>OX463814.1:33104382-38104382 GCA_949825045.1 Argyresthia goedartella
TATGAATACATTTCATACATAGGGCTGTGTAACTTATAAAGTTTTGTTAAGCTGCTGCTGTGAATTTAGCCTGATAATTTGATATTTGAATTATTTTCGCAGGTACGACACGATTTGAATTTGATTATTGAAAATGCATAGACATTGGTTATAACCACTCATACTACGATACGAGTATCTACGTTCCAGGTCAGCAGGAAAGTTTTTGAAGAAATCAAAGATGTCTTAAATGGTAACGTAATGTAATCAATTTCTGAGGATAAGCTTGTTCCATAGAGTCACAAACAAAGAAGTTGTGCGGCGCGCCAACTGCTCCCAAGAACTCACTTTATCCGAAAATCGGTTCATTTGATTCGTTTAATGTAAAGGTTTTGCTTATTATTTTTGTGTTGAGACAGATTCTTGCACGAATTGGTCTATGATCAGAGCTGAATTTGAATTGATTAAGAACAGCCATATCATTTACTAATGACTGATCAGAAAAGAGTAAATTTTTTTAAATCTATCTTTTAGTTTAACCATCGAAAGAGCGACAGGTCCAGCGATACTGAGGTTCCTTGCAGAAGAAACTGTTACTTATTTTGACGCTCTGTCCAAAAGGAAATTGGATAAAACCAGTGCCACGAACATTACGGTTTCCCAGCCCGTGTGGTCCAAGCATGTCTTCGTTGCCTAGCTCTTGCTTTACTACGACTTTGGCATTGAAAACCCCGAGGACTATATTATAAATACTTTGCAAGCCTTATTTACGAAATCATAAAATTCCTCTACTTCGTTGTCGCTTTAACCAGATGTCAGAGCTTAAGTTTGGATCACTGTTAGGGTTTGCTTTTGCGTCACCCGAAATTTGAGAACAGCAATTTTATCCGAGTAGCTGACAATTTCCATTATGTTATTCTTCCTTTTCTTAGCCACCAGGAAACCTACCCCGTGTAAGCCGTTGGTGACTCTGACTTGACAATAATAAAATTCAAATCGTGTCGTACCTGCGAAAATAATTCAAATATCAAATTATCAGGCTAAATTCACAGCAGCAGCTTAACAAAACTTTATAAGTTACACAGCCCTATGTATGAAATGTATTCATATTTCTTTAAGTATTTACCCGATATATGTTCACTATTTGTTGGTAACTATACAAACATAAAATAACAAGAATCATAATTCTAGCAAAACGGTATGCTTGTGCCTTTAGTGGGTTAACTTTGACCATTGGCATCATATATCCAAATTTCACTAGGGTGCTCACAATTTGATGCAATGAGTCATATAATGGCACCTCCATAATTGGTTTATGCTCAATAACTCACGTGGATTGGGTATCGCGACTGAAAAGTTTGTGAGTCCTCGTGCTGTCCGTCTAAACTCTGTCTTTCCGCGAGCCATCACCCCCACCCCCGCGTTCCCCCTCACCGCGCAATAGTCCCCGTGGCAGTCGCTTGGGCGTGGGCCGCAGTGCTCATCATTATGCACACTCCCGTGAGTATCGCGGCTGTAGAACTTCACCCCAAAATGCCACATTGCGTTCCCAGCGCTCATCATCTCCGTCTGACCACCGTCGTGTATACCGTACTCCTTCACCCCCTCTCGTAGACACGATGCCAATGGCCGTTTTAACCTCTGCGTGACCCAACCGTACCGACACGTCAACGTAAACACTATTGACCCAAGCGTACCGACACGCACTCGATACCTTTTTTTTAGACCGGAATTAATTAGCCAATTGTGTTCGTATTGGCAAGGTTTTAGTGTGTAAAAACGGCCAATGAGCCAATCTTCTATTTCCGGTATGGTCTTTTGTTCATTTCGTTCATTCAAGACGCTGCAAACGTGACTCGAAAAAATCATGTTTCAAAACCTGTATTTCATGAAATCTTCGAACGCTGAAATATTGAAAAATTTCTATAAGAACACACTAGTGTTTTTATTGTTTTCAAAAGGTAATCTTGTGTGAATTACGAAAGTATCAAACAAAATGTATATTTTGTTGTGTTTTACTCATGTCGACTACATTTGTGACGAGAGGGAGCATTTTATTAGAAGTCTGTGATTCTGATGTCGGTATAAAAATAAACTAAGGTCACAGTGACATTTTCTTCGCATTGAGTAAGAGAATGTTTCATTAGCTACTCAGATGTACAACTCTCATAGTTCTAAGAATTACCATTCAGACATAATCACTTGATATGTCAGTCAAGTGATTATGTCTGAATGTATACTCATGTGTGCCTGGTATTAGAGCTGGTTGGCGCCGGGCGGCCGGGTTTTGGAGAGGTTAATGGAGTTAATCCCGTGCATGTAAACTGTGTTGCCGCTGCCTCTTACAGTAGAGATAAGTCCCAATCGCAATAACTAGAACGTGCGCCCATACTCGCCGTACATACAAGCCCGACTCCTATCCTTATTCCCGATAATTGTTTTGTGCTTCTCCCCACTGCTGTTATTCATGTGAAAACCCCTTCCGGTTATTTTGTAGAAGCACGCGCACTGTGTGATACTGGTGCGCAGGGCTGCCTAATAACCACTGATTTAGCAGTAGAACGTATGAATTTTCCTTTGACTCCCACCTCCCTTCCCGCATTGCGTGGCATCGGTAATGTTCCATCATTGGAGGCACGCGGTTCCATGTCCCTTACTTTTAAACCTGTGAATTGTTCCTACCCTGAAGTGACAACCACGGCATTGGTTGTAGATGTGATTGCTGGTACTAACCCTGAAATCAAGCTCCCTACACATGTGACTGACTCTATATCTCACCTATCTCTTGCGGACCCCAACTTTGATAAACCTGGCCCTATCGATGTTTTACTTGGTGCAGACGTCTTTGGCATCATCCTTAATATGGAGAGATCCTTATGTGACTCTAGTGGTGTAACAGCCCTTTCAACAATTTTTAGCTATACTGTATCAGTCCCTATTGCAGGTAACTTTGAGACAGTAGACCCGCCAATATCAGGCCTATTCCTTTCCCGAATTGTAGAGAAATTTTGGATGGTTGAGGAAACCCCTCAACTAACCCATATTAACCCTTTAGATATAGAGTGTGCGTCACTATTTAAACGTACAACCTTCCGCCATGTTGATGGCCAATTTATGGTGCGGCTTCCTTTCCTACTCGACCGACCCAAGCTAGGCGATTCTAGAACTGCGGCTGAAAAGCGTTTTATTAATTAAGAAAAGAGACTCAATGCCAACACTTCCCTTCTTGCGAAATATAGAGCTTTTATGAGAGAGTACCTAGAGTTAAATCACATGAGTGTGTCGTCTTGTCATGTTTCAAAATCTGAGCACTATTACATTCCTCATCATTGTGTATTTAAAGCCTCCGGCGATACCTCCAAAATACACGTTGTTTTTGATGGCAGTAACCCAACCTCGTCTGGTGTTTCCCTTAATCAGTGTTTACATAAAGTCCCAAAGTTACAGAGAGATATTAGTTACATCCTTTTGAACTTCCGAAGCCATGAAGTAGTGTTTGTGACCGACATCAAAATGATGTTTCGAATGACTTAGACCCATCCTGATGATCGTCGATACCAACTCATTCTCTGGCGTGAGTCTCCTTCTGATACTCTTCTTACCTACAAATTGAATACCACTACGTATGGTCTCCATTCTAGCCCTTTCATTGCCATACGTTCCCTCCTAGAGCTTGCTGAACAAGAGCGTACTACCATCCCCCGAGCAGCGGCCGTGTTAGTGAATGATATTTACGTAGATGACTGCCTAATTGGACCTCAGTCCCTAGAGGAAGCTCGTAACATAAAAACTGAGTTAGAAGCTCTTATGTTATCCGGCGGATACGAGCTGAGAAAGTGGATTAGTAACAAACCCCTCCTGAACACCTCCTATTACCCCACACATTTGAAGACTGTGATAATCCCCAAACCATAGCAGTGTTAGGAGTCCAATATAACCCTACGAGCGATGCCTTTACCTTTTGATCTTCCTATCAGCCTGAGTCAGTAATCTCTAAAAGAAAGGTCCTTTCGTTGATAGCCCGAATGTATGATCCCTGTGGGTGGATTACACCTGTTGTATTTAAAGCCAAGGCCTTTATACAACGTCTGTGGTTGTCTGGGCTTACCTGGGATGAGGCCCTTAATTCAGATCTTGCTAAGGAGTGGGCTTCCTTCACCCAAGACATATCATTTGCACATGTCCCTAAATTAGAGATTCCCCGACGAGCCTTTCCCAGTGGTGCAAAGTCAAAGTCAAAGTACTTTATTACTGTAGATATTTACATATACTTAGCAAACGTCATTTTTTGCCTCTTCTCTACATTGGACCACTGTGAGAGAAGAAAGGCGTAGAAACTCCCACAGATTGATTTTTAGATCTCTTTTAAAAATAGGTTGTGCTTAACTAATACAAATATGAAAAATTTAATTGTTATGATTGATAAGCAGGAATAAATAATTACAAAACTATTAACAGCAAGGTCTGTGTTGAGCCAGATCAACCCCATACAGTCCTGTCATTTAAGTAATCTTGAACATTGTAATATCCCTTTTTCGACAAAGTCGCTTTAACATGCTTTTTAAATTGCTCAAATGGCAATTTTAAAATCTCCAGAGGTATCCTATTGTAGTAGAGAATGCACTGACCCTTGAAATAATTGCTAACCTTCGCGAGCTAAAGGGGCGCACATAGTCTGTGATTATTTCTTAGGTTAACATTACAGCTATCGCTAAGTTTCGAAAATGTTGTAAGTTTCTTGCGTACATACATTATATTTTCGAAAATAAATTGACTAGCTACTGTTAGTATGTCAATTTCTTTAAAAAGCTCTCTTAAGGAGTCTGTTCGTTTTAAATTATAAATTGCTCGAATAGCTCTTTTCTGTAAAATAAAAATAGTTTGAATATCCGCTGCTTTCCCCCACAACAAGATACCATAGGACATCACACTATGAAAGTAACTGAAATATACTAGCCTAGATGTAGCCACATCCGTGCTTTGTCTGATGTTCCCAACAGCGTAAGCCGCAGAACTTAATTTACCAGCCAATTTATCTATGTGGGGTCTCCACTGCAATTTGCTATCAATGGTTATTCCAAGAAACTTCGTATCATTTACTAATTATAACGTGCTGTTGTCTAACACTAAACTGGTCTCAACTTGCCTGACATTTGGAAGTGAGAATTTGAAACACTTGGTTTTACCAGCGTTTAACAATAAATTATTAACTGTGAACCAATTCAAGGTTAACGACAATACACCACTAACATCACCAAAATCTCCTTTTTGTCTTTCAATTTTGAAGACCATTGAAGTATCATCAGCAAACAATACTATGTCAGTAAATTTCTCCACCATGAAAGGCAGATCATTAATATATACCAGGAATAAGAAAGAGCCTAATATGGAACCTTGTGGAACGCCAATTTTAACAACCGATCCATCAGATTTTACGCCGTTAACTTCTGCCTTTTGAATTCTATTGCTTAGGTATGATCTTAGTAGATCCAACGCTTTATTTCTAACTCCGTAATGATTTAATTTAATTAATAGCGTATTATGATCAACACAATATAAACGCCTTCGACAGGTCGCAAAAAACTCCGATAGCATCCTGTGCGGCCTCCCATGCAGAATAAATATGAGATATAAGGGTAATACCTGCATCCGTAGTCGATTTACCCCTAGTGAAACCATATTGTTTAGCGTGGAGTTGTTTTGTACGGTTGAAGTGTGAGAGCATTTGATTGAGTATAATATTTTCAAATAGTTTACCTAGTGTTGGAAGAACAGATATTGATCTGAAATTTGAAGGATCGCCCTTATCTCCCGACTTGAACAGAGGTATCAGTTTACTGTGTTTCATGAGGTCTGGAAAAGCCCCATCGTCAACACATTTATTGACTATATAAGCTAATTGTGGGGCTATAATTAGAATTACTGAACCAATGACTTTGATATACCCCACAGGTCTTCCGTATTTTTTAAGTTAAGTAATTTAAACGTTTTGACAATGTCCTGGGGATATACATGATGAAATTTTAAATATACATTACTGACGCTAGTGTTATTTTTTTTTATTTATATTTAATTTAGACGGTCTGTTGTGAATACGGGTACATTGGTGAAGAATGTTTCAAAAGCTCGAGCAACATCAGCGTTGGATTTAACAACATCATCACCTATTTTTAGGCAGAAATCATTGTCCCTTGGTATAACTTTGCCAGTTTCGCGGTTTATTATATGCCAAACTGTTTTCATTCTATTATTTGAATTTTGAATTTACTGTTAATGTTTTTTTTTTTTTTTTTTTTTTTTTTTTTTTTTTTTTTTTTTTTTATTCATTCACGATTATTAAATCATATTTGAATCATACTTAAGATAAAAACACAAAAACAACAAAACCTAAAAAATAATACAACAATACTATACTACAAAAGATAATTCCACAGAACAATACAATTTCCAATAAATTTAATGTCAATAAGATTACTATATTATAAACTAAAATTTTCCAATACATTAATGCCGATCATATTGATTTATGAAATCGTCAAGAGTGTAGAAGCATTTTTTCAACAAGTAATTTTTCAACGCATTCTTGAATTTGGTCATGTTGTCATTAATTTTAAGTCAATAGGCAATTTATTGTACAGGACAACGGCCTGGTACCTTGCACTGTGACTTGCAACTTGCAGTCTGGGAAATAGTGTCTCGATTTTTACATCTTTGCGTCTTGAATCGTTACGCACTTGTTTTTCTTCTGACGACTCGTACTTTGTCAAATTTTTCGCCAGGTTCACAAGTAATACAAGAATATAGAGACACGGTACTGTAAGTAAACCTAATTTAACAAAGTGCTCTTTGCACGTTTCCCACTGTGGTATTCTTACCATTATGCGTATCGCTCGCTTCTGACATATGGACGCCTTTTTAATATTATATTCATAGCTATGACCCCAAAACATGATGCTATACCGTAATTTACATTCAACTAATGCATAGTAAACAGCTTTTAGTTGGTCTGAGCTTAGCTCATCTCTTAAACTTCTCAAGGCATAACACGATGAACTAATAGAGCTTTCAATTGCTACTAGCTCATTTTTCCAGTTAAGAAAACAGTCTACATGGACCCCTAGAAATTTGACTGTGTTTACTTGTTCGATTGTACTGTCATTAACTTTAATCTCGAGAGCATCATCATTTCTGGCGGTGATTTTGAAAAGCATGACATTTGTTTTGCTAGGGTTTATGTGTAGATTATTTCCGCTGAACCACTCATTAAAAGCTGAAAGAGCTTTAACTACAATATTATTTAGTGTTTTAATGTCATCAGCATAAATGATCGCATTTGTGTCATCAGCAAATAAAACAAGTTTAATGTCCGGACTTTTATTAAGTATGTAGTCTATTATATCATTTGTGAATATGATGAAAAGAACAGGTCCCAAAATGGATCCTTGTGGCACTCCCATTTTTATTTTAGATATATCGGATTTTGCCACTTTTTCCGTCCCATTTTTTACATATTTAATTTCAACAAATTGTGTTCTATTTTTTAGATAGCATTTAAATAATTTTAGGGTATTTTCTCTAACGCCGTAGTGTTCCAATTTGTTTATTAATAGTGTGTGGTCTACTGTATTACTTGTACTGTAATGTGTAAAGTTTTTGCAGTTCTACAAACCAACTTGAAAGTTTTGGAATATTTTTTAACATAGTCATGAAATTTTCGTTCAAAGTTATAGGTTTTTTGATCATAAAGGTCATACAAGATAACACTACATTTACGAATTCCAAACGTTGCCCAGTCATTAAATTTAGATTTACCGTTGTAGTCACTGACTTTCTTTAATTTGAAAACTTTATTGAATTCTGTCTGAATAATGCTGAAGAAGTCTGAGTAGATTTTGTTTGGGTTCTGTTCATTAAAATCCGGTACTGGCAAATTTATATCTAAGTTTTTCGTATATGTCTCTAGTCTATGGGATGTAATAGGCCTATAAAATGATGGACCAGTCTTATCCTTAATAGCAATTGGGAATGAAACTGTTTGACCACTGTGATCGGAAGGTAAGCAGTTAATTACACTTTTACTTGTGAATGCACAGTCACAAAAAACGTTATCTAAGCAAGTTTGGCTGGTAAGTGTAATTCTAGTCGGCTCTAGAAAAACATGACATAAATTAAATGATTGGAACAGAGTTATTAATCATCGCTTCAGTGTTGTATCTACAAGTAGATCTACATTAAGATCGCCACAAATAATTAACTTTTTTCTGTTATTACAAAGTTCAATGAGGGCTTCCTCCATAATTTTCTCAAATATTTCGAAATTGCGGTCTTTTTTATCCCTCGGTGGCCTGTAGACACAAACAATAATATGGCTATCTAACTCGACACAGGATACCTCTATTTGTCTTTCAACAGTAAGTGCAAGAATATCTTTCCGTTGTTTCACCTTAATATTATTTTTCACTAAGATTAAAGAACCACCTCTATCAGCAGTCTTTCTATTGTAACAACTGACAATTTTGTAATTATTTATGTTAAAAGACATCATATTTTCCTTCAACCAGTGTTCTGTAACACAAATAATATCAATGTCAGAATTTTTTAGAAATAATTCTAATACATCCAATACATTCTTTGCCAGGTAGCCCTTGGATGTTTTGATGGGCAATATTTAACTGGGGCTTACATTTTGACATATTTAGTGGCTCTTGTATGCTAGAGATTTCCTCTATTGTCTTATGAACTAATTTAAATTACTTGGAACAGATTCCAATGTTGCATGCAAAGTAAAGGTGAATTCCCAATAGGGGTGCATGTCATATTACTCTTAACATAAGCTGATGTCAAGTTGAACTTGGTTAAACCAACTATAGCTGCGTCGTATATATTATAAGCTAACAATATAGCTACCTACTAATTTTCTATATTTATTAGACAGGTACAATGTATCCTGTGTCAGAGTAAAGTTATGAATAAATTTATTCATGTCGAAATATAAAATAGCATCGCTGTGATGACATGTTAAGTTAAATAAATGTATATTCATTCTAAGCACAGATTTGTTCTGTAGTTCAGTCAAATTACAGGCATGTGGAAAATTGCATAGTATAAATTTGCATTTCATCCTACTATTTAAGTCTTGAAGTGTTTCAACACTTTTATTCAAATCATTCCGACTAATGTTTGAATGATTTCCTACCATAATTACAATAGTGCTGTACTCATCATAGATACCGCGACTAATCATCTTCACTAGATATAAAAATGAACTATTTGGACAGCAAATGTTCGTTACTTTTTGGTTAAGCCGGTTATGTGATAGAGGCCCAAATCCTGCACCTACTTTGTAGGAGAACAACAGAGTTTTCCTCTGAGCACATATTTTGGTAGCTGGCGGTACACGAGTGGAGGTGAGTGGCGGGACACACGTGTTGGAGTGCGGTTTGATGCACGTGGCGGCGGTTGGCGCGGCATTCGCGGAGCGAGCGTCGCAACGTGCGCAACGGCGAACGGCGCGGCCCTCGGGGCAGCTTGCGGCATGACACACGCCTCAGCAGGGACAGCGAGCGGCGCGGTGCTCGTGCTGTTGAGCTGCGAGATGCCTCCTCGTCGACGACGGCGACGCTGTTTTTTGGTTGGGGCAGCGGTGGACGCTGCAACACTCTCGTTGAGGGGGGTCGAGACCAAAGTTAGTGATGTGGGCTCGTCGTCCTTGCTGGTCTCATTCTCCTCATTCTCAATTAGAATGCCCACCAATTCCGCATTCTGGCGTTGTAGCTGAACTAACTCAGACGTCGCGGCTCTGAGTTCTGCTAACTCACTTTGTTCTTTGGCATAACAATGTAGTGTATTTGCTAGCAGGTCATGTAGATGCTGGATTTCTACTCGGGCATGTTGAAGGTCCGACTGTAAACCTACATTTTTTCCCCGGAGCTCTTGCATTAAGGAGATTCTTAATATTCTGTTTGATTGCCGTTTCAAGGCTAATTTCAGTAGTTTTATATTACCTCTAGTTTTCTTCATGAATTTATTTAATTTAAAATATTTTTTAATTTTTCTGCTGCTTTTCTGCATGGCTTGAACAATAGTGCTTAGGTTGGCTACTTCTAGTTCTTGTTGGATAGAGGTAATGTGGCGCGATTCATTGTAGTCTTTTTCTATGCACATATCAGTCAACTTCAAGTTTGCCTCATTAAGTTGGTATTGGAGGAATTTACTGCGGTCACAAGCAGAAGCAAGGTCAGTGCGCAGGGTGTCAAAAGATTCCACTAGTTTTTCCAATCTTTGCATCTCATTTTGCGACTCCTCGTGTGTTTCTCGCAAAGTAGACAGTGTAGTGCTGTTACCTATGCTCTTCACGGTTTTTGTGACGCTTCCGAAGCGGGTTATGCCGCAACCGTTTATTTAAGATGTGTTGAATGCCATGATGTCTGCTCCGTCCACCTTTTAATGGCCAAAAGTAAAGTTGCCCCTATTCGCCTCACAATTCCAAAATTGGAATTACTAGGAGCTTCGCTCTTAATAAAATTAGTTCAACACGTTGTTTTGTGTCTTCAGAAGTCAATTGTGTTGGATGTAATATATAGTTAGACGGACAGTAAAATTGTCCTAGCATGGATAAAGACCCCCCCCCCCCTCATAATTTACAAACCTTCGAAGCAAATCGTGTGTCCCAGATTGTGAATGCGGAAATTCCCTCTGAGTGGCGTCATGTACCTGCACAGTTAAACCCGAGTGATTGTGCTTCTCGTGGCCTTACTGTTTCCGCCCTTATTAATCATTCCCTGTGGTGGTCTCCTAAATGGTTAAAATTGCCCTCTAGTTCCTGGCCTCAAATAGATAAAACCAATGACATGATACCCTCTTCACTTCCCGGACTCCGCTGTTTGGTAACCACATTGTCGAACCCTTCCCCACAATCAGATTTCCTGTTAGAGCGATATAGTTCCCTTAGTAAGTTGGTTAGCGTGATGAGCTATCCGTAGATTTATAAACAACTGCCAATTTCGTGATGCCCGTGTCTCTACACCCTTCCCTACGTTTACCGAAAGAAAAGACGCTCTCCTAACCTTAGTCGAAATTTCCCAGTGTAGTTCTTTCCCTGAAGAGATAGCCTCACGTGGTAAGTTGATCCGTACCTCCCTAAGAAGTCTTAACCCCTTTATTGACGAGAAAGGAATTATTAGAGTCGGAGGGCGCCTAAGAAATTCTGACCTACCCTATGAAGCTAGACACCCTCTCCTTCTATCCAAAACTGGTAATTTTGTAAAGATTCTCATGATAAATTGTCATGCAGGTGCTAATGCTCTACAAGCCATCCTAAGTCGAAATTTCTGGATACTCTCTGTACGTAGAGCCATACGATATGTCATCTTCAGACGTTCCCCTTGCTATCGCCTTAAAGCAGCTACTTCCCAACCCCCAAAGATAGAATAACTGTGGTCCGACCCTTTGATGACGTAGGTTCCGATTTTTGCGGCCCCCTTTATACTAAAGTACAGGCCTATCGCAATAAGAAAATAGTGAAGTCCTATCTGTGTGTTTTTGTATGTTTGTCTAAAAACGCAGTTCATTTTGAATGTGTTACTGACCTTACCGTTTTTACTGACTTGTTTTGCGAGTCGCCGAGGAGTCCCGAGCCTAATTCGAACTGATAACGGTAGAAACTATGTGGGTACAAATAATTAACTCAAGGAGTTGTACAACTTCCTAGACCAAAACAAGAACGTTATCGGTTCTGAGTTATCAAAACAAAGTATTGATTGGGTATTTGATCCTCCCGTTTGTCCTCATTGCGATGATATTTTTGAAGCTGCCGTCAAGTCCGCTAAAAACCATCTCTTTAGTTATTTCTTAGGTTAACATTACAGCTATCGCTAAGTTTGGATAATTTTGTAACGTTCTTGTGTACATACATTATATTTTCGAAAATAAATTGACTTGCCACAGTCAGTATGTCAATTTCTTTAAAAAGCTCTCTTAAGGAGTCTGTTCGTTTTAAATTATAAAATAAGGGCCCCATAAAGTCCAAATGAATTCTTGCCCAAGGACGGGTGCGCCACGGCCACGGCACGAGCACGTGGCAGGGCGGGGCGTCGGCTTGGCTGCGCTGACGCCACACTCACGACATATCACCTCGACAGCCTAATCTATTCCCGGCCACCACACGTAACTGCGTGCAATCGATTAGGTCCTCACGAGCAGCAAACTAGAAATTCGGGAAAGCAGATCAAAGCACTGTAAAATCACCAATTTTCATAACTCCCGAAAAACCAAATGTAAAAAAATCTAAACCAAAGTTACAAGGCACGCTCATTTTAGGGCTAATGCAGGGTTATTTTACACACATCGAACTTATTAAATTGGCAAGTTATGAAGCTTGATTAGATAACTACAGCTCAATTAATAATCATTACAATGCATAGTTCAGTTTGCGCCCCTATTATTGGGCCCTCTTTTATTTTATTTGTATAATATACGTTTTTTTTTGTTATATAGGTATTCATGTATACATCTAACAAAAAATACCATAAAACAACTGAATATGAAACAATTAAACATTACCAAAAAATATTGTAGATGCAAACAATTGCATTTTTCATAACATTTTTTGTGAATGTTTTAAATAGCAGTGACCTAAAAGAGTCCTTGATTTTGTCAATCCCTATGTTAAATAAATATTTAACACTAGTACCATCACCACTCTAGAACGGTGTGTCTCAATCTGTAAATCACAGAGTAAACAAATATTCACAAGACAGACAGGTTGTTAGAAATCAGACAAGAGAAACGACGAGACGAATGGTTGATTTATTCATTCACATTGCTAAAGAAACTTCGTGAGAGTGAGTCTATAATATTAAAAATCGATTATTGATTTTATCTTTGTTAAACAATTTTTGCAACCATTTTTCTATCACAAAAATTTAATGTCAAACTCTGATAATCTATGTGCAGGAATTTTGTCAAAATTCGAATTAGCCTAAAAAGTTATTTAAAAGGACAATTTACAGCTTTTTTACACGTAATTAATGCGTAAGTGTTTAAATTAAAGTCTATAACTTATTATGGTAATCTAAATTGCGTGATTATGTAACGTAACGTCGTTAATATGATCGAGTGATATTTGTTCACTACTTAGCTCAAGTAAGAATTAAAAATTGAAGTCACATTAATTTAACTTTTACGCACGGTCTGGACCCAGCCGGATAAACCTCACCCGCTGAATGTCTTTAATGGTTATTTGTTATTCATACCAATTACATAAGGATTGATTGAGACAGTCACACAGCACAAGGTCTCACAAACTTCTGTATCGCGATACTCAATCCACGTGAGTTCTTGCGCTAAATAAAATAATTATGGATATGCCAATATATGACTCATTGCAGAAAATCGTTAGCACCCTGGCGGTATTTGGATACATGATGCCAATAGTCAAAGTTAACCCACTAAAGGCACAAGCATACCGTTTTTCCAGAATTATGATACTTGTTGTTTTATGTTTTTATAATTTCCAACAAATAGTGAACATGTATCGGGTAAATACTTAGAGAATATATTTACACTTATGGCTGTGCTCCTAATAAAGTTTTGTAAGAACTGCCGCTTATCGACAGACCGTGAATTTAATCTGATTATTTTATATTTGAATTATTTTCGAAGGTACGACATGATTTGAATTTGATTATTGACAATGCATACACAATGGTAATAACCACTCATGCTACAATACGAATGTCAACGTTCCAGATCTGCTGGAAAGATTTTGATGATATCAAAGATGTCTTAAATGGTAATTTAATGTAATTAATTTATATAATATAGCTAGTTCCATAGATTTGCGAGCGAATAAATTGTGCGATGAGCCAAATGCTCCCGAAAAATAACATTGACCATAAAAAAATAAGTTCGACTTAAGAAGGATGTTTAAATGTGTGAGATGTTGCTGTTTCTGGTTCCCATGATTCAGGGTATCTAAGTGTGGGGTCAGAAGCAATGTATGTCTAAAATTTTTTTTGTTTGTAATGTTTCGGTAAGTTTCAAAGACCATTTTCGTTCTGGATTTGATAAAGAGAAGTGTTGCATTATTGTTGGGCAATATTGGATAAGAGTCCTTTGTGGAAACGGCGCGGTAGGCCGCTCACTGGGCTAAGCAATGAGAATAGCCGAAGCTTTGTCAAGCGTCACGAATATCCGATGCCCCCTCCTGAGAGAAGTACGAGGTTAGTGTGATGATAAAATACGTTAGAAAAGTTCAAGGCCGAATTTAGAGCCAATTAAAACGAAGATTTATCAGAAAACGTGCCTATTTAAACTAAACTCGCAATATTTAGGAATCGTTCGATACCGCACAAACCGGACTTACCATCTTATCTGACTTCTTCGAGGCGAAAAAGCTTAAGACTTCTTAAGAAGTTTAGAAGCTTTGACGCGAACGGTACCGACCTCTTCAGATCATCGTAATGAGCAAGATAGACGAGCTGGCAGAAGGAGAAAGTCGTGGTCCCGCAACATCAGGGAATGGACGAAAGTGGCCAGCAGCTTCTGTGCTCGGCTTAGAACAGAGAGAAATATAGATAAATCACCGCCAACCTGTAGTAGTGGAGAGGCAGTTAAAGAAGCAGAAGAAGTGTGCTAGTAGCTCAGTATATAAAGTATCAAAAAGTGATTAATCTTACATTAATTTCTACAAGTTTTTTTCCAGGATCGTTTGGAATGGTGTGGGGGGACAACTTTTGGTGGCCCACAAACCTCGAAAATTTCGCCGCTATAGCGATTTTATGCCTAAATTACTAGTTTTACCACATATTCCGTAATTGTGTAGTAACATCACGAAAAAAAATCATTCAAGAAAAGATGCGAAGAAACACATCTTTCGGTTTTTAAAAATGGGCCATTCTAAAACAAAAAAAAACGGACTACTTTTTATTTTATTTTGTGCAATTTTAGGCTATTTTAAGAAACTAAGTAATTTGAATATTTCGGGTAGTGGATGTTTTTATTTTATAATTTTTAAAATAACACCCTCGTGACATCACTTAAACACAGTGTATAACTAAAAAACTATAATATCAATATTTGTTATCGTTCCAACTGACATCTGCGGTATCGACTGGCACGAAATTGTTAATAATTGAAATTATTACAGAACAGCCAACTTAACGGCGAAGGTATTTTGAACAAACTACGTCGTAGAGGACAAACGAAGTACAATATGTTTTTACAGATATTTCTGTAATCCTGTAATATTTTTTGGTAGGAATAACGAAATTTAGTTAGAAACACAATTATCTCGAAATGATTTTTTCAGTTTGGTACCTTTGAATTTGTTTTACATGACCCATTGATTACTAAAGCGGCACTAAAAATACGTGTATACTTTGTAAAAAATTAAATTGTCTACCCGTTACGACACTTGAGATATAGCCCGCTAATAGACAGATGGAAGAATGGACGTTTGAATAGTCTTCACAAAAAGTATAAAGCTAGTAAGTCTCAGTGTGATTATGAAACGTTCTCTAAAAGTAGAGCCCTCGTCAAGAGCAAAATTGTTATGAGGCATGACCAGTTCCTAGCAAGAGTTCAAGCTCAACTTACAAAGGATCCGAAATCTTTCTGGAGCTACGTCAAAAACAAACGTTCTAAACGTAGTAGTCCAACCCGTGTCACCAAGAATGGCGTTGCTATAGCCGACGAGGTATGTGCACAAGAGTTCGCGAGATATTTCGAGTCTGTCTACGCTGAGGTGCCACCGCGGTTGGACGCGGAGGCGGCTTTGAAAGGGAGTGGGAGCGCCCGGGTGCACGTCGCACAGCTCACACTCAGAGATGTGCGCGCTGCCCTGACTCAGCTAAAGCCAAAGCATTCCGTTGGCCCTGATGGCATACCACCTTATTTAGTTAGGGACTGTAGGAGGGTGCTGGACAGACCGTTGCTCTACCTCTTCAACCTGTGTCTGGAAAGCTCTGAATATCCCGATGTCTGGAAGATTACGAGAGTTATTCCAGTACCAAAAGGTGAAACAGGGTCGGATGTCAGTGGCTACAGACCAGTAGCGGTTCTGTCCACGTTTGCAAAGGTCTTTGAGTCGGTGTTACAACGTAGTATATACCTCCAGATGAGGGAGCAGGTTTCGGACGCACAGCACGGGTTCCGACCAGGCCGTAACACCGCCTCTAACCTTCTGTATTTTGTGTCTTACGTAACGCCTCCACTTGATGCGCGGGGGCAAGTAGATGTCGCTTACTTCGACTTTAGAAAGGCCTTTGATACAGTGGACAACGACGTCCTTCTGGAGAAGTTAAGTGGGGTCGGCTTTACTCCCCAACTTATGCGGCTTTTTGTGAGCTATCTTAAGCACAGAAGACAGTATGTGGAATACGCGGGTTCTACATCAGAGCCGTATTTCACATTTTCTGGCGTTAGTCAGGGCAGTAACTTGGGGCCTTTAGAATTTATTATTATGATTAATGACCTTCCGAAGGTCATTAAGGACGCTGTCTGTCTCTTGTTTGCGGATGACCTCAAGTTATTCCTGGAAGTAAGGGACATCTCGGATTGCGAAAAGCTGCAGAGGGATATAGATCGTGTGGTTGAGTGGAGCAAACACAACAAACTGTTCTTCAATGTTGGGAAGTGCGCGTTGATGTCTTACACCCGCGTACGCGAGCCTTTCCACCATAAGTACTCGGTAGATGGGGCAGAAATGACGCGGGTAAGAGAGGTCAAAGATCTTGGAGTGCGTAGGGCCACTGATTTATCGTTTTGTAATCACATTGTAGATGTCACTAAGCAAGCATTTAAAAAGCTCGGATTTGTAATGAGACAATCAAGGGAGTTTAGGAGCATTGAAACTATAAGTGCCCTATACAATGCTTTTGGTTAGAAGCAAACTAGAAAGTAGTGCGATTATCTGGCACCCACATGAAGCGAAATATAGTGTCATGGTGGAGAAAGTGCAAAACCGATTTGTTAGGTACTTATATCTGAAGCTGTACGGAGTCTATCCTTTCTTCCTGCTTATGTATCCAACCCTGTTCGTGTTGGGCATGGTTGGTTATAATGAGCTGGGGGTGAGGAGCGGCCTCGCACTTTCTTCTTATGTATTTAAGGTTTTCCGAGGAATGCTCGAAAACCCTCTGGTGTTGGCGAGGTTGGGACTGTATGTGCCGAACAACTACCTCCGAGCAAGGAACCATAAGTTGTTCTACATCCCGCTGGCGAGGACGGGGATGCTGCGGGAGGCACCTGTGATGAGGGCTCTCGCTCTCTTTAATGATATAACAGAGAGAACCGAGGTGGACCTGTTCCAATGTTCTTTGACGGGATTCGCAGGGGTCGCCACTTATTGACTGTGTTATAGATAAGATTTATTTATAGCTTTTTTGTCCTTATATTTACTGTCTGTTTGTGTCGATTTGGTTTTTACTGTGATGTTACAAGCATGTATGTTTATAAATAAATAAATAAAAAAAAATAACATACATAAATAAAAAAATAATTATAATTTTATTTATTCCCTACATTCATACGGCTGATCATTTTTGAACCTCACCAAAAAGGTTGGTTATCACTGTGGTAGGCACAAAAGTCAATGTCCGTATTTTCGCCTGCCCAAGAAACAGACTTTACCTATAATTCATTCATGAAATACAACCCGCTGACGGATGGACGAACGCTCAGCGGAGACTAAGTAAATGGTCCCGTTGGTCACCTTTCGTTTACGGAACATTATAAATGTTCTATAGCCTTCCAGTAATAATTTTATATCATTCTACGTATTTTTTTAAGCAGCTCCTATATTAGCACCAAGAAAAGAAATACACCTCCAACTCATAGCCGACAATACACGCAGTATGAATCGAATGGCGACTATGGTATTCTGGTCTGTGTCCTGTTGTTCTGCATTCTGGATATTCGCACCTCTGAGTCAAAGGATCCAGCACGGGTATGCGGCTGCCTATTACCCATTTGACACTACAGCGCTTTTAGGGTAAGTCATCATTGTTTCGAAGCCATTTAAATGTTGTCCCATTCGTATTTTTAATAGATTCTTTATTAATGGCCATCTAGTCATCGTTGGATAATTTAACCAAACGGGAGTTTTTATTCATTCAGCGGGTTCTATCCGAGAAATAGTGCTTTAAACTCTCAAAAACCAAGGGTAGTTGGGACGGGACGGACCTGAGTTGGTATTCGTATTCGCCGACATCGTGGCGGTGGCGCTAAAGTCGTGGAGAGGCGAGAATTCCCCGCGAATATTTAAACTGCGTCTCACAAGTTTCGGATTGGCTGTGGAGTCGGCGTCATGCAACGGCGGGGCGAGGGGAAGTCGCCCTCCTGATTTGATATCAAGCTCGGTGATTGGCGGAGAGAGATCACGTGATATGTGGGCGGCCATGTTTTTGCAAGCGAAGCGTGCGCCGCTGGGAGACAGTCGAGACAGACGCGAGCCTCGAATTGAGGCGGACATCGCGCATTGTCGTTGTCTCCGGTACAAGACGAAGCCCTGCATTTTGAAGCCCGGTCCGCATCAGTAGCTGCTGCCCGAGTGGAGGACCCACGCTGCCCATTGAAGCTGTATCTCACTGCCAGCGTTCAGGTCGTATACCTTCGCCCTTACGCCGGAAAGAGATCCAGCCGTGGAAGAGCGAAGCCGGCATCCATTTATCGAGGTTATGTAGGTTAGGCTATAACGGCCCCTTAGCTATTTTGTACCCGTAGGATTTCTTGAATATAACTCTTGAACGTAATCCTTCTTTCCTTGCCAGCCGTACCTATAGGAAGTCACCCTCTAGGCAGGTGGGAACACAGAGATTCGAACCCATGACCCTAGATAGAGTAGCCGAGGCAGACGCCGAGATTCGAACCCACTAAACGAGATAGAGTAGCCGAGGCCGCCGCGGTTCAAACCCGCGGCGAACGCTAATTTTTAAAGACGTGACAGTGGGTCAATTAGTCAGTAGCCAGATGGGTCGTTGAAATAGCAACTACCTATCGCAGGGAAAACCTAGATAGGTACTTGCTATTTCAATTCGTATATATTCGATTTGCACAGGACCGGATAAGTTGAAACAAAAGGTAGTAGGATTATACCCAGCAGTGGGCGGAAAAAAGCTGCCGATGATTATGCGCTGGGATTTAGTGTGGAAGTCTGAGGGGAGGGACATAACTGCCAAAGGTTGTGACGCAGTACCTAAAATGAGACTATTTTCGCTCAAATTGAAAACGAACAGACTGACAAGAAAACGGTGCATTTTTAGACCGCTAGTAAGTAATAACTCAATGCCTTATTTGCAGGTTTTTGCTGGCCCTCGGCTACGATACAGCAGTGATGTGGTATGTTGGCGTTGGCGCAATGACATGTGCTACTTACATCGCCGCCCTTTACTCCCAAGCTAGAGTTCAAGTGAGCATCATCAGACATGACCTGGAGCATATCGCTGACGATGACGGAGTCAACCAAGACTATTATAGAGATATTAATAATAAAGAAATTAAGAAAGAATTTGTTCTATGTGTGCAGAGATATAAAAAAGTTACAGAGTAAGTATTTAACGTGGAGTTCGTAATAACACATTTTGTTTTATTTTCATACTTCGTAAAGATACGAGTAGAAGTAGTATTTTAGTATTAGTATAAGTTATATTTTTATCTAAGTTTACATTTTGATTGCAGATTAAACAAATTGGTAGAGGACACCTTTACTCGATTGTTGCTGATACAAATCTTTGCTTCTGCTCTATCTATTTGCATCATCACTTATAAAATAAGCATGGTAACTTAATTATACTTACACTAATAATGAGGCAAAAACATTTCATAGCGTTACGACTTTTCCCATACGGGGTATCAGAGGCACTGCTGTGTCTACGTTTAGCTGGTCATTCAATACTACATTTTTGCGTGACAGATGGTTAGCCCATTGCCGCCGCTATGGAGATAAGAAGGTTTCCTCGGGATGTTTTACATCACAGTTGGAATGTTTGTACTTTAAATTAATAACTTATCCCATTGGTATATGGCCCAATGGAATTTGAACCTGCATCTCCTACATGATGGTTCTACTTTTGACTTTATATGGTTTGGAGAGATTCAAGTGGTATTCTTAAAAAATACATAACTGGTTTCCAGATGACAGCAGTAAATTCCCTTCTTATGTGGATGATATTATATATTGTTGCAATTATGATGGAGCTATTTATTTATTGCTATTTTGGGACCAATTTGTATGAGGAGGTTAGTATTTGTATCAAATGGTAGTCTGTTGACTGGAACGCTGATAACGTTTCTTGATTTCATTAAAAGAAGAATTTCGTGTCGTCCGCACCAATGATTTTATAATACCTTGGCCTTAAAGATAATGAGCGAGTAAAGCAATAATCGTTTTATTGATGTCTGTACTAACATCTATGAGGTTGACTCGAGATTACTCGCTTTATATTATTCTTTCTGGCACTAGTATTATAGGTTTTAATCCTTGATTTTTCACCTTTAACCCCATCATTGTTACAGAGTGAGCGCATTTGCGAGTCTTTGTACATGAGTGACTGGGTGCACTTGTCGCCTGCATTTCGACGAGAGATGTTGATCGCCATGGCCAGATGGTCACGTCCCATGGAGCCTTTGGCTGCTCGTCTGGTGCCTATGTCTCTGAACACTTTTTTAAGGGTAAATACCTTCTTCTTTGCGTGCCATATCGAATTTGTAGGTAGGCTGTTAATATCGTTTAGATCCATTATGAAAACTTTCTACTTGGCTATTGATGCATAATAAGCGTCTGTCTGAATGTCTTAGAATCGTATGGGGAATTATAGCTATAAATAATACTTATTTTGATTACATTTCAGGTAATCAAAGGTGCCTATAGTATGTTCACGGTTTTGAAGAATGCTTCTCACCATTGATCATCAATTTATCATCTAATGAAATTGTTGGGATAAACATACAGATTTTAGTATTTCTGCATCGTTTAATGATTGACTTAGCATTGTAAGCACTGCTCTAAACTCAGTTTGATAATGGTTAATGTTCGCCACAGCGTTGTACGTTTAGTTAGATGATCTGATCGGGCTATAATAAATAAGTCAACTAAATTAAATTAGTCAACTAAGTTAAATACACGATCCGAGAAAAGTTTTATTTTTTGATCCTAAAACCATACTACGGAAGCTATTACCTATACTTTAAATTCTCTTGAGGACGGAAATACAAGTTGTCCGGTCCGAAAAACTTATTTATTGATGATTGAAATTTGCCGTGCTATTCAATGGTCTGTAAAAACCAAGTCAGAAATAGCAGAAGCACAAATCAAAATGTATTAAAATGCTTATTAAGTGATTTATTAGAATCAATTGTAAAATAATCCAAAATTGTTTAGTTTTGCAATGACAATCACTTAACTGCGAAAAATTTTTCTTCAAAAACACTTAATCATCAATATAAGTTTAACGGTAAGACTTCGCCATATGTATGTTTAACTCAAATGGTTCTAAATGGTCTGAATTAACTTCGGTTTAAGTCTTTGCATCGATCTACCAAACACCCTGCATACAAATTTTGATGAAAGAAGGTTAATGTATTGTATTGTTGTAATGTTCTGTGCAATAAAGAATTGTGAATTGTGAATTGTTAATTCATCAATCAAGGAATGTTCATGTCGAACAGAATTCTTCATGTAACTAGCCCAACTTTGGAGGTTTCGATTAGCCCTGAAGATCGCAACCTTATCGACAAACTCCAGCGAAAGCAGCTTAAATTCTAAATAAAGTAGAACAATATTAAATGTTAGATCAAATTATCATCACCATGAAAACCTCACCATGGAGAGCACCAATCTAAATACTAAGTAGTTATAGATCAAAGGAGACTGAATGATAATATAGTAAAGCCAAACCAAGAATATAAAAACATCGCCATGTTGCGGAAAACTTATAAACTATTTTCTCCAACTGCAACACTTTCTTTAAAAAGTAATTAATGGCATCTGTCGATTAACGTGAATGGTATATTACTTGTGTTTTGCGGGTGAAAGTGCCGAAAACTATTAACAGTGACATAAGAAAACTTATTCACAATCTATCGAAATATTTGTCGGACAGAAAGTCTGAAGGATTGGACCTTATATAATATCACCAGCCTTGTTGTCAACATGACTGGTAGGTACGTTATATAGTATATGTGCAATGTGAATTGGCTAATTTGTAACTTTGTGAAATATTTTGTTGTATTTTAGGCATATGCCGATCTTCCGTAATGAAAATACAAAACGAAGGTGGGACGTCAGCTGTATTTTCTACGTTTGAGAAAAATAAACCTAAAACCAAATAGAAAACCAATCTGGATGACTTTGATTAATGTGCAATTAGGTATAAAATACATGAATTTTATGTTGTCCGAAAAGAAGTACCGAGTTAAAAAAGGCTGCTTGCAGCTCTTAAAGAATCCATAAATTTTGCTGGAGGCAGAGAATCTTTTCGTTTACTCTTACACAAATTAGGTTATAAATATAATAAATGTAGAAATCAAAGGACAGTACTTATGGAGCGACATGATATAGTGGCATGGAGGGATAGGTACCTACATGACGTCAAAGATGTAAGGGAGAGTGGTATGCCAGTTCTATACCTTGATGAAAGTTATATTCATACTTCGCTCAATCATGCAAAATATTGGCAAAGCGAAAATGAGCCCGGCGTATCTAAATCTAAACTAGCTACACAAAAAAAATGTTCATTGTGGTGGCAAGACTGGGTTCGTCCCGAATGCTTTGTTTTTTTATAACGACAAAGAAAAAAAGCTTATGAAAGTTAAGTAAAAAAAATTGGTATTGAATAAATTATAACCGTATCTAAATGAACCCACCTGTTGTCGATGGAATGTCTGTATCCTAATGGGAGCTGAATAAAACCACGATATGTGCAAAGGGACGCACGTTCGCCGCTCGATAGGTATGGGGGGCGTGGTGACACACGGATTTTAGCAAACACCAAATTTCTGTACATGCTTCGCGCCGTTCGACTAGAGACTGCGAAGGAAAACAACTATGGTGGATTATTAAAAAAACACACGCGCCCCCTACCGTCCGACTTACAAACTAGCCGTAGTTTATTATGACTATCACAGATAGCATTAGTTTTAAAAAGATAGACTAAGAAAAATACAAAAACAAGGGCAAAAGTACTTAAATCATCATATACAATCCACCCCCTAGTGCTGAGACGCAGCGCAGCACTACCACCTATACCTCAAGCAATGTAATTTTAGTGACGGGCCGCTGAAAAACCCTCCCTGTGCGCGTACGCACATCAACTACGCGTACGTGACCGTCTTCCCCAGCGTGTGTCGCACTCACTATCCCATGTCCCCACGAACCACGTTCCACGTTAGGCTCGACTAAAAGCACATAATCGCCCACTGACAATGCTTTTGCTTCCTTACACCACTTTTGCCTGGGTAACAAAGACGGTAGGTACTCTTTAAGCCATCGACTCCAGAACATATCGGTTAATCTTTGAGCAACGCGCCTACTTTTACGTAAATTGAGATCAGCGTTGACATACTTACGGTACGGAGATCCAGCAGAAGATGTTCCTATCAGAAAATGATTAGAGGTCAATGCCTCGGCGAAGTTCGGGTCAGTTGACACGTGGGTAATTGGTCGACTATTGACCAGGGCCTCCACCTCAGTCATCAGCGTGGTCAGCGCATCCTCATGTGGAGCTCGTTCCTTTAATACAACTTTTAGGGCGGTTTTGAAAGTGCGGACCATCAGTTCCCACGCGCCGCCCATCTCCGGAGCTCCTGGCGGAATGAAACGCCATTCTATGCCTCTTACCGTGCCATCCTCTTATAGTCGGTCAAAGTTAAGCTGCTGAAGGCTGCGTGTTAGTTCCTTATCAGCACCCCTTAGATTAGTCCCGTTATCGCAGTATGCCCTGCGAGCCATCATGCGTCGTAGGGCATGATGGTGGCGTCAGTTGACAGGCTTGCCGACAGCTCAATGTGGACGGCTCGAATCGTAAGATACGTGAAGAGCACACTATAATAATATAATAATAATAATAAATCTTTTTATTTCAGGTATAAAAACCCATATTGACAAATACCTTAAAAACTAGAGATATATAACATTTTATGAACCAAATCTTACTTACTTTAACTTAACTTAAACCTAGCTAGGGATTTTCTTCCTCGTCGGTCTCGCCTCCCTATAGCGTCTGTATACGATGCCTTCCGGCCAGTAGTCCTTGGCCAGGAACATCTTCTTGAGTTCGGCCGGCACCCGAAGTTTAAACGACAGGAAGTCCTTTGGTCTTTCTGACTCTAAAGGACTTATCTGCAGCGTAATCGTCTTCTGACTGCAAGGCGGAACCTGGACTTTCTTTACCCTTTCCTGGATGTGACGCTCAATGTCCTCTTTGGTCATATTCACGTCGAGCCTGGAAAGGTATATCTGCGTCGTGGGAGCGGCAGCTTTGAGGCTGCACTCGGCGGCGGGGGCGGTGCCACGCTGATTGCGGCTGCGTCTGGAGCGGCGTTTCCTGTTGTGGACCAGGATAAATCCGTCTACATCAACGGTCGCATTCGGCGGGCCGCGGGCGGGCCTGGCCAGCGGCGCGCGCGGCGCAGCCTGCAGCTTCTGTGCAGGCTTCTATACTATAACGCTCCACACGGCTACGACCAATAGTAACATCCATTGGTCCGAAAAAATCGATGCCTGAGAAGGTGAATGGGCGTCTGTGGTGTGTGGCGTGCGAGGGGCGGCAGCCGCAGTTGAATTATCCAGTATTTTTGGCGGAGCTCATTAACGACCATTTCGTTCGTGCCGTGATGAGCTCGCCTGTGATGATGCTTGACAAGAAGCCGAGTTATTCTGTGGCGGTCATCCAGAATTACGGGTCTGCAGATAGTCTCACTAATACCTTTCACCCTGTCAATTCGACCGCCTACACGCAGCAAGTGTCGCACTCGTCGTTCGCCGCTTGACCGATACGCCCGTGCATCGGTCGCTGTCTCGAATCGTGCGTCCCTCTCGCGCTCACGCGCGCGTCCCTCTCGCTATCGGGACCAATGAAAAGTGTTAAAACATTCCAATCAAAGAAAACCAAGTGCCGGATTACAGTGAGTGAGTGTACCGCTGGAGGTTTGATTTCGCCTGAGGTGGGTTACGTGTACTACACAGTAGGCACACAACACACGCAGGCACACACGCCTCCCTGCACTAGGCAGGGAGGGAGATCGTCCCCTCCTCCGGTGACAGACATTTATTGTTTCCCCCCCACCTGTTAGTGCAGATTAAGATGGAGCAGGAGATTTATGAACTCCGGCTCCGTAACCAGGCGCTGTCCCAAGAGCTCAGCCAGCTCCATGCCGAGAGAGAGTCGTGGACTAACTCCCAAGGTTTGTTCTCGCAACAAACCTTGTTTGAGCGGTCGCCGGCCTCTCCGCCTGAGAGCGAGCTGACTCATAACAATCAAGACCCCATCATCATCCCCCTTGAACAGACCCTACTGACCAGCCGCCCGGTTAATACCCCCAACTCCAATGAAGTCGCAATGGATCAGGTTTACTCTGACCCCAGGAATTCTTTTGATGGTCTCACCGAGGAAGGAGATGCTTCCGCCTCGGATGAAGACAATTTCAACCCCGCTAGGCCACGCAGGAAACGTGCCTCTAAGAGGCCTCCTACTCCAATCATCGGTCCAGAAAACTCCCTCGCCAAGGTCGGTCGTCCGTCCAAGGCCACCCCTACTCCCTCCGCCGTAGCCAAACCCTTGCCAGCGCCCTCTGTAGCTGTCCCGGCTACAGTCCCGGGCACGCGCAAAGCGCTGCCACCCAAGATATGCATAAAAAACAAAGAGATGTGGCTAAAAATTGATGGAGCGCTCAAAGAGCGCAAAATCAACTTTGTTAGGGCCACCAACACCACTCATGGGATCCTAGTCCAATTACAGACCTCAGACGACCACCGGGCTCTGACTAAATTCCTGACCGCCTCTAAAATTGAGTACCACCATTGGACTCTACCGGAGGATAGAAGACTTCGGGTGGTTGTCAGGGGTCTTCCAAAGGAGATTGAGAGCGAGCAGGTCATGGATGACTTGAAGGCGAAGAACATTCCTGTGCACGAAGTGCACAGGATGTACAATGGTCGCTCCAAGCTACCGTACGACCTGGTGCTGGTTGTGGTCGATCTGTCACCACAGGGGAAGCAGATCTTCCAGGTTATGGAGATCTGCCACATTTCAGGGCTTAAAATTGAAAACCCTCATAAAAAAAATAAGCCGCTCCAGTGCTTCAACTGTCAGTTGTTTGGCCACTCGGCCAAGAACTGCCATAGGAAAGGCCGCTGTGTTAAGTGCCTGGAGGACCACGCTCCGGGTGCTTGCACACGCCCAACCGACCCCAAGGAGTCTGACGGCCCACCTGGGTGCGTCAACTGCGGTGTGCTTGGTCACACCGCAGCCTACGGAGGTTGTCCGGCCCGACCTAAGCCTCGCCTATCAGGACGGGCGAAAGCCCATGCCCCAGCCCCAACTAATGTAGGCCAGGCTCATCCTCGCCCGAGCCACAATGCCTGGGCTAAGCCACTTAGTTGGGTTCAGGGTTCAGCGGTCAATCACACCAGCTTCCCTCCTCTTCCCCCTTCTAGGCAGTACCCCTCTACTCCCAATTCATCCGCTGTGGCTAACAAGCCAAGCAAAATTCAAACAGCTCCAGCTGATTTATCAACTAGAGCCATGCCCCTTAACTCAACAAGACCCCCTCCACCACCGATAGAAACTAGGGACTATTTAACAGACCTACTGACCATATTGGACAGAATAGACCCTGATGAAATTGATGAGTTTTTACTCAAAATTGATACTGCAGCACTAAAGCAGGACCCTGCTGCTGCCTTGCGAGCCTGTCAAGCTCACAGATCATTGATTTCGGCGATCAAAGGCGTTCTCAGGAACCGTAATGTCTATTCTCCGTAATGGATACCACACCCGGTAGGATTAAACCTAGTGCATTGAGATTGGCCTTTTTTAACGCTGATGGCTTGAAGAGACAAAGGGACTTAGTATCCGCCTTCCTATCAGACCACCAAATTGACATTCTCCTTGTACAGGAGACTTTCCTTAAACCCCAACACAGAAACCCCAACATTTCTAATTATAAATTGATTAGAAATGATCGCACTAATGGAATTCGTGGGGGCACGGCAATCTATTATCGGAGAAGCCTGCACGTCTCCCCGTGTGACTGTCCACCGCTTCAAAACATAGAAGCCTCAGTTTGCCGAATAGCAATGAGGGGTCATCAAACTATTACTATCGCCTCATGCTACCAAAGACAGGGCTCAACAGACAGTCTTAGGCAACTCAAGGAGTCTGACATCTCCTCCCTTCTTAGTTTGGGTGATTCCGTCATCATTGCGGGTGACCTCAATAGCAAACATGTCGATTGGAACTGTAGAGTGACAAACTCAAACGGTCCTCTCTTAAAGAAAGCCACCGAGAAATTTGCTATTGAACTACTAGCCCCAATGACTCCTACGCACTTTCCTAAGAACAACCCGGACTCGGAAGGTGACATCCTCGATATTATGCTTCTTAAAAACATTCTTCTCCCAATAAGAGGGATAGAAGTATTCCATGAACTGATATCCGACCATCGCCCCGTGATATCTATACTTGGTGATATTGAACCCCGCCCGCCCGCCATAAAATCAACCATAGACTGGACTTTGCTCCACAACACATTTAAGAGAAACTCCCCCTCCGAAGAATTAGAAAGAATCCCACAAGTCATCGATTCTCAATCTGATGTTAACATAGCTATAGAGTCGCTGACTTCGCACATCCAGAAGTCAATTCAAGCCTGTACTAAGCCGGTAAACTCATCTGGTGATAGTAGGTGGAGATTACCTGAGGATATACGCGACCTCATCCGTGAGATGCGCGCTGTCACCAGAGCCTATGATAACTTCCCGAGCACTGACAACAAAATCGCAATGCGTCGTTCCCAGCAATTAGTTAAAACTGCCATCAAAAATCACAAATCCCAGAGATGGGATCAACTTCTGGTAGAGCTCACCCCAGATCATCAGGCTTACTGGAGGTTAGCGCGCACTCTCAAATCGGACGCGGTTGTGGATATCCCAGCCCTCTCCAAACCCGACAAATCACTAGCTTTCGAGGATGCTGACAAGGCTGAGTGTCTGGCTGACAGTTTAGAGGGTCAATGTTCATTGTCAAATGAACCTTTTGACCAATCCCACGTAGACCTGGTGGACTCTGAAGTAGTCAGACGCTCATCACTTCCCCCTCAAGATACTATCGAGCTAGTTAACATCGATGAGGTCAATCTTATTATCAAGGAGCTTCACTCCAATAAAGCCCCTGGCTCTGACGGAATTGCAAACCGGGTTCTTAAGAACCTCTCCTACCCCCTTCTAGTCCTATTGGTGACCATTCTGAATTCCGCCATTGCCACCTGTATGTTCCCGGATGCATGGAGGGAAGCTGATGTGATAGGAATTCATAAACCGGGTAAAGATAGATCGATACCAACCAGTTACCGCCCTATCAGTCTCCTTAAATCCTTTGGCAAGATCTATGAGAGGGTGTTAAACAGACGACTGAAGGCAATAGCCTTCGGTAGAGGCCTCGTTCCAGACGAGCAGTTTGGTTTTAGAAACGGTCATTCCTGTGTCCACCAGGTACACAGGATCACCGAATTTATTTTGGACGGTTTCAATCAAAAGAAGCCGAAAGGAACGGGTGCCTTATTTTTCGATGTGGCTAAAGCGTTTGACAAGGTTTGGCACAACGGCCTGATTTACAAGCTGTACAACTTGAATTTCCCTGACAGACTGGTTCTTATTATCAGAGACTTTCTCTCTAATAGGAACTTTAGGTATAGAGTGGAAGGCACTCACTCTAGACCTCATCCAATTAAGGCGGGAGTCCCACAAGGCTCTGTGCTCTCGCCTCTCCTATTCTCACTCTTCACTAGTGACATCCCCAAACATCACAACGTACAGCTTGCCCTCTTCGCCGATGACACAGCTCTCTATTACTCTGGTAGGAATAGAGAAATAGTCATTAAAAGGCTCCAAATAGCCGCCACTCTCTTGGGCGATTGGTTCAAGAAGTGGCGGTTTGAACTCAACCCAGAAAAAAGCCAGGCTATATTCTTCTCCCGCTTCACACCACTCAGTGAGTGGTCTCGTTTACCACAAATCTCCCTGTTTGGTCGGGCTATTCCATGGACTCGCCAAGTGAAATACCTTGGAGTGACACTGGATAGCCGTCTCACCTTCGGACCGCACATAAGAATTGTGAGGAATAAAGCCAAATTCGTTTTAAGCCGGCTTAACCCGCTTATTCAATCCAAGAGCAAACTCTCCTTACGCAATAAGCTAAGATTGTACTTAGCTTGCGTCCGTCCTATTTTTACATATGCTAGTGTGGTGTTTGCGCACGTGGCCAAAACCCACCTAGATACTCTCCAAACCCTCCAAAATAAATTTCTCCGTCGAGCCACGGGTGCCCCGTGGTTTGTGCGAAATTATGATCTCCACAAAGACCTGAAAGTGCCTACCATCCGCGACTTCATTAAGAAAGCTTCTACTCGATACTTCGATAGAGCTCAACATCACTCTAACCCCCTTATTCGTTTCGCGGCTGACTACGCTGCAAACCCCGAGGCAACCCAACCGAGAAGACGCCCCCGTAACATCCTTTTAGACCCGGAAGACGCCATTACGGCGCAATTAAATTTACTGTTACCCCCGGACACAGACAACCCCGACCCGACTCTTCCCACCCGCCCCTTATACATCCACCGCCCGCGCACGCGCAGGCGGAGGCGGCTAACAAGAACACCCGCACCAGACACTGCACAAGCCGAAAGCACCCCACATGACGCCGTACACTCTACGCCGGCACAAGTCACACTTAGACGCAGCGACACACCTTAGTTGTGCCCGGCTACGTTAAATCACACCACTCACCACAACCCTCCCAGGTTGGGCCTCTCCCCCGGTAGGGCACGCACTCACGTGAAACAGAACAATTGTGGCGGGGACTATCTGTTCCGCCCCCCAAGGCAAAGTTTTTAAAGACAAAAGTCTAAAACAAAAAAATCAAGTCCAAAAAAAAAAAAAAAAAAAAAAAAAAAAGCAAGTGTCGCTCATCTAGATAAGGAGTAAGATTTTCTAGGCGGTTGTTCGAAGGTAGAGGTTTGTTTAGTGTCAAACTGCGTATTTCAAGTCTAAAGGAGTCTAATTAAACTTTTGTGCTATCCGTTTCCCAAAACACCCGTTCCCAAAACACCCGTTTCCGACACTACATTTTTCTTAATAATCCGATTCCCGATAAATGTGTCTCCCAGAATGTGTTTTCCTCATAATAGACGTTTGGCTTGATATCCGTTTCTCAGAAAGTCTTAATCCTGAAACGATCGATCCCGTCATTACCGTTTCCTAAATAATCCGTTTCCCAGAATGTGTTTAAAACAAAAAAATTTAAAAAAATGCTACTCATCACGCCAGAAACTTGATCAGCAATAAAAATTTATTCTTATATGGGCGATGGTACTTTCAAGTCAGTACCAAAACCCTTCTACCAGCTATATACCCTTCATATTGATGTAAATTCAAACAAAACAACTACGAATATCAAACCTGTGATCTACGGTCTTCTAGCAAACAAAACTGAGTCAACTTATTATTATTATTATTTCATTTCCATATTAAAGAATAAACTGAATATCAACAGAGTTAACTTCAAGGCAGATTACGAAAGAGGCCCGATGAACGCCGTAAGGGTTGTTTTCTCCAACGCCAAGATAACTGGTTGTTTTCATCACTATAACAAAATAAAATATAATAAAAAACTGAAGCTGGACGAAATATCATCTGGGAGAGAAATATCAAAGCTTTGTGCTGTATTACCATAACCACCAGAAAGTTATATTCCTGAATCTTCTTCACAATTGTATCCAGAAAACGAAGTAATTACATCATTCACAACTTACATGGAGTACCAAGGATGCCTCCAAATATGTATATTGAGTGTTGCTTTGGAACGACACCGTACTACAAATTACGTTGAAGGGTGGCTTAAACACTTAAACAGCAGAATTCCGCCCCATCCTAATGTTTTCTTGTTTATTAACAGATTGAGAAAATAGGCGAAATGCTTTGACTCAAAAATAATAAACAGTCTTTTCATAGCTTCAAAAAAACAGGAGGAAGGGGGGAAACATCTTAATTGACGAAGAGTAAAGCAAACTTACCCAAGTTACAATATGGAGAAATTGAGTCGATATTATTTTTACGTGAAGTAATAAACTTACGAAGTAGTTTGCAATTTATTCACATTTAAGTTCTCATCTGTTTTTTTGTTTATGCCGAAAGTTAAGTTCTAAGCACCTAAAATAAATTTAGTTATATATAAATTCTCATCGGAAACTAAAGGTTTTCTTTTTGATAATACTAATACGTGCATACGAGTAAAGTTATTGGCTACAATACTAATGGTTCTTAATTTATGTAGAACTAGCGACTTACGATTAGCAAAAAAATAGGTTTTACAGGGTTCTATAGGTTTGAAGAAAAAACAAACCCTTATAGGACTTAATATTGACGACAGGTTTAGCCTAGCGGGTAGTGATCCTGCCTACAAAGCTGATGGTCCCGAGTTCGAATCCCGGTAAGGCAAATATTGCCTGATAAATTTCTGGTAAAGGCGTAGTAGTGTCTCCTTTTCAAGGGTGATTATTATTATAGGATCACTCATGTCTGTGTCCAATCTCTCAAAACAGCTCCAAATCTACTAGGACCTATTAAGTTGAAAGTTGGTAGGTATACATCAAAGAGTTTTACATCTGTACAAAACCCGGGACAAAAATACACCTGAATACGCCTTTATGCCTATGACAAACGTCATCTTCAGATATTTTTGACCACGTAAGAATGAATAAAAAATATTTATTCTTTCGTTTATGGATAGTCGAGAAGCTTCTAGTATGATTAGTTTTAGATACCAATAACTTCCCTAATGTGGTTCTTTTACTTTACATAAATATTACGCAAGTCTTTGAACGGGAATGAAGATAAATCAGGTTTTCTTTAAGGGTGTCATGAGAAAGGAATCTTTTGGCATACGGATGCAATGGGAAACGGATCTTTTGGGCAAATGAGTAAAATGGAAAACGAATCTCATGGCATACGGATGCAATGAGAAACGGGTGTTTTGGCATACGAATTATATGATAAACGGTTCTGTTGGCGTACGGTCGTTTACAAAAACTGTTATTTTACGACAGCATGTTACGAAAGGGAAAAAACGTTTTCATTTCGTCCCAATTTTTCTGGCGCGTTTGCTCCTTGGTACTGGTATTCAGACTGATTTACCTGATGACCCCGATTTGAATAAATAGTAGGGTGTCCATGCGACTGCTGTTCCGCTGGACCCTCACGATTACTGTAGTATCCGCCACTTTCGCGGGAATACCCCTTTCTCTGTCCACACTGAAAATGCTGGTAAACCTGACTTTTACCTTGCTCATACTGCATTACTTGACTAAAGGTCGATCCCGAGGTCATCTCCTCGTCCTTGGCTGCACGAATTGCATCCTTTAATGTTGTATAATTCATAGCTGAAATTATAGTTCCTAGGAGACCATTTCCTAATCCGTCTGAGAACCTTTTTATGGTTTTTTATTCCGCCTTTACAACTTTTCTTATCCACGACAGACGGTACGGTGGACATCATTCTGAGCAACTTTCATTTTCACTTCTCGTTACATTTTGGGACGGGTGGTCAGTTGATTTGTATGGAGTAGTTAAAGTAAAAGTTGCTCATAAGAAATCGGTTTAAATTCAAAAAATCCTTCGGGTGCTGTTATTCCAAATTTTAGATAAATTATAGCGATTAGCACCATAATTGTGCAGGAGGAAGCAAGTGAAAATCCGGGTGATCATCCGCAGCATCTTATTTGTGATACATCCGTTGGAAAAAATCTGGTTAAGATTGATGTTTTGAATAGGTTCTATATTTTCAGCCACTTGGCATACAAATATTTGGTTACACATGCATTAAATTTTTTCATAAAATATGTGAATTTTATGCTGTCTCAAAAGAAGTAGTTGGAAACGTCTGCTTGCAGCTCTTAAAGAATCCATAAATTTTGCTGGTGGCAGAGAATCTTTTTGTTTACTCTTACACAAATTAGGTTATAAATATAAAAAAAAAATGAAATCAAAGACCTATGGAGCGACATGATATAGTGGCATAGAGGAACAGGTATCTACATGAGGTAAAAGATGAAAGGGAGAGTGGTATGCCTGTTCTATACCTTGATGAAAGTTATATTCATACTTCGCTCAATCATGCAAAATGTTGGCAAAGCGAAAATGAGCCCAGCGTATCTAAATCTGTAGCTACAAGATAAAGATACATAATTGTTCATTGTGAAAAAAAGTTGATTTCCATGATGCCATGAATATATGTAGTTAATTGAAAAAAAATTGGTATGGAATAAATTATTACCCTATCTAAATGAACCCACCTATATAGTGATGGACAGTGCTAGATATAATTCTAGCCAAATTAACAAACATCCAAGCTCTGTTAATAGAAAAAATTAAAATGCAGAATGGCTTACATCAAATAATATTGCCTACCCTACCAAACCAAATGTATGTTGTTATTTTTGGTAAAACAAAATAAATTTGACACAGTATACGAGATTGATAATTTAGTACAGGAGTATGGTCACAAAATACTATGACTGCCGCCATATCATTGTGATCTGAATCCAATAGAAATGATATGAGGCAAGCATGATAGTAAAAATAAAGGCTGGCACAAAGAATGTTGGTTTAGATAATATCATGTTCCTTCCGCTCCCTGCACTAGTCGAGTGTGGACGTGTGTCGCGTACCGTTCTGAGGTCATAAACTATTCTAATATTTACTGCGCGTAAATATCGGACCCTCCTGCTTTGTCTTGAGTGTAGTGTCATTTAACGTGGGGGCCATATTTGTTTCTGTAGTGCGCCGTCCCTTTCCCGCTGCCGCCGGGTTCTTTTTGTGACATTTTTCTATTCGCTGAGGCTCGAGCCTGCGGACTCGCTGCGCGTCGCGCCGACTGTGTGTTGCTCTTAACCGCTCGGCTATCTGGCATGTGTGCTGCGCCGCGAAACTTGTGACTGCTATCGCCCTGTCCGTGTCTACGGCGTAGGCAATGTACTGACCGCTACGAGTTGCTACGCGCCTGTTACGCACAGTTGACACTATCTCGACTACGCACATTTGTTTACATACAACTAATAAAATATGATTCGCAGTCCGCCAATCAAAAACAATACCTTGAAGCAAGAATTATCCTCTTCGGATCCTGCATTACACACGAAAACCTCTCAAGATGTTCCCAGTATGGTCACAATTAGTCATAAACGTCAGAGAACTGTGGGATCCCCGGAGGCTACTTGTTTTCACGATTATATAAGAAAGTTCACTATAGAAATTAAGGAAATGCTATCGTCATGGAGAGAGGAGCAGGATCGCCGTCTGTCATATTGGAAGATCGACCAAGACTTTACTTTATCTACATTGGTAAAAGAAGTGACTGAACTGAGGGTTCAATGGGTCAAAATTCAATTATTAACAATGATATGCAGAAGAGTATGGAATACATGAGTAACTGCTTTGATGGAACAAAATTAGAGCTGGCTCAGCTGCAGAAGGACAACCAAGAAAAAGACCTGGCAATTCTTCAGCTGCTGAATCAGATTAATGACATTCAGCTGAAAAGACGGACTGCGACGATTGAGCTTCGTAACGCTACAAACAAGGTCTCTGAGCAGCAATGTGATATGGTTACCATTGTTGCCAATGTCGGAAAGGTGATCAATATGGACAATCAACCATCTGACCTACGTGACGTCTACCGTCTACCGGGTAAATCGAGTATTTCCAGACCTGTGGTGGCCGAATTTGCTAACGTCACTAAAAGGAATCATCTCCTTTCATCGATTCGCAAATACAATAAGGATCGTCCCATCACGGAAAAACTGAATACTCAGCTCCTTGGATTTCCAGGTGTGAGAGAACCTGTTTATGTAGACGAGCACCTTGCACCATCGACTAGAAAAGTTCTTTATGAGACGAGACAAGTCGCTAATGCAAACAAGTACTCGTGCTGACACTCCAATGAGAAGATCTACTTAGGTACCGACCAGGAAGAAAAACCGATTGTTATTAGATCTGAAAAACAACTAGCGACATTTTCGACTAATAATAAGTGACTATACATAAGCATAACCGAACACCATTCAATATCATTCTACATAGTGCTAACTTTTAATATTTTGCCATTAACAAAAGATCAGAACAATTTAAGTTACATACCTGTTTTCTACATAATAACTGTAAATTTTGGAACACTATATAACCTCAATAGAACTGCTAACGTACAACGCTTGAGCTTGACGCAAAATACACCTTCTCAGACTAATACTTCTATTTCCTCTAAGAGCACCGCATCACCCACAGAGTCTGATAGGACCATAGTTATGCTTCCAAATAGATAGTAATTTGATAGCTCTGAGTGACATAGATGATACAAACTGCGCACATTCAGTATCGTGTGATAGCTTAGATCTTCATCAATTTGTAACTTCAAATGATAACAGTCTTTCTATTATATCAAGGAGTATTTCTGCCAACTTTGATAACTTTGAGCTAACTTTATCACAAATAAAGTATGAAACTGACATATTAATACTAACAGAATGTTGGCTCAACCAAGACAAACCAGTTCCTTTACTAGATTTCTATTCATCCTATACTACTCTCAACCATCTGAATAAAAACGATGGCGTAGTTGCTTATGTCAAAAACCATATTAATGCTAACGTTACCGAAATAAAACTTGAGCATGCCTCTTGTTTACAAATTAATATGGACGATGTGTATCCTTGGAATATACAGGTCACCATCCTACAATGGTGACATTGACCCATTTATCACCTCATTTAATAACCACTTAGAAACCTTGCGATCTAAGAAAAAAATAATCACTGTAGGAGACATAAATATAAATATTATTCCTAGGGAAAATGAAACTACTACAAAACGATACAATAGAATAAAGTACTTAGATATGAACGCTTTTCATGGTTTGCTTTCCGGACATACGCTGCCTACGAGAGGTGACAACTGCCTAGATCACTTTTTCCTAAAACTTCAAACAACTAAAGATAATAATTTTATAGCTATATTAAACACAACTATCACGGATCACCTCATGATATTTCTAAATTTAAAATACTCTAAATACGAAAACAAAATTAATATAAATTATAATAATGCCATCAAAAGTTTAGAACAAAAAAATTTAGGACAACTATTGACTCTTAAAAATCCTAACACTATATTAGACCTACTAGTTAATAAAATAACTGACTCCTTAGAAGAAAATAGCAAAATAATTCGTATTCCTAAAAATAAACGGACAATAAAACCATAGATCAGCAGTAGCATCTTACGTTGTATACACAATAGAAATAAACTTCAGAAAACACTACGTCTAGATCCCTTTAATGAAGTTCTTAGAATATAATACATACAAAATATACCGTAACTATTGCAATAACCTAATAAAGGAACTGAAACGTCTATATGAAATGGAATTACTAGCTAGATCAACCAAAAACTCTAAAACTCTTTGGCAAACCATAAAAGCGATTACGAATCTGAACAATACTAAATCTAAAAACTTGAATCTATTACATCTCAAATCAACCCCAAACGACTCAGTAAATTTTGTAAATACATTTTTTGCCAACATTGGTAAGGAACTTGCCCAAAAAATCACATCCGACAAATCATATAATAACAATATCCAATCCGAAACAGGATGATCTATCACGTCCCAAGCCACATCTTTTGTTATTTTTACACAGACCCACAAGAGGTCAATACAGTAATTACAAATCTAAAATCAGGAAGCTCCCCTGGTCTGGACAATATATCGCCATGTTTTCTAAAACTTTCTAAAAGCCTAATAATTCCTCATGTCATCTCGCCAATCTATGTTTTCAACAAGGCATCTTCCCTTCGCGGCTAAAGCAATTTGTTATAACACCAGTGTATAAAAGTGGCAATAAAGAAGACATTAATAATTTCAGGCCCATTTCAGTTCTTTCTTCCATATCCAAAATACTAGAAAAACTAATAAACAACAGACTTCTTAACTATTTAGAAAAATATAATATCATATCTCCCTCGCAATATGGATTTAGACACGCAAAATCTACTGAAGATGCTGTCTCGGATCTCAGTTCCCTGATAATCGAACATGTAGTCTACAAACTAAAATGTTTAACGGTGTTCCTTAATCTGAAAAAAGCCTTCGACATAGTTTCCATTCCCACCCTTATACACAAGCTAGAAAGTATTGGTATTAGAGGCTATCCTTTGGCTCTTTTATAGACTATCTCAGTGGACGTAAACAACAAGTAAAAATTTAATCATTTATTAGCGAGGAGAATGACATTACATATGGTGTTCCCCAAGGAAGTGTCCTTCTTGATCCATATCAACGATATGTACTCACTAAAGCTTGATAATGCTAAAAATTCTCTTATGCAGATGATACCGCAATCGTCTTCCATGGTCAATATTGGGAAGAGACTAGGGAGCTGACAGAAATAAGGCTAACAAGTGCTAACTGCTGGCTAAAAAATAACATGTTATCCCTCAATACATCTAAAACCAATTATATGTGTTTTGCTATGAACAGGCGAACACAACCTAAATCTGACTATACAATTAAAATTCACAGTTGTAACCGACTATCTGACACGTGTGATTGTTTGGTGGTATTAGACAAGCTTCCTAAAGTAAAATACTTGGGTGTCATGTTGGACGAAAGATTAGCTTGGCGGATATTCAAAAAACTTAGGCATGTTACATCGGAATCACTACTAAATCAAATATATACTGCATTGGTTCAATCCATTATCTCTTATTGCATCCCAATATGGGGTGGAGCAGATAAAACGAGGTTCTTGGAACTTGAAAGATCTCAACGATCCCTCATAAAGGTCATGTACTCTCAACCATATAGATTCCCCACCACTCAACTCTATTTTAAATCCAACTTACTTTCAATAAGGAAAATCTACATTCTTAATACAATTATTAAAAAGCACAGACAGTTACCATTTAACCCAATGCTACCTAAAACTCGTCGACATTATACAGTCGCAGATATTGCTCAGTATAAATCTAATTTTGCTCAAAGACAGTATAAAATCCAGGCAAGTTATCTTTACAACAAAATAAATAAAACATTAAGTATTTACAAACTCAATACTAGAGAAGCTAAACAGTTGTTTACAAAATGGCTAACAAGTCTGGACTATGATGAGGTTGAATCTTTGTTCAAACGTTCCATATAAATAGTGACTTTGTATAAAAATGTATATCCAAATTAGCACTAATACATATAACTGTAACTTAAATAATAATGTAGAACATAACTTGTTAAGAATTAATTAATTACCTGAAATCTATGATAAAATAACTTAAACCTTACAATCTGTAAAACAACTTGTCACTTTTATTACAACAAACTTTGTTTAACTATGTAAGGTAACTATCAAACTGATAATAATCAAGTAGATTGTAAATGTGTGATAGTGTTTATTTCAAAAGATATATGTCATTGTGGAAGGTAGGAATCTCCTGATAAAGGTATTATAATACTTAAAAGGAGATCCCATGTCTGTCAAACGTAAATTCTTACTATGAAATAAAAAAAAAGTATTTTTGTATTTGTATGTTCCTGCAGCTTGTACAAAACGGTTTTGAGGATATAACTGCTGATACATGGAATAATTGCTATGAGCATACAAAAAAACTAGTAGAGGAATATAGATGCAGGGGACTGGTAATTGATAGAGAAATTGAATAAAACATCCAGTCTTACAACTGACAATGAGTAGATCTGTCTAGAATTGAACCAGTATAATCTGATCATGAAGATCATGAAATGACAAATGAATCTGTTGAATATTTCTATTCTGAATTTGGTGACTAATGAAAAAATAAAACATAATGATAATGGTTTTATTTTCTATATTTTAACCCAACCACAGGTACTTACTTTAGAGAAAGATTATTTCATTATAATAAAAAATAATAGTAGTTAGTGTGACTTCCATAATGAGAGGCTGTTTCATAATAACAACACACGAGTATTTTTATTTCTATGCCAGTAACATACACTGCTTTATCTCTATATATCATAAGCTCTAATAGTAATAATTAATATGTAACTTCTAATAAGTTTGACTTTTAAATAAGTTAAGAAGGAGCCAATTTGCATGGGTATACTATACTTAGTATTGATATATATAAAGTTATTTAGTGCCCTCAGATCAGGTATTTTTTGTTCCTGGTTGGGCTTTACCCACTACCAAACATTACATAACTTTTCGACAAGTTAGGGAATAGCAGTTACTTTTCAGTAATTGACTTAGCGGCTGTTTCCATTATGAGAAAGAAATTAAAAACAACCTCAAACTGAATTTTTAGCTCAATTTGAATATTTGATTATTTTTTCAAAGCCCATCAAATTAAAAGCAACCCCAGCCTCATTTCAGAGAACCATAGATAGTATTCTGGGAGGCTTTCAAACTATTCACTGTTTAAAGTTTGACGGCATTATAATCTTCTCAACAAGCCTGGAAGAACACGTGACAAAACATAGAGCAGTTTTGCAATGCCTTAGCAGAATAACCTAAAAGTACAACTGGACAAATCTATCTTTTTATGTAAAGAATGAGTCCATTACACCTGAAGAACTAACACCAAATACAGACAAAATAGACGCTAACCTACTAAATGCCGCCCTGCCAAAGAAATAAAGAAAGGCTATGAAAAAAAAACATAAAATACTTTTCAAATAAAACACAACCTAAGATTGCATGTCTAAAAGAAAAGCCAAATTACAAAAGATTAATAATCCATAAATGTTTCGAATACTTTAGAAACATGTAAATGAGCCAACACCAAAAGTAAATAATACTGGTACCCCAGTGCGCAACTTGACTGGCCACGCCTCTGCAGCGTCTCTAAACAACACCTACTCTAAGGATGACGATAGGTTTGTAAATAAGGAGCGCGGTAGCCGTCCTCCGGGTGGCTTTCGTTAGGAAACTGTAAACCTGGATATGATTTTAGACGAGCTCCGTCAATTGCGCGAAGAGATGCAAGAGCTAAAACAACAGGGCTCCGAAAAAAGCACCCTGAAAAACCTTTTCCGGGATCTCCAAAATCAACTGGCAAACATCCCTACGACATTATTAAATAAATTGAATACCTACGACAAGGCACTTGCTGACAAAGACATAGAAATCGCTGATTTAAAGTCAAATGTTATGGAGGTTCAAATACAGCTAGACATTCAAGAACAGGCAAACATGCGTAATGAGATAGAAATCCATAGAGTGCCTAAATAGGACTCAGAAAATCTGCAACACACGGTACAGCTTATTGCTCAGAAGTATGGATTGGATCTCACGTCCCAGGACTTAGATGGAGCATGGAGAGTTGGGCTGCAGCACCCGAAGACGTCTGCGCTGTCTGCCAATAGGTCTTGGCGTCCACGACCTATTATGGTCAAGCTGCTGCGGTATGCCAAGCGTGATGAAATGATAAAAGCTGCTAAAACACGTCGAAATGTCACGAACGAGAATATAGTTCAAGGGCCGCAGGAAAAAATCGCGATGTACGAGCGACTAAAGAAGAAAAACAGAACGTTATTTTGTGCTGTTACTGTTCGCATACGCCAGTACAGCTTCAGCTTCCGGTGGGTTCTCAACGGGTCAATCTACGTCAGAAGAGGTAAAAACACACCGCCGATTCTCCTCAGATACCTGGACGATCTCGACGCAAAAGTGGGATCGACAAAGAGTCCGTTGCTATTTAATCTTGTCAATAAATGCTTGCTGGATCTGTTTATGTATTATCTGTGCTAAACATGTTTATTTATTTATTTATTAGTTAGTATACAATAGTCTCATAATCACTGACATTCTTACACATTCATTTACACTTCTACATACCTTACCATCTCAGTGCAAAAGTCGCTCTTTAGTTCACACCGGTACTTGCCTTCTGCTAAATCCCAAACTAAAAATATTTCAGATTGATGGAATTCGTATTTTATTAGTATTCTTGCAGCCAAGGTTCTCAGCCACGATTAACAATAAAAGCGGTGGAGTAACTGCTTACGTAAGTGACAGATGATCCCCGATGGTACTGGAGCCTCTCATTTTAGACGGCGAAGGTCTACAAGTTGTAATAAATGACTTCATAGTATTGCTAGCAATTTATCGTTCTCCTGCCTTCACTGATGTTAAAGCGTTCCTCGAAACTATAGATAATATTTTTCAAATCCACAAAAATAAAACTAACATGCTACTCGTTGGCGGCCTTCATATTGATATTATGACCTCGGACAGCGAATGCTCAACGGCATATTTAAATCTTCTTGCCCAGCATGGTCTGCTCCCTGCTATTTCAGTTCCCACACGATTAGCTTCTAAAACATGCCTAGATCACATTTTCGTAAGATCTAGATCCGATGAAAAAATTGGTGTCGTTGCTCATGTTGATATCACTGACCACAGTATTTCCATATGTGGTATAACTATAATTATATATCTACAAAGTATAATCCGCGAGTATTAACCATAATCAATTTCAACGCTCTTGCCCATGAACTGAGAGACTTTGATTGGTCACCCGTCATTGGGGCAACAAACGTTGACACTGCGGCCCTAGAATTAGTCCACATAGTCGAAAATGCTGTATATAGGAATTCAACAAAGAAAAAAGTTAGCCGCTCTAAATACATAATAAAACCATGGATCACACCAGGAGCATTGAGGTGTATTCAGCATAGGGACCGATTACATTTGGACTCCCGCAATCACCCTAAAGATAAAATCAAAGAAATTATCTATAAACGCTACCGCAATTTTGGCTCAATACTTTTGCACAACCTAAAATCTGTTCATGATGGGAGAGCATTGGAAGAAATTAAAAAATATCTGAGAGCATTGTGGAATACGATAAATGATATAACTAACGCACTTGTAAAAAGAAATAATTCACAGGATCTAATCGCGGACTCGGATAATGTGGCAGATTCACTTAACCAATGCAATGCCTACTTTGCAAACGTTGGTGACAAGCTGGCGAATGATCTCCTAACTGAGATGAATTTAAGTCAAGATAAACTCCTAAGCGATATTAACCCTGGTTCTCCAGCACCACAATCCTTTTACATGCAGCCAGCTGATGCATTCGAAGTTAGCTCGGTTATAGCTCAACTAAAAACCAACACATCGATATACGCCATTCTGTATGAGATTCTGAGTTTCTGTAACGAACATAAATGGATATGTGCTGACTTAGAACGTTTAGGCATAAACTCAGGCACATATACATATGTTAGTGAAGCTCACGGCTCAAAAAGATGGTTGGATCACTGCTTTGTTACCCAATCTGCCGACAGTACTATAACAAGCGTGAAAATACATTATGATGTCTTATGGTCAGATCATTTCCCGGATGTTGTTGAATGTAACCTGCGGCTTATAAAACAGAAAAATGTATTACCCGACAAAATAGAATGTAATAAAGTAAGATAGGGTAACCATCTACCGGAAGAGGTAAAGAGGTATGCTGAATTATGCCACATTAAATTAAAAGATATTGATGTACCTGTCAAACTCTACTCTCTTTAGATTGTATTTATAATAAAATTATAATAGCATTAAGCGAGACTGCTGCCCTTAGTAGCGACTTAAGAACCTCCTGTAAAAAACGCCAGGTTACGGGCTGGAACAAACATGTAAGGGTGGCACATACAGAGGCGCGACTTAAATTTCAACTGTGGCTTAACAGTGGGAAACCGGGATCTGGGCCCCTTCATCACGAAATGAACGAAAGTAGGAAGATTTTTAAGTCAAAACTGAAGTGGTGTCAGGATAATCAAGAACAAATAGCTATGGACATATTTATATCACAACATAAGGAGAAAGATTTTAATAAATTCTGGAAGTCCACTAACAAGCTCAATACCAGGCCTAGCCTACCTGTGTCGGTTGACGGAATTGCGGAACAGAAAGGTATTGCTAACATATTTTGTGAGCATTTCAAGGTAAAATCGTCTTCATATCCTTCACATCGGGTGAGCAAGGCTGAGAATCGTCGTTGTGGTGATCAGGAGACCAGTTTTACCGCCCGAGACGTGGCCACAGTAATTAAACAAATGTCTCGAGGAAAGTCACCGGGTCACGACGGGCTCAGCGTTGAACATCTGAAAAATGCTGGCGTACACTTGCCCAGAATATTAGCTATGTTCTATTCTCTCTGTGTTAGACATGGATACCTACCAGATGAGATGATGAAAACTATTGTAGTGCCCATTTTAAAGAACAGAACATGCGACATATCAGACAAAAATAACTATAGACCGACTTCGCTAGCATAATTCATAATTTCTTTATTGCACACAAATCATACAAAAAACAAGAGTTACATAAAGAAAGTGTACAAAGGCCAGCTTATCTCTAATAAGAGATCTCTTCCAGCAAACCAGGCAAACAAGGGAAAAGTTGATGGTTGAGCAGGGGTAGACCTATGTGTACAATATATAAAATAATAAATAAAATAAATTAAATAATAACTATTATAAAATACTAAATACTTATTATATACTACAAATACTATTTTATACACTATACTAATACATACTTACATGCATACTACCTATAACTCTAAAGGGAGAGGTAATGTTTCTTCACACGACTTTTAAAGATATTCAGATTAGGACTGTCCCTGATGGTGCAGGGGAGTGCATTCCACAACCGAATGGCCCGGGCTCTAAACCCGTTCTCATAGTAAGCGGTGTTATGCCGTGGAGTTGTGAGCATGGAAACTGCGTGAGTTCTCCGAGGTCTGCTGGAAGAAAGAAATTGAAAACTGTCTCGTAAGAAAGTTGGGTAGCGTGGATTACGTAAAATGTTGTAGAGGAAATTGAGGATGTGTGAATCCCGACGAAGACGAATCGGCAGCCACTTCAACTCCCTGCGATGTTGTGACACATGGTCGTATTTGCGCAGCCCGAAGATAAACCGAATCCCGAGATTTTGAAGTCGTTCGAGTTTGTTCAGTAGTTCTTCGTTAGCACTGACCCAGCAGACATCAGCGTAATCGATGAGGGGTAGAATGAGAGATTGAGCAAGAGTGATTTTGGTATGTCAAGGCAAAAAGTACTGAAGTCTCCTGAGAGAGTGAAAGGTAGAAAATACTCGGCGACTTACCTCATTGACATGCAATGACCAGGACAACTGGTTGTCGAAGATTAGACCCAGGTTTTTAACTTTATCGCTATATACGATTGTGGTACCATTAAAAGTGACAGATGGAATGGGATGTTGCTGCAACAAGTTAAGAGAATGTCTAGTACCTATTATCATGGCCTGGGACTTGCTCGGGTTGACCAGGAGTCCGAAGGATGAAGCCCAACTTCTTATTCCCTCAAGATCAGCGTTGAGCGCCTCCAAAGCAGAGTGTGCATCGTTGAGAGAGAAGTGGCGATAAATCTGGAGATCATCAGCGTAAAGATGATATGAGGAGGACAGGACGTCCGAGATGGTCTTGATAAAGATCGAGAATAGAAGAGGAGAAAGAATACCACCTTGAGGGACGCCTGTAGAGAGGTCACACCATTCAGTGGATATCTCTTCCGACCTGATACGCTGTTGCCGATCCCTCAAATAAAAGTCGAACCAGCTAGCAGAGAAGGAGGAGACGTTCAGAGATCTGAGAAGCTCAACGAGAATGTCAAAATCTACGCAGTTGAAGGCACTACTGAAGTCAAGTAAAGCAAGCACGGAAAGCCGTTTGCGGTCCATGGCTACCTGGATATCATCTGTGACTTTCATGAGAGCCGTGACGGTGCTATGACCCGGTCTGAATCCTGACTGGTACATGTTCAGCAGATTGTTTGAGAGAAGGTAAGAAGAGAGCTGGGTATGGACAATGGATTCAAGGACTTTGGAGAGGATGGGTAGGATTGAAATAGGTCGATACTCTTTAAAAGAGGTGGGACTGGAAGTTTTAGGGAGCGGGATGACTAATGCTTTTTTCCACATGGTGGGGAAGATGCCATTCGATAGGGAAAAATTTATAACATGTGTAATAGCTGGCAGTAGTTCATCCAGGATTGTTAAAAGCATTTTAAGGCAGATTTTATCATCACCTACGGCTTTCGAGCTCACTGCTAGTACCGCCTTCTTGACCGCATAGATTCCAACATTACTCAAGTTGAATGGTGTGGTGTCGGGTAAGGACTTAGAGCGCAGGCTCTGAAGAGTGGCTTGTTTGACAATGGGATCCATCACAACAGGTGGGGCAGAAAGGAACTGGTTGAGACCGTTGAGATCTACATTACCAGCATGAAAGTCCTGAGTCTTACCTATGCCAAGTGTTTTTAGAAACTTCCACACCTGAGCTGGTGTATAACTTTCAATACTCTCGTGGATGTGCCGACGCTTAGCATCACGACAGAGACGGTTGCAGCGGTTGCGAAGACATTTGTAAGAAAGAAAATTGTCATCTGTCGGATTCTTACGGTATTTACACTTGGCTCTGTTCCTCTTGGCCATTAGACGCTTAATATTATCTGTTAGCCAAGGGGCGGGTAGGTGTTTCACTCTCACTTTTTTTATAGGTGCATGCTTGTCGTAGAGACCTAGGACTATGATATTGAACTTGTTGATTTTCTCGTCCATGGTCTCGCTGGATATTACAGGGGACCAGTCGATCGACAAGGCGACCTAAGAGACTCAAGGTTAATATCCCTAAAGTTACGAATATTAAGAAATTTTGCCCTGCTCTTGAGAGGCCTGATCTTATACGAAAGATAGATAAGGTCGTGAAACGAGAAAGAAGAGTTGAGTTGACCATGTACAGCGACCTTATCCAAGTTAGAGACGATCATAATATCGAGGAGAGAGGGAGAGCAGTGAGGTTGGAAATGCGTGGCATCAAGAGGCAGAATATGCAGATTGAAAGAGTTGAATATAAACTTGAGTTTGGTAGAACGGGAGTCGTTTTTGAGGAGACAGGTGTTGAAATCACCTAGAATGAGGGTATCGTTATACAGAGGTGAGAGTTCATTAAGGAGGGATTCTAATGTGTCGAAGAAGTCGATGCGAAGAGAGGGGCTATAAAGAACACCGAGGAGGACCTTACTATGGTGAAGAGTTATTTCGAGAAAGAGATGTTCAGCAGACTCGGAGTACTGGCTAGGGGACGCGCTGATCACCTTGCACGGGATTTCCACTCGCAGATAGATAGCGACGCCCCCATCGGCTTTCCCGACTCTGTCGTTCCTGTAAAGCCTGTATCCTGGAATGGAGTATGAAGAAGATGACAGCGATGGCTTTAGGAACGACTCAGAGACAAGAATGCCGTCCACGCATTGGTCACTAAAAGCCTCGAGCAGGTCCGGATAGCTGGAGTGAATACTTTGAGCATTGATATGCACGATGTTTAGGTTATCCTCCACACCACCGAAAACAGTCCTAATGTTAGCAGAAAGGGGTTCCTCCGAAGCGGAGATGTTGTTTTCTGCACTCACAAAATCGTCAACATCGTCGTTTGAAGAGCAGGAAAAGAAACTTTGATTGATAATATCAGGTAAATAATTCATATATATATATAACTAATTATAATACACTCTAAATATATATTTATATATAAATATTTATTCAATTAATATCTATTTATCTAGCGTTATTAACTGGTTTGAATAAGCGCCTTACTTACACCTAGACCAACCATAAATGGAATGTTGATAGTGATATTTATCTTACAAAATTAACTCAATACTACATATATTACATCAAAAGAACAAGCACAAACTAAAGACTGTAGTGCAAACATACGAATTCAAAGTGGTAAGGTGTGTACTTGACACAAGTCAGTTTGTATAAGCTAAATTCGGAACGGACACATTTTACACAAATTAATACTTAACATGAACACAACAAAGTGACAGCTGACAAAGATAAGGAAAAAAAAAGGAATGATTTGTTGTGCCGATTCACGAAAGGAAAAAAATATACACTGAACTTTGGACTGTAAATATTGTCGACTACCTCACAGTTCATAGTGGGAAGCAAATGTTGGAACACATTCAACTACACAAAGAGTGGAGATTGGTGATATGTGGTGAATGTGCGATGGCCCAACCTCACTTCTTCTGAGCACCCTTCCTAGTCGTGACGCCCTTTTTCGAAACAGCAGCTGCGCCCGCAGCTGGCTTCATACCTTGTTCTGCTGGCGTCGCAGGGCTGTCCTTACTCGGGTGCTTTGAGGTCAACGGCTGCAGGTTACCCCATCATTCACCCTGTGACGAGACTTGTCTGGCAGCAGCACAATGATCTTGCCTTCGGATGTCCATGCGTTGCTCATTCCAAAGTGTTTGCGCGCTGCTGTGAATACTTCCTGGCGTGACTTAGTCAGGAATTCGGTGACTGTGATGCCTGAACCTTTCAGCGCCTTCTTGAGTCTCCAAACCTCATTGCGGGCCGCCAACGTCGTGAAGCGAACTAGCAGAGGCCGACATTTCGCCCCCTTAGCACCCAGACGATGTGTGACACTGATGGCACCAATGCAGTCGACGGATGCCTTGAGGCGGTCAGCCAGCACTTTCTTCAGGACAGCTTCCGGCTGCTCATCAGTTACCTCTGGCACTCCATGCACCAGCAGTACCTTCCGCCTTGATGCAGTCTCTTGCCGGTCCAGCCCCAATGTCAGTAGCTGCATCTGCGACTGAAGCAACCCGAGGCACTTCCATATGAGAGACCTGAAGTCGGAAAACTCACTCGCCAAGCCGCTGATGCTCTTGGGAGCGGGAGCAGGTGTGGATGCTTGCAGCTCCTGCTCATACCTCTCCATCCGTTCCCCAAATGACTTCACAATAGCATCCATGTTCTTAGAGAGCTCTGCATATAGGTCCATTGTTGCACTTGTTCTTTGATGATTATTTATGTTAGATATCAATTGATTGTGTGATTTGGAGAGTCTAGGTAAGTTTAATTAAATTAATTGTGCATTTTTTGATTGTTTTTATTATTAAATTAATTTAAAATCGGGAGCTACAAAATTTTACTGTTGTCACATAGAACTACCCTCAAGAAAAAACCAGCAATTATAATTGCGAAGGTATTTGACGGTCTGCTCGACGCTCAGCTCAGCGCCCATCTCCGTTTGAATGACGCACAGTTTGGCTTTAGACCAGGACTATCAACGGAAAGTGCAACTCTGGGCCTTAACCTCTCCGTGACCCAACCGTACCGACACGTCAACGTAAACAAACACTATTGACCCAAGCGTACCGACACGCACTCGATACCTTTTTTTTTAGACTGGAATGAATTAGCCAATTGTGTTCGTATTGGCAAGGTTTTAGTGTGTTAAAACGGCCAATGAGCCAATCTTCTATTTCCGGTATGGTCTTTTGTTCATTTCATTCATTCAAGACGCTGCAAATGTGACTCGAAAAAATCACTTTTCGTAACCGGTATTTCATGAAATCTTCGAACGCTGAAATATTGAAAAATTTCTAACAGAACATACTAATATTTTTATTGTTTTCAAAAGGTAATCTTGTGTAGATTACGAAAGTATCAAACAAAATGTGTATTTTGTTGTGTTTTATTCATGTCGACTATATTTGTGACGAGAGGGAGCATTTTATTAGAAGTCTGTGATTCTGATGTCGGTACAAAAATAAACTAAGGTCACAGTGACATTTTCTTCGCATTGAGTAAGAGAAGGTTTCATTAGCTACTCAGATGTACAACTCTCATAGTTCTAAGAGTTACCATTCAGACATAATCACTTGATATGTCAGTCAAGTCGCGTGCGCCGCGTGGGTTTCGGAGAGGTTAAGCACACCGTCAAGTATTATACAGATCGTAGAACGAATGTGTACGCCTGCTTTCTAGACCTTTCAAAGACTTTTGACCTGGTACCTTATGATATATTGTGGGATAAGTGCCGGCAATCAAACCTACCGGAAGAAATTGTTAATATTTTCAAATATTGGTACGAGCATCAAATCAACAAAGTGAAGTGGGGAAGTGAATTCTCGGACGCATACCGGTTGGAATGCGGAGTCAGGCAGGGGGGGTTGACATCACCTAAGTTGTTTAACCTGTATGTAAATGAGCTGGTCGGTGAACTCAGCAGCATGCATGCGGGGTGCTATGTTGATGGGAAGAGCTGCAACAACATCAGCTATGCAGACGACATGGTGTTGCTGAGTCCATCGCCAGGGGGGTTGAAGAGACTGCTTGAAGCATGTGAGCAATACGCAGATAGACATGGTTTCAAATATAATGTCAGAAAAAGTGAGATAATGATCTTCAAGACCGGTAATAAACTACCGAGTATTGTACCGGCCCTGAAATTATATGGCAAAGCACTGAATAGGGTGACCAGCTTCAAATACCTAGGTCACATAGTAACAGAGGACCTGAGGGATGACTTGGACATAGAGAGGGAGCGCAGGGCTTTGGCGGTCCGGGCGAATATGTTGGCTCGTAGGTTTGCACGTTGTACGAAGCCAGTAAAAATCACATTATTTAAGGCATATTGTCAATCCTTCTACACGTGCAGCCTATGGGTCAACTATACCCAAAAGACTCTCAATGCCCTGCGTGTCCAGTATAACAATGCCTTTAGGATGCTGCTGGGGCTGCCGTGCTTTTGTAGTGCGTCAGGAATGTTTGTCGAGGGGCGCACTGATGGATTCCATGCCATCATGCGTAAGAGAACGGCCTCATTACTCAGCAGAACGCTTAACAGCGCCAACAGCATCCTAGAGGTCATTGCGGGTCGGCTCGACGGGCCTATACTCCAACACTGGGTGAGTGTAGTAACTGGCACTCTGAAAGTGTGTGGAAAAGTGAGCCGTACCACAGACAGGCCTATTTATATTAATTAGTTTAGTATTAGAATTAAGTTTAATAAGTAAATAACATAGATTAAGTACCTAATTTTATTTGATACTTACAAAATATGGATCCTTTTGTGTTCTGAAATAAAAGATATATTATTAATATTATTTTTATTTAACTACTAAGTTCCTAAGTATAAGTTACTGTTTAAGTAGTTTAACTTACATAATTGTTTTAACGTCTGTCGCATTCTCTGTTTTTGCTGTTTCTGGTTGCCCACGATACAGGCTTGCCTGGTGTGGAACCAGCAGTTTTGCCACTTTTATGTAACAACCATAGGCTATTTGACTTGTATGGAGTGTCTCTGTGTTTGGCACTTACATGATCATTGAAGTCTTTTGCAAGTGTTGGCCTTATATATCACTTACATATATTATTTATCATTCTTCATCTACCTGCATGCCCTGCTGTAGGTAATATATGAAAATCATTTAACATTACTAACTTTTCATCTTTTCCAGTTATTCTTTGCTATTCATTTATAACGATCATTCGTGGTCCAGAACATTTACTTTCTCTCTTATTTTTACTTTTTCTGTAACCGTTGGCTAGCTATTTTATATATATTTCATTACTTTTATCTCTCATTTCATATAATTATCTCTTCTATATTTATTCTCTTACAAAACTGCTCAATTCTCTCCCGTTAACGTCTTGCTTAATACATTCTCGAGAGAATGGGAAGGTATAAATCGTGTATCTTTGTGAGTCTTACACAAATAAAACATCTTTCATTCTTTCCATTTGTACGATTCAGCAATAGCACAATGTCCACTCTCCTGAAAATTTACCTAACAATTCAGTGGCATTAGACAACAAGGTAGAGTGCGCTCGTGTGTTATTAATTTAGTAAATCAGCCATTTTATTTAATAATCATTATCAAGTTATCATATCAAGGTGATCGCCAGTTTAGTGTTAGACAGCAGCACGTTAGAATTAGTAAATGACACGAAGTTTCTTGGAATAACCATTGATAGCAAATTGCAGTGCGGACCCCACATAGATAAACTAGCTTGTACATTAAGTACTGCGGCTTACGCTATTAGGAACATCAGAAAAAACACGGATGTGGCTACGTCTAGGCTAGTATATTTTAATTACTTTCATAGTGTCATGTCTTATGGTATCTTGTTATGGGAGAAAGTAGCGGATATTTTAGTGTAAGTAAGTAGAAACTATTTTTATTTTACAGAAAAGAGCTTTCGAGCAATTTATCCTCTCTCGTCCAAAACCTTGTTGTGAGCAGCAGTGCTATCAGTGCTTGTCCTAATTTGTAATAAATAATTAATTTACTGGATTCCACTCCAATCTCTAAATCTTTCTGATTACGGCTCAATCTGCTGTGAATACCCAGCGAGCATTCTGTGCAACAATGGTGACCTCGCTCGAAGTGAAAGGCCGGATCGCAGGACTCCCTGCTACCCTCGCGGAAAAGAGACGACTATGTTTATTCGTCCCGCTCCCACAACCACCGCGTGAGTCAACCTTCACTGCTACAAGTACTACGCCGCTGCCGTCGTCTTAGTGCGTTACAAATTGCTGCAAGTACGTACGGAGATATTAAGAGTAACTGTACTCTAATTTTGTCACTATTAATAACCATACCTTGCTTAACCTGTAAGAAGGCCGTTTCGACTACTGAGCTAGTTGCCTATAGAGATTGTTAGAGCCAGTTTCACTATCACTGCCTTAAGATTACTAAAGATCAAATTAAAGAGCTATCTGAAAAGGATAAAAGAACTTGGCAATGCCCGGGGTGTCGTAATGTTTCCCGCTGAATACGCAATGATGACACTCCTATTATTGGAAAATCACGGAGTCAGGCAAAGATTACATACTCGCCACCATAAGACAGCTCTATGTTCAAAGATAAAGAGAATGACAATCTACAGATGGATATTAGTTTCCAACTAATTACCTTCAAACAGGAAATGAAAGAGATGATAGAGATACAAGGACGAGAATTTCGCCAAACCTTGAAAGAGATTCAGCAGTCGAACACAAATATTTAGACCGCAATAGCCTTCATCACAGACAAAATGAAGAACATAGGAAGAAAGTTTAGAAATTGGAAGTGCAAACTAAGAAGGATAGGGAACGAATTATGTTCCTGGAAGATAAATTAGAAGACCTACAAAGAGGTAATCGTAAAACGAGCATCGAGATAAAAAATGTTCCAAAACCATCTAATCAAACAAGATGATCTGATGAAAATAGTAATGTGCCCGTCCAATAACATTGACTGTTATTGGACATGAGAACTCTAATATAAGAGACATTTATAGAGTCAACGGCAAGCGAGAGATAAAAAACTCATCCATTATAGTTAAGACCGGCTCCAGTTTAATAAGGACAAACATCTTCAGATTAAGTAAAGCCTACAACATCAAGCGCAAAGAAAAGTTATGTGCCATACACCTAGATTTCACCAAGAACAAGGACACCCCTATATTTGTATCGGAACAGCTTACTGCAAAAGGAGCCCGCTTCCACTTCTTGGCAAGAGACCTTGCAAAGTCGAAATCCTACAAGTTTTGCTTGACTGCGTTTGGCCGAGTCTACGTTAGAAGGAATGAAACATCAACAACTGCCTATTTAATATTATTCAACCCAATTTGAGTTGAAAATGTGTTTTGAGCTACGCAACATATATTTTTTGTAGATTTTTCACTCTCTTACTTAAAAAGTTAGAGGGGGAGGGGACAATTTTTTCCACTTTAGAAGGGTCTGTCTCTTTAACGATGAACTGTGAGAAAAATGATTGTAAAAACCTCAACGTCAGCATTAAGAGGGTCATCATGGAAGACATTATCAAAGCGGTCGTTTGATTCTTGAGTAGGTCTTGCAGGTGGTTCTCGTCATAGTTTCTCGTCAAAGACCATTTTCGAATGTTCATTCCTGCTTCTTTCAGGAGGTCTATAATCTCTTGCTGTATGCACCTGGTGTCCTCGATCGTCTGTCCACCTTCAAGCAGATCGTCCATGTAGAATGACGTTGAAAGCGACGCGGCAGATCGTGGATATTTCTCGGTCCCGTCGATGGATATCTGCTTTAGAGTTCGCATTGCTAGCCAGGGCGCGGACTTAGTTCCGTAGGTTACTGTTTGGAGATTATATTCTTTCAGCGGCATTTGTGGAGAGCTTCTCTAGAGGATTTTTGTAAGGTGCTGATCTGACTCTCTGATGAGGATTTGTCGAAACATCTTCTCGATGTCGGCTTTGATGACATACTTATGTTGACGCCATCCCAAGATGAGGCTGTATCTGCAAGGCTGCAAGGCCCTCATCTACAAAGGGACCTCCCTTTGTAGATGAGGGCCTTGCTCCATAAGATCGTTAAGACTAAATCCGGATGTTGTTTTTGATGATGCATTAAACACCGTCCTCAGCTTTGTCGTTGTGGAGTCTGATTTCAATATGCCATGATGTGGTAGGTAACAGGATACCGTATTAGTTGTGTTTGTGACATCTTTCATATGATTCATCGATTCGTATCTTTCATAAACTGCTTGTAGCTTACTGAAAATTCTTCATTCCTGATTCAGAGCAAGATGGCAATATTGCTCTCCAGACTGTGGAATAGTACGACGGCCTTTGGTCTTGAGTTTCCTAGCTTGCCTTCAAAGTCGGGCTTCATCGGGATAGCGACTTCATATCTTCCGTCGGATAAACGCCTCGTTATTGCTAGATACAGTTCTTCACAGTACTGTTCATCTTGTGTGAGGTTTGCAGTTGTGTCACCAATATCTTCGAGCTCCCAATATTGCGATAAGTCTTTTATGCAGTTGATAACGACGTGGCAATGAAATGTCTTTACATTTCCCGACAGGATCCACCCGAGCTTTGTCTGCTGCGCTATGGGCGCTGTGTCTGGTCCTTTGATGAGACCACTCATTATGACGTCCGAGTAAACGCTAGCGTCCAGGAGGAAATCGACAGGATTCGACACATTATAGTCTGGATCGGCTAGCTGTATGTAAGCTAGGTGTGGCCATTGTCTTTTGCCGAATGACGTGTTAGGCAAGTTGTCGGTTACTGGGTTGATAACTAATGTTTGAGTTGTTAATTTATGATTGCCGTAGATTGATTCGATGTTCAGTGAAACGATGCCCTTGCTTTGCTTCGAACCATTTCCAATGCCCGACACCGATGCGTGGAAACGTTTTCGTTGTAATCCCAGCAGCTGCGCGGCATTTTCAGATATCAGTAAAGTCTGAGGTCCTTGATCAAGCAGTCCTCTCATAGTCACGTAGGATCCATCTGAAGCCATTAACGTGATTGTTACAGTCGTTAGTATGATCTCTTCATCGTCGGTTGCTACGTAGTTTACGCTGTGTTGTCTGTTCCCATTAGTCTGCGGAAATGTAGGTGAGCTAGATTCCATTGAAGTGCAGTAGGTTGCACGACACTTCGTTTGCAGATTGCATCATGCAGTAATGTGTTGTGATTTTGCTGACAGACCCGGCACCGTTTTAACGAAGTGCACTGCAAAGAGTGCTTGTAGAGGCAGTTTTGGCAAACGTTTAGTTGCCTTAATAACCTCATTTGCCATATGCGTCCTTGTTACTGAACTTGTCGCATAGAAATAGAGAGTGGTTCTAATTACGTAATGGGCAGACTTTGTTGGTTTTCTGCGATGTATGAGCCTGGTGTTCCTTCTTTGGATACTTCCCATAATTCACGAATTTGTTGAATCCTGGATGATGAGTGGTTTGCTTCATCTGTGGTGGCGTTGGCTCCTTCTCCTTTTTGTGGATCGGTTCCAACGGGGTAAACTTTGATTCGAGGAAATCCATAAGTTCTTTAAGCTCTGGTATGTCGCGAGGCGATTTGCGTGACTCTTTGTAGTCTAAGTATGTCTCGATGTCCATCTTCTTAGCGATCAGATGTACCAACAGAGGGTCCCAGGTAGCTGTGTCAATTCCCAGGTGTATATGCACTCCGAAGACATATCGAAGAGGTGCTTGATTTCGGATGATGTTTGTTTCTGTATGTTCGGCTGGTTTAGGAACAACTCGACGTGTTTGGTAAAGAGAAGCTGTGGGTTGTTGTATCTATGTACCAGCAGTTCCCATGCCGTATCGTAGTTGTCCGATGACGTATGCAAGTGCTGAATGAGTCGCTCTGGTTCTCCCTTCAGCTTTCCTTTCAAATGTTGCATCTTCTGGCTCTTGCTTAGACCATTGTTATTGTGGATTGTTTCAATGTAGAGGTCGTAAAATGTCGGCCACAGCGTGAAGCTGCCTGTGAAAACTGGTATGTCCAGCTTAGGCGTTGCATGCTCCAAATGGGCCGTTGATGCTAGTTTTGAATTCAAAGATCTCTTGATGTTTTTGTGTGAGTCTTCGAACGAGTAGAACTGCTGAACGTATTCATCGTTCAATCCCTGCAAAATGTTGTCGATCTGTAGGTGGTCTATAGTCTTCCAACGATTCTGTAGGTTCTTGAGCTCATCTTCCAATTCCCATTTGTCTCGAATGTCTTACACCTTCCAAATCCTTACGGCTCTACTGAATGCCCTGAAGTTGGTTTGCTGCATGGACAGCAGGTCCGATACTTCATTCGGCGCCTTCGAAGTTCCGGAGGATGGCATCGGTCCTTTACACTCAGGACCGATGCCATTTTGTGGATCAGTGAAATACACATCTACAAGTGTGTATGTAAGGTATAGAACCTTTGGTGCGCGAGTATGATTCGTGCTTGATCGTTCATTTAATATTAGGATGATATATTATTATCAGTGGTCGGAATATCTTGGAGCGCAATGTTATCAAAAGTATGGACATGACTTTTTAGTGGTACTCAATTTCAGGAACTAAATTAAATATCGGAACTTCACTATTTTAAGACATTACATACAATAATAAATACAAAAGGGGACTGAAGTTTGTGGCATAGAAATAAAGATATTAAATAAAACGAAAACGCACACAAAAAATACATATATTATAATAAAAATGGGAGTAAAGGACGGCTGCTAAGTACGTTTTATAATTTATTTTATATCTTTATTTCTATGCCTTGGTGTTGTGAGTTTTGTATGTATGCCACAAACGTTCTAGACCCTTTAATATATTAAAATATTGAAGTTCCGATATTTAATTTAGTTCCGACAATTGGGTACCGCTAATAAGTTGTGGTTCACCGTCTTGGTCCCATCAAGGATACAAAGACTCGGCCGCTGCTTGTGCGTTTCACAACTCTTGAAGCACGCAGTGAGGTGTGGGGGCTGAAGAAGGGACTCAAGGGCTCGGGCATGACTGTCACTGAATTTCTAACAAAATCTCGACACAACGTTTTTGTGGCCTCCCGCAAGCACTTCGGTATGAACAACGCCTGGACCTCAGAAGGCAAGATCATAATCGTGCTGCCGGACAAGTCCCGTCGTAAGGTGGAGTCCTGGGGTGATCTACAGCCGCTGACATCCGAGTACCCGAGCATGGACCGCTCCCAGCCATCGCAAGACAAGGGGAAGAAGCCAGCCGCAGGCGCAACTGCTAACGCCAAGAAGGGCGGAGGCGTCGTGACCAGGAGAGGAGGCCAGGTGCCTGCGAAGTGAGGTTATTGTGATGTCTCCCCGTTCATCATCTCGTCTTGCATAATGTGTGTGCATTGTGCCGGCTCGTCGGCAGTCGGCAATACAATATAGGTACTTCACTCGTTACAGCACTTTATGTGGTTTTTTCAATTTGTCTTTCGTAGGTAATTGTAATTTTGTAAATTCTTGCAGTAGGTACATTTAACTAGCTTTATATTTTTAATTCTACTGTCATCGGTCACAAAGCTGAGTTCATGTTCGTGTTTTTTTTTCTTATTCCTGATTATGTTCCGGCTAGTTCCGAATCGCGAAATGTGTACTCGATTTTTTTTGTTTTTTTTTCTTTTTCACTTTAGATTTATTTAATTAATTTTGTTTTCTTCCTCTGTCAAGATGTGCATTCCGATGTGCAGCATGTATTTTCCAATGTCTTAAGTACCTATGAAGAGCTATTATAGTTTACTTATTGATTTCTTCCAGTATTCCTATGTGGATAGGGGCTGGGTCAGGTTCCATTATTTGTGTTTTAGTTTAGTTTAGTTTTAGTTATATATATATATATATATATATATATATATACATATATTAGGTAGTTATTATATCTATCATTATTTTATACATATGGATAGTTTATGTAATATTGATAATAGTTTTTTCTCTTGTTCCTCAAGCGACGACTACATTAGTGCGGAGAGCGATAACTCCTTTGTGGTGGAACCGCTATCCGCCAAACTGAGGACTGTCTTTGTTGGCCTGGAGGGTAACTTAAATATTGTTCATATCAATGCCCAAAGCATCCACTCTAGTTACCCAGACCTTCTCGAAGCGTTCAGCACAAAACATGTGGATGGTATACTTATTTCTGAATCTTTCCTAAAACCTTCTATGCCTTCCACCATGTATTCACTACCTGGATACCAGCTGTATCGGAACGATAGAGTTGGAAAAGCTGGTGGTGGTGTAGCTATTTTCCTTCGTTCGGACATATCCTGCAAAGTTGTGAGTGTCTCCCCGAGTGAGTACTCTGAATCTGCTGAACATCTTTTCCTTGAAATCTGTCTTCACCATAGTAAAGTTCTGCTCGGTGTTCTCTACAGTCCTTCGCTTCTCATCAATTACTTCGATTCCTTCGAGTCCCTGCTCAATGAGCTGACTCCTCTTTATAATGATGTCCTAATCCTCGGCGACTTTAATACATGTCTTCTTAAAAATGATTCCCGCTCGGCCCAACTCCGGTCTATTGTCAATTCATTCAACTTGCATATTCTCCCTCTAAATGCGACTCATTGTCAACCACATTGTACTCCCTCTCTCCTTGATATCATGATATCATCTGATATAGACAAAGTTGCTGCCCACGGTCAATTTAATTCTCCTTTTTCTTATCATGACCTGGTTTATCTCCCCTATAAGGTCAAGTCTCCCAAGAACAGAGCCAAATTTATCTTTCTTCGTAGCTTTAAGGGCATTGATCCATCGTTACTCCAATCTGATGCATCATCAATCGATTGGTCACCTGTCATTTCTAGTGAGGCCGTTGACGACAAGATCCACCATTTCAACACAATTATTCTGGGACTATTTGACAAACACGCACCCATCAAAAAGGTCAAAGTAAAACACCTTCCTGCGCCTTGGCTCACGGACCCCATCAAACGGTTGATGGCTAAACGGAACCGAGCTAAATATCAGCATAAAAAGGAACCCACCGACGATAATTTTGCTGCCTACAAATGCCTCCGGAACCGTTGTAACCGTATGTGCCGTGATGCCAAGCGTCGCCACATCTTTGAGTGCATTCAAAACTACACCCCTTCCGAAGTGTGGAAATTCCTGAGATCTCTAGGTGTCGGTAAGCCCCAGAATCAAATGGTTGGTGACGTCGATCTCAACGGTCTTAACAGATTTTTCTCGGCTCCCCCAGTCGTTATGGATCCCATCGTTAAGGATGCCACTCTGCATGGGCTCCGCTCCAGGCCGGCGTTGACCTCCACTCCTTTCGACTTCAGTCCAGTCGGAATTAACACAGTTAAGAAGGCGGTGCTGGCTATCTCATCGAAAGCTGTAGGTGATGATTGCATCTGCTCTAATATGATCAGCAACGTGCTCGATTATATTCTTCCCGCTATCACACACATTATAAATCACTCTCTCTCTAGCTGTTCTTTCCCCTATGTGTGGAAAAAAGCATTAGTCATACCTTTACCCAAATCCTCAAACCCCTCCTCTTTCAAAGAGTATCGTCCTATTTCTATCCTGCCTATGCTTTCCAAAGTCCTAGAATCCATTGTCCACTCCCAGCTTTCCTCCTACCTTACGTCTCACTGTCTGCTGAATCGATTCCAGTCGGGATTCAGGCCGGGTCATAGTACCGTTACGGCCTTACTCAAAGTCACTGACGACATTCAGTTGGCTATGGACGAGAAACAGCTCACCGTACTAGCGCTACTTGACTTCAGCAGCGCATTCAACTGTGTTGATTTCGACATCCTCGTTGAGATACTGAAGTCTCTGAATGTCTCCCCGGCCTCAGCCAGCTGGTTCGACTCCTACCTGAGAGGTCGTCAGCAGCGTATAAGGTCCGAGGAGACTTCAACAGAATGGTGCGACCTTTTTGCAGGGGTGCCTCAGGGTGGTATCCTGTCCCCTCTTCTCTTTTCTGTCTTCATAAATTCTATCTCAGATACTCTCTCTTCCTCTTATCATCTCTATGCCGATGATCTCCAAATTTACCGTCATTTTTCTCCCTGTGATGTTAACTCTGCTGTGGCCTTGCTGAATGCTGATCTTGAGTGTATCAGGGATTGGGCTCTGTCACACGGGCTACTCGTCAATCCTTGTAAGTCGCAGTCAATGATTATCGGGTCCAGGCACTCTCTACAAGTGTTACAGCATATGTCCACTGCACCCATAATGTACGATGGAATCGTAATTCCCTACAGCTCCAAGGCCAAAAATCTCGGAGTCATCTTTGATAACCTGCTGTCTTGGTCAGCGCATGTCTGCGAGGTTAGTAGGCGTGTCTTCGCTACGTTTTACTCTCTCAGACGACTTCAGCACTTCTTACCTCTTCAGACCAAAATTACACTCGCCCAATCTCTGTTACTTCCCCTCATTGACTACGCAGATGTCTGCTGGATCAGCGCAAACGAAGAGCAACTGGACAAACTCGAGCGACTTCAAAATCTTGGGATTCGGTTTATTTTCGGTTTGCGCAAATTTGACCATGTTTCTCAGTATCGCAGGGATCTGAAGTGGCTTCCAATCCGTCTTCGCCGGGATTCCCACATCCTCTTCACTCTCTTTAAGATTTTACATAATCCTCATTACCCTGGCTTCTTACGTGATTCGTTCACTTTTCTTTCTTCAGATAGGCCTCGGAGACCTCACACTCGGTCGCTGCTCACAACACCGCAACATAAAACTGTCGCATATGAACATGGGTTCCGACTCCGGGCTATCAAGCTCTGGAACAAACTCCCCAGCACCGTCAGGGACAGTCCATCTCTTAACATCTTCAAAAGTAGTTTGAAGGAACATTACCTTTCTCTTCTGTAGTAGATTATATTTTATTTATATATTGTATAGGTATTTATTGATATTTAAATATAGTATTTATAGGTATTATATTATTATGTAGGTTCTCATTTATTTATATGTGTAAATATGTAAGTAATTTATTATAAATATATTAAAGTCACTCTGATGTTTAGTTTTTTTTATATGTTGTGCATAATAGGTCTATCCCTTCGCATGAAACTATTTTTCCCTGTCAGCCCTGGGTTTGCTGGAAGAAATCTCTGTATAGAGATAAGCACGCCTTTGTTTACTAACTATGTTGGTAATTGTCCACTAATGTGTATATGCAATAAAGTATAATAATAATAAGTCATGTCCATACTTTTGATAACATTGCGCTCCAAAGTATTGCGACCACTTTTAATAATTTATCATCCTGATAGAAAAAGAAATATTGTTTATTCATGTACATGGGTAAATAAAATAGGTCGTTATACATATTCCAGTGCATTCCGTGTACTGCCCGTATGAGCGTATGAAAATTTATATAAGCAAGGCTATAATTTAAAGAATTATCAAATTTTTATAGCACTTAATAACATAGTGTAAAAATTTGATATCAGTTTAATTTAAATTTATAATAAATCAAATAATCTACATTAAATCGTTTTATCGTCTAAGAATTCCGATATGCGGTAGTAACATTTATCAATCAGTAAAGTGAATAATCTGCGTTTAAACAGATTTATATGTATGTCCTTAATATTATTTGGCACTTTGTTATATATTAAAGGTGCCACATAAAATTCACTTTTTCTCATCAAGGCGTACTGCCTTGAAGGGTTTTGTACCTTACTTACACACTTATAGACAAGTCTTTCACTGATCCATATTTTTTTTTGTTATTTAACTTCAAATTAACAGTTTTAGGTTATCTTTTTTGTGCTGTGCCAAATTGCATAATTCTAGGTCGGCTAGTGACAGATGTAAATAATATTTATATCTGTCAATAAAGTGACAGATGTCAAAAATAATGACAGCTGTCAATAATAGTAAGAGATGTAAAAAATAGTGACACCTATCAGAAATAGTGATTTTTTTAATTATTATGTGAAATTCTGCCTTTGCCGCCCCATCTCAGAAAAAGTTGGATGAAATGGGAATAAGATAAAATGGGAATTGGATAAAACGAACCTAAGGGAGTTTGCTGTACAAAAATTATTCGTTATAGTGGATTTCAGTTTTAATTAGTTTTTCGGTTTAGTTCAGTTTTTAAATTTACTACTACGCAGTTCTCTTCGCCTTTACGAGACAAACCCACAGACACTAGATTTGACCTCCTAGAACCAAGGAAACGCGAGTAATCACCAAAACTTATACTCCTAACTTTGCTCAAAAGTCTGCATAGTAATTGAAAAATTTACTCCTGAAATTAAATTTAGAATAACACTTTATTCGTTAAATTGTTGCGCAAAATAAACTTGTATCGCATTATAACAAATCAGTCATATTTCATGTAAGTGGAAGGGCTCGTGAGGTCTACTGTTCTCACAGAACCACTAGTGTTAGGCCTACGTAGGGCACAAAAGGACAAGTCATAATTAGTACGGATCACACAGACGACATTGAAAAACTAAAGCAGGCTTCTCAACTATCTACATTAGGCCTAACTGCGAATGAGCCACCTAAGCGCAAACCACGAATTACAGTGTTTGGGGTTCCTATTTCTCTAACTGAGAGTGAGATCTGCATATATGAGCAAAATTTAGCTGAAAAAATGCCCAATCTATCCCTTAGAACGTTTTTAAGCTCAATAAAGTTAAGCCACAAATCAGGGAAAAGGACACTGACGCCTGCAATTCCATCATGGAAATACCTACTGACATCCGCATTGCTCTTATAGCATCTTGAACTGTGAGAGACTTTACCTTGGTAACAAGATATTACAACTGTCAGCAATATGGGCCCGCTGCCAAGACATGCAAGGATGCGAAATCTTCGCGCTGCCTCTGCGGCGACCAGGTCACCAGACCACTCATTGCACTAAAAAGTCTGAAACCCCAAAATTTGCAACATTTCGATGCTACAAAAAGCAAAGTAGCCACAAAACAGGTGACACTGATTGTCCGGCCAAGAAAAATGCCGAGTATAGATATATAAATTCCATAGATTATGGTGGCGCCTAAGAGCGCCTTTGTCTACATTTTACAGAACTTTTTTATATTTAATTTGTAATAGATGAATAAGCTTATTAGCAACAAAGATAATTTAAATTTAATTGATAGTCACACTTTTCAGGCTGAACAGATATCTTGACTTTCAAGGTCCCAGGTTTTACAACATTATTAATAAAGATTATAACATTTTCGGCCTATGTAATTTTATATCTAATCAAATAATAACTAACTAGCTTTAAACACTAGACTACAAGAAAACTGAATATATTTTCTCTACATTAAAATAAAATCTACATTCACACAATTTACATCTATGTGTATAATATGGCTACATACCACAGACTTGAATAGTAGGGACAGGGCACGGAGCGCTTGAAAGTGTCGCTACAAAAACAGTACAAAATCGGGAAAATTGGACTGTTTGCAATCAGTCGCGATTGGATGGTGACAGCCGATTGACATATCGGCAGCAAAAACAAAAATGGTGACCTGCGACGTAAAAAGGTGTAAATCATACCCAAATCGCAAAACACAAAAACAGGGAGTGTCGTATCACAAGTAAATATTATATTTTCAATTACTATTGGCTTTAAATTGATTATCTTTAAAATATTGTTCTCGAAAAAATCCTCAAACGAAAATCAACCATTCGACTGACGTAACTTTGTAGCGACGCGCGACGCACAGTGAAACTGCCCGCTTCCTATATTTGAAAAACGATCCGATTTGGTTATTTTTCTATTCGTAATGTCAAGATTAAATAAATTAAAGTAATGTCACTAGATTACTATTCGTAATGTCATTTGGTTACCCCCCCCCTAACTAATTCATAACTTTTTCTATGATTAGGTAGTTTATTACTTATAAATTAAAATCAAGATCTTAAATTCCAAGTCACGCTACTAATGTGTATCTGTGAGCTTACATCCTCTTTCATAATTTAACGGCAAAGACAAAAATTAATATGCCTATTTAATTATGTTTCAACTTTTTATTAATTAAACATGAGCTAATTGCGTGAGACCTCGCCCCTTAAGTAAAATTTTAGCTAAATATATTTTATTTCTACTCCTAATCACCGAATTAAAGTCACCGGGTATTTGAGAGTTATCAAATACCCGGTGACAACTAATAATGATGATTTAGATTCGTTGTGATGTATAATGTTTAGAGTTGAACTGTGATGATATGTAAATATACTGATTAAATACTTTAAAAAAAATGAGGAAAGTGTAATATACAAAAAATACAATATACAAAATACAAAAAGCTTTATTCACCAACAGACTTAATTATAGATTACAAGTTGATTAGGGCTTCCTTTTAAGTAAAAAATACCTGTACCAGGAAACCCCGCTCTTCCATATCTGGGTAACATTATGTTAAGCATGTGGATAGCAATCCATACATCTTTTGATTTTGAGTAGGTAAAGTTAATTTTAATTTATATCTAAGTTTATATAAGTTTGACTTCAATGCGACGTAATAAAATTAGTAGAATTTGTTGAAACTGCTTAGGTACCAACATTGATGTAACAAAATTAGTAGATGTTGAAACTACTTAGGTACCTACATTGTTATTCAAATAAAAATAAAAATATAAAATAATGTAAATATTCTAGGCTATTCACTTTCATCTTTGTGTCGAGTGTAAGGAAGGTTGTGAGGGTGTGTGTGTGTGTGTGTGTGTGTGTGTGTGTGTGTGTGGGTGTGTGTGAGAGAGAGAGGGTGTGTATGTGTTGGGTAGGGGTGTGAGTGTGTGGATATGGCTGTCTGAGGGTGTGGATTTGTAGTGTGTACATACACATGTACAAATTTGGGTTGCCACTTTAAGAGTTGATTTCTCATTTTGTTTTATTTCTGATTTGAACTTCTGTTTCATCATAACTTTTTTCCATTAGCCAATCAGTTATTAGTTTTTTACAGTGATAGAATGTCATCGGAAATATGTTAAGTTCTTTATTTGCCAAGTTGTATAGTAGCGATGATTGGTTTTTATACTGCCTGGCGTATTCTGTGCTCACTATGTGTTCAAGGGCTACATTGTGTTTTCTTCTTTTAATTGTTAAATTAGGATCAAATTCCAGCTTTCTGTGTAGTTTCATTATTGTTCAGGCCTCTCGGCACCCAATGACCTCGCAGAGGCCCATAGCTACGAGGTAGCGTAGCGATCGGATGCCAACAAGCAAAGAACTTCGGCGATTCACCGAGCTAAAGTAAATAGATTCTATCTGACCTGGTCTGTGCTTCGTTCCCGTCAAACACCTGTCTCTCTGCAAGGCCTGGGTGCACCCTAGGCTCTTCTTGGTAGACAGGTTCTTCAGCCAACCAGGTATGGCTGGCAGGCCAGCTTCGACGCGCACAGTGTCCCAACACAGGTTATATTACGTAAATACGAACTTTATCTGGTTCGGAGAACCACAATACAATCAGCTATAAGACAATCCTGAGGGGAGCCCGAATACAATTCCAGATGGCTTACGATTTAATTTCAATGCCCAAATCAATACGCGTCACATTGCGGGGGCTTTCGTCTGTCAGTTGTCAAAAAACTGCCAAGATGGCCGCAACGTCAAATTCAAAATGGCCGTTCCGAAACCATCGATCGAGTATCGATTCTGAATCGAACAATCACCCGCCCGGACAGGCACCCACCTGTCCCTTAATCTACGGGCAGCCGAGACAACGTTGCTACCGCTCGTTTTAGTACCGAGCCTCCTACTAGAACCTCTGCAGACCGGGGGGTCCCGTCCCTGCCAGGGAAAAAGTTAACAATGCGCCCCCTGCGCCAACGCAGTGGCGGTAGGTTAGCATCCTTAACCAGAACGAGGTCACCAACACTAGAGGGGCTGGTTTTGTCAGTCCACTTAAGGCGCTGTTGTAAGATATGCAGATACTCGAGCGACCAACGCTTCCAGAAATTCTGAGTAAACTGCTGCAACATCTGATACCTTGACAACCGATACAATTTCACTCCCTCGAAGGGGTGCTCGGGCAACGCGTTAAGTGGCTGTCCTATCAAGAAATGGCCTGGGGTCAGAGCCTCCAGGTCATTTGGATCCGAGCTGAGCGGACACAACGGTCGCGAATTGAGAACGGCCTCGTTCTTACAAAACAATGTCGCGAGCTCCTCAAAAGTCAGCGCGGTCTGACCTACTATACGCCCCAAGTGCGTCTTAGCTGACTTAACTACGGCCTCAAAAATCCCACCCCAGTGGGGGCAACTCGGTGGGCTGAAGGTCCACTGTATACCCCGACGGGAGAGGGCCGTTCCAATATCCACTTTATTTACATTCAAAAAGTTGACTATCTCTCGTAAGTATCGTTCCGCACCGACGTAGTTAGTGCCGTTATCAGAGCGGATCAAAGTTGGAAGTCCCCTTCGAGAAACAAACCTATCCAAACAAGCAATGAAAGCCTCTGTCGAGAGATCAGCAACGAGCTCGAGTTCAGGAGCCCGACATCCCCTGGATGCACAATCAGACGGGTTCAATTCTCCTGGTACATGTCTCCAGGTCAGTGGGACCTCAGACGACACAATCTGGGAGACACGGTTCGCAACAAAAACCTCTAAGGTATGGACCGAAGCCTTCAGCCAGCACAAAACAATCTGGCTGTCCGTCCACGCGTACACCGTATCCTCCAAAACCACTGACCCACGCAACACTGTTAGAGTGTGATTCAAAAGTTTGGTCAAAAGAGCAGCCCCGGACAGTTCCAGTTTTGGAATCGTCATCCTTGTCCGAATAGGCGCTACCTTGCTTTTTGCCAAAACCAAACGCACGTCGACCTCCCCGGTGGAGGTGACGGTTCGCAAATAAACCGCTGCTGCAAACCCTCGTTCAGAGGCATCACAAAACCCGTGAAGGGTTGCCCTGTAATCCCCAGCAGGGACCAATTTCCTCGGCAGCGATACATTATTTATATTGAGGCCCAACCATTTCGCTAAATCGTTCGATACAATGCAGCCCTGAGCACCAGAATCTAATAGGGCGCGAACGTATGTTGGGTTGCCCGCCAAATCCCAAACAAGCACAGAGGCGATCGGTAACACCACCGTCTCCGGTTGGGGGGCAACAAATTGTTGGGCCGCAAATTCCTAGCGAGGGCCCCCGGGGCCCCACTGTGCCTGTAACCGATCAGGTAGGCAGCTATACGCCAGCGGGTCCCATTGTACAAATGGCCCACGCGCCGGTTCCATTGCCACCCTACGACGCCCCCCGAAGGGTTGTGGGCGTGAATTCAACCGTGGCCGCTCCATGAGCGGGGGGGACATCACATGCGACCGACGAGGACGAGGCGACGAGCGGGGCGACAACTGAGGCGGCGTCCGAACCGCACCCGCATAGCTCGAAGTTGTCCCATGCCACCCGCCCGTTACGGCCTGCTCAACACACCCAATGTGCCGCTGAGTCGGATGCTGAGTCGCAACCGAGAACTCAGGGCCCCCCATGTGATGACCCTGAGTGCGGCCCTGCACCCCTGGGTGGCCGCGTGCTTGTGGCCCCATTGCCCGATGAGTCGGATGCTGAGTCGCAACCGAAAACTCAGGGCCCCCCATGTGATGACCCTGAGTGCGGCCCCGCACCCTAGTACTACCCTGTGCACGTGGGGACGCTGGCCCCTGAGTTGCGCTCCAAGTCGCAAACGAATTCTCAGGGCCCCATTCCGTATAACCCTGGGTACGGCCCTGTGGTGGCTGTTGGCCGGACCGGTTCATGCACAACAAATTGTTGTGGGCCCCACCACAATATCCGCACAATTTTGTGCGCGTGCAGTCCCTAGCCATGTGTGGCCCGAGGCACAGGAAACACCAGCCCCGCTGCTTGGCCATCCGGCGCCGTCCCTCAACCCTAAGTTCCCCGAACTTATTGCAATTGGCCACAGCATGGCCAATCTGCCTACAACATGGGCAGGTCTCACTATGTGGGGTCAATGCACTCACAGTCCCATACGACTGCCGGTTGGTGCGGTCCTTCCTCGTCGGAGGGCCCCTACTCACAGCGCTCCCGGCAGCTCTCTGTGGCTCCGAAGGATGGGTGGCCGTCAACCCCAAATTCTCTGCCCGTCGAGCCTCCTCTTCCAAAAATCCGACCAAGTCGGAGAAGGCGGGCAGGTCCTCGGCCGACCTCCCGTGAGACTGTTCGAAACGGGTCTGCACGTCAGCGGGTAGGCGGGAAAGTACAATGTACAGCAGTAGGTACGACCATTCACCAACCGGAAGTCCAAGATTCTCTAGGGCCTTGGTGACGGACAACAACGGGTTCAAAACCTCCGTCTGTATGGCCCCGACCTTGTTCACAACCGGGATACTAAACAAACGGTTCAGTTGGGCATCGGCCAACCTCCGTTTGTTATGGTAACGTCTGACCAACAATTGTCTGGCCGTTTCATAGTTACCCTCCGTAACTGTCAAATGAGCGACCAGCTCCCTAGGCTCACCCCTCAATGCTGCCACCAGCTGAGCCATTTTGACAGACTTGGTAATGTCCGATCGCATGTGCACCAAACTGTCGAACAGATTGATGAAGCTCATCCATTCACCGGACACTCCGTCAAAGGTAGGCATAGTTATAACGGGTAACCTGGTCCCCGATCCCTGATGCGGCAGAGGTGCTTCAATGTCACCACCACGGCTGGACTCGCGCTGCCTACGTATGTCCGCAGCCTTCTGCGTGATAGCAGCCGCCATCTCCATACACTGGTCGACATCCCCTAGCAACCGTGACAGCCTGTCAGGTGCGCAACCATCAACTGCTTCCGCCTGCGCGGACAATTCGAGCACCCTGTTGTAGCGTTCCTTAACGTCCATAGACCGCTCCAATACCACATCATGCCTATCTAAACGGTCTATCAGACCGTGTGCGGAGGAAAACCATCTGAGTTCCTTAGAAACACCCTTCTGGATTTCAGATAACGACATGATCGGAACGATACTTACTCACAATTTGCAATAACTCAATTATATTGGACCCTCCAGTCTACAACCCAAACGAGGGAACCCTAATCTATAACTTAAACAATGCTGATTTCCCCAAACAATAGAAACCGAGTTTTATATCTACACAAATTCTGTAAACAACAATTTAGTTTCCCTATATCATATAACACACACCGATAGTCAATATTAGTTCAAGTTATAAATTGCTATAAACTGAAAACAATGTCATAGGCTGCTATCAATAAATGTAACTACCTATGTTAACCAAACATTCATTAGCATTACTAGACCACTAATAGATTGACTAACTGGTAACTGGTACTTCAATGCAAATTTCAATTCACCTACAATGAGTCACATCTCAGTACAACTGGTCATTTAGGGAAAACTGTAATATCTGTCTGTCTACTACCAGCAATAGACTTATAGCTTACAATACTACCAATCTATGTGGATACAGGAACAACACCAAGTTATCTAATAACCGCCTATACCTACAGATTGATAGTCTCAAATCGTGGGTTCCTGGAGCCCTTGACGGCTGCAAATCTCAGGAAACCACGCTCTTGCTACCAAAATGTTCAGGCCTCTCGGCACCCAATGACCTCGCAGGGGCCCATAGCTACGAGGTAGCGTAGCGATCGGATGCCAAGAAGCAAAGAACTTCGGCGATTCACCGAGCTAAAGTAAATAGATTCTATCTGACCTGGTCTGTGCTTCGTTCCCGTCAAACACCTGTCTCTCTGCAAGGCCTGGGTGCACCCTAGGCTCTTCTTGGTAGACAGGTTCTTCAGCCAACCAGGTATGGCTGGCAGGCCAGCTTCGACGCGCACAGTGTCCCAACATAGGTTATATTACGTAAATACGAACTTTATCTGGTTCGGAGAACCACAATACACTCAGCTATAAGACAATCCTGAGGGGAGCCCGAATACAATTCCAGATGGCTTACGATTTAATTTCAATGCCCAAATCAATACGCGTCACATTGCGGGGGCTTTCGTCTGTCAGTTGTCAAAAAACTGCCAAGATGGCCGCAACGTCAAATTCAAAATGGCCGTTCCGAAACCATCGATCGAGTATCGATTCTGAATCGAACAATTATAATGTTAAGTATATAAAGTTTCCTTACTGTCAGTTCCCTACAGGATGGATAGAGTTCGTTTGTGGGAAATAGGCGGGGTTTGAAGTACATGATTGTTATAAGTGATCTCTGGGATCTTTCTATCTCTATAAATTTTGTTTTAATGGCACCTCCCCAGACAGGAATACAATATATTATCACGGATTGAACTAGAGAGACATAAATTTTACTTTGAATCTGTTTTGTAGCAATGTGTCGTAGTATTTTAAAAACTCAGGTTAGCTTGCGTATTCTACCTATAATAAGATCTATGTGTAACTTCCAGGTCAATGTTTGGTCAAGTATAACACCAAGATATTTTATGTGTGACACCTTGTTTATCACAGGGCAAGAGCATGGGAAGTCGTCGTTCAGACAGTTTGTGGACTCATGAATTTTTATATAAAAGTCAGTTTCAGGTTGAGTTTTGACAGTTGTTGTAAAGCAGATATAATTTGTTTTAGAGGAATTTAACGTGAGGAGGTTACGCTTTAACCAGTTACCTATTCTAGAAAGACCAGTTTCTGTCATCTCCTTGACCTCACTCCAGGAGCTTCCTGTGAAAACTATAGCTGTGTCGTCTGCATGTAAATATCTGGCCATTATTTACTTTCATGTTACACAAATCGTTAATATATATTAGAAAGAGTGTCGGGCCCAGGACACTTCCTTGTTGCACATCATAGGATATAGAAGTCTCCTCACTAATATAAGGGCCTATTTTAACAAGCTGGGTTCTATCATGTAGGTAGCTAGTTAGTAAATCAAGCGGATTACCCCGTATGCCAATATTTTCTAGTTTCTGGACAAGAATGGAGCCTGAGACGGTATCGAAGGCCGTTTTTAAATCCAGAAAGACTGTAAGGCATTTTTTCTGTTTGTCAACATTTTCCACAATAAGTGAGGTCAAAGAGATGACAGCGTTTTCAGTTGATAAACTTTGTCGGAAGCCATACTGCTTCTCAGAGAGGATGTTGTACGCATTCAAATATTTAAGTAGTCTATTATTTATTATTTTTTCTAAAATTTTTGAGATAGATGGCATGACTGAGATTGGCCTGTAGTTTGTGCAATCGTCTTTGTCACCTTCCTTATACACAGGGGTGATAATCGATTTTTTCAGGACTGTAGGAAACAAACCTTTATCAAAACAAAGATTTACTAGATGGGAGATAATTGGGACAACAAGCCTATTTGCCATGTTGAGGAATTTGACCGTAATACCATCCCACCCCGGGGCACTATCAGCTTTAAGGCTCACAAGAACGGAGTGCACTTCACTTGGATCTGTTTCAAGAAGTACAAAAGATTGCAGTTGAGGGTCAGGTAAGATATGTTCGTTGTTTATAGCCCTGCTTTGAATGTCCTCAGCCAGATTCCTTCCTATATCTGCAAAGTATTTATTTGTAAGGTTGACTGACAAATCAGGAGATGAATGAGAGTTTAGCAAGCTTGTATTTTGGGTTTTTTTTGGTTTGAATTTTGTCATGTTGTTTATAGTATTCCACATAGATTTTGGGTTTTTTGAAGATTTATCTAGTAATTCTCTGTCGTATCTGCGTTTTAATTTCTTTATTAGATTGTTACAGAAATTTTGGTATCTTCTGAACTTTATTCTCAGAATTTCATTATCAGGGTCAGAACTTAATTTACGCTGCATTTTGTTTCTATTTCTGATGCATCTTAGTATGCCTTGAGATATCCAGGGTTTAATTGTTCTTTTGCTTTTAGGAATATGGATTTGCTTTGTATTTTCTTGAAAAGACTCAGTTCGTTTTTCGATAAGTTTAGTTGCCACGATATTAGGATCCTTTTGTAGAATTAGGTCCGAAAGACCTTTGCTCTCAAGACTTGTGAGTGCATTTTCGTATGTAATGACTGTTTTCCATTTTTTTACAGTTTTGGTACTGTTTGATAGTTTTAGCAGAGTTAACAAGTGATCTGTGACAGAAGTATTTAAAACTGCGATAAAAGCTGACTTAGAAACCCTGTCTATTTTCAAAATAAAATGATCCAGGCAGTTTTCTTCTCTAGTAGGGTAATAATGGCCGGGTAATAGTCCATGATTAATTAATGTGTCTAAGTAGCTTAGTCTATTTTTCTTGTCTTGAGATCGTTCATTTAGTTTAGGATTAATATTAATATTTATATCGCTCGCTATTACAATATTTTTATGGGCCTCAATTGAGTCTAGGTGTTTGCTAAGGGAGTCTAAAAATGACTCAGCGTCTTCGTTCGAAGGTGAACGGCATATTCCCAAGATAACGATATTATTCAAATTTATTTGCAAGCATGACGCCCCAGCAAGAGTTATTTCCACAACATTAACTGCATGGTTATTTTTGACATATACTACAAACCCATCATTTTGGTTCAGTTGATTGGTCGTAGAAAAAGCCATGTAATTATGGATATCGGGTACGGTTTCGTTTAGGTTAAGTCTACATTCTGTAAGGATCATAATATCAATTTCAACATTGAGGTCTGTTATAGTTATTTGCAAATCTTCAAGATATATATATATACCGATTTAACTATTATATATATATATATAATAGTTAAATCGGTGTTTTGGAAACGCTCCACAGAACGCAAGTCATCTGAAGTGCATTGAATTGCATGTGCAGTTTCAGCGTCATATATATCTTTTATAATTTCTAGAGGATTAAGCGTTATAAGCTAAGTTAATTCTGTGATTCGTTTCCGTGTAGTATGTGTGAAGTTTGAAATTGGAGTACCATTTCAAAATTTTGTTTTTAAATTTATTATAATTATATTCGTTCTATTTTGTATTTATGAGTGGCGTGTTTGGGGAGAGAGTCGGTGTGTATTTGAGTTAGGTGTGTGTTGTGTGTGTACACGATATATTTGACTATGGATGTGTGATTTTTAAAGTGAGTATGTTGTGTGAATGAGTTAATGAAAGTAACAAACTGTGATAACAGTAAAATACAGTGCAGATAGAATCTGACTTACAAGAGTTTCGTAGTAATTTTTCCTGTAGTAAACTATGTACTTGAGCTTCACGGTCAATTCTTATCTTAGGGGATGTTTCGTTCCTTCTAACGTATACTCGACCAAATGCAGACCAGCAAAACTTGTAGGCTTTCGACTTAGCGAGGTCCCTTGCCAAGAAGTGGAAACGGGCACCTTTTGCAGTGAGCTGCTCTGATAAAAAGATAGGGGTGTCCTCATTTTTAGTGAAACCTAGGTGTTTGGCACATAACTTTACTTGGCGCTTAGTGTTGTAGGCCTTACACATTCTGAGGATATTGGTCCTTGTTATAGTTGAGCACGTCTCAACAATTATAGGCGAGTTTTTTAGCTCACTCTTGCCGTTGGCTCTGTAAATATCCCGAATATCAGAGTCATCGATTTTACAGTCTATGTTTGTGGACAAGCAAGTCATCATTTTGATCAGATCTTCCTGTGTCTCATAAGAAGATTTTGGAACGTTTTTGATCTCGATGCTCGTTTTGCGACTACCTCTTTGCAGGTCTTCTACTTTATTTTCTAGAAATGTTATTTGTTCCCTATCCTTCTTAGCTTGCACTTCTAGTTCCTCAATTTTTTTCCTGTATTCTTCATTTTGGTCTGTGATGAAGGCTATAGCGGTTTCAATATTTGCATTTGATTGCTGGATCTCTTTCAATGTTTGGCGGAATTCTCGACCTTGTATCGCTATCATCTCTTTCATTTCCTGCTTGAAAGTAATTAGTTGGCAACTAATATCCGTCTACTGGTCGCTTTCCTCTTTATCATTGAACACAGGGCTGTCTTGTTTTTGCTGTTCAGCCGGCGGTTGTATCTGTGACTTTCCAACGGGAGTGTCATCATTGCGTCTACGGCGACAAACATTACGACAACCATTGCATTGCCATGATCTTTTATCTTTGTCCGAAAGATCTTTAAATTGAGCTTTTGTTATCTGGAGGCAGTGATAGTGAGACTGGCTCTGACATTCCCTGCAGACTAGTAGCTCAGTAGACGACACGACTTTCTTACAGTTGAAGCACGGCATGATTATTATACTTAGCGCAAGTATTGGATTGGATTTTCGATTTCTTTACGCGTATTCAGGCGAAACCGTAGGCGGTAGCAACACTGGCCGACGAAGCTACCACGGTCACACTCCGAGCGCTGAGAAAGTACCAGGAGCGCAGTGTGAGCAAGAAGCTGCCACTAACCGGTATCCGCACAGGTCCTCCTCAGGGCGGGGCAAAATGGGCCACGCGCAGTTGGATGTGTGCGCTGCTGCTGGAGGCGGGTCGAAGGGACGGGGCAAGATGATCCGCTGGGTTGCGCCAGCGTCGGTGGGGCGGATGTACGCACCCACATTCACACCTTACCTCTTTATAAGCAGGACTGTACCGATATACATTATCATTAATATACTGATATACTGAACATTCACCAACTCTTTTACTTCAACAAATCCTCTATCAAGGCCAATCCTCACCAATGTTAGTAATCAAGCAATCGGCATCTTGGATTTGAGGCTCGTAAACTGTGACATTTTCTATATTACTCTTAACTTATAACAATACCATCTTTATCTAGTAGCATGAATAATTCTCAAGTTTGGGTTGGATAAAGTTCAATCAATAATAGTCCTTGCTTCTCTAAGAACAATGATGTCGAAATATATTTGCAGACGTTTCAAAAGTCATCGTAGTTATGGTTTACCTTTTTCATATTTTGATGTGCAATCGTAATATTATTACTTAGGTTGGTCGGTAGTAGAGCCCGGCAGTTTTCGAGTAGTATTTCATCGAAGTCAACGGTGTCAAATCTGATGGATCGGGAATAAAAATTGGCGTTCCACAAGGTTCCATATTAGGCCCTTTCTTATTCCTGGTATATATGAATGATCAGCCTTTTATGGTGGAGAAATTGACTAACCTAGTGTTGTTTGCTGATGATACTTCACTAGTCTTCAAAATTAAAAGACAAAAAGAAGATTTTGATGATGTCAATGAAGTATTATGTTTAACCTTGAATTGGTTCACAGTTAACAATTTATTGTTAAATGCTGGTAAAACCAAATGTATCAAATTCTCAATTCCAAATGTCAGGCAAGTTGGGACCAGTTTAGTGTTGTACAGCAATACGTTAGAATTAGTAAATAACACGAAGTTTCTTGCAATAACCATTCAAAGCAAATTGCAGTGGGGACCCCACTTACAATTTGCTGGTAAATTAAGTTCTGCGGCTTACGCTGTTAGGAACATCAGACAAAACACGGATGTGGCTACATCTAGGCTAGTATATTTTAGTTACTTTCATAGTATCATGTCTTATGGTATCTTGTTGTGGGGGAAAGCAGCGGATATTCAAACGATTTTTATTTTACAGAAAAGAGCTCTTAAGACTCCTTAAGAGAGCTTTTTAAAGAAATTGACATACTAACTGTAGCTAATCAATTTATTTTCGAAAATATAATATATGTACGCAAGAACCTTACAAAATTTTACAAACTTAGCGATAGCTGTAATGTTAACCTAAGAAATAATCACAGACTACTTGCGCCAGTTTAGACTTGCAAAGGTTAGAAATTCTTTCAAGGGTTAATGAATTTTCTACTACAACAAGATACCTCTGGAGATCTTGAAATTTAAATTTGAGCAATTTAAAAAGCATTTTAAAGCGACTTTGTCGAAAAAAACAATGTTCAAGATTACTTAAATGATGGGACTGTATGGGGTTAATCTGGCTCAACACAGACCTTGCTGTTAATAATTTTGTAATTATTTATTCCTGCTTATTAATTATGATAATGAATTTTGTATCAGTTAAACATAAGCAATTTTTAAAAGAAAGAAAAAAAGAAAGAAAGAAAGAAAGATAGAAATAAAGAAAAAAAGAAAGAAAGAAAGAAAGAAACATTTATTCACGTTTGTGTTTACACAGGACACGCATATTAAACAAAAAATAAACAAAACAAAAAACATATAACGAGTGTGTCTCTGCGGCAGTGAACCGGACACTGGCTCAGCATTATGCTGAGATGTCAGACACCTACAGCGCTGATTTTCAGCCAGCACCGTCGGTGGCTCACGGAAACGTCATACCAAAAGAATATATATCTATCTAGATTTTTGGGACAGGCGAAAGAGAAATAAACATAAATACAAAGTGAGATAATAATGTAAACACTACCTAGATGCAGCTTCATTAATATAATATTTACAGTAAGAATTACAAACAAAACTAGATAAAAAAAAGAAATGCAATTGGCATATTTATTGCTGTCACAGTGCTATTTGTTGACGCTCCAGAAAACATCCTAATCCCCAGGATGTTTTCTGGAGCGTCAACAAATAGCCTTTAAGCATACGCTTAAAGGTGTATCTGCTAAGCGCCCCTTGGATAGGAGGAGGGATATCATTACAGCACTTAGACGCCGCAAACTTGAAACTACCTCTGAAAGCAGCGGTTTGGTGCATAGGTATAATGGCCATTGCCTTGAACCTGCGCACACTTTTGGACCAAACCAGTTTATTAAAAAGGTAGGTGGGGGTTTTGTGTCTTACCACCCCGAACAGCAAAGTGGGCAAGTGCAGGCGCCGGCGTGCAGGCATGTTAAGCAAGTTAGCGGCGTTCAAGTAGGGAGTGATGTGGGACCGGGGAGGGACTCTGAAACAAAAACGAGCACATGCGTTCTGCACTCGTTGTATGAGCCTCTTGGAACGACCAGTAATGCACCCATCATACACGACATCACAATAGTTTAACCTAGATAATATAAGTGATTCACATAGGTCAACACGCAAATCGACACTAAGGTAATCTCGTATATTATATAGAACTTTGAGGCGATAGAAGCAGTTACTCACAATATTTAGTATGTGGTTCTCAAAGCGCAAATTCCCGTCCATTAAAAGGCCGAGGTTGGTTGCTTCTACCAACCGTTCGATTGGTTCGCCCATAACGGCGACATTCCCGGAAGTCAGAGCTTCAAGGGTATTACGGATTTGATGTTTTGACCCAAAAACGACATATTTCGACTTGCCAGGATTAAGAACTAAACAGCTCTTGTCCGACCAAGAGGAAATACGGTCTAGGTCAGCATTTATCTTGTTTATGGCAGCAGATGTGTCTGACGGCACGCTAGAAAAGTAAAGTTGGACGTCGTCCGCGTACAGGTGATACTTGCAGCTCTCTATACTGTTAGTGATATCAGCGCTATACAGTATGAAGAGCAGAGGCCCGAGTATCGAACCCTGCGGTACTCCTCTTGTCACAGAACAAACAGAGGACCGCAGAGCACTACCATCCACCCTACGCAATGCAACTGCCTGCGCACGGCCAGACAAATAGCTACTGAACCATTTTGTAGCAGTGACATCAAACCCGTAATAAGACATCTTGGATAATAGTAGGGGTATGCTAATACAGTCGAAGGCCCTGGAGAAATCTAAAAGCACTAAAAAAGTACTTTTACCAGCATCACGAGCTTGTAAGATGTTATCGACTACATCGAGCAGCGCAGTAGCTGTTGATCGGCCTTTGCGAAAACCTGACTGCAGTTCAGGGAGTATGCTGTTTTTCTCCAGGTAATCGGACAGCTGTTCGCAAACTACCCGTTCTATTATCTTCGATGCTCAAGGAAGAATACTTATAGGTCGCAGTTGAGACATTTCAGTGGGATTCGGTTTTTTTGGTAACGGGGTCACCTGAGCGATTTTCCAGTCAGCTGGGAAAGTCATTGTCAGAATGCTCATATTAATAATGTAAGTCAGTACGTCTGTAGATCTCGGTAATGTCAGAAGTATCATGTCAATATCAATTGAGTCGAGTCCTTTTGCTGTGGTTTTTATTGACGTAATGAGTTTTGTGACGGAAGTAGCAGTAGTAGGAGAAAGCGTGAAAGTTCTGTCATTATGTCTATTAAATTCAAAAAAAAGTTAAGTCAGATAAAGTAACTTCCTGTTTCCCAGGAATATTAAGGAAGTGACGGTTTATCAAGTCAGGGTCATCAAATTGTGCCGGAAGGTCAGTCTGCGTCTGTGAATCTGGAAGAACAGTGCGCTTTAAGTTTTCCAGAGACTCTTCGAGTCGGTAATGTCATTAATATGATGCGTGAAGAAGGCACGTTTCTCGTTATAAATGGCTTCTATCACAAGGTGCTTCAGGTCGAGGTAATACCGCTTGTGAACATCGCTTCCGGTTCGTTTGTAACGAGTGTGAGCCTCGTTTCTGAGCCGCATCATGAGCCGAACGTTGCTGGTGAGCCATGGTTTAAGTGCCTCCTTCACCACTATGATCTTCTCCGGCGCGTGTCTGTCAAAAAGTCCTAGTAGCAGTAAGTTAAATAGTCTAACCATGTCATTTATGTCGTTTAGTAAATAAATTTGTTCCCAGTTTATGGCGTCAAGGTCATTGTTAAATATAGTTAGGTTAATATCTTTCAGTGGTCTATAAGTAATACGTCTAGGTGTCGGTTTCCGTTTTTTAATGTCAAACTCGGCTGTGATGAATGCATGCCTCCCTAAATCCGGGATAAGCTGCACGTCCACAGACACAACACGAGCGTCGGAGCAAATAAGGTCTATAGTTGTCTGGCTGTGTTCCGTAAAGTGAGTCGGGTCGCTTACATGTTGTGTCAAGCCAATCGTTGTCAGAAATTGTGTCAAACATCTAAGTTTTCTGTCGTTCTTGTCCATATAATTAATATTAAAGTCACCCAGTAAAATCAGTCGGTCGTATTTAATAAAAGAAGTTATTGAGTCAGTAATGGCATCAAAAAAAGTGTCAACATCGAGCCGCGGTGGCCGATATGCGGTCCCAATGATTAAATGTTTGCTGTTAATTATTGTTTTCAACCACATTTGTTCTACGAGCGCAGCGGGAGGATGTGTAAGTGTGCGCGCGTGGAGGCCCCGGCGCAGGGAGAAACCAACGCCCCCACCCCGTCCTCCACATATTTCGACCGGCCGGGGAACGTGCCGTAGTCGGTAATTAGGCACGGCGGGAGCGCGTCCATCCTCTCCAGCCCGAAGCCAAGACTCGTTTATGGCAATAATGTCTGCGTTCGTATCTGTTAAAGTCGCAATCAGCTCATCATGTCCCGTACCAAGGGAACCAGCATTAAATAATCCAACTTTTAAGTTATTAAACCGCGACATCATGAAAACGAGCAAAAAAGTTAAAAGAACAATAGCAAATAGCAAATGAATGAATGGATACAGGTAAGTGACTCAGTCCACGAAGATAAAAGTAAATAGCAAGTGCAGCACAAAGTGATAAATAAAGAGTGATAGTGTAGACCTATAACATATATATACATACATAAGTTATATACGGATAAATTTATATAAAATGATTGCTTCCAGGCCGAATCACGCGACGGTACGAGACATATTTGTCGGTCCACTCCCGCGACAAGACATAGCAATGACGAAATAAGCATATAGGCCACAACAAAACGGTAAAAACGGTATTTTTTTACAATTATACAATTTATCTGAAACGAGTTACAAACAAACAACAAAAACGAAACATTTAATTGCAGGACTTTACTACAAAACAAACAAAAACAATAACAATTAAGGAATTCTTTGGACTTCGGCTGGCAAAAAAATGTGCAGATCGGATAACCGACGCACGTGATGAGCCGGCTGACCTTCAGACCTGCGGGCGAGGATTCTGCAGTCGCGGGTCCACACGAAGCGCCAGGCGGCGGTGCGCGCGGCCTCGCGCGCCCGCTGGAACAGCTGTCGGTTGGCGCTAGTCAGCCGCTCGTTCACATAGAACCGCTGCGGCGCGCCGGCCAGGCCCAGCCCTTCGGTGGTGGCGCCGCGGCGTGTGCGCGCGCCCTGCAGCAGCTCGTCCTTGACGGCGCGGCGCGCCAGGCGCAGCACGGTGGACCGCGGCCGGGCCGCCTCGCGCGTCCGCCCGGCACGATACACCGACACCACGTCACGCACGTCCAGCTCCACGCCCAGTTTTGCGCAGATAGATAAAAGAGCTCTAAAAATCAATCTGTGGGAGTTTCTACGCCCTCCTTTTCCCACAGTAGTCCAATGTAGAGAAGTGGCAAAAAATGACGATTTACAAGTATATGTAAATATCTACAGTAATAAAGACATTAAGAATTTTGAATTTTGGAATTTCTGATGCAAATGAAAATGATTTACTGGAGGTAAACATTGCGATGAAAGGTCCAACAGAAAGTATTTTTTTTGTCTTGGCAAAATCATGAGTGTTTGCATACAGGCGTCCTTTTTTTTAAGTTAGATACGCCACATACACCGACATGGAGAGACCCCTCGTCATCATTTCTGCTGTAGTATGGTCATTGAAATTATTGTTTAAATTTTTATTTATTGATTCAATAATGCACTTCTTTTTTATTACTGATGTGAGATCAGCAGTTATAGGTTTGTTGACTGGTTTCTTTGTATTTATTTTATATATGTTTCTAATGTTGACGTTTCTATAGGGATATTCAGGGCTGTTCCAACTTGCTTCATAATTTTTATAAGATCTGTCTCAATTTCTCGTTTTGGTGAAATATTTCAGATCTCTATGCTAGCTGAGCGCATATTGCGTTCCATGTAGTCAACCTCACCTTCGAGTGTCTTGATATAGCTCAGGTTAATACTTTTTTCAGCCTCCATTTTCTTCACTGATTTTTGATCTCATCGTATTTGTCCGACATGAATTGGACATATTCCGTGATTTTTGTATTTTGATCCCGTATTTATGCAAAAAGTCTGTAATGTGTTGAATTTAGCTTCTTGTTTATTTATAAAAGTTGGTAGCAGTCCACGGATGTCGATGAGTTGATTTAAATAGGAAAAGGAATGGAGTGATAATAATATTATGCGCGTGTACTCAATGCTGAGCAGTAACAACATACTAAAACATCGTAGATACATGCGCATTTGCGATGTTCGATGTTTACATAAATTGTACTTAAGCCCTAATTTTCAAAGATACTATCCAGCGTTTCTCAAAGTCCTGTCCCAGCAAGATGTTAACCGACTTACTGATAAAGTTGGTCAGCCGAGTCTTGGTTTCGAGTTTCAAAGCTTTGCTCCAAACTCGCTTTGTAGATACAAGTGGAACGTTTCAATTAAGTTATTGCTTGGTTAGAACCCACATTTATGCATGCTAAGGCCCCATGAATTCGGTGCTGCTGAACTGGTTGGTAACTAAGGTTGCTGACTCATATACTAACTGAATTACAGGCGAGTCCTCAACCGCGTTACTGATGACTTACACTCGTATAGGTGAACGTATTGCACTATCACGTATGTACTTATTTCAGTCCCTAAGACGCAAGGATAACTTGGCAGAATTGCGAAACTTTCATGGGGAAACGATGGGTTTTTTAGTGTCGAAAATAAAATGAATTGAATTGTAACATCGAACATTCGAAATTGAGTCCGCATTACGGGATAGATTCGTAATTTTATAATTCCTGGTGCCAGCCGGGCGATGGTAAGATCCGTGACCGTAGTTATGACCCGGGAGACAGACGGTTGGCTCAGGGCAAGAGATTATCCTGGCCCACAGCGGTCTTCCGCTCCCTTGGCCATAATATTGTAGGGTGCACAGAACCTAGAAGACAAAGCCAACTGCCCGGTAAATAAGTTTAGGTCACTGTAGGCAAGTTGCATTGAAAACTAGTGAAGACAAATAATTAACGAGGGAGGGATGCTTACTGTCAGGGGGGCTGGAATGTAACCTGAATTGAGTCGGCTTTCGCCCGCTCATAATGTATTTTATCTACACACGTTTCATAAACCCTCTTTACTACGTCTAAAAACCGCACGTTAAGACCAGCATAATGTAAAACTATTTGGTAAAATCTCATTTCTTATCTGAAATTTGTACATTATGACCATAATGTCCAAAAAATTGTCAAATTATGACATTCAAATTTTAAATGCCGACGCCCGCCTGCGTGCCGCCCATAGTGAAGTTGGTACTAAAGATCATGCTAAACAACTGCAAAGCAATGATCAATGCCATTATGCTGGTCAAAAATTGCGGTTCCTGAACACATCAAAGAGAGCTTATGATATGTGTGTAGATAAACTAATGTATGTAACTGTACATAATTAGTCATTAAAACTCTCGAGTATTAATGCTCTCCATTATGTAGCAGTCACATAAACTACTATATTATTTGGTGTATAACCGTGTGTTGCTGGTAACCGAAATAATTTTATAAATTTCCTATCGGGCAACGAGAACGGGTATGAGTTGTCCCTCAATACCTGCATTGAGGCGCGCATCTGCAATCTGTAGACAAGTAATTGTGCCAAGTTTTGTAACAAGAACTGATTGGTATTGTATATTGGTTATGTAAAAATTTATTAATCTGTGCCGCCGGTGAAACATCTCTTCTGCAAGGGCGAGGAGAGCCGCCACGTATTTTTATATCAATCAATTCACGTGAAACAAGTTTGAAAAAAAAACCCGTGTATTTTCGTGCAAGACTCACTTTCTTAAATGTCTGTCGATTATTAATCATAAGAAATCTATCTGAACATGACCTGAACTAATTTCAATGGCCACCAAAATAGAGCCTACTAAAATTACTTACCATCAGTCAAAAAGTAACTAATACCAGCCGCTTAAAATGCCTTCAGAATACCAAATCGATACAAATTGGCACGGGCTAAACAAGTAAAAAATAACTTTTATAAACAAATATCGATTAATTTTGGCGCCTTCCGAATACCGATTAAAGCTAAGTATGTAAGATGACGTCATGATGACGTTTATTTCTCTAATTGGCTGATTTTAGTTCGTTTCACCTAGAGAATAGGCATGATGACAAATTTTGATAAACTGTTCTATAATATTTGGAAATATATATGAATTATAATAAACATAATATTTCTGCGGAAAATTTAGGTTTAGTACTTAAAAAATAATTTTTGATTCATAAATTTAAAATTTGCACCAAAACGCGTCAAAGTATCATGGCGTCGCTTGCTTACGTCACTTTAGAGTACAAGGAACATTCGGTATATGTAAACATTATCTAATTCATATTTAATTTGGACATTTTACTAGTTTTTACATTAAAAACATGACTTCGAAAGCATATAGGTGGTGTTCCGTCCCTCTGTGTACTAATACGTCCATAAAAACTCCTGAGAAGTTATTTATTTTCGTTCCTTTCGATAAGAAATTAAGAAAGAAGTGGCTTGAACTTGCAAGACGTGATTTCGAAGGAATATTACCCACTACACAGCTTTATTTTTGTGAAGATCACTTTGACGTAAGTATTTCCTTTTTTTGTAGAATTTTGTTGCTAAATTCATTATAAGCTTATTTTATGGGAAGAAGTAAACATTGATATACAAACTTTTTGGAGGTTATGATTCTCTTACTCACTGTTACTTATTGTAATCAAATCCTCAATGAATGAGCTATTAAAAAGGTATTTTATTTCATTTTCAGTTACCAAATTATATGGCAAACTACATGGAGTATCATGTGATGGGGTCAGTGTCGCAGATTCGCATGAAACCTGGGTGCTTTCCCTCAAAATTTGAATGCCAACCTGACAGAAGAAAACGAACTTCCGACTCAAACGAAAGGAAATATAGTGCGAAAAAGCAAAGAAGAGAAGTCGTTGCAGAAGCTGAGCAAGAATTACAAAATAAAACAACTACAACTTGTTCTGTTGCAACAGAACAGCTACAACTTGAAGACCCAACCCCCGGAACATCAGCCATGCAGGAAAGTACTACAAAAGATGCACCTAAGATGGTAAATCAATCCATTCAAGTGTATATAACAAATAAGTTCAGAAGTAAAGCTGTTCAAACAGAAATAAAATCAGTAGATCAGATGACTTCACCATCGAAACCCTTTTGTCATTCTGCTTTTACTTCACCATTTAAAATCACAAGTACCAAGCCATCCACATCCACCATACAAAAATGTTCCAAGAAAATAGGATTTCAGGCAGATTCTGACAGTGATATTTCATACACACCATCTGTAGCACATAGTGAATCACCATGAGTGACATCTTTAAAAATTAAATCGTCTTCAGACTGCAGTGAATTAATTGAAGACGATAAGAAACAAGAGGCATCAAGAATCTTGGCATATACATTGCAGAAAATAAAAAAGAACCCACGGTCTTACATTGGAGTTACTAACAGTTGTTACTACCTTATAGATTTAATTGAAAAAAAGTTAAATATTCCCACACACCATATAATAATGTGCTTGAAAAAAATTAAATTAAATAGTAGTTTCAGAGAGCTTTCTGATGATTTTTCTATTGATCCGACATATGCCAGCAAGATATTTCTGAAAAATATACCACTAATAGCTAGTTTGATGCGACCTTTTCTTGTTGTCTTAGATAAAGATTCCATAAGAAAAAATTTGCCTATGGCCTTTAGGCATAAATATTACAATGTAACTTGTATTATAGACTGCTTAGAAATTGAGATAGAAAAGCCTTCAAAAGCAGTGAACCAGGCTCTCTCCTGGTCAGAATACAAAAAAGCTAATACGATAAAGTATCTTGTGTCTTGTACTCCTAATGGACTAATCAATTATATTTCTCCAGGATATGGAGGAAGAATTACTGACACATTGTCGGTCGAATCTTGTGATTTTATAAAGTGTTTGCAACCAGGTATGCGTGTGATGGCTGACAGAGGTTTCAAACATGTACAACAATATTTAAGAAAACAGGGAGTGAACTTAGTACGACCACCAAGTGTTGCAACTGGTACAAAGCTATCAAAACATGAGGCAAGGGAAACAAAACAAATTGCAAGCTTAAGGATTCATGTGGACAGAGTGATTAGACGCCTACGTGAATTCTGTATGTTAAAGCCGCATGCATGTGTAAATGTTAATTTAGTCAAATTGCTAGATGATGTTATAACCATTGCCTGTGGATTGATTAACTTACAAGATTCTTTGATCAAATAAATAAACATGTTTGTTTGATCAAACAATCTTGTAAGATCAAATCAATCAGCTTGATCAAGAATATATGTCAGTTCAGTTTCAGAATAATGTTAGATTCAGTTTCTGAAATCCTGTTTGACTGTACAATTTTGAGTGCAAGTTATTGTATTATGCAGATAATTAAACAAAGAATCAGTATTATTTGGAAGTTCATTGTTACTTTGCTTAAACTCGTTTGTTTAATATGAGCTAGTCTAACATAAAACATCGATATAAGTGAATGTAAATGAATATTTATATAGTGTTCTAAATTAGTATTAATTTGTGAAGATCATCAGAGGTTTATCCTACAAATATTTTTTTTTTACATAAACTGGTTTTTATTTATAACATTACACTTTTATATAACACTGGATATACATTATCCTTCCACAAAGGGACTATTACCTTAAGAAAATCTGATACATATTTTTCATCATACATAATTTCCATTATATCTACTTTCTTATTGGCACTGTAGTTGCAGTCAGCTACACAGAAGTAGCCTTTTTTATGTCCTGTTAGTAACATTTGAAGTTGCATTTGCACATAAAACTTTTGGGTTGGCTTCCCATTCTTTACATATGCTTTAACTGTTTTTTGACTCATAGGACACTTAATTTCTATTATACTATTTTCACAGATCCCATCAGGTGAACCCGCTAGCATGGGATAATTTTTAGATAAGAATAACCCACATTTTCTAATTTTCTTTTCCAGGTTGGCACTTACAGTTTTCCTCACTTCATCCTTCAAAATTCTACCACGTTTCATAGCTGTTGTGTCTGGAATTTTTCCACCCATTATTACTGCCATCAGAGTGCCGTCACTGGTTTTACACCTACTGAATTCATATGCTCTTGAAGCGGTCACTCTGCCATACCTTAATTCATACCAAAGCTTACTTTTATGTTGCTCCCTTGTTTCTTCTTCTACATTGTTGATGTCAGCATCAGAAAATATCACACTATCCAAAAAATTATTACAACAGTTTTCTTTATATTTCAACACTAAATTGTCCATTGATAGACTTAGAAGTCTATCAAAAACATAGTCCTTTTGGTATTTTATTAATTCACAGTCGGTTAACCTTCTTCTCTTTCCTTCTTCTACAAACTTTTCGAATACTTCGGTATCAGATGGTAAGCTAGGGCTACCCTTAGATAATTCCGTAGCAGTTATGTATTTAAGGGTACTCCCAACTCTAGAAAGTTTGGATTTCTTCCAATAGCATTCTATGGATGTGCAAGATGGATCTTCACTTCTGCGATGAACCCACATTAAGAATGCCATGGCATGTTTGCAGCCTCCTTGAGAAGCCACACAATCATGACATTCTACTGACTTAACTGTTTCTTCTTGTTCGTCGACTACCAAAGACACTCCATACAACTTGGCATGCACTTTATGTTCTGGGCAGATTTTAGCTTTTATTGTGCACAAATTTCCTTCACGTTTGACCTGAACATAGCTTACAGCATCATCACCATAAGATGCCCTAGCAGACCTGAAATAATTAAAGCAATGGTAAATATTTAATTGCAAAAAGAAATATTTAACATAAACATAACCTCAAATTGTAATATTGAATGTTATACTGAAATAGGTACAATAGCTATGCTTTCAACGAATTATTTTTATGGTTTAAATAATTAATTAACTGTTTAATACACAATACTTACATGGAAGTTTTAACATTTCTAAATTCTGCTGAACAGAAGTCTTTGTTTGATGCCAGAAACGTTCCTAGCATTATCAAGTCGATTCTTGGTAAATTTGCGCTGGAAGCCTTTGTAAATCCTTGTTCCATGATTCAATTTAGCGCAATCAATTTACACAAAAGAAATTGAAGTTAATAACAAAACAATAACGGCGTATTTAATTAAAAAAGCGAGCGAGTGTATATTATCTTAAGTAATTCAAATGTAAACAAAGAGAAAGAACTCTAACGTGACGTCATGCGCTCTGATTGGCGTTCAACATTTCATGCCGGATTGCCGTATTTAACGATTTTATTTTATCGATTATTATATTCATCTTGCTTTTAATTATGAAAAGAATCAGAGTTTTAGAATTAGGAATTTTGTAATAATATACACACAAATTATTTCAATGAAATTTACTTGTTGTCATCATGCCTATTGCACTCAAAATGTAGTGCACATAAGTCTAATTGTAGTTTCTTTTTTTCTCTCATGCCGGATTGCCGTATTTAACGATTTTATTTTATCGATTATTATATTCATCTTGCTTTTAATTATGAAAAGAATCAGAGTTTTAGAATTAGGAATTTTGTAATAATATACACACAAATTATTTCAATGAAATTTACTTGTTGTCATCATGCCTATTGCACTCAAAATGTAGTGCACATAAGTCTAATTGTAGTTTATTTTTTCTCTCCAATACAGTTTTGCTGGAAGAAATCTTTTATTAGAGATAAGCTCTCCTTTGTACATGTTTTTTGCTCTATATTTTTTGTATTCACCATTCGACATTCCTGTTGTTTCCCCTTGTCACGCAAGATGGAGTATTGAATAATTAGCGCGAAAAAATCCTGACGTTGCAATTGTTATTGTTTTGTATAGTTTCATGATGACCTCTGTTGTGGTTCGATTCGTGGCTCTACCTCCCAAGCGAGGGGTCCCGGGTTCGAATGCCGGCTGGGGAGGAACTAAAAAATTCCCAGGTCTTGGATGTTTTTACATTATGTGTATGATGATGTTGCTGTAGCTGGTTCCCACGCTACGGGGTATCCTAGTTTCGGTCCAGAAGCAATTTGTATATGCCTGTTTCGTAGATGTATAATAGTAGTTTATGTGACTGCTACATAATGGAGGGCATTAATACTCGAGAGTGAGTTTCATAATAATATCACTCGAGAGTTTTAATGCCTAATTATGTACAGTTACATACATTAGTTTATCTACACACATTTCATAAGCTCTCTTTGATGTGTTCAGGAACCGCATGTTTGACCGGCATTGTGGCATTGGTCTTATCTCTGCAGTTGTTTTGCTTGTTCTGTAGTACCAATTTCACAGACAAACTAGGGGCGGCACGCAGGCGGGCGTCGGCGTTCGAAATTTGAATGTCATAATATGTAGAGAATTTACACATTATGGTCATAATGTACAAATTTTCAGATAAGAAATACGTGCGGTTTTTAGACGCAGTAAAAAGGGGTTTATGATACGTGTGTAGATAAATATGTTTATGAAATGATAACATAGTAGCAATTCGTTGAAAAATGCAATAAGCAATTACGAACATGCATCTAACGAAGCCTGTTATGTAACTCTCGTACCTATCCTATGGTCGATTGCAAGCATTCGCCAATTGATTGGGCTGAGTGAGTAGGGTAGTTTCGAACGAGCTTTGGTATTTTTGCTGTTATTTACTTAACTGAATGCTCGGGCAGTGCAACCACTGGTCCGTTGTAGTCTCGTTTGGACCGAGTTTCGGGTAACCCGGTTCGGTGCCCGTAAGGAGATGCTTTGTAAGGTTGAAGTTACGTGCTTACCCTTATACTTATAAACATAACACAAATATTTACGGCTTATGTTTAAACGACAATAATAAATTCGAAATGACTGCCAGAATGGATAAATTTCCACCAAATTGTGTTTGGATAAATGATTACCAAACTTCTTTTTATTTTTTGTGTACTTAAGTTTATGTTTTAAGTATTTTTTGTTGTTCCTACATGTTCAACTTAACACGAAGGATAAAGGGGCCTTCGCTTCGCTCACCCCCTTTATCCTTCACCTAAGCTACCGCAGTATTTTGCCCTGATATTTTTAGCAACTTTTGCTGTTCATTTATCCATTTTGGGTTTTGAAAAACATATTGTGGTGATCATTATATTTGTTACCAATATTTACAGGCACATATATGCTTCTGTCCACACAGTAGGATGCCCTGTGTCCTGGGCACCAGAAACATCGACTTCACACACTTATAAACATCCAAGGCCTGGGTTTTTTTTCTTTATGATCAGCCGGGCATCTAACCCATGGTAAGCAGAGCCACAACCGCAGAGCCACAGAGGTCGTAAATGAAGAAAAACTTGGAGTATTTGAGAAAAAGTTCATGATATTTACATATAACGAAGTAAGATCCGGTAGTGAAACCTGGTTTTGAATAAGAACGCCAGGCTTGCATACCTTATTCTGGAAAATAGTATAGTTAGTGAAGATCAAACGTAAAGGTACACGTTCAAATTACGACTAAAATAAATCATTGTCATGGTTCGTAGTATGACATCAATTGCCAGATGAAAACACCGTTCTGACTAAAACTTGCTGAAAATTAACCGGGTTTTGAGTAACCCGGACGGGTATAACTCGTGGTGGCGGTTAATAAGAGCTCCCCTAAAGGGTTTCAATTCTGAAAACCTTTATAAGATTTTACATTTACTCGCACACCATTCTCCTTGAATAGGGATTTTATAACTATGCATAGATATGTACTCTACTCTACTAATTACTATTAATGCCTAATTATATCCGATGTCTGACTTTAGTGAGTCTGATGTGCTCGTAATCCAGAGAAGCGGTCTTAGGGTGGTTACAATACAAAAAGAAGAGCTGAATCACGGGTTAAACTCGAGTGCAAATATGTGTTCATACCTGCCCGTACAACCAAATACGAGTTGATACATTTATTTTTGAAGACCAATTGCAGTAGAAAGGAATCAACTACGTTGTAGAATCGGACCTAGCACGCATTCCTCATATTCGTACTGCAAACTATGCGGAGGCGCGCGAACCATGCAGAGGCGTGCAATGAATAGACCCCGCTCCGCACAAAACAGAGTGCACGAACTAATTGAAAACGTACACTCACTCATGTCGAGATACCATAGCGTGGTGTAGGTAGCATAGGTACGGCTATTGTAACGAAGGTAGGATAGATGATTGCAGTTTTGCAAGTTCTGTTGAATTGAGTCCTTTTGAGTCCGTCAAGTTTGAGTGTAATTAGACGTCGATTTTTATACACAAGCTGACCCCACACTAGCATTTTCCTCATAGAAATCACAAACAGCAAGGTCACTCCCAATGAACTAACAAGACACAAAGATTTTATATACATTCGCCGTCTGGTATTCGAAACCGGAACCTCTTGTTTTTGAGGCTAGAACCTCGATCGATACGCCACAGAGGTCGTCAATTAGAACCCTACGGACACGCAGTTGATTGCTTTGTCCGATTTTTCGGACAACGAGAATTTGGTTTTCCAGGTGGTTCGATTATTCATCAATATAAACATTGTAACATTTATATACAGGCACACACATTGCTTCTGGCCCCACACTACCCTGTGTCGTGGGAAACAGAAACAGCGATGTCAAACACATATAAAATATCCAAGACCTGGGAATTTTCTTTTCCTTATCCCGGGTTACAAATAAGGAAACCGGCTGCTACCCCCAAGACGCCATCCACTTCATATCACAAACCGTTGACAAGCCGTTCACGTCACCAGGGAAACTGGGGAGGAATTTCTCGCTTTTCACCGAATCGGGGGGAGAGGAGACCTCCAGCGAGCAAAACTGCTCAACAGAAGTTATCGACTTATTGTAACATCTCAACAAAAATAGAAGTACACCCAGGGAGAATCCAGTATTTTTATAATTGCTGGCTTACAATAACAAAAAAATCTCAAACACTCAAATGTATTTCGAAAAGTTATTCTACACCATTTTGTACAAAAGTGAGTCAAATCTAACCCTTTGTAATTCTGTTCCAAACAGCAGTTTGGTATATCACAATCTGTCGATAAACTGCTAGACCTCGGTGCTGTCACTTCTTGCCATAGATCTAAAAACTATTTATTTCCACAAATTTCTGTCTCCCAAGAAGCCTAGAGGAACAAAAAGATTATTCAGATTTTTGGGAATCAGAAATTTTAAGATGGATGACCATAGGTCAGCGGCTAAGTTCCTACCTTAAGCGGGTTTTATGGCAAATATCGACTGAAAAGAAGCTTACCTATTCTTACCATATCCTATGTATAGGTGACACTCATGACGAATGCAGCGAAAACGTTAGTAGAACAATAGACCTGCTTAAATGTCTTGGTTTCGTCTTTAACCATGAGAAAAGCAATCTTGAATCTCGACAAGGGTGTCAGTTTCTAGGATTTATATACAATACTATGGATATGATACTTAGCCTGCCAGATGACAAATGACAGGATATCATAAAGTAGGGGACTTGTCACAATTGATAGGAGTCCGCACTGCAGCCTGCCCAGCCGTAAAAAATGGTTGGCTATACACCAAGGCACTCGAACGTTAGAAATATTGATCCCTTCAGAATGTTTAAGAAAAAATAAAACTCTATAATGTTATTTGCATGACCTTCAACAAAACATCATGTCAAATAGCAATATAAGACCAGACAAAAATTTTGCTTTAGAAATAATTACTGACGCATCCAGGACTGGTTGGGGCCGCAGCATGTGATGGTAAACGAGCAACCGAAGGATGGAAAGATGATGAATTACTCTTTCACACTAACTACCTACCTAGAATTACCTACTACATAATGGGCGTTTTCATGGGCTTGAAAAACTTCGCTAATACGCATTGAAATTGCTTTATTTCACCTCGAGTGGACAAAACAACCGAAAGTTAGTTCCCACATTGAAATAATTTGACCAAAACAAGTTGGCAGTGGTGCGAGAGGCGAAATATCTATATTTGTGCATCCTTTATTAACACACACGACAATATCGAAGCCAACGAAAAATCTCGAAAAGTTAATAGAGATACAGACTAGGAACTATCGCATTCGGTGTTCTAAACGATCGTTCAATCTATGGGAAACCCTTTTCGCTTCTCGTGCCAATGCTAAATGTATTCAATACATTTCATGGAAACCGGATCCCGACGAAATTATAGTAGATGCGTTCACAATTAGTTGGAACCCTAATACTTTAATCAATGCATTTCCACTATTCTCGTTAAAACTGAAATGCTTGCAAACAATTATTAATGATAAAGCCACGGGCATTCTCGTTTTACCCTAGTGGCTTGGGTAAGTTTGGTTTCCACTATTTAAAAGAATGCTTATCTCAGATATTATTTACTTTCAACCTAATGGGGACCTTTTGTGCTCACGTTTCAGGATACCTTACCCTGATATAGTACTAGACTTAATGCTAGCATCTACTATCTAAAAAAGAACATAAATTCTTTTGAAGCTCCACTTACAACAGTAATTTGTTGACCTTGTTTGTTTTATTGCCTTTTTATTTGACCTTTTCAATAATGGAGCATCTTGCGGGACCATTCATAGTCACCGTTCTACCCTTTAATTACTCCTCGGGAATAACGTAGGATCAGATGAGCAGATTAAACGTTTTCTGAAAGGTATTTATAGGTATTTATTAAACATCCTGTCCCGAATATAACACCATATAAAACCCAAAAAAAATACTAGATTACGTATCTAAATGGTACCCTAATAGGGACCTAAATTAAGCAAAAATCCCAAAGAAATTATCAATTGTGTTAGCTTTGTGTACAACAGGTATGTTCTGTTATTAAGATAACTAACATTACCAGGCCCATCTCAGGTATAAAAATCACAATACCTGACATAATAAAGACCTCTGCACCAAATCGAGAGCAGCCAGTACTGTTCCTACCCTATTTTATATACCCTACCTACGCATGCACGCACGCACGCACGCACGCACGCACGCACGCACGCACGCACGCACGCACGCACGCACGCACGCACGCACGCACGCACGCACGCTCGCACGCACTCACGCACGCACGCACGCACGCACGCACACACGCACGCACTCACGCACGCACGCACTCACGCACGTACGCACGCACACACGCACGCACGAACGCACGCACGCAGGCACGCACGCACGCACGCACGCACGTATGCACGCACGCACGCACGTACGCACACACACACACACACACACACACACATACACACACTCACTTGCAAGTCAAGCTCCTGTTTTAGATGTTCACTAAATTTTACACTATCGAAAAATGTTTTTAGCTTCTCTTCCTAAGCATAAATAAGTCAATACTATTCACAACATATTTTGTATCGATCGCGAATATTTAAGAATTGCAAAGAATGATAGCTAGTACTGTTAGTGAACACTTGAAATTATTTATAAAGGCCATAGCTGGATTTGCCTAAAATAGGCTTAAAATAATTTAATCATTTGCTGCACAAGATCAAAAATTTACATTAAATACCATAAAATATGTTGTAGGCTTGCAGATAAGTTAAAAAATTATAAAATCAGAGTGAATACAAAATCATTATGATGTCAGGCAATAGAAGTGTTTTATCTCTTTTAGAAATATTAGGACAAAATGTGCTGTGCTCTGAGATCAATTGAGGACACGTAGATCTAGACAACGCGTTATCTATTTCACTTTAACTTTATGAACGAAATCACTGAAATATAACATAGTTCAAAATTAATGGATCAATATTTAAGAATTGCAAGTACATGTTTGATGGTAATAACCATAAAATTTTAATGTATTTTGTAATAGTAGTACTGAATCCTTGACAATCAGAATGCTGCACTTCCTTTGACATAATGCATGTATATGGAACATGTAGGTTAATGGAAGGAAAAAAAGAAGGAGCAAGTACAAGGGGAAGACCACCTACACGCTGGTGTAGTCACACGCAGGAGTACCTGCAGTTTGGTCTACATGAGGCAATACACGCAGCCCACGACAAAACAAAATGGAGATCCTTGGTCGAGCACCGTACCAACAACCATAACAGTTACGATCAGATGTCATTACATCTGATGAATATCATTAATAAATTGTGTCTATGTCTATCTATATGTCAATTCTCAGACATGAGGTAACGACTAAAAAGAATAAGTTATAATGCGATTGCTTCATTTATTAATAATTATAGCAGCCCACGACAAAACAAAATAGAGATCCTTGGTCGAGCCCCGTACCAACAACCATGACAGTTACGATCAGATGTCATTACATCTGATGAATATTATTAATAAATTGTGTCTATGTCTATCTATATGTCAATTCTCAGACATGAAGTAACGACTAAAAAGAAGAAATTGTAATGCGATTGCTTCATTTATTAATAATTATAGAGTAAATTCAACTCTATCAGTGTAGTGGGTTATATCGCCAATAGAACCTTAGTAGTGCTTCGTTTATCCGGAGAACCGGGAAGTCCGGGGCCATGTTATATGTTTCGTTTTGTACACAAATACCCGATTATTAAGCTTACAAAAAACCAGCTTGAGCACTTTTAAGAGTTGGTAGTTATAGAGCAAATAAGATATCGCTCCATACATTATTTTTAGTAAATACATTTTTCTCGCAAATTATAACATGTACAACAAAAATTGCTCTGAAGTCATAAGATTGCCTTAATTAGGGCTATTGATACAATAATTCTAAAATTTCGAAATCCGTCCCACTGTGTGCTCGCACGCGTCAGGAGAGCAAAAACTGCAAAAACTTATCACATTAATAGAAAAATACGAAATTCAAATAATTGAATAAAAACAGTTTGGCAAATGATAAACCGTGAAACTGGCAATGTTATTCAAGGAACAATGATTTCTGCCTAAAGATAGGCGATGATGTTGTTGAATCCAACGCTGAGGTTGCTCGAGCTTTAGAGACATTTTTCCCCAATGTGGGTACTCACGACAGAGCGTCTTAATTCATCTTCATATGAAGCCGAGATTTTATAAAAACACAAAACTAGTGTAAGTAAGGTATAATTAAAATTTCACCATGTATGACTGGATATCTAAATGTTTTGACAGTCAAAACTTTTAGATTTCTTAACTTAAAAAATACTGAGGGGTAAATTAGTCAGTCAGTTCAGTAATTCTAGTTATCGCCCCACACTATGCTAATATATTCAATGACTATTTTTACGATAGAATTTTCCCAGAGCTTATGAAACACAGTAAACTAATACCTCTGTTCAAGTCGGAAAACAAGGGTGATCCTTTAAATTTCAGACCAATATTTGTTCTTCCAGCACTTAGTAAAATATTTGAAAAGATAATACTCAATGAAATGTTTTTGCACTTCAACCGTACAAAACAACTACAAGCCAAATAATACGGTTTCACTAGGGGTAAATCGACTTCGGGTGCAGGTATAACCTTCATTTCTCATATTTATTCTGCATGGGAGGCCGCAAAGGATACTTTCGGTATTTTTTGCGATCTGCCGAAGGCATTTGAATGTGTTGATTATGATACGCTATTTATGAAATTTAATCATTACGGAGGTTCCATATTAGGCCCTTTCTTAGTCCTGGTATACATTAACGATCTGCCTTTCATGGTGGAGAAATTCATTGGCATAGTGTTTTTTGCTGATGATACTTTACTAGTCTTCAAAATTGGAAGACCAAAAGAAGATTTTGATGATGTAAATGAAGTAGTATGTGATACAAAGTTTCTTAGAATAACTATTAATATCAATTTGCAATGTGGACCCCACATAGATAAATTAGCTAGTAAATTAAATTTTGCGGCTAACACTGTTAGGGACATCAGAAAAAACACGGATGTGGCTACATCTAGGTAAGTGTATTTGAGTTACTTCCATAGTGTCATATCCTATGGTATCTTGTTGTTTTCAAACTATTTAAATTTCACAGAAAAGAGCTATTTGCAATTTATAATTTAAAACTTACACACACATTAAAACTTACACATTAAGAGAGCTTTTTAAAGAAATTGACATACTAGCTGTAGCTAGTAAATTTATTACCTTACGCAAAACCTTACAAAAATTTTCAAACTTAACGATAGGTGTACCTTAGTAGTAGTAGGTTAACCTGAGTAATAATCACAGACTAGTTGCGCTTTGGTTGAGATTTGCGAAGGTTAGCAATTCTTGGTCAATAATCAGTAATCTAAAACAACAAGATACCTCTGGAGATTTTGCAATTGCCATTTGAGCAATTAAAAACGCATGTTAAAGCGACTATGTCAAAAAAGGGATATTATAATTATACAATGTTCAAGATTACTTAAATGACAGAACTATATGGGGTTAATCTAACTCAATAGAGACCTTGCTGTTAATAATTTTGTTATTAATTATTCCTGTTCATTAATTATAATAATCTATATTGTTATATTTGTATTAGTTAAGCACAGTAATTTTTAAAAGAGATCTATAAATAATTCTGTGGGAGTTTCTACGCCCTGCTTCTCCCAGTGATCCAATGTAGAGAAGTGGCAAAAAATTACGTTTGTTAAATATATGTAATTAGCTACAGTCATAAAGAAATTTGACTTGTCTTGACATGACTTATCGAAACGCCAGGAAAATTAAATTCTCGTGGCTCGATCAGTCGGACAAAGCAGTCGAACTTTATAGTGTTCAGAGCGAGTTAGAACGTGGATTATGCTCAAAATAGAAGTATTTTTAAAGTTCCTGGTAAATAAACGAGGGAAGGTCTATGAATCGGCTGGTGGTATAAAGGGTGCGGGCGCCCGCTAATTGAGTTTGCGTTCGCGCGGCAAACAGCTGGAGGCGGTTGACAAACCGCGGTGTCTTTGGAGCGGAATTGCGCTTGTTGTACCCTTAACCTGGTTAACTGAAGAAGAATAAATATTGTGCAACATCTTATTTCGTAGCTTGTAATTTTATGATGCGACCACAATTTTATTTCATTTATTTGCTGTTTCAGAGTACACACACTTGGAGGAATCACTACTATGAAATTATCGCTGCTAGTTACAAAAGTATTGAGAAAATAAATTTATACGATCACTCTCACTACAATCCACTGACCAGATCCCTAATGGATCTAGTGAGATATTTTTTTCTCGATAGATCAATTTTTTTTCCGTGTGGATCTACTGAGAAGAACTTTTTCGCTAGATCCGTTAAGCAGATCCAGATTTGAAGGTATAGGGGTAAATTGCACATACACATACGATTGTGCATGAAAAGTGAGATTTAAAGAGAAATTTATTCAATTTGACGACCGTTATATCCTAGCGGGTAGTGACCCTGCCTACGAAGTTGACGGTCCTTGGTTGGAATCCCAATAAGGGCAAATATTTGTGTGATGAGCATGAATATTTGTATCTTAGTCTTGGATGTTATCTATGTATTTAAATAAGTATTTAACTCTATTAAATATATCGTTGTCTAGTACCCATAACATTGAGCTTACTATGATTGTCCTCTTATATTTATTTTATTATTATTATATATTTAATTTTAATAGAAATACCCACCTATATTTGAGATTGAGCAAAGGCCAAGCTTTATTTAACGACCCGAATGGCCGAGTCGGCAGTTATCCTGCCTGACGAAGCCAAGGGCCCCGGATTCGAGTCCCGGTGGGGGCAAATATTTGTTTGAAGAGAACGGATGTTAGTACCCTAGTCGTGGTTGTTTATCTATCTAAGTATTATATTTATCTATATAAGTATGTGTATCGTTGTCTAGTACCCAAGATACAGGGAATCCTAGTTTGGGGCTTCCCTGTATCTGATCTAGATCAATGTGTGTTAATAGTGTCCAAGTTTTTTTTTAACCAATAAAAAGAGGTTGTAGAGGCCAACATTACTTGGCACCTATCTAGTTCTTTTATGTTTTGGATGAGATATCAATACTTTTTGTACTCTACTTTCAAACATCTTGAGGAAATCTTCATTACTCCATAGCTGGGGCGATAGGCTAGCCCCCTGTCACGCAAAATGGAGTATTGAATAGCTGGCTCAAAGTGGGCATAATTACACAGCTATGTTATGTTATGATATGTCTACTTTTACATTTACATTTTACATGTGATATCACTACTTTTTGTATTGGAAGAATAAAATTCAAAATTCAAAATTCAAAAAGGTAACATTTGGAGAATGTCAAATCTTAAACTAACACATGTATAAGGTACAGGGAAATATAGAACTCAATTTGAATTACGTCACCTCAATGTTTTAGATGCTCGAGGCAAAGAGGCGACTAGAAACCTCCAGCTTTATACGTTATTTTGTACAGAATTGGAGCAAACACCTTCCCAAGCTTTCTTGTCTTCTACATAATCTGATATTTATATAATAGTAGTAGTATAATATTATAAGTATTTAGTATATAATCATAGGAAATATATATTTATTACTTGTTAATTTTGACATATTATTGTACACATAGGTCTGCCCCTGCTCAGCAATCAACCTTTCCCACCTTAACCGCCGCTCCGGGTCCTATCTTATGCAGAGGATCTCCCTCGCAGTGCAGCGCGGAAACGCCGCCAGCGTGATGGGGACCTTTGCATCTGATATGGTCCGGGGCGCTTTATTTTCTTAGTGTGTTTGTGTGTGTGTGTATGTTTTTGCATATTTAAGTTTTGTACAAAGTATTTTTAAATGTATGTACATCTCATATTACGTCTTAAATAAAAAATTTCTTTTTGCAAAACAATTACATTAAAAGAGTTACATACAAAGGCGAGCTTATCTCATAAGAGATCTCTTCCAGCAATCCAGGTTAAGGTGGGAAAGGTTGATTGCTGAGCAGGGGCAGACCTATGTGTACAATAATCTGATATTTTGTATTAACCTTTTTTACATAAGTGATTTTGTGTGACTCAGTCGGTATTTTGTTGTAAAAGCGAATACATTGCCCTTTAAAAGATACATTAACCTTATGGAGCCTAGTAGTAGGTATAGCTAGTTTATTCTTGGTTATTTTAATTTTCTGGTAACTATAGCCCAAATGCGACTAGCAGCACATAATTCCCTTTAGTTTATAAACATTTTCGCTTAAGTAAATGGAAATGCCCTATAAAAGGCCACAAGTCGAAAAATTTTGCATGTTTTATTTAAAAAAAATCACAACCTTGTTGGATAAAGACAAACTTATAAATAAAAACAATAACATAGAAAACCTTTAAACATTAAACATCGAAATTTCAAAATAAATCAAAAACATAACATTTATTACAAAAATAGAAATAAACAAAAATATATTCATCTAAAATCTCATCAGACATAATTACCAGTCATTATTGGTAACAATATTGCAAATGTATATTGTATTGTAAATGTATATATAAATGTGTATTGCAATGGTAAATTGGTTGCAATTTTAGTAATATAATATGGATAAATGCTTAATACACACAAGAGATCAATATTTTCACCCAAGATACAGTATTTTTATATTATATTGTTTCTACTGTAGATACTAAATTATAGTTTCAATTATAACTACACTGGTATTATCAAATCAGTTCAAAGGAAATAATTACATTTAAAAATTAGCATATAAAGTTTCGTATTACTTTGGTACAAAAAAAATTTCTATCAGTTTCAGCATGCCCTGTTTATTATTGTCTCAGGAACTTTTAGTTTTTGAGAATATCATTTTTTGAGGGTCGTGGTTATCACAGTGTTGGTCTTTGCTTGTTTTTTGGTCAAAGTAGACACTGACTTAAACTCTGCGTCGTCGTAATAAGTCTTAAAAAATAACTTGTTTGGGTTTTCTTGATCAATTTTTTGAACTTTTATATCAGTCCGTCTCAGCCTTTCTCCATCTTCTGTAACGGTGTAAATACCAACAACCAGAGGTTTTAAGTCGTTAAAACTTAGCCATTTTAATCAATGTTATGTACTGGTCTGGAACATAAATTGGCGACGATTTCGATGCATTGGAGTTGGCTATAAACGTTGGTTGGCTGTGAGTTATTGCCGACTTGCTGGTTAGCCATGCTGCATGGCTGCTTGTCAGAGCTAAGAACTTCCATGTCAATATTGCCTGAAAAATTACGAAAACATGTTCTAGTAGTTTATGTGACTGATACATAATGCCTAATACTGTACAGTTCCATACACTAGTTTATATTTATTTATTTATTTATTTATTTATTTATTTATTTATTTATTTATTTATTTATTTATTTATTTATTTATTTATTTATTTATTTATTTATTTAACTAAGCCTACAGCACAATTCAAAAATAATATGAACAAAGAACTTAAACTAGTCATAGGCCAATTAAAGGCTTTCATTTTTTAGGCCGAACATAAAATGGCAGTAAACTTAAACAATTTATAAAACAATTTAGAAGTACCGGGTACAGTCCAATAGGAATGGGAAGGGAATGTGTTTAGGAGTGTGTTTGTATGTATGTGTTAAGTCAATGTGTGAGTAATAGATACAGATATATATATATATATATATATAAACACATATCATGAGCTCTCTTTGATGTGTTCAGGAACCGCATGTTTGACCGGCATTGTGGCATTGAGTTGTTTAGCTTGATCTGTAGTACCAACTTCACAGACAAAGTAGAGGCGACAGGCAGGCGGGCGACGGCGTTCGAAATTTGAATGTCATTATATGTAGAAAATTTACACATTATGGTCATAATGTTCAATATTCAGATAATAAATGAGTTTTTACAAAGTAGTTTAACATTATGCTGATCGTAACCTGCGGTTTTTGGACGCAGTAAAGAGGGTTTATGATACCTGTGTAGATAAATATATTTATATAGGTATAGCAACATTATCTGTAGCATTTTAGGTAGATAAGAACTGAACGTCGTTGCTAACCTGAGCTCGATAGACGCATGCTCTTAAAAACTCTAGAAGTCCCAGGCTTTGGTGAAAAAAAATATGTTACAATTGGTCTTATCGATTCATTTTCTGAATCTGAAGCAGCTGGAGAATTAATTTGGTAGCCAGGATATTTTACGCTTTCGTCTGAAGGAAAAACATCCTCCGAGCTTTCTGAGCTTGTAGAATCAGAATTAGAGCTGGAGTCGTCATCAGTATCTGAGCTACTGATTTTGACTACTTTAATGGGTCGTTTAATACACGCCGAGTCTTTTTCATTTGTGTCATCAAATGACAAATCAAGATCAAATCCAAGTTGACTATCGGGTATGGAATTTGTATCACACGAATCATCGTGTAAGTCAAATTCATATATTACGCGGGTGAGGTTGACAATGAGAGACAAGAACAGCAGCTGACTAACCCAGCAGTACTTGAATTCAACCATTACAAAAGTTACAATATTAAAAGTTATAGATATTTTCGATCATTGATATAGTGAATTTTATCGCAAAACTTAAAATGTGAATAATCCGTCGCAAAGCAAAGAAATCCAATATCAAACACAAATCACAAAACTCATCAAAGCCTTTTGTCTTAAAAGAAAACATCCCAAGCACAACAATGTTTGGAGCCAAACAGACATGTCACAGAAACATCTCTTAAGCTTATAACAAAAATAATATAATTAGGCATATTTTATTTGCTAATCGGACACTTTTCAAAACATGGCACTTTTGCCTTAAAATAATTCCTGTACTTACTTCGTTTTTATATGCAAAATGTACGTATTTCAGAATGTGGCCCTGTCGCTTTTAAAATTCACCCTCGATACAGGCAACTTTTCGCGATGTGGCCCTTTAGCAAAAAACTGAAGCATGCTCGCGCCGACTTTCTGGTCGCAACTAAAAAGATGGCCGCTTTACTCAGAACTTAGCCACCAATGCATGAAAATGCAAAAAGGGCGTAAGCGTAACTTTCTGATTTATAGGCCGTTTTCGTTAGGTGTCTTTGCGAAATATGAAAATAAGGGTTATTTTGGCTTCATTACTTGAATAAAAGTAATTTTGGACAATTTTGTTATGTGGCTCTTTAGTTTTTAAGCAGCGATATATATGTGATATTAACTCAATACCGGCATCAGTAAATGATTTGCCTTGTGTAAAACCAAATTGTTTACAGTGGAGCATGTTGTTGGTTTTGAAATGTGTAAGAAGTTGATTTAAAATTACTTTTTCAAATACTTTACTAAATGTAGGCAATACCGATATCGGTCTGAAGTCAGAAGGGTCAGATGTACTTCGCGATTTAAACAAAGGTACTATTTTACTGTGTTTCATTAAATCAGGAAACACGCCAGATTCAATAGATGCATTAAATATGAAAGCTAAATCAAGTGCAATAACATTAATTAGGGGCTTCACAACATGAACAGAAATATCCCAGAGGTCTGCAGTTTTCTTAACATTTATTGATTTAAAGGCTTTAATAATATCTTCATCATCTACATAATTAAACGAGAATTGATTTTTACATCTAGGTACATAGTCTTTTAGCAAAGATTCAGCGACTACTTTGGAAGAGTCTAAAGACTTTTTATTAGAGATTGGGATGTCAGTAAAAAAAAAATCAAACGCTTTAGCTACATCAATATCATTTTTGAAAGTAATATCATTAATTTTTAATTCATATTCATTGTTTTTAATACTGACCTTTCCAGTCTCACTGGTAATTATATCCCAAGTTGATTTAATTTTGTTATCACTTTTTTTTATTTTAGATCTGATATAATTTGATTTTGCAATTTGACAAACTTTTTTAAAGATTTTTGAGTACTTTTTTACTTTATCCATGAACTCTTCACTATGATTCCATTGTTTTTCACTATATAATTCATATAAATTTTGTCTACTTTTAAGTATACCTACTGTGGCCCACTTACTAAAGTTAAGTTTGTCTGAGACCACAATCGATCTGGTAGTAAATACTGCATTGAACGCATTGCTGAATTTGTAAAAAAAATTACAATATGACTCATTAGGGTTATTATTAGAGTAATTGATAGGTATTTTGCTATCCCAATTCAATTTAAACCTTTCAAACCGATGTGCAGTCACAGGTACCTATGTATTGTATCTTTCTTGTAGAACTTTTTTTAAGTTGAATTTCTAGTCTAATGTATTGACCTAAATGGTCTGACTTTAAAATTACTTATAATTTTTTTAAGTACAATTTTTTCATTTGGATAAGCAAATATATTGTCTATACAATTTGCTGAGTTTTCAGTTATTCGAGTAGGTTCCATGAAAAGTGGCTTTAAGTTGTGAGAATTAAATAAGTTAGTTAGTCTCGTACTAAGGGAGTAAGTTTCTAATAAATTTACATTGAAGTCTCCACATATCATAAGAGTTTTATTAGATTTTGATGCTTTAAATAATATGTCATCTATGACTTTTTCAAAAACATCAAATGAACCTGATGGTGGGCTGTAAACGCTTATTACAATTATGCGCTCTAATTCAACACATGCTACTTCAATGTGGCTTTCAACTGGTAAACATACTAAGTCATTAAGATTTTTGAACTTTATGTGTTTATTTAGAAATATTAGAGAGCCTCCACGAACAGCATGTGATCTGCAAAAAGAACTACCAACCTGGTGGTTACTGAAATTGAACATGAGCTCATGGCTTTTTAGCCAATGTTCTGTTAGACATAAAATATCAATATTAAAAGAGTTCATGTACAATTCCAACTCTAATAATTTACTGCTAATACCTTGAATATTTTGTTGGACCAGATTAGTAAACTTTGCATTTATTTTACTATATTGAATTTTTCTGTTTTTATTATGTACTTTATTAATATTATTTGACGGGCTAGAGACTTCCTCTATTGTCGTTGTATCTAATTTAAATGACTTGGAAAAGCTTCCAAGGTTTTGTTTGAAACATCAGTATAATGCTCAATAGAGGCATTATGTGTAGCCAAATTTTTGGCTGTTATATTAAAATAATAGGAGAGCGAATTTATTACAAGTTATTCGTTAACTGTATAGTTTTCTTTTTCTTTTTTGAGTTGTGTTCTACCTTTTTATGAAACTTTGAAATTACTCATTAATTTTCAGCATATTATACTAGTTTCCTGTTGATACTTAAACTAGCTTAGTCTTTAGGGTTCCGTGCGAAAATTATGCCAACATAAATCTTGACTGACTTTGATGTCCATCCGTCTATAGGTATGTTACAGGACTGTATCTGACTCACGAACTACTAGTTATTGGTAGTAACTTATTTTTTTTACAAAAAGAGTAATACACTTGCTTCCATTACAATAAAAAATAAAAAAGAAGTTATATATAGAAGTTAACATGAAGTCCCACCGAGGGACACAAGATCTCACACTAATAAAGTCCATCCAAAAATAAAAGACTTATTTTAATAACCAAAAACCACTTGCCGGAAGAAAAATACGCATTTCCTGTGTAATCAATCACACACAATAGCTAGTAGATAATAATTGTAGCATCTGGGTAATCACATGCAATACCATAATTTTTGTAATAATACGTCTATTTCATTGTAAAACTATTTATTTTTTGCTGAAAAGGAAACTCAAACTAACAAGTGACATTTACAATTACTCTGTCTTGTCTTTGGTAGTTAGGGCTGGACGTTCTTCCATATCGATAAAAAGTTGAGGTCAAAGATGAATGATGATTAATATTACTGGTCGAGGTAGATGTCGAGTTGTTCATCACAGTACCTCGGCTAGTACTCACAGGATTACTGGCCGAGGTACTGTGATGAACAACTATTAAGGCGAATACGGTGCGTCAACCTTCTGACAAAACATTGTTAGCTAATAAAGCGTCTGCTGTGTTTGTGGTTGGATAAAAGATAATACCTAGTCGGTCCTCAAGTTCTGTCACAAGGTTTTTGATAGATAAAACTCAACAATAAACTTTTTCTTATTCGTATTATACATGATTAAAAAGCTTATTTTATACGAATCAAACTGCAATACAATACATTTTGTACGATTATCGCAATATGACAAAGAACCTTATAACTTGAGACAATCGCGAACCCAAAACACGCCGCAACTGAAAAAAATACCACCTACAACAAATATAATAAAAAAACAGTGTTCCAGATAACCAACAAGGTTTTTTTTATTTATTCTGAAACATCGATTTTAGACCATGCTTAGCAACTAGCATTTGCTTTTCTGTTAGCTTTCAGTGCCAACTGCTCCCAAAGAGAACTTTACGTACTTTTTAAGTTTTCAGAAAAACGTATCAATTTGATCTTGTGGGCAACAAGTACACTACGTAAAATGTGAATATGAAAATTAGTTTTACCCAGGCTTAGTTATCTTATGCTTCAAAATGAAGGTAACGGGTTCAGGGAGGGTTCTGACTAAAATCTCACGTAAGTTTGAAAGGTTTTAAGAGTCATGGAAAAAAGATAAAGTGAATCACGTCCGTATTTTTGATTGGGTAAAAAAGTGCAAAATCTCTGAAGAAACTAGCATTTGTGTAATATGGCTTTAAGCATTTAAATCCAATAATCGTTCTTATTTATCATTATTTCATGAGCTATCAAACCATGTTGTTAAGTAAAAAAAATCTTGGTATTATTTACTATGCGGCAAAATATATGTGACAGAACTTTTGGACCGACTAGCTATATTACATATGTCTTTATCTGAATGGCCGAGTCAGCAGTGACCCTGCCTCCGAAGCCAAAGGTCCCGGGTTCGAGTTCCAGTGGCGGCAAATATTTGTATGATGAGTACGGATATTTGTACCCTAGTCATGGTTGTTTATCTAAGTATAATATTTATCTATATATGTATGTATATCGCTATCTAGTACACAAGATACAGGGAATCCTAGTTTGGGGCTAGATCAATGTGTGTAAATAGTGTCCAAGGTATTATTATCTGTGGTAACTTTTGCTTTAAATCTCATCTAAAATACCCTTAGTGTTTCTTTGTAATCAAATTGCAAAAACTTTTTTAAAGGAGATGTTTGACGATAGTATGGAACCCCCGCTAAGGCAATATGCACGTAATACAAATAGACTTTAAATATTGCCTAACCACTTCTTGGTATCAATTTCCTGGTGCTTTCATTAGTTTCTATGTAGAAAATAATACATTAATTGCAACACTAACGAAATGGTGGTGCATGAAAAGGCAGTACAGCTGTCAAAGTAAAGTAAAAATTGTCAAAACACAGTAACCTCAAATACCGAAAAAAGCATTCGGAAATTTGATTTCTGATTTGAAACGCTTTGCAAATAAAAAAATATTTCAGTGTTTCTTCTTTCTTTCTTTCATTAGCCACTCTGTGGAAGTACACCTATTATATTGCCTTGAATAGCGCCAACTGAAATGCACCATAGTAAATTTACCGACATCGACATTTATAAACATACATCAAGCACTATTAGTAGTCTATGGTTACCAATTCCGCCATAACTGTATACAAAATTTAATTACGCACAATATTTAATTTTAATAAACATTTTGATGATGTAATTTGTGTAAATTATAAATCAAAACTAGTGAAAGCATTAAAAAAAAATATGAAGGTACTAGGATATAATGTCCAGTTATGCCTCGTCACCCCATCAGACAAAATCAGAGATTATTTTGACTTTCATAGTATTGACTGTAAATAATGATATCTGTTGAAACGAAAATCTGAAGAAATATGAATCTGAAGATATAGAAATCAGTAAACATGAGATTCTGTTGAAACAACAATATGTAGAAATGTGTAATATGTAGAGTAGGCATGGGATTCTGTAAACATGGGATTCTGTTAAATCGAAGATCTGTAGTAATGGGAATCTGTGGCCTTGTGTATAATCGCTTTTATTTGATACCCAACCCACACCCTGTTGATCATTATACGCTTTTAGTTAAATTAATTAATTACGGAGTTAGAAATAAAGCGTTGGATATACTAAGATCAAATTTGAGCAAAAGAATTCAAAAGGCAGAAGTCAACGGCGTTAAATGTGATGGAACGGATGTAAATAAGACAGAAATAAGATTTTGATGATGTTAATGGTGTATTGTCTTTAACCTTGAATTGGTTCACATAATTTATTGTTAAACTCTGGTAATACCAAATGTTTCAAATTGTCACTTCCAAATGTCAGGCAAGTTTAGACCAGTTTAGTGTTAGAAAGCAACACGTGAAAAGTAGTAAATGATACGAAGTTTCTTGAAATAACTATTGATAACAAATTGCAGTGGGGACCCTTCATAGATAAATTAGCTAGTAAATTAAGTTCTGCGGCTTACGCTGTTAGGGAAATCAGACAAAACTACTGGCTACATCTAGGCTAGTATATTTTAGTTACTCTCATAGTGTCATGTCCTATGGTATCTTGATGAGGGAGAAAGCAGCGGATATTCGAACTATTTTTATTTTACAGAAAAAAGCTGTTCGAGCAATTTCTAATTTTAAATAAACAGACTCCTTAAGAGAACTTTTTAATGAAATTGACAGACTAACTGTAGCTAGTCAATTTATTTTCGAAAATATAATGTATATACATTATATTTGCGAAAATAAATTGACGCGTATATACGCAAGAACCTTACAACATTTTACAAACTTAGCGTTAGCTGTGACCTTTACCTAAAAAATAATCACAGACAAGTTTAGCCCCGGATTAGACTCGTTTGTTTATGTTTATAAAGATACCCCTGGAGATTTTTTAATTTCCAATTGAGCAATTTAGAAAGCATGTTAAAGCGACTTTGTCGAAAAAATCATATTCAAGATTACTTTAATAAAGGAACTTTCTGGGGTTAATCTAGTATGACCTCAAAACAGACCTTGCTGTTATTATTTTTGTAATTATTTATTCCTGCTTAATCACAATAATTAATATTGTAATATTTGTTTTAGTTAAGCACAACCAATTTTTAAAAGAGATCTAATGTCAATCTGTGGAAGTATGTACGCCCTTCTTCTCCCACAGTGATCCAATATAGAGAAGGGGCAAAAAATGACGTTTGCTAAGTATATGTAAATATCTACAGTAATCAAGAACTTTGACTTGACTTGTTCGAAAAAACTTATTTTTTTATACCCTGATTTTCTACCCTTTGGAGGACACAAGTAAAAAAACATATCGCCAAACGGCTTAACGGATTTAAAAAAATAAAGATAGTGAAAGTGACATTTCGCTATACAATTTTGGTAAAAATAATAGATCCATTAGGTGCCACTAGCTAGAAAGCGAAATAAGACTTTACTCAGACTGACAACTTTATATAAATTTGCATGGAGTTGTCAAAGTTTACTCAAGTTAAATCTTATTCCGCCTTCTAGCTAGTCACCCTAAATGTGGTTTACAAAGACATTGGTGCGCCTACTTTCATACTCCATGTAGGTAACCATTCATAACTTTGTATGTTAGAAGTTCAGCTTTTCACCAACCCGCGAGGTCAACAGCAATTAGGATTAGGGCTTAATTCAACATATCGATAAAATACACATACCTACATTAATTTAATGACTTTATATGTATTGTGTTTGTCCAAAACAATTTTTCGGGTTCCGTACCCGAAGGGTGCCAAACAGGATCCTATTACTAAGACCCCACTGTTTGTCTGTCTGTCTGTCCCGCCTGTCACCAGAACCGTGATAGTAAGACAGTTAACATTTTCACAAATGATGTATTTCTGTTGCCGCTATAACGACAAATGCTAAAAACAAAATAAAATAAATATTTAAGGGGGCTCCCATACAACAAACGTCATTTTTTTGCTCGTTTATGCTCGATATTGATAACTTCAAAAGGTAGACGCTTGAAATATTCACAGAATATCTAGGTATATATTCACTTAAAAATAAATAAGTAAATTAAAATAAAACAAATATTTAAGGGGGGCTCCCAAACAACAGACATGTTTTTTTTTGCCGTTTTTATAGATAATGGAACGGAACCTTTCGTGCGCGACTACGACTCGCACTTGACCGTTTTTTTTTAGAATATTAAACCTATAGACTGTAAAATTGTGTCACACTATTGTGTTTGAGTAACTATTACGTCTTTAAATAGTAGTACATATATTTAATTGGCATCGGCCATTTTTTAAATGCCTCTGACTAGATCAGCTGATGAAGAAATATACTTTATTACCACAAACTTTATCGTAATGGAATATATGAATGGGATATCGTAATATTGTTATTAGTTAAAAATTTAGGACCGATGCTGGAGGTGACACAACTTAACTAATAAAAAATATATATTTGAAAATGGAATCTATGGCTACCGCACAAGAGATGTCGAATTCAAGGTTGCCAGTTTAGTGCCTAAGTTAATTCGTTTTGACACCTGAAGTTTTTGTTAAAGAGATCTAAAAATCTTTCTTCAAATGACGTTAGTATACATGTAAAAATCTACAATAATAAAGACATTTTGGCATGACTTGGCTTTGGTCAATATAGTCTGCTAGCTGATTCTAGATCTAAATCTGTGTCTCTACCGGTCCTTATCGGAAAAATGGTGATGCTAGTCTAGAACTGAGCCACAAAGCTACTTGATGAGGCCACGCTCAACATTAATTGGTTCGCAAATCCAATTAGCCGAGCTTGAATACGCATTAAGCACGCGCCTCATTATTGATTGCTAATGACCTGCGCCGGTCGAAAACTGATCAGGGTTTTGAGGATTATATGTGTATGCATGTGATGGCAAACTCTGCCCTGTGCTTAGCTGGGAGATAAATGGTATACATTACATCGATGTATAAACATACGTTACAAACATAGTGTTCAAACAATTAATTTTCCGTGATAGTGGCGCCAGCCCCAGAACAGAGATGATTTCTCAAGATATTTTCTACCACCATTTTTTGTAACGATGCTTATTCCTGATATTCTGCTATGAAATGTGATGTGATGCTCTTTACAGTTTTTGCTACGATTTTGGACACCCATTACGGTTATACCTGCGATGTACTCCTTAAGAGTCCTCCTTAAGAGAGCTTTTCAAAGAAATTGACATACTAACTGTAGCTAGTCAATTTATTTTCGAAAATATAATGTACACAGTCAGGTCATAAGTTCTGTCACACAATAAAAACTTTTGAATTTAGAACGCTGGCCACAAAAAAGTTTATTGAATTCGAATTTCGAATTTTTCATGAAAATAAAAATGTGTACTTTTTAGAATTTTCCTCATTTTTAAATATGGAGTGGACACTTAAAGAAGACCGTGTCGCAGTTATTGCGTTGCATCGTTGCGGTTACCCGCCAATTCAGATTTTCGACTTACTGAAAAATTTGAATATAACCAAAAGATTCGTTTATCGTAATATAAAACGATACAATGAAGACTCTAGTGTAGTGTGCAGTGCCCACTACTCGGCTCCATAAAATAAAAAACTCGTTCAAGGGTAATTGTGTAAGATTTTACAATAAACTCCCAAGCACTTTGACAGATCTATCAATTAATAAGTTCAAGAAATACATCAAGCAAAGGCTTATTTCTAAAGCTTACTACAGTATTAAAGAGTACATAGACGATAAAAATGCTTGGGACTGAATTGTTCTAATTAATTGTGAGCATCCTCACTGCCAGAGTTTCTTTTACTGGACACTTGGAGGCCTTTTACACCTCCAAAGATTAATTTAATTATACAACTGTTGACTGTGGGGACCATTTACATCTCCTATTATCATTGTATTATTGACTAAAGAGACTATACATCTCTGTTATTTATATTTTAATTATTTTATTATGACATTTGAGACTCTTTACATCTCTCAGAAACAATAATTAAGTACTTTTTTTTCTGATAATATGATAATAATACCAAATGTTCTGTAAAAAATGAAATGAAATGACATGTGAAAGTGCCCTTGTGGCCTATTTACAGAATAAACGTTTTGAGTTTTGAGTTTTGAGTTTTGAGTAGATGACAGGTCAAGAAGTGGTCGCCCTCGCTCTGTTCGGACTCCAGCAGTGATAAAAGCTGTGAAGGCGCGAATTCAAAGAAATCCCATACGTAAGCAGAAACTGTTGGCCCTTCAGATGGGGATAAGCAGGACCACGGTGAAAAGGGTGTTAAATGAAGGCTTAGGGCTTAGGGCATATCGAAGAAAAATAGGACATCGTTTGGACGCTCGTTTAATGGACCTGAGACTAAAGAGATGCCGCGCTTTGTTGAAGCGGTACGCGGGAAAAAAGCATCGGGAAATTCTTTTTTCGGAAGAAAAAATTTTCACCGTGGAAGAGAGCTACAACAAACAAAATGATAAGGTGTACGCACACAGCAGTGAAAAAGCGAGCAACCGTATTCCGCGTGTCCAACGAGGTCATTTTCCATCCTCGCTCATGGTTTGGTTGGGAGTCTCTTATTGGGGCTTAACTGAGGTACATTTTTGTGAGAAAGGCGTAAAAACGAATGCAGTTGTGTATCAAAATACAGTCCTCAAGAACCTTGTGGAACCTGTTTCTCATACCATGTTTAATAACAGGCACTGGGTATTCCAACAAGATTCTGCGCCAGCTCATAGAGCGAAAAGCACACAAGACTGGCTGGCGGCGCGTGAAATCGACTTCATCCGGCACGAAGACTGGCCCTCCTCCAGTCCAGATTTGAGTCCTTTAGATTCCAAGATATGGCAACACTTGGAGGAAAAGGCCTGCTCAAAGCCTCATCCTGATTTGGAGTCACTCAAGGCATCCTTGATTAAGGCAGCCGCCGATATTGACATGGACCTCGTTCGTGCTGCGATAGACGACTGGCCGCGCAGAATAAAGGCCTGTATTCAAAATCGCGGGGGTCATTTTGAATAAACTTTATTACCATAAGAATCTATGTTTTATTAAGTTCATTTTGCTATATAAATGTTTACATAAATAATAAACATGTCTAAATTATTTCATATTGCACATGTGACAGAACTTATGACCTGACTATGTATATACGCAAGAACCTCACAACTTTTTCCAAACTTAGCGATAGCTGTAGTGTTAACCTGAGAAATAATCACAGACTATGTGCGCCCCGGTTTAGACTCGCGAAGGTTAGCAATTCTTTCAAGGTTCAGTGCATTCTCTTCTACAATAAGATACCTCTTACTTAAATGACGGGACTGTATGGGGTTAATCTAGCTCAACAAAGACCTCGCTGTTAATAATTTTGAAATTATTTATTCCTGCTTATGAATCATAATAATTAAATTTTTCATATTTATATTAGTTAAACACAACAAATTTTTAAAAGAGATCTAAAAATCAATCTGTGGGAGTTTCTACGCCCTGCTTTTCCCACAGTGGTCCAATGTAGAGAAGAGGCAAAAAATTACGTTTGCTAAGTATATGTAAATATCTACATAAATAAAGTACTTTGATTTTTGACTTTGGTGTAAATCCTGGTTCCACCTTTCGTTGGAATTATAACTACAGTAATATGGTGTGCAAGTTGCGATGTTATTTTACACTTCGCAATGACTTCGGTGCAGATATTTGCAAATAGGTCTACAGTTTTACAATAGTCTCAGTTAACGACAATAAATCGACAATGTATTTCTTTATTCATTCCATATCTACTAAAGAGAGCACCAGCCATTTCCTATTTCCCCATGTTTTATGAAAGAAGTCCATTCTACATCATCTAATCATTTGCCTATAAACTAACCCCTCCGAATAAAATGTTCGTTACGGCCAATACAACTCGAAGTTAGTAGCTATTTCCTTCCAGACATTGTTGTGGGCTAATCAAGAAGGGGAGAAGGGCAATGTGGTAATAAAAAATGATCAAAGATGAGTAAGACTCGAACATGAAGGGTTCCGTACCATTATACGAGAAAAAACGCAATTAAAAAACACGTTGTCTGTAGTTAATTTTTTGTTGCTGTAGCGGCAACAAAAACACACATTCTATGAAAATTGTCGCTGACGGAAAGATAGACGGACGGACAGTAATAGGGGCCCGTTTAGCACCTTTCGGGTACAAAACCCTACAAACAACGGCGTCGGTCAGTGCAGAGAGTTTGTTGTGTAAGTTACATGTTTCTCAACTGATGGCATTTTATTAAAACTCGTCGGTCGGATTAGTGCCTAGAAATTAAGTCTTGTGCTTTTTATTCGGTGACTGTTGAGCTAAATCTTAAATGTCTCCCTACCAAGTAAAAATAAACGTTGAGTCACTGGATAAACGTAGATTATGTACTATAAATTGACAATATACCTTCTTTTTATATTCGCTTTTCCAACCAGTTAGACCCCCGGTTAACGAGTAACCGACGGTTTGACATGGGTCGCTGCGGTCATCCTGGAACCGCTAATGAAAATTCTTCACTCGGTCGTAACCCCCGGGTTAGCGAATTTAAAAAGTTATGGTAATACTGTGAGAAAGTTTCAGATTCCTGTGTCGTGGAGCATGCGCAATGCGTTCATTTTAAGTACGAAAGGAATTAAATATAATCGTGATGGTGTTGAACGTGTCACGCAAAAAAATGTGGTAAATATTTGTAAATTTGTACCACTCCCCATGGGACATTAGCAAGGGTCAATAATTAAGATTTTTTTAAATATGTTCAATAGATAGATATCATGAAAGATAGTATAATAGATCTTCCATTTCTTAAACATACGTCCTTAATTTCTTTGATCTTCGACTTTAACAGCTTCTAGTGAATGTTCATAGATACTACTACGGAGTCAGCGGCGCGGCCGAAGTGAATATAAGAATAAAAAGAAGTTTCTTTGTCTGAATATGGGTATACAAGGTTTTTAATAAATAAAGATGTAGTTCTTACCACACTCTTCCCTAAGGGCGTACAAATATTAAAATACTCATGTTAAGGTAAATTTTATAATGTTCACTAGCCGATTAGGAAATTCTACGTTATTGTTTTTTTTAGCTAATGTTCTTTTAACCTTGATTAAAACAAATGAGTGGTCTCTGATACATTTTGGTATCATCCCGAATACACTTTTTTGAAATAGTGCGTTGGAGCATCGCGTGATGCGTTTTATAGCTTATTTTAATGAAAAATCCCAACTGTTTCTAACATATGTTGCCATTTCATAAATTTATAACGATGGAAGATTTTCTTTTATTTTTATGAAGTATAGCTGACATGTATCTTTTTGTTTCAGAGGCCCTCCTAGTTGAAAACCCTCTCCATATCCGTTGAATTCCCCCAGAATACCATAAATGTAAAATTTGAAGAGTACATTAAGCGTGATATGTTGATAGCAACGCAGAGTCCAGCTACCTTAGCGATTTAAATCCTTAATTTCCTTTGCACCACAGCATATCTAAATTTTATTTAAAAATTTATTTTAATAGTTTTTAAATATAATTTATTTTTAATTAATTTTTTTATAAATCAATTTTATTAAAATTTATTGCAAGATCATTTCTTCCGGGCCATTAAATAATATTTTTTGGGGAATTTTTTATGTCAGATTCATAAATATTAATAATTTGACCTTCAGCTATCATTGCATCAGCAAACATAACAATAGATAAGTAACCGCGTCATGTAAATAGTGGTCCCAAAACGCTGCCTTTTGGTACACCATATCTTATTGTTCTTGAGTCCGAGTAATCATGATTTTCTGTCTTAGTTGTTTCGCATATATTGTAGTCATTGGTTGTCGGTTGCGTAAATTAAATAAGATCAAGCACATTACCCGGAAGCCATACATGAAGAGTTTATTTATCTGAATGGAGTGATCCACCTACGCATCAAATACGCGTAGCCAAGGGAAGATTCTGTACGTTCCTTTGGCCATCGAGACCACGAAGTTTTGGGGTTCGCAGGGTAGGGCCTTCATCAAGGATATTTGGCGCCGCTTGAGAAACCGAGGATTTGGCAACCGCTCGGGGGCTTTCCTGGTCCAGAGGATCTCGCTCGCAGTCAGCGCGGTAATGCAGCCAGTGAGATGAGCACCTTTGGGCCGGGTGATTCCTAGGGAGGTTTGTTTGTGGAAGGAATTGGGATATTTGCATTATTTATTTCGTCTTTTCGATGCGTTCCGCTGATTTCGACGTTGTATACGGCTTATGTTTAGACGATCACCAAAAACGCACATATTTTAATACCAATAAATTCTAAACGACCGCCGGAATTAGTAAACAACCACCAAATTTTGTTTGGATCATTGATCACCAAACTTCTTTTTATGTTTTGTGTACTTAAGTTTGTTTTTAAGTTTTTTGTGTTGTTCTTACATGTTCAACATAACAAGAAGGATAAAGGGGGCTTCGCTTCTCCACCCTCTTTACCCTCCACCTAAGCTACCGCAGTATTTTGCCCTAATATTTTCTGCAACTTTTGGTGATCATTTACCCATTTTGGGTAGGAAAAAAATATTTTGGTGTTCATTTAAATTGTTCTCGTTGTATATTACTTATAAGAATCCAGTGTTAATTAAATGAACCAAGCAATAGCAAGCTTTAGGTGAAAAACACTAAACAACCCAATCCACAATTGAGCCCATTATACCTATAAAAAGCTCTCAAGTAAACGGTATTCTCCTGCCATTACACGTCTCCTGTCGGGGGAGCGTTATCGACCCCTTCTGCTGACGTTGCTGACTCGATGAAACGTATTGACGGATGATCCCTTAATATTGGAGGCTCCTTCAGTTTATGGACAATTTGTGTTTTGTAATAAATAAAAATATTGCCTGGAAAAGACGTAGATGGTGTGTGTAGTGAAGTGGAGTCCTTTTGGCAGCATAATTTGCGATATCTCTCAACTCGCATTAACTTATCTTGTGATTTTTTGTGCACAAAGAAATTTTACAAAAAAATATCGTCAAAGTCAAAGGTTTTGTAGTGGCTAATGACATTTCTTTGTTTATAAAAAATCATAAGATTATTAATGCGAGTCATGTGTGTTGTTTTTTGTCTAGGTATCGGCGTAGGTAGGTATTCTAAATATTTTCGGATAAAAACTAATCGTTCAACAGTAAAACTGGTCTCTCGGCCATGGTCTAGCCCTCTATCATGCAAAAGGAAGTGTTAAAATGCTTACTAAATATATGCGCAACTGTACCTCTACCAACTCATTGGGGAAATGGCGCAACGCAATGCTTGTTTGTAAAGTAAACACTATTAAAGAACTATGTACCCATACTTGGCAAGGGAGAACCCTTCAATTTTATCCTTTTTGCTGCAAGTGACAGATAAAAAGACTAGGCTCGCAGGATTGCTCCTATCTGTTCAAAATTGACTTTCATCACATCTTTTCGAAAAGTTATTCCCGGTAACCAGGGAGCCAAATAGCACATTACTTCCTAGGGAGGCAAAGTAACTTTTTAAGACGACCTCTATGGCGCTGTGGTTGTGACATTGCCTGCCATACGAGAGGTCCCTTTCCCCGGTCCTGGATGTTTATATGTGTGTGATGTCGCTGTTTCTGCGGTCCCCAGGATACAGGATATCCTAGTATGGTACCAAATTTGCCTTAATATAAATGTCAATGTGATTTGCATTGCAAGTACAGAGATAATAATCACTTTCACTACAACTACAACTAAACAGGTTCAACACATTGATACTTTTTTATTTTATTTTAATAGATTGATATTTGAAGGTCTTTTAGGAACTAACCTATTCATGCTAGGTGTGTCATAGTCAGCGTATTTACTCGCTCGGGGCTGTTTGCTTCTCAACCCTAACCTAATGCTGATTTCACACGAGACAGGGCAGAACAGTAAGGCATTGAGTGAGGTACACAGTAGGATAGGAATGGGTCGTCTCTTAGATATTTACGGTGACCAGACGAGACCCTGTCTACCGATACGACTGAATCGTGACTGTATCAAATGCTGTGTTGTGTGTAATTGGCTCTGAAACCAGCTCTGAAATTTTTGCTGGTATCGGAAAACGGTTTATGCGTTCCAGATGAGGAAACGAAATATATAATATATAAAACAGTGCGTCTATAGAACGCTCACTGCTACTGTGTGAAGGCGCACAACCCGATGTAATACCTTACTGTTCTGCCCTCGTGTGGAATGGGCTTTTCCTCAATATTGGCACCACCCGCCAGCCGCCACCCAACACTTTACATATTGCTTATTTAGCATTACCTCATTTGGTGGATCTATTTATCTTCAGCTGTGGCAGTTTTTATAAATGATCCGTCTTTACCTTTGTGATTGATGTATGAATCGATCTAGCAAAGATTTTTTCATTTTAGATCCACACATTTTGAATATCATTTACCTTTGTAGTTATATGACCATGATATAAACTATTATCTATGTTAAAAATAAAATAAAAATCATTAAATTTTATTATTAGTATATGCACAAAATATGGTTCTCGACAGCTCTCCAAAGTATTTCAACTCAGGTAGCAACATATGGTACGCCGAACACAAAACAATATTAATATTTAATATTAATATTTTTATCTACACACGTATCATAAACCCTCCTTACTGCGTACAAAAACCGCACGTTACGATCAGCATAATGTTAAACTACTTGGTAAAAACTCATTTCTTATCTGAAAAATTACACATTATGACAATAATGTATAGTTTTTTTTACATATTATGACATTCAAATTTCGAACGCCGACGCCCGACTGCGTGCCACCCCTAGTTTTTCTTGAAGTTGGTACTGACATTCAAATTTCGAACGCCGACGCCCGCCTGCATGAAGTTGGTACTACAGAACAAGCTAAACAACTGCAGAGCCACAATGCCGGTTAAACATGCAGTTCCTGAACACATCAAAGAGAGCTTATGATATGTGTGTAGATAAACTAGTGTATGTAACTGTACATAATTAGGCATTAAAACTCTCGAGTGAATTTATACTCGCCTCCTTCGGCTCGTTTCATAAACCCACTCTCGAGTATTAATGCCCTCCATTATGTAGCAGTCCCATAAACTACTATAAAATTGGCATATTAATTATACAAAAATTTAATTATACTTAGTTAATTACATTACAATTATAACATTACAGTTTATATTAAAATAAAATATCGTAATATTTAGTGTAGTGACGAACACAGGGCAGGCAATAATTATGGACGGATTTATAAAATTTGTAAAGATTATTATTATAAATGTCGATCTCATCACTCGCTTCTTTAGTTTAATTATTATAAAGACGACACATTCTAGATTATAGGTTCGTTGAATGAAATATTATTCCTATGCACAGGTACATTAAATTGTCTAAAATAACTGGTTCTTGTGAAGTAACTAAATTTTAACAGTTCAAAAAGAGGTAGCCAATCTATACTATTATGTAGATACTTCAAGTCCAATACCTTCAAGAGAGGCGATATTAAATTTGTTCATTTTGTCATGGTAACCAGTAAGTTCACGGCCCAGATTATAACGGTGTCATAATACATTCAGCAGTTTGTGTTGGACATGCTCTGAGTATGGATAGACCTGACAGCCATACTCAAGTATACTTTTGACAAGGAAATTTTAAAATTGTATGAGACTACATGGACTTTTGAAGTATTTGGTGGTCCTAATTATGAAACCCAGCATTTATCGAGCCTTCTTAATGATATTTTCATAATGGGGACGAAAAGACAGTTGGTCATCAAATAATACTCCCAGATCCCACACTATTGTTTTACGTAATAATACTGTATTATTCAGATTGTAGTTATAATTATAACTTTAGGTTATCTTATTGAGCTTATTAGTAAATGTGATAACAAAACATTTGCTAACGTTGTACCTCAGTACATGAGGCAATGAAATTAGACTCGCACCATTCACTATTATACTGAATGAATTACATTTATAAAATATGGCCTAGTATCAGATTTTTTTAACTAAGCACTGTGTTCACCCCCCATGAAAAAAGAGGGTGTTATGTTAACTTAATACCAATCCATAATCTGACCCAAAGGACGACCAAAACACAACATCTAGACATTTTTTTTTATATTTTTCTAATAGAATCCATAAGCGTTAACACTACACTAGTTCCGGCAAGCAAGGGTAATTTTCCAACGTGAAAAGAATGGAAAAAGCGAAAGTTCCACGGAATGCTAAAGTAGCGCGTTCCCGGTTTCGCGAAGGCTCAGGGGATTGGCGTCGCCTCCGTCCAAAGCTCGCGGAACGAAATCTTCTCACTCTTCGGATTTCATCTGTCATAATTTCCCTTCCATGTAAAAGCCTCGACTTTAAATAATACCGTTCGTAAAATGGCGAACGCGGGAAAATACCGAAACCGCTGGGTGAATTTTTAACTGTTGTCGCTTTGATTGTAGCGATGCGTTCTTCTTTTGTTTACTTGCAATGAGTTACTTTCTAACGATGTTTTTTTCGCTGTGAGTCTGTGAGTAACACTTACTTTCAAGTAGTGTATATGTATTTACGAGCCCACACATGTTTGGGTCATACTTCATAAGGCTGTTTAGAGGGAATACTTTTATTATTCCTAATTTTATAACATTGGCAGTATTGTAGTAAAATTTCTGTGGATGATTGATGGTTGAAATAAATATTGGATGCAACCATAAAATCCTAAATATTAATCTGAAAATAATCAATAATTCTGTGGGACATGTAGAAGTTTAAGGATTCGTGTTTTTTTTTATTGTAACCTGACACGTCTCGGTACCAGTCGAAACCGAATCTTAATACGGTAGCGACTATGTTATTTGAGTGACTTACAGCATACAGGTAAAATATTCTTAAACATTGATATTAGTACAGGTAAATTGCTGCTGGCCCTACACTAGGAATCCCTGTGTCATGAGATCTAGAAACAGCGACGTCACAGACATAAAAACATTCGGACTGTACATATAACAACAGCCATAAAAATATTTTAAATCATACCCAATCCGTCGCCCTCCCATCAGCCATCGTACCTACATTTATTTTAAGTTACCTACACCAGGACGGAGTCTGGGCGAAACATAATTTGGAATTACTTTAACAAGAGAAAATGTTCCGAACAATTACAGAGGCATCACAACTACGCAGCTAAGCTAACCAACGTTATTAAAAAACATAAGTGTAAGTTTGAAAACAGAACCTATGGCAACCGGACAGGAACTATCGGATTTCAATCTCAAAGTAAGTTTCGATCATCAGTAAGACCGAATTTCACCTGACTTGTGACAGCTGCTAACTACAGTTTAAGCACAATTTAAATACAACTGCCGTATTGGACTACAACATTTTACCGTTTTGTACTTAACTTGTGTTTTTAACTACATTGAGCGAAAGCGTCAAAAGACTGGTGAAGGTCGCCTTTAGATTAATAAATTCAAGCTGTATTTCGTAAGTCAGTACTGTTGCCTCTGGAAGCGGTATCACTGTCCATCCTAACTGATTGGCTCACATACCTGAATTACAGCATTGCGTCCCCCCTGAAACTTTCTCATCCCTTTTTTGCCTCCATTCAGAATGCTTTTTCATCCCTATGAGTAATAAATTTCTTGCTCCAGCCGCCACCTTGTTTATGTTGGTACGTCTTGCTCTTCCGCTTGTAATTTGCTTTTTCTGTACGTTTGTCTTATATTACGGTTAACGTTAATGAACGGCTGTTTGTGTTCAGTATAGTTCAAGTGCTTTTTTTGGGGATTGTACGAAAAAAGGACTGTTTTATGACAATGACAACATCTCGTCACGCCCTTTCCCGTGCGGGGTGACAGAAGCACAGTTTTGCCCAAGTTTAGGTAGTAATTCAATACTCCATTTTAGGTGATAAGAGAGATGTAAAGGATTAATTACGATGTTCTTTTACAGTCCAGAAAGAATACTAGAAAAGACAACGAAAACTACGTCAGCAATTTAATAAAGCAGGCACCTAGCAGAAAAGATCTGAATGCATCATTGACTTCTTGTCTTCACCCAATGCTGGGATTATATAAAATAAAATAAATCCTTACATACTCTAATAATTTATAATCTAAAAAATGTAATGACGTAATGTATAAGATAATAAATAATCATAATCAACACATCCATTCACTATTTCCCTTGTTATTTACAATTAATGTAGAAACAAGAAATTTTAATGTTTATTTTCCTGAATAAATGATTATTATTATTATTATTATTATTATATAAGCCTCCTCCTTTTTGCCAACGTATCCTCCCATCGAATCCTTGCGATATTGGTAATGTCATCGATCCATCTGCGGCTGTTGCTCGACGTGTTATTTTAGCTTCTTTATAGATAAAACAAAATCAGTCCAATTAAAATTATCTGGGCTAGTCCACAATAATATTCATCTTTTAATTCCAATTTCGTAAATGGAGATCACAGCACTACTGGCCTTGTGAGCACAGTCACATGAAGGAGCCGTAACTGTACAAAATCGTCCGAGCAAATTAAATTCTTCGCGAGCTGTGTGAAGAATTTTAAACGCCTAACTAGAAGCATGTTGTGACAAGGGTCATATGGGTGACAAGACAATGACCCGACGCTGCCCTGTTAATGACAATGCTTTGTCCTGTCCTGTGCGTATGCCACAATTTCCTGTTCGACAAACCCTTCGTCACTTTTTGTCCTTTGGAATATTCTATGGATTCTGGCTGAAACTTTTACAGGCATTGCCGCGCATTTTAAGGGTAATGTTGTCAAGAAACCCTTGCAAGGTCGTCGTCTGTCCGTCTGTATATTTTGGTCCGAGCAGCGCTACGCATTAGGTGAAGTGAAAATCAATGTACCTTATCAAATCTGTTTAATGTGGTTTTATTTTAACCTTTCTTTTTCTGAGCAACGCCACGGACGATTCAGATTTTGATATACAAATACAACCCTTTATTACTGTATAATATGCTCGTATATACACTTTCATGGACAATATGGATAAGGGGTCGGAAGGATTAGGAATATCCCTACTCTTTTTATATTCAAACAGGTCGCGTATGTCAAATTCCTTTGATTAAATATTATAAAATCTGCGGATATTTGCTTTGTTTAAGACGACCAGAATGGCCGAGTCGGCAGTGACCCTGCCTACGAAGCCAAGGGTCCTGGGTTCGAGTCCCGGTGGGGCAAATATGTATTTGATGAGAACGGAGTTTGTAACCTAGTCATGGTTGTTTATCTATCTAAGTATTATATTTTTCTATATGAGTACGTGTATCGTTGTCTAGTACCCAAGAGACAGGGAATCCTAGTTTGGGGCTAGATCAATGTGTGTAAATAGTGTCCAAGGTATTATTATTATTATTAAGTACTAAAACTATCAAACATAATAGTGATGAAGTAACAGTAACTTGACGCAAAAAAAAATAAGTAAGCTTAAAAGTAATTAAAAGTAATGCAACAAATTTTATAACCGTATTAAGGGCTTATTAACCTCTCAAAAACCGAGGGTAGTTGGGACGGGTCGCGACTTTGTACCTTGTGCCATGGTAACAAAATTTAAAACCTATAACGGAAAAGTGGCGTTAGCTTAGCGCAGGTGGTATTCAAGACGGTGCTTGGACCATCTTTGATGATCTTATGTAGATAAGGCTGGCAACTTTTAATTTATTTGAGGAAAAGAAAATAAAGCATAGCGGTATAATGTTTGACTGGCGAGGATTCAACTGTCAAAGTAGCCATCAGATAGATACATAGGTACATCCATTTACAGTTAGAATTTGGTTCGGTGTTTAGAGCAGGCATCGATTATTGCCCCAAGCATACACTCTCTTTTACCTTAACTTTAACGGGGTAGTTTACAAAAGTTAAGTCAAACTTAAAAAATTATTAAAAAAAAAACTTTATCTTACATACATACATACATATGCTCACGCCTATTTCCCGGAAGAGGGGTAGGCAGAGACCAAAGACCTCCACCTGCCACGATCCTGGCATACATACTCTCGCTTCCTCAACATTCAAAAGTCTCTTCATGCAAAATCGCCGGTTACGTGTACTTCGAATTTGCCCCTTCACTAAGAAATCACCGATTTGGTCTTTATAGGACCTTCTTGGGCGTCCAAGCCCGGCGGCTCCTTTCACACCCGCTTCATAAACTGTTTCGTCAATCTCCTTCTTTCCTTTATCTTATTGCACGTAAATCATTTTTTGATTGTTGACGTGGTTTTCTTGTTCTTTTATGCCTTTAGAGTAAAATTAATGTTCTTTCTACTGCCGGATAGAATCGGATATATTAATGTACCGTACAAAGGAACAGATTTCTGTATTTGAATTTTCAGTACTTGAATATGACATAAAACCTAAAACCTTATGACATTAAACAAAAAAAACCCTCGTTGCATTATAAGATAAACCTTATTTTGTGTTTCTTTATAACTTAGACTAAACATTTGGATGCTAGCTGACTAGCTGGCGAGAATAGTAACTCTTATGATTCCGGAAATATTCGAAACTTGCTCTAATGACTTATCCAAATTCTAACTGTACATTTACAGTCTTGTGTATAATACTGGCAAGTACAGTACATTTACTGTACTTGCCTATATTATAAACAAGACACTAATATCTTAAACAAGCAATTTAAAGAAACCGTAGAAATAAAAATAGGCAGCTAGAGAATATGCATTATTATCAAGACTGACAATGGATATCTTGAAAGTACGATCAGGTTTAGAAGATTTTTAATATAATGTAACTCGGTTAAAAGTCTATCAATTTTGGGAATGTCGTATATCAACATGTTAAAAGGAAGAAGACAATAAATATACATCCTGGCTTTGCTGACATATTAAAAGGCTAAAAACTGGCATATATCCAAGTTTTACTACCTTTTAGTCTTGCTAGTATAGTTGAATGAATGAATTATTTATTTTCTAATATAGATCAGTGTAAATATCACATGATTTATATGACACAATTATTATTTTCCTATTCAAGACATCCAACCCAACTAGTTTGCATAACCTGGCCGCATGTTTCCCGGCAAAGTTCGTTATATAGTCATAACCGAGGAAAAAAGTTACTGGTACCATTAACTAACTAAGAAGTTTGTTTTCTTTAGCCAACAGGCGGTTAGCAATCAGACTTTTCATTTTACCTCCTTGTTAGTGATCGTTAAAGCTAGGAAAACTTACTAAATGTTTTTATAAAAATATGAAATTTCAGTACAAAGTTAAGATATCTGCAGCGTATGCTGAGACAGGGCCTTTTCACTATGTGAATATACAAATGTTTGACTTACTTGGTTTATTTATTATTTCAATAATTTGTAAAAACTACACCTACTTTCGTTCATTTCAACGGTGAATAAATGGCGTATCTCTTCATTTATCAAAAAAAATACAGTTTTGAAATTACAGAGCAGTAAAGATAAATTTTCCTAAAATAATTGAGATGACAAACCTCCTCGGAATAGAAAGTAAAATAACTTATTTTTTATCAATGTTTGTTTTATTCCTTGTGCATAATTCATCTTGATAATGTGGATGTAATGTTTGGTCAAACGGAGTTAGAAATAAAGCGATATAGTGTTGTTTGCTGATGACACTTCACTGGTCTTCAAAATTGAAAGACAAAAAGAAGATTTTGATGATGTTAATGGAGTATTGTCTTTAACCTTGAATTGGTTCACAGTTAATTATTTATTGTTAAATGCTGGTAAAACCAAATGTATCAAATTCTCTCTTACAAATGTCAGACAAGTTGAGACCAGTTTGGTGTTAGACAGCAGCACGTTAGAATTAGTAAATGACACGAAGTTTCTTGGAATAACCATTGATAGCAAATTGCAGGAGGGACCCCACATAGATAAATTAGCTAGTAAATATAGTTCTGCGGCATTTTAGACTTTTAGAAACATCAGACAAAACACGGATGTGACTTACATCTAGGCTAGTATATTTTAGTTACTTTCATATTATTATGGCCTATGGTATCTTGTTGTGGGGGGAAAGCAGCGGATATTCAAACTATTTTTATTTTACAGAAAAGACCTATTCGAGCAATTTATAATTTAAAATACACAGACTCCTTAAGAGAGCTTTTTAAAGAAATTGGCATACTAACTGTAGCTAGTCAATTTATTTTAGAAAACATAATGTATGTACGCAAAAACCTTACAATAATTGCCAAACTTAGCGATAGCTGTAATATTAACCTAAGAAATATAATCACAGACTACTTGCGCCCCGGTTTAGACTCGCGAAGATTAGCAATTCTTTGGGTCAATGCATTCTCTACTACAACAAGATACCTCTGGAGATCTTGAAATTGCCATTTCAGCAATTTAAAAACCATGTAAAAGCGACTTTGTCGAAAAAGGGATATAACAATGTTCAAGATTACTTTAATGACGGGACTCTATGGGGTTAATCTGGCTCAACACAGACCATGTTGTTAATAGTTTCATAATTATATATTCCTACTTATTAATTATGATATAATGATATTATAAAATTACATCCTGGCTTTGCTTACATATTAAAAGGCTAAAAACTGGCATATATCCAAGTTTTACTACCTTTTAGTCTTGCTAGTATAGTTGAATGAATGAATTATTTATTTTCTAATATAGATCAGTGTAAATATCACATGATTTATATGACACAATTATTATTTTCCTATTCAAGACATCCAACCCAACTAGTTTGCATAACCTGGCCGCATGTTTCCCGGCAAAGTTCGTTATATAGTCATAACCGAGGAAAAAAGTTACTGGTACCATTAACTAACTAAGAAGTTTGTTTTCTTTAGCCAACAGGCGGTTAGCAATCAGACTTTTCATTTTACCTCCTTGTTAGTGATCGTTAAAGCTAGGAAAACTAACTAAATGTTTTTATGAAAATATGAAATTTCAGTACAAAGTTAAGATATCTGCAGCGTATGCTGAGACAGGGCCTTTTCACTATGTGAATATACAAATGTTTGACTTACTTGGCTTATTTTTTATTTCAATGATTTGTAAAAACTACACCTACTTTTGTTCATTTCAACGGTGAATAAATGGCGTATCTCTTCATTTATCAAAAAAAATACAGTTTTGAAATTACAGAGCAGAAAAGATAAATTTTCCTAAAATAATTGAGATGACAAACCTCCTCGGAATAGAACGTAAAATAACTTATTTTTTATCAATGCTTGTTTTATTCCTTGTGCATAATTCATCTTGATAATGTGGATGTAATGTTTGGTCAAACGGAGTTAGAAATAAAGCGATATAGTGTTGTTTGCTGATGACACTTCACTGGTCTTCAAAATTGAAAGAAAAAGGAGAAATTGATGATGTTAATGGAGTATTGTCTTTAACCTTGAATTGGTTCACAGTTAATTATTTATTGTTAAATGCTGGTAAAACCATATGTATCAAATTCTCTCTTACAAATGTCAGAAAAGTTGAGACCAGTTTGGTGTTAGACAGCAGCACGTTAGAATTAGTAAATGACACGAAGTTTCATGGAATAACCATTGATAGCAAATTGCAGGAGGGACCCCACATAGATAAATTAGCTAGTAAATTAAGTTCTGCGGCATTTTAGACTTTTAGAAACATCAGACAAAACACGGATGTGGCTTACATCTAGGCTAGTATATTTTAGTTACTTTCATAGTGTCATGGCCTATGGTATCTTGTTGTGGGGGGAAAGCAGCGGATATTCAAACTATTTTTATTTTAAAGAAAAGAGCTATTCGAGCAATTTATAATTTAAAATACACAGACTACTTAAGAGAGCTTTTTAAAGAAATTGACATACTAACTGTAGCTAGTCAATTTATTTTAGAAAACATAATGTATGTACGCAAGAACCTTACAATATTTGCCAAACTTAGCGATAGCTGTAATATTAACCTAAGAAATATAATCACAGACTACTTGCGCCCCGGTTTAGACTCGCGAAGATTAGCAATTCTTTGGGTCAATGCATTCTCTACTACAACAAGATACCTCTGGAGATCTTGAAATTGCCATTTCAGCAATTTAAAAACCATGTAAAAGCGACTTTGTCGAAAAAGGGATATAACAATGTTCAAGATTACTTTAATGACGGGACTCTATGGGGTTAATCTGGCTCAACACAGACCATGCTGTTAATAGTTTCATAATTATATATTCCTACTTATTAATTATGATATAATGATATTATAAAATTTGTATTAGTTCAGCACAAACAATTTTTAAAAGAGATCTAAAAATCAATCTGTGAGATTTTCTACCCCCTTCTACTCCCACAGTGGTGCAATGTAGAGAAGTGCAAAAAAGGACGATTGCTAAGTATATGTAAATATCTACAGTAATAAAGATATTTGGAATTTTGAATTTGAATTTGACCCTTATTTATATTCTATATCAAGCCTATATCGCTCAATCGATTGCATAGGCCAGATACTCACCTACTTATTGACTGAAACCGAACGAAAGTTTCTAGATTGTCAGCATAGGTACCCGAAAATTATGCTTTATTAACAGACAACTTAAAATGTTTCTTTTGAATATTTCATATGTACGAGTGTAAGTTTGTTTCAAGCCGGTGCTTAGACAAACTAGATATGGTTTATTGCTATTTGAAATTTGACTCTATTTCAAAGAAATAACATCGAAGAATGAATAGTAGTGAACTCTACTGGTAGCATGATAAACTGGCTCAAGCAGAGCGTTAGGTTATCGCTAACTAATTAATTTATTAATATCGACGAAGAGGTGTTCATCATTGACCAGTTAAATAAGACACCTACCCCACCCATGCTGTCAGAATATTTTGAACATCGAGGGGAAGAAGTCGAGTGTCTTCTTCAGCTGGTTAAATTGAAGCAGGTAAATAGTGATTTAGTGTTGAGTTATAAATCTGCGGTGAGCATTTATTATTCTAATCAGATCGTGGTTGATAAATTGGTTGAAGTAATTGTTAATCGTTTAATTATCGCGATTGGGTTCTACATTTTTGAATAAGAATTGAATAGTATTATAATTTTAAGGGCTGGCAAAGATTAAATATACTAAACAAAATGTTTAAAAATGTCTGTTGTTTAATTAATAAATGAAGAAACAGTCGCTCTAAAATAGAGCACCCCTCTGTCAATCCCTCTATGCTTGAAGCCACCTGCTTCGCACAAGATGACGCAAAAGTGAAATACCTTCACAAAATAATTAATAAGCACTTTTCATCCTTAACTCAAGGCTCCAAGGTTTACGTGAATCAATGGAGAACATTAAAGCTACCAGCCCTTCTTTTGAATAAGTTGATTTTGATGACAAACTTATACTTGGAAAGGAATTGAATATTGTCTACAAGCTAAAGATAAAATGACAAATATGAAGAATTTGTCAAAGATGTTTATCTTTCCGAATAATTTAGATGTGTCCTCTATACCTACTGTCCAAGTCAAGTTTGGATGGCACTATTTTAGTGATGTAGTTAGATGTCAATAATAACCTAAAAGGTACGACAAAATGATGGTTAAATATGATATCAACTTTGTATTTAAACAAACCCATACTATCATCCCTTGAACCAACTAAGGAACTTTCGTCATTGTTTCTCCTACTTATATGATAAAATCTTTCAACGTTTTTTTTTAATAACTTTTTCCTTCATGCAGTATTAATTTTCTTGTTACTTAACATGTATTTCGAAACTTTTACAAGTCACAATTTTTCAGTGATTTAATGGTGATTTCTGATGCTTGAGAATGGATTATTAATATTTTCCTTTTCATAGAATGGCGAAGAGGCAACTATGCTATTTTGATACACAATCATAAGTACAAGCTTGAAATCGAAGAACGGGGCGATGCGGACTGGCACAGCCCTATGACAAAGATGACGCAGTCACCGCTTCCACGATTTCCACTTTAACCTATGGTCATCCCAACCTGACGCGAATCATACCTGACACGTAAACTCACAGTTTTGAGCTTCATACAACTCTATATCCCGAAAAAAGGAGTGTAATGTTTCAGGGTTCGTATTTATTTCTCTGAGGTAGGAGGAATAAAGGATAAAGTTCACAATTTTGACTCAACTGCTGAACAGATTTAGACATCTTTGGTGTTGTTTCAATCGTTACGTTCTTCCAAGTGTCTGAGGATTGCGACGTCATAATATGAATTATGTGATGAACATGTCAGATTTTGTGAGTCAAAATGTCTGGCCTAAAAAAAATATCTTCCCTTCCTATCCCCTTGAAGGATTTTGATTATTGATAAGGAATCTGCATTTTTAAAGCTTAAACCAAACCCTTCATGCCCTCAATGTAGCTTGGAGGAAACTTGTCAGCACCTTGTGGGAGAATGCGTCATGTATTCAAACATAGATCACCCCCCTATATTCAGCGGAGGTACCATCTTATCTTTTATCTGTCTATAGCTCCTGTCCGAGGACAAGTACTTCAACCGTCAAATGACCTCGATGGATTAGAGAAGGTAGATGAGTTTGTGTATCTGGGTTCGATGCTGAGTAGCGATGGCAGCTGTTCTAGAGAGCTGAGCCGACGTATTGGCATGGCCAAAAGCGCTATGACGAACCTGGAAAAGATCTGGAAGAGCAGGAGTACTCGCCGAATAACAAAGGTTCATCTTGTCCGGACCCTGGTATTCTCTATCTTCATTTACGGTGCAGAAACCTGGTGCTTGAAAATCCGTATTAGATAGGAATGGCAATTAAGCGAATTTAAGGTTCATGTGGCTCAACAAGGCACTGTCATTAGACACCACTCTTATCAAAATGTCATGACGATGGTACCAAACAAAACACATCTTAGGTCTTCTTACTTAGATAAGTACCGTAAAGTCGTGTTACTTTGCGCCAAAATTTTCTTTTTTTTTCATTTTCTGTGAATATATTTTATCCTTGAAGCTTATTATTTGTTTTAATGAACTCAGTGTATAGAAGGGGATATAATAAAAGGCTAGGAATGAAAAAAGTCATCAAAGTACAGTATTTTAGTATTCTTTTTTTTTGAAAAGTTTGGGCCAAAGTTTGACTTCGGAGATGTATACTTTGGCCGTCTGCTTATTTTGTACCTTAATCGCTTGACTTAACGACTATGGATTAAAGTAATCACATTTAAGTTGTTTTGTATAAAAAAGAGCAAGAGATTGTACACAGGAAAAAAATCAACTTTTATTAAATTCTTCGAAAATTTTCAATAAAAACAAACAATTAAACATTTATGGCTTCCTTCAAAGTGCTAACTTCTTGGATAATAACAAATTATAGCTTTTCTTAGAACATATAGGTACTTACTTAAGGGTAAATATTATTAGTAACCATATATCATGCCACAGGACAATTTTAAATCTTCATACATCTAGTAAATTTCTTCTAGTCTTTTTAATATTTCTTATAGGAATCAACTTAACTACTGCACGAAGGCAGTATTCTACTTAGCTTCATCAATTTCAGTTACAGAAAAGCAGCCCTTTTTCATAAATTTAGGCGGTTTTATTTTCTTTACAACGTCTTCCCAAGAGTACAACTGTTCATCTTTTATAAGAGGCCACCTCCAGAACTTTTCTCCTTTTTTCATTGCTCCTACCATAACACCCTCTTCATTTAGGGAAAGTAATTTTCCCGGATACAGCTGATTTTTCCATTTGACTAGGACATGATCATCCACTTGAAGAATATCTTTCAGGTTTGACTCGGATCTCAATTTTGACATCGACACGATTGAAAGATCGTCTTCACATTCAGCAGCATTTAAGTCCTCTTTGGTTTCATTATTCTTTGGGCTGATCGGAAACTCCCGTATCATTTCTTGATTATCTAGCATAAACTCGTCGTCTGGCAAATCTTCTGTAGATGAAACTGTCACTCATATTGGAGCTGCAACTAGTTGTAGAATCCTTGTGAAGTTGTCGTCATCGCAGTGCTTTGGTCTTTTTTTTTCTCATCTTTTTCGTGACAGTCACACCGGATGTACCTGCTTCAGCAATATCTTGCGCTATAATTGAACGGCCAGCAGGTACGTTTAGTTTTCTTTTTCTTACAGTATTTGTTTGGGAAGTTGTATTATTTCTTGCTTGCTGCAGTTTTTGAAAAAACGAATCAGCGATTAAATCCAGATGCAAGATGCAATCCTGTCGAGGCAACCTATTTATTGGTATGGCTTTGTCAATCGTATATTTTCCAGTTTTTTCGAAACCGGCAATTATGTTTTCCTTTGTTGCAGTCATGTTATTTAATGCTTGCTTGAGTATATCAGGGAATTTATCCTTTGGCAGCGTTGGATGTTTTCGACCCTCTTGACTCTGCTTCCAAGTTAGCAAAGCCTGCCGCCATTTAATATTCAACGGCCTGAAGTATGCCACGTCCAATGGCTGTAGAATGTGTGTCAAACATATAAAAGCTATATTGTTGTCCTCGCATTCTTTGAGTACACTTTGGTTTATGTGGGATGAAAGGTCACGATCACCTATCACAACTTTTCGTCCTTCCTGCCGTTTCAATATTGGCAATAAGTGATTGACAAACCAATCCTCGAATGTAACAGCGTCCATCCAACCACTTTTTGTACTGTTATATCGGGCTCCAGATAGACCGTTTTCAGTCCATGTAGTCCATAAGTGATCTGCTTTATATATGACGTATGGCGCAATGGAATCTCCAGCAGCATTGCCACAGAACATGACGAAGTAGCTGAGATTTGAAGAGTTAATTATTGACTCTGGGTACTTACTGCCGCGACGGCAAACCACCCTTTTTTTCCGGGGTCGTCAGTCAGGTTGGTTTCGTCGCAATTGTACAGGTTCTCAGGAGGAACATTCTCTAACTCTGGTTTTATAGTGTCAATTAAATCTTCTATAACGGTCTCTGAAACTTGGGCACGCACTTTCTTGATATTATTTGCAAACCACTGGGAAAGTTCGGGATGACGATGTATGAAGCACCTGAGCCACTCCTGACCTGAGACGTTGTTTTTGAATTGACGTACTTCTCTTCCGTGCAACATAAAATAGTCTATTATAATGAATTTTAAGTCGATACTCGTAAGAGGAAAACCGAACTCTGCCAAAGCTATGATGTGGGCAAAAAAGGCCTGTTCCTCTTCCTCTGTGAATATAGTTGGATGGCCTGGCTTGTTAGGATGAACGTTTTTCAGCTTATTCTTGATAGTACTGCGTGCTATTTGTTACTATTCTGCAGCAGCTCTCTGAGTGAGTTGTTTGGACCTGACCATATTTAAACATTCCTCCAATTTCTCCGGTGAGTAGTCCGCATAGCGGCGGCTCCCTGGCTTCCTCTTATATCTAGAAGGCATGAAACGCGAATTTCTAGTGGTAATCCTGCAATTAAAAGAAGACCACATCATTAAAGGTTAGTTGCCTAATTAGGTTAGGTTACTTTGGCCCTGGGCCAAAGTTAAACCAAAACCCCGGTCAAAGTAATTCCTCCGTTTCAATTCAATATAACTCATAAAAAAATGAACTGATCTACATGATTTCACTAGCCACATAGTCCCGAATGTATTCTACAAACTACATAACACAAGTTAGATCTCAAACTTGCCTAATTGTTCCTGTTCAGATAGAATTGATAGAAAGAATTCAACCTGTTACTTTTTCACTGAATATTTAATGTGCATGGTACCAAACAAAACACATCTTAGGTCTTCTTACTTAGATAAGTACCGTAAAGTCGTGTTACTTTGCGCCAAAATTTTCTTTTTTTTTCATTTTCTGTGAATATATTTTATACTTGAAGCTTATTATTTGTTTTAATGAACTCAGTGTATAGAAGGGGATATAATAAAAGGCTAGGAATGAAAAAAGTCATCAAAGTACAGTATTTTAGTATTCTTTTTTTTTGAAAAGTTTGGGCCAAAGTTTGACTTCGGAGATGTATACTTTGGCCGTCTGCTTATTTTGTACCTTAATCGCTTGACTTAACGACTATGGATTAAAGTAATCACATTTAAGTTGTTTTGTATAAAAAAGAGCAAGAGATTGTACACAGGAAAAAAATCAACTTTTATTAAATTCTTCGAAAATTTTCAATAAAAACAAACAATTAAACATTTATGGCTTCCTTCAAAGTGCTAACTTCTTGGATAATAACAAATTATAGCTTTTCTTAGAACATATAGGTACTTACTTAAGGGTAAATATTATTAGTAACCATATATCATGCCACAGGACAATTTTAAATCTTCATACATCTAGTAAATTTCTTCTAGTCTTTTTAATATTTCTTATAGGAATCAACTTAACTACTGCACGAAGGCAGTATTCTACTTAGCTTCATCAATTTCAGTTACAGAAAAGCAGCCCTTTTTCATAAATTTAGGCGGTTTTATTTTCTTTACAACGTCTTCCCAAGAGTACAACTGTTCATCTTTTATAAGAGGCCACCTCCAGAACTTTTCTCCTTTTTTCATTGCTCCTACCATAACACCCTCTTCATTTAGGGAAAGTAATTTTCCCGGATACAGCTGATTTTTCCATTTGACTAGGACATGATCATCCACTTGAAGAATATCTTTCAGGTTTGACTCGGATCTCAATTTTGACATCGACACGATTGAAAGATCGTCTTCACATTCAGCAGCATTTAAGTCCTCTTTGGTTTCATTATTCTTTGGGCTGATCGGAAACTCCCGTATCATTTCTTGATTATCTAGCATAAACTCGTCGTCTGGCAAATCTTCTGTAGATGAAACTGTCACTCATATTGGAGCTGCAACTAGTTGTAGAATCCTTGTGAAGTTGTCGTCATCGCAGTGCTTTGGTCTTTTTTTTTCTCATCTTTTTCGTGACAGTCACACCGGATGTACCTGCTTCAGCAATATCTTGCGCTATAATTGAACGGCCAGCAGGTACGTTTAGTTTTCTTTTTCTTACAGTATTTGTTTGGGAAGTTGTATTATTTCTTGCTTGCTGCAGTTTTTGAAAAAACGAATCAGCGATTAAATCCAGATGCAAGATGCAATCCTGTCGAGGCAACCTATTTATTGGTATGGCTTTGTCAATCGTATATTTTCCAGTTTTTTCGAAACCGGCAATTATGTTTTCCTTTGTTGCAGTCATGTTATTTAATGCTTGCTTGAGTATATCAGGGAATTTATCCTTTGGCAGCGTTGGATGTTTTCGACCCTCTTGACTCTGCTTCCAAGTTAGCAAAGCCTGCCGCCATTTAATATTCAACGGCCTGAAGTATGCCACGTCCAATGGCTGTAGAATGTGTGTCAAACATATAAAAGCTATATTGTTGTCCTCGCATTCTTTGAGTACACTTTGGTTTATGTGGGATGAAAGGTCACGATCACCTATCACAACTTTTCGTCCTTCCTGCCGTTTCAATATTGGCAATAAGTGATTGACAAACCAATCCTCGAATGTAACAGCGTCCATCCAACCACTTTTTGTACTGTTATATCGGGCTCCAGATAGACCGTTTTCAGTCCATGTAGTCCATAAGTGATCTGCTTTATATATGACGTATGGCGCAATGGAATCTCCAGCAGCATTGCCACAGAACATGACGAAGTAGCTGAGATTTGAAGAGTTAATTATTGACTCTGGGTACTTACTGCCGCGACGGCAAACCACCCTTTTTTTCCGGGGTCGTCAGTCAGGTTGGTTTCGTCGCAATTGTACAGGTTCTCAGGAGGAACATTCTCTAACTCTGGTTTTATAGTGTCAATTAAATCTTCTATAACGGTCTCTGAAACTTGGGCACGCACTTTCTTGATATTATTTGCAAACCACTGGGAAAGTTCGGGATGACGATGTATGAAGCACCTGAGCCACTCCTGACCTGAGACGTTGTTTTTGAATTGACGTACTTCTCTTCCGTGCAACATAAAATAGTCTATTATAATGAATTTTAAGTCGATACTCGTAAGAGGAAAACCGAACTCTGCCAAAGCTATGATGTGGGCAAAAAAGGCCTGTTCCTCTTCCTCTGTGAATATAGTTGGATGGCCTGGCTTGTTAGGATGAACGTTTTTCAGCTTATTCTTGATAGTACTGCGTGCTATTTGTTACTATTCTGCAGCAGCTCTCTGAGTGAGTTGTTTGGACCTGACCATATTTAAACATTCCTCCAATTTCTCCGGTGAGTAGTCCGCATAGCGGCGGCTCCCTGGCTTCCTCTTATATCTAGAAGGCATGAAACGCGAATTTCTAGTGGTAATCCTGCAATTAAAAGAAGACCACATCATTAAAGGTTAGTTGCTTAATTAGGTTAGGTTACTTTGGCCCTGGGCCAAAGTTAAACCAAAACCCCGGTCAAAGTAATTCCTCCGTTTCAATTCAATATAACTCATAAAAAAATGAACTGATCTACATGATTTCACTAGCCACATAGTCCCGAATGTATTCTACAAACTACATAACACAAGTTAGATCTCAAACTTACCTAATTGTTCCTGTTCAGATAGAATTGATAGAAAGAATTCAACCTGTTACTTTTTCACTGAATATTTAATGTGCATGGTACCAAACAAAACACATCTTAGGTCTTCTTACTTAGATAAGTACCGTAAAGTCGTGTTACTTTGCGCCAAAATTTTCTTTTTTTTTCATTTTCTGTGAATATATTTTATCCTTGAAGCTTATTATTTGTTTTAATGAACTCAGTGTATAGAAGGGGATATAATAAAAGGCTAGGAATGAAAAAAGTCATCAAAGTACAGTATTTTAGTATTCTTTTTTTTTTGAAAAGTTTGGGCCAAAGTTTGACTTCGGAGATGTATACTTTGGCCGTCTGCTTATTTTGTACCTTAATCGCTTGACTTAACGACTATGGATTAAAGTAATCACATTTAAGTTGTATTGTATAAAAAAGAGCAAGAGATTGTACACAGGAAAAAAATCAACTTTTAAATTCTTTATTCTTTAAATTCTTCGAAAATTTTCAATAAAAACAAACAATTAAACATTTATGGCTTCCTTCAAAGTGCTAACTTCTTGGATAATAACAAATTATAGCTTTTCTCAGAACATATAGGTACTTACTTAAGGGTAAATATTATTAGTAACCATATATCATGCCACAGGACAATTTTAAATCTTCATACATCTAGTAAATTTCTTCTAGTCTTTTTAATATTTCTTATAGGAATCAACTTAACTACTGCACGAAGGCAGTATTCTACTTAGCTTCATCAATTTCAGTTACAGAAAAGCAGCCCTTTTTCATAAATTTAGGCGGTTTTATTTTCTTTACAACGTCTTCCCAAGAGTACAACTGTTCATCTTTTATAAGAGGCCACCTCCAGAACTTTTCTCCTTTTTTCATTGCTCCTATCATAACACCCTCTTCATTTAAGGAAAGTAATTTTCCCGGATACAGCTGATTTTTCCATTTGACTAGGACATGATCATCCACTTGAAGAATATCTTTCAGGTTTGACTCGGATCTCAATTTTGACATCGACACGATTGAAAGATCGTCTTCACATTCAGCAGCATTTAAGTCCTCTTTGGTTTCATTATTCTTTGGGCTGATCGGAAACTCCCGTGTCATTTCTTGATTATCTAGCATAAACTCGTCGTCTGGCAAATCTTCTGTAGATGAAACTGTCACTCATATTGGAGCTGCAACTAGTTATAGAATCCTTGTGAAGTTGTCGTCATCGCAGTGCTTTGGTCTTTTTTTTTCTCATCTTTTTCGTGACAGTCACACCGGATGTACCTGCTTCAGCAATATCTTGCGCTATAATTGAACGGCCAGCAGGTACGTTTAGTTTTCTTTTTCTTACAGTATTTGTTTGGGAAGTTGTATTATTTCTTGCTTGCTGCAGTTTTTGAAAAAACGAATCAGCGATTAAATCCAGATGCAAGATGCGATCCTGTCGAGGCAACCTATTTATTGGTATGGCTTTGTCAATCGTATATTTTCCAGTTTTTTCGAAACCGGCAATTATGTTTTCCTTTGTTGCAGTCATGTTATTTAATGCTTGCTTGAGTATATCAGGGAATTTATCCTTTGGCAGCGTTGGATGTTTTCGACCCTCTTGACTCTGCTTCCAAGTTAGCAAAGCCTGCCGCCATTTAATATTCAACGGCCTGAAGTATGCCACGTCCAATGGCTGTAGAATGTGTGTCAAACATATAAAAGCTATATTGTTGTCCTCGCATTCTTTGAGTACACTTTGGTTTATGTGGGATGAAAGGTCACGATCACCTATCACAACTTTTCGTCCTTCCTGCCGTTTCAATATTGGCAATAAGTGATTGACAAACCAATCCTCGAATGTAACAGCGTCCATCCAACCACTTTTTGTACTGTTATATCGGGCTCCAGATAGACCGTTTTCAGTCCATGTAGTCCATAAGTGATCTGCTTTATATATGACGTATGGCGCAATGGAATCTCCAGCAGCATTGCCACAGAACATGACGAAGTAGCTGAGATTTGAAGAGTTAATTATTGACTCTGGGTACTTACTGCCGCGACGGCAAACCACCCTTTTTTTCCGGGGTCGTCAGTCAGGTTGGTTTCGTCGCAATTGTACAGGTTCTCAGGAGGAACATTCTCTAACTCTGGTTTTATATTGTCAATTAAATCTTCTATAACGGTCTCTGAAACTTGGGCACGCACTTTCTTGATATTATTTGCAAACCGCTGGGAAAGTTCGGGATGACGATGCATGAAGCACCTGAGCCACTCCTGACCTGGGACGTTGTTTTTGAATTGACGTACTTCTCTTCCGTGCAACATAAAATAGTCTATTATAATGAATTTTAAGTCGATACTCGTAAGAGGAAAACCGAACTCTGCCAAAGCTATGATGTGGGCAAAAAAGGCCTGTTCCTCTTCCTCTGTGAATATAGTTGGATGGCCTGGCTTGTTAGGATGAACGTTTTTCAGCTTATTCTTGATAGTACTGCGTGCTATTTGATACTATTCTGCAGCAGCTCTCTGAGTGAGTTGTTTGGACCTGACCATATTTAAACATTCCTCCAATTTCTCCGGTGAGTAGTCCGCATAGCGGTGGCTCCCTGGCTTCCTCTTATATCTAGAAGGCATGAAACGCGAATTTCTAGTGGTAATCCTGCAATTAAAAGAAGACCACATCATTAAAGGTTAGTTGCTTAATTAGGTTAGGTTACTTTGGCCCTGGGCCAAAGTTAAACCAAAACCCCGGTCAAAGTAATTCCTCCGTTTCAATTCAATATAACTCATAAAAAAATGAACTGATCTACATGATTTCACTAGCCACATAGTCCCGAATGTATTCTACAAACTACATAACACAAGTTAGATCTCAAACTTACCTAATTGTTCCTGTTCAGATAGAATTGATAGAAAGAATTCAACCTGTTACTTTTTCACTGAATATTTAATGTGCAAACACATTAAATATTCAGTGAAAAAGTAACAGGTTGAAACCTGACTCCAAATGAACATTAAACGTTTCTATTGTGAGCATGAATCACTGTTTTACCAACATATTTAGATACCATCTACCGGATGCCCTATGAACTTTTGCCCCATCTGCTATGAAAATAATATGGCGGGAGGTTCAAACTTTTTGTTGGTCATGGGCCAAAGTTACCCCCCAGGGCTAAAGTAATACGACTCTACGGTACTTATGATCAGTGTGTCGTTAATCCCCGTATAAGTTTATGGATAAATAGAGAACATGTTTCAGTCTACAGTTTATAAGTTTGATAATCTGTTGTTTGACCCTGAAAACTGCATTTAAATTGGTTCCGTAGATTTTTGTAAATTGGCAACAAACATTTTCAAGACTTCTTGTCTCCATTACAGTATTGTGGTATTCTAGACATAAATATATATAGAAATTGTGCAGATTCCATAACACTTTCCCTTATTTCTTTTATTTTGATACCCACTTGACAGGATTGCAAAAAAAAATATTCAGGCTACATATTTTGCCGCACAGTATCCGCTATTTTGTTTTTATTAGGACGTATCTAATTCTACTTGGAAAAACGTAAGGATTCCAATGATACCTAAATCGTGAGCTAAACAAACTCACTCAGATACATACAATCAGATATATATATATATATATATATAAGTATTTTTAGGGTTTACCCGAAGGGTATTACCAAGCCTCCGCTGTCCATCCGTCCGTCCGTCCGTTCGTCCGTCCTTCTGTCACCAGGCTGTATCTCATGAACCCTGATAGTTAGACAGCTAAAATTTTCATAGATGATGTATTTCTGTTGTTGCAATATTAACAAATACTAAAAAACAGAATAAAATAAATATTTAAGGGAGCTCCCACACAACAATTCTTTCAATACCATATACAAACTTATGGATGCACCTGGTTACGTACATGAAATGTGAAAGTAGCCGCACCAATAACTCTGTAACTATATTTTGCTATTTAAAATCCAAACTATTCACTCCACACCATTGTACGGTGGTACGGAACCCTTTGTGGGCGAGTCCGACTCGCAATTGAACGTTTTTTTTACGGGCAGTCGTGTAAAAATATGGACATTCCAGGTACATTTTTTATATATTAGTGTACATATTGAAACAGCTCCTTACTCCATTCATAACTTGTTTCTATCCTTTAAGTTCGCTTTTATACCCAGCAGTCGTGTTTTTTTATTTATATTAATTATCGACGACGACGACGACGAGGTTCGGGTTTCGATCCCCGGCTGGGGATACAAAAAAAATAATCCGAAGGTCTTGGATGTTTATATGTGTGTGATGTCGCTGTTTCTGGTTCCTACGAAACGGGTATCCTAGTGTGGTGCCAAATGCAATGTATGTGCCTGTACGTAAATGTTTATGTTTTAACTTATCCAACTTGCGGAGGCAGAATTTTGAAAATCTCAGACTGAGCTGAACTTTCGACGTGACAAGTGAGACCAAGATCAGGCGAAATTGAATTATGCAGGCGATTACTGCATATTTCAACTTCAAGCAATATCTTGCGCTATAATTGAACGGCCAGCAGGTACGTTTAGTTTTCTTTTTCTTACAGTATTTGTTTGGGAAGTTGTATTATTTCTTGCTTGCTGCAGTTTTTGAAAAAACGAATCAGCGATTAAATCCAGATGCAAGATGCGATCCTGTCGAGGCAACCTATTTATTGGTATGGCTTTGTCAATCGTATATTTTCCAGTTTTTTCGAAACCGGCAATTATGTTTTCCTTTGTTGCAGTCATGTTATTTAATGCTTGCTTGAGTATATCAGGGAATTTATCCTTTGGCAGCGTTGGATGTTTTCGACCCTCTTGACTCTGCTTCCAAGTTAGCAAAGCCTGCCGCCATTTAATATTCAACGGCCTGAAGTATGCCACGTCCAATGGCTGTAGGATGTGTGTCAAACATATAAAAGCTATATTGTTGTCCTCGCATTCTTTGAGTACACTTTGGTTTATGTGGGATGAAAGGTCACGATCACCTATCACAACTTTTCGTCCTTCCTGCCGTTTCAATATTGGCAATAAGTGATTGACAAACCAATCCTCGAATGTAACAGCGTCCATCCAACCACTTTTTGTACTGTTATATCGGGCTCCAGATAGACCGTTTTCAGTCCATGTAGTCCATAAGTGATCTGCTTTATATATGACGTATGGCGCAATGGAATCTCCAGCAGCATTGCCACAGAACATGACGAAGTAGCTGAGATTTGAAGAGTTAATTATTGACTCTGGGTACTTACTGCCGCGACGGCAAACCACCCTTTTTTTCCGGGGTCGTCAGTCAGGTTGGTTTCGTCGCAATTGTACAGGTTCTCAGGAGGAACATTCTCTAACTCTGGTTTTATATTGTCAATTAAATCTTCTATAACGGTCTCTGAAACTTGGGCACGCACTTTCTTGATATTATTTGCAAACCGCTGGGAAAGTTCGGGATGACGATGTATGAAGCACCTGAGCCACTCCTGACCTGAGACGTTGTTTTTGAATTGACGTACTTCTCTTCCGTGCAACATAAAATAGTCTATTATAATGAATTTTAAGTCGATACTCGTAAGAGGAAAACCGAACTCTGCCAAAGCTATGATGTGGGCAAAAAAGGCCTGTTCCTCTTCCTCTGTGAATATAGTTGGATGGCCTGGCTTGTTAGGATGAACGTTTTTCAGCTTATTCTTGATAGTACTGCGTGCTATTTGTTACTATTCTGCAGCAGCTCTCTGAGTGAGTTGTTTGGACCTGACCATATTTAAACATTCCTCCAATTTCTCCGGTGAGTAGTCCGCATAGCGGCGGCTCCCTGGCTTCCTCTTATATCTAGAAGGCATGAAACGCGAATTTCTAGTGGTAATCCTGCAATTAAAAGAAGACCACATCATTAAAGGTTAGTTGCTTAATTAGGTTAGGTTACTTTGGCCCTGGGCCAAAGTTAAACCAAAACCCCGGTCAAAGTAATTCCTCCGTTTCAATTCAATATAACTCATAAAAAAATGAACTGATCTACATGATTTCACTAGCCACATAGTCCCGAATGTATTCTACAAACTACATAACACAAGTTAGATCTCAAACTTACCTAATTGTTCCTGTTCAGATAGAATTGATAGAAAGAATTCAACCTGTTACTTTTTCACTGAATATTTAATGTGCAAACACATTAAATATTCAGTGAAAAAGTAACAGGTTGAAACCTGACTCCAAATGAACATTAAACGTTTCTATTGTGAGCATGAATCACTGTTTTACCAACATATTTAGATACCATCTACCGGATGCCCTATGAACTTTTGCCCCATCTGCTATGAAAATAATATGGCGGGAGGTTCAAACTTTTTGTTGGTCATGGGCCAAAGTTACCCCCCAGGGCTAAAGTAATACGACTCTACGGTACTTATGATCAGTGTGTCGTTAATCCCCGTATAAGTTTATGGATAAATAGAGAACATGTTTCAGTCTACAGTTTATAAGTTTGATAATCTGTTGTTTGACCCTGAAAACTGCATTTAAATTGGTTCCGTAGATTTTTGTAAATTGGCAACAAACATTTTCAAGACTTCTTGTCTCCATTACAGTATTGTGGTATTCTAGACATAAATATATATAGAAATTGTGCAGATTCCATAACACTTTCTCTTATTTCTTTTATTTTGATACCCACTTGACAGGATTGCAAAAAAAAATATTCAGGCTACATATTTTGCCGCACAGTATCCGCTATTTTGTTTTTATTAGGACGTATCTAATTCTACTTGGAAAAACGTAAGGATTCCAATGATACCTAAATCGTGAGCTAAACAAACTCACTCAGATACATACAATCAGATATATATATATATATATATATAAGTATTTTTAGGGTTTACCCGAAGGGTATTACCAAGCCTCCGCTGTCCATCCGTCCGTCCGTCCGTTCGTCCGTCCTTCTGTCACCAGGCTGTATCTCATGAACCCTGATAGTTAGACAGCTAAAATTTTCATAGATGATGTATTTCTGTTGTTGCAATATTAACAAATACTAAAAAACAGAATAAAATAAATATTTAAGGGAGCTCCCACACAACAATTCTTTCAATACCATATACAAACTTATGGATGCACCTGGTTACGTACATGAAATGTGAAAGTAGCCGCACCAATAACTCTGTAACTATATTTTGCTATTTAAAATCCAAACTATTCACTCCACACCATTGTACGGTGGTACGGAACCCTTTGTGGGCGAGTCCGACTCGCAATTGAACGTTTTTTTTACGGGCAGTCGTGTAAAAATATGGACATTCCAGGTACATTTTTTATATATTAGTGTACATATTGAAACAGCTCCTTACTCCATTCATAACTTGTTTCTATCCTTTAAGTTCGCTTTTATACCCAGCAGTCGTGTTTTTTTATTTATATTAATTATCGACGACGACGACGACGAGGTTCGGGTTTCGATCCCCGGCTGGGGATACAAAAAAAATAATCCGAAGGTCTTGGATGTTTATATGTGTGTGATGTCGCTGTTTCTGGTTCCTACGAAACGGGTATCCTAGTGTGGTGCCAAATGCAATGTATGTGCCTGTACGTAAATGTTTATGTTTTAACTTATCCAACTTGCGGAGGCAGAATTTTGAAAATCTCAGACTGAGCTGAACTTTCGACGTGACAAGTGAGACCAAGATCAGGCGAAATTGAATTATGCAGGCGATTACTGCATATTTCAACTTCACCTTATTTTGGTCTCACGTAGTTAGTTTTTTTATTTCATATAAAACATAAAAAATCCCCATTTATCATTAAGGTATGAATTTTTCCAAATCCCATTCTAGTGCTACCCTAAGCCATGTAACCTTTGTACAATGTTTCATGTCTGTAGGACCAGCGGTTAAGGCTGTGCTTTGATAAAGTATAGAAATCTGTAGGATGACAAAGTTGAAAGTTCACTCGAGAGTAGTCCTTACTCGCTTTATATTGTGTCTAAAGGTGTAAAACTGGAGACAATACAGTGGGGGTTGCACAAACAAGTAAACAAATATATCACTTTCAGAACTAGTCCAAAACAATTTGTAAATGCAATCACTAAGGAACACTAAAAGCCTCTATCAATAACAACTAAGCACTAAATCACAACAACTTGTCCTTTTTTACAAATATCCGGCGTTTGTGCCGTGGGGAGAGTGAAAAGATTTACGTTGAGTCAAATTACGTTGACTTGGGTGCTTCCGAAATGACTCACTGCAAAATTGAAAGACGTATACAATAATGCACAGCGCATAACTGGTTAAGTTCAAGACTTCAGTAGTGGTTCGGCATAGTATGTTAATTCATAGTAACAGTCACGACTCTCGCAACACTCAACTACTGCAGGGAACTGTACTCTCTGTGAGAACTGAAAGGATATATTCTTTACCTGTTAAGACAGGTCCTTGCAATCTAGAGTTCAAATACCATAAAAGTTGTTTTTGTTTTCATCAAAAATTCTAAGACACGACAGATAGAAAGCGAGTTAGCACTATTCTCGGATTTACTTGGACAACTCCGTACAAAGGACCTTGCAAAAGATCGTCCTCGATTTAAAACGTTTCTCAGATAGATCTTGACTATCTGATCTTTTATTACGACCCTTTTGCATGGGGTTTTTACGCAAAAGGGCTTTTCGTGCATAAAAATTGCATCTATTTAATGTCAGCCTTTATGGGAAACAGTGCTTGCGCGCGCGTTGATGTATTTTTTATAAACCGTTCCTTCTAGTGTTTTTCTAAACCCCATCTATTTTTAGATTGATAATGATTATTAGTCATTTTATGGGACGTCATTATAATGTTGCCACGTCTGTTGGTGGCTGAGGAACAGAGCCCTTAGAATATATTGCGTGGTCCTTTATTAAGAGTTGTCAAAGTTAATCCGAGAATACTGCTAATGTGTGTTCTATCTATCTAGCGTAAAGGCATCGAGAGACTTGTTCCAATTTATACAGCAGAACTCAAATTTAAATAGTGTCTCTCCGTATTTTTAATGATCATCGTTATCAATCGTATTTGGTTAGATGGGAGGCGGATAAACAGACAGTTGTATTGGACGATGGAAATAAGGTGACCTGACAGGAACATTCCGTAGCGACACTGCCGGCTCTTTTCAGCGCAGCCGGTATAAATCAAGCACCCAACCGATTTGATTGTCGACTACGTGACGAGGGTGTTATCTAGTTTCAATATTACTTGAATTGAATTCAATTTAAATTTTGAAGGTGAAACTGAATTCAGCAACCTGGGAACACCAGTAGATGTCAGAACAGTAGAAACCCTTACACTGATGATGACGAGCTGAAAGTAATTAGGTAAAGCAGACAGTGTTTCCCCACACAGCTATTAACTTATAAAGACTTAATAAGTTAATAACGACTTTATACGAATGGTGAATAGGGCAGAGGAGTTTCTTATACGTTATTAAGTTAACATTTTTATGTAAGTACAGCACGATCATTATTTTTCTACCGCTCAGCACTTCTCGGATTTAATCGGCACATATCGGAAGAATATGTACTTTGCTGCATATTCATCACAATACTCTTACCTTATATACAGAAATATATAGAAAAATAATAATATACCAAATTCACATTTTGTATAGTAGACCTATATATTACATAGATGTGCTTCTCGCACAATCACTTTCACTGCCTGAATCAGACCCTTTGATTATAAAGCTGTCACTAAATGCATCCAATTTTCTTCTTCACTTAAAAATTCTTCCCACATTACGTTGCGTGATTGCAAACTTTTGTCAATTCTTCAGGTACCAGCATCTCAATTTTTCTAACAGCAGCTTCTTGATACTGAGTTTATTTATGTCTATACTTCAGAAGTAACATATCCTTTTTTTTTGCCCAAATATTATGATGCCGAATGCCGAATGATACGGAGGCAAATGAAGGACTAAGATTTGGGGGAAGAGCGAGGAATAATATCTGTGTTTTCAGTAGGTATTTATTATTTTAGTTTATTGTGTAATTCTTTAGTTTTTAATGATATTGAAAGAATATGGTAATGCTCCGTTAGATAATATATTCAAGTTATTACGGAAAGACAAACGAGGTTAAAGTAAAAGGTCAAAATAATTAGTGTTATTTTATTATAGAAATTAATTTCTCTTAATGGGCAAATAGTAGTTTAACTATTCTAGAGGTGCGCCGAAAATGGTTGCGAATGGTGATCAAAGCATAAAAATCTGAACGATTGATCGCTAGGCCATTTAAATCAATTTGACCCGTAGCCAAATCAAGCCAGATCAAATTATACTTGAATATTTTTTGTTAAATATTCCTTGAATGGTACGAAATATCCTGATATCTAACAAATTCTAAAATAATAACTTTTAAATAAAACATAAACTATTTTATTTTTCATTATAACAAAGTGTGACATTTCTTAAACTTCAGTATTTTACGAGACATTGGATGGGACAGCACGGGTCCTGTTTTATATATTGGTGTGCTGATAATGTATAAAAAGTTTAATTTTATACACTATGGAAAATAAATACTAACTTGAGTGGAGTTTCTAGTCCTATTTATTAACAAATTTAGTTATTCTTATTTAAAAAATAATTAAACTTATTTATTTTATGAAGTAAGCAAATGTTGTTGATGTTGTGATCTTTCATAAGAACAATTGCTCTTGCATTTTTTGCATACGAGAGCACAAGGGAGTTTAATACGTCTGCATATGCACGATCTCCTTTGCCAGCCTGTAGCACACCCACATCGTGACAATTCTGCACATACTTTCCAGGGTGTATCTTATGTGGTCCAACATAGTTCCCATGTCATATCACCTAATTGCTTCCATTCCCAGTTCTGGGGTGGCATTAGGGTCTGCTCAAGTTTGCCAGCTTGATATGGTTTGTTATGTATGTTGTATGTTTGTCAATTTCCCAGAATCGTTATTTCTTTATAGCGAATTGACTAATCGCCTTTATTTCCTTGTCGATTATTTTTCTACTATCATTAATTCCAAATATCTCTTTTTATCTTAAGCTATTTTAGTCGCAGTTTATTTTTTAGTCGCCTTATTTTCATGTGATAAATTTGACTAGTCGTTTTTTTATTACGAGCAAATTTTTCATGTCTTTTTAAATGTAAGCAGTAGTGACTGTTAACAGTGACAGTCTTTGTACAAATCTCTACTATCAACGAACTATAGAATGATTTATTTTTGAACCAGATTGCAAATTAGATAATCTGAAAATATCCGATTCTAATAAATACGAATGCAATATCTGAAGACGACGAACACAATGGATACTAATTTTAGCGATATGTTGTAGATGGTGTGAAGAGTTGTTGTAAGGAAACAACGAAATAGCAAACAAGCAGATACGTTTGTATTCACAAGCACCACAGTTTATATACAGCTAGCACAAGCAGTCTATAGAAGGAGAGATAGCACAGGAATAGTAGAAGAAGAAAGATCGAGGCAACGATACAAACAGAAGTTAAAATGCGTAAAACATATACGAAACAAAGACGCGATAGTGCGCTGTAGTACAGCGAGCGATGCGGGCTTCGCGTGGCTCTGATAATTTGCGACAGGCGGCGGGCGTCGCCGGTCGGCCGATCGAGGACTCGGCACTCGAGCGCAGCGTGTACATCTAGCTATTGTAAGTATACAGGCGCTGCGAGTTGTGAAACATACGGCCCGCCGCATACTACGGATATCGCCCGGCTTTGCTTGTGAATTATGAAATATTATGTGTGTTTGTAGTTTTGTGTGTCATAAATAAATATGTGTATTTATATATTTATATGTAAGTTACCTACACTAATCATCTTCCATTTTCAATGCAATTAATATTTTCTAAGCTGTTTTACAAGTCACACCGCGACTGAAACAGAATGTCATATGTATCTACTACATATGTACTATCAAGTACTTTCAAGTATTCATTAGTCTGGAGTGTATTGAAAAGATTAAACTCAATTTGTTTGAGAACTCAGGGAAAGAATATATCACGAAATAGTCCATACGGAATAAAAGAGACAGGAATATTCTACAAGTAAAACAAACGTTCAGGAAACGATTGCAGTCACAAAATAATGCCTCATGAAAAAATACGATTGTCAAATGAGCTTTCGGGAAAATAAGTTTCGAGAAAAAATTGCGAGAGGAATTAAAGCAAATTGGGAAAAAACGCGACAGGAAAATTTGCTATAAGGAAATAATGATTCTGGGAAATTGATCTAACAAACCGCAAAACAACTCCCGGCAAGGCGAAAGTCTATGTTTGTCAACGGATTTTTAGTGTACATAGACAAAGTGAAATTCTCAAAAATAGATTGATCAATTAAAGAAAAATCCTCAAGCAATTTGTGGTCATTATTATCATACACCGATATATAAAAACAAAAAGTTGAGTACCGTTACATCCTTAAGTCTCGTAAAATACTGAAATTTAAGGAACTGTCACATTTCGATATAAAGAAAATTAAAGTAAATGTAAATAGTTTCAAAATTTATTTCTTAGGGTTACTTGTTAGGATATTATGAATAATTTGAGGTATATTTTCACTGTAACTCGTGCATATGCTGCATATACCCATTATACATCATTTTTGAAGTAGGACTGATAATGAAGACTACAGATGGCCATCAGAACTACTCAATACTAGGTATCCCTCAGGTTGCGTTATGATAACTTTTGGTCAATTGCTCAGTAATGTATGCTCGTCATATGATGGTGACGTACCAGGAGAGCTTTCAATCAACGTCGGTCACGATCGGATAGTGGGTTCTTGGAGAAATAAAGTAAACTCTTTAATTAAAGACCCGTATAGGTATGTTTTGCAACCAATAGGCTTTATTTGAAGTCAGTTTTTCTAAAGTTTTACTTTTTGTTTAAATTATTATTTTAACGATGTGTGCCACAATCAAATTTTCTGTGTAACATGATCTCATTTTTATGACAAAAACAAAAACCATTGAAGTAAATCTCTTGTCGAATATTTTCACTTTCGGTTAATCCTGCTTTATGTCCAATTTTGTGCAAACTCAGAGATAAATAGGGGATTAAATGGACGCTAAATACTCGTATATTTAGGGTTTTCATACCCTCGATGTCAAGGGATCTATACCTGATCCTACAATTCTCTCATTTGATGTGGATGTTGCAAGGATATAATAATATTAGGGACTTGATCAAATGTGATCAAATCCTGGGAAATTATTATCAGACGACATGACTTGAATGCAAGGTTCAGGTCTTATCAAACGATAAGAGGATATCACACCAATTTTCAAACCCTGACTGTATTTGGTTAGTCATTTTAGGGTACAGCGGTTAGTGTAGCGAAAACCACTATTTGTACAAAGAGCAAAATCCGTTGTAGAGTTGCGAAACTAGCCTAGATTTCGCAGATTGTGTGCCGCGAGATAGAACCAAAATCTGCTCTGAGGCCAGTGAATTGGAGCGGGATAGCCTCAAAAACTGGCCTGAACTTGTTCATGATGACCAGTTACTACGGTAATCCAGTTGAGCGCCGTCCTTCTTTTATTTCTTCTTGGCATTATCAGTTGTGATACTGATCTAAATCATCACAAATACAAAAAATGCAGGACTCGCGTATAGTGGTTGAGAAAAAAATGTTGCCAGGAAAATATTGCAATTCCCTTAGCTATTTATTAATTTTATTTATTACATTTGGTAAAACTAACATCAAACAGCAAACATAAAACGTAACAGGAAATTAAATTGGTTATCAAAGGCCAATTAAAAGTTTCCACTGATAGAGTCGGAATACAATGAATAAATAAATACACGAATATAAAAATCTTATTTGAACACAAGTAAACACTATAACTAAATTTATTAATCATTGTTCAAAATATAGTTTACAATTCGATTAATCTACAGGAAACTTCGTCAATAACTTAAAACTAAACTTAAACACTTGCTAAACTACAAGATATGGCAGGGAAACAACTTAAAAATTATATGCTTCCAAATAATAATAACCTACTTAAATAATAAATAAATCTAAAATACATAAAACTACACAAATAAACCACCCCAGTACGCTCCCGGACCAAAGGTACCCATTACGCTGGCAGCGTTGCCGCGCTGCACAGCAAGTGAGACCCTTTGCACCAGGAACGCTCCGGAGCGGTAGTCATGGCCTCGGTCCCTCAAGCGACGCCCAATGTCCCTGATGAAGGCCCTACCCTGCGATCCCCACTCCCCCGTGGTCTCGACGGCCAATGGAACAAACCAATAACTCCCCATCAGCTGTGCGTACTTACCGCATTTCTGCCGCGCCGCCGACTCCGCAGCCGCACCAGCAGTCTGCATGGTGGAGCCTATATGAGATGCCGCGAAAGTGCACACGCACGTCGCATCCCACAAAAGGCTACGGCCCCTCTCCCAAGGTATCAAAGTGACACCGTCCGGACGTTTCCCGTCGCTGCGACACAAACCAGGCGGCTCAAGAACCGCCGGTATGTTAGCCGAGACGAGAGCCCTCCGGACGATGTCATTGATGGAGTGATGACGAGACTGCCTCCCTGCACTTCTGACGCAGTGTAGTCCGTGACGCCCCAGCGAATCGACTGATACACCGCAAACACAGCGGTGTGGCTCACAAATGCTACATCCCAACCGAAGCGCCACGGCCACGCGCAGGGAGTTGTCATCTAGATGGGTGCCTAAATGAGGAGACGGCAACGCATGCAGCCAAGCACCAGATTCCGGCTGGGAGATCGCGCGCAGACGAGCAAGCTCCGCTCCCGAGGACTGCCCCAACAACCCGTCAAGTGTCGACTTACATATCTCCTCATCCCAGGAGCGCTGCACGCCTGGCTTCTCCGGAACGTCTCCCGCCGGGCAACGTACCCGCCACAGCTGAAGAGCCTCGTCCGCAAATGGGATGCTGAACCCGTCACCATTAATATTCAAAATACGAGTGACAAGCTCCAACACCCCCCGCGAAGAGGCTAAAAAGGCGGGGAGTTCCGTGTCCCGAAGGCGACGAACGCCGAGACCACCAAACCGTATAGGCATCGCTGCCTGCGAACACTATAACTACAATGTGTGTATGTCACCGTAAGATCGTGAAACCGCTACATTATAATCTAACTTTTTTCTCGTTAGTACTATTTACTATATGACGCGTTAGTTTATAATAAAACCGTTAAATTGGGAACTGGTTTAAACTTGAATAGCAAACGAAATACCAGGGCAAACACTGCGGTAGCTTGGGTGAAGACTAGAGGGGGGCGAACGGTGCGAAGCCCCCGAATAGTCTTCGTGTTAGGTTAACATATAAGAACAAAATAAACTTAAATTCTAAAAACCATGTCGGTCTGGTTTACAATTCGTCGATAGTTTACAAACTAACGCGTTATTTTAAAAAGTAACGGATTTGACAATCTTACAGTGTATACATACGAATCCAAGGAGCACGAGGATAATTCTAGTTATTATTTGGAAAATTTGGCGCAGTTAAGAAGGAGGCTCGGTAAAAAAACAAGAACTGACATGTCTTCAACATTTCACTGAAATTATTTAGGGATTGGATCAATTCACTAGATTTAATTCAGGGATGTGTTAAAATCACGTTATTATTTTATCAATTCCCGGGACTTCATCAAATTATTTAGGGATTTGATCAAGTCCCTAATATTTACTACCCCTGCGACATAGACACCCCTTCTCTTTGATCACGAAACATTTGATTGCCTACACATAAATTGATTGCATACACAAAACATATTTCATGGCCAAGATAATTGATACTTTTAAATACATTTTGATCCAAGTCATAATGCAGACGTGACGTTGAACATGCAGAACTTTAGAATTGACATTTTGTTTAACTATTTTACCACCATTATGAAAAAAGTAATTAAATAGCACCTGCACATTTTTAATTTTATGGTCAGTATGCAACGCTCATTTTGCACTTTTCATTGTAAACTGTATCGTTCTGCACGAGATAGCTTCCGCAGGGCATTCGCTTTAAAATTGCAAGCTGATTGTTTTATTTCCATTTGACTATTTTCCACTCTGTGATTTTTATGTGTCGTTTCTGTTTTTTTTTTTATCAAATTAGCGTTGTTGCAACGAGAGAATTTCCTACAATGAATGGTCGATGACCTCCGTGGCATTGCGGTTTGAGGCTCAACCTCCCAAGCGGGAGGTCCCTGGTTCGAATCTCGGCTGGGCAGGAGAAAACATTGAGATGCAACGAATAGTGATTTGGCCGAATACCGAATATCTGGCGCGATATGCACATAAAATATAAGTAGATTTACATGTTACGGGTGACCGATTCATTGAAGACACAGGGTATGCTAGTGTCGGGCCAAAAGCAAAGTATGTGCCTGTATATTCATTTTATGTTTGTTTGTGTTTAACTTAAATAGGTCGGTGAGCTATGAGATTTGCTTGAATGACAGACATTGCACAGCCTAAACTTTTGAAGGGATTTTGCGATTTTCCTTTCCTAAAGGGGATTACAGTTTAAATGAAAATATCCAAAGCTTCTAGACTTGTAAAGCTGAAATTTTGTCTTATAAACATATTTAAAATTATTCACAGAATACTAGGTTTGCTGATTGTTGCAAAATGTCTTCCATTCGACACCATTTCATTGAAGCTGTGAACACAAAAAGTGGGTTAAGATATTAATGAAAATTCAATATTGTCATCAGTATTCATGAGAGCCAAGCAACTTAACGGAACTTGTAACAGTCAATTATGACTGTTACAAGTTTTTATTACTGGGTATTAACCCAGTAATAAAAACGTAAAATTTACAACCAATATCATCCATTTAGTTTAAATAAACTCATGACAACAATGTGTCACGTTAATACATACGCCATCGCTCAAAAGGCATCGGCCCTTCTTGGCATACCTAAAGTTGCGAGTTAGTTATTTTGGGATGAAAAATACGCCTATCGACAGAAAAGATAATTATATATAACGAATCCTCTTAGACAAAATGTCGTAAATGATAGACGTTCTGAAATTTATATAGATATATATATATATATATACATATCTGAAATATATACCTCATATGTTTGAAGATGCAAAATAAAATAATAGACATCTGTAAACTGGAATTTGTCAGAAATTATATTATTTACGGCATTGGGTGATGATATCTTAGAACGCATCTATTAGATTTATATACGCAATAAGTCAGAAATTAGAAGAATACCGGGCTTGTTTGGTTTCTGCTAATACAATGTTCAGTTCAAAACTATATAAACCTGTACAGTTAGTACACTACCAATAAATATGCATGCAAAATGCGGTCACCAAGCTAGTTTCATAACATGCATATTCGTCTTAGGGAGGCAATGATTTATAATAAAATCTTCAAATATTACAATATGCCCTTCATAATATTTGACGAGTGCGTTTCCGTTTCCGGGGACTAGTCACATCCGTCATCGCACTAAAGGACGTAATGGCGAATGAAACTGAGTGCAGAAAACGGAGGAGATTTGATAGACGGCGATGGGCCCTCCGGGCAGTAAGATTGATCCCGTAATTTTTTAAAGAAATTATATTTTAGTCTCGTCTCTAAAAAAAGGTGATCTCATTTTTTAGAGACGAGACTAAAATATACTTTAATAAAATATTCGTGGGATTCTGAAGACGTTAAAACTAACTTACACTCACACGTATACAATACAACATTAAGGCATAACCTTCCTACAGACAACAGTGCAATCTAGTTGTTCGATTCCAAATCGATATTCGATCGATGGTTTCGGAACGGCCATTTTTGAATTTGACGTTGCTGCCAACCTTGCAGTTTTTGACAACTGACAGACGAAAGCCCTCGCAATGTAACACGTATTGATTAGGGTATTGAAATTAAATCGCAAGCCATCTGGAATGTATTCGGGTTCCCCTCAGGATTGTCTATATAGCTGAGTGTGTTGTGGTTCCCCGAACCAGATAAAGTTCGCATTTACGTGGCCGATTGGTTTTTCCCACGTAACATAACCTGTGTTGGAACACTGTGCTCGTCGAAGCTGGCCTGCCAGTCATACCTGGTTGGCTGAAGAACCTGTCTACCAAGAAGAGCCTAGGGTGCACCCGGGCCTTGCAGAGAGACAGGAGGTTGACGGGACCGAAGCACAGACCAGGTTAGATCGACTACATAATTAATAGCTCGGTGAAGCGCCGACGTTCACACTTCTTGGCATCTGATCGCTACGCTACCTCGTAGCTGATGGGCCCCTGCGAGGTCATTGGGTGCCGAGAGGCCTGAACATTTTGGTAGCAAGAGCGTGGTTTCCTGAGATTTGCAGCCGTCAAGGGCTCCAGGAACCCACGATTTGGGACTATCAATCTGTAGGTATAGGCGGTTATTAGCTAACTTGGTGTTGTTCCTGTATCCACATAGATTGGTAGTATTGTAAGCTATAAGTCTATTGCTGGTAGTAGACGAGACAGATATTACAGTTTTTCCTAAATGACCAGTTGTACTGAGATGTGACTCAGAATAGTAGGTACTCAACTTAGGTACATTGTAGGTGAATTGAAATTTGCATTGAAGTACCAGTTAGTCAATCTATTAGTGGTCTAGTAATGCTAATGAATGTTTGGTTAACATAGGTAGTTACATCTATTGATAGCAGGCTATTACATTGTTTTCAGTTTATAGCAATTTATAACTTGAACTAATATTGACTATCTGTGTGTGTTATAATGATAAAGGGAAACTAAATTGTGATTTACAAAATTTATATAGATATAAAACTCGGTTCCTATTGTTTAAGGAAAACAGCATTGTTTAAGTTGTGGTTTAGGGTTCCCTCGTTTGGGTTATAGACTGGAGGGTCCAATAAAATTGAGTTACTGCAAATTGTGAGTAAGTATCGTTCCGATCATGTCGTTATCTGAAATCCAGAAGGGTGTTTCTAAGGAACTCAGATGGTTTTCCTCCGCACACGGTCTGATAGACCGTTTAGATAGGCATGATGTGGTATTGGAGCGGTCTATGGACGTTAAAGAACGTTACAACAGGGTGCTCGAATTGTCCGCGCAGGCGGAATCAGTTGATGGTTGCGCACCTGACAGGCTGTCACGGTTGCTAGGGGATGTCGACCAATGTATGGAGATGGCAGCTGCTATCACGCAGAAGGCTGCGGACATACGTAGACAGCGCGAGTCCAGCCATGGTGGTGACATTGAAGCACCTCTGCCACTTCAGGGTTCAGGGTCCAGGTTACCGGCCATAACTATGCCTACTTTTGACGGAGTGTCCGGTGAATGGATGAGCTTCATCAATCTGTTCGACAGTTTGGTGCACATGCGATCGGACATTACCAAGTCTGTCAAGATGGCTCAGCTGGTGGCAGCATTGAGGGGTGAGCCTAGGGAGCTGGTCGCTCATTTGACAGTTACGGAGGGTAACTATGAAACGGCCAGACAATTGTTGGTCAGACGTTACCATAACAAACGGAGGTTGGCCGATGCCCAACTGAACCGTTTGTTTAGTATCCCGGTTGTGAACAAGGTCGGGGCCATACAGACGGAGGTTTTGAACCCGTTGTTGTCCGTCACCAAGGCCCTAGAGAATCTTGGACTTCCGGTTGGTGAATGGTCGTACCTACTGCTGTACATTGTACTTTCCCGCCTACCCGCTGATGTGCAGACTCGTTTCGAACAGTCTCACGGGAGGTCGGCCGAGGACCTGCCCGCCTTCTCCGACTTGGTCGGATTCTTGGAAGAGGAGGCTCGACGGGCAGAGAATTTGGGGTTGACGGTCACCCATCCTTCGGAGCCACAGAGAGCTGCCGGGAGCGCTGTGAGTAGGGGCCCTCCGACGAGGAAGGACCGCACCAACCGGCAGTCATATGGGACTGTGAGTGCATTGACCCCACATAGTGAGACCTGCCCATGTTGTAGGCAGATTGGCCATGCTGTGGCCAATTGCAATAAGTTCGGGGAACTTAGGGTTCAGGGACGGCGCCGGATCGGGCCACACATGGCTAGGTACTGCACGCGCACAAAAATGTGCGGATATTGTGGTGGGGCCCACAACAATCTGTTGTGCATGAACCGGTCCGGCCAACAGCCACCACAGGGCCGTACCCAGGGTGACACGGCATGGGGCCCTGAGAATTCGTTTGCGACTCGGAGCGCAACTCAGGGGCCAATGTCCCCACGTGCACAGGGCGGTACTAGGGTGCAGGGCCGCACTCAGGGTCATCACATGGGGGGCCCTGCGTTTTCGGTTGCGACTCAGCATCCGACTCAGCGGGCAATGGGGCCACAAGCACGCAGCCACCCAGGGGTGCAGGGCTGCACTCAGGGTCATCACATGGGGGGCCCTGAGTTTTCGGTTGCGACTCAGCATCCGACTCAGCGGGACATTGGGTATGTTGAGCAGGCCGTAACGGGCGGGTGGCATGGGACACCTTCGAGCTATGCGGATGCGGTTCGGACGCCGCCTCAGTTGTCGCCCTGCTCGTCGCCTCGTCCTCGTCAGTCGCATGTGATGTCCCCCCCGCTCATGGAGCGGCCACGGTTGAATTTACGCCCACCCCCCTTCGGGGGGCGTCGTAGGGTGGCAATGGAACCGGCGCGTGGGCCATTTGTACAATGGGACCCTCTGGCGTATAGCTGCCTACCTGATCGGTTACAGGCACAGTGGGGCCCCGGGGGCCCTCGCTAGGAATTTGTGGCCCAACTATTTGTTGCCCCCCAACCGGAGACGGTGGTGTTACCGATCGCCTCTGTGCTTGTTTGGGATTTGGCGGGCAACCCAACATACGTTCGCGCCCTATTAGATTCTGGAGCTCAGGGCTGCATTGTATCGAATGATTTAGCAAAATGGTTGGGCCTCAATATAAATAATGTATCGCTGCCGAGGAAATTGGTCCCTGCTGGGGATTACAGGGCAACCCTTCACGGGTTTCGTGATGCCTCTGAACGAGGGTTTGCGGCAGCGGTTTATTTGCGAACCGTCACCTCCACCGGGGAGGTCGACGTGCGTTTGGTTTTGGCAAAAAGCAAGGTAGCGCCTATTCGGACAAGGATGACGATTCCAAAACTGGAACTGTCCGGGGCTGCTCTTTTGACCAAACTTTTGAATCACACTCTAACAGTGTTGCGTGGGTCAGTGGTTTTGGAGGATACGGTGTACGCGTGGACGGACAGCCAGATTGTTTTGTGCTGGCTGAAGGCTTCGGTCCATAACTTAGAGGTTTTTGTTGCGAACCGTGTCTCCCAGATTGTGTCGTCTGAGGTCCCACTGACCTGGAGACATGTACCAGGAGAATTGAACCCGTCTGATTGTGCATCCAGGGGATGTCGGGCTCCTGAACTCGTTAGACACCATTTGTGGTGGGGACCACCCTGGCTTGCCAAGAGAGAATCGGACTGGCCCCACAGCTCCACCAAGGCGGTACATCTCGAGCTCGTTGCTGATCTCTCGACAGAGGCTTTCATTGCTTGTTTGGATAGGTTTGTTTCTCGAAGGGGACTTCCAACTTTGATCCGCTCTGATAACGGCACTAACTACGTCGGTGCGGAACGATACTTACGAGAGATAGACAACTTTTTGAATGTAAATAAAGTGGATATTGGAACGGCCCTCTCCCGTCGGGGTATACAGTGGAACTTCAGCCCACCGAGTTGCCCCCACTGGGGTGGGATTTTTGAGGCCGTTGTTAAGTCAGCTAAGACGCACTTGGGGCGTATAGTAGGTCAGACCGCGCTGACTTTTGAGGAGCTCGCGACATTGTTTTGTAAGATCGAGGCCGTTCTCAATTCGCGACCGTTGTGTCCGCTCAGCTCGGATCCAAATGACCTGGAGGCTCTGACCCCAGGCCATTTCTTGATAGGACAGCCACTTAACGCGTTGCCCGAGCACCCCTTCGAGGGAGTGAAATTGTATCGGTTGTCAAGGTACCAGATGTTGCAGCAGTTTACTCAGAATTTCTGGAAGCGTTGGTCGCTCGAGTATCTGCATATCTTACAACAGCGCCTTAAGTGGACTGACAAAACCAGCCCCCCTAGTGTTGGTGACCTCGTTCTGGTTAAGGATGCTAACCTACCGCCTCTACGTTGGCGCAGGGGGCGCATTGTTAACTTGTTCCCTGGCAAGGACGGGACCCCCCGGTCTGCAGAGGTTCTAGTAGGAGGCTCGGTTCTAAAACGAGCGGTAGCAACGTTGTCTCGGCTGCCCGTAGATTAGGGAACAGGTGGGTGCCTGTCCGGGCGGGTGATTGTTCGATTCCAAATCGATATTCGATCGATGGTTTCGGAACGGCCATTTTTGAATTTGACGTTGCTGCCAACCTTGCAGTTTTTGACAACTGACAGACGAAAGCCCTCGCAATGTAACGCGTATTGATTAGGGTATTGAAATTAAATCGCAAGCCATCTGGAATGTATTCGGGTTCCCCTCAGGATTGTCTATATAGCTGAGTGTGTTGTGGTTCCCCGAACCAGATAAAGTTCGCATTTACGTGGCCGATTGGTTTTTCCCACGTAACATAACCTGTGTTGGAACACTGTGCTCGTCGAAGCTGGCCTGCCAGTCATACCTGGTTGGCTGAAGAACCTGTCTACCAAGAAGAGCCTAGGGTGCACCCGGGCCTTGCAGAGAGACAGGAGGTTGACGGGACCGAAGCACAGACCAGGTTAGATCGACTACATAATTAATAGCTCGGTGAAGCGCCGACGTTCACACTTCTTGGCATCTGATCGCTACGCTACCTCGTAGCTGATGGGCCCCTGCGAGGTCATTGGGTGCCGAGAGGCCTGAACACTAGTGTTTTTGATGACTTATGTCACCTGAATAATAGGATCAGTCGGTGGAAAATACTACGATATAAGCTGTTTAGCTAATTGCTCAGGACTGCAGATTCCAATTGGCAGAGAGATGCCTCTCATCAACTATGAGACGGCACTAGTCAACACCGGGAGCGCGTCATCACGCTGCTGCATCTAGCTCAATTATACGAAACTATTCTACGAGTTCTTCGAGGCTTGTCGTCGCCGTGTGCTGCGACGACGTCGTACAGCGCCACGACCAGTGGTGTGTTGTGGGACTGCACTACGAAAATTGTTTTTAAGTAACTTATTAATTATTTATTTAAATTTTATTGGTCATATATTGTACATGGAGGTAATAATGTATCATTTAATTTAATTTTACAATTTGTATATAAAAAAAAAGTAATTTAGTTTGTATGAGCATGTCTACAGCTTTGTGTCCCCACTGCCCCGATTCATCGAGGCTATATGTGGTTCCCCGTGGTTTGAGTGTGCATATTAGCCGCATTCATGGAAGTAGTCAGACGCGCTTCGCGCGGTTGCTAGTTCAGGATGCCCCGAGTGCGTTCCCTGGGGTGGTGGCATCCACACCTTCTTTGGACCAGTTATCAATTCTGAGGAGGAATGTTAGGGTGCTTAAACACATTCCGAAGGGTGTATACAGTCTAATGACCTTTTGGATTGGTATAGTTTGTTGACCTTATCTTACACTGCGCTCAGGGTTCCCTCATCGGAGGACCGTAGCCGTTCACTCACCGCGAAAGTGAAGGAAAATATTGCAAATGAAGCTCCGAGTGACTCACTTGCATCAGTTTGCGCCACGATGGGGGTTCCCTTGGGTCAGAGGTCGTTTTATAGATTAGTAGAATCGAAGGTGCACGATGGTGATCTGAGTGGAGCGGTTCGGGTGTTATTGTCGGACTGTTCCATCGCACCTGATAATGACGAGACCCTGAAATCCTTAAGAGAAAAGCATCCTTGTCCTCACCGACCTTTGGACTTTCCTCCTGAACCTGATCTTTCTTCGGTGTGTCTATCTGTGGAGGTGGGTGACGTTGCGCAGACAATTGCCTCTTTTAAGAACGGCTCGTCTGGTGGGTTGGATGGTTTGCGCCCTGAGCACCTTAAGGAATTAACGTCTGTAGGGGCTGGTGATGGTGGGGTTGCACTGTTGAGTTCTCTATGTAACTTGACAAACTACATGTTGAAAGGCGTGATTAATAGGGAGGTGTGCCCTTATATATATGGAGCCTCTCTTTGTGCTTTGGAGAAGCGTGATTCGGCGTTTGGTGTCAAAGATGTGCTGTCGTGCGGTGAGAGGTGATCAAGCATCGCAGTTGCAGCCTGAGCAGTTAGGAGTCGGAGTAGCTCTGGGGAGTGAGGCTGCCATTCATGCTACTCGTTCATATGTGATGAGCAGGGTTGCCTCACATGAAATCGTTGTTAAGGTGGACGTTAAGAACGCCTTTAATACTGTTGAGCGGGACGTCGTCTTAAGTAGGGTGAAGTCTTGTTGTCCAAATTTGTACCCATACCTGCACCAGTGTTACAGTGCCACTAGTAACTTGTTTTTCGGTGGGAGCCTGGTGCAGTCAAAGGTAGGGGTTCAGCAGGGTGATCCCTTGGGTCCTTTTGTCTTCAGTATGGCAATCCAAGAAGTTGTGGCTTCTTTGCGTTCACCTTTAAACGTGTGGTATTTAGATGATGGCACAATCGGTGGCAGTCCAGAGGTGGTTCTGGAGGATCTTAGAAGACTGATACTGGGGTTCGGCAAATTAGGGCTTAAGTTGAATACCCAGAAGTGTGAAGTATTTTCTTGTTCAGGACAATTACCTCAAGAGGTGAGCGACGAAATCCAATCAGTCGTTCCCGGAATCATTCTTAGGAATAAGGTGTATTTCACACTTCTGGGTGCTCCTATTTTCCCGGAGGGCATTCCCGGAGTATTGCAATCAAAAATTGATATCCTTAAGGCGTCGAAACCACATTTAAAGCAGCTTTCCGCCCATGTTGCCTTGACGATTTTAAAAAGTTGTCTTTCTTCACCAAGGCTAATTTATTCCATACGGACTGCCCCGATTTGGTTGCACAGGGAGATAACTTCTAAATACGATGCAGTTTTGAAGGATTTGTTGGAGTGCATCATCAACGTAGAGATGTCCTCGTCTCAGTGGGTGCAAGCCACGCTGCCCATCAGGTACGGGGCTTTAGGTGTTCGACGCTTGCAGGACACCGAGCTCCCTGGCTTTCTGGCTTCTTCGCATGGTGTTGTGGACCTCGTTACTCACATCTTGGGTATACATGGTGACGGGTTCCGCATTCCTTTTGCGGGGGAGGCGGAGAGCTTATGGCGTGCCCGGTGTCCTAGAAGCGACCTGCCGGAAAGGCTATGTAGTCAGCGCTCCTGGGATGAGGTCCTGTGCGAAGTCATTCGTGATGATCTCCTCGCTCATAGTTCGGGGCCGGAATTGGCGCGCCTGCGTGCCGTTTGTCAGTCCGACTCGGGGTTGTGGCTGCACGCAATGCCTTCTCCCCAGCTGGGAAATTTCCTGGACGACGACACTTTGCGCGTGGCAGTCGCTTTGCGTTTGGGCTGCACTATCTGCCAGCCGCATCGATGCGTTTGTGGGGCATGGGTCAATGAGTTGGGTCGCCATGGCCTACATTGTACCAGGAGCGCTGGCAGGTTTTCGCGGCACCACGCAATAAACGACATCGTTCGTAGGGCTTTGGTATCGGCCAACGGTCCTAGTGTGTTGGAGCCGCCAGGTTTGTGCCGGTCGGATGGGAAGCGTCCGGACGGCTTGACCCTGGTACCTTGGGAGAGAGGACGTTCCCTGCTATGGGATGCGACCTGCGTCTGCACCTTTAGCCTCGGCAATGTCCCGGGGTGGTTTATTCGCGTAGTTGTTTCTTTTAGTGTTTCTATTTTATTTTTAATTCATATATTTTGGTTACTTTCATTGTTAATAAAAAAATTACAAGTTAGGCATAACGAAGTGAAATCCAGTACCGTCCGCGAATTAAAAAGTCTCCAAAAATGGCTACTTACTGTAAACTAGACTATGACTACACAAAAGCGCTACTCTGCTAAAACCTTATAAATCATTGTTTTTGCTTATAAATTTATATGTCTATCATAATATATACCATTTATATTAATATAGTACTATCTATTGTTAATTTATTTATGATAATTTATTTAACATGTACCAACCTAGTATATAAGCTAGGATTGTATTCCAATCACCAGACACGACATTAACTGAGCATGCAGTGACAAGCCTTTTATTCCGTCTCCCGTCGGTTGCCACTCTGTCGGCAAAGTGGTGACCCCGACAGTGAACATCAAGCAACCTTCGGTAAAATCTTCATCGAAGTGAAGAAATAAGCTGGATTCGCCTTTCAAAATGTTTCGGCAATGGAGACTCAGGCGCCAAGAAGACTGTATCATCAAGTTGCCGGGATATCGGTGAAATAGTTCCTACCTTCGGTCGCATATCCTAAGCCAACGAAGCAGCAGTCCAAAATACGCAGCCCGCCAGAAACCTCATAACCTCAACTGTGGACCGCAGGTCAATGATCGGTTGATAGCGAGTTATGAAGACACCACATAATATCAAAAATTATGGCGATATAGCCAAGAATAGAGAGGAGTAAAGAACAAGCAACGCTTTGTGCCATCGTTCCGGAACAGACAAACGTTCCACAGCCAGAAGCAATCATCATCGTCATCATCAGTCATCTCAACGAGCTCTTCGTCATGACAGAGTACAGTGACTAGTACATGGAGAGGCCTATCCATGACCGCTGACCCTGCACCCCGGTCTATGAAAAAAGAGACGACATTGAGAATATCATACAACGCCACGTGCAACATCAACCCCATACGAGGAGAATAAGATGGAGCAAGCACCAGGCAATCGACCTCGCATCCATGATAAATTCAGAACAAAATAGCGCCAAACCCCTACAAGAACAACTTTGGACATAAATCATCGAGTGAGGAGCGCAAAGTCAAGACAGCATAACTACATTCCTGACCTTGCACGCAAGAAACGTGATTTCAATAGTAAGCAACTGGGCTGACATTGTCTATGAAGCATAACATGCAACTGCTGAACTCGCAAAAAAATGCTCGCAGTGTCTATATCGAATAGCATCACGTCTTGTAGAATATATATATGTTATATATTTTTTTTTGTATTTTGTATTACAATGTTTAAATTTTTGTAAAGGTATCTGTGCCGGCCCGTACGCCCGCCACAGATTACAGATATGCGGAAATATCTCATCACGTACTATGTCTTTTGCACGTCATTAATAACATGTACCAACCTAGTATATAAGCTAGGATTGTATTCCAATCACCAGACACGACATTAACTGAACATGCAGTGCCAAGCCTTTTATTCCGTCTCCCGTCGGTTGCCACTCTGTCGACAAACATGGTTTAATTATTTCTTTTGTCTCTTTTTTGTACCAGTTTATATTAAATATTTATCTTTTCCGACTCGCGATTGTCGATGGTCTTGTATTATTTTTTTATAACGTTATATTTCCGAAAATATAATGACTAGCTCTACCAAGATTACACCTGGTACCTATAATATTACCTGTAAAATCCGTTGGAAAGCAGTGAATATTCAAACTATTTCAAAATAGCTACCAACAACAAAATACTTGGACAAAAGACATGACACTATGAATGTAACTAAAATATGAACTATGAATGTATATAAAATATAGTGTAGCTGTAGCCACATCCGTGTTTTGTCTGATGTACCAAACAGCGTAGATCGCAGAACTTAATCTGCCAGCTAATTAATCTATCTTGGGTCTCTACTGCAATTTGCTTTCGAAGGTTGTTCCAAGAAACTACTTGTCATTAAATAATTAAGACGTGTTGATGTCTAACATTAAACTAGTCTCACTTTGTCTGACATTTGGAAGTTAGAATTTGATACACTTGGTTTTACCAGCGTTTAACAATGAAGTTAAAGTTCGTAAAAAGTTAAAGTTTGTATAAAATTAAAGACAATACATCATTAACACATCAAAATATTCCTTTTGCATTACTAGGTCTTGCTCGCTGCTTTGCTTGCCTTAACACTATAATTCTCTATAAATGAAGGCAGAACACTAAGGTATATAGACCAATGCAACATATCAGAATTTTTTATTTGAGACAATTGATGTATTTTAAGAAGAGCCTTCCACTACTTATAGGCTATGTGAACTCATACTAAATTCAACATCGTGCCCTCTAAAGATCACTAGGTGTGAATTAAAATAATATGTGTTCCATACAGCTTGCCGCACTATGCTTGATTTTTGAATAAGTTCGATTTTAAATAATTTCAGCGCGGCGTTGACACCGACTGGGACTACGAGTATAGTTGTTCTATTGCACGAAGTCTTCTTCTTCCTGTAAAAACTTGTAGGGAAGATCAAAGTAAATCCTTCCAGTAGTCAGCCACCGCAATGTCTTTGTCATTAGCCTGTATAAGGTCGGCGTGTGTACAGGAAGTCGGACACAGCGGACACATTAGTAGGTGGTCGGAAGTTTGGGGGGCACCGCAACGGCAGCTTGTGCTTGCTTCCTCAGGCAGGATGCCCCAGCTTCGCATGTTGTCTTTGGTGCGCCCGAGGCGTGATCTCAGCCAGTTCAAGGTTTTCCACAGCTGCCACCCCAGGTTTTAGCCGGGAGGAATTGTTCCTCAGATTTTTCCCAATAAGGGCTCAGTGGCTTTGTGTGGATTGCTCTCAAAACCTAAGCCTTGCGGAGGTAAGCTTCTCAGCGAGAGGGCTTGTTGTGGCCAGGAGTCGACTTCTGGATTCAACTACTCAAAAACCAAGGGTAGTTGGGACTGATCGCAATTATGAACCCTATGCCCTGGTAATACAATTTAAAACCTATAACGGAAAAGTGGCGTTAACTAACGCCGGTGGTAACTGAGGGGTTTAGACGAGGTTTTGCTGGCTCCTGACAAAAAAAAGGGTAGCGAGAGTCGTTGCATTATTTTACCCTCTCAAACATGCAGGCCAACCCACGGCGAACAGAATGCGGGGCTTTGCCAGCCAGGCGGTGCAGCATTTCCGTGTGGGTAGGCTTGAGGCAACCCGTGGTGAGGTGGCAGATCTCGTTTAGCGTCACCTCCACCTCTTTGGAGTGCGAGGAGTTGTTCCACATTGGGGAAGTAAACTCCGCCGCTGAATAGCAGAGAGCCAAGGCAGGAGTTTTCATTGTGTGCGGGTGAGCGCCCATATTGTGCGCGTAAGGAGTCGCAACAGGTTGTTCTTTGCGAATACTTTCAGCTTGCTCTTTCGTAAGTCATTTTTGTGTGATAGAGGGCGATCAAGCGTTACTCCCAGATACACCGGGATGAAAATGTTTTCCAACTTGTTGATCTGCCTAGTGATGTTCAGCTTCTCTGTTGCCTTGCGGTTGTTGAGATGGAATGCGCAGACCTGGGTATTTGCTGGATTTGGTTGCAGGTGGTTTTTCCTATAGTACACCGAGAGACTTTCGAGGGCACGTGTTAGATCGGCTTACATGGTTTAAAATTTATTAGCTTGGGCTGCCAGTGTCAGATCATCCGCGAACAGGAAATGTTGCAAGTTTTGGCTGATCGTTCGTGTGGTTGTTGAATAACAACGGAGACAGCACACTTCCCTGCGACAGCCCATTTTTTTGGTAGCACCATCTGCTTTTTTTTCCTTGGAAGGAGACAAAAACCTTCTGTTCCGCAGCATCGAAGCCACCATTCGAGTAGGATGGACTGTGGAACGCACTTCCTTATACGATAAGAGATAGCCCCACTCTTTTCGCTTTCAAAAACAGGGTAAAAGAGCACTTCCTCTATCTTTTGTGATAGTTTTAGTATGTATATTATTATTATATGTAAACTATATGTACAGGTTTATGTATGTATTGATACTTATTTAGTTATTTGGTATAGACGAGTATGTATTTTATTATTATTTAGATATTGTGCACTGTCTACCCTTTCTCGATAAAATTTCCTGTCATGCCTTTGTGTGCTAGAAGAAATCTCTTTTTTGAGATAAGCTCGCCTTTGTACATATGTTTTCTCTTAATGTATCTTTTTTAAATAACTGTATCTTTTTTAAATATGAAAACTATATGTACAGGTTTATGTATGTATCAATACTTATACGTAGTAGTAGTAGTTTGGTATATACGAGTATGTATTTTATTATTGTTTAGATATTGTGCACTGCCCACCCTTTCTCGATTAAATTTCCTGTCATGCCTTGGTGTGCTAGAAGAAATCTCTTTTTAGAGATAAGCTCGCCTTTGTATATATGTTTTCTCTTAATGTATCTTTTTTAAATAACTGTATCTTTTTAAAATATGTAAACTATATGTACAGGTTTATGTATGTATCGATACGAGTATGTATTTTATTATTGTTTAGATATTGTGCACAGCCCACCCTTTCTCGATTAAATTTCCTGTCATGCCTTGGTGTGCTAGAAGAAATCTCTTTTTAGAGATAAGCTCGCCTTTGTACATATGTTTTCTCTTAATGTATCTTTTTTAAATAATGAATAAAGAATTATGAATTATGGTAGTCCCCGGACAGGTCAATCAATTTTTGGATGAGCATACGGTGGTTGAATGTGCAGATGATAGGTTTACAAGAACCACGCCCGTAGCCAAACAAGCTTCAAAGCCGTTCTCATTGTAATCCTTGAGGTTCAGAACCTGGCTTGTCTAGGCTTACCAGCTCTAAAACCAGCCTGTTCAGCTTTTGGTTGACTGACGGTGCTATGTAGCTTGTATAGTATGCATAGCTATGGTGTGGTAACTTTTGGCTTCGTCGGGATTCTTGCCCGGTTTTAGGAGAACAACTGCGACTTTCTCCACTCGGCCGGCATACCATGCTTGAGTGAACACTGATTAAAGAGCTGCAGTAACCAACTCCTTGCAACGCTAAAGCGTTTGATCTGCTCCCCTCTGATGTCGTCTATCCCTGGGGCTTTCCTTTCATTTAGATTGTTTATGGTCAGGCTCAGTTCTGACAAGTTAAAAGGGATGAAGAGAAGGCCAACCTCAACTGAACAATGGCTCGACATTTTGGGTAGTTGGGCCCGTCCCGCTGATTGTCCATTTTTGAGGAACTGAGCTGCTTTTTGATTTGCCGAGTTTGACTTTCGAGTGGGCGTTGATGATCGTGGGGTCGCAGCTTAGCTTTCTGATGAAAGTCCATGTTTTTTTGCTGTTCTGCTTCATATCCATTCCTTGAACCAGGTTGCATCATCTGTCGCGTCTGCTGTCAGCCAGTGCTTTTTCTGCTATCGTCTCTTCCGCGACTCCATGAGGTCAGGGGTTAGTCCTGGGACGTGGCTGGTTCTAAATCCTCTGGGGATGTGTTAGCGAGAGGCTGTCTTCACTGCGCGGATGAAAAGGTCGTAGTTATCCACAGTCAGTTATCCACAGTAGAGTTTAAACACAGTCAGCTTTTTATCCAGGCTCAAGGTGAACCCCGCCCAATTCGCCTTCTGGAAGTTTAATATTCGTCTGAATGGTGCGAGGACGAATAGCTGAGGTAACCAGACATAGCAGAAGTCGGTGTTGGGTGCGTGGGATGGGATCAACCATTCTCTTGGTACACTATTGGCTGATGCTAGCGCTAACAAAGATAAGGTCTGGGTTGTATTCTCTGAGCCAGCGACCGCTGTTAAAACTGGAGGGGAACTTTGAATCATCTATTAAGTCCAGTTTGGATCCGTCCGCCCATTCTATGACCCTGATTCCATGTTCGTTTGTGTCTGAGTAGCCCCAAGTCTCACTGCGGCTGTTAAAGTCACCAAGGATGAAGTTTACGCTGCTCCACGGTATTCTGGCAAGGCTGAAACCATCAAATGTTGTGTTTGATGGCTTGTGGACTGATGTTACTAAACAGCTGGACAGTCTTACCGTGATGACTTCCATTTCGCCAGCATTGTTCACGTCCACTCCCTCAACACTGATGTCCGACTTCACAAACACCGCACTGCCGTGTTGTCTCTACGGGATTTCACCAATGAGGGTCATGCCCTCCACACGAGATCGGTTATTTTCTGGTCCTCTATATGTTTCCTGGCGTCGTAGTCATTATTTTTCGACAGGTCCGTAAGGATCTGTCCTTATATGCTTTCAATGTTGATCGAAGCTATAGTTAATATTGGCCCTGATAAGGACCGTTCGCTGTTTGGTTTGTGATGTCCGGGTTTCAGCGCTCTAGTTTTGTAAGTTTCCTGTTTGCTGCAATTGATTTCCCAGAGTTTTATGTACTTTTCTACTCACGGGAGGGGCCCGAGTGCCGCAGAATTCACACTTTAGGAAGGCTTTCTTCATCGCCCTATTTCACGAAATACTTTAATCACATATAACAAGCAATGAACTGAACTTTGAGCTTTTACAAAAAGCTCAGGATTTGATTTAACAAATTTACCGATTTCAAGAATGTAAAGACAGGGTACCGGTTATATATTTAATCTTTTAAATGTTTGTTTACAACACTCATACGGTGCCATACCACAAATAGCACGCACACATTTTTTGGGCAATCAATACGCTGTTAATTTCTGCTCCATTATCCCAAGTTATTAGACCATATCTTATCTCTTAGCAAAAAAACAAGAAATTTGTTTATCTTATGAAAAACTTCATTAATGTCTTCTTTCCAATTCAAATGTCAATCATTTACAATACTTAAAAATATCACACTATAAACCTCCTCTAGAATTTGTCCATTATCATTTATTTTTAATATCATGTTCCTTTTATATTTGTCAAAATTATTTAAATTTATATACATTGTTTTATTTAAATTTACTTGCAGATTATTATTATTTAACCAATTAATTATAGAGGTAATAGTTGTATTAACGTCCGATTCATGAAGTGAAATGTCATCAGTAATCATGTGAGATACATTTATTGATATATCATCAGCGAATAGAATACAGTTTTGATTACTAACTTCCAGCAGGTCATTTATATAAAGTAAGAAAAGAAGTGTTCCTAGGAATGTATTTCATTTTAGCTCGTTATAAATCATAACAATTTAAATGAAAACTATGAGAGTTTTCATTCAGACGACTTATTTCTACACTCTGCACCTATTGTACAAGTACGTGCTAAGCGTCTTACACCATTTGCTTCGAGTTTCGATAACAATATCTCATGAGCAACAAATTTGAACGCTTTGGACATATCGAAAAATAGTATTGTACTATAGTTTTTGACGTCTATATTGTGAACAATTTGATCCACTAGTTTGAAAGTTTTCAAGGTAGTCGAGTAATCTTTCTGAAATCCATGCTGCTCTGATTTTAAAATACAACATTTTGTGAAAAAATCATATAATTTAAAATGCATCGCTTTTTCAAAAATCTTTGACAATACAGGTGTGAGTGTGATAGACGATAATTTCCAATTTCTGATCTCTCATCCTTTTTGTACAATGGCTTTACAACAGTAATTTTTAGTTGGTCATCATCAAACATCCTGTTTCTGGAGACAAGTTAATCAAATAGTTTAATACAGGCGTTATCTTTAAGCAACACGCCTTAATTATTTTGGTAGATCAAATTTGGTACCATCAAAGCCTTCTGCTTTAGTGTTATTTATCGACATTATAAATTTTGACACAACATTACTATCATAGGGTTTAAGAAAAATACTCTCACTGGTCTGGTGACTTCCGCCGGTAAGAGCCAAGTCATGGTTAATCTTATTTGAGATTTTTATAAAGTAGTCATTAAAGTTTGAGCTATTCCAGTTGCTTCCTGAACTCAAGTACCTATTTGATGTATAAAATGTTAAGCTTATTGATTTCCTGATCCATTTTTCAATACATTACATGATGCCCTACATTTATTTTTATTATTTTTACATATGTATCATTAGCTCGTATCTGTGATTGTATTTTTTTTTTAATATTTTTGAGAATTGTTCAAATTAGTTTTTGTTATATCGTGTTTTTGTTTATAAAAATTATGTCTTAGAGATCTTTTTGTTTTACAACTAAACTGTTTAACTGTTTAAAGTCCTTTTGAAATCCATTTAGGTTTGACCTCCATGTTTCTTTTCATTTAAATTGTTGGGAAACAAAGGTTATCGAACAAACGCAGTTATGGAATATTGGGGTTAGATTCTCGGAACACCTCTGAGAAATATTAGCATGGGAGACATTTCCGAAACTTCCTAATATATAAGTGTATAATGCAGCAGTTAAATAGGTAAATCTTTATATACTATTAACTCTTCCTGATTAAAATGATCTATCAACTACTTATGTGTATTTTACGTCCATAGAAGGCCATACGATCACGTCTTACTGCGACCGCCGCCTTTGGTTTCTTCGTGAATAGCACAGACCCTCAAATCCCCTGAGCTTGAGCCAGATGATGAATGGTGTTATTCAGAATGATGTTATTCTTTTCAAAACGTATTTACCGCTACGTGATCTCACAGGAGTTTCCGAAACCTATAAGTTTTTTTGCCTTCGTATTTTGAGGTGATGATTACGCATAAACTGGCTAACAATATATACAACTATGGTGTATGCCTGATTCCATAAGAACATGAACATTTATATACAGGTTCTAGAATTGCTTCTGGCCGCACTAGGATACCCTGTTTCGTGGCAACCAGAAAAAGTGACGGCAAATTCATGTGTAATTCCAAGATCAAAGGTTTTTACTTCTTCCTCCCTAGCCGGTAATCGAACTTGATACCTCTCGCATTACGAGGGACATTTGCACTCACGTTTTTTGCTGAGTTTTCCAGTCTGATTACCTTTGGAAAACTATGTTAGTATAATCGGAAATCCTTTGCTGTTCTGCTAATTAACATAACATAACATAACATAACATAACATAACATTTACGCACAGGCACAAACATTACTTATGTAAACACCCAAATCCTTGGACTTAGAAATCCGTCCTAGACTAGAAGAGAGGTTTTTAAATAGATAAGCGTATACTACGTGCACACAAAATGCCAACGACCAATTCAACTAGAAGCCATACCCTACCATACAATTCCTTCATTAATTCAACCTTCGCACAGTACTTAGAATTTTCAGAAATTCGTTCGCAGGCCGCATCAGGGTAAGCAAGTTCCGACCGACCGCCATTTTGCCAAGCCGCAAAATACCCTCTGCGTGAAATTGAGCCGCCTTGTCGAAATATGAAGAGAGCCTCAGTTCGCGCTAAATTTCTTTGGCCCTGATCGAGCTTTCTCTCTCTCTCTCTCACCCCGTGCTAGAAATATAGCTCACAGCTCGCTCAGAACTAATGAAACTTGGCGCGGTCTGTACAACAAAGCATTTGTGATCACGTGATAGCCCGCAGCCACACGCAAACAACCGTCGTCGTGTTATTTCTGCGACAGTACTGAACCACACGGCCACGAGATAGTTCCCGTGTCTACATGTTTCCTCATTTCAGCATTCGCTTCAGTTTAAGGATGATAAGATTACTGATTCAACATGTTCTCCTTAATATTAGCGATATTGTAATAGCATAGCGGCAGCCATTTTCGCTCAGAGGCACAGTTGCTCCCCCGTGTAGCTAGATTAAATATTATTGTTGTTGTTTGTTATCGCAGAAAAATCGAGAGAATCGAAAAAATCTAGTTCAAAGCCGTATTTTTAAAACATAGGTACATATCAAAGATCTTAAGAATACATTCATAGTGTCTCTGTGTTTGACGCAAATCCAATATATATACAAATATTATATTTATAGAGCAACATTAACTTCAGCCGTATAATTTACGATTAGTCGCTTCTATTTGTTTACCCTCGTAGTTAATTGTTATTTTTTTAAGTTCTTTCCTAAATTCCATCAATACTTTTTTGCAAATGTAAATTAAGTAAAAAATTATTGCTATTTAGCCAGTCAATTAAACTTATAAGAGAATTATTAATGTAAGATTTATATGTATTTCGACAATGTCCCAAAAACGTTATGGTGCTATCATCAGCGAAAAGTACCATGGCATGATTCACATATTTAGGGATGTCATTAATGTATATGTCACCGTAAGATTGTCAAAACAATTTGTTGTTGTTTGTAAACTATCAACAAATTGTAAATTAGACCGACAGGGTTTAGAATTTACATTTATTTTGCTCTTACATGTCAACCACAGTGTTTGCCCAGGTATTTCCTTAACAATTCAAGTTTAAACCAATTCACAAGTTATCTGTTTTATTATTTACTAACGCGTCTTATCGTAAACAGTACGTTGCAGTTTAAAATTGATCGATAGTTTGTAAACTAACGAGGAAATAAAGATTACTAGATTATAAAGTAACGGTTTTGAAAATCTTACGGTGACATATACAAGGAACAGCGATGGGAAAATTATACTTTCTTGAAGTAATCCAATCAGTATAAATTCCATTTTTATTTTTTTCAATTCAATTCAATTCAATAGTTTATTAATAAACAAAGTTTACACGTCACATACGGTAATAATAACATTCATCATTATCATTAGATCATTACTATTAATTTGTAACATCATTTCAATTTAGAGCGTATATTCAAAATATAAATTTCATATATCTGACTTGTTATAAAAAATTGATTTTTTATTATTTTTATCTACACACGTATCATAAACCCTCTTTACTGCGTCTAAAAACCGCACGTTAAGACCAGCATAAAGTAAAACTATGTGGTAAAAACTCATTTCTTATCTGAAAATTTGTACATTATGACCATAATGTACAAAAATTTGTCATATTATGACATTCAAATTTCGAACGCCGACGCCCGCCTGCGTGCCACCCCTAGTTTGTCTGTGAAGTACCAACTTCACAGACAAAGTAGGGGTGGCAAGCAGGCGGGCGTCGGGCGAAAACAGAACAAGCTAAACAACTGCAGATATTATTATAAAACTCGCCTCACTCTCGAGTATTAATGCCCTTCATTATGTAGCAGTCACATAAACTACTATTATATATGTTTATAATGGTTTTAGTATAGTATACTTATTAGATATTCCGATACATTATTTATATTATATAATATTGCACAACTTTATTATTTTGACCAAGCGACTTTGTAGAAGTTGTCTATCGAATAGCACGCATTTATCACTAACAGCTTTCTATTGTTTCTGAGGAGAGTTGTGTCACTGGGTGCATCCTTTACATCGTAAGGATATTGCGTTATATAGCTTAGGGCCAATTATGGTCTCTAAGTGAGTGATTTACAGAGCAGATTTGTGTAATTTAAGGCAATTGTTTCCTATAACATAAATAGGATTTGATAAGGTCATTTGTATTACCCCTAACACCAAATTCATATAGTTTATTTAAGCCAGTATATTACAGCCCACATGATCAAAAGCCTTGGTTAGTTCATAAATAAAGACATGCCTGGTTTTTCACTATCAATATTTGTCATGATCTTACTTAAAAAGTGGTGTATTGCCAATATTGCCATGTCAATATTTTGCGTGTTTCTAAACTGGAAAGCTGTCGAGACGGGATTAATCCATGGACGTACTTACACTACATAAGCAGCCTTACCAACTATCTTAATTAGCTACCAATATCCCCAGGCAAAGCGGGGTAATTCGGCAAAACCATTGTATACACAATAGCATTTCACAGGCATTATTGTGCTAGCTAATCAGAGTTGCTTGGGTATCGGCACTTTGTGACCTTTGTCTTGCACGATGAACTGCCTAAGATTATTATGCCACTAAGCCAGATCACATAAGTATACACACAGACATAGTGAGCTCATGAATATGTCAGGAAAGCGAGAAATCTTGGATCTCTAGATTTTAGGACAAGGCAAATAGTACGAATTATATCAACATGAAAACGACAAACGTCGAAAATGCACATGTATCTCTGACTTTTTATATTTGTTTTTAGTACCCCAGAGAGTGATTTATACCCAAGTCTGTAACGCTGAAAATCCTGTGCTACTCCCTAGAAAAACTGCAAAATTCTGGCGCTAATTGGCACTTTTCCCTTGTGGGGGCAAATTACGATTGATACTTTAATGAACTGATGTCTCATATCTATTACAGCTTCATAGGTCAACGACTAGTAGCTTTTCTATGCTCACACAAAGTTGACCCCCATCCCCCCCTTAGCCGAAGGAAATTTTGAAAAGTCACTTGCTTATTTGACGTATCATACCTGCAAAATATCAGCTCCATAAGTCGAGAAGTTTTTTTAATGTCCATACAAAGTTCAACCTTCCTGCAAAAGATACAAACTATAACCCCCTTTTTTCTCCCTTAATAGATCCCCTATCAAGGGAGAAAAAAGGGGAAGGATGCGCAAGGCTCGCTCCCCTCACAGACCCTGCTCAGAATGGTGGTTTGCAATTGCAAGAAGGTTTGCTTAGGCTTACGCACTTGAAGAAAGACAGGGCTTAAGTGCTCATCTAATGCTACTTTTCCCAATGACCTTTACAATTTTACATTTTGGAAAAAAATATCTTCTTTGACTAGCTATATCTCCGCACACAATGGACCTAGAGAAGTCTGGTTGAACTCAATCTGTAGCTAATTAAGTTTACTTTACAAAAGTAGAGCAAATTGATACCATAATAAAGATTCCTCAAGATCAAAACTGCAGCAAGTGCCAGTATTTCGCAGTTTTTCAAGTAACACAGAAGTAGTACATGGTTTTCAGGGTTGTAAACTTGGGTATAAATTATTCTCTAACAACATATTATAAATGTGATAGATACATACATATTTGTGATGTTTGATGGTTTTATAAACTGTGCCATAAACGTAAACTTGTGCTCTACAAAAAAGTAAATCTTTCTTCGTGTCAGCATTTTTGACCACAAAGACCATACAGTACTTCAGAATATTCCGAATAGTACATTATCTCTCATAATTATGTATTTATATATAAAATAATACCATGAAATATATAAACTTATAAAAGTACTTGTGTATTTATCATCTCCATTATCATTAACACTGGAACGACAGTTAAACAGAACGAAAACCAAATCCCAAACATTCTAAAATTGCAAAGCGTTTTCACTCCAACCCCGGAACTCCACACGACATAAAAAATTAAGCCCATAAATTTCACAGCAAGAGGTTGCACAGACACCCCAATATCTTGAGGGTAGATTTCCATCGATTGCTATAGTAATTATATTATCCTGCCCCAAAGTGTAGCTACCTGTGCCGTGACTCTTAATCTGCGTCAAAATTGGGGGACCTTTTCAGGGTCTTAGATGGGGACTTGGCTTTAAATTGCAATGTCTTTTTTTTATTTTGAAAATAATTGTTGTTACATACTTCTGCAGGATCAAATTCAAATCAATATCCAATCCATGGCAAAATAGGGAATTTAAAGTATGAATGTGACATCAAGGAAATCGTTATGAATGAATGAATGAATGGTGCTTCTCCAGCCAGGGTTCCAAACCTGTTCCGGTCTTTCGGCCGGCATACCAGAGAGCATGAGGTTTGAGGGGGGGCGCAATGACTTGCTCGATAGGAGAGGAAGGATAGTGAATTCAATCGACCGACTCTTCAGCCTGAAGCCAATATAGGATATGTGGAATGGGGAGGATATAGGATTTGGAGAGCAGCTGTTGATTTCTTCAAATTCATGTTTTCCTTCTATTTTCAGGTATTGTTATAGGTTGAGTTTCCTGTCCTGTCGTGTACGTTTGGGCTATCCGGTAAGGTCTCCGTTTCGCTTTCGCTGTCTGTTTCTGGAATGTGGTATATTTGGCTCGATGCCTTTCTGACTTCGTCCCTGTTTTGTGCTGATTCTGTCCAGTAACTGTGTTCTTTACCGTAGTATTTGATGTCATGCTTAAGGGAATCTTATGTGACATCAAGGAAATCGTTACAAAGTAAATGTCTTCGTCATCATCATAATGTCATCATCATCGTAACAGCCATTAACAGTGTTTTTATAAGAAAAGCCTTTGTCCTGGTTGAGGCCACTAATGTTTCTGGATGTTTTCTGGTACGATGGGACGCGGGAATGCGCTTGAGCATTTCAGGGAGGGAGGTTAGTCAGTAAATTCTCTTTACATATCCGTCGAAATAATCATAATTTTGGTTACTAAACTTATAAAATTATATCACAGTATGATGTATGAGTAGAAGTAAATAATACGTCTACTCTTAAGCTATTTCATACCCACCAGTCAAAGCGAAGTCGTCAATTTATAAGGTATCTTCAAATGTATTCCAGCATCCCCTCATGGCAGGAAAATCAATAACTTTGTTAATTAATTGATGGATAGGGAAGATTTGTCTAGTGAATAGATCTACAGAGAGCTGAAGTAAACAACATGTAACGCACAACACGGATTGATTACATACTATGACTGATATATTCTAGACATCGATCTTATGGTATAAAATAAATATATATTTGATTTTGAATCGTACGAGAAAGCTTTAACTTAAACATAAGCAATTAAAAAACATAAAAAATAATATACAGGCACATATATTGCTTCTGGCCCCACACTAGGATATCCTATGACGTGTGAACCAGAAACAGCGACATCACACATATATAAACATCCAAGACCTGGGGTTTTTTTCTTTATCCCCAGCCGGGAATCGAACCCAGGCCCACTATCGCAGCGCCACACAGGCGTTAAAAGCATAAGAACTAATAAACGTTTAAGTGCGAGTCGGACTCGCGCACAAAAGGTTCCGTATCACCGCACAATGGTATTCAAGTTTCTCGCATGGGGATTAGATATCTTTAATTTTCCTGTATGTTAAGATAGCAAAATGATATTAACATGTTATAGTGCGGCTACTTTTGTATGTGGTATTGAATAAAATTGTGCCCCTCCTATTCTTATTTAAACCATACATTTCTCTTTATTTGTCCGGTATTTTTTTATTTAAGACCTACATTACGTTATTTTGGGTCAGTAGTTTTGGATATATATTTTAAATAGGTGTTTAAAATTTATGAAAAAGATATCCTTCTCTCACAGTGGTCTTATGTAGAGAAGCAAATATAGTACTAAGTACAGTATTAAAGAAGAGAAAAATATGTTGGAGACCCCTTTATTTTAACTAGATTTGTTTAGGTTCTTAACGGCAAACAACCTTATTTAGTTATTTAATTTCCATGTCATCGAATCGGTGCATTATCGAAACGTGTCGGTTTGAGTGAGTATTAAAAACGGAGTCAGATTAAGTTGGGGTTATTGGTTTGATGCCATTTTGTATCAGTAAGTCCGAGGAGCTGTATAGCGATAAATTTTTTGGTTGTGCACCTGTTAGTGCATATCCATAGGTTGTTACCTATGGATATTCGTTTATTAATATTAATTTTCGATGCTCTACACTCCGTTCGGTTTTTGTCTGGAAAAGTGACAGTTCCGAGTTGTTGTCGTTGAAAGTTGGTCACCCGCCAGTTAGAAAATGCGTTGCGTTTTGTGGCCATATAAATACGGAGATTTCGCCTGAGGAGCTTCTTTTTCATCTCCAGTTGACGGAGTGTAAGGCTGTCAGCCCCCCCTGGGGGGCCAGGCAAGTTTTGTTACAAAACCTGCATTCCTGATCAACGACGCCAGGCGTGTTCAACCGCCATTTTATACACGAGGAGCTGGTGAACAGCGTGGATTGTGAGGCGTCGCCCGCTTTAAAACACGAGCCCATGAGCCGTTTGCCGCATTGAGCTGTCGAGGAGGTGATCTACGAGCGCCGCTATTGGGACGAGGTCTGCCAGCTGCTTTTAAGATAAGAAGAATATTGTTGTGTTTGTGGACGAGATGACACGAGGTCTAGACTTCTGTTACTGTTACCTCGACGATTTTCTCGTATTTTCAAAGGATGAGACGCAGCATGAGTCGCACCTACGGCAACTGTTCACCAGGATGAAGGAGTACGGTATACTGGTCAACACTTCCAAGTGCTTTTTTGGTGTCAAGGAGGTAACTTTCCTAGGTGATAGTATCTCTGAAGCAGACAAAAAACCTCTGGACGCTAAAGTACAGGCGATTCGCGACTTTCCCGCACTCAAGACCATCAGGAAACTCAGGAGATATTTGGGCATGCTCAATTTTTACAGGCGATATCTGCCCCGCGCTGCCCAAATTCAAGCACCACTGAACGGTTTATTAGCAGGATCAGTGAAAGCTTCACATCAAGTTCAACTATCGGGAGATACGCTGAAAGCCTTCGAGGACACCAAAGACAGTCTCTGCAATGCTGCGATGTTAGCACACCCAGACTGCCAATCCAAACTCGCGCTTGTCATAGACGCATCGGGCTTGGCCATAGGGGGAGTTTTGCAGTAGTATAAGGACGACACTTGGCAGCCTCTAGCATTCTCCTCACGTAAGTTGAGCCCAACGCACCAGAAATACTCTCCTTATGATCGCGAGCTATTTCCAATTTATGAAGCTATTAAGTATTTTCAGCACATGTTAGGTGCTAGGCACTTTATGGTCAGGCAGTTCACAACAGACATTCGCCATATTGCAGGGAAAGATAACGTCGTCGCAAACACACTCTCCCGTGTTGACAAACTGCAGGTACCACTTGACCTTGATGTTCTAGCCAAGTCGCAGGTTTCCGATCCAGGACAGTCCAAAGTCCTTGGTGAAGACTCTGCGTTTCGCATCAAAAAGTTGAATATCTCTGGCAGCCGCGCAGAACTGTATTGTGATGTCAGCACACCGACTTCCAGACCATTCATCACCAAACCACTACGCAAGCAAGTATTTGACAGCCTACATTTTTTCAGTCACCCCGGAGCCAACTCCACTGCCAAATTAGTAGTGGCCAGGGGTACGTAAAGACTGCCGCGAGTGGGCTTGGACTTGTTTAGCTTATCAACGTGTAAAAGTAAATCGACATGTATCTCCACCACTGGGCACGTTCGATTTACCAAGCGCACGCTTTATATTTGTCAATACAGACCTTATTGTATCACTGCCACAGTCACAAGGTTTTCGCTATTGTCTGACTGCAATTGATCGCTTCTCGCGCTGGCCAGAAGTAATCCCAATAGTCGATATGACGGCAGAGACTGTGGCTAAAGCTTTACTTTCTGGATGTTTTGCTCGTTCCAGCTGTGTGACCGACATTATAACAGACCGTGGCAGACAATTTGAATCCGCTCTCTTCGTATCATTGGCTAAAATTTCTGAATTCAAATACAGAAGGACAACCGCTTACTATTCAGCGTGCAATGGATATATCTAGAGGTTCCACCGACAGCTTAAAGCCGCAATCATATGCCATGCTCATGAAAATTGGGTAGAATCTTTGTCCCTAGTCATGCTTGGCATAAGCAGCGCTTTTAAAGAGGATCTACAAGCCTCTTCCGCTGAACTACTTTATGGCGAAAAACTAAGACTCCCAGGTGAGTTTTTCGAATATGGTGATACAGGTTCTACCGATGTAACCGAATTCGCCATGCACCTTCGTTCTTTCGTCCATAAATTAAAACATGCTCCAGCTTCACGCCATACCAAAATATTTATATACAATATCTCACGTCCTCTAGTCACGTCTTTATAAGAGAAGACGCGGTGCGAGGCGCATTATAACCTCCTTACACAGGAACACACGAGGTGATTGATAGGGGAGATAAGTATTTTAAAGTCCTCGTAAAGGGGAAGGAAAATACAGTAACGGTAGACCGCCTTAAACCGGCCTACATACTGTCAGACCAAACCGACCAGACGGAACCCAAACGACCTGTTGACAACTCTAAGAAGCTGAGAACAACACGTGCAGGTATTCTGGGGAGTGATTTGGGCTCCTCACCCATAGATATTTATATTACACTGATATTTAACACACATTTACAATGACACAATTATTATATTTATAACCACACTATTATACATTTACAACAATATCATATTGTTACGAGCGTGGGGTTCGTATTTGATAGAAAAGCACGAATTAATCCACTAAATAAAACACTCACTTTATTACCCAAATTACGTACTTACAATTCACACGAACTGTACTTAAAATCCACTAATTAAAACACACACACTATTCACACGAAGAGTCATTCTCTCCGATTATCCTTGTACTAGCACTCGATCGCAGTTAAAATGTAATTAACACGCGCCGGCCGTCGGCGCCTTTTATATCCCGCGGAGCCGCTCTGGACACATTGTCCACACATATCGCGAATATTCTAGTAAGGACCAGCGTGAGGGCCGAGAACATTCCAGACCATATATGTCTCTCTCTAATGGTGCACTCTCTGTCACTCCCTTCTCGAATGTTCCGAGTATAGCTATCTCTTGCTAGTAGTCCTATCTCTGTCACACACTTCTCGAATGTTCCGAGTATAGCTATCTCTTTCTAGTAGTGCTATCTCTGTCACTCCTACCGGATATTTAGCCATATAACGATTTGTGCTTCAGAGGCCCATAAGGGGTCCTGAAAACGCCTGAAAACGGGTTTTCAGGTTATGGCGTCATCTGATAGAGGGTGCCCTGAAACGGACTGAAAACATGTTTCAGGCGCCTGGAAACGACGGCTACTTGGGTGAAATTTCGATCTTTAGATATGTGATAAAGCAACTTCTGAAACGGCCTGAAATGACTTTTCAGCCTGCTGAAAACACCTCTAAAGCACTGAAATTGACGTTCAAAGTTTTTGACCTAACCTACCGGCGTAACAATATTTATACAAAATATAAACAAACATAATTATATAATACAGTTACATAACAACATAATATTACACATACTCAAAACATACAAACAATATTGATTTATATATAATTATGACGGATGAGTGTCGTAATATGATACACCGTTAGGAAAGCGCGTTATGGAAACAACGGCATAACCGGTTCCTGCACCGCCATCCGTTGCGCGTCGCCTAGCTCATGCGTGGCATCCCTCATCAGCCATGATCCATCTCGCACGGCGAAGCTACGCTCGCTTGCTTAATTTTCCCTCGCTTTTGTGCTTACGTCTTCTGTATTTCATTTGCTCGAACTGCTACTTCTCACTATAGTCTGTGCTATTGCTGTGAACTATTACTGTGCTTTCTCCTACTTCCTTCTGCTTTAATAAAGTCGTCCAATTTGCCCAAGTTCACCGTCGAGAACCTTAATGTGGTTAAGGACATTATTGACGATAGTTCAGTTACCGTAGGCCGAGAGGCGTCAGCTCCATCTGCGGATGGAGTTGACGATGGCAAGATAACCTGGAGGGAGCACCTGCATTCGTGTACAGACAGACTGTTGATGTAGACTTTGACTTTGAGAAATTGTCGGCTAGAAAAGAGGCTGATGTTTCAGTAAAGGGGCCCATAAATTTTGCTCTTTTGACACAGATGAGCAGGATTATAATGTGCTTCTGCGAGAAGGTTGTCTGGTGCCGGAGGAGTTTGACATTGTCGGGCAGGTGGATCAGCTGAATGACTAGTTACCGACGGATGACATCATCGACTTTGATGAAGATAATGAGGAGGAGATTCGGGTAATTTTGTCAAAGTTAGTGAAATTCGCAGTTGCCTTCATGGCATTTCGAGTAGCCCGTGATCACTCAAGGATCTTCTTCGAGACGAAGTCTGCCAGCTGATTTTAAGATAAAAAGAATAACGGGCGTGACGTCCTGTTAGCGGCCTCTTCTCTTCTCTTTCTTGTTTGTTAAGGACCCCGCTTTGAGAGGTCAACGACCCGCAGATCGTTCCACATTTTGTTGTGTTCTGTATCTAAGATAAATTTAGATAATATTTATCAGTTTTATTAGCCTGGCCACCAAAGAAATTGACACTTTATTTTTATTACTGTTTAATTAATTAAACCATGTCTTTGACCACCAGTAAATATTTTTAGTGGCGAGGGACCCCCCAAAATAACAAAAAATGGGGCTACAGAATGTCGCACGATTTGGTTTGCAAAACTAAATTTTTCTGATTAGCCCCTCAATTGTGCCCCCCTATTTAAACCGAACATATTTCATTGCGAATTTTTTTTAAAATTATAGGATAAGTAATTTCGTAACTAAGGGGAAGGAAATGGTCTTAATAGGGTTCCGTAAAGGTAAAGGGTAAAAACTGGACCCTATTACTAAAACTCCGCAGTCTGTCTTTCTGTCTGCCCGTCTATCACCAGGCTGTATCTCAAGAACCGTGATAGTAAGACAGTTGAAATTTTCACAGATGATGTATTTGTTTATTAACAAACAGTAACAACAGAATACAATAAAAATAAATATTGAAGAGGGCTCCCATACAACAATTATTTCAATACCACATACAAACTTATTAATGCACCTGGTTAAGTACAAGGAGTGTGAAAGTACCAATAATTTGTAAACAATATTTTGCTATGTAAAATCCAAATTATTCACTCCACACTATCCCTACCATTGTACGGTGGTACGGAACCCTTCGTGCATGAGTTCGACATACACTTGGCCGGTTTTTATTTTTTAAATATTTTTTGTATAAGTATTTCAAAATGATATTTTTATATCGAAATCATATATCAATAAGCCCTTTTAGGTGACATGTCACACGACACAGTTTTTAGAGTTCCGTATCCAAAGTGAGAAAACAGGACCCTATTACTAAGACTCTACTGTCTGTCTGTCTGTCTGTCTGTCTGTCTGTCTGTCACCAGGCTGTATCTCATGTACCGTGATAGTTAGACAGTTGAAATTTTCACAGATGATGAATTTCTGTTGCCGCTATAACAACAAACACTAAAAAATAGAATAAAATAAATATTTAAGGGGGCTCCCATACATTAATTATTTCAATACCACATACTAAATTATGAATGCACCTGGTTACGTACATGGAGTGTGAAAGTAGCCGCACCAATAACTTTGTAAACAACATTTTTCTATGTAAAATTGAAACTATTTACTCCACACCATCCCTTCCATTGTACGGTCGTACGGAGTCTTTCGTGCGCGTCCGACTCGCACTTGTCCGTATTTTTTCTGATTCGCCCCTAAATTGCCCTCCAAATTCAAAAAGTATTTGCTGACGTGACACGTTCGTGTTTGGGTCATATAAATACATAAGTATACCAAATTTCAACTTAATCCGTTCATTGCAAATCCGACAGCTAACCCATTACGCCACCGACGACAACAATGATGGATGCCGCGAAATTATCGTGATATTTGAATCATGATGAATTAATTGTTAATTCGCAGGCGCAGGCATTTTTAAACACGTATCTTGTATAGGGACCACCATTAATTTATATAATCTCATGCAGTAAATTATCTGTTACTGTAGTGTCAACTGAAATACACATTCTGTGAAATTTTCAACACTCTTCTTATAACGGTTCAATGAGATCCAGCCGCGTGACGGGCAGACGGACAGACCGACAGCGGAGGCTTAGTAATAGAGTCCCGTATGGCACTCTTCGCGTACGGAACCCTGAAAAACGTGGTGCGCTAATATTATTCAATAGAATATACATATTTATAAACAGGAACATACACAATGCGTCAAGCCCCGCAAAAGGTTTGTGTCGTGGGATGCTGACACAGCGACACCGATGACGTAAGTTACCAACATATAACTATACTTAATCCCTTCCCAGTTCCAGGAACATTTGATTTCCTACTCCCAGATCGGGATTCGATCCCGGGACTTCTCGCTCTAATCAACCCTATATTTCTATTAGGGTTTGCAGAGCGGTGAGTGTACTTTCAATTTGATAACAACAGTTTAATCCTATAACAACAAATCATGTGCCCATGACCCAATTCAATATTACCGTGAATATAGAGGAGAACCATGACATACTTAGACCCTTTTATCATTTACTTTACATTTCATGACATAGTAAGATAAGTAAGTATTTAAAATAATGTAAACAAACATGAATATCAGCCGATTCCGCAATCAACAAAAGTAAACTCATTAAAAAGGAGTTTGAAAATGGATCTACGGTTAGTCTGGCTTGACGCCCCAGGAATTTTGTCAAGTATCACTCATACATTTCTGAGTCATTTTAAATGCCTACTTGTCTTGTTAGCGTTTTTTTTGGTGTTCATCTACTGAGTTATTGGAAAACGGCTGAGCATTAAGTACACATCCAAATTCCGAACCTCTCATCAATAGTTAATTAATTCTTCCAGTTTTAGAAACAAACGTCCGCTAATCCTGTTAGACGTACAAGCACAACCTTTTGTTTGGAGCTTATCTGTCGGTAGTGCGTTGAAAGCCCAGCTTAGTCCGACCATCCACTGAGTAAAGAGGGTACACATCAACATTAATATTCTATTAAAGTTTCACGTGTTTTGTTATCGAGAAAGTTCGACTGGCGGGATTCGGCTTAATGTTTTAGATGTTAGATTTCGGAAATGTTATTCCAAAACTTATTTTATTTCTCTCACACAGGTAAGACATAATTATAACATAAGTATCAGGTCAAATTATAAATGTATTATTTAGATTAGTTGACCGCATTTGGATTTTCGTAAATAAAGTCTCCTTATTCGCTTAACGATTTCTGAATAAATCCGTAGCACAATTTTACCCTAAAATGGCGCGCACAGATTTCGGAAAACCACAACGAGCGAAAAAGACCAAATTGCGGGCTGACTTTACGACTAAAACTGTGCGAAATCCAAGTCCTATTGTTAATTCGTACGGGACCGCTTTAAAATGCAGAGAGAATTTTAAAAGTAGAATGGAGTTAAATCCTCTAATTGCGGTGTCCTGTGCCGGCAGTTCACGATAAACATGAATAATGTCCGATGTCCGGGCTGTCCGGGTAACTTTATTTTCTTCTTTGTCACCTGCTTGCTTGAGATAACAGCATCTGAGCTGGAAATGGTTACTGAAGTTTTTAGATTTGCGCAATGCGGACTTTGGTTCTAAACAGGTTTTTCAACGACTTTGGTTCGTTTCACTGATTTTCGTATGATGATTTTATTCTAAAGCCCGACAGATCGTATGCAGGTTTCGCTCGCTTTCCTTATGTCGGGCATAAGTATGCAATAGAGTGTGAAGCTCGAATGAAGTTAGAAGTAAGGAGAATATGGTTGAAAACTTTATTGGCTCGCTCATTGACCTGAGTGTTTTATTAAAAAAACATCTCCAGAGATGCAACGACTCGGCTTCTTCGTGTAATAAATGGTAACCCAACATGATAGGTTATATCAGATATTTAAATCATTAGCGATTATGTGTAGGACACCTTCAATTTAGTGCTAGCTGTATATTTAGCGTAAGATAGCTGGCATCTTTGTAGTAATGGCGGCAGTTTGAGTAACAATTTGATAGCCTCGTCGTACTTCGGCTGAACTTAATAATAGTTGACTGTGGAAACAGATTTAGTATAAACGAAATAATTTACTCCACTTTGTGTAATAGTAGTGGACAAATTTAGAAAGATTATCTTACTCTGGAACTCGTTTAGCCGAAGTGCACTGAAATCCAAAGCAATATGCACACGGCTGCGTCACTCGTCGCCCCAACAAAAAGCGGAAGGAACTCCTAATGTCAGTTTAATGGGCACCCGACGCGACTACGGCCCAATAATCCTTGTAATTGCCGCGAAGCCTCCTGCATACTGAGCAGACCCAGATGTTTCGCAGAATTAGCATTGTTTAGTCTCGAAGGAACAAATTTGAAATAATGACGCAATTTCGTCGCTTTCATCTCGAGGGGAGAAGTTCTCATGTTGCATGGACATTTGATTTTTGCACTGCAATTTGCCTAAATTGAGGGAAAACATTTTTATAGAGGTTTACAAATATTCAGGCACTATGGTAGATTTTATAAAATATTTTCTTTCCATTGTGATTAAAATTTTAGATATCTTAAAAACCTGCAAACCTTGGTGACCAAACATTGGAAACACGTCCAACCGACTAAACAACTTGGCAAATAATCTAAAATTAATGAGGTTGTAATTAAAGTGGAATGTTTATCCAAACATGGGCCAAACTCTCAGATCAAAGGCGGGGGATGAAGATTAAACACCGATGCGTTTGCGCCACGCGTCTGTATTAAACTACCACAAACTTAAATTTACGCTTCTTCAATGAATAACCGACCGTATTCTGATGTAATACGTGTGAGAAATCCGAAGCGCAGATGCACTATTGATTTTGTAGACCTATAAAGGGCTTGTAAGAGTGGCCTATGATAGCGGAGAGTGTCTCAACTGTCATGGGATTTGTTGTAATGGTGTCTTGTTTACAACACGATAAAGTTCTTTTGTCATGCCGTAAAGTAGAGCTTTGAGGTTTTTATCTGTGAGCTTTTAGATCAAAGTTTTGATACGAAATGTGGGAACGGTATCTTTTACCGTAGGTGGTCCATACTACGAGGATAGTAAGCACGTTAGAAAATCTGAGTAGGTTTAAGTTAGCCAAAATTATATTGAAAGAATTTCTTATTTACGTTAAGATGTTCCTTGGCATCCAAAATGCAAAATATCTTCATAGCATAAATATTAAAAACACATTTCCGGCATTGTTCACTGATTATTCTTGATTGTTCGCTTTTCTTTGAATGCAGGGACTTCGGCTTATATAGTGCCGCTTAAATAGCAATCTGACGTTGGCATTTCCCAAGCAAGAGGCAGGTATAGCGTAATTGTGAGTTTCTATCAAAGATTGAGTTTGGGTTTGCCTCAGGACTTATGTCTTCCACCCTACTGACGTGATATGAGTAATAATTGTCAATAAAATTTTACTATAAGTTTATTTAATTTAAAATTTGTAATTTAATTTAATATTACGATTTTGTATTTTTTTTGTTTTAAATGTATGCCTCCCTAACATTGCCGCGGAAATCTCGGGAGGTGCGACCTACTTTTCTTGCTCGTAAGTGCTCATGCATCTAGGTTGTTGACCGACGATTGAAATTGACACGCGATGCGCTCTAACAATTTTCTTAAGCTTTTAGTAAGATTGCCTTTGTAAATCTGTAGTAATATAGGTATATCACAAATGGCTATACCGAAGTTCATAATTCATAATTTCTTTATTGCTCACAAATACATTACAAACTAAAACATTTCGCTCTAAAGAGTAAGAAACTGATTGTATTCCAGTTCTAACTATGAGACGGTTCGGTGAACAAATCAAGATGACAGCCAAGCTCGAGCCACACTATAACTGGGTGTCACAAGTAGATTCGAAGACAGACAGACAGACAGACGGACAGCGGAGTCTTAGTAATATGGTCCCGTTTTTACCCTTTGACTATGGAACCCTATAAAGTATCGATATCCAGAAGTCTTTTTATCATCTTGGTCATTATATCGCATAGTTTAAACTTACTTAGGAATGTAGTTTTATATAGTTTTGGCAGAGTCCTGAACGCCAGGTTTCGAGATATCCCGTAAAATGACTTTAGACAATGACATAGCATTGAATATACCTACATATCTACAACGCCTAGTTTAGAGGACCTATATTGAATCTCTGAGATTCGATCGTTATTTAGCGAAGTAACATTATTTTTTACTTTTTGTAATTGTACTAAATAAGATAATGGAGGACTTGAAAACAAAAAAAAACACTCAAAGTCATTGGGAAATATTAAACTGCACATCAAAAATACTGATTTGCGAAGCAAATATACCGCAACATATATTTGTTGCGGTAGTTTAGGTGATTCGCTCACCCCCTTTATCCTTCGTGTTAGCTAATACTTATGTACTCATTAAATATTTAAAACATGAGAAGTGTTTTTGCTGTTTTTTTTTGTTTTTTTCCTTTTTTGCCGTGCAAATCAGTATTTTTGATGTGCGATTAAATACCAGCCGTTAAATATTTGTATCGACATACAGTAGTGAGTAAAGCTGTATCTGCGATTAAATATTAGCCAAAAATCATTATGAAAATGGCGAATATCGAAATATATTTTTTGTCGATAAGCTTGAATTATGTCATAGTATGCATTAGAAACTAAAAACGCATGTTATTTTCATGGGCAAAATCAAAAGAAAATGTATTAGAATGGAATTTGGTGTAATTTTTGGGTAACACATTTTTCCCGCTCAGTAACAATGACGTGACGTTTTGTGAATGCTTCTCTTGCTTAACTAGCGTGAGCCCTAAACTTTTTAGTCTCCAAAAAAAAAACGTAAGAAAGCCCTTTTTTTTAACAAATTCCATCTTAATATACATAGATAAATACGTTTCATTACGTTTTCTTGATTGTTCATTGGTGCCGCGAACCTCCACGTATCCGAGTGGAGGAGGACATAAGCTATGGTTTATTTTTATACTTACCCCCTATCAGAAAAAAAAAGACTTTGAAGACTTGACAAGGGCGGGTGTGTGTTCGGTGTGGTGGTGGGCGGATGGCACGTGGCAGGGCGGCAGCCAGTTGTACTGCGGCTCGAGCTTAGCTGTGTGTCTTAGTGCTCTACCCACTTACCTGCTCAGTATTATCTAGGGCGGGCGGATGCTCTGACCGGTGGTGTGTGATGGGATCGAATCCAAGTATTTCCTACAGATTTGGAAAACAGTCCCCTTAGAAAGATTGTTAACGGCAGGAACATAATTTTCAAACATATTGAAAAATAAATATTTTAATCGAAACTTGAAACCCGATAATCTGACCTTGGTGACTCATTTTCATTTGTTAACAGGATTTTTTCATTTTCGTACTTGTACTTAAAGGCCTTACTTAACTCAAATTACAGGAAATTTTTTTTTGTATTATGTACAATACAGGAAAACATGTTTTGTACAATTGTTTTAAGAAATAGAAATAAAAATTGGATTAGTGGAAAGATTTTGGATGTTTTTCTCCGGCACCTTGAAATATATAAGGTGTGTGGTTTACACTGTGCAGTGAAGGACCGAATTTCATACAGAAATGTGTTCACTATATCATCTACTCCCCAAAAACCTTATGTCGCGCCATTCTTCGAAAACCCGGTTGATGTTACTATATAGCTATCTGAAATGTGCTAATTAAGCCCTCCGATAACCAAACGGTCATGTTAAAAACCGTTTGATTTAAAAATCCATGACCATTTCCCCTGCAGAGGGCGCCATATTGAATTAAGTATTAAGTCACATAGCCTACACGCACAAGAAAATCAAGACGCTTCAAACGATACCTAAATTGTCAAATTCTAAAAGTAGCTTAAGTCAATTTATCATAGTGTTTTGCCTATAAAACATGTAAACCTCCTTTTGTGGGTAAAAAATAGTATACAAGGGCGAGCTTATATATTATAAAAGATCTCTTCTAGCAAATCAAGTAAAATATGAGATAAGATGATTATTGAGCAAGGGTAAACCTGTGTACAACAACTACTTAATAAAACCCTGTGAAATATAATTATTAGATTATGGATTGAATGCATTATATTACTCGGCGGAATATTAGAATCAGAATTCATGCTCCGATGCACTAGGGGACTAATTTCCTCAAAAATGGCGCTGCAAGGAGACGCATTTACTATGTTAACTTTATTCCTAGTGTGTGTGAGCCTCCAGTCTTCAACCATTCTTCATTGTATTTCTCAGTATCTCCTTTGCTAAAAAACGTCACAAAACACACAAAATACATATTTTTTTTGTGAAACTGTAAAAATGTAATAATTATATTTGACTGTTGCACGGTGACGTAGATACCCCTACCAAAAAATGTTCCCTGCCGTGCCGAGGCAGAGTACGTAGATTATGAATGTGGTCCTACGGTGCCTATATTAGTATTCAATGCAAGCATTTGTCCATCCTCTGTCTGGCCCCACACCGCACGATTGTATTAATCCTGCGTGCATTTTGTGTGGGGATTTCGTTACCAAATCACCCTGTAGGCTTCGCTCGCTTTATTTGGCTAATTTTGAATTGTATTTTGCGGATGGCACGAGTTTTTTTGTGTTCTGTCCGTTTAAATCAAACACGTACCTGATGTGTTGCTGCAATTTTAAGGGGACGTTTTTCCGTTGTTTCAACAATGAAATTACTAAAATGTTGATGCAGACTAAACGAACACATTTTGGATTGAATGTTAGTCAATCATTTAAGGTCTGTCCCCACGCACGTAGACACACGAGCTTTGTACACTTTTAAATCTTACGACCTGTGTTACTGAGCCCAAATGAGATTGTAAAATTGACTAAAAATGTACGTCGAGCACAAAAGATCGCTGAGGCATGTCAAGCTTGAAAAAAAAAACACGTGCAGATACTCACAGCCAGCCAGCACTGTTGCGTTGCTTCAAACTTTCAATCAGTATCCTAACAAATCGAATGGAAAATAAAACGTAATCCCAACCGGACTATTCAGAAACTTTCCATTTATTAGCGATGTAAAGTTCACGAATAACTAAGCTTCACTCGACCTTTTTGCGCGATAGTCTGATAAAAATCGCAAAAAAACCGCTTCATTTTAGGACTTGGTTCAGGATCGGTTTCACATTGACCTTTACTTTGTATGGAGTTTTCTCCCAGCGAGGGATCTCTGGTTCCTGGCTACGTTGTCCGTTGGAAGTAGAGAGTGGTGTCAGAGGTAGTGTGTATAAATAGGCAATCTGGATTGCGATCACGTCGGGTCCGTAACGAGCCGTCGCAACTGTAGGACTCCACACTCCAGGCGATCGATCGCCTACTCCCTGATAGAATGCAGTGGTAACATCTCTTTAGCTGAGGTGCGAACTTAGTACGCGTAGGTGGTTTGATCGTCTTCTTTTACTGGGTCTTGTAATTCCTCCTGATGCATGGGGGCTCTTTAGTTAAAGTGGGAACTTGGTATGTTTCCTTATCTCCTTTTTATTTTGGTACTATAGTAATTGACAGTAATGCTTCACCGCCGTGATCAAACCCGATCGAAGAGCTAAACATCATCGTAATCATTTTGGTCCTCTAAATCACCGTGTAGCTTAAGCCCATTACTAGCTTCTCCTTCTGACCTCCTAAACAATCGAATTAAAATCACTCTAGATCTTGCTGTCATTGTTTGTATGTTTCCTTGCGCTTTGCAAACTGCCTATTGGATGTTGTAAAAAAAATTGTATTCAAGTATATTACTAAGTATTCTGTGGTAGGACCAAGCCCGCAGGTAAGGCTTGTACCTGCTTTACTCAAAACATGTCTGTTTCGGTTAAATTATGGTTGACGTGCTTATAGTGTGTTGCGCTAATGGAAAATGGTTGTGAAGCGATAATCACATACGCAGGTAAGCTCAAGTAAGCTGTGAGGAGAATGTAATAGAAATGGTTAGGCATTACCGTATGGCAATATGGATAGTTCGCAATTCAACGATTTATTTAGAGAAATACAAGAACATTTGTCTAAGTTGTAATAAAAATATGATATTTCCTCTACAGAAGCACAGACAAACTAGACGGTAATAAAAAATCTGATAAGCACCATGTACATAAATAAATAAGTTACTTAATAATTATAATAATAATAAATTTACATATTACAGGCTCATACATTGCTTCTGGCCCGACACTAGGATACCGTCGTGGGAACCAGAAATGCGACGTCACACACATATAAAGATCCAAGACCTGTTTTTTTTTTTTTCTATCCAGCCGGGTATCGAATCCGGGACCTCTCGCATTGGAGCTACAACCACAGCGCCACAGAGGTCATCAATTACCCAAAAGATAAGTCTAAAGTTTATTTTGAATAGATACCGATAACAGTTTGGCATAAACAACAAGTTAATCTAATGTTTCATATTTCTCGTAACCCCAAAAACAAACCTTCCAAAATTTTATTTCGTTTTTATTCTGACAAACACCAGCTTTAAATATGCATTGCACAATAATATACTATTACACAACACCGCGATTTCCACGAAAGGGTAATAAATACCACATAAACCAAAACTCGATTCAGAACAAAATTATATGAGAGTCTATTTTGCAAGTGCTTCATTACATGCTCCTCGCATCCTTGACATTTCATTATAAATCTTTGATTTATTGAGAAAACCCAAAACATGGGAACGCAGAACGCGACCGTGCTCAGCCAAGTACGGTAGCTTGCACGTAGGGCTAGTAAGTGCGATCAAAAATAACCCTTAGTACGCTTTCAGTGTTGTGGTTATTGGCCATGCAGGACGCGGGGAGACATACTGACTGCACCCACTTGCGGGGTCAATCGCATGTAAAATCCCGCGTGCGTGATGAAACCCGCAAGACGCTGAAAGAGGCCTAGCATCTGAAGTTATCAGTACATGTACTATATATTTAGGAGTAGCCAAATAATTATCTGGTGCAAAAATATACATAGAAAAAGTTTGTAGAAAGAGTAGAGGTATCGTAGCCAAGTCAAGTTGGTATCCTATCGACTGATAGAGCTGTAAAGTCCTGACTTCTTTACGAAATATCCGAAGGATCGCAAGATACAGCTGTTTAGCAGGTTTTAAAGTAGTTGTCGAACCCAACAGCTTATTAAAGAGTTATCGAAGACAAAGTTCGTGGCAATTTTCTTTGTCTCTGAGCAAGGTGTCACCTCTCTCTCTCTCTCTCTCTCTCTCATACCACCGTACCCAAAGTTAGAGCCAAAGAAAATTGGCGCAGCCCATATAAACGTAGCGTCAGAAACCGAGTTTCAGCAACGGGAGCTCAAAAGTATTTGAAGTTGAATTAGGCCAAAGAAAAATACTATTACCCCTTGCTGTTGGTGAAAAAATACAAGACAAAAGAAGCTTCACACTATAAATTGAAACAAATTATTAACAAGCAATAAATAAGGCTTCGGGAAACTTTCACGATAACTGGCAAGCTTCCAGCGGAGCTTTAGATGGGAAAAAGCTCGTTCGACCATTTACGATAGTGTTGAAAAAACAGAGGTTTCAAAGTATAGGATATTGAATAAAGACTCTCCAGGTACATTTGTGTATATAAGTGTACATATTGAAACAGTTCCTTACTCTTTTTATAACTTGTTTCTAACTTTTTAGCTCGCTTTTATAGTCAGCATTCATGATTATCAATTTATAATTATTTTTTATTTTTTTATTTAGCCATTAAGGTGTCCCACTGCTGGGCAAAGGCCTCCCCCTCTTTCGTCCACACTTCCCTGGTCTGTGCCACCTCCGGCCACCCCGGCAAAAACTTGTCGAGGTCGTCCCGCCATCTCAGTTTAGGCCTGCCTCTACGCCGGTATCCGTCCTGTGGCACCCAGTTAGTGGCGATTTTCGCCCATCTATCTGGGTGCATGCGACTTACGTGGCCGGCCCAGTTCCACTTTAGCTTAGCGGTCTGTGCACCCACATCAGCGATGCCAGTTAAGGAGCGCAGTGTGGTGTTCCTTATGCGGTCCGTCCTACGAACACTTAGGATGCTACGCTCCATTGCTCGCTGGCAAACCTTGAGTTTGGACTTCTGAAGTTCGGTCAAAGACCATGACTGAGCGCCGTAGGTTAGGATAGGCAGGATACACATGTCGATGAGCTTGCGCTTGAGGGTCAGCGGAAGGTTACCCTTCATAAGCTCCTTCATGGACCAGTAGCTCTTCCAGGCGTTAGAAATGCGTCTATCGATTTCTTTATCCTGCCTGTTTTCGAAGGAGGCTATCTGGCCCAAGTAAATGTACTCATCGACATAATGTATTTCCTGCCCATCTACCTCGACCCTACGTTTGACACTGTTAGTCATGGCCTGGGTTTTTGAACGATTCATCTTCAGTCCAACCTCAAGGCTTACATTGCTGAGTTCCTGTAACATACGCTGGAGCTGGGGTGCAGATGGGGCAAACAGGACAATATCGTCGGCGAAGCGAAGGTTAGTAAGTCTTCTGCCACCAATGTCAATGCCTCGGTCTGCCCACGGGACCGCCAGCTTCTTGAAGACTTCCTCGAGGGTGCAGGTAAACAGCTTCGGAGATAGCGGGTCTCCCTGTTTGACGCCTCTCTCTATGGGGAATGATGGTCCGGCTAGATGTAATTTTATATCAGCTGTACTATTTTGGTAAATACTTTCCAGAATGCTAATGTAAGTGTGATGGATATTTTGGCTGTGGAGTGCAGAAAATATCGATGAATGTGTAATGCTGTCAAAAGCCTTGGAATAGTCGACAAAAGCAAGATAAAGGGTCTTATTAAATTCATTGCTCTTCTCTATGATTTGATTAAGGGTGTGGAGGTGATCTGTGGTGAAGAAGCCGGGGCGGAATCCGGCTTGTTCTGGGGGTTGATAAGAGTCAAGCTGACCAGCAATGCGGTTTTCTATTATTTTAATAAAAACTTTGTAAATATGTGATATGAGGCTGATGGGTCTATAGTTTCCTACATCACTTTTATCGCCCTTTTTATGCAGCAGAATAATGTTGGAATGACATAATTTAGTAGGGAGTTTTCCTTTCCTTTATAATAATGAAGTCAATAAATTAATTAACTTATTAGCACATTCATCATGCGCCAAAGAAAAACAACAAAGCCAAAGCCTCTCTGAAAGTATCCATTTGATATTAATTTCTTCTTGAAATCATGAGGTCCTGAAAAAAAGTTTCAAAACTGTAAAAAATATTTTGATAAGAGACATACAACAATGATCTAGCTCTGTAAGGATTCCTTCCTTATGACGATGTGTATTGCCAAATACCCTTATTTCGCGTAAGTAAACACTTCCTTAATCTCGAAAACTATATGTTGCGAAGTTATAAATTTTCTTCAATCAGTTAGTTTGGAAATGGGAACCACACAAAATTAAATTAAATTGATGTTTTTCGTCTAAAACATACCTAAAACTTGCTATTTCAAGGGATCCAAAAATAATGAAGATATGGTTCTTACGTCAAAAAATAGGTATTTAAAATATCTTAATACTGTAGTTTGAAATCAAGATATAATCAAAAAACACAATTTTCGCTTTTTTTTTGCCGCAGCGACTGACGATGACGTAATAGCCATTTTACAGTGTGAGCTGTTATGAACTTTATTTTAATGTGGATGTATCCAAAAAGTCAACCACCACGAATCGAGTTTTATAACAAATTAGAATTAAAAAATATTTTTGCCCGGATGCACAACCAATTAATAACTCAAAGAAGTTTGACGGTCATTCTCGGTCACAGTGACCTGGCTCGGGAAATGTCAGAGCCCTAGCACAACAATTAAGGCTTCGGCATATCGCTAGCAGATCGCTAGCGGGGCTGTAGCGGAGCGGCTGTCATTGTCGTCAACTGTATGGTAAAATGGCCTTTTTTTGTTGGAGGGGGGGGGGGGGGAAATGGAATTACCTATGCCCATGAGTCAGACCTCCCTGCTATGTCCGGGTCCCTACACATTGAGCGGGCATCTGCTCGTGTAGTATACAGTCTTAAAACAGCCCCTTTGTTGTACTGTGTGACAGTTATCGATAACATCTTTTTCACTGTGAGCCATGGCCACTGTGAGCCATGGATCACTGTGAGCCATGGGGGTAGGTAAAATGGCCGCCACAGCGTTAGACAACAGCGCGGGCTCGCTATCGAACCGCCCCGCCGCGCGCATGATGTGACATGATTCATAGAGTTTCTTGTATTTGACACTCACCCTGCTGCCGACCCGCCAGCGATGTGCCGAAGCCTTTAGGCGACCCTTTAGTCTTACAGCAGTCTGTACATTCCGCCATTAGAGTAGACCATACCATGCATATCAAATTGAAATCCAGTGAATAAATATAAACAAAACTTTCCCGTATTCTCATATGCCGTTTTAATCTGCGGAACTCCGAAATACCTTTAATAGGTTTAATTACTGCCGAATGGTTTTCGTTTCACCTATAGCTGTTAATCTTACTTAGGCAAAGTCGTAGCCGCCAGCTTTAGTTGAAAAATATTAGGGTAGGTCTCTTTAATCTTTTATTAACTTCGAATGGTGATTTTGTGGTTATTGTAGGCTAGGATTTTGGAGAAAACCTTAAATTGCAGCTTAACACATCAGAGTCTCGATCACGAAAAATTACTTATCGATTAAGTAAACGAATTAAACGCCAGTGACTGTAATGAACAATGACATAAACCTTTTTTGTGAAATTGCTCACTTTTGCGGCCTTAGCTCATGCTGTAGTACTGTAAATAATAGTAGCTAGGACCAAAAAACGCTAACGCACCTAATACCATTGACAATACTTTATTCAGAGTCTCGTGACTCGATATATCGAGAAGAACGGAAAATTTAAGCCGACTCACTTTTCAACTTCGCTAACATTCTACAAAGGCGAGCTTATATCAACAAAGAAACGCCACTGCGTTCACCAACATTAGTTTCTAAGGTCTTTATTTATCAGAAATAAAACCTCGGTATCTCACGATAGTTTGGTGAGGCTGGTCACGTGACTCGAATCAGTTCAGGGCGACAAGACGACGCCGCAGATAGTATGGGCGGAGGTTGGTCCTCCTGGTACCACCGGAACCCCTGTCCAAGAATTAATTGTGTTATTTTGAAATTTTCTCTTTTTATATTCATCAAATTATGTCGCCCAATAACCCCTTAAAACTTGACCACATCTTTTTATGGTTCCGTACCTTTAAACCAAAAAAGGAACCCTTAAGGTATTACTTCGTTGTCCTTCGATCTGTCGTCTGTCAAGACCCTTTTCAATCTAGTGGAATTAATAACAATTACTCAAGTCTGGTCTTATGATGTTGTGAAAAATCAAACTTATATATCAGCGCAATCAAAGATGCCGCCGTTCATATCACAATTTTGATGAATTTTGACAATTTTGATGCTTGATAATCGCAAGGAAATCAAGACCGGATACTTCCCGTTGACCTAGAATTAAGCCATTTGGCACGAAGCTATTAATTAATTTGTAGTTCCCTCAGAAAGAAAAAAATGTGTTTGTGCCGAACCCTCGGTACGCGAGTAATACTTGTTCTTGACCTTTTTATTTATATCCTGCACTCGTACATTGCATTGGCAATAAGTGTACACATTGACATTTATACAGCCTAATAGATGTCACAAGAAACGTTGAATGTGACATCAGATATGCCGCAAACTTCCACCCCAATGAAACGAAATAATAGCATTATTCCATCCGGCAGCCCTATTACCGAGCAATGGCGAAACATGACCACTATTGGAATAATGTATCTCAGTTCCAGTTACAAACCAGTATTATCAAAAATTATGAACTTTATCACTACAAATCACATAAACATTTTTTTAAACAAACACAAGGTATCTACTTATTCTAACTTCTGTTCAGAACAAGACGTCCTAATGACAAAACATGCATTTTAAATGACGTTAGAGTACTTGATATTGCGATTGTCATAGTGTCAAAACTGGTATTATCAAAACAAAATGTTAAAAAAGAAAATATTGGGAGAGAAAACCTAAATTCAATCTTCTGATTATCTTTCAACTAACTTCTGACTGTCCTCTAACCATGACAATATTGCGTCTATCATAGTCATGTTCATAGATACATCCCTTACATTACTATACGTAATAATCTCTCTCGACCACCGGACATAAACAAAGTATCTGTAACTGTAACATAGTTTGTCTAAATGTCTCCGCTCAGTTGCCGAGGGGTGGCATAAGTGAGGGACAAGTGTTTGCTTTTATTTCCCACTTTACTTTTGACACTTTTCTGTTCGACACTCAGAGGACATGGCGAGCTACTTCATAATATGTATAGGTAGATGCTGTTTTCATAATCAAACCTCAAGTTAAAAGGGCAAATTCGCAGCAAATTCTAATGTCTTTAGTACTACAGATATTTACATACACTAGCAAACGTCATTTTTTGCCGCTTCTCTACATTAGACCACTGTGGTTGCAGAAGGAGGAAGAAACTCCGACAGATAGATTTTTAGATCTCTTTTAAGAATTGGTTGTGTTTAACTAATGCAAATATTACCATATTAATTCTGAAAATTAATCAGCAGGAATTGTTAATTACAATATTACTAACAGCAAGTTCTGAGTTAAGTTAGATTAAATTCATACAATCCCAGTCAGTTTAAGTTATCTTGAATAGTAATATCCCTTTATTATAAAAGGGGAAAGTCATATAACGTCAAATTTTCATTAACAGCGATTGATAAAAGAAGGTGGCGGTAACTATTGACAATACAATCTTCGAGGATAAAAAAAAATCTAGGTTAAGAATCTAACCGAAATGCATTAACGGGCATAACCTCATATTTTCTAAACAAGTAATCATACATGAATCAAGGTTTTTTTTTTATTTAAATTTGTTGTAGGTCTTCTATTTACAAATATGAGCGAAGATGCAGCCATAAAAGCACTATACCATGAACATCAAAGTGGTTAGTTTCAAGGGGTGATGGATTAAGCGGCGGCATCCCAACTAGCACGTGCCGAGATAAGATACCGTTTGTAATAGTGCATGTAATACTAAACGTTTTTATTTATACTGCAGCTGTATTCATCCCAGGGGATGTAGCTTGTGGGAGGAAGTTTCACTGGGGAACACATATAATTCGCATTGGAAATGCGATAAATAGTAAGTTAACTTTTATTTAAAGGATAGTATCTAAGCCCGTTTATCCTACAAGTATCCATAGCACAGATTAATAAATAGCCCATAGCACCACTTCGCCCTTATATTTTTATTGCTAAGCATAATTATTCAACTCGGTTTTAGGTAAGAAGTCAATAAAAAAACTGTGTAGTCCAATTAGTGCCACCAGTTGGTGCAAGGTTGTGGTATATAGGCGGCAAATCGATATTCGCTAGTGGTACTAAAAACACAAAAATGCTGTTAATTGTATAAACTGTGTTAAAATAAAGGTGTGGATATACATTTCACAGGTTGATCTGGGTCATAAATATGAACATCTTTGCCTATGAAATATCTCAAAAGAAAAAAAAGGTTAGGTTTTACCAGTGTAACAAACTGGTGAGTCTTTATTTTACACTCGGTACATAAAAAACTTAAGTAAAAGCAGTCAGAAATTAAGCCATTAATATTATAGAACATACAGTATCAAAGAGAATGTACAAAGGTTAAATCGTCAAGTTACATAGATCAAGAGTCATTAATATTTATAGGCGCATCGATTGTTTGGTACAAATTAATTCAATTTTTCTGGGGAAATTGCAAAAGACGGAGGGCTCGGTAGGGGGAGGTATATTGAATTAATACCGATTTCTCCTTTATGTTAATTTCCTTGCTTGTCAGCGGTGCGTTTTTATCCATTATTAACATATCAGTTCATGTTATGTTTTGTATGCTTTGAGCTCTCTCGTAAATACGAAAAAGTTTTCTTGTTCACAGGAAACTTTGCAATTCGAACACTAAAAGAAATATCACGTTCATAGATGAGCAAGTCTCTATAAAGAGAGGTAAGCCGGCTGTTAAAATATTGAAAAATTAATGAATTTAGGGTTTCGTGCCTTTAAAGGAAAAAGGAACCCTAATAGGATCACGAACTACGCAGTAAAACAAATTCTAACTGGCCTGATTACAGGTCACTGTAAACTTAGCAAACACTTGGAAATTACAGGTGCAACCACAGATATCGAGAGATAGGCCCTTGGCGCTAAGCTTGTATCGGAACCAGTGTCGCCGAAAACTAAGAACACGCATACATTTACACCACTCGTACATCAATCCCTCCGCTTTTATTGGTCAGTGCAATGTCATGAACCTATCGTCCGAACACACCCACACTACCGCAGGTATACTAGCTAGTCGAGCTAGTGTTGGGACAATGCAAGGACAACGTGTATCATCGATCGATTATAATTTATAGACACTGGTATAGACAGTCGTATACAATGCCGGGTTCTATAAATAAAATAGTAAATTGTTTGTAAATACGACATATTTATACGACATACGACATACGAGACCCCTTTGCCTCTCTTCTTTTTTTCAACAGAATCATTACAGCTAGAAAGAGAGGCAAAGAGGTTTCTGAAGGTAGAATAACTGTGAACTCTTCGGACCTGACTGAAAGCATCGAAATTTCCGATCAATACTTATAACACCCCATTATCCTTAGTCGGGCGAGGTTTTAAACAAACTTAAAATCTAAACTGCCTGTTTGGCAATCATTGGAATAACTATGAATAAACTTACGTATTATGAGCAATAAAATAACTATATTATTACATTAACTATATTAGTAATTGCGGGATGATAAAATCTATCGATTCAAAAACATAATTCTCCTATCACTACCCCCATCACTATATGTCGTCTCTGTGTGCGTGTAACAGTTTGACTCCGTATCACGATGCATCTTTGCTTTCGTACTTAGATAAGTGTGAAATTTTCATTGCGAGTTAGCTTGGCAATAAGTAGTGAAATTAAGATACAAAACCAGCAATGTATAGTAAACTTAGCGAGAACAACATGACATTGTCACTTTAATGTCAATTCGTGACGAATTTTCCGCGAATGATTTATTTTCGTAATAATGTTTATTTCTTGTGTTTTAAGAAGAAATAATAGTTGGAATGAGACTTACAAGTGACATGTGACACCGGCGTTCTTGGAGTTCACAATCTCGCTTCTATTTTTGCACGTGAGTATTGCACAGTTCGGCATTTTCGAAAAACAACGGAAATGAATTCGTCACTGCGGTCGCCCGGTGACTACCGAGAATTTTTAATATCTAACCTGTCGGAGCTACATTTGTTCGCACGTGCCACGCCCCTCAACCTATCTCTCGATATCTGTGGGTGCAACAGACAGCTTCCTATGCAGGGGATGCATGGAAGAGGATGAGACCGCAGAGAACATACTTGGCTTGCGTGCCCATCCGGTGCTGGCTGAAAATCAGCGCTGTAGGTGTCTGACATCTCAGCATAATGCTGAGCCAGTGTCCGGTTCACTACCGCAGAGACACACTTGTTATATGTTTTTTTGTTTTGTTTATTTTTTGTTTAATATGCGTGTCCTGTGTGTTTGTGAATAAATGTTTCTTTCTTTCTTTCTTTCTTTCTTCTTTCCATCCACCATTGAAACTAGGATGGCAATCGTGGGTGAAACGACAACGCCCTCGGAGCTCCTAGAACATCCAGGCCTCCTACTCATGCTTGTGCAGGAGTTGGGATGGCTGAATTAGAAGAGTAGGTGCAGGGGATATGCACAAAGTCCACGCTCAAGTGGGCCAGGTGCTGGCACTACCACCCCCTGAAGAAGAAGAAGGATCACTTCGTTGGTCGTCCATCTGTGTCTCCGGCTGCCAAGACGTCCCAATTTTCGTGAATTTGCTTGATACTCGCTAGGGAAGAAAAACCTACTACAGGGTTCTTCCCGTTGACCTAAAATCATGAAACTCGGCACGAAACAAGGACTCGCACTTACCTAATGTTTAAAAAAATAAGTTTACCTGTTTTATTCCCAAGAAACTCAAACACATACACAGTCTTCATCAAACCGTTCATAGATATTAATCAGTTACGTTTCGCAATTCCCATACTAACATCATTAGAAGGAGCAATTCGAGGGTTTCGATTACGCAGATTTCACTTTTTGATTCATTTTGTCGGGCTTAATACTTAATAATTATTATAATAATAAATTTACATATTACAGGCTCATACATTGCTTCTGGCCCGACACTAGGATACCGTCGTGGGAACCAGAAATGCGACGTCACACAAATATAAAGATCCAAGACCTGTTTTTTTTTTTTTTTTCTCTCCAGCCGGGTATCGAATCCGGGACCTCTCGCATTGGAGCTACAACCACAGCGCCACAGAGGTCATCAATTACCCAAAAGATAAGTCTAAAGTTTATTTTGAATAGATACCGATAACAGTTTGGCATAAACAACAAGTTAATCTAATGTTTCATATTTCTCGTAACCCCAAAAACAAACCTTCCAAAATTTTATTTCGTTTTTATTCTGACAAACACCAGCTTTAAATATGCATTGCACAATAATATACTGTTACACAACACCGCGATTTCCACGAAAGGGTAATAAATACCACATAAACCAAAACTCGATTCAGAACAAAATTATATGAGAGTCTATTTTGCAAGTGCTTCATTACATGCTCCTCGCATCCTTGACATTTCATTATAAATCTTTGATTTATTGAGAAAACCCAAAACATGGGAACGCAGAACGCGACCGTGCTCAGCCTAGTACGGTAGCTTGCACGTAGGGCTAGTAAGTGCGATCAAAAATAACCCTTAGTACGCTTTCAGTGTTGTGTTTATTGGCCATGCAGGACGCGGGGAGACATACTGACTGCACCCACTTGCGGGGTCAATCGCATGTAAAATCCCGCGTGCGTGATGAAACCCGCAAGACGCTGAAAGAGGCCTAGCATCTGAAGTTATCAGTACATGTACTAAATATTTAGGAGTAGCCAAATAATTATCTGGTGCAAAAATATACATAGAAAAAGTTTGTAGAAAGAGTAGAGGTATCGTAGCCAAGTCAAGTTGGTATCCTATCGACTGATAGAGCTGTAAAGTCCTGACTTCCCTACGAAATATCCGAAGGATCGCAAGATACAGCTGTGTAGCAGGTTTTAAAGTAGTTGTCGAACCCAACAGCTTATTAAAGAGTTATCGAAGACTAAGTTCGTGGCAATTTTCTTTGTCTCTGAGCAAGGTGTCACCTCTCTCTCACTCTCTCTCTCTCATACCACCGTACCCAAAGTTAGAGCCAAAGAAAATTGGCGCAGCCCATATAAACGTAGCGTCAGAAACCGAGTTTCAGCAACGGGAGCTCAAAAGTATTTGAAGTTGAATTAGGCCAAAGAAAAATACTATTACCCCTTGCTGTTGGTGAAAAAATACAAGACTAAAGGAGCTTCACACTATAAATTGAAACAAACTATTTTGGGGCGTTAGTAGCTTGGCGGGCTATTCAATGAGAACCACTAGGTAGACGTATACGAAAGTTTATTCATAGCGTTTACGATACACAAACGTGTTCCTATCTAGCCTGCCTGATTGGGACTGGTTACAATGCGGTGCGGGGGAAATTGCATCGCTGCAGTCTGCCGCGTCAGCACAGTATTGTGTTCCTACAATATTCCCCCCTTTAAAAAACTTCACAATTCAAAAATATCACGAAAATATAACTAATACAAAATCATAGTCACCCTATCATTATTCTAATATTAAAACTTCACTGTTCATGACACAGAGACTCACAATATCGCACGAAATATCTGACGCTGCAAATGTACTGGCGTCGACGTTATGCGTCTTAGGTTACAATCCAAATACCTAGTAACAATACTGGTGGACGTACTCTAATATTTGCATGATTACAAAGTCTAACTAAAGTACTCTACTCTATGCTAAGTACACTACTCACGATTTGAGTACACATGATTACAGGATGTTCTAAAATAAAATAGAAAAATATAAAACTTTGTTTCGTTTAACACATTCCTTCTCTAGGATAGCTATAGGACAAATTGGTATACAAAAATATATGACACATAAAAGGCAATGAATATAGCCGACAAAATAGTAAAATGATGCTTAACTAAGTCGCAATGTAAAAAAATATATATATAACAATAACACATATAAGTATGTCCCGTCAGTATATCATTGTTTGATTGGTAGCTGTGACGTTGGTCGTTGGTGGCGCTATTCCGTGTTCACCTGTACCTGTACGACCTTTCTCTGTTCTTGATATCAGGTCGTCTACGAATTTGCCATGGTAATATCTTGTGCACTTTTTTAGGACGAAATAAAAACACACACTGAACACAAAAACTGCCGTAATTACCATTAAAATCCCATATAGCTCTACTTTATTCTCAAGTGTCGATGTCGCCTTGGCTGTATTATCGGCTCCAGTCTGCGCGATAATTACTTGGGCGTTCTTTGACTGTTGTTTCCCCATGTTTGTAAGGATAGTCATCTACTCAATGTGATGTTACAGTGGATATCTTATTCGCAATGGACTAAAAATACTTATTTAACTTTACATGTTACAAAATATATGCTTATTCCAGTGTTACACTTACCTAATGACCGACTTACAAAAATCGCACCGGTGGCTTTATGATTCTGCCACTGCGTGTGGTCCTAGTTACTGACGTATCCTTAACTACTTGGATACCCGTAGTGATTGGAATTGGTACCGGCACTGGTAAGCTAGCATCCTGTAAAGGTTGAGCCTGAGGGGTACCTGTATCATCTTCTGCCAGTATATAGGCGGGTTTTAGCCTATCTATAGAAATATGCGTCTGCCTGTTCTGCAGTTGTACTTTAAAAACCTTACTTGATCTACTTAAAACGCGGTAGGGGCCATCATAAGTCGGTGTGAGAGGTTTTTTAACAGCGTCGTTCCTGATAAACACGTGTGAGCAGGTGTGCAAATCTTTATGTACGAATATCTTCCGCGAATCGCTATCAGCTCTTGGCTTAGGTCGTAAACTGTGGACCATTTCGCGCAGTTTTTCTACGTAAGTATACTGATCAACAAAAGTGTTACGTCCCGTGCTGTAAAAGTCACCTGGTAAACGTATAGGCTGTCCCAATACCAATTCCGCCGCGCTGAAACCAGTGTCGGATCTACATGCTGCACGAAGTCCGTATAATACTGTAGGTAGTTCCTCGTCCCATGATGCAGTATCCGTTAATCTACATTTAAGTGATACCTTTAATGCGCGGTGCCATCTCTCTATTTTTCCATTACTCTGTGGGTGATAGGGGGTGGTTCGAATCCTCTGTACCCCTAACAGCTTCATGAGGTTGTTGAACAAATCACTCTCCAGCTGTCTTCCCATATCTGAAGTAAGTCTGACTGGACTACCATAACGACATACCCATTGTTCGTAAACCGCCTTCGCCGTGGTTTCTGCCGTTATGTCTGCGACGGGCACCACTTCCGGCCAATTTTTGAACCTATCTATAATAGTAATACAATATCTGTTACCTGTTTTAGTAGTCTGCAATGGACCTACGATGTCCACATGTATATGCTCGAACCGTTCGCACGGCGGGAAACTTTCTAAATCTGAGATAGCGTGTCGGTTTACTTTACTTTTCTGACAATGTATACAGGTTTTGGCCCACAATCTTATGTCTTTATTCATCTCCGGCCAAAAAAATCGCGTCGCTATCATTTTCAAACTGGTTCTGATTCCTGGATGGCTTATACCATGTACTGACTGAAAAACGGGCATCCTGAAACTTTTAGGTACATATGGTCTGACATTATCCGTTGTAACTTCGCAATAAATTGCTTTGCTGACATCGGGTAAATGAACGCGTTTCAACTTAACCGTGCTCGTATCGCTGTTACCTAGTAGCTTCGTAATTTGTTCGTCCGTAACTTGCTGCGCTGCTAATTCCTCGTAATCTATCACCGTGGGACAAACGATAGTTTCGACACGTGATAAAGCGTCCGCTACTTCGTTTTCGCTACCGCTGATGTGCTGAATATTGTTTGTGAACTCGCTGATGTACAGTAGGTGACGAATACGCCTAGGCGTTTCTTTGTCTGAACTTACCTTTGTTAGCGCGTATATGAGAGGCTTGTGGTCGGTAAATACCGTGAGCTCTCGGCCTTCTATCATATTCCTGAAATGCATGATTGACATGTATATAGCGAGCAATTCCCTGTCATACGTGCTGTATTTTTGTTGCGCATCTGATAGTTTTTTCGAGTAATATCCCAATGGTTGCCATACCCCGTCGATCTGTTGCTGTAGAACCGCACCTACGCAGGTATTAGATGCGTCTGTCATCAATGCTAAAGGAACTTCCGAAGCAGGATGAGCAAGCGTGATAGCGCTTTGTAAGCTGACCTTACACTCCTCAAATGCCATCTCCGAATCCTTGTCCCACTCGATTGCTGTCTTGTCTCGTTTCTTAGAATTATGAAGGAACTTGTTAAGATGAGCGTGATGCTGTGCTGCTTTAGGTAAATGCGATCTATAAAATTAATCATACCCAGGAATCGTCGTAACTTCTCGACTGTACTTGGTTTTGGATATTCCATGATGGCTTTGATCTTTTCAGATAGGGGTGAAATCCCTTCTGAAGTAACTTTGTAACCAAGAAATTCAACCTCTGCTTTTCCAAACTCCGACTTACTAAGGTTGATTGTCATGCCTATTCCATTGAAACGCTCAAATATCATCTTAACATGTTCCTTGTGAATGACGTCATTTTCTGAGGCAATAAGTACGTCATCGATATAACAGAATAATGAAGACTTACCTTGTTGGTCGTCACCGATGTTTTCCAGGCCTTGCAACACCGTGTTGTCCATAAACCTTTGGAATGTTTGAGCCGCATTACGTAGACCAAAAGTCATCCGCGGAAACTCAAACAATCCAAAGGGTGTTATGATAGCCGTTTTCTCAATGTCCTCCTCGGCGACCTCCAAAAAATGATATGCCCTATTAATATCAATTCGTGTAAACACTTTTTTTGCCGACAGTCCGTAGGTAAAATCATGCAATCTTGGTACCGGATAGCGGTCAGGTATAGTAACCGCGTTAAGGGCACGATAGTCACCGCAGGGGCGTAGTTGACCATCTTTTTTAGGTACTACGTGCAGTGGGCTGGCCCACTGACTCTTGGATGGTCTGCATATGCCGCATTCTTGCATGAAACGAAACTCTTCTCTTACCTTATTATACTTGTCCGGTGGGAGAGGTCTAGCGCGTGCATAAACGGGCGCTCCGGTCGTTTTTATTTGATGTTTCACTGCGTGAGTTGGCGACTTCCCCTTAAAAGAAATAGGTTTAGTAATCTCTGGAAACTGTTCTAGCAACTCGCGGTAAGGGTTATCTTCCTGAATGGTCTTTATCGAGGGTTCACCGTGACTTATGATGGTCCCTATCACGCTTAGCTCCGTTAATCCATCCACTAATTTCCTGTTGTACAAATCAACCATTAACTTATGTGTTTTTAAGAAATCAGCACCTATTATCGGTATTCTGACGTCACAAATCACAAAAGGCCATGTATAACTTCGTCTTAAGCCTAAGTTGAGTTCTAATGTTATTACACCATACGTTTTTATCTCCGTGCCGTTGGCTGCGTACAATTTATAGGTACTATCATTACAGTTCTTATAGTTTACTAGGGAAACAGGGATCACTGATACATTGGCACCGGTATCGATTAAAAAGTCCATACCGTTTCTTGAGTCCGCCACGCAAAGTCGATGGTTTTCACTAAGGTCGATACACTCACCCATCGTCGCGGAATGTACCGAATTTAGTTTCCCTTAGCGGGGGTATGGGGTTTCTTCCAGTTGCACGGCTCTTCGCAATTCCTGGCTGCTTCACGGAACCGGTAGTGATATTTGCACATCCAGTCTGCGTCTTGAGGCGTGCGTCTTGGGCCTCGTGAATGGGAACGGGATCGGCTGCGTCCTCCCCATTGCTGATTTCCTATGTACTGCCTACCTCTGATTTCGTTTACTTCTCCCCGCAGCGACTTCAGCTCGAGGGTCAGATTCCTCATCTGTGTCATGAGCTCCATGTTAGTTGCTGCCGCTGCTGATGCCGAAGTTGAAGGTCTATCTATCTCTGATATTTCTCCGCTCCGTAGATTCTCCATAATTTTATCCGCCATAGTAGATAACTCTTCCAGTTCCGCATCTTTGCTGCAACTCGCGAGGATTGCGCGCACCCATCCTGGCAGTCTTGACAACCACAGGTTCTTCACTGTATCTCCCAACGTACCTGTATTCTTTGCCAGCTCTCGCATCTTCGCAAGCAGTTGCGACGGCCGCTGCTGCCCCAGATCCATCTCTTTTACCAGTTTATGAAACTGGGCCTCCGCACTCGCTTGAAATATCTTGATTAACCGGGCCTTCAATACTGAAAATCTTTGTTGCGCCGGCGGGTCGTCTATTAAATCCGTGATTTGGCTAAGCTCCTCTTTTCCCAGCTTTGCCAACACCAGATCATACTTGACGTTTTCACCTTGATGTTGTGGTCCTACGATCGCCTCAAACTGCGCGAACCACATCCGCGGCATGTCGGTCCAAAAAATCGGTATACGAGCCGACAGGCTAATCGCAGCCAACTGCTGGTCCATGTTCTGTCCTGGCTGAGGTGGTGGTGGTAGTGCTGGGTTGTTTCCGGGCGCCACGGGTAACTGCACGTTTGGATTATATCCCGGCGCGTTTTGGTTGAGTCCCGCCGCGTTGAGTAGAGGGGCATTTGGATTAGCCATCCTATTGTCACACTTTATACCAGGCAGGTATTTACACGGGGTCACCACTTTGGGGCGTTAGTAGCTTGGCGGGCTATTCAATGAGAACCACTAGGTAGACGTATACGAAAGTTTATTCATAGCGTTTACGATACACAAACGTGTTCCTATCTAGCCTGCCTGACTGGGACTGGTTACAATGCGGTGCGGGGGAAATTGCATCGCTGCAGTCTGCCGCGTCAGCACAGTATTGTGTTCCTACACTATTAACAAGCAATAAATAAGGCTTCGGGAAACTTTCACGATAACTGGCAAGCTTCCAGCGGAGCTTTAGATGGGAAAAAGCTCGTTCGACCATTTACGATAGTTTTGAAAAAGCAGAGGTTTCAAAGTATAGGATATTGAATATAGACTCTCCAGGTACATTTGTGTATATAAGTGTACATATTGAAACAGTTCCTTACTCTTTTTATAACTTGTTTCTAACTTTTTAGCTCGCTTTTATAGCCAGCATTCATGATTATCAATTTATAATTATTTTTTAATTTTTTATTTAGCCATTAAGGTGTCCCACTGCTGGGCAAAGGCCTCTCCCTCTTTCGTCCACACTTCCCTGGTCTGTGCCACCTCCGGCCACCCCGGCAAAAACTTGTCGAGGTCGTCCCGCCATCTCAGTTTAGGCCTGCCTCTACGCCGGTATCCGTCCTGTGGCACCCAGTTAGTGGCGATTTTCGCCCATCTATCTGGGTGCATGCGACTTACGTGGCCGGCCCAGTTCCACTTTAGCTTAGCGGTCTGTGCACCCACATTAGCGATGCCAGTTAAGGAGCGCAGTGTGGTGTTCCTTATGCGGTCCGTCCTACGAACACTTAGGATGCTACGCTCCATTGCTCGCTGGCAAACCTTGAGTTTGGACTTCTGAAGTTCGGTCAAAGACCATGACTGAGCGCCGTAGGTTAGGATAGGCAGGATACACATGTCGATGAGCTTGCGCTTGAGGGTCAGCGGAAGGTTACCCTTCATAAGCTCCTTCATGGACCAGTAGCTCTTCCAGGCGTTAGAAATGCGTCTATCGATTTCTTTATGCTGCCTGTTTTCGAAGGAGGCTATCTGGCCCAAGTAAATGTACTCATCGACATAATGTATTTCCTGCCCATCTACCTCGACCCTACGTTTGACACTGTTAGTCATGGCCTGGGTTTTTGAACGATTCATCTTCAGTCCAACCTCAAGGCTTACATTGCTGAGTTCCTGTAACATACGCTGGAGCTGGGGTGCAGATGGGGCAAACAGGACAATATCGTCGGCGAAGTGAAGGTTAGTAAGTCTTCTGCCACCAATGTCAATGCCTCGGTCTGCCCACGGGACCGCCAGCTTCTTGAACACTTCCTCGAGGGTGCAGGTAAACAGCTTCGGAGATAGCGGGTCTCCCTGTTTGACGCCTCTCTCTATGGGGAATGATGGTCCGGCTAGATGTAATTTTATATCAGCTGTACTATTTTGGTAAATACTTTCCAGAATGCTAATGTAAGTGTGATGGATATTTTGGCTGTGGAGTGCAGAAAATATCGATGAATGTATAATGCTGTCAAAAGCCTTGGAATAGTCGACAAAAGCAAGATAAAGGGTCTTATTAAATTCATTGCTCTTCTCTATGATTTGATTAAGGGTGTGGAGGTGATCTGTGGTGGAGAAGCCGGGGCGGAATCCGGCTTGTTCTGGGGGTTGATGAGAGTCAAGCTGACCAGCAATGCGGTTTTCTTTTATTTTAATAAAAACTTTGTAAATATGTGATATGAGGCTGATGGGTCTATAGTTTCCTACATCACTTTTATTGCCCTTCTTATGCAGCAGAATAATGTTGGAATGACATAATTTAGTAGGGAGTTTTCCTTTCCTTTATAATAATGAAGTCAATAAATTAATTAACTTATTAGCACATTCATCATGCGCCAAAGAAAAACAACAAAGCCAAAGCCTCTCTGAAAGTATCCATTTGATATTAATTTCTTCTTGAAATCATGAGGTCCTGAAAAAAAGTTTCAAAACTGTAAAAAATATTTTGATAAGAGACATACAACAATGATCTAGCTCTGTAAGGATTCCTTCCTTATGACGATGTGTATTGCCAAATGCCCTTATTTCGCGTAAGTAAACACTTCCTTAATCTCGAAAACTATATGTTGCGAAGTTATAAATTTTCTTCAGTCAGTTATTTTGGAAATGGGAACAACACAAAATTAAATTAAATTGATGTTTTTCGTCTAAAACATACCTAAAACTTGCTATTTCAAGGGATCCAAAAATAATGAAGATATGGTTCTTACGTCAAAAAATAGGTATTTAAAATATCTTAATACTGTAGTTTGAAATCAAGATATAATCAAAAAACACAATTTTCGCTTTTTTTAGCCGCAGCGACTGACGATGACGTAATAGCCATGTTACAGTGTGAGCTGTTATGAACTTTATTTTAATGTGGATGTATCCAAAAAGTCAACCACCACGAATCGAGTTTTATAACAAATTAGAATTAAAAAATATTTTTGCCCGGATGCACAACCAATTAATAACTCAAAGAAGTTTGACGGTCATTCTCGGTCACAGTGACCTGGCTCGGGAAATGTCAGAGCCCTAGCACAACAATTAAGGCTTCGGCATATCGCTAGCAGATCGCTAGCGGGGCTGTAGCGGAGCGGTTGTCATTGTCGTCAACTGTATGGTAAAATGGTGCCACCAGTTGGTGCAAGGTTGTGGTATATAGGCGGCAAATCGATATTCGCTAGTGGTACTAAAAACACAAAAATGCTGTTAATTGTATAAACTGTGTTAAAATAAAGGTGTGGATATATATTTCACAGGTTGATCTGGGTCATAAATATGAACATCTTTGCCTATGAAATATCTCAAAAGAAAAAAAAGGTTAGGTTTTACCAGTGTAACAAACTGGTGAGTCTTTATTTTACACTCGGTACATAAAAGACTTAAGTAAAAGCAGTCAGAAATTAAGCCATTAATATTATAGAACATACAGTATCAAAGAGAATGTACAAAGGTTAAATTGTCAAGTTACATAGATCAAGAGTCATTAATATTTATAGGCGCATCGATTGTTTGGTACAAATTAATTCAATTTTTCTGGGGAAATTGCAAAAGACGGAGGGCTCGGTAGGGGGAGGTATATTGAATTAATACCGATTTCTCCTTTATGTTAATTTCCTTGCTTGTCAGCGGTGCATTTTTATCCAATATTAACATATCAGTTCATGTTATGTTTTGTATGCTTTGAGCTCTCTCGTAAATACGAAAAAGCTTTCTTATTCACAGGAAACTTTGCAATTCTAACACTGACACTAAAAGAAATATCACGTTCATAGATGAGTAAGTCTCTATAAAGAGGTTAGCCGGCTGTTAAAATATTGAAAAATGAATGAATTTAGGGTTTCGTGTCTTTAAAGGAAAAAGGAACCCTAATAGGATCACGAACTACGGAGTAAAACAAATTCTAACTGGCCTGATTACAGGTCACTGTACACTTAACAAACACTTGGAAATTACAGGGGTGCAACAGACACCTTCCTATGCAGGGGATGCACGGAAGAGGATGAGACCGCAGAGAACATACTGCTTGCGTGCCCATCCACCATTGAAACCAGGATGGCAATCGTGGGTGAAACGACAACGCCCTCGGAGCTCCTAGAACATCCAGGCCTCCTACTCATGCTTGTGCAGGAGTTGGGATGGCTGAATTAGAAGAGTGGGTGCAGGGGATATGCACAAAGTCCCCGCTCAAGTGGGCCAGGTGCTGGCACTACCACCCCCTGAAGAAGAAGAAGGATCACTTCGTTGGTCGTCCATCTGTGTCCGCCAAGACGTCCCAATTTTCGTGAATTTGCTTGATACTCGCTAGGGAAGAAAAACCTACTATAGGGTTCTTCCCGTTGACCTAAAATCATGAAACTCGGCACGAAACAAGGACTCGCACTTACCTGATGTTTAAAAAAATAAGTTTCCCTGTTTTATTCCCAAGAAACTCAAACACATACACAGTCTTCATCAAACCGTTCATAGATATTAATCAGTTACGTTTCGCAATTCCCATACCTACTAACATCATTAGAAGGAGCAATTCGAGGGTTTCGATTACGCAGATTTCACTTTTTGATTCATCTTGTCGGGCTCACTGACATAGTCCCAAGAAGTTCTACTTTAATAAGATATTACCATTTGAGCAATTTAAAATCACGTTAAAGCGACTTTGTCGAAAAAGGGATATTACAATGTTCAAAATTATTTAAATGACGGCACTGTATGAGGTTAATCTAGCTCAACAGAGATCTTGCTGTTAATAGTTTTAATTGTAGTTGTAATTGTAATTAATAATAGTTGTAATTATTAATTCCTGCTTATTAATTATAATATCTAATATTGTAATATTTGTAATAGTTAAAAACAACCAATTTTTAAAAGTAATCTAAATATCGACAGTTGTCCAATTTAGAGACGAAGTAAAAATAACGTTTGCTAAGTAAATGTAAATATCTACAGTAATAAAGAACTCTGACTTTGACTTTGAAGTCTTAGGAATCATAACGAAAAATCATAGACTACGTTGGCTTAAGCTTGTTACGCAATAATGGCTGTAAAGCTAACATCATCATGCTCAGCCCACATCAACCCACTGCTGGGCATAGGCCTCTTCTCTATAGCGCCAACCCCTATGGTCCTATGCCATCTGCATCCATTGAGCTCCTGTCCACTTTAGTATATCGTCGGACCATGGGGCCGGTGGTCTGCCCACTGGCCTTGTTGCTCCCCTTGGCCACCACTCCATGACTGCTTTGGTCCACCGTCCGTCATCCCGTCTAGCAAAGTGTCCCGCCCATATCTACCTCGGTCTCGTTATCCGCTTACCTACATCTTCGACCTTCGTCTTCCGTCGAATTTCGACGTTTGGTACGCGGTCAACGAGGGAGATACCTAGCATGGAACGCTCCATTGCTCGTGGCACCTCGACTTTTTGTATAATTGGCTTAGTGAGCGTCCATGTTTCGGCTCCATAGGTGAGGATAGGTAAGACACATTGGTTATATACCTTATAGTCTTAAGGCATTGTGGTAGTTTGGACTTAAAGACTTCGTCTAGCTTCCCGAAAGCAACCAACCTCAAGCCGACGCGTCTGATGATCTCCTTCACCTGTGCATCGCGGTCAAAGGATAAAATATGTCCAAGGTAGTCGTAATCGCTGACCATCTGTACGTTGTCATTGCCAACAATTATGTACGGGACATTCAAAGAGCGATTCGTCACAATCTAGGTCTTGGAGACGTTCATCCTGAGACCGACTTTCAGGGAAGCTTCATGTAATTCTGCGAGTGCGTAACGCTATAGATTTTTATTCTAAAGAAAGTTAACAGAAATATCTGACTTCAATATTCTTAAGAAGAAGCAGTTCGAGAGTTTAAATTTAGCAAATTTCACTTTTTTATTTGTCTTGTCGGGCTTACATAGTCATAAGAAGTCTTAGGAGTTATAACGAAAAATCACGAAGCTGAAATTAGTTTATAGTTAGTAGACCACCGTTAATTAGTAGATTGTAAACCAAGGATGAAAAGTGACCCATCTCACCGGAGGTATTTCTGGCACTCGAACGAAGTGAGAGCGCCAATAGTTCGTGGGTGAAATGGGTCACTTTCCCCCGAGTTAAACAATTTACTTTTCACTTCGACTGTGAAGAAAACACATTTTCCGAAAGGGACTTGAGATTTTTAGCACATCTCCAGTTCATGAAATGATTGTATGCCTTGAGATATCTCTACTTAGAGCACTGCGATAATAGATAGTTAACAACAGCTTTTACCTGTGCTTTTATCTCATCGGGAGTTAAAATTTAAATTAATGTCCATGTCACTGGAATCACTTTCCAAAACCATTTGTAACCAAAACAAGACATGGTATTTATATTTAATTTCGTGTTCTCGCTTGTTCTATTGCAAACCTTCATTGTTTTTTATTACTAGACTCTGAAATAATTAAAATACACATACTCAAAACATTAGAAAAGTTTAAAAACTTATCTATTGGTTTCAATAAAAATAATAATAATAATAAGACGTCCCTCAATTATTATCGACTCCATGGCCGTGGTGTCAAAAATAAAAGTAAAAACTTTCCACCCTAGGGATGGAAAAGCAATTTCGAAAAAATTAAATGATATGAATGAAAATTACACTTTCCGAACAAGAGAGATGCAATAGTAGATTTCCTAGGAGTTCGCAAAAGCTTATATTTATTTAAAAAATTATTAAATAAATATAAGTTAAAATTAAAAATTTCTGAAAATTTTGCAGATTGGCAGCTAATAGTTGCGTTGTAGAATGGGGTTATGAACTTTGCAGGAAAATAAAAATAAAGCTTGATCTATGAATTTGAAATTTGGCAGATATGATGTTTGAGAAACCAGGACTAAGTTCGGTATTTCCTTTTTATTTTTTTCCTCACTATAATATCAGTTTAATACAAATTCTAATCACCCTTGCATTAGACTACCACTCTCGACGAAAATGAAACGATTCACTCGACTTCTTAACACTTTTTTTTCACTCCAAAGCACTATCAGTACAAGATTAACCGCTCCACTCAAAATCACGAGCGTTTATAGGTTTCTCTAGCTCAATCCAACATAAATATATTTAAAAAATAATAAGAACAAATTTAGATACACTTAAAAATATTATAATTATATACATTGAATAACTAAATTAACTTTGTATTTTCGACGATATCCACTATCCATTGGTTACTACTTCCACCGCCATTTCGCTGGGCGCGTTCGGGTGGCGGAAATAACAACCATTTGAGCTACAGTTTATAATTTTAAAACTCACACAATAAATTCCATTATTCAATTATTAACTTAATAAAATTCTAATTATATTATGACGATATATTTTAACAAAATATATCCAATATTGGTTTTATTTAATATTGGTTACTACTTCCACCGCCATTTCGCTGCGCGCCTTCGGGTGGCGGAAATAGTAACCATTTGTGTCACGGTTTCATTTTTAAACTTAGCTCATAATTTAATTTAATCATCAACAAAATAACATTTATCAGGATAGTTTTTAAATTCTAGGACTATGAACTTATTTATGTACTGGGCCGTAGAAAGGGGGATAACACGAAATTAAAGGTAAGAAGAAACATGTTGGACGACTGGTTTGGCCTAACAGGTTTGAATCCCCGTACGGGCAAATATTTGTGTGATGAGCATGAATATTTGTTTCTTAGTCTTAGTCCTATGTAAATACATAGGAAACATCCAATTTATCTCTATTAAATATAGCGTCGTCTAGTACCCATAACACAAGCCTTGTTGAGCTTAGTATGGGCCTTGTTCGATTTGTGTAAGATTGTCCTCTAATATTTATTTATTTAAGTTTCTTACGACGTTATCGGAGATACTGTGGTTATCAGATAAATAATATAAACATTCATAGGCTTGGCTTCTGACCCCACACTGCGATACCATTTATCGTGGAAACCAGAAACAGTGACGTCACAAACAAGTAAAAATACACGACCTGTTTTTTTTCAAAGACAAAGTCAAAGTCAAATGTCTTCCTATGTTTTCCTTCCTTTCTTCCTTCCTTCCTAACATTTTCTTTCTCCTCAGCCGAGATTGGAACCCGGGACTTCTCGCTTGGGAAGCACAGGACCACAATACCACAAATGTAATATAGATATAGATAGATGTTATAAAATCTTGGCCACCCTTTGTGTTCGACTCGCACTTGGCTATTTTACACGACTCCACGCAGGTGAAGCCGCGGGCAACGGCTAGTAGTAAACAAATCTTAAATTCAAACAAGCCAGTTTCACGTTGCATCGCGTCACATTCACACAAATTAGGCGGCAGCCAGTCGCGAAACGTCTGATGCAGCCAGAGCGGCTGTAATCTGCCGCCCGTCTTCATTTCATTAAGGGGGAGATGTTGAGTGTCTTTCGCTGCCTTGAATGTTGGGCTAAGAGACTAGAGTCGTTCACTTATCTGGCATATGAACATTAACACCTTCGCTGCGGCAGATTGAACCCCGTTCTGCCCAGCAGTGCAGGTAATGGGGTCCCTTTGCTATTTGGCGGCAGACTGCGGAGGGAGGTTGATCGACCCCACACTACACCAAACACTTTAGAGTGTAATGTTTTTTTTTTTTTTTTTTAATCTTATTTATTTTATAAGCCATACATACATCTTATGATTAAGTCAGCTTAAAAATAATTAACAAAGTTACAGTGCTTACAGTATTACTTTAACAAAAGAAAATAACATTAAATAAATCTAAAATTGGTTAGTTACATAAGTATTTTGTAGAGTGTAATGTTGGGCTGAAAACAAATAAAAATTACAAAAAGAAAATAGGTAGCCATAGATTCAACACATACAAATCTGGCTTCGCCCAGAAATTATATTTATAATTATAAAGAAATCACAGAAAAACTTTACGTGGTCATTTCACCCTTCATCACACATTATGGCGGTACAAAGTAATGTGAAGCTAGTGATGGGAAATAAAACAGTCGATAAGAATTATAATAGTATATTAAATGTTGGAATGTACTCGAGGGGCCGAAATGCTTCATCGATTTAAAAAATCGATGAAGCATTTCGGCCCGTTAATTCTGTGGTGCGGAGGCTTGGGGTCAAAGCACCACTTTTTTAAGTGCAGCGTGGTAAAGGGCCAGTATATCCCATGTTAAAAGTTTCCCACCATAAAGTATGTAATATCAAGATGAATCAAAAACACTATTCATCTCTTTCTTACACAAAAAAGCCATAGACATAGTCTTCGCAAATTATAAAAGTTCGGTCGTCCTCTTCCCGCACGTCCCGAAAGGACGCAAAGGAGTTGTATTACCTCCTATCGCAGTGTAGTACCGCCGTGCTATATGCGAATAGCTTAATTTTGACTGTAATCGGATTTTAAAATGTCTGCCCTTCCCTGACTGAGTAAGATTTGATTGCGCATAATATTTCTCATACCTCGTGATGATATGACGACGCCTGATAATACACCGACTCGAAATTCTCGGATCCTTTTTAATTCCAGTATGATTTTGAGTACGTGTTATTCTTAAGTCACCGGGCAAGAGAACATCTTCAATCATACCTACGTTTGTTTCGTGAACTCCTAAACTAGCCGCTTGTCTCGTAGCTGCATCGTACGTAGCCTGTTGAGGGGACGCAGGCTTAAAACAAGGTAAGATGTGTTCGCTTGTTTACTTTGTTTGTGTGTGGGTCTGGCATCTATGTTATGTGTGCTTGGTAGTTTAATTACTGATAGTGAAGAACAAATGTTAGAATGCATTTTCATTGAGTCACGACATCATACGAGTAGGTATTACACGTACGATGCGCTTAGATGGCATAGCTGTGATGACGATGACAGAAAAATCGTCGCAATTTTTTCAATTTGATTTACACATTGCTTCTGGCGCCATACTAAGATACCCTGTGTCGTGGGAACCAGAAACAGCGACGTCACACACATATAAACATCCAAGACCTTGGGTTTTTTCTTTATCCCCAGCCGGGAATCGAACCCGGGACCTCTTGCATGGTAGACAGAGCCACAACCGCAGCGCCACAGAGCTCGCCATTAATTTAAAAAAAAAAAAAACTTTTGAAAAACCGTCTAAGTGCGTGTCTGCACATTTAGGATTCCGTATCAAATGTAGAATATAAACCTAAAGAGGGAAATTCCACGATTTTTTCTTCTTCAATATATCGTTATTTGTTAGTAAGATATTGTTATTTGTTAACAAACACTAAAAACAGAATAAAATTAATCTTGAAGGGAGCTCTCATTCAACAAACGTGTTTTTTTTGCTCATTTTTGCTTGATATTGATAACGGCAACAGATAGACGCTTGTAATATTCATAAAATATTAAGTTATATATTCACTTTAAAATAAATAATTAAATAAAAATAAAACAAATATTTATAGGGGGCTCCCATAAAACAAACGTCATTTATTTTGCTCGTTTTTGCTCGATATTGATAACGACAACAAGTTGACGCTTGAAATATTTACAGAACATTGCGTTATATTTTTAACTATAAAATAAATAATATTAAATTAAAATAAAATAAATATTTAAGGGGGGATCCCATACAACAAACGTGATTTTTTTGCCGTTTTATAGATAATGGTACGGAACCCTTCGTGGGCGAGTCCGACTTGCGATTGGATGTTTTTTTTTTATAATTTTTTAATCCTTAAGATTTCTTGTACGAAGTTACGGAACCCTTCGTGTGCGGGTACGACCCGCACTTGACTTTATATGTAAGGTATGGAATTGATCGGTTAGTAATGAAAGACGAAGAACTTTAAAAGTCACACTAAAACATTGGAACACTTTACAAAGTTTGTGTATGAAGTCATGAATGTAAATGTCTTCTAAAATGCACTGCTCTTAAACCAACTGCAACAATGTTACTCATTAAAATTACATTGTTTCATTGATATGAATAGAGTTAGGAGGTCTTTATGATCCATTTTTATGAATGAAAAATGCAAATCGTAATTTGTTACTCTGACAATACGGACCATGACACAGTCTTACTTAGTATTTTTCATATATAACAGTACACACCGGAAAAAATCACTATAAAAACTGATATTGACAAACTTACAACAGATCTAATAAATTCTGATTGGTCCGCCTGTTACAATCCGACCGACGTAGATGTGGCTACCACAACTCTTGCGGAGACTTTTACCAAAATCTTGACCAGACAAGCGGTTAAAATCTCTCGCAGTTCTGATTTCTGAATTTGAATTTCTTTATCCTACAAAGCTGCTGCTGCATTCCACAACTGTTTACACAGTTGTAGAATGCAATAAAAACTATTTGTGATATAGAATCTGAAAAATCTGACAATACGTGGGGCGCACTGTAAGTTTCCGGAATGAATATGAAAAAATACTATTAAAGGTACAAAATTAATTTATTGTTTTTCAAAATAATCTCCCTTGGCGTCTATGCACTTTTTCATTCGATGAAACCAGTTTTGAAAACTTTTGTGCCACTCCTCTGTGGTGACCTCTGAAACGTGTTTTTCATACTCCTCGACAGCCTCTTCTGGTGATGAAAATCGTTGACCGCGTAATTGGTTCTTAATTTTTGGGAACAGAAAAAAGTCACAAGGTGCCAGGTCGGGACTGTAAGCAGGATGACTCATGAGTTCTACATTTTTCGCCTTCAAAAAGTCGTTTGTCTGTCTGGCCGTGTGAGAACTAGCATTGTCGTGGTGCAGGATGATACGGCGTTTACGGTTATTTTTACGGAGTTCGTCAATAACTTCCGGCAAACAAATGGTCGTGTACCAGTCACTATTCACTGTACGACGATTCTCTAAAGCAACAGTAGCCACGTGTCCAGTTTTATTAAAAAAAGAAGCAATCATCCGCTTAGATGCACTTTTCACGCGCGCCACTTTGGTTGGTTTCGGCTCATCTTGAAAGACCCATACGCTCGATTGCTGCTTTGTTTTGGGATCGTAGCAATAAATCCATGTTTCGTCACCTGTTACTATGTCCCACACCAAATTTGACGCACCTTCGTTGAATCTGGTAAGCATGGCACTGCACCAAGTGACGCGGTCCGTTTTTTGAGCCTCGGTCAAGTTGTGTGGGATCCACCGCGAGCACAGCTTTCTCACACCCAAATGTTTGTGTAGGATTAATTGTATTTGACTCATGCCTATTTCTAAGGATGCGCGAATTTCATGGTAGGTCACATGCCTGTCTGTTTCAATCATACGGCGCACAGCATCGATGTTTTTGTTGGTCACAGCGGTGGACGGCCGACCATCGCGAGATTCGTCACTGAGATTGATACGACCACGCTTGAATTCTGCAAACCAGCTATAAACAGTTGTCTTGCATGGTGCTTCATTGCCAAAAGCTGTTTCAAGCCGAGCGATGCTCTGTTGAGCTGTCAAATTACACTTAAAATCGTAGAAAATCATACTACGAAAATTTTCCCGAGTTAAATCCATGTTGATGCAGACACACAATTTTTTAAATGGCGCCACAAGGTAAAAACAAAAGGCAGTCAGATGAAACAAACTGCATTCTACAGCCAAAGAGTTCTATTTTCAAATGTTGCAATAAATTTTTAAATATTGTTTATGTAAGTGGCCAGTTCCGGAAACTTACAGTGCGCCCTATGTACAAGACTACTTGAAACTGATTTAGACCCAAAAACTGCACTCAACAAAGTTAACCAGTACTTTTCAAGAGTAGGAGTCTCATTCGCAAACAATATTCTTGACTCAACTAACATAACCGAACAAAAGTTAGCCTAGGAAGTACCGGCATCAATAGTTGAAAGAGATAGCGAATTCATTTTATCCTAACTCCACCTCACAGGTGTGACAGATCTCCTGAAAATAATTATAAGCCTAAAAAATAAATCGGGCCAGGCATTGACAGCATAACCAATGCTATCCGTAAAAACTCAAGCCGGGCTTTAATTAGTCCTTTAACCCACATCTACAACTTGAGTATGAGCTCAGGTGTGGTTCCCGGTCTTTTCAAGGTTGCCAATGTTTGTCCCATTTTTAAGGTGCGTGACCCATTGGAAGCTTCTAATTACAGACCTATATCATTACTTAGTATTCTCTCTAAGCGTTTAGAAAAGCTAGTAAATAAGCGACTTCTTAACTTCTTAGAATCTCAAGCTATACTGGCTCATAATCATTACGGCTTTCAAACTCAAACTCAAACTCAAAAGTACTTTATTACTGTAGATATTTACATATTCTTAGCAAACGTCATGTTTTGCCTCTTCTCTACATTGGACCACTGTGGGAGAAGAAGGGCGTAGAAACTCTCACAGATTGATTTTTAGATCTCTTTTAAAAATAGGTTGTGCTTAACTAATACAATTATGATTTATTTTTATTTAATAAGCTGGAATAAATAATTACAAAACTATTAACAGCAAGGTCTGTGTTGAGCCAGATTAACCCCATACAGTCCTGTCATTTAAGTAATCTTGAACATTGTAATATCCCTTTTTCGACAAAGTCGCTTTAACATGCTTTTTAAATTGCTCAAATGGCAATTTCAAAATCTCCAGAGGTATCTTATTGTAGTAGAGAATGCACTGACCCTTGAAAGAATTGCTAACCTTCGCGAGTCTAAAACGGGGCGCACATAGTCTGTGATTATTTCTTAGGTAAACATTACAGCTATCGCTAAGTTTGGAAAATGTTGTAAGGTTCTTGCGTACATACATTATATTTTCGAAAATAAATTGACTAGCTACTGTTAGTATGTCAATTTCTTTAAAAAGCTCTCTTAAGGAGTCTGTTCGTTTTAAATTATAAATTGCTCGAATAGCTCTTTTCTGTAAAATAAAAATAGTTTGAATATCCGCTGCTTTCCCCCACAACAAGATACCATAGGACATCACACTATGAAAGTAACTAAAATATACTAGCCTAGATGTAGCCACATCCGTGCTTTGTCTGATGTTCCTAACAGCGTAAGCCGCAGAACTTAATTTACCAGCCAATTTATCTATGTGGGGTCCCCACTGCAATTTGCTATCAATGGTTATTCCAAGAAACTTCGTATCATTTACTAATTCTAACGTGCTGTTGTCTAACACTAAACTGGTCTCAACTTGCCTGACATTTGGAAGTGAGAATTTGATACACTTGGTTTTACCAGCGTTTAACAATAAATTATTAACTGTGAACTAATTCAAGGTTAAAGACAATACACCATTAACATCATCAAATTCTCCTTTTTGTCTTTCAATTTTGAAGACCAGTGAAGTATCATCAGCAAACAACACTATGTCAGTTAATTTCTCCACCATGAAAGGCAGATAATTAATATATACCAGGAATAAGAAAGGGCCTAATATGGAACCTTGTGGAACGCCCATTTTAACACCCGATTTCATCAGATTTTACGCCGTTAACTTCTGCCTTTTGAATTATATTGCTTAGGTATGATCTTAGTAGATCCAACGCTTTATTTCTAACTCCGTAATGATTTAATTTAATTAATAGCGTATTATGATCAACACAATCAAACGCCTTCGACAGGTCGCAAAAAACTCCGATAGCATCCTGTGCGGCCTCCCATGCAGAATAAATATGAGATATAAGGGTAATACCTGCATCCGTAGTCGATTAACCCCTAGTGAAACCGTATTGTTTGGCATGGAGTTGTTTTGTACGGTTGAAGTGTGAGAGCATTTGATTGAGTATAATCTTTTCAAAAATTTTACTTAGTGTTGGAAGAACAGATATTGGTCTGAAATTTGAAGGATCACCCTTATCTCCCGACTTGAACAGAGGTATCAGTTTACTGTGTTTCATGAGGTCTGGGAAAGCCCCATCGTCAACACATTTATTGAATATATAAGCTAAGTGTGGGGCTATAACTAGAATTACTGAACCAATGACTTTGACTGATATACCCCACAGGTCTTCCGTATTTTTTAAGTTAAGTAATTTAAACGTTTTGACAATTTCCTGGGGATATACATGATGTAATTTTAAATATACATTACTGGCGCTAGTGTTATTTTTTAATAAAGTCTCTGCTTCATATAGAGATGAATTTAGACGGTCTGTTGTGAGTAAGGGTATATTGGTGAAGAATGTTTCAAAAGCTCGAGCAACATCAGCGCTGGATTTAACAACATCATCACCTATCTTTAGGCAGAAATCATTGTCCCTTGGTATAACTTTGCCAGTTTCGCGGTTTATTATTTGCCAAACTGTTTTCATTCTATTATTTGAATTTTGAATTTTTCTATTAATGTGTAAAGTTTTTGCAGTTCTACAAACCAACTTGAAAGTTTTGGAATATTTTTTAACGTAGTCATTAAATTTTCGATCAAAGTTATAGGTTTTTTGTTCATAAAGGTCATGTAAGATAACTCTACTTTTACGAATTCCAAACGTTGCCCAGTCATTAAATTTAGATTTACCGTTGTAGTCACTGACTTTCTTTAATTTAAAAACTTTATTGAATTCTGTCTGAATAATGCTGAAGAAGTCTGAGTAGATTTTGTTTGGGTTCTGTTCATCATAATCCGGTACTGGAAAATTTATATCTTACTTTTTCATATACGTCTCTAGTCTATGGGATGTAATAGGCCTATAAAATGATGGATCAGTCCTATTTTTACTGGCAATTGGGAATGAAACTGTTTGTTTTCGAAACAACATATCGACAGAAGACACCATAATGCACTTGACCAATACCGTCGCTACTAAACTAGATAGAGATATAGTTGCCTGTCCGCGTTTTTCGACCTCACGAATGCCTGTGATACTGTTATACGTCGTTATACGTTATCGGCCAATACGCCAATTTGGGTTTAAGTGGCCTCCCTTCCTCTAAACTGGTTTCATTCATATCTCTCAGACCGTAAACAGAGAGTTAAAGTGAACGTCTCCTACAGTTAACATTAACTTCAGAGTTTCACAAGGAAGTGTTTTGGGACCAACGTTATTCCTCATCTTTATAAACGACCGGTGCCATCTTGACCTGATCCAAGTGACTTATTAATTTTGGATGATACTGCCATCTTATTCTGCGGTAATAGCTGGTCATCTAGTTCTGTGGCCTGTGAAGGTATAAATAAGGTTAACGACTGGCTTCACTGAAACCTACTCACGCTTAATACGTCTAAAACCAAAATATGTAGTATTAGAAATACACAAAAAACGGCTCCAATGGATGGTATTAATATAAAGATGCACTCGTTCGGTTACAACAGTTACCCTCCCTGTGCATATCAAACCATCGAATTGATCATTATTGACGAGAGACTTACATGGGAAAGACAGATTGCATCACTATCCGGTCGAGCTAGGAAATTAAAGCACATTTTCAAGCACCTCCACCAGATGTCCGAGTCTAATATTCAGAGGCTTATATTTGTTGCCCTCTGCGAATACATTTTAACCCATGGCATCTTAATCTGGGGAGCAGCTGCCAAAACTGACTTAATCAAAATTGAACACGCACAAGGATCCCTTCTCCAAGTGGCATATTACAAAACATATAGGTAACTATGCCACTGATAGCCTCTACCAAGATTGCAAGCAAGTTTAGGTAAGGCAATTATATGCCAAAGCTGTGGTACTCAAATTCCACAGAACTGCAATCAACTTTGCTGTTAATACCAAATCGCGTGAGATGGAAAACTCCCCGGACCCGCACATGCTTTGCACAAAGGTTCTACACGATCCGATGCCCTTATCTCTATAACAAAATAAATGTTCTGCCCAAGATAATGCATCAAAGCAGGTTCAAGTGTAAGAAGCTACTTTTTGGATGGCTACCGCTACACCAACTTGACTTCACCAAACCAGAAAGTATCCTCGAAATTTGTAAGCATTTCATATAGTAGCATTGCTAAAACTAATGTCGGACAAACCAAACCACTGACACTACACACCACAGTCGTCTATACACTTACTATTCTCCACACATTCACCACACATATACTTACACCACACACCCTGCCTAGTGGCCAAAAGTCCGGTAAACGTCCGACCCCAAGCCTCTAGGTGCAGCCTCTAGCAGGTACACAAAAACTTAGCACTCTTGATTTTATTTATTTATTTTTTGTTTAAATTTTACTGGTAATATGCTTATCGCTATATTATATAATTAATATCCATGCAACTCTTGTAAATGGTCTGGAAGAGACTAGACCCCACGATACAGGGAATCCTAGTGTGAGGACTAATACTTATTCAAAATGTAAAAAAATTAGTAATCCACCTTGTGTCGTGAGAAACAGTTTTTCGTTCTTTCCTTTCCGGCCGATATTCAAACTTGGAACCTCTCGTCTGTGAGCCAAAACTTCGATAGCTACGCCACAGAGTTTTACTATAATTATTTTTTTACCTTAAATAGTTCAAGTATTTAATTTATTTTTGCTATAATAGTGAAATAAAACTTCAATATTCACCCTAACAATACTGAATTCATTTCTATCTTTTATCTCCACCTACGAGTATATCGGATACGAAGCGATCTCAATTAAAAGGATATCTCAATTACTACTCGTACCAATTGATTTCATTAAAAAATTCTTTGCCAAGAATCCCTCGTTCCGTGTAATAAAAGTAAATTGAGAGATCGAATTGCTTTAATTGAATTCTGTAGCAAGTACTTTTCCAAATATGCAGCGAAAACGCGAATGAGTTTGTAATTCTTGTCCTAACTAATATAGATATTTAGTGCTCCTCGGCCTAAGGGCACTGGCTCTATGAATGGCCGAGTCGGTAGTGACGCTGCCTACGAAACCAAGGGTCCCGGGTTCGAGTCCCGGTGGGGGCAAATGTTTGTTTGATGAGAACGAATGTTTGTACCCTAGTCATGGTTGTTTATCTATCTAAGTATAATATTTCTCTATATAAGTATATATATCGTTGTCTAGTACCCAAGATACAGGGAATCCTAGTTTGGGGCTAGATCAATGTGTGTAAAAGGTGTCCAAGGTATTATTATTATTATTATTATTATTATTCTGTCTTTGCACAGCTTAAAATTGAATAAATGTTCACAATGCCTCACCAAAACCCTTATAGCTTTTATTGGTCGAGCAAGCGAAGCGAGCGCAGCGTCTCCGACAAACCAAACAGCTAGCGCAAAATGCTATCGTTTGTCTGTCCGGATTTTTGGCAGTCTCTCCTCTACAGGTTGCATTTTTCCATTGAATCCCGTGAAATTTTGTAAGCAGGTTCGATAATTAAGAAAATTGTATCTTTTAGGACGATTCAGTGTTTGATGATTCAGCGATATGGGGGTTGAACATTTAAAAAAAAAACAACGGTTTGATGTACTTTATCAAATAAGTTGTCGTTGGTTTTGTGAAGACCTTGAGAGTGACAGGCTATACAACTGTAGTAAAAAGTTAATAGGTTATTGTTCAGGTAAGCTGCGTACTAAATCTAACAGTACTATGGAACATATCGGGCTGTTCTATCTGGCGCATATGTCACAATATTTGAATCCAAATCTTTCGTTTATCTGTCGTTAGAATTAGTGTTAGCCTGCGTCAATTCAAATTGAAAACAGAACCTTTGTCTTTGTCAAACTAGGCCTTATTCTTGACCAATGACTAACTGGGAAACCCGGCTGCAATTAATTATATCATAGTTTACTTAAAGATATACAAGAGGTTAAATCAGTGACAACCTTTAAAAGTCTACTAAAATTTCATAATCTGCAAAATCCTCCTTAGTCTAAATGACTAAACCCAATCACATCCTTCTGGACATATTATTATTTTAAAAAATCGTTGTTCTATAGTCTATCCATACTAAAAAGCAACTTGACAGCCAACCTAAAACTTCATAAAATCCACTTTTTAAACACTAGGGATGTTACCAAAACAATCGGAAAGAATTGAAATTGTTTATTCAGTTGAACTAACAGAAGAGTTGTCATCGTCATCACTGCTATCCGCACTTAGAGATATGATTAGTTCATTTACAACTATATTGTCTATTGTAATGTCTCTTTGCAAATCTTGTAAAAAAAATCGCTTTGTTTTACGTATATCTTTTCCCCTACTGCACCCCAGTGCAGTCCCCAAATTTGCACACGCAGTTTTCATCAGAGTCATCATTTTACCGGTGCTGAAGGGTGGCTCGGTATTATTGCGCGCTGCATAGCCCTTCACCTTTGCCCAAATAAGCTCTATATCGTTATACTGGCAATGGTAGGGGGGCAATCGGATGACTTCGTGACCATGCTGTAAAGGCTAATTCATCGATCACGTATCGAATCTTGGACGGTTTATGTGCTTTAACCAAATTGACCAACTCAGTTTTTAATAAATTTGGATTTGCATCCACGCCATTTCTTTCAAGCCACGCGATAATTTCGTTCTTTTTATTTGTCTGATTTGGTGCTTTGTCCACTTGTACCGAATGATTATGAAGCATTGTCCATCCGTTAAGTTCATCATAGTTTCGTGAAGGTGAAGGTGGAAGTGAGACCCAAATAGTGGGTATCGAATTTGTACTGCGAATAATGTATTATTAGTTTTTGTTTTCATTTTCATTTTCCAACCTCTCATACCCTCCCTCGACCCCTTGAATTTTATCGGATGTAAAAAGTAATTCTCATAAAAAAATTGCGTCTTAATAAAGTCATGTGACATTTTTGATCGTTATTCGAAATGGCTGAAACTTGTTCTTTCAATTTTCAATCCCCATATCTCCACTATTTTGAAATATTTCCAAAAACTGAGACGACAATAAAAAAATATGTAATTATGGAACCTGCTCACAAAATGCGACCTGTACGGGAGATCAGCCAGAAATCCGGACAGACATACCAAAGCATTTTTACCCAACATTAAACGGAGACGCTTCGCGCGCACTTCGTTGCGCTTTGCGCTCGCCCGCTCAATTTAAGGAATCCTTTACTGGGACTGACAATACTTATACCCATACGTCTATACATCAGTCACAGGTATTATAGCGATTCCCCGTATAAGCATCGTGTTTTTCCTTTTTTGTTTGAATTGGGTACGAAACCCGGCATGTGTAATCCAATCATTAGTTACAGCAGACGCTTATTGTACTTTTTAAATATCTATCTTTGGAAATATCTTCGAGGTTCAGTAGGAACAAATTAAAAGTCGCAAAACAGCGGCTACACTTCCAGAGGGTTCAGACGGTTCTCGGAGCAAAAAGTTGTATCGAAACATCGCACAGGCTGTCGCTGAAAAGTGAAGTACCTACTACAAGATAAATATGATTTGCGGTTAACAGCGGCTAAAGCTGAAATGCGTACTTCGGTACGGTTTGTTCCCAAAGTTCCAAGATCCTATTGTGCTTTTTGCCACGGGGTCCATGAATGAATAAAATATGTTATTAAGGGCCTGTTTCACGAAGTAGCTGGCGCTAATCAGCAGGTTTTACCTTTGTCAAGTATTTTCAAGCAAGCTCTAGAAAATGGAAAGTACCCTGCCAGATGGAAACTCTCAAGTCAGTCCTTCCCCCAAGGCAAGTGAAACTGCCTCTGCAAATCAATATCGACCTGTTGCGTTCCTGAGTTCATTGGCGAAATTGTTTGAGTTCCTTATCCTACGGTTAAATCAGTCCGCACATTGCACTGCATTTATGCGACTCACAACACGGATTCAGGAGCCATCACTCAGTAACCATCAACTTCGGGCGTTGTTCGAGATGGTCTTGGATGGCAGGATCAGGTGGTCGTCGCCTATCCGGTTTGATAGATTCGATAACTACGTTCTAATAAAAAAAATGTGTGCCATTGGATTTGCCCCACGGCTGTGTATTCGATGACTACCTGAAAACCCGCCGACAAAATGTGCGACACGCTCTAACTCTTTTTTTGTTATTATTTATCTTCATGATCACCTGGAATCTGAGGTTAAACACCCAAAATGCTTTTTGTACAATCTGAAACTGGTAATTCCCGTGAAGTCACAGGATGATGGTATAGGCTACTACAAGAAGATCTAGATGCGGTTCATAGACGTAGTGTATATAACAAACTCCTATTCATTAGTAAAAAGTGTTGTATAATATCCTTCACGCGCTCTCCCCGGCCTATGTCCCTGTCTATGACTCGAGTGTATTCGATGAAGGACCTCGGTGCTATATTGGACCCTAAATTTAAATTCCATGAGCACATGAGCACTTTGGCCAAGGAATGCTTCAAAAGTTTAGAGTTTGTGATACGGAATAGAAAGGGATTCCATAATATGGGTGTTATCCAGCTTGTAAGGTTGCTAGTAACTAGAATCTGGCTCGGTTGTTTAGAATCAACATGAAAGGCCAAATTTCTGTAAGATCGAGAAGGTACACAAAGCTTTTCTACGATACCTATACAAGAGGATAATAACATACTATCTATATCCTACTACCGTTACCTTTATCCGTCCGCTTCTATATCAGGTACGCTTGGATACAACTCACTAGAGATGAGACGTAACACCAAACAGCTTCTAAATGTGAATCGATTGTTGCGAGGCGACAGGCAGCTGCTAGCGGGCGGCACGCATCGTACGTGGCGCGCAGGCAGTCTTCGCTAGTGCGGGCACGAGACAGTCGCAAGTCGCAACGTACTGTTGGCTGTGGCATCCCTGAATGATCTGTTTGGTGATGTATGGAGCGAAATTGTGCGAAAGAGTGGAATTCTGCGAGAAGAATGCAAGATAATGTTGTCTTGTAATTATTTTTTCCTGAAATTTATATTGGCATGATGATAACATATCAATTTAAATGTAATTAAATATATCTGATGACATGATAAATTGACAGATATCGTATACACAGATAATGTAATTTTTCTTGATAAAATATGTCAATATTGTAATTTTTTATAATGAATTTCAAACAGTGATTTGTATTTTATTTAATCAAAATTACCTTAATAAAAATAAATAAATATATAATCTGAGGACTCTTTAATAATCAAAGTATGCCTTCAGCGTAGACCTCTAGTCAGGGTATCGAACCATAGTCACGGACCCCACTTAAAAACCTACTCAGTAATGCCCTATGCCTTTCACCTTTATCAGGTCAGTGTCCCATTTTAGACTACTGGAGACAATTCACAAAACCCAATGGGTCGCGACGACCCGAAATTCTAACAACTCTCGACAACAATTAAAGTTTCTCTTCTCCAGGGAAAGTACAAAGAGACTCGGCTAAGTGCTTTAGAAGTTGATTTGTTTGACTTATATAAACTGGACCCCTGATTATGTCATTGAGATGAAACGATCGATTTTAAAATTTGGTTTTGCATTCTTACCCAAAACCGAATCGACATATACCTACCTTGGCATTTAATCTAGAAAATAAATGATGGCAACGTTTGCGGACTTACGAGTGTTTTATTAAAGTAACTACTTAGTTTGTCTACTAATAATAAAACACGCCGAAGTCCGTTTAAATTTTGTTTATCTTAATCATTTGAGAATTCACACACAAAAATACATATTTATATCCACACAAGCTTCGTCAGTTTAAATTAAAATACATAAAATATATAATTAATCAATAAAAAAAAAACCACAAAAAGAAACAATTACCCGGATAAGCCATCCTGGACATTGCCGAAACAAAGGTTTCCATGACCCTGGCAGTATTTCCCCGATGCACAGCCAGGGAGATCCTTTGCATCAGAATTGCCCTAGAGTGTTAGTCAAAACCTCTGTCCCTTAGGCGGCACCTCAAGGATTTTCCCTTGTGTCCATCAAACCTCAGTAGTCCTGAGCGCAAGCGGCACAAAAATGTAGTTGCCAATGAGTGCGGCATATTTTGGGACTTCTGTCTCGGCAGTTGCACCAGCACAAGCGGATGTCGACCTAACATGGGAGGCTGCAAAGAAAGCAGGTTGCATCACAAAACAGGAAACGGGTACCTCTCTCCCAAGGTACCTGGGTCAGGCCCTCCGGAAGCTTCACATCCGAACGGCACAAACCTGGTGGCTCCAATACATTAGCAATGTTAGTTCAACCAAAGCTTATGTTGCCATTTTTAGGGTTCCGTAACTTAAAGTCTAGTCTTGTCCTTAGTGTGTAAAAGTAATTTACACAACCAAATTCTGAATAGATTATTTTGTAATTTAGTGCACTTATGTATTTATGTGACCCAAACCCGAACGAGTGACGTATGCAAATAAATTTTGAATTTAAACCTGAAAATTAAAAAAATGTATTTTTAAACTTTACCGTGGAACATGGCAAAGGCTTGTATCGAAGATTTCAAATGTATATTTTAACAACTTTAAGATTCTTAGTTAAAAAGTTATTTTAAAAATATAAAATAAAAAATAACACATATAAACTCATAAATGCACCTGATTACGATTATGGAGTATGAAATTAGCCTCACCAATGATTTTATAAACAACATTTTGCCAACGTAACACATAGGAAAACCAAATATACCTAATCCCCATGCAATTGGGGGGTGCGCGAGTTGAACTGCGCGAGAAGGCGCTGAACGTAAACATCGTAAAAGATAGTGCTCCGTGATTACATTAATTAAAAAATATAAACAACCTGAAAAAACAATAAAGTTTAGTGTTATTGTTTGTATTAAGTGTAAAACTATATAGAAACGTTTTTATTCAGTGACTTTATGTGATAACATGGCATTATAAACCAAACAAAACACATAAATGCAGTCCATTAGTGAAATTCAGTGAACAATATTTAAGTTACATAAGGAAGAAACACATAACTAATAGAATTACAAATATGAATTCATTGCAATCTTATTTAAAATATCATAACATCTTTCGTTGTGGTGACAAGTCCAATAAAGGCGACGATCGATCACCTAGTATTGCAACAACAAGGTCGCATGGTTCACTCAGAAGTCACTGTTATCCGGACTCTAAAAGTCTATGATGGAGCAAGCGCTCTAAACACGGATATTCTGCAATTCTGCGATAACGCAGAAGTTGATAGACTCGTGGAAAACATGGCTTTACAGAAACAACTTGATAAAAGTAATAGGCAAATCAGCATTCTAAAGCAGTTATGTTACGCCCCTGCAAGTGGCAAGAAAAGCAATACTTTAAAAAAGAGGATTCTAAAAATACTTACTCAAGTACAATTAGAACAAAGCAACAGAACTGTGTCGCCTACAGGAAGAAGAACTCTCTACTCTCTTTGCCTCTTCGCATGGGGTATTTAATCTTATCCAGTTTGAATACCTCTTTGCGGCTGTGGCGGGTCCGTTGCCCAGGAATAGATGTACCAGAGAATCCTGGTGTGCAGTGTCCCTGGGATTGGTGGCTGAACAGGTCATCCCTTGACGTGCGGTTGGCGCGGAGCACTGAAGCTTGCCTTGCTCGCCTGCGTGCTGTCTCCCAGCAAGAGTCTGGAGCTTGGCAACATACGTTGCCGTCTCCTTAGTTGGGCACATTTTTGGACAACAATTCCCTGCGTGTGCTGTGGCGCTTCAGTTAGTTTGAGATATCTGCGAACCACATCGCTGTGTTTGTGGTGCGGTGGTTCAGTCGCTGGGGCGTTGCGGGCTACACTGTGTTCGAAGTGCTGGGAGTCTCTCTCGCCATAACTCAATTAATGACATCGTCCGGAGAGCTGTTGTCTCTGCTAAGATTCCGGTGGTATAATGACAAACAACTGATAACTCAAAAAATCCGCATAGAAGTAAATGGGCTGAATTCAGTTTTCTTGCCGTTTCTTTCTCGTCTCAGCCCACGGTTTCTGAAGCAAGCGGTGTAGCATTGCAATATTAGTATACCTAGAGTCATAAAATAAAACTGTAATAAAATTATTTACTGATACTGATTTAAGTTGTAAATATGTCCAGTACTCTAAATATGTTTAGATTAAATTAAGATTTAAGATGTAATATAATAAGGTTAATATTTATACACCCAGTACTACAGGGTAACATCATTTGAAACACTGTAAATAATATATAATATGAATAACAAAGATAAATAAATAAACATTTTTGTATTTCTATTTGTTGTATTTGTTATTGTACCTCCGAGATTGAGTCGTAGCGATGTTAAAATTCCGGACCGTCTGATGTTAATGCCCAAGATCGCACAAAAGCACTGAAGAGCGCTTTAGCAAAAAAAAAATTGTTTGCACTACATTCATAGGTCTCAAAAAAATATGTTATTCACAGAGAGATAATCTAGTTTAAATACTGAGTCATTACGCGATTGGATTTCATTTCCTAGATCGTACAAAATCCTGAACATAGTCTATATTAAAAACGAGAAACAATAAATTTAATATAAAATAACTGGTTTTTCTCATAATTTTTATTCCACATTTTTTCCTCTTTTAAAGCTCCGTATTAATCTTTAAAAGTTATTTAATTAGCTTATTTCTGTTTTTCAGTAAATTCGAAAAAACACCTAATTTTTAACCTCTCCGGGCGGCCCGATGCTATTCCGCGCCGCCCGCTACCCCGCCAGTTACGCTAACCCGCCAGAAGACGTCGGGCAAATGCGGCGCCCCTCACCTCAAAAGCCAGAACGGGGCCTTAATACCGTGGGAGAGAGATCGGTGTCTTTTGTGGGATACGACCTGTGGGATGCAACAAATTTGCAACATGTGTGTGCACGTTTGTTGCATCCCACATCGGCTCAACTGTGGTAACCCCGGGTGTTGCTGCTGAGTCAGCGGCACGGCAGAAGTACATCAAATACGCGCAGCTGGGAAGTTATCTGATCGTTCCTTTGGCCGTCGAGACCCTGGGGGTTTGGGGGTAGGGCTTCTATCAAGCACATTGGGCGCCGCTTAAGGGATCGAGGATTTGTCAACCACTCTGGGTCTTTCCTGGTCCAGAGGATGCCGCTCGCTGTGCAACGAGGACAACGCAACGCAGACAGGTGATGGGCACCTTTAGGCCAGGCGGTTGCTGGGGAGGTTTTCTTGTGTAATTAAGTGGTGTGATTTGTAAAAATACAAATACGTTTATTTTGCATATCTATTTTGCAAGGTTACATAATAGGTGGTAACATAAGGCTGGGCATTCATGGTCAGTTTGATCGACGATAAAACTGATTCGATCTATCGACGATCAGAGATGCACGATAAATCGGATGAAGTTGTTCGATTTCCCCACTCACTGGCGTAAAACTGGCTTTCAGTTCTCGATCAACGGCAGTACTTTCAGATCGAAACCCCATTCAGCGCTAAAAATGCTCAAAAAAGCTCTTGATTCTAAAAAACCGGTCAAGTGCGAGTCTAAATCGCGCACGAAGGGTTCCGTACCACCGTTCAATGAAAGCGATGGTGTGGAGTGAATAGTTTGGATTTTACACAGCAAAATATTGTTTACAAAGTTATTGGTGCGGTTACTTTCACACTCTATGTACGTAACCAGGTGCATCCATAAGTGTGTAATACCACAGTATTGTTGTATGGGAGCCCCCTTAAATATTTATTTTATCCTGTTTTTTAGTATTTGTTGTTACGGCGGCAACAGAAATACATAATCTGTGAAAATTTCAACTCTCTAGCTCTTTCGCGGACGATGACCGAATGTCAAGTATTACGTTTTGGACATATAATTTTGTATGGGGAACCGAAGGAGCGAGTGACAAGGAAGAGATATTTTTTCTATGTGTGCGAAAATGGTCTAATATGACACTATCCAACCTGTGGAAGTACCTACATGGACACAAAGAGCAGGGCTTCCTATAACTGCAATGGAAATGCGAATTCTATAGAGTTTCCGTCCAAAACAGAGGATCAAGGAACGAATTCTATGGAATCCGCGTCACTATGACTTCTACATTGACGTATTCTTGGGAATTTGCTGACCGCTATAGTGCTAGCTAGCTAGGTTCTTGAGATACAGCCTGGTGACAGACGGACGGACGGACGGACGAACGGACAGCGAAGTCTTAGTAATAGGGTCCCGTTTGGAACCCTTCGGGTACGGAACCCTAAAAAACAGGGATCAAAAAAGAGCTAGATCTAGATCCAATTTTCAACAGTAATAGACATTATAAAATCTCATTTATTTTATTTGAAAATGTCTCTCATTGTTACGTAAGAATTAAATTTATAATATAAACCAGATTATCAACATATAATATATTCTTAGACAAAAATCCACTCGTAAAGATATTCAGCCTCTGAATTTAATAGAGTTTCTCTTGTCTATACTTTAAAAACAAACGCCCTTTAAACGACAGAACGCGCACTCACGGTCAGTTTGATCGACGATGGCACGGAAATCCGTGGTTGGCTTTAAACAAATCATCGTATGATTTCACACTCACGGTCCGATGGTGAATGTGATGTGATGTGATGGTGGTCGAATCAGTTCTATCGTCGATCAAACTGACCGTGAATACCCAGCTTAACATTTATCGGCACTCATCTAGCCACGTAGTGACGTGCAAAATAGCAATAGTGCAATACAATACAAATTATATCTATTATTTAAAGTAGGTATGTAGGTAATAATTAAATTTCAACAAGGTTTATAGTCATGGAATATTATTAGCACGAGCCCAAAAAATTTTTAATGTTGTAATAGCATTTAGTAATTAACCCTTTACGTTAGTTATACTAAAACACATAAAAAGGCATGTCTTGTAGTTTCGAGTTAAATATTTGTATCGACACACAGTAACAGTTCCGTTTGAGTAAAGTTGTACCTGCTATTGGAAACGCTAACTTAATGGGACTCCTGGTGTTAAAGTAAGGTATACTCGATTTTTTGGTGAAAATGTCCATTTTTTGTTTGACAAATATACAAACTTCATAAATTCCTGTTAGTGTTAAAAGATTTAATTTTTTGATTCGTTAGCGATCTTGACACATATAGCTCGGATACATCGCTTTTGAATAAGAAACAGCTTGTCGATATCTATTGTGTTCCCCCTATAGAACAATTCTGTAATGCAGAGCAGATACCACATAGCCATGGTATGCCAGCATGGCAGATTCATGTCCAGCAATATTTACCAGCAAATAGAGAAAAAATCAATTCAAAAAATTTCACTTTTGGCGAGAAGTTAGAAAAATACCAGCTATGTAAGGCAAAAGTTGCACTGGCCTTTGTCATCAATTCACTAATTGTTACGGAGTCATGGAAAATGATGGCTAAAAACATAACAAAAATTTGCTACAGCATTTAACACCATGATTTTAACCCACGCCACAAAAAAATGCCCTCGAAAAATTCACTCATCTTGTGATCTAGTCGATGTCGATAGCTACTAAAATAGTATACTAAAAAATAAAGATTATGTTATTTAGCCATTATGACACTATGTTCGTCATTTAATGCTCGTGGCTTTCTGTTCGCAGAAGTATCCATAACCTCAAAAGCCTTCTTCAACCTCTCTTGATGAGTGCAGGTCCTCTTGCGAGTTGTTCGAGGCGATGGTAATGTTGGTGCTGATGTGACCTTGTGGATTGTGGCATTTTCAGAATAGCACTTCGATCGCTGCTAGTGGACTGAGATTCTACTTGATCAAGAGAGTGATATTCTTTCTGACTGAATAGTTTCTTCATCGGAGGGCGTGAGAATCAATAACCCCTCTGGTTTAATTATAATCAAAGGTCTGTTTCTTTCCTCGCAAGTTTGTTGAAAAACGTCCTCTGAAACGCTGGTGCATTGGTCATTAGACACTCGGCTAGCTTTTTGGAATAATACCGCATCGTAGGTAATAAGTTTTTACACTTATATCTTAATGTACAATACCGCAATCCGATGTCACGCGCTATGTTCTTTCCTTTGCTACGAATTCAATTAATCTTAAAAAACAGACCCTTTTTTGAAAACTTGGTAATTAAAGGCCTCAATTTGTTAATTCCAAACTTCATTACGATAAAGTGGATCAAGTTTGAACGGGACTTCGATAAGAGAATCATTATTCAACCGTAATGTAGATCCTTAATGGTCTTTTAAAGCTGTAAGCCGGTAAATTTTAGTGACGAAAACTTATGTAAACGCACCTTTAAAACTTGTACGATTGATACATGTAAACAAGTAAAAGTCATCATAATAGTCAATCGTGATGATTAGTATTGACTTACAACAATGTAAGATAATTAACGACTTACATGTTATCCCCAACGATACGACGATTAATAACAGAACAGTGTCGATATTTTGCTTAAAGGTAATCGTTTAGTTGCACACCCCAATATTTTCAATTCAAATTCGTAAGACATAACGAACATCCATCATAACACAATTTATTTCAGTTTAATAATAGAGGTTCTTCATAAATCAAACTCGGGAATGAAATTCTACTTCGTGGATGGAATTAAACTGTAAATTATGAACATAGATAAAGGTAGATAGTGTATTTTCGAAATTACTCGATTTTCGAAATTTCGAAATAGACGACCCGAATGGCCGAGTCGGCAGTGACCCTGCCTACGAAGCCAAGGGTCCCGGGTTCGAGTCCCGGTGAGGGCACATATTTGTTTGATGAGAACGGATGTTTGTACCCTAGTCATGGTTGTTTATCTATCTAAGTATAATATTTATCTTTATAAGTACGTGTATCGTTGTCTAGCACCCAAGACTCAGGGAATCCTAGTTTGGGGCTAGATCAATGTGTGTAAATAGTGTCCAAGGTATTATTATTACTTCGGCAATTCTTTGTTCACTAGCCAGACCGCAAATTAAGCGTTTAATGTCGAGGTAACGTATACATACTAGAGCATTAAATCTCGGGTTAGCTCTGAATTGTCCATCAGCAACACGGTTAAATACGAAAACCTTAGGTTGAACTATGGGTTACATTTTATCGCTCTCTGGTTGATAATGTACGCCAAATAGCAACAACACGAAAATTACAGAAACGGGTCTAATGCACACTACGCATTAGCAAATGTTTAGATGTTATTTTACGTTTTGATCATTTTAAAAATGCTCTTTTTGCGCATTTCTGTACTTAAATTATGGATGTGTGCGTGCGTTTAACCAATTATACATTTTGCTTGTTGTTGCTATTTTGCGTATTGTAAGAAAGTTATAATTCTTACTGTTGTCCTTGATAATTAGTAGAACAAAGATGCAAGCGCGATCTTTTGACGAAGTCATTTCGAAGCTTTGTTTTTTTTAATTAGCTGTATTAAGACCCCACATTTCTAGAACGAAATTTAACAAAACATAGTCAAATACATCTTACCTACACAGCACAAGTTATATCAACTAAATAAATATAATAACTACAATGTTCTTTCTTGGATATTCCAGCCCAGATACCGATACTAATTACGGTTTCCTTAATCCTGTTAAAAGTTATAACGTCTGTTATGTTATCACATAAAAGTAAACTGGTGTTAATGGTGCAATGAGAAATCCACAGATTACTGGCAAAGTGTTGTTTCATGTCGCGAGATCTCACACCGATTACACTGATAACGATATTTTAAATATCTTGAGATAAACCAAGTGATTCGTGCTGGTTGTACGGTCAGCCGACATTTGACTTTTAACAGATATTAAAAAATTTCAAATGGGTAGTGTTTTATAAGTTCTGCTATCTTGGGCTGTTACTATCTATGAATCAAAACATCACACTGGCATTCGGCCTACAGATTTATTTATATACAGATCGGCACCTGTACTTTGTCCACTCTATTAATGGTTTTTTGACAGCTCAACTCCTATAAATTTTTGACGTTTGCAATGAAAAATATTGCTTATTATGTACGCAATAAGGAAATGTCAAAAGACCATTAATAGAGTTGACTAAGTATAAGACTAAAATCGATGGCAGGTGGCCGGACGTAGAGTACCTATAATGCTAAAAGAAAATAAACAAACAGTCAAATACCTAACTTGCGAAAACGTTTTGTCCGCATATGGCTTAAACTTTTCTCTATCCAAACGCAATTTCAACTCCAACTTACAGAGTCCAAAGTCGCATCGAAAGCAACGCCAGCGTTTTTATTCTCTAACAATTTGGAAACAGTACACTTAGTGTATATTTATTATTCTCTCCCAACAGTATCTCCTTCGGCCGGATGTCTTTTGTGCCTTAATGGAATCACCGTATTATGCTAAACAAGTTGGAGCAATTGCAGGCGGGTTGCCTTTATGGCCTGCACTCATGCTTGTGCCAGACTATTTTCACTTCCAGAGAACTTTGGTTTTGTAATGCAAAAGTCATTAAAGTAAGGGTTTGATTTAAATAAGCTTTAGAAAGGAGTCTTTCTTTACTTTACAAAAAGCGGAAACAACTGTGCTTCTGCCATCCAGTACGTAAAAAGACGTGACGCTACATCATGTCATATTATTGCGTGTAGTAGCAAATGTAGCATTATCGCAGGTGAGTGGTAGCCAGAGCCGGAGGATCACTTAAGCAACTTTTGGCAAAATATACTTCTTCCATCCCGAAGCCTCCGATCATAATTGGTTTATTAAACTCTCGAAAAAGCGAGCCAGTTCATTTTTTTTTTAACTAAACACATTGACTTTGTGTTATATTTAGATAGGTAGGTAGTCACTGCTAAAGGTAAGGTGCCGCGGCTGCGCCTGCGATGGGAGACGGCAGTGGATTATACGCATTATAACCAACCGGTGTTGTATCATTTCCATCGCTCATAACAGTTGGCCACGAGGATAAACAATTTTATTACGCGTGCTAAAAAATGGCAAAAGTAACAGTCGGGACTTTATCTCTATTCAATCATGAAAGTCAAGATTGGCCACTGTACAAGGATAGGCTTGAACAGTGGTTTCTAGCAAACGATATGTGCGAAACAAAAGAAGACATCGCCGGTAGCAAGCGCCGCGCCATTTTGCTGAGTAGTTTGGCAGAAAACACTTACAAGTTATTACGTGACTTGGCGTTACCATCAAAAGTTGGAAAGTTGGACTATACAAAGGTGGTAGCCTTACTGGATGGACATTTGATACCAAAGAAATGTGGATTTGCCGAACGGTACCGATTTCATAGTGCCACGCAACTACCTAGTGAAAGTTTGGCGCAGTGGGCAGCTCGTGTCAGAGGGATGGCCATTGATTGCGGTTTTAGTGCATCGACTTTGGATGAGGCTCTTCGGGACCGTTTTGTTTTGGCCATGATGTCTGGCCCAAAGCGGGATAAACTCTTCACAAAGGACTTGAAGGAGCTCAACTTGACCAAGGCGCTGGGATTGGCTGAGGGCGTGCGTTGTGCACGTCAAGGCTCACAGCAGACCTCTTCGGTGGCTGTGGTGCAGCAATCTCTCCCGGTGCTCAAGATGGCGGCGGCGCCGAGGCAGTCGCGCGCGCAGGCTAGCAACCTATCGGCGCGAGCGGTGCAGGGTCGCAGCGACTCCGGTTCCGGTGTGAAGCTTGCGGTTATGAAGGGCATGAAGTCAACATGTGTCGGTTTACTCGTTACAAGTGCAAAAAGTGCGGTATAAAAGGGCATTTACGACGAGTATGTCCCAATAGAAATGTAGTTCGTCATCATTTCGTTGAGTGTGGTTGCGCTGATGACGGTGGCGATGATGGTAAGCGAATTATATATAATATTCGTTCCTTACTGGGGGAACCAATGAAGGAGTCCGTTATCGTCATTGGAATAGGGTTATGCTTTGAGTTGGACACAGGTTCTGCAGTTACGGTTATACCAGAGAAAACATACTTAGATAAATTTTCACATGTAAAACTAAAACCTAGCAACATAATTTTGCAAAGTTATAACGGTAGTAATATCGGGACAGTAGGCTATTTATCATTGACTTTTCAATACCGATCTAAAACTGCGGATATAAATGTATATGTCGTGAGAGATGGTGGGCCACCCCTACTAGGACGTGATTTCATCACTAGGTTCGACTTGCAATTAAGCTCTATTAACATGTGTAACGACGTTCTAAACGAAATTAGCAAAAAGTATCCAAAGTTGTTTTCGGAGCGTCTCGGTTGCTGTAAGAATATTAGCGATAAGCTCAAACTCAAACCAGACTCAAAACCTGTATTCCGTACAGCACGACCATTACCTTATGCTTTTCGTGAAAGTGTTGAAGCGGAAATCAATAGATTAGTGGACGAAGGTGTTCTAGTACCTGTAAAGTTTTCCGACTACGCAAGTCCGATAGAACCTGTAATTAGACAAGATAAAAAGATACGCCTTTGTGCTGATTATTCGGGAACAATAAATAAACAGCTGGTAGTGGAGAAATATCCCATGCCTAGAATAGAAGAACTGTTTTCAAAGCTGCATGGCGGCCAGCAGTTTAGTAAACTGGATTTGACAGCTGCGTACAATCAGCTAGTTTTGGATGAGTCATCACAGCAGCTGACCTGTATCAACACACATAAAGGGTTCTTTAAATATACACGTCTAGTCTTTGGGTTATCCAGCGCACCGTCGATTTTTCAGAGAACTTTAGAAGGTATATTATCAGATCTAGGCGAAGGTGTTCTACAATACATGGATGATCTATTAGTAACAGGCAGGACTCGGGAAGAACATATTGAAAGATTAAATAAGGTTTTTGAAGTATAAGAACAGGCCGGATTATTTTTGCAAAAAGATAAGTGCTATTTTTTGCAAGACTCAGTATCCTATCTGGGCTTTATTATTGATTGTCATGGGGTGCATAAATCTCCAGACAAGGTAAAGTCAATACTAGAAGCAAAACAGCCAAATAATGTATCAGAGTTAAAGTCTTTTCTCGGCATGGTAAATTATTACACAAATTTTATTGAAAATGCTTTGTCTATACTCAGTCCGCTGCAAAATTTATTACAAAAGAATGTTCCATGGTCTTGGAATTCCGATCATGACCATGCAGTGCAGAAAATAAAAAGCAAACGCGCATCTGATAAAGTATTAGCACATTTTAATCCAGATGCGCAGTTAATTTTAACGGTTGACGCATCTCCTACTGGACTCGGTGCTACATTTTTAAAAGTAGAAGATGGCGTTGATAAGCCTTTGTTGTATTTATCGCGCGCACTAAGCCAGGCCGAGAAGCGATATAGCCAGATACAAAAAGAGGCGACAGCAATCGTCTTCGGGGTTAGAAAATGTCATTACTATCTGTTCGGGCGGGCAACACCCTTTATTTTAAGAACCGACCATAAACCTCTGTTATCAATTTTCAATCCAGACAAAGGCATACCTGAAATAACCACTAATAGATTGCAAAGATATTCTATTTTCCTATCAGCGTATAATTATAGAATTGAATATGTTAGTAGCGCGCACAACACAGCTGATTTTCTTAGTCGCTCTGTATCTATAAAATCGGTTTCTAACTTGAGAATAGCAGCGGGCGCGCGCTCTGATAACTGTGATACTGATAACGCGGTCTATGTAAATTTCGTATGTGAGGGAGATAATTATATTTCTCTACAAGAAATACGTGATAAAACTAATTCAGATCATGTCCTTTCACGGGTTAAGGATTTCATCATGGGCAAATGGCCTGAGAAGATTACTGAAGACTTACTGAAACCTTACTATGCTTGTCGACATGAGCTATCAGTGGAGCTCTTTTGCGTAATGAGAGGATACAAATTGATAGTACCTAGTTGTTTACGCAATAGGGTCATTAAAGAGATGCACAGTGGGCATTTAGGTATTAGTAAGATGCAGGCTGAAGCCCGTACTAGGTTTGGGTGGCCCGGTCTCGCCGCGGAGATTGAGCAGTGTGTAGCGGCATCAGTATCTCCAACCCACTTGGTCAAAAATACGGTGTTGCCGTTTGGTAAATACGGTAGTTCTACGGAAATTATATGTTAAAATATGGTAGAAATTACGGTAAATATTATGTTTTGTTATTTTGTTTGTTTAAATCAAATTTAAGATAAATGCAGGTTCAGTAACATTTATTATTTTTTGGTACATCGATGCGGTCATCATATTGATCATTCCACACGGCGGTGACAAGTCCACGCAAGTAAACGAGGTATACGTACGAATAGGAAAGTCACTCATTGATTTTTGGTGACTAGGCAATAGAAACCAACTCTAATTGGTTGAGTAGTAAGGGATTCCCCCTGCATGTTGCTATATAAAAATGTGTTGCCAGAACTTTTTCCACAAATCGTACTAAAATCGAATGTTATCCGCACTGTTTCCTCAAAATGCACTAAAATACAATGCATTTTAATAAAAACCAGAATTACGGTAGATTTTGACCCCGTAATGACCATTGCGTCGTAGGTGGTAAATCCAGCAAAATTACGGTATGTCTACCGTTATTACGGTGTTGTTGGAGACACTGGGCGGCATGCAGTGTGTACGCATCTCTGCGCCCCTCCCCCCCGCGCGTGCCCCTCACTCCTTGGCCCTTCCCTCCGCGACCGTGGCATCGCGTTCATTTAGATTTACTGGGCCCGTTAAATAACAAAGTCTATTTAATAATAGTTGATGCGTATTCAAAATGGGTTGAATGCTACGATGTTTCAACTGGTTACAGTAGTCGAATAGTTATCGATAAACTTTGCGAAGTGATGGCTAGATTTGGACAATTGAACACAATATGTACTGATAATGCCTTTGTATCCTCAGATTTTGAAAATTTCTGTACCATGAATGGTATTAATCATTTAACATCGCCAGCATATAACCCACAAAGCAATGGACAAGCTGAGAGCTATGTTAAAATAGTTAAAAAGGCATTAAAATCAATTATTTTATCGGGATGTAACATTAATTTGATAAACCGTAAATTAAACGAGTTTCTATTACGATATAGAAATTCAAAACCTACTACGACAAATAAGTCGCCGGCAGATATTTTGTTTGGTCACAATTTGCAATGAAGGCTAGATTTGTTGAAGCTGATATCGCCCTCGTCATCAGTCTCAGCCACACTTGACGAAACCGTCCGCCGACAACAGTCTTTACAGTGTGAGAATTATACGGGAAATAGATCTGTAAGTTTTAATACAGGAGAAACTGTTTTAGTTAAGATATTTAAAAACAATAAGTGCAGTTGGGCACGTGAAAAGATTGTGGAGAAACTCGGTTCTACTATATTTAATGTACAACTTATAGAAAATGGCTTTATACTGAAAAAGCATGCTAACCAGATTTTGAAGTATAGAGTAGAGGAGGTCAGCTCGCAGAGTCAGAATATTCCAGATCCAGAACCGGATCAGATGATGCCATCTTACGTCACTACGACGATCAATCATCCACCAGCTACGGTCGACCTTACTAGCACGGCACCAGTGAGTGAGGCTTCGCCAGCGCCGGCCCCATTAACCAGAGCGGAGCTAGCTTCAGCAGAAACCATCGAGGTAACAACCGCCGAGGCAGAACAGGGGTCAGAATGTGAGCACGCCACAGATGGAATAGATAATCCTCTCCCTCAAGCATCAATGGCAGCTGTTACAGTTGGTGCTGCAGAAAGTACATCAGTTAACATCCCTAAACAAAACAGGAGCGCGGTTAATTATAAGCAATTCTTTTAGATTAAGTTTAAACTATTGGTGGAGGAATGTTATATTTAGATAGGTAGGTAGTCACTGCTAAAGGTAAGGTGCCGCGGCTGCGCCTGCGATGGGAGACGGCAGTCGATTAAAAACATTATAACCAACCGGTGTTGTATCATTTCCATCGCTCATAACACTTTGCCGATACTACTTGTTCGTGAATAATATAGATCACAGCACGATACCAATATATTATGAACTATCTATCACCGACACAATTAGTATTTAATTTTCACACTGAAATCCAGCAAACATTCCAGCGGTACTATCGCAATATTTAGTCCATTAAAGCGTTGGAGAATTTTCCAACGTATTCAGGGCACGTTATCGGAGCTTCAGGCGATTTAGCTACTTTACATGAGAGGAATGCATTTCAGTTTCGCGATTCCACGTATTTTCTTTATGGCTTGGAGCTGTATTGCTGAGTTTCAGGTTATTTCTTGCTTGTTTAATTTTGATCGGGATAGATTGTACTGCTTTACTTCGCTGATTGAGCATGCCATGAATGAATGGTACGCAAAATAATACGCTAATTTTGTAATAATGCGATAATTTTGTTTATACGCACTCAACAATGTTTATTAAACTTTTCTATATTTGTAGATATCTGGATCTATTTTAAACTTTGTAGCCGTCTGTGTCAAGTGAACGTATGCAAAAGAAAATTACAAGATAAATTATGCATTCCCAGTAAAAGTTAATAAATAAATAACACATTATCTGTCGGATCACCAAAATAAAGGTCACTCACCCCGTGTTTGTTACTTAATGCTGTAAAGTTCCATGATATTTGATTAGGTAAGTAAACCCATAAATCAGGACAGTAATATCCTCCTCCTACTCCAAGATGGACCTTGATTGTTAAGCATGTTGACTGACATATCTGTCAGCATCTATGCTCTCCTGTCTTTAGCGCAATGCATCATAATTAATAATTCATAAACAAGAGTGATCCCATTAAAAGACAAACACAGACAGCATTTGAAGAAATTCACGTATTGGCGCTGCTAAACCTTTCTGATGTTGTTATCATATTCAGGTTTTAATCTATTGGGCAAATTCGTACCTCACCCTAACTGTAAAACTAATTCGACTACTTTAATAGTAATTTATGTGACTGCTACATAATGGAGGGCATTAATACTCGAGAGTGGGTTTATAAAACGGGCCGAAGGCAAGTTTCATAATAATATCACTCGAGAGTTTTAATGCCTAATTATGTACAGTTACATACACTAGTTTATCTACACACATATCATAAGCTCTCTTCGATCTGTTCAGGAACCGCATGTTCGACCGCCATTGTGGCATTGATCATTGCTCTGCAGTTGCTTAGCTTGTTCGGTAGTACCAACTTCACAGACAAACTAGAGGCGGCACGCAGGCGGGCATCGGCGTTCGAAATTTGAATGTCATAGTTTGAAAATTTTTGGTAGATTGTGTATGGTCATAATGTACCACATAGTTTTACATTATGCTGGTCTTAACGTGCGGTTTTTAGACGCAGTAAAGAGGGTTTATGATAGGTGTGTAGATAAAAGCTATTATCTACGGTGGTTAAATTATTCACCAGTATTATTTCACCTCACGCTGCGACCATATCCGTTATTTCTCCCTAATACGCTCTCCAAAATGTTTCGGTTGACACTTTCATTGCAGGCCACACATATTTATCCCACCGGGGTCATCTGAGCAAATTAGAATGGGCCGGAGCCAAGGCAAGGCATGTTTGTGAAATTTACAATTTCTATTTTCACATCTCAGACAGAGAATGTTGAGATGCATAACAATTTAGCTCACTTAGAGCGCCCCGGTCTATGTAAATATTTTTCATCCGAAAACATATTGTAGATGTTCCTCGGAAATGAAATTTTAAATTAATATTTCGCTACGATTAACGACAGACGCGGGGTTGCCACCGACTTATTTATTTTCAACTGGTGCCAATTGCCACATGTCTACGGGTTATCCATCTCAGCTATCGAATTCAAATATACAGGTGGTCCATATTTTTTTTAACTTAGAATAGTTCAGTCCCTACAATTTTAGTTCAACTTTGCCTGAGAAATATTTTTTAGTTTAAAAACTTATAATTTTTATTTTACTTTAAACAAAAATATCTTAGTACAAATAGTCTTGACTGAATTATTATAAGTAAAACCAATTGTAAGACCACTGAAGTTGGGCAACGCTCTTCGAGTATCGTGAACGTGAATACGCATGGTATCATTGTATTATTTTAACGAGGGTCCGTTTGAATTAGTATATTGCAATGTTCGAAGCAGATAACTGCCCTTCATGGTGCAAAGATAACCCGAACTCGTACAAGAAAAGTACGGGCTTATGCCCCATCGTTTCACCCGTGTAAGTCAGGTGGTCAACAATAAAATGATTAATGGAAAATACTATGCCAATCAGTCAACGAGTAGCTTCAAATTGCCTGCAGTCCATTTCATTGTTGTAAAACCGCAAATCTTTAGCGTACATTTTTAGTATTGAATTGTGCCTTACTCCATCTCAGCCCTTGTCTTCTTAACTTATGCGTCCTAAACAGAGGGTGACGAGAACACACCACTTAGATACCAAACAAGGGTGTATTAAGTGTGAGTTAAAATTTAAATTGATTCCGCCTCCCCTTTGGAGAAAATTCAAATAGTGCGCGGTGTGATCTCGAGCGAGAGACTTTGTTTGTGGGATTCTTTCTCTGCAAATTGGACGCCTCAGGGCCGCTTTGTCAGAAAAAGCACGGGGACTTGGACGTTTTATAATACTTGTGTATTTATGTATATGTCACCGTAAGGTAGTCAAAACCGTCAGTTGATCAACTAACGGGTTTTTTCTCGTAAGTTGGTCAACTATCGACAGATAGTAAACTGTAGTGTGCTACGTACTATATGACGCGGTAGTTGATCAACTAACGGTTAAATCTGTTAAATAGTAAACTGGTTTAAACTTGAATTGCAAACGAAATACCATGGCAAACACTGCGGTAGCTTAGGTGAAGACTAGAGGGTGCGAGCGCAGCGAAGCCCCGAATAGTCTTCGTGTTAGGTTGACATGTAAGAGCAAAAGAAACGTAAATTCTAAACCCTGTCGGTCTGGTTTACTATCTGTCGATGGTTGATCAACTAACGCGTTAGTTGATCAACTGACGATTTTGACTATCTTCCGGTGACATATATAACTCATCCTGCACTGATTACATGCTTCATTTGGTAGGGGAGCTCCATTGCAGCAAGGAGATCCTAAAAAGGAGGCCATGTGTTTGGTGCATATCTTGTGTGCTTTGAGTTTTCACTACAGTTTCTTTGCACTCCTTTCTGCCTGTATGTTTCTTTTTTGTAATTTATCGTTATTGCTCTTTAATTTAAGGTTATCACAACAGAAAGGCCTTTATATTGCCTTCAAAAAAATGTTTTCAATTCGCCAGGCGCACTCGGCGACGGTTGTTATACAAATTAGTAATTTCTGTGATTTGAAAGCAAAAATTCAAATTTCTGTTGTGGATCGTTCACCATTGTACACAAAACTCGTGAGAGGAGGATGAGCGGTAATATCATGCAAATTTCCAAGGGTTTAAGTATGAAATTCGTTTTATTTTTTCTCTTCTGTTTTCTTCGAGTTTTCCTCGGCGTCGTAAAAAAGCTTTTAGGTTGATCTCGCTTACAAAGTTAACAATGGGCGCGACTGTTTAGTAAATTCCCTTATTGAGAGTCAAAATATCTAATAGATTGTAAATTAAAATTAATATGAAACTAAAGTTGATCAAAAAAAATTAATAAATCATATTCAATGGCTTCTTAATGAAAATTAATATCACTATTCTAGGGCCCCTCCTGAAATATGACGTCACATTTCTGATAAACTCTTTAAGAGTAAAGTTTTCCAAACATGATGAGTATATATAGCCCTTTTCGAAATACGCTTTCACTTTGCCTCGACCCTTCAAGGCAGCTGCATGAATCAATCTTAAAGATTGAATTTCCCCGTAATTCGATTGAAACTTTTACGGCAAACGAGTTTCTATTACAATTTAACACAATTTGTTTCGGATTCGCACCTCGCTTCAGTGCCACGAGCATAGGTTTACCTCCATTTTAGGGTTCCGTACCCGAAGGGTGCTAAACGGGACCCTATTATTACCGACTTGACCGGTTTTTTTGAATCTTCGCACAAGACCTCGCCCCTATTCGTGCCACAACCAAAACATTTGAAAAACGATCTGTCTACGATACGATCGAATTACGTTAGAAATACGCAATGGTCAGAAACGGTATTCCTGCCTCCTATACTTAGCTCTCGCTAAAACTTAATTCGATCGCTTGAGTGAAATGAATGAAATAATAACCTTTAAATTGCCATGTATAAATTATGTTTAACTACCACTAATTTTAATTACATTTTATGAATTTAAACTCATAAATGAATCATTGCGTTTGATTAAACTTATTTCTTACGAGGATGTATTGTTAATTATTGTTTTAATGCTATTTAAATTAAAAACTCGATGAATCAATTTTTCCAACAATGTATTTTGTTGGATTTAATATCGATACGATAGTAATGTTAGACGACTTTTTTATTCAACGTTGAAGAATAGCACAACGTTGGCACATCTGACAGACGCCATTAATTTTATTTTTTGTTTTCTTACGAAAACGTATGTACCAGTTTGTTATTGTTGCAATTCTAAGTTGTGTATCCAAGTAATAAGGATGAACGAAGATATAAATAGAAATAGCAGAGTCTCCTACGCACAGTTGGAGGCTCTGCTAAACTTTATGGAGAGCCACCGTGACCTATCCGTCGGCTTTCTTAGAACCACCGAGGCTAGGCACAAGAGCCAGGAATTATGGAGCCAGATTGCCAGCAATTTAAACTCACAAGGCGGGGGAGCACACAAAACTGTGAAAGTAGATTTATGTAAAATAAGTAGATTTGCATCACATATCTGTAAAAATACAAACTGTGATTATAAGTTCCTACATGTAACAACATGACACAACAAATGTTATGTAACATTCTCTTAATATTAATGTTATATAACTGCTGTGTGGGTGCATCTTAAGACTCTGTTCCCACTAAGATGGACTGTCTCTTTTTCTCGGTCTGTCTGAAGAGATAGATATGCCAGTGGCAGTACAATATGGATCTGTCTAAATGTGAACAGTTTCATATAAATTGTACTACCACTGGCATACCTGTCTCTTTAGACTGACAGAGAAAACAGACAGTCCATCTTAGTGGGAAAGGCACTCGAGTTGTTATGTATAGCCTATGTAAATAAATACAAACTGTGATTACAAGTTCCTAAATTTTAGTTGTTTAAAAAAATAAATATTAAATAAATGTTTATTTGTTTAATTAAAAAACTAACTATTTGCACATTGAGGGAATGTGTGTGCTTCCTATTGAAGTATTCCTCTTCATTTTCACTAGGCCTCATAATGCAGACGTGGGTGCCATCTATGCAGCCCACAATCCCCGGGAAATTATATAACTCAAAGAATCTGCAAAAATTATATAGGTATATCAATTTTTCTTTTCAGCATAATATTATGAGACTAACAAAACACCTGCCAAAAGTGGGTACAATGCACCTTATAGCCTACCCATTCAGGGATAACTAGAGGCTAAATTGTAAGACGAGCAGGAGTAAGCATACCTTTGTTTTATGGTGTTCCTTTCTTCCCGTTTTCTAGGGAACACAATGTATTTTCTAAGGATTCCCGGATGGTTTAGTGCATCCGTTATTTCATTAATAGCCTTTGAGACTGTGGGCTGAGATACACTATGTGTAGCGCCTTGGCCCACTCCTCTCTGATACGATCCAGAGGCAAAAAAACCAAGAGCAATCAAGACCTGAAACATGAAGCATCTTACCTTACATTACCTATACTTATTTAAGTGCTTAATCCATTTTTTATAAAATAAGTTATAAGTACATGTATGTACAAAATATTTATTTAATTATCATACCTTCCTTGCCACTGATATATCTCCTGGCTCTGTGGGGGTTAGAATCGGAGTCAACTCCTCTATAAGGTTTTGCACAACCTCCTTCGAGAGTCTGTACGTCGCTACAAACTCTGCATCCGGCAATTCGAAGGGGTCATTCCTCTGCCTTAATTGGCGCAGCTGACGGCGGCGATTCGCAACATCAACTCTGTGAGCTGCATCAAGAAGACGCCACATTCTTTGAATTCGCCTCATCTTAAATTAATGAAATGGTTGTACATTATGTAGCAATAATACATAACGCCTAATGATTATTACAACAAATAATGCTTAGGAAAAAAACGAATTCGGGAAGGATGGAAATGTACGTGGTAGGAACGGCTGTCCGGCTGACGAAAGGCTTAATATCTTGGTTATTTAGTATTATTTGGTCGTAACACTCGTAAGCGTTAAATTTGACTGCAAAGGTCACATTTAGGGTGTCCTACTTCACACTCACACCTACCTCTACACTCCTAACCTACACCAGAGTTAAAAACCACAAATTCAACACTAAAACTTATTATTTTTCCTGTGATTTTAACAATAAATATCATTAGCGATCTTACAAATTCACCATATCTTCCAATTGTTTAGAAACGTTTTAACGTCAAAATATGACAGGTTTGCGATACCGAAAAACTTGAAAAAACTGGCAGGAATCGCGTCATATTCCATTTCGTTCATTCATTTTTGCGATCTCGAAACTATCAAACTACGCAGATCGTATTTTGGTGGCAGGAATCGCAATTTGACAACTCGATCGTAACGAGATCGAAACGATAGTGTTTTTTTGTGGTACGAATAGGCCTGCAGCGCCCCTATTCGTGCCACAACCAAAACATTTGAAAAACGATCTGTCTACGATACGATCGAATTACGTTAGAAATACGCAATGGTCAGAAACGGTATTCCTGCCTCCTATACTTAGCTCTCGCTAAAACTTAATTCGATCGCTTGAGTGAAATGAATGAAATAATAACCTTCAAATTGCCATGTATAAATTATGTTTAACTACCACTAATTTTAATTACATTTTATGAATTTAAACTCATAAATGAATCATTGCGTTTGATTAAACTTATTTCTTACGAGGATGTATTGTTAATTATTGTTTTAATGCTATTTAAATTAAAAACTCGATGAATCAATTTTTCCAACAATGTATTTTGTTGGATTTAGTATCGATACGATAGTAATGTTAGACGACTTTTTTATTCAACGTTGAAGAATAGCACAACGTTGGCACATCTGACAGACGCCATTAATTTTATTTTTTGTTTTCTTACGAAAACGTATGTACCAGTTTGTTATTGTTGCAATTCTAAGTTGTGTATCCAAGTAATAAGGATGAACGAAGATATAAATAGAAATAGCAGAGTCTCCTACGCACAGTTGGAGGCTCTGCTAAACTTTATGGAGAGCCACCGTGACCTAGCCGTCGGCTTTCTTAGAACCACCGAGGCTAGGCACAAGAGCCAGGAATTATGGAGCCAGATTGCCAGCAATTTAAACTCACAAGGCGGGGGAGCACACAAAACTGTGAAAGTAGATTTATGTAAAATAAGTAGATTTGCATCACATATCTGTAAAAATACAAACTGTGATTATAAGTTCCTACATGTAACAACATGACACAACAAATGTTATGTAACATTCTCTTAATATTAATGTTATATAACTGCTGTGTGGGTGCATCTTAAGACTCTGTTCCCACTAAGATGGACTGTCTCTTTTTCTCGGTCTGTCTGAAGAGATAGATATGCCAGTGGCAGTACAATATGGATCTGTCTAAATGTGAACAGTTTCATATAAATTGTACTACCACTGGCATACCTGTCTCTTTAGACTGACAGAGAAAACAGACAGTCCATCTTAGTGGGAAAGGCACTCGAGTTGTTATGTATAGCCTATGTAAATAAATACAAACTGTGATTACAAGTTCCTAAATTTTAGTTGTTTAAAAAAATAAATATTAAATAAATGTTTATTTGTTTAATTAAAAAACTAACTATTTGCACATTGAGGGAATGTGTGTGCTTCCTATTGAAGTATTCCTCTTCATTTTCACTAGGCCTCATAATGCAGACGTGGGTGCCATCTATGCAGCCCACAATCCCCGGGAAATTATATAACTCAAAGAATCTGCAAAAATTATATAGGTATATCAATTTTTCTTTTCAGCATAATATTATGAGACTAACAAAACACCTGCCAAAAGTGGGTACAATGCACCTTATAGCCTACCCATTCAGGGATAACTAGAGGCTAAATTGTAAGACGAGCAGGAGTAAGCATACCTTTGTTTTATGGTGTTCATTTCTTCCCGTGTTCTAGGGAACACAATGTATTTTCTAAGGATTCCCGGATGGTTTAGTGCATCCGTTATTTCATTAATAGCCTTTGAGACTGTGGGCTGAGATACACTATGTGTAGCGCCTTGGCCCACTCCTCTCTGATACGATCCAGAGGCAAAAAAACCAAGAGCAATCAAGACCTGAAACATGAAGCATCTTACCTTACATTACCTATACTTATTTAAGTGCTTAATCCATTTTTTATAAAATAAGTTATAAGTACATGTATGTACAAAATATTTATTTAATTATCATACCTTCCTTGCCACTGATATATCTCCTGGCTCTGTGGGGGTTAGAATCGGAGTCAACTCCTCTATAAGGTTTTGCACAACCTCCTTCGAGAGTCTGTACGTCGCTACAAACTCTGCATCCGGCAATTCGAAGGGGTCATTCCTCTGCCTTAATTGGCGCAGCTGACGGCGGCGATTCGCAACATCAACTCTGTGAGCTGCATCAAGAAGACGCCACATTCTTTGAATTCGCCTCATCTTAAATTAATGAAATGGTTGTACATTATGTAGCAATAATACATAACGCCTAATGATTATTACAACAAATAATGCTTAGGAAAAAAACGAATTCGGGAAGGATGGAAATGTACGTGGTAGGAACGGCTGTCCGGCTGACGAAAGGCTTAATATCTTGGTTATTTAGTATTATTTGGTCGTAACACTCGTAAGCGTTAAATTTGACTGCAAAGGTCACATTTAGGGTGTCCTACTTCACACTCACACCTACCTCTACACTCCTAACCTACACCAGAGTTAAAAACCACAAATTCAACACTAAAACTTATTATTTTTCCTGTGATTTTAACAATAAATATCATTAGCGATCTTACAAATTCACCATATCTTCCAATTGTTTAGAAACGTTTTAACGTCAAAATATGACAGGTTTGCGATACCGAAAAACTTGAAAAAACTGGCAGGAATCGCGTCATATTCCATTTCGTTCATTCATTTTTGCGATCTCGAAACTATCAAACTACGCAGATCGTATTTTGGTGGCAGGAATCGCAATTTGACAACTCGATCGTAACGAGATCGAAACGATAGTGTTTTTTTGTGGTACGAATAGGCCTGCAGTAGTCTTATCATGTAATTCTGACATATAAGAATTTCAATCGCTTGAAAAATTGATCAATAGGACATTGCATAAGCAAACGCCGTCGCAATAAAAGATAGCTGGTGTGAAATAGTCATGTTATGATTGGTATTTGTTTCAAAAGCGATTAAGGTTTTTAGTTTTATTATTACACGATAAGACTGCTTACATAATAATTTTAATAGAGGGGCACAATATTTTCTGGTACCTAAATTTAGATGTGTCACTAATCTGCGATATCCTAATTTTAATATCTGTTCCTATATTGCCATCAAATTATTCAAAACGATCACTAAATATGGATCACGAAATAATTGTAAATATGTCTCCTAAATGAAAGTTTGAAAAAAAAACATCTATCGCCCGAATAGTACGATTATTTTCAAAAAAGAAGATCTCTAATCAAAATAATAGATCGGTCATAAAATAAATAGAAAGACATATACACAAACTTTTATATTGGTACACACATTGATTCTGGTACTAATCATACTCGGTTTGTATTCTTAATTGTCGACCTTACACGAAGGCCAAAGGCACTCCACCATTTCACTGTGATATTTCTTATGCAATTTAGCAGTTTTTTTTGTGACAGATCTATTAATGTTAATATTTGTTTGATGATAGGTCTATTATTTTGATGATCGATCTATTTTTTTAGGTCAAACCTATTATTCGGGCAATACAACAAGAGAGATAAAACCATTATTTAGGAGACAAATTTACAATAATTTAGTAGGGTTTTCATTAATTTATTGTTACATATTTCCTAGGAACTAGGAAATGCATTATTAGGGTAACGCAGTTCAGTGACAAAACCAAATTTAGGAGACAGAAAATATTGTTCCTATAAAAAAACCTTCAAATTGGTAAAGATCTACACTCGTTAGGTGACAGATCTACATTAGGTTATTGATCTAATAATTTGATATCCAATATTATTTCTAGAGTATTTTAAATTAATTGTAGGTGACCAATTCTACATTATTTAGTTATACAATTTAGGTAACAAATCTACTATTTTAGGAACCGACATGAATAAGTAGGCAATCGTAAAGGCATTTATTAGGTGAACAATAAAATCATACCCATAATAAAGTAAGTAGTCTAGCCACCATCTTTCATGTAGGTTGTAGGGCCAAACTAGGGCGGAACGATGATCTTGTCACCTCATATGGGGAAAGGTGACCAACTTTAGGTTTGTTTCGACATGGTTATGGAACTCTGGGAACCAGACTCTCAATCATTACAGAAAAATGTTTGAAAAACTTGTAATCTCGCGCTGGGGTTAAAGTACAGATACTAGGATACTACACTAATAATATGTCACATCAGAGAGAGATACTACGAATGCATCTTTAGTTCGAGGTTTATATCGCTAGGTGCAGCACTATCGCAATGCTGTAGATACCACGAGATGGAGCTACTAGATCAAATGTTAAGCGAACAACAGCCCATTTTTCTTTGGAACTTTTATATATATTTAAAGACGATTTAAAAATTCTCTAAAATTTTAATTTTTCGTTGTAAGAGTAGCGTCTAGCGTCATCCAGAAGAATGTTGGCGTTTAAACTACAAGCGTTACTCCCAGCGCCATCTCTGGATTACGATGGGTTACCAATTCTAATCTGTATGAGATGAGCACCCTGTGGTAAAAGTAAGTTAAGCAGTTCCAAACTTGTCAACAGGAGAGGATACGAATTACGTAATTTTAGTCTTTTGGCAGTCTGAGACAATGCAATTATATCACAATCAGTATCCGGCCAATTTGTACATTTGCATGTTTAAAATAAGGATTGATAATTTGTACTAAGTATATTAGTATTTACTAGGGTACATTTTATGTCTAGAGATTTTATAAAATTTTGGCATTTAAATGAAGCATGAAGCATTTACAATAACGTTCACTCATTCAATTATATAAAGTAATTTTCAAAACTGTATGCTCGCGTTTTTCTGCTTATAATTTTTTTTTCTTTTTATTATAAATTTGCTTAACGGGGGACCAGCCCGTCACCATGTACACCATTAAATATTTCCACAACGCTCAACATGTCGGCACGTGGTTTAGGATTAGACCCACAATTACTCTTACTTTAGACACACTTTAATCAGGAGATAGTATTACATTTATTGCAACCATGCCAATAGTCACGTGGCCTTTCCCTCCAACTTTCTACTTAAGCCTTTTTCGAGGGGTTTTCGCCAAAGTCCGTAGGTACCTTATTAATTAATTAATTTGAGTACTCACTTAAGTTTTGTGAAGGAAGTTCGCTGTTTTCGGCACTCTCTCCGTTTAGCCCAATCGGCAGTTTCCATGGAGGGCCCAGTGAACCCGTAATTAAAACTCGTCTAACACTCCTACGGCTAATTCAAGAAATTGAACTAGCTTCGTGGGGCCCGAGTCTCTTTTGAAACATGAGTAGCTGTAGTGTATCTGTCGCAGTTAGTTGGTTAAATCAGCCACTTAATTATCTCTCTAGACCGTTAATTAAATGCGGCAACAAATATAATGATCACCAAAATATTTTGTTTCCTACCCAAAATGGATAAATGAACACCAAAAGTTGCAAAAAATATTAGGGCAAAATACTGCGGTAGCTTTGGTGAAGGGTAAAGGAGGTGAGCGAAGCGAAGCCCCCTTTATTCTTCGTGTTAGATAGAACATGTAAGAACAACAAAAAATAATTAAAACATAAACTTAAGTACACGTAAGTAAAAAGAAGTTTGGTGATCATTTATCCAAACACAATTTGGTTGAAATTTCAATTCTGGCAGTCATTTCGAATTTATTGGTAGTAAAATAGGTGCGTTTTTGGTAATCGTTTAAATACAAGCCATTAAATGCTGACGTTTAACCAAGTCACTAAAATTCCGTCAGACAAGTGAGTGAACGCAACGTTTAACGAGTTGTCTAAACGTTTATAGGCAACAAGAAATATACAATATAAATATTTTTTTTATGTGTACTTAAGTTTATGTTTTTATTTTTGTTGTTCTTACATGTTGTTTTCCAACACGCTGGCTTTCGGTAAGACAGATTGTTGAACGTTTTCAATGATGCTTTATTCAAATCAAAATGCTAGTGCCTTGGTTAAACGTCGGCATTTAATTAACGGTCTAGAGAGTTAGTTAAGTGTCTGATTTAACCAACCAACTGCGACGTATCGATGGCCCCCAAGTGCGGCCAGTCTCCAAACAAAATAGGCTCCGCCGACAAGCCATATACAACATTTTGCGCTCTTGGGAGCAATCGATACACTATTGCTATTCGTGTTTCATAAGAGACTGTGGCCCCTGGTCACTCATTCTGGTACTGGTACTGGGGTATATGTAGCCTGTAGTGTTTGCCACCACTATTCAATGACCTATTTTTTGCCTTCTTCAGCCATTGAGATTTAATTAACATAACATATAAGACATTTACCTACATACAGACACATGCATCGCTACTGGCCCCACACTATGATACCCTATGTCACGGGAACCGGAAACCGCGACGTCACACACATATAAACATTCAAGACCTAAGGATTTTTTGTTTCTTTATCCCCAGCCGGGGATCGAACCCGGGGCCTCAGATTCAGATGATACAGAGTTCAGGACCTTAATACGCTATCTCCTTTTGTGCCTACCTAAAGTGACATACCTATATTACACTAATGTACAATTTTTAAATTGAGGCCCGAAATGTAAACAAACAGCAGTAATTTTCTAGAACAAAACCGTTGATTTTGACATTCATATTATGTTTTTTGTACTGGAAAATGACAGTTGATTGTTTACATTTCTGGCCTCAAATTAAAAATTTCACTTTAACTTGAAAGTGACTCCACCCAATAAATGTGTTTTCTATTCTATTATTTTCTCTCAATACGGCAGCTAAACTGACTAACATGAAGCTTGGGACCCTTATTTTCAGTTTGAAGCTGGGTTTTCATTTGAATTTCATCAGAGCTTGTATTCCCACCGTTTTTCCACGGCCATAAATAGTCGGAGTGCTTCACTTTTTTTTCCACGGCTTTTAGGTGACATTGATTAATATACTAACGAGTGGTGGATGTCTTTCGTGTGGGTCTCGGTGCCAGTGTATTTCGAAATTCCCAACCCCCACCCTCTGTCCTACGTATCCAGTAAGGACGTGGTTTACTAAGTAGAGGTAAATTGTTAGACTTTCAAATTCCAGTTTATCTGGCGATCAAAACGAAATTGAGGTGGTTATCTAAATTAAGGATATTTCATCTTTGTGACGTGCCTGTTTCTGGTTCCCACGATACTCCGACATAGCGTATCCTAGTGTGAGGCCATAAGCAATGTATGTGCCGGTACCATTGGGCATAAGCTGCTTCTTCCATTAGTTATCTTAAAAATAAACATAAGTGAAATCGATGTATTTGTTAGTTTTAAGACAAAGCACGGATGTGGCTACATCTAGGCTTTTATATTTTAGTTACTTTCATAGTGTGATGTCCTATGGTATCTTGTTGTGGGGGAAAGCAGCGGATATTCAAACTATTTTATTTTACAGAAAAGAGCTATTCGAGCAATTTATAATGTCAAACGAACAGACTCCTTAAGAGAGCTTTTTAAAGAAATTGACATACTAACAGTAGCTAGTCAATTTATTTTCGAAAATATAATGTATGTACGCAAGAACCTTACAACATTTTCCAAACTTAGCAATAGCTGTAATGTTTACCTAAGAAATAATCACAGACTGTGTGCGCTCCGATTTAGACTCGCGAAGGTTAGCAATTCTTTCAAGGGTCAGTGTATTCTCTACTATAATAAGATACCTCTGGAGATTTTGAAATTGCTATTTGAGCAATTTAAAAAGCATGTTAAAGCGACTTTGTCGAAAAAGGGATATTATAATGTTCAAAATTACTTAAATGACAGGACTGTATGGGGTTAATCTAGCTCTACACAGACCTTGCTGTTAATAATTTTGTAATAATTTATATAATCATAATAATTAAATTTTTCATATTTGTAATAGTTAAGCACAACCTATTTTTAAAAGAGATCTGAAAATCAATCTGTGGGAGTTTCTACGCCCTTCTCTCCCACAGTGACCAATGTAGAGAAGAGGCAAAATTGACGTTTGCTAAGTATATGTAAATATCTAGAGTAACAAAGTACTTCGACTTTGACTTTATGTAGTTCCTTTGAAAAAGACTCAGACTTTCTTCTCTGAGAAGTATCTGCTTTTGGAATGTACACCTGGTATTAAATGAATGACGTCATTAATTTAAGTGAAATATTAAACTTCACATCAAAAACACTGATTTGCACAGCAAATATCAGGGCAAAATGCTGAAGGGTAAAGGGGGTGAGCGAAACGAAGCCCCCTTTATCCTTCGTGTTAGGTTGATGAACATATAAGAACAACAAAAAATACTTAAAACATAAACTTGAGTACACATAAAATATTTAAAACACAAAAAGTGCTTGTGTTGATCATTTTTTGCTGTGAAAATCAGTATTTTTAATGTGCAATAAATACTAACCTTCATTTAATACTACGTAGGTACATACTCTTAGAGATATGTCATCATCCAACCGAATAAAGAATATTTTGATTGATTGTAAGTAAGTAAATATTATGTTATGTTACGTTTAGTTATCGGTGTTATAATAATGTAGCCCATTAATATCTGAAGGGGGTACGGGCTACGCTGGCTCGGTGCGGGTTGATAGAGATATTGGGCTAGTGGCCAACCCGACTGTCAGATGTTACCAAGCTGCCCTATCAGAGCCTCTGACCAGCTTTACGACTACTACCACCGAGCGATAGTAGCCGGGATCTACAGCGTTACGTGTCATCCGAAAGACGGAAGCGCCCGAATCAAATGCCACATAGAAACGGACACCCATCCAGGACCCGTCTTAGCCAGATGTTGCTACTAGCTTTAGTTACACCGATAACAGAAGCTATATAGAAATTAAACTGCAATGGTCAATTACCATCTGCCGTAGTCAGCATTATTGCATGAGCCGCAAAGCGGCTGTGTTTGGTCCAGAATCGGATAATCATGAGCGTAGCTGCCTATTGGACTCAGTCAAAAAATATGTATGGATGTCTCAGGCCATATAAATAGCTAATTAAATATAAAAAAAAAATATATAAAATAAAAAAAAAAATGATTCCTCATTTTCAGAAGTTACAAAAAACAGGATCGTTGAAAACCTGCGGGCCTAAAAAGGACAAAACATCACAATTTTATATTTTTTTCAACTCATAGATAACTGCGTCTCGTGCAATATAAATGTTAATTTACAATAAACAATGATCCCACATTTCCAAAAGTCCACAAATCTGAAACAGAATCGTTGAAAACCTGCGGGCCTAAAAAGGACAAAACACCACAATTTTATATAATTTTTACAACGCACAGATAACTGCGTCACGTGCAATGGCAGAACGATATAATTTACCCTCCCCATTAAAAACCTGCAGATAAGCCCTGACAGAGCTGTCAACTGTTACATCGTTAATTTCGCGAAAACCGCCTCTTTTTATTGTGAACAATTTTTCTTTGGCCCAAACGTATTATTATCTGAGTACGCGTGGACGCGTGATGCGGTGCGGGTGACGCATTCGTCTTCGTGTGAAACAAAGCTGTGTGTGGGAGTCTTTGTATCTTTTTGTTCTCGTTTTGACAAAGTTTTTGTTGCAAAGAGTATTTTACGTCTCTGGGGTCTGAGATGGATGAAGTTGGTGATGTGTTTTACCCTTTTGGTTTATATCACATATAGATACTAATCATACTCTACTAGTGGTCCAAAACCAACTGTTTAACCGCTTTGACAAACTACTTTAAAAATATATATGTAGAAACAATTACACATTTGCACTGAACCGGAACTTATAAGATTTCAAATGATCAAACACAAGTCATAGATATTTGTTGCATTATAAATATATATATATATATATATACATATATTGATTGATTGTAGATTTATCCAAAACGACAAATTGGGAACAACAATGGAAATTACAAGAACGCATCATAAATTCAAACCATTTCCCCAAACTGTCAAAGCAGCTAAACCTATTACCCTAACATATTGCATTTTAATCCGACGCATCGCAAGACGCTTCAAACATTATGAGTCCCTGATCACATTCACCTGGGGGTGTCTACGTGCACCGGCCGGGCGAACCTTCAGGACACCGGGAAGGCTTTTCAACCCTCCCCTCAGTGAGATTTCAGACCTCCTGGAGAACGGACGTATTTTCCGCGCCTCGTGTTCAGCCTACGGCGATATTCCACCGCTGGTTGCATATTAATTTAGACTGCTGTGTATGTTTTGTGATTGACTAGTTGAGTAGTGGTGGTTTTGACTGTGTGGTTACGGGATGGATTTGTGAGGTAACTTGTTTTGTTCACTTTTAAAAGTTTCGGCAATATTTTTGCCGGACCTTTATAATTTATTATCTATCTGAAGTAGGGTGACAACTCTCACTTTTTACTGTGAAACATTCTGATTTATTGGGATAATGCCGACGTGCCTCCCGTATGTGAAAAGTCGTGACGCCAGCTTGACAGTTTGTTTTCGGCGTTTATCATATTAATCTGATGGTGAAGTATATTTAAAGTAAAAAATCCCATTATCATGATATTATTGAGGACGTTTGGTTCTGGAAAATGGTCGGAACTCTTTTTAACTCCATATACCTATTTGCACATGTAATATTAAGGATGTTGAACAAAAACTTTAGGGTACCTACGAGATACATACTAAAGATGTACCGAGTAGTCTAACAAGAGCCATTATGTAAACGTTGTTTCTGTTTCACAAGACTAGACAGTCTAGCAGTCAAGGAAAAAGACATCGTTTTCATAATTTATTCCAAATAGAGGAAGTGAAGCATATTTGGAATACTGCTGGCAATTTGGAATAGCAAGGTATTACAGAAACCAGTAGCGTCATCTCCAATGCATGGATGTAAACTCTTAGCAGACATTGGCAGCTTACGATAAGGTTTTGACAGGGTGCCGCCATTGTTCTAATATGGCGTCCAGATACCGAAAAGTGATGGAGCGTTTTTAAGAAAAAATAAGGTATGACATTGAATCTGTTTTTATCGCTGTAATCCTGTGTATTATTTTTTTACTGTTTAGCAGTATTATCAGATAACAATTGAAGTGCACTAATTAGGTGCGATTTTAATGATAGGCGTATTTAATAACCTACAAATTGAGGTAATGTCGAATCACGCCGTGTTGCTAATTTGGAATACTTGTGGTGATGGTAATTTGGAATTCGGTATACCAATTTATGTTCACCATTACTATTCCAAATTAATATTTTGTATGTTTAGATAACATAATGTCACATAAGTAAGTAAATGACGATTTGTGTTTATATTCCCCCTAGTGTATCTATATTGACGTTGTTTCAGAATATGGCGTACAAAAAAAGAAAATTGTATTCAAAGGAAGATATGGAGGATGCCATAATGGCAGTACGCCAAAACAAAATGGGTTACTTGAAAGCCGCTAAAACATTTAACGTACCGAGGACTACATTGTTCCGCCTGGCGTCTGAGAAAGACACGTCTATAGAAGCCCTCTTATCAAAAAAAATCGGTCGAAAACCAGTTTTTGATGAACGATTTGAAAATGAACTAACAGATTACGCTTTGGTAATGGAGAGTACACTGTATGGTTTAACGCAGACTGACATGCGTCGATTGGCCTATCAGCTTGCAAAAAAAAACAAATTACCAAACCCTTTCAGAAATGAAATGGCAGGCCGGTATTGGTTCAAAGGATTTTTAAAGAGAAACAAAGCTCGACTTTCCATGAGGCAGCCCACAGGTACCTCGTTTGCCAGGGCTCGTGGATTTAATAAAGAATGTATGGATGGGTTTTATGACATCTTGGAGAAGACATATGAAGAGAAAAAATTCAGTGCAGACAGAATATACAATGTCGATGAGACGGGACTATCTATAGTGCAAAGCAAGATTCCAAAAGTGATTGGCCGGCGCGGGAAGAAACAAATCGGTGCTATATCATCAGCAGAAAGAGGTTCACTGATAACTATAGTCACTTGTATGAGTCCGGCAGGAATATTTGTGCCTCCCATGATAATTTTTCCACGAAAAAATATGACCGAAAACCTGATGAGAGGTGCTCCGCTCGGATCCATTGGTAGAGCTCATCCCTCGGGATGGATACAGACGTATTTGTTCACCCAGTGGTTTGAGCATTTTGTCAAGTTTGTGAGACCAACTGAGGCTGCGCCTGTCCTCTTGTTATTAGATGGGCATTACAGCCACACAAAAAACATTGAGTTGGTGGACATAGCAAGAAGAGAGCATGTGACAATTGTTTCACTGCCACCCCATTGCACCCACAAAATCCAACCCTTGGATAGATCATTCATGTCTCCGCTCAAAACACACTACAGTGAAGAGATCAGGATGTGGTTGCGCGGAAAAAACAAACCGCTGACACAATATGATATTGTAGAACTATTTGGTACAGCATACCTAAAGTGCATGAATGGATCAATCGCTGCAAACGGATTCAGGGTTGGTGGCATATACCCACTGAACAGGCACGTGTTCTCAGAAGCTGACTATATTGCTGCTCGCAATGAAGGAAATGATTATAGAGGCGATGAAAACGACGAAATAAGTGAACCTGTACTGATGAATGTGGATCAAGGAGAACCATCAGTAACAGAGATGCTTGAAGAAGCAGGACCACCCAATGATGGTCAATTAGACACGTCGACTCAACAAGACTCGTTGTCTGTACTGATTAATGCAGATCAAGAAGAACCATCAGTGACAGAGATGCTTTATGAAGCAGGACCACTCAATGATGGTCAATTAGACACGTCGACTCAACAAGACTCGTTGTCTGTACTGATGAATGCAGATCAAGGAGAACCATCAGTAGCAGAGATGCTTGAAGAAGCAGGACCACTCAATGACGGTCAATTAGACACGTCGACTCAACCAGACTCGTTGCCTCGAACAGGTGTACTCTACCAAGCAAGTCCTCCTTCTCTAACTAAATTAGTTAGAAAATTAGTCCTCTCATTATTAAATGATTGTCAAGCAGACACCTCATCTCAAGCATCACCACCAAACCAAGCTAGACCATCTTCTGCTCTGATATATGATATTCAGGAAAACTTGTTGCCTCAAGCAGGCCCGTTCAATCAAGCAAATTCATCTATATCCAACAAGCATGTGTCACCTTATGCTATTTCACCCTCATTGTTAAATGATTGTCAAGCAAACACCTCGTCTCAAGCAGCACCACCGAACCAAGCTAGACGATCTTCTGCTCTGATATATGATATTCAGGAAAACTTGTTTCCTCAAGCAGGCCCGTCCAATCAAGCAAGTCCATCTATATCCAACACGCATGTGTCACCTTATGATATTTCACCACTGCCAGCATTAACAAAACGCACGTCTAACAGAGGTCGTAAACCAGGTAAATCGGCAATCATAACAAGTTCGCCTTATAAAAAGATACTTGAGGAGGCTGAAAATAGAAAGTTAGATAAACAGAAAGCAATAGACATAAAAATGTTACAAACCCCTAGGACAGAAAACAGAAAAGATACGTGTAAAGTTAACAAAAAGGAGATGAACGTGGAAAACCTAGAAAGACAAAAGACTAAACAAAAAATTGAAAACAGAAAAGATAAAGGAAAGGGCAAAAAGAGCAAGAACCTGGATAACCTGGAAAGACAAAAGATTAAACAAGAATTTGAAATCAGAAAAGATAAAAGGAAGGGCAAAAAGGGCAAGAACCTGGAAAACCTGGAAAGAAACAAGATTAAACAAGAATTTGAAAACAGAAAAGATAAAGGAAAGGGTAAAAAGGGCAAGAACATAGAAAAAGAAAAACGTGAAACCTTTGAAAACAGAACAAATAAAGGAAAAGAAAACCAAAAAACGAAAGAAATTAAGAAGATAAAGGCAGATGATTTGAAAATAGTCAAAGGAAAAAAGAGTAGGAAACGGGCACTCGCTGTAATAAATAATGATGATTCTGACAGCCTATCTTCAATTTCATATAATAGTCGAAACTCGGATACGTCTGGAGAAATCGAAGATTATTTTAGTGTAAAGCCTAGTAGTAGTGATGCAGAGTGTTTTTTCTGCAATGGGAAGTATAGCGAGGACAAGAGGGGCGAAACATGGGTGCAGTGTTTCATGTGTGACCTTTGGGTGCACTGTGAATGTGCTGGCTACGACGCCGGCTCATACGTTTGTGATTATTGCAAATAACTAATTGAAAAAAAAAACAAGTGAACTGATTAAACTATATTAAGAATATTAAGAGATGTTAAAAATAAAAGATTTGGTTTTGATGATTATTTCGGACTTCTCATTTCGTATAAAATGTATCGTACAAATAAAATATCATTTTGTATTAGTGGAGACAAATTGGAATATTCCGAATTTTAGAATGGTGAAGGTAAATGGGAATACCCAGTTCGTATAGTGCAGGTAATTTGGAATACCCAACAATAAGCAGGCACTGATTTTAGTTATTTTTTTACATTATAAGATTTAGTTTTCAATGACTTATATATTTTCTTCAAGATAGTTTATTATCATGCCACACATTTTTTAGCTAAGCATGGGGAATACAATTTGGAATACCACTATACCAAAATACCTGCACCACATCTCTAGACAAGGTTTCAGTCATTTTGTGTTCTGCATGAAATTTTACCTACTGATGATGTTCAATTGTTTGTAATATTTTCAAGACTGATAGACAGGTAGTTTTACTACCATATTAATCTTTTATCATGATTCTAGCCGTCATACAAAAGTTAGTAGAGCCCAAAAACAAAGTGGTATTCCAAATATGCTTCACTTCCTCTACTTTAGCTGGGGGGCTCTATAGCGGAAACCAAAAAGCGGAAGACTTATTTCAGGCGTGTAATTTACATTAATTGCTTGCGTACAAAACACCGCAGGTGAATTATAATTTGATTTCGTGCAACATAATCATGATTTGTATCCCTATAAATATTCTATCTTCCGAAGAAGAATCGATTCCAGGTAATTTTTCACCTACTGTATGGTACCTACACAAAGTTACGGCTTCGGAAACAATGCTAAGAAGGTCTACCCTTTCTTAATTTTCTATATTATGTATGGCGCGACCTTTCACAACTCCGGGCGTGTATCGCTTTCAGTAGCCATCTAAGGTCAGTGAACGGGCAAAATAAAAAGTCATCTTGCAAATGTTATCCGGACATACCCCTCCGACTTTCCCTCCCCCATTCCCCTGGTATTCCCCCCACGTCCTACGTTAGGACCCTCAGCTCTAGCTAGCTATACTATGAGTATTACGGTCACGGGAATGGACTGAATATTCAGATATGCGGAGATATTTTTGAACGCTGGCTGTTTAAGTTGGCCTTTCTTGTTTTATATTTTCGGAGTATTGTTAGTGTCTTTTGAGATATTTTTTTGATACAGCCAGTTTCCTTCATTCAAGCTGACTTGCTGGCTAGTTCTGATGGCAAAAAGAAAACCAAATGACATCCAGTGAGCTTAAAATGATGGCAGATTATAATAAAGTACCAGTATGTAATATGTAATATAATGAATCAGAAAAAACACGGATGTGACCTACATCTAGGCTTGCATATTTTAGTAACTTTCATAGTGTTCTATGGTATCTTGTTGTGGGGGAAAACAGCGGATATTCAAACTATTAAATGTTATATTACAGAAAGGAGCTATTCGTGCAATTTATAATTTAAAACGAACAGACTCGTTGAGAGAGTTTTTTAATGAAAATGACTTACTAACTGTAGTTAGTCAATTTATTTTCGAAAATATAATGTATGAACGCAAGAACCTCACAAAATTATCAAAATTTTGTGATATCTCTAATGTCAACCTAAGAAATAATCACAGACTAGTTGCGCCCCGTAGTAGACTCGCGAAAGTTAGTAATTATTTCAAGGGTCAATGCTTCTCTACTACAACAACATACCTCTGGAGATTTGGAAATAACCATTTGAGCAATTTAAAAACCATGTTAAAGCGACAGGTCTAAAAAGGGATATTACAATGTTCAAGATTACTTAAATAACGGGACTATATGGGGGGTTAATCGAACTCAACACAGAAGCTCGCAGTTAATATTTTTTAAATGATATATTTCTGCTTATTATTTGTAATAATTCATATCGTTATAATTGTATTAGTTAAACACAACCAATTTTTAAAACAGATCTAAAAATCAATCTGTGGGAGTTTCTTCACCATGCTTCTCCCACAGTGGTCGACAATGTAGAGAAGGGGAAAAAATTACGTTTGCTTATCGAAATATCTACAGTAACACAGAAATTTGAATTTGAAAGTAACTGAGGCTTACAGAGGCAATCTCAAACACGAACTTCGAACTATTAAACGGAGCAAGTGGCAAACATCAACCCTTTTGGAGGGTTCCGTACCAGAAGGGTGCCAAACGGGGCTCTATAACTAAGCTTCCGCTGTCCGTCCGTCCGTCCATCTAGTATCTCATGAACCATGATAGTTGGACAGTTGAAATTTTCACAGATGTATTTATGTTGCCGCTATAACAACAAATACTAAAAACAGAATAAATAAATATTTAAAGGGGCTCCCGTACAACAATTCTTTCAATACCACATGCAAACTTATGAATGCATCTGTAATATCCAAACTTTTACTGTGGTACGGAACCCTTCGTGCGCGAGTTCGGCTCGCACTTGACCGTTTTTTCTAGAACCATTTCCAACAAAAACACTTGAGCCAACAGAAAACACAACCCAACCAAAAAGATGCTCCTATAAATAACTCCAACGCATTTCTGATACACAACAATGCAGTCCAGGATATAGAGATGTCAGAACTAAAGTCATTTAAAGCTATTGTCGTTTTTTGGGTACTTCGTCCGGGACTAGATAAGCTACACCCCCGTAAAGTACTTCTATAGTTTGCCACAAGGCCTTGAATCGAATTTTACGTTGTAACTTACCATGGACGCATACCGAGATAGAGAAGATAGTGGAGTACAAAGATATCGTAATAACAAAAGGTATCGTTTTATATAAACACAGCGGTCTCTACAGCTCATCTTTACCGCCTTGGATTTGGAGCCGGCTTTTGTTCTCGTAAAAACACACACGAAGATCTTCCAAGTGTTCATTATTGGTATCAGAACTGTTTTGTGTTTTGTTTTGGTAATGATTTAATGTCATTTTCTTGTTGTGAGATTCTTTTATTGGATTTTTGTCCGAAAAAAGTGACGATTAATATGAAGAACTTTAGAAATAAGTATAGAGATAATTGGTTTTTAGTTAAATCTCTTAAGTTACCAAGTATATTGCACTTATTTTTTAAATATTATTGGTGTAAAAATATCATTTAATAGTATACCAATGGGAGGGAGCGGTGAGAGCGAAACACAGTGAATCATATCATCAGTTAATCATTCAGATAATATTAATAATCATTGTACTACTGCAATCACATCCATTCATGTGCTGGGACTGGGACTTAAATATAAATGGCGCATCCCTTTTCACCCATTGCAGTACCAATTTATATGTTTTTATCTGAAGTCACATCAAGCGGGTATCTATTACGGAATTGCGGCTTGAGAAATCGCAAAACATTATTCCGGACGGCGAAAGAAATGGACCCGCTCAACTTTGAACGATAGCATAACTTCCGAAGTATTACCACAGGAAACAATCTTTGATATGAGAGACATAAAGCTTGTATTAGCTTGGCGATGAACGCAGTCGAAATATTATTAACCTATAACGAAAACATAATGGCCCGGACATTCACTATGATGCATGGGAGTCTTTTAATAAATTGGCTTGGATGTATTAGATAATATGGTGAATGTAATATTACAGTATTAAATATTGAACTAATTAATTAAAGTTGCTGTGCATAATACCTTTGAGTAATTAAGTAATAGTATTCAGTGACATAATTCAGCGTCTTTAGCGCAAGCTATGCAAACAGACTAGTATGGTTCTCAGTAGACGCCTGCGTAATTATAATAGCAACATGTTGCAGTCAGTAAAGAGTAAGTGTTTTATCAGGCGTCCTTCTGTGAAACAAGTGGAGAGAAAAAGTTTGCGCCGGTTAATTCATAAATCGTCCAGAACGAAAATCCTTGGAGCAATAAAGCGAAAACCGACTGAGGAAAGTGGTTAACCCCAAACCAACGAAACACGAAACTTGGAAATGTGAGGGGTTTACTTGATATAACACCGATACTGGGCGTCTCTTCGTCTGGTTTCGTATTAAATACGAGGAACAACAAAATCATTTGCTTGCTTAGCGACGTCAGCAGTAAATACTATAGCAATTAGCGGAAATAAAATAAAAATCATAGCATAGTGTGAAGTTGAGTACCGCAGACATAGGCCTTGCGGACATGGACGCGCGATTGCGAAGAAACTCATATTGTTACGTTACTATATAGCTGGGGTAATGAGCAAGAGAAACATAGTGGGTCTGTCTCAATATATTTTTACTCCAAGATTACCATTAGGAGAGGGTTACCTACCTAGTTTACATGGAGATGGGTACATAGGATGAGCACTACACAACACTAGAGTCCCTAAACAGCGCTAGAGGCGTAGAGTCTTCTGGTCTTCGTCTCTTGCCAGTATTTAGGGAGATAAGTGGTCCGTGAAGGTGAATGGCTTCCGAGCAAATAAGTAGGTGGTGGGCAGTGGACGTTAAAGGGTACTTAACACTGTGGCGCTATCCAGAGGGAGAGCGCCCATGTTCCACGTCTGTTTTTCCTTCCGATTGAGGTACGTTCATCGGGGCTTAAGCCAGCTACTACAGGTATTTTTGTGGTTTGACAGCTATACTAGCAGTATGTCCGTCCACATTTAAGGCCGGATCTCGTCTGACCTTCTGTCAGTATTTGAAGGCTTTCCAGATTCGAATGCATTCTTGAAGAAGAAGGTACGAAGAGGCCAGTTCAAGCTGGCCGTCGCGCATTCCTGGAAAGAGGATTGATAGGGAAAGGCCAGCTTCGAAGAAGTGTAGATTGGAGCAGGGAAGTGAAGGATCTAAACTAACTTACAAGCTATATAAGGACGTACGAAGATGCGTACACTACATTATGCCCATATAAATAAGGTTCAAACAATTTGCATGCAACTCAAAAGCAACTATTATGGGAGTCTCAGTCGCGTCGTCGTAGCACCATATTAAGTATTTTGTGGTAGCACTGACCTGGCCATAGTGTAAAGAAGACAGTGACGAAGGACGTATACGTTCATGCGTTAAACTGATATTATGGTGCAAGATCTCACAAGATCTCATAACCTAAATATAACTGTACAACTTCAGATCGTTACCAAAACCATCTTTACAATTATTCCTTTATAATTCACAATTATGTTTGAATTCATATATCCCATCTTCGGCAGTTTTCACTTCCTCTAATCGATATCCGAAAACGATTTCGATACCACCCTTGTCTAAGCAACACAAGGCCTTTCCTTGCGTGATAGGCAAGCTTATGTCCGTGATGTACCTGCACGCTATTTCCAAATTTACCGAAACCACGTTAGGAATCCTTTGGAAATATTCTACTACAGCCCTTACTGATTGGTAATATACGTGTTATGTGCAGTGGCTACGGCGTAATTCGTCAATGTGTAGAATGGAATAGCGTCTGCCTTAGAGCTTGTAATATTTATTTCTCAAAATTGATTATGAATGAGCACTTTCATGAAAAATTGGATGTGTTTACCAAGTTCTCGTAAATATACGTCGCGCCACATGTTATGAGCGGTGGCCTTGAATGCGCAGTAGTCACTTTTCAATACCTGTACATATGCGCAATAATTCCCGCCAACGTCGCCCAGCGCTCTTAATTCATGGCGCCAGGTATGCTGTAAGCATTGCCTTTATTACACGTAAGTCACGTAACGAATACAAAGAGACAGTGTGAGTGTGATCTAATTTTGTAATGAATGATAGAAACATTAATACTGCGTGCGTGTGATGGGCTAGTCTCCTATCATGCAAGTATCCTGATATTGCAATATCCTGGAGTATTGAGGGCGCTACAGTACCTCTGATACGCGTCGATATGGGAAAACGTTTGGAGCCATGATGCTATGTTTGTTTGATTTCCATAAACTTTAACTACGGTACGGTATCGAATCTCAAAAATCTGCGACTCATCAACTTTAGGGTATACGACATAAGGTCGCTGTGATGTGGCCTGGCCCTGGCCCATCTGAAGAGCTTTTATCTAATTTTCGAAGATCTCCATTTTCCCCACTTAGACGTTACGTCACCACAGTTATATTCCTGCTTGAATAGTACATTAATAATAACATTAGTAGCCAGCGCAAGCATAGCCGATACTAATAAGAGGTGTTCATGTCATCACTCTCATCCCAACCGCAAATTGTTCATATTGTGAGGGTTTGCCATATTAGTAGGTACCGTCGAATCGAACCGCCATGTGTTGCACTTTTCGCTCTAATTACCACGCAATAGGGTCTACGGTGTGGTAGAACGTGGGTAGAACAGTTGTACTAAATCCTGATGTGTTAATTTAGTTCGTCATGCGATGGGAAAACAGCAATTGTTGGGGGTGGCTTGGAATGACTGTTGATTATCGTCTACGCACGATATTTTTTTTTATCTTGTTTGTTGTACCGTTGTTCATTAAGGCCATTTATCTCTTGCGGTAATTCGCAGATTTTTTTAATGGATCTAATGAGACCTGCATAACATCTTTTATCTACACTCGTATCATAAACACTTTTTAGTGAGTCGAAAAACCGCTCGTTACGACCAGCATATTGATATACTAGTTGGTAAAAACTAATTTCTCACTCATTCTTCATTATGACATTCAAATTTCGAACGCCGACGACGGCCGCCTGCATGCCGCCCCTAGTTTGTGAAGTTGGTACTAGTGAACAAGCTAAACAAGTGCAGAGCAATGATCAATGCCACAATGCCGGTCAAATATGCGGTTCCTGAACACATTAACGAGAGCTTATGATATGTGTGTAGATAAACTAGTGTATATAACTGTACATAATTAGGCATTAAAACTCTCGAGTGATATTATTATAAAACTCGCCTTCGGCTCGTTTCATGAACCCACTCTCGAGTTTTAATGCCCTCCATTATGTATGAGTCACACAAACCTTAACACAAATATTGGTACAATTTATACCAGGAACTTAGATGTGGTGCCAAAAATAAGTTCAGAAGATTTTTTCCACCAGGAATTAAATATTTTGTTGGTTTGTTAAAAGTTTGCTTTTATTTTTGTGATATACATATCTCATTCCAAATTTTATTAGCAATATCAAGGATAAATTACAATAAAATTAAAATAACGGGTGTGAGCTAAAAGGCCGTTTTGGTTCACCAAGTCCGATTCAATTTAGAACGATTCGTACCAGCAAAATTAAGGTATTTACGACGATACTCTGGTCATAAATATACTTATTATGTTTCTCACAACTGTTATTTTACGTCCCATAAGTTATTTTTTTTATATTTCGTGTCACACTGACTCAGAATGAGTTTTATTATGTCAATAAAGTTTAACGCTCCTTCTTTGAAACTACAGACATGCCCCTAATAGCAATTTCCGTGAATTATCCTGCGATGACTAAAACTGTAGAGTAATTCTCCATTCATACAGAATATTCAACAAAAATATTCACTGATTTCAAATAGTTACAATTTTTGTATAGAACTACAGCGACCTATGAACCAATCAGATTAAGTGACTATCTACTGAAATTTTCGGTAGATTTCTTCTTAGAAAATGCGATGGATTGGATGGATAAGCCCAGTAAAGTTGAAAACCTGCTATTTAACCGAATAGCAGTTAAATCTTAAACATCTTTACAAAAAGTGCAACCCAGCGTAATTGCATCCAGTAGAGTATACGAACTCGCATGGATATAACTCGTCTAATCACGTTGCCAGAGGTCAAGGAAGGAACGAAGGGCATTAATTGTAGGAATTAGATTAAAGACCCGGTCTCCGTAGTGAATTGTGCAGGAGGGGTGATTCCGGATCGGTGGCGGGTAGCAAGACAAGATAAATCTTGAACTTATTAGTCCTTTGTTTTATTTGTATCTATAGTCCATGACAGGATTGGTGGGAAAGTGGTAATTGCGGAGTTGGTGACGTCCCGCACTTCCGGAAAGGCCCTATTATCCCTTAATCGGTCATGGGGAAATATATTCCCATATAATTTTCAACGTTATGGCTTAGTAATAAATGCGAAAACCAATGAAAAATTACCTACTTCCAGGTGCTATTAAGGCGATACAATATGTTTTTTTTTTCGAATCCATTTATACTATAAAGTCATCTACAGATTTGATTTTTGGGTTAACGTTTCTTGAGTAGATTAAGATTTTCACTGAAGAAAAACGCGATTGCAGATGCGATGCGATGCGATGCAGTTTTCTCGAAAAATTTAATCACGAAAATACCTTCAAATTGTTTAATTTCTTCCTGTTATTCTGAAATCCTAACTAATTTCATTACAGAATTGCATTAAAAATGTGGATATTATGTATTTATCTCTCATTGAAAATATTTTTGACAAAATAGCGTAGTTTATTTTTAAACAATTTGCATATGAGCTACGTTATTTTAGTTTGAGTCGGGCACATTATTTGCGCTCTCTGTACTTTCATATTTGCAAGTAATTAGCGCTGTCACTTTGTTTACATTCTTCCGTTTATATATATATATATATATCTTTTTTGTTATCAACTATAGTGCTGCGCCAGCCCGCATCGTCACTGTTTAGCCTAGTGGGTACTGAACCTGCCTACAAACTGACGGATATTGGTTCGAATCCCGGTAAGGGCAAACATTTGTGTGATGAGCATAAATATTTAATAATTAGTCTTGGTTGTTTTTTATGTATTTACATAAGTATTTATATATCTATTAACTTTGTCGTCGTCTAGTAACCATAACATAAGCCTTATTGAGCTTACTAAGGGGCTAGTTCAATTTGTGTGAGATTGTCCTCTAATATTATTTAGAGGGAGTTAGAGGCAATATTCTTGAAATTATAAAATCTTACTTAAGTGTAGGAAACAAATGACTCAAATAAACAAAATTTGCCCTAACAATAAAAAGGATATAAAATACTATTCGAAGGCACTAACTGTGACTTTTGGTGTACCATATTTCACTTTCTTATATAATTATATTAATGACCTCCTCAAAGTAACAAAAATCCCATGTTTTTATTTGCTGATGACAGCACTGTTGTATTTAGACACGAAAACCTCGAAAATCATCAGATAAATATTAATAACGCACTAGGTTTTATAATAGAATGGCTAAGAAACAACCTTAACCTTAATATTTTTGTAGGACTTGCTTAATCTAATTTGTCATTTGTATTATTGTATAATTTGACATTCCATAAAAAATATTTTCATTATTTTTGCCTAATTTAAATTGTCAATTTAAATTAGGCAAAAAATAATAAAAATACATCATCAATAGGCATTATAATTATTACTATTAACTGATCTCTCGATGTGGCTTTTTCATATTTCTGTTTTATAATTGTATTTTTCATAAAATTTGCACATCCTTAAAGGATAAAATATAGTTAAGTTCACAAATTGTACATAACATCATAAACACCTATATTTATAATAAATATCGTTGACTTTGACTTTGACTTTGACTTTGACTTTGACTTTGACTTTGACTTTGACTTTGACTTTGACTTTGACTTTGACTTTGACTTTGACTTTGACTTTATTTATATTTATCGATTCCGATCTTGCTGAAGTTGAAGCTTGCCTTTGTACTTGTTTATTTAAAATGAGATCGGCTGCTTTGTGGTCTAAATTAAACGGCTAATTCCAAAAATGGAAAATTTTGACATTGAACGCAAAAAAATATTTCGGATAAAATGTTCACAAACTAGAAAAAGAATAACCAACCAAATGATACCTACAGGAATAGAAAAATAGATGGAACATGTTTACATAGAAGTCGGGAGTAACGAGTGACAAAATAAAATTCCTATGTGCTTCCTGCGATTATTTTTAGTTTAAGTATTTTTTATTTTGATTGTGATAAATAAAATATTAGTTTAACTACCGCCATCGACTACTCACAATGGCCATTAAACATGACATGGGCAGTATATATATAAATATTGTGGTTGAATTGGCTAAGGTACTTTTGGTTGAAATCAATAAAATATTAGTTTAGATAAAAATGTGATAATATTAAACCTTATTTTGTGTCGTGTGCCTTTTTTGTTACTATCGCCATCGATTATCTCTTTAAAAATGGCCATTAAACTTGACATGGACGGAACCTATAAATAGATTTCATTGTCTAGATTTAGTGAAAAAAGCCACCGCGTAAACACAAATTGAAGCAGTAGCCATGAACGAAATCAGTCGGACCACATGTGCTCTTACGAGATTAGTTCTCACTATCAATCTCAGCTATAAATAATAATAATAATGATAATAATAATAATACCTTGGAAACTATTTACACATATTGATCTAGCCCCAAACTAGGATTTCCTGTATCTTGGGTACTAGACAACGATACTCGTAATTATATAGATAAATATTATACTTAGATAGATAAACAACCATGACTAGGGTACAAACATCCGTTCTCATCAAACAAATATTGGCCCCAACCGGGACTCGAATCCGGTACCCTTTGCTTCGTAGGCAGGGTCACTGCCTACGAAGCAAATATTACGAACCCGGCCATTCGGGTCGTCGTAATATTTACCAAATGACGGATTTATATATAAAAATACGTCGTCATTGGGCATTCGTGAGCCCGCCCAGGGAGAAACTTACTTTCGATAAAAATAAGTTATCTCAGTTTCATACCCTACCACACAGGGAAACGCCCTTTCCTCGCAAGCCATAATGATTGAGCCTACCTCAACGCAATCAAGGGGCGATGGTCATCCTAAACTGTTATCTTGCATGTCACTGAAGGCAGAGGGGTAACGTTATGGCGTCCTTACGCAAGACTCCTTGATCGTTGAGATCGCAGATTTTTCAGATTTAGCAAGAAAAAGTGGTTCCGTTGTAGCAAGTAATAATGTGACTGGATGTTTATGTTGTAACTTTGTTTTTCATAGTGTTTGTATGAATGACAAAGTTATCTTTGCGGTTTTTAATAAATGTTTTATATCTTAAAAACTGCTCATTTTATTTTTTTCAAATAAATTTTCGTTGAAAATGTGTATTGAGATACACAGCATATATTTCTTGTAGATTTTCACTTTCTTATTTTCAAAGTTAGAGGGGGGGGGACACATTTTTCCACTTTAGATCTTTAACGATTTACTTTGAGGAAAAATGGTTTCAGTTATCTCAACGTCATTTTATACATATATAAGACAACCCACACATATAGTACGTATACTGTAAACCGCTATACGATTTTATACAAAAATTGAAAAATTAAAATAATTAAACTACTACTAATTAAACTATGCATGGAACTAAAAAATATTTATTTTATTTTAGTTCCATGTTTCAACCAACAATATACCAAGTTTCAACTGTGTAGTCCTAATAGTATGCATAAAGTTGCTGTGACATACGGACGGAAAGACGAACAGACAGACTTGACGAAACTATAAGGGTTCCTGAATCAATCAATCAATCAAATCTCTTTAATAATGTAGGTATTTACATATACTTAGCAATCATAATTTTTTGCTTACTTCTCTACATTGGACCACTGTGGGAGAAGAAGGGCGTAGAAACTCCCACAGATTGATTTTTAGATCTCTTTTAAGAATTGCTCGTCCTTAACTAATACAAATATTTCATTATGAATTATGATAATTATTACGCAGGACTAAATAATTACAAAATTATTAACAGCAAGGTCTGTGTTGAGCCAGATAAACCCCATACAGTCCCGTCATTTAAGATTCCATTTTAATTATTCAAAGTAATCATATTTGTAACTTATCAGTTAATATATGTTATACCACCCCGGGACATTGCCGAGGCTAAGGTTCCCATGACGCTTGCAGCATTTCCCCGCTGCACAGCCAGGGAGATCCTTTTCATCAGAAATGCCCCAGAGCGGTAGTCAAAACCTCTATCCCTTAGACGGCGCCCCAGATCCTTAATAATCTTCCCTTGTGTCCCCCAAACCCCAGTAGTCTCGAGCGCAAGAGGCACAAAGATGTAGTTTCCCGTGATTGCGGCATACTTAAGGGACTTCTGTCTTGCGGCTGACTCGGCTGCTGCACCAGCGCGGGCCGCCGTCGACCCGACATGGGAAGCTGCAAAGGTGCAGATGCAGGTCGCATCCCATAGCAGGGAACTTCCTCTCTCCCAAGGTACCAGGGTCAAGCCGTCCGGACGCTTCCCATCCGACCGGCACAAACGTTGGCCGATACCAATGCCCTACGAACGATGTCGTTTATTGCGTGGTGCCGCGGAAACCTGCCAGCGCTCCTGGTACAATGTAGGCCATGGCGACCTAACTCATTGACCCATGCCCCACAAACGCATCGATGCGGCTGGCAGATAGTGCAGCCCAAACGCAAAGCGACTGCTACGCGCAAACTGTCGTCGTCCAGGAAAGTTCCCAGCTGGAGAGAAGGCATTGCGTGCAGCCACAACCCCGAGTCGGACTGATAAACGGCACGCAGGCGCGCCAATTCCGGCCCCGAACTATGAGCGAGGAGATCATCACGGATGACTTCGCGCACGACCTCATCCCAGGAGCGCTGACTATACAGCCTTTCCGGCAGGTCGCTTCCAGGACACCGGGCACGCAATAAGCCTTCTGCCTCCCCCGCAAAAGGAATGCGGAACCCGTCACCATGTATACCCAAGATGTGAGTAACGAGGTCCACAACACCATGCAATTCCTTGTTTCTCTACGGAACCCTAACTAGCCAGTATAAAATGGCCGCCTTGGTAAGAAGTTGGCCGTCATCCGTCCTAAAATACAAGTGCTATACTAGTTTTGAAGTATAGACCGATGAAAAAGTACCAAACCTGCCTTACAAACCAATTCGTCACCGCCCTAATCCTCAATAAAAAAACTGTTATAAATATAAAGAGGACAAAGTTGCTTCAGTATCCTTACAAAAGCCAAAATTACGACTGCAAAAAATCTTCTGCATTTGTCCTGAAAGATCTTTAGGGCAATTCGTTCCAAGTTGCGGTAACAATATTTGTACTTTTCACAGAACTCCCGGCCCGCATACTGTCCAGTCACCAATTAAAATGCATACACTTTTGAGAAACGTCCGCCCAACAATGCTTCTAATGATTTTGTCACGGGTTCTAAAGTAATAATTTTGAAGGATCTACAACGACCATTGTTTACGTGGAAGTGGTTAGTCTAGCTCGTGGGGCTTGGCATCGGTGATTTATATGCGTCTTTTGTTTTTGGCTGTTTACCCAGTGTTCTGTATCAATGGCAAAGACCCGGTTAGGTCGTTATTCTTGCATTGTACCAGTGGTATTGTCTACGCAATGACATCGTTAGTAAGTTAGCGGGTGGCCGAGTGCATTGATATTCTATTGGAGACATGATAAATCTTCGACTGACGCCTTTTCTAGAACCCATTCAAATTGTCTCGATTACTGCACGTGATTTTGTATGTAAATCGACGTTTTGTTGTTCGTTGCGCGTGTGATGTGTAAGTGGTAGCCGAAGATTGAATATCAATGTTTTTTTTAAGAGAAATATTGCCGTGATATTTATAATCTTTCCTACAACTTCACAATACTATTCCATTTTTTTCCGGGTCTCATTCACAATAATATCTTTGTCACAAAAAAGGTGTGCAACGATGATATATTGCGTTAAGAACAACAAAGGAACATCTCTTTCATATGTCAAAATAAAACGATATCAACCCACGCGTAACATGGGAACAAAATGCTCGTACAAACTGAGAGTAGGAACGCCACAATCTACAAAACTTCCATATAAATCCACACCTAACTCACAGTATACTCACGAAGCTTTACTAAAATTTTCTGTACTGCGGTTCCGTAAACCTGAATTGGGACGGTCTCGAAAGTCGTTTATTGTCACATGAACTCCGAAATTCTTTATATCGATTGGTCCCAAAGCTTATTACTAAACCCGTACTATTGTTGCTGAGGCCGGGTGATCTCTGATGTTTCCTATTGTGTTTAGGCAGTGTTGAACAATGATTGACCATTACAGAAAAGGTCTTTGTTGATGGCCAGGTGAATATTTTTTACAGAATATCCATTGGTGTGATGTGTGAAATAGTTTTGATATAGACTGCTACTTTGACAATTATTTAAGGGTTGGTGGAAGGTTTATTACTTTATTGATAGTGAGCAGCTGCATTCTTCAAAACCTTCAAATGGGCCCACTTAATGGGCTTTCGGTGTCGCTTTACAGTAAATAAAACATGCAAGACTGAAAGCACAATGCCTACCAGTCGAAAGAAGACCACCTTTACATTTTTGTAGCAAACTCACACGAAATTCAGGCAACGTAAAGTTTAGGCATGTAGTTTTCGATATCCTGTCGACAGTACCATCTCAAACTTGCTACCCGTAAAGATATCAAGTGACCACTCACTATACGAAATGCAAAACGTTGCCAAATAGCCTCTCACCATTATTTAATTTGAGAACTCGAAATAATTTAAATATTGTAGAGCCCTTCAAGAGATTTTACGGGCAATCCACAGAATTACAAAGCTGTTAATGATGTACTGAACGTTGGATCGAGTCCAGCGGAACTATAAAAGTTGTATGACTATAATATTATAGTAATGGCTGGCTTACTCACATAAATTAAACCACCTAATGAGTGGTGAACCAAAGGAGAACTAGATACTTTTTAAAAAAATCTGTGTCCTCAATGTAGTGCAGTTTCTCAGCTCACCCAAAACATTTTTCATGTATAGGTGGGCCAAGACTGGCTTTGGCTTGTAGAGTTCACAAAACAACTTATATAACTGTTGTCTGTGATCTCATGCTTTACAACTTATAATTCATAAATATTTCGGCATGATTTTTGTACTGAAGAGTGCTAGTCAAATAGATATACATCGTGCAGTCATGTTCGCTCGCTTCCAACATCAACAAAGTGTACCGCCAATGAACAGAACAATAAATTCCACCAGTAGAGACCAGCACAGCAGCAGCTCTGAGTAATTCGTTCGTTCTGTTGGTTTTTGTGGCGGACTCTAGCAGCGCAGAAAATTAAGCCACCGCTGTTAGGGTTGGGCTATAGAAAGGGAATATTGGCGAGTGGTTAAGAGGAACTGTAGGTGCAACTCAGATGAAATTATCGGTGGTTCTTCAACGAGAGTCCTATTTCCATAAGACGAAAGCGTGCAGTTTATCATAGGTAAATTCTCAATTTTGTGGGCAAATGACCTGTCATTCGCCATTGCTTACACTCAAAGATAGATATCTTTGAGTGTAAGCAATGGCCAAGACTTTTTGAACTCAGGATTATATAAAGAACTTGGCACCCAATTTTTTTATCGAACTTAATTGAACTTGGGGGCAAAGACAATGTAATATGACCTGGAAATTGGGTTTCAATGAGCGTCCCAACTCATCTTGTACCTACATTATACGTATTATTTGTCCATTCCGTGACGTTACGTTCATCAAAGTTAAGTCAAAGTACTTTATTACTGCAGATATTTACATATACTTACTTAGAAAACGTTATTTTTTGCCTCTTCTCTAAATTAGACCTCTGTGGGAGGAGAAGGCCGTAGAAACTCCCACAGATTGATTAAGATTTCTTTTAAAAATTGGTTGTGCTGAACTAATATAAATATGAAAAATTTAATTATTATGATTAATAAGCAGGAATAAATAATTGCAAAATTATTAACAGCAAGGTCTGTGTTGAGCAAGATTAACCCAAAAAGTCCCGTCATTTAACTAATCTTGAACACTGTAATATCCCTTTTTAGACAAAGTCGCTTTAAAATGCTTTTTAAATTACTCAAATAGCGATTTCAAAATCTCCAGAGTTATCTTGTCGTAGTAGAAAATGCACTGACCCTTGAAAGAATTGCTAAACTTCGCGAGTCTAAACCGGGGCGCACATAGTCTGTGATTATTTCTTAGGTTAACATCAGTAGTCAGATTATAGCCCCATCCCAAAATCCACCGCCAAACTGCACCGAAACTCAAGTGATCCAACCTGACAGGCTTTTGCCGCTAGTTTGCGGGCAAAAGCTGTAAAATGAGTTAAAACTGTTTAGTGAGAGATAAAGAGTGTGAGTAAACAAGCGTTTAGTGTTTGTAAGTATTTGTGGAAACACATTGCGGTCGGGAGTTGCGTTTGTGACTACAAATGCAATTGCAATGCTTGATTGAAAATAAAATTGAGAGAAGATTTAGGTCCGAACATTTGACCGAAATGTTATTATTGTAATGGTTGAGTCAAAAAGAATCTATAGAATAATCTGGGGTTTGGCCTTACAAAGGAGGAAAAAACTAAACATTAATTTAAGCGTCCGTGGCCTAGCGCTATTCGCACTTTGGAAACGATCATGCTGGTAGCAACATCTGGCTGAGACGGATACTGGATGGATGTCCGTTTCTATGTGGTAATTGTTTCGGGCGCTTCAGTTTTTCGGAGGACACGTTGAGCTGTAGGTCTCGGCTACTATCGCTTCTCGGTGGTAGTAGTCGTAAAGCTGGTCAGAAGCCCTAATAGGGCAGCTTGAAAACATCTGACAGTCGGGTTGGCCAGTAGACCGACACCCCTCCATCAACCCGCACTGAGCCAGCGTGGTGTAGTATGGCTCAATCTTACTTATGACATAACATTGCGCCACGCCTTTTCCCATACGGGGTGGCAGAGGCACAATTGTGCGCACTTAGAGCTAGCCCACCGCCGCAGCTATGGAGTAATGAAGGTTCCCTCACGATTATTGCCATCACCGCTGGAAGGTCCGTCTAATGTTCTTAATATAAATTAATTATCTTATGGGTACATGGCCAGGAATCGAACCTGGATCTCCTGTGTGAGAAGCAAGCGTGAAACCACGGGGCTTAATGTTACTCGAATCCGGGTAAAGGCCGGTGCTCCTCGGTGCTGACATTAATGGGCTACATTATTATTATTTTATATTATTGTATTATAAATTTTAATCATTTATTAGTTCATTAGTAGAACGAGTTCAAACGTTTGAAAATTTTTAAACCTCCGGCTAAACCAGATTAATTAAAAAGGTAACAACGTAAGCTTAACCGAAACCATTTCATGCAAGAGCTAGCAACGTCATCTCTGAGGGAATTGCTCGATTTCCACCGAAACAGCAGTACGAGGGATTGTATCAAAAACATGCGCCGGTTCACTACTAAAATTTAGGTTGTTCGTGTTTGCTTGAGAGCATTTCTTACTTAGATGGTGTTCAACTGTTTTCACAATTGTCTCCCGGAATGAAGCATCAAAATGACTCCATGAACCTTGAACTGTTAAAGTTGTAAAAGTCACAGTTAGAACGATTCCGCTGCAGGAGTTACAGTTACATTTAAGAGACTATATAACTACTACCCTGTGGCAGCTGTGTGTTTAAATTTGAGAGACTTGAGTTCAAATGAACTTTAATACCTTGAACATAAAGATCGCTGATCTTTTAAGTGCTATGGACGTATAACTTGATTCGCCGACTATGTCGGGGCGCAAATGTACGTGATTATCACAACACTATAGTTCACGTCAGGTTGGGGTGGCCATAGAGGAAAGAAGAAATCACAGAGGAGGTGATCAGCCACCACCAGTACACCCGCAAATGCTCTGAGTCATCTTCGTCCTCATCGACCTCGTTTATCGATTTCGATTTTACATATATTGAAATTTTCTTACCTTAGAAGAAACTAAACTTAATTTTATGTACATTGTGTATTTTTTTTCTTTTTCATGATTCTCTTGTATTTTTATGTGTCATCGAGGTCTTTTTTCTTTTTCTTGTAGTTGTAATTAATAATTGTAAACAAAATTGTGCACAAAACAAAAGCATGATGTGGTGACCTGTAAGTAAGTGAACATTTAGACACTGTTATGCAAGGTGTAATATTAATAATAATCTAATATCTGTTGGCTATCCTAAATAAATAAATTGCTTACGTTGATGCTTGTACTTGCACCTGTGTATTAAAATGGTAGAAATTACCTCTTCGTCATATATGACAAGGAAAAACAATGGTCCATTTTCGAGCTCGAGAACTTGCCAGGAAAGTATTGTGAAATTGTGACATCGAAAAGTTTCAAAAAACTTGTTGTAAAACTAGAAAATGAATATTGGGCGAAGTATTGTAAAAAGAGATTAACATAGAAGTTGGAGAAACCAGTGACGAAGATTTCTAAAGTGTCACTAGCGATGATTACAGTGATTGATTTGATTTGATTGTGATAAATTAAATATTAGTATAAATAAAAAGGTTTCAACGTTCATTTTGTCGTGTACCTTTTTGGTAACTATTGACATCGACGACATCACTTGATCATCCCAACTTGACTTGAACAGTAGGTGTACCTGGTAGTAACTCAACGTATGCATTTAGAGCTCTCTCTCTCGCACTCGATTTCCATCGCCGCGCCACGGACGCGAATCGTGCGAGAATCTCGCGCTTACGGGGAAATTAACAACGCATTCGGTAAATTACACGACCCGGATGTAGTGCTGTTGTGGCGCGAGCAGTACAAATTGTTTAGTTACATTCTTCACAAAAGGCCCGGAGGCCCAAACTAAATTCAACCTTATTACAGTGACACGGACGCTGTCACCTGGCCTTTTATTTTGCGAAGACTATAGATGGTCGATCTAAAATAAATATATAGTTTTTTATTAGGATTCAGTTCCCGAAGGGTGCCAAAGGTGACCATATTACTAAGCCTCCGCTGTCCGTCTGTCTGTCCGTCCGTCTGTCACCGGGCTCTATCGGATCAACCGAAATTGCTAGAGAGCTCAAACTTTCATAGAATGTGCATTTCTGTTGCCGCAACAGCAACAAAATAAATAATGAACCACACGCAATTGTAAAACTTGGCTTCGTAGGCAGAGTTATTGCTGACTCGGCCATTTGGGTCATCAATTACATGGCTATTCTTTCGTTCTCCATATACAAAGGTGAAACATTCTCTAAGTATTGAATAACTTGCTAAAAGTATCCATAATTTTGCCAGGGCCACCCCGTATGGAAAAATTCGTGACACTATGACATAGTCTTAGACCTAGAAGTATTATATTATATATGTGACATAGTCATCTTTTAATAATAATATTATTTACAAGTCGTACAAGAAAAAATGAATTATACATGAAATCATAGTGAAGTGTGTGTAATCATTATGTGTGTTTCGTACAGGTTTCATATAATTATTATAATTACTTAATCATTAAAGTCAAGAAAGTCAACCTCCTTTATTACTGTAGATATTCACATATACTTAGTAAACTTAAAATTTTGCCTCTTCTCTCATTGGACCACTGTGGGAGCAGGAGGGCGTAGACACTCACACAGGTTGATTTTTAGATCTCTTTTAAAATTGGTTGTGCTTAACTAATACAAATATTACAATATTAATTATTATAACTAATAAGCAGGAATAAATAATTATTAAATTAATCTTGCTGTAATGTTGTGTTATGTTGTATGACAATCCTCTTTTAGTATCGGTACAATGTTGCTGTCGATTACTACGAATGAAAGCGTCGAAATACATAAATGTTATAAATATTGTATTTCTAAAATCTGGTTGCATCTTTCATTATGGGCGAATGCAGCCGTTATTGCATTCGTAGATAATGAAGACTTTCTATCTCGTGAAACTGTTTGTTCAGAATATTGTTTATTTAAAAAAATAACTTAAGAATATCCCATAATTAGCTGCAAAAAAACTACCAGTTTGCCATTTGGCATAGGCCGCGTTCACACTGAAAGGTATAGTTGCATTTGACGACCGGGGAGCCTAGCGGTAAGTGACCCTGCCTACGAATCTGACGGTCCTGGGTTCGAATCCCGGTAAGGGCGAATATTTGTGTGATGAGCATGAATTTACATAAGTATTTATCTCTATTATATATATCGTCGTCTAGTACCCATAACACAAGCCCTGTTGAGATTAGTATGGGCCTAGTTAGATGTATGTAAGATTATCCTCCATTTTTTTATTATACAATTTTCTCTTATTCTATAGATTTATCTAAAGAGTATTGTACATGAACATGTACACTGCGTCGATTCAGATTCAACGGTAACTAGGAGCCTGTGGCGGGCGCGACTGACTAGGCGGCTGGTGGCCTCTTTTCAGCGTTTAGACGAGTGTGCTGGTGATGCAAGCATGGATGAAGATTTTAGTGTTTGCGCTGGTGGTATGTGGATGGGAAACAATACCGTCACGTCAAACTGATTAAAAGGCGCTGTCGTACGATAATTTGTACCGATTACACACCGAGTCAGTTAAGTTAGTAAGGATAGATAAAGGATTGTAGAAAAAAATATATGAAAACTGGTACTCCCCTCCAACGAAACATATTGTTTAAAGGACTAATTCATGGGGAACACAGTAATTGCTTAGATATAGAAACAAACGACCGGAATTATTCTATGTTGAAATTTCAAAATCTTGCCTACGAAATTTGTCTTCCGACAATCAATGCTATACATAATAATAAACGACCTAAATGAATATATAGCACATATTATTTATCATGGCAACTGGCTTAAATGGCAATGGGCAGGATACATCCGTCGCAGAAATGACGGAAAATGGGGCTCTAAAGTTCTCTCCTGGAGACCCCGTACTGGAAAGAGAAGTGTTGGAAGACCTGCGGCACGATGGTCCGATGACATCAGGGGTGCAGCCGGCCCGACATGGACGAGAATGGCCGCAGAGCGTTCGAATTTGCGGTCAATTGGGGAGGCATATGTCCAGCAGTGGACAAGAACATGCTGAAGAATAAGAAGAAGATAATTTATCATATTTTTATTATTTTTAAAAACGAAATAAATGTATTACTTACATAAATTATTGAAATAATTAACATTACTATTATAACTCGAATCGTCACGAAATATTACAGGAATTGTTTTTAGATAAATTTATTTATGTCGATTTATTTATAAACTATTTAGATAAACCGACAGAAAATTATAAAAACGCATGCAACTATTACGTGGAACACGTTCAGTGTGGACGCGGTCGCGCAAAACCTCAGTGTTGTCTATACGTAACAGCTATGTTACTTTAGCTTAGCTCTCTGAGCTGACGCAGTTTTCCATAGTCGTGTGCAGACTGCAAACTATGCAAACTAAGCTATGTGAGCTAACAGAAATATGCAAATCTAAGATAGCTGTCTATGCCGATGCGCATCTACGCTAGCTAAGCTAATAATAAATTATTAAATTAAGCTAATAATAATAAATAAAATAAATACATCGGCTATGTGACGTCACACTAAAGTGTGACGTCACATAGCCTATAAGTAGTATACAATCAAGACGCTTCTAAGTATACCTTAATTTTAAAATTCTGATAAGAGCATTAGTCAATTATCCTTAGTGTTTGGCCTACATTTATACATTTTTATCGTGTTTATGTTAGCAAAGCTGCGAACAAGTGCTAGTGACATTTATACTAGCAGGTTACCGCAGTTCCACTCCCGCAAACTCGTATAAAATGTCCAGTCCACACTAACATTAACCCCCCCTCCTTCTCCTCCACTCCTCTCCCCATCCCGCCCCCTTCCATTTTTTAGGGTTCCCTACTCGAAGGGTGCCAAACGGGATCCTATTACTAAGCCTCCGATATCCGTCCGTCCGTCCGTCTGACACCAGGCTGTATTTTATGTAGCGTGATAGTTATACAGATGAAATTTCCAGAGATGATGTATTTCAGCTACTGTTATAACAACAAATACTAAAAAACAGAATAAATAAATATTTAAGTGGGCCAACATACAACAATTCTATCAATACACATACAAACGAATGAATGCACCTGGTTACGTGCACGGAGTGTGAAAGTAGCGCACCAATAACTTTGTAAAAAACATTTTGCTTTGTAAAATCCAAACTATTCACTCCACACCATCCCTACCATTGTATTGGAACCCATAATATATATATATATCCATAGTATAAGTTACAAAACATTTAATAGAATATACAGACTAGTATTTTATTAACGGTCAAAAAATACTACCGAGTGTATCTTTACATTTTACAACGGTATCACAGCTCATTTACTTTTTGCAGCTTATTATAGGATAGACTTTAGCTTCGACTACTGGACATTTATCTCGAGTGCCATATGCGTCCCCAAGCACCAACTAATTGAATCTAACTTAGAGCACGTTAATATATCACGTCCGTTTTCACAAACTGTTGCGTTGCAATCTGATTGCCGTCCTGATGCAACTTTGCTAACTGCTGCTCCCGTTGAGACTATTCTAGCTCTAGTTATGTTTGCAGAATTCCCTTCATATGGAATTGGCTTTGGGAACTCTCTAGAATATTATCGCAGCGTCATTCCTTTTAAACAACTTGACGACTTTTACATTTCGTATTCTATCATTGAGGTTAATTCCAGAGGCAACTAAACTGACTAAACTTATTCACAAATGAGTTTAAAAATATTAGTTGGAAGTTTGTTGCACGTTGCCATCCTTGCCCTCCTGTCCACATCATGATTTAGGGCAGCGTATGTAGTTATATCTAAGTATTCCGATATCTGGTCTGTTATCTGTTATGCATACCTATTAGACATCCATTCCTTTATTCTTTGCTATTCCCCATAGCAGCAGCATAATCTATTGCACAATGTTTTGTTACTCTTCCCTGTCACGTTACGTTCCTCGGTGTAATGTTTTGTTACAGATTGTTACCTTTACCGATACCCAAATCGTAACAAGTAGAATTTAGCAGCCCGATAATGCTGACTTGAGCACCTTACCCGACACTCTCTATACGTATGTAGCATATTACACTCTGTTGTATAAACTTTAATGGCTGTTACTGGATAGCTAACTTCGGTGCTCTGTTAGTTCTCGACTACTCCTGCTCTTATTACAGTATCTAACAATTTAAGACAAGAGGTAATGAAGTGATGCGAAATGCACTTGTGTGTACACTTTGCTAACAATGGTTGAAAGTTAAAGAGACGTGTATCGTTTGGTTTGTTCTAGCTGCATACAAATAATATAATAAATAAATGTTAGTGGACAATCTCACACAAATTGAACTAGGCCCGCAGTAAGCTCACCAAGGCTTGTGTTATGGGTACTAGATGACGGTTTATTTAACAGAGATAAAGACTTATATAAATACATAGAAAACACCCAATACTAAGAAACAAATATTCATACTCAACACATAAATATTTGCCCATACCGGGATTCGAACCCAGGACTCCGCAAGGCTAAACCGGTCGTCAAATCTATTACAAGCATCGTTTTCTTTACTATTAGTATACTATGAGTAAGCAGGTTTATAGGATTTTAACAATAAAGTATGTATCTATACTGTGTTTTAGACAAAAATATTGAACGCCTATTTGTGACCAAGGCCACTTCCACTAAGAAATGACAATATATCTCATCTATTTTTGTACAGAGTACAAATAGTAGATTGTTAACCGAGGGCTGAAAGGCACCCATTCCTGACGAGATGTTTTGGCGCTCGAACGAAGTGAGAGCGCCAATAGTTCGAGGCAGAAATGGGTGCTATCACCCGAGTTAAACACTCTACTTTTCATTACGAATACGAGGAAAGTAAACACGAGTCAGTTAAAATCAAAATTATTTTATTAAAAACAAAGTCACTTGAAATCAAAATTATTTTATTAAAAAACAAACAACAAACTCAAGTTTAAAAATACTACTCATAAAAAAAGTAATTTCGGTGCCCCCGTTGATGTCTTTTACTTTGAGCATAACATTAAAAAAAATACTTCCGTTTTATGGCTGTATAGGTTACTACCATTGCGTTGTTCAATATAAACTGCGATTCATATATATTTTTTTAATACTTTTCTGCTTTAGAGCAGGCATGTACCACTTTCAGCACGGTGCCTGGATGAACAATGACCCCCTTTCAGAGTATGAGTAATGAAAATTATATTAATAGCTATATTGAAACTCTATATTAACTTCGGAAAAAGCAGTGTCCTTTAAACTAAAATCCTTCTAAAACAAAACAAACCCGTAAAATGTACTCCAGAAGTAAATTTTTCCTGTTCCACGAAAACTAGACAGCCAGGTAATCCCCAACGTTGAGTTAAGCTAACAAAATGTTACGCTGAGGTGAACCTTTCGCCGTGTTTGCTGTTATGGCGCCTCAACTCAGTTTTATCTATTATCACTCTGTGTACCTTACATGAAATTCTCTGCATGAAGAGGATTCAGAAACAATTTTGATTCAAGTTCATGTATCAACATTAAACATCAAACATTTCTATGTTTACACTCAGTCTGTAGATATTTCTGTAAAGATAACTCAACAAAACACGAAATGGCGTTTATAACATAACATAACATAGCGTCGCGCCATTTCCCATATGGGGTCGCAGAGGCACAATCTTTCCCACTTAGAGCCAGTTATTCAATTCTCCATTTTACATGAGAGGGTGCTCGCCCATTTGTGCAGCTATAGAGTTATGAAGTTTTCCTCACGATGTTTTCCATCACCGTTAAAACGTCCGTATAATTTACTTAAGATAAATTAATTATCTCATTGGTCCATGGTCAGGAATCGAACCTGCATCTCCTATGTGAGAAGCAAGCGTGAAACCCATCAGACCACGGAGCTCTTATCGGCTTTTTATCTCATATCATGATCATGCTCAGCCCACATCGAACTCAACCACACTGCTGCTATAGAGCTCTTCTCTATATTGCCAATCCTCACAGTCCAGGACTAATCGCATCCAGAGATCAACTTGGTGACATCGTCATTGGACACTGCCCTTGGATCACTCTGTGACTGATTTGGTCTACTGTCCATCACCACGTCTAGCCACGTGTCCCACCCATCTCCACCTTAGTCTTGTTATCCGCTTACTCTAATCTCTTGGCCTGTTTCAACATTTAGATATCATGAATAACAGTGAATTATCGTTATGTGCCGTGGGTACTGTTGGAAATTTGCACGCATTGTATTTGACTCTATTATGCCGTTACTGATTATGTGTTACATATTCACTTATAGGGCACAATTTGATGAATCATCATCACTCTATTATTCAGTGCCAGTTTTAAACACTGGCTCGTATTAAAATGATGTGTCATAGGAGCATCTATTTGTCATTTCACCCGCATATTGTGTCAGAATAGTATGGTATTGTCAGTCTTTATCCTGTCGGATAAAGTTTTAACGACTTAGTCGATTATACATTTTTACAACTCTTCTGTCATTGATGGTTTGATTTCGGTTCAAAATGCCGATTTTTATCCTAAGAATAAACATCACTTATTTACTCTGTACATCTCTTATTTACACCTGTTTGCCCCATCTGCACCCGAGCTCCAGCGTATGTTACAGGAACTCAGCAATGTAAGCCTTGAGGTTGGACTGAAGATGAATCGTTCAAAAACCCAGGCCATGACTAACAGTGTCAAACGTAGGGTCGAGGTAGATGGGCAGGAAATACATTATGTCGATGAATACATTTACTTGGGCCAGATAGCCTCCTTCGAAAACAGGCAGGATAAAGAAATTGATAGACACATTTCTAACGCCTGCAAGAGCTACTGGTACATGAAGGAGCTTATGAAGGGTAACCTTCCGCTGACCCTCAAGCGCAAGCTCATCGACATGTGTATCCTGCCTATCCTAACCTACGGCGCTCAGTCATGGTCTTTGACCGAACTTCAGAAGTCCAAACTCAAGGCTTGCCAGCAAGCAATGGAGCGCAGCATCCTAAGTGTTCGTAGGACGGACCGCATAAGGAACACCACACTGCGCTCCTTAACTGGCATCGCTGATGTGGGTGCACAGACCGCTAAGCTAAAGTGGAACTGGGCCGGCCACTTTAGTCGCATGCACCTAGATAGATGGGCGAAAATCGCCACTAACTGGGTGCCACAGGACGGATACCGGCGTAGAGGCAGGCCTAAACGGAGATGGCGGGACGACCTCGACAAGTTTATGCCGGGGTGGCCGGAGGTGGCACAGACCAGGGAAGTGTGGACGAAAGAAGGGGAGGCCTTTGCCCAGCAGTGGGACACCTTAATGGCTATATAAAAAAAAATACTCTATATGTATTCGCTAACAACGATTAATCTTTCGTTACGATTACGAACGGATCTTTCTTTCATTAATCGTTCAATGCTTTTTTAATTTGCTATTTTTGATACACCAAAAATGAAAAGTACGCTTTGAAGGAAGTTCTTTAAAATATACGTCTTTTTGACAGAAGCTGTTTGCCGGATTTGATAATGAGACTAATAAAAAATAACACGGAATCAAAAATATGAATGATTTGCATAGGTACCGCCTTCGGTAGGATCTCAAATAGCGATCCAAGCCTGCGCAAGCCGGGAGTCCGATAGTCCGATGCTAAATTTAGTCTAGATCAATATGGATTACCCAATGCACTGGCTACGGTGCAGACATTTATTTATAGCATCCCGATTTATTGTCCATTGTATCTTCTATCGTGTGTCCTATTTTAAGCTGAGTCCTGGTTCCGCTATTAATTCTAGAGCTCGAATCCTGAAGGATTAGACATAGATATGTAATAGTAGGAAGACTATAGGATATTCTTTACTGGTTGAACTGAAACGTAACCGTAAATTTTAAAGGAACTCTTCAGTTCCTTTCAGTTCAGTTCAAAGATTTTATTCATAATAGCACAAAAATAGAGACTTAATGAACGTCATAAAATAATCAAGCAAGCATAATATAACATTAAGTAAGTGCCTAATTATTAAATAGTACATAATATTATAGGGTGCAATGAACTGGTTTGATGCCAGATGTCGGTGTCTTGTAAAAAGTCATTAATAACATTATTTTTTTTTTAATCGAGCTTCAGTTAAGTTTTGTATTTCTTGCGAAATTTTATTGTAGAAGCGTATACAGTGTCCCATAAAAGAACTGCTAACTTTTGTGAGTCTGAACATTCGAAAAGAAAGTTTATGTTTATTTCTAGTTAGCACATTATGGCGGCTATCAATGGTTTTAAAGCTACTGATATTTTTCCTCATATACATTATGTTTTCATAGATATATTGACTTATAACAGGTAAGGATGTTGGTTTCTTTGAATCTCTCAGAGATTCTCTATTAAATAGCTTATAAATAAATTGGATCGCTCTCTTCTGCAAAATGAAGATGGTCTCAATGTCAGCAGCCCGTCCCCATAGTAGTATGCCGCAGGACATAATGCTATGGAAATGACTAAAATATACAAGCCTAGCAGTTGCAACGTCAGTCAATTCCCTGATTCTTTTAACCACATAAGCTGCGGAGCTAAGTCTATGTGCTAATTTTACAATATGGGGACCCTACTGTAGTTTGGCATCAATAATGATGCCGAGAAATACAGTTTCATCTACTAGTTTTAGTTTATCTTTCCCCAATACAATGTTACTCTCAACTTGTCTTACATTAGGTAAAGTGAATCAGTTGACAAATGCGGTCTGTAGATGATAAGGATAACAACCGGATACACAACCGGGCACACGAAAGCATTTTTGCCCAATCCTGAAACGGAGCTCGCTTGACTTGCACGGTCAATAAGTCTTTGAAGAGCTGACTGCCAATCTTCCCGATAATATTGAGATAAGTACAAGAAGAATAAGAAAAGGAGGAATTGACAATAACTTTAACTTTACGTAAGGTAGCCCGTACTGTGAGGAACATAATTACAACTTCTAGACCACATTGTGATAGCAAAAAAATAAAATAAATCATATCTAAAAAGCATGTTGATAAGACTTTCTTTGCAAACAAGGACCTTTCCCAAAGAAGCCGAGCTTAATCATCCGCACTTTGGTTAAAAAATAATGACCAGCCCCAGCTGCTAAGCAAAAATCATAACTGTTTGACTGCTTTAAATATTTTATAATTCTTCCGGGGATGTTTGAGCTTTGGCCGTTTTGTGGGTAAACTGACGTTTGCGGGGGTAGTTCTCCCCTCGCCCCTCGCCCTCGTTGCCTTCCCGTCTAGACGAACCATCCAATCCACCAATCCACCAACCAGCCCACTTCAGTTCAGTTTGTCCCGAGCTGTGGTCGGGAGAGGTTGTCGCGGTATCTGTTCCCGTGAGGACGTCAGCGCGAATTTCAAACGGCGTGATAACGTGAGAGTCAACAGTGTGTTTTGAAGTGGTTTATTGGACTTTGAATTTTGGATGCTGTTTTTCGTGTGGTTGATGTGAGTATTCTTCGAATGGTTTCAACAATTTTGTTCTTAGTTTATATGCATAAAAAAGTAATATTTCACCTGATTGAATATTTCGATGCTAAAATAAATTTTAATCAGTCAAAGGCTGCTTATTTCTAAAAGGGATATCTTACTATCAATTTTCCGTCCTAAAGCTCTCGCTTTTAAAAGCGTAGGCGGCTATGGAAATCTATTGTTTTTGCTTGCACTCAGCTTTACCCTTCGTTGATATGAAGTGATGCATGCACTGCTGTACCTACCTATTTTGTTACCTACCTTAAGTGCCTAGGCACTTGGAACGAATGACGTACCTATCGCATTTTCTATTAAATCTTCGTGCATATAAGGCTTGGTACATTTTTTAAATATTTGTCATTCATACACATATTTTACATCTTTCTAAAATCACTAAAACACCACGGTTGTTATAATTTTGGCATATTATCTAGGTGTTTTATAACTTGAACAACCTTCAAAATAAAAAAGAGATAATCTAATTATTGTTTCCCTTTATAATTCTTTCGGTCTCACAGCTCAAACAGTCGAATGAATGAAATAAAATAAATCTGGAACTCGCAGATGGGACCGGCACGCTTAAGTGCCACACCATTGTACGGGCAAAAAGGATGTCAAAATGTACTTAAGAACGCAAAAGTCGTTTTTGAAGACATTTCGCGAAGCTCTCGAAAGTCTCGAAAAAGCTCTGCTTCCGGGCGCGCGGCCGCCACTTAACATCACGTCGATGGGAGGCTGCGGCGATGAGTAAGCGAAAGCTTTGAGTTTGTCTTTTCGGTTTTGCAGCATGAATTTTTACAGGTAGCATAAATGATGGAGGTAGCTAATTAGATAGGGTGATATTTGATCAGCAGATCAATTTCAGACAAGTAGGCAGGTTGGCTACTTTTTGGCGAGCCTAATCTGTGAATTTGATTAGCATTTTAACTTATTTAATTAATTACCATTTAAGGCTGAAAAAATCCAAGAAAATATTCCCTTAAATTTTATTTTAAGCCAAGCTAGCAATTTCTAAAATATTTTTAAAACCATTCCTTTTTAACCCGCGCACCGCAACTAAGCCATTAGTTCCAAGTACCAACTACGGTTCTAAAAAGCCGGAAGCAGTACGAAGTACAAATAGACACATTAATTCTTGTAACCCTGTAACCTGATACAACTGTGGATTTTGCATTTGAAAGGCATCTCTAAAATATCTTAAAATTTATTGAATCTTTTTCCCATCCAAAAATGGAGTGCTATATATTTTTCACTTAACATTAATTTATTATTTTGTACTATAGAAATGAAAATCAGCTAAAGAATCTTCTGCAAAACAGATAAGTGAAGGAGAAACGTTAGAATAAAAGGAAATGACAAGAAAATAAAACTAATAGAAGTTATGAAAATAAGTAACAATCTCATGTTACCCGTTACTCGAAAGCACGAAACAAAATGCATTCTATTTTAAAACGGTTACGTTGTGTTCCACTATTACCATAAGCACAAGTTTACTATTTCTTCAACGGCTGCCTTCTATTTAGTAATGGTGTCAATTTTTTTCATGATGAACTAAATAATAATGGGGTTTTGTGAAATTAGAAATAGACCCTTACTTTTGATCTAAATTTATGTTACTATCTGGAGAAGACAAAAATTGTGTCAAAATTAAAGCTTTTGTCGCTTGAATTACAGACAATGTAAAAAACAATTACGTACTAAACTTCATATCATTATTATCTATCCTTTGGACTCATCAATATGATTGATTGTTGGACAATAGTGACACTAACAATGTACCGACTCATAAATTGTACTCGCCAAATCCTCGAACCATCATATCGTGCCCAAATGCCAAATTTGATTTGTAAATACCCAGTTGAGTCACACACCAGAAGCCGCATCTAATGCTACAGATCCTGTCGTTTAAATGCAGTAGGCGTCTTGAGGTCATCGGTTACCAAACAGATCCGTCTTGAACCATTCTCTGTTTGTTCTTGCTTAACATACAATACAAATATGCGCATATTTACTAAACCATCACTGCTGCATCCCACTAGACAGGAGTAAGTTCGGACCTCCAGCCATGCCCGCAAATAAAAGCCTACATTTCAATGGCAAACGATTTCCGTTTTCCGCTAGTTGATTGTCGTTGAGGTTGCTGAATTCGCTCTCGTACTTGAAATATAGAACCATTGTCTTTGACTTTCTTGGTTTAATTCTATAATAATAAAGAAATAAAAAAGAAATTTCTTACAACGAAATGGTTTTGTTAGATAATTTTATTGGGTAATCAAAAATTAAAACGTTTATTTTCCTTTTATCGTAACTATAAAACAATAAAGTCACTAACTTATCCGATCTCGTTGTCGGTAAATCGATACGGAGTTAAATTAGATACGGCATAGTAAAACTTGAGAAGGAATCGTTTGGGAGGATGATATTTTATCTACGAAAGTCGAAGCAGTCAGAAAGGTTAAATATATGCGTGTCTTTGCTATCATTCGCTGCCTCTTGTTTTAAAAGCCTATTCTTGTTTCCCGATAAAGCAAAGATATCATGTGACCTCAGAATACTTTTATTTCCAGGATGAAAACCAATGAATTTTAATTCCGAAACTTGGGTATAAATAGTCCCTTATCGAATAGTTAATTGGGGCATGTGGGCTATTGCTTCTTATCCTGCAGGAGTCCTCGCACGATATCTTGCGAGAGGTAATAAATAAAATAAGTGTTAGGAGGATATCTGTATTGTTGACAACAAAAGCGATACAGATATTCGGGATGTTTTTACAGGTATGTATGGATGGCATTATTTTGTTCATTATGTTTTTTTGCTTATTCTGAAGATTGTTGTTCGATTTCTCAAAATGATGTACATTTTTTTATTTTAGGATATCTCACTTTTATGCAAAAGGCTACATGAATTACTGACGAATGTACGAAGTAAAGGAGAAGAGACTTTTATTGGACCCAGGTTCATATCTTAGTTTTTTCATCCACAAGAGGTTATCAACCAGATGCAAGATAACTTTATTTATACAACCTTATCTTAAAAGAAATCAAACTTTAAGAATGAAATATAATTATGAGAACGCTTCTTCAATAGCTTCCTTTATATGACTAAGATAACGTTAGTTTTAAAACTATCATAAACTTTCATATCCCCAACCGGTGCGCTGAAGTATCTAACAGTTGTGTACATGAAAGTTGCCAGTTTTATAGGTAAACTTTAAACTCAGGCCTTGTTGAAAACTAGACCTCCACAAGACACGGAGAAATCGTATTGGACGGAATACAACCGCTGCACCAAACTTAGAAATTGAATGATCAAAATGAAATCTTTGCATATTCTTGCAAAGAATATCCATTCAACGTCGCAGGAAAAAAACTTTGTAGCTTTTTCCCAATATCGCTAAGTGACAGCGGGTTTGAAATCCTCCATCAAGTCTATCAAAATCAAATAAAGCACAATTTTCCCCCATTACCGCCCTACGTATCTTCCGTCATTTCACGTATCGCTTTCAAGCCCAAAAGAGGGTAAGATGTAGAGACGTAAATAATAAATCAATATCAAACGTATGCTCGGTCTAGTATAAAGTTATTTTCCTGAGAAACAGGATATTTGGTAGCCATGAAATTCAATGTTGGGGTTTGTCAGAATCAATCACCAATTAAATACTGGGCTGTTGCGTCTGGTACGGAAATTATTATCCGTATTGCGAATGTTTGTCTGATTGATCACTGCGCTGGTGCTATGAAATCACCCACGGCAAGTTGTTCTCAGCTCGCTCATTCCCTCGTCTATGGAGCCTTCAGTCACAGGATGACCGATGAGAATTCGCTGCTTTGTCTGATGCCATATCAATGCCCTATTCTATCATACGCTACTCAGGCTTGATTAAATCCGTGTCAATGTTCCCACATTGCAAAAGAAATGTTTAACGTTGCGAATGGAATCCCCATTTCCGGATTCAAGAATATGTATTTTCAACACACACTAACGGAATGTAGGCAAAAACAATAAACACAACGCTCTTAGATAACTACCTTCACTAAGCAAACAAACAGGACATCACCTTAAATTAATAATTTAATACAGACTGCTTTAATCACGGCCTCGAATTCGAGCTTAATTATTCCATCCGTAGGATAATTAATTTATCAAAAGAGGGCTTCCTAGGCAGGTATTACGGCAGACTCTTCATCTCTATTGTTGATGGAATAACGGAAAAATACTGGAGCTCCCGCAGACTTCCACTGCATCCATGCCATTGTTCCACATTTTCTTTCCCGCTCCAATTTCCTTGATGCATTTATCATTTATGCCTGCGAATTTCTTAACCTTCGAAATTGTTTATTGAACAGGCGTCACTAATCTGAGTTTTGGATCTCTCCTCCCTCCGTCGATGTCTTTTTGATTTGGGCTGAAGCATCGGATTTGTAGGCATTTAGCAGGGTATCATGGTATGGGGTTGCGGGGTGGCCGCTCGGTTCCCATGCATGTAGGGTGTAACGCTATTTTAGTGTGTCGTCGTTGGGTAATTTATGAGCATGCGATGCGTACATGCCTGCTTTTAGAGAGATGGTCTGGAATAACGATTTTCTTCGAATTTATGTAGCTTTAACTATGATAAGTGACGTCATGACTCTCTTAGAGTAATAAAATTGAATTGAGTCCTTTTATGGAACGACGTTTCATTCGTTTCGTTTTCATTATCGTTAACTGAGTTGATGGTAAACAGAAGGACTAAGAGACTGACTGTTTTTATTATGTTTAAGAAATTACTAAACTAAAAGTATTTTCAGAAAAACATATTTATCAGTAGCGAGACGGGTTTTAAATTGATAGTGTAATGTGGTTACGAGTTATGTAATTGCTGTTTCTAAAAACATCACCTCCGGTTATTTTGAGCCCATAAATTCTAATAATTGTTCTTAGGAAATAAGGCGGTATGTTATTATTCGATAAGTCTAATTGAATTTAATAGCGCCTTTAGATTACATGGTATTGGATTTAATTATAGGTAGTAATAAGTGTACCACCGGGTGAGATACTTCGATAAATAAAATAAAAAACATTTACTTTTCTGGATATCAAGGACTAAATGCGATCAATTGAATCCAACAGTTTGTATCTTAAGGAAATATAAGAATAAACAGTAGATTTACATCTCCCACATTCTTTTCTTAAGTAGTATTCGTCCAAAGTCTCGTCAAAAATTCAGCGTCTTCAACATTGTTGTTGTAAAATACGTAAACTTTGGGACCGATTTGTATCCAAATTATTTGTCAAGCGCGTCCATTCCGAAAATTGTTTCTAAAATTAGCGCCGAAGGGGTTTGTCTCTGCGGAGTTCGCTCCATGTAAATGGTTGTGACAAAGTTGTTTTAAGACTTACGAAGCTACTGGAAATGGAAAATTGGGTATCATAATCTTCATCAGCATCTACTCGTTAAGGACGGTAAACTTTTGCAAAACAAGTGATACGTCACAACAATGATCCTTTGATCCAAGCATTTAATTTTGCTATACACTTCAATCACTATCCCCTCTAGATAACAACTTCACTAGCATTATCATCTCTCAAAAATATTCTGCAGCCAAATTTATGCCCTAGCATAGATGGTGGCTTATGACTGCATAAGGCAATGTCATGGAAAACGCAATGAGTTGGAAGCTAGGCACAGCTGTCAGGCCATTATGCTCGCTAATGGCCGGTCCACCGCACTGATTTTATTGAATTTTATATCTCTCTATTACCGTATTGATATATGCACTTTGGTATTGATTGGTACTGGATCGACGTAGTTGAACTGACCAGTGACCACATTTGTTCAAATGTTATCCATAATATTGCTTACTTTCTGAGAAGTTTGACGGCCTCTGTGGCGCTGCGGTAGTGGCTCAGCCTACCGTGCGAGAGTTCCCGGGTTCCATCCCCGGCTAGGGATAAAGAAAAAAAATATACTCTAGGTCTTGGATGTTTATAAGTGTGTGATGTCGCTTTTTCTGGTTCTCGCGACACAGGGTATCCTAGTGTGGGGCCAAAAGCAAAGCATTTATGTGCCTGTATAAAAATGTTTATGTAACATTTTTTTATGCCGTCGATGTTGAAAGAGTTCCCTAATAATATTCTAGTTATGTACTGAAGTATGTCTCTGCCACTCTGTATGGTTTAACGCGTGATGATAACCTTTTGTTTCTAAATATTATTATGTATATAGCAAATCTCCTTAGCGAATTAGGGTACTTTAATGCTGTTCTTTTCTCTTCTTAAATTAAGGGACAATACATCTGGTGTCTTATATTTCATTTTGTTACAAAACAATGCCACAACAAAACATTTTAGTTTTTTCATTATTTCATCTATAACTTTCTTACATTGCCCTTACTTTTGTCGTATATTGTCTTACTTCTGCCGGTTCTATCCACCTATCACCCTGTGGCAGTCCCTTTCATAATAGAACAGTAAGTTGAGTATATAAATTAGCTGTCAAGCCGCTAATCGGTCTGACAGGCCGGCGTTGAAACTTAAGAGACCATCAGATGGCTCCAAAGACTCCTAGGTTACAGCCAAAAATAACATAATAACGTTATATAGTTATTTATTCTGTTAACCTTTTAGCAAAGCCCTTTGAGAGGCCGTTAGTTTTGATGAGTATTGTATTTGGTGCGGTTTTGTTTGCCTACTGCGGCTATTTTTCATTGCTTATAGTGCGTTTTTGGTGTTAAGCGTAATGTAAATATCGGCGTTTGTTGTAGGAAACTATTTCATGTCTAGTAATAGTTTAATGCTTCTAGTCCACCTAGTTCACTATCAATTCTGGATTCCAAAAGGAAGATATTTTTACAAGAATTCAGTTCAAATCACATTAACGCTTATTGCACATAAATTGCTCGCACTAGGATACCCTGTGTCATGGGAATCAGAAAAAGCGACGTCACAAACATGTAAACATTGAAGACCAGGGGTTTTTTCTTCCTCCCCAGCCGGTAGTCCAACCCGGGACCTCTCGCTTAGGGAGTACAGCCTCGGCCGCTACGCCATAGAGGTTCGATGGGCACTACACCACTTTCATTATATAGGCTCACTTTACCCTATTACAGAGCACAAGTCTCTCCTGGACCACGCCATTTATTGAGGTCATCTCGTATCCAGAATGCGCACAATCCATAACTTCCTAGCTACCGTAATAATATCATCTGACCATCGCATTTAAAAATTCGTTGTATAAAACCCAACAGCAGTACAATATTTGTCACCAAAACCCACAGCATCACTCTCCCCTCGCCCCAGAAACACACAGTTCGCAGAAAAATGGCGGACAATAGCGCAGAATTACCGCGTCTCCTGTTGTAATGAGCGAGGCAATGAGATAGCGATAAAATTTCGCCGCACAATACCGCCATAATTAGAATTAACTGTCTCATTCCCACCCACATCCTGCCGTCTCTATTATGACGAGAACCAGACATCTCGGATCTGTGGCAGCCATTTTCGCAGTCCGCTGGCTTTACATATATAAAAATCAGTGCCTGTCAGCAGATGAGTGTGATTATTTCGTAATGGAAACTTATCGTCTTTTCACAGAGTTATAAAACTTTATAAAGATGTAAATCTGTTTATCTTATTGTCTTATCAGGTTAAAATGCCTAAGATTTCTTGCTTTTCGAAGTTTGAGTCTTCTGCTGGAATTTCTTTTATTACGCTTTTACGAAGTCGACCTAGTCTTCGCTTCAGATCGTTATGAATATGTTGTCTTAAATGGTCTAAAAAGTTGTTCGATTTGATTTGACTATCAATTACTAAATTCAAAACTATTAATTTATAATACCTAAGTAGTGATATAAAAGAAATCTGAACATCCGCAGCACAGACTACCAAAATAGTATTATGTGCGATACGATTGAGTAAAAAACACTGTTCTCTCATACGGCGTCATTCAATTTCAACGCTACACAGAGTCTGCCATAATTGATTCAGTGACCGGATAAAATGTCGAAGGGCAGAGCGACCATGAAAAAATAATATAGATAAGGAAAGTTTTCTAACCTTTCCATATATTGGATTTTTCCAAATGTGGTGGATTGGTATATCTTCAATTGGAAATGTAATAAAAAGTTCATTGCTATAACAATTCAAGAGTCTTGTTTCTAAGAGTTTGTTTTATTCTAAAATAAGTGCATTAAATGTATGCAACTGTATCACTGAGCAGTTTTTGTTCTTAGATTTAGGGTCGCTGTACAAAATATCACTCGAAATTCCGTTGGAATATTAAGAAAAGAATGTAACCTTTATTCGCTATGGTTTGTTTAGACAGTATAATTGGTTGAACAGAAGAGTCTTTGTGTTTCGAAGTTCTGGAAACAATAACGCTTTGTTTCGGGAAACTAAAACACTTTCTTTTTGTTATAAGTGCGGTTCAGGTTTCATTCACGATCAACGGTATTCCCATATTCTATCCGTTTTCAAGAAATTAAAACTCGACTCAAATCCACAGTGTCTTTTTTTAATATTTCCCTTATATTTGATACCTAGTTATTGTGATATATGTAGATAATGGATATAAAGAATTATTTAACAATTATATAATTGCATTTAGGGACACAAATACCAAAATGCAAATGATAAGACCTAATTATGGCGATAAATAACGGTTCGGCGGTCATAAATAACGGATTGGAATCCCTAAACCGAATTCATAGAGAATTGGATTCGAAACGAAAGCCAAATGAATGAATATTCACCAAATCACATTAAGTTCTGTTTATTATTGAATAAATTTATCGTTTTATTTGTAGTTAGAGTTTCAGTTTTGCTAACTTTTGAGTTTTTTCATCTACTGATATGTTTTTTTTTTGAAACCAAATCTTCAAAACATGATGGAACCCGGGCGGTCAGCTTATCTCTGCAATAGATTATATGGTAATTAGGTTTAATATTATATTGTAATAAAAGCATTTAAACATAAACCATTATCGGAAACACTACGCTGAAGTAAAGGCTATCAATCAAAAGGAATAACCCTTTGAAATACAATCTCGACTCTTAGACCCTTCAATTAGTAATAATTTGAGATAAGCCTCTAATTTAAAAATTTGAGTCACGGTGGGCACAAAGAAAGTGTAGAGGGAGGGCATTCATTAGCCTTCTTTTTGGGACCATTTTTATGAATTTTTCTTAAACCTTTTCATATCCATAATGCATGTTGCTTCGCCGACTTTGTAGCAATTAACTGCTATAAATCGTAGTTCGACAGCTGATGGGTGAATATTTTTTATTCATAACGAGTCTGAGAGTTTCTACTTTACCTATATAGTATAAAATAAATGCCAGCTTTATTGTTGGAGACACTTATGACAGACCCAAAGCCCACTCGTCACAGGACAAACCGGGGTGTTATCTCCAGAAATAAATGACCAATTAAAACAATCTAATTCATTCGGTCCCCTGCAGGGTGGAAGCATAAATCAACATGCCGACGAGTGGCGATAAACATTTTGTGACTTCTAACTCAGGTGATAAAAACTGTCCTCCTTTTTTCTAACATTTCATCAGCGAAGAGCCCTTTGAAAGGGTGACATTTTTTAGACTAACGGCTACTCAATTGTTACGTGACCACCCTTTGTGTTTTATGGATGGTTCCTTTTGACACAAAAAAACTACCCTAAAAGACTCTAACGAGGCGATTTGAAGATTTTTTGTGACATCAAGAGTGGTAGCGTAATTGGTCGTAATGCGTGTGATAAGAACTGTTGATTTTAGATTTTCTGACAACACTTGAGTCAATATTTTTGATGCCGCATGCCTGAACATTAAGTGCTGGGTAATGGGTTAAGCCAACGAGAGGTGAACACTTGTTGTAAGAACCACAATGGATGCAACCTATGCGGATAAGAGGGTCAATATTTTGATTGCGCGTGGTTTTAGCTGTTGGCTGTTGGAACATGTGGTCAAACATTGAGCAATATCGAATAGCTGTTTAATCTTGTGGCGCGTGTTATAGCGTGCGGTGCGGTGCTACAAATGTTTCCTACATTAACCACATGCAAAGGCGAATGTTCATGAATGTTGCTCCGAATATAGCCTGGTATGAATCAAGCGAGAATATTCTTACTAGCCGGGAATTTCACGGAAGACAACAGTTTCTTAGCTCGTTTTCATGCCTTGAATTGTTATTTTTCTAGCTAACTAACTTCCTAATAGCTAAATTACGCTGTATGTCGCCCTTATTCATATTGCCATAAAAACAATATTTTCTGACTGAGAATCTGTTAGGAGGTGACTTAATATTGAGGTCATGTAAGAATATGTAACTGTTTATATTGGTAAGCTGCATATAGGGCAGCTCGTGTACCTGGACCTGATAAAATATTCACGTTTTAATTATATTTCTCGGGCCACTTTGATCGTCCCCTTGATTGATTGTCTGACACGGCGCGAATCAAAAAATGGCGGTAAAATTTTAAGATCGCTATTAAAAAGTAATGGGAATGTTTAATGACATGGAAAATTTGACACTTTAACCATGGCAGAGGCGGGTTTGAACTAAATAATTTGAAATTTATTGACTAATAACCGATGCCCGTGACTTCACGCGCTTGGAGTTGAGTAAGAATGGCCATACGCGAATACAGACGTTTCTTCTTTTAGTTTTTAGATTCTTGATAGGTCCCTGTCGTATAATACCCATATAAATGACGTCTTGTATCTAAAAACTACCTCCTATCTATGTCCTACATCTTCACGGTTCCAGTAGTTTTTAAACTTTATACAAATTCTTGCACTCCTCCCCCTTTTTTCTCCTTGTGGGGCAAATTTGAATAAAACCTTCACTTAACTGAAGCCTTATATCTGTAAACTAACCTATCTGGCAAATGTCAGATAGGTCAAGTACTTTATTTATTTACCTTAGTGGGGAAAAAAAATATACTAATTAACTGACTTCTGGCACCTATAAATTATTTACCTGCAAAATTTTAGCTTCCTGGGTCAAGTAGTATTTGATTTTCATAAAAACTGTAACACCCCATTAATCCCCTTAGGGGATGAATTTCGCCAAATCGCCTCTTAGTGCTATATAATAATTATATAAGGAACCAAAAGTTTCATGGTCTAGGTCCAACGGTTTAGGCTGTGCGTTGTTAATGAGTCACGATATTAGAAGAAATACGAACCGAAAAAATACGACATTTATACATAATTTATGATGTTTGTACCATTGTCATATTTCTATATAATATGGCGACACTGTTCTGTCATTCTATTCTAAACACAAGCCGATGAAGTCATAATATGTAATAATGCCCTGCTTTATCATTAGAAACAGACTGCTTACTATGTCTGCATCCTATTCATCATCAGAGCAAATAGGCATTAAACGAACACTGTGGGAAAGGTCATTCTCATGGGTTAGGAATTTGTGTCTACCGATAAGTCCTATCCTTGGAGGTTATCACAAGATAATTAATTATGTATTCTACGGTATCTTAGGTTGGGATATAAATACGCATCTTTTTTGAATCCTTCAAATTCTTTATACCTAGAAGTTATCTTCAGTCAACTTTATTTTAACATATTCGCGCCCGGTACAAAATAAAATGTGAAGTCCCGTTTCTTGACGTTGTGCAACACTGCGGCAGCAACACCCAAACGCGTAAAGTTTGATCGCCAAAAGCGACCGGTCGTAACATAAACCAAACTTTTACTGGCCCTTGGTGGTTTTTGACAACTCTATTTCGAAGAACTTCAAAAGTTTGTGGCACGTACATTTATTTATGAATCGAATTTGTTTCGTCTCCGCCGCCTTGGCGTCAGTATCGGAGTGGCTCGAAATGGGTGAAATGCAAATACGAATTTGAGACAGTGGTTCCAACCAATGTGGTACAACCTATAGATGTTGAAATGTGCTCCCCAGAATGGAGAGTTTGATTATAGAATTTGAAGTAGGATGTAGTAAGCAATCAGTCATATTAATAAATCGTATTAATAAATAAATAAATAGACAATCGCTGTAATGATGGTTTCAGAGAACATGTGTCTACACCACATCCATGTTTGAACCTATGTTCAGAAATTGGTAGGCCATTCAGCCTTATCTTTGGGAAATATTAAACTGCACATCAAAAATACTGATTTTCACAGCAAATATCATGGAAAAATGCTGCGGTAGCTTAGGTAAAAAATACAATAACTGCTAATTGGGGCCCAAACATACCTTTACCATTATCAGGTCTCTAGTACCAGGTGCGAAATAATCTTACATTTTTATGACAAAAATCACAGAGACTTTTTGTGTTGCTCAATCGAGGGTGTTAACTTGGATACCACCTTTTGTACTTTCCGTATATTCTATTTTTGACAGTTAAAGGAAGGTGCTAATACGACCCCGTCCTGTGCTAATGTTACGAATAAAACGTTGATCCATTGTGTTACATTTCACAAGTTTAACTCAATATTATAATCTCAGAATTTTCTTTTCATTTCTAACTCGTATTCGTAGTTAAATATACATGCTTATATAGGTATATACTTATAGGTACTTAGTTAAATGTTTATCAAAATTACGAAATTATGAGCAGAGCAAAGCTATTCACTGGCTCAATTTTACCACATCCCAAATTTTTGAGACAGCATTCATAAGCATCTAAAATACTCTCTCATAATAATCTCTTAGCCGCTTTGTGAGGCCGCTTCCGCTGAGTACAATAGCCGCATGTAAACTTTGTGAAATGGGCAAAAATAATCCGCTACGCAAAGCCCAATACATCACGCGAGCTGTCAGTCGAGACCGCAGAACAAAAATAGTGTATTATGAGAAAACCTTCCACCGCCGCGCTTTGTCAAAAAGTTTGACAAAAACTTGCGCAATTTTGCCAATACGCATCGACGTCGGACGTTACGTCACAAAAACTTTAAAACGCGTTCAAACAGTCAAAATTAGCTTTAGTGTTTTGTCTCAGTCAAGTCTACGCTTCATTGATAGCAAAGTTTAAAAAAACAAAGAATCCAATGACGTTAGTTGGACACTTTTGATCTTCAATGTAGGCTGAATGAAGAATTTCCTATGCCATAAAATCTATAACCGCTTCAAAAAAGTGACTGCCGAAAATAAGAGCGCCATTTTTGATGTAGCTTTTAGGAAGGTTTTTTAATTTATCAGAAAACCCTTAGTTGGTAAGGAATCGTAAAACAACGGCTCTAGGTAATGGTAGGTTAATAGTATATTAGACGCCTACGTTGACGGATTTATGGTAGTGGCAATCAAAAATGAACAAAGTGTCGACAAATAAGCTGGCGAGAAATGTCTGGCTGCCGTAAGTTTTGGTGTTTCTTTGAAATACCAAGGATTTATTAAGATGTCACAACAAAAAAACTAAATTGGCAGCTAGACACTGGCTTATTCGTCAGTATTTAAGGGGTCCGTGCCCGTAGGGTGCCAAAAGGAACCTATTGCGAAGCCTCCTCTGTCCGTCTGTCCGTCCGTCCGTCTGTCCATCTCTCTATCTCAGAGGGATGTTGTTTTCACAGAATGTGTGTTACTTTTATAAATAAAAGGGTCTCCATTCTTGTCTCTTGAGAGGTTTTTTAATACCCCTGCGACTTACCAAATCATCTCCGTTCAAATATCAATATGATATCGCGCGACGACGACGCGTCGGTGACATGACTAATTGGTCTGACTTCGGATCTGCAATTTGACTGGTATCGAAACCAATTTCGGACATATTAATTTTTGGTTCACAGGCCCCCCTATTAGCGAGGTCTACTGCCCACAGGGCCACTATCACTCTGAATGTTTAGTTTCTAAAAAGGCTGGTATTTCTTGCATCTTGGCGTCACAATTATTCAATTTTAAAGTGGAGCGGCGGCGGCACTCATGCCTTCATATTTTATAGAGCTCGAAGCGATCAATCGCTCTTTGTGTGGGGCTAACACACGTCGACACTCTTCGGGTGCAACGTAAATATGCCATCGTCAAAAGAATCATTATTCAAAAATCATGTGAACTCTTTCATTTATTTCTGTAACACCCAAACGTGTGATCCAAAAACGCTCTTTTCCACGAATTTTGTAATGCAACTCTCATTCAAATGCTATCTCAGAGTAATATTTTATTATTTGTTATACCTGTAATACTGGAAGGTGTTACTTTTGTTAGTGTGAATTCTCCGATTCATCAACCACCAGTCCATCACTTACCGTATTTTCTTCGACACAAATATTTGCTGAGAAATACACTATTTGCTCGAGTAATAAATAACACATTTCATTTGAGAATGCATCCAAATGGTGTTAATATTAACCAGTTCTGTATACAGAAACTTCAAACGTTATTATGAGCCTTGTTGACGTAGCTATGTGAAGATTAAACAACTTGAAGCTTAACACTGCGTTTAGTGAGTTTGCTAAACTTATCTTTTCGACCGCACCTTATGTAGAGTCAACTGATGTAATTTTTCGTTAAGTGTCGCTACAATCGCTACATGTACTTACGACATTAATGTGACCAAAACAATTTCCCTTATTTTAACAAGGTTTATGTCGATGGCCTAATTCTTAAAGACTGCATTTTGCTCTACATTATCATTATTGTAAAATTATCATCGGGATTGACATGCATGATACCTTTTTATTTGAGTTGTATTCGACCAAAGTGCTGGGAGATAAGGTTTTGTAAGATTTTTCTAGCACTCATATGTTGTTACTCCTTTTTGTCACATCCTGTACAAGCCTTTAGCTTGGTCTTATAAACTTAACTTTGAGAACAGAGCCTCTCACATGGAATGAGCTTATTGTTTACAAAACGATACATTATTGGTACACGTGAGCTGTCAACGATCAAGTGATCGTAAATCTCAAAATTTAACCCCGGTTTAACCTTGGTAACACCGTGTTTGTTTTGGTTAACCACTCGGTGCCCAACTCCCATGGGAACCACGTTTTTAGTTCTTGGATAGGTTAGTTATACGACGAACCCTTTCTTAGTTTACATTATTTTATGTAAACAATAAACAATGACGTCTTCAACATAATTTATAGCCACTTGTGGTCCTTTTCCACGCAAGGGATATATTTTAAGGTCACTGTCTTTTTTAAGGTAGGATCAGGTAACGCTTTAGAGAAACAATAAGTAAAATGCATAAACAGACCTTGTTTGTGACAATTCTTAACCCTATTTAAATATGGAACCACGAATCTGAATACAAATTGTTCCAGTTTAGTTTGTCCTCCGAGGCACCATTTTCTAGCTATAGTCCTCTAACAATATTTGTCCGCTGCAACGCAATCTGTATCATGAGTTGCATCCGTTATCATACCGGTATGATGTTTCAAGTGAGACAGCATATTTATTGGGTCTCTCGTAACCCGCTGGATTTTATAACTTCTACTATGCATATCTTATCTGAGTCGCGCTACTGCATCATTGTAAACAAAATGTTATTATCAATATTTTATAGCCTGCCAACTGAGATAGTGGAGGGAATAATAAAGTCATTGAGGTTTTGCTAGGTTGGTATAAAACGATGATTTGAATAAAAAATTAACATATTTTAGTCTATAAACAATCTACAACTACACCTTTATAAGAAGTGAACCACAATTAAATTTAACACTTTATTAACTGTGTATCTTGTTGAATACAAATTAGAAATGAATACATTTGAATAACGCTGATAATGTGGCTTTAACTATACCTAAACAGATTAAAGTGAAGATAGACAAGTTTACAATAACAATTCATACGAGGGTTAGCACCACAAGGATATATGACCCGCACACTTAAATATCGCTAAGCAATTGAACACAAAGGGGTTTTGTTTTCAATTAGGCGTATTGATGATTATTGGATCAGTTTAGATATCTGTCAATTTCAATTGAGACTTCCTTGTTTATACTAAACATCTTTATTTATCCGCCTATACATTACGACTAAGACAAAAAATAGTAGCCCGTAAAACTTGAGTGGCATGTTCTACATCTGTTTCATTAAACCGAGGGGATTAAATGAGCTCCTGGGTTTAATAATTCTGTAAACTATTTAAATCTTGGATTTCGACATAGCCGAGTTTGGGCGACAGAACTATGTTAATTTCTCAGAATCGTCAAGCGACTGACGCGTGACTGGCGTGGCGCTGATGACAAGATTGAGAGTCCTAAATCTTCAATTGACAAATTATTGCTGTCTTTTTAATACGTTATCAAAATAAATATTCTGAAGTTGTTTACGTTACTGCAAGTACCCTTATAAGTATGGAGTGGAATGTTGCTGTGTATCTTTGTAATCACATTATAAAGGTCCAGTATAATTCCGGAGCAGAATATTAAACCCTTGCAAAGGAAAGGGCTAGAGGTGTATTATTGAATAAAGCAAAAGGGCTTTATGGAATTCTATGTGAAATGCAAACTGGGTTAGGGGTTTGGGATTTTAAACCAATAAACTTGAATTTGCATCGTTCATTTGTGTTGTTATGTACTGGAATAAGTTACACTAGAGAACGTATGTAGGTATAGTAGATATTTAATATACTCGCCGTTACTTGAACTACTTTTTAAAATACTGTGTATATCGAGATTATGTACTTGAACTGATTTTTTTAATTGTTTCCTGACTTCTTTATTTTTTATAATTGAAAATTATATTGTCCTTTACAGATGACGCGTCAATGTCCTCACAATGCCCCCAACAAGTCTCACCCACGGATCGTTGCCTAACACTGGGAAGATAATGTGGGAGCTCTAACATGGATACACTAGCTGTGGCGTCCCTTCTCGGACTCGTTTGCTTAATGCCAGGTGAGACGAGTAAAATATATATATCATAGGGTAGACTAGATTAGATACGAAACAAGGTAAAATAATAATGTTCAAGATTTTTCTGAAAGTATATTTGTTTTAAAAGTGGCATTGGCTTAGTTTTAGTACATCCCAAGCTATAGTTATATTTTTATTCATTTGGCCAAATTCGTCGAGTCGTTCTTGACTAAATATAAAATTCTTAGATCTTCAGCCAATAAGCTCCTTAATAATTTAGAGTAAAGAGGTCTGTGGGGTCTCCTCATATTTTATTTTAGGATAGTCTCCAATTATGTGTTCCATGCTCTGAACTCTGAACATCCTCCCTGCAATCATAGTCAGGTGATTCTATCTAGCCAGAGCGGTGCATATATTGACATGTACGTCCATGCCCGGTTATGAGGCGGTTCAGTTGATAACATGCCTTACGGGTAAGGCTGAATGAAGTAAGGTCAAAGTTAGCAGGGACGTATTTGGTCCAGGTTGAAATCTCGCTATCCGCCCTATATAACGTCAGGTAGCTTCATCCAGACCAACTTCAACATCACACATGCCTCGAGACAGAATTGGACATGCATCCCAACTCCAAGTTTTATTGTGCAATAAACACGAATTTTACTTACCAAGTGTGATTGATGTTTCAGTGCGCCGTCAATGTATCTGAATCAAGTCAAGTCTTCCAAAAACAAAATCAATATCAAAATATCGAATTCAGAAATTGTTCTCCTTTTAGACTCGTTAAACCCTGCAAGAACAGTGTTTGAATACTTCGGCATGTCAATGCAGTTCAAGGCAGTGCTAATAGCCAGACATTCTCCGTGGGGTGCCCACCCCTCACAATTTGATATTTAGTGCCTTGCCGTACCATCTAAGATTTGTGGCAACACTTAGCGTGTCTGGAAATAAACCATGTCATCGGGCCTCTATTGGCTTAATTTGTTGCCAGTGGGAAAAAAGTGGCATGCGTGTTCCCGGAATTACAGTTTGCTGACATGTTATTATTAGATGTCTTGTGCTTAGATAAATTATATGACATGGAGTTCCTAATAGGTAAATTGAGCAAATGGAAATGAATTAATATGGTATAGACGCATAAATAAAAATATCTGAACTTTTAGTTAATTCATCTATGGGAAAGTATTCTCTTTTTTTCGCCCTCATTCGACCATGAAGTGGCAACTATTGCACTAATTACAATGTTTATTAATCTACATAATCTGACTTTATCAAAAAAAGTATTTTTTTACTTAGAGAGCATATGGCGTAAAATATAAAAACTTAATTGAAAAAAAATCGACGGAAAATGATGTTTTGGAGTCTGCCACAACAAAAAGTATATACCTGTAAATAAACAACACTCAGGGGACAAATAACACGAAGAAAAGGAAAGCATATCTTATTGACAGAACTCATTAGGATAACAAAACACACATGCGTTAAAATTCTCCCGCATCTGCCCATTGCGCATAATTTACTACTATTCATAGAGAACCGTATCAAAACCAAAAACTGTCGTAAACCACTAACACAAAGCAGAAAAGACTACTTTCGCCCGATCCATCTCCAAAAATCATGCCAACAGTAACAGTTGAGAGCCACAGACTGGAAATAATCCAACTCTTGATGATTTCAAGCTGCATGTAGCTGACAGAGTATCAACAGGATTTATCTACTCTTTGCTCGGAGTCGCATCAAAAAGACACGATATCGCTACGGGGCGGCTATCAAAGCGTAAAGAAGTAAAGCTAATGTTAAATGACGCCTTTCCTTTGTGTCTAATGCGTGATGGATGCTGCGTAAAATGCGACAAGTAAAAAAATACAATAAAAAACATAAACAGAGTCAATCGAAGTAAGGGTGCTGTACTACAATGGGCATTCCATGTCATTGTAGTCGCAGCGATCGGTATTGAAAATGGTTTATATTTCATATCTCACATCTTTCTGTGGAATGACTTTTACGAACATAGAAGGCAGTTCGTGATTGTTATGGATTTATTGGAATCTTTATTGGTATGTATTATTGCATTTAAGACAGATAGATCCAATCATGGTTTTCATAATATTTCCTGCCAATATCTAATAAAATTACCGTATTGAGGAAGACCCCGAAAATGAGATTCATTATTTATATCAACAGGCATGGAGAAATCTATGGAAGTTTTTAATGACGAATTAAAAAAAAAGTTCAGAATAATGGAACAATGTAGTTAGTGCTCAGCGGTTCAATAGCAACTAAAAACTAAACCCTGTGATAAACAACTGTGAACTCACAGACGTGACATGTGCAGACAACACCAATGTGTAAAATATCTAGTCTAAGGCCAAAGATTACCATCACGATCCTAAATACAGATGTCAATTCTTCAAGCAATACCATCGCTATCACCACGGGACATCGCTGAAAGCTTTGTGTGAGCCGTCTCAAAGGACTTCGGATCAGATAAATTTCAGTTTGCAAACTATTCCTTTTTTTAGCTGATGTTAGAGATTGTAGATTAGTATTAGTGGGATGGCTCTACCGATTTGACTGCCTTGTCTGCCGCCATATGATCAGCTTCCCGTATAAATTAATGTGTTAATACCTATCTATCTCCATCTTCATTTTTTAACGTTTGCATTAGCTATATTTACGTCTGAGCTTTAGTTGACGCTTTATGGAAGGATAAGAAATCAAAATAATTATATTCCACATTAAATATAAACAGCTGTTGTTTACTATATAATGAGCATGTCTTATATTTTTAATTTTGCTTCTCAGGCTTATGAAAAGTACTCGTACATCAAAGAAAACCTTTTGATATGTAAAATCCTTCCGCCTAATAAGTAGGAGTATCAAATAAAACTTACTTACGTGAATGTTATTCCATCTGCCCACGCGTCGTTTCCCTATCACAACATACCAAAAGGGACGGATAAGTCACAACTGTCTACTACACGTTTCCCTTTAAGACATTAGCAAAATGGATACAACATTATATCTAATGTTTACTGAGACGTATCCTTCTGTCGCCTCCCAAAACAAGAATGCGTCGGCCCATCCACTGAAAGATGACCCAGTGTCAACAAATTGCGCCTAAAAAAAAACAGGCAAACAGGGAACAACTCACGAAATACACATTAAAGTAATCTTTCCATCCGTCTCGCAAAAGAAGTCTAAATCTTAGCACATGTGCCTCGGTTTTTTGTTTCATAAACGCTATTTCATTAAGCGTGTCATTTCACATGTTGTTTGTTACTCGTGCTTCGTGTCCATTGAGTTCGGCAGTTCGTTTGGTTTAGGCGTCAGTTTTACGTGTCCGATATTTATCAAACGTGAATCAAAAGTGTTGGAATTAACTGCTGAACAGACAATTACATTTCCGGGTACAATATAACTGGCTAAATAGCTCGTTGTTGGAGGCGTCCAATTTAAAGTCTCGGAAAATAACACGCAAGCTCAATTAGCCAAAAGCTCTCGCGACATTCTGGCACGTAATAACAGCATCGTGTTGCAATGAGGGTTCCAAAATTAAACACGTGTTCTAACTCTCAAAAATCAAGATTAGGTACGAATGTCCTGAGGGAGCCAATCACGGCCATTAGAATTAGATATTCGAAATTCGAATGCGAAATTTGAACGGTTATCAAGTTACTTAGGGTGACAGTAACGAGCTCTCGTCATACTCGTGAGGCCCTTGATGACGTAATTAGTTGAGCAATTTTGGACCCTTTTACAAACTCTTCGAAATCAGGAAAGGCGTGAACGATGAGATCGATCGTTCTACGACATCTATATTTGGTTTTAGTTTACGATTCAATATTTTCTGATTTTTGCTACAGCATTTATTGATCAAAGATAATCTAGGCACTGCCTTAGACCCATATTACTACCACGCCAATGTGATCGAATATTCCCTGCCGACAAATAAAGTTAACAAACTTCAAAAGCGATAAATTTTAAAGTATCACTTTCAGGCCAACCCACAAAAAACCGAACGACTTGGAAGTTCAAACGGCCATAGCATGTTTCGTGTTGGCGAGAGAAAACGACTAGAGACGTGTGCTCGCCACTGACGCAAACGCGAAAGCCGTGTTTTTTTTCTAGTCGTGTGTCGTCCAGTGACTTAACTTCGATAGCTAAGTTGCGTATATTTTTTTTACCGGCGCGTGTCAACATGTGACTGCAGTAAAAATTGGCAGGGGGACAGAGTTCACCCTCGCAAACTTTTTTAGACAAAGATTTTGAACAATAGAGTTTAACTACTGACATAGAAGTTCAAGTCACCCCCTTCGTTGCGTAGGCGACGACAACGGCGTTGCGCGCAAGTTCGTAGTATCAAAGAACCGTTACTATTTAGGTTTGGGATACAGTACAGATAAATGATGAATGTTATAATTAGGTCAGTAATAATAATATTTTCTAGAGTTATGTAACGGGAGAGTTATAATAATAATAATAATGTAGCCAATTAATGTCCCCACCGAGGGGCACGGGCCTTGACCAGGATACGAGTAAGATTGAGTCATACTCCACCATGCTGGCTCAGTGCGAATTGATGCAGAGGTATCGGGCTAGAGGCCAACCCGACTGTCACTTGTTTTCAAGCTGCCCTATTAAAGCTTCTGACCAGCTTTACGACTACTACCACCGAATAGCGATAGTAGCTGGGACCTACAGCGTAACCTGTCATCCGAAAGAATGAATCGCCCGAAACAAATGCCACTTTCTTTTTTAAAGTAAATATCTGTCTAAATATAATTTGTTGATCTGCCTACCTGCAAATTTTCCGAGAACCAGCGATCACAATACGTGTTTTTATCACTATCATAATCATCAACGCAAGAAAAATCTACACATAGTCGGTGTCATATCGAAAAAAAAGTATCCAGATATATGGATACGAATCGTCTCAAGCCTAGCTAGTGATGAGGGGACGCCGTTTATAAATATAAATCATAAGATTTGTATAAACACAAACAGATAGTTTAAGGATATTACGACTTTCCTGCACTCCAGAATTGTTCAATAATCAAGAGCACAAACTATGCGTTAAAGTTTACTTTTATGAGAATCGCATCCAGATGATCATAAACAATATTTTTATGTTCTTCGCAATCTGCTAAATCTTAGTTTTATCTGTCCACGTCTGCGTCCGATGCATTTAAGAAGTTAGCTCGTATAGCAACGGTAGAAATAAGTCTTTTATGAGGGCGACAGTTATTTATTACTGTGACACTGGGTGCTACGTGGTCAATACTTTTTGTGCGATCCTGTGGAAACACCATTCATTCATGTGCCATCTCGTGAATGTTAACTATTTATCTTCACAAATACAACGCCTTTTTTTCGCAGAAAGATTAATTGTTTGTTTATTTTGCTGATATCAATTTAGATTTCTACTGCGAGATTCAGATTCTTGTTTGAAAGCTTATATAGATAGCAGAATCAAACATTGACCAGTTTAAGCATAATACTGTAAATAAAAAAATAAAAAATATGGATTGACTATAACACACGAAGAATATACACCTTTCATTGCAAAAAATAACGTAATTCGCAATTGCATGCAGCAAAAATAGAATGATAGCAAATCGAATCGAGATTCAATTATAGATTAGCCCTTGTAACGGACCGCATTCACAACGTTGGGAGTTGGGACACGTGAATAAATAAACACAATTACGTCTCACAAAGCATAATCCCTATTGATTTTATTCACAAAAACAACTTTTCTGTCCATATTCCGCAATAAAGCCACTCCCTGAACTTCATTCAGGCGAAAATCGGACAGGGTATCTTAGTTTTTTCACTGATCGATTTTTACGTTCAATAATAGCGAGAAATAACAATAGACATACATCAATACGAGTGTCAAAAACTAACATCTGCGCGTTTCGTTGTAAACATAGTAAAATAGAAGAGGGCTCAAACAGCATCCTTGGGGGAGCCCAGCTTTGGCAAGCCTGTGTTTATAGCTCATTATTATTGTACGCCGCTTTAGAGTTGCTGCAAATGACACACTCAACCTATTATTAAAATAAACCGTGGCGTACTGAGGTCTTTTGTTAAGTAAATTTAAAATAAAGCTTGTATGTTAGAAATTGCAGTGGGTTGGCCCGGCCAAGACTGCTAGTCGCCTTTCATTAGTCACTTCAGTCATACACGAGGCATAGTACGTACTTGCCTTTTTTTTCAACGAGTGTTTACTCAGTAATCGATACGACAAAAGCTCTGGAACGTCGAAAGGTGCCTTCATACGAACACGTGCGTTTCAGACACTCACACTCACACCATTATTCATTTCTTCAATTATTTTTCGCAGGTCCAGTGAATGGCGGCATCAACGACGACTACAGTGGAGGGGAAGCGCCTTACATTATTGAGCAGCCATTGGACGTCACAGTAGCTCGTCACCAGCCTGCTACATTAAACTGTCGAGCTGGTGGTCTACCATCTCCAACAGTTCGATGGTACAAGGGAGGGGTTCTGGTAGTATCAGACACACACCGCAGTTTGCTCCCAGCGGGAGGCCTGTTCTTCCTAAGAGCTACTCATGGGAGAGCGCATTCTGATGCGGGGGTATATTGGTGTGAAGCCACGAATCCATATGGCACCGCTCGAAGTAGAAATGCCACTCTGCATGTAGCTGGTAAGTAGCTATAATATAGGAAACATGTTTTTTTAATAGATAAATAGATATGCCGCAGAATATTTTATGAATCTTTTGGACAGTAATTTTTTCAAGTGGTTATTTACCATGGTATTTTATTTCAGTAATTCGCGAGGAGTTCAGACTAGAACCAGTATCAACTCAAACGGCACAAGGAGAAACTGTGATATTAGAATGTTCACCGCCTCGTGGTTCACCAGAACCTTCAGTTTATTGGAAAAAGAACGGGAAAACGCTTCATTTCGATGGCAACTCTAGGTAACGATTCCATGAAATAAAAAACATCGACACGACTTTTTTCGTATGGCATGGCAGAGACACAGTTGCATGTGCACCCAGATCTAATGATTAACCATTGAACTCTCATCACTACAAAAATATTTCATTTCCATATTCATTGTAACCTTGTCATGGTTGTTTATCTATCTAAGTATAATATTTATCTATATAAGTATGTCTATAGTTGTCTAGTACCCAAGATACAGAGAATCCTAGTTTGTGGCTAATTCAATATGTGTAAATAGTGTCCAAGGTATTATTATTATTATTATTATTGAAGAATTGCTTGTATGTATTTGGCTTCTATTTTTTTAATGCACCTATAGTCCAAGTCAGGATTGATGGCCAGAAGGGAAAGAGGAAATCGTGGAGGGGTGACGTCCCGCACACCTCCCGCAAACCTTCAAAGGCCCTGCGTCCCTTTTGTCATAGTCCGGCGCAAGTCCGCATGGACCCTGTTTATCGTTTTTCATCTTGCATCGGCAACTTCTTCATCTATATGAAAATAAAATGCAATAATCCATTTTGAAGCACGAAAGCTAGCTAGAAAAGTACTGGAAAATTGTTACATTGAAAAAATATTTAGAAAAACGTGTTCAGAAACATGAAAATGAATATCCAGAATAACAACTGATATAGGAATAGAAATAAAAATAAGATTTTAACAATGAAGTCGGAGTACTTACATAAGTGATGAACGTAGATTCCTTAGATGTTTCTTTCGATGATAGTATTTGGTACATTTGGTTTTGTTGTTGTACCTCACTAAAAATGGCCATTAAACATGGCATAGGCATTACCTACTCGTACTATGCTCGATAGGTTGTTCAGCGGTTTTCTATTTGTTCAACTGGGCTATGTTTAACAGGACCCTATGTCCGTCTGTCACCAGGCTTGTATTTCATGAACCGTGATAGTTAGATCAATATTTCACAGATGATGTATTTCTGTTGCCACTACAACAACAAATACCAAAAAAAAACAAAATAAAAATAATATTTAAGGGGGCTCCCATACAACAATTCATCCTATACCACATACAAACTTGTAAATGCACCTGATTAGGTACATGGAGTGCGAAAGTAGCCGCACCAATAACTTTGTTAACATTTTGCTTTGTAAAATCCAAACTATTCACTCCACACCATCCCTACCATTGTACGATGGTACGGAACCCTTCGTGCGCGAGTTAGACTGGCACTTACTTGACAGGTTTTTATTAACTACTTATCCGATGATTTAGCATGAGCCGTTTTTCACAGTTTAAGAATTCATATAGAGATTCTACTTTTCACTTTTCTATAATTTAGTACCTGTAGAATTCCACAACTCGTTGATTAATATTTATCCTTCGAAATGATCGAGCAAAAGTTGTTCAATAAACTTTTAGGATAAACCGCGGAAGTGTGCACTTTAACAAACTTGGATTCAAGATATTCATATAAGTTAAAGATGTATCCAATGAATGGTTAGTCGGTTTGATAGGAGCAACTTGAAGTTCGAGCGCCAAAACTAAGAGTACCTACTTTCTAAGTGCTATCAAGCTAAGTGGGGTTCCAGAAATGCGATAGTTTTGAGAATGGTTCTCTGTTCTATTCTATTTGATATGCGATATTCGGTTCAGCTTTACATTTAATAGACGTGATCAAAACAACTAATTCGTTCTGTTTACGATGCTCCGGTCAAATTTCATGTGAATAAGGGAGGTTTTTATCAGACTAAATTTATAAATAAAGCTCCTTGGATTTCTTAAATAGAAATTGCACGCTATTTTTAGTAAGATCCGTCAATGATAGCTTCTTTATTTCTAAATTAGCCTTTTCCCTGTTCTTTATTGCCAATGAATTTCACTTAGATGCCTATGAATTTCATCAAGGCATCGTGAATAAATCTTGATGGTACACACACTTGTGTATATTGAAGCATAAAAATAATTCACAGTCAGGAGTAGGGTAGGTACTTACATCAAAGTTTTAGAGAAGGGGATGTCTGAAGTGCTCAACAAGCAATCAAGTAAAAATCTGAATAGTTCTGACTCACCAAACCCCTTATTAAATGTTAATTTACCATTCAATTACTCCGCCCTGGATTTCAATGAGTTTGTTACAATACTCATTTGAGGAAATAAAATCGATGGTAGCCTTTGAATGAAGAAAGTCGTTGATACGATTAGATATACTAATAAATTAATCACTGAGGCTTGACAGATCAAAAGCGATCCAACACTTTGACATCTTCATATTTTGACAACTACATATAAAACGATTCTAAAAGGTAGTTAATATCAGTTTTCAGGTTTTCGGTGGTATGTATAAAATACTTAAATCCACTTGAGTATCTTGGTTTTGATTTGACATAACCAGAATAAAACAGAATCATTTTAAAAGTCCGATTTAAAAATATATTGAGGCATCATTTTCACGTCTTTAAGGTAACTAAAGCAGGTATTTGTTTCAGAATGCACTTAGTCGACGGTGGCAGTCTTGTAATACAAGACGCGAGACAATCCGACGCCGGAAACTATCAATGTATCGCAAGGAATGCGGCGGGCACTCGAGAGTCTGGTGTGGCCTCTCTCAGAATACACAGTACGTGTTGTAATTCCCTACTAATTCAAATTTTAAGATAGATAGATACCAAAGATCTGCATCCCTTCATTCATATTTCGGGCGTCTAGTCCCATAATTCCCAAGCTCGACGTTGAAATTAAAGCCATTCACCGCGGACGCCTCTTTTGTCATGTAATTCAGAACGACATTTCTCACTGCACAGTTAAGCCGTACTTAATCACGGGTCCGGAGGACGTCGTGGCGCACACTGGAGGCAGTGTGACGTTCCAATGCCGGGTGGGTGGGGACCCCCTTCCCGACGTGCTTTGGCGAAGGACCGCTGGAGGCGGAAACATGCCACTCGGTCGAGTCAAAGTGCTGGATGACAGGAGTCTTAGGCTAGACGACGTAACAATAGCAGATGAGGGCGAGTACACTTGCGAAGCAGACAATTCTGTGGGCGCTGTTAGTGCTAGCGGTTATTTGACGGTCTATGGTGAGTTATTTTTGGACTTAAATTACTTACATGATTTTGAAATGCCTATTAAGGAACGTTAGAATTTTATTTGTCGAAGTTTCTGGAACAACAATATGACGCTCTCATACTATGACGAATCATAAAGTACAGTTATTAAACTGATACCTATGCCAAATTATTAAACCCAATGAGATATAATTACGAAATTAAATGTTAGGTCTAAAATTTAAGAAAAAACAGCATAAATATATTGTTATTTTTCGCAGATCCACCCTCAACAAGTTTGAAACCGACAAATGTAAACGTCGAAAGTGGCTCAAGCGCGACATTCACCTGCACTGCTTCAGGAAGACCCGATCCGACTATGTACTGGAGTCTAGAAGGGAACCGCACCATCATATTTCCTGGTACATCCAAAGGCAAATACCACGCCTCGGAGGTATTCGACGGCGTCACCATGTTGACGATCAACGACACCGACAAAAACAACACTGGCAACACGATAGTTTGTTCAGCGGTCAACTTCGCTGGCAGTTCGTTTATCAGAGGGAAACTAAGCGTGACGTCAGACGATGACCGCCCACCGCCAATCATAACACACGGACCCTCTAACCAAACATTACCTATAAAATCGATGGCCGATTTCCCGTGCAGCGCGATCGGAATACCTGCTCCAATCATCGCATGGTATTTCGAAGGGGAGGCACTAATACAAAACCATCGACGTAATATCTCTAATGACGGCACTCTCAATTTGAAGGATTTGGATAAAAGCGACAGCGGGACATATACGTGTGTTGCCTCCTCGCCTCACGGCAAATATGTGTGGAGTGGGACTTTGTTGGCGGATTGGCCAAAGAACCCCAATATAAATTTTTATCGAGCAGCTGATGTATCAACGTTACCTGGTGCTCCAACGAAGTGTCATGTCTACAATCAAACCGATAACAGCGTAACAATAGTTTGGAATCAGAATAACAAAATTGGCTCTTCATCGCTGGTTGGCTATCGGGTGGAAATATTTTCTCGGGAAACACTCTCCGGAAGGAGCACTGCAAGGAATTCTAGAACTTGGACTGTTCTAGCAAGAAAAGTCCGTCAAACTCACTTCGTGGTAAAATCGCTGACCCCAGGTATCACATATATGTTCATCGTACGGGCAGAGAACTCGCATGGTCTGTCTGGTCCCAGCCCTATATCAGATCCTATTACTTTGGGTGACGACAGCAGCTCTGTTTGGAACAATGGAGGCTTCTCTAACAATACAGAGTTCAGAAATAACATAATGACCGATAACATTGTTGAACTAATCGAAGCGACTCCAATAGACGCCAAAACCATAAAGCTGATGTGGGAGATACAAAACTTCTATCACTTAGAAGGATTGTTTATTTACTTCAGACCATTAGATAATATGACAACGGAATACGAAATGAAAACAATACTGCATTCTAACGACGTGTCTGGCTATGAGATCACGAATCTGAGAAAATACATGAAATACGAATTCTTTTTGGTTCCATTTTACAAGAGATTTGAAGGAAAGCCTTCGAATTCCCGAATCGCTCGTACTCTGGACGATGGTAAGTTGTTTTATAACAACCTATCTGTTTGTTTTTATCTTCTGTTGTACCAAACTCTATTTACTCACTAATTATTATTTTTTACAGTACCTGATGGCCCGCCGACCAACATTGAGATGTTTATTATGAATTCCACCACTGTGCATTTGAAATGGTCGCCACCTGATGGGGATATGCAAAACGGCTTGATCACTGGATACAACGTTTTGGTCAACTGGTTGGACCTACCATCGAACAAATCTATGGTAGCAATAAACACTACAGTACAGTCAGCTACGACTCTTATCATGACGAATCTTACGTCTGGTGTCAGTTACTCCGTTCAGATAGCTGCTGAAACTGTTGTGGGTTTGGGACCTTACTCTCAGAAATTTTATTTCAATATCGACTCCCGCTCTGTCGGACTTGACCCTTTGTCCAGGTAAATAGCTATATCAAATATTTAATATATGTAAAACCCTATCATACTTTATTTTGTTAAACACGAAATATTTATCTACATTGTAATATTGTATTATTTTTTCTAGGTATCCAAGCAACGGAGATGTTTCTATTGTCGCAGGAGATTTCGTAATGGAGTCGTGGTTCTACTTTTTGATTGGAGCTATTGTTCTATTCAAAATCATTGTAATCGCTGCAATTATCTACGTCAGGAAACACAATATATTCGCGAAAAAGTCCGCTCTCCCGAATATTTATGGTAAGTAACTAAACATTACAATGGCTGCGACTGTCTTGTGCAAAAGGTCCTAAAGCAGCGCATCAGCATAATTACCTTCAGTTACGCAACTCGAAAATAAACAGTTATTCAGCTTATCTCGAGACGCTTACATTTTTTCCTGGAATCAGCATCAGAATTTCAAAATTAAAAACATTCCTCGGGTGTGTTGGGGTGGTGAGGGTGCCGCGCCTAGCGTTTGTTTGATAGAGGCTCCGTGAAGCCGGGGAGAGGGAGGGCGCTAGATTACTTTCAAGTTGAAAGGTAGCGAGCCCTCGTGAGCGTAGGATCTCTTTCACTTTACATTCGCGTTCGGGGCACAAAGGAATGATACAAATCCGAGAAATAAAGACCGAGGAAATGTAAATATTTTCTATTTGGTTCCTCCGGGCGATTTGTTTTGTTGGCTCAACCAGTTGCCTTTTGCGACAAATCCAGTTTTATTTACCGAAAACAAATATTTGTTCCAAAGTGGGAAAATATCCGACGAATTATCTGTTACAGATTCTAACGGCACGAGTTTGGTAACACAGATGAACATAAAAGCAGCTGTGTCACTCTCGCATCCACTTAGCAGTTGTTACAACAAGAACACGGTAACAAAAACGGAGTCATTACTCTGGATGGAGAACCAGCCGGGATTGTGTATGACCAACCAGACGAATCAGAGCAAAGAAAAAGCTAATTCCGAATACGACAAAGTTGCTCACCCATTACCGGAGTACGCTGAAGTAACGTCAGCCAGAGTAAACGGAAATGAATGGAATACAAGCAAAACTGCCACATCGCCCGCTGCTTACGCTTCTGTCACTTTGGTCGCAAATACAAGACAATGCGTCAGCTCTTTGGTAAGTTACTTATACAGTTTAAAACGGAATCACCTATGCAGGCTTACATACAAAATTTGGTCCAGATTCCGTGTTTTTATATCATATAAATAATTTTATCGAAGAGCCATCTTATAATATATCGTTCAACTTTCTAATTTATTGCAGGGTTGGTTCCCTCCGAATGGTAAAAACGTCGATAACTACGAAAAGCGCTACGTGATGGACGAAGAGCTCTACCCGGCCAACAACGGCGGGTACTACAATAGAAACGTGTACAGTGAAAAGTATTTACAAGGACATCCAAACGTCATGAAATTCTATGACTTACCGTCACTCGAGAAAACACATAAGGCCCAATTGCGGTACAATAGTGCGGACTGTCAAAGATCGGGAGACAAAAATAAGACTGAAAAACAAAATCTTATCGCAAGAACTTACGGTGTGAATTCTCGTAAGAACTCCGATCCGGATGCCACGTATCGAGCGTTCGGTGAAGATGAGACCGATGAGGAGAATTATGCAGAAGAATGTGGTTATGATGAGCTTCAAGCAGTCCAGAAGCAAAGGCCACAGCATCAGTACGAAAGGCCTAGCTTTGATAATGATAGTCCTAGGACGTTAGGACGTCTTACGTCATTCAGAAACGGTCAGGCGTCGGTGTTGTCGCAGTCACTCGCGCCTACGCACCCCCCTCCGCCTCCTCACCCCCGCGCTGACTCCATCACCCGGTAGTATTGCGCCCTGCCGACATTCGGCGACTTGTGCCAAACTGATGTGTAGTGTAATAGTGTTAAGTGTTTGAAAACGATCGCAGTGTCTTCCTAGTGTTGCACAGTTTTGAACAAGACATGATAAGAAAAACGATGTATTTTTTGTAAGTGTTTGGTTTTGATTGACTTTTTACGCAGCCTACTGGAAACTGACGGTCTAATTGGACTCGTATCTTGTTTCGGTTCTAATAAGCACTATTTTTATGTGTCCTTGTTATCTGACAAAGTGTACATATAGTGTAAAATACTATGAACATTTGAACTGAAAATTAACTAAACGAAAATGTTTGTCACAACTGTAAATTAACTGGTAATATTTAGGAATATCAGATATTTACAATTCTAATAAATGTTGGTTATTTTGTTATTGGAATTGATAATATTCAATTATGTCCATCTGAATATCAGTTAACGAATTTGTAACCTAATATCACTAGACTAAGACTTAATACTATCAAAACAAATTAACGCTTGGCAATAATTTGATATAACTTTTCTAATTAGGAATCTAATAATGTACATACTACAATAAACAAGTAGGTATAAGTTTAACTTTATATTAAAAACTACTTAAGTTGGAACCTTGAACAAAAACCTTTTAGTATGTTGTTTGAGTAGCCATATATTTATTTCAATTTAGAAATTATTCCTATAGCAAATACTTACATCTTGATTTATTTAGGAGAGAATTTTATTTCACGTGCCATAAAAGTAGTATAAAACTTACTATAGCAATTGTAACGTCGGAGTTGTGAAAATAATTCAAATAAACAAAATGTTATAATCTACGTAAGATAATGTGATCGATATTAAAGTTAAAGTATAGCCACTTGTTACTCTATGACAGTTTAGCACACTTAACTATTGCATATCATCTTTATTTTAGATGCCAAATTAAGTTGGAATGTTATAATTCGCTGATAAAGTTAAAATGTAGGTAGTGCTTATCTAGACTTGACGGGCGCACTACTGTGCTCCAGATAAGAATCACAATTTGAAGTATGGTTTTGATGATGCTTATCGGTTTTTGGTAACCACTTTTAATAATACCTCATCATCCTAAGGTGAAGCCATTCTTAGAAGTAGCATTTAACATCTTTTAACAGTAGAGACAGAGCTTAAACTCAAATCTGTGTGTGTTTTCTCAAACTATTTTTTTTTTAAATAAAGGCACAGGCAATTTAATCGCGCATCAAAAATACTGCTTTGCACAGCAAAAAATTATCAGCAAAAACACTTTTTATATTTTAAATATTATATGTTTATGTTTTAAGTAATTTTTGTTGTTCAACCTAACAAGAAGAATAAATTTACCCTTCACCTAAGCTACTGCAGCATTTTGCCCTGGTATTTTTGATGTGCAGTTTAATATTTCTCTTAAATATTGAATGTAGGCACATTAGTGGCCAATCCCAGAAAATTCTTACATATTTGTAATTGTATACAAAAATCGAAAAAAAATTTGAATTGTCAACAGAATCTGTGTTCTTTTTTTTTAATTTCTATTAGTTTTATAGAATTATATGTAATTACAATTATGTAGAGTTTTGTGAGATGGCTACAGAGAGGCATAAATGTCATGCTGTCACTGTAAAGACCGTCTCTCGTTGAGGAAATGACTTTATTTTAGAAGCAGCCTGTGCATTCGACCGGAATGTAATGGAAACACATATACTACGCGACCAACTTAACTTGGCACCTGCGAGGAGTGCGTTTCCCTCTCTGACTCGCTCGCTCTCACCTGACGCCTCAGCAGGACAGTGAGGGATGGGATGATGTCATCAGGATCGTGGTGCCAAAGTTTACTTTGGCTTGTACAACATCTTTAAATTACCCAAAGAACTTCAAGTTATTAAGAATCACCTGCACATCTGATCATGATAACATTTCAGCCTTAACATAAGCATTAGGAAACTATAATTTTGTAAATATGTAAAGTCATCTTTTGTACTAGCTACTATTTGAATTATGTTCTACTTTTTATGCCTGCTTTGATACTAGTCAATCAAATATGTAAAAGAGCTGATATGGAAACCTTACTGACTGACGAGTGCTCTATTATAACTATTAAAAATGTATCACCTGTCATTGGAAAGAAATGCTTTAGTTTCGATGTTCATAATATTGATAATTTTCTTTCCAATATAAAGAAGTAAAAAGTAAAAATTGTCTTAATTAATTCGAGCGGCCCCGCATGTTTGTAGATCAAAAAGTATTTTTTGTATTAAAATGCCTACGCCTAAGCTTGAATATTACAAAATGTGTAAGCAACTCTTTCATTATCCCGTGGTTCACTCTTTAAGGTTCCCATATAAATATAATTATAACAAACATATTATTTTGACCAAATGTTATTCTTGAAACAAATGGGCATAATCCCTGAGATGATGATGATTCTGATTTTGTATTGGTCTTTGGATACCTATTTTTAATGAAAATAAACTACTATAATTTATAACAATGCATTTTCATAATTATGATACCCTGGCGGTAAAAATGTTTGTGTACATAGCAACGGTAAAAAACTGATATCTTCATTGATAAAATAATACTATTTCTTAGGTAAAATGGAAGGAATAACATGAACACTTCGAACTTAATAGTAGTTTATGTACAGTTACATACACTAGTTTATCTACACACATATCATAAGCTCTCTTTGATGTGTTCAGGAACCGCATGTTTGACCGGCATTGTGGTTCTGCAATTGTTTAGCTTGTTCTCTAATACCAACTTCACGCAGACGGGGCGTAGGCGTTCGAAATTTGAATGTCAGTACCAACTTCACAGACAAACTAAGAACGGCACGCGGGTGGGCGTCGGCGTTCGAAATTTGAATGTCATTATATGTAGAAAAACTACACATAATGACCATTATGTGTAGTTTTCCAGAAACGAAACGAGTTTTTACCAAGTAGTTTAACATAATGCTGATCGTAACGTGCGGTTTTTGAACGCAGTAAAGAGGGTTTATGATACGTGTGTAGATAATAGTAGTTTATGTTACGTGGCTGATACGTAATGCCAAATTATGTACAGCTACCTACTTTATCTACACACATATCATAAGCTCTCTATGACGTGTTCAGGAACCGCATGTTCGACCGGCATTGTGGCATAAATTATTGCTCTGCACTTGTTTAGCTTCTACAGGAGTACAAACTTCACAGACAAACTAGGGGCAGGCGGCGGGGCGTTCGAAATTTGAATGTCATAATATGTCGAAATATTGATACATTATGGTCATGATATAAGTACACCACCGTACAATGGTGTGTGGTTAATAGTTTGGATTTTACATTGCAAAATGTTCACAAGGTTTCTGGTGCACCTAGTTTCATATTCCAAGTACGCAACCAGGTGCATTTATAAGTTTGTATATGGTTTACAGATAAATTAAAAACCTTGGTAATTCTGGGTAGGTTTTCCTTTAATCTTTGGCTAAAGTTCTATATTCTGTACATTTTTCATAATTTTAGTCTTTTTCAGATAAGGGGGGGAGGGGATGGTAATTTTATGGTTTCGTATCCAAAAGGTAAAATGAAACCCTATTTCTAAGACTCCCCTGTCCGTCCGTCTGTCTGTCTGTCTATCACCAGGCTCTATCTCATGAACCGTGAAAGTAAGACAGCTGAAATTTTCATAAATAATAATAACTACAAACACAAAAAAAAAACAGAATAAAATGGAATTTTTAAGTGGGCTTCCACACAAAAAGCGGTTTTTTTTTGTTCGTTATTGCTAGCAATTGATAGCGGCAATAGGTAAACGCTTGAATTATTCAAAGAATATTGAGAACTATTATGCACTTAAAAAATAACAATTAAATTAAAATAAAATTAATATTTACGGGGGACTCCCATACAACAATCGTGATTTTTTGGAGTTTTTAAGGTACGAAACCCGTCGTGCGCGAGTCCGACTCGCACTATATCGTTTTTTTGCACATTTTGATCATAACTTCTGCAGTTAAAAAAACTAAAATAAAAAAATATATATTTTCAAAAGTTTATTTATTTATTTACATTAATAATTATTTGTGGCAATACAGAAAATTCCAAATCGATTTATAAAGAGCCCTTTTCCAAGATACCCTCCTACATGACTTATTTTATAACGGTGCATATTTTTTTTTCGTTTTGCCATTTAAGCCCCCCTCTTATATACCGTTTGCTGGAATAATTCTCCTTTTAGAGATAAGCTCGCTTTCGTACATTTTTTCTGTTAATGTTGTGCAATAAAGTATCACATTAAATAGATAGATAGAGACGACCCGAATGGCCGAGTCGGCAGTGACCCTGCCTACGAACCCAAGGGTCCCGGGTTCGAGTCCCGGTGGGGGCAAATATTTGTTTGATGAGAACGGATGTTTGTACCCTAGTCATGGTTGTTTATCTATATAAGTATAATATTTATCTACATAAGTATGTGTATCGTTGTCTAGTACCCAAGATACAGGGAATCCTAGTTTGGGGCTAGATCATGTGTGTAAAATAGTGTCCAAGGTATTATAGATAAGTGTTTTAACATTCTTGACACGCAACTCTTTGTGCTCGCGTATTACTTGGCCATTTTCAGACAGCTCCACGTGGGGAAAGCCGCAGGCAACGGCTAGTATTTAAATGAAACACAGCACAGCCCTGAGTTATTTAATTACTAGAACAATTGAACTCCCACATATAGAAAGTGTCAAACAACAGCGGATTTTTCAACAATAGTAAAATGAACCCGCGGAAACAATACAATATAAATACGATTGCGGACAAAGCCCTGCCCGGGGCAGTATACAATAACTGCACATTTTCAATTTACTCGCAATTCAACGCGAAATCTCGGCTCGACATTCATCGTAAGTATGTTATTGGGGGGGTATTTAGCTCTTTACTGCGGTCCGGCCTTGTCTGTAGCAGCCAGATAACCGAGAACACCACCTACATATACCAAGTATACCTATACTTGGTATATGTAGGTGGTGTAGAGTAGAGCTATTTGCGCTTGCTTTGTTCTGCTAAACGTAGGGTAATGACCGATTTTCCCTTCGCAAATCAAATTGGGCTGTCATTGTTGGATTAATCGAATAAGCTCCACGTGGGTGAGGCAGATAGACATATTAAAACGAATTTTCTGAGCGCAATTTATGGATGAACTTTTTTATGCACACGCGTATAATACTAGTTTTTCTCGTCTCAGTTTTGCATGAGGCTTTTTTTAGCTGATGCCGCGTGCCATCGCCTCGGGTATCGTTTTAATTTTCCGCCCGAGCTCGCGAATTTTACACGATATGAAAGAACCATCTATTTTAATGAGAAGTAAAAGTTAACTGAACAACGCGGCCTGGAAAAATTGGTTTATACAATTGTGTATGTGTGACAAAGTATGTGTATTTAACAATTATCAGTAGTATTTTGAAAGATCGTATTTTAAAATTAAGAATGCAACTCAGTTTGTCTAAACTAGGAGCTATTAAAGTCACTGCTGACAAGTCAAATAAAAGCAGCATTAACAACAATACTGCAGTTGAAGTTTATTTTACTGGTAAATATAAGCTTGGGGTTATGATAATGTCAGCAGTCAATTCACAAAGCGTTATGGAGACTTTTAGAACAAAGCTTTTCCTAGAATGCAAGGGTTAATGTTAAGAATTAAGAATTGCGGGCCAGGCTGTCTTGATCCTGTAGTTAGAACTTTTATTTTGTTATTGTAGTTGGTTAGCTGTTTTGTTTAGTGCGAAACAAACCATCGGCATGCTATTTATTATTCGTTATTCGTCAAACTTAGATGGCTGGACGCCTTCAATAGCTAAGATAGCCAGCCATTCATTCCAGGTCCATTGTAAAATGCAACATACACACATGTTGCAATTTGCAATGGACCGAGTTGAGTGGCTTGCACGTAAGGAAGACTTATAAAAAGTTGAACGTGAACTGTTACTATATTAATAACGGGATTAGTATGGGGGTATAGGAACCTCTTAAGTAGGTTTCCCAACATCAAAGCACAGAACCTTTGGCATGATAGACACAGCCAGCTCACAACTACCCGTCACAGAGCCTGAGGTCACCAATAACATAAGCAATGCAACCACCCACTAAGGTCATAAGCCGAAGCTAAACCGGTCAGTAACTCAGGTTCCTGACACAAACATCGGACTGAATAACAGACGGGTCCTTAACCAGGACCGCCTCTGATGCATAAGATTTCTCAGGAAGTGACTCAAACTAAACTAGTTAATGATTCACGTCACCGATCAGTTCCTTTTCAGTATCTCCGTGTGCATATGGCCTTAATGTACTAACCCACATGGAAAATATTTCACCAGCGTTTTGTTTCCGCTCAAATTTAATGCTTTAACCACCTGCTATTTACGAAATAGACTTTTTGCCTGTCCATCTGCACCACAAACTGGGGTTGGAAGTCCCACTCAATCCAATGACTGATATAATCCAATTAGAAGTTAATTGCTAAATTAAGTTCGAGCCGTTGAAAGGCGGCCTGTTTGTTCCCGATAATTGCTTGAAATATGATTTCGACAAGGTGTGAACGTTTTTTGGTGTCAATATTCGGTAATTGAATAAAGTCTGTCGTGAATCGAGGGATGGTTGACTTTTAGGCCATAGTACCAAGGTGTCTGCAAAATGAGATGTTTTTGTCTGTCTGAGGTGTCTGTCTGCTACAAAGGACATCACGTATTCCTAAAACAACTGAATATTACTGATTCAAAAAACATATTGTTGTGGTCCGAGGGTTCTTTTTTTTATTTTGAGGAACTAATCATGATTTTGCGCCCAGTGTAAAACTTGTGACAATCACATATTGTTAGAAACAGACAAATTACTTAATCTAAGTTAGTTTCTTAATATTACACTTAATTAAAATCAAATTCATATAAATAGGCAAGTCTATGCGACGGCCTAGCTTTCCACAGACTGTAAGTGTCCCAGTCACTACACTCATCCAGGGTCTGAGTATAGGCCCGTCTCACTGACCCGCGATGACCTATAGGATTTTGTATGCGCTGTAAAGCGTTATGCTAAGTAAGGAGGCTGTTGTCATATGTATGATGGCGTGGAATCCATCAGTACATGCCTCGACAAGCACGGCCGATGCACTACTGTAGCGCGGCAGCCCCAGCAACATCCTAAAGCGTTGTTGTACTAGACGCGCACGGCATTAAGAGACTTTTAAGTATATTTGACCAATAGGCTGCACTTGTAGAATGATTATGATAATGATGAGATAAGAATTCCGTTACAAGATTTTAAGTTTGAAAATTTAAATATAAAAATTTAAGCGAATTTGATTTTTCAAGTGCCAGACTGCCTTCACGACCCACCGGTAAAAATATAGATAAAAGATATCGTTTACGGAATTGAGTACTATAGACTTTTTTTTGTAACAATTCACTCTATCGATTAACAGTGGCTTCATCTCTGGCCGCAATCATCAAGATTTTTCAACGTAGCGCCAGTCTGCATACAAAACTGTTAGATAGAACCCTTTTAATGGGGTTGCTAGGGACTTACATTTTAGACCAAGCGGCTGAACGATAGTATACAGATCCCAAAAATTAAGTTGCAGTGATCAAACCGGTTTCATGGTGAAAGTTCTCCAGAATGATGTATTTAGCGAACCCTAAAAAACTACTACACTCTTCCATTTCACTGTGTGTAATTTAACTTTGTTACGCAAAACTTTCCGGTGGAAAACAGAAGCCTGGTGGGCAGTATCTCCGATATAATGAAGTCCTGAAACGACATCTAAAGTCCTGCGGCATGTCTCAAAACACGTGGGAGATAAACGCCTTGATGAGACCAGGGTGGCGTAGTTCAATCAAAAAAGGAACTAAACAGTTCGAAGATTCCCGTCTTGAATAACTCGACGCCAAACGCCACGATCGAAAGACTCGCCCCAAGGTCTCCAATAATTACACCTACAATGCAAGCGGACACGTTCAAAACCAAGTTCGGCTTTACAAGTCACCTCCGAGAACATGCCAGAAACTGACAGGGTCGCCGTCGACGGATACGTCGTGGAGAACATCATCATCAATTTAACTTTGTATGAGGCCGGCCTTGCTTTTCCATTTCTTACTGTTCCTACATGATTTTCACACACTCGAAAAATTATAGCTAGGCAAAACCTCCGACAATCCTTCTGAAAAGCCCGCGGTTATATATGGTCGCCCTTAAGCCTAAAGTGCCCTTAATACTGCGCTTAAGTGGGCGAGGTTCAGAGCCTTTTCACTCCCAACACTTCTAAGCCTTTTAATATTGCACCCTCGGTCGCCTCGTATCGGATCTCTTACGTAACGTTACCTTTTTAAATAGGATCTGTAGCTTGAATGTGATGGTACCGAGTTAAATTTGCAGTTGGATAAAAGTTGTTTAATTACTACTTCTTGGCACATTCAAACTCTTTCGTCGATGGCATTTACTGATATACCTATACTAGTTGAAGCTAAATTGAAGCCAATTACGCAGTTAAACCGGAACCGGAATTTTATAACTATTTTCGATATTCTATAATGTTGATTATTTCTCTTGGTAAACGGATTTGGGTGCTTTGGTACTCCATCCCGGCTTAAAAAGGTTGTGGTAACTCTATACTCGAGGTATCAGAGTGAAATCCTCAAAACCTTCCCTTTTTACGGTCAATTTGGTCCTAATTACACCTTTGAGAAGGTCGTTTGTACAAGTGAATACCATTTGGAGAATCTTATTTCATGTTGCTATTTGACATGTATTTTTGGCTATATGAAAATAATCGTCGTCCCTCAAATCCAACTAATACATGCTGATACTTTAAATTTGAAAAAAGCGATGTTATTTGGATGTTTTTGTATTTGTACCTCAATTACGCTAAAACGGCAGAACGGATTTGAATGAATGAAATGACTGCACTAGAAGGCGGGTAACGCTATCTCGGTAAATGATAATTCCTAGGAACACGCAGATGAAGTTGCCCGCTCAGCTAGTAAATAAATTAAATCTTCAGTTATACGAATGCATACTTCTCTGGACTACTCAATATTTTATCTACACACCTAACATAAACCCTCTTTACTGCGTCCAAAAACCGCACGCTAAGACCAGCATATTGTACAACTATTTGGTAAAAACTTATTTCTTATCTGAAAATTTGTACATTATGACCATAATGTACCAAAATTTGTCAAATTATGTCATTATTATTATTATTATTCTTATTATTCAAATTTCGAACGCCGACGCCCGCTTGCCTGCCGCCCCTAGTTTGTCTGTGAAGTTGGTACTACAGAACAAGCTGAACAACTGCAGAGCAATGATGAATGCCACAATGCCGGTCGAACATGCGGTTCCTTAACACATCAAAGAGAGCTTATGATATGTGTGTAGATAAACTAGTGTATGTAACTGTACATAATAATTAGGCATTAAAACTCTCGAGTGATATTATTATGAAACTGGCCTTCGGCTCGTTTAATAAACCCACTCTCGAGTATTAATGCCCTCCATTATGTAGCAGTAACATAAACTACTATTATAGACAAGTCAGGAGCCTATATGTTCATTTATCTACACACGTATCATAAACCCTCGTTTCTGCGTACAAAAACCGCACGTTACGATCAGCATAATGTTAAACTACTTGGTAAAACTCATTTCTTATCTGAAAAATTACATTATGACCATAATATGTAATTTTTCTACATATTATGACATTCAAATTTCGAACGCCGACGCCCGCTTGCATGACGCCCCTACTTTTTTGTGAAGTTGGTGCTACTGAACAAGCTAAACAAGTGCAAAGGAATTATCAATGCCACCATGCCGGTCGAACATGCGGTTCCTGAACACATCAAAGAGAGCTTATGATATGTGGGTAGATAAACTAGTGTATGTAACTGTACATAATTAGGCATTAAAACTCTCGAGTGATATTATTATGAAACTCGCCTTCGGCTCGTTTCATGAACACACTCTCGAGCATTAATGCCCTCCATTATGTAGCAGTCACATAAACTACTATTAAACTGTAAGTTTGTTTGACGACCTTTGTGGTGTTATATTCGAGGCTGTGCTTCCTAAGCCAGAGGTGGAAAAATCCCCAGGTATTGGATGTTTAAATATTTGTAACGTCGATGTTTCTGGTTACCACGACACAGGGTTTCGAAGTGTGGCGCCAGAAGCAGTGTATCTGCCTGTATGAAAATGTTAAATTTTATGTTTGTTACTTATTATGCAGACTTCCTAGCTAGTTTAAAAAATGGAGAAGTTCTAAATACATTATTAAACAGTTTCACACAGGTTTAGTGTAACACATTAACCTTGAAAAACTTCTGAATCACCACGATTGCAGCTAAATAAACTCAAAGACAACGTGATTCAGCGTAATTAACCCAATCCACACACAGTAGGGTCAATGGCGACGACATCCTTATAAACTAGCGATGACGATTGTCCAAATTTAATTAAGGAACAGTATCAACCCTTCCAAAGGCCCCAGCGTAATAGGGCCCAAACTTTGAATGGCCCAGCACATGGGGCTCGAGTTTTGTAATTTTATTAATGATGTAATAACAGTTCTGTCAGTCGCATGTGTGAGCTGAGCGATAGTGTAGACGAAGCGCCGGGTTAATATTAGAGGGTTGAATTGGGGATTATCTGCGAAGCTGCGAAATCCGCTACAGCTATGGTAGTTATGGCCATTAAACGTGGTATTATTATAATGTTATAGAGTAGAATTGAAAATGTATGCAGCGTATGGGTTTTTGTAGTCAGAGGTTTTTTCGACATTTGGCCGATTCCTGTCATTACATTTGTAGGAAGAACATCGGTTGAATTTACTGGGTTTACACCTACTTGTAGTAAGTACTAGTAATTAATAACCACTTTATGGTAACTGTTGCTTAAATAATATATGGTTCTATCGAACAACTTTATCTCTGGAAAAACAGTCTCTTATCTACATTTATAGTGGCAAATATCGCTCATCAAGTTCAAGTTCAAAGATTTTTATTCATAATGGCACAAAAAATTAACTTTTGACGAACATGATTGACTTAATGAACGTCATAACATAATCAAGCAAGCATAATAACATTAAATAGATGCCTAATTATTAGTATACAATATATAGGGTGCAATGAACTAATTTAATGCCAGATTTCGGTTTCTTGTAAAAAGTCATTAATTTTGTAGTAGGCCTTTGTGTACAAAGTGTGCTTTATATATTTTCTGAATCGAGCTTCAGTTCAGTTTTGTATTTCTTGCGGAATTTTATTGTAGAAGCGTATACAGTGTCCCATAAAATAACTACTAACTTTTGTGAGTCTGAACATTTTAAAAGAAAGCGTTTATTTCTAGTTTCCACATTGTAGTAGCTATAAATGGTTTCAAAGCTACTGATATTTTTCCTCACATACATTATATTTTCGTAGATATATTGACTTGCAACTGTTAGGATGTTGATTCCTTTGAAGAAATCTCTCAGAGACTCTCTATCAGAGACGCTCTATTTATAGTCACGTTATAAAAGTCCAGGGTTTTTATCCAAAACTAATGAATAATAACCTGCGGACTTCGTAATAATTCCAAGCACATCTACAGCAATCACGCGACACCCAAATTCATCACAACACCTCGTTAACATTGCACCTAAACCCCCTGCCTAATCCACCTCGCGGCAAAACTCCAGCCAAGTTGTCACAATAAATTGGCAGGTTTTGTCATTGTGCTAATCGGCTGTACGGATTAAACTTGTTGTGCGGCGGCTATTACTCACGGAAGTGGCTTCGCTGGAAAGTTTTGCGACGAGCGCGCTGAAATATGACGACGCTGGTCGCTCGCAGTTTAGCCGCTTTTATCAATCGTTTAATCCTTTTTCGGAGTTTTTTGGTGCTGAAATTTATGTTTTTGGATGTCGTATAAAATCTGTACCGCCTGGGTAAGACATGGTAGTCATTACTTACCTTTATATCTATATAAGAGCTCCGTGGTCTAATGGGTTTCACGCTTGCTTCTCACACAGGAGATGCAGGTTCGATTCCTGACCATGTACCAATGAGATAATTAATTTGTCTTAAGTACATTATATGGATGTTCTAACGGTGAAAAAAATCGTGAGGAAACCTTCATTACTCCATAACTGCGGCGATGGGCTAGCCCCTGTCACGCAAAATGGAGTATTTAATAACTGGTTCAAAGTGGGCACTATTGTGCCCCTACCACCCCGTAAGGGAAAAGGAGTAACTCTATGTTATGATTCTTACCTTTATACCACCTTAGGATGATTAGCGCTCCTAACCACTCTTATGTAGAACTCATGCCTTTGCACCTGTTGTTTGTTGGGAAGTTTATGATATTGTGTTTGTAACATTATTAAAATCCTGAGAATCAGCTCTAAAGATGGCATTAATATCTTTTCAATTAAGTACTAACTATGATACAAAGTGGCACATTTCGAACGTTCAGAAGGCGAAATCAGAAACTATGAGAGATAAAAGTTATTGGTGTGAGGAACCATGACATACATTTTGATGAAAAGCAAAACTGCATCATTACATTTTCAACTATTTTGGTAGCTGGGAATCGAACTCGCCTATTCAGAAAAAATATACTCTTTATTACATTTTTCGATAGTGTTGCTATTAAGGATCAATTTCTGGGAAGTAATGTCACATGGCAAAACAAAGGAAAATGTCTACTTTCTAAAAAAAGGCATTTGAAACTGGTTAGAACGCAAATTAATACTTTCCAAATGTTTGCAATGTTATATTCTTATCAGCAACACTATCGAATACAAAAATACAACAATACAGAATGATTATATGTTCAATAAAAGTTTTGCTTTCGAATGATGCAGTTTTGCTTTTTATCAAAATCGATGTCATTGTTCATAACAATAAAAACTTCTATCTTCAATAGTTTCCAATTACACCCTACTGACCATTTCAAATGGGCCCCATTCACTTTGGGTTACAGAAATATGTACGTAACAATCCATTAGGTATATTAAAATGAGTCTTCAGTCTTCACTTTTTTTTAAACTAGTCTAGATATTCTCTGAAACAGTTTAAAGACTTGAAAATAATAACACTAATATCACCACACATTACGTGCAATCGAAGAGTATACATACTAAACAACATTAGCAATCCCTATAGCTTGACTCTTAGGCCAGTATTAATAAACCGCGCTCAGCTCTGAGAGCTATCTCTGAGAAAGACTTTATATTGCGAAACGATCATTGTGACAAAGCTGAGCTGAGATCGGTAATACTCGGTCTTCAGTATCGACTGTACATTACTCTTCAAGCCAAAATCAAGGAAGTAAGTCTTTCTTAGACCTTATTTCCTTGAATCTCAGCTACACCGTGGTGTATGCGTGCACAATACCAATAAAAGGGACACACTATACCAACTGTTACTAGCCTACGTTTGTCACAAGGGCTTTCTGGATGTCTTTTAGACACGAAGTATTGAACTGGCAATATGTATAAAGCGTAGGAAATTATTCATCGACACCTGACGAGGGAAACTGAAAATGTAAGGATGACGAAATTACATGGCTGGTTTTAGTAGTGTTCAAACTGTGCTATGTAAAGATAACAGAGAAAAGGTCATTGTAATATTCCCCTCGTAAAAATAACAGAGAAAGGATAATTGCAATATACCTCTCGTCTGGCGTTGACGTGGATACGCGACGGATATTTTCAAAGGCATGGCTTAGTAATAGAGTCGAAATCCATTAAATAATTAAAACAATGTTTGACATCTGATCAGGCTATTATTAGCCTTTATTTTAACTGAATCTCATTTCCATGTGCAATCGATACACAAATCGATAGGTAAAAAGTGTATCTAATCAAAGTTGCAAAGAATTTTATCAGCTTGCCTGTATGTTGTACAATAAAATTACCTATGACGCGTCGTTTTCGAGATGTAAACAAAAATACAAAATTAGGACCTTCATTGTACCCTCCCCATTAGGGCTCACCTCAGGGGAGTAAGGTCGTTAAGTAGGTTCGTCTCCACACGAATTTTCGATGCCAAATTTTCTGCTTTCGACTTTTCCATCCAGACCTTCTTTTTGAGCGCCCATTTCCTAAGAACACTTCCATATCGTAATGTAACATCCAATTTCATTATCGCCACTAAACGTCAGACGGAACAATAGGAAATCGTATATGGCCACGAGCGTGCGAACCAAGACGTCGGTGACGCGAATTGCATGTCGGAAGAGGGGAGGTTTTGGTTGTTGGAAATGAGGGTTCTCACGAAAAATCTCCTCAATGATCTCTGTGGGCGTAGTGGCTTACTAGTCAGAACCCGGGTCTGTTTTCATTACTGGCTGAGGCACAAAAACCTTGGATTTAGATTTATAGAAATAGAAGATATATATTTATGTTTCCGACGTTGGTGTTTCTGGTTCTGTTGCCCGGGTCTGTTTTCATTACTGGCTGAGGCACAAAAACCTTGGATTTAGATTTATAGAAATAGAAGATATATATTTATGTTTCCGACGTTGGTGTTTCTGGTTCTGTTGCTACAGGCAGACAATTTTTACAAATAGTAGTCGCAAAAAAGTTTAAACTACTCATTGTTAACGTCCACACCTTTTGTCTATCAGTCATGACATGTCGAACATCATATTTCCCAAAAGGACAACAACTGTTTACCGACCGGTCAGTTTTCGATGTCCGCCTCAGATAAGTGTGGGTGCGATCCATCATTGCATTAGGGGTCGCAATATTTATTGATTTTTACCAATTTTCACCCGCCTGCCTGCGTCGCGTCGAGCGGAATGCACGTTGTTTGTCGTTTCTGAAAATAAAAGCAAAAAGCTGCCAGTATTGACTCGTGCGGTTTGGGTTTGATATTTGACGTAGAAACTATTTGCCGGGCGTATTTTGTATAGATTAAGCTCACTTTTCACTATGGGTTGTAATATATACATCTCAATATATAATATAAATATCGCTGGACAAACTTCATTAATTAAAATACATATTTCATTATAGTATGTAACACAATGTTAACAGCCTTATAGTTAGAGTAAGGCTGGTCTGATGCCACGATTTCTAAATTACATCTTAAGGTGTAATAAATATCACATGAGATATCTATATCCCATAGTAAAAAGTGAGGTTTAATGTTTTTGATCACTTTCTATCTTCTGTTAGTGTCTCTCATCGGTAGAACAATCTCAATCACCTCATTATTCTCAAACTCCAAACCAAACCTATCTATAGGTATATTTTATAAGATTACCTTAAACTTTAGTATGCGGAAATGGATTATAAAACACTACCCATACGTCTAACTAATCCAACTACAAATAAACCACTTGCAAATTCATTAAGCTCAGCTGGCGTTAGATGGTTCTAGAATGTAATTTTCTATGAAAATGTATGTCAAACTACAACGCAGGGGCTGCGAAGACGGTTGAAAACAAAATGTTCTCCAAACCAAACCTATCTATAGGTATATTTTATAAGATTACCTTAAACATTAAACATTAGTATGCGGAAATGTATTATAAAACACTACCCATACGTCTAACTAATCCAACTACAAATAAACCACTCGCAAATTCATTAAGCTCAGCTGGCGTTAGATGGTTCTAGAATGTAATTGTCTATGGAAATGTATGTCAAACTACAACGCAGGGGCTGCGAAGACGGTTGAAAACAAAATGTTGATTTGCATGTGCAAATAGGAGTCTAGTGAAATCCAAACAGCAATTTGGCAAACAATGGCGACTCAGCTGTGTCACTGAGGCGGGGGATAAGAATTACTACCATAATTCCTTGCTGTTGTCAGCAGAAACCGCATCTGAATGACATATCTACATACATACTATCCATAACATATTTTTTGCGGCAATGGTTGCCTACCTTTAAATAAGAGGAGACTGATGTTGTAAGATCTATAGCTTTCTGAAAAACTGACATTATGAAGGATATTTGCAAACTTTAATCAAATCAAATAAAAAAAAAATAATACTGTAGATATTTACATATACTTAGCAGTAATTATCTGACTCTTCTCTACATTGGACCGCTGTGGGAGCTGAAGGTCGAAGAAACTCCGACCGATTTATAGAAATTGGTTGTTGATTTTTAGAAATTGTATTTGTAGTACGATATTAATTTTTATAAATAACAAGCAGGAATAAATAATTACAAAATCATTAACAGCTAGTTCTGTATTGAGTAAGAGATGATTTGACTCATTCATTTATAAACATTCAGTCACCAACCCAATACATTTCAAAAGTATCAGGATAAATGTTGAGAGATACCGAATCTAGCTACTGGCTCATCTGTTAATCTGCTGTTAAATGCGTTTAGAATAGTCCGTTTGCTTACAAAATTCTCAATCCCACTATTCTACCTCTGGACACCTGGCGTCATCATATGATGACCTTTTCCCGTGATAGGTCGTGAATTTCATTACCACGGCATGAGGTATAAAATCACGATGCCTCATAACCAGGTCAAGGTCTAGTCAAGGTAAGAAACAATATTTGAGAAACATTATTTGCGTGTCACGACTGACATTTGGTTTAAGATATTTAATTTCAGTTTCAAGTGAGTTCAACTCCTGTCGACCTCTACAGTGCTGCAGTCGAGGCTGTGCTTCCCAAGCGAGAGGTCCCGGGTTCAAATTCCGGCTGAGGAGGAAGAAAAAAAATCCCCGGGCCTGTGATGTTAACATGTTTGTGACGTCGCTGTTTCTGGCTCTCACGACACAGGGTATCCTAGTGAGGGGCTAGAATCAATGTATATGCGTGTACGTAAATGTTTATGATTATATTAATGTTTAACCTTAAATAGGTAAACCAATGATATACGTACACAACTTAATAACTAGTTATTTGTTAATATATTTACATGAGGAGATGTGTAAGATGTTCAATATAATTGATGTAAAAGCTTAGTGGATTTGGATGTATCCAAATAACATGTTAATAAATGTGGTATCACATATAGACTTTGTCACCTGGACTGGACTGGGCTTATGATATCCGTATTTTTATTTGCATATATATATATTTAAAATAACAATCCACAAAGTCTACGCAAATGAAATCGCGGGCAGTAGCATGTTGGAAATACCCGTTTTTCTGCAATCCCATTTCCATCCGCAACACTATAGAGTTAAAAGCAAACTGCGAATAGCACCCTTTTGTGATACACAACATCGCAAAACCAAACGTTACGAGTACAAATCAAAAGGAAGCCCTGTACGACGATATGTCATTATCAACCGAACGCCGAAAACATAAAAATGTCATGTGCATAATGCACACAATAAATATTATTCCCAATAGATGCAGCACTCCCTGTTTAGTTTCTCTCTAGAGATGTAGGTCACCATGTTATCTGTCTTTTAATATAAGAATTATTCCATTTAATATCCTACACTCCCACGTTTAAAGTCTATTATTCGCTGCCGAATTCAACAATAGAACACCATTCAAAAGTATACTCTACAGTAGACGGATGAGAGTTAAGAATTGATTTGATTTTATCGTAGAAAAATTTCCTCCGTGAGTGATTTGTGCAATCGCGTTTAGCATTGGGGAATCTAATGGTCGAGACATGCGCCTGTCTTGCCATGTACATAAGTGCATTTAATTTATAGCCCTTATAACCCTTATAAGAAAGGGTTCAGGATTAGCCATTGTCAACATTATCTTAAATATTTTATGCTCAATGAAGTCGCTTTTATTTAGCGAGGCTATAAATTTTGCCACAGGTTTAGATAACGCATGTGGTGGCTTTCACTTACCCTTTTTTGCGGAAAAGATATCATAAATCAGTTCAATGTTCTGAGCGTTTGTGAATATCTAATTAATGGCTTTCAAAATTTAATAAGTAAATTCACATGTCATTGTATAATTTAACAAAAAATCTTTAATTACGTATTTTGTAACAGAAAGCCGGTGTTTTTGTAAACTGCTGTTGCTTTTCTCGTTGCACTTTCTACTCATGTCAAAGCAGGATTAAATGCTTCCCTCTTCAATAATTGAAAGCAATGATGAATAAACAGGACTGGACAATTAAAACTTGTACAGCGTACAACTTTACTGTGTATTTAGATAAAATTTCCCAGTCTGATCCTAGATAAGATCGATTCTTCTAATGGCATAACTTCACCCTCAATTCTTCGGCCTCACTCGCCATGATCCAAAGGCCATCCACCCCAGGGTACATAGTGCTGTTTACACAGTAACCTACATTATGGCCGTATGAGGGATGGCATCATTAATGATGAACCTAGTGTGTGTGGAAACATGGTAGGCTTGTTTGCAAAAACGATGACTATCTAACTAAAATTAAATAAATGCATAGTGGTAACTTCATATCTTGACAACGATATTTAAAAAATAGACAGTGTTTCAATTACCTCTATCTAAATAACAGCAGAATTTGGCTTTTGGATTGTTTTGCTTAAGGAAGTGGGAACCATCTGCTGCGTGAAATGAATACTTCTCAACCAGCAGGAAGAATTTCATTAGGTTAGCAAACATACAAAAATCGATGCTCCTTATATAACTCTGGCCTCTTTCCTCTTGCCCTCTTTCACTATATATTTTCTACATTTTACGTTATATCTGAACTACCTATACATTACACTGATAAAAGTAACTAAAACCTTCCATACCATAAGGCTTGTTCCTCGTGTCTTGCCAAGGATTGCTAGTAGAAATCTCTCTTTAGAGATAAGCTTGCCTTTGCCTAAAATATTTCTTGTAATTTCTGTAACTTTATATTTTCTATGAATATTAATATGAAAAAATAATTTCCGTTTCTCTCGTTAGTGTCCTAACAATAGACTACCTGCTTATATATTTATTTTTGTCTTACGCCAAGTAATAACAACATAATATATATATGCGAACAATTCAAATGAACACCAAAATATATTTTTTCTACCCAAAATGGGTAAATGGTAATGGTACAATGAGTAAATGATCACCAAAAATTGCAAAAAATATCAGGGCAAAATACTGCGGTAGCTTGGGTGAAGGGTAAAGGGGGTGAGCGAAGCGAAGCCCCCTTTATTCTTCGTGTTAGGTTTAACATGTAAATACAACGAAAAATACTTAACTCGGAAGTGTCCTAACAATGGACTAGGTACCTGCTTATATATTTATTTTTGTCTTACGCCAAGTAATAAAAACATAATTTATGTATGAGAACAATTAAAATTAAAACCAAAATATTTTTTCCAATATATAATTTAGCCAATATATTATTGGGTAAATTCTACCCAAAATGGGTAAAAGTTACCCACAATGGGTAAATGATCACCAAAAGTTGTAGAAAATATAAGGGCAAAATACTGCGGTAGTTTAGGTGAAGGGTAAAGGGGGTGAGCGAAGCGAAGCCCCCTTTATCCTTCGTGTATGTTTGAACATGTAAGAACAACAAAAAATACTTAAAACATAAACTTAAGAACACAAAAAAAAAAAAAAAAAGTTAGGTAACCATTTATCCAAACACAATTTGGTGATCGTTTACTAATTCTGGCGGTCGTTTTGAATTTATTGGTAGTAAAATATGCGCGTTTTTGGTGATCGTTTAAACATAAGCCTTTATGTATTTCCACTTTCTCAAAAGTAAACCCTTGAATTTCAACCATGGAAGAACACAGGAGACATGTTTTGGGGGTCCGATTCCCAACAACCCTCCGTGCCTGCGAATGCATTGAAGACATCACCTCATCAAATCCGTATTGCAGACGCGCCGACGAAATTTGACTAAATCTATAAGCTTTTAGCAATTACGAACTGTCAAAACTTGGACCGTGTACAAACAGTGGAGGTGATATAACTTGGTATAGATTACAAGGATCAATTCAAGACTGCCTTTAATGATTCTGGTTATATTTAAATATCAGTTTTCATATATACATGTAAGGTTGGTTGGTCATGGTCGTATAGTTTCCAAGAAGAGTGAAAAAACTAGAGATCTCCATTAGTTACGATTTTGCATAATTACATGTTTCGCTTCTTCAAAGTTCATGTCTTTGTATAAGCTCGCGGTTTTAGGAAGCCAAAAAAACAACTTTTGTTTTAGAAGCTCCGTGGTCTAATGGGTTTCACCTTGCTTCTCACACAGGAGATGCAGGTTCGATTCCTGACCATTTTCAAATGAGATAAAAAAAGCTGTAGGTCCCGGTAATTATCGCCACGTGGTAGTGGTCGTAATGCTCCTCCACCAACCCTGCACTGAGCCAGCGTGGTGGAGTATGGCTTAATCTTACTCGTATCCGAGTAAAGGCCTGTGTCCCTCGGTGGGGACATCAATGGGCTACATTTATTATTATTATTGTTTCATATCCTTGAAGATACTTCCCCTACCCATGTTCCATGAGGACCGGGGATAACTCTTGGAAAATAGATGATACAGCAATTCGTTCGCGGAACTGAGGTTTTATTCTAAACCACGTTCGGAATACAAGAAAACCCTAGCCCTCTCCAATTTCAATATCTGATTGAGTCCGTGCCGATCTATTGTTGGGCTCCCAACTGAGTGGCCGGAACTACGTTCACTAGCATCGCCGTAGAGTAGGCGGGCACATAGCTTTTCAATTCGCCCAATACGTGCGTATTCCATTCAAATTTTTACCCTCAGAGCATCGGGACGGCCACGAGTGCTCTGACGACCATTGAGTGCAATTTGACGATGCCACTGTGGTCTGCGCCATTCAAACCCAATAGGATTGTCCACGACAATAGCACGGAATAATGGAATCAAATCCTAAATCCATTCGGTCTCCGGCCTTGTTTTCAAAATTCAACATAGATCGCAAGCCAGCTCGTTGTTTCCGCTTTGCAACTCCCCATCATTATTACTCGTTCCTGAAATCCTCCAGCAATGCAGTAACGGTGCTAAGCTCGATAGATGGGAGTCGTCCCCTCCACGGAAAGTTTCCAACGACATAACCGCTTGCAATTGATATGCCCCAAGAGTAGGCCCATTGTAAAGAAAGGAAAATCCCGATCCGAAAATCTTAGGAGAGTTAGGAGCGTCGGAACCCCTTACATCAGTATGCGGACCTCGTGCCCCCCGGTGTCGGTTACCCCCCTCCTTGCCCCTCTGCGGTAAACTCCTTCGGTAATTTGACTTTGTTGTTATAACTCAGTTTTAGTTGTTTGTCGCAGTCGGCAGATTTATTAGTTTCCTGAAACATGCTGAGCGCTGCGCGGCGTCGGCGCTAGATGTACAAGAACGTTGCAACAACTTTGTCGTTTCGTTTCAGAAACTGTATGGCAGTTTTGCTGGTGACGCTTTCACAACGTACATGGGAATAGGCTATTATTTTCGGTCGGGAAAATTTACGGGTTTTGCCAAGTACAACTTTATTTTTAAAAATAAAATATTTTTATGAATGCAGTCATTATACCAATGCCTTTGAGGAGGTCCTCAACTTCTTGAATTATCTTCAAATGAAATCAACATAATTACATTACATCAATCATATTATTTAAAGTTACCAGACGAAGCTTAGAGCCAAGCTTTATGCAGTTAAATTAATATTGCCTTTCAACTTCTTAACATAAAACGTCGTGAAACTCAATTATAATATAACCTGAAGAGTCAGAGAATTTAAGAATTCACCAATAAATATAATCACCATTAATCAATTTTCCTTCCCAAATAAAGTTACCAATCAATCTACTCCTCCTTAGGTAATAATATTAGTAGGACATTCGATCCCTTCATTTAATTTACATAAAAGTCCAACTATTGTTCGTTTTTCTATGAAGAGGGATTATCCACCCTTGCAGAACTCCCATGGGCATAAATCCCATTGTAAACCATCAAGTATATGGGTCAATGTATAAGAGGAGCTTCGAATCGATATACGTTATAGAAAAAAATGTATTGGTCTTTGTGGAGTAGGGTGCTCGTACTGCTCATGGACAGAAAGGGTCAGCAATTTTGTCATGAGCGTGACCCAAAGTGGCTTTGAGTTTGATGAAAAAATGTTAATAATATATCAGATATGTTGCAGTATTAATAATCTAATATCTGGGCAGTACTTTTGCAAAGTTACTGAAGAAAGGTTGAGTCCTTTTCACAGATTGTTTCATGATTGTATGTCTTGTTGCGGACAAAAATTGTCCAGTATATAGACAATTTGTCAGGATCTACGTTTTTTTTACCTACTTCACAAACGTTCACGTTTACAAAGGGGTTTTTTTCTGACTGCTAATTAAAAAATGAAATAGTTCTGAAAGTTGTGACAGATGGCGTAGGTTCGACATGGATTTAATTTATAGGTCTGTGATAAATTAATAACCAAAGAGGTTTTACTTGTTCAACTGCTTGAAACCGCATTAGAATCATACAGGGGTAGCCAAGCGGCTCACGGACGGATTCACGACACGTCATCATCACGCTTGTGTTAAAATGTATATGTGTAAATTATACCATTCTAAAATGCTTGAACTTTTAGTCATATCGACGTTCATTACTGGAGAAAACTTGAGTACAACTTTTTTTGAGAATTTAACGGCCCAAGAAGGATGATTATTTCTTCCGTGATTACCGTTGATTTCGCACGGGATTTCGGTTTGAAAACCAAAGTCAGTCGAGGAAAGAAGTCACAAAGGTTCGAAAGAATAACCAGGGTCGACGTTACCAAAGAGTTTGAGTTAAATAGTCGGGATAATCACTATATATGATTGCCACAGATAGCCACTGGAACTTCTCAATACTATGTATCCTACAGGTAGCGATATGAGTACTTTATTACGGTGGCAAAGTAATGTATGCTCGTCATAAATCATATGCTGAAGCAGAGGTGATGATGCCGTACCAGAAATACCTTTCAACAGTACATCAAGGTCGGCCAGGACCTGTTTATGGGATCCTAAAAAAATCTGAGGACAGCGGAAATCAATGATAGATATACTTTGTAACAAACAGGCTTTAATAAGTTGGTTTTATCTTGTTTTACTTTTTGTTTAAGTTATTTACTTCTCTATACAAATTAATGTTCCTAATATTGTACATATTTTGTTGGAATTTAAAGGATTTATCAACTCATACCACCCTAATATAAAGTTATAATCCCACATTCTTATGCCTATCAAAGGGTTAACAAACCTCTTAACAACAAATCTCTTACAAGAGATTTCTTCCAGCAAACCTAGTATGGAGAGGAAAAAAAGAAACTACAGGTAGACCATGTGCACAACATTAACTATGTTACTGAAAATAAAATCTACTTATCAATATCTACATTATACTAAAAATAAGCACATATAGATATGTAACATAGAAATAAATATATACAAATTCATATTAAGACTTAGGATGGAAGATAAGATCGTGTTCCTCTGTATTTAGGGGCACGGCAGTGCCCCCGCCAAGACGAGCAAGCGAAGCGCAAGCTACCTTTTCTCGAAACGCTTCGTCGTTTTTTTTAACCTACACCACATGGGTTATAATGTTAGTAGTGGGCTCAATATATATAAAGAGTTTCAATAGCAAAGCTTATATTTTAGATTTTATTGACATCCAAAATACCACGATTTCGTCACTGACTCACTCACTGATGATCATCAAAATTCTTAGGGTACTTCCTCAAGTCCTAGAAAGCTCAAATTTGGTATGTAAGCTAGTATTAGTACACAAACAACAACAAAATATTATACTTATAATTTTTACTCCCATCCCCTTAAACTTGGGGATGGAAGTTTGTATGAGACTTACGCAATTTTTGGTGATAGAGATCTGAAAATTTCATTAGGGACTACTTGTTATAAATAATGAATAAATATCTAAGGATTTAAAGATCACTACCCACCCTTTAAAAGAAAGATCTGTTTCAGGCTTTAAAAAACATCCCTCAACTCCTTGAAGTAAGGGGGGTAAGGCTCTCGTCAGGTTTCAGAATATCAGTACATAATTATACAAATAGTATTGCTACATTTATGTAGGTACTTCGTTAATTAGTTCACAAACACTAACAAAATTCTTAAACTTGGGCTTTTTACCCCCTACCCCTTAAACTAGGAGTTTGTATGAGACTTCTATAAATTTTGATGCTAGAGGTCTGAAAATTGATAAATCGACTCTTTGTTATAAACTATTAAACACATATTTCAGGATTTTTAGTAAATCACCCCCCACGCTTTAAATTAGGGGATGGAATTAAGCGAGCACAAAACGCCTAATGTGTACCCGAACATCACGCTAAGAATATTATTAAATCGCGAGTGCGGTGCATTAGAGGCCAGTGATACGTTGTTGGGAATCCTATTGTATGCCACTGTTCCCTAGACAACAATTAAGTGGCCATATGTCAACTTAGCCACAATCGAAGAGTCAAGTCTAAAACAGAAATGACAATGCTGAATCCCGAATCCACAATCATATATTACGAATCGGAAAAAGGCGAAGATAGAGAGTGGGATATGAAAAAAGGCAGCTCTGATGTGCCAGAAATATATCCCTAAAAAAATAATGACAAAATGAATAAAATAAATAAATACTGTCTCAGGCAGCTTATAAAAAGAAGTAAAATCCCACCAAAAACATTTTCATGTAAAATGTTGTCGAGACGAGACCATATGGCTCGAACTATCAAAAAGTTGTCAGATCTCATGTCAGAGCCAAGCTTCTAACTCTACAAGCCCTTACTTTACAAACTCTTCACCTTAGTCAAAATATGCGGCTTGGCCGTTTAGCTTCCGTCACATGGGCTAAAAGCTATTGAGTCTCGTATAATCGGTCAATTGGAACTTGAACAACCCCCGACGTCTTCCGACGGAATCATCTCGAAACCCTGAACCAGATTGTTCAAAAATATCAAGAATATAATAAACAGCTTTACCTTGCTTTTGAAGACTATTCGAAAGCCGTGGATAGTCTTGCACACTCCTCAATTTTTAGGGTTCCGTTCCCAAAGGGTAAAACGGGACCCTATTACTAAGACTCCGCTGTCCGTCTATCTGTCTGTCTGTCACCAGGCTGTATGTCATGAACCGTGATAGTTAGACAGATTAAATTTTCACAGATGATGTAAGCATGGTGAGCCGTGTGGTTGGACTGAAGATGAATCGGTGAAAAACTCAACTAACGATCAATGGCCTGAAACGTTAATGGACAGGAGATTCAATACGTCGACAAGTACACCTACTTGGGCCAGATACTTCTTCAAAACAAGCAGGACAAGAAAATCGAACTTCGTGTTTCGATCGCCTGGAAGAGCTTTTGGTCCATGATGGAGCTAATGAAGGGTATCCTTCTGTTGACCCTGAAGCAAAAAATCGTCGAATGGTGAATTATGCCCATCCTAACCTACGGCGCACAAACATGGTCCTTGACCGAACATCAAAAGTCCAAGCTCAAGGTTTGCCAACGTGTGTTGGATTGCAGCATCTTGGGTGTGAAACGAACTGATCGCATTAGAAATACCGTACTGCGCTCTACAACTGGCTTAGTTGATGTGGGCATGCAGACTGCCAAACCAAAATGGAATTGGGCCATCCAAGCGTGTCGAATGTACCCAGACAGAAGGGCAAAGATAGCCACTGAAAGGGTACCTACAGATGGACACCGGTCTCGAGGAAGGCCCAGAAGAAGATGGCGGTACGATCTGGCTAAGTTCCAACCAGAGTAGGTCAATCTTGGGGCTACCAGAGATGTGTGGGCTCAAACCGGGTAGGCCTTTTTCCAGCAGTGCCCAGCAGTGGAACACAAGATACATGAATACAATTGTGCGGTGGTACGGAACCCTTCGTAGGGTGACCAACTCGCACTTGACCGTTTATTTCAAATATACTGTCATACTAAGGTTACTGCTGGCACATTGGAATATATTGGAACAGCGGCAATCAAGCGTTAGTTAGCTAACAAACAGTAGAGTTATATTACCTGTATAAAAGGATCTGTATAGAAGTGTTATGGAATAACTCATTCCCATCGACGTTTTAAATTCCCAGTGAAAAATAAACTACGTTAATACACTTCCAGTTTACGTTTCATAGTTCAAAAGTATTTATTACTGCAGATATTTACATGACTTAGCAAACGTCATTTTTTGCCCCTTCTCTACATAAGACCATTGTGGGAGTGGTAATAACACTCCCATAGATTGATTTTTAGATCTCTTTTTAAAATTTATGTTATTTAATATTTTTGTCCAACCAATTCAAATAGTACGATATTAGTTATTATAATTAGTATAAGCAGGAATAAATACTTACATTTTTTTTATCTACACACGTATCATAAAACCTCTTTACTGCGTACAAAAACCGCACGTCAAGATCAGCATAATATTAAACTACTTGATAAAAACTCATTTCTTATCTGAAAAGTTACCCATTATGACCATAATGTGTAATTTTTCTACACATTATGACATTCAAATTTCGAACGCCGACGCCCGCCTGCATGGCGCCCCTAGTTTGTCTGTGAATGTGGTACTGACATTCAAATTTCGAACGCCCGAAGTTGGTGCTACAGAACAAGCTAAACAACTGCAGAGCGACAATGCCGGTCAAACATGCGGTTCCTCAACACATCAAAGAGATCTTATGATATGTGTGTAGATAAACTAGTGTATGTAATTGTACATAATTAGGCATTAAAACTCTCGAGTGATATTATTATGAAACTCGCCTTCGGCTCGTTTCATAAACCCACTCTCGAGTATTAATGCCCTCCATTATGTAGCATTCATATAAACTACTATTAACAGCAAGTTCTGTGTTGATTAAGATCAATCCCATACAGCCCCTTCATTTAAGTAGTCTTGAACATTGGTATTAGTTACAACAATAGCGAAATTAATGCCACCGCAGTTGGCAATGGCGGCTATTTTGTTACTTTCCCGCATCGTTGAATCCTGCTCCAGGATTCCTCACACATCGGGACTTTTGGGCGCCGATGTTTAGATTTTTATGCATTTCTCCAATTGTAGTTAGAATAAAGGTTAATTCCTATTAGAATTATATTTTCATTAGAATTCTTTAGCCTTTTCTTCCAATAACCCCTTTATTTCAGTTTGATTACAACTAATACGTGTTATTCAATATGGAGAACCCTAAGATGTACTTAATTTTCTGAATAAAATTAAGTACAACTTAAATAAAGCAAGGTTTGGCCTTACAGTTTGCTTTTATTTAAGTGTTATCATGTCTGGAACCATAATCAACTCAAACAAAGATAGTCCTCATACATTTATTTTCAACATTCAAATGCGCGCGAACTCCGGCGAATTGCGTCTCTGACAATGGCGTATTTTGAATGAGTAACGTTGGCAATGAGTTTCCTAAGCGCAACAAATTATTCATTCATTAGGTAGCCTGTTTTTTCATGTGCAATATGAATTAGGTTAGAAAGAAGGCTGAATAAAATGAACGTTGCAATGGACACAACATTAAAGCCTGGTCCAGGAATAGGAATGCTCACACATGCGGAAAAAGTGACAATTCCGGCACCAGGATTTCTCACACACCACTGGATTGTAATATCCCTTTTTAGACAAAGTCGCTTGAGCATGGGTTTTAAATTGCTCAAATGGAAATTTTTAATATATATAATAATACCTTGGACACCTTTTACACACATTGATCTAGCCCCAAACTAGGATTCCCTGTATCTTGGGTACTAGACAACGATATATATACTTATATAGAGAAATATTATACTTAGATAGATAAACAACCATGACTAGGGTACAAACATTCGTTCTCATCAAACAAACATTTGCCCCCACCGGGACTCGAACCCGGGACCCTTGGTTTCGTAGGCAGCGTCACTACCGACTCGGCCATTCGGGTCGTCAAAAAACTACCTCAGTGGTGTACACTGCCAGGCCAGAGACAGCGCAGTGTAATTGTAAGTTACAAGCAGAATCATAGCCCAGGTGGTAGTTAGGTAAGTAAGAGATTCAAGGATCAGCGATCGGCCCCGCCTAAACTCTGTTCAGGGAGTTGGAAAATTGCATTCGTTATCGCATATCCGTATCCGGGGGCGTCTGCACTCAGCTGTGGATGGGATAGTGTGGATGCGATTCAAAAAATCTAGTTTTTTTTAAGAAGCGGGCACTGGATGGGTATCCGACCTATGTGGAATTTGTTTCGGACGCTTCCGTGTTTCGGATGACACGTTAAGCTGTAAGTCCCGGTTACTATCGCTACTCGGTGGTAGTAGTCATAGAGCTGTGTCAGAGGGCCTTATAGGGCAGCTTGATAACTTCTGACATTCGGGTTGGCACAAGCCTGACACCCCTCCATCAACCAGCACTGAGCCAGCGTGGTGGAGTATGGCTCAATCTTACTCGTATCCGGGTAAAGGCCATTGCCCCTCGGTGGGGACATTGATGGGCTACATTTATCATCTTATCAGTTTTTTTTACAAATCCAGAAACATTTTGTTTCATTACTTGGGAAAAATATGCATGCTTAACGCTTAGCTTTGTAGGTAGCTAGGTTATTTTCGTAATAGAGTGGTGCCGGAGCATAAGTGACGTATTAGCGGACTACTGCGTATTTATCTAGATTATTTTTATTTTTTTAAACACGCATTAGTCTGCAGATGTTGCCATATATTTTTTTTTCTTACATCAAATTTCCAAGCTTTATAATACCTAGGATGGAGCATCCATACTAAGTGGGCACTTAATCCAGACAATCGACTGTCAAGAGTAACAAATGTCACTCTGTAAACCTAAATAGAATCCCTCTCCCAAATCATTTACGAGAACTTTGCGGTATCTATCAAGTTGGGAAGCGATCGAATGAGGAATTGGTCAAAATTGGAACTTGTCATTTTGAACCTTTTTGTAATGGGAACTTGTCGAAATAGCGCACAGATTAAATGCGACAAAATGGAATGTGGTCCTAATAGAACTAAAGGTATTATTTTATACATGGTTTAACAGATAGGTGATAGGTGAGAAGACACCAGCGACCAAACGCAAAATAAATAACAATACCTAAATAGTTAAGAAAGAACTAAACCACACAAAATGAGATGTTCGTCAAAAGTTTTAAAGATAAGAACTTGCTAGAACAAGAGTCATTAGATGTAAATGGAAAAACCAAAGTGAAAACCCTATGAATTCACAAGTAGATTTTTGCCCATTTCCCTTTCCGTTCCTTGTTCCCTGCTATCTTTCAACAGTTTACCTTCATCCATCTTCAACAGGTATTCATTTCACTAATGGACGGCATTTTTCTCGAAAACGAATCTACATAAAAGTGTGGGTAGGTAAATTTTTAATATTTCAGTTTGTAGATTGTCTCTTCAGCAGCGGCACTTAGAATCATTATTATTTTTGATCACATTCTCTACTTGTGAGACAGGATTATGAACTAATTAACCATTCTTTGTTAGTCTTCAATCGTCTTGCTGCATGATAAGTTTAATTATCTGATGGTATGATAACTCAGATTCATCATTGGCCTTTTCATCCTTTCAGATGTCCATTACAGCCGCTGCGCATTCTCTTCACAAGCGCTGTATCCCTTGGGATACCGTTAAGAAACGCAGACTTGCCCAGCATCCACATCTCTCTCTCGACATCCCCAGCATAGTCCCCAGGAAAGAGATAACTCAGATTAAAAGACAAATTTTCAGTTTCGTCAGGCCTTCGCCCATACGGGGTGGCAGAGGCACAATTGCGCCCACTTTGAGCCAGTTATTCAATACTCCATTTTTTATAATTTTTTGCGTGACAGGGGGCTAGCCCCGCAGCCATGGAGTAATGAAGGTTTACTCACTATGTTTTTCAGTTTCGGTTATAGTAATTAATGTGTTTAGACGAAGTTACTCATTACTAGATTTAACGTCAGCATACATATATAAAGATCTCCGTGGTCCAATGTGTTTCAAGCTTGCTTCTAACACAGGAGTTGCAGGTTCGATCCTGACCATGTACCAATGGGATAATTAATTTATTTTAAGTACCTACAGTATAGGACATTCAGTGATTCGGATATCATGTTAAGCTGCACTGCATTTATATACGGGCACAAAGATTGCTTCTGGCCTCACACTGTGATATACCCTGTGTCGTGGGCACCAGAAACAGCGACGTCACAAACAAGTAAACATACATGACCTGGAGTTTCTTTTTCTCTCCAGCCAGGATTCGAACCCGGGCACAGCCTCGACCTTAACACCACGGAGGTCGTCACGTTTACATATGGCGACCAATATACTAACATAGCATCACGTCATTGCGCATACGCGGTGGCTAAGCCTTTTTTTTTTGTTGGAGGGGAAAAAAATGGAATTACCCATGCCCAGGAGTTAGACCTCCCTGCTATGTCCAGGTCCCCACATATTGAGCGGGCATCAGCTCGTGTGGTATACGGACGTGTGGTATAAAAACAACCCCTTTGTGTTTACAGTTATCGATAATCGATTTAACTGTGAGCCATGAACGCGGTGGCAAAGCCACGGTTGCTTCCACGTATAAGGCGATCTCAAAACACAAATATCTACTGAAAAAAAAACCTTTTGTCCCTCCCAACAAATAAACGCAATTCCATCCCCACCAGAATCATGTTAATTTCAGGAACATATCTACCAAGGACTTTTTGAAATTAAGACGACATTCTGACGCTTCTTCTGCCGAAACATTGTATTATATTATTGTGAATACTCAGCGACGGGAATCACTTAGTGTGCATGTGTATGAGTAGTCAACAACAAGTCAACTTATGAATGCACCTGGTTAAGTACATGAAGTATAAAAGTAGCCTCCCAATTACTTTGTAAACAACATTTTGCTTTCAAAAAATGCAATCAATTGACTTTGTAGTAAAATTAAATAGCTTATGACATTCTCTTAACTGTGTCGAATCCAACGACACCACATTTATTAAAATCCTTAAAACGTTTGTGCTGTACCGCGTGCTAACGAGATGGTCATACAAACATACTTACAAACGCTCGAAAAACATTACTCTCCTTCTTATGCAGTATGGTAAAAATATCATAGCATCACGCCTTTCGCGGAGGTATTTGTATCCATTTTCAGCGTCGTTTTGCGCGTTTTGAATATGTGGTTGTGCTTTGCAAGTCTACGTTGTCGCGTCTGTAATGCCATACTTTTTCTGCATGGGGTTTTATTCGAAAAGCGATTCCAGACCTAATTATTCTGCGACTACGACTAAGCAATAAGCCGAGTTTTTGTATTTTGAGGCGCGCATTCTTCGAGCATTCGAGCAAGATTGGAGCTTTCATATCAGCTAGCATTGCTGAGAAGCTATGGTAATTGGGCATTCCTCTTCAGCAGCTTGTTTCTAAATATGAGTAGTTTAGAGGCTGAGATATGATTTGGAGGGCCGATCCCAAATACCAATAAAACTGGTCAAGTGTGATGAGGACATTTGACTCGCACACGAAGGGTTCCATACCATTGTACACGGTAAAACGTAAAACGACAGTATTTTGTACGAGTATACCTTTTTAAATCCTAATAATTACTTATAAAACACTATATAGAACTAGATAGAAGTCCATTCAACGCCGCACATCCAAACATTGAAAAAGAGTTTTGTGTATAAGAGTAAGTACATAGTTCAATACAAACATACTACACTTAGTATTGAACTATCTACTTACACAGGTTAACAAACCTCTTTGCTCAAACCGGAAACCGGAAGTGAATAGAAATTGAGAAACTTATTTACAGAAATAAAATGAAATATGATAAAAAACTTAATATTATTTATTATAATTCGAATGAGTAATTATTAATCGTATCATGACAAAAAACTAAGCATAAAACTCAATACCCGCAATTAAATAAATTTTCCGATAATAACATGAGAGTCGTTCAGTTCACCTATAAACAAATAAAACGAAATGGCTAAGAAAATAGCTATACAAATAACCATTAAATGAGTATTCTTTTGATACTCACAAACCCGTATTTTTTTATTATTTGTTGTTATACCAGCAATAGAAATACACCCTCTGTGAAAATGTCAGCTCTCTACCTATTTCGGTTGATCCAGTAGAGCCTGGTGACAGACGGTCAGCCGGACGGACGGTCGGACGGACAGCGGAGGCTTAGTAATAGGGTCCCGTTTGGCACCCTTCGGGTACAGAACCCTAAGAATTGAATTCAATGTCTTGGGATTCCATTTACCATTTTGATGGGACTTCATAAGAAGTCCCATCAAAATGGCAAGGCTCGTTGCACAGGGACCAGTTAGCGTCGCAAAACAACGCCGTCACTTGTGGCGACCACTGACCACACGTGGACGATGACTTCTTCTTATGACGTCATAATAAAAACAACATGGCAGATTCTGTGCGTCAAATGTGTGGCCTGAAAAAAATGTATTTTCGAATCCTATCGAGTGGGGTATCAAAATGAAGGCTTTTGAAAGCTGATGAGGAATCTACATATTTACATGTTCATAATACAACAATACTGTAATATAAATAGAATCTTGAAAATGTTTGTTCACAATTCACTCAAAACTACAAAATCCAATTTTAATGCGGGTTTCTCGATAAAATATATACTATCAAACGTATGAGTATATATGTTACCGGCAATCTTTATAATCCGGTATTATTATATATAATACCTAAGGTATTATTAGTTATTTTGCGTTTGGTCGCTGGTATCTTCGATAAAAAGGTGGTAGCGTGAGCAGTCATTGGAAAACTGCATAATATGAAGCCTCCTTTAAAACCGCGATGCCTCATAAACAGGTACAGGGCTCTTAAGGTAACATCAACTATGACATTCCATGGATTTGTATATGTAACCGTAAGATTGTCAAAACCGTTAGTTGATAAAGGCACGTATTTTTTCTCGTTATTTGGTCAACTATCGACAGATAGTAAACTGTAGCGTACTTCTTACTATATGACGCGCTAGTTGATAAACTAACAGTTAAAACCGTTACATAGTTAAGTGGTTCAAACTTAAATTGCAAACTAAATACCAGGGAAAACATGGCGGTAGCTTAGGTGAAGACTAGAGGGATTACCTGCATTATACAGGTTGCCGGTAACATATTCACTGCAGTACTAATCTTCAAGTTATTATCAGTAGTAAAATAAAATGTGTTAGGGTAGGTCAGCGACATCTACTATATGTAGCCATAAACTTTTACGGCGGAAAATGTCAGACGGATCATAGTCAGAAAAACTAAGGTCTGTTTGGTAATCAACCAGGTGAGGTCATTCAGAACCCTCTTCATGCCATTTTGATCAATCAGTACTGGTAGCACAGGGTGTGAACATATTCCCTAGGTTAGCCAAATAAACCTTACGCCTGATTACCACATCTTTCTTACACGATCCACGGAAAAAATGTCTTGAAGAATGTGACTGGAGCGATCGGCAAAAATAAAATTCATCTTAGGCTACTGCCAAAGTGTTTGTACGAGGTCCTACAGTATTATAAGTTACGAATTTCCTTCCAAACTTCGGTATATATATAAATATAACAGTACCGACAAGCAAGTCAGCTTGGTCACTGCTACAGCTGGTACTACTGGCACGGAAATGTTCTCTTAAAAGACGGGAAAATTGGCCCTCTCCGGTACAGTAAGCTAGTGTTGTGAATTAGGTAATTATTTTGGAACATGATCGGAGTTTTATAATAATAGTGTAAAGTGTATGTGTAGTGTATGTGGGTAGAATCCCTCTGTTTAAAAATAAAGATATTGTGCAAATCGATAATATATAACTAACGTTGACCCTTTCGCAGACACTACCTAATTTAATACCTTGGACACTATTTACACACTTTGATCTAGCCCCAAACTAGGATTCCCTGTATTTTGGGTACTAGACAACGATACACATACTTATATAGATAAATATTATACTTAGACAGAACCACGACTATGGTCCATCCGTTCTCATAAAACAAATATTTACCCCCAACGAGACTCGAACCCAGGACCCTTGGCTTCGTCGGCAGGGTCACTGCCGACTCGGCCAATCGGGTCGTCAAAATACTACCTAATTTAAATATGAGAAAACTTGTGTTGATGATCATCATTGAGTGACGAAATCGGGGTATTTTAGATATCAATAAAATCTAAAGTATAAGAGCTATGCTATTGAAACATTCTATGAATATTGAGCCTACTACTGACATCGTATCCCGAAAATTTTATAATCCAAAACAAAGTTGTGAGGGCTCAAAAGATCGACGAAGCGCTTCGAGAAAAGGTAGGTCCCTTGCGCTTCGCTTGTTCGTCTAGGCGGGGGCACTTCCCTGCCCCCAGATTGTTTTAATACGTACATTTATATACAAATGTACCTGGGCAGTTTATATTTTTTTAAATATAATGTTTCGTTTGCAGTCGGGGCCCTATTATACAATTCCTTAAGCGAAGGTTGCTTGCAATGTAAAGACTGCGCCCGGGTCGACTTAAGATAATGGAGGGAGGGATGAGTTAGTTGATCGGACGACCGACCGGCGTGTTTCAGCGTTTTGTTGCACTACAAGAAGCGAGCCACGGCGATTTGCCACAACTAACGAACAAAATGACCGTTTTGGCAACTCTCATCCTTATATATATAATTCTACTGTACGTCTGTATGTCACTGAACTCCTCCTAAACGGCTAGACCGATTTGAATGAATTTTATGTATGCGTTTGGGTGGCGCCCTGGATGGTTATATTCACAAATCAATACAATACAAAAAGTTTATTTTGTTCTCTCACATAGCTTTACATGGTGTAACATAGTTTAACTTAGGTGAAATCAGCCCGGCAGATGGCGCTGCAGTCGGTATCTAGGTTTCACTTGAAATATCATGCGTCTGTCGGGTCCGCTAGTAAAGTATATATTTTGACTACCTTGTCCCATAGCCAATTAACCTTTGGACCGGCAAGCGACCCGCAGCGGGCAAGTTTTCAAAATGCGTCGACCGGCAAGCGACCCGCAGCGGGCGGATTTCCGAATTATTTATTTTAAAACTGATGTGCCCCACTGCTGGGCAGAGGCCTCACTCTTTACACCATTGGCGATCCTTAGAGTTCATTCACCAGTTCAATGCACCAGAGTCAACATTACATTCAAACTTTGTAAAAATGGATTGAATACGAGTTTTACCCGAATAGTTTCTTATTAATAATATATCAGAAGCTAGAAATCTCCGTATTTCATGAATCAAAATATGCACTGTATTTTTTACCAGAAGGACAACGATGCAATATTTTTTCTTTCTCTGAAACTTTAACTCACAAATTAGTCCATAAACAATATTGTAGTATATTAAGTAGGCAATAAAGCGTTTGCTCTTGCATTCATAATCCTGCCGGCGTCCTCCCTGATCAGATCTACAGCCCCACTCGTCGGCGGTTAGTCCATATAGATCCATTACAAATAACACATTTCTTTTGGACTCTGCCAGGCACAAGTCTATGCTTCCTTAATACGAGCCATATAAGGTTAATGTGTACGAGCTATAATTTCAGTCGCTGAGATGATTTGACATCATACTATTTGGCATCATCTTTCTCAAGTACAATGCACCTTTTTAACTCTCTACTTACATGTACTCAATTGAACTAGTATGAACATAACATTTGTTTTGTTCTCCATTAAAAAAAAAACATATACAAATATCAAACTATTCTCTACTTAGTTGAACGCACCCGATCTCAGGTTTAACCGTTCAATAGATATAAAAGTTACCGCTGACCCCATCACTAAATCCTGCGTAGTGACTGTTGCTTAGCACAAAGCACTTACTGCACGATTAACTCGAGGTGTGCGTAAGTTACTATGCTAGACTCGGGAGCAAAATGACGGCATTTGTAATATAATGTAACTTAGCAATTCAACTACTTATTGCTTTCTTGGAATTTAACTAGTTCTTTCTTTTCATAAAGTGAAACAGTTAGGATAGGTGTAATACTTCTAGGTTTTAGTAAAGTAGTTTAAAGGTAACATATCTACCTATAATAAGTGTGACAAATTTCAATTGTCCCCCGCAATTAATTCATTAAGATTCTCGTTTAATTTCCCCATCACAGAATGCCCCAGTATTTAATATGTATCAAATAAGTTTTATGTAGACGTCTAGGCTGATTAAAACAAAGCAACCATATTTTTAATAGAATAAGTAGTTATAGGTTAACATAAAGACTAGTTATATCGCTTGTATTATTGTTACTAAATTCATTTTGAAAATCAAAAAAAACGTTCTCTAGCTAGGTACTTAGGGTCACTAAAAGTTTATTATGATAATCGAGGTGTGAATCCATTCCATTGATGATAGCTCTAATGCAGACTAGTGGATCCAAGTGGAAATCCAGTGGCTCCACGTGGACCTACAGCTTATCAGGGTTTTTCCCGCCGGGCCGTCTTATCCCGACTTATTGGTAATGAAAATTCGAGACGTCTATTGCTACGAAATCAGACTTCGTCTCGGATTTCCCTACCGTTAATAGTAAACTTTTGGCGGGAGACTGCGTCTACAATGTTCAATATGCAATGTAGTAGAAGAAGGGAATCATAATGGTAAAATTTGCATTTTAGACCGTTCCTGATTGAGCTTTCCTAACTGTGTGTGCGTGTGTGTGTGTTTTGATAGGATTATAATTAATAGGCCATTCTTGGGTTTATTTTAATCATTTAAAATGATTTTATGGTGATTTAGTCGATATATTTTATCAACTTCCTATTTGAATGAAAGATTTTCAAATATAATAAGAATATAATTTAAAACAAGCACAGCCAGCACCTCACATATTTTGATAAATTGTTACAGATATATGAATAGAGAAGTAACGGTACCTGTTTATAAGGGTAACTTTTTAATGTGGTACAAGTCATCCTTAATTAGGTAAATAACACATAGCCTTAGGGAGCTTGATCATTTAGTACTTATTCACTTTGCTATGTAAGCGCAAAACAAAACTTTTAATACTTATAAAAGCCAAGATACTCGTAGTATTGTACTTTCTATGAAAACATTTTGACGTACTCTACAAGACGGGGTGGTAGATCGGAAAGCTTTCTCCCTAGAAAACGAGCATCGAAGCTTTCATAAATAACGTCGATCGTGAATATTTTACAAGTTCGTCGCCATTATCGGATGTAGGTAGGATGTCCGGAATATTGCTGGAGGGAAACTCGACTTATTTTGAGTCTATCAAGATTGGCGCGTTATGCTATAGCAGATTTTTCAGTTAAGATGTATTTATGAACAGCTAAATATATTTAATAGTATTTTATGTGACTGATACATAATGCCTCATTATGTACAGTTACATACACTAGTTTATCTACACACATATCATAAGTTCTCTTTGATCTGTTCAGGAACCGCATGTTAGACCGGCATTGTGGCATTGATAATTGCTCTGCACTTGTTTAGCTTGATCAGTATTACCAACTTCACAGACAAACTAGGGGCGGAATGCCGGCGGGCGTTGGCATTTAAAATGTTAAATGTCATAATTTGTCGAAAATTTATGCATTATGGTCATAATGTATCAATATTTAGATAAGAAATTAGTTTTTACCAAGTAGTATAACATTATGCTGGTCGTAACGTGCGGTTTTAGGACGCAGAAAAGAGGGTTTATGATACGTATGTAGATAAAATCTTTTTATTCCAATGTTTGTATTGTCTTTGTCTTTGATTAACTGAATAACGTAGGCAAAATTGTCCCTTTGCAAACCCATATAGAAAAAAGCGTAACGTTATATCGTTGTTGTCGTAATAATACAGCGATTTCACGACGGACTCCTAAAAATTAAAGCTTCGTCTTTCTTTCCACACAAGACAGACAGGTGACAGGGGAATGACATAAAAATATCCAATTGTACAAAACAGTGTATGCAGTAATTTATCGAGTATTATGTGCCTCACTACACAAAATGCACTCCAAATCCTACTTCCAGATGTTCTTTGTCTCAATTTTTTTACAATATTATTGCCGGAAAAGCGTATTCCCACATCAATTCCCGAAACAGGAAGATTTGAATACCATTTACTTCCGTTTGTATCTCCCGTGTATAGGGAATACTAAGATTACTTAAACAAATGTATTTGGAGAGACGGCGCTGCAAAACTTCGCTGAATATGCGTGACCTTTCAACGTAGCGAGTTTTTAGGGGGACTCTTTTAATTCTTTTCCTTGTTGCACGCAATGGCAGGTATTTTAGTTGGTCTGAACATGATTATCCCCCCAAAAACAAAGTAAAATGTTGCCAAGATATGCTCTCGATATGGCTCGCACTGTCAAAGAGTTATCAGATCGAATGTAGAGCCAAGCTTCTTACTCTATACGCCCTAACTCTACAAGCCCTAACTTCACAAACTACACTCCTTAGTCAAAATATGTAGCTTGGCGTTTCGCTACCGTCAGTGAGTCAGTGACGAAATCGGGGTTTTTTAAATATCAATAATCTAAATCTAATTTATGAAAGCTATGCCATTGAAACTTCAGTTGTTTAATAAGTTTACTATTGGTATCCGATCTCCAGAATTTTGTTTATCTGGCATAATCCGAACCCAAGTTATGAGGGCTCAAAAAAACGACGAAGCGCTTTGAGAAAAGGTAGTAGTACCGTTGCGCTTCGCTTGGCTCGTCTTTGCAACGGGCACTGCCTTGCCCCCAGATTATATTCTCGAAGAGTTTGTAATCACGCGTGCTGTGTTTGAAAGGCATTGATTTAAAATATCTATAACATAGATTAATGACCTAATAAAGTCAAAGTCAACGTTAATTTTCTTTATGACTGTAGATATTTAAATATTCTTAGCAAACGTCATTACTTGTAATACTTGTAAACAATACTTGCAGTACAGATTGCTACTGCTAAAGTAAAGAGCCCATTAGATATCACACTAGCGCATGTATTACATGTACACAGTTCTCTGTCTGTTACCGAGCGAGATCCAGTGATAGCGTAAAGCAATGTTAACAACAGGCCAGTGCTTGGTTTTTTAAGCAAACATTTATACAAGCCAGCGAAGGATGCCAGTATTTTACATTCCAGCGGTGGCTTGTCTGTTGTATTGGCGCCAATGCCACTGGTTTCGTGTTGCTTAACCATTCCTTAACTTTGAGTGTTGTTCAAACTTAGAATTGTTGTTTGTGAATCCCTGAGAGTGTTTCTTACAATCATACAAACTACGTGAACGAACACAAAACCTACTAATATAAACATTTGACTAACCTTTACAGTCGCTGCTTTACCAATCACATGTAGTTTCAAAGTGACAGATGCCTCTCCAAGACTCCAACGCAATTTCTTAAAATAGAAACTAGTTCTAACCGCTCCCTTAACTCTTATTTCCTATTTCAATCTAATCCGTCTGAGAAGTCGAAACGGTCTTCGCTAATACAAAAAGAAAAAGGCTATTTCGTCGAAATTAAAAACGAGAACCAAACGTCATCCAAAGAGAAAGTTTCAAAAGATTAATCCTGTTGATAAAATTTCACGGTTCAAGGAACTCCACTAGAGGGCGCATGGGGCGATAAGCGATACTGATTACGTTCGTCTAGAAATAGCAAGTTTGGAATGTCTAGAAGTGGCAATTTACATGGACGATTCTCCTACGGATAGGCTAATATCTTCCCGCTCTTACTGTATATGCATAAGCTCCTATTTGCCACTTCATAATTACTTTTACGTATTTTGATATAATTTAGAAACTGTCGCATGACTACACTACCAAATGTTAATAGATCATTAGGTGTAACAGAAACTATATCTAAATTGACATTGATGGCTTCTTTTGAACCTGACAATGGCTAAATGATGCCACATTTATGTCTTTATGCTTTTTTATCGTCATTATTTAATACTTACGCTTGTCACGACAGAAATTGGTTTCGATACAAATGTCATTACGATTTGTAATTTATACCTACATACCCAGAGATAAAAAAATTAGAAAGATTGGTCTAAAAGGCAGTAATTGAGGGTATATAAAGGAAGTTCTCGTGGATTCCTAGCACGGGCTACCTTCGTTACCGTAGCTGCTACGACGGCGCTACGGGTCGTAACGCTCGTAGCCCGTAGCTAGACTACAACTCCCTAGAGATAGAATCCTTCGTAGGCTTTCACTGTGCGCTACGTTCGGGATATAAAGTAGCTATAATACGGTACGTATGTATATCGTTATCATTTCTAAGGGGAATCTGTAGGTTTATAACGTAATTATAGTTCAATGGCAATAATGTTCGATGACCGATATAGCCTGGAGTGTAGTGACCCTGCCTACGAAGCTAACGGTCCTGAGTTCAAATCCTGGTAAGGGGAAATATTTGTGTGTTGGGCATGAATATTTGTTTCTTAGTCTTGGGTTTTTTCTATTTATTTACAAAAGTATTTCTCCATATTAATATATCGCCGTCTAGTACCCATAAAACAAGCCTAATTGAGCTTATTATACTACTTTGATTTGTGTAAGATTGTCCTCTAACATTTAAATAAATAAATAAATAAATAAATAAATATATTTATTTATTTATTTATTTAATGTGATGAAATGAATGTTAATCGAACCCGGGACCTCTCGCATGGTAGGCAGAGCCACAAGGTCATACATAACTTAAAGTGCTACAGAAAAAAATGGGGTCTTTTTCGAATATTCGAATTTTGAATTCCACTTTATAGTCATCTACAGATTTGATTTTTGGGTTGACTTTATTGAGTATTTCATTAAGATTCTCACTGAAGGAAAATGCGATTGGATGAAATTTTCTCGATAGAATTTAATTGCGTAAAGGCCTCTAAATTGATATATTTTTTCCTGTAATTCTGAAATCCTTACTAATTTAATTGAGAAATTGCATTCAAAATGTGTACATTATGGATTTGCAAATTTTCTTTGAAAATCTTTTTGACAAAATAGCGTATTTTTTATGCGGTTTGGCGCTATGTTATTTAAGTCTCGTATTTGCGCTCTCTTTTCTTTCTTATGTGGAAGGAATTAACGCTGTCACTTTCGTTTACATTAGAATTCCTTTTGTATAAATTTATACGTATCACCTCAAATAAGTAGTATGAAGAAACAATTACTTAACCTCTCAACAACCGAGGGTAGTTGGGACGGGTCGCGATTTTGAACCTTATTCCATGGTAATAAAATTTAAAACCTATAACGGAATAGTGGCGTTATCTAACGCCGGTGGTATTCAAGAGGTAAAATAACCATTAACTGTATCTAACAACTGCTAGCTGACTCGATCTACTTCGTTTTATCAAAATCTATACGTCGGCATCCGATTGTAGAATTGGGCATATCATGATGTGTCCAAATCAACATCGGGCAGATCGATGAGAACCACACGTTTATCGATATTCCCAGTTAACGCTTCGCCACATCGTGAAATAGTTAAAATTTTTCGAATTAACAAATCTCTTTTGTTTTTACAATGGATTTTTTGTTGTTACACATATGCTAGATGAATTTAACTGTATACTTTTAGGTTATAAGCCAAATCAAGGAAAGTAGGATGATCATCACACGGGAGTCGGTGGACTACTATTGAGTATCCAGTATGATATTTAAGAGACTTTTATTATGGCCGAGTCGGCAGTGACTCTGCCTACGAAGCCAAGGGTCCCGGGTTCGAGTCCCGGTGGGGGCAATATTTGTTTGATGAGAACGGATGGTTGTACCCTAGTCCTGGTTGTTTATCTATCTAAGTATAATATTTATCTATATAAGTATGTTTATCGTTGTCTAGTACCCAAGATACAGGGAATCCTAGTTTGGGGCTAGATCAATGTGTGTAAATGGTCTCCAAGATATTATTTTTATTATCCTCATTATTAAATTTTGTTTTTATATGCATACGCTTCGCTCCGCCCTGCTTCGCTACGCTCCGGTTTTGCTTCTTCTAAGTTCCAACGTAACCTGTAACACAACTGAAATTTAGCCAAAATAGCCTACTCTAGCCAAGTTTGGCTTTTCACTACTTTCAGTCGCAAGCTCGCTCCGCTGGTTGCACATACACGTTCTAACCTAACCCAACCAAGTCTTGAAACGATATGGCGGGTTTAACATGGCAGATCAAGAAATGCCGCCATATCATGATATGCCGATGCACATCATGATGTGCCGAATTTGACGATCGGCTGCCGACATATGCATGAGACTAACCAACTGACTACCATTTGACAAAACCATAAACAAAACAAAAGATTTTTTCATTTATTTGGCTGTGTCCATTCCGTTTTTAGGGTTCCGTAGAGAAACAAGGAACCCTTATAGTTTCGTCAAGTCTGTCTGTCCGTCCGTCCGTATGTCAGTTCGTCCGTCAGTCCGTACTTCACAGCAACTTTATGTAGAAATTATCATGACACACAGGTGAAACTTGGTATTTAGATGTATTCTGTAAACCGCTGTACGATTTTTATACAAAAATAATTAAAGGGGACTCCCCATACATAGAACTGAAACTATATTTTTTTTAAATAAACCTATATGTGTGGGATGTTTATAGATAGGTTTTTAAGAATGACAATGGGGTTCTTGAAACAGTTTTTCTTCAAAGTAAATCGCTAAAGAGACAGACCCTTCCAAAGTGGAAAAATATCCCCCCCTCTAACTTTTAAAGTAAGAGAGTGAAAAAACTACAAGAAATATATACTGTGTATCTAAATACATTCTTCCAACGAAAATTAATTTGAACAAAACAAAATAAGCAGTTTTTAAGATATAAAACATTTATTAAAAACCGCAAAGATAACTTTGTCATTCATACAAACACTATGAAAAACAAAGTTACAACACAAACATCCAGTCACATAATTACTTGCTACAACGGAACCCTTCATGGGTGAGTCTGACTCGCAATTGGCCACATTTTTATTTTTGCCTCTCCGTATGTACCTTTCTAAGATTTCAACGAATAGCTTTACCCTTAATGTGGCATAAGCAAGCAGATTTTTCATTACTTTTCGGATGTATTATCACGCAAGAAGATTGAGATTTGTTTTTCCCCGGCCAAAAGTTCATCCAAATCGATCTAGCCGTTTGCAAGTTTCGCGCTTATCAACACATACATAAGTACGAATGATTCATTTTTATATCATATAGAATTACGTAAGAGATACTTTACAAATAGACTACAATTTATACTCAAGTATTACTAACTGGCCCTAGTGTCGGCTAACCGTCCGATAAATCGCCAGTGAGTTTGCCTCTCGCCCACAAACGGTACAATTGAAGATAAACTATCAAATTAAGGGCCAAATTGAGCCGCAAACTGCAACTATACTGCAAAGTGGGCGGATGGCATTTCAAAGTCTTGCTACTAGCTTGCACCATGCCGCAACTGTTATTTATTCTATATTTTGGTGTAAATTTTACAAATTCCGACTATTGACGAACCATATGGCTGGTAGAGGCGCAGTTATGTTCACTTTAAGCTAGTTTTTCAATACTCCATTTTGCGTGTCAGGGGTCTAGCCCACCGCCGCTGCAACCAACCAATTGACAAACAAATTCGCAAATTATTTGATAGATCTCTTCTAGCATAGTGTACATCCTAATGAGTTGATGATATCATCGATCAATCGGGAAAGTAGTTTGCCCACTGGTCTAGTGGCTAGTCGCATGCTCTTGGCCACATAAACATAAAATCATAAAATATATGTCAAGTGCATTCCATATAACTTTTCCCTTCGCCGTTAAGTTGGTATATGACAGTTATCATAAAAATGGTGTAAAGTAATATCCGGTTGCTAGACACAGATGAAACATCCCCCTTTCAAAAATAAGATAGCGGGTATGTAATTGCCAGCTCGTAAACTATTACTAGGATCTTGTGATCCGACAGCTTTCATACGCACTAGCCACATTTTCAAAATCACCAATTTACTTAATATATTAAAAAAAAAACGCGCAGATAGCTAGCTGTGAATATTGCTTTCATTATTTTATGTTTATTACTTGTTTTTATTATAGATAGTATTGCTAGCTTGATAATTTGTGGTAGGTATTCTATTTCAATCACAAAAAAAAGTTTTTTTCCTCCAACGTTTGGCTGAAACCTTTAATTTTAGGATAGTAACACTGCTTTAATTTTTTCCAACTTAACGGGGAATGGGAAAAGTAATCGTCAGTGGGCGCCATTTTGTAAGTTTCTCCTTATCTGTGCATCCGAATTTCGGTTATTTCGCTGACAGGCTTTTAAAAACGTAGCCTAAATGGCAACTCCCCAGCGTTGCTCGTTGCTACTGTACCGGGGCACAAGTTTGAAGGAACTTGTTACTCTTGTAAGTTGCGCACTTACCCCTTGCTCCTCTCCCCTTCCCCCACTTCCGGCAACCCCCCAGGGCATGAGCTGCACAATTACTCTGCCGCTGTTTAACATTGTATTGATATGTGAGGCGGCTTATATATGGCCTGTCTTCTTGCGCTTACTCTTCGAATTTATTCTATACCATTATCATCTCGTCCTGTAACTTCTGCGCAGGGTTCTAAGGCCGAGTGGCCACCTACGTGACATGGCGTGATATGTATCTGACAAAGGCCACGTTTGCCTTTTCAGGGCAGTTTTCCATTTTCCTGATCATTATAATAATAATAATACCTTGGACACTATTTACACACATTGATCTAGCCCCAAACTCGGATTCCCTGTATCTTGGGTACTAGACAACGATACACATACTTATACAGATAAATATTATATTTAGAAAGATAAAAAACCATGACTAGGGTACAAACATCCATTCTCATTAAACAAATATTTGCCCCCACCGGGACTCGAACCCGGGACCATTGGCTTCGTAGGCAGGGTCACTGCCGACTTGACCATGCGGGTAGTCATTAGTCATTAAGTAATTCCTGGCATGGAAAAATGTTTCTCTAGTTTTTGCTGGTTCTACGCCACGGTTAAAAATATATATTCGGACAGACTTACAAACAGACGGTGGAAGATTATTAATAAGGTCTTGGATCACCCTTTGGGTCAAGCACTTGAAAAAAAAGGGAAATATTAAACTGCACATCAAAAATACTGATTTGCGCAGCAAATATTCCTTATATTTGATGCGGTAGCTTAGGTGAAGGGTAATGGGGGTGAGCGAAGCGAAGCCCCCTTTATTCATCGTGTTAGGTTCAAGATGTAAGAACAACAAAAAATACTTAAAACATAAAAATGATCCTTTTTTGCTGCGCAATTCAGTATATTTGATGTGCGATTAAATACCAGCCAAAAAAAAGTGGCATATTCAGGCCCGGTAGCCTAGCCACCATAAATGCTTAGAAATTACCCGTGCTCAAAATAAACGTCAAATCTCATACGTTTTCGTTTTTAAACAAGTGTTAATTGTGATGTTTTGTAATGACGTAACTGTATTGTTTTATTGAGGTCAAACTTAGCTCAAAAAAAGTATTTATATTTAAAACCTCACTGCTAAGTTTTCGGTGAGAGTAATGGAAATAATGTTGCCGACAAATCCACCGAGAACGAGTACAATGAAAAGCTCTAAAAGTCTACAAGCTCATGTATAATATCATCGCCTTTATACCCCGAGTTAAGTAGGTACGAAAAGTATCTAGCTCACTGCAATAATTAATTCACGCATAGGTTCTACAACGCAGCGATTATGGAGCTACCAACAAAGTGGACCGCAAACCTCATACCTACACAAGTATATGCCCACGTTTCTCTACGACACTTACTTATGTCACGTTACAGGATCTCAACATCGCGTCCGCTCCATAATTTATGTCCCGGGCTCACCGCGGTCGCAGCTGTTTCCCTTCACTAAGTCACTGAAACTTACTAGCTACATCTTATTATAATAATGTTTGTTTATAAACTGGTGCCGGCTAATCGGCTGCTTGCTGGTTCCGAGGAGACATTGCTCTGTGGCGCCTGTGGGAATTGAATAGCAAACTGGCTTGCGTGCAACACTTGCGCTTGAAATATGATGTAAGTTTTATCTCAGGCGTTTATGTTGTATGAGTCTATCTATGTACCTATAACCAAAGAGTATACATACACTACGTCCAATAATTATAATACTCATTTACCTATATAGCGATTTTTTATGCGTTTATAGTTTATTGATAGAGCTACGTGGCAATCTTCTCTACTTGTTCAAGCTTAAGACGATACCTCGTCCGTGCAAAGGTCCCCGTTACTCCAGGCGGAAAGACCTGCAGTGTGAGAAGGACGGAATCGGGAAAAAAATCATAACGTAGCGCTAAACTACAGAATATTTATTTAAAAATAAACTACGCTATTTTGTTAAAATAAGGAGATTTTGCGAATACATAATTCTACATTTTGAACGCAGTTACACAATGATTAGTTAGGATTTCAGAATTACAGGAAAAAAAATCAATTTAGATGTGTTTTCGTAATTAAATTCTATCTAGAAAATTTTATCCCATCGCGTTTTCTTTTAGTGAGAATCTTAATCAAATACTCAATAAACGTTAACCCAAAAATCAAATCCTTAGATGAATTCATGGTGGAGTAAATGGATTCGAAAAACCCCCATTTTTTTTCGTATCACCTTATCAAGTAAAAGCGTATCTATTCATTCAAGCAGACCCATGATTGTCATGGACAATTGCAATCAAGCCCAACATATCAAAGGGTTATCTTATATTTTATAAGGCAGTTCTAACATTTAATTACCAAAGAAACGATTGTTGAATTTCTAATTCGGCCGAAAACGAGTTTGGACGACAACTCCTTAATTATTATTCATGTTTCGCGTACCTTCGTCCTTACACTTTCTCCTTAACTTGCTTCAGAGTTTTGTAATGGAAAAACTTTTTTTAACTGCCGAAATCTCAGGGGTCGTCCATAAATAACTGCTGTTGCAAGCTGTTACGCACGGACGGGAGTTTTGAGTTCCTTTCTTGGATTCGGGGAGCAGAGGGTCAGCCTACACGTAGGTAATTATTTAAGAAACAATGCAATAAAACACTTTAAGGTTCGTGTTTTGTCCAATTTTTAGGGCGATAAAACTTGGAGCGCTATGGCACGGAGAGATGCAAAGATCTCCTGTAATGACGCAAATACTGTTCGGTTCAAAATAATAAATTGAAGTTTTTTAGGTAGCACCGCATTTATGGAAGGCTTTGTAAGTGTTATTTTAAAATTGGAGCGATATTTCAGGTTAGGATAAAACTTAACTTAAATAAGGTACTTTTTGATGCCTAAAGAGAGAATTATTAGTTAGGACTATGTACTTAAATCTCAAAAACAAAGTAATACACTTTTTAGTTACTTCGATATTAAGCTAAATCGACGCATAAACATTAAGGGAAATATTAAACTGCACATCAAGAATACTGATTTACACAGCAAATATCAGGGCAAAATGCTGCGGAAGCTTAGGTGAAGGGTAAAGGGGGTGAGCGAAGCGAAGCCCCCTTTATCTTTCGTGTTAGGTTGAACATGTAAGAACAACAAAAAATACTTGAAACATAAACTTTTAAGTACACATTATTTAAATATAAAAAGTTCTTTTGTTGACCCTTTTTTCTGTGCATATCAGTATTATTGATGTGCGATTAAATAATAGCCGAACATTAATTGCATGTTAAATCTGTCACTTTTCTATATTTCTCGGCCAATGGCCAATTTTCTGAGAGCTCCTAAAAAGAAAATTAATTCATTCCAAACTTGTAATTAGATGTCGTTGACGAGACATGGTTTTTACTTGTACATGCCAGTTGCCAGAAAGTTAAGCTATGCCTTTTGGAAGCTGGTTTTTCAGCTTTGTCACAGACCAAGAACCGTAATCCTTTCTCACTGTTGAAAAACTCATGACGAAGTCGAAGGGCATACAATACATATTCATACATTGATTCCCTGGAAATTTGACCTAAATTTCCAGGGTACATGTGAAGGCCAGAAGGAAGAAGAAGGCCACAAGGCAACTATGAGCTTGGGGCAACACTGAGGTCAACAACCGACTGAGATTTAATCTAAGTAAAATTAAAATATAAATTGTTTTCTTGTGTAATTAAACTACAATTCTAGTTCTATTTAATAGGATAATCATAAATATACGTGTGAATATAAATAATTTATGTGAGTGACGTGTTTTTGATACAAACTGGCCAATTGTTTTTCGGTTACAGAAATTTGTCTTTGTCATTGTTATTCTCGGTTCGGAGTGATTTCGTTCTACTTTCTGTGTATTCTAAGCGAAAACATAACATCTGGAATCTAATTTCAACCAAATAAGTCACGTAAGTGGCAATCATTTCGAACTCGGCTCAGCTGACATAACCTCAATTGGCTGACAATTATTCTGGTAGTTTGTTGACACTGATACATACTATTTTCCTTTTATATCTATAATGGGCAGTCGCATGCAGACCCGTAAAGCACGCCAAGTAGAATCTCAACTAAACCTGGCTTAAGAAGAATTAAAACTATCTGGGGAATTGTGTAGCCAGTTGACTTGTGAACGGGAGGACAATGAAAAGATATTGCTAGAAGCATTAGGTAATAATACTAAACTAAAAATCGAGCTGTCTACTTTACACTCACAATATGAAAATGTACTTGAAGAACAAAATAGGTCAAAAATAATAATTCATGGTTTTGATCAGAGCGCTGCTGAATATGAGTTTGCTTTGAAGAGAATTTCTACCCTGGAAAAGGACCTGTCTGATTCCCACAACCAAATCACACAATTAGAAGAGGAGTCTCATGGTTCAGCAGCACAAAAATCCCAAAATCCAAAAATTTAAGGAATTGATATTAGCGGATAAGTCGACCGGCCAAGTTTCTGTTGCATGTCTATGTGTGTGTGTGTAGAGATGTGTTCAGTGCAGTGATTGATTTGACCATGAAGACTCAGTGGTGGGCACTGGTTCAACAAGCAGCAAAAACGCATCAAAAAGATATGTTAAAATTAAAAAACACATCACTCAAACATCAAAAAAAATAAAATCTCATAAAAATTTCAATAAAAGTTTATATAATAACAGTAAAATAGAAATTTTGGAAATGTTTAAAATGTGTATGGCAGAGTTAGAAATTAATAAAACAAAATATGAGAAAGACCTGCAAAATCTTGAGTCTGAACTTGCCAATGTCAATGGCTGCTTGAGATCTATTACTGCCCGCTATGAAAAATCTCAAGAGGCCATCGAGGAGTACTCCCTGGCCATGGATGACCTGCTTAAACTATCTCATAGTAATCAGGAACGCTATGACTCTTTGGTGGCCAATCATTTGTGTGACTGCCAACGTTCCTTGCAACAGCCGGAGAGACCAGCTTCAACCACGAGCCTTGAAATAAGTATCCGACCCAGGATTTCAGGGCCGCAAAAAGGCATCACAAGCAAAACTGTTATGTTTTGTGATGAAATTGGAAGAAACTTAGGCATATTATTGAATAAGTTGGGACACTTAGTCATAAATAGCTGTTTACCAAACTCCAGTTTTCATGATGTTATGCAAAAAATAACTAAGACACTTGATCTGACACCTGAATCAAACTTAATACTCATGTTTGGAAATAGGGGTGAGGTAAACAAATGGGACCTAATTAAATATTTTAAAACACTTTGCTCACTGAATGTTACCAAAATTGTTATGTTTACATTCCCATACAGTAAAAGATTGCCACAAGCTGAAAATGATCTTAGATATAAGCTAAATATGACATTACATACAATGTCATATAATAATAGTTTGATTCATTTGATTGACTCTAACAATTATGTTAGTAATAATGTTTATTTGACCAAAGGTAGTTACTACCTTTCAGATTTTTACAAACGACAGGTAGCTGTGTCGCTATCTTATTTTTTTAGTATTACAGCCAAGAATTTGGCTAACCTGACTGCTTCTATTGAGCACAGACAAGGGATATTGGAAGACATTCCAAGTAATTTAAATTAGTTTTTAAGACAATAGAGGAAATCTCTAGCATACATAAGCCAATAAATATATCAAGCAAGCATAGGCGATCAAAAATGTGTAATATCTTGCCCAAATTAAATAAGTCAAAAAAGTGTAATAATATCCCAATATTAAATAATATTCAGACAAAGGGTAAGCCCCACTTAAATATTACCCATCAAAACATGCAGAGGCTACCTGGCAAAGAACTTGTATTAGAATTATTTCTTAATAATTCGGATACTGATGTTATTTGTATTACAGAACATTGGTTAAAGGAAAACATGATGTCTTTTAACATAAATAACTACAAAATTGTCAGTTGTTACAATAGAAAGACTGCTGATAGAGGTGGTTCTTTAATCTTAGTACACTAACTGTAGAAAGACAAATAGAGGTATCTTGTGTTGAGTTGGATAGCCATATTATTGTTTGTGTCTACAGACCTCCGAGAGATGAAAAAGGCCATGGCAATTTTGAAATATTCGAAAAAATTATGGAGGAAGCTCTTGTAATGGTACACGAGAGTCAGTACATTTGATACTTCATTTAACGTGACAGAGGGCTAGCCCATCGCCGCGCTGTATTTGAATACAAGAGTCGGTTCATATAACGTTTGGGGTTTTAAGTAGCTCAGGGTAAGTTAGCAAAAAACAATGAGCCGAGCGCGTGGGATGGTTCGAAGAAGGTTACAGGTCAGGTTTTTTTGTCGAATTCCTGCGGAATGTGTAGGGATCAGAGCCGATTTGGCTGCGCGCTGAATAAATAATGAATAACTAAATAATGGAAGGTTATAATGGAACGATACGGAGAAAGCTATTATGTTGACTGCAAATATACAATTGCGTTTGTTTGGTAAGATTTGGCGAGTTTGACATCACGAGTCTGAATATCATTCTAGTGATCTTTGTCTAGCGCGCTAGCGGTCGGGAAGGCTTAATTAATCGCAACAAGCTTTTATGGTCAGCGATCAATAGATTCTGTGTATCGGCAGTACCAAATGATTTGAGTGATAGCCAATGGTTGATTAGAAACTATGCGTACACACAATTTGTAGAACGGCGGATCTGCATGGAAGCCATTCAGTCTCAGCGTTAAGCTACTGTGACAGTCGTCTTTCAGCAGTTCTAAACAGTTTTGGTCTGCCGTTTTACGCGTCAGAACTGGACGAATTGTGATTGCGTGTTTCAGTGGATTTTCGTGAGTGTCTGAAGCGCCGAGATATACCTCGGTTCCTATCCTTTAAATCAACCTACCCCAAATTCCAAAACTATCCTTGGGTCGTTATATAAGAACTTGTAGGTAATTGATCTGAGTCTGAGTCTGGGCTTGGAGCGACCCTAAATTCCTTTTTCCTTCACCATAGGGTTCCTGGATTGGCTCTTAGGATATTCGCGGGCTAATCCTCTCCTCATTCCTTTCGAGAAGCGAGTTTTGAAATTCCCACACACACAGTCATTAAACATACAAGCACATTCAAATCAAACTCAACCATTTTCTAGTGGTGTTGATAATGGACGTGGTATATAACACTAAGATTTTAGACTAGGCTAGTCAGGAGTTTAGTTGCGGCTAAACCTAGGTTGGCAGGGCATAGGGAGACTGTTTGATCGATGAGGTTCCGCGGATGGAAATAACAAATTCAGAACAAAGTTAAACCGGTGTCAACACAGATAACCTATCCTGTTGATATTTTGACATTTGAGTGTTGTCGGGGACGCGCGAAGAGATCAAATTACAGTCTAAAGTTCATTGTTTAGGACCGGGAAGATTGTTTTGCTTTGCCTTGGGTCAGTTTGGATTCAAGTTGCATCTTTAAATTAAATGTAAATTTCGCTGGAGGTCTAATGTGTAGGCTGAGTCAAATATTTATGATTGGGCTTGGTCGAGGTCGTGCTGAGGTCAGTGGAATTCATAGATCGGTATTTATCGAACTATGCACTTCGCTATGGTGAGGGTTAGATCTCCTAAAGCGCTAATGACAACGTTTCGATAACATCCAGCTCAAATTGCGCAGAGTTGAAGGTTTCAAAACGTTACGGACCTTTTGAGGTAACCGCTAGTTCAAACCCATTTCGGAAAATCAAATCGCAATTGTGTAAACCGGTCTATTCGGATCGTTATTGCCGTGAACTAAATATATAATTGGAACCACCACAAGCCGCTACTAGCGAGCTCATGAAATATCATTGAGTACTCACGTCGTAAAACTACGACGGATATCTATACGATATCCCAAACAAATATTATAAATTCTGGTCGACCACTAAAAGAAGTTCCAAGCGCCCATATATACAAAAAATAAATAGTACCATCACACAAAATACAACAACGATCGATCTGGCGCAATACACCGCTAACTGATGCGAAATATCGGCTTGCGGGCATATATGCTTTCTCTGTCTAACTTGAAACTGTAACTTTCTGAACCAATCATATGTTCGACTATTGTACGCCTAACGAACTTCTCAACGAACGAAAAATTCAGACTTATCATTCTTAACTTACAAATTTTACAGCTGAATCGGGACATCTCTTTTGGGGTAGATAGAATAGACGATCATAGCTACTGATAGCGGTGGCTCGACCTTAGCCTTTAATGCCGTTACAGATTTTCTGGTGCCGAGACCGAAGGATATCCTAGATATTCTATAAGAATCAAGGTCTACTGCGTTACTTTTAAAAATAACACAACGTAGAAACGATTTTAAACAGTTCAGTTTTGTAAGTAAGAAATAAGCAACAACAAAAAAAGGGGCATTGTTTTCACAATTCTTCGGACGAGCTACGGCGGTTTATAATGGGCCGGCCTAGGAAAAACGTTAGTCGGATGGTACAAGACGACTCACTTTCGCAGACAAGTGTTTTAAATAATGAGATGGCGTCAGGACAGGTGACTCAATTGTTATCTGAAATAGTGAATAGATTAGACAGTTTGGAAAGGGGTTCTAGCACGAGTAATGCTAGTAGAACTTCGAACAGACAGACGGACAGACAGGAACTAGAGACGTTTGAACAATCGGTAGAAAAACGTCAAACATGCATAGTGAAAATGACACAGAAGTTGCCAACATTCGATGGGCGGAGTTCGGAAAACCCGATGATTTTCTTAAGAGATTTAAAGGCTTATATTAAAGTCTCGGGAGATACTTCGAGGGCTTTGATATGGGCAACGGATAGTTTGGTAGGAATTGCAAAAGTTCGAATGAGCATATACAGCGACTCATGGCAAACCTATTCGGATTTCGAAAAAGATTTCAGAGAGGTATTCTGGGGTGATAATGAACAGGAATTAATTAAACAAAGATTCCTAACTGCGAAGTTCGATTCCAAGAAAGGTCAAAGTATGAAGAATTCTTTGCCTCTCAATTGAATAGCATATATGAGCTTACGATACCGTTTACTGATACGGAGAAAATCAACACGATTTTCAGACAGTTGCCACGCGATATTCAGGTAGCGTTTTTTGCTAGAAAGGAACCAATGACTATACGAGATGCGGTCGAGTTCCGATTTAACGCGGTCAGTCGTAGGAATAATTATAACGCGGGAACAAAGGCCCGAAACGAATTTGGGACGCGCGCTCGCGGTTATTTTCGCGGTAGAGGTAGACAGCCTCAGGCTAGTTTCAAGGCAATAGGGTTCCAAAGGGGCAATGATAGTGCAGGTAATACAGAGGCAGGGCAAAGTTCAAGTGACAGGAATAATGCGATAAATCAGAATTCAAAAAACGAGTGGACTCGCGCGGGTCGTTCGCGCTCAGATATTTATTACGGTTTGGATGGACAGCCGATCAAATTGAGAAAAAACATAGACTGTATGAATTGTGTAATTTGGATTCGAACGTGTGTGTGAATTAATTTATTCAATTATTAGCGCATAAAGCGCACGGATATGCCGTGTGTTTAGATGAAAAATCGATATCGAATTGTATAGGCCGCAATGACAGGCGTTTACATACGATATTCAGAGACGACGATTCGACTGAGTGTGGGCGCGATATATGTAGTACCTTGAAATTACCTGAGATAGATGTGCGTATTGGAAATATTGTTGTAAGGAGTTTGATTGATTCGGGCAGCGAAATCAGTGTAATTAGTCGGAGAGTGTACGATGAAGTATGCAGGCAATTGGGAAAACCGACGGAAATACCGATCCCAAGTTTGAGAATCACAGGTGCGTTTGGAGTCAGTAAGGAAAAGGTTGATAAGTTAGTTACGTTGCCATTAACAATAGGTGAATGTGTTATCGATACTCCAATGCTAGTATTAACAAGGGTGCCTAAAGATTTAATTTTAGGGTTTGATTTTATACAACAGACGCGAGCCAGTTTAATGTGTGAGGGAAATAAGAGGCTAATTATACGAAGCGCCGGGCGGATGTGTGAAATACCATTAGATACTGGCCCTAATCAGGATTCTTGCTGTTGTACAATGGGAGTACAGAACCAAGATACCAGTAGAAATATGATAGAGGAATATGTGAATAATTCATCAATACCTGTTGAACACAAAACAAAGTTATTGCCGGTGTTAAATAAACATGCAGAACTGTTTAGCGATAGGGTGAGTCGGACAAATAAATATATACATGAGATAAAAATGAGAGATGAAACGCCTTTCGTAAAACGAAGCTATCCCATACCGTTCGCTTATCGCGATAAAGTAACAAAACGATTGAAAGAAATGGAACAGATAGGTATTATTAGCAGGCAATCTACGGATTTCAGCAGTCCATTGACTTGTGCACTAAAGAAGTCAGGGGAGGTTCGTATTCTGCTAGATGCGCGCCAATTAAACACGGGAATGGTTGGGGAAGTTGAAACTACACCTTTAATGAGTGAGATATTGCAATCGGGTCGCCGGATAAATTACATAGGGGTTATTGATATCAAAGATGCGTATTTTTCTATACTATATTTTTGTATATCAAGGCAGAAGTTATGTTTACAACGTTTTACCTCAGGGGTTGAAAACCAGTGTGGGTTCATTTTCGAGTGAGATGGACTTAATCTTAGGGCCAGAGGTTAAGTCATATTGTTTAAATTTTGTTGACGATTTGGCGATTTTAACTGAGGGTGACTTCGATCAGCATTTGTCTCAAGTGGACACGGTTCTGAGTAAATTGAAAGACGCGGGCTTCACATGCAAACTAAAAAAATGCGAGTTCGCACAAAAAAAAGTCAAGTTATTGGGGCATATTTTGTCTACACAAGGTTTGCAAATGGACCCGGACAAAATTGAAACACTTAAATTATATCCGTCACCCAGAACTGTCAGCAATTGAGGGCGTTTTTGGGGTTCATAAATTACTTTAGGAGGTTTATAAAAAATTTTGGAACGTTAACACAGCCCTTATACAATTTATTACGGTCTGGAGTCAAGTTCGTCTGGAGTGCGCAGGTGCAGAGTGCTTTTGACGAGATAAAAAAACAAATCTCAGAAAGTATAATGTTGAGTCAGCCATTGGCGGGAAAAACGTATTATGTTCAATGCGACGCCAGCGCTATAGGAATTGGGGGCTATGTTTATCAATTAGATGATTTGGGCCAGGAACGAATTATAGGGTTCTGTTCGCAGGCATTTAAGGGAGCTCAAACGAGATGGGCTATCAGTGAACAGGAAATGTATGCAGTTATATACACTTTAAAGCGATTTGAGATATATTTGCGGGGAGAAAAAGTTATTATTAGAACTGATCATAAAAGTTTGACGTTCATTAAGTCGTGGACTTTATTGGGGGCACGCGTAACTAGGTGGGTTATGTTTTTAGAGCAATTCGATTATAACATAGAGTTTGCTCGAGGGACTGATAATCAAATTGCCGACACGCTAAGCAGGCAAATAGCGGAACCTGGAGGTATGATTGACAGTATAAATGTTCAGCCGGGAATATTCTGGTTTCAGGCATCGAATACCGCAAGTGTTATTTCGAGTTTACGGGACATTGCGAGATTACAAAGCGAAGATGAGCGGTTAAATCGAATTAGCGGTTGTATCAGACGTAGGGTGGTAGATACGGAAACGAGAGGGTTTGATAATTACAAGCTAGTAGGTGATACATTATATTTTCACGTGCCGAAGCGGAACGTACAGTTGCTAGTAATTCCGAAATCACTACAGGAGGAACTAATTTTACACATACATGAAGAAATAGGTCACTACGGCAGATATAAAATATTAGCACTGATGAAGGACAGATATTATTTTCTTCATATGAGTAGGGTGATTAGCACGGTGATAAGAAGTTGTGACATATGTCAAAAGGTAAAACCAAGTACTAACAATACCGTTGGTCCTTGTACACCGGTGTTGGCGGAAAAGTTGGGTGAGAAAGTTTTCTCGGACCTTTATGGGCCATTGCCCGTAGGTAAATTTGGATATCAATATATATATGTGATTCAAGACGTGTACAGTAAGGTGATAAAATTGTATCCAATGCGGAAAGCTATAGGTAGGAGCGTGCTCGCTTGTACAAAGACATTTCATAGGGAAATACCTATCGAAACTATAATTACGGACTCAGGACCACAGTTCATATCGAAAGTTTGGGAATTTGGTCTCAAACAGCTAGGGATTCGGGTCACTCATACGTCGGTGTATTGTCCAAATTCTAATAGCATAGAAAGAGTGAATCGCGAGCTAGGTCGACTAATTAGAACTTATTGCGGCGGAAGTAATCGTAGTTGGGTCGACGTGTTACCGGACATTGAAAGTTGCTACAATAATATCGAACACACAAGCACTGGCTTTGCGCATAATGAGTTAGCGTTTGGTAGGCGGGAACCGTTAACTATTGACAAGGAATTAGGCGATGAATGGTTATTAGGTCATAGTGCGCGAGATACGGAACAGGTGCGGAATGTAGCGATATAAAACTCTAAAAGTTCCAGTGAACGACGTAAGCGACAGGCAGACAAACGGCGTAAGTTAGAAGTCTATCGTATAGGTGATTATGTGAAACTTAAGACTTTTGTCTTGAACTTAAGATTTTTGTGCGTTCAAATAAAGAACATAAAATCATGCGGAAAATTTCATTGTTGTATAAAGGGCCTTATGTTATTTCTGCAGTGGTATATCCGAACTGTTATACTTTAGTAGATCCGGTTCCAAATGAGATATTGGGTAACTACATTACTATAAATATAGCCAGGTATTATGTGAGGACGAATAAGGGCGTAGATAAATAAGAAAGTGTATAAAGGTTATATAATTAAGCTGTAAGCTGTAAATTTGAGTAACTACTTTGTAGATTTAAGGATCTTGCATGGTTTAGAAAGGAACAAAAAAAAAAGTATATATAGTAATACGAATTAGGATAAGTTGCGGGTAAGCGAGGTTGTATAGTTAGATAGATAAATAAGATAAGACAGGAGAGAGCTCAATCGAGTTGTGTAAATATTATATACATAATTGACAGATTCATCGGTCTGTGTACATGATTTGAGATGTCCGTACATATAGAGTAGATATGGACAAAGCATGGGTAGCATAGTGGTAATGAGATCCTTGCGCCATGTTTAACGGAGATAAATAGTGTCTCAAGGTCTGGGAGGGGGCTGTAATGGTACACGAGAGTCAGTACATTTGATACTTCATTTTGCGTGACAGAGGGCTAGCCCATCGCCGCGCTGTATTTGAATACAAGAGTCGGTTCATATAACGTTTGGGGTTTTGAGTAGCTCAGGGTAAGTTAGCAAAAAACAATGAGCCGAGCGCGTGGGATGGTTCGAGGAAGGTTACAGGTCAGGTTTTTTTGTCGCATTCCTGCGGAATGTGTAGGGATCAGAGCCGATTTGGCTGCGCGCTGAATAAATTATGAATAACTAAATAATGGAAGGTTATTATGGAACGATACGGAGAAAGCTATTATGTTGACTGCAAATATACAATTGCGTTTGTTTGGTACGATTTGGCGAGTTTGACATCACGAGTCTGAATATCATTCTAGTGATCTTTGTCTAGCGCGCTAGCGGTCGGGAAGGCTTAGTTAATCGCAACAAGCTTTTATGGTCAGCGATCAACAGATTCTGTGCATCGGCAGTACCAAATGATTTGAGTGATAGCCAATGGTTGATTAGAAACTATGCGTACACACAATTTGTAGAACGGCGGATCTGCATGGCATGATTGAAATTAGACCCTGTGTAGTTAGTGATAAGAAGCTTTCGCTTGGGCAGCGCGTGTTCGCAAAGGACGCCATTTTTTTTCAGACATGTGGGGTCTATAAATACGATTGCGGGGGAAGGGAAGTCATTCAGTCTCAGCGTTAAGCTACTGAGACAGTCGTCTTTCAGCAGTTCTAAACAGTTTTGGTCTGCCGTTTTACGCGTCAGAACTGGACGAATTGTGATTGCGTGTTTCAGTGGATTTTCGTGAGTGTCTGAAGCGGAGAGATATACCTCGGTTCCTATCCTTTAAATCAACCTACCCCAAATTCCAAAACTATCCTTGGGTCGTTAGATAAGAACTTGTAGGTAATTGATCTGAGTCTGAGTCTGGGCTTGGAGCGACCCTTAATTCCTTTTTCCTTCACCATAAGGGTTCCTGGATTGGCTCTTAGGATATTCGCGGGCTAATCCTCTCCTCATTCCTTTCGAGTAGCGAGTTTTGAAATTCCCACACACACAGTCATTAAACATATAAGCACATTCAAATCAAACTCAACCATTTTCGAGTGGTGTTGATAATGGACGTGGTATAACACTAAGATTTTAGACTAGGCTAGTCAGGAGTTTAGTTGCGGCTAAACCTAGGTTGGCAGGGCATAGGGAGACTGTTTGATCGATGAGGTTCCGCGGATGGAAATAACAAATTCAGAACAAAGTTAAACCGGTGTCAACACAGATAACCTATCCTGTTGATATTTTGACATTTGAGTGTTGTCGGGGACGCGCGAAGAGATCAAATTACAGTCTAAAGTTCATTGCTTAGGACCGGGAAGATTGTTTTGCTTTGCCTTGGGTCAGTTTGGATTCAAGTTGCATCTTTAAATTAAATGTAAATTTCGTTGGAGTTCTAATGTGTAGGCTGAGTCAAATATTTATGATTGGGCTTGGTCGAGGTCGTGCTGAGGTCAGTGGAATTCATAGATCGGTATTTATCGAACTATGCACTTCGCTATGGTGAGGGTTAGATCTCCTAAAGCGCTAATGACAACGTTTCGATAACATCCAGCTCAAATTGCGCAGAGTTGAAGGTTTCAAAACGTTACGGACCTTTTGAGGTAACCGCTAGTTCAAACCCATTTCAGAAAATCAAATCGCAATTGTGTAAACCGGTCTATTCGGATCGTTATTGCCGTGAACTAAATATATAATTGGAACCACCACAAGCCGCTACTAGCGAGCTCATGAAATATCATTGAGTACTCACGTCGTAAAACTACGACGGATATCTATACGATATCCCAAACAAATATTATAAATTGTGGTCGACCACTAAAAGAAGTTCCAAGCGCCCATATATACAAAAAATAAATGGTACCATCACACAAAATACAACAACGATCGATCTGGCGCAATACACCGCTAACTGATGCGAAATATCGGCTTACGGGCATATATGCTTTCTCTGTCTAACTTGAAACTGTAACTTCCTGAACCAATCATATGTTCGACTATTGTACGCCTAACGAACTTCTCAACGAACGAGAAATTCAGACTTATCATTCTTAACTTACAAATTTTACAGCTAAATCGGGACATGTCTTTTGGGGTAGATAGAATAGACGATCATAGCTACTGATAGCGGTGGCTCGACCTTAGCCTTTAATGCCGTTACACTCTCATTAAACTTTGTAATAACAGAAAAAGTTAATTATTTGTGGCGATCTTAATATAGATCTGCTTGTAGATACAACACTGAAGCGACGATTAATAACTCTGCTCAAATAATTTAATTTATGTCATGTATTTCTAGAGCCGACTAGAATTACACTTACCAGCCAAACTTGCTAAGATAACGTTATTTGTGACTGCGCATTCACAAGTAAAAATGTAATTAACTGTTTACCATCCGATTACAGTGGTCAAACAGTTTTATTCCAAATTACTAGTGAAAATAAGACTGATCCAACATTTTATAGGCCTATTTTATTTTTAGGCCCTTTCTTATTCCTGGTATATATTAATGATCTGCCTTTCATGGTGGAGAAATTAACTGACATAGTGTTGTTTGCTGATGATACTTCAATGGTCTTCAAAATTGAAAGACAAAAAGGAGATTTTGATGATGTTAATGGTGTATTGTCTTTAACCTTGAATTGGTTCACAGTTAATAATTTATTGTTAAACGCTGGTAAAACCAAGTGTATCAAATTCTCACTTCCAAATGTCAGGCAAGTTGAGACCAGTTTGGTGTTAGACAACAGCACGTTAGAATTGGTAAATGATACGAAGTTTCTTGGAATAACCATTGATAGCAAATTGCAGTGGGGACCCCACATAGATAAATTGGCTGGTAAATTAAGTTCTGCGGCTTACGCTGTTAGGAACATCAGACAAAGCACGGATGTGGCTACATCTAGGCTAGTATATTTTAGTTACTTCCATAGTGTGATGTCCTATGGTATCTTGTTGTGGGGGAAAGCAGCGGATATTCAAACTATTTTTATTTTACAGAAAAGAGCTATTCGAGCAATTTATAATTTAAAACGAACAGACTCCTTAAAAGAGCTTTTTAAAGAAATTGACATACTAACAGTAGCTAGTCAATTTATTTTCGAAAATATAATGTATGTACGCAAGAACCTTACAACATTTTCCAAACTTAGCGACAGCTGTAATGTTAACCTAAGAAATAATCACAGTCTATGTGCGCCCCGTTTTAGACTCGCCAAGGTTAGCAATTCTTTCAAGGGTCAGTGCATTCTCTACTACAATATGATACCTCTGGAGATTTTGAAATTGCCATTTGAGCAATTTAAAAAGCATGTTAAAGCGACTTTGTCGAAAAAGGGATATTACAATGTTCAAGATTACTTAAAAGACAGGACTGTATGGGGTTAATCTGGCTCAACACAGACCTTGCTGTTAATAATTTTGTAATTATTTATTCCTGCTTATTAATTATAACAATTAAATTTTTCATATTTGTATTAGTTAAGCACAACCTATTTTTAAAAGAGATCTAAAAATAAATCTGTGGGAGTTTCTACGCCCTTCTTCTCCCACAGTGGTCCAATGTAGAGAAGAGGCAAAAAATGACGTTTGCTAAGTATATGTAAATATCTACAGTAATAAAGTACTTTGACTATTGACTATTGACTATTGACTATTACATCCCATAGACTAGTGATGTATATGAAAAACTTAGATATGGGTTTGCCAGTACCGGATTTTGATGAACAGAACCCGAACAAAATCTATTCTGACTTCTTCAACATTATTCAAACAGAATTCAATACAGTTTTTAAATTAAAGAAAGTCAGTGCCAACAACGGTATATCTAAATGTAATGACTGGGCAACATTTGGAATTCGTAAAAGTAGAGCTATCTTGTATGACCTTTATGAACAAAAAACCTATAACTTTGATATAAAATTTCATGACTATGTTAAAAAATATTCCAAAACTTTCAAGTTGGTTTGTAGAACTGCAAAAACTTTACAAATTAATAGAAAAATACAAAATTCAAATAATAGAATGTAAACGGTTTGGCAAATCATAAACCGTGAAACTGGCAAAGATATACCAAGGGATAATGATTTATGCTTAAAGATAGGTGATGATGTTGTTAAATCCAACGCTGAGGTAGCTCGAGCTTTTTAAACATTCTTCACCAATGCACCCTAACTCACAACAGAGTGTCTAAATTCATCTCCATATGAAGCAGAGGCTTTATTAAACAACAGCACTAGCATCAGTAATGTAGATTTCAAATTTTATCATGTATATCCCCAGGATATTGTAAAAACGTATAGATTACTTAACTTAAAAAATACAGAAGACCTGTGGGGTATATCGGTCAAAGTCATTGGTTCAATAATACTTGTTATAGCCCCACACCTAGCTTATATATCTAATAAATGTGTTGATGATGGAGCTTTCCCAGAACTCATGAAACACAGTAAACTTATACCTCCGTTCAAGTCGGGAGACAAGGGTGATCCGTCAAATTTCAGACCAATATCGGTTCTTCCAGCACTAAGTAAAATTTTTGAAAAGATTATACTCAATCAAATGCTCTCAAAGTTCAACCATACAAAACAACTCCACGCCAAGCAATTCGGTTTCACTAGGGATAAATCGACTACGGATGCAGGTTTTACCCTTATATCTCATATTTATTCTGCATGGGAAGCCGCACTGTATGCTATCGGTGTTTTTAGCGATCTGTCGAAGGCATTTGATTGTGTTGATCATGACACGCTACTAATGAAATTAAATCATTACGGAGTTAGAAATAAAACGTTGTATCTACTAAGATCATACCTAAGCAATAGAATTCAAAAGGCAGAAGTCAACGGCGTTAAATCTGATAAATCGGGGGTAAAAATTGGCGTTCCACAAGGTTCCATATTAGGCCCTTTCTTATTCCTGGTATATATTAACGATCTGCCTTTGATGGTGGCGAAATTGACTAACATAGTGTTGTTTGCTGATGATACTTCAATGGTCTTCAAAATTGAAAGACAAAAAGTAGATTCTGATGATGTCAATAGAGTATTATCTTTAACCTTGTATTGGTTCACAGTTAACAATTTATTGTTAAATGCTGGTAAACCAAGTGTATCAAATTCTCACTTCCAAATGTCAGGCAAGTTGGAACCAGTTTAGTGTTGGACAGCAATACGTTAGAATTAGTAAATGACACGAAGTTTCTTGGAATAACCATTGATAACAAATTGCAGTGGGGACCCCACATAGATAAATTGGCTGGTAAATTAAGTTCTACGGCTTACGCTGTTAGGAACATCAGACAAAACACGGATGTGGCTACATCTAGGCTAGTATATTTTAGTTACTTTCATAATGTCATGTCCTATGGTATCTTGTTGTGGGGGAAAGCAGCGGATATTCAAACTATTTTTATTTCTAGATAAGAGCTATTCGAGCAATTTATAATTTAAAACGCACAAACTCCTTAAGAAAGATTTTAAAAGAAATTGACATACTAACTGTATCTAGTCAATTTATTTTCGAAAATATAATGTATGCAAGAATCTTACAACATTTTCCCAAAGTTGGCGATAGCTGTAATGTTAACCTAAGAAATAATCACAGACTACTTGCGCCCCGGTTTGGACTCGCGAAGATTAGCAATTCTTTCAAGGGTCAATGCATTCTCTACTACAACAAGATACCTCTGGAGATCTTGAAATTGCCATTTGAGCAAATTAAAAACCATGTTAAAGCGACTTTGTCGAAAAAGGGATATTACAATGTTCAAGATTACTTAAATGATGGGACTGTATGGGGTTAATCTGGCTCAACACATACCTTGCTGTTAATAATTTTGTAATTATTTATTCCTGCTTATTAATTATGATAATGAATAAATATTATATTTTGTATTAGTTAAGCATAAGCAATTTTTAAAAAAGAGATCTAAAAATCAATCTGTGGGAGTTTCTACGCCCTTCTTCTCCTACAGTGGTCCAATGTAGAGAAGTGGCAAAAATGACGATTGCTAAGTATATGTAAATATCTACAGTAATAAAGACATTTGTAATTTGGAATTTGTTAGTCGAGGAAAGAAGCCACAAAAGTCAAGTAAACCAGGGTCGCTGTAATAATCTCTATAAAGTGGAGAAGCTTGAACTACTTCTCCTTTCCAACTAAGGTTTGCTAGAAGAAATCTCTTTTTACAGATCTATCTAGTCTTTTACGTATTCTGAATGTGTTAATTGCAGTACAATAAAGAAATTATTAATTATTATGAAACAATAATTGTTTTCAAGCAAATAAGTAATTATCGCACACAGACCCTTAATAAATACCAATTCGATTCAAAGCCTTCTGTCACAACTTTCAGAACTATATTTTTATTAGCTTTCAGAAAAATCCCAATTGGCTACTTGACACAGGTAAGTCTACTTAGATACCTTTTATGAACTGTCAAAACACGGATTTACTTCTGTCGTTGTGTGTGAATATTGTAATTTGACGTCATTGACCGAGCGTGCGAAGCGTCTCCGTTTCAGCTTTGGCAAAAATCCTTCTCATAAAATGTACTGAGCAGGTTCGATAATTAAACGTATTTTTTTGTATATTCAGTTTTATCAAAATTTTCAAACTGACAGAGAGTGTTGAACTTGTAAAAAAAAATATTATTGCCCCAACGACGGCTCAACAGATCTTCACTAATGAGGTGTCGTAGGATTTGTGAGAGTGACATAGTTTATGTAATTTTAGTGAAAAGTCAACAAGTCAGATTAAGATCACAAATGTACTTCACAAAGTTATTGGTGCGGCTACTTTCACGCTCCTTGTAAGTAAACAGGTGCATATATAAGTTTTTTTGTGCTTTTGAAAGAAAATGAAGTCGGCTTATTTGGTTTTATTGGTTTTTAAAATGATTTCACTTGTTCATCCGATAAACTTCAAGGGGTCGGAGGTGTGGGCTTGGAAATAAAGAAAAAACGGCAACAAATATAATGATCACCAAAATCTTTTCTTACCCAAAATGGGTAAATGATCACCAAAAGTTGCAGATAATATCAGGGTAAAATACTGCGGTAGCTTAGGTGAAGGTCGTGTTAGGTTAAACATAAGTAAGTAAGTAACATAAGTAAGAACAAAAAAATTACTTTAAACATAATATAATTACACAAAACATAAAAAGAAAATTGGTGATCATTTATCCAAACACAATTTGGTGATCATTTACTAATTCTGGCAGTCATTTCGAATTTATTGGTTGTAAATTTTGGAATTTTTTGGTAATCGTTTAAACCCAGGCCGAAAAAAAACGCAAGTCCCTGTGCAGATTGCGTGGCCTATATCTCACGGAGCCACTAGTATGTAGAGCGTTCAATTTTTCCCAGAATTTGATTGAAAAAAAAATAATAAAAAATATGTTAATTTCTGTAGCCACTTCAGCAAAAAACCATGAACGAGATATTAAAAAGACGTTTGTCAATTTCCCTGCCCCTGCAAATTGCCAAATCATCATCAATAAAATATCATCGATAATTTCGCGATAACAATCGTACCGTTCCGAACCGGTACCGAAACTAAGTTTGGATATTATATTTTTTTGGTTTTGTATATTTTAGTTCTGGTTGATATTTTTACTTCTAATGTTTTCTTTTACTACGGTGGATGGAACCCTTCGTGTGCGAGTCTGACCCGCACTTGACCTATGTTTGTTTTATAGTGCTTCAACGTCTGACATGTATAGAGAATTATTACACTAACCTGGGGCCCAATTCCGGTACACAATGACAGCTCCATAACAATTACATGACGATTATGTTCAAACTTAGATATCCAATATTTGGCGTTCGGAGAAAATTTAAATAGGCAATTATGATAAAAATTAAGTTAATTGGTAAGTTCAATAATTATGTTAATCAACAAAGGGAATAGGATTACAAAATCGTCAGATATTGGTTATCTAAAGTTGACCGTAATCGTCATGTAATTGTCATTGAGCTGTCATAGTGTACCGGAATTGGGCCCCAGTCCAACAGTCCAATAGCCAATTTCAGTGTGGTGAAAATTTCACAAACCTTAACAAAAGGCGACACAAACCAGTATTGCAAAAGAATACCGCGGTTTGCATTCAAAGGTCGACGGCAGACTATCAGATGCAAACCGGAAGTGCTCTCTTTGAGTTATGGCGGACCACATCCGGTGCATGTATTTCCGATCTATGCGCCACGCCGCCGCAACACCACGGCCAGTTAATCGTTCAATGACTCATAACTAATCAGAATAGGGGTGCTGAAGTATTGCACTCTGTGAATTAAAGTGTTATCTAGTTATAAATCTAGACATACATACAAACATATTGTTATCTTTCTTGTTAAGTGGAGGTATATACCACCATCATCATCATTCAGCGCACATTCACCCACTGCTGGGTATAGGCCTCTGCTTTTCCACGCCATCCACTCCGGTCCTGAGCCTCCCGCATCCACTGCCTACCCGATATGGCGATGATGTCATCCGTCCATCTGGCTGGTGATTTGCCGACTGGTCGTCGTGCGATTCTGGGTAACTCTGTAACCGCTTTGGTCCACTTTCCGTCATCTATCCTTGCCAATTGTCCTGCCCACCCCCACTTCAGTCTCGTGATTCGCTTGCCGACATCGACGATCTTAGTACGACGTCTTGTTTCTGTATTGCGGATACGATCCAGAAGTCTTATGCCTAGCATGGAACGCTCCATGGCCGTTTGTGCGACTTTAATTTGGTGCATATTCGCCTTTGTTAGCGTCCATGTTTCGGCATCGTAAGTAAGTGTGGGCAGGACACATTGGTTGGAAACCCTGGTCTTTCCTGGAAACCCTGGTCAGGGAAAAGGGATAGACAGAGACTAAAGACCTCCGCTTGCTACGATCTTGGCATATATCTCTAGCTTGCTCAACATTGAAAAGACCCTTAAAACAAGCTTGTTGGTCAAGGGTACTTCTTGTTTGCCCCTTCATTGATTTGGTCACCAAGTTGGTCTTTGTAGGACTTATTGGCAGAGCGAGCGAAGGGAGAGAAGATGTTTCAGCTTGGATAAAAATGCATTCGTTATATGCGTCTGTTCAGATTCCTGAGAAAGCATTTGGTGGAAAGGTTCGATATTATATGGATTTTTTCGGGTGATTGATTAAATTTTCATTTTATTTTTTTAAATGGCGGAGATGTAGATTTATAAAGTTATTGGGACAGCTATTTTCATACTCCAGTATTCATAAGTTTGTATGTGGTGTCGAAAGAAAATGCAGTCGAGTTATTTGTTTTTAATAATTGTCTAGGCGCCTGTTCAGAAACCACTCACGCCGCAAGGCGCATCCTTGCTATCATTTTTTGTCAGGCGTCTTCAATTAGATATAACGCTTCACGCAGTGTACTATCAAGCTACATTCACATATTTTTATTCAACAAAATTTACTGTTTTGGATTGCCTTTTGTGAGAACATCTCTGTTATAAAATTACTAAAATTCCATCATTAAAGTCTGTAAATCGGATTTGGGTTTCATTGGACCTCTAACGAAGCCCCATAGTGTCAGCGAAGACATAAATTGGCTCTGAACAGGCGCCTAGGAGGTCATTAGGGGATGAGGAAATTGGGCACAAGGGACGACTGTTTAAGATCGCCTCCACTTGCGCAAATAGAGTAGAAATCTCTTCAAAAGTTAGGTGACTATTTCCCATTACACGCTTTATATTGTGTTTTGCGGATTTCACACCAGCTTCCCAGATGCCACCGAAGTGAGGAGCGTAGGTAGGCGTGAAAATGAATTTAAAGCCTTCTTGACTGGCAAAGTCAGAAATAATTTCGTTGTTGCACTTCATGAAAGGTTAATTCTTTAGCAGCTGCCACAAAATTCCGGCCATTATCACAAAATACTTCCGCTGGCTTACCGCGGCGCGCGACAAATCTACGTAACGTCATAATAAACGCATCTTTACTTAAATCGCATACCGCCTCAAGATGCAAGCACTTATATCTTAGGCATACAAAGAGGCACAAATAGCATTTAGTGGATCGGGCACCCTTTCCCTTTCGATTCAAAATAAAGAAGGGTCCAGCAAAATCCACTCCTACAGATTGGAACGGAAAATCAGGGGTTATTCTTTGTGGCGGCAGATTTCCCATTTTTGGTTGTAAAGTTTTGCCTTGTACTCGTCTGCACCGCACGCAGTTGTGAACCGTACGACGCACGAGATGTCTTCCATTAACGGCCCAAACAAATCCTCTTACTGTTGCCAACAATAGCTGGGGTCCAGCATGCATGTTGCGAGTGTGTTCATTTTCGAAGATGAGCTTACACAAATGGTGTGACGAGTCTAACAATATGGGGTGTTTCTTTTCATATGCATAATCAGAGGCATCTATTCGACCTCCGACCCTTAATAAACCTTCCTTATCAATTAATGGTGTCAAGGGTAGAATTTTTGACTTCATGCTTATAGACTGATTTTTAGAAAGTAATTTATATTCTTGTAAAAAACTTTCTTGTTGGGCCTTGGTACAGAGCACATTAAAGGAATCATTAAGTTCGTCTACTGATAAAATACCTATACGTCTGTCCTTGGGATTTTTCACGTTGAACAAAAATCGCTTTACATAAGCAAATTTTCTTTGTAATTTGGTTAATTTGGAGAAATTTTGAAACTTAATTATTGGATCAAGTTCTTCAACCGAAACTGTAACTCTCACATCCGGTAGGTCAGGAGAAATATCATTTGATTTTAAGATGGGCCACTTTGATTCATCTTGGTGTAAAAAGCTCGGTCCATTCCACCACAAACTTGAATTTATTAGCTGGGTCGGCGAAACACCTCTGGAAACCAAGTCAGCAGGATTTTGGTGCGTGGGAACGTAATGCCAGGATGACGGTATGGTACTTTCGATGATCTCACCCACCCTATTAGCCACAAATGCTTTTAGTTTGCTGGGGCTACCTTTCAACCAAGCCAAGACTGTGCTGGAGTCAGACCAGTGAACTATGCGATTGAATTCGTATCTAATCGACTCTCTGACAATATTGCACAATCTAGCAGCGAGTAGTGCAGCGCAGAGCTCTAGGCGTGGAATGGTGGTGGTTTTCAAGGATGTCACCCTTGATTTGGCGCATAATAGCCTTACTGTTACTTCATTGTTACTATTAATTGATCTGATATAGACACAGGCCCCAAAGGCGCTTAGCGAAGCATCGCTAAAGGAATGCATCTCAATTAGTGATGGCGCGTCACATACAACGGGCCTTGGGATTTCTATATCAGACAGTACATGCACATTATCTTGAAATTCTAACCAAGAAATCTTGATTTCGTTTGGGACGGGCTGATCCCAGTCGAGTTTTTGTTGCCAAAGTTTTTGTAGTAGCATTTTGGGTTTAATTATGCACGGGCTTAAAAGTCCCAGTGGGTCGAATATTCTGAATGATGTAGACATTATTGAGCGTTTGGTAATTGCATTATCTTTGTTTGGAATTATAGTAGGAAAATTTAGAGTATCTTTATTGGGACTCCACCCCAATCCGAGAGTGCTCGAGGATTTACTGAGTGTTAAGTTTTCTTGTGTATTTAACTCAGAATTTTCGAATATGGATGGCAAATTGGTTTTAAACTTTCGTAATTTAAAGCAGCCTTTACTGAGGGTGCTGGTGACTGAATTGAGAATGTATTTTAATTGCTCAGCATCGTCACAACCAGTTATCAGGTCATCGACGTAAAAGTCCTTTTGGATGATGGTTTTTATTTGCTCATCATCACACTCCTCGCCCATCTGCCAAAGACAACGCGTAGCCAAATAGCTAGCACTTGCCGTCCCATAAGTGATAGTATTCAAACGCAACGATTTGATAGGCTGAGACTCGTCCTCCCTCCATAAAATCAATTGAAGGTCACGATCCTTTTCACTGACGAGCACCTGTCGGTACATCTTTTCGATATCTCCAGTTAGGAGATATTTATACTGACGCGCTCGTAGCAGTATGGAAAGAAGAGAGTCTTGGACATTGGGGCCTACCATTTGGAGGTCGTTGATAGAAAAGCCAGAAGTGGTGGGGGCTGAACCGTCGAACACAACTCGGAGTTTGGTGGATTCGCTGTCTTGTTTGAAAACAGCGTGGTGACACAGAAAATAAGATGGATTAGGTTGAGAAGTTGGGGATTCTGAAAGATGACCTAAATCGCTGTATTCTTTGAGAAATTTGGAATATTCCAATTTTAAGTTAGGGTCCTTTCTGAAACGCTTCTCCAAATTGAATAGACGTTTTTTAGCTAGGTAATAAGACTCACCTAGGCAGTTCGGGGAATCAAGCAGAGGTAGCTTGACGTAAAACCTGCCGGAACTGAGGCGTGAAACGTGAGACACAAAATGTTGCTCACATAATTTTTCGGCTTCACTTAAGACTGATTTTGAGGATAGTTCTTCTAGCTCCCAGAATTTAGGAAGTAGATTTTCGATATCTGATTCTTTAGTCAAATCAGTAGAAACTCTTGCATGATTGCAATTAATTTTGTTAGTATTTATTACTTTAGGATTTAAAATGGCTCCTGCGATTAACTAACCTAAATGTGAGTTTTGCAGCCTCGGATTGTTAGTACCAAGTGATTTTTGTTGAGATTTCAGGATGTCCCAGAATATATCGGCCCCGATCAATACTTGAATAGGAGCTGGTTGATCAAATGCAGGATCTGCCAGTATTAAGCCTTTAGGCAAGTTCAGATGATGAATATCGATTTGAGCCTTTGGTAGATCTCCTGTCAGTTCATTTAGGACAAGGCAAGAAAGAACCACATTGTAACTAGAGTTGGTAGACTTTAGCTGTACTACACAACTTTCTTTCACCTTGTCGGCAATACTATTGCCAATTCCTACGACGTTTAGCTCGGTAGGGTTTATGTGTAAATTAAGAGTTTTTTGTAATGATTTAGTAATAAACGATGATTGGCTGCCACAATCTAAAAGAGCACGCACTCTTTCAGTTTGTTGGGTTATAGGATTGGACACCTCAATCATCGCTGTAGAAAGGAGAATTTCATTTGAATTTTGCTTAGAGAAGTTATTTAGAACTTCGGAGTTACCGGCCGTGGTCGCAGCCACGTTATTGTCATTTGAATTATTTTTATGGTTACATAGCATGCTATTATGCCTTTTGCGGCAAACCCGACACGGCCCCATGACACATTTATGTGTAGGGTGACCTTGCCTTAAGCAATTTGAGCACAATTTATAATTGGAGACTTCAGTAAGCCTTTCATCTATAGTCATTCTTTTAAAAGTAGGGCAGTCATAAATTTTGTGATTATGGCTACAAACAATGCATATGAATACTTACTACGAGAGGATTATTGAAGTTCGTTGCAAATGATTTTGTATTATTGTTATGTTTATTAGCGATATATGGAGCAGATGGCGGTTTATCATATACATTATATTCGGATTTGTTACGGAAGATTGATTCTAAAACATCTGCGCGATTAATCAGGAATTTATTAAACTGATCTAGGGTTGGTACATCGCCATCAATATCGTTACGGTACTCCTCCCATTTCATGAGGGTACGATTGTCTAGCTTGGCTGAAATCATATAAATGATCAAGAGGTCCCACTTGTCAGTTGGTTGGCCCAGGCTGGATAGTGCCCGCAGGTTCTTTGTGACGTGGTCTACTAGAAATCTTAACCCAGTGTCAGACTCTCGAGTTTGTGTCTGTGTGTTAAATAAAGACTTGAGATGGTGATTAATAAGTAGCCTCTTATTGTTGTAGCGGTCACACAACAGTATCCAAGCATCATTATAATTATCTGATGAAACCTCTATGTTTGAGATAACACGAGCCGCATCCCCTTCTAAATATGAAATAAGGTAATGAAACTTTTGTATAGCAGAGATGCGTTCGCTTTTGTGTATTAGATTGGTAAATGTGTCGCGAAATTCGAGCCAACGGAAATATGCACCATTGAATTTTGCTATCTGTATTTGTGGCAGCTTGACTTCAGAATGATGATCGAGACTGCATTGTGCTTCTTGGAAGATAGATGCACGTCTATCTTGGTCTAATTTAATCTCATTTCGCTTATCGATAATACTTTTTGCATGTGCAATACAATGAATCAAATCCTGCTCGATAATGTCTCGCTCATCAACCTCTGCATCAAGATTTTCGAAATTTATGACCTCAATTTGACTCTGCAAGTCATCAAATTTAGCTGACAAACCCTCAAGCTAAGCTTTAAAGTTAGCTCGGCAGTCTCAATGGCCGTCCAATGGGAGCGTTCCGCAATTTTTGTTAAATAATTTTTAAATTTAGTAATCTGTCCCTTGACAGAGCTACGTTTTATCGTTAGGCCTTTTATGAGCTCCTTGTTATCAGAAACGGTAGGCATTATAGATATTTATTATACCTATATGATTGTAAACTAATGACGCAACGCACCTAAACTATGACAACTTTAGTTAGGCTTTATAATCAATGAAATCAATCTCACGCTCCTCCCTCGGCGTCACCTGTTGACCAGGAAGCTGGATACCACGAAACACGGCTGTCAATATGTAGGCCACTCGCAGGGTACAAAGGTCAACTTCTGTACAACCTGAAAATATTCAGCGAAATTGCGTAAACAAAGGGTACAATGGGTATTTACAGATTATTTGGGGAATTTGAGGTGTAATTTAGCCAATTTAGATAGTTTTTAGTATGATTGTTGTGAAGTCTAAGCTAGAATATGGTAATTTTAACCTTTGTATGAACGTTAACTACTACTTAAACATGAGTAAATGTTGTGAAATATGTTTGTCTCATATAGTAGATGTTATATATATTAGTTTAGGACCGCGCAAGTGGAGTTTAGGAGGTAAATTTGGGGTATGTGAATCTGGGATATAGGAAGAATATTTCGGTATGACAATTTAGGTTATATGGGAATTTGAAGGAAAACAGGGCACTTATCTAAAGTGACGAACTCGCAGTGGTGGAAAGCTTTAGCTGCTTTACTGCCCAAGGAGCTCCTGGATTCTTGACTTCTATCTCGACATTGACTTCACCTTCCTTTGTTTGAAGGACTTCTCTCCAAAAGCTGCAGGGTCCTGTCACGGTCGCCAATTTATGTCTTCGCTGACACTATGGGGCTTCGTTAGAGGTCCAATGACACCCAAATCCGATTTACAGACTTTAATGATGGAATTTTAGTAATTTTATAACAGAGATGTTCTCACAAAAGGCAATCCAAAACAGTAAATTTTGTTGAATAAAAATATTTGAAGGTAGCTTGATAGCACACTGCTTGAAGCGTTATATCTAATTGAAGACGCCTGACAAAAAATGATAGCAAGGATGCGCCTTGCGGCGTGAGTGGTTTCTGAACAGGCGCCTAGACAATAATAATTCTACTTGTTCATCCGATAAGCTTCAAGGAGTCAGGGGTGTGAGGGGGTAGATTTTAATGAAAAATTCAAACGCAAATTTCCGGTTTCGCTCTCGAGGTCTGCAGCTCTCAGAGCCACCAGTGTACATATGTAGGTAAGTTATAGTTACAATTGGGTTAAACCCAATGGGTCTTCTCCCACAGTGGTCCAATGTAGAGAAGCGGCAAAAAATGACGTTTGCTAAGTATATGTAAATATCTATAGTAATAAAGTACTTTGAATTTGACTTTGAAGCGAAATGGCCACAGGTTTCGAAAGATTTCGAATGGGAGAAAACTATCAAGTTCGATGTACCCTGTAACGATTACAAGGGGATGTAGAAATACGAAAAGTTTTACAAGTGTAAATGTTAATTACACCAAAAACATTTTCATGTGAAATGTTGCCAAGACGAGACCGTATGGCTCGCGCTGTCAAAAAATTATCAGATCTCATGTAGAGCCAAGCTTCTAACTCTACACCTCCTTACTCTATAAGCCCTAACTTCACAAACTCTACATCTTAGTCAAAATATGTGGCTTGGCCGTTTAGATGCCGTCACATGGACGTAAGGAGAAAAAATATCAGAATAACAAAATTTATGGATTGGATGCACGAATGTTAGCCGATAACTTAAAGTTTTACAGACGATCAAAATCACTTTTTCTTGTTCGGGAAATGACAGTCATTTGGCGACCACTGTGGCGCTGCAGTTGTGGCTTTGCTTACTAAGCGAGAGATCCGGGTTCGATCCCCGGATGGGGATGAAGAAAAATAATAAAAATCCCAGGTATTTGATGTTTATATGTGTGTGATGTTGCTATTTCTGGTTCCCACGACACAGGGTATCCTAGCAATATATGAGTATTAAATGTTTATGTTATGTTATGTTACGTTGTGACATCGGCAGCATTTCTCCTGTTCATTCGGCCATGAATGTCACGATAAAAAAATAATCACCACTCTTCAAAGTCTTGCTAGACTCTTCATCTTTTTTCTCAACATGCAAGCTTTACCCAGAGCTATTACCATCCCAATGGCTGACTCCTATTTTAATGTAAAACGCCCGCTTTACTTACATGTACCGACAGAATATTTAAACATTCGTTAATATTTAACTTTCTTTTTCCCGTGGCTCGCTGAAACAAATCTCATAAATATGTAATGCGCTGTTGAAGCTCTCTGTTTGTGTGAAGCGATCGAAGGGAATTATGATGGTTATGGAACCATGTCAAAGTTGTAGCGTAGTTATTAATTGGAGGAACAATATGTTATCAGTGAACTACTATACCCTGATTAATATAAAATATAAAATTGTATATACTATTAATTAAGCGAAACTTTAGGCTTATTGTAACACTGTAACCTTACTTTATCTTTAATACTTTTACGAACCGTTTATTTTGTTAATATATAAATAAATAAATACATATATTTGTTCCTGCGAATTATATTGATCATCAATCAAAACGGTGACTAAATATGGATCACCGAATAATTAACTACACTGGATCTCTGCGATGGTAGGCAGAACCACAACCTCTGCGCCACAGAGGTCGATAAAAAGGCATTTCTTACATGATAAATAACCTATGTAACATTAATAAATGATAAGTTAAAAGTACCGTTTACAATTTGATTTCATTGTTGCTTCGTCATCTTCAGTACGTGATACGTTAAGCCAATGCCTGGATTCATTACCGATAGCTCAAACTTTGACGGACAATCATGCCGTCACTACCTTTCACTCAGAAATAACAGCGCCAGTGAATATAAGTGTCACTTATTTTTCCAGCAATCTGTGCCTTGACAAGGTCCCAGCTAATTGTTATTTGCTGCGTTTGTTTATGTTTAACTTAATTAAGTAACAGGCAAATTAAATCCTTGCATTGTAAATTTGGTAGTGATTTTTAGTAACGCGTCTACTTCATTCGGACATTGTTTTCATAGTTTTATTACTCAGGTGATGCGGGAGTCAGTAAGGTCCCTGTTTTCCAACATTAGTAGGCACATACCTAATACTGTAATACTGTATCTCTTTTTTAGAGACAATCTCGCCTTTGTACATTTGTTTTCCTGTAACTTTTCGTAAAGTTCAAAGACCATGAAAAATTATTCATATTTTGTTACGATGTCTACTTACCTAATCTAACCTTGGCTTAGCTTAATTGCACCTTTTTCACAGAGTAATAGTAGTTTATGTGACTGCTACATAATGGAGGGCATTAATACTCGAGAGTGGGTTTATGAAACGAGCCGAATATAATATTCATAATAATATCACTCGAGAGTTTTTATGCCTAATTATGTACAGTTACATACACTAGTTTATCTACACACATATCATAAGCTCTCTTTGAAGTGTTCAGGAACCGTCAGGAAAATTACACATTATGGTCATAATGTGTAATTTTTCAGATAAGAAATGAGTTTTTACCAAGTACCAACATTATGCTGATCGTAACGTGCGGTTTTTGTACGCAGTAAAGAGGGTTTATGACATGTGTGTAGATAAATATTATAATGTAGTACTTACGTTCAAAGCTACCCCCAACAAATCGTTATGGCACTGCAAATATCATCCCCCGCTCAACCATCAACTTTCCTACCATCACGGTTTGCTGGAAGAAATCTCTTGTTATAGATAAGCTCTCCTCTGCACCTTTTTTAACATAAGTTGTCTGTACGTCTGTTTTGTGTAGTGCAATAAAGAAATTACGAAATTACGAATTTTCTCTAAATCATTGCTTTGAAAGGCTGCATTGAGCCTCATTTCCATTATTGTCTAATAAATATGACCCAGATGTCTGTTTATCAACCGTGAAGTGAACCGGAATGATCGTTGCTTTTAATAACAAAATTCTCCCCAGTTAATAAAACAGTAATGTTATGAAAACAGAATCCTACGATTCGGCATGCGAAACGAAACATCCTGTGATGCTCGAGAAAGAATTTAATTTTGCATCATCCTCTGAGAATCTCAGAGGCATTCTCGAGGCAAGGATATTTTAAAAAGATGATCGATGTTTTGTGTATTTATTTTACAGATCACTGAAGGTATTTTTTTGAAATTTATGCTGAGGGTCTGACTTATTTTAAAAGAATGCCTTGAATGTTAGTCGAGCAATATTTTATGTTTAGATGTTAGAAGTTATTTGATAACTCGGATAGCATAATAAATCATTACTTAAATAAGGCTTAATGACATATTAGGTAACACGTACATTTAGAACAAATTAAAAATGAATGAACAACTATGAGAGCTGTCTTAAACACGAATAGAAGCTTTCTTCACACATTTGTGCAACTACAACTCATAAATGATAAGAAATCAATAGATTTCAATCAGTTTCCTTCATGTGTGTGTTGTGTGTAAGAAGGAATTGAACAATATTAATAATAATACCTTGGACACTATTAACACACATTATCTAGCCCCAAACTAGGATTCCCTGTATCTTGGGTACTAGACAACGAAACTTATATAGATAAATATTATATTTAGATATATAAACTACCATGACTAGGGTACAAACATCCGTTCTCGTCAAACAAATATTTGCCCCCACCGGGACTCGAACCCGGGACCCTTGGCTTCGTAGTCAGGGTCACTGCCGACTCGTCCATTCGGGAAGTAGATTGTAAGAACTGACATATTAAGATTCCTACTGTTAAACTCTGATTAAAGTATTACTAGTTACCCACATTTACAATTAAATAATAGCTATTAGCAAAATCATGAATTTTCTAACAAGTAAAACAGCACAGCAAAAGAACAAAAACTTATGATAGCAAACGGAATAAAACTAACCCGACCCGCTTGACCGGAGTAGGGGTCGTCATAACTCGAATCGTCCAATAATATTCCCATATTTTTTTCCAACAGCGATATTGGAATAAAAGGAGAGGAAGGCCGGCTTCCGCCCTGAAATTGCTAGGGGTCGCCACTTGCCATAAATAATAAACACAATCTGAACCGTGCCTTATTGCGCGATTTTGTGATGTCGCGTGATGTCTTTCGAATGGGATACCGGATAAGCATAGAAATAGGATTACAAAGGAGGTCATATTCTTAAACTCTTGTCAGATGTTCATTACAGCTTCTGTGTATTCTGAGAGTCACATTATTTGTTGTGATTGAGGAGGCCGATGCGGGCTCTGCACTGCTTGCCACAACGGTCGCAAACAAATTCTGTGGTTGATGGTGGGGCCGGTTGTTTAACTCCTGTATCTTTCTCTTAAGTTTTTGGTTCTGCTCTCATCTTAGTATGTCTCCAGCTCGGTCTGTCCAGTGCCAGAAGCTCCCAGTTTTGATTTGAAGTGCTCCATGTCGTGCTTGCAGGAATCTTTAAACCTGAGCATTGTACTCATAACAGGTCCTTTTGCGTCAGTTATTTGGCCGAGCATCACTTTACGGGGTCGCCTGTCAGCACCTTATTTTTGTACGTGCCCCAGTCATTGCATTCTTCGCAATCGAGGAAGTCGTACAAATCACTCGCACTGTCAGCATCACTAACACTCTAGAGAAAAAAAAACGCAAAGATGGTAAATTAAATCAAATCGCTTAAGTTGATACCCATCCCATTAAATCGATCATACGTATTAAACATACGCAACAAATATAATTATCACCAAAACATTTTTTTCTTACCCAAAATGGGTAAATGATCACCAAAAATTGCAGAATATATCAGAGCAAAATACTGCGATAGCTTAGGTGAAAGGTAAAGGGGATGAGCGACGCGAAGCCCCTTTTATCCTTCGTGTTAGGTTGAACATGTAAAAAGAATAAAAAATTCTTAAAACATAAACTTAAGTACACAAAACATAAAAAAGAAGTGTGGTGATAATTTATCCAAACACTTGTGATCATGTACTAATTCTGGCAGTCATTTAGAATTTATTAGTAGTAAATTTTCCATTTTTTTTTTTTAATCGTTTAGAAACAAGAGTCAAACATACATTTTTGAGATCATCAAAACTTAACGTCAATCGACGAACAATATTGAATTGATATCATTCAAAATCATTAAAAGGTACCCAATGTACCCAGTGTGTTAACCATCCATAATTGTGATCGTTGATTTTCTATACTCGGAGCATCGAAAGTGACTTTGATTTTATTTCGGTGCTTTTTATCCTTAAAATACAATCCACTTCATCTTCGCAATATTTGTATTTGAATCTTAAATAAAGTTTTTATCAGGCGCTCGTTTTACACGATTTCCCAAACAACAAAAGAGAAGAATGTATTTCAAAGCGCATTTACATATCTCCCCTCCTGATTTGGAAGTCTTTAATCATTCAATATTAAACCCCAACGGTAATAGATCGATTTTGTACCTACTATTATCGTAAATACATCAAATGTCTCAACTTGCTGTGATTGAGACCGCCTTTCTCTTGTTTAGAGTAAATGAAAACGGTCTCTACCCTCCGAGAATAAATAAATAGATCGCAGTGATACGGCTAGCCACCTCTTAGGATTATTAAGTATTGATTGATGGAGTTGGGAATCGATTTGCATTCGATTGCTAAACTTTGACTACAATAGAGCTGTGAAGGAGTGTTATCAGTCGTCATAGCTGTGGCGATTAGTTTGCCCCGTAACACGCAAAATGGAGTATTGAATAAAGCTAAGTGTGGGCGCAATTCTGTCTCTGCTACCCCATATGGGAAATGTCCATCTTTAGATTATATTGGAATCGATAAGCAATGTCATCCTATATCGAGTAGAATGAGGCCTCTAGACCCTTACTTGGGAAATCGAACGCACATTACCAAACAACCCTCTTATGAATAAAGACAAGACAACATAACCGACACATATCCAAGTAGATCACATAATTAATATTATAGGAAAGGTTTACCTGAACCTCCATCACTGTAACACGAAACGGTGGACCCTAATAAATGTCTAACGTCGGCCCATATTATCCTTTTAGTGAATATATTCCACGACAAGAATAAGGTAAGAGAAGATTACACTTACAACTCATGAAAACATGGAGAACAGAATGATTTTATGATAAATACCAGCTTTTCACCATAAGAACAAAAAGGGCCCTAATGGAAATAGTCTTGTTTTGTTTGGTTTAAAAATTGTTATTTTGCATCAACATCTATTCTTAAAACCATTTAAGAAATCCATTACGAATTCATGAATTTATTCGTTTTCAGAAGTAAAAAGTTACGTCTGTTACACATGCATTCATAGGCTTTATATAAAATTATAGCTGTTGCCCAGGGCTTCCCTCTTGTAAAGTCGTGCAAAAACAGCCAGTAAATACTAACTTACTAACCAACGAAAAAGACGTCTCCTCTATACCAACTGGGCAACTAAACAGTTTTTAGTTTCATACAACTATAAACCCCTATTTCAAGTTGCCCGCGGCATCGTTTCATACAACTCTAGGACCCCCACCATCGCCGCTCCCGCTTTACCAATTTTGTGGGGGGCTGTAATTTGAAAATCTCTGACTGAAATGGTCGCCTGCATTGTTCAACTTCCTATCTGTCAAATTAACAGATTTCATAATTTCATAACTCATAATTTCTTTATTGCTCACAAATCATTAAAATAACAAGTTTTACATTAAAATAGTTTACAAAGGCGAGATTATCTCTAGCAAGAGATCTCTTCCGGCAAACCAAGTCAGTATGAGAAAGGTTCATCGCTGAGTACGGGTAGACCTACATATGTGTCTTTTTTATTTTTTTCTGGTACGTACACACATAAATATTACAACTCAATAAATAACTATACAAGTGCCTGCACTACATACATTAAATATAAATCCTAAATGTAAAATATATATATATATATATAAAAGCGTCACGCCTTTTCCCGTACGGGGTGGCAGAGGATGACCATCTTTGTCCTGAACTACTACAATGTAACATTAAAAACACATCTTTGCTCCTCAGGTCTCACTGTGGTCAACATAAAACGTAACAAGATGGATTTCCATTCTATCTCGCTTCCAACTAGCATACAACGTTCTGTTAGGGGGGAAAGGGAAAGAAACAACAAAGATAGGGACCTAATTTCATCTTGAACCACAAACTGTCAATCCTGAACAGAGGAACAGAACCCACATTTGTAGCACGAAGAGCCCAAACTATACCAGACATCACAATTGCCAATTTCTTAGCTTCAAACCTTATTATTAAATTTCATGCACCGACCGCAGATAGATTACCTTTGGAATAAAAACTATAAACCTAACTTTTAAACAATTCAGAAACCCCAGGTTTTCCTTGCTCCAACAATAGCCAGTTCATATCACTACTCACAAACGAATTAAATTGAAAAAGCTATCAATCACCCTAATTAGTTAAGACAGCAATAATAAATATCTACCATGACTCATGCCCTCTAATGACTGCTGAACCATTCAATGTTAGGTATATAAAACACCAAATTATTTCTTAATAGATATAACCATTAATTCAAAAAACTACTTGATTACACTCTGGCGTAGTAAAATAAAAGTACTAACTGGCCTACTTACAGAACATTTAACAAACACTTGCAAATTACATGTGCAACAGAGAGCTCCCTATGCATGGAGTGCATAGAAGTGAATGAAACCATGCTGCTTCCACCAAAGAAACTAGGATGGCAATCCGGGGAGAAGCTACATCGACCTCAGAGCTTCCCGAACATCCGGGCTTCCTTATTCAGCTGGTGCAGGAGTGCGGATGTCTGAATTTCAGGACCGGGTGCAGGGACATGGACAAATGTCCCTCGCAAGTGGGCCAGGTTCAGGCACTTAAACCGCCTGAAGAAGATGAAGAACATTACCAAACCTGCCCACAAAAATTTACGAGAATCGGTTGAGAAATGGAGAACAGCCGGTAATCCGGACAGACATACGAAAGCATTTTTGCCCAATCTGAAAAGGAGACCTTCGTCGTGATTCGCGCTCGCTCGGTCGATGAGTAAATTCTAACCAAAAATATGCTAATAAATAGAAAGCAGTATATTTTACGGTGTTGAGATAAACGACTACCTCACAACGTGACGACTGACTTAGTTTAGGTATAAGGAAACTAAATTTTGCAAATGTACAGACCCGCTTTGTAATGTATTTATAATATTTTAATTTGGTAATAAACTATTGGATGTGTTTTGATAGATTTGAGTCAGGACTTTGAATTTTATAAGCTTAACTAGACAACGCAAAAATACCATTTAAATTTCTGGCATAAATGCATTGTACTTCCGTCACTTTTAGACATATTAATATAACTTGTTATATGTAGTAGATATGTACATGTAAGCCCAGACAGATAAGAAAGGTAGACAGACGCTTCAAAATACCGTCCATTAGAGAAGTGACTTTCTTTTTGCTTTCGTACTGAAAGTTCGTGTCAGGTCTGTGAAGTTATGCTCCTCTAGTTCACTCCACTGGGAGCTACTTCCGACCAAGCGAATCGATAGGAGCAGAAATATATCTTCAAGTTATTACTTAATGGCTTGAGTTTGAAAAGTACTTGTTTTTAATGACATTCCCTTTTTCAAAGTAATGTAAGCGCGGTACACTGGCAGGTAGGGAAATTGTTTGAGTTTAATTTGATAATGGGTTAATTTGAATTAATAAAATATTGCTAGTCGTATGCGGTGGCATAACCTTACGGATATGGTAAATATTGTATGGAAATAGAAAAGTGCCAATACAACTGTAATTCATGACATTATTACGCTACTTCCTCCACCTATTCCTGGAAGCAATACCTGAAGTTTTACAATTATAAAAGTAATAACAACGTGTTTCGCGAGGTAATTTTATACTCACAACCTACAAGTACAGACACGTACAAAAGTTAGAAACAATAACGCCCCGTGCAGCGTGCGCCTATGCTGGAAATTACCATAATGCTGAATAACACGGTTCCCTCATGGGAACTCACACGTGGACCAACATAGAGAAAAACGTTTGTTCCTGACAGTTCGCCAAATATACCTCGGGAACCCAGAGACCAGAAATGCGGTTATAAATATTGTGACGCTGCAAAAATAACAGTACATTGCGTGACTCTACCTTTGTTGTAGGATAAAATAAATACGTAAGAATGTAGTTGCTAATTGATGTTTTCTTTGAAGGGAACATGTCTTTGCGTGGGACTGATACTTGTATAAGGTAGAGTTTTTCGATAAATAGGGTAACTATAGTCTTATATTTGGTCACAACCAACCGACTTGTATCTATAAAACTTCCAAACATATTTGAAACATTGCTAATGTACCACCCAGATAAATATCAAATCCATAAAAGTTACCTTCGTAACATTGCTTTCTTTTACAGATTTCAGAGAGCTGTAAGTTTTCAGAGATTGAAAATGCCTCATACATCGGAATAACTGAACTGTCTGTTGTTTATAGATATTATAAACAACGTACACACGACAAAGAAGATCGGTTTGCAGGGCACACAAACACCAGTCTTTGTGTGCGTAACGTTGCCAATAGCTACGATTAGCAATGCACACTAACACAGTATTCGTGTTAATGTCGCGTCTGTGTGCGTTTTTCTGATCCCATACATTCATTGATTATGACGCAAGTTTTCACAGCTTTATGCAAAGTAGTCGATAGCCTAGTGGATTAGGTGCTAGAATTACGATATGTAGATAAAGGTTCGATCCCTCAAAGGAAATTATTTTTTAGAAGCTACGAGTATTATTAAATTCACATAGCATCGAATATAAATTGATTACAATTGTTTAACCAAACTAGAGTTCGAAGAGTTGTAAACTTGCCCGGTAAAAAGGCCATAGTCTACCTTCTTTATTTAAAATGTAACAGCTACCCTCTTTAAAATTGTTTTGCGTCTGCGCGCTCTCAGCATTAGTTGTATTGCATTTCGTTCCTTGTAAATTGTGATTGAGATTTGTTATCTATCATGGAAAGTCATCTATCCACTTTTAAAAAGGCGGAAATCATTGTTTTGTATGAACAAAACATTTCAATTAGCGAGATAGCACGACGTTTAATGATATCGGTGAGTTATGCATATAAAAAATAAATTTGAAGGTTTTTTATAAATTATGATTATAATTATACCTTGTGTTACTACTTCATTGTATTTTTTTCTTATTTTACAGAGAAGAACAGTGCAACTGTGGGTTCATAGGTATGCAGATTCTGGACATGTTGAAAGTCGTCGACCAGGCCCACAGCCTGTAGCCTACACAGCTGCATCTGATCGCCATCGCGACATCATTGCAGCGCATAACAGCAATCCGTTTGCCAGCACCCGGTCTACGGCGACACTTCATAATGTAACACTACAAACAGTTCGCAATCACTTACGAGCTGATGGTTTAAGATGTCGGAGACCAGCGAAGAAGATTATGATGTCTAATGAGCATCGTGAAGACAGAGTGCGGTTTGCCCGTGAATATTTGGACTTTGATTGGTGTAATAATGTTGTTGTTTTTAGTGATGAAAAGACTTTTAGATCAGACAAGGATGGGCGTAAAATACTGTGGAGAAGAAATAATGAACGATATAGTTTAGCAAACATTCTACCGTGCAGGTGTAGTGGCCGTATTACTTTGGGATATTGGGGATGGATGTCGTCGATGGGCCCCGGTGAATTAGTGCAAGTGAGTGCTCGCAACACTGCTCAAGGATACTTGGATATTTTACAGAACGTCATGTTACCAACCGTACGAACTGTATATCCGGATGAGCATATATACTTTGTCCATGACAATTGCGCTGTGCATCGCGCCCATATTGTGCAAGAATGGTTTAACAAGCAAGAATCCTTGACAGTTATTGACTGGCCTTCTAAAAGCCCTGATTTAAACCCCATCGAAAATCTATGGGGACATATGGTGCTCAATTGGGATCCATCGAATGTGAGATCTAGGTCTAATTTAGATGAAGTTGTTACTTCAACCTGGGAGATAATGCGAGGCACTGACATGTGTTGGAATATGGTCACTGGCATGAGAAGTAGACTACAACAAATAATAGTAAGAGAAGGAGCTCCACTAAGATATTAAATAAAACATAACCATTAATATGTGAAAGCTTTGTGTTATCATAAGATAAGGTGATTTATATGTCTATGATGTTATTGCTACTTCAGGTTAGAAGTTATCACATAATTTCTAATTGCTTAGCATGTTGATTCATAGCTTATATATCATCAACTGCGACATCTGTCCTTGTCTGACTAAAACTAAAATAAGTAAATTAAGTGTAGTTTATTATAACAAACTAGTAATAAATTATTATTAGGACGAAATATAATTTTGTTTTATTATGAAAAAAATAAGGCTGGTTTCACCACATGCTGATAAAGCCTATCTGTCAAATAACGCCATACAAAAATCTAAGTTTAACTGGCAGATAGGCTTCATCAGCAGTGGTGAAACCGGCCCTTAATCTAGAATAAATATTTGGTCTGATCAATAATAATTAAAAAAAAGTATCTAAAAAAAAACATCACCATGCTTTTTCCCTCCTTGATAGAGGATCGAACTCAATACCTCAAAGTCATTAGTCTGGCATCTAACCCGTTGGGCTATCGTCCACTCTGTAGGAAGCGGTAAAAACTAGTCTTATATTCAACGAAGACACATAGTGATTGTATGCTCAGACAGTATTATAATATCTGTGACTGTGCTGTGACGACCAATGTAACGCACACACATTCAAGTCAGCGATTCGTGTCGCAACGTTACGCACACAAAGAGTGGCATTTGTGTGCCCTGCAAACCGAACTTCTTTGCCGATTGTACATAATATAGGCACAGATATTGCTTCTGGCCCCACACTAGGATACCCTGTATCGTAGGAACAACAAACAGTGACGTCACACACATATAAACATCCAAGACCTGTAATTTTTTTTTTTCCTTATCCCCAGCCATAGACCCAGCTTATCACTCCATCTCTTCCTGGGTCGGCCAGGAGTGGAGGGAGACCGCTCAGGATCGGATAGAGTGGAAGAGGGGTAGCGAGGCCTTTGCCCAGCAGTGGGACATGGTGGGCTCGTAATAATAATAATAATATCCCCAGCCAGGATCGAACCCGAGACCTCTTGCGCGGTGGGCAGAGCCACAACCACAGCGCCACAGAGGTCGTCAAAAAATCTAATTTAATTTCATTATCGGGGTGCCCAGCCTTAATCGCACCTTAACCGAATCCCGTTATGAGGTATCGCGATTCTGAACCTCATGCTATGCTAATAAAATTCAAAAACGATTACGGAAAATGGCATTGCCAAAAATTCACGGTAAAGGAGAGGTTACGCTTGTCTCATATAATACTAAGCATGTGAAAAGGGGGAATATTTGTTCATTTATGTTCTAATTACTCGCTTCCATCTCATTGTATTATAAGTTCCCGTGGCATCCAACATGCCTACAGCAGAGGGTTTTAATTAAGCTCTTTTGTGTGACCTACTTAAAAGACTTTTCACGCATGTTGGTTGAGCTGTTCTACTTATATTACTTATGAGTTTCGTTGCTTTAACGTTAGGCTTTTGACTTTATACGTGTCTTACCGAATACGTTGTGATGGGAACGTTTTAAATTAGTAATAAAATGTGTCTTTAGGGCTTTTCCTCAATTTTGTGCCTTCTGTTGTTAACTGTACTTTGACTCAAAGTCTCGAGCTACTTAAACATAGTGAGTTTAATTAGTTCATAGCGGTCCAACAACTGAGGTTAAGTTCGCCAATATAACTTGCTTTTATAGATTTCATTGTAAGTGTATAAATTATCTTTCGAGACCTTGGAAATTTTAGTGTTGATTTGTTGCTCGTTAGCACTACCCAGGGAGACCGTGCCGGGCTGTGGGATCCAAGTATTTCCTGAGGACAGAAAGAAAGAAAGAAAGTAAGTCAACTTTGACAATTCATAATGTGTAAAGGATTGTAAAAGTTGATCCGAGATTGTACCTACTGCCAGATGAACATGCGATAATAGTAGATAGAAGAATCATTTATTCCTTATTACGAGGTACATAATCTGCTTCTCTTTCAGCTACTGAAAAAAAGTAGGTGAAAAATAAAAGTTGGGAAAGTTTACATTCCCGCCTTTTTTATATAATTCTTTATGGACAGTATTTTTTAAGCCCAGCACACACATCACTTCACACGCAAACTTTGTAACTCCATACGGCGGTCAGGTTAGCCAACCGAACGCATTGTAAGCCTATGCTTTTACTTTTAGTAACTGGCCATATGTTCTTTGGTTGTGCGATAAAAAAAAACAGAGCAGTAAAGGATTTCCATACATTTTTTCTGCTCTTAACCGTACCTATATCGAATCCCGTTAGGAGGCATTGCGATTTTGAAACTTTGCCATGGAAATAAAATTCAAAACCTAAAGGTAAATTGCATTTCTACTAAATTTATGGTAAAAGAGAGTTTAAATAGCAAAGTGCCGCGTTGTGTGGATTTGTAGTGCAGTTATGATATAATTGCAGCGTGGTTGGAAGAAAAGTATATTGACCATGCTATGAAAACTTATGTGATTTGGCGTTTGTCGCACAAAGTCACGACAATCAACGTCAAATCGCATTCAATAACTTAGCGAGTCAATGTACCTTATTGCACGTTTATCTGGCAGTAGCTTGACAACCCGAATAGCCGAGTCGGTAGTGACCCTGCCTTCGAAACCAAGGGTCCCGGGTTCGAGTCCCGGTGGGGGCAAATATTTGTTTGATGAGAACGGATATTTATACACTAGCCATGGTTGTTTATCTTTCTTAGTATAATATTTATCTATATACGTATGTGTATCGTTGTCTAGTACCCAAGATATAGGGAATCCTGGTTTGGGGTTATATCAATGTGTGTAAATAGTGTCCAAGGTATTATTATTATTATAGAAGCTACCTATACCTTATAGCTCTCTATGCCTTTTTGATGCCAGCAATTGGTCTTTTTAACTCAGCGTGGTGACACGAATTGAAACCAAGCATTGGTCGGTTAGTTTCACACGTTGAACGCCCACACAAAATGTGTAGGTACTTCGTCTTCCGCAAGCGTCGTCCAACATTGACCGCAGTGGCATCCAACGCAAGCAAGTCCTTTGTCCATCAATAGGTATAACTAGGTATTACTCATATAGATCTGATCGTCAATAACGTAGACAGCTTATGAAACGCCTGCTGTCATGCAAAATAACAAAATTACTATTTCGAATGAAAGGGCTAGAAACCAGTTGCTATGTAGCAGAAGTCAATAGGCTTCCACAAAAGGTTGTATCAAAAGAATTAACAAGATATAATCAATCACAGGCAAGTTTTAAATTATAGTTGTGCGCTTGCCCTGCTGTCGAAGTAGTTGCTAAGTAATTGGATGTCTGGCTTTATTTATGCCCTTTTTTACGGTAGGACATGTGTGAGGTTACCCACGGGCAAATTACGGCCGATAACCTCTTCAGGATATCCTTATATAGGTAAGACCGATGACGGGTTATTGGTTCCACAATCTTTTATGATTGGTATAAGTCTAAGCAACATCTACCTTTCCTATCCATCCAAGGTTTACTGGAAGAAATATCTTGTCAGATATAAGCTCGCTTTTGGACGTGATTTTTCTATAATATAAGTCATCCTCTATGTCTGATTTGTGAGATATCCAATCTAAGGCTGTTTTGTGAAGCGTAATTAAGAAACTATGAATGACGGAGTGAGGATGATATCAATATTGTGGTCAATTTTCATCCTGGCTCGATGTTAACAATATTACGACTTTTACCTCAAAATTATGCCCTATGCCTACGCTATGATGAATAATGGTAAAAAATATATTTGATTATTTGTAAAATTAACCTAACTTAATGAAGTCTCCAGTTTGATCCTGAAGTATTAGCCAACAAGGTTTAGAATCTCCTCGGCCGGCCTTCTGTATAATTACGCTTTTGTTTCTGCGCAGGTTCTTTTGTTCGTGAGCAAAATGGAAAGGAAAACAATAGAACAGAAGACAAGGGAAGCAAACAATGATGTCTGATATCCACGGAGCCTGCGAAGTGAAGGGTTTTTACTCGCCGGGATCAAAAATCGACATGCGCAGAGATTTTTCTGCTTATCGTGTTCATTCTTAAATTGCCTGGTCATGGAGGTTGAAACAAAAGGGCTCAACTCAAAATGAACTCAGCTCAACGAATGAAAACTAATTGACATTTGAGTTACTCAATTGCGACATAGAGATATACTTTTTGAGGTGTAGTCTTATAAATTTATATAAACGTCGTAAGATCTGTAAATGTTATAAAAATGTTACATTCATAATTTACTATAATTTTATTTCCAAACAACCCGTTGTAGAGCCTTCCCCTTAGCCCAGTCTTCATTAATATCCAACATCAGTAAAAAGTTGCTTAGAAATATTATGTTTCCAATTACACTGAACTTTCTGTTATAATGCGATTCAGGGCGAAGTTACCTCTCCCTTTACCTTTTTAGGTACTGCACTTTACATTACACTTATAGAAATGTTCCAACTGGATAATTCCGAAGACGCTCGCCCGAAGATAATTTTTCATCTCCCAGACATAATGCTCGATTAACACTCCATAACGGTCAACCGGAAACGCAAGCGCCATGTTGGCGGGAAGATAGCGGAAATATATTGCCGGAAGTTGGCGGCCATTATTCAGGAAAGGCAGCTTCCGGTGTCACTTCGTAAGTGCTCTTATTTCGAGCTTCGGTTCCATAGGTGAGGATATAGTAGGGAGATTAGCTGATTAGGTGGAGATGAGGGTCTTTATTTTCCGTATATTCTTAATGTATGGATAGATAATGAATAATTGATTGAATTAATTAATGTATCTTCATTTTAGACACGTTGTTCATAGTATTTATTTTATGACGTTGTTTTGAAGAGGGAACTTAACTTAGTTAGCGTAGACTTTAGATACATTTAGTATGATGTATAAAAATATATACAAACGATTTTATATGATTCAGATGTATGAAACAGTGTATAATTAAAATATCTTAAAAAAATACAAAATATAACATTTGTTTCCCAATTGAATGATACTTAAATCAGTATCTTCAGTGAATTTCTGCCTGTAAAAATATTAAGAGTGCAGTTTAAATAGTTAAATAGGAGTGGAAAATTTATATTTCTAGCCCCCCCTTCATTTGCAGCACCGTGATTGGTACATGCTACAAGCTTTAAGAGCGATACAGTAATACAGTGATTGTACTTCCATAAAATAAACCTTAATAAACTGCTTTTCTCTGAAGCATCTTGCGGATATATCGAGGTAAATCTTATGTGGGTTGTTATTAGTTACAAATTTTCTGGACAGACTCATCAATAGCGCTTAGGTGGATTAAGATACAACCGAAGGTACTGAAAGCTTCTGTTGGTAATAAAATAAGAATTCATGAACTCACCGACTGAGGAATGTAGAGCCATGTAACCACATAAATAAACCCAGCCGATCTCGCTTCCAGACGTGAAGAACCAAGCCAAATTGAATCATCAAGTTTGTGGTGGCAGGGACCATCCTTCATTAATAATGATAAATCATGCTGACCACGGACTTTCGACCAGACATAATGAGGTTTATAAATAACTGCAGACAACCTGAAAAAATTAAGATTACTTATATATACAGGCTGTGCGCTGTATCCGGTTAATTTCACAGACGGCGCATAGCAACTTGTATTATTTAAGTGAAACCAATACTCATTTTCTGTTTGAATAGTTAGGTTTGTTTGGTCACAACTTTATAATATAACCTGGAGCCGAAGCGAAGTAGAGCGGCGGGAGACGAACCCGTGTAGTTAAGTATAAATAAGGTGTAAAATATTGCTGAACTTAGTTGGTTTGGGATGAAAATGTATTTTTTGTCTATAACTTTTAATTCAATTTGGTAAACAGCTAACCATAAGCCAAACTTAAGTTAATACGTTTGGCTTATTAAATAAATTTCTGAAAAGTAAAAAGAGACCTTGGTCTAATGGGTTTTATGCTTGCTTCTCACACATGAGATGCAGGTTCGATTTCTGACCATATACCAATGAGATAATTAATTTATCTTAAGTACATTATACGGACGTTCTAACGGTAATGGAAAAACATCGCGAGGAAACCTTCATTACTCCATAGCTTGCGGTGATGGGCTAGCCCCCTGTCACGCAAAATGGAGTATTGAATAACTGGCTCAAAGTGGGCACAATTGTGCATCTGTCACCCCGTATGGGAAAAGGCGTGAAAGTATGTTATGTTATATTATATTTTAGTAAATCAGAACTCTTATTCAATATCTTCAAACCACTGCAAAATCGTCATGTCAAATGACAGATAGCGTTTGGCAAAGCTATCACACTTCCACAATTGGTCGATTTCGGTAGTTAGGGTTAACATTTAAATAACTGTAATAATGACATGATTTGCACATGATTTGCAAATTGCACATTTTGGCCTTCCTGTGACTTTTCAGGCGTGTTTCATCGTCAACAGTGCCTTTGCAGTTGCATTCATGTACTATTTTAGAAGATGGCCTTGATTGTCAGAAGACAGATTCCGTAGCCTCCTTATCGTGCATATGGACGACATTCAAAGCCTGACCGGGGAGGAACAAATGAGACTTGAAGTCGGCTTTAATAACGTAATAGGGAGGCAGTTGCTCACGTGCGAAGGAGATACTTGGTACCTACAGCCCTGCACGTCCTCCCGGGTAGTGCTAAGGAGCAACAAATGAACACTAAAATTTCCAGGTTCTCGAAAGAGAACCTGTCCAAATACAGAGAAACATAAACAAAAAAATGACATTGGCGAAATTAACCTAGATGTTAGACCGCCATTAATTAAGAAAAAAATATATACAACGTAATAACGTTATGACTTGGTGAATTATTAAGCAAGCCTTTTGTTTCTGCAGCAGGTGTAACAACCGAATGCGCATACTTCCGCACGCATTATCTTACACTTTATCCTATAAACTTGCACCCAAAATATATACAATTTGAGCGGAATAACTCGCCAGCCAGTCCCCCGCGACTTGTCGCGTGGCTAATGACGGGAACTACTCGTCGTGTCACGTGACTGACACGTGCCTCGTGCTGAGACGGGATTGCCAGTCTAACGCAAATTGGCGGTAGTTATCAATGGCGCGATTTTTTGTGCCGTCACGAAATCTGTAACAGGTACGCGAAAATACTAAATATTATATCGGCATCACTGGGTATCTGCCAGACTGTTTGTGAAAGGGCTTGACTCTATGATACTATGGTGAAAATATTAAATATTTTATTTAATTTATTTATTTAATTTATTGCTGGGTATTTTCGGGCTTTCCATATATCTTTATGTTTAAACGATTACCAAAAACGCACCTATTTTACTACCAATAAATTTGAAATGACTGCCACAATGGATAAATGTCCACCAAATTGTTTTTGGATAAATGATCACCAAACTTCTTTTTGTGTTTTGTGTACTTAAGTTTATGATTTAAGTATTTTTTATTGTTTTTACATGTTCAACCTAACACGAAGGATAAAAGGGGCTTCGCTTCGCTCACCCCCTTTACCCTTCACCTAAGCTACTGCAGTATTGTGCCCTGATATTTCTTGCAACTTTTGGTGTTCATTTATCAATTTTGGGTAGGAAAAAAATATTTTGGTGATCATTATCTTTAAATATCCTGTTCTTCCAGTATATGTATGGTAGGTCTTCAAGTATCTGCCTTTTGGATAAAGTTTTCACTTTATTTTAATGCTCAGCTCTTCTTTTTTTAAAATATCAATCAACGATATCCCACAGAGTAAGCTGCAGTTTTTTTCACGATCTTTTAGAAGCACCAAACTCAAAACCCGGTCCTCTACACTACAAAAAGCCCACCCCTTTCAAATATTGGTTTTTGTCCAACGCAGCTGAGAGCAAACCCGTGTTTTTCCATCCGCTCCCATTCACACGAGTCGCCATATCTTACGCATTGCTTTCACCATGACGTTTTATAGTGCCACATCATTACTGAATAGAAAACATAACAATGCTCAAAATTTCGAAGGCGTCAAATATAACTAAACTCTGTTCATTCCTTTATTTAACTTTTGACGTTTCCTTATTGCGTACATAATATGCAATATTTTTCAATGCACTTGTCAAAAATTTATGGGATTTGAGCTGTCAAAAGTTAAGCCATTCGCTGAATAGATTGTAATTAACTTAACTGAGAGCTGGAAATCCGAGAGTTCTTGTCCGGTGGCCTCTTAGGTCCTTATATACACGAATCTGGAAAGAAACTATGGCTACAGAGGAAACGAATCACAAACGAGTCCTCAGCTAGAAGCTTCGTGTGAAGACTATTTAATTCGCTGAATAGACTGTAATTAAATGACAGCTGGTAATCCGAGAGTTCTTGTCCTATTGCCTATTAGCCCAGAGGTACGCGATGTTGGAAAGAAATTAAACCAATTGATAACTAGTAACAGAGGAAACGAATAACAAACGAGTGCTTTACGCGATGTTGGAAAGAAATTAAACCAATTGATAACTAGTAACAGAGGAAACGAATAACAAACGAGTCCTATTACTTCGTATGAATCCTATTTCATTACAAAAAAAAACACTCAATGAAAGTAGTTAGTAACTGGAGACACTGTTCAATATTTTAATGAAAGGTTTTTTTTTATTAGTCTAGTTGTGTGTGACGCCTTAAGAATCGGTCTCAGCATATTTGTAGAGGATCGCATGACAAAGAACATGAATTAATTTTCAGACGTGTCGAACGGTAGAGTGAACACCCTCTGGGAGGTGTAGATATTCATACAATTAATGTCTCCCTAGTACATTACGCTTTTTAGCTCATTTATCAATCAATCTCTGATCTGGGGTTGATAAAGAAATGTTGTAATGTCAACAACACGGAAGTTATTTCCGACGGCTCATGAAATTTAATGGTCTTTTGAGTAGATATTAATTTTTAGGAATTTGTTTGTCTTGACTTGAGTGGTTAAGTTTCGACACATTAGGTCGTTATCTTTTAATTCATTGAACATTTATGTGCAGGTACATACATTACATCTGACCCCACAGTAGGATACCCTGTGTCGTGGGAAACAGAAACAGCGACATCACACACATATAAATATCCAAGACCTGTTTTTTTTTCTCTCTGTTATCCCAAGCCGGCGATCGAACCCGGGACCTCTCGCATGGCAGGGAAAGCCCACAACCGCAGGGTTTGTGTCCTCTGATCCCGGGATCATATCAATGTAGCAACCTATCCTGACGAATTGTGTCCACTGACCCCGGGATCATATCAATGTAGCAACCTATCCCGACGATTTGTGTCCACTGACCCCGGGATCATATCAATGTAGCAACCTATCCCAACGATTTGTGTCCACTGACCCCGGGATCATATCAATGTAGCAACATTTCCCGACGATTTGTGTCCACTGATCCCGAGATCATATCAATGTAGCAACCTATCCCGACGATTTATGTCCACTGATCCCGGGATCATATCAATGTAGCAACCTATCCCGACGATTTGTGTCCACTGACCCCGGGATCATATCAATGTAGCAACCTATCCCGACGATTTGTGTTCACTGATCCCGAGATCATATCAATGTAGCAACCTATCCCGACGATTTGTGTCCACTGATCCCGGGATCATATCAATGTAGCAACCTATCCCGACGATTTGTGTCCACTGATCTCGGGATCATATCAATGTAGCAACCTATCCCGACGACATGTGTCCACTGATGCCGGGATCATATCAATGTAGCAACCTATCCCGACGACTTGTGTCCACTGATGCCGGGATCATATCAATGTAGCAACCTATCCCGACGACTTGTGTCCACTGATGCCGGGATCAAATCAATGTAGCAACCTATCCCGACGATTTGTGTCCACTGATCCCGGGATCATATCAATTTAGCAACCTATCCCGACGATTTGTGTCCACTGATCCCGGGATCATATCAATGTAGCAACCTATCCCGACGATTTGTGTCCACTGAACCCGGGATCATATCAATGTAGCAACCTATCCCGACGATTTGTGTCCACTGATCCCGGGATCATATCAATGTTATCCCGACGATTTGTGTCCACTGATCCCAGGATCATATCAATGTAGCAACTTATCCCGACGATTTGTGTCCACTGATCCCGGGATCATATCAATGTAGCAACCTATCCCGACGATTTGTGTCCACTAATCCCGGGATCATATCAATGTAGCAACCTATCCCAACGATTTGTGTCCACTGTTTGTGTATCCCGACGATATCCCGTTGTTCAGAAACACGACACCTAACTTTATTTTATTTACTATTTTGAGAAATAATATAATGACTGACAGATCTGATATATTTTTTCTAAACAGTTTCAAAATCTAACCAAAGGCTATAAAATATAAAATTTCGAAAGTAAAATATTTATGTCTTGTAATTTTTTTATTTCTTACGATTGCAACGCAGTGAGGTGCGTCAAGCGGCGTCACTCAACTTCTCAGTGTGTTGTTATCGTGAGACTACGCTTTATGGTTCATATATTGTAGACTAAAATAAAAATCCCTTTGAATGTCCCTCATGAAATCAGCTTCGATAAAATTGATAAAATGATTAATCTTTTTTTCGTATCGCTTTACAGTGGGATCCGTGGACACAACAATAATTATTTTTTATGTGGAATCTGATCCTGGGATCAGTCGACACAAATCGGCGGGATCAGTTTCTACATTGATCTGACTCCGGGATCGGTGGACACAAAACCCAACAGCAGTGTCACTGGTCTTAAATTTCGAATCATTTAACGAACTCGTCATAGCGTCACGCTTATTAACATACGGGGTGCAGAGTCACAGCTGTGCCCGCGTCAGCCAGTTTTCAACAGTCAATTTTGCTCCATTCATTAACTAGTCCATAATAATGTGGGTGAAATCCCGATCCCGAAAAGGTTATATACTAAGTATAATAGAACTATCCATTATAGATTCACTTGTATGCAAAGAAATGCTGTTTCACTCAAAAGTACTTATAATGTGTTCATTATTTTGACAACCTTCTTTGAGCAAATTCGACCTTGCCGTGATACTTGAATAGTCGCCAGCAAAGTTGTATGGAAATTAATTGCTGGTGAGTTTTAACCTGCAGCAAATTCCTGTGAAAATCCATTATTTTCATGTTTTGTCAAAAATATTTATCACAATTTGGCTGTGTTAGTACAGGCAGCCTCGCAAAAAAGGCTTAGCTTAGCTACGCCCTCGGCCTTTAAGCTTGGTCATCATTGCAGCCTTTACTGTTCCGCGTTGTGTAGGCCTAGCTGCGCTCTCGGCCACCAACACTGCTGCCAGCAAGGCAGTCATTATAGACCGCGGCACTAATATACTATAAACCGGAGTGCTGACATTTTCACCAACATTAACTATGGCATGACAACTGGGCACAACCGTACCTCTGCCTCCCCATCTGGGAAAAGGGGTGACGCTATGGTTATTTGATTTATTTTATCTACACACGTATCATAAACCCTCTTTACTGCGTACAAAAACCGCACGTTACGATCAGCATAATGTTAAACTACTTGGTAAAAACTAATTTCTTATCTGAAAAATTACACATTTTGACCATAATGTGTAGTTTTTCTGCATATTATGACATTCAAATTTCGAATGCCGACGCCTGCCTGCGAGCCGCCCCTAGTTTGTCTGAAAGTTTGTGAAGTTGGTACTGACTTTCAATTTTCAAACACCGACGCCCGCCTGCGGCACGTTGGTACAACAGAACAAGGTAAACAACTGCAGAGCCACAATGCCGGTCAAACATGCGGTTCCTGAACACATCAAAGAGAGCTTATGATATGTGTGTAGATAAACTAGTGTATGTAACTGTACATAATTAGGCACTAAAACTCTCGAGTGATATTATTATGAAACTAGCCTTCGGCTCGTTTCATAAACCGACTCTCGAGTATTGATGCCCTCCATTATGTAGCAGTCACATAAACTACTATTATTATGTTTTTATATTTAAGATATTTTGATAGCTGAAGAAAACTATGGTCACAAACGAAAAGAAATAACGGTTCTCCTGATCGGATTAATGTACTGATGGACGAAATTGTTTTTCATTTGCGACCATATGTTTCTTGTGGAAAGTTCCCAAAATATGGCCAGCTAATGAAATGTCACCCTATATAGGTGTGTATACGTCAAGCGCCAACCAAGTTATACCTTATATCCAGTGGGTTTCTACTAAGTTTTTTTTTAGTTTACAGAGTACCGAACGGAGCCATCTCATCCTGTCCACCATTCAATCAATCCATCAAACAGTCCACATTCACCCAACGCTGGGTATAGGCCTATTCACTGCCACGCACTCTACTCCAGTCTTTTGCCTCCCGCACCCACTGCCTACCAACTATGGTGATGATTTCATCAGTCCATCTATCTGGTCTGCCCACTGGACGTCGTGCGATTCTGGGTAGCCATTCTGTTACCGCTTTGGTCCACCTTCCACAGTCTCTAGTCCTGTCGTATTGCGTTGCAATACATTTCATCTCAATTATCGGCGTCACGGCCCGGGCTGGTTAACAAGATAACTCACTATGACTAACTGCATGGATTCGTACCCTGTAATTTAATTCACTGAATAAATTTAAATCCTACTCCTGGAACTAAAGTTAAATGAAGTCCTGCTTGTAATTAATTCAGAATGGTGGCTTTTAATCACGCGGAATGCGCGGGAATATGCGGTCAGCTCTCTTAGTTTGGTTCAGAGTGAGCGACTCAGTTTCACGACGATTATGATCTCTATTTTGTGAGGGATAAATAGGGTACAGAAGGTGGCGCTTATCTTGAGTGCATCCGAAATACGAAAAACTATTTCAATTATTTATAACGAGGCCCCAGATTCGGTGATATTTTGTTATGAAAGTTGATACTGTCTGTTACAAATAATATTTTTACTAAAAAATATCTAATGGAGCCGTTGGAAAATTATAAAAACAGCAACATATAATCTCGCACCCTCTGCACCATCAGGGACAGTGCAACTCTGAATATATTTCAAAGTCGCTTGAAGAAGCATTTCCTCTCTCTCTCTTTAGAATTATAGGTACTATGCATGAAAGTACTTATTTATTTTCTTACTAGTACATATATATATATATATATATATATATATATATATATATATATATACAGGTGACATTTAATTAGCTGACCATATTTTGGGAACTGAAAAAAAAATCGTCACTCAGTACATTGAGCCGATCAGCTGATTACAAGATACTATGGGTAACCCAATATTTTTTTCGTTTGCGACCATATGTTTCTTGGGAAAAGTTGTTCATAATTATTGTTACTATCATTCCCCAAAATATGGTCGCCTAATTAAATGTCAACCTGTGCATATAATATGTATGATAATAGTTGTTTATTAGTATTTAGCATATTATTATAGTATTCATATAATTTTTTTTATTCATTGTAAATACTTTTTTTTTTTTTTTTATTTATTTTTTTATTTATTTATTTACATACGTGCTTGTGACCTAACAGTTAACAAAAACCAAATTGACACAAACAGACATTAATTTAGAGTACAAAGAAACAGGTTATAAAGAACACAGACGTTACTTACTTACTTATAACATAGACAAAAAGTGGCGACTTTTGCGAATCCCGTCAAAGAACACTGGAACAAGTCCACCTCAGTCCTCTCTGATATGACATTAAAGAGAGCGAGCGCCCGCGTCACCGGCGCCTCCCGCAGCATCGCCGTCCTCGCCAGCGGGATGTGGAACAGCTTGTGCGTCCTCGCCCGGAGGTAGTTGTTCGGCACATAGAGTCCCAACCGTGCCAATACTAACGGGTTTTCAAGCATGCCCCGGAACACCTTAAACACATATGTAGCAAGTGCGAGGCCCCTCCTGACTTCCAGCTCATTGTAACCAACCATGCCCAAAACGAACAGGGTTGGATACATAAGCGGAAAGAAAGGATAGACCCCGTACCGCTTGAGATATAGGTACCTAATAAATCGATTTTGCACTTTCTCCACCATGACGCTATATTTTGCTTCATGTGGGTGCCAGATAATTGCACTACTTTCCAGTTTGCTTCTAACCAAAGCATTGTACAAAGCACTTACAGCCTCAATGCTCCTAAACTCTCTAGCCTGTCTCATTACAAAACCTAGCTTTTTAAATGCTTGCTTGGTGACATCAACAATGTGATCACGAAACGTTAGATCGGTGGTCATGCGCACCCCCAGATCTTTTACCTCTCTTACCCGCGTCATTTCAGCGCCATCTACCGAGTACTGGTGTTGCAGAGGCTCACGTACGCGGGTGTAAGACATCAGCGCGCACTTCCCAACATTAAAGTAGAGTTTGTTGAGTTTGCTCCACTCCACCACCCGATCTATATCCCTCTGCAGCTTTTGGCAATCCGTGATGTGTCTTACTTCCATAAACAACTTAAGGTCGTCCGCAAACAAGAGAGAGACAGCGTCTCTTATGACCTCCGGAAGGTCATTAATCCTAATGATAAATTCTAAAGGCCCCAAGTTGCTGCCCTGGCTAACACCTGAAAATGTGAAATACGGTTCTGATGTATATCCCGCGTATTCCACATATTGCCTCCGGTGCTTAAGATAGCTGACGAAGAGCCGCATAAGTTGGGGGGTGAAGCCGACCCGACTCAACTTCTCCAAAAGAACGTCGTTGTCCACTGTATCAAATGCCTTCCGGAAGTCGAAGTAAGCGACATCTACTTGCCCCCCCGTATCGAGTATCGGCGTAACGTGAGAGACGAAACACAGAAGGTTAGAGTCAGTGTTACGACCTGGTCGGAACCCGTGCTGTGCGTCCGCAACCTGTTCCCTCATCTGGAGGTAGATGCTACGTTGCAACACCGACTCGAAGACCTTTGCAAACGTAGACAGAACCGCTACTGGCCTGTAACCGCTGACATCTGACCCTGTTGCACCTTTTGGCACTGGAATTACTCTAGTAATCTTCCAAACATCGGGGTATTCAGACTTGTCAAGGCACAGGTTAAAGAGGTAGAGCAACGGTCTGTCCAATACACTCCGACAGTCCCTCACTAAATAAGGTGGTATGCCATCGGGGCCAACGGAGTGCTTCGGCTTGAGTAGAGTCAAAGCAGCGCGCACATCTCTCAGTGTGAGCTGCGAGACGTGCACCCGGGCGCTACCACTCTCCGTCAAAGCTGCCTCCGCGTCTAACCGCGGTGCCACCTCAGCGTACACAGACTCGAAATACTTCGCGAACTCTTGCGCACATGTGTCGTCAGCTATGACAATGCCATTTTTTGTGATATGCGCGGTCCTACTACGCTTAGAACGTTTGTTCTTGACGTAGTTCCAGAACGATTTCGGGTCCTTCGTAAGTTGAACTTGGACTCTACTTAGATACTCGTCATGTCGCAAAGCAATTTTGTTTTTGACATGGGCTCTACTTTTTGAGAACGCTTCGTAATCACATTGAGACTTACTAGCTTTAAACTTTTTGTGTAGACTAGCTTTCAGTTTAATGTCGCGTATTAAGTCCGCCGTGTACCATTCCGGATAACAATATCTGGTAGAGTACCCGGCTCTACGCTTTTTTCTTGGAATGCAATTATCTAAAATACTTGTCACAATTTTATAAAGGCACTCTACCGCCCCCTGTACATCCTTTATATCATATAGAGGCGTCCAGTCTGTTGTCGCCAAAGAGTCATATAAAAGAGGAAAGTTTGCCTTACGAAAGTTCCACTGCGGCCTGTGGTCCGCATCACCCAGGTCCGGTAGTGACGCCTGCGTCCCAGGGTCATCGACAGTAGAGCTTGACACCATCACCCTGCTCCTGACACTGACAGCCAAGGGCGGATGCTGTGGGTCTACCTTCGGTACAAGGGACTCGCTCTCCAACTCTACCCTGACGTCGCCCTCGTCCAGCGCTGATAACACCAAGTCTAGTGTCCTGCCATTACAGTTCTCGACAAAGTTTCTTTGACGGAATTCGCAAAAGGTCATAAAATATTCAAAATAACTAAGAGAATCTACAGATGCAGAGTACAAATTAAAATCGCCTAAAACTAATACATTTTCATATTTAACACAGACATTCTCAATCATTTTAAACAGGTGCAAATAGTCATTATAATTAGATTTGGGGGGAGTATAAACAACAATACACGTAAATAAGTACTTATTATGCCGATGCAGTGCCGCAGAAACCATTTCAAAAGAAGCGGTGTCGATGTTTATACCGTCTTCCAACGGAATCTTGTGCAGTTGCAGTGTAGGTTTTGCGATCAGCAAAGCTCCTCCGTGTTTTCGTCCATCCATCCTGTCACCCCGCAATATAGAATAACCATCAGGAACGAGCTCTCCATCGTGCACAGTATCATTGATACCTGATTCTGTAACCGCAATCAAGTCGGCAGTGGCGGCTAACACGCTGGTATAGAAGCTGCTCAACTTAGTGCGCAATCCTCTGGTGTTTTGGTAGCAGATCGTCACCAAATCCCCGTCATTGGGCATATAAGGACTACTTTCTTGAGTTCGTTTTCGGCCAACCTCCTCGAAAGGGTATCCATGGCTTCACCCTAGCGTTGTCAGGCCACATGTTCACGGAGAAACACTTATCGTACAAATCGGCCGGGACTCCTATTTTATACGATTTGTAGTCGCCCTTCGGTTTCAGTGCATCTACGGTTCCAGATTCCGGAGCACACACTTGCTGAAGATATGCTTGAACCTCTTCCAGGCCCGAGCGCATATTCCATAAGTGGAAATATCTTCGGCGCTCGACGGCTTGCAATGTTGTGACGCTCGGTCCCGCAAGACAACACATAGATTGTGGACGACGAGATTTTTTCCGAACCTCTATCCATCCCTCTCCGTCTTCTGGTTCATCGGCTGTGTTTGTTTTTTGCGGCGCCTCAAACGATTCTTCGTTTCGTTGCTGCTGTGAGGGAATAACTTGGGCAGATGATGTTGTCCGTACTCTCTTCCCCTCTATTTCCGGCCGGATTGAAACCATTTTTGCCCCCAAAATCATTTGTTTTTCTGCTGCCTTTGACGCGAAAGTACTTCCGGAGCAAGATTCGGCCTTTGATTCCGATGGATTCGATTTCTGGTTCGTAGCAGAGGTTTGAGACTGAACAGCATTTTGAGCTCTACCTCCAAGAGTTTCCAACTTTGACTCTACCAGCTGCGTCCGGGAAATCACGGTGTCCATTTTGGAGCCGAAACCTGTTACTGATTCCAGCACATTTTTCAGCATCGCAGATATGTCAGCAACCTCTTGATGCAATTTTCTTATCTCCGCATTGATCTCCAGATATTCAATGGAGCGGTAATCTTCGTTTGCCGGTGGTTTTATAACTTTATTCCTCGAAGTCACAGCCGCTGATCGCATTTTGGAAGAGCCCACGGGTGTTAGTGAGTTGTCACCCCCCTTTTTCATCGAAATGCGACACTCCGGACAAACCCACTCATCATTATCTTCCTTGCTCATGCTACGCGCGGTTGTAGAGGTACAAGCTAGATGGAATATGTTCGAGCAACTTGCCATCTTGCAGCGCAGACGGTCTTCGTCATCTTTAATCTCCCCTTGGCAGGCATAACACATAGTCATGCCGTTCATGTTTGTGGAAGTGGCGCTAGTAGTCACACAATACATGAATCGAGTTTCCTTGAAAGTCCACAATTGTTTATTTCATTATATTATTGTACATATAGGTCTACCTCTGGTCAGCAATCAACATTTCCTATCTTAACCTGGTTTGTTGAAAGAGATTTCTTATTAGAGATAAGCTCCGTCTTTGTACACAATTTTCATGTAACTATTGTTGTTTTATATGTTTTTTGTGCGATAAAGAAATTATGAGTTATGATTTATTTCTTCCGTGCCGTGGTGCACAGTTGTTCCCACGAGACATGTGGCTAGCCCATTGCCACAGCTCTCGAGATATGAAGTATTTGAAATATGTTTACATCGCCGTTAGAATAGAATGTCCATAAGTAAATTTTATTGCATACGTTGTTTCCGTTTGTAGCCTTAACCCTTCAGTTACCACCGGCGTTAGCTAACGCCACCTAACTGTTATAGGTTTTAAATTTTATCACCATGGGTTAAAAATCGCGATTCGTCCCAACTACCCTCAGTTTTTCAGTAGTCAATAAAATGCATCCGTAAAAAACGTCCAATATTAGATAGACACTAAAACCACCATGATTACTCCAGACTTTCATACAATTTATTAGCGATATTACAAAGGAACGGAGAACGTTTCTCACACACAGGTGCGCTCAGCTGACGATTTGCTAACTTGCCATAATAGTATTTTGTGATAGCCTGAGAGATGCCATCTTATGTTATATTCATATTATTAAACCCATAGAGAGTTTTAAATTAACCGTTGAACCCAAAAGTGCACGGTTAAATACTCGTTATTGTGCCTATTGTGCAATTAAATTAAACGCACATGTGCGGTTAAAAGTGCACAGTTGGTATTTAACCAATCGCAAATTCGGTACAGTTTTTATCAAATTCAGTATATGAGGAAGTAGTTAATTTTCCACACTTTTCAGTCGACTTTAGTAATAGATAATTGTCAGTTGTTGAATGACATCAGCTGATTTGGGGAAATTACGACGAGAAGGTACAGAACTGTCATTTTATTAGTTATCATGATGATATCTCAAATATCGTAAATGATAACTGTCCTTATTAAATGTAAATAACTTTCATGTTTTCTAAGTAATTCGCATTTAGCTGATTGGAATGGGGAGGACAAAATGTTATAAGCAGAATGAAATAATGTGTAGGATATTTCTTGACTGATAAAATTCGTCAAATTCCTCACAAAATATTTCATCTTTCAGTTGAACAGTAGATCAATGCATGCATATGCTTTTGGTATCATCTCCTATACTTTAAGGAAATTGAGTTGGAACCATTTTTCGTGAGCAGTTGAGCATGCCACATATATTGTTTGGGAAACTTATGGCGTTTTCCACGTTTCGTGACATTAGTCTTTAGTTATGTTAGTTCTTCTGCTAGGATTGTTAAATAGAATGTAATTTCAGCTGCCTCCTTAAAACGTGAACAGGAGGTGAACAAAACAGCTATTTTTGTGGTAAATGTACCCCATTAATGTCCCCACCGAGGGGCAAGGGCCTTTACCCAGATACGAGTAAGATTGAGCCATACTCCGCCACGCTGGCTCAGTGCGGCTTGATGGAGGGGCATCGGGCTCAGGTCAAAATATTAGTGCCTCTGACACCGCTTTACGACTACTACCACGGAGGAGCGGTTGTAGCCGGGGCCTACAGCTTTAAGGGCCGTCCGAAACACGACAGTGTCCGAAACAAATGCGACATAGGACGGACACCCACCCAGTTCCTGTCTGAGCCAGATGTTGCTACCCGCACGATCGTTTCATATATCATATCGCCACGGAAGTGATCATAGCTTCTTAGCCTTGCATTTAAGTCGACTATCATTATTTCTTAAGTTCCATATAAAAATACATTCTTTAATTAACTCAAGCCTAGGATAATGTAGTTATAATGGTTTAAATTAATCTCACTTACTGACAAAACTTCACAAATATGAAATACATACAGAGGCGACAGGCTGCATGTCGATGATATTCCATGATAACATGTCGGCTACATACAATAAGCAATGCTGCAAAATATGCACGTAAATACTATGTAAGTTACCCATACGCTAGCTAAATTCCCACAAAAAAAAACATGTTCCTTTCCAACCGCTTTTCCCAAGTAATTATAGAGGTTAAGCCGATTATAGCAGCAACAGCAGAACTTAACTAGTGCATGGAATCAGAAAATGTCAACTAAGGTGTTGCTGAAACCTGCAGAGCGTGATTACAACAACCGTTTACTTTGAACACCTTGTAAGTGTAGCTAGCATATAGGTCATTGGTAGTTTATGCGGGTTCCGTAAGTGTGATTTACCTACTTAAGACGACTATGGATTATGAAAACATTTGGTTGGTGAGTTAATCAGTGCAATATAATTTTTCGTCACCCCAAATGATTTTTTGGGGATATGATAAAATTTGAATCTTTGAAATTAGTTTATTGGCCTTAGTGATGTTCTGGTCATAATAATAACCCTTTACATTTTTGACTACTTATTTATGTATAGAATATTATGAAATAACCTGTCCATCAAATGAATTTAAGCTGTGTCTTGAGAACAGGTTTATTTCCGATATGTTAGGTATTGCAAACTCTACAAAACATTCTTGAGTTAACCTAATATGAATGAAAAGAATGAATGAAAGCGAGCCCTGAACTCCTAAAAGCGCTTAGCTGAAATGACCTCTGGCGAACCCTAAAAAACTAGACCAACAGCAAGCAAAGTAAACGAGTGTTAATAGGCAATATGCGCGCCCGAAATTGCTTGGCTAACGTTGTTTTCTCTGTAACTAATATTGGCATAACCCCATTATCGGGGACATGGGTATCGCTGGCACCTACTTTTGTTTTGAATCTGGTAGTTAAGACGCTGGGTAACTGCAAATTCGGTCAAATGGAAACGCTATTTCTCCTAAAGAAATCACTTTACACATCCCGAAAAAATATATGTTTTGAAGACACCCCTTTTCTTCAATCAATTTGTTTGTTTTTTTTTATAAGTCAGTTGGAAAATAAATAAAACATAAGATGCCGGCGGGGCGGCGGACAGCCGCTCAAGTGCAATTCGAGGTGACCGGTTGGTTAGATATGTGTGTTTGTGTGTGTGCGTAAGCCGCCACCACTGCCGCCGTCGGAGTAACAAGGAGTGTATAAATGAATTTTGCCGAAATAATATTTTTCTTATATTTTTGCCCACTCGCATTTTTTCCAACGATTAGTTTTTGCTAGTAGTATAATTTTCTATACGCTTTTATTTCGTAATTTCTTTATTGTACTACACAAAACAGACATACAGATAACTTATAATAGAAAAAACATGTACAAAGGCGAGCTTATCTCTCAAATGAGATTTCGTCCAGCAAACCAAGATGGTAGGAAAGGTGATGGTTGAGCGGGGGAAGACCTGCGCGTACAATAAAACTCTATAAATGCTACTACTAATATATACTACAAACAATATTATACTGATGACTATAATTGCTAAAAATAGACTGGATACACAATTACTTAAATACAACGTAAAAATATGAATCAAACGTATAATAAACTAATACATACCGGAAAGGGAGAGATAGTGCTTCTTTAGCCGGTTTTTGAATATATTTAGAAATGGGCTGTCCCTGATAGTGCAGGGAAGCTCATTCCAAAGTCGTACGGCTCGGATTCTGAACCCGTGCTCGTAGGCTGCAGCGGAGCGATCTGGAGCTTTGAGCGTAGACCTCATATGATTTCTCAGAGGCCTGCTTGAAGAAAGTGAAGCGATCACGTAGGAAGTTATGGTAGCGAGGGTTCCACAAAATATTATAAAGGAAACACAGGATATGAGAGTCCCGTCGCAGCCAAATCGGTAGCCACTTCAGCTCCCTGCGATGCTGAGACACGTGGTCATACTTGCGCAGTCCGAAGATGAACCGAATCCCGAGATTTTGAAGTCGTTCGAGTTTGTTCAGTTATTTCTACTGTTTCTTTTTGCCAGAAATATATTTTCCTATGCATTTATTTTTTCAATCCGTATTTTCTCTTATTGTTCCTAAGAAAAGTGCCTGTGACAGACGGAATGATGGAAAGGTGAGTGATCTTATAAGTGCTCCTTTTTTACTTTTTGAGGTGCGGAACCCGAACCGTTTAGAAAAAATAATCGAACCGTTTAGAAAAAATAAATAAATAATTACTTATGTGACTAATTATGATTCATAAATATCTAGGGGCATAAATGATGACGGCCTTTGTCACATTGCGATTCAAGGCTTTGCCTCCCGAGCAAGAGGTCCCGGGTTCGAATCCCGGCTGGGGAGGATAAAAAAATCCCCAGGTCTTGGATGTTTCTATGTGTGTAACGTTGGATGACGCGACCATCAGCAGATGGATTCCCAGAGGCATGTTCTGCCTACTCATAACGCTCCAGTCCTGTTTATTCATAACCCTATCCGTATTCTGGAATTTAATAATCTTAAGAGGATCTTTCGGTAGATCCTCCTGCTTCCCCGGAAGCCACACAGCCACTCGCGAGCTGTGTGCCACTTCTTTGCGACGAGGCCAACATCGTTAAGATCATGAAGAAGCCAATCCCTTGCCTCCTCAGTCATTGGTGTCGCATGAAAGAATTCTTTTAAAACCAATCTGATGATTAGATCAGTTTTTGTACTAAGTAGTTTGTACTACTCTCTTACCATATCGTGGCTATGATGAATCTGTCAGATTAGATGTAGTCTTATAATTAAGGTTATCGGTTCCGCAACTAACAGAGTCTTCATTGCCCAAAAAAAATGTGTGTGCGCTATTTTTGGTGGGCCATACCGTATGATCTAATTGCGTATTTATCTAATTGCAGCCGCCAAATCTTCATCCAATGTCATCCTTGTGGTACAAAGCAACTTCTAGCGTACGATGCTCTGGTACCCAACTGTGACTCTTGGATAGACGCTGCTCTGTCGGCTGATTCTCATCTGTCGCCTGCTGTTTAACTTTCACCTCTATCCTGAGACTCTTCCTCTACTGCTTATGCAACATTTCTTGGCGTGCCAGTTTGCGGGGTTTATTTTTCTTTCGTTTTTTTTGGTTTTCTCTGCAAGTGTCAGTGCCAATGCATATTATTCCTGCCATCGCATTGTCAATACAACGGCTTGTCTATTGTAAGTGGGGTAGGTTGTAGTCGCCAAATATGAAGAATTTATCAAAGCCTTGTGTGAATTATCAAAATGAGTAGTGTATGCGGTCTGCAAATGCAGTCTGGTGTTTTGGGAGGTATAATAACTGCGCTAATGAGGTGATTTTTATTTTGTGTTGAAATGGTTAGTTAAGTATATTGTAATATGCTTCATTTTGCTTTTATCAAACACCACAGTATAATTTATTGGAAATCTAAAAGTTTGTAATCAAAAATTGTTCGGTTCCTGGGTAATGCATGACATGAGTCTTGATATTAAGTATCGTTAGAACAAAGAAAGAGATATGAATTTTGCTGGAAAACCAACACAAACGATTTCTTACCTACCCCTTTTACAATATTTATATATACAATATTTATGACATACAAGGCTGAATATTTGACGAGCTCATAGTTCACATATTAAATTCTTGATGCTGCATTCGGATTTTTATAGTTCATATTCAGAATGATAAGATTATTAAACATTAAACATTTAAACATTAAACATTTACATACAGGCACATACATTGCTTCTGGCCCCACACTAGGATACCCTGTGTCGTGGTAACCAGAAACAGCGACGTCACACACATATAAACATCCAAGACCTGGGGATTGTTTTTTTTTTTTTTTTTCATTACCCCCAGCCGGGGATCGAACCCGGGACCTCTCGCATGGTAGGCAGAGCCACAACCGCTGCGCCACAGAGGCCGTCAACCAAATAAAAAGAAATTAAACAAAACTAAACTAACACTAAAAAACACAACAAAATTGTATCCCAAAAACGAGTACGTTAGGCGGGCGGCGGCGGCAAAATCAGCGGCGTAAAATCAGCCTTATCAAACTGCACCATTTTTAGTCCAGAAGTTTTGCTCAGCTACAATATTATTCCCAGTTTCTTTTATTATTACTTCCATTTATTTGATGTAAACATTTAGGTAGATACGTTTCGATATCGCAAGCACGTACCGCGATCAAGGGTTTTTACCTCAATCCTTTTCGGATTTCATTTCCAGAAATTTCTGTACGAAACCTTCCAAAACTCCCTGTAATATAAATACATGGCGGTATGAATATAAATGTCATTTAAGTAGGGCATGGCTTGTGACGGTGTACCGACATATGTCGTTATCCCTTAGGTTGTGTGTGTGGAGTGATTTTGCATATGCTGAAGGGGTGGTCTTGTATGGTGGTACGAGTGTGCACATTGTCTACGTGAGTAGTAAGAGCACTACTTGTCTGTACGATGACAATGGAGACTCGACAGCAAGGGAGGAAAGAGTAAGTATGCTCGTGTTATGTACAGAAAAATTGCATGCTTTGCCGTCGTTATCGAGGCAATTTGCAGGTTTTGTGAGGTTATTATAGAAGAAAAAGCACGCCGTAACTCTGCAAAAGGTTAAAAGTTTAACTGCTTTAGCTTTTTCCGTTATAGGTTCTTTTTTACGTTTATGATAGATGATTCAACTATCACTCAATATAGCCACTTAAGTAAGAAAGCAACGATCGAAGGACTTACGTGCTAAGCTTTGTTTATGTTTCTTCTTCTGGTAAAGTTCATTTGACCATTTGAATATTTCTGCGAGCAAAGCAGAACAAATCCAAATTCAAAAGTCAAATACCAACCATATAAAGCTGATATATGATAAACGTTTGCACGAAGAGTTGGAAATTCGTACCCTCAAAAAACCCAAATTCAAAAATCGAATATGATTACCAACCTTACGATATCACAACCTTATGATTACCAAGCTAAACTCTATAATATGGTTCCACAAAACATAGTGTCCTAAGGCGGTTAACATTTTGCAAGCATGATACTGATCCGACCTGGAAACCTCGTTACGAACAAACACGCTTTCAGGCTGAATTTAATTATCTCTTATCAACATTAAAGGCGGATCGTGCGCAGCTTAAAAATGTTTCACCGCGAGTGTTTGGAGAGAAACGTATTTAAAAGTGATATAAGCGATTTATTTCGAATGTATCTGTGATGAGGTGATTTGACCCCCGTTCGTCCCGGGAAAAGATTAAGTAAATGAGTGCTGACAACAGAACTACACATTCTGTGAACATTTCAACTCTCTAACTATTTCGGTTTATCAGGCAGAGCCCGCTGACAGACGGACGGACAGATGGACACACGGACAGAGGGACCGCAGAGGCTTATTAATAGGGTCCGGTTAGTCACCCTGCGGGGACGGAACCTTGTCAACGATCGCGACCATCATAAACATAACTTAACATTTATATGTAGGTATACAGGCCCATAGATTAAACTTAAGAAACATAAACAGTTAAATACAGGCACATTGCTTCTGGCCCCACACTATCATACCCTGTGTCCTGGGAACCAGAAACAGCGACGTCACACATATATAAACATCTAAGACCTGGGGTTTTTATTTTCTTCATTATTAGGCAGAGCCACAACCGCTGCGCCAAAGAAGTCCTCCAAGGCGAGATCGTTTCTGTGTATGTGCCTTTATATAAATGTTCTGTAGTATGGGCACTAGGGTAGGTACCCTGTGACGTGGAAACTAGAATCATCGAGTCAAATACACAAAAGATCCAAGACCTGAGGATTATTTTTATATGGGTACTTGGAATGACTTAACAGTAGATTTACCTTTCATAACTCGTAACAAAGGCAACGAATACTTTATTTTGAATCCACTACCATTTCGTAACATACCGGATAAGTTACGTAGCATTTCTGGCGCTGCTGCAGGAAACTCGGCCATTATTTCACGGACTAACCCACCGATACATATCTAACAATTGAATGCCTGCCGGCGCACTAAGGGAATACGTTATCTTTTACCTTCTTGAATATTCCAGATTATACTAATAGGTAACCTGTCTCTGAGGCTTATGGCGTGAGTTGGTTTGTGGTAGTTATTATTAATCAGCTGTACAGGGTGTAACCGTAAGGTGTAGTCATATTTTAAGGGGTTGTTAGGGAAGTCATTCTTAACAACTTTCATATTTGATCAGAGCAACTTTATATTTACTTCTCCATTCTTTGAGCCCACATCTTATTCTTAGTTAGATATTCTGTTGCGGTAATTAATACCAATTCGTCAATAGTTTGAGCGAGGTTAATAATGCGTTGCTTAGTGCTTCTAGTTTTAATTAATATGTAACTTCTACCGGTGAGAACCTATTAGTGGTTTATATGTGTACTACGTTGTAACCCTACTAAACATTTTCTAAACCTTGGTTTTCCTAAGATAATAAAATAAAATAAAAAATATCAGCTGACTGACTAGCCCAAATTGTATGAAGTAGTGAAAAATAAAGTTGCTCTGATTATGTAAATCGATTTCTTATTATTAAGTAGTCGTCCTGTTACAGTATATGTAACCGAGTTCAAAACCTGAATGGCCTGTTTTAAGATATAAAATTATTCATAATTGTCATTACATGTCCGAAAAATTAAATAAAATAACTGTAAAATGTCATAGTACATTAATTAACAAGGCAGATTGGAATGATCTCAATAATTCATTGACACGAACTGTCAAAGATTTAAAAATAAAAAGTTAACGTTAATAATGTTTGCTCGACTAACCAGACCCTCAATCTGAATTTAAATATGGGTGTGTGCAGCAGAGATGACGGTTTCCGGTATTATATTATAGACGGTTGGGCCTGCGGTGTGCGTGAGTTTGGCAGCTTTCTCTAATGAACGAGGTACGGTGACACGTTTCCCCGCCGCTGCGTTGCGTGTGCCATGTCTGTGTATTTCCGCGTGCGGTTCGGTACGAACTGAGGTTCTCTTGCGTGTACACTGCGATCTGGAAGCCATAGATGGTAGCATTAAGATTCCAAGTTTCTTAAAGTGGGTTTGGCGTGAGTGTCGCGTGGGACTCGTGCTATTATCCTGACAGCCCTTTTTTGCAATCTGAAGACACGCTCCCACGGCGCCGCCGGACTGGAGGAGTGAGTGCACTGTTGCAAAGTAGCAAGAGCACTCGACACTTAGGTCACTTAGCCAAGTTTGCCGCATTTTCATTCAAACGTTGCTCCAGTAGATCAATGCTGGTAGCGCTCACCATTGCCGCGACGTCATCGGCGTAGATAAATACCTCCGCTTTATTTATTATAGCATTTCGATGACACCAAGTAATGCTACTATAAAACCGGCTTAAAAAATAAAAGAAAAACTCAATGTAATCGTCGGACAAAGGCCCAGATGCACAATCGTAAACTCTAAATCGAATGACTCTCAAAGTGATAATGTCAATGTCTTTCGCTCGGGTAATGACAGTACTAGTATGAAGTGCTCGATAGATCCCTCGATCTATCGCGTTCAAAAGCGAGTTAAAACTTTTCTCGGTATCACTGCTGCTCTATTTTTATATGGAATAATTATATTTGAAATATGTGTGGTACGGTCAACTAAATAAATCCGGTTAGTATACATAATTACCGGTAAATATACTAACTACTGATTTTGGTGAATATAATAGATATAGCCAAAATCAGTCCGATTAACTACTTCAACCGGTTATTAATAATACTCACCAAGAGAGTTTTGTGAATGTAATTTTCCCCTAAAACCATTATTTTCTTAATCAACTATGGTTTATTGAAGATAAAATAAAATAAATAGTATTTTTATTCTTAATATTATCTATAATTGCACAGAATGTTTATTAGATAGGTGTGAACTATTTTATGTGAACTTAAGTGTATGTTATAAGAATTTTTGTTGTTGTTACATGTTCAACCTAACACGAAGGATAAAGGGGGCTTCTCTTCGCCCACCCCCTTTACCCTTCACCTAACCTACCGCAGTGTTTTGCCCTGATATTAGCTGTGCAAATCAGTACCTATTAAACATATTCACCACGGACGCGTGGTGATTTTATTACTCACCGGTTAATGTGATAAATCTTGCTGTTTTCATTTCTTTAACCATCGATATTGGTAATTATGAATAATAGCCGGTTAGTATGCATAACAACCGAATCATTATCTTCTAAGTAGCATATATACGAAACTATGACAACTCAATCATTTGAGCTACTAGTCTTAAGATTATTATCAAACGGAACTGAAAATATTTGGTCTATAGCAACTTGGGTGATATATTATTATGAATTAACAATTTAAGCAAAAGATAATATTGTCATAGTTCCATTATAGTTTGTCAGCTTACTACGTTTAATTTTAAAATGTATTACTTGAACCATTTTCAAATATTTATTTATGTTACCGCGAGCTTATATCTAAAAAGAGATTGCTTCCTGCAGACCACGGCATCAAAGGAAATATGTAGGAGTAGGCAGCAAAAAGGGTAGGCACTGCACAATTACTAGTATTAATGGAATGTCTAGGAATAAATTAAATTCCTGTAAAACACAGCGAGTAAATACTAAATAAGTAATAAAAAAGTATTTCTTACAAATCACTCCATATTTTTCCGTCCCTACAATTGGACACAGAAAATTAAACATCAGTACATTTTTCCTGCTCAAAGGACTCTGTTTTCTTTCCCTTTGTGAATTCATAATGCCTAACCTACTTTCCTGCCATCACTCGGCAAAGCGCAAAATGTGTCGACGTGTAAGTATCTCAGAAGATTTTAGTTATTCATATCCAGGGTCCTTTTACGGTGGTATGGAGTAATTTTAAATGTATGTGCTAATAAACAGTTTATTTAACTACTCGAATCTCTCACTACGGCAGTCTGCGCCGACTGTCATGTCTTCCATCTTTTGAGATGCTGCAAGCTGGTGAATTCGCAAAGGAGATTAACCAGGTCCGGCGTGAAAAACATCTATCTCAAAATAAAGAGTATAATCAGTAACTACACTAATTATATTCTTTATTCTATAAAAATATTGTAATGAAATTCAAAGACTAAGTGGTTTTTGTTAAACTAACGAACGGACGAATTGTACCTATCCAGCCAGGATTATACCTAGTCCGGTCAAATGGCCAGCATACCAGAGCGCACGCTTTTTGACGGGGGAGGGGGGGGGGGGGAAGTGACCTGCCGAGTGAGAGGGGAGGAGTGTGTATAGAATCGACTGATTAATGCAACTTTTAGCCAATATAGGAAGTTTGGACAGGGGAGGATATGTGATCGGAGAGCAGAAAAAATGATTTTTTCATGTTTCCTGATCTTCTGCTTCATGTTTTATTGGTTGATTTACGGGTTCGGTTCTGCTGAGTTGTCCGATGTGCTTTCAGTTTCGCTATGTGTTTCCGGGACCTGGTATATATTTTATTTGAGGCAACCCTAACTTCATCCCTATTGTTAGCTATTTCCATCCAGTTAGCTAGGATTCTTTCCGTAGTATTTAATATCGTGTTTGGGACAGAGCCTTTAAAGCACAAAAAAGATGTTTAAGGGCGATATGTCATTTAAAACAAATAGAAACATGTCAGCCACATTTCAAAAAATTAAGAATTTTAACTCTACCATCGTTATATATCTATGAAATGGCCGTTTATGTAAGAAATAATTGGGATCATTTTAAAAAAATAAATTCAAAAAGAAGCATTATGTTAAGCATAACGCGGCACTCGACCGCACTATTTCAAAAAAATGTGTTTGGGATGATACCAAAAATTTATAACAATATTCCAAAATGTATCAGAGAAATAGAATCATTTCATTTATTTAAATTAAAGCTTAAAGAACATTTGCTTAATAAAGCCTACTATAGCGTACAAGATTTCCTCAATGGTGACTGAAAGATTGCTTAATGGGTGGGTGGTAGCGTATGTTTATTAAGGATCTATGTAATTTGCAGTATTTGAATAATCAAACGGACATGTAATATAATGTATTGTTATGTAATTTAAATTTAATCTAAATATAATTTAGTTTAAATTAATATTTGTACGCCTTTAAGGTAGAGTGTGGCAAGAACAATATTTATTTAACAACCCTGTAACCCACATTCACAAATAAAATATCTTTATCTTTATCTTTATCTCTTTGAGGGAGTCTTTCCAGATATATATGGATCGACCGACTTTTTTCTTATTAGTTTCGTAGTTCAGGGCGTCGTGGCGTATGTGTTTTTGGGGGCGTCTTAAAATATGTGTATATAAGCACATTCTGTGATTTTTTATTCGTTTGGTTATTGTTTTCCCCTGTAGGATGTCGTATTTTTTCCTATGTATTGGTTGGTTTTTGGTCGCTCAAGATTATGCGTTCATATTTTTTTAGGCTTGAGCGGTTAGCTTTGGTGAGGGCTGCCACTTTAGATTTAACATGGATATCACCAAGCGTCATTAACAAACACAGGTACTTTTATATACTTGAACAACACAATACAACAAAGAATAGAATAGAATAGAATAGAATATGCGTTTATTCAAGCGTCACAATACACAACACATAGCACAAAATAGGAATATACAAAAATAGGAATACACATGGACAACAACAAAAGTGGGCATATTATGTGATGTAAATGGCTTCTTAAGAAAACAGCGTAGTAACATACCACTACTTTCTGCATGTACTTAGCAATATACACCCATTCACACAGGTTCATTAGGCTTTAAACATAATAACTTTGAGTAAAAAGCATCATCAACTCAAAAACTGGGTTACTTTCACTTTCTATAACACGAGTTGAATATTGTGTGAGAGGATCTGTGGATCCATTTCAGAAGAATCAAAAGGTCCGCGGAAGCCCGTGCCACACCACCCCATTCGGGAGAGATGGGTTACTTGATGGGAGAGAAAGATCCCATCTTTACCTCTCAACAACCCACGGCACCTACAGACGCCATTCCTCCGCCATAGGTTCCAAATTTGATACCACGGCACGAGGTTCAAAATGTCGATGATGATTTTTTCAATTTCCATATTTCGCATTCCCCACAGTACTTGAGCGATGGGGACTACCTTCGGGTATTGTTTCGTAGAATGTTTGGCTTATAACGTTTTTGAAGTGGATATTTGAGAAAAAAATATGACAAACGACTCGGCATTTATGAAACTGCAAACTCTAGTTCTGAATTTAACCCTATTAAAACCACTTAGTAAGGATATCTTATCCGCTCAGTTACCAACGCGGCGTTAGCTAACGCCACTTTTTCGTTATAGTTTTTTTTTACCATGGCATAGGGTTCATAATCGTGGTCTGTCCCAACTACCCTCGGTTTAGGAGTAGTTAAACTGCAAAGTTCACCACAGAGTCGATCACTAATCACTCTAAAAATAATATATCATGTTTGCAGCTGTAATGTAACAGCATTCACGTAATGACATCCTAATGATAACGTTCTTGTCTTGTCTACTTCCGATTAATGTAAACTTATCGAATTTTTCATTCATTGTGGTTTTGGTTTATAGTATATTATAAAGTTAAAATACGGACAATTCACCCGAGTTCACGCATTAATTTGCATTATACTTCTCCCGAAGACTGGCACCCACGCCCTCCATCTTCGGAACCAGGTCCAGCGGATGCACTTTATTATTGAACTGTACACTATTTCTCACACAACTAAAACACACAATCGCAAAAACGTAGCAAAATTTTTTGTAATCCTAATTCACGACACATCACTTCGACAAGTTCGCCTATGGGTCCTTTGGGAAAAAAGGCTCTATTGTTCTCCGGAGCTATCAGGGACACATCCGCGTTTCGATGGCCCAAAGCCTTTCTCTTATTTTACTAATATACTTTAACATAATATAATTTTGATTTTATTCACCAAAATTTCAAAGTTTGTATGGACTGGGTGGCCTGTGTTTTTGAAGCCCTTCATTCACCTGATCAGGGAGATTGCAGGTAGCCGGCAAAAATGTTTTATAAATTTTGTTATATTTTTTTATTTATTTCAAGAAAGCACATAAATACACAAAAGTGGAATAGTGCCCACAACACTGTAATGGGACACAGCAAAGTTGGTTACATCGTGCCTTATGTAATAAATATCTACGAGTATCTATTCTAATATGCTATACGATTTATTATACACAAAACAAAATGTTGTCTGTCAATTATTTAAGTTGTGTCTACTGTGTCTAATAAATCTGAAAATTTACTTTTTGTATGATAAATATGTGGTTGCAAATGCCAAAAGAATCGCTTTGCAAACATAGTATTTGTTACAGGAACTTTAAATTTAAAGTTTCTTCTGTTGGGCCTTTGTCTAAAGAGCTTACATAAATGTGTGATATCTGAGAGAATACATATAATTTTATTATACTTAATAGTTTACTTTCAATGAATGGATCATCCGTACTATATACAAATGGCTTCCTTAACATTACTTTTATTAGCATACGCTGCGCTCTCTCGAGACGGAGTAGGTGTGATTTTGCAGCGCCTCCTCATACGCAAATACAGTATCTTAGAACACTTTCTCGTAGAGCCTAATAAACTTTATAAAGCGTGTGTTTATCTTTTATATTTCCTAGTCTTTTTATTATGTATATTAGTGTTCTGACTCGTCCTGAACTTATCTATATGTAGGGGCCCCAGTTTAATCTATGGTCTTTAATTACTCCCAAGTATTTTTTATGTTTAACTTCCTCAAAACACTGACAAGTAAAGATTGGAAGCCCTTGACCACATTCATGTAGCTTGGCAGCTAGGTCTCTTGGCGGATCAGTAAGAGGTGTCTTAACAAAGCTGATATACTTTTTTGTGGAGTTTAAGCTTAGTAAGTTCTTAGACAGCCAATCACAATCAAATCTAAATCTACACCACAGGCATCGGTAGACTACTCGAATAAGTACTTTGTGAATGTGGGACGTACACTAGCTTGCAACATTCTTAATAAATTAAATAAAACGCAAACTCAACTAGCATCAGAATTTTTTGAAGACAATAGCCCCACCAAATCTATAGCTTTTATTCCGACCGATGATAGAGAGATTAATAATATTATAATGAGCCTAAAAAATGCCACATCTACTGGTTGGGATGGAATATCATCAATATTTATAAAAAAAAGCTGTACATATAGTAGCTCGTCCAATTTCCGACCTATGCAATCAATGCTTATCAAGTGGTATATTTCCCCAGGTTCTGAAGCAGTCGATCGTTATCCCCATTTTAAAATGTGGGGATAGGGACAATATATCCAATTATAGACCGATCTCTCTTCTGCCTACCCTGGCTAAAATTATCGAAAAGACTATTAATACCCGTCTTCTGAACTTTCTTGAAACACAAAACTTGTTGTCCAACAACCAGTTTGGCTTTAGAAGGAACAAGTCTACCACTGATGCTATTGAGACAGTAGTATCACACATTGCACAAAAACTAGATAAGAGGGATAAATGCATAGGAATTTTCCTCGATCTCGCCAAGGCGTTCGATACTATGTCTATCCCGATACTCCTACGGAAGCTTGAATATAAAGGCGTACGTGGTATTCCTCTAAAGCTGCTTACAGACTACCTTACCAACAGAAAACAAGCGGTTAGGGTTGACACGATACAAAGCGATAAGGAAGATATCATCTTTGGAGTGCCACAAGGCTCTGTCCTTGGGCCTACTTTATTCTTGGTCTATATCGATGACCTCTGTAAAAAACAAATGCAACATGCCAAGGTGGTCACTTTTGCTGATGATACAGTAATACTATTCAGTGCAAAATCCTAGGAGGAGGTGAAAAATATAGCAGAGGATAGCATGCGTGTTGTTCTTGAATGGCTAAACCAAAACATACTTACTCTTAATATCAGTAAACAAAGAATAGAATAGAATAGAATAGAATATGCGTTTATTCAAGCGTCACAATACACAACACATAGCACAAAATAGGAATATACAAAAATAGGAATACACATGGACAACAACAAAAGTGGGCATATTATGTGATGTAAATGGCTTCTTAAGAAAACAGCGTAGTAACATACCACTACTTTCTGCATGTACTTAGCAATATACACCCATTCACACAGGTTCATTAGGCTTTAAACATAATAACTTTGAGTAAAAAGCATCATCAACTCAAAAACTGGGTTACTTTCACTTTCTATAACACGAGTTGAATATTGTGTGAGAGGATCTGTGGATCCATTTCAGAAGAATCAAAAGGTCCGCGGAAGCCCGTGCCACACCACCCCATTCGGGAGAGATGGGTTACTTGATGGGAGAGAAAGATCCCATCTTTACCTCTCAACAACCCACGGCACCTACAGACGCCATTCCTCCGCCATAGGTTCCAAATTTGATACCACGGCACGAGGTTCAAAATGTCGATGATGATTTTTTCAATTTCCATATTTCGCATTCCCCACAGTACTTGAGCGATGGGGACTACCTTCGGGTATTGTTTCGTAGAATGTTTGGCTTATAACGTTTTTGAAGTGGATATTTGAGAAAAAAATATGACGAACGACTCGGCATTTATGAAACTGCAAACTCTAGTTCTGAATTTAACCCTATTAAAACCACTTAGTAAGGATATCTTATCCGCTCAGTTACCAACGCGGCGTTAGCTAACGCCACTTTTTCGTTATAGTTTTTTTTTACCATGGCATAGGGTTCATAATCGTGGTCTGTCCCAACTACCCTCGGTTTAGGAGTAGTTAAACTGCAAAGTTCACCACAGAGTCGATCACTAATCACTCTAAAAATAATATATCATGTTTGCAGCTGTAATGTAACAGCATTCACGTAATGACATCCTAATGATAACGTTCTTGTCTTGTCTACTTCCGATTAATGTAAACTTATCGAATTTTTCATTCATTGTGGTTTTGGTTTATAGTATATTATAAAGTTAAAATACGGACAATTCACCCGAGTTCACGCATTAATTTGCATTATACTTCTCCCGAAGACTGGCACCCACGCCCTCCATCTTCGGAACCAGGTCCAGCGGATGCACTTTATTATTGAACTGTACACTATTTCTCACACAACTAAAACACACAATCGCAAAAACGTAGCAAAATTTTTTGTAATCCTAATTCACGACACATCACTTCGACAAGTTCGCCTATGGGTCCTTTGGGAAAAAAGGCTCTATTGTTCTCCGGAGCTATCAGGGACACATCCGCGTTTCGATGGCCCAAAGCCTTTCTCTTATTTTACTAATATACTTTAACATAATATAATTTTGATTTTATTCACCAAAATTTCAAAGTTTGTATGGACTGGGTGGCCTGTGTTTTTGAAGCCCTTCATTCACCTGATCAGGGAGATTGCAGGTAGCCGGCAAAAATGTTTTATAAATTTTGTTATATTTTTTTATTTATTTCAAGAAAGCACATAAATACACAAAAGTGGAATAGTGCCCACAACACTGTAATGGGACACAGCAAAGTTGGTTACATCGTGCCTTATGTAATAAATATCTACGAGTATCTATTCTAATATGCTATACGATTTATTATACACAAAACAAAATGTTGTCTGTCAATTATTTAAGTTGTGTCTACTGTGTCTAATAAATCTGAAAATTTACTTTTTGTATGATAAATATGTGGTTGCAAATGCCAAAAGAATCGCTTTGCAAACATAGTATTTGTTACAGGAACTTTAAATTTAAAGTTTCTTCTGTTGGGCCTTTGTCTAAAGAGCTTACATAAATGTGTGATATCTGAGAGAATACATATAATTTTATTATACTTAATAGTTTACTTTCAATGAATGGATCATCCGTACTATATACAAATGGCTTCCTTAACATTACTTTTATTAGCATACGCTGCGCTCTCTCGAGACGGAGTAGGTGTGATTTTGCAGCGCCTCCTCATACGCAAATACAGTATCTTAGAACACTTTCTCGTAGAGCCTAATAAACTTTATAAAGCGTGTGTTTATCTTTTATATTTCCTAGTCTTTTTATTATGTATATTAGTGTTCTGACTCGTCCTGAACTTATCTATATGTAGGGGCCCCAGTTTAATCTATGGTCTTTAATTACTCCCAAGTATTTTTTATGTTTAACTTCCTCAAAACACTGACAAGTAAAGATTGGAAGCCCTTGACCACATTCATGTAGCTTGGCAGCTAGGTCTCTTGGCGGATCAGTAAGAGGTGTCTTAACAAAGCTGATATACTTTTTTGTGGAGTTTAAGCTTAGTAAGTTCTTAGACAGCCAATCACAATCAAATCTAAATCTACACCACAGGCATCGGTAGACTACTCGAATAAGTACTTTGTGAATGTGGGACGTACACTAGCTTGCAACATTCTTAATAAATTAAATAAAACGCAAACTCAACTAGCATCAGAATTTTTTGAAGACAATAGCCCCACCAAATCTATAGCTTTTATTCCGACCGATGATAGAGAGATTAATAATATTATAATGAGCCTAAAAAATGCCACATCTACTGGTTGGGATGGAATATCATCAATATTAAAAAAAAAGCTGTACATATAGTAGCTCGTCCAATTTCCGACCTATGCAATCAATGCTTATCAAGTGGTATATTTCTCCAGGTTCTGAAGCAGTCGATCGTTATCCCCATTTTAAAATGTGGGGATAGGGACAATATATCCAATTATAGACCGATCTCTCTTCTTCCTACCCTGGCTAAAATCATCGAAAAGACTATTAATACCCGTCTTCTAAACTTTCTTGAAACACAAAACTTGTTGTCCAACAACCAGTTTGGCTTTAGAAGGAACAAGTTTACCACTAAGTCTATTGAGACAGTAGTATCACACATTGCACAAAAACTAGATAAGAGGGATAAATGCCTAGGAATTTTCCTCGATCTCGCCAAGGCGTTAGATACTATGTCTATCCCGATACTCCTACGGAAGCTTGAATATAAAGGCGTACGTGGTATTCCTCTAAAGCTGCTTACAGACTACCTTACCAACAGAAAACAAGCGGTTAGGGTTGACACGATACAAAGCGATAAGGAAGATATCATCTTTGGAGTGCCACAAGGCTCTGTCCTTGGGCCTACTTTATTCTTGGTCTATATCGATGACCTCTGTAAAAAACAAATGCAACATGCCAAGGTGGTCACTTTTGCTGATGATACAGTAATACTATTCAGTGCAAAATCCTGGGAGGAGGTGAAAAATATAGCAGAGGATAGCATGCGTGTTGTTCTTGAATGGCTAAACCAAAACATACTTACTCTTAATATCAGTAAAACAAAGTACATAACTTTTAGCATCAGGAACAACACCCAGCCTCCAGCCAACTTCTCTATTAGGTCTCATACTTGTAATGGCATGTCAGCTCCACCCCAGGATATTATGCCATAGCAAATGATTGACTGGCACAAAGCAAAATATGTCGTCCTAATAGTTTTAGTATCACGCAGGTGTCTTACTTTTTTAAAGATATATATTAACTTTCTAAGCCTTTCCTCATTGAATCACATTGCTCCTTCCAGTTTAGATTCTGGTCGATTATGAGTCCAAGTTACTTTAAAGAGGTACAGTGTGTAATCTCATAGCAGTTGCAAGGTTGAATGCCATTACAAGTATGAGACCTAATAGAGAAGTTGGCTGGAGGCTGGGTGTTGTTCCTGATGCTAAAAGTTATGTACTTTGTTTTACTGATATTAAGAGTAAGTATGTTTTGGTTTAGCCATTCAAGAACAACACGCATGCTATCCTCTGCTATATTTTTCACCTCCTCCTAGGATTTTGCACTGAATAGTATTACTGTATCATCAGCAAAAGTGACCACCTTGGCATGTTGCATTTGTTTTTTACAGAGGTCATCGATATAGACCAAGAATAAAGTAGGCCCAAGGACAGAGCCTTGTGGCACTCCAAAGATGATATCTTCCTTATCGCTTTGTATCGTGTCAACCCTAACCGCTTGTTTTCTGTTGGTAAGGTAGTCTGTAAGCAGCTTTAGAGGAATACCACGTACGCCTTTATATTCAAGCTTCCGTAGGAGTATCGGGATAGACATAGTATCGAACGCCTTGGCGAGATCGAGGAAAATTCCTATGCATTTATCCCTCTTATCTAGTTTTTGTGCAATGTGTGATACTACTGTCTCAATAGCATCAGTGGTAGACTTGTTCCTTCTAAAGCCAAACTGGTTGTTGGACAACAAGTTTTGTGTTTCAAGAAAGTTCAGAAGACGGGTATTAATAGTCTTTTCGATAATTTTAGCCAGGGTAGGCAGAAGAGAGATCGGTCTATAATTGGATATATTGTCCCTATCCCCACATTTTAAAATGGGGATAACGATCGACTGCTTCAGAACCTGGGGAAATATACCACTTGATAAGCATTGATTGCATAGGTCGGAAATTGGACGAGCTACTATATGTACAGCTTTTTTTTATAAATATTGATGATATTCCATCCCAACCAGTAGATGTGGTATTTTTTAGGCTCATTATAATATTATTAATCTCTCTATCATCGGTCGGAATAAAAGCTATAGATTTGGTGGGGCTATTGTCTTCAAAAAATTCTGATGCTAGTTGAGTTTGCGTTTTATTTAATTTATTAAGAATGTTGCAAGCTAGTGTACGTCCCACATTCACAAAGTACTTATTTGAGTAGTCTACCGATGCCTGTGGTGTAGATTTAGATTTGATTGTGATTGGCTGTCTAAGAACTTACTAAGCTTAAACTCCACAAAAAAGTATATCAGCTTTGTTAAGACACCTCTTACTGATCCGCCAAGAGACCTAGCTGCCAAGCTACATGAATGTGGTCAAGGGCTTCCAATCTTTACTTGTCAGTGTTTTGAGGAAGTTAAACATAAAAAATACTTGGGAGTAATTAAAGACCATAGATTAAACTGGGGCCCCTACATATAGATAAGTTCAGGACGAGTCAGAACACTAATATACATAATAAAAAGACTAGGAAATATAAAAGATAAACACACGCTTTATAAAGTTTATTAGGCTCTATGAGAAAGTGTTCTAAGATACTGTATTTGCGTATGAGGAGGCGCTGCAAAATCACACCTACTCCGTCTCGAGAGAGCGCAGCGTATGCTAATAAAAGTAATGTTAAGGAAGCCATTTGTATATAGTACGGATGATCCATTCATTGAAAGTAAACTATTAAGTATAATAAAATTATATGTATTCTCTCAGATATCACACATTTATGTAAGCTCTTTAGACAAAGGCCCAACAGAAGAAACTTTAAATTTAAAGTTCCTGTAACAAATACTATGTTTGCAAAGCGATTCTTTTGGCATTTGCAACCACATATTTATCATACAAAAAGTAAATTTACAGATTTATTAGACACAGTAGACACAACTTAAATAATTGACAGACAACATTTTGTTTTGTGTATAATAAATCGTATAGCATATTAGAATAGATACTCGTAGATATTTATTACATAAAGCACGATGTAACCAACTTTGCTGTGTCCCATTACAGTGTTGTGGGCACTATTCCACTTTTGTGTATTTATGTGCTTTCTTGAAATAAATAAAAAAATATAACAAAATTTATAAAACATTTTTGCCGGCTACCTGCAATCTCCCTGATCAGGTGAATGAAGGGTTTCAAAAACACAGGCCACCCAGTCCATACAAACTTTGAAATTTTGGTGAATAAAATCAAAATTATATTATGTTAAAGTATATTAGTAAAATAAGAGAAAGGCTTTGGGCCATCGAAACGCGGATGTGTCCCCGATAGCTCCGGAGAACAATAGAGCCTTTTTTCCCAAAGGACCCATAGGCGAACTTGTCGAAGTGATGTGTCGTGAATTAGGATTTCAAAAAATTTTGCTACGTTTTTGCGATTGTGTGTTTTAGTTGTGTGAGAAATAGTGTACAGTTCAATGATAAAGTGCATCCGCTGGACCTGGTTCCGAAGATGGAGGGCGTGGGTGCCAGTCTTCGGGAGAAGTATAATGCAAATTAATGCGTGAACTCGGGTGAATTGTCCGTATTTTAACTTTATAATATACTATAAACCAAAACCACAATGAATGAAAAATTCGATAAGTTTACATTAATCGGAAGTAGACAAGACAAGAACGTTATCATTAGGATGTCATTACGTGAATGCTGTTACATTACAGCTGCAAACATGATATATTATTTTTAGAGTGATTAGTGATCGACTCTGTGGTGAACTTTGCAGTTTAACTACTCCTAAACCGAGGGTAGTTGGGACAGACCACGATTATGAACCCTATGCCATGGTAAAAAAAAACTATAACGAAAAAGTGGCGTTAGCTTACGCCGCGTTGGTAACTGAGCGGATAAGATATCCTTACTAAGTGGTTTTAATAGGGTTAAATTCAGAACTAGAGTTTGCAGTTTCATAAATGCCGAGTCGTTCGTCATATTTTTTTCTCAAATATCCACTTCAAAAACGTTATAAGCCAAACATTCTACGAAACAATACCCGAAGGTAGTCCCCATCGCTCAAGTACTGTGGGGAATGCGAAATATGGAAATTGAAAAAATCATCATCGACATTTTGAACCTCGTGTCGCGGTATCAAATTTGGAACCTATGGCGGAGGAATGGCGTCTGTAGGTGCCGTGGGTTGTTGAGAGGTAAAGATGGGATCTTTCTCTCTCATCAAGTAACCCATCTCTCCCAAATGGGGTGGTGTGGCACGGGCTTCCGCGGACCTTTTGATTCTTCTGAAATGGATCCACAGATCCTCTCACACAATATTCAACTCGTGTTATAGAAAGTGAAATGGGTTACTTTCACTTTCTATAACACGAGTTGAATATTGTGTGTTTTTGAGTTGATGATGCTTTTTACTCAAAGTTATTATGTTTAAAGCCTAATGAACCTGTGTGAATGGGTGTATATTGCTAAGTACATGCAGAAAGTAGTGGTATGTTGTATTGTGTTGTTCAAGTATATAAAAGTACCTGTGTTTGTTAATGACGCTTGGTGATATCCATGTTAAATCTAAAGTGGCAGCCCTCACCAAAGCTAACCGCTCAAGCCTAAAAAAATATGAACGCATAATCTTGAGCGACCAAAAACCAACCAATACATAGGAAAAAATACGACATCCTACAGGGGAAAACAATAACCAAACGAATAAAAAATCACAGAATGTGCTTATATACACATATTTTAAGACGCCCCCAAAAACACATACGCCACGACGCCCTGAACTACGAAACTAATAAGAAGAAAGTCGGTCGATCCATATATATCTGGAAAGACTCCCTCAAACACGATATTAAATACTACGGAAAGAATCCTAGCTAACTGGATGGAAATAGCTCACAATAGGGATGAAGTTAGGGTTGCCTCAAATAAAATATATACCAGGTCCCGGAAACACATAGCGAAACTGAAAGCACATCGGACAACTCAGCAGAACCGAACCCGTAAATTAACCAATAAAACATGAAGCAGAAGATCAGGAAACATGAAAAAATCATTTTTTCTGCTCTCCGATCACATATCCTCCCCTGTCCAAACTTCCTATATTGGCTAAAAGTTGCATTAATCAGTCGATTCTATACACACTCCTCCCCTCTCACTCGGCAGGTCACTTCCCCCCCCCCCCCGTCAAAAAGCCGGACTAGGTATAATCCTGGCTGGATAGGTACAATTCGTCCGTTCGTTAGTTTAACAAAAACCACATAGTCTTTGAATTTCATTACAATATTTTTATAGAATAAAGAATATAATTAGTGTAGTTACTGATTATACTCTTTATTTTGAGATAGATGTTTTTCACGCCGGACCTGGTTAATCTCCTTTGCGAATTCACCAGCTTGCAGCATCTCAAAAGATGGAAGACATGACAGTCGGCGCAGACTGCCGTAGTGAGAGATTCGAGTAGTTAAATAAACTGTTTATTAGCAAATGCATTTAAAATTACTCCATACCACCGTAAAAGGACCCTGGATATGAATAACTAAAATCTTCTGAGATACTTACACGTCGACACATTTTGCGCTTTGCCGAGTGATGGCAGGAAAGTAGGTTAGGCATTATGAATTCACAAAGGGAAAGAAAACAGAGTCCTTTGAGCAGGAAAAATGTACTGATGTTTAATTTTCTGTGTCCAACTGTAGGGACGGAAAAATATGGAGTGATTTGTAAGAAATACTTTTTTATTACTTATTTAGTATTTACTCGCTGTGTTTTACAGGAATTTAATTTATTCCTAGACATTCCATTAATACTAGTAATTGTGCAGTGCCTACCCTTTTTGCTGCCTACCCCTACATATTTCCTTTGATGCCGTGGTCTGCAGGAAGCAATCTCTTTTTAGATATAAGCTCGCGGTAACATAAATAAATATTTGAAAATGGTTCAAGTAATACATTTTAAAATTAAACGTAGTAAGCTGACAAACTATAATGGAACTATGACAATATTATCTTTTGCTTAAATTGTTAATTCATAATAATATATCACCCAAGTTGCTATAGACCAAATATTTTCAGTTCCGTTTGATAATAATCTTAAGACTAGTAGCTCAAATGATTGAGTTGTCATAGTTTTGTATATATGCTACTTAGAAGATAATGATTCGGTTGTTATGCATACTAACCGGCTATTATTCATAATTACCAATATCGATGGTTAAAGAAATGAAAACAGCAAGATTTATCACATTAATCGGTGAGTAATAAAATCACCACGCGTCCGTGGTGAATATGTTTAATAGGTACTGATTTGCACAGCTAATATCAGGGCAAAACACTGCGGTAGGTTAGGTGAAGGGTAAAGGGGGTGGGCGAAGAGAAGCCCCCTTTATCCTTCGTGTTAGGTTGAACATGTAACAACAACAAAAATTCTTATAACATACACTTAAGTTCACATAAAATAGTTCACACCTATCTAATAAACATTCTGTGCAATTATAGATAATATTAAGAATAAAAATACTATTTATTTTATTTTATCTTCAATAAACCATATTTGATTAAGAAAATAATGGTTTTAGGGGAAAATTACATTCACAAAACCCTCTTGGTGAGTATTATTAATAACCAGTTGAAGTAGTTAATGGGACTGATTTTGGCTATATCTATTATATTCACCAAAATCAGTAGTTAGTATACTTACCGGTAATTATGTATACTAACCGGATTTATTTAGTTGACCGTACCATACATATTTCAAATATAATTATTTCATATAAAAATAGAGCAGCAGTGATACCGAGAAAAGTTTTAACTCGCTTTTGAACGCGATAGATCGAGGGATCTATCGAGCACTTCATACTAGTACTGTCATTACCCGAGCGAAAGACATTGACATTATCACTTTGAGAGTCATTCGATTTAGAGTTTACGATTGTGCATCTGGGCCTTTGTCCGACGATTACATTGAGTTTTTCTTTCATTTTTTCAGCCGGTTTTATAGTAGCATTACTTGGTGTCATCGAAATGCTATAATAAATAAAGCGGAGGTATTTATCTACGCCGATGACGTCGCGGCAATGGTGAGCGCTACCAGCATTGATCTACTGGAGCAACGTTTGAATGAAAATGCGGCAAACTTGGCTAAGTGACCTAAGTGTCGAGTGCTCTTGCTACTTTGCAACAGTGCACTCACTCCTCCAGTCCGGCGGCGCCGTGGGAGCGTGTCTTCAGATTGCAAAAAAGGGCTGTCAGGATAATAGCACGAGTCCCACGCGACACTCACGCCAAACCCACTTTAAGAAACTTGGAATCTTAATGCTACCATCTATGGCTTCCAGATCGCAGTGTACACGCAAGAGAACCTCAGTTCGTACCGAACCGCACGCGGAAATACACAGACATGGCACACGCAACGCAGCGGCGGGGAAACGTGTCACCGTACCTCGTTCATTAGAGAAAGCTGCCAAACTCACGCACACCGCAGGCCCAACCGTCTATAATATAATACCGGAAACCGTCATCTCTGCTGCACACACCCATATTTAAATTCAGATTGAGGGTCTGGTTAGTCGAGCAAACATTATTAACGTTAACTTTTTATTTTTAAATCTTTGACAGTTCGTGTCAATGAATTATTGAGATCATTCCAATCTGCTTTGTTAATTAATGTACTATGACATTTTACAGCTATTTTATTTAATTTTTCGGACATGTAATGACAATTATGAAAAATCTTATATCTTAAAACAGGCCATTCAGGTTTTGAACTCGGTTACATATACTTATACTTAGCAAACGTCAGTTTTTGCTTTTTTTCTACATTGGACCCCTGTGGGAGAAGTAGGGTGAAGAAATTCCCACAGATAGATTTTTAGATCTCTTTTAAAAATTGCTTGTGCATATCTAATACAAATATAATAATATAAATTATTATAATTAATAAGCAGCAATAACTGATAACAAAATTATTAACAGCAAGGTCTGTGTTGAGCCAGATAACAGAACATTGTAATATCCCTTTTTCGACAAAGTCGCTTTAACATGCTTTATGAATTGTTCAAATGGCGATTTAAAAATCTCCAGAGGTATCTTATTGTAGTAAAAAATACACTTACTTTGCTAACCTTTGCGAGTTTAAACCGGGGCGAAACTAGTCTGTGATTATTTCTTAGGTAAACATTACAGCTATCGCTACGTTTGTAAAATGTTGCAAGGTTCTTGCGTAAATACATTATTTTTTCGAAATTAAATTGACGAGCTACAATTAGTATTTCAATTTCTCTTAAGGAGTCCGTTCGTTTTAAATAAAAAACTGCTCGAATAGCTCTTTTCTGTAAAATTAAAATAGTTTGAATATCTGCTGCTTTCCCCCACAAAAAGATACCATAGAACATGACACTATGAAAGTAACTAAAATATACTAGCCTAGATGTAACCACATCCGTGTTTTGTCTGATGTTCATAATAGCGTTAGCAGCAGAACTTAATTTACCAGCTAATTTATCTATGTGGGGTCCCCGCTGCAACTTTCTATTTATGGTTATTCCCAGAAACTTCGTATCATTTACTAATTCTATCGTGTTACTGTCTAACATTAAACTGGTCTCAACTTTCCTGACATTTTGAAGTGAGAATTTGATACACTTGGTTTTAACAGCGTTTAACAATTATTTATAAACGGTGAACCAATTCAAAGTTAAATATTCTTCAATCTAAAGGTCTTTCAATATTGAAGACCATTGAAGTATCATCAGTAAACAACACTATGTCAGTCAATTTCTTCACCATGAAAAGCAGATCGTTAATATATACAGTAAGTAAGAGCTATAAGCTGTAGAACTAGTAAGTCGTTGGTCTAAACTTCTAACATACAAACTTATAAATATACCTGGTTATGTAATATGTACATGGAGTGTGAAAGTGGCCGCACCAACAACTTTGTAAACTACATTTTACGATCTAAAATCTTACTTATCGACTTTTCTTAAAAATATGTCCCATGTCAAATTTGCGGGTTTACCAAACGACACGTAATTTATTATTACCTGTCAAGCCGTTAGGGTTGGAGCGTTTTTTTACATTTTCAACCCCATAGCTCCGCCATTTTGAAATATATCCATAATTGAATCAACAAAAAAATCCATGTAATTATCGAACCTGCTCAAAAATTTTCACGAAAACTTCATCGGTTGAAAAATGCGACCTGTAGAGGAGAACAGCCGGACAGAAATACAAACATACGAAAGCGTTTTGTCCAAGCTGAAACGGAGACGCTTCGTCACCTTCCGCCGCTTCAATATAAGGATACCATGGTAAGGAACCCTTCCTGTGTGAGTCCGACTCGCACTCAACCAATTTTTTATGTCATTATAACGCTCTCTTCTAAATGTCAACCATTATGCTTCTTCCATAGCAAAGTACCGTCATTTCATTTGTTATCGCGGCACTGCCCGAAATAGCATAAACATAACCTCCTGTAGATAGTATCATCCGCTAATGAAATAACTTTCAGGTAAAAGCGGCTTCCTGTTAATATTCATGGGACATCCTGTGCCCTTGTAAATGTTTTATTCGTTAACGAGTCTACCAGATCAGCGGAAGCGGGTCACGTTTGTGTCGCGGCTGCCGTGGTTTAATAATTTGTCTAATCAATTAGTGTAATGTGATATAACTTATATAATTTGAAGTACAGTCTCTTGTGAGACAGAGAGTTGAGATTTGTAAACTTAGTATGTGTTATCTAGCAATATTCGAAAAACTACTACATATGTTATAAGTGATTGAAGACTTAGTCGTATAATTAATTTATCTATAAAAAAGAATCATCATCATCATCAACATTGAAATATTTCCAGGTGTTGTACGCTCGTAAGGCTGGTATTGCCTGGACCAGCCTTTAAGTTAGCTACGAAAAAAAAAAGGTGAAAACTAAAAATCCCAGAAAAGTTTACTACAGGTAGCCTCTATTTTATATTTCATCCTGTCTAAAATTCATCCCATTCGTAACTAATTTGTGTATTAAAGCCGAGCTCAGACAGAGCAGTCGTAAGGATTATCTGCAGCAGACGTCTGCCAATCCCGACATCGTCTGAACATTGTCTGTAGGCTTAATTTTCATTACATTTATTGGATAACTCGCTCCAGAGCCGGCGTGAAACGCACAGATAGGGGCGCCTGTTCATGCCACAGTGAACAGGCTCAGTACCTACTTCCATCATCCAGTAAATAGGCCACGATACCATAACTCTGCTAAGAATTTGTATAAAATGTCCACAGTATACAAAGCAAATATTATGTTGGTGAATTAGACTGTGGTGGAAGACAAATATGCAAAATTTATTGTAAGAGGACAATGGCGAATAAGTCTTAAGACGTGCAATTACGTCAGGCTTTCGAAGGCGCATTTTAATAAACGGACAGTTTCATGCTTCGACGTTTCCGGAAACAGGAAATTATTGCTCGTCTTTTTTCAACTTTCTCGTATTAAAATACAAATTGCGATGGTTCTATAATTGAAACGGCAGCACTGAGCTTGAATGACAATGGAACTGGTTTTTGTACGAAATGCTTATACAGTGCTCTTGTGCCCCAGTGCCTCATCACAATGATGGATTTCCTCAAACAATCAAGAGGTCGCAGATGCTCCGGATATTTTAGTAAATGAGGCCTACATTTAAATCTACAGAAGCTATATCTCTAAGCAGTCCGTCTAAAATAAGTGGAGAAGGCAAATTATATAAGCACAGAATGCTTTCTGTTAAGATTTAAAACAAAACATGACTCTTTGGTTTTACAACTTTGTTCTAATATTTTCAAAGCTTGTCTTGTTTATCTAAAACCAAAACACAAGAATGAACCTTACACATCAGTCTGAAGTCAACCCAACTGCCTGCTCCAAACCAACCCTTAAACTTTCTCCAGCTCCACAAGCAGGCCGTATGCGACACGACTGGCCATCTGTCACGGAGGACCTCGGGCGGGGGGTAAATTACGAGCCTTCATCATTCCGGGGATGACCTGAAGCCGGGCCCGGGTTTTCTCACTCGGATACGCCCGTTTGTTATGTAACTTTAATTTGGAAGTACGGTAAAAAGGGGTCACGATTTAGACGCTATCCTTGTTCACACACACATCCATAGGTAGGTTTACTACTCCAATATGGTAATGCATAGTCAGGGTGAGCAGTATAAATTAAGCGTGTCGAGATGTCACTGAGAAGCAGTACAAGAAATTAAGGCGTCGCCACGACACAAACAAATCTCGACACGTTGACAAAACAGCGCGAGCCCACTTTCGAAGTTTGTGTGAAATTCTTCATAGTTTCTTGGTCTTCTGGTAACCGGTCTCAAACGAGACCCTATTGCTAAACCTCCGCTATCAGTTTGTATGTCTGTCCGTCTGTCCATCCGTCTGCCAGCGGGCTCTATCTGATAAACCCAAATTGGCAAAAATGAAATTTTCACAGAATTTGTATTTCTGTGGCCACTACAGCAACAAATAATGAACTACACGAGATTTCATAAATTAAAGGGGGTAATCAACTAATCATACACGAGACATGTTTTAACACCAGTTGCAAAGTTACAAACCACAACATGATCCAAATAAGATCGTAATTTTCGCGGCTTATCACGTGGTTGTGGTGGTGCAAGGGCACCTTTGTCCGCCTTTGCTCCCGCTTGGTGGCGCCGGCGTAGTTGGAGGCAAAGAGTTTCATTCATCTGAGGTTAGATTCAAAAACACATCACGTGATCTTTCAAATACACTTGAAATCGGCAAAATGAACCCCAAACGAGGTTAGCACGCCTTAAATTAGAAGAAAAAGTAAATAGAATTTGACAACTTTGAGAGATAGACGCCTCCAACGACTCCAGCGCCATCTGCAATAAGCTTTTGACATAAGGTGCCTTTGTTTTGATATCGGTTTCGCATCTATGGGTTCTGGCTTCAAATTACCATTCGCACAAAATACCATTCTCTTTTCCTTTTTGTTTTAATTTTTTTAGTGGTTAAGTTTTTTTGTAATATCCTGCGGAACCCTTCGTGTGGGAGTCCGACCTGCACTTGATCGATTTTTTCACTTCAGTTGGGCCAACTTCGATCATTGTTGTTAAAAGTCGATGAAATACCCGCACGTGCCAATAAACTTTAATCACGTCGCCACTCAAACGTTCACCAAAACAATATGCGATGCTTAAACAAAACAAAAACAATATCTGCACCTCTGTTGTCAGGTGTAATCCCTGCTTGTTTATATTTTCATTTTCAATCTTGCCTAGCACTCAGCGAGGCTTCAACGAGCGCTTATGTTGGGTGATACTCACGGGATCCTATGTTGTCAAAAATGTAAGCCGGTTTATTCACTTGCATCTTCAGATAGAAAGAGATTGATATGTACATGAATAAACCATGTATTGAGTTTGAAATAGATGCAAAACGCAAACATGTGATATACCTGAAGTTTTTTTTTATATACATGCACATATCATATACCAATCCACTTCAAATCGACGTGTGATGTGACTATGCGACTATTTCTCATAAGCTGTCATTTAACCTTTTAAAACCCACGGAACTTTTGAGGCATCGCGAATTCGAACCGCATGCAATGGTAATAAAATTCAAAAATCTATAACGGGAAAATGGCATCTTAAGATGCTAGTGGGCGTTAACCAACTGAGATTTGAATTTAAAAGGACTCAGGATCGAGCTACTGTAGCCGTATTATGTACCTATTTAGGAATTTTAATCTTACTTGTCAAATCAACCAATGATTATTTTGAACTATTATTATAATAGGTGATATCTCAATTTGAATTGTATTAATCGTATATTATTTTAGTGCGCATTTGTCGTTATAATAAGCTAACCTATAAATAAAGTGAGTGCTACTAACTAAATATGAATCAATTAGTTGTCCGAAATATATTTTATTATTATAATAATAAATAAAAATGTAGCCCATTAATGTCCTCACCGAAGGGCACGGGCGTTTACCCGGATATCAGTAAGAGTAAGCCATACTCCACCACGCTGGCTCAGTGCGGGTTGATGGAGTGGTGTCTGGTTAGTGGCTGACCCGACTGTCAGATGTTTTCAAGCTGCCTTATTAGGTCCTCTGACCAGCTTTACGACTACTACCACCACCTACCACCGAGTAGCGATAGAAGCCAGGACCTACAGTTTAACGTGTCATCCGGAACACGGAAGCGACCGATACTAATACCACATAGAAACGAACACCCATCCAGTATCCGTTTCAGCCAGATGTTGCTACCCGCACAATCGCTTCTGACGTGCGAATACCGCTGGGCCACGGACGCATTATTATTATTATTATTGTGATTGAAATGCCAAGATCTCATAGAATCATTATGAAGCTTTAGGTATCGTCCACAGACATGGCAAATAACAATCATTCCCAAGTAGATGTAGTCTACAGCTGAGAAGATGTAGCACTCCATTTATATAACTTTATTTCCTCCTAAGTATATACTACATAGAAACTGGAAATAAAGTAGAATTTATTTATATTTAACTACTATTAGTTTCTGCCTTGCTTCCTTCCCTGCATTCTTAGAGTAGTAAGGTCTGTTGGACACAATGCATATATTGGGATAAAGCGAAGTAGTGTTGTGTTACTCGTGTTAGCAAAAGGTGGGTGCCAATATTATATCCTTACCATCCTGAATAGAAAAATATGCAAAGATTATGAACGTATAATTAGTATTTGAAACAATCACAGTATCACTTGTCCCCAGTTTTATCCAGCTTTTAAGTTTTGCAGCTGCTCGTAGCTAGTGATAAAGTTTGTTTTTTAAATCTCTGAACTTTTCGTTAGCTTTCAGTTGAGTTTACTTTCTTTGTACTTAATTATAATCTTCTTAGAATAAACTCGGTTTAAAGCTAGCTATTATTGTATAGGGCAAGTATTTTGAACATAGTTACCATAATTATGCGAGTTTTACGTAATCTACCTTAATGCAATGAAATTAGAGTTTCCCAGTTAATTAGTAATAAGGTGAACCTTTTTGCTTGACCCCTCCTCCCATTACAGTCATAAGCAGATGTAAAGATTAACAGGATTAAAAGCCAGTTTCACAAGATTCATTACCTCGCTGGAGATAAATAAATATTAAATGATAAACTCACAATTTTGAAAAGCGCAATTTGCGAATTATTTTCATTGACAAAATATAACCCAACAGTATAGGAAATGGAGAACAGTTCTACTTCTTGTTCTTCTTTTAATTTTGCGTGATTACCTCTTTTGAGGTTAATTTTGACCGTGTGAAGTATTTTTGAAATATCACAATTTGGTCATGATCTCTATCGAGAACCTGAAAATTAATATGTTGAGAATAATTGATTACTCCTTAGCTCTAACCGGGAGGATGTGAAGGGCTTTATTCCCTTCGTTAACCAAGTATTTCCTTCAGACGTGAGCAACTGCCTCCTAAAGTGACGTGAAAGATAACCTAAAACTTCATAAAAACCACTTTTTAAACTATTGGGATGTTACCAAAACTATCGGAAAGAATAGAAATTATTAATTCAGTTGAAATAATAGAAGAATTGTCATCGTATTTTTTATGCATTTAATTCACAAATGGTTAAAGGATGTATATGATTAATCGATGTTTTTGCGAAAAATCCCATCACTAACAGGCTAAGACTGACACCCATTACGCACCATGACATCCTCCAACTATACCAGCGCCATCTGCAATGAGGTTTTCAGATTAGGTGCAATTACAAGTGCATGTATAGATTTTTGAAGTAAAACTTCTTTACGCACGCTTAACTTGGGGAGTTAGCTGGCGAATGCGTGACGAGAGCGTTACGAAAAGTGTGATCGGGCGAGGCGAACGAGAGGTGCGCACGCACATTTTCTTTCTCTCTTCCTCTCATAGCCAGACACAGTGCAGGAGATGTATTTTTGAAGCATTAGAGCTAAAGAAGATTTACTTCAGTTGTGTGGTCTACACTCTTTTTAAAATGTGTGGCGACTTTTCATATTTGTCATCTTGTAATGGAGAGATAAAATTATTTATTAATTTATTGATAATGTTAATTTGCACAGCATTACGGAAATAATTCCCAATCGCTGCAAAAATTGCATAAAGACATGTCAATTCATGTAATACCACCTTTCGTGGTTAGAGACTGTTTGTTAGACACAGCCTTGAAATCTTCAACATATCAAGTATTGAGGATGTAGCTTCTTAATCACTACTCCATAATAGTAGTTTATGTGACTGCTGCATAATGGAGGGCATTAAAACTCGAGAGTGGGTTTATGAAACGAGCCGAAGGCGAGTTTCATAATAATATCACTCGAGAGTTTTAATGCCTAATTATGTACAGTTACATACCTAGTTTATCTACACACATATCATAAGCTCTCTTTGATGTGTTCAGGAACCGCATGTTTGACCGGCATTGTGGTTCTGCAATTGTTTAGCTTGTTCTTTAGTACCAACTTCACGCAGACGGGCGTCGGCGTTCGAAATTTGAATGTCAGTACCAACTTCACAGACAAACTAGGGACGGCACGCGGGTGGGCGTCGGCGTTCGAAATTTGAATGTCATTATATGTAGAAAAACTACACATAATGACCATAATGTGTAGTTTTCCAGATACGAAACGAGTTTTTACCAAGTAGTTTAGCATAATGCTGATCGTAACGTGCGGTTTTTGAACGCAGTAAAGAGGGTTTATGATACGTGTGTAGATAAACTATCATTATAACTTAATTTTGGACAAAACCATGTTGAAACAAAGTACATAAACAACTCCCGCTGCAACATATCTGTTACGTCAGTCGCTGCGGTTGAATATTTCTATTATGTTTTTTATAGATTTTCCAAAACCACTGATGATTTCTACATAGCGAAACTACGTGATTTTTTGAGAAACTATTTTTGACGCAAGAACCATAATAAATATTGCATTTAGATTCTAAGCCAGATTTTCTATAGTCAGTTTGATACATGCTTTAATCTGAATCTTAGTTAAATCAAATAAAAACACGAATTTAATCAAGTCTCTAAAATGTTATCTAATGAAAATATCCACCGTCGAGGTCAAAGAAAATATAATCCCTTCGTCCCAGTTGAGGTGTCCAAAAAGCCGATAATATCCCAGAAAGCTTTTACTAGTAATCCAGTGATGGGAGTGGCTTAAGGGATCGGAAGGGTTCTTCAACTATGATTATTTTAACCCTACGGTAGTATCGATCCCTTCTCAAGTAAATCTTGCCGGTTTAATTAGAGTTAGAAGGATTTGTGTGTGGGCAATGATATGAGTTTGATATTGTTTGTCCTTTTAGGTCTTAGTTTAGGGCCGAAAATTATAAAGCAAGTTTAGCTTTGGAGAAGTCAAAGTCAAAGTTCTATAATACTGTAGACATTTAGAAATATGCTTAGGACTCGTATTTTTGCCTCTCTGTACATTGGACCACTGTGGGAGAAGAATGATTGAAAAAAATATTTTTAGGCCTCTTTAAAAAAAGTAAAAAAAAAACATTTAAAAAAAGCTTTTATTAATCGGTCTAAAAAGAAAAAAAAAATACTTTAAATTGAATCAAGCCTATCAATTATCTTTGATGTCATGTTTTTCCATTTTGTGTGTGGTGGAAAAGAATAAATCAAAGTTTTTTTAGTTTATAGCTAGGTTTTTTATATAATTTTTTATCTTTATATAAACATATATTTAATTTTCGCCCCCGTATTTTTTTACACATAAAAAACATTCCAATCTGTATCTCAAAACTAACAATTTGGCGACGGTCTGTTTCTGTTTAACGACGACCAATGCTATGTCATGCCATTTCACTCAGAGAAACGTAACTAGGAAACGATAAGCCCGACGATAAAACTCATAGCCAGAAAATCCTGACTTTAAGATTTGCCCAAAAGGCACCAACGGGGCTTCATTTCTAAACCTTTGTTCGTCCGGCAATTTGTCACAGATTTTTTTACTGCAAATGTATATGTAGTCACATCAGTTTACCAGAAAGTTTGTATCGCAATGGCACCTAATCTCAAAAGCTAATTAGAGTGCAAGTGTATTTGAAACTTTTTTGGACCTAACCTCAGATGAATGAAACTCATTGTCTGCAACTATGCCAGCGCCACCAAGCGGGATAAAAGGTGGACATAGCTGCCATTGCAAGTAAATATAAGGTTTGGAGGCCTAAACGAAAACTCAAAGTTTGACCGATATTCAACGTCATGCTATCTCTGTAACTCGCTCGGACAATGACAGCTCCAGTATAATATTTAACCCCTTAATGCATGGCCTGACCCGAAATGGATCGCGATTACCAACCTTATAATTGCTTGGTAATAAAGTTCAAAATCTATGAAACCATATATGGGTTAGTATGCAGTAAAGGGTTAAACGGCACTTTATGTAAGCATCCTGACACGACTCGTTCTTGGCCGTTTTTGACTGTTATAGTCACTACACTTCAAACTTTGCAGGAAGTGTGGTGAAAGTAATCTGAGTTCCCAGAGGTACTTCTAACCTCAGTACTAAACGCACTTTATACACAAACTTTACGAATGAGCAAACGCAGCGAGTTCTAGGTAAGCTTCACCCTAACTTCACATTCTTATGTCCTTCGTTGTCAATAGTAAAATTTAACTGTTAAGTAGTAGCTTAACCAGAACCCATTGTGTTTCACACAGTTCCCCAGAGCGTAGTAGAGGGTATATCTGGGATATTTTGTGCACTTGGCACTCGAGTTTATTGACATAATTTTTCAACTTTTCATTTCATGTTTTTGTTCATGCATGTTATAAAACCCTGGCGTTGGAGATAAGATGTAGATATGTGCTCCTTTTGGGACCAAGGGCTAATATTGTTATGAAATGTATCCGTTTGCCCAAATTATCCGATTGCCAAGGGCAAAATAAAATGAGCAATTTTAGCGGTATCTTTTTAGTTTGGTCCAATAAACCTATTTTGAGTTTGGCAATGCATTTGACATACATCATTATATTTACTGAGTCTACTCCGATGAAAAAACGGATGTCCAATACTGTGCCGCCCCAAACGCTGAATAAACAAGAGTACCTATTCGACATTTCACCAGTGTCGGGCGCGGACTAGGGGCTCATAGCCAGAATGAAACAAAGTCCAACCGAGATAGATTTCAAACGTCGGCGATTCACCGAGCTAAAATTTACAAATACATGTGTGTGTCCCACTGCGATGACGACCTCCTTTTCCGTAGAGGTGCCAGACGCGCGCTCCAGACAAATCACAATTCTTCGACAATGGAAGTTCTCCTGCGTCAGCATTTCCAACAGTCAAAGGACACACACTGTTCTACCTAATTAAGGTATCTCCGGTGAGGCACTGAGCACTCGTGGCAGTTCAACACTTTTGCGCCGAGGTCGAGGTTCCGGAATCTGATCTAGTGTCCCTTAGCACAAGGTGGTATCAACCATGAGGTTATGTTCACGAATACAGTCGCAGATCATCGGGCTAATTATTAGCCTACATTTACGCGGATTGATTGCTGCCGGGTAGGAAGTTACACGATTTCGATAAAGCAATCCGAAATCCCGGTGAAAAAAAGAGGTAACTAACCTGCGAAAAAAAAACGTTTTCGTAAAATATCAAGTGACAGCTCAAGTGTGACAACTATATATCACAAAAGTTACATCTGACTTCCGGTCACAGACTAAACTAAAGTTGCATTTACATCGCCTACGGCAGATGGCCGAATCCATAATGTATACGCGCATAAATTACTTCCGATTTTTACTAAACTAATCGTGATGAAATCGCTGTTAGATACCGTTCGGTTCTAAGCAGTACCTATGTTTGGCAGTGGGCTAGCCCTCTGTCATACGTAACGGCGAATTTAATAATTGGACGTGGCCACAACTGTGCGTCTGCCACCCCGTACGGGAAAAGGCGTGACGCTATGTAGCTATTTTAGGGTTCCTTCTATCAAAATCAAAATTAAAGTTCTTTAATACAGTAGATTTTTCAAATATGCATAGAGTCACTCTTACGAGTATATCACTGTATAGCAGGGGACAGATATGTTTATCCTGAACATTGTGGGGCCGTTTGGTAAGCTCAATTGTTTAGCATTGCGGCTCAACCGAGCGTGACGTTTATTAGTTTTATCGCAACATTACTTTATTTAGGCTATGTTATCTTTCAAAACTCTGAAATTTATAAATAATAATTCAATAATAAAAATGGCAATACAGTCATTTGGAACTTTAAAAAAATCAGTTCGTTGTACTTTAATTACATAACACAAGCCTGTCATACAGTTTCCTCGCAGAACCTTCCACATTGTCGCACAATATGAGGCATCACCAAACAGATCATTCAGTGGTGCTGCAGCCAACAGAGCGTTGAGACTGTCCCACGCCCTAACCAGCGGAGACTGCTGGCGCGCCACCGTGCGATGCGCGCCGCCCGCTCATAGCCGCTGGTGCCTGCGCGCGCGGAGGTTTTTGTCGGGCTCGAATAGCGCGCATACCGTACCAACAAGCGCATTTATCACCCTCACGCAATCACATATACACACACACACACACACACTCGCACACTTAACTATTAATTCATTTCAATAGAATGCCAACTTAATCCAAATTTATTTTATGTTCATGTAATTATCAATTATTATTTTATTCCATAATTATCCGATGTTATTTTTCCTCCTTCCAACTTTCTTATCGGTTTATTTCGTAACTGGAATTTTCTATTTATATTATTTATTTATGTACTTGTATTTATAAGCTGTGAAACATCTAGTAATAACAAATAAATAAATAAATGGTAATAAAATCGTGCACGTTTCGAGGTTAAAAGGAAAAATGACAGGAGTTTCAAAATCGCGATGCCTCATAACGGGGATTGGTCGTGGCCTTTTAAGGTACGGAACCCTGAAAATGCCCGAAACCGAACAATTTAAATAAAAAGCTTAATGTTGGTATTGAAGAAATGTAACTAGTAAATTAAGAAATGTTACAAGAAAATATCCTAAAATTTCCAAAAAGTTGATCTCGGAGATGATCCGCTATCTTGAAATAACCGATCACTGAATTTTACACAAACTCTAACCCTCCCTTTCCCAATTGTTAGAGCAGAATATGAAAAAGAATAACTGAACTTACGTCCTGGATCTCCAAACTTCATAATTGTCAATTTTATGATTCTAATATCAAGTATTTTTTTATTTTCATAAAATGTTCAACTCCCCATTTCTCCCCTCAGTAGTTTATTTTTTGAAAAATCTCCCACCTGAAAAGACCCTTTAGCTATTTTCAACCTTATGGCTTGGTATTAAACAAATGAAAAGCTTATGCCTGCCAAGGATTAACTGAGTCTAGCATCTACAAATTACTTACCTGCAAATTTTCAGCAACTTTTACACGCAATTTACCCCCTTTAGGGAATGAATTTTTCCAAAATCCCTTCTTAAATGCTATCTTACGCTATAACGAACCCTTGTACAAAGGTCTGTAGGTCCAATGGCTAAAGGCTGTGTCTTGTCTGTCAGTCACAAAGTATCGAAGATCTGCAAGAGTCGCAATTGGTAAATATTTATGAATTTCAGTGTTTTGAAAGATAACATAGCCTAAATTAAGTAATTTTGCCATAAAACTAATAAATCTAACGCTCGGTTGAGCCGCAATGCTTAACAATTTAGCTTACCAAACGGCCCCACAATGTTCAGGATAAACATATCTGTCCCCAGCTATACAGTGATATACTTGTAAGAGTGACTCTATGCATATTTGTAAAAATCACAGAATTTCAAAACTGTAAATGTATTCTTAGTTTTCCGGCTCGAATAATAATCATGATCAATAATAATATGCAGGATATAAATAGAAGCTTAAAGCCAGTTCTGTGTTGAGTTAGATAAACACCATGCTCTCTTGTTATTGTTGTAATCAATCGTTTACTCCAAAAGGTGCCAAATGCTCCGATGTCTGTATGCCAGTCGCACGTATATACCTTGCATACCGATAGGTTATTATGCATTTCTGATATCAATCGCAATTGAAAAATCGATCAATTAGAACACGAGACGACAAGCAAAGTCACTAGCCACAGCTCGGGTCAAATAATCGTGTTCTGATAGGTCCATTTTTATGGATCCGTAACCGAGGGTGCCAATCGGGACCCTAATACTAAGCCTCCGCTCTCCGTCCGTCCGTCCGTCTGTCACCAGACTGTATCACATGAACCGTGATAGTTAGACAGATGAAAATTTCACAGATGATGTTGCCGCTATAACAACAAATACTAAATTGTAGGTGGTACGGAACCCTACGAACGCGAGTTAGACTCGCACTTGACCGGTTTTTTCAATTGCGTTTGCTATCAGAAATACACAATAATGATACGGGCACTAGGCGGATTTTCAGTATCGCAAATAAATAAAATCGCGCGCAAATCCTTCTGAGACTTAACCAAAACCAACAGTAGACAAATAAGTATTCATCATACGGCCTTCGTATCCGTCGACGTATCTTGTTTATGTGTCTAGTCATGTAAATTCACTGCTGAAACATTTAGGCCACGTAGCACCCCCGGGTGTGGCTACTAGCCTGGGGGTTACCAGATGGAATCAGTAAAAAATCCAAAAAATAAAGATGCTAAACATACATAATGTATTTATTTTTCGTGTTAGGTTCAACATGTAAGAACAACAAAAAATACTTAAAACATAAACCTAAGTACTCTTTAAATATTTAATATATAAAAAGTGTTTTTGTTGATCCTTTTTTGCTGTGAAAATCAATAATTTTGATGTGCGGATAAATACTAGCTCATTTAAATAAATATCCAGGACCTGATTTTCTTTTATTCCTTCACGGCCGAGTTTCAAAACAGGGACCTCTCGTTTTGCTTCCTTATTTACTTTACTTTATTCTTGTTTTGTATATTACAGTTAACTGTTAACTTATTTTAACCTATGGGAAAAGACTAGTTTTTACTAAAAAGTCTTCAAATCTTGGTTCTGGCTTTCTTCATCATGGTTCTTGACCATGTCAGGTCACTTTGGGTCTATGTCCAGCCACGTCAGGCAACCATCCGGCATATCATATATTACGCCACCGTTAGCGAAACGTAAATCAATAAATGTATATTTTTTTAAGAAAAAATAGTAACTACTTAATGATTATATTTCGGTCACTGCTAATATTGATTGATGTAGAGTAAAGTCATCATTATTATCATCATGTTTAAATTCAGACGATTCTTAAATACAAATTTCGATTCCATTTTCAGCCCTAGAATAATTTCCGCAAAGTAACCAGAAATACCTACTTAGTAACATCGTCCAACTCCATTCGTCATAACCGAATCCTGTCCATATCAGGCATCCAAATAGACCTGACATCTGCGGAAAAATCCCGAATTCTGGTAACCCCAGGTGTGGCCACCCCCGCGTCCAGGGATTGTGTCCCGAGCCCCGAGATCCCTTTTGGACGGGATGCGTTCCGAATGCGATAAATATTGGACGCGGCGCGATCTGTTGTTTCTGCCGCTTTAAAAAGCGCCCGTTTGTTATGTTTAGGGTGTTATTATGATATGTGTTTTCGGAGGTACTAGGGTGCCTTGTAGCCGTTTGGGTTCCAAACAGTGCAGCAAACAATATATCTAGATACATAAGGTACCCTTTTGTTGTATCTTAAAGCGTAGACCTCCGGAAGCGAACATTCGTACGTGTATTTGCGACGAATCTCTTTTGTTTAATGACGGACGCCGGTGTAGGGAAAGACCCAGAAGGAGATAGAGTGACGACCTGGAGAGGTTTCAACCAAGGAGGTTCAGTACAGCTTCGGATAGGGATGCGTGGGCTCGAAATGGTGAGGCCTTTGCCTAGCAGTGGGACACTATAGAGGCTACAAAAAAAAAGGCCGTCCAACAACTCTACGTTGACGGATACTGAAAATAATGCCTCTCAGTCACGTCTCTCACTCGCTAAAAGTGCTTAATCCAGTCGTAAATTAGTTAACAGCCCTAAACTCGAAGTTATTCTGTGCTATAGTTCCAAATACGACCGTAGCTATTTTAACAGCAACCAATTTATTCCAACGACAGTTAGGTTAGGTTATCACAATGATATAGACAAATCGGGTGGCGTTCCGCCTTTCTGCTGTCGAATCTTTTCAACGCCTCCCGAACGACACAATAACTCACTTGATAACCTAAATAGGGCGATACTGAACGGTATATATCCGCGGAAACATTGCAATGCAAAAGGTAAACGTAAATAGTGAGATATTGTTCAGGATTTTTTTTTATTAGTAGTAACATCACTTTGTTGTGGAATACCAAATCAGAAACATTTTTATCAAAGGACCACAATGATCATCACATGGCTATGTTTAGCGAAATATGTAAAAAACCGGCTAAATCCGTGTCAAACGTTGAACATATAGGGTTCTGTAGTAAAAAAAAATCTGATTTACATATTTATATTAGTGTTTTAAGTAAAATTAGTATTTTCATTTATTTTCATGTATTTTATCGCATATAAAAGAGATTTCTTCAAGCAAGCCCAAGATGGGAAGGATATATTTGATAGCAGTTGATGGGGTACGTCAAAAGGCTGTAGCTTTAACAGTTGGGCTGTAAAACCACGTGAGTGACAGCAATAGGGCTCCGTTTGGACCCTTCGGGTACGGAACCCTAAAAATTAAAAGATCTACATATCATTAGCTCGATCCCGTATCGCGGACAGGAATTGCGACTTGGAATATGATTGCAATGTTGAAATCTCAACTGTGTAACCTTATCATTTTTGGAATTTTGTAATTCCAATTTTGAAAAATTACCTAGTCAGAATATCGCATTAATAAGAACGTCGCAATAAAAGACGGCTCGTATGTATATGCATATGTCATCCGAAACATGGAAGCGCCCGAGATAAAAGCCACATAGAAACGGACACCCATCCAGTGCCCGTCTCTGCCAGATGTCGCTACCCGCACGATCGTTTCAGATGTGCGAATACCACTCGGCTAGAGACGCTTACGCTGAAGGCAACAACAAGCAACATCAAAGCAACAATTTATAAGAATGGTAGACGCCTTCAGAGATAGAAGTATCGAGCTTCTATTCTATAGTCGGTCCATAAGTTCTGTCACAAATATTTGGCCGCATAGTAGATAATACCAAGTTTTATTTTATTTAATACTATATATGGTTTGATAGCTCATTAAATACTGATAAATTAGAACGATGATTGGATTTAAATGCTTAAAGCCATATTACACAAATGCTAGTTTCTTCAGAGATTTTGCACTTTTTTACCCAATCAAAAATACGGACGTGATTCACTTTATCTTTTTTCCATGACTCTTAAAACCTTTCAAACTTACGTGAGATTTTAGTCAGAACCCTCCCTGAACTCGTTACCTTCATTTTGAAGCATAAGATAACTAAGTCTGGGTAAAACTAATATTCATATTCACATTTTACGTAGTGTACTTGTTGCCCACAAGATCATTTTTATACGTTTTTCTGAAAACGTAAAAAGTACGTAAAGTTCTCTTTGGGAGCAGTTGGAACTGAAAGCTAACAGAAAATCAAATGCTAGTTGTTAAGCATGGTCTAAAATTGTTTCAGAATAAATAAAAAAAACCTTGTTGGTTATCTGGAACACTGTTTTTTTATTAAATTTGTGGTAAGTGGTATTTTTGACAGTTGCGGCATGTTTTGGGTTCGCGATTGTCTCAAGTTATAAGGTTTTTTGTCATATTGCGATAATCGTACAAAATGTTTTTTATTGCAATTTGATTCGTATAAAATAAGCTTTTCAATCATGTATATAAGAAAAAGTTTATTGCTGAGTTTTATCTATCAAAAACCTTGTGACAGAACTTAAGGACCGACAGGTGTTCATAAAGGCAATTATGTTTTCCAACTTGACCTATAAGTTACAAGATCTTTGACTATCGTCTCATCTTGCGCCAGTTCCAGTAACTCCACTAAACTAACCCAACTTACTAAATCCACGCGTAATGGAATGTAAACACGACATTTCCATTTAGAGCGGAAGGAAGCGTGCTCCAACTTTTTCTCGATCCCATTCTGATTTTCAACAATTTCATCAAATCAGCGAGCGAAAGGTTCAGGGGAGCTGATTGAATTGAAACCCCGGTTACCTGCCACCATATTTCTTTCCGGTTTTCCCCAAATTGAAGTTTTACCGACAGTTAAATGTACTTTAATCTGATTGAAGTTGCGACTTAGATAAATTGCGTTGACGTCATCTGGGCGTTTGTGTTTTTGTGTGCGTTGAAGGTAATTGAGAAAAGATGGTGGCATTGAGGCTGTTAAGGTGTTTGCTTTCTGATGGATAGCCACTTAGGCTTTTTGTTGGAAAGAAGCCTTAATGATTATCATCAATCTACGCGACTGTATGGAATAAGGCCAGGATATACCTATTCAAATAGCCTGCTAGAATAATTATACTCGCATTACGTTACGCTAAGAAAAGAGATGTTGAGTAAAAACTGTGGCATCCTGTCACGCAAAATGGATTATTGAATATCTGGCAATACGTGGTCATAATTTGTGCCTCTGCTACCCCGTAGAGGAAAAGGCGTGACGCTATGATGTTGATGTTGTTGTTATCGTCGTGGCACCCTGATAATTATTGAGTGTCTAAATCTATGTATTAAAAATTCAGGTTTAACGTGAAATCTCTCATGAATACAGGATCGGCTTAAAAGATTCTCTCGAGCCATAAAAACGATAAACGCCAGCATTCATAGTAATAAAATCCTGAGCTGCAATAGATAGTTCTTCTAACAGTCTCGAACGGAGAGTTTCTCATAAGAAATGCATGGTCTTCAGCTTTATTTATTTATATGGGGTTAGCCCGATAAATCTGGGCTTCCGTATCGTTGGGGGACTTTTATTGAACTATATACACACCCACGCGATCGATGGGGTTACCGTATTACTGAAAAAGGATTGAAGGCAGACGCTCATTTTATTGTTATTTTTTTACGATTTTCGGCAAATGCACAGAATTCCTTCCGGTTTTCATCAAATAAATTAAGATTACAAAGCCTGAATACACGTACATAGTCGTAGATATAGTGAGCAGTGAATGCTACGAATTGAGAGCTGCGACATATTTACGAGAAGCTACGACGCGCTACGCTTGTAGCTCGTAACGGAAGCTGACGATCGATTTTCTGCTCGAAGTTTAAAATAATATAACATTTCGTCAGAATGTCTATACGTTTCGGCTGAGGCTTCGTTCAATTTCTTGCGGGCTTCATCACCACCTTCATCACCATGGGATAAACCCTGGTACTATCAGTTTGGCGCCGCGCGTCCCGCAAGATAAATCGGTCCCCCAATTATAAGCGCAGAATTACACGGAAAATGGCCGGCGCCTGAAATATGCTGGTCAGTACATTTTGACGTTGCAATTAACGGAGGCAGTCAGAAGGCGACCGCGGGCCATTTGTCAGAGCGACAAGCTGATGCCGGGGCTATTGACCGATGTGGCACGGAGCGGTTGCCCCGGAGTCACGGAATACAATAACAGAAATACTTGGGTCCTGATTAAGGCCCAGTTCTAGCTGTTGAGGGGTGCTGCATTCGCATAAAAAGTTGTGTTTTTTCGAATTTACTGAAAAACGGAAATAACTAATTGATTAAATTTAAGTATTATATGAAGCTCTAAAAGAGAAAAATTTAGGCATAAAAATTATGAGCAAAATCAGTAATTTTATATTAAATTTATTGAATCTTCTTTTAAATATAAACTATGTTCAGGATTTTTTACGATCGAGCCAAATTAATCCAATCGCGTAACGCGTCAAGATTACTTAAATGACAGGACTGTATGGGGTTAATCTGGCTCAACACAGACCTTGCTGTTAATAGTTTTGTAATTATTTATTCCTGCTTATTAATCATAATAATTAAATTTTTCATATTTGTATTAGTTAAGCACAACCTATTTTTAAAAGAGATCTAAAAATCAATCTGTGGGAGTTTCTACGCCCTTCTTCTCCCACAGTGGTCCAATGTAGAGGAGAGGCAAAAAATGTCGTTTGCTAAGTATATGTAAATATCTACAGTAATAAAGTACTTTGACTTTGACTTTGACTTTGACTTTGACTTTGACTTTGACTTTGACTTTGACTTTGACTTTGACTTTGACTTTGACTTTGACTTTGACTTTGACTTTGACTTTGACTTTGACTTTGACTTTGACTTTGACTTTGACTTTGACTGACTTTAACGACATAAGTATTTAAACTAGATTATCTCTTTGTGAATACAATATTATTTTTTGAGACCGATGAATTCATCGGTCTCAAAAATTTATTCCAATAAAATACAAAACATATACAAAACATATACAAAATTATTTCCAATAAATTTATTGGAAATAATTTTATATTTTTTTTCCAAAGCTCTCTTCAGTGGTTTTGTATGATCTTGGGCCTAAGCAATTCCTATTTAAGGTTTATGGTATGACGGAAAGCTTATGATTACTTCCTTTTTTCTCTTCCTAATATTGATTACTTGGCCGGTTGGGCCTTCGGTCGGTTTGCTTAAGATTTGAATACGCCTTTCTGTAACAAACAACTATGGATTTCAATGTGAGATCCAATAATCCAGCAATGTAGCTGGATCCCGCGCTTTTGTGGGCTTGTGCGATCCAGCATTTGACGCGGGATCAGCGCGGTGCGGATGCGCCATCAGTGAAAAAAGCATTTTTTTTTAATTAACAATAATTTATATTAATACTTGAAATGTTAGTTACTATTCTATGTACCTATTTAACTAATGCGACTTATTACTGTTGACTTCGACGAAATTAATATGTGATGTAAGTTATTTTCGAGTTTTATAATAAACTGTTACACTGATTAACTTTATTGAATTTTTGTGAGACTGAAAACTAAGAGACAATACATGATACATAGTTAGTAAAATAAGTAAAGGTAGTATTAATAGTATTACTAGTATTTAATCGCATAACAAAAATACTGATTTTCACAGCAAAAAAGGATCAGCAAAAACACTTTTTATGATTTAAGTATTTTTGTTGTTCTTACATGTTCAACCTAATCACCGTAGCTACCGCAGTATTTTGCCCTGATTTGCCGTGCAAATCAGTATTATTAATGTGCATTTTAATATTTCCCATAAGTAAATACAAATGTGATGATACTAAAATACATAGTTTAAAACAATATATTCTTTAATTTGAACAAAATACTGATAATGCTGCATCCGCGCTGTATCCAGCTGGATTTGCTTTGCTCCAGCAAAAATCCAGCGGGACAGAAAATGCTGCTGGATTGCAATGCATACAAACAACCCAACCTCTAACACTTACTACATACTACAGATAAATTGACACAGTTTCTACTACAGTTTTTGAGACGAGTTAGTGAGTAATATGTATTTTATCAGGCCAAACATACAAGTCTGACGCAAAACAACCTTTCCAACCGCCGGACCCGCGAAGTACGGTGCGGGTGGAGGGGAGGGGGGGGGGGGGGAGTGCATTACACCGGATACACCGATTGTTGCGGTCCCACTGTAATGGGCTTAATTCTGATGTGGCTTTCGGCTTTTAGCCTTTGTTTACCTGCGTACCCGCGTTATAACTTACGATAAATTTCTTGGCGCATGAGTCGCCTGGATGGGGTAGCGGTGCATGGGAACAAGAGATATGTATATGTCACCGTAAGGTAGTCAAAACCGTTGGTTGATCAATTATCGACAGATAGTAAATCAGACCGACAGGGTTTTGAATTTACGTTTATTTTGTTCTTACATGTCAACCTACCACGAAGACTAATCGGGGGCTTCGCGGCGTCGCCCTTCTAGTCTTCACCTAAGCTACCGCAGTGTTTGCCCTGGTATTTCGTTTCCAATTCAAGTTTAAATCAGTTTACTATTTATCGGTTTTAACTGTTAGTTTACCAAGTAACGCTTCATATAGTAAGCAGTACGCTACACTTTACTGTCTGTCGAAAGCTGACCAACTAACGAGAAAAAAAACGTTAGTTTATCAACTAATGGTTTCGACAATCTTACAGTGATATATACATGTGCGAGAGAGAGAGAGAGAGATGGTGGCCTCGCCAGGCGCCAATAAACTTAGCGTTAGTTAAACCTGGGTGAAATACTTTATATGGTACCAAGAACAAGTACAGATAGTTGGAGAATAGTGCTAAAATAACTGCTGCTGTAGAAGAACTATATATATATGTTCTCTAGTCTTCACCTTAGCTACCGCAGTGTTTACCCTGGTATTTCATTTGCAATTTATGTGTAAAAAAGTTCACAATTTAACTGTTTTGTTATAAACTAACGCGTCATATCGTAAGCAGTACGGTACAGTTTACAATTTATCAACAGTTTGTAAACTAACGAGAGAAAAAAACGTTCGATTTTAAACTAACGGTTTTGACAATGTTACCGTGACACATATATGTATATATCTTCTGGCCCCACTCTTCCATATCCTGCGTGTGGAACAGAAAAGTCACAAACATATAAACAAGATTAGAGTTTGCGTCTCCTTCTCCTCGGCGAGGATTCAAACCCAGCACTCGCTTATGAGCCATAACATCGACAGTGGTCAATGTAGAGAAGACGCTAAAATTTACTTTTGCTAAGTATATGTAAATATCTACAGTAACAAAGAACGTTGACTTTGACTTTGATTGACGACGACGACCCGAATGGCCGAGTCGGCAGTGACCCTGCCTACGAAGCCAAGGGTCCCGGGTTCGAGTCTCGGTGGGGGCAAATATTCGTTTGATGAGAACGGATGTTTGTACCCTAGTCATGGTTGTTTATATATCTAAGTATAATATTTATCTAAATAAGGATGGATATCGTTGTCTAGTACCCAAGGTACAGGGAATCCTGGTTTGTGGCTACATCAATGTTTGTAAATAGTGTCCAAGGTATTATTATTATTATCTTATACATTATTATTATCGCTACGCTCCACATAAGTCGTCAAAATTACTACATTACTCAAATATGGATATAGATATCAAAAAAATACCACATACCTAGTCGGTCCATAAGTTCTGTCACAAATATTTTGCCGCATAGTAAATAATACCAAGTTTTATTTTATTTAATACTATATATGGTTTGATAGCTCATTAAATACTGATAAATTAGAACGATTATTGGATTTAAATGCTTAAAGCCATATTACACAAATGCTAGTTTCTTCAGAGATTTTGCACTTTTTTACCCAATCAAAAATACGGACGTGATTCACTTTATCTTTTTTCCATGACTCTTAAAACCTTTCAAACTTACGTGAGATTTTAGTCAGAACTCTCTCTGAACCCGTTACCTTCATTTTGAAGCATAAGATAACTAAGTCTGGGTAAAACTAATTTTCATATTCACATTTTACGTAGTGTACTTGTTGCCCACAAGATCATTTTTATACGTTTTTCTGAAAACGTAAAAAGTACGTAAAGTTCTCTTTGGGAGCAGTTGGAACTGAAAGCTAACAGAAAATCAACGGTGCTAGTTGTTAAGCATGGTCTAAAATCGAGGTTTCAGAATAAATAAAAAAAACCTCGTTGGTTATCTGGAACACTGTTTTTTTATTAAATTTGTGGTAAGTGGTATTTTTGTCAGTTGCAGCGTGTTTTGGGTTCGCGATTGTCTCAAGTTATAAGGTTTTTTGTCATATTGAGATAATCGTACAAAATGTATTGTATTGCAATTTGATTCGTATAAAATAAGCTTTTTATTCATGTATAATACGAATAAGAAAAAGTTTATTGCTGAGTTTTATCTATCAAAAACCTTGTGACAGAACTAAAGGACCGACTAGGTATTTAGTTAGATACACTGAATACGTGTACGAATTTTCAATTAAAAGTATGAATTGTCTTGTTTCGTCGACATAATTCATCCCTAGTGTATTTCCTAGTTTAGTCTGTACCCATCGTGTTAAACAACAAAGTTTCAACAGTTTTACGATCCCAAACACGAAACGCGTTCTCATAACCAGCGGTAACGTATTTTACAGGAGATGAGAAGAGCTATTCTGTAACATAATGCAGGTGTGTATTAATCTGACTGTTGTTACTATATGAGAAGAAAAGGAAATGTAGATTTTTCAAAGTTCTTTTACTCCATAAGGTTGAAAATTGCAAGCCGGCGAACAGGTTGAATCGTATCCGTCTTTTATCATAGGAAAATTCTCGTAGGGCCAGATACCAACTGGTAAGTGAATCGAAGTTAAATCGAGTTGTCTCATTAGATAATCACTTTTTTCATTTTCAGCTATTAAGCTCAAAAGATAACTTGAATTTACATTGATCCATTAAATTAACTTTCAATCTTTAAATCTAGTGTAAGAGAGCTCCTACCTATAACTACTATGATATGGGCAAGTAGATGTCGCTTACTTTGACTTTAGGAAGTCATTCGATACAGTGGACAACGACGTACTTCTGGAGAAGTTAATTGGGGTTGGCTTTATTCCCCAATATATGAGGCTTTTTGTGAGCTATCTTAAGCACCGAAGATAGTATGTGGAATACGCGGGTTCTACATCAGACCTGTATATCACATTTTCTGGCATAAGTAGTGCGATTATCTGGCACCCACATAAAGGAAAATATAGCGTCATGGTGGAGAAAGTGCAAAACCGATTTGTTAGGTATTTATATATGAAGTGGTACGAGGTCTATCCTTTCTTCCCGCCTATGTATCCAACCCTGTTCGTATTGGGCTTGGTTGGTTACAGTGAGCTGGGGCTGAGGAGAAGCCTCGCACTTTCTACCTATGTATTCAAGGTTTTCCGAGGAATGCTTGAAAATCCTCTCCTCTCGTGCTGGTGTTAGCACGGCTGGGTGTGTATGTGCCGAAAAATTACCTCCGAGCAAATAACCACAAGCTGTTCTGCATCCCGCTGGTGAGGACGGGGATGCTGCGGGAGGCACAGGTGATGAGGGTTATGGCTCTCTTCACTGATATATCAGAGAGAACCGAGGTGGACCTCTTCCAATGTTCTTTCATGAGATCCGCAAGGGTCGCCTCTTATTGTCTGTGTTATAAATAAGATATCTTTTATATCCTGCAAGCTGTTGCTTCTCTGTCCTTAGATTCAATGTCTGATTGTGTCTATGTCAGTCTACTGTAATGTCACAAGCATGTACCTATATGTTTACAATAACATAAAAAAAACTAAACTAACGAACCAACTAAAGCTACCTTAGTCCAAACCATATTTCGCGAAAAACACATTTTGCTTTTCTCAAATATAGCGGTGAAATATCTTATTTTACCTACCCTCAAAGCATAGCAGTATAGACCTGCAGCTAAAAGTTAAATTGAAACTGGTTGAAAAACCGCAGACGGTTGATTTACGGGTCACATGTGAATGAGTCCACTGTGTATACCCGAACGGCAGTACATTATGTAGATAAGTTCACCCTTACTAAAACTGGCTACGTGTTACCTATTACATTTCATTGTTTTAATTCATGTTATACACTGCGTAACTTAATGATATGGTTATAAGTTAGGGACATAATTCTGAACGATTTTCACTAACTACCAATAAATCCAATTTGATCAGAACTATACACGATAGTGACTATAGTTTAGCATTTGTACGACAACCCGTTCAGCGCCTCTAGCGGTACCTTCGCTGAACTAAAAATGGTGTCTTTCTATCCTTGCCCTCATCATATAAAAGAAAGAGATAGTGGCATTATTACTACGATAGTAAGGTTTGCATTTACTACGCCAACTCATAATAGACGTAGCTCAACGTTTAATTTCTCCAAACGTTTTGGACCAGGTGGTTAGGATTTGTACATGTTTACTTTGACCGGTTGCTGTAAAACAAATAACGTCGGTGTCAGAACTATTAAGAAATAATTATAATAAAACCTTTGGCAGAATAATAGAAAAAATATACAGCAGTATCATTTGTACCTTGTTTTGCCATGTCAATATCAATAATAGTATTACTATTAAATAGAACACAATGACGGAAGGAAGATCTGTTATACTAGTTATGAAAGGGTCATATAATAAATTAAATGCTAATTCAAACCAAGTTGACTTGTATAATAGTAAGCAAGATAAAGACTCTATTTTGTAAGCCCAAAAATCCAAAGCAACTATTTTTATCTCAAAATAAATATTAACTTCTCTTGAGAAGTTATTATAATAGGTCTGAAAATTGAAATAGGTAATTTTGTGTTTTCTTTACGTTTTAAGACCTGGAGAATCATTTGCAATCATTTTTAGAGTGATGTCTGTGTGTGTGTGTGTGTGTGTGTGTGTGTGTACGTACGTATGTACGTGATCAAAATTATGGAATTCGTTTTCTCAATAACTACTGGACCGAATCGCTTTGATGACCATATCAATCGATACGCCACGTCATGACTTAGATCTGAAAGGAGTCTAGAAAAAATCGGTCCAGCGGTTCGTTTTTTATTTGTAAAAAACTGACTTTTTTGAACACGCAACGTTAATTTTGTATGTAATTCCAAGTATTGAGGGGTAGATGTGGGTTTTTGAGGGTGCTGGTTTCGAATCTTTCATCAGTTTTTTAAAATTCAAAATGGCGGACCCACTATGACGTCATCTTTTTCGTGAAAATTCTTTAAATTCGATAAAATTTATTAATTATTGTGTAATGTTAAACAACTTTCAATTGAAGTTAAAAATAGATATTCCAGTAATAATTCTCAAATGATTTTCTAGGTATCGAAACATTAAAAAAAAGAATTCTTCTCAAGAGAAGTTGCTTGTACGGTACTTGCTGCCGAACCGATTTTTATTAACATATTTGACCTGATAAATACTGCACTCAAGTTGGTACATGAAGTTGTCCGTCCTTTTGAAGATGAACCTACAAAAGGAAATGCACGCACAATTTAGAATGTTTTTTACACTAAGTTTTTTTAGTGAATCTAATCAGTTAATTAGATCTACTTGTTAAACCTCTTTGCTATTATCCACCAACATAATAATCGTACTGCCTTTTGCTACAACTATCATTCAAAAGTCATCCGGGCGTACAGATGTTAATCACCCGTTGATTCAAACACTCATCTATGTACCTTTCAAATGCTCACAAACGGTTCCGTACCATCGTAAAAGAACAGTTCACCACCAAAAATAATACAAGAAAAAAAAAGCCTTTTGACGGACAGGCGGACAGCGGAGGCTTATAGTGATAGGGCCCCGTTTGGCACCCTTCGGGTACGCAACTCTATAAAAGGGGTTTGAAAATTTTACCATCAGTCTAATATTAGGCGCTAACCTCTGAAATCAGCGTTTTGTGTGGAGAATTTGAAGAAAACTCAATTTGAGTACTTTTTTTTAGGAATGACAAATCCTAATTTGATAAAATGAGACAAAATCAAGCAAACAGTAAAATCGTTTGAGTTTTTGAAAATATTCAACTGTAAAAAAATACGAAGAATCTTATCACGATAACGAATTGACATTTAGGACAAACTGATTTTGAAGATTTAATTTTAATTATCAAACTGAAAAATAAAATAAAAAACAATATGTAGATTTAAAACTTTGACATAACTTTTAAACAATAAAAAAACGGTCAAGTGCCAGTCGTACTCGTGCACGAAGCGTTCCGTACCACTGTACAATGGTAGGAATGGTGTGAAGTGAATAGTTTGACGACCCGAATCACCGAGTCGGCAGTGACCCTGCCTACGAAACCAAGGGTCACGGGTTCGAATCCCGGTGGGGGCAAATATTTGTTTGGTGGGAACGGATGTTTGTACCCTAGTCATGGTTGTTTATCTATCTAAGTATAATATTTATCTATACAGGGTGACTGGTAAGTCGATCTACATACGTTGGGAGATGCTAGCACGGATCAAAACCAACCATTGTTACTATGAAACACCCTACTCGAAAACGGTAAATTTTCGGGTAGGGTGTTTCATAGTATCAATGGTTGGTTTTGATCCGTGCTAGTATCTCCCAACGTATGTAGGTCGACTTACCATTCACCCTGTATAAGTGCGTGTATCGTTGTCTAGTACCCAAGATACAGGGAATCCTAGTTTGGGGCTAGATCAATGTGAGTAAATAGTGCCCAAGGTATTATTATTATAGTTTGGATTTTACATAGCAAAATGTTTTTACAAAGTTATTTGTGCGGCTACTTTCACACTCAATGCACGTAACCAAGTGCATTCATTAGTTTGTATGTGGTATTGAAAGAATTATTGTAATGGAGCCCCCTTAAATATTTATTTTATTCTGTTTTTTAGAATTTTTGTTATAGCGGCAACAGAAATACATCATCTGCGAAAATGTAATCTGTCTAACTATCACGGTTCATGAGATACAGCCAGGTGGCAGACGGACGGACGGACGGACAGCGGAGGCTTAGTAATAGGGTCTCGTTTGGCACCCTTCAGGTACACAACCCTTAAAAATAGCTATTAATGCTAAATGCTAATAGCTATCGAATTACGAACTCTTGTATCCGTAAGGATGTACCTATATACTGTAATATATGTGGATAATATAAGGTTATTAAGTTTTTTTTGTTGTTAAAATATCGTTATGTACTTACTTTTGTACTAGCAACATTGTTAGTAGGGGACAGCGAGACGTCGAGAGAGAGAGAGATGAGGTTAGAAAGACGATGGTTGTATTGTGTTTATAAATTAAAGGTTTTTGCGAAGAAATCACTATCATTTCAATAAGCAGATCCCACATATATCTAAACCATACACCGACAAAACTAAAAACTTGGGTCTGATCTTTATTAGTATTATTTATTTATTATTATATTATCTTAAAAAATCCACAGCTAAATATAATAATATATATACATAATTAAACAGCTAACTAAACCTTAACTTAAGCCAATAATGGATTTAAATTCCTTAAGCTTAACATCATGACATTATACTGAGGAGGTTAAATAAGTATATACACAAAGAGAACAGTAAAATATGTTACTATAAAACAAATTCAATTATTAAATTATAAATTTTTGAATGTTGAATGCACGGGTAAAATGTGTAGTGTGCAGTGTAGTATAGTGTGGTGGTGTACGCCCCTGCTTAGCCCTATGACCGTAGTCTTGGGACCGTAATCTTCGACAAAAACGTGTCCTGGACGGCACATATAAATATAGTAGGCAGGCTTATGCACTCCTCCTACCACTTCCTGAGACGGTTGCAGTTTTTTCTACCGTATCAAACAAAAATTTTGCTTCTTCAATCGTTGTGCTTTCTGGACGTGACTGAGGTTCAGCTCAATAAGCTGGAGCTGCTTCAGAACTTAGCCAGATAGAATCCCCAAACTCTTTCAGTGCAAGATTGAAGGGACACTAACTTTCTCAAGTAAAATATGTATTTTTATACGGGAAATATTAAACTGCACATCAAAAATACTGATTTGCACAGCAAATATCAGGGCAAAATGCTGAGGTAGCTTAGGTGAAGGGTAAAGGGGGAGAGCGAAGAGAAGCCCCCTTTATCCTTCGTGTTAGGTCGAACATGCAAGAACAACAAAAATAATTAAAACATAAATTTGAGTACACATAAAATATATAAACATAAAAAGAGTTTTAGCTGATCCTTTTTTGCTGTGCAAATCAGTATTTTTGATGTGCGATTAAAAACTAGCCTTTTTATATATGTAGGAACTATTTATGTAGTTGATTGTTTTGATTATATAAATAGTGTATTATAAAATTAATTTATACAACTATTCATGTGTATAGTTTTTTTTATTAAGATTGCAAAAACCCCCTTTATTTATCTACACATCCTCACTGGGTTGGCTGGAAGAAATTTCATTTAGAAATAAGCCTGCCTTTGTTTTGAACATTTACACCTGTTGTACAAATATTGAGTGCAATTAGAGGTTTAATAATAAGAAAATTTCACCATTTTCATATAGCTCAGTCTTCAGACCTGCAAATAACTTAAATTCTGGCTGATTAAGTTAACGGTCAGGTATTGTAAAGTTACATTTACCAACCCATTCAAGGGATAAGTAGGCAACAGTTCATACCACATGGAAACATGTCTGAAAGCCATGAGCTGCTTAAGGTTGCTTTAATTGGGTTGAGAGCATTGCGGCTACTCCTTGACAAAGTTCTTCGCAACTTCAGGGTTTGCGGTAACATAGTTTATTAGCACTGGATGCGCCTTCCGAATGTTATTTCTCTCAATAAGTCTGTCGTTTGATTCGGGAATAGTGTAACATATACCTACAAGTAACACAACAAAAGATGCAAACTTATTGTCGTCATGCATGACAAACACACTTTGTATTACTGGACTATGTAAGCCAGTGACACCATTATGTGCTACACGCTAACACACGAGTGCTATATGAAAAATTGCGCACTATATGAGAGAGAAGTAAAACTTAGACGGAAAATTTTCGTGACTGTTAAATTAAAAGGATGGTACTTAGTACCATCCTTTTAATTTGGCTAGTATATAATCGTACATCAAAAATACTGATTTTCACAGCAAAAAAGGATAAAAAAAACACTTTTTAAGTTTTAAATATTTAATGAGTACTTAAGTTTATGTTTTAAGTATTTTTTGTTGTTCCTGAACTAATGCGAAGGATAAAGGGGGCTTCACTTCGCTCACCCCCTTTACCCTTCACCTAAGCTACCGCAGCATTTGGCCCTTATATTTGCTGTGCAAATCAGTATTTTTGATGTGCAGTTTAATATTTCCCTTTTAATTTTACTGTCACGCTCGTCTATTTTCGAGTCGCTTCGATGTTTTACTTCAAAAAAATTGGTTCTTTGGTAAAAGGGTAAGCGCAACTATGGCTTCTCCATCCTAAAACCTAATTGTCTGCGGGTATGGAAGGTACAAAATTAGCTAACTTAACAACTTACTCCAGCCTCGTCCGTCGAATGCTAATTTCAATCAGCAAATTGATGTTATTCTATGTAAGTGGCACGTTTTAACTTTGTTAGATTTGATGGCGTTAGAGAAACCTTCAAGTTATGGAAGTTGGGACAATGTGTTCGAGGGTTGGCTCATAAATGTAATTGGGTATTATTTACTTACCAACATGTATGGATGTATTGGGAAGGATTCCTTACAAAGAGTTTTGTTTATTTTTTTAAAGTAATAAGGTCATTAATTTTTTTAGTGCTTTTTTTATTTATTTTTATAAAATTAACTTTTTTAGTGCATAGATTTTCTCTTTTTTAATATCGTTTTTATGTCAATCTCTCACTGTTTGTTTCAATTGGCAAGTGTGACAAATATGATGAGTGTTCCCATGTTTAATTTTTGCTCTATTTCTATAAGTGAATACCTGTAATTGGCTTTCTATTTCTATTTTAGTTTTTAAGGAAATTAGTTTTCCCAAATTTTAAATAAATAAATAAAAACAAATAAAAAAATACGTAAATTTTGACGTATAATACGAAAGTACTATTTCCCCAACGGTCCCATGGTGGAAAAAACTAAGAGGTTATAACCAGGTCTTCATCATGATGATGATGATGAAGATGCTCAGCCCACATCAACCCACTGCTGGGCATAGGCCTCTTCTTTCAATCAATCAATCAATCAAATCTCTTTACTTAGCCATCGTAATTTTTTGCCACTTCTCTACATTGGACCACTGTGGGAGAGGGCGGAGAAACTCCCACAGATTGATTTTTAGGTCTCTATTAAAAATTGCTTGTGCTTAACTAATAAAAATATTACAATATACATTATTATAATTATCAAGCAAGAATAAATAATTACAAAATTATTAACAGCAAGGTCTGTGTTGAGCCAGATTAACCCCATACAGTCCCGTCAATTAAGTAATCTTGAACATAGTAATATCCCTGTTTTGACAAAATCGTTTTAACGTGGTTTTCAAATTGCTCAAAAGGCAATTTCAGGGTCTCCAGAGAGAGATATCTTTGTTTTTATTTTTTATTTTTACATAAGTTTCGAAATGGCATACTAAAAGCTAATTACAAGCATCCACACACGGTCGTCTAAATAATAACAGCTCGAAACTTAGTTTTTAAAATTAATTAAATCAATTCACACAGAAGGGAAGAATTTAAGTATTATACTGCTCACGCACTCCTCCATCTACGTTACCACGATTCGCTGCAAACCTATTAATGATAGTATTAACAAAATATCAATATCCGGATCATCACGACGACCCGAATGGCCGAGTCGGCAGTGACCCTGCCACCGAAACCAAGGGTCCCGGGTTCGAGTCCCGGTGGGGGCAAATATTTGTTTGATGAGAACGGATGTTTGTACCCTAGTCATGGTTGTTTATCTATCTAAGTATAATATTTATCTATACAAGATACAGGGAATCCTGGTTTTGGGGCTAGATCAATGTGTGTAAATAGTGTCCAAGGTATTATCACGATATTTGTTTTGAAGAGGCGGTTAAATGTCGGTTTACGCCACGGTTTAGCGCCAACCCCTACGGTCCTGTGCCATCCGCATCCATTGAGATCCTGTCGACTTTAGTATACCATCGGACCATCGGGCAGGTGGTCTGCCCACTGGCCTTGTTGCTCCCCCTGGCCACCACTACGTGACTGCTTTGGTTCGCCGTCCGTCATCCGTTGTAAACTTGTAAATGGAAAGATTTGTCAAAAGTTTTGTAAGTCAAAGTCAAAGTCAAAGTACTTTATTTTTTATAATAATACAATTTTTTTATAATACCTTGGAGACCATTTACGCACATTGATCTAGCTCCAAACTAGGATTCCCTGTATCTTGGGTACTAGACAACGATACACATACTTATATAGATAAATATTATGCTTAGATAGATAAACAACCATGACTAGGGTACAAACATCCGTTCTCATCAAACAAATATTTGCCCGCACCGGGACTCGAACCCGGGATCCTTGGTTTCGTAGGCAGCGTCACTGCCGAATCGGCCATTCGGGTCGTCGAACTGTATTACTGTAGATATTCTTAGCATTATTACTGTAGATATACTAAGCAAACATAATTTTTTGCCAATTATGGTCAGATTTTTGTATTTTTACATCAAACGTAACGGGAAATATTAAACTGCACATCAAAATACTGACTTGCACAGCAAATATCAGGGCAAAATGCTGCGGTAGTTTAGGTGAAAGGTAATGGGGGTGAGCGAAGCGTAGCATCAGTATTGAATAACTGGCTGAAAGTGGGCACAATTGTGCCTCTGCCGCCTCGCATGGGAAAAGGCGTGGCGCTATCTTATGTCGATAGGGCTACGGGTCGCAGGTAAGTTGAACCTGTGATCACAGACCCGTACTAAACGCAGAAAGAAACAGTTGTCAGATTACCGGCACGACACGGATGCCTTTGAGTCGAGATAATAACGTTTCAGGCACAGACGTCGGCAGGGCTCAGGGCTACTGCGTTGGGTTGGAAGAGGAGCCTATTCGTGGGGGTGGACGAAAGTGAACAGATTCGAGATACGAGTAAGGCCCGTGATTGACTCGGAATATAGGGATTTCCTTGTAGTTGTATTGCACATCAATGTATACCTTATCGTAATTGACCGAGCGAGCGAAGCGAGCGAAGGGCTCCATTTCGACAAGATAGGAGGCCGATTTTGCTTTCGTCTGTCTCTATGTCTCTGTGTCTGTCAGTTCCGGTCTAGGGGCCACAGTTTTCAAGCGATCCTCACAAAATTTGGCGCATGTATTCCTTGAATTAAAATTTTTTTTTGTCGAGAGCTTTTCTCGATTTTTCCCTTGGGGGGAGTTATGACGTCATTAATTTTTTGTATAATTTTCTGTTTTTTTTTTTCTGAATCCTATCGTGTGGGGTATCAAATTAAAGGGTTTTATGAGCCGGTTCTAAAAATATATTACAGCATTTCCTTTCGGCCGCCTGTTTTCTAAAAATCTAAGAAATATTTTCAAAACATAACAGGTTTTGATTCCTCGAAGTAGGAGACGGATTAACAAAGAGGATCTATACAGATCATGAGAGAGAGTGAAATAGACTATATCTATTTTCGTGAAAAGTCAATAGATTGTATTTTAAATCGCAAAATGTAGTATACAAAGTTATTGCTGTCGCTACTTTACTACTTGATTTTAATTGAATCTCAATTACTTACCTATAAATTGCTTCACAGTTCCCCCTGGTAGCGAGGCCTACTGCCCACAGGGCCACTAGTAATAATAATAATACCTTGTACACTTTTTACACACAATGATCTAGCCCCAAACTAGGATTCCTTGTATCTTGGGTACTAGACAACGACACACATATTAATATAGATAAATATTATACTTAGATAGATAAACAACCATGACTAGGGTACAAACACCCGTTCTCATTAAACAAATATTTCTTTATTCTTTATTGCACAGAAATCTTAATAGTAAGGTAACAAAACATTTTATGAGCAAAGGCGAGCTTATCTCTAAAGAGAGATTTCTACCAGCAAACCTAGGCAGGACAGGAAAAATTGTGCAACAGGAGAGTCCTAGTGCGCAATAAAACTGTACACATCTAATTGTTTACAACTAAAACATAATAAATGATATAATAAAAAAATGAATGAATGAAAATAAAATAAATGATATAGTAAATGATTTACACTAAATAAAATACAAAAGCAAAAAATAAAATATATATCAAACATATACTACTTATATATACATATATAAAAGTACCTATCACGAAATATTTGCCCCCACCAGGACTCGAACCCGGGACCCTTGGCTTCTTAGGCAGGATCACTATCGACTCGGCCATTCGGTTCGACATTCATGTCATTCTGGCATATACAGTGGAGCCATTTTATGAAGTATCATTTGGTATATGTCAATGGGAAGGACAGTCTCCATTAAGCGTCGGTCTCACTTCCTTTTCTAAGCTAACTAAGGAGAAGGAGACTGGCTTATATCGCCTACTGTTGACAGATGTCAAATGCGACGTCTTAGAATGGTTCCAATGTAGGAATTTTTATGGAATTAAAAAAATACTCATCACAACAGGATGATTTGACACAAGCTATCTTATATTGCGAATTTTCTTGTGTATGCGGTGTTCTGTTACATTAAATGTTAATCTGGCAATAATTACTTACTAACCTGCTTTTGCCATTATATTTCATGGCTTTTAAGTATGAATTTGATTGCCTGTGTATAACTACCGCTACTATACTAACTTCAAAATCAAATTTATTTAAGTAGCACTAACCGTGCTACTACAAAACATATTAAACAGCGACTCATCTCAAAACAAAGGTCAAAACCCATACATTTTTGTTTTCAAACAAGTGTTGAACAGTAGTTTATTTTTTGTGGTACGGCCCTAACATTTTTACGAAACGTCAAATCCCTCTAACTCTAGTTGAATTTACTTCTAGAAGTTTGTTGTAAAATGGTGCCTTTGATAGTTTTACTGTTTAGTGTAATTGAACCAAATACGTATACGACTTGCGCCCCCAGAATTACCCCTTGAAGGGCGCAACAACTATCCAAGCCCCGGGTTGCTAAGGGCCTTTGTTCTCAGATTAACTGCTACACCGTCTTATCTGAGGCTTATCTGTAACTATGACTTTGTGGTCAGTTATTGTTGCCGACAGTAGGATGAATGAAAGACGGTTGCGGCAGGGCCTGGGGGAACAAAAAATTGCGAGATAGCGTGGGTTTTTAGTGTGTGTGTGTGTGTGTGTTTGCGTAGACAAAAAGAGCTATGGGCATAGTACTTTTGGTACTATTAAGTATTATGTGCTTTGGGAGAATACGGCCCTTGCGACTGTAAATGTTTCCGATTTCATGTAGGTAAAATCACTGGATACGCGACCAGCACCTTTTTACGACCATTGCACGAATTTTCCTAAAAAATAAGCAATGTGTCCAACCATCTATTATTCTTTGCTACAATAGTGCAGTAAGTTCAGTTTATGTTTGCTTTCAATTCTAACCTCGAAACTGTCATAGAATATTCTCAGATTAAATTAGAACATTTACTGTTTTAATTGTGGTCGTTTTTCTACGAAAAACATTACAAGACTTCTGAAAGGTAAGATTATGCCATATTAACTTGACTTTATACTAATGCTATATGAAATATATGTTAAGATAGGTTTGTTTTTTGAGCAATTTGGTTATCAAATTTGATAAAACATATTTTATTTTCGAGTTTTTGGATGGTCAGCAAACAGGCCTTTTTTCATCAAAATATAGTTTCATTAATGTTTCGTCATTGGCTTTTATTTTAAAAAGCTTTATAATAAAATTCAAAGAAACTATTTCGATTTTGTTACTTTCTGACACGGCTGCCAACTAAGACCAATTCTTCCAGTTTACGGCCATCGTGATATTTAAATTTTACTTGTATATATTTTTTTTAAATAAAACGCTTTGTTACTCATTAAACCAAATTTATAATTATAACTTATTTGGCAGACGTAAGGTCCTTTTCTACTTAAAAAAAAAGCTTCACAAACGGTACAATAATGGCGGATAACAAAACAAAATGGCCGTAAACGGGTGTAAATGGCAATATTTTGATTACATTAATTATATATATACATAAATTTAGTCTTCAAATATTGCAAGTGATTGATTTAGTTTACGAAACTACTGTAATTGGAAGATTGGGCACAGCACTTGTTTTACATGGAATATAATATGTAGGTTCATGGAAAGTTTCATGTTGAATTCGATATTGACGTAAAGTGGTCGCAAAAGGGTACTTTTACCTACAAAGGGCTGTATAGAACTGAAGGTTGACTGCTTGTATTTGTAGGTTAAAATTTGTTACGCTCACAGAATGATTGTTGAAAATCCAGCTTGTTCAAAGTATAAAACGAATCAGTGGTAGGATCTAAAACAAATAATACCACAACCTAACCAAAAGTACAAAATAAAAACTTTTACCTTCTACAAAATGCCTAAATCCATTTCCCAGCGCCAAAAACGCGCAATTCCGATAAACTTTTTTGCGGCAATTACCACTTCGGCAAACACAACGCCCATTTCTGTCCGAATTAAGAATTCATAACAATTTTATGCCGCGTCGAACTCGACGTCAGTAACAAGCAGAACTTCCTGCGGCTCTCATCAAAACTTATTTGTATATTCGCTGCTTTGTAGCTTAATTCTAAGTTTTCACTTTGATAGAGAGTTAGTGAAGTTTCGTTCTAGCGAGAGACACTCATAAAGTCACGATTCGTGGTCTAAACCTAACAGGCAACAACTGGAAGGGTCTGAGGGTTATTCGTACTTGTTTCTTGAATATAAGGTGCATCTGGTGCATAAGTGTTCTAACGCATTTTCCAGTGTAGGCGGTAAGGGAAGCGTGTATGACAATTTAAGGGAAGGTTGACCCTTAGAAGTATAGCTAATAACATAAAAACTCAACGACCTCTGTGGCGCTCGGTGGAGCCTCTGCCTACCATGCAAGAGGTCCCGGGTCCCATCCCCAGGTCTAGGATGTTTGTATGTGTGTGATGTCGCTGTTTCTAGTACCAACGACACAGTGTTAGAGGCATACAGTTTTATTGCGCACTAGGACTCTCTAGTTGCACAGCTATTCCTGTCCTGCCAAGATTTGCTGGTAGAAATCTCTCTTTAGAGATAAGCTCGCTTTTGCTCATATATTTTTTAACTTACCATTATGATTTCCGTGCAATAAAGAATATGTTTATATGAAAGGGTATCCTAGTGTGGGGCCAGAAGCAATGTATGTGTCTTGTTTATTTATTATTAATTCAAAACTATTTTGTAAGAAATTCAATGATTCTTTGTAAGTATAGTTATGTTTTCATAAGTAAGAATGGTTTAAGAAATGGTTGGTGTATATCATGTTCACTGAAATCTTCCGAAAAAGGCGTAAAGTTTGATTAGAACTTCCTCTTATATTATCAAAGCAATTTCTCTCTTCAAATCCATTACCTTATTGCTTTTCCCGATCTACACGCTTCCTGTAAAATAAGTGTGCTGTCTATACGCTGGATGGAATTGAAAAGGTACCCTAATGGATCAATTGTCTGCTTAGATGACAGATGAAAAAAGAAGGCGGGGCCAACATCCAATTGCAAAGTGAAGCAATGTTCAATTATCATTTCGTTCCTTCGGTGTGCAACAGGGGTTCAAAAAAAAGACTGTCGTGACTTCGTCTTTAACAAAAGGTTTAATTTGTCAAGTTTTCTGTACCCCAAAGGTCTAATGTAATGTCCATTTCTTTTGCAATTTTCGGATTTTGACAGCACTGGAGTTATAAGAACCAGCACTTCAAGATGGTACACTCTTAAAGAATCGAAAATTTACTGCTAATTTTGTCGCCTGCTGTTTGTAAAAGCAATCTCAAATTATGGTTTGACAAGATTTTGGTTAGAGTGGAAAATAACGAAATTAATAAAAACGACATTGAAATAGATTTTTAATAATTATGATAGTTTAAAAACTTATTTACTGTCGTAAAAAAGGTCTTATTAAGACGAATTAAATGAGCCCATAAAGGATGGGTTTACAAGAGTGAGAAGAGAACTTCCGTCTACACCATTTCCGCTTCATCATCAGGTGGGGATGATGCAAAAATTGACAAGTGGAATGAACAGATCTTATTACGCCGAATCACACGAGCCAAAACTCGATGGGGTTACTAAAAAAATATTTCAGGGCTACTTCCGCCTTCGAGCTGAGCTAGTCTGACGATGGATCATCAGAACAGCTCCGTATGGTCTTCGGAGTGCGTTCTCGCGCGGAGGCTTATGGTTGCCTCATGCCCGCGGTGTCTACTCGGGGGGTAACGTCCCCCACGGTCTTGGGTGGCCCCTACTTGTCAGGGGCCTCGCGTGGCTTTCGTTGTGCCGTGCTTTCGCCATCTATTGGCATACACTGGCGACAGCGGTGCGGGAGCCTCTTCTTCACTGTGCCGTGCTTTCGCCCTCTTCTGCGGGCTTGCACTGGCGACAGTGGTATGGACAATCAGAACAGCTCGATGGTGTTAAATTATCGTATCGTCATCTATACTAAGTATGATATATACCAACAGTTTCGTATAAGTGGGCGAGGTTTAGATAATTGTGATCTTACAAACTTACTAATAACACGAGGTAATATTAATTAACCCTGATATAATGATTATGTTATGCGTGTATGCCTTGGCGAAAAATAATAGAAAATAGTAATAATAATACTGCATGTGTTTTCAATGAAATATTTGGTTTGCCGCTAATAATATGTCACTTATATTGCCATCATTATTTTTCTACCATTTCTTGCCAAGGTATAACTAAGTCTGTTATAAATAACACAAGACAAGATTTGTTACAAGGAAGGAAAAGAGGGTATCGGAAATATTTAAATAACTATCTAGGATACAATTAAATGGCAGATTATATCCCCTCATGTTGCAAAATCGCTTTAGTGCAAATTCGTAGTCAAACGCGACTGCATACGACGTTTCGCCGAGACAGCTGAGAGCGTAGTTATGACGCGAGTGAGCGTGACAGCGTTCCTACGTACAACGCTCGCTGTCACGCTCACGTCATAACTGCGCTCTCTTCCTCTGTCTCCCCCGTGATGTCTGCAGTTGCGGTAGGCTTCCAACTATCACATTAGCGTTACGAGTTACGTAGGTAACTAAGCTGTTTTACGAGTTAAGTTGGTGGCACTGTATAAATGTCAAGACAAATGTAAACTTTGACGATTCGACGATTACAGACAAAAAATGTTTACTTTAAAGCATCGATTAATCGATTGATCGATGCGTTAAAGTAAATTTTGTTTGTCTGTAAATTGCCATATCCATATTGTTGTGTCCATCATAATGCAGGTCATTGCCCTATGGTGTCTGAGTAGATTTTAGAGCATTTATGATACGTGCGTAGATAAATTACTATTACCGGAATATTTTTTTCTCAAACAAAAATCTTGTTTTTTCCTCTAACCCTAAACTTTTTCTCTTCAAGATAAACATTGGATTGTAAGATTACTCGATCCAAACGAGGAAAGATCCTTTGTAGATCCGTAATGAATGCTAAGAAGCCTAAAACAAGAAGCAACTTTCCCTAAACTGGATTCTCCGGGGACGGACACAAATTACGTCCACGAGCTAAGCTTAATTAATCTGAAAAATCCTCTTTTCGCATCCACACGTTCTTTCCTAGGGCGGTTTGCAACTTCGAGGATAACCAATGAGGTTGTAGAGTGGAGACGCTACTTGCACTAAGAGGGCACGAAGTAAATCTAACGCAACATAGAGTTCGCTGTTAAGATTACTCATTCTTGCATATTATTAATAATAAATAATATGTGAATGCAATAATTAAAAAAAATATATAAAACAGATCTAAAAATCGACCTTTTGGCGTTTATTTACCCTGCTTCTCCAACGTGGAGAAGAGGAAAAAAAATATGTAAACAAAGCATTTTTGTAAAGGCTAGCATTTAATCGCACAGCAAAAATACTGATTTTAACAGCAGAAAATGATCAGCAAAAATACTTTTTATGTTTTAAGTATTTTTGTTGTTCTTACATGTTCAATTATATACGAAGGATAAAGGGGGCTTCGCTTCTCTCTCCCCCTTTAGCGCAGGCAGCATAGGTGAAGGGACCTATGCTACCGCAGTAATTTGCCCTGATATTTGCTGTAAAAATCAGTATATTTGCTGTGCAAATCAGTATTATTGATGTGCAGTTAAATATTTCTCATTTGTAAATTACATTAATTGTTTAATAACATTAATTGTTTAATAAACAATTACATAAAACAAAAGACACATAAAAAATTTATACAAATACTAGCTCATCTCTAGTAAGAAATCTCTTTCAGTCTGCCGTAGTAAGACTTTTTCAAACAGCATTATTTTGCAGATGTACGTCACAGTTTGTTTTGCCCAATCTCGTGTTAATGTCTGCATAAGTTGCGACGAGAATTATTTTGCATTTGTAGTTATTTCTTTATAAGTACCAACGTCCTCTCGGTCAGCACAGGATGGGGTTAATCTGGCTCAACACAGACCTTGCTGTTAATAATTTTGTAATTATTTATTCCTGCTTATTAATTATGATAATGATATCATAATATTTGTATTAGTTAAGTTTGCCAGAGGCAATTATAAGGAGAGCAACATCTTCGGGAGTAAAGTAAAAGGCTTAAGATGCGCGCAAATACCAGACTATACTAGACTACTTTATTATAGGATATACTAAGCTTATATACAACTTACTACAAAACTACGTGATGAATATAAATATACCTTAACTGTGACGGTCGTCAACTTATCTTAACATTACCTGGAAATAGATATTTCCGCATATCTGTGGCGGGCGTATGTGCCGGCACAGATAATCCCCTCTTTAGGGAAAAAAATAAATGAATGTACTTATAGCAATGGAAAAAATCTAAGTTAGATAACATAACAAACTTATATCAACTGCAATAATAACTAGTAGTATTTTAATAAACATAAAACCAGATCTTAATTGTGCAAACTTTAACTTAATCTAATTTTATATGTAAGGAAAGTTATTGTTAAATAAAACTAGATAGTAATAGCGCATAGTTCAACTTAATTCTAAAGTTAATCTTACACAAATTAGATAAATAAAGGAACTACGGTTATGTGAATTCTACATAAGTTTAAAGAATCACTTAATATTTTCCTACAGGCAAGTCTTGTGTCTGGCCGTACACTACATAAAATAAACTAAAAACTGGAAAACAGAAAAAAACTAGGAAAATGGGGCTTCGCGGTTAGTAAACTAACCTAACCTATAACTGGAAAAGATCCGCAGGAGAGTCGTCTGATGCTGCAGCCACCCATGTTTTTCAGGAATCGATGAGTCAATTTACATCGCACGTCGTTGAAGTTGTAATCACTGTTTGTTTATAATTGCGACCGTACCTACACAAGGATGATTGTGCTGAATCAGCGTCAGCATTAAATCTGTAACTTTGGCTGTAGGCAGTCAATGATCTCGTACGTCATATGCACGTGCGTGCTCTTCACTCTTGAGTAAATATTAAGTTGTCGATTGATGAAATTTGTGTGCCTAAAAACCTTGGTATTTGGCAACATAGGGCACATCTTGTACACCAATCGTTTATATATATCTCTCTCTCTCTTCAGTGATTTGATTATTCTTCGTGCGATGTTCTTCCTGGATGATTTCAATATTCGTTGGATTAGGTATATTGATGATGTTTCAATACTCTTCTGGGGGCTGGAACGGCTTCCTATGTCTTGAACTTGAAAAAGCTGCTTGCTGTGAATGAATTTGCCGACGCGTTCGTTTCTGCTGATGCGAGCTCCATTTTGATAAATCAGCAGTCGGCTGACTATCGGTTCATTATTCTTGCGGTATCTTGAGTTCGATGCGGGAAATCTTCAGTTGAAATCTTTTGGCTTCTGGTCCGTCATGGCTTGCTTGAGGTCGTCTTGGTTTGGGTGGGGTCTTGATTATGGATTTCTGCAGCGTGGTTTGAAATATGTATGCAGAAGTCGGGGCTCGGCGATCTTGGACGAAGTGCTTCTTGCTTGCACTTCTAAGGTGGCAGCACACGGAGTTTTTCGCGGCTGGGTTTATGCTGCTGTTACCGAAGGTTGCTGATGTTCAAAAGTCGGGTCACCACTTTGCCAGAGGCAATTATAAGGAGAGCGACATCTTCGGGAGTAAAGTAAAAGGCTTGAGATGCGCGCAAATACCAGACTATACTAGACTACTTTATTATAGGATATACTAAGCTTATATACAACTTACTACAAAACTACGTGATGTATATGAATATACTTACCTTATCTGTGACGGTCGTCAACTTATCTTAACATTACGTGGAAATAGATATTTCCGCATATCTGTGGCGGGCGTATGTGCCGGCACATTAAGCACAAGCAATTTTTAAAAGAGATCTAAAAATCAATCTGTGGGAGTTTCTACGCCTTTCTTCTGCCACAGTGTAATAACGACGTTTGCAATTTGGAATTTGGCACATTAAATGATACAGATGGTACCTCCAGATCTAATTACTCTACAACGAAAACATTCAGAATGTATTCAATGAATGTTCCACATAAAACTTTGTTTGTCCAAATCCATGTATATTAAAGTGTAGGTTTAATTAACGAAATTACCGCAATTTGGGAAAAGATGCGGTTTTGTCATTACCGTGGCCGTAAATAACAATAATTAAAATATCTGTGGTCGAATGTAAATGTGTAAAGGCTTCATAATTTTATATTGCACACAAATATTTAAAATAACAAGATATACATTAAAATAGTGTACAAAGGCGAGCGTATCTCTATCAAGAAATCTCTCCCAGCAAGCCATGTCAGGATGAGAAAGGTTTTTGTCTGATTAATTTACAAATAAACTTGTTTTAACTATGTTCCTCTGTACCTATATGATTCTGACAGATGATTACAAACTTTTCTTTGTAAACGCGATCGCAACTGTAATCAATCAAAATATGCTAAGATGCTAACCTTTGAAATTTGGTTTAAAAAAGGGAAGCATCTCATTTCTAGGGTTCCGTACCCGAAGGGTGCCAAACGGGACCCTATTATTAAGCCTCCACTGTCCGTCCGTCTGTCACCAGGTTGTATCTCATGAACCGTGATAGTTAGACAGTTGAAATTTTTACAGATGATTTATTTCTGGTGCCGCTATAACAACAAATACTAAAAAACAGAATACAATAAATATGTAAGGGGGCTCATACACAACAAACGTATTTTTCCCTCGTATTTGCTCGATATTGATAACGGCAAAAGGTAGACGCTTGAAATATTCTCAGAATGTTTGGTTATATATTCACTTTAAAAATTAATAAATTAAAATAAAACAAATATTTAAGAGGGGCCCCCATACAACAAAAGTGTTTTTTGTTACATTTTAATAGATAATGGTACGGAACCCTTCGTGCGCGAGGCCGACTCGTACTTGGCCGGTTATTATAAACTCGATTTTTAGGGTATGTTCAGGCTTCTCGGCACCTAATGACCTCGTAGGGGCCCATCAGCTACGAGGTAGCGTAGCGATCAGTTGCCAAGAAGTGTGAACGTCGGCGATTCACCGAGCTAAGGTAAATGGAGTCGATCTAACCTGGTCCGTGCTTCGGTCCCGTCAACCTCCTGTCTCTCTGCAAGGCCCGGGTGCACCCTAGGCTCTTCTTGGTAGACAGGTTCTTCAGCCAACCAGGTATGACTGGCAGGCCAGCTTGGATGAGCACAGTGTTCCAACACAGGTTATGTTACGTGGGAAAAACCAATCGGCCACGTAAATGCGAACTTTATCTGGTTCGGGGAACCACAACACACTCAGCTATATAGACAATCCTGAGGGAAACCCGAATACATTCCAGATGGACTGCGATTTAATTTCAATACCCTATCCAAACGCGTTTAAATTGCGAGGGCTTTCGTCTGTCAGTTGTCAAAAACTGCAAGGTTGGCAGCAACGTCAAATTCAAAATGGCCGTTCCGAAACCATCGATCGAATATCGATTTGGAATCGAACAATCACCCGCCCGGACAGGCACCCACCTGTCCCCTAATCTACGGGCAGCCGAGACAACGTTGCTACCGCTCGGTTTAGAACCGAGCCTCCTACTAGAACCTCTGCAGACCGGGGGGTCCCGTCCTTGCCAGGGAACAAGTTAACAATGCGCCCCCTGCGCCAACGTAGTGGCGGTAGGTTAGCATCCTTAACCAGAACGAGGTCACCAACACTAGGGGGGCTGGTTTTGTCAGTCCACTTAAGGCGCTGTTGTAAGATATGCAGATACTCGAGCGACCAACGCTTTCAGAAATTCTGAGTAAACTGCTGCAACATCTGATACCTTGACAACCGATACAATTTCACTCCCTCGAAGGGGTGCTCGGGCAACGCGTTAAGTGGCTGTCCTATCAAGAAATGGCCTGGGGTCAGAGCCTCCAGGTCATTTGGATCCGAGCTGAGCGGACACAACGGTCGCGAATTGAGAACGGCCTCGATCTTACAAAACAATGTCGCGAGCTCCTCAAAAGTCAGCGCGGTCTGACCTACTATACGCCCCAAGTGCGTCTTAGCTGACTTAACTACGGCCTCAAAAATCCCACCCCAGTGGGGGCAACTCGGTGGGCTGAAGGTCCACTGTATACCCCGACGGGAGAGGGCCGTTCCAATATCCACTTTATTTACATTCAAAAAGTTGTCTATCTCTCGTAAGTATCGTTCTGCACCGACGTAGTTAGTGCCGTTATCAGAGCGGATCAAATATGGAAGTCCCCTTCGAGAAACAAACCTATACAAACAAGCAATGAAAGCCTCTGTCGAGAGATCAGCAACGAGCTCGAGATGTACCGCCTTGGTGGATAAACAAACAAACACACATAGGTACGCCTTGTATTGCTTAGCGGTACGCAATCGTGAACTCTTCACCATAAACGGTCCGGCAAAATCCGTACCAACACCTGAAAACGGTCTGACCTCATTCACACGATCAGGGGGCAAGTCCCCCATGAGAGGTTGCATCGTGGCAGCCTTAAGTCGATAACAAGGCATGCACCGAAACACGATGTTCCGTATGACACGGGGCGGGCAGATAAGATCCAAAACTCCCGCTGGAGCGTGGCCAACAACGCGTTACAGCCGGCATGCGCGTTTTTAATATGACGATCAGTCACCAGCAATTCAACTAACTGTCCCCCCTTGGGGAGCAGAAGTGGGTGACGAGCCGAATACGACAGATTCGCATTGCGCAATCTTCCTCCTACCCGAAGTAACCCGGTCGAATCAACAAAGGGGTTGAGACGCGCTAAGGCTCCCTTCAATTTCGAACGTCCACTTCGTATAATCTCCAATTCTGCCCCAAACTTCGAGGACTGTACCAACCGGACCAAATTCAACAGCGACTCGTTTCGCTCTGCCGGAGTCAGAATAGGGTTCAACGTTCGCTGATCGCGAGGAGTACGACAATTTCGAGCGAATCTCCTAATCCAAGTGGACACGTTTATCAACTTGTCAAGTGAGCTATACCGGTCCAGCAGAAACCCGGCGTCAGGGTCCTCAGCCTTCTGGGTAACATGCACGGCCGCTCTGGGGCCATGATCCGAAGATACTACTACATGGCTGTGGGGCCAGTCCGATTCTCTCTTGGCAAGCCAGGGTGGTCCCCACCACAAATGGTGTCTAACGAGTTCAGGAGCCCGACATCCCCTGGATGCACAATCAGACGGGTTCAATTCTCCTGGTACATGTCTCCAGGTCAGTGGGACCTCAGACGATACAATCTGGGAGACACGGTTCGCAACAAAAACCTCTAAGTTATGGACCGAAGCCTTCAGCCAGCACAAAACAATCTGGCTGTCCGTCCACGCGTACACCGTATCCTCCAAAACCACTGACCCACGCAACACTGTTAGAGTGTGATTCAAAAGTTTGGTCAAAAGAGCAGCCCCGGACAATTCCAGTTTTGGAATCGTCATCCTTGTCCGAATAGGCGCTACCTTGCTTTTTGCCAAAACCAAACGCACGTCGACCTCCCCGGTGGATGTGACGGTTCGCAAATAAACCGCTGCCGCAAACCCTCGTTCAGAGGCATCACAAAACCCGTGAAGGGTTGCCCTGTAATCCCCAGCAGGGACCAATTTCCTCGGCAGCGATACATTATTTATGTCCGATAGCGAGGTGAACATTCGCGTCCAATCAGTCAACAAATCACCTGAGAGGTGGGTGTCCCAGGTCAACTGAGCCGCCCATAGCCTTTGCATAAAACATTTGAGAGCAAAGGTGACTGGAGAAATCCATCCATTCGGGTCGAACGTTCTCGCAATCGTTGACAGTACTGACCGCTTCGTCCAGGCCTTCGGTGTTTCTAAAACCACCCGATAGGTAAACTCATCATGGACGGGCCGGTACTGAATTCCAAGCACTGACAACATGTTAGGGTTGTCAGGATTCTCAAAAACGTGCGGGTCTTGTTGAAACTCATCTGGGAGACCAGCCATCAACTCAGGGGAGTTGGACATCCACTTGTGTAGTTCATAGCCGCCTCGTTCCAGCAATTGAATGAGCTCGTCACGTCGGTCCAGAGCTTCCTCTACACTGGCTGCCCCTGTGCAGACGTCATCGACGTACAAATCTTGCTCCAGGATAGCGGCGGCTCTAGGATAGCTCACACGGTCACGCGACGCCAACTCCCGCAGAGTACGCATCGCCAAATACGGGCTAGACCGTAACCCATACGTGTTCGTGTTCAACTCATAGACCTTGACTGGCTCGGCCGTGGACTCACGCCAAAGTATCAACTGATACCTTCTGTCAGCCGGATGAATTACCGTTTGCCTAAACATCATCCGAATGTCTGCGACAAATACAATCTGGTGCCTCCGAAAGCTCGTGAGAATATCCGAAATATCACGGCTCAACTTGGGTCCCGAATGTAGACACTGATTCAGGGACATCCCGTTCGAGGTAGGTGCTGACCCATCAAAAACAACTCGAATCTTGCCGGTAGGGGTTCGTAGGACGGCATGGTGTGGAAGGAAACAATGATCCTCAGATCTCCAGTCCACACCCGATATCGACATGTGTCCTAACGACTCATACTCCCTCATGAAATCAACATATTTTTGTTTAAATACGGCGTCCCTTGACATCCTACGCTCCATCGACATCAATCTCGTCTCAGCCATCTTCCTAGATTCTCCTAGTGGCGGTCGATCGGCCCTGAAAGGCAGTCGAGTTACAAAACGACCAGAACGAAGGCGACCAGTACTATTCTGGTAAAACAACTCGCACTCTTCTTCGTCTGCGTCGACTCGACGAACGGTGGGAGGTTCCTCTATCTCCCAGAAACGTTGGATAGCGTCTGACAACGCTGAGCATTGGCTCTTACTTATTGAAGTATGCCATCTGACTCGGCAGGCCTAACCATTGGCAATGCCGGACCCATGATCACGTGACCAAACTTAGTATCCACAGCAATCAACCCGTCCGGCTGAAGAACTCGCCGATCCGACAACAGAAACCTACCCAGAACGTCTGCTCCCAGTAGCAGGTCGACCGGGGCTGGAGTGTCAAAATCGGGATCCGCCAACTTGAGTCCTGATGTCAGGAATCGAACGGCCGGATTCAACTTCACCAAGGGGTGTCTGCCCATGACATGCGTCATCACTAAAGCTTGCACGGATGTTTTTGTCAAAATGTCATAACGTGGAGAGAACGTGATCACCGATTGACCAACTACATTCGTAACCGTAACATTCCTCACGCCCCGTATTGATTTATTATAGCTATTTACCTTGAGGCCCAACCATTTTGCTAAATCGTTCGATACAATGCAGCCCTGAGCTCCAGAATCTAATAGGGCGCGAACGTATGTTGGGTTGCCCGCCAAATCCCAAACAAGCACAGAGGCGATCGGTAACACCACCGTCTCCGGTTGGGGGGCAACCAATGGTTGGGCCGCAAATTCCTAGCGAGGACCCCCGGGGCCCCACTGTGCCTGTAACCGATCAGGTAGGCAGCTATACGCCAGAGGGTCCCATTGTACAAATGGCCCACGCGCCGGTTCCATTGCCACCCAACGACGCCCCCCGAAGGGGGGTGGGCGTGAATTCAACCGTGGCCGCTCCATGAGCGGGGGGGACATCACATGCGACCGACGAGGACGAGGCGACGAGCGGGGCGACAACTGAGGCGGCGTCCGAACCGCATCCGCATAGCTCGAAGGTGTCCCATGCCACCCGCCCGTTACGGCCTGCTCAACATACCCAATGTCCCGCTGAGTCGGATGCTGAGTCGCAACCGAAAACTCAGGGCCCCCCATGTGATGACCCTGAGTGCGGCCCTGCACCCCTGGGTGGCTGCGTGCTTGTGGCCCCATTGCCCGCTGAGTCGGATGCTGAGTCGCAACCGAAAACTCAGGGCCCCCCATGTGATGACCCTGAGTGCGGCCCTGCACCCTAGTACCGCCCTGTGCACGTGGGGACATTGGCCCCTGAGTTGCGCTCCGTGTCGCAAACGAATTCTCAGGGCCCCATGCCGTGTCACCCTGGGTACGGCCCTGTGGTGGCTGTTGGCCGGACCGGTTCATGCACAACAGATTGTTGTGGGCCCCACCACAATATCCGCACATTTTTGTGCGCGTGCAGTACCTAGCCATGTGTGGCCCGAGGCACAGGAAACACCAGCTCCGCTGCTTGGCCATCCGGCGCTGTCCCTGAACCCTAAGTTCCCCGAACTTATTGCAATTGGCCACAGCATGGCCAATCTGCCTACAACATGGGCAGGTCTCACTATGTGGGGTCAATGCACTCACAGTCCCATATGACTGCCGGTTGGTGCGGTCCTTCCTCGTCTGAGAGCCCCTACTCACAGCGCTCCCGGCAGCTCTCTGTGGCTCCGAAGGATGGGTGACCGTCAACCCCAAATTCTCTGCCCGTCGAGCCTCCTCTTCCAAGAATCCGACCAAGTCGGAGAAGGCGGGCAGGTCCTCGGCCGACCTCCCGTGAGACTGTTCAAAACGAGTCTGCACGTTAGCGGGTAGGCGGGAAAGTACAATGTACAGCAGTAGGTACGACCATTCACCAACCGGAAGTCCAAGATTCTCTAGAGCCTTGGTGACGGACAACAACGGGTTCAAAACCTCCGTCTGTATGGCCCCGACCTTGTTCACAACCGGGATACTAAACAAACGGTTCAGTTGGGCATCGGCCAACCTCCGTTTGTTATGGTAACGTCTGACCAACAATTGCCTGGCCGTTTCATAGTTACCCTCCGTAACTGTCCGGACACTCCGTCAAAAGTAGGCATAGTTATGGCCGGTAACCTGGACCCTGAACCCTGAAGCGGCAGAGGTGCTTCGATGTCACCACCATGGCTGGACTCGCGCTGTCTACGTATGTCCGCAGCCTTCTGCGTGATAGCAGCTGCCATCTCCATACATTGGTCGACATCCCCTAGCAACCGTGACAGCCTGTCAGGTGCGCAACCATCAACTGATTCCGCCTGCGCGGACAATTCGAGCACCCTATTGTAACGTTCCTTAACGTCCATAGACCGCTCCAATACCACATCATGCCTATCTAAACGGTCTATCAGACCGTGTGCGGAGGAAAACCATCTGAGTTCCTTAGAAACACCCTTCTGGATTTCAGATAACGACATGATCGGAACGATACTTACTCACAATTTGCAGTAACTCAATTTTATTGGACCCTCCAGTCTACAACCCAAACGAGGGAACCCTAAACCACAACTTAAACAATGCTGTTTTCCTTAAACAATAGGAACCGAGTTTTATATCTATATAAATTCTGTAAATAACAATTTAGTCTCCCTTTATCACTACAACACATACAGATAGTCAATATTAGTTCAAGTTATAAATTGCTATAAACTGAAAACAATGCAATAGCCTGCTATCAATAGATGTAACTACCTATGTTAACCAAAACATTCTTCAATAGCATTACTAGACCACTAATAGATTGACTAACTGGTAATTCAATGCAATTTTCAATTCAATATCTGTCTATCTACTACCAGCAATAGACCTATAGCTTACAATACTACCAATCTATGTGGATATAGGAACACAACCAAGTTATCTAATAACCGCCTATACCTACAGATTGATAGTCTCAAATCGTGTCTTCCTGGAGCCCTTGACGGCTGCAAATCTCAGGAAGCCACGCTCTAGCTACCAAATTGTTCAGGCTTCTCGGCACCTAATGACCTCGTAGGGGCCCATCAGCTACGAGGTAGCGTAGCGATCAGTTGCCAAGAAGTGTGAACGTCGGCGATTCACCGAGCTAAGGTAAATGGAGTCGATCTAACCTGGTCTGTGCTTCGGTCCCGTCAACCTCCTGTCTCTCTGCAAGGCCCGGGTGCACCCTAGGCTCTTCTTGGTAGACAGGATCTTCAGCCAACCAGGTATGACTGGCAGGCCAGCTTCGATGAGCACAGTGTTCCAACACAGGTTATGTTACGTGGGAAAAACCAATCGGCCAATGCGCTTATGCAAATAAATAAATAAATAAATAAATAAATAAATAAATGCGAACTTTATCTGGTTCGGGGAACCACAACACACTCAGCTATATAGACAATCCTGAGGGAAACCCGAATACATTCCAGATGGACTGCGATTTAATTTCAATACCCTATCCAAACGTGTTTACATTGCGAGGGCTTTCGTCTGTCAGTTGTCAAAAACTGCAAGGTTGGCAGCAACGTCAAATTCAAAATGGCCGTTCTGAAACCATCGATCGAATATCGATTTGGAATCGAACAGGGTAGTTTCAACAAAACTATTAACCTATCCAATACTGTGGAACTCTGGGGGATGCTATCAATATTCAAGTTTATTTGTGTGATTCTAGATTACACTCACCTAATCGTTGATCATTGCTGCTGCAAATATGTTTGAAGCACAGAACCTATTTGGACCCTAAGGGTATTATTGCCGAGCGACAAACCCATTAATTAGCATGAAGAACCGAAAAACTAAGTATGAACCTCCCTTCCTCTATACATCTTGTAAGATTTTACCATATTACGAGTAAAACGTGAATGTCTGAGTTGACTCAGAACAAGAACTAGAACTCAGAACATACTCCTGGACATGCGTGCTGCTGTATAACCCTCCTATCACGTATGTAGAGCAACATAACATTACCGTATTTCGTTCCCTGGGGCCCGATTCTGCTAGCACTATGACGGCTCAATAGCAATGATGTGACGATGACACGGTCCCCTTTTGGCGTTAGCTAATAAATTTTACAAGTAACATAATTTCTTCGAGTAATGATATAAATGAACAAAGTGACGTCTCCGGAACATTATTATTAGTACTTGTGTCCAACTTAACTTACAAATCGTTGTACCTACATATTTAAACTGACTTCATATTCAAGATAACTATTTATTTCAACTTACATAACCTACCCGTTATGGTAGGGTATGTGTGTTGAAAGAAAGATACCCAAAAATGTATATTAAAAGAATACGAATGTAAACTAAAGTGACAGCGTTAATTAATTTAAAAAATAATGTAGCGCCACATAAAAATTGTTTAAAAATGAACTAGGGTATTTTGACAAAAACATGTTCGAGGAGAGTTTTACGAATACATAATATTCACATGTTTAATGCAATTTCGCACTGAAATTTGTTAGGCTTTCAGAATAACAGAAAAAAATGAAACAATTTAGTGGTATTTTCGCAATTAAATTTTGATCAAATCACGTTTTCCTTCAGTGAGAATCTTAATCAAATAGGCAAAAAACGTAAACGTTTAAAAATTATATCTGTAGATGAGTTTGTAGCGGAGTAAATGGATTCTAAAAAATCACTTTATTTTTTTGTGTCACCTCAACTGTTAGGAAGCCGCATACAGCGGGGCGGCGACGGCGACGCGGCGGCAGCGCGGCGCCACGGGCGCGATTTTAGGGAACTATTCACGAAAACACAACGCGTACCGGCGGGTCGTGGCGGCCCGGCAGCGCGCGACTCTATGACACTGTCCGGCGCGCCATGCTGCCCGCAGAATTGGTTTACGCTGCCTTAGTACAATCAGGGCCCTGTGCAAATGGGGGCTAATTTCATTACGCGCGGACCCAACGAATCGTGTGATAACTTTAGCGATGTTACCTCGAGCAAGAGCGCCCTTGGGACAAACCCGATGTTTGTGGAAACAGACACATGTACAATTTTGTTGTGTATTTGCGTAGCATTTATGTTTGCAGACATACGCTCGTTAAGTAGTTTTACCTGTTTTGATAACTTTGGTTTGGTGGGAGTGGTCTGGGAGGAATAGTTTGTACCCTTAGTTTTGTTATTTAAGCTGAAACAAAGGGGTTTGAACAGTTTTGTATCGAAGCTGGCATAGTTACTAGCGTGGAGCGAAAATATGGTATGTGCCAGATAATAGTAGTTTATGTGACTGCTACATAATGGAGGGCATTAAAACTCGAGAGTATAATAATATCAGTCGAGAGTTTTAATGCCTAATTATGTACAGTTACATGTTTATGTAACTGTACATACACATGTAACTGCACTGTAACTAGTGTTAGTTTATCTACACACATATCATAAGCTCTCTTTGATGTGTTCAGGAACCGCATGTTTGACCGGCATTGTGGTTCTGCAGTTGTTTAGCTTGTTCTGTAGCACCAACTTCGGGCGTTCTAAATTTGAATGTCATTATATGTAGAAAAACTACACATTTTTTACGAGTTTTTACCAAGTAGTTTAACATAATGCTGATCGTAACGTGCGGTTTTTGAACGCAGTAAAGAGGGTTTATGATACGTGTGTAGATAAATGATTATAAAGCTTACAATTACAATTACAATCTTCTCGTGAACGCGATAGGTACCTAAGCTTATTAGGTATTTAATGTCATTTTGGGTTCGTTATTGTGTCCTCCGTTTAAACAATACAAAAAAAAACAATTGACGGCGGCGGGTGCCGATATGATTTACGTTTGCAGACCAACAGGGCGCGCTGCAGTACCCAGGATAGTTGAAGCTTGAGGGCTTCTCAGAAACTATTTTGCCATTTTCGATTAAGTTATTGTTTTTTGCCGAAAGGTTTCATTATTGTGTTGGGGCTTATACATTGATTATAGTCATGCATATGTAGCCAGGCCCTTTTAACCGATTTCAAAAAAGGAGGAGGTTCCCAATTAGTCTGTTTTTTTGTGTGTTTGTTATGCGATTAGTCCGTCAATTATGAACCGATTTCGATTATTCTTATTTTGATTGGTAGGTCATACTACAGAGGTAGTCCCACACTAATTTTATCAAAATTGATTTAACGCTTTTAAAAAAAATCAACAATAAAATAAAATATGTACACAGATGACGTTTTGGTTTGTGGTTCTGTGCAGCAACAGTTTTGATGAGGACTTTTCATGTAAATACACTTCATTAGCATCCCGACAGGGGAGGAAGAAATAGGGTTTGATCTTGAAGTCGTTTTTTTTTATGTTTTTAACTTGGTGAATTATATCGTACGGGGAGAACCATAGTTGCGCTCACCTTGCGTTGTTTTGTTGAATATAACTAATTAGAGACAGGGTACATAATGTACCAAAACGTATGGCAAATAGCGTGACGCTATACTGTTGTTGTAATAAGAGCTGTAATATGTAATGGAACATAAAGTCTAACCGCAAAAAAAAACTACTGTTGACCTCTTCTTTAAAATAAATATGTATATTAGGATTTTACGTCTGTTTGAGGTTAAACTATGTGTAACTTTTTTTTTGTAACACGAATAATGATTTTCTTGGGTTGAATAGATACATACATACAGTACGATTATTTTAACTTTGCCACTCGACACTTCTCGGCTTTTTTCAAATCTTTAACTTTTTTCTGATTTTTTCCTTAATATACTCTTCAATACAATTTTGTGCCAAATTTCAAGTTTTCAGGCCATCTGATCACTTTCACTTGACAACCGGTTTAGCGTAGCGGTCCTGGGTTCTGATCCCGGTAAGGGCAAATATTTGTGTGACAACATAAATATTTGTTTCTTAGTCTTGGATATTTTCTATGTATTTACATAAGTATTTATCTCTATAAATATATCGTCGTCGAGTACCCATAACAAAAGCCATATTGAGCTTAGTATGGGCCTAGTTCGATTTGTGTAAGATTGACCTCTAATATTTATATTTATTATATTTATATTTCAGCGACTAAAATCGGGAAGTGTACTTCATATGTACTGTACATATAAAGATTATATACTTGTCTTAAAAGTTAAATAATAATAATAATAATAATAATTATACCTTGGACACTATTGACACACATTGATCTAGCCCCAAACTAGGCTTCCCTGTATCTTGGGTACTAGACAACGATACACATACTTATATAGATAAATATTATACTTAGATAGATAAACAACCATGACTAGGTATAAGGATGGTATAATTATTTGTTTTTCAAACTGAATTTAACTGAATTTATATTGAGGGGCATCTGATAACTTACCCACCGACGGGCACGAGCCTTTACCCGGATACGAGTAAGATTGAGCCATACTCCACAACGCTGGCTCAGTGCGGGTTGATGGAGGGATGTCGGGCTACTGGCCCACCCAGCAGAAGTCGTCCAGCCGTCAGTCAGAAGTTATCAAGCTGCCCCTTTTACGACTACAACCACCGAGTAGCGATAATCGCCGGGGCCAAAAGCTTGACGTGTCATCCGAAACACGGAAGCGCCCGAGACAAATGCGACATAGAAGCAGACACCCATCCAGTGCCCGTCTCGCCCAGATGTTGCTACCAGCACGATCGTTTCCGATGTGCGAATACAGCTAGGCCACGAACACTTCTTCGGAGGGGCATATAAATCATTTTATATGGGTTGGCTAAAGCGTCGAGTAAAAGCCCGCCGCCGTCGGTTGGGATACAAATGGGCTACATGTATTTACTTGCTAATAGGATACTGGTATGTAGGTACCAATTAGCATTCTTACATAATAGCAACGACAGTCCCGGTCGGCCGTGAAACACTGTCCACATGATTACCATAAATGATTAAACAGGAGGGAGGTGCTATTGTTTCGAAAATTGTAGTTGGTCGTGTATGACTGCAGAACAATTAAGCCGGCCACACACTATGCTACTGCCTGATAAACGAGCAATTAAGTTCATTGATCCGCTAAGAAAGCATATCCGATTTGAAGTTTGCCATCGTGACTTTGCGCGGCAAACGTCAATACGCAAAAAATTTTGACCGAGCGAGCGAAGCCGAAGCGACGATGAGTCCTTTCGAGATTGTCCAAAATGTTTTTGTCCGTCTCTTTGTTCTCGCCTACAGGTCGCATTTTTCAACCGATTTTGACGAAAATTGGTACATAAGTTCCTTGATTTATCTTTAAAAAAGATAGATCTCAATTTTTAATTGGGGGGAAATAGGGGGAAAAAGAGTAATCTTGCAGTAGCGTTATTTATCGACGGATTTGAATCAAATTTCAGAAGCTAATTAAGGACTTTGTTCGACACAAGATTATGTGAAAAAATAAAACAAAAGGGGATAGGAGCAGGAAGCATGTCAGGATATTTTCGACTCCCCTGTAACTATGTTGTAGATAAAGTTAGATCGATATTTACCGACATGGTATTTACCGACAAGGCTGGCTGGATGGCTGACATGTCAGTTATTATCGCTTATTTAAAACTCTGAAATGGTTCTACTAAGCCAGTAGAAAAGAAAAATTATTGAATATATATGGGCTCGCGATGTCCAGAACCACTAGTCTTAGAGGGGTCAATGTAGTTATTCCACTTGGTTCTTACAGCCTCTCACGTCCTCGCGGGTATTGCTAAGGAGAACATATAATACTCAAGACGTTAATTTCCAGGTTATGGTCAGAGAAAACCTGACCAAATTGTGATCTTTCAAATACACTTGATACTGGCTACATTAACCTCAAAAAAGGTTAGCCCGCCAAATTAAAAGAAGGAGAAAAAGAAGTTGTTTATTTCACGTCACTCTATTAAGATATAATATGAATTTATTTATTTATTTTATTTATTGATTTTAAAAAACCCAAAGCTAAATATATGTAAGTCAAGCAAGTAAATAAATCTTAATACTAATAAGCCAGGATTCACATTTTTTAACCCAAATATATTATGACCCCACACTAGTACATACCCTGTGTCGTGCGAACCAGAAACAACGACATCATACACATATAAACATCGAAGACCTGGGGTTTTTTTCTTTATCCCCAGCCGCAGATCGAACCCAGGACCTCTTGCATGGTAGGTAGAGCCACAACCTCAGCGCCACAGAGGTCGTATACATAAATACAGTAGTAAAAAAGTTGAAAAATTACTATTAATGCGCAAGTGAGATGAGCAGATGTGGTGTGCAGATTGTGTGCAGCTTATATATCCTGAAGGAACCGGAGGCTCCGTTAACACTTCATCGCACACCACAGTATGTCCCAATGGAACCGGCCACCCCAAAGAGTCCAGGACCAGCATCACTTAGTCGCACGAATCACTATTGTTTTTGTCATTGTACATCATAAATAATACGTAAACGAGTAAAAACTTTAACTAGTATGCGCAGAAATGAATTATTTTGAAACTTTTCAAGCCAAGCATTAAAACAAACTTCTAGCTTAGCTAGAACTAAGCAACATAAAAAAAATGGTGCATTTTAAGATTTACCGCCGAAACTGAAAAAAAATGTCAGGCGCATTTATAAATTTAGACTCAGACTCACCACCACTCATGCGACGAAAGTGAAACTATGTTAATTGGCAAACGACGTTAGCAGCGCGGTTATCGGACTAGGTTTGTGATGGGGACTTTACCAACGCAATGCAAGAATTTTGCGTTTCATTACTACAAATCAACAAAAAAAAAAACAGGTTTTCAAAATCCTAGCTGGAAAACTAATGAGTTCCTAAACTTGAAACTTTTAGAATCTTATTAAGAATGGCCGTAACTATCACAAAACCCTGGTCAACGGCCCTCTTTCTAAAGTCTAGCCCACGGGACGTCGGATAATGTTTATGGTAACTGACTTATATCATTGGTACATGGTCAGCACCGGATTCGAACATGCGTATCCTGCAAACATAAAACCCACTAGAATACGAAGCTCTTTAAATAATCATAAACCTAGTTAAAATTTCGTGACAAAAATACTAACTGAGCGACAGCCCTATGAGACGCTTCTTCGCACTTCAGTATTTTAGTCGCAAACTTGGGTTTTTGTTCATCTTATTTATAATATCCCATTATATTTTATAGCTTATGCCTGACCGGCCTTATAATCGAGCGAAACGACGCACAGCCGTCTGCGACCGATAGTAATTATCGAATTGGAAATCAGATTTCACAACTTTCACACCACTAAGCCTTATAGGACTCTATTAAAATATTCAATAAAATCAACAGATTATCGAATTTAACTACAACAAACATAGCGTCACGCTTTTTCCCATACGGGGAAATATATATGTATTTCAATTAGGTGAATGTTCCATCACACACACATTTAAAAAAAAAACAATAATGAAATTTCTTGTATCATAAAAAAAAACAATACAATAATAATAGCAATACAATTTCATCAAAATTTTATAATAATTTCAATAATTCAATGATAACAATTCGAATAATTCAATGAAAATTTCTTCATCTATGTATTTCTACATAACAAATACAATATTAATGATAAAGACAAAACATGATCACCCATGTGAACTCCATCAGAGAACAGCCAAATAAATGAGTATGTGTTCTATCCGTTATTTAATTAATTAGAACCAGAGCCCGCACCACCGGCCCTTCCCGCAGCAAGCTTGTTCTTAGCATTAGCACTAACGGCACTCGGAATAGCGAGTGACTTTTTCCCCTAAGGGGCTTCAGGTAGTTGTATGATAAATGCTCCATTTACCGGGACGCCTACCGCAGCCGTGATAGGCATGAAAGCTTCCTCAAGATGTCTTCCATCTGTTATGGAGTAATAAATAAATGAGTTACCAATCATCATCGGCAGCTTGTTTCCGCCCACCTCCTTCTAGTGCCAATCAAATTCAGGTTTTTCCCGCGTTTTGGTAATCCGAGTCACCCAAACCTTAATAAAAACCGAATAATTTTTGCCATTTTCTAGCAGCATTGGCCTAAATCCTTTAATCTGAAAATTGGTATCGTGGTCACGTTTTCGGTCCTTAATTATGGAGTTAATGAGATCGGGACCTGACCTGCTTAGCGGCGATCAGCGTGATCAGATAGAGGTCAGTAAATTACAATAGTAAGTGGGTACAGTCGAAAAAAGGATGCTGAGATCTACTCGTAAACCCGTCGGATGTTCCGACGATATCATAAATTCGACAGGATGTCGCTGGAAGTGGTTGGCACGGGAACGTGAGGTTTGTTGCCATCAAGAAAAGACCTATGCTGAGCTTGAGGTTCTAAACATAACAATTGCACATATTGCTGTATCTTGTAGCGACCGTCGAAGGACTTTCTGATATCCTTGGCGAACAATCGATCTCCCGTATGTTTAGCCAGTAATTGAATAATCACTATTTTTTGTCTGGGAAGACTAGTTCAGAGCCCGGTCACGAAGTTATATTAAGGAACTGAATCTTGTTACGAAAATGTATCCCAAGTATAAATAAAAATAAATAAATAAATGTACTCCTTTAATATCGTATTGGCATTTACCCCGATATGTGTAGAATTAAGCCACTCAAATATACAACCTGAGAACAACTGTTATACGGAGGTGTTAAAGACGAACCAGCAGAATAAAGTTTGATAGTCTCCGCACATGTTAAAACTAAAATGCGGCAGGTAAGCTTGATGTGCTGTAGGCTGTACATTAAAGCAGTGTTTTTCTTCGCGATCAATCATAATACACCCACTGCTGAGCATAGGCCTCTTCTCCAGAGCGCCAATCCACCGATCCTTTTATATCCGCATCCATTAAGATCCTGTCGACTTGATGATATTGTCGGACCATCAGGCAGATGGTTATCCCACTGAACTTGTCGCTACCCCTGGCCACCACTCTGTGACTGCTTTGGTCCACCGTCCGTCATCCCGTCTAAACAAGTGTCCCGCCCATTTCCACCTCAGTACCGTTATCCGCTTACCTACATCTTCGACCTTCGTACTTCACGATCAATACTAAGCAGGTACTAGAGGCCCCATAAAACAACGATAATACTGTATCGTGCGGCCTAATAGCCAATATCTGGTGCCCAAATTGTTTACGTAATTGTATTCCTTCGGGCTATCGTAATACTCATACATTCCTAATCACATTATTGGGTCTACGTGCACATTGTAATAGTAAGACAAAGGAAGTCAGACTAAGGGCAACCTGAACCAGACGTTTGACTGCCGCTAAGTGTACTTTAAACACAGTTTAAGAACAACACGACTTAATTACGTAGTCAAGCACGCCAAGAATATGGCCAAAACAGTCTTTTGAAAATCTCAAGTTACGCGAAAGGGACATAGCTATTCGTCGATCTGCCAGCCTTTTCTAAACAAGAAACAAGGAGAAGAAGACTGACGCATAACTCTGTTCTTACTATAGCTTGTCAAATTCGTACGTAGCACTCCCATGGTCTGCGGGCGACGAGGGACGACAGATGCGGGGCCGGGAAAGAAGAGCGCGGGCTGTTCCTACTACGCACCCCGCCTCCGGCCACGCTCTTCTTTCCCGCCCTCGCAGGCCGCCATCTTTCGTCCCCCGCCGCCCGCAGACCATGGGAGTGCTAAGTACGAATTTGAACGAGCTATATTGACAGATGTCAAATACTGCTTCTAAGAATGACTCCATTTTAGATTGTAAATCAGGCGTGTCATCACGCAGTCTGTTTTGTAAAAAAGTAATCAAAAAAAAATCTTTACATGTAAAGGTATAAAAATGCCGTCTCGCAGATTCAATCCTAAACCCAGTCGGATATAATTTTTTCAGTACCCATCTATGGGTACTGCAAAAATTGGTACTGAGAACTATGCCATAAATTGTTACAGTAAGATTATTTCAACTCTACGGCTGGACACTATCGGCTTTTTTTTTTGTAAATCAAACTGTTTTCAGATTTTCCCTTAATAAACTCTTCATGATACTCCTCAGTGCCTTATTTCACGTATCCAAGGCATCTTATTCACTTTCAGTGACTAAAACCGAGAAATTTCGAGTTAACAACATTTTATAGTGACCCTATCAATATAAGACATCTTTATGTCTTAGCAATCGCGCTCCGATCCGCGAGAAAGAGAGATTAATTCTCCGTAAGGCACTTCGAGCCAGTGAAGTAGGTACAGTTACACCTACTTGTACCGACTGCGCAGCTAACACCACGCCTTTGTCCTACCTGAGTCCAAACCAATAAAAATACACGCACAACTGGCTTGGAACGGTTATACTGAAATGTTTAACGAAATCTTCGAGTATTTACTCTTTTATCTACACACGTATCATAAACTCTCTTTACTGCGTCCAAAAACCGCACGTTATGTTACAGCATAATGATATACTACTTAGTAAAAACTCATTTCTTATCTGTATATTGAGTTACAGGAGGTCGAAAATGCCCTGTATGGCTTCGAGAAAAGGATGCTACTGTACGATTATTTAAACTTAACCACTCGACACTTCTTGGCGTCTTGATTTTTGTTTTAATTGTAAGTCAATTAACTGTTTTCAGATGTTTTCCTTAATATAATCTTCATGATACACCTCTGTGTCAAATTTTATGTTTCCAGGACGTCTTGATCACTTTCAGCGGCTTAAACCTAAAAGTCTCGAGCGGTAAAGTTACAATAATCGGCCTTTGCTCGACTTGCCGGGGGCACTGCCGTGCGCCCAGATTTGATTATTTTTGCTCGATAGCAAAGTCTCCTGAAGTGATCACAAAATCTGTTATTTACAAGATATTTTTCCAAGCCTGCTGGTTGTATCTAGTGACCGTTAAAAGTCTGGTGTAAGTTGGCCTTAATTTTGAAGCAGACGTCAGTACAGTAAATCATAGTTATAACCTAGCAGTAGGATCCAATCCCGGCAGGGGAAGGAAAATAAATCCCATGGATTTGGACGATGTTTGTTGTTTTTATATTTACATTATTTATACATACATTTGTGGCGTCACTGTTCCTGGTAGCAAAGTATTGACCTGTTAATAAATTGTTGTTCATGTGTAGCGTTTCTTACTGAAAAATTTCCCATTTTCATCGCTCTACCCAGTTAGTTTCCATAGCTGTTAGATCCAATGTCATCCTGCAGGTACCTAATATTGGAAAATTATTAGCAATAAGGATAATTGGAGCTGCAGGATGATACGGGTTTAACAGCCATCTAAAGTATTACTATATAGATGGCCGAAAGTAACAAATGCTTGTATATAACACGTTTTTACTAACATTTGTGAATAAATTCGCTTGCGTTCTGAAACGTTGATTGTTCTTCCATCAGCAGTTGAAGGCAATGATCCGCGTGTGCTTTCAGCCTATATTGCTTCCCTAACGATGTTATCAGGGCAAACAAAGGCCCTTAATTTTATTACCCGTGACCCGCATCGGCCCCGCAGAGGTCTCGCTGTCGATCGCAAATATGTACAGATAATGATTTTAAGCAATCAGGCTGTGAAAGTAATCTTGCTAAAGCTTTGTTTTCTCCACGGCTCACAGTGAGCGGCTGACTGTTTGGATTTAACACGCCGCTTAGTAGCGATGAGTCAAATTAATGTGGGTAGTATTTAAACGTGTGGCCATAAATCCAGTTTTTGATTGACAAAAATACTCTTTGTGCCCGAAAACATACTGTGAGCGAACAATTGAGCGCGACTGGAAATGCAGCTTTTTAGTTTCGTACCCGAAGGGTGCCAAACGGGACCCTATTACTAAGCCTCCGCCGTCCGTCCGTGCCTCCGTCTGTCACCAGGTTGTATCTCAGAGAACCGTGATAGTTAGGCAGTTAAATTTTTCACAGATGATGTATTTCTGTTGCCTCTATAACAACAAATATTAAAAAACAGAATAAACTACAGCCGCAACACAGTTTCTACTAGCGCGTAAGTATTGAAGCAGGTGTGTCTTTAAACTAGCATATTGATCATAAGTGTCAGCTTGCATTCATGAACGTATAAACGTTATTTCATTATTTTCGCTTAATATAAAAGTCTTGCTAAGTTATCTATCACAAAATCTGCTTATCACAATATATATTTTTTTACAATTTCGCACTGAATTTTAATTTATATACTTATTATTTATTTAATGTTATATAAAACATTAAGTTATGTTGCTGTGTTACCACCTAGCCACAGCAACCTGCGACTTCGAATTGTACATTGTCCGCTCGCAGCTTGCCACGCCGCAATTCGCACGTAGCTGTTGCCAGGCGGGTAGTCCTACAAACATAGGTAAATATCTTTTTTTGAAATTCTAAGTTCCGCTGTCGGAATGCCCAGCCTTAAGACGTCGCAACCGTCTACGTGACGTCGTCGTCGGTTCGCGCCATCTTCCTTTATTCCTGCCTCAGACCATCTGAGACGTACGATTGTCTAGATAAGTTTTATGCCCCAAGTTAAGCCCCGGTTATGCATGCAGCATGGTCCCACATATCTACCCAGATATTCACGCCCGTAACGCGACTTCTATTGAAGGATATCAAGAATTCCGCAATAGAACGTACCGACAAAACCGTCTCCGTTGAGACACTAGTGTCTTTTTACTAGGCTGAGAGATGATGTCGAAATCTTACTATCATTAGTTATGTCTATCTGGAGGTCGATGTGGACTGAGTAAGCATAATGATGAAGATGATGATTTGTAATAAGATTAACTTTGTGTTTCACCTGTATAAACAATAAAGCGTTCACTAAACCGATCTCAGTTCTGAGAGTTGTCTTAGCTATGTCACAACGACGGTTTCGCCATATGAAATCTGTAATTTTCACATACTTGAGATAGCTCTCAGAGCTGAGAGCGGGTAATTATTATAGGCATTAGGTAAATTTGTACGAAATTATGTATATATTTATTAGTATATATATTTAATATATATATATATATATATATATATATATATTTATTTATATAGTATTTATGTTTAGTATATTTTATAATATTTATGTAAGCCCTCTTTTATTAGGTAATATTGTTTTATTTTAGTTATTTAGATATATTATATATCTAACCATATGTTCGTTATTTAGATATGTACTAAATTATATTGTTATACAAATTGTCACCCCTGCTCCGCAATCGACCTTTCCATCCTAATTTGGTTTGCTGGAAGAGATCTCTTATTAGAGATAAGCTCGCCTTTGTAATATCAAATCAATTTAGCATGCGAAACAGATTTAGCAAGTGTTCCTTAGAGTAGTCTCTTTTACAACAGCGTTTTAGGGTAACCGCACCGCTTTGTCTGCCACATCTGTCGTCTCGCAAGCCACGGCGGGAATAAATTCTGGAACTCTGACACAAACCGACCGCCAGTGTTCTTGTTTCAGGGAACACGTGATTCGAATATCGGATCGAATCAGAAAACTTCGGAGGTTCGTGTTCGTGCGGCGAGTGTGTGCATGGATGCCCCAGACTGTGGTTGTTTTTAGACCATGCGAGTTTGCTTTGACACATTACTGCCGTAGATTGCATAGTGCATGAGTTTCATTGATCTTATTTGGATTGTCATTTATCAATCAATCAATGAAGTAGCATTCTAGGCAATTTTACCAAAAGGAAGCTAAGTTATATCAAGCTGGTTCCGACACCGACCGACCGTTTTATCGTCGCATTACATAACTCACTACGATATAATTGTTTATGTATGCTGATCACTCTGGTTTTTTCTATTCGCTTGAAATTTATTGTTGTTTCTATTCTTTGTTGTTCTTTTCTATGCCCACTTGTTGTATTTTTTTTTTGTATTTTGACGAATGAATAAACGATTTTATCTATCTATCTATCTTATATTGATGTAAAGAGCCCGACGACCAAAAAAGGGGTGTTATAAGTTTGAAGCGTCTGTTGTTGTTTCGGTGTGTTGGTGTGTCTGTAAGTCGGTCCGTGGCACCCTAGCGGTCACGCGGGCAGACAGATTTTGATGTGGTTTACTGTAAATGGTGGTAGACTTCCCTGGAATATTTCTTAGATAGGTTTTATTACAATCGATATAGTAGTTCGAAAGTTATCAGCGAAACAAAGAATAGCGGTCAAGCGGATTTATGGATTTGAATGCAGTTTCCTGTTCCTGTAGTTCGTAGTAGACTTTACTGCGATGGTATTTAGATATAGTTTGTTAAAACCAGATCAGTAGTTCGAAAGTTATCAGCTTAGCAAGGAATAGAGGTCAGAAGGGTTCATAGACTTTAATGTGATTGTTTGCAATTGGTAGAAAAATTCACTGCGATGGTCCTAAGGTATGGTTTGTTGAGATGGGTTTAGTAGTTCTGAAGTTACAGAGGTTTCTAAAAGTTTCAAGTTATAGTTATTCTATTGCGATAGACTATATTTTCAACTCTGATCTCGTATTAACTACGACCTCATTAGAAACTTGCACCTTTATTTTTAGGCGGCCCTCATGAACTCTAATCTAATGATATCCACTATGAAATCACGACCTATAAATTCCATGTTTGTTAATAATTCTAAAGTTTCGTCCGAACATGAGCAACCCTAAACTTTCTCAATTTATATTCATATTTTAAACTGGATGGCCCTCAAACTCCAAAGCCCATGTTTACATCAACTTTTGGACGCGTTTCTGATAAACATAATTAATTATAGCTGAATTACTGTGTAGCATTATGTGTCTACTTTGCATAATTATTAAAAGGGAAAAATGATGAAAAGAGTCAAAGCAGGAAAACCGTAATGCTGCCCGGGTGACTATACAAGTGTTATTTATGTGAGTAAACAATACCACAAACTTTAATAGTAGTTTATGTGACTGCTACATAATGGAGGGCATTAATACTCGAGAGTGGGTTTATGAAACGAGCCGAAGGCGAGTTTCATACACTAGTTTATCTACACACATATCATAAGCTCTCTTTGATGTGTTCAGGAACCGCATGTTTGACCGGCATTGTGGCTCTGCAGTTGTTTAGCTTGTTCTGTAGCACCAACTTCGGGCGTCGGCGTTCGAAATTTGAATGTTAGTATAATTATACCAACTTCACAGGCAAACTAGGGGCGGCATGCAGGCGGGCGTCGGTGTTCGAAATTTGAATGCCATTATATGTAGAAAAACTACACATAATGACCACAATGTGTAGTTTTCCAGATACGAAACGAGTTTTTACCAAGTAGCTTAACATAATGCTAATCGTAACGTGCGGTTTTTGAACCCAGTAAAGAGGGTTTATGATACGTGTGTAGATAAAATATATTTTCTCTGGAAAAAGGAACTTATGAGTGCAAATAGTGAATTGGACAGCGGGGCTGGGCAGCAGAATAACTAAGTAGGCCAGCACAATAAATTACGATTCTTGCTGCTTATTACATAGTAAGACAATGTTTACAACAGAATATTGGAAAAAATATTATGATATGTTACAAAGTCAGAGAGATATTCAAAATTGTAGTTTAAAACAAATGGATTTATAGAGGAAATATGAGCAAGGTTTGTTCCTTCGAAGACGTTTTATACCTTACATTTTATTGAGTAAAGACAAAAAGATAATAATATATTACATGAATAATTCAGAGCAATGTGACTTCTTCAGAGAGATTCAATTCAAACTTTACTGCCCATTTAAATGAAAATACTTTTCATCCGCTTTTTCGCGGATTTAGCTACGTTTAAAAGTGCCTGGGTATTTATCTTAAAAGAGATTAAGTTTTCGTTTAAAAGCAGGTATAAAATGGGCATGAAAAGGTATAATCGTCAATCAGTTTCGCTTTACGGTTCGAATTCATGCTTCACCGTAAAGGTCCACAGGAAATACTATATGTTTTAGTTGTTTTAAATCGTTTTAATTGGGAATGAGAAATGATCGCAGGATCACGTTTTCATTGACGTTAAGTTTCGTATCGACTCTGCAGGCGAAAAATCTGTCCCATCCATGACTGTTTGAAGGTGTCGCCTTTATGAGGAAGTACTTAAATCTATAAATACACAACACTGGAACATTCTGAAGCCGTAAGTGGCGTAATATTTTTCGGAATTTTGCGAATAAATTATCCGGAATTCTACAAATAACTTGTATTTACGAAAAAAATGTAATTTCCATCATATCTCGAAACCGGTGCGCATAGGCGTATGATGGTATATTGCGTATCCGTGATTTTGTGTGAAGTAGTAATTTGCGTATCCGGCATTTTGCGTCGAAACGGCCGTCGCGTCGCGCGCGCGGCAATAGCGGGCATTGACGCCTCTCTACCAGAAATCGAAATTACAGTCGTATAGTTAGCGACTGTAATTTCGAACGTTGCACGTAAAAAGTAAGTATCGCTAACCCAAACACGATCATTCAGTGGTAGATAGGAGCCAATGCTCGCTAACGCAATGCTAACCCGTACATACTACAGCTCTTGTTTTGCGGACAAAGATGCTTCGATCGATACTGCTATGAATTGTAGTTAGGCCCTTCTCCCGATACGGTGCGCAAAGGCAACGTAAGTACACACATCAACACTGTCTAGGGATATTTTGTATTTCTGAAATTTTTTGATAAACTATAAATATTTTGTTCAGAGAAGTATATATGGAATTAAACCTCAGTTAATGCCCAACTTAATTATATAAATAAAAAACATTTTAGATCTTCAAATATTATTTTTTAAATAAAATAACAAAGAGACTAAAAATGGCGCTAAGTCAACGAATGAAATTAATGAATAAAATGGATAATTTTATTTAAAAAACAACTTAAAGTGAGACATTTTAACTCTTAATAATTAGTGATGCCACCCCTCGCGTTAATAAGAGTTTGGCATCGGTTATTCATACTGTGAATTAAGGTGTCGATGTCTTGCTGTGGTATGCGTTCCCAGGTTCGTTGCAGGTGCAAGAAAAGTTGCTCTTCTGTGGCCAGATTTGGAGGGAGGGCATGCATAGCCCTTCGCTGCAACATGTCCCACGCATGTTCGATGGGATTCATATCAGGCGACTGCGCAGGCCATCTCATTACCGTGACGTCGTTGTCTTGAAGTGCGGCTGATACCAGCCTCGCAGTGTGTGGACGAGCATTATCATGCATGAGTATGAATTGCTGGCCGATTTGCACCCTATGCGGAATAATAACAGGTTCCACCACCTCATCACGGTATTTCTGAGCATTCATGTTGCCTCTTACAAAAACGAGGTCGGTTCGCGCGCCTATACGAATTCCTGCCCATACCATGATTGTTCCTGCTTGGTACGAATGAACCTCTTGTGGATGCTGGAGCCGGCTTTCCCTGCCTGGAACTCTCCAAACTCGTGTTCTTCGCGAATCTGGATGAAATCCAAACCGAGACTCATCCGTAAAGAGCACTGTCGACCATTGTTCATTATCCCATAACACGTGTTCTTGGGCCCACAATAGTCGCCTTCCGCGATTGCCTCGTCGCAAAGCAGGAACACGAATTGCCCTGCGAGAATGAAGATTAGCTTCATGTAGCCTTCTTCTGACAGTTTGGTCGCTAACCAACAGCTGATGCTCCTGTTGGAGCCTCTGTACCATTTCCATGGCCGTCAGAGTAGGTTCTCTCCAGGCGGTATTTTTGAGAAAACGGTCCTCTCTAGGGGTGGTCACCCGAATTCTGCCAGCATGCCGTTCCGCCACTTCCCCAGTATCACGATAACGTGACCAGAGCCTTGATATCACATTCTGGCTGGTGCCTAGGGTCTCCGCAACAACGTTTTGGATAGCGCCAGCTTCCAAAATTCCTACCGCTCTTATCATCTCGTCTCTCGTCAGATGTCGACGTTGCATGGCACCAACAAGATGACACAAACAGTAAAAATCACCAAAACAATTGATAGAGTTAGTTAATTAATGTTTTTCTAAATAAATCTCAACACAAAACTAGCACTGTAAACTGAATCAAATGCGTGTTCCCGCGCTTTCTTTTGTTTTCATAAGTTTTTGTTTTTTTTTCAATGTCAGTTTGAAAATGGAACAAGGAGGTTTAATTCCACATATAAACTTTTTCCTAATTCTGAGTAGTTTTTCTGAAAAATTAAGAAATACAAACAAAAATCTAATATCCCTAGACAGTGTTGATGTGTGTAGTATGCGAGCCTCCATTCAAATGTATGTGAGATACTTCGTGGCGACCAGTCTCCGAGAGGCGCGTAGAAATCTCGTCACCTATGCGTATCGTAACGGATGGGAGTAGGACCTTAAAAATTAAAAGGACTGACATCATGAAAGGTCTAGATGATTCGAGCTGTTGCAGAATGTCTAAGAATGTCTTAATTTTTTATAATTGTTTTAAATAAAGAAAAATAAGAAATAAAATCAAAATATAATGAACTTCTCTGGAGTAGGAAATACTTGATTTGTCTCATGAATAACCCATAGATAGAATCAAATATTATGGCAAGGACTCGGAGATGTTATCTTTTGATATACCACTGGAATGAAACTTTCATGTGTAATTTAGAAAAATACTGTTCGACTTCAGCTAAGTTAAGTGACCTACAGTACCTACAATCTCTAAGATAGGTTTATATTTATATTAGCCGTTGCCCGCGGCTTTGCCTGTTTGGAGTAGTGTTAGCAATGGCAAGTGCGTATCGCTCTTGAACACAAAGAGTTCCGTACCAAGAATTTGTTTGATAAACACAGAATCTACGTAAAAGTCAAAAGAATAACAATCCTTCCTCATTAATTTTTAATTAACAAACGTACCTGCCAAATTCAGATGCATAGGTCAAGTATTCATTTTAACTTTCGTACAAAGTTCACACCCTATTTTAACCCCTTCTTAGGGGATGAATTTGTCCAATTTCCTTCATAGTGCTACCTTGCGCTGTATAAGGAACCAGTTTACAAAGTTTCATGACTTTGGTCTATAGGCTGTGCGTCTGTCAGTCAGCCAGGATTCCATTGAAGACCTCTGTGGCGCAGCGGTTGTGGCTCTGCCTACCATGCGAGAGGTCCCGGGTTCGATCCCCGGCTGAGGGTTAAAAAAAACCTCTGGTCTTGGATTTGTATATGTGTGTGACGTCGCTGTTTCTAGTTCCCACGACACAGGGTATCCTAGTGTGAGGCCAGAAGCAATGTATGTGCCTGTATTTAAATGTTTATGTTAATGTTTTTGTTCATTTATATTAATTGAATTTATTTATTTGCTGTTTCACAGCATACAACAAATGAAAATACAATTGATTGAAAGCACATTAAATGCCAGATACAAAATATTACAATTAATAGCGTTTTATTGAGAAGATATATTTGTCTTGTTGCTATTTTAATGTACAGTCTGACATTCGGAAATTGTTTTGGCTGAGATTGAGATTAACTTTTGGAGTACTTTGATGGAATTTGACACGAGCCCGGTGTAAAATACACAAACGAAGATAGAACCACTGAACCCTTCCGATTTTAATCTTATCTATAATATCATCATCACTCACTTGGACCATCACGAGACTACCCATCACTAAAAGCCGATAAGTGATACCACTGTTCCATTAAATATTCGCAAGTCGCCGACCTGATTTTTCCCGAAACACCTAACGGCATCGTCACGGCAACAGCAATTAGAGGCCGGATATTACACAAGAAAATGGCATCCATCCATCACCTGCCACAGAAAAAATACGAGTAAAGCTCAGAAATCTGCGGCAAGTCGGACGCGGCTTATACAAAACGTGGCCTAAGCCTCGGGCGTGACGTGGCACTTTTGCTGTGTTTGCGACATAATAAACCAAGCCAAAAACTTAAAAAAAATCGACTGCAGGTTCAAACTCTATTTTTTCCTTCCCGGTCGGGAATTCAGTCCTCATCAAAACTTTTGCTGCACAGAACCACACACCAAAACGTCACCTGTGCACGTATTTTGTGTTTTGTTGAGTTTTTTCAAAAAGCGCTTAATCAGTTTGAATTAAAATTATATGGGACCACCTCTGAAGTATGACCTACCGATCTAAATAAGAAAAGATTCATAATGGACGGAATAAACACGTAGAAAAAAATAAAACTAACCGGTCTAACTAAGGGTTCCATACCACCGTGCAATGTTAGGGATGGTGTGGAGTAAATGGTTTGCATTTTACATAGCAAACTGTTATTTACAAATTTATTGGTGCGGCTACTTTCACACTCCATGTCGTAACCAGGTGCATTCATAAATTTATATGTGGTTTGAAAGAATTGTTGTATGGGAGCCCCCTTAAATATTTATTTTATTCTGTTTTTTAATATTTGTTGTTATAGTGCCAAAGTAAAAACATCATCTATTAAAATTTCATCTGTCTAACTATCACGGTTCATGAGATACATCCTGGTGACAGACGGACGGACGAACGCGGAGCGGAGGCTCAGTAATAGGGTCCCTTTTGGCACGGAACCCTCAAAACAGTCGAATTGAGGACCTCCTCCTTTTTCAAATCGTTTGAAAACGGGCAGTTTTAGACATTGTCGGAAATCGGTATCTGCTTTGCAATCCCAAAATTTTCTGTTCCAAATCATACCTTCATATCTCCTTAGCTGTGGCAGTGAGCTAGCATCCTGTCACTAAAATGGGAGTATTCAATTACTCACACACAACTAACTGTGCCTCTGCCATATGTTATGCGTTAGCCGTGTCGCTGTGTTTGTTTATTTTTGCTGTTGGGAGACTACTGTGTACCGGTCTGTGAGGAGAAACGACAGATACACAATTCTTTGTACAAAAACTGGGAACTTCTGGCACTGGACAGACCGTGATCGAGACACCAACTACGCCAGGGTAGAACCAGACACGACGAACAGTGGTTGGGAAAACGGAAGAGTGAACGCCTGGAGTGAACAACTACCAGATCGAAAACAAACTCAAAAATTGGCTTGTTGGAATTGACTATGATGCTACAGAAAACCTGTTACTGATAATAAGTTAAATTTTTTTCTACGAACTTTTACTGATTTAAGTTGTAAGCTATAACTATATAAAACAGGCATAACACTTCATGCACACACACATAACTCGTAAGCACACAGTAACACCCTCACACCCAGTACACATATAGTTACACTCTACACTCACCCCATTACCAAATCTTTTATTTGTTTTATTTTTATTTTGTTTTGTAAAACAAAACACGAAGTACTTCTTTTTTCTAAATATGTTATCCTAATTGTGTATAACGGGAAGAAACTGTTTCCCAAGACACAGGTTACCCTAATTTGGGAGACAGGGAATCCCTTCTGCTAAGGACTTGTTTTTGGAAATAATCGTATTTTTAATTTTTTATTTACTTTTAAAGAGAAAACAAGCCCCACCACCTAACGTCGAATCTGCTTGCCCTTTGTGGCAACTAATGTAGAGCCCGGTCCGTTCAGTCACAAGAAAATGTGGCCCTCAGAATGCACAGCGCTGTGATAAACATCTGAAAAGATGATTATGCCAATGATGATAATATACGCTTTGCTTCATTACACTTTATCACATCACCTTCTCATTCGCACTGACCTGCAAAACTAAGTATTAATGGTATACCAACTAAGTATTATAGTAATAGAAGTTAGCGATTTTAAATAAAAATAAACGTTTTATGGCAAATTTTATCAACTTTTCTTGAAAAGATAGTATTAAATTGAACTCTTTTTCGAGTCCTTTTTATTGTAAAATTGTATCTTGTGTACTTAAAAAAATTATTGCAATTTTAAATTTTTGATACTTAGTTTTGCAAGCCAGTGTATTTGGCGCCATAGATTTAGCATAACTCAAAAAGAACTTCGTTGACAAGAACAAAGGAGTTACAGTTGTAATTCAATAGTGTTGTAACAATACATCACTATTTAATTAAAACTATACCTACCGTTCTTAATTTGTCCCTGGTAAATGCGCGATATGTTTTAATGTTATCTGTAGGCATTCCATAACCCTCGTTTCCCAAACCTGTCATTCCACTCTCAACCGAGTCATAAAACTCAACAAACCGTCAAATCGAACGATTGCCCAATCAAACCTAAATAGGCCAGTTGATCGCACCGCAAAAAAGATCGCCCAATTCATTCCGTTAATGGCGTCCGAAAACAGGTAATCTGCTAAAACCTCTGGTCGCGACCGGAAATCACGTGTAAAATCTCCATTAAGGACACTTCCGGTGAGCGACGATTGATCCGGGTTGATCAGCGATCGGGTGACTTCATGACCCGGGAAGTGAACCGTGACCCATTTGCGGAGCATTTAACAGGCGAAGGAAATATGCGGTGTTCAATAGGGATCACGTAGCCCTTCTATTTGACTGGCTTTTACCTCTACAACTAATTTACAGGTAGTCATGATTCTGCTGTCCTGGGGCCTCGCTTCTGCATAGCATACTACAGAGATGTTCGAAAGAGAACCTTAAATTTGAAAAAATCAAGCATTTCAACGCCTGCAACATTCTATCCATCTGCCGCAGAAAATATTTAGCTCTCCCATATAGCAATCTGCAGCTGAAAAAACATAATTAAAGATGATGATTATTTCATTAGCATTATCTCATCCTGGTAACCGTCAGCAGAGGTTGAGGGCAGGTACGGTTTTACATTTGATCTGATCTTGGGCCAATAGCCGAAATGACGATGACAATTATAAACTAAGAAATGGATTTCGTTTGGAATAATCCTCATCATTTAAAAAATAGGAAGTTTTTTTATGAAATCATACTTCTCGGGGTTTTTTCGCTAAAATATTACTTTTAAGGGTTATCGAGGAAAATATATTAAATAGATTTGGTAGATTGTTTTGTTAGACGGACCGTAAATGGAGATCCTCTTTGAAAAAGTTCAGTGTCCTACGTCGAAGCGCCAGTCAAGCGGAAGATACGATAGTGCTTGACCCTGTCTAGAGTAATCCGTGTGATATACGATTTAACTGTCTTTTGTTTTAGCTGCCAGACTGTTCCGAAGATAAAAATAAATCATTTCCCAAACATTTTAATGGCCGAATGCACAGACAGCTCCTCAAACAAGTGCCATTTAAATGATTATGTCATGAACGGGAGACACTTGAATCCATAACATTGAGTGTTCGTCAAAATTTGAGTTACAGGCTTTGCATCCGGGCCTGCAACACATAGATGAACGATAAGAATAATGTATAGGGATAACAGCAAGATGGTCTAATGGGTTTCACGCTTGATGCTTGATCACACAAGAGATGCAGGATTGATTCCTGACCATGTACCAATGAGATAATTTATGTATCTAAAGTACCTACAAACTGTTCAGAGAGCGTCCATGGAAAACAAACCTTGGCATAAACTCGCCCTCCACCAGAATGATACGCCTGTACAATACACTGCATAAAAGTCAAACCACAGACATCGATGTATACCATGATAAGTTTCATACTTTCCGATCTAAGCTTGATTCCCACCTAACTTCGAACTAAACTAAATTAAATTGAATTATTATAAAAATCAAACAGAAATGTATTTAGATAGGCACCTATATTAAATTAATTTAAACTTAACTTAAATAATTAAATAATATTTGTAATGTAATTAATTAATTGTAATAATTATATCACTCAGAACTTGTCATATACTAATGAACTAATGCTTTGAACTGTATTTTAATGCAAGCTGTGTTTGCCTATAAGTGGACAAGCATCTAAAAAGTAAAAAAATGTAATAATTAAGTAAATATGTATTGTCCGTTGGCGGACCTGAACCAATAAATAAAAAATAAAAAAAATAAAAAATACTTTATACGGACGTTCTAACGGTGATGGAAAACATCGTGAAGAAACATTTATTACTCTAAAGCTGCAGCAATGGGCTAGCCCCCTGTCACGCAAAATGAAGTATTTAATAACTGGCTTAAAGTGGGTACAATTGTGCCTCTGCCACCCCGTATAGGCGTAACGCTATGTAATTAACAGTTTTTTTGTTTGCACGCACTAACAGTTTTGTTTTGGTTTAGTTTTTGGCCGCGCACTAATGCCAGAGGTGGTAGAGGTCGTGGCAGTGGCGATGCGCAAACGCAAGGTGGTGGCCCTAGCACTGGCCAAGAAGAATCGCTGGCGGCAGTAAGTGGCGTGCGAACTAGTGGCGGCGTAAGGGTTGGTAGAGGCAGAGTGTGCAGACTGCGTGGCCGTGGCCGGGGTTGACTGACAACATCGTTTGAAGTAGAGCGAGGCGACGGAAACACGTCGCGACCTTCCGCCACAGAAAGGTAAGGGTGTCCGGTAGATCGATGCAAAGACATCAACCGAAGCTTGTACAGACCACACACACCGACACCATGAAAGATGAAATGATGCTCAAAATCACGACCACAGAATTCCGAAGACGGGCTCGTGTCTGTGTGATGAATCAAGGATCTCGTTTCGAGCATGAATAGCTTAAATTTAATTTATTAAAAAGACTGTCTATAAAGTCTATTTTTCTCCCTCAAACTGGTTAGTAGGTCATAACTTCAAGAATGTGTGAGGTATCTACGTCAATGATACCTTAAATGAAAGATCATTCTATAACTAAGAATGTTTTTAAAAAGATTTGCACATAAAAGCTTTCACTTGTTTTTAGGGTTCCGTACCCAACGGGTAAGAACGGAACCCTATTACTAAGACTTCGCTGTCCGTCCGTCTGTCACCAGGCTGTATCTCAAGAACCTAGCTAGCTAGAGAGTTGAAATTTTCACAGATTATGTATTTCTGTTGCCGCTATAACAACAAATACTAAAAAACAGGATAAAAGAAATATTTAAGGGGGCTCCCATACAACAATTCTTTCAATACCACATACAAACTTATGGATGCACCTGGTTACGTACATGGAGTGTGAAAGTAACCGCACCAATAACTTTGTAAACAATATTTTGCTGTGTAAAATCCAAACTATTCACTCCACACCATCGCTTCCATTGAACGGTGGTACGGAACCCTTCGTGCGCGATTAAGACTCGCACTTGACCGGTTTTTTATTAAATTAGGTCCGAAAAACTTATTTTGTTGATGATTTAAATTTGCCGTGCTCTTCAATGGTCTGTAACAACCAAGTCTGACGTAGCAGATGCACAAATCAAGATTTATTAGAATGCTTAGTGAGTGATTTATTAGAATCAATTGTAAATCAATCCAATTATGTTTTCGTTTTGCAATGATAATCACTTAACTGTGAAAATCTGGAAATTTTCTTCAAAAACACTTAATCATCATTAACAATTTAACGGTATGACTTCGCCATATATATGTTTGGCTCAAATGGTTCTAAATGGTCTGTACTAACTTCGTTTTAAGTCTTTGCATCGATCTACCGGACAGCCCTGTATAAATATAGTACTTAATTATAAAACTGTGTAAGTTTTTGCTGCTTTAGGCAATTTCAGCGGTGTATTTTAATTTATATGTACTTTTTGGAGGGTTTAGGGCTAGCCTTCCTTTTTTGGCGTTGCGCCTTCCCCTATACGACACTGCTTGCCCAATCGTCCATTCATGTCAGCCTGAGCCTAACTTTGCTAAGCAATTTTAATGATTAATATTACTAAACGACAATGCGAGTCCTTGCGGGTTATCTAACCCCGGACAGAGTAAGGGCATGTCTCCATTCATATTTCATTTCCAGATTTGACCCTTCCTTCATCGCAGTGCAGACCTTTCTGTCGTATTTAAGTTCAGTTCAGGAAATGGCAGTAAATTCACTGTTATGCTAAGTAGGTATATTTAGTTATTTTGGACTTGATGTTGCTTAAAGTTTAAAGTTACTTTTAAGTCAGTTCTATCCACAACATTTTATTTAAGCTGTTTCGAATATACGCGTGGGCGTTGACATTTTCGGAAAGACAATCTGCCATCGTTAAGGAATTTTGTTAATAAATAGAATATGTGTACGAAAATAAATAAATAAACTTCATTGTATCAAAAGTGGTTATTTTAGCATAACAGTAGACCTAGAACTTGCTGGAGGCGCCTGTATGTGTGGAGGCACTTGTATGTAGTTCTGTAAATGCGAAGTCATTCTACTCGTATTTATTAGGCCGTGAAATGGTAGATTTCTGTACGTAAAGAACATTTGTAAGGCTTGCGTGTGAATTCACTGAGTAATCGAATTATGTAACGCGATCCTTTGTTTCTGAGAACGTAATACAGTGGTTTTGTAGCAGATAAAGATATGTATTTGCCGTAACAAGGATACAAAACAAAAATATGGATATTTTTGCGTTTCTTGGCAGGCATCTCAAATAAAATTAAGTGTGATGAGGACTTAATATGGGGAAAAAGAATTAATATGATTGTGTAGACTAAATAATTTGGGTTTGATTCTAATCCCAACCTTCCATGTCAATTCCGACCAAGGTGATCGAATCAAAAGGGGAAATATTAAATTGCACATCAAAAATACTGATTTGCACAGCAAATATCAGGGCAAAATGCTGCGGTAGCTTAGGTGAAGGGTAAAGGGGGTGAGCGAAGCGAAGCCCACTTTATTTTTCGTATTAGGTTGAACATGTAAGAACAACAAAAAACACTTAAACATAAAATTAAGTACACATAAAATATTTAAAACATAAAAAGTGTTTTTGTTGTTTCTTTTTTGCAGTGCAAATCAGTATTTTGATGTGCGAATAAATACTAGCCAATTAAAAGTGGTCCCTAAAATATGAGAACATTACACAAATAACTATTTCTAGTAATAGTATTATGTATGATCTGAGTTTTAAGCAGACAAACGCAGACAGCTATCCTCTGTGTTTCGTTCAACACTTTATCCAGCGGGTAACTCCAACAATTTTATTACTTCTAGGAGCTGTTTTAGCTTTATTCCTCTAACATTTTGTAGCACTCAGCTTCTCAAAGTTTTAGAGCTAACTTGCTTACTTTATAGACGTCTAGTGCAACATGAAAATATTCTGTGTCCATTACTCCCCTTGATCCAGCGAGTTTTATCTCGGGCAAGGAGCAAAGTTCTTTGGAAACAAATCCTCGCGTTGAACGAACGCCCCGGGATAGGAAATAGTGAAACTGTGAGACTATGATTCTTGAGGCATCACAGTTAAACTAATTAATCTTTTAACAGGGCCCTGAGACTCTTGTGAAACACGAATAGCAATAGTGTATCGATGGCTCCCAATTGGGGATAATACCGTATTGTGCGGTCAGTCTTCAAACAAAATAGGCGCCACCGACAAGGAAAATACGGCATTTTGCGCACTTGGGGGCAAACGATACGCTATTCCTGTTTCCTAAGAAACTCAGGCCTCAGACATAAGCATACAGAATTTTTCATTGGCTTTAGACTTCAATAGCAAGCTATAAATTGACGGTGGGATTTTTTCCCTCTGTCCGATTAAGGGTTAAAAACGAGTTTGAATATAAAACCTACAGTAACCGGACGAGAACTTTTGGATTTAAACCTGTCAGGTAAGTTAGTTACTAGTTAGTATCGACGCCTTCAGAATTCGAGGGCAGTAAAACAACAACTTTAAGTTTTATACTGTGTTCTTACTCCTTTATTTATCCACGTAGGTAGATGCAGAGACGGTACCTATATAATGTATTCTGTGACGGTACCTACCGAAGTGTTTAGTACAGTTAACTGCAATTGGTTTTCAGAATTAGGTGACTAGTGTTTGAGTTTTTTTGCGATAAGAAAAGTACCATCTCCAATGTCACTTAAGTGCAACTTCTATAGTGATTTAAATTACAGATGTGGGGCTTCAATCAACCTAGATGCAAAGGTGCCTTTGAAAATTAGACCGCGATTTTTATCTGTTTCTAATTCTTTAAAAAAATATCGTTTTATTATACGATAGTTACAAACTAAGCGATATCGTCGAAGTAAATAGTCATATATATTCATATATATTCTTTATTGCACAGAAAATATAAAGGTACAGATAGTTACAAGAAATTGTTTCAGCGAAGGCGTGCTGGAAGAAATCTCTTTAGAGAGATTTCTTCCAGCAAACAATCAATCAATCAATGAAATCTCTTTATTACCCTAGATATTAACATATACTTAGCAATCGTAATTTTTTGCCACTTCTCTACATTGGACCACTGTGGGAGAAGGAGGGCGTAGAAACTCCCACAGATTGATTTTTAGATCTCTCTTAAAAATTGCCTGTGCTTAACTTATATAAATATTACAATTACAATATGAATTATTATAATCAATAAGCAGAACTAAATAATTAAAAAATTATTAACAGCATGGTCTGTGTTGAGCCAGATTAACCCCATACAGTCCCGTCATTTAAGTAATCTTGAACATTGTAATATCCCTTTCTCGACAAAGTCGCTTTAGCATGGTTTTTAAATTGCTCAAAGAGCAATTTCAAGATCTCCAGATATCTTGTTAGAGTAGAGAATGCACTGACCCTTGAAAGAATTGCTAACCTTCGCGAGTCTAAACCGGGGCGCAACTAGTATGTGATTATTTCTTTGGTTAACATTATAGCTATCGCTAAGTTTGGAAAATGTTGTAAGATTCTTGCGCACATACATTATATTTTCGGAAATAAATTGACTAGCTACAGTTAGTATGTCGATTTCTTTCAAAAGCTCTCTTAAAGAGTCAGTGCTTTTAAATTATAAATTGCTCGAATATATCATTTCTGTACAATAAAAACCTAGGCAAGACAGGAGAGTTCATGCAACAGGATAGTCCTACATTATAGTATTTTGTTGTGATTAAGTATTTTTTGCTTAAGTCGTAATTTGCGTAATCGAATTTTACGTACTTGTGCATTTATATGAGTTTTATTAACATTTTGAGATAACTCCATGCACAAGTATGTTAAAATACGATAACTTTAAATTTAGGATCAACAAGATTAATACATACCTACTATTAAGCCTACCTCACACCGCATGCAAGTCCCATAAACGTTTGCAATGCAATCGCTTTACTGTGTCTTAACCTATTCGTAGGAATTGCTAATACTTCAAGTACCTACTTAGGTACTCTTATTGAAAATTTAGTGCTGGATAGTTGAAAGACTGAAGTTAAGAAATTAAAGAAAACTAAACCAACGTGCTTTGCATCTTCTTGTGGGAAAAAATTATAAACAAGAATTCAGGGCCAATATTCGAATCCTGACCGAGAATGTAATAGGAATGTGAAAACAAGCTTATCTAAAATTAAGTAAATGATTTGTTTAAATATGAAAGCAGTTGCGAGTTTCTCTACTCTATTCTCTCTCCCTCTATAGGTATATACCATCGAATAAACGCCTAATGAGAAACTAGTTTGTTCAAAATAACGAGCAGTTTCGATTTCACAGATTTTAAATAAGGGTCATAGTTTTGAAGAACATAAGTTTTTGTCGTTGTTCTGTCTCTTTATAGCTCAGCTAACTTAGGGGCGATCGTCCAGTTTAACAAACCCCTGCATAGACTCTACTCACGCTCTGTCACAAAGCTCACACAGGTGGCCGCCCAGCAAAATGAAACCTGATTTCGTTTTCTTTACTAAGCAATTTCGTAGGTTCGCTTACGTTCTTCAGCCGTATGGAAAAAAGACACAGCCTCTGCGTGGCGGCGCGTCGGGTCCGAAACATTGAGTGAGAGAGTGCAAATCCCGGAAGGGGAAGGGGTAGGGGCGAGAGGTGCGGGGATCACTTCTTTTGTTTTGTTTAATCCGTCACCCTCAATTTCGATACACACATGTGGGATATTGTAAAATGGTGAGAGTACTGTACTTGCACAATGTACTGACAGTGTCAATCAAGCTATGTTGGTGTACTTTGAGCGGTTCGTGGTACGAGTGTCACAGCGACTACAACGATATTTTTACACAAACACAGCTCGTATGTACAGTACCCACATTTGCAGTGCATTCAACTCGCGAGCTAATAGTAGATACAAGTAAGTACAATACGTTGGAAATTATCTGGCCCGTTTCATACAAGCCGAGCCTAGTTTCTGTGGCTCTGAGCAAGCGGGGACTCTGTTTCACTCGTAGGGTAAGGGTGGGGTAAGTGAGAGAGAGAGTTACCGCTCGCTCAGAGCTAAATAAACTTGGCGCCTACTTACGGTTAGGGCGGAGGGCGGGGGCAGGGAATTCAAAGATTTTTGAGATGTTTTGTAGTTAGTAATTTTAGTTTTACTTCATCTTTCCATTGATTTATTTCTAAATAGGTACTTTCTATGATGCTGCTATGGTAACCAACTAACCTAAAAACTAACTAACAACAACCAACCTAACAAAAAAAACTAACAACCTTGAAAAGTGTGACTGATAATTCGATTGAAGCGCGCACGTACCAAAGAGTTGTGGATTAACCAGAAATTCCACAACAACTAAGTCTCAAATATTTTTTACAATATTAGGCACATATTTGTGTTATTGTTTTTATTATTTAAAATAAGTTGCGTAGTTTTTATGGTTTTGAATGACACGTTGTATATATACAGATATATATATCTCTCTACCTCTCTCTCGATAACAAGTAGAGATAAATAGCTCTTGTTAGAACAACAAAACTTTAAATGTAATTAATTGTATCTTGCGTACATAAGAAAGCACCTCACGAAACGCCTCAAACATTTAAAGTACGAACAATGTAAAGAAGAGAAGATTTAATTTACAGATTTAAATTACAGTGATGGATGCAAGCATAAGTATTGAAAATATTCATAATGCTCAACTTGCCTTCCAGGTGACGAAATTTAACATTTTCATAAAAAACATAAAGATATTGATAATTTAATGAAATAGTAAATTATTTCATTAAATGATCTTATAGGGTTGAATTTTAAGAAAAAATGTCTTAAAAGAATTTGTGTTCGTTTTGTATCATTACTAGATGGTGTTTTTTGTTTTATATATGTCGAACTAACACGAAGACTATTCGAGGAATTTGCTGCGTTTGCCCCCTTTAGTCTTCACCTAGCTACCGCAGTGTTTAACCATAAAATATTTCTTCGTAAAATGAAAGTTCCAATTCAATAAGGGTTAGCTATTCCATGATATAGTCAATTCTTCGATATGTTTGCGACATCAACTCTATGTGTTAAAGACAATAATTATTGACTAGTTTAACTACTCTTTTAATATGAAAAGGCTCTCTCTCTCTATTTCTCTTTCTCTCTCTTTCTTTCTCTCCTTTGAGTTTCAGTTTGACCATTGCTCTTTTATTTCTATAGACTTGTTTGAGTAACGTTATGTAATTTATTTTAAAGCCTTGATTTAATACTTACCATAGAGGTTCATGCCTAAACAAATTAGAGTATTTCATGAGTGCTGTCATCGACAGACGAAAAAGAGCTATTGAAGAGAGAGCTTTTGAAAAAATTTGACATACTAACTGTAGCTTGCAAATTATCTTTGAAAATACAATGTAAATATGTACTATCACTAGCAGAAGTGGCAGCTTGCATGTGGCGGTAACCCCTTGCTTTTGTTAAACTTTTTGTAGAATTTCAAAAACAATTCAAAACCCATTTGTTTTATGACTTCCAAGTGTTGGGCTGCATGGGAAAAGAACCCTTACAGTGGTCTTCCACAATTGCTGACAATGGTACTCAAGAACCTTATAAGATTTTCGAAATTTAGCGATAGCTGTAATGTTATCCTTAGAAATAATCACAGACTAGTCGCAATTTTTGTAATAAGACAATAAAAGAAGCTGAAAGAACATGACCTATTTAAAGCAAGCAAAGACTCAAAAAACACCTTTGGGAATCCATTAGACCCAAAGGCTATAAGGGTATAACCCATTCTTCCAAAATTCATCATCCAACTAAAAAACTCTTACTATCTACTACCTCCTAAATACTCTTGTAACTCTGTAAATAATTTATGTTATGTAATATAGAAGTTCTTTCTATGTTCAGCGTGAGGTTCGGGAATATATTTTTCTATTTTGTGCTGTTTAAAGACTGTATTGAGGATAAATGATTTTCACACTGTTAATACCTTAATTTCGTCATATAGTTGTTGTATTGGGTAAAATATCTTGGTTCAATAGCATATCAGCATTTAAAAGCTAAAAGCTTTAAAGCGCACATTAATCTGCTGACTAGGAGAATGCGTGTAAATATTCAAGACAATTAGACACGTGGCCCATTCATTTATAATCTGAATGCTATACTTTTCCTTATGTCAGTCCTTTATCTAGTTCTGTGTTGTCTCCTGGGGCGGGGCTTCTATGACTACATTAAAATCCCTTGAAAAACACAACGAGCTATCCTAAAGTTATCAAATTCGCGTCCCAAAATGTATCCTATTCAACAACTCTACCAGGACTGTAAAGTATTAAATGTAATACAGCTTTTCATACTGAATACTATTGCTATTCAATACAAAACTATTACACGTGGTATTGTAACAAACATAACAAAACGACACAAAGACCGTGTCTGCCTAATACCAACCCCCAATTTCACTTTTACAAAAAGATTTATTCCCTATCTCGTTTTATTTCTTTATAATAAAATCAGTCCAACTATCCCAATGCTTACGCTTTCCCACGTGCAAAGCACCCGTAAATTTAATGCCTATCTTGTTAACCTATCCAAAACTACAGAGTTGGTCCATGGATGATTATATAATGAATGACAAATCTCCTGTTATACACACACGCACCCTCACACACACCCTCACACGCATCCTCACTCACACCCTTGCAAACGTACACATAGTGTTAAATAAGTTATTATAGGTTATCGGAATTCGTACGATCTCTTTTGAATAGTTATAGTTGATAAATATCATTGACTCCTCCTCTAGATACGACCAGACGGGGTTCAGGGCCTGACATTTCAGTACATTTCCTTTGTGAGAAATTAATTAAATCTGATAGTTGGGCCCCGGTTTAGACTCGCGAAGGTTAGCAATTCTTTCAAGGGTCAGTGCATTCTCTACTACAACAAATACACCTCTGGAGATTTTGAAATTGCCATTTGATCAATTTAAAAACCATGTCAAAGCGACTTTGTCTAAAAACGGATATAACAATGAACAAGATGACTTAAATGACGGGACTGTATGGGGTTAATCTAACTCAACACAAAAGTTCCTGCTAATAATTTTGTCATCATTTATTCCTGCTTATTAATTAAAGCAATTAATATTGTAATATTTTTATTAGTTAAACATAAACAATTGTTAAAAGAGATCAATCTGTGGGCGTTTCTTCGCTCTTCTTCTTCCACAGATGTCCAATAAAGAGAAGAGGCAAAAAATGACGTTTGCTAAGTCTATGTAAATATCTACAGTATTTAGGAAATTTGAACCCTGAACTTTAAACAATGACTTTGACCGTCCGTAAAACTTTAGAGTTGCCGTTGATATTGTGCACCTGCTAATTGTATCACCACATAACCGGTTTTCAGAATTCCTAACACCCTTGTTATCAGGCTTCAACTGTGCCATAAATTGTTCTATGCAATTACTAGTGAAATATGCGCGGTCAGAGCAAGACCGGTGACGGTAATTCGGTAAAATTTAATTACGCTCTCATAGTTTATGCAGGGAGATAGTTTACATTGCTTCTCTGGAGCTGTGTAAGAAAATAATCTTTTTGAAACTGAAATAACTAAACATTATTTATTGAGTGCAATGAACGATGATAAATAAATATACGTCGTACTTTTTATCATATTTCATGATTTTTTTACCTATTTTAGGAAACTAATTTGAAAACATTCAAACAATCAAGTCATTGACGTCTATTTTTTTTAATAACACCCCACGTGGCGTCGGTTGATCAAAAGTTTTGAACGGTTACTTGCGGCTGGTTGTTTTTGGACCAAAAAATATATGTCAACTAAGATGTCACTACTTAACATTAAATTAAATTAAAGTTAAGATTTAATACATTCCATTTGATAAGTGTTTTTGCATTACCCGAAAAGGGTCCATAATAGAGACTGTTATTAAATTTTAAGACCTTATTTATACACTATGGTGCAATAAAGTTTTGATTTGATTTGATTTGAAACAGAAAATTGAGAAAAAGACGGTTAAAAATAAATCTTTACTATAAAATAACGGACTTATTACATTGTTTTAGAATACTCTAGTACTTTATTTAGCACATGTCCCAAATAACATCAATTGTAAAATTATAGAAAACTTACGATGAATGCTGTTGATATGTAAGAGATTTTAAGAGGCTTATTCTTCTCTCAGAGTACCTTGAACAACTACAACAACAGTATAACACAAGGCATTATTGCCTCGTTTTAATAGGATTTCACTAAGAATTTATAATAATATAACATCTCACCACTATATAATAGTAGTTTATGTGACTGCTGCATAATGGAGGGCATTAAAACTCGAGAGTGGGTTTATGAAACGAGCCGAAGGCGAGTTTCATAATAATATCACTCGAGAGTTTTAATGCCTAATTATGTACAGTTACATTCACTAGTTTATCTACACACATATCATAAGCTCTCTTTGATGTGTACAGGAGCCGTATGTTTGACCGGCGGGGTTATTACGTATCTTGCAAACAGTAAGCAATCGACAAAAATTGCGCAATTTCTGCTGTCAAAAGTGACAATACCGGAGTGTAGCCAACGGTCAGCGGTGCTGCCTCTAGCGAGCAATCGCAAAACTAAAAACAGCATTGTTGTTGCAAGTAGTAGAAAGCAGTGTTGCCGTTTTAGCCACTTTGTGGCTAGATCTAGAGGATTTTTCAACGGTTTTAGCCAAAAAATAATCAATATAATTAGCCACCAAAATGAATCCAGCTACTTTTGGTAAGTTTTTAGATTATTACTTTTGGAAGATAATCATAATACATATGTAATACGTAATACATATCATCATAATACAGTTGTAATATATGACCAGGGATTCCCCAATGAATGTTTATATTTTTTCCCGTAATTCAGATTCGATTAAAAGAAAATCTACGTTATTACTATTCACATTGAGCCTAGTTTGTTTTGTACAAAGTAGTCCTGTCATAATTTACCGAAATCATATCTTTGTCTAAGATAAGTATATTATATTATCAATAGTCATAGAATATGAAAGTCTGCAAAGAATAATATGATATTGAGCCACTTCTAGCCACATTTCGAAAGTGTTTGTTTTTTACAAAACTGCTTACTTTTTTATGTAGCCACAAACTAGATTGCCCTGGCGGCAACACTGGCAGAAAGCAAACAATTAGCGAGCGATCACTTTAGATAATACGAATTTGGTATGACACATTGCAAACGACCGCGCGATGATCACTGCGCAATAGCTGCTGATTGCTGAATTTCAGGTAATAAGACCGCGGCATTGTGGTTCTGCAATTGTTTAGCTTGTTCTTTAGTACCAACTTCACGAAGGCGGGCGTCGGCGTTCGAAATTTGAATGTCAGTACCAACTTCACAGACAAACTAGGGACGGCACGCGGGTGGGCGTCGGCGTTCGAAATTTGAAAGTCATTATATGTAGAAAAACTACACATAATGACCATTATGTGTAGTTTTCCAGATACGAAACGAGTTTTTACCAAGTAGTTTAACATAATGCTGATCGTAACGTGCGGTTTTTGAACACAGTAAAGAGGGTTTATGATACGTGTGTAGATAAAACTTAAAAACTACAATATCAATATTTGTTTACGTTCTGACTGCCAACTGATTATATCGCTAGGCTATTAAATCTAGATATAAGCTGAATGATTAAAAATCTGTGAAATGTCACCAAGAAAAATCGTACTTGCTTACTCAATCAAGAACGAAGAAAAATGATGTATTTGGTTTCGACCTCATTTGAAGAAATCTTTTTGTTTCGGCTTATCCCGACGCACTAAATAGGGTGGAATCTCACGGGAGTGTTGATGTAATTTTTTTATTGGAATTTCTGCCATAAATGTAATGTATTGAAATAAAATGAAATAACGAGTCTTGCGACAGCTGGAATGAAGTTATTTTTTGTCATTGTAATTTTTGCCTTATTTTCATGATCATAAAGTGGAATTTCCGATCCCATTGTGCGTAAAAGATATACACGTGCGCACGAATACTCCAAAAATACTCCTTTCCCCTGTTATGAGACCTACTTAGATCGGTTTTTCGCTATCTTTTGATAATGGGCATTCATTTTCTAGTTTCGGAATATTATTTTCGTATATTTTTCCGTTCGATGTCACAATATTCTGGTACTTTTATAGCTAGCTGTAGTGCTTAAGAATGGATAGTGGATAATCTTTTCATACAAACATAGGGACGGCCGATGCCGTTTGAGTGCACAAGTACAAGTGCAAGCTTCAACGTAAGTAATATCGAAATCGATATCACACTGTCAATGCAGACTTGCGCAGCACTACTTATAGTACGCGCTATGACAGGGCCTTTGCGGGTGTGCGGGAGGTGTGCAGGCCGGAGTGTATAAATGAATTTTCCGAAAAACCTTTTTTTTTTCATTTGCCTTTTTTCCCACGTTTTATTTTTTCTAAACTTTTTTTTACTAGCAGTAAATTTTTCTACACGCTTTAATTTCTTCTCTTTCTTTTTGCCAGACACATATTTTCCTATGCATTAATTTTCTCAACCCGTATATTTCGTATACATATGATTTACCGATATAATCATTTTCCAACTGCTTATTTTTCGATTTTCTCTTTCGCTTCTGGCCATCAATTCTTACATGGGCTATAGTTCTAACTAACCTCTAGGTTAATACACGGAGAAGGAAACACCGTTAAGAATGGTAGACCTAAATCGTCGAAAAAAAGATACTTACTTAGAACTTACTATTAGATTGAATATATAAACTATGAATTGAATATTGGGAGCGGCAAAAAAATAGTAAAAGTATGAAAACAGATATTACGAAATCTTCTTTCAAATTACATAAAAGTTTTTCGTACCGATACGCCGCCGCTGCCGCGCCGCAGGTGGAACCCATTTCTCCGTTCCGATCGAGTTCGTTTCTGTCTGTGAACATTTTCGGCGTGACGTATGGCGGTAATATTTTTCATGAGCTTGGTTCTTTACGCGTTATAGGTCCTCTGAGTAAACAATTTACCCGCGTGACGGCGAGATTATGGGCTAAGGTTATTTTGTATTTTATCTTTTGGACGCTTCTTTCCGTTTTTTTTTTCACGGAGAGGTATTTTATGGCAAGAAAATGGTTTGCCTACTATTTTTTTAACAGAGGCAAGGACAGAGGCAACAAAATTAAATGAAAAACGAAGAAACTCTTTTTGAACTCTAAAGAGTTTTACAAAACTTTTCATCTCTGCCAAAGAATTTCTAAAGATTTTCTGAGGCATTTATTTTAAAGAATACTTTGAAGAAACTCTGACACCGGTATGCTTAGTTGTTTACTTGGAAGCTCCTCAACTCGGCCTTACCTCAAAGCGTCCTCAAGGAATGCTTCGAGGTTTCCTTGACATTCGGACGCTCAGTGCTTGTTGACTTCAGGAACATATTTTTGTCCTTCAAATTTATTATATCAAATTTAAAGTTTTACGAGAATTTACATACTCAAACACATCATAAGCCTTCTCTCATGTTTTGCAAGTATTTAAATACTTAACCATTAATTGGATAGAAGGTACATCTCATCAGATTTTCAATCTTATGCCCTGGTACTAAATGCGAAAACCAATTAAAAACTCTGCATGCTCAGGACCAATTAGAGGTCAACTTTGCATGACACGGGGCTTCCCCTTCGTCGCAGGGATTATTAACATAAAAAAACAATATTGGCCATCTTCTTATTAAACCCAAACCGATCGAGTAACACAATTATTCCCACTGTTGCCTTTACAAAGAACGAGGGAAAAACCGAAGGGAAAAGGTGGGAAAGAAAAATTATTGTTTGCCAAAATTAGCTGTCCGCCAGATTGATGTATTGCCCGCTCATGAAAAAATAAAGGCTTTTCGCTGAAGAATAGTGTGATGTGACTTTTGTTTTCATATTCTGTAATATATAATTTTTGTTTCACCTTGACTTGCACCACGCAATATTGGGGAATAGGATTCCTGAAGGCGACAAAATTAACGTTCTATTTTGAGACGCATTTTTAATAAGTTTAGTTAGGTACCTCATTTAGTTGCGCTGCCTTTGGAATCGATCAGAGATGTGCATCAACATTATCATTTATTTAATTACAAACAGATGGTTCAAGCTAGATGGCACCGCCGCCGCCGGCCGCTGCGCCCCTTGTGACTAAATGATCCAATCCATGAATATTTTGTCCGCACTTGCCGCACTACTTCACGAAACTTTCTAAGGAAACGATACAAATTTAAATATTATCACAAAGGAAGCAAAAAATACAATAAAAACTTTAACTGAAAATATCCTGTGAATGTTAATGAAACATTTCACATCAACTGCAAAGGCGTATATAACGAGGAAGGTCTTAAACACAAATAGACACCGACCTCCAACAAAGAGATTCTATTGAATCTCAACAGATCCCTGCTCTCGCAAATAAGAAAAACATACAAAGAAAAGAATCCAATTAAACAAATTGATAGATCGCGCAGCTTTCTACATTCGAGATCGTTTCCATTCTTCGCTTTGTGATCGCCAGATCGGCGGCCATCAATCCGATCAGCTACAAAGGGTTCTAAGAACCTTTTGTGATTCCATCGATGCACACTTCAAACGTAATACTTTTTTGCAACTGTTGTTTACGTGCTTGAATAACCTTCCCCTTTTCCAATAGCATCTTCATGTCTCTTTAATATTACCAACCTGGTTAAGTACTTGCATTTTATCAAATTAGTCTAAAGAACTGTTTCATGGTATTGTAAAATAAAACAGTTCCCGCTCGATTCACACTTTATTTTGTTTCACCAATCACACCGTAACACTTTACTTCCAGCAGTTATAATCAGTTCTCACTCGGGTTACACCTAATTTGTTTTCACCAGTCACACTATAACACTTCACTATTAGAACTTGTTTATCCGAAGCACTTTACAACAGCAATGGCGCGCTCCGCTCGAGCGCCACCTTTTATATTTTCTAGGTTCGCGCGAAAACTGAGCGCCTCGTGCACCGGAAATACAGTTTTTACCAAATTTTACACAATAATGGCAACATGAAATTGCTTAATTGTTATAAATATTAATAAAGCTAAATAATACTAAAGTAATTGAATCTGTATAATGATAACATTCGTCCATCCTGACAATACGATTGCGTCCTCGCAATGTAACAATCAAAATACTTCTAACTTTGTGTAATAAATTGAAAATATTGACACAATATAAGAGAAAAAATAAATTTTTATTTTTTCATAATTATTAGCAATACAGATTATGATTAGTCAGAGCTTAACTATATACTAGACTTTATACCATGTTAATAATTACATTAGAAATCCTTAACAAAGGAAAAGTGCAGAAAGGAAAAAAAATTGGTACAGAACTCACTAGCTACCCTACTTGGGCTACCCTAGCTACAAAACATATGAAAAATCCTCGTTGTATTTATTATTATCATATTAGATATCTTACCTAATAAAAAAAACTTTATAAATAGTTATCACTGAAAACTTTAGTTACAATTGAATACCTCAAATTAACGCTTTGCATCACGCATGCTTACAATCACACCCAACCACATGTAGCATACACAACGACGTTTTTTCAACATCAGTATTATCATTAGACTGTGTAGTATCACTGTCATCTGGCGCTTGAAATGCTAACCATGGATATATTTTATCTACCGGAAATACCTACCTTTGTATACAGCCTTACCCTTTTTTTTTTGTTATCGTGGTATCCTCAACTTCGTACCTGTCGTTTGGCAACACCGTTATAATTCTATAGGGACCTAAACACTTACTAATTAGTTTTTTACTTTTACCCTTTTCTCCGATCTCTCGCTCAACTCTAACTAGTTGCCCAACTTTGAATTGACATGGCTGACAACGTGAAAGGTCAAACCTGTTTTTCTGCTTTTGTTGCGCTTTAGTTACTTTATGGTTCGCTTCCTCTCGAAGCTGAGCAACATCAGTTGTTACGGCATTTTCATCATTATTTACTGCAAATTTCAAACTACTTTCGCTGTCCCCAGTAAGTCTCAGACCAAACATCAACTGCGCTGGTGTTTTCCCAGTACTTTTGTTTATAGTGTTATTTAATCCCCATTGAACCCGTAGTAATTGTTCATCCCATATTTTTTCGTTTGCATCATGAACCATTGTCGTCAACGCGTCCAATACCGTACGATTATAGCGCTCCACCTGGCCATTAGCTCGTGGAGTCGCGACCGCGTTCAGAACATGTTTTACGCCAATTTCTGAAATGAAGTCTCTAAATATGGAACTAGTAAAAGTAATTAACCTCATTGGGACACCGAACAATGCAAAATATTCTTTAAATACTTTTACTGTTGTATTTGATTTAGTGTTTCTAACAGCCTTCAGAACAATGAATTTTGTAAATGAATCAATTATTAGTAATATGTATTTGTTTCTTGATTTACTCTCGTTGAATGGCCCTAGGTGGTCGGCATGCAGTGTATGAAATGGTTTTGGTACTTTTGGGATGGGATGCAAGTAGCCTGATCTTTTCCCACTAGGGACTTTGCCATGGGCGCTCTGCAAACAAGATCGAACATATTTTTTTATGAATTTATTTATTTTAGGAAACCAGTAATCAGCCTTTACTTTATCCATTGTTTTGTCAATTGAAAAGTGTCCAACATCATCGTGACACGCGCGCAGAATTTGCCATCGCAGTCCTTTCGGTACCAGCCATTTGTGTCCTTCCTCTGATATTTTATAGACTAAACCGCGTTTAACACAATAATTTTGTTTCAAGTTCATTACTTCATCTGATTCCTTATCTTCCAAAATTTGTTTAATTCTGTGAATTTCACTATCAGCCATCTTAGCGGTTGAGAGCCAGTCCGAAGAAATATGGAGAACCTCTAAGTTATTCTCATCCATAACGTCTCCTCCTCCTATTACACCTTCATCTACCAACGGGTTTCTACTTAGTGCGTCGACATTGCACATTGCCTTTCCTGGTTTGTACATGATATTAAAGTCAAACTCTTGGACAAAACTCCATCATCTAGCGACACGAGGGATCATGTCTTTTTTCAGAAAGGTAGCTCTTAACGAGTTGCAATCGGTGACGATGGTAAAATGTATGCCAAGGAGATACGGTCTGAATTTTGATAACGAGCTAACGACTGCCAGAGTCTCTAACTCATAAGACGAAAAGTTTTGTTCTTCGGGGGACGTTTGCCTACTGTAGTAAGCTACGGGGTTTACTAAACCGTATGCTTGTTTTTGAAGCAAGATTCCTCCAACGCCGTGTTTGCTTGCATCGGTGTGTAATTCAGTGGTTGCCTGAGGATCGTAAAGGGCAAGAACCGGTATGGAGATCAGTTTGGTTTTTAATTCTTCGAAAGCGATTTCTTGTTCAGGACCCCAGGACCACGGTGCATCAGCCTTTAATAATTTGGAAACTGGTCGAGATAATCCAGCAAAGTTTTTAATAAACTTTCTGAAGTAACTCACCAAACCCAAGAATTGCCGAACATTGTGGACATTTTTGGGAGTTGGAAACTTTTCAACCGCATCTATTTTATGTTGTCCTGGCCTTATACCATCCTCAGACACCTTAAAACCAAGAAAGTTTATCTTTGTTTGGAAAAAATTGCACTTAGAGAGTTTAAGTGTCAGTCCTGCATCGCGAATACGTGTCAAGACCATTTCGAGTTTGTGCAAACCATCGTCAAAAGATGTCGATGGTATCAAAACATCATCCATGTAAACAATTACCGAAATGAAGCGCATTCTGTCTAGAACTTTGTTAATAACCCTTTGAAATACTGCAGGTGCATTAGTTAAGCCAAACGGCATTCGGTTAAATTCAAATTGTCCATCAGGCGTTACAAATGCAGTTTTTGTTTTGGCTTCTTCCGTTAGTTCTATTTGGTAGTAACCGGAAGCCATATCCAAAGAAGTGTAATACCGATGTCCTGATAACCGGTCCATCTGATCTTCGATGCGTGGCAATGGATAGTGTTGTTTGATAGTTTTGCGATTTAACGCTCTATAATCCACACAAAGGCGTTTGTCTCCCGTTTTCTTTCGCACTAAGATGATTGGGATTGCAAATGGTGAAGAACCACAATGTAGTAGTTCGTCAGTCATATTTCTCACTTCTGATCTTTCAGCATGGGACACTCTGTAAGGGCGGTATACTATGGGTTCAGGATTTGTCAATGATATGTCCATTTTCTCAATGTTCGTACACCCTAGCTCTTTGAGGCTCGTTGAAAAGCATACCCTTTCCCGGTTAATGACTCCCAAAAGCTCCTCTCGCTGTTTACTGGTAACCGAATCACCAACGACTATATCATCTAACGAGAAAAGCTTTTGAGGCTCATCAGTTTTGTCAATTTGATTTACAGTTTTCGATTCCTCAAGCTTTACTTTATGTCCCCTAGCTAACAGTTGGCCCTTTTGAAAATGAATCACATTTTTGCAAACATTTTCGAGAACTACTACTCCATCTCCTTCCATCGCTAAGTAAATGCCATCCTCTATAAGGTACTCTTGATTAGGTTTACTTCTTAGACTGCCGTTGATAATTAACATTCCCGAGTACTTTTCAGAACAACTGACTTCCACGCAACTTAAGCCGTTATTGACTTTACAGTCATATCGCACATACACAACAATGTTACCATCATCATTTTCATCAATAAGTTCCTGCGATATTTTTAACTCATCTTTTGTTTTCAAGATGTTGATGTAAGGCTTTTGACCAATCAGCATAGGAAATTTCAAATAATGATCAGGGACCACCAACATATTAACACGAGCCTTGACACCTTGTATTTCTAATTTCACATCACGCTTACCTAACGCAGATACAGTAGCACCGCCAAATCCCGTCATGTTCGAATTACAAGATTTGTCCCAACCTCCGAGAAGTTTCTTTGCTTCTGTTTCTTTGATGAGACTACAGTCGCTGCCTAAGTCAACAAAACCCATGCTAGCAATCCCGTTTATGGCCACATCTTGTACGTACTTGTTATTTATCTTTTGTGTCCCGATCGATATTTTTAATACGGATTTATTTTCGAATTTGGTTTTGTAACAATCTTTACTTTCATGACCTTTGCGAGCACAAGTACTACATTTTTTGATTGGTTTTGTACACTTATTGGCGAAATGTCCTTCTTCCTTGCAGTTATGACACCTGATGCCCGATCTAAAATCTTTGTTGTCATTGAGTTTATCCCCTGTACCTCTTTTGTGGTTCTGCTTGAACGTCTCGATTTTCTTATTTTTTACATTTCGAAGATATGCTAACAATTTCTCCGTATTAGTGAATTGTGCAGCCTCCGCGCCTAATCGTATAGTCCTATCCTCTATACCAAAAACCACGCAGTCAACTGCCCTTTTACCTTCAATTTCGCATCGATTTATTAGCGCTATTTTTTCGTAATAGTAATCTTCTAATAATGAATTATTTGTTCTTCTCCCCATTTATAAATCTGTGCAATTTCGTTTATTTTAGTTATCCATGTGTTTATGTTCTGATTTTTTGTAGAAGGATCAAATTCTGGTACCACGTTTATATTACTAAATTTATTCCCAGACATACTCTCAATACATTCATACACATTCAAAATACTCTCATCTATACGACCTTGACTGCGGCGCAACGCAGGGCTAGAACTACGGCGTGCTGCCGTACTGCGATGCAAGCCGCGGCTGCGTTGCAAGTATCGCACTGTTGGACTTGGACTGCGACTGCGATGCGCCGCCGTCGTGCGCTTTGGGCTACGACTGCGGCGCGGACGACCTTGTCCGTCGCCGCTACCGCCGCCACACCACGGACCATGTCGTAAGCTACATTGGCTGCGCTCGCGGCTGCGAGGATGACTATGATAATTTATTTGCTCGCAACAATGATACTTACTCTGCTCGCGACAACGAGACTTTCTTTGCTCGCGACGACGAGACTCACTCTGCTCGCGACAACGAGACTTACTCTGCTCGCGACTGCGAGACTTTCTTTGCTCGCGACTGCGAGACTTTCTTTGCTCGCGACTGCGAGACTTTCTTTGCTCGCGACTGCGAGACTTCCTTTGCTCGCGACTGCGAGACTTTCTTTGCTCGCGACTGCGAGACTTTCTTTGCTCGCGACTGCGAGACTTTCTTTGCTCGCGACTGCGAGACTTTCTCTGCTCGCGACAACGAGACTTACTCTGCTCGCGACAACGAGACTTACAGCACCCACGGCTGTGGGGCCTATTGTACTCGCGACTACGAGACTGGTTCCGCCTGTAACTGCTGGTCGTACTGCGTAGCGGACTGCGCAGGTTGCGCTCACGACTGCGAAGCGGACTGCGCTCGCGACTGTGAATATGGTTATGCTCACGAACACGAAACTGGCTGCATCCTCCACTGCGAGGCTGACTGCGTCCGCGACTGCTGACTTCGCTTTGCTCATGACTGCGCCCCCGACTGCGTGGCAGACTTGCTGCAGTGACTCCCAGAATCAAGCTGGGGCTCCGGGAGACTCGAAACGGCATCTCGTTGTCCGATTCACTCATATTACTGGAAACAAGAAATAAAACAGCGACAAAAGTTTGTAAAATTACATCATCAATATACATATATTTCAAGGATATATTTTTAAAATCCGATATTTGGTGGTATGCTTGAATTAACTTATGTTATCTCTTAAAAGCAGCATTGCTATGGGGGTCTACGGGGGGAAAATTTTCAACCATTTTGCTCTACGACGTACCGTTTACGAGTTATTTAAAAAATGTTTTTCGAAAAAGAATAATTTGTAGAAGTATATATATTTTTTTTTCACCTTACAATTTCTTTCGTTATTCGTAATTTCTTTATTGTACTGCACAAAACAGACATACCGATAACTTATAATATAAAAACTTGAACAAAGGCGAGCTTATCTCTAAAAAGAGATTTCATCCAGCAAAACATGATGGGTAGGAAAGGTTATGGCTGAGCAGGGAAAGACCTGCACCTACAATAAACATTTTTTTCATGATTTACCTTCATGGTATGTGTACATAGGCAAAATACACATTATCTTTCCCAAATGGGATGGCAATGAACCAAAATAAAATTCCAGATATTTTCAAAAATAAGATTCTAATTTAGTCCTTGGAATTATTTAAATTGGTTACACGCCAGCCACTCACTGTTGTAGCTATTAACTTTTCAGAAATAACACTATTGTTACTACACAATGCACAAAAATAAAAAAACTTACGTGCGTCATCCCACTTCTGAACTGTAAAATAAAACAGTTCCCGCTCGATTCACACTTTATTTTGTTTCACCAATCACACCGTAACACTTTACTTCCAGCAGTTATAATCAGTTCTCACTCGGGTTACACCTAATTTGTTTTCACCAGTCACACTATAACACTTCACTATTAGAACTTGTTTATCCGAAGCACTTTACAACAGCAATGGCGCGCTCCGCTCGAGCGCCACCTTTTATATTTTCTAGGTTCGCGCGAAAACTGAGCGCCTCGTGCACCGGAAATACAGTTTTTAACAAATTTTACACAATAATGGCAACATGAAATTGCTTAATTGTTATAAATATTAATAAAGCTAAATAATACTAAAGTAATTGAATCTGTATAATGATAAAGATTTTCTGAGGCATTTATTTTAAAGAATACTTTGAAGAAACTCTGACACCGGTATGCTTAGTTGTTTACTTGGAAGCTCCTCAACTCGGCCTTACCTCAAAGCGTCCTCAAGGAATGCTTCGAGGTTTCCTTGACATTCGGACGCTCAGTGCTTGTTGACTTCAGGAACATATTTTTGTCCTTCAAATTTATTATATCAAATTTAAAGTTTTACGAGAATTTACATACTCAAACACATCATAAGCCTTCTCTCATGTTTAGCAAGTATTTAAATACTTAACCATTAATTGGATAGAAGGTACATCTCATCAGATTTTCAATCTTATGCCCTGGTACTAAATGCGAAAACCAATTAAAAACTCTGCATGCTCAGGACCAATTAGAGGTCAACTTTGCATGACACGGGGCTTCCCCTTCGTCGCAGGGATTATTAACATAAAAAAACAATATTGGCCATCTTCTTATTAAACCCAAACCGATCGAGTAACACAATTATTCCCACTGTTGCCTTTACAAAGAACGAGGGAAAAACCGAAGGGAAAAGGTGGGAAAGAAAAATTATTGTTTGCCAAAATTAGCTGTCCGCCAGATTGATGTATTGCCCGCTCATGAAAAAATAAAGGCTTTTCGCTGAAGAATAGTGTGATGTGACTTTTGTTTTCATATTCTGTAATATATAATTTTTGTTTCACCTTGACTTGCACCACGCAATATTGGGGAATAGGATTCCTGAAGGCGACAAAATTAACGTTCTATTTTGAGACGCATTTTTAATAAGTTTAGTTAGGTACCTCATTTAGTTGCGCTGCCTTTGGAATCGATCAGAGATGTGCATCAACATTATCATTTATTTAATTACAAACAGATGGTTCAAGCTAGATGGCACCGCCGCCGCCGGCCGCTGCGCCCCTTGTGACTAAATGATCCAATCCATGAATATTTTGTCCGCACTTGCCGCACTACTTCACGAAACTTTCTAAGGAAACGATACAAATTTAAATATTATCACAAAGGAAGCAAAAAATACAATAAAAACTTTAACTGAAAATATCCTGTGAATGTTAATGAAACATTTCACATCAACTGCAAAGGCGTATATAACGAGGAAGGTCTTAAACACAAATAGACACCGACCTCCAACAAAGAGATTCTATTGAATCTCAACAGATCCCTGCTCTCGCAAATAAGAAAAACATACAAAGAAAAGAATCCAATTAAACAAATTGATAGATCGCGCAGCTTTCTACATTCGAGATCGTTTCCATTCTTCGCTTTGTGATCGCCAGATCGGCGGCCATCAATCCGATCAGCTACAAAGGGTTCTAAGAACCTTTTGTGATTCCATCGATGCACACTTCAAACGTAATACTTTTTTGCAACTGTTGTTTACGTGCTTGAATAACCTTCCCCTTTTCCAATAGCATCTTCATGTCTCTTTAATATTACCAACCTGGTTAAGTACTTGCATTTTATCAAATTAGTCTAAAGAACTGTTTCATGGTATGTACTTATAATGTATGGATTATTAAATAACTGGTCTAAAAGTAAGTGCAACTGTATCTCTACCACGAGGCATGGGTGTGATGTGTCACTCACAATACTAATTTCATTTCGAGTTTGCCGTCGCTGACCGCTTCAAAATTCGAATTTGTCGTTTCCTCCATTCCCTCTCCCCGCACCGTTTAGCATCGCAAACGATGCTATTGGTATTCCTACGTTTTTTGTAAGTGTGTCCCGGCCATCCCATGTCGCTCACGATTATTGTAATGGTTTTGTTCATAGTTACTTATTTGTTGGGGCTTTATTTGGAGTAGATGTTTTCGTTGTATGTTGTACAAGTCACGTTCCATTCGGAGTGAATATGTAATTTATTACTTTTAAATTATTGTTAACAACTGTCCAATCCTCAGACAGTCGGAACACCTTAATATGGCATCTAACTTGAATGTGAGGAGCCAGTGCATGGGGATTGTATATTCATAACAACTTATTTATCTTTAATATATGTATTTTTTTAATTTGAATTAGAATTACCCAAATCAATGTATTTTTTAAGAGGATAGTGAAAATTTACGTCAAAGTTGGTGCTAACTCGCCCATAACTAAATACACAGGGAGCTGACTTATCTCTAGGGGTATCTGTAAATACATAGCAATAACATTACAATATTAACATTCGTTGTGAGCAAAATGATGATTTTCATCAAGAAATTTAATTTACCAGCTCCACCATCAAGTACAACTTTTTTGTCAACGGTACGAATAGCTGTCCCTGTGACGTCATTTTGAAACGGTCAGCGATGGCAGACTGGAAATGACCAGGTGGTACTTTGTGATTCTTCATTCGCGATGCAGGAAGAATTTCGTACATTAACATAATACTAACTGTCTCTGTCGCTCCCGCGTAAATATAATGTACGTCACGCTCGCACAGATGCAATGACCGCAGTATATGAGAACGTGGTGTGAATATATATACGCGGGAGCGACAGACACAGGTAATAACAAGTTAATGTAAGAAATTATTCCTGCTTCGGAGCATAAGGAATAATATTTACTCGTTTTCGCCCGTGGAAATTAGATAAGTGGCCAGTACATTAGTGAATAGAAAATAAGCTCTATTCACACGGTTGACTAAAAAGGTCACAGGCACGTTCTACCTTTGCCACTAATAGCTAGAATTTCCCTTACTATCTCACAACATTCCCTTTCAGTGTCTACAGGCTGAGATCACGTATCACGCCGTCAGCTCGCGGGTGGGAGGTAATTTGACGTTATTACAGTAGACACAGCTGTTTCGTATATATTCGGCAGTTGGGGATTTTTCAATCTCGAAGAAGGGGACGCGATTTACGCGTCTACGAGACTACAAATGACCAAACGTGTCGGAAACGGAGAAAAGGAATAGTTCTTTATGGGTTAAAAGTCTATTTCGACCAGATGTGCCCTTCGGGTCCGCTGAAACTCTTTGGAGAAAGAACTGTGAAATGGTATATCACTCATTTTTGTAATATGAACGATTTACTCACTTTTCCTTTGAGTGCAACTTTTACTTAAGTTTGAAAGTAAATGTAGTCCATTTATCTCCCCACCAAGCGGCAAAGGCCGTCAACCGAATTCGATTAAGATATAACCATATTCCACCACGCTGGCTCAGAGCGTGTTGATAGAGAGGCTAGGTGGGTATCTGATCATCAGAAGTTTTCAAGAAAGTTTTGTTTCTTTAAACAAATTTACCATGACTTCCTAAAACATATATAAATAAATTTCTGAACAGGAAATACATTGCTTCTGGCCCTACACTCGACATCACAACGTAAAAATATCTAAGACCTGGGGAATTTGATATCAAACCATCATCTAAACATCCAAGACACAGTCTCGCTTTTTTCCCTAAGGGGTTGTATTACAATTCTCCACTAGCCTAGCACTGCTGCTATAGAGTAGGCAATGGTGTTCTTCGGAGCTACGAACTGAGTAAGTAGGATACGATCAGATCGAAATGTTCAATTCAACTTAGTTATCCAAATAGACACAAGCCCATTACATACGAAATCAGAGGGAAAGTTCCGTAATCTGTTCCTATTCTTAGTTTTCTCATCAACAGCGGCAACGTGAGAAACACCACACGTTAACTCCATTACGCGAACAAAACAGGAACCCGATTCTGCTATAATAATGACTATGACACCACGACGACTTTAGGTATCATTTGTTAGCATTTGGAAAATACTTTAGCCAATATGGTAGGAACTACTCCATACTCATGGTTCCTTAGCGAAACTCTCATTATCCATAGCTGCGGCGATGGGCTGGCCCCCTGTCACGCAAAATGGAATATTGAATGTGGCTCAAAATGGGCACAATGGTATGATAAATTGTGAAGAAAGTTTCATAATTTTAATGATATTTATTTGTTATTCATCAGGAGTTTTTCAATTAAATTCAATTCAATTCAATTCATTTATTTTCAATTGTAACCTTACAGCTAAATTAACCAATACGTAACCAATACAAAGGCGGTAAAAATATTTTACTTATCTAGATCTTGCATTCGTCTTTCTGTCATTCTCTTACATTCCCTCACCAAGCACGCCATCCCACTCGTGAATATATCACACTGTGGTGAGGCGGCGAGCACGGAGTTGATCAACGCCTGCGCCTGCGCGACGGGCGAGTACAGGTAAAGGTTGGTGCGCGACGCGCGAGTTGCCAGCAGTGCGCGAGCGCGACTACCCCGCAGCCTCATGCATGCGTCGGGCACGAATATTCGCAAACACCTTTGGAGAAGCTCTGTACAGTCGAGTTTATTTCTAAGGATGTTCATTACAAAATTAAAAAGAGATATTGACCTTCTCAGTTCTAATGACTCATACCCCAGATGACCTTGCAGAAATCGTGTTGGGTACATATATGGGTAATATCCATGACCCTTTTTGTAGAGACTGCGTAGAAATCGTTTCTGTACTTGCTCCAGCATGAGAATATATTTACGCTCATGCGGAGACCAGACCGCTGCATTCGTTTCCACTATGCTCCTCACCAAGGCCTCGTACAGAGCGCGTGTAGCCGCGAGTGTGAGTGGCGCCGCGTTACGCAGTACGAACCCTAGCCTCTGGAACGCCTTAGCGGTGAGCTGCTGCACTTGCGGCCGGAACGTGAGCTGCGCGTCGAACAGCACGCCGAGGTCGCGCACCTCGTGCACGCGCGCCACGCTGCACCCGCCCAGCGAGTAGTCGCACAGCACCGGATCTTTCGACCGAGTGAAGCTGAGCATCTCACATTTGCTTGGATTAAAATAAAGCCGAATGTCGAGACTCCAGTTATATACTAAATCTAGATTTTTCTGTAAAATTGCACCGTCCCCCATGTTTCTGACGACCCTCACCAGTTTTACATCATCATCGAACAGCAGCATGTCGCAGTCGCTGACCACATCCGGGAGATCGTTTATCAATAGCACAAAAAGAAGGGGGCCAAGGTTTGATCCTTGACTTATACCCGACTGGGTGCCGTATGGGCTGGATAGAAATTGGCCGTACCTCACAAACTGTCTTCTATCCATTAGATAGTTAGAAAACAGCTTGAGAAGCTTTGGTACCAGTCCTATCTTACCCAATTGTATTAGCAGGATATCATTATCAACCCTGTCGAATGCTTTCTGGAAGTCCAGATAAATGTCGACTAATGTTACGAGGTTCTTGGTCACTGATCGTTTCGGCAAAAATGCATGCTGTGCACTAGTAACGTAGGGCAGGCATTGAGGTAGTAAAGCCGCCTGAAGAACCATCTCGAACACTTTCGCCATTGCACAGAGTATTGCCACTGGGCGGTAGTTTTCGATCATTGTTTTAGATCCTTTCTTGGGAATAGGAGACACCCGGGATAATTTCCATTCCTGAAGGTAATCCCCACTTTCCAAGATGAGGTTAAAAATAAACTTTATTGGGCCGAGTAATTCATCCATACAACCTTTGATTACATAAGCCGGAAGAGCGTCCGGGCCTGGTGACGTTTGCGGTTTTAGATTCTTTATTGCACAACAAATAACATCCGAACTTATGTAACCAATGTCAATCCTGCGAGACCCCGAGTCGGTTACACTAGCAGGAGCCGGATCGAGTGACGGTTGTTGTGGTAGGAATACTGAGTGGAAGTGATTCGCGAAGGCGGTAGCCGCCGCGGCCCCTTGATATTCCTGATCACTCTTTGTAACCCTCGCCTCGACGCCTCCTCGGCTGCGTAGCGTGTTAACGAATTCCCAGAATTAAGCGGGTTCTTTGTGCAACTTTACAGATATATCTCTTACATATGAACGATATGCTAATTGTGTGTCCATTTTTATTTTGGTTCGCAAACGCTTAAATTCACCGCGAGCATCCTCAATCCCGGTCCGTTTCCACTCCCGACGAAAGCGAGCCTTAATCTCAATGTCACGGATAATTGCTCTCGTGTAATAGACAGGATAAATTCTACTACACGATCGCTTCCGTAATTTCTTTGGGATGCAGAGGTCGAATACAGTATATATAGCTTTGTAGAAGTAATTTATTGCACTTTCAGTCGATGTGCACTGATAAAGTTCATTCCAGTTTGTATCCTTTAAAATAATGTATAGCTTTAAATAGTCAGCCTTGCTGAAGTTCCAATCCCTAGAAATATCTACATTGGAAGGATCGACGGTATGTGTAGGTGTATAGGTAAAGTCGTACTCGACGCACACGTCAAGTGGCGGGTGATGCTGAGCATCGATCCTACTGAGCTCCTCACCTGGCTCCGACCGCCGCACCGACACCGCACCGTCCAACTCCGGGCTCGTCATCACCACATCTAACATTCTCCCATTCATATTAGGCACGCTATTATACTGATGTAAGTTACATATAGATTGAAAACAATTAAAATAATTAATTGTATTAAGACTTGCACTATACAGGTTCAAGTCACCGAGAATTAAGATTCTTTGACTTGGTATTATTGCACACACATTTTCTACACTGTCGAACCACTTAGTATACGTTGCGTCACTTGAGTCCGGCGTGATATACACAACACATACGTATACGTAGTGTTGGTTCACTGCAAACCGAGCCCACAGGTCCTCGCCGTCGCTGGTTTCCAGATGAGGCTGGCGCTCGAGCTGCACGTACGCCCGCGACAGCAGCATCATTCCACCACCCGGTGTCCTTGCCTGACCACCTTCGCGATCTCTTCTCATGATTGACCAGTCTCCAGTACATACTTCAGCGTCAGTTATCGATTCAATTAAGTTGGTTTCCGTTATACCAATTGGGTGTATGTTATCTGGTATTAGTAATTAGTTATTTCGCCATGTACATAATTTAGTTCTAAGACCTCTTACATTTTGGTAGTATGCATAAAGTAAGAACTATTTAGCTTGTACCTTGTTCAACATGTTGTTGTTCCGGTTGTGTTCTTTCGAGACGAAATAACCAGCGCTCAGCTGAAAAGCCCTTGGGCCAAAATTTTGTACCTAGACATTCATTCAGCATGTGTTACAGACTTGTCAGCATGGGTTACAGAACGTTTAGATTAGGGCATATTAGAGCGGTCCAAACTACGCATACTACACGACCAACACAACTAGGCACACGACAGCCAAGTGTTCCCAATTAACGCTTGGCTGTCGTGCGCCTCGTTGTGTTGGTCGGTGGATGGAGGGAACACCGGAACTGTGATTCATACCATATAATACATACTTAGTACATGCTAGTGACTTGGAGGTAAAGGTACGTACGTATACTTACTTGTTGTAGGAGGGGTACATGCACCTAGACCGCAGTCCTGTCATGCGCCTAGTTGTGTTGGACGCGTAGTACTGTCATCGCATTTGCAATTCGTTGTATGAAGTTCTATGCAACCACGCACACATTATCAGAATCGTCCACCTGCAGACCCTCTCGCACAGTACAAAATAAACTTCGAACGCCTGGAGGTCATGTTGTGTTTGCGTCCATCATAAGATAATGTACACCTAAGTGAGCCGTTTTTGTCGCCTCATCGTCACGAAGCCGCCATTTTTCCAGCTCAATCGGGTCCCAGGACGTCTCTCGCTCTGCGGGTAATGGTCTAGGGCAAGTGTTTAAAGAAACATTAGGCACCGGCCAAGTTTGGCCATTAGAGGATGGGGTCCTTCAACGACGCGAAAAACGGCCTCTTTTGCAGGAGACCAGTGAAATGTACGCGGAGACTAAGGAGTTTTTGCTGGGACCCGGATTCTGTATCTCCTGCCTTTTTTTAGAAAGGCACTCCAACAAAGCCTACAGTCATTATTGACATAACATGTTCAGCTTCCTAGTTCCTAGTGTGGCAAATATTATTATATATACAGCATTGCCTATAAATATTTCACATAGGCAATTAATTAATTATTTCTTCATTAATGGTTAACATCTAGGTTAATTTTGCCAATTTCATGTGTTTTTTTATATTTCACTGTATTTGGACAGTCAACTTTTGTGTTGATTTGTTGCTCCTTAGTACTACCCGGGAGGACGTGCAGGGCTGTAGGTTCCAAGTATCTCCTTCGGACGTGAGCAACTGCCTCCCTTCATAAATATACTGCAGGAAAAAGATAACGATAAAAAGATGCATGATGGGTGTCAGTCACCCCAGTTTCCGAAAGAGTGGTCAAATGTAACAAGCGGTTAATCGATCATTTATTCAAAATAGCGGCATGTGATTGGCTGAAATGCGTTTAACAAGAGGTTAACAAGTTGTCACAGCTAATTTTCCTTTCAGAAACCGGGCGAGCCTAATAGTGATGGGGTATTGCTTAAAACATTGATTAATCAAATGAATCGATACACTATTCAAACATTTGTGAATTGGTTGCAGCAAATTTGGACAGATTTTGACATTATTTTGTCAATTTTATCTGCCATATCACTCCTTAGACTTTATGAACTGTAAGTGGACATATCCTTTAGAATTCAAATGATAATCGTACTATATATATAACAGCTCGTGTGAAATAATCGTGTTCTGTGTACGAATCATGATAAGAGGTCGTATTGTGACTCTTATGGATAATAACATAAGATTCATTTTATATTTTATCTGAACACTTTTCACTCTCGTAATTATTCTTGCTTGATCCGCTGTAATCACTTTATTAATCCTGTTGCTGTTTCATCAACATTGTAGTGATAAATAAATAAAGTAAGTAAAAACATTGTCGTGTGAGGATACGAACCTAACCAGAACCTAACAGAAAACAACCAGAATAAAATTTAGAAATGACAATTTATTTGGGCTATTTACAATGAATTAATTTAAAAAAATGAAAGGAAGATGACGATGAATGAGGTGAAACAGGTTTTATAAAATACAGATGTCTGGATAGAAAGAAGGAAGCGGAGAACACGAAGAGAAGTAGACCAGTGGGGTGATGACCAGGTTGCGGGCGTATTTGTAGTTGTAGATGTTGTTGAAATCGTCGTTGTAGGAACGGTAGCGGCGTACTTGTAGCTACGGCTCGCTGGATCCCGTTGCAGAAATCGTCGTTGTAGGAACGGTAGCGGCGTACTTGTGGTTACGGCTCGCAGGATCCCGTTGTAGATGGAGTATTTGAAGATTTGAAGGAGTTTGAAGGCTTCGCAGGATCCCGTTGTAGATGGAGTATTTGAAGATTTGAAGGAGTTTGAAGGCTTCGCAGGATCCCGTTGTAGATGGAGTATTTGAAGATTTGAAGGAGTTTGAAGGCTTCGCAGGATCCCGGGGTAGTGCGACCCCGGGATAAGGCCTTTAACTGGTACTTCCAGTTCAGAAGCTGACGTGAGACTCCAGAATTTCAGAAATGTTCCGCTTTTTTGGAGAGTTCTAAAAATTATTTAAATTAAACGTAATTTTTGTGAGTGGCCAAGAGAGAAAGAGTATTTTTGTAAAAGTATTGAAGTAAACATATCAGACCGCTAACGAGTTTGAATGGGCATTGCCATGACAACCAGATAAACAAAGGCATCAACAAATCAAAGTTTAGTTTCAGGCTCGTAATACGGTAAACAATGTGAAAACCAAGAAGTAAATTACATAACAGCGAAAGGAAAAAAAGTAGCGCACCAGCGCGCACGAAGCCCAGTTTCAGGCTCGTAATACGGTAAACAATGTGAAAACCAAGAAGTAAATTACATAACAGCGAAAGGAAAAAAAGTAGCGCACCAGCGCGCACGAAGCCCGAGATTGCAGAGTTTCGGAGAAAGCCAAAAACAAGTTCACCAAAGGTAAACCCCTTTCCTATCGATTTACAAGAGCTGATAATATGAAAATACAAAGCAAACATGATTTGTTAATGTATTCTTATGGTTTAAAACGTTACAGGGTCCTATGGAAATAAAGGTGATGACAAATAATAAGCTGCACAGCTCAGCCAGCATCAAGCAGCAGCAGCAAGGAAAAGGCCATGTTAGTAGCATAACACTACATTTTCCCCCCGACCCTGGAAAAATTTTTGACTCAGCAAAAATTTTGATATGTACAAAAATAAACCATAAAAACACAGCTTTGCAGAAACAAACATCACCAGGCAAATTCAGATATACCATCTCTTACATTCATCACCTTCATTCAGGTAAGGGTGGAGTTCACATTCAATGACTACCACTCTAAAAGTGTGTTTTCAAAACGACATTCAGGCTTACTTAAGGAGTTGTCATCCGCTCCTGCGTGGAAAAAAAAAATAAGTAGAGGTAAAGAGAAACAAATTAATCCTAAGGTAGCTTTAGTCGCTTTGTCTTAAGATTAAAACGGCCAGAGCGGTAGAGCTCGAAGCCAGAGATCAGCCACATCGCCAACGAGATGTGTCTGAAATGAAGAATATACATATATACAACAGAGCGGTAGAGCTCGAAGCCAGAGATCAGCCACATCGCCAACGAGATGTGTCTGAAATGAAGAATATACATATATACAACAGAGCGGTAGAGCTCGAAGCCAGAGATCAGCCACATCGCCAACGAGATGTGTCTGAAATGAAGAATATACATATATACAAATTAACAGTTAGAAGTTAAGAAAATTTATGCTACTCACATGCAAAAATTTTATATCAAGATTCGTATCACCTTCTGGACAGAAGTTTGAGAAACAAGAGGAGGTTCCATGACAGTCGGATCAGCAGGAAGGTCAAGTGATGGAGAGTCATTTGCAGTTGAAGGTGGAGTCAAGGATTCGAATTGTTTAGAAAATTTTACCTCTTTCCATTGTTATAGTTAAGTGTAGAGTCAAGTGTTATAGAAGTGAAGTGAAGTGAAGTGAAGTGAAGTGAAGTGAAGTAATGTAAGTTAAATGTAGGCCTAAATATAATCCAGATGAGTTGAAAAACTAGATGAAGTTTTGTTTTAGAATTTGGAAAATATTTAGGCAAGTGTAGAGTCAAGTGTTATAGAAGTGAAGTGAAGTGAAGTGAAGTAAGTTAAATGTAGGCCTAAATATAATCCAGATCGAGTTGAAAAACTGATGAAGTTTTGTTTTAGAATTTGGAAAAGGAATTCGTACTTAATAACCTTTTCCATTGTTATATTTAAGTGTAGAGTCAAGTGTTATAGAAGTGAAGTGAAGTGAAGTGAAGTAATGTAAGTTAAATGTAGGCCTAAATATAATCCAGATGATTTGAAAAACTAGATGAAGTTTTGTTTTAGAATTTGGAAAATGTGAAAAGGATGAATAGATAAAGATTTAAGAGCGAAAGAGAAAGCAAATCAAAGGGAAAAAAACAAGGCGCAGAAAAGGTGAAGAGTAGAGAAGAACTTTTACGTTGGGCGCCAAAATGTCGTGTGAGGATACGAACCTAACCAGAACCTAACAGAAAACAACCAGAATAAAATTTAGAAATGACAATTTATTTGGGCTATTTACAATGAATTAATTTAAAAAAATGAAAGGAAGATGAAGATGAATGAGGTGAAACAGGTTTTATAAAATACAGATGTCTGGATAGAAAGAAGGAAGCGGAGAACACGAAGAGAAGTAGACCAGTGGGGTGATGACCAGGTTGCGGGCGTATTTGTAGTTGTAGATGTTGTTGAAATCGTCGTTGTAGGAACGGTAGCGGCGTACTTGTAGCTACGGCTCGCTGGATCCCGTTGCAGAAATCGTCGTTGTAGGAACGGTAGCGGCGTACTTGTGGTTACGGCTCGCAGGATCCCGTTGTAGATGGAGTATTTGAAGATTTGAAGGAGTTTAAAGGCTTCGCAGGATCCCGTTGTAGATGGAGTATTTGAAGATTTGAAGGAGTTTGAAGGCTTCACAGGATCCCGTTGTAGATGGAGTATTTGAAGATTTGAAGGAGTTTGAAGGCTTCGCAGGATCCCGGGGTAGTGCGACCCCGGGATAAGGCCTTTAACTGGTACTTACAGTTCAGAAGCTGACGTGAGACTCCAGAATTTCAGAAATGTTCCGCTTTTATACCCTTTTTGGAGAGTTCTAAAAATTATTTAAATTAAACGTAATTTTTGTGAGTGGCCAAGAGAGAAAGAGTATTTTTGTAAAAGTATTGAAGTAAACATATCAGACCGCTAACGAGTTTGAATGGGCATTGCCATGACAACCAGATAAACAAAGGCATCAACAGATGTCAAAGTTTAGTTTCAGGCTCGTAATACGGAAAACAATGTGAAAACCAAGAAGTAAATTACATAACAGCGAAAGGAAAAAAAGTAGCGCACCAGCGCGCACGAAGCCCGAGATTGCAGAGTTTCGGAGAAAGCCAAAAACAAGGTCACCAAAGGTAAACCCCTTCCCTATCGATTTACAAGAGCTGATAATATGAAAATACAAAGCAAACATGATTTGTTAATGTATTCTTATGGTTTAAAACGTTACAGGGTCCTATGGAAATAAAGGTGATGACAAATAATAAGCTGCACAGCTCAGCCAGCATCAAGCAGCAGCAGCAAGGAAAAGGCCATGTAAGTAGCATAACGCTACAACATTCACTGACAAAACACGTATAATTTTATTTTAATAATAAAACCAAAAGTTTACAACCAAATATTTAATTACAACCGTGTCCAAAACCAAAAATTAAACCAGAAAAGAGATAAAAAACTGAAATTGTCTATGTCGCAAATGAACACCGAAATTGCTTTTGACGCTGTATGCGCACTTTGATCAGGACTTGACGTGAAGATGAAATGATTGTAAGAGGAGGATATGAAGTGCGTATGGAATGGATGAGGGGTTAAATGAACGATTGCCCAAAAGTTTGCCGAAAAATATCTTTGACGGTGGCGTACAAATGCCTTTAGGAATTTACTTCCAAGATACAGAATAGAGCTAGTGTAAAACCTAAAACTGGGCTACACCTCTTTACCGACATCGTTGCACCTTGGTAAGTCGCCACTACAATATTTTGCTGTTCAGATACTTACATTTTCATTCAGTCAAATAAATATTTGGTAAATATTATATTAGCCAACGCCGTGTCATTTACCAGCTACAGATGTAGTGAATAATCCTTTCCTTTCGTATGTTCTCGGAAATGTTCGTTTTTGTCTTACTACTTCACGCGCACTCAGTACCCGTCAAACGGGCAATTTGACATTTGACATTGATAAATAAAATATGCGATTTATTTGATACCTACACGTAATTTAATAATACAGTAATTCATAGACACATCGGCACCATTCGGGTGTTATCGTTGTTCCGAGTTTTGCCGATAGGAAAGGATTATTCACTACATCTGTACTTAGAGTATATAAGTAAGCCACTGACGTTACGCCACACAAGCGTCAGTGCAGTGACCAACTTTGTGACACGCGTCACTCTAATCTGACAGAAAGCCACGTTTGCACAGCTTGCCCTTTTCAGTATCCAATCCTTTCATTCCAATTCGATTGAACATGCCGTGCACACTTCGCATTTCGTCAAATTAGAGCACGTCAAAGAAGGTTTGGAACATTACATTCCAGAGTCACTGTCGCGTTAGTTAATTAATCTATAGAAATAGAACAACACATAACACAACATAGCGACACGCTTTTTCCCGTACGGGGAGGCAGAAGCACAATTGTGCCCACTTTGAGCCGGTTATTCAATACTACATTTTTCCTGACAGAGGGCTAGCCCATCGCCGCAGGTAGGGAGTAATGAAGGTTTCCTTACGAAGTTTTCCATCAAAGTTTGAACGTCCGTATAATGTACTTAAGATAAATTAAATATCTCATTGGTACATGGTCAGGAATCGAACCTGCATCTCCTGTGTGAGAAAAAAGCGTGAAACCTATTAGAACTCAGAGCTCTTGTGTGAAAAGGAAGCGTGAAACGCATTAGCCCAAAAAAATAGAAATAGAAATAGAAAAGAATTAGATTTTTTTTTATTCACTAAGCCACATTACACAAAAAGGAGAGGAACATACAAAGACAAGTTATAGGTAGACAATAGTTATTTGTGTCACAAGGGAGCAAAATGATGTATTTACGGCGAGGGCGTTACATTCAATCCAGAGTGAAGGGAAGGATTCTACGATAGAATCCTGAGCGTAGCGAGGGATTCTAAGTTAGAATCCTGATCGTAACGAAGGATTCAAGCGTTAACGCCCACGACGAAAATAATTTTGCAGCTGAGTGACTCATACAACTTTTCACACCGACTATGAAGTAAATTTTAATAATAATAATAATACTTTGAATTATACTTTCACCACTTTTACAGTAATCGAACAACGTAAAAAAAACTTTTTTTATATAATTGCGGATTGTGAAGGATTAGGGAAAGGTCACTACAGATAAAATGGTTTACAATACAATGGTTTCGGATATCAATATTAATTATATCACAATAACAGTCATCGATAGTTTTGATTTCAGTAAAACATATAATTTATAGTGTCATTTATATAAATATTACGAAAAATTCATAAATTTTCATATAACGTTGTTAAAGTTAAAACTTGAAACAAGTTCGTTTTTGATCGACTACGATGAAATTACAATCGATTATTTTACTAAGATCTATGTTAAATTGGCACATAGCGTAAATGCTACATGCCAATGAATAAATTAAAAATTAACTTGAACAGAAAAGTAGCATTTTGCTCCCTCTCGTCGTGGAGCAAAACTTATTTTTCCTTTTGCAAGGTGTGAACAAAATAATAACAAACGAACAAAAGTAGTACAACAGAGAGATTACTACGCGGCGTGCAACGCGGCAGAGAAACGGTACGGCTCAGCATATGTTACGGGTGCCCGTAACGTTGATATTCTGCCGGACCGGTATGTGTGAGTCAGTGTACGTGTTGTTGTGTCTGGTTTGCAGTAACATGTGTGGAATACTTACAAATTATGAAAATTGATACAAAAACAATATATATACATTATATCTACGTATATAGTAATTACGACGTGCATTGTATATAATACATTACGACGTGCATTGGTGAGCGATCGCAAAATAAAAATTATAATAATAGGCAGAGAATGATTGACAGAATAGAGAAAATAGAAATAATAAGGAGTTGTCTCGTCAGCTAGTCACCCATCGCATCATATGTACTTGTTTTATTTTATTTTCAGGCATCGGGCCACCAACCCGTCATAAATATGACCATCAACAGACCGCTCGTTGTTGGTCCAAAAGATTTTTTTTCGGACTGCGTTTAAAAGAAAATTTTGAATTTAGCTGCAGGAGTGATGGAGGGATGTTGCTCCAACATTTGGTGGGCAGATACCTGAAGCTACCACGATACGCCGCGGTCGCATGTCGTGGCATGGTCAAAATACTTGTTGTGGTTCTTCTGGGGTGATGATGTACCCTCCAGCAGCCTTATGGTGTAACGATGATGACGGCCTCTGTGGCGCAGCGGTTGTGGCTCTGCCTACCATGCGAGAGGTCCCGGGTTCGATCCCCGGCTGGGGGTAATGAAAAAAAAAAAAAAACAATCCACAGGTCTTGGATGTTTATATGTGTGTGACGTCGCTGTTTCTGGTTACCACGACACAGGGTATCCTAGTGTGGGGCCAGAAGCAATGTATGTGCCTGTATGTAAATGTTTATGTTTATGTTTATGTTATGTTTATGTTAACTCTCTGAAGTTCATAACGTGTGTCTATGGTTCATTTCATGCTCATATAATTTCATCGATTGCGGGTTATCACCGAAGGCTTCTAGGCTTCATTCAATGAGCTTGGGTTTGGCCTCCATTATGATGCTACTTGCGTGATACCAATTTGACAGATGAAGCTGGTGCAAGGTGTCAAATGTAAAAGTCTATATGAAGTTCATAGCTCAGACGACTTACGCCATAAGGCTGCTGGTAAGCTAGTCAGATAGGTACTCTGGTCTTCCACTCTTAACGACACTATGAGCAAGTTTTTCCGAGTTTGCATCTTAAGCAGATGCGCAGAGTTTATAAATGGTGTGACATGTCCACGCCCAGGAACATCAAAACGATATCATGTATACTAGGATTTTTAATTTGAGGCTAGAAATGTAAACAAACGACCGTCATTTTCTAGAACAAAACCCTTGACTTTTTGTATACACTTTTTGTACTGAAAAATTACAGTTCTTTGTTTACATTTCTGGCCTCAAATTAAAGGTCCTAGTATAGGTATATAGTATAGGTATGGGTGCCTTTACTTCAATTTCAACAGGATGGATAAATGTCGCAGCTGGACTGTAAAAAAGAAACCTGTTTACGGAATAGGTGCTGAACTTATGTTCCGGATGAGGCGTTAGGAAGTTTTAATTTTTTTCTTTCTTTAAGACTTTTTTCGAGTGTCATCATTCTAAATGCTTCCAAGTTTGAAGTTTACAGCGTTCTATTTTCATAAAATCACTCCGGTGAAAAGACCGGTTTTGGTAAATAGAATGCATTTTACGGAAATAAGGTCAGGGCGACAAGATGTTGTTAAGATTTCAAGACTCTATTAAGACCTCTAAAGTAGCTTATATTCTAACCAAAATTTTAGAGATTTCTTATCCTAGTTTGACATTTTGAGAAGTTCAAATGTCGCTATTGCAACACCAAAAGAGCTGTGTCTAACCTAACCTAGGTAAAAGTTTTTGAGAATGTCCCTTATTTTAAAATTTGATATAGATAAATACAAATGCACCATAGATAATAATAATATTCACCTATCAATTCTCATTCCATCACCAACTAAACTATAAACTTACAACTCACTACACATAGTTCAAAACACAAGGTCCAGTCTTGGTCAAGCAAGTTAACAGGTGCTAAACTGATTTGGGGCTTGTGCGGCGCCGGGCGCTCATGCAATAATAGTCTCTTGGGGACTTTTCACTTCCTCTGGTGTGAATTTTACACGCTTTCAATGGAAGTGGTTGAAATACGGTCCATAGAAACTTGATGTTTTAACAATTTTTTGGAAGTGTTACGTTGTTAAGGGGAAGGTTATTTTATTCATTCGGATTTTTATTTTTTAATATCATTTCTTTTGTGCAAAAATGTGTACTAAAATACTGATTGTACGTGGGTGCCAAAATTTACCTCTGATATCGATATGTGTACGGCGCTATGTGGAATCTGGAAATTGTGAGAGTTGTACATAACTTTGTAAATACGCTGTTTAATACTATATTATGAATACATAGTCTAAGAATTATTTAAAATTACAAAAGGTCTATTTTTTTCAAATTTTACCTTTATGCGTTAATGCTGCTCCGAAAATTATTCACCTATATAGTGGCCTCGATAAAGCGATTAAAATATTACATTTTCCTCCTATAAAGCTCATTGTAAGCTCGTAATCCGATCATAAAATAAAACTGCTCCCACAACGGCTGAAAGCTCGACGGTGCTTCCAAAATTATGATACTATTTATATGAACATTTATTATACGAAGTACAACAAACAATTGGTACCTTTAAACTCGTTATGATTGATATATTACTATTGAGTAACCTCTCTTTCTTACTTAGATTTAGATAGAGAGAGGTTACTCCCACCCCATCCTTGTAAAGAGATAGAGAAACTTCCTAACCACTTACTTACTTACTACCTAACCTCTAAAGTTAGAATCAACTGACTATAACCAATTGGCGATGCACTTTGCGAAATTTTGCTTTTAATGAGTCTAATCGAACATTATAATACTTACATATATTAACGTACATATAATGTATATACATATCAGTTAAAGGAAAAGTTCAAACAATGTTATTGTCCCACGATAATTTTATGGGGGGACAAATACAGTATGTAGGATGACATTTAATTAACTCAACATATTTTGGGGAATAATAGTATCCATCAGTATGAACAACTTTCCCCAGGAAACATATGATTGCAAAAAAAAAGAATGAAAAATTCATTTAGTCCCTCAGTACATTGACCCGATCAGCTGATTACAAGTTACTATGGGAAACGCAAAAATAATAATTCTATGTGACCATATGTTTCTTGGGGAAAGTTTTCATAATAATAGGTATAATCATTCCCCAAAATATGGTCGGCTAATTAAATGTCACCTTGTATTATGGTTTATAAATGATTGATTTGAATAAAGTTAGTAATTCTGCATAATCAATGTTAGCTAAGACACAAATAATAAAGTTTTGAAATGGGGAAAACCTTTGGGTGTGGTGTTAAAATCGCACAACTCTTCCGTCCGTCCGTTCGTCTGGTGAACCGTAATATGTAGACAGTTGATTTTTTCACAAAGTGTCTATTTTTATTACCGCTTTTGTAATCAGTTAAGAACCTAACACATTTTAGCCCCTTATGTGCATTATTTTTAATTGGTTGTGGACTTTATACCAAGCCATAATGTTAAAAAGGTGTCTCTGTAATATGAAGGGTTAATAAATTTAAGAGGTCCATATACAAAATATGTTTTTGTATGCATCTTTTCTTGTATAAGTGTTTTTCGTGACGTTACTATAAATACAGGTTTCGTGTATTTTTTTTGTTTATTTTTACCATTACCATATGATCTAGCTTCTTGCCAATGATTCTAGGTCCATGGAAAGTACTTAAATAGTGTCAAAATTTGCTCCAATATTGCGACATATTGTTCGAAATTTGAGTTCTATGAAATGAAATGAAGTTTACATACACACGTATCTTAAACCCTCTTTACTGCGTCCAAAAACCACACGTTACGACCAGCATAATGATAAACTTATTGGTAAAAACTCATTTCTTATCTGAATATTGATACATTATGACCATAATCTACCAAAATTTGTCAAATTATGACATTCAAATTTCGAACGCCGACGCCCACCTGCGTGCCGCCCCTAGTTTGTCTGTGAAATTGATACTACTGAACAAGCTAAACAACTGCAGAGCAATGATCAATGCCACAATGCCGGTCGAATATGCGGTTCCTGAACACATCAAAGAGAGCTTATGATATGTGTGTAGATAAACTAGTGTATGTAACTGTACATAATTTTCAAACCACAACACTCAAAATAAAAATCATTTGCAAATTACTAACAATCAAAAATCTTTTAAACTAAGATTGTACACCCCACCCGCCCCACCATTTTTTACGTTAATATGTTGAAACAAATTTATAGCCGTTTTGCTTAATGTTTGATTCGCAACCTTTCTTCACAAAAGATACACTAACTTACTTTAAGTATCATATCAAAATCCCTTCCGTTAACCCTTAGATCTTGTTGTGTAATATGTAAAATCTCCAATTCCTGCCAATACTGCTACATGTTTAATGGATATTAATTTCAACTTGATACCAGAAACAAAAAAAAATGGACGGACGGACAGACAGATAAGCGGGCAAAGAAGTGATCCTAAAAATATTTCGCTTTGTGGTACGGAAGCCTAAAATTTCTAAAAAACAAGTCCATTGTAAGTGGACCCCCTTTCATTTAATAGTCAAATACGATTACTACAGGATTTCTCTTTTCTAGCGATCTGATTGGTCGATTTCGAATTTGAATGGTATTGCGACTGACATCAGGCTACAGTAGCTCGATGTCTATTTCTGCCATCGTAGCATGTGTAACCCGAATAATTACTCCGTCTTTGAAATATGGCATGTGATGAAGTTAGATAATACAGATTATAGTATTACAATAATCTTACAAATTTTGTTACGAGATGTTAGTTAATTTCATCTAAACATGAAAATCGTACAATAACTCCCTGGGAATATTTCCTCAGACTGAAAGGAAAATCTATTGGATTTCTATACGAAATTATGTGTTTTAGGATATAAAAACATATCAAAAAATAAAACCGGCAAAGTGCGAGTCGGGCTCGCGCACGTTTCATACCACCGTACAATGGTAGGGATGGTGTGGAGTGAATAGTTTTGATTTTACATAGAAAATGTTGTTTACAAAGTTATTGGTGCGGCTACTTACACACTCCATGTACGTAACCCGGTGCATTCATAAGTTTGTTTGTGGTATTGAAATAATTTTTGTATGGGAGCCCCCTTAAATATTTATTTTATTCTGTTTTTTAGTATTTCTTGTTATAGCGGTAACATAAATTGATCATCGTAGGTAGAAATTCCTAACTTCTCTTTGCAAATTTTGTTGGAATATTGTTCATCTGTAATCTGTATTACATAACTTCATCAGCTACCACAAAATCCTCGCCACTTGGACTATCAATCCGGATCGCAATCAAATTGATATTTTGAAGGATGGTAGATACTTTCAGAATGTTGATTGCGATTATGGCGATTGCGACTGTTTTTTAAAGGATTTTATCTACACACGTATCATAAACCCTCTTTACTGGGTTCAAAAACCGCACGTTACGATCAGCATTATGTTAAACTACTTGGTAAAAACTCGTTTCGTATCTGGAAAACTACACATTATGGTCATTATGTGTAGTTTTTCTACATATAATGACATTCAAATTTCGAACGCCGACGCCCGCCTTCATGCCGCCCCTAGTTTGTCTGTGAAGTTGGTACTAACATTCAAATTTCGAACGCCGGCGCCCGAAGTTGGTGCTACAGAACAAGCTAAACAACTGCAGAGCCACAATGCCGGTCAAACATGCGGTTCCTGAACACATTAAAGAGAGCTTATAATATGTGTGTAGATAAACTAGTGTATGTAACTGTACATAATTAGGCATTAAAACTCCCGAGTGATATTATTATGAAACTCGCCTTCGGCTCGTTTCATAAACCCACTCTCGAGTGTTAATGCCCTCCATTATGTAGCAATCACATAAACTACTATTAATAAACTAATGGCTAATTTGACAGTTGTCAATTCAAAATGACAATCACATACCAAATCACAATACATGTCAAAGATAGAGAATTTAGATATGAGGGGTCGCTTCTTAAGATATAATAAATAAATAAATGAATGAAATAAGGCAATCATTGGTCGTCAAATTCCAAAAACCTTGAATACCTTTCCCTACATCACCCTTCCTTTGATCCGAAAGCTGCGTAAGAAATAAATAATGACTTTAGGGGAGCAAACTAATGAAATGTCATTAATTGAATCAAAGACAAAACACCTCTCCGGCAAAAAGCACTGATTAATGAAGTATAAGGGAATTTCTGTTTTCTGGATCTGACATGGATGTTATCATTAGAAATGGATGGGTAATCTACCCAGAAAGTAGTATAATAACACATTTAAAAGGAGACGTATCAAATCCCATACAAAATAACCAAGGCCCGGCGCGAAAGAAATCTATTGTGACGACCTTTGTGGCGCAGCGGTTGTGGCTCTGCCTACCATGCGAGAGGTAACAGGTTCGATCCCCGGCAGGGGTAAAGATAAAAAAACTAACCCCAGGTCTTGTATGTTTATGTATGTGTGACGTCGCTGTTTCTGGTTCCTACGACACAGGGTATCCTAGTGTGGGGCCAGAAGCAATGTTTGCGCCTATATGTAAATGTTTATGTTTATTTTATCTCAAAATAAAAAGAATAAAGAGTATATTTATAATTATATATTTAATTAGGTATATATGTATATATAATTAGTAGAGCGATTTTAAAAAATAATAATTTTCCATCAAATTCGATAAAATACAAATACGAAAAAGATAACATGGTCAGTCTAAGCCTGTTAGTGGGGATATTGTTTTTAAACATAGATTAATCAAATGAATCGATATACCCTTTATTTGTGAATTGAATACGCATAAAAAATAATGTTACGCCTTTTCTGTTACCTGGTGGCAGAGGTATATTTCTGTTAATCAAAGTGCGGATATTAGTGATGACGATGAAAACTCTTCTATTAGTTAAACTGAATGAACAATTTCGACTTTTTCTATTGTTTTGGAAACATCCCAAGTGCTAAACTTGATTGGATTGCATGAAGATTCAGGTTACCTGCCATATCACTCCTACATTCCGTTGCTTCTACACAGGTTGGATTTTGATTAGCTGCCCAAATTTTGGAGTATGGTAGTTTCCATTACTATTAAACAGCTTTCTCCTAGAAACCTATGGTCACAAACGATAATTTTAAATTTTTGATCAGTAAAAAAATTCCTTTAGGAAAATTGTTCATAATGATGTACTATCATTTCCTAAAATATTGTCAGATAATTAGGCGTCACCCTGCCTAATGTTTGTCAGATCAGAAATTAGCCATACTTAATATGCTTGACGAAGAATAGGAATAATAGCTGACCGCCAACCTCCAATACTAGAGAGGCACAATAATAAAGAATAAAAAATTTCTTCTTCATTGATTAACCATAGTATCCCTTCCAACTATCGTCGTATTACATCAATGTTTGAGCCACGATAAGTGGCAGGTCTCAAAGGGACTGTCCCGCCTTACGTCTTGATTAATTCGAGCCCTATTCTTATAGATTAAAAGTTCCTGAACGATATTGAAGAAAACATGAGCGTATTATGAATATTAAATTCGGTGTCGATATTCGTTGGCGAATTTTACAAGGAATTTGTTTTCATATTAGAAAATTCCGGAAATTAGGCAAGTACTTGGTGTAACATCGAATTAAGTGATGGTTAACTTTATTCTAGTTAAATAAAATATAGACAAACATATTAAAATGTACATATTATCAGAACACCTGTAAACTTAATGATGGCCACTATAATTATTATTATTTTTCTGCATTCATACACTGCTTTAGCCCCGACACTAGGATACCCTGTGGGATTCGAGCCCGGGAGCTCTCTCTTGGGAAACAAAGCCTTGACCGCAACATACAGAGATAGTTTTTCAGACTATACTACACCTACAGATAGGTATGCCTTGTCTGATTTATAGAAAAATTTAATTTATGACGCCACGACGCCGCCGCCGCTTTATGAGAACCCTCCATACTAGGCCATCTTGGCCATCGGCCATGACAACCCAAATGGCCAAGTCGGCAGTGACCCTGCCTACGAATCCAAGGGTCCCGGGTTCGAGTCCCGGTAGGGGCAAATACTTGTTTGATGAGAACAGATGTTTCTGCCCTAGTCATGGTTGTTTATCTATCTATGTATAATATTTATCTATATAAGTATGTGTATCGTTGTCTAGTACCCAAGTTACAGGGAATCCTAGTTTGGGGCTAGATTAATGTGTGTAAATAGTGTCCAAGGTATTATATTGTTGCGCCGGTAGGTTAGGTCAAAAACTTTGAACGTCAATTTCAGTGCTTTAGAGGCGTTTCCAGCAGGCTGAAAAGTCATTTCAGGCCGTTTCAGAAGTTGCTCTATCACATATGTAAAGATCGAATTTTCACCCAAGTTGCCGTCATTTTCAGGCGCCTGAAACATGTTTTCAGTCCGTTTCAGGGCACCCTCTATCAGATGACGCCATAACCTGAAAACCCGTTTTCAGGCGTTTTTAGGACCCCTTATGGGCCTCTGAAGCACAAATCGTTATATGGCGAAATATCCGGTAGGAGTGACAGAGATAGCACTGCTAGAAAGAGATAGCTATACTCGGAACATTCGAGAAGTGTGTGACAGAGATAGGGCTACTAGCAAGAGATAGCTATACTCGGAACATTCGAGAAGGGAGTGACAGAGAGTGCACCATTAGAGAGAGACATATATGGTCTCGAATGTTCTCGGCCCCCACGCTGGTCCTTACTAGAATATTCGCGATATGTGTGGACAATGTGTCCAGAGCGGCTCCTCGAGATATAAAAGGCGCCGACGGCCGGCGCGAGTTAGTTCTCCTTCTGGATATGGAGAAGGCGTTCGACAGAGTATGGCACGAGGGGTTGCTGTACAAGCTGTCGACGTCCCCTGCCCCAAGAAGAACGGTCAAGACAATCGCCTCTTTCCTGAAGAATCGCCGCTTCCGAGTGATGGTGGAAGACGCCGTCTCCGAGGAACATCCCGTCGCAGCCGGCGTCCCCCAGGGCTCCTGCCTGTCTCCCGCCTGCTACGCCCGATACACGGACGACATCCCCGTCGGGCCGGGTGCCCAGCTGGCACTCTTCGCAGACGACGCAGCCTACTACGCGTCGTCGTTCCAGGCTCCGCACGCTGCCATCAAACTGCAGCGCTCCCTGGACATCTTGCCCGACTGGCTCGCCAAGTGGCGACTTTCCGTCAATGTTGGGAAAACGCAGGCGCTCATCACAGGCCAGAGCCTCCTTCCACCATCGCTCCAGCTCCAGGGATAGCACATCGAGTGGTCTTCGCAGGTGAAGTACCTGGGAGTGACTATTGATCGCCGGCTCACCATGAAGCAGCACGTTGACAACGTCGTCAGCCAGGTCAAGGTGGCACGCGCCAAGCTGCGTCCACTTTTCGACTCCAGCCTCCCTCTGAGGGCGAAGCTCGGGATCTACAAGACCTACGTGAGATCCCGCCTCACCTACGCGGCTCCGGCATGGTACGCCCTGTGCTCGGAGACGAACAAACGGAGACTCCGAGCCCAAGAGAACCTCTCTCTGCGTACCATCGTCGGCGCCCCCCGCTACGTGAGGAACTCGACAATCCAGAGGGACCTAAGATGGGAAACCGTGGACCAGTTTGTCCAAAGGCTGGCGAAGGGCATGTTCGCGCGTGCGGATGCTTCACATCTTCCGTATATCGCCGAACTGGCGCCGCACCACGCGCGCCCGCCCGACCGCCGCCGCCTGCCACGCGACCTGGTTGCCTAGCCGGCGATCACCCACTGCATACCAGCGCCACATGAAGACCACCGCCCGCAGGGGCCATCCGATGACCTGTCCACAGGAGTGGACAGAGGCGATTCTTCGGGAAGAGGTCCGTCGACCTGACCCCGACTCCCCACGCCCCAGAAAGGGTGCGTGAGAAGATTATGAAGAGAAGCGAGTTAGTTACATTTTTACTGCGATTGAGTGCTAGTACAAGGATAATCGGAGAGAAAGACTCTTCGTGTGAATAGTGAGTGCATAATTAGTAGTGTGTGTGTTTTAATTAGTGGATTTTAAGTACAGTTCGTGTGAATTGTAAGTGCGTAATTTGGGTAATAAAGTGAGTGTTTTATTTAGTGGATTAATTCGTGTTTTTCTATCAAATACGAACCCCACGCTCGTAACAATATTAGTATTATCTTATAAATGGTTTAAACTAAAGTTTGTTTCTGTTTATGGTTATTATCAATTAGAGAAGGAATTCACATTAAGGCTTGTTGTTTTTTTGTGTGCCATTAACATATTTTCATTATTGTTACATTAATTTTACATTGTACAAATGTAACGTAACGCCATCAAGACGAGTTATTTTTTGCGCAGCATGTTTCTTTAACTTTCAGAATAAATAGTTATAATGAAGAGATATGTAATGCAATCTTAGCATTTTCTATGGAGTAAAGTTTTATATTTTACAACTTTCGAATAGTTTATTTGAAGTTAGCTCTGTTGTCCGCTGTCGAGATATAAGCTTATTTGAATTGTCTAGTTATTATTTTTTAAGAACACAAAATAAAAGAATCTGATTTTTTGCGCTTTTTTATGTTGTACTCGAAATTGTAAGCGCGTGGGCGGGCGGCCAATATTAAGTATATTTTGAATGTTTCGTATTAGTTACTATTTATTTTTATTGATACAGACATATTTGTCCAACTGTCCAATACTGACCATATATTTAGGTACCTATACACTGCTAAACTGATGCAATTCACCAAGTTAAAAACTTAAAAAAACCGACTTCAAGTTCAAGCACTATTTCTTCCTGCCCTGTCGGGATGCAAATGATGTCTGTCTACATGGAAAGTCCTCATCAAAACTTTTGCTGCACGGAACCACAAGCCAAAACTTCATCTATATATTTTTTTTGTATTTGTTGTTTTTTTTTTCAAAAAATGCTTAATCAATTTTTAATTAACTTTTTTGGGACCACCTCTAAAGTATGACCTGCCAATCAAAATAAGAATCGCGTAAAAATATACAAAAAACAGACGAATCCCTTTTGAAGTCGCTTGATAATAAGTCATCTTGCGCATTCAATAGTTTACAAGGGAGGTGAGTTTGTTGAAATCAAAATCGACTTATTTTTGACAATGGTTGATGGTTAAGTAGCAAAAGTATTGACAGATTCATCGTCAGAAGCTTTATATGTAGGTTGTGAAGCAAAACCAAAATATTAACGAGTTCAACAAAGTCATGTTCAAACCTCAAAGGTGACACAATTATTTGATAAGGATTCTCGCTGAAGCAAAATACTATTGGTTGAAAATTCTCGATAGAATTTAATTACGAAAATACCTCTAAATTGTATTATTTTTTCCCGTAATTCTGAAATCTTAACAAATTTCATTGCGGAATTGCATTCAAAATGTGGATATTATGTATTCGTAAACCGTCCTTGAAAATATTTTCGACAAAATAGCGTCGTTTATTTTTAAACAATTTTTATGTGGTTTGGCGCTACGTTACTTTAGTTTAAGTGGGGCACATTGTTTGCGCTCTCTTTCTTTCTAATGTGGAAGTAATTAACGCTGTCACTTTAATTTACATTCGTATTCCTTTTTTATATTTTTAGGTAGGCAGGTTGGGGACTTGTGCGGGCGGGTGACTGTTTAAAACCGATCAGTGCCTAGTTGCGACTTTGTCATGATTAATATATTTCGGAACGCACCCTTCATTTTGTGTATGAATATTTGGCTAGCTGGCACTAATATGGCATTTTTCGACTCGGTTGGGTTCTCCGACGAAAATGTCGACGAATTTTCGAGATTTGTAATAGATTTCAATTGATATTATAGTAACCCATTCCCAAAACGCGTGTTTAAGAGTCAATATCGTGACTCCGCGTAATCGTCAGTGCAATCGGTGAGATATTTTGTTCGAAGTTCGAAGTGTAGTGGTTGATCTTGGGAGACGCCACACTGGTCCCCGATAGCATTAGACTAGGAACAGATCCTAAGTGTCGTGTGAATAGTATGTTCCGCTGGAGAATACCCACGGTTTTCTCTTATTATAATAAGTAATTATAATAAGTGAAATTATATTATTGTAATAAGTAATTGTTACCCCAACATAGGATTGGAGGAGTGAACAGCTGGAAGATATCTCGGCACGCTTGAGATATGTCGCTTCGGAAGCCAGGTTATAGGTCTACGGAAGACCCCGTCAGGTGTAACATGCTGTTATTCTCTTATACCTTGATATGATATCTTGATTCCTAGAGGACGTACTTTAAGCAGTTTGGTGCGTTTAGCTAAGTTTGATAATGTAACGAGTAACGAGTGTTATCTTATATGATTATTCCCGATCTAGGGTACGTATCTGTTTAGTTCGTAGTTATTCTTTGATGTCTGTACATATTTCTGTTGTTTCTCTCTCAACAGCTACTTTCTGATTGCAATGCCTACAATGGTTAGATTTCTTCGCGGCTCCCTGATGTCTCGTCAAGCCTGGAATTCAAAGATGGATGCAGAGCTGTCACCTCTTTATCTTTCAGTACTCAGACTACTCTTCTTTACAGGGTTCATCAGGCTACCCGGCTACCGGCCCCGTATTACTGCCGATCAACACTATACCCATTCTACTATACCACTGTTTGCACCATGACCCGTTGAACCCGTCCCATCATCCTGAATCCTGCTTCGGAAGATTTGCCAGGGAAGTCGTACTCCAGTCGCTCACACTCAATAAACTCTGTACATAATGTAAATTTCTCCCTTTTATTTGCTAGGCTCCAATCAACCATGTTAGCTCAACCGTTTCACAGGTAAGAAACCCAATACGGTGTATCACCGTCAGTTAGACTCCAGCCAGCAGTGAGCCAGGTTTCCAGCTGTCTGGTCATGGGTCCGCAGCGAGGACCGCCGTCGCTGTCTTGTGTCTTAAATGTTTTACATTTCTGAATGTAATGAGGTAAATTGTTTTAATTTCGAGATTAAATTTAATAAATTTAGCGTTCCTCAGGGCTGTGTCTTGGACCTCTTTTTTTCTTACTTTAAATAAATGACCTACCGGAAGTCACCAATCAAAACTGCATTCTATTAAAATTCCAAATTCCAAATGTCTTTATTACTGTAGATATTTACATATACTTAGCTATCGTAATTTTTTGCCACTTCTCTACATTGGAACACTGTGGGAGAAGAAGGGCTTAGAAACTCCCACAGATTGATTTTTAGATCTCTTTTAAAAATTGCTTGTGCTTAACTTATACAAATATTACAATATAATTTAATAAGCAGGAATAAATAATTACAACATTATTAACAGCAAGGTCTGTGTTGAGCCAGATTAACCCCATACAGTCCCGTCATTTAAGTAATCTTGAACATTGTAATATCCCTTTTTCGACAAAGTCGCTTTAACAAGGTTTTTTATTGCCCAAATGGCAATTTCAAGATCTCCAGAGGTATCATGTTGTAGTAGAAAATGCATTGACCCTTGAAATAATTGCTAACCTTCGCGAGTCTAAACAGGGGCGCAAGTAGTCTGTGATTATTTCTTAGGTTTGTTGATATATCGATAAATGTATCTCGTGTGATTACTGATGACATTTCCCTCCATGAATCGGACATTAATACAACTATTACCTCCATATTTAATTATTTAAATAATAATAATCATCAGCAAGTAAATTTAAATAAAACAATGTATATATTTTTTTATAAATTTGACAAATATGAACATGACATTAAATATAAATCATAATGGACAAATTCTAGAGATGACTAATAGCATCTAATATTGTGATATTTTTAGGTATTTTAATTGATCGACATTTTAAAGACCACATTAATAAAAGTATGTCGTAAGATAGACAGATTTGTTTTTGTGCTAAGACGTTTGAACGAAACATCCGAGAAAAAAAACACACACTGATTGCTTATCATTATGTAGAATCCGTCATAAGATATTTACGTCAACAGTTTCGTAATTAATCACACACCAAGAACATCACATCACATTTGAAAAAACGGCCAAATGGGAGTTGGACTTGCGATCTATAAAAACGGCAAAAAATCACGTTTGTTGTATGGGAGCCCGCCTTCATTATTTTTATTAATTATTTATTTCTTAAGTGAATAATAAAACTCAATATTTTGTTCTGTTTCTCAATATTCTCAATATGCCGTTATCAATATCGAGCAAAAAACAATAATGTTTGTTGTATGGGAGCTTCCTTTAAATATTTATTTTATTTTAATTTAATTATTTAATTTTAGAGTGATTAATTATTTAATATATAATTAAATATTCTGTGAATATTTCAAGCGTCTACCTGTTGCCGTTGTCAATATCGAGCAAAAACGAGCAAAAAATGTTTTTAGTATTTGTTGTTACAGCGGCAACAGAAATACGTCAAAATTTCAACCATTTAATTTTAGAGTGATTGATTATTTAGTCTATAATTAAATATTCTGTGACTATTTCAAGCGTCTATCTGTTGCCGTTATCAATATCGAGAAAAAACGAGCAAAAATGTTTTTAGTATTTGTTGTTACAGCGGCAACAGAAATACGTCAAAATTTCAACTGTCTAACTATCACGGTTCATGAGATATACTTCACGCCACACGTTGTGAGCGGTGGCCTTGAATGCGCAGTAGTCACTTTTCAATACCTGTATCTACATATGCGCAGTAGTTCCCGCCAACGTCGCCCAGCGCTCTTAATTCGTAGCGCGAGGTGTACAGCCTGGTGACAGACGGTCGGACAGCGGAGTCTTAGTAATAGACGGTTGGCACCCTTCGGATACGGAACCCTATAAACTGTTCAGCAATGTGTGTAATTGTTTATAACAAAATACCGGATGACATAAAAACGTGGCCGTTCAACACTTTTAAACGTAAATTTTTCCATTGTCTTCTGCAAAACTGTTATTACTCGGTCGACGAATTTCCTAACTCTAAACGCACCTACGTGAAACCGGTCTTGGCTTTTGTTGTTTTTTATGTTTTAAACAAATAAAGTTAATGAGTATAGACCTCAAAAATTTGCATGCTTCTATGTAGTAGCTGACTAAGGCGTTCTATTTATATAATGATAAAAGAACCATTTTACCCTTGCCTTTACAAATAAGAGTTTTTTTTACCCTATAATATCAACCTTATAAATTGCAAATGTTATTTAATTCGAAAGCCAATATATTCAAGAAAATGTATAAAACAAACATATATTTACACAAATAAACACGAAAGATACATATTTATGGGAAGCATAGCGAGCGTAATGCCCTGGGTGCGCTGTGTCAATAAAATCGCAGAATGTCGCGACAAATAACAAGGTATGTCTACACAATGAAAGCATATTCCTTCTAAAATATGTATCGTGGTGGCGAGTTCAATGCAGCTTTTGCTTGGAAACAAACTGCTGGAATATTGACAAGAAATGGCAGTGTAATTACACTTTTCAAGCTTAAGCGGGTCATTCTACGCGTCTATTTTGCTGTAGTAGGTGTTTCGTCGGCGTGGTAATAGTGGTCATCGACTCCTGTCTACCAGTGTACGCTCGTTATTGCATTGGCGATACTTACTGACTCTGTGGCGCAGCGGTTGTGGCTCTGCCTACCATGCGAGAGGTCCCAGGTTCGATCCTCGGTTGGGGGTAAAAAAACAGGTCTTGGATGTTTACCCACGACACAGGGTATCCTAGTGTGTGGCCAGAAGCAATGTATGTGTCTGTAAGTAAATGTTTATGTTTATGTTTATACGTATTATTATTTTATTATTATTTCGACGTGCAACGTCCGAAATAGATGTCGCATATCGAATCATTGTTGCGGTCATGATAACCATGGTTCTTTTTCTTCTTTTAGTGTCTCTCCACTACTGGTTGTTGACAGTCAGCTCTGAATAACCCCCTCTGTCCTTTCCTAGGCGGAACAGATCTTTGACGCCAGCTATACCGCTCCATATACGTATAATCGAGATAATATTTATAAATAAATATCCCAGATTTGCAACTTTCCTTCTCTTGATGGTGGTTATGAGTTATCGGGATTTGTCTGCTCATCTCAGAACTTCTTCGTGACCCTATGGATCCAGCTAATCTTTAACATCCTGCAGTAACTCCACATCTCGAAGGCCTCTAATCTTTTGGGCGTATTCTCCAAAATGGTCCAAACTTCGCATCCGTAGAAGACTACCGGCCAGAAATTGCATTGGAGAATAAGGTTCAGCTGCCTGGTACACAGTACCTTTCACAATTTGTGGAATGACGCACGGGCAATTTCCATATGGATCTTTATCTCTTGCTCAGATTCCCATTTTTATTTACCCACATGCCAATTACTTATACTTCTGGACTGGCTCTAGATCGATACCACCATAAAATTTGTCTTGGATAAGTTCATCGAAAGAAAGTTTTCTGACTACACTCTTGGACGTTGTTCAATATCAGTTGAATATCTTATGGTGTGAAGGCTACTAGCACAGTGCCGTTGATGTATCGGAGATTATTTATAACCTGTCCGTTCATGTTATCGCCTCACTCACTTTCGTCCAGTGCTCCACTGATAATGGCCTCCGAGTACAAGTTAAAAAGAAGCGGAGACAGGAAGCATCCTTGACGTACGAACCTGCATCTTGCTATTTCTTGGGTCTCTTCACATTCCACTCTGACGGTGCCTGTTTGCTGCAGTATAGGTTTTGGATGATCTGTGTCTGTCCTTGTTATGTCCTTGCTGTACAATCCGATATCTTTTAGTCGACACATTAGTACTTCGTGTTGAAGACGATCAAAGGCTTTTTCGTAATCCACGAAACAAGTTATGACGTCTTTCTGCATATCTCTACATTTCTGGACAAGAACATTTAGAGCAAATTGGGCCTCTGTGGATCCGACTCCCGATCGAAAGTCAAATTGAGTTTCCCCAAGCAAATTGACAATTTTTCTCATGGATTATCGAGAAAAACATCTTCAGCACTTGACTCATCAGCCTTATTGTCCGATACTATATGTATTGCTTTGTTCTAACTTTTTCGTTAGCGTTAGTTCGTTGATGAAGGTGGACTTAAACCAATCATTTGGCAACACTAAGGAATTATAGATGTTGTTAAAGAGTTTGGTGATTGCATCTATCAGAGAGTGTCCAATGAGCTTGAGTATCTCTACGTGTATATGATCCGGTCCTATAGACTTTAAAATTTTGGCTCCCTGTAAAACTTTTGTTACTTCTGATCTTAGTATTTCAGGTGCGGTATCATCAGAAATTGTGTTCGTTACACCTTTTGGTTACATCAGCGAACATTTCCTCGATGTAGACTTTCCACACCCTCTTTTTACTCTCCACGTCAGCACATTAGTAGGGTGCCGTTATTATCAAATACCACATTCTGGCACGGTCTTTTGCGCAGTCCTGCTATTTCTTTCTCTGGAAAAAGAGGATAGCCTAGCTAACATCATACATTTGTGTCCCACTATTTTTATTTAATTCAAATTCAAATCAGTATCTAAATGTTATAAATTTTTATTTAACCCGACCCTTTACCTACACTAGCATATAATATTTTTAACATACCTGGAGATTTCACTACAAAACACTCACAATGGATCTATGAACAAAAATCAGTGCCAACATGGAGCAGATGGTAGCCGACTTCAGCAGCAGGATGGCCCGGTATGAGAAGGAGCTCCGTGAGTGCGCCACAATGCCCTCATCTATAGCCCACTCAACATCAATTCCCTGGCCAGCGAGTTTGTCGAGTTCAAGGCGTTCACGTGGAACTGCCTAAACTTGCTGCGCAGCCAGGTTGACTTGTTGCTTGCTGGACAGGACAGGGTGGAGACTGCATCACGTCGTAAGGTGCTCCTTCTCCATGGAGTCCCGGAAGATGAGAAGGAACGGGTTAATGATGTGGCTCAAAGGATACTATCCGACCAAATAAAAGTGTCCCCTGAGTGTTGTACATCGTCTTGAACCCAAAAGGCCAGCCAAAACGCGCCCAATACTGGTGAGATTCTCCACACTCGGTGCCCGTATGGAGGTGTGGAACAGCAAAACGGTATTGAAGGGCACTGCAACCACCATATCAGAGTTCCTGACAAAGTCCAGACATGATGTGTTTGTTACTGCCCGGAAACACTTCGGCGTGCAGAACTGCTGGACTTCTGGTGGTAAGATTGTCCTACTGCTTCCCGACAAAAGCAAACAGAAGGTGGAGCGCATGTCGGAGCTTCAGGAATACACCAGCAAGTTCCCTCCCTCTGCTCTACAATCCGGGCAAAAGGTCGCCGACTGTACTCGTAAACCGGCTGTGCCTGTGGCTGGGGCTGCGGTTGCGGCAGCGGCAGCAGGTTCTGCAGCGCCCTCGGCAAGCAAGCAGCGAGAATCCAGCGCTAGGCGTGCCACTGCTGGCCAGACGAAGGCAGGAACCAAAAAGTAGTTGTATCCCATCGTGTGCAGTGCAATATACGTCGCGTGATTTGGTCGGGTTATTTTCTGTTGTAACTTAATGTAATTTTACGTGAAGGGTAGACTGAATTAGATTAGATTAGATGATTCACTTTTTATTCTTAGCTCACGCAGTCTTTTTCAATTGACAAGCATAGTGTGTTCTGTGTACTTGTTTTTTTATTATTATTATTTATTGTAAGGACGGACAGACAGCCGGACGGAACGGACGGGCAATCGGACGGTGCGAACGGATCTTGTAAATTCGTATTTCTATTCACTTTGCTGTTTCTTCATTTCTTTTTTGTTTGTGCTGCCCACCCACGTCTCATCTATTATTTGTTATGTTGTGAAATGTATTTCCATATGTACTATACTAATGTAAACCCAGGGTTTGGCTGGGTTCGGGACTTTCTGTTTTTTTAGATTGTTGACTTTTTTATTTTTGTGTTTTTAAGTAGGTTTTATTGTATTTATTTTATTATATATCTATTTATTATATTATAATTACTTATATGGATACCTTCATATTTAGTAATAGTTACTTCTCCTACTCCCAAAGTGAAGCTTCCGATAGCGTTGGAAGTGGATTGCCGTCCACGGACGACCTATTGCCCTTAAACTTAATTTAATTTTGCCTATTGCCCTTAAACGTGTGTTTTCCAACCTCAGTAGGAACTTCAACGTCGTTCACATAAATGATCAGAGCATTCATTCCAGTCATGTCGACCTTCTCGACTCCTTCAGCGATCAGAGCATTCATGATATTCTGATCTCCGAATCATTTCTCAAACCCTCTCTTCCATCTACCTTGTATGCTCTGCCGGGGTACAGGCTCTATCGGAACGATAGGACGGGCAAGGCTGGTGGCGATGTTGCTATTTATCTTTGTTCCGACATTTCTTGCAAAGTCATCAGCCACTCACCTAGTCAATACTCTGGATCCGCTGAACACCTCTTTCTTGAGCTATGCCTCCATCACACTAAGGTCCTTCTGGGTGTCTTCTATAGCCCCTCTCTCCTCATCGACTACTTTAACTCTTTTGAAAGCATCCTTAATTATCTATCTCCCCTATATAGTGACACACTTATCCTAGGTTATTTCAATACCTGTTTACTTAAAAATGATGTTCGCTCTTCCAAACTCCAGTCTATCGTAAGCTCCCTAAATTTAAATATTCTTCCCCTGAGTGCAACTCACTTCCAGCCCCACTGCACCCCCTCTCTTTTGGATCTTATGATTGTTTCTGACATATCCAAGGTTGCTACGCATGGCCAACTTAACGCCCTTCTCCTTTCATGACCTGATTTATCTGTCGTTCAAGTTAAGGCCTCCCAAGCGCGCAGGGAAATTCCTGGATGTACGCAGTTTCAAGGGTATGGATCTCAGCTCCCTTGAGTCTGATGCCGCCTCTATAGACTAGTCCCCTGTCGTCTGTAGTGAGCCCGTTGATGAAAAAGTCCAGCATTTCAACTCGATTGTCCTGAGTTTGTTCGACAAACATGCTCCTGTCAAAACGGTTAGGGTCAAACATCTCCTGCGCCTTGGCTTACCGACACTATTAAGGGTCTGATGGCCCAGAGAAACCGTGCCAAATGTAGATATAAGAAGGATCCGACGGACGATAATCTCCTTATATACAAACGTCTCCGTAATCGTTGCACCCGTCTTTGTCGAGATGCCAAATGCCGCCATATCTACGAGAGTATTGAGAGCTATACTCCTGCACAGGTTTGGAAGTTCCTAAAGACCCTCGGTGTTGGTAAGTCCCAGGACGCAGTAACCGGTAGTGTCGACCTCAACGGTCTCAACAAATTCTTTGCTGTCTTCCCTTGTCGTGATGGACCCCCCTGTCAAGGATGCTACCATTCTACGTAGCTTACCTTTCAACCTCAGGTCTGTTGGCGCAGTAAAGAAGGCTTTTCTAGCAATCTCGTCGAAGGCTATACACGTCGAAGGTGATGACAAGATCTGCTTTCAGATGCTTTTCAGTGTTCTCGATCATTTGTTACCACCCATAACGCATATAATCAATGCGTCGCTGAGCGAGTACTGCTTCCCGAGCCAGTGGAAAAGAGCATTAGTGTTACCCCTACCTAAAACGTCTCACCCGTCCTCCTTCAAAGAGTTCCGTCCCATCTCCATCCTACCAATCCTTTCCAAAATCCTTGAATCAATTGTCCACACCCAGCTGTCCTCGTACCTTTCCTCCATGAATTTACTGAACCCTTTTCAGTCTGGTTTTAGGCCGGGGTATAGCACCACCACAGCACTGCTCAAGGTAACTGACAATATCCAACTGGCAATGGATAAGAAGCAGCTCACAGTCCTGACTCTCCTAGACTTTAGCAGCGCCTTCAACTGCGTCGACTTCGATATACTTGTTGAAATCTTAAAATGGCTAAACGTCTCTTCACACTCGGCTCGCTAGTTTGACTCTTACTTGAGAGACCGCCAGCAGCGCATCAAGTCTGAAGAGGTCACTACGGAATGGTGCAAGCTCTCTACAGGTGTTCCGCAGGGTGGCATCCGTTCTCCTCTTCTCTTCTCAGTTTTCATCCATTCCATCTCGGATGTATTGTCTTCCTCGTATCATCTTTATGCAGATGACTTTCAAATTTATCGGCATTTTCCCCTGTGTGATCTGACTTCGACTGTTGAGGCTTTGAATGCTGACCTCGACAACATCAGGAAATGGTCTCTTTCGTATGGGCTATTAGTCAACCCGGACAAGTCTCTGGTGATGATACTGTGTACACGGCAAATACTTAATTTGTTGCAGAATAAGTTCGTTGGTCCCGTTCTATTTGACGATACCATTGTCATTGGCGTTGTTTTTGATAATTTATTATCCTGGTCGCCCCATGTTTAAGGTCAACAGACGAGTCTTTGCATTATTTCATTCTCTTCGGCGTTTGCAGTTCTTCCTGCCTAGGCAGACTAAAATCATGCTAGTTCAGACCCTTCTTCTGCCTTTAAGATATTTTCTGGGCCAGTGCGAACGAAGATTACTTAACAAACTCGAGCGACTCCAAAATCTCGGGATTCGGTTTATCTTCGGACTTCGTAAGTACGACCACGTGTCCCAATATCGTAGGGAATTAGGCTGGCTCCCGATCCGACTTTGTCCTGATATGCACATTCTCTCCTTCCTCTTCAATATTTTGAGAAATCCGCGCTACCCTGCATATCTTCGTGAACGTTTTGAGTATCTTTTTTCAGGGGATAGACTTCGGAGATCTTACACTGTGTCACTTTTATCAATTCCTCATCACAACACTGTTGCTTACGAGCACTCGTTAAGGTTAAGGGCAATACGTTTGTGGAATGCACTTCCTTGCGCTATTAGGGATTACAAATCCTTGGTCACTTTCAAGAAAAAATTGAAACAGCATCTCCTCTCTTCCGAATAGTGGGATCTCATAGTATTTATGTATATCTATATATTTATTGTATTCTATTTATTTATTTCATAGTAATTATGTAGGGTGTATTGTGATTTATTTGATAGTATATTGATTTTATTTATTTCTTTTAACTCTTACTTGTACACTAGGACTACCTCTCTATATTTTATTTTTCTCTTTTCTTCACAGGATAGCTTTAAGAAATTTCTTTTTAGAAATAAGCTCACCTTTGCATACTGTTTCTGTTATAATTTCCACTGTGTTTTCTGTGCAATAAAGGATTATTATTATTATTCTTTGATTTCTTGGTGCAAATTAAAACTGTCATGCGTCTTGCTAAGATCTTTCATCATTATTTACTTTTTTTCGTAGGATTTTGAACGAGCTACACGAATTTTCCTTGATATCACTCCGTCAATGTTCTTATACTCCTCTGTATCTTGCTTACGTAGTCTAAGTTTTTCCATTAGTTGTATTATGTATTCATTCATCCACTGTTGTTTCTTCTCGCCCAATTTTTTTGCAGAGAATCGTTCGGTTTATGACACTTACAATTTCTTTCAAACTTAACGTAGCATCTTCAATAGACCTTTGATCCATATTTCTCACATACCCATGAGTTAATTGCGTTATAAACTTTTACTCTATTCCCCGGCATTTGAATTTTTCTAATGTCCGGTCGGATGTTATGTTTTTGCTAATTGTCTTCAATTGGCACGCCATTTTTATCACTACGGAATTGTTATCAGATTTGATATCTGCCCCAGGGTAGGTTTGGGCACTTTTCACACAATTTATAAAACGCTTGTTAACCGTTACAAAGTCAATTTGGTTTCTTACTATGTGTTCTGTGGTATGTTGTGGTGACATTCAGGTGTGGAGTGACATCCAGGTGGCCTTAAACGTAAAGAGCGCAAGGATATTTGAAGACTTTCTCTCGAGAAAGTAACAGAAATATCGTGTGTTGAACTTGGTAGACATATTTTAGTAAGCGTATACAGACCCCCACTGACACCAGATATTGTATTGAAGGATGTCTTGAGAGTAGCTTCTAGTAGTAACAAAAAAGTATTTATTTGCGGTAACTTCAATAAAGACTTGCTGGTGGACTCCCCGTTGCATACTAAATTAATAATAATTTTTAAAGAGCTCAAAGATCTATACTTAAAGTTATGCACTTAAAACGACAAGATTATGCAACTGCAAGGCTCTACTCCGCGTCTAAAGATCTCTCAACTCAACATCCTACGATCGGTGCTACGAAAACACTCCCTGATGCCTCTTGATCCAAAAATCCTTCAAAAAAGGTCTGTCCCGAAATTCGTTGCCGCACTGCCTTTCCAAGTCACCAGTTTACGGCACAAAGCGCTCTTTATATACAATAGGATTATAAAATATCCCCTATTTACAGTTTGAATTGCCGTGAGGTTAAACTTGCAGTTGTAAAAATGGTTACATCCTCTTGATTATCTTAAGACTGAACAACTTCTGAACCTTAGTACGCATTTGATTAAAATTATTGTTAAGTTAGCAATATCGAATAACTTAATTTCTATAATATTTAAATTATCGTTCGATCTTTTAGTAACTGTGATAAAGTAAATATGTACCTAAGTCAAAATAAAATAGTAAATTTTCTGATTACCTACATTGTTATTGTTGTTGATAAATTCTAATAACCGGAAAACCCTAAGATAGAGGTTCATTACCTAGTTTAGGGTTCGAAGTCGAAATTATATTGATGACACCGTGTAAAACAATTTCACTGAAATCTTTAAGAAAAAATTGTAAACATTACGAATAAACTTTATCTTATCTTATCTTATCTTAACTTTGGCATTAAAGTCGCCCACAACACAAAATAAATAGGTACAGAAGTCAACTACATGTATGTACTTCACTTTTCATAGCTACGCTCGGCAATCGCTCTAGGGTTGTCAACTACGGCTTATGCACGAAAAACTATCGTGGTACTGGCGCTCCTATCTAGTTGTATGATTTATTATGAAGAATGAAACGAGAAGAATGAAAACATTACACTTATAACAATTCAAAAGGTTTACAGATCAGAAAAATACCTACACAATTATACGTTTGTCAATTTTCACTATCGAAAATCCCTGATAACTTCTAAACGGACTGCCTGAGTTACAAAATTTCTATTGCTCTGACCGTTTTAGACCTACACCTGTCAAATGACATGAAAAACAACACAATATCTACAAAACAAAAAAAACATGTTTTCAACTTACGTAAGTAAGGTGGCGTGAATTTATCTGACGAAAATTTTGTTAATACTTATTTTATTATACTGATTGAAAAATAGGCAACTGTTATTTATTTAAATCGATCTTAGATATATTATTCGGGGACCTTACATACCTACCTAATTGTTCTATACATATAACGTTAAAATGAACCATCAAAATACAGGCAGATAGTTACTTTCCGAAACCACTGGTAGCTTAAAAAACGCCAATTCATAGTTTAATATTGAATTTAAACAACCCTCCACTGAACAGTTATATATAATATATTTTTTTCCGTTGCTCCATTGTTGCATTATTTGCATTAACAGACGCGCGTGTCAAGCGGATGGCACTCACGCTCGCACTGGTTTGAACTGCTCTGAGATATCGTGTCCGTGAGCAGTATCTATGTGTGCGTTGCTCGAGCGCGCTTGTATGTAGATTGATTTCTGTAACTATTTATTTTGTGCCCACAATGACATTTACATCGTGCTTCTGACATCGGGCACTGGATGGGTGTCCGTTGTATTTGGCATTTGTTTCAGACGCTGCCACGTTTCGGACTACACGTTTAGCTGTAGGTCCCAGCTACTATGGCTACTCGGTGGTAACAGTCGTAAAGCAGAGGCCCAAATAGGACAGCTTGATAACTTCTGAGAGTCGGGAGGCCACGAGCCCGACACCCCTCCATCAACCCGCACTAAGCCAGCCTTGTTTAGTGCGTAGAGTATGGCTCAATCTTACTCGTATCTGGGTAAAGGCCAGCGCCCCTCGGTGGGGACAATAATGGCCTTTATTTATTATCATTTATAATATGACATATTTGATATCTCTTTTTACCTGATAGACGACCGGTTTAGCCTAGCAGGTCGCGGTAATCCCGGTAAGGGCAAATATTTGTGTTATGAGCATGAATATTTGTTTCTTAGTCTTGGATGCTTTCTATGTATTTACATAAGTATTTATCTCTATTAAAATATAGCGTCGTCTAGTACCCATAACACAAACCTTGTTGAGCTTAGTATGGGCCTAGTTCGATTTGTGTAAGATTGTCCTCTAATATTAATTTTTATTTATAATTTACCTGACTTCACCAGAAGAAGTGTTTATTTTTTTCGAGTTGTTCATATGTATGTTTGTATGTGTGTGACCATTTCCTTAGCATGGCATCAAACATCAGCTACAATAAGTAGAATTTCCTCCTTAAAATCTGAGTCAATTTTGAAGGTAGCCAAACGGGACCCTATTACTAAGCCTCGGCTGTCCGTCCGTCCGTCCGTCTGTCACCAGGCTATATCTCATCATGAACCATGATTAGACAGATTAAATTTTCACAGATGATGTATTTCTGTTGCCGCTATAATAACAAATACTAAAAAACAGAATAAAATTAATATTTAAGGGGGCTCCTATACAACAATTATTTCAATAATCAATAATAAAAGCTTATTAATGCACCTGGTTACGTACATGGAGTGTGAAAGTAGCCACACCAATAATTTTTTAAACAACATTTTGCTGTGTAAATCCAAAGTATTCACTCCACACCCACCTACCATTGTACGGTGGTAAGGAACCCTTCGTGCGCGTGTTACGACTCGCACCTGACCCGGTTTTTTGACTGACGCGGTAAGAAATTGGCTTGCCCGATATGCAGTAAAGCGCGTCTGCGCGCGGCCCTTCGATCGAGAAATGAAAGCCAGTTTGAGGCCAGTAAGTAGGTATTTTTATGCTTCAGCCAATAATCGTCAATCCATTCTCATCAGTCCAAATCACTGTTAAGACTATCTAATTTACAAATCTGAAAGCAATATCGAAACGCTAAAGTAGAATCACCCAAATCAACGAACGCATTAGCTGACTGCTGGCGTTTGTCAATCAACAATTTTGTAAGACAGCCAGGGAGGGGGTGAATCGAATTAACAGAATATTTCATGACTGCACACTTTCAACAAGTCAGAATTTTTGTCTGGGTCTAGAATAGAATGAGTAATTCATGTGCGACTCGTAATACTTACACATCGGGCTTTCGAAAGATATTATGTTAAAAAGTCACATCAGTATACATTTTAGTTATACCTATACAAGGTGTAACAGAGAAGTGCAGACATAATTTAAGGGGGTTCAGCGACATCAGACTAAGTACACAAAATGCGACTGTGACAAAATTAAAACTTAAACAAGACCGAGCCCACAGGGATTGCAAGATAGGCCTTCATATTGGGCGATACTTGAGGGACCGAGGTTTTGACCACGTCCACAGATCGTCCCTGTTATAAGTCGCGCCACACGTTATGAGCGGTGGCCTTGAAAAGTAGTCACTTTTCAATACCTGTACATATGCGCAGTAATTCCCGCCAACGTCGCCCAGCGCTCTTAATTCGTGGCGCAAGGTATCACAGGATCTTGCTACGTGCAGCGCGATAATGCTGTCAGTGTAACGCCCTTTTATATGGGTGTTTATTGAGGGCGGTTCATTTTTATAGTTGTTAAGTTTTGTATTTTCTATATTTAGTCATGACAACGCGTTTGGTGGATTTAAATTGAAATGTATAATTGTTTTTAGATTATATTTCTTGTATAATTTGTTATTTTTAGTTAAATTGAAGAGTTTTGTGTATCCGTTTTCGATTAGTAAATTATGAAACAAAACCACACAGCGCTTTCTCTAATGGGTAGAGAAATGACAATTTATACTAAAGTCTTCAAGTATACCTCAACTTCAAGCTGTACTTTGGGAAATGGGAATTTCGCCAACGCAATTTACCATTCGCCCCGTGCGTCTCTCGCTCGTCACATATGTTCAGTTTCAGATAATGTCAGGCGATGATAGCGTTGCGTTATTGCGGGGGGGTGAGGCTTAACGACGGAGGAAACTCATTAAATAGGCGTGGATTTATGACCTGGGGGGACTGACGACTTGTCAGGGCTATGGAGGTGGCGGAGAGAGTTTCGCAAGTGTAATAGTACCCTGCAGGATACTTATTAGCTAACGGAAGAGGTAAGTCTGGACGAGACTTACTGAGCCGTTTGTTGTTAACTCAATTGTGCCGAATTTATTTGTTAGAATATATTGATGGAAACTGGCACATAGGTATTTCCGTAAATTTCAGTTACGAGATTACCAAGCAAATAATTTCATAATGTAGTTTTCCAAGAGTTTGAATTTTTTGAGTTGACTGTTGCAAAAAGTGTTGAACTTCAGACTAATCCTGGGTGCAAAATGCATAATAGAATCTCTGCCAACCTGTAATTATTGAAAAAGGAGTAGTTAATACGTATACAGTATTATATTTATCTAGAAATTAATGAAATAAAACGCTCAATGCACGCTAGATACAAGTACGGTACGCTAACTCGTATGCTACGCTAGCACGCTGATGGCACAAGGGTACCATAATACCGTACCGTGAGCTGCAGAGAGCATGTGATCCTCACCTAGGCAACCCGGTGTGCATTACATCGCACATAAGTGATGACGTGCGGAAATGCCCGGCGATAAACATGGTTTTTTTTCAGTGCTTACCTGTGTGAGGTAAGTTTTCTTAGACCTTTAGCGAGATTCCGTATCTCAATCGTCTAGCCCAATCCGTTTTAACCGACGTTTTATCAATCATAATCGCTTTTTTAAGCAATTGCTCGTAAATTAAATCTTTATGGCGACGTATTTTGGTTCATTATCGAGCTTCCTACGCACTAGTGCTTTTTACTTTACTATACCGTATTAGTGCTTTTAATTTTATATTAAACATAAACATTTACATACAGGCACATATATTGCTTCTAGCCCCACACTTGGATACCCTGTGTCGTGGGAATCAGAAACAGCGACGTCACACATATATAAACATCCAAGACCTGAGGGTTTTTTTTGTATCCCCAGCCGAGGATCGAACCGAGGACCTCTCACATAGAAGGTAGAGTTACAACCGTATCGCCAAAGAGGTCATCAAATTACACATTACCGCACTAGTGCTTTTTAGGGTTCCGTACCCGAAGGGTTCCAAACGGGACCCTATTACTAAGACTTCGCTGTCCGTCCGTCCGTCCGTCCGTCCGTCTGTCACCAGGCTGTATCTCAAGAACCTAGCTAGCTAGAGAGTTGAAATTTTCACAGATTATGTATTTCTGTTGCCGCTATAACAACAAATACTAAAAAACAGGATAAAATAAATATTTAACCCCTGGTCAGTGAAACGACCCGGAGGCGGTGGTTAAAAAAATATGCCTACACAGTGCGCCGACCCGGAGGCGGTGGAAATGAGTAGGTGCTATTTCGCACTCATTGCTGCGTTCATCTCGTTCCGATCTTTTTCTACCATATGTCATATATGCACATGAAGGAACAGGCTAGATGATGAATGAATAATTATGATTTGCTTCGGTCATTTTACACCGACGCTACTCAGTCCAACAGTTCAGCCTTTTTTATACCATTTTAAAAAGTAGTTTTATGATAAATAAATATAAGAAGATAACCTGTGTTTATGTTTATAATAGTTTTAGACATGATAAAGCATAGTTTAAACTAAACTTTAATGCCAAATAAAGCTTTATTTAAAAATATTTCAGTAATTGAAATATAATTTAAGGTACTAGATATTGAACAAAAAATATTAGCAGAAAGCGAATTGGAATCAGGTGCAATTGTCAGAAAAGATAAAGTATTCTATTTGGAATACTATTACAAGAATAAATAACCATAATTCTAACTAGAGTTAGAGAATTTCATCATAATCAGAAAATCGGCACTCAAAAACGCCTGTCAGTGAATCGTCCTAAATTGGATTGCACAGTGTGGGTGAAGAAATACAAAATGACGCCCACTGTAGACAGGTTAAGGGGGCTCCCATACAACAATACCACATACAAACTTATGGATGCACCTGGTTACGTAAATGGAGTGTGAAAGTAACCGCACCAATAACTTTGTAAACAATATTTTGCTGTGTAAAATCCAAACTATTCACTCCACACCATCGCTTCCATTGAACGGTGGTACGGAACCCTTCGTGCGCGATTTAGACTCGCACTTGACCGGTTTTTACTTTACTTTTTTTTCAATCTCCGCTAAGAGTTTTTATGACCTTGTTACCGGCAATCTGTATTATCCGGTATTATTTATAATCCCTAAAACGTGCAGCTTATGTATGGAAATATTATTTATTTTATACTTTGCCTAGATATTATACATAATACCCAATGCGCAGCCGGTAATGTATGTAAAAGGTAAAGGGTAAAAAGGGTGAGCGAAGCCAAGCCCCCTTTATCCTTCGTGTTAGGTGGAACTTGTAAGAACAACAAAAAATACTAGCTAAAAATATTATTTGTTCGCTAAAATTCAAATCTGTTCAGCCATTTTTGCGTGATTAAACTATCGTCCACTTTCACATTTCTAATATTAGTGGGTTCTTGATTGTATGTGATTTTAGGGTTTGATAAAAATACTGTTTTCACTAGTGCTTAACATTATTCTTTCTTGCTGTTTTGGTTACACCAGTAGTCGTAATCATTTGTTTCAGGGCACAAATGGCAAACACATCGAAAACTCCTAACACCGGCGTTCCATTTCAATGTTTTGCAGTCGTTTCTACCAATTTCCTTGAAAAATGATCAGAAGCTGATATATATGTAGCTGGTTTTGAATTCTATTACTATACATATATATACTATATAAAGTTAAAAATTTCGACCCGTTAAAATGTCAAAGTTAATTATGCTGAAAAGTAACCTCAGAAATGAATATTATTTTGATCTATTTCCTGTTGTCGCATTGTCAATTGTCAATTGTAAGACGGGGGCTGGTTTCCGCAACTCGACGACGAAAGCGCCTATTTTGCGTGTGGGTGGGAATGCGACATCATTCGAGCCAACCCAACTCCTCCAGGAACGCCAGTAGGCCCTTTACATTACCGACTATCCCTGGAAGGTCCCTCGATTGACCGAGGTGTTTAGCCCTGTAGTCCGCAAATCAAATTACACATTACCGCACTAGTGCTTTTTAGGGTTCCGTACCCGAAGGGTTCCAAACGGGACCCTATTACTAAGACTTCGCTGTCCGTCCGTCCGTCCGTCCGTCCGTCTGTCACCAGGCTGTATCTCAAGAACCTAGCTAGCTAGAGAGTTGAAATTTTCACAGATTATGTATTTCTGTTGCCGCTATAACAACAAATACTAAAAAACAGGATAAAATAAATATTTAAGGGGGCTCCCATACAACAATACCACATACAAACTTATGGATGCACCTGGTTACGTACATCATCGCTTCCATTGAACGGTGGTACGGAACCCTTCGTGCGCGATTTAGACTCGCACTTGACCGGTTTTTACTTTACTTTTTTTTCAATCTCCGCTAAGAGTTTTTATGACCTTGTTACTGGCAATCTGTATTATCCGGTATTATTTATAATCCCTAAAACGTGCAGCTTATGTATGGAAATATTATTTATTTTATACTTTGCCTAGATATTATACATAATACCCAATGCGCAGCCGGTAATGTATGTAAAAGGTAAAGGGTAAAAAGGGTGAGCGAAGCCAAGCCCCCTTTATCCTTCGTGTTAGGTGGAACTTGTAAGAACAACAAAAAATACTAGCTAAAAATATTATTTGTTCGCTAAAAATTCAAATCTGTTCAGCCATTTTTGCGTGATTGACTAACTATCGTCCACTTTCACATTTCTAATATTAGTGGGTTCTTGATTGTATGTGATTTTAGGGTTTGACAAAAATACTGTTTTCACTAGTGCTTATCATTATTATTTCTTGCTGTTTTGGTTACACTAGTAGTCGTAATCATTTGTTTCAGGGCACAAATGGCAAACACATCGAAAACTCCTAACACCGGCGTTCCATTTCAATGTTTTGCAGTCGTTTCTACCAATTTCCTTGAAAAATGATCAGAAACTGATATATACGTAGCTGGTTTTGAATTCTAATACTATACATATATATACTATATAAAGTTAAAAATTTCGACCCGTTAAAATGTCAAAGTTAATTATGCTGAAAAGTAACCTCAGAAATGAATATTATTTTGATCTATTTCTTGTTGTCGCATTAGCCGCTTTTGATAATGTGACAGGCATGTGAAACATTTTAACATTGACTTACGTTTTAAATAATCGATAGTGGAATGGATCTATTTAATTGTTTGTCAGACATTATTTTGTACCCCTAATATAGATACATACATGATATATTATCAAAATCCCGGAACAAACCCAAATGCAACTAAAACCGACCAAAATCCATACCATTTTTAATTTACCGGTAAATGTTTCTTTTCCAGTTTCTTTTTAATATTCGCCTCGGTCCTTTGAAGCGGAATGGAAAGGTTTTTTGCGGAAAGCGCTCGAGGGAAGAGCTGTGGTAATTAGGTAAAAAAATCTTTGGAATTATAGCACAAACATCCCTTTCAGCCGCAGATAAAAGATGTTATCCGCCGGTTGATCGTTCAGGTAAATACGGATCCCGTTCCCTTCGGTTGTTATTAGCGAAAAACAGGAAAAAATTACAATTTCTCTTTATTTTTATAATCTGTGTAAAGACGCTGTTACGGTTTCCATTATAAATATATTATGCCAATTTACAGTTTTACATCGTGTTTTTTTTAAGTTAACTTGTTGCTTTGGGTTTTGTTGTGGGAATGATAACGAAGACTTGACTATAGAGAAAATTAATATCAAGGCTTGTTCTCAACTTGATGAAAATTAATAAATTTTTACATAACTGTTTATAACACCAAAAGCAGTTCATTTAACTATTTACCACTTCTATACCGGACTAACAGCTACAGTATTTTGCTTCATTTCCTGAAACTTACAGAACATTCAAAAAACTAATTTTCTACCCAAAGGTACAAAGAGCAAGAACTAAGTTTAATTTGAGTACACAATGGCAATTGCGAAGTTAGCTGCTTCGCAACTCAAATCAAAAGTGAATTTAGGTTTTAATCCGATTTTTATTTTACTTCTACCGCAGTTGGGTTGAAGCAGATACATAATCTGTTTTGTTATACTAAGGAGTCTATTACAGAGTGAGATTACAAACTCTGTGGAACCAAAAAAGTAAATACTGGCAGGATAATGATTTGATTATCTTTTGTTTTTAATTAAGGTCGTCCGTTTATAGTTATTTGTCATCGCGGTAAGCTGGGTATAACTGAAAGATGAAGTGATATTTCAATAGTACATTATTGTAAAGGCCGCGAAAAAGCCGAGCCTGTCTCGTATTAGTGAAGTCCTGGTACGTAGTACTATTAAGTATTCTGTGGTCCTAGCCTACGGCTCGGCCTTCAACCTCATACTCCACCTGCAATCGCCATTTCCTTCGAGGCATATTTAGTGCTTTTCTCAAAAGAATTCAGTGAAAGAAAATATGCTTTTTATATTATACATTTAATTTAATTAATATTCCATTGCCAATTTGGCTTCTGATCTTAAATCTGGTGGAGTACAATCAATCAGTATTTTACTCACTGAGCCGTCGGAACTCATTTTAATTATTAAATTTATATATAATAAGTATGTATGTAACTTTTGATTCATCACCTGAGCCGAAAGACACGCATTTATGGCTATACAGCCACGTGAACGCAATTTATACTAAGCAAATAGACTTACTTTAGTATGCAAATATTGGTAAAAGAGGTCCAATTAATAGTACATTTCCTAAGAGTTCGCAAAGGCTTATATTTACAAACCGAGAAGTTTACGGCACGAGCCGAAGGCGACGGTCACAGCGAGGTTCGAAAAAGCCTTTTCGAACGAGTTAGGAATAGAGTTTTTCCGCCTGAAAACAAAAAATCAAGCGGCGAAGGTGCTATTTTCAGCTCAGGCACGGCGTTTTATACAACATTGTTGGAGCGTTGTAATGTTCCAAATTCAAAAAAACGCTCCAGATAAGGATTTGATTTTCTTTGTCCGTAAATTCGATACATCGCGTGTTATTTTTTCGAAAATGCTGACAATATTCCCATGCATGTTTGAGAAAAACTTTTTAGTGGCATCAGTGTGAAAATATGTCAATTCTTAAAATAAGCCTACATCTTTCTTTCAGACTGTATATTTTTCTGAAGTTTAAAATGCTGAAAATATAAAAATAGCACAAAGGTAATAACGTAACTGAAGTGCGTTGCAGCTTTAAATTCCCTTCGCCGTTAATTGGAATTAGAGCACAACTGTCAACTGTCACGAAGAAATGGGCAAATGCAATATCCGGTTACCAGATTTACCTTACAATTCCCCGCTTTCATAAATAAGGTAACACGAATAACTAAAAGTTTGTCACAACACGAAGTACGTAAATTATATACAAATGATACCTACAGGTATCGGCACCGTAAATACGTCAATTACGTATGAGTAAATTATGATACTTTCTATGTAACTATTGGGGAATACATTTTTCAAAAGGTAGCAACTCTGTTACATTGATGCCAACTTAACGGGCGAAGGGAATTTGAAGTCGAAATTCATTGTACAGTCTGTTTTTAATTTAGCTGCTGAAAATTTAGCAGTGATGACATTGTAAATTATATACGAGAAGTTGTACTCGGTAGCTTTTTAACTGTAAATAAAAGACTTGGTTCGTTAAATATTTCAAAAATATAATAATTATTTAGTGACGTAGATGTTTAAGTAAAAATTGTATTTATAGTCATGGTTACTTTAATTATTCGTCAGAAGATAATGATCTTGTGAAGTATGGATTACTTTTATGATTCGTTGGGTGTTTAATATTTTGCAAGTATAAAACGAAACGCGATGGAATGCTGTACATGTAAGTGTTGAACAACGTTTGGAGACGAATGGCGGGTATTAACAATTTTAATACAATTTTTGATTTCTCTATATCTCTGAATATCACTATACAAAATATTGCTCTGTCAAATTAATAATATTCATATGATCATGAAATGGCATAGAGACAGTATATTTTTTCTGCTGCTAAATAAAAAACATACTTTATAGAGCAGAATGTCCTCATTAAACCACTATTTAGTTAGAGCATTCGCATCAAATAGGCTAATCGTCGGCCAAGAAAACAGCTAATTATAGTAACAGAACTGTGAAACCTGTTATTTGATTGTTTCACAGTAAAAGAAAGACCACAACCAGAAAATCCATGGATTACAACTGCAATACTTTATGTAAACAATGCAATTGGAGGGATATTCGACGACCTGAATAGCCGAGTCGGCAGTGACCCTGCCTGCCAGAATCCAGGGGTCCTGGGTTCGAGTCCAGGAGGGGGCAAATTCATAGAATAGGTAAACAACCATGACAAGGGTACAAACATCCGTTCTCATCAAACAAATATTTGCCCCCACCGGGACTCAAACCCGGGACCCTTGGCTTCGTAGGCAGGGTCACTGCCGACTCGGCCACTCGGGTCGTCGTATCTAAGTATAATATTTATCTATATAAGTATGTGTATCGTTGTCTAGTACACAAGATACAGGGAATCCTAGTTTGGGGCTAGATCAATGTGTGTAAATAGTGTCCAAGTTATTACAAGGTATTATAGCTAGGGTAAAATGGCGATGAGTGAAACCCAGCCAAGAAAGGAGTATTTCCTTTCTAATTAGCTCGTTTGGGGTTTGGAGAGATACAGCTCCAATATTGGCTGAAGGCTAATGCAATCAGCCTACTTCCCATCATAACGGGCAGGTCCCAAATCCATTAACGTCTCTAAAAAGTCAACTACGGCTATAATTTTTGGGTTACCGTTTATTGAGTATTTGAGATTCTCGCTGCAGAAAAACGCGACTGGATGAAATTTTCTCGACAGAATTTAATTACGAAAAGACCTCTAAATTGTTTTATTTTTTCCTGTTAATATGAAATTCTAACTTATTTCTTTGCGGAATTTTATTTAAAATGTGGATATTATGTATTCGTAAACTCTCCTTGAAAGTATTTTTGACGAAATAGTGTAGTTTATTTTTAGACATTTTTTATGTGGTTTGACGCTACGTTATTTTAGTTTGAGTTTTGTCTTTTGTCTACTATTTAGTATTATTTCAACGTCTGGCTCGTTCCTTTTGTGTGTTTTGTTTCAAAGTGTGTATTGGTGTAATAGATTATTTCCAAGCAAACTTGGTGTGACTGGGTTCAGGATGTTAGTGTTTTAATTAATTGAGTGTCATAACTCGTTAGGCGAGAACTAAAGTTTAGTTTTTATTTATTTTATATCTACTGTAGTATTTTTCTTTCATTTTATGGATATCATTTATAGGTCCTTACATATGAAATTGGCGTTTTACCGTACTGGCCACTTTGATCTCAAATATCTACTCTATGGTTAGGAATTCCAAATTCAAATTTATACAGCTATTTACAAAATTACAAATTAAAAAATTATTTATTTAGCATAAAGTTTGGACAATACAGAGAGTTTTAACATCATACAGTAACAAGATTAATAGTGAGGGTAGTTGTCCGGCGGCGGCGGCGGCGGCTTGCTTGCGAAGCGCGCACTGGGAGAACCTGTATCGCGCGCTTCATGTTTTACCGGTTGCCATACACAACACAGCAGATCCGCGGTCGCAATTTTAAAGTTTTATTTGTGTGTTAAGTTTTATTTGTGTTTAAGTTAGGTTAAAGTTAATGTTTTAATTTAATACAAAGTTTTAATTTGTTAGCGAATAATAATTATATTATGTATATAATATATTATATAATAATAATCCTTTATTGCACAGAAAACACAGTGGAAATTATAACAGAAACAGTATGCAAAGGTGAGCTTATTTCTAAAAAGAAATTTCTTACAGCTAACCTGTGAAGAAAAGAGAAAAATAAAATGTAGAGAGGTAGTCCTAGTGTACAATTAAGAGTTAAAAGAAATAAATAAAATCAATATACTATCAAATAAATCACAATACACCCTACGTAATTACTATAAAATAAATAAATAGAATATAATAAATACATAGATATACATAAATACTATGAGATACCCACTATTAGGAAGAGAGGAGATGCTGTTTCAATTTTTTCTTGAAAGTGACCAAGGATTTGCAATCCCTAATAGCGCAAAGAAGTGCATTCCACAAACGTATTGCCCTTAACCTAAACGAGTGCTCGTAAGCAACAGTGTTGTGCTGAGGAATTGACAAAAGTGACACCGTGTGAGATCTCCGAAGTCTATCCCCTGAGAAAAGATACTCAAAACGTTCACAAAGATATGCAGGGTAGCGCGGATTTCTCAAAATATTGAAGAGGAAGGAGAGAATGTGCATATCACGATGAAGTCGGATCGGGAGCCAGCCTAATTCCCTACGATATTGGGACACGTGGTCGTACTTACGAAGTCCGAAGATAAACCGAATCCCGAGATTTCGGTGTCGCTCGAGTTTGTTCAGTAGATCTTCGTTCGCACTGGCCCAGCAAACATCGGCGTAGTCTATTAAAGGCAGAAAAAGGGTCTGAGTGGTGCAATGCCCCGGTCTAAAACCAGACTGAAAAGGGTTCAGTAAATTCATGGAGGAAAGGTACGAGGACAGCTGGGTGTGAACAATTGATTCAAGGATTTTGGAAAGGATTGGTAGGATGGAAATGGGACGGAACTCTTTGAAGGAGGACGGGTTAGACGTTTTAGGTAGGGGTAACACTAATTCTCTTTTCCAATGGCTCGGGAAGCAGTACTCGCTCAGCGACGCATTGATTATATGCGTTATGGGTGGTAACAAATGATCGAGTACACTGAAAAGCATCTGAAAGCAGATCTTGTCATCACCATATAGCCTTCGACGAGATTGCTAAAAAAGCCTTCTTTACTGCGCCAACTCCGACAGACCTGAGGTTGAAAGGTAAGCTACTGGATGTCTTTCTGGTGCGCAAGTAACGAATGGTAGCATCCTTGACAGGGGGTCCATCACGACAGGGGAGACAGCAAAGAATTTGTTGAGACCGTTGAGGTCGACACTACCGGTTACTGCGTCCTGGGACTTACCAACACCGAGGGTCTTTAGGAACTTCCAAACCTGTGCAGGAGTATAGCTCTCAATACTCTCGTAGATATGGCGGCATTTGGCATCTCGACAAAGACGGGTGCAACGATTATGGAGACGTTTGTATATAAGGAGATTATCGTCCGTCGGATCCTTATTATATCTACATTTGGCACGGTTTCTTTGGGCCATCAGACCCTTAATGGTGTCAGTAAGCCAGGGCGCAGGGAGATGTTTGACCCTAACCTTTTTGACAGGAGCATGTTTGTCGAACAAACTCAGGACAATCGAGTGGAAATGCTGGACTTTTTCATCAACGGGCTCACTACAGACGACAGGGGACCAGTCTATAGAGGCGGCATCAAACTCAAGGGAGCTGAGATCCATACCCTTGAAACTGCGAATATCCAGGAATTTCCCTGCGCGCTTGGGAGGCCTTAACTTGAACGAGAGATAAATCAGATCATGAAAGGAGAAGGGGGCGCTAAGTTGGCCATGCGTAGCAACCTTGGATATGTTAGAAACAATCATGAGATCCAAGAGAGAGGGGGTGCAGTGGGGCTGGAAGTGAGTTGCACTCAGGGGAAGAATATTTTAATTTAGGGAGCTTACGATAGACTGGAGTTTGGCAGGGCGAACATCATTTTTAAGTAAACAGGTATTGAAATGGATAAGTGTGTCACTGTATAGGGGAGATAGATAATTAAGTATGCTTTCAAAAGAGTCAAAGTAGTCAATGAGGAGAGAGGGGCTATACAAAACACCCAGAAGGACCTTAGTGTGATGGAGGCATAGCTCAAGAAAGAGGTGTTCAGAGGATCCAGAGTACAGACTAGGTGAGTGGCTGATGACTTTGCAAGAAATGTCGGAACGAAGATAAATAGCAACACCGCCACCAGCCTTGCCCGTCCTATCATTCCGATAGAGCCTGTACCCCGGCAGAGCATACAAGGTAGAAGGAAGAGAGGGTTTGAGAAATGATTCGGAGATCAGAATACCATGACTGCTCTGATCGCTGAAGGAGTCAAGAAGGTCGACATGACTGGAATGAATGCTCTGAGCATTTATGTGAACGACGTTGAAGTTCCTACTGAGGTTGGAAAACACACGTTTAAGGGCAATAGGCAAAACGTCGTCCGTGGACGGCAATCCACTTCCTACGCTAACGGAAGCTTCATTTTCGGAGTAGGAGAAGTAACTATCACTAAATATGAAGGTATCCATATGAGTAATTATAATATAATAAATAGATATATAATAAAATAAATACAATAAAACCTACTAAAAACACAAAAAAAAGTCAACAATCTAAAAAACAGAAAGGCCCGAACCCAGCCAAACCCTGGGTTTACATAAGTATAGTACATATGGAAGGAAATACATTTTATAACAGAACAAATAATAGATGAGACTTGGGTGGGCAGCACAAACAAAAAAGAAATGAAGAAACAGCAAAGTGAATCGAAATACGAACACACAAGATCCGTTCGCACCGTCCGGTTGCCCGTCCGTTCCGTCCGGCTGTCTGTCCGTCCGTACAATAAATAATAATATTTAAAAAAAAACTTCAGGTACACACACAGACCACACTATGCTTGTCAAATGAAAAAGACTGCGTGACCTAAAAATAAAAAGTGAATCATCTAATATAATCTAATTCAGTCTACCCTTCACGTAAAATTACGTTAAGTTACAAATAACCCGACCAAATCACGCGACGTAGATTGCACTGCACACGATGGGATACAACTACTTTTTGGTTCCTGCCTTCGTCTAGCCGGCAGTGGCACGCCTAGCGCTGGGTTCTCGCTGCTTGCTTGCCGAGGGCGCCGCAGAACCTGCTGCCGCTGCCGCAACCGCAGCCCCAGCCACAGGCACAGGCACAGCCGGTTTACGAGTAGATTCGGCGACCTTTTGCCCGGATATATATATATGACGAAGGAGGAGCAGCATCAGGGTTTTTAGAAAATGTGATGTCAGCATTGCTGACATCACGATTATCATCTGCCATAGACCTAGGACCCTAACCACCTTAAAAAAAACGAAGCTACAATTGGATAGAGAAAGCTAAAAGGAATGAAAGAAAATAACAAAGAGAAAATAAATCAGTAAGAATACTTAGCTCGTTATTTATTTTTCGACCAGCCCACAGCAACGTCTCCGCCAAAAGTGACGTATTTTTGCACGCGGTGAATTGAGGCAAAACAAAAACGCGCGAAGCGCCACCTTAGTGGGAGCTCGTATATCGTCCACCAATCAGAACAAACCGCGCGCTCTTGCCTAGATTCACAGCGTTTACAAATTGTAGTCATTGAGACTCTTTATAATTAAACAGCCATTGCTTATAAGATTAATCACAATGTTAACTTAAGTAATTCAATTTATGATTTTAGCTAATGATCACAATTAACTGCAGATCACTTACACACAATAATAATGAAACTCAATAGGTTTCTCGGAACAACGAAATAGCACCAAACCACGCGTTGTACGCATTTTAAACATTTTATAATCGGACAACGCTTAATTACGTAAACAAATGTAGTTTGACAATAGATTAATTGCGAAAACTAATTTAGATAATAATAACGTTCATAACAATTGATGGATTCATCAATGGTTATAAACGACTGTTTATTCATCACTAATCTGTTGCTTAGTGATGAATAAACAGGAAGTACATGGGTATCGCTTATCAAACTAAACACTGATTAATTAAAAGAGATAAATCGTCACACACTACAAACTATGATTAACTTTGAACGGTATAGAAATATTAAAAATCATAAGAAAATCCTAATTAGGCAATTATAGAATCAAAGTAATTTTATCGTTGCTGTCGCGACAAAGTTGCGCCGATACGGCCATTCTGAGAGGCGGTGCGCGCTCTGCACCAGCCGCCAAATTTGATCTGTGAAGGAGAAACATTTTTCTTTTTGAACTAGGTATCTGTCCACCGAACTACCTAGTTTAAAGGGCATGATTTCGAAAGCAATGAAAAGTTATTAATAATTTAGATTTGCATTAAAAGCAATTGTTTGTCTCATTTGTAAAACTCATCGTACAATAATGACAGGTTGCAATTATTGATTATTCGGTGAACGTCTCAATACGTCAACGAACGTTGTATGTATTTTAGGAATAAGAATGAAGCTGTGCTCTGGGCGGTCTCGTACGCCGTGGTACACAGAGGCTCTAAAGGATATTGGATTAGGGTCGATGCTGTGCTCTAGGTCAATGACCGTGGTACACAGGGGCTCTGAAATGAATGGGACTTGTAATTGTTTTGTAACCTCTCACAGCTACACTGTTCCTATAATTACAGGGTAGTAGAGGCAACTAGGAATGAAAAATATTGTTGATTAAAAAAAAAAATAATAAAGAAGATAGGTAGGTAGGTTATTCAACTTACCTAGGATTTTGTCAACAGCTCTCTCGTCTCATCCAGGTTAGATCTCGAGGTGGAAGGCACGGGATCAGGTGCCTCATTTTGTGCAGTTGCGTCGGCTGCAGCGCTGTGGTCATCGTCAGCACCCGCCGATACGGTCACATGCTCTCCCGGCTGCGGCGCTCGACGCAGCTGATCGTGCGCAACCTTACGGGGTCGTCCTCTGCCAACAACTTTTTTTACAATGTAACGGTCATTTTCTAGAATCCTGTATATTTCATAGGGCTCGCTGTATTTTGGGTCCATTGATGTTTGATTGCGAGGGTTATTTTTTATTAGTACGTAGTCGCCTCTTTGAAAAGGATGAATGCGTGCTTTCCGTTCGTCGAAGCGTAGTTTATCTTTGTCGGCATTGGTTATCATTCGTTGTTGAACGTGTTGCTGTAGACGATCAATGTCAACAGTTTCTTCCTCGATATTTACCAGGTTCAGCAGCTCCGGCGGTACACAGTGTGTACGCCTTGTTAGCAGTGTCAAGGGTGCTACACCCGTTACTCTGTGAGCGGTGCAGTTCATCGTCAGTTGTAGTCCTTCGAGGGCAGTATGCCAGCGCTCAGTCTCATAATTCTTTATCATGATTAAGGCGTTTTTGAGTGTAGCCATGACCCTCTCAACCTGCCCATTTGCTCGGCTTACTCCTGGCGATATAGTATGTATGTTGACGCCATACCGATCGCAGTAGATCTTAAAGTCTCCGAGGAACTCGCGGCCGCCGTCGACAATCACTTGGACCGGCGTGCCAAACAGGTGCACAGCTCGTTTCAAAGCTGCCAGAGTGCAGCTGGGGTTTTTGTTGGTAGCGTAATCCAAAAGTACATACTTTGAGTAGGCATCGATGGTGACAATCACGTACTCATGGTCGTTGGTGGTGCCTAGTTTTCCAGTGATGTCCATATGGACCACCTGAAAGGCGGCAGTGGGCTTCTGTATCGGATGGAGTTGAGCCTGCACTGCACCCGATGGGCCTTTTGATGTTCTGCATGTCACGCAATTATCAACAAATGTACGTACCACCGAGCTCATTTTGGTGAACCAGTAAGATTCCTTGATCTTCTGCAAAGTCTTCTCCCATCCGGTATGCTTGAGCGCGTTATGGTAAGTGTTGATGAGGCTCCATTGGAACGCTTTTGGTACGACAACTGCCTTTTTCTGACCCAGCACTTGATCCTGGTAGACTCTCTTCAGTACTCCATCTTCAAGCAAGTAATCTTGAACAGGCTTACCACCAGCCAGGGTGTCGATGAGAGGACGTAATGTTCCATCTCGACGGTGCTCCTCCTTCACCCAGTCTAAGTCTTTGTTCATCACGTTTACCTGCAGTGTTTCAGGGTTACGACTGAAGAAGTCTGCGTGTTGGAGCCTCTCACCTTTTCTATACTCCACCTCGAAATCGTAATTCTGCAAGAAGGCCCACCAGCGATACACGCGATGCAAGAGTTCTTTCTTGTTTTTAGACGCCTTCAGGGCGTTGCAGTCCGTGATGACCTTGAATTTCCTTCCATAATGGTACTGACGGAAGTGCTTTATGGCTCGCACAACTGCCAGGGTCTCCAGCTCGTAGGAGTGGTAGCGGCTTTCTGCATCAGTTGTACGCATGCTCATATAAGCGACTGCATGTTGGCGCCCGTCTATTACCTGAATGAGAACGGCACCATATCCAAGGCTACTCGCATCTGTATACAGTTCTATGGCAGCATCCTCCCTGAATATGGTCAGTACAGGTGCAGATGTAAGGTGCTGGATGACTTCAAGGCGCGCTGCTTCCTGTCGCTCCGTCCACTCCCATTTTGCGTCCTTTTTAGTAAGCTCGTAGAGTGGGATCATGATCCTTGAAAAGTTAGGTATAAAGCGTCGGAAGTAGCTAGCAAGGCCGTTAAACTGCCTAACCTGTTTTACTGTTGTTGGAATGGGTGATTTCAGTAAAGCTTCCACTTTGCGTGGGCTAGGGCGGACTTCACCATCCGAAATGACATTGCCTAGGTACTCAATGGATCGTTTGAAAAAGGTAGATTTCTCCACATTGATAGAGAAACCCGCCCTTTCCAGTGAGATCAGGATTTGTTCGAGGTGTGACATACCTTGCGAGAAATCTGTGCATTTACTAAGGACGTCATCAACGTAGACCTGGGCTATGCCGGCACTGCCCAGCAACGGTTGAAGTGCCCTGTTAATACAACGCTGATATACAGAGCAGGCATTGCTCAGACCGAAGGGCATGGTAAGATATTCGTATAAACCATCTGGGGTGACGAATGCGGTCTTTTCAATCGAAGGCTCCGCTACAGGGATCTGGTGAAATCCTGACGCCATGTCCAGAGTACTGTAGTAATGTCCGTGAGCTAATTGATCTATTTGGTCCGAAATTAATGGAAGTGGGTAGTGATCACGTAGGGTATTTGTGTTTAATTCCCGGTAGTCAACACAAAGGCGATCATCCCCGTTCTTCTTTTTAACAAGGATGATCGGGCTTGAGTACGGGGACTTGCTCTCCCGAACTATATTGAACTCGAGCAATTCTTTAATTATCTCCTGCACCTTTGCTCTTTCAACTGGACTGAGGCGGTATGGCCTACGTTCTACGTACTTATCCGGGTTTTTCAAACGGATCTCTAATTCGCCGGTATTCACGCGCGTTTTCGGGAAACCACGGATAAATACGTGTGCGTATTTATTGAGCAAGATATTTAATTGCTCGATTTCTCTATCGTTCGTAAGGTCACAATCTATTTTGTCAAAAATTGGATTATTAGAACGCAGATGCATCACTGTTTGTTGGCGAACCAATACAGCCCCGTTGGAAGTAACCAGCACGTTAAGATTTGTGTTCTTGATGAGGTCCATGCCAATCAAGAGGCCGGATGACATTTCGTAGTCTGGTATAACGAAAAATTCAAGTTCCACATTGACCTGATCAATAACACATATAGTTTTTAGAGTTGTTAGCGAAATAACGGGAAACTGACCGATACCTTGCAAGTAGTTTACAGCGTTAATTCTTCGCCCGGGCAGTTTGGCTGCGATTGACTCTCGAACAACTGAGCACTCCGCTCCGCTATCAAACACTGCTTGGAATGATAAGTCACCAATAGTTACCTGCATTGGCGTAAGTTTCTTTTGTCCGATGCAGTTTACCTTGGAGATAACCGCCGCGTCTCGTCTAAAACAGTTATCAAAACTGTGCCCCACTTTATGGCAAAAAGTACAGGTCGGCCTTGAACCAACCGCGTCCCGATTGTTGTTTTGTTGTTGAACGTTTTCAGACGGCTTAAAACGGCAGTCACGAGCCTGGTGCCCAATTTTATTGCAATATTTACAGTGAAGCGGTGGTTGATTATCAAAACGCGTCCGCTTACTTGGCACTTGAGATGCGTTCGCTCCGTGAGGGCGTTTGGTTCTGATTGAGGAAGCCACCGAAATAAGCTCAGGGACCGAAGTGGCCCGGGCATTCAGCAACTCGATTCGAAGTCGTTCGTCACTCACACATCCGATGACTGCTTCAACTGCATCGCCGTTTTCGAGTTTGTCCTTAGTGACACGGCGCCACAACAACCATGCTCGTGACAAAAATTCAGAAATATCCTTACTTACGTCGTAGGAGTGTTCACGAAATTTCACAATGTCTCGAGAGTAACGGTTTTCAGGTTCAAACGTAGTAATGAGATTTTCCTTGAGCTCCTCCCATGTTGATGTGGTTACAAGCCAATTATCAACCCACAATTTGGCCCTGCCTTTTAGCAAGCTTCCTACCTTCATACGGACTTCAAAATCGTTGAGGCTATACATTTCTATTGCTTTAGTGATATGTTGACACCATTCTCGAACCCCAACGTTTGAATCAGGGTCGTAAGAAGGTAGAAAAATGTCGTTAACCCTTACCTTATTGTTGTTTTGTTGAGAGACGAGTCGCTCAGACATTTGTTTCATCGTCTCCATCATCTGAGTCAGCAATTCAGCCGGAAGATTTCCTAGGCCTGTACTAACAGTAGGAGACGTACCAGAATGACCAGCGGAAGTGGGATTCGATCCCACTTCTGATGACGAAGGAGGAGCAGCATCAGGGTTTTTAGAAAATGTGATGTCAGCATTGCTGACATCACGATTATCATCTGCCATAGACCTAGGACCCTAACCACCTTAAAAAAAACGAAGCTACAATTGGATAGAGAAAGCTAAAAGGAATGAAAGAAAATAACAAAGAGAAAATAAATCAGTAAGAATACTTAGCTCGTTATTTATTTTTCGACCAGCCCACAGCAACGTCTCCGCCAAAAGTGACGTATTTTTGCACGCGGTGAATTGAGGCAAAACAAAAACGCGCGAAGCGCCACCTTAGTGGGAGCTCGTATATCGTCCACCAATCAGAACAAACCGCGCGCTCTTGCCTAGATTAACAGCGTTTACAAATTGTAGTCATTGAGACTCTTTATAATTAAACAGCCATTGCTTATAAGATTAATCACAATGTTAACTTAAGTAATTCAATTTATGATTTTAGCTAATGATCACAATTAATTGCAGATCACTTACACACAATAATAATGAAACTCAATAGGTTTCTCGGAACAACGAAATAGCACCAAACCACGCGTTGTACGCATTTTAAACACTTTTTAATCGGACAACGCTTAATTACGTAAACAAATGTAGTTTGACAATAGATTAATTGCGAAAACTAATTTAGATAATAATAACGTTCATAACAATTGATGGATTCATCAATGGTTATAAACGACTGTTTATTCATCACTAATCTGTTGCTTAGTGATGAATAAACAGGAAGTACATGGGTATCGCTTATCAAACTAAACACTGATTAATTAAAAGAGATAAATCGTCACACACTACAAACTATGATTAACTTTGAACGGTATAGAAATATTAAAAATCATAAGAAAATCCTAATTAGGCAATTATAGAATCAAAGTAATTTTATCGTTGCTGTCGCGACAAAGTTGCGCCGATATATATATATATATATATATATATTTATTTTTTATTAATCAATGATTTTCGGAAATATAATTTAAATAATATTTGTGTGTAATACCTATAATATTATTATATAATAAAATGTATTAATTATTAAAATATATAAAATGTTATTATATGTTGTATTACATTTAAATTGTGGCATTCAATAGATCTTCAGCAGCGTCGTAAGTAACCATTTAGTGACTCGGTGTTTAACCTCTCTCATCGTGAGTTGTTTAAGATCTTCACGACTTTGTTATTTTATTGTAGATTGAAGCGTGGAAATATCTACCGAATCTACGAGCAAAGGTTGTTTCAACTCGAATGGTGGGGGCATGGTATATTCGTTTTGTTAGAATGGCGTCGTGATTTGGTGATGTGATTAAAGCCTGGTGGCTAGTGATGGTAGCCCTCAGCAGGTAAAGTTTCCTGACGCTCAAAAGCTGACAGTCGTCATACAAGTTGGCGGTGGGATATCTGCGAGGTTTCCGGAGCATGACCTTTAGTACAGCTCTTTGAGCTCTTTCATTTACCAGCATGATTGTCTTTTGTGCACCTCCCCACACAGATAGACAATAGCTGAGTACTGATTGACAGATCGCCTTGTAAATTAATCTGAGTAGTTTAATGTCTGCACTGTGTCTAAGGATTTTCATAATATATATCGACTTTCTGATTTTTTTAGTTACTTTATTAATGTGTTCTTGAAAAGATAGGTTTTCATCAAGGGTTACTCCTAAATAAGTTATATTGGTTGTACCCTTTATTTCAGGACAGTCGCAATTCAGCCCAATTTGATCACATTTATGAACCTTGATGCTCTGTAAGAAAGGAGGAGCTGAAGCTCGGGTTTTGTGAAATGAAACGAACTTTGTTTTTGTCGTATTTACTCATGTATTTGTGTTTCTAAAATTATAATTCATTTGTTTTTTCCTCAATTGTTTTTTTCTTGCGTCACTCAGCTTACAAAATGGAAAACTTAAAATATCGCGTTATTTACGAGTATGAGTTCTACCGTGGCACCAGTGCTGCAGAAACGGCTCGAAGGATTCATGATGTTTATGGCGACGGTGCATCAATAGAAAACACAGTGCGGTTTTGGTTCCAACGTTTTCGTTCTGGAAATTTCCACCTGCAGAACCAGCCCCGTGGACGGCCGGAGACCAAAGTTGATAATGAAGAATTGAAGGCTATTGTGGAAGCGGATCCATTGCAAACCACGTCCGAGTTAGCTGCAGGCTGCGGTGTTAGTGATAAAACTGTTTTAATCCACTTGAAGCAAATTGGGAAAGTGAAAAAGTTTGAAAGGTGGGTACCTCACGAACTGAGTGAAGCAAATCAACAAACGCGCGTTGACTGCTGCGTTGCATTACTCACCCGGCACAATAATGAAAGGATTTTTAATCGAATAGAATTTTAAACCTGTGATGAAAAGTGGATCCTGTACGATAATTGGATGCGCTCATCGCAATGGCTGAACCCTGCCGAACCAGCCAAACTATGCCCCAAGCGAAAATTGACTCCAAAAAAGTTACTTTTGAGCGATTGGTGGACTAGTGCTGGTGTCGTTCACTACAGCTTTCTTAAATCTGGCCAGACGATTACGGCAGATGTCTATTGTCAGCAACTGCAAATCATGATGGAAAAGCTAGCTGCTAAACAACCGAGGCTGGTCAATCGCTCTAGGCCACTGCTGCTTCATGATAACGCTAGACCACACACTGCACAACAGACGGCTACCATATTAGAGGAGCTTCAATTGGAATGTCTAAGACATCCACTGTTCTCTCCGGACCTTGCTCCAACAGATTACCATTTTTTTCTAAATTTGGATAACTTCTTGAAAGGGAAAAATTTAAACCCCGTTGGGGCAGTCCAAACCGCCTTCAAAGATTTTATTGATTCCCGTCCGAATGTTTTTTTTAGTAAAGGGATCGAAGAACTACCTGTGAGATGGCAAATGTGTATAGATAGCAATGGTACATACTTTGATTAAATAAATATATTATATTTAAGAACAAACTACTTTATGTTCCTCCCATGCAAAACGCCAATTTCCTATGTAAGGACATAATATAATTTTATCTACACACGTATCATAAACCCTCTTTACTGCGTACAAAAACCGCACGTTACTATCAGCATAATGTTAAACTACTTGGTAAAAACTCATTTCTTATTTGAAAAATTACACATTATGACCATAATGTGTAAATCACTCGTCAAACCTCAGCCGAAAAGACTAGTTTGGCTGAGCTTCTCTCCCTCAAGATCAGCTTGCACCACAACAATATTCTTCTAAGTTCTTAAAGCCCCACTTCGCATCGATTTTGAATCTTTTGAAAAGCTACAATGAGTCTTGACTCCTCTCCGTCGTGACACTGACATCAAGCTGCGGATAAAGAAAAAAATCCCCAGGTCTTAGATTTTTTTCTGTGAGTGACGTTGCTGTTTCTAGTTCCCACGACACAGGGGCTCCCCCTAGTGTAGCAATATACAAGCCTGTTTGTAAATATTTATTTTTATGATTCCCCGCGACCCGCAAAATAAATAACTCGCTCAAAGTAGGTACAGCTGTGTCTCTGCCACAGTGTATGAGAAAAGCGTGACGTTAAGTTACTGGTTATGGGGCATTGCGATTTCGAACCTTATGCTATGGTAAAAAAATTCAAAACCTAAAAAATTGTTGAACGTTTTTCATACGTTTACAGGTACCAAGGGGTTATATATGAAAAAACTTCAACAGCATTTAGGAAGTAGGGACCAGCTGTGGGCTGCACTTCTGAAGTCGTAACAGTTATCGGATTCATGATGAGGCTCGTTCCGTTTATCGTTTACTGTGAAACTGTGGCGTAGATTAAAGGGGTTACAGTATTGTGAAAGAATATAAATAAAACCGGTCAAGTGCGAGTCTAAATCGCGCACGAAGGGTTCCGTACCACCGTTCAATGGAAGCGATGGTGTGGAGTGAATAGTTTGGATTTTACAAGGCAAAATATTGTTTACAAAGTTATTGGTGCGGTTACTTTCACACTCCATGTACGTAACCAGGTGCATCCATAAGTTTGTATGTGGTATTGAAAGAATTGTTGTATGGGAGCCCCCTTAAATATTTCTTTTATCCTGTTTTTTAGTATTTGTTGTTATAGCGGCAACATAAATACATCATCTGTGAAAATTTCAACTGTCTAACTATCACGGTTCTTGAGATACAGCCTGGTGACAGACGGATGGACGGACAGCGGAGTCTTAGTAATAGGGTCCTGTTTGGAACCCTTCGGGTACGGAACCCTAAAAACATGACAGGCACATTAATGGCTTCCGGTTTCACTGTAGTTACATGGCCTTGGTCTGCTATTTCTGGCTGTAGGTGACACCGGACTTCAGAATGACATGGGTCGATGCCGACGTTTGAAGGTGCCATTTGGTTGTGGCTGCATGAAAAGCAGCTATTTATCACCATAGTCAAGAAACTCCTTCGTCATCACTCAAGAAACTCATTCGTTGTTTATCACTATTCTGCAAGTATAAGTAAGTTATGTACTCATACGTGTTTCAATTATACTGATATAAGGCAACGCGGACGTCAAACGAAGTCGCTGGAAAAAGCGTTTATATAATATTTATGTTGGCACTTTTATATTCAGTTTTATATTATTTATTTAGATATGTACTAGGTATATTATATTGTTGTACATATGATCTACCCCTAATTTGGTATGCCGGAAGAGATCTATTAAAATAAATAAACTCGCCTTTTGACACTGTTCTTATGCATGTTCTTATGTAAGTCGTCGTTTTTTTAAAAACTATTTGATCAGACAAAATAAACTATAAAAACATTATAATTTTATTTGTACTTTCTGAATTTAGATTGTTATGCCTTCTAAGAACTATATACATTGTAAACTTATGCAAAGTCATTATATATTTCGACCATTATTAATCTTTACAGTTATACCTTTCAAACCTTATTACACTGACGAGCAATGAAAAAGCCTGTCATGTTTTTATTTATATTCTTTCACAATACTGTAACCCCTTTAATCTACGCCACAGTAGTAAATAAACAAATAAACGGAACGAGCCTCATCATGAATCCGATAACTGTTACGACTTCAGAAGTGCAGCCCACAGCTGGTCCTACTTCCTAAATGCTGTTGAAGTTTTTTCATATATAACCCGTTGGTACCTGTAAACGTATGAAAAACGTTCAACAATTTTTTAGGTTTTGAATTTTTTTACCATGGCATAAGGTTCGAAATCGCAATGCCCCATAACCAGTAACTTAACGTCACGCTTTTCTCATACACTGTGGCAGAGACACAGCTGTACCTACTTTGAGCCAGTTCTTATTTTGTGGGTCGCGGGGCATCATAAAAATAAATATTTACAAACAGGCTTATATATTGCTTATGACCCCACACTAGGGGGAGCCCCAGTGTCGTGGGAACTAGAAACAGCAACGTCACACACAGATAAACATCTATGACCTGGGGATTTTTTTCTTTATCCGCAGCTTGATGTCACGACGGAGAGGAGTCAAGACTCATAGTAGCTTTTCAAAAGATTCAAAATCGATGCGAAGTGGGGCTTTAAGAACTTAGAAGAATATTGTTGTGGTGCAAGCTGATCTTGAGGGAGAGAAGCTCAGCCAAACTAGTCTTTTCGGCTGAGGTTTGACGAGTGACTGATCACTTTGAAAGGAATGTCAGAACGTAATAAGATAGGCATACAACCATCAGCATAACCGTCCTTGAGCTTGAACCCTGGCAGAGTATCCCTTTACACCCGAGAGATAAAATTCTTGTAAATGCTATTAAAATGTAGTTACGTGGTTTCTTTAGTGTCCAAAACATATGAGAAAAATACTGAAAAAAATCCTGCTGGTGCTGGTCTCCAGCAATCAGACCCTCACGATTGTGTGTTTCGGGAAATAATTGAATTTCGCACGATCGTGAGTGTGTATTATCATCAGGGTTTAGAATGGAAATAAAACCATGTTTAACCACAATATTTTTTATTTATATTATGAGAACATAAAAGTACAATCTTTCTTCACAATTTTTAATCAGTCTTTATCGTAACGTACGTTAAACCAAGTTATCATAATTTCAAACACTTATTTTATAGAGATCAACAGTTACAGTTTTGGTAAAGTATTATAATATTTTAGAAAGTTTGTTTAATCAGTAATAATCAGCCTTATATAATACTTATAAACAAATATTTTACTTATTTATGACGTGATAAATATTAAAACAATTTTTGACACGAGACAGACACAAATAAACGTTACATTTTTCACACCTTATTTTTGAGCGACTACCATATTCTTCGAACCGACAAGACCTGGGCGCTTTTATATCATCACTAATATGATAATGCTCGTAGCCGTCATATCTTTTCGCTTCTGATGGTGCGATAGCTGGCCTATGTATTTTGTAATCTCGAAGAGGTACTTGAGCAGATTCTTCGCTGTCTTCGTTGCGAGTACGATCGGGTTTCGATGATAAGCTCTCAGCAACATTCATAAGAAACTCAAGGAGGAGCATTGAGTCCTTTCTAGAAAGTTTATTAACCAAACAGTCGTTTCTGTATAGCCTCCTAGCATTAACTACTGACAGATCTAAAAAATTAATCAAAACTTTCAATATCCACTTTTTAGTTTTCATGAATGTTCGATAATATTCCATCTGTTGGTACAGTACATCGACACCACCCATGAACTGGTTGTAGTTCCTGACTATTTTGGGGGCTGGAACATCGACATAAACTTTACGTTTTTTGTCCCATCGTTTTACGTTTGATTGTTCTTCAGCGGCGGTACAGTTCGACGCTAGTAATACAGATTTATTATCCTTCCATTTTACTATTGCGGTAGGGGTACAAACAAACTGCTGAGACTCGCCGCGTTGCATCTCTGTATCTTTTTTGAATTTAAAAGTCACTCGGTCTGGGATTCGGTTCTGCATAATGGTACCAGTTGAATGCAGACCTAACTTTTCCATTGACTCAGTCAACGGAAAGGTGGTGAAATACCGGTCGTGGTAAACGCAGCTGCCAGGTGGAATGCTTTTTATCAAGAGTAAGATTACAGATGGACCGAGAACGAGATTTGACTCGCCGAAAGTCGTCTTGGCGCCTTTGTAGATCTCAAAATCTAAGAATCGCTCTGATGTGGTAAAACCAAAGTTTTTTAGACCTACAGGTCGGGGTTTTTTTTTAACAACTTGGCGTAACTTACAGCGTCCTGTGAAGGGTATCATCTGTTCGTCGATAGAATAGAAGCTTGGAACTCTTTCCAGCTTATTACAGGTTTCTTTTACCTTATCAATCATGGGTTGCACTTTCCATAGCACGTTATCCTTTTCGCTTGCTGGAAATTTGTAATCAACAACATAAAGGGCATTGCGAAGTGTAAGAAACCTGTCTCTTGTCATCAGGTCACAAATCAGACCTAATCTAGTACCCGCTCTCCAATACATTGGTACTCGAGGATAGGGAATGCACCCCATGATTATATGTATTGCAAATACCTTAGCAATTTCAATTCCCGTAGATTTGAGTTCATGGCCAGTAGTGCGTAGGTAATATAAGTTGGTACAATGAGATATATTTTCTAAAAACTCATTGTCAAAATAGTCATTGAAATAGTCTATTGGACGTCTTTGTTGGCAAGACAGGATAGTCATGGGACTTCCCTGTAAAAGCTGTCTGCTTCCATATTCGCTTTCTTGCAACCCTGGGTACGGAATCTAGTCTTCTCCCACAAATGGAGCCTCTTCCACGATGACTTGCAGGGGATCTCGATCTATCATTCGGGACAGAAGTTGAACGGGAAGGCCTTTGACGGGAACTTCTTGATTCTCGGATAGTAGTCCTTGATGTTGACGGGTGACTCAGTTGGCAGTGAAGGCGGCTGTATTAATGGAAAAGCGGAAGTAGATACCGTAGATGGTGTTTCATCGATTGTTTCGTCATCCTGCTCCTCTGCAGTTACGTTTTCTTCAGCTGTCTGCTGAAATAGGACATCGCGATCGAAATCTAAGTCGTCGTCGTCCAAATCTTCGGTTTCGGAGATATTGCCATTTTCCAAAATCTCACATATGTCTTCATCCGTAAGCAAATGTCCTAAAAGTTCATAAAATAAATAAATTTAAAGCCACAAAACACCAAAACAACAAAGAAAGGCACAAAAATAGTTAACACTAAGTTCACATACTACAACCGATATGCTACGATCGTGCGAGTTTAAATTTCGAAGGATATTCTCGTCAAACTATTGAACAAATGTACAAAACAGCTATGACAGTTTCTTTAACAACTAATAAACAAGCAAAATACAGGAAAAGGTTTTTAAAAATCTCTTTATTTATTTAAATAGGAATCACTTACTTGAGCGGTCGCTCTTGACAAAAAACGCAGCCATCCTTACCACATCCTTTTGGCGAATGACGAGTCCAAACTTGTTTAAATACCACTAAGGTATATTTTGGCGCGCTCTCAGATAGACTCACGAACGATCGACGTCGTTTGCGATCGCAGAAATAGTTTCGGGTACAGTGTAGAATTTTTCAAAGTCAAGACTCACGATTGTACTATCTCGGGGGTAAAGGGACGGAGGCATGGTTTGCGAAAAGAGTCTGAAAGAACTCCATGTTACCCTAATCGCTAAAAGCTTCAAGGATATCAGCCAGCATAGCTAACTGAAATGGTTTGGGCGTTAATATGTACGACCTTGAAATTTAACGCCAACCGCGTGAATACGCACTTTCGACTACTGGACAGTAATGCGTCCGCGAGGGAGTCGACACCTCCCGTACCAAGAGCATCACCGGTTGAAAAATATGAGAAAATACTAACTGTAATAGTAGTTTATGTGACTGCTACATAATGGAGGGCATTAATACTCGAGAGTGGGTTTATGAAACGAGCCGAAGGCGAGTTTCATAATAATATCACTCGAGAGTTTTAATGCCTAATTATGTACAGTTACATACACTAGTTTATCTACACACATATCATAAGCTCTCTTTGATGTGTTCAGGAACCGCATGTTTGACCAGCATTGTGGCTCTGCAGTTGTTAAGCTTGTTCTGTAGTACCAACTTCACAGATAAACTAGGGGCGGCACGCAGGCGGACGTCTGCGTTCGAAATTTTAATGTCATAATATGTAGAAAATTTACACTCATTAAGCTAACCTTTCCCGTTTAGGAGTAATTTGGTGCTATCTCACTGGAACTTTTTCATTGCTCGTCAGTGTTATTCTGATTTTATATATTTTAAACTAAATGTTTTGTTTTTATACATTTCAATCTGTATCCGTCGCAAATCTAAAAATATCCAAGACTCATGGTTTTTTCCCTCCCCGGCTGGGATTCGATCCAAAGCCACTCGCTTGCGAGGCAGAGACACGACCGGTGAGCAGCGGAGGTCGTTACATATATGATTATGATTGTAAATAAAACATTATACATATGTGGATCTATAACGTTATTAAGTTTTTTTTTGTTGTTGTTAAAATATCGTTACTTACTTTTGTACTAGCAACATTGTTGGTAGGTGACAGCTAGACGTCGAGATAGAGAGAGATGAGGTTAGAACGACGATGGTTATATTGTGTTTATAAATTTAAAAAAATTGCGAAGAAATCACTGTCATTTCAATAAGCAGACCCCACATATATATAGCACATTAATGTCCTCACCGAGGTGCAAAGTCTAACCCGGATACGAGAAAGATTAACCCAGACTCAATCACAGCCGTGATCTTAATGTGTCATCTGAAACACTAAACTTTCAGGTTTCACGCTTGCTTCTCACACAGGAGGTGCAGGTTCCATTCCTGACCATTTACCAATGAGATAATTAATTTATCTTAAGTACATTATACAGACGTTCTAACAGTGATGGAAAACATCGTGAGGAAACCTTCATTACTCCATAGTAATGCATACGCAAAATGGAGTATTGAATAACTGTTATAACGGGCTCAATTGTGCCTCTGCCACCCCATATGGGAAAAGGCATGACGCCATGTTATGTTATGTTAACACAAAAAAGAAAACCCAACGTCTTACATCTATATCTCTATTCGCACACAAATAGCTGTGATAATCGTCGTGGCATGCAGATTGTAATCGCCTTCATATCCCATTATTGTTCAACTTGCATTTCCATAAACATTATCTTTAGAAACCTAATACTCGGTGACTTTTTATTCGTTTTGTTTAATACGGCGAATGATAGTACCCATCGATATGAACAACTTTTCCCAAGAAACATATTCTAACGAAAAAAAATGTGGGTTCTCCATAGTAACTTATAATCAATATAATAATATATATATGAATATAAGCTGATGTATCAAAAACAAAAGTCAGGAACAAAAATTTTTTTTGTTGAGACCATATGTTTTTTCGGGAAAGTTGTTCATATTGTTAGATGCTATCATTCCCCGAAGTTAACAAAACGAATAAAAAGCCCTCGTGTACAAACTGTCGCTCCTCATATCCAGAAAATTGACTAGATATAGGATAATAAAACACATGGTGTTGACGTTGGTATCCGGTTTAATTTTGTACGTCAACATTATTCTGAGCGTTTTCTTTCCACTTTTCCGAAGAGCTGTCGACTGTTAGATCTCAGCCTTACTCTGAACCGCAAGCAACATAAGTGAATGCTCGATTTAGTTGAGTTTTGACCAGATTAATCTCCGAGACAAAAGGTCACAGACAATAATAGTATTTTTTATTAAAGATAACCAATATTGCAAACGGCAGTACAGGGGCAGACGTCCTCAAGGGATGTAGATGCAATTACGTGAGGAGCGACGAGTTAAACTTAGGAATAGAAAAGCCGATTACAGCTCGCTGAGAATCGATTTACGAACAAAGCAAAACGTCCATTTAATGTACTATAATATTCTCTACAAGCCTGCTCATAATTATATTCTTATGAATTAGATGTGCTTTTGCAGTAAACGATCGATCGGGTTTTAATTTACCTTGAGAATCCCCGGAGGCATTCAAGTCTGTGGTCTGCGGGGACGAATGAACCCTTGAGCAGGTATTACATACTTCAGAAGCGTTTAGTGAAATTGGTCATTTGGGGCCTCCAGAAACTATTCGTATTCAACAAGATAAAACAGAAAGGCAAAATCAAATTTTAAGAGATATATTCTGAATATTCTTCTAAAATTATTTGATTTCAGTTTTCCCTGCTAATTGATTGACTTATCGGCACAAAACGTATGTCCCAGTAAAAGTGTTATGAAAAGTGTTAAAACAGTAAAAAAATATAAAATAATACTTGAAACCTTTTAAAAGACTTTGCTTTTTTACATTTCCCTTCCCTCCTTTTTATCCGGTATCATATAACTAAACGTGACTATACAGATATGTATGAATGAAGCCACATTCTTACATCATAGGATGCATTGGTATCATGTTGCAATGTTCTCAGCTCAGTTCATTAAGCTTGTCTCAAGATTAGTTAACATTTACGCTGTGTAATTTTTTCCACCATATACGGCAGGTCATTAACGTACACTAAGAAAAGGAACGGACCTAAGATAGAACCACTTACTACTTACTTTAAGGCGTACTTTTGAAGATATAAGGACCGGAAGTTTCGCACTCCAGAAACTTCTAGAACAGTGCAGAACATTCGAGAGTATGTTAGGGGTATATAAAGCAAGATCCGTCAGGGGTATCAACGTTCGGGAACATTCTGGAATGTTGTGGAATGTGCAGGAACTTCCCAGATCATTGTGGAACATTCCAGAATACTCCCAAATATTATGGATTATTCAGGAATAGTCTGGAATGTTCGGGAACATCCCAGATTATTGTGGAATATTACAGAAAACTCTCGAATGTTGTGGAATGTTCTAGAACATTGTGGACTATACGAAACCTTTTTTGTATGGATATATATAGCATGATCTGTCATGGGTTTGAACTTACGTTTCTTACCAGTGATGCTCAGATAATGAATAAAAACAAACTGTGAAGTGAAGAAGTATAAATCTAAAATCAAATGTGAAAAGTGTTAACTTAGTGTATTTCTTAATAAAAAGATTTGGTTCATATTTTATACAATATTTAAACGCAAAAGAGGAGGAGACCGTGCCAGTTCTGAAGCAAAACGGCGTAAAAAAGGACCGAAAAATAACGAAACAGTCGAAGAGCGTGAAGCACGTTTACGTTGCTAAAGAACGAGATTGAGCACAGAAACTAAATAACAACGAAATAAATGAATTGAAAAATCATGATGGGTGACATAATCTGATATTAAAAGACTGCAAACGCAAGCCACTCATGAAAAGATCACTCTAGGAGAAGCACGAACAAGGACAAGTAAACAGTACAACCAAACAAATTAAGCATTCCACAACGACCCGACGAAAGAATATAATAAAAAAACACATCGTTATCGGAAAAAAGGATAGCAAATGCCAATTTTGCAATACAAAAAATCATTAAAGAAACACCAGGAATCTGTTGCATTAATGGAAACGTTTGATTACCACCACTGGAAGCACCTCTGCAGGAATTTATACATTATATAACCGGGGAAACTCCAGAATCAAAATACTTTTGATTGACGGTTTGACGACCCGAATGCCTACGAAGCCAAGAGTCCGGGGTTCAAGTCCTGGTGGGGGCAAATATTTGTTTGATGGGAACGAATTTTTGTACTCCAGTCATGGTTGTTTATCTATCTAAGTATGATATTTATCTATATAAGTATGTGTATCGTTGTCTAGTACCCAAGATACAGGGGATCCTAGTTTGGGGCAAGATCAATGTGTGTAAATAGTGTCAAAGGTATTATTATTATATTACTTTCTTCAAAATACAAAAGCGTACAATGCCTGTTCCAAATGACGTCTTTCGTTGTCACTTAGGTCAACACTTACCGAGATGAAGTCAATTATGTTTTTCCGTTCAAGGACATATCTATCACCAAATGGGAACATTACTACCACTACCAAACGAAGACTAAAATTTTCAGCAAGTACATATATTTCATCGGCAATGAAGAAAGAGAAAGTGATCTATGATGTACCAACATCAGTGGTTTTTGACAAGAAATAAGCCAAGATGTACAGAGGATCTTACACAAAATCAATCTACTTATTCACATATTCAAAACAGCACTAGACCGAATGAATTATTATGAATGAACGAATTATTTCTGATGACTGTAAAGAAGAAAACGAACGTCGATTTAATGCACCTCAGATAGACAAAGTCGCCATCGTATTTGCGGACAATGAAGACACAAGACTTGACATAATTGTACAACGAAGAGAAGAAGGACTAAAACGCATTGCAGGGACACACCGTTCATATGATGCCTTCCAATATCGATTAATCTTTCTGTATGAAGTGGACGGATATAATTTTAACGTGAAACAAATCTTATCTAAGCCAGGAGTAGAAACGAACAAAAAAAGACTGAAGAATCTATCAAGACTGATGAAACAAATACAAGAAGCTATGGCCATACCTAGAAACAAGATGTGCGCAAGGACTGACTCGACAGTTATCCTCTCCTGGGTCTTAGGAGATCCAATAAGATGGAACACATATGTCAAAAATAGAGTTGTGGAGATGTTGGACAATGTGGGAGATCACTGGTACCGCGTTAGCACACTTCAGAATCCAGCTGATGCTGCATCTAGAAGGAAAAAAGCAGGCGACCTAAAGAATGATGAGTTATGGTGGACAGGACCAGAATGGTTAAGAGAGATGTTACACTAACTAGACCAATAAACCCAACAACCGAATTAGAAAAAAAAACACAATACAAACAAATCTAAAGATATAAGAAGAAGGTCTGCTGGAACAATTTGGAAACTTTGATACCCTAACATAAATTATGAAAACTATATCCTACAGCAAACGATTCCTGAAAAGAGAAGGAGACAAGGAGAAGCCAATTGCAGCCGAAAAATAATAATAATAATAATAATACCGTGGACACTATTTACACACATTGATCTAGCCTCAAACTAGGATTCCCTGTATCTTGGGTACTAGACAAGGATACACATACTTATATAGATAAATATTATACTTAGATAGATAAACAACCATGACTAGGATACAAACATCCGTTCTCATCAAACAAATATTTGCCCCCACCGGGACTCGAACCCGGGACCCTTGGCTTCGTAGGCACTGCCGACTCAGCCATTTGGGTCGTCAAATTGGATGAGACATTAAAGGCATGTTTAAAAATAGTACAGAGACATAGATTCAACGAAGAAATTATATCAATCAAAGAAAATAAACCTTTAAAAAACAGTAAAATAATTACACTTGAACCCTAACTAGACGAAGACAATATACTCAAGATGGGCGGAAGACTGAGACACTCAGAACTGGACGAGAGTAGTAAAAATCCAATTATTTTTAAACAGCGACAACAATCTCACTGCTCTCATTGTAAACGACGCACATCGTAGAAATTAACACGGAGGGGTACAGTTGATGCTTGGCTATTGAGAAACAAATACTGGATCATAAACGCTGAGAGGCTGGTCAAAACCAATATTCAAAATGATCAAGACAGAGCGCATCAAGCAAAAATCAAATGATGGGAGATTTGCCTAAATCGAGAGTTACCCCAGCGAGGCCCATGTTACATAGCGGGGTAGATTTTTCAGGCCATCACCAAATTTTGATATCTAGAGGAAGCCAAGCCCTACAAATCATATAATATATCTATATTTGTATGCATGGTTACTAAAGCCATACACATTGAACTAGTCGGAGACCTGACTTCAGATTAATTTATTGGAGCGTTCAGAAGATTTGTAGCAAGAAGAGGTAAATGTGCACATCTCTCTCTCATCTGAAACTTTGTTGGATTCAACAAATGCCACCGCTTAGAATGAAGCCAGATTATAGTTTAATGGTGAGGTAGAACAAACTCTTGCCCTGGACGGCACCTAATGGCATTTCAATCGTGCGTACAGTCCACATATGGGCGGGCTATGGGTGGTCGGTGTGAAATCCATCAAACACCACCTTAAGAGAATAGTACAATCGCATCTTATCTTTGAGGAAATGAGCACCACATTGTGCCAGATATAATCATGCCTGAATTCTAGGCCCCTATGTCCGATAGATATTCCGGAGTTTCTACCCCTGGCTATTTCCTCATAGCAGAAGCTCCAATAACAGTACCAAGTCCGAGTCCACAGCATCTACCACCCACTTATCTGTCCCGTTGGCAACATGTGCAGAAACTGACTGCTGAATTTTGGCATAGATGGTAGTAAGAGTACCTGTCCAGACTATAGCAAATACCGAAGTGACTGAAGCCAATACCAGAATTTGATAACGGTGACATTGTACTGATAAAGTCTGATAACATGCCACCTGAGAAGAGGGCATCTTGGACGTATTGTTGCCAAACATCCTGGAGGTGACGGTGTAACGAGTTTACAGTGTAAAAATTGGAAGTGCAGTAATAGAAAGAGCTACTAATAAACTATGTCTATTATCTGTAGATCCGAAGCATGAATAATTGTTCCAATTCATTGATCAATGTTTTCATTTAAATTTTTCTATAGACATGAATAAATAACTAATTCATTGAATGTTAATAACCTTATTTGATATTTTTTCGTAAGCATGAATGAGTAATTGTTTTATTACTTTGCAATGATATTATAGAAATTTGATGTTAAACAAACCTGAAATGTTAAAGTTATCTTAACCCGAAATGTTGAAATATTTAAGTTAACTAAGTTTGTACTTTGTAAAGAACTTATATGTTCTTTGGTGGGCGGTACATTAAAGCTAAAGTCTGTTTCTAGGGCAGGCGAAAACACGGTCATTGACTTTTGTGCCTATCACAGTGATCACCAACCTTTTTTGGTGAGGTTCAAAAATTATCAGTCGGGAATAAATAAAGTTATAAGAAAAATAATTATTTATAATATTTATGTATATTATTTATAATAAAATCGTTTGCTGATTCTAAAATTTGTTTAATTACACAAGTACACACGGTTTTGGACCTGAGCAACTAAAGGCTCGCACTTGAAAACTAGAACCAATTTTGACACACGGAAGAAGTTTTGCGTTCAGGTCATCAAATAACATAAGAAATCGTTCTCATCAGTTCAGGTCAAACAGTTGTTCCGAATTTGTAAACTTGTGTTATTTTTTTAATTTTAAATGTTTTATCAGGCGCCAACGCGATGTACGGCTGCAATTGGGTGACATGTCGCTTGAATAGACAGCCTGTAATATTTTATTCAATGTTGGAAGTTCACACTTTAAATTAAATTCATGCACTTTTCTTCTAATGCACGACTTATCAAAGTCATCAACAATCTTAACCACACTACGACACTTCTTTGGCCGAGTTGCTGACCTCACCGTATCATTTTCTGTATATTATTTTAGAACACGGTAAACAGTAGTCATACCAATGCCTAAAATTTCAGCTGTTTTATTTTTCATACCTGTTTTCGATTTATATTTGTCACTAGCGCAGGTTTCTTGCACATATTTATACACGTTCACAATCATGATTTTTTCATTTTCCGAAATATGACCCATCTTGCGCTTCTTTCGTGGTAACGTAAAGTCTTTAAAAAGGTTTTGATGTGGATGAACCGGGCTCCATATCTCTTGGAAAACGATAAAAACAAGTTAAATAACACAAGGAAACTTTAACAGCGGAAAACTGATACTAACTAAACTAAACCATTAACAAATAACCGACACTATCAAAACACAAGCAAGCGGGCGTAATGCCTGACGCCGAAGCTCCGTTTTTTCGCCTGCCCTAGAAACAGAGTATAGCTCTTTACGTAAATGTCATTAATGTCAACGTTAAACCTGCACCAATACAAATGTCACTTCATTAGTCAGTCGCAATAAACTCGCAATAAAATCATACAAACCTCACGTCGTTATCATTCCATATCCAAGAAACTAGGTAAAATGAATCTTAACCGCTACAACACCCAGGTTTTTCGTTGCGGTAACTCTTTCAACTCTTTCACCGATGTTTAGGTCAGATGTGTGAGCTACAATTTGATTTTGGAATTATATTAATGAATTACCTTGATGAAATTCTCAACCACGCACTAGCTTAGGTACACTTCTAATTATCTCATAAATGGCTAGATCCTAGCTGTCCAATCTAAATAGATTGAGCTAGGACAACTTTGGTCATTGTTGAAGTAATTAGCGCAACACTTTGCATCTTCATAAACGACGCATCTTAGGGACTAGAACTAGATGTCCCCTAAACGTCTAGCTTGACAATATAGGATATGTGCAGTAAAGCGTGAATGGGTTAGGAGGTCGATTAGATAAGATTGGCCCGCAATTAGTGGGAAAGATAAGTTTCCAGTCCTCGTATCTCTCTTTACAGGTATCGGAGAGTCTGGATCAATACTTAAAAAACTAACTGACATATTATTATAAATGTAAAATAATGATATATCAGTTTGATGTTCTCATGAGATATGTTTTATATCATAATAATTATAATGATGGTGTTTAAGAAATTAAATTGTGGTTATCGTTTCTAGCAATATAATAATCAACTTGGCGACGCGTGTAAGCCTGTGCGTTGCGCTAAACAACAAAATACTGTTGCGTGCGCGTTGCACAAGAGCCCACAGCTCTTGTGCATCGCGCTGGTTGCGGTGTTTGGCTTGTATGTGAGTAGGCCCTCTCTTCCTCTCTCTCATGGAGGGAAGTCCATCTTGAGGTTCCTGGTTCCAACTCCTATATCCAGACCAAAGCTAAGTAGAATCTAGTACCCACTTATAGTCATTTACTTATTTTCATGATGTTTTAATTCTTTATGTATTGTGATAAGCTATGTTATATGATATCTTAACCAAACCTTTAATGATGTGTGCGTTAATCAAATCATGACGTAACCTAGACGATCAATATTTTTAGCCATTTAGAGTCATATAAGTGAAGAAAAGTGAGGTTGTAAGGGCGAGGTACATACAAAGTGTAGACTTTAGGATAGATTTATAATGAGGCGCGAGAATCCTATTCAGGCGAGAGGGGTAAGAGCATTATACATTGAATCCAAAACAGCTATGGGACTCGTGTGTGACTTAGTACCTATGCTAAACTTCCAAGTTACAAAGGATAAAAGCTACAACATCAACAAACTACTTCACAAACCACTTCGCAATGACAAGCCAAAAAAAATTACAATGTTATCATGGACCGGATCAACAACAACACAGGCGGAATTATTTACTTAGACGCCCCAGGCGGCACCGGAAAAACGTTTATAATAAATCCATTGTTGGCAGAAATACTTGCTAAACAACACATCTCACGTGCAATGGCATCAATAGTCAATAGTCAAAGTACTTTATTACTGTAGATATTTACATATACTTAGCAAACGTCATTTTTTGCCTCTTCTCTACATTGGACCACTGTGGGAGAAGAAGGGCGTAGAAACTCCCACAGATTTATTTTTAGATCTCTTTTAAAAATAGGTTGTGCTTAACTAATACAAATATGAAAAATTTAATTGTTCAGTTTCAGTTTCAGTTTCAGTTTATTTTTTGCATTCCATATATAATATAGGTGGAGATTATCATTATGGACCTTGTCCAGGTACAGCAATTTGCGAGAGGGCGATATTACAATATTGCAATATTTCTACGTACTACTTAATTTATATATAAATTAAATTGTATCAGATAATTAGTTGTATAATGTTAGTTTTCATATGTTTGAAATTTTTATTCTATACCTATTTTAATAATTATAATTCGTCATTTAAATAATCATTTACACAATAATAGCATTTAGTAATTAATAGTTGTTTTAATGAACTTATAAATATGGTATCTCTAGTTTCTGTCGTTAGATGTTTTGGTAACTTATTATAAATTTTTGCAGTCATTACTAGAGGGTTTGAAGAGTGTATGTTTAGTCTAGAAGGTGGTAGCGCTAGTCCTTTTCTTGGTCTTAGGTTGTGATTCGTTGGCATCTGATCTTGGCGTTTTGTGTAAATTTCAGGATATTTTCGGACGAATTTACAAGTTTCCAGTATGTATATGCTAGGGAGTGTGAGGATTTTGTGTTCTGTAAAGTGTGGCCTACAGCTGTCTCGAGGTTCAATATTTGTGAGTATGCGTATTAGTTGCTTTTGTAGAGTGAAAACGCTTTGTGCGTTAGTGCTGTTACCCCACAGTAGGATACCGTAACTAAGCCACGCATAAGCATAGGCATAGTAGGTAACTAAAGCTGTTTTTAGGTCCGTTGACTTTTTTACCTCCCGGAGAGCGTAGGTAAATCTAGATAGCTTGGAACGTAAGATTTGGGTATGTACTTTCCAATTTATATTCGTATCTATATTCAAACCTAACAGGGAAAATTCGCTCACCGTATTCAATCTTATGTTGTTGAATGTGAAATTTATGTCTAGTGGTTTTTTCTGAGGTGGGTGAAATAACATTAATTTAGTTTTATTGAAATTTATCTGAAGGTTGTTATGATTAATAAGCAGAAATAAATAATTACAAAATTATTAACAGCAAGGTCTGTGTTGAGCCAGATTAACCCCATACAGTCCTGTCATTTAAGTAATCTTGAACATTGTAATATCCCTTTTTCGACAAAGTCGCTTTAACATGCTTTTTAAATTTCTCAAATGGCAATTTCAAAATATCCAGAGGTATCTTATTGTAGTAGAGAATGCACTGACCCTTGAAAGAATTGCTAACCTTCGCGAGTCTAAAACAGGGCGCACATAGTCTGTGATTATTTCTTAGGTTAACATTACAGCTGTCGCTAAGTTTGGAAAATGTTATAAGGTTCTTGCGTACATACATTATATTTTCGAAAATAAATTGACTAGCTACTGTTAGTATGTCAATTTCTTTAAAAAGCTCTCTTAAGGAGTCTGTTCGTTTTAAATTATAAATTACTCGAATAGCTCTTTTCTGTAAAATAAAAATAGTTTGAATATCCGCTGCTTTCCCCCACAACAAGATACCATAGGACATCACACTATGAAAGTAACTAAAATATACTAGCCTAGATGTAGCCACATCCGTGCTTTGTCTGATGTTCCTAACAGCGTAAGCCGCAGAACTTAACCTGCCAGCCAATTTATCTATGTGGGGTCCCAACTGCAATTTGCTATCAATGGTTATTCCAAGAAACTTCGTATCATTTACCAATTCTAACGCGCTGTTGTCTAACACCAAACTGGTCTCAACTTGCCTGACATTTGGAAGTGAGAATTTGATACACTTGGTTTTACCAGCGTTTAAAAATAAATTATTAACTGTGAACCAATTCAAGGTTAAAGACAATACACCATTAACATTATCAAAATCTCCTTTTTGTCTTTCAATTTTGAAGACCATTGAAGTATCATCAGCAAACAACACTATGTCAGTTAATTTCTCCACCATGAAAGGCAGATCATTAATATATACCAGGAATAAGAAAGGGCCTAATATGGAACCTTGTGGAACGCCAATTTTAACACCCGATCCATCAGATTTTACGCCGTTAACTTCTGCCTTTTGAATTCTATTGCTTAGGTATGATCTTAGTAGATCCAACGCTTTATTTCTAACTCCGTAATGATTTAATTTAATTAATAGCGTATTATGATCAACACAATCAAACGCCTTCGACAGGTCGCAAAAAACTCCGATAGCATCCTGTGCGGCCTCCCATGCAGAATAAATATGAGATACAAGGGTAATACCTGCATCCGTAGTCGATTTACCCCTAGTGAAACCATATTGTTTAGCGTGGAGTTGTTTTGTACGGTTGAAGTGTGAGAGCATTTGATTGAGTATAATATTTTCAAATATTTTACTTAGTGTTGGAAGAACAGATATTGGTCTGAAATTTGAAGGATCGCCCTTATCTCCCGATTTGAACAGCGGTATAAGTTTACTGTGTTTCATGAGGTCTGGAAAAGCCCCATCGTCAACACATTTATTGAATATATAAGCTAAGTGTAACTAGAATTACTGAACCAATGACTTTGACTGATATACCCCACAGGTCTTCCGTATTTTTTAAGTTAAGTAATTTAAACGTTTTGACAATGTCCTGGGGATATACATGATAAAATTTTAAATATACATTACTGAAGCTAGTGTTATTTTTTAATAAAGTGTCTGCTTCAAATGGAGATGAATTTAGACGGTCCGTTGTGAGTACGGGTACATTGGTGAAGAATGTTTCAAAAGCTCGAGCAACATCAGCGTTGGATTTAACAACATCATCACCTATCTTTAGGCAGAAATCACTGTCCCTTGGTATAATTTTGCCAGTTTCGCGGTTTATTATTTGCCAAACTGTTTTCATTCTATTATTTGAATTTTGAATTTTTCTATTAATGTGTAAAGTTTTTGCAGTTCTACAAACCAACTTGAAAGTTTTGGAATATTTTTTAACATAGTCATGAAATTTTCGATCAAAGTTATAGGTTTTTTGATCATAAAGGTCATACAAGATAACTCTACTTTTACGAATTCCAAACGTTGCCCAGTCATTAAATTTAGATTTACCGTTGTAGTCACTGACTTTCTTTAATTTGAAAACTTTATTGAATTCTGTCTGAATAATGTTGAAGAAGTCTGAGTAGATTTTGTTTGGGTTCTGTTCATTAAAATCCGGTACTGGCAAATTTATATCTAAGTTTTTCGTATATGTCTCTAGTCTATGGGATGTAATAGGCCTATATAATGATGGACCAGTCTTATCCTTAATAGTAATTGGGATAGAAACTGTTTGACCACTGTGATCGGAGGGTAAGCAGTTAATTACACTTTTACTTGTGAATGCACAGTCACAAAAAACGTTATCTAAGCAAGTTTGGCTGGTAAGTGTAATTCTAGTCGGCTCTAGAAATACATGACATAAATTAAATGATTTGAACAGAGTTATTAATCGTCGCTTCAGTGTTGTATCTACAAGCAGATCTACATTAAGATCGCCACAAATAATTAACTTTTTTCTGTTACTACAAAGTTTAATGAGGGCTTCCTCCATAATTTTCTCAAATATTTCGAAATTGCCATGGCCTTTTTCATCCCTCGGTGGCCTGTAGACACAAACAATAATATGGCTATCTAACTCAACACAGGATACCTCTATTTGTCTTTCAACAGTAAGTGCAAGAATATCTTTCCGTTGTTTCACCTTAATATTATTTTTCACTAAGATTAAAGAACCACCTCTATCAGCAGTCTTTCTATTGTAACAACTGACAATTTTGTAATTAAATCATCATCTGGCATTGTCGCCACACTGATGGAGGGAGAACGAACTGCCCATTCCGCCCTACAACTACCGTTGAATATAGCCGAAGAACAATTACCGGTATTAAAATCTCAAAAGCATCTGGACAAGGCGAACTTCTAAAACAAGCCAAAATTATCTTCTGGGACGAATGCACGATGGCACATAAAAAATCCCTCGAAGTCATGGAATTTACAAGACATGCGAGGAACATCTGAAGTGATGGTAGGAGCTCTACCCATACTCTCAGGAGATTTTCGACAAACACTTCCAGTTATCCCCAAGTCATCACCAGCAGATGAAATCAAATGCATGCTTAAAAATCATATCTCTGGCATACAAATACTGCGACTAACAGAAATATGAGACTTGAACTATTGAAAGATGAAACAACAGCACACTTTGCTCAACAACTTTTACAAATAGGCGAGGGCACATATCCTACTGACCAGACGACCGGCCTCATTGAACTCAACAGTGATTTCTACAACATATCCATTACTGAAAACCAACTCATCGACCAAATTTATCGAAACATTATTCATATTATTATTTTTTTACATTTAGGCATTATTTTTCATATAATTAAATTAGTTAGTAAGTTAGTAATTAATTCAATTATTTAATTAATTAGTTAGTATCTGTCTGTCTTGTTTTGTACTGTTTTGTTTGTCTTTTTGTTTGTTCAATACACTCCCAGGCCTTCATGATACAGGTCACACCTAAGATGGAGGCCTAAGCATTTCAAATGTATACCTGAATATGTGAATAAATAAATTTGAAAATTTTAAATCTGGCAATTTAAAAAATACTTAACTCCTACCTACCCACCTATTTTAAATATACTTAACGCCTACCAATACTGAGTGGCTATTTCAGAGGGCGATTTTAGCAACTAAAAATAATATTGTCGACGATATCAACTTAAATATTCAAAAGAAAATTCCCGGCGAGGAGAAAATATACAAATCGATCGACACGATGTTAAAGGTTGAAGAAAGTTTCAACTTCACTACAGTTTTTTATTTATTTGCAAGTTCCACTGCACTACACTGATTTCGACTAAAAATTACTTTTCCCATCATACTACTCAGAAATCACAATTCACCAAAACTATCTAGAAAGGACAAAGGACACGCAATATTGATCTCTGTACTGCTATTCCAATTTTAAAGAAATAAAAAAGCCTATAGTTTTGTAATTGACAAAGCGCAAGTACAAACTTTAAAATATTGCGGCATCAACCTCAAAGGCTTTTCCCACGGTCAATTATACGTAGGTTGCTCTCGAGTAAGAAAAAAAAACATATACCTACCCCGGAGAACAAAATTAAAAATGTTGCTATTAAACAAGAAATGAAAATATAAATATTGAAGTTAGAATATACTTTCATTAAAAAATTGTACTTCTGATATTTTAAAGTATATCCTTCTTTACCAATTAACACATAATCTCATATCAACTCCCTGCGCGAATCGGGGTACCCAAGCTAAATAAAGGTTGTATAAATTCTTTAAAATATTTACCAATAACATTCAATACATCGAAGTTTTTTTGTCACCCATAAATAAAAGTATTTCTCAAAATAATATCTAGACACAACAAAAGACCGAGACAGCTATTTCTCTCAAGCAAAGTACATTTTCAACAGACATTTGAAATGAAGCCGTGGACTCGAAGCGTTCTGCCACGGCTTTCTGCACTGGGTGCCAATTCTGCTAAATGTAAGGTCCGATCAAAATATTTTAAAAAACTAACCTCGATTTAAAAAAATTCCACATCGATTCACTGCTTGCCTCTTATTTACAGCGCCTTATCTCACGGTTCTGTGCCAGTCGCAACTAACATAGTTCGCACACTGGAATAGAGTTTTTTATGAGTGGCTAGATCTATGATAAAAAAACGGTCATCATTTCAGCCTGTTAATGTCCACTGCTGAACATAGGCCTCTCCAATCGCAACTTCAGCGTGACCGGTCCGTAGCCACCTGCATCCAACGAGATCCAGCGATCCTCACCAGGTCGTCGGTCCATCTCGTAGGTGGCCGACCCACACTGCGCTTGCCAGTACGTGGTCTCCATTCAAGGACCTTTTTGCCCCATCGGCCATCCGATCTTCGCGCTATGTGGCCTGCCCATTGCCACTTCAGCTTGCTTATCTTTTTTTTTTTTTTTTTTTTTTTTTTTTTTTTTTTTTTTTTTTTTTTTTTTTTTTTTTTTTACTGTAGATATTTACATATACTTAGCAAACGTCATTTTTTGCCTCTTCTCTACATTGGACCACTGTGGGAGAAGAAGGGCGTAGAAACTCCCACAGATTTATTTTTAGATCTCTTTTAAAAATAGGTTATGCTTAACTAATACAAATATGAAAAATTTAATTGTTATGATTAATAAGCAGGAATAAATAATTACAAAATTATTAACAGCAAGGTCTGTGTTGAGCCAGATTAACCCCATACAGTCCTGTCATTTAAGTAATCTTGAACATTGTAATATCCCTTTTTCGACAAAGTCGCTTTAACATGCTTTTTAAATTGCTCAAGTGGCAATTTCAAAATCTCCAGAGGTATCTTATTGTAGTAGAGAATGCACTGACCCTTGAAAGAATTGCTAACCTTCGCGAGTCTAAAACGGGGCGCACATAGTCTGTGATTATTTCTTAAGTTAACATTACAGCTATCGCTAAGTTTGGAAAATGTTGTAAGGTTCTTGCGTACATACATTATATTTTCGAAAATAAATTGACTAGCTACTGTTAGTATGTCAATTTCTTTAAAAAGCTCTCTTAAGGAGTCTGTTCGTTTTAAATTATAAATTGCTCGAATAGCTCTTTTCTGTAAAATAAAAATAGTTTGAATATCCGCTGCTTTCCCCCACAACAAGATACCATAGGACATCACACTATGAAAGTAACTAAAATATACTAGCCTAGATGTAGCCACATCCGTGCTTTGTCTGATGTTCCTGACAGCGTAAGCCGCAGAACTTAATTTACCAGCCAATTTATCTATGTGGGGTCCCCACTGCAATTTGCTATCAATGGTTATTCCAAGAAACTTCGTATCATTTACTAATTCTAACGTGTTGTTGTCTAGCACTAAACTGGTCTCAACTTGCCTGACATTTGGAAGTGAGAATTTGATACACTTGGTTTTACCAGCGTTTAACAATAAATTATTAACTGTGAACCAATTCAAGGTTAAAGACAATACACCATTAACATCATCAAATTCTCCTTTTTGTCTTTCAATTTTGAAGACCAGTGAAGTATCATCAGCAAACAACACTATGTCAGTTAATTTCTCCACCATGAAAGGCAGATCATTAATATATACCAGGAATAAGAAAGGGCCTAATATGGAACCTTGTGGAACGCCAATTTTAACACTCGATCCATCAGATTTTACGCCGTTAACTTCTGCCTTTTGAATTCTATTGCTTAGGTATGATCTTAGTAGATCCAACGCTTTATTTCTAACTCCGTAATGATTTAATTTAATTAATAGCGTATTATGATCAACACAATCAAACGCCTTCGACAGGTCGCAAAAAACTCCGATAGCATCCTGTGCGGCCTCCCATGCAGAATAAATATGAGATACAAGGGTAATACCTGCATCCGTAGTCGATTTACCCCTAGTGAAACCATATTGTTTAGCGTGGAGTTGTTTTGTACGGTTGAAGTGTGAGAGCATTTGATTGAGTATAATCTTTTCAAATATTTTACTTAGTGTTGGAAGAACAGATATTGGTCTGAAATTTGAAGGATCGCCCTTATCTCCCGATTTGAACAGCGGTATAAGTTTACTGTGTTTCATGAGGTCTGGAAAAGCCCCATCGTCAACACATTTATTGAATATATAAGCTAAGTGTGGGGCTATAACTAGAATTACTGAACCAATGACTTTGACTGATATACCCCACAAGTCTTCCGTATTTTTTAAGTTAAGTAATTTAAACGTTTTGACAATGTCCTGGGGATATACATGATGATGGATATACACAGTCACAAAAAACGTTATCTAAGCAAGTTTGGCTGGTAAGTGTAATTCTAGTCGGCTCTAGAAATACATGACATAAATTAAATGATTTGAACAGAGTTATTAATCGTCGCTTCAGTGTTGTATCTACAAGCAGATCTACATTAAGATCGCCACAAATAATTAACTTTTTTCTGTTATTACAAAGTTTAATGAGGGCTTCCTCCATAATTTTCTCAAATATTTCGAAATTGCCATGGCCTTTTTCATCCCTCGGTGGTCTGTAGACACAAACAATAATATGGCTATCTAACTCAACACAGGATACCTCTATTTGTCTTTCAACAGTAAGTGCAAGAATATCTTTCCGTTGTTTCACCTTAATATTATTTTTCACTAAGATTAAAGAACCACCTCTATCAGCAGTCTTTCTATTGTAACAACTGACAATTTTGTAATTATTTATGTTAAAAGACATCATATTTTCCTTCAACCAGTGTTCAGTAACACAAATAATATCAATGTCAGAATTTTTTAGAAATAATTCTAATACAAGTTCTTTGCCAGGTAGCCCCTGGATGTTTTGATGGGCAATATTTAACTGGGGCTTACATTTTGACATATTTAGTGGCTCTTGTATGCTAGAGATTTCCTCTATTGTCTTATGAACTAATTTAAATTACTTGAAACAGATTCCAATGTTGCATGCAAAGTATAATTAACAATAGGTGAATTCCCAATAGGGGTGCATGTTATATTACTCTTAAAATAAGCTGATGTCAAGTTGAACTTAGTTAAACCAACTATAGCTGAGTCGCATATATTATAAGCTAACAATGTAGCTACTAATTTTCTATATTTATTAGACAGGTACAATGTATCCCGTGTCAGAGTAAAGTTATGAATAAAATTATTCATGTCGAAATATAAAATAGCATCACTGTGATGACATGTTAAATTAAATAAATGAATATTCATTCTATGCACAGATTTGTTCTGTAGTTCTGTCAAATTACAGGCATATGGAAAATTGCATAGTATAAATTTGCATTTCATCCTACTATGTAAGTCTAGAAGTGTTTCAACACTTTTATTCAAATCATTCCGACTAATGTTTGAATGATTTCCTACCATAATTACAATTGTGCTGTACTCATCATAGATACCGCGACTAATCATCTTCACTAGATCTACAAATGAACTATTTGGACAGCAAATGTTCGTTACTTTTTGGTTAAGCCGGTTATGTAATAGAGTCCCAAATCCTGCACCTACTTTGTCGGAGAACAACAGAGTTTTTCTCTGAGCACATATTTTGGTAGCTGGCGGTACACGAGTGGAGGTGAGTGGCGGGACACACGTATTGGAGTGCGGTTTGATGCACGTGGCGGCGGTTGGCGCGGCATTCGCGGCAGCGAGCGTCGCAACGTGCGCAACGGCGAACGGCGCGGCCGTCGGAGCAGCTTGCGGCATGACACACGCCTCAGCAGGGACAGCGAGCGGCGCGGTGCTCGCGCTGTTGAGCTGCGAGGTGTCTCCTCGTCGACGACAGCGACGCTGTTTTTTGGTTCGGGCAGCGGTGGACGCTGCAACACTCTCGTTGAGGGGGGTTGAGACCAAAGTTAGTGATGTGGGCTCGTCCTCCTTGCTGGTCTCATTCTCCTCATTCTCAATTAGAACGCCCACCAATTCCGCATTCTGGCGTTGTAGCTGTACTAACTCAGACGTCGCGGCTCTGAGTTCTGCTAACTCACTTTGCTCTTTGGCATAACATTGTAATGTATTTGCTAGCAGGTCATGTAGATGCTGGATTTCTACTCGGGCATGTTGAAGGTCCGACTGTAAACCTACATTTTTTCCCCGGAGCTCTTGCATTAAGGAGATTCTTAATATTCTGTTTGATTGCCGTTTCAAGGCTAATTTCAGTACTTTTATATTACCTCTAGTTTTCTTCATGAATTTATTTAATTTAAAATATTTTTTAATTTTTCTGCTGCTTGTCTGCATGGCTTGAACAATAGTGCTTAGGTTGGCTACTTCTAGTTCTTGTTGGATAGAGGTAATGTGGCGAGATTCATTGTAGTCTTTTTCTATGCACATATCAGTCAACTTCAAGTTTGCCTCATTGAGTTGGTATTGGAGGAATTTACTGCGATCACAAGCAGAAGCAAGGTCAGTGCGCAGGGTGTCAAAAGATTCCACAAGTTTTTCCAATCTTTGAATCTCATTTTGCGACTCCTTGTGTGTTTCTCGCAAAGTAGACACACTATCTCTAAGCTGTGAGTTCTTGGCTCTCAAGCTTTTTATCTCAAAGTCATTTTCATTGCGCTCTTCCAATAGCCTTTGGTTTAACTCCTCTGCGTCATTTAGTTGTTGCTGTAGTGCGTGCATTCTCCGCGTAGTAATGTTGGATGCCATGCCTGGAAATAAAATAAAAAAGAATGGGTGCTCCGAACAAAATTAAAATAAAACGGAAGGAATAAAGACTTGCAGTTATTAGCTGTAGTACTGATATGATAGTTCCTAATTCCCTATATAGCTATTCTACGTCAAAGTCAACAAGTTTCAATTAAACTATTACAAGTCAATATAGGTTAACAGTATAAATGTCCTGAACTAATGAAAGTTATACTTATTATCTAACAATTTTAGTCGTTTTGCAAGTTTTGTGATGATCAGCTGTGAAGTGAGTACCTAATATGTCTCTAGAATCACCTACAAGCTTACATTATATTCGCACTAATTGCCAAGGTCTAACCTACCAGTGCACTTGTGTATATCGTGTAATAATTATGAGTGAACAGCTAGTTTTATCGTCAAAAGTACTTCCACAGATTGTCAAGTGCTAAGAGACAAAACAAAGACGCTGCGGTGTGAGGATGGACGTTTCTCACAATAGTGAGAGTTGAGCAGTATGTAGTGTATAAGTATATAGTTAAGTTCAAGTCATATACTTGTAAAATATGAATAAGCAAATATGAAAACAATACTCCCCCGGGGTTTTTCCGTTGGCAGTTTGAAATTTCCTTTGTCTTTCGGTTCGTGATCGATTAAATAATCACAATTACAATTCTGTCCACATTTAGCACTGGCACACTTTAGTTGACTAAACAAACACTTAAATTAACACTATATTCACAAATAGACGAATTAAAACAAATTAATTTAGTTAAAATACAGCACAGCTGTTTTTGACGTGTCATAATTTTATATATATTATATATCCTACGGGCTATGTCATGGGCTATGTAATTTTATATATCCTACGGGCTATGTCAGCAACTTTGGTTCTTCTACGGATCTCCTCATTTCTGACTCGATCTCGTAGAGAAGAAAAAAACGGTCAAGTGCGAGTCTAAATCGCGCACGAAGGGTTCCGTACCACCGTTCAATGGAAGCGATGGTGTGGAGTGAATAGTTTGGATTTTACACAGCAAAATATTGTTTAAAAAGTTATTGGTGCGGTTACTTTCACACTCCATGTACGTAACCAGGTGCATCCATAAGTTTGTATGTGGTATTGAAAGAATTGTTGTATGGGAGCCCCCTTAAATATTTCTTTTATCCTGTTTTTTAATATTTGTTGTTATAGCGGCAACAGAAATACATAATCTGTGAAAATTTCAACTCTCTAGCTAGCTAGGTTCTTGAGATACAGCCTGGTGACAGACGGACGGACAGCGAAGTCTTAGTAATAGGGTTCCGTTCTTACCCGTTGGGTACGGAACCCTAAAAAGTGTTTAAAAACATCCCACTGGCTTCTCTTTGACATTCGTTGATAGCAGACTACACGTAATGCTTAGTGCTTTTAATCTCTTTACGATTCAAAAAGTTGATATTTGAGGCAGTACACACAGGCGGGCGATAAGGCAGGGTATAAAACACACAACAGAATCAGGAACCAGAGATCTTGGACGGATGCGTCCTAATTCCGACAAATGTACCTTTCGACATGGAACTATCGTACCAACTTACAAGCCCACCCGTTCAACCCCATCCATCTTTAACCCTTGGTAATACAGACTAGTTTTGTCTTAACTGGGGTTGAGTTTATGTTGGTAGCGTATTGGAAGTAGAGCACAAAACGCTCTCACAATGGGGGATAGGTTGCTTGTGCTAAAAACCTGTACATTTGTCTAGAACGTCCGTTAGGATTTAATGTGATTGCTCTGCTATCTGTTTAATTAAATTTGGTTTTAAATTAATTATTTCTCGGTACATCCGAAGGCATTGGAGGTGTTTGGGGACTGCATCTTTTAGCGTCTGCCCTTTGCACTTTGTTTGTAAATACTGAATCTTTCGATCTCACATATTAAACGAGGAAAAGGGTAACAGTAATCCTAACAAGCTGTCCTATAAATGTTTAAGTGCTACAGTTCAAATCTATAAAGGTAATCACTTTGCCTGAATTCAGTGTATCTTAATAGATAGATCACTGTACAGTGAAATCACTGTACAGTGAAATCACTGTACATTGAAATCACAGTACGAGACAAGTGAAAGCATACAGCAAACAGTGCCATGACATCGTCTCATCACTCAAGCGATCTATAAAAATTCATACAGCGAAACCAGAGTAAACAGTTCCTTTAAGTTGCTCATCCCATTACAGCACAAAGCGAACACACTACCTACATAAGCACTTACCATAAAAACGATACCCCACACCCACGTAGTTCGTCCCAAGCACCCGTTTGTATTCAGATCGTAGTCTACATTCCGCCACTTTTCGAAAATCAAAGTGAAGCGCGGTGCAAACACTCGTAGAAAATGCGGTGTAAATAATAAAAAGGTACGGATGTTGCACCTGAGAGCCTTCGGTGGAAACGGGTGGTGGGGCCTCAGAAGGTATGACCCGAGCTTGAAAATGTTTTGGCCGCCGTCCACAGGGTACTATCTCTGGCCACCTAGACTGATGTGGGTACGATGTTTTGACACTGATATTACGAGTCTTACTATCATATAATTACTATTGTTATGCTACTATAGAACCGGCATTTACTATAAAAAGTTCCAAAATAAAAGGAGATAAAAAATTATAAAAATATGTAATAAATGTAGCCCATGAATGTCCCCACCGAGGGCACAGGTCTTTACCCGGTAAGATTGAGCCATACTCCACCACGTTGGCTAAGTGCGGTTTGATGGAAGGGTGTCGGGCTATGGCGAACCCGACTGTCAGAAGTTATTAAGCTGCCCTACTAAGGTCTCTGACACAGCTTTACGACTACTGCCACCAAGTAGCGATAGTACCCTGTGTCGTGGGAACCAGAAATAGCGACGTCACACACATAAACATCCGAGATCTGGGGTTTTTTTTTCTTCATCCCCAGCCCGGGATCGAACCCGGCCAGATGTTGCTACCCGCACGATCTTTTCCGATGTGCAAATACCGCTAGGCCACGGACGCTTCCTTTCTTATACAGGTATATATATTTTCACATAAGCTTCCGCACACTACAAAAACAAGTCTGCCATTATCGCTAGGTCCACATCGGCCACTCTTCTCAATAGCGGCAATCCTCACAGTCCTGTGCCAACCAAACCGCACCGAATTAATGATATCATTGGACTATCATACAGGCCCTCTCAGACTGACTGGCCGTGTCTTTTCCCTTGGGCACAAACGTATGATTCTGAACTTAGAAATATGTAAAAGGTCCTAACAACGCAGCCTCAATAGTTCCAACCGCACATCTATGAGGGGTTACAGTAAGTCATTTTCACCATTGTTGGCGCGATTCCCCCTTCCGCGTGGTTTATTTCAGATTCAATATGCACTGGTAAGCGGGACGTCGCTGAAATATTACATCGAACATTGACATTCAACAGGAGACAAGCAGAGGCGAGCCGAATAGAATGTCTTATTCTTGCAAGATTCGATTTAATGGTCTTGAGACAGTCGGTTTCCGGGTGTTGTTCGTGGTCCTTCTGCTGAAACCACGAGCCATCATCTGAGATGACATTTTGGTTTTGCCGGTGTCCTAAAGTTATTGCATGTGGTTCACCTTTTTTACTATGCGCCCCTCTAAAGAAAAGATACCGCGCCAACCCTTATAAGTCAACCCCTTATAAGCTATTTTTTTTTGTTAGTTACCGGGCCAGCGTGGTGGAGAAAGGCCTGTGCCTCTTGGTAAGGACATAAATGGGCTACATTTATTTGCTTATTGTGTTAATAAGAATATTGAGGGAGGGGAGGGAATAAGAGAGAGAGGAAAGGCTTAGTTGGTAATTCGTGTATTGATCAGTGTTATACGTTCCTCATTCGTTATGAGGGCTGCGCAAGCCGCACCTGAAATTTCACATGGCTGACTATGTCGAGTTACGAGCAACTAGTATAGTCTTAAATTTCATTTGGTTAGCACTCCGACAAAAAGTATTTAAAACGTTCTGCTATGAGGGGCGTGCCCCGGTTGGGAACCCGTTTTCTAATAAATAATGGTATATTATGACAGGTGTCACAATTTTTGACACATTTCAGTTAACATATTTCAATATTTGACAGTTATGAATTTTTTACAGGTCTCTTAAATATCTACCTTCCATTAAACGGCATATAGTTCAGGGGAAATAATTTTTTAAATTCTAAGCTCAGGCTGCGTGGATTTCATCCATCGTCTTACACACATTTGCCGTAACCACATCAAATAATACGGAAAGCGGAAATGAAATAGGCATCACCCGCTTTCACTGAGTCGGTTCTGCGTGGTTGAAGTCGATTATGGAACGATGGCGACAAACTCATACAGAAATGTTTACTGCATGAAAGAGTTTAACTTTGGTGAAACCCATAGACTTATCATGTATTTCTGATATCGGTCGCAATGGCATTCTAAATCGACCAATCACATCGCAAGAGAAGACAGCTCTTATAATGTAATCATGGTCTGATTGGGCAATGTTTCTTTTTACTGGTGTTGCGATTGATATTAGAAATACTAATTATAGCTTCGGTAGTAGACTCGCGAAATACGTTTGTGAAATCAAACTTGCTAAGGGTGACTAGCTAGAAGGCAGAATAAGACTCAATTCGAGTGAGCTTTGACAACTCCATACAAATTTATATGGATTTGTCAAAGTTTACTGTTATATAGTCGTGTGAGTATAGTCTTATTCCGCTTTCTACTTAGTGGCACTAAGTCATTCACTGGGATATATTTTTAGGTATAAATAATTCATTGGATTTAATTTCTAGCTGGCCCTATGTGGATTCGTAAAATGGTTAAAAGTGGCTTTTATACCTCTAAGGCTAAAAAACTTGTCGCTAATGTCGCTAGTGAGACTGGCAGCCAGCACTGGCTTTGTGTAAACCTAGCTAGACGGGCGGTCTTTTCACCCCAGCACTGGCAGCGAGCGATGGCTTGGCTTGATTTTAAAAGTAGAATACAAGGTTTATAAACATGGCCAACACTAAGACAGTGAAACTGGTAGCCAGCACTGGCCTTGTGATCATCCAGCTTAACATTTACATTAAGTTTTACATTAAGTTGTGAAATAAATATTGCTTGCAAGGCTTTTTTGCTTCAAGGCGTTAACAGTGTGCTATAAGCGGGCTTCCCGCTTATAGCACACTGTTAATGGGCACTTTTAGCACTCTGATATTTTTTTTACATCTTTAGACATAATTATTTATTACATTTTATGCGATAGTGAAAAGCTGGCTCTATTCACAAAGCCCCGCTAAACCCTCTGGAATGAAATTAAATAATGGGGACAAAATAACTAGGTAAATTTGCATTATTTTGCTATAATACCAAATTATCTACAGTAGGATTGATTCTGAATATTATTTTTTTTAAAACACATTTTTATGGAGTCTTATATTATAATAACCTATTTACCTATTACATATAACACTATGGTATTAAAGATAATGCGTTAAAATTAATGGAATCTTATCTTATGGAAAGAGTACTAAAAGTAGATATAAACAGATTTAAGTCCACTGGAACCCATATGAATATTGGTGTACCCCAGGGTTCATTCTTAGGTCCGTTCTTTTTCTTAGTATATGTGAATGAACAGCCGTATATGGTGGATAAAATGGCTCAGATTGTTCTATTTGCTGATAACACATCTATTATTTTTAAGGTAAAAAGACAAGAAGAAATTCTAGACGACGCAAATAGTACACTCTCTCATGTGTTAAGTTGGTTCAATGTAAACAACCTGTTATTAAACTGAAAGAAGACTAAATGTATCAAATTTTGTTTGACTAATGCACGACAGGTTGAAACTAGTGAATAAATAAGATCTGAAAGATTGGACCTCGTTGAGGACATAATCTTTCTTAGAATCACTATAGATTTGAAACTTCAATGGGGTCCTCTCATAATTAATCTCGCACGAAGACTTAGCGCAGCCGCTTTTGCGGTCTTTTTGTTGGTGTTAAAGATGTTGAAACTGCCAGATTGGTTTACTTTAGTTATTTTCACAGTATTATGTCTTATGGAATACTGCTCTGGGGGAGAGCAGCAGATATAAATAAGATATTTGTTAGACAAAAAGGGCGATCAGGGCGATATCAATTAGATGCTAGATAATCATTAAGAGAAAAATTCAAATAAATTAAATATACTTATGGTTACCTGTCAATATAATACGAGAATATCATGCATGTAGGAAAAAACGTAGGTTTATTTAAAACTGTAGGTGATAGCCTTACAATTAACTCTACAAATAGAAATAGGTTAGCACTACCATTTTTTAGACTAAGTAAAGTAGGCACATCATTCATGGGGCACTGTATTCGCTTCTACAATAAATGACCACAGGAATCATTGATCTTTCCTGAAAAGAGGTTCAAAATCTATGTTAAAATTGAGCTGATAAGAAAGTCCTATTATAGTATTAGGGAATACTTAGATAACAAAACTGCACGGTCCATACCATCTCAGCGCACAGAAATTTGGATGAGGGGCGATGGATCAATTCTATCACTTGCCGGCGAATTTTTTTCAGTACCTGTTATGAAGTCACTTTTAAAAAAAGAAGGTATGGGAGAGTTTTTTGCCGTTTCTTCTTAACCCCGAGGCCCACCATCCGAAACGCTGTAGTCTTTTTTTATATTAAAAAAAATACTTGTAGTTATAAATAAGTAGGTATAATTTTGACGTTGAATAAGGTAATTTATTTATCTTATTCTTATTTAGGGTCACCCAATTCTCAGAAGATTTGTTGACAGATTGGAAGCGGATGTTCTCCTCGCTGCTGGACATAAATAGGGTCTCGCTGCCAAGGAAATTGATCCCTGCTGGGGATTACAGGGCTTTGTGATGCCTCTGAACGAGGATTTGCGGCAGCAGTTTGACCTCAAACCGTCTCGCCCGCCGGGGAAGTCAACGTGCATTTTATCTTGGCTAAGAGCAATGTAGCGCCTGTGCGGACAAACCTGACGATTCCGAAACTGGAACTGTCCGGGGCTACTCTTTTGCCCAAACTCTCGATTCATACCGTAACACTCTTAGGAGGGTCAGTGAACTTGGAGGATATGGTGTACGTATGGGTTGACAACCAGATTGTTTTGTACTGGTTGAAGGCTTCGGTCCATACCTTAGAGATTTTTGTTGCACCGTGCCTCTCAGATTCAGTCTTATGAGTTACCACTGATCTGGAGACATGTTCCAGAAGAGCTGAACCCATCTGATTGTGCATCCAGGGGATGTTGGGCTCCTGAGCTGGTTGAGGTTCATTTGTGGTGGGGTTTACCTTGGCTTGCCGAGAGGGAGTAAGAATGGCTCCATAGCCATGTAGTAGTGTCGTTGAACCATGGCACCTGAGCAGCCGAGTATGTGACCCAGAAGGCTGAGGAAACTGATGCTGGTTTTCTTCTGGAACGATATAGCTCTCTTAATAATTTGGTCAATGTATTCGCCTGGATGAGGAGATTCGCACGGAGTTGCCGTACTCCTCTCTCACAGCGAACGCTGAACCTAATTCTGCCAAGTCTAGGACACTTTTGATAAGTCTGAGTCAATTTCTCTTAATCGTATTGGGCAAGCTAGAGCGCATTCCAGTGTGAGAGGCTCGCTGGCCTTTTCCTTTAACCGTATTGAACAAGCTAAGACACTTTGGAGGAGGAGGGCGAACGCAGTGAGCTTTAGTGAGATTACGAGAATTCTCTCACACCTGAAAATGTGTCTTCCCATTAAAATACTATATTGCGATATGCTTGTTCAAGGCTTGTAAATTAGTAGCACTGATGTTCACGAGCGAATATTATTTTATTTTGCAGGGCAGTCAGTAAAGGCTTTTCTTTTGCTGTGAAAAATCCACACCCCATTATCTTGATGACTCTCGTACCAATGGCGTCAGCAACTCATGGACATCTGATGGCCGAATCTTTCTTCAGCTGCCGAACAAGACTCGCCAAAAGTTCGGGTACTGGGCGGAGTTGCGGCCACTCAGGAACAAGTTTCCCAGAAAGGAGGCCCCACAGTCAACCGACAAGGAATCCGCACCGATAGTTCGGCGGGCTGCGTCAAGGGTTTTGTAACAAGAAGAAGAGCGACTCAAGCTCGTTCTGCCAAACGAAGTGATCCCTACACATTATGCGGGTATCAGCTCGTATAGTATACGGACTAAAACAACCCCTGTGTTGTGTGAAGAAGTTATCGTTAGATGTCACTGCTAGCTATATGTCACTGCTATTTATTATTATTAGCCTACATCATCCCGCTGCTGGGCAAAGGCCGCTCTTCCCCTCTATTTGTGACCAGAAATCTATTTATTCCTTTCTATTTATACCACCTGTCAGCGAAACTAGTGACAAGTTTCATTCAATTTAAAATATTGAACTCAAATCCTTATTTGCGTCTAGTTTCTGACTTCTGATATTCTACTCAACATAGCCGAACTTTAGGAGCCAGATGAACTATTTATTTTGCTTGCACCAAGATTAGGTTAAATCGAGGAGTGTAGAAGTTCCAAAAGATATTCATATCTAAAGATAACGTTAAAATAAAGTAGAAAAAAGAGGGATACTGTGTTATAACTTTATATGTATTATGCCCTCAAAATATTTGGGTACCAAAAATCTTGTCTCTCAATACTACTAGACAAAGTATTCTGCTTTTGGGGTCGTACAACAAACACGGGCGTGTGTGCTTTAGTAAAGCAAAGTAAGTAAATATAACTTGGCAGAAATGAAATACGATATTAAATTTAAATTCCAAATGAATTGGCCCCGTGTTAACTCAACTCAACTCAACTCGGTGCTAAGTGCGGATATGAGCCCCAACGCCTCGCAATTATTGTCAAAGATTAATAAAGCTCCTATTTTGCGTTAAAAGCGCTATGAAGATTTATGAACGCTGTGTTCATTATGTAGAGTTTTTCGCTGTTTCTTTGGTAAGTATTTCACTTCACTTACCCTACTTACGAGTATTTCTGTAACCATTACTAGCCTATTTGATGCTCTCATAATATAATGTTCATCGCTTTGCGAAAACATCCTATAGGAAATGAACAGTAGGCGAACAGCTAGGATCACTGTAAGCCCAATGAGGACACGCCCTTCGGCAAAGTTATTCTGAAAGAAAAGGCAATACCTACTGTGTCTGTAGGTATGTTGTTTTGTCTTTCAAAAGTCTTTATTTAACATTTCAAACATATTACACCTGTACAGTACATGTAACGTGCATCTACAAATACATGTTCTATAATAAAATTATACATTCTTTATCGGGCTGGAGTCGCCTATAAAAGCAAGTAGTAATGAGTACTACAAAGAACTAGGTAATTAAATTATGACTTAGAACACTAAAAATATATGTTGCTGGGTTGGACTCGCGTATAAACAAGTTTGACGCGTCGCTGACTGCGTAACTGACGTTAATCGTTGTACAGCAAATAGTGATGGGGCAGGTGGTGGGCACCATAGGTGTCGATATAAGGCCAACCTAACTTAATCAGTGGATGAGACCAAGTAATTATTATGTGATTTATTTTAAGTATAAAATTTTCGTGTGTCGTCCCAGTCTATACTCAGGCACATGTTTTTAAAGAATGCGTCTGCCAAGGCTTCTGATTGCTCAACAGTACAAGGGGTTACCAGGTAATCAGAAGATTTTAATGGTGGAATGAGAGTGGGTTTCGCTCTGACAGATTTAACTAAACGCCATAGGTCGCTACTGGAGTTATCTAAGCCTGTAGGTAGGGTAACTCATAAGACAACGCTTAGACAAACTAGACAAGGTCTAGATAAACATTTACATATATCATAGCGTAACGGCTTTTCCGGTAAGGGGGGCAGACACAACTTTGCCCAAGTTTAACTAGTTATTCAATACGCCATTTTACGTGGCAGATAGACTAGCTATCGCTGCAGCTTTGGAGATTGAAGGTTTTCTTGTGATGGTTTCTTTGACAGCCAGAACTTACAATTTACTTAAGGTATCAGCAGAGGATTCGAACCCGCATCTCCTGCGTGAGAAGCGAGTGTGAAACCACTAGACAACGGAGCTCCTTAGAAACTTTAAGAGTAATGCTGTCGTTCTGATACTATCTATTTTCGATTAGAAATAGGAATAAATCCCCAAAAAATACGATTAAATAAACAAAAGGACAGTATCGAAAAACTTTTTGCCGATTAATTCTCGAGATAAAATTTCACGGTAGAATCGTTCTAACTACCTATCTACAGAGGGTCCCTGGTGTTCTCCGCAAGCCTAGAGATAGTAATGGCACAGAAATGGCTCGGGTAGAGATTTCACAGCAGTTTCTAAAATAACTGTAATGCAAACTTTATCTCAAGTAAAGCAAATATTATTTACGAGAAATACGTAGTGTCATATCTTTTCCAATAAATACACGGAATTATGCTCACGTGCATAGTCAGTTATTCAATACTACACGTTGGCTAACAAGATGCAAGGTCTGCTATATCCGTTATTTCCAGTACGAATTTATATAATTGCTAGCTTGAAATAAAGCTAAATGAGTTAAACAACTCATCCTTAAAAGCCTCTAAAATTATATAATGACATTGTGTTTTGATGAACTGAGTGTTTTGTCTGTGTAAGTAAAGGACTTGAATATTTATTTCACCTGTAATAATACCACTAGCGTCATTATTCTCAGCTCTACATATTAATAATGCTCAGAACGCCGCTTTGTCAGCCTGAAGGTCCCAGCGGGGCCACAAGGCTCAGCCTTTTTACGGCCTCCTTTCCACGATCTCCTTTAATGTCAGCTAAAGAACGTTTTATCTCCGCTACTGCGAAACTAAAGGAAAAGGGTTCATCTAGTGACACACTTTCGATGGCGGGAAGAGATAAAACAATTCGCTTTTTTCTAAAATGTTTTTTGTTCGGCTTCTTTTTTTATCAACGTGTAAACGTGTAGTAGAGATAAAAGCACACAATTCTCGTCATAACTCTTCTGACAGTGTACTGGAATCTGCCTGCTATTCTATACTTATTAGATTAATAGGAGGCTTCATTGCATTCATAAATAAAATAAGCAAATAAACTAGTACCCCGTTTCAATGATAACTCCCTACTCTTGCTCTAATGGCTATGGTTGTCGCTCAGCACCGGGCCAGTCCGTGCATTGTCCATTGCGGTGCGGCTTTGCTTAAATAAATATCTTGTGCAGTGATCAAATCCTCACAGTCTATTAAAGTACTAATTTAAAGTGTGTTACTCTGAATAACAAGAAAAGTCTAGTGTATATCATAATATTACAAAATTGTGAATGCAACTATAATCGAGGCGTCTATACATCGCCAATCTCAATAACAGAAATGGCCGCCCTATAAAATGCGACGTTCATAATGTTGTGGGAATTACTAAATCAACTGCCGAGAACTGATAGAAGGTTGTCGAATGAATAAAATTAATTGAGTAATTAATAATTAGCAAATGAGAATAATCTAATTATTAAATTAGTAAATGAGAATTAAAAAATTAGTAAATGATAATAATCTCTATTCCCTGTTACTATATATTATGATGATAAATGATTTTTAGATTGATTTACCTCTCAATGATCTATGACTGCAATAGCAGCCATTCTTCCATTATGCATAGGTTCTGAAGTTTATTACCATGGCTGAGGTTCGAAATCGCGATGCCTCAAAATGGGGTTGGGTTTTTAAGTCACTAATGACGATTATTACGGCTGATTAAGTAAAAAAATTGGATAAACTGATTTGAGCCAATCACGTACCGCGTATATTCGAAACAGCGGCACGGATTGGATGAAATCAGTTTTACCAATTTGTTGACTTAACCAGAGCCCAGAAAACCGGGCGTTTGTTATTTAAATCAAAATTAAAAACTATTTCTATCACAAACAATATTTTTGTATGTATATTATTATTATATGTAAACTATACGTACCTTTATGTATGTATTGGTAGTTATTTAGTAGTTAACCAAAAATCAAAAAGTTATTTGATAAATTAACGCGTTAGTTAATCAACTATCGACAGATAAAAAACCAGACCGACAGGGTTTAGAATTTACGTTTCTTTTGTTCTTACATGTCAACTTAACAAGAAGACTATTCGGGGGTTTCGCTGCGCTCGCCCTCTATAGTCTTCATTCCCATCTTCTTTCCTGAATATACCTATACGTACGGACGTTATTTTAGTACGTCCAGATACCACAGAGTTCGTCAGTTTAGCCTAGCGGGCAGTGACCCTACAGTGGCCTACGAAGCTAACGCGGTCCTGGGTTCGATTCCCGGTAAGGGCAAATACTTGTGGGATAAGATGAGCATAAAAATTTGTTTCTTACGCCCTTTTGCACTAAACGTACGTTAGGCTTGTCCTAGTTAAGATTCACCTAAGCCTAAGAACAGCCTAGATAAAAAAAAATGCACTGACACATTGGACTTGCAATGGCTTAGGGTTAGCAATCAATCAATTATTTTTTTTAGCTAGGGGCAGCCTAAACAAGTTAGTAAACAACTTAGGTGATTCTTATGTTTAGTGCAAACGGGGGTTAGTCTTGAATGTTTCTTATGTATTTTCATAATTATTTATCTCTATTAAATATATAGCTAGTACCCATAATATAAGCCTTATTGAGCTTACTATGGGCCATGTTTGATTTGTGTAAGATTGTCCTCTTATATGTAAAGATAATAATAACATTTATTGGGAAAATAAAAATATAATGAAAGCAGGAAGAGGGAGATCAGAGGATTTTATTAGTTAAGGGTGGGTCATCTGAAATTGCGGGGGATGGTAACTGGCGCCGTAATGTCGTTGGCCTGGCGGGGAAATCATAGATATAAAGCAAGGAGTTTCGTTAATCTTTCATATAATAATTTTGTTTTCTTTATCGATGAGAGCCTTTTGACCTTTTGTAGTATAACTGTAATCTTTCGGTTTCTTAGGGGTTTTTTTTCTTCAAAAATTGTATTACACGACGACATAGACGAAGGAAAGTTTAGAATAATAGAAAGCCTCATACTCCATCTTCATTAACTGTTTAAAATACATTAAAGCTTGGCAATTTTACGCAAAAAATAAATGATGGCAATATTTGCGGACTATTGCGTGTTTTTTTTTTTGGTTCTTCAAATAGAGCACGCAGTAGACCGCGAATGCCGCACTTATGTTGCCATTTTTACTACCTTAAATTGCCAATAAGATTTTTAAGGTTGGTAGATTTTACTGTCACATGGTGTTATATTGTTAGGTATGTTTCCCAAATTCATCAAATTTTCTATCAAAATACTCGTTTATTGGGCTCACGCTGAGAAAATATTGTTACAAATATACCAACCCCTCTTAACCCCCCAACCTCCTATCCCACAGGCCGGGAGAAGCAACAAGAAAAAAAACTGACAAGGGCGAGTCTAACTCTCGCGCGAAGGGTTCCGTACCACCGTACAATGGTAGGGATGGTGTGGAGTGAATAGTTTGGATTTTACATAGCAAAATGTTGTTTACAAAGTTATTGACGCGGCTACTTTCACTCTCCATTTACGTAACCAGGGCCATTCATAAGTTTGTATGTGGTATTGAAAGAATTGTAGTATAGCAGCCCCCTTAAATATTTCTTTTATCCTGTTTTTTAGTATTTGTTGTTATAGCGGCAACAGAAATACATAATCTGTGAAAATTTCAACTCTCTAGCTAGCTAGGTTCTTGAGATACAGCCTGGTGACAGACGGACGGACGGACAGCGAAGTCTTAGTAATAGGGTCCCGTTTGGAACCCTTCGGGTACGGAACCCTAAAAACTAACTGACATATTATTATAAATGTAAAATAATGATATATCAGTTTGATGTTCTCATGAGATATGTTTTATATTATAATAATTATAATGATGGTGTTTAAGAAATTAAATTGTGGTTATCGTTTCTAGCAATATATTATTTATTTTATTCTGTTTTTTTTTTTGTATTTGGTATAGCGGCAATAGAAATACATCATTTGTGAAATTTTAATCCGTCTAACTAGGTATCACGGTTCATAAGATATACCGGATGGACGGATGGACGGATGGACGGACATCGGAGGCATAGTAATAGCCTTCGGGTACAGAACCCTGAAAAGACGGTTAAGTGATGGCCAGCTTAAATGCTGAGCTTATTTTTCACACTAGCCTGAAAAGATATTTCACAGCTGTAGCCGTTATTAGCTGTTATTCTGAAGTATAGGAATTTTGATCGTTTTTTAAAAAATACCAATCACAACACGATTATGTTAAAAAAATATATACTCAAATAATTTATTGCACGTGGGCAAAAATAATGCACTTATACAAGTCAAACACTATAAAATTAAATATGCTCAACTAAACAAACTGAATATGGTTTAAGTTTTCAAATCGAAATTTGTCTTTCAAGTAGTGATTTATAGCTGAATTAAAAATTAAAATGTCTGTTGACGGCCTCTGTGGCGCAGCGGTTGTGGCTCTGCCTACCATGCGAGAGGTCCCGGGTTCGATCCCCGGCTGGGGGTAATGAAAAAATGAAAAAAAAAAAAAAAAAAAAAAAAAAAAAAAAAAATCCCCAGGTCTTGGATGTTTATATGTGTGTGACGTCGCTGTTTCTGGTTACCACGACACAGGGTATCCTAGTGTGGGGCCAGAAGCAATGTATGTGCCTGTATGTAAATGTTTATGTTTATGTTTATGTTTATGTTTATGTATTTCTTTAACACACACTTCATAACGATTACATTTAGTGCCAGGACGGTCCAAAATCTCGTACAGGAAAAGAAAACACCCATAATATCATGGTATAAGGCTTAAAATCGCGATGCATTAAAGAAAATATGGCAGCGAATGTGTTAACTCTACCAGTGCTTCGGAAATACGCCCGTCTGAGACAATAGCACCAAGAAAATCTACGGAGATGTAATTTTTTGGACCGGAAGGGTGCCAACTATTACTAAGCCTCCGCTGTCCGACCGTCCGTCTGTCACCAGGCTGTATCTCACGAACCGTGATAGTGAGACAGTTGATTTTTTTACAGATGATGTTAATTTCCACGCCTTAACCGACAGGGCGTGGAATCTTGATAGGGTTGTTTTTCAGTGGAATGTCACAAAGCAGTACTGACCTTGACGCCGTGGACCGGCGTTCGAAAGCTCAATTCGAGGCAGGAATACGGGATGAGGAACACCAGGGTAGGGGGGAGGGGAGTCGAATCTTACTCTCGTCGTAGCCCAAAGCTGTCGTTGTCGTGATGCTTGCCGACACGAGGATCGCTATCCGAACGCGACGAATTGATCACCGAATCACTTCAACCTTTCAAAGCACGAAGCACTCACTCCGATGACGTGAAATATACTTATTTCCCGACGATTGTTCCGCGATTGGGTAAGTACTTGTATAAGACACATTGAATTTGGGGGAGGAGGGGGGTGGAGGGGGGGAGGGGGGTGGAGGGGGGAGGGGGAGGGGGGGGGGGGGGAATTCCCCTCACCTACCCCCCCTTTTAGGAAACCATTAGTTTTTAAGTTATGGAGGTCCAAAGATTGAAGAAAATGCCTACATTTTTTGGATTTCGGCGGAGTTGGAGGAGGAGAAGGGTTGGAGGAGGGGCTGCCAAGAGTAGGGGTCGCCTCGCTCCGCTCCGCTTCGCTCCAGCTCCCGGGTCTGCTGTAACGTGTGAACTTAACAAACCTATCTTTAGTTTTTAAACAGGAAGTGACCTAAAGCAACCAAGAGGAGAGGGGTTTGAGGGGGGGTCGCTAAGAGTAGGGGGTCGCCTCGTTCCGCTCCGCTTCGCTCCAGCTCCCGGGTCTGCTGTGATCTGATCTGATGTGACATGCTCGGACCCAACCCTTGCTTTGCTTCTAACCAATTGTTGAATGTGTTTCATTATATACATAATTTACTACATTAATGATTTCTTCAAAGGGATCCTTATTATATTTCATTATATTCCTCCGCCATATGTACTCCATAATGTAGTTGGCAAAATCACTTGGGTTATTATAATTATCTTTTCTGAAAAAGCGCTTGATGGCACGCCACTGTGACTCAATTCGTTGAGTGTGCGTGCCATCCGGAGCAACGAAATTTTCGGAATGGTTCACTTTTTTGTGGATGTATCCATAATTATCCAGGCAATCATACGCCCTCCAGAAATCTGAATGTATTGTGGTTCCGACTTCAACATTCTTTTGTATCAGCGGAATCAGAACTTCCGCTGACCGCACATTGTCAGGGCAGACCTCGAGTCTTAAATCTTCTGAGCCATCTTCGATGAAGCCAATGACCCAGTGGCCCTCAATGAGACGTCCTCTATTGTATTTTCGCTTCCCGAACTTTGACTCATCAATCTGGACCACCTTTCCAGGACCTCCGATCTTTCCTTGAAACTCATTCTTCTCTATTTGGTAGACTACCACTGCTTCCCGACAATAATTGTACCAATCCCCAATTGTGGTTCTTGATAGACAGCTGTCTTTTTCAAATCGGAGTATATCTTCGTGTATTGTGTCTTCAAAGCTCCATCTCCGTGAATAGGCATACATAAGGAATATGACGTGCCTTATGTCAATTATTGCATCTTCGAAGAACGTACCGCTGGACCTCGACACAAATTTCAATGAGCAGGGGTTCTTATTATACCTCCATCTACCGACACTGTTAGTGCCACTCTAGTAGCATGTCATGGGGATCTTGTGGCGTCCGCATAACTTTTCTGCTGCCAATAATCCCTTTGACACTGCGAACGCCAAACACGCTTCTTTGTCTTGAATCTCCACTCCCAATCTGTAGAGATTCAACATCGGCATCACCTCGCTTACGTAGCGACGTCGTTTTTGAGGAACTGCACCTTCCTCCACTACGTTGCCATCTTCTCTCACCGGCGCTTCAATGCCCGAAGGGCCAGGTTGCGGTTCGAAAGAAACAGGTTCCATCACGAACAATCCAAATACGAAATGCCACAATAATCCGGAATAAACGCCAAGGTCAATCGTCAAAGTGTCAAAAGAGTCCAAAAACAAAGCCAAAGTCGTCGAGAGAATCACGGATAAAACGAAAGCGCAACAGAACATTCACGAAACACGGATGGAAACGGAATGAAATGAGCAATTCATTATTTCAGAAAATTCAAATTGCCCGCGCAAATTTCTACCATTACAACAAAATCTTGTAATTTGTACTAAAATCATGTACCAATATCCAACGTTGGAGCTTTTGTGTTTGACATTTGTCGTTCCGAGATTGGCGAAGTTGTAAAAATCGCGGAAACATATTTTATAATTAAAGTGCTAAAATGATGTTTCCTAAATCAGAAAATGGTATCAGAGGATAGCTAAGGACCCCCCCTAACCACCTAAGTAATCCAATCTTCAAATTTCAATGTGTCTTATATAAGACCCAACCCCGCGATTATTATAATTAACATTCAACCAAGCTTTCCGATGCTGGCGCCGACTTTTTTCCATGTGCAAAGTAACCTCTAACTCGTCATTTTGTTTCTATACAAGTGACAGCTAGTGATGTCCCGATCACTCGCGGTCGATCCGCGCAACGAAAAAACCGGTGCGTTCCGAAGCATAAATATTAAACAGATGATGTATTTCTGTTGCCGCTATAACACTAAAAAACACTAAGAATAAGAATAAAATAAATATTTAAGGGGGCTCCCATACAACAATTCTTTCAATACCACAAACCGGCGGTTGGACGATTTTAATACGATGGTTCTTATATGTTTTGTTTAAATCGGTTCGGTTGTTCGAAAGTTCATAATTTCTTTCATGCACACAAATAATAAACGGACAAAAAGACTTACATAAAAATAGAGAATAAAGGCGAGCTTTTCTCTATTATCTCTTCCAGCAAACTAAATCAGGATGAGAAAGGACAATCCTCTGACTACGAAGCCAAGGGTGCCAGGTTCGAGTCCCTGTGGGGAAAAATATTTGTTTGATGAGAACGGTTGTTTGTACCCTAGTCATGGTTGTTTATCTATCTAAATATCATATTTATCTATATAAGTATGTGTATCGTTGTCTAGTACTCAAGATACAGGGAATCCTAGTTTGGGGCTAGATCAATGTTTGTAAATAGTGTCTTTATTTTAAAATAAATAAATAAATATATATATATATATATATATATATATATATTGTTGAGGGTTAGACCAGTTAAGTTAAATTATCAGCTTAACAAAGAATATCGGTCAAACGGGTGGACTGATTTTAGTGCAATTTTCATAGTTGGCAGTTGACTTCATGGTTCTTCGATACATTTTATTAATACTTAATAAGACAAGGCGACATTCAATAGTAGTTTATGAGACTGATACATAATGGAGGGCATTAAAACTCGAGAGTGGTAATGCCTAATTATGTACAGTTATATACACTAGTTTATCTACACACATATCATAAGCTCTCTTTGATGTGTTCAGGAACCGCATGTTTGACCGGCATTGTGGCATTGAGTTGTTTAGCTTTTTTTGTAGTACCAACTTCACAGACAAAGTAGGGGCGGGTGGCACGCAGGCGGACGTCGGCGTTCGAAATTTGAATGTCATAATATGTAGAAAATTTACATATTATGGTCATATGTTCAATGTTCAGATAAGAAATGAGTTTTTACAAACTAGTTTAACATTATGCTGATCGTAACGTGCGGTTTTTGGACGCAGTAAAGAGAGTTTATGATACGTGTGTAGATAAATAACCTTATGACTTGGTACACATTAAAATACTGTTAAAGGTTAAAATATGTTCAGCGGTACAAAAGTTATCAGCCTAAATAGGAAATATATTTATTTTTTAATATATATTTTTTATATCTAGCTGATACCTTACGCAGCGGTGATGAACTTGCTACCTATCACGATAAATAGATAAATAAATTTTCGTGCCGCTTGCTGTCGAGACGACTGGGGTGTGGGGGATACAAGGCAGACTATTTGTGAAAGAGTTGGGCCGACGCCTCAGAGACAGAGGTTTTGACCACCGCTCCGGGGCATTTCTCATGCAGAGGATTTCCTTGGCTGTGCAGCGGGGTAACGCTGCCAGTGTCTTGGGAACCTTTGGCAGGGAGATGTCCTGGGGCGGATTGTTTAGTTAGTTTTTGGTATATAGATATATTATTTTATTGTTGATAGAATATTATTATTAATTTGTAATAGTGCATGATACTTGTATTTTTTTTGAATAAACAATAAATAGAGTAAGTAAGTAAGGCCGACACAACTTTGCCTTTTCCAGACATTTACAGACATTCAATATTCCAGCATCCCAGAATCTAAGGTTAAAATATCAAAATGTCTGTCGACTCTAGAATATGATAAAACTGAAACTCTTCTATCCCTAAGTATCTAATGAACTAGAATAAATACGCACCTATGTAATGTAATGTAATGTATCAGGCCTATGCCCAGCAGAGGGTCGATGTGGGCTGAATATAATACTAATTTATTTATATTCCTTTATAATTACAAATATACACACATAAACATACCATTTACTATCACATTATTATTTAGATCCACATTACATCCGTCATAATATTTTACCGATTATAAATTATTTGTATTTATCAATATCATACATACATAATATCACTCTTATTATTTATAGTTAAGTGGTCCGACCGATTGCGGTCACGGCGACCGCTTCATGAGCTTTGAACTCGCTCGTGTGCTCGCATTTGGCTTGTATAGCCAATCTTCCTTGTGAAGATCCTCGCGCATTGAGAGCATGTGAGCACATCATTAATATACTTATACTGAGTAAGCGCAGGTGGTCGGGCTTTTAACTCATCGCGCTTGGTGTCGAGCTCGGCGTGCTGGTGAATTTCATTGCTGGTGATTTTGCTTCTCCCACTGGGAAGGCTCTATGCCGCACCTCTTCATGTGCCGCTTCAGCACAACTTTGTCCCTGAGGAGTTGTCCGCCACGCTTGCGCTTGCCCTCCTCAAGTTTTGAGTAGAAGATGTGCTTCGCAACCCTCTGCTCTGCCATCCTTGATAGGTGTCCGCACCCCCGAAGCTGTCGCCGCATGAGGTAGGCCTCAATACCACCCACATTGGCACGTCGCAGTACTTCAGTGTTCCGCACACGATCGGACCATCTGATATTCATTATCTTGCGAAGATATCTGAGATGGAAACGATCTATTATGCGGATGTGACGGCGGTACACGATCCAAGTTTCCACAGCATACAGGAGATCAGGCAGGACGATCGCCATGTACACTGAGATCTTCGTACCTATTTATGTCATGTGAACAGACGACATGGTATCCAGCTTCCGAATGCTGAATGAATCACGGTCGCACTTGTATGTTAAAGTGCGGAACTTGTCGACCTGCTTCAGCTCGTCCTCGCCAAGTTTGATGTTCAGCCGTTCGTGACAGTCGATATCTAGAGACATCACTTCCGTCTTTTTGACGCTGATCTTCAGGCCGAATTTACGGCAAGAATAGTCGAGATCGGACATGAGCTGTTACAGGCTTTCTGGGGATTCTGTCACAAAACATAGGTCATCCGTAAATATGATCTCAGTGACGCAGACCGGTCCAATCCAATGCTTTAGCCCGTCCAAGTTTAAATTTGGTGGATTAGTTCCTACGGATCTACAAGGAAGAGGCAGGAGAGGACGCAGTTTCGCGACTACAAGCCGATGGTCCGCTGGCTGGTGTTCATGACGCGGGGGATTTGGACTTGGGAAACATCTTTTTGCCTCACTATAACTCGTCTATGAGATGCTAGTGCTTGGATTTTGGGTGCATTCACGTGTTCTTGTACTTGGCGGGAAGTCGGAACATAGTGTTCGTGATCGCCAGGTTTAATTGAGCACAAAGATTGAGTAGCAGGTGTCCGTTGTTGTTCATGCTGCCTACTCCGTGTCTGCCTAGGACTTTAGGACAGGCTGCGAAATCCTGTCCTACCCTGGCAATAAGTAAAAGGATCTATTCCCTGGCACGTATGTGTTCGATACAATGATACAACTCCTCGTAAAATCGTTCCTTAATGTCATCAGATTTGTCTAGCGTAGGAGCATAAACACTGATAACATTCAGGTAGTTATAATCGTGCAGTTGAAGGCTCAAAGTTGTAATACGGTCTGAGATGTGCACCAGGAACTCTTGCAGATATTTGACAAGATGATTCTTGATAGCAAATCCCACGCCGGATCGTCGCGGCTCAGAAAAAGCAAGGCCTTTCCACTTCAGCCCATCACCACAGGTACTTTAAGTCTTTGGAGTCCAATTTGTGAAGCAGTCACCTGCGAAGGAGTATTTTAGTGCATAAGCGGTCCTGATAGATAGATAGATTATTTATTAATTCATTGTTCTGTACAAACACAAAAACATTATTGGTTATTAACAAATTACTAACCACACTAAATTAATAATGACGAAAAACATCAAAGAAATTAAATAAAACAATGAAAATAATTATAACTAACACAGCAAAAATATGGAAAGTAAGGATCACTATGTGGCACCGTGACTGTACCGCGACAATGAAATGGCCCTGACTCAGCAATGTCACAGACGAATCTGTGACGCTGATATTCTGCCTGAGCCAAAGCGGACGAGACAGCAATAGGCTTAAGTACACACAAATTATTACAGCAATTAAATTAAATTAAAAAATTAAATTCAATATTAAAATCTACTAATATATGGAATTGAATTAATTATTTGAATTTAAATTGAATTATTAATGCATAGAATAGTATTGGAATTGTGTGATTTAAATAAGATGAAATTTCAGAATTGTATAATATGAATAGAAAAAGGATAATAAAATGTCAATGATTATGTCGTAAGGTAGTCAAATAAAAAAGAATGAATTTTATGACGTAGGAGATTTCTTCAGATTATAACCAAGGGCATAACAGTTTTTTTTTTTTTAAGTTTTTAAGTAATATTATTAAAAACCTTCTAAAGGCACTTCTGAAACCAGCCTTACTAGTCGTGCAGTCGCAGATGCCCTCTCTCGTCCTCATCCCTGGCTTGGCGGAGGGTTCGGATACAGTCTCTGACCGGCAGTCACTTCTGACCTCAACTGCCGCCCTAGGCCATCGACATTGCCTTGGTAACTCACCGAATCCGCCAAGACTCGGTGCTTATCAGCGTGAGCTGCCTTCACCGCCGAGTTAGACTAGTGCACATTCGGGAGGTGACCGCGTAGAAACCTGTCTGCCGAAGCCTCCAGGCCCCCTCACCGGGTTTAGCCCACGAGCCGACATGGTGTACTGGGGTGTGGCCATCGTGTGCACAACGACTACTTGGAGCCACCGGTGAGAGTTTGTAGAATACCTGCCAGTACGATTTGCTTACCCTACGGGACAGCTGCAAACCCTGGAGCACCCTACTACATCCCTATTATTTATTATTTATTTCTAAAGAAACGAGTGTTTGGAGGTCTCACTCATCTTATTTAGTTAAAATTATTGTTTTAATATTATCCTTCCTTTCAAAAAGATAAAAAAAATCTCTTCTTCTTCATTTTATTAATGAAATAACTTATGGCCGCAACTTATCATTCTGTGAACTTATAATTGGCCAGGACTCTACGTGACAGGTTATGCTTATTGTGGTGTCCACAAGCAACTTGATTGTTTGAATAGAAGAAAGTTTAGTAAGAACTTTCCACTTTGGAGTAGTACAGGAAAAGTTGATGCTGGTTTCACGTCCTGCTTAAGAAATGTCCGTGGTTCCCATACTAGGAAAATCCTAGTATGGGAACTTATGTATGGATTAAATTTATGTATGGATTTAAATGGTTGCTACAAAATTTTATAAGTCTACTTATGGCATACAGTATGATGAAACAAAACAAAAATAAAAATATTAAAACTCGATCTCTGATCGATGTAGTTGACAATATATTGACAACAAGTAGGATAATGGGAAGGGGACTATTTTCGTCTTGTTGGATTTCTCACGAGCTTTTGACACCATAAATATAACCATACTTCTAGCTAAGCTATGGATTTGATGATCCATCTCTAAAATGGTTTGCAAGCTACCTTACTGGACGCAAACAGTAGGTCGAAATCAGATGCAACGTAACTATTTCAGTCTCCAACACTTTGCCAGTTGATGGAGGAGTCCCCCATGGAGCAATATTAGGACCAATTATTTTTATCTTGTATAGTGCTGGTATCGTTGATAAATATTAAACAATGTAACTATATGTATATAGGTGAAGATTCGTTATTATTTAAGTGTTGAACTGCGAATCAAATTATGTGATTCACTCATACTCTCTAAGCTCAACTACGCTAATTGGGGAATGTCCTTAAGCTCGCACCGAAAAAACTATCCAACGTTTACAAAATACTTGTGCACGATTTGATTCCCTGTACCCAGACGTTCCCATATTACACCTTTTCTTAATAGTTACTCAATATGAACGCTCGAAGATTTTTTGCACGCATTTTGCTTCACTTTTATTTGGAATTATATGCAACCGGCAGCCACATCATCTATTTGATAAGCTTAACTTTTCACAGAGGAACCTCCGACTATCCTCATCCTCACGTTTATTATGTCCCAGACACAGCCGCCTTTCGTGGAAGTTTTCGATATTCTGCCACGAAATGCTGGAATAACCTGCCCCCCCGATTTATTGTAAATAAAGGGGTTCAGAAAGTCGCCAAATCTTTGAGCAAACGCTGTTTTAGTTAAAGGTACTGTTGCGTTTATCACTCTCTTCTCACTGGTGTACATTCCTGACTGTAATATGCTTCTATGGACTACTAGGGTGGCGTGAAGTATACTTAGAGGCGCTGAATACTGAGTAGTTGGAGCTTTTTTACCATGACTTTAAGTAAGGATCTTTGAGCTCCCTCTACTTCTAGCAGCGCTGTTTTGCTCGATGTAGGCCTTAATATTGGGATTTCAAAGTTATTCAGAGAATAATATTGACTCGCCTTCTTACTTGTGGGCCTTAGTATGTGAATGTCAAAGTTATTCAGAGAATAGCAATGACTCGTCTTCATACAAGTGGGCCTTAGTATGGGGATGTCAAAATTATTCAGAGAATAGTATTCACTCGCCTTCGAACTAGTGGGCCTTAGTATGGGGATGTTAGAGTTATTCAGATAATAGTATTGACTCGCCTTCATACAAGTGGGCCTTAGTATGGGGATGTCAAAGTTATTCAGAGAATAGTATTCACTCGCCTTCGAACAAGTCGGCCTTAGTATGGGGATGTTCAGAGTTATTCAGATAATAGTATTGACTCGCCTTCGTACTAGTGGGCCTTATAGGGCAAGGCATGACGCTTAGTTAGGAAATTGGACAGTAATCATCTAAGGGATCGTCCCTGACAACGGAACCCTGAAAAACCAAAATGTGTACGCGAATCATTATTTACCGCTTGTTTTTGTAACGAGGAGAAACGGACACGAGCAATTTTCAATCATTTCCATATTTTTGCTTTTATTTGAGAAGAAAACGGATAAACAGCAGGTAGCGCAATAAAAGGAAAATGTGCGTTGGATTTGACGGTTTTCTTCGTTCGAGCGGCAAATGAGCATTTGCGTTATATAGTTGTTCATTATACAAAAACTGGATGTTGTTTTGCTGGAATATTCATATACTTTTGTTTGTTGTTATTTGAATTGATTGAATTAATCTGCGGCAATGTCCCTGCCACCAAAAATGGATTATTGCATTTGGCTAAACATTAGCAAAGCTGTGCCTTTATTACTCCGGAGAGATGTGACTCAATTATACTCGATTTATGTTTTTTTTTGCAATCTACGGGTTTACTGTTGAAAGTATAGCCTTAGGCAAACAACAAAAGTTTGGGAAATTCCCAAAAGTAACCGGACTAGTGTGCGTCTGATTCGCGCACCGAGGGTTTCGAACAAATGACATTTATTTGGAACTGCAAATTTACGGTTTTTTCTCATTTAATTGAGCTATAAGTCCTTTTTTTATCCTCCCCCCTTTTACACCACACATCCCGGCTCAGTGCCACCTGAAAACCGTAAATTTGCAGTTCCAAATAAATGTCATTATTTGGAACTGCAAATTTACGGTTTTTTCTCATTTAATTGAGCTATAAGTCCTTTTTTTATCCTCCCCCCTTTTACACCACACATCCCGGCTCAGTGCCACCTCCGGCCACCCCGGCAGAAACCGGTCGAGATCGTCCCGCCATCTCCACCTTGGCCCTACGCCGGAAGCCGTCATGTGGCACCCAGACGAGCGACCTTGGCCCACCTGTTCGAGTGCATATGACTTACGTGCCAGGCCCAATTCCACTTTAGTTTGGCGGTCTGTGCGCCCACATCAGCGATGCCAATTAAGAAGCGCAGTGTAGTGTTCCTAACGCAATTCGTACTGAGAACATTAAGGATGCTGCGCTCCATTGCTCGCTGGCAAACCTTGAGTTTAGACTTCTGAAGTTCAGTCAAAGACCATATCTGAGCGCCGTAGGTGAGGGTAGGCAGAATACACATTTCGATGAGTTTAAGCTTAAGTGTCAGAGGAAGGTTACCCTTCATTAACGCCTTCATGGTCCAGAAGCTCTTCCCGGCGTTAGAAATGCGTCTTGGAATTTATTTATCCTGCCAGTTTTCAAAAGATGCTATCTGGCCCCAAAATACTCAAAACTCAAAACGTTTATTCTGTAAATAGGCCACAAGGGCACTTTCACATGTCATTTCATTTCATTTTTTACAGAACATTTGGTATTATTATTTGTATCATATTATCAGAAAAAAAAGTACTTAATTATTGTTTCTGAGAGATGTAAAGAGTCTCAAATGTCATAATAAAATAATTAAAATATAAATAACAGAGATGTATAGTATCTTTAGTGAATAAATGTACTCATCGACATAACCCTTACCCTACGTTTCTCGCTGTTAGTCAAGCTTTGCGTCAATAGTCAATAGTCAATAGTCAAAGTAATTTATTACTGTAGATATTTACATATACTTAGCAAACGTCATTTTTTGCCTCTTCTCTACATTGGACCACTGTGGGAGAAGCAGGGCGTAGAAACTCCCACAGATTCATTTTTAGATCTCTTTTAAAAATAGGTTGTGCTTAACTACTACAAATATGAAAAATTTAATTGTTATGATTAATAAGCAGGAATAAATAATTACAAAATTATTAACAGCAAGGTCTGTGTTGAGCCAGATTAACCCCATACAGTCCTGCCATTTAAGTAGTCTTGAACATTGTAATATCCCTTTTTCGACAAAGTCGCTTTAACATGCTTTTTAAATTGCTCAAATGGCAATTTCAAAATCTCCAGAGGTATCTTATTGTAGTAGAGAATGCACTGACCCTTGAAAGAATTGCTAACCTTCGCGAGTCTAAAACGGGGCGCACATAGTCTGTGATTATTTCTTAGGTTAACATTACAGCTGTCGCTAAGTTTGGAAAATGTTGTAAGGTTCTTGCGTCCATACATTATATTTTCGAAAATAAATTGACTAGCTACTGTTAGTATGTCAATTTCTTTAAAAAGCTCTCTTAAGGAGTCTGTTCGTTTTAAATTATAAATTGCTCGAATAGCTCTTTTCTGTAAAATAAAAATAGTTTGAATACCCGCTGCTTTCCCCCACAACAAGATACCATAGCACATCACACTATGAAAGTAACTAAAATATACTAGCCTAGATGTAGCCACATCCGTGCTTTGTCTGATGTTCCTAACAGCGTAAGTCGCAGAACTTAATTTACCAGCCAATTTATCTATGTGGGGTCCCCACTGCAATTTGCTATCAATGGTTATTCCAAGAAACTTCGTATCATTTACCAATTCTAACGTGCTGTTGCCTAACACCAAACTGGTCTCAACTTGCCTGACATTTGGAAGTGAGAATTTGATACACTTGGTTTTACCAGCGTTTAACAATAAATTATTAACTGTGAACCAATTCAAGGTTAAAGACAATTCACCATTAACATCATCAAAATCTCCTTTTTGTCTTTCAATTTTGAAGACCATTGAAGTATCATCAGCAAACAACACTATGTCAGTTAATTTCTCCACCATGAAAGGCAGATCATTAATATATACCAGGAATAAGAAAGGGCCTTATATGGAACCTTGTGGAACGCCAATTTTAACACCCGATCCATCAGATTTTACGCCGTTAACTTCTGCCTTTTGAATTCTATTGCTTAGGTATGATCTTAGTAGATCCAACGCTTTATTTCTAACTCCGTAATGATTTAATTTAATTAATAGCGTATTATGATCAACACAATCAAACGCCTTCGACAGGTCGCAAAAACTCCGATAGCATCCTGTGCGGCCTCCCATGCAGAATAAATATGAGATACAAGGGTAATACCTGCATCCGTAGTCGATCTACCCCAAGTGAAACCATATTGTTTAGCGTGGAGTTGTTTTGTACGGTTGAAGTGTGAGAGCATTTGATTAAGTATAATCTTTTCAAATATTTTACTTAGTGTTGGAAGAACAGATATTGGTCTGAAATTTGAAGGATCGCCCTTATCTTCCGATTTGAACAGCGGTATAAGTTTACTGTGTTTCATGAGGTCTGGAAAAGCCCTATCGTCAACACATTTATTGAATATATAAGCTAAGTGTGGGGCTATAACTAGAATTACTGAACCAATGACTTTGACTGATATACCCCACAGGTCTTCCGTATTTTTTAAGTTAAGTAATTTAAACGTTTTGACAATGTCCTGGGGATATACATGATGAAATTTTAAATATACATTACTGATGCTAGTGTTATTTTTTAATAAAGTCTCTGCTTCAAAGTGAGATGAATTTAGACGGTCCGTTGTGAGTACGGGTACATTGGTGAAGAATGTTTCAAAAGCTCGAGCAACATCAGCGTTGGATTTAACAACATCATCACCTATCTTTAGGCAGAAATCACTGTCCCTTGGTATAACTTTGCCAGTTTCGCAGTTTATTATTTGCCAAACTGTTTTCATTCTATTATTTGAATTTTAAATTTTTCTATTAATGTGTAAAGTTTTTGCAGTTCTACAAACCAACTTGAAAGTTTTGGAATATTTTTTAACATAGTCATGAAATTTTCGATCAAAGTTATAGGTTTTTTGATCATAAAGGTCATACAAGATAACTCTACTTTTACGAATTCCAAACGTTGCCCAGTCATTAAATTTAGATTTACCGTTGTAGTCACTGACTTTCTTTAATTTGAAAACTTTATTGAATTCTGTCTGAATAATGTTGAAGAAGTCTGAGTAGATTTTGTTTGGGTTCTGTTCATTAAAATCCGGTACTGGCAAATTTATATCTAAGTTTTTCGTATATGTCTCTAGTCTATGGGATGTAATAGGCCTATAAAATGATGGACCAGTCTTATCCTTAATAGTAATTAGGAATGAAACTGTTTGACCACTGTGATCGGAGGGTAAACAGTTAATTACACTTTTACTTGTGAATGCACAGTCACAAAAAACGTTATCTAAGCAAGTTTGGCTGGTAAGTGTAATTCTAGTCGGCTCTAGAAATACATGACATAAATTAAATGATTTGAACAGAGTTATTAATCGTCGCTTCAGTATTGTATCTACAAGCAGATCTACATTAAGATCGCCACAAATAATTAACTTTTTTCTGTTACTACAAAGTTTAATGAGGGCTTCCTCCATAATTTTCTCAAATATTTCGAAATTGCCATGGCCTTTTTCATCCCTCGGTGGCCTGTAGACACAAACAATAATATGGCTATCTAACTCAACACAGGATACCTCTATTTGTCTTTCAACAGTAAGTGCAAGAATATCTTTCCGTTGTTTCACCTTAATATTATTTTTCACTAAGATTAAAGAACCACCTCTATCAGCAGTCTTTCTATTGTAACAACTGACAATTTTGTAATTATTTATGTTAAAAGACATCATATTTTCCTTCAACCAGTGTTCAGTAACACAAATAATATCAATGTCAGAATTTTTTAGAAATAATTCTAATACAAGTTTTTTGCCAGGTAGCCCCTGGATGTTTTGATGGGCAATATTTAACTGGGGCTTACATTTTGACATATTTAGTGGCTCTTGTATGCTAGAGATTTCCTCTATTGTCTTATGAACTAATTTAAATTACTTGGAACAGATTCCAATGTTGCATGCAATGTATAATTAACAGGTGAATTCCCAATAGGGGTGCATGTCATATTACTCTTAAAATAAGCTGATGTCAAGTTGAACTTAGTTAAACCAACTATAGCTGCGTCGCATATATTATAAGCTAACAATGTAGCTACTAATTTTCTATATTTATTAGACAGGTACAATGTATCCCGTGTCAGAGTAAAGTTATGAATAAAATTATTCATGTCGAAATATAAAATAGCATCGCTGTGATGACATGTTAAATTAAATAAATGAATATTCATTCTATGCACAAATTTGTTCTGTAGTTCTGTCAAATTACAGGCATATGGAAAATTGCATAGTATAAATTTGCATTTCATCCTACTATGTAAGTCTAGAAGTGTTTCAACACTTTTATTCAAATCATTCCGACTAATGTTTGAATGATTTCCTACCATAATTACAATAGTGCTGTACTCATCATAGATACCGCGACTAATCATCTTCACTAGATCTACAAATGAACTATTTGGACAGCAAATGTTCGTTACTTTTTGGTTAAGCCGGTTATGTAATAGAGTCCCAAATCCTGCACCTACTTTGTCGGAGAACAACAGAGTTTTTCTCTGAGCACATATTTTGGTAGCTGGCGGTACACGAGTGGAGGTGAGTGGCGGGACACACGTGTTGGAGTGCAGTTTGATGCACGTGGCGGCGGTTGGCGCGGCATTCGCGGCAGCGAGCGTCGCAACGTGCGCAACGGCGAACGGCGCGGTCCTCGGGGCAGCTTGCGGCATGACACACGCCTCAGCAGGGACAGCGAGCGGCGCGGTGCTCGCGCTGTTGAGCTGCGAGGTGTCTCCTCGTCGACGACGGCGACGCTGTTTTTTGGTTAAGGCAGCGGTGGACGCTGCAACACTCTCGTTGAGGGGGGTCGAGACCAAAGTTAGTGATGTGGGCTCGTCCTCCTTGCTGGTCTCATTCTCCTCATTCTCAATTAGAACGCCCACCAATTCCGCATTCTGGCGTTGTAGCTGTACTAACTCAGACGTCGCGGCTCTGAGTTCTGCTAACTCACTTTGCTCTTTGGCATAACATTGTAGTGTATTTGCTAGTTTTCAATCGCTTCATCTTCAGCCCAACCTCAAGGCTCGCATCGCTGAGTTCCTGTAACATACGCTGGAGCTCGGGTGCAGATGGGGCAAACAGGACAATGTCGTCGGCGAAGCGAAGGTTTGTAAGCCTTCTGCCGCCAACGTCAATGCCTCTGTCTGCCCATGAGATTCCCATGGGGATCGCCAGCTTCTTGAACACTTCTTCTAGGGTACTGGTAAAGAGTTTCAGAGATAGCGGGTCTCCCTAATTGACGCCTCTTTCTATGGGAAAGTGTTGTCCTGCTGTATGTTATTTTCTCTCAGCTGTGCTATTTTGATATACGTTTTCTAGAATATCAATATAAGTAGGTCCGATCAATAGATTGGCTGTGAAGTACGGAAAAGATTGATTCATGGGTGATGCTATCAAACGCCTTAGAGTAGTCGACGAAAGCTAGGTAAAGGATTTGATTGAACTCGTTGATTTTTCTATTATTTGGTTCAGGGTGTGGAGGTGGTCTGTTGTCGAATAGCCGGGGCGGATCCCGGTTTTTCAGGAGGTTGATGAGAATCTGTATAACTTTAATGAGAACATTATAAATGTGTGATATGAGCTGATAGGCCTATAATTTCCGATATCGTTTTTAGCGCCTTTTTTGTGAAGTAAAATCATATTGGAATGCAAGAATTTGTTTGGTAGTGTTCCCTTTAGAAGTATGGTATTGCAAATTTTGGTGATATATGGTAGGACAGGTCTTTCGAATTTAAGGACTTCTATTGTTATCACATCCTCACCAGGGCTTTTGCTCTATTTCATGCTTTTGAGGCCATGATTACCTTCTGTGGTGCTTTTGGTAGGAATAGAATTTGGGCAAGTGTATTCTGTATTTTTGATGTGGTCTGGCTTTGATAAGTCTGAATGTAAGACCTTGCTTCGTGCAAATTTTTATGATTCTAGGTCAATGAGAAATACCGTATAGTTTTTGATTCCGTAGCAAGATTCAAGCAAGTTCAGCTTTGCGGCATAAACAAACATCTTTTGATTATGTTGATGTAGAAGATTTTTCACAGTTTCAAGAGACCTGTTTAATTTCTATTAGATTAAACTTGATAACCCCCCGCGTTCCCGAGGAAAAGGGTATATATAGATAGACGGACAGACGGACAGAAAAATAAGTGATCCTATAAGGGTTTCGTTTTTCTTTTTAAGGTACGGAACCCTAAAAAACAGGTTGGTATTCACAAAAGGCTATTTTCTCAAAAATCTAGCAAAACAGGTATTTGGCCAATCGAAGTTTCAGGGCAAAACTGCAACAACGGTTTTAGTACCCCAGTACTTTAGTGCCGGACGTTCGACACTAGACATAATCCCTAGCAGTCCTCGACGTATTTTGAGCATGTCTGTATTGGTAAAGCCAAATAAAGTGTATAACAATCTCGACCATCTTCCCAACACGAAGAGTTTAAACTCGATGCACCAAATGGTTGTTAAGCCCTATCAGATACTACTATACAATGGAGTATGGTACAACGTCCTGATAGCCCCCTAATTCCGTGACAACGCACGGGCTTCATTGTCATCAGCTCAACATTTTGCAGTATAGCTTGATAATGGAGGCAATTAAAATGTATGAAGGCTTAACAGCACTGTCCTGTATGAAAATTAATTTATAGTTACGGCAGAATAGCCCCAATTTTCTCGAGCCTTTGGTTGGACACCCCTGCCATTTGTGCGTAAGTGGCTAACTGTCGCTGTAATACATACTCTAAGTTCGTGATATTAGAACCCATATTAGAATGAAATACTTGACAGGGCGCGTGTTGTAATATTTTATGAAAACTCTCTATTAATTGAGTTTATTGTAGGAATGTACAAATCTTGACAAACCTAGCAATTTAATAGTAAGTTTGTCAGAGTGGCTTCGGTAAAGATAATTATCACATTTAATAATATTTCGAGATCTAAAATCATAAAAGGCCCCTCTTTAGCACGTATTTTATTTTATTTAGTATTAATTATTCAACAAAAAATACAATTGTGAAGTAACGTCTAACAGCACTGGTTTTGAAACACCACATCAGGTGACGTAATACGGTATTTGACTGCTAGTCAACATAGATACTTTTTAGGAAATGTCAAAACGGTAATTTTGTGCACGAGTTCTACGAAATACCAGCATATGATGTCATAATCAATGCTGTCTTTGTAACATAAAATTGAGTTTAGAAAATACAGCTCCCGGGAATATACAATTCTGATATTGTCACACGTTTTTTATTGAAATAGGTTTAGCTTGAGACACGTTTCTAGATTTATTGGACTACCTTGTCAAATACCGTATTGTTTTGTCTGCAAGGGTTAATTAACGTCAATGCGTCGGTCTCCCTCTCCTATTCTACGCGAAAAAAGGAGAAGGAGATTGACGCTCTGTGCCTTACTGACTAAAACTAAAACGTCACTTCCGATGTAAGTCCGTTTTCGCGCCAAACTGTCAACTATCAGTTTGAACCCGCAATTTTATAGTATTTTAGGGTCTAACTACAGAAAAATAAACTCCAGTTCAACACTTGTTTAAGGACAACAAATTATAGGTCTTGACGTTTTTGTAACATTTTTTGTGGTAACACGGGTAATGTTTTAATATGCTCGTGGTCTATTCGACATGATATTATACGTGAAACATAAAGCAAGAATAAAATTATTCCTTATTATACCTATTCCAAAAATTATGGAACTTAATTGATAGCTGCATATTCATTTTACTCTTCTTGGGACGTATTTTTAAAGGCACTTGCATAAACCGTTACTACGAAGAAGCCCCTTGATTTTTTCCGACACTCCGTTTAGTAAATCTTATTTAGTGCTCCCTTTCAACAAGATACCTTCAAAAGTTAAATTGCACTAATTTGTGCACCTTATTGCGCCCTGCCCTTTCATTTGCGAGCCATTGCACAGCGATTTACTTTAGTGGTGGGACATTTTTTGGATATAAATATCGATATATTCATTAACCCTTAATTGGGCCTGAACATGCAGAATTTGTTTTTTTTTTTGACAACGATACACATACTTATATTGATAAATATTATACTTAGATAGATAAGAATTTGTTGATTGGTTTTTGCATTCATTACCACATAAGGTTAATAATCTGGTGGGTAGAATAATCCTTCAGTCCAATTCAGGGTTAATGATGTTTTGCGATTTACTTTAGTGTTGGGATATCTTTGAATACAAACATCGATAATTTATTAACTCTTAATTGGGCCTGAGCAGAAATAATTTTTTCATAGGTTTTCATATATATTATCACCCCATAAGGTTGAAATCTGGTGGGTGGTATATTCCTTCAGTCTAATTAAGGGTTAATGATGTTATTCATGCCCATCCCCAGGATATAGCATTTAACTTAGATGTAACAAACAATCAACAAAATCATTCTTCTACGAGTACTCCTTCTAGTGCCTCTCTACCACTGGTAGTCGGTTCTTAACTTCCATCTCGCTCGGTCTTTCCCCAGATTAAGAAATAGATTTAAATTACACTTTGGTGGTCTCAATTACAGGAATAAATATGTATACAATGTATATACCAGTAAATAAATAAAAGTGTAAAATAAGCCCGATAGATTCACGACGCCAAACGATAAGAAATTTAATAAGGAGGGTATGTTACAATATGTGGCTATTGTGCAAAAATTTAATCGATAAATATCTATGATGCATCGCCCCTCACTATAACCACATTGGAACGAGGAGGAGTTTTTTTGTCCCTATTATTTGCTTTACCTCTGAAAGCGCATCTCCTTTGAACTCTTGTTGAATTATTTAACCATTTAATAGAATTACGGAGCCTTTGGAGGCAGTTTCTATACTCCCTATCTATTGCGCTGTTAAACTCTCTTGTACTCGTAATTGGTTCGTTGGAAAAATATTTATTATTAACTTTGCCTATTATTATGTACTTTGTAGGTGAAGTTGTTTTGAATTTATTGAAGAGTGACAAAACATATGGCCGTGCTTAACCTGTCCACTCGCATATGAACACCTAGTATGGAATTGGAATAATATTTATATTTATTTTTATAAAATTATTACTATTACCCATTATTCGTTTTTATTACTGGCAATACTAACCGGAAATAGAAGATCAACGTACCTTCTCTCTGGTATCTCACACTAGATTGGTCAACTGACTGAATAAATAAAAAATAAAAAAATCGGTAATGTGGCTGGCCGCCATGACAATTCGGTTTTTTATAGCCATATTTTGTTTTTTCATTGTTATTGAGGGGGTTAAAGGTTAAAATACAGATTTCTTGTACAAAAATAATATTTTGAAAATCATATAGGATTCCTATGGACTGAACTCCGTTTTGAAATTAGCTTAAATGCCAATAAAACGACATTGCCCATAAAAATATGGAAACGTCTTCAACATTAAAACATATATTTACTGTCGAAAGCATATTAGGGCGACCACTAATTGTAAATGACTAGGGGTGTCGAAGGGACAAATTGCCTGTTTAAGGGCGACAATAAATTGATATGGGCACAGCAAATTACCATGCAGCCCTGAACGTATTTCACAATTGGTTTAATTACCAATGCCCGGTGCCAAGTGGGGATAATGGCGAAGGATAATGTTGCTTGTATTCGATTTTTTAGGCAATTTGCCACAAACGAGTCTTCTAATTGGTTTAATGAAAACTTCTATTTTATGTTTCGGTATGTTGTGGCCAGACCCTAGAATTGACAGAATAGTTTACAAGACTACTAATAAACTTTTAGACCCGAATGTGCAACCGATAATCCATAGATTGAGGGACTCTCAAAGATATCCTGCCACAATCTCTCCCTCGGAAAATATCTGCGCTCGGTATGAAGATTTAAGTGGCACTATATTTGAGCTGTATTCTGTGCATTCAGTCGTGAGGAAGTCTGATTTGGACTAAACATGTTTGATATCCATTGGCCTGTCACGTAATCAAATATGAGCGCGTAAAAAAGGGCCTGTCTGTCACGTAATCAAATATGACCGCGGTCTGAAGTAAGCATATTTTGATCGAAAGATGCTCCCCGCAGACCCCGTGACATGGCAGCCATTTTGCGTATGCGCTCCTTGACAGTTCAATGGATATATGGCCTCATACAGGCGAATCACCTGACACATCTCGATCCTCCTCCAGTCGAGTAACTAAAATGCAGCATTCCCATAGGATCCACGAAACAAACACTTGAAAATTACAGGTACAACAGATGGCCCCCTATGCAGGGGGTGTATGGAAGTGGATGAAACAGTACAGCTCATGCTGTTGGCATGTCCATCCATAATAAAAACCAGGAGCTCCTAGAACACCCAGGCCTCCTTTTCCAGCTGGTACAGGAGTTGGGATGGCAGAATAAGATGTGTAGGCGAAGGGGTCATACACAAACGCCCCATCAAGTAGGCCAGGTGGCTCCAAGTCATTGTACACATCCGGGAAAATACGGAGGATAAAAAGCAATATAAAAATAAATTAAATTACAAATTATCGGTCAGATACGTCAAATACAATTAATAAATGTCAAGATTAAACTAAATTCAATTTCAATTAAAAAAAATCAAATAGAAAATAATAATAATCAAATTAAACACAGTCACACATTCATCTCGCAAACCATTCCACATTCTCGCACAATATGCCTCCATGCATCACCAAACAGACAGTCAATGGTGCTGCAGCTAACAGAGCGTTGAGACTGTCCAGCGCCCTTACTAGCGGAGACTGCTGGCGCGCCACCGTACGTTGCATGCCACCCGCCAAAAGTTGGTGCCTTTAGATATTTGTCGGGAACAAATAGCGCGCATACGGTACCGACAAGCAAGACACAGTCACTGTCGCCTCGCAACAATCGACGCACAGTCAGAAGCTGCTCGGTATCTGATCTCTAGTGAGTTGTATCCGAGCATACCCAATATGAAAGCGGATGGATAGTGGTAAGGATAGTAGCCTTTCCTCTTTTAAAGGTATCGTAAGAAAGCTTTGTGTACCTTCTCGAGCAAAAATATGTAAGAACTTTCGTGCGGATTCCAAACAACTGAACTAGATTGAAGTTTGGTTCTCACTATGGCCGTGTATAGAAGCTGGACCACACCCAGGTTCCGGAAATCCTTACTATTTAAAACCCCAATCTTTTAAAGCGTTCCTTAGCAAAAGTGATTATGTGCTCATGGAATGTAAGTTTGGGGTCGAACGTAACACCGAGGTCCTTAATCGAATACACTCAAGTCATAGACTCCGTACCGAGTGCATACGTCGTGCTTATAGGCTGAGAAGAGCGCGTAAATGACATAACATAAAACTTGGCATTATTAAATAGGAGTTTGTTGTTCACACTCCACCTAAGAACCGCGTCTAGATCATCCTGCAGCAAACTACAATCATCCTCTGAACTCACGGGAAGTATCAGTTTCAGATCGTCCGCATATAGAAGGCAATTGGCGTATTTCAGCTCTAACTCCAGGTCATTTATCATAATGATAAATAACAACGGACCCAGAATAGACCCTTGGCTAACGCCCGACCGGCATAATAATACCTTGGACACTATTTACACACATTGATCTAGCCCCAAACTAGGGTTCCCTGTATCTTGGGTACTAGACAACGATACACATACTTATTTATATAGATAAATATTATACTTAGATATATCTGAACCATGACTAGGGTACAAACTCCGTTCTCATCAAACAAATATTTGCCCCCATCGGGACTCGAACCCGGGACCCTGGCTACTGCTGACTCGGCCATTCGGGTCGTCTGAATATGAATAACTATAGGAGCAAATTTGAAGCAAAATCAAATACAGTGTCTCTTTGATGCAATTATTGATTGTAGATCGTGCCTCTACTACAAGCCTCCCAAGCAAGAACTCTTGGGTTTGAATTCCGGTTGGGGAGGACAAGAAACCCATGTCTTAGATGTTTATATGTGTGTGACGTAGCTGTTTTTGGTTCCCACGACACAGGGTATCTTAGTGTGCCAGAAACAATGTATTTTCCTGTATATGTATAAAAGTTTGTATTTTTTTTAATCATATAATCTTTTTTCAGGTTAACAAAACCCTAGATAGTTTATTATAAAACACAAAAATAGATAACACATTCAGCTAGAGTTTGTGTTTTATATTTACTATACATGGGTCAGGCCATAAGTTATTTCACATGCCTAAAACTTCGAAATGAGAACGTGAACAAATAAAAAAATATGGGCTTTCGAAATACCAATATTTTAAGCAACTAAATTGAAAAGTTTACTGTATTTTCTATATTTTCAAAAATGGAGTGGTTGCGAAAAGACGACAGAGTTGCGGTAGTTACATTGCATCGCTGCGGTCACGCGCCAACTGAGATATTCAAACTGCTGAAAAAATTTAAAATAACATTGAGGTTAGTTTATCGTACTATCAAAGGAATCAGGTAAGATTCGAGATTAGAAGTTAAGAAGAGGAGCGGTCGTCTTTGTACTTTTCGGACTCCAGCAGTGGTCAAAATAGTGAAGGCGCAAATACAAAGAAATCGCGTTCGTAAGCAAAAACTGTTGTATCTCCAGATGAGGTTAAGTAGAACTACAATTAAAAGGGTAGTGAATGAAGACCTTGAACTAAGAGCTTACCGCAAAAAACTGCACATTTGCTTAACTCAGGACTGAAGAAAATCAGGCTCGATAGATCCTGAGTCTTGATAATCGATACGAGGGAAAAAAACGAAATCCTTTTTTCGGATAAAAAATCGAACAGAATGATAATGTGTAGGCGCATAACAGTGAAGAAGCGAGCAGACGTATCCCGTGTGTTCAGCGTGGTCACCATCCTTCGTCATTTATGGTTTGGCTTGGGGTTTCCTATTATGGCGCAACTGAGGTGTTTTTTTGTGAAACAGGAGTTAACACAAGTGCACTCGTGTAGCAAAACACAGTCCTAACAAACCTCGTGGAACCTCTTTCACAGAAAATGTTCAAAAACATACATTGGGTATTTCAGCAAGACTCTGCACCAGCTCATAAGGCAAAAAGCACTTGAAATTGGCTCTCCTCCCGTGGAATCGACTTTTTCAGACACGAAGACTGGCCCGGCCCTCCTTACAAATGGTTTTGACTGAAAATCAGCGCTGCAGCCCTGTTGTAGCATTATGCTGAGTTGGAGCCATTTCACTGGTGAAGCATGCGTACATCATCCTTTTCTTTTATTTAGAAAATATGTGTTTTCTTCTATAATCTAATGTCGATTTCCTGTCTGTAAAGTTATCCTGTTGATGTACCATATTTTGTCCAGTGAATAAATAAATGTCTATGTCTATGTCTATGTCTATGTCTCCTCGAGTCCAGAGTTGAATCCATTGGATTATAAAATATAGCAGTACTTAGAGGAGAAAAAGATCTGTGCTAAACCTAATTGCAATTTGGAGTCTCTCAAAGCATCCTTGATTAAAACAGTGGTGGCCAATATTGACATCGTGTCGTGCGTGCTTCTATCGATGACTGGCCGCGCTGATTAAAGGCTTGTATCGAAAATAGGCGAGGTTCTTTTGAATAGTTTCAATGTAATTTAAATATGTATCTTGTAACCTTTCGTTTTGTGTCATTTATTTCATTATCGTATGTGACAAAACTTATGGCCCGACCTAGTACAAGCAAGTAGTCTCGCCCGGAGTAATGTCGTCACGTAATGCATTGCAGAAATCAATAGGCAAAATAAACTCATCCGACATACAGTATCGGCTCCGAATCAGGATTGGGCAATAAAGCTTTCGCTTTGAAGACGACGGGAGATTTCCGCACGTACGGCCTTCACAAACTTTCTGATTGAAGGCGGCCCAATCATTCCTTTGTGCTGAAATTTTCAGTTGCATAAAATTTGATGAATGAGTCACTTTATTTCGGGCTTTGGAATATGAATAATTGAGTATTGCACTCACATATTTATAATGTTGCACTCAAAGTGAATTCAATATTATATATTAATGGTCAATGTCGCCGGTCGCTGGTCAACATCAATATGAATAATAGCTATGGTGATTGTGATAAAAGGTTTCTAACATTTTTCTATTGAGATTTGTATACCGTTTTTAAAATCATGATATCTGCAGCGAGAGATGAAACTGATGTCCATCGATTGAGTAAATTATTGAAACACATGTGTGTAATTATGAATTGCTAAAACGATATCCTTTGCGAGATATCTGAGTTCAAAGTGCAAAAAAGTTGTTTTGGTCAATTCAATTAAATTCAAAGATTTTTATTCATAATAGCACAAAAATTGAGACTTAAAAGAACGCTCTTTGAAGTCAGATTTCTCGGAAAGGTTATCGTTTCAGAACTTTATAATGGCTTGAGTTTAAACGATTACGAAAAAATTCGAAAATTTACTACCAATAAATTCGAAATGACTGCCAAAATGGATGGATGTTGACCAAATTGTGTTTGGATAAATGATCACCAAACTTCTTCTTATGTATTGTATACTTAAGTTTATGTTTTAAGTATTTTTTTTGTTCTTACATGTTCAACCTAACACGAACGATAAAGGGGACTTCGCTTCGCTCACCCCCTTTACCCTTCACCTAAGCTACCGCAGTATTTTGCCCTGATATTTTCTGCAACTTTTGGTGGTCATTTAGCCATTTTGGGTAGGAAAAAAATATTTTGGTGGTCATTATATTTGTTGCCAATTATAATTACACACATTTGTTTGTAAAATAATACTCTATCGATCCTCACCCGTTTTATCAATGTTAGTTTTATCAGAAATCATGATTTTTGGACAGTTAGTATGACAAATGTTATATGCCTTTCTTACTTTTTAACCAGGCATTATATAAACACTGGCGATCCGAGAAAGTGATAAATATGTAAAAAATAAAGCATTTGAGATGGAATAACACACTCAACAGATTGATAAAAAAACGGCCAAGTGCGAGTCTGACTCGCAACAATACATTTTGTAATTGAAGATACAGCAAATGCATTCTAAATCAAAACACCTGACAGAATACAATTACGCTTATCTCCCGCCATAGTCTACCAAGCTATAAGTAGCGGAAGGATTTTAGGCTCCATAGTTTGTTCAAAAAAGGGTAAGGAGACTTAAACGATGACTACCCGAATGGCCGAGTCGGTAGTGACTCTGCCTACGAAACCAAGGGTCCCGGGTTCGAGTCCCGGTGGGGGCAAATATTTGTTTGATGAGAACGCATGTTTGTACCCTAGTCATGGTTGTTTATCTATCTAAGTATAATATTTTTCTATATAAGTACGTGTATCGTTGTCCAGTTCCCAAGATACAGGGAATCCCAGTTTGGGGCTAGATCAATGTGTGTAAATGGTATTGGCGTTCAAGGTATTATTATTATTATTATTATTATTATTATATAAACGTACCGTGCATTATTGTTATTTCTCACTTTAACCAAAGAGCACTGGAGATTTTACATAATTATTGGTAAGTGTGAGGAATTCCGGCTTATTTCTCACTTTGACCTTATAAGGCGGTTATTATTTATAATTACCGGAATATTCATTTTGACCGTCATATTCATATCATTTCGCCGTAGAAATCGATATTAACCACGTGCGCACATACTTACATGCATTTTCCAAAAATAAATAACAAAATTAAATAGCGTCACGCATTTTCCCATAAATTTACATTTGGCCAGTTAGTCAGTACTCCATTTTGCGTGACAGGGGGCTAATCCATAAACCCACAGCTAAGAAGATATGAAAAACATTACCAAAAAAAAAAACAAATGCGAAAAGGATTAATTAAAAACACAACCACAAACAGAAGCAAAAAAGAACTTGCTACTCCCCAGTGCCGACGTCCCATTTCGTTATTCGGGCCGTTTTCACAAACTCACAATGTACGCGAGCACCTCAACGGTTATTACCTCCTCGAAAGAAGGCTTTGTTAGCAGTCCCCCCCGCCCCCCACCTCCCCTAACCTCACCCGCCCCTTCCTTCAGCCCTCTGAATTTAAATGGAGAATTATTTCGAAGTATTTTTCGGAAGAGAAGTTTTATTGTATTGTTTGATTGTGTGTCACTCTGATAGATGAACGCTTTTGAGCGGCCTCTTTTGTCGCGTGAACGTAGAGCGTTTACGAGGAATGAATCTATTAAAAAGTTTAGCCTGATTTGGGCGGGAAGTTTAATAGTCGCTGCGAAGTCTTCGTCTACTATGTGGTGGTAAACTTGGACAGTTGACACCGTTGCGTTTTTTTTTGCCGAAGATTGACAGGTATGTACAACATAAAGGTGTAGTCAAAGAGCATCTTTGACATACCTAACATACTACCATTTTGAAAAATCTTGTTCAAACCGGTTTCATCACTGGCCGCAAAATTCTATGATTTTTTATTTTTATTCAAATACCTGATGAAACGATAGGTAATGCCAGTCTCCGTACAAAAATGTTTGAACCGGAAAATTGTTTATAGAGTAATCAACGTTATTGAGACAATAGGGTTGAATCGCGTTTGGAATATTAGTAGTGGGCCTTGGTGGTTATTAAGGATATCATTCTGAACAATAAACATTAAACATTTAAATACATGCACATACATTGATCTGGCCCCACACCAAGATACCCTAATGATTTAAGATCATTAGTGCTACATAACTTGCTTTATTTAGTCAAATGTTAAGGGGTTCTTGATGAGATCGCCGCTTGACTCAAAATAAAGGCACACTCAAAATAGTAGTGTCTAAACAAACTTGCTCTGAAATCGGTTTCATAGTGAAATTTGATCAGAATTATGTTTATCCTTAAAAATCCTATAAGTCGTTTATCCTATAATTTGTTTATAACAATCGCGACATGAACTACTCTCATATTAAATTAAGATTCGTCTCGTTTATAACAAACTTTGTAAATTAACTTGCCGTTGTTTGATGCGGTTTCCTTGTGCTCCAACTTTTTTTCATGAAAGCGGCGAAGTTGGCAAGGCATAGTATATTCTGTTGTGTAGTTAAATTCACTGCTAACAATGGCGAGTGTGCTTTAAGATTTATATTCTCAAGTAATTTCTCTCATGTTGTAATCATGTCAACATATCCTATTGTCTCTTCATATCTCCATAGCTACCTCGATGGGTTAACCCCCTTTTACGCACCATGAGGTATTTAATTACTGGCTAAACCTGTATGCGAAGAAGGCGTGAATCTACGTTGTATTCATTTCATGGTAACCTATATTGGATAGTAACTTATAAGTCAATCCATCAATTGTTGTTAACTAATTACTATGTGTAAATGCCCTACGAGCATATATTTCATCCAGGTATAGTTTATGATAGTGGTGCGAATCTTAAGAGAAAGCCTTTGTACAAAAACTATTGCATTGTCTGTGAGCGAAAGGACCCTTTCGAATCTTGAAAAATACATTGCAAATTACAACCGCGAAGCGAACAAAGGGGCGGACTTTAATAATATTTTACTACGTACGAACGTACTTAGGTACGTATATATGTATAAATGTCTGTATAGAATTCCCACATTGTGTAGGTAGAGGGTAGGTTAATGTTTTTGCTCCAGTAAGTACAGTGCAAACATCGTAAGACCGCAAAAACATAAAAGTTTTCATAACTTGTTTCTAAGCTTCGCGAAGAAAACTTCGGGAAAGTCTCTGTCAGAATAGTTTCGACAAGAACGAAGACAGATCGCCCAAAATATTTTTCGTTAAAAACGTAACTTCTTACTGACTTTCTTACACCCAACTGTGAAATTAGTTTCCGAGCAAGATCAATATGTTCCTTCAATTTATTCATTCATTTTCCGAACAATTCTGAAAGAATTACACGAAAAAGGTTTAATAAAATTCATGAAACTTTGAACCGAGAAACTATAAAAGTTTACGAAGCGTGCGACGCCGGGGGATTCTCAATGAGACCAGATTAAATAAAATAAAAACGGCCAAGTGCGAGTCTTACTTGCACATGAAGGGTTCCGTACCAGCGTACAAGAAATAAAAATACTGGTCAAGTGTGACTCTGCCATGCACAAGAAGGGTTCCAAACCCATGAACAAGATAACACGTCTCTAGGACCCCCTTTCATCTTAAAAAGGGCGTTCACGAGTTACGGACACCTGACAGACAGACGAACGGACAGCGGAAGCGTCCGGTTGGCTACATTCGAGAATGAAACCCTAAATTGAAATGGCTTCAGGTGACCTCCGAGGAGATTAATCTTGTGTTCTCTCATGTACAGCATAATGTGACTTGTGCATTGAAGGGAATTTTGCTACAAAAGTAGAAGCCAAAATATTATGGTCCTATAAAACCTTAATGCAGAGCCAAATTCCCAAGGCATTAAAAACCAACTACTGATAATATAAGTTCGTTACTAGATGAGCTTTATTTTTGACTTCTCCATACAAATCGGTCAAAAATTTAGGGAGATGTCAAACTATTGTTCTGATCAAATCAGTTTCACAGTGATCGTGATCGGTTCAGGGTGATCTCTTTGAGGTTGTTAACCCCATAAAATATGACCACACCTTCCCGTTACTCCCTGGACAGTATACTTGCCCCGAATCTGTCGACCCCAGTGATACGGGTACTGCACTACCCACCTCCTAACATGGAACTTAACTCGCCAGGGGAGCAGTATAAAGCTGAAATCGACCCTATACTGCAGAGTTTCCCGAAAAAGAGGAAGGTTCACTCACACAATGTACTCTTTTGTGTCTTATTTAAGACTATATATAGGTACACAATGTGTTTAGTAGTATACCTATACATATGTGTACTACACATATTTCATAGTAAATAAAACAGTCACTCGTATGTCGTGAGGCAGATAATCATGTGGATGTTATATCCTCGGTTCATCCAAAACAGCTGCAAGGATTTCAATTAATCACCTGACTGTGTTATCTTGTCCACTCGCGTGTGAACACCTAGTATATGGACTTGCATTAAATTTTAATTTACCTACCGTCCACTCGCGCATGAACACCTAATATGGACTTGGAATAATATTTATATTTATAAAATAATTACTACTAACCACTAATCTTTTTTTAGTACTGGCAATAATGACCGGAAATAGAGGATAAACGTACCTTTTGTCTAGTATCTGATACTTGATTGGTCGACTGACCCAGTAAATGAAAAAAATAAAATCATCGGTAATGTGGCTGTCCGCCCTGACAATTTGGCTTTGACAGCCGGGGATCGAATCCGGGACCTCTTACTTGGTGGGCAGAGCCACAACCCCAGTGCCACAGAGGTCGTCGTATAAGAGAAGGAGAATAAGTGACCTTCCTGACATAATGATTCTGTATTAATACTATAGGACCCACAAGCCCGAAGGAGACATAAACGAATTTAGCCGGTCGATTTAAACCAGCACGTTAAACACGATGATGGCACTCGAGTGAGAGGTATACGTTGATTAGGAGTCGTATATTCTGCCCCAAAGTGGCACAAACTTGAAGGCACGCTTAAAAAAGAACCCTACAAACTTTTTATTGCGTGACAAGGGCCTAGTTAAACGACAAATTATTAGAATCAACTAAAAATGCACATGACGCGTTTTGCACTCAAAACAGACGCAGGTTGTAGATTTTTTTTTATGTTTCCATGGCATAAAATATGCAGTCGACGCGCCAAAGACGAGCTTTTTAAAACTAAGATACGGGTACAGCCTCTAAGATGCTGCCTTGTATCACCAGATACATAAAAGTATATAGAGCGCTGCAAGAACGCGTTAAACTCTGCGAAGGCTCAGGTGCGCGGCGCGAAGTTTTCAATCAAATCAGCGAAATAAGGAGGAAACTGGCGGCACGAAACACAAAGACCGCAGAAGCTACGCTTCCTACAACGTACTTTCAAACAACTCACACATAAACATTAGGCACTGTAGGTGGCACAAGCGCTCAGTGGCTAGAGATGTTCACACAACGACAGAAGACTAGTGGAAAGAGGTGATTGTAGAGATAGATTCGACGATAGATATCCGTGATTTGACCCCGACTAAATCGGACTTTACCGTAAGACCGTTGATCTCACAATAAGAAAGGGTTTTGTGATTGTGATCTCACATCATGATCACCTACGACGACGTCGAACAGTTCGGAATTGAATGTCTTATATACATAATTATTTATTTAACAAACTGAGATAACAATCTTTAATACAACTATTTACATCACAAAAACTGTGAATGATGCGTGTGAGTGAGAGCTCCGATGCTGGAAGCGAGGCTCTTCTATCACACGTAACGCACACACAAACGCATCTTTCAGCTTAACCCCTCAGTTACCACCGGCGCCACTTTTCCGTTATAGGTTTTAAATTTTATACCATGGCTTAGGGTTCAAAATCGCGATCCGTCCCAACTACCCTCGGTTGTTTAGTGGTTAAACCACAGATTAATAAAAAGTTAGGCTTAAACAAAAAGCACTATACAATAAATATTAGTAGGTGGACATTTCACAAAGTGTCGAACAACAATCGGGGACGAGCAAACTAGTGGGCTAGGCAGTCTAGGCAGTCATAGCAAGGGCCGCTCTTGAGCCACGATACTAAGCAACATACGTATATGTGTGGCTCGACCGCGCATAGTATGGAGCTTAACTTCTGTAGTCTTTGTGTATCTTGTGCTGGCGGAGACGCGAGCACTGTTGGAGACTGATTGACAACATTGTAGCAGAAAAAAACGTATCCAGTTGGGTTGGGAGTGTAGGGAAGTTTCCAGACTACTTTTAAGACTATATTTTACGACCAGACCAACATTATTTTTCACCTCTTCCTACATCCACACAGGGTATCCTAGTGTGAGGTCAGAAGCGATCTATGTGCCTGTAGGTTCAGGAGATATGATTTGTCAGTCAGTAATCTTCATTATCAGTTCTTTTCGTCAATGTCAAACAAAAGCGAGACCTAAAATCCTGTCCTTCAAACTGCACAGCGGATTGAGAGGTTTTGATGATTTCACCCCGAGTGTCCTAGTGACCCTTAAGTTGACACATGTTTATACCATTCTGGCTATAAGACCTTGGTTATAAGCGGTATAATCGCATGTTAAAGAAAAATTAACCCAAGCCATTCCGGTTCTCAGATAAAGGTTTTGTTGTTATTAATAATGGATAAGCGTGTCCGACCCATTGTCGGGTTAGTATATATCGCAAAGTACATAACAGACTGACAAATGAAATGTGTTGTATTTGAATAATTATTTTCAGGTATAATGTAACTGTATCATACATAAGGTACTGCTGGCATCATTCTTTTACAGCTTTCTCAAAACACAGTTCATGTATGCTCATTTAAGAAATTTAAGAAATCCTCACACACAATTTCCACTCAGATTTATATGCTTAGAATTTAACACGGGCCCAACGCAAAATGTTGCGGACACATAATTAAAATTTCAACATAAAGCGGGACCTTACATCTGACTGAGTACGTGACTCTGCATTATTCAAGTAGGGATTCCCTTCTGTCATACGCTTTGACTCAATGATTATGGGCTGGGGTAGAGTTCTCGTAGCAAACAAAAAACAAAACTGCCTCAAAATTAAGTAGTTTGAAAATTTTTCCTTGAGGTACCGAACGATTTTCTCAGGTTGGCGGCTTATTATTTTTTTTTGTTTCAACGAGTATTTAAAGTTGGTAAAAGTCGTGACATTATGTTGTAGTGATGTTTTTATTATAAAATAAAATATAAGTGTCAAATTCTATCATAGATTTGAATTCCTCAATCCTTTTCTAGCTTATATAACACAAGCACTCAGAATATATGTTATGAAAGTCTGATATTGTTTGGGTGGCAAATAAATAATCATTAATTCGACGACCGGTTGAGCCTAGCGGGTAGTGAGTCTGCCTAAGAAGCTGACGGTCCTGGGTTCGATTCCCGATAAAGGCAAATATATGTGTGATGAGCATGAATATATGTTTCTTAGTCTTGGATTATTACCCATAACACAAGCCTTATAGAGCTTACTATGGGCCTAGTTTTATGTGTGTAAGATTGTCCTCTAATATTTATTTATTTTTTAATTAGTGGTGGATCTAAATGGGTGCGATTAGAGCAGGATCGGGGAGATTGGCGCTTTAGAGAAGAGGCCTATGCCCAGAAGTGGGTCGATGTGGGCTGAATATGATGATGATGGATCTAAATGGACTAAATTGCCCCAAAAATTATCTTTCAGTGATCCACCCTGGAAATTTGAGACAGAAGCGGGATGGAGATACTAGAGATGACCCATTTTTTTAGTAGAATCGGGTTCTACCCTCGAACTTGAGGGTTCTACAAAACGCAAAATGCTGAAGTAACGAGCAAAATGTAAATTTTCAAACTAGAAATTAGCATATTGCTAACGAGTTTGAATATCAAATATTTAATGTAGTGGGACTTCTGAGATTGTTTTGATATTGCGGAAATAACGATATATCATCTTGATCTGGGTGTACTGCGATATTCAATATTATACAATTCCTTAATCATTTTCGTTCTAACCTTGGATCAATTTCGTCAATAGTCTCATTTTTTTAATATATATCAAAGTATTTAGACAAGTCCTCTTTCAAGAACCTGGATTTTTTTTTGTTAATTTGTTGCTCCGTAGCACTACCTTGGGGGACTGCGTAGGCCTGTGGGATCCAAGTATTTTCTGTGCACGTAAGCCACTATACATTATCATTTTAGTTGATGAGTTCCAAGCCGTATCCGGCCACGGAAACTGCTTTATGAGGTCCCTGGTTGGTTTGTGGAGCGTCGATCATGTGCCCTCATATGACTTATAAAGCCGATCTTGGCAGTAAAGGTACGTGCACATTATGGGCACGTTAATATATCGTTTTGAAAATTGTAAAGTGGTTTAGCCTTCAAATTGTCTCGCTTCTTGTCAAAATCAGTCAGTCTTTAAGCTTCTAAACTGTAACGTTTTGCTGCACCAAACTTCGCCATTCGTCATCGTCAATTTTAGTTAGTTATTGCACGTCAAGCCTTTTCCCAGACGAGGCGGCAAAGGCACAGATGCTCCAACTTGTATACAGTTTTTTACTAGTTGTTTAAAGAGTGAATTAGTTAGCACATAGTTCGCTAGCCCATCGTTGCAGTTATGGAGTTATGAACATTTTTCCTCTAGAATCTCCATGTAGTGCCAAAAAACTTATGTGTTTTATTTATTTTACCTTTTTCGATCGTTTAAATAGAGTTACAATTACCAAAAGCACATTGTCATCCAGGCTTCATCGTTTCTCTCATTTTTCTACCATTTTGAAGGAGATTAATCTGTTCATTTGACTCGGTTAATCACAAATAAGCAACCGAGTCATTTGTTACCCACGCTCCACGCCAGAACAATGGTATTATTAAAACCACGAATGATGGAGTATTTATAAAATAAATCGCAACAGAGGATTCCAGAAAGATACGCGCTGTCAGGGGGCTTTGTACTGAAATGCAATGGCCACTTTTTTACTGAAAGCGAAAGGCTTTTTCAGGCTGTTTTAATATTTTTTACCTGGGAAAATGGTAGTCTCGTCTCTAGCAATTTTATTGTTTTTAGCAAGGGCTTTTGAACAATTCTTAGCTGATTAATTATGCACTTTGGAACACCAATCTGTCTATCACATCGACTTTCCTCCAATGGTTTTTATGTGATCATATCACACGTCTACACATTTATATACAGGCACATACATTGCTTCTGACTCCACCTAGGATACCCTGTGTCATGGGAACCAGAAATAGCGACATCACATATGTATGTGATGAAGAAAAAAACAGGTCATGGATGTTTATATGTATAAACATCCAAGACCTGTTTTTTCTTCTTTTATCCCCAACCGGGGATCGAACCTGGGACCTCTCGCATGGCAGGCAGAGACACAACGGCAGCACAACCTAATGTGTCCAAGGTGTACTGTAAAAATGCTGCTTTACACAGAACTTTTGTGCTACTTGGGCTAGCTGTCAAAATTAGCAAGATTCTTGACCCAAAATCATTAAAGACTGTTTAACTCCACCAAAGCTGAGCTTTCTATATAGAGCCGCGCCGGTACGGCAATAAAAATTAAGTTCTTACAAGTAGGATAAAAGTGTTCCTTGCCTTACGCTCAAATCAAATGTACACTTATCAGCATGCATTATCTCTCTATATCTTAGTCTAACGCGCTCAAGAAACTCGCAAAACAGCCAAGTGGCCTCCAGGACTGAAGTGTTGGTGTTCATCCAACCATCCCTGGAAAACCATTCCAACATGTAGCTTGATGCGATTGACACGGGACTGTGACAATTGGCGCTATAGAGAAGCAGTGGATCAGTGCACGAGGCACCAGTAAACGTTGAGCCAAATCAAAATCAAATCAAATCAAATAAGTTTATTTGCATGATTTTTGGTAACAATATTGGATCTTAATTTTATACATTTTCATCGCAAAAATCTGCCTTTTCAGGCGTACAAATATTGATTATAATAAATTAAGTCATCACATTATTCAATTAAATTAAATAGTTTTAACATTTTATCAGAAAAATATATAATTTACACTTCAATTAAATTAAATAGTTCTAACATTTTATGAATGAATGAATGATTGGTGCTTCTCCAGCCAGGGTTCTAAACCTGTTCCGGTCTTTCGGCCGGCATACCAGAGGGCACAAGTTTTGAGGGGGGGCGGAATGACCTGCTCTGTAGGAAGGGAAGGATAGTGAATTCAATCGACCGACTCTTCAGCCTGAAGCCAATATAGGATATGTGGAATGGGGAGGATGTGGGATTTGGAGAGCAGCTGCTGTTTTCTTCAAGTTCTTTTTTTCCTTCTATTTTCAGTTATTGTTAATAGTTGAGTTTCCTGAGTCGTGTTCGTTTGGGTTATCCGGTAAGTTCCCAGTTTCGCTTTTGCTGTCTGTTTCTGGGATACGGTATATTTGCCTCTAGGCCATCCTGACTTCGTCACTGTTGTGTGATGATTCTGTCCAGTAACTGTGTTCTTCACCGTAGTATTTGATGTCATGCTTAAGGAAATCTTTCCAGGTGTATATAAGTCGGCCGACTTTCTTCTTCCTTGCTTCGTATTTGAATGGAGCGTGTAGTAAGTGCTGTTGTGGGCGTCGCAGAATATGTATAGTAACACATCCGGTGGTTTTTGATTCGTTTGGTTATCGTTTTGCCCTGTAGTCAGTCATGAATTTTGTGGTATCTTGGATAGCTTCTGGCGTTCTCAAACATGTCTCTGAAGATCAGGCGTTCATATTTTCTTAGTCAAGAACTGACTTTCAACTGTTTGCTTATGTGAGGGTTGCCGCTTTTTGTCCGTATTTTATAAACAGTGCAATGACCATTTTGTAAATCAGGCGCACTATATTTCAGTCCATGTTGGATTTCTTTATAAAATGCATTAGGGCCTTGGAATTGCATATGGCTTGCCGGCACCTCTTTTTTATTGTGTCCTATGTCCTGCCGTAATATATGTGCCGAGATATTTGATTTCGTTTACGGTTCGTATTGGAACTACGTCCAATTCACTGGTTGTTTACGGGGTCTCTTATAAGAATTTTCGTCTTTCTACTTTTAAGTTTGCCATGAGCAGTTCTCCGATGATATTTAATTATTCACTTTTAGCTACTCCGCGGCATAGCAGCGCTGCGTATAAACGCTCTTTCAGGTTGCGGGCGGGCGGTCCGACTCTGGAACGCACCTCTTTGCACTATAAGAGACAGCCCGACTCTTTTTTCTTTTAAGAAACATATCAAAGAGCTCTACCTGTCTCTTTCGTAAAAGTTATTGTATTTATTTTATTATATGTAAGGTTTATGTATATATCGGTAATTATTTCGTATTTGCTATCTGTATTTTACAGATATTTTAATTTATTCCTAGGCATTTTAGTTATAGTAATTATTGTGCACTGCCTACCCTTTTATGATAGCAATTCCTGTAATGCCTTGTTTTGCTGGAAGAAATCTCTTTTTAGAGACAAACTCGCCCTTGTACATGCATTTTCTTTTGATGTAACTTTTAAAATATTTGTGTGCAATATTGTGAAGGAGGTTTGTTCCTATAATTCCCTTTTTCCTGTATTTCTTTATAGCGTCTTGTCCGATGCGAGCATACAGATACCAGAGATAGTGTTTTGACATATGTATCATGTTTGTTTCCTGTATATAGGCTATGTGTATGTTTTTGTTAGTCAATTCCGCGTCAATGTTGAGTCTTTTAGTTATTTCGGCGCATCCTCTAACCTTCCAAGTAGCAATGCGCATACGCTCGCATGTGACTTGTGGTTTAAATATGGGGCTGTTTCGTATCATCGTATATCCGGTGTTGTCTGGGATGTCTTCTGTTGATGTTATGGTTGACCCTGAGGAGGTCATGGGTGTTGCATTAAGTATCGCGGAAAGTATGGTGTTATCAGTTTGGTTATCGGTTGCTTGATCCGTGGGTAAATTAGGCGATTCAAGCAAGTAAACGTTGTCGTAGTGGTGTCCTGTGACGTTGAGGTTGATAGATTTCACTGCATCCGCTGGATTCTTGGGCGTGAATGGGAGCGATGGTGTATTTTGCTGGTGGATTGTTGCGTTAAGTAGAAAGTATTCGGCAGCTGGTATTATAATCTCCTCTCCAGCCCAAGTACCGTAATTGCGTAGATTTTCAGTGTTGAGTTGTTAAGGATTTCAGGCTCAGTGATTGCGAGCTTTGTTCTGTTCATCGCCGTTTTCTTCTACATATTTAACTAGGTCCTTACGAATGTGAGTGTGGTTGCATGTTAATTGACATAGGTGATTAATTTGGTCAGCAATTGCGGTGAATAGGCAGTTACCATCTTAGCGTTGGTAAGGCTTCCATAAATTAAATAGTTCTAACATTTTATCAGAAAAATACATAATTCACACTTCAATGTCATAAGTAAGTAAGTTATAGTTCTATAAATAATTTGTAATTAGCCAGTCATTCAATTCTCAATTTTACGTTTATACAACAAATGGGGTTTTTTTCAAATCCATTTACTCCACTACAAAGTCATCTACAGATTTTTTTTGAGTTATCGTTTATTGAGAATTTGATTAAGAAATTTTCTGAAAAGAAGAATTCTGAAAACCTAACTAATTTCATTGCGGAATTGCATTCAAAATTTGTATATATGTTTTCCTAAACTCTCCTTGAAAATATTTTTGACAAAATAGCGTAGTTTACTTGTTATTTTTTTTATGTGGTTTGACGCTACGTCATTTTAGTTTTAGTCGAGCGCACTGTTTGCGCTCTCTTTTCTGTTGAAGTAATTTCTGTCACTTTCGTTTACATTTATATTCCTTTGATATATATTTTTTGGTATCACCTTCCTATAGAAGCATTCAAACACTTAGTAATTTAAGGATCCTTACTCAAAGGCTTCTGGAAGGTTAAGGCTTAGTAATAAATTGTGTAGGTCTGCTGTATGAACAGATCATATAACGCGGGGTGAAGCGCTAAACCCTCATAAACGTCATGTTGAGTCGCTGACGCGGGTCAGAAACAGGTTTCACTGCTGGTAGAATTGATATCTTACTACCCCTTTACATAAGTAACAACAGCCTAAATAGCTTTATCCGAAGATTAGATAAGATTAGTCTGAGCGCATGCAGGCGATGCAGGCGACCAAGGCCATGTAGAAAAGAAATACAAGGCAGGGCAAGCTTCGACTTTTGTTTGACGCGTAAGTTTCTTAACATCATAGTTTCTTTATTGCACATCATATAACAAAGGGAAATATTAAACTGCACATCAAAAATACTGATTTTCACAGCAAATATCGGGGCAAAATACTGCGGTAGCATAGGTGGAGGGTAAAGGGGTTGAGCGAAGCGAAGCCCCTTTTATCCTTCGTGTAAGGTTGAACAATTAAGAACAAAAAAAAACATAAACTTAAGCATACATAAAATATTTTATCTACACACGTATCATAAACCCTCTTTACTGCGTTCAAAAACCGCACGTTACGATCAGCATTATGTTAAACTACTTGGTAAAAACTCGTTTCGTATCTGGAAAACTACACATAATGGTCATTATGTGTGGTTTTTCTACATATAATGACATTCAAATTTCGAACGCCGACGCCCACCCTCGTGCCGTCCCTAGTTTGTCTGTGAAGTTGGTACTGACATTCAAATTTCGAACGCCGACGCCCGTCTGCGTGAAGTTGGTACTAAAGAACATGCTAAACAATTGCAGAACCACAATGCCGGTCAAACATGCGGTTCCTGAACATATCAAAGAGAGCTTATGATATGTGTGTAGATAAACTAGTGTATGTAACTGTACATAATTAGGCATTAAAACTCTCGAGTGATATTATTATGAAACTCGCCTTCGGCTCGTTTCATAAACCCACTCTCGAGTTGAAATGCCCTCCATTATGCAGCAGTCACATAAACTACTATAAAACATTAAAAGTGTTTTTGTTGATCCTTTTTTGCTGTGTATTTTTGATGTGTGATGAAATACTAGCCATAAAAAAAAACGGCCAAGGGAAGTCGAACTCGCGCACAAAGGGTTCCGTACCATTAAGTCATTCGTCGATCACTAAGGTCTTACGGAAGCAGGTGTGAACGATTCTCGATAGAAACCCTTGATTGCGTCGCGGGCTTCAGGACCTGGTTCACCTACACAAAATAATTAACGGCACCATTACAACTTCTATGCTCTCAGACATTAACCGCGGACCCAGCAGATCAGTTAGAAAGCCACGACCCTTCTTCATACCGCTGTGCAAATCCAACATCAGCGCGAACAACCCTACTCTTTGTATGTGTCACTACTTTAACGAGCTTTCTGCCAGCGAAGACGATGTCCCTGATATCTACCATGATTCGTTGCCTTGTTTTAAGTTTAAAAAGCGTAATGTCCTCAAATAATATTTTCTGTAAATTGTTAAAATTCTGCAGATTTTTCTAAATGATTTTGAAACTGTTAATGTGTTTAAACTGTTTTATTTGTTATTCAATTTGTTTAAATTGTTTATTTCTTCTTTAGTGTTCTTTTGATTTTTTGTATGTTTAATTTTAATAAAGCACATACTCTTTTTTATAACATGCTGTGAACACATATTTTTGGCACTGAAGACACAGCCTTTCACCCTTTGTCTTGTTATATTTTAGTGTTTTATCTTCAATGCTGTTTTGTGTACCAAAGATAATAAATAAATTAGCTATAAAAACGGCAAAAAACATGTTTATTGTATGGGAGCCCCCCTTAAATATTAATTTTATTTTAATTAAATTATTTATTTTTAAAGTGAATACCTCAATATTCTGTGAATATTCAAGCCTCTACCTGTTGCCGTAATCAATATCAATCAAAAAGGAGCAAAAAAATAATGTTTGTTGTATGCAGTGTTACCAGGTACACGGTAATTACCGTAGAACCACGGTATTTTTGGCTAATACACGGTCTACGGTAGCGATCTACTACCGTGTCTTTTTCTACGGTATTCTTAGATATTAACTACCATGTAGGGAAGTAGCACACTCAATAAAAGTTTGAAATCGAAGATAGGCCAATAGGCCGACATCGGGACGCAGAGATCCGATGGTATTTTTTAACTTTTGTGTGAAATAATATTCAGTCAAATCGACGACATAAAAACGAAGAAAAGGAACAAGCTGATACCGAAATCCATTAAGGGAAATATACTTGCTCAACAAGCTATTCACCGGAATGGTCATAACTGTGTTGATTTTACACCTACTAAGAACATGTTATCAAAAATGACGGCAGCCATAATGATAAAGAAGTTCTTATTTTAGAAGATTAATTTTAAATAAAAACATCTAATAATTCAAGGTTGTTTCGGTTGCATTTTATACGGTAATTCACACAGTATTTTCCAAATGATTCTACGGTAATTTAAGTCTTAAACACCGTAATTTTAACAGATAAACACGGTAGTTTATAGTTTTCATCTGGTAACACTAGTTGTATGGGAGCCCCCTTAAATATTTATTTCATTTTGTTTTTTAGTATTTGTTGTTATAGCAGCAATAGAAATCATCATCTGTTCATGAGATACAGCCTGGTGACTGACGGACAGACTAAAGGACGGACAGCAGAGTCTTAGTAATAGGGTCCTGTTTTACCCTTTGGGTGCGGAACCCTAAAAACGAAGAATGGTTTCTCTATTCTTTATCTCTGACACCTAGAAATTTCTATCGAAATCCCTTTCAAACTGATGCTTTGGAGGATATTCCCTTACACAGACAGTTGAAATTTTCACAGATGATGTATTTCTGTTGCCGCTATAATAAAAAATACTAAAAAACGGAATTACATAAATATTTAAGGAGGCTCCCTTACAACAATTCTTTCAATACCACATACAAACATATGAATGCACCTGGTTACGTACATGGAGTGTGAAAGTAACCGCACCAATAACTTTTTAAACAACATAACAACAAACTCTTCACTCCACACCATTCCTACCATTATACTTTGTACGGAACCCTTCGTGCACGAGTCCGGGTCGCACTTGGCCGTTTTTTTTAAGTTTGTGTCTATATTTCCTGCATTTTTTGTTTGCATGTTTTGTAAATTTTAGTTTTATATTAATTTGGATATGCGATAATGATATTAATTTTGTTCTTCCATTGGCTATCTTAAAAGTAAACTTAAGTGAAATTAATGTATGATTAGTGTACGTACTTCCTTTAAAAAAGAGTTACCTCAGAGTTTCTTGTCCGTTCTTCTTTGAGGAACTTTTGGTTTTGGAGCGTACTTCTCGTATTAAGTGAATGGTGTCTACTCTAAGAGATATGTAATTATCCAACAGAATAAATAATATTTTCAGTTAATTTTAATTGATTTGATGCAGAATTTAATTCCAAATTTTTGAATTTAATTTAAAGTTCAAAGATACTATTGATACAGATGCGCCATCTTCAAGCTACACTAAACATCGATTAACATCGTTAAAATAAATACATTACATAATCATTGCAAACCAACTAGATCGCGAGGATCTTCAATCTGCAAAGCTGCGGCGATGGGTTAGCCCCCTGCCACCCAAAACGGAGATTTGAATAACTGGCTAAACGTTGGCACAATTACGCCCCTGCCATCCAAATAAGAAATGAAGCAAAACAACAAAGATCAAATAGAATGTTTTAAAAAACTAAATTGAAGAAAAAGATAACACGCTGTCAAAGATGTAAACAAAACAATTTTCATAGTTATTCCATAAAGAGTTTCGTTTATCTGAGAGTCCAATACATAAGTCGCTTGCATGACTGGACTATTTATCAGACGATATCACTTGAGTGCAAAGTTCAGGGCTTTTAAAACGCGAAGAGGATATCACTAGAATTTTCAAACCTTGTCTGAATTTGGTGAGTCATTTTAGGATACAGTGGTATGTGTAGAAAATCCTACAACATATCATAGACGGAGAATTGAAGCTATTTCCAAGAATGTTCCACATATTTATCTGTCACTTTATTACCTCCAACTCAACTCCACATTTCCAAAACCCCGTAATAATCAATAATTTAAGGCTATAGGTTAGAAAAAACTCTAAAACATATCATAGACGGAGAACTGAAGCTATTTCCAAGAATGTTCCACATATTCATCTGTCACCTTATTACCTCCAACTCAACTCCACATCAACGCCCCGGCAGGCTTATGATCGCGCATTTCCAGAACCCCGTAATAATCAATCCAAGCACGTCTTGGTGGAATGTCAGACACGGCTGGGTTAACATGTGATCGCATTTTACACCATTTATCCGGATTGCCTTGAAATTCTGAAGCTTTTCGCGTTATGCGTTAATTTTTTTATTCGGGAAAGTTATTGTTTCGTCAACACCATAATTCAATGTCAAATTACTGCAGATATCTACGACAAAAAAGAAAACTAAAAAACCTAAATTACCTGGTTATCCTCGTGTTTGGTACCTATTTATCTTAGTTAATGATATCGTAACATAATTAAGTACAAGCACACACCTTCGACACCATCAGGATATTCAATAGATTGTGCCTCTGCCACCCCGTATGAGTAAAAGCGTGACGATATATTTCTTTCTTTTTCCGGGTTATTCATCGATCATCTTTTCAAAGACCTTTTTCCATGTCGCAACACTAAATCCAACGCGACTCAATTTACGATCGTAGCATGCGACGCATGACGGATACACCATTTACTACGCGCTGTTGTTGTACGTGTTGTGTAGACGCGTAAAACGGAACGGGTACATAAACCTGAAAAGATGGGGGTTTTGTAATAGTAACAAGTAGTAACATTCCTGTGGGGAAAGTAACTGATGTTTTTTTGGGATCCGTACACTAAGGGTGCAAAACAGGACCCTATTAGTAAGCATCGCTGTCCGTCTGTCCGTCGGCGGGCCGAATCTTATGAACGGTAATCGGTAGAGAGTTGATTTTTTCACAGAATAAGTAATTTTGGTAACCATAAGGGTTTTCAAAAATTTAAGGGGTCACCACAAAAGAGTTTTTTTTTTTGCGATTTTTCTTGTATGGTTTTTCTTGTACACCTTTTTGGTCCATCAAATTGACTTTACAAAAGGCTCAACAAAGCTGAAAATGTCAACTTGAAGTTCAACCTTATAACGTTCCCAGTGTGATTACATTTCCCGACTCAATTAAGTGTGTAACGTGCCACGAAATCTCACGAAACACGTCTACCCTTATAAACGTAACATGTTACTCACGAAAAGTAGAGAATCCGTCCTCGTAAACAAAGGGTTCCGTATCAAAAAAATCCAAAAGAAACAACAGGTTTATTGTATTTTTGGACCATTTTATTTCACTAATAACATAAATTGTTTAGGTAACAAAAGACTAGAGATACTCAATAAATTATAAATACTCAAAGTAAAAAAGGAATGTTTTGAAAAAGTTGAATATTTTGGGCCATATTTTAGCAATTTATCAATAGCATTACTAGGGTTTTTTCAACTTTTTCAAATATATTTTAAAGGGAGCAAGAAAATAAACGTTTGTAAATAATCAAAATCGAATCATAAAAAGTGAAGAGAAACGAAACGCGACATGGGCCGGCCCATGATATAAGTACCAGACAGGTATACCCAAGAAGTACAAGGACGAAATCACAGTACTTCACCGCGGTCTGTGTTGGAATGTACCTGTGTGAATCACATCCTCTCTTTCCAACACACGCGTTGACTTTATGCTTTAGAGCCATATAATTCTACCATGGTATCACAGGTTTAATGGTCCAGTCCAGTCAAATCCACACAATGTCGTTATCCAGTAGCTACGTACCGTATCAATTGTCCATCATTGTATGTGGATTAAGACGCAGTATGGACTACACCGCTAAACCGAGGCTATACTTACAGGTATCATGTATCATGGCCTGGGAGGCTGGCATATTCTATGAAAAGACAAGAAAATCGATGATGCACAGAGTAAGTAAATACATAGTTTCCTTCGTCTGAAGGATGACAGTGATTTGGTCAAAAAGGACACAATCAAGAAGTTATAACATGAAATATTGGAACATTAGAGAAGAATAACCTTTAAATCTCAGACAGCTTTCGATTTAACGTTTATCCCAGCTTTACATAAATCCTCAATTTAAATCTGATATACTTAAGGTCAACAACTTATGATTGTAAGAGTAGTGTAAGCTAACATGATGATCTCAATGCGGTACGAGACTTCCATAGAAGCCTGCTATAGTCCTTCAAGCCTGGCTAAGAATTTTCCATTTTTTTAGGTTCGCTATAGTGTTTGCATACGATGCCTTTCGGCCAGTAATGCTTGGCCAGGAGCATCTTCTTGAATTTCACCGGAGTCCGAAATTTGGACGATAGGAAGTCGTTTTATTTGTATTCTATGATTTAAAAATTACAGCCCTGTGAGTCTGACGGACAGCGACATCTTACTAATAGCTATTTAGTACGACTATAGTAATATTTCATCAGAGAGGTAATGCCGCCCTTTGGGAATGGAATCCTAAAACAGCTTTGTGTGTTAGTTGTGTAGAATTTGTCAGGAAATATCTTATTTCAATGTCAAGTGTTTACTGGTTTAGCTGTAGATACAGATGGCAATATGAAGAGCAAAATTTCTGGCAATATTTGCCGACTGCTAGATATTTTTTCCATAAAATATTTTGTCTCACTAATAAAACACGTCAGCTAATTTGGGTTGGTGAATAATTATTTTCCATATTAAATTGTCAATCTGATAATACTATAAGTATCATTAGCCTAATGTTTTCCGAGGAAAAATATGCAGAATGATGACTTGTATCATTCATAAACGACAAAAGAGTTTATAATCTCGCTTGATCTAATCTAAATGGGGAAACTCCTTTTTCATGCATAACGGATAACTAGGTCGGGTCGAGAGAATTGTATTGCTCCAATCTTGTTCTAATGGTTTTGTGTTTTTATGTCTCTATTGATGTGGTCGGTTTTTGTTTGTATCCTACCCGTTTATTTATGTCGTAGCCATATCATAGAATTGATCATTTCATGAAATAGCCAACCATTTGATGATCTGGCCGACTATTTCATGAAATGGCCGGAAAGGGTTAAATTTTATGAAATTTGTATTTATAAAAGCATTTTATTGTGCTACCTAATGTTTTTTTATGATATACATGTCTAACTAACACGAAGACTATTCGGTAAATTTTACAATATGGTTACGACATTTATGTTACCTCCTTCACTAATTTTTTTTATTTTTTTTTTCTTCTAAAGCTACGTAATCAAAAATGTAGCTTTGGTCGAATGGCCTCGAGCGGGAGACAGTGGCAGCGTCACTTTCAGTGTCCCTGAAACTTTGAGTAGGTAGTTACTCTGCTAACGTGATTTCGAGGCATGTTTTGCTTTGATTTGTAGGTACCTTCATAGCTGACTCTTGTAACTAGGTAGGTAGTCAAATGCAAATCTAGAGCAACCTTGATGTCTGTCAACATAGGCAGTATTATTAAAATTTATAGTTGGATATTTAAATAAAATAAAGAGTCATTAATGATTCCTTGCTAGCTGAACTAGCCTTGGGAGAGTGCCCCCCTCCTCTTCAGATTAATACAATTCAAAATCTTATTGATTACGGTAAAATCAGCAGCATAGCTAGCTTTCTACTCATGGTTATATTATGTTTTCATGTTCTGTTGCTACGTGGAGCTTGCTACGAATTGCGGAAGCAAAGTTTGATTACTCGAAAGAAACCAGAGTTAACTTCTTTTGAATATTGTACACTTTTTGTTTGACGAAGCTCCTCGATTAGAAGCTTTTATTTAATATGCAAGGTGTGTTGTATGCATGTATTGACGTTGTAACTTCGAGGCTAACCTTTCGGGTCAAACTTGACCCACTTCCCGATTTCCGATTGAGCTGACATCGTGACGTGGTCAGCTCCATGCTATCAATATTTTGATAGCATGGAGCTGACCTGATGATGGAGCCGGAACCGGAAGCCGGTCGTGCTTCCTTAGTCTTGACAAGTGCTTTTGTCCTTTACAATATTGTCACGACATAGAGATAATCTGATGATAGAGCCGACAGGTTTGCATGGGAAATCTGTAATAAAACGACGCAACCCTATTGAGTTTGGGCGCGTTTGATTCGTCTTAACATGTCCTTTGGTCTTATCCAATATTATTATGACTTGGAGCAGATCTAATGATGGAGCCGGAAGGTGGTCATGGGAACTCTGTAACAAAGCGTCGAGTTTGCGCGCGATTGATTCGTCTTGACATGTCCTTTGGTCCTATACAATATTTTCATGACATGGAGCTCCATATCATGAAAATCAGCTTATCTGATGATGGAGCCGGACGGTGGCCATGGGAACTGTACGAGCCTTTGCAGGAGGTACATTAGAACTTGATGATGATGATAATTATTGGAGGAACAGAAAAAAGAGGGATAACCTGATAAATCACTTTATTTATAATGATTACAATATAATGACAACAGCAATTTACATTATAGTCATATAGGTCAAGTGTGCGCATTTAAACTTTGACGATATATAAAATCGAAAATTATTCATAGAAATACGAAACCATATCAATTAGTAAGACTGTTTAATTGTCAACAGTTTGGACACAAAGATATTATTTTCAACATCCATCAAGAATAACTTGGTAAAGCGACTGGAGGAGTACCCTGTACACATCTCCGACCGCGTGACCACATTGCGCCTTCACATGGACAAAGATAAGTACCTTAATGTCATCAGTGTCTATGCCCCAACGCTAGACAAATCTGATGACATCAAGGACAAGTTCTACGAAGAATTGACCCATTGCCTAGACAGCACAAACGCCAAAGAGCAGATTCTATTGCTGGGCGATTTCAATGCTAGAGTTGGACGAGACTATGAGGCTTGGCCTGAAGTTCTGGGTAGACATGGAGTCGGCAACATGAACAGCAATGATCAGTTGCTACTCAGTCTCTGTGCTCAATACGGATTGGCAATATCGAACACTATGTTAAGACTCGCCGCCAAATACAAGACAACATGGATGCACCCTAGATCCAAACACTGGCATTTGATAGATTATGCTAATTGTAAAGCAAAAAGATATCCGTCAAGTGCAAGTCACCCGTGTCATGCGTGGCGCGCATTGTTGGACGGACCACCGACTTATTGTCACAAAACTGCGACTTCGCCTCCATCACCCTCATAGATCCACTACTAGAAAGCTTGCATCTCTGAACGTAAAGAAGCTGAAAGATCCCGAGGTGAGGGAGAAATATGCTAAAGCCTTGACCGAGAAGCCGTTGCCTAGTAGCGAGACAGGTGATGTTGATGTTGCCTGGGGGACTTTATCTTCTCACATTATGGACACCGCTTCTGTTACTGTAGGTAGAAATGACCAGCGTAATGAAGATTGTTTTGATGAAAATGATGAGATTCTCAGGGCAGCACTCGACAAACACCGAGACCTCCTGCGACAGCATGTTAGGCGAGGTGAAAGCGTTGCGGTAGTCAAAGCCAGTGACCTAGATTTGCGCAAGCTGTCACGTCAAATAAAAGACAGTTGGTGGCAGGACAAAGCTTGCCACATGAAGTGGCTCGCTGACCATAACCAGCTTGGGGAGTTTAAAAGCGAGGTACGTAAGTTGATTGGTACATCCTACCAAGCTAAGGTGCCTTTAAGGTCTACAGATGGTATGCACCTCTTAACAAGCAAGCAGGATGTTCTTATGCGTTGGGCTGAACATTTCAATACCTTGCTCAACGTAGATCGTTCAGCCGATCTACAAAATATCAGCTTAATGGCTCAACTCCCGCATGCCATCGAGCTGGATGAGCCCTTATCACGTGACGAAGTTGTCACTGCCATCAGACAGCAGCAAAACAATCGGGCGATTGGCATTGATCTTATACCGGGAGAGCTACTTAAATACGGCGGTGATGAGTTGTATACGTTGGTTTGGGAACTGTTTGTTCGCATGTGGGAGGAAGAGCGGGTCCCTAATGACTTCAAAGTGTCGCGCATTAGTGTTTTCTACAAGAATAAGGGTAACCGTTCCGACTGCAACTGTTACCGCGGTATTTCGCTTTTGTCTGCCCCTGGAAAGGCCTTTACCAGAGTGCTTCTAAATCGCCTAAAGGATTTGTCCGAAAAAATTCTGCCTGAAACCCATTATTATTATATTATTATAGTTTGGATTCCGACCTGATCGTGACACAGGCGAAGCTATCTTTTCCGTTCGTCAACTACAAGAGAAAAGTAGAGAACAAGGTCACCAGTTGTATCTATGCTTTTTTTTTTTTTTTAATCTTATTTATTTTATAAGCCATACATCTTATGATTAAGTCAGCTTAAAAATAATTAACAAAGTTACAGTGCTTACAGTATTACTTTAACAAAAGAAAATAACATTAAATAAATCTAAAATTGGTTAGTTACATGTTGACCTGGAAAAAACATTTGACAGTGTGCCACGAGAAGCCCTCTGGTTGGTGCTAGAAAAGATTGGATGCACGGAAAAGTTTGTAAGACTTCTCAGACTCCTGCACGACGACATGCAATGCTGCGTCGCCGTAGACGGTCAACAGTCAGACGTCTTCCCCGTTACATGTGGAGTGAAGCAAGGGCGTGTCCTAGCACCCACACTGTTCTCCTTATACTTTGCAATGGTAGTCAAGGAGGTCTTACAGACACTTTCCGAAGGAGTCCGATTCCGCTTTGACGGTGGTCTTTTTAATTTAGCTAGACTTAAGGCATGTACTAAAGTCTCATATGCGTTGATAACAGAGATCATGTATGCTGATGACCTATGCTTTCTAGCATAAACCCCAGATGGCCTGCAAGAGCTTATGTCCGCGTTTCACCAATCATGCTGTAAATTCGGCCTAAAGATTAGTGTCAAAAAGACAGAAGTCATGTCCCTGGACACCCATTGTGAGGATATGCTCAAACAGGTGAACAAATTTCGTTATCTGGGGAACACTATTACATCCAAGTGTGACCTTGATACCGAGATCAACAGCAGGATAGGTGCTGCAGCTGCGGCATTTGGAAAGCTGTGTTCCAAGGTCTTCTGCTCACATGACCTTAAGCTGGTTACCAAAATATCAGTATACATGGCAACTGTGCTGCCAAATATCCTATACTCCTCTGAATCGTGGTGTGTGTACACATACGCACTCTGGATCGTTTCCACCTTAAATGCCTTCGATACATCATGAAAATCAAATGGTCCGACCATGTGAGTAATACCGAAGTTCTGCGACGAGCCAATGTTGGTGGCATTGAAGCCTACTTAATGCGTCGGCAGCTTCGATGGTGCAGTCACGTATCACGTATGAAAGAGGAGAGAGTGGCGAAGCACATCTTTTATTCTGAACTGGAGGAGGGCTAGCGAAAACATGGCGGGCAGCTTCTCCGATACAAAGATGTTCAGAAGCGACACATGAGAAGATGCAACACAGAGCCCTCTCAATGGGAAGGTTTGGCAGCACAACGGCCAGAATGGCGCAGGATTGTGAAGAGGCAACGCGAGTTCGAGGATCAGCGTAAAGCTGACCTTGATATGAAACGCGACCTGTTAAAAGCCCGTCCACCCGCTGCCATTACCTACAACTACGCCGGTGGCGTACTTACGTGCCCCCAATGCGCAAGGAGTTTCGCTGCGAAGATCGGCTACATAAGCCATATTCGGGCGCACGCGCGCGAAACCGACTAGGAGTAGAAGTGGTCGCCATGACCGAAATCGGTCGGAATCATCATCATCATTATTTTCAACTACCGTACTATAAGTAACTGCGATGACAAAAAATTTATTTTGTACTATTATTTACAACTCGACATAAAAACATAAAAAATATTGTTACTTAAATGTATATTTTGAATACTTAATAGCAGTTTATGTGACTGCTACATAATGGAGGGCATTAATACTCGAGAGTGGGTTTATGAAACGAGCCGAAGGCGATTTTCATAATAATATAGTGATGTAATGCCTAATTATGTACAGTTACATACACTAGTTTATCTAGACACATATCATAAGGTCTCTTTAATGTGTTCGGGAACCGCATGTTTTACCGGCATTGTGGCTCTGCAGTTGTTTAGTTTGTTCTGTAGTACCAACTTGACGCAGGCGGGCGTCGGCGTTCGAAATTTGAATGTCAGTACCAACTTCACAGACAAACTAGGGGCTGCACGCAGGCGGGCGTCGGCGTTCGAAATTTGAATGTCATAATATATAGAAAAATTACACATAATGGTCATAATGTGTAATTTTTCAGATAAGAAATGAGTTTTTACCAAGTAGTTTAACATTATGCTGATCGTAACGTGCGGTGTTTGTATGCAGTAAAGAGGGTTTATGATACGTCTGTAGATAAAGTAATTAACATAATAATTATCTTACCCAATAAACTTTATAGAGATCAACTTGAATCTTCAGTTATTAAGTTCATATTATACATATATTACTAAAAAAAAAGTGCCGTGTTCAAATCTGGTTCACTGTTCGTTCTTATCACCAGGCTCCGCAAAGGCTACATTTGATCCAATTATTTTAGTAATTTACTGTTTATTTTTCTTAACAGTCCTATTGTTGGGCGTCTTAGAAGTTTCCTCTGGTAAGCTCGTAGACATGGAGTCTGAAACAAATCACCAAGTTAAAATATTTACAAAACCTACTCCAAGTTCAAGACCTACTTCTTCCTGCCCGGTCGGTACACGCATGAAGTATATGCACATGAAAAGTCCTGATCAAAACTTTAGCTGCACGGAACTACAAACCAAAACTTCAGCTGTGTGCATTTTTTTTTGCAAAAATTTGATATAATTTATATGAGACCACTTCTGAAGTATGACCTACCGATTATTATTTTTTTTATCAAAATCGGTTCATAATTGACGGAGTGATCGCGTAACAAATACACGCAAGAAAATGACAGACAAATTGAGAACCTCCTCCTTTTTTAAGTCGGTTAAAAATAGCAACACATGTACAAAGCTAAACAAGCAAGGTAAGTATGCGCATGCGCACACTTAAACGACAAGCTTCTGCGCACGCTTAGCCCAAACCATCAAAACAGAATGTTATGAATATCGTTAATTATTGCGTCATCATAACAACTTAAACACTGGCAATTATCAAACTAGATATTAAGTAGCACTCGATAATAAATGATATAATTTCAAAACTTTTACGTGACTATGTGACATTACGCGTATAATGTGAGAAAATATCGTAAGTATTTTAGCAAAAATCTTCACTTGCCTGTGAAAATAAAATGGCGCGAACGTGGCCGCTGTGACACTGGCGCGTCGCAGGACGTCCCGCGGGGCAATGAAGAAGGAGTTTTTTTTTTTTAAGGGTATATATTTTTTGCTATGTCCGGGTCCCCACATATTGAGCGGGCATCAGCTCGTGTGCTACACGGACTACAAACAACCCCTTTGTGTTTACAGTTATCTGTCTACGACTACTGTGAGCCATGGATAAATAAAGAGGGAGATGCCGAACCTTAATTATAAATAATTTTCGAGATATTTTGAATGCACACACTTACTAGCTGCGCACACTCAACCCACAGCTGACGTTAAAATATCTGACGATACACGATGGAATTGTACGGGAACTGTGTTACAACTGTAACAAAACGACGCAACCTTATCAAGTTTGAACTCGTTTGATTTGTCTTGACAAGTACTCTGGTACTTGGTAATTTTTACCAAGCGTACGTCGCCATAAATAGAGTCAAATTATTAAATAATTAGACTGTACTAAAACAACGGGAAATCGAACTGTCAACAATGTCATCTTAAATTCAATGAACATGCTGAGAAACATTTAGATACAATAACACAGCGACAACTTAAAAAATAGAAAAAAGTAAAAGTATAATAAAATCATTTGAAAAAAGCTTTTATTGAAATGCTCTAAAAAGAAGAAAATAAACTTCAAATTGAATGGCACCCATTTTTACCCAATTAATTATATCATACAATTTATTAGGATATAAAAGCTTCCTGCGAGATTAAGTTGTGTAGATGTAGTTACCTACCCATTTTACAAAGTGTGAACAGTTAAGTTGGTGGCACTGTACAAACGTCAAGACAATTATTGACAATTTTGACGATTGGACGATCACAGACATTTTTTTTTTCTTTAACGCAGCGATTAATCGATGAATCGACGCGTTAAAGTAAAATTTATTTGCATGTAAATTGCCAAATCCGCATCGATGTGTCATAAATAATACAGGTCATTGCCCTATGGTTGCATATATGATCCATGCGTAGATAAACATCTTTAAAATCCTAATTACAACACTTTCACAATATCTTTGCGTCTGGACTCGTGACGTCATTATAGAACTCTAAAGACTGACGTTCAGCGAGGACCGACATTCACCGACAATGTGGCCGTGTTGTGGTCAAATAGGGAAAAAAATCATATTAGTTTCACGTAGAGGGCGCCAAATTTTTTAGAAAATAAACACAAAGCAAGGCAAAGCAAGGTAGGTAAGCAAAGAGTTCTGTTCATCTAAGGTTACTTGCAAATGAATCACAGAGTCAAAGTAAAGCAAATTTCTGCAAATAGTTTTGTTATATAACAATATATATCCGTAATACCTAAGATAAATGAAACTCTTTGTTGCTGTCAGCAATGTTTTTCAAGTTTTTAACCTCAGATAAATGAAACTGCATTTGTTACAAATATACAGAGCGCACCAAAAGTATTGCGTAATCTTAACGAAAAAAAAAGAACTACATAAAATTTTATATTAGAAAACGAAATAAATTTGCGAAATAAATTCACGACGCGAAATTGAGTCGTAAATCTCTCGGGCTGTTTCTCAGAAAATTGTTTTCGTTATCTGAAATCAGAGTCCGGTTGCGGCCACTTCCTTTTATCAGTTGTATCCTGATGTGTGGGAGAAAAATATCCCGAGTTTAAACATAATGTATCAAAAACGGTGCATTCAATATTAGGCACACAATTTTAAACAAGTTCCATTTCAGTACCGACTGATCAGAGCAACTTTATTTTTCAACGTTTCTCTACACGTTTTGGGCCTGACGGTAAGTTAATTTGTATGTAAAAATCTTGGGAGTTCCTCAACTTCATTTATAATGATGTGAAAATGGTTAGCCATCCAAGTACACTAAGAAACAAAATCAGCTGGGCTGGGCTAGTTACATGCTAATTGAGTATGTAGCCCGGTCCAACGAATTCCGTTTGTTACTGTATCTACGACATTCGTTCATTTCATTCCATGCTCCCCATCAGAAACATTCAAAATTATTCACATACAGAGGGGTACAGGGCACAGTAAATACCTACAGCTAGTAGGTTGACGGCAAGGAATGTCTTATCGCAATTCAAATATGTATGGGCTTGTGTAAATGCTTGTGCGCTGGAGAACTCGCGAGTCGTTGCTGGAAAACTGAACTTCTAGCATACACAGTTATGAATGCACCTGGTTACCTACATGGAGTATGAGAATCCAACCTAATAACTAAAATTATATAGCCTATGTCACTATCACGGTCTTAAAAAATCACTTCATATGTTGAAATCCGGAAAGCCGTTTGGCAATTTTATTATTTTTTCATTTTCAAACACGATGTCTCCGCCATTTAAAAAAATTCCAAACGCTGATTCGACAAAGATTTCCTTATAATTATCGAACCTTCTTACAAATTTTTACGAGAATCTGTTGGGGAAAGCGACCTGTAGAGAAAAGCTGGAAATCAGGACAGACGGACTAATGAAATTGCCAACAAAAAATAAGTGTCTTCTATATTTTATTAAAATAATATTTAATTATCTGGTTAAATATAAGTTACATAAAAAATTATAATGACGAAGTTTTTCTTGATGCTATCTTCTCTGACGGGCGTATTTCCGAAGCACTTGTTGAGTTTATGGAGTGTCCTTTTCCTGTGCGAGATTCAGCCATGAATCACCACTTGAAGGGGAAATTTCCTTTTTCAAACTCAAACCATAATCAGTTATGTACTCATTAGTTTAGTTGATCATATTTGATTTATTTTTTTTCCATGTACTTAGGCTTAAGTAAGTGTTTGACTTGTAAAAGTGCATTATTTTGCCTACTTGCAATAAATGATTTGAGTTTTGAGTTTTATCATTGCACTGGATAAATAATCTACACTCCCCTGGATCATATCCACACAATTTTACAACACCAGCATGGACTTTTATTTGTACTTATAAGCTAAGTGCCAACATGGACAAGATTGTCGAAGCTTTCAAAACCCGGATGTCGCAGTAAGAAATGTACGTGCGGGAGGTCTCCACCATGCCAATGTCCAGCAGCTCTCGTACCGTAATCTCAGCACCATCAGCAGCCAGTTCATGGAGTTCAAGGCGTTTACTTGGAACTGCTTTAAAATGTGGCGCTCGCAAATGGAGCTCCTACTTGTCGAGATGGGGACTAGGCGGAATTTGCTTTTGATTTACAGTGTGTCAGAGTTGGCAGAAGAATAGACGGAGTAAATTTCTCGAGCAATGTTATGCAACCAATTAGAGATGTCCCTGCAATGTGTTTTGGACATAAGTGTTGTTGACAGACTTGGTATCAAAAGCCATTTGCTTGTCTGGTTCACTTGGCTTGGAAGGGCAAGACTGCCTGAAATGGGACGGGGATAACTATGACAGATTTCCTCACTAAGTCCAGATAGACTGTATTCATGGCCCGCTGTATTGTTACACAAAACTGTTGGTCAACGGAGGCAAAGATCATTATTTTACTACCAGATAAGACCAGACGAAAATGGAGTATATGGCGGTGCTGCTGGAGTACACCAGCAAATTTCCTCCTTCTACCATCAATCTTGCCCAGACAAGACTCCTGCCAAGAAGCCAACCGCTGTTATTACTATGCCCTCGGTTGCTGCGCCCAAGGCTACTACTGCACCTTCGGTTGCTGTACCTATGGCTATTGCAGCGTTGGACAAATATCCCCCCCAGCATCAGACGCAAAGGAGTGCCGCCGCCCCGGGAGCTAAGAAGTAGATCGCTACATCATAGTTCGCCGACAAACTCTGCTGCCCGAAGTGTTCCACTTATTCAAGCGGATTATCTTAATTTTCTTGTTTAAGCAGGTAAGTAGGTTTCTATTTTATTATGTCTGTTCAGTAACACTCATTCTAAAACTACTTAATTTCAATTATAATTAATTTTAGTATTCTAATCAATTTAGTTTATAGCTCTTTAGGCGAGAATTATATATTAGTTTTATATTTTTATAGTTATGCAGATCGTATATAATTTCACAGGTAGTCTTTTCTCATGTTCTTCTACCAGGGACTCTCTTGGTGCGGGAGGTGTCGACTCCCTGGCGGACACCTGATATGTGATTAAATGTCGTTCATATTAACGCACATAGCATTCCTGCTAGCTATGGTGATCTCCTTGAAATTTCAACGATCAGAGTATACATGGAGTGCTTGTCTCAGAATCATTTCTCAAACCATCCCTTTCTTCCTCCATATATTTTAAGCATGCATATGCTGAGCATCTCTTCCTTAAGATCAGCACCAGCACAACACCACAACAATATTCATATTCTTTATTGCACAGAAAATATAAAGGTAAAGAATAATTTTGTTATAGAATACCTAGGCAATACATGAGAGTTTATGAAACAGGACAGTGCTAGTGCACGAAAAAACCCGACACATATGTACGTACGTACGAAAATAACTTTCAGAATATAAATAAAACATAACTAATATATAAAATATATACATCAACTATACAAAATATAATAGATAGAATACACTTCTTATATAAACTATAAACCTATTACGGAAGAGAAAGGACATGCACTTTCAAAGGGACTATCTCTAAAAGCGCAGGGAAGTGCGTTCCACAGTCTGATTGCCAATGCACAACGCACAATCTTCGTAACTGACAGTTTTATGCCGAGGAGTTGAAAGGAGAGACACCGTGTGGGATCCCTGATTACTATCTATATTTGTATGTGTGCTGCTTTGATGCAATAAACGTTTATCTATCTATCTATCTATCTATCTATCTCCCTGGGGAAAAGAAACTCAAAACTTTCAAGAATATATGTGGGGTAGTATTGAATAGATAGGAGATAATGTGCGTTTCACGGCGAAGACCGGTCAGAAGTCACCCCAGCTTCTTACGATACTGGGAGACATGGTCATGATTGCGCAGCCCGTAAACCAACCGAATTCAGAGGTTTTGAAGTCATTTGAGTTTATTCAGTTGTTCTTCGTTTGCACTGATCCAACAAACATCCGCGTTGTCTATTAAAGGTAGTAGAAGGGACTGATCAAGGGTGATTTAAGTCTGCCGTCTCGGGAAATACTGCAATCTCTGGAGGGAGTGCAATGACGCAAAGACTCGTGTACTGACCTCACAAACATGGGGCGCCCAGGACAGCAAGTTATCAATATAACCCCAAGATTCTTAATAAACAATACAGGATCGACGGGTATATTCTGAATTGAGTCTAGTGAGTGCCGTGTACCCATAATCAAGGCTTAAGATTTTCTCGGATTGACAAGCAGCTCATATGAAAATAGCCCATTTCTTGATGTTATCAAGGTCAGCATACAATACCTCTACAGTCAGATTTACATCACACGGAGAGAAGTTCCGATATATTTGGACGACATCTGCGTAGAAATGATAAGAAGAAGTAAGAACGTCAGAGATGGAGTTAATGAATGCTGAGAAGAGGAGAGGAGAAAGGATACCACCCTGCGGAACACCTGCAGAGAGATCACACCAGTCCGTTGAGATTTTGTCAGACTTAATGCGGTGCTGGCGGTCTCTCAGGTAGGAGTCGGACTAGCAAGCCGAGTGCGAGGAGACTCTGAGCGACTTTAGAATTTCACCAGGATATCGAAATCGACGCAGTTTAAGGCGCTACTGAAATCAAACAGTTTGAGGACCGTAAGCTGCTTCTGATCCATGGCCAAAAGAATGTCGTCAGTGACTTTAAACAGAGCCGTGGTAGTGCTTTGACCCGGTCTGAAACCTGATTGATGGAGATTAAATAATACTTTAGACACTATTTACACACATTGATCTAGCCCCAAACTAGGATTCCCTGTAACTTGGGCACTAGACAACGATACATTTACTTATATAGATAAATATTATACTTAGATAGATAGATAAACAACCATGACTAGTGTACAAACATCCGTTCTCATCAAACAAATATTCGCCCCCACCGGGATTCGAACCCGGGACCCTTGGCTTCGTAGGCAGGGTCACTGCCGACTCGGCCATTCGGGTCGTCAGTTTTAATGAAGATTTAATAGTTTATAGAGAAAAGGAGAGCTTGGAGTGAATAATTTATTCCAGGACCTTGGGAGAAGATAGACAGAATATATATAGAAGGGAATTATTTAAAGGAGACGGGATTAGACGTTTTAGATAGGGAAATCACAAGTGCCTTTTTCCACTTTGTGGAAAGCAGCGTTGATCAACCGACACGTTAATTATTTGGGTAATAAATGGGAAAAGGTCGTCAATGATGCTGGATATCATCTGAGAACAAATCTTGTCCTCACCTATTGCCTTCGAAGAGATTGCGAATATTGCTCTCCTTTCTGGGCCGACCCTCTCGGCCTTTAACCTCTCACTGAACCTTTCTTACTCATCGCGATTTTAAACCTCATGCCACGGTATTAAAATCCTCATCATCATCAAGACGGTGTGAAGTTAAGACCTCTGAGACGTTGCGCTTCGAGTCTTTGCCTCCCGGCTGGGGACAAAGAAAAAAACCCGGGTATGGGATGTTTGTACGTGTCTGACATCGCTGCTTCTCGTTCCCACGACACACAGTATCCTTGTGTGGGGCCAGAAGCAATGTATGTGTCTGTATATAAATGTTTATTTATATTTTTTGCTGAATTTGCTTGATGGCCTATTACAGTGTCACGCGGATTTCATCACGCATTTATGTTACATGGGCTTGACCGGGTACACGGATGGAAAGAACCGAGGTCTAATAGCATGAGTAAAGGAAAACATCCAGAAACCGTACGTTGCTAGTTCAATCACAAAAATAATAGTGATTTGTGCGAAACCCTCGTTTTTGTCTGTAAACGGGCCGCACGGAACTTAGCGTACTGGATTTACCTGTCTAGAAGTGCCGGGGCGTGCTTCTCGCTATTGCCATGAAATACATTTGCGCAAATGAAATGTAAATAAGTAGTATGTAGGTCGGGGTTATTCGCCGGCTGCAACGACATTTGCGTCCCTTCTAGCAAAATTGGGAATAGAAGCAATTGCCGTTAAAATACCTGAGCTTTATACTGTATTGCTTGAAACAGTCCTGAGGCCCAATTCTGTACTGGAGATTGCATCGCGATAGCATCGCGAGCGCTCCGAAGGTTGTCAAACGCCGCATTTGACAGTCAGTCTCCAAATAAAATAGGTGCCGCGGTCAAGCCAAACACGGCATTCCGCGCCCCTCAGAGCCGTTGCGATGCAATCGTGATGTAATCCCCAGAACAGAATTAAGCCCCTAGAGAGTTACCACAACCTAGTAACGAGATAACTCGGCAATTAATATTTTTCAATTGTATGACATAAGATAACTCGTTAATAAATATTCTCTGACCGGCTAGGCGTGGTAGGTGTGGAGTCCGTGTGCCAATGGTTTTACAGGTCGATTATTGTGAAATAGGTATTCTTACCTAAAATAGAGCGCCACTTGAAAATCTAGTTACCAGAAATTACTTAAAAATAAATAGACAATTTTATCAACAGCTTCTCGACAATATTTATCTGTTTTATTGATATTGACCTGGAATGTAGTTACTCAACTATTTTTACAACTCGATACTTTTGTAACCAACTAGGAAATTTTGTTACCAAACTTAAGTTGTGAAAAATATCTGTTCTATATCATCCAAATGGTTAGTAATATTTACTTAGGTAAACATTTTAAATTGGATAATTTTTCAAAGGCATTGGTATTTCATAAATGAACGTTTAGTTTTACAAAAAAAAGGTGCTGAACATTTCTTAAAGCGTTCTGTCCTAGTTCTTGACAAACAAATATATCTTCTAGTTATTATTCTGTATGTTCAACACTGTGTATTCTTTATTCTATTACATAAATGTGTTTCTAGGACCACGTATCAAGCGTCTGTCTTCTTCTCAAACTTAAATGTACGACGGACTCCCTCCTGTGGACCTGAAGCACACCCACGCGCACCGTGATGGTGTAGAGAGACGGGGTTTAGATACCCAACTGCCTACACAGCCACGAAACGCTTTGATATATCGCTCCGAGTATACAGGATGGCTCTGCGGGCACCTAGTAGAGAAGGTCTTCCCCAGAACAAGCTAATCTTACACGACATAGATTCTAATGCCAGTCAGGAAGAATACCACCTCCTGCTCCTGCTACCGTGAAGATCATGCAAGACATGCGTTGCAACGATTGGTGATTCCCCCGTAGATCATGTAAGATTGCTACCTTATAGCGTCCGGGACTCCGTGAAAATCGTACACCACTTGTCTTAATCTCGATGTGCAGTCACCCTGTCCACTCGAGTCCCAAGACGTTGTCAAGAAGAAATAAAAGAAAGCCAATTTCTATGACTAGCGCTAGGCTACCAACTTCAGCGGACAAAAAATACGAGGCGTTACATAACAAACTTCAAACTTCAATTTTTTTATTTAAAATAGATTCTTACGAACACTTTTTGAATGTCATTATGTATATTGGGCAAAGAAAACTATTAAAGCTTCTGAAAGTGTTATGGCAGCGGAGAAGAAGCGGCGCAAGAAACTCGTCCACTGCAACATGGCCTGCTTTTCTTTTCTGTTCATTTTTTTGTCAAAAATAGGTCTTGTCTTACAATCGTGTGCATGGTTCTTGAAAATCAGAGCTCCATACCTCTTTATCATTAATGTAATCATCTAACCTATAATATGCTTTATAACATAATGTTTTTATAACAATGCCTTCAAATTTCTTCTCTGGCAAATTTAATATCTCTTCCGGTATTTTGTTATAGTATTGTATACTTAGCCACAAATGAAGTTCCAACAACGCGTGACGTCAGTTTTAGAAACAATATATCAAGATAATCACCGAGCAGGATCCGGCGTCCATAAGGCCTATTGCGTCATCGGCTTGCGCACATTGAAGGGTAAAGGTGAAGAAAAAACTGAAAAAATGTTTCCCGCAGGATATTCCGATAGAATCTCCAAAAAAACGCGCTTAGGTAGTCCTTTAAACGGCCCTTGGCCACCCCACTTCCAAGGACAACACAGAAACCATCATGCAACAACTTTTATATCTATTCAGATTACGTCAAAAACCAGAACATCACCACGGCAACCATTCCCATTCCAATACCCCGTTATGGGCTTTATTCAGCTAATACCAAAGACTTATGTTAAGATAGTCATAGTAATTTTGGGGATCAAATTAGGTTCTTCAACTAAATCGGTATAAGGCGTTGTACTAACCCCCCAGAAAATGAGACCTGAGAAATGCGTTTGCGTGAGTGCTTCTATTCTATGTAAGTCTCGTCAGTATAGTGAACTTCTGTCAAGAGGCCATTGGCCGACCCTATGCACCCAGACAATTGCAATTCTTAAAACTCAAAACTCAAAAAAAAACATTCACATTTACAAGTCAAGCACTTAATTCTCATAATAATAAAGAGAAAAATAAAAAATCTAATCAAATATGATCAATGAAATATATGAAAAATACTCATTAGTTTACTAATGAGTATTTTATGGTTTGAATTTGAAAAAGGAATTTTCCATTTCAAGCACTGATTCTCCCTCTTAAGTCTCACTTTCTTGCCTTTAACGTGTTTAAATTCTCTAGAAGTTCCGATTTGTGTTTTACAGATTTTGGACGGAACCGCTGTTAACTGGGTGACAGAGGCACGGTTATTCCTACGCTGAGCCAATTCTAACAGTAAGTTAACATATAATAGTATTTTATCTACACACGTATCATAAACCGTCTTTACTGCGTACAAAAACCGCACGTTACGATCAGCATAATCTTAAACTACTTGGTAAAAACTCATTTCTTATCTGAAAAATTACACATTATGACCATAATGTGTAGTTTTTCTAGATATTATGACATTCAATTTCGAACGCCAACGCCCGACTGCGCTCCGCCCCTAGTTTTGTCTGTGAAGTTGGTACTGACATTCAAATTTCGAACGCCGACGCCCGCCTGCGTGTTGTATTACAGAACGAGCTAAACAACTGCAGAGCCACAATGCCGGTCAAACATGCGGTTCCTGAACACATCAAAGAGAGCTTATGATATGTGTGTAGATAAACTAGTGTATGTAACTTTACATAATTAGGCATGAAAACTCTCGAGAGTGGGTTTATGAAACGAGCCGAAAAAGTTCTGTGTAACAGCATTTTTACAGTACACCTTGGACATATTAGCTGCTAAAAATTGCTGTATATCAGCATTATATGCGCATATAATGCTGATATAACTCTAATTTGGGCACAAATTACGTGGCACATTGCTGTACAACTGAATTATGAAAGCATTATATTAGCATTAATACAGGCAACAGCTACTCCAAGTGCTGAACATTGTCTGAATAACAAGGCACGTGGTACTCATAATAGTGAATATGCAGCCATTCTCATACTCATTCGCAAAATTGGAATAAATGTGGATATCATAAATACTGTATCGAAGCTAAAAGTAAATTATCAGTGAATGCAGAAACGCATTTTTAATTTTTACTCCGTGCAAGAGTGTTGAAGTGCAATAAGTGATATTGTTCGTGTAAATGAAGATGTTTTGGTTGCCATTTTGTGGATAAATAATAAAGTTAATGTTAAGTAAAACTTTGAATTATTTCAATTATGTGTTAAATTGTATCGGAAATGTAACTTTATTGTGAAATACCATATATAAATATGTATGGTATTTCACAATAAAGTAATACACAATAAAGTAATACACAATAAAGTAATACACAATAAAGTAAAAATACCATAATATAATAAATATGTATGGTTTTTCACAATAAAGTAACCTAAATAGGTCAAAATTTTCACGCGCTCTCATAATATCCACAATTACGTGAAAAAAGTTCAAAATAAAATATGCTATTAGCAAGTTTTTTTTTAAATATTACTATTAAATGTGAGCGCTGTGTACATATTCATTTATTTATGATATAGTTCAGTTCAAGCCAATATTTTCTAATATAAACTAAATGGATAAAGGCTAAATGTTTACAATAATACGCATTACGTACTTAAAAATGGTGGATAAACGAGTGGTCAGTGTTAACTTAAATTAAATGCTAAATGCTATATAAGTCTCCACGCATAGCTTTACCATCATAAGATGATAAATTATAACTCAACCAGCAGTCTTAATGCCGCCTTAAATTCCATTATTCAGCCCAGGTCTAAATTGACGGGCACGATGTACAGATTTATAGCAGTGCGCTGCTGTGTAACTGCATAAAAGGTTACACTTGGTACAATATTGGTCTATATTAATGCTGATATACGAATATACTCTATCAGTAAGTAATGACCTAAAAGTCCACGTTTAAGCAGCATAGAGCATTATATCTTTATTAATATACTTCACATCGTGTCTATTTGCGTTATAGAGCTTTTTATGTTCTCTCTTAAAATGCAAGTGTTGTAAAGGTAAACCTGTGAACCATTATTCAGAAAACTGCACTATTTGTGGCCACAAAATGCGCTTTTGCAGCTGATAGGGTACAACGCTACTAAACGCTGAATAGCAGTGAATATTTGGCATCTGTGTAGCGCTTAATAGAATCGCAGTATCGAATATTGCATTATATTGGGTCTCAATATTTCCTATGCAGCTAATGCAGTCCGAGTGGACACTAATAAGTCGTTAAAAGTGCTTAAATAACCGATGTGGACCTGGTGTGGAATTATATAATGCAGCTTTGTGCTACTTGGGATGCCCTCCATTATGTAGCAGTCACATAAACTACTATTATGTATCAGTTGTATAAGAGAGGTAAAAAAGGCGAGTGTCGACGTGGGTTATGTGGGGATGTAAATTTTGAAGGGAAATATCAGTATTTTTGATGTGCAGTTTAGCACATTAAAAATACTGATTTGCACAGCAAACGTCAGGGCAAAATGCTGCGGTAGCTTAGGTGAAGGGTAACCTTAGTTTTAGGTTGAACATGTAAGAACAAAAAAAAATACACACACATAAAATATTTAAAACATAAAAAGTTTTTTATTGATCCGTTTTGCTGTGCAAAACAGTATTTTTGATGTGCGATTAAATACTACCCAATTTTGAATACTATAGTGAGATATTGTTATGTTTGGTTTTCTTACTAAGAATAAGGTTTTTCCTAAGTTGGCAGCAATGCCTTTAGTTCAAAATTTTACATTCAGTGGTTTGTTAAGTTGGCAGTACCTAATGTATTTTGTTGTTAAATTAGTGTTGATGACTTAATATTACTTAGGTTTAGAAGCGTATGGCTGCTAAGCGTATATCGTTTTGACGACGTAACCTCACGGCTGTGCCGTACTGTTATGGGGAATAGAGTATAGACTTTTCTGCATTCTTATTTTAAATGTCTTTATATTAGTGTTTGTGACTATTTAAATGACACATAAAAGTAGAAGAGAAGAAAAAAGTTCAAATAAAAGCGGTCCTAGCACAAGATGTGTTCGATATCCGAAATCCATTACAACACACCACGCCGTATGCAATTTCTTTTTCTGTATCAAAGCCTGAAAGGGTCTGTAATGGAGCAACTTTTTCCTGGATCCATAATTGTGAGGGCAGTTGGAACAGCCATAAATAACCTCAAGCTGTTACGCTGCCCCCGCCTCGCCTCTGATTGAACTTGCTAATGAATGAACGAAAAGAAATTCGGAAATCAGAAAAGGTTGGCAACTTCGGCAATTGCAGTTCATTAAGTCCATAGCAGTTGAGAAATTGGTTATTTTTTTGTCTGTCGAAAGTTTTAGGTTAAACAGTGTTATAATTAATCAGTGTCAAAGTGGAACTGAGCACAAAAGTGTTATTTTTCACGTGGTGGTTTTTCGTGTTGCGGTTTGTTAACCTGCTCGCTCTCTAACCCAGAAACATATCACACAAAACCTTACCTCCCTCCTATCCTACTTATACAGGTATTAAGTGAACTGATAATGGATGTTTATTTGACTTATACTATTATAAATTTTTTCAACTGAGCGCTAGTGTATCTCCGGAGCTGCGGATATTTAAAGGGTTTCTTACTATAATTTTGTACCGTAAGAACCATCCATAAAAGGAAGCTGTGATCTCGATTGATAAAAAAATGGTCAAGTCCAAGTTGGTTCCGTACCACCGCAAAATAGTTTTCAAGTTTCTTGCGTGAGGATTAATTATCTTTGATTTTCAAAATAAAGTTATTGGTTCGGCTACTTTCATAATCCATATATGTTACAGGTGATTTTTTAAGTTCTTTTGTAGTTTCAATAAAATTTTGAAATTTTTCGTTTTGGAGGGGCAGATATTTTGTCCGTTTTTTGCCGTATTTTTTAAATTATTTTTTTACTAAGCATTTCAGGTTTATGAAAAAAATAATCGAGATCCTCGCAACATAACCTTTTAGTAGACATGTCAAAAGCTACGATTTTAAAACCTTATTTTTTAATTTGAGATTTGCCTCCCAATTCTGCCCTCCATATTGAAATCATAAAATTCTCATTATTTTTTCTGTAATATTTAGGTGACTTATGTACATGACAAAAAAAATAATTGGGTTATCTAATTTCGGAGTTAAGAGATGGTGGGGGGAATGATCTATTTTTGCCTATATGCTTGCTCAATCGTACTCAATTTCAACTTAATCGGTTAATACTTCGGCCGTTTAATATTACTGTTACACACCTAGGACACACGAATGATCCTATAATGGTTTCGTTTTTCCTTTTTAAGGTACGGTACCCAAAAAAGTCAAAAAGCTCGATTCGGTTATCAATTTCAAAGTTATGCGTTAAAAAAGCTCCTTGGCACTTCAAAGGCAGCTTGTGTTTTCTCAATAAAATGGAAACGTGAGTAGCAGTCAGATTAGGCGATCGGACCCCTTGTGGTGTAAGAGTCGGCACTTGTTATATGCCTTTATCACTTTTTCATTATTTACTCAAAATTGTTCAAAATTATTGTAGTAGATGTATAAATTAAACTTAACATTAGCCCATCTGAGTCAAAGTCAAAGTTCTTCATTACTATAGATATTAACATATACTTAGCAAACGTCATTTTTTGCCTCTTCTCTAAATTGGACCACTGTGGGAGAAGAAGGGCGATGAAACTTCCAGGGATTGATTTTTTAATAATATATTATTATATTATAAATGTTACAATATTAATTATTATGATTGATTGATCAAAGACATCCTGCTAATTGCCAGTAAAGCTGGCTTTGTTGGAATCCAGTTATGTAAGATGAAGTTTTCAAACTGCCTGCTAATATAGGGAAATATTCCGCAATATTGCCCCTAATATCTTGAAACCTCTATTTTACCGCACTGAGTTAGCGTGGTGGAGTATGGGTCAATCTTACTCCAATTTAATTGATCCAGAATAAATTTAAGCTATATTAATGTTCATTTCGACAAGTAATCAAAACACAATGACTAAATCAGATCAATTGGCATGTGGTTAGGAATGCTTTTTGTTCAATTAAATATAATAAATTATATCACGTACAGTTTATCATAGTACTATAAGACAGCCAAGTGTACAAACAAAGAACAGCTGACTCTGAAATAAATTCTGATGGATGTGTACATAAAAAGATAGAAAATAACTGCATAAAACGCGATTTATTATTCCGACACTGCAAAAAAGATATTGGCAATGTATTTTATGTGCAATATATTAAAAAATATGAAATAGGAAACACATATTAATAAAATTATATCTAAACTCTAACTCTAAAATATTATTGAGTCAATCAATGGTAATGACTTACTGGTCAACAACAACAAACCAGTCCGTTGATGACATATTAAAAAAAAGTTTTCAAAAATAATATTCAATCTATTCAGAAACTCACAAACTTGCACATGTATAATATTAGTGGTAGAGTGAGATCTCATCTCTTGCACTACAACCAATAACCCCTTGTTGTCCTTCCCAACGATTCGTATATTTCCTAAACAGGCTGGACTCAAGTGGACTCTTTTAAGGCATTACGGAACATAACCATGCATCAATTGGTGTTACACTTTATTGCTGAGCCATAAAGTTGAAAATTTCGTGTGAACATATTTCTCTCGGCCCGATTAAGAGTTAAAAGAGGATTTTGTTACTTTATCCCCTTTGATACATCTACACTCTCTGAATGAGTTGAGTCGTTTTATAAGGTTTTATTTTGGGGAATGGGATGTATAAGATTTTTTTATTTTCAGTCCTTCTTTCTATTCTTCTTGTGATTTTATTCAAGAAAACTTCAAACTGACAACTATCAACACACTTAAGGCCATTTATTTAGCGTTTGGTCGCTAGCGTCACGTCACAAAGGCGACAGCCTGTGCAGCCATTATGCCTATACTCTCATCTCATTGATCGACCAGTGATTGGCCGACATTTTTCTTATCAGGACACGGTAGTGTGATCGTGATCCAAGATCACGAGCCACCAGCCGTGTGTTATCAATCATGGTTGGAATACCTTGGAGCGCAACGAAAGCAAAAGTATGGACATAACTTTTAGGTGCTCAATTTCCGGATTTTAATCAAATATCGGAACTTCGTTATTTTAACAAATTATTACTTTTAATAAAAGTCTAAAATTTTGACTCTAAATCATAGCTTGTTTTTGAAAAAAATCTGCATTCTTCTGCCTAAACCAGAAACAATTTTAAAATGGATTCCTGAGAACCCGGTAATAGTAAAAATAATATAATATACCCCGAACTCTTCGACGATGTCGTTTCTTTACTAAGTGCGATAACTCGTTTTCATTTGGATTTATTCAAATGACAACGAACATTTTAGATTGACGTTTAAAGCATATATCAATGTACTTATTTAATCAATGAAAAAAACATAAGAAGTCGACTTAAACCTGGCGAACATAAAGTGAAAAAAAATAGACGAAGAATAAGGCAGGGTATTTCATACCCAGAATATAATGTGCGTCTAAATATTTTTTATTAATTTTATCTACACACGTATCATAAACCTTCTTTACTGCGTCCAAAAACCGCACGTTACGATCAGCATAATATTAAACTACTTTGTAAAAACTCATTTCTTATCCGAATATTGAATATTATGACCATAATGTGTAAATTTTCTACATATTATGACATTCAAATTTTGAACTCCGACGCCCGCCTGCGTGCCGCCCTTACTATGTCTGTGAAGTTGGTACTACAGAACAAGCTAAACAACTCAATGTCACAATGCCGGTCAAACATGCCACATTACTGAACACATCAAAGAGAGTTTATGATATCTAGTGTTTGTAACTGTACGTAATAAGGCATTATGTATCAGTCACATAAACTACTATTTTTATTTTATTTTCTACACTGGACTTTTAAATAAAAGGAGTTTTTTATGGAAATTCATTAAAAACAAAATTGTATACTTGGCCCGGCCATGATAGACCAGGCGTTCCTAGCCTCGGGTAGGTACGCGACCGCTACGCCACCGAGTGACGGCAGTGCTGTGAACCGAGGACAGGAACGCCGGTAGAGCGGTGTCATACGTTTTGCGGATGCCCAGGCCGCTGTACTGGATTGCTAGATTGCCGCCTGGGTCCAGCTACGGTCAGTCACCTCGCAATTTAGAATTTCTATTAGGTTTGTTCTGATCATTTGGTCCAAGTTGTTGTAATTCTTCAAATAAACCAACATCCTAACAGTTGCAAGTCAATATATCTATGAAAACATAATGTATATGAGGAAAATTTCACTAGCTTTTAAACCATTGATAGCCGTCATAATGTGCGAACTAGAAATAGACCTTCTTTTCCAATTTTCAGACTCACAAAACTTAGGTCGGGTCAAGATAATAGGTGCACTGGGCCAAACTAAATTCAACCTTATTACGTCAGTGACAGAGACGCTGTCATGTCACCTATTATTTTGACCCGACTTTAGTTCTTTTATTGGACATTGTTTACGCTTCTACAATAAAATTCCGCAAGAAATACAAAACTTAACTGAAGCTCGATTTAGAAAATGTATAAAGCACACCTTGTGTCCTAAGGCCTACTACAAAATTAATGACATTTTACAAGACACCGACATCTGGCATTAAACAAGTTCATTGCACCCTATTTATTATGTACTAATAATTAGGCACCTACTGAATGTTATATTATGCTTGCTTGATTATGTAATGACATTCATTAAGTCTCAGTGTTTGTGCTAAAATGAATAAAAATCTTTGAACTGAACTGTGAAGCTTCCATCCAAAATTTTGGTCTAATTTTAGTCCGAGGAATTTCATTCCGCGCACTGTCGTATCGCGTAGCCATAAAAGCTTCCACGATCTTGTTGTGAAATTTCTACGACAATTAATATGTGGTGAGGAGATGCCTGTGGAGTTACTGTAGCTACTATAAAATCGTCCAGTATTTCAACACTCCTCAAATAACAATATCAATCTGTAGTTTATAGTGATATCACATTCCACGTGAAACCTCATAGTCGGTTAACAGTCGGTAAGTATACACGTAACGTCAGCGGCCAACATTTTTTTTGAAATGTGTAGTAATCGTAAAGGATAGTTAATCGTAGTATTTTCAGCGGTTAGGAACCGCTGAAAATACTAGGATTTACTATCCAGCTTTTGCGTGAACTCCTCCCAGAAAATAATTGAACAAGAATAGTGAGATCACCAGTTTCAAAAAAATCGAGTATAATCAATTAAAACTAAAGAAACATTAAAAAGTTATGAAAAACGTCTTTATGAAAACTCTTTTAAGTAGAACTTTAACATAATATCTCGTTACTAGCACTACTTAATACAACTCTTGTACCTATCTACTCTGTCTTAACTAGCCTTACAAGCCAAATATATAGTTTCACTTCGTTAGTAAAAATAGATTTTACGCCATTTTGCACTATATGTGAAATATTTTAATTATTTTTCCCGCCATCACGGTATGATTATAGTTTTATTTATGAATGTCACCAGTTCTTGCATATGTAAAACAAATAATCCAAATTTATTTATAATCTTTCGAAATTTTTAGGCCCATTTTAAAGGACTTTATGTCAATTTTGTAGATTAAACTTTTTGATTTTAAGTGCATATTAAGTGCGTGTTAAGTCCTCCATTAATTCTTTAGTACAATTTCAAAAAGTAATAAAGTTTTAAACTTTACTTCTCTTAGTTACGATCGAATATCTGAAATTCAAAATTAGTCTTAAGTAGGCATTGTGGATATCTTCAATGCTCTTTCATTGTCTAAAGTCATTCCACAATATATCTCGAGACCCGATGTTCAGAGCTTTGTTAAAACTAACTTAAAACTACATTCTTATGTAAAGTTAAGCTATGCAAAATAATGGTATTAACTCTCCTATAGCTTATTCTATGTAGCATTAAAAAATTCAACTTGTTACCAAACGACATAAAAATGTAATTCCTCCAAGCGCACTATCTCTAGAATCCTTAAAATTAAAATAAACTATGATATTAGTCAATACTTAACCCCTTAAACCCTGGTGACACCACTGTGGTGACAATGTTCCGTTATAGTTTTTGAATTTAATTAAATTTTATCAAGGGAAATTTATTTTTGCAAGGCTGAGCAAAACGAAGCTTTATCCTTTATCCTTCGTGTTAGGTTGAACATGTAAGAACAACAAAAAATACTTAGTATATATATATATATATACTTACAAATAATAGTAGTTTATGTGACTGATACATAATGGAAGGCATTAAAACTCGAGAGTGGGTGGTTCATAATAATATCACTCGAGAGTTTTAATGCCTAATTATGTATAGTTGCATACAGTAGTTTATCTACACATAAATCATAAGCTCTCTTTGATGTGTTCAGGAACCTCATGTTTGACCGGCATTATGGCATTGAGTTGTTTAGCTCGTTCTGTAGTACCAACTTCATAGACAAAGTAGGGGCAGCACGCAGGCGGGAGTCGGCATTCGAAATTTGAATGTCATAATATGTAGAAAATTTACACATTATGGTCATAATGTTCAATATTCAAGAAGTTCAAAATCACGATGCTTCATATCCAGGTCCAGGGCTCGAAAGTTTAAATGACAAATAATTCTCGACCAAAAACCGCACGGCTTGGCGAAGCGGAGTAACACATCCTAATGATATATTCACTACTTTCGTAAGCAAATTTTAAATAAATATATATAAAGTAAAATAATATAACATATACAATAATATTAAATATATTAGACAAATAAGTACTAACTTGTTTTCAAATATGTGAAAATTTGCTAGTCAATAAGTAGCGTATATATGGTTACATCATATGAAACTGAAATAACATATTTAGGAATTCATGTAAACAAAGATACGCAAATAAAGTTTCTTATTTTTAATCTATGTTTCAAAGTAGCCATTGCCAGAAGGAAAATGCGGTTTTTTATTGAATATAATTTAATCTGAGATGGACTCTTTGCCGATCTCATATTACAAAAGGACAACGTGGAAGTCCGTATTCTTGTCTATGGTAAATTAAACTCTTCTACAATGGTCGCATTTCCGACGAATATTCTTGAAAATTGCTTATCTGGGCTTTATCTTACTTCCCCCATACTAAATCAAACTAAAATAATATAATAAATACTATGAGTTGTTTCGACTGAAACTTGTGAAAAATCACAATATTTACCTTTCCCATACCAAAGACCCGAAAGATAAAACACAAGTCAAGTAATAATTTAGGGTGAACGACCACGTTCTATACAAAACATCTGTGAAATATCAAAGTTGAACAAAGATTAATGCTAACTTGCATACTATTTAATATGAATTAGGTACTTACGTCGATTTTGCTCTGGATTCTAACTACTTTAACTAGGTGGCCCGGCAAACTTCGTAATGCCTATGAATGTCAGGCACTACACCCCCTTTAAAAATATAGAATATTGGTAAAAGCGTGACTTGAGCTGTCAATTGAAGAAGATGGCGCAGTTTCCAACCTAATAATTTACCAAATTTATTTAAAAATATATAATCATTCTGCTATTCGGGGCGGAGGCGAATGCAAATAAGAGATCATCAAAATTGGTCCAATCGCTTTTGTGTTACTGACCCGACTTTGTTTTATTTTTATAAGTACATTATTGGACGTTCCGTGTTTCAGATGATACGTTAAGCCGAAGGTCCCGGCTATTATCGCCACTTGATAGCAGTAGTGATAAAATTCCTCCACCAACCCACAGTGAGCCAGCGTGGTGGAGTAGGGCTCAATCTTATTCGTATTCGGGTAAAAGCTTGTATCATTAATGGGCCACATTTGTATATGTAATCAATCAATTAGCCAATATCTGCAACACCTGTAGAAGATGTATTTGAGCAGCGTCCGAGCATGCTCGCTCGTGACTATACAATCTGATCCTGGAGCGGTAGACACGTCCACACGCACGGCATACATGCTGGATCGCCGCTGATGCCAATGGTGCGTGCGGACAGGATGGTGGAGCATGTCGTTTCGCTGTTTTTACAGCCAGAACATCCAACCAGGCCCTGTGTGCTGTGCGAGCTTCCGCGACGACTCTCCTCCAAGTTTCTTGGACAGCGGCGACCTCTTACCACCTGTTCACTTCGATTTTAAATGCGGACATGTTGCGCTTGACGCAATCCTTGAAACGCAACAGGGGTAGTCCGACTGGTCTCTTGGCGTGCGCGACTTCACTCAGGAGAGTTTGCTGAGGCAAAAGAGCTCCATACGATGCACATGTCCGAGCCACCGCAGCCGTCTCTGCTTTAGCATGGCGGTGACGCTGTGCAATTGCGCGGACTTGAGCGCTTCCTCGTTTGTGATACGGTCCCTCCTCGTTATAATAATAATAATAATATATATTTTATTTCAGAACACAAAAGGATCCATATTTTGTTAGTATCAAATAAAATTAGGTACTTAATCTATGTTATTTACTTATTACACTTAATTATAATACTAAACTAATTCATATAAATAGGCCTGTCTGTGGTACGGCTCACTTTTTAACACACTTTCAGAGTGCCAGTTACTACACTCACCCAGTGTTGGAGTATAGTCCCGTCAAGCCGACCCGCAATGACCTCTAGGATGCTGTTGGCGCTGTTACGCGTTCTGCTGAGTATTCTCCGAAGACAGCGCAGGTGGAAGGTATTTACTCGACGTTCGCGTTTTGTGTACGACGTCCAGGTTTCTGCTCCGTACAAGAAGGTGCAGAGTTTATTGTCCCATACGCATACTCTTGTACGCAACTTCTCAAACATAGTGGCCGCTTTGCCGATGCGAGAATCGATCTCAACGTTAAGTGAAAGATCGCTTTATACATGCGACCCCAAGTAGCAATACCTGTCAACTACCTAGAGGTAGTTGATAAGGACTCAAATTCAAAGTCAAAGTACTTTTATTACTGTAGATATTAACATATACTTAGCAAACGTCAATTTTGCCTCTTCTCTACGTTGGACCACTGTGGGAGAAGAAGGGCGTAGAAACTCCAACAGATTGATTTTTAGATCTCTTTTAAAAATAGGTTGTGCTTAACTATTACAAACAAGAAAAATTTAATTATTATGATTAATAAACAGGAATAAATAATTACAAAATTATTATCAGCGAGGCCTGTGTTGAGCTAGATTAACTCCATACAGTCCTGTCATTTAAGTAATCTTGAACATTGTAATATCCCTTTTTTGACAAAATCGCTTTAACATGCTTTTTAAATTGCTCAAATGGCAATATCAAAATCTCCAGGTTAGAGCTACGCTAGAGCGGAGTACCGTCCAGTGAGATTGCTGGTGATTCCGCATCTCTCTGCACTAGCACTACGGTCTTCTTCGCGTAGATCGACATAGAGAACATCGCACACGCTCCTGAGAACTTGTTCATGAGACACTGGAGTGTCTCTGCGCTGTGCAAAACAATAGTGCGAAACCGCTTAGACTTGAATAAGGCGATGTTATAAAGTTCCCCATCAGACCTCGTATGTAGATGGATACCCTGGTCAGCCTCGCCGCCAGCAACGTTCCAAGGTAGATGCCAAGACGCAGCTCTGGCGGACACCTCTGCGAACCTCGAACGGATCAGATGTGTATATATAATATAATCAAGAATAAAACCGTAATTTTGGAGAATATTTAAGGACTTGACGACCTCTGTGGCGTTGCGGATCTAGGGTCTGACTGATTCCCGGCACGGAAATATTAAAAAAAAAAACAGGTCCTGGTTCTTTATATGCGTGAGACGTCGCTATTTCTAGAACCAATATATGTCCCTGAATATAAATGTCATGTGTTTGTTTACTTAGAGGAGGAAGGAGGTGTCTCAAAAAGAAACCCATACGGCCGAAACGAAATGTATCTAATCTAAGGAAGTTTATCAACGCCAGCCAAACTTCGTGAGGCAAAAATACTTCTTTAGCCATCAAAAAGCACCCATTCTTGTTTAGAAATAATTGTGATAAACTTATAAGGCCCAAGATCACGCAACACCAATGAAGAGCGCTTTGGCAAAAAAACTATAAAATTATTTTAAATACTGTGTCGTTCTACGATTGGATTAATTTGCCTCGATCGTTAAAATCCTGAACATAGTCTATATTCAAAAAAAGGTCAAGTGCGAGTCGAACTCGCGCACGAAGAGTTCCGTACCACCGTACAATGGCAGGTATGGTGTGGAGTGAATAGTTTGGTTTTTACATAGCAAAGTGTTGCTTATAAAGTTATTGGTACGGCTACTTTTACACTCCATGTATATAACCAGGTGCATTCATTAGTTTGTATGTGGTATTGAAAGAATTGTTGTTTGGGAGCCACCTTAAATATTTATTTTATTCTGTTTTTTAGTATTTGTTGTTATAGCGGCAACAGAAATACATCATCTGTGAAAATTTCCTCTGTCTTACTATCACGGTTCAATATACTTTATTGCACAAAATAACAGATTTTACAGTGGAAAATGGAGAAGACATGACAAAGGCGAGCTTATCTCTATAAAGAGATTTCTTCCAGCAAACCTAGGATGGAAAGGAAATAATTGACAACAGGTAGACCTAAGTGCACAACATAAAACAAAATAATTAAACACAATAAACTACTTAGCAATATGTACATAAATACCAGAATTATGTATATAAATATGTAAAAAAAAAAAAAAACCTAAATAAAATTACTTAGATTTAATAAGGTGGAGAAAGATAGTGTTCTTTCAACCGACTTTTAAATATGTTGAGAGACGGACTGTCTCTAATAGCGTTGGGGAGTTTGTTCCAGAGTTGGATGGCGCGAAGTCGGAACCCATGTTCGTAGGCGGCAGTAATGTGTTGCGGAGTTGTAAGTAGCGACCGAGTGTGCGATCTCCGTGGCCTATCCGGGGACAGAAATTCGAAACGATCTCGTAAGAAGCCAGGATAGCGAGGATTATATAAAATGTTGAAGAGGCAAATGAGGCTGTGGGAATCCCGGCGAAGACGAATCGGGAGCCATTTCAGCTCCCTGCGATACTCTGATACGTGGTCAAACTTGCGCAGACCAAAAACAAACCGAATCCCGAAGTTTTGAAGTCGCTCGAGTTTGTTCATTTGCTCTTCAGTCACGCTAGCCCAGCAGACATCTGCGTAATCGATCAGGGGGAGGAGGAGAGACTGAGCGAGCGTGATCTTTGTCCGACGAGGCAGGAAGTTTTGAAGACGCCTGAGAGAGTGGAAACTGGCAAAGACTCGCCGACTTACCTCGCCGACATGGACTGACCAGGACAGTTGGTTATCGAAGAAAACTCCGAGATTTTTGGCCTTCGTGCTATATGAGATTATGGTTCCGTCATATGTGACAGGAGCAATGGACAAATGCTGTAATGAGTTATGGGAGTACCTAAAACCAATAATCATAGCCTGAGACTTACTAGGGTTCACTAGTAGCCCATAAGAATTGGCCCAGTCCCTGATTTTATCAAGATCTACATTTAACAGTTCTACGGCTGAGGCCATATCATGAAGAGAAAAATGTCTGTAAACCTGGAGATCGTCGGCATAAAGATGATAAGACGAGGAGAGTCCATCCGAGATGGAATTAATGAAGATAGAGAAAAGAAGGGAAGACAGTATACCACCTTGGGGCACTCCCGCAAAGAGGTCACACCACTCTGTTGAAGTCTCCTCCGACTTGATACGCTGCTGTCGCCCTCTCAGGTACGAATCAAACCAGCTAGCAGAGTCGGAGGACACGTTCAGGGACTTCAGTATCTCAACGAGAATGTCAAAATCGACGCAGTTAAAGGCGCTGCTAAAGTCCAAAAGTGCTATCACAGAGAGCTGTTTCTCATCCATCGCGTGCTGAATGTCATCAGTGACTTTGAGTAAGGCCGTAACGGTACTGTGACCCGACTTAAATCCGGACTGAAATTTGTTCAGCAACTTGTTAGAGGAAAGGTAGGAGGAGAGCTGAGCATGGACTATGGATTCAAGTACTTTGGAGAGGAATGGCAGGATGGAAATTGGACGAAACTCTTTAAAGGAGGAGGGATTAGATGTTTTGGGTAAAGGGATAACTAAAGCTTTTTTCCACATATTAGGGAAGGAGAAACTGGAGAGAGAGTGGTTTATAATGTGAGTTATAGCAGGAAGGAGCTCGTCAAGTACAATGCTGATCATTTTGGAACAAATATTATCAAATCCTATAGCTTTAGAGGAAATAGCGAGCACAGCCTTTTTAACCGCATCGATTCCGACAAGTCTAAAGTCAAAAGGAGTGGAGGTAGGAGCTGACTTCGTGCGCAAGTGACAAAGCGTGGAATCCTTTACAAAAGGATTCATGACGACAGGGGGGACCGAGAAGAATTTGTTGAGACCACTGAGATCAACATTACCAATTAAGTCATCCTGAGACTTGCCGATACCAAGCGTTTTGAGGAATTTCCATACTTGACCCGGAGTGTAACTCTCAATGCTCTGAAAGATGTGGCGACGCTTGGCGTTACGACACATGCGATTGCACCGGTTTCGAAGGCATTTGAAGATGGAAAAATTTTCGGCTTTAGGCTCCTTTTTGTAGAGACATTTGGCTTTGTTGCGTTTAGTCATCAGACGCCTAATAGCATCAGTGAGCCATGGAGCTGGAAGGTGTTTTACCTTGACCTTCTTGACCGGTGCATGCTTGTCGGTGAATCACTAACAACTCTGCAAGGGATATCCGAGCGAAGGTAAATAGCCACCCCGCCATCAGCTTTGCCAACTCTGTCGTTCCGGTAGAGCTGGAACCCAGGCAGCGAGTACATAGTGGAAGGTAATGTCGGTTTAAGAAATGATTCTGATACAAGTATACCATCCACATGTTTACTACTGAAGGCTCGAGTAGGTCCGGGTAACTCGTGTGGATACTCTGAGCGTTGATGTGAACGATGTTAAAATTATTATCGAGTCCAGCAAAGACAGAAGTCAGTTTGGCGGATAGTGTTTCCTCCACAAGGGAGTTATCACTCTCCGCACTAATGTAGTCATCGGTTGAAGAACAAGAGAAGAAACTATTATCAATATTACATAAACTATCCATGTAAAATAAGAATATACCTACTTAAATATATAAATACAATATAAATAATTATGCTGGGGTACAGTAGTACAAAAAAATATATATGGATAAAAGTTGCCTACTCAATAACTGAGTAGTTAACTACACTACTTAATAAATAAATAAATAAATACTGACCCAGACCCTAACTTCACAGGAATGCTGAAAGGAATCTAGATAAACACACAATAATAACAGTAACCAAAAAAAAAATAACACAAAACAACACACTTTATCGTTAGACTATGAACAAGACAAAACAAAACACGGTTCATGAGATACAGCCTGGTGACAGACGAACGGACGGACGGACGGACAGCGGAAGCTTAGTAATAGGTTTCCGTTTGGCACCCTTCAGGTATGGAACTCTAAAAAGGAAATAATATAATTTTAATATAAAATTACTAATCGTTCACATATATATTTTTATACCTAAATACAAATTTTTATCAATTAGCTCATTTCCGTTTCCAAGTAAATTCGAAAAAAAAACATCTAATTTTTAACGTCGTCGCCGGGCAGCCCGATGCTATTCCGCGCCGCCCGCCACCCCGCCAGAAGTTGACGGGCGAATGCGGAGCCCCTCTCCTCAACAGCCAGATTTAGGCCTTAAGTTTGAGACACATTTATATTGCGTCATGTGGGTTTCTTTTTAAGACACCTCCTTTCCCCTCAGAAACCGAAATGATCTGATGCGCCAACCCTGGGTTTTGTTTGTATGGGATTTGAGACCTCCCAATTATGATGTCTGCCTTTAAATATATCACACAAGAATCTCACAAGTCACTTATTTAAATCTATCTGACTCCAGTGTAGACCATTCAGAACTGACTAGATAAAATTGCGTCCGGGATTAATTTACCTGTCTACGTACTGGCTGCGGAGGTTTCTGTCGTTGACAGCCTTTGTGACCGAGCGCGGACCTCATTTGGATATCCCATAAGGAACCCTAGGAAGACTGGCATACATCTAATCTGATGTATCGAAGCATAACCTAATAAATAAAAATAATAAAAAATTCATTTAATCATCAGTAAGGTGTGGGATGAGAGTTGAGATCGAATAAAAATATGGTCTAAGCAACTGGAACCTCTGGTAGGTAGGTCATGCGTGGGAAGAAAGCCGTGAAACGCAAGGCGGTTTAGGTAATTATGTGATACAGCATCAAGCGATGAGGGTGTAATGTTTACATTAATGTCACCTATTAAAATTTTTGTTCCATAGTTTTTTAGGTTTGGTAGAATTCTATCAAGGCATTGTAAGAAGGGGTCGATATTATAGTTGGAGGGCGTGCGATAAACACAAATCACTGCTGTCTCTGAGCCTAGTCTTAATAAAAGTCCAGAGGCGGTACCTGTCAAATCAAGTTCTTCCACTGAGTGGGCAAGATCACATCTAATGTAAACAACCACACCGTCACTTTGATTAAGATGTTTAGTAGTTTGTATAGAAGTGTAGTTATTTAATGTTGGAATGTTAGTGTTAGACGCGCAATCAAGCCAACATTCCGAAAGGACAATAATGTTACATTCAACTGATAATCTATGTAATAAGGTCTCAATACTTAGGAAATTACGGTTAACTGAGCGGATATTGAGTGTAAGTATTCTTAGCTGATTGCCAGTGTGGGTGGAGTATAGTTTACAGTTCTCTATGATACAGGTAGTGACATTTGACACATTATGTTCGTCCAGACTATTAATTAGGGAGGTTACATTATTCGCCATTGGATCAAAACAAAGCCGAGTTCAGGAGGAGGACGTTTACAATGGTAGATATGTTAAGTCATCTGAAAGGCATTTGCATAAATATGTATGTAGCATACGATGTGATAGCGTAAGTATTTTTAGCTGATTATCAGATTGGGTAATGTATATTTTACAGTCTTCTGGTGTACAAGTAATGAGATTTGACACGGTGTGTTCGTCTAAACTGGTAATTATGGATTTAATGTTAGCCATTTGATTGAGTCAGAGCTGAGTTCGGGTGGAGTGTGTTGACAGTGGTAGGATATTTCATTGTGGAGGCATTCAAATAAACTTGTAAGTAGGATACTATGTTAAATTTAATTGTAATAATAATTAGATGATACTTGTGTGCTATAATTTTGGCTGTTAGTTGTAAGTAGGTATTTGTAGATGAGAGGCAGGTTGTGTAAATGTGAGTGCAGAGTGTTTGTGTTATGAATATTTCTATTGTGGTGTTTGTGATATGTATTTGCCGTGTGAATGAAGTATGTGTAGTAGTGTTAAAACAAATTATATAAATATAAAATTCATAACATACATTAGTTAAAAGAATTGCTAGTCAAACAGGCTTTGGGCCTATTAGAGCTTGTAGCTGAGATTCGGATTTGACAATAATGTACGGACTATCGGTCTTCTTTCTTAAAAGAATTTCTCCGTTTGAAATCCAGCAAAAATCATAGTGGTGTTGTTTGGCGAAGTTGCGTGCGAGGTAGTGAAGCTTCTTGGCGGTTGCATGGAGCTGTTCTGAGATGTAAATAGCAGAGTTTTCACCAGTGAATCCTAGATGTGACGAGTTCAGTTTATCTGTATCAGTTTTATTTTTGTTAAACCGCTTTACGGTATCCAGCACTGTTGATTTGGAGAGGGTATTGTTGAAGTCGATAATGACCGTAGAAAATTTGCTTTCTTTTTTCGATGGCAGACGGGTTACATCTCGTATATCAGCAATTGGAACGCTAATATCGAGGCTATTCGATAGAGCCTGGACCATCTGGAAGAATTCCTGCTTTGACTATTTGGGTCTCTTAGGGACTTTGCGTATTTCGATGTATGTCTTTAGGAGATGATGATCCTGGAACTCGGTCCTGGAATTGAGTCAGGTGTTTGGCCATAGATATACGTTCCTTATCAAGAAATCCAATGTTGGTCTCTATAGATGCTACTTGGTCCGACATGAAGGTCATCGCTTTCTCAATTTCTGAGTTTGTTTCGCTTATCTTCGTATTTTGTGTTTTAATGTCCAGGATGTGCTTTTCCAGCGTGTCCAATCTGGTTGTTTGAGAAAACACAAACTCGGATATCATATTCTTAATTTCCATTTTGAAATCGTCTAGTTCCGCGCCGGTGTCATTGTGGGCGGAACGAGGTCTTTTTGCTCTTTGTGTGATGTGATCAGCCGGGTGGAGCTCGCTTTGCTGTAACGCGGGCAAGTCCGACTCTGAGTGAGATAAGTTCATCGGTGGGGATCGCAGTAATTTCGACATGATGATGTTGAAATTGTCCGGTTGGTTTCGGGCTGACGGGTGTGTGAGCAGGATCGAAATTGGGCCCTCCTTCACTTGCCAGGGGGTGAGGGGTGCCTCGCAAGCGCTGCTGCTCGCTGCTTCAATCCGTGTGCGAGGGAGAGGAGAATTATGTTGAGTGTGCTTCTCATTTACTCGCGGTCATACGTAGTAGCTGGTTTGGCCGACAGCGTCCAGTGAATTTACGCGTCACAATTTATTGCAAATGTAGATAGAAATAACAAATTTAGAGTCACGTAAAGAGAGTTTAAGCACTAAAGTTGCTTGATGACTTGATGAAATGATCGAGTAAACGTCTAGTTTCGAGCACGGCACGAAGGAGAGGAGAACCTCTGTGGGCGGGCGAGATAGAATCCTAGCTTACAGAAACAAAAAGACAATATGGAGTCCAATGATCAATCATACGTGCTGTGATGGGTGTGGTATAAATATAAATGTAGTATACCATTATCAGCAGTTGTTGAAGACCACTGTGAGGGTTCTTTTCCCAAGCAGCCCAACACTTAAAAGTCATAAAACAAATGGTTTTTGAATGGTTTTTGAAATTCGACAAAAAGTTTAACAAAAGCAAGGGTTTTACCGCCACATGCTAGCTGCAAGGGAAATAAGTTTTAAAGTGGGCTTCCACTTCTGCTACTGATATACATCTCTTTTTATAGATAAGCTTGCCTTTGACCTAAATGTCTATGTGAATGTTCATGTGCAATTTTATAAATGTATACGATATATTCGGCATAGGCCATTGTGGCTAGCACTGAAACCTAAAATAACTACTTACACACACACGGGTTGTTTTTAGTCCGTATACCACACGAGCTGATGCCCGCTCAATATGTGGGGACCCGGACACAGCAGGGAGGTCTGACTCCTGGGCTTGGGTATATCCAGTATTTTGCCCTCCGACAAAAAAAAAAGTCAAGTGCGAGTCGAATTCCCACTCGAAGGGTTCCATATCATTGTACTAATGTCGTGTAATATGTGTGGACTTGACTGTCACAAGACTGATTTCATAGCCTCGTTTTTATCTATGCAACGAAGAAATACAACTTGAAGTTTGTTTTTAAATTTAACTTCGTGCATTTTTTGGCACAGTTAATTGAATGTTTTAAATTAAATAATAATATTTAACTCTTTTGCTTGTCTGCTGGCTGAAAAAGAAAAATAATGACGTAACAATTAAGGCAAATATTATGTTTTTTGCCCATAAATGCTCACAATAGAATTTACAGTACTCTAGTTGACGTCTGTCATAAAAGTTCAGTCTTCTTGACATATATTTTTTGGGATTTGTGAACTGAGGAATAACGTTATTTGAAATTAATACCGAGAAGAGCTGATATTTGTTATTAATTTTTATTTTTCAACATTAAAGTGATCTATTTTAAATAGTATCCACAACGGTTTATGATAACTGGAAAATGCACTATAGGTACCAGAATTTATTTCAATATTAATATCTACAAAATTTAAGGTACTTTCCCTCCATGTGGCACAGTCTTGGACGTGGGACCGTACCTACGTCCACCGGCTTAGGCTGTGCGTTGTCTATCAATGACTAGACTCGCAGATTAACGTTTTAGTTCCATTTTACATTTACCTTAGATCCGTCTCAATGGATAAGAACATCGCAAAGAAAGTATTTGGAATTTTTCTGTAGTTTGAGACTATGAAAGCCGGCATAGAACTCAATATTTGAATTTAGTTTTCCTATAATTATTTATCGATACAGACAGTTTTCCAATAGGGCTGAGAAAAAGAGTGCTCAGCTCCAATTCCAAATTAAAAATTTTGATTTCTATCTGAGGTAGCAAAAAAAAACAAACAACCATATAATTTTATAACAAGCTTGTTGTAAAACGCATCTTGTATGGGGACCACTTTTTTTTAAAAATGCGTGTGGTTCATTGTTATTGCGGACAGACGGACAGCGGTGGCTTAGTAATAGGGTCCTATTTAGCACCCTTCGGGTACGGAACCCTAAAAGCTTTTGGTCTTAATGAGGTCTGCCATGGAAACCTGGCTGACAGTCAAAAACCTTAAATGCTTGGCCGTACAAACAGTTTAAATACAACGTACATACATAAATAAGTTTAACTAGGTTATAGTTATAATCTAATCTAACCCTTTTTAGGGTTCCGGTGAGAAAAAAGGAACCCTTATAGTTTCGTCATATCCGTATGTCACAGCAAATTTATTCCAAAACTATCAAGACAACACAGTTGAAATCGTAAAGCGGTTTACAAAATGTATCTACATACCAATATGTAGATGAATTTTGTAAACTGCTTTACGATTTTTACACAAAAAAAAAACAAAAAAAAACAGGGCTCTCACCCTTTTATTGACATGGAAGTCTAGATCAGAATTGTTGATAAAATCGCTCAGCTCATCTGTGTAAGGATATTCTTCCCGCAACTAGAGGAGGTCGAAGAGGACATTTCCACGATAGTCCTCATCCCATACATGGACCTGAAACCAGAAAAATAAATACATCAAACCTATATGTGGGGTGCCTATAGATAGGTCTTCAAATATTACGTTGAGGTTTCTGAAACCATTTTTCCTCAAATTAAATCGTTAAAGAGACAGACCCCTCTAACTTTTAAAGTAAGAGAGTGAAAATGTAAAAATCATATATGTTTTGAATCTTAATAAACAATTTCAACGATAATTGGTTTCAACAAAATAAAATAGGCAGTTTGCAGTTTTTAAGATATAAAAAATTTATTAAAAACCGCAAATATAACTTTGTCATTCATAAAAACACTATGAAAAACAAAGTAATTATTTGCTGGTGAAGAATGTTAGTGACATTTTGGCTAGGTGTATCAGGTATATGTGAAGTGAGTACCTTCCTAATATATATTACGGCTTATATTCTTAATTAATTACGGAACCCTGAACGTGCGAAGTCCGACACGCACTTGGCCGGTTTTTTCTTTTGGTGGAGGGGACAAAATATTTTTAAAGATATTTAGGAGTCAGCCCTCCCTGCTGTATCCGAATCTCTAATTTGAGCGGGCCTTGTGTAGCATAAGGACTAAAAACACCTGAGTATGTAATTAGTTTCGTTTAGGTTTTACTGTGTATGCGGATTAGCATTGCGGTCATTGACCCAACTACTGTTTTGATACTGTTTGTAATTTTTCCATACTTTTATATATAAAATTATGTGTTTGTACAGTAATTTCAATGAATACATACATTTATCTAACATCTATCTATCTGCTACGAACCGAATCATAGATGGAAACCTAACGGTCTGTACGTTGGTATTCATTGCCAACCACTACCATGGTAAGCTAAACGACTGTAATTTCTAACGTAGCACCCAATAAGTAAGTATCGTTTACCCAAACATGAGCATACAGTGGTAGACAGGAGTCATGGATAGCACACTAACGGATATATACATTTTTAGAAATAATATTTTTCACTCAACTGCTCGGAAATGTGGCAAAAGAAGGCTTGTAATGGCACCGCAAAATAATAAATAGGTAGTTAACGAGGTCAACAAAAAAAAGGCCTGTTTGAACAGGTCAGGAAAAAAGTGTTGGCTTATTTTGTTATGGTTCTGTCAGATGTCAACAAAAGATGGCACTTCATGCCGAAAATGTCATGCCGTTTCATGTCGCTAAAGCATCTTGCCGACTAATTACGCTTGACGTGTTCTTTCAAAGCGGAAGGTGGCAGACTCCGCCAGGCAGAGTTTCAACCCTAATTTATAAAAAATAAAATATCTGCATAATAAATTATTATTATTTATTTCCTAGCATTACTCGTAAATTTTGTAATGTCTCAACCATAATTGCAATAGTTGGAATCGCCTCTCAAACTCACTCTTCCATCTATCTCTCCCTCTCACTTTTCAACCTATATAACAATAACCTATTCCCAGTACTTTTGTTTCTATTCGCATTTTTTCCTACTCTTTTTTTATCACCGCGCCGCACCTATGGATTTATGAAGGTTTCTTCACAGTAAGAACATCCGAATAATGTGTCGGGGGAAAAAAGGAAGAAAAACCACTAAACAATTGGGTATTGTCCACCACAAAAATATTACCCAACTAAGGCAATAAGGGAGGACCGCTGTAGCGAACTTTGGCGAAGTTCTCGAACTTTCGCCAAGTATTTCAGCGGTCCGTACCGAAATACGTTTGCGTAAGAATATTATCTTTTGAGTGGCGATAGCACGATTGAGTCATGTTCAGGTTTTAGTGAAAAAATCAGGTTTCATGGTGCATAGAACTCAAAGAAAAATTGTACCTACCTGGTACATATTTTTGTTAATTGCAACTGAACAATCAATCAATAAAATTTTCTTTATTGCTGTAGATATTTACATATACTTAGCAAATGTAATTTATTGCGTCTTCTCTACATTGGAGCATTGTGAGAGAAGGAGAGTGAATAAACTCCCAAAGATTGAATTTTAGATCTCTTTTTAAAATTGGTTGCGTTTAACTCTCACAAATATTACAATATTAATTGTTAAAAATAATAAGCATGTATTTTTTTTTATTAACAGCGAGTTCTGTGTTGAGTTAGATTCAACACGTACCGTGTTACTACAAAAAATGTTCTACATAGTTTAACCTCAAAATAAACGTCAAATCGGAGTTTATTTTTTAGTGGTAAGACCCATACAGTCCTGTCATTTAGATAGGTCATTCTTGTACATTGTACAACATTGTAATATTCCTTTTTAGATAAAATCGCTTTTACATGGTATTTAAATTGCTCAAATGGTTATTTCAAAACCGTTGTTTGTTGTTTTCTTCAACTTCTTGTTTTCCTTCTATTTCAGGTATTGTTGTTGGTTGAGTTTCCTAAGTTGTGTCCGTTTGGGTTATTCGGTGAGCTCTCAGTTTCGCTTTCGCTGTCTGTTTCTGGAATACGGTATATTTGGCTCGAGGCCTTCCTGACTTCGTCCCTGTTGTGTGCTTATTCTGTCCAGTAACTGTGTTCTTCATCGTAGTATTTGATGTCGTGCTTAAGGGAATCTTCCAGGTGTATATGGGTCGACCGACTTTCTTCTTCCTTGATTCATATTTGAATGCGGCGTGGAGCAGGTTTTATTGTGGGCATTGTGGCAGGTTTCACAGAATTTGTGTATAGTAACTCATCCGGTGGTTTTTGATTCGTTCGGTTATCGTTTTGCCCTGTAGTAAGTCGTGTTTTTGTGGTGTATTGGATAGCATTTGGCGTTCTCAAACATGTCTCTGAGGATCTGGCGTTCATATTTTCTTAGTCTAGAGTGATTATCTTTCGTGAGGGCTGCCGCTTTTTGTCCATATGTTATAAAGGGTACGATAACCATTTTTTTAATCAGGCGAACAGATTTCCAGTCCATGTTGGATTTCTTCATAAAATGCATTAGGGCCATGGAATTTCATGAGGTTTGCCAGCACCTCTTCTTTATTGTGTCTCTCCCACTATGTCCAGCCATGTTATATGTGCCTAGATAATTTATTTCGTTTACCGGTCGAATTGAAACTCTGTCAAATACGTTCACTTGTGGGCGCTGGGTGTTTATGGAGGAATTTTCGTCTTTGATTCGTTCGTATCGAGACCTACTGTTTTTAATAGTGCTTTCAAGTACGTGACGATTTGGTCAAGGTGTTGTACATCTTGACGAACGATGATGAGGTCATCCGCGAAGCAGAGCATAAGCGGTAAGACTATTTCTTCATCTTGGGCCAGTTTTATGTTGGGGATTTCTTCTTCCAGTGTTTTGAGGACATCATCCATTAATATTGTAAATAGTCTTAGTGACAGTGCACAATCTTGTTTTACTCCTTTTCCTTTGTTGATGCAATTACTTTGCTGTCCGAACCATTTGATGAAGGTCCGTTCATACATGCAGGCTTTTATCACGCTATTGGTTAAAATCTTATTGGTCCTTGGGAGGAGAATATCCTTGAACATGATTTAGTCTATAGATTCGAATGCTTTTGCAATATCCAGCGCCAGTACATATTTTCTGTTACCCGTTCGCCATTCTTCGTCTAGTATCCTACAACGCGCTTGGGCCCAAGAAAGTGCAGCCTCTCCCTCCGCCCCATCCCGAGCTGCAGGAGAAAACGGCGCCCGCCTCGATTACGGCTTAGGCGAACGACGGAAACCCCAAGCGGGAAACAAAGCGGAGGGGAAGAAGAATATAAAGCAACGGCTACACCTACCGCCGCCGCCGCGGCAGCTTTCTCGGCACCAGCAAGACTGCGGCCGCAGCTAGCGCCTCCACTCCGCATGTGGCGATAGGTCAATAGGACTTGGGCTAACTCACCGCCCTTCTCAGTTACCACAATGCCCTTGGCAGACTCACCGCTCTGCTTCGCAATGCAAGAGCCGCTCAGGGTCGTCCACTGGAACGTGCAGTCGCTGACAGAGAAAAAGCGGCTGCTCCAGGTGTTGCTGAGGGACTACCGCGTCGACGTGATGCTCATCAGCGAAACGTGCCTATCCGGAAGCGACAAGCTGTCGCTGCCTGGCTATTTCGTTTACTGCAAGGACGAGAAGATCACCAGTGGCCGCGCCTACCAAGGCTTGGCAGTCATCGTCGGCAGGAATATTATCCAACAGTGCGTCGACGCTATTGAGTACATATCCTTGCATGCTTTGAGTTTTATTATATTTTATGTCCAAGCTCTGTTCATTGTTTTGGTGATACCCTTTAACAATTGTGGCGGTATTCCTTTGTTCAGTTCCGGGATTACTTGATCTGTACCCGACGCTGTTGCGTTGCTCATGTAGATGATTACATTTTCTATGTCAGCTATTGTTGGACCATTTTCTAGGTAATCAGGGTTTAAAGTAGATTTGTTAGGGATTGTATTAAATTGAAAGCCTTCTAATTTCCTGAATTCCTGTTCCCAGCGTGAGATTGGGATAAATCGTTGTTTTTTCTACCGTCTCGATTTAAACTGGTGTCGTCTGTAATATTAATGTCCGTAGTAATATACGATTTGAATACGTTTGCTTGAGTGTTTTTTGGCTAGGCCTTCAAAAAATGCTCTGCATTCGCGTTGTTATTACATTATCTTTGATTTCCTCAAGATTTCATCAACATTATTTGAGTTGTTTATTTATTTTTTGGTCTGTTGGTGGGCATCGTTTAATGAATTTGACGTTTTATTGATATACGATAGCGGGTTTTACTGAAAGTATTTTGGGCTACTGTTTTCATATCCCCTGTAATAGATTCCCACGGAATGTCGGGTGTGTATTTGTCGTCATTGTCTTTAAAGATGTAGTTGTTCGCCCTAAGTTCTTCCTTAACTACTCAAAACTGAGGGTAGTTGATGATTGATTGATGATTTGTTCCTATTATTCCCTTTTTCCTGGATTCCTTTGTTAAAGTCAACTAGCATTCATATTTCTGATTTGCTTGGTTTTTTTTATTGATCTTTATAAGTTGCTAAAATGATGCTGTGGCTCCCGTGGATGAGCTGGAGATATGTGCATTTATTACATGTAGTGTATTAAAAACCGATTTTATTATGGCTGCCATGGTTCTCGTGTCGCGACTAATATTATGGACCGACAAGTTCACATCCTTTCTAGTTAGTGTAGCCAAACCACTGTGTGCGATGCTAGTTGTGCCTGATAGATACCAGAGGTAGTGTTTTGACACGTATGACCCCGATGTCATGTTTTGTGAATGTTTCTATTAGTCAATTCAGCGTCAATGTTAAGCCTTAGGTATTTTGGTGTATCCTCTAACGTTCCAAGTAGCAATGCGTATACGCTCGCATGTGACTTTTGGTTTAAATATGGGGCTGTTTCGTATCATCGTTTAACTGGTGTTGTCTGGAATGTCTTCTATCAACATCAGTTGTGATGAAACCTGAGGAGGTCATGGGTGTTGTATTAAGTATCGGGGAAGGTTATCAGTTTGGCTATCGGTTGCTTGGTCCGTGGGAAAAAAATTGTGGTTCCAGTAAGTATACGCTGTCAAAGTGGTTTCCTATGAAATTGAGGTTGATAAATCTGCATCTGCTGGATTCTTGGGCCATTATGAGAGCGATTATCTAGAAAGTATTCGGCAGCTGTTATTATAATCTCCTCTCCAGCACGTGTGCCATAACTGTGCAGATTTTTTATGTTTGGAGATTTATTCAGGCTGGGCGATTGCAAGCTGTATGTTCTGCCCATCGCGGTTTTTTTCTACATATTTAACTAGGTCCTTACGAATGTGAGTGTGATCAATGTTAATTAACATAGGTGATTAATTTGGTCAGCAATTGTGTGGAATAGGTAGTTACCATCTCTCGGTATTGGTAAGGCTTCCATTAGGTTATCTTCTTGTGATGTTGCTACGAAAGAACTTAGTAGCTCGAGAGAATTATTTGAACTACCTATGTGTTTTTAATCGTACGGTTTGCGATTGTCAAAGGGACTGCGTATATTTAATCCCTTATTCTCGGTATTTGCTAGAATAAGATATATATAAATAGAATTGGTGGCTGGGTCAGAAACTATAGAATATGCGTGAGGGGGAGAAAAGGGTCGTTTTTATTTTTTATTATACCTGCAAGATGGTAAAATGATCCATGTATGATGAACAAGTGCAGGCTTTTTATCGCTATTTTGTATTTTTTTTAATTGATCGTCAGCGGAAGCCTTTTTTAAATGCCGGTTTTCTGCAAGATAGTGAAATGATCCTTTTATAACATTATAAAAGGATCATTTCACAAGTGCAAGTGTTGGCTTTTCTCGCTTTTTCTCAGAATATGCAGTTATGCGATAAATGGGCTTGCATAATTGTTTTTTTTTAAGTATAAAAGGCCCAGATGGGCTGGTTTGACCGGATGGTGGTAAATAGTTTAGTTTTGTTTTATTGTGTTTTTTTTTATATTTACGCGCACCAATCTTCTACCTACTGGTACGGGGCTGTGCCAGTGTGATAGTTTAGAGTTGGCGTAGTAATTTGAAGCGAGCGTGGAATCCGATTATGTAATGATATTCAGCAACGAAGGGGGTAACCTGCCAGATATGGAGTTTTGCCACTTGATCTGAGTTAGGGCTATCTTAATCGGAGCGATCTCACCAGGTTGTTGCTCAGCTAATTTGAGTTGAGGGGTAGCGCCTGGCAGCAGCGCTATGTGCGTGCGTGCTGGGAGCCTTGGTGCTGCCAGTTTTTCGGTATTCCGGTTACCGGCTCTAAGCAAAAAATAAATAAGTCACACAACCTCGCTGCACTGTTATCACCGTCTTCAATTCACTTCACTATTGCGTTTTAGTTAGGTCCGTGATTCGGATCAAGATTCAGTTCCTGAACAAAGGCCCTATTGTTCATTGCTTCTTAGAGTTAGTTTTTATTAAGTTCGTGGTCCTGATAATGGGCTTGCTGAACGAAAAAAAAATACATATTTACGTCGCAGTTTTGCAGCTGTACTAGTTTAAGGGATGGAATTTTTGTAGTCGTTATTTGTATTCTTTTGTTTCTTTGTTTTTTTTGTATATCTCTGTCCAGTTTTGTTTGGACTGTATGGTCCGTATTTATATGCAAGGGGCCTGCCTCTTGGCGTGGGATGACGCTACGACGATATCTCATTTCATCACGACACGAACTGTGATGAAATGAGATATGTCTGTTTTCTGTCTGTATGGTTGTTGCTGCTAAGAGAGCTTCATTTTATAGGATGAAGTCACTTAAGAAACACTCTTTTTAATGAAGACGTCTTATCATGTTATCGTTTGTGTGTCCGGTGAAAGCAATTTATTGATAAGGATATTGCTAGGGAATAATCCCAATGTTATGACACATTTACGCATACGCTGTGATGAATAGGGTTGGCTAAGACCCAAGAATAATGGCGAGTTTTTATGTGTTGGATGAGGCGTAAACTTCGGGTTTCTTCTAGTAGACTTAGCCCATGGAGAAAAATATTGGTTGCATGCGTTAGCTAGCACGCTAAATCGGAACGGGCTCACCGGGCAAGATTCGTTGATTTGTCTCTGCTAGGTGCGCCTATTATCGTACACGATGGCTGTGACAGCTGTGTGGCGTGGCATTTTATCTGGTCAGCGAGCTAGTGCGATCCTAGGTAGGGCGTAGCTCAGAGTCTATCTAATTCACACTTCACGCATTGTACTTTCACACTTGTAGCTAAATTAGACACTCTCACTAGATCTTTACATTACGCTACAAACTAGATTTTGACGCTCGTATCGAGGCTAACACGTGCTAGCGTGTTCGAAGTCGGAACAAAAGGTACCCCGGGATGGTTTTCAGCTATTATTTTTTTGGGTATGGCTTTTGTAGAGCGCCGAGCTGAGGAGGCGACCGCCCGCTTTGGATTCCAAAAAGCAACTCCGCAAAAATCACTGAAATACTTACAGTACGAAAATAATCATCATTTCGAAACACTAATAGCAAAAGACAATATGCACTTGTCCAGTTTTTGACGTTCGTAATAGGCAAAGTTTGGGACGATCTCTGGTCAATATGCCAGACATACGATGCGTTCTCGCTAACCTACACCATAGCAGCATGAATCCTACCTATTCCTAAGAAAAATGAAATAAGGTCGGCACAAAGTCCAAAAAGTATATCTTAAGTTGTTTTGTGATCGTCGCATTGTCGTCCGTCCGTTGCCTGTTATTACATCGTTTATTGTTCGAAACGGGAATCTTGGCAAGTTTTATGGAAGTTTCCATTGTGGTGAAACAATTTGGCCAATTCAATTGGGCGATAGATAACTAGGTTATTGAATTGATGCTGGCAACTCGTATTTATCTATTTATACATATTTTTTATATAAAATGATAACTTGAGATTATAACTTGAGATTATAACTTGAGATTATAACTTGAGATTCTAACTTGAGATTATAACTTGAGATTATAACTTGAGATTATAACTTGAGATTATAACTTGAGATTATAACTTGAGATTATAACTTGAGATTATAACTTGAGATTATAACTTGAGATTATAACTTGAGATTATAACTTGAGATTATAACTTGAAATTATAACTTGACGACCTCTGTGGCGCTGCGGTTGTGGCTCTACCTACCATGCGAGAGAGAGATGCGGGTCCTATCCCCGGATGGGGATAAAAGAAAAAAAATCCTCAGATCTTGGATGTTTGATGTTGTGTGTGATGTCGCTGTTTCTGGTTCCCACGACGCAGAATATCCTAGTGTGGGGTCAGAAGCAATTTACGAGCCTGCATATAACAAATATTTGTTCATTTGTTTGTTTATTTTGTTTAAAACTAACACATTTTGAAGCTATCAGCTACTGAGGTTTGTCTTGGCACAAGACATTTGTGTTTTTCCCGCAAATATATCTAATACATGTAGGTAGGTACCTAGTACTAAGAACTTACAATTACAAATTATATCATGTTCACTATGTGCACCTACCGTATATCTACTTAATCATTATATGCCTCAAGGCTGTAAGGCGATGGAGATTGAATCCTAGTGTGAATACGAATTAGATACCTACCACTAAAGTTTAATAGGCAATAGAAGCTCTGTTAGCGGTTTTACTTCGCGAAGTCTTCCAATTCCTAAAATTAAACTGTCACTTAAGCGACACTTACCTAACTGTGACCTAAGACGATTTATCTTCGTGATTGTATCCATTTCCGACCCTCGTCACTCAATGAACAATAAATAATAGTTCAGGAACGTGACAACTGTTACTCGGAGGTTTATTTGCGAGTATACCGGAATACAAAGTAGGACCACCGCGTTCTATATGTATAGTTAAGTCAAGTATATATTTAAAATAATTCAAATCAGAAAATGCATGAGTGATAGTTGTCAAAATTGCTAAGGCGTCAAAACTAACCATAGATTTTTTATTGTTTGTTAAGTTTTGTTTGTACATTGCAGAATCGGCAAACTGTCACCGTTATTTGCAATCTTGTAAATATAGTGCGTTTCATATAATTGTTCCTTTTGCTGTTGAGTTGGCTGTCCTGTCAAACTATCAATTGTCACCATAAAAAAGGCAGTGGCAACATCCGGTTTAACATCACAATTCCCTGCTTTAAAAAAAAAGTTTACCTGCCGACGTATGAAACAGCACGATTATTTAAATTTTACAGCTCGACACTTCGGCTTTTTGATAACAACTTTTCTCATAAATCAATTAACTGTTTTCCAATTTTTATATACTCTCTTTATATACTCTCCATAATACCTCTGTGCCAAATTTGATGTATCCAGGGCATCTTGATCACTTTAAGTGACTAAAACCGAGAAGTTAAAATAAACCTACTGTACAAAGGAAGAACCTACAATTACGATACGAATTACCTACATAAATTATATATATTTATATACCCACGAGTAAAGGCAACGTATAAGAATATTTATAGTATGTGTTAGTTCTAATATTTTCTTCCGAATTGCTGGCCTATATTTATTTTTTAAATAAGCCATACTGGTTACATTTCTACCAACTTAAAGGCGAAAAGAAAGTTTATGTGAAATTGACTATACCTACTTGTCTTGACTATAGTGTTTACATTCTTATTTCATAAAGTGTAGAACAACAACCGGAGGCGAGTAAACAAGTAGGTCTGGATTCGAACCTGCATCTCCTGTGCGAGAAGCAAGCGTGAAACCCATTAGACCACGGAGCTCAAAGTACTCAAATGAATGAACTCCTTTGTCATTTCTAAAATCATTGTAATATGCACCATTGTTTGAGTTTGAACGTTAGTACTTATTTGTATGGCCACGAAATCCGCGTTTATAGCCTCTTAACCTTTAACTGGTGACAAGGGGTCTTACAGGCCCAGCGGCGTCAGTAAAACAACATTTTGGCACCTTCTCCGGGTTTCCTTGGGCTCATCACCTGAGTAGCTTCGAGTTTACTTGCGTCCATGCCGTAGAAGGGGATAGCTGTGTCGGACAGGCTCAAATCGGTAAGTTACATTGGCGTAAAGTTCGGCAGGGTTCTCTCAGACCCCATGTCACCACTTACGTAATTTTTTACGTAATTTTGTTGTATAGTTTTTTCACATTTTGAACCGAGAACAATCAAAACTCCAGGAAAGCAGGAGCCAGTTGTCTTCCTCGATAAAAGCGCCAATCAAATTACCAGTTTGAATCGTGTCCGAAACGTGTGTGCTTGCAGTGTGCAAAAAAAATATGCCCAGACTGCATATAAAAATTGGCAAAGTTCGACCATTGTCAATTTCGTGAAAATACATTTTTGATTTTAGTTGTTTTTTTTCTTAATTCATTATTACTTCAATGTTATAGAAAAAAGTGTTTTTTTGTCAAAATATGTTGATTAATTTTTTGTTTATGTAATTTGTGATCTCATCTCTAGTTTTTTGATTGTTAAGACGACATACATTAAAATTGCAAGATCATAACAAAAAAATATATTCAGAGTATAGTTATTTGTTTTATTTTATCCATTTATATATGATAACACAGTTTTTAAATACTCTGGCTAGCTACCACACTTAATTTCTATGATTTATACTAGATACCGCAGTGGGCCTCTCAGTCCCCTCGTCACCAGTTACGTTACACAAAAACAATGTCACCAGTCAAAGGTTAAGTTATGGCTATAATTTCCCCTAAAATGCATAGCTTGGTCCTGATTATGGGCACTCATGGACTGCTCATCCATTGCCGTCCTAATAGCCTCGGGTAACGAATCGAAATATCGCGACGCGATGATGGTGCTAATCCGCCTATCCGACAAACCATCCGCTAACCGCTTAATAGCAGTATTCTCGTTTAATAGCCGCAAAATCTCGTACTAAGACAAAACTTCACCATATTACATGGCATTAAAGATTCATACAATTTAATACTAGCAACTAATTGTTTAATTTTTAGTTACTTGTACCTGGCAACAGGAAAATGGCAGTCTTAATATCAAACGAAGTGTCCATTTTTGATCATTTTATTTTATTCTCTGCACAACCTTGATAACTCTTCTCTTCTATTAAATCTGTATTCGTCTGACTATCTATATGCGATAATATGGAACGAATTTCATCGTAGATTCCTGTAATACTGTCTTATCATTTCTGCATATTTTTCACCGAATCAGAGATAAGTTTCTTACTTTCTATTTCTTGGTTCACCTAAGTCAAAATAGTATCCACATTTACCTATACACACATTTTGCATAATCTAACTTTTTATACGCTATTTCCTGTTAACGACTCTCTGGACCGATTTTAACTATACATATACGTTCTAATTTCAACTAATTTATCATAAATATTCTTCAAATCCTAACAATAGATCAATTCAAATTAATTAAATGGACTCACACGCATATTATATATATGATTTTTTATAACGATCTTGCTTCGTGCTAAATTTCATGATTCTAGGTCAACGGGAAGAACCCTTTAGGCTTTGATTCCCTTGCGAATATCAAGCAATTTCAGCAAAATCATGACATATATGCCGGTATCTTTTGATTGCGATGACCTATAAGTTTGTTGCTCTCACAATTTCAACAGACTACAGACCTGAGTATTTAAATATTAATTTTAACTTGACATCTGTACGCGTTCCTTAGAAAAAGGGTCTTGACAGATGGACAGACAAACTGACAACGAAGTGATCCTATGAGTGTTATTAATATAACAGGAAATGTATTGTTAAAAGTAATATTTAAAGAGAGGGGGGTACGATTATGAGCAAACCAGTTTTTTTCGCAGTGGTACGGAGCTCTTCGAGCGCCAGTCGGACTCGCACTTGGCTGGCTTTTCGTTTTGTGCTACGTTCTATCTACAGCCGTATTTTCCACTAGCACGCAATCTAATGACTCTCAGGCACATGCGATTTATTTACAGTTCTCCTGGGCTCCTTTGTTCGGATAATGAGGATATAATTACTCATTTGCCACGGCGAGGAAGAACTATACTAATAGGAAAAAGATTTGCGGTTTCACCACCTGTGCTAACTTCCCGTGTTTTTGTTGGTGGGGAGGTTTTTCTGTATTTGTTGTTTGCCAAATTATTATCTTGGAGGTGTTTTGTGGCTTGTATTTCTCTTGGTCTTTTCTATACAAGATGTAACAGAAAGTTGTGGTCATATTTTAATGTTGTTAGAGAAAATATCTGAACATCTTTTACTATCAAACCATAAATTTTGGGAGGGTCAGCGGATTTGTATGTACAAGTGTAAAGAAAGTTGCTCTTTAATATCTGTTGTCTGTTATATTGCTACAAATCATAATTCTTAATGTAATTTAAATACAAATTATTTGGTAAAGCTCCGTGGTCTAGTGGGTTTAACGCTTGCTTCTCACACAGGAGATGCAGGATCGATTCCTGACCATGTACCAATGAGATAATTAATTTACCTTAAGTGCAGTATACGGACGTTCTATCCGTGATGGAAAACATCGTGAGGAAATCTCCTTTACTCAATAGCTGCGGCGATGGCCTATCCACCTGTCACGCAAAATGGAGTATTGAATAACTCGAGTGGGCACAATTGTGCCTCTGCCACCCCGTATGGGAAAAGCGTGACGCTATGATATATAATTTGAAGCGTCCCTGGTCAAGAGGTATTCGGAAATGGGAAACAATCGGAAATACTAGTCCGTTTCTACGTGCCATTTATTTGGGGTGTTTCCGTGTTTCGAATGACACGTTAAGCTATTGGTCCCGTCTACTATCGTTACTCGGTGGTTGAGGTGATAAAGCTTTGTCAGAGGCCCTAATAGGGCAGCTTAATAACTTCTGACAGTTGGGTGGACATCAACCTGCACTGAGCCAGCGGGGTGGACTATGGCTCAATCTTACTCGTATCCGGGTTAGAGCGCGTGCCCCTCTGTGGGCCATTAATGGGCTATATTTGTTTATTATTTGACGCAAGAATAGTGTCGAAAATCCGTTTGCATCCGTTTGCTTAGTTTAAAAGGTAAAAAAACAAAAAAAAAACACCTATATACCTATAATACTTAGTGCTCAATATATTTATTGCATTCCAAAAAATTGATGTTGCATAAAATGTTTTAAGGATACATGTGTTATTTATGGACCTTGTAAAAAAGTTATTGCAATAGAAGAGAGGGCAACAAAGTTTGTTAATTTATAATTAAGTATAATATTTACTAAAAGTCAGTGGAAAGTAATATCAGTCATGAAAAATAAACCCAAAAATTAATTTTTTGTCTATTTAAATTTGTCATTTAAGTACTTATTAACTGTATGATAGCATTTGTGGTATAACATTTGTTTTAATTTATATATAAATTATAATGACAAGGCGTGGAACTATCATAGACATCATGTACTAAGAAATAAAAGCCATGTTTTATCAAAAAAATTACAATATTTTATGGAAGTGACACGTCATTGGTCCTGGGTTCAAAACCTGGTAAGGGCAAATATTTGTGTAATGAGCATGAATATTTGTTTCTAGTCTTGGATGTTTCCTATGTATTTACATAAGTATTTATCTCTATTTATTTATTTATTTATTTTAATTAGGTCTACTAACAATTTATGCACTAGTTACATAACATTTGATTAATCAAGTATCCTGGGTTGCTGAGTACATAAATCAATTACAAGTAAACACCACGTGCGCTATGAAGTGAAACACTGGGTCACAGATTAGATAATAGTTACTACGTAAACTGGGTCCTTATCCGACCCCAAGTAGATAATAATAAAACACAAATTATAATTAAGAGTATATTAAAGTACAGACTTAAATTAAATGAGCTTTGACTATTTGAAACATGATATAAGTACATATTTTTTATTAGTCATGTTAGTATTAGGCATTTTAGTTAGCTCATTGTATAAAATATATCGTCATCTACTATCCGAAACACAAGCTTTATTGAGCTTACTATGGGCTTAGTTCGATTTGTGTAAGATTGTCCTCTAATATTTATTTTATCTTTATTTTTTTAGTTATAATTTAAAGTTCCCGGCTGTATATGTACTAAATAAAGGTTGATGTTTTGTAACATGTGTTACATGTTTTGTTGTTTCTGTTATAGTATTTCTAACAGCCAGGCTAGCCTTTAAGAGAAAGACCGTTATATAGATAATCATTTCCTATACGCGCCTCAGGATGGCTTCCATACTACGCCGAACCTATGTACGTGCCTCTGAGTACATTTACTTCAATGTAATCTGAAGTAAATTTTAGAATAGGTTTCACGCAATATTTTTTACATCAGTTATTAGTCAGCTACCGGCCTCTCGCCATCGCCAAGAGTACTGCTACAACATTCCTCAAATAACTTCGGTTATGTTTTCACTATCAGTATTACTAGAAACAGGATGCCAGTATTCCAAGTATGATCAATGCGATACCTACCGATGCCACCCGCTTAGTCGTAGACAGACTACGCAGTTGACAATACATATTATTACTTTCAGTTCTGTACGCGATCCTTTAAGATGACTCTGGTGAAGTTCATGTTTATCTCGACATTGCTAACTACTTACGTCATTGTATACTGCTCCATACCGAAACCTGGGCCACTGTATCCACCAACCAAAGGGTGTGTTTGGCCAAAACCACAGAAACAAATAAAATCTGACGTGATTTCGACTGTGAATGTAGGAGATTTTACATTTCTTGTGAGTAAGCCTTGAATATTTATTTTACCTGGGTGCTTGTCCAGCATTCAGCTTAGTGAATATTAATACTGTCGAATTGATGATATGATCGGACCAGCGAGCAGGTGGTCTGGCCAGGACCGCGAGGGTTGGCGCTCTAGAGAAGCCTATGCCTAAGGGTCCATGACGATGGTGATCATAGTTAATTGAAACTTAGCAGAATTTACACAAAGTCACAGCACAGCGAGCCATGGCGCGTGCCATGTTAGGTATTAAGCTGTCTGACCGCATCCGTAATACCAATATTAGACGCCGAACCAAGGTGGCTGATGTAAGTACGAGGATAACAAGACAGATGGAGGTGGGCAGGACACCTGGCAAGGCGAGAAGACGGCAGTCGGACCAGATCGATTGCCGAGTGGTGGCCAAGAGGAGACCTCGACCGATGACTTACCGAAGATAGCAGGAAATCAATGGGCAGGGGTTACACGACCCAGTTGGAGGTTGTATACTTGATGAGGCCTCTAACCATTAATTACTACTAAATAACTAAGTACTAACATATAATAAAAATACGATACCTACTATAAGATATAGACAATGTTATTATTCTAAAAACGTTACAGCTATCGGATTCAAGCTATACGTGCAACATTTTGATAGAAGCTATCAGCAGATATGAAAAGCTGCTTCACAGTATGAAAAAATCTCCAGAGAAACCTGAAGGACCGACAGTACACAAAAACATACATTCTCAAGCAACGGTGGCATTGTTGAAGCCATGCAAAAATTATGAAATGCCATATTTCGGAATGGATGAGAAATGTAAGCAAAAGTTTTTATAGTGTATATTCTTATTGCACATAACAAAACAAATCAAAATCACAAACAAATACAGAGAAGAGAATTTACAAAGGCAAGCTTAGCTCTTAAAAGAGATTTTTTGCACCACAAATTTGGGTAAATGCCTGTGCTCCTAGCTGAGGATATTAATGGGATACATCGACTTTACTTTTGGTCCACTGCTTGGAGAATGTCTTACCTTTATTAGTTCACGTCTAAGGTTTACGTCAAATTGTAGTATCTCAGTACATAACTGTATAATTACAATATAAAAGACTTTTATACATATAGCAGGCAATTTTTATGATTTCGCATTGAACAAACGGCGTCGTCCGTTTGAAAACGCGCGCTGCTATTATATGCCGAAGGCAAATTGACACTCGTTCAATTTATATGTGAAATATCAGGGCAAAACACTGCGGTAGCTTAAGGTGAAGGGTAAAGGGGGTGAGTGTTGCGAAGCCCCCTTTATCCTTCGTATTAGATGGAACATGTAAGAACAACAAAAAATACTTAAAACATAAACGAGCATCAATTTGTTGCGTTGTTGTGATCGTTTCACATAAGAATTCCCTTCATCGTTAATTCGGCAGCATACTCAGAAGAAGTATCCATACAAGAAATTATTTGTATGGTCATTTTCTTAGCAATTTTGTTTTATTTGTTTGTCGGTGAAAACTAGACTCCCGATCTTATCGAAAAATATCTTTAATTGCAGATATTGAGTTTTGTGCTTTGAGTATTTGTCATTATACGATTAATAATTGCTCATTCCAATAATAATAAGTAATATTAAGTTTTTATATCGTATTTGATGTTATTTCTATAAATAAGTTACTCAAGTTCTATCCACATCCGGTTTCAATGAGCAAAGAGTTTCGCTAACCTGAGTACATAGTTCAATACTTACATACTACATACACAAAACTTTTCAATGTTTCGATTTACGGCCTTGAATGTAGTCCTACCGAGTATTTAATAATTTATTACAAAAAAAATAAAAAGGTATACTCGTACAAAAGACTGTCGTTTTACGTTTTTCGGTGTTCAATGGTATGGAACCCTTCGTGTGCGATCCGACGCACAGTGGATCGAAACTGCTATATGAGGGACATTCGGCTATTTTTTACAAATTCCATTAAAAAAAATACCTTTCGAAAGATCTTGTCATTTTGATTAATTGTTGTATCATACGTTTTTCTTTTAAACTAATAGTTTGCCCGGAAAAAAAATATTTCAGTTTTTCTTGTATGGAATGAAACAAAAAATGGTGAAATCTGGCCAAGTCTTGACAGGTCTTGCTTTGAAACTGCTAAAATCTTATTGTTTGGCTTTTTGGCTATAATTATACGCTATCAGCGCGTACCCAAACTTGCCCGTTAAAGAGATATAGGGTTCAGTAAAAAGAAAAAAAAAATGTAAGTAAAAGGTACATTTTTATTGATAATATCTAATAAAAAAATTGTTTTATATTAAAATACTTACAATTAAGGCATATTTATTGTATCAAACCACACACTTACAGAAAAAGTACAAAAATAAATATTTTCAAAATAAATAAGTTATTTACAAAATAGGTTTCAAATATATTTTAATTTTAAACTAAAATTAAAAACAACAAAACTCTAATAAAACTAATCACATCACTATCTTGTAAAGTATTTACATCTATAAAATCCAATTCGGGTCAGTTGGAAGAGACACCCAAAGCTCCTCTGCTCTGGGTGAGAGAACCATTTTCCGTTGTTTGGGTATCCTTGGCCTTAGAGAGGTCAGTTTTGGATCAGACGACAAGAGAAGATTATGCTAGATATCTTCATTTGTCGCTGTCCTACTTACTTTTCTAGAATGGTTCTCTCTATATATACGAAAGTCTTTATTTCGAGCCTCTGATGCTTCTTCCGATAGTTTCCCGATTGGTAAAAGTCCAAAATGTTTAATTATGTCCGTACCATGCACTAACAACTTATGTACGCTAGAGGGCATGTAGTACCACGGATATAACTGTACATATAAAGTGGCAGTATCTTTACGAAATTGGGAGAATTTAAGAAGTTCCACTTGCTCACCAGAAGCCACTGTTTGCAAAATAACGTGGAACCTTTCGATCAGCTCTTCATCAACTCCTGTGATGCGAGCCGACGTTTTTGGATCACTGAAAAATCTTCTGGTGGTGTTGCCGTCGTTTGTAGTGCCTGCGCCTTGTTTTACAATATCGACTAGTAAGCCATTTTTATCTTTAAAGGCTTGCTGGATTTGTTTTTTTCTTTGTGCCAACTTTTCTTTGTCCTCCCCCCTTGAGCTCCATTTTTTTTAGTCCATCCGGTAAGCTGAAACAAAGAAGGCAATTAATAAGTGTTAAAAAACGTTACTTATACAAAAAATATTCATTGCAAAATATATATTAATACGACATAACTAGTTATGATATTGAAAATTATTTACCTATATGAAGCAAACATTCCATGCACCGGATCCACGCATGTAATGAAGACAATCCGTATTGGTACATATCTTCGTTTTCTGTTCTGCGGTCGATATCTTCTAGCTTATTCATCTCTGATGGCTTCGCCTTACAAATGTCACACACAGCTGTCGAAGTTTCCGATATGTACGAAGTAATTTTCCCATCGATCATTTTCATCAGCAGTTGATGTTTGACAGTCACTTCCTGCAGTTCATACGGTTAAAGTGCTTCTATCTGTAGTTCTATGGCTTCTTTTTCACGTTGTACTGAACTTTCACACTCCTTCATGAACTTGAATTGAATAGGGCGGCAGTAAAACATTGAAGACGGACGATCATTTTCCCGTAGTATTTCTTCGTCACGTATCAGCCTTATGGGTACTAAGCTGGCCATAAAAACACTCGAATCGTCAAATTCGGAACTGCTAGCCTTCTACTTGTAATTGCTTTGACTGGATGCTCCATCAAAACCCCATTTACATATCAGCTTTAAATCAACTTTAGACGTCAAATTGAAGTCAATTGCGTCTAGTAATCTGAAGGTAGTCAAATTAAGCAGTGCCTGCAGTTTAATAGATGCTCCATCTGTGTTTATGTTGATGTCGTCTTTTGCAGGGTAACAAATTGATTTCGCTTGCTGTAATTTGTAGTAGGAGGGATACATAGATGCTGCACCTTGTTCAATCACAGAATCTCGTAGATTAATATATTGCCACTTGGATAACTTAAGCGATATCGAGAGAGTTAGTGTATATAAACTTCCTTTTTTTCCTGTCTTATGCAAGTCTTCACCTTATCAATATCTTCAGGATGGTTAAGCAAATGATTCATTATTTTACTTACTTCGCAATATCCATTACTTTTAAGATTATTCGTGGTAGCTATCTGTAACTCTTGTGGAGACACTGATTTGGCCAAACGCTCTACGCGTCTTCTTTTTTGCTTGTTAGACAGCTCTTCGAAGGGTTTTCTCGGCGTATATTGTGACGATGACGTTGAAGCTATTGGTATAGATTGTTCCAAAGTTTCTACACTTTCACTGACATCATCCGGTTGGACATTTTCTGTTTGGAAGATAAAGTTTTCAGGCCAGATTATGGCAGACTCCAGCCAATCTCCATTTTTCTTCAAAAAATTGCTAAGGGTCCTATTTGCTCTTTCCCATCTACCACAAACATTTGAACAAAACTTCTGACAAAACTTCAGGAGATTTTCACTTGTTTCTTCAGTCCAGTCAATATTCAGCGTCTGCTTGAGGTATTCAAAACGTTTTTTATTGTCCGCCAAAGATCCGAACTGTTCTCGCAACACTATGAACAAATCCAAATTATTTACTAGATCTTCCATATTGATCACAAAAATATTTAGGTACACTACAAGTTGGCTTGGTAGGCCAAATGCGTATCTCTGAATAATAATATTTAAATGAAACCCCTGTTTATATAGGTCGGAATTACTCCTTCCTATCCCTATCATTAACAATTATACTTATCTGATGATTAGCTAATTGTTCTTCTGTTTGTAATTACTTTCCAACAACAAATACAGTTTAGACTAACTATTTTTTTGGTTGGATTTGCTTTATTATGTATCATGCACAGTTTTAGCGCCAGTTTCACCATACTCTGTTTGTTAAGTATTTTAATTTTATATTTTAATTTTATATATTGTTAAGTATTTTAATATTGAATCGAGCATTAATCAACGGGCGATTTAATTAATAATTTAAAAGGACTGCTGGATCAATTCACGGAGAATGGTTCTCTCACTAAGAGATTTTGAAACTGAACCCGAATCGGAATTTATTTACATTCTTTGTTGGAGTTTATTGGTATAGAGTATTGTAGTTTAAAATAAATAAAAAAATAATTAAAAAGAATTTATTACTACAAAATTTATTACTTAGTTTGTCCCCGCCTGCAATATTTTATAAACACACCAATTTATAGACCCATAGAGCTTGTTTATTCCTTTTTAGTGGATATTTTATGCAGTCGGGTTTTTGTTTCTTTTTAATTATTTTTTTATTTCAGCCTTTTTTGTTGCCTTAAACTGCAAGTTATATATATATTTAGAATTGCTATTAAAAACCTTTTATTTTGATACCCTACTCGAAGGGTTAGGTGAAAAAAAAATTTTTTGGAACTCACAATATGGCATCTAAAATCTGCCCTTTTGTGTTTTATTGTTTTCAATGTACCCAATGTCACTCGAACTATCAAGAAAAATCTAACGACACCTCAAACGTCAAATTCCTTTGGGCCGTTCAGGCTGTAGCTCGACACATAGAATGATACATACATACATACACTCGAAAAACATAACCCTCCCTTCTAAAGTCAATCGGGTAAAAATAGCTTTGAAACCTATTTTATAAATAAATAACCTATAGAACTCATTTGTTTTGAAAATACTTATTTTTGTACTTTTTCTGTAAGTTTGTTGTTTGAAACTATAAATATGCCCTAATTGTAAGTATATTAATGCAAAACAGTTTTTTTTTTGATATTATCAATAAAAATGTATTTCTTACTTACATTTTTTTACTTTTTACTGATCCCTATATCCCTTAAACGGGCAAGTTTGGGTACGCGCTGATAGCGTAGAATTATAGCCAAAAAGCCAAACAATAAGACTTAAGTAGTTTCATAGCAAGACCTGTCAAGACTTGGCCATATTTCAGCATTTTTTGTTTCGTTCCATACAAGAAAAACTGAAATATTTTTTTTCCGGGCAAACTATTAGTTTTAAAGAAAAACTTATAATACAACAATTAATCAAAATGACAATATCTTTCGAAAAGTATTTTTTTTAATTGAATTTGTAAAAAAATGCCGAATGTCCCTCATATAGCAGTTTCGATCCACTGTGCGACGTCCTACTCGCACTTGACCGGTTTTATTAAACATACTGTATACTGAAATTGCATTAGTGTGAGTACTGTCAACGTGCCAGCGTAAGTTAAATGACCTGTACCTACTACCGTTTCTTATTTTTTGAAAGCGGGGAACCGTAATCACGCGATTTTGCACGATAAAGTAGGCACTTACTCTAAATATATATATATATATAAGTGACCGGCAATCTGTATAATGCAGGTATTCTTTATAATACCTAGGCAATATATAAGTATACAACCTGGGTCGTTCAGGCAATATATGAAATATTATTAATATTAATGTCCCTTACATACTCTACCTAGGTAATATATATGTCACCGTAAGATTGTCAAAACCGTTAGTTGATAAACTATCGTTTTTTCTCGTTAGTTTGTCAACTATCGACAGTTAGTAAACTGTAGCGTACTGCTTACTATATGACGCGTTAGTTGATAAACTAACGTTTAAAACCGTTAAATAGTAAACTGGTTTAAACTTGAATTGCAAACGAAATATCAGGGCAAACACTGCGTTAGCTTAGGTGTTAGGTTGACATGTAAGAACAAAAGAAACGTAAATTCTAAACCCTGTCGGTCTGGTTTACTATCTGTCGATAGTTGATCGACTAACGCGTTAGTATATCAACTAACGGTGTTGACTATCTTAAGGTGACATATACAATGTCCAGGGATTATATGAATACCTACTTGGCCACCGGCAATGTGTAGTTTTAAGTATTTTTTGTTGTTCTTACATGTTCGACCTTCGCTTCGCTCACCCCCTTTACCCTTTACTTAAGCTACCGCAGTGTTTTACGCGTTTACATACATTACCGGCTGCGCATTGGGTATCATATATTATATCTAGGCAAAGTAAAAAATAAATAATATTTCATACATTACCTTCACGTTTTAGGCATTATATATATTGCCTGGGGATTAAATATAAAACCGGATTAGACAGATTGCCAGTAACATATATATATAATGCCTTTACAGTCGCGAAACTCAACCATGTGAAATTAAAGGGCTTGTTGGAAGAGTTTCATTTATACATAAAGTGGTGGTCAACTAATTAGAAACTCAGTACCATACACCCAAGATTTTCAGTATAAACTAATTTAAGATTTTTTTAATGACATGAAAGGTATATAGGTAATAAATTTATGTAGTCACATTAATAACGTATCGAATTCGCGCAAACGATAGTTCATACCAGTTACAACATAGCTTTTATATTACATAAACCATATATTGTATCAATCACAGACATAGATCAGTTTTTATTTAAGTAAGTATATTTATTTATTTAAGTAGCTTGAGTCATTTGTTACTTGTTGTTGTTCAATTACAAATACAAAAATACAAAATACAAAATTGTTTATTTCATAGTAAGAATTAACGTTTGGCAGACATGGGATCTCCTTTTAAGTATTATAATACTTGTATCAGGAGATTCCTACCTTCCACTATCACACATTTACAATCTACTCGATTATTATCAGTTTGATAGTTACCTTACTTAGTTAAACAAAGTTTGTTGTGGTAAAAGTGACAAGTTGTTTTACAGATTGTAAGGTTTAAGTTATTTTATCATAGTTTTAAGGTAATATGTGTAAGATACCTGTTTCAACTCAGTGGATTCACAAAATACTCACCCTCTCACACACACACACACATGCAACACAAAGAGAGGCCAAATCTCTACATCTTCAATAAAGTTAAGTTTACATTTTAATTTTTGTAATTAAATACTTTTGGTTATATATTCATCTCGATAATAATTTTTCCATCGGATAGTCGCAACTCCATATAAATTTAGCATCTAACCTTAATCCGGAAGTTGCGCTGGGGCCAGAAATACAGGTTATTTATACCTAGTTCAGGCTTCAGATGTTCCCAATTTATTATTGTGAAATTATTATACGGCGTTAGTTGGTAACTCTTGTAACTATTTTGATGATGAAATAAAATTATTATTATTATTATAATTACCAATTTAGTACTGCTTGTAGCTGGACAACTAATTAGAAACAGCTGATCATGAAATTTCAAAAGTATAGGGTATCCTTTCTATGATAATGTGTTTTGGCGCCATTGATAAATTATTATTTTTTTGCTTATAAAGTTATATTCTGCTTCTTTTTGGATAAAAATGGGTAAAACCAAGAGCTGCGACCCCACTACCAGAAAAATAATTGTTAGTTTACATTGAGAAGACATGATGATTGTACGTTTGACTAAACTTGGCCCTTTTAAAGGGTCAAATGACATAAGAAAGTAAATTTTCGCCCAAACCTAACATCGGAATGTATACTAAAACCTAGCCCGCAGGCGATTAGACGAAAAGAAACTATTCGGAAGAGTTTCCAGAAAATGCCCACTTCTTGCCAAGCGGCAAAGAGAAGTTCGATTGGCTTTTGCCAAAAAGTATTCCTCCTGGACTGTTGATCAATGGAAAAAAAATCTGTTTTCGGACGAAACATAGATCAGTACAGAGCCACAAACTTATCTGTAGAACGGCGAAAGGGGAAACTACGGACGCCATTTTGAAAATGTCACTTCGCTGTCAGTTGTTGTTCTGTTGTGTTGTTCAGTTGAGAGTCCATTAGTTTTTCCAATATTACAAGTATTTTGTTTGATAATCATGCCGAAAGCAATCAAAGGTGGTGTACGAGAAATTATTCTCAAAATGAAATTATTATTTGATGCAGAAAAGCTGCAAAAAGCTCCAATAATACCGTTTGAAAAAAAAATACAAACACATTGCAGCCGCTTCAGGCTAGTGTTACTAGATTATTATTCGTTTGATAATACGTTATTTAGTAAAACAGCTGTAGGTATTTATTAGTTCCAATTTAATTTAGATTATATATAACCTGGTGCCCGCGACTTCGGCCGCCTAGAATTCGGTTACATTTTCTCAAATTTTATTACTCTAATAATGAGTTTATTTTTCTTTTCGGTATTGGTTTATCAACAATTTAAAAAATTGTTGCAGAAGGTAAAACCGCTGCAAAAATGGGTAGGAAAATAACCACACCAGGAAAATCGAGAAAAAGTTTCGATCTAGGTTTGATCAAGCGAAAAGTGCATGAATTTTATGCGATCAAAAGGGAATCACCAACGATTAATAAACTGCTTACTAAAACTGGTTCTAAAAGACGACATAAATTTCCAAGGTAGCAGAGAAACACCTCGTAAATTGTTACGAACAATTGGCTTTCGTTTCCAAAAAACACAAAGCAATCGCAAGGTTTTAACCGAGCGCAATGATATTCCTGCGTGGAGAGCTAAATATTTGCAAGAATTAAATAAAAACGCTTTATCAGCTAATCTTCGACCAGTTGTTTACTTAGACGAGACTTATATACATTCCTCATATAGCACTAAAAATGCTGGCAAGGTCAATAAACAGATGGAGTTCTATAACCTGTATCTAAAGGGCAACGTTTTATTATTGTTCATGCCGGAGGAGAAACGGGGTTTGTCCAAAATGAAGACCTTGTATTTAAATCAAATACCAAAAGTGGGGACTACCACGACGAAATGAATAACACAAACTTCAAAAAGTGGTTAACCAAAAAATTACTACCTAATCTTGAAGAACCATCTTTGGCAGTAATGGACAACGCTCCATACCATAGGATTCGGGTTAATAAGGCTCCAAGTACAAACACAAACAAACCCGAAATTCAAAAGTGGTTAAAAGAGAATCGTTTCGAATTCTCATCAGAAATTACTAAACCACAGTTGCTGGAGTTTGTCAAACGATACAAACCTGACCCTGTATATGAAGTTGATAATTTATTAGCACAACATGGTCACAAATGATTACGGCTGCCACCCTATCTCTGTGACCTAAATCCTATTGAGATGGTATGGAGTTCAATGAAAAGGAGAGTAGCAGAAGTAAATATAGAGCACAAAAATGAAAATATGCCGAAACTAGGAAACGAAGCGTTCAGTTCTATTGATGCCTTAAAATGGTAAAAATATTGTGCACACGTGCATAAAATTGAAGAGGATTATCGACAAAACGACGGATATTTATATAAGCCCTTTATAGTCAATTTAGACAGTGGCTCTAGTACCGATAGTGACAGTGACTCAGACTTTGAAGAAATTAGTGGAATTTATCCACTCGACCATACATATGGCATTAGTGCACATACTTCGGCTTCATTAGATCATAATTACTGTGTGAAAAGTTTTCAATAAAACGAAAATTTTAAATACAATGTGTCAGCAATTATATTTTTATAAGCAATATTTATACTTTATCATTTGTCGATCGTACGGTCTGGTCGAGTAGACCTCTTGTAAAATACGTATTTAGATGTTAAAAGTTGTGATAAGTGCCAAGTGCTTTATATTGTGGATTTTAGTTATTAATAAATGTTATGTACATATGTATATTTTTTATTTGGCTAACAAAACGGCTGTATTTATTTATCAATCCTAAATTTATAAATTGCAAAAAATAATCGTGTTTTACATCCACTATTTGCACCGATTGCAGCAATTTATGTAATATGTGGCAACCCTTTTCGATGGTGGCATCATCCCTTCATTCTACAGATAAGTTTGTCAATCTGTATGATAAATTCTGATGCGAAACTAAGCTTTGAATGCTAAGTATACAAAGTAAACCGTAAAGCATGGTGGGGGAAATATCAAAGTATGGGGTTACGGAATCGGTCCCGTGAGGAAAATTTAAGGGATACTGGATCAGTACCAGTACGAAAATATATTAGAAGAGAGTTTGATTCCTAATGCTGAGGATAATCTCCCCGTTACATGGATATTCCAACAAGATAATGATCCGAAACACACTGCTAACAGCGTGAAGGCATTCACGAGAGAACCACCTCTGACGGTATTAGATTGGCCCGCAAACAATCCAGATTACAAATATATATATATATAGAATGATAATGAAGTACTAAGTTAAATAGTTATTTAAGAAAAAAAAGACACAGTCCCCCCCATCTCCGAAACAACTGATACTAACAAAAAAATTAAAAAATATAGCCTTTTACTTCAATATTGCAGGAAAAATTGTTAAAAATGTATAGTTTAAAAAGGGGGAGGCAGATTTGGGTACAAAGCAGAAAAAAATGTATCGTGTGACATGTCAAATGAAAGCGCTTGTTGCGAGGATATCAAATATATATTTTTCATATTTTTTAAAAACTTGGTTTAAAAGGTACCCATTCCTTTTATCTCCGAAACTACTGATTCTAAAAATTAAACTAGTTTTCTTTGCGGGGGTATATCCGTCTATATAGTCAGACTAGCATTTGGTCTGTTTATCTTTTTCGTAAAGTTAGTTTTGACGCTTCTAGAATTAGCTTATTTATTTATCTAGAATTAGAATAGCCTCCAGAATTATTTATATTTGTCAAGTCTAGTTTAAATGAGTTGTTGTTATTGGTCTTGTGATAATAAGTTAATTATTCTGTACAGAGGTCAGCCCTTATCGAGACTGGCGAGCGATAAAGTCACGCTTCTCTAAATATTTCCTGTATGATAATTCTGCCAATACTGACCCGTAAAGGAAAAGGACAAATAGATATGATATAATATGCCAACCATATGCTTGCTTTCATCGATCATCAATTAGTCCACATTGACCCACGGCTGGGTATAAGCCTCTTCTTTACCACGCTATCTACTCCAATCCTCAGCCTCCTCATCCACTGCCTAACCGCTATGACGATGTTGTCATCCGTCCATCTGCCTGGTGGTCTGCCCTCTGGGCGTCGTGCAGTTCTGGGTAGCCACTCTGGAACCGCTTTGGTCCACCTTCCATCATCTCTCCTTACCAAGTGTCGTGCCCACCCCCACTTCACTCTAGTGATTCGCTTGCCGACATCCACATCTTAGAACGACGTCTTTTTATGTATTGTGAATACAGCTATAGCTATATATATGCGACGCAGCTATAGTTGGTTTAACCAAGTTCAACTTGACATCAGCTTATGTTAAGAGTAATATGACATGCACCCCAATTGGGAATTCACCTGTTAATTATACTTTGCATGCAACATTGGAATCTGTTCCAAGTAATTTAAATTAGTTCATAAGACAAAAGAGGAAATCTCTAGCATACGTGGGGCGCACTGTAAGTTTCCGGAATGAATATGAAAAAATACTATTAAAGGTACAAAATTAATTTATTGTTTTTCAAAATAATCTCCCTTGGCGTCTATGCACTTTTTCATTCGATGAAACCAGTTTTGAAAACTTTTGTGCCACTCCTCTGTGGTGACCTCTGAAACGTGTTTTTCATACTCCTCGACAGCCTCTTCTGGTGATGAAAATCGTTGACCGCGTAATTGGTTCTTAATTTTTGGGAACAGAAAAAAGTCACAAGGTGCCAGGCCGGGACTGTATGCAGGATGACTCATGAGTTCTACATTTTTCGCCTTCAAAAAGTCGTTTGTCTGTCTGGCCGTGTGAGAACTAGCATTGTCGTGGTGCAGGATGATACGGCGTTTACGGTTATTTTTACGGAGTTCGTCAATAACTTCCGGCAAACAAATGGTCGTGTACCAGTCACTATTCACTGTACGACGATTCTCTAAAGCAACAGTAGCCACGTGTCCAGTTTTATTAAAAAAAGAAGCAATCATCCGCTTAGATGCACTTTTCACGCACGCCACTTTGGTTGGTTTCGGCTCATCTTGAAAGACCCATACGCTCGATTGCTGCTTTGTTTTGGGATCGTAGCAATGAATCCATGTTTCGTCACCTGTTACTATGTCCTACACCAAATTTGACGCACCTTCGTTGAATCTGGTAAGCATGGCACTGCACCAAGTGACGCGGTCCGTTTTTTGAGCCTCGGTCAAGTTGTCTGGGATCCACCGCGAGCACAGCTTTCTCACACCCAAATGTTTGTGTAGGATTAATTGTATTTGACTCATGCCTATTTCTAAGGATGCGCGAATTTCATGGTAGGTCACATGCCTGTCTGTTTCAATCATATGGCGAACAGCACCGATGTTTTTGTTGGTCACAGCGGTGGACGGCCGACCATCGCGAGATTCGTCACTGAGATTGATACGACCACGCTTGAATTCTGCAAACCAGCTATAAACAGTTGTCTTGCATGGTGCTTCATTGCCAAAAGCTGTTTCAAGCCGAGCGATGCTCTGTTGAGCTGTCAAATTACACTTAAAATCGTAGAAAATCATACTACGAAAATTTTCCCGAGTTAAATCCATGTTGATGCAGACACACAATTTTTTAAATGGCGCCACAAGGTAAAAACAAAAGGCTTTTGTTTTTACCTTGTGGCGCCTACTACTACATGTTGCAGTATGAAACAAACTGCATTCTACAGCCAAAGAGTTCTATTTTCAAATGTTGCAATAAATTTTTAAATATTGTTTATGTAAGTGGCCAGTTCCGGAAACTTACAGTGCGCCCTATGTACAAGAGCCACTAAATATGTCAAAATGTAAGCCCCAGTTAAATATTGCCCATCAAAACATCCAGGGGCTACCTGACAAAGAACTTGTATTAGAATTATTTCTAAAAAATTCTGACATTGATATTATTTGTGTTACAGAACACTGGTTGAAGGAAAATATGATGTCTTTTAACATAAATAATTACAAAATTGTCAGTTGTTACAATAGAAAGACTGCTGATAAAGGTGGTTCTTTAATCTTAGTGAAAAATAATATTAAGGTGAAACAACGGAAAGATATTCTTGCACTTACTGTTGAAAGACAAATAGAGGTATCCTGTGTTGAGCTAGATAGCCATATTATTGTTTGTGTCTACAGGCCACCGAGGGATGAAAAAGGCCATGGCAATTTCGAAATATTTGAGAAAATTATGGAGGAAGCCCTCATTAAACTTTGTAATAACAGAAAAAAGTTAATTATTTGTGGCGATCTTAATGTAGATCTGCTTGTAGATACAACACTGAAGCGACGATTAATAACTATGTTCCAATCATTTAATTAATGTCATGTATTTCTAGAGCCGACTAGAATTACACTTACCAGCCAAACTTGCTTAGATAACGTTTTTAGTGACTGTGCATTCACAAGTAAAAGTGTAATTAACTGCTTACCTTCCGATCACAGTGGTCAAACAGTTTCATTCCCAATTGCTTTTAAGGATAAGACTGGTCCATCATTTTATAGGCCTATTACATCCTATAGACTAGAGACATATACGAAAAACTTAGATATAGAGTCAGAGTCAGAGTCATTTTTTTATTGAATATAAATAAATAAATTATCTTATTCAACGTCAAAATTATACTTACTTATAACTACAAGTCAATTTTTATTTTATATAAAAAATGTGTAGTCATTTCGTTTCGGAAGGTGGGCCTCGGGGTTAAGAAGAAACGGCAAGAAACTCCCCCATACCTTTTTTTTTTAAAAGTGACTTTACAACAGGTACTGGTTTCGGTCTAAGGAAATTTGCCGGTGAGTGATAGACTTGATCCATCGCCCCTCGTCGAATTTCTGTGCGCTGAGATGGTATGGACCATGCAGTTTTGTCATCTAAGTATTCCTTAATACTATAATAGGACTTTCTTATCAGCTCATTTTTAACATAGTTTTTGAACCTCTTTTCAGGAAGGATCAATGATTCCTGTGGTATTTTATTGTAGAAGCGAATACAGTGCCCCATGAATGATGTGCCTACTTTACTTAGTCTAAATAATGGTAGTGCTAACCAATTTTTGTTTCTAGTGTTAATTGTATGGCTATCACCTACAATTTTAAATACAGCTATGTTTTTTCTTACATGCATGATATTCTCGTATATATATTGACAGGTAACCGTAAGTATATTAATTTCTTTGAATTTTTCTCTTAATGATTCTCTAGCATCTAATTGATATATCGCCCTGATCGCTCTTTTTTGTAAGAAAAATATCGTATTTATATCTGCTGCTCTCCCCCAGAGCAATATTTCATAAGACATAATACTGTGAAAATAACTAAATTAAACCAATCTGGCAGTTTCAACATCTGTAAGATATCTGATTTGTCTGACCACAAAAGCGGCTGAGCTAAGTCTTCGTGCGAGATTAGTTATGTGAGGACCCCATTGAAGTTTCGAATCTATAGTGATTCCGAGAATGATTGTGTCTTCAACGAGGTCCAATCTTTCAGATCCTATTCTAACACTGCTTTCAACCTGTCGTACATTAGGCAAACAAAATTTGATACATTTAGTCTTCTTTGAGTTTAATAACAGGTTGTTTACATTGAACCAACTTAACACATGAAAGAGTGTACTATTTGCGTCGTCTAGAATTTCTTCTTGTCTTTTCACCTTGAAAATAATAGATGTGTCATCAGCAAATAGAACAATCTGAGTCATTTTTTCCACCATATAAGGCAGGTCATTCATGTACACTAAGAAAAAGAACGGACCTAAGATAGAACCCTGGGGTACACCAATATTCATATGAGTTCCAGTGGACTTGCATCTGTTTATATCTACTTTTAGTAATCTTTCCATTAAATAAGATTCCATTAATTTTAACGCATTATCTTTGATACCATAGTGTTGAAGTTTGAGCAAAAGAGTTTGATGGTCCACACAGTCAAAGGCCTTGGAAAGATCACAGAAAATACCAACCGCATCCTGTGATCATTCCCACGCACTATAAATGTGTTCTACTAGCGCTACTCCGGCGTCTGTTGTTGATCTGCCTTTAGTGAATCCGAACTGTTTTTTGTGGAGTAGCCCAGATGCATTGAAGTGAGAGAGTAGTTGACTCAATATGACCTTTTCAAACACCTTGCTCAACACTGGCAATACAGATACAGGTCTGAAGTTGGCAGGGTCTTGTTTACTACCGGATTTGAAAAGTGGTATTAATCTGCTCATTTTCATGAGGTCAGGAAAAACTCCGTTTGCTATACAACTATTGAATGTGATTGCCAGGTATGGTGCAATCACATCGATTACTGATTTAACCACGTTAACCGACATGCCTTATAAATCTTCAGTCTTTTTCATGCTTAGAAGTTTAAATGTTTTAACTATAGTATAGTTAACTATAGTAATAGAGCCAATTGGCTTGAAGTTAAAGCCATCCTTGTTTTGGGGCACATTTTCAACCAAGTAATCTAAAGACTTTTCAGAAGAGGATGGTAGTGCTTCTGTTGTTATTATTGGTATGGTGCTGAAGAACTTTTCAAATGCGTTAGCAACGTCCTCGTTTGATGAGAGTAATTGGTCGTTAACTTTTAAATTAAAACTAGATTCACTAGAACTAACCTTGCCTGTCTCTTTTTTAATAATGTTCCATGTAGTTTTAATTTTGTCGCCAGAAGCTTTGATTTATTGTTAAGATGTAGGCACTTGGCTTTGTGGCAGTCTTTCCTAAAATTTTTAGAATAATTTTTGACAAAGACGTTAAACTCAGGACTGTGATCATAGGATTTTTGCTCATACAATTCATATAGTCTGGACCTGCTCTGTCTTAAATCCTCTGTTGCCCATTCAGAGAATTTTGATTTGTTGTCCGGTCTCACTTTTGTCAGATTGAAAACCTTTTCAAATTCCGCAGATGCAGATTTGAAGAAGCTGGAATATAATGTGTTCGGATCTTCACAGTAAGGTGTTAACGGTAGACTTGACACTAGTCCATTACGAAATTTTTCCATTTTCTTCAAAGTTACTGGTCTACACAATACTTTAACGGGCTTTATAGCATTACTTTCTTCAAATACTATCTACAGTCTGACCAGTGTGGTCTGAACTTAATGCCTTAACTATTTGTTTATCGTGAATACTACATTCACAGAATACGTTATCTAGACAAGTAGCGGAGGTAGCCGTTATTCGTGTAGGCTCCAGAAAGACATTGCACATATTGTAAGACTTAAATACTGCTAGGATCCTGGTGCGAATAGAGCGGTTTGCGGTGTCTAGTAAATCTACGTTAAAGTCGCCGCAAACTATGACGCGTTTGGACTTGTTTCTGGATGCAAGTTGAAGCACTTGTTCCATCACTGATTCAAAGACTTCAAAATCTCCTTCGCCCCGCCTGTACACACTAACAATAGTATATTTTTCCATCTCAGCACACGAGACTTCAGCATTCATTTCGCTAGAAAGACTAACAATATCCTTTCGTTCTTTACACTTAAAACCATCTTTTACTAAAATTAAGGAACCACCTCTAGTTTTAGTCTTTCTATTGAAACAGCTGATCACTTTATAATTTGGTATGCTGAACTGCATTGCACACTCTTGCAGCCAGTGTTCTGTCATACAAAGTATATCTATTCTTTCGCTTTCTAAAAACATTTCTAATTCTAGTTGCTTGCCAGAAAAGCCTTGTATATTTTGGTGCATTACCTTAAAGCCGTGCTTTTCTGTTGTCGGTTGCGGCAGTTTAAAGATACAATAGTATCGTTTGTACATATTGCCTTGTCAGTAGTTACATGCTTCTTAGTACGTGTACTAATCGTTGTGGTGACCGTTATACAATTACTTACTTCTGTTATACTGTTTATAACAGATTCTAAAATAAATGAAGCTAAAGACTTAGCTATTACGTCAGTGTCAATTTTAACAATAATAACTTTGATGTACTCACTGTTTCCGTCAGTGATGATGACAAATTAATAGATTTGTGTCAAAGAATACAATTTTTGTATTGCGTAGAGTCATATTATACATATACATATTTAACCTATGAGTAGCGTGCTGTTGCTTTCCATTCATTGTATTTTTGTAAGGGAATGCACATAGAACAATCTTGCCCACTTCTAGATTAGAGAGAGCATCAACAAACTTTATCATAGTTTGTTTCCCTACACCTATACTATTCTCCATATATAATATTACGGTTGAACCCTCCTCATATTTGTAGTTTAAAATGTTTTTGGCCATAACTTCGAAGGGGACATCGGGCATGCAATAGTTAATAACCGTACCTACGCAACAAGCATGAAGAGCTGGTCCCATACTTACACCTAGCCTGTCCGAGAACATAACAGTCCTACGAGGTGTCACGTGTGAGGTCCCGGCCGGCGGCGTCGCTGTGCACGTCGTTTCAGGGCTGTCTGGCTCCTGGCACTGGCGCTGGTGTGCAGCGGCAGGCTGCGGCGTCAGTGGCGGCGGCGCAAGTATGAGCTCGGCGGTGACGTCACTCGGGGCGAGCTGCTGGTCGCTCGTCACCATGTGCGCAGTGAGAGGACAGACCCGCGGCAGATGTAAAGGGTCAGTCTTGGGCTCTGCGGCGGCGTTGGTGTCGTCACTGGGTGCGAGCTGCTTCTGATTTTGTCCGACCAATTCATGATACAGAGAGAAGGTTTTTTCTGTGTCTTCCTCTGTCTTTTGGTCTTTTAGCTGCTGGATGATTTGGTTAGCTTCAAGTAATTGCTGTTCAAGCGCCGATATGCTCTGAAGGCTTGACTCATGAGTACGGTAGCACTGATCGAGGGAGTCTAACAGATTTCTGAACTTGTCTCTTTCTGCGCTGACATCGATCAAATCATTATGCAGCTGGGCCAATTGACTTTTAAGAGTTTGGTTTGAGTTCAGGATTTTCTCAATCTCTAGCTCGCTATCAGCTCTCTCTTGCTCATATTTAGCATTGAGTTCTCTGGATGCTAATAGATCTTGAAGAGCGTTGTGCAGCTGCAGCGTGATTTCAGCTCTCCGTGTGGTTATTTTCGACTCCATGCTGGAACGTAGAAATGGTATGCAACAGTTTTTTTATATCAAATTGTTTTTTTTTGTTTTTTAAGAAAATTTGTAAGCTGAGAGTATGGTTACCCTACTGCCTATTAGCCAGCTTGTATTGGTTAATTTAATGACAAGTGTAATATAATATAAATAAGTTGATGGAATGTGATGGGAATTGCAACAATACTACTATTAAGAATAACACTATATTAGTAACAATACTACTATTTAGTAGGTAATCTAATATTTGAAAGGTCTTATTGTCTGAGGTATTTCTATAGAAAAGAAGTAAATGTTCCTAAATTTATATGACAGATCTTTTAAATAAATTAAGACACAAATGTATAGGTGCAATGCAATGCCTTCTCTGTATATACTCGAGTATAAACACAAGCAAGACACTGAGTTCCCAGCTTACTATGTAAGTACTGGCCTAATGTATACTTACAATTTACCTAAATTTATACTACAGAACATTACATAAACAATAGCAGCTAATATAATAGCACCTACAAAAAATATCTTATTTATGTTTGTGCATCTGTTTGAGCAAAATCCTCTTTAAACCTTAATGAGCGTTTTATGTTTTTGTGATTTATAAAAGTACAGGAAGTCAATTTCAAACTAAAACTCTGTTGTAAATTATTTTATTCCTTTAGGGTCTGTGCATGTCCACTGAAGGATGAGAATCCATAACCGTAAACTTAATTAAAAAAGAAAATAAATGGTATAGTGATGTGTCAAAATTTACTATGCTCAAACAAAAAAAAAATATAAAACAACCAACATATAGGCTGTGAGGATGATATTGGGCGTCTGCAAAGTGACGTTGATAGAGTGGTGGAGTGGAGTGAATGTAACCACTTGGCGTTTAATAGCGCCAAGTGCAAAACCATGACATTTACTCGATCTCGGGCGCCGCTCCATCATGACTACACTATTGCTGGGGCTGGGTTTGTGAGGGTTACCCAAATACGTGACTTAGGACTTTTACTTGACTCTGAGCTTACCTTCAACGACCACATCCGGGAGACTTGTAGGAGAGCCTTCAGATCTCTTGGATTCGTAATGCGACAGGTGACTCGGTTTAAGGACATATCTACATTAACCTCTTTGTATAATGCATTTGTTCGGAGTAAATTAGAGTACAACGCAATCATCTGGGACCCACATGAGGCTAAATATACACTCATGCTGGAAAAAGTCCAAAGAAAATTTGCTAGACTTCTTTACAAAATTAAATATGGGTATTATCCCTACTTATTCCCGTCTCTATTTGTGGCAGGGATGGTGGGGGTAGACACCCTAGAGCTGAGGCGGAAGATGTCCCTGTTGGTGCACTTCTATCTCCTCCTCCACGGCAAGGTAGATAATCCGGTGGCACTGCGAAGTGTTGCCCTTAACGCGCCGCCTCGGTACGCGATGTTACGATCGCGCCCGCTCTTCGCTACGGGTGTTGTTCGTACACAGCATGCCCGTCACGCACCCACTTATCAGGCACTCACTCTACTCAATGCCTGTGTTGCTCAGCAGCCAGATTTAGATATTTTTAGTATGCCGATCTATATGTTTTTTAAAATTGTGTACTTGTTTTTAAATAATCTGTGATTTGTAAATTTATATAATAAGATATTGTGTTTGTCGGTATTTCATTTTTTTTGTTTATTTTTTAAGTGTTAACCAATTTATAATATATATATATATGTGTGTATGTCATGTTACCGTTAACGCTCACATGATTTGGTCTCAAGACTGTAAATGTGACCTGTAATTACCAATAAATCTTTTAAATCTTTTAAATCTTTTAAACATAAATTCTCAGATAAACGCAACTCTTTGCTTGGATTCACAACTGACTGATGTTTGTTTTTTACCTTTGGTGTACAACAAAAAGAATATAATGTGTGATATTGCCTAAGGTTTTTATTGAAGCCAACATACAGATTTTATTTTATAAATCACAATTTTATGATAATGGGTTGTAAGACTGTTTCAGCTTCATATTATGAGTGTTTTAGAGGAATTGAATCTGTATAAATGACACTGTAAACCTATACTGAAGTACAATTTGTTATTTATTAGAAGAAAATAGATTATGGACTTGTTTTTCTGTTTGAGCGGCTACCATCCAGTTATGTCCCGGAGACCTATCTCATCACACCAACATTTCCTGGGTGGGAAAAAGGGGAGAGGACCTTGGCCTTTGAGTGGGATGTTATGGGCTCGTTCTACTGATAATAATTATGCTAAATTGTATGAAATTGTCAACTAGTCAGAAAACTGTTTCTAATGTGGTATTCAAATTATTGGGTTGGGTCTTATATAAGACACATTGAAATTTGAAGATTGGAGTACTTAGGTGGTTAGGGGGGGTCCTTAGCTATCCTCTGATATCATTTTCTGATTTAGGAAACATCATTTTAGCACTTTAATTATAAAATATGTTCACGCGATTTTTACAACTTGGCCAATCTCGGAACGACAAATGTCAAACTCAAAAGCTCCAACGTTGGATATTGGTACATGATTTTAGTAGAAATTACAAGATTTTGTTGTAATGGTAGAAATTTGCGTCAGCAATTTTGTATTTTCTGACATAATGACTTGCTCATTTCATTCCGATTCCTTCCGTGTTTCGTGAATGTTCTGTTGCGCTCTCGTTTTATCCGTGATTCTCTGGATGACTTTGGCTTTGTTTACTTACTAACAACTTTATGGAGTTTATCAGAACCAAATTGGTTGCTTTAGGTCACTTCGTGTTTAAAAACTAAAGATAGGTTTGTTAGGTTCACACGTTACAGCAGACCCGGGAGCCGGAGCGAAGCGGAGCGGAGCGAGGCGACCCCCTACTTGCTCATTTCATTCCGATTCCTTCCGTGTTTCGTGAATGTTCTGTTGCGCTCTCGTTTTATCCGTGATTCTCTGGACGAGTTTGGCTTTGTTTACTTACTAACTACTTTATGGAGTTTATCAGAACCAAATTGGTTGCTTTAGGTCACTTCCTGTTTAAAAACTAAAGATAGGTTTATTAGGTTCACACGTTACAGCAGACCCGGGAGCCGGAGCGAAGCGGAGCGGAGCGAGGCGACCCCCTACTCTTGGCAACCCCTCCTCCAACCCCTCTCCTCCTCCAACTCCCCCGAAATCCAAAAATTGTAGGCATTTTCTTCAATCTTTGGACCTCCATAACATAAAAACTAGTGGTTTCCTAAAAGGGGGGTAGGTGGGGGGACCTCCCCTCCCCCATCCCTCCCCCCCTCCACGCCCCCCTCCCACAAATTCAATGTGTCTTATACAAGCACTTACCCAAATTATTTTTTCAACTAGAATGCGAGTCTCAGTTCAATTATTGCTAGTAACTGTACTACTGGTAGGTAATTATATGGTAGTGTTAGTCTATTAGTTAGATAAAACAAAGAACTCAGCTGGATATGTAGTATTCCGTTCCGGCATTCAAATTCATCGGCAGTTGACAGTTAGAGTGGCTTCAATGGCAGGAGCAATCTTCTGGTTGTAGTGTGCAGCTTAAAACATTGTTCACAGTTTTAACTATTCTAACAAGTAATTACACTTATATTTAGTAAGTATTATAACACTAATTAAATTAATTTAAAAAATATTTATCAGCTATCGTTTCGTGAACAGCTGACCGCCCGGAGGGTGCGGTCCCAAATCCAATATAAATTTGCCAGTACCGGATTTTAATGAACAGAACCCAAACAAAATCTACTCATACTTCTTCAACATTATTCAGACAGAATTCAATAAAGTTTTCAAATTAAAGAAAGTCAGTGACTACAACGGTAAATCTAAATTTAATGACTGGGCAAGGTTTGGAATTCGTAAAAGTAGAGTTATCTTGTATGACCTTTATGATCAAAAACCCATAACTTTGATCGAAAATTTCATGACTATGTTAAAAATTATTCCAAAACTTTCAAGTTGGTTTGTAGAACTGCAAAAACTTTACACATTAATAGAAAAATTCAAAATTCAAATAATGGAATGAAAACAGTTTGGCAAATAATAAACCGCGAAACTGGCAAAGTTATACCAAGGGACAATGATTTCTGCCTAAAGATAGGTGATGATGTTGTTAAATCCAACGCTGATGTTGCTCGAGCTTTTGAAACATTCTTCACCAATGTACCCGTACTCACAACAGACTGTCTAAATTCATCTCCATATGAAGCAGACTTTATTAAAAAATAACACTAGCGTCAGTTATGTAAATTTAAAATTTCATCATGTATATCCCCAAGACATTGTCAAAACGTTTAAATTACTTAACTTAAAAAATACGGAAGACCTGTGGGGTATATCAGTCAAAGTCATTGGTTCAGTAATTCTAGTTATAGCCCCACACTTAGCTTATATATTCAATAAATGTGTTGACGATGGGGCTTTTCCTGACCTCATGAAACACAGTAAACTGATACCTCTGTTCAAGTCGGGAGATAAGGGCGATCCTTCAAATTTCAGACCAATATCTGTTCTGCCAACACTAAGAAAAATATTTGAAAAGATTTTACTCAATCAAATGCTCTCACACTTCAACCGTACAAAACAACTCCACGCTAAACAATATGGTTTCACTAGGGATAAATCGACTACGGATGCAAGTATTACCTCATATTTATCTCATATTTATTCTGCATGGGAGGCCGCACAGGATGCTATCGGAGTTTTTTGCAAACTGTCGAAGGCGTTTGATTGTGTTGATCATAATACGCTATTAATTAAATTAAATCATTACGGAGTTAGAAATAAAGCGTTGGATCTACATAGATCATACCTAAGCAATAGAATTCAAAAGGCAGAAGTTAACGGTGTAAAATCTGATGGATCGGTTGTTAAAATTGGCGTTCCACAAGGTTCCATATTAGGCCCTTTCTTATTCCTGGTATATATTAATGATCTGCCTTTCATGGTGGAGAAATTAACTGACATAGTGTTGTTTGCTGATGATACTTCAATGGTCTTCAAAATTGAAAGACAAAAAGGAGATTTTGATGATGTTATTGGTGTATTGTCTTTAACCTTGAATTGGTTCACAGTTAATAATTTATTGTTAAACGCTGGTAAAACCAAGTGTATCAAATTCTCACTTCCAAATGTCAGGCAAGCTGAGACCAGTTTAGTGTTAGACAACAGCACGTTAGAATTAGTAAATGATACGAAGTTTCTTGGAATAACCATTGATAGCAAATTGCAGTGGGGACCCCACATAGATAAATTGGCTGCTAAATTAAGTTCTGCGGCTTACGCTGTTAGGAACATCAGACAAAGCACGGATGTGGCTACATCTAGGCTAGTATATTTTAGTTACTTTCATAGTGTGATGTCCTATGGCATCTTGTTGTGGGGGAAAGCAGCGGATATTCAAACTATTTTTATTTTACAGAAAAGAGCTAATTTAAAACGAACAGACTCCTTAAGAGAGCTTTTCAAAGAAATTGACATACTAACAGTAGCTAGTCAATTTATTTTCGAAAATATAATGTATGTACGCAAGAACCTTACAACATTTTCCAAACTTAGCGATAGCTGTAATGTTAACCTAAGAAATAATCACAGACTATGTGCGCCCCGTTTAAGACTCGCGAAGGTTAGCAATTCTTTCAAGGGTCAGTGCATTCTCTACTACAATAAGATACCTCTGGAGATTTTGAAATTGCCATTTGAGCAATTTAAAAAGCATGTTAAAGCGACTTTGTCGAAAAAGGGATATTACAATGTTCAAGATTACTTAAATGACAGGACTGTATGGGGTTAATCTGGCTCAACACAGACCTTGCTGTTAATAGTTTTGTAATTATTTATTCCTGCTTATTAATCATAACAATTAAATTTTTCATAATTGTATTAGTTAAGCACAACCTATTTTTAAAAGAGATCTTAAAATCAATCTGTGGGAGTTTCTACGCCCTGCTTCTCCCACAGTGGTCCAATGTAGAGAAGAGGCAAAAAATGAAGTTTGCTAAGTATATGTAAATATCTACAGTAAAAAAAAAATAATCCCGAAGTCTAATGGCTAGCATGGAATCGTCCATGGCCTTTTATGCTACTTTAATTTGGTGCATAATCGTCTTTGTTAGCGTCTATGTTTCGGCACCGTACGTAAGTGTGGACAGGACACATCGGTGGTAAAGCCTGGTTTTCAGTGCTTGCTTTATTGGTTTATAATCCCACTAATTGTAAAAATGTGGAAGTTTATGAGTTATAATGGGTTTTGTGTTGTTTATTTTTAGACCAGTTATTAGTTGCTGATGATATAAATATAACCAGCCATTCAGTATGGGGCATAATGAGAGGCATGGAGTCTTTGGTTCAATTGATCTACACAAAACAACAAGGGGTAAGTTTATAGTATATGACGAATTCTTTTGGAGAGCCAAAATCACGTATAGTGCATTTCCTTTTTATATAGATAGATAAACTTTATTCCTTGTTATAGCACACATTAGACACATATATAAATAAAATAAACTAATTTCAACTTTTAAACAAACAAAAACATGCTTTGTAACAAGAGAAAATCTCCTGGGTCAGCAAAATGTTGCAGATGATCTGCAACGCTGATATTCTGCCGGAACCTTTGTACCTTTTAGAGATTTGGTCGGTCTTTAGAACAATATGTTATGTAGTACTGAAAATTTAAATACAGAAATCTTTTGTTTTAATTTGCTCTGATCTTTCTATTTCACGAATATTTTTTTTATATTAATATTCTAAGGGAGTAAAATTCAAAAATTCAAAATCTCAAAACTCAAATAATTTATTTCAATAAGGCAAAAATAAAGCATTTTTACAAGTCAAACAAATAAGTCTCATTTACATAGAGAAAAGTAAAAAAATAATCAAATATGACCAACTAAGCTAATGACTAACCGATAATGGTTTGAGTTTGGAAAAGGAAGTTTCCCTTTCAAGTGGTGATTCATGGCTAAATATAGGAAAATGAAACTTCATACTCTACCAGTGCTTTTTTGGATTGGTTTTTGACTGTGACTTAATCATTTTAAACTAGCTGCTAAAAGTTTCTGCAGAGAAGGTTACTAACATAGTAAAACAGCCATGATAAAGGTAAAAAGGACACAAAGTTCTGTCCTAAAAATAATGTTAAAATGCCTCATAAATATCCTACCGGAAATATATATAAAGTATCAGAGGATCTAAAGTTATATTTAATGGGAAATATTAAACTGCTCATCAAAAATACTGATTTGCACAGCAAATATCAGGTCAAAATGTTGCGGTAGCTCAGGTGAAGGGTAAAGAGGGTGAGCAAAGCGAAGCCCCTTTTATCCTTCGTGTTAGGTTGAATATGTAAAAAAATACTTAAAACATAAAAAGTGTTTTTGTTGATCCTTTTTTGTTGTGCAAATCAGTATTTTTATGTGCGATTAAATACTAGCCATATTTAATAGATAAAGATAGCCATTTCCACACACAAAGCCGTTATTAAATCTACCCAATACGCGGTTTTATTGGTAGAACGAGTAATTAGAATACCCATGCCCTGTATATGGTCTGCCTTCGCCTCCTGTTTCAATCCTTATGAAAATACTCTGATTTATAATAAGGTTTTAAAACAGATATAATATTAAAGAGCTTAAGGGAAGCTAAGAAGAGTGTGCAGAACTGGTTGGGGACTCTATCCTACGAAGCTGTCGAGAAATTATTACTAGTGGTTTAAATAAACTAGTTTTCATCAAAAACGACTGCCGGGATAAGATGTGACTTTATATTTATTTTATGTGCACTTATTATGTAATAAATATATCTTTATCTACACACGTATCATAAACCCTCTTTACTGCGTACAAAAACCGCACGTTACGATCTGCATAATGTTAAAATACTTGGTAAAAACTCATTTCTTATCTGAAAAATTACATATTATGACCATAATGTGTAATTTTTCTACACATTATGACATTCAAATTTTGAACGCCGACACCCGCCTCGTGCCGCCCTAGTTTGTCTGTGAAGTTGGTACCGACATTCAAATTTCGAACGCCGACGCCCGAAGTTGGTGATACAGATCAAGCTAAACAACTGCAGAGCCACAATGCCGGTCAAACATGCGGTTCGTGAACACATCAAAGAGAGCTTATGATATGTGTGTAGATAAACTAGTGTATGTAACTGTACATAATTAGGCATTAAAACTCTCTAGTATTAAATCCCTCCATTATGTAGCAGTCACATAAACTACTATTATATGTATTGTTTTTCTTTACTTTCCCCCCCCCCCCCCCCCCGGATCTCATAGTGAGCAGTCGTCTATAAAAACTGCATTAAATCAAATTCTTATATTTAAATCGATTTAAAACAATTCAAATCCTATCAAAATATTAAGAGCGCATAACTCCAAAGTGCTCTCCGCTGATACAAATTCGCGCGCCACAACTCCCGCCGCGTGTCCGTGTTCACAGTCACCAGTAGTACGCAAGCCCCACCCACCTACGAGGATCTCATTCACGGACGAAGCAACGTTCTCCTGCGCGTGAGTACAACTGCAGCGCCACTACTCCAGCAGCTACGCACTTACTGATCGTACGCGCCGGGTAGTACGCAGGCCCCGCCCACCCACGTGGACCTCATTCTTATATATATCACATCGCACGCAACCACCTGCTGATTGCTGCGGCCCTGGTACCTTGCCGTCGTCGCATTGACTAAACAGGCTGCGTGGGGCGACACTGATCACTGCTCGTGAGTCTCGCGCGTGCATAACCGAAGCCGGCTATCCATCTCCTATACCTCGCTCCGGTCCTGGTACTCCACCACGCTGACCACCTCCGAGTTTATAAATCTTGATCACGGAGGGCACTAGTATCTCACGATGGCATGCAAAATATGTAATCTTGACATCGCCACGATGGAATTAATGAAATGCGTTGCCTGCCAGTGCGCATTCCATTTCAAATGTGCTGGAATGTCTGAATTTGATTTTAAACGTATATTGCCTATGAATAAAGGCAAATGGAAATGCGCTGAGTGTAAATCACTGAAAAAATACGTCACCCCACCACCGGCACTTGCACGGTCGGCCTCCCCCGTGGTAACAGCTATAGACTCACCTAGCCATGCCTCCATGATAAATGTCGATTCCGCTGCATTAACCTCATATTTCGACGCTAAATTTGAAGCGTTACGCAATGATTGGAAGTCTGATATCAATGCGGCCCTCGCCAATATCCACAATCAAATAAAGGCTGCTGTGTCCTCGGAAATTAAAGAAGCTATAGAATCGCTTAAGGATGAGTTTAGCGCCACAACCGACTTCCTGGCTGCTGGGCAAGAAGAGTGTAAGAACGAGCAGCTAGCTTCTAGCAAAAAATGCGTTGAGCTCGAAAAACAAATCATCCAGCTCCAGCAGGACATCGGAAAACTACAGCATCGTGTGGTGGCATCAGAAAATCTCTCCCGGAGCCTCAATCTAGAGCTTCACGCAGTACCCGAGCGCAACAACGAAAATATCGTGCGGCTTTTCAAAGACCTGTGCGAGGTGATCAATGCTCCGATTACTGAACACGAAATTAGATCATGCCGAAGAATTGCAAAACTGGACAGTACTTCACCCAGACCCCGCACCATACTGATTACCTTGCCGTCCGAGCGTCACCGTGACAACATAATATCCGCGGTGAAGAAATATAACAAGGATCACCCCCAAGCTCACATCAGCTCGAACTTGATTGGCGTATCAGGAGCAGACGAGTCGATCTTCATCGCGGAGCACCTGTCGCCGGAGGGTAAAGACCTACACGCAGCTGCTAGAAAATACAAGGCCCTTGGTTATAAATTTCTATGGGTGAAATTTGGAAGAGTTTATGTCAGAAAAGACAGTCACCACATATACATATAAAGGACAAGTCTGCTCTTGAAAAGCTGCCTATATATAGGTAAACCTTATCTACTCTAATTACTCGTATATGTTACTTTAGCTAATTGATATCGGTTTTCTCTTCCATGCGTATATTTTATCAAAATGTCAATAGAATTAGATCTAAACTAAACGATGTTTATCTCAGTCTGCTTAATGATGACTAGGACATAGTCTGCTTGACCGAAACCAACTTTGATAGCGGCATTTACACGAGCGAGGTGATAGATGATAGGTACGTTGTTTTCCGTAGGGACCGCGAATCCACTACCTCTTCGAAACAGTCCGGTGGTGGCGTATTACTTGCAATAAAAAAGCACTTTCATGTCACGAGGCATCAGGATATGGAGACCTCTCTTGAAGATCTCTGGATAACGATGAGGACTGGCAAGGCCGGACTTTCCCTCGCAATTTGTCTCGTTTACCTGCCAGACTACCTCAAAATTTATGAGTTTAGGACTTGGATCGATAAATGTTCCAATAACCTGCTTGTAGACACTAGCGACTATAGAACTAAAACCATAATTCTGGGCGATTTCAACCTTCCCAACTTGCAATGGTCACCTGACCCAGCCTCCTCGTACAGCTTGATCAACACAGCCCCACTTGACTCCAAATCCGGGCTGCTGTTCAATCTAATGGCACTTGGTAACTTAAGCCAATGTAACAACATATGCAACGCCAACAATAGGATACTGGACCTATTCTTAACAGATTACCCTTACTTGACCCTGACTGAATGTGACGCCGTATCGCGAGTTGACAGGCACCACCCGGCAATCGTGGCTGAACTGCTGGATGTACCCAAGCCCTTAGTCTCAATGCCCAAAAAAACACTTAACTACCGCAAATGCGACTTAGCTAAGTGTAACCAAGCCCTTGATTGCATTGACTGGCCCATGGTATTAAGTAACTCTGATGTAAACTTAGACCTAGCGACATTCTATACCACTTTGAATGACATAATCAAACAAAATATCCCCCTTAAAAGAGTTGGTGACAATAGGCACCCCCTCTGGTTTTCAGAATCTCTAAAAGCTTGTATCGATGAGAAAAATAAAGTTCACAGACGGTACAAAAAATATCAGAATCCCCGGGATTATGATGAGTTCCAAATGCTACGAACCAGATCCAAAAAACTTATTAAGGACTGCTATAAATCGTTTCTGAGTAGTGTCGAAAACTCCTTGTGTGACACGACAAAATTATTTTTTACCTTCGTCAAGTCTTAAAAAGCAAACAAATCTCTCCCTGAAACTATGTACTTCGGCAACAAATCCGCACGCGGTGGGCTAGAGGTATGTAATTAGTTCTCCGAATATTTTGCGTCAGTATTTGAGAAGGACGACATCGATCACGATGGTGACAGTGAAGACTTAACCAACGTCGGTGAATGTAACAATACCCTAGCCAATATGACTATACCTCAAGATGCAGTTCGTAGAAAGTTGCTGACTGTAAATGTCAATAAGGGAGCTGGTCCTGACGGGATTCCCCCCTACTTCATTCAATCATGTGCCGGTGCTCTATCTATACCTCTTACGATCATCTTCAACAAGTCGTTCAGCACGAGCACTTTTCCAAATAATTTGAAATTGGCGTATGTTGTGCCTATCCATAAATCGGGTGATATTAGCAATTGTGGTAACTATCGCCCCATCAGCATATTATCATGCTTCGCTAAGGTGCTTGAGTCGTTCGTCTTCGATGTGCTCTATAGCCATGTCAAGCCACGTATTGTACCTGAGCAGCACGGCTTTGTCAAGGGAAAATCAACTGTCTCCAATCTGCTCGAGTACACAAACTACCTGTGTACGGCGTTCAACGACCGCTGTCAAGTGGACACAATCTACACAGATTATCGTAAAGCTTTTGATAAAGTAAACCATCGTATTCTTCGTTGCAAACTATCACTATATGGGGTGCACGGAAACTTTCTGCGCTGGGTGAAATCATATATCAAAAACCATAGCCAAATAATAGCGCTGAAAGGGCACTTATCGTCTCCAGCTGGAATCCCCTCTGGTATTCCGCAAGGATCTCTACTAGGCCCTTTATTCTTCATATTTTTTATCAATGACCTGGTGATAAAATTCAATAGTCCTTGCTTGTTATACGCTGACGACCTCAAAGTCTTTACACGTGTCCGTACACAACGCGACTGCACAACCCTTCAGGAAGACTTGAACACACTGTCCCACTGGTGCGCAGACAACCGCATGTTTTTGGCTGCTGACAAGTGCTTCGTAATTACGATGACCCGTAACCACAATCCTGTCCTGTCCGATTATACCATAGGGGATGTAACGCTGCAAAGAAAACACGAAGCCCGTGACTTAGGCGTTATTTTCGACGACAAACTAAGTCTTAATCAACACTGCTCAGCCCTAGTAAAAAAATGTAACCAACTTCTTGGATTCATTTCAAGAGTAACTAAGTCCTTTAAGAAATCAGAGAGTCTCATTCTGTTGTATAATGCCCTTGTCCGCTCCAGATTGGAATATGCGTCTGTCATTTGGTCACCATTTTACAAAACCCACATCGATCATGTTGAGTCAGTCCAGAAGCGCTTCCTACGCATGCTCTGCGCGCGTCTCGGTCTTCGTCGCGCGGTCAAGTCTTACGATAGCAGATACGAACGTTTCTCACTGGAATCCTTAGAGTCGCGTCGTGGACTCCAGGATCTGATCCATCTTCATAAAATAATAAATGGAGCAATAGTAACTTCTACTCTCTCAGAAATCAACTTTCAAGTACCAAGCAGGTCAGTCAGAATACCGCGTCCTTTCTTCATCCCAACATGCAGGTCGAACATCAGCGCCAATAACCCCATGCTTCGAATGTGTCGTCGCTACAATGAAGTTGTGGCCACCGAAGATGATGTTCCTGACATCTACCACGTCTCGTTGCCTTGCTTTAAATATAAAATGCGCAAAATCCTTAAGCAGGTATGATAATATGATAATTCATTGATTGTACCAGATATCGATCATCATTTATTTATGTTTTTTAAATTGTTTTTTATTTAGTTTTTTTAGTTCTATTTCATCTCTTAAGTGTAGAAAAATAAATTAAGTTTTTCCAATAGTTAAGTAGGTAATCTTTCCATTGTATGTAGTTTTTGTTTAGTTAGTTCTAGGTTTACCTTACACCATGCTGTGTACACATACTTTTGGCGCTGGAGACAGCCCCTTTTGTACTTGTTTTGTTGCTGTAATTTGACGTATTATCTCTAGTGCTGTTTTGTGTACCTAATATAATAAATAAATAAATAAATAAATAAATAAATAAACAGGGTGTTTGTTGCATCGTTAGCAAAATTAAAATGGTCGGGTCATTTGCTAACTTCTAGATCCACAAAAAAAAAATTGCCGATGAAGATGACAATATATTTTTTATTACAGTTGAAACAATTTTACATAAACCACACAACGATATCTGACTGGCCTGCGTATCCTCATCGGGGTCTGCTTATTGACACATCGCGGCATTATATATCTCTTTCTAATATCCTGAAAACGCTGGAAGCAATGGAAATGAACAAGATGAATGTCCTACACTGGCACATCGTAGATGATCCGAGCTTCCCTTACCAGAGTCAGGTGTTTCCGGAGTTAAGGTACGATTTCTTATGTATAAATAGCGTGAAGTAAGATGTTCTATAGAAAAATATAGACTACTCGGAATAGAACATAAAATTAAGGGTGTTAAAACGTTTTGTAAATCCATGTGGCCGTTGAATACAAAATAAGAATGACAAACGTAGCCGATTAATATCCCCACCGATCGGTATAGACCTTTACCCGGATACGAGTAAAACTGAGCCATATTCTACCAAGCTGGATCAGAGCGAATTATGTTAGGATCGAAACCCTAAAAATAATTCGCTCTGATCCAGCCTCAGATCCTTAAAAGGAAAAAAATATACCTTTTAGGTCCGTCTGTCAAAACACTTTTTATCGAAAACCCGTGGAGGTAACAATTTTAAGTTAGTATCGATTATTCAGGTCCATGGTCGCTTGAAATTGTGGATAAATAAGATAGCCCCTGTACTGTCAAACCCAAAAATGCAAAATGGCCGCGTCTGTCACGGGGTCGCACGCGAACTCCGCCCGCTAACGTCCCGTTTCATTAAAATGACGATATCTCTATTTTTTCTATGGGAGCTCTCTAAGAAAGTTATATCGTTGGAATGGCTTTTAAATAAGCTACCGGATAAAAAAGAATAGTCCAGTTTTTCCTAGCAATATCTTTTAATTTTAATTTTAAATCTATTTTTTTATTTTTTTTTATTGTAGAAAAAAATGAAAAATGGAAAAAATATAGCATGTTTGTAGTTTATTTACATCTAAATACGTTATCGCATATAAATAAATAACAATAACATGCCTCCGCATACAATAATCCTGGAAAGCAATCACCACAACCACACCACCACTCAATAAGCGCTGGCACGTGACTGACGGCGCAATATTTCATTGCCTCGGTCAACCACTAATGCTTGCTTTAGAGTAGAAACAAAGGATGTTATGCCTTTCTCCTTCTTTCGGCAACGTTTAGTGGAAGTTTGAGCAAGATAGACAAACGCTTTGATTAAATAACGGTCCTTATTTACCGCCTTTTACGCATCGGTCAAAATGTATCCGCGTGACAGACTGGGGTATTTTGCATCGGTCAAAATGTGTCCGCGTGATAGTCTAGCGGTTAACGTAAACAAGAGATTCCGCCAGTTATACTACAATTTTCCAGAAATTTCTTGATATCCGCAAAATCTAAATTTCTTTATTACATATACTTAAAATCTATTTCTTAATCATCTGCCGACGAATAATACATACACTTCCACATTTGACACATGGCGCGTCCACACTGGACGAGCGGTGACTAGGAGCCGCGGCGAGTGTGACTGACTTTTCTGACTGTGTGTGGTGTATTAGAAGTTCGGTGGTGTATTAATCCTTGTGTTCCTTGCCTGATTGCGTTAGCTAGTAGATATGGGATGCGAAGCAGTGATGAATACAAGCACGACCTCCGATCGAACATAATATATAAGCCGAAGCACAGTGATGGGATAGTTTCTTAGCACACATGATACAGTCAATTTAGTGGAGCACTAGTGAGGATATAGATAGATATAGATAAATCACGGTCTTTAGCTGAACGAAAGAAACCTAGATTTGATTTTGAGAGAATGGCGTATTCATTGCACATATATCAAGACCAAATATGATGATAGCGAGCTGCGTATGCATTTACGTATGGCTAAGCGCAATTAAATATCTAATAACAAAATTGATAGCATTGCCCTTTGATTTGTATTCTAAATTATAGAAATTGGAATTGTATTTAAAAAATAAATAAAAATAACAAAGCTGAGGTATTAAGGTGACCAGATATCGAAGTCCAGGTAAACAACAGCGAAATTCACGTATAAACCAGGAATCAGTACGAAATATAAGCCAAAATCGTCAAAATTCGGAGCGGACCGATCATAGAAGTTTTTATCAATTTGACAGAGCAATCCTTGTTTTCTCCTTCTTTTAATTTGACGCTCTAACCTCTTTTGAAGTTAATTTTGCCAGTGGCAATTGTATTTAATCACAATTTACTATAGAGAACCTGGAAATTACCGTCTTGACTTACTTGTACAGTACGGGGTAGGTACTTGGTTCCTTCAAGGCTGTAGGAACCAAGTATTTCCTTCGGACGTGAGCCACTCCTCCCTGACAAAGCAATGGTTTTTATTGTAACACTCAGGTATCAAAACGTGTATGAAAATCGTAAATACCCGCTTTTCACATCACAAAACCATTAACCAACATTTTTTCAATCAAAAAAACAGAACGCTTTAGTCAGCTATTAAATTGTAGCATTCAAAATTTATGTTTGTAGTCATTGAAACATAAAGAACAACAAAAGCCAAGGCCGGTTTCATCTACTTTAAAAGTTAAGAAATTCGTCAACAGATTAATAACAGTTTTGCAGAAGCCAATGGAATAATTTGCGTTTAAAAGTATTGAACGGTAACGTTTTTATGTCACCCGGTATTTTGTTATAAACAGTTACAAACATTGCTGAACAGTTTTTTTTAATACAGTGATGTTCTTGGAGTGTGATTAAATACGAGCCTGTTCGGGTTTCTAGTGTTTCTAGTCTTGAGCTTTTACAAAAAGCTCAGGATTTGATTGAATTAATTTACCGATTTCAAGTATGGTACTGATAATATGTTTAATCTTTTAAATGTTTGTTTACAAGACTCATACGGTATATCCATATCACAAATAGCACGCACACATTTTTTTAGGCAATAAATACTCTGTTAATTTGTGTTCCGTTACCCCAAATTATCAGATCATATCTTATGACGGATTCTATATAGCCATGATATAGAATCCGTCGGTTTTTTCTCGGCTGTTTTGTGTAAACGTCTTAGAACAAAAACAAATCTTTTGAAAACTTTACTGATGACAAACTTTATTAATGTGTTCTTTCCAATTCAAATGTCGATCAATTATAATACCTAAAAATATCATACTATTAGCCTCCACTAGAGTTTGTCCATTATGATTTATATTAAATGTCATATTCCAGTTATATTTGTTAAAGTTATTAAAATTTATATACGTTATTTTTATAAAATTTACTTGCAGATTATTATTATTTAACCAATTAATTATAAAGATAATAGTTGCATTGATGTCTGATTCATGAAGTGAAATGTCAACAGAAATCACGCGAGATACATTTATCGATATATCATCAGCGAATAGAATGCAGTTTTGATTAGTAACTTCCAGCACGACATTTATATAAAGTAAAAAAAGAAGAGGTCCAAGTACACTGCCCTTAGGAACGCCAAATTTATTATATTTAAGCTCGGATTTATAACAATTTACCTCATTGTTTTCATTAAGACGACTTATTTCTACACTCTGTACCCTATTGTCCAAGGAAGTCTGAAGCCAGCTTCGTGCTAAGCCTCTTATACCATCTGCCTCGAGGTTCGATATCAATAACTCATGTGCAACAAAATCGAACGCTTTGGACATATCGAAAAAAAGTTATGTACTATAGTTTTTGACGTCTATATTATGAACAATTTGGTCTACAAGCTTGAAAGTTGCCAAGGTAGTCGACGTATCTTTCTAAAATCCATGCTGCTCTGATACATTATATTTAATACATTACATTTTGTGAAAAACTCATACAATCATGTTAGCATCGCTTTTTCAAAAATCTTTGACAATACATGTGTGAGTGTGATAGAACGATAATTTCCTTTTTCTGTTCTCTCACCCTTTTTGTACAATTGCTTTACAATATATATTTTTAGTTTGTCAGGAAAACATCTGTTTCTAGAGACCAGTTAATCAAATGGTTTAATACATGCGTTAACTCCCAGCAACATGCCTTAATTATTTTGGTAGATTAGATCAAGTTAAGCCTGTAATGGTAGTTATAAATAGAAATATAACTAAATTAACTGTCGAAGGTTTCATCCAACAGCGCAATGGGAGCTTTCCACGAATCCATGGTGTATAGCAAACACAATATACAGGAGGTTATTGGGTTTGCTCGAGACCGTGGAATCCGAGTTATACCAGAAATTGATATCCCTGGTAAGATTTCAACACTAATCATTTTATAATTTACAGTTTCTCAAAACAAGTTCTGATGTAGCAAATTCTAAGCAAAGTGCTAACTTAAGTCACTAAGTACTTCATAGACTTATCCGGTTACCCATCATCAACTTATCCGGTCTTGTAAAAATGACGTCTAGATTTTTCCAAGGAAAAATTGGTGTGCGATGTTATTTCATAATTTCCTTTATCAGGGCACACACTCTCCTGGGGTCAGGCTTTCCCGAATATTCTGACACAGTGCTACAAATATAACACAATTGTTTCTCTTGGTCCCCTTAACCCTATCAATACCGAGACTTACAAGCTGCTGAGAGAACTCTTCGCTGAAGTCCAGGAATGGTTTCCGGATAAATACTTCCATATTGGCGGTGATGAAGTGGATATGGATTGTTGGTAAGTAAGGTTTATTAAAATATTCATTTCATATATGATATTCATTCAGCCTGTCAGGTAATCCTCTGTAGAATATATACCTGACTCTCAGGTGTTACTTGTCCAACTCGATCTTGCGCAATCCACGTACAATTTATTCCTGGCCATTTCATCCATGCCGTTATATAAAAAGTTTTTTTACATTAGGTTTAAGACGAGACGGGCGGGGCATATAAACTAAGTCAAAAAAATCAGCGGCATTATACTATGTAGTTCCAAAAGCTTCAGGATTGTGTTGGATATTTTCTGCTTGGGGGATATTTGAAGCCTTGAACGGTATGGCCTAAAAAACTTTTGTACCTTGACGTAGTTCTTATTCAATAGGGATCGCATCGCGCCAGTTACTATGCGGATGTGGTGCAGTAAACAGAATCGATTGAAGAATTACCGCATTCTCTACTAAATATCTTTAAAGTACTGGTGGTACAGTAAAAATGTTTTTGACTTGACAATTTGTCTAAAACTGATATAAGTAGTTAGTTTATGTCGAGTGTGTATGTTATTTTAATGGCTTTCGAGTTATGAGCAAAAACCATGGGGTAATCGAGAGGAATTTATTTCACGCTATTGAGGGATCGTACATAATTTTGAAGCTTTTGGAACCACATAATTCAATGCCACTGATTGCTTTTTATAGGTTCAATCTACTTGGATTAATATAGTTAGAAATGAAGTTGGGTGATAGACCAGTAATGACGGAGTAGTGACCAAGAACAGGACAAAGATCGCAGCAGACTACCAGCCCGATGGTCCGACGATTAAAGTTGCTAATAAGCACTAGACCAGAACAGCAGGAGACAGGCACAAATGGCTTGCTTTGGGAGAGCCCGTTACCAGTGGGCTAAAGGGGAAGGATGAAGATCATTTTCATTGGGCTATCTCTATATATGCTGCTAGCTCTTTATGAGCTATATCTAATAATCTTCATCGCTCCTCTAACTACTAACTAACTACTACTAACCTATTTTATTCTATATTTTACAGGGCGTCGAATCCCGAACTTGTAGAATTCATGAACAAGAACAACATGACATCAGTATCACAATTTCAGTCTCTGATCATGAGCCGAGCTATTCCGCTGTTGAAGAACGATAGCATTCCTATTGTTTGGCAAGTAAGTCAATTAGATGCATTGATGTTCAAAAAGATAAAACCGGACCATCGCACAAAAAAACTGGTTTTGTCCAAATAATTCGAATCAAACATTTTTATAAAACTTTCCTGCTATACTTTATTCAGTCATTATAAAAAAATGTATATGATTAATACATATACATTTTTTTTTATGCAACGGGATGCAACGATATGTCTATTACGATACCGATACGAATGACGAATACATCGTAATAGCGAATACGATAACGAATGCGATAACGAATGCATTACGATTTTTTTATTTACATGTAATAAATCAAGACAATTGAGTAAAATCAACATTTATTTAAATTTTAGGCAATTTAGCACCTTTATGTAACATAATTAATTTCAACTTCTTTTAAATTCTCGTTTAGAAAACATAACATTTTTAAATTATCAGGTTTTAGTCTATTTCGTTTATCCATATGGATCAAACCAGCTGTAGAAAACAATCTTTTTGAATCGACGGTAGCTGGTTTGATGGACAAATATTTATGAGCCATTTTTTTCAAATTCGGAAATACTGTATTTTTTTTCCAATAGCTTGAATAGTTTGTTGTATCCATCTCTGCATTGGGTGCATTTAAATAAGCATTAATTTCATCCATGTAGTTGCGATCTGAAACAAAAAATAAATAAAAAAAAAACAATATTATGTAGGCACATTGTTTTATTTCATTAAAATTAGAAATAATATTTGATAACTAAACTAAGTAGTACTTGGTAAGTATTGTATTATTCTAAGTTCCTTCAGGTTAGTACTACCTATACCTAAATAATAAATAAGTAAATCAGTAGTAGGTTCGTCTTCGGGCTGCGCAAGTATGACCACGTCTCGCAGTATCGCAAGGAACTGGGTTGGCTCTCGATTCGTCTTCGCCGTGATTTCCACGTATTGGCTTTACTCTTTAACATCTTGAGAAATCCCAGATATCCTTCTTACCTTCGTGAACGTTTTGAGTTCCTTTTCTCCGGAGGCAAGGAACGGAGATCTCACACGGTGTCTCTTCTATGTATTCCGCAGCATAGCACTCGTTCAGGCTGAGGGCCATTCGGCTGTGGAACGCATTTCCTTGCACTATTAGGGATAGTCCCACTCTCTTCTCCTTTAAGAATCGCTTAAAAGGGCACTTACTTTCTCTTTCATCATAGGTATTGTATATATAAGTGTGTAATTGTATTTATCTGTTTATTATTATTATTTGTTTATTTTTATTTTATCTAGTATTTCTTTTATTATATGTATTTTTATAGTAAGTATTATATTTTATTGGTAATTTTATAATTGCACTAGACTACCCTTTTCAGTTTATATGTATCCTATCCTGATAGGTTTGCTGTAAGAAATCTCTGTTGAGAGATAAGCTCGCCTTTGCCTTTTAATTTCTTGTAAAATGTTTTGTTTTAATGTTCTGTGCAATAAAGAATTGTGAATTGTGAATTGTGAATAGTATCTAAAATTGTAAACACATAAATCACTTGATGAAATTGAAAAGTTTGATAGAGGTTCCTCAAACTCCTTGTCTGATATTATCTGTTGACAAACATTCCATTTTTTTTTTTGAAGTAGATGGTCCAGGGTTTCTTTGAATTTCATTTATGCATTATGTGGCAACCGACTGCATTTCTTCCTTTAATCTCTCTTTAACATGTTCAACATCATTAGGATGAGAACTTCGCATATCTGTTGCATGTTTGTGGTAGTAAAACCTTTGGATACAGCATTTTGGCCACCTCGCGAAATTTCAGTTTTGCAGTAGTTACAAACAGCTTTATTCTGTATGGTGGGCCTTTAGAAAAATGCTTCCATATCTCACTGTGTTCGTGCCTTTGTTTTCTATTAAAAATCACACCAAGACGTAAAAAACAATAAATACTACACCACAACCTTACTCGCGCGAAAAACAAATATCACAAAATAATTGTTGTTAATGTCAGTGGCAAACGTTAAAAATATGAAAGATGGCTGACATTAGTGTTGCCAGCGCAAACATCCATGCTGTCTTACATTCCTTTTCACGAAAGTATCGTTTAAGAATCGTTATAAATCGTAATACGTTTTACGATACCGATGATCGTCAAAAATAACGATAACCTGCGGTTTACGATTATCGGCATCGGTATCGTTGCATCCCTATACTATTAATGTATTTCAAAAATTATAAAAAATACATATTTGAAAACCCCGCAACAAGTCATTTCATTTGACTCATCACACGATACATTAAAAAAACTGATAAACCACCCAATTGTGCCCGCTCTATTTAAACTACCAACAATTCTACTATAATTTTTAAGTAAATACCTGTATTTTTTTTTATTTTAATCAGCATTTTCAGGGATAAGATTTTTTTTGTCTTTTTTCTTTAATAATTTTTTAACTAAGTATTTCAAACTTATGAATAAATATATATAAATATATCATCGCAACAAGCCCTTTCATGTGAGGTATTGCCCAATACACTTTGAAAATCCTTTTTTTATTTTATAATTTGCCCCCCAAAAAAGCCCCTCAAATCCAAATTACTTAGTTTTTCGCAATACATTCGTGTTTGGGTCATATAAGTGTATCAACTTAATCGGTGCAGTAATTGGGTCGTTTAATATACTTTTACACAAGGACGGACACACGACTCTAGTAACCCTATAGTGGTCCCGTTTTTTCCTTTTTTGGTACGTAACCTTAAAAAGTGTGCAATGGAGTGCTTATCTATAAAAAGCGATAGAAAGTGATTTTCACGTGTACAATTGTATATTGCAGGATATATTCATGCAGGCGCCACTGAAGAAGGAAACACTAGTCCAAGTATGGAGGTACTACCCCATTCCAACAATGGTGCAGGTATGTTATCGATATTTTATTGACGATGAGTATCAAGCCGTGCTTGTCGGTACGGTATGCGCGCTATACGTGCCCGACAGATATCTCCGCGCGAGTAGGCACCAGCTGTTAGCGGGCGGCGCGCACCGCATGGTGGCGCGCCAGCAGTCTCCGCTGGTGAGGGCACGGGATAGTCTCAATGCTCTGCTGGCTGCAGCACCACTGACTGATCTGTTTGATGATGCGTGGAGGCATATTGTGCGAGAATGTGGCAGGTTCTGCGAGATGAATGTGTAAGTGTTGTCTTGGAATTTTTTGATTTTTTATTTTATACTGTTTAATACTATTTAAATTTGAACTGAATTTAATGTTTAATGTTATATAATATGTAATATTGTCTACGAATTTGTTATTCCCTACCTGTGATATCGACTTACCTTACCTTAATTGATACTGACATTGAATAATTATTTGACTTTGCGCTGTAGCATTGGGTGTAAACCTGTAATGTTGTATATTGTACTTGTATATTAAATAAAAATATAAATGAAAACAATAAAAATAAAAAAAACTCAAAGCTCTGATGGCTAATGAACTTTCGGTTCATTAGCCATCGGTTCATAGCCAAATGTTCGGTGTCGAATGATAGGGCCAGGAGTAGGTGTCACCTCGTGGCACCGACTGCCGTCTCCCAGCCGGGCGGATCTTTCCACTGCAATGACAACGGATGAGCTCTGCGGCTAATGAAGGCCTATTGCCAGCTAGACCTGAGCTACCAGCTGGATCCCGTACCTGGACGTAGATGGGCCACCACTTCCGTAATCGAAAGAAATTGTCGCTGACCGGCGAACGCCCATTTCCAAAGGGGTTTGGAGGTTGATTTTGACCAATTAAAACGTTGAACTTATGTTTGATGATTTAACTTTATTGAAATTAGGGTACTGTATAACCATGACACGTCTGTACGTGGCAGCATCCTATGAGCAAGGTTTTACTAAGAGATCACAGTATGCCACGACCTTAAAAAGCGATGGCCCATGACCAATGCCTGATTGAATGAATGACTGGTTGAGACTTTTTTATACATGAAGCAACGTTTTCAGAGACATATAGCATAACAATTGATCGGTCGCTCCGTAGTATCGACCTTTATAAAAGAAACACCATGTTAATTTGGAGTAACACTCCTCCGGCACCCCAGAGAAAAGGTGATTCGAATACATGCAGACCCTATGATATCAACAACAAGTGATAAGAATTAATTTAATATAAAACATAGGTAATTAAAGGTAATACACATAAAAATATAACTTACGAAACGACAGCAAAACGACAGTGGCTGTGAAGTCGTCTCTCTTTCCGCGGCCTCGGCGCTAAGTGGGTGCGAGCGAGATGGAACCGATGCGCGACTCAACGATGCCGGTGTTGACTTCGAATAAACCATCTGGATGTAAACAACCGACTTTCGTTTCTGAACTAGGATGCACTGGAGAACCAACATCCCCTCTTACCAGAGGAAAACTCTAATAATGTCGACTCGTAGCCCTCCAACGCAAGGCACAGTCAGCCTGATGACATAGCCGCTCAAGGCGACTGGAAGTTAGTCACACGAAAACGTCAGTGTCGCCAGCGTCAGGTGGTGAGAGGCAGTGAACGCTTGTTCAAATATGTACATGTAAGATACATTTACGTTTAGATACAACGATCAAAAGATCGTCGACTACCTAATTGCAAAGAAAGTCAACAACTTATACTCTGCTTCTAAACTATCGCTAATTATCTAAATAGAGTCGCTCGAACGAAAATCCCGCTCATCTTGTATTGAGATCCATAACCTGCCAAGCAAACCGTCTGCAGAAAACCAGCAGGAGGATCTCTGCAACATAATGAAAACACTTTCAAATACCCTGAACGTCAGACTGAAAGATAAGGAAGTGAAAGATGTTTATAGAGAAGGGCGAGGTAAGATTCAATGAAACCAACACTATAGTCGAATTTTGCAGCGTTGTCATCTAGAAGGATAATTTGCTCCATGCGTTTAAAGATTTTAACAAGCATAAAGTCACCGACAATAAGCTGAACACCTAAAATCTCATTTTCTCAAGGCCAAAGAAAGGCATATTTATTTCAGAAAAACACTCACACAGCGTTATATTATGCTACAGCCCATAAACATTAATACTGATCATTTTGGCGTGTGCATGGCATAGTCTCTTTTTGTGCAAAACTATTAGATGTTCCCAAACCTACACTTACATAAACGACATCCTCATTCACAAAATACCTGTCATTTTAACTGATTTTTTCATTATAATGAAAAAAACTATTAGTAGTTGTAATACATAGGGCGCACTGTAAGTTTCCGGAACTGGCCACTTACATAAACAATATTTAAAAATGTATTGCAACATTTAAAAATAGAACTCTTTGGCTGTAGAATGCAGTTTGTTTCATCTGACTGCCTTTTGTTTTTACCTTGTGGCGCCATTTAAAAAATTGTGTGTCTGCATCAACATGGATTTAACTCAAATTTTCCTAGTATGATTTTCTACGATTTTAAGTGTAATTTGACAGCTCAACAGAGCATCGCTCGGCTTGAAACAGCGTTTGGCAATGAAGCACCATGCAAGACAATTGTTTATAGCTGGTTTGCAGAATTCAAGCGTGGTCGTATCAATCTCAGTGACGAATCTCGCGATGGTCGGCCGTCCACCGCTGTGACCAACAAAAACATCGATTCTGTGCGCCGTATGATTGAAACAGACAGGCATGTGACCTACCATGAAATTCGCGCATCCTTAGAAATAGGCATGAGTCAAATACAATTAATCCTACACAAACATTTGGGTGTGAGAAAGCTGTGCTCGCGGTGGATCCCACACAACTTGACCGAGGCTCAAAAAACGGACCGCGTCACTTGGTGCAGTGTCATGCTTACCAGATTCAACGAAGGTGCGTCAAATTTGGTGTGGGACATAGTAACAGGTGACGAAACATGGATTCATTGCTACGATCCCAAAACAAAGCAGCAATCGAGCGTATGGGTCTTTCAAGATGAGCCGAAACCAACCAAAGTGGCGCGCGTGAAAAGTGCATCTAAGCGGATGATTGCTTCTTTTTTTAATAAAACTGGACACGTGGCTACTGTTGCTTTAGAGAATCGTCGTACAGTGAATAGTGACTGGTACACGACCATTTGTTTGCCGGAAGTTATTGACGAACTCCGTAAAAATAACCGTAAACGCCGTATCATCCTGCACCACGACAATGCTAGTTCTCACACGGCCAGACAGACAAACGACTTTTTGAAGGCGAAAAATGTAGAACTCATGAGTCATCCTGCATACAGTCCCAACCTGGCACCTTGTGACTTTTTTCTGTTCCCAAAAATTAAGAACCAATTACGCGGTCAACGATTTTCATCACCAGAAGAGGCTGTCGAGGAGTATGAAAAACACGTTTCAGAGGTCACCACAGAGGAGTGGCACAAAAGTTTTCAAAACTGGTTTCATCGAATGAAAAAGTGCATAGACGCCAAGGGAGATTATTTTGAAAAACAATAAATTAATTTTGTACCTTTAATAGTATTTTTTCATATTCATTCCGGAAACTTACAGTGTTGTAACATACATATGAATAATATTATTAGATATGGATCGTATGTCAATATGTAAATCAATTCTTACTAAAACCTCAAACTGTCACAAGTATGTTCCCACTGCAAAAAACTGTCTTCAAATAATTACACAGAATATTCGAAGTGTTAGCTGTAATATACAGGTTTTTTATTCCTTCTTCACGAATTGAAAGTTGACTATGATATTCTTATACTCACAGAATGTTGGCTTTCTTGCACACCTGCTTTTCCCTCAATTGATGGTTATAAAAATATTGCTAATAAAAACTTTTCTTATCAAAATGATGGCGTAGTAATATATTATAACAGAAATCTGAGTTGTTTAAACATTTGAAGAACCAAATATTTTTTTCGATGGAAGCTGTCTGATTATAAAGCATGGAAACGATACAGCTATGGTGATCGCTATATAATTGGCATATAACGATCACCATCCTTAGAAAATATTAATAATTTTATAGAATCACTAAATAAAAAAATACTGAATCTTTCTACTTTCCAAAATGTAATTATAGTTGGGGGCTGTAATATAGACATATACCCTGACTACCAACATTTTCATGCCTATCGGTGTATAACATCTTTTTCTTATCACGGGCTATTTCCTACATACATGATTACTAAGGACATGATTAGGTAGGACATGTGTAGTCCACTTAATTCTTAAGACAAAAAATGAAGCAATCACACTGGTTATGCATTATGCTTTTACTAGGTATAGTTGCACACACATTTTCCACACTGTCGAACCACTTAGTATACGTTGCGTCACTTGAGTCCGGCGTGATGTAGACTACAAAGACGTATATTATACACAGTCAGGTCATAAGTTCTGTCACACAATAAAAACTTTTGAATTTAGAACGCTGGCCACAAAAAAGTTTATTGAATTTGAATTTCGAATTTTTCATGAAAATAAAAATGTGTACTTTTTCGAATTTTCCTCATTTTTAAATATGGAGTGGACACTTAAAGAAGACCGTGTCGCAGTTATTGCGTTGCATCGTTGCGGTTACGCGCCAATTCAGATTTTCGACTTACTGAAAAATTTGAATATAACCAAAAGATTCGTTTATCGTACCATAAAACGATACAATGAAGACTCTAGTGTAGATGACAGGTCAAGAAGTAGTCGCCCTCGCTCTGTTAGGACTCCAGCAGTGATAAAAGCTGTGAAGGCGCGAATTCAAAGAAATCCCATACGTAAGCAGAAACTGTTGGCCCTTCAGATGGGGTTAAGCAGGACCACGGTGAAAAGGGTGTTAAATGAAGACTTAGGGCTTAGGGCACATCGAAGAAAAACAGGACATCGTTTGGACGCTCGTTTAAGAGATGCCGCGCTTTGTTGAAGCGGTACGCGGGAAAAAAGCATCGGGAAATTCTTTTTTCGGATGAAAAAATTTTCACCGTGGAAGAGAGCTACAACAAACAAAATGATAAGGTGTACGCACACAGCAGTGAAGAAGCGAGCAACCGTATTCCGCGTGTCTAACGAAGTCATTTTCCATCCTCGCTCATGGTTTGGTTGGGAGTCTCTTATTGGGGCTTAACTGAGGTACATTTTTGTGAGAAAGGCGTAAAAACGAATGCAGTTGTGTATCAAAATACGGTACTCAAGAACCTTGTGGAACCTGTTTCTCATACCATGTTTAATAACAGGCACTGGGTATTCCAACAAGATTCTGCGCCAGCTCATAGAGCGAAAAGCACACAAGACTGGCTGGCGGCGCGTGAAATCGACTTCATCCGGCACGAAGACTGGCCCTCCTCCAGTCCAGATTTGAGTCCGTTAGATTACAAGATATGACAACACTTGGAGGAAAAGGCCTGCTCAAATCCTCATCCTGATTTGGAGTCACTCAAGGCATCCTTGATTAAGGCAGCCGCCGATATTGACATGAACCTCGTTCGTGCTGCGATGGACGACTGGCCTGGCAGAATAAAGGCCTGTATTTAAAATCGCGGGGGTCATTTTGAATAAACTCTGTTACCATAAGAATCTATGTTTTATTAAGTTCATTTTGCTATATAAATGTTTACATAAATAATAAACATGTCTAAATTATTTCATATTGCACATGTGACAGAACTTATGACCTGACTATATATATACGAATTGGTTCACTGCAAACCGAGCCCACAGGTCCTCGCCGTCGCTGGTCTCTAGATGAGGCTGGCGCTCGGGCTCGAGCGACACAGCTGCATCACACCGCCTCCCGGCGTACTTGCACGACCTCCTCCGCGATCCTTCCTCATAAATGACAAGTTTCCAGCAGATACTTCAGCGTCGGTTCAATTAATTTGGTTTTAGTTATACCAATTAGGTGTATGTTATCTGGTATAAGTAAAAGGTTATTTCGCCATGTTGATTACTAAGTTTGAAGTCCTCTAATACTTTGGTAATATCCAAAAAGAGAGGACTGTTTAGCTTAAACGTTGTTCAACCTGTTTTTCTTCTGATCTTGTTCGTTCGAAACGAAATAACCAGCACTCTGCTTATAAACCTTTGGGCCAAAACTGTAACCAAGGCACTAACACATCATGTCTTCTGTCAACTTTAAACGATGAATAGTCTACCTTACGTTTCGTTGAAAATAATAATAATTGATAATTATTTATTTCCAAAAATAATGTACATTATAAACTTCTTTACAAGGAATGTATCGCTACTCCCTAAAAAAGGGCGAACCCTGTGTTTTAGAATAAGTTGCTGTTACTTCCCACTAGAAAAAATAATATCTCAGTATAAAACACTATTTAAACAATTTGAGATGACGATATCACTAATAACTTATTACCCACGACGGAACGGAGATGGTATATGCGTTTGGGGTGAGAGGATTTTTGTGCAAACCAATGTTGCCATTTTTATCAAAAACTACTAGTCCGATTTTGATGCGGTTTTCAGTGATGGGTTCAGGTTTGATTGGTGCATGTTCTTATATAGGTGTTACGGTGACAACTCACCAGGGGGCGCTGCAGTTTACATTTATTTGTGCAAAATCACCACAACGACTCTGATTTTGAAACCGATGCCGACGCCACTACGTTTGGATAAAAATTTCATTTTTGTGTTAAACCTTAAATATAAATAGGTACCTTTATTATTTATTACGTTTTTTTTTCTAATTTTATGATTAATAATTTAGAATCTGTCTAATTTCAAAATTGAATTTTCATGCTACTATTAAATGCACTAGTTTGGCATGTTTATAGTAATTTAATTATTTGTCTATATTTAAAATAGAGATAGTAGCCCCTGACGGATTTTCTTGATTTTTCTATTAAGTTTATAGCATAAATTCTTTGAGTCGGTGGTTTAAAAATTAATTATTTTAAACTACGTTTTAACCGTCGTGGGATTTAAAAAAAATATATACAAAAGAGATACAAAAGCAAAACAAAAATTATAATATATACGAGCATGATTAAGTTGAGGGTGGTTGTTGTTTGTGTAGGTGTAGGTGAGTTTATGTTTGTGAGAGAAGATGGAGAGTGTGGCGCGTGTGTGATTGGAAAACAGTGGTGTGTAATGAAAGTAAGTGATAACTTAATCAGGTTTTTAAAATAACATTTTTTGGACATTCAGAAGATTTTCGCAGTCATCATATATATGCTTGTGTTCGCAACCAAAGACGGATGTTTTTATTATTATCATATGTGTTGTGACATAGTGGTAGTTAAATACGTCTTACTATTTTAGTTCTTTAAAAGCTTTGTGTAAAATACATCAGTATAATAGCGTGCCTTATACGAATGGGAGAATGTTAGACGTGGTGATAACCCGAGCCCGGAGTTGGATGGTGCGGTGTCGGTGCGGCGGTCGGAGCCAGGTTAGGAGCTTAGTAGGATCGATGCTCAGCGTCACCCGCCGCTTGACGTGTGCGTTGAGTACGACTCCTGCTATACACCCTTACCCACAATTGAACCACCAAATGTAGGCAGATCTAGGAGACTGTAACTTCAGCAAAGCTGACTACATAAAGCTTTACATCCTAGTAAGGGATACAAACTGGAATGAACTATATCAGTGTATTACAACAGAAAGTACCACTAAAAAGTTTTACACAATTATGTATAACCTATTTAACCTATGCATTCTAAAAAAAATACGGAAGTGATCGTGTAGTAGGGCTTATCCAACTATTACAAGAGAGCAATTATCCGTGACATCGAAATTAAAGCTCAATTTCATCTGGGGTGAGAACGGACCGAGGATAAGGATGAAACCGTTGATTGCGAGTTTAGGCGACTGCGAACCAAAATTAAAATTAATATAGAATCAGCATATCGTTCGTATGTTAGAGATGTCTCTATACGACTGCACAATGATCCCGCAAAGTTTAAGCAAAATATTAATACGCTACGCAGTCGAGGAGGCGTCGCGGCAAAGGTCACAAAAGGGGCTAAAGAGTACCAGGGAGCGGGGGTGGCTACCGCTTTCGCTGAACACTTCTCCTGCTAGTGCTACCAACTCGGGGTCTCGTAGGATAGATCTCGGCTACCTAAGCACAGCTGAAATATGTTGCGCTGTAAAAAAACTAAAACCTGGAATGTCACCAGGCTCAGACGCCCTATCGGCTTATGCTATTAAGGGTTGTGTGGATGAACTACTAGGCCAAATAAAATATATAATTAACCTTATTTTGCGAAGTGGGGAATATCGTCGTGATTGCTGAATCTCGCGGGTATCCCCTATTCCTAAAAAAGAGTCTAAAACCCTGATCTAAAACTACTGACCACTGGCAATACTCTGGGCAATGGCCAAAGTATTTGAGATGGTGCTTCATGCGGCCCTATTGCCTCAATGCCTGCCTTACATTACCAGCCCACATCACGCATTCCTGACAAAGCGATCAGTGACCACGAACCTAGTAACACTGGTTGATATGATTGCTCTAGCACTAAGTGCGGGAAACCAAGTCGATGTAATGTGTCTAGACTTTGAAAAAGCTTTCGATCGCGTATATAACGATATTCTATTAATAAAGTTGGGTAAGTTTTGATTTATACTAAGACTTCTTAAGCTATTTTCGATAGAAGACAGTTTTTGAGGTACGGTCCATTTATGTCTCGCCCTTATGACACCCCTTCTGGTATAAGTCAAGGATCGTACGCAGGCCCCCTTTTTTTCGGGTTTTTAATAAATGATCTTCCTGATGTGGTCAGTGATTGCGATATGCTGCTGTTCGCTGATGATGTTAAGCTGGTGAGGGTCGTAAAGAACATGGATGATTGTGCAGTCTTACAAAGAAATCTAAAGTCGGTGCAAAGCTGGAGCCTCGGCAGTCGGCTTTACTTCAACCCGAGCAAATGCGAGATGCTTAGCTTCACTCACTCGCATAACCCGGTAGTGTACCAGTACTCACGTGGCGCGCGTGCATAAGGTGCGTGACCTCGGCGAGCTGTTCGACGCGCAGCTCACGTTCCGCTCACCGTGTAGGCTTTCCAGAGGTGAAGGTTCGCATACTCTGTACGTGATCTTGGTGAGGAACATAGCCGAAACTGATGCAGTGGTGTGGTCCCCACATGAGCGTGAATATAAACTCATGCTGGAGCAAGTACAGAAGAGATTTTTACGTAGTCACAACAGCTCAACAAGCCCTATGAACACATTGACACTTCCTTAGTTTTCAATCCTATGACAAAAATAAACATGATATTTGGAGTCGACCAATGAGATTACAAAGTTTAACAAGGTAAAGTACGTACCTAGCGGCAAATGAGTATCTCGCAACCGCACTATTGTGGCTTTAATTGCCTACAAACATACCATTATATCTGATCGAAAAGATGCAATGAAACATTGAATTTAATTACGCACGACATGGCGCCGCTCGCTTATAACCTAAGTTTTTACACCACACGATATCTATTTCTGGATTCTTTGCACTGACTTATGAATGCACACGCGAAATGAACTCTTCACTGCACTGAATTTAATTTGCAGACAATAAACACTTAGCGCCTCGACCCGATGATGATGCAATGCTGTGCTGATTTCCCATATGGGGCACACCAAAAATTTAAACGGATTGGCAGCCTTTACCCAAATAGGCCACCATGAATATTCGATGAAAGAGCCTGGGGAACCTAATGATGATGTGATAGGCCAGGAGTAGGTAGCACCGACTGCCGTCTCCCAGCCGAGTGCTGCACGTGGATCTGTCCGCTCCAATGACGATGGAAGACCGCTGTGGCTGATGTAGGGCCAGTGCCAGCCAGACCTGAGCTACCAGCTTGATCCCGATCTGCAACTGGGCATAGTAGGACCTTTTTTTCTTTTACACGACTACATTTTAATTTACTGTAACACTTTACAGTTATGACATATGAACTACGGTAGCGACGGGTTATGATTAAGAGAAACTGAGGATTACACTTATATTACATGATACGTCGGCCCCTGTCAGCATCCTATGGGCAAGGCTTGATTGAAAGTTTACATTATGATACGACCGTCCAAGACGGAGTCCTACCGAGCAAGGCTTGGTTGAGACTTTTTATACATGAAGCAACGTTTTCAGAGAACGGTCTGGACTGGAGGAGGGCCAGTCTTCGTGCCGGATGAAGTCGATTTCACGCGCCGCCAGCCAGTCCTGTGTGCTTTTCGCTCTATGAGCTGGCGCAGAATCTTGTTGGAATACCCAATGCCTGTTATTAAACATGGTATGAGAAACAGGTTCCACAAGGTTCTTGAGGACTGTATTTTGATACACAACTGCATTCGTTTTTACGCCTTTCTCACAAAAATGTACCTCAGTTAAGCCCCAATAAGAGACTCCCAACCAAACCATGAGCGAGGATGGAAAATGACCTCGTATGACACGCGGAATACGGTTGCTCGCTTCTTCACTGCTGTGTGCGCACACCTTATCATTTTGTTTGTTGTAGCTCTCTTCCACGGTGAAAATTTTTTCATCCGAAAAAAGAATTTCCCGATGCTTTTTTCCCGCGTACCGCTTCAACAAAGCGCGGCATCTCTTCAGTCTCAGGTCCATTAAACGAGCGTCCAAACAATGTCCTGTTTATCTTCGATATGCCCTAAGCCCTAAGTCTTCATTTAACACCCTTTTCACCGTGGTCCTGCTTAACCCCATCTGAAGGGCCAACAGTTTCTGCTTACGTATGGGATTTCTTTGAATTCGCGCCTTCACAGCTTTTATCACTGCTGGAGTCCTAACAGAGCGAGGGCGACCACTTCTTGACCTGTCATCTACACTAGAGTCTTCATTGTATCGTTTCATGGTACGATAAACGAATCTTTTGGTTATATTCAAATTTTTCAGTAAGTCGAAAATTTGAATTGGCGCGTAACCACAACGATGCAACGCAATAACTGCGACACGGTCTTCTTTAAGTGTCCACTCCATATTTAAAAATGAGGAAAATTCTAAAAAGTACACATGCTTATTTTCATGAAAAATTCGAAATTCGAATTCAATAAACTTTTTTGTGGCCAGCGTTCTAAATTCAAAAGTTTTTATTGTGTGAAAGAACTTATGACCTGACTATGTATATGCATTAAATATTTAAAAGATAATAAAGTTACAATTCAATTACAGTCATATAACCCCTCCAATCTCTCCAAGCATCACCAAACAGGTCATTCAGCGGTGCTGCAACCAACAGGGCTTTGAGGCTGTACTGCGTCCGCACTGGCGGAGACTGACGGCACGCCACCGTGTGGTGCGTGCCGCCTGCTGGCAGCTGGTGCCGGCGCACGCGTGAATAGTTGTCTGGTAGGAATAGGGCGCATACCGCACCGACAAGCGCAGTCACTGTCGCCTCGCAACAAACGCCACATAGTCAGAAGCTGCTCGGTGTTACGTCTCACCTCTAGCCAGTTCAATGCAAGCACACCCAATAAAAAAGCGGATGGATAAAGGTAATGGTATTATCAAAATTTTATCTTGTATAGGTATCGTAGAAAAGTTGAATGTACCTTCACGAGTATAAGGACGTATGAGCTTTGATGTGGATTTAAAAAAATGAGCTGGGTTCAAGTTTAATTTTCATTAAAGCCGTGCAGAAAAGCTGGACCACACCCGGATTATGGAAATCCTTACTATTCCATATCAGAAACCCTAATCTTTTGAAGCATTTCTTGGCGAAAGTGCTCATGTGCTCATGGAATGTACATTTAGGGTCGAACGTAACACCGAGGTCCTTCATCGAATATATTCGAGTCAAAGACTCCAAGCCGAGTGTATAGTCGCGCTAATAGACAGAAGAGAGCGCGTAAAGGACATTATACAACACTTATCACTATCGAATAGGAGTTTGTTATTCAAACTCCATCTAAGAACCGCAACAAGATCTTCCTGTAGTCGCCTAATATCATCCTCTGACTTCACGGGAAGTACCAGCTTCAGATCATCCGCGTACAGGAGGCATTTAGCATGTTTAGCTTAGATTCAAGGTAATTTATCATTATAATAAATAACAACGGACCAAGGATAAAGCCTTGGCTAACGCCCAACCCTGCATGATACGGCTGGGACTCAAAATAGCCGTGTCGAATATATTGTTGGCGGTTCTTCATGTAGTCAGCGAAAAAAAACAGCAGAAGTGGGGCAAATACAACGGCACATATTTCTTCATTAGAACGTTGTTATCGACTCTATCAAACGCCTTACGGAAGTCCAGATACGTGACGTCTACCTGACATCCCCGATCCATACTCTCTGAGACCATCTCGTCCAACGTCAATAATTTGGTGGTTACTGAGCGACGGCTCTTGAATCCGTGTTGCGAGTCGCACAATTCGTGTTTCGGAACGCACCCAAGTGACACTGTTTTTATTTTGCTCTGCAATTATTATTCTATAAACGTTGTAAAAAGTGGTTATTTATTGACAACATATTTGCCAAAAGCTGGCCTAAGTGCTGTGGAACCAGTTGGCGTATTCGGATTGAACCGTAGTGCCCGCATTTGTGAGTTTTGACCATTATTCTTTTCACCAAAACGATATTCCAACGGTCGGTCGCCAGCGCGTCGCTCACGCACACATTCAAATCGACCGTGTGTCGCACAGTCGAGCAGTGCTGCAGCGCTTGAAGCCACGTTAGACGCATATTGATTTATTTTGGTATGGGAAAAATGGAGATGGAGAAGCAAGATTCCAATTTGTCTTGCGCTGGATGTACCAAAGCCATTAATAACAAAGAAAACCTAACTTGTTCTTCCTGCGCTTTGAAGTACGATATACAGTGCCTCAAAATCTCTACTCAACGCTTCTATAGTTTTTATGGCGCAGGCTCCGAGGGATCTCGCAACTGGAAATGTCAGGCCTGTAAAAAAAACGATGCCGAACCCGGAAATAATAGCAGCACCCCTGACACAGACCCGGCACCAACAACCAGCAAATACGATAAACCTTTATTCACCAGAATCACTACTCGCGCGCGTTAAAGGCTGATCAATGCGCCAGCTCAATCGAGCCCAAAGTCCTCTCCTTGTCAACCCAATGATGACCTACTAAAAATGCTCAAAGCACTTCTTGCCGCTGAAATAGCGCCCCTAAAGGAGCAATTCTCAGGCTTTATCGAGTCTAGGTCCTTTTTCAACGAGCAATTAGAGTCAATGAGAGCAAGTCTGGAAGATAAGTGCGCCACTATCAAGTAGCTTGAATCTGATAACCAGCAGCTTAAGGCAACTGTTAGCGACCTTTCCGGGCGCCTACAATAGGTAGAGCAGCATATGCGCGAGAAATATGTTGAAATAAATAGCATACCCGAGAGTAGATTCGAAAATTTGACAACTACAATACTCAAGCTGGCGGACTCCATTGGCTGCCCCCTTAAGGAAGACGACATCGTGCACGTCACCAGGGTAGCCAAACTTAATAGGGACAATGCCCGCCCACGTACAGTTGTAGCGAAGCTCCGTAGTCCTCGCCACCGTGATACTTTCCTAGCCGCTGCTGCCACCTACAACAAAAAGAACCCGCAGAACAAGACCAGCACACGCCTACTTGGAATGGAAGGACCAAGCGCCCCGGCTGATCACCTCACCCCTGCCAACAAATCCCACGCTGAGGCCGGAAAGAAAGCCAGAGAAGTTGGTTACAAATTCGTGTGGGTACGCAACGGTCGCATCAGTGCACTTAAGGATGAATATTCGTAACGTGGACTCTCTTAAGCTAATGGTGTAGAGTGCATACTAGGGAACTTACCTGCCCTATCCTTTTTATCGATTTAGTCTACTCCTTAATGGATATAAACTATCAAAATGTTAGAGGTATCAGAACAAAAACAAACAAACTATACAATTCTATCTTGCAAAGTGATTATAAAGTAATTATACTTACGGAAACTTCGTTAAACTCTAGTTTTTATAATAGTGAATTTATAGACGACAGATATATTGTTTACCGACGTGATCGCGACAGTAGTTCAAATACAAAAAGGGATGGAGTCACTCTTTATAAACGACATTGTGACCAAACTGCAGAACTCAAAATGCTCATTGTTTGCTGATGACCTGAAAATTTTTAAAACCGTGATTTGCCTTACTGATGCCAGCTTCTTACAAAGCGACTTAAACAAAGTTCAACAGTGGTGTACTGAAAACGTTATGGTCTTAAATTCACAAAAATGCTACCATATTAAATTTACGAGAAAGAAGATGCCAATTCCTTCTTTATACAAGATTGGTGATGATGTTTTAAATGAAGTCAACGAAGTTAAAGATCTGGGTGTCACTTTGGACGCAAAACTAACCTTCATTCCCCATATCAACAATATTACCAAAAAAGCAGCTCAAATTATGGGTTTCATCAGAAGAAATTCCAATGGCTTTAGCGTTCAATCGAAAATACTATTGTACAACTCTCTTGTCCGAAGTCACCTGGAATATTCCTCCTCAGCTTGGAACCCATCTTACGCTCTTCATTCCCAACACATTGAATGTATTCAGAGATCATTTACTAGGCATCTGGCCTTTATTTCAAGCGGAATATCCCACAGATGCCCGTACGAACAACGCCTTAGTTTTTTCAATATGGTCTCATTAAAAAGTCGTCGTACCCAATCGTCGTACATAAAGTTATTAATGGCAACATCCTATGCAATGACATCCTGGAACGCGTTTTCCTGACAGTACCCTATAATTATCCAAGACAGCCTATTTCTAAAATTCTACATGGTCCAAATGGTAAAACCAACTTACTCAGTCACTCTCCTATAAATAGAATGTGTCAAAGCTATACCAACTTACTTTCCAAAGATCCGGATATAGACATGTTTTCCAATTCACTCAACATCTTTCAAAGTTACGCAAGAAAAGTAAATTGTCAATATTATTATTGTTGTTATGTTTGGTACGTTCACTATAATTAAGAAGTTTAAAAACAGTTATAAAGATGTATAATATGTCATTTATTATTCCATAGTTTAGGTTAAGTATAAAGTGTTTTGTTTCCAGGCAAATGCTGTATACATGTATTTGGGTGCACACCAGATATAGCTCTAAACTGTACCTTTACTATAATAATGTAATATTAAGTGTGTAACCCTGCTCATGTATCTTTATATAAATAAATAAATAAATTACAGATTCTCGAAAGGGGCTACCAGGTCCTGTTCTCATCAGACTGGTATTTGGACTACTTTCTAGACGACTGGACGCATTTCTATATGGTTGACCCTCGCTCTCTGATCAAAAACAAGACCCTAGCCAAGGGCGTCGTGGGGGGTGAAGCATGTATGTGGGGGGAGAAGGTAGATGACAGAAACTTCATAAGTCGGTAAGTATTTGTTATTATAACAGGCGTTTTCGAGAATTCAAAACATACAAACACATAAATATTGCTCGTTTATAGCTTTGTTATCACTGTCAGGCAGAAGAGAAGAGGTAATAACTATATATTTAAAATTTAAATGATAATTTACGGCTAATCCTATGCAAAAACGGCATCAAAAAAGGCTAAATAGTTTCTGAGAAGCCCTCAAGCGTCAGCCATCCAGGCTGCTGCAGCGCCCCCTGGTGGCCTACAACCGTAAAACAAATCTAAGAATCTGCTCTGAAATTATAGCAATTTAATATGAAAAACCGCATTGAAATCGCACACACACACACACACGCACAAACAACCTCTAACCCCAGAAGCATATACCGCCTTCGTTCCTTTCCGTGCGTCGTGGTTAAAAAAGTAACAAAGGAACTTTCGTGTTTTCATACAAATTTGAGACGCCGCGAACTAGCATTGTGTCAAATTCATATGAAAGCGTGAAAGTTGGCAACTCACTGATGTCAGCCGTAATGTGAACAAAGCCTAAGTGCCACTATTTTGAACGCGAGTAAACACTATACCTACTCTGAATAACTTTGACAACTCCATAAAATGTTGTATGGAGTTGACAAGTAGTAGTAGTAGTACAGGGGTGGCGGGGAAGGGTAAGAGGCGCGGGGCGCGGGATGGGAGACAAAACACAAAACATGTTCTGGCTTCACCCTTTCTGCTTTATTTTACATGCGCCTCTGCATTGCAATTACGTAGGTAGTTAGTTTTTCTAAAAGTTATAAATGATATATATTTTGCTCTAAAATTTTCATTGCAACATATTTTATAGTTTTACATATATAAATATATTTTCATACATTTGACCCAGTACTAAGAAATTATTTCCAAACCGCGGAAAATATAAGATTCAGAACCCTTATGATTATTTAAATCGATATTTTTCCGATTCCCGTAGGTTACTACGGGAATCGGAAAATCCGTCTATAGAACTCTATACCAATCCACGAGGAACTAACGATGCGAATATAAATTAAACTCAAGTAGTTACGATAAAAGATGCATTTAACCCAAACCAACCATCAAAACGGGTTTACCCGCATATGTGCGGTTAAATGTGCATAGTTGGTATTTAACCAATCGGCTAAATACCAGCCTTACATCTAATCGGGCCTACGTCTAATAGTGTCACATAGTGTGGTGGTGTCATTTTCAGAGTCTGGCCTCGCGCAAGCGCGGTAGCAGAGAGATTGTGGAGTGGAGTAGCACCAGGTGAAAACTGGAGCTCGTCTTGGAGTCAAGAAGGAGGCATTAAACTAAACCAACTCCAATTGAAGCAAATGGAGTTGGTCCGACATCGGTTGGAAGAGCACACTTGTCGCATGATCAAACGGGGTATCAATGCGGAACCTGCGTCTGGCTCTGGCTTTTGTCTTGTCTAAACTACTGATTATTATTTTTATTAATAGCCTATATCATCCCACTTTTAAGATAAAGATATATACCGGTTAAATGGAGCTAATTGGATTTGATGGGCTAATTGGAACTAATATGCCCCTCAATTCCAATTAGCCCCCTTTTACGGTATATATTTTTTAATGACAGGCTCTGTGGCGCAGCGGTTGGGGCTCTGCCTATCATGTGAGAGGTCCCGGGTTCGATCCCCATCTGGGGGTAAAAGAAAAAAAAACAAGGTCTTGGATGTTTATATGTGTGTGATGTCGTTGTTTCTGGTTCCTACGACACAAGGTATCCTAGTGTGAGGCCAGAAGGTATCCTAGTGTGAGACCAGAAGCAATGTACGTGCCTGTATGTAAATGTTTATGTTTATATGTATTTGTGATCAAAGGTGTGTTACATACATAACCTGTGTTCACAAATAAATAATCTTTATCTTTCTGCCTAGGGGCATATAAATATTATGCATACAGCCATGTGCTTACTTATTCAGATAAATCTAAAAGAAATATTATAAAAGATTTAAAAATGTTAATTTCAGATTAATTCAGATAAGTCAGCTTGATAAACAATTAAAAAATGTTATAAAATTAAGATATTATATATTTTTTATTAATAAACGCATATTGTGATTCATGTAACTTATTATTAAATTGTAAAAAAATCGTACATTTTATGTCGTTTGGTATTTTATTGAAAATTATTGGTGCCATATATAAAATATATATCCGTCGAAGCCAAATCATAGAATTGATCAAAAAAAAATTTTTCAAAAAGAGTTTATTTCCATAAGAAACACATAGGTAATATTTGGAGAATGTCAAATCTTAAACTAACACATGTATAAGGTACAGGGAAATATAGAACTCAATTTGAATTCCGTCACCTCAATGTTTTGCTGGAGGCAAAGAGGCGACTAAAAACCTCCAGCTTTATACGTTATTTTTTACAGAATTGGAGCAAACACCTTCCCAAGCTTTCTTGTCTTCTACATAATCTGATATTTTGTAATAACCTTTTTTACATAAGTGATTTTTAACAACATTTTTAAATTTATTTACAGACAATTCTTGTAACTCAGTCGGTATTTTGTTGTAAAAGCGAATACATTGCCCTTTAAAAGATACATTAACCTTATGGAGCCTAGTAGTAGGTATAGCTAGTTTATTCCTATTTCTAGTGTTGACATTGTGCCTGTCGCTATTCTTAGGAAATTTATCAATCATGATCTGGCAGACCATTTAATGAAATTGTCAAAAAGGGTTGAATTTGATGAAACATGTCTGTTGAAACAGTACTGGCTCATGATATTTTGTGATATATAAGCAGTACCCATATTTTTTGTGATACAAATACGATGACTATTCGGGGGCTTTGCTGCGCTCGCCTGCATTAGTCTTCACCTAAGCCACCGCAGTGTTTTTCCCTAAAAGATGTCTTTGATCAATGAAAGTTGTAATTCAACCAGTTCTACAATATAGTTACGACATATGCATGCACAGCTGGTGCTCAATTTGTACACGCACTGATGGTTGTTTAAACTTTAACAAGGATTTGTTTTTACAAATATTGCCACGTCATAAATGTAGAGAGATGAAAGGGTAAGTATTTTTAGTGTTTTAATAGCTGGTTCACAACTTTCATATGTTGAGGCGAGGGCCGCCGCATTCGCTCGACGTCTTCTGGCGGACTAGCGGAACTGGCTAGGTAGCCGGTGGCGCGGAATAGCAGCGGGCTGCCCGGCGACGTTAAAAATTAGAAGTTTTTTTTCTAATTTTCTGAAAAACTGAAATAAGCTAATTGATAAAATTTAAGGATTGATAAGGAGCTCTAAGAGAGGAAAAGTTTGCAAAAAAAGATAAATCTGTAATATTATATTAAAATTATTTTATTTCCTTTTTAATAAAGACTATGTTCAGGATTTTTTACGATCAAGGAAATGAATCCAATTGTGTAACGACAGAGTATTTAAACTAGATTATATCATTGTGAATTACATATATTTTCTTTAGACAGCTGAATTTAGTGGATATAATTTAATATGATTGTTTGCTCTCTTCAGTAGTTTTTTGTGATCTTTAGCCCACACATAGCCCTTACGCAGCGTTTTTGAAAGACCTCTTCCCCTCTTCCACACATCTCGCCCATGTGCATATCCCTACCAGTTTTTGTTGTGTTCCCTCGTCTCGTCGTTCCCAACGTTTTCAATGGTGGCATCTATATTGCTTTGGGTGTTTTAGGACTAAAGTCTAAGTTTTTATCAGCTGCAGTAAACTGACGTTTCTAAATGTCATTCCGAACAATAATATTGGCAGCCTAATCTCAATAGGGATGTGATTCAGTTCACAGAAGATCTAATCGTTCCATAAGTGACTCATAATGATCATACTTAATTCTATTTATTATCATGTAAACAAAAGGTTGATTAAGCGTTGATCCTTTTACATATACACTGTAACGAAGTACGTTATTTGACGCCAAAATTTTAAATCAAATAACTGCAGAATGTATTTGAGTACCTATCAACGTGAATTCGCCGTTCCCACAGTCAGCTCAAGGTCAACCGGTATTGCCTTTCACTTGACGCGCCTGCATGATCTACCATTGATTGATGATTGAGTTGGTAGATCATTCCCGGCCCGAGCAACACTCCCGTGACTACGTACTGTGACCTTACTCGTACTCGGAGAAACGAATCCTTTTTTATTGAACATTTCTCGTGGGACATTTTTCCCAAGTATATAACTTCATTCAAAGTGCTGTGCTAAACCCCGATATTGGGTAAGTGGTGAATACTCCTTATTAGGCATTGTCAATTTTGTCAATTGTAAGACGGGCTGGTTTCCGCAACTCGACGACGAAAGCGCCTATTTTGCGTGTGGGTGGGAATGCGACATCATTCGAGCCAACCCAACTCCTCCAGGAACGCCAGTAGGCCCTTTACGTTACCGACTATCCCTGGAAGGTCCCTCGATTGACCGAGGTGTTTAGCCCTGTAGTCCGCTACTCCTGTGCACTCCATGAGGACGTGAGCAGCCGTTTCTTCTGCCTCCAAGCAGGCTCTGCAAAGGGGGCTGTTGGTAACACCTAGGACATATAGATGTTTGTTAAAGAAACCATGGCCAGTAAGTGCTGCAGTTACCAGTCGCATGCGCGGCCTACTAAGTCGAAGCAAGTTCTTAGCCAGCCTAGCGCTAGGGGACGGCAAGGCCAGCTTAGCCTGCCTGCACTCCTCATGGTTTGTCCAAAGAGTGGCATGATCATTCCTGGTCGACTCTCTCAGAAATGAGCGTACCATCTTGAAGGGAAGAGGGATGATAGGTTCGGGACCATACGCTGTCAAGCTAGATCCTTTACGCGCCAACTCATCCGCTGAATTGTTACCTCTTGATCCGCTGTGTCCTTTTATCCATTGAAGGATTACGCGGTTGTGTTGACATACCTCCATTAGTCGTTTGTGACACTCGTAGATTAGCCCTGAGTTAATAGTGTTGCTATTTAGGGCTTGTAGGACGGCCATGCTATCCGAGAGGATTCGAATGGAGGAATCTCTTACCTTTCTCGATGCTATGGCATTAGCGGCCGAGATGATGCCCATGCATTCAGCTTGAAAGACAGTATTATGGGCACCCAGTGGAATGGCCATCTTGATGTTTAGGTCCTCCGAGAAGGTGCCTGAACCAGTGCCTGCTTCAGTTTTTGAACCATCGGTAAAAATTCTGAGCTCTTTAACGTCGAGCCCCTCAACCCGATGGTCTTCATGTAACTGTATATTGTATTTTTTGTCAAAAACAAATTGTTTAGGGATTCTGTCACTGCAAGCCATAGAGATGGGAAATTTTTTGTAAACTTCCCCTAGGATGGCGGTTTGTGAGGTCCTGTTTTTCCTCCAAAGTCCTAAGGTATTGAGTCTCACCGCAGATGACGCGGCCTCCTGCTTAATATATAGCTGGAGTGGCGGAAGACACAGCATGGCCTCCATTGCTGCTGTTGGAGTAGTTCTCATACTACCTGTGATAGCCATGCAGGCCAGCCTTTGGAAGCTTTGGAGTTTGCTTACCATTGTGGTTAGTTTGGTCCTGGTCCACCACACCACAGCTCCGTAGCAGACAAGAGGACGGATCACCGTTACGTACAGCCAAAGAATGATGTTGGGAGAAAGTCCCCACTTTTTCCCCACCATTCTCCGACACTGCCAGAAAGCAATACTCGCCTTCTTTAGTTTGTTGTCGATGTGGCTACTCCAGTTGAGCTTGCTGTCCAAGGTTATGCCCAGGTACTTCACCTCAGTTGCTAGCTGGAGTTCCGTTCCAAAGAGCTTAGGTAGGGTATACCTACCAAGAGCCCTATTGTTAGTGAACATGACCATTACCGTTTTTGTTGGGTTAACCGCCAGGTCATATTCTAAACACCAGCGCTCCACGATGCGAAGAGCTGTTTGTTTAAGGTTGCATACTGTGCTCGCAAATTTACCTGTGATGAGGATTACCAAATCTTCGGCGTATCCTACGGTGTAGTATCCATTAGCGTTAAGCTTGGTAATCAGGTCGTTAATGACCAGATTCCACAGAAGCGGGGAGAGCACTCCTCCCTGCGGGCATCCCCGCACTACCTCCGCCGATAGGGACTCTCCAGCTAGACGCACGATACGTTTGTTAAGCATGTTTGTGACCCAGTTGTTTACAGCTGTTGACACCCCATGCCTTGTTAGAGATGCACTTATACTGCTATACTGCGTCTTGTCAAAGGCACCTTCTATATCAATAAAAGTTCCAAGACAGATGCATTTGTTTTGAATCGCCTCTTCAATTGTGGATACAACTGCATGGAGAGCCGATTCAGTAGACTTACCCAAACTATATGCATGCTGATTCTTGTGTAAGGGTATATGTTTTAACGCTCTATCTCTCAGGTGTCTCTCGCACAAACGTTCGAGAGTTTTAAGCAAGAACGAGGTGAGACTAATCGGCCTGAAAGATTTAGCGTTAGTGTAGTCGCTCCTTCCTGGCTTCGGTATGAAAATTACGTTTACTACTCTCCACCTTTTGGGAACGTATCCGAATCTAAGACATGCTTTCATGATTCGGACCATTATATTGATGACGGGTTCCCCACCCCACTGTAGAAGTGCTGGGAAGATTCCATCTGGTCCTGCTGATTTAAAAGGTTTAAAGCTATTAATGGCCCATCTTACCTTGTCAGCAGTGATAATATTATTAGTTATGTCTAAGTGGTCGACAGCTTCATGGTGAACCTCTTCCGGCCACACAATCTCTTGAATAGTTCTACTTCCGGGAAAGTGAGTTTCCAACAAGAGACTGTGTGTTTCTGTGGTGGAAGAGGTATATGTTCCATCGGGTTTTTTAAGCGACCCTAGCCTGGAGTTGCCTTGTTGAGCTAGTATTTGCCTTACCCGATTTGCTTGATCAACGGTTTCAATGTCGCTGCAGAATTTCCTCCATGAGTTGCTGCTTTTGAACCGTAGTCGTTTCTTGTACTTGGATTTGGCATCTTTATAGTTGTCCCAATCCTCATCAGCACTGGTGTTCATCGCCCTGTTTAGCAGTCTTCTGATCTTAGCACGCATCCTATCTAGATCAGGACCCCACCAAGGCTGCCCCTTGATGTTGGTAGGCGCTGGTGTGCTAAGCGGGCAAGTTGAATGGTAGCAGTCTATTGAAGTATTTGTAAAATCTGTTACCTGTTGTTCGATTTGTTCGGGTCCCTCCGGATCTGGTAGAGTCTCAGCCCAAGCAAGTCTTTCACCTAGGATAGCTTTGTACCTGGTTCTGTCAGTCTTGCGTGGGTTTCTCTTAGGGACAGTTGGGGAGAACGCTGCGTTGATCTCGAAGCGTATCCATCGATGATCAGAGCATGACGCCTCGTTGGACACATGCCAGCCCCCAACGTCGTCGGATATGTCCGCCGTTGCCAGGGTAATATCAACGATAGTTCTGCTCCGCTTGGTAACAAAAGTTGGTTCAGAACCTATGTTAAGCACATTGAGGTTTGTAGTAAATAGGTATTCAACAAGTGTCTTACCTCTGCTGTTCATATCTGGCATGCCCCACAGTGGGTGATGCGCGTTCGAGTCGGCCCCAACGATGAGCTGGAGGCCCGACTTCTCGCAGTGGTCCACCAGCCGGCACAGGTCGTGTGGAGGCGGGTTGTCCTCTGCAGGCATGTAGGCGGAGGCCACCACGAGCTCGCGGCACCTAGCTGTGTCGGGCAGTTGCAGCCTTATGGCACACAGGTCCCTGGAACAGAACTCTGTTAATGGCTGTGCTGGGATGTTGTTAGTAGTTATGATGCACGTTCTAGGGTTATCGTGATCAGTTGTAGCGAAAAGCTTACCTCTCAAATTGGCGAGCCCTCGAATGCTACCGCGGTTGATCCACGGCTCCTGGATCAGAGCCACGGCAGTGCTGTTTGCCCCCAACCAGCGTCTTAACTGAGCCGTTGCAGTTTGGCTGTGTTGGAGGTTGGCTTGGAGGATTTTACAATCGCGGGAGAGGGACGCCATTTTTGGTCAACCCCTCCTCCACCTCCAAGACGAGTTCCTCCTCCAGCCGCATGGACAGCTCCTCGCCCTCAGAGGGCACCACTGCTGGTTCTGGCTCATCGCCTTCACCAAGCAGCATGGCCTCCCAGTGCGCGTGCTCGTCCTGCGGTTGAGCAGCAGAACTTTCCCCGACTGCATCGGGGCCTGTTTGCTGCCGCTCTGGAGTGGAACTCTGGGGCTTGGCTGTTCTTGAAGAAACCCCAGTGATGACCATCTTAGAGCTGGTCTGCGCTACCACCGGTGGTTCCTTCACAAATTTCCCACCGGGTCCCTGAAATTTGAGGTAGACCGAACCACTACCAAAAAGGAGCTGTCTGCCCCTTCCCAGCAGGGTCGGCACCACATCTTCAGGGACGTCTGTGATGAGAAACAGGTTGTCCTGCTGCTCATCCACTTTCTGGAGGAGCCATCGGTCAACCTGTGCCCACTTGTTCATAAAGTGGAGGACTACGCCGACGTCGGGCGCAGACTTCCACTTGCCTCGTTCGTTGGGTATGAGCACCCCACATCGAACCCTGCGGACCATCTCCGATTGGCGTTTCACCACCAACTGTACGTTGGATGGTGTAGACACACCGGAGACACACTCCCGCAGCCAGTTCAGGGAGTACTCGTCCTCCACGAACAGTTTAAGGTGGCCGTCCTCGTAACGAGGCTTGCCACCGAATTTGGGGTTTTCCTTGCTCGGATCCGCCAACGCTTCCCTCAAGATTTTGTCATCAATCTCGTTGAGGATGAGCGTTGACAGATCCTGTGAAATATGACCAGTAGCGACGTCAGTTACGGCGATGTACTGGTCAGATTTCACCTTCTGAGCATAGGTGACCCCAGCTCTGCGCGCTTCCGTGCACTGGTTTTTAGGCTCCACTCGAGGAGAAATACTATCCTCTAGTCGAGCCCTCTTAGCAGCCGCGCGCTCGTTTTTGCCGGATCTCTTGGCAGATTTCAACTTCTTGTTAGAAGTTGGACCACCAGAGAACGCTACGGTAGGTTTAGCCCCGATTGAGTCTAGGGTTGCCCCTTTGACACCACGGGAGCCGGTCACCTTACCCGCAGCTCCAGCTGTATTAACAGCGGGACCGCCATCGGTCGTCACCGTGGCAGATGGAACCCCATCTACGCCGGCAGCGGCCGATGTGGCAGCCAAACGCTGTTTTTTCTTCCACCGACGATTCGCCTTACGCCCTGGTCCGGTTTGCACCGTATCTGGACGTTTAGTCGATGGGCCCTTCCCTTGCAAAGATTGCTTGGGTGGTTTACCCTTTCGACCAACCGTCGTCCAGGCGCTGGCGAAATGCTCGGCGATGTTTGTCGAATGGCTCCGCGCACCGGGTTGCCCCGTGGCCCTGCCTCTCGACTCACTTTCGGGCTTTTTGCAGCTAACCTCCACAGTGGAATCACTACCGGTTTGCACCGGTAGGTCACTGACCGGTAGGTGGCAGTGCGCCCAGTTGAGGCTTGAGGATCTGCCGAGGCAGATTCTCGCACCTGTTTGGAGACGCTTGCGGTTTTCACCGCTGGAAGCGTTCCAGATGGGTTTTTTGACCTGACACGATCCATGGCCAAATGTATAGAGATTCGTCTACTCGATTTCCCACCCTCCACGGAGCCCGCATAATTGGGAGCGCCTACTCGCTTGGAATAGCTTTCAGTCGCTAGGAGTACCGAGTAGATATAGGAGCATAGGGCTGGTACTTGGCGCGACATCGGGAGCTCGCTTCTGTGGACGATGGGAACCAAGGTGTCAGCGACATGGTCCCACCGCCGTAGTCACCGAAGCTTACCCCGTCAGCATGACCCATCCCTCCGCTATGACTGACGCCTTAGCGGACCCTACACCCCTAGCCGTGGCCCTCTGACGGGACACTTGGCCGTTACCCCAACCCGCGGCTACGGGCGAGGCTACCGTTTTGCCTGAAATCCAGGCCAAAGAGGGCGTGTTGCCTTACGAAGCTAAATCCACAGCAACGCTCGGCTCAACCCCCCAGAACCCCTTCATCCTGGCCTACGGTGGTCAACTGCGTAGACCACAAGACGCAGGTGAGTGTAGATAGTCTGCCGGGTACACCCACTTTAACCGACAGAACCGGAGCTACTTTTAGCCATCGGCTAGTAAGAGGTCCGGGGACCAGTCACTAGCCGCTGTTATCAGGGTGCACCAGGAGGAAGCAGAAGTTATGCAGGCGGACGTATCCTTCTGCATCACTTCAGCACCCCCACACTAGGAGGTAGTCGCTCAGAACACCCTCCTTATTAGGCATTCTGTAGGTTAAGATTTTATGATTGCATCATCTACCATGTTCATTGCTCACATTCCTATCTATTGCTATTTATAATCGTGTGCATAGCATTGCAAATGCTGTTTTATAATTGTGGATGTTTCTAGAAGTGCTTATTGCATCATCATCGTGCCTTGCCTGCGCTTAAATATGGAAATAGCTACCCACACTTCATAATTTTCTATTTTCAAGTTACTAAATTTAATATGCTCATTATTATAATGATATTGTGTAATTTCTTTATATTACTTTTTTTTTATTTGTAAACTCCGTAACTGATTGTGTACCACCACTGCATGCTACTACATAATACTCCTCTTGGCGTTGCCGTAGGTTGGGCACATGGAAAGTTTACACGACCGGTATTTTACGCTCGTATTGTGTCCATTCCAGGGTTCGGCGCTTACGCTTTTTCAACGTCCGCACTCCACTTGACACAGAAGTTTCGTGACGACCATTATCATCCGCTTCGTGGCGCTGAATTCAAAAGTTTAGGTAGGACTCCTTTGATCTCTCAGCGAATTGACACTGGCAACGCTCCTCCTATTAGACAGCGTTACTATAGAATGTCACCAAAAAAGCAACGCATTCTGACCGAGCAAGTGGATGAAATGCTTTCCTTAGACGTGGTGGAGCTCTGTGAGAGTGAATGGTCTTCTCCGGTTCTTATTGTCTACAAAAAGAACGGTCAGCCACGTTTTTACTTGGACAGTCGAAAACTGAACTGTACAATTTGCCGTATATAACTGAGATTTTGGACAATCTTCGTGACGCTAAGTACCTTAGCAGTGTAGATCTGTCAAAGGCTTTCTGGCAAATTCCGATCGTTCCTGAATATCGTGACAAGACCGCTTTTTACATTCCAGGCAGGGGAACTCTCCGTTTCAAGACCACCGCTTTTAGTCTCACGAATGCACCAGCTACACAACAGAGACTGTGACTTCGATTTATAAGCCTTTGCTTATTTAGTCGATATTATCGTTATTAGCAGTTCTTTTGAAGAGCACGTATCTCTCCTATTGCGAGTGCTAGACAAATTAAGGTCCGCTAACCTGACCGTTATTAATGAAAAATGCAAGTTTTTTAGAAGTCAGCTCAAGTATTTGGGTTATGTGGTTGATACCAAGGCACTGCGGACTGACCCAGAAAAGGTTGAGGCTATACTCAATTACCCAAAACCTTCTTGTCGGAAGGACCTCAAATGCTTTCTCGGGACTGCAATCTGGTACCGCCGTTTTGTCCCCAACTTTAGTACCATCGCCGGGCCCCTTAACAAACTGACTTCAAATAAGAAGAACGCACCTAAATTTTTATGGACACCCGAGGCTGATGTAGCTTTTAATAAGCTCAAAGAGTGTCTTGTTTCAGCTCCAGTTATTTCCTGTCCTAATTATGATTTACCTTTCGAGGTCCACACAGACGCGAGCAATTTCGGTGTTGGTGCCATGCTCACTCAAATGGTTGACGGCAAGGAGCATCCAATCGCTTACATGAGTAGGTCACTGTCAGGTTCGGAGAAAAACTACAGTATCACCGAGAGGAAGACGCTAGCCGTGATAACCGCTCTTGAACATTGGCGATGCTACCTTGAAAACGGAAAAACATTTACCGTATACACCGACCACTCTGCGTTAAAGTGGTTTTTAACAATGGATAATCCGACAGGAAGACTGGCTAGATGGGGAATTAGGTTATCTTCGTTCAACTACGAAATAAAACATAGGCGTAGGGTAGACAACGTCATCCCTGATGCTCTTTCTAGAGCGATCCCTTGTTCAGCAGTCTCCACGTCCAACTCCTTCTTGGCCACTGCTGACACTTGGTATAAGGACCTTTACAATGGCTGTCTAAATTCCCCCAGTAGCTATCCAAATTTCCAAATAAAAAATAAGTCTTTGTACCGACTTACAAAAAACAAATGCGAATTGACTTCCGAATTTTCGTGGAAAGAGATCGTACCCCAAGAGTTGCGTGAAGCGCTCATTACTGAAAACCACTCCGAACCGACCGCAGGACACTTCGGCGTTTTCAAAACGTACAAGCGATTGGCGTTGCGATTTTACTGGCTAGGTATGTACCAGGATGTGGTGAAATTTGTTGGCTCCTGTGATACTTGTCTCTCTTACAAGCATCAAAATCACACTACTCTCGGTGAAATGGGTCGTCCAAAGCAGTGCTCTTGTCCATTTCAAATGATCTCTGTCGATTTTCTTGGTCCTCTTCCAGTTACCCGTAAAGAAAACAGTTATCTCCTTGTAGTAACTTGTTGTTTCTCGAAATTTTGTCACATCTTCCCGCTCAAAAGAGCTACATCTGAAGCGGTTATTAAAAATTTAGAAGAGGCTATCTTTCTCGTACATGGCGTGCCCCAGACTATGTTTTTGGATAACGGAAGCCAATTTATAAGTGGCTGTACTAATGCTTTCTTCGCAAAGTATAACGTCCTGAATGTATATTTCACTCCAAAATACACTCCTCAAGTGAATACTGTGGAGACATATAACAAAACAATCGTCACATGTCTTTCTGCGTTTGTGGAGAACGATCATAGGACTTGGGATACATTTGTACCAAATATCCAATTCGCGATCAATAATTCAGTAAATGAGTCCACCGGTTACACACCATCCTTCCTAATTTTTGGTAGAGAGATGGTCAATGTGGCTCTCATTACACTGACACAGAATTGGATAATGAGGTTGTTTTCTTGCCTAGAGACCTTTATGCCGAAAATGTAGGTTGTCTTGCCAAAATCTTCAACGATGTGCAAGCTTCGCTTTGGCGTGCACATGAGAAGAATACTGCTTATTATCATTCTTTATTGATAGGGTGCATCAGTTCTCATGTTACTGAGATCTGTAGCTTTTAGTAGAAGGTGATGTATGTAAGTGAGTTTGCGTGAGGATGAATGTTAGTTGAATGTTGCTACTTAACTTAAAGGATTTAATATAAGATTAAATCCTTTCTCTGGAGCGGGGGGTATTGTAACGTAGTACGTTATTTGACGCCAAAAATTTAAATCAAATAACTGCAGAATGTATTTGAGTACCTATCGTAACCGGTATTGCCTTTCACTTGACGCGCCTGCATCCGCGCGCTTGGTAAATCATTCCGGCCCGAGCAACACTCCCGTGACTTCGTACTGCGACCTTACTCGTACTCGGAGAAACGAATCCTTTTTTATTGAAATTTTCCCGTGGCACATTTTTCCCAAGTATATAACTTCATTCAAAGTGCTGTGCTAAACCCCGATATTGGGTAAGTGGTGAATACTCCTTATTAGGCATTCTGTAGGTTAAGATTTTATGATTGCATCATCTACCATGTTCATTGCTCACATTCCTATCTATTGCTATTTATAATCGTGTGCATTGCATTTCAAATGCTGTTTTATAATTGTGGATGTTTCTAGAAGTGCTTATTGCATCATCATCGTGCCTTGCCTGCGCTTAAATATGGAAATAGCTACCCACATTTCATAATTTTCTATTTTCAAGTTACTAAATTTAATATGCTCATTATTATAATGATATTGTGTAATTTCTTTATATTACTTTTTTTTTATTGTAAACTCCGTAACTGATTGTGTACCACCACGGCATGCTACTACATAATACTTCTCTTGGCGTTGCCGTAGGTTGGGCACATGGAAAGTTTACACGACCGGTATTTTACGCTCGTATTGTGTCCATTCCAGGGTTCGGCGCTTACGCTTTTTAACGTCCGCACTCCACTTGACACAGAAGTTTCGTGACGACTATTATCATCCGCTTCGTGGCGGCCGACTCCAGTTCATGACGATCGACATTTTTCCACTTCGTCACGACCGGCACTTTCCACTTCGTAACGACCTGCGCCGCGGATCATCCGTAAAGGGGAGTTTTACCCACCTGCCAAGCCGCATCAGACAGGCCGAACACCCGCGATTTTTTTTCTCCTCGCGCTTCAGGTTAATTATAAAATTAAATTAAATTTGTTATTGTTAAAATTTCTCTTTTTTTTATTAATTCTTTTAGCTTCTCGTAGTTAGGCTTTCATTGCATTTCATTCATAAAAAAACATTAACTTTACTGCGCATAACGAAATAAATGCGACAACACAAGTTATCGCTCAAGAAAACGCTCTCTCAAGTTGGTAGTACTGGTTTTTAGTTACGGTGCTACGATGACGCTTGGCCGCCTTTTGACAATATTGAACATCACACTCCCTATACTTCCACTAAAAAAGATCAATTCTCTACTATAGTAATAATAATAGAATAAAAAAATACAACACAACTTAATATTAAATCTCAAAAACAAAACCAAACTGATCATTCATTTATTGAATGATTCACTCACTCATTTAGCTACATCCCTATTTATTATTCTTAAAAAAACGGCAACCCACAAAATGTAATTTTACTGCAGGTGATAAAAAGTTAGACTGTAATAAAAACTACTGACAAGTAGATATTGTTTTTTTTTTTCAAAAGCATTCCCCTATTTACTTTTTAACTTGATTGCCTCATTAATATCTCGTCCAAGTTGTCAGCTCCAATAAAACATTACTTAGATAGATAGATAAAAGCGTTTATTCAATCGTCACATTTGATTCCTTTAGAAGAGGGTATGTGGTTTAGCTGTATGGTGGACAATCACTCTCTGTTTACTTCACCCATATATATATATATATATATATATTGAAATAAGTTTATTTTATATTATTTTATTAGGTCTACTAACAATATATGCATCAAGTGTATACAAACTCGACAGTTCTTAATGTAGGGATAATGCTAGACACATATATTACTTAAAAGTAAACACAGCGTTCTTAAAGAAACTATAACTACTTAGACTATAGGTTTGTTATTTTATTTTATTATTTTATTTTATTTAATTTAATGTTAAATAAAACAATGATGAAGACTATTTATTATACGAGCCTGTCCTTCAGCAACTGCTTCTTTATTTTTGCGGTTGATTCGTGGAATACGTCAATCCTGTTACTGTACTCGTTCAGCAATCGACATAGGCGAGGGATGGCAGAGTTGGTTCCAAGAACCGTTCTACGCAGGGGGGGGTAAAGTGGTGTAATGGGGAGGCGGGGGCGAGTACGTGGTACTCTTATATTGAATTTTGATAGTAGTTGGGGACAGTTTATTTTGCTCGTGAGAATTTGTGTAGGAAGATTAGGTCAATGTATTTATAGCGGGTAGATAAGGAGTTCATGCCGAATTTTTTTAATCGGTCTTCGTAATGCACTATTTTATTGGCAACACCCCCAGAGTAAGCCAGATGCCACAAAAATCTCTTCTGGACTCTTTCAAGTTTGAGCATATGTGATGCGTAATGTGGACGCCACACCACACTTGCATACTCGAGCACACTACGAACAAGGGTGTTATACAACAATATTTTTGTCTTGGGGTTCCTGAAAGCTTTGCCGTTTCTGATAACAAATCCTAGCATTTTTGATGCCCTCTGCACAATGCCATCGATGTGAGCGGTAAATGTCAACTTCTGGTCAAAGAGGATTCCAAGATCTTTGATCGTGTCTAATGACGCGAGCATAATACCGTTTATGGAATAATGTGTCTGTGATGCGTGCAGTTTTCTGGTAAACGTCATATGGAAGCATTTGGATGCATTTAATTGCATTCCATTTTTACGACACCAGTCTGAGAGACAGTCGAGGTCATCTTGCAGTGGGGCCGAGTCCTGCTGGGAGTCGATGACTCTCGCGATCTTTAGGTCGTCAGCGTACATGAATGCGGTAGTGTGTCGGAAGCAATTTGGGAGGTCGTTAATGAATAAGTTGAACAATATTGGGCCAAGGTGCGATCCCTGTGGAACGCCTGATGTTATATCGCTATAGCTTGATGAAAACCCATTAACAACGACACAGAATGTGCGACCCTTTAAGTAGGACTCTAGCCATCGCAACACTTTATGACTTTATTTATTATGCACCGTATGTATCGCCTGTGTATGTATGTACTTATAAAGGCAAGGTAATATGTGCAGCTGAGACAAACCACTTGTTATTTTTACAGCATGCCAAACAACAAATTTATCAACACTTTTGAGAGAATAAATAAATCTTTCAATCTTTGAAACTCGAACAATGTCTGAACCAAATATCTGAGGTTACCTATCGCATCTTTCACTTCAAAGTCCGGCATTCTAATTGACCAACTTGGGACTCCTTGGAAGATTAGTCATCAGATTAAATTGAAACTTAAGAATCTGCAACTCTGCAAATAGCAGAGAGGCAGAAAACATGTAATTAACCTTTTATTATTAATTACTTCATTAATTCATTATCACAGTTTATTTATGTAGTCAATAATTCTAATATCGACGAGCCCTTTTGTTAATAGGGCTTCACCAACTGACATGATATTTTTAAATTGGTTAGAATACCCCATCTTCTAGCCACACTGCCACTGGAATCGCCACCGTGAGGTGCCCTCCCATTTAGGATCACACTGCTAAAACTCACGACTCACAAGATGTGGATCACCTATACCTGAGATCTTTACATGGCTGTCTCATTACATAATATAAACAATAATTGCAACTCGCTTTCATACCAAGACTTGTATATCTATGCTACAAACTTCTTGAATAGGTATGCTGGCCTGAAGATATCGTGATTTCCTGATGTCAATAGGCATTCGAAATCCGTCTGTTGCCATGGTCATTTCATTCTTTCTAAAGCTTTCTTTATTATTTGCCATCGATGTTAGTTTACTTCATTCAGTTCATAAGGATCAGGTGGCGTTTGGAGAAGAAAATTATTTACCTCCCAGATTATCTGGACGGTGTTCATGGGTTAACATGCCACTTCTAACTGATAAGAACAAACTCTCTGTGTAAGACAAAAATAATATATATTGCCATACGATAGGACACAAAACCGATGAAAATACAATATTGTGCGCGCTGAGCGCGCACTCCGGCCATTTTGCACTCCCCACTTCATTGTGATAGCTAAGGATGTATCTTACGGACAAGTAATTTGCTGAAACAATCGGTTCGATCGAACTGGACAGGGCAATTTTTAGTTTTAGGAATATGAATTCATAACATAGTTCCGGCATGTCGTTTATGTATAGAATGCATTGTCAAATACATTGGTTTTACTACCCGTGAAACAGTGAGACTCTAACCTGACCAAAAGAGATTGTTGGCAGGCTCAAGATACATTTATTAATCACAGGGTCGTGAGTCGAATATTGGTGATATAGTTGAAACGCTGGATAGGGACTCGCCGGGAATTTGTAGACTTCAGCTCCTTGGTAGACTCAATCCAACTGGTCCACTTCTCCAGACGTCAACAAGTGATATTGCGGTTAGCGCCAGGAGGGTATTACTCCTCGGCGTGGAATCCTGGAAAGAGACCAGTGTGAATGATAGGAATACAAAAGCGCTACAGCGCCCAGCTATCAGGCGACGGCTCCCCACACGGAGACTTCCGACGAGGGCCCTAGGGTAATTAGGATCTAAGAGTGCCGCAGTCCAATAGACACTGTATAGAAAAGGGAAATACATAGAGAGTATAAAATACACGAAAATAAGAAAGACTAACTACGAACCAATGCTTACCCATGGATTGGGGATAGTAGGGAAGTTTCTTATCAACTACGGCACTTTACAGCAACTAAACATTCAGCTCCATTACAGTACTAAAGGGACTAGCCCATCGCCGCAACTAAAGGCGTGACTTAAAAATTATTGATGCAGAAGATACAACCTCACGTTTCAGAGCTCAAACAATGTCTGCCAAAAAAAACAATCAGCTGCCAGACGAGATTCCAGACCCGAATTTCCGAATTTCTATAGTTTTACTTTTTATCTGACTAATCCGCCAGTAGCCAATATGGTCAAAGAGGTAGTACGTTACATACCCGTCTTGTTTGGGTAGGATTTTACCTGATAAAATCCGCTAAGATACTAACTAAACTAAACTAACTTACCAAATTAACTACTTAAGATAAAATTCTCTAAAGCTCGCCATCTACAATGTCAGAGAAATATATAACTAACAGTCTAGCTCAACTACATACAAACATCACACATTCGTACCAACAATCAGACATCAGAATTCATACTAAGTTAATACAAGAGTTCACACTAACATCGTGTAAACACAGCCTTACACACAGGGTGCCATTATTATAGCCAAATGCACACCCAGACTAACTGTCAGAAGTTGAAAAATAAGCAAGATCCCATGAACTAAAATAAGAACTTTAGTACATAAACGCCCCGATAGCTTAGCTACTATCGTAACGCAGAATAACACCATGAGGGGCATCTCCCTCAAGTGTTCAAGACTTCCTGCACCGTTAGTGGGTACAGAAAATAATAATAGAGTAGAATATCTATTCTACAACAAAGAGTAAAAAAGTAGAGAATTATAGTTCAAGAGGCCATAAGCTAAAGTAACAGACATTGCAGAGTAACGTTACACAATAAAGAACTTTTACATAGCTGTAGATATAGATGGTTTTTAGAATACAAGGGTCAAAATACTTATTACATACATAAAGGAATCGTTAACTACTATTGAATAAGACAGAACGCTGTCGCAGCCTATCTTCAAACAGAAGGTGCTCTCAGACAGACACAGATCGCTCGGGAGAAGTACAAGCGCTAAAGAGTTAGTATTTAGTTAAAAACTAACAATCAGACCGTTAAACACTAACCTTATTTATTATTTAATAGTCCGAAAAGTTTCCCTACTAAAATCTTCACAATTTATTAATTTATTTTTCGTACTGAGAATTTGGAGGAAAATATTTATCAACAATTATAATATGACAACGGCCGTCAGAGTGCGACCATAAATAATGTAGAAATGAGGTAGGTACCCAGATAAACGATCAAATATACTCCTGTCAGACAAAAATAAACACAACAAAATATACAAGCTACGAAAGAAATCTAGCGTTCTACGGCGCTCTTATGGCCTAACTACTCTGACCAGACATAAAACTCTATCACCAATATTCCCTTAATCCGGGCGCCATTGAAACAGTCAGCTGCCAGACGAGATTCCAGACCCGAATTTCCGAATTTCTATAGTTTTACTTTTTATCTGACTAATCCGCCAGTAGCCAATATGGTCAAAGAGGTAGTACGTTACACCCGTATACCTAGTTGAACGCCAACAAAATAATTTAAGCAGACAAACCTGAAGGTATATAAAAATATATAGGTGGTATATACATCACCAACCTAACAAGTCTCTTTCAGTTTTCAGTGGCACATCCAACATATGAGCTTATAGTTGCGTTCAAGTTCTACCTACAACTTTTAGAGCTCCTACCGTTCTTATTCCCCCTTTATAGGGACTATAACCGTAGCATATTGGTGTAGTATGAGGGCCCCCTAGGGCCAGCTTGAAGGGTCGTTCCGGTTGCGTCCGGAAATGAAAAATAAACACAAGTGTACGGCACCGGTCAAATGAAATGAAGGCTGGGAAGGAAGGGAGCCAGAAATAGCTTATCATTTGCCGGTAGAAAAAGAGTATCATAGGTACACATGCTATTCTAGCTCATAAACCATGTGCTAGACTTTAATCAATCCGATCACTCTACATAAAGCAGTTACTGCGCAAACAATGGATTATAGATAAGTACAGACAAATAATAATCACAATAATGTAGCCCATTAATGTTCCCACCGTGGGGCACGGGCCTTTACACGGATACGAGTAAGTTTGAGCCATACTCCACCCCGATGGAGGGTTGCCGGGCCAACCCTTTTAGGGCCTCTGACCATCTTTACGACTACCACTACGAGTAGCGATAGTAGCCGGGACCTAAAGCTTAACGTGTCATCTGAAACACGGAAGCGCCCGAAACAAATGCCACATAGAAACGGACACCCATCCAGCACCCGTCTCAGCCAGACAAATAAAAATAGAAAACACAAGAAATGTAAATCAAGTAAGTACCTACGCATCAGCTATTATTACATACATACATACATATGCTCACGCCTATTTCCCGGAAGGGGGTGTACCGGCACCAGGCCAAGGTCGAGCCGCCGCTATCAGTAGCTATGATCGTCTATTCTATCTATCCCAAAATGTGAGGACCCGATTCAGCTGTAAGATTTGTAAGTTAAGAATGATAAGTCTGAATTTCTCGTTCGTCGAGAAGTTCGTTAGGCGTACAATAGTCGAACGAAGTTTGGTTCAGGGAGTTACAGTTTCAAGTTAGACAGAGAAAGCATATATGTCCGCGAGGCGGTAATTCGCATCAGTCAGCGGTGTATTGCGCCAGAACGATCGTTGTTATATTTTATGGATGATGGCACCATCTGGTTTTTGTATATATGGGCGATTGGAACATCTTTTGTTTTAGTTTTAGTGGTCGACCACAGTTTATAATATTTGTTTGTGATATCGTATAGATATCCGTCGTAGTTTTACGACGTGAGTACTCAATGATATTTCATGTGCTCGCTAGTAGCGGCTTGTGGTGGTTCCAATTATATATTTGGTTCACGGCAATAACGATCCGAAAAGACCGGTTTACACAATTGCAATTTGAGTTCCGAAATGGGTTCTGAACTAGCGGTTACCTCAAAAGGTCCGTAACGTTTTGAAACCTTCAACTCTGCGCAATTTGAGCTGGATGTTATCGAAACGCAAGCATTATTGTTTTAGGAGATCTAACCCACACCATAGCGAAGTGCATAGTTCGATAAATACCGAACTATGAATTCCACTAGCCGCAGCACGTCCTAGGCTGAGCCAAATCATATATACCGACTCAACTCACACATTAGACCTCCAGCGAAATTTACATTTAATTTAAAAATGCAACTTGAATCCAACCTGACTCAAGGCAATGCAAAACACCTACCCGGACCTAAACAATGAACTTTAGACTGTAAATTGATCTCTTCGCGCGTCCCCGACAACACTCAAATGTCAAAATATCAACAGAATATGTTATCTGTGTTGACACCGGTTTAACTTTGTTCTGAATTTGTTATTTCCATCCGCGGAACCTCATCGATCAAACAGTCTCCCTATGCCCTGCCAACCTAGGTTTAGCCGCAACTAAACTCCTGTCTAGCCTAGTCTAAAAACCTAGTGTTATACCACGTCCATTATCGACACCACTCGAAAATGGTTGAGTTTGATTTGAATGTGCTTGAATGTTTAACGACTGTGTGTGTGGGAATTACAAAACTCGCTACTCGAAAGGAATGAGGAGAGGATTAGCCCGCGAATATCCTAAGAGCCAATCCAGGAACCCTATGGTGAAGGAAAAAGGAATTTAGGGTCGCTCCAAGCCCAGACTCAGACTCAGAATAATTGACTTACAAGTTCTTTTCTAACGACCCAAGGATAGTTTTGGAATTTGGGGTTGGTTGATATAAAGGTAGGAACCGAGGTATATCTCGGCGCTTCAGACACTCACGAAAACCCACTGAAACTTCGCAATCACAAATTCGTATAGTTCTGACGCGTAACACGGCAGACAAAACTGTTTAGAACTCGTGAAAGACGACTGTCACAGTAGCTAGACGCTGAGACTGAATGCCCTCCCCTCTCATGCTCTGGTATTTATATGCGTCCTTTGCGAACACGCTCTGCCCAAGCGAAGCTTCTTATCACTAACTACACAGGGTCTAATTTCAACCATGCCATGCAGATCCGCCGTTCTACAAATTGTGTGTACGCATATTCACTATGATCAACCGTAGGTGATCACTCAAATCATTTGGTACTGCCGATACACAGAATCTGTTGATCGCTGACCAATAAAATCTTGTTGCGATTAATTAAGCATTCCCGACCGCTAGGGCGCGTAGCTAAGACCACCAGAATGCTATCCAAACTAGCGGTGTCAGACCCTCCATATCATACCTCAATCGCAATTGTGTATTTGCAATCAACATAATAGCTTTCTCCGTTCCATAATAACCTTTCATTATTTAGTTATTCATAATTTTATTCAACGCGCAGCCAAATCGGCTCTGATCTCTACACATCTCGCAGGAATGCGACAAAAAATTTGGCCTGAAAACTTCCACGAACCAACCCACGCGTCGGCTCTGTTTTTTTTGCCAACTTTGCCAGTAAGCTACGCAAAACCCCCAAACGTTATCTGAACCGATTCTCGTATTCAAAACAGCGCGGCGTTGGGCTAGCTCTCTACCACGCAGAATGAAGTATCAAATGTACCGAATCTCGTGTACCATTACAGCCCCCTCCCAGACCTTGAGACACTGTTTATCTCAGTTAACATGGCGCAAGGATCTCATTACCACTATGCTACCCATGCTTTGTACATATCTACTCTATATGTACGGACATCTCAAATCATGTACACAGACCGATGAATCTGTCAATTATGTATATAATATTTACACAACTAGATTGAGTTCTCTCCTGTCTTATCTTATTTATCTATCTAACTATACAACCTCGCTTACCCGCAATTTATCCTAATTCGTATTACTATATATATATACAAATTGTTTTTTTTTTGTTTTTTTTTTTTTTTTGTTTTTGTTACCAAACCATGCAAGATCCTTAAATCTACAAAGTAGTTACTCAAATTTACAGCTTACAGCTTAATTATATAACTTTTATACACTATCTTATTTATCTACGCCCTTATTCGTCCTCACATAATACCTGGCTATATTTATAGTATTGAAGTTACCCAATATCTCATTTGAACCCGGATCTACTAAAGTATAACAGTTAGGATATACCACTGCCGAAATAACATAAGGCCCTTTATACAACAACGAAAATTTCCGCATGATTTTATGTTCTTTATTTGAACGCACAAAAGTCTTAAGTTTCACATAATCACCTGTACGATAGACCTCTAACTTACGCCGTTTGTCCGCCTGTCGCTTACGTCGTTCACTAGAACTTTTAGAGTTTTCTATCGCTACATTTCGCACCTGTTCCGTATCCCGCACACTATGGCCTAATAACCATTCATCGCCTAATTCCTTGTCAATAGTTAACGGTTCCCGCCTACCAAACGCTAACTCATTAGGCGCAAAGCCTGTGCTTGTGTGTTCGATATTATTATAGCAATTTTGAATGTCCGGTAACACGTCGACCCAACTACGATTACTTCCGCCGCAATAAGTTCTAATCAGTCGACCTAGCTCGCGATTCACTCTTTCTACGCTATTAGATTTTGGACAATACACCGACGTATGAGTGACTCGAATCCCTAGCTGTTTGAGTCCAAATTCCCAAACTTTCGATATGAACTGTGGTCCTGAGTCCGTAATTATAGTTTCGATAGGTATTTCCCTATGAAATCTCTTTGTACAAGCGAGCACGCTCTTACCTGCCGCTTTTCGCATTGGATATAATTTTATTACCTTACTGTACACGTCTTGAATCACATATACATATTGATACCCGAATTTACCTACGGGCAATGGCCCATAAAGGTCCGAGAAAACTTTCTCACCCAACTTTTCCGCCAACACCGGTGTACAAGGACCAACGGTATTGTTAGTACTTGGTTTGACCTTTTGACATATGTCACAACTTCTTATCACCGCGCTTATCACCCTACTCATATGAAGAAAATAATATCTGTCCTTCATCAGTGCTAATATTTTATATCTGCCGTAGTGACCTATTTCTTCATGTATGTGTAAAATTAGTTCCTCCTGTAGTGATTTCGGAATTACTAGCAACTGTACGTTCCGCTTCGGCACGTGAAAATATAACGTATCACCTACTAGCTTGTAATTTTCAAAACCTCTCGTTCCGGTATCTACCACATTACGTCTGATACAACTACTAATTCGATTTAACCGCTCATCTTCGCTTTGTAATCTCGCAATGTCCCGTAAACTCGAAATAACACTTGCGGTATTCGATGCCTGAAACCAGAATATCCCCGGCTGAACATTTGTACTGTCAATCATACCTCCAGGTCCCGCTATTTGCCTGCTTAGCGTGTCGGCAATTTGATTATCAGTCCCTCGCACAAATTCTATGTCGTAATCGAATTGCTCTAAAAACATAATCCACCTCGTTACGCGTGCCCCTAATAAAGTCCACGACTTAATGAACGTCAAACTTTTATGATCAGTTCTAATAATAACCTTTTCTCCCCGCAAATATATCTCAAATCGCTTTAAAGTGTATATAACTGCATACATTTCCTGTTCACTGATAGCCCATCTCGTCTGAGCACCCTTAAATGCCTGCGAACAGAACCCTATAATTCGTTCCTGGCCCGAATCATCTAATTGATAAACATAGCCCCCAATTCCTATAGCGCTGGCGTCACATTGAACATAATATGTTTTCCCGCCAATGGCTGACTCAAAATTATACTTTCTGAGAATTGGTTTTTTATCTCGTCAAAAGCACTTTGCATCTGCGCATTCCAGACGAACTTGACTCCAGACCGTAATAAATTGTACAAGGGCTGTGTTAACGTTCCAAATTTTTTTATAAACCTCCGAAAGTAATTTATGAACCCCAAAAACGCCCTCAATTGCCTGACAGTTCTGGGTGACGGATATAATTTAAGTGTTTCAATTTTGTCCGGGTCCATCTGCAAACCTTTTGTAGACAAAATATGCCCCAATAACTTGACCCTTTTTTGTGCGAACTCGCATTTTTTTAGTTTGCATGTGAAGCCCGCGTCTTTCAATTTACTCAGAACCGTGTCCACTTGAGACAAATGCTGTTCGAAGTCACCCTCAGTTAAAATTGCCAAATCGTCAACAAAATTTAAACAATATGACCTAACCTCTGGCCCTAGAATTAAATCCATCGCCCTCGAAAATGAACCCACACTGGTTTTCAACCCCTGAGGTAAAACGTTGTAAACATAACTTCTGCCTTGATATACAAAACCCGTGTATCGTTTAGATTCGTCTGATAATGGTATAGAAAAATACGCATCTTTGATATCAATAACCCCTATGTAATTAATTCGGCGCCCGGATTGCAATATCTCACTCATTAAAGGTGTGGTTTCAACCTCCCCAACCATTCCCGTGTTTAATTGTCGTGCATCTAGCAGAATACGGACCTCTCCTGATTTCTTTAATGTACAAGTCAATGGACTGCTGAAATCCGTAGATTGCCTGCTAATAATACCTATCAATTCCATTTCTTCCAAACGTTTTGTTACTTTATCGCGATATGCGAACGGTATGGGATAGCTTCGTTTTACGAAAGGCGTTTAATCTCTCATTTTTATCTCATGTATATATTTATTTGTCCGACCTACCATATCGCTAAACAACTCTGCATGTTTATTTAACATCGGCAATAACCTTGTTTTGTGTTCAACAGGTATTGATGAATTATTCACATATTCCTCTATCATATTTCTACTGGTATCTTGGTTCTGTACTTCCATTGTACAACAGCAAAAATCCTGATTAGGGCCAGTACCTAATGGTATTTCACACATCCGCCCGGCGCTTCGTATAATTAGCCTCTTATTACCCTCACACATTAAACTCGCTCGCGTCTGTTGTATAAAATCAAACCCCAAAATTAAATCTTTAGGCACCCTTGTTAATACTAGCATTGGAGTATCGATAACGCATTCACCTATTGTTAATGGTAACGTTACTAATTTATCAACCTTTTCCTTACTGACTCCAAATGCACCTGTGATTCTCAAACTTGGAATCGGTATTTCCGTCGGTTTTCCCAATTGTCTGCACACTTCTTCGTACACTCTCCGACTTATTACGCTGATTTCGCTCCCCGAATCAATCAAACTCCTTACAACAATATTCCCAATACGCACATCTATCTCAGGTAATGTCAATGTACTACATAACTCGCGCCCACACTCAGTCGAATCGTCGTCTCTGAATATCGTATGTAAACGTCTGTCATTTCGATCTCTACAATTCGATCTAGATTTTTCCTCTAAACACACGGCATATCCGTGCGCTTTATGCGCTAGTAATTGAATAAATTCATTCACACCCACGTTCGAATCCAAATTACACAAATCATACAGTCTATGTTTTTTCCCAATTTGATCGGCTGTCCACCCGAACCGTAATAAATATCTGAGCGCGAACGACCCGCGCGAGTCCACTAGTTTTTTGAATTCTGACTTATCGCATTATTCCTGTCACTTGAACTTTGCCCTGCCTCTGTATCTCCTGAACTATCATTGCCCCTCTGGAACCCTATTGCCTTGAAGCTAGGCTGAGGCTGTCTGCCTCTACCGCGAAAATAACCGCGACCACGCGTCCCAAATTCGTTTCGCGCCTTCGTTACCACGTTATAATTATTCCTACGACTCATCGCGTTATAACGTAACGTATTTACCCGCATAGCTCGATATTGCCCACGCATGTAGCTATTCCGCCTTACATTATTCGTATCCATTGTCTCAGAACCATGTATCGCACTTAATTCCCCATCGACATTCCGTTCTAAATGCCGAAGGAATTCGACCGCATCCCGTATAGTCATAGTTTCCTTTCTAGCAAAAAACGCTACCTGAATATCACGCGGCAACTGTCTGAAAATCGTGTTGATTTTCTCCGTATCAGTAAACGGTATCGTAAGCTCATATATGCTATTCAATTGAGAGGCAAAGAATTCTTCCATACTTTGACCTCTCTTAGAATCAAACTTCGCAGTTAGGAATCTTTGCTTAATTAATTCCTGTTCATTATCACCCCAGAATACCTCTCTGAAATCTTTTTCAAAATCCGAATAGGTTCGCCATGAGTCTCTGTATATGCTCATTCGAACTTTCGCAATTCCTACCAAACTATCCGTTGCCCATATCAAAGCCCTAGAACTATCTCCCGAGACTTTAATATAAGCCTTTAAATCTCTTAAGAAAATCATCGGATTTTCCGAACTCCGCCCATCGAATGTCAGCAACTTCTGTGTCATTTTCACAATGCATGATTGACGTTTTTCTACCGATTGTTCAAACGTCTCTAGTTCCTGTCTGTCAGTCTGTCTGTCCGAAGTCCTACTAGCATTGCTCGTGCTGGAACCCCTTTCCAAACTGTCTAATCTATTCACTATTTCAGATAACATTTGCGTCACCTGTTCTGACGCCATTTCACTTGTGTGTGAAAGTGAATTTTGTGCTACCCGACTATCGTTTTTTCTACGCCGGCCGGCCATTATTCCTATTAAACCGCCGTAGCTCGTACAAAGAATTGTGAAAACAATGCCCCTTTTTTTGCTTATTTCTTACTTACAAAACTGAACTGTTTAAAATCGTTTCTACGTTGTGTTATTTTTAAAAGTAACGCGTTAGACCTTGATTCTTTTAGAATATCTAGGTATCAGACTATCTAGGATATCCTGGTCACGGCACCAAAAATCTGTACCAGCACCAGGCCAAGGTCGAGCCGCCGCTATCAGTAGCTATGATCGTCTATTCTATCTATCCCAAAATGAGAGGACCCGATTCAGCTGTAAGATTTGTGAGTTAAGAATGATAAGTCTGAATTTCTCGTTCGTCGAGAAGTTCGTTAGGCGTACAATAGTCGAACGAAGTTTGGTTCAGGGAGTTACAGTTTCAAGTTAGACAGAGAAAGCATATATGTCCGCGAGCCGGTAATTCGCATCAGTCAGCGATGTATTGCGCCAGAACGATCGTTGTTATATTTTATGGATGATGGCACCATCTGGTTTTTGTATATATGGGCGATTGGAACATCTTTTGTTTTAGTTTTAGTGGTCGACCACAGTTTATAATATTTGTTTGTGATATCGTATAGATATCCGTCGTAGTTTTACGACGTGGGTACTCAATGATATTTCATGTGCTCGCTAGTAGCGGCTTGTGGTGGTTCCAATTATATATTTGGTTCACGGCAATAACGATCCGAAAAGACCGGTTTACACAATTGCGATTTGAGTTCCGAAATGGGTTCTGAACTAGCGGTTACCTCAAAAGGTCCGTGACGTTTTGAAACCTTCAACTCTGCGCAATTTGAGCTGGATGTTATCGAAACGTAAGCATTATTGTTTTAGGAGATCTAACCCACACCATAGCGAAGTGCATAGTTCGATAAATACCGAACTATGAATTCCACTAGCCTCAGCACGTCCTGGGCTGAGCCAAATCATATATACCGACTCAGCTTACACATTAGACCTCCAGCGAAATTTACATTTAATTTAAAAATGCAACTTGAATCCAATCTGACCCAAGGCAATGCAAAACACCTACCCGGTCATAAACAATGAACTTTAGACTGTAAATTGATCTCTTCGCGCGTCCCCGACAACACTCAAATGTCAAAATATCAACAGGATATGTTATCTGTGTTGACACCGGTTTAACTTTGTTCTGAATTTGTTATTTCCATCCGCGGAACCTCATCGATCAAACAGTCTCCCTATGCCCTGCCAACCTAGGTTTAGCCGCAACTAAACTCCTGTCTAGCCTAGTCTAAAAACCTAGTGTTATACCACGTCCATTATCGACACCACTCGAAAATGGTTGAGTTTGATTTGAATGTGCTTGAATGTTTAACGACTGTGTGTGTGGGAATTACAAAACTCGCTACTCGAAAGGAATGAGGAGAGGATTAGCCCGCGAATATCCTAAGAGCCAATCCAGGAACCCTATGGTGAAGGAAAAAGGAATTTAGGGTCGCTCCAAGCCCAGACTCAGACTCAGAATAATTGACTTACAAGTTCTTTTCTAACGACCCAAGGATAGTTTTGGAATTTGGGGTTGGTTGATATAAAGGTAGGAACCGAGGTATATCTCGGCGCTTCAGACACTCACGAAAACCCACTGAAACTTCGCAATCACAAATTCGTATAGTTCTGACGCGTAACACGGCAGACAAAACTGTTTAGAACTCGTGAAAGACGACTGTCACAGTAGCTAGACGCTGAGACTGAATGCCCTCCCCTCTCATGCTCTGGTATTTATATGCGTCCTTTGCGAACACGCTCTGCCCAAGCGAAGCTTCTTATCACTAACTACACAGGGTCTAATTTCAACCATGCCATGCAGATCCGCCGTTCTACAAATTGTGTGTACGCATATTCACTATGATCAACCGTAGGTGATCACTCAAATCATTTGGTACTGCCGATACACAGAATCTGTTGATCGCTGACCAATAAAAGCTTGTTGCGATTAATTAAGCATTCCCGACCGCTAGGGCGCGTAGCTAAGACCACCAGAATGCTATCCAAACTAGCGGTGTCAGACCCTCCATATCATACCTCAATCGCAATTGTGTATTTGCAATCAACATAATAGCTTTCTCCGTTCCATAATAACCTTTCATTATTTAGTTATTCATAATTTTATTCAACGCGCAGCCAAATCGGCTCTGATCTCTACACATCTCGCAGGAATGCGACAAAAAAACTTGGCCTGAAAACTTCCACGAACCAACCCACGCGTCGGCTCTGTTTTTTTTGCCAACTTTGCCAGTAAGCTACGCAAAACCCCCAAACGTTATCTGAACCGATTCTCGTATTCAAAACAGCGCGGCGTTGGGCTAGCTCTCTACCACGCAGAATGAAGTATCAAATGTACCGAATCTCGTGTACCATTACAGGGTGTAGGCAGAGACCAAAGACCTCCACCTGCTATTATTGTTTAGTAATGTGATTGATTAGACGTATCGAAAGTCTTATCTGTTATAATGCGAATCTGGCATTATGGTCACCTCCCATGTAGCACGAAGCTGCATTATAAGTATACTAAAAAAATCCACACAAGGTCCACATCGGTTCCTTAAGCACTTTTAACGACTTATTAGTGTCCACTCGGACAGCAATAGCTCCTAGGATATAACGAGACCCAATATAATGCATAATTCTGTACTGCGATTCTATTAAGCGCTACAGAGTCGCCACAGACTCCGTTTTATTCATCATTTAGTAAGTAGCGTTGGACCATATCAGCTGCAAAAAAGCATTTTGTGCACACAAATAGAGCAGTTTCCTGAATAACGGTTAACAGGTGTACCTTTAAAACACTTGCATTTCAAAAGAGAACATATGAACCTCTAAACGCAAACTGTAACGATGTGTAGTCCATTAAAAAAAATATAATGCTCTATGCTGCTTAAACGTGCACTTTTACGTTACATTACTCAGCTGATGGAGTATACTCGTATATCGGCATTAATATAGGCCAAAATTGTACCAAGTGTGACGTTTTATGCAGTTACACAGCAGCGCACTGCTATAATAGAATTTATATCGGCATTTAGTCTTCTGGTATAAGCATTTGGCATTAAATTAAAGTTAACACCGACAACTCCTTAATCCACCATTTTTAAGTAAGGCTTTTTGCATTCTTAAGCTAAATATTTACAAGCGTATTGTAAATATTTAGCTTTTATCCATTTGGATTATTTCAGAAATATCGGCTTGAAGCGAATTAGATAAAAATAAATGAATATGTTTTCATGTTACTACTAGCTTACGTGTAAAATTAATATGTAAAAATCTATTACGTGGAAATGGCTTATTTTATTTTAAACGTTTTTCATGTATTTGTGGATATTATAAGAGCACGTGAAATTGTTTAACTAAATATACATTTTAATTCAATCGTACAGCAATGTACCATGTAATTTGTGCCCAAATTAGAGTAATATCAGCATCCTATGCGCATATAATGCTGTTATGCAGCTATTTTTAGCAGCTAATGTGTCCAAGGTTTACAGTAAAAATGCTGTTATACAGCGAACCTTTATGCTACTTGGGCAGCACAAAGGTACATCTGTACTTTACCAAGTAGGTAATACTAGAGTATAGTCATGCACCTCTATTATTAGTAACTATGTATTATAAGCATCTTATAGGTACCTTCAACTATATAGTATATCTATAGATAGACTAATAGTGGAGGGAGTACAAAATTAATCAGTACGAACTCAAGGCAATGAGTACTTGTAGGTACTTACCTATATCATATCAATTATTTGTGCTGATGGCGCACTCTAGCTATAGATGGTAAGTGTTATGTTAACTAAGATTATGAGTTGCTAAGTTTAATATGGGATTTGAATCAGTTCAAACATATCTACCTTTATGTACATATATGTATATAAGTGGTAGTTATACCTATAGGTATAAAAAAAAATATGCATCATTAATGATTCACAATATAGTTACAGACATAATTATTACAAAACATTTTGAGTCAGACAAAACAGAAACATCTGAACCTGAGCTAGGTGATTAACCTGTATTTCAGATTCAGCGCTCTTCCAAGTTACATAATACTTGCTGTAGATAGCAAAGATTGAGAACAGGAAATATATTAATATAAATCTAATTCTAAAAGCCAATTATAATTTAAAACATTTAGAATAACTTACAACTAAGATAAATTACATTGAAAACTGCGAGAATTTAGATAACTATTTTACAAAAAAAGCGGAATTGGTGAGTGTAAGGAAGAACCTCTCTTTGAATATCGTGAGTATGAATGAGTGTGTGTGAGAGGGTGTGTAGAGTTGCACTGATATACTCTTTTTAAATATGAAACGAATATAAGATATGACTTGGTTATGAATATGAGTGACAAAAATAAGAAGAAATTACTACTTATAGATTTATTATGGTGCGTATAGTACAATTTTGAATATCAAAGACAGATAAACCTATCTCATCCTGACATGGTTTGCTGGAAGAGATCTCTTGTTAGAGATAAGCTCGCCTTTGTACACTATTTTAATATATATCTTGTCAAATAATTATTTGTGTGCAATAAAGAAATTATATATAACTTGTTTAATTATTTTACGAGAAAAAACTAGAGCTAGCTGACAATTTCGAGCAGGTGCTCAGTTTGCTCATAGTTTAAAATTTGGAGAGCATCGAATAAAGCTGTATTTACGTGATGGGTGATAAGGGGGTATATAACTATTTTCCTACTTAGCCTATTGTATAATAACGGTCCAAGGAAGAGGAAGAATCTATGGGCAAAAGAGGTCCGGAAAACTCGAGAGTGACAGCAGACCCTATCATTACGGCGACTAGTTATTGAATTGGGGTTAAACGTCATAAGTGAATGTTGTTTTATCACAGTTGAGTAAATAAAAAGTTGCCTAACTGTAAGCACACTACAGGACTCAAAAAGAAGCTTAGTTGGGTATAAAACTGGTCGGAAAGTGCAAACCTTTAAGACTGCTCTCTGTGCTCGTTCTAGTTTTAAGAGGTTGGTTTTGGTTGCACCGCCCCATGATGTTATACAATATGTTAGGACGGATTTACAGAGCGCGATATAAACTCTTTTCATCAAGTTACCATCGGCAACATGTCGCAAGGTTTTGAACACGTAGATGAGTTTGCGAATTCTTCCACTGATCATCTCAATATGTGGTCCAAAACTTAGACTTTGGTCAATAATTACCCCAAGATATTTAATTTTGGAGGTTTTAGTTAGAGCAGGACAAGAACAAGAACCAGAAGTAGGGTCAGGACAACGGTGAGCTATCAGGACACCATCAGGGTCTTGAGTATTCCAAATTAAGAATGACATAAACTTAGTTTTCTCTGCATTTAAAGTTAATAAATTATTTCTCAGCCATGAGGTAGCTCTATTTAAGCCAGCCTATGCAGCATCAAAGGCATCCCTCCACGTTTTAGCTGAGAAAAGAAGAGCCGTGTCATCCGCGTAGGTAAAAATCCTTCCCCGATGTAGATCCAGTTCGCAAAGATCATTTATGTAGACCAGGAATAAGGTAGGACCAAGAATGCTGCCCTGAGGCACACCATAAGAGATGGGTAAGTCGGTGCTTCGGTGGTTGCCTATCCTGACAAACTGGGTCCTATCAGTAAGATAATCCTCCAGTAGTTTCAGTTGCAGTCCACGTATACCCATTCTGTCCAATTTGTCCAGTAACAACGGGACAGAGACCGTGTTAAAAGCCTTGGCAAGATCCAGAAAGATACCCAATACTTTATATCCTCCATCAAGGTTTTTTACAATGTGGTCAGTAAGTTCATGCACTGCATCGCTAGTCGAGATATTTTTGCGGAAGCCAAATTGAGAAGCCGACAAGAGGTTATTTCTTTCCAGGTACAGGACAAGTCTATTGTTTACCATTCGCTCAAGCAGCTTGGAGATTGATGGAAGGATAGAGATAGGTCGATAATTATTCACACGGTCCCTGTCATTAGACTGTGCATCGGGAGCACCATTGATTTCTTCAGGGTCTCAGGAAAAATGCCTTGTGAAAGACACAAATTAAAAATGTGCGGTAAGGGGGGAACAAAGAATATTTTATTGTTTTTAAGGATACGATTTGAGATTTGATCCCAGCCCACCGCACACACGTCTCTCAGATCCACAATCAGTCTTTCTAATTCGGCATGATCAGTCTCAAGCAAGACAAACGACGTGGTTGTTCGCGTTTGTTTAGTAGTCCTCAGTGGCGCTGCAACGGACGGACATTGAGCTATATTTATTTTTCTAGCCAAGTTTTCTCCTTCGGTCGCAAAAAAGTCATTAACACTGTCAATGGAGACAGAAACACCTCCCGAACCCAACAGTTCAGTCGCCGTAGTTCTAGATTTGTTAGTATTTGTAATTTGTTTAATTGCCTTTCATAGTACTTTTGAGTCATTGGCAGCCTTATCTATTTTATTTCTCTCGTACGTTCTCTTTGTTTTTTTAAGTAAATTATTACAGAAGTTTCTGTACCTCTTATATGTTGTGAGAAAAATGAAGTTTCCTGGATTATCCTTTGTCTTTTTGTGCAACCGGTCTCTGTTCCTCATATAGCGGATCAGTCCTGGTGTAATCCACGGTTTAATGACCTTTTATTTTCGAGAAAGTTTTATGGTGGTTGAGTTTTGGTCGATGGCTTGTTGAACAAAAGATATAAGATTGTTAAGGGCTTCATTAGGATCCGAGGACGAGAATATCGGTTGTAAGTCGGCGTTGTTTAGTTGGAGGTTTAGTCTTGCATAGTCGATCCTGGTAGCAGTGGTTTGGAAGAACTCTCGATTATGCTTAATTTTTAGAGAAAGAACTACTAGTTGATGATCAGTTAAGGTAGAGTTTGTTACCATGGTGATTGCAGGTTTTTTTGATTTTAATAGTACATGATCAAGGCAAGTTCTTTCTAATCTTGTACGCAAGCAGTGAGCCGGCAGGAGACCATGCGAAACGCACAGATTGAGATATTCATGTGCTCTCGGGTCAAGAGATTCACCAGGAAGAATGTTTATGTTAATATCCCCTACAATACAAATGGTATTAAGAGATTTGAGGGAATAGAGAATAGTGTTTAGTGATTCGAGAAAGTCTTCTACCTGTTTTTTCGAAGGAGAGCGGTAAATAGCGACAATAGCAATTTCCGTTCCTATCTTTATTATAAGGCAATTGTAATCTCGGCATATAGGTTCTTCAACTACCGATTTTAATTCTTCCTTGACGTATACCACGACTCCGTCATTCTGTAGGTATTTTTTTTTATATATTTATATATATATATATATATATATATATATATATATATATATATACATATATACATATATATTGTATATACAGTGGTAATACATAATTTATATATGTAGCTAGTTAAAAATAAAAATTCCTTTTGAAATCAGTAGGTCTTCATAAGATGAATCAAATGAGCTCAAACTCAATGGGTTGACAAGGAATACCACGGTTCCTTCTACCACCTTAGAACTCCATCATCAGGTAACAATGATGGGACCAGGAAAAATTAATAGGGCGTGTCACCACGAATCATGAAGCCCGATCTCGATGGCTTTAGAAGTAGATCTCAAGCTTCCGTCTACTACCTTCCTTCCAGCTCCATCATCAGGTGATCATGAAGAGATAATTGTCAGGTGCAAAGAACAGGTCTTTTCACGACGAATATAAAGAGCCGAAACTGAGATTGGATAAAATCAAAAAATCAAAATCAAAATCAAAAATCATTTATTTCCATAGGATGTTGTTACATCACTTAGATCCGTCATTACATTTTTTTGGGTGGATTCACTAACACAATGGCGGAATCTGTGGAGAAGAGCTCACCGAAGAAACTCCACAGTCATCGCATCTTTTGCGTTTCCTTTTTTAAATAAAATATTGTCAAATTACAAAATGAATGCCAATTATATATCGAAACAGCCTGTTACTCAAACAATCTATTCCCATGGACATCTGTCCTCTAAGTAATCAGATATCCTATAGTAACCTTTTTTATACAATTTCTGTTTTATTATTATTTTAAACTTGTCTAAAGGTAAGTTTTTAATATCAGTAGGGACCTTATTGTAATAGCGTATACAATTGCCTTTAAAATAATTACTAATTTTATGTAGTCGGCTTACATAAGCAACCAACTTGTCTTTATTTCTAGTATTAAAATTGTGTATATCACTGTACTTCTCAAAATTAGTTATATTTCTTTTTACATACACAAGATTGTCATAGACATATTGAGACACAAATGTCAGAATATTGATTTCTTTAAACTTTCCCTCAGTGACACTCTAGGCCCTAATCTATAAATTGAACGAACAGCCCGTTTCTGCAGAATAAATATACTATAAGCATTCGCAGCGTGACCCCACAATAAAATACCATAGGTCATTAGACTATGAAAGTAACTAAAGTAGACTAGTCTAGCGGTGTCTACGTCGGTAAGAGCTCTAATTTTTTTAACTGCGAACGCTGCCGAACTCAGTCTGTTCGACAATTTATTTATATGAGGATCCCATTGTAGTTTGGCGTCTAAAGTAATGCCCAAAAAGACAGTCGACTGCACAAGGTCCAATCTCTGTCCTTTTATAAATATGTCTGTAGTTACCGGGTTCACATTGGGTAACACGAATTCAATAAATTTAGTTTTCTTTTCATTAAGTAATAAATTGTTAACAGTAAACCAGTTCACTATACTAGAGATAGCATTGTTTACCTCGTCATAATTTGATTGCTGTCTTTTAACTTTAAATATCAAAGAAGTATCATCGGCAAACAATTCTAACCCATGTTTTGCTTTAACAAGGTAAGGTAAATCATTAATATATACTAAAATCAAGAAAGGACCAAGAATTGAACCTTGCGGTACGCCCATACTTATTGAAGACCCAGGTAATCTTTTCCCATTAACATCGACCATCTGAACCCTATCTGTTAGATGTGACTCCAGAAGGCCAAGTGCCTGATCTTTTACACCATAATGGAGTAACTTCCTGACAAGAGTGTCATGATGGACGCAATCAAAAGCCTTGGATAGATCGCAGAAGACACCTATTGCATCCATTGCGTCTTCCCAGGCATCAAAAATATTGTCGATTAGTTCAACACCAGCATCGGCTGTTGAACGACCCTTTGTGAAACCAAACTGAGCAATATGAATTAAATTATTGAAATAAAAATGACTTTGCAATTGATTAAGTATGAGTTTTTCAAATATTTTGCTAAGCGTTGGTAGTATCGATATGGGTCTAAAATTGGTGAGGTCTGATGTACTACCAGCTTTGAATAAAGGTATAACTTAACTAAGTTTCATCAAGTCAGGAAACACACCATTATCTATACATTGATTAAATATACAACAAAGGTGAGGTGCAATACAATCTACAATGGAACTAATAATTTTTACTGACAGACCATGGGCGTCAGCTGTCTTTTTCATTTCCAGGGATTTAAACGCTTTTACAATGTCTTCATTATTTACGTGCCTAAATTTAAAATCTGTTTTACAATCCTCAAAGTTTTGTTTAAGTATAGATTCAGCAGCAGCGGGAGATGAATTTAAAGACTTGGTTGTTGAAACTGGAATGTCCGTAAAGAAATTTTCGAAAGCTTTTGCTACTTCTAGGTCTGTACTTAGCAATTGATTATCTATCTTAAGCTTGAAGTTATTATGTGTAGCTTTGGCCTTTCCAGTCTCTCTGTATATAATTTGCCAAGTCGTTTTCATTACATTGCTACTAGATTCAATTTTGTTTTTAATGAAATTAGATTTAGCTACGGCACAAACGCGTTTAAACATTTTTGAATAACTACGAACATAATCTAGAAAGGCCGTATTTTTGTTATATGATTTCTCTTCATAGAGTTCATATAATCTTCGTCTGCTCCTATGAATTCCAACTGTCGCCCAATCACTAAACAAAGCTTTGTTATTAACTTTTATAGTTTTTGATTTAAATACCGTATCATATTCATTTTTGACAAGGTTAAATACTGAGTTGTACAACAAATTTGGATCGTCACTGTATGGTATTTCCCATAGTTTATCTAAAATATTATTCCTGTAGTGTTCAAGCCGAGTGTCACTAACGGGCACACATGTAATATTCTCTTTTTGGTCCTTTTTTATTTTAATATTGAATATACCTATCTGACCAGAGTGATCAGAGGTTAATTTATTGATGACCGATTTGAAAATGGGCGTAATGTTAGTAAATATATTGTCAATGCAGGTAGCAGATGTTGCAGTAATTCTAGTAGGCTCCAAAAACAGATAGTTCATGTTGTGACATAAAAATCAAGATTTTAATCTTGTACAAATATTATTATCCTCTAACAGATTAACATTAAAATCACCACAAATTATAAAAAAATTGTTTTTATCGCTGATTTTAATCAACACTTCATCCATTTTCTTTTCGAATAAATCAAAGGATGAATCTGGTGGTCTGTATACGCTCATTACAATAAGTTGTTCAAGTTCAATACAGGCTATTTCCATGGTACGCTCAACAGACAGGCTCACTATGTCAACTCGTTCCTTATATTTAAAACTATTATTTACAAGTATTAAGGAGCCACCGCGATCAGCTGTTTTTCTGTTGAACGAACTAGCAACGTGGTGGTTATTAAAGTTGAACATGAACTGATAACTCTTTAAAAAGTGCTCTGTTATACATAAAATATCAATATTATTACAGTTATAGTAGATAGGATTAGTATGGTTCCTTCTCCCACCGTCGGGCTCCATCTTGAGATGCTCGATGGTACCAAATTATTGTAATTTCATCTAAACTACAATACTAAGTTTCGTGATGATAGAAGAACTAGAAATAAGCTAATTTTATGCAAAATATGTAGGTATGTGTTATACGCCTGTTTGAACATTAGACATGCATTTGGCTGTCAGGTTGATCTCCATTAAAATAAATTGAGTTTTCTGACTCTATCTATGAGTGAGATTCATATTCCTCACCATTCAGCATTTCCCATAAATCGCGACTAAAAATTATGTTGAGTGCTAAGTTTCTCCAGAACTTCACAAGACAAATAAAATAAACATGATGCATTAGAAACTTTGCGATAGTGTTGGCAATGGGAAAGATATGTGTGGCTTTTAGTGTTAAATATTACAATATACTTAGTTTTGGTGAAAACAATATTTTATGTGTGTTTTATGCGACCAATTCTTCAATAAAGAACATGGTTAGGGCCAATATCGATAATTAATTCCCTACCCATTTCATTGAAATTTCAAAAAATTAAGGTCAAAAAATCCAGTAGGTAAAATGTTACCTTACCCCCACTACCTTTTGATATTATTATCAGGACATCTCTAGGAATAGCTGTACCAAATTTCAAAACTATTGGAAAATTTCCTCCGATCGTCGATTTTTAGACTAATTTTCTCAGGCTAATAATCATTAAACTTTGGACCGCCATACATTAAAAAAAATGTCACTCACACGCCAAACATGTTTGACATGCTACGGAAAATATAACGTAATTCATACGAGATAAGGTCTCTTTTAATATAAAAAATTGTGTCGGCTATAGCCGACGTGGCCCCAGTGGTACCACTTTCAGTTGTCGGCCAGTGCCGACTGGGGCGGTCAAAAGGTAGAGTTATTACGTATAGTGCGTCCGTGCCTGTAATGCTGCCTAATATAATAAGTTCAAATTGTCAAGAGACTGGACCAAAGCTGCAATTTTCCTAATGTATTAAGCATACGATGTTCAATTTTCTCAGAATTCAGCGTCATATTTGCAGGTAATGTCAAGCGCACTGAAATGATTCAGGTGGACCCTGATGTGAGCTTTCGAGAGTTGATATTGAAACCTTTATTAGTAAGTTGATTTATTTATGCACTTTACTCCTGTTAAATTCTAAAACTGAAGATGAAAATCGAGTAAGCATAGTACTATTCTCTGAATAACTTCCATGTTTTGCATGTTGTCAAATTTATTTAGAGAATACAGAGAAATACAAACCCCCTTCCGTTGTGTCGGGCCGACTCGAGCCAAACGAACTAAACTAAGTTGAAAGTCGATAGCTCACGACCTTCAAGCTGTAATCCTCACCATTTTTATGAAGGTTTCAACCTTCATGAAAATGAAATTTGATAATGCTAAAAAATAGTCCAGAAATAGTCCTAAATAGTCCACCAAGAAAGAAAATTAGTCCACTTATACACAGTCAGGTCATAAGTTCTGTCACACAATAAAAACTTTTGAATTTAGAACGCTGGCCACAAAAAAGTTTATTGAATTCTAATTTCGAATTTTTCATGAAAATAAAAATGTGTACTTTTTAGAATTTTCCTCATTTTAAAATATGGAGTGGACACTTAAAGAAGACCGTGTCGCAGTTATTGCGTTGCATCGTTGCGGTTACGCGCCAATTCAGATTTTCGACTTACTGAAAAATTTGAATATAACCAAAAGATTCGTTTATCGTACCATAAAACGATACAATGAAGACTCTAGTGTAGATGATAGATCAATAAGTGGTCGCCCTCGCTCTGTTAGGACTCCAGCAGTGATAAAAGCTGTGAAGGTGCGAATTCAAAGAAATCCCATATGTAAGCAGAAACTGTTGGCCCTTCAGATGGGGTTAAGCAGGACCAGGGTGAAAAGGGTGTTAAATGAAGACTTAGGGCTTAGGGCATATCGAAGAAAAACAGGACATCGTTTGGACGCTCGTTTAAGAGATGCCGCGCTTTGTTATAGCGGTACGCGGGAAAAAAGCATCGGGAAATTCTTTTTTCGGATGATAAAATTTTCACCGTGGAAGAGAGCTACAACAAACAAAATGATAAGGTGTACGCACACAGCAGTGAAGAAGCGAGCAACCGTATTCCGCGTGTCCAACGAGGTCATTTTCCATCCTCGCTCATGGTTTGGTTGGGAGTCTCTTATTGGGGCTTAAATGAGGTACATTTTTGTGAGAAAGGCGTAAAAACGAATGCAGTTGTGTATCAAAATACAGTCCTCAAGAACCTTGTGCAACCTGTTTCTCATACCATGTTTAATAACAGGCACTGGGTATTCCAACAAGATTCTGCGCCAGCTCATAGAGCGAAAAGCACACAAGACTGGCTGGCGGCGCGTGAAATCGACTTCATTCGGCACGAAGACTGGCCCTCCTCCAGTCCAGATTTGAGTCCGTTAGATTACAAGATATGGCAACACTTGGAGGAAAAGGCCTGCTCAAAGCCTCATCCTGATTGAGTCACTCAAGGCATGCTTGATTAAGGCAGCCACCGATATTGACATGGACCTCGTTCGTGCTGCGATAGACGACTGGTCGCGCAGAATAAAGGCCTGTATTCAAAATCGCGGGGGTCATTTAGAATAAACTTTATTACCATAAGAATCTATGTTTTATTAAGTTCATTTTGCTATATAAATGTTTACATAAATAATAAACATGTCTAAATTATTTCATATTGCACATGTGACAGAACTTATGACCTGACTATGTAGTTTCGAAGTTATAGCTATAAGTTGGTGAGGATTACAGCTTGACGTCAAGCTGTAATCCTCATCTCTCTTGCAAGCAAACGTAAGGGCCTATTCACTTGGTTTCGATTTCAAAAATTAGTCCAGAAATAGTCCACACGGCATGCCGAATTTCAGAAATAGTCCTTCAACGATTCCAGAGTTATTAAGTCATCTTGGTGAGGATTACAGCTTGAACAATTGTTAACATCAAATATCTCCGGACCGCCTACGACTTCTAGTTTGATATTTGAGTCAAAAAATAGTCCAGAAATAGTCCACCGAAACAATAATAATTTTCACCTGGTTTACTTTGAAGAACGGCATTAAAAATGCAATGTTTAATTTACTATACATTTCAATCAATGTACAGTCGTGTACAAAATAATAATGGGGTAAACCCTAATAAACCGGTTTATACCAATTAATCTCCATAGTCTAGTGGTCTCATACTCGCTTCTCACGCAGGAGATGCGTGTTCGAATCCGGTGCGGACCTTATACTATTGAGATAATTAATTAAACTAATGTACATTATACAGACGTTCTTACGGTGATGGAAAACATTTTTAGGCAACATTTTATCTCCATAGCTGCGGCGATGAGGTAGCCCCCTGCTGTAGGCACCTAACTACCTACCTTCCTACAAAGGTACAAATCAACAAGGTTACAAAAAAATATGAGGTTACAATTATATTACCCCACTGCGCCAGACCGGCTGCGCTATACGACAACCAGTGTTGGATTTTGGTGCGTTGAAAAGGATACAAAAAGAATAGTATATTGTAAAAAAGTATAGTACTCTCTAATACTTATTTAAAAATGATGAAAATATTTAAAATCAACATCATTGATTAGTAATTTTCAAGACTTTACTGCCACTTTCCATAATAATTGAACTCTACTGACAACTCGTTAGAGTTGGAGATCTAGCAAATAAACTTACTTTATTTTGACTGTTTTTTTTAGATATGATATAAATCATAATTTATAAGTCCATTACATGTGACTTATATACAGGCTGTAAAATAAAAGTGTAGTCAAATTAGAGGTTGTTAGAAACAACTTTAACGATGAAACCGTTTTTATCAGAGCAATTTTATTTTTCACCACTATACAGGGTATTGTTATGTAAAGCTACCACCGGGGAAGGGACTATAGTACCCATCATTATGAATAACTTTCCCCAAGAAATATAGGTATATGGGTCTCCCATAGTAAAATGTAATCAGCTGATTGGTCAATGTAATGAGGGACGATTTTTTTCCATTTGCGACCATATGTTTCTGGAGGAAAGTTGTTCATGATGATAGGTACTATAGGCGTAACTTTACAAACAACAGCCTGTATATTCATTTTTGGAAGAGGTTAAAAATAAAAATGCTCTGAAAATGTTTCATGGCGAAACTATGATGTCCCTACATATTTATGTATATGTAGGGACATCATAGTTTAGGGAAGGGGTTAAACCCCTGAAAATTTGACTTCACCTTTATATATACTTATACTCGGGAGGTGCCAATTATTTAGACATAAGCACTTAATTAAATACCTAAAATTTAAATGATTAAGACTGTAATTAATCAAACAATGTTTGATGTTATGTGATGATTATACCAATGAACCGACTGTGATTATTGTGATTAAAACTAATTTATATATATAAATATAATATAAACATAAACATATATATATATATATATATATATATGTATATATATATATATATATATAGAGGTTCAAAACAGGCCCTTTGATTTAATTAACCGATATAAACCGGTTTATTAGGGTTTACCCATTATTATTTTGTACACGACTGTACTTGTATTGAATGTATGGTAAATAAAACATTGTATTTTTAATGCACGTCTTCAAAGTAAACCAGGTGGAAATCATTATTGTTTCAGTGGACTATTTCTGGACTATTTTTTGCCTCAAATTTCAAACTGAAAGTCGTAGGCGTTCCGAAGATATTTGATGATATAAAATGTTCAAGCTGTAATCCTCACCAAGATGTCTTAATAACTCTGGAATCGTTGAAGGACTATTTCTGAAATTTGGCATGCCGTGTGGACTATTTCTGGACTAGTTTTTGAAACCCAAACCAAGTCGATAGGCCCTTCCGTTTGCTTGCACTATAGCTATAACTTCGGAACTATAAGAGGACTATTTTTCTTTCTTTTTGGACTATTTAGGACTATTTCTGGACTATTTCTTGGCAGTGTCATATTTCATTTTCATGAAGGTTTCAACGGTGTCCTCACCTTGAAGGTCGTGATAGCTCATGCAATACAATAACCTCAGTATAGTTTTGACCAATCAAGATGCTCAGATGTTGTTACCGTGTTGTACCTGCCTGGCCCTTAAGCGGAGTCTTGGTGCATGTCCCCTGCGCCTACTCTTCTCATTCTGCCAATCCAACTCCTGCGCCAGCAGGAGTTCGAGTAGGTATCTGCTCTATACAAACATAATAGCGTTACCTATTTTTCCATATGGGGTGGCCGAGGCCCATTTGAGTTGAGCGTCTTTGCTATACCTTATATAACAACCGCAAAGATTTCCGTGTTAAATTAAATTAAATATTTTTTGTATTATTTTTGTTAAGGCGATACCTCGTCCGTGCAAAGGTCCCCGTTACTCCAAGCTGAAAGACCCGCAGTGTGAGAGGGACGGAATCGGGAAAAAATGAAAAAACGTAGCGCTAAACGACAGAAAAATCGTTTAAAAATAAACTACGCTATTTAATTAAAAAGTTTTTTAAGGAGATTTTGAGAATACATAATATCTACATTTTGAACGCAGTTCCACAATGAAATTAGTCAGGATTTCAGAATTACAGGGAAAAACAAAAAAAAATAAAGGTGCTTTCGTAATTAAATTCTATCGCAAAAATTTCATCTAATCGCGTTTTCCTTTAGTGAAAACCTTAATCAAATACTCAATAAACGTTAACCCAAAAATAAAATCTGTAGATGACTTCATGGTGGAGTAAATGGATTCGAAAAAACCCCATTTTTTTTTCGTAGCACCTTAATATAGAACTCCACAACGCGTACCATACTACGCAGAATCGTTGTCAATGGAGGAAAGCATGCGGTCACGATCCCAGCATTGAGGGACCGACAAAGAAGAAGAGCTCCGCTGGTCTAATGGGTTTCACGCTTGCTTCTCACACAGGAGATAGATGTAGGTTCGATTCCTGACCATGTACCAATGAGATAATTAATTTATGTTAAGTACATTATACGGACGTTCTAATGGTGATGGAAAACATTGTGAGGAAACTTTCATTACTCCGGGGCTAGCCCCTTGTCACGCAAAATGAAATATTGCATAACTGCGGCTCAAAGTGGGCACAATTGTGTCTCTATAATGATACCTTGATACCTTGGACACTATTTACACACATTGATCTAGCCCCAAACTAGGATTCCCTGTAACTAGGGTACTAGACAACGATACATGCGAGAACACATTAATGGTTATAAGTTATTATATAAGTTTATTAATAGTGTGTGTAAAACTGTTTGTTCTCCCAATACAATACAAATAAAAAAATAAAAATACACATACTTATATAGATAAATATTATACTTAGATAGAAAAACAACCATGACTAGGGTACAAACATCCGTTCTCATCGACAAATATTTGCCCCATCGGGACTCGAACCCGGGACCTTGGCTTCGTAGGCAGGGACACTGCCGACTCGGCCAATCGGGTCGTCATGGCCTCTGCCACTCCATATGGGAAAAGGCGTGACGCTATGTTATGTTAAGTTATTTTTTGTAATTCATCGGCATCGGCATTGTTCTAACATGAAATGGGGTAGGCCCACAGGCCTTTACTGAGACATAGCTAATAAGGTACAAGGGTCAAGGTCAATCAGTTGAGCCCCTTCCTGATATTTAATTGAGCTGTACTTACGAAGGAAATCTCTTTTTATAAATAAACACGCCTTGTTATTAGTTTTTCTTCGTCTATCAATTAATTAGATGCAAATTTGTTCTACAGCACATTTTGCTCGAGGAATCGTGTGTCTGATGATACACGGCAGCAATGGGAAGCAGCTGTTTGCTGAAGGTGTGCGCTGTGAACTTTTTTAGTTTGTGTTTCAGTTTCAGGTTACTTTGATTGAAACTTTCTTTATACTGGCAAATTGGGAAAGTTCCCAATTGCTTTTCTTTCGGATTTCAACTCTCGGTGTTTTGTTTGAGGATAATAATTGTTATAAAGTACTTTACATATTTTCTGAAATCTCTTCGTAGGTAGAATTATAAAGCTCGTCTTAGCGGATTGTTTTGGCACATTGCATTTAATAATGGTTAGAGCGAGTTGCTGACCGAAAGCTTATCAGTGTGCAGCAGTAGGTACTTATATTGTGCAGACTGCAAATTATGCCAACTAAACTATGTGAGCTAACTAAGATATGCGAAAGCGAGGCTAAGGTAAAATGATCGATCAGTCTTATCCTTACTAGCAATTGGGAATGTAACTGTTTGACCGTTGTGATCGGCTGATAAGCAGTTAATCACATTTTAACTTGTGAATGCATAATCACAAAAAAAAAGTTATTTAAGCAAGTTTGGCTGGTAAGTGTAGAATTACACTTACCTACCTTAGTTTAACTTGGCTTAGCTCAGCTGGATTGGTATAGCTTAGTTTTTAGTCTTCTTCTTATTGTGCCTCTCCACTACTGGAGGTTGGCAGTCAGCTCCTCATATTCCTTCTTGTTCATCGCCAAGCGCATCAGCTGTTCTACGCTGGCCACTCCCGTCCATTCTCTGATGTTGCGGAGCCACGATTTCCTCCTTCTGCCAGCGCGTCTTTTCCCCTCCACCTTGCCCATCATGATGACTTGAAGAAGTCGGTACCGTTCGTGTCGAAGCACATGTCCCAAGTTACTTATTTTCTTCTTTTTAATGATCAAAGTGAGTTCTCGGGATCGTTTGGCGCGCCGTAGAACTTCTTCATTCGTGACCCTATGGACCCAGCTTATTCTCAGCATTCTTCGGTAACACCACATTTCAAAGGCGTCCAGTTTCTTAATGGTTGCCTCCTTCAAGGTCCAAGCTTCGCAACCATACATTACAACTGGCCAGATGCAACATTGAAGCATCCTACTTCGGAGGTGTAGACTGATTTCTTTGTTGCTTGATTGCTGTCTTTTAACTTTAAATATCAAAGAAGTATCATCGGCAAACAATACTAACCCATGTTTTGCTTTAACAAGGTAAGGTAAATCATTAATATATACTAAAAACAAGAAAGGACCAAGAATTGAACCTTGCGGTACGCCCATACTTATTGAAGACCCAGGTGATCTTTTCCCATTAACATCGACCATCTGAACCCTATCTGTTAGATATGACTCCAGAAGGCCAAGTGCCTGATCTTTTACACCATAACGGCGTAACTTCCTGACAAGAGTGTCATGATGGACGCAATCAAAAGCCTTGGATAGATCGCAGAAGACACCTATTGCATCCATTGCGTCTTCCCAGGCATCAAAAATATTGTCGATTAGTTCAACACCAGCATCGGCTGTTGAACGACCCTTTGTGAAACCAAACTGAGCAATATGAATTAAATGATTGAGATAAAAATGACTTTGCAATTGATTAAGTATGAGTTTTTCAAATATTTTGCTAAGCGTTGGTAGTATCGATATGGGTCTAAAATTGGTGGGGTCTGATGTACTACCAGCTTTGAATAAAGGTATAACTTTACTTAGTTTCATCAAGTCAGGAAACACACCATTATCTATACATTGATTAAATATACAACAAAGGTGAGGTGCAATACAATCTACAATGGAACTAATAATTTTTACTGATAGACCATGGGCGTCAGCTGTCTTTTTCATTTCCAGGGATTTAAACGCTTTTACAATGTCTTCATTATTTACGTGCCTAAATTTAAAATCTGTTTTACATTCCTCAAAGTTTTGTTTAAGTATAGATTCAGCAGCAGCGGGAGATGAATTTAAAGACTTGGTTGTTGAAACTGGAATGTCCGTAAAGAAATTTTCGAAAGCTTTTGCTACTTCTAGGTCTGTACTTAGCAATTGATTATCTATCTTAAGCTTGAAGTTATTATGTGTAGCTTTGGCCTTTCCAGTCTCTCTGTTTATAATTTGCCAAGTCGTTTTCATTACATTGCTACTAGATTCAATTTTGTTTTTAATGAAATTAGATTTAGCTACGGCACAAACGCGTTTAAACATTTTTGAATAACTACGAACATAATCTAGAAAGGCCGTATTTTTGTTATATGATTTCTCTTCATAGAGTTCATATAATCTTCGTCTGCTCCTATGAATTCCAACTGTCGCCCAATCACTAAACAAAGCTTTGTTATTAACTTTTATAGTTTTTGATTTAAATACCGTATCATATTCATTTTTGACAAGGTTAAATACTGAGTTGTACAACAAATTTGGATCGTCACTGTATGGTATTTCCCATAGTTTATCTAAAATATTATTCCTGTAGTGTTCAAACCGAGTGTCACTAACGGGCACACATGTAATATCCTCTTTTTGGTCCTTTTTTATTTTAATATTGAATATACCTATCTGACCAGAGTGATCAGAGGTTAATTTATTGATGACCGATTTGAAAATGGGCGTAATGTTAGTAAATATATTGTCAATGCAGGTAGCAGACGTTGCAGTAATTCTAGTAGGCTCCAAAAACAGATAGTTCATGTTGTGACATAAAAATAAAGATTTTAATCTAGTACAAATATTATTATCCTCTAACAGATTAACATTAAAATCACCACAAATTATAAAAAAATTGTTTTTATCGCTGATTTTAATCAACACTTCATCCATTTTCTTTTCGAATAAATCAAAGGATGAATCTGGTGGTCTGTATATGCTCATTACAATAAGTTGTTCAAGTTCAATACAGGCTATTTCCATGGTACGCTCAACAGACAGGCTCACTATGTCAACTCGTTCCTTATATTTAAAACTATTATTTACAAGTATTAAGGAGCCACCGCGATCAGCTGTTTTTCTGTTGAACGAACTAGCAACGTGGTGGTTATTAAAGTTGAACATGAACTGATAACTCTTTAAAAAGAGCTCTGTTATACATAAAATATCAATATTATTACAGTTCATGAATAACTCAATTTCCAGTTCTTTACTTAACATGCCCTGTATATTTTGATGAACCACGTTTAAAATATTCTTACTTTTACATTTTTCATTACTAGTAAATTGATTTAATGGGCAAGATGAAGGTATATTTATACAAATATTAATATTACTGCCAGAGTTACTCTCTGTTGTCCTATGGGTTAATTTAAAGAGCTTGGAACAGATTCCAAGGAGTACATGTCATTATTATTACACTGCTCAATAGAAGCAGGCGTTTCATTAGTCAAAAACTTGACTGAGTTCAAAATAAAATAAGATAGTGACTGTGCTATCTGTTTTGTATAAAACCTAGATAGGTAATACCTATCCTTAGTCAAATAAAAATATTTTCCAATACAAATATTGGTGTCTATGAAATGAAATTTTTCAGTATGACGACATGTCAATGTGTGTATAAATGTATTATAATCATGTCTTATATGATTTTCATGTTGTGACAAAGATTGGCTGAAGGGAAACGCAAACAAGATTATTCTATCTACATTTTGTAAAGAATTTAATTTGGAAAAGTATTTAGTAATTAGTTTTTTAGATACATTTTCCCTTCTACCAATTAAAATAATTAGGGTGGTTGGTTCTAAAAACTGCGATGACGACACTTTGTTTAATATTTGTGAATATGTGGCGCCAGGCATACAGTTATTTAATATTGCCTGGCCCACGCGCTGACTAAGTTGTAAACCCATATTTTTTCCAAGTTCATCGCTGTACATTATATACCTATCCTTTGTCCGAGAGAAGGAGGCGTTATTGATAACACTATTAGTACTCAAGTCGACTGACGGCGGCGCCTGGGTCAGTATCAGCTGTTTGGCCGGCTGCTCGGCGAGACACACGGTCGGCACGGAACAGTCCGCTGGAGCTTGTTTACAATCACAGATGTGATTGTCGGTCAAAGATATGAAAGTGTCATAATTATACTTACACGTCTCCAACAAACTATTCATAGCCGACACATGTTCCTTAATTTCGTATTGTGCTGACTCATATTTACGTGTAATACTTTGTGATGATGAGTTTAAAATATGCATATCTGACTGGAGTCGCCGTGTGTCACATTCGTACTTTTCTGTAGTTTTTTCCAAACATAATCTACAATCATCGATTTCGTTAATTAATTCGACACGTTCCTTACTACAATTTACATTTTTACAAAATATTTTATTTCTATTAGCTAGTTTTTGTGTTTTTTTTATATAATTATTCAATTTAACATATTTCTTTAATTTATTTTTACTACAGCTCATAGTGGTTACGTGAGTACCTACCTTTCTCATTTTGTTGAAAGACGCACGAGCAATTTCGATTCGGACCCTTACTCCAGTTTCGGACTCCCATGCTTCAGTCACCCATGTGCAAGTACTTGTATTTAGTGACTCTCTCCAAAGTAGTACCTGCCACCGTGATTTTTGGGTTCAAGTTTTCTTTTCTGGAAACCACCATAAACTTAGTTTTGGCGAGGTTCATTGATAGCCCCGCTTTTTGGCTGTTCTCAAAGACGTGGTGAACTATACTCTGTAGATCTTCAGGTGTTGTTGCTACTAGAGCGGTATCATCGGCGTACCTCAAGTTGTTAACTATCTGCCCATTGATATTAATACCCCTGTTTCTCTTCCAGTGCTTCAGAGATAATTGCTTCTGAGTACAGATTAACTGCACCCGTCTAAATAGGTAGTCCTACTAAATAGGAGTACCTAACCACAGTAATCGACGTAGGTACCTATGAGAAATCTGACAGTTTTCTAAATTGACAATTTTAGGTGATTTCAGTTAGCTACTAATGGTGCATGATGATGCGTCAAAAAAACTCTCCAAGTTATTTATTTGTTTAATAATAAATTAGTAACTTGCACTTAGATAAGAAGATAAGGTAAGTAACAATTAGTTTGACACAAAGCAAACACATTCCACCATCCGCAAACAGTAACAAGAAGGTAATCAAATTTTTATAAAAAATACGCCGCCATAACTTTTATAACTCTATGAAATCGTTCGACTAAGAGCCCTATTATAATGACAATTAGGCTTTCATTCGAACCGTGCGTCAAAGTGGTGACAAACTCTTTCGGACACTCTGTAGAACACATGCTCTATAACCACGTTTAGAGTCCTATATCGATTTTGCATATCAAAATCTATAAAATTATGTCAAACTTAAATAAATTTAGCTCGCTAAACTGATTTATCAAATGTCGTGCAAGTGGGCCTAAAGGAGTTTAAACTCACGACAGTGGAGCGATTCTTAGAAATAGCATTTGGCATGTCAAGAGTAGGGACAGGCCTATAACGCGTCGTTCTTCCATCCTTTTCTAATCGAAACAAGGAGAAGACTGACACATACCTCTGTCCATACTGTTGACAGATGTCAAATGTGCCTTCTAAGGATGACTCCACTGTCACTAACACCGTGACAGCTGGAAATCCAACAGGTTCCATTGTTAAGCTAGTATTTTCAATTAGTTTAGTTAGGAGTTCGCCTCGGGAATTGGTTGACTACAATAGTAAAAAATATGCCTGGCAATCTTCATCGTTATTGAGTACCTATTTAATATTAATAGCTTAGTAGGTATAGTATAAAAATAAAGTTTCTAAAGAACTAAGTTTTCTCTCTTCTATTTCGTTTATCACAGTCGAAAGCTTTTGTTTATTGAATGAATGTAAGAGGCAAGGATCGGTATACTAGAATAATCTCTCGCAAGTGTTAACTAAACATCCGAATCAATTAATCGGTAAAAAAAATAAAAAAAAATCTACCAAATAAATGATATTCAACATTTTGTAATGGGATGTATAACAACTTCGCTGCTTTGATTCATTTCTTTGGTTACAGAAAAATAATAAGAATTCAACAGATCTATTACTGTTTGAATAAATGATCAAGTATTATGATTTCTCATTCGAAATTACAAAAACAAAGAGAGCGTCCCGCCTTTTACCATACGCGGTGGCAGTGGCACGTTCAGCCAGTTATTCAATACCTATCTTGCGTGACAGGGGGCTACCCCATCGCTACGGGTATGGAGATGTGAAGGATAAGATGTTGTGAAGAATGGATACATAGATAAGCAATGTAATGAGATACTTTCAGAGCCGGTTTTTTTTCAAGTTGGTGTTTGATTGCGTGAAGTGAAGACAGTTCTTCTTTTTTTTCTTTGGCGCCCAACGAATCATGCATAGGGGTAGGGCGCCTAAACAAACAAAAAATGATTGTAATATGGTACCACAAAGAGTCACGTTTGCGAGTACATTTTAATAATAGTACTACTTCAGAGGGAATAAAGTGACAGTTCCATACCGAGATTATGGCATTTGCGCCACGAGCTTGCGAGGGGCGCAAACCATTTGAGGTATGGAACTGTACTTTATCCTGAGGTATGTATAGTGCTTTTTATTACACCTACGAGGAAAATTATAGACATAAATGCATCCATATTTTACAAAAAACACAAAGATAGATGCTAAATCAATCGAAGTTTTTGCGAAAATGCGCGGGCTTTTCCTTTTTTTATTCGCCCGTTTCTGGAGTAGGCTAAGATCCTAAGGTCATGCAGCCACTTCTTCCGTGATTCCGCGCGTTTTATATACAAAAATAATTTAGTTTTTAATTTTCTGTATGCACCAAGGAGGTTGGTAACTGGTAAAAAAAAAACTGTATGTGGCCAGTAACAATTTACTTGAAATTTAATTAGTAGACAGTTAGTCTCTTTGCAGTATGACTGCTGACAAATAAAAAAAAACCGGGTATGTAATGGAATTTCATACATACTTCCCACCCTTGGGTCGGAAGGATTTTCATACAAACTTCCATACCTTGGGATGAAAGGATTTGAAGGGCGGGATAAAGGTGTTTCTTCCCTCTAATTGGTATAATTAGTATGTATTTTCAGAGCAGGTGTGATAAAAAATAATAAACGTTCTCAAATATTTATCGTTACTTCGCAGCAGCCTCTTCTTGCCTCGTGAATGGGAAAATATAATACTTTTGAAATTATGGCATCCAATAATGAAGACAGATTTTTGTTTCTAAAAGTTTCTATGGAATCCAGCCTCGTATTTCACTAGCTCAAAGCATCCGAAAGTAGCTCTTATATATATACATATAATCCGATTCCTTTACATTCAAATCGATTCCCTAAAATGAAAATGTGTCGTGCGGCAAGAAAAATTTATTGGATCCAACCTGGGACCTCTCGCATGTTAGGCAGAACCGCAATCGCAGCGCCAAAGATGTCGTCTGTATCGGTTATCTGTCTGTTTACCTGAGGGATTTGTACCTGCGAAATGTCAAGTAAAGCTATCTGTCTGTTTATCTGAGGATTGAACAATCGCCCCAGAATCTGGATTTCAGTTGATAACGCTGACGTAGCGTAATCTGTCGGTGGCAAGAATTATCAAGGCGTCCAAGCTAACAGATTAATTTGACTACTAGAAAGCAGACAGCTCTTGTCTTGTAGCCATCGATTTATGTTTTCAAACTCACCTACTTTTAATTATGCTAGTCTAGATATTTTAGTTTGACACTTGAAGAATCTGTAACTTTATACCTATCTAATTTGTATTAGCGAAGGCTACATGAATTAAGAGAAAACCGCGAGACATAAGCCTAGGAGTAATTCCCCAAAAAATAGGTAGATCCAAAAAATCTCCTTTCAATATACCTACCTACCTACTAAGATGTTAATGTACAAAAATGTAACAAAAGTATTTTTTACCACCTCAACAATATACATTTTTCACATATGAAAACATGGTAACTTGTATATTTCGTTATATACGCGTTTTATATACAAAAATAATTTAGTTTTTAATTTTCTGTATGCACCAAGGAGGTTGGTAACTGGTAAAAAAAAAACTGTATGTGGCCAGTAACAATTTACTTGAAATTTAATTAGTAGACAGTTAGTCTCTTTGCAGTATGACTGCTGACAAATAAAAAAAAAACCGGGTATGTAATGGAATTTCATACATACTTCCCACCCTTGGGTCGGAAGGATTTTCATACAAACTTCCATACCTTGGGATGAAAGGATTTGAAGGGCGGGATAAAGGCGTTTCTTCCCTCTAATTGGTATAATTAGTATGTATTTTAACGTTTTAATGTTAACGTTCTCAAATATTTATCGTTACTTCGCAGCAGCCTCTTCTTGCCTCGTGAATGGGAAAATATAATACTTTTGAAATTATGGCATCCAATAATGAAGACAGATTTTTGTTTCTAAAAGTTTCTATGGAATCCAGCCTCGTATTTCACTAGCTCAAAGCATCCGAAAGTAGCTCTTATATATATACCCTTATACACTCTGCACATGTTCTTAGGTAGTGGTCAATAAACAAAAAATATACTTATATTATTTGTAACAATTGTTAAAATTTACAGAAACTTGGAAACTTCCTGTTTCAATAGTCATTTGGCTCAATTAATAAGTTAGTGACTGGAACTTCATGTATTATCACTTACATCTAAACAGCCTAAACTGAATACGTTTTACTGCAAAAAATATAAGACTTCGTTTAAGCCGTGTCTGTCTACAAAATACCATCAAACACAGCAGTTTTTAAACATGTGAATAAAAGTCTAACTTGTTTGAAGTAAGAAAGAATTACTGTGGATTTAATTCGTCTACCAAACAAAAAAATATGATGGCACTGGTCCAAATTAAATATTTCTCCTAAAACCGAAGCTTTGCACATTTTGTTGCTGAACAGAGTCGTTCAAATGAAATGCATCCTTTTAATAACAATATGGAATTTAAAAATAATCACCATTTTCAATCATGAGCGGTGAGTATACTCGTGAATGTAATTGATACTTTTGATCGGGCATGTGGCACAATAAATCGTTCATATACATAAGATATAAATATCTCAACAAATGTACAGTCCATTAGCACTCAGAATCCCTCATTATATATAGTAGATTGTACAACAAGGGCATAAAACAAGCAATTTTATCCAAGACTTTTATCTTAGTATCTTCGTAGTAATTAAGTCAAGGATAAAATGGGTTTTAAGACTGAGTTATACACTCTGCTTTTCGCTTCGATTACGAGGAAATAAAACGGTGATAAAGTACAAAAATACTTATGTTTTAGGATAAATTAGCTTGGATTTAGACGGCAATGTCTGTTCATAAATGTGTTAGGCGTAAGCATATTTCCTCTTCACTTGACGACGACAATACTTTTTAAATTGTTGTAAAAAGTGTAATCAGAGAGGAATGTAGTGGTAATGGTTTCTTTAATAAACATCTATATGTCCTAGGTGTTACCGACAGCCCCCTTTGCAGAGCCTGCTTGGAGGCAGAAGAAACGGCTGCTCACGTCCTCATGGAGTGCACAGGAGTAGCGGACTACAGGGCTAAACACCTCGGTCAATCGAGGGACCTTCCAGGGATAGTCGGTAACGTAGAGGGCCTACTGGCGTTCCTGGAGGAGTTGGGTTGGCTCGAATGATGTCGCATTCCCACCCACACGCAAAATAGGCGCTTTCGTCGTCGAGTTGCGGAAACCAGCCCGTCTTACAATTGACAATTGACAATTGAGGAATGTAGTGACATAGCCGTATGCCTCCAGCAATAAGCAAAGCCTACTCAAGAGCCCGAGGTATATTCTAAGTGCTAATTAGACTGTGAGACAAAACTTGTGTGCACGAGGTATCATTCTGTGAACCTGACTGAATTTGAATTGTCTGGTAAATTGTGACAAAACGTAAGCACAAAATGCATATTGAGCATTGTTTGGATTTATTGTACCACTTCGCCACTTTGGGTCATTTGGTTCAACTGTACTGATTCTAATTGAAATTATTTATTTTAACAATCATAGATTTTAGACCATGCAAGCTTTCTTTCCTAATAAATGTATAGTAACAGAAGCATTAGTACCTTAGAATTAATTACACATAAAAACTGTATGAGCTTCCAAATATTCCTTCCATATATTGTTCTTGTTATTATATAATACAAGAACAATCTTGCTTGGTCACTCATAGAAATAGAGGTACCCTTCAAAAATGAATGCTAAATGCAATGTTTGTTGCTTTTCCTCAGCATGTTTCTCTCTAAATTGCAATTTTCTAATTACCATCAAGAAGCCTACTTATTGTTACTTGACCAATTGATCAAGGCTTCACTATTAGCATCCTCAATATCCAGTAGTAGATTATCCCTTTCAATCTCCAAACCATCTGTATTGTTGCTGGCCAGGTCAAACTCTACATCATTTGTTTGGAGGTTGACATAAGAGAGTGATTTCTTATTCGGCTCCAGTCCGAATATTTCCACATCCTCATCATCATCGTCGTCAGAGTTCATTGACTTATTCCATAGAGGTATGTGTGACAGCTCCATGTTACTGTCTTGTTGTTCTTCGGATTGAAGAACTCCGTATCGGAACTGGTTGCTTTCGTTGTTACTGTGGTTATTGCTTGCATCGTTTTTAGTGCCCTTGCACCTGGAAAATAGTGAAAGTATTTTGTTACATGGTTGTAATTGATTGATAAATTCATTCTTTCATTCATTCTCAGCCCACTTCAACCCCCGTTGGCAATAGGCTTGTTTTCTATAGCACCAATCTTCGCAGTCCAGTGAGGTCTCGTCATCAATAATTAAGATGATCTAACAGAGATTGATTGTTATTTCATGTGAACAACATCATAACATGTAAGAAGTTGTAATTGCAGCTAAAAGCTACTGAAGACTTCAACAAAACTGACAAATAAACTGTGTTTTATGTTTCAGATGAGAAAATGAAGCCTTGTTGACTGTTTCCCAGGTTATTGTGCCATCACTAGTTTTGATTCCCACAGTTGGACTAGCTAAGATATGAGTGTGTGAGTTTGATCAGGACAACAAGTCCTGAGAATATTGACAACACCACCGCTATTGTGTCTGCTTGTGATGGATCAAGATAGAGACTACATTATCCTAATTATTTTAATTAAAATTAAATTTATGTAAAAGTTTGGTTTTCTTTAGTAAAAACTTTAAGTTTTTATCAAGGGTAGCTTAAAAACTTTTGACAGTTCAAGTTCAGTTGGACAATTAAGCCCCTCCATTATCTAGCACTACACCAGAGTTGTGGATTATGGCTCAATCTTACTGTAACTCGGGTAAAGGCCTCGGAGGGAAAATCAATGGGCAACATTTATTATTATTTACTAAAAGTTTGGTCAGAGTGTCGATAAGAGGGTGGAAGCCTCTACTTGCAAAATTTTCAAAAAATATCGCTTTTGAGGCCGCCATGCGTTAGTGTTAGGGTGTAAAAAAAAAGAGTAATATCTTGCCCGAATTAAAAGTCAAAAAAGTGTAATAATATCCCAATAGTAAATAATATTAAGACAAAGGGTAAGCCACACTTAAATATTACCCATTAAAACATGCAGGGACTTCCTGGCAAAGAACTTGTTTTAGAATTATTTCTTTATAATTCTGACTATTCTGAGGCATATTACATCCCATAGACTAGAGACATATATGAAAAACTTAGATATAAATTTGCCAATACGGGATTTTGATGAATACAACCCGAACAAAATCTATTCTGATTTCTTCAACATGAACATGAAGATAAGTACTATGAACTTACTTAAAAAACACATAATATGCAACACCTAGCAGAGCAAATCCACCAAAGACGATGAAGCCTCTCTTTAGAACTCCAGGATTATTCAAGTCAAGCTCCTTTACAGCTACTTTAGTTACTGTCCCATTGATATTGTTACCAGTATTATTTGAAACTATTAGCTTTGTGTTATTCATGTTGACAGCAACATCTGAAACTGGAGAGGTTATAATTATTTTGAAGTAAATTGAGTAGATAATTGATTTGTGAGGCTGGCACAGACACACACATTATTTTATTGCTAATCTTGTACAGTAGAGTTCATGAAACAACCTTGAGATAAACATACATGCAAATAGGTAGGTATGTGAACTAAAAGGAAAACATAAAAAAATATAAGATAACCTCAAAAACCTTACCAATTACCTTTTGGTGTTAACTGTTCAGTTTTCTCCTCTGACTTTTGCAAACCTGGGATTGCAGGAGTTTCTGGACTTTGTTTCTTGACATCTGGCGAGATTAACGCCGGTTTCTGGGGCTCTATCGCCCCACCTTCACTCTGAATAACAGGTCCACTCAAGTCTCTTTTACTTCTGAAGCTAACAGAGTTGTATGATGAAGGGAAACGACGGTCAGAGTGTCGATATTCTCTAGTGACGGGTTCCACCATTCTTTTGTGAACATTTTGTGTGAGAACACAATTGAATAACAACAACATCAAGGCGACACGAAGGACCATGGCTCAAATCTGCTTTGCTGAATCACAATTATAATTTCCAGAGGGCTATGGTCGGGGTTGAAAGTTCTGTACACCATATGGAACACACAATTTGCTCGAATTGTTCGATTAGTCATGTAAATTAGCCAGTTTTAATAAAGAAAAAAACCCAATGCATTACAAATCCACCACTGTTGTCAGTTTTTTTTTATGTTTACGGCTCTGAATACTTGTCCTTCCGCTGGTTCTTATTGTTTTCGCCCAATGCATAAACCAGGCATACACGCACGGATGAACTCGGCAGGTACCCGTCGGATGTATCTCGAATGATCTGTGGCTTTGCGTAGCAGGCTTACAGGCAGAGATGTACCCGGCAGATCTGCCCGCCCCCGGGCGTAACTGTACTTATGAGGTGTGCAAACGTTGGCTGGTATAAGGTACGGCACATAACTTTAGCGCTGACCTTGGCAGTGCGTCTTTTTCGTTCGCGTTCATTTCTATATTTCCCTCCCTCAGTTTTAGCCAAGGTCAGCGCTAGAGTTTCGTGCCGCTACTTATAGTCACTTTTCTCACCAAAGTGTTTTTCTTATTGCGAGGAACTGCGTAGTTTTTCTGGAAAATCAAGTTAAAAATTGCAATAAATTGTTACCAAAACGTAAAAATCGGCTTCTCTAAACGTCAAAAAGACCATACACTTATAGGGAGGACCAAGTAGATCCTTCCAGTATTCAGACATCGCGATGGCTTTGTCACTAGCCTGCATAAGGTTCAAATCAAATCAAATCAAATCAAATCAAATCAAATATTTTATTTGTCAAACATAGGTTTAGGTTGTTCTGCCGTCCTAACTTAATCAGCCGTAAGTCGGGTTTTTGTCAAAATTGAGTTAGGACTTGATTCGGAATCAGCGCGATGAGATCTACAATCGTCTCTTTAACATATTTTTGATAGAATCAACAACAAAAAAGATACGATAGTGAAGAGGGCCGTAAGTCCTGTTTTTTTGGCTTCGTTCCTAGGTATAAATACCGTATGACCACTTGCGGCTCATAAGCTTAGCATGTTTGTATGAGTTTGATCAAGTGTCCTAACTATAAGCACCGTAAAATGATATACGGTGGATATGCCTAGACCATACTGATAACCGTACAACATTCATACTAGACATAAGAACAGTAAGTTTATATACGGTGCTTTTAACTAGTATTAAAAATAATTTTTGTTGCTATTTGCTACTGATAACAAGGGTAACTTAACTTACGGTCGTCTTGTTTAGTAAAAGAATATCTATTCAAAAGGTACTCCTAAACATGACAGCCGTAAGTTTACACTTACGGTTGTTATGCGTAGTTTCAATAGATCCCGTAGGGGTGAGGTAGTGCAAGCGGGGGAGAAGGAACCACTAGTCCAATGCAAACGGCTAGTAACCAGACAGTGGCTCTACAGATCTAAAGTGGATAGGTTGCGTGTGGCGTGTCGTGCAACGGGGCGGGTGACGCTCGCGTAATATTCCGCGGGAAAATGTAAGTAAATACTAATTTGTTTATATTATAAGGTACACCTTAGTTTTATAAGATTTCAATGCGAAAAGTTTTAGGTGCTATGCACTCGGCACCACTAAGCTTAAAAGCTTAATATTATCAATATGCATCAGTAAAAACATCGTGAGCAACCTTCATGATTGCACAGCGCTGCAGGGCGATGGGCTAGCCTGCCCCTGTCATGCAAAATGTAGTATTGAAAAACCCTACTACTAAGCCTCCGTGGTCCGTCTGTCTGTCTGTTTGTCCGTCAGCGGGCTCTATCGCACAAAAGGTAATAGCTAAGATAGAACGTGTATCTGTTGCTGCTACACCAACAAATTACTGAACTATTAGCCGCCGATCACAAACAAATTCTTGATAGAAAAACTATCGAAATGTCGAATTCAGTGACTCATACTCTTTATGATATGGAGTATAATTTCTGGCGTTCTCGAAAACATTTCACGCTAGCAAGATCGTTCGTGATCGAAGCTCTGCACCTCGCAGAAATTCCAACGCCGCGCCCGCTTCCCCGCCCGTTACCCGCTATCGTCTTGCAGAACTTCTTAGTGAAAATTTGCTCAGAATGATGTCCCTAAAATAATATTAACTTTGGGTCCAAAAATAACCCTGTATTCACTAGTTCAATCAGCTTGGTAATTATGAAAAGCAGATACATAAGTTCAAAAAGTGACGATGTTTATATAGATAAAGTATGAATTAATAATAATAACAAATAATAAATAATCATCAATAATGAATAATCATTATTTATTCAAATAGATAATACGATTTCATAATATGCGTTTAAACTTGAGAATTTTGTTGCAGCTAAAATGGCGTCCAAAGCTCGACGTGACATGATACTTTCTTTGACGACTAAACCCAGAAATGACGTGGAAGATCTCATTACTACGTTACCTAGGGAGAAGCATAACGATATTCTGAGCATACCAATTGAGAGCAATGGAAACATACAAAATGGAAACAAAGATATGGTTATCACAGATATCAAAGATTTGTTCAAGAGACCATTGGAATGGGGACCCTTTTACCCGAAAGAATATGAAACTTCGTATAACTTAATACAAACTATTGACATCGAATCATTAAAAGCCAAAACAGTGAACACTGTTACTGAGACAACAATTGAAGAAACACAGAAACAAAATAATAGCATTGAAACGGAAAAGACACAGAGTAACAATATTGAGCTTGTCACTACTATCTTAAATACAGAGAAAATCACTGAAAATGAACATAAAACAACTACTGAAAATGAAAATGGAGCAAACACTGCAGAAGAAAACCAATCAGGTCTGGATTCATTAATATGCTACGAAGTTTTTAATGAAAGCATTGATATTTTTCATGATTCGGACAATGATAAAGACAGTGACTACATACCTGAACTAGAAAACAGTGACAACACCCACTCAGACATTGAAAAAGAACAAAAAAAAGAGAAGAAAATAAATAATAAGAAGAAACTCGGAAAGGAAAAACAAAATGTGACTAATAATGAAAAAACAATAGTAAGTGAAGGTTCAATAAACAAAGAAGCTGAGAAAGAAAATAAGAAGACAAGAAAAAATAATGCCGAGATAGAAAATGAGAATCCACAAAACAATGAGGCCGAGACTGACAATTCGAATACAGGAAATAATGATGCCCAGACTGAAAACGAAAACTTAAATAACGATGTTGAGACTGAACATATAGGGAACAATCCGGAGACTGAAATTGAAGTAACGAAAGCCGGATGTCCTAGAAAAAGGAGGAAGTTCGAAGTTCCTTTGCAAGACAGGTTACAGACCAAAAAACGGAAAGATGAAAATAAACTTGATATAAAGGATCCATGCGGTTCTACTTGCAGACTGAAATGTACTACCAAAGTTACTGAAAACCAAAGAAGGGAAATAAATAATAAATACGTAAAACTATCATATGAAGGACAAGGTTTATTCGTAAAATGTTTGGTGGACACTGTGGAGGTCGCCACAAGGAGGAACACAGGCAAAGAAGAAGCCAGACGTAAAGAGACGCATAAATACTTTTTAAAAGCCAGCGACTTGGAACGAACTGAGGTGTGCAAAACATTGTTTTTAACAACTCTTGGCTACAAACCCTCAAATGATAAACGGCTTATGGGAATCCTGAAAAAGGCAATCGATTGCCAAAAAAGTAACCGTGGAGCATATGAACGGACAAATAAATTAAATAAAGAAATTGTAAAAGAGCACATTATGACATACAACCCTTGCATTTCTCACTACAGACGAGAACATGCTCCCAAAAAACTATATCTACCTAGTGACCTAACAATAACTTTAATGCACAGTCAGTTTCACGAATTTGAATGTTCACTGGAATATTATAGGAAAGTTGTGTCGGAGGATATGAACATTTCCTTCGCTCAACTTGGACATGAGGAATGCGAGCAATGTGCATATTTCAAGTTACACGATAGATTACATAACGAAGCTCCGGATACATTCTCTGACATGTGCGCATTATGTGCAAACCACATAGCACATAAAATTCGGTACACCGAAACTCGCATAGAGTATTTGAAGGATGTTGATATGTGTAAGAACACTAGCGACACAATCTATTATTCTGCAGATCTACAAAAAGTTGTAATGTTGCCTCGGATAGAGCAATACAAAATGGCAATATTTTGTCCCCGAATCATTGTTTTCAATGAAAGTTTTGTCCCTTTAGGAACATCAAGCGTCGGCAAACCTTACGCAGTTGTCTGGAATGAAACTGTTTCCGGCAGAAAACAAGAAGATATTATTTCGTGTTTTCGGGAATTCTTGATCTTCCACCGGGACGTGAAACATGTGATCCTGTGGCTAGACAATTGTGCAGCACAAAATAAAAATTGGGCTTTCCTGTCATTCCTAGTCAACTGTATCAACAGTGATTTGATTGGGACGCAATCAATAACTATAAAGTATTTCGAGCCAGGCCATAGTTTCATGTCCGCAGATTCATTTCACCACCAGGTGGAACTTTCCATGAAAGCAAAACATAAAGTTTACGACTTTCAAGACTTTGTGGATTGTGTACAAAAATCAAATTCAAAACATAATCATGTGAAAGTTATGGAAATTCCTGATTTCTATAATTATCGAGATCACTCCTCACAGCACAAGCTCCGGAAAAACGAAGAGAGAACTTACCTAAGAGATATTATGTCTGTAAAAGTAGAACGGGGATCTTATATGCTGCAGTATAAAAAACATCATGGTGTTGAGTTTACATCTGAGATTGATTTTTTACAAACGAAAATAATAAAAACGAAATGCTTCCCAGCAACCGTGCAAAACATTATGGCAAGAGGCGTTACTGCCGAAAGAAAGAGGGAAATCGTTTCCAAATTGGTGCCACTTATGCCAGAAAACCGAAGAAGATTCTGGTATGATCTGCCTACTAGCTCCACCATTCACGAGGACTTAATAAATGGAAACGAGTAAGATACGAGACTGAAATTAGCTAATGTAAATGTCAAGACTGAGCTAAAAATATTTAATGTTATTCTCCTAGCAGAGAAATGATTTACAAGTGCCATTCAACTAGTGTAATAAGTACTATTAAGTAGTTAGTAAAATTATATAATACTTATTATATTTTTAAATAAACATATTTACACTCGACAGCAAAAAATCTAGGCCAGCTGGAAAACGACTCTTCTTTGTTATATCCTTAAAATCACTAAACATAGTTTAATTCCAAAAACTTACATTTAATTTAATCATCATGAAACACACTTTCTGTAAGCATATCTTTTATAGTAGTAAGTATATTACTTTTGGATAAAATCCAATCAGAGTTCCAAGGCAGACGGGTATGTGGCCCGGTTTATTTGCTGTCAAGTGTATTTCATATCTTAGAACTTGAAGAAGTCTGCGTGAAGCCAAGACCAACATGTAATGATGTAGATGCCCTTCAGACACTTTTTTATTGAATATGTATTATAACATCTTGGTCCCACGCAGCCTCCCTAAGTTCTAAAAAAATATTTATTTAGAAGTATGCATTTAAAAAAGAGGTATATAATAAAAATATTGAATACTATTTTTGATCTCATTGAAATTGTTTTGTTATTTATAAGTCGTTTTTTCTGATGAATATAATTCTGTCAGTAGTAAGTTGTCCCGTATTTTGTAATGCTCTATGATAATAATAATAATAAATTTCGATTTCAATAAAGCAAGTATTTGTTTTATTCATAATATAATAAGTTATTTCATTTACTAAATTATCTAGTCAAAAATAATATGATAAGGTCTAAGTAACTTACCGCTGTTATGACTAGTAAAAGCTGGATTCCTAGACATAAAAGCCGTAACTACGTTACATACGGTGCTTATGCCTAGGAAAAGCACATTTTTATTATTATGTTGTACTAGGCATAACGGTTATTTGCTTAATTATTACAAAAGTATTAATGTTATCACAACATAATAAACACAAGTTTAAAGGGAACAATTGTTATTACAGAATAAAATTACAAAACATGATATTTTATTAAAACTATGACCCTGATCATTATTTTTCAGAAAAAAACTTTAGGCGCGAATATCTCGAAACGAAACATCTCTGACTTACGGCTGTTTAAGTTAGGACGGCAGTGTTACAGTCGGTGAAGATCGCTATGTTTCGCCGTAAGGCATACAAATATTTTATAGTAAGAATAAAGTGCATGCAACATCATTAAATCATTTTCTATGACAAATCATCCCTGTATTTTGAATTAAGTATAAGTCAGTACCTACCTATAATTACATGTATATTTATTATCATTATTATATTGTTGGATCATTTATGTATTCATTTATTGTATAATATGTCTTATTGATAAGTAATTTTCTCAATTCCTTCCTAAATAGTATTACATGTTCTATATTGCGCACAGTATCTGGTAGCTTGTTATAAACAATAGGTGCCATGCCATAGATATTATTTTTAAATAAAGCAGTATTATGTTGTGGCATATGAATTTTAGATTTATGACGTTTACTTAAATAATTATCAAATAGATTAGAATTTGTTTTGACAAAACCAGCTACCTCGTAAATATATAATGATGGAAACGTCAAAATATTTAGCCTCTTAAAATGAGGCTTTCAACTATCTCTGCGACGTAAGCCACATATAGACCTTACACACCTTTTTTGAGCTACGAGGACTTTTTCTTTTCCTACCCCGTTACCCCAGAACATTATTCCAAATCGCAGAATGGAGTCTACGTATCCATTGTAAGCTAATAATACTGCATCCTTAGCGACCGTTTTCGAAAGTTTGTACAAAGCATATGAAAATTTATGTAGCTTTTTACATGTGGTTTCAATTTGTGTTTTCCATTGCAGATTGCTATCAATGTCTATTCCTAAAAATTTTGTGACCTCTGTTTGTTCAACTTTTTTGCCATCGTGTTTAATGTCCATATTATTAGTAGTATTTTGATTATTTTGAAAGTTCATTATTTTAGTTTTGTCAATATTTAAAACTAGATTATTACTGTCAAGCCATTGAATAATTGTATGAAGAGTAGTATTGATTTCATTTTCAAAGTCATTTGGGTCCTCGCAAGAAATAATTACCGTACTATCATCCGCAAATAGCACCATTGAATGATGAACAACTTTCGGTAAGTCATTTAGGTCGGCGTGTGTGCAGTAAGTCGGACACAGCGAGCACGATAGAAGGTGGCCGGAAGTTTGAGGGGCACCGCAACGGCAGCTTGTGCTTGTATCCTCAGGCAGGATGCCCCAATCAAAATAAAAAATCAAAATGTTTATTATCCAAAAACACAATTGTACAGTAGTTTTTACGGTAGCTCCCACACTAGGCGCAGCCTGTGTCGTGGGCGCTTGTAGGCAGAATTACCATTTGATTGGTAGTTTGTTTAAATTCGCACACAATTTTATAAAACAAAAGCAATTAAACTTACACTTACAAGCTTAAAACAGATTGACATAAGGATATGAAGACCAGCTTTAGGGTGTCTTTGTTAGCTCCGTTTCGAAGGAGTCTCATTATGTGGATCAGTTTTCTGGCTCTACCTGAGAGGGTGTGTAAGTGTTTGTGAAAGTTGAGTTTCTCGTCTATCGTGATGCCTAGGTATTTTATATGGTCAGTCCTTTGAATTGTGTCACAGGTACAATTTGCAGCAGAGCGATCGCAAGTATGAATTTGTACAGTAGAGGTGTCGGGTTGTGTGGCTAATGTTTTATGGAAGCTGTACGATTTAGCAATCGCACAATGTGCACACTCTGCCAATTTACCTAACAAGTCAGTGTCACGATATAACAAGGTGGAGTGCGCTCGTGTGCATTAGCGCAATTAAATCAATTTACGTAAATCGGCCGTTTTACTAAACAATCATCATCAATATATCAACAAAAGCTGTAGTGTCTACCAAGAGATCCTGCATCTTTATGGTCCTTCGAGCATAAGTTTGGCGACATTTGTGAGTTTTGGAACACGGAAGCCACACCGACGTCAGACTATCAAGAGCCAGCAGCAAGGCGAGACTTACCAAGGAGTCAACTACTATTACTACGGTGGATTCTTTGTATGAAGACAGTTCGAGTCCATTGAAATCAGCAAGAATACTATCAATAATCAAGATATCAAGTTAAAGCAGGTACCTACCAATTATCAAGTCAGAATCCAGAATACTAGTGCAATCTGGAATTCATTAAATACGAAAGCAACAAGTTCGTAACCCAAGTATCAAACAAGTGATCAGCAAGAAAAACATGCATCAAGAAAACAATGACATGGAAAACATAATCCAAAATAAATCACGCTTGAACGAGGCATCGAAAAAATTTTGGTCAACTTCAAGAAAGAACCAAGGGATCGCCAGACCCAAGAAAGCATTAAAAGACGCCTGGAAGCTCTAGAATTATATTGGAAGGAGTATAGTGAAAATTACAACAAGCTTCTACCAGTTTTGCCACAGGACCATGACTACCTAGTAGGCAAATACTTCGAAAAAACAAGGCGAACGTACCCAGAGACCAGGGAGTACATCGAAAAAGTTTGCTGCCAACAACGAGTGTATCAAGAAGTAACTAACGACAACATCGACAAGGATGAGCAGTTAAAAGCCACTACCAGCGCAAATCAAGATCCACAAACATCAACCATTGCGAGCAAGACAAGTGCGAGCAAGATTAGTGTTGGGAGTAACAGCAAGCTGGACGAGATGTTGAAAAAGCAACTCAGCAATTTCAAGGCCTTTGCAAGAACAGTCTCCAGCATAAACATAGAAATCATGAAAGAAAAATGGGAATTCGAGGACACCTTGAAAACACTGCACGAGCGATGGACAGCTATCGACTCCAATCATTGGTCAATCGATAGTGAGTTGAACGGTTCAGACAAGATATACGAGGACCGTTTCACAGAACATGAACAGAAATACTTTGACATGAAAAAAGCCATAAATAGCAAGTTATGGTCAGTTTCTCATCGGGAAAAATCAACCCCTAAACTCGACATCCCTGTTTTCAACGGCAATTACCAACAATGGGTGTCATTCAAGGATTTATTTTGTGAAGCTATCCACGTCAATCCGTCGATATCAAACGCCCAGAAATTACAGTTCCTTAAGAGCAAGCTTAAAGGAGAAGCAGAGCGTTTGATCCAACATCTTCAGATCAGCTCAGAGAATTATCTTACCGCGTGGGAAATTCTAAACCACCGGTACAATAACAAGAAATTGATTTTCTCTACCCATATGAGTACTTTGATGAATCTTCAAACCATGCAGCATCCATCATCGCACAACATCAAACGCATCCATGACGTCACCACAGAATGTCTAAATGCAATAAAAAACCTGGGAGTCAATATTGAAACATGGGACCCAATTCTGGTACATATTTTAGTGCAGAAACTCGACTCAGAAACTCACGCCGATTATCTGGACTCTCTGAAGCAACCAAGAGAACTACCCTGTCTCAGCGAGTTTTTGTATTTCATGGAGAACAAGTTTACCACCATGGAGTCAGCGCGCAAGAAACAAGAGTACAATCAATCAAAATCGGCGCCATCAGGTTCTACTAAACAAGAAAGAGTAGTAAAAAACTACAATTACTACTCCAGCAACAAGGCTACATCAAGACCCGGGCAAAATTACAAGTATAATTGCCCAATTTGTACAAGCAATGAACATGGAATTTACTACTGCAAACAATTCCTAGAACAAACGCCGTCACAAAAACGGCAAACAATTGCGAAGTTAAAATTCTGTGCAAACTGCCTCTTCAGTCACGGCGACAAACCCTGCACATCAAACAAGAGATGCCGCGAATGCAACGAGTCTCATAACACATTACTGCATGCGGCTTTTTTAAAAGGAAACTGTAACATGACGCCGCCGCACGGAATGACGCCAAAGAACGGCCCCAGTAACTATACCGTAGACACGAGGTCGTGGAGTGAACAATCAAAACCAAGCAATTCCTCACACGTGGCTCAAAATAATGACGTACACGAAATACTTTTAGCTACAGCCCTTATCAAAGTACAAGGGGCGGATGGAGTCTACAGAACCATGCGAGCACTCGTCGACCAAGGCTCACAAGTGTCGCTTATAACAGAAAACGCAGCCCAACTGTTGCGTTTACCGCGTCGCAAATGCAGAGGAATGATAACAGGAGTTGGCACCAAGGACAACAAATGTACAGGATTGATAAATATCAAATGCAGCTCGACAGCAGAAGAGTTCGTGTTCAACACAGATGTTTTTATAATGAAAAGTTTAACAAGAAACCTTCCTAACTACACTTTCGCAAGACCGCCATGGGAGTACCTACAAAACATTCCATTGGCTGACCCTGATTTCAACAAGAGCCGTGCCGTTGATATACTTTTGGGCGCAGAAATTTATTCAAACATTATATTATCAGGAATATGCAAGCCCAGTAATATGACGCCGGCACCGGTCGCACAACAAACGCGACTCGGGTGGATTTTGTGCGGCAAGTTACAAACATATTGCAACAATACACTCTGCAATGTGATTATAAATAACACCGACGAACTGCACACATTCTGGGAAATAGAGGATATCGCAGAAACACCTACCTACTCGACGGAAGAAATGGACTGTGTCAACTTTTACAAATCCACAACAGCAAGGTTGGACGATGGAAAATATCAAGTTAGACTACCCCTAAAATCAAGTATTGAGCAATTGGGACATTCCAAGAACAAGGCTGTTGCACAGTTTCTTCAACTCGAGAGAAAATTTAACAAGGACCAAGAAATGGCGAAAGAATACAAGTCTTTCGTTCATGAATATCAAGATCTGGGCCACATGAAGTTCGCCGACAGTTACAAGTCACTGGGATTCTACATGCCACATCACTGCGTGCTACGCGAAGATTCAACAACTACGTCTCATCGCGTAGTCTTCAACGCATCCCAAAAGACATCAAACGGCGAGAGCATAAATGATTGCATGTATAAAGGTCCAAACCTACAGAAAGACCTCTTAACACTCATTTTGTACTGGCGGCAATACAAGGTCGCCTTCACCGCCGACATAGAAAAAATGTTTCGGCAGATATGGGTGCATGAAGAAGATCAAGATTTACAAAAGATTGTCTGGAGAGATCACCCCCAGCAACTATTGCAAGAATACCAACTGACGACTGTCACTTACGGCACCAAGGCCGCGCCTTTTCTGGCTATAATGACACTACGCCAGTTAGCGGCCGACGAAAGAGATAATTACCCAGAAGCAGCACAAGTCGTCGAAAACAGCTTTTATATGGACGATTTACTCCACGGCAGTCACTCACTGGAATCAGCGCAAAAATTGAAACAAGATTTACTCGAGTTGATGAAATCGGGAGGCTGTAATCTGAGAAAGTGGAGCTCTAATTATCAAGAATTACTACTGGGACAAGAGCAGCAAGATCAAGAACAATACAGTTTTAAGCAGATGGCGTCCACAAAAACGCTCGGGCTTTACTGGAACCCCAATCAGGATATGTTTACATTCCAAACAAGAATACATAATGATGAGAAAGAGACGAAATCTGATACAAAAAGAAGTCTTCTGTCAGATATTTCGAAACAGTTTGACCCACTGGGTTGGTTGACTCCACTCACGACTTCAATGAAGGTGCTGTTTCAAGACGTCTGGAAGTCAAACATAGCATGGGATGACAAGCTCCCCGAAAACATCGCCTTGGCATGGCATAAAATCAAGGGCGATATAAAAAACATTAACCAAGTAAAAGTAAAACGTTGGCTCGGCTCAAACGAAACATGCGCGATCAAGTTACACGGATTTTGCGACGCCTCGCTAAAAGCTTATGCCTGCGTCATTTACAGCAAAATTGTGAAACAGGGACAACAAGCAGAAATCAATCTAGTTGTCGGTAAATCAAGACTTGTGCCGTGCAACAAAGAAATTTCATTACCACGACTCGAACTTAGTGGAGCACTCCTCCTCTCAAAGCTGATAAAAACTGTCAAACAAGCGCTTTCGTCATACCAAGACATAAAGGTTTATGGATGGACTGATTCGACCGCAGTTTTGGGGTGGCTACAAGGCAATCCCGACCGCTGGAAGCCGTTCGTCACTAACAGAGTTCGAGAAATCACGACAATAATGCCACCGGACAGCTGGCATTACGTAAAGTCAGCAGAAAACCCTTCGGATTCCGCAAGCCGGGGGATAACAGCAAGCCAACTGATAGATCATCCTTTGTGGTGGCAAGGACCACACTGGTTGCCCACTTACAAAGCCAATGTCAAACAACCTGTATACACGACAAAGGAAGAAGAAATACGGACTAAGCAAGTCAACGTGGTAACTCAAAGCCCACTATCAAGCATAATCAAAGATCTGTTAGACAAGAACAGCTCTTTCAAAAAAGTCGTACGAGTATTAGCATGGGTACGCCGCTTCATCACGAAAAAACAAGACAAGAAAAGCACATCATGGTTAACAGTATCAGAAATACGCAATGCAAAAGAATGCTTGGTAAAATATGCACAAGCTGAAGATTTCCTGAAAGAAATACAAGAGCTGAAAGAAGGAAAACAAGTTTCTTCAAAAAGCAAGATATGCACCCTTAACCCTTTCTTGGATGAAAATCAAATTCTCCGAGTCGGGGGGAGACTATTGCATGCTCACATTAGCCCCGAAATGAAAAATCCTGCCATTTTAGCACAGAGCCATCGCGTTACCGAGCTAATTATAAATCATGCGCATGAGCTCACGTTACACGGCGGCGCCAGAGTGACTTTAGCATTTACGCGACAAAAATACTGGATTTTGAGTGGCAACAGGACCACCAAAAAATACATACGCCAATGTGTGAAATGCAAAAAACAAAAACCAAACATGAATAAACAGATCATGGGACAGTTGCCCGAGCCAAGAGTGAATCCTTCTCGCCCCTTCAAGCACACCGGCGTAGACTTCACCGGGCATGTCCTTTTGAAGGCCAACAAGGGTCGGGGAATCAAGACCTCAAAAGGATATGTAGCTGTGTTCGTGTGCATGACCACGAAAGCCACCCACTTAGAGCTGGTATCAGACCTGTCCACATCCTCATTCATCGCAGCGCTCCGCAGAATGGCCGCACGGAGAGGAAAGCCAGATCATATTTACTGTGACAATGCCACCAACTTCATCGGAGCAAGCCGAACATTACATGAAGAATATCAAGAGATCCAACAAGTATTCAACGAAGATCTACAAAAAGAATTAACCGACATGGAAATCAAGTTCCACTTCAACGCACCTTCTTGGCCATCAGCAGGAGGCCTGTGGGAAGCTGCTGTAAAAAGCTTCAAGTTTCACCTTAAAAGGGTCCTCGGAGAACAGAAGCTTACATATGAAGAGTTCTCGACCCTGCTCTCCCAGACAGAAGCGTGTCTAAACTCCAGGCCATTGTGCGCTTTATCAGAAGATCCTGAAGATCTCAATTATCTAACACCTTCTCATTTTCTCACAAACGGCCCCACATTGACACTGGTCGAAACAGAAAGAGATTTGTGAACACGCTGGCAACTCACACAAAAAATCCTACAAGATATCTGGAAACGCTGGCGCGCGGAATACTTGTCCCAGCTGACAGCAAGGTCAAAATGGAGGCAACCCCACAAAAATATCAGCATCAACGACGTAGTCCTCGTCCACAACGACAACTTGCCGCCAGGCAAGTGGATCATGGGCAGAGTAATTGATCTTCATCCCGGACAAGATGAATATGTTCGCGTTGTAACACTGAAAACGAAGAGCGGTTTTATGCGGCGACCCGTAATCAAGCTATCAATACTTACCGGCCATGAAGATGAACCTACAAACACCGTGAACAAAACAGTATGCGATGAGCAAGAAAATCCCGCAAGCAAGCCGCGGCAAACAAGAAAAAACAAGATTTCCTGTCTAACAACATTATTTACTGCACTAATGTTGTTCATAAGCATCATATCAAGTTCCGAATGCAGTCTCAATGTCACCAAGTTCAGAGAAAATCAAGGATTGTATTTTGACAAAGTAGCGGACATGTCACTTATCAAAGACGAATGGAAACTTGTTGTCTACTACCAAATGCAACCATATTGGCAAGGAAATAAAGCCCTGAGCAAGTACATCAACACATTAGAAAAGGCGTATCTCACAATGCGAGAACAAGACCATTGTAACGCTATACTATTGCAATTACGTCACGGGTACAACGAACTCCAATACTACAATCAAATATTGCAGCATCAGCACGGTAGCGAGCAGTCTACACGCCAGACAACAAGGCGCCGGCGACGCGGTCTTATCAACGGGGTGGGATATCTCGCGAACAGTCTATTTGGGGTATTAGACGAGAGATTCGCGGAGCAGTACGAAAGTGACATCAACAAACTTCAATCTAATGAGAATCACCTCATACACCTGTGGAAGAACCAAACATCAATAATAGAATCCGAAAACAATATTCTGAAACGGACAGAATTTATCATGAACCAACAGTATAAAACAATGCAACAACACCTCATATCATTAGAGGAAACAATTGATCACTTGAAAAACACCGCGGAAACGAATAACAACCTAAATGACTTCGCAATTGGATCCATCCTAGCAAGCAACGTACTCAACAACTTAAAAAACCTACAAAATACGTTGTTGGAAACAGTCACCGACACGTATCAGGGACGTTTCAACTTACATCTGCTGACACCGGAACAACTTATCAACCAATTGAGTACTATATCAAGCAAGTTGCCCAGAGAAGTATCCCTACCAGTGGAAAATATTCATTCGGATTTAAGAAGACTCTACAATCTTATTAAAGTCAAGACAAGGATAACTCAAGAAATCCTCCTGTTTGAGATCAGGATACCTCTCATCGACAGAGAAGTTTACGAAATTCTAAAATAATTCCGATACCTAAACAACAAGAAAACAAGATCATCAGTATCGTTCCAGTGTCAGATTACGTCGCTATGAGCTTGAGAAAAGATACCTTCATACCAATGAGCGAGTTAGACGTCCGAAGTTGCGTCTCGCACTTGGAAACATACTATGGTTATAGTAAAAAACCAGAGTTTCAGATGAAAAATGATAAAAATTTGTGCGAGTTGGAGAAACAAGAATGCAAAACAACAATCAGTCAATGTAAAAATAAATGGCAAGACAGCTACGCTATGAACACGTATGTTTACTTTTGTTGCGAGAAATGCCAAGTTCGCGCAATGTGCTCGGATAAGGTTACCACTCACAAGCTGACAAGTACTGGGTTAATAAATATAGGTCATGGTTGTCTAATCAAGACTGACACCTTTACCATTTATCCTCACAAACCTCATACAAGCGAGGTCCGACTGTCACCGAGTCTGTATACACCCACTATATCTCCAATCAACCACATCATCAATCTGACCATCCCAAGAATAGAAATATCAAATAAGATGGAGTTAGATATTTTACAAGAAACCGCAGCTATACAAGATAAGATTGGATATTTGAAAGAACAAGAATCATTACCAGAAAATGTAACCTATCATGACGTCCACCATTATGTCATGATCTATGCAGTAGTGTGTGTGATAATGATCGCAGGAGTAATCATGATGATCCGACATATAAGACAAAAAAGCAAACCAAACAACCGAAACCCGGAAAGCAGCGAGTCACAGATAGATAGAAACGCAACGACTGCACCCAAGTCCAGACAGGCAATAGCGCCCCCACTTGGATATCAGAGCAAGAACGCAAGGGAAGTCAGTACATCAAATAAATCCACCAGTCCCGTATTACGAAAGTTCAGTGACATTATGTTCAGTGAAGACTGTGTGTGATTTTTAGTTTATTTAAGTACTTATTTTTAGTTTTAACATGCTATGTAACAATTCATGTATCATTTATTTTGTTTATTTTCTCCCTCGGGAATATGTACGATTTAGCAATCGCACAATGTGCACACTCTGCCAATTTACCTAACAAGTCAGTGTCACGATATAACAAGGTGGAGTGCGCTCGTGTGCATTAGCGCAATTAAATCAATTTACGTAAATCGGCCGTTTTACTAAACAATCATCATCAATATATCAACAAAAGCTGTAGTGTCTACCAAGAGATCCTACAGAAGCAAAGGTATTTAGTTTTGTTTGTGTTTAGGGTGAGCAGGTTTTGAGAGCCAGTTAGATATTCCTGATAGTCCATTTATGGTTTTTGAGAAAGTGTCTTTCCAAGATTTATCACTGAATATTAGAGCTGCATCATCGGCATAGCATATTATTTCGGCTGAGACAGAGGTTGGGAGACTGGTTCCTATGTCGTTAATATAAACAATAAATAAGGTAGGACCTAAGATGCTGCCCTGTGGGACTCCGTAATTTATAGGCATTGGGTCACTGTATAAATTTCCAATTTTCGTCATTTGTTTTCTGTCTGTAAGATAGTTGCTGAACCAGTCAAGTGCTACACCCCTAATGCCCAGGTTTTCAAGTTTTTGTAATAGAATCGGTATAGAAACGGTATCAAAGGCTTTAGCAAGATCCAGGAAAACGCCGATCGAACAGTGCCCTTTGTCAAGCTGGGAAGATACCGAGTTTAAGAGTAGGGTTATTGCGTCTTCGGTTGATTTTCCCTGTCTGAACCCAAATTGGTTTGATGATAGTAAATTGTTCGATTCTAAGTAATTAATGAGGCGTTTGTTAGTATTTTTTTCAAGTAATTTTGAGAATACCGCAAGTAGAGAGATTGGTCTATAGTTACTAGGGTTGCATTTGTTGCTAGCTTTAGCTAGCCAGGTCATTTGCTACCTCGTTATAGTAAGTTTTAGATATCTGTCTTTTGGGTGAGTTAATAGTTTGATTCGTATTTATAGCGACCATTGCGAGGTCGTGATCTGTAACTGACGTTTTGCAGACTACGGCTATGGTTTTATTTTTAGTTTTTAGGAAAATATGGTCTATGCAGGATTTATCTCTAGTGGGTATGGTAACGGCAGGGAGAAAACCGTGTTCTGCAGTTAGGCAAAGATAGTCTGTCTTACGGGTATCGGTGGAGTCTGTGAGGATATTTATGTTAATATCGCCTGCTATGATTGTGTTGTTACTGTGTTTTAGTGTCTTGAGAATATTGTCCATTGAAACTAGAAAATTTCCTATATTATGTACGGAGGGAGATCTATATAGAGCTATTATTTTAAAACTGTTCGGTAAGCTAATCAGAAGACAGTTTGCGTCAACAAATTCTGGTTCGGAAACCGTAGCGATCCAGGTTTCTTTGATATAAACAATGACGCCTCCGTTTTGGTTGGTGTACTTGGTAGTGTGATAATGTGTATATCCATAAATTTTTCTAATGAGTGGAGAGTGGTCAAGGAAGCATTCCGTCAGAATGATAACATCGTAGTTGAGGTCTAGACGATGAAGCAAAGTTAGGAAACTGTCGAAATTGCAGTTATGGCTTCTGATGTTAAATGTTGCAATTTTCAGATTATAGGAATTTACCAACACGTTTTTACAGAGTTCAGCTGATTCAACTGCGTGACTTGGGATGGCTAATGAAATATCGATATCGCTTGCAATATTCATGTTGGCCATTTTTGTAGTTGAATTAAAGAGTGTGTGTTGTTTGGGTTGTATAAGTCACGTATGGCGCAGCAAGATATCGTGTTAGCGGAAGATTTGTATTTATTACGTTTGTCTACATTATAATCATAGTAATATGAGTAATAAAAATAATATTTTATACAGTAGATATACACGTGGGTAGATAAATATATGAAATAAATAATGTTTGACACATTGCAGCTAGTGAGACTGGAAACAACAATAACAAATGTGGAAAAAGACTCACTCATTTTCAAAGACTTAAAATTAATGTTAATAGTAGTTTTTTCTGGTAGAAAATAATATATCAGGAACTTTAATAATATCGTCAGGCACACTGCACTGAGAGGACGTATTAGAGAGCTAAGTGGACTGCGAGGCTTTATTTCGTGAGTATCTGGCGGAGAATTTTGGAATGGTGTAGTTTGTATTTGCTGAGGCTGTTGGGGCTGTAGGGTAAATGTCCGGAAGGTCTGGGCCCATGAGGCGGTCAAGGTCATCGGGGTTGTGAATGAGTTGTGGCTTCTTCCCTTCTTTGCGAACTCGTATTTGGCCATTTTTGACCCAGGTATACCGGAAACCACTTTTTTTGGCTCTGAGTCTTGTTTCAAGAAAGAGCTTGCGGTTAGACTTCGTCAGACGCTCGTTGAAGTAAAGCGTGTTCGTCGCGCCTTGTAAGTCAATGTCTTTGGTGGTGAGTCCTCTTCTTTCACGCGTAGCATCGAGCACCGAGTTTCTTTTTGAGTTTCTGAGAAAGCGTACCACCACGGGGCGAGGTTTTTTCAGTTTTCCGGCTGCGTCGTACTCTTCCTGTTTTGTTTTCCAACACGTGTAATCAGGTCTACTTCGTTTTCTTCGATAGTGACCCCAATCTTCACTGCTACGATAGAAACGATGTGGTGGAGACTTTCATTGTGGGTCTCATTGATTCCAGAAATCTCCAGCTCGTTACGAACAGCGAACTGCTCCTGCTCGTTGATCCGCTCCCAGAGTCTAGTTGTGTCCTGGTCTGATGTGACTGTTTGTTCACGTAGGAGGGAGATTGTGTTATTTAAAACTGTTATTTGTTCCTCCTGGTTCCTCAGCTTCTCTGTGGGGACAGTGTATTCATCTGACCGGGCCTCCAGTCTTTGGATTCTTTCTTCCCAGGAGTTCACAGTTTTTGATAGGTTTTCCAGCTGCTCACTCACAGATACCTTAAAGTCCTTAATGTTTTTAGAGAGAGCATCAAAATTTTTGTCCATATATGCCATCAGGCTCGTGGTGTCGAGTATGTCTGTATTCGGATGCGAAAGTTTGTCTTGTGGGCCGAAGGTTTTTTTGTTCCGTGTTCGTCGTACTTCGTGTACGTCCTGCTTACGTACGCCCGCCTCATCCGATTCCGCCATTTAGGAGTGTTCGCTGCGGTTTTTTTTTTCCATACTGGCAACACTGGGCGTTTTTTTTTTTATATTGCTGGCAACTCCAACCCTGACCTAAATAGTATATTGTTTGTATTAACACTATCAGATAATACATGCAGGGCCCTCTATTGGAAACTTAAGGTATCACTTTGAGTATTTTGTTTTGCGAAGAAAAATAATGACTTTATTAATTAGAATAGCTTTTTGACACGGATTTTTACGGTCTAAGTACTTTTTAAAGTACACACACAATTTTGAGGTAGGAAATTATGATGTAAAACACTGATATTTTGACACAGTTTGTTGTTGTTGTATTGGGTCAATGACCTCTGAGCGTCTCACAGTTTTTACTTGTTTTCGTTATTAAGGAAGAGTTTATGCTGAAAATGTTCACGGAATCGATGGAAATACACGGGATGCAACAATGCAATAGATTTCTGTTGGATTTGGCGTGACAAAAATGTCTTTGGAGGGTCCCCTGAAATTAAGTTTCATGTTTTTCATAATTTCACTGTTAATCACTTAAATCACTAATAATGGTAACTGCAAACACTTTTGTAGATGAGTTGACAACTGGGTAGCATTTTTACGTAGTTTTTGTGGTGAAACTAACAATAAAAATATTATTTTTTTATTTTAAAAACAATAACACGTGAAAAACAAAACAAGGGGCGCGCGCGCCATCCCAGCGTCGCATGTTGTCTTTGGTGCGCTCCACGCGTGATCTAAGCCGGTTCAAGGTTTTCCACAGCTGCCAGCCCAGGTTTTAGCCTGGAGGGAGTTGTTCCTCAGGTTTTCCCCATTAAGGGTTTATGTGGCTTTGTGTGGATTGCTCACAAAGCCTAAGCCTTGCGGAGGCAGGCATCTCTGCGAGAGGTTTTACTAGCTCCTGACCAAATAAAGGGTGGCGAGAGTTGCATTACTCAATACCCAATACTCAATATATTTATTGCATTCCATAAAATTGATGTTGCATAGGACTTTGTAAAAAAGGCATTGCAACAGAAGATAGGGAAACAAAGTTTGTTAATTTATAATGGCTTGTGTTTAAACGATTACCAAAAAATTCGAAAATTTACTACCAATAAATTTGAAATGACTGCCAAAATGGATGGATGTCCACCAAATTTTGTTTGGATAAATGATCACCAAACTTCTTTTTAAGTTTTGTGAACTTAAGTTTATATTTTAAGTATTTTTTGTTGTTCTTACATGTTCAACCTAACACGAAGGATAAAGGGGATAAACTCACCCCCTTTACTCTTCACCTAAGCTACCGCAGTATTTTGCCCTGATATTTTCTGCAACTTTTGGTGGTCATTTAGCCATTTTGGGTAGGAAAAAAATATTTTGGTGGTCATTATATTTGTTGCCATTTATAATTAAGTATAATATTTACTAAAATACAATGGAAAGTAAATATCGGTCATGAAAAATTATCCTAGAAGTGAATTTATTGTCTATTTAAATTTGTCATTTAGGTACTCACTGTATTTTATGAATTATTGTATAACATTTGTGTTAATGTATGTATATGGTAGTTTATGTGACTGCTACATAATGGAGGGCATTAATACTCGAAAGTGGGTTTATGAAACGAGCCGAAGTAGTATTAGTAGTCGACGTCGTAGATATGTAGAAAAATTACACATTATGGTCATAATGTGTAATTTTTCAGATAAGAAATGAGTTTTTACCAAGTAGTTTAACATTATGCTGATCGTAACGTGCAGTTTTTGTACGCAGTAAAGAGGGTTTATGATACATGTGTAGATAAAATATATTATGATTTAGTTCATTTGATAATAGAGTTCCCCCTCTCGAACATGGAGGCCACCCCACGGCGAACAGGAGGCGGGGCTATGCCAGCCAGGCGGTGCAGCATATCCGTGTGGGTAGGCTTCAGACATCCCGTGATTAGGCGGTAGGTCTCATTTAGCGCCACGTCCACCTCCTTGGAGTGCGGAGAGTTGTTCCACACTGGGGCAGCATACTCCGCCGCTGAGTAGCAGAGAGCCAAGGCAGTGGTTCTCAGTGTGTGCGGATGAGCGCCCCACGATGTGCCCGTAATGCGTCGCAACAGGTTGTTCCTCGTGAAGACTTTGAGCTTGCTCTTTTGGCAGTGACTTTTGAGCGATAGAGTGCGATCAAGCGTTACTCCCAGATACACCGGTTGAAAGTATGTTCCAGCTTATTGCCTTTGCCAAGTGATGTTCAGCTTCTCTGTTGCCTTGTGATTGTTGAGGTGGAATGCGCAGACCTGGGTCTGTGCTGGGTTTTTTTGCAGGTGTTTTTTTCTATAGAACACCGAGATACTTTCTAGGGCAGGTGTTAGATAGGCTTCCATGGTTTTAAATTTATTAGCTTGGGTTGCCAGTGCCAGATTATCCGCGAAGAGGAAATGTCGCAAGTTTTCGAAGATTGGCTGATCGTTGGAGTAGATTTATTTTATTTTATTTTATTTGGGATATCAACAGCATATTGATAAACAAATTACAAAGAACAAAGATACAAAATTAAAGCCAGTAACAGATATTCATAAAAATACAAGAGATAAATTTAAATTGAGAAACTTAAACAGATAGAACAGTGTGCAAACTTAATAAATAAGATCTCTTACATGTATATAAAGTTAAGAGACAGGTATGTTTATTATGATGTTTATTTAAAGTTATATGTAGATTTATGTAAGATTTATGACGTGTGTATGTGAGTGTATGAATGAGTGTGAGAGGGTGTGTGCGTGCATGTGTGTGGTTTACTTATTCCTCCTTGATATTGTGTATTTTTTTAATAATGTCCTGACGGAATTTCGCCTCAGACGATGCAAACAGATCGAAATTGTTAAAAAGTTTATTAAATTGATTGGTAAGGCGAACCATTGTTGAATTTTGAGCATAACTGGTATGCGTGAGGGGGATAGCAAAAAGCCTTTTGGAAGTTTGACGAGTACGGCGCGATGGGACACAGAAAGATAGTTCAGAGAGAAGGTGAAGAATCAAGGCGGCCCGACAGAATATCATGGAGTAACATCATATCAAGCAAAATTCTGCGATCCTTAAGACAGATGAGGTGATGCTGGTAACCAGACTCCTCGTAAGAGCGCCCAAGAGTGTGAGACCTGAAATTCAGGTGCTTTATAAATTTTGATTGAATAAGCTCAATGCGTTGAATGTACGTAATGTAGTTTGGAGACCATATACATGAAGCGTATTTCAAAATGCTCCTAACGTAAGCATAATAGGTATATCTGTTTTATACAACCCAGGTCGCTAAACGGTTTGCAGATTCTCAGAACAAAACCCATGTTTCAAAACGCACGGGCCGTGATGTGCTCAATGTGTTTTTCAAATGATAGTTTACTATCTAGAATGACACCAAGATCGCGGATAGTATTGACGCGGGCTAATTGCTTGTTGTTAATGGAGTAGTCATATATAATAGGGGCGGGACTTCTAGTGAACGAGATTTGGACGCATTTACTAATATTCACAGAGATCCTATTCTTTACACCTGCCTTGCTCGTAAAGACCAACTTACTTACGTTCAAAGAGTGAATGTAAGTTAGTCTTTACGTCATTCATTCATTGTCTGCATTAAAAACTACGTTCCATTTTCAAATTACTTTGCAGAACAAGCAATGCTTGATATGTAATGGATTTTCATACAACTTTACAGTTCAAGCTATGCAAACCTCCTTGGTCAAAAACTCAACCAATACAAAAAAAAAAAAAATTGGCGGTAATTCAATCGATATTATTTGAAGTTTGATAAAGTTTATCTCAAATTAATTACCTAATTAAAATGTCAAGTGATGAAGTGGATATGGAAGCTGAGAATGTAATCGACAACCTTTTGCCAATGTTTTATTTTATTTGTTGTGTTTTATTTTCCTCGCAAGAAAGGTGTAAAATAAAATACTTCTCTCGGGTTGTAAGTAGCTATTGCACCCTCGAACTATATCCGCCCTTGCTCGCTTCGCTCGCTCGGGCGTCTAAATATCTCGGGTGCACTCGATCCTTAGAGCCCTTTGCGAGCGAAGCTCGCACGGGCACCAAATTGCATCTCGTTCCGTAATAGCTCACTTACTTCCCTTGTAGCGTAATGTACTATTTCATAGTACTGACTTAGGCGATTAAGATCGGCCTGTAGCTTATCACATTCGGTGGCACTGTTAACATCAAGGTAGACCTTTTTATCGTCAGCATATAGTAAAAATTTACAGTCATAAAATGCAGTATAAATATCATAGAGATATGCGTTGTACAGTAAAGAACCTAAGTGAGAACCTTGAGGAACACCCGACGGGATATCAATAAAGTTCGAGTTATATCACTATAACCAACAATCACAGCCTGACTTCTCTTAGAAACATAAGAAGTAATCAAACGGTGGAGGTCACCCTGAATCCCCAGATGAAATAATTTGCGCAACAGGATGATATAGTCTACGCGGTCGAAAGCCTTCTCAAAATCCGTATAGACATTATATTACTCATGGTAGATCGGCCTTTGAGAAACCCGTGTTGCTAAGGAGGTACACCACGAGAAATAATTGGGTAAATGCAGTTGTAAACAGCCTTCTCGAATACTTTACCGAATATATTGAGACTAGATATTGGTCTGTAATTATCGATCTCCTTTCTTGTCCCTTTTTTGTGTATAGGAAGTATGTGAGCTTTCTTCCAGGCAATAGGAAACGAGCCTTTTTTGAGGGATCTATTGAATAAGATGCTTAAAGGATGACACAATTGCTTCGCGCACCTTACTATATAGTATGGTGGGATATTATCGCTACCAGCACAACCGTTAATATCAAGTGAGTTTAGTAATTTTAGTGTAATATCAGGCTGGAACTGAGCAGAATTGATCACATTGCCGTCTTCACAAAACGGTGGAGCGATGCCACTCGATCAGAATACGAAGACGCTGGCTGACTAAATATTGAATGGAAAAATTCATTAAAACCCTTGCAGATGCTTGGACCATCTGAATAATGACCACCTTGGTATTCAAGGGATTGCGGATAGCAGACTTTTGTCTACAAGCTTTAACAAAGGACCAGAGCTGTTTGGGGTTGACTTTAATATTAGTTCGCATAGATTCAACGTAAAGTTGGAAACATTTATCCTGCATAACCTTTTGTCTCTTTCGGAGTAAGGAGAATTCTTTGTAATCGAGTGGATTTTTAAACTGTTTCCATTTTTTATGACTATCGGCTTTATCCCTGGTGATCTTGATAAGTGCCTCACTAAACTAAATCGGGTGATGTGACTTCTTTTTACGAGTATCCAGGGGCACATGTTTACAAATAGTGTCGTTGATGATGGTGTAACCTTATGAACCGCGTCATCAACCGTTCCTTCAGAGAGGATCCCGTACCAGTCAGACTCATTGAGCATAACATGAATGGAATCATAGTCCCCTTTGCGAAATCTGTACCTAACACGGCTTTTCGAGCAAAAAACATTACAATGTTTCGTCCAAACGTATGTGTAGTTTAACTTATTGCAGATCTCCTTCAAATCCATGAACATCTTTTTGTTGGATAACATTGAGCATAACATGAATGGAATCATAGTCCCCTTTGCGAAATCTGTACCTAACACGGCTTTTCGAGCAAAAAACATTACAATGTTTCGTCCAAACGTATGTGTAGTTTAACTTATTGCAGATCTCCTTCAAATCCGGTGTAAGATGATTATGCACGTACAGTTTATGCTCGCTTCCTTTTATTTCGATGTCCGTTGTCTTTATACCTTTATTCTTGATAAGACCAGCTACGATGGAATCCTTGTGAGCGCGGTTTCGAAATTTCGCAATGATTGCTTTTGGGCGAGCAGGTTTGGCTCTCATCGGCTGTACACGGTGCACAAACTCTATGTCGTCTGTCTTCAGCTCAACTCCGGCATAAGCTGCTATCTTAATCGTTATATCACGGGGCGATTCATTCTTCAGCTCGGGGACTCCGGAGATCTCAAGGTTATTCCTGCGCAGCCACTGTTGGTGCGTGCCGAACTGGTACTCAAGTTCAGAGACTCGTCTCTCGGAGGCCGATAAATTATTCTCGAGTTCCGCAATTTTCTCGCTTTTTGTCTCAATTTCAGATAGCCTGGACTCAAATTGGGCAGACAATGAAGTGACTTGCTTTTGAATTTCACTTTTAATAATACTCCTAATCTCTGACTTCAGCGCTTCATTGCCCTTATGAATCAGGGCTTCAAGTCGACTTTTCAATGAAGTGATATCAAAGGTATTACCGCCAGGGGCCAGATAGTCATTGTTAGTGGTAATGGTGGGAGCAGTAAAGTGTACAGTAGGTGAGGTGTTGCTGCAGATGCCGCGAGTTTAGCAGCGGCGGCAACAACGGCAGCGGTGGCGGTTGTGGCGGCAGCTCGCAGAGGGGTAGTCGAGCGTTGCTCTGCCTTGCAGCTGTCGCATTTAGCCACTTTGCGGCCGTCTTTAGGCAGTTTTTTGAATACCTTAGCTGACACATCTAAGCATAGGTGATGATAAATACGCGAACATGATTGGTAGCCCATAGTATCGAGGGTGCCTATAAATTTTCCACAAGCTTCACATTTAGAGACAGTGGCTTTTGGGGGCATCTTGGACGTTCTGCTATCTATACATGTTCCACCTCTACTAACTTAACATTAACAATTAAATTAATCTAATACTTATGATGTGTGTGAGTATGAGTGTGTATGCATATATAAATGATAAACACAAACAAATATGTTACTATGTATGAAAATGCAATTGTAAGATAATTTAGGTATTTTTTTACAGGTATTAACTATTTAACTTAAACAGAAGTATTCAATACAAAAAAAAAAAAAAAGTTGTGTCTTAAGTGGCCGAGACTCGAACTCTGATCTATTGCGCACGATTCCGACGACTGCACTGTTGAGCTACGTAGAACTTGCTGGTAGCGGCGAATTCGCAGAACGTACTTGAATGACGAGCGCTGGACTGGAGAAGCGGCCGGAGGCGAAGACTGGTTTGGTTGGCTTACGTAGCTCGCAGAGATGTGTCTGTCTCTTTTGCTCGACGGTCGCAGGGAGCCGCTGACGCAGCAAGGTCGCAGAGCTAGCGGAAGTGCGCACAAAGAAATAGGCCGTACCAGAATGGGAGAATGGTTATTGTTGCGGTTACCGTTTGTGTGTCTTATATAATATATTAGCGGGAGCAACCGGTAACACGTCTGCTCTGTATAGTTTACTCGGGCGGTTGAATAACAACGGAGACAGCACTCTTCCCTGCGGCAGCCCATTTTTGCTCGCGCTATCTGCTTCGTTTTCCTTGGAAGGAGATAATAAACCTTTCGTTCCGCAGTATTGAAGCCACCATTTGAGTAAGATGGTAGTGCCCGGACAGGTCTAACAGTTTTTCGATGAGCTTACGGTGGTTGACTGTGTCGTATGCAGCTGACAGGTCTACAAGAACCACGCCCGTAGCGAAACAAGCTTCGAAGCCGTTTTCAATGTGTTACGTGAGGTTCAGAACCTGCCTTGTACACGACTTACCAACTCTAAAACCAGCCTGTTCAGGGATCAGCTTTTCGTCGACTGACAGCGCTGGAGGATCAGTCTTTCGAACAGCTTGTATAGTTTGCACAGCAGCGCTATTGGGCGGTAACTTTTGGCTTCGTTGGCATCCTTGCCGGGTTTAAGGAGAGCAACAACCTGTCTCTTTCTCCACTCGGCTGGCATACCATGCTTGAGTGAACACTGATTAAAGAGCTGCAGTAACGAAGTCCTTGCAACTGGGCCAAAGCATTTGATCTGCTCCCCTCTAGCTGGCCGGTATTTGGTCTGCTGACACTTTTGAGAGGGCTTTGCTGATCTTGGGGTCGCAGTTTAGCTTTCTGATGAAAGTCCAGGCTTTTTTGCTGTTGTGCTTCATATCCATTCCTTGGACCAGGCTGCACCATCTGTCTCGTCTACTCTCAGTTAGTGCTTCCATTAGACACACTCCTTCTGCTATCGTCTCTTCCGCGAACGGCTCCTGGTCGAATAGCAATTTGTAGGACTCCATGAGCATTTTTAGGTCAGGGGTTAGTCCTGGGACGTGGCTGGTTCCTCTGGGGATGTGTTGGCGGGAAGCTGTCTTCACTGCATGGATGAAAAGGTCGTAGTTATCCAACGAGCTTTCAAACACACTCAGCGTCTTATCGAGGCTCAAGGCCAACCCCTCCCAATTCGCCTTCTGGAAGTTCAATTTTCGTCTTTAACGGAACGGTGCGGGGACGAATGGCTGAGGTAACCAGGCACAGCAGAGGTCGGTGTTGGGTGCGTTAGATGGGATCACTCATTCTCTTGGTACACTGTTGGCTGATGCTAGCGCTAGCGAAGATGAGGTCTGGGTTGTATCCTATGCGCCAGCGACCGCTGTTAAAACTGGAGGGGATTTTTAGGTCATGTATTAAGTCCAGTTTGGATACGTTCTATGACCCTGATTCTATCTTTTTTGTGTCCGAGTAGCCCCAAGTTTCGCTGCGGAAGTTAAAGTCACCGAGGATGAACGGATTTACGGTGCTCCTCGGTATTCTGGCGAGGCTGGAACCATCAAATGGTATGTTTGGTGGCTTGTAGACTGATGTTACTGAACAGCTGGATAGTCATACCGTGATGACTTCCATTCTGCCAGCATTATTCACGTCCACTCCCTCGACACTGATGTCCGACTTCACAAACACCGCACTGCCGTGTTGTCTGCGCGGGATTTCACCAATAGGGGTCCTGCCCTCCACACGAGGTCGGTTATTGTTTGATCCTCTATGTGTTTCCTGGACACAGAGGACGTCAAAGTCATTATTTTTCGACAGGTCCGTGCGCCTATAATAAATATATTATCTTTCGGTTCATTAATAGAGTTTCTGGCAGATTATTATATATTTTATTGACATTACAAAGGTCGTGATGAATATACCTAGTTTTAAGTTGCAAATGGGTAATACTAACTTGTTTTTTCGTGATAATATTAGCGAACAGTTGGATGGTATAGTGTCGCGTCTGGTGTTAATTTTAGGGTATTTTAGCATAAATTCAATATTTCGAGTATAGGATTTCGCGTTTTTTAAGGTAAGGATTACTATCAGTCGATTTTCTTCTTCCTTCCTTTCTTATGAGTCTTTTTTGAAGGGTGAAAAAGGACGGTACATCCACGCTATTTCCCAAAGAATAACGCCATAGCTCTACCATGAGTATGCATATGCATAATACGTTACTAGTGCGGTTTTTACTTCCGTAGATATTTCGATATATTCTATTCTAAGTTTAAAGTTGTCAAGGTTTTGGCCTACCCGGTTGTTGGACACTAAAATAGCATTCTGCCCGTAGTTCTACTTAACACTTTCGCCACCACCCATATGTACATCGAAACATTATCCAGAAACCACGAAAGTTGGCGGAAATACTATAGAAGACCCGCCTTATGTTGTTTCCAACTTATATAACATAGCTAACGATGACTTTTACCCACGGCGCACAGTGGATTTTTTTTAGTTCATAGACATGTTAGGTAGGCACCTAAATATTTTTAAGTCGGAATTTTGATCTAATTATATATTTTTCTAGTACAATCTAGTCAATATCGACTAGACCACAATATTTGTTACCAGAAAAAAGTCTGTACGGTGCATGGTTATCGATTAAAAAATGTCTAAAAAAATAATGAATGAAGAAAATTACGAATTTTTTCGGAAATATTAAACTGCACATCGAAAATACTGATTTGAACAGCAAATATCAGGGCAAAATGCTGCGGCAGCTTAGGTGAAGGATAAAGGGGCTGAGCGAAGCAAAGCCCCCTTTATCCTTCATGTTAGGTTGAACATGTAAGAATAACAAAAAATACTTAAAACATAAAGTTAAGTACACATAATAGTAGTGTATGTGACTGCTACATAATGGAGGGCATTAATACTCGAGAGTGGGTTTATGAAACGAGCCGAAGGCGAGTTTCATAATAATATCACTCGAGAGTTTTAATGCCTAATTATGTACAGTTAAATACACTAATTTGTCTACACACATATCATAAACTCTCTTTGATGTGTTCAGGAACCGCATGTTTGACCGGCATTCTGGCTCTGCAGTTGTTTAGCTTGTTCTCTAGTACCAACTTCACGCAGGCGGACGTCGGCGTTCGAAATTTGAATGTCAGTACCTACCAACTTCACAGACAAACTAGGGGCGGCAAGCAGGCGGGCGTCGGCGTTCGTAATTTGAATGTCATAATATGTAGAAAAATTACACATTATGGTCATAATGTGTAATTTTTCAGATAGGAAATGAGTTTTTACCAAGTAGTTTAACATTATGCTGATCGTAACGTACGGTTTTTCTACGCAGTAAAGAGGGTTTATGATACGTGTGTAGATAAAAAAATTAAAATCTAAAAATTGTGCAAATCAGTATATAATCAGTATTTGGGGTATATCATGTGAAAGTTATGTGCTACCTGAAAAAATAGAACTCTTGCAGTCACTTGCAGCCTTGGGAGAAATCAGTTGTTATAGTTTGCCTAATTCATCCAGATCATCCATCAGACATCCAATGATGCATATATTCGCACTATCACTTCACGTGGTGACGTAACAGTCAATCTTCTGTGCTCCAAGACACTCTTCGCGCAGATTAAAGCTGTTAGTATACCGCGGCTAGAGTTGTGTTGTACACTGATTGGGGCTAAATTACTAGAAAATATTACGAAATCTTTACGTATTGACTTTGACAAAATAGTATTCTGGACAGATTCAACTATTGTGCTTGGGTGGCTTAGGATGCCAGCCCGATCATTAAAAACATTCGTGCAAAATCGTGTCATTGAAATAAATGAACTTGCAGGTAATGCAACATTCTTACATATTAGTGGAAAAAACAATCCCGCGGATTTTTTATCTCGTGGTCATTGCCTTGATGAGTTATCCGAGTGTGAATTGTGGCGGCACGGTCCATCATTTTTAAAAGAAAACATTTCATTGACGGCCACCTCGACACAATTGCAATCAGATAACTCAACTGAATTCATCAATCGACTCGCATTTTACCGGTTTTATTTGGTATGTTTTCATTGCTGAGATGAAAAGTTGTATGTGCAACACGAGACCAAATTTATTTGCATCTCATACTCGCTACGCTCGTAATTCAAATATGGAATCCATCGCTTACTAGGGCCTCAAACACTCGCACTCGCAGCAAAAATTAACTTTGCCCTCCGTTTGCACAAATAACTATTACATTATAAAAAACAAGGTTTGGGTACCTTGAAATAATTGTTTTTTCAGGACCTTTTATGTAGGACTGTGGAAATAAAAGTAATGTCAGTTGTTCAATCTATGAATAATTTATTTTTATTACATTTATAAAAATACTATTCTTATCTACCAGTAAAATATAAAAAAATACTGAAGTAGCTTAGAACTTTACAGGATACGAAATTTTCGCTGAATTTAAACTCCAATCTTGTGGCGTACGTTAAATGGTATCTCATCTATGCTATCATAGCAAACGCAGATCCTTCCACTGCCCGACTTAGTTGTACTGTAGTTATAGGTACTAGATGTCGTAGTGAAACCATTTGCTCCCTTGTTGGGTGGGGAACCATTTTCTGCAGCTTTGATCAGGGTAGAGCCATTTTTGGTCCGGGTGGAACCATTTTTGATCCAGTTTGATACATTTTTGGTCGGGATTTGCTTGTCACCGGGCTGATCTTTACCGTCATTTTTCTGGTTAGAAACATTCGTATTTGAACTATTTTGTTCATTGTTGGTCTGGGTTTGACTGGTTTTTGTAGTAACAGGTATTGGTTGAGTATTTTTCACTTCGGGATTTTGTGGCTGATTCTGTTGGGGATTAACTTCACTTTGCGGCGATTTTTGGGGCCCATCTTGTTGCTGAGGTGCATTTTGTTGTTGTAGTTGTTGTTGGTCTGGCTGGGATGTTTCTGGAACATTTTGATGTTGGTTTCCACCTTGTTGTGGTTGTTGAGGGCTACGATTCTGAGGCCCATTGTGTGGCAGATGTTGCTGGGATAAATCATGTTGTTTTTGCTTGTGTTGGTCTAACTGGGATCCTGCTGGAACATTTTGTTGGGGTAAATTGTGTTGTTGGTTTCCATCTTTTTGGGGCCCATCTTGTTGCTGAGGTGCATTTTGTTGTTGTAGTTGTTGTTGGTCTGGCTGGGATGTTTCTGGAACATTTTGATGTTGGTTTCCACCTTGTTGTGGTTGTTGAGGGCTACGATTCTGAGGTCCATTATGTGGCAGATGTTGCTGGGGTAAATTTTGTTGTTGTGGCTTTTGTTGGTCTAACTGGGATCCTGATGGAACATTTTGTTGGGGTACATTGTGTTGTTGGTTTCCATCGTTTTGGGGTCCATCTTGTTGCTGAGGTGCATTTTGTTGTTGTAGTTGTTGTTGGTCTGGCTGCGATGTTTCTGGAACATTTTGATGTTGGTTTCCACCTTGTTGTGGTTGTTGAGGGCTACGATTCTGAGGCCCATTGTGTGGCAGATGTTGCTGGGATAAATCATGTTGTTTTTGCTTTTGTTGGTCTAACTGGGATCCTGCTGGAACATTTTGTTGGGGTACATTGTGTTGTTGGTTTCCATCTTTTTGGGGCCCATCTTGTTGCTGAGGTGCATTTTGTTGTTGTAGTTGTTGTTGGTCTGGCTGGGATGTTTCTGGAACATTTTGATGTTGGTTTCCACCTTGTTGTGGTTGTTGAGGGCTACGATTCTGAGGTCCATTTTGTGGCAGATGTTGCTGGGGTAAATTTTGTTGTTGTGGCTTTTGTTGGTCTAACTGGGATCCTGATGGAACATTTTGTTGGGGTACATTGTGTTGTTGGTTTCCATCGTTTTGGGGTCCATCTTGTTGCTGAGGTGCATTTTGTTGTTGTAGTTGTTGTTGGTCTGGCCGCGATGTTTCTGGAACATTTTGATGTTGGTTTCCACCTTGTTGTGGTTGTTGAGGGCTTCGATTCTGAGGTCCATTGTGTGGCAGATGTTGCTGGGGTAAATTTTGTTGTTGTGGCTTTTGTTGGTCTAACTGGGATCCTGCTGGAACATTTGGTTGGGGTACATTGTGTTGTTGTTGGTTTCCATCTTGTTGGGATTGTTGTGAACTACTGTTATGAACTTCATTTGTTTGTGGTTGATTTTCTTGTTGTTGGTTTCCTTCTTTTTGGGGCCCATTTTGCTGTTGTGGTTTCTGTGCATTATCTTGATGAGTGCTGCTTTCATCGTTATGCTGCGTTGGAGAGGGTACATGGTGTTGTTGTGATTGGTAGGATTCCTCTCCATTTTGTTGTGATTGTTGAGTATCTTGTTCATTGGGATGTTTCTGGGGTTGTTGTTGTTGCTGGGGTGTACCTTGTTGTTTTTGATTACCATGTTGTGGTACACTTTGTGCTACATCTTGTGTTTTCTGTGGTGCATTTTGCTGACGTGGCTGATGTTCATCTAATTGTTGGTTTCCATCTTGTTGGGATTGCTGTGAATGACTGTCATGAAGTTCATTTGTTTTTGGTTGATTTTCTCCATCTTGCTGTGGTCTGTCTTGTGGTTGTGAATGTTGAGTACCCTTTTTAGGGCTAGGTTGATGGGGACCATTATGTGACAGTTGTTCCTGGTGTTTTGTTTGTTGTTGTGGCTGTTGTTGATCTAACTGGGATCCAGTAGGACCATTTTGCTGGGGCACATTCTGTTGGTGTTGTTTCAGAGGTGCATTTTGTTGTTGTTGGTCTGGCTGGGATGATGCTGGAACATCTTGTTGTTGATTTCCACCTTTTGATTCTTGAAGATTTTCAGGTTCATTGTGTTTGTGTGGCAGTTTTTGATGGGGTGAATTTTGTTGTTGTGGCTTTTGTTCATCTAACTGGGATCCTGCTGGGACATTTTGTTGGGGCACATTGTGTTGTTGTTGGTTTCCATCTTGTTGGGATTGTTGTGAACTACTGTTATGAACTTCATTTGTTTGTGGTTGATTTTCTCCATCTTGTTGTGGTCTGTCTGGTTGTGATTGTTGAGTACCCTGTTTAGGGTTAGGTTGATGGGGACCATTGTGTGGCAGTTGTTGCTGGTGTGTATTTTGTTGTTGTGCCTGTTGTTGATCTAACTGGGATCCAGTAGGACCATTTTGCTGGGGCACATTCTGTTGGTTTTGTTGCTGAGATGCATTTTGTTGTTGTTGTCGTTGGTCTGGCTGTTCTTGTGATTGTTGAGGATTTTTAGGTCCATTGTGTTTGTGTGGCAGTTGTTGCTGGGGTGAATTTTGTTGATCTAACTGGGACCCTGCTGGGACATTTTGTTGGGGCACATTGTGTTGTTGTTGGTTTCCATCTTGTTGGAATTGTTGTGTATTTTTATCCTGGAGTCCATCGTGTGGCAGCTGTTGTTGAGACGAATTTTGTTGTTGTGTACCTTGGGCTCCGTTTTCGTGATTTGATTCAGAGCTTTGTTGGAAACTTGCTGAGTTAAGATATTGGGGACGGTTTTCCTGCTGTGTTCGTTGATGATCTGATTGCTGATGACTATGTTGCCGGGGTACAGTATGTTGCTGAGTTTGTTCAGAAAATTCCTCGTTTATAATGGATGTCACCGGCAACTGTGATACAGCATCTGCAAACGTGACAAATTTAGAGATCAGTCATGACTTAATCATTCAAGTCCTTGTTTTCGCGAGAAAATTGTACCGAAATTGCTACAGCTTTGTAGTCACTAGAAACATGATGATTGTTTATTCGATACTTACACTGTGAGGGGTTAAAGTAGAGCCCAATTTCAAAAACATTAACCTGTTAATAGCCTATGCAAAATTAAAACGTTTTGAGTAATTTTGGTTTCTAACTTTTTCAAAAATTTGCCATAAATATATTTATTACGAAAAATAAACTATCACTTTGGGTACATTTTTGATTGTCTTATCTTAGATTATAGATCAATGATCATGTGGAATAGCTTAAAGGTAAAAACAACACCATAAATTTTGATGCAGTGAGCCCATCAACTCACGTGATCAACTGAAACTAATTTTCAATTTTATAACAGCGATTTGTCAAGACGGTTTTAATACGGTATTTGACAAGGTAGTCCAATAAATCTAGAAACATGTCTCAAGCTAAACCTATTTCAACAAAAATGTTTGTCAATATCGGAATTGTATATTTCCAGTAGTACATAAAAACATTTATATACAGCCTCATACATTGCTTCTGGCCCACACTAGGATACCCTGTGTCGTGGGAACCAGAAACAGCGACGTCACACACATATAAACATCCAAGACCTGGTTTTTTTTTTACCCGGGACCTCTCGCATCGTAAGCAGATCCACAACCGCTGCGCCACATAGGTCGTCAGCAGTGGTATTTTATAAACTTTTGTGTTAAAAATACAGCATTTGACTATGACGTCACATGCCAGTATTTCATGCAACTGGTGAACAAAATTGCCGTTTTGACAGTTCCTTAAAAGTATCTATTTCGACTAGTAATCCAATACCGTATTGAAAAATAGTGGAGCCCTCCCGAGAAGAATTGGAATAAATTTTATATGGACTCAACTCACCATTGTTGTAGCAACTAGTGAGGCATACCGGTAGAAAGGTTTTTGAAAATGTTATATTTAATTGGATAGCTATAAAAAATTGCGACCGGGAGAAAGTTTATATTTGCCTTCTTTGCAATTATTGCAAAAAAATATTTTTCTCAGTGAGTTGATGTGCTCACAGCATCAAAATGAAGAGCATTTTTTTAAGTGAATCATTGATGTATTAAGCTAACAAACGACAGTCAAAAAGTTACCAAAAGAAATTTAGTTATTTCGTAATTAATAACTTTAAGACATTTTTTGGAAAAAAATATAAATGTTAAAAACCAAAATTACTCGAAACCTAAGAAAATTCAGATAGAGTACTATAGAATTAAAAGTGCTGGAAATGGTTTCTACTTTAAACTCTCACAATATTATGTATCGCATTACCAATCACCGCGTATATTTTCGTAGTTTTTATTTGAGGTACCTCGGCAAGCAAATGATGGGCAAACCATATATACAATTTTCAAAATCAGAGAAGTGCTGGTCGGACTCGCTTACGAATGGTTTCCGTACCTTTGTACAAGATAATTTAAGCACTAAAAATAATAAAACAAAAACAAAGAGAAAAAAATATTATGTCCGGACATGGATTTGAGCCCAGAACTTCAATATTGAGTGACTGATTTCAAACCAATTGCGTCACCACAACCATTTCATAATCCGCGAAATCTGACCGAATAAATCTGAATCACCAAAAACATTCTGTAAAAAACTAGCCAAATCTCAATGGAGCTGCTTGTTTATCTCTAAAAAGTAATGAAATCTAGACAAAGACGTGCCAAGTCTAAGATTCCTTACTGCGATTTCTTTATTATTATAGTTAATTTTGTGTGACTTGGCCGTTGAACATTCTGAAATTTTGGATTTTAAGTATGTGATTATAGTTACGTTAGTATACGAAAATTTCTGCGTTCTGGTCTTATCTACTGGAAAGTACTTTTTTTTTTCAAGTTTTTCAAAATTAAATGATAACAATGTATGGGATCAATGGAACTCTTCACAGAACTCGGTGTCAGTAATTTAGTAATTATTTATTCCAGCATATTCTTTATACCAATTAACATTGTAATATTTGTATTATTTAAAAATAACCAATTTTTAAAAGATATCTAAAAAACAATCTGTGTGAGTTTCTTCGCCCTTCTTCTCTCACAGTGGTCCAATGGGAAGAGGCACATAATGACGTTTACTGAGTATACGTAAATATCTACTGACAGACAGACGGACCCAGGGCCAGCGGAGGCTTAGTAATATGGTCCCGTTTGGATCCCTTCGGGTATGGAATCCTAACAAACTCGCACAAGTGAGCAAATGGTGCCATCGTTTATTTTCTTACGTCCATTTATGTATTCAACAAAAGTCAAGAAATCAATATCCACTCACCAACTGGTACTATCTTCATCATGAGGTATTTTTGACCGTCCGGCTGCTCCACCTCGTAGGTCAAGATTTTAAAGTCGCCGTTGCCTGACGAAGTATATATTAACATTTGCAATTTAAAGTCAATTCAATTAATTCAAAATCGTTATCAATTAAGAGATACTCACTTGGAAGATCAAGTTCAACTATTTGCTTTTTGGTACCTGTAACAGAAGTGGGAATCTAGCTCATTACAATGTTTTTAATTTTGTTATTTTTGTCACCGAAATTTGGTCTCGATCTAATAGCTAAATTTCTTGGTATCTACATCTCCGAAACAATGGTCCCAAAAGTAATGATTCTCTTCTTGTTTATTTCAAAAGTATAATTACCAGTTTGCGAGGAAGATGCTGAGTTGGATGATGCCTGTGAAGATGAAGTGACGTCTGTGTTCCTTATTTCTTGGTTGCTAATAATTTTGTACTTGGCTTGAGAATTACTATTCACATCATCAGACAAGTACTCGCTGCTACTTTGTACAGAATTACTGCTTTGTTGTTGGCTACTTTCTGGGCTACTACTAGGGTTATTAATTCCATTATTAGAATTCTGTTGATTTTCAACATTTCCATTTTGAGATTGATGGTTGTTATTAGCATTACTATTATCAGGCTGTTGGTTATGACTACTATTTCCCTGTCCTGAGGTAGCTGATTTTTTACTTCCATTGTCATTTCCTCCATCAGATTTCTGGCTGTTATTACTATTTTCTTTTCGGTTATTTTGGTTATCATTGTTTCCATTTTTGGTTTGACTATCGTTATCATGTCCTTTGTTAGATTGTTGATCATCATTGTCATTTTCATTATTAGATTGATGGTCGTTGTTGGTATTTTTATTAGCAAAATTTCTACTTCCATTGTCTTTTTCTCCTTCAGATTTTTTACTGTTTCCTTTTCCGGTATTGTCATTTCCATTGCCAGAGTGTTGGTTTTTGTTGTCAATTCCTCCAACAGATTTCTGGGTATTGTTACTATCTCCTTTTCCGTTATTTTGGTTATTGTTGTTTCCATTTTTGGTGTGACTATCGCTATCATTTTCTTTGTTAGATTGTTGATCATTATTGGCATTTCCATTATTAGATTGATGGTTGTTATTGGAATTCTCATTAGCAGAATGTTTATTTCCATTGTCATTTTCTCCTTCAGATTTTTGATTCTTTCCTTTTCCGGTATTGTCATTTCCATTGCCAGAGTGTTGGTTTTTGTTATCAATTCCTCCATCAGATTTCTGGGTGTTGTTACTATCTTCTTTTCCGTTATTTTGGTTATTGTTGTTTCCATTTTTGGTGTGACTATCGCTATCACTTTCTTTGTTAGATTGTTGATCATTATTGGCATTTCCATTATTAGATTGATGGTCGTTATTGGAATCCTCATTAGCAGCATGTTTATTTCCATTGTCATTTTCTCCTTCTGATTTTTGACTCTTTCCTTTTCCGGTATTGTCATTTCCATTGCCAGAGTGTTGGTTTTTGTTGTCAATTCCTCCATCAGATTTCTGGGTGTTGTTACTATCTTCTTTTCCGTTATTTTGGTTATTGTTGTTTCCATTTTTGGTTTGACTATCGTTATCATTTTCTTTGTTAGATTGTTGATCATTATTGGCATTTCCATTATAAGATTGATGGTCGTTGTTGGAATGTTTATTAGCAGAACTTTTAATTCCATTGTCATGCCCTTCATCAGATTTTTGACTCTTTTCTTTTCCGGTATTGTCATTTTCAGTGCCAGAATGTTGGTTTTTATTGTCAATTACTCCATCAGATTTCTCGCTGTTGTTACTATTTCCATTTTCGTTATTTTGTTTGTTGTTTTTTCCATTTTTGGTTTGACTATCGTTATCATTTCCTTTGTTAGATTGTTGACTATTATTGGTATCGTCATTGTGAGATTGGTGGTCGTTGTTGGAAATTCCATTAGCAGATTTATTACTTGCATTGTCATTTCCTTCATCAGATTTTTGACCTTTTCCTGTTTCGTTGTGTTCGTTATTGTCGTTTCCAGTGCTAGAATGCTGGCTTTTGTTGTCAATTCCTCCATCAGATTTTTGACTCTCTTCTTTTCCGTTGTGGTGGTTATTGTCATTTTCAGTGCCAGAATGATGGTTTTTGTTGTCAACTCCTTCATCAGATTTCTGGCTATTCTTAGCATTTTGGTTACTGTTGTTTTCATTTTTTATTTGGCTATCGATGTTATTGTCCTTTCCATTTTGTTGTTTTTTTTCATTTCCGGTTACATTGCTATTTTGACTGCCGCTATTATCTTTATGCTTGCTGCTTTGTGAGCCGTTATTTGCGCCCGAGAGTTGTTTATGGTCATCGTTACTAGCGTCTTTTAATCCACCCAAAGTATTTTTGATACCGTCATTTTTCCCGCTCGAACCATTGTGTTTAGTGTTGTCCACGCCATGCTGGTCTTTACCAATTGTACCGTTCTCTCCACAATCATCGGTATCCGATGACGAGGGAGAATGTTGTGAGCCACTGTGGGGCACTGCAACCAAATACAAGAGTCAGACTAATAATATATATTGAGAATATATATGTATAGGTATATGTGTACATACATGTAAAGTATACTAACAAAAATAAAAATACAATAAATGATAACTATCAACGTATGCGAGTAGGTATGTTAATTTTAAAACAATTTGATTACTTTAAGATACCTACCTATACTGAGTTCAGCGTAATTAACAACATTTTGGTAGTTATAGTTCATGATGATAAATAAATTACCTAAGTTACCTCTGACATCTCCTAAAGAGGATTATTTTGTGGGAAAATATATTTCACGATAGTAAATAAACACAATTCGAGGTCCTAATTAAATAATTCACTGAGGGGCACAAGCCGTTACCTTGATACGAGTAAGATCGAGCCATACCATACATATAAATAAAATAGTAGATAATCTAATAATAAAAGAACTTACCAGCATGGATGCTGACAGCCTGTAAAAATAAAATACAATTATAGATAGAGAGATAAAGCGTTTATTCAGTCTTCAAAATACACAAAACAGATCACAAAAAATACGACAAGTAGGCATAGAATAGCACATCAAAGAATAAAAACGACAAGAAATTACATGCGAACGGAAAAAAGACAGGGTGATCAAGAGATACATATACAATTCTATCGTGTGAGTTGTGTATTGCGACGATGAAACGGTTCCGGCTCAGCATGTGGAATGCATGTGTATGGAAGACCTGTAGCGCTGGTATTCTGTCGGAACCAGGTGAATTTGGTTGTGATGTTCAAGGTGTTGAATTAAGACTACGTGGTATGCAAGAATTATAGATATAGATATGATAAAGGGATTGTGCTTTATGGAAGAAACTAGTACATATGAAATATTGTTGTCTATGTATGGGAATACAAAAGCAAAATTTCTGTATTTATTTTTCAAAACTGGGATGTGTATGCATATCAATCATATAGATGCAAACAAATAATAAGTATTAATAATCACATAAAACATATAGGTAAACAAGTACATAAAGATTTGTAGGCTTAGATGGTTTTAAGAACAAGGGGTCGAAGGAAAATCATTGAAAACAGCTTTCGACATCCGTTCTTTGACATGCTAATAAATAATCACTGTATGAGGATTTAAAGCTGGCTATCGTACATTTTTCGCGAATCGGTGGTGGGAGATTATTCCAGCATCTCTTAGCCAGATATCTGAAATTGCCTCTAAAAGCAGCGGTCCCGTGGCGGGGAATGGAGATGGAGCCTTTCGTGCTGCGGTTCGTGTGGTGACGTGAGGCTTTTCTCTTAGTGACACCTAACAAAAGCGCAACCAGCTGCAGCTCTTGTCTCATGTTTTATATTAGCGCTATTTAAATACGGTGTAACGTGTGCTCGTGGGGGAACGGAGAAGCTACAGCGAGCACAAGCGTTCTTTACAAGTTATTCTAAACTATGATCACAGAATACTTAATAGTACTACGGATAGAAAGATTACTCCTCAAATACACTAAAATAAATAGCTACTCTCGCTGCGCGACAATAAAGCGTAATTTAGCTCGCACTTGCGCTACGTACAACAATCGCTAAGCACCGACAGAATCGGATGCCCCGCCCGTGCAGGCTAGATTGCGCCGCATCACTACGCCTGAGAGCTTCTTTTACTCTGATATCACAAGGTCGTCCTGTAACCTCCTGTCTCGCTTGATCACGGTAGGGTTACCTATGTGCGATTTTTTTGTGAATTTTAGTCCACTCTGTCTAAGAGAGGTGTTATTAGTACTTATTCAGGCTATTGGTAAATTCTGAGGCTAGGTAGGTACCTACCTCCTTACTTAGTTAGGTGTCATTTGTTTTATACTGGGTCTAAAGTGTTTATATTTAGTTAAACAAAAAGGTATTCAATTAAAAAGGAATATAATTTTATTTGTGAACAATTCCTTTAGACACCCGAAAGTCTGTCATTGTTGTTGCAAAAATCACAGAAAAATTGCTTAAGAGGAGCCGCTAGCGCGCGACACGTCTACCAGCCAAGCGAGCGGCAGCCAGCATAACTGAAGCTCCGCCCGTCGGGTTGGCCGGTCGAACGTACCTAAACTCTAGAGCAGTGCTACTCAAAGTGGGGTACGCGAACCCTTAGCGGTTCGTCATTTGATGGTACGGGTACGCGAAAAGATTTACGTAATGGCGGCTGGATGGCTGGCAAGCAATAATTACGACACGCATGGCACGCATGACAGCGCGCGCGCGACAACTGAGAGCATAAATGCTGGTTTGAGTATTAAGCAACAGGAGTCATTACTAGAAATGTCCGCAGATGAAACTCTTCAAGCTGATTTCAGAAGGATGTCTTTGATTGATTTTTGGACAGTTAGACAGGAAGAATATCCCGAACTCTCACGAAAAGCGGTGAATTTTCTTCTACCGTTTGCAACAACATACTTATGTGAGAGTGGGTTTTCATATCTAGTAATGATAAAAACCAAGTACAGAAATCGTCTTAATGTTGAGCCAGAATTAAGATTAAAATTATCCAAAATTGCTCCTAAAATCAACTCCATTTGCGACAAGAAACAAGCCCATCCATCACATTAATATTAAAAACATATTTATTTTTGTCACTGTAATGCCTTTTATTAAAAAAAAAACCGTGTTAACTTGAATTTATTATTTTCATTTTGACAGGAGCGGGGTTAGGGGTTCGCTGTCATTTGGCAACATTAACAGGGGTACGTGGGGCCATAAGTTTGAGAAACCCTGCTCTAGAGTGAGACCCCCCTGCTATGATGCACTAATTGAGCTTGGACATTATACAAGCTTCTTTTATTAAATGTTGTCTGATCACTTTGTAAAAAACACAATCCCAAACGTTATTTTTATTGACGGGGATGATTTTTAGGTTCTAACTGGTCGAATGACCAAATCAGTATTGTAACCTTTATAAATGGAGCTTTTCGTCTCTATAGCTATACGTCTGTCTTCTCGTTGTTTCGCTTAGAAAAGGAAGAGAGACCGAGGTATTGCTCTGTTCCTACTGTTGACAGATGCCAAATGCTACTTCTAAGAATGGCGCCACTGTAGTTACGTACACAGTAAAAGACAGATTACACTCACCCCAAGTGCTGCAATGGCACCGAAAATTAAAAACCAACGCATGATTCGTTCAAAATTAACACAACCGTATGCCAAGTGGCTTCCCGCTTGACTATAAATTCAGACCCCGAAAATTGGCCTTTTATAGCCCCAATTTAATAATTTAATGCCAAACAAACACCAAACACCTGCTAAATAATTAAAACCTTATTAATCGAGAAAAGACCAGAAAAATAACAAAGAAGTTAAGCTATGAACGTACATATTTGTGTACATATGTAGATGGACAATTAATCCAAACTGCTGTGCAAATGTAGCACGCATTCACACCTTGGCAGGACATTCTAGAAATAAATGACGGCAACATAAGTGGTGTATTAGCGGACCACTGCGAGTTCTGATAGATAAACCAAAAATTTCATTTAAAAAAACACGCAGTAGTCTGCAAGTTTTGTAATCGTTTATTTTATAGCATTCCCTGCCGAGGTGTAGACTCATTTTCAGCCGCTGCCACCAAATATTTAAACAATGAAACATACTCTATGAACATAAAACTACTGTTACTGTACTTCCTGAAAGATGGCACAATAAACTTCGAAATACGAGTAAATTTCGCGTCAAGTTTCTTTAGATCTGAGTGAGCTGACACCTCTCTCTCTCTTTCTCTATCACTCCTTTAGCGAGGAATAGAGGTCACAAATTTGGCGCGGCCTATAGTAAGTGTGGTGACATGGAAGTAATATTATAATTGAAATAGAGTATGTAACTACAATGTGCTTATAACATTTGTAACTTTATAGCTTGGTAGTAAGAAAAAAATCTCATGTCTTCAATTATTATGTGTGTTTGACGTCGCAGTTTCCGGTTCCCATAACGCAGGTTAGTGTGGGGCCAAAAGCAATATGTATGTGGCTATATACAAATATATTAGTGTTTTATGTATCAATTATTGTACTTATCCAACGTAATCAATTATTCATTGCCTTCTATCCAAATGTAGCCTTTGGTTCGTGATCGTAATCATTGCTACCACATCTTCAACAACAATGAATACCATAATAATAAGTACATTATGTTTATTTCTTTATTTCCATTATTACATGCATAATAACATATTGACAAGTTTCTGCCGGGGTGGCCGGAGGTGACACAGACCAGGGAAGTGTGGATAAAAAGAAGAGGCCTTTGCCTATCAGGGGGACATCGAAATGGCTACATAAAAATAAACTATTAGGTAGGCAAAAAAAATAAAAAATTGCTAGATCAGCTTCAGCTTCAATACGTTAACGATAATTAAATTTCATGCATCAAAAGTAAAATCAGAGCCCGCAGCATGCCAGTTCTCGCTAGCGGCACGCGGAATAGCGAGTGACGTCTTCCCCTCAGGAGCCAGTCTGGTACATACAACTTCAACTTTGTAGAACCTGGCGGTTGTATAGCATTCCTCTCAACACCCTAAAGTCATAGGTGGCTAGTGCATGGCCCCTTCTCATCGTATCCAACCGTTAACGAAGTACCCGTAACCGGCGAGCTTGCATGAAGGGACTTATGAATGTTGAGGAAGCGAGGATATATGCCAGGATCGTAGCAGGTGGAGGTCTTTAGTCTCTGCCTACCCCTCTTCCGGGAAATAGGCGAGAGAATGTATGTATGTATGTATTAGTCACGCAAGCCGTAGTAGGCGGGCTCGATAAAGGAACTGAGTGTGAGTGTAATGATCGATGCACACGCATTTCATACGAAGTTTTTCAAAACACTTGCGAGGAAAAAACAGACTTGTCTGACAATTATCTTTATGTAAAATGGCACGGTGGTTTGGTTTTTTCCGCGCGCCGCGCTAGCGATGCGCGCGCAGGTGCTAATAAAGACACTGACAAAACCGTTCAAAAGCGTAAAATTAAAAATACAGTACTAAATAATGTATTGAATACAAAAATATAGTAAAAAATATATAATTTGATGAAATGACAAAAACTTGTTGATTGATTTAGCATAATAAATGGCTTGCCATAAGAGTTATTTTACAAATGTGTTGTAAAGAAATAAAATCAACAATCACATATATTATCTGATTTATTCAAATAGACATTTATTTTAATTACATGTTTAAGTAGAATTTCAAAATCAATTTTTTGGTATCTCTATTATTTAACACTGATTGAGTATCCACATGGCTATGTTGGTATGTTGCTATGCAGGTATAGGTATATTTAATAACCTAACTTTACGAACTCTGGTACATTTGTTCCAAACATTTAGGTACACCGTAAATATCACCTACAAAATTGAACAAGTTGATAATAAGTAGAAATAGTATAGGATTATCAAAGGACTTACTAATTATTTATTTTTAATTACTATTGTTAAACATCGGCAGTGATAAAACAAGCCAACAGCCTCAAACTCTTATTAGAGTTCGTACTTCCGCTAATCCCTAAATTACTCAAAACCTACTTTTAGTACATACTCGGTTAAGTTTTCTTAGTACGTCTTAAGTGTTATTTCAATAAATTACAATTTTAACAGTAAATTATAATTAAACCAGTCAAAACCCCTACGTTCACTCAAAATCTCACAAAGTAAGCACATGCTTATACTCTCTCGGTTAATAAAAGTAACACATATTAATTACAACTTTGCCCTAACGTTAATTTTACAAAATTAAAACTAAGTTTATTAATAGGTATTTATACTTTAAATAAATAAATAATACGAGCTATATTTTACAAAATCCGTAGAGGTAAATAGAAATGATATTCCTATATATTATTTTAATAACACCATAAACAGTGTTTGTATATAAATATCAACATAACAATAATAAGTGAGCCTATAAAAATATGTAGATTGCACTGAAATGTGTTCACGAAAATAGCTTGATTTGATCCTCGCAATGTAAAAGAAAACGATAAAAGTTTTCAAATATGACATGCTGGCTACTGAAATTAAATTTTAACTATCAGGATAATTTCCTTTATATATCTTCAATGTATACGTAATCTACATTATCAAAAAGTCCTAAATTTACTTGAAGCTTTTTGCGTAATGGCGATATTTACTGAAAATTAACACTAAAGTCATAAATCTATTTTAGGTGAATGATACAGCAGTCGCTAAGGTGCGCTATTACTGAAATGTCCGTACTGTATGATTGTACAAAAAAATAAATCATCACGACGACGGCCCCGCACACAAAGCCATCTGAATTTAAACAAAGCATTCGTCACCCACAGACGATTTGGTAGCAACAGATATACGTAAATCATTTAATACTGAACCATTGTGTACTTTAAGTATATTTCTGCCTTTTATTTATTGGTAAAATATTCCATTCTTAATAAATTGTTATTCTACTCGCTTAAAGTAAGTACTTATTTTGAATTACGTCGACGATTTCTTCAGTAATGTTTACTCATACTAGCTCAAAGGTCATGTTATTTGCCAATTCATTTAAATAGGGGTGGGATTAAGACCTTTCAGTGATTTCAAAAATTGTTGCAATTGTGTATAAATTCAATTGCGCCATCAAGCAAGAGTAACAGACCATATTTGACCCATACAAATGTGTAAGCTCTGCCTAAACTTGAAAGTTTACCTTAACGTAGATGTCTACCTACTCTACGTTGTTCTGTTAGTTTTGATCGTTAGTTTTCAATGTTTGTTTTGACTAACACAAGGTTCAAGAACCCATGAAAATTATCTTATATGATTTAGAAAAAATAATGAAAAATATATTGTCAAATTTTGATTGAGCCTTACATTCTAAACCATGGCACACTGATTATTTCTAACAAAGGAGGGAATTTTGCACAACTTCTTGAATTGGGATTGAAAATGTCGTTGGAAAATGTGACTGAAAAAAAAACTCACATTATTTTGTGAAAACAGATAATCCTAAAAGTGATCAAGAAAAAATATCTTAGAATTGAAAGTTTTACGCTTGGTCTCCATGGTCAGTCTTGCACAAAACCTATTAAGTACTGAACTATACAAAACATTTCAAAAAGTAGAAGATATGGAATGTGAAAAAAGTGATTCAACAAGAAGAGTACCTTATTATTCTTCAGCAACAAGTGCGGTAGTTAGATACGTCTTTGGATACGTCAGTAGATTACGTCTGCGCAAACTGAACATACAATCAGCTTACAATTTCGAATCTAAATTCGTCACCATCATTATAAATGTATGAAACTGCGAAACGATTAGCAAAATTTTTCTCCCTAACTATCGTACGTAATCGTAATTCGACGGACTAGCTTGACTCGAGTCAGGTGGAGGAATTTCATTTCAGTTAATTCAGACATCAACATCGATGACCAACGGAGGATCGCATCGCACTCCAAAATTTTTTTTGGAAATTTTCACGCTCAACAACCGTTTTGGCTCAGTCCCGTATTTAAAAATATCTGTCTAGTCTGTGCTAACCTCCCAGACCCAATTATGATCCGCCGATCTACGACTACAGGTAACTAACAAACTTGTCCCAGTTGTCGGACGAAATCGTGTCATATACCCTTTTACAGAGGCTCATTCGTCTCAAGCTTTTACTTATGTATACGACGACTACGCCTCTCGCCATTCTTACAACACGGTCACATGATTTTGCACCTTGCTAGAATACTTTAACATCAGATTGCCTTAATGTCGTCAATAAACCAGGGCCCATATGCTACTAATTAACAGGTATCTTACAAGCATATCGCAGGCTCCAGTAGTATAGTATAGGGAAAATTTTATGTGTGAAGGAATTCCTTAAATCTCACAAAATAAAATGGCAAAATTTCATCTGTTTTTTTGGGTTCAGTGCACAATAATTGCGTGGTTTCGTCATTTCGATAGCCAGCACGGTAAACGTGGCGTGCGAGCACTCAGGCGGGCATGTGGCAGCCCACTGTCGTTGTTGTATCGTCTACGATACACGGAGCAGTAGACATGTAACGTGTGGCCTTGAGCGAGTGACGGACCCCTGACTGCGTTCGCTTTCCTCCTCCAAAGTCTTCTAGCTTATCCAATACGGTTGAAGGAAACGCCAGCGAGCCTCTCATACCGGAAAAGTGTCCTAGATTGCTCAATACTATTTAGGGAAATTCCCTCACATTCGTGAAGTGTCCTAGACCCATTATAATACTACTGTGGGCGAAGTGTTTATTTCAATAAAAATTTCTTTACTATCGCGTTGCCGTAAAACGCCAGTTTTGTATAGCAAAGTCGTGTGCCTTACGAGCTTGCGAGTCGCTGAAGCCTGCGGTATGCTTGTGCGAGGCTTGTCAAATAGTAGCGATCCCCCCAGTAGCTGTATCATGTAATTCTGTCTTCAATTTTCAATCGGTTTTGAAACATTTACACGAGCTGTCTTTTATTGCAAGTTTGCTTGTTTTCGCGACGTTCTGATACTTTTATTGCAAGTTTGCTTGTTTATGCGATATTCTGATACTTTTATTGCAAGTTTTCTTGTTTACGAGATGTTCTGATACTTTTATCGCAAGTTTGCTTGTTAACGCGATGTTCTGATACTTTTATTGCAAATTTGCTTGTTTTCGCGATGTTCTGATACTTTTATTGCAAGTTTGCTTGTTTACGCGATGTTCTGATACTTTTATTGCAGGTTTGCTTGTTTTCGCGATGTTCTGATACTTTTATTGCAAGTTTGCTTGTTTACGAGATGTTCTGATACTTTTATTGCAAGTTTGCTTGTTATCGCGATGTTCTGATACTTTTATTGCAAGTTTGCTTGTTTACGCAATGTTCTGATACTTTTTCAAAAGCGATTGAGATTCCTCGATGTGTGAATTACGTGATAATACTACAGCAGCTCGATATTCTATCTTCGACATGTATTGTGACATGAAATTTGATTATAATTTTGAAATGTCAGCTGTCAAACTTGCGATTTAGTTCATTCAAATTCAATGAAAACATCAGTCGCAATCGCCATCAAATGAGCTCTGAAGGCGTCTAACATACTTCAATCTCTCAATGTTGGTAGACGCCTTCACAGATAGAGCATCTAACTACAAGATCAGAGATATTGCTACCGTATCATTGAGACAAGAGACGATTGCCAAATTGAAGTGACAAAGTCAGGTCCTCAGAATAATGACAGCGTTTAAGATGACATGGGACGTTAGTCTGACGCACTACAGGTTTGGGTGTTCACTCCAGGCGGGCTTTGTAGCTGGTCTTCCAGATCTCTGCAAGGGTGACGGCGGAGTGGAAACGATGGAAGATGCACAGCGGCAGCGTGAACCGCTGGACGAGGGACCAGGCCACGTAGCCGTAGAAGTCGAGTTGCACCTGGAATGAGAGATTTGTTGTTGTTTATTGGATCTTTTTCTTTTAGATAATGAGGTGGCGAAAAAAATGAAATCGGATGGCACCTGGTTTAGTTGTTGTAACTATGCGAGCGGTCAAATCAGGCGCCATAAGTCCAAAAGCAAAGACCTAAACTGAGCCTTTGTCAATCAAAGGTGGAAAGATGCAGAAGGAATGTTTTGATATCATCTAGACTGCAGTCGGTCGTCGACATAACATTTTTCGTTACCTACAATGCTCCACCTCACTACCGCAGGCCACCATAATCTGACCGGTAACTCCAATCCAGTCAATTTGTCAGACTTTATATCAAGTTCAGTGTCCCTTTTCCACGAGTTCTAATCGATTTGCGAAGTACCGAAGCTCTATTAGTGTGGTGTAGAGTGCACTTACCGGGTTAGCAAGCACTTTCTGCGCCTCAAAAGTATAGATAAGCCACATGGTCACGTTGCAGATGAGCAAGAAGGTGACGCACTGGCGCGCCGGCTTGCTTCGCTCCTGTTCCGGGAGGTGGACGCGGCGGCGGGAGACGTCAGCTATGAACAGCATTTGGAGGATCACCTGGGAATGGTCAAAAACATGAAAATTTGTTCCACGTAGATGGCCCTAAGACTAGTTGCAGAAATTATCTTTATATTTGTAAGCCCTGCGAAACGCTAATGGCTTGTCAGTTCCATAAAACTTGTTTTTTTTTTATAAAACATGGCCTTGATTTCTGATTAAGTACATCATGTTCATGACAGTTCACTTTACTCTCATGGAGTTATTTAGGGCGCTGAGAGGAGAGGTTGGAATGTGAAATGAAATTATTTCACTGCGGCGTCATTGGTGCGAAATTTATGAAATCGTTATTTAGAGATAAAGAGCCTTCCATATTTGTACTTGAGTATAAAACTATTGGTTAACTCCATTTAATTTGAAATTCTTTCAACGTTGACACACGATTGTATTAATATTTTACATTTGTAGCAAACATTATACAGGATGTAACAGAAATGTGTAGTAATAATATAAAAGAGGTTGTTAGAAGCCATAATGAACAACTTTTACTATGAAACCGATTTGGTCTGAGCAGCTTTAATTTTTACTTCTCGATACAGTTTGTGCCGGGCGATCAGCTGTTGTGAAAATGAAGTCGTTCTGTACGTTTATTATGAGTTGGCGTAGTAAACGCAATAGACGTAACTATTGTAGTAATAATGCCACTATCTCGTTCTTTGACATGATGAGGGCACGAATAGAAAGATACCGTTTTTAGTTCAGCGAAGACACCGCTAGAGGCACTGTACGCGTTGCCATACAAATGCTAAACTATAGTCGATATCGTGTATAGTAAAACCTCTTATTAGACTTATTGATAAGTTAGTATAATTAATGGTATAGTTAGTTGTTCAGAATGATGCCCTAACAGGGCCTAAAATATGACTTCATTTTTCTATTACACACTGTATATACGCTGTTAAAGTTATGTGTAAATATGTTTCCTACTTACATTAAAGATCCGTAGTTTGTGAGTCGTTAAGTTAACTCAAGCATTTATCATTATTGAAACAGTTGGTTAGGCGGTAAGCATGACCAAGCATTACATTAGGCATTAATTTGTATCATAGGTAACTATTATTTTGAACATCCATCCACATGGCTCGTTGGTCTAGGGGTATGATTCTCGCTTTGGGTGCGAGAGGTCCCGGGTTCAAATCCCGGACGAGCCCTTTTTGACTACCTTTTTGTTGCAACTTAACTAACCACCTATAATGATGACCTCTGTGGCGCTGCGTTTGTGGCTATGCCTACCTATGCGAGAGGTGCCGGGTTCGATGCCCTGCTGGGGATAAAGAAAAAACATCCCCCAGGTCTTGGATGTTTATATGTGTGTGACGTCGCTGATAGATTAGGGTAGGGTATCCTAGTGTGGGGCCAGAAGCAATGTATGTAAATGTTATGTTATGGTGTATTATTGCGTTCTCACTTCCAAGTCATTCCCCACTCTAGGGCCCATTCGGAATAAAATACCGAAGCAAAGTTTGGCGACTATGGTCAACTTAAGAGATTTCAAACCCGATAAATCACATCAATCATAAGATATTTTTTCTCAGATTTTCTTGTCAGGATTGTAACATACACACACACATAAAACGAACAAGGTACCAACCTGGAAAACGCTCAGGGCGCCCGTGATCATAACGAGCAGATTAGGCTCGTGTGTGAACATGCCCATTCCTCCAGCGATGACACTGAACACAGCATAGATGAAGAGGCCGAACGCAGACACGCGCAGCAGGATGTCGTTCAAATCAGATTGCTCCTCGGAGCGGAACTTCAGCGATTGGACCCTGTGAAGAGGCTCGGTATGGGAAGGAGGAATAGATCTCCATTGCATTACACGGCCGCTGTTTTGATAAATAAACCAAATTTTGGTACGAAAATGAAGGCAAATAAAAGGGAGATTTGGGAAGACGCGCAGGAAATGTGCACGTGAATTATGAAAACGTAGTGGTGTAAAATAATAGAATTGTAAAGAAGGGGAAACGAATAAAGGAGATTTACAAAGACGTGTAAGTAATATAGGTACACGTTGAAATGAAATTATAAATGAAGATGTAAAAAGTGACGTAGGTGACATTTTGAAACGTGCAAGATAATATGAACACGTGAATTTCAAAGATAACGTTGTATTGGAGAGGCAAAATGGAAGTAGATATCGTAGATGTAGTTTTTTATGGAGTCATGGGATTGGGAAGGTGATAAAGGTAGCGGAGGAAACGAGAAAAAGAACAAAAATTAAAACAAAAGAACAGAAATGAAAAACAAACAAATAAGGAACAGAAACTACTACATGACAAGTTAGCTTCTGAGTGGGAATTCCCAGAACTTTTATGGTTATTAATTAAATGTTTCAGTTGTGAATCGATTTCATGAATTTGAAGTGTGGACTTTTAATTTGCTAAATATCTGAAAAAAAACTTAAAAATCATTTTAAATATTATTCTTGGAACTTCAGTTTTAAACGCCATTTTATGTTGGCTTATGGCTCCATCACTATAAACAATGCTTACCGTATAAATCCGATCAATATAGCCAAAATCGATAGAACCATCAGAGCGCAGTGAGACACATCGGCCAAATAAATCGACAGGCGCTTCAACTCTTGGTGTCTAATCAGCACGAAGAACAGAATCAGGCAGATCAATGAGGCAACCAGCAAGAGTAGTCCACAGAAGAGGCCTTTGGATGCGCCCGCGCAGTCGACTCTGTTTCCGCGCTGAGCTGCCGCTAGTGCTGCCGCCCTGCGGGATAGAACAGCTTCCAGACGTCTTTCCAGATCTTCGTCGTTGGCCACGCTGCAACCAAACGCGTAAGCACACGTCAGTCGCGTGCGTGACGCTCTAGTGCTTGTTAGCTCTAGGCATGCATGGCTAATGTAGTAGTTTAAATGTGCACCTATGTAGGTGACGTGACGTCAAAACGACTCAGGCCGAATAGACAGAACGTCATTCCATAAAAATAAGTATGAAGTTGTCAAAGTTAATCCGATAATATTGAAAGTCGCATTCTATTAGGCGGGCTTAAAAGATTTGCATTCCAAACAGGTGCACAGATATGGTAGGAGTATGACTGTGAAGGTTCTTTGAGATGATAATCAATGGATGGGAGTATGATTGCCAATTTAGTTAGATATAAAAGGTAATCCTACGAAAAACAGAAAGTTTGTTTGAAATTACCTTGGGTAGCGGCCAATATGTTTCCACATGACGTAGATGACAGCAGCGCCGATTAAGGAGTATTCGATGATGAATGGGTAAAGGTAGGGAGCGGAGTCGGCGACGATGGTTCCCATTATGGGGTTTCTTCCACAGACAGTAGTGTTGTCAATATTGGCGATCAGTGCAGCTGGACTTAGGTTCTCGAATGATTCGAATACCTCCGTTGAGTTATTAACTGGAAATCAATTAGAGATGTTTTTGAGACTGTTAGCACCTACAGCGTTATTAATAGTATTTGAGATATATTTACAGCATTTTCAGTTATAAGTAGTTCAGTTCATCATAATGTTTGTGTAAATTTCATTGTTATTGTTCTAAATAAAATTAAATAATGATTCATCTAATGATATACCGACTGACTACCTTACCTACTTAAATCTACAAGTAACGTAAAAATAACAAAATACGAGATTGATCCACAGAACATTACAAATGGTACAGATAAGTGAACATGCGAAAATAAACCAAGTGACGCTTTCAAAGTGAACGAAGAACGTTGAACAACCGAAAACACAAACAGCAACCAAAAAGTGCATTGACGCGAAACCAACGAAATGAATACGACACTCCAACGACAAACCTGGCCAATGAGGTGGTTCGTCAACGCGGTAAGTCTGAACACTATTGCCCCAATCATCATTAGTCAACGATCCTGCGGTCGATGACGTGGCCGATGGGGCCCAAGTGGAAACGGTACTGACAATCGGTTTGACAGTGGAGGAATAAAGCCATTGGAAGACTTCCAACATCGCTGTCTGAGTTTGAGTCACTTTCTCAGACTGAGTTGTTAGTGGTGCGACACTGGAGCTTGTGAAAGGGTTATCGTTGGGCCAAGAGTCTTGGTATTGGTGACCATTGTAACCCATCCCGTCACCGTACGCTAGTGTACTAGTCTTAATCTTGTCAAGCATTTTCGATCTTCTCGGAATTAAATCACCGCCACCAATATACGGCAAATGAGTGGTCGCTGAAAAATTAGTATCGGATGTTGCTTTATTCATGCAAACGTTCGGTTAAAACGCATACATTGAAAACACTAAACTTATAATGAATGTGAGTAAACATTAAGAAAACGGTTACGAAAAAACTGTAGTGATTGGAAGATACGTACTTGTAGTTGTAGCGGCAGTTGTAGTTGCTGCGTTTAGAAGTTGGTTTCCAGTGGATTTGGCAGTTGTCAGCACACCAGAAGCAACTGTGGCTGCGGTTGAAGAGAGTACATTCAACACTTTACCAGAATGCCGGAGTGTGTGCTTACGGATAACTTCTGAAAAATAAATTAAAAATTTAAACCACAACAATCTAAATCAATAGGATAGATTATATCGTGGGAACCAGGATATAACGCGTTATAAACATAGCAAGATTCCTGGTCATCATTTAATAATCATACCTAACAATTACACATAAATAAGTTGATACTTACTGCCAAGGATACTTTCGCCGGAGATCCCGTTCGGGTTCTTGACATGGTAGTCTGTGATCTCCTTCAGAGATTCTAGAACCAGGGTTCGAATCCAAATACAAATATTTGTAGCCATCACATGCATCAGGCCAAAGCGGGCAATGACTTTAAATCGGTGAATATTCAACTAAAAGAGAAAATAAACTAGTTTAATGTATCGAATTGCAAGAGTAGGGGCACAAGATATTATAAATATTGGATATCTTAACTTACTCGAGAATTCATGAAAATGAAATACATCTGCATGAAGGTAAAAACCATTTGCAGAATAGGATTGACGCCTTTCAAGATCAAGTAACATGGTGACTCCATCGGCAATTCGAAGAAGGTGCCAAATTCCAATCCATTGTATACCATGGTGCCAAGTCCGAATGCTGTAGACAAAAATTAATTATTACTGTATTGCTAAGATATCTGATGTTAATTGCTGTCATAAAATCAAAATAACTTAAACTTATCTTACCAATGGCTCCAATTCTGAGGAAGAAGCTCCCATGGCTATGGTCGTTTTGTGAAGTCTTGCGTCTACGTTGTGGCCTTGCCACTGGTCCTGATTCCAACTCCACAATATCTTGCTGCTGTAACCAAAAAAAGTTCACTGTGAATCCAAAAGAAGTGACTAAACTGACTCCTAAGAATATTTTTTCCAAAATAATTCATCAAATTTTTGTCGTCTCATAAATTAGATCTACTTCTACAAAGTTGTGTTATTATTTCTAGGACGTGCATACAATCTCACTCTGAAGAAATAAAATCATCACTTTTGAATCAAAGTACAGACATTTTAATGATGACAACAGCTCAATGTTAAAACGTGCTTTATTCTTAAATTCAATAGCGTTGAAAGTGATCATTATGGTATTATGAAATCCTATGATTTTGATGATGAAATGGCAATGAAACATATTGCAGGTGAAACATTAAATACTGGCAAGAAAGCTTTGTACAGGTATGACAGGTCTCTAGGAACACAAGCACGACAAAGTCACTAAAACAGCACATCCAAAGCTTGATAAAAGTGGGCATGGTACACAATGCTGAAGCGTGCTGCGTCAAGACATGCCTCACCTGCTCAGGCGCATACAAAAGCGCCATTTGTATTTGTTGGTCGCGTACTTTATCGCGCATCTTACGAGGATACACCTCCTGCCCAAAGAATATGGAAAAAACAAAACAAAAGTAGGCGGTGTAAACAAAAAGGGTAACATGCTGCTGTTATACTCGCGAAGCTCTTTTTGAACATAATGTGGACTAAACTTACTTAAAAACAACATGTGCTCCAAACTAAATAAAGGTTCTGTTAAAATTAATCTGTGATGGGTGGTTAACTGACATTTTACGACACACTTAAGCAACAATAGGACTTGTGATGATAAAAGTTAGAAACAAATGTATGTGCATGTGTTACTTGCACCACTGACCTGGAATTGACTTTGCTTCTTAGACTCCTTGGCTGGTTTATCCTTTCCAGCATCCTTGTCTTTATCTTTTCCTTTGCCCTCTTTTTTGGCATCTTTCTTCCCGTCCTTAGCATCTTTGCCTTCTTTCGGTTCCTTTCCTTCTTTGTCTTTGGTTTTCTTTTCCTTTTCTTTCTTGGGTTTCTTTTCTTTCGGGGGTGGCTTTGGCTTGGGTGGGCTACCGCCGCAGCACGAGCTTTCTGTTTTAAAATAACTTACAGAGTCAATGGCGGAAGTCTACTACTTAAAAGGTAGTATTGAAAGAATTCAAAAACTTATTAATTGTGAATGTACACTGGGGTTTATACTAACCTTGGAGCAAGAAGCAGAAGACGTATAACAAAAACAATATGCTCAGGCCATACAGGTAGGTAAAGAAACCTTCGTAGTAGTAAAGCGGTAGGTTGTGGGTGATGACGTCACTGATGACGTAAGCAATGCATACCACTACTAGAAGCTTCGCGTAGATGAAACTCGAAATGATGTACAGCGATGTTCTGGAAGAAAAAGATCACGCAAAATTAGGCCTTCATCTTTCAGCCAATTCTAGAGGGAGTATATGCGTTATTTGGGAATCTTGATTCATAATGATAACCATGATAGGTAGTGATCTAAATTTTATGACTGGCAACCATTAGTGTTATTCACTGATGCTACTTTTTTCATGAATAAAAAAAAACGCCAAGTGCGATTCGCACTAATAAACTAAATAAGTAAGTACGTGCGTACGTAGTTCTGTGAGTAGGTGCTGGCTTAAAATCAGCGATCATGGATCACGGTCTGTGGTCATTAGCCCTTTCAACAATTGCAGATTCTAACTTTCATATAGTATGTCAGCTAAGCACATATTTATGTATTTATTATGATTGCTTTTGCAACAACATTACATAGTAATAACTTCTATGTGGTAATTGTATGTGTATAAAATTGAGTTTTTATAATGAAAGAACTGCATTAAGGTTTTCCGATTTATCCCTTTATTTGTGAAAGTACCATATAGATTTTGATTTATACCTAGTATCAAACAAAAAAATGACGACCTCCGTGGCGCAGCGGTTGTGGCTCTGCTAACAATGCGAGAGGTCCCGCGTTCAATCCCCGGCTGGGGGTAAAGAAAAAAAACCCAGGTCTTGGATGTTTATATGTGTGTGACGACGCTGTTTCTGGCTCCCACGACACAGGGTATCCTAGTGTGGGGCCAGAAGCAATGTGTGTATGTAAATGTTTATGTTATGTTATGTTAAATTCAGCTAAATATATTTACTTGCGTTGACCTATAAGTTTTTTTTTATTAATTTCATCTTGATATCTCTATGCGCTCCTGAGAAAAAGGGTATTGATAGATGGACAGACAGACAGACAGACTCAGTCATTACAGTTTTCGGATTTTTCACTTTATTTGTGCTTTATAAGATCAACGGAAAACACCGCGAATAAATTTTCTGCAAAATTGTGACACACTTACTGACTCTTGATTGAGTAAACCAATAAGTTTGTTTTTTTGGAACTTCAAGAGTCTACAGACTTGAGTATTTGATATTAATTTCAACTTAATAGACGGACAATGAAGTGATCCTAAAACGGTTCCTTTTCCCCTTTTAAGATACGGAACCCTAAAAATAAGCAGTCAATTTAGTATGGGCACAGATACCATACTATAATACTAGAGCGACTATCTAGAAGGCGGAATAAGAGTTAGCTCGAGTTAACTTTGACAACTCCATAAAAATTTATATGGGATTCTCAAAGTTCAGTCGAGTAAAACTTATTCCGCTTTCTAGCTAGAGTGGCACTAATAGTACAAATAATTTGAAATAAGGAATTTTGGAGTTAATTCAGCAGTACTTGCAGTGCTCCATTCCACCATTGCAGTAGGATGGTTACAAGTTACTACAAAGTTACAACAAGTTTGATGGAGAGTCAATGACATCAGAGGCTGAGTATAGCATACAGTTTGTCTAAAAGATATCAATGTTGTCTGTAAGTTCGTCTAGTTTTGCCCCACTTGCGTTAAGCACTCTTCCCAGAGCAGTATTGTGACACGTTGATTTTTGTATGCAGTAGTGGTTTACTCAATTTCATAAAATAAATTCAATGAAGTATATACACATGCGCACTCCTAATAACATTGAAATACTACAACGCCCAAATTCCATGTAATCGCCACAAGAAAGTGTCCAAATTGAATTACATGAACTTCGTCTCATGTTACCAGTAAAACTAAATCAATACAGCTAATTGCATTCTGTTCCGTCCGCTTGTTCACAAGTAATGCCATGTTGATAACCTATAAGCCCCGCCTTAATTTTCGACTTCTAAATAGTAGTGCTCATGTACTCGTACTGTTATTATCTTTAGAACAGCGGTAATGGGCTTGTCCCTAACACCCATTTTCTTAGATGAATGACTAAATTTGTGTGCAAAGCAAGTCCTCTGCCGCCCTTTGTGGGATGTTATGTTTACTTCATAAAAAGCACATACGATTTCGACGGTTTCGGCTGGACGCTCTTGAGCTCCATTTCTTTGTTGGCAGTGTTGTGCTTCTCAGCGATGGCGAGGTCACTGCCCTGCTGCCGGTGCTGGCCTACAGGCAAGGTCGCCATATTATCGACGCTCTCCAAGTCCACCGTCGCGACCAACTTCACATCAGCCTCCGTCGGCTGATGCTTGTCCTTCCCCATCGTCACTTCACCAAGAGTTCACTATTACGTCACAAAGACTACCAACGGTAAAAGGGGCGGGGGTGGACCACTCAAGGAAGAAGGACGAAGGCCCACACCGTGATGGGCGCTTCAGGGTAGAGGGTGATGGTGAGGGTCGGGACGCGAATACCGAGGGCTTTCAACGCAAAAAGCTCCGGAAGTCCTAAAGCTTAGTGCGAGACGCGGACTCGGATCGAGTGCGCACTGAGTTGCGCTGTAGCGGATGCTGCGCGAATCATCTTGAGGTAGGGGCGGCAACAACCCTCCGAAAATGCAACCCTCTTTTATTGCGTTGCACTTGCAAATAAGGGTCGGAATGCTGAAGTTAAGGCATATTACGAGTTACCTCAGAGGGGGTAATTGTGTTCTTGGAATCGATATGTGATGTTGTTTTGTTAGCTTTTATTGTTAACTTTTTTAGTGATGCAGAAGTTGTTCATAACTTGTGAGTAGTTAGCCGTATTTTGATGCCCAATCTTCAGCCATTGGATCAATCGTCTGTTAGGACAGCGGACATAAGTAATTCCTAACCATTGGTACCATTTATCCTTCTTTCTTCATGCTTCTATGATATAACTAAGTACAACGAATTTCCAAACAAAGCGTTACAAACATTCCAAGTTCTAATTCCAAATTCGAAAACGGAAGGACGAAATTAAAAATGTGGCAGCCCTAGAACAGTAGCGCACGGTCGATAGAGGACAGAGGAGCCGGCTTCTCCCAGGGAAGCATCGATGGGACGCTGCGCGCGCGACCCACTGACCCGACAACCCCGCACATCCCCCACACACCCCTCGACACCCCGAGATCCGAAATCACTTCCCTACCGGCAACCCTAACAAAGCCGTGCACGTTGACCACACACAAAACAATAAGGAACAACCAAAAACATTCTCGATTCAAACTCTTAAAAAACTTCAAGATCTCAGTGCAAGTAGGTACATTGGTACTACTTAAAATAAGGTCATTCGATACGAAGTCGTAGTCATCAGTATGAATGGATTCTTCAACATTTTTACTTTTTTGCACCTCGTTAGAATGTATGAATAATCTTGGGAGCGTCGTAATGACGACACGAATCCAGCCAGGTGTTCACGGGTGGGTTGTACTGTACTGTACTTACTACAAGTACCTTCAAACTGATGAATGCGTCTCGGTATCCTAAGAAAAGTGGGTAGAGTTAGGTCGATAACCTTACCTATATTTTGGCTGTACTAGTTGCGAAGGAATCGTAAAGGATTTCGAAGAGGCATTATGTTTCATTAGTTTTATCGAACTTCATGAGTGTGTAATATTTTTTAGAAAATCTTACAAATAAGTCCATGCCCGCATCGTTGAAAATCATTGGCCAAACAAAACCTTGCAATTCAGGAAATGTGAAGAATACGTCACGAGTAATTTGTCGTAAAATACTACATAGCTGACTATATATATTATTATTTTTTTAAAGTAAAGAGGGGAAATTGTTAATCACGTTTTGGTTAAAGACGTGTCGGTTCGAGACTATTAGAAAGCGTATTGATAAAAAGAAGGTTTGTGCTTGCAGATTGTTTTAAAATAAAGTTGTAAAAACACGTTAATTAAATATATCCTTATTAGTCCGTGTTTCGGATGTGCTTTAATCTGTATGTCCCGACCACTATCGCTACTTATAGTCTTATAGAACGTAGTAGTGGTAAATCCCAAACCCGCACTGAGCCAGTATGGCTCAATCTTACTCGTAAAAGGAAAGTCCTGTGCCCCTTGGTGGGGACATTATGCTACGTTTATTTTATATTTATAATTAATTAAAAGCAGATTTGTTCGAAATACTCTGCAAGAAACTAGCACATATTGTGGTTCCTTTATTATTTTTATGCTTCGTCCATCTGGATAAGCCGAATCATATTTATTTATTTTTATGTTTCATAAGTATGTGGTTCTTTTCTTTGATTCTTCTGCTGCTGACATAAAAAAAAAACAGCACGAGTTTAATTTCGATAATGATTGTATTTTTCCTGCTTTAACAACAAAAAATTTGATCTTGACTAAATTAAGGGGTACCTATGTAATCTTGTTTTAAGTTATTCCTGCCTGAGTGTGAGCTGAAACACATATACGTATTTTAAGATAGAAGTTAATTTTTAAGTTTTCTGGTATCCTTAGTTAATTACAATTTAGGTAATACCTACATTTTCATGATACTTTTTTAAGCCTGGCAATAATTCATGTAACCCGCAGCCGCCGACATTGGGTAAGAACATTTTAATTAGTCATCCCGTGCGATAATTCTCAACTGCTTGTGACACCTGAGTTACATAGCGTCAGCTAATATATTGTGCAATAACAAAAGGGGCTAACTTCCTAAGAAATCCTTTGTTGAGTAACACAACGAAATTAGGTATCTTGACTCTTGCATTGCTGGCCTCGTCTTTGGAGATTGAGCAAGATTATAGTTAGAGGGAATGCGCGATAAGGCTGAGCTAAACTCAAGTGGGAATTTAGGATACCAAAAATATGGGGACTTCTGATGTTTTTTTTGTGAATAATACAGGATCGACATACGATAATGTGAATAAGGCAGACACATAATACTTAGCGACACGCCTTTTCCGATACAGGGTGGTAGAGACATAGTTTAGTAGTTACTCATTACCTACTCAATTTTGCGTGACATTACCCGTGTCATCATCGCCAAAGAATATTTTTATTTAATAGCCAAGACCTTGCTACCGAAAATAGGGAATCGCGTGTGTTTAATAGTTTACTTAGCAAAAAGGAACAATGAAATCAAAAGCCATTGTTCTTTTATTTAGCTGTCTGTCACCATCACGAACATTCCGAGTTCATGTGAAGTTTTATTTAGAGAAGCCATCATCAGGCACAGATTTTTTCTTTATTTTTCCGCTGATGTTTTTACTGTCCACTTCTGAAATGATGTAACATTACTTCTTTAGGATTGAGGAACTCAGAATTATGGGCCGTGCATTAAGTGTGTTAAGTAAAGGTGTTTGTATGATGTAGTGTTTTTGTATTTTATTCTGCTAGAGTCACCAATGATTTAATCCCTTGAGGAGGCTTTAACCTTGAATTGGTTAGATACCTAGACAAGACTATTAAGCGAGCAATTACATACAGACAATGCCAACTTGCATAATATTATGGGCGTCTCACTTTTAGGACATCCAAAAGAGGACATCTAAGCCTTAATAGTATTGTTAAATTGCACATCTGTCTGGCATACACATTAATGCCTAATCTACATAGAATCTAGGTTTTTAATGCGATTACCTGACTGAATTTCAAATGTATGATTCTCGGCAATAAACTTGTTTTGATGTCCATTTTGATTGAATGAATATTTTGGAATATCTTAATACTATTTGTATATATAGATAAGTCGTGATACCTAAATGACTTAAAATTGACAAAATATTGAAACATCTATGAGTAGCGCATATTACGATCCTATCTCGATTAACATTATAGGCTCACAATTATTTACGGTCATATCGTAAAATGAATAGCCAACCAGATTCTTCTTTGATCCTTTAAAATAGTACTTTTGTGCTGTTAACTTCAATACGTTACGTCCTTTGATCCCGCCATGTCCGTGGCTTACGCCTTTAGGCTATTGTGATGTAAATCATCGCATTGAGTAGGTTTATCCGTACCTTTACTCTGTCCTAGTTTAAGGGACTGCCCACATTTTGTACAATTTGTACCACACAATGGACGGGACACCTTTGAACGTCGACATTATCTACTTTAAAAGTATCAGCATTCCTGTCATACTCTTTATTGTTAGGAGATAGAGTAGATTTTACCATGTTTCATGTGTTTTGCCGCACAAATGCGTTACGGATACATAGATCGATTATCCATCCATGCGGTGGGGAAACTCTTTGAACAGCTACCGCTCTGAATTTATTTTTAACTGGCCGCAGAGTCATGTAATTCATTGTTGTCGGAAATATTCTAGTCTTCATCATGTATTTAGTGGTTATGTCACCCCTGTTGTTTCAGCAATCTCTAGTAGTGTCTCCTGGCCTTAATCTTCTTGTACGATTTACTGTCGCTCCATATGAATGGTCGTTGTGGTATTTTCTCATCATCTCATCTTTAAACATATTATGATACTATCATATCCTTGTGAAGATAAATTGCCCCATTATTATCATGTTTGTTTTTCAGATCTTTAACAAGTAAGGCAATCTATCTACTTTTCCAAATGTTGTGAGATGTATATACCTAATCAATTTTATACCTCCCGACACTGCTTCCGTTCCTGAGATTTATTCAGAAGCTTCTAAAGAATGCATTATTCATTACCTGTTATAAATGTCTGGGAATGTATTTATTCATCGGTGTGAGGCTCTTAAAACTTCTTATAAAATGATTGTGTAGCCTTTTTTGATATTTCCGTTTAGTGCTTAAGTCAGTGTATTAAAGCTGGGCTCATTCAACGAAATAAATTGTAACACGGGTTCTGATATTAATTCAGAATTATTCAATAAGTTACAAACGACTATCGACTAACGATTGAGAGAAAATAGTATTGGGTTCTACGATAATAGACGCTCATGAATGAGCTACGAATGATAAAGAGGTAAACTAACTTCATTCAAGAGCAGAAGATAATTCATTCATTCATGATGATAATTTGATTTTGGTGCTAAATTACTGCGTCTGTTTCAATCACAGCATCATTTTGGCACTGGTTACATGTCATTAAGATGATGATAGACAAGGTTGCCTGCATCAGCCAGCATAGAGCCAGCGAGAAGGAGTATGGTTAGAATATTCTAGAGCTTACTTCGCATTCTTAGGCACAGTGTCGGGCTGACAGCAAGTCCGGTACCGCAGCACCTCTGTCGGCGTTAACGCATCAGTCTCGTCCGCCGGCGGGTCACACTCGTCGGCGACGAGCGGCGCGCGCGCCGGCGATGTGTGAGATCCGTACCCGTCGGAATTCAGCTGGAAGGAGAACCAATCATGGATTACGACTGAGAGACGACGCACCGCCTAACCAGACCCTTTATGAAAATGATGACGTTGCTTTAACAGACTTCCTTAAATAAGGGTGTAACAGAAAGATGTCGTCATATTGTAGGGGGTTGTTATTTCTGAACATTCACTTTCTTACAAAACAGCTGATCGCCCGGCCCAAACTGTTTAGAGAAGTGAAAATTTTAGTTGCCCAGATCAAGTCGGTTTCATCGTGAATGTTGCTAGGAATAGTGTCCCTTACAAGCACCTATAATATGACTGCACCTTTCTGTTACAAGCTGCACAGGTGGTACAGTGTAATTAAGCACCAAGAAAGTATTTTTTTATATATTGCTACTTCCAAGGGGGCGAGAAAGGCTTGAAGCTTGTAGATTTTAACTACGTTCTGACTTCCAGTGACCTCTAACACCAGGCTCCTGGTAGGCCTGAAACTTTATTTTGACAAAATTTTAATTTACCCTTACAGTTAAATTCACTCAAACTCCGAACCTCAGTAAGAAAGAGAATCCCCTTTCAAAACAACTTTATTATATTACATATGGTCGCAATAAACATGAGATCTAGCAAGCTGAAAGTCATATTGATCGCATTGTTGATTGCTGGAGATGACGGGTCCCTGAATCTAGGTCACAAGACGGTAAACTTAATCGTTATCGTAATATGACGAGGACAGAACACAGTAAACAGCTGATAGATGGAAGAACAATGCTCGCTATAAGAGAGGTCTAGAATGGACTGCGATTAGCTAATTTTAATAAAACTATGAAGTAAATCATAAATATAGAAGCAAAGTACTACAGCATTAGAAGTTTACGATGAATAATGAGTGATTTTTGAAGACTAAGATGACGTTGGGATTTTTCGAAGCTCAGAAAATCGTGAGAAATTACTGCGATTCTGGTGATAGTGTTGATCGTTTTTGAAAGTGATTGTACTAATACTAATAGAATTGAATCTGCTAATCAGTTATGAGACAATTTCGTACTTACAGGCATTAAGCTCGTCTGAGGAGTAATGGAAACGAGAAACAAATATGGTTAGGAGAATTTGGACCACAACGAATATCAAGGAGTAATTTACTTATGCATTCAATGCATGAGTTAGGAGTCACAGTTTGTTCTCTAGTTACCTGCAATTAAAGGCAGTCAAACAAATCATGATTAATTCTCACGTGTACGAAGTAATTACTTCTTCATAATTAATAATTTCTTTATTTCACACAAATAATTGAAAAAGCAAGAAGTACATAAAATAGTGTACAAAAAACGAGCGTATCTCAAGTAAAAGATGAATGGAGTTATTTATTCTTGGATATTCTCATGATGGTTCTATTGTTTCACTCCAATTTCACAAAAAGGATCCGTTTAAAAGATTGCTTCAAATCGCGTGCACTTATTCTGAGCAACTTTGTTTACAAATCTCAGCACACATTCGTAACGTCCGTAATAAAACCGATGTTGGCATCGTTTCTAGGAACCTCTTGGCATGGCTTAATATGTGTCAATGTTCAAAACCCTCACCGTGACAGTGGAAATCAGTCTTTCTCTACTAAGAACCAGACTTTAACGATACTGAAAACCTGTTCTATGCTGATCCAAGAATACAGCTACTGATTACATCAGCGGCATTTTCTTGGCATCTCGCAAACAGTTAGAGGAAAAAGCAATCAAAAATCAGGAATCATCAATACCACTCAATTGAAAGTTCTTTATTACTCTACAGTAGTTAATATACTCTTACTCTACAAAAATACGTAGTACATCATTTTTGTAAATATCTACACATACTATACTAATTTTTTTTTGCACCTTGCCTTGTCCATGCTCATACCACAGATTGTTAAGTCTAAAGTTCACTGGGAGGGCTTTTTTGTATGCATGAAACTAACTTTAAACTTAAAGCAACATCATGAAAATTTATTTTACAATTCACCCTGACACTTGTAAGGCAAATGGTAGTGCAGAATAATATTTCAGTTACAATTTACTTCAACAGCAGTTCGGCCTAGCGATCCTTAATTTTTACTTACTGACTTCTGCCCAGTCTTAGCTGTAGAGCAAAGGATCGGGCTGTGTTGTAGATTCGGGCTACAAAAAGGGAATACATCTAGGTATTCGGCCAAACCCTCGGCATAGCCCTATTTATGTGGTAGTAGCAATAAGTGCTCTCACCTGGAAAATCGTCGCCACGTTCGGGTCCTGCATCTCCCTTTGGGAGGCAGAAGCACAATTGGTCTTTCGTCCTTCCTAGTGAAATCCTCATTTCTAGGCTAAAAGTGATCCTTCGAGCTGGATACCATGATTCTGATTCATGATCTTTTTCTCACCTTGACTATGGTCCCCACGTGCGGGTCCTCCGCCGCCGGCCGCGTCTCCGCCCGCACCTCGATCCGGCCCCCCTCTCCCGGCGCGCCCAGCAGACGCTCCTTCATCTCGTGGATGTAGGGGCAGCGCTGCATCGCGATGGTGAACTCGCGGACTCGGACCTGGGGAGAGGAAGCAATTTTTATAAAAAACGGGTGTTAAAATGTAAAATAATCCTTGACTACTGAACAAGGGTTATCACATATATTTAAGGAGTCGGGATCAAGTATGTTCGATGACCGGAAACAGCTCACAACACGTTGTGGTCAATTTAAAACACCAACATCACAAAATTCGTGATATGGTTCTTATGAAATCGCTCACGACGCGTTGTGGCAATCACAGAATAACCACATAGCGACCTACTAGTCTTGTTTTCAAATACCTTTATTGGTATAGGGTGAAATTAGCAACCAGATTCGTGGTGGTTGAAAATTTGGACACAATAATATTATAATAAAGTTCATAACAGCTCATACTGCAAAATGTCTGTTACGTCAGTCGCTGCCGAAGAATATTACGAAAATTATCTGTTTTTTGAGTTATTTCTTCAAAACCACTGACGATTTCTGTAGCGCTGCGGTTGTAGCTCTACCTACCCTGGGCGATATCCCGGGTTCGATCCCCGGCCGCGGATATAGGAAAAAAATCCCCAGGTCTTGGATGTTTATATGTGTGTCACGACGCTGTTTCTGGTTCCCAGGACACAAGGTATCGAAGTGTGGGGCAAGAAGCAATGAATGTAAATGTTTATGTTTATTTCTTAATGTCCAACAAACAATTTTAAGATATTTTGAATACCGATTTTTTTAACAAGAACCATATAAATTTTTATTAGGTCCCAAGAAATATCAGGTTTTGCAAGTTTTAGATGAAAAAAATCGATTTAATTTGTATGTTTCACGTGGTTATGATGTTTTCAAACAAACATATTGAAGAAAAGGGCATCATAACAAATATTTTTTCGGTTTTTGGGAAGTCTCCTTAAGGATGAAGAGCGCTTCAAATATGGACATTAGATCGAATTAATCTTTACCCAGCGTTTTAGAAGACCGTAAAAGCTTTGTGATGCTTAGCTACTCTAATATTACCCTGCGTACTTACCTAAATGTTCTCTAGTTGCCACAATAGTTATATCCCTAGGTATATATTAAGCACAGGCATTTTAAAAATGCATTTGTTTATAGAAGCGTACACGCATGTCAATGTCAATGCATTCTCCGTTGAACGGAAAGCATGTTTAGCTACTAATGGATTCCCTATTTAGCGTTGTTTGCTTCAGACGAATTTGTAAACACTATCAGTATTGTCAAAGATGTTAAGGTTGATGTAGGAAAACGTATGCACAGCGTAGGAGGTACGAATATTTACGAGAATGAAAAAGTAAGCGAGTCCAGCCAGATGAAAATGATCCTTATATCATTGCCCATAAGACGTTTCCGATGCGTAATTGTTAGTATATATAAATATATGTATTAATTAAAACTAAACTCATATAGCGTCACTCTTTTTTCCATACGGCGTGGCACAGGCATAGTGCCATTAAGTCTATGCAAGTTGAAATACCCATTTTTTTACATTTACGTAATAATCAGAAACGACGTCACATAAATATAAACATCCAAGACCTGGGTTTTTTATCCCCAGCTGGGATTCGAATCCGAGGCCTATTGCTTGGGAAGCACAGCCGCGACCACAACACTACAGAGGTCTACGAGATTATCGATCTACATCTGGTTACTTATATATTATTTGATCAAACAAGTTCAATAAACTCATACAGTTAATTATTTATATATTTAGTCAGATTAAACTATAACGTTAAACTTTATTAGCGACTAAAAGACACTCGGTAACGATGGTAATTTCCTTGGCTAATGATATCTTCAAATTCACATAAAAAACCACAAGACCGCAAGTGCATATGCAGAAAACCGCAACCAGAAATAAGGTTATGGCAGTAACAAAACAAGTACTTACAAACCGTAGCCCATTTCAGCCAGGCCTCTATTAAATTGCTATCGTCCATTCTGTGAATACACAGCCAGACCTGTTTGCATTACAGGGCATTTTAGGGTTCCCTGCGCCTTTGAATCCCAACGGTTGGCCATGAGAGCCTCCGAATTGTTACCAAGAAACCCAAAGAGAAAGCGGTCCCAAGAAAGGAAGCGATGGGGAGATTTATTCCTGCTTATTTATCATAATAATTAATATTGTAATATTTGTATTAGTTCAGCACAACCAATTTTTTAAAAGAGATCTAAAAATCAATCTGTGGGAGTTTCTACGCCCTTCTTTTCTCACAATAGTCCAATGTAGAGAAGAGGCAAATATGACGTTTGTTAAGTATAAGTAAATATCTACAGTAATAAAGAACTTCGACTATACTTTGACTATAGTCTTCAGGATGAGAACTGTTGCTGGAAGAGATCCCTTATTAAAGATAAACTCACTTTTGAACACAATTTTTTTGTAATTCTATTTTTCTGTATGTTATTTCTGTGCAATTAAGACATTATCCTGTGATATCTAAGCAACTTGGGATGGACTTTTACATTTACCACATCACCATTTTGCATGGAAAGTAGAAGTGAAGAAGTATGCTTATAAGATAATGCGTCGGCTATTTGGAAATGTAGTTATAGTTCCTGCAGGCCTTGAGTCTAAACATAATATGTCGATACAGAACCCTCCTCGCATATTTTCTGCTTAAACATTTCCGGCTTTTTTGCTGAAGTGAAACGCTTCTGTTATGAGAGAAAATACTGCCTCCAACTAGACCAAACGATGTGGGTGGGAGAGAAGTTGTCTTGTATGACCATAAACGTAATACGGCGACTTATGTCGGTTACTGATACAATTGAAAGAAAAACTTGATACGGCAGTCTTAGTACAATCGTACAAAAACACGTTGTTCAGCTTTTAGACTCTACAGCGGGGCGATAAGGTGGTCAAAAGATGTTAGTTTATACAAAATCTAGGGTTGATTTTTCTTACATGGACAACGCGAAGTAGTGTAGTACGTTCTAGTCGTTTCTGACACTAGAACTGACCATTGGTATTTCTAAAGGATATCTAGTATTTGATGACAGTATGGTTATTGGTAAATGCTATATATAGGACATCATTCTGACAATGTTGGACAATAGGATCCATCAATATGACAGTATGTTCCTTTTATCGGTGATAGGTTATTCAATACAAACACCCAAAACAACTTTTCAATTTTATTACAGCTATTTTGTCAAAAAAATATATGCTTACAGATTTTTTTTCTATTTGTATGCCCAGTCTCATAACTAAGCATACAACAATATTGTTTTACCTTTTCGCTATCTCTGCTGGCCGGAAAAGAAAAAATAACGACACAAAAATTGAGGCAAATTTTATGTTTTTTATCCTTAAATGCCCACAATAGAATCTACAGTACTCTAGGCGACGTCTGTCATAAAAGTTCCGTTTTTAGGTTTACGTGAGTCTACAGGTTAAAAACTTGTTTTATCACCTACCCCACCTTGGTGAATTTTTCTTCACAACAACAAAAACTGTTGTAATATTTGCACATTAGTGCAGCGTTAAAGATTAAATTAAAATTAAAAGAAAGATTAAATTAAAAGAGTCACTTTTGAACAGAAACTAGAGAGGCATATCGGGAGAAATTTCTTTGAAAATTTAATATTTGTTGAGTATAATGGTTTTATTTTTCATTTTAAGCTATTCCACAGACACATTGATGTATTATATTAGCTAACAAACGACAGTCAAAAAGTTGCACAAAGTAATTTAGTTTTTTCGTAAATAATAACTTTATGATAAGTTATGGAAATAATTACCAAGTTAAAACTTAAAAAAAAACCGCCTCCAAGGGCTCGAGCCCTCTATTTCTTCATACCCGTTCGGTATGCGAATGAAGTAGGTATATGTACATGAAAAGTCCTCGTCAAAACTTTTGCTGCATGGAACCACAAACCAAAACATCATCTGTGTTTATATTTTTTGCATTTGTTGTTTTTTTCAAAAGCGCTAATTTAATTTTGATAAAAATTATAAAGGATCTCCTCTGAAGTATGACCTACCGATAAAAAAAAGAATTAATAAAATCGGTTCATAATTGACGGAGTAATCGCGTAATAAACATTAAAAAACCGGCCAAGTGCGAGTGGGACTCGCGCACGAAGGGTTCCGTACCACCGTTCAATGGAAGCGATGGTGTGGAGTGAATAGTTTGGATTTTACACAGCAAAATATTGTTTACAAAGTTATTGGTGCGGTTACTTTCACACTCCATGTACGTAACCAGGTGCATCCATAAGTTTGTATGTGGTATTGAAAGAATTGTTGTATGGGAGCCCCCTTAAATATTTATTTTATCCTGTTTTTTAGTATTTGTTGTTATAGCGGCAACAGAAATACATAATCTGTGAACATTTCAACTCTCTAGCTAGCTAGGTTCTTGAGATACAGCCTGGTGACAGACGGACGGACGGACGGACGGACAGCGAAGTCTTAGTAATAGGGTTCTTACCCGTTGGGTACGGAACCCTAAAAAACAGAAGAATTAGGAATCTCCTTCTTTTTTGAAGTCGGTTAAATGTTGATTTCTGAAATGTTGTTGTAAAAAAATGTTGCAACCGAAATTACTCGAAACCCTTGATGGTTTCGGTGCGATGGTGTCTGACGGATGAGGTATTACGCGGGGTTGATGAAAATAGTCTCTACTTTGCCCGTCACAATGTATGTATCGAATAACCGATCACCCTGTAAATGACACCAATAACGCCATCAACGATCATTCTTTAAGTGTGTATAGTCAATGTCAAAGTCCTTTTTTACTGCAGAGAAACTAGGATTCCCTAATTGAATAATATTATAAATATTATACTTAGATAGATAAACAACCATGACCAGGGTACAAACATCCATTCTCATCAAATAAATATTTGCCCCCACCGGGACTCGAACCCGGGACCCTTGGCTTCGTAGGCAGGGTCACTACCGACTCGGCTATAAGGGTCTATACGCTTAATACACGTAATGATTTGCCTCTTCTCTTCTTTATTTTATTATTATTTTATTATTATTTATTTGCATAGAAAGTTTTTTTTAAAATGTCGTTTTAAAAATGGTAAACTTTGGAACCATTAAAAAATTATCAGTCGCTCCATCAGAGTTTGCTACTCCATCATGTCAACCGTTCAATCGACGTGAATATGTGTCACATGACACCATTTTACTGACAACACCACTCGCTTCATTTAAAATTCAGTTAGCATGCTTCATTGACATAGAGGCGGGGAATAATTCCTTTCTACGAATTATATTTGTTTTACTTTTGTAAGGACACCGTATAAATCAATATCGCAATGAGGACAGTGGGTCATGTCAGTAGCTGTACAGGGCAGAACAAAAAGGTCAGATAGTTCTAAGGGTTTGTTATGGACATTATTCTGATCAACGTTCACTATTAAACAGATTTGATTATAGCGACTTTATTTTTCACTCCTCCGTACACTTTGGGACGGGCAGCCAGGATTTGTATGGAAGCTTAACAACCAGCCAAGTGAGAGTCGGACTCGCGCACGGAGGGTTCCGTAGCATTATCTATTAAAACGGCAAAAAAAAACACGTTTGTTGTATGGGAGCCCCCCTTAAATATTTATTTTATTTTTATTTATTTATTGATTTTTAAAGTGAATATATAACTAAATATTCTGTGAATATTTCAAGCGTCTACCTCAATATCGAGTGAATACGAGAAAAAAAGTTTGTTGTATAGGAGCCCCTTAAATATTTATTTTATTCTGTTTTTTAGTATTTGTTGTTATAGCGGAAACATAAATACATCATCTGTGAAAATTTCAACTGTCTAACTAGCACGGTTCATGAGATACAGCCTGGTGACAGACGGACGGACGGACAGCGGAGGCTTAGTAATAGGGTCCGGTTTGCCACCCTTCGGGTACGGAACCCTTACAACCAAGTTTGCTGTGATCAAATCGGTTTCATAGTGAAAGTTAGGGTCTAAAATATGATTACAACTTGCTAATACAGCCTTTATATTAATAACATAACCTGAATCTTGTGTTGTAAGCAAACTTGGGGGAATAAATGAATCCACTGGTTCATAATGTGATGAAGAGAGTGGCGGTTAGTGCAGAAAAACTTTTTAATTTTAAAACAAATATGGCGTCATCCTTTGTGCCGACTTTTAGCCAGTATTTCGAAAGAAAGAGGGGGGCTAGCCCATCGCCGTACCTATGAAGTACTATTATGCAGAATGTGGTCTGCCAAATGTGGGCACACTAGTGCTTCTGCCATCCCGTACGAAAAAAGTTGTGACGCTATGTTTATAGTTACTGTTTTGTGGTCTGAAAAAGGTCATTTCGGTGAAAAGGAAAAAACGCAAAAGAAACAATAAGTTTTGCAACAGAGAAATTCGCATTTACGAGTAATCCGTGGTCAAATGGGTTTCATGCTTGCTTCTCACACAGGAGATGCAGGTTCGATTCCTGGACATGTACCAATGAGATAATTAATTTATTTTAAGTACATTATAGGGACGTTTTAACGGTGATGGAAAACATCGTGAGCAAACCTTCATTACTCCATAGCTGCGGCGATGGGCTAGCCCCCTGTCACGCAAAATTGTGTATTGAACAACTGGCTCAAAGTGGGCACAATTGTGTCTCTGCCACCCCCTATGGGAAAAGGCGTGACGCTATGTTATGTTATTTTATTCGTAATTTTTTATTATACTACACAAAACAGACCTACAGACAACTTATAATTGAAAAAAGATATACAAAGGCGAGCTTATCTCTCAAAAGAGATTTCTTCCAGCAAAACAAGATGGTAGGAGAGGTGATGGTTGAGCGGTTTTATGTGTTAATCCATTACTTACTGCTGGTACTTTTAACTGTTTAGATAAAGTAAACTAAAGAAACTATTAGGGAACCACTGCTCACGTCCGATTGCTCTCTTGATGTCGGTACGTGACGTGTGAGAAGCAAGATAACATCTCCGATTCCGTTCCGGGGACTGAGCCGCTGCTTAGAAATTGTTGGTAGAACAACGTTAGTACCTGGAAGGTATATAGAATGAGCACCATTTTTCCTAGGGCGCCAATGACGAGCAAATGCAAATAAGTTTGAAGAAGTAGTCAAAATATAACCGACTGATATGGCTATTTGCGTGAAGTGTTCCGCACCACAAAAAAAGACTGGTTTTTCCTTGAGTGTCCCCCTCCGTATTTGAACCATAAATTTCTCAATATTTACACATAACATAGCGTCACGCCCTTTCCCCTACGGGGTGGCAGAGGCGCAATTGTGCCCACTTTGAGCCAGTTATTGAATACTCCATTTTGCGGGACAGGGGGCTAGCCCATCGCCGCAGCTATGGAGTAATGATGGTTTCCTCACGATGTTTTTCCATCACCGTTAGAACGTCCTTATACTTAGGATAAATTATTTATCTCATTGGTACATGGTCAGGAATCGAACCTGCATCTGCTGTGTGAGAAGCAAGCGTGAAACCCATTAGACCAAGGAGCTCTTCTCAATATTTTTCCTGTAATATTTAACTAAAGAGGTCTTTTCACTCCGCTGCTAGGAAATGTGGCGAAAGATGGTCGAACAGCTAGGCAGATCCAAAATAAATAAATCTGGCCAGAAAAAATATTGTTGGCTTGTTTGTTATGGTTATGCAACATGTCAACAGATGGCGCTTCAGGCCGTGTCGGTTTTTACCGAAATAGCATGCGTCATAAAGGCGCGTCGGTAAAAGCGACTTTGTCGAAAAAGGGATATTACAATGTTCAAGATTACTTAAATGACGGGACTGTATGGGGTTAATCTAGCTCAACACCGTCCTTGCTGTTAATTATTCTGTAATTATTTATACTTTTATAAATATAAGCACAAGCAATTTTTAAACGAGATGTATAAATCAATTTGTGGGAATTTCTACACCCTTCTTCTCCCACAGACCCACAGTGGTCCAATAGAGAAGAGGCAAAGAATGACGTTGGCTAAGTATATGTAAATATCTACGGTAGTAAATAAAGGCCAGCATTTAATCGCACATCAAAAATACTTACTGATTTGGACAGCAAAAAAGGATCAAAACACTTTTATATGTTTTAAATATTTTATGTGTACTCAAGTTTATGTTTTATGTATTTGTCGTTGTTCTTACATGTTCAACCTGACACGAAGGATAAAGGGGGCTTCGCTTTGTCACCCCCTGCACCTAAGCTACCGCAGCATTTTGCCATGATATTTGCTGTGAAAATCAGTATTTTTGATGTGCAGTTTAATATTTCCCATAAATAAGGACGACCCGAATGGCCGAGTTGGTAGTGACGTTACCTACGAAGCCAAGGGTCCCGGGTTAGAGCCCCGGTGGGGGAAATATTTGTTTGATTACAAAGGATGTTTTTACCCTGGTCATGGTTGTTTATCTATCTAAGTATAATATTTATCTATATAAGTATATGTAATTGTGTATCGTTGTCTTGTACCCAAGATCCAGGGAATCCTAGCTTGGGGCTAGATCAATGTGTGTAAATAGTGTCCAAGGTATTATTACTATTAATAGAGTTTGACTTTGACTTTTGAACTGACTTGTGCTGTCAATGGCACTAAATGACGGACCTACGAGATTCGTTCATCTGGAGGCGGACTCCGCCAGGCGGAATTTCCGTATACCTAATTTATCTAAACATATTTTTTCTGTCATGAAAAATACTATGTTATGTCTTGGTCAAAAGTGCAATAGATGGGCTCGTCTCTTAGAAGGCCTCGCCTGCGGCACGGCCCTCACACTCACTCCTCCATCTATTGCTCACTTTCCAGCCTTTACAGCAATCACAATACAGACGACCTCTGCGGCGCAGCGGTTGTGGCTCTGCCTACCATGCGAGAAGTCCCGGGCTCGATTCCCGGCTGGGGGTAGAGAAAAAAAAAACCAGGTATTGGATGTTTATATGTGTGTGACGTCGCTGTTTCTGGTTCCCACGAGACAGGGTATCCTAGTGTGGGGCCAGAAGCAATGTATGTGCCTGTATGTAGATGTTTATGTTTATCCTGTAATTTTATCACAATTTTCAAGGATCAGAAGATTCGGAGATAAGGGGATTTGTATTGTTTTAATTATGGAAAATTATGGAAAAACATAGATTTTCGCAATTTCATTTGATTTTTTATTTTATTTTATTTCGTGATTTGGCAAGCAAAATACAAATTCAACATTAATTTCATTATTTCATACGATCGTGTTTGGGTCAGAAATATACATAAGTGAACCAAACTTGAGTCATCAGAGTCATAGTCATCAGAGTTTTTATTGAATATAAATAAATTAATTATCTTATTCAACGTCAAAATTATACTTACTTATAACTACAAGTCAATTTTTTTATATAAAAAAAAGACTACACCGTTTTGGAAGGTGGGCCTCGGGGTTAAGAAGAAACGGCAAGAAACTCCCCCTTACCTTTTTTTTTTAAAAGTGACTTTACAACAGGTACTGGTTTCGGTCTCAGGAAATTCGCCGGCGAGTGATAGACTTGATCCATCGCCCCTCGTCGAATTTCTGTGCGCTGAGATGGTATGGACCATGCAGTTTTGTCATCTAAGTATTCCTTAATACTATAATAGGACTTTCTTATCGGCTCATTTTTAACATAGTTTTTGAACCTCTTTTCAGGAAGGATCAATGATTCCTGTGGTATTTTATTGTATTCTACTTTACTTAGTCTAAATAATGGCAGTGCTAACCTATTTTTATTTCTAGTGTTAATTGTATGGCTATCACCTACTATTTTAAATAAAGCTATGTTTTTTCTTACATGCATGATATTCTCGTATATATATTGACAGGTAATTAATTAACTTAGATATAAATTTGCCAGTACCGGATTTTAATGAACAGAACCCAAACAAAATCTACTCAGACTTCTTCAACATTATTCAGACAGAATTCAATAAAGTTTTTAAATTAAAGAAAGTCAGTGACTACAGCGGTAAATCTAAATTTAATGACTGGGCAACGTTTGGAATTCATAAAAGTAGAGTTATCTTGTATGACCTTTATGATCAAAAAACCTATAACTTTGATCGAAAATTTCATGACTATGTTAAAAAATATTCCAAAACTTTCAAGTTGGTTTGTATAACTGCAAAAACTTTACACATTAATAGAAAAATTCAAAATTCAAATAATAGAATGAAAACAGTTTGGCAAATAATAAACCGCGAAACTGGCAAAGTTATACCAAAGGGACAATGATTTCTGCCTAAAGATAGGTGATGATGTTGTTAAATCCAACGCTGATGTTGCTCGAGCTTTTGAAACATTCTTCACCAATGTACCCGTACTCACAACGGACCGTCTAAATTCATCTCCATATGAAGCAGAGACTTTATTAAAAAATAACACTAGGGTCAGTAATGTATATTTAAAATTTCATCATGTATATCCCCAGGACATTGTCAAAACGTTTAAATTACTTAACTTAAAAAATACGGAAGACCTGTGGGGTATATCAGTCAAAGTCATTGGTTCAGTAATTCTAGTTATAGCCCTAACACTTAGCTTATATATTCAATAAATGTGTTGACGATGGGGCTTTTCCAGACCTCATAAAACACAGTAAACTGATACCTCTGTTCAAGTCGGGAGATAAGGGCGATCCTTCAAATTTCAGACCAATATCTGTTCTTCCAACACTAAGTAAAATATTTGAAAAGATTATACTCAATCAAATGCTCTCACACTTCAACCGTACAAAACAACTCCAAGCTAAACAATATGGTTTCACTAGGGGTAGATCGACTAATGCAGGTATTACCCTTGTATCTCATATTTATTCTGCATGGGAGGCCGCATAGGATGCTATCGGAGTTTTTTGCGACCTGTCGAAGGCGTTTGATTGTGTTGATCATAATACGCTATTAATTAAATTAAATCATTACGGAGTTAGAAATAAAGCGTTGGATCTACTAAGATCATACGTAAGCAATAGAATTCAAAAGGCAGAAGTTAACGGCGTAAAATCTGATGGATCGGGTGTTAAAATTGGCGTTCCACAAGGTTCCATATTAGGCCCTTTCTTATTCCTGGTATATATTAATGATCTGCCTTTCATGGTGGAGAAATTAACTGACATAGTGTTGTTTGCTGATGATACTTCAATGGTCTTCAAAATTGAAAGACAAAAAGGAGATTTTGATGATGTTAATGGTGTTTTGTCTTTAACCTTGAATTGGTTCACAGTTAATAATTTATTGTTAAACGCTGGTAAAACCAGGTGTATCAAATTCTCACTTCCAAATGTCAGGCAAGTTGAGACCAGTTTAGTGTTAGACAACAGCACGTTAGAATTGGTAAATGATACGAAGTTTCTTGGAATAACCATTGATAGCAAATTGCAGTGGGGACCCCACATAGATAAATTGGCTGGTAAATTAAGTTCTGCGGCTTACGCTGTTAGGAACATCAGACAAAGCACGGATGTGGCTACATCTAGGCTAGTATATTTTAGTTACTTTCATAGTGTGATGTCCTATGGTATCTTGTTATGGGGGAAAGCAGCGGATATTCAAACTATTTTTATTTTACAGAAAAGAGCTATTCGAGCAATTTATAATTTAAAACGAACAGACTCCTTAAGAGAGCGTTTTAAAGAAATTGACATACTAACAGTAGCTAGTCAATTTATTTTCGAAAATATAATGTATGTACGCAAGAACCTTACAACATTTTCCAAACTTAGCGACAGCTGTAATATTAACCTAAGAAATAATCACAGACTATGTGCGCCCCGTTTTAGACTCGCGAAGGTTAGCAATTCTTTCAAGGGTCAGTGCATTCTCTACTACAATAAGATACCTCTGGAGATTTTGAAATTGCCATTTGAGCAATTTAAAAAGCATGTTAAAGCGACTTTGTCGAAAAAGGGATATTACAATATTCAAGATTACTTAAATGACAGGACTGTATGGGGTTAATCTGGCTCAACACAGACCTTGCTGTTAATAGTTTTGTAATTATTTATTCCTGCTTTTTAATCATAACAATTAAATTTTTCATATTTGTATTAGTTAAGCACAACCTATTTTTAAAAGAGATCTAAAAATAAATCTGTGGGAGTTTCTACGCCCTTCTTCTCCCACAGTGGTCCAATGTAGAGAAGAGGCAAAAATGACGTTTGCTAAGTATATGTAAATATCTACAGTAATAAAGTACTTTGACTATTGACTTTTGACTATATATGGTAACCGTAAGTATATTTATTTCTTTGAATTTTTCTCTAAATGAATTGGTCCAGAAATTGGTCTTTTAATATACTATTTCACACGGAAGGACGGTCAAACGAGTGATCACAATCGTTCCTTTTATCCTATTATAAGGTATATAAGGAACTCCAAAAATGATGAGGTTGTCTTTTAGTTTTGTATCGGGATACTTTATGCTAGCGATATAACACACAATATACCTCATTATTTACCTCAATTTAAATTGTACAAGGTATATGTTATATTATTAGAAGCGATGTTAGTGCCTACATTACATTATCCTTCATTTTGATTACTGATTACACATGGAAGACAAATGAGATACGGAGTACCTAACTAGTTCTTAAAAGAGAAACATGCAGCAGTTTGTATCCATATTCCTCCTCGTTTCATACGCTTGAATGGAACGAGTAATACAGACTTAATAGGATTCTTTTCATCCCTTCAAAGGGAGCACTAAGTAGCTTTTCTTAAGGGAGGAAAATATAGAGGTGCCTACTTTGAAATATCTTCTACTCAGTGTCTACTTTCCTCTCGTTAACTCAAATCGACCCAAAAATGTGGAAAAACAAGTCTTCCAATCCTTACACTAAATGTCAATTACCTGCTTATTATTTATAATAATTAATATTGTTATATTTGTATTAGTTAAACACAACCAGATTTTAAGAGATCTAAAAATCAATCTGCCTGAGTTTCTTCACCCTTCTTCTCCCACAGTGGTCCAATGTAGAGAAGTGGCAAAAAATTACATATTATATATGACATAAGTAAATATGACGACCCTAATAACCGAGTCGGCAGTGACCCTGCCTACGAAGCAAAGGGTCCCAGGTTCGATTCCCGGTGGGGGCAAATCTTTGTTTGATGAGAACTGATGTTTGTATCCTAGTCATGGTTGTTTATCTATCTATAATAATAAGTATAATATTTATCTATATAAGTATGTGTATCGTTGTCTAGTACCCAAGATACAGGGAATCCTAGTTTGGTTCTAGATCAATGTGTGTAAATAGTGTCCAAGGTTATGTTAATATCTACAATAATGAAGAAATTTTTATTTGAATGTAGATTTTTTGTATTCGAGGATGCAGTTGCAAGGGAGTACTTGCATCTTAATGCCCTTCACGTCCTTCCTGGGTAATGCTACCGAGCGACAAATCAATACTAAAATTTTCAAGTTCTCGAAAGTCCAAATATAGTGAAAAATTAAGGTAATACGAAAAAAAAATATTTTTTAAAAAATTCACTTACTCCACTATAAAGTCAACTACAGGTGAGATTTTTGAGTTACCGCTATCTTAGTCAAAAATAAGCTAGAGTTTGAAGAACTTAGCACAATAAGGGAATATGCAGCATCAGGTACAGAGAGTTGTGTATTTTAAAATCCAAAGGTATCAAGGGAAACAATTTTTTTTTATTATTTATTTCGGTTTACAAAACGGTATAAGTTTCCCGACAGCTCTCCAAAGTATTTAAACTCAGGTAGGAACATATGGTAGGCGGAACTCAATAACAATATTAATATTTAATAATAAAATTACAAAACAATAAAAAAAAATGCAGTAACATCCATAAAACTGGCATTATAATTATTCGACAATTTATTTATTATTTAGTTAATTACATTACAATTATTACATTAGATTAGAGTGTTACACTTTGGATTAGAATTAGAATAAAAGTAAAATTTTGTGTGGTAACGAACACAGGACAGGCAATGATTTGTGGACGGATTTTTATAAAATTTGTAACGATTAATATTATAATTATAACTGTCGATCTCACCATCGCTTCTTTGGTTATGTTATTATAAAGACGACACATTCTAGATACAGCTTCATTGAATGAAATATTATGCCTATTAATTGGTTTGTCTGATAACATAGAATGACTTTACTAAAGAAGTAGAGATGGGTACTTAAAAAGACTAACGCGTAATAAAATTAAGGCTACCCAATACATAGGTTTCATAAAATTAAAAAGCGAAGGTCGTTAAAAAACGAGTCTAACTCGCGGACGAAGGGTCCCTTACCACCGTACTATAGTAGGGATGTTGTGGAGTGAATAGTTTGGATTTTACATAGCAAAATGTTGTTTACAAAGTTATTGGTGCGGCTACTTTCACAGTCCTTGTACGTAACCAAATGCATTCATTCGTTTGTATGTGGTATTTAAAGAATTGTTGTATGGGAGCCCCCTTAAGTATTTATTTTATTCTGTTTTTTAATATTTGTTGTTATAGCGGCAACAGAAATACTTCGTCTGTGAAAATGTCAACTGTCTAACTATCACGGTTCATGAGATACAGCCTGGTGACAGACGGACAGACAGCGGAGTCTTAGTATAGCGTCCCATTTTTACCCTTTGTGTACGGAATCATAAAAAGTAATTCGATACGAATAAGAGGAATTAGTCCAACCAAACCAAACGATAGAACTCTGGTATTGAGGTCGAATATCACGCAACTAACTGTGATTACATTGAAGTCGTATACAAACCACATTTTAAACACAGGAGGGCGATTTTAGTATACAACATTATACGTACAATGTAACCTTTATATCGAATGGAAGAGAGGCTAAAATAATCAACAAGCGGTCAAGGTATTGTTAGAGTCGGCCTGTTGAATGGCTATCATCGTGTTTGGAACAAGAACATCTAGGAATACATTATTCAGAGCATTTCTGAGTGATTTCTTATTTGACGGATGATTTATTTCTTAGTTGCGGCTATAGGCTAGCAAAATGGAATATTCTGTTTTACACTGTTTTATTTTGCTTATTAGATGCTACCTGTTTAGCGATTTAGTATTCGATATTATTGAGTATGAATGGGCTTCAGATGTAGCCCTGGGTAATTAAAAGCGTTTTGCATTGTGTATGACCTAAAATACTCCGAAACATGAGAGAGAGAGAGATAGAAACATGTCAATTACCAGGCGAAGTTATAAGGCACAACGATACCTAATTGTAAAGTCCGTTTGATGTATGTATGTAGGGTAAGAGCGCCTATTGTAGCAAAGCACCATGAATCGCACACTTGGCATAATATCCTCAGTATCTATAGATCCAATTCATTTATGTGCATAATTTTACGGGAAGATATACACTATTTCATACTCAATAGTTGTACTAAATTATGTCGCGATCGCTATTCATTGGACCTGTCAGTAGTGTGCGGAAGTACAACCTGTGCGGATATGTTCAATTTTGTTGTTTTTAGTCGTTCACGTTTTTAGATTTAGCTAGAATGATAGATTAAATTGCTCATGTAACCTTTAATAAATAAATATATTAATTTTATTAAATAAACAAAGACAGGGCTTTTTGTTAGTCGCCACCTCTTTTCAGGTTTAAAATGTGTGTGCAATATCAGGGCACCATCTGACCGATATAAGACTTGAAGTGTGCGTTTCCAAATTGGGTCCCTGATAGAAAATCAATTATTTACTTCAAAACCTGGACAAAGTTGTACTATTTTAAAGCATAATTGTAATCTTAGATAGTTTTAAAAGTGAAAATTTTTGACGTGTGCGATTCAAGGCGATCTTACTGATGTCTGCATTCATGGTCTCTTACTGTGTAGACTTTGTCAGCAGGTTAAAAAAAAAACAGTAAGGGAAAAGCGTGGCGCTTTGTATGTGTAATGGCAAAAATGCAGTCACTTTTACGTTACAAGGTGTCGAAATTAGGAAGGACTGCCTTCACTATTGCTGAGTAAGTTTTCTACATACCCACTGTCAAAGCCCCCAGAATATATTCAAAAATAGAACGAAGCGCCAAACGGAAATCGAACTAGGTTTGTTTTCAAACGATACGTGATGAAATGCTAGAACTGTAGGCTTGTACAGTTCAATGCAAATAGAATATCTTCATTTGCCAAATGCTGGTTGGGTAGTCTGGTAGTGTTTTAACATTCTCCTCCTGGGACTTTAGGCGATGAAGAGCCGAAATTGCAAAGTATACAAATATAATAATTAATCCTCTTAAATTTCATATAAGCTCACAAGCACGAGACGAGAGCATTTAAGACGGGACATTATGCTTGTTCAAGTCATACATTGATACATACACAACTGTCCCAAAAATTTACGCCTTAGATGTATCAAATAAAGCTTAACACGACTTCAGTCAATGTTTTATGGTTTTCGAAATATATTTTTTCTTATTATTCAATGCACCCTGTATTGTATGTGTTTTATCTTAAAGTACGGGTTTTTGTTTTGTTTTTACTACCATGGCTGTAAGAGCTGTGACACACAAGCAGCATGTGTAAGCGACGGATATTTTGAATACCTATTTTTTGAGGCAAGAACCATATCGATATTATTTTTAGATCCCAAGAAATAGCACGTTTTGGCAAGTTTTAGGCAAAAAAAAATCATTTTTTTTTAAGTATTCCCTATTGACCCCCATTGACTTATGATGTTTTCAAATACACAGATTTAAGATAAGGGGTGTGTCAACATATATATGTTTTTGGAAAATCCCAATTAGGAGGAACAGCGCTACAAACATTAGCATTTGACTGAATTTGACGTTACCCAGGGTCCTAACACGGAGTAATTTTTCGGATCAGTTTTAATTTATTAGGCTGAATGGGCATTAACCTGTACACTCGCTTATGTACTTAGTATGGACTTGCATTAAATTTTAATTAACCTACCGTCCACTCGCGCATGAACACTTAGTAATATGGAGTTGGAATAATATTTATATTTATTTTTATAAAATGATTACTACTACCCACATATTTTTTTTATTACTGGCAATACTGACCGGAAATAAAGGATAGACGTACCTTCTCTCTGGTATCTCACACTTGATTGGTCGACTGACTGAGTAAACGAAAACAAAAATCGGCAATGTGGCTGGCCGCCATGACAATTTAGCTTTTTATAGCCATTTTTTTTTGCTATTGTGTGGGTTAAGACCTTGTAGTAACCCCGGTCCCACTCCGCCCTTAGGTAATGGAACCTGCGTTGCATTCCAAGTCGACCTGAAGGCATCACGACTGTACTTAGGAGCTAATGCTGCTTTGCATGAGTTGTGTCAGAAACTAATGTTTTAACGGTCAGTTACAGACAGATTTAGTGTTATTGAAATGCACTGCACTGGTGCACCATTAAAGATATTGTAGACGGCTTGTAAAGATGTTATGCGGTAGGATTATCGGTCTCACGCAGTCTTAAACGTTATGATACGACTTTGTTATTCAAATATCTGCCTCTTCCTTGCCTTAGCCCATTGCATTTTCTCTTTTTCTGTACGGCTTTGTTATTTGTTAGTCTAAAAAATTTTAATCTTAATAATTAATAAATCTTAAAATTTTCAAAAGACTCTTTTTATTGGCTTACACCCACACATACACACAGACGTAAACTTCCCTTCCCTCTTTTTCGTTGTCTCTGACTTGTACCATATCACCAATATCCGTCCACCCGTGCCACAGATAGAAACACACACACAGACACACTCTTATACACACAAACACACCCACACCCAAACACACACACACACCCACACACACAGACAGATAGACGCCTCAAACCTATAACAACACTCATATTTTTCTTTATCCTTGTTAAGCTAATAAGTTTCGAACTACTGAACCGATTTTGATAGATCATAGCTAAGAACCATCGCAAGGAAGTATACTATCATTAACAAAAACCGCATTAAAATCCACCCGTTTGAGCTCTAGAGTGTCACAGACATATATACACACAAACACACACATAGGCAAACAGATAAAGAGACACTTCAAACTTATGACACCCCTCTTTGTCGCCGGGGGTTAAAAAATAGATTTATTCTAGAGGTGGCAACTCGCCCGATCGAGCGATTTTTTTCGAGATGAAAACCAAGTCATCTCATCGCCGCAGCTATCGACACGTAAAGGTACGTCGAATAAGTAGCTAAAACAATACCTCTTAAAAAAAAAACAAACATAGAGTCACGCTTTTTCACTTACGAGGTGGTAGAGGCACATTGGGACAAGTAAAAAAATGCAAAGGTACCAATCTAAGAAACCCATTTCGAGATCATTCTGTTTTTAACTATATTCCGTTATTCCCATCAAAAAATATAACAGGATTACTGAAATATCCGTAAAAACATAATGTACTTCATTTGTCCTCTGCGGCGGCGTAGTTTGTTCAAACTCCCTTCGCCGTTAAGTTGGCTGTTCTGTAAAACTGTCAAGTATCATCAGTTTTCCTGTAAGTCGATCAGGTCAGTCGGAACGTAAGCAAATATTGATATTATAGTTTTTTAGTTTTATAATCGGAAATAACCAGCCTCAAGTGCAACCGTTCCGAAACTGTGAGCAAATGATGTCACGATAAGTGTGATTTTAAAAATTAATGAACAAAAAAACATCCATTACCCGAAATATTCAAATTAGTTTCTTAAAATAGCTTGAAATAACACAAAAACTAGTATTTCATCGCACAGCAAAAATACTGATTTTCACAGCAAAAAAGGATCAGCAAAATTACTTTTTATGTTTTAAGTATTTTTGTTGTTCTTTCATGTTCAACCTTATACGAAGGATAAAGGGGGCTTCGCTTCGCTTACCCCCTTTACCATTCACCTAAGCTACCGCAGTATTTTGCCCTGATATTTGCTGTGAAAATCAGTATATTTGCTGTGCAAATCAGTATTATTGACGTGCAGATTAATATTTCCCAAAAATAAATAAGGGTACCACAAGTATATATTTTTTGGCATGGTCCGTTATGGCCACGCTTAAACCAAATGCCTTACTATTCCCGCTCTAACTGAGTTGTGCAAACAATCACAACGCAGCTGCAATCGGAATTCCAGCACAAAACACACGGAATCAGATGTGAGGCGTCAAGGAAATGCATAAACTTGAATAATGAACGCTGGAGCCAACAGTTCCATATTGCGCGAGAGGTTCTCGGTCGATTTGTTTGTGCGTTTGTATTTTCGGAAAATTTTGTAATCGAACAATCTGGACGATTGAAGGTTTGCTTCATAGCAATCGTTGAACTGATCGACATAAGTTTACATTTACATCTTCCCGAGATTAGAATCAACTGACTGGCAAGCATTCACGTGAAACCATCAGCAGCTCTTTTTTAGATCATCGGATTTTTGTAATATAATATTGATATATTATCAAATAAATTAGCTTCCTTTAAGCTCTACGAAGCAACACGGTCGGACAAGGTTTCTAAACATTACAATGTACCTTATCATCACCACAGGAACCGTTACCTCTTAGACTCGAAGCGTCTTGTCTCCTATGATTGAGAAGGCAAGAATTCCACACCAACATCAGCGATTGATCGAAACCTGATTGAGGCACGCGCCTGCATAAACGCCCTCCGGAAATAATGAGTTTGAGTATTCACTTTACGTGCCAGAATACAAAGCTATTTTTGAAACTGTAAGTTACTCTATTGTTTAGAAACGAACACCCTGTAAAATTCTCAGGTCTGTGGTCTCTTGAAGTTGTAAAAAAATAAACTTGAAGGTCAACGCAATCTCTCGCAAGGGAATCTAAACCTATACAGTATTTCCAGTTGACCTAGAATCATACAATTTGGCATGTAGCTAGGTCTTATAGCACAAGTAAAGGAAAAAATCCGATAACCCAAACTTTATACTTCCATCATTAAAAAATGCGGAACGCTTGGTGCGCGGGTCCGACTCGCTCTTGGCCGGGTTTTTATTACAAAACTTTCTCAGATGCTTTCAACAGTTTTCTACATGTATGCTTTCAATGTTCGACAGTTAACTTCTGAAGACTTAAGCCTGTTACAGGATACTACCGAAGAGATTAAGTTACACTGCCGTATAAGGTTCAAATGGCCGAATGCGTCGATTATTGCTTTTAGTAAGTGCCGCTTAAATATCATACTGGCACTGTCATTTATGCAGCGATAGACGAAGCATGATTTTGAGTGACTGTTAATCTGTGAGTTGTCGGTTGTGTTAATTACAACCACATTTACCAACAGAACAGAATCTTCGTCTTATTTCGGTAGACGATCATAGGAAAACTTGAACTTATAGCATGTTGTAAAAATGCTTTTTATGACATAAGTACATTGATAGAAACATACCTATAAGATAATGAATGTCATATTACTTTATTTAAACTGATACGTGAAACTGTCTTTGAATTAGGCTCAGTTCTTCATATAGTTAACATTTTATTGTGATTTTCAAAAATTTGCATATCCATATATATATATATATATATATATATATAAATGTAAATAACACCCTGAAGCACTATTTGCAATAAATACCTTGTTAAATGCTTGCCGGCCCGTGATCAATTTTGTTTGCCATGTGAATTAGAACCTGCGTGCTTAATTATATATTTTTAGACTACCGTGTTTATAAAAAGAGCATCGCAAAGTTTATTGCTTTTAATGTCCGAGTTATGAAAAATATTTTCACCTTTTATTACACTTTGATCGCAAAGTTGGTATAGACCTTTTATATTGCATTTTTAGTGCCAGTTGTTCCACTTTTGGCTTTATGGACTGTAAACATGCGTAACGGTTTAGTCAGAGGCTTGTACACGGAAATATCAACGAGTTCTACGACGATTCAGAAATTATTCGCCGATGAAGATTTTCTATTATTTCTAAAAACTGCCCTTTTTATTTTTATTTACTTACATTGGCTAAATTTACAAAAAAGTGGCTGTGATTCGGCTACTAGCCCAAATTCGAGTGGCTATTAAAACAAAACGTGTTATTTATTTTTTATTTTTTATTTTCTAAGGGAAGCTTACAGCTATATTTTTTACATATGATTCGAAACACTAAAAGCTAATTACAAGCATCCACACATAGTTGTCTAAATAATAATAGCTCGTAACTTATTCTTAAAATAAATTGAATCAATTTACACTGAAGGGAAGATTTTAAGTATTTTATCTACACACGTATCATAAACCCTCTTTACGATCAGTATAATGTTAAACTACTTTGTAAAAACTCATTTCTTACCTGAACATCGAACATTATGACCACAATGTGTAATTTTTCTACATATTATGACATTCAAATTTCGAACGCCGACGCCCGCCTGTGTGCCGTCCCTACTTTGTCTGTGAAGTTGGTACTACAGAGCAAGCTCAACAACTCAATGCCACAATGCCGGTCAAACATGCGGTTCCTGAACACATCAAAGAGAGCTTATGATATGTGTGTAGATAAACTAGTGTATGTAACTGTACATAATAACGCATTAAAACTCTCGAGTGATATTATTATGAAACTCGCCCTCGAGTTTTAATGTCCTCCATTATGTATCAGTCACATAAACTACTATTACTGCTCACGCACACCTCCATCTACGTTACCGCTACTCGCTACAAATCTCCTAATGATATTATCGCATAGTGATTGAATAATATCATTAGGAGGTTTGTAGCGAGTCGTGGTAGCGTAGATGACTCCATCTACACTACAAGTACTTTTATTGTTTTTACTGACGCATTTCCTTAATTAACAAATGATGACACAGCATGACAACCAACAGTCGGACTTGAATCCTGACCCTTAATCGAACACTTGGTCAAACACAAAACACCAGTGCTTTGTGTGTGACTAACAACAGTTAACAAAATGGGAACCACAGGGAACTATTAGAGGATAATCTGCTTTAGCACCCAAGGCAATATTCCGCTTGAAATAATCACCAGCTTGTGCTTGTGACTAATGAGCGTAATCTAGCCAAGCCAGGCAATCCAGTTCAGGCGTACATGCAGGCAAAGCTAATGTGTTGATTAATTTATAGAAGGTTTTTATCTACACTTTACATAATGGGGTTAAAAGAGATGTGATGGTCGGGAACACCTCGTAAATATCATACATACTCGGAGGCAATTATTAGGCGTCATTTTAAATTACGACCAGAGATATGGTCACCGCTCGTTGGATTAAATTTTGCCTTTCTTTTCCCGCTTGGCAAAATAAATGGTGGCCAAAATATAGTAAGGTTGGAGGGCATTAAAACTCGAAAGTGGGTTAATGAAACGAGCCGAAGGCGAGTTTCATAATAATATCACTCGAGAGTTTTAATGTCTAATTATGAACAGTTACATACAATAATTTATCTACACACATATCATAAGCTCTCTTTGATGTGTTCAAGTACCGCATGTTCGACCGGCATTGTGGCATTGATTATAGCTCTGCAATTGTTTAGCTTGTTGTACCAACTTCACGGACAAACTAGGGGCGGCACGCAGGCGGGCGTCTCGGCGTTCGAAATTTGAATGTCATAATATGTCGAAATATTGATATATTATGGTTATAATGTATCAATATTCAGATAAGAAATGAGTTTTTAGCAAGTAGTATGTCATTATGCTGTTTGTAACATGCGGTTTTTGGACGCAGTAGAGAGGGTTTATGATACGTGTGTAGATAAACATATTTTAAAGCTGGAGGAAAGAAAATAAAAAAAAAACAAAACGTAAGTGGCTATTGGATTATAATTATGACGTAGTGTGGATTTGACAGAACTGGAGCGCTAAACTGGGGCTATACCTGTTTGTGCTTCTATCATGGGCTGGCCTGGGCAGATGGCATATGAGAATATTCAGCAATTCATAATGCTAGCTCAACGATTGGGGATACGTAAGAAGTGTATAGAATCGATGTTGTAGAAAATGTTATCAGCTTTCAATAAGTAGCACAACAAATTTCCTATGACGCGTCGTTTTCGAGATGTAAGCAAATATAACCGGTCAAGTGCGAGCAGGACGTGGGACCCGCACACGAAGGGTTCCGTACCATTGTACACGGAACAACGTAAAACGTATTTTGTCCTTTTTAATTCCTAGCAATAAAATATAAATTCCTACATTCAAGGCCTTATTTGAAACATAAAGAGAAAAAGAGTTTTTTTATGTAAATGTTGAACTATGTACTCAGGTTATCCAAACTCTTTGCTCATTGAAACCAGAAGTGTATAGAAATTGAGTAACTTATTTACAGAAATAAAATAAAATATGACAAAAATCTTAATATTATTTATTATAATTCGAATGAGCAGTTATTAAGAGAATCGTGTGGGCGCGAGCTTCCATACAATAAGCGGTAACCTTTTTCACCCCTTAAACCTTGTCCGATTTTCACAATTTTTTCACATGTTTGAGATACTATGAAAAACTATGCTCGTGCGTTTTGTTTTTTTTTAAATATTTTGTATTTTAGTAAATATAAGTACCTAAACATTCACTTTTTTGACCAAAAAAAACCCTCCAGGATTTTATTTATTTTTAACCAATCAAGCCAGATTTTCAAAAAAAGGAAAAACTACTAGCTTCGTTTATGATGTGTGGAAACGAATGAGAAATTTGTCTTATTCCATAAAGGTTTAGGGGTAGAAAAATGTTACCGCCCAAAAGCATAATTCGGCCGAAAATTTAGGCAATTGCGCTCTTATAGCTCTGAGATAGCTTGTATTTTGGTAAATACCTACTCCCGCCGAGTTCTGTCGCCATTCGCTCGTCTTAATGACGAGCGAATGGCGAATCGAGTCCTTCTTTGTCCCCCTCTAGGGCTGTTTAGTATGTTTGTTTCCAAACTAGAACAAACAAAGTACTGAAGTCACACTTTCTGCTTGCGACTTTTTTTGAGCACTCATTTCCTAAGCTATCTAGGCTTGGTGTCATGTCAATTACTCTCCTACCAATATCACCGTTTTTAGGGTTCCGTACCCGAAGGGTGCCAAACCCTCCACTGTCCGTCTGTCTGCCCGTCCGTCCGTCCGTCACCGGGCTCTATCGGATCAACCGAAATAGGAAGAGAGCTGAAATTTTCACAGAATGTGCATTTCTGTTGCCGCAACAGCAACAAATAATGAACTACACGTAATTTTGAAAATAAAAGGGGGCCCCACACAAGGGTCTGTTTTTTTTAAATCCCTGCCCCTGTGAAATACCTCATAACATCATGATTCAATATCACCATAAATTTCGCTGCTCTTAATAACTTTGGGATGGCTCAGTCGGTTCCGTATCTGTTCCGCAATCTTGAAGTACCGGGTTCTATTCCCAGGGAACACATATAGTTTTTCTTTTTGTTTTGGTTTTATTATTTAGGATTTAGTGGTTCTTGTACGATGGTACGGAACCCTTCGTGTGCGAGCCCGACCCGCACTTGACCGATTTTTTTACATACCTTGCATGATTCGACATATTGTTGACGTCTGAATGTATATTGATGCTGGAGTTTTACACCCCTTCAAGCCGTTTTGGCAGTAATGCGTGGTGATGATATCATCCATATAAATATGTCGGTAGGCTCGGAAAACATTACCCTCCTTATGGCACAGTCGAGTAAAAAGTGTATGTGTAGGTAATGCCAGCTCTGAATACCTCCACGTCGTCATCTTGTTGATCCTCGGTGGAAAACATAACAGGATGTTGATATTAAAGCGGATTGTGAGATGAGAAGTTTAATTACGGTGAAATCTCTCGTTTTCATTTAACTACACCTACTTATGTAGGGTATAAAATGCCTGTTAAAATATGACGAGCTGTTAAGTGGTTCTGAGACTCGAGGGTTTCTATTATAATTTTACAGCGGTTTGCACATGTCCGGTGATGCTCCATATACAAGTTTTTTATTGGGTTTAATTTGAAAGAAATCTATGCTTTGATTCCAACAGCAAGTAGATTTAGAAATACTGGTAATAATAATAATAATAATAATAATAATAATAATAATACCTTGGACACTTTACACACATTGATCTAGCCCCAAACTAGGATTCCCTGTATTTTGGGTACTAGACAACGATACACATACTTATATAGATAATTTCTATACTTAGATAGATAAACAACCATGACTAGGGTACAAACATCCGTTCTCATCAAACAAATATTTGCCCCCACCGGGACTCGAATCCGGGACCTCTGGCTTCGAAGGCAGGGTTACTGCCGACTCGGCCATTCGGGTCGTGGTGGACTTTTCTGCGCACTAAAAGATGCGTGTAAAGTACAGATGACTAAGTCAACCATACATAGCAATTGCTAATGCAAAAAGCATCAAACGCTGATTCGATGCTGTGATTAAATTTGTGTTTCTAATTACTGATTAAGTGGCCATGATATCATCAAGAATCCTAAGATCGATCAACAGGTGTGTGTTGCAAGACAAGCAATGTGTGGCGTGTGTCGATTTTTTAAATAGGGACCCTGATATCATCGCCTCTGTTAGGAATGTTGTCACAAAGCTATTCGAATAGTAGACTTGTACGAGTGGCTGCGTTATTATTTTGGGACGTGACACGTTGTGATTTGGCCAAAGCCGTAATTTTAGTGAACTCATTCGTGCCATCTAATTTCAGCAAATGTAGGTCACAGATTTCCCTTAATTTTCATCACGTAAAAGCAATCTCAAAATGGTTCTTTGTAGTCTATTTTCTCACAGTCTAACGGAGATAAACATTGCCTTATTATATGCTGTCTATAACCGGCATACATATTTACGGACACCTGTCGAAGGTAAGAACATTAGCCATGTGTCCGTGGTTATTTTGCAGTTCTACGTGCCTGGTTATGCTGGTAAAGGTCTAACTATTTGTCGAGATCCTAACCATAAGTCGAACCTAACGAGGGATAAACAATAAATTTCCAACCACGTTCGCTGATTGAAATATCCCCCTGCTCAAAGGAAAGGACTTTGTGAGGAATTTGAAGACTCATCTATACGCACTCTCGGAAATGAGGAACAAAGGGAGGGGTTCGTAATAAGACTCTTACGTCATTTACCAAGGAGGAGGCAAGGTGCCTGTATATATAGGGAAAACAAGTAACTTGGACAAATCATAGCACGTGATTTAACGAAAGTAGGCAAGTATTCGTGACAACTTCAGTTGAGGCAAAGGACGATAATGCTTTAAGGTAGTCCTTTAAGGAAGTGAGACCGTTAATTAATTCCATATTAGTATTGCTAACTCCGGAGTTAGAGACATACTTGGAACGGCAAAAGTTTGTATGTTTGTGTGGGTTGCCAATTCACTAGGATTTCTCATTGAACAGCCTTTGAGGCAATATCTTGAATAGTTATTTTAGGGTTTTACTCGTGTGTAAAGAATGAAAGCGACATCTTCAAACGTATGTTATTCTCTATGCTTAGGTACCTAAGATTTTCAAATGTTCTCATACAAAACAAACAGACAGGGAGTGAGTGTTTATTTCCGCAATCGCAGAAAATGAAGCGGAAACGTCTATCCCGCCGTAAATGTCAAAGCTACAGACTTCGGCACGGAAACTGAATTAGCTCTGCTCTGCATCTATTTCTTTATAACTCACGACTTAGGTAGCTACTACCGGGGATAATATAACCAATACAAACTTCGCTACTACATACAGTTGGATTCATGTTCGCATCCCATTACTTCAAAAGTGCACTTTGTTAATCCAAATTGTAATGCCAGTTACAGCTTTCCATTTAGCAGCCGCCCAAAACAGATTGCAACGAACAATTGCCCACAAATTGCATCGTTTGACCGCTCGCCAAACTAGATTACCATCACACACACAGTCATTTAGATTTGACGTTTACCCTAAAGCCGGTATTGCAATTGCATTTTTACCCACAACAAAATGTCGTATGCTCCGACCGAACGCAGACACATTTCCACCGTAAAACTCTCGTAAAACTAGAGGTTTAGGTGGCTTTTTGTTTTGTTTTCACAAGGGTCACGAACCTTTTGACACTGACTTTCGGCGGGAGAACTGTTGTCGAGGGTCGATTCGGCGAACGTCACGCCGCGCTTGACGCGGCTTGCTTGGTCAGCCAGGGCGCGTGCGTACAATCGGTCGGCAAGCGGCGGCGCGCGGCCGGTCGCTACCGCGGCCCTTTACTACTGAGTTCGTGTAGCGTTTTCCCTCCCGCGCTTTTCTGCGTGCGCACATCAAGCCTGCATTGTTCTGCAAATAGGCGGGATGAGCCGCGCACCGCGTTTCAGCGGCGGTAACTGACTGGCTGGTTCGAGCGTGGTGGTTGGAAAAAAGATTTGCCGTGGCCCAGTAAGGAGGTGGTTTCCGTTTTAATAAGCTGCTGCAGATTTGTTTGTTTATTATTTTAAGAAATCTAGTTAGTAGGTAACGTAGGTAGGTAGGTATAGTAAATGTGGTTGCTATTCTAATGACCACATTTAGTTTCAGATGATTAAAGTTTTGGTTTCGAGGGCAAGATCTTTTCAAGCCGTTCCATGAATAGTAAAAGTTAGATATGTGCCTGTTAATGACTGCTTTAAAGATTAGCATAATTTATGCCTTTTAATTTTCTTTTATTTACCTTACTAAGAAGTTAATACAGATATTAAAGTAAGTATGATTCAAGTAGTCCAGTAAAAAAAAGATATGTAGCTTTTGGTACACTGACGCGCCCTTCTTTGCGTTTACCTAACAAAACAGGTACACACACTACCTGCGTAGCTCTATCATGCGGTGCGGGAAACCATACCTTGTATATATCTAAATATCTAGATATATAGGTACTTAAATCGATTTTAAATGGATCACGCTTTAACGCGACTGTATTACCAGGATAAGCACTTATATGATCTGAATTACTGCAGATATCTGATGATTCTCTAGACTATCGTCTCCTATACATCTCTATCGTGTTGTTTGTTATATTTTAAATTTATTTTGTTTAATAATTTTCGTAAGAAAAGGGCAAAGTAGTTACTTGTACATATTGTATGTCTAACTATTTAGGTATGCAGCCTCCTTCACTCACTGTTGAGTAAAGGCCTCCACTTCACTACGACATTTATAGCGGTCCTGCACTAAACCTAATCCATATTTACCCGTCAGTTTTGGAGCTATGTCACATCCGGGACTGCCTCTCGGTCTACGTATTTATTTTGTATGAATGTAATATGTTTCTAATCTCTATTATGCTCTCTCTCTTTCTATATTTTTATTCATTTATTTAAATAATATATAATAATGATTTATATAATACCACACACTCTCTCTATCTTTGGCCGTATCCGGTCATCTTCAACCTGCCACTGACACAATTTCGTCTGAACATCTGGCACATGACCTGGGCCCCAGTTCCGGTACACAATGACAGCTCCATGACAATTACATTACGATTACGGTCAACTTTAGATACACAATATCTGACGATTTTGTAATCCCATTCCCTTTGTTGATTAACTTAATTATTGAGCTTACCAATTGGCTTAATTTTTACCATAATTGCCTAAAAAATATTCTCCGAACGCCAAATATTGGATATCTACAGTTAACCGTAATCGTAATGTAATTGTCATGGAGCTGTCATTGTGTACCGGAATTGGGCTCCTAGCTCTTGCTCTTTTGCCGCTTGGACCGGGCCAGTTGACAGATCTCTGGGTGCATCTGTCGTCTGTGTACCGAGCTATATGGCCCGCCCATTTCCATTTTCTTTGTAAGACATAAGACATAAGACATAAGACATAAGACATAAGACATAAGACATAAGACATAAGACATAAGACATAAGACATAAGACATAAGACATAAGACATAAGACATAAGACATAAGACATAAGACATAAGACATAAGACATAAGACATAAGACATAAGACATAAGACATAAGACATAAGACATAAGACATAAGACATAAGACATAAGACATAAGACATAAGACATAAGACATAAGACATAAGACATAAGACATAAGACATAAGACATAAGACATAAGACATAAGACATAAGACATAAGACATAAGACATAAGACATAAGACATAAGACATAAGACATAAGACATAAGACATAAGACATAAGACATAAGACATAAGACATAAGACATAAGACATAAGACATAAGACATAAGACATAAGACATAAGACATAAGACATAAGACATAAGACATAAGACATAAGACATAAGACATAAGACATAAGACATAAGACATAAGACATGAGACGTTTATTCGTAATAGGTTAGTATTACATGTCATTTGGTATTAATATCAATACAAAAATAGCAAAAATAAGTCTTAAGTAATCTTGTACAATATGTCATGATCATCAAAAATATAAAAAATATGTAGTTCAAGATGTCAAGTAAGGCTACATGCGGTAGAGGGGGCTGAACCTAATTATAAATAAATTTTACCTAGATCGTGAGTGCGTTACGAATTCCTCGTGGCTGTAGGGCGTCAGCGTGTAGTGCGAAGGTTAGTGCATCTGTTACTTTTGTTTGATCGCGGATGTCTGTATTCTTCATCTTATCTTTGAGTTTTATGCCCAGGTAACTTCTTTCCTTTCTTCTTTGGGTGGTCTGAATTTGGTTCTGGTTTTAAGGTCGAACGTCCAAGTTTGGCAGCCGTCGGTAAGGCTTGGTAAAATTTCTGAATCCATAGCATTTTCTTTGGTAGTTAGCGGGAGCTTTGATTTGAATATTTATTTATGGGCCCAGGTACTTCTTCCAGGCAATTGACACTCTCCGGTCTATTTCTTCTATATTTCTCTCTTTGTTGAAGGAGATCTGTTTGCCTAGGTAGACGTATTTCTCTACATATTCAAGAGGGGCGTTGTTTACCAGGTTAGGTGTTGTGTGGTGGTTTGTGATAACTTTCGTATTGTACTGTATTGCAATACAACTAAACAAGATGACAAGCGACCTACATCATGCTAGTAAAAGTGGGATGAGAGAACCTTGACAAAACGAATGTTATGACGAACCACCAATGGGCATTCTGAAAACAGCATGACATCGTCTGCAAACCTGAGATGACTTAGAAAGCGTCCATTTATATTGATGCCTTGTTTAGACCATGGCAAGCTTCTCATGACATATTGTAGAACAGCTATAAAGAATTTTGAAGAGATCGGGTCTCCCTGTCCCACGCCTCTTTGTATATAAATTTTTGGACCTTCTCTATCTAGCTTGACTCTACTGGTGCTATTGGTATAAAAAAAATATTTTTATGTAGTTTTCATTTATATGCTGCGATTTCAATGTTCCCCAAATGCAATCATGTGATATAGAGTCAAAAGCTTTTTTTTAGTCTATGAATGCTCGACAACTTGAATGTGATCTGCCGTGCTAAAACCTCTTCTGAACCCCGCTTGTTCGATCGGTTGGTGTGAGTCGATGTTTGGAGATATTCATGTCAACAGACAGAATACGAATAGCTTGTAGAGACAAGGCATGAGGCGTATTTGGCGGTAGTTACCTATGTCTACCGGGTCACCTTTTTTATACAGCAATATGATTTCGGATTCTGTCCATAGACGCGGCACGACATCCTCCTACAGTATTTTGTTACAAAGTGATCAGAAGTAGAGTCCTTGTGTACTTGATGCATTCATTTGTAATCCCGTCTGTTCCTTTTCTCTGTCTTGAGCTTCATTATTTGTTTGAGGATTTCAGCTTTTGTGAACTTATGGACTGAGAAGGTCTCCATGCTTCGGTCAACATCGCTCATTAGCTTTTTGTGTCTGGCTGGTTGTAGAGTTTTGCATAAAATTTCGTGGCTGAGTTTATTATCTCCGTTCATGTATTTAATAATAATAATAATAATACCCTGGACACCATTTACACATATTGATCTAGGATTCCCTGTATCTTGGGTACTAGACAACGATTCACATACTTATCATAAAAAGTATGTGATAAATATTATATTTAGATAGATAAACAACCATGACTAGGGTACGAACATCCGTTCTCATCAAACAAATATTTACTTTGGTAGAGCTGGGCTGAAGGGACGGAATCCATGACTTTGATTTGTTAAGCTTTTCATCAGCTTTCTTGGCGGATCTTGAGCTTTCGATGTGTCTTTGAATAGTATTGATTCTATGGGTATCGTAGCATCTTCTTATTTCTTTGTTGGTAGTTTTGTAGAGTTCTTTCAGCTTTTCTTTGTCTATCTTACTAAGATTTGTTTTGTTTTGTAGTTTATTTGTCTTTTTCATCAGTACAACTGCTTCCTCTGGTACGATATTTTATTTTCTGTTCCTTTGATATTCTTGAGAATCTCTAGCATAATGTTGACAATGTTTTGACAATATTCTGCACCTCTACAATTTTTCTCTGCCGTTATTATTCGGGTATGTATTGGGTTTTTGTTTTCAAGATGCTTTTCGTCTTGAATCTTTTTTTGCTTTCTTGGTGCATTGCTGAAGTAACTCCTGTTTTTTCTCATTAAATGTAGGTGGATTGTAGCTCTGAGCATCCTGTGGTCCGATCCTAAGTTTATTTGTGTATTCGAGTATCATAATTTTATCGTTTTAAAAAACCGCATTTATTCCGTCAACTAGTTTTTTCTTAAGTTCATCTTGTAATTAATTGCGGATATTGCGGACTTTTATCGGGAAATCGTCTTTGATGTGATAGGGCGAATTTTCCAGGGATTTCTTCCTCTTGATTATTTGGAACTTTTTCCCTGTCGTACGTAGTCAGTGAAAGCACTAGTGGTCTTAATTTTTCTCCTCTTTTTCCGATCATTTATTGACTCCACATTGGATGTAGCGCATGGAATTTTATTTTTTTCGTTAATTATTTCAATGACGTTTGCTTCTAGTTCGCGATAGTTCTTCTCCTTTTCTTCGATCCCGAAAAACACGATATTTTTCTTTCTCTGTTGTTTTTCTATTGAGTCTAAACGTTTTTCCTGAGTTTCAAGCTTTTCTTCCAGTTATATGTATTGGGCTTCCATTCATTCGAATTTAATATTCATGTTGTTAATTTTTGTCGTGATATTTTCATCTAGCTGTCTACGTTCGGCCTTTTGTTCTGCGAGCTTTCCCTGGATTTGTTTCAGCATCTTAGCAAGTTTCTTCATCTTTAGCGTCCTCTAGTGGTGAGTAGTCCAAAAAAAAAACTTCACGGTGTTCGATTGTGGTTGACACACTGCAGCTACTTGACGCTAGATGGCGCTAGGAGTTCAGAGTGCTACGTTTCATTTGGGTTGATTTATCTGTAGGTTACTAATTAGATAACAACAAACTTCTTTTATTTCACTAGTTAATAGCACTTAGTTCGATTGTTTATGTAGTCACTGCGTAATTATCTTTGTATTGTTGTTTTTTGGTCTTAGTACTGTAATTTTGTAACGGTTTTTGGCGGGAACTATTTTCTTCGAAATAAACACTTTATGATCGTAGATTCACGAATATTTCACTAAATACAGGTAAATTAACACTTTTTGCGTATATATCAATTCAAACTAGATTTGGACACTGAAATCGCACGAAAATATTAAATATACACGGAAATGTTGTGAACGGAATGGAGCTCCCTCACTGACCTCTTTCTTTATATTTATATTTATATATATATATATATGTTTTCACATTTCAACCAGACGAAACAACTTCACGCCGTACAATGCGGTTTTACTTGGGGTAATTCGACTACGGATGATGGTATTCTCCCATATTTTCTCTGCATGGGAGGCCCCACAGGATGCTATCGACGTTTTTTGCGATCTTTCAATGGCATTTGATTGTGTTGATCATGATACGCTACTAATGAAATTCAATAATTACGGAGTAAGAAATAAAGCGTTGGATCTACTAATATCATACTTAACAATGGAATTCAAAGGGCAGAAATCAATGGCGTTAAATCTGATGGCTCTCTTATAACAATTTGTATTTCACAAGGTTCTGCATTAGGCCCTTTCTTATGCTTGGTGTATATTCATATTCTTTATTGCATATAAAATATATAGGTTCAGACAGTTACAGTAAATGTTATAAGCAAAGGCGAGCTTATCTCTAAAGAGAGATTACTTCCAGCAAACCTAGGCAAGACAGGAGAGTTTAGAGTTAGAGATATATTAACAAAATTTAGTTTATGCAACAGCATATATAAATGATTTATGGTGGACTAATTTACTGACATAGTGTTTGCTGATGATACTGCACTCGTATTCATAATTGAAAGACCAAAAGAATATTTTTATGATGTTAATAATGTCATATAAAATCGGATTATCTTTAATTTTGCATTGGATCGCAATAAATAACGTATTGTCAGTATTTTTTAGTTATTTGTATATTTTCGTGTCATATATTTTTATATATCTTGTTGTGGGGAAAAAGAGGAAATTTAAAATATTTTCATTATTCAAAAAAGAGAGTTCTATTCTATGAAAAGATAACTCTAGAGATTTTGAAATTGTCATAGGAGTAAATAAAAACTATGCAAAATATACTTTATATAAAAAGGGATTTTACAATATTCAAGATTGGGTAAATAACAGAGTGCACGGTGTTAATCTAACTTAACACAGAAATCGCTTATTTTTTTTTAATTATTTATTCCAGAATATTATTTATAATAATTAATATGTAATATTCGTATTAGTTAAAGTCAGCCATTTTTAAAAGAGATCTAAAAATCAATCTCTTGGAGATTCTTCGCCCTGCTTCTCTCACAGTGGTCCGATATAGAGAAGAGGCAATAAAACGACATTTACTATGTATAAGTATGTGAATATCTACAGTAATATTGACTTTGACTTTGATAATCATCACCTCCTGAATTTCTGAGCCTGGCCTACATTATACTCAAGAGAGTGTAAATTCTAAATGCCTATGTACTTATCTGTCTAAACTGAAGTCGTCCCTCGACATAATTCTAAATATATCCTTTACACTTCTATTTATAATAGGTAGATGGGTATCTTAAGTTATGGGTCAGCGCTTGACCTGAATGACGTAGTTCGCACTTAGAAATTAACATATTTCCACCCATGCATAGTAAGTAAGGGTATTAAGTTGAAAGCTTGTACGGTGTGGTCGAGTATGTCTATGTTTTATTGTTTGTACACTAATAGCACAGATACTATCAGCTAATAGTTATAATTGAAATGCATACTATGGATGTAAATGGTACTCCTAAGTATGGCAAAATGTATTAATATTATGGAAAGAATGATATGTAAAGGGAATAATAAGCTACAAAAAATCTGTCACTTTGGCCACATGAGTAAAGAAACGGAACATAGACTTGTATTTGTATGAACAATACGAGGAACAGAGAAGATATTTCATACTTCAATTATCCCAAGGAGACTACTAGTTTCTACAAGAGGTCTACTATCGCTCAAACGTTACGTTAGGAAGGTAATTGTTATAAGTATTTTATTACATAACTAATTGGGTGAATCTACAAATATTTTGCTGTTCGGTTTCCGAATAGTCATTTGCATATGCATATATTCTTGGCAGCCATGGTTAGCCAGAGCTGCAGGATCACAAAAGCAATCCTACAGCCACGTTCAGCAATATTTTTTTCTCTTTTGCCATCCCTACTAAAATAGGAAAGAAATTTGCACGCTCCTTCAAAGGTTTGTCTCCGTTCATATTCCCTACTCATGTGCTTTGGCATTTGACATAGACCGCGCTCACAGTGAACGGTACAGTTGCATGCGATTTGTCATTTCCCGTCGATTCATCTAAATAGTGTTATAGTTGTACGTACACTGCGACGATTCAGATTCAGCAGTATACAGGATCTGTGGCGTACGACTGATTAGGCGGCTAGTGTCCAACTGTGCCGCGAAATTTTTGAGCGTTTAGATGAGTGTGCAAGGTTCGTGAGCAATGGATGAAGATTATGTTGTTTTCACTAGTGGGATATGAATGGGAAACACTACTGTCACGTCAAACCGAATAAAAGCCGTCGCCATTCGATTCTTTTAATATATTACCCACCGACTTAGTTAAGTAAGTTTGAATAGATAAAGGATAATAGAAAAATAAAAATATAAAAAATTTTGTTTGAAGGACAAATAATTCATGGGGAACAGTAATTGCAAGACATTGATTCAAATCGATGTTGAAATGTTAAAATGTTAGCTTCGAAATCGACCTTCTGATAATCAATGCCACACTTAACATACTCGGCGCCGGTGTGTACTTAACTATACACCGAGATATGTATTTTCCAAGGCCGGTGTGTTAATGTGCGTACAGTGGTCCAATGTAGAGAAGAGGCAAAAAATGACGTTTGCTAAGTATATGTAAATATCTACAGTAATAAAGTACTTTGACTTTGACTTTGACTTTGAATGTAAATTTAGATTTTTCATCATACCTTTTTAATTTCTGGACATATTTCCAACCCAGAAATATTGGCATATTCTCCAGGTACTAAACTATACACCAGCCCGTAAAAATTAAGGTGGGTGTATCATTAAAGATACACCGGCCTGGGAAAAGACGTACCTCGGTGTATAGTTAAGTATACCGGCGCTGAGTGTGTTACACGAATATATAAAACTTAATTATTATTTTATAACTTTTTCGAAAACTGAAATATAAATATATATTATCAAAATTGATCCGCTCCGTGGGCTCTCGTGGGTTTCACGCTTGTTTCTCACGCAGGAGATGGAGGTTCGCATCCCGATGCTGACCATGTACCAATGAGATAAGTAATTTATCTTAAGGCAATACCAACTAAAATACTGAGTATTGGGTATTGTTTAATGGGGAATATTTATCTGTAGCTCAAAATAAAATAATGCAATAATCTTGAATCCTAACAAAACAAGCTAATCTTTCTTATACAGTTTACAACAGAATACTGACTTGCAATAAAAACACTCCAACCAAAAAACAGAATTTCTAAAATTCATGTCTTTTGCTGCACCACCTAATTAATGTTGACTATACTAAATTAAATTTAACAATTTTATCATACTTATACCTAAAAAGCTTCCTACTACAGCCAAATTTATTTTTTCTTATCTGTTTTAAGGAATCTTATCTGTTTCACAGAAAAACATCTCCATTGGAATAAAGTAAAAACGGGGACGCCCTGCTAAAGCAAGACCTGCCTTGATCATACAATGAAAAGTTTGAGGCTTTAATTAGATTCAATAGGGAAATATTAAACCGCACATCAAATGTACTGATTTACACAGCAAATATCAGGGCGAAGTGGTGCGGTAGCTTAAGTGAGTGAGCTTATCCTTCGTGTTAGGTTGAACATGTAAGAGCAAAAGAAACATAAAATGTTTGAACATATAAGAGCATAAGAAACATAAGTGGTTTTGTTGAACATTTTATATACAAATAGGGCATATTTGATGTGCGACTAAATACTACCCGATTAAATTTTGCTTTTTTATATTGCAATTTAAAAAATATGTTTCAAAAGCAGATTGATCGTTCTTTATTGTTATTAAGTTTGAATTTAGTTGATTTGTTTGATTGATTAAATGGTGTTTTAATTATAAAAACTTATGGGCCCTAAAGATTTATAGGTGCTTGGTTCAAGTAAAACTTCGAGATCGAGATTCATCGATCAAGATCAAAGTCCAGTTTGGAGATTGGCCAAAAATTCATTTGTCCTTCTGTCTGACTAGGTACCTATATGTCTGTTCTAGCCTACAGCCGCATTTCTCATCAGATTCTCGCGAAATTTTGAGAGCAGGTTCGATAATTATATAGCTATTTTTTGTCGAGTCAGTTTTTCGTTTTTTTTTTTAATAGCGGACTTATGGCGTTATAAAGTTGTTACAAAGTGGTTATAAAGTTGGTTACTTTCTAGTCCTTTTACGAAACCAGGTGCATTCATAAGTTTGTATGTGGTATTGAAGGAAAAAGCAGTCGGGTTATTTTATTTATATTTATTCCAGTTGTTCATCCGCTAAACATCAAGAGGGTCGGGGGGTGATGGGAGAGTGAAGGTGGGAAGGGGGGGAAAACGGGTAAGTTTGCTATAGCGTCTTTATCGATGTATTTTAATCAAATTTATGAGGCACACTTCTTCTTCTTCTTCCAGTGCCTCTCCACTACTGGAGGTTGGCAGTCAGCTCCGAGTATCCCTTTTGGTCTTTAGCTAGGCGGAAAAGTTCTTCGACGCCGGCTATGCTGGTCCATTTCCGGATGTTGGAGAGCCACGATGCTCTTCTTCTTCCGACGCTCCGTTTCCCTTCAATCTTTCCCATCATGACCACTTGAAGCAATTTGTATTGATCGTGGCGGAGCACATGTCCCAAATACGCAACTTTTCTTCTCTTGATGATGGTCATGAGATCTTGGGATTTTCCGACTCGTCTCAGAACTTCCACATTGGTGACCCTCTGGATCCAGCTAATCCTTAACATGAGGCACACTAAGGACTTCATTCTCCACAACATTTTGCAGAAAAAAAAGAAGAGGGAGTGGTGTGGGGGAAAGGGGAGAAGTTATTTTTTTTAAATTGAAGCGAGGTCTACTGTTCTCACAGGACTACTAGTATATATTTTTTGGTATCACCTTAAGTACATCGTACTTAAGGTGATACCAAAAAACGTTCTAACGGTAATGGAAACTTTCTTTACTCCAAGGCTGCGGCTATGTTGATAATGAATGACTGACTGACATTGGGCACAATTATGTCTCTGCCAACCTGTATGGGAAAAACGTGACGCTATTTCATGACGTTATGTTAGTCAAAGTCAAATTGCTTTATTACTGTAGAAATTTACATAAACTTAGCAAACGTCATTTTTTTGCCTGCCTCTCTACATTGGACCACTGTGGGAGAAGAAGCAATAGACTTTCCTGTCCTGCCTAGGTTTGCTGGAAGAAATCTCTTTTTAGAGATAAGCTCGCCTTTGCACATAAGTGTTCATTTGTTTCTACTCATTATTTACCGTGCAATAAAGTATATTGGAGGGCGTAGAAATTCCCAGATTTATTTTCGGATCCCTTTTAAAAATTGGTTGTGATTAACTAATAAATTTATTACAATATTAATTAATATAATTAATAAGCACGAATAAATATTAACAAAATCATTAACATCAAGGTCTGTGTTGAGCCAGATTAAATCCATACAGTCCTGTGATATAAGTAATCTTGAACATTGTTATATCCCTTTTTCGACAAAGTCGCTTTAACATGCTTTTTAAATTACTCAAATGACAATTAAAAAATCTCCAGAGGTATCTTGTTGTATTAAAGAATGCACTGACCCTTGAAAGAATTGCTAACCTTCGCGAGTCTAAACCGGGGCGCAACTAGTCTGTGATTATTTCTTAGGTAATCATTACAGCTGTCTAAATAGCATCTAATTATGGGATAGACTTTAATTTCTACTCAGATGGCTAACTATTGATTTCGTACCTAGAACGTTTTTAGAACAAATTTATGTAGTATTGAGGTGGGCATAGTTGTGCTTGTGCCAACCCGTATAGGAATAACCGTGACGCTATGTTATTACCCATTAGCCGGTTAATGATTCATTAGGGATTACATGATGAACGATCGTTGAAATTCAAAGTACGTAAATTTAAATTTGAAATCGGATTAATGGTTCATTACATGACCGGCGGTAAGACTCCTTTTCCTAGCTTTACCTGTTTTGCTGGAAGAGATATTTTATTGGAGATAAGCTCGCCTTTGTACAATATTTTTATGTAACCCTTGTTTTTTTATATTATTTGTGAGCAATAAAGAAAATTATGAATGATTTTATTGAGCGAGCAGCGAAGCGCCCAGTTTAGAGATCGGCCGAAAGTCTTTTCTCGCCCACAGGTCGCATTTTCCAACCGATTCTGACGAAAACTGGCACACAAGTTCCTTGATTTAATAAAAAAGAAAAATGTCGTTCGCTATTTTTGATTGGCGGTAAAATGGGTAAAATGGGGTAAGGGTTCCCCCCTTAATTAATTAATGCGTTATTTATCGACGGATTTCAATTAAATTTAAGCGGAACACTGAGGACTTCGTTCTGCACAAGATGTTGCAAAAAAAGGGGGAGGGGAGTGGTGGGAGAAAAGGGGGGAGGAAGTTTGCTGTAGAGTTATATATGGACGAATTCAAATTATTGAAATGGAATCGAGGTGTACTGTTTTCACAAAACCACTAGTTTTTTTTATTATTTTATATTTTCAGGAGAGGTAACGGATATTATATTAATACAATAATAACAAATTAGCTAATAAAAAACCTCCCACAGTTACAAACCTCTACAGGCAATACAATAGTTTTACTAAATAAATGCTATCATAAAAACGCACTTCTGACCTAACGTAGGGCACAAACTACACACACACACACACACACTGCCGTGCTTAGAATACACACTTGAGTGGTGAACTTTATTAATCTGTGACTCTCACACTTTATTAAAATAACTTTCCATATAACTTTACAAATAACAACTCAGCGTTACTCCTTTTCCCATACGGGCTGGGACAGTTATTCGATACTACTTTTTGCGTGACAGGTCGAAGGCTTCCTCACGATGTTTTCCATCACAGTTAGAAACCCCTTATAATGTAATAGACATAAATTACTTGTCTCATTGGTACATGACCAGCACCGGATTCGAACCGCATCTCCTGCGTGAGAAGCGAGCCTGAAACCATTAGACCACAGAGTATTTTTAAACCATTATACCACAGAGGTGTTTTGAAACGATTAGACCACAGAGCTATTTTGTAGCCAGACCACAGACAGAGCTCTTTTGTTTAGTAAATATAATAAAATATAAATAATTTATTAAATATTTAGTTTATTTTCTTTTGTGTTAAAAATAAAATAAAATCATACTGCAGCCAGGCATAACTCTTAGAACGTGGACAATATGAGCAAATCGTTTGGAAACTTTACTGCTGCACGCTTTTATTTCATTGTATAATTGCCTTACTATTGGGTAAATTGCCAAGCTTGAGCTATTGAGCTTGTTTATTTATGTGGGCTATAATGTCGGCAGTAGTGAAAACATGTCGCAATGGGCGTTTTATTTTATTTTGTGAAATTTTAGACTTTTTTAAGAAACAATTTTTAATATTTCGGATAGATGTCTTTAAAATATCATCCCTCGAGATTTCACTTGCTCACATTTCTTGAACGATTTTACTTGAGGCTGGCTTTTTCCGATTATAAAACTAAAAAACTAGGTATAATGTCAATATTTGTTTACGATCCGACTGACATCTGCGTTATCGACTGACAAGGAAACTGTGGATATTTGACAGTTCTACAGATCATCCAAATTAAATTCGAACAACGCCATAGAGGGCAAATTAAGTACATTATGGTTTTACAGATATTTCAGTAACCCTGTAATGTTTTTGATGGGATTAACGGAATTTAGTTAGGAACACAATTATCTCGAAATGCTTTTCTCAGTTTCTCGAATGGCATGAATAGTAGTACAACTTATTGAAATAAACTAAGAAACAAGCGACTATAGTTTCAATAGATCAAAAGGTCAGTGTCGATAAGGGGGCGGAAATAATATTGTCCGTACCTAAAGGCACAGGCAAGGTCCAAAAAACCTACGCAAACAATTATATACCTACCTGATGAAGAATCCATGGACCTTATTTTAAGAGCGAGTAAGAGTTATTAAACATCTATTTTTACTCTACATTATAGACCAGGATCTCAATCCATTTTACCCGCAATTGATAATAACTGTCAAATAAACTAGCTACCACTTACATTTTCGTACCGGCTGCTGTAACTAATATCAATGAAAATTCGCCTTTCTCTTTACGTCAATGCAAGAAGCTTTAGTGCCTCTCTAACACTACCACAATCCAATAAATTACTTCACTTATGTAAATATCACTTTCGATGTAAAAATACTCTGCCACAGATGATTTCAAGTCTGTGGTCTGAACAAAACTAGGGAGGGACGTTATAAAGCTTGGCAGCAAGACTCTCAACTCAAATACTCTTATTAAAATCCACCTTCGTCGTACGCATCGAGTCGAAGAACGATGTTTTGTTTGAGAGAGCGAGAGAGAACAACACCATGGAGGTTCGGATAAGATCGTGCGTTTCCGTAACGTCGGTCGCCAGTTGAGTTCAAAGAATGGGAGGATATGGACATACCTAATTGGTTGTTATTGTATCTTATTAGGATAGTATAAATTGGTATAATTTAAATTAACATTGCATTACAATTGGAATTATTTTAAACTGTGCAATGCAACTGCATCGGTTATATGTACGTATATACACATTTTGAAGCACAGAAACATGCGCCTTCCTATAAATCGGCACCATATAAATATAATCAACAATTTGATGATAAAAACACACACGTGCCTACAGTTCAAACCTAGTTTAGGTCTATTCTATACCTATCTTAAAACAACATTCAATCATAATCCCTACAATTCTCAGCATGTCCACGATGTCCAAATCCAGTTCAATAGCATCGGGCGAGATCGAAAGAAATTCGGTGACCATTGTAAATCGTGGCACGTCCGTTCTATTGACGTGACGCCCTCACTAATAGTTCTATTGTCCTCGGGCACAAGAGCCATATCCTTCTCATTCCTCGGGGCAACCCTAGTGACTAGATGATTATGAGTTATGTGTTTATGTATAGCTCTGTGACCGATATTTAACTACCTATAATAATACCTTAATACCTTGGACACTATTTACACACATTGATCTAGCCCCAAACTAGGATTCCCTGTATCTTGGGTACTAGACAACGATACACATACGTATATAGATAAATATTATACTTAGATAGATAAACAACCATGACTAGGTTACAAACATCCGTTCTCATCAAACAAATATTTGCCCCCACCGGGACTCGAACCCGGGACCCTTGGCTTCGTAGGCAGGGTCACTGCCGACTCGGCCATTCGGGTCGTCAAATGAACCTATGAAATTACCTAATAAGCTATATTGCAACATTCAATTTGAAAATAATGATTAAATCATAATAATATTAGAAAATACTGCCTAAATATGGGCAAAAATAAAGGTCTATATCACTCTTTATAAGAAAAGATTTGACGTTATTATACATTTCATTATATTATAATTTCTTTATTGCACACAGTTCATATTAAAACAAGAGTTACACGAAAATAGTGTACAAAGACGAGCTTATCTCTAATAAGAGATATCTTCCAGCAAACCAGGTTAAGATGAGAAAGGTTGTTTGCTGAGAAGGGGTTGACCTATGTGTACAAAAATATAACGAAATAAACCAGTATTTACATACATATTAATAAATAAAATAAATGATGTTAAAAAATGCTAAAAAATAAAGATATTTGTAGATGTCAATAAAACCCAAAAATATAGCCTTTTTATCACTCTGTATAAGGAATGGTTTTACGATATTACACATACATGTTTAAAAATTATATTTATTAATAGATATCAATAAAATGCAAAACTTTATAGCCTTTACCGTAATTGCTAACAAGATTTTTTCGGTTCGATCAACTTTTTAATAAAATACGAATAATACTATTTGCGGTATTTTTTTCTGTAAGTAAGGTAAATACGCATTACTTATTCAAATTCAAAACCCGTTTAAGCATAATTTCTTTAAAAAAAAAGGTTACCCACGGGATGAAACATTGCCTCTCATGCAAATCGGATATGACCCTTTCACATTTTTTAAGACATTGGATTTTAGTTTTTGTCTACGAAAGCCTTCAAACGAATATAAGTTTTACGGGTAGGTATAAATTTAGAACGTTTGTTGCAAGAAAAAGTTGATCGACATATATCCAATTATCTATCTATTTAATTATACATACAATTGATGCAGCATACCGTTTTATTTCAGGTAATATAATCGAGTTAGCACTACCATGCAATTTTTCTGCCATACCACCCACTAATAAATAGCACTTGCGGTAGGTTTTTCTACACCTTTCCATGTCCAGTCAAACCCATATCAAACGAACTTACCAATCATACAATTAATGTGGACCGGACAAAGCAATTTATATAGAGTATACTGGAGTATATTAGTATCGATCCATACTATTCCCACGCTAGTGAGTATACTCTTTCCGGAACCAGATGGGGGCGTCCCTCATATCCACGCAACACAACATGGTGGAGTTCGGGTCAGAATGAATCCATCTTTTGTTATTTCACACACTGTGACTAACATTTCGTTGAATTCCTTCACAGGCTGCTGCTCTAATAAAGTGCCGCTAAATTAAACGTTACATTTACGTACAGGCACATTAATTGCTTCTGGCCCCACACTAGGGTATGCTGTGTCGTGGGAACCAGAAGCAGCGATGTCACAAACACGTGAACATCCAAGATCTGGGGATATTTTTCTTCTAAATGTCGTACTAGCGCTGCTACTTTCCCAGCGGAGGGCGGAGTTTGAGGCGAGTTTGATGGGAATTTCGAGCTGTCGGCGAGGCTCATTGTAATAACTACTCAACACAAACAATAGTTCAAGAAAAAAACCGTATAAAGGCCAGAATAAATCTGGACGAAGAAGTCATTTTTAAAACAATAACAGGGTTCTATAGCCGATTAGTAAATAGTAATGCGGATTGCGGCGTGCAGAAGGTAGAACCGTCTGCATCAATTTGCTTGCCTGGCAAAGTTTTAATCCCTTACTCAATCTATTGCAAATAGGCAAAAATAATGCAATTTAACAAGTCAAACACTTACTTAACTCGCACTTACATGGATAAAAATAAAATAAAAAAACAATTAAATATGATCAACTAAACTATTGAGTACATGACTGATTAAGGTTCGAGTTTGAGAAACGAAATCTCCCTTTCAAGTGGTGATTCATGGCTGAATCTCGCACAGGATCAGGAGACTCCATAAACTCTACGAGTGCTTCGGAAATACGCCCGTCAGAGAAGATTGCACCAAGAAAATCTACGGGGATGTAATTTTTTTTATTTACGTCATTTACGTTTTTTATTTTTTTGTTATTAATTATTATACAATGTACTATATACAAATAATATATGACAATATTATTGAATTTCATATTATAAAATCGCATCCATAAGTGCCGATAAGATGTCCCAAAATAACTATCTAATCTAATATAGGTATATAAAATAGAATCTTAGTCCACTATATCCATCGTGATGCAGCTGATTGTGATTCCTCGAAGTCTAGGACAAATTGAAATGTAACGAAGAGCTCCGTGGTCTTGTGGCCATGCCGCCGGTTCGAATCCGGTGCTAACCATGTACCAAAGAGATAAGTAATTTATCTGTAATCGAAAACATCAAGGCTCAGCGATGGGCTCCCTGTCACACAAAATGGAGTATTGAGTAACTGCCTAAACATGGGCCCAAGTGTAGCTCTGCAACCCCGTATAGGAATATGGGTGACGCTATGTAATTTATAAAATCCAAACCACTACACCACATACCAAAACAACTGCCCAGGGTTTATAGAGAGATAGAGACGGGCAGAATGTAGTTTTAACCGATACGAACATGGGCCGAACTTCGGTTTAATTTCGCCACGATTTCTCGAGAGCGACCCGACTTGGCTTGTTTACGCACTTACATGAATAGATGCACCCCGCCGAAGTAGAAGTGTTTTTTTTGTTTATTACGTATTTAAATTACGCAGTAGTTAGGCATTTAAAAATACCAAGTTTATTTTGTTTAGTTTAGGAAAAAATGTATAACAAATTTAATTTCAAAATGAATGACAATGAATAAAGGCCTAATTTTATTTTCCGAAGATTATGATAAGTATGCTATCTATTCTATTGATTTCAGTCAAAACGCAAGTGAGTATTTCACTTTTTTTTTGCACCGAATGTTCAGCATTTAAAGCTGCCGAAATTCGGTCAAACCGAATGTATAACGAATTTCGGCCCGTCCCTAATTATCACATTGCGCCCGCGCTTACACACACTTCCCAATTTTCCTTGAAGCCCGCATATCAAGCCCATCGAGCGGTCGGCGGTAGATGAACAAACAAATAGAATCTCGGAACAGCGCGTGCGCACGTCGCGTTGTTGACGTGGCCGGCAGCTGTCATAACATCTAGTTGAGTATAGTCGGAGCAGTGAAGTTGCATCACCTTTAATGTAATGGCTGGCCTAGTATAGATATTTAATTACGATGCCGATGTCTGATGCTGAGTCTCTTTAGAGCTGATGTTCAATGTATTTTGGAAGGCCTTTGAGATCTCAAAATCAAATAACACATACCAATAATATATTACACATCCTACAAATACAAAATATCATTATTGTAAATGGTAGAGTTTATCGACGACCCGAATGGCCGAGTCGGCAGTGACCCTGCCTACGAAGCCAAGGGGTCCGGGTTCGAGTCCCGGTGAGGAAAATATTTGTTTGATGAGAACGGACGTGTGTACCCTTGTCATGGTTGTTTATCTATCTAAGTATCTAATTTATCTATATACGTATGTCTATCGTTGTCTATTATTCAAGATACTGGGAATCCTAGTTAGGGTCTAGATCGATGTGTGTAAAAAGTGTCCAAGGTATATATAAAGTAAAAATGTTATAATAAAAATGTTATCTCTAATTTTTAAAGTAAACCTCTTAATCATCCAACTAAAGATACTATGAGCCCTTTGAAAAATAGATTTTGCTTGTTTCTCTTATATCATACCCGTCCTTTATTCAACCACTCGGTCATTTACCATACCACGTAGATTGTAGATTCGACATCTCGATCGTGAGAGAGTCCGATTCGAAGTGGTTGCCTTATACAGGGTTTGTGACAGCCAGTAGCCTCTCTGATTGTTGACTTTCATGATGCATCAACGAGCTCAAATTATGTATATTTGGCTTGACACCTCTTTCCTGTTAGTATGTTCCAATGATGATCCATCTCCTAATGTCTTTCCAAGGACTGAAATACCACCATATGACATGGAAATAAGGCACCTTTGAAGCAGGATTTATTTTCTTGCATAGGCTTTTACCTTGCACTAGGTATTTGAATTCTAACGCAAACTGCCCCAAGCAACTTAATTTCTATAGGTTAGCCCTGTTGGCAACACCAACCCATGCAACATGTATTTCATTATTTTTATATGGCAATATATATATATATATATATATCTTCTGCTGCAAAGTGTGCAAGCGCGGTGCTAATAAATATTCAATTTTATTAATATACACCTCTTTCCAGAATAGCCAATGATTAGAATTGATTACTCTCGAAATCATTCCTCCGACAGAATTCCAAAGCAAAAATAGAATCCCAGCAGAATCCATCTCAGATTTTATGAGCAATAAAAGTTTTACTAACGCTACTACTAGTTTAATTTGCTCACTAATGGTATATTGGTAGGGTAATAATACGAAAGAGTTATTTACCTCGGGGTTAGAAGGCTGCATAGCCTTCGCTTTGTCGACGATATTGTTGTTTGCGCATCCTCGTCATAACTCCAAATAATGATCCAAGAACTAAACACTGCAAGCGATGAGGTTGGACTGAAAATCAATAGGTCAAAAACCCAAATCATGACAAACGGCGCAAAAAGCAGCATACATAATATGCGGATAAGTATTTCTACTTGGGGCCGATAGTCTCCTTCGAAAACAGGCAGGACAAAGACATCGGAAGAGGGTTCGAACGACAGGAAGAACTTCTGGTCCATGAAAGAGCTGATGAAGGTGAAGATGAACCTTCTACTGTCCCTGAAGCCCAAACTCGGTCGTTGACCGAGCATCAGAAGTCCAAGGTTTCCAGCGAGCAATGGAGCGCAGTACCGCGTTAGAAACACAATACTGCGCTCCAAAACATGGCAAAACTGTCATTGTCGACGTAGGCGTACAGACAGCCGAATGGAACTGGGCTGGATATGTCTGTCGAATGCGTCAGTAAACCTGGCAAAATCAGCCATTAAATGGGTGCCTACAGACGGGCACCAGCTTAGGGTAGGGCCCAGAAGGAGATGGAGGGAAGACCTGGATAAATTCCTGCCAGGGTGGATCGGTAGAACTTCGGCTAGAGATGGGTAGGCTCGAACCGGTGAGGCCTTTTCTTAGCATGGGACACCAAATCAAATATCATTTATTTCTCAGAAAGGATATGTACATAAATTAAGATATATACGACGAGCTGACATCCTAGTTGGATTAGTAGGTAATCTGTGTTAAGGAATGTCAGGCCCTGAACCCCGTCTATCGTATCTTGAGGTGGATTCAATGATACTTGATCAAGTATAACTATTCAAAATTTACAGAGTACAAATTACGATAACCCAGAATAACTTATATAACACTACTGTGTTTATGTGTATATATGAGGGTGCGTTAAAGGATGTATGTGTGTGTGTGTGTGTGTGTGTGTGTGTGTGTGTGTGTGTGTGTGTGTGTGTGTGTGAGTGTGAGTGTGGGTCTGTAATTGTGTGTATTACAGGAGATGTGTCATTACAGAGTCATCCATGGACCAACTCTTCAGTATCTTCATATGATAAGTTAACAAGATAGGTTGTAATTTTACTGGTGCATTCCAAATGGGAAAGCAAAAGCATTGAGATAGTTGCACTGATTTTATGCACCGTATAGGCTAACAAAAAAAAATACAAATAAATATCAAGAGAAGCCGCGAGGAAACCTTCATAGGTCCATAGCGATGGGCTACCCCCCTGTCACGCACAGTGAAGTATTGAATAAGCCTCTGCCATCTCGTATGAGAAAAGCCGTGGCATTATGTAACGTTTATCAGTAGAAAGAAACAAACTTGGTACCGTACGATTATTTTAACTTTACCGGTCGACACTTCTCCGCGTGTTTTTATTATCGTAAATCAATTATTTGGTTTCACCAACTTTCTAGTTGGCAAAACCAATTAATTGATTTACAATAATAAAAATTCGCCGTTTTTTACATCCATCCAGAGCTTTTAGCGACTAAAACCGAGGAGTGTGGAGGGGTAAAGTTAAAGTAACCACCGTACTGTACATTTACCTATGTTTTTACTTTCATCCCAGAAAAAATGTCACGACACGCAAAAAACTCACCAAACTGGTATCGTATTAGGATAAGTGATAGATAACCTACGCCGCAGGTTCTTTTGTAGCACCCGAATAATCACTCCCTTCAACTATCTGAAACAAACCTAAGGTCAACGCCCCTCGTAACTTATTCAAAGCTGTGAGTGAAATTAAACAAAAATATTTATCATGAACAACAGAACGTCCCTACTCTTGTAAGAATAGAGTCTTATTTTGCTGTCGCCTTTAGAATCAGTTAAAATAATTGTTCTTTGTTCAACCTTTCAAACCGGTGCATTTACATGTTTACATAAATTAATTAAACGCTTTTGGAGGTTTCGATCACACGAAGACATTTGAGTGAATTAAGACACCTACAGCTCTGCTGGCTAAAAGTGGGCATCATTGCGCCTCTGCTAGCCCGTATGGGAAGAGGCGTGACGCTATGTTTGTTTGTCTGGTCTATAAGTATGAAAAATCGGTCAAGTGCGGGTCGAACTCGAACACGAAGGGTTTCGTAACATCGTGCAACAATAACAATAAAACAAAAACAAAAAGCAATAATTATGTCCGAGCGTTGATTGCGCAACCGATATCAAACCAATTGCGCCACCACAACGACGACCCGAATGGCTGAGTCGGCAGTGACCCTGCCTACGAAGCCAAGGGTCTCGGGTTCGAGTCCCGGTGGAGGCAAATATTTGTTTGATGAGAACAGATGTTTGTACCCTAGTCAAGTTTGTTTATTTATCTAAGTATAATATTTATCTATATAAGTATGTGTATCGTTGTCTTGTACCCAAGATACAGGGAATCCTAGCTTGGGGCTAGATCAATGTGGGTAAATAGTGTCCAAGGTATTATTATTATATTATTATTACAACCATGTGATATGATAAGCCGCGAAATCTACGATCATATTTGAATCTGAAGCTTTTAAGTCTCTTTGAAACTTACAACTTGAAGCATTTTATAGAAGAACCTACTCCAAAACTAATCATAGTACAACTTGTATTGATAATATCATATCAAATACGATGCCAACAAATGCATGTGTTACCGAGATCGGCTTATCTACAATGTGCTGCTATGGATCGACCCCTGAAAAGAACTAAAAGTTCTTACATAATGGTAAGAGATCTCGAGCAGGAAAACCTTAAATACCTAAAAAAACATTTGCTCTTGGTTTCTTGGGACGGCGTGTACAACGCCGCGCTTTCGACAACTTTTGCCCTGAGATAAAAGCTAAGTGTGATGATGGTAGTAAGAGCAAGCTTGGGTGGCTCACACCGGGAATAAAAAAGTCCTGCGAAACTAAAAGGGAGATGTTTATGTCTAAAGCGCTCAAATTGTTTGCTCTTAAAACAGCGCTATTGTACTGTATTGATCTATCCTAGGCAGAGTTATCTGTTTTGTAAAGAGATCATACAATGAACGCAAAATAATTAATTCACATGACAAAGTAAAGTCGTCATGGGACTTAATAAATACCAATATAAATGGGTAAAATCAGGAAGGAAGTCACAACGTTCGACTCTCTGACGGTACAAACATAGGAAATGCAGACTGCGAAGCTCCTGATGTTTTAACAACTTTTTTACGAACATCGAAGGCAATACAGCTGTAATTCCTGAAACTCAGATAAACCTACCACACCTAAACCCCGATACAATGTTTGTCAGACCGACAAGTCTAGAAGAGTTAAATGGAATAGTTAAATCCTTAAAAAATACGAAAACGTGTGGATATTACAATATTCCTTTGGGTGTCTTAAAGTACTTACTGCAGCCTATTGCCGTGCCATTACTTTTCATACTAAATACTTATATTTACGGTGGGAATCTTCCCACAAAATCAAAAAAAGGCCCACGTAAGACCAGTTCATAAAAAGGATGCTAAATTAGATGTTAACAACTACCGTTCAATATCTTTGCTGCCGACCTTATCAAAGATATTTGAAAAGGCCAAGGCAATGCACGAAATGGCACCTTTCTCACACTCAAAAAATCTTAGCTAAATAGCAATTTGGTTTTCAACATGGTGTATCATCCGACGACCCGAATGGTCGAGTCGGCAGTGTCCCTGCCTACGAAGCCAAGGGTCCCGGGTTCGAGTCCCGATGGGGGCAAATATTTGTTTGATGAGAACGGATGTTTGTACCCTAGTCATGGTTGTTTATCTATCTAAGTATAATATTTATCTATATAAGTATGTGTATCGTTGTCCAGTACCCAATAATACAGGGAATCCTAGTTTGGGGCTAGATCAATGTGGGTAAGTAGTGTCCAAGGTATTATTATTATTATTATTATTATTTATCCACAGCTGACGCTATATTTGACATGACGGATTTCGTTGCAAAAAGCTCTGAATGGTAAAAAAAATGTGACGATTCTTCTCGATCTTTCAAAAGCATTTTATTATGTGAATCATGCTATCCTATTATCCATCATGGATTGATATGGTATCAGAAGTGTTGTAAATAAATGGTTTGCATCATATCTGAAAGGAAGAGAACAAAGTGTCATCCTACCAATATTGAATCAAACAAGAACTCTAATAAATACAGAATCAAAAACAACTTTAATACACAACAGCGTCCCAGAAGGTAGCTTAGTGGGACCTATCCTCTTTCTTCTGTACATCAGTTATCTTCCAAACTAGATAGGTGATAAGGTTATAACGTTCGCCGACGACGTCTCGGTCTTTTTCAAATTCCAGCGAGGTGAAGGGAATAATTTGGCGGACCGGATATCGCAATCAATCTATACTGTTATAAACTGGTTCAAAAAACTCAGTCTGAATACGAATCTTAATAAAACAAATGTTTTTTTTAGAAATTACAACACCACGGATGTGGCTTTGAATAAAAAAATTGATGGTAAAAAGAGCTCTACAGTATCGAATACAAAATTCTTAGGAATCTATTGTGATGAAAATATGAGCTGGAAGAAACATGTAGAATGCCTGGAAGGTAGGCTAAGCAGCTTTTGTTATGCCTTGAGATCCTTAGCGACAATTTCAACTTCAACTATGCAAGCCTACTACGCTTTCCATAAGTCTAGGGTGCTTTATGGTCCAGCAATATGGGGGAACTGCGTAGAAATTAAAAATATTTTTCTACTACATACAAAAAAGATGTGTGCGCATCATGGACTGACTCAAGTCTAGAAGGGACTCGTGTAGAGACTCCTTCGTCAAGTTTAATATCCTCACTGTAATGTAGGATGTTAAATATCCTTATTCCCTGTAAGACCTATGGGATCCAGCAATCGATTGAATGGGAGGTATAAATACAATCTGGAGGTGCTGTTGTATATTCGCGGTGCGCGAGGATGGTAGCCATAAGAGTTTACAATAAGCTTCCTGACGAATTGCAATTACTTCCTAACTCTGATAGCCTAAACTCAGACAGGTACTTATTAAAGTGTGCCCCTACGACCTTAATGTATTATTTAATGAAAAATTGTAATACTATTTAATTTTAATCCATAAATTTTTTTAGTACCTTTAAGACATACATATATGATTGTATATAAATATTGCTACGCCCTATGGGTAACATGACATTGAGACAAAATTGTACTTATTTAAGAACTTATGACATGTTATTTATTGCAATAAACATGTTGAATTGAAATTGAATGGAATTGAATTGAATCATAATAAGGTTTGGTATATGGTATGTGGTGTTGAAATTGAAACACTCTTATAAGCCTGAATAAGTTTATAAAACCTCGTTTAATTAAATATTTATTGCACTAAAAAAAATACATTCTGTGTAAATTCCAACTTTCTGCCTATTACGGTTCCTGAGATATAGCCCGCTGACGGACGGATGGACAGACGGACAGCGGAGGCTTAGTAATAGGGTCCCGTCTGGCATCATTCGGGTGCGGAACCCTAAAAATCAGTAATTCTGTAACTTAGACTAAGGAAAAAGGTATTTTTCCTAAAGATAAGTGGTAAAATATAAAATGGTATAAAAGTGACTTTCTATTACTTTAGTAAAGGGCCAAAAAGGCATTCATTATGCAATACGTTGCACGCCCCCGCCGCCGCATATTACGTCATTATAGAACAGACACCGTTAGAATATCAATCAAATAAAATGTTGCACTTTGGAATAGTTATGGTGTCTGCTATAGTTAAAGTTTACACAGTTGTGCCCACGTTCAATCAGAAATTCGATATGTCATTTTGCCTGAAGGGGGGCTAGCCCATCGCCATATGTTTTGTTGTGTTTAAAGCGTATGTGGAAATAATCAATCCCACCAAAATCATTATCATGTAAAATGTTGCCAAGACTAGACCATATGACTGGAACTGTCACAAAGTTATCAGATCTGATGTAAAGTTAAGATTATATCCACACGCCGTAACTTCACAAACTCTACACCTTCGTCAAAATATGTGGCTTGGCCGTTTCGCCACTGTCACATGGGCGTAAGGTGAAAATTTAAAATTTATATATTATATATATTTATTTTTACAACATATTTTTTTACTAATTCCTACTTTAAGGGTTTGAGGGATTTTTTTTAAGCCTCAAAGACGTATTTTCTTATTTGTAATATATTATAATAAGAAGTATGTGATGTTTTGTGTTCTTGTATTATTTTCAGATCTCTAGCATGAAATTCTGTTTGTATGGGAAAACGTATAACAACTTCCATCCCCTAATTTAAATTGATGGGGTGATTTACTTAAAATCTAGAAATAGGTATTTCATTATTTATAACAATGAGTCTTTATATAAATTTTCAGAACTCTAGCATCAAAATTCTTATACAAACTTCCATCCCCTAGTTTAAGGGGTTGGGGGGTAAAAATTCCAACTTTTACAACTTTTTTGTTGTTTTTATAAAGTCAAAGTCAAAATACTTTATTACCATATACTTAGCAAACGTAATTTTTTGCCTCTTCTCTACACTGGACCACTGTGGGAGAAGAAGGGTGTAGAAACTACCACAGATTGATTTTTATATCTCTTTTAAAAATTGGTTGTGCTTAACTATTACAAATATTGACGACCCGAATGGCCGAGTCGGTAGTGACGCTGCCTACGAAACCAAGGGTCCCGGGTTCGAGTCCCGGTGGGGGCAAATGTTTGTTTGATGAGAACGAATGTTTGTACCCTAGTCATGGTTGTTTATCTATCTAAGTATAATATTTCTCTATATAAGTATATATATCGTTGTCTAGTACCCAAGATACAGGGAATCCTAGTTTGGGGCTAGATCAATGTGTGTAAAAGGTGTCCAAGGTATTATTATTATTATTATTATTATTATTATATGAAAAAAAAAATATGATTAATAAGCAGGAATAAATAATTACAAAATTAATAACAGCAAGGTCTGTGTTGAGCTAGATTAACCCCATACAGTCCTGTCATTTAAGTAATATACTAATACTAGCTTTACTACCAAATTTCAGTTTTCTAGGACTTGAGTAAGTAACTTAGAATTTTGATGATCATCAGTGAGTCAGTGAAAGTGAGGAAATCGGGGTATTTTAGGTATCAATAAAATCTAAATTATAATCTATGCTATTGAAGCTTTCTATGTATATTAAGCCTACTGCTGACACCATATCCCAAAAAAAAATCAAATAAAAACCCAAGTTGTGAGGCTTCAAAAAATTGACGAAGCGTTTCGAGGAAAGGTAGGCAGTGCCCTTGCGTTTCGCTTGCTCGTCTTGGCGGGGCACTGCCGTTCCCCAGATTCTAAAGACATAAGAATGTCGTATTGCAACCGGCTAAAAACATCTAAGACATTGCTGAGCCATTGTAACAGGTCCCATTTGACAACTGTCACTCTGAGCGTCATGTAACTATGAATCGGTGATCGGCTTAAAAACATAAATTAAATTGAATGAATTGATACGGACTTCAAACATTTGTGAATCGAATGCATCCATCATTGCACTACAATATTTTTGATCGATCGATCGATCGATTTTTCGGATAACACCTATAGAGTTTAAAAATAAAAAATGTTCACCGATGTCACCTTGAAACGGTGATCAGTTTTTTTTAGAAAAAAAAGTATATTTAATTTAGAATAGCTAATTAGTAAAAATAAATCGTAAAATTGCCTTCTTTTCTCATTATTACAACAAATATGTTTTTTGTTAACTGAAAAGAGTTTAGCAATTGTGCAGTGATTTCGTGCGCTCCGGGGAGCGCTGCAATACTGTTACGGGTGTTGAATTTCGATGAAGTGTCACATGGGACCTGCTACAATCTTACAATGGTATTGTGTTACTTTAGTATTGGGATTAATCGATTTCAAGTTAGGTGGCGTCTATTGTCAACATTACCTTTGCGTAAAAACTTTGACGTCACCGAATATGAAATCGCTAAAGCACAACAGTAAGGCCATTGCAACAGGTCTCATTTTATTTTTTGTTGAGTTAATATTGTCTAAAAATAGCCAACTAAATAATTCACTATTATAGCAATAACTAACGCGTTAGTTGATCAACTATCGACAGATAGTAAACCAGACCGACAGGGTTTAGAATTTACGTTTCTTTTGTTCTTACATGTCAACCCAACACGAAGTCTTCACCTAAGCTACTGCAGTGTTTGCCCTGGTATTTCGTTTGCAATTCAAGTTTAAACCAGTTTACTATTTAACCGTTAGTTTATCAACTAGCCCGTCATATAGTAAGCAGTATGCTAATGTTTACTATCTGTCGATAGTTGAAAACAACTTTAGTTTAGTTTTAGTTTAGTTTTGACAATCTTACAGTGACATATATATATATATATATATATATATATATATATATATATATTATGTATTTGTTGATGTTTTCAAAAAGCGTTCAATAAATTTTGATAAAATTTATATGGGACCACCTCTGAAGTATGACCTACTAATCGAAACAAAAATAATCAAAATTGGTTCATAATTGACGGAACAATTGCGTAACAAACATACAAACATTAAGCAGAAGAATTGAGAACCTCCTTCTTTTCGGTTTAAAAATAAAACGATGTATCTACTGTCAACTCAATATCCGGACAAACGAAGCTATATATACCATTTGCATCATAAATCAGAAAGGGCTAATGGCAAATCATGACACGCAGTTTAATGCATTTGAATCCGATGAATAGGATTCTACTGTTGTTGGAAGAATATGCTGATTCACGATAGAGGGAGGTTGTTAGAGAAGATTTCTAACAATCTGCCTCTGCCGTGATATCCTCCTTTGAGTTATCAATTTATCATACCACACATCAATCCTTTATCATAACCTTAGAATATTTAACCTATAGTTAATAATAATAATAATAATAATAATACCTTGGACACTATTTACACACATTGATTTAGCCCCAAACTAGGATTCCCTGTTTCTTGGGTACTAGACAACGATACACATACTTATATAGATAAATATTAGACTTAGATAGATAAACCACCATGACTAGGGTACAAACATCCGTTCTCATCAAACAAATATTTGCCCCCACCGGGACTCGAACCTGGTATAGTTGAGTTATATGTATGGTAGTTATGCCTAGAAAGTTATGCGGGAGTTGGTTGTTCTCTTTCCGAATATCTCCTTTCCCACCTCGTATCAAAGTCTGTGCGCTCGTAAGCTAAAACTATCGACTTCACAATAATTTTATATAATAAGTTTATTTCATCAAAAGGCTGTTATGTCGTAAAATAGCCCGAGAAGGAGATATTGCCAAAAAACTGTTTTTAGGCGTAATTTCTTTAATATGGGGCGGCGCGGGCGACGAATTTACAAGGCAAAGCAGTTCAAATACGGAGCACATCAAAATCTATAAAACCACCAGATTTAAAAACTAGCGCAAATCTTTCTACTTCGCCATATATCGGTCGCAAATGACTGGCTCACTATATGTAAAAGCACTTCACTGAGCCATAGTGCTAACGGATTAGGGACCCAGAAGGACTATCTATTTTTTTGTTAGCACATAAGCCACAATCCCAGAGCTCATGAAAAATCCCTCATAAGCCTTGAAAAGTAACAACTTTTCGCGTAAAGAGCATTCCGCATCAAAACAAAATGCAAGGGTGTGGCAGACTGCTAGACGCCCCAGCGCCCTACACCAAAACAACCAACCCCTCCAATCTAACTTCACCCCTATCATAAGCTACTATTGGTTATGTTTGCTTGAATCTCGTGTCGGTAGGCGAGGGGGGAGAGGGGAGTCTCGGGTCGATGAACTTACCAAAACAAAGCGAAATGAAACACCATGTATAATGTATACCACCTGTAGACTCTGAGTGAACAGTGCTTTGTTCCGAATCGATATTATCCGCCGTAAACATAAAGGGCTGCGTTTTTTAAATAGTCATAATGATGGAGCGTCATTTAGGATCAGAACGTACTTGAAGCAAAATATTCTTGGGGACATATCGTCCGCTATATAAAGCGCCCTGAGAACAAAACGTCTACAATTGAAAAGGCATGCTAGTTTCTATAGCAAAGAGTTCATAATACTGAATGTTCGCAATGTAAAATGTCGAGGAGTAAAATGTCCGCAATTGAAAAGGTGTGCTAGTTACTATAGTATGACATTACTAGACATTCAGATAATCACGTATTCTAAAGAGTATTATCATAAATGGAAAAGACAATGATAAGAGCTCCATCCGCGCTGAATTCCTTTTGATTTTACGTCATTTTTCGCTAAAATTCATTTGCTCTAAGGGCTTTACGAATTGAGTACGACTTGCTCCTTGGCCGTTTTCACGTTGTGGTCAAATTGGTTTTAAGGACATAATGACTGGCGAACTAACTGATTCACTGTTCGGTACCTTCGATCCTAAATGGTGCTTGTTAATGAGCGATTTTCTATTAGAAGACACTGCGATGGTAACGGGTTAATTTCTTAAAATTATGATATATAACTAATGACATTAAGATGCCGTGCGATGTTTTAAATACTGTATATAATTAATTTTAGTACAAACCGTAGTAATTTGGATACCGAAGATCATCCCTCTTGCCTTCGTGAGTTATTAATTCAGAACAGATCTGTTAAATCTAGTGTGAAATGACAAGAATACCCACACTTAACTAAACAAACAACAAATTCAATCCTCAATATATCAACAGAGTATAAATCAAGGCTACCACACATTTTTCAACACTATCTCTAAACAAAATAAAACATTACGGTGTTGTTTCTCTTGTGAACCTCTCCCCCAAGTGCAAGCCAGATTAATTAGGCGGCTTCCGGAGATTATGTTTTGAATGAATGTAATTTCAAAGGGATCTAATTTTTTATTCAAACCCCTACACGCTTGAGACACTCCAATTAGTTCGCTCAGATTCTGAAGATAGCACATAACAGCATATAACTTTAGTTATTCTGTGCCACAAACAAAAAGGGAACAATATTGGCTGTCACCTAAATTTCAATTTGTCATTAAACAGCGATACCCTTATTATTGTAATAGTAGAAGTGATTTAAACTAGATCGTTCGACAAAAGAAAACCCGTCTAAACAGGGGATAAGCAGGGGTTTACTGGCGGTTGGAAAAGTACCAAAATGTTCTGCTATATAGATAAATTGCCTGTTCACAATTATATCAAATCATTCAAACATACAAATGATTTATATCACGACTTTTGTCTTTGGTAAGCGATGAATTTGGGATTATATACGAAATTAATATATACGAAAGAAATTGATACTATATTTAAGTTCAGTGATTGGGCGACCACAGGTTTGCGGATGATCAGAGAGACTTTTTGAACTTTATGAACAAAGAAACATGATTATTTCCACAGCATTATGACCAATGGAATTTTGCTATAGGGCTGAGCAGCTGATATTGAGTCAATTTTTGTTCTATAAAAATAGCTATTAGAGTAATATATAACCTCCGTAGTCGTGACGCCCTTAGAGAAGTGTTCAAATAGATAAGCATTATGACTGCACCGTGTCAATTTATTTACGAAAATATCATACTTATACGTTAGCAAGAACATAAACAGCTTCACTAAAAAGTTGACAGGCACATGCGAAATAATATAAGAAGCGGAAATAAAATTGACCAACCTTGCTATAGACTAGCTAAAGTTAGAACTTCATTAGTGGGTCTAAGTATACAATACTGTAACAAAATGCCGCAAGAGATATTAAATTTGTCAGAATAGAAATTTAAAGGCATTGTTATAAAAACATAATATTATAAAGCATATTATAGGTTCGATGATTACATTAGTGACAAAGAGGTATGGAGCTCTGATTTTCCAGCGCAGCACAAGAGCCACGCACACGTTTGTAAGACAAGAGCTATTTTTGAAGAAAAAAGTAACTGAAAAGAAAAGTAGGACGTGTTGCAGTGTACAAGTTTCTTGCGCCACTTCTTCTCCGCTGCCGTAACACGTTTCGAAAATGTAGTAGGTTTTCTGGCATTATATAGATCCAAATTACGGTCAAAAAGTGTTCGTAATAATCTGTTTTGAAATAATTCTTTTTAAGTTGAAGTTAACAAATGAATTGCTCAAATTAATCAAAACGGTCACCAAATATAGACGACCAAATAATTATGAAAATGTCTCCTAAGACATTTTATTAAATATCCTGAATAATAGGTTTGTCATTGAAGAAGAAGGTTGATCATCAAAATAATAGATCCGTCATCAAATTATTCATGTTCAAGTTCAAGTTCAAAGATTTTTATTCATAATAAATAACACATAAATTTAGACTTAATGAACGTCATAACATAATCAAGCAAGCATAATAATACATTAGGTAGGTGCCTGATTATTAGTACATAGTATAAAGGGTACAATGAACTAGTTTAATGATAGATGTCGGTGTCTCGTAAAAAGTCATTAATTTTAAAGATAAAGATAAAGATAAAGATATTTTATTTGTGAATGTGGGTTACAGGGTTGTTAAATAAATATTGTTCTTGCCACACTCTACCTTAAAGGCGTACAAATATTAATTTAAATTAAATTATATTTAGATTAAATTTAAATTACATAACAGTACATTATATTACATGTCCGTTTGATTATTCAAATACTGCAAATTACATAGATCCTTAATAAACATACGCTACCACCCACCCATTAAGCAATCTTTCAGTCACCATTGAGGAAATCTTGTACGCTATAGTAGGCTTTATTAAGCAAATGTTCTTTAAGCTTTAATTTAAATAAATTAAATGATTCTATTTCTCTGATACATTTTGGAATATTGTTATAAATTTTTGGTATCATCCCAAACACATTTTTTTGAAATAGTGCGGTCGAGTGCCGCGTTATGCTTAACATAATGTTTCTTTTTGAATTTATTTTTTTAAAATGATCCCAATTATTTCTTACATAAACAGCCATTTCATAGATATATAACGATGGTAGAGTAAAAATTCTTAATTTTTTGAAATGTGGCTGACATGTTTCTATTTGTTTTAAATGACATATCGCCCTTAAACATCTTTTTTGTGCTTTAAAGGCTCTGTCCTTATCCGTTGAGTTGCCCCAGAATATAACACCATATTTGAGAGTCGAAGCCACATAAGCATGGTATGCTGATAGCAAGGTAGTGACTCTAGCTACCTTAGCAAGCATAAATAGTGCATACGAGAATTGGCTTAACTTTGTGCAGACATTATCAATATGTGTTTTCCATGTTAAGTGGGAGTCGATTGTTAAACCTAAAAATTTGGTGTCATGAATTTCCTCAATTATTTTTGTACCATAGTGGATGTCAATTTTATTATTAATATTATTGTAATTATTTGTGAATGTCAATATATTAGTTTTATTTAAATTAATTACAAGATTATTTTGTCCGAGCCATTCAATAATATTTTTTAGGGAATTATTTATGTCAGATTCATAAGTATTAATATTTCGACCTTCTGCTATCATTGTGCTATCATCAGCAAACATTACGATTGGGAAATTGACCGCGTCAGGTAAATCATTTATATATATTATAAATAACAGTGGTCCCAAAACGCTACCTTGTGGTACTCCATATTGCACTGTCCTTGAATCTGAATAATAATTATATTCTGTTTTAGTTGTCTTGTCTACTCTGGACATTTGAGTCAGTTGTTGTCGGTTGCACAGATAGAATTTAATAAGATCAAGCACGTTACCTCGGACGCCATACATGTATAGTTTGTTTATCAGGATGGAATGATCCACATAATCAAAAGCTTTGGTCATGTCCATATACAATGCAGACACAGGAATTTTATTATCTAAGCTGGTTACTACACTTAAGAGGAAATCATAAATTGCTTGATCTATGGTCTTATTTTTTCGAAATCCTTTTTGTTCTTTTCTAAATATGTTGTTGCTTTCAAAATAGGCGTTTATGGCATTATAAATGACCTTTTCGACTACTTTGGAGAGTATAGGAATGAGTGCGACTGGTCTATAGAAGGACATGTTTTCTCTGTCATCTTTTTTGAACATTGGTTTAATAATTGTGGTCTTAAGCTTTTCAGGGAAAACACCCTGTTCTACACACAGATTTATGATGTGACTTAAGACTGGTGATATGATCAATGCTACATGCTTTATTACTGTTGTACAAATGTTGTCATATCCCGTACTATTTGTATTTTTGAGAGCGTTTATTATTTGATATACTTCAAACGGTGTGGTAGGTTTAAAGAATAGAGATTTTGGAAATGACTACAGTTTTGTTCTGTTGCTAGTTGCCTCTGCTTTTTGTTGTTGTTCAACTTGATCAATGTAAAAATTGTTAAAAGCTCGAGCTATCTCCTTGGGATCGCTAATAACCCGATTGTTCAATTTTATTTGTTTAATGCTTTCTTTTGGTGCGTTTTTTTTATTATTCAAGTTGTTATTTATTATTTTCCATGTAGCTCGACATTTATTGTTTGAAGTTTGTATAAAATAATCGTTCTGGGATTTTTGTGTGAGTTTTATTATTCTTTTAAGTCTTTTAGCATATGTTTTGAAATTATATTTATTGTTTTCATTTGGAGCGCGTCTGTATGTCCATAACAACTCCATTTTTCTTTTTGAGCATCTTCGTATTCCCTTAGAGATCCACCGAGGTCGCACGCTGCTAGTACATTTTATTTTTATTACCGGGAAGCATAGGTCATACATCAACACAAATATTTCATAAAATTCATTATAGGCAACGTTGGCATCAGAACTGGTTAAACACTCAGAAAAACTCAGATTTGAAATACACTCTTTGAATTTGTCAAGGTTATCTTTATGGTAATCCCGTTTTTTTACAAACCAATAGTCTAGTGTACAGTATTTTCTTACAGGGCATTCTAGTAACTGTCCAGTATGATCCGAAAGCGCTAACTCTATTATTCGGCCTTTGCATTCTCTAATGTTTTGAATAAAATTGTCAAGACAGGTCCCACTACTCAGACGTGTGGGTTCGTTGAATGTAAGTCTTAAGTTGTAATGTAGTAGTAATTGTTCAAAATATACTGCATACTTGTCCCGATGAAGCCGGTCTATATTAAAATCCCCACATATTATAGTCTTACGTCTACCACGGCAAAGTTTCGACAATAGCTTATCTAAGTTTTCGAAAAATATATCGTAAGATGCTACATCATATTTACATTTCCTATATATACATATTACATTTAAATTATGCTCTGAAAGTATTATACCACAACACTCTATTGCATTAGGAATGTTACAGTCGCTTATGTCAAGAATTTGAAATTTAAGTCCATTTTTCACAATTATAGCTGTACCACCACTCCTTGTGCTTCTGGCGGAGTAGGTAGCCAGTGAATAATTTACAATATTAAGTGCCTTTATGTCGTTTTTTATCATATTATGCTCTGTTATACCTATTACATCTATTGAAGTCCCGCTATTTCTAAGTTCATCTAAGTAAATGGATAACATATCTGATTTAGATATAAGTCCATCAATATTTTGATGAAATAGATTTATAACGTTATTTACGAAAAAAGTCAGAATTGTTACAGTATTCTCTTCCATTTGTATTGCTACCAGTTACTTCAGATTCAATATGATTATCATTGTTTTGTTGAGAGTTTGTGTTATCACTGCTATTTTGTACATATGTAGAGTTAGTTTGAGTACACTTATCTTCGTTCTTTCTTGACTTGATGTGGCCTTGCTTTGCTGTGTGAATATGAGCATCAAACTTTATTTTATAGTCTATACGCAGAATTTCCCTGAGGACTGATTGGGACATAAATACTGACCTCAGTACATGCACATTATTCTTCAGTGGCAGATCGACAAACGTACAGTTTTTAAATGCGCTCGCAATGAATCTGATTTCATAATTTAGCCTATTTTCGTTAAGGTAGAGACATGTAATACCTTTGGTATGATTACATTTGTATTTTATACTTTTTGCAACCAGGCCCTAAGTTCAAATTGGAACTCACAGGGGTTACGATCATTCATCCCACACAACAGGACTACAAAGTCATCCATGGTCAGTTTTAATATTTCATGTCTTTCTGCGTCAATAATATTTGCGAGCTTTGCTTGCGGTTTAAAAAAGCAGGTGACAAGGAATTCATGTCCAAGTAGCTGCTGTAACGCCTTTTGTAGGTGCCTTCCTTGTTGATCACCTAGAATAATCACCTTACGCCTTAATGTCTTAGTTTTAGTTTCCTCTGTACATGGCTGCTGATTTCTGCTGACAGATTGCTGCGAAGTTACTGGGTTTGTAGAGGTGAGATTCTCTACAACTACTTTTTCAAGATGTGGCTCTTTGTTTGATTGTTTCCTGTACTCTACATTTGTCTCTATGTTATGAGCCTCTACACCAATCTCGATAATATTCTCTATTATGGTCTCTACATTATCATGTGGCACTAGATTCCTAGCCATTTCTGGCTCTTCAATAGCTTCAATGTTTGTCTCGACATTGGTCTCTACATTTTTCTCCTCACTTGTCTGATTTCTGGGTCCATTGCATTTAAGACGACCAGATTCACTATCATATTTAATCAAGTTATGTATTTTCTGAGGAGGTTGTGTGTTTGATGCTATATTTGTCTCAGCATCATGCATGGGATCCGCATTATTGAGGTCTTTTGTCAAGCTTGGGTCGGTAGCTTTGCGTTTGAATGACAATCTCTTACAAGGTTTTTTTCTCTTTCTGTCGGTCAATGGAGTCATTACTGTATCGGTAAATTTAAATGCTTTATAGGTTCCTATTATTTTAAGGCATCGAGCTAGCTCATCTTTTAGCCTTTCATTTTCTATATTGAGGTTCTCTATTTCCTGCTCTGCACTAAGTAAATCTTTGTAGTAGGCCTTTGTGCACAAAGTGTTTATGTACATTTTTTTAATCGAGCGTCAGTTAAGTTTTGTATTTCTTGTGGAATTTAATTGTAGAAGCGTATGCAGTGTTTCATAAAAGGACTACTAACTTTTGTGAGTGTGAATATTGGAAAAGAAAGCTTACTTTTATTTCTAGTTTGCATATTGTGGTGGCTATCAATGGTTTTAAAGCTACTGATATATTTCCTCACTTTCATTATGTTTTCATAGACATATTTACTTGCAACTGTTAGTATGTTGATATTTTTGAAGAAATCTCTCAGAGACTCTCTCTATTACCTAGCTTATAAATAAATCGGATCGCTCTTTTCTGCAAAATGAAGATAGTCTTAATGTCAGCAGCCCGTCCCCATAGTAGTATGCCGCAGGACATAATTCTATGGAAGTAACTAAAATATACAGGCCTAGCAGTTGCAACGTCAGTCAATTCCCTGATTCTTTTAACTGCATATGCTGCGGTGCTAAGTCTATGTGCTAATTTTACAATATGGGGACCCCATTGTAGTGATGCCGAGAAATATAGTTTCATCTACTAGTTTTAGTTTGTCTTTCCCCAATACAATGTTACTCTCAACTTGCCTTATATTAGGTAAAGTGAATTTTATGCATTTTGTCTTTTTTTAATTCAGAAGCAAGTTATTGGCAGTAAACCCGTCTAGTACTCGTGAGAGAGCATTATTTGTTTCCTGCAAGTCATTTTCTTGTCTCCTAATTTAAAAAAAATACATATTTTGTACCATGAATGGCAAATCATTTATGTAAACAAGGAAAGGAAAGGACCCGGAATAGATCCTTGTGGGACTCCCATTTTCCCCTGAGAACCCGACGATTTTGTCCTATTAAACTTTTTAACCCTCCCTTCTAAATACGATCTCATAAGCTTAGAGCTATTACCATTATGCCGTAGTGTTTTAGCTTTAAGAGCAATGTTTCGTGGTCTACACCGTCAAATGCCTTGGACAGGTCACAAAAAAACGTCCCTATGATCTTCCCACGCATTAAAAATATGTTTAATCCAGCATCTGTTGTCGACTGCCAATTTGTAAATCTGAACTGCTGGCTGTGGAGAATTTTATGCCCATTGAAGTGCGCCAGTAACTGACCCAATATAATCTTCTCAAATATTTTACTCAGTACGAGTAGAACCGAGACTGGTCTGAGATTTGTGGGATCATCCCTATCGCCGCTTTTAAATAAAGGTACTAGCCTGCTGTGTTTCTTGAGATTAGGGAAAGTAAAGTACTCTCATCTACACATTCATTGAAGATTTTAGCTAAATGAGGGGTAAGTTCTTCTACCACCGAGCTAATACTTTTTACTGACATGAGCCAGATCCTCAGATTTTTTCAAATTTAACAACTTAAATGCTGGGCTCAATTTATGCGAATGAGAAATCTTGATTGTACTTTGGAACATTGTCTTTAAAAAATGATGCAGCAGATCCAGAGTCGAGTCTTAAGAAGCCGTAGTAACAATTAAAACATTTGTAAAGAACTGTTCAAATGCGGCTGCGATGTCATCATTAGAAGAATCTTCATTTTTATGTGTTTGCACTTAGTTTTATGGCAGATGGCCCTAAATATTTTTGAATATACTTTTACATGTTGAATAAAAATTGGGTCATGTGTAGATGTTAGATTGTCATAAAGTGTATCCCTACTTTTACGGATTCCTTTTGTTGCCCATTCACTACCATACACTTCTTTTGAAACACTAGACATAGTTCTGAGTCAAACATGTTATAGAAACAAGAAGGTTATAGTGGCGGGGGACTTTAACATTGACACGTTAATAAACTCTCATGCTGCAAACACAACTCCTATCAGCTTACAATCTAAAACTACAGTTTAAAGAACCAATTCGTCCAGGCAGTGGAACGTGCTTAGATAATTTTGCCCACAACGTGCAAAGAAGTGTAGGTCAAGCCATAGAACTTGCAATGTCAGACCACTCTGCACAGATCCTCAGATGCCCAGTCAAAAAAAGTTGTCTCCTCCAACACTATTTCATTAAAAGAAGAGACTATGGTGATGAAAACCTACATAAATTTGTAACCTGTATAACTCAACTTGGCTTTTCTGAGGCATTTGAATGTAATGATCCTGATGAAGCCTTTAACTTATTTCATGATATCTTCGTGTTATTTTATTACCTTTGCTTCCCTGTTCAAAAGAGGAAAAAACATATCCTCGTTAAATCTAAGTGGATTACTAAGGGCGTCAAACGATGTTGCAAAAGAAAACGTGAACTATTATGGATATATAGACTCAACCCAACTGCTGATAATAAAAATAAATTCAAACAGTACACAAAACGATTAAAACGAGTCATCAACCTAACACAAAAGTCCCAAAATGATTACCTCATCAAAACGTCAAATAATAAATGTAAGGCAACATGGAGTGTAATTAATAAAGCCAAAAATAATATACCACAAAACAACATAACGATAATACAAAGCAATGGAGTAGCGATAAAAGAACCTCAACAAATAGCACAAGCCTTTAATAATCATTTCATTGACCAAGTCCAACCAAATACTAACACTACTAAAACAGGTAAACTAACTATGACATTACTAAATAATTCTATATTTCTGACTCCCACATCTCCCCTTGACATTCTTAAATATATAAAAGCCCTTAAGAACACCAACAGTACTGGTGACGATGGTATAGCCACAAAGATTATCAAAGCTGTGAGTAGTAGTATTGCACCGATTCTCTCTCATTTGACTAACTTATGCTTACAAAACGGAACCTTTCCTGATCGCCTCAAGAGTTCCATAGTAAAACCAGTTTTTAAAAAAGACGATAGGGAAGATATCAACTGCTATAGACCCATAGCACTGATACCAATATTCTCCAAAATAGTTGAGAAGGCGATTTATGACAGGCTATACAAATTCTTTGAAAAACATAAAATATTGGTAGATGAACAAAAGGGTTTCAGGAAAAGTAAAAATATTAACATGGCAATATACGACTTTTTAAGTAAAATCATGACGAATGTTGATAATGATAAACCAGTCACGTCCCTATTTCTGGACCTAACCAAGGCTTTTGATTATGTGGACCACAATTTACTCTTAGATAAACTATATGCATATGGTATTCGGGGTAACGCACATGATCTTATCAAATCTTATTTAAGTAATAGGAAACAATTGACTCAAATCACACAAATATGCACTGAATCAAAAATGGAATTGACATATCCATCTGACACTAGGGACATAAATTGTGGCATTCCACAAGGAAGTGTTTTGGGTCCATTGTTGTTTCTTGTATACATCAATGACATTCCAAAATGTGTGAATCATCCCATGGTACTTTTCGCTGATGATAGCACCGTTACAATTACAGGACATAATCTAAATACATATGAAAGTGACATTAATAATTCTCTAATAAATATAATTGACTGGTTTAATAACAATAATCTTCTAATTCATATTAACAAAACAAAATTAATGAAATTTAAGAATGGACATAAAAAACAACTGACATTAAACATTAACTATGAGGGTAGACAAATAGAAGAGACTGAGACTACGAAATTCTTAGGACTTCACATTGACAACAACATGTCATGGAATACACACATAGACTTACTGAGCAATAAACTAAGTAAATTTTCATATTCTCTATATATGCTTTCTAAACAGGTCAACAGGGACGCTGTTTTAGCGGCATATTATGGATTTGTCGAGTCATCATTACGTTATGGCATAATGTTTTGGGGAAATGCCACAAAAAAAGATGTTATATTTAAAGCACAAAAGAAATGTGAACGTGCAATATGTAAACTTATTAGTACAGATACCTGTAAGGACCATTTTATTAATCTAACAGTACCATCGCTATACATATTTGAAACGGCAGGCAAATGAAGGGCAAACGCAATCAAGACAAACTGAGCGCTAAGCCACGAAAAACTGCATACTATGATAAAAGTACATTTGGCATGACCACCAGAATATACAATAAACTACCGAAGACATTAAGAGCTACTAACAATATAAATATCTTTAAATGTAATCTTAAAAAAATACTTATTGTTAAGGCATACTACACCATCAATGATTTTCTTTCTGACATTTTATGAAGCTTGACATTATTCATTAATAACTTTTAATTTTGTGTGTGCATGCATGTGTTCTGTATTATTTAAGTCTAATTTTAGAATTCAAAACAAATGTTTGAACGCCCCACGGCAGATCATAGTGATACACTTGCCTGTTATATTAAAACCATCCTACAAACCTATGCTTCACCAAACAATAAATATCATTATCTTTATCATTATCTTTACTAAACCCTACTTTACTATCGCTATTTGTAAGTTTATGTAATTTAAAATTATTTTCTATTTCTAAGTTTGTTGATAAGTTCCTATAGTGATCATTCGCTTTCTCAGTATTATTCTGAGTAGGTAAGCAACTTTGTAAACCTTGTTTAAATGATTCAATTTTTTTTGTTATGGTCGGCCTACACACGACTAATTCCTGTGATTTTGAATCTTCTTCTAAGTTGACAATTTGCCCACTGTGATCAGACTTTAAACTTTCGCAATTTCGCAATCGCAGAAGACGTTATGAAGGCAGATTGCAGTAGTTTCAGTTATTCTTGAGGGCTCTGTGAAAATGTTGATCTACTTGAATGATTTAAAAATTATTAATAATTTATAGTATGCAACGGGGAGTCCACCAGCAAGTCTATATTGAAGTCACTGCAAATAACTACTTTTTTGTTACTACTAGAATCTACTGCTAATGCTACTGCTGCTAGAAGCTAATGATTCCGTGGTCTCATGGGTGTCACGCTTGATCCTCACATAGGAGATGCAGGTTCGATTCTTGACCATGTACCAATGAGATAATTAATTTATCTTAAGTACATTGCGCGGACGTTCTAACGGTGATGGAAAGATCGTGAGATAAACCTTTATCATCCATAGCTGCGGCGATGGGCTAGCTACCTGGCACGCAAAATGGTGTATTGAATACCTGGATCAAAGTGGGCACAATTGTGCCTCTGCCATCCCGTATGGGAAAAGGCGTGACACTTATGTTATGGACATTATTCTCAACTACTTTTACTAAGAAATCGATGTAATCTGAGCAACTTTATTGTAAGCTCCTTCATAAAAAGAGCTTGGCGGTCGAGTAATTAAATCGAGTAGTGAAAAAATAAATTGCTCTGATAATATCGGTTGTATAGTAAAAATTGTTCCGAATTATGTGCCGTACCTTAAAATATAAAAAAAGACAAGTGAAAGTTACTTTAAATCCGAAATTTCTTTATTACTATAGATATTTACATATTAGTCGAAATTTCTTTATGACTATTGATACAAACATACTTAGCAAAGGTATTTTTTTTTGCCCTTTTCTCTACATTGGACCATTGTGGGAGAAGCAGGGCGGAGAAACTGCCACAAGTCTATTTTTAGATCTCTTTTAAAAATTGGTTGCGTTTAACTAATATAAATATGACATAATTATTATAATATTAAGCAGGAATAAATAATTACAAAATTATTAATAGCGAGTTCTGTGTTGAGTAAGATTAACCCCATACAGTCCATTGATGTCTTCTGTTATGGGTACTAGGCGACGATATATTTAATAGAGAATAAATACTTACGTAAAACATAGTAAACATCCAGATTATGATTGGCTAGACCTTGCCTAGATACTATCTAACGTGTCTAGGAATAATGTATGCAGCTTGAAATTGATACCCCGTTCTGAAATTAGCATCTCGTATCCAGTAGATTGACAAGCAGATATAAATTGGTAACAAGATATTACCATATATTGCCTAGGACATAGAGTGATGCCTATAAATGAATAATTTATTTTATAGGTATAGGTATTCATTTGGCAGGGGTTTGTTTTTTTAAGACAGGTTTGTATGGTCAGACATAACACGGATGTGGCTAAATCTAGGCTAGTCTATTTTAGTTACTTTTATAGCGTCATGTCCAATAGTATCTTGTTGTGGGATCAGCGGATACTCAAACTATTTTTAAAATAGCTATTCGAATAATTTATTATTTAAAACGCACAGACTCCTTAAGACAACTTTTAAAGATATTGACGTACGAACTGTAGCTAGTCAATTTATTTTCGAAAATATAATGTATGTACGCAAGAACCTTACATTTTTCAAATTTAGCGACAGCTGTAATGTTAACCTAAGAAATAATCACAAACTAATTGCGCTTCTTTTAAGGGTCAGTGTATTCTTTACTACAACAAGATACCTCTGGAGATTTAAAATTGCCATTTGAAGATTTAAAAATCCATGCAAAGTGGCTTAGTCTAAAAGGTTCAATGTTCAATATTACTTAAGTGACTGGACAGTATGGCGTTAATCTAACTCAATACAGAACTCGCTGTTAATAATTTTATTATTTATTCCTTCTTATTACTACTATTATTATTTATAAAAAATAATAATGTAATATTAGTATTAATAACACGCAACCAATTCTTAAAATAGATCTTAAAATCTATTTTTTAGGGTTCATCGCCCTCAATCTCCTACAGTGGTCCAATGTAGAGAAGAGGCAAACAATGACCTTTCTTAAGTCTATGTAAGAAAGAAATTTTGAATTGGTCGTTTTTCTACCCAACCATGAATTGGTACCTGAGTTTTTTGTGGCATTAAGTAAGCACGTATCGTGTAAATATGGCATAATATATTGCACATAGCTGTTGGCTTTTGTGACTACTACCCACAACTCGCAATAGAGACATCCACGTATGGTGCTTTACCATTTGGAAATGATTACCATCTGTCGAGGAATCGATTAGTAGCAGTAGGCATTATCAAACGATGAAATCGATTCAAGTCAATCGTAAATTTGAAATTTCATACAAATCTAAAAAACAAAAAAGAAAACACTGAAAACTTGTGACAGTCGGGGTTGCCACTGCCCGACACCCCTCCACCAACCCGCACTGAGCCAGCGCGGTGGAATATGGCTCAATCTTACACGTATCCGGGTGGTGCCTGTGACCCTCGGTGGGGACATGAATGGGCTACATTGACTACGTTTCATAACGCTTGTGTAGATTGTATGAACTGGCCCAGTGACAAGGCGTTGGCGTCGATGACATGCGACATTTTCAAGATAGTGACTTTCTTATTCGTTTTGGCCATCGAGCTAGTAAAATTTGTGCCTTTGTATGAATCTGGCCTTACACTTGTAGACACTGGAACAGTGGTTCCCAAAGTTTTATTAACCAGGGACCACTTTGATTTTTTCTTTGTTGGCAGGGACCACGATGTAGAAGAAAAAAGTTTATCAATCTGAAAATAAACCTTTATCAACAACTCAGTACTATCATGCATTGATGCATCAATAATATTTTGACATAGAAAATGAATATTTTTAGTAGAAAGTCAAATAGGCCAATTTTGAAATAATTTAAGTTTTGAGCTTGAATCTTCTGCACAAGTTCAGAAATCCTAGGACCAATAATATTTTTCAAATCTCCACGCAAATCATCACTTACGTACAATAGATTCTTATCCTTGTTTTCAATTACCAACAAAGCAGTTTACCCTTGTTTGCATAAATAAGTTGTTTGGAAAACAATAAGAAAGCATGAGGAGATTGAATTGAATTGATCGAATTTTGGTGTCTAAATTGCTTTTTTACACTTAAAATTCTCAAGTGTATTAGATTCACAGCTGTCGTCGTTTCAAACCAGTTTTTGATCAATTTTAGATTTTTGAGTTGTAACAATCAATCAACATTGTAAGCGACTCCTGTTTTCTTGTATATTTGCCCTACTCGCGTCATAATTGTCGTCCTCCAGCAGTATTTCCTTTGCAAGTTTTTAGAACCAAGCGGTACCTAATCGCAATTTCGTCACGATCAGCGTTAGTAGCATACATCGGAACGATTATGCGCTTATACGTTATGGATCCGGTCATCTGCCATAGGCGGTACAAAAGTGCAATTGACGTTTGACGAAAATGTGATCGTTGGAGGTTAGGTACCTCGTTTTGGCCGGGATTGTGGATTAGTCTGTCGAAATCGTGTAATTTACGACCCAACGGCAATCAATAAGCGTAATTGTAGGCTAAGGAATAGTAGGAAGGAGTATTTTTGGACATAATCTTCTTGACTTGCAACCTTTTTGCTTTTTCGTCACTCGAGCAAAGTGACGAATGTTTGGATGTCGTATTGAAATCGGTTAATGTTACAGCAATCCATTCCCAAAAATGCGTGTTTTGATGATCCGCGCCGCCGCAAATGAATTTGCCGTGATATTGTGGCCAGGTTGCGAATTGTCGCGTGTGTTCGAGGCTTCAAGGAGGCCACCGCGTTGGTCAAGAGTGTTGGTGTTTTATGTGTGAATGGTGTGTTATACAGGTGAAGGCCCACGGCTTACTAGTATTTAAGAAAAGAACAATTGCGTGACTTTGCTGGAGCCTTCCCTAAGAAGGCTGTTGGAGTACGGCATCTTCAACGAGATTCACATCTAAGTGCGTACTGGAACCATGGGGCAGCTCGAGGAAGCTGTCAGTGAAGCCCCATCAGCAAGGTCACAAGGTATTTGTTAGTTCGTAAGTTCAGCTCCGTGAAACGCCGGCATTTGAATTCCATCAGGGTCGGACCTTGTTTCATTCTAGCTATAGGGCCCTAGTCTGAATCCAGCCCTGGTGGAAGGTCGAACAACAAGCTTTCAATATCACGAGCGCAGAATTATTGTTGATAAATGAAGTTTGCAAATAAAGGCTCAAAGTTTATCTTCAAAGATAATTTACATTTGCAACGTCTTCTAACGGTTTGTTTCCAAAACCTTGCGATTGTTAGTTTAACTGATTTAAGTGAAATATCAACAAGAAAGTCATCTGAGATGTCGGATCAGAAAACTGCTTCAGCAACTAATTAAAATTTTGTCAGCTAAAAAAATCTTTTGGCCTGAGTGCGTACAATCTTCGCAACATATTTCCTTTCGGCAGCCGTTCAACGATCGCGAACCATATGATGACTCGTGCGGATCACTGGTGCCCCGCGGACCACTGGTTAGGAACCATTATTTTACAATAATATAATTTAATTATTTTATAGTCAGAACCAACATTTCGAGCTGGAGTTACCAGCTTTATAATAATCGCTGATTGCAGGTACCGGCCGGCATTCTTTTGCCATTGCATAAGTAATTATGTACAACCTCTGCCTTTGTCGGTAAACTCAGTAACGCAGCTTCGTTCTATTGTTTTTAAATGACTTTGTTTGACCTTCTGTCCTACTTGATGTCTCGCTGACACGAATTCGCAGCAAAACCCACACATTTTTTGCCATATCGGTCAAATATCTGTATATAACTCGTGTTTTTCGGTACATTGGGTTTATCGCAGAAATTACGTAGCTGCCTCCTTAGACAAGTTGTAATTCCTTACTAATCACACACTGCGACGATAAGAAAAGGTATTCGATTTGACATTTGCGAACGAAATTGATCACCGTCTTTGTCCGGAAAACGTCAAATTTAATGCAAAATGTATTTCACTCAGTCACCCCCAGTTTCTGAGAGTGGTGGCCTAAAAGGGCCAGATTCCAGGGCCGTAAAACATATTATAAAAAAAAAAATGAGTGGTCAAATCTAACAGGCGCTTAATCGAAGGTCATAATCAAAATAGCGTTACGTGATTGTCTGAAATGAGTTTAAAACAGTTAAATAAGTTTTCACATCTAATTATCCTTTCGGAAATCGTAGAGAGTGATAAGTCGGCGAATGCAACCTGTCTAGGGGTTGGACCAGATAGTCTCATCTAAGAATTACTAAGGTACATATGTTATGCCCTTTTAGAGACAAAAACTAACAACTATCACGGCTTTCCCAGACGGGGAGGCTTTGGCACAGATGCGCCAGAGCGTTTAGACAGATTTTCAATAACTTCTCCATAATCCGTTCCTTTAAAGTTTTAGAGAAACCCGGAAAAAGGACCTTGATTCTCGCGCATTCGATATACGGATATCGATACTATATTTCGAGTGATTTTGTAAGGGCATCATTCAATATCGGCCATTTTATCGCGTGGTGATATTGCATGAGAATCGCCCCCAGATCTTAAACCATACAGTTTAAGAAGCTTACTAATTACAGCTTCAAGTTTCCATTTCCATTTGATTCACTTGTGGTAACCTGACCAGTCTGACTCATATGTATACATACGGCAACCAAATAATCCAAATCGCTTCAACCGACTCTACCCTTTACCCCAAATACAATAAGAAACAAAGACTCATTTATATTGCTCTTATCTTACCACGTCCACGCAACATTCGCCTTGGACTAAATTCAAGACTTGAATACAACTGGATACAAAATTAACATGTAAATAATATTACTGTCAGTTTTCATACACAGAAGTCCATTAGCTCAACTGTTACGGATCCACTTGAGACAGAGAGTAGAGAAGATATTAAATAAAATACTTTCGTATTTTTCGTCAATACAGTAGCAAAACATCGGTAAACTAAAGACAAGTTTTTTTTTGTCTGTGCATTGTCTTTGTCATATAAACAACCACACAAAATTAAACTTTCTTCTCAGCTCAGGTGTATAACGCTCTACGATTTACAAAATGATCTATGGCAGAGAGCGCCGGCGCCCCACCTCACACGACAATTAAAATCATGGGAGTGCCGGCGCTCTTTCCGCTCTTGAGAAAACTCGAAACAGAAATGTAAATTTAAATATCAACAGCATCAGTGTTAACAAATAACCTATTCCAGATTTCAATCGTTCTAAAGACGCTATCTTAAACGATAGAATCTTTATGGCTACTAAGTAATTTCTAGTCTGAGATACAGCCTCAGGCGGTAAATCTATAATTATATCAGCATGCGGTTAAACTGCAGGCTTAGATGTGTGTGTTTGCTTAGCAGCTTAGCTAGTTTCTAAACCTATGTTTATGTGACCTGCAATGATAGTATGCCTCCTTGTAAACACCGCTATCGTAGTGCCAGTTTAAAAATAACTGTTCAACATAAGAGAAGAAAGGAGCTGTACTTACATGCTTATTTCCAGAGAGAAAATTACACACACAGTCTCATTTGTCCTATGGTGAGTTCACGAAAATTGTCTCCGAAAAAGCAAAATGCAGACTCTTTTGTTCTTTTCACACCAAACGTTTTCGAATTTCGAATAAACGCGGGAAACAGACAGAAACTTTTTCGTTGACTTCTTTTTATTTTTTTACCGAAAACAAAAGAAGGTTTTATTTACTGTTTGAATTCGGAATGTTTTTGCAGCGAGCGCGCGAACGAGTCAAAAGTCCGACTACAACTCGAGTCTTGCGCGTCGATCGCTGTGTGTTCCTATAGGTACCTTCTGCACAGGCATAGCTAGAAGCGTGGGGTGTGTAGCCGGCCAGACATAAACCCCATGTTCTTATAGCTGGGTATAGGCACCCACCTTGGGATCGATTTGGGAACGGTGGGTACGTTGGTTTGTGTGTGACAGAGCATTGCATCCTTGATTTATGAGGAGGAGTGTAGAAGAAGAATAAACTTTCAAATTGAAATTATTACAAGAATTAAATACTAACATTCGGATTGATTATTATGTAAAAGTGCTGGTCCACTAGAATATAAAACTAGAGAAATAAATAAAAAAATAAGAGCCATAGAGATAATAAGTAGTAACCCACGAGTTCGCAAAGGCTTTTAGAACGAGTTAGGAATAGGATTTTTTTCCGCCTAAGAACCCAAAATCAAGCGGCGATGGTGCTATTTTTAGCTCAGAAGTCGGAAAATGTATTATGGAGTGACATATATTTTTTTATATATTACGTAGGTGTAAGTGAGTGGGTTGTCCAAAGAATTGAGAAAGTGAATTGAATTATGCCCACATATAGTGGGCGTTGTGTACAAACAAAACCTTATGCCATAGTCTATAACATAACCATAGTCATAGTCTATGACATAACATAATAGTAGTTTTTGTGACTGCTACATAATGGAGGGCATTAATACTCGAGAGTGTTCGGCTCGTTTCATAATAATATCACTCGAGAGTTTTAATGCCTAATTATGTACAGTTACATACACTAGTTTATCTACACACATATCATAAGCTCTCTTTGATGTGTTCAAGAACCGCATGTTTGACCGGCATTGTGGCTCTGGCGTTGTTTAGCTTGTTCTGTAGCACCAACTTCGGGCGTTCGAAATTTGAATGTCAGTACCAACTTCACAGATAAACTAACTAGACACGCGGGATGCAGGTGGGCGTCGGCGTTCGAAATTTGAATGTCACAATGTGTGGAAAAATTACACATTATGGTCATAATGTGTAATTTTTCAGATAAGTAATGAGTTTTTACCAAGTATTTTAACATTATGCTGATCGTAACGTGCGGTTTTTGTACGCAGTAAAGAGGGTTTATGATACGTGTGTAATTAAACATAGTTACACATGACAGACTGACCTCCAATAAGATCATACCATAAGAGAGAGTAGACTATCGAATACTGGGGCAGTAATAGAGAGAGAAAGACAAAGGATCCTCCTACAGATCAACTAACCAAGTTATCTCTGCATTATGTAGGGCAGACAATAAAGGGCCATTGGCTACAATAAAACAAAAACGCAATTCAAAACAAAATGCGAATGAACGGTGCGTAAAAAGATTACACTACAGATAGATAGTCACGATGAGACTCCATTCACTACACAAAGCAACAAAATGGATGATTTGACAGATTTCCTATTAATTAAAAGCTAATTTGACATAACTGAGTCAGTTTTGTTGCGGATATGACAGTGTAGATGGGGCCGATCTAGTTACTAAATAGCCCACGAAATAGTGTTGCAAAAAGTTCTAAAAGAATATCCCGGCGAGATCGCGTCTGCATCGGACTATCTTTACTTTTTAGCTCAAAGATTATTGGAATAAACTTCAATACAACCGAAGCATTGAATTTTAGCTATTATTTATTCTGAGTTTATATTTAATGATGTTCCCTTTTATTATCCGACTACAGCAAAGCCAAAAGGAGGGTTATGTATTTACATTAATACTACCACTTTCTATGCAGCCAGGCTAGAAATACATTACCGGCCTAGAAATAAGAGCTGATGAAAGTGGCCGGTTCGATTGCAAAGGTTCACTGTCGGGAGTGTTTTTACTTGAACTCTAATGAACTGTCTGTGTCCTGCAGACAGGCTAAAAATATAGGGGTTTGTGACGACATCGTACTGAGGGGCACAAAATGTTATACAGGGTGCGACATCCACTTAGTTTTTGGGAAGGGTGACTTTAAAATAAAAGTTACGGCTCTCAAACTTGAGCTTGAGACTGCTCTTGGGTGAGAAATTAGGAGAAACGAGCAAGTTGGCCTATCTTAGAGAAATTTCGTCGTCGTTTCTTGAACAGATAGGTATCAAAGTCTTTATTCTGTATACGGAACCATTAATAATAATAAAGCAGAAATTATCTTTTGATTTTTGCCATAAATAAAAAATAAAATACATAAAAACGGTCAAGTGCGAGTCCAACTCGCGCACGCAGGTTTCCTTACCACCGTACAATGGTAAGGATGGTGTGGAGTGAATAGTTTGGATTTTACCTAGCAAAATGTTGTTTACAAAGTTATTGGTGCGGCTACTTTCACACTCCATGTACGTGACCAGGTGCATTCATAAGTTTGTATGTGGTATCGAAAGAATTGTTGTTTGGGAGCCACCTTAAATATTTATTATATTCTGTTTTTTAGTATTTATTGTTATAACGGCAACAGAAATACATCATCTGTCTAACTATCACGGTTCATAAAGATACAGCCTGGTGACAGACGGACGGACGGACGGACGGACAGCGGAGGCTTTTAAATAGGGACCCTATCCGTTTGGCTCCCTTCGCCAATGCTAATAAAAAAGTAGTAATTATGTTTTAATTTTGGCCATAAATAAAAATAAAAAAAACAAACAAACACAGATGACCTCTGTGGCTTTGCGATTCAAGGCTCTGCCTTCTAAGCGACAGTTCACGGGTTTGGATCCCGGCTGAGGGGGAAGGAACAAAAGGTTTTGGATGTTAAATGTTACACATATAGTGTGTGACGTCACTTTTTCTGGTTCCCACGACACAGAGTATCCTAGTGTGGGGCCAGAAGCAATATATGTGCATGTAGATAAATATTTAAGTCTAAACATAGCGTCACGTCTTTTCCTTTACGGAGTGGCACAGGCCACTTGAAACCACGTTGATTCAGTTAGTAAAAACTCCATCTTAAGTGACAGGGGGTTACCTCATCGCCGCATCCATGAACCGATGAAGCATCCTCGAAATGTATTTTCGTCAAACCCTATAAGCTGATCATTGTGTTCAGCAATGTGAACAAGCTATTGAATCGAGTTTACCAATTGATCGATTATGTCATTCAAATTCTGGTCATGCATACGATGTATCGTGGTAGCTACTCGCTACGCATTGTCGGAACTCTTTAGTTGAAGTTCTGACCTGTTATGCGAGAAATACCTTTGACATTGACGTTTAGTATTCATTTGTACATTCTGCGGTCTGTTTGAAATCAGGCAAGTTCCCTATTGTAGAGAAACTTCGATTAAGATATTCAATGCATTTAATAATATTTTGAGACCAAAAACATAAAAGGCCCATCTTTTGCGCGTTTTTATTTTATTTATCTACACACGTATCATAAATCCTCTTTACTGCGTACAAAAACCGCACGTTAAGATCAGCACAATGTTAAACTTCTTGATAAAAACTCATTTCTTATCTGAAAAATTACACATTATGACCATAATGTGTAATTTTTCTACACATTATGACATTCAAATTTCGAACGCCGACGCCCGCCTGCATGCCGCCCCTAGTTTGTCTGTGAAGTTGGTACTGACATTCAAATTTCGAACGCCGGCGCCCGAAGTTGGTGATACAGAACAAGCTAAACAACTGCAGAGCCACAATGCCGGTTAAACATGCGGTTTCTGTACACATCAAAGAGAGCTTATGATATGTGTGTGGATAAACTAGTGTATGTAACTGTACATAATTAGGCATTAAAACTCGAGTGATATTATTATGAAACTCGCCTTCGGCTCGTTTCATAAACCCACTCTCGAGTATTGATGCCCTCCATTATGTAGCAGTCACATAAACTACTATTAGTATTTGATTGTCAGCAAAAAATACGAATTTAAAGTAACGTCAAACAGCACTTCTTTGTAACTCCCCATCAGAGGACGTGACGTAATAGTTATTGTCAGTAGTGGACAGAGCTAAAGTCACTATCCGTATCATTTTCTATGCAAAAAAGGAAGAAGTAGTTGTGGAAACCAGAAAAAATGACGTCACAAACATAAATATCCATGACCCGGGTTTTTTTTTCTCCCTGATGATTTTAATCCGCGACCTCTCGCTTGTGAGGTAGAACCTCATCAGAGGTCTTTGTAAATTATTAAGAGCCTCACTTATTCTATGAATATTTGCTTACGAACTTCCAGCGGCGCGCTTCAACCCTCTGTGAGTCTATGGCCTCCTCTACTATATGCTTTCATTTCGCTCTGTCTCTGGCCTCCTGTCTCCAAGAGGTTTTCTTGACTAAACTCCTCAGATCTTCCCCTAGACGATCTTTCAATTGCTTCCTGAGTCTTCCTCGGGCTCTTTTCTGTTGCCAGGTCCACTTGGAGGTAGTTTTCACAGCTGTCATCCTTCTTTATATTTGGCCCATCTCAGACTTTGTGACTTGCAAAATCTGGTGATCGTTTCTATTGCAAAACATGGTGATCGTTTCTATTGCAAAACCTGGTGATCGTTTCTATTGCAAAACCTAGTGATCGTCTCTATTGCAAAACCTGGTAATCGTCTCTATTGCAAAACCTGGTGATCGTCTCTATTGCAAAACCTGGTGATAGTCTTTATTGCAAAACCTGGTGATCGTCTCTATTGCAAAATCTGGTGATAGTCTCTATTGCAAAACCTGGTGATCGTCTCTATTGCAAAACCTGGTAATCGTCTCTATTGCAAAACCTGGTGATAGTCTCTATTGCAAAACCTGGTGATAGTCTCTATTGCAAAACCTGGCGATCGTCTCTATTGCAAAACTTGGTGATAGTCTCTATTGAAAAACCTGGTGATCGTCTCTATTGAAAAACCTGGTGATCGTCTCTATTGCAAAACCTGGTTCTCTATTGCAAAACCTGGTGATAGTCTCTATTGCAAAACCTGGTGATCGTCTCTATTGCAAAACCTGGTGATAGTCGCTATTGCAAAACCTGGTGATCGTCTCTATTGCAAAACCTGGTGATAGTCTCTATTGCAAAACCTGGTGAGAGTCTCTATTGCAAAACCTGGTGATCGTCTCTATTGCAAAACCTGGTGATAGTCTCTATTGCAAAACCTGGTGATCGTCTCTATTACAAAACCTGGTGATCGTCTCTATTGTAAAACCTGGTGATCGTTTCTATTGCAAAACCTGGTGATCGTTTTTTGTGACTTGGAATTGTTTCTTTATCACACGAATAGGACTCGAAAAGAAACTTTACGGGCGTTTTGTCAGCTTCAAATGGACCTATCAGTAGAAGTTTTATGTATGTTAACAAAACAATATAACATTCGCGCATTTTTTCGCTCAGGTTGGCAAAGATACGGTAGTGTTATATTGTTGTAAATCATGCAAAATACATATAACAACCTAAAGTTCGAGAACCACCTCCTACCACTATACATATAAAATAGGTAGTCAAAAGCTCAGTACAAGAATGCACAAGTAGGAGGGTGGAATAGATCAAAATATGCGGGGTGACGAAAATGCATCGCTAGACGCATAACTGACTAGGTGGCTATTAGTGCACTTGACAATAAGCTGAGCTTTACTTATAATTGGATAACACGAGTACTGCCCACGAAAATAAAAGGGACTAATGAAATTGTTCTGTACATTAATTGGACAGTGTTACGTTTGGCTAGCTTAAATGTTGTCAGAAAATTTCCCTTGGCGTTGGTAGAGAGGCATGGTTGGCCAGTGATACAATTCCCCTCTTTGCGTGACCAGCCAGCCCATCGACACAGTTATGAAGAAACAACCCTAAGAAAGAACACAAATCCTTACTCCTTTGTTTGCCGAATTCAAATGTCTGACTACGCTTCGTGCATAACTTCTCGGTGCATTCTCCTCCACCCTAGTGGGTGCAGGAGAATGCATCTAGCTATATATGCACCTAGATAGGTGCATACATACGAGGCTTATCGATCGGGGTGCATTCGGCGAATAGGGGATCATACCCCAGCAACATTGATTGTGTGAGACGAATTTCAAATGGCATCATGAGGGCACGAAGGCGATTTCGTGCTATTTTAATCGTGGTTGTACATCCAGTTATCCAGTATTCGTGTGCAATTTGTATGTATAAAGACGTAATAACAGACTTGTGATTGTCTGATATTGACGTGAAAGACAAGACAAGAAAATTATAAATAAGCAAGTTAGTGCTACAAACAAATAATGGTACCGACATATTTTCTGAAAACAAGTGACGGAATGCTCCACCGCCTGTTTCGACCGGATCGAAACCACGTCATTAATTAAAAGATACAATCTAAACATGCAGTCGTAATCATCACAAAGCTGGTACTAACTCGTGAAGTTACACAGAATTTTGATTCGGGCTTATTTCGTGTGTCATAGGGTCTACGTACCAAAGTACATCCACATACATTTTGTCAAGTTACAAATAACTTGACCAAATGTATGTGTATGTATGTAGGTGCACATGGCGTGTCTAAATGACTGACACTACATTATCTCAAGACAGCGACATTCGGACAGGAATAATGGGTTTTTGGTTTGGATAGATATCATTGAAAATCAAACTAATATCCGATGGAGGAAACCTCCGCAAATGAGTTTCCGCATTTATATAAGTTTTCAAAGACCGATTATATACAGTTGCTGTTCTTCATACTATATTTATTCCTTCATCACAGATTGCGATTCCCCTAAATATATAAAGACTCTATTGTTGTGGGCTCATCAATAATAATACCTTGATACCTTGGACACTATTTACACACATAGATCTAGCCCCAAACTAGGATTCCCTGTATCTTGGGTACTAGACAACGATACACATACTTATATAGATAAATGTTATACTTAGATAGATAAACAACCATGACTAGGGCTAAATATCCATTCTCATCAAACAAATATTTGCACCCACCGGGACTCGAACCTGGGACCCTTGGCTTTGTAGGCAGGGTCATTGCCGACTTGGCCATTCGGGTCTACGATTGATTAATTTTCGTAGGTTTTGACGTGTTCAAACACAAGGCAATGAGACTCAAAATCGCGGACCATTTTTGAGCTACCCACAGACGAGTGGCTAAGACGCACGCAACTCTTAAGACTCGTTTAGTTTTCACAAAGGAGTTCTTTCCAGAGGCCCGACCTACTTTCGGAGACGAAGCAAGCGTACGATGGCCACAATCGTGCGTGTCATCTCATCAAATTACACACTTAATCCCTAGAGTTAGCTCACACTATTGATCACAGCCGTCAAGGATTACGAGTATATTCTCAATAAAAAACAACTTAATTCTTTAAGTATAATACTAACAGTTCGACGACTAAAAGGTGTAACCCGAAGACAAAGAGTGTGATTGGTATATTTGTTGACAATGAGCGAGACATGTTTGTTGACAAAGAGTGGGACTTATGATTACCCGACTACTATGTACCATGTCTTTATGTATGTTCATGTGTGTCACCAGAACATCTTAACTACTTATCAGGGTTTAGAATTTAAGTTTATTTTGTTCTTACATGTCAACCTAACACGAAGAGTATTCGGGGGCTTCGCCGCGCTCGCCTAATCTAGTCTACACCTAAGCTAACGCAGTATTGGCCCTGGTATTTCGTATTGACAGATAGTAAATTGTAGCGTACTGCTTTATGACGCGTTGATGTATGATGACAATAACCTTTATATAGAAAACTGGACTAAACTAGAATTGCAAACATACCACCAGGGCAAACACTGCAGTAGCTGAGGTGAAGACTAGAGGGGGCGAGCGCTGCGAAGCCCCCGAATAGTCTTCGTGTTAGGCTGACATGTAAGAACAAAAGAAACGTAAATTCTAAACCCTGTCGGTCTGGTTTACGATCTGACGATAGTTGATCGACTATGCCCGGTTCCTATATTTAACGGATCGTCATCCGTAAAAGTAACTGTCCGTTTTTCCCTAACCAACTACGAGTCATTAATACCGTTCCACAATTTACTTTCTGTACCTTTTACCTACGGACGTCCGTTGGTCATAGATGTCATTGAAATACCGACGCGCCCTCTTCACTCAGAGATGTGCGTTTCGTTATATGCAGGATTGAAATTTGTAATAAGATAAAGTTCAAGCCGATACAAATTAGATTTACATACGAATTGATCTTAGAGTTCTCTAAACTTATGATGTTTATTAGAGCTACACGAACGCAGGCATCTTCGTGACATATTTTTTTCCTTATCAAACTTAATAGAATGCATAGAATACATAACAAGGACGGAACGTTCATCGCGCGAAAAAGACATTTGACTCGACATTGACATCCATCAATTGAAATAAGTATACATATATCCTGCAAAAAGTTTGAGTCTTCTTCTAGTCGACAAATTCTTCAAAAAATACAAAGTGTATAATACATTTCAAACCACCAGGTTTGAAATGTATATTACGCCGGTGAGTACCTATCATCTTCCCATTTGATTTATCTACAAATTTGTCTGCCGCCTAGTAGGCATGCAACGTTTTTGCCTCGGTACCTAAATCTTCATTCAGGGCTAAGACTCAGGGATATTTCTGTCGGTTCTTTCGTTCTAGTCGCTCCCTCATGGCTGAGGATCGTGACCGTCATGGTTGTTGGTACGAGGCTTGTTCAGTGATCTCCCATTTGTTCTGTCCTGGGCATTGAGCTAATGGTCCTGGGCTGCATGTTTTGCCTATTATCTTCTGCTGAGTCAGTCTCACTGGAGTTCGATATAATTTCGAACACTTCTCTGTCACTATCTGATGAACTGGACATTTTAAATTCAAAATTACAGCGAAAACAGTGAAATATAAAATTTAACCGACCGAAATTGAGGGGTAACCAAGTGACATTACGAATAGTTATCTGGAAAGTCTACTGACGTTTAAAATATTTATAGGAACGCAACCAAGTGACATCTCCATACAATACGCTTACGCTCCGTTGCCGGTAACCCTCCCATCCGTTAGTAGCCAGCCGTCGGTTGGTTGCATAACGAGACGTTTGTTATAGGAACGGTTTTAGCTTACGCCTCGTAGAATTAACTACCATTCGTAACTAAAACGGATAGTTTTTGAAATATAGGAACCGGGCATAACGCGTTATTTTATCAACTAACGGTTTTGACTATCGGTGACATATGTCTTTCAAACAATCATATTAAACTGTCTTTTGTGTATTTTGACACTTTTTAGCACAAAGGTAATCGAACTATTTGGACATTCTGTCATACGAACAGCCATGATCCAGAAGGGTTAACAAGTAGGTATTTACCGCCCGCTGATAATCGGTTTCTTACAACACATTATTTTATTTACCGCCCGCTGATAATCGGTTTCTTAGAACACATTATTTTATTTACCGCCCGCTGATAATCGGTTTCTTACAACACATTATTTTATTTACCGCCCGCTGATAATCGGTTTCTTACAACACATTATTTTATTTACCGCCCGGTGATAATCGGTTTCTTACAACACATTATTTTTGGTTTAGTAGTGCGGTTTTAGATTTTGAACGTATTTGTGTCCTTTGTTTTTATAAACATGATCTGGGTACAATAGTGTTGTTGTAGGAAACCACTATCCGTTCACAATATGTGATGATATATTGCCACCGAAGAAGTTATCTACTTGAGTTCGGACATGAGAAAACCGGATGATTTGCTGTTTATCATGGGAGGGGTTAAGTGGTAGGCGAACAATTACGAAGGCCTCAGGCCAAACATAAGTGGTATCTCGTCAGTACTGGAAGCCAGTTAGAAGTACAAAATGCTTGGCATGTTTCAATCGCTTCCTATGAGTAAGTAAATGCACTAACTGTTTTTCAAATTAGATGACACTTAAATGGCACACAGACACTGCCATCCAGAGCGGGAGACTGTGGCAGCTTGGCTTTGAGTGTCAATGAAACTCCTGACTGGCCGGTTGTGCATCCGAGACTATGAGAGTCTATGAAGTGATAGGCTGGGATGGTTTTCAAAAAGAGAACGATGGTTTGTGCCGTTTACCTATAAAAAAACCGGTGAAGTGCAAGTCTAACTCGCGCACGAAGGGTTCCGTACCACCGTAAAATGTGGTGAAAATAATTGGTGTGGAGTGAATAGTTTGGATTTTACATAGCAAAATGTTGTTTACAAAGTTATTGGTGCGGCTACTTTCACTCTCCATGTACGTAACCAGGTGCATTCATAAGTTTGTATGTAGTATTGAAATAATTGTTGTATGGGAGCTCCCTTAAATATTTATTTAATTCTGTTTTTTAGTATTTGTTGTTATAGCGGCATCAGAAATACATTATACTTCAACGTTACATCCTCTAGATTTATATAATTCACTATGTAGTACACTGTTCATTGTACTAGGCTTCGCACACAATATTCAGAGTTTAACTCATATCAAAATTAAAAACCTACGTTACGTTTGGCGCTAACCGCGCGCGCCCCCTACCGGCCGTGCCACCAACTTGTCATTCATTGTTTTTGTGCGGGCTTCGCAACATCTTTCGCTGTCACGGAAAATATTTTTAGTGGTTAAAAGTGAAGTTGAGGCGTTATTATGGGAAAACGCAAGCACAAGGATAAGGATTCATATTATCGACGAAAGTACAAGCGTTTGCAGGAACGTTTTCGACGGGATTACTCCAGTGATGAAGCTGATCGAGGTTAGTTTGTTTACCTACCCACCTTTATTGCATAAAATAATTTGCATTCGTATGGTTATTCACCGTGACGAGATCACGACAGATACCAAACAATAGTCTCGTGTCGCAACGTGATTGTGCCCAACGACTTTAAAACATCAAACTCTTACGCAGATGTTGTGAGAGATTCTATTATGCCACCTATCAAAAGGTGTTTTTTTTTGTACAAAGTATATCCATCTTTGCAGATGGCTACCGCTCGCCTAGCGTACGGACTGGCTCACCATCAGACGATGAGAGGATTTACCGATCTGATTCGGAAGTGTCAATTTCGGAGCCGCAAGCTAATAATGCTTTGAGGTCCGTTATACGGGATACCGCCGCACCTAGCGGCGATGATATAAACTCGTCGCGCGAAAACAACACCGCCGCCGCCACCGCCGCCGCCGAGCCGCAGCCAGGCCCCAGCGGGCTATCGGACGAAACCGGCAGAAAGGTCTTGCCTGCAGAGATACTGGAGGCGCTGGGTGATCCTAAAGCTAAAGGCGAGGTGTTTGGACCAAAAATTTTAGATGAGATATCTGAACGTTGGGGGCGTATATTGGTTGACGGCCTGTCTAAGGAGCAAAAAGCGGATATTAATGAAAAAACATTGATTCCAGAAAATTATAAATTGACTAAAGCTCCCTTGTTAAACCAAGAAGCATCCGGAATACTTGGAGAAGCGGTTAAAAATCGCGATAAATTATTAGAAAAATCCCAAAATTACCTCGGCCTAGGCGTAGCTGCGCTGGCGAGCCTTACGTCCTCGCTCATCGAAAATGACATGGACAAAATCGAGATCATTAAAAATATATCCGAAATTAGTCAAATATTTCTCGACTTGCACAACGAGAACACCAAGACGAGAAGGAAACTGGTCATGGCGTCACTGGATAGAAACTTCAATGCCAGTATATCAGATGTAAAAAGAGACAAGTTTCTCTTTGGCGAGAACTTATGGGAAAGAATTAGAGCCGTTAAAACGGCCGAGAAAACGGGTTATCAAATTAGACGTTCGGACAACGCAAACCAAAGAAGGTATCCAGCGCAGGAAAACTGGCGCGGCCCACCCCGACAGTACAGTCAGCGAACATCCAGACAGGGTGGGCAAAGGAACAGGTACCAGCAGTACCAATACCAACCATACCGGAGGGTGCCCCCGCCCCCTCCTGCCGCAAGGGCCCCGGCGAGCGAGCGCCCGCCGCCGCCGCCATACTACCCGAGCCGGGGTGCGCCGCCGCTGCCCCCGATGCCGCCGGCCAGACCGCGCAGAACCCAATAGAGGTAATTCCGCACGCCGGAAGATTACGTCATTTTTTACAGAACTGGGAGTTAATAACAACGGACCCTTCTGTATTACAATGTATTCGTGGCTTTATTATACCTTTTGTCAAACCGATAACACAGCTAAAGGAACCAAACAACTGTTCCTCTAATGACAATGACTGTGTCGACATTAGACTAGCTATTACAGGTCTTATTGAATCGGGTGCCGTAAAACAATGTACGGATAAATCGGGTCAATTTATATCCCCAATATTCCTTACGCCTAAAAGTGACGGAACCCAAAGGTTCATACTTAACCTAAAATCACTTAACAAATACGTCCACGCTCCGCATTTTAAAATGGAAGATTTTCGCACGGCGACAAAACTGATGACAAAGAATTGTTCTATGGCGTGCGTGGACCTTAAAGACGCCTATTTTTTAATGCCAATTGCTGCTCAAAGTAGAAAATTTTTAAGATTTAGATACGAGAATTTGTACGAATTTCAATGTCTACCCTTTGGCCTTTCTCTGGCTCCATACATTTTTACTAAAGTCATGAAGCCTGTTGTTACTGCTTTAAGGAATCGCGGTCACCTTATTACTATATTCCTTGATGATATTCTTTGTTTGGGGAGCTCTTACGAGGAATGTCGGACATGTGTTACGAAAACAATAAGTTTGTTAGAAGGCTTAGGCTTTGTCGTTAATTCAAAAAAAAGTAAATTAATTCCAAGACAGGTGCAAACTTTTCTTGGATTCGAGTTAGATTCCACCGAGATGTGCCTCAAATTACCCCAAGAGAAACGCCAAAAAATTTACGCCTGTGTTTCAAAAATTTACAAGAAGTCGTCTCTATGTATTCGCGAATTCGCCAGTTTTCTCGGGTTACTTAGTTCCGCGTGCCCAGCCGTAGCATATGGTTGGGTGTATACCAAGCGATTAGAACGAGAAAAATTTATTGCACTAAGACATTCTAATGAAGATTATGACAGAACAATGGCCATAAGTCCGGAATTAAAGCCGGATTTGCAATGGTGGCTGGATAATATTATGATTGCAAAAAACCCGATTCGTGCGGGGCAATATGTTTTGGAAATTTTTTCTGACTCGTCTTTGACAGGCTGGGGCATATCGTGCAACGGAGAGCGTAGTAATGGTTTTTGGAATGAAGAAGAATCAATAAAACACATAAATTTTCTTGAGTTGAAAGCCGCCTTTATAGGATTAAAATGTTTTGCAGACAGGCTAAGGAATGTGGAGATTCTATTACGTATCGACAACACAACTGCTATAGCGTATATTAATAGATACGGCGGGGTGCAGCACGATCACCTTAATAATATTGCTCGTGCTATCTGGCTATGGTGCGAAAAACGCGGTTTACATATTTTTGCGTCTTACATAAAATCTAAAGATAACGTAGAGGCCGATCTAGAATCGCGGCGTACAAATATTGACACAGAATGGTCCCTTTCTGAGGATGCATTTGCAAGAGTTTGTAATTGTTTCGGAATTCCAGAGATGGACTTATTCGCAACAAGATTAAACGCTAAGTGTTCAAAGTATGTATCCTGGAAAAGAGACCCAGAGGCTTATAATATCGATGCGTTCACGATCGATTGGAAGGAAGATTTCTTTTACGCTTTCCCACCTTTCTCTCTTATTTTGAAGTCCCTTAGAAAAATCATTAATGATCAAGCAACTGGCATTATGATTGTACCATACTGGCCAAGCCAACCGTGGTTTCCAGTCTTTACAAAACTTTCTAAGAGTGAACCTATATACCTGAATCCGGATCCTGACCTTCTCTCGTCTCCTTTCAGAACGCGGCATCCCCTATGGAGACAGCTTACCCTGGTGTCATCCCTATTGTCAGGGAAGCCTTCGCAAAGCAATCATTAGAGCCGAATACCATAGACATAATGATTTCATCTTTAGCGGACGCTACACTTAAACAGTACAATTGCGCGTTTAAAAAATGGTGGCTTTACTGTACACAAAATCAGGTCGACTTTTTCTCAGGAAATATACCAGTTATATTAAATTTTTTCACAACTCTGGTTAACGGCGGTGCAAGCTATTCCACACTCAATGCATATCGCTCAGCACTTGGTTTAATATTTGGTAAGACTTTTAGCAATGACAACAGATTGCTTAGGTTCATGAAGGGTGTTTTTAAAAACAACCCATGTTTCCCAAAATATCATATTACGTGGGATCCGAATAAAGTTCTAGATTATATAGCGAATTTTTATCCTAACGAAAATTTGGCTCTTGACGTTCTCACTCAAAAATTAGTAATTCTGCTCGCATTGTCAACTGCACAACGAGTCCAGACATTATCGAAAATTCGTCTACCAAATATAAAAATAAGTACTGAGTATATAGAAATAGTCATTGAAGACATTATAAAAACTTCTGCACCCGGCCGCCCACCCCCTAAATTAACATTACCATTCTATAAAAACAGAGAACAGATTTGTCCAGCAAACACTTTACGTGCCTATATAAATGTAACAGACCAGTATCGTCACAGTTTACCGAATAATTATCTGATTCTAACAACTAGAAAACCAGTACACACTGCCAGCCCGTCAACAATCGCAAGATGGATTAAGGTTGTTTTGACGAAAAGTGGAGTAGACACATCTATTTTTTCGGCTCACAGTACCCGCCACGCCGCGACTTCAGCCGCTAGTCGCAAAGGTGTTTCAGTAGATATAATTAAGAAAACTGCTGGCTGGACGGGCAACTCACTCATGTTTGCAAAGTTTTACAACAGGCCCCTTCCAGTCGTAGAGGATCAAGCATTTGCAAATGCGATTTTGGATGATTAATATTACCAGAAGGTTTATTTTTATTTTTCTCAGCTTGGAAAGCTAACTGTTATCTAAGTGATTAATTATAAGTAAATTGATTGTCAAATTAATGTGTTGAATAAAAAGTTATTCGATTTCATGGGAATTAATTGAAGCTATTTTGAAAACATCTAAACATCCTACATAGTGAATTATATAAATCTAGAGGATGTAACGTTGAAGTATAATTAATGGTTAAACGAACTTACCTTACGTGAAGTTTGACCATAATTATACGAAACGTTACATCCGAAGAGATTTATGAACCCTCCCGTGCCCAATTTACTTGCTAATGTCAAAGTAAATAACCCATATAGTAAATTAACAAAATAGCGAACTCTAAATGAATGACAAGTTGGTGGCACGGCCGGTAGGGGGCGCGCGCGGTTAGCGCCAAACGTAACGTAGGTTTTTAATTTTGATATGAGTTAAACTCTGAATATTGTGTGCGAAGCCTAGTACAATGAACAGTGTACTACATAGTGAATTATATAAATCTCTTCGGATGTAACGTTTCGTATAATTATGGTCAAACTTCACGTAAGGTAAGTTCGTTTAACCATTAATTATCTGTGAAAATTTCATCTGTCTAACTATCACGGTTCATGAGATACAGCCTGGTGACAGACGGACGGACGGACGGACAGCGGAGGCTTAGTAATAGGGTCCCGTTTCGCACCCTTCAGGTACGGAACCGAGAAAACGATTGGTTTCTTTGAGCCATTTTGTTATTTAAATCGCATTGTACAGTCCAGAAGGCGAGACCTGAGAAATGCGTCAGTGTGAGTGCTTCCATCCGTATAAGACTTCGATGAAGTGTGAGACGTGACTATCTATGTAAGTAACTTAGTCAGTGTAGTGTACTCTTGTCAAGTAGCCCTGTGCACGCACACAATCGCAATTCTAAGGTCTCGCCTTCCCTGGCATTCAATGACTCCACTTACTATGGCCGTGAGAGCACATTCTATAAGTAAGAGCGTGCGTCCATGGACATATGGTGCATATCTTCGTCTCTTCGAGAATGGCATATAATTGACAAGTCAGTAATTAATTCCAATCGGGTTCTCGGATCTTTTCACTCATCTTATCTGGGCATTTTATCTTTCGGTTGACTTTGAAAGACTTATTCAACTGCTTTGAAAATACCTTGGGTCTTGGATGGGATGACTCATGCTTTCCAAAGAATCTTTGAAATATTCAAGATGGAATCGACTCCGGGTTAGTTTCTCCGTATGTTGAAGGAAAAAATATTCATATTGACTAGTCCACATATTATTTTTTGACAAAAACTTGTCAAGGTATTTTGGAACATTAAACAAGTTCAAAATTTAAAAGGAGATTTATTTGCATGTATATGTTATATACTTATCCAAAACGACTATCTTACAGCTAAGCACAAAAGTCTTAATAAAGAAATAAATAGGTAGGTAAGTCATAAAAATATTTAAATTACACTTAAAAATATTACCCTAATATCACTATTGCTTTACAACTCTAACATGTAATCTTACACGATTTGAGTATAGTTTATTTATACACACTGCTAAGTTTAAATTATAAAATAATATTTGGTAAGTAAAGGTTTTATAAAAAAAACGCTTGTTGGAATATAATCTGTGCATATAATTTCATTTTAGATTTTTTGTTAATGCGGTTATTTTTTCGATCTCGGGGTCTTTCGGAAAATATCATATGATTTTTACTAGCAGAAAGTTGTAAGAAAACAATAAGAACCTACTTAAGGATTATCAAACAAAACATTTTGCGTGAGAATGGTAGCCTAAAATACAAAATGCAAGGCATAGGAATTCTAGTATAGGCAGGTATGTAAATTGTACATAGTTAACATAAAATTTCATTGAACACGAAATTGGGATAACAATATTCAATAACTTATGTAGCAACACTAATAAAAACTACAAATATGCATACTTTTGTGAAATATAAAATAGAACAATGTAAGGTAGATCTAGATAGTACAGACAACTATTGTAAAATTGTAGACAATAAACACACATTTGTATAATACTATCAATAATTATGGCATTTGGCCTAATCCATTTATACATATACAAATTTTAAAGCTTATCTGTCATGATGCTGTTGATGTATTAAAGCAAACGGTACAACTTAACATGTCTTTAACTTACAAGTTAATTATTCAAATGAAAGAATATAAATTAATTCGTTTTATGAAACCATTTTGTTAATATAGGATTATACTCGTTAAATATACATAGGTATGTCACTAACTTAAAATATTACAAGAAGATACAAGAAAACTTTTTGAGCACAAGTTATCCATATAATTTTTCTGTCAGGATTTTTAGGGCCTTACCACAAAATTTAAACTACTGTTCAACACTTGTTTAAAAACAAAAATGTATGAAATTTGACGTTTGTTTTGAGGTTAAACGATGTTTAATAATTTTTGTGGTAACACGGTTTATGTTTTGTTATTTCTAACAAAAATATAATATTTCCGAAAAAAACATTTATTACGAAAAGTTTACATTGGGTAGGTAGGTAGGCATTTCTTTAATATAATATTTCAAACTAAAACGGAATTGAAAATTTTTTGACACTACGTAGAGGGGCTTTTGCGATAGGATTGAATTTAGATTCTTAGCTACCACTATATATTTTATTTTATATACCTACCCTAATTAAAATAATCTACATATTTTAGGGAATGACAAAAAACGATCTGTAAAGCTCTTGGACGAAATGAGCTTGGGATTCTTAATCTCGATTTGGTTTCTTCTTATTTAATCCAAATCATGCTTTAACTTCGTATGCCATCTGTTTTAAATATTATTCTTTTTTGTGTTTGTTAATCACCGCACCAGCTATAGTTTTAATCAGTGGACCAATACTAAGAATAAGCTCTCTGAAATCTACATACTATAATATTTGGTGTTACCTTTGATAATCTAATCTAACTTCATAAATTACTGGTTGTTCTATAAAGATGTTCTACAAAATTTGTATCCAAAATATGCTACGTTTCCAAAATATACCGCTACTATTGTAAAAATTATCAAAATTTTAATGATCTCATTGTTGGCAGTATGATTATATCAATTTTCATTTGAAATATTTGGTAAAAACATTAAAATAATGTTATTAGGTCGACATGTTTGTTCCCGTTCGTAGGTGGTATTGTGGTTCAGTTATCGTATCGTTTTGCAAATAATCGTAAAGTTATTAATCATTTAAGTATTGTTGTATCGCAAATGTTAATAATCTTAAAAATATATATTGGAAGACTTTGGATCCATCTGAATCAGTATTGAAAAGTCTTGGAATGTTATCATTGTATATTATTATACGTTATATGAATCTAGGATTTGTATGAGTTAATGAAGTAGAAAGTGAGTTAATAATTAGATAAGGTATGCAAAGAGACAAAAAGATCTAAAATAAATAATATAAGCAATCTTGTCAAATACTGTTTAGTCAATGTCTATCATGTATCAACAAATCAGTGCTAAAATAGTTAAAGCTTCTAACAAAGCTACAAATAAATAACTCTTTAAAATATTTTTAAATACAATAACTTAACATTAATTTGCAGTCAACATTAAATTATATTTAACACAAATCAAGGTTAAGTGTACACCGGGATAACAGAGTCGGAACTACATAATTAACGCTAGTTAAATAAAGCTTAGGATGTATTTATGGATATCTATATACATTTTGATACCGGTGTGCACTCCAAATATTGCATCTATGGCACAGAAATCTACTCAGTACTACTTGGTACTAGTACCGTAGTCTTTCAACACCACCAAACCCTTTAGCATCTTGTAGCCAGTCGCTACATATAAGCTGGCTTCATCTTGTACGCTCGCTTCCAGATTTCGCACAAACAAACAGTTGAATGGAACCTGTAGAATATGGCAAGAGGCATAGAAACGTGGGTTATGATCGTCCAGGCCCACAGGCCGTAGAAGTGGAGCTGCACGGGGTGGGACTCAGCTCTGGACTTCTCCAGAGTATTTATAGCCCACATCGCCAAGTTAGTGACCAGAAGGAACGTGATAATTTCCCTGCCCGGTTTCTTTCGGAGCTGTTCGGGTGTCTTCGCCGATCTTCGGCTCGCGTCAAGAATGAACATGGTCTGGCACGTCGTTTGTATCAACGACGATAGAGCTGTTACCAGAATCAGAATAGTATTCTTCTCGATTGTAAATTGCGCACCAATGATGGTGAAAGTACTGTAGATGAACATACCAGTCTGGGCTCCGACTAGTAGAATATTATCCAGCTCCAGATTCCGATTCCCGTCATACTTCAAGTTTCTTATACAGACCATCCCTGCTAAGCTTGCTAATGTCGTCATGGCATAAAGCGATAGCTCACACACGTTGACTTCAACCACCGCTAATGTGGCATATTCTCTTCGAGATACGAGTACAAAGAAAAGTATTAACGAAATAATAGTTAATACCAGGACTAGAATACCAAAAAATAGGCCTTTGTGAGCTCTGGCGCAGTCGACACTGTATAGATGCGGAGATTTCTTATAAGCAAGTCCTTCTAACAGGCGTGCTTTGGCAATAGCTGCTGCAACGTCTTTTGATGGATATTTCGAGATGTTTTTCCACATGACATACAGGATTGCCGCGCAAATGAGTGAGTACTCGATGGTGCATGGAAATAGGAATGGCGAAGCGTCCTGGACGAGCGAGCCCATGATGTTGGTTCGTCGGCACTCGAAGATGTGGTGGGGGCCTTTGAGCCCACGTGGTACGCGGAGGTGGGCCGCAGAGGGGTGCGAGGCAGGGACCTCTGAGTGCATGCCTGTGGTGAACTCCTTTTGGAATGCTGAAACCAAAGAGATGAAATATTGTTATCATTTTGATATCATTAAAAACACATCAATTAATATCTTGCCTCCTCTGGTTTGATAAGCTTGTCAAGTCTAGTACTTGTTACACGGGAGCGATAAGAATTGGGTGGAGAAAGGGTGACAAAATGGTGGAATAATTATGGAGTGCATCTATTTTTGGCGGGAAGCATCGAAACGGTCCGAAACCTAGTGTAAGAGTTTGAATTACCCAGTCTCGTACAACATCTTTCCATTACTGATGTCTCCGTAGCTGCTATGAATGACATTCAGTTAACAACATAACAAATATGTTGTAGCTACTATTTATGTATATGTTACATGTCACGAGTCGGCAGTGACCCTGCCTACAAAGCCAAGCGTCCCGGGTTCGAGTCCCGGTGGGGCAAATATGTGTTTGATGAGAAAGGATGTTTGTACCCTAGTCATGGTTGTTTATCTATCTAAGTATAATATTTATCTATATAAGTATGTGTATAGTTGTCTAGTACCCAAGATACAGGGAATCCTAGTTTGGGGCTAGATCTATGTGTGTAAATAGTGTCCAAGGTATTATTATTATATTTTTATAAATTTTTCATTTCACTCTTGTAATAAAGAGGTTCTGATACACGGGCTTACGCCAAGTGCTTATCTACTAAAGATCAAGGTCCTTGCCCATGAATTTATTATTATTATTATTTATATATAGCATTATTTTTAGTATTATGTAGATATTGGTAAGTAGCTTATTTTTTTTATTAACACTTTTATTGTTGAGCACATAGTTCTACCTTTATTTTCTTGTTTTCCTCTCCATTCTAGGTTTGCTGGAAGAAATGACTTGTTAAAGATAAGCTCTCCTTTGTACATGTTCTTTCCTTTATATTTGTTTTATGCAATAAAGTATTACAAATCTCGAAAATTTCGTATGTCCTCAGATACTCTCGATACTTATCCACAAGCAGTGAGACAAAATTATCTAATGGAAAATATAGTGTTAGCATATCGATAGCATATCGAAAGCATATCTATTACTTCCAAGGGCGCAAAATCCCATATTAGGCACCCAGTCTCCAAACAAAATAGGCGCCCTGCTGCCGGCAAGCGAAATATGTAATTTTGACCCTTTAGGAGCAATCGATTTTCTATGCGTTTTCCGTAACAGAATAGGGCCCCAGAATACTATCTCTGAAACTAAACAATGCGATACTGGCAGGCAGCGGTGTCGGCACTTCAGCTATGCAGTGCATTTATCGGATTATTTCCCGAGTTTCCCGATACTTCGGAATTTGGGTCAAAATTCCTTCGAAAAGGTCACGCAAGGAGTTTCCGTGATCGAGTCAGCGTCCATTTTATTTCAGGACCTCATTAAAAGACGGGATGGGTATTGTGAAATGCCCATCTTTGAAGCATTATTTTTTCTGGAATTGGAAAACTCCTTTAATAATTAAAGGAGTTTTCCAATTCCAGAAAAAAAAATGTGAAAAAATACTTTCTTTTGATAATGTCTATGGGAACTATATATATGCAGAAAAAAACTAAATACATGTTTTTCATCTAAAAAATTTTATGGTATCTAAAAGGAATACAGTATTGCAGTTCACCGTGAAAATATTAACACTAAACCATCTGAATAACAGCATTTTCAACGTAACCTCGACTGAAATAACTCTAAATTGAGACCAAATTATTCAGCTCCTAGCTGAAACGATTGCTGTATAATGGCTCTTTAACCGCATTATATCGGGTAACAGTTACCCTGACCTGACATTTACTAACTAAGCACTTGCAATAAATGTGTACCAAATTAATGCTTCTATGCAGATGAAAGTAACCTACGAACAAAACGGTGAAATAAAATAACATCTCATTCGGTTTTGTATGTCACATTTGCCATCATCAGGTATTATTTGCAATGGATTCAACTGCCAATAATATTTGATTAAGGCGAATGGACCTTGAAGAATGTGTTTACAGTGTAGTAGAGCAACAATAAATAAATATTATAAAATGATGAAAGAGAAAAATGAAATGTGATCATTTTTAATGTTTGTGATTGTGTGACAGCTGCAATAATTTTAAAAGGTATATAAAGTATGATTTTCTAACATTTGCGCTAAATCTTACTGCGAAAGTAAGTTTGTAGTCAAATCCCATTTATATTCCTTTAAAAAAAATACGCGCACTCAAGATATTACAGTTTATCAGAAAATTGAAGCGTAAATAAAGGGTATTGAAAAAAAAAAGGATTTTTAGGTGCAAAAATCAAATACATGCTTTTTTATGCAAATAGTAATTCAATTTATTCTAATTGCCGTTATCTAAAATAGGACCAAATCATTTAGTGAAACAACTCTATTTAATTAGAAATTATATTGTAATTGTAATTATATTGGTTATAAGAGTTGAATAATACGGAAAAAATTCAACAACATGCAGCCTAGACCATTAAATCCTTGTTAATTCAGTTCACTGACTAACTATGAAAACCACTGTTCAAATGTTCTCTTAGTGCGGCAGTTATCTATTGTTCAGCTAATTGCTTCATATGGGACTACATAAATCTCATTTTGCAGCTGGTAAAAAATTAAATATGCACATTTTAATCGTATTGTTCAGCTAATTGCTATAGATTGGTCTACAAACATGTCATTTTGCAGCTGAGAGTGCCTAAAGCTGCCCTCAGCATTAAAAAGGTGCCTTCGTTGTGCTGAATAGAGCAAATATTCAGCGAAAAGCGCTAAATAGGGTCTAGTTAACTGCTACACAGCTGTTGCAGATCGATTGAACTCTAATAACACTTCCTAAGTGTTGGATTACCGATGTGGACCTTATGTGATCATATAAAATGCAGTTCCGTGTTTCTTAGGTATTGATATGGTTCTTGTGCCAAAAAATTGTCAAATATGTAAAATTTTGACGACCGAATGGCCGAGTCGGCAGTGACCCTGCCTACGAAGCCAAGGGTCCGAGTCCCGGTGGGGGCAAATATTTGTTTGATGAGAACGGATGTTTGTACCCTAGTCGTGGTTGTTTATCTATCTAAGTATAATATTTATATATATAATTATGTGTATCGTTGTCTAGTACCCAAGATACAGGGTATCCTAGTTTGGGGCTAGATCAAATAATGTGTAAATAGTGTCCAAGGTATTATTATTATTATTATTATTATTTATATGTGAAATGAAAGAATTAATCAGTTTTGAAAAATAAACAATGCTCTCATTGTTTTACCGCATCGTCTGACGTTACAGCCATGTTGCAGTGAGAGCTGTCACTGAAATATGTTTAGGAACTTTATTTAAATATGTTTATCTACACACCAGTTGCCAGTGATGACTTACGGCTCTGAGATGTGGTGCTTCACAAAAGGACTTTTTCAGAGGCTCAATGTCGCGCAGCGAGCCATGGAAAGGGCTATGCTTGGTATTTCTCTACGAGATCGAGTCAGAAATGAGGAGATCCGTAGAAGAACCAAAGTTGCTGACATAGCCCGTAGGATAAGCAAGCTGAAGTGGCAATGGGCAGGCCACATAGCGCGAAGATCGGATGGCCGATGGGGCAAAAAGGTCCTTGAATGGAGACCACGTACTGGCAAGCGCAGTGTGGGTCGGCCACCTACGAGATGGACCGACGACCTGGTGAGGATCGCTGGATCTCGTTGGATGCAGGTGGCTACGGACCGGTCACGCTGGAGTGCGATTGGAGAGGCCTATGTTCAGCAGTGGACAGGCTGAAATGATGATGATGATCTACACACGTATCATAAACCCTCTATACTGCCTACAAAAACCGCACGTTACGATCAACATAATGTTAAACTACTTTTTAAAAACACATTTCTTATCTGAAAAATTACACATTAAGACCATAATGTGTAATTTTTCTACATATTATGACATTCAAATTTCGAACGCCGACGCCCGCCGCCCCTACTTTGTTTGTGAAGTTGTTAATACTGAACAAGCTAAACAAGTGCAAAGGAGTTATCAATGCCACCATGGCGGTCGAACATGCGTTAAAGAGAGCTTATGATATGTGTGTAGATAATTGAACTGTACATAATTAGGCATTAAAACTCTCGAGTGATACTATTATGAAACTCGCCTTCGGCTCGTTTCATAAACCCACTCTCGAGTATTAATGCCCTCCATTATGTAGCAGTCACATAATAGTAGTTTATGTGACTGCTACATAATGCCAAATTATGTACAGTTACATACACTAGTTTATCTACACACATATCATAAGCTCTCTTTGATGTGTTCAGGAACCGTATGTTTGACCGGCATTGTGGCTCTGCAGTTGTTTAGCTTGTTCTGTTATGTAAACTACTATTATGTCCAAATTTTCAACCACCACGAATCGAATTGATAATTTTAACGATACTTTGAAGCCCCAAAAAATGCACTTTAAAAATTGTTGCGAAAACCCTAAAATTATTTGCAACTCATTCGGTGGGTTGAAGAAATTCCAATATTGTAAGGGTCCTAGAACAAGCTTGGGACCGAATAAATTGAAACAAAGAGTTGGAGCGGGAACAAATTATGCGGGTAAGGGTAGAATATGGTGAATATGGTGGTTCTCTGAGAGAGAAATGAAATATTGAACACCGTTAAGGGGGCTGACCCTTGCTACTGGTGTTTATCAGAACATCGATGGTTATAATTTTATCGATACTTTTACAGAATCGCCGATACATAATAAATAGCAAGTAACCGCCTTTAGCTAACTAATTAAATCATTGAAGGAGGTTTATGAAGAACTCAATCAAACCAATCAATTAGATTATGATCGTATGATTACCTCCCAAATTCTTATTTATTTTATTTATTTGTATATTAACGATATAGATAAACAACCATGACTAGGGTATAAACATCCATTCTCAAATTGTCCCCAACGGGACTCGAGCCCGGGACCCTTGGCTTCGTGGGCAGGGTCACTGCCGACTCAGCCATTCGGGTCGTCTACACATCGGACGGACAATAACTTTATTATACTTTATAAGCAAAATTACTTAAGAAAAAGTTAAAGTTATGGTGTTAAAATAAACCTACAGTTTCGATTAATTAATAGTACCTAAACAATTTGATTTTTACTAATTATCAGCATTTGAATTTTACATAAGAAATGCACAAAACAAATTAACATACCTACATACACAATTTTACCATCAATATTTAAAATTTTAGTGGCACTTTGCTTTAACACATTAAGATATATATTAAACAGATCTAAATCAGAAAAGCTTTCATTATAGACTTTAGAGTATTCTTATCTAAAATAAATTATTATTCTTAAAAGAGCGACGGTTCACTGTACAGTATCGACAATTATACTGGTACGTTTACTGATAATATAGAGCAACACTACCTACTAACAATTCCCAAAGATAGCGGTGCCCCGTATATTCATTTAGTGATAATTTAGGAGTTACGATTGCGTGAATTTAACACGGAAGGGAGTTCAAGTAGCGATGCAATCATAATGAAGTTGGTGTAAGTTAGATCAGAGTCCAGTAATAAAACGAACGGAACAGAACTATAGATAATCGTAATGATGATAATGAATGACTGACGGTTACGGTATAATTTTCGTTTCCTTGAGTAAGAAGATAGAAGACTCAACATCAGTAATTTTTGGAACCGTATCAAATCAATAGAAAGTTTTAGTACATCACTAAGATGGAACAGTTAAGGATAAATTAATGTAATGACAAACTTGTGGTTAACAAAATGCACTGCCAAACTACTGAGTGGTTTGTTAGAGCTTGTGTTGAAACGATTACCAAAAAAGCACCTATTTTACTACTAATAAATTCGAAATGACTGCCAGAATGGATAAATGATCATCAAATTGTGTTTGGATAAATGATCACCAAACTTCTTTTTATGTTTTGTGTACTTAAGTTTATGTTTTAAGTATTTTTATTGTTCTTACATGTTCAACCTAACACGAAGGATAAAGGGGCTTCGCTTGGCTCACCCTCTTTACCCTTCACCTAAGCTACCGCAGTATTTTACCCTGATATTTTTTGCAACTTTTGGTGATAATTTATCCATTTTGGTAAGAAAAAAGTATTTTGGTGATCATTTAAATTGTTCTCGTTTGTTAGTCAATACCTATGATTTCTCATAAAAATATACCATATATATTATCATGAAAAATCGTGTTAAAGTACGGTGAAAAATACTATTAGGTATAGTGGTATAAAACCTGTAACAAGGGTATTAACTTAGGGGAGGCTTCGTGACAAGCGACAAACAGTGATCGGTCAGAATAATTGATCCAATTAACCCTGCACAAAGGGAATTATCAGGAAGCCAGCATCCCGAGAGAACACGGGATATATGAACATAAACATGTATTTACAGACATACATATTGCCTTTGGACCGACACTTGGATATACTGAGTCGTGATAACCAGAATCAGTGACGTGAAGATAATTATCATCCAAGACTCGACGAGGTATCATGTGAGAAGTGACTACAACAAGCATATCTTGTGGAAAATCCGAAAGGTCTTTTTCGGTTAGTATTCAGAAGGCTCAAAGGGAATAAGGAAGAGGAACCAGAAATGAGAAAGTTCTATTTTTTTAATAATACCTTGGACACTATTTTCACACAGTGATCTAGCCCCAAACTAGGATTACCTGTATCTTGGGTACTACACAACAATACACAATATAGATAAATATTATACTTAGATAGATTAACAACCATGACTAGGGTACAAACGTCCATTCTCATCAAACAAATATTTGCCCCCACCAGGACTCGAACCCGGGGACCCTTGGCTTCGTAGGCAGGGTCACTGCTGACTCGGCCATTCGGGTCGTCTATATTCGTAACATACGCGTATCTTTTCTAACTTCCTGTTTTCCAAACTACCTTAAACCGGGTCATCAGCTGATTTGTATGGAGAAGTGAACATTTAAGTTGCTCTGATCAAATCGGTTTCATCAGTTATAGTTGTTCAGAATGATGCCCCTAACAACCCCTCAAAATATGATACTTTTCTGTTATACCCTGTTTACCTACAGCTTGGCAGACCTAGACTAGTCCTTCGCGGCAGCCTTGTATTTTCGCGTAACCGAAGGGCCTAGATTATGGCGGTCTTGCTATAGTCGGTGTAAAACAACTTTTGATAAAGCTAATAAAAATCGGTCAAGGGCGGGCCGGACTCGCACACGAAGGGTTTCGTACCATCGTACAAGAGAACTTAAGCGCCGAAAATAATATAACAAAAGAAACTAAGGTTATGACCGGATGTGGATACGAACCCAGATCTTAAAGATTGCGCAACCGGTATCAAACGAACTGCGCCACCACGACCGTGTGACAAGCTGCGAAATCAACGATCATATTTGAATCACGATATTATTTGTTATAGCGCGGTGCGTGTTATGACACGTCTCTTGTATGGGAACCCCCTTCAATTTATAAAATCTCGTGTAGTTGTTTATTTGTTGCTGTAGCGGCAACAGAAATACACATTCTGTGAAAATATCAACACTCTTCCTATTACGATTCATGAGATACAGTCCGCTGACGGACGGAAAGACAGACGGACAGCGCAGGCTAAGTAATAGGGTCCCGTTTGGCACCCTTCGGGTACGGAATCCTAAAAATTACGAGTACTCTGAAGTGCCCCTTTGGAACGACAATTCTTATTCGAATTGTAGAAGTAAAACTAGGAAATCTGGGAGTAGTGAAAGCCAATATAAATAACAAACCCATAAACTGTAATCAACTTCACCAGAAATTCCTTTAACGACATCTCGGCTCCTTAGGAATCGTAGAGCCGGCAATCCCAGAAGTTTATTGTAGTCTGGTGTCTTCATAATTTATCTGTCTCCACTGGCTTGCAATGGCTATCGATTAGTAGAGAAGTCACGCGTCGCTCACCGCAGACGAAACAAATACTTACTCTTAGTTAGTTTACTACCGCTTGCTATATTTCAATTATGTATACACGTCTCAGTTTTCCGCTAGTTTCAGTAATTTATTTATTTCTGAAGTTGAAGTAGGTTCGTTTTTTCGGAATATTAATGTTTGTTTGGAATATTAATGTGATAACGTTGAATTATGAGAAAGAAGCATTTCACAACCATATAACAACAGTTTTTACCTAATAAAAAATGGCGTTTTCCCGTATGGTAAAAGGCGTAACGCTAGGTTATGTTGATTTAGCGTTTAGTCGCTAAATTGCGTTTCAGATTTAAATTCCCTTTGCCGTTAAGTTGGTAGCAATGAACCAGTGTTGCCAGTTTAAAAAAAATGTTTTAATCGAAAGTTAGGGACAAAATATCAAAGCTAACTCATACTAGTATAAATGTTCACGATACCGATACTCGTGGGTATCACTTGTATTCAATTTCATGCTAATTTCGTGTTGAGCGATTTTGTAGGTAACCTACATACTCTGCTACCCTTTTTATGAAACCGGGAATCATAATGTGATGCTGGCAACCGGATATTTAATTAGCCCAATTTTTTTCATGTCACTTTTGTGCACTACAGCTAATTATAGCATCCTCGTCAAATATAATGTTACATCAAAATAATTGATAAAAGCATTCCAAAATGAAATTATTCGTGAAGTTATTGGGTTTGGTAATACGATGTATCTAAGTACCTACCTTTTATATTAATCTATACATGACACCACCGGTTTAAGTAGAAGCAAAATACCAGAAGCGAAGTGAAATTATGCACAGTGCCGCTGTTAGCTTGCAATAATAGTATTTCACGCGAACTTAAGTTACGAGACAAGCATAGTGGTGGCCAGGATTTCCCTTTGTTAAATGAGAATTAACGGTATCTATAATATTTCTTACTTTAGTTACCGATCATTTTGGTTTTGGTAGATAGCATTAGTAATATCGATGCCAAACATGTCCTCCGAAATCTTCATTAAAAGATTATCCATAGACATTTTGATATGTTTTTGTACTTTTTTAAGTTTAATTTGAAGAGGCAAGGACATAATATTAAACATTAGAGAATAAAGAAGCTTCTTTCCGTTTTATCTGCACTTTTAATGTGAGAATTTAAGAGCATATCTCAAAATTATCAATGTCAATTAAGATCTATGAACATTTTGACAGGGAATTATATGATTTGAAGTGTGTTTAGGAAGGTCCTTTAAACTAGACTTACCAAGTCGATGTGACAAGCTAATGTTCCGGTTCTCCGGATCATAGAAGGTCAGGATCTCGTGCTTGGTCTCCTGGACCAGCACGTTCAGCCACACACTCAGGTTCGTGCCCACCATGTGCATCAGCCCAAATCTGGCCACGATCTTGTGCTTGTACACCTTCATCTGGAATTAAGGTTTTGTACAGTTTACCCGTTGTGCCAAAAAAGCCACGGCCCGAAATATAAAATGCGAATTAAAACGAATCTCGAGTCAACTTTGGCATTCCAAATAACTATGGAATGAAGAAAAATGCATAGAGGAAGTGCGATCAAACCGGGAAGAGATGCTTAAGGAAGGCTTAAGACGAAATTAATGGAAAAGGGAGGGAATGGCCTTTGCCATGCTGAAAATAATAATAATGATGATTGTTTATATTAGTGTATATCCCGGTTTTGTAAGAGTAATAATAAGGTAACAAATATAATAATCATAGTTAATGTGCTACGTGAAATGGAATTTATAAATCGGTAATAAAACCAAATTTAAAAATTTGGTTAACCTTGCTTCTGATCAATCATGAATAAAAGATACTATTTAATGTTACCAGTTAATCTCATGTCGAATCCATGAATTCATGACGAATGAAATATTCACGACCTTTCATTATTAAAATAGCAATATTCAATTCAGATTTAGGGTGTAAGTTTAATAAATGGAATTTATTTTCCCTGTGTTTGTTAGTTTGTGTGGTTTGTACGCATATATTGATTTTACAGATTTTGTTTTACTCCGTAAAAATTAGGCTGTGTGCGAAGGCTATCCTTACTCCAGCTCTCATTACGATGATATTGATGAAGGTAATAGCAATGTCTTCAATGACGATGATGACGATCGTCACAAATAAGATGGTGTATAACGAATAATAATTAAGATGATGATAAGATTGGCGGCAAATAGAAGGCTATTATACCCAGCAATGAGTCGATAAAGATTTTGATGAATAACATGATGACAGTGATGTATCTGTCATTGATGAGTATCGTTGATAAAAACGATGAAGAATGTTAACTGGTTGTTGAGGAAGATGAAGTACATGATGACAGTGATGTATCTGTCATTGATGAGTGTCGTTGATAAAAACGATGAAGAATGTTAACTGGTTGTTGAGGAAGATGAAGTACATGATGACAGTGATGTATCTGTCATTGATGAGTGTCGTTGATAAAAACGATGAAGAATGTTAACTGGTTGTTGAGGAAGATGAAGTACATGATGACAGTGATGTATCTGTCATTGAAGAGTGTCGTTGATAAAAACGATGAAGAATGTTAACTGGTTGTTGAGGAAGATGAAGTACATGATGACAGTGATGTATCTGTCATTGATGAGTGTCGTTGATAAAAACGATGAAGAATGTTAACTGGTTGTTGAGGAAGATGAAGTACATGATGACAGTGATGTATCTGTCATTGATGAGTGTCGTTGATAAAAACGATGATGCATGTTAACTGGTTGTGAGGAAGATGAAGTACATGATGACAGTGATGTATCTGTCATTGATGAGTATCGTTGATAAAAACGATGAAGAATGTTAACTGGTTGTTGAGGAAGATGAAGTACATGATGACAGTGATGTATCTGTCATTGATGAGTGTCGTTGATAAAAACGATGATGAATGTTAACTGGTTGTGAGGAAGATGAAGTACATGATGACAGTGATGTATCTGTCATTGATGAGTATCGTTGATAAAAACGATGAAGAATGTTAACTGGTTGTTGAGGAAGATGAAGTACATGATGACAGTGATGTATCTGTCATTGATGAGTGTCGTTGATAAAAACGATGAAGAATGTTAACTGGTTGTTGAATAAGATGAAGTACATGATGACAGTGATGTATCTGTCATTGATGTGTGTCGTTGATAAAAACGATGATGAATGTTAACTGGTTGTGAGGAAGATGAAGTACATGATGACAGTGATGTATCTGTCATTGATGAGTATCGTTGATAAAAACGATGAAGAATGTTAACTGGTTGTTGAGGAAGATGAAGTACATGATGACAGTGATGTATCTGTCATTGATGAGAGTCGTTGATAAAAACGATGAAGAATGTTAACTGGTTGTTGAGGAAGATGAAGTACATGATGACAGTGATGTATCAGTCATTGATGAGTGTCGTTGATAAAAACGATGAAGAATGTTAACTGGTTGTTGAGGAAGATGAAGTACATGATGACAGTGATGTATCTGTCATTGATGAGTGTCGTTGATAAAAACGATGAAGAATGTTAACTGGTTGTTGAGGAAGATGAAGTACATGATGACAGAGATGTATCTGTCATTGATGAGTGTCGTTGATAAAAACGATGATGAATGTTAACTGGTTGTGAGGAAGATGAAGTACATGATGACAGTGATGTATCTGTCATTGATGAGTATCGTTGATAAAAACGATGAAGAATGTTAACTGGTTGTTGAGGAAGATGAAGTACATGATGACAGTGATGTATCTGTCATTGATGAGTGTCGTTGATAAAAACGATGAAGAATGTTAACTGGTTGTTGAGGAAGATGAAGTACATGATGACAGTGATGTATCTGTCATTGATGAGTGTCGTTGATAAAAACGATGAAGAATGTTAACTGGTTGTTGAGGAAGATGAAGTACATGATGACAGTGATGTATCTGTCATTGATGAGTGTCGTTGATAAAAACGATGAAGAATGTTAACTGGTTGTTGAGGAAGATGAAGTACATGATGACAGTGATGTATCTGTCATTGATGAGTGTCGTTGATAAAAACGATGAAGAATGTTAACTGGTTGTTGAGGAAGATGAAGTACATGATGACAGTGATGTATCTGTCATTGATGAGTGTCGTTGATAAAAACGATGAAGAATGTTAACTGGTTGTTGAGGAAGATGAAGTACATGATGACAGTGATGTATCTGTCATTGATGAGTGTCGTTGATAAAAACGATGAAGAATGTTAACTGGTTGTTGAGGAAGATGAAGTACATGATGACAGTGATGTATCTGTCATTGATGAGTGTCGTTGATAAAAACGATGATGAATGTTACCTGGTTGTTGAGGAAGATGAAGTACATTTGTATGAAGATGAAGGCCATCCTCGTGGCCGGAGTGAGGGCAAGGAGAACGTTGTGGCAGTTGGTGTTCCGCTCCAATTCCCAGTACTGACCAAACTCCAGGCCAGAGTAGATCATGGAGCCAATGCCGAAAGCTGGAAATTTCAAAAGAAGATTTGTATACAGGCAAATTATGGAAGAACCAAAAATTTGCTCGTTTAAAAAATATGGCGAGGATTTCTATTTGCCTGGTCACGCTTTACCCATATATGTATCTGTTACCGGCAATCTGTATAATGCAGGTATTCTATATAATACCTAGACAATATATACATATAAAACCTGAGGCGTTCAGGCAATGTATGTAATTTAGATGTCCATTACATACTCTACCTAGGTAATATATACAATGCCCAGGGAATATATAGAATACCTACTTGGCTACTGACATTGTGTAAAATAAATAGATTTTAGTAGAATATTGGGGCAAAACACTGCGGTAGCTTAGGTGGTAGTAGCTTAGCTATGTTGAACATGTAAGAACAACAAAAAGTACATAGTTTTAAGTATTTTTGTTGTTCTTACATGTTCAACCTAACACGAATGATAAAGGAGCCTTCGCTTCGCTCACCCCCTTTACCCTTCACCTAAGCTACCGCAGTGTTTTACGCTTTTACATACATTACTGGCTGCGCATTGGGTAATATATATAATACTTAGGCAAAGTATAAAATAAATAATATTTCATAATAATAATAATAATTTCTTGGACACTATTTAAACACATTGATCTAGATCAATGTGTGGGGCTAGCCCCAAACTAGGATTCCCTGTATCTTGGGTACTAGACAACGATACACATACTTACATAGAAAAATATTATACTTAGATAAATAAACAACCATGACTAGGGTACAAACATCCGTTCTCATCAAACAGGTATTTGCCTCAACCGGGATTCGAACCCGGGACCCTTGGCTTCGTAGGCAGGGTCACTGCCGACTCGGCCATTCGGGTCGCCACTTCATCTCGCCACTCAGTTCATACATTACCTGCACATTTTAGGCATTATATATATTGGCCTAGGGATATATATATAATACCGGATTATACAGATTGCCGGTAACATATCCATCGATCAGCTGAAGGCGGTGTTACCTATGAAACCTCAATAATTTATTTAACTCTTGGTCGATCAATCATGTTAGTTTTTAGATCTTCCGCAAATCCCCAGGACTTGGATGTTTACATGTTTGTGACGTTGCTGTTTTGGTTCCCACGACACAGGGAATGACAGTGTGCGGCCAGGCGCAATGTATGTGTCTGTATGTATATGTCATATTATGTTATAGTCACCTAAGCAATAGAATTCAAAAGGCAGAAGTTAACGGCTTAAAATCTGATGGATCGGGTGTTAAAATGGGCGTTCCACAAGGTTCCATATTAGGCCCTTTCTTATTCCTGGTATATATTAACGATCTGCCTTTCATGGTGGACAAATTAACTGACATAGTGTTGTTTGCTGATGATACTTCAATGGTCTTCAAAATTGAAAGACAAAAAGGAGATTTTGATGATGTTAATGGTGTATTGTCTTTAACCTTGAATTGGTTCACAGTTAATAATTTATTGTTAAACGCTGGTAAAACCAAGTGTATCAAATTCTCACTTCCAAATGTCAGGCAAGTTGAGACCAGTTTGGTGTTAGACAACAGCACGTTAGAATTGGTAAATGATACGAAGTTTCTTGGAATAACCATTGATAGCAAATTGCAGTGGGGACCCCACATAGATAAATTGGCTGGTAAATTAAGTTCTGCGGCTTACGCTGTTAGGAACATCAGACAAAGCACGGATGTGGCTAGTATATTTTAGTTACTTTCATAGTGTGATGTCCTATGGTATCTTGTTGTGGGGGAAAGCAGCTCATATTCAAACTATTTTATTTTACAGAAAAGAGCTATTCGAGCAATTTATAAGAGAGCTTTTTAAAGAAATTGACATACTAACAGTAGCTAGTCAATTTATTTTCGAAAATATAATGTATGTACGCAAGAACCTTACAATATTTTCCAAACTTAGCGATAGCTGTAATGTTAACCTAAGAAATAATCACTGACTATGTGCGCCCCGATTTAGACTCGCGAAGTTTAGCATTTCTTTCAAGGGTCAGTGCATTCTCTACTACAATAAGATACCTCTGGAGATTTTGAAATTGCCATTTGAGCAATTTTAAAAGTATGTTAAAGCGTCTTTGTCGAAAAAGGGATATTACAATGTTCAAGATTACTTAAATGACAGGACTGTATGGGGTTAATCTGGCTCAACACAGACCTTGCTATTAATAATTTTGTAATTATTTATTCCTGCTTATTAATCATAACAATTTAATTTTGCATATTTGTATTAGTTAAGCACAACCTATTTTTAAAAGAGATCTAAAAATCAATCTGTGGGAGTTTCTACGCCCTACTTCGCCCACAGTGGTCCAATGTAGAGAAGAGGCAAAAAATTACGTTTGCTAAGTATATGTAAATATCTACAGTAATAAAGCACTTTGACTTTGACTTTGACTTTGAGTGTTGTGTTGTGAGTTGTAATGAGTTACTTCACATACCTACATAGAAATTAAACTATACCATAAAAACTATACCATTCGAAACCGTAGCCAACGACATAACAACAAAACATATTCCTTTTCATTACCGGCACAACCAGCCAGCAGCAGTGCTAATTAACCGTTTTCAAGCCAACTATGCGAGGAGCTCTGAAATGCTGAAACATTATGAACATTGATTCAATTTCCGCGTTCGCTTTTAGCTGGGAAACTGAAGAGTTGATCGTACGTTGAACTGAGCGTTGATTGCTAAATGTAGTGGAAATTTCTAATGGTTTGCTACGGTAGGAATTGAGTACCCTAGCTAGAAAGTACTAATGTAGAAGAGCAACCCTTAAAATTTAAGTTTAGATACTAACTTTTAGGTCTTGTATAATTGTTATTGTCTTCGTCTAGGATAGACCAGAATTGTACCTGTAAGTGGGCCACTGTATTGCAGGTCAACGAAACCACAGCTATAATCGTAACCCTATCATTAAACCCTACAAATCCAGAGGTTTTAAAAAGTGAAAAAACAAAGTAGCGTTAAACAAAGCTGATCTGACTCCCCTGCACAAAGGATTGTTCGGCCGAGGCAATAATCCCTTCACCCTTGTTACTTGCTTACTTATCTCCGGATTTGGATCGGACCTTTGCTTCGATTCCAGTGATTTAAACACGGTCTCGTTATGACAAATTGGAGAAACCCAAAGTTAAGTATTGGCAATATTATCACCTTGAAAAGGGGGAAGTTTATTATATAACCTTCAGCAATTTGCGTTTCATGGGCTACATGCAGCTTATTTTGTAAACATAACATACATAACATAAACAGTACAGGTACTTACATTGCTTCTGGCCCCCCACAGGATACCCTGTGTCGTGGGAACAGAAACAGCGACATCACACACATATAAACAACCAAAACCTGAGGTTTTTTTTAATCCCCAGCCGGGGATCGAACCCGGGACCTCTCGCATGCTAGGCAGAGCCACAACTGCTGCGCCACAGATGCCGCCGTTGAAGCTCGACGATGACGTTTACACATACAGAATCTAAGGAATGTCAAAATTTACTCGAGATTAGTGGTAATTCGCTTCCTATCTTCCCGGCCTAGGATTTTCAACATTTCTCAAAAACAATGCCGAAGTTAAATAAAGAGAATAGTCGAATTGTGCAGAAAATCCGCTCTGTTCTAGACAGACTAACGACTCGCGTGGAGATTGCTTTGGCAACCCGATACCAATCCCGCAGGGGGTCTTTTGTGAAACCTAACCCTTTGTAACTTTAACCAAAGTAAATATAACTTAAGTTAAAAAGTATATTATGCAAGCATAGTAAAGTGAGGATTATAGTGAAGAGGCTTATGCCCTGTGGTGGGTGGTGGGTCGATGTGAGCTGAGAAATAATAAGATGGTGAAAAATTTACAACGCAAATAGGTACTCCTCAACCTTGAAAGCGATTCCCGTTCAGGAGTTTGATAATATCCTCTTCTAATAATAGTAGTCAGAGACTGTTACATAATGCCTAATTATGTACTTTTACATACTCTGCTTTATCTACACACATATTATAAGCTCTCTATGACGTGTTTAGGAACCGCATGTTACGACCGGCATTGTGGCATCGTTTTTCAGAGATGTTCGAAATTTTAATATAATAAGAACATCGAATGTCCGAATGAACCCAAATAAGAGTTGACATTTTCACAGAATATGTAATTTTGTCGCTGCTATAACAAATAGTAGTTTATGTGACTGATACATAATGCCTAATTAATTATGTACACTAGTTTATCTACAAACATATCATAAGCTCTTTTTGATGTGTTCAGGAACCGCATCTTCGACCGGCATTGTGGCACTGAAAATTGTTCTGCACTTGTTTAGCTTGTCCAGTAGTACCAACTTCACAGACAAACTAGGCGCGGCACGCAGGCGGGCGTCGGCGTTCGAAATTTGAATGTCATAATTTGTCGAAAATTCATACATTATGGTCATAATGTATATTGTATCAATATTCAGATAAGAAATTAGTTTTTACCAAGTAGTATAACATTAGTCTGGTCCTATCGTGCGGTTTTTGGTCGCAATAAAGAGAGTTTATGATACGTGTGTATATAAAAATAATAAACTACACGAGATTTTATAAATTAAAGGGTTTCCATACAAGAGACGTGTTTTTACACCGGCTGCGATATAACTAACCATAACATGATTCAAATATGATCGTAGATTTCGTGACAAATCACATGCTTGTGGTGGCGCAATTAGTTTGATATCGGTTCCGCAATCTTAGGGTTTTGGAATCGAATCCACGTTCGAACATAATAATTATTTCGTTTTTGTTTTATTATTTTTAGTGGTTATGTTTTCTTGTACAATGGAACGGAACCCTTCAACCCACTTGACCGGTTTTCTTGAATCTGTACGAGTTAAGTTGTTTTAGGATACTGTCTGGCTTTTAGGAGTATAAATACGTTTATGATTAAGCTAGTTTAAAGAATGAGCCTTCCCCATGGGTTCCTCCAACTTAAGTCGACCCACGCGCCACCTACATCATCATAAAACAGCTAACATTAACTCAAATGAATCGGAAGATCCTTTAGATCTTCGCCTGCCTAACGGCATACGCAGACTCATGCATATAGGTACCATCACAGATACTATAATATTACTACGTAATAGTACAATATACTGCACATTCATCGCGACGGTTGAAAATAAGCGGCCGACTGTTTCGCTTGCTGACTGTTAATAATAATAATAATAATAATAATAATACCTTGGACACTATTAACACACATTGATCTAGCCCCAAACTAGGATTCCCTGTATCTTGGGTACTAGACAACGATACACATACTTATATAGATAAATATTATACATAGATAGATAAACAACCATGAGTAGGGTATAAACATACTTTCTCATCAAACAAATATTTGCCCCCACCGGGACTTGAACCCGGGAGCCTTGGCTACACTGGAAGGGGCACTGCCGACTCTGCCATTCGGGTCGTCATACAATGTACAATATTTCAAGGAACAACGAGTGTAAAAGCCAGTGTAAATCAGGAGGAAAAGGATCGTATTTCAATCACTAAAAGGATTCTACAACCAAGCGTTGGGATGTAATATATGTATATTACATTATATCCCATAGCAAAAATTGAGTTTTAGCCGGCACGCTAAGTGCGTACAGTCGTGTCAACGTGTGTGTCAATGTGTGTCAAATATACAAAGGCACGAGTATAACTCGTAGTATAGGAAGCGAGCCGATTATGGTCAGCCCTGTGGAGCCATGCATGCCCCAAGATACAGGGAATCGTAATCCCTAAAATTGGACCTCCCTGCATCCAAGCGAAAAAGAAATTGTAAGGCATCCCAAACCAGTTTACAAAATCAGCCATAAACTTGTCAAGCCCTGCTTCCTAGCTTTATTTTACTTTTATGGGGCAATGGTCTGCACTTCCGAAGGGACAGCGACTCCCTTGGCGTCCCTTTTTAGGGTTCCGTACCCGTAGGGTTCCAAACGGGACCCTATTACTAAGACTTCGCTGTCCGTCCGTCCGTCCGTCCGTCCGTCTGTCACCAGGCTGTATCTCAAGAACCTAGCTAGCTAGAGAGTTGAAATTTTCACAGATTATGTATTTCTGTTGCCGCTATAACAACAAATAATAAAAAACAGGATAAAAGAAATATTTAAGGGGGCTCCCATACAACAATTCTTTCAATACCACATACAAACTTATGGATGCACCTGGTTACGTACATGGAGTGTGAAAGTAACCGCACCAATAACTTTGTAAACAATATTTTGCTGTGTAAAATCCAAACTATTCACTCCACACCATCGCTTCCATTGAACGGTGGTACGGAACCCTTCGTGCGCGATTTAGACTCGCACTTGACCGGTTTTTTCTATTGTCGCGTTTATCTTTGCTTGCGGCCCATACATGCCATTTGATGAATGGATATTCATTTCGCCGGATTTCAGGACTATTCTTTTGATGATTGGTTCCTGAGTTTGATTAATTTTTTGAAATCATTATTAGCATCAAGTTGTATTATGAGTATGTATGTATGTATATATTATGAGAGCACGAGTATAACATTTTTTTTCTCGGGTTTCTACCTTGCTTGAAGCACTTAATACACATTATTGTAAGACGTTGTTCCAAGAATTACTTCACAGCAACAAAATCACAGCCACAGATGAGCAAAAAAATGGCCTATTGTCCCACGGAGAACCCGGGACACGTCCTATCGTCTTGGCGTCCCCAAGCCAACCCGCTTCGTGTTAGTTTGACATGTACACATAAAATATCACAAAAAACATTAGGTATTACTGAATAAAAACGCTTTTAAAAAGACGATGTTTCATCAAATTTAACCCTTTCCGACCATTTCATGAAATGGTCGCCCATATCATGAAATGGTTGGCCATTTCATGAAATGATCAATTCTATGGTATGGCTACGACATTTATAAGGTCCAACAGATATAACGCGAGTTAAACTTGGTTTAACATTGCCATGGAATGTTAAAATGATTGTGTTCCATCAGTCATATAAGGCATTGGTTCAATATCATTATATACTGACGAGCAATGAAAAAGTTCCACCCACAAAATACCGACAAACACTCACCCAATTTTTTAAAACATTTAATTTAAAATTTGAACAAAATATTTACGTTTTTAATTGGTAATATTCGGATGCGCTGTTAAATGTACTTCAATATTGCAGACGGCGTCATCAAGCTAGCCTTTCCCGTTTAGGAGTAATTTGGTGCTATGTCACTGGAACTTTTTCATTGCTCGTCAGTGTAGTAGCTACTTCTTGAGTAAGTATATACGGTACAGGCAGGGAAAAATGATTCTAAAACCCTGTCATTAGATTATGCACTTGTTGCTCGAAGTAGTAAAAGCATGTAAAAGTTATAAAACATGCAAACCACTCAGCGCTGCAAGCGCCGCCTAATCGATACCCGCCCGGGAGATGCGACAGCACCTTGCAACGGAATGTGTTCGTTGTGACAATCCTCCCGGCATTTGAGTTTGCTAACTTTGCAAGTACCTATAACATGGAGAGGACATTGCACAGGATTCTATTTGGTTTGATGCTGATCTAAACGTCCGTGGTCTACTGGTCAAGATGCGGGTTCGTATCCTGGTGCCACGTACTAATGAGACACGTTATTTGTCATAGTTCTAGGGAAGTTCTAAAGGTGATGGAAATTATCATGAGAAAACCATCATATATCCATTGCTGCGAGGATGGAGCATAGTCCAAAAGTCGCCAAATCGAGTATTGAATAACAGGTTTAACTTGCATGCACAAAATCAATGCAGTTCGGAAGGAAGAAATAAAATCCTAGGTTCTGGATTTTTGTATGTATATAAGTGTGTGACGTCGCTGTGTCTTGTTCCCACGACATATGGTACGGGATCTTAGGTAGGGCCCAAGCGATGTATACGTCGCAGTTGGTTGGTCAAATCAGACACTTAAAACTCTCTAGACCGTTCATTAAATACCGACGTTTAACCAAGTCACAAGCAGTTTGATTTAAATAAAGCATCGCCGAAAACGCCACAATTGAAATGGGCAAATTTCAAAAATTCGGTCAGTTTGAAACAAAAGACTGAACACACAGCCGTTCACAGATCCGTCATTTTGTCACTGACTGACTCATCATCGATAATAAAAATTCGAATTTACTTCTAGCAGACCTACCAGCTTGAAATTGTAAACAAGCGAGGTCTACAGTTCTCACAAAACTACTAGTGTTTATTACTGATTCACTCACCAACTGCACCCATCCTCAGATAGAAGCTGCCATAGTGATGCGCTCTGGTCGCCAGCGCGAAGCCGAGGGACAGCCTCTTGGCAGCGAGCTGAGACTGAGAGAGCGGTGGCGGCATAGTACTCTGCTCAGTTCTGGAAGAACAGCTGTCCGACTCTGATGGGGACGAGCTGGAGTCTGTTTCTGTGGGAAAAGGACAAAACATTAGACATCACCTGGATATCTGCAGCGATCTTCTAGCTGCTCTGACGAAATATGGAAAAAAAACGGTCAAGTGCGAATCGTACTCGCGCACGAAGGGTTCCGGATGGTGTAGAGTGAATTGTTTGGATTTTACATAGCAAAATGTTGTTTACAAAGTTATTGGTGCGGCTACTTTCACACTCCATGTACGTAACCAGGTGCATTCATAAGTTTGTGTTTGGTATTGAAAGAATTGTTGTATGGGAGCCCCCTTAAATATTTATTCTATTCAATTTTTCAGAAATACATCATCTGTGAAAATTTCGGTTGATCCGGTAGAGCCCGGTGACAGACGGATGGACGGACGGACAATGGAGGCTTAGTAATAGGGTAACGTTTGGCACCCTTCGGGTACGGAACTCTAAAAATGAACCGGTTAAGTGCGAGTTGGACTCGCATACGAAGGGTTTCGTCCCATCGTACAAGAAAAAACGCAATAAAACAAGTATCTTGTAAGGGGACCCCTTGATTTTTAAAAATCGCTTGTAGTTCATGATAGTTGCTGTACAGCGGCAACACAAATACACATTATGTAAAAAAATTAAAAATATGCTGCCTGTTATGGTTTATTACATGAGATACAATCTGCTGACGGAGAGCGAAGGCTTTGTAATTTCTATCCCGTTATATACAGTTAATATCCTTCGATTACGGGATCCTAAAACTAAAGTTCTAAAACTAAGTTCTAAAGTTCGGGATCGTAAAGTTAAAGGCAAGCAAAAAAGTTAAATTTGAGTAATGTCCATATGTATGTAATGACTTCATGTCCAAGTTTTATATTGTGCAAGAGATTATACCAAACACACTTCTTATGGGTAAAACAACTCATAGTAGATTTCTAAATTCACCTACCTACAGAAGGAATTAAATGGCAATGGGCTGGACACATCTGTCGCAGAAATGACGGAAGATGGAGCTCTAAAGTTTTGTTCTGGAGACCCCGCACAGGAAAAAGAAGCGTTGGAAGACCTGCGACACGGTGGTCCGACGACATAAAGATCACGGCCGGCCTATCCTGGACGAGAATGGCCGCGGACCGCACAAGATGGAGGACGACTGGGGAGGCATGTGTCCAACGGTGGACGGTGAAATGAAATGCTGAAGAAGAAGACAGAAGGAATGAGCGTTTTTCTCAGAACTAAAATAAAATATTTTCCAAGTGATTAAATGGCACTTTATAAAATAAACTGCTCTCTTTCAATGAAAACTAAGAACGTGCCTAGCTTACAAGAGTTGAGCAACTTTTTAATCTTTCCGAGCCATTTGAATTACAAATGCCACTCCGCAGGGAACGCCTCGACAAGAATATATTCCACTATTTCGCAACAGCTAATCGCGCGATTCATGCGAAAACCAGGAGGAATAAAAAACAAAGGAAATTTATGTTAAGGGAAAGCTGGAATTTATTTCACAAATCACATGCCAAATATCGCGCCTCGTGTGCCAGTGACGGCTTTGCGAATTCATCTGAACGCCGAAAATAAAGCCTGCGTATTTCAGTTAATTGCTATTGGCAAGATAGAGAGGAATTTCGAATTTTGAAAATTCTGTGTTTACTCTGTTACAGGAGTGGTATTTGACTGCAAGTTAAAATAGATAAATCAAATCAAATCAAAATCATTTATTTCCATAGGATGTTGTTACATCACTTAGATCCGTCATTACATTTTTTTGGGTGAGTTCACTAACACAATGGCGGAATCTGTGGAGAAGAGCTCACCGAAGAAACTCCACAGTCGTCGCATCTTTTGCGTTTCCTTTTTTAAATAAAATATTGTCAAATTACAAAATGAATGCTAATTATATATCGAAACAGCCTGTTACTCAAACAATCTATTCCCATGGACATCTGTCCTCTAAGTAATCAGATATCCTATAGTAACCTTTTTTATACAATTTCTGTTTTATTATTATTTTAAACTTGTCTAAAGGTAAGTTTTTAATATCAGTAGGGACCTTATTGTAATAGCGTATACAATTGCCTTTAAAAGAATTACTAATTTTATGTAGTCGGCTTACATAAGCAACCAACTTGTCTTTATTTCTAGTATTAAAATTGTGTATATCACTGTACTTCTGAAAATTAGTTATATTTCTTTTTACATACACAAGATTGTCATAGATATATTGTGACACAAATGTCAGAATATTGATTTCTTTAAACTTTTCCCTCAGTGACACTCTAGGCCCTAATCTATAAATTGCACGAACAGCCCGTTTCTGCAGAATAAATATACTATTAGCAAATACTTTATACTCTATACTTTTTAGGAACTGTCAAAACGGTAATTTTGATCACGAGTTCTATGAAATACTATAGCATTTGTGATGGTCAAATGTTGTCTGCTTAACTCAAAATTTAGTTTATAAAATACGATTGCTGGAAATATACAATTGTGATATTGTCAAATGTTTTTGTTGAAATAGCTTCAGCTTGGGACACGTTTCTAGATTTATTGGACTACCTTGTCAAATACCGTATTGATTCTTAAATTCTAAAATGCTCCACCTGCCATGATGCCGTAATATTACGGTGTTCAGTTACCAGCGAGATTAATTAGAATTGTTAACGAGCAATAACCGATACCTTTTGGCACGCGGCCGAAACTAAATTACTCCTTTTCCCCTTCTAAAACTTTTCCGAAAGGGTTTTTAAATTGCATTATTATTCCCGCACAAAGATGAGAACGGGGATTAAATAATACCGGACGAGTCGCACGACAGTGCCTCCCAGCTATTCGAACCCTTGAAAACACGATTTTTACTTTTATTACCTCTAACTTTGCAAATTGTGGAGTTCCATTTAATTTGACGCTAAACTTTTGATAATTGTTTGAATAAACAGAGTACCGAAGAAGGCGTCATGTCACAAACAATATAAAAACCGTTTAAATTTGAGAATATCGAAACACAGAGTGAGCTTAATCAATAAACTTAGAGAGTATTAAACAGGGCTGGGCTCTTATGACGACCCGAATGGCCGAGTCGGCAGTGACCCTGCCTACGAAGGCAAGGGTCCCGGGTTCGATTCCCGGTGGGGGCAAATATTTGTCTGATGAGCACGGATGCTTGTGCCCTAATCATGGTTGTTTATCTATCTAAGTATAATATTTATCTATATAAGTATGTGTATCGTTGTCTAGTACCCAAGATACAGGGAATCCTAGTTTGGGGCTAGATCAATATGTGTAAATAGTTATTATTATTATTTATTATTATTATTATGACATAGTATAAATAAATAAGAACGTAAACAAGTACCCCGTTGGTATGATATCCACCTATTTTTGCTCTAACGGATAGGGTTGTCGCTGAGCACCGGGCCACTCCGTGCAACGTCCATTGCAGGGCACGGCTTTGTTGCTGCAGAATAAAGTAGTCGTACTTAATAAAATGCTAGTGAAACTTAAGAAATTTTATGTTGTAGCAATCTCTGTTAAAAGATAACTTACTAACTATCTATTGGTATATCGTGTATGGCATAACGTCTCGTTTTATCATCGGAGAGTTATGAGCGCAGCGCAAATCACAATCACAAGCCTGGCGAACGAAGTCTGACCCTGTCCTGTCCTGCGCACCCGCAGTGCACCCCAAATCTCAGCGTGTGCGTGTAGCGGCGCGTTGCGCTTACGCGGAACGGCCGAACGCTCACTTTTCTATTAAGATATCCGGGCGTGCTCTTGGAGGAACACTCGCAGTCACATGCACATCGCATGCATACATACTTACAGGACTAGACAAACTCTTACTGCTCACTAGAAGAACTAGTAGAATGTCAAAAAAATACAAAACATCTGTATCTCCAGATGTCGGCAATGGATTGGTTGATCGTAGAACATCTTTGCCGATAGCTATAGAACCGCTTAGACTAGAAACAGTCCGCACACTCTACCAGCAGCGACATAAGCCGCGACTTCAGCCTTGAATCATCTGTTACAGAAGTTATTGGCCATTACAATGCAATACATACTAGCAACAGCAGCATTGTCGCCCCGGCCTCGGGAGCGCGACTTGTCTCGAGCGAGCGCGGCGTACATGTAGAGAAGGAACACCATACTGCCGATGTAGAGGTAAAGATAGAAACCCTGCAACAAAGAAACCAATAAACTCTTGGTACTCTTCATCATCATCAATCTATTTAAGAGCTCAGTGTTTCCTCCTCACGTACAGTCACCCAAGCAGGGCCAAGCAACCTGAGACCGATAACAAATTCGTTTACTTACCTCATAGAAAGAAGGGGGAATGTATGTCGATATCACTTCGGCCATAGGAAACGCGACGCCCATTACAACCAGGAGTTTGCCATAGAGAGCTGATAGAGTTGTTGCCAACGCGTCGCCACTGCGAATGAAAAAACATAACACATAAATAAAATTTAACATAAGCCACGTCACAACTGTATCGGAGCCAATCCGAATGTGAAAAGGCGTGAAACTACGTACTATATGTACTTTAGAGTTCAAGAAAGATTTTGGAAATTATTACATTGGTAATCGTCCGTGGTTTAGCGGTATTCGCACATCGGAAACGATCGTGCGGGTAGCAACATCTGGCTGAGTCAAGTACTGGATGGGTGTCCGTTTCTATGTGGGATTTGTTTCGGGCGCTTCCGTATTTCGGATGACGCGTTAAGCTACTGTCACTAGTCGGTGGTAATAGTCGTAAAGCTGGTCAGAGGCCCTAAAAGGGCAGCTTGAATACAAGTAGCAGTCGGGTTTCCCACTAGCCCGACACCTCTCCATCAACCCTCACTGAGCGTGGTGGAGTATAAGAATAATACCTTGGACACTATTTACACACATTGATCTAGCCCCAAACTAGGATTCCCTGTATCTTGGGTACTAGACAACGATACGAATACTTATAATATTATACTTTGATAGATAAACAACCATTACTAGGGTTTAAACATCCGTTCTCATCAAACAAATATTTACCCCCACCGGGACTCGAACCCGGGACCCTTGGCTTCGTAAGCAGGGTCACTGCCGACTCGGCCATTCGGGTCCGCAATCTTACTCGTATCCGGGTGAAGGCCCGTGCGCCTCGGTGGGGACATTAGTGGGCTACATTATTATTATTTATCACATTAGATTATATCAATAAATATTTTCTCACTGCACAAAGTACAAGCCCGAATGTCGGTTCGTTTTATTCTAAAAAGAAACCATTTACATTTAAACTTGTCACTAGCATATCTATACAGGGTGGCCCACGCCTATGCCATATGGAGGGAAAGTAGCTTGAATATAGCAGTTAAACATTTTGCTGAAAAAAGTTTCATTTCTATTCTAATAGCAATTTGAACTGAGTTTAAAGATTAAAAAAATGCCTGCCTGAACCAGGAATCGAATTCGCTGAATGTGAAAAATAAATGACCCTGTAATTTTACGATACCGATCCAGAGACTAATGAATGAAATATAGAATTCTCTTTAGAGATATAGATAGTAATTAAATATATACATACTATGTATGTATTTATTAGTGTATATATTTAAAAATATATATATTTATATAGTATTTATATCTAGTTTTTGTTTATGTAAGCCCTCGAATATTTAGTTAATATTGTTTTAAATTCGTTATTTAGATATGATATATATCTAACCATATATTAGTTATTTAGATATGTACTAAATTATATTTTTGTACACATTGTCTACCCCTGCTCGGCAATCGACCTTTCCCATCCTAATTTGGTTTGCTGGAAGAGATCTCTTATCAGAGATAAGCTCACCTTTGTACACTATTTTTATGTAAGTCTTTGTCCATATATTAATTTTGTGCAATAAAGAAATTATGAAATTATGAATGAATGAATGAATGAATGGTACCTCTCCAACCAGGGTTCTAAACGGTCTTTCGGCCGGCATACCAGAGGACACAAATTTTGAAGGGAGGGAGGGAACAGCGCGTGAGGATTTTGAAGGAGGTGTTTTAATCGACCGACTCTTCAGCCTGAAGCCAATATAGGACTGGGTGGATGTGGATAATAGAGAGCTGCTGTTGTTTCCTTCAAGTTCTTGTTTTTCTTCTATCTTCAGGTATCATTGGTTGAGTTTCTTGAGTCTTGTTCGGTTAGGTTATGCGACAAGCTCTCAGTTTTGCTGTCCGTTTCAAAGATACGGTATATTTGACTCGAGGCCTTCCTAACTTCGTCCGTGTTGTGTGCTGTTTCTATCCAGTGACTATGTTCTTACCGTTGCATTCAATGTTATGTTTGAGGGAATCCTTTCAGGTGTAAACGGATTGGCCGACTTTCTTCTTTTTTGTTTCATACTTGATTCCGGCGTGAAGTAGGTGTTGTTGTGGGTGACGTAGAATATATGTAAAGTGAAGTGAAATGACTTAGAGTATGGTTTTTAATTTGTTTCGTTATTGTTTTGCCCTGTAGTAAATCGTGAATATTTTGATGTCTTTGATAGCTTCTGGCGTGCGTCGATATTTTCTTAGTGAAGAACGGTTAGCTTTTGTGAGGGCCTTGGTTTTTCGTCCTTAGGTTATACATGGTGAAATAACCATTTTATAACCTATCCAGTTCATGTTTGATTTCTTTATAAAATTTATTAGGTCTAAATTTATAATGCTTTTGCGATATCAAGAGCCGGATGTTCTGTTACCTTTGCGCCATTAATCTTCTAGTACTCTGCATAGTATGAAGATGTGGTCACTGGTGGATCTATTGCGAAGAAAAGCTGCATGGTAGTTCCTGAGTTATTTTATTGTCTAGTCTTGTTTTTTTAGTAGATATGTGGCGTAAATGCTTTATACTGTATCGCACATTGTTAATCAGCGATAGTCATTGGTGCCTTAGACCGTTTTATTCCAGGACTCCGGTATTTGATTTTCTGTCCAAGTGCTGTTCATTGTTGTGGCGATTACCTTTAACAGTTGTTGCGGTATTTCTTTTATAGTTCCGGGACTGTCGTTCTGTACCCGGTGCTGTTCCGTTATGCATATGACTAACTGATTTTATTTTCTATGTTGGCTTTTATCGCACCGGTCCAAGTAGTAATGCGCATATGCTTGTTTGTGACCTTTTGTTTTAATGTGGGGCTGTTGCGGACCATCGTAGATCCAGTGATGTCAAGGATGTCTTCTATTGACATTGCAGTTGATCCTGTTGTCCGTTTGGCTATCGATTGCTTGGTGCGTGGATATATTTTGTGATTCAATCAAATAAACGCTATCGTAGTGGTTTCCTGCAAAGTTGAGGTTGATGGACACCTGCATAAAGGTCCCTTATTTTCGGTATTTGTTAAGAAAGTTGTGGGCTGGCTGGGTCTTCCAGCAATAAAAGCTGCCAGATGCATAAGAGTGCAGTTTAGGATGAAGGGTCTCGAATTTTTCGTTATTGTTTTGTTTATCCGCGGTGGTCATTTGTTAATTGTCTGTATTCTGGAAAATGTTAAGGTCCCTTGTATGACGAGCACGTGTTTATGTTAGAATATGCAGTTATACAATAATGTAATTCTAGGTTTGTTTTGTAGAGCTCCGTTGTCTAATGAGCTTCACGCTTGTCCTTGACACAGGAGATGCAGGTTCAAATTCCATCCTTGCACCAATGAGATAATCAATTTATCCCAAGTACATCATCCGACGTTCAGTATTTTGGATGACACGCTAAGCTCTAGGTCCCAGCCACCATCGCTACGTCGCAGTGGTCGTAAAACCCCTCCACCAAACCGCACCGATCCAGTGAGAGAAAGCACGGCTCAATGCAACTCATATCGGGGCAGAGGCCCACGCCCCTTGGTGGGGACATTAATGGGCTACATTGATTGATTGGTTTATTTAACTGGCCAGGACCACAGTGGTGAATACTTTTTAACAGTATAGTAGGTTCTCACCCACTTCTACTCGATGTATTGTTTGGGTTTAAGGTATAACTATATCCTACCTATCTACCGGAACCATTACCGTATGGAATAGTTTAGATATGTAGAGGTAACATAATAATTGGAAGCGATCTTGATATTTGTTTGTGAAATGGTGTTAAGTAACGAAAGGAGTCTCCTGCCGGAAATACATTTAATTATGAGGCTTAATATGAATAAGAGTTTCTGAATCGGACTGATATCACCAGGCTGGTGCTTAGCTAGATTGACAGTGGTGGCTCCTGGCGGCGGTGCTGTGGATGCGGGTCCTAGATGCCTTTGTGCTTCTGGTTTTGGCCAAGTCTAAACTGCAAAGTCCGGCACAAGCAGATATCTAGATGTTTCACGAACTTTTACTAAGCGCTACACTGATATCACCAGTCATAAAATTCAGTATGTATTATGTATTAGCTATCTAATAATAAAATCGAACCTCAATCCGAATTAAGGGCCGATTCAACTGAGGTTCGATTTCGAGAACAAAGGCGTGGCGCGGCAGGGATTTGTTTACTGGGTTCACTTGAGAACGGCTGCCGAAAGACGACCTTCCGCTTTGACGTCCCAGAAGCAACTCCTTACTATACCGATCCAGAGACTAATAATATAAATAAACTAAATCCGTTCAGGCGGAGGAGGCCACTTTCTGACTAGGTCACTTTGGGATCAGGAATTTTTCTGAGGAGGTCACTTTCGGATTAAATCACTCTCAGAGGAGGTCATGCCGATGTTCAGTGAGGAGCGTTTGTTGTTTTAGGTCCCTCCGAAGTCCCATACAAACTATAATAACTTTATGATTTTTGAGAGGTGTCATTATTTTTGAAATCATACTCCTTCACAAAAAAGGCGAGCGATCAGATATCGGCAACTACCATCCTATCAGCCTTACATCCTACCTGTATAAGGCTTTTATCAAAGTGATAGAGCGCCGCATATCTGGTCTACTCGACCAAGCTCAACCACCCGAGCAGGCTGGGTTTCGACCCGGTATGTCGACCTCAGATCATATCATTACACTGAACCAGATTATTGAGAAGTATCACGAATATAACCTCCCTCTATATATTGCCTTCGTCGACTACTCAAAGGCATTTGATAGTTTGACACACACATCCATATTTACAGCACTCCATAATCAAGATATAAATACACACTACATCAGCCTCATCAAGGAAATTTATAGAAACAGTACAGCATCAATTAAATTACAGTTTCCGGGTCCATCATTTCCAATTGAAAGAGGCGTCAAGCAGGGCGATCCTCTCTCCCCTAAACTTTTTACGAGCGTGTTGGAAGAGGTCTTCAAGACACTAGAGCCAGATTGGGAGAGCAGGGGTATAGACGTCGGCGAGGCGAAGCTTACAAACCTTCGTTTCGCCGATGATATAGTCCTGTTTTCTAATTCACCTTCTGAGCTACAAACTATGCTGCAAAAACTCAGCCATGCAAGCCTCGAGGTTGGACTTAGCATGAACATGTCAAGGACCAAGGTCATGTGTTAAATTCCACGCCTCAACCGACAGGGCGTGGAATCTTGGTAGGGTTGTTTTTCAGTGGAATGTCACACAGTAGTACCGACCTTGACGCCATCGACTGGTATTCGAAAGCTCAATTCGAGGCAGGAATACGGGATGAGGAACACCAGGGTAGGGGGCGAGGGGAGTCGAATCTTACTCTCGTCGCAGCCCGCTGCTGTCGCCGTCGTGATGCTTGCCGACACAAAGGGTCGCTGTCCGACGGCGACGAATTGATCCCCGAATCACATCAACCTTTCACAACACGAAGCACTCACTCCGTGACGTGAAATCTACTTATTTCCCGACGATTGTTCCGTGATGATTATTACAATTAACATTCCGACCAGGCCCCGATACCTGTGTTAGACAATTATTACAAATAACATACAGCCAAGGCCCGAAAGCTTGACGCCGACATTTTTCATGTGCCAAAAAAAATAACCTCTAACTCGTCATTTCGTTTCTATACAAGTGACAGCTAGTGATGTCCCGATCACTCGCGGTCGATCCGCGCAATGAAAAAACCGGTGCGTTCCGAAGCATAAATATTAAACATCATGTCTAACAGCAAAGAGCATGCGGTAGACGTGGATGGGTTGAGAATTGCATATGTCCAGGAATATATCTATCTAGGCCAAATAGTCTCTTTCCAAGCGCGACAAGACAAGGAAGTCGATAGACGCGTCGACAATGCCTGGAAGAGCTTTTGGTCTATGAAGGAGCTGATGAAGGGACAACTTCCGTTGTCCCTGAAACGCAAGCTCATGGACATGTTCATTCTTCCCATCCTTACCTACGGAGCCCAAACCTGGTCTTTGACTGACGCGCAAAGGTTCAAGCTCGGTGTTTGCCAGAGAAACATGGAGCGCAGTATTATCGGTGTTCGGCTTTAGACCGGATCCGGAATACAGAGCTGCGCTCCCGAACAAAGATAATAGATGTAGCTCAGAAGGCTGCTCAACTAAAATGGGACTGGGCCGGCCATGTTGCTCGGATGCTGCCGAATAGCTGGGCTAAGAGAGCCACAGACTGGCTCAGAGAAAATGCAAAGAGAAAGCGTGGCCGACCCAGGAAGAGATGGAGTGATGAGTTGGGTCTATGGGACAAGGAGTGGAGGGAGACCGCTCAGGAAGAGGGGAAGAGAGGCCTTTGCCCAGCAGTGGGACATGGTGGGCTCGTAAAAATAATAATAATAACATTATTTTTGAATGGCGTCACCGTTTTGACAGGTTTCAGTATTTTGACAGGTATCACCATTTATGACAGGAGTCAAAATAAGGACACCTTTCATAAATAGTACAACTTGTCAAAAAATACTCTTTTAAAAATAGTGACATCTGTCAAAATAGTGACACCTTTCAAAAATCAATAAAGTTGTCATATTGTCTGAAGTTGTGTCTCTCCTTTTAAGAAAATATCTGTTAGATAGGTATCCGAAACGTATGATGTACCTAAATAGATTCAAATAGATTGTGATTGACAGTACAAAAGCGAGCATCCGCCTGAACGACAAAATCATAAGATTTTTTTATCTGGAAAAGTCAAAGTCAAAGTCAAAGTACTTTATTACTGTAGATATTTACATATACTTAGCAAACGTCAATTTTGCCTCTTCTCTACATTGGACCACTGTGGTAGAAGAAGGGCGTAGAAACTCCCACAGATTGATTTTTAGATCTCTTTTAAAAATAGGTTGTGCTTAACTATTACAAATATGAAAATTTTTATTATTATGATTAATAAGCAGGAATAAATAATTACAAAATTATTAACAGTAAGGCCTGTGTTGAGCTAGATTAACCCCATACAGTCCTGTCATTTAACACGTTCCCTGTCCCCATATAAAATGTTAGAACATACCCGTAAGTCCAAATTATTTCTTGCTATACATCTAGACGCAGGTTATATACGTTTCCGAATATGTTGTTACAAATGGAAAAGTCATAGGTTTTCCCGGAAAATCGCGTGTGACTTCGTTTGGAGTCATGGACTTATCAATATAATAATGTGTATATCCATGCGGAGTCATGGACGTATGGATCTAAAATTCTTTGCTTGCAAAGTTTATTTCATATACCCTCACGTTTTAAAAAAAAAAGGAATTGACGTTTCAGACCAGTTGAGCAGCTACAATAACCCTTCTAGAAAAACCTTGGTATGGTACAAAAAAATTGCTCTAGACATGATATCGATTGCCGTTATAAATTCTTACATTATATACAACGAAGTTGGAAAAAACACTGGTCAAAAAAAGCTGACAGTATTGTCTGTACATGAACAAATAATAAAACATCTTCTCACTATTACAAACGAAAGCAGACCCTTGACTTCTGCAGAAGCATCAGGAAGTAAACACAGTTTCGAAAAACTTGAAAAACCAGAAGGACGATCGTCTTACAAGAAACGCTGTTCCGGTTGCTACAGTAAGCTGATTTCAGAAGGAAAAACATCAAAAACTGCGGGAGCAAAGGCTTCAAAAGTGACAACTTGGTGCCCAAAATGTAAAAAAGCTTTTTGTCGCCCATGTTACAATGTTTTTCATTGATTTATTTCATATTTAATAATAACTGTCTAGATAAAACTGTTTTAATTTTTACTTCATACAAAAAATTGGAAAATAAAATACGACGGATTTTTTACCCAATGTGTGCTTCAATTCCTACTTCACACGTCCGTGTAAAAAAAATTAAAGTAACTCACACGTCCAGTAAAATAACCTACATAGATTCTACCTGAAGTATGTGACTCCGTATGGAGTCACAGACGTCTCAGTCAATACCATTTGTGACTCTTAACGGAGTCACTGGACTGTTAACGTGTTAAGTAATCTTGAACATTGTAATATCCCTTTTTTGACAAAGTCGCTTTAACATGCTTTTTAAATTGCTCAAATGGAAATTTCAAAATCTCCAGAGGAATCTTATTATAGAAGAGAATACACTGACCCTTGAAAGAATTGCTAACCTTCGCGAGTCTAAATCGGGGCGCACACAGTCTGTGATTATTTCTTAGGTTAACATTACAGCTATCGCTAATTTTGGAAAATGTTGTTAGGTTCTTGCGTACATACATTATATTTTCGAAAATAAATTAACTAGCTACTGTTAGTATGTCAATTTCTTTAAAAAGCTCTCTTAAGGAGTCTGATCGTTTTAAATTATAAATTGCTCGAATAGCTCTTTTCTGTAAAATAAAAATAGTTTGAATATTCGCTGCTTTCCCCCACAACAAGATACCATAGGACATCACACTATGAAAGTAAAAACATATCATCTTTAATAAAAGAAAAGCCTTTTTCTACTTATTTTCTATTTACTTTGAATCAATTCGTTGTTAGAAGCATGGCAGAAAAATTGGTCTAAAATTTAAAACCATAAGTCTAAAATTTGGCTGACTTGTTTCCTTGTGAAACTGATAACTTCTGAAGTTCAGAATTTATTTTAATAAAACATAGCTAAGAACCATTGGAGAGAAGTGTATTACCAGTTACAGAAAACCGCATTAAAATCCATCAACCTGTTGGAGCGCTAGAGTGCCACAGATAGGATCTATTTATTTATTTAGGTTTACAAAATGGATAAGAAAAAAAAAACACACAGACAGACTTAACATACACACAGACATAAAAACTTATGAAAACTCGCTTTTTCGTGAAGGGGTTAAATAAATGTCATTGGTATAAACTCATAGCAGTCCTTACAGATTGCGGATCCAACATATAATCTATTGCGCCACCGACGACTTTGTTGGGCAATTTAAGAAAAATAAAAACCATGTTAAAGCGACTTTGTCGAAAAAGGGATGTTACAATGTTCAAGATTACTTAAATGACGGGACTGTATGGGGTTAATCTGGCTCAACACAGACCTTGCTATTAATAATTTTGTAATTATTTGTTCCTACTTATTAATTATGATATAATGATATTATAAAATTTGTATTAGTTAAGCACAAGTAATGTTTAAAAGAGATCTAAAAATCAATCTGTGAGAGCTCCTACGCCCCCTTCTTCCACAGTGGTCCAAAGTAGAGAAGTGGCAAAAAACTACGATTGCTAAGTATATGTAAATATCTACAGTAATAAAGACATTTGGAATTGGAATTGGCACTACGAATTCGCGATTATATCTGAATGATGATGATTTGGTAATTCGCAGAGGAAGTGCTATTAAAACATCTCTCTTTTATGAGGACTCGCTTAAATTTATAACATCATTATTCATTATCAAATATGTTTATTATTTGTGGCTGTAGCGGCAACAGTAATACAGATTCTATAAAAAAAAATACTCTCTTACTATTACGGTTGATGAGATACAGCCCGCTGATGGACTTTGTAATAGGGTTCCGATTGATCATTTGTTTAATTTAATGGTATTTTAAATAATAAGCTTTATTTGGAAAAATAAATCCTCATGATTGTGCGTATCGCCAATAAAAAATCGATCTGTGTCATAAAATTACAGTTTATTTTTTACATACACCCTATACGTTGATTTTTAAAGTGACGACCGACACCACAAGATAGTTTAGGGATCGCTTGAAACTAAAAAATATTTTTTGTTTTCCCTCGCATAATTTGATTCACAAATTAAATTGCCGTGTTCAATTTGTCCTTAAATAACCGGAACCTTTGGACACCTCCGGTCAGTCCACGTGGTGCGGCACCCAATATTGCGAGTGCGGTAGCAAGCGATAGATAGTAAGTATGGCCACAATTTGATGATATCTGATATATTATTAAGATCTTAAATAAAATAAAGGAAGACCATTTTCTAATTTTAGTAGATCAATTCAAACAAAGTTCTTGTTAGAAAAACGACAAAGTCAGAAAATTCAATGTTTAATTTCATGGTCTCCGTTTCCTTAAAATAAAGATCAATAATAAATTTTGAAAAAATCTTTATGATCCAATTTCGATCGGTATCTTATTATTATTACAGTGTTATTTTTTCACATAGCGTGTTCGATTCTTGGTAAAGTCAGAAGAGTTTTTCTTCAGTTTTCTTTCAGCAATATATTCCATCTGCAATATTTAACCCTCTCAATAGCCTTAAAAAAATGGCCAATTGTCATGGCGGCCAGCCACTTTACCTATTATTATTATTTTCATTTACTAGTTTACGTTTATCCTCTATTTCCGGCCAGTATTGCCAGTAATAAAAAGTATAGTGGGTAGTAGTCATTATTTTATAATAATAAATAAATATAAATATTATCCCAAGTCCATACTAGGTGTTCATGCGCGAGTGGACGGTAGGTAAATTAAAATTTAATGCAAGTCTAGGTGTTCACACGCCAGTGGACAGATAAAGAAACTTTTCCTCCATGTGGCATAGCCGTGGGACACCCTGTACAGCTAATTACAGTTGCGAAGTTTGCAAGTGGCATTCGGAATTTCAGTCTCATTATACCAGTGTCGGGCTTAAACGTATAAATTCTCGGGCCTTAGTATTTCGCGTTCATTAACAGGCCGACATTTGCATAAGTTTTGGAATGCCTTGGTAATTTGAAATGCTAAAGTAAAGTAAAAGTCCTAAAGCTCTCCTGTTAAGGGGCACCGGATTATGACTGGAAATATTCAGCTGAAACTAAAGGGCTGAACATAGGCCAATGGCATTGAGAATTAGACAAAGAAAACAAATACCCGTCGCATCGCGTCGAAGCAGACTGACGCATGCTCCCGCGCAGAGCCCCGCGGGGCAGCCCGAGCTCCGAGACCAAGAAAATTATAGAAAATATTACTAAATTCCTGTAATAATAACATTAAAAATAAAATAAAACAACCAAAAATTTTCCCTTTTTTTACCTATTTTTGCGTGTAAGTTTCATATAGGAAACTGATTCCGTCTCCGAGCGCTTGTTCATTTAGTTGAATAATAATGCATTGCGAAAAATATTTTTAAGTATTAAATATAACAGATATTAGGTAATTTTAAAAGTCCATTCTTATTTCTAATAGACCTTTTATAACATATATTTATCCTACATTTTTATGTTGTCTAGTTTAGCCTAGAATTGAAGCTAAAGATGCATTTCTGGCCATATTTAATCCCTTAAGTGAAATATGTGGTAACTGGCCGTTTGGACCCCTATTTAGATAGCGATTCAGATTTGAACGGAAATATCTAGAGCTGTTTTTTAATCGATCCTATATGCAACTTATGAATAAGTTATAGCTTATATCTGTCACCGTAAGTAGTATTTCGTTTGCAATTGAAGTTTAAATCAGTTTACTATTTAACGGTTTTATTGTAAACTAACGCATCATATCGTGAGCTGTACGGTACAATTTACAATCTATCGATAGTTTGTAAAGTAACGATAAAAAAACATTAGGTCATAAACTAACGGTTTGACAGTCTTGCGGAGACATACACTTTGATATGTTACGTCATATTATATTTAATTTTGAAGTCAAATGTTACACAAAAGCCTTTTATCTACACACGTATCATAAACCCTCTTTAATGCGTTCAAAAACCGAACGTTACGATCAGCATTATGTAAAACTACTTGGTAAAAACTCGTTTCGAATCTGGAAAACTACACATAATGGTCATTATGTGTAGTTTTTCTACATATAATGACATTCAAATTTCGAACGCCGACGCCCACCCGCGTGCCGTCCCTAGTTTGTCTGTGAAGTTGGTACTGACATTCAAATTTCGAACGCCGACGCCCGTCTGCGTGAAGTTGGTACTAAAGAACAAGCTAAACAATTGCAGAACCACAATGCCGGTCAAACATGCGGTTCCTGAACACATCAAAGAGAGCTTATGATATGTGTGTAGATAAACTAGTGTATGTAACTGTACATAATTAGGCATTAAAACTCTCGAGTGATATTATTGCTATAAACCCACTCTCGAGTTTTAATGCCCTCCATTATACCGCAGTCACATAAACTACTATTTTACACAAAATTATATTTATAAAATACCTCCCGGAAATATGGAATTCTTATATTAAATTTTTGATAGTAGTAGTATGACATTTATTTAGATTCTTTATGTACCCAGTCCAACAGCCAATTTTGTAGCAGTTAGCCGGTCCATCTGATTCCGTTCCTTACTGTCCATCCGATTGACGGCCTCTGTGGCGCAGCGGTTGTGGCTTTGCCTACCATGCGAGAGGTCCCGGGTTCCATCCCCGGCTGGGGGTAAAGAAAAAAAAGAAAAAAAAACAAAAAAAAAACAATCCCCATGTCTTGGATGTTTATATGTGTGTGACGTCGCTGTTTCTGGTTACCACGACACAGGGTATCCTAGTGTGGGGCCAGAAGCAATGTATGTGCCTGTATGTAAATGTTTATGTTTATGTTTATGATTAAGAAGCACATTCTTCGCAATATAGAAACGAATGAAAATCCAAACTTTGGAGACGAAGAGAACTCTGAGGCTCAAGCAGGAATAATTACCAGAGGGAAAAAGTGTTCGAGTACAGATAAAATAAACCTTATGTCATTATACATAAGAGTCACTGACAGTACAATTCGCATACTTTTTGGACGCGTAATTATTCCTACTTTCCCACACAGTTCTCAACAACAACATGGCGTCCCGCCTTTTCCCATACGGGGTGGCACAGGCACAATTGTGCCCACGTTCTACTGAGGAATACTTTGAGTTCTCATCTCTAAGAAGGTAGGATTATGTTATCGAGTCTCAAAATGGAGTCCCGCAATTTCTTGGGTCAATTCAATTCGACGAGTTTTGCCCCGCGGGAGCTTGTGTAGATATCGATACTCAGAATCTACAGGCTGTTACAAAGAGAAATATCTAAAAAGTTACCTATACAATCATTCATCAGGTATGAACCTGCAGTTTCTCTTCCTCTTTGAGGCACTGTAATATCGGATTCATAGTGATAACAGAAAGATGTACCTTACCTAAAAAATCCTTGAGAGACTAAAATCCCTATGTTACATCGACCCGAATGGCCGAGTCGGCAGTGACCCTGCCTACGAAGCCAAGGGGCCCGGGTTTGAGCCCCTGTGGGGGCAAATATTTGTTTGATGAGAACGGATGTTTGTACCCTGGTCATGGTTGTTTATCTATCTAAGTATAATATTTATCTATATAAGTATGTGTATCGTTGTCTAGTACCCAAGACATAGGGAATCCTAGTTTGGGGCTAGATCAATGTGTGTAAATAGTGTCCAAGGTATTATTATTATTATCGTGAACTACTGAAAAATAAGAACCTTTCTCAAGACTTCCCAATTCACAATCAGAAAAAGTCACACCAAATCTACCCTCGACCTTACAACCGAAGAGAGAGCATTCGTATGAAACTACTGAATAATATCAAAGGTGTTCGAATTTGACCGAACAAGAGCAAAGCACGTGCCATAAAGAAGCCACATTTTACTTAGCACCAATTTCAGATGAGCTCCGGAGCTCCCGGAATTCATATAAACGTCTAAGAACCCCTTCAACGGGCACACTGCGGGGCGGGTCCTCGTAAATTGGCCGGCCCCCTGCTTCAGCCCTCCCTTTAGACGAGGGTTCCTCTGTGGGGTTCCCTGTGCAAGTCGTTGCTATGGCAACGACATGTTATTGGCTCCCCACCGCTCGCAAGACGGAGTCTGTTTCGTCTCAAAGTAACTTAAATACAGCGTGTAACAGAACGTTGAAGTCATATTTTATCTCATTGGTACATGTTCAGGAATCGAACCTGGTGCAGGGTCGATTCCTGAGCATGCCCTGTGTGAGAAGCAAGCGTAAAACCCATTAGACCACGGAGCTCTTTGTTTTGATGTTATATATTCATGTACATATTGATAAGTAGTTAGTTAATTTAATTATTTGACGTTGTGAACATTAGTCAATCTGTTCTTTAATGTGTCCTGTCCATCCTAGGTTTGCTGGAAGAAATCTCTTTTTAGAGATAACCTCGTCTTTGTACACGTATAGTTTCCATTTCGATGTGTCTGTATCTTCTGTATATGTGCAATAAAGTATGAAGAAGGTGTTAGTGACGGCATTCGGAACCATTTTTACTATGAAACCGATCTGGGCGACTTAATTTTTGCAATTTTCAGATACTTGTGAAGTGAAAGCGGTTCAGAATGATAGTCCCTAACAAACCCTTTTAATATGACTATTATTTTTTGTCACATCCTGTATATTGGAATAAGGGCTCAGAGCAAAGGCTGTGCTGTCTTCTCCATACCTGTTTAGGGACTAGATTATGACGTCGTTAATTTGAGTGGAGCTCAGCTAAGGGGGTTGTGTCATTGAAATGCTAAATACTCGAGATGTCATTTGACGTTTATGGGGATTGTTTTGTTGAATCAACGTCAACGTATCAAGAAACAAGTTAATAGAGATATGCTCGCCTGGGTAGATGTTTTTCTTTTACTGCCAACCTATTGATTTTTTCTGTACTTAATACATTATAAAAGGGAAATATTAAACTGCACATCAAAAATACTGATTTGCACAGCAAATATACTGATTTTCACAGAAAATATCAGGGCAAAATACTGCGGTAGCTTAGGTGAAGGGTGAAGTGGGTGAGCGAAGTGAAGTCCCCTTGATCCTTCGTATTAGGTTGAACATGTATCAAAAATACTTAAAACATAAAAAGTGTTTTTGCTGATCCTTTTTTGCTGTGAAAATCAGTATTTTTGATGTGCGATCAAATATGCCCATTAATGACCCCACCGAGGGGCTTTTACCTGGATACGAGAAAGATTGAGCCATACTCCACCACGCTGGCTCAGTTCGGGTTGGTGGAGGGGTTTTTACCTCTTGAATACCACTTTTCCATTATAGGTTTTAAATTTTATTACCATGGCATAAGGTTCAAATCTACCCTCGGGTTTTGAGAGGTTAAGACTACTACTACCGAGTAGCGATACCTACAGTTTAAAGTATCATCCGAAACATGGAACGTGCAATAATATACTTAAGATAAACTAATTATCTTATTGGTACATGGTCAGCACCAGATTCGAACCTGCATCTCCTGCGTGAGAAGCACTAGACTACGGAGCCGTAATAAATTATATGATATCAAAAATATTTTTAGAACTATGGAAATAAATTAAATTCAAACTCATAACAACTGAGATAACTATTGACCAAGTTAATAACTTAAAAACCGTCTTCAAGTTCAAGCCCTATTTCCCCCCCCCCCCCCCCCCCCCCCCCCCCCCCCCCGGTCGGTATACGCATGAAGTCTATGTACAAGAAAAGTCCTCATCTGTGTATTTTTTGTATTTATAGATTTTTCAAAAAGTGATAAATCAATTTTGATAAAATTTATATGGGACCACCTCAGAAATATGACCTACCACTCAAAACAATAATCACAAAATCGGTTCGCAACAACGTTCTGGCTTCACCTGTGTCTGATGAAGCCACGCTAGTATATGGTTTAGTTAGGTTAGGAATTAGACTAAGAAACAATGTTGTGCCTGTGAATTAGTTTACGTAAGAATATTAGTTGACCTTAACGAGGGCGACATAGTCATTTTTTGTACTAAGACCTCAATAAATAATAAACAGATTAAAAAAAAAAACTGACGGAGTAATCGCGTAACAAACATGCAAAAAACAGACGAATTGAGAACCTCCTCCTTTTTGAAGTCGGTTGAAAATAAACATAAACATTTATGTGGGCACATACATTCCTTTTGGCCCTACGCAAATCTTAGTGTAGTGGGAACCAGAAACAGCGATGTCACACACCTATAAACAGACCTAAGATTTTTTCCACTTTCCCCAGCCGGGATTTGAACACGGTACCTCTCGCTTGGGAAGCTCAGCCTCAGCTGCTACACCACAGAGGTCAACAAAGATAGAATGATTCTTCATCATAATATAGCATAACTTTACAAACCATGTCACTGGGGGAAGAATCCCATAAATTGTGTAACAAAAGATTTTCAAAGTAATATTAAAATGTTCCTCTCATTTCGCTTCTTGCTCTACTTTCTATGCAATCCAGCGAGCAGGCTTTGTTAAGGAAAAAAGCAATTATCCTCAACATTCCAGTCACCTAGTTACATAGGATTTTTTCTGCAGCATCCTTTTGCAAGAAGAAAATCACGTTTAACACTGGAGCAAAATGAAACGGCAAAAAAAATATTACTCGTCTGGTAAATTGTTTACTGGGTCTTAAGGACCTGCCACACGGCAGGCAACATGGTGGCGCAAGTTGCCAGCAAGTCGCCGACAAGCGGCTACATGGCACACAACAAAAAACTCACAGCCAACCAATGTTGTCAACTGCACCGAAATTACGGTAAAACGGCGGCGGTTGGAGCTCGTGGTCGGCGACAAGCTTCTACTCGGCTGACAACAAGCTCACTGTAAGCGCAGGAGTCATTCAAGTATTACCCAAGCACCAAAGTCTGGTTGGGGGCGGGTCACTGCTTAGCTTATTTTTGATGATAGGAGGGACGGGTTCTGGATGGTGACTACGTTAGCAATATTTTACCATCTTTTTGTAATAAAACAAAATGAATAGAAATATCTTTTATATGATATGAATAAAGAAATTATACATAGTATGTTAATAATTTGTCTTTCGCGCAGGATTTGTGTAATATATATGGATATAGAAAACTAAAACTACTAAAAGTATGCTTACGTAATACTTGAATGACCCCTCACAGCAAGCTCGAACGTTCGCCTCCTCTTACCGCACAAGCAGACTCTTGGCCAGTTTTGAACTCTTTTACCAAGACGACCAGAATGGCCGAGTCGGCAGTGACCCTGCCTACGAAGCCAAGGGTCCCGGGTTCGAGTCCCGGTGGGGGCAATATTTGTTTGGTGAGAACGGATGTTTGTACCCTAGTCATGGTTGTTTATCTATCTAAGTATAATATTTATCTATATAAGCATGTATATCGTTGTCTAGTACCCAAGATGCAGGGAATCCTAGTTTGGGGCTAGATCAATGTGTGTGAATAGTGTCCAAGGTATTATTATAAGCCATAAGGTTGAAAATCGCGGGCCATCGTACGAAAAGTGACTACACTGCAGAAGCTGCTTGTTGTCAGCTTGCAAGCAACCACCTGTTCTGCCATATAGCAGATCCTAGGATAGAACCTTATGGCTTGGTAAAAGAGTTCAAAACTGGTCAAGAGTCTGCTTGTGCGGGCGACGAGGAGGCGAACGTTCGAACTTTCTGTGAGAGGTCATTCAAGTATAACGTAAGCATAATTTTAGTATTTTCGTATGCGCAAAAGATAAATTATTAACTTATTCTTAACAAATAATGAATATTATAATTAATTTTTAATTTATTCAAAAAAATAAAAAAATGCTGACGTAATCACCATCCAGAACCCCCCGTCCCCCTTACATTAAAAATAAGCTAAGCAATGATCCTCCCCCAACCACACTTTGGTGCTTGCGTAATAATTGAATGACCCTTGAGCTTGCAGTGAGCTTGCTGTCAGCCGAGTAGACGATTCTCGCCGACCACGAACTCCAACCGCCTTCGATTTCGGTGCAGTTGACAACACTGCATGGCTGTGAGCTTGTTGCTGTGTGTCGTGTAGCCGCACTTGCGTTCCCCGCGTATCACGTTGACCGGGGGGGGGAGACAGAGCTATTTTTGGCGTATAGTTCCGTCTCTCACTTTCCCTCGTCACTACACTCCGCGGGGTAGACATGCTACGGGTGGGCTGGAACTAGTGTCGATTCCCAATGAGAATTAGACAAATAAAATAAATACTCATCGCAACGTGTGGAAGCAGACTGAGTCCATTAAAATATTACTCTCCTAAAACTCCTCCTCCTCCGTAAAATTCGAATTACAACTATACAATACATTTATATTAACATACTTTGTATACTTAATAATAAAATATGAAATAGACTCAAATTATATTTTTTTTATGAAACATAATATAAGTTATGTTTTTTTTTTATCAACTTGTCTGTGGCAGCGCCCACGTTAGCGCATGCGTGCTATGCGTGCATGCATGCTGGGTTTTGGCGCCATTCATACGTTTTGTTGTACTGAATTGCGCGGAAATATTGTTATTTTTGCTCAAAAATGTCCGATATAGACTTGCGCGTTTTGTGTCCGGAGAGGGAAAAGAATGATATGTATACTTTCCACTCCTGGTACTAATTCACTCGTTAAGTTCACTAGCTCCATTAGTTCCGGGGCTTACTAAGTCCCCTTTAAGCATCCAATTCTATTTCGTACCGAACGTTCCGACGAGTTAGAAGACATGTTTCGTTTTGTTCTGTCGTTCGTCATTTCCATTTCAATTTTCATTGCAAGGACGAAATAAACAGGAAGGAAAATCGGAACTACTCCTTCCTTACCATGAATACAAACAAAATTGTCCTTAGACGCACGACTAGACTAGGACTAGAGCCGGTACTATGAACTATGATGATGCAAAATTGCAAATAAAATTAGACCCTACCCGTAAGACGTGAGCTCCATTTTTGCATTTTGCTTTCTGTTCCGCTGACCTTAAGCAAGAGTGCGAAGGAAATATATTTTCAAAGTAGTAAGAACGGGAAAGAAAGATCGTACGTTCCGGGCGGGCGCTAGCATTGCTTGATTGAGGCGAATAGAAAAGTAAGAGAGAGAGGTTGGATGGCTGGAACGATATGTGGAGCTATGAACGATTTTAGCGAGCATGGAACGAGTGGGAAGCGTAGTACCAGCAGCCTTATGGCGTAAGTCGTCTGAGCTATGAACTTCATATAGACTTTTACGTTTGACACCTTGCACCAGCTTCATCTGTCAAATTGGTATCACGCAAGTAGCATCATAATGGAGGCCAAAACCAAGCTCATTGAATGAAGCCTAGAAGCCTTCGGTGATAACCCGCAATCGATGAAATTGTATGAGCATGAGATGAACCATAGACACACGCTATGAACTTCAGAGAGTTACGCCATAAGGCTGCAGGAGTGGAAGCGTATCATTTGAACTACTCGCTCCGGAACTACACAAGTCTAGTCCGATAGCAGTGATTGAGAAGAACATTTGACTCTGCCCGATATTTTAAATGCGGCGAAATAAATGACTCATACAATTAGGTACCAGCAAACTACTATCTTACTCTTTCAACTTTGATATTTTATTTAGTATGGGAGTAGATGAAGTAGTCTATGAAACTGCAGATAGCGGGGATACCTCGTCCGTGCAAAGGTCCCCGTTACTCCAGGCGGAAAGACCCGCAGTGTGAGAGGGACGGAATCAGGGAAAAATTACATAACGTAGCGCCAAACCACATATATATATTTTTAAATAAACTACGCTATTTTGGCAAAAATGTTTTCAATGAGAGTTTAGTAATACTTAATATCCACATTTTGAATGCAATTCCGCGATTAAATACGTTAGGATTTCAGAACAACAGGAAAAAATAAAACAATTTCGAGGTCTTTTCGCAATTCAATTCTATCAAGAAAATTTCTCCCAATCGCGTTTTCCTTTAGTGAGAATGTTAATCAAATACTCAATAAAAATTAACCCAAAAATAAAATCTATAGATGACTTTATAGCGGGGTAAATGGTTTCGAAAAAAACCCCATATTTATTCCTATCACCTTTAAAACCTCGCCTACGTAAGTACGGCTTGGTTTTTAAACACACACTCGTATTAATACTCCTCATAATGCAACAGTTCCATAAACTACTTACTATAATAACAAAATAACCACATTTTTTTTTTCTATTTTTTCAACCTTTTTTTTCGTCTCCGTGCGAATTTCCATTTATTTGAAAATAATGCAACATGAAGAAAGCATATTATAAAATAAATATACCATAATATGGTATATTATATTATAGTGAATATAAGTATTTTCAGCGAAAGGACTTCTCTAATAAACTTTAATTAGATATATTTACCCCGCATTTTTCTAGAATTAAAAACTTTATAAGATCCATTATTAACGCTTGTTCAAGCGTTGATTCCGGTAGCACAATGACCGCTCAATTACGACGGTCGACTGAAGGTATTCATTATTTGGCCCTCGGATAATGTGCATTTAGACAATTAATGATAAACATTAAGATAGGTAATTGTTAATCATATAAATTAGTTATTTACTAATGGGAAAGGAATTACAACAACGTCAGATAAAGATATCTACCAAAAATTTACCATCGTCGTTGACGTGCGTCATGGTCTTGTAGCGGTCATTTACTATATAGCGGTAATGGGCCCTTGGGTGTGGATTCTGTTAACCAAATGGCGACTGGGTTCATCAAAAGTATTACAGAAACATAACATCTACACGTTACAATTAAATACCGACACAAACATTGCTTCTGGCCCGTCGTGGAACCCAGAATCAGCGACGGCACAAACATGTTAACATCCAAGGCCTGGGGTTTTTTCTTCCTCCCCAGCCGGGATTCGAACCCAGGACCTCTCGCCTGGGAGGCACAGCCTCGACCGCAACACCACAAAGGGCGTCAAAAACCGGCAATTAGGTACTGAAAGTGAACTGTGTCGTTGTCGTTGTTGCGTATCGATGTGGTTATAGCGGAATCGGCCCCCAAGCCATTCTTGTCTTGAAAGTCCTGGGGGCTATAATAATAATAATAATACCTTGGACTCTATTTACACACATTGATCTAGCCCCATACTAGGATTCCCTGTTTCTTGGGTACTAGACAACGATAAACATACTTATATAGATAAATATTATACTTAGATAGATAAACAACCACGAATAGGGTAGAAACATCCGTTCCCATCAAACAAATATTTGCCGCCACCGGGATTCGAACCCGGGACCCTCGGCTTCGTAGGCAGGGTCACTGCCGACTCGGCCATTGGGGTCGGCAGTGGCCAAGTTCTTCTTCGGGCTATGACAGTAATCTAACTAAATATAACATAACGTAAACGCCTCTTCCCATACAACTGTTGTAATTTTCTACACATATTCCGACATGCAAGTAGGTAGGTATGCATGCATGAGGTATTCATACAATATCACGACATTGTTTGATAATAAATCAATGACGCATTCTGCTTATAAGGCATAATACACACACACACACATAGCACGCATGTAGGTATAATCACCCACACCTACTAATGTAATACCTACTTACTAACTTACATATTATAAAATCGGCTGCAACATTACATTCATAATTTTAGACCTTACGACGCTTGAGATATGAGTGAATGACTGTTATGAGGTTAGATGAGTTTCTTGAAATACTTAAATAATCTCGCCTTTGACCGAGTTCTGTATCCAATATTGGTAAACAAACATAAAAATTATTGACGTGGCGTTTTGACATGACTAATGTGTGACCGGTTTTCTAAGTTGTGGTGTGGGTGCCTTCATTGACTCATAAATAACAACATGGCATCGTCTCGTAGGCATAGGGTAGTCACTTAGAGCATCTCTTTCTGACCTCAAACAAACCAGAACGATCGAGAGAGACAAACAGTTTTGCCATACTTTAACTTCAGTATCCTACCGTCATTCGATGGGACCGCACGTCAGTTTTGCATCAACTCATGCGCACTAGAATCATTTTAATAAATTCGAGATGGGTCTCATGTGCAAGTTATCAGTCAATAGACCTCCTTCGGGTGTATTCAGACCAGGATATGAAGTTACTGGAGTGGTTCAGTTCGCTGTGGATGAAATAACAGCTTTCAAGGATGTGATAATAAAGTTAGTGGGAAGTGGCTTCTGCTCGTGGAGAGAAAGCAAAACAAATAATACGTACGATACGTATTACGGGAATGAGGAATATGTATCCATCAAAAAGAGTATTTTGAGAAGGTCTGGCGATGTTACTGCCGTTCCTATTGGTTCTTACGAGCAAAGTTTTGCATTTGTTTTACCGGACAATATTCCGTCCTCGCACGAGGACTCGCATTGCACTATTAAATACCAGATTGTAGTGAAGTTTCACAGACCCGGGAATGCTCCGATTTGCTAAGACCTTCACTACAGACATACAAGTTAAAGAATATGCCAGGCAAGAAATGTTAACAGGACCCATAATTTATGGGTTAGAAAAGAAGCTATTCAAATTGTTCTCGTCGAAGACAAATATTACTTTAACAACGGAGATAGAGCAGTCAATTTTGGCTCCAGGACAAAAGGCAAATTTGAAGTTTTGCGTCACGAACGATACAAAAGCCATCATACCTTCAATAGAAGTAAGGTTGACCAGCGAAACAATATACACGGCAGACTGTGGACGAACAAGAAGGGACTATTGTATCCTTGAACCTACAGTGAATACATCAAGTATACCAGACCATGCTACAGCAAAACTGTCGGCTGTCTTTCCAATCGGAATGTACCACTTTACTATGAATAACTCGAATATTTTATGCAGGAGTTACACGTTGTCTGTGACGATCAAACTTCCATTGCCACATCTCAATGCGACAGTGGATCTACCAATCATAATTGGTGAGTTGAAGCCGGTGCTGGAAGTAGCCGAGGAAGCTAAGGAGGTGGACAGTGATGAGCCGCCGACGTATTGGGAGGCCACGCAAGATGAAGATGAGATAAGTTAAATATAATATTGCCATTGTTATCTCTGACTAATGAAACGTTAAGTTAAATTACTGAAATATATTCATATTACCTCATGTTCTCTCTCCCTTCTTCTCTGTTTACCAGTTTACCAGTTTGGCGAAACAATGTGTTATAAATAGTCCTAAGCTTTTTCTTTATGAATAAACAATTAAAAAAAAATAACGTCATATTCCATACGTTTTTGTTTTTAAACAAGTGTTGAACAGTAGTTTATTTTTTTGTGGTAAGAATAATGTGGTAAAAATAAAATAAAATTTGTTATGTAACTAAGTTAAGCTTTGTTTTAGAAGAAGGATGATTGGAGACGCGTATTGCGTGGTGCTGTAGCATTACCGATACGTCATCTGCAAGCATATTATTATATTATTATCTTTTCTTGCTTGTCTAGTACCTAGTAGTTAGTACATAGATATAATATAGGTTTTATATAAGTTAATGATAAGAGCGTACCGCCAACAAACTGTTTACCAGTTTGGCGAAACAATGTGTTATAAATAGTCCTAAGCTTTTTCTTTATGAATAAATAATTTAAAAAAAAATGTCTTGTTACTAAGTAGCTGATGCCCGCAACTTCATCTGCCTGTTCCTAGGAATTATCATTTACCGATATAACGTCACCCACCTTCTGGTGCAGTCGCATAAAAAGTATCCTATATGTTAATCTAGCTTATAAACTATCTCTGTCAGTTCAGCCGTTTTAGAGTGATTGAGGAATAAACACACAAACATCTAAACATCGCTACTTTCACATTTGTAATATTAGTTGGATAAATTTCCGCCATACTGTGAACTTTGACTTTACAATTATATGTCAGCCGGATTTTTGAATCATAAAGAAAAAAGTAATTTTGAACATGGAGTTTATGTTATAAACTTATAATTGTTTAATAAATCTGTATTTCCTGCTGATGAAGATATGGCTGTGTAAATGCTATAGAGTAAAAATGTGCTATAAATGAGAAGAAATACTCGAAGTTTTTATTTGTACATATGTAATGCATGTTCTCACGCCTTTTTCCTGGAAGAGGGGTAGGCAGGGACTAAGAACCTCCACTTGCTACGATGTAGGCATACATCTCTCACTTCCATAATATTCTTAGTTCAAAATAATACTGTTACATCCATAAATATTCTGTGACTGAGAGTAAGTATGACTCCGCGATACAATTAAGAAAGCTTGAGTTACTCAGACACCCTCCCACTCCTCTCTGCATGACCCCCTTGGGTCTTGTGGTCGCAATAATGCCAACAATCTGCCAAGTCTCGAAAGCGCCCAACTTATTAGCAAGTTGCCAACTACCATAAAAGTTCACGGCGCAAGTGAAAATCAGAATCTCCCCTGCCCCAAAGCCCCTGCCCCGCTACCTTGATACTTTTGTTTATATTTCCATCCACTTGCTTATTTTACACAGATAAATCTACGAGTGGCTCTGTGAGCTGTAAATATCGCTGTCTGTTGGTGTAAAGCTGAACTTCTAACTCACAAACTTATGAATGCACCTGGTTTACTTCGTAGAATATGAAAGTAGCCGCACCAATAACGTTGTTGACTACATTTTGCGATCCAAAATCCAACCTATTCATTTGTGACCAAAATTATAAAGCCTATGTCCTCTCTCAGGTTGTTTTCGAATCAAACGATACCTTATTTGTTAAAATCCGTGAAGCAGTTTGGGTATATGTTTACATTTTAAACCCGCATATCACCGCCATTTTGAAATATTCCAATAATTGAATCAACAATATTTATCGAACCTGCTCACAAAATTTCACGAGAATCGGTTGAGAAATGCGACCTGTAGAGAGAAGAACAGTCGGAAATCCGGACAAACCTAAGTACTTACTTATAACATATTTTTTCCGCCTTCTAACCTGAAAAAAGCACCATCGCCGCTTCATTTTGTGTTCTCAGGCGGAAAAATTCTATTTATTAACTCATTCGAAAAGGCTTCTTTAGGAACCTCGCTACTACCGGTCGCCTTCGGCTCGTGCTCGTACTATTTGCCAAGCTGAAACGCAGAAGTTTCGTCGCGCTTCGCACGCAAAATGAAGTATAGAAAAACTTACTAAACGTGGGCACAATTGTGTTGTGTACAAACTATTTACATGTATAAAGGCGAGCTTATCTCTAACAAGAGATTTGTTCTAGCAGACCTAGCATCTTCCACATCTGTTAGCGTTGTATTGTAATATAAAGGACGAATAAAAGACTAATTAAACAAATGACCATGAACAGCGGAATATCTGAAACGAGCGAAAATAAACCTGAATTGCGCGACAAAATTCCTAAATTGCGCCAAAAGAAACTGAATGGTGGTGGCGGAACTGAGGGAGGCGAAACCCCCTTTATCCTTCGTGTTAGTTTGAACATGTAAGAACTACAAAATTCAAGGCTTGTTTTGTATCTTTGATGATACTATTGAATTGTTTTTTTTAAGTTGCTGCTTTTCAGATTTGTAGTCGCGCAATTCATTAAATTTTGTCAGCTAAAACCAGTATTTTTGACAATCATCAACTGGATTTATGGCCCGTTTAAATACTATCCTTAAAAATGATTAGAAAGCTTCTCTTCTGATCTTTCTATGCATTTGGTAAAACGATTTAGCCAGAGGTTGCATCGGATTGTAAATCCTACTAGGACAATCAACGAACTGCCACGTTTGTCTTTCAGGACAACGCTGAAAGATAGTATTAAAGTTCAGTGAACTCAAGTCTAGTCTTCAGTTAATAAAACCATCCCATCACAGGTCTATACAATCCACATACAGAACAAACAACAATCAGGAGAAACATGAAAAGACAGAATGAATTGACTCAAAATTAATTTCATAATTTCACAAACCTAAACCAAAATAATCGTATAAGTATAACCGGTTTCTGAATTGAGAAATTCACTAAGTTAATACTTAAGTACCTTTCTGTCACTTTCTTTTGTGTGACATCTGCAGAGACAGCACTATAGTTAAGTATTTGATTAGTGAAATTCTCAATTCAGAAATCGGAGGTAAGACTAGTTGCTCTCTGAGCTATAGAGCTCTCGAGCGACACAGGAAATTTGCTGTTTTTTAGGGTTCCGCACCCAAAGGGTAAAAACGGGACTCTATTACTAAGACTCCGCTGTCCTTCTGACTGTCTGTCTGTCCGTTTGTCACCAGGCTATCTAACCTTCATAAACCGTGATAGTTAGACAGTTGTAATTTTCACAGATGTTGTATTTCTGTTGCCGCTATAACAAAAAATACTAAAAAACAGAATAAAATAAATATTTTATATTATAATGAGGGGGCTCCCGTACAACAATTCTTTCAATACCACATACAAACTTATAAATGCACCTGGTTACGTACATGGAGTGTGAAAGTAGCCGCACCAATAACTTAGCAAACAACATTTTGCTATGTAAAATCCAAACTATTCACATCACACCCCTACCATTGTAAGTACGGTGGTACGGAACCCTTCGTGCGCGAGTCCGACTCGCACGTGGCCGTTTTTTTTTTCTACCCCCTCACACCTCTTGAAGTTTATCGGATGAACAAGTGGTAATATTATAAAAAAATCGGTTCGGCAGCAAGTACCGTACAAGCAACTTCTCTTGAGAAGAATTCTTTTTTCACGAAAAAGATGACGTCATAGTGGGTCCGCCATTTTGAATTTTAAAAAACTGATGAAAGATTCGAAACCAGCACCCTCAAAAACCCACATCTACCCCTCAATACTTGGAATTACATACAAAATTAACGTTGCGTGTTCAAAAAAGTCAGTTTTTTACAAATAAAAAACGAACCGCTGGACCGATTTTTTCTAGACTCCTTTCAGATCTAAGTCATGACGTGGCGTATCGATTGATATGGTCATCAAAGCGATTCGGTCCAGTAGTTATTGAGAAAACGAATTCCATAATTTTGATCACGTACATACGTACGTACACACACACACACACACACACACACACACAGACATCACTCTAAAAATGATTGCAAATGATTCTCCAGGTCTTAAAACGTAAAGAAAACACAAAATTACCTATTTCAATTTTCAGACCTATTATAATAACTTCTCAAGAGAAGTTAAAAAAACGGTCAAGTGCGAGTCTAAATCGCGCACGAAGGGTTCCGTACCACCGTTCAATGGAAGCGATGGTGTGGAGTGAATAGTTTAGATTTTACACAGCAAAATATTGTTTACAAAGTTATTGGTGCGGTTACTTTCACACTCCATGTACGTAACCAGGTGCATCCATAAGTTTGTATGTGGTATTGTTGTATGGAAGCCCCCTTAAATATTTATTTTATCCTGTTTTTTAGTATTTGTGTTTTTTAGTATAGCTATAACAATAGCGGCAACAGAAATACATAATCTGTGAAAATTTCAACTCTCTAGCTAGCTAGGTTCTTGAGATACAGCCTGGTGACAGACGGACGGACGGACGGACGGACGGACAGCGGAGTCTTAGTTATAGGGTCCTGTTTGGAACCCTTCGGGTACGGAACCCTAACAAATGACCCGACTACATTTTCATTTAAGGCCGGCCCACACGATCACACAAAACCTGTGAAGAGCGCTTTGGCAAAAAAAAACATTTAATTCATAGGTCTCAAGAAAATATGTTATTCACAGTGAGATAATCTAGTTTAAATAATGTCTACTTATAAAATTGGATTAATTTTTCTCGATAGTAAAAAATCCTGAACATAGTCTAAATTAAAAAGGAAATAAAATATTTTTAATATAACATTACAGAATTTTCTCATAACTTGTTTCCCTAAATCTTCCTCTTTTAGAGCTTATTTATATCCGTTTTTCAGTAAATTCGAAAAAACGCCTAAGTTTTAACGTCGCCGGGCAGCCGATGCTATTCCGCGCCGCCCGCTACCCCGCCAGTACCGCTACCCCGCCAGTACCGCTACCCCGCCAGTACCGCTACCCCAATAATAATTACACACTATTTACACACATTAATCTAGCCCCAAACTAGGATTCACTGTATCTTGGGTAGTAGACAACGATACACATACTTATATAGATAAATATTATACTTAGTTATTTAAACAACCATGACCAGGCTACAACATCCGTTCTCATCAAACAAATATTTGCCCCCACCGGGACTCGAACCCGGGACCGTTGGCTTCGTAGGTAGGGTCATTGCCGACTCGGCCATTTGGGTCGTCAAATACGAAGACCAGAATACGATGGGCGAACGCGGCACCCCTCACCTCAACACCCAGAACTGGGCTTTAATACCACATACAAACTTATGAATGCAACTGGTTACGTACATGGAGTATGAAAGTATCGCCATCAATAACTTTGTAACCCCATAGCTCCTCCATTTTGGTAATTTGTAGAAGCCGGGCCAATTTTGCTTGGCTCTGAGCGAGCTGGACCTTTCTTTCTCGCATTTGGTACTTTGGGTAAGTAAGAGAGAGAACTCGGTGTAACTGGATCACTTTATTGTATTGTGTTTAGCCAATAGGCAAAAATAAATGCAGCGGTAAATGCCGCTCACTGCCAATTTTCCGCTAGTAGGTACTGGCTTCCTCCATCATGGCGCTCTCTGATTGGTACAAATGGCCGGTCGCTGTCGTCTCGCGCACTGTACTCGCGCCAAATCTTGCAGTGGTTATTTTCACGATAAAAGAATATGATGTGTTATTTTACATGCTAAGTTATAAATTATACTTAATGATACTGGTTATGGAAGCTTCAATTGTATTTTATTGAGGACCTTGTATTGAAGCTGTAAAATGTGAAATGATGATAAGATGTATAATTCGTGGCTGAGTTAGTAAATTAGGTGCAATATATAATTAAGAAGGACAAGTAAAAATTATTGTTGATCTTTACTTGACGTTTTCTATAGAATATTTAGTTGGCGTTGTAAAAACGACGAATAAGTTTATTAGAGGCTATCTCATTTTCCCGCTGCTTCGTTATAAAATGAGAAGTAAGATCACGTGGCCAATAAATAAATCTGTGGCTTGACTTATAATTTCCCCCACAAAATTCAAAATTACTTTGTTTTCGTACATACATATATGAGTGTACCACAACTTAATTGGTTTAGAAAGTTTTCCAAATTGTATCATGTGATATTTCAAATGAAAGGGTTTGTTGCGAGAATCACAAATATATTTTGTAATACACCTGAATTGCTTAGTTAACGAAATAAAATAGACAAAAAAATACCACCAAATATTAGCAAAATGCAGTTGTTGCATTGCTGAGCCTGGCCCTTTTGCCAATTATTATATTAGCTCAAGTATCTATTATAAGTAATTTGGCAATATATATTTTTTGCTTTCTTTTTTTCTTTCTTTCTTTATTTCTGGTGGACGAGTCTGAAAAGCACTTGGCCGGTTTTTTTCTCTCACTCTCTCTCTCACAATAACCTCATCTTATTCCCAGCAGACACTTAAAATTAAACCCCTAAGTAGAACCGCAACGTGTCGTCCAGATTAAAAAAAAACTATCACCCCGTACATACAGACATGGATTCTGCAGACTGAAGTACTTCACTTGACATTTTACATCATCAAGTTATATCTATTGAATTTGTAGTCCTTAATAAAGGCGTTATAGAGACTAAAATCGTATACGGCTGTGGACAAAGTGTGATACAGCAGTGAAATTTATTACCCCAATGGAAACATGGACGGGAATGCCTTGAGTAAATGTAAATACCTACTTACCAACCAAATAGGTATTGAGAGTTGACAGAGAGACACAACAAAAACAGAACTATGACATATCAAAAATGAGATATTTACTTATTTTCTAATGAGGTCGTTCTTGAGCCATAGAGATAGTGCATTTGGCCCAAAATAATAAACCGCACTCAGCTCTGAGAGTTGTCTCAGCTACGTCACAATGACGGTTTGAGATAGCTCTCAGAGCTAAGAGTGGCCAGTACTAAGGATCCTTCCTGTATTGCAGACTTTCTATTGAAGCAGCTGGCTACTTGATAGTTGTATGCAGTGACATTTATTTGAGACTCAACTAGCCAGTGTTCTACTAGGCATAGTATGTCTACTCTGTATTGCTCCAAGATTAGTTTTAGCTCTAGTAATTTGACAGAAAAGCCACCTTGTATGTTCTGATTTACTAAAACCAATTGATTTATCAGACTTTTCTGCTGTCTGCCCTGACAGTTTAAATGAGTAGTCAAAGTTGATTTATTTACATTCGTCTTGACTGTTTTTAAAACACCAGCGTACAATAGTTATTTGTGTCTCAAAGGAGCAAAATGATGTATTTACGGCGAGGGCGCTACATTGAATCTAGAGTGAAGCGAAGGATACTTAGATAGAATCCTGAGCGAAGCGAGGAATTCTAAGTTAGAATCCTGAGCGCAACGAATTTATAAGATGCTCCAGTAGGATGTGCGCATAATCTTTGGTCCTAGTTTGGAATAATTACTTGATACCAAATGTATATTTGTGCTCATGACAACAATCTCTGAAACCTCGAAAAAATCTGCTGTTACATTGTAAAATTCACTTCTAACGACACAAAATGTATGGAAACTGCTGTTTTCGAGTTTCAGCGTTAGCCGTATACTAAAAGTTGCTCGTCATTATTAAAAAGCAATATAATGTGATGGATGAATCAACTCTAATTGAACTCATACGAATATCCCGCTGAAACTGCAGCAGGTCTACCTCGTATCGTATCTTTCTAAAAATTTCTGAATTTTTACTCTTTATTACTAGGTAGGTAAGTACCTTCTGTTATCTTTTACATAGATAAATATTAAGCAATACCACAGAGCAAACCACTGAGTTTTTTCTTTTAAAAAAATAAATATCATTTTTTTACTTTTACTATATGTACAAAAGTATAGGTTTAACAACTTCATAAAAAGAGATGGATTAAAATGAAGTTCTGATTTTAGTGTATGTACAATCGAACCAACTGAATCATGACCCACTTGCCTGATAATTCGTTTGAAACTTTCAAACTTGTAAGATCTATCGTAATGTCAGTGTCTAATCAAATGATAACAAGTTCGTTACCAAGGAAATAAACCTTCAAGCGAATTTCGACCTACTTGCAGTTAAGGGGTTTAGCAAAATAAGCTTATGGTGGGTCATGATTCAGATGGTTCGATAGTACTATAAATATAATACTTACTTGAGTGTCAGAATATTAACGCAATCCCTATTGAAGAAATCATGCAAGCCTTCGGTCTATAATTATGGAATGGTCATGTTAATCACAAAGAAAATGAGTCTTACCTCTGTTACGGCAAGACTTATTCTTGTATGTAGTGAAATAACGCCTAAGCTAGTTGCACGAAGCGGCAACGTTGCGTCGTGCAACTAGCTTATTGTGGAAATATGTAAAGATTAGAAATTTTGACGGGAAAAACTGCTTTTGCTGATTGCGTGGTAACCGCAGAACCTAGCTTTTCAGATGATTTTGAGCCTTATTCTCAATTTGTGACCGTCAGTTTGAGATATTACCGGAGAGTCTGCGTCCAGTAGTTCTTGATATTGGCCAGGGGTTGCAGTAGGCGTGGACACCATTAACTCCAGATCTTTAGAGGCTTATTATTCAAAAAATACTGAACAGACGGTGTTGAACGATTTGGAGCCTGATGGTCTTAATGAAGAGTCTGCATTCTGTAGTTCTCGAAATCTGTCTGGGGTTTCTGCAGGCCGGCGGATGCCAGCCAGGTTATTGACTTGTATCTCGTTTAATCTTCAGGCTTCGAAGTTTTAAATTTGACAGCGCAGTGCTACAATTATGCTTTAAAACTTGAGTAGCACCATTTTAAGGAATCGCAAGAAATCTTGGAGATCCAGCTTGGGGTTGCTGGTGGGATTTTCCCCAGCAGGCACATGGTTTTTATCTTGTAGCATAGTTTCTATTGAGGCTTTAATTCAGGCATATTGGATTCAGAGTGCTCCATTTGTACTCTAAAACCTGGTATATGCGCCATGCTCCTCCATTTATTGGGGTTTCTGAATGCACGCACACATTTTCCAAGCCTCATTTAATGATTATCTGTTTGTATTCTGGGTATTTTGTACCTGTGAAATGTAAATAAAGCTATGTATAGCTAAGCCACAAAGAGGATTGAACAATCGCCTCTTAGCCATATGGTTCCGCACTTGTAGGGTATGAAATTTAGCAGCGGCCCCCGGTCTGCAAGCAAGCCAGGCTTATTCTTTTCCTGGTAATTTATTACCGTCGCCGCCGCGCCGTTCCAGAGGGGTCACATTTTTCTTGTGGCAATTTCCTAGGCCAATGATTCGTTACATTTTTTTTATTGTTTGTGGCTGGGGTCCAACAAGAACGCTTTACTCCCTTGCGTAATTCCCAAATCCACAGACAAATCGATGCATCGTATAGCCCAACGCACAGACTCCTACTCAAATAAATGGCCACTTAAATGTCATTTAAAAGATAAAGGCTGCGATCGAGCGAGCGACAATCAGCATGACTTTAAGGGTCCCTCAAATTTGAGTTAATGTTTGTGCATCCAGGCCGTAAACAAACATAAAATTGTAATGTAAACAGATCAACCACCGGATCTCCAAAATAGGTAACAGGACAACCCCCATGGAATTTTCATCAAACATAAACTTTTACGAGCGCACTTTACCGCTGCCTCATTCATTATAAGCTTCACTATCGCAGTATTTTAGTCATTCCCACGCATGCCATAAGAGCTAGATAACTCACCAAAGGTATCGCTTATCTGGATAGTAAAGTAAAGTTGATTACCTGTGCTGAGCATGGTTCACTGGCATTTTCAAAGACCGCATAAAAGTATCCACCAAATTAGCGTCATAAATATGTTTTATATGACGCGGTGCCAGACCTCGCTTTAAGTGGTCTGGTGGTCTGACGCAGGGGTTGGCACTGAATGATGAGGCTTCATATCTTTGAATGTGTGAGTTCGTTGGACCTTGGATACCTTGTATTTATGTACTTCAGGTAAAGTGATACTAGCTGTAAAGTGATTGAGTTTTGGCGAAGGAATGGTCGTGTATAGACTTTGATAACAAACTCCAAATATGTCGTAAGAATTGTTCAATTCTTCAGCCTTAGCTATTGAGTGCTAGGTAGGTTGTTAGAATTTTGGAGTTTAATACTTATGGCTCTGCTGCATCATCTAAAACGCGTTAGCTTTTTACATTGTTTTTGCTATGTGAAAAACGTAGTGTTGAAGAAATGTAAAAATATTTGTAAACGCTCAAAGGCTGCTTGATTAAAAGATCCATGTTTTTCTCAAGTATGGTCCTGTGATAAGTTTTTTTCTATCTACAGAAGTAAGAGAAAAATATAAATATTCGGGAAAACGTATGATATCGTACAAAGTTCACAAGTTGCCAAGATCTGGCTCAATTCCAAATGGTGCTGTTAGTATTAACAATACAATCTTACTCTCAAGCAAGTCTCATACAATAAAGTGTGAGATGCGTATGAGACAATTTATCTCTGGGTAGTAAGGAAAGTCAATAATAAGAGGAAAACTAAACAGCAAACTGTTTCATCCCAATGAGCAATGGCCCATGGCTGACCCCGATATTTCCGTTCAAATTACTGAAATATGTTCGGTCCGATGTAAATTCTCCTTTCTCGAGCAAAGTTTGCTCAAGAAATCAGAAGATGAAGAAACACAAGATGATTAAATTGGTAATTATACTGGTGATAATTATTACGATGATAAGGATGAAGAACAGATGATGGTGACGAAAAATACGATGACGATCAAGGGTTAGATGATCAAGAATATCATGATAATTACGATGACGTTGGCTATGTTGGTAAGTTTGATGATGATAATATTTAAGATGAAGATCTAACAAGCAATCAAAACCACTCACGCGCTAATAAAATGCACATGCGAGGTCGCATTCGGTCTCGAGCTCGATGGTCTTCGCACAGGAGGAAGTGGTGCGTGGCCGGCGTGGCCGTACTCATACAACACCGGTTGTAGGGAGAGTGACAGCGATGGCGGGGTGGATATCCTGGTGGAAGACAGATTATGGAGTTACAACATAAAGACCTGGTTCAGACATTTCGCAGCCTATGGTGAATTAGAACATCACAGAAATATGGATGGATGGGTTTGCACGCAGAAATCTGACGTTTCAACTGCTTAGTTTGTATATTTTAGTTATTTCCATAGCATTATGTCCTATGGCATCTATGAGGACGGGGTGCTGACATTGAGACCATCTTCATTTTGCAGAAGAGAGTGATCCTATTTATTTATAAGCTAGGTAATAGAGAGTCTTTGACAGATTTCTTCAAAGAAACCAACATCCTAACAGTTGCAAGTTAATATATCTATGAAAACATAATGTATGTGAGGAAAAATATCAGTAGCATTAAAAGATAAACTTTCTTTTCTAATGTTGAGACTTACAAAAATTAGTAGTTCTTTTATAGGACACTGTATACGCTTCTTCAATAAAATTCCGCAAGAAATACAAAACTTAACTGCAGCTCGTTTCAAAAAATGTATAAAGCACACTTTGTGCACAAAGGCCTACTACAAAATTACTGACTTTTTACAAGACACCGACATCTGACATTAAACTAGTTCATTGAACCCTATATATCATGTACCAATAATTAGGCACCTACTTAATGTTTTATTATGCTTGCTTGATTGTGTTCTAACGTTCATTAAGTCTCAATTTGTTTATTATGAATAAAAATCTTTGAACTTTATTTTTTATTTTTATTATGAATAAAAATCTTTGAACTTGATCTTTAACTTGAATCTCTTATTCGCTAAAAGTTTGTTTTTGGGCTTGTTTTGCAACTTCTTTGTTGTTGTTGTTATATACGATAACTTTTATAAATAAAATAATAATAACAACAAACTTTTTATTTCAGGTAAAGAAACCCATATTGACAGTAACAGAGAGACAAATAATGGTATATTATTATAAACTATTAGCTAGCTAGCTTGAGATTTTCTTCTTTGGTTTCGTTATCTACAGTGTCGGCATAATGTTCTACGATGTGATGAATATATATATATATATATATATATATATATATATACCTATTTATATATATATATATATATATATATATACCTATTTATATATATATATATATATATATATATATATATACCTATTATATATAAATACTATATATATATACCTATTTATATATATACCTATAAATAGGTACTTATATATACCTATTATATATACATACTATATATATATACCTATTTATACTTTCTTGCAGGTAATCCATTTTTTTAAAACAAACTATCCATTCAATTTATAATGACACCAAAAGTGTATCAATATTAGTAGTTTACATGACTGATACATAATGGAGGGCATTAAAACTCGAGAGTGTGTTTATGAAACAAGCCAAACTCGAGAGTTTTAATGCCTAATTATGTACAGTTACATACACTAGTTTATCTACACACATATCATAAGCTCTCTTTGATGTGTTCAGGAACCGCATGTTCGACCGGCATTGTGGCATTGATCGTTGCTCTGCACTTCTTTAGCTTGTTCTATAGTACCAACTTCTCAGACAATCTAGGGGCGGCACGCAGGCGGGCGTCGGCGTTCGAATTTTGAATTTCATAATTTGTCGAAAATTTATACATTATGGTCATAATGTATCAATATTCAGATAAAAAATTAGTTTTTACCAAGTAGTATAGTATTATGTTGGTCGTAATGTGCGGTTTTTGGACGCAGTAAAGAGGTTTTATGATTCGTGTGTAGATAAAATAATTAACCAATTGATAAAAATAATAAAACCGACGTCAAGTTCAAGCACTACCGAGGCAATTCCATCTGGCATTAAACCAGTTCATTGCACTCTATATTTTATGTACTTACTAATAATTAGGCACCTACTTAATGTTTTATTAATTTATTATGCTTGCTTGATTATGTTATGACGTTCATTAAGTCTCAATTTTTGTGCTATTATGAATAAAATTCTTTGTATTTAATTGAATTGAAAAACACTATTTCTTACTCCCCGGTCGGGATGCGAATGTCGTCTATACAGGGTGTAACAAAAAGGTGTAGTCATATTTCAAGGGGTTGTTAGGAACATGATTCTGAGCAACTTTCAGTATGAAACCCATTTGATCTGAGCAACTTTTATTTTCACTTCTCCATACAGATTGGGCCGCGCGATCAGCTGAATTGTATATGAAGAAGTGAAAACTAAATAATATAAGTTTAAAGTTGCTAAAATAAACTATGAAATCGGGTTTATAGAGAAAGTTATTCAGAATGATGCCCAACAACCCACTAAAATATGAATACACCTTTCCGTTACACCCTGTGTACACGAGAAGTCACCTTTCCGTTACACCCTGTGTACACGAGAAGTCACCTTTCCGTTACACCCTGTGTACACGAGAAGTCACCTTTCCGTTACACCCTGTGTACACGAGAAGTCACCTTTCCGTTACAACCTGTGTACACGAGAAGTCACCTTTCCGTTACACCCTGTGTACACGAGAAGTCACCTTTCCGTTACACCCTGTGTACACGAGAAGTCACCTTTCCGTTACAACCTGTGTACACGAAAAGTCACCTTTCCGTTACACCCTGTGTACACGAGAAGTCACCTTTCCGTTACACCCTGTGTACACGAGAAGTCACCTTTCCGTTACACCCTGTGTACACGAGAAGTCACCTTTCCGTTACACCCTGTGTACACGAGAAGTCACCTTTCCGTTACACCCTGTGTACACGAGAAGTCACCTTTCCGTTACACCCTGTGTACACGAGAAGTCCTCATCAAATATTTGTTGGAGGGAACCTCAAACCAAAATGATCTATAAATATATTTTATTATTTAATTTTTTCTTAAAACGCTAAGTCTATTTTGATAAAATGCGACTACCCCTGAAGTATGACCTACCAATCAAAACAAGAATCATTAAAACCGATTTATAAATTGCGAAACAGTCGCATAATAAACCTACAAAAAATCGGTTGTCTGTAAAGTCGGTTTACTGACGATAGTTGAACGTGACAACGTCTTAAGAAAATACTGATGGAATGGTAGCATTTTTCAAAAGAAATTTTTAATTTCATTTGTTTAATAGATTTGTATGTATATAGAGAAGGAGGTAATTGGAAATCACAATGAAATTGATCAAGTAAGATTTATTTATAGGCATAAATACAACTATGTAATTTTTTTTTACAATTTAATAGTTTTTACAAGTATAAATGTGATTGTGCCTCTTTGTCGCTCGTTCCGCGCTCTCGCTTGCACTTCAAGCCTTACATGGAACGCCTCAGAGCGAGGTAACGCCGCATGAGTCATGTTTTTTCGTGCGTGCAGGCGGCTCAATCGAATTATAAGACGTTGTCACGTCAAAAATAAAGTCAGTTTTAGAACTCATTTTTAAGTCGGTAAAAAACTAAAAAAATATATGTATATACCATTGTTACTTTCATCCCAATACCTCAATATGTACTTATTACTTGAATAATGAAAACCTCCCTCCAACAAAAATACAAGGAATGAGCTCAAAAAGAATGCTTCGTTTAAGGTAATCAACGAAGACAATTGTTAAAATAAACGGCAGTTTACCGTTTACCGAGGCAATGCCACCCGCGCTAGGTGTACCATAACAACAGCATAACAACAGAAATGATCCCTTAATAGCTCTTCGGGGATGAGAATTCAACAATTACAACAGAAATGTTGTTTGGGGAACGAAAATACACTCCTTCATTAAAAAAATTGGGTGGGCAGGCACAATACATCGTACCTATAAAATGAGATTAATCTATGCCATTCCTGAAATGATATTGCGAGGGGTTTCTGATTTGTTAGGGTTTCAAGAGATTGGCGCGTAAAATTGAATTGATATATATTTTTTTAATTAACTTAAACTTGGGTACTATGCCGCTTACACTTATTACGAGAAAAGGGTTGACACTATGTTGAATTATGTATTTACCGAAAGGTTTTAACTCGTCGCCTAAAGATATAATCCCAACCACGGCTGGAGTTCAAATATTTACGACGCAAAGTGCTATTTCTTCGTGAGATTTACGAGTTCTAAATCTTGCAACAGAGGATTGCATTCTCAACCTAACATTTTAACCCTCTATATCTACCCAGGAGGAATGGGACTGTCGCACTTTGGATTTCGGTAATTATAGGTTTTAATCTTATTATAACAGGCTTTAATAATCCTAGGACCCTAGGACCACCCTATACGACACGTGATCTATTTATAGTTTATATACACTTGATTCTATCAACCTTTCTCTTGCTGTCTTTATAACGACAATAGTGACTTTATGAGGACTCCTAGTAGAAACACGCTCAACGACGAATTCGCGATACGTCATCACGCCTGTTTGAATGTACATGTGAATCACACCCTCTCTTTCTAACACAGGCGTTAAAGATCACGTATGCTAACTGGAGGTGTCATGCAACTATAGGACGATTCGGGCTGGTCGACAAGTAATGGCCACAAAGCCTTTACCGTGATCAGTGATAGGAATAGGTAGGGCTTATTAACCTAAACTTCGAGGAACAGAAGCGAAAAGTGGAGTCGTCGTTAGAGCTTTTATTTTTTGGGACAATAATTTGTCCTAGTTTTGGGGCAAAGTTTGAATGTAATTAAATAAATCTCGTAGTGTGCTAAGATATTTTTCGAGAGAATATGTAATTTGCAGTAAAATAATAAAATTGTATTTTGGTTTCGGAGTCCACGTCTAAGTATATTTTTTGTTTATGTCACGTTTCTTGCTATAACAATGATCTCTTTAAAAATGTTTTCTCTTTAACGATCAAGCCAAAAAAATATATTTTTTCACCTTATTATCAATATTGACAGAAATAAAACCGACACAGAAATATAATTTTATTATTTTACTGAAAATTTATTACATATTCTCTCAAAAAATATAGAATAGAATAGAATAGAATGCCATTTATTTACTGTACCAGCATAAACACATGAGAAAATAAGAATAAAACACAATAAAAATAAAAATAACACAATTAAAATCACAAACAAAATCTACAATAACATTAAAAAATTATATATAATTTCCAATTCATGTCTAATTTTTAAAGAAACCCACATTAAGTTGTGAGTTGCTTCACTGCTATGTGCACATGCTGCGACAGCAAAAGGGCTCAGACTCAGCGTAGTGTCACAGGAAAACCTGTGACGCTGGTTTTCAGTCTAGGACCCAGAGTATAATTGAATTTAGACATGTCAATGTCACCAGGTGGCAAGTGTTCTAAAATTAACAACCTAACACTAAACGTGTAAATAAAATAAATAAAATGTCAATACGGAAAAAATAAAATAAAAAATAAGATGGAGCACTCTTGGCACACTACGAGATTTATTCTTATACATTCAAACTTTACCCCAAAACTAGGACAAATTAATGCCCCATAAAAAAAAGACGACTCCATTTTTCACTTCTGTTCCTCGAAGTTTAGGTTAATAAGCATGGGCGTACCCAGGTAGGGGCAGGGGGGGCTGCTACCCCCCCCCCCCCCTCCCCCCTAGAAGATAAAATAAATTCATGATTTTTTTGTTTCAATATACCTGACCGACCATCTTCTCGAAACAGGTATGAGCTGCCCCCCCCCTAGCTGAAATCCTGGGTACGCCCTTGTAATAAGCCCTACCTATTCTTATCACGATGACAGTTACCGTCACAGTGACCGTGAGTATGATCATGACCGTAAGCGTACCTCACAGGCGAGTCCATGTGCACCCTCGGGCTGGAGCAGGAAGGCGCCGGGTGGGACGGGTGCGGTGGCAGCGGGGGCGGGCTGCTGTGTCTGCTCAGCGTCTCAGGCGACACCAGCGCGGCGCCGGGGGAGGCGGGGCTCGGGAGGGGAGGCACGCTCCCCCCGGACATCCCCGAGAGGCCGGAGACCTCGGAGTCCGCGCCGCCGCAGGTCTGGCGGGAGACGTGCGAGCCGCCAGACATGTTGTTGGCCGGGATTGAGTAGCAGCTGGAACAATGGAGACATGTTCTTTAGTTAGGCCCTTCTTTCTGACGACCCGAATGGCTGAGTCGGCAGTGACCCTGCCTAAGAAGCCAAGGGTCCCGGGTTCGAGTCCCGTTGGGGACAAATATTTGTTTGATGAGAACGGATGTTAGTACCCTAGTCATAGTTGTTTATCTATCTAAGTATGTGTATCGTTGTCTAGAACCCAAGATACAGGGAATCCTAGTTTGGGGCTAGATCAATGTGTGTAAATATTGTCCAAGGTATTATTATATTATTATTATTCTACTTCTTGTTATCGTGCTCCTGCGCAGTTGGAGGTTGGCGGTCAGCACTCGAAGTTCCCGAATCAGTGTGTGACAGCTGAATAATCTCCTTCATTCTGGCAAAAAAATCTTAACTTTGAGCTCCATCAGCCCACATTCGCCCACTGCTGGCTATAGGGCTCTTCTTCACCACGCCACCCACTGCGGTCCTGAGACTCCCGCATTCCCTGCATACCAGCAAAAAGAAAATGAAAGTCACAAAAGAAAATCTCGAAAGCTGAAAACTCCGAGTAGGTTACCTAAGGTTTTCATAATTTAAAAAACTTTTTTAATCTTCATAATACGATTTCTTGCCGTTCTTGGTTCTGTTGTTAACCCTCGACGAAACAAGAGGGGTGTTATTAGTTTGAAGTGTCTGTCTGTCTGTGTTTGGTGTCTGACGACCTCTGTGGCTCTGCGGTTGTGGCTCTGCCTACCATGCGAGAGGGTTGTATCCGGGTTGTATCCTCGGCGGGGGGGGGAACATATACCCCAGGTGTGTGATGTCGCTGTTTCTGGTTCCCACGACACGGGGTATCCTAGAGTGGGGTCAAAAGCAATGTATATGCTTGTATATGAATGTTTGTTGTTTGTTTTCTTTGTTTGTCTGCTCGTGGCACCCTACTGTAAAACGGCTGGATGGATTTTATTTAATACGGTTTTCTGTAAATGGTACTAGACTTCCCTGCCATGGTACTTAGCCATGTTTCATTAAAATCGGTTGAGTAGTAAAATACTAATACGTAGCTTGAATAGGAAATGTGTCAGCCAAATTTTAGACTTAAGGTTTCATATATTGTTTTGGGGATGCTCTTTTTTATCTATAGTTATTGTTTTAAATATCTGAATCGCATTTCTGTCGCAAAGCTATGACGGAAATGAACTACTTTAACCGTGTCACTACAAATAATATTTAACAGCGTTCAACCTAAAAACAAACGTCAAATCCCATACGTTTTATTTTTAAACAAGTTTTGAACAGTAGTTTATTTTTTTGTGGTAAGGCCCTAAATGTCTGTATGATACAACATTGTAGGGTCCATTTAAATACAAAACAAAAATAAGTTTGCACTATTCATTCTAGTATCAGTGAAGTATCAATTTACAACGTACATTTCGAAGCCTCGTTGAGTACAATATTGGAAGACTGTAACGGTGCGTGACAGACAGAATCCATTTCAGCTAACAGGCTCGGTTACGTTACGTATCGAAGCGCTCAGATATTTGAATACCGATTCCCTTCCCCTCCATCCACCTGCCTACGCGATTTCGCATCGATAAATCTTTTCAGGCCCAAGCATCTGTAAAACGGGTGAGAATATTTGCGAAGACATTACCTCACATGTGCGCAACATCTAGCCAGAGGCCCACTTTTATAAAGCTTGTGTTTAAACGACAACCAAAAAATTCGAAAATTTACTACCAATAAATTCGAAATGACTGCCAAAATTAGTAAATGATCACCAAATTGTGTATGGATAAATGATCACCATCTTCTTTTTATGTTTTGTGTACTTAAGTTTATGTGTTAAATATGTTTTGTTGTTCTAACATGTTCAACCTAACACGAAGGATAAAGGGGGCTTCGCTTCGCTCACCCCTTTACCCTTCACCTAAGCTACCGCAGTATTTTGCCTTGATATTTTCTGCAACTTTTGGTGATCATTTACCCATTTTGGGTATGAAAAAAAAAATTTGGTGATCATGATATTTGTTGCCATTTTATAAGCACAATGACAATACGCGACCGTGACGGTCAGGTTTAGGTATCCATTATTTAGCGTTTGGAGAATATTTTATTTAGGTAACCAATGGTAAAAATTTAGGTTATTGCTAATCATATAAATTAGTTATAAACCAGGGAAAGAAATTACAAAAACGTCAGTAAAATATAACTGAAGTTGACTGTTGTTCGTCGCGTCATTGTCGCTTAGCGGTCATGGCCTACCGAAATTAGGCTCCTGCGTTTTCTAGACCCTATGTTATTTATTATTTACAGAACATAAATAATTTCGAATTGGAATTTTTATGTGTATCATACGCACCGTGTCCGCGTGTCAAAGCCAAGTTTAAAAGAAGAGAACTGGCAACGCAGCGGCCATGTGTTATATTACACGAACCAGCTGGAGCCACTTTTGTTTAAATATTACATAAATGTTTTAGATGTGGTTTTTCAAACGGTACAAAATGGTTACGTCTAGATACTAAAGTATAACAAAAATACCCATGTTGGGGTCGTATTCTTAGAATGTCAAAACGGTGCTCATTTTAAGAGATGAACACCCAGATGCTGAAATTGCAAATGAAAGAATTACTGACGCCCAAAGTTGTGCTGTCACTGTCTCTCTCGGGATCTAGCGTACACATAAACATTTACAAACAGGGACATACATTGAATAAAATTAATAACATGGAAATAACTAAATTAAGCATGAATTTGCATGAAGAAGAAACATGAAAAAAAGCATATTTAAGATAGAATAACAATGTTATAATTTTAATGTAAGCCTCATTGTGTGTTTATTATTTGGGAATAAATGGCTTTTTATTGTAATTTTTTTTTAATTCTAACTTCAGTTGGGTAAGCTTGGGTTTTTCAATATATCAGTAGTACCAATGTCATTTTTTGAGCAACAAAACCAACCAAAGCAACATAGGACATTTTTATTAGTGTAGTTTTAAAGGTACTGGCGATACACGAGTGTGTCACTAGTTCCATTGCTGGTACTACTGTCCAATGGTACTTCAGCGATAACGGGCTGTTTAAGGTTATATCACGTAAAACTTAAATAACATATTTGAGACTTAATTCTAAACCATGGTCAACAGGTGGCAAGTGCTCCCTAGACTATTATTATTATTATTATTATTATTAATCGTTTATTTTCAAGCATCTAGGCCCATAAATAGAATTACATAACATTACACATTAAATTAAAATATACATTAAATTACACATTAATTAGGTTATTATATAAAATTAATTATAAAAATATCTATTTGTTTCTCGAGGTAAGTTTGACCGTCCAATGTTGGAACACTGAAGCGTCCACTTACACCATTAACATTGGCGCTATGAATTGCTCCAGAGCTCCAAAGGACGTCCTGTCACGTCTAACGCCTCACGCCGTCTGACGTCAAGTGCCTGATTTATCTCCAGTGGCACCCGGAAACGGAAGTGCTAACTAATCCCCCTAGACGTCTCCGAATCGTCGCTGACTGCATCTGTGTCTGAGGCCCGGATTCACAGACGACAACTCCAAGCAAACATTTTACACTCAAATTCTCCATGAATGACAGACAGCTCCAGTAAGAGATCTAAGCGGTACTTAAGGATCAGTGTTTATAGTTCCGTACCCAAAAGGTTCCAGGCGGGACCCTATTGCTAAGCCTCCGCTGTCAGTCCGTCCGTCCATCTGTCCGTCTGTCTGTCCGTAATAGCTAGAAAGCTGAAATGTTCACAGAATAATGAACAATACGAAATTTCAAAATTAAAGGGTGTCCCCGTACAAAACACTTGTTGTTTCTGTTTATGATGTTACGGAACCCTTCGTGGGCAACTCCAAGTCGCAGTTGGCTGGTTTTTAGTATTGAGATGGAAGGAGCTTAGTCAAAACCACGAGCGATTCGTTTACCGGTTGAGGGTAAACCACGCAGGTCTTTGTTTTCGCTCTTACGGGCTGCCAAATACCCGGGTAAAGGATGAAACTAATAATTTCAGCATGATATTAGTAGTTTATGTGGCTGATAATTATTATGCCTAATTATGTACAGTTACATACACTAGTTTATCTACACACATATCATAAGCTCCCTTTGATGTGTTCAGGAACCACATGTTCGACCGGGGCGTTGTGGCATTGATCATTGCTCTGCACTGGTTTAGCTTGTTCAGTAGTACCAACATCACTGACAAACTAGGGGTGGCACGCGGGCGGGCGTCGGCGTTATGGTCATAATCTATCAATATTCAGATAAGAAATGAGTTTTTACCAAGAAGTTTATCATTACGCTGGTCGTTTTGGACGCAGTAAAGAGGGTTTATGATACGTGTGTAGATACATTTTATTTTGAGACTCGGTTTTTATTTAATCGTTCATCTGTACCTTTTTCGGTCAATTTTTTAAATGCATATAATTTATATTGCATTGTAACTTTAAAGAAAATAGATGTACAAAGGCGAGCTTATCTTAAAAAGATATTTATTCCAGAGAACCACGGCATTGTAGGAAATAGTATCATAAAAGGGTAGGCAGTGCACAATAAATAGTATAAATAAAACGCCCGGTGACGGCGTCCGTGTCACTGACGTAAGGTTGAATTTAATTTGGGCCACCGAGCCTTTTATTTTGTGAAGACTGTAGGCATAAATTAAATACCTATAAAATACAGACAGTAAATACTAAATAATTACCGATATATAATACATGAACTTTATTATAAATACAATAACTTTTACGAAAGAGCCAGGAAAAGGGAAAAGAGTGGGAATGTCTCTTATAGTGCAAGGAAGTTCGTTCCCGAGTCGGACCGCCTACTACCTGAAAGAGTGTCTATACGCAGCGTTGTTATGCAGCGGAGTGGATAAAAGTGAGACAGTGTGAGATCTGCGGTGCCGATCTCCCGAAAAGAGATACTCAAAACGGTCTCGAAGGTAGTTGGGGTAGCTCGGATTTGTCAAGGTATTGAGCAGACGACGAATTGGAAGCCACTCTTTGCGATTTTGAAGGTCCAATTTGTGCATTCCGAAGATAAACCGAATCCCGAGATTCTGAAATCGCTCGAGTTTATACAATTTCTCTTCGTTCGCACTCGCCCAGGCAACATCAACATAAGAAGGGTATGTACTATCAGTAGCAGAAATGGAAGCCCACTTTAAAACTTATTTCCCTTGCAGTTAGCATGTGGCGGAAAACCCATGCTTTTGTTTAAACTTTTTGTCGAATTTTAAAAACCATTCAAAAACCATTAACCGTTTTATGACTTTTAAGTGTTGGGCTGCATGGGAAAAGAACCCTTACTGTGGTCTTCCACAACTACTGATGATAGTACAGGGGTCATTTTGGTCTGACTTGGCAAGAATTTCTACAGTCGCCTGAGGGAATGGAAAGCCGCAAAGACCCGTCTGCTGACCACGCAGACATGTGAAGACCAGCACAGCTGGATGGCAGGTTGGTATCCGGTAAATCGGTGTCTATGACAAACGCAATAATTTGCTATTTTGCAAAGTACTCTTCGAACGTTGATCACCGACAATGCGTATTGGTGGAAATCATATTCAGAGGCCCTTTTGATAAATTAACAAGCCAGCTACTTTTTGAGCAGGATTTTAAAAAATCCAACAGATGGCGTTGAAGTTACCTCTTTTTTTTCTTTGGCACGTGATCAATGTGATAAATATGGGTAGAGGACAGCTGGGTATAAATATGGGTAATTAAGCTGCTCAGAAAGCACCTCATTACAAATTTACAAATATAAAACGGTAACATCGGTTTTACTATCGGATTTTTACCAATGTTGCCAGTTTACACTTGAATTTAGCACGAACAATGCTTTTGGCCCCACACAAGGAAACGCAGAGAGAACCAGAAGCAGAGACGTGACTAGCGTGTAAACTTGTAAACCCATGGCTTTTTTCTACTCCCTGAGCTCGATTCGAACCCTGAATTTTTTAGGAACGACCACTTCGCCGCCACAAACGTCGACAAGAAGGCTTATTTTTACTTGTCAATACCAACTTGAGTATCAAGCTACATACAAAAAATACATTTTCATCCCAAATTAACTATTCATATTCATATTCATATTCTTTATTGCACAGAAATCTTAATAGTAAATCTTAGTAGTTTAATTAAGGTAACAAAACATTTTATGAGCAAAGGCGAGCTTATCTCTAAAGAGAGATTTCTACCAGCAAACCTAGGTAGGACAGGAAAAATTGTGCAACAGGAGAGTCCTAGTGCGCAATAAAACTGTACACATCTAATTGTTTACAACTAAAACATAATAATTTAATAAATGATATATACTAAATAAAATACAAAAGCAAAAAATTTTATATATATCAAACATATACTACTTATATATACATATATAAAAGTACCTATCACGAAAGAGAAAGGAAATGCTCTTTCAATCTTGTCTTAAAAGTGAAAATTGAGGGACTATCTCTAATAGCGCAGGGAAGTGCGTTCCACAGTCGGATCGCCGTTAACCTAAACGAGTGTTTGTAAGCGGCAGTGTTATGCCGAGGAGTAGAGAGAAGAGACATCGTGTGGGATCTCCGGTTGCTATGCCTGGAGGAAATAAACTCGAAACGTTCTCGAAGATATGAGGGGTAGCGGGGATTTCGCAAAATGTTGAACAGATAGGAGAGAACGTGCATATCACGACGAAGGCGGATCGGAAGCCACCCCAACTCCTTGCGATACTGTGAGACATGGTCATACTTGCGCAGCCCGAAGACAAACCGAATCCCGAGGTTTTGAAGTCGTTCGAGTTAACTGTTCACAAATATTTTACACCCCATTTTATACTAGACTACATGGGGTCGCCTTGCTCCGTTCCGCTGCGCTTCGGCTCCAGGTTATATTACAAAGTTGTGACCTAACCAAACCTAACTTTAGTATTCGGACAGAAAGTGACCAATAGCAAACAATACGGTTCTGTGAAACTACACGGGAGCACTACATTTGATGACCTGTTAAAACTTATATTGGTAAACAATATATTTGTGGAACTAATTATGTTGACAGTGGAGATGAATAAAAGTCCAAGGATGTGCAATTAAGTTTTATTACTCAATTCTTACATATAGTGACTTAAAATTAACCAATGTTAGAAAGCGTCCGGTGCTAGGAGCTCTGGTAATTAAAGTGAATTAAAGTATACTTATTCTTCTATTTCCAAATTGAGGGCATCGACGAAAGGTGCCTAACTTTATGTGTTAAGTATATGACGTCGGTGGCTATGTATAACAAGCTTGTAAAATTGTATCTTGTTGCTTTACAAAATGGGCAACCAGAGTTAATTTTAGCTCTGTCCAGCTATGATTTCGGGAGATATTAATTCTGCAGGATTCTGACAGGAATGCTGAACGGCAGCCGCGGTCCGATTTGTCCAATGCCTATTATTATCGGCGTCTATTGACAAGGCTGCGGGATATTGCGCTCGCTGAGTCGAATGAGAATTTAAGCGATTTGTCATTTACAATTTGAAACTTTATTGATTGGGAAAGTTGTTTTATTCCGGTTAAGACTGTAATAGACTGAGTTGCGATTCATTTGAAATGGGATAAGTTTTTGGAAATGAGAGATTTGATAATCTGAGTAAGTTGGTGAGCAAGGTTTGGCTGAATAAAATAAACCGTGTTAAATCCGATAAAAAATCTAGCTGATATCGCATCCGGACATTGTCTTTCAATCCTTTTTATGTTCATATAGATTCAATACAAGACAAGTACGACTTTACAATAAGAGAAGGACAGTTAAACATGAATAATTACAATTCAGAACAGAATTTCCTTTAGAAGATCTAACTTTAAATTCGAATATGGAATGGAACGTCGGCAAACGGAGCGTCATTTCCGGTTCCAATATGGCGGGCTTCGATTTCCGGGACCGGTTCCACGTAAACCGTTTACGTCGGATTACGCGGAACGTTTATTTTAATCAGCAGAAGGGGATTAACCTCTGTAAATGTGAACAGGTACGCTATAACAATAAATCGTATGGAGCGATTTGTTTGTTTTTAATTTTCAAGCTTTTTTGTGGCGATAATGGAACGCGCTGAGTGATTCCTTTGTTCGCAGGACTGACAACGATGATTTTCAGAATAAATACATGTATACGTCACCGTAACATTGTGAAAACAGTTCTTTATAAACTCACGACACTTATCTCGCGAGATTGTAAGCTGTCGATCAATTGTGAACTGTACCGTATTGCTTACAATAACTCGTATTTTCGATAGTTTATAATGAAACCGTTAAATTGCGAACTGGTTGAAACTTGAATTGCAAGCGAAATACCAGGGCGAAGTCTGGGGAGATCATGGGTGGGATGAGGGTGTGTGAGGGCAAAGAGAAACCCGCTTCATCCTTCGTGTTAGGTTGACATGTAATTAAAAAAGAAACATAAAATTTAAACGATGGATAAATAAAAAAAACTATAGTTTATAATCTCACGCAATAATTTGTAAACTAACGATTTTTACAATCTCACGACGACATATATATATATATATATATATATATATATTGTTACAGAGTTGTGGCCAAGGGGAGCTACAGGGCTGGTGGAAAGACCACCTGCCCTGTGGTCCGACGATAGATCAAGTCAATGGTATGTCACCGGTAGCAATTGTCGCAAGAGGCCTATGCCCCGCAGTGGGTGGATGTGGGCTGAGTATGACGATGATGGTGATGATATAGTGCTCATAGGTTAACACATAAACGTTTACTGGCTTGGATTCCGTGTCGTGGGAGCCAGAAAAAGCGATCTCACATATATATGTAGACGTACGTACAACATCCTCGCTTCCCTGGCTTCTTACGATATCGTTTTGAATTTCAGTCTTCGGATACGCCTTGGAGAACTGACGCTCGGTCAACACATAAGTCGCTTAAAAAAGGGGAATATTTAACTGTAGCTTAAAAATAAAATTATGCAAACGAATTATCTTCACTGATTAACCTACGGTATAACAAAAAACTGACTACTCCACAAATAAACCATTTGATTAACAAAACAAGCAACAACGAAAAAAATCGTAAATTCTATCAAAAAAATATCTGGCTTTTCGAATACAAATTCCGTTTTCGATACAAAAATATTCTTAACCAAATTAAAATACTGACCTGCACTCAAAATTATCCATCCATATAACGGAATTTCTAAAATTCGTGTCTTTTGCTGCACCACACTAATTAATGTTTACCAAATTATATTTAACAATTTCATCATTCTTCATAATTCATAATTCTTTAATGCACAAAGATAAATAAAAAGTTACATTTGTTGAAAACATATGTACAAAGGCGAGCTTATCTCTAAAAAGAGATTTCTTCCAGCAAACCAAGGCATGATAGGAAAAATTACCAAGAAAGGCTAGGCAGTGCACAATATCAAATAACTTATCTATAATAAATAATAAATAAATAAATTGAATATCTATAAAATATGTAAAATAAAATATCTATATACCAAACTACTAAATAATTACCAATAGATACATAAACCTGTACATATAGTAATAATATACATACTATAACTACTATCATGAAAGAGAGAGGAAGTGCTCTTTTACCCGGTTTTTGAAAGAGAAAAGAGTGGGACTGTCTCTTATCTTGCAAGGAAGTGCGTTCCACAGTCGGACCGTTCTTGTACCTAAAATGCTTTCTACTATGGCTAAGTTTCTTTTTTCTTATCTGTTTTAATGAAAATTATATTTACAACATCCCTCCTGGCATAAAGCGAAAACATGGACGCCCTGCTAAAGCAAGACTAATAATACAATGAAAAGTTTGAGGCTTTTATTTAGATTTAATTGGGAAATATTAAACCGTACATCAAAAATACTGATTTCAACAGCAAATATCAGGGCAAAGTGGCGCGGTAGCTTAGGTGAAGGGTAAAGGGGGTGGGCGAAGCGAAGTCACCTTTATCCTTCGTGTTAGGTTAAACATGCAAAGAGCAAAAGAAACATAATTTTTGAACGTGTAAGAGCATAAGAAAAAAATATTCTTGAACATGTAAGAGCATAAGAAACATGTATTTTTGTTGAACATTTTTGCTGTGCTAGTAAGACATATTGGATGTGCGATGATGAAATACAACCCGATATTTTTTTTATATTTTTATCTTTTCCGGCAAGCACTGATGCAAATGGGTTGTTAAATCACTGTTAGGTTTACATTCAGATATCAGATAATCACATAGTATATGTCATATATGAAGTTAAAAAGTTTGCAAAATTCACTTTGTTTTGAGGGTAAATTCTGAGGTGCAGTCAATATTTTGTTGCAGTTTTGAGACATTTTGATAATAAATCGGGGATTATTTGTTTACCGTTTAAATACATGCCCATGAAGACTACTTTCTTTCTCTTCCTTAATAAACTTATGTATTTTTTAAGTATAATTTTATCTATTTGTATTCATATTATTAGTTTATTATTTTAATTATTTAACGTAGTGAACAAAGGTCTACATGTTCTTTAAATATCCTGTCCATCCTAGGTTTGTTGGAAGAAATATATTTTTAGAGATAAGCTCGCCTTTGTACGCGTAGATTCCATTTTGATGCATCTTTATCTTCTGTTTTTGTGCAATAAAGTATAAAGTAAAGTTAACTAAACTAAAAGAGCTTCACGGTCTATAGGGTTTCAGGCTTGCTTGTCACACAGGAGATGCAGGTTGAGACCCTGACCATGTACCAATGAGATAATTAATTTATGTTAAGTACAGTATCAGACGTTCAGTGTTTCGGATGACACGTTAAGCTGTGTAGTGGTCGTAAAACCCCTCCATCAACCCACACTGAGCCAGCGTGGTGGAGTATGGCTTAATCTTACTCGTATCCGAGTAAAGGCTCGTGCCCCTCGGTGGGGACATTAATGGGCTACATTTTTTTATCTAAACTAAACTAAACATCCAAGAACTGGGGATGTTTTCTTTATTCTATATCACCGCCGCTTGGGGACCACAGCCACAACACCACAAAGGTCGTCTAGTATTATTAAATAGAGGTAAACATGGAGAATAATTTTCAAGCTGTACCGATTCCCAATAATTATTCTCCGCTGATGTGTATGGTTTGCAGATCAAATTTTGCCGCTATCTCCAAAATCACTCTCACCGGTAGAGAGAAAATATTAAAGCAGGCACATAATGTACTACCAGTGGCAGCTGTGGAGGACCACTTTAAAAAAAAACTTGCAGCTATTTGGCGGTAAACCCTTGCTTTTGTTAAACTTTTTGTCGAATTTCAAAAACCATTTGTTTTATGACTTTGAAGTGTTGGACTGCATGGGAAGAGAACCCTTACAGTGGGTCTCCACATTTGCTGTTGATGGTATGTGCATGTATGAAAGTTCCGTTATTTTCAGAGTCGAATATTTAACTGTATAAGAGGAAATTTGGATACTACCCTTACCTTTATCCATCCGATTTTATTTTAGGTATGCTTGGATTTAACTCACTAGAGGTGAGACGTAACACCGAACAGCTTCTGACTGTGTGTCGATTGTTGCGAGGCGACAGTGACTGCGCAGTGCCGTATGCGCGCTTTACGTGCCTGACAACTACCTACGCGCTCGTAGGCAACAGCTGCCAGCGGGCGGCTCGCACCGCACGGTGGCGCGCCTGCAGTCTCCGCTGGTCCGGGCACGGAATAGCCTCAATGCACTGTTGGCCGCAGCACCATTGAATGATCTGTTTGGTCATGCATGGAGGGATATTGTGCGAGAATGTGGAAGGTTCTGTGAGAAGATTGCATGATAGTGTAGTCTTGTAATTATTTTCTCGAATGTTTATGGACATAATGATAATATGGTAACTGCATTTATACGATTGAATTGAACTTATTATATTTGACATTATTATGGTAAATTAATTTGTAATAATTGAATTGTATTGTATTTTCTAATTTTGTATATTTGTGTCGACTTGGCTTTGCTGTAATGGCACAAATAGATTATGTAAATAAATAAATAAATAAACTGATGTTGAGATCCCTGCATGAATAGAAGATATCTTGTATAATGAATGTTATAATTCTGGTAAATAAATAATTGAATCACTGATTGCCTATTTCTCTGGATGAAATTTTATAGTATTCATTATAAAACTTGAGTATCTACATGAACTCTTTGGCATTTGGTTGAACACTATGCTTGGAGAAAACACATCTAGCTTACAATCAAAAATGTATATTTTTTCACAAAATCCGTGTAAAACTATTCAAACGTAAAACGCTCAGGCTCTAGACTAGAATGCTGTAGGAATGACGTATAATCCTCAGAGACATTCGGTTTATTCGGAGACTCGAAATAGTATCTTACCGTTCAAGGTAAGATACTAATTCGAGGCACAAAACTATTCTCTATATCCCAAAGAGCAAGAGCGGCTTAAAAGGTGAAGGTTTTCGTGGTCGTGGCTCTCAGTCCGTAGCATTTTTCACTATTCTCGTAGCGGGCACGCTAGCCGGCGTAGCAGCGTAGCACTCGCTTTCGTTCGTAGTGCTACGGTGGGAGGGGCGGATCAATGAAAGTTTTTTTTACTGCTAGGGGTGGCGCTCACGACTAATAGAATATTTATTAGCTGATTCGATGGATTTTTGTAATAAGATATATATCTCTTAGGCTTCTTCCTTGTGCTTCTACCGTAATTAAAATACCTACAACAGTTCATGAGATACAGATCGCTGGCAGACAGACGAATGGACTCACGGCGGAGGCTTGATAATAGTGTCCCATTTGATATGGACCCCGTAAAGAAAAAATATATATAAAACGAAAAGAAAACAAAAATTGCACTTTAAATTAAATAAAATGGACACTCAATTACAAGTCAAGTCAAGTCAAAATTTCTTTATTACTGTAGATATATACATATCTTAGCTATATCGTAGATTTGTTCATTTCATGAAATAGCCAACCGTGGATTGATCATTTCGTGAAATGATAAAAAAGGGTTTAATTTCACGAAAACATGTATTTTTAAAAGCATTTGTATTAAGTACCATGTGGTGTTTTTGTGTTATACATGTCGTACAAACACGAAGAGTATTCGGGGGCTTCGCTGCGCCCGCCCCCTTCGTTCAATAAAAGTTCTAATTCAACCATGTTTGGCTACAGGCATTACACGCTAAAGCCAATTATACGATATGATTACGACATACACAAACATGTTGATAGACATATGAAAAACTTCCAAGCGCATATTTTCCGGCAGTAACTTTGTATTCGAACACACAATAAATTCTCTAAGACATTCCCCTATTACATCCAGATCCTGCAACGCGTCGGTGTACACAATTTCAATAAATAAACAGAATAGCAGGCAAATGGCTTCTAGTGTTGTTTTCCAATATAATTCAACAGGTTCTTACTTTGGGAAGATGTTAACGTGTTTTGCAACATTTCAGCTTCGGCGAGTATGTTACTGGCTGGATTTGGTCGCAACTGCCTCTGCCATACAACAAGGTTTTGATTTTTTAACGTTACATACGATATATAATACGTATATATATATAATATAATAATAATAATATATAATCTATTACTATGCCTCCGCTGACCGTTTGTCTGTCCGTGAGCTGGCTTCATCTCATGAATCGTAGAGAGTTGAATTTTTCACAGAATGTATATGAATTAATGAACTACGTAAGTTGTTTTTTTAATTTTATGTATCGTTCCTTAAAGGATTCTACGAAATCCTTCGTGGGCTAGCCCGACGCGCATTTGATGGAGTTATGCTATATTATTATCGCTTTATCTCATGAACCTATTAAGATAGGTAGAGAGTTGAAATGTTCATAGAATGAATATGAATGAATGAACTACGTGTTTTTTTATATTATTTTATGTACATTTGCTTGTAGGATTCTACGAAACCCTTCGCGTGCAAGCCCGACTCGCACTTGATCGAGTTTTCACTACATTAATAAACAGCTTTGCTACATAACTCATCAACGTTTTGGTAGTGTGGTTTCATATGGAAAAAAATCCCAAACCAACACTCTTTCGTTTCTAACAGATCCTCAGTTTAAACGTCATATGAGTATGATATCTGTCATCATTAAAATATTTATGATAAAAGTAAAAACCACTCTGTAGATAGGTATATTCTCAAAATTAAGTTGATATACCTAAATGTCATTTACGAACCATACAAATTACAAACTAATGTATGGTGGCATACATTGCTTTGCCTCCTATGAGTCCTTTCCACCACCTAGACACAGATTAGATAATAGTTACTACGTAACTACTACGTACGACCTAGATAGCCTCCTCTAAATACCTAGATTCTCGATTTTTTTAAGAAAAATATGAGTGATATCCGGGAAAAAAATATTCATGCACGACTTGGGTCCTTGTGCTAAATTCCATAGGAGACTTTAAAAAGAGTTTGGATCAGAACGCAATGGCGCCCGGCCAAAAATGCAGGAACGAAGGATCAAAAGTGTCTGTCGAGCACACGTCACCAGCAGGCGGAGTGATGTAAAAAGTGAAAACTAAAAACCGTATTTATTTTATATTTTTAAGGAAGGTAACAGCTTTAATTCTTAATAATAACAGAAAAAATACATACTTATAAGCTTACCTCCCACAGATGAAAACCTAAGCATAAAAACTATAAACTACTCAACTACTTAATTAAGTGGCCTATCTTACAGGACACATAATGTTAGGTAGAAGAAAACACAAACATCACACCACCACTAGTCATCCTTTAGAGATTTTACAAATTGCCTTGTAACATGAATCCTTACTGATTGAGCACTGCCACTAAATATGTCGACGCCATCATCACCCTTACCACAGATTAGATAATAGTTACTACGCCCTTACCGCCACCACCACCACATACATTATTGTAGGTAGAACTCGCTCTCATCAAGAACGAATTCTTCCTATAATTACTATGCACCAGGGGCACCTGAAAGAGTGGACGCCTACGAGCACTGACGGTAGGAACTCTTAGGTGAATTTTACTGAGCAGGGATGCACAATCTACATTGCCTTTAACAATTTTCATGACAAAAATAATTATACTGTATTGTTTGGCTTCTAACCACAGAGCAGCCTTTGCTATTATGCTATGGAATAAACGTACGAGAACAGCACACAGACTGATTTGTGAGCAGAAATACCGGAAATTATGTGCACAAAGATTTACTACTATTTTTTTGATACATAGCTTAATCTGGCCCCACGTGTCGTGGGAACCAGAAACAGTGATGTTTTTTTTTTTTCAATTCGTTATCCCCAGCCGGGGTTCGAACCCGGAACCTCTCGCATGGTAGGCAGAGCCACAACTGCATCGCCACAGAGGTTGTCAAATAGACATTAATGAATTCAGTAACTTAACGTATGATGACACTGAAAATCTCCTAAAACCCTATTATTGATAGTTTTCCTGTAAATAGGAAGTTAGAACCAAAACACAGACAAATACACAAATTACACACACTTTCCAATTACATACACCCTTGCACACAATTAACACACATTCACAAACAAACACACACTTTATATTACACTTATGTGATACATTTAGCTAATCTTAATTCGTAGGTACCTGTTGGCCATCTTTAATAGTGTGTAAACTTTATTATCCTTACCCGTACTTACAAAAGAGGTATGATCCTGTTATTCATTAATACAGGCTATTTAAATAGCCTAGCAATGAGAGCAGTTGCAATGGGGAACTTTTGTGGTTACTGACACTATTGACGTAATCCTCCATAGAATTTATTTTTAGACATAAGCTCACCTTTGCATACTGTTCGTGTTATATTTTCCATTGTATTTTCTGTGCAATAAAGGATTATTATTTTTAACAAAATTTTGGACCTTTTGGCGATTAAATGTTTTTTATATGTATGTAAAAAAATCTCCATAAACCACTGGTGTGAATAGAGCTCCGTGGTCCAATGGGTTTCACGCCTGCTTTTCACACAGGAGATGCCGGTTCGAATCCTGACGTACCAATGAGATGATTAATTTATCTTAAGTATATTATCGGACGTTCAGTGTCTCGGATGACACGTTCAGCTGTAGGCACCGGCTACTATCGCTACGTGGTAGTTGTCGTCAAACCCCTTCACCAACCCGCACTGAGCCAGCTCGGTGGAGTATGGCTTAATCTTAATCATAACCGGGTAAAGGCCCGTCGGTGGGTTCATTAATGGGCTACATTTATTTATTTTAAACCACATAGAGCCTAAAACCATCATGTAGTTTGAAGCGTGACCACAATGACCACAAAAATGTAGCGTCACGCCTTTTCCCAAACGGAGTGGCACAGACACAATTGTGCTCACGTTTAGCCAGTTATCTAATACTCCATATTGCGTGACAGGGAGCTAGCCTATCGCCGCTGCTGTGGTGGTTGAAGGTTTTCTCGCTATGTATTCCATCACCGTAAGATAGACATTTCCGCATAAAGTACTCAAGATTAATTCTTATCCTGAGTACAAGTTCAAGTTCAACTTCAAAGATTTTTATTAATAATAGCACAAAAATTGAGACTTAATGAACGTCATAACATTATCAAGCAAGCATAATAAAACATTAGGTAGGTGCCTAATTATGCAATGAACTGGTTTAATGCCAGATGTCGGTGTCTTGCAAAAAGTCATTCATTTTGTAGTAGATGCTTGAGACAAATAACGTGCTTCATGCTACGTGAAGATATCTGTAAAAATATCTTCACGCACTCTTTTCCCAGAAGCGGGATACCTAGGCAGAGATGGAAATATCTGCACGAAGAAAAACACTGAAGGGATATTTCTTGCTTTTAGTGAGACTTCCTTTATGGGTCGGTGAAGAATGAATGCCTCTTTCATATTTTGCGTCGGAAAACTGGCACAATAGAGCTGGAATTAGGGTTCAGCATTGATTTCACTGATGATAAAAAAAACAGGTCTTGGATGTTTATGTGTGTGATGTCTGTTTCTGTTTCTGGTTCCCACGACACAGGGTATCCTAGTGTGGGGCCAGAAGCAATGAATGTGCCTGTATATAAATAATTATGTTTATTTAAAAAATAAAACCGGCCAAATGTGAGCTGACTCGCGCATCGAGGATGTCAAGGAACTGTTTTGCGATATTCAGATTTTTTCCTCTAATTGTGCTATAAGACCTAGCTTCGTGCCAAATTTCATGATTATAGGTCCAGGTATCCTATAGGTTTTGATTCCCCTGCGTTGACCTATAACTTTGATAGTTTTACAACTTCAAGTGACTACAGACTTAAGTATCTAAACGATATTAATTTCAACTTGATACCTCCACGCGTAAATTACAAAAAGGGTCTTTTCTGATGGACGTCTGCCTGTCCATCAGAAAAGACAGGTAGACAGATAGAAATGTACAGTTTTCGGATTTTTTCCTTTATTTGTGCTGTAAAACCTCACTTCGTGACAAATTTCATTATTCTATGCCAACGAGAGGTGCCCTTTATATTTTGATTCCCTTGTGAATATCACGCAGTTTCAGCAACATTGTGATATATATGGCGGTATCATTTGATTACATTATTTTTTATTTTATTTTATTAATTATTATAAGATTTAAAAAATAAACTTTTAACCCAATCAAGTTTATTTTTTTTCAACTTCAAGAGACCGCAGATCTGAGTATTCGATATTAATTTCAACTTAATACCTCTACCCGTTCCTGAGAAAAAAGGTCTTACCAGACAGACAGACAGACAGATAGACGGACAGAGTCGACAACAAGCTGATCCTATAATTCCTTTTAAGGTACGGAACCTTAAAATGCTGGATTGCAGACACTTTTAAGGCATCCTAATTTTGGTATCGGTGTCGGTTTTCTGAGAGAATCTAGTCCAGCCCTTTACAAATATAAGAATGTAAGTTGGGAACACTCATATTCTTGACTGACTTTTATCGATTTTACCTAAGTTATAGGAAGTGAAAGCCTCTCAAAGAGTTGCCTCTCAATCCTGTCCGTTCGATAAGTTGTTGAACAAACAATTTGGTATTAACAACACAGTCTACATTCCCAAAACCATTATTAATACGATATACAGGCAGGTGCTATACATTGCGTTTTTGATACTTCAAATTGAATACTACCTAAAAGAAATCGTGGTAATGTATTTCGTGTCATTTCCGTCTCCGGATTTAGGCGATAATATCCGAGAAAAGCCGATTCTTTAACTGATTTTAATCGTATTGTACATATGTTTACAAATCTCCTTCCACATTAAAATTGGTCCATTGAAATCGGCCGACCGCAGCCCAGGGGTCCGAAATTTGAACCCCTGCATGACACATGTAAATGTGTAAGCAAACCGAAATAACGGAGGACCGCACTCTTAATTTAGAATGTCGTGCGACGAATTATACAGGGTGTAGCAGAATGGTACCAATTCGCACATGGACAACAATGTTAAGAAAATAGTGTCTATGCGGTTACGTCATCATTCAGAACGAAATGAAGTGGAACCTTAACTTATGAAATCGATTTGAATAATTATCAATTAACTTTATTCTCACTTCTCCCTGCTAAAGTTGGACAAAAGAGCCAACAAACAGTCAAGTGAGAGTCGGACTCGCGCACGAAGCGGAACCCTTCGAACAAAAAACTATTTTTAAACCATACATTTCTCTATAGTTTTCCTGTAATATTTTGGTAAAGACCTATAATACGTATTATTTTAAATTTTGGAATTAGAAGTTTCGGATATCAGGGGTGAAATTGTCTTTTATTTTCTTTTTGTTAACTAAGCATTTCAGGTTTATTAGTTAAATATATTTGCAACCCTCTCAAAAAGCTCTTTTATTTGACACGTCTCATGACACAGTCTCAAAAACGTTTTTTTTTATTTCCGATTTGCCCCCAAAAGTGCAAAGTTGCAAATTAAAAATATAATTGCTCACGTAACACGTTCTTCAAAGGTCGCAATAAATAAGTGCACCAAATTTCAACCTAATCAGTTCAGAATTGATCGTAAAAACTTTTACAAACCTAGGACCATAAAAAAACGGTTTATATCAGGTGGATCATAAACTGCTACTACTTTAGTCTATGGTACGTAAGATATCCTATAAATATAGATAGGAAAACATTGTTTTTGCTCTTACGCCTATCTTCACACCCTAGGAATCGGGTGTTCCATTTCCCATTGGTTCCATAGTGAGAGTTCACAATGTAATAAATAAGTCGTAAAGCAGTGGCCATTACATCCTGTAGAATCCCTCGCCCTATCCGCTAAATGAAAAGTCATTTATAAATTCGTTTTACACCTTTACATTACACCCTGTACAGGGACACATTTTATTGCGTCCCAAATTTTAATCGCGCGCCGCCCCTGTCTGTTTTGAAGCACGCGAGTTCGTTGACCCCAGATATTAGGGATGTTTACCGGATGTTAGGGCAGAGGGCAGAGGGTATCTGCTGGTGTCGGTGCAATCTCAAAGCTTTACAGCCTTTCTGTCACTTAGCGGTCTTACAACACTGTTGTTATGTATTTACTTGATAATTCATAATTCTAATAAACATATCTAAAAAGAGATTTCTGCCAGCACGTCCAGATTTACTTTACTGTATACTTTATGGCATTAAAAACGATATATTACAGACTGGAAAATTGAAAATACACGTACCAAGGCGAGCTTAACTCTAACAACAGATTCCTTCAGGATAGAATTAAAAAAAAAGGTAGACCTTATGCACTACATTAAATGTAATTAAAATATTAAACTAATAAGGACTCAATTAGGGGTGGTTGGATTTTGAAAGGCGAAATTAAAAACGATGAAGTAAATATCGTGTTACTACAAAAAATACACATAGCTTATTAACCTTAAAACAAACGTCAAATCCTGTACATTTTTTATTTAAGCAGGTGTTGAACAGGAGTTTATTTTTTGTGGTAAGACAACAAAAAGCAAACTACTGTTCAACACTTGTTTAAAAACAAAAACGTATAGGATTTGATGTTTGTTTTGAGGTTAAACGCTGTTATTTTTTTTGCGAGGTAACACGGAAGTTAAATAGTAGTTTATGTGACTGCTACATAATGGAGGGCACTAACACACGATAGTGGGTTTATGAAACGAGCCGAAGGCGAGTTTCATAATAATATCACTCGAGAGTTTTAATGCCTGATTATGTTCAGTTACATACACTAGTTTATCTACACACATATCACAAGCTCTCTTTGATGTGTTCGGGAACCGCATGTTTGACCGGCATTGTGGCATTGATCATTGCTCTGCAGTTGTTTAGCTTGTTCTGTAGTACCAACTTCACAGACAAACAGGCGGGCGTCGATGTTCGAAATTTGAATGTCATAATTTGACAAATTTTGGTACATTATGACCATAAAGATCAATTTTCGGATAAGAAATGGCTTATGTTTAAACGATCACCAAAAACGCACCTATTTTACTACCAATAAATTCGAAATGACTGCCAGAATGGATGAATGTCCACCGAATTGTGTTTGGATAAATGATCACCAAACTTCTTTTTATGTTTTGTGTACTTAAGTTTATGTTTAAGTATTTTTTGTTGTTCTTACATGTTCAACCTAACACGAAGGATAAAGGGGGATTCGCTTCGCTCACCCCCTTTACCCTTTACCTAAGCTACCACAGCATTTTGCCCTGATATTTTTTGCAACTTTTGGTGTTCATTTATCCATTTTGGGTAGGAAAAAAATATTTTGGGGATCATTATATTTGTTGCCATAAGAAATGAGTTTTTACCAAGAAGTTTATCATTATGCTGGTCGTAAGGTGTGGGTTTTGGACGCAGAAATGGGGTTTATGATACGTCTGTAGATAAAGTTACTTTATCTACTGATTTTTGGAGTGAAATGAATAAGCTTTCCAATTCTTAAGCGATGGATAGGACATACCTTGCGAAGACATGCTGGTGCTATCACAAAGGAGGCTCCTGAGTGGAAACATGTGGGAGGGTCCCGGAGTCGCGCGCTAACACCGCGAAGCACAATGGAAGAGGTCGGTCTGGCAGAAGCCCGGGAAACAGGGAATACATAGTCGGAGGTCCAAGTGATGGCCATGGACAGAAAAAATGGAGAAGGCTCATATCGGCCCCAGACATACCCCACATAAGGATAAAGGGATATAAGTAAGTAAGTAGGTATAGAAGTGTGCTATGAAGTAGAGTAACCAGCCCATATCCACTTACTCCATCCTAAAGGAAAATCCAGTTGATGACAAATTGAAGAATATTACATGAGAAAACTATTACCGTGAACTATGTACTATTTCCGGTCCTGAGTTCGAATCCCGGTAAGGGCAATATTTGTGTGATGAGCATGAATATTTGTTTCTTAGTCTTGGATGTTTTCTATGTATTTACTTAAGTATTTATCTCTATTAAATATATCGTCGTCTAGTACCCATAACACAAGCCTTATTGAGCTTACTATGGGCCTAGTTAGATTTGTATAAGATTGTCCTCTAATATTTATTTATTATTTATTTATTACCACAACTTTCGGGAGAATTATGAGGTCAGAAAATAAATACAAAATTCGTGCGAAGTCTCTTACCATTCCTTTGTACTCGTTTCAATGTCCGTCACATCTGCCTCCACAGCAACCTGAGTTTCCACCACACTCTCCGTAATTTTCATCATTCACAAAGCTGCTGAACAATACACCCTTGGAAACGATTCTTTATAGCTGTCACTAATGCACATAGTCCACCAGAAATACTATTCAAAAATAATGAATCCTAATTTGTATAACACAGAACCCCAGAGGTATTGATTAGTAAGAGTCAAAACTGGTTCGATACCAATGCTCCATAATTCATGGCTTACTACTGTATACTATTGGGAGTACAGATCTCTTGGCTGAATAGATGGAATGATATGCCTTCGCCTCCCCAAGCGGTAAAAACTCTGTTAAAAAACGTATGCAAATTCGTTCAGCGGTGCTTCGCGGCTGGTCACAAAGCGGGACTGAATTGTTCCCGGCGGTCCAGACACGGGGGGGTCTTAACTGGCACAACTCGATGATCCTCGAAGGTTGTCGCAATTTCCGACCTGCCTACATTTAACACGCGAGGGGCACGTGACGTGGAAGGAGGTACTTTAGGGCTTAAGACGCTGGGAGGTTGGAAATGAGAACAATTTAAATGACCACCAAAATATTTTTTTCCTTCCCAAAATGGGTGAATGATCACCAAAAGTTGCAGAAATTATCAGGGCAAAATACTGCGGTAGCTTAGGTGAAAGGTAAAGGGGGTGAGCGAAGCCAAGCCGCCTTCGTGTTATGTTGAACATGTAAGAACAGCAAAAAATACTTAAAACATAAACTTGAGTACACAAAACATAAAAAGAAGTTTGATGATCATTTATCCAAACACAATTTGGTGGTCGTTTAATAATTCCGGCGGTCGTTTCGAATTATGAAGTTTGGTGATCATTTATCCAAACACAATTTGGTGGTCGTTTAGTAATTCCGGCGGTCGTTTCGAAATTATTATACGCACTACACTTATAATGAGCAATTATTGAGCCCAACCCAAATATGCGACGTCATAGGATATACCTACAGTTAAATACCTGCCAAGAATAATAATTATGAAGTGTTTGTAGTGATGTGCAGTAGGGATGAAATTACAACTAAATTAATGAACTTAGTAGTGTGCACTGATAACTACGAATGTTCTGTGCTCAGACAAACCTCAGTGGTTTACGAGTACCATTTTACGAAACTATATATGTTTATTTAAGATACAACTAATAAATAAAATAAAAAAAAATATTAAAAAATGGTAGTATAGTAGGTTCATTTTTGGTGATCGTTTAAACATAAGTTGGAAATCAGAGGTGCCTTCGTAGAAGCAAGTGGCCGCAGTTTTGGTTTCTAAGCCAAAATCGGGCAGCAAAAAGAGTACTAGGATCGCAATTAGGTGTTAGGCCCGATAGATATAATAATAATAATAATAATAATAATAATACCTTGGAAACTATTTACATAGATGGATCTAGCCCCAAACTAGGATTCCCTGTATCTTGGGTACTAGACAACGATACACATACTTATATAGATAAAAATTATACTTAGATAGATAAATAACCATGACTAGGGTACAAACATCCGTTCTCATCAAACAAATATTTGCCCCCACCGGGACTCGAACCTGGGACCCTTGGCTTCGTAGGCAGGGTCACTGCCGACTCGGCCATTCGGTTCGTCAGGGAGATCCCTAGTCAGGTCCACTCCCTTTCTCTCCCCACACACTTCATATCTCTGCTGATCGCTTCTTAATGCGTTGCTAACAAATGACTGTGTTTTTTTTTCTGAACGAATGCCCTCCTAGCAGTATCTATAATATCTCATTCATAATTATCATCAGCAGGTCAGGAATTCCCCTGTTAAGGTGATATCTATTAACTCAACCATGAAATCATCTACAGATTTGATTTTTACAGTTAACTTTTATCGAGTATTTGATTAAGATTCTCGCTGAAATTTTCTCGATAGAAGTCAATTACGAAAAGACCTCTAAAGTTTTTTCCTGTAATTCTAAAATCCTAACTAATTTCATTGTGGAACTACGTTCAAAATGCGGATATTATGTATTCGACTCTCCTTGAAAAATATTTTTAACAAAATAGCGTAGTTTATTTTCAAACAATTTTTCTGTGGTTTGGCGCTACGTTATGTCATTTTTCCCCGATTCCGTCCCTCTTACACTGCGGGTCTTTCCGCCTGGAGTAACGGGGACCTTTGCACGGAGGAGGTATCCCCTTAAGTATAGGCTTCCCTTCGTACACGCCATTAAACTCGGTCCTGTGCACCCGTGTCCATTGACTTCTCATTATCCTCGCTATCTCGTCAGACCATCTGACAGGTAGTCTGCCGACCCTTTGCTACCTCTTGGCTACAACTCGGTCACGTTACATCTGTCGTCTTCTCGCCTTACTGAAGTGTTCTTCCCGTCACTGTTCCATATGTTATCTCAGACAAAATGCCTAAGACAACTAAACATACTATCACTGCCGACGGCGTTTCAAGAGCCCCTTTGTTCACGACACAGTCCACTAATAGGTGCTCTCCCCTCGGCTCGCTAACAGCGGATGTCACCGATTGCGCTCGCGCAGGCCACGCAGATGATCCGCGCGTGATTGGTCTGCGTGATTGATGAGATTGACTCTTGATCATTGTGGTCTTGATACCAGTGATTATTTGTTTCGGTATGTTGGACAATTATGTACTTACTCGATCTGCTGTAGCAATGAAAACATGGTATGGAGTTACAAAAATTGACGATTCTACTTTATGTCATTTGAGACAAATACCAATCCTTTGCCAGCCACGGTGCTCTCACGGTCGGAAATGCCTCTTATTTAGCAATCGACTTAAAGACTCTAGGCCCACTACTTCGAACACGTTCAAAGGTATCGCCATCTGTTTTTGACATTAAACATTAATTAAACGTTTACACATTACACATTAGCCAGTGATCGGCCATCTGGTTACATATCAAATGTCGGAAATATGCAGGTATTCACAACCCTACAATAACAAGTAACCACAAGGAAAGTTGATCATCGAACCAGAAAATCCTATTGGTATCCTGTTACAATTAGCGACCACTCTGTGTCAAATTCATCAATACCGTAGTACACAGGCTTGGGAAAACTCTAGTTTACGCTTTACGTTCGGTGAATAAGGATGCAGATTTGCCTAAAAGGACGTTAATAAAACTGTGAATATACCCCGTGGAGGGGACAACGATATAATCAAGGCACTTGAAATGCATACCTAACGTCGGCCTATTACTGTCAGTTTGAATCTATGGTCACATCCTCGCATTTTTGCTCACGTGATAAACTTGTATATACAGGGTGAAATTTAACTAGCTGACCATATTTTGGGGAATGGCAGTACCCATAAATATGAACAACTCTCCCCAAGAAACATATGGTCGTAAACGGAAGAAAAAAATTGGTCTCTCATAGTAACTTGCAATCAGCTGATGGGTTGGGGCAATGTACAGAGAAACGATATTTTTGTTCATTGGCGACCTTATGTTTTTTGGGAAAAGATGTTCATATTGATGGGTACTATCAATTATCCGACATTATGAACAACTTTCCCAAAGAAAGGTGGTAGAAAATGAAAAATAAATTTAGTCCCTCAGTACATTGACCCGATCAGCTGCTCACAAGTTACCATGTAAATGTAGCCTATTGATGTCCTCACCGAGGGTCACGGGGCTTCATCCGGAAATGAGTAAGAATGAGTCATATTCCACCGCGCTGGCGTATGCGGGTAGATGGAGGGGTGTCGTGTGGCCGCCCCGTCTGTCAGAAGTTATCAAGCTGCCCTAGCTATTAGGGCCTCTGGCACAGCTTTACGACTGCTGCCACCGAGTAGCGATAGTAGCCGGGACCTACAGCTTAACGTGTCATCCGAAACACGGAAGCGCCTCTCTTTTTCAAGTAAGCTTGCGAACATTAAGTTTTTCTCTCGTATATTCCCATACCGTGTGACAAAAGCCTTATTACGCCCACATTTAGCTATTTGGAGCAAAATGGAGGTATAAACAAATCTCCATTTTTCGTGACAGGGGTTTAACCCATCGCCGCATCGTACTTTACCTGCGTTTTCACATTATTGACTTCATGGCTCAGTTAGCTCCGAGTTATGTCCTACTCAAAGGAGTGTTTATGGCGCCGAGGCCACCCACGTGACGTGCATGACTCTGATCTGACAAAAGACCACGTTTGCACCGCTTGTTCTACCCAATCGGAATTGAAGGATTGTGTTCCTACTAAGTTGAGAATTACGGAAAAATTCGGTAAGAAACGTAGTTTTCCGGTAACTTACCTGAATCTTTCCAAATTAAGATCACTTAAAAAATAACTTTAAAATATATGGAATTGACTGTCAGAAAATACGTTTCATAGCCTCAGTTTCTTGTAGGTATACTATCTGTCCCACTCACTTTTGGCAAATATCTGTCTGAACTAGAGTGTGGCATTACCTTATTATCTATAATGGTGAATGAAATAAAGAACTCACAAATCAGTGGTGGACAACAGCATATTGTATTCAGCTTCTAGAGATATTACAGCATGGCGTTTACTTGGGTTAAAGTGGATTTAGATTTTGAATGGACATCCCATAACACAAACAAGTATGGAGGGCGGTAAGAGGCAAACTATAGAGCTGGTAAAGCAAAGAGAACAGAATTAACATTTTTTTTATTCACAGACTATACTAGCAATAACTAGCTTCATGTAGCATGGCTAGTAAAAGCGAATAATCTAATTCTCAACAATATCTTCACTATCCATCTCTTTCACGATTCTGGCGTTAAATTAAAGACCTCCAAAAAGCTTGCGCGGATCAAAAACATTTTAACCAAGTAAACTAAATTCGCGTAAAATCGGGTTCCTCCATGTTTTTTTTTCTAAGATTTTTTTAGTATTGAACCAATAAGTGGTGTACTATTTTGGAATCCTGATTAAAGGCGCCAACTTTTGATATCACTTGCCAAAGTGTTCTTCTACATTTTTTTTAAAGGAGGCCCTATCAAATGGACAGATTTCAAAAATTTCGAGTTCTTAGTTCGGAAAAGTGTTATTTTTAGAAAACTTGGGGCAATTATGTTACTAATTTTCACTGTGATTATGGATATGATATTTAGGGTTATGGTAACAATATTTGAATGGAAAAAAACACATATTAACCACAGTAACCGAAAAATGGTTAGAGAATGGAGAAATTTCGTGTTATTTTTTAAAATGCCTCTCATTTCTAGGGATCATGGTATGGCTTTTTTTATATTTTTCTGATGACGACTACCATCTATTCTATCGTCCTTTTTCGGCTTATCGTTGAATTTTGGGACACCCTGTATAGACGACATTCGCCTCCCGGCCGAGGAGGAAGAAATATAGGCCCTTATATGAAATTGGCGTTTTATTTTTTTTACATATAATATATTTATTTAATCAAAGTATGTACCATTGCTATCTATACACTTTTGCCATTTCACAGGTAGTTCTTCGATCCCTTTACAAAAAAAAACATTCGGACGGGAATCAATAAAATCTTTGAAGGCGGTTTGGACTGCCCCAGCGGAGTTGAATTTTTTCCCTTTCAATAAGTTATCCAAATTTCGAAAAAAATGGTAATCTGTTGGAGCAAGGTCCGGAGAGTACGGTGGATGTCTTAGACATTCCAATTGAAGCTCCTCTAATATGGTAGCCGTCTGTTGTGCAGTGGTCTAGCGTTATCGTGAAGCAGCAGTGGCCTAGAGCGATTGACCAGCCTCGGTTGTTTAGCAGCTAGCTTTTCCATCATGATTTGCAGTTGCTGACAATAGACATCTGCCGTAATCGTCTGGCCAGATTTAAGAAAGCTGTAGTGAACGACACCAGCACTAGTCCACCAAACGCTCACAAGTAACTTTTTTGGAGTCAATTTTCGCTTGGGGCATGGTTTGGCTGGTTCGGCAGGGTTCAGTCATTGCGATGAGCACTTCCGATTATCGTACAGGATCAACTTTTCATCACAGGTAATGATTCGATTTAAAATCCTTTCATTATTGTGCCGGGTGAGTAATGCAACTCAGCAGTCAACGCGCGTTTGTTGATTTGCTTCACTTAGTTCGTGAGGCACCCACCTTTCAAGCTTTTTCACCTTTCCAATTTGCTTCAAGTGGATTAAAACAGTTTTATCACTAACACCGCAGCCTGCAGCTAACTCGGACATGGTTTGCGATGGATCTTCCACAATAGCCTTCAATTCTTCATTATCAACTTTGGTCTCCGGCCGACCACGGGGCTTGTTCTGCAGGTCGAAATTTCCAAAACGAAAACGTTGGAACCAAAAACGCACTGTGTTTTCTATTGCGGCACCGTCGCCATACACTTCATTAATCCTTCGAGCCGTTTCTGCAGCACTGGTGCCACGGTAGAACTCATACTCGTAAATAACGCGATATTTCAAGTTTTCCATTTTGTAAAGTAGAAAACAATTGAGGAAAAAACAAATGAATTATAATTTTAGAAACACAAATACATTAGAAAATAGCTGTATGAATTTGAATTTGGAATTCCTAACCATAGAGGAGATATTTGAGATCAAAGTGGCCAGTACGGCGAAACGCCAATTTCATATGTAAGGACCTAATATTATATTTTTCGTTACCTACTCACTTCTTAGCATCCCAAAACCAAAACGTAAGAGTTTAAGTTTTAAAGAAATTTAAACAACAAAATTATTGAAAACCATATAAAAATACATTAATTATACATGTTACAGACTTCTGTCAGCTTTTTTAAGCACAGCTTAGATCAAATTACACGAATTTATTGATATTGTAACAACTACCAAAAAAGGTAACTTTCAGGTATCTTTCGCGAAACTTACCTTCGAAAAGGAAAATTTCGAGGTAAGTTTAAACTCTAGGCTACCTACCCAAAAGGGCATGCCAATACCACTTCCGCCGCGTATAGGAAAATGCTATACATATGCATGTAGAGGAGTTGGAAATGCATGCAAACAAATATTATCATTTACATTGCTTGCTTTGTACGAGACAACAGTATTTGTAAATTGAGACACAATTGGCGACAGGCAGTCTAGAGCATGTGAACCTACATACAATATAGACAAGTTCCTCGTTGCAAAACCATCTCTATCACAATACGTTACAGCATACAATATGATGAAACGTCGTTGGCATCAATCAGGCTATTCAGTTGAAGGCGAGAATTTACGGAAATGTAAATTTCAAACTTAAATAAAGAAAATTGGTAGCTATTTCGGGATGGCCCAGATAAGTAGATTAGTTACTCTGTATATTTTTTAATACCTTGGACACTATTTACACACATTGATCTAGCCCCAAACAATAGGATTCCCTGTATCTTGGGTACTAGACAACGATACACATACTTATTTAGATACATATTATACTTAGATAGATAAACAACCATGACTAGGGTACAAACATCAGTTCTCATGAAATAAATATTTGCCCCCACCGGGACTCGAACCCGGGATCCTTGGCTTCGTAGGCAGGGTCACTGCCGACTCGGCCATTCGGGTCGGCATGGTCGTATATGGACTCCTACTAGGGTCATAGTTAATATTAAAACATAACTATTGATTTATCGTGAATTATCGTGTGTATATCATAAGTACATTATGGAGGTTCTAATGGTGAAACCTTTGATGTCCATAGCGGCGCCGATGGGTTAGCCCCCTGCCACACAAAATGGATTAGTCAATAATTGGCTATACGTGGGCACAATTGTGCCTCTGCCATCCCGTATGGGAAAAGGCGTGTCGCTATGTTAAACCGTGGGAACCAATATCACAAACATAAATATTTATATACAGGCTCATACTAGATTATCCTGTGTCGTGGCAACCAGAAACAGCGACGTCACACACATAAAAACATCCAAGACTTGGGTTTTTTTCTTTATCTCCGGCTGGGGATCGAACCCGCGACCGCGTGGTAAATAGCGCCACAACCCCAGCGCCTCAGAGTTGTCACAGTCATGTGTCGTGTGACGACAAGAACCTACCAGAACCTAACAGAAAACAACCAGGATAAAATTTAGTAGTAACAGTTTATTAGTTATTTACAGTGAAGACGATAAAAAAATGATACGAAGATGAGAATGAATGAGGTGAGACAGGTTTTATAAAATACAGATGTCTGGATAGAAAGAAGGAAGCGGAGAACACGGAGAGAAGTAGACCGATGGGGTGATGACCAGGATGCAGGTGTATTTGTTGTTGTAGATGTTGTTGAAATCGTCGTTGTAGGAACGGTAGCGGGCGTATTTGTAGTTACGGCCTCGCAGGATCCCGTTGTAGGAACGGCTCGCAGGATCCCGTTTGTAGGAACGGCTCGCAGGATCGTGTTTGAAGGAACGGCTCGCAGGATCGTGTTTGAAGGAACGGCTCGCAGGATCGTGTTTGAAGGAACGGCTCGCAGGATCGTGTTTGAAGGAACGGCTCGCAGGATCCCGTTGTAGGAACGGCTCGCAGGATCCCGTTTGTAGGAACGGCTCGCAGGATCGTGTTTGAAGGAACGGCTCGCAGGATCGTGTTTGAAGGAACGGCTCGCAGGATCGTGTTTGAAGGAACGGCTCGCAGGATCGTGTTTGAAGGAACGGCTCGCAGGATCGTGTTTGAAGGAACGGCTCGCAGGATCGTGTTTGAAGGAACGGCTCGCAGGATCGTGTTTGAAGGAACGGCTCGCAGGATCGTGTTTGAAGGAACGGCTCGCAGGATCGTGTTTGAAGGAACGGCTCGCAGGATCGTGTTTGAAGGAACGGCTCGCAGGATCGTGTTTGAAGGAACGGCTCGCAGGATCGTGTTTGAAGGAACGGCTCGCAGGATCGTGTTTGAAGGAACGGCTCGCAGGATCGTGTTTGAAGGAACGGCTTGCAGGATCGTATTTGAAGGAACGACTCGCAGGATCGTGTTTGAAGGAACGGCTTGCAGGATCCCGGGGTAGTGCGACCCCGGGATAAGGTCTTTAGATGGTACTTCTAGTTCAGAAGCTGACGTGAGACTCCAGAATTTCAGAAATGTTCCGCTTTTAAACCCTTTTTGGAGAGTTCTAAAAATTATTTAAATTAAACGTAATTTTTGTGAGTGGCCAAGAGAGAAAAAGTATTTTTGTAAAAGTATTGAAGAAAACATATCAGACCGCTAACGAGTTTGAATGGACATTGCCATGACAATCAGATAAACAAAGACGTCAACAAATGTCAAAGTTTGGTTTCAGGCTCGTAATACGGAAAACAACAAAAAAACCATGAAGTAAATGAAGTAACAATGAATATAAAAAGGTAGCGCACCAGCGCGCACGAAGCCCGAGATTGCAGAGTTTCGGAGAAAGCCAAATACAAGGTCACCAAAGGTAAACCCCTTTGCTATCGATTTAGAAGTGCTGATAGTATGAAAATGCAGAGCGAAAATGATTTGTTAATGTGTTCTTATGGTTTAAAACGTTACAGGGTCCTATGAAAATAAAGGTGATACCCAATATCAGACTGTACAGCTCAGCAAGTATCCAGCTGAAAAGCATGAAAGCATGAAAAGCAAGAATAGCATGTAAGTAGCATAACACTACACATGTTGAAACATCAAAGACACTAGGATAATTTTTTCTTCCCATATTTATTGTGGGTCCCTACAGAGGGACACCGGCGTAGGGGAAGGCCCAGAAGGAGATGGAGGGACGACCTGGATAGGTTCCAGTCAGATTGGGTCGGCATGACGGCCGATAGGAATTTGAGGGTACGTTCAAGAGAGGCCTTTGCTCAAAAGTGGGAGACAGAAAAGGCTGTGTAAAAAAAAGTACCCCATAAAACAGACACACAGATAGCTTATAAAAGAAAACACATTTACAAAGGCGAGCTTATCTTTAACAACCCAGACCACTCGTTTGCAAGGCAAGGTCTTGACCGCTACACTAAAGACGTTGTTATATCATATTTCGCGCCAAAATGAACTTGGCACCTCACTCTGATAACGTCATAACGTCCGTTACTATCTTCCTTAGGCGTCGAGGGCGAGAGCGAGCGAGAGAGCGTGGTGAAACGCATTCTTCGCGGGTGCCTGGTTTACGATATCACTATGGTCCTGGCATTTTCTTTTCGGGTCACACCTCAGATGAACGAAAATCTTTGCACACTTACGTAGTCTGTGGGATACAGCGACAACATGGCTTTGAGGGACTTTAAACTTTGAATAGTTAGGTACAATACGATTAAAATCAGTTAAAGATTCGGCATTTCTCGGATATCATCGCCTAAATCCGGAGACCGAAATGACACAAAATACATTACCGCGATTTCTTTTAGGTAGCATTCAATTTGAAGTATCATAAACGCAACGTATAGCACCTGCCAAGATGACATTACTAACTGGTAGACCTAAGAAATTTATGATGCAGAAGCGACATGAATTTGAACATTAATATCATCTATAACAACTATCGTATTTTAAGTAGTGTCACCTATCATTATTATAAGTTTGGTGTTAAAAATAGACAGCCGTAATTGGCCTTATTTTTAATTTAATTGTAACTGTGTAAATTATTTGTAAATGCTGTGGCTGTCAGATAAATAAACCTTATAAACCTTATACGCTTTAAATTTGTTGAAGCCATGATACATAACTATTGTAAGTTAATTTTGATAAAATTTGATAGAATCGAATATTTTCACGAATGAAATTAGCGTTCATAAACATAAATGTATCATATACGTCACACTGTTTTTATTGACACTAAGAAGGCAGACTGTCAAAATAGTCAATTATTTTTCTTATTTCAATATACAGGTTGTGTTAGTTTTGAGCTACAAAGGAGGTTTTGTTGCTCATATCGTTCTTGTATTGTATTCAATAAGACAACGAGTAATATAATTAAAGGTCATATCTGTAAATTGATAACTCTATGTGAGAGATGAGGGATTCACGACAATTTCCGAGGTTGGCCGAATCGTTAACGGATTTTAATCGTATCTCCCTAGTTGGGCATATTGCATACGAAACCAAATTCGAAATGTCTTTATTACTGTAGATATTTACATATACTTAGCAATCGTCATTTTTAGCCACTTCTCTGCATTGGACCACTGTGGGAGAAGCAGGGCGTTAGAAACTCCCACAGATTGATTTTTGGGAGTTTCTACGCCCTTCTTCTCCCAGTGGTCCAATGTACAATATTTAGCAATCGTAATTTTTTGCCACTCTCTACATTGGACCACTGTGGGAGAAGAAGGGCGTAGAAACTTCCACAGATTGATTTTTGGTAGTTTCTACGCACTGCTTCTCCCACAGCGGTCCAATGTAGAGAAGTGGCAAAAATGACGATTGCTAAGTAAATGTACAAACAAACTCTATGAATCAAGTACAGCTCAGAAGCAGCCAGCTACACTCTTGAGTATCTAACGCCAATTATCTACCTAACATAACATAGCGTCACGCCTTTTCCCATACGGGGTGGCAGAGGCACAATTGTGCCCACTTTGAGCCAGTTATTCAATATTCCATTTTGCGTGACAGGGGGCTAGCCCATCGCTGCAGCTATAAAAGTTTCCTCACGATGTTTTCCATCACCGTCAGCACGTCCATATAATGTACTTAAGATAAATTAATTATCTCATTGGTACATGGTCAGGAATCGAACCTGCGTCTCCTGCGTGAGAAGCAAGCGTGAAACCCATTAGACCACGGAGCTCTATCTATCTACCTATCTAACATTAAGTTGAGTAGAAGACACACAGTGAGCGAGACAGCTCCAGTCCAGGGCCCTTCACACCTTACAGTAGAGGCAAACTCAGAAGATCGTTAACCTCACCAGTAGGCTGGCTAGTAATAAAACCCTTTTGTAGTCCGCGCCAACTTTCTTTGCCTCTGAGCGAGCTGAGACCTCTCTTTCTCGCTTAGGTTAAGGCGAGAGAGAGCTATTTATGAACACATTTACATATAAAAGTAGTAGTTAGTATTATATTATAAGTATTGACGACCCGAATGGCCGAGTCGGCAGTGACCCTGCCTTCGAAGCCAAGTCAAATCAAATCATTTATTTGTGGAACATAGGTAAACATTTAGTTGTTATTATAATGTTATGTCTCTCTATGTTTAGCCATGAGGCATACAAATATTTTACACATTTATGGATAGGTACATAATTTTGTCACAAACATTTATGTCAAAGTCTTCGAAGTCAGATTATAAACGTCATTGATCAAATTGCGTGCCCAGAATCAACTCAAGCACCTTATGTCACAGGTTTTTATCTAATAAGTATTCAGATATGGAGTAGTATATTTTATCAATCAATAGCTTTCGCAGTTTTATTTTAAATTGAAATATATTATCTATGTTACGAATCCTCTCTGGCAAATTATTAAAGATTTTGGGTGCCATCACAAAAATACTATTTTGAAATAAAGCTGTTTGGTGTTGAGGCATACAAATTTTGTTGGGATGTCGTCTGCTTTGATAATTAGTGAACAGATGTGTGTTTGACTTTACAAACATTGCTACCTCAAGTATATATAAGGATGGGTCTGTAAGTATATTGAGCCTCTTAAATTGTTGCTTAGCGCTATCCCTCCGGCCAAGACCACATATGGCCCTGACACATCTTTTTTGCGCAATTAAAACAGAACCTTTGTCTACTGCGTTACCCCAAAAGATGATGCCAAATCTTAGTGTTGAGTCCACATAACCATTATATGCCGTTAGTACCGCTTCTTCCTTTACAGTATTTGATAACTTGTATAGGGCATACGCAAACGTATATAGTTTTTTGCAAACTGTTTCCACCTGTGTTTTCCACTTAAGATTATAGTCAATATGAATTCCCAAAAATTTTGTTGCTTTAGTTTGTTCAATAGTTTCACCTGAATAGTTTATGTTGATTTTTTTATTAGTATTATTATTATTTTGAAAACTCATTAATTTTGTTTTGTTAATGTTAGCAACTAGATTATTCTGATTGAGGCAATTAATTATTTTATGTAAAGTGTTATTAATTTCGTGTTCAAATTCATTTGGATTCCAAGGGTCCCGGGTTCGAGTACCGGTGGGGGGCATATATTTGTTTGATGAGAACGGATATTTGTACCTTAGTCATGTTTGTTTATCTATCTAAGTATAGTATTTATCTATATAAGTATGTGTATCGTTGTCTAGTACCCAAGATACAGGGAATCCTAGTTTGGGGCTGGATCAATGTGTACATAGTGTCCAAGATATTATTATTATATTATTATTATTATTTAGTATATATTTAGAGTAATTTTTATTTTATTTTATTTATGTAAGTACTCGTTTATTTCGTCATATTGTTGTACACATATGTCTACCCCTGCTCAACAATCAGCCTTTCCCACTTTAACTGGGTTCACTGGAAGAGATCTCTTATAAGAGATAAGCTCGCCTTTGTACACTATTTTATGTAACTCTTTTTTGATATCATTTGTGTGCAATAAAGAAGTTATGAAATTATGAGAGAGAGTTGACAGCTCGCTCAGAGCCAAAGAAACTTGGCGCAAACTGTTTCTAGGAAATTATGAAAGGTTTCTCTGGCCCGTTTAGCATTTTTGGGCTCATCGCGCCAACTTTCTTTGCCTCTGAGCGAGCTGAGAACTGTGTTTCTCGCATAGGGTAAGGTAGGGTGAGAGAGATACCAATGAAACTGGGCGCAAACTGTTTCTAGGAAATTATGAAAGGTTGTTCTGGTCCATTTGGTCCATGACGACCCGAATGGCCGAGTCGGCAATGACCCTGCCTACGAAGCCAAGGGTCCCGGGTTCCAGTCCCGGTGGGGGCAAATATTCGTTTGATGAGAACGGATGTTTGTACAATAGTCATGGTTGTTTATCTATCTAAGTATAATATACATCTATATAAGTATGTGTATCGTTGTCTGGTACCCAAGATACAGGGAATCCTAGTGTGGGGCTAGATCAATGTGTGTAAATAGTGTCCAAGGTATTATTATTTAGCATTTTTGGGCTTATTAGACTACTGAATCTCGGTGCTGCCCACAACCCAATAGTGATATGAGCTAAGTAAACTATATACTGTGTGTATTGTATAACGTTCTAAAGGTGATGGAAAGCATCGTGGGGATACAAGCTGGCGATGGGCGAGTACCCTATTGAATAACTGGCTAAATTTGGGCACAACTGTGCCTCTGCGACACTGTACGGGAAAAGTCTATTGTTTGTTTGACGACCCCTGTGGCGCAGCGGTTATGGCTCTGCCTACCATGCGAGAGGTTCCGGGTTCGATCCCCGGCTGGGGTAAAGAAAGAAAAAAAAACAGTTCTTTGATGTTTATTTGTGCGTGACGTCGCTGTTTCTGGCTCCCACGACGCATGTCATCCTAGTGTTGGGCCAGAAGCAATGTATGCGCCTGTACCTAAATTTTTATGTTTCTTTATATCAAAATACAAGGTGACATTTAATTAGCTGACCATATTTTGGGCAATGATAGTACCCATCAATATGAACAACTTTCCCTAAGAAACATGGTCGCAAATGGAAAAAAATATTTGTAGCTCAGTACATTGACCCGATAACAAGTTACTATGGGGGACCAAAAAATTTTTTTGGTTTTCGAACATGTGTTTCTTGGGAAAATATGTTCATAATGATGTTAACTATCATTCCCTAAAATATGGACAGCTGATTAAACGTCACTCTGTATACATCTCACCATCTCTCTCTTCTAACCTATATCGCGTTAGGTCTAACTAGCTATAACCCAACTTCAAATTCTGTAATATATAACATTCTGTAATATATAACATTCTGTAATATATAACATTCTGTAATATATAACATTCTGTAATATAACATAAAATAACTGTGGAACGCACTTCCTTGTATGATAGGAGAATGTCCCACTCTTTTCGCTTTCAAAAACCGGGTAAAAGAGCACTTCCTCTCTCTTTTGTGATAGTTGTACTATGTATATTATTATTATATGTAAACTATATGCACAGGTTTATGTATGTATTCATAACTTATTTAGTAGTTTGGTATATACGAGTATGTACCGTATTTTATAGATATTTATTTACTTATATGTATTTTATTATTGTTTAGATATTGTGCACTGCCTACCCTTTCTTGATAAAAAAAAACCTGTCATGCCTTGGTTTGCTGGAAGAAAACTCTTTTTAGATATAAGCTCGCCTTTGTACATATGTTTTCTCTTATTGTATCTTTTTAAATAACTGTGTTCAATAAAGAATTATGAATTATGAACTTGAAGTAGGTTTTTTACGCTTTAGAACTACCCTTCTAGAAGGCTCAGATGTAACACGGTTTGTTTTCACCTGAAATGTTTGTCGATATATCGAATGTATGGCGCCCTCCCCGTTGTAGATTTGAAGAGTGTCGTTCGCTCCGACTCTTCAAGTTTTACAGCGCCATCACGGGGCGAGAAGTTAAGCGTGATAGTAAACTCAGAAATAGACGGCTAAAAATAAATGGAGTGTCCCTTACTTATACTTGTTGGGTAAACGTGCAGTGACAGTTTGTCTTTGCTTAACTTCTGTCTGAGGTAACCTCCTGCCATCGCATGTATCCTATAGGGAATAGAAATCCCATAGTGGGTATTTACAAATAATTTGTTTTATATCATAATAATAATAATACCTTGGACACTAATTTCACACATTGATCTAGCCCCAAACTAGAATTCCCTGTATCTTGGGTACTAGACAACGATAAATATACACAGTCAGGTCATAAGTTCTGTCACACAATAAAAACTTTTGAATTTAGAACGCTGGCCACAAAAAAGTTTATTGAATTCGAATTTCGAATTTTTCATGAAAATAAAAATGTGTACTTTTTAGAATTTTCCTCATTTTTAAATATGGAGTGGACACTTAAAGAAGACCGTGTCGCAGTTATTGCGTTGCATCGTTGCGGTAACGCGCCAATTCAGATTTTCGACTTACTGAAAAATTTGAATATAACCAAAAGATTCGTTTATCGTACCATAAAATGATACAATGAAGACTTTAGTGTAGATGACAGGTCAAGAAGTGGTCGCCCTCGCTCTGTTAGGACTCCAGCAGTGATAAAAGCTGTTAAGGCGCGAATTCAAAGAAATCCCATACGTAAGCAGAAACTGTTGGCCCTTCAGATGGGTTAAGCAGGACCACGGTGAAAAGGGTGTTAAATGAAGACTTAGGGCTTAGGGCATATCGAATAAAAACAGGACATCGTTTGGACGCTCGTTTAATGGACCTGAGACTGAAGAGATGCCGCGCTTTGTTGAAGCGGTACGCGGGAAAAAAGCATCGGGAAATTATTTTTTCGGATGAAAAAATTTTCACCGTGGAAGAGAGCTACAACAAACAAAATGATAAGGTGTACGCACACAGCAGTGAAGAAGCGAGCAACCGTATTCCGCGTGTCCAACGAGGTCATTTTCCATCCTCGCTCATGGTTTTGTTGGGAGTCTCTTATTGGGGCTTAACTGAGGTACATTTTTGTGAGAAAGGCGTAAAAACGAATGCAGTTGTGTATCAAAATACAGTCCTCAAGAACCTTGTGGAACCTGTTTCTCATACCATGTTTAATAACAGGCACTGGGTATTCCAACAAGATTCTGCGCCAGCTCATAGAGCGAAAAGCACACAAGACTGGCTGGCGGCGCATGAAATCGACTTCATCCGGCACGAAGACTGGCCCTCCTCCAGTCCAGATTTGAGTCCGCTAGATTACAAGATATGGCAACACTTGGAGGAAAAGGCCTGCTCAAAGCCTCATCCTGATTTGGAGTCACTCAAGGCATCCTTGATTAAGGCAGCCGCCGATATTGACATGTACCTCGTTCGTGCTGCGATAGACGACTGGCCGCGCAGAATAAAGGCCTGTATTCAAAATCGTGGGGGTCATTTTGAATAAACTTTATTACCATAAGAATCTTTGTTTTATTAAGTTCATTTTGCTATATAAATGTTTACATAAATAATAAACATGTCTAAATTATTTCATATTGCACATGTGACAGAACTTATGACCTGACTATGTACTTATATAGATAAATATTATACTTCGATAGGTAAACAACCATAACTAGGGTACAAAATCCGTTCTCATCAAACAAATATTTGCCCCCACCGGGACTCGAACCCGGGACCCTTGGCTTCGTAGGCAGGGTCACTGCCGACTCGGCCATTCGGGTCGTCGTCGTCGTTTTAGTTGGTAATGGGGAAGATTGGGCTAACAATATAACTCAAAAAATGCCACCGCTGATAAACCGCTCTCAGCTCTGAGAGTTGTCTTAGATAAGTATGTCACAATGGCGGTTCCGTCCGCGCCAATTCAAATATGCATTTTATAACGGCTGCAGCTTTCAGTTACACCCTGTGAAGGTATATGGGTAACTTCCGTCAGTTCTCACATAGTTGAAATAATCGAGCCCTAAAGAAACAAGAAGGGACGCCACATGTGTGAACAATTTATCAGGACATGGGAAGGAAGCGAGATTTCTGTCATTGTGCTCGTAAATATTTGATTACCATCGTCACTAGCAGCTTGAGCATCGTCATAAGTGATAAATAAATCGCTTGCTGAATCGTGACCTGTATTCATAATTGCATAGTGCTATAAGTAGAGATCAGATGTTCGGATGACCTAAAGTAAATTTTTGCCAATTTTTAATTATTTTTTTTAATTATGAAATCCCGACATTACAGAAAATCCGGGAATACGTAACTAATCGAATGCTTAGTATGGAAGCTACTTAAAAATATTTGATTTAAAAATATCCCGGTTTTCCGGGATTGTATAACAGTCGTAGATATATCTTAGAATTGGCTGTATCACGATATCTTCAACTATGGATTGATCAGTTCATGAAATAGTTGACCAAATCATGATATAGTCAACCATTTCATGAAATGGTCAGAAACGGTAGTATTTCACGAAAACTTGTATTTTTCTAAGCATTTGTATTCAGTACTACCTGTTTTTTTTTGTGATATACATGTCGAACTAACACTCAGACTATTCCGGGACTTCGCTGCGCTCCCCCTTTATTCTTCTCCTAAGCCCTAAAATATTTCTTCGTTCAATGAAAGTTCTAATTCAACAATGGTTGACGATATTATGATATAGCCAACTCTATATGGTTACGACATAACTATTCTGATGCATATTAATTACAAGCTAATTTTTAGTTCCCGATTCGAATATGTAAGGGGCAATGTGTATTAATAAATCTGCATCCGATTCTATAGTTAGAAAAGCACTAAATTTGTCGATCCCGATGTCGCGGGATTTTTCCAATACCAAAGTGCAGTACATAATAGCCACCTCAACATTAGGTAAATAGGCATCCAATTATCCGATCTTTAGTTTTAAGGCTAGTTGGTGAAGTATCTTACAAAAGTCATTAATTAGACGAATATTTTCCGCCCTTCAAAATAATACATAGGTAATATTAATTAACTCCATAGTTTTGATCGAACAGGGTCAACTCGCACCGCGATGTAAGTTTCTATGGTGCGAGATGACGACTAACTCGTAGATTCTGATTACCAGCTATTTACGAGAGTAGTAGATCTGAAAATTATCTCGTAACGAGTTGCCTTGACTTCACTGCCAAAGTGTCACTACAAAAAACCGGTCAAGTGCGAGTCGAACTCACGCACGAAGCGTTCCTTACCACCGTACAATGGTAGGGATGGTGTGGAGTAAATAGTTTGGATTTTACATAGTAAAATTTTGTTAACAAAGTTATTGGTGCGGCTACTTCCACACTCCATTTACGTAACCAGGTGTATTCAAAAGTTTGTATGTGGTTAACTGATAAATGAAATATTTTTTCTGTTTTCTGTATTTGCTGTTATAGCGGCAACCGAAATACATCATCTGTAATAATTTCAACTGTCTAACTATCACGGTTCATGAGATACAGCCTGGTGAAAGACGGACGGACGGACAGCTGAGTCTTAGTAATAGGGTCCCGTTACCCTTTGGGTACGGAACCCTAAAAATGAACGGCATAACCCCAACTGACACTCTCCACTGGATTAGTATTAATCCGCCCCCAAATCATAAGAAATGGTGCACGATCTGGCCTGACTTCATCTGAGCAGAAGAATCGATCTAATACCCTTTGGAACCTTGATCCACGATGTTACGATACAATGAATCTTGTGTTTACGGAGACACTTGATTCCCTTGTGGTTGATTCCTTTGCCTTATCTTGGATTGTCTTTGCCAAGTCTGTCCGGACATAAAAGTTGCTGCAGTCTTGATCTTATGATGAACTTCCGCATATAATACATTCTCGTCACTATCCACACCGCAGTGAACTCCTTATTACATTCTCCATAGGGATCACATTATGCCACCATCGTGTAACTCGAACCACGGCCCCACAGTACCAGATGGGGTGAAAGGGGCGTGTCTTCTCGCTTTACTTACGGCAACAGCTGCACCAGTCTGTACTGGCGACGTTTAGTTAACATAATGCGATGTAAAGCCTCGTTCTATGCTAATTCTGCGGCGGAGAAGTTTTTGCAAAAGTGCGCTGTGCTCTTGTGCATGGTAAAAAGTGCGCTGTGCTCTTGTGCATGGTAAAAAGTGCGCTGTGCTCTTGTGCATGGTAAAAAGTAAAAACAAGGCCATTATTAGACGAATGCACCGAATTCTGCTCAACTTTAAGTGCACTTACTTTCCCAAATCTCTTTATACTAGCGCTAGTATTTTTGATATATTAATATAAGGGCTTCGTGGTCTAATAGGTTTCACGCTTGCTTCTCACACAGGAGATGCAGGTTCGATTCTTGACCATGTACCAATGAGATAATTCATTTATCTTAAGTACATTATACGGAAGTTTTAACGGTGATGGAAAACATCGGGAGGAAACCTTCATTACTCCATAGCTGCGGCGATGGGCTAGCCCCCTGGCACGCAAAATGGAGTATTTAATAACTGGCTCAAAGTGGCCACAATTGTGCCTCTGCCACCCCTTACGGGAAAAGGCGTGACGCTATGTTAATGTTAATATATTGGAGGGGATAAAGTTCTACGCGGGCTTTCCTTTAATTTAAACTTTGTAAGGGATTCGTCGATTAGCTCCTGAGATGTAAACAGTTTACATCACCAGAGATCAAAGTAACCTTTTACCGTTAGACAGGATAATTGCCGAAACGTCAAACAAATCTAGCTATAGTTAGCACGGGGGATAGTAACACATGTCCGCAGGAAACACTTTTCTAACACCGTTGCCCTGCACACGACCTCTAAATTCTCAATATCACTATCATATTCTAGGAAGAGATCATCCTGAGCAAATACTCAAACATCATAATGCTTTCATAATCATAATGCATCAAAATAATGCTTTGTCCCCCTAAGCGCCGCCGGTTTCTGAATTGAGAAATTACCTAAGTATCGTTCTCTCACGTTCTTTTTTGTAAAGTCTGCAGAAACTTAAGTATTTGATTAGTGACATTCTAAATTCAGAAATCGGAGTTAACATAGATAACTTCACTTATGGCTGAGTGCAACGACTCAGCTCAAATGAAGTGCGCCGCTTCAATAAACATAAAACGTTTATGTGCAGGCATATACATTGCTGCTGCCCCACACTAGGGAACACTGTGTCGTGGGTACCAGAAACAGCGACTTTACACACATATAAATATCCAAGATTAGGGATTATTATTGTCATTTCCCGAGAGAGTGCGCTGAATCAATAAAGAAAAATATCACCTGGAAAGAAAACCCTTTTTATCTTTCGCTCATATAAATAATGGTAATTTTCCTTCAAACAGTTAAATAAGTTTTTAGGGTTCCGTACCCGAAGGGTCCAAACGGAGCCCTATTGCTGTGACCCTGTCACTCAGGTGTCCGTCCGTCCGTCCGTAGTTTGTCACATAGGTTTAACAGCCAAAAGGTTAACTATATTTTTAAAAATGTTCACCGTATAAACGCCTTGTTGACCCAAAGCCATACAAATCGTCAAAAATGTTTTAAGGGTGGCCCCATACAGCTAAAAATGGGCGCGAAAAAAAAAACGAATCGAGTGGGGCCCCGTTGTTTAGAGCTCGTTGAGTAGTTAAATACTTCTTTTTTTAAATAGTGGTATATTAGTAGTTTATGTGACTGCTACATAATGGAGGGCATTAATATACGAGAGTGGCGAGTTTCATAATAATATCACTCGAGAGTTTTAATGCCTAATTATGATCAGTTACATACACTAGTTTATCTACACACATATCATAAGCTCTCTTTGATGTGTACAGGAGCCGTATGTTTGACCGGCATTGTGGCTCTGCAGTTGTTTAGCTTGTTCTGTAGCACCAACTTCGGGCGTCGGCGTTCGAAATTTGAATGTCAGTACCAACTTCACAGACAAACTAGGGACGGCATGCAGGCGGGCGTCGGCGTTCGAAATTCGAAAAATTACACATTATGGTCATAATGTGTAATTTTTTCAGATAACGTGCGGTTTTTGTACGCAGTAAAGAGAGTTTATGATACGTGTGTAGATAAAATAAATAAGAATCCACCAGTCAGCTTTTTTTAATAAAATTTTGTACCGAAGAAATGTCCAACTTCCCATTGACCTATAAATTCGTGATAATGTTTTTTGTTACGTATATTTAACTAAAAATACCAAATATTGATAAATCTGATTTTTATTTTTATTTCCCTGATTTTAGGCTTGCATTCTAGAAATGGTATAATGGATGGAACCTTAAATATGCGAAGTCCGACACGCATTTGGCCGGTTTTTTCTTTTGGAATTTCAGTGTCCGACAGTGTTCGACCGGAAAAGGAAAATTTCCCCCACAATAGAATTTCAGTACCCAGAAAACAAAATGAAAAACTCCAAATGACGTCTGTCAATTACAGGTCAAGATAGTCCTTACGAGAGGCTTCAAGCCTTTATCAGTTGCAGGGGGGTAAATCCCAAAAAATTACCAATCTTAAGGCTTAGTAATAAACTCCAAAACCAATGAGAGAATAGGTATTTACCAATGAGGGTTGAATGAGTACATTTGGGTCGGGCATGTCCTGGGTGTTTATTTATTTAGTATAGTGTTTTTTATTGTGTGTGCATTTATGTGTGTGAAGTTAAATTATTTGATAATCTTAAATACTTAGTTTATATTAATTGACGATGCACTTTGCGGATTTATATTTTATTTCATGTAATTCTGATTGAATTAATGTATAATTGGAAACAAATTGTAAATTTTAATAAACCTTTTAAAACCGTCTAATGGATTTAACGCTTGCTTCTCACACAGGAGATGCAGGTTCGATTCCTGACCATGTACCAATGAGATGATTATTTTATCTTATGTTATACGGACGTTCTAACGGTGATGGAAAACATCGCGAGGAGACCTTCATTACTGCGATGGGCTAGCCCCCTGTCACGCAAAATAGCGTTTTGAATAACTGGGTCAAAGTGGGCACAATTGTGCCTCTGCCACCGCGTACGGGGAAAAGACGCTATGTATTTAACATAAATGAGAGAGTAAACTGCTTACTGTACGCGCAAACAATACCTACCTTATGTTATTATAATGATCGAAGATACCCTACGATGATCGAACGGGCTCCCATATGATTCCGCGTTTGATTAAAATGTTAATAATCTACTTACACAAATCGGGTACTCGATCACGCAGACAAATATTCAATACAAACATAAAACACATAACTTAGCATAACATTTACATTGCTTCTGGCCCCATACTAGGATACCCTGAGTAGTGGGAACCAGAAACAGCGACGTCGAGAACATCCAAGACCTGGGGATTTTCTTTTCCTCCCCAGCCGGGATTCGAACTCGGCACCTCTGGTTTGCGAAGCACAGGCTCGACCACGACACCACAGAGGTCGTCATACTTAAAACATACTTTCTCCTAAAAATTATAAGGGTTGAATACTACTTGAGAACTGCACTCTTTTTGGATTTTTAATCGAATATAGATGACTTTTACACTAATTTAAGGGGAAACCTCGTCCGTGCAAAGGTCCCAGTTACTCCAGGCGGAAAGACCCGCAGTGTGAGAGGGACGGAATCGGGGAAAAATGACATGAAGTAGCACATAAAAATTGTTAAAAAATAAACTACGCTATTTTGTCAAAAAGATTTTCAAGGAGAGTTTACTAATAAATTACCACATTTTGAATGCAATTTCGCAATGAAAAAAGTTAGGATTTCAGAATTACAGGAAAAAACAAAACCATTAAGTGGTATTTTCGCAATTAAATTCTATCGAGAAAATTTCACCCAATCGCGTTTTCCTTCAGTGAGAATCTTAATCAAATACTCAATAAACGTTAACCCAAAAATCTAATCTGTAAATGACTTTATCTACACACGTATCATAAACCCTCTTTACTGCATACAAAAACCGCACGTTACGATCAGCATAATGTGAAACTACTTGGTAAAAACTCTTTTCTTATCTGAAAAATTACACATTATGACCATAATGTGTATTTTTTTTACATATTATGACATTCAAATTTCGAACGCCGACGCCCGCCTGCGTGCCGCCCCTAGTTTGTCTGTGAAGTTGGTACTACAGAACAAGCTAAACAACTGCAGAGCCACAATGCCGGTCAAACATGCGGTTCCTGAACACATCAAAGAGAGCTTATGATATGTGTGTAGATAAACTAGTGTATGTAACTGTATATAATTAGGCATTAAAACTCTCGAGTGATATTATCACTCTTGAGCGTTAATGCCCTCCGTTATGTAGCAGTCACATAAACTACTATTATAGTGGAGTAAATAGATTCGAAAAAAACCCCATATTTTTTTCGTATCACCTTAAATATAACCACCAATACTGTATAAATAAGGGAAAAATCTTAAAATAGATAATTGTTTGACGGTTTTAGAAAAACCCGAGAAGTGCCGAGCGTTAAAGTTAAAATAATATACTGTAATTAAGCAAGAGTACAGGGGGAAAATTCTACTATTTGAAGAGCCTCGCAAATGTATCTCAAAGGCTTCCCAACGCCACGATATGTTAGTTAGTAAGTTATCATCAAAATAAGGATCAAGATCCAAAGAGTAAGCTCAAAATAGCGTCACGCTCTTATCTGTATGGGCTGGCAGAGGCACAGTTGAGCCAACTTTTATCCAGTTATTTGAGAGGAAACATGAGTTGGTTTAATTTTTGTTTTCATTTTCAGGTATATCGTGGCGACCACACGAGCATATGAAAAAATAAAACCATAATTTATTTCCAATTTGATAGTGGTCGTACAACCCCTCCATCAACCCGCACTGAGCCAGCGTGGTGGAGTATGGCTTAATCTTACTCGTATCCTGGTAAAGGCCTGTGCCCTTCGGTGGGACATGAAGGGCTACGTTTATTATGGCTAGTATTTAATCGCTAATCAAAAATTCTGATTTGCACAGCAAAAAAGGATCAACAAAAACCCTTTTTAGGTTTTAAATATTTAATGAGTACTTAAGTTAATGTTTTTAAGTATTTGTTGTGGTTCTTACATGTTGAACCGAACACGAAGGATAAAGGGCTTTACCCTTCACCTAAGCTACCGCTGCAAATATAAGGGATATTTGCTGTGCAAATCAGTTTTTTTGATGTGCAGTTTAATATTTCCCATTTATATTGAAACATCGCGGGTTCAAACTAACAGTTGACCGTTTGGCGCGAAAACGGACCTGCAGCGGAAGTGACGTAAGGGACAGACAGGGCTATACGTCAATCTCCTTCTCCTTTTTTCGCATAGAAAAGGAAAGGTCCTGCAGCGGATGTGACGTAAGGGACAGACAGGGCTATACGTCAATCTCCTTCTCCTTTTTTCGCATAGAAAAGGAAAGGTCCTGCAGCGGATGTGACGTAAGGGACAGACAGGGCTATACGTCAATCTCCTTCTCCTTTTTTCGCATAGAAAAGGAAAGGTAGATTGACGCATAGCTCCGTCCCTTAGTGACAACGCAGAGTACGTCACTTCCTTTGATGGTTGATTTGAAAACTAAAGCTTTTCTATGAGCAAAATGAGAGAGAGTTAAACTCAATGGGGTGATAAATACATTGCAGCAGCTATCACTCGCAGTGCTAGATTGCGGTGGACTAGAGTGCAATTGAGTGAATATAGGCAAGGCGTGAAATTAACGTGCTGTCAACGTCAACTGCAACTGCCTGAATCAGTGTAGGATGAGTATGTAGAAGTGAGTGTGTTGTGTCTGCGTGTGTGTGTAACTGTTGTTAGAGATAGCTCGCCTTTGTACATGAGAGTACTTCTTCTTCTTTCAGTTTGGCAAGCTAACCTCTTTTGAGGTTAATTTTGCCAGTGTCAAGTTGAAAGACCATAATTTGGTCAGGTCTTTTGAGAACCTGGAAGTTAACGTCTTCAGAATAATTTGTTGCTCCTTAGCACCATCGGGAGGAGGTGAAGGGCTTTACTTAACTGCGTATTTCCTTCGGACTTGAGCAACTGCCTCATAAAGTAACTAAGTGTATGAAGCAGAAATATTTGACGCATCGTAAACGGCACCGAGTCCAGATGTAACGGTGCGTAAATTTAGTGTCTTGCTTATTTTTAAGCCGTAGTTAAGTTTGTATTGATTGTAGTATAACCTTGTTTTGAGTAGTATCTGTCAATTTGTTGTGTTAAAAGTATTCTAATTTATATAGCTTCTAATTTTAAATAACTTTAGCTCAGATTTATTTTCTTTTCTTTTGACACAAGATCATTCTGGAGCTGGGTTCTGAACGACTCGGTCGTTCTTCTTCAAAGTCTGCAAGAGAATCTTAAGTCTGGGCTTAAATTCTACTAAACTATTTACTGTTTTCCCCATTCTACGGGGTCCAAGCCCTTGATGACCTATTTCCAAGACTTTGGTGGCCAATTTGCTTTGCTTGAATGCCCAGCTCTCTAACCTCCGATACTCTGACCTCTGATCGGCCCTTGGACCAAGTCACCGGAGTCGAGACAGAGACGACGCTCTGTCAATGGAGTGACCTGCCCCTCATTGACGACTGAAAGCTGGAATTCATTGGAGATGCCGCAGCAGAACTAAACCACTCGGCGAGTCACTTCTGGATGTAATACGTACAATCATCAATGCCAACTACACACGACCCGGATCTATCCTTCTTCAAATAAAATTATCCGGTGATTTATCTGACTCTTTTATTTACAGGTCCTTAGTCATATCTCACCGTTACACAGATGAAAAATAAACCTTGTGTCCATCGTAATTCGTACGAGTACTGACAGTTCAACTCTCTAACATTATCGAAGCGTATTTTTTCGTGTTTCCTTCTCGAGTTTCTTCTTCTTTCTTCTCTAAGGGCGCTTTCAGTGTCGTGCGTTTGTCATGCGGACGGGACGCGGGGCTATTTTTTTATAATTAACGAAAATCACAAAGCCTTTATTACAGATAATCGTAAGAACTAGCCATGAATAAGGCCAATAACGGATTTCACAATGTATATGTCGTAGGTATATCTTACCATTTGATTATTTCATGAAATAAACAACCATGCATTGACTATTTTTTTTTATCTTAGGAAAACCAAGGTTTACAAAATTTTAGTAGGGTTACAAAGTTTCACACATAAAAACCACTAATAAGTTCTTACCGATATAAACCTAAATCATGAATTAGCCCACCATTTCATATAGTCAATTATTTCATGAAATGATCAGAAAGGGTTGATTTTCACGAAAACATGTCTTTTTAAAAGCATTTGAATTTAGTACTACGTGGTGATTTTTGTGTTTTACATGTCAAACTAATAGGCAGACCATTCGGGGGCTTTGCTGCGCTCGCCCACTTTAGTCTTCACCTAAAATATTTAATCGTTCAATGAAAGTTCACATTCAACCATAGTTGGTTGAATGTGATTTCATGATATAGTCAATTCTACGATATGGTTCGACATATACAGTATATATTAATACAATTTTAGCAAGTGTTTAAGTTTAGTCTTAAGTTATTGACGAAGCTTCCTGCAGGTTAATCAAATTGTAAATTATGTTTTCAATAATGATCAATAAATAATTTACCACTAGTGGGAAAAAAAATATATGCAATTAAGTGATGGTTAAGCAGTTAGTTGAACAAAAATAACAATTAAAAAAAACAGTGATTGTATGTGGGTGGGGTACATACAGGAGTTATGTTTGTGTAAGTGTGTGTTTGTGGTGGACAAATACTAAATGGATAAAATACTAAAGAACTAAAAACGTGTCGTAGGCAGTTTACGTATTGGAAGGGTTAACATTGCGGCACATTCTAGTGACAACCAGTAATGGGAATAGTTAGCTTCCCCCAACAGTGCTAGAGTAACTTGCCGCTTAAATGCAGCTTTTGAGGTGCAGAATGCTTATCACGCGGGTTTCATCAAGCTGCTCAGAATGATGTCCCGTTGCTGCCGACTCTGTTTGGACAACCATATGCCTAACATCCAAGTCCTGTTTTTTTTTTATCCCCAGCCGGGGATCGAACCCAGGATCTCTCGCATGGTAGGTAGAGCCACTCCCGCAGCGCCACAGAGGTCGTAACAAATAGGTATAGAGGTACAAAGCCCAATTAAGGCTGGTATTTAGTCGCACATCAAAAATACTGATTTGCACAGCAAAAAAGGATCAGCAAAAACACTTTTTATGTTTTAAATATTTAGTGAGTACTTAAGTTTATGTTTTAAGTATTTTTTGTTGTTCTTGCATGTTTAACCTAACACGAAGGATAAAGGGGGCTTCGCTTCGCACCTAAGCTACCGCAGCAAATATAAGGGATATTTGCTCTGCAAATCAGTATTTTTGATGAACAGTTTAATATTTCCCTTATAATTCATGAAGCTCCAACTTTAAACACTCATCCTAATCAAGTAACGAATTCTTTCCATGTAAATTCGAATTAAAAATTCTTTATTTTCTGTAAATATTAACAAATGTTTTGAAAAAATAATTTTTTGCTCTTCTCTACATTGGACCACTGTGGGAGAAAGAAGGCGATTGATCCCCACACAGATTGATCTTTAAATCTCTTTTAAATATAGGTTTTATTTACTGGTACAAATATTACATATTATAAATAATATAATATAATAATAAGCAGGAATAAATAACTACATAACCACTAAGCGAGTTCTGAATTGAGTTACATTAACACCATGCACTCTTCAAACTTGTAACGTCACCGTTGCCGATCTTATCTCTTGTGGCATACAGGCTACTATCGTATTTTCACCGACTGTACCAGCCACACACGAAGTAAGTATCACGCAACAGCTGTGAAAATAAACGATAGCTTCGGATATTAATTTGCTAACGGAGCGTGATTTATTACTCAACAACTTTTATGATTTAAGTATGGGAATAACTAAAAAATAGACTGATCGGCGAGAGTTGATAAGTGTGAAAACGCCACGCCGAATGTAGCGCGTGACGTACTTAAAATGACGTTAAGTTTTTGGTGGTTCAGTTCATCGAGATTGTCAAAATAGGTAAATTAAACGTATGTACAGCGTGGCGATTTAGTGTAGATAAAATGGCAACACAAGTGACACTCTGTGCGTTGTATTGGGTAGGAACGTCACATATTTTATACTAAAAAAAAAACACGCAGTTACCAACAAAACAATCATTAAGTTAAAAACATAAAAAACTCGACCTCAAGTTCAAGCTCTAATTCTTCCTCCTCCCTTCGAGATGCGAATGTCGTCTTTATACCAGAAAAGTCCTCATCAAAACTTATGCTGCAGGGAGCCACAAACCAAAATCTCATCTGCGGATGTTTTTTGATTTTGTTGACATTTTTAAAAAGCGCTGAATACGTTTTAATAAAATGTACATGGGACCACCTCTGAAATATAACCTATCGACCAAAAAAGAGTCATCAATATCGATTCATAATTGACGGAATAATCGCGTAACAAACATATTAAAAAAACAGTCGAATTAAGAAGAATTAGCTCCTTCGTTGCCTCACAGTTTATATCGAGTTTAAAATCCTTTTATGATTATGTTTTATCCTTTCAACCCGAATAGACAGTATATGTAGAAACCGTTGCCACAACTACTACTAATAAAAAAATAGTAACTTGAATAGACTGAGGCAATAATCTGAAACATAACGCTTACTAACTAACGAAGAATGGCTCCGTGGTCTAATGGGTTTCACGCTTGCTTCTCGCACAGGAGATGCAGGTTCGATTCCTGACCATGTGCCAGTGAGATAGTTAATTTATCTCAAGTACATCAAACGGACGTTCAGACGGTGATGGAAAACATCGTGAGGAAACCTTCATTACTCCATAGCTGCGGCGATGTGCTAGCCCCCTGTCACGCAAAATGGAGTATTGAATAACTGGCGCAAAGTGGGTACAACTGTGCCTCTGCCACCCCGTATGGGAAAAGGCGTGACGCTATATTTCTTACTAACGGAGGGTTGTCAATCACACGAATATGTACTTACAACACAATCAAAAATAAATACTAGGTAAATTAAATAGTAGCAACATCTGGCAGAGACGGGCACTGGACGGGTGTCTGCTTCTATGTGGCATTTGTATCGGACGCTTTCGTGTTTCGGACGACACGCTAAGCTGTAGGCCCCGACTACTGTCGCTACTCGGTGGCAGCAGTCGTAAAGCTGTGTCAGAGGCCATAATGGCCGGGATACACGAGGCTAGTTTTTCGAGTCAGGATAGCAAGCTAGGTAGCTTGTAATACTGGTCTCGCTTGGAAACAACCTAGAGACCAGTACTACGAGCTACCGAGCTTGCTATCCTGGCTCGAAAAACTAGCCTCGTGTATCCCGGCCATAATAGCTAGGGCAGCTCGTTAACTTCTGACAGTCGGGTTGGCCACAAGCCCGACCCTCCATCAGCCCGCAGTGAGCCAGCGTGGTGGATCTTATCGTGGATCAATCTTACTCGTATACGGGCAAAGGCACGTGCCGCTCGGTGGGGGCATTAATGGGCTATTTATTTATAATTTATAAATAAAATTACCATGTAGGCCGGGAAACCATGTAGGCCGATCCAAAACGCACATCACTCCATTTTTAAACAGGGCACATATTTTAAGGATGAAAGCTAGACAGGATTTGTATTTTTCAACGCTGAAATAGAAATAGAAATAGAAATATATTTATTTGACAAATAAACACAAGGATATACAGAAAGAAAAAGAAACCATAGTACAGTTCGGGGTTGAGGTTTTTAGATGCCAAAATGGTTTGGGCTCAGCATGTGTTACGTGTAGCAGTGAGCTGCACGTAACGCTGGTTTTCAGCTCACACCATTTCCTAAAACTAGAAACTTAAAACTAAACTTATAATCTGAGTAAAAGTAAATACGCAGAAAGAGCTCAAGCATAATTATGCACCAGTGTCAAAATGCAACAACAAGAAACGATCGGAAATTAAAATAAAATAATATAAATAAAGCCAATCATATGTTAAAAAACAGACATACAAACAATCCAATCATACAGTCATATGTTAAATGTTGGGGTAAGTGAGTAGTGTAGCTTAAGTAGTGGAAATATGTGAGACTGCGAGAGAGTGAGAGTTGTTGTTTGAGGTTATAGTGAAGAGGACACCTTCTTATCTTTGTGACAAACTTACCTGGCGTATGTCCCAGAGGGTTGCTCCTTTTCTCTCAATGCCTCGACCCAAGGGTGCAGCTTTCCGTGGCAGTTTTAAGTACCGTGCCACCAAGTGCTGGAATAACACCCCACCTCCCCTTCGGCTGCTTACTAGTGAGGCTGGGTTTAGAAGTGCCTATAGAAAGTATTGATACTACAGCAGAAAACTTAGGGAACGGCACGAAGCTAATCTACCTGTTACCTGTGATAATAATAATAATAATAATTCTTTATTGCACAGAAAACACAATGGAAAAAATACAACGAACAATATGCAAAGGTGAGCTTATTTCTAAAAAGAAATTTCTTACAGCTAACCCGTGAGGAAAGGAAAAAATATTTATAGAGAGGTAGTCCTAGTGTACAATTAAGATTTAAAAGAAAGAAATAAAGTCAATATACTATCAGATAAATCACAATACATCCTACACATACTATAAAATAAATTAATAGAATACAATAAATACATAGATACACATACATACTATAAGATACCCACTATGCGGAAGAGAGGAGATGCTGTTTCAACTTTTTCTTAAAAGAGAACAAGGATGTGCAATCCCTAATAGCGCAAGGAAGTGCATTCCACAAACGTATTGCCCTTAACCTAAACGAGTGCTCGTAAGCAACAGTGTTGTGCTGAGGAATTGACAAAAGTGACACCGAGTGAGATCTCCGAAGTCTATCCCCAGAGAAAATAAACTCAAAATGTTCACAAAGATATGCGGGATAGCGCGGATTTCTCAAAATATTGAAGAGGAAGGAGAGAATGTGCATATCACGACGAAGTCGGATCGGGAGCCAGCCTAATTCCCTGCGATATTGGGACACGTGATCGTACTTGCGGAGACCGAAGATAAACCGAATCCCGAGATTTTGAAGTCGCTCGAGTTTGTTCAGTAGATCTTCGTTCGCGCTGGCCCAGCAAACATCGGCGTAGTCAATTAAAGGCAGAAGAAGGGTCTGAACTAGCATGACTTTAGTCTGCCTAGGCAAGAAGTACTGCAAACGCCGAAGGGAATGAAAGGATGCAAAGACTCGTCTGCTGACCTCACAAACGTGGGGCGACCAGGATAAAAGAGTATCAAAAACAACCCCAAGATTTTTGGCTTTTCGCTGTACTTGACAATGGTACCGTCATAAAGCACGGGAGCAACTGACCTATGCTACAACAAATTAAGTAAGTGCCGTGTACCCAGTATCATCGCCTGAGACTTATCCGGGTTGACTAATAGCCCATACGAAAGAGCCCATTTCCTGATGTTGTCGAGGTCAGCATTCAAGGCCTCTACAGTCGAAGTCAGGTCACACAGGGGAAAATGCCGATTAATTTGAAGGTCATCTGCATAGAGATGATACGAGGAAGACAATACATCCGAGATGGAATGGATGAAAACTGAGAAAAGAAGAGGAGAAAGGATGCCACCCTGCGGAACACCAGTAGAGAGCTTGCACCATTCCGTAGTGACTTCTTCAGACTTGATGCGCTGCTGGCGGTCTCTCAGGTAGGAGTCAAACCAGCGAGCCGAGTGTGAAGAGACATTGAGTGTTTTTATGATTTCAACAAGTATATCGAAGTCGACGCAGTTGAAGGCGCTGCTAAAGTCAAGGAGAGTCAGGACTGTGAGCTGCTTCTTATCCATTGCCAGTTGGATATCGTCAGTTACCTTGAGCAGTGCGGTGGTGGTGCTATGCCCTGGCCTAAAACCAGACTGAAAAGGGTTCAGTAAATCCATGGAGGAAAGGTACGAGGACAGCTGGGAGTGGACAATTGATTCAAGGACTTTGGAAAGGATTGGTAGGATGGAAATGGGACGGAACTCTTTGAAGGAGGACGAGTTAGAAGTTTTAGGCAGGGGTATCACTAATGCTCTTTTCCACTGGATTGAGAAGCAGTACTCGCTCAGCGACGCGTTAATTATATGCGTTATGGGTGGTAAAACATTATCGAGTACACTGGTTAGCATCTGAGAGCAGATATTGTCATCACCTACAGCCTTGGACGAGATTTCTAGAATAGCTTTCTTTACTGCGCCAACTCCGACAGACCTGAGGTTGAAAGGTAAGCAACTGGATGTCATTCTGCTACGCAAGTTACGAAGGGTAGCATCCTTGACACAGGGGTCCATCACGACAGGGGAGACAGCAAAGAATTTGTTGAGACCATTGAGGTCGACACTACCGGCAACTGCGTCCTGGGACTTACCAACACCAAGGGTCTTCAGGAACTTCCAAACCTGTGCAGGAGAGTAGCTCTCGATACTCTCGTAGATGTGGCGGCGTTTGGCATCTCGACAAAGACGGGTGCACCGATTACGGAGACGTTTGTATATAAGGAGATTATCGTCCGTCGGATCCTTCTTATATCTACATTTGGCACGGTTTCTCTGGGCCATCAGACCCTTGATGGTGTCGGTAAGCCAAGGCGCAGGGAGATGTTTGACCCTAACCTTTTTGACAGGAGCATGTTTGTCGAACAAACTTAAGACAATCGAGTTGAAATGCTGGACTTTGTCATCAACGGTCTCACTACAGACGACAGGAGACCAGTCTATAGAAGCGGCGTCAGACATAAGGTAGCTGAGATCCATACCCTTGAAACTCTATTAATCGATCGATCGATCAACAGGAATTTTGCTGCGCGCTTGGGAGGCCTTAACTTGAACGAGAGATAAATCAAATCGTGAAAGGAGAAGGGGGCGTTAAGTTGGCCATGCGTAGCAACCTTGTATATGTTAGAAACAATCATGTGATATTTATTTTGTTTCCAATTATATTATTACTATGATTAATTCCCTACTGATTATTATTATTTTATAATCCTAATGACATTTTCAATTTAATCTTACTGACATCAATTTTATTACAAATTGCTATATTTTTTTAATTTAATTTCTTTTATTACTATACATTTTAATGATATAATTTTAATGCTATAATTTTAATACAATCTTCTAGAATACAATTTATTTTATTCAACAATTTTATTAAAATCATCATATTTTACGTTGTTAAATGTGTACTTGAGCAGACCGTTGTCTCGTCCGTACTGGCTCTGGCAGAATATCAGCGTCACAGATTCGTCTGTAACATTGCTGAGTCAGGGCCATTTCATTGTCGCGGTACAGTCACAATACCACATAGTTATCCTTACCTTACGTACCTTAATGTTTTGCTTGTATAAGTTTTATTTAACTGCTGTGTTTTATTTTCTTTTTGCAGATTTTTCTTCTTAAAGTTTGGTTAAAATTATGTATTTGTGTGTGTACCATGTTGCAATGAATAAATTAATTTATCTATCTATCTATCTATCTATCCTAGCCTACCTAATTTTAAGCGTTCACGGTCACATTCGTACGAAATGCCCCCATTAAGCATTCTAATGTCCTACACAGAATTTTGTTTAAAAAAAAACGGTCAAGTGCGAGTCTAATTCGAGCACGAAGGGTTCCGTACCACGGTACCATGGTAGGGATGGTGTGGAGTGAATAGTTTGGATTTTACATAGCAAAATGTTGTTTACAAAGTTATCGGTGCGGCTACTATCACACTCCATGTACCTAACCAGATGCATTCATAAGGTTGTATGTGGTATTGAAAGAATTGCTGTATGTGAGCCCCCTTAAATATTTATTTTATTCTGTTTTTTTGTCTGTGTTGTTATAGCGGCATCAGAAATACACCATCTTTGAAATTTCATCTGTCTAACTAACACGGTTCATGAGATACAGCCTGGTGACTGACAGTCGGACGGCGGAGGCTTAGTAATAGGGTCCCTTTTGGCACCCTTCGGGTACGGAACCCTTAAAGTGGCTCGTAGTTATCAGTCATCCATCATATCACAGCATGATTCAAACACGTGTCATCTGTAAGACCTAAGTTGTCCGAGAGGTGTAGAGGGGGCGAGGTACCAGCAGGGGTAGAGGGGGCGAGGTACCAGCAGGGGTGGAGGGGGCGAGGTACCAGCAGGGGTAGAGGGGGCGAGGTACCAGCAGGGGTAGAGGGGGCGAGGTACCAGCAGGGGTAGAGGGGGCGAGGTACCATCAGGGGTAGAGGGGGCGAGGTACCAGCAGGGGGAGCTTCGCAGTTAGTAAGCTTATCAAGCAGTCAATGCCGCTTAAATGTACGTGTACTATGGTATATATACCTACATATAACTGGAGTCACACGACAAACGGGCCAAAATAGAATATGTGTCGCAATTAGTTGGTTAAATCAGACACTCAACTAACACCCTAGACCGTTAATTAAAGACCTACGTTTAACCAAGTCACTAGCATTTTCATTTAAATAAGGCACGAACGTTTAACAATCTGTCTTACCGCGTCTTATGGCGTGTTGGTTAAATAATGTAAAACAAGATGGCGTCACGACAACAGCTGATTTGCACAGCTTCTAACAGGGCAAAACATTGCGGTAGCTTAGGTGAAGGATAAAGGGGGTGAGCGACGCAAAGCCTATCCTTCGTGTTAGGTTGAACATATAAGAACCAAAAAAACCAGTCAAGTGCGAGTCTAAATCGCGCACGAAGGGTTCCGTACCACCATTCAATGGAAGCGATGGTGTTGAGTGAATAGTTTGGATTTTACACAGCAAAATATTGTTTACAAAGTTATTGGTGCGGTTACTTTCACACTCCATGTACGTAACCAGGTGCATCCATAAGTTTGTATGTGGTATTGAAAGAATTGTTGTATGGGAGCCCCCTTAAATATTTCTTTTATCCTGTTTTTTAGTATTTGTTGTTATAGCGGCAACATAAATACATAATCTGTGAAAATTTCAACTCTCTAGCTAGCTAGGTTCTTGAGATACAGCCTGGTGACAGATGGACGGACGGACGGACGGACGGACAGCGGAGTCTTAGTAATAGGGTCCCGTTTGTAACCCTTCGGGTACGGAACCCTAAAAAAGTACTTAAAACATAAACTTAAGTATGTATGTTTTGTTGCCTAAGAACGTTTAGACAACTCGTTCAACGTTTCGTTCACTCACTAGTCTGAGGGAACTTTAGCGACTTGGTTAACCGTCGGTCTAGGGTGTAAGTTAAGTGTCTGATTTAACCAACCAACTGCGACATATGTACTATCACATGACACCGTACACAGTAGCGTTTTCCTCCGCCCCTTCGCTCCCATGTCCATGCGGTGTATCACACATTAGATGGTCCAACTAAAGCCAGTACGTGTCGATCACAGTATTGTGGACTTAAGCTATTCAACCGCAATCCCAGCACGTTCTTAAACAAGTTTGCAGGGAGTATGACTAGGGAGTGTCTTTATCTAGAAATTGCATCGTCAGTGCTTCCGCGTTCCCTTTATAGGGAGAAATGAGAATGGGTAATGGACAGACAACTACCTCCTTTTGGCATTTTGGTAATTATATAAACACAAATATAATACACGTTCCATTCCAACAAACTAAAAGAGTGAAATAATAATTTCACAGGTAGCGGAAAAAACATTTAACATTTATATTGGCCCCACACTAGGATACCCTGTGTCGTGGAAACTATAAACAGCGACACACACCTACATCCAAGACCTGCGGTTTTTTTCTTTCTCCCCAGCCGAGATTCGAATCCAGGGCCTCTCGCTTGGGGGGCTGAGCCTTGAACGGTAGGTAACGACATAGAGGTCGTTGACACGACAAAATCGTGCGATGTACTTCAAATATTTAGGACACGCTAATTAAGGCTCTCAAAACCAATAAATTTTATGAAATGCAATGTCCGTCTACCGTCTGCATTCCTATGCATAATTATCCATCACCATAATTTGATCGATTACCAAAAACGCACCTATTTTACTACCAATAAATTCTAAACGACCGCCAGAATTAGTAAACGACCACCAAATTGTGTTTGGATAAATGATCATCAAACTTCTTTTTATGTTTTGTGTTGCTAAGTTTTTGTTTTAAGAATTTTTTGTTGTTCTTACATTTTCAACCTAGGGGGCTTCGCTTCGCTCACCCCCTTTACCCTTCACATAAGCTACCGCAGTATTTTGTCCTGATATTTTCTGCAACTTTTGGTGATCATTCACCCATTTTGGGTAGGAAAAAAATATTTTGGTGGTCATTTAAATTGTTCTCGTATAATATTCCACCTCCGTATAATTTTCCATCACCGTATAATTTTCCATCACCGTATAATTTTCCATCACAGTGTAATTTTCCATTACCGTACAATTTTCCATCACCGTTTAATATTCCATCAACGTATAATTATCCGTCATCGCAATTGAGATATTGGGCTATCCACAAAAAAAGAAGAAGACATTGAGACTCTTGTGTGGGTAAATTAGCAACTCGATTCGTGGTGGTTTATTTATACACAACTATGTATATTATAATAAAGTACATTACAGCTCACACTGCAAAATGGCCGAATTTAACGTAAAATAGAAAAGCAGAGAGAAGTAGCTGTTAATATGCGTACGAATAGGTTTCATACCATTCGTTGAAGCTTCGGTGTGTAAACTCTGATGTTTAAACAACTAGTTACTAGACCAACATGACTGTGGGATTCACCCTTTTTTACTTTTAATAGTGCAAGCTTTATAGGTGTTGTAAAAATCGATTCATGAAATAAAATCGAAGAATTAGAATTAGAAAAATAGGTAGGTACGTCTATTAATCGATCGATCGATCAATAGGAATGGTTATTATTCGAATAATCGTAACGAATTAATTGTCCAACTGTGACTACAACACTATTTTTTTCTAGCTTAAAGCGGCAACCCACCAACTGTCATGTTGGTCTAGCTAGTTTTATATAAATAAGGGTTTAGTATACTATACAGAAAAGAAAGATTTTCGTCCATCACTCCTTCCCCTACCATGTTCTAGCACCGCAACGCAACAACCTACTCACACAAAATCGCCTTGTCATTCTGCCTAAACTAACAGTACCCGCTTTAAATAACGCCCCTCCAGTAAAGGTTGATTTATGGGAAGCGATACTTAGTCAAATCACCCCTTAGCTGAGTGTATGATTGATCTATCGGCAATTACACTGGCTCTTGGCTGGAAGCTATAAATCAAGTTTCGAACCTCCATTGATTTGAAAGTCACTTCGTTTTAATTGACGTCATCCTAGATGACGATGAACGTAACATCTGGTAGGTATTTTCTCTACTTCTCTGTCATTCAATGGATCATGAATCATCCAAACCATGTGGAACTTTTTATGCGAACGTTTCTAACGAATCTGTGTTTTGAAAATTATTTCATCAGTCCTATTTCTATTCCTAAGTTCGAGCGAATCAAGTTGGCTCTTGGATCGTGGCGTCATTACGGCGCTCTTAAGGCAATTTCATCCCATCGGGTTGCCAACTTAATTCGTCCGGCTAAGTAGCCCTTAAGCTGGTAGAAAGCCACAAACTTAACTGAACCGGGGTGGTCAAAACGAGAAGGAACTGAGGTCGCTAGTACGAAATGTGTGTAATCGCGTGCCTCTAGCTTGGTCCACACCAAACGTTTGGTATGGACGCAAGGCGGGCGATCCAAGCGGCATCCACATCCACAGAGCGATCCACTAAAAAAAAAGATTGTAGTTGTCGGTTTGTCATGCATTGCATGCCCTTGATGCCTCTCCGTCGCTTGTCGCTCGCGTTGTAGACGGTTATGCGATGTCTATGTGGATCGCGCCATCCGACTATTATATTAAATTTTGGAAAATATGCAATTTAGTCGTTTACTAATATCGCTTTATAGGCAGTAGAAGTACCGATGGGACGCAAATGACACCAATTACTCAAGGAGACCAAGTAGACGTGAGAAAGAAGATTCTTGGCAGCACATTAATCGTGACAACATAGCGAAACAGAATCTTACTGATCTTATCTGATGGATCAGTGGAGCATCCCGACAGGATCGCAAGCAAATAGGGCTGGATCGAACTAGTATGATCCATGGTCCTTTATCCACGATCCTTGATCACGGCTCACGGAATCGCTGATCCAAAATTTATCGTTTAGTGTAGAGTGTAGACCCTGCTATTAAAAATTGGACACTCGCTACGTCATCACCGGACCAATGTAACGACTCTGCAAAGTAATCAGGATTCGAAATATTCAAGATAATTACACCTTTTGAAAAATTTCGGGTATCCGATACTCTTCATGAAAATTTCACCAGTGCACCAAGACATTATTTGTAATAGTTTGTAACATAATTTATTATTTTCTCTCATGAAATGCTAGATTCAATAAGAAACTGGCGTGCAGGAAATCGGGGAAACGGCTAAAAAAATATGAGACGGTAAGACGTAATTTCGCAAACGCCATGTGAAGGTTGACTGGGTAAGAGGGAATCCCCTCGTCAAGTTGACACTTCGTGAGTTTTCGGATACAATTTGGTTGCGCGGAAATATAAGTTCGGATTCAGCTCATATTCGCGAGCGCATTTTTTTTTTATTATCAATTATAATTAACCTTCTGTTATTATCACGATAATTATCAACATCATTATCCTTGATAATTATCTGACCGTGTAGATTGTTAGAGTAATGTTTGTGCTTGTGTTGGGTTATCCACGTTAACTAAAATACCCCATTCCGAGCAGTAGAATACATAACAAAGTACATTCCGAGCAGTAGAATACATAACAAAGTACATTCCGAGCAGTAGAATACATAACAAAGTACATTCCGAGCAGTAGAATACATAACAAAGTACATTCCGAGCAGTAGAATACATAACAAAGTACATTCCGAGCAGTAGAATACATAACAAAGTACATTCCGAGCAGTAGAATACATAACAAAGTACATTCCGAGCAGTAGAATACATAACAAAGTACATTCCGAGCAGTAGAATACATAACAAAGTACATTCCGAGCAGTAGAATACATAACAAAGTACATTCCGAGCAGTAGAATACATAACAAAGTACATTCCGAGCAGTAGAATACATAACAAAGTACATTCCGAGCAGTAGAATACATAACAAAGTACATTCCGAGCAGTAGAATACATAACAAAGTACATTCCGAGCAGTAGAATACATAACAAAGTACATTCCGAGCAGTAGAATACATAACAAAGTACATTCCGAGCAGTAGAATACATAACAAAGTACATTCCGAGCAGTAGAATACATAACAAAGTACATTCCGAGCAGTAGAATACATAACAAAGTACATTCCGAGCAGTAGAATACATAACAAAGTACATTCCGAGCAGTAGAATACATAACAAAGTACATTCCGAGCAGTAGAATACATAACAAAGTACATTCCGAGCAGTAGAATACATAACAAAGTACATTCCGAGCAGTAGAATACATAACAAAGTACATTCCGAGCAGTAGAATACATAACAAAGTACATTCCGAGCAGTAGAATACATAACAAAGTACATTCCGAGCAGTAGAATACATAACAAAGTACATTCCGAGCAGTAGAATACATAACAAAGTACATTCCGAGCAGTAGAATACATAACAAAGTACATTCCGAGCAGTAGAATACATAACAAAGTACATTCCGAGCAGTAGAATACATAACAAAGTACATTCCGAGCAGTAGAATACATAACAAAGTACATTCCGAGCAGTAGAATACATAACAAAGTACATTCCGAGCAGTAGAATACATAACAAAGTACATGATTTTGTTATTATTTTGTTTCCGTGGCGTAGAGCTTAGGCGTAAGCAGTAAAACTGATGTGTAGAGTCAGTTTATTTTTAAATGGTAAATAAAAAATAAAATTAAGCGAGAAGGCCTTCCCGGAAATTGAGTTGAGATCGAGTTGAAATCGTAGTACTACTTGCAAGAGAGATTGCACGCACGGGAAATCTTAGTAGAAGAAGGTACCAACATTACCAAACGCGTTGGCGATGGCGCACTACTACTTGTATTATTTGTTATAATATAAGTTAAACAAATGTTTGATTTAAGTTCGTATTTTTTTCAACCTTATAAATCGACAGTACTAGTATATCAGTATAAACTGTTGCTTCGCTTCGAGAACAAAGTGAATAATAAATCACCGTGTTCGTCCACAGCAAATCTTATCCGCTTATGAATTGGGATAAAATAAGGCCCTTACCAGCCGGAGCCCTATAATCCGTCGATCCATTACACTGTGGGCCGATCACCAAAAGTTGTAGAAAATATCAGGGCAAAATACTGCGGTAGCTTAGGTGAACGGTAAAGGGGGTGAGCGAAGCGAAGCCCCCTTTATCCTTCGTGTTAGGTTGAACATGTCAGAACAACAAAAAAAACTTAAAACAAAAACTTAAGTACACAAAACATAAAAAGAAGTTTGGTGATCATTTATCCGAAGACAATTTGGTGGACATTTATCCATTCTGGCAGTCATTTCGAATTTATTGGTAGTAAAATAGGTGCTGGTGCATATTTGGTAATCGTTTAAACACAAGCCTAAGTTTTTTATACACATTCATAGCTTCTGTGGGGCCCCACACTAGGATGACCTGCCTCGTGGGAACCATCCACGACCTGAGGCTTTTTTTTCTTCCCCCGCCCAGCCGGGATAAATTATGTCCCCACCGAGGATCACAGGCTTCACTCTAACCCTTTCGCTTCTCTGCTGGCCGAAGAAGAAAAAATAATGACACAACAGTTCAGGCAAATTTTATGTTTTTTGCCCATAAATGCCCACAGTAGGACTTACACTACTCTAGGTGACGTCTGTCATAAAAGTTCCGTTTTAGGGTTTACGCGAGTCTACAGGCTAATTCGAGTGTGACGTTTCAAATCCAATATAAATAACCTAAATGTGCTTTATTAAAAAAAAACGGTGATAAATATTTATTGATCTTAATAATATTATTATGTAATTATGATTATAATAACCCGCACATATGTCCTGCCTCATCCTCAACCAAGCCTGCTTGTCGGTGATAAGAAATAAGAAATGTATTTGCAAAGACAAGGGTATAAAGGTTCTAATATCATTATACAAACAGAACGATTTAGTCAGCTATTAAATTATAGCATGCAAATTTTTGAAGTTTGTAATCATTAAAACATAAAGAACAACACAAGCCAAGGCCGGTGTCACCTACTTTTAAAGTTAAGAAATTCGTCGACAGAGTAATAAATAACAGTTTTGCAGAAGCCAATGGAATAATTTACGTTTAAAAGTATTGAACGGCAACGTTTTTATGTCATCCGGTATTTTGTTATAAACAGTATATATCATTTATTACATTATTATGTTTTAGTTGTAAACAATTAGATGTATATAGTTTTATTGCGCACGACTCTCCTGTTGCACAATTTTTCCCGTCCTACCTAGGTTCGCTAGTAGAAATCTCTCTTTAGAGATAAGCTCGCCTTTGCTCATAAAATTTTTTGTTACCTTACTATTAAGATTTATGTGCAATAAAAAATATGAATATGAAAAACAGTAAGCAGAGTATCAATTTCCTGACTAAACAGCTACCAGCAACCGTGCTGTATCCGTAACGATGTGACCCCAGGGTGCTCGGAACGGAGAGAAAGTACGGAGCTCGATTGACGGCCGGCACTGACATGGATTTGTGATCCCGTACTTAGTTAGAACTCCTTGATAAGTTATGCCCTCCTGGTATCTCAGCAAATGGAGCATTGCATGTGCCTTTGGCACCCCATATGGGGTGAAGCAATGTTTGTTTGTAACCGAATTTTTTATGCATTTGGTTTGATGATGATGAGTTACAAGCCGTATCCGGCCACGGCGACTGCTTTATGAGGTCCCTGGTTGGTTTGTGGAGTGTCGATCATGTACGCTCATATGACTTATAGTCAATCTTGGCAGTAATGCACACTGAGTGCATACTATATCGTTCTGGTAATTGTAACATATGGCTGCAGTTGGGTATTAGTTTTGGAACGTATTGTCTAGTATTTACTTGGGAATGTAGTTAAGTTCAGTTGACAAAGACACAGACACCTCTTACCGACCTACATCAGCTATGACTGGTAGTAGACCCTTATCTACAATGACATCAAGCTTTACCTGGAGGACAAGCTTAATGCGCGGAACAAACAAAATAACAAAAACACCCCGCACCTCATTTCGCCGGTGCATTTTAAATTAACTGAAATTTAATTAAAATGTACCACACTTCGGCCACCACCGGCGGCGGCATGGCTTCGCTCTACATTTATGAATTTGCTATCGCTAGACCGCCGCACAGTGGGACGGATTTCGAAATTGCGTAAAATATCATTATTTTCTTTATGGCAATGAATAATCCTACTTAAGGCCGTCATATGTTCTCAGAGAAGTTTTTGTTGTAAATGTTATTATTTGCGAGAAATATTATAAATATACAGGGTTACAGGTTAAGTCGACCTAGATTCGTTAAGAGCGTGTAGTATCCATCTTTTCTGACTGAATTCACTATGAAAGACCCTACCCCAAACCTAACCATTTTCGAGATAACTTTTTTTTTTTTTTTTAGAAAAATTGCCGATTTTTTTGCCATTAAATATGATATTGTGAAATTGGTGCGCCTTATTATTATTATTATTTATTTATTACAAGCAGTTTAGATGCTTTGTGAACTTAGTAACCAAAATCCTACGTAAGTTAACTAAATACGTTGTTCTGGACGATTGAAAGTTCAAAAAGTTAATAAAAAAATGACAATTTACCTTTCTTTAAGGAATATCTAAAAAAATGTATTGCAGACGTTTGGCTGTTGTGCCTAAAAATATCTGCATTTCATCAGCTATCCAACAAGGTATAACACTCTAGCATCTTCTAAATAGGGAATTTTTCTAAAAAAATAAAAGTTGATTATCTCGAAAATGGTTAGATTTGGGGTAGGGTGTTTCATAGTGAAATCAGTCAGAAAGGATGGGTACTACACGCCCTTAATGGATCAAGCTAGGTCGACTTAACCTGTAACCCTGTAGATATATATATGTATAATTTGAACACACAAAATCTAGGAAGTGCTCAAGCTGGTTTAATGTAGTACCTCACATATTATTGAAATTAGGACCTCCGACCAAGTTTCAAGAGATAAATTCCACCCCTCAATTTTTCTTCAAGTAGTGCACATTGAAAATTATATGCATCGATAGAGGGCCATCAAAAAGAAAGTCATTTAACATAATGTCCTGAAGTGTCACGTTTGCAAAAAATAGGTATAATACTAATAATACTTTTGGTATTTGACGGAAGAAACAGGATTTCCAATCAAAATCCCTCGCATAATTTTGGAGAAAGTAAAACAAAACTGCTCTCATTACAGGCGTTAATAAAGATTTATTCAAAAGGTTCCATGTTATACTGCAAACAATAGGAAAATGTGTAATGTTGCTAAATTTTCTCAGTTTTGCCAAGAAACAGCAGCTTTGTTTGAAAAACTGTACCCGTTGTATTAAAAGTCTGCTAGAGTCCATAAAATACTTTCACATTGAACCGAATAATTTAACATTTTGGGTTGATGTACATCGGAAAACATTCTGAAGCTTCAGAAGCGAAAAAACAAAGAGTCTAAAAAATATAGAGTAGGACATTCCAGAAGAGAAAGCAGGTATGCGTCAAATGAGGATATATTGCATAATCACCTTTTGCCGTCCGACCCTAAGCTTGTTTACACTATTATTCTCAATTATATACCAAGAATGACTAGCTCTGGAACAAACTCCCCAGCACCGTCAGGGACAGTCCATCTCTTAACATCTTCAAAAGTAGTTTGAAGGAACATTACCTTTCTCTTCTGTAGTAGATTATATTTTATTTATATGTTGTATAGGTATTTATTGATATTTATATATAGTATTTATAGGTATTATATTATTATGTAGGTTCTCATTTATTTATATGTGTAAATATCTAAGTAATTTATTATAAATATATTAAAATCACTCTGATGTTTAGTTTTTTGTTATGTTGTGCATAATAGGTCTATCCCTTCGCATGAAACTATTTTTTCCTGTCAGCCTTGGGTTTGCTGGAAGAAATCTCTATACATATAGAGATAAGCACGCCTTTGTATACTAACTATGTTTGTAATTGTCCATTAATGTGTATATGCAATAAAGTATATAATAATAATAATAATGATCAACCTCAAGAGCATGGCTCTGTATCCTGAAGCTCAGAATCTTTTGATGCCTACTATTTACGTATTTTTATAATTGTTCGGTGCTTAGAACTCAAACCAATCCATAATTGTATAGTATAATATTTGAAAAAGTACCTAAGTTCCGCTTAATTCATCTGGAGAACGGTAAAGTCCGGGGCCATGTCATTTAAGTGGTGGTGTACACAAACACCCGTAGATTAAGCCCACAAAAACTAGCTTGAACTCTGCTAAGAATTGATACTTTAAAAGACTATTTCTCGTGAATTATAACTTTTACAACAAAAAGAGCTTAAATAACATATGATCGCCTTTATTAGGGCTATCGATTTCCACAAAGAAAATAAAAGATATGGTACAAAAAAACGTATGTTCGCTATTTCAAAATCCGACCCACTGTGCGCCGGTGTGGTATTTCATACGGCTACAAGTTACAGTTCCAAAGTGGCAACATTGGTAAAAATCTCGTAGGTACCTTATCTCCAAAGCAACAAGCACGCCGCCCATTTAATGAGATGCATATTTATATTACGCTTGGCTAATTAGGCTACATAATCGATACCATGGGATAGTCAATTTTATTAAGTTTTAGCACCCACTTTATCAAGTCTCAGCCAGGTGTTCCTAGGTGTTCTGATCTGTACCGACTGATACAGCGAAATAGGTTCTGTTCCTCGCACAATCTAGCTGGGATCTCGAGTATACAGTAAAGCAATACCGTTACACCCAAGCGGCTCTGACTAGCTTCTCAGTGCAAGTATACAGTATACCGTAACAAACACAAGCTAAGGTAAACACCCTACTTGGGAAGGTATTATTTTAAAACTTTGACTTTATGACGATCTCTGTGGCGAAGGGGTTGTGGTTCTGCCTGCCATGCGAGAGGTCCGTTCGATCCCCGGCTGGGGGGTTACCATACGCCCAGCAAAAAGTTGTTTCCTAGACGATTTGTGGTGTATAGAATAATTAGTCCAACATGTCCGTGAAATTTCAGAATTAGTCCTATTATAGTTAAAAAGTTACTAAAGAAAAACAGTTTTTTTCTGGGCGTACGTACGCCCAGCAAAAAAAAACTAAACGGTTGATCGTAGGCTGATGAAACTTGGTATATAGGTTCTTCATAACTAGTCCAATTGGTCCACTAAAAGCAAAATTAGTCTTTGCTCGCTTTAAGTGGACGTACGTACGATCAGCAAAAACTGTTTTTCGTTATAAATTTTTAACTTTAACAGGACTAATTCTAAAATTTCACGGACTTCAGGGCATGTTGGACTAATTAGTCCATACACCAGAAATCGTCTAGGAAACAACAGGTTTTGGAAGTTTGTTGTTCTGGTACCTACGACATAGGGTATCCTAGTGTGGGGCCAGAAACAATGTATATGTGCCTGTATGTTAATGTTTATGTAATAAATGTAAAAAAAAACACATAGTAGTAAAGGATTAACTGTCGTAATTAACTCTACAGTGTTTAATTAAGTAAGGTTGGCGGGAGGTCGTTAGCTTTTATTATGTAGTGAAGTAAAAAAGAGTAAAGTGGAAACTTTACAGGTAGGTACTAACTTTGTCTGGTCTTTGCATAGTTTTAATATCCATAATCAGACAAAACTATAGTCATGATATCCTATTGTTCCAGCTATGCGGGTGCATACCTTAGATATTGAAGATATAACATTTTACTGAAAAAATACTTTTTTTTCTTTTTAAAAGCAATTTGGACTAAATAAAAAAAAAACACCTGTGTTAACCGGGAAGCGAACGTGGAAAAAAATAACCCGGTCATTTTACGATAACGATCGAAATACTTAACATGTATGCATCATTTAAGTTCTTTAAGATTTAAGTCTCCCATGAAGACCTTAAAATTCAAAATTCTGTTCTAAGGAAAACGAATAAGTAGATACCTAGCCTTTTCAGGGGCTTGTCATATTTTGTAACGGACTGATTCAAAGTCCAAAGACCTTTACTAGAAAATATGAAATTTCATGGTCTTTGTTTTCTTTAAGATGCTTTTCTTAGAAACATCTAAGACAAATCTGATCTTTATGATTCAGCCTTTCTTTAAATTACAGGGTAATTTTTCCACGATGGCGGGTTCGATTCCCTGCTGTGGAATTTGTTTTAAAAACAAAATGGTCTGCCTTCAGTAAAATACTCCATCTACAATATCTAACGACATTCCCCCCATGTGGCACCCTATATACTACCTATTTAATTAAGAGGACCTCATAACCTTGTTTTACAAAAGAATCGTGTTAACCTATGCATTAGACTGCTATATCCTATTTTAGGCCAATGGTATGGTTTGCTTCGATTGACGCAAAGTTAGTGAATCTGCCAATGCATCTCCGAAACCGCGGCTAAGAGAAATTGCAAAACTCACCATTGTGGCAACTCCTTGGTATCCGACCCCGAAGGCGTAGCCAGGGTGTCGGTATCACCCTCATTCAGTCCAGTTGGGTGCTCCGGAATCACTCTCTCGATCGTTGTCACTTCCTCAATATCAGAGTCGATGCCTTGAGCAAAGTCCATGTAAAACGACTCCCTGGAGTCGCTGGACCCTCGTCGCAGCTTGAGGGAGAGGTCTGGCGAACTGTCGTCCATAGTTAGGCCGTCACTTCACAAGACTAATTAACAATTGCTATGGATGTGACAGACATCCCGCCACTTTTGACCGAAGGACCATTTTAAGGAAAGCCTGAGCGGTGGCCCTTTAATTTAGTTCAGTCGTTTGATGGCTTGTTGGTTTGGACAGATCGTCCCATTTTTGTGGTTCTGGAGACAAGAGTTTGTGTCTTGGGCATTAGTGGCGTGGCTTTACCACGTTATTGTCCTATATTCATCATGCCATGAGAGATTTGGAGTCAAGAGATGAAGATACAGTTGTAGCGTATTGCCTTACTTGGCATAGCCTTTAAAGGGAGACGAGAAAGTTCAGGGCAGGGGCATGCGGCTCATACATAATGCGGCACGGTTACAAATAATTTGAAAACCAAACATTTTATAAAACTTACTAAATAATATCTGGTAAATATTGTCAGATGTCGATCAGTAACAAAACCACCGCATTGAACTAAGCAAATCGCTGTAACACGAAGGAAAAGACAATAGCTTCGCACATGACCGACCTAAAAAAGAGAGCAACGACGTAAAAAAAGAACAATGACCCCCGAACCACTTCGAGCTAACCTTCCCTAAAATCGGCGCCGCATCCTGTGCCCTGTGGCGTTAATAGCCACACACACACACACGCACACACACACACACACACACACACACTGTAGATGTTCATTCGTATGTCACATTCGTACATCAATTCGTTAGTGACGATGTGCATACACTTTGTAGCTATCGGAATACTTGATATTTGCAATCCGAACACGTATCAGGTGTCCATACAATACAATGACGATGAAATAGTGTCTCGCGATCAATTAATTATACAGCACTTGTGATTAGTTGGACAGCGTGAAACGGAATGTTATCTAGCGTTTCAATTGGTACTTCGAGCCGGATATCAATAAAAAATATTAATCTGTCAACACGGTCTTCTAATTTGACATGCCAGATGTTTTTGTGGGAATGAAGAGACACGAGTAGACGAGCCCCAAAAAAAAACACAAATATCTGTGACTTATTCAGATATTCCCGTGATATTTGAGCACAACTTATCGAATAAACAAATCCGTAGACGAACAGTCGCCTCATCAATATTAATAAGGCGTCGAATGCGTGACAATAATCGCCGCGCACAATGCCCAACAAACATACTCAACTCATTCACACACGATACAATCCCGATTCCGAGCACGCACATGCACATCTACACTGTTGTATTATACCGATCACTCACACAAGGTAGTACGAACACACGTGCGCAACGGAACGTCGCGGGACGCCCTCTCGTGGCGAGAGGTGGCGCGCGAGTGAGGGAACGAAACGCAATGTGCGGGAAGGGAGGGCTGCACCCTCAAATTCCCGCCAAATATTCCAAGATGGCGGTCTACACACGATTATAGACCGTAAGATGGTGGGTGAAAGTTAAAGGCGGCAGCATGGGATGTGGCGTGGAGGGATCAATCAGAATATTCAAGAGTTGGGACATTATTTTTGGGTCCATTTCACGATATTTGCGGTTGTGGTGAAGATGTAAAACACAAATTTTATATTTAGGATTTTGTACGCAGTATGCCAGAGGGATGGTGTTAATTAATCTACGCTGTCTGTACGTCTGTCGGTCTGTCCTTCTGTCTGTTAAAAGGCTGTATTATTATTTGTCTTTTTAACGAACCCTTCGTGGGCTGTTCTGACCCACTTGGTAGTTTTTTTTAACAAAAACGCGATTGTAAAGAAATAAAACAATTTTCGTATAGTAAATACCTATGCAATTCGTAACATGATAAACTAAGAACATACAAATAAAATTTAAACTTACAACATACACGCGTTTATCACAATATTTATAGTCTTTACTTTAATAAACAATATTTATAACTAGTCGGAATAATGTAGCTTTTTAAATTAAAATATAGATTCTTTAAATGATGATAATATAACCTTTAGGACCAATGTCACTAAGAATTTAGCCTAAACAACTACAAATAGTTGGTTTAGGTAAATTGAAATTAAGAAAATCATCAAACGCTTGGTTTAGCACAGATTAATAAAGAGTTAGATAGGTAGACGTGAATACAATGCTATCTTACACGAAATTGATTTTTACAATCCAGTAAGTGAATTATGAATTTCGACTTTAGTGTGTGTTCGAAAAGTGATACAAATTATTGCTATACACAAAAAATACGAGTTCTCAATTTAGAAGTTCTGAACTGTAATGTATTTTTACTGCACACAACAAAGAAAACATACATGAAAACTTAAAATACTTATACAAAATAATTTACACAGGGGAGTTTTTTCTCTGACCAGAGTTCTCTTCGTCTCCGCAGTTTGGACTTTTATTCGTTTCTATATTGCGAAGAATGTGCTTCTTAATCGGATGTACAGTAAGGAACGGAATCAGATGGACCGGCTAGCATCATACAATATTGCCTATTGGACTGGGTACAAAAACAAATCTAAATAAATGTCATACAGTGAACACTATCAAAAAGTTGATATAATTCTATATTTCCAGCAGGTATTTTGTAAATATAATTTTGTGTAAAAAAGGCTTTGTGTAACATTTGACTTCAAAATTAAATATAATATGACGTAAGATATCAAAGTTTATGTCTCCGTAAGATTGTCAAACCGATAGTTTATAATCGAAAGTTTTTTTTTCTTTACAAAATATCGATAAATTGTAAACTGTACCTTACTGCTTACGATATGACGCATTAGTTTATAATAAAACCGTTACATTGTAAACTGGTTTAAACTTGAATTGCAAAAGAAATATCAGGGCACACTGCGGTAGCGAAGACCAGGGGGCGAGCGCAGCGAAGCGACGTTTACAAACTAACGGTTTTGACAATCTTACGGTGACATTTACATAAAACACGCGACCGAAATTAGAGTTTTGACAGTTTATAAAAAGTATGTATATTGAGTACACTTGTCAAGTAGGTAGCCTAACAGAACGCAGTCCAACTCAGCTTTTCTGTTTTTTACTATACAACATTCCCACATAATAATATCTGTACAGTAGAGTATCTAAATTCCAAAAAAAAACTCCTTTACTTACTAATTTCATAATTGATATAGTCCTTTTATAAAGGGCGAAAAATAAACCACCATAACCTACTAATTTGATAATTTATATAGTTCTTTTACAAAAGGCGCCGTAAATTTCCAAAATGACTCGGAATTTTGTAACGTCTAGATAAATAATAAGTATTACTGTGTCACATTTAACATGTAAAACTAACACGAAGACCATAATGTTTCGCCCAAGATATTTGAAGTAGTTTTTTTATACATTATAGCCAAATAATACTTCACAGCTATAGAAACTTGCAAAACGAAGAATCGGCTATTAGACTGGATAGTTTAACCAATCTAAATATACAAGTCAGACGTTCAAGCAGTGTGCAGGAAAAGACTCTTCGATATCACAATACTATATTTCCAGCATTTTTTTTATTTATCCTCCACGGTGTCCCAATGCATGGCAAACGCCTCACCTGTTTCAGCCCACATATTTCTACAGGAAGCATAACTATTCCTCTCTGGCAAGATTTTTTCCAGTCTCTTCATCTCCTTCTGGGCAGCAGTTATATTTTTAAAAAAAAATGTGTAAAAGTCTACATTTGACTTCAAAATTAAACGATGTAATATGACGTCACATTACCTTATTTACACACAAACAACACGAGAAGTAATTCAGTGTTTTGACAGTTCATAAATATGACCAAATGCGTGTCGGACCTCGCACACTCAGGGTTCCGTACCAAAAATAAAATGATGGCAATTCAAAGACAAAACTGATTTATCAATGTTTTGGTATTAGTTAATAAAATAAACGTTATAATAAATAAACATTATAACCAAATTTTACGTGTCACGTGTTAAGGCCGCAGGTCAGTGGGAAGTTGGTTTCGGTGGCTTCGCATTTTTCTGTTTTCCAATCATTTTAAGCCAAAACATACAGCATCCATCTGCTCAAAGAGCTCTAAAGAACGATACCCCACACGATAAGGCAGGTAATTTTTTTCGCGCCTCCTGGTGCAATCGGTTAAAAAGCGTTCTATATGCTAATCTAGCTCATAAACTATCTCTGTGCTAAATTTCATTCCAATCCGTTCAGCCGTTTTAGCGTGATTGAGGCACAAACACAAACATCCAAACATCGCTACTGTCACATTTATAATATTAGTTGGATAGCAATCAATCCGGTTCTGTGAAAATACATGTATTATAAACTAATGACTTAACACAGCCTAAGTTAAGTTTTTTGGTTATGGCTTCTATCGTTTGTCGCCACAATAATTTCGCCAATGTCACGTGATAAGACCTGCACAATAGGAAAACACGTGGAACAGTTAATAAATATAGAACTTTAAGCTGAGACTATAATTTAATATTGTTGGAAGATATAAATTTGTTAAGTAAATTGACAGAGGATGGGTGAGATAAGGTGAGAAGGAAGTTAAGATTAATAGGACGAGGGAATTTCGGAGGGAGGAGATCGTAAAGGGAAGTATTATTGATAGGGCATTCAAAGAACAAATGATCAGGTGTACCATCAGCTAGGTCACATTCACACAATGATGAATCCCTTATCCTAATTTTTGCGAGATGGACAGGATGATGACAGAAGTGACCGATTTATCTAGGTTCCTAAACTTAAAGAACCAAAAGACCTAACTGTAGTATTCGGAGAGAAAGTGACATATAGAAAACACTTATCAACATTAAGCATTGGGGCGTATACGGATTTTCTTCAATCGGTATCCGAATGAGTGGAGGCCAAAGTCTTAGTACTGTTTAGAACCTAATAGCGTTGAGTGTACACAGGTTTTGGCTTTATGCGACAAGGCCAGATAATTCCGTTTATTACTGTACTCGCAATTGGTGGAGAGTAATTATGACTCCATTATTTTAAAATGTCAAGGTATTAACGATATACATGATACAGTCAATACTTCAGCATTGTACTTAATTAATTAATAATACAATAGTTTTCCACAAACAGACAACTCTGAAAACTAGATCAGGTCTTTCAAAGATGAGTCTTTGGGCTCTTCGTATCAATAAATTGAGTTCTACAATATTAAATGGCAAATCAATCAATCACCCGTTGAAAAATCCGATCAGTTTGAAGTTCGTAATATAACATAGTTAAGTTCACTGCTCAAATTAAAGGTGGATTAATATTATATCGAACCGAGATAAGCTTGTTATATTTAAACATCGCTAAAGAAAGTAAAGACATAAGATGAAAGTTTGAAAGCGCGAAAAAACACATTAAGGTAGACAGTTTGGTAGATTGTTTGATAATGCCAGGTGACGCGCCAAACTTTTCTTCCTCATCGCTAAAGTTACAATAGAAGTTAAGTGCATTCCATATAACTTTTCCCTCCGCCGTTACGTTGGTAGCAATACTAGCAATGAAACCAGTGTTGCTTAAAAAAAGTGTTACCCAAAAGCCAGGGAAAAATTATCTTACCAGTGAGTCACTCAAATAGAATACCTACACCAAATTATCAAGGCATCCAAAGTAGCTAAAGTAAAAACAAGTAGATGTACACATAATTAAAGCAATATGACAGCCAGCCGGTCTTCAAGTTAAAAGAGTTGTCAGATTTCAAGTACTATATAGTAGCTTTACTTAGATAACCGCTGGCTTATTTTTGGAAAGTGGGGAATTGTGATTGGAGCCTGGCGACCGTATATTGCTTTCCCCATTCTTAGGGTTCCCGAAGGGTGCCCAACGGGACCCTATTACTAAGCTTCCGCTGTCCGTCCGTCCGTCCGTCTGTCACCAGGCTGTATCTCATGACCCTTGATAGTTAGACAGTTGAATTTTTCACAGATGATGTATTTATGTTGCCTCTGTAACAACAAATACTAAAAAACAGAATAAAACAAATATTTATGGGGGGGCTCCCATACAACAAACGTGATTTTTTTGCCGTTTTAATAGATAATGGAAACGGGACCCTTCGTGCGCCAGTCCGACCCGCACTTGGCCTGTTTTTTTATCGTTGTTCACTACGACGTCGTCAACAGCCAACTAAACGGCGGCGAAGGGAAAAATTATATAGATTGCACTTTAAATTAGTATGTAAATCGTAACCAGTGTGTATTGAGACTTAATACTTAGAGCGATGATGGTTAGAAAAGCAGAGAGCAGAGAGCAGTGCGCGTCATCGTGGCTGGCTGTAGCTCGATTAACTCATCTTGATTCTTGACATATACCCCCATATCTTTCAAATTCATATTATAGTCGCTTCAAATGATATCTCGTGTGAAATGATCGCGTGCTGATTGGTCAACGACAATTTGAAATTGGAGAACATGCTTCAAAGCATTAATTGCAAAGCTGTCGCGACAGTTGTCTAAAATATAGTAGGTAGGTAAATATAGTTATTATGTAAAGCTCGGTTAACTAAAGCTGGCACGTTCACAGTACTCACACTAATGCAATTTGTGCGAGTACTGTGTGAGTATTCACACTAATACAGTTTGTTAAAAATGAATGATTTTATTCTAACCTCGATATGGCTAAACAATCACAATAACGCGCGTCGATTGGCACATGACACGAATGCAAAAACATCACTCTATATTTATAAGCAGCCGCAAAAGCAAAACAATAACTGTCTCCATCATACTCATAAGTTTGACCGCGCGCGAGAGACAGACGGCTATTCTTAATGGCCATGCAGTGCAAGGTCACGCCGCGCGCTTATTCACAGACACTACACAAGCGCAACGTGGAAATGTGTTGAACTTGCCAGCTTTAGTTAACCGATCTGTATATCTGATCAATCACAACGCAAGAAAAGTCAGCTCGTGTAAAGTAATCGTGCTCTCATTGGTCGATTTGTCAAGTTGATTGGTATTGCGATCGTTTTTAGAAAATAATAATCGATATAATACTCCTTTACATTATATCACTCTGAATGGGGCTTAACCCCTTTCTGGTCATAATAAATAATTATAATAAATGTAGCCCATTAATGTCCCCCCCGAGGGGCACGGGTCTTTACCCGGATACTAGTAAGATCAAGCCATATTCAGCCACGCTGGCTCAGTGCGGGTTGATGGAGGGCTTTAACGACCACTGCCTCGTAGCGATAGTAGCAGGGGCCTACAGCTTAACGTGTCATCAGAAACACTAAACGTCCGATACTGTACTTAAGATAAATTAATTTTCTTATTGGTCATGGTCAGGAATCGAACCTGCATCTCCTGTGTGAGAAGCAAGCGTGAAACCTATTAGACCACGGAGCTCTTTCCGGTCATAATCATAGAAAAAAAAACCATTGGTTCTGGACTTTATCAACACGACATAAAGTTGAATATTTGGCAGGAATATATTTCCCTCTAACCAGAAGAGGGTTAAAAATCATTTCGACAAGATTACATCATAAGACTAGACATTTTATGAGTGTTATTCCGAAGGCGCTAAAGCTAAACTGACAACTTGAAATTCGGTATTGGACTGCCAGTCAAAATAGATACTTTTAAGAACTGCCAAAACGCTAATTTTGTTCATGAGTTCTATGAAATACAAACATGTGACGTCATAATCAGTCGTCATGTCTTTTTACACAAAATTTAGTTCATAAACTACAACTGCTGGATATATACAATTATTTCAAGCCATTTCGTACACAGTGTTTCATCTTCTTCAGACAAGTCCGATTGCACTCACCCAATTGCCAAGGATTATATTTTCAAATCTGATTTTTAATAACTTTAGTTTAGTTGTGACGCTCTTACATTCGGCTACATCGGACGATTAACGATAATCTCGCGTCATTTAAGCACGTAGAGATTACGTTTTTAGCCAGAATCGGTATTGCCTTCTCCACACCATCCTCAATGTTCCACCTGAAGCCTTTCCCTCGTTTAGCCGACACAGGACCTCCACGCCAGCCCGCCGCAGGCCATCGCCCCGATGAGGTATATCACCAGCGCCACCACCAGCGCGATAATGACGTACATCTTGATGTTCTTCCAGAAGAGAGACCGCTGGAGCGTGCGCGCAGTCCCTCGGTACGACATTGACTGGAACGAGGTAGACATTTATCAATTATTTATTTATAAGTACTGTAAGGTAGGTTGTATATTGTATACGGGCCTCTTTGGAGTGGGTGTCACTTTGACACTGTTACTTATTTTGTAAAAAAAGAAAGGTTTGGTTGTGAGAAGTCAATGTGACACACTTTACCGTAGGCTTCGGCCAGTGACTGAGCTAAATTATAGTGAGGATTAGAGTAATGGCTATCGAGCCAGTTGTGGATCCCTTTTATACAAAGTGTAAATAAAATATTCATATAAATCAAATAAAAACAACAACAACAAACCAGTCCAGTATTATGATTTATAGTTATCAATTAAGCACTACATCATATAGTGATAGGATCCCTAGGAGTGCTAGGAGCACTACATAGGGGCACTACACTTCGACGACCCGAATGGCCGAGTCGGCAGTGACGCTGCCTACGAAACCAAGGGTCCCGGGTTCGAGTCCCGGTGGGGGCAAATATTTGTTTGATGAGAACTAATGTTTGTACCCTAGTCATGGTTGTTTATCTATCTAAGTATAATATTTATCTATATAAGTATGTGTATCGTTGTCTAGTACCCAAGATACAGGGAATCCTAGTTTGGGGCTAGATCAATGTGTGTAAATAGTGTCCAAGGTATTATTATTATTATTATTATTATTACTACAGTACAGCCCATGTGCCCACCGAGACGCACAGGCCTTTACCCGGTTAGGGGTAAAACCCTCATTATACTGTGCTTTTGGAAGGAGACTTTTCCCCTCGTAAGGGATGCTCGTTATTACACTACACCTAATTAGGCGCCTACCTCAGCCATAGAGTGAAGTTTGAAGCGATCAGACGACACGCCATGCCACCTCTACTTTCGTAACGACAAAAAATAGCCATTGCTATGTCTCTGGTAAAAACTACACTCAACAATAAAGAAAAAAGGAAGAGAAGGAAGGATTTGGAAAAAGGCGGACCGGGTTCGCCCCTTCGCCCTTATAAATGAACCTTATTCCCTTTTCTTATTACATTGGCCTCTCTTCCAAAATGGTCCTTCAAAAAGCCAGTATAATACCCCTTTAAGTCTGAGCCATTATCCATCACGTGCGGGTTTATGGAGGGGATTCACGACTACTATACGTCGCGCCACACGTTATGAGCGGTGGCCTTGAGTGCGCAGTAGTCACTTTTCAATACCTGTACCTATACATATGCGCAATAATTACTGCCAACGTCGCCCAGCGCTCTTAATTCGTGGCGCGAGGTGTACTACTACCAGTAGCGATAGTAGCCGTAAGTAAGTAGGAATATGACATCTAATTAACTATGTAAATTTTAACATCTCATCTATATGACATATCAATTGAACTCTGCCAATGTGTTGATAGCTCGAATGACGAACTGCTGTGCTGTGGTTGTGGGTCTGCCTGTCATGCGAGAGATCTCGATCCCGGCAGGGAAAAAGGAAAAAAAAAACAGGTCTTGGATGTTTATATGTGTGTGACTTCGCTGTTTATTGTTCAAACGCCAGAGGGTGTCCTAGTGTGAGGCCAGAAGCCATGTATGTGCTTGTATAAAAAAATGGCTCTCGGAGCGGCGCGGCAACATCACAATGGACGTATTGGATACATGTCTTAACGTGAGTACATCTGTGCCTTCGCCACCGCGTATGTTAAAAGGAGTGACGCTATTTTGTGTCATACTAGCTGACCCTGTGAACTTCGTACAACCTAAAATTTGATTGTAAAATAAGTGGTATGGTACAAACCCTAAACCCTAAAGTGCCGCGTTGCTGTTGGCGAGAAAATAAGTAATGAAATTCACCAAGTTAAAAACTTAAAAAAACGACTTCAAGTTCAAGCCCTATTTCTTCCTCCCCTGTCGTGATGCGAATGAAGTCTGTGTAAATAAAAAGTCGTCTTCAAAACTTTTGCTGCACGGAACCACAAACCAAAACGTCACCTGTGTATTTTTTTTTGTAATTGTCGATTTTTTCAAAAAGCGCAAAATCAATTTTGACAAAATTTATGTGGGACTACCTCTGAAGTATGACCTACCAATCAAAATAAGAATCATCAAAATCTGTCCATAACTGACGGAGTAATCTCGTAACAAACACCCAAAAAAACACAGACGAATTGTGAACCATTGTGAACCATTGTGAACCTCCTCCTTATTGAAGTCGGTTTAAAATGGCTGTTGGTCATTCAATATAAGTCGTTAGTAATTTACTTGTAGATAGGTAAGTGGAAAAGATCCGCTATTAACGCCATCTATTATTTGCATGCTCACTATAACGCACAGCTGTGGAACATAAAGTCCGCTACCAATAAAGAAGTTAAATTGTACCTAATTAATCAAGGCTTGTATTTAATCGCACTAAAAATACTGATTTGCTCAGCAAAACAGGATACAAAAAACACTTTTTATGTTTTAAATATTTTATGTGTACTTAAGTTTACGTTTTAAGTATTTTTGTTGTTCTTACATGTTCAACCTAACACGAAGGATAAAGGGGGCTTTGCCTCGGTAACCCCCTTTACCCCCTTCACCTAAGCTACCGCAGCATTTTGCCCTGATATTTGCTGTGCAAATCAGTATTTTTGAAGTGCAGTTTAATATTTCCCAATAATCAATGGTAAAGGAAGTTGAATCTTGTATGGCTACCTACGCCACCTAGCGAAAGGAAGCTGAGACTTCTCCACTTCCCATACAAAATATTATTTGATTTTTCGGCTGTTTCTCTTATTTTTTTATTTAGTAGTAATGTATATAATTTATTTTCTTTCTACCAAAACCTCCTCCGTACTGAGGAGAATAAATTTGAATATGAATTATTCAAATTAGTCGGGCCATTTTAGCGATTTAGTATAGATTGATACAAAACATAAACAAAAAACGCACTGGGCCAGCGTGGTGGAGTATGGCTTAATCTTACTCGTATGCGGGTAAGGCCTGTGCCCCTCGGTGGGAACATTAATGGGCTACATTTATTTATTTTATATATTTAAACATTGGTCCCACTTTGGGTACTCTGTGTCGGTACACATTTAAACATCCAAGAAATGGGCTTCTTTTTTACTTCATCCCCTGCCGGGCTTTGAACCCGGTATCTTCGTCTGGGACGCAGAGGTTCGACCGCAACGCAACAATACCCGATAAGCCATTTGTGCAGATAATGTCTACATGCGAGAATACATTAATGGTTATTAGTTATTTATTAAATAAGTTTATTTATAGAGTGTGTAAAACTGTCTGTTCTAGTAATAAAACAAAATAAAATTACCTACATTTGTACGTAAAATCACGTATTATCAGTCACATCTCCGGATATTGTGAAACAGGCCATATAAGTTTTGTTATTATTATGGTTCACTGCGTGCGTTACGATATAGACTACTCAGCTGTTAATGCTTGCGATAAAATATCAAAGGTCAATGACACTCAACTATTTAAAAAAAGGGGCGCCATTCTTAGAAGTAGCATTTGGCATCTGTCAACAGTTCCATTTCTGCGAAACAAGGCAATCTTTCCCTGACCGATCAACTGCAAATTTCTGAAACTTGGATGGAAGATGGAAGCTTTTAAAAAAAAGGAAAGAAAAAAAAAGAGAGATGACACTTGACGTTGGCGATATTAACTAGTTGTTGACCGCCATGAAAATAAAAAAGAAGAAGAGAAGACTGACATGACAAATAATAGCTCTGTCCCTACTTGACGAGCCGAATGGCCGAGTCGGCAGTGACCCTGCCTACGAAGCCAAGGGTCCCCGGGTTCGAGTCCCGGTGGGGGCAATATTTGTTTCACTAGAACGGATGTTTGTACCCTAGTCATGGTTGTTTATCTATCTAAGTATAATATGTATCTATTTAAGTATGTGTATCGTTGTCTAGTACCCAAGATACAGGGAATCCTAGTTTGGGGCTAGATCAATGTGTGTAAATAGTGTACAAGGTATTATTATTATTACTGTTGGCAGATGTCAAATGTGACTTCTAGGAAAGGCTTCATTTTAGTTACTAATAACATAACATAGCGTCGAGTGTCTCCGCACGTTTAGCCAGTTTTTCAATACTCCATTTTCCGTGACAGCTAGCTAGCTAGCCAGCTAACAGCTAGCCTATCGCAGCTATGGAGATTTCGCCATGGTCTCATTTACCCTTTTCATTTTATATGTATCCTATCCAGATAGGTTTGCTGGAAGAAATCTCTGTTGAGAGATAAGCTCGCCTTTGCCTTTTAATTTCGTGTATAATTGTATTGTTGTAATGTTCTGTGCAATAAAGAATTGTGAATTGTGAATTGTGAAAGTCCCCATTAAGGCGACTTGTACCAGACTTTCGACAGCCGCTAAATACAGTTTAAGCACAACATTATTATTATTATTATTATTATTATTAACTTAACTACATCACGGCTGTGATAAATGGGAGCCTGGGTGTCAGGCTATACCCTTGCCGTGCTCGACTACGTAACTTGACCGTGTTGTTCTTAAGATGTGTTTAAGGTGATACGAAAAAAATATGGGGTGTTTTTCGAATCCATTTACTCCACCGTGAAGTTATCTACAGATTTTATTTTTAGGTTAAGGTTTATTGAGTATTTGATTAAAATTTTCACTAAAGGGAAACGCGATTGGACGACAGTTTCTCGATAGAAATTAATTACGAAAACACCTCTAAATTGTTTTATTTTTTCCTGTAATTCTGAAACCCTAACTAATTTCATTGTGGAACGGCGTTCAAAATGTAGATATTATGTATTCGCAAAATCTCCTTAAAAACTTTTTAACAAGATAGCGTAGTTTATTTTTAAACAATTTTTCTGTGGTTTAGCGCTACGTTTTTAAAAAAAATCCCGAGTCCTTCCCTCTCACACTGCGGGTCTTTCCGCCTGGAGTAACGGGGACCTTGCACGGACGAGGTAGCGCCTTAAACGGCTTTCAAACTTTTTATGTAATTTCATTTAGGCACTCTTCAAATGTACACTTCATGTAAAGATTTTGTATAAAGATTATGATATAAACTTTTTGAAACAAATAGGCTAGATTTACTGGGATACTTAATTTAAAACTAGAGGTTCGTGCAAACGCGGTGAGAAGGATCAAGGTAATAAGATACAAGTATGTATCTATCTACGTCTTATATGACCGCTTCTACGCTGCATTCAGAATGTTCTGATCCACTTTACTTCATATAATCTACTTATCAGTGTAGGAAGCAGGAATAATTACGCGTCGAAAAAGTATGCGAATCGAACTGTTAGTGACTCTTATGTACAATAACATAAGGTTCATGTTATCTGAACTCGAACACTTTTTCACTCTGGTAATTATTCCTGCTTGAGCCACCGTTCAAAACAACCCATGTACCTAATAGATGGGTCAGCAGTTGACGTGACGTGGCATGTCTTTAATTTTTTGCTGGAAAAACAGTCAGGTCAAGTCTAACAATAAAAATAGATGTGAAAAAATACTTTAAAAATAATTGCTTAAATAACGAAGGAAAATGATAGGTCCGATGTTGCTTCTTTATGGTAAAATAAGTGATGGAGTAACCTTTACTTAGAAGCAGAAAAAATTATTTTGTAGATAGAAAGAGGCATCTGTAATTTTCCTTCGTTAATTGAGCAAATAGGGGATCGAAACTATTTTAATTTTCAGTTTTTTTATTATTTTCAGGGTTCCGTACCCGACGGGTGCCTAACGGGACCCTATTACTAAGCCTCTGCTCTCCGTCCGTCCGTCCGTCTGTCACCAGGCTGTATCTCATGAACATTGATAGTTAGACAAATGAAATTTTCACAAATGATGTATTTCTGTTGCTGCTATAACAACAAATACTAAAAAACAAAATAATATTAATATTTAAGGGGGCTCAACAACAATTATTTCAATACCACATATAATACATTATACAAACTTATGAACGCACCTGGTTACGTACATGGAGTGTGGAAGTTTCCACACCAATAACTTTGTAAACAACATTTTGCTATGTAAAATCCAAACTATTCACTCCACACTATCCCTACCATTGTACGGTGGTACGGAACCCTTCGTGCGCCAGTTCGACTCGCACTTGACCGGTTTTTTGTATTCTTTTTATTGTTAGAATTGAGCTTCTGATTGATTTTCCCGAAAAAAGTACAGTGACAGCTATCTACTTAAAACCCTTCCTGTTTTGTCTGATTTAGCACAGCGCAACGCCTTTTTCGAAACCTTGTAGCAGAGGCACAGCTTAGCTCACATTTAGCCAGTAATTCAATACTCCATACTCACAAACAAACATTAACAACAGTGAAACAAAATTCACAGAGCCATTATAACAGCTAATCAGATGTGTAAACGAAGAATAATACCAAGTATGGATTTCACTATGTATTCAGTTTACATTAAGGTCATTAAGCGAAGGTTAAATAGTATTGTATATATTATCATGTGTGCTAATCCTAATCTACTACTAATACTTACATTGGTTGCTAAGTTATCTGTTTTATTGACCAGTAGTTCCAATTTTTCACCACGCATCGTCATACTATCTGTAAAGAAAGGAAGATTATCTTAGAGATGTACCGGCGATGAACTGACAATTCGTATTTCCCTTGTAAGGCAGCACATGGGACTACTTGATTTTGATACGCATATCTTAGGCGTCGCTCTTAAATCTGGTCTGAAGTCAAAAGGTTGCTTTTTGCCAGACATATATTTTCCTATGCATTTATTTTCTCAATCCGTATTTTTCAAATACATACATTTGTTTTACCTTCATAATAATTTTCCAGGTGCTTATTTCCTCATACATTTTATGCTTGATTTAACTTACATCCATACATGTCACGCCTTTTCCCATACGGGGTGGCAAAGATGTGCCCCCGTTTATGTGTGAGGAAATAAGCACCTGGAAAATTATTATATCAGAAAAAGAAAAACATATGTATCTGAAAAATATGGACTGAGAAAATAAATGCATAAGAAAATATATGTCTGGCAAAAAGAAACAAGAAATTAAAGGATGTTGAAAATTATACTACTAGTAAAAAAATGTATAGAAAAAATAAATCTGTAATTTATCTGGCAGTGGCTATAGTTAAAATTTTATAAAACTAATGTTATATCATTAACTCCACACCACTAAGTTAATTCTTTTACATTTTACATTTCCTTCAACAATATTTGTCAATAAAACACATTATCAGGTCACGGTGATAACTCTACAGAGAAAGTTCATCATTGGTAGTAAACAAATTGTTATCAGAACCAGAAAAACAATGCATTTGTTATTAATAACAATAACAGTTGAGCCTGGAAATGGCCTGTAAAATATTTATCATTGGCTATTTCAGTGATAGTGTGACAGAACTGCTAGATATTGTTTCAACGATACAATAATAATATTGAATATGTTTAGAAATATAATTTAGTTTGGATTGGCATTATTAATTTAACTTGTTAGTAAATATTTAACACCCTTAGAATTGAGTAAAAGTTATAAGGAAACTATGCTTAGAAGCTAAGAGGAAGAATATTTAATCCCTTATCAAGTACTCATTACATTCCATTATCAACAATTCGGAAAAGTGACTCATTTAGATAACATGTAGGTCTGTACATATTAGTAATATTAGAGAATATTATGTCTCTGAAAATACAACTAAATTAACAGTGAAATTGATCATTATGTCAATCCCACTGTATAATAATTGTCCTTCCTATATGCTCACCTATATTTTTGACCATAATATTCTTCAGATCTTCCAATTCCCCATGAACCCTGGATATAGTATCTAGGTCACGGGAATCCGTATAATGTTTCATCTCTGTCGCGAGGACACGGGCAAACTCACTATTCATGGCATAAGGAATGGCGGTTTGGGCGGTGTCCCCAAATGCTGTGGTAAATCTTCTCTTGATTTCATTGAGGAATAGGAATGCACGTGACCGTTGGAATTTCTGCAATGGGAATTTCTGCTTAGATTGTATGTTCAATATGGAAAGTTGTACATTAGAAAATTATGGCTATTATCGCCCTTGAACAGTAAAATATTAGGTATCTTTTGCATCATCCGCTATATGTAACATCAACCTAAGACTGCTACACAAACCACTTTTATGATCTCTCAACAGTGTGTCATCATAATCTTAGTTATAAAACACGTACAATAGAACCTAAGGGCCTCCTTATGAAGCTAATGAAAACAACTCCAGTACTTACATCATCAGTGATGCAGAAATACACCAGCTTATTCTCAGCAATGTAGTGAAACAGGTAATTTCCGTGCGAATAGGTCAACTTATCGTCATGGGGCGGGATCTTCGATAGTATCTGCTCGGTAATTTCTGCGAAATTACCAGCACAGGTCGCGTACTTCGCAAGCACGACAGTGCCACGAGCCACAACACTAAACAGGATAGGCATTGTGAAAACAAAACAAAGAACACTTGCACAGTAATTCACAGGTCAATGAAACAGGCGAAACAACACCGTGGCGAACGCAAAACTGAATTCGGGAATGTATGTATGTGTATATAAAAGTAAACGGATGCGGTAAAAGTAGACAGCAAATTTGCGGGATATAGCATTGAATTTTCTAATATATGCTGAAGATTTTATGATTTCGGGTTTGCGATTATGCGTTGTAGATTTTTTTGACAGAATGAATGAATGAAGTGAAGTCAGAATAACTAAAGATCACGGAAAATGGACGATTGATTCGATGTCCGGTCCGTTTGGTCTGCCGTGCCAGCACGCGAAAAATATACAAGTGCTACTTATTATACGTAATTTGCTTTTAATACGCAAAAAGTTTTAGAGTGGGTGTGTGTGTTTGGGCAAGAGTTTCATTTATATGAGGTTTTGGCTTAGAGTTCACAAATTGAGTATAGGTTGAAAGCTAGTGAATATATGTAACATTTCGGGAGCAATTATAACAAGATGCTAAATGTTCTGAATTCGCTATTCGGACCGCAGTACATCAGTCTGTATAGTGACATCTAGCGTAGAGTAGCGAAACATTTGTTTTTACAGAGTGGCTCGAGTTCCATAGCATGAGCAAAAAATCATGATATAACATAATGACTTACTCCCACTTTTAAGCATGTAGCCACATACAAATATGTTACAACTGAAAGTGAATATGGGTAGATTTTTAATACAGGTAAACTAAACAAGGATGTAAATAGCAAAATTATATTTTATTTTATAATGTACAAAAAGTTTTATAAACCTGTTAATTCAATCAAAATAGTCATCAATATCTATATCAGGATTTAAAATATCATCTCCAAAAGGTGTCAAATCTATCTGATCTAATATTAGATTTTCACACATCTCCTCCAAGTCTGTGTCTCCAATCAGAATTGCTCCATGTAGCCGTCCATTTTGAAGAACAAACTTTATATACTCCATGCCTGGGGTAGTGCGTAATAAAATTTCATAATCACTTCCCAAGCCTTGCCCATTATACTTTCCAAGAAGTATTACTCTGTAGTCAAACAATGTGGTACAGTGAGTGAATAATTCAAAGCAAAAATCTTGCAATGTTTCCTGATTAGTTATCCTATCATGCATTGCTTTTGCAGCCATTCCGGCCATTTGACGTGCTTGGGTCCACAGCCTCAGTTGAAACCAATGAGGAGCATGTACCCATGCAGCGTTTGCCACATCTCCTGCAGCAAAGACATCCTTAACTGACGTCTCTTGCATTTCGTTGACACTTAAACCACCACAGTCAGTTCCTATGACTAGATTAACATCACTTGTAAAGTTCAAAGCAGGATTAACACCTGTGGCTGACACCAGAAAATCACATTGAATAGTCTTGCCATTAGAAAGTTTTACTTCTAACGGATACTCCTTATTATTAACTTCATGTACAGCATTCACTTCTGCCGTATAAACTATTTCAAGTTCTTGTTCACCACTCTCATTTCTAACATTCTCAAGTTTTCTGAACCAATCCGGTCCCAATGCAGCAGATTTTAAGTTTTTATTGATTGTTACCAGTGTGTCTTCTTCAGTAAAAACATGTCTTCTAAGAACAGTAGGTTTTTCAACCGGATTTTCACCAGCTTTTCTTTTAAAAGAATTCTGAAAGAATTCAGCTGCACCAGGGTCAATGAATGTAGCAGAAATATAGTCATCTCTTATCACCCATACTTTTTGTATTCCTCTTGTGGCATGTATTATTTCTGATGCGATGCCTCCGTTACCAACAACAACCATTTTACGTCCATTCTGAAGTTTTTCCTGGAATTGTTGTACAGATTCTGTGTCTCTTATGCCTAGAATTCTTTTGGATTTCTTAGAGTCTGATATAAGTCTTGGCACGCCTCCAGTACACAGGCAAATTACTTTATAATGCACTAGTTTTCCAGCTTCTGTTGTCAGTATTTTGTTTGTTGTATCAATGTGTTTCAGTGAGTCATAGATGATGACGAGGTTAGGATGGATTTTTTTCAGCGAACTGGCCTCAGTTTCTTTGACATCGAATTTTACTATAGTTTTTGCATAGAAGCTGACATTGCTTACGTTCTTTACGAGTGATGAAGCGGTGATGATTGCGAGGGTCTCTTCAGGGTGAAGGATAGCTAAAGTTTCAACACAAGTTACACCGGCTATTCCACCGCCAACCACCACATACGTGGCTTTGATATCGCCCATTTTCAGATATTACGCATAACTACTTGGATAACTACGAAGAGTACAATACGACACGAAATTAAGAACAATCGTGCGTGTTATACTGAGCGATAATCTGATGATTGATTGTTATGGTTATGATATGATAGATACTTAAACCAAAGACTTATCACAAAAAGTTCTGTCCTCTTTCATCTTTCCTCAACTATCAATCAATAACAATCAGCTGTTTTTGACACTAAACTATGTTTTTTTTTCATCTTTATCCTTTCGGATAGGCAAGGGCAATCTAAGCCGTACAGCCTGTTCTGATGGTGATTCTTTCTTCGTTCGTTTATTTAAGTTTAGGCCAAAGCCAGGTCTTTTATTTATTCAGTAAAATCCGTTATTATATGCCAGGCCGAAGCCAATTCTTTGTAAGTCTTCTTCGGGGTAAAGGTTTTCAATAAGGCCCAAGCCTAGTCTTTGTAATACATATTTGTTTGTTATAGGTACATACCTATAACAAGTTCTCTAAAGTCTTCATCGAGGTTTATCATATCCAAGATTAGTCTTAATTTCTTGGACCGTGTTCATTATGTATTAATACAACGGCTGATAAGTTTCTGTATTATCTAGAAGTCCTTGAGTGTTGGACGGGATGTCACTTTGTTTATAAATCTCAATCAGTCTGTCCATTAGCACAAGGCGCTGAATACCAAAGGACCCACAATAGAAAATAATATGGTCGATTGTTTCGTTTTCGGCACCACTTTCACAATGCGAGCACAATGGAGATGAGACCATTTTCATTCGATGAAGATGGGCATTCATTCGACAATGCCCGATGCGAAGTCGGCAAATAGTGGTACAGAATCTTCTGCTTTTAAAGTTTGTTCCTTTACAGAACCAAGGTAATTTAGATGGCCCAGTCTCTTTTATAGCGGCGTACCACTGGCCTTTCTGGCCCACAGAGATGTCCCAGTGTCTACGCCAGTTTGTATTTATCAGTTTCATCAAATTAAAAAGTGCATCCGTAAACGGTAGAGGTATTTGCAGAACGGTCGGTGAGAATTGCCCACCTGTCGTTGTGACAGTGACAGTTGAGTCCATTGTGTTTGCGCTTCTTGCTAGAAAATCTGCATTTTCGTTACCGGTGATGCCTTTATGAGCTGGAACCCAAATGAAAACTATATGTATACTCCTAGTGCTAGTGTCTTCTGTTTAATATTTATGCTTCGGAACGCACCTCGGTTTTTGATGCGCGGATTGACCGCGAGTGAACGGAACATAACTAGCTAGCTGTCACTTGCACGTGGTAAAATTTTCGGCGTCAGGCATCGGGGCTTGGCCGAATGGTATTTCAATGGTAATCTCGTAATAATCTACAAGAAATAAGTTGATTTCACGTCATCGTAGTGAGTGCTTCGTGCTGTGAAAATTTGAAGTGATTCGGTCACCAATTCGTCGCGCTCTGATAGCGACCCTTGTAGACACGAGTAAGATTCGACTCCCAACACCCCCCACCCTTGTGTTCCTCATCCCGTACTCCTGCCTCGAATCTGAACTTTCGCATACCAGTCGACGGCGTCAAGGTCAGTACTACTTTGTGACATTCCATTGTAAAACAACCCTTCACAGATTCCACCCTTTCGGTTGAGGCGTGGATTTAACCATTTGGTAGGCAGACCGTGGTTTCCTAGTAGGAAATCGATTCACAGACGGTTGTAGGGTTGTTTTTTTTTGCCACATTGTAGTGGGAGAGGGTACCTCAGATTGGTCGGCAATCTTTTTTGTGAGTGAGTCTTTTGTGGTCGGTATACCACAATTTAGGTTCATTTTCGGTTAGTGAACGTATAATTAACGATTTAGTTAACGATAATTATAAATTTGTAGTCGGAAATTACTGTTGTGTGCATAAGGATTGAACAGTCATTCCGCGAAGTAACTATATTGTATTACTTGTAATAGAACGTCGGGTTTTATTCGGTATTAAGCTGATTTTGCTGACCTCAGTAGAAGTGTAGGTCATATCGGAAAGGCCACTTCTAGAAGGATCACGGCTACCTACATTATATTAAAAATAGCTTGGATTTTGATATCCAGTGTGGTTTATCCACCACTTATTTTTTTTTAATAAATTTTATTTAATATTTTTTTGTGTGTTATTTTTTATTATGCTTTATGGTGGCATTCTCTAATTGATTTAGAGTGTATAGTTATAAGGTGTATATCCACAGGGCGACCATATATTTTTTTTTAGAATTTAATTGTGTTAGTAGTCGCTTCAGTTTTGACAACTTAGTTTTAATTTCTGTGCCCAGCGTTGACGGGCAAGTGCTGGTCTCTGGCTATACTTAGTTCGGTAGTGAAGTATAGGACCAGAATCTATTAAATCGGTCAACGTGGCACCTTCACCCTTGACGGTACTGTGGAATGGTGTCCGGGAGGAAATGAGATGGCTCGCCCATACTCATCAGTATGTGGAGCGACCTGACATGGACGATGTCCTGCTCAAGCGTGTGGAGGACGCAATGACACTCGTCGGGAAGGTGTGTCGGCTGGCTGTGGAGGGTGAAGCTCTCGGGCTTACTGATGAAGCTTCGGTGGCTACGGTGAAACAGCTCTGCGCGGATGCTGACCAAGCGATGGAATGCTTGGGTGACATCGAGTGTCGCGCGGAGAAGATTAAGCGGTCGCCAAGGAATGACCGTGGGGAGGGTAACGGAGACCCACCCCCGAAGGGTGTTGTTGGACGGCTACCACACCTGGAGATTCCGGCCTTCAGTGGGGCAATTGATGAGTGGCCAGCCTTCATCAATTTATTTGATAGTTTGGTCCACGGTCGGGACGACCTGGACAACGCCTACAAGTTGGCCAAACTATTAATGGCTCTGCGGGGTGAACCGAAGGAGTTGGTCGATCACCTCACGGTCACGGCGGGCAATTATGAGATAGCAAGGTCCATATTGTTGGGCCGCTACCAACACAAACGGCGGTTGGTTGATGCGCAGCTGGGGAAGCTGTTTAGCATCCCTAGAGTAACCCGGGATGTTTACATCCGAGTACAGGTGCTCAACCCTGTGCTGGTGGCCACTAAGGCCCTTCAGAACCTTGGTCTTCCGGTAGAACAATGGTCATACATTATTTTATATATGGTTTTGTCACGGTTGCCTGCAGCTGTTCAAAGTCGGTTTGAACAGCTGCATGGGGGCAGTAGCACGGAACTGCCCACACTTGTCCAATTGACAGATTTTTTGGAGGGTGAATGTAGGCGATGTGACACACTGGACACGGAGGCCAGTGTGCAGCGCCAACCCGCGCGGATGCGGGAGGGGCCGCGCCCCCCGCCCCCACGGGGGGGTGGGAGGTCGAAACAATTTGGCGTTTTGAATGCCGCGCCGTCGGGTGACGGCTGTGTGCACTGCGACAGTGCCGGTCATGACGTGACCAGTTGCGCCAAATTTAAGGCGCTCGGGGTAGCTGCCCGCAGGAAGATAGTCTTCCGTCACCGATTGTGTTTCGGTTGTTTGGGGCCGCACACGCTGAGCGAGTGCTCGCGCGCGTTCCCGTGTGAGTGCTGTGGTGGCAAGCACCACATAGCGTTGTGCCTGAATCGGTCAGGCCCTTCGGATGGTCACCAGGGCCGTACTCAGGTTGTTCGGCCACAGGGCCCAACCAGGGCTGGACACAGTCCCCCTCCGGGCAACTGGAGTCACCAACGGGGTGACTGGGGTACCCGCGGACGGGACCCCCCCCCCCCCGAGGGGAAGGGGGCAGCGCGGGGGTAGCATGCGGGATAGCCGGGGTTCGGTCGCCGCTGTCCACGGTCAGCGAGGACTTCGGGCCGCTGGCTCACCGTGTGTTACGGGCGGGAGTCAGATGGCACCTATGAGTGGCGCGAATGCTGGGAGCCCACCACCTTCTGCGCCACCCTGCCCGTCGCTCTGGGAGGCGAACAGGGAGGCGAACAGTCGGATGTCGCCCCCATTCCTAGAGCGCCCCAGGTTGGATCCGCTCTCCCTCATCCATCCACGGTGGCCACCGGGCACACCGTACACCGTCCGGTATGGTCGGATACCGGGACAGCGAGGGGCCTATTATGCGGGTTGGGACCCCTTGATGTACATACGGTCTGATATGCCGGTGGCATATCAGCAGCCGAGTTACTCCAAGGCCGACGGAGGTCTCAGCGGGTTCGGATCCCGCGGAGGTTCCCGCTAGGGACACGCCGCCCACTTACAGGGTGCCGCCACTCCACAGACGGTCATGCTCCCCACCGCCTCTGTGATAGCGTGGAGTTCGGACGGCAAATTTTGTGTGGCACGAGCACTATTGGACTCGGGGGCCCAGGGGTGCTTAGTCTCGTGCAACCTTGTAAGACGGTTGGGCATTTCGGTAAGGGAGTATCCATATTCCATTCGGGGATTTGGGAACACGGAAGTCGGTTCCGTTAAGGGAGGATGTCGGATTACTCTTTCGTCACGGGTGGATTCATCGGTGAATCTGACGGTCACGGCATTAGTCATGCCTAATGTGATGGGCTCACACCCTCACGTACGGTTGTCGCCCTCGGTGCGACAGTTGGTCGCTGGGTTGTCACTGGCTGACCCGGAGTTTGATATTCCGGGCCCAGGTGACATTTTATTGGGTGTTGATGCCTTGGGATACCTGTTAGTGCCAGGTGTCCACGTGTTGCAGGCGACTGGTCTGGTTTCGGTCAACACCAGACTGGGCCATGCGGTAATGGGTCTGGTCATGCCGGCTGCACCACGCCTAGCGACTAGTAGTCCCTTATTCGGTTTTGTACTCTCGAAGGTGATACAGAAGTTTTGGGAGGTGGAGGAACCACCTACGGTCCGCCGGTTGGACCCGGTTGAAGAAGAGTGTGAACAGTTTTATCGGAACAATACTGGTCGCCTTCGGTCAGGTCGATTTATCACACGTCTTCCATTCCGGAGTGATCGCCCACCGCTGGGCAGTTCACACCATGCAGCCGAGACGCGGCTTCTGTCGATGGAACGACGCATGAAGCGTGACGGGATTTTCCGGCAGAAGTACGTCGACTTCATGCGGGAATACGAGTCGCTCGGCCACATGTCGGTTTCGGGTATCGACTGGAAGCGTGAAGACCACTGCTTCCTGCCTCATCACGCGGTCTTGAGGACCCCGGAGGGCAAAATACGGGTAGTGTTCGATGGATCGGCATCAACATCTAACGGCATGAACCTGAACCAGTGTTTGCATTCAGGGCCGAAGTTGAACCATGACATCGCGGATGTTATCACACGGTTCCGTCGACACAATGTTGTGTTTGTAGCTGACATCCGGATGATGTTTAGGCAGACGGTCATTCACCCTGACGATAGACGGTATCAGCTGATACTGTGGCGAGAGAGCCCAGATCAGCCCATCAGGGTATACGAGCTGAACACCAACACGTACGGGCTACGGTCTAGTCCTTATTTGGCGATTCGCACTCTGCGGGAGTTAGCGGATCGAGAACGGTTAAATTTCCCTAGAGGAGCAGCGATCCTGGAGCAGGATCTCTACGTGGACGATATCTGTACCGGTGCAGATTCCGTAGAGGAGGCGCTCGCTCGACGGGACGAGCTAGTTGAGCTCTTACGGGGTGGAGGTTACGAGCTCCGGAAATGGATGTCGAACTCTCCAGAGTTACTGTCTGGTCTTCCGGATGACTACCAGCAGGATCCCCACATTTTCAAAAATCTGGAAAATCCGAATATGTTGTCGGTATTAGGCGTCCAGTACCAGCCGGTGTCAGACATGTTTTCGTATCGGGTCGAGTTGGACTCCCCGAAAGTCTGGACGAAACGGAACGTCCTTTCAACGGTGGCTAGGACATTTGATCCAAACGGGTGGATCACCCCGGTAACATTTCAGCTCAAGTGTTTTATGCAGCAATTGTGGTCTGCTGAGCTGAAATGGGACGACCCGATCGGCGGGTCATTGAGCTCAGAGTGGGAATCGTTCTTTTCGACCCTCCCTGGCATCAGTCGGATTTCACTGCCACGGAGGTTGGTCCCCACCAAACGATACACCGCCACCCTGCATGGGTTTTGCGATGCCTCGGAGAAGGGCTACGGAGCTGCGGTGTATCTGCGTACGGTCGACTCCTCGGGGGAGGTTGATGTGCGGTTGGTCATGGCCAAGAGCAAGGTTGCGCCGTTGCGCACTCGCCTGACCATTCCCAAATTAGAGCTTTCAGGAGCGGCTCTCCTGACTCGTCTGCTCAACCACACGATGACGGTTCTTCGTGGGTCAATAGCGTTAGAAGATACGGTCTACGCTTGGACGGACAGCCAGATCGTGTTATGCTGGCTGAAGGCTTCAGTTCACAAGCTGGAGATTTTTGTGGCGAATCGGGTTTCGCAGATTTTGAATTCGGAGGTTCCCTTAACCTGGAGACATGTTCCAGGGGAAATGAACCCAGCAGACTGTGCTTCTCGTGGGTGTCACGCTCCGGAGTTAGTTGGACATCCCTTGTGGTTGGGTCCAAAATGGTTGACTCAAGCCGAATCGGATTGGCCAATGAGTCCACGCGTTACCACGGCGAACGGCGCCTTGACAGTCGGTGTCTGTACGACGCAACCGGAGCCGGAAGAGGAGTTCAGCCTGCTGGAACGGTACAGCTCGCTCGACAAGCTGGTCAATGTGACCGCCTGGATCTTCCGATTTGCGCGGAATTGTCGCAATTCTGAGGCGCAACGGGTGCGGACACAGGTCCTGACACCACGGGAACGGAACCATGCGTTGTTCGCATTGGTACGGAACGTGCAGACGGTGCACTTTAAGTCCGAACTGGACATTCTGAGACGCGGACGCATCCAACTGAAGGGAGCTGTGGCTTGGCTCAACCCGTTTATTGACCCGCAAGGATTGCTGAGGGTAGGAGGTCGGCTGCGGAATGCCAACCTGCCTTATGCGACTCGCCACCCGTTGTTACTCCCTAGGAAAGGGAAGTTGGTCGAACTGTTGATACAGGATCGACACATTCGGAATGGGCATGTCGGATGCCACGCCTTGATGGCGTTTCTCCAGCGCGATCTCTGGATTCTATCGGGAAGACGCTTAGTGCGTAGCGTCGTATTTCGGTGCCTGCCTTGTTATCGGGCCAAGGTGGCTACGATGCAGCCCCAGATGGGCGATTTGCCCTAGGATAGGGTTAACGAAATCCGGCCCTTTGCGGGTGTCGGAACGGATTTCGGGGACCATTCATGGTCAAGTCTTCACAGCTACGGAACGCCAGATTAGTGAAGGCATACCTGTGCGTCTTCGTGTGCTTGGCCACGAAGGCAGTCCACTTGGAGGTGGTCAGTGACCTCACTACGGAGGCATTTATCGCATGTCTGGTGCGGTTCGTCTCACGAAGGGGCCTCCCGTCATTAATCCGTTCGGACAACGGCACAAATTTTGTCGGAGCCAAGCGATATCTGCAGGAGGTCACTCAATTCCTGAACGGTAACCAGGACGCCATCGGTACGGCTTGCTCCCGACGAGGGATTAGATGGGTTTTCAGTCCGCCGGGATGTCCTCATTGGGGAGGAATTTTTGAGGCTGCGGTTAAATCGGCTAAGTCGTACCTGACGAGGATCATCGGTGAGACCTCTCTACGCTTTGAAGAGCTTGCGACGCTGTTCTGTAAAATTGAAATGACACTGAACTCGCGTCCGTTGTGCCCGCTCAGTTCGGATCCAAATGATTTGGAAGCGTTGACGCCGGGTCACTTCCTGATAGGTCAGCCCCTTAACGCCCTGCCAGAATACCCATTCGGTGATGTTAAGTTAATTCGGTTAACTAGGTGGCAGATGTTGCAGCAGATGGCTCCAGATTTTTGGAAACGGTGGTCCCTTGAGTACTTGCACATCTTGCAGCAGCGCCTTAAGTGGGCTGACCGGACGAGCCCCCCTCAAGTCGGTGATTTGGTGCTGATTAAGGATGCGAACCTGCCATCATTGAGATGGAGACGAGGACGGATCGTCAATTTGTACCCGGGTCGGGATGGCACGCCTCGATCAGCAGAAGTCAAGGTGGGGGACTCGGTCCTCAAGAGAGCGGTCGCAACACTTTCTCGCCTTCCTATTGATTAGGGACAGGTTCGGGCCTGTCCGGGCGGGTGACTGTTTAATATTTATGCTTCGGAACGCACCAGTTTTTCGTTGCGCGGATCGACCGCGGGTGATCGGGACATCACTAGCTGTCACTGGTATAGAAACGAGATGACGAGTTAGAGGTTACTTTTTTGCACATGGAAAATGTCTAACGCCAGCATCGGAAAGCTTGGTTGAATGTTAATTATAATAATCGCGGAACAATCGTCGGGAAATAAGTAGATTTAACGTCATCGGAGTGAGTGCTTCGTGCTTTGAAAGGTTGAAGTGATTCGGTGATCCAGTCGTCGCTTTCGGATAGCGATCCTCGTGTCGGCAAGCCTCACGACGGCGACAGCTTCGGGCTACTACGAGAGTAAGATTCGACTCCCATCACACCCCACCCTCGTGTTCCTCATCCCGTACTCCTGCCTAGAATTGAGCTTTCGAATTCCGGTCCACGGCGTCAAAGGTCAGTACTGCTTTGTGACATTCTACTGAAAAACAACCCCACAAGATTCCACGCCCTGTCGGTTGAGGCGTGGAATTTATCACTGGAGAATCTGCTGTGAAAAGATTAAAAATAATTGAATCTTCCTTATCAATTTTTACGATTTGTTAGGAATGATTCAAACCAGTCACATGTTCTTACTGTAAAACCGTAGTATTGTATTTTTGAAATAATTAAATCCTTCTCCAGTCAAATGCAAATCAAATTAAATCAAATCAATCAAATCAAAAATCATTTATTTCCATAGGATGTTGTTACATCACTTAGATCCGTCATTACATTTTTTTGGGTGAGTTCACTAACACAATGGCGGAATCTGTGGAGAAGAGCTCACCGAAGAAACTCCACAGTCGTCGCATCTTTTGCGTTTCCTTTTTTAAATAAAATGTTGTCAAATTACAAAATGAATGCTAATTATATATCGAAACAGCCTGTTACTCAAACAATCTATTCCCATGGACATCTGTCCTCTAAGTAATCAGATATCCTATAGTAACCTTTTTTATACAATTTCTGTTTTATTATTATTTTAAACTTGTCTAAAGGTAAGTTTTTAATATCAGTAGGGACCTTATTGTAATAGCGTATACAATTGCCTTTAAAAGAATTACTAATTTTATGTAGTCGGCTTACATAAGCAACCAACTTGTCTTTATTTCTAGTATTAAAATTGTGTATATCACTGTACTTCTGAAAATTAGTTATATTTCTTTTTACATACACAAGATTGTCATAGATATATTGAGACACAAATGTCAGAATATTGATTTCTTTAAACTTTTCCCTCAGTGACACTCTAGGCCCTAATCTATAAATTGCACGAACAGCCCGTTTCTGCAGAATAAATATACTATTAGCATTCGCAGCGTGACCCCACAATAAAATACCATAGGTCATTAGACTATGAAAGTAACTAAAGTAGACTAGTCTAGCGGTGTCTACGTCGGTAAGAGCTCTAATTTTTTTAACTGCGAACGCTGCCGAACTCTGTCTGTTCGACAATTTATTTATATGAGGATCCCATTGTAGTTTGGCGTCTAAAGTAATGCCCAAAAAGACAGTCGACTGCACAAGGTCCAATCTCTGTCCTTTTATAAATATGTCTGTAGTTACCGGGTTCACATTGGGTAACACGAATTTAATACATTTAGTTTTCTTTTCATTAAGTAATAAATTGTTAACAGTAAACCAGTTCACTATACTAGAGATAGCATTGTTTACCTCGTCATAATTTGATTGCTGTCTTTTAACTTTAAATATCAAAGAAGTATCATCGGCAAACAATACTAACCCATGTTTTGCTTTAACAAGGTAAGGTAAATCATTAATATATACTAAAAACAAGAAAGGTCCAAGAATTGAACCTTGCGGGAGGGGAACCTTGAATGCGCGGGAGTAGTCCAAAAGCACAAGTAGGGTGACCTTGGATCATCCATTTCTTGATGTTTTTATTGGTTACATCTAGCAGGGCGGCCGCGGTGCTGTGACCTTTCCTGAAACCAGATTGACGATCGGGAATAGCTCCAATGTCATCCAGATATTTCACTAACTGATTATTTACTACCATTTCTATAACTTTAGATAGGACTGGCAAAATACTCACTGGTCTTAGGTCACCAACATTGTCTATGATTGTTTTCTTTGGAAAAGGAATGACAGCAGCATTCTTCCATGGCTGAAGAATGCTGCTGAATGCGGCTGAAGAATGAAGCATTGACGCCGGGTCACTTCCTGATAGGTCAGCCCCTTAACGCCCTGCCAGAATACCCATTCGGATATGTTACTTTAAGTCGGTTAACTAGGTGGCAGATGTTGCAGCAGATGGCTCAAGATTTTTGGAAACGGTGGTCCCTTGAGTACTTGCACATCTTGCAGCAGCGCCTTAAGCTTGCGACGCTGTTCTGTAAAATTGAAATGACACTGAACTCGCGTCCGTTGTGCCCGCTCAGTTCGGATCCAAATAATTTGGAAGCGTTGACGCCGGGTCACTTCCTGATAGGTCAGCCCCTTAACGCCCTGCCAGAATGCTTTAATTGTCCTGATATCAACGCATATTACAGTATAATATCACAGCCAAACAGTAATTATAACCTTACCTGTATTCATGTTAACATACGTTCAACAATAAAAAACTTCCCTAAATTGCTACAAACCATCCACAATAGTATTCATCCAATAGACATAATAGCAGTCACTGAGGTCAATATATCACAAGAAATATGTAAATTGTTTAGTATTGATGGCTATACGATGCACCCACAGTTACGTAATTCGCGAAAAGGCGGAGGCATAGTAATATATGTAAAACAAAACCTAAAATTTACACCTCTAATGACAAAAACTATTTATTTTGAATGTATTTCCGGAATCCTTAAGACGGAATCTAACCACACCATAGCTGTTTGTGCAATATATAGACCACCGAGATTGAACAAATCTAGTTTTATCACTGAGTTTAACCAAATCATTCGTAAAACTCTTCACCAAAATAATGTAATAATAGTCGGAGACACGAATATTGACCTCAGAACCCCCACATCAGCCAGAGACGAGTATTTAAACATGTTAGCCGGGTGTGGGTTAGCGAGCGGAATTAGCGACTATACACGTATTGAGAAAAGAAAAAATACCATAACTAGGTCATGCATTGACCATATATTAATTCGCGCTCCCTCGTTTGACCCACACACGGCGGCTATCGGTACGGTACTAGCGGACCATCGAGTCACAGCGCTCACTCTCACGGGCGGCAGCAGTGCAGCCAACTCGCGAGACATACCTCGAAAACAGGTATTGATACACAATCACAAGATACTCACTCAGGAACTTGAAAACATCGACTGGAATTATACAAATACCATGAAATGCCCGCATGAGATTTACTCTTATATTAAATCTAATTTTTCCAATGCCTACCAAAAATCGCTTAAAACAATCAAAGCTACAAAATTAACCAACCGCAATGTACCATGGATAACTAAAAATTTAACTAAGTTATGTGAACGAAGAGACTCACTATTTACCAACTGGAAAAAGGACACAACTGATGCTGTAACACGTCTACAATACACCCAACTACGAAATAAATGTAATAAAGTGCTAGAACTTGCAAGAAATAACTACTATCAAGACGAAATTAAACAAAACACCGGTGACATAAGAAAAATCTGGCAAATAATTAACTCAATCAGTGGTAGAAAACAAAAATCCATAGACCAAGTTATTCTGAACGCATTCAATGATAATATTATTAATTCGACTCAAGATATCAGTAACTTATTTGTCAATGAATTTAGCAATTCGGTTAAAAAAATAATTCCTATGTGTCAAACCAAATTACTGAATGATAACTCACACCAAACACACACACAAGTTAGTATAAGGTTCCAAAAAGCAACCAGCCGCAACATTTTGAAAATTATTAATAACCTCAATATTCATAAAGCCCCTGGCCTAGACGGAATAAGAACGCTAGACCTAAAAAGAATAGGTGATAAAGTTTGTACTGCATTATCCAACCTTATCAACACAAGTATTTTAACGGGCTCATATCCAAATCAGCTGAAGGATGGCTGTATCAGGCCGGTATACAAGAAGGGAAGTCATAAGGACCCCACTAGCTATCGTCCAATCACATTGTTGTCGTCAACCGATAAGATAGTTGAGAAGTACATATGCCAGCAAATACATTCATTCTATAGCGACAACAAAGTGATTAACAGTACACAGTATGGCTTCCAGCCGGGAAAAAGCACTACTTCCTTACTGTCCAAATTCACCGACGACATCAACCAGCGACTAGATAATAGGACGTACTAGCACTGTTCATTGACTTTTCTCGTGCCTTTGATACACTTAAACATGATGAGTTAGTGAACAGGCTCGACGCTAGTGGTATAAGGGGTCCTCTGTTGAAGTGGTGTTCAGACTACTTGCGCAACCGTCATCATCATATACGGGTCAAAATTGACAACACCCTTAGCGACCCACTCCTGGTAACCGAAGGCACTGCCCAGGGTTCCGTACTCGGCCCACTTCACTTCCTGGCCTACGTAAATGACATGCCCAACATCACCTCACACAGCACATCATACCAATTTGCCGACGACACATGCCTCATAGTCTCTCATAGCGATATTAATATCGCTATCAGAGACCTGCAAGCGGACTTTGACATCCTGAGTCGATGGTGCCATGACGTTGGCCTTGTTTTGAATGCTCAAAAAAATAAAGTAATTCACATAAGATCACCATACCTCAAAGGCCAACCGAAAAATCACCTGATCGCCCACTCGCACAGTTGCCAACATAGCGGAACTACTATCGCGGGAGCCGGGTGCACGTGTGAACAAATACAATGGGTTGACTCACACGTCTACCTGGGTCTCGTGATAGACAAACACTTTAACTGGGGAGAACACATTGACAGAGTATGCAAAAAACTACGCGCGTTCCTGGCAACGATGTATATAATAAAGAACCGAATACCATTCTCAACCAGGATACTATTATATAACGCTCTTGCAGAGTCAATAGTGTCATATGGACTGTCTAGTTATGGACGCACTTTTAATACATACTTAGACAATATATATAAACTACAATTAAACATTCTAAAACTAATAGTATCACCACAAACAAAATTAAACTACTCGGCTGATTATAATGGTTTATTCAATCACTGCAACATGTTACCAATCCACACTAAAGTTAAATATAATATAATCAAAGAACAATATGCTGACATCCATACACTCAAAACTGTCTCCCATTCACATAGCATCCAGACTCGCAAGATGACAAATAACGAACTAGTGACGGTTAGAGCACGAAATTACTATGGTGAGCGAACTACTCAATTTATCATACCACGACTGATGAACAGCCTGCCTACCGAACTTAAAGCATCATTCACCCCTAATACACTAAAATTCAAATTAAAAAATTCTTCATTATTACTGCAGCCTCGGAACAACACCATTCATCAACACCATCCATTCCATCTGTTCGATCCGGTCCCAAAGTTACTCGTCTCTGACTTTTGACGGATAGATGGATAAATAAACTTATTCACTGTTTTAATATATTATACACAAATACAAACAACTTATTATATAAATACAAGCAACTTGGGTATTTCGTAATGTAACGTAACTGCACGATACATTACGAAATGCCCATGTACCCATGTAGAATGTAAAAAAATATTTAATAATTAATGATTGTACCCTGTTCGCACGAATTCCAGCATCACGCACAAACCTCCGTGGTTTATGTGATGTAAATGTATATAATTAAGATGTTTTTCTCAATTTGGTAAATAAAAAAAAAAAAAAAACAAATAACACACAAAAATGTATTATAAAAAAAAAGCTATTTTTAATATAATGTAGGTAGCCGTGAACCTTCTAGAAGTGGCCCCTCCGATATGACCCACACTTCTACTGAGGTCAGCAAAATCAGCTTAATACCCCTTAAATAGCCTGACCCTGCTCTGTAAACCGAAATAACACTGCAGTACTATAGAACCCGACGTTCTACCACAAGTCATACAATATAGTTACTTCGCGGAATCCTTTATGCGCACAAACAGTAGTTTCCGACTACAAATTTATAATAATCATTAACTAAATCGTCAATTATACGTTCACTAACCGAAAATGAACCTAAATTGTGGTATACCGACCACAAGACTCACTCACAAAATGATTGCCGACCAATCCGAGGTATCCACCCTCTCCCAGCTACAATGTGGCAAAAAAACAACCCTACAACCGTCCGTGAATCGATTTCCCACTAGGAAACCGCGCCTCTGCTACCAAACTGTTAAATTCCACGCCTCAACCGACAGGGCGTGGAATCTTGGTAGGGTTGTTATTCAGTAGAATGTCACAAAGCAGTACTGACCTTTGACGCCGTGGACCGGAATTCGAAAGCTCAATTCGAGGCAGGAGTACGAGATGAGGAACACGAGGGTGGGGTGTGATGGGAGTCGAATCTTACTCTCGTCGTAGCCCGAAGCTGTCGCCGTCGTGAGGCTTGCTGACACGAGGATCGCTATCCGAAATCGACGACTGGATCACCGAATCACTTCAACCTTTCAAAGCACGAAGCACTCACTCCGATGACGTTAATCTACTTATTTCCCGACGATTGTTCCGCGATTATTATAATTAACATTCAACCAAGCTTTCCGATGCTGGCGTTAAACATTTTCCATGTGCAAAAAAGTAACCTCTAACTCGTCATCTCGTTTCTATACCAGTGACAGCTAGTGATGTCCCGATCACTCGCGGTCGATCCGCGCAACAAAAAACCGGTGCGTTCCGAAGCATAAATATTAAACATCCAGACTGTCATAAAGAAGAGAATTATCATATGTATGCAGATGACAAACAGGTATTCATGTCATGTCATCCCGATGACATAGTCGACACGGTTACGAAACTTAATCTAATCTTGGATGGGATAACGAAGTGGTCATTGGAGAATGGTCTTATACTTAACCCCGAAAAGTCCCTCTATATGACTATTGGCAGTATTCAACAATTAGCAAAGATAAAGGAAATTTTAGTCACCACGTGCCCTATTGTAATAAATCAGAAACCTATAAAATATGCGGAAGAGGCGAGGAATCTGGGCATTATATTTGATAGCAACTTACGGTTTGAAACCCACATCAATAAAAAGGTGCAGATAGCAATTGCGCGACTGAAGGTGTTATACAAGGTCAGAGATTTCCTCACAGAAGAAATCAGACGCAAAGTGATCGATGCGCTGGTCCTGTCTCATCTGGATTATGGATCTACGGTCTACGGCCAAGAAATATTTAGGAAAACCTCAAAGAAGATACAAAGAATTCAAAACGCTTGTATACGCTTTTGCTATAAAGTACCTAGAAGAACGAGAATAACTCCTATACTAAATCAAAATAAGATATTCAATATGAAAAACAGAAGAAAAATGGCATTTGCATGCCTAGTTTTCAAAATAATAAAAACCCAAACCCCTAAATATTTATTTAATGACCTAAAGTTTAATGACCCAGAGTAGGAGTCTGAGGTCGGGCGGGAAACTTCTGGTAGTAGCGAAACATCGCGGCGCCGCCTTCCGGGGATCGTTCCGGTATGCGGCGACGCGGTGTTGGAACAATGTGCCGCCGCCGATACAGCATGCATCTTCAATCTATTCCTTCAAAAAAATGTACAAGGCTTGTCTGCACGACCAACAAAACCTGCTACAAGATACTCAATTAGATGTAACGTTTCTGTGACCTCTTCACAAATTAATTTGTAAAATATCGTTATGTATGTCAGGCAAATGCGGCTATAGTTTAAAAATGTATTGGTAAGTATTTAGTTTTTTAGAACATGACAACATGTACCTATTGTTTCGGTGTCCGTAAAAGTACGTTTGAATCTACAACAACATAGTTAATGTATGTATAAATGTTTATTATAGATCTGGTGACTATCGGTAGGAATATATATCGAATTACTGAGTATAGGGACTGGCTTAAAATCAGCGATCGCAGATCACGGTCTGCGGTCATTAGCTATGCTGGTCACCTTTTCAACAATTGCAGATTATTACTTTTATATGTGTCAGATATGCACTTCAAAAATGTATCTATTCAATGTGTTAAAATATTACCACAACCATTTGTAATAAATTAATTACTTGCAATTATACTAACATTTGCAATGTACTTAAGCAAATGTATGTATAAAGGTATATTATAGATCTGGTGACTATCGGTATGAATATATATCGAATTACTGAGTATAGGGACTGGCTTAAAATCAGCGATCGCAGATCACGGTCTGCGGTCATTAGCTGTGCTGGTCACCTTTTCAACAATTGCAGATTATTTATTACTTTTATATGTGTCAGATATGCACTTCAAAAATGTATCTATTCAATGTGTTAAAATATTACCACAACCATTTGTAATAAATTAATAACTTGCAATTATACTTACATGTGCAATGTACTTATATTAATATTCAAGATGACTGCGCCAGGGATGTGAATGTTATCATAACAAATTTGAGAGATCTGAGGAATATTTTTGCCAAACCCTATGAGTTTACTTTTACTTACGTTTATATTAAGGTTAAGGTAACTAAAATATTATTTAAATTTTGAAAAGGCACAGTTAAGCGTATTTACAATTTTATTACAGTGTTTGCTGCTATAATACACTGCAAAGTCATCCGCAAATTGCAGATTTGAAACATCAGATCCTAAAACTGAATTTATTTTATGAATATATAGGATGTAAATCAGTGGGCTTAATATACTTCCTTGACAGGTGCCCTTAAATGATCATCTAGGACCAAATATCATGTTTTGATGCTTTGTATAAACTTGTCGACCATGCAAAAAATTTAATACCCAATTTATTATTTTCCCAGGTAAACCAACAGATGCCAGTTCATGTTGCAAAATGGAATGATCTACATTATTAAAAGCACCTGGGATGTCGAAAAATATGCAAGCCGTTGATTCACCTTGATTGAGAGCTTTTTATTTGTCTAATTGTATATGACATATGCTTTCTCGTGCACTATGGCCACGGCGGAATCCGAACTGATTGGAAGATAGAATATGATTCTTTTCAGCAAAGAACTCCAAGCGTTGTTTAAGAAGTTGCTCATAAATTTTCCCTACACAAGAAGTTAAAGCAATTGGACGGTAAGAATCAGGATTGTTTTTTTCCTTTTCTGGTTTTAAAATTAGGATCAAGCAATCAATTTTCCAATCTGGAGATATGTAATTTTGTTCCCAAAAGTAATTAAAAACATGTAATAATGTTGCCATGCCCTTTGGGCATTTTTTTTTTATAAAAGCATAAGGAATGCCATCCAAACCAAAAGCAGTATCTTTTCTAGATGTTATGGCTGATTTTTCTGCTTGTCTGTAAGAAAAGAATTTGATGTAGTCGATTGGAAGTTATCAGAAAAGGAGTTGACATTATTTTGCACAAAATCAGGAGTATGCTTTTCCAAGAATTCAGGAACCCATGAATTGTTACCTGTGTTGGTGTTGAAATTAAAAGTTTTATTAAACTTTTTCATGTGATTCCAGATCACAGACATTGGTGTGTTTCTATTGAAGCTTTGGTAGAGATCAGCCCAACTATTGCTACATTCGACTTTCAAGGTGAACTTTTTCTGAGCTTGAAGTTTCTTGAAGTTAATGTAATTCTGTTCTTTAGGATCATGCTTAAAAGTTATATAAGCTTCTTTTGATCTTAATACTGCTTCATTACATTTGCTGTCTCACCATGGAAGCGGAGGCCTATTTCTTTTATTTTTGTACCAATCCATCAGTATATGAAGTACTGATGGATTGGTCTTTGGTTGAAGGTAAAGCTTTTAGAATACTGTCATGTAAAATGGAAATAATACTTTTATATGTATCCTCAGGACAGCTAGGATTTGTCTTGAAGTTTTGCAACAAATTATCAACTGACTCTGTGTATAACTTCCAGTTAACTAGACGGTAATTTGGAAATTTTAAAGGCTTACCACCCATTAGGATCGGATTGTTACCTACCTACCTAATGGATCATCGTGCACAGACAAATTACTACATAACGATAGTGATGGAGAAGCAATTGTTAAATCAAGTGCATTTGGACGCCAAGTATGCGTTCCAACTGTTGTCACCTGACCTTCGTTCAGAAGTACTAGATTATTATCATCAATCACATCAAGAAGCTGCCTACCACGAGGTTTAATATAGGAACAGCCCCAAGCAATATGATGAGCATTAAAATCTCCAGCTAAAACCATAGGTTTCGGGATGCTCTTTATCAAAGAGTCTAATTTATTACTATCAAATTTTGGTAGATAAATAGATGGACAATACATACTAACTATACTGATTTTTTTATTATTGCAAGTTTTAATCCTAACACAGATATTTTGTAGAGAGTTATCAGAGTATGTTTGAATTTTATTATAAGAAATTTTCTTATGTACCTACTAGAATGGCTACGCCATTATGCAAGTTTCCTGTGTCGTTTCTTTCTATTGAGTATCCTTTAAAATTAATTTTTTGTTCAGGCCGTAGCCAAGTTTCTCAAACTATTGCGATATGTATATTATTGTCAATTAGGAATTTCTAAAAAATATTTCTATTACATAATATGCTTTGTGCGTTCCATTGTACTATGTTTATGTGCTTATATTATCCATTTTTAATTATTGTTGTTTTTTATTATCAGTAAATTTTTCCTTTATTATAGATTTTACGCTGTTTGAAGTGATGGTTACGTTGTTTTTGTTGAGTGACATTATTTTGACGATAGTCTATACCATGAGATTCATGAATAGGTTGGAGTTAAGTAGGGATGTGAATGATTTTTAGGGATTCAGGTGGAGGAATGATTTTTCATTAAATAATTCCGCATACGGTACTGTCTTGGCCTTAATTTGTGCTTCAGTCATCTTTTGTTTTTTGATTGGGCATTGCGAAGATATTGCAACATGATTTCCTTGTCAATTACAGCATTTTGCATGTTCTGAGTTCACAGTGCATTCTCTATATGAATGGGCCTCTCCACAGATCGAGCATTTCACGGAGTTCTTTCAGAACTTGGAAATGTGTCCAAATCTTAGGCACTTCAAGCACTGTTTGAAAGGGGTATATATGTTTTCACCTCGTGGCGCCATCTGTCCAGGTAGATGAAGTCAGGCAGCTCAGTTGATACGAAGGTGACCGCCACCGTCTGCATCGGCTCCAGACTCACCTGACCATCTGCCGCCTTCGTGCGGCGCATGAACCGGAGTACTTAAATGATATTTCTCTTGCTGTAAATCAGAGAAAAGATCTTGTTATTAGACGTTTCAACTGAGACTCTCGTAAGAACGCCAGTGACTTCTGTGGTGCCTGCCGGTATTGACGCTGTCAACTGTAGCTCGTCAAGAAACTTTTTATTCGACAGGAACATGTTGGCGTTGTTCGCGTTGTCAAATATCATGCCTACTTTATATTTATTTATAGTGCGCATGTTTTTTTTTTTTTTTACTTTAGATATATACATATACTTAGCAAACGTCATTTTTTGCCTCTTCTCTACATTGGACCACTGTGGAAGCAAACGTCATTTTTTGCCTCTTCTCTACATTGGACCACTGTGGGAGAAGAAGGGCGTAGAAACTCCCACAGATTGATTTTTAGATCACTTTTAAAAATAGGTTGTGCTTAACTAATACAAATATGAAAAAAATAATTTAATAAGCAGGAATAAATAATTACAAAATTATTAACAGCAAGGTCTGTGTTGAGCTAGATTAACCCCATATAGTCCTGTCATTTAAGTAATCTCGAACATTGTAATATCCCTTTTTCGACAAAGTCACTTTAACATGCTTTTTAAATTGCTCAAATGGCAATTTCAAAATTTCCAGAGGTATTATTATAGTAGAGAATGCACTGACAGAAAGAATTGCTTACCTTCGCGAGTCTAAATCGGGGCGCGCATAGTCTGTGATTATTTCTTAGGTTAACATTACAGCTATCGCTAAGTTTGGTAAATGTTGTAAGATTCTTGCGTACATACATTATATTTTCGCAAATAAATTGACTAGCTACTGTTAGTATGTCAATTTCTTTAAAAAGCTCTCTTAAGGAATCTGTTCGTTTTAAATTATAAATTGCTCGAATAGCTCTTTTCTGTAAAATAAATTTTAGTAGTTCGAATATCTCTTTTCTGTAAAAAAAATGGTTTGAATATCGGCTGCTTTCCCCCACAACAAGATACCATAGGACATCACACTATGAAAGTCACTAAAATATACTAGCATAGATGTAGCCACATCCGTGCTTTGTTTGATGATCCTAACAGCGTAAGCCGCAGAACATAATTTACCAGCCAATATATCTATGTGGGGTCCCCACTGCAATTTGCTATCAATTGTTATTCCAAGAAACTTCGTATCATTTACTAATTCTAACGTGCTGTTGTCTAACACTAAACTGGTCTCAACTTGCCTGACATTTGGAAGTGAGAATTTGATACACTTGGTTTTACCAGCGTTTAACAATAAATTATTAACTGTCCTTTCATCGTACATGGGGTCTGGGTCGGAGTCTGAGTCGGTCGTCGGTTGCCCGCCGCCGCCGTCGTCGGGAGCCTCCAGCTCGAACGATTTTCGTTTCTAGGACTTTTGACGGCCCATTTTCGTACTAGAAGCGCAGAATGCGAGGGTTTTTAACACTAAAAATCTATTTAAAACTTTTACCACAGAAAATTAGCGCCTTTCTCTATTAGAGGTTTCCCGCCTTTTTTTCCTATATCTTTCTTTCATTCTCTCACACACCACAGACAACAAACCAGTTGTAGGACAAATCCAGAGCCGTAAATTTAAAATATATAAAAAACAGACAACTTATATGAGCACGGACCGCTTCGTCCATCGGCCATTCAGTTGGCACGTAGTTTGTACTCCTCAGACAAACGAAACACTTTGCTTAAATAGATGGCATTGAACCTTTTGGCCTAGTGGTAACAATACAGTGCCACCACCTTATCTGTAGAACGGCCAAAGCGGAAACTACGGCTGTCATCCTGGAAACTCCATTTTGTGATATTGTATGGTATGACCAGAAATGGTATTGACCCACAAATATGGCAATACTATAGAACGCCACTAACGCCCCCCTTCATTCTACAGATAAGTTAGTAGATCAGTACATTTGCGGAGCGTTAGGATTAAAAAAAAAAATGGCGCACGATGAAACTCTTTGGGAGACAGGAATGCACAGCCCAGTAATCCCCGGCCCCGAAATGCCCGGCCCCGGAATAGTGGGATTTGGGGTAAATTTCAATTGGGTTATAGGTTAGGTTGGAACTTAGAAGAAGCAAACCCGAAGCGTAGCGGAGCGAAGCGTATGCAAATAAAAAAATCATTTAATGATATTGAATAGATTTTTTTAGGATAGAGACACTATGAACACACCCTAATCTCTGAGGTAGCAGTTGTCTATGGTACTCGGGACGCCAATTCCAGGACGCCCATTCCGGGGCCGGACAATCCTGGGCCGGGCATTACAGGGACTCAAATTATTCCAACTTCATTATTAGGCTTAGAATAATGAATGACTCATAGAATCCTAATATGAACACCCAAAACACGCATCGCAGAGTCATTGCATTTTGACAGTTCTCCCTGACTGTGCAATTAGTATTGGAAAGCGCTTTGATAACAAAACATCTCAGGTGAAAAGCTGTGCCTTCAAATGGTGTCATAACTCCAGTAAAATTCCAAATAAAGCAAGTGGGATCTCATTTCATAAGTAAGTCATTCATTTCATGCAATGATTCTTCCAATTTGTTAATTCTAACAAGATTAGGGTAAGTACTTGTATAAGACAAATTGAATTTGGGGGAGGGGGCATGGAGGGGGGGAGGGGAGTTCCCCCCACCTACCTCCCCTTTTAGGAAACCACTAGTTTTTATGTTATGGAGGTCCAAAGATTGAAGAAAATGCCTACATTTTTTGGATTTCGGGGGAGTTGGAGGTGGAGAGGGGTTGGAGGAGGGGTTACAGAGAGTAGGGGTCGCCTCGCTCCGCTCCGCTTCGCTCCGGCTCCCGGGTCTGCTGTAACGTGTGAACCTAACAAACCTATCTTTAGTTTTTAAACAGGAAGTGACCTAAAGCAACCAATTTGGTTCTGATAAACTCCATAAAGTAGTTAGTAAGTAAACAAAGCCAAAATCGTCCAGATAATCACGGATAAAACGAGAGTGCAACAGAACATTTACGAAACACGGAAGGAATCGGAATGAAATGAGCAAGTCATTATGTAAAAAAAAAAATTGCTGACGCAAATTTCTACCGTTACAACAAAATCTTGTAATTTGTACTAAAATCATGTACCAATATCCAACGTTGGAGTTTTTGTGTTGACATTTGTCGTTCCGAGATTGGCCAAGTTGTAAAAATCGCGTAAACATATTTTATAATGAAAGTGCTAAAATGATGTTTCCTAAATCAGAAAATGGTATCAGAGGATAGCTAAGGACCCCCCCTAACTACCTAAGTACTCCAATCTTCAAATTTCAATGTGTCTTATATAAGACCCAACCCCAAGATTATTAGGTAAAAATTTAGAATCGTGCGGCACGAAATTGAGGGGGGGAGAGGGGGGAGGGGGTGGTGGAGAGAAAGGGGAACCCCCCTGAGAGGGGGGGGGGGTTTGAGCAAACTCTACGTTTTTTTTTTTTAGTTTTTGAGGTTATGTTGCCTAAATAATTAATCATCAAAATTTACATGAAAAGTAGCCACACTAACCTACTCCAGCCAGTCATTTTCTTTGCATGCGCTTCGCTCCGCTTCGCTCCGCTCCGCTCCGCTCCGGTTTAGCTTCTTCAACGTTCTAACTTAACATATAACCCGATTGAAAAGTGGCCACAATAACCTAGTCTAGCCAGTTGTTTCTGTTTGTAAATATCGAGAGATCAACAAAAGAGAACATTCGCGAAACTTCTAGAAAACGGAATGGCGTCATGAACGCGGCCATTTTTCTTGGTAATTTTTCACCCACAAACTTACAATAATGGCAATAATATTGACAATAAATATGTCATAATATTGACTAAGTATGGTCTTATTGACATTGCGTTACGTCAATTTTTACGGTTCGTTCACAGAAATTGTCCAATTTTTACGTTTTGTTTACAGAAATTTTCCAATTTTCATCTTTGTTTTTTTTTTAAACTATGCATTTCCTAACAATAAGAAAAGCACTTTGGTATGAAAAATGACTGCCAGCTATCCATAAAACACCTGGATATGGTTTTGAACGCACTCCTACAGTGTCAAACATGTCAAATATGTTAAAATTTATTAAACTTTGAAAGCTTAAATCTCGAAAAGTGAACATTTGCTCAGAAAAAAAATAACACTATCGGAATGCTGATAATTTTCTTAATCTTACTGTATATATCTTATTATCAAATTCGTGCCGCAGTATTCTAAAGCATAGCCGTTTATTAAATCAAAAATTGTTTGCTCCCGCCATGCTTGGCAAATTTTGCCAGTACAGGAAAAAAAATACACTTTTCCGTTTTTTGTTGAGTTCGTAATTTCGTAATACACATAACTTAAGATCGAAAAAGACATGTGCAAAGGCGAGCTTATCTCTGCTAAGACATTTATTCCAGCGCATCATGAGTTCTAATCCTGTAACAGTCTGTAGTTACCTATACATACCTGCATAGCTGACCTTTGTAACTAGGAAGTCAGATGCAAATCTATATTCTAGTATTACAATGTAACGGATTTACATAATCTCGCGGTTTTCACAATTTTATGGTGACATATCCACATTTTCGTTAGTAAGCATTATATCTCATCTTCAACAAACCTTTGTTTTTCAAGTCTGTAACCTTACTTAATTAACCAGTAGAAACAATTTATAACATTTACATAGAAGAAACTCAAATAATTAAAAATCTTCTTTGTTTGAGTAATTACGTTAACATGAAATTGCCGACTATGTGGAAATAATCAGATGAGGAATAACAATATTTTTATAGATTTGTGTGCGTCGGCGTTCGGTCCCACAAGGGAAAGAGGTTGTGTGAGCAATATGCACACAAAAAAATAAAGGTGGCGCGTTGTTTTGACGGCGATTTGACTGAAACGCTCTGTCTATGAGTTATTGGTCTGAGTTATTAGGTATATATATATATATATATAAGAAGAATATCTTCAGAGATAAATTGATTTTGTTGTACTTTATCTAATGAGAAATTAAAAGGAAAAATATAATGTAAGATTATACCCAAAAGTGTCATGATCGAGAGATAATTGTTTTTGCCTTTGGTCTTGGTAACACACAAGACCATTTACCCGGCCTTGAGGGAAATAGAGTCACCTTCTCTATCACCCACCGGTGTAATTCTTGTCCGGCGCGTCCAAGCCGCGGGGGTGGGCACCCCTCACTCCAATATGCCGGAGTGGGACGGTGGCCAAGTTCGGGCAGGGATCCAGTTCTGCGGATGATATTGCGGAGCCCGTGCCCAGGGTTACGGGTGAAGACCTCAACGGCTGCGAAAGCGGAGATGGAAGCCATCGGTACGGCGGATCAGGCTGAAGGGGTATTAGGGGAATTTCTTGCGGGTGATCCCCCGCTCAGTACAAGAAGTCTGCACCGGAATGGGAAGCGGATGACGTCACATATAGCAAACGTTCCGGCAACTATAGCGGCACAGCAAGGCACCGTGAAATGCCTCAAAGGGTGCATGTAAGGATCCACGTAGTGACTTTTTGCCATTTACTGCATCCTTCATTATCTGTTGGCCGTATTGGTCTTCCAATCTGCTGGCGCTCAGGAGTGGCGGAGGAGTGAGTGGGTTTGCACCTGCGCACATGCTCATCCACTATAATAAATTCACGCGCTAATGACACCTGGCAGTAACTGGACTCGAGATTGCAAGCCCTGCAGCGATGGAGCGTTGGTGGAAGGAATTCGGGCTGGTGGTTTCGGTTCCTAGCTGATTCTCTGCACGTAGGCGGTCTGGCGAGAGTGTTCGCTCCTGGATTCGACTAAGGTGGGAAGACAGGTTTGGCAGCACGCCTGACGACAAAGCAGCCCTATTTAGGATCGCTCTGCTTTCCGCAATCCGGGGAGGGGCCTAGAAAAAGTGGCGTATACATAGTCAGTCCCACACCTCACCCAGATGGCAAACCGCGATCGTCTGGGCACCAACTAATCGCGGTCAGACAACAAAAAAACAAAAATAATCTTAGGTTTAATTTTAACATAGCTGCCTGGAATGTGAGGACTCTTTTGGATAGTGACCAAAACTTGAGTCCCGAAAGGAAAACAGCGCTCATAGCCCGTGAACTGGCCCGCTACAACATCGACATAGCCGCAATTAGTGAGACAAACCTTTCGGACAGTGGGGAGCTCTGTGAGCCACTAGGTAGCTACCCTTACTTAGATTTGCTGTAAAGAAAGCTCTAGCAAGATCAATGGTGGAGCCTCCAAAAGGAACCAATGACAGGCTCATGACACTGCGACTTCACTTGGCTCACCGAAAGTACCTGCATATAGTGAGTGTATACGCTCCCACTCTGACTTCATCCGATGACGTCTAGGAGCAATTTTATGAAGACCTAAGAGACGTACTGCAAGCTATATCGTCGTACGATAAGCTCATTGTGCTCGGCGACTTCAATGCGCGTGTTGGTACGGAGTATTACGCCTGGAAAGATGTATTCGGGTGGCATGGCATTGGGAAATGTAACACCAATGGAACCACGTTGCTAACCCTGTGTGCTGAATTTAACCTAAGTATCACCAAAACATTTCTCCGACTCTCTGAAAAATATAAGACGTCCTGGATGCACCCGCGCTCTAAACATTGGCATCTTCTAGACTACGTCATTGTTCGAAGAGAGGATCTGTAAGATGTACTAATAACAAGAGCCATGCGGGGAGCTGAAGTGTGGACAGATCACCGTCTGATAAGATCGAAGATGAGGTTGAACATCAAGCCTCCACGCAGAAACCAGCACAGAATCCCAACCAGATTAGCATTTTCCAAACTCGTCCACAACGCAGAAACTCGGCTCAAACTTGACGCTGAATTTGGCGAAGCAAAATCCTGTACGCAAGAAGGAGCGTCAATTGATAAAGGATGGCGGCTACACGCCAAATCCCTTCATGAAATCTCTCAACGAGTAGTAGGGAAACCGGAGAAGAAAAACCAAGACCTGTTGAAGATTCCCGAAAAGACTACCCGAATGGCCGAGTCGGCAGTGAGCCTGCCTACGAAGCCCTGGATCCCGGGTTCGAGTCCCGGTGGGGGCAAATATTTGTTTGATGAGAACGGCTGCTTGCACCCTAGTCATAGTTGTTTATCTATCTAAGTATAATATTTATCAATATAAGTATGTTTAATATTTATGCTTCGGAACGCACCTCGGTTTTTGTTGCGCGGATCGACCGCGAGTGATCGGGACATCACTAGCTAGCTGTCACTTGAATAAAAAAATGACTAGCTAGCTGTCACACTTGGCACGTGGAAAAATTGTCGGCGCCAAGCATCGGGAGGCTTGGCTCAATGTTAATTATAATAATCTCGTTAATAATCGTCAAGAAATAAGTAGATTTCACGTCATCGGAGTGAGTGCTTCGTGCTGTGAAAGGTTGAAGTGGTTCGGTCACCAATTCGTCGCGTTCGGATAGCGACCCTTGTAGTCAGCAGCATCACGACGGCACCGGCGGCGGACTACGACAGGAGTAAGATTCTACTCCCAACACCCCCCACCCATGTGTTCCTCATCCCGTACGCCTGCCTCGAATACCGTCCGTGAATCGATTTCCCACTAGGAAACCGCGCCTCTGCTACCAAACTGTTAAATTCCACGCCTCAACCGACAGGGCGTGGAATCTTGGTAGGGTTGTTTTTCAGTAGAATGTCACAAAGCAGTACTGACCTTTGACGCCGTGGACCGGAATTCGAAAGCTCAATTCGAGGCAGGAGTACGAGATGACGAACACGAGGGTGGGGTGTGATGGGAGTCGAATCTTACTCTCGTCGTAGCCCGAAGCTGTCGCCGTCGTGAGGCTTGCTGACACGAGGATCGCTATCCGAAATCGACGACTGGATCACCGAATCACTTCAACCTTTCAAAGCACGAAGCACTCACTCCGATGACGTTAATCTACTTATTTCCCGACGATTGTTCCGCGATTATTATAATTAACATTCAACCAAGCTTTCCGATGCTGGCGTTAAACATTTTCCATGTGCAAAAAAGTAACCTCTAACTCGTCATCTCGTTTCTATACCAGTGACAGCTAGTGATGTCCCGATCACTCGCGGTCGATCCGCGCAACAAAAAACCGGTGCGTTCCGAAGCATAAATATTAAACATCCAGACTGTCATAAAGAAGAGAATTATCATATGTATGCAGATGACAAACAGGTATTCATGTCATGTCATCCCGATGACATAGTCGACACGGTTACGAAACTTAATCTAATCTTGGATGGGATAACGAAGTGGTCATTGGAGAATGGTCTTATACTTAACCCCGAAAAGTCCCTCTATATGACTATTGGCAGTATTCAACAATTAGCAAAGATAAAGGAAATTTTAGTCACCACGTGCCCTATTGTAATAAATCAGAAACCTATAAAATATGCGGAAGAGGCGAGGAATCTGGGCATTATATTTGATAGCAACTTACGGTTTGAAACCCACATCAATAAAAAGGTGCAGATAGCAATTGCGCGACTGAAGGTGTTATACAAGGTCAGAGATTTCCTCACAGAAGAAATCAGACGCAAAGTGATCGATGCGCTGGTCCTGTCTCATCTGGATTATGGATCTACGGTCTACGGCCAAGAAATATTTAGGAAAACCTCAAAGAAGATACAAAGAATTCAAAACGCTTGTATACGCTTTTGCTATAAAGTACCTAGAAGAACGAGAATAACTCCTATACTAAATCAAAATAAGATATTCAATATGAAAAACAGAAGAAAAATGGCATTTGCATGCCTAGTTTTCAAAATAATAAAAACCCAAACCCCTAAATATTTATTTAATGACCTAAAGTTTAATGACCCAGAGTAGGAGTCTGAGGTCGGGCGGGAAACTTCTGGTAGTAGCGAAACATCGCGGCGCCGCCTTCCGGGGATCGTTCCGGTATGCGGCGACGCGGTGTTGGAACAATGTGCCGCCGCCGATACAGCATGCATCTTCAATCTATTCCTTCAAAAAAATGTACAAGGCTTGTCTGCACGACCAACAAAACCTGCTACAAGATACTCAATTAGATGTAACGTTTCTGTGACCTCTTCACAAATTAATTTGTAAAATATCGTTATGTATGTCAGGCAAATGCGGCTATAGTTTAAAAATGTATTGGTAAGTATTTAGTTTTTTAGAACATGACAACATGTACCTATTGTTTCGGTGTCCGTAAAAGTACGTTTGAATCTACAACAACATAGTTAATGTATGTATAAATGTTTATTATAGATCTGGTGACTATCGGTAGGAATATATATCGAATTACTGAGTATAGGGACTGGCTTAAAATCAGCGATCGCAGATCACGGTCTGCGGTCATTAGCTATGCTGGTCACCTTTTCAACAATTGCAGATTATTACTTTTATATGTGTCAGATATGCACTTCAAAAATGTATCTATTCAATGTGTTAAAATATTACCACAACCATTTGTAATAAATTAATTACTTGCAATTATACTAACATTTGCAATGTACTTAAGCAAATGTATGTATAAAGGTATATTATAGATCTGGTGACTATCGGTATGAATATATATCGAATTACTGAGTATAGGGACTGGCTTAAAATCAGCGATCGCAGATCACGGTCTGCGGTCATTAGCTGTGCTGGTCACCTTTTCAACAATTGCAGATTATTTATTACTTTTATATGTGTCAGATATGCACTTCAAAAATGTATCTATTCAATGTGTTAAAATATTACCACAACCATTTGTAATAAATTAATAACTTGCAATTATACTTACATGTGCAATGTACTTATATTAATATTCAAGATGACTGCGCCAGGGATGTGAATGTTATCATAACAAATTTGAGAGATCTGAGGAATATTTTTGCCAAACCCTATGAGTTTACTTTTACTTACGTTTATATTAAGGTTAAGGTAACTAAAATATTATTTAAATTTTGAAAAGGCACAGTTAAGCGTATTTACAATTTTATTACAGTGTTTGCTGCTATAATACACTGCAAAGTCATCCGCAAATTGCAGATTTGAAACATCAGATCCTAAAACTGAATTTATTTTATGAATATATAGGATGTAAATCAGTGGGCTTAATATACTTCCTTGACAGGTGCCCTTAAATGATCATCTAGGACCAAATATCATGTTTTGATGCTTTGTATAAACTTGTCGACCATGCAAAAAATTTAATACCCAATTTATTATTTTCCCAGGTAAACCAACAGATGCCAGTTCATGTTGCAAAATGGAATGATCTACATTATTAAAAGCACCTGGGATGTCGAAAAATATGCAAGCCGTTGATTCACCTTGATTGAGAGCTTTTTATTTGTCTAATTGTATATGACATATGCTTTCTCGTGCACTATGGCCACGGCGGAATCCGAACTGATTGGAAGATAGAATATGATTCTTTTCAGCAAAGAACTCCAAGCGTTGTTTAAGAAGTTGCTCATAAATTTTCCCTACACAAGAAGTTAAAGCAATTGGACGGTAAGAATCAGGATTGTTTTTTTCCTTTTCTGGTTTTAAAATTAGGATCAAGCAATCAATTTTCCAATCTGGAGATATGTAATTTTGTTCCCAAAAGTAATTAAAAACATGTAATAATGTTGCCATGCCCTTTGGGCAATTTTTTTTTATAAAAGCATAAGGAATGCCATCCAAACCAAAAGCAGTATCTTTTCTAGATGTTATGGCTGATTTTTCTGCTTGTCTGTAAGAAAAGAATTTGATGTAGTCGATTGGAAGTTATCAGAAAAGGAGTTGACATTATTTTGCACAAAATCAGGAGTATGCTTTTCCAAGAATTCAGGAACCCATGAATTGTTACCTGTGTTGGTGTTGAAATTAAAAGTTTTATTAAACTTTTTCATGTGATTCCAGATCACAGACATTGGTGTGTTTCTATTGAAGCTTTGGTAGAGATCAGCCCAACTATTGCTACATTCGACTTTCAAGGTGAACTTTTTCTGAGCTTGAAGTTTCTTGAAGTTAATGTAATTCTGTTCTTTAGGATCATGCTTAAAAGTTATATAAGCTTCTTTTGATCTTAATACTGCTTCATTACATTTGCTGTCTCACCATGGAAGCGGAGGCCTATTTCTTTTATTTTTGTACCAATCCATCAGTATATGAAGTACTGATGGATTGGTCTTTGGTTGAAGGTAAAGCTTTTAGAATACTGTCATGTAAAATGGAAATAATACTTTTATATGTATCCTCAGGACAGCTAGGATTTGTCTTAAAGTTTTGCAACAAATTATCAACTGACTTTGTGTATAACTTTCAGTTAACTAGACGGTAATTTGGAAATTTTAAAGGCTTACCACCCATTAGGATCGGATTGTTACCTACCTACCTAATGGATCATCGTGCACAGACAAATTACTACATAACGATAGTGATGGAGAAGCAATTGTTAAATCAAGTGCATTTGGACGCCAAGTATGCGTTCCAACTGTTGTCACCTGACCTTCGTTCAGAAGTACTAGATTATTATCATCAATCACATCAAGAAGCTGCCTACCACGAGGTTGTAACATAACTGTTTTTACATGCTTCGAGTAAACAATTTTATTGAAAAAGTATATTATATACAACCTTAATATTACCTTAATCCTAGTACCTAAACTTAACAAATAAAATAAATAGATTTCTACAAACTAAGTCTAAGGATTCTTGATTACCGTTATTTAACCAGCCAACGTTCCAAATGAGATTATTGCTATGACAAAAGCCGTAGGCGCTTAACTCGCACCAACGAAGAAGCAAGCGATATGTAGACGTCACACGATACTCGTGGAGCGGGGCGCGGCCAGCATTCACTTTGCTCGGGGCTACCGTACCTCACATTCGCCACCACTACTTTGGAGCGCTAATTTATTATTTAATTTAAACTAATTTCAATTGTATGGTTTAATTGTCTTGTGCATGGAGCGCAGTGTTCAATGATGCATTATTTATTTAGCTAGATGAATTATTTAGCTACCTATCAATTTTAATAGGTGTGTGTGTTTCCCAGTCGGGGTTTTACTTGCCGGACCCAAACTATATTGGGACCCTGATGGCCACTTTCCGCTGCTGATCCGCCCTGCCTGACTCCGGACTACATCGGTGACATCACCAGACGCGCGCCACCACCTGCCGCATAGCTACAGGGAAGTGGTTACCTATCAAGGCAGTGCTAAGTGGACACGGCTTACCTATAATTGTGAATTCTAGAACTCATCCCTGAGAGCTAAATCAACGCATTGCTAATTGTTGGGCATCCTGGAGTTTACTTAAATTAAACCTTGTAAATCTGTTAATTAGTGTTTTGTTTTACCCAGACCCCACAAGCGTTACAATGGCGCCCACTCAATAGGTTTTCACTGAGCCGTGTTCACTAACATTTGTCTGTAGTATTACATAGTAATCATTTGTGTTGTTTGTTTGCTTTGGTTTGGTTCTATCAGGTCGTCATTAAAAGTGTGATTGATTTTATTACATTACAGAACTAGTAATTTTGAGTTTGAGTATTCCAACGGGTTTTTATTGTTTTAATCCTTTACGTTTCGACGTTTAAACTATTGTTCGAATTCCGAAATTCACACTTTTATTGATTTAAATTTTTACCCGAAATTGATTTTAAGGCTGGGTTGATTGATTGTCTTCTATTGTTGTTTATTTGTGATTGCAACACACACCTACTAGGGAAACATGTCTTACCAAATTAAATTTTTATCTTTACAAAAGGCTGAACTGGAGTACGAGGTTGGTGTACGGGGTGGTACTACCGGTGAATCGGTTCAGGAGCTTAGGAAACAGATAGTTAAATTAGCCTCACTTCTTCCATCGGAAGACATTTTAGAGTCTCACTTAGAGCCGGTTGTTGATTTGGCGCAGGTTAGAGATACCTTAGTGAAGGTAAGAGATAATTTGGATAGCTTAAAGTCTAAATTTGATAAAAATGTTTACTCGAGAACGGAGACAATGCTACATCATGTTTATTACAGGCTTGTTAGGATTGATAGGCACGTTTCAGTGGAGGTCTCTTACCTGGAATATTCTCAAAGATTTAAGGCCTACCTGCAGGAGCTAAAAAAATTGAAAGTTGAAGATCCGTCAACCTCAACAAATCCAGAACCATGGTCCGAGCTGATAACTGTTACTTGCGAGAAGAAACTGGTGTCAGATGTGGTTGGCAGGCTCAAGTTTAATGGGAAGACATGCGTTAGATCTTTCATTCAGAAGGCCGAGGAGCTAGTGTTTTCGAGGAGCATGTCTAGGGACAAGTTGCTAACTTTTGGATTTGATATTTTTACCGATGACGCGCTACACTGGTTCCGTTGCGTTAAGGACAAGGTCGAGACATGGGATGAGCTTGTTAAGCAATTAAAACAGGATTTTAGTCAGAGTGATTACGATTACCGTCTACTGTCGGAAATTAGGATGCGTACACAGGGTGAACAGGAAAATATCTCTATTTACATTTCTATAATGCACGGTATGTTTTCTCGATTGAACAAACAGTTACCTGAGGAGGACAAGCTAGAAATTCTCTTACACAATATTCGTCCAATTTACGCCAGTACTCTAGCAGCTTCACCAAACATAACGAGTATTGACGCGCTAAAAGAATTGTGCCGCAGTTTTGAGAATATTCAAGCTCGCACGGCCCAATTTCATGAACCTCCTAAGGTCAGTTCTGACACTCTAGCTCGGGAATTTGCTTATAACCGGCAGTCTTCTGGCACACCTATCAATAGAGGTAATGGCAGCACTAACTACTCTACTTACAGGCATGATTATAATAAATTTAAAAACTATAGGCCTTCCGAGAACTCTGATAAGACTTTTTACAAACAGAATGCTGAGCAGTCACGTAACGTTAATGTCAATGCATTGAGTATTACTCCTAATTCAAATACTAAACAACATTATTGCCCTAGATGTCGCGTTAACACCCATTCTCTTGGACAGTGTCGGCAACCGCACTTTCCGATATGTTTTAAATGTGGCAAGAAAGGTGTACGATTTCCGGATTGCTCAGTCTGTAATGCTGAGCCTAGTCCAAAAAACGAGTAGCGGTGGATTGTGGTGACGACAAGTACGAAAACGTTAATACTACTGCTAGATTTGACAAGTCTGAATGGTCTGACTGGCTTAATTTTATCTCGAATTTTTTTTCGTGCTACACTGTCTCTTCAATCCACAATGTAGAATCTAAACACGCGCGTCCTCATGTTTCTGTAGAATTGCATGACAGAGAACTACTCGGATTGTTGGATACTGGTTCTTCCGTTTCTATTCTGGGTGGCAATATTTATAAATACTTCTCAACGAAGGGTTTTATACTACAACAAAATCAACTAATACAATTTGTGGCGGCTGGCGGTCAAAGCTTGAAAAGTATTGGGGTTATGTATCTATCCGTAAAGTTTTTAAACCAATCACACATACTTGAAATATACGTAGTTCCTGAAATAAAAAATACATTAATTCTCGGTATGGACTTTTGGAATCAGTTTGGTCTATTCCCAAAACATTTAACTTCAGTTGTTATGCGGTCGGATGATGAAGTCGCGCTTGCTGATCTAACTACTGATACTGATGCAAAACTATGCAGTTACGAACATTTATCTGAAGACCAGAAGACCACAGCTGACCATATTATCTCTCAATTCCGGAACATATCCTATGAGGAACGTGGCTTAGGCCGGACTTCACTAATTACACATTCCATTGACACTGGGAATGCTGCTCCCATTCGTCAACGCTACTATAGAATGCCGTTAGAGAAACAACGAATTTTAATTGAACAGTTAGATGAAATGCTCAAGGAGGACGTTGTTGAACCCTGCGAGAGTGCATGGTCTTCACCTGTACTTCTCACACCTAAGAAGAACGGTCAGTTGAGATTTTGTCTGGATAGTCGAAAACTCAATGATATAACTAAAAAAGATGCTTACAATCTACCTTACATATCTGAGATTTTGGACAACCTACGCGACGCTAAATACCTTACTAGCTTGGACTTGTCAAAGAGTTTTTGGCAGGTACTCATTAGGGAGGAGGACAAATGCAAGTGTGCTTTTTACATTCCAACTCGGGGAACCTTCCAATTTAAATGCATGCCTTTCGGCTTAACTAACGCTCCAGCTACACAACAGCGTCTTGTTGATCGATTGTTCCCTGGTCCTGAGTTTGAACACAAGGCCTTTGTCTACGTTGATGACATAATTATCGTGTCTTCTACTTTCGAACAACATATCTCATTACTTGTGCGGGTAATGGAGAAACTTATCGAAGCTAATCTAACTATTAATTACTCAAAGAGTCAATTCTTTAGAAGTAAATTAAAATATCTGGGATACGTTGTTGACGTCAATGGTTTACATGCTGATCCGGAGAAGGTAGAAGCTATCGTGAACTACCCCACCCCTAAAAATCGCAAGGAAGTTCGTAGGTTTCTAGGCACGGCCGCTTGGTATCGTAGATTTATACCAAATTTCAGCTCTTTGGCTTCTCCCTTAAACAAATTAACGTCACAAGCTAAAAAGGCTCCTCCTTTTAAATGGTCAGCAGAAGCTGATGAGGCGTTTAAAGCTTTAAAGAAATGTCTTGTTTCTACTCCGGTCTTATCATGCCCTGACTACTCAAAATCCTTCGAAGTGCACACTGATGCGTCTGACGTAGGTATCGGTGCAGTTCTGACACAGTCTTCGGAGGGTGTTGAGAGAGTCATAGCATACATGAGTAAATCCTTATCAAAACCTGAACAAAATTACAGCGCAACCGAACGCGAAACGTTGGCTGTATTAACAGCGGTTGAACACTGGCGCTGCTACCTCGAAAACGGCCGAAAGTTTATTGTCTATACAGACCATGCAGCGTTAAAATGGTTCATAAACTTGAACAACCCTACAGGTCGCTTAGCGAGATGGAGTGTGAGACTCTCCGCTTTCGATTGCGACATTCGTCATCGTCGAGGTTCTGATAATGTTGTCCCAGATAGTCTTTCACGTATACCTGTATCAGCTTTGATTTGCCCTACCAATCTTGTTCCTAATACTACTGACCCATGGTACTTAAACATCTACAATGGTTGTTTGAATATGCCTGCATCATTTTTGGATTATCAAGTCATGAATGGTAAACTTTTCCGTTTTAAGAAATCGTTGAATCCTTTTACAAGAGAATTTGAATGGAAGGAAGTAATTCCTCTTGAGAATAGAGTAAAGATAATTGAGCAAAATCATTCTTGCCCTACTGCTGGTCATTTCGGCGTACTAAAAACGTATAAACGCCTATGCCTCAGGTATTTCTGGACTGATATGCATCGTGACGTGACAAACTTCGTGGCTGAGTGTGACGTGTGTAGGTCTTACAAACATGCTAATCATACTACTTTGGGAACTATGGGACGACCTAAGAAATGCTGCAGACCCTTTCAAATGATTAGTGTAGACTTGGTTGGACCTTTACCGCCATCTCGGAAGCAGAACACCTTTTTATTCGTCGTCACTTGCTGCTTTTCTAAGTATTGCCTTCTATTTCCTATAAGACGTGCTACCGCGGAGATTATTTCACGTATTCTTGAGGACGAAGTATTTCTTGTTCATGGAGTCCCTAGATCCGTTTTGATGGACAATGGGAAACAGTTCGTGAGTAATACCCTAAAGAACCTATTCAGTAAATATAAGGTCCCCGACGTCCAGTATACTCCAAAGTATACACCTCAAATTAACAACGTGGAGAGGTACAATAAGACAGCGTTGACAGCAGTTTCTTGTTTTATTGAAGGCGACGATCACAGATCGTGGGACGATAACATCTCTAAAATTCAATTTGCGATAAACTCATCAATTAACGAGGTGACTGGTTTCACCCCAGCCTTTTTAGTTTATGCTCGTGAACTAGTTACCTGTGGTTCCCACTATCTTGATTCCGATAGTGCTCCTGATAAGATATTTGCGCCAAGAGAGGAATACGCGGAAAATCTGGGAACACTTCGGAAAATATTTGATGACATTCAAGCAAGTTTAATTAAAGCACACGCCAGAAACTCCAATTACTACAATCTACGTCGGAAACAGGCTGAATTTAGTGTAGGCGACTATGTCTGGAAGCGCACTTACTACCTAAGTGATAAGGACAAGAGCTATTCGAAAAAGCTAGCACCTAAATTCATAAAATGTCGGATTATTGCAAAAAAATCACCGTTGGTTTATGTCCTCGAAGATACTCATGGTCGCAATATAGGAGACTGGCATATCAAGGATATAAAGCTAACAAACTATAGGGCCTAATATAATCTATCATAAAACCGGATTGTCTTATATTTCAAATAACAAAATTTACATTAATATAAATGCTTGTAAGCACTATGTTTCTAACTAAACAAAATAAAATGATCACGTTGGAAGTTCAAGACGGATAGGAATGCTGCTCCATTCGTTGAACGTAACTCTGGCTGACGAGAGTAATATCTTGGGTTAACAAAATATGAGACATATCTCTTCTTAAGATCCATCTGAAGCTATTGGTGAGTAATTTTAAAGCTGGAGAAAATACTCAGTATGCTAAATGCCGTAACACAAACTTACTTGTGTTAATGCAACTATGAACGAGGATGAATAAGCGATTTGTATAAGTGAGTGAAGTATGTAGTTGAGGACTGTCTGAGAAACTGATAGCGTTAGAGCTGTGATAATGATAGAGAATTTTACATAGGTAAAATTCTGCCCAAAAAGAGGGAGTATGTAACATAACTGTTTTTACATGCTTCGAGTAAACAATTTTATTGAAAAAGTATATTATATACAACCTTAATATTACCTTAATCCTAGTACCTAAACTTAACAAATAAAATAAATAGATTTCTACAAACTAAGTCTAAGGATTCTTGATTACCGTTATTTAACCAGCCAACGTTCCAAATGAGATTATTGCTATGACAAAAGCCGTAGGCGCTTAACTCGCACCAACGAAGAAGCAAGCGATATGTAGACGTCACACGATACTCGTGGAGCGGGGCGCGGCCAGCATTCACTTTGCTCGGGGCTACCGTACCTCACATTCGCCACCACTACTTTGGAGCGCTAATTTATTATTTAATTTAAACTAATTCCAATTGTATGGTTTAATTGTCTTGTGCATGGAGCGCAGTGTTCAATGATGCATTATTTATTTAGCTAGATGAATTATTTAGCTACCTATCAATTTTAATAGGTGTGTGTGTTTCCCAGTCGGGGTTTTACTTGCCGGACCCAAACTATATTGGGACCCTGATGGCCACTTTCCGCTGCTGATCCGCCCTGCCTGACTCCGGACTACATCGGTGACATCACCAGACGCGCGCCACCACCTGCCGCATAGCTACAGGGAAGTGGTTACCTATCAAGGCAGTGCTAAGTGGACACGGCTTACCTATAATTGTGAATTCTAGAACTCATCCCTGAGAGCTAAATCAACGCATTGCTAATTGTTGGGCATCCTGGAGTTTACTTAAATTAAACCTTGTAAATCTGTTAATTAGTGTTTTGTTTTACCCAGACCCCACAAGCGTTACAAGGTTTAATATAGGAACAGCCCCAAGCAATATGATGAGCATTAAAATCTCCAGCTAAAACCATAGGTTTCGGGATGCTCTTTATCAAAGAGTCTAATTTATTACTATAAAATTTTGGTAGATAAATAGATGGACAATACATACTAACTATACTGATTTTTTTATTATTGCAAGTTTTAATCCTAACACAGATATTTTGTAGAGAGTTATCAGAGTATGTTTGAATTTTATTATAAGAAATTTTCTTATGTACCTACTAGAATGGCTACGCCATTATGCAAGTTTCCTGTGTCGTTTCTTTCTATTGAGTATCCTTTAAAATTAATTTTTTGTTCAGGCCGTAGCCAAGTTTCTCAAACTATTGCGATATGTATATTATTGTCAATTAGGAATTTCTAAAAAATATTTCTATTACATAATATGCTTTGTGCGTTCCATTGTACTATGTTTATGTGCTTATATTATCCATTTTTAATTATTGTTGTTTTTTATTATCAGTAAATTTTTCCTTTATTATAGATTTTACGCTGTTTGAAGTGATGGTTACGTTGTTTTTGTTGAGTGACATTATTTTGACGATAGTCTATACCATGAGATTCATGAATAGGTTGGAGTTAAGTAGGGATGTGAATGATTTTTAGGGATTCAGGTGGAGGAATGATTTTTCATTAAATAATTCCGCATACGGTACTGTCTTGGCCTTAATTTGTGCTTCAGTCATCTTTTGTTTTTTGATTGGGCATTGCGAAGATATTGCAACATGATTTCCTTGTCAATTACAGCATTTTGCATGTTCTGAGTTCACAGTGCATTCTCTATATGAATGGGCCTCTCCACAGATCGAGCATTTCACGGAGTTCTTTCAGAACTTGGAAATGTGTCCAAATCTTAGGCACTTCAAGCACTGTTTGAAAGGGGTATATATGTTTTCACCTCGTGGCGCCATCTGTCCAGGTAGATGAAGTCAGGCAGCTCAGTTGATACGAAGGTGACCGCCACCGTCTGCATCGGCTCCAGACTCACCTGACCATCTGCCGCCTTCGTGCGGCGCATGAACCGGAGTACTTAAATGATATTTCTCTTGCTGTAAATCAGAGAAAAGATCTTGTTATTAGACGTTTCAACTGAGACTCTCGTAAGAACGCCAGTGACTTCTGTGGTGCCTGCCGGTATTGACGCTGTCAACTGTAGCTCGTCAAGAAACTTTTTATTCGACAGGAACATGTTGGCGTTGTTCGCGTTGTCAAATATCATGCCTACTTTATATTTATTTATAGTGCGCATGTTTTTTTTTTTTTTTACTTTAGATATATACATATACTTAGCAAACGTCATTTTTTGCCTCTTCTCTACATTGGACCACTGTGGAAGCAAACGTCATTTTTTGCCTCTTCTCTACATTGGACCACTGTGGGAGAAGAAGGGCGTAGAAACTCCCACAGATTGATTTTTAGATCACTTTTAAAAATAGGTTGTGCTTAACTAATACAAATATGAAAAAAATAATTTAATAAGCAGGAATAAATAATTACAAAATTATTAACAGCAAGGTCTGTGTTGAGCTAGATTAACCCCATATAGTCCTGTCATTTAAGTAATCTCGAACATTGTAATATCCCTTTTTCGACAAAGTCACTTTAACATGCTTTTTAAATTGCTCAAATGGCAATTTCAAAATTTCCAGAGGTATTATTATAGTAGAGAATGCACTGACAGAAAGAATTGCTTACCTTCGCGAGTCTAAATCGGGGCGCGCATAGTCTGTGATTATTTCTTAGGTTAACATTACAGCTATCGCTAAGTTTGGTAAATGTTGTAAGATTCTTGCGTACATACATTATATTTTCGCAAATAAATTGACTAGCTACTGTTAGTATGTCAATTTCTTTAAAAAGCTCTCTTAAGGAATCTGTTCGTTTTAAATTATAAATTGCTCGAATAGCTCTTTTCTGTAAAATAAATTTTAGTAGTTCGAATATCTCTTTTCTGTAAAAAAAATGGTTTGAATATCGGCTGCTTTCCCCCACAACAAGATACCATAGGACATCACACTATGAAAGTCACTAAAATATACTAGCATAGATGTAGCCACATCCGTGCTTTGTTTGATGATCCTAACAGCGTAAGCCGCAGAACATAATTTACCAGCCAATATATCTATGTGGGGTCCCCACTGCAATTTGCTATCAATTGTTATTCCAAGAAACTTCGTATCATTTACTAATTCTAACGTGCTGTTGTCTAACACTAAACTGGTCTCAACTTGCCTGACATTTGGAAGTGAGAATTTGATACACTTGGTTTTACCAGCGTTTAACAATAAATTATTAACTGTCCTTTCATCGTACATGGGGTCTGGGTCGGAGTCTGAGTCGGTCGTCGGTTGCCCGCCGCCGCCGTCGTCGGGAGCCTCCAGCTCGAACGATTTTCGTTTCTTGGACTTTTGACGGCCCATTTTCGTACTAGAAGCGCAGAATGCGAGGGTTTTTAACACTAAAAATCTATTTAAAACTTTTACCACAGAAAATTAGCGCCTTTCTCTATTAGAGGTTTCCCGCCTTTTTTTCCTATATCTTTCTTTCATTCTCTCACACACCACAGACAACAAACCAGTTGTAGGACAAATCCAGAGCCGTAAATTTAAAATATATAAAAAACAGACAACTTATATGAGCACGGACCGCTTCGTCCATCGGCCATTCAGTTGGCACGTAGTTTGTACTCCTCAGACAAACGAAACACTTTGCTTAAATAGATGGCATTGAACCTTTTGGCCTAGTGGTAACAATACAGTGCCACCACCTTATCTGTAGAACGGCCAAAGCGGAAACTACGGCTGTCATCCTGGAAACTCCATTTTGTGATATTGTATGGTATGACCAGAAATGGTATTGACCCACAAATATGGCAATACTATAGAACGCCACTAACGCCCCCCTTCATTCTACAGATAAGTTAGTAGATCAGTACATTTGCGGAGCGTTAGGATTAAAAAAAAAAATGGCGCACGATGAAACTCTTTGGGAGACAGGAATGCACAGCCCAGTAATCCCCGGCCCCGAAATGCCCGGCCCCGGAATAGTGGGATTTGGGGTAAATTTCAATTGGGTTATAGGTTAGGTTGGAACTTAGAAGAAGCAAACCCGAAGCGTAGCGGAGCGAAGCGTATGCAAATAAAAAAATCATTTAATGATATTGAATAGATTTTTTTAGGATAGAGACACTATGAACACACCCTAATCTCTGAGGTAGCAGTTGTCTATGGTACTCGGGACGCCAATTCCAGGACGCCCATTCCGGGGCCGGACAATCCTGGGCCGGGCATTACAGGGACTCAAATTATTCCAACTTCATTATTAGGCTTAGAATAATGAATGACTCATAGAATCCTAATATGAACACCCAAAACACGCATCGCAGAGTCATTGCATTTTGACAGTTCTCCCTGACTGTGCAATTAGTATTGGAAAGCGCTTTGATAACAAAACATCTCAGGTGAAAAGCTGTGCCTTCAAATGGTGTCATAACTCCAGTAAAATTCCAAATAAAGCAAGTGGGATCTCATTTCATAAGTAAGTCATTCATTTCATGCAATGATTCTTCCAATTTGTTAATTCTAACAAGATTAGGGTAAGTACTTGTATAAGACAAATTGAATTTGGGGGAGGGGGCATGGAGGGGGGGAGGGGATTTCCCCCCACCTACCTCCCCTTTTAGGAAACCACTAGTTTTTATGTTATGGAGGTCCAAAGATTGAAGAAAATGCCTACATTTTTTGGATTTCGGGGGAGTTGGAGGTGGAGAGGGGTTGGAGGAGGGGTTACAGAGAGTAGGGGTCGCCTCGCTCCGCTCCGCTTCGCTCCGGCTCCCGGGTCTGCTGTAACGTGTGAACCTAACAAACCTATCTTTAGTTTTTAAACAGGAAGTGACCTAAAGCAACCAATTTGGTTCTGATAAACTCCATAAAGTAGTTAGTAAGTAACCAAAGCCAAAATCGTCCAGATAATCACGGATAAAACGAGAGTGCAACAGAACATTTACGAAACACGGAAGGAATCGGAATGAAATGAGCAAGTCATTATGTAAAAAAAAAAATTGCTGACGCAAATTTCTACCGTTACAACAAAATCTTGTAATTTGTACTAAAATCATGTACCAATATCCAACGTTGGAGTTTTTGTGTTGACATTTGTCGTTCCGAGATTGGCCAAGTTGTAAAAATCGCGTAAACATATTTTATAATGAAAGTGCTAAAATGATGTTTCCTAAATCAGAAAATGGTATCAGAGGATAGCTAAGGACCCCCCCTAACTACCTAAGTACTCCAATCTTCAAATTTCAATGTGTCTTATATAAGACCCAACCCCAAGATTATTAGGTAAAAATTTAGAATCGTGCGGCACGAATTTGAGGGGGGGAGAGGGGGGAGGGGGTGGTGGAGAGAAAGGGGAACCCCCCTGAGAGGGGGGGGGGGGGGGGGGTTTGAGCAAACTCTACGTTTTTTTTTTTTAGTTTTTGAGGTTATGTTGCCTAAATAATTAATCATCAAAATTTACATGAAAAGTAGCCACACTAACCTACTCCAGCCAGTCATTTTCTTTGCATGCGCTTCGCTCCGCTTCGCTCCGCTCCGCTCCGCTCCGGTTTAGCTTCTTCAACGTTCTAACTTAACATATAACCCGATTGAAAAGTGGCCACAATAACCTAGTCTAGCCAGTTGTTTCTGTTTGTAAATATCGAGAGATCAACAAAAGAGAACATTCGCGAAACTTCTAGAAAACGGAATGGCGTCATGAACGCGGCCATTTTTCTTGGTAATTTTTCACCCACAAACTTACAATAATGGCAATAATATTGACAGTAAATATGTCATAATATTGACTAAGTATGGTCTTATTGACATTGCGTTACCTCAATTTTTACGGTTCGTTCACAGAAATTGTCCAATTTTTACGTTTTGTTTACAGAAATTTTCCAATTTTCATCTTTGTTTTTTTTTTAAACTATGCATTTCCTAACAATAAGAAAAGCACTTTGGTATGAAAAATGACTGCCAGCTATCCATAAAACACCTGGATATGGTTTTGAACGCACTCCTACAGTGTCAAACATGTCAAATATGTTAAAATTTATTAAACTTTGAAAGCTTAAATCTCGAAAAGTGAACATTTGCTCAGAAAAAGAATAACACTATCGGAATGCTGATAATTTTCTTAATCTTACTGTATATATCTTATTATCAAATTCGTGCCGCAGTATTCTAAAGCATAGCCGTTTATTAAATCAAAAATTGTTTGCTCCCGCCATGCTTGGCAAATTTTGCCAGTACAGGAAAAAAAATACACTTTTCCGTTTTTTGTTGAGTTCGTAATTTCGTAATACACATAACTTAAGATCGAAAAAGACATGTGCAAAGGCGAGCTTATCTCTGCTAAGACATTTATTCCAGCGCATCATGAGTTCTAATCCTGTAACAGTCTGTAGTTACCTATACATACCTGCATAGCTGACCTTTGTAACTAGGAAGTCAGATGCAAATCTATATTCTAGTATTACAATGTAACGGATTTACATAATCTCGCGGTTTTCACAATTTTATGGTGACATATCCACATTTTCGTTAGTAAGCATTATATCTCATCTTCAACAAACCTTTGTTTTTCAAGTCTGTAACCTTACTTAATTAACCAGTAGAAACAATTTATAACATTTACATAGAAGAAACTCAAATAATTAAAAATCTTCTTTGTTTGAGTAATTACGTTAACATGAAATTGCCGACTATGTGGAAATAATCAGATGAGGAATAACAATATTTTTATAGATTTGTGTGCGTCGGCGTTCGGTCCCACAAGGGAAAGAGGTTGTGTGAGCAATATGCACACAAAAAAATAAAGGTGGCGCGTTGTTTTGACGGCGATTTGACTGAAACGCTCTGTCTATGAGTTATTGGTCTGAGTTATTAGGTATATATATATATATATATATATATATATATATAAGAAGAATATCTTCAGAGATAAATTGATTTTGTTGTACTTTATCTAATGAGAAATTAAAAGGAAAAATATAATGTAAGATTATACCCAAAAGTGTCATGATCGAGAGATAATTGTTTTTGCCTTTGGTCTTGGTAACACACAAGACCATTTACCCGGCCTTGAGGGAAATAGAGTCACCTTCTCTATCACCCACCGGTGTAATTCTTGTCCGGCGCGTCCAAGCCGCGGGGGTGGGCACCCCTCACTCCAATATGCCGGAATGGGACGGTGGCCAAGTTCGGGCAGGGATCCAGTTCTGCGGATGATATTGCGGAGCCCGTGCCCAGGGTTACGGGTGAAGACCTCAACGGCTGCGAAAGCGGAGATGGAAGCCATCGGTACGGCGGATCAGGCTGAAGGGGTATTAGGGGAATTTCTTGCGGGTGATCCCCCGCTCAGTACAAGAAGTCTGCACCGGAATGGGAAGCGGATGACGTCACATATAGCAAACGTTCCGGCAACTATAGCGGCACAGCAAGGCACCGTGAAATGCCTCAAAGGGTGCATGTAAGGATCCACGTAGTGACTTTTTGCCATTTACTGCATCCTTCATTATCTGTTGGCCGTATTGGTCTTCCAATCTGCTGGCGCTCAGGAGTGGCGGAGGAGTGAGTGGGTTTGCACCTGCGCACATGCTCATCCACTATAATAAATTCACGCGCTAATGACACCTGGCAGTAACTGGACTCGAGATTGCAAGCCCTGCAGCGATGGAGCGTTGGTGGAAGGAATTCGGGCTGGTGGTTTCGGTTCCTAGCTGATTCTCTGCACGTAGGCGGTCTGGCGAGAGTGTTCGCTCCTGGATTCGACTAAGGTGGGAAGACAGGTTTGGCAGCACGCCTGACGACAAAGCAGCCCTATTTAGGATCGCTCTGCTTTCCGCAATCCGGGGAGGGGCCTAGAAAAAGTGGCGTATACATAGTCAGTCCCACACCTCACCCAGATGGCAAACCGCGATCGTCTGGGCACCAACTAATCGCGGTCAGACAACAAAAAAACAAAAATAATCTTAGGTTTAATTTTAACATAGCTGCCTGGAATGTGAGGACTCTTTTGGATAGTGACCAAAACTTGAGTCCCGAAAGGAAAACAGCGCTCATAGCCCGTGAACTGGCCCGCTACAACATCGACATAGCCGCAATTAGTGAGACAAACCTTTCGGACAGTGGGGAGCTCTGTGAGCCACTAGGTAGCTACCCTTACTTAGATTTGCTGTAAAGAAAGCTCTAGCAAGATCAATGGTGGAGCCTCCAAAAGGAACCAATGACAGGCTCATGACACTGCGACTTCACTTGGCTCACCGAAAGTACCTGCATATAGTGAGTGTATACGCTCCCACTCTGACTTCATCCGATGACGTCTAGGAGCAATTTTATGAAGACCTAAGAGACGTACTGCAAGCTATATCGTCGTACGATAAGCTCATTGTGCTCGGCGACTTCAATGCGCGTGTTGGTACGGAGTATTACGCCTGGAAAGATGTATTCGGGTGGCATGGCATTGGGAAATGTAACACCAATGGAACCACGTTGCTAACCCTGTGTGCTGAATTTAACCTAAGTATCACCAAAACATTTCTCCGACTCTCTGAAAAATATAAGACGTCCTGGATGCACCCGCGCTCTAAACATTGGCATCTTCTAGACTACGTCATTGTTCGAAGAGAGGATCTGTAAGATGTACTAATAACAAGAGCCATGCGGGGAGCTGAAGTGTGGACAGATCACCGTCTGATAAGATCGAAGATGAGGTTGAACATCAAGCCTCCACGCAGAAACCAGCACAGAATCCCAACCAGATTAGCATTTTCCAAACTCGTCCACAACGCAGAAACTCGGCTCAAACTTGACGCTGAATTTGGCGAAGCAAAATCCTGTACGCAAGAAGGAGCGTCAATTGATAAAGGATGGCGGCTACACGCCAAATCCCTTCATGAAATCTCTCAACGAGTAGTAGGGAAACCGGAGAAGAAAAACCAAGACCTGTTGAAGATTCCCGAAAAGACTACCCGAATGGCCGAGTCGGCAGTGAGCCTGCCTACGAAGCCCTGGATCCCGGGTTCGAGTCCCGGTGGGGGCAAATATTTGTTTGATGAGAACGGATGCTTGCACCCTAGTCATAGTTGTTTATCTATCTAAGTATAATATTTATCAATATAAGTATGTTTAATATTTATGCTTCGGAACGCACCTCGGTTTTTGTTGCGCGGATCGACCGCGAGTGATCGGGACATCACTAGCTAGCTGTCACTTGAATAAAAAAATGACTAGCTAGCTGTCACACTTGGCACGTGGAAAAATTGTCGGCGCCAAGCATCGGGAGGCTTGGCTCAATGTTAATTATAATAATCTCGTTAATAATCGTCAAGAAATAAGTAGATTTCACGTCATCGGAGTGAGTGCTTCGTGCTGTGAAAGGTTGAAGTGGTTCGGTCACCAATTCGTCGCGTTCGGATAGCGACCCTTGTAGTCGGCAGCATCACGACGGCACCGGCGGCGGACTACGACAGGAGTAAGATTCTACTCCCAACACCCCCCACCCATGTGTTCCTCATCCCGTACTCCTGCCTCGAATTGAGCTTTCGAATGCCGGTCCACGGCGTCAAGGTCAGTACTACTGTGTGACATTCCACTGAAAAACAACCCTACCAAGATTCCACCCCTTTCGGTTGAGGCGTGGATTTAACAAAGTATATGTATCGTTGTCTAGTAGTCTAGTACCCAGGATACAGGGAATCCTAGTTTGGGGCTAGATCAATGTGTGTAAATAGAGTCCAAGGTATTATTATATTCAAGTCGCGCTTTGCAAAATCCGTCCAGTGCTGAACATCGTAGAGCCGTACAGCAGGATCTGAAAGCAAAAATGCGTGACTGAAGAACCGATGTTGGAAATTTTAATCTGAAGAGCTGCAAATTCTTGCCGACAGTAATCAGACAGCAAAATTCTTTGAAGATCTGAAAAGCCTCTTTAGACCCCGAAGCAAGAAAACCGCACCAGTTCTCTCAAAAGACAAATCCACGCGACTGACAGATCCTTCAGAAGTGCTTCTTTATTGGGCAGAACATTTCAAATATGTTCTGCATCCAGGTACAGGGAGCTGATCTGTCATACATAGACCTGCCGTCTTTCAGCGAATTCTACAAAGCCACCCAGCGGCTGAAGAATGGCAAGTCTCCCGGATCAGATAATCTACCTTCAGAAGTGTTTAAGTATGAAGGGCCCATCATCAAGAACAGACTATATTAACTGATACGAGGGTGAAACTGTAAATTCTTAGAAAATCAAAAACTGAGCACACTAGTAAATTATTCGTTTTATTATATCTCTTCAAAATAGTGTCCATTCACGTCAATACATCTCTGCATCCGATAGAACCGCCAAGAAAAGCACTTTGCCCACTCGTATTTAGGGATCTCTTCGACGGCCTTTTGAAACGCAGCCACTACTTCCTCGGCGTCCATAAAACGTTTTCATCGATTTTTTTCTTTTATTATCGGGAATAAATAAAAATTGCAAGGTACGAGGTCGGGGCTATGTGGCGGGTGACCTAGTAATTCCACATCTGACGCACAGACTATATAGGGATACTATGATCTGACGTCGCCAAATAGTCGATCATTCGCTTGGCGGTGTGGGACGAGGCGTGTGCGAGGCCTTGTTGTGTTGAAGGAGGTTCCTACTGCGAGGTCGTTACTCCCGAACTTTTTTCATGACAAATGGCAAAAAATTGTTATTGTACCACTTTGCAGTAACTGTTTTTTGATTTCGTAAAACAACTGTTGCGTAATGACCGGTCTTTCCGAAGAACGAGGCCACCATCTTTTTTCATACGCTTCGACCTCTCTTCACTTTAGTCGGCGACTCCTCAGAAGGAAACACCCACTCAGAACACTGTCTTTTGTTTTCGGGATCATAACAGTATATCCAGCTTTCGTCACCCGTAAGTATGTCGAATACAGGAGTCCCTGTAATGCCCGGCCCAGTATTGTCCGGCCCAGGAATGTCCGGCCCCGGAATTGGCGTCCCGAAAGCCCACGATTCCGGGGTCGGGCATTCCTGGGCCGAGCATTCCGTGGCTGTACAAAATAGTGCTTGGCCCCGGAATGCCCGGCCCCGGAATTGGCGTCCCGAGTACCATAGACAATGCTACATCAGAGATTAGGGTGTGTTCAAAGTGTCTCTATCTCAAAAAATCTATTAATATCATTAAATGTTTTTTTTATTTGCATACGCTTCGCTCCGCTTCGCTCCGCTCCGCTCCGCTCCGCTTCGCTACGCTTCGGTTTTGCTTCTTCTAAGTTCCAACCTAACCTATAACCCAATTGAAATTTAGCCACAATAACCTACTCTAGCCAAATTTGACTCAATAATATAAAGCAATTGAACTCAGTCTTCACAGTGTTTTTTTTTTTAACAAATAGCAGAATTGAATTTGTTTTTTTTTAAACTAACCAAATATGAATAATATTAGGTTATGCTATGTGTCAAGTGAATGTTAAACTTGCTAAAATACGATATTTTTCTTGCAAAAAAGGGCGATCAGGGCGATATATCAATTAGATGCTAGAGAATCATTAAGAGAAAAATTCAAAGAAATTAATATACTTACGGTTACCTGTCAATATAGGTATATACGAGAATATCATGCATGTAAGAAAAAACATAGCTTTATTTAAAATTGTAGGTGATAGACATACAATTAACACTAGAAATAAAAAAGGTTAGCACTACCATTATTTAGACTAAGTAAAGTAGGCACATCATTCATGGGGCACTGTATTCGCTTCTACAATAAAATACCACAGGAATCATTGATCCTTCCTGAAAAGAGGTTCAAAAACTATGTTAAAAATGAGCTGATAAGAAAGTCCTATTATAGTATTAAGGAATACTTAGATGACAAAACTGCATGGTCCATACCATCTCAGCGCACAGAAATTCGACGAGGGGCGATGGATCAAGTCTATCACTCGCCGGCGAATTTCCTTAGACCGAAACCAGTACCTGTTGTAAAGTCACTTTTAAAAAAAAAAGGTATGGGGGAGTTTCTTGCCGTTTCTTCTTAACCCCGAGGCCCACCTTCCGAAACGGTGTAGTCTTTTTTTATATAAAAAAAAATTGACTTGTAGTTATAAGTAAGTATAATTTTGACGTTGAATAAGATAATTTATTTATTTATATTCAATAAAAAAAATGACTCTGACTCTGACTCTGCTTACAAAAAAACCTCACTACTATGACCATGGCCTTACATTAGTCTAAGTTAAATTGAAAATGTTCGACCAATCAGAAGCCAGTATTTTCAGCCAATGAGAGACGTCCCACAATTCCGGGGCCGGACATTCCGGGGTCGAACAGGCAGTGCACGGCTTCGGAATGCACGGCCCAGTAATGTGCGGCTTGGAATGTCCGGCCCCGGAATTGGCGTCCCAAATCCCACAAATCCGGGTTCGGGCATTCCGGGGCCGGACATTATTGGGCCGTGCATTCCTGTCCCCCGAACACAGCATTTGACTCACCTCCGTTAACATAATGTTTCCAGCCAGTGTAAATAGGCGCTTTTAGGTACGGACGTGCCAACTATTGATAAGAATTTTAAAGCTACAGCTCTCATTTCTCTTTTGTTATTTTTGTTTTGGGTCCAATATTCTACAGGGTCACATTTTATATTTTGTATGGTGCTTGCAAATAATGACGCAAATCGTTGGCCTGAGAATCTTCAACCGCAAATATGTCTTTATCATTTGTATGCGATTTGTTGGCAAAATTTGCCGTCAAACCGCAAAAAATCGAGTCCACAATTTTGCGGTTGTATGGAAGGATTCAAAGATCGAATCGCTTCGAAAAAATCGATCCTAAACCGATTTTCCGGGCCCCGATTAATCTACTTTCGATTAAGTCGATTTAAATTTTACATACCTGCCGGGGGCCGCCCGGCTGTTCAGTTCATTTATCTTTGAATGACCATGAGTAGATTAACTGTTCGTGGAAATGCCCCTTTACGTTCAGAAAAACAATAAACGTCTAACTTAGACCGTTGCCTTCCCGTAACCGTAAGGTAAAAATGTGAAAAAAAAACAATAAACGTCTAACTAATCAAAGTATTTTTGTTGCGATTGGAATTTGCAGCGGCGAAGTTCTTCGTGTTTTCATAAATTATTTCAATAAAAACAGTTATTTAATTCTTAAATACAGTTTAAAGTACACGTCGAATGTAGTCGTTATAAATATAATAAGTTTTCAGCTCACAAAACTGGTATTCGCTACCATAAAAAGTTGTGATGAATTATCATGTTTTTTCTGCATAATAAACGAAGACGATGAAGTGGATCATATTCGGTGGTGCGCCAGTTTACGTCGTAGTGCTGTGGTATTGCCCGCTACTGTGGAGTGTTATCTACTTGTTGAGTTTTAGTATTCTTCTTTTTATTGCCTTGTTTTTGTTCTCACTATGGGGTCACATATCTTTGTCCTCTCCACATCAAACGGCCGCCTTCTTACTGGAAAGGGTAGAAAAGGATTCGCGTCGGTTCGAGGATATTCTCAAGGTACAAAATATAATTTCACCTGTTTAATTCTTGTATTGTGGAGAATAAGATACATAGAAATGCAATTTTCGCATTATAGGTTTTGAATTTTATTACCATGACGTAAGGTACAAAATAGCGATGCCTCGCGCGTAAGCACGGTAATGGGCAGTTAAAACTATAATGTTTAATGTATCTTGCTTGCTCACTCAGGAAAATTCAAAAGAAAATATTATCTGTAGTTTTAGCAAAGGTTGGTGGAAGGAGCAAACATTTTCATGCAATTCAAGTACCTAGCTGTGGTTGGACTTTGTCTAGTACAGTAATGATTTTTATGTACCTATAAAATAAAAATGCATCTTCAACAGGAAGACCAAAGCAACTGGCCATACACCACCAAAAAGACACATCTTCCTATCATCTTCGGCCGAACTGTAGACACCCAACTCCAGCAGCTAATCGACAATGTGCTCCGAGACTTCGTAACCCGCTGGTTCCAGGAACTGTCGCACAAGCCCGAACCAACAATTAGCAAGTTCAAAGAGCACCTATGGGGTGGCATTCAGAACCTGCATGACAGGCTGCTCAGGGTTGATCCAGAAAAGCTGCTGGCTAATGACATGGTCACAAAGATAACACAACACTTCGAACGGATAAGAATTGCTCAGAGTTGTGCGTGAGTGTAGAATTTACATAACTACCTATGTATTATTACATCCATATTCATAATGAGAGGTAGCCAAAGGGTTTCGGTTTTGCTAACTTTTTTCATTCCCATAAATAATAAAGATCCATTAAGTTTGCTATAGCTACCTAACAGAAGAAGAAGCTAAAATTTACAGAAAAAGTATGTCAGTAGATGTGTAGTGTAGTACCATGAACCTGAAATCTGAAATCTATTCTGTAGATTTTGCTAAAGTAGGTTTAACAGTTTTCTGAAGTGTCAACTGATGAAAACAGATAAAATAGGGCCACTCATGAGGTGTATCAACACAAAAAAACAATCAACACTATTTGCGATTGGCTCAGACTCACATTCAAGTGACACATTCAAGTTGATGTAGGTAAAGCTATTGTTCGATCTTGAAAATTTTACTTACAACTATCTGAGAAATAATGAAAATCAAACAATAAAAACTTATTGAAGTAATGGCTAACTGGCCAGCAAATTTCTTATGAAAATTCTGTACCTAGTTCCTTAAGCTTCTTGTTAATTTAACCAAGTTTTATTGTTTTTAAGAGCAATACAACAAATACAATACAAATACAAATCTTTATTTAATGAATTATACTGAACATTATAGATAGTTGCTTGCAGACTCTACACTAGGTATATAACCTGTCTTGTGGCTGTCTCGTGGAGTCCTGGCCAATTTTAAGTTTACAAGTTAGAGTTAGTTGCTGACCATGAGATGATTTATTATGATAAAAAATAAAAGTTTTCATGACTATTCCACTTTTATCAAATTTTTTATATAAAGGTAAAAGTAAAAAAAATAAATCTGACAAGTTATATATATATGTCACCGGAAGTTAGTCAAAACTGTTGACAGATAGTAAACCAGACCGACAGGGTTTATAATTTACGTTTCTTTTGTTTGTACATGTCAGCCTAACACGAAGACTATTCGGGGGGTCTAGTCTTCACCTAAGCTACCGCAGTGTTTGCGCTGGTATTTCGTTTGTAATTCAAGTTTAAACCAGTTTACTATTTAACAGTTTTAACCGATAGTTGATCAAATACCGCATCATATAGTACATAGGTGACATATATATGTTTATAATTATATACTTATACAAGGTGACATCGAATTAGCTGACCATATTTTGGGTTATGATATTACTCATATTATGAACAACTTTCCCCATGAAGCATTTGGTCTCAAACAAAAAATAAAATTGGGTCCCCCATAGTATCTTATAATCAGCTGATCGGGTTAATGTACTGAGGGTCCAAGATTTTCTTTCATTTGCGACCATGTTTCTTGGGGAAAGTTGTTCATAATTATGGGTGCTAAAATTCCCCAAAATATGGTAAGCTAATTAAATCTAACCCTAAATTTAATATATAAAAATATAGGTGTGTAAATATATTATTATATTAGGTTAGATACATATGGTTATGAGAGCTTCAGTTTTTTCATAGTCTAGTGTCGATAGCCATTTTATTAATTTGGTCTTGGCTTCCAGGATGCTAGAGTTTTTAATGTTGGTGTTCTTAGATTCAATTTTATAGATGAAGGGGAGAGAGAAGGGGCTAAAATGCTTCGCAAATGCAGTGCGGACTGTGGGTGTTGGCACCCTATACACTCTCCTGGCTAGAACTGAGCTGTACTCTTTAGAATGTATAGTTATTCTGTGTTTATGTAGCGCTACTCTCGAGATAAAGAATTGTAGGACTGACAGAACTTGGCACTCGTGAAGTATTTTTGTAGTCGGAAATAAACCGCGAAACTGGCAAAGTTATACCAAGGGACAATGATTTCTGCCTAAAGATAGGTGATGATGTTGTTAAATCCAGCGCTGATGTTGCTCGAGCTTTTGAAACATTCTTCACCAATGTACCTGTACTCACAACAGACTGTCTAAATTCATCTCCATATGAAGCAGAGACTTTATTAAAAAATAACACTAGCGTCAGATATATATATTTAAAATTTCATTATGTATATCCCCAGGACATTGTCAAAACGTTTAAATTACTTAACTTAAAAAATACGGAAGACCTGTGGGGTATATCAGTCAAAGTCATTGGTTCAGTAATTCTAGTTATAGCCCCACACTTAGTTTATATATTCAATAAATATGTTGACGATGGGGCTTTCCCAGACCTCATGAAACACAGTAAACTGATACCTCTGTTCAAGTCGGGAGATAAGGGCGATCCTTCAAATTTCAGACCAATAGCTGTTCTTCCAACACTAAGTAAAATATTTGAAAAGATTATACTTAATCAAATGCTCTCACACTTCAACCGTACAAAACAACCCCACGCTAAACAATATGGTTTCACTAGGGGTAAATCGACTATGGATGCAGGTATTACCCTTATATCTCATATTTATTCTGCATGGGAGGCCGCACAGGATGCTATCGGAGTTTTTGCGACCTGTCGAAGGCGTTTGATTGGGTTGATCATAATACGCTATTAATTAAATTAAATCATTACGGAATTAGAAATAAAGCGTTGGATCTACTAAGATCATACCTAAGCAATATAATTCAAAAGGCAGAAGTTAACGGCGTAAAATCTGATGGATCGTGTGTTAAAATTGGCGTTCCACAAGGTTCCATATTAGGCCCTTTCTTATTCCTGGTATATATTAACGATCTGCCTTTCTTGGTGGAGAAATTAACTGACATAGTGTTGTTTGCTGATGATACTTCAATGGTCTTCAAAATTAATAGACAAAAAGGAGATTTTGATGATGTTAATGGTGTATTGTCTTTAACCTTGAATTGGTTCACAGTTAATAATTTATTGTTAAACGCTGGTAAAACCAAGTGTATCAAATTCTCACTTCCAAATGTCAGGCAAGTTGAGACCAGTTTAGTGTTAGACAACAGCACGTTAGAATTAGTAAATGATACGAAGTTTCTTGGAATAACCATTGATAGCAAATTGCAGTGGGGACCCCACATAGATAAATTGGCTGGTAAATTAACTTATTAAATTAAATTAGCTTACGCTGTTAGGAACATCAGACAAAGCACGGATATTTTAGTTACTTTCATAGTGTGATGTCCTATGGTATCTTGTTGTGGGGGAAAGCAGCGGATATTCAAACTATTTTAATTTTACAGAAAAGAGCTATTCGAGCAATTTATAATTTAAAACGAACAGACTCCTTAAGAGAGCTTTTTAAATAAATTGACATACTAACAGTAGCTAGTCAATTTATTTTCGAAAATATAATGTATGTACGCAAGAACCTTACAACATTTTCCAAACTTAGCGATAGCTGTAATGTTAACCTAAGAAATAATCACAGACTATGTGCGCCCCGATTTAGACTCGCGAAGGTTAGCGTTTCTTTCAAGGGTCAGTGCAATCTCTACTACAATACTAGATACCTCTGGAGATTTTGAAATTGCCATTTGAGCAATTTAAAAAGCATGTTAAAGCGACTTTGTCGAAAAAGGGATATTACAATGTTCAAGATTACTTAAATGACAGGACTGTATGGGGTTAATCTGGCTCAACACAGACCTTGCTGTTAATAATTTTGTAATTATTTATTCCTGCTTATTAATCATAACAATTAAATTTTTCATATTTGTATTAGTTAAGCACAACCTATTTTTAAAAGAGATCTAAAAATCAATCTGTGGGAGTTTCTACGCCCTTCTTCTCCCACAGTGGTCCAATATAGAGAAGAGGCAAAAAATGACGTTTGCTAAGTATAAGTAAATATCTACAGTAATGAAGTACTTTGACTTTGAGTTTGACTTTGGATAGAAAAACGGTTTTTACATCATCACCTTAAGAATAGAACGTTGAGCCCTTTCTAAGTTTATCAAGGCAGTTTTTGCTGCGCTGCCCCAAGCGGAAATGCATTAGAGCAGGAGGGACTGGGCCAGGGAGATAGATTTTAAAACCTCATTATCGCCCCCATGTCGTAGAAGTTTTATAATGGGTATGAGCCTTCTGACATGACTTGCCATCATATTGAAATGAGGTCGAAACATAAGTTTTTCATCGAATGTTAGACCGAGATATTTTAATGTATTAGTTTGGGCAAAGACGGGACAGTCCCATGCAGGCATATGAATTTCGTCTTTTCCACATTGAGTGTTAAAAGATTATCATCAAGCAAACCTCCAACCGATGGCATGCATGCATGAAGCCAGAGCTTTCGTTTGGTCCCATGAATCCTGGCTTATCACCAAGGCTGTATCGTCGGCATAACAGAACACCGTTACATCGTTATACACCCAACCCGCTTCATCGTCTACTACAATATGTCATTAATGTAGACGATGAAGATGGTTGCGCCGAGGATACTGCCCTGAGGATACTTTATCTCCTATTATGAGACACTGGTATCTATTCAAGAGATATCTTCCAAACCAATCCAGAGCCGTGCCACGTATGCCAAGTATTTCCAGTTTTGCGAGAAGTATCTGCGAAGAAACTGTGTCAAATCCACATCCTAGATCCAGGAAAATGCCTACACATGCTCTGCTTTTATCCAGCTCTTCGCTTACGCTCTAAGTTGTGCAGTGACAGCGTCCTACCCTGGCGGAAACCAAATTGACTCCGAGTAGCCAACAAGACATACACTCACAATTTTCTCCAGGATTTTTGAGAGCTTGCTAAGCAGAGACTTAAGCCTATAGTCACAGGGCTCGGTTTTGTCCCCACTTTTGTGTGTCAGGACCACTGTGACTGCTTTCCAGCATTGAGGGAAGTGGCCCGTAGACAGACTGAGGATAAATATATGCGTTAGCGGTTTATACAAAGATTTTGCAATTGACTTTAGTAGCTTGTTATTGATGCCGTCTAAACCCGGCACACCGTCATTTTTAAGGTTTCAAATTATTTTGTTAACAGCATTTATGTCCGTGGGCAGAAGAAATAATGAGTCAGCACTAGGCCTAGCGGTGGTTTTGACTTTCTTTGTCAAGTTAAGCATATCGGATTTAAGTTTAGCCATGGTTTTGTTAGCTAGGTTTTGTCCTATGCTGGTAAAATATTTGTTACAGTAGTTAATGGATTCAGATACCGTAATTTTGTCCTTAAGTAAGTCATATTTTTTTTACAGCTTGCCACATTTTCTTAGGGTATCTCTACTTTTAGGTAATATTGAATTATTATGTTGGCTCTTTAAGTCTCTTTAAAAGATCATTACAATAATTCTTGTACCTGTTGTAAGATATTTGAAGAAAAATATTTTGCGGATATTTATGGTCACTTAAATGTAGCATATCCCTGTGTTTAATGCAGCGGATGAGACCCGGTGTGATCGAGGGCTTTATTATATACTTACTCCGACTGATGGTTCCGCTCTGGAATGGGCTCTAATGATATGTGTCATGGTTTCTGTGAACAATTGATCGCTTGACGAGGCGTCATCACAACTTAACACATTCTCCCAGTGCAGTTTACTCAGTTTGTCAATGACAGCAAGAGTGTCAATTTTGGTAATGTTTTTTTTCTTTTTAATTCTATTTTGAATTCTCCTTTTGCAATGCTGTGGTCTGTTGGTGAAGATCTGCAGACAATCCCCGATGCGTCTAGTTTTATGCCCACGAATATATGATCCAAACAAGAAAGACCTGATTCTGTCATCAACGAAATATAGTCAGGAGTACCTGTATCGGCTATTATTATATTCGTGGTGTGGCGTGATTCTATCTAAAATTTCAATAAAATTGGTTTCATCGGTGAACGAGTGTGGCCTGTAAATTGGGTAATTGACAGTCTATCAACAGGCTGTTAAAACGAATGTGACCACGCCACCAGCCTTATTAGTGAATTTGCGAGTGTTAAACGCAGTAAGTATACCCCTGAATTGACCTCACAAGCGAGGACTCGGTGAGATGACCTCGTTGAGCCTCCTTGCTTGAAATAACAGCCGGTTTGACGTGGTTAGCCTTTCGTTAAAGAAGAGGTCTTCAGGTGGGCCTTTAAATTCTAGATATTTGGATGTGAGACTTTACGAATCTCCTCTTTTTTGCCGCGCCGGTTTAGTCTGATGACTAATGGGCATAGAAGTTTATTTTTTGGGGTTTCCAGTCTTTCTATAGACTGCCCGTCCTTGGACGAAGATCGTTTTGGGCCTGCACGTGCGGACCAGTCGACATCCGTGTCCGCCAACTCAACACCGAGCTTCGAAGCAATAACAATTGCGATGTGATGAGGGTTCCCGCTGTCAAGCTCTAGCACTCCACATACTTCTACTTCGTTAGCTAAAGACATCTGCTCTTGATTGGAAATTTGTGCCTGCAGTTGGTTGACCTCTTTTTGCAGCAATATTACCTCTTCGGCTTGCTTTTCCGGAGCTGCCACTTTCTTTTCTGCAGATTACATTTGGATAATACACGCTCTGATCGACGAATTTATCGTGTATATGCGTTCCCCCAGAGAGAGAACTTCTTCTCGAAGTAGCCTTAGGTATCTTCTATCTCCTGTATCCTTATATCGTTGAATAGCATCATATTCAATATTTGTTTTGATGTCATTCACCTATATGATGAATCTGACAATGCCAAGTTTCAGAAGTGGTACGTATTTGATGCAGTTGACGGCTTTATTATACTAATAATACCTTGGACACTATTTATACACATTAATCTAGCCCCAAACTAGGATTCCCTGTATAAATATTATAATTAGATAGATAAACAACCATGACTAGGGGTACAAACATCCATTCTCATCAAACAAATATTTGCCCTCATCGGGACTCGAACCCGCGACCCTTGGCTTGACCCTTGGCGGAAACAAAATAATTTGTTTATTTATAATATAATATGAATTTTTACAAGTTTTTAATGAATGGGGAAGGGACAAACAATAAATCATATTGTCGGGAATAGAAGCTCTGAGTATTCTGACAGCATTCGCCATTGCTGTCATTTATGGGTCTGATCAATTATTAACCAAAGAGTATAGAACCACATTCCTTGCTTTGGTCAATCCAGGCTTTACTTGTTCAACTGCTTGAACCCATAGTATATTCGACGTTCATCACTAGGGAAAACGTGAACCACTTAGAGGTCTATGGTCGTAATAATCACAAAACAGAAGATAACGCGAATAGAAAGTTGTAAATATAAACCAAAACTGCAAAATTGTTATTTGTTTGTTGTTGACAAGCGACAGTTCTTGTTATTCGGTTTCGTCACGTACCAGCTTTGCCGCCAAGGTATCTTTTTAAACTAGCATGAAAAACATAAAAACCATGCCTCGCCAACGGAACCTAATGACGACTGCTTTATTTTCTTTTTCATAAGCTGTCAGAGAATTGGCCATTCCCGGGAATCGCCGAATTTTGCCGGATTCGGGAATTACTTTTAGATTCCGCTTTCGCGTCTGTTGTTCATCACACGTGTCAGAGGGATTTTTTCCAAACTTTTGCCTAATCATTGGCTCCCCTTGAGTGGAGATTGTGTTTATCTGGTGGTGGTTGTTTTGTTTAATAAGGTAAGTAGTTTTTGTGTGTCTAGATCCCTTTATGTCCGAAGACATGGGGATTTTGTCCCCCGGCGGACCCTGGCGGGACGGATGAGGCCTGGGATCCTATGGGGGATAACGAGCACATGGAGTTGACCTTATTCCCGGATAACTCCCCCCAGATCCTAAATCAGAACGGTAAAAGGTCCTATCCAGGGGTCGATAAAGAAAATGATTCTTCAGCTAAAAAAACTGTGACGGCTCCGGGATTGCAACCGGCATCCGTGATCACCACCTATACTCATCCCAGCCTGACGGGGGATCTCGTTAGGTCATATAGTGAGGGGGACATTGGCCCATATGAAAGAGAGGCTGATAACTCTGCAACTTCATTCAATCCACTGAAATTCGGTCAACTTCTATTCAATCTAAACATAAAAAACATAAAAAAGGATGGAATTAAAAAAACCGGTAGAAATAAAATGTCTGTGACATTCTCAAACTATTGTGAGGCAAATAAATTCCTAATAAACCCGTTACTTAAAAAAAATATACAAGGCACAAAAAATTACATATGCAGTATCCCGAATGGGCTTTGTAAGGGGTGTCCCCGGGGACATGGCGATGGATGAGTTTGTGGAGTCAGTGGATCTTCCAACAGGATATGGCGAGATCCTGAAAGCACGCAGATTGAATCGCAAGCAGTGGCTGGATCATGTTGCTTCTTGGGTTCCTACACAGTCTGTCGTGTTAACTTTTAGAGGCCAAGTCTTACCTGAAAGAATTTTCTCCTACCACACGTCCCTGCTAGTTGAATCATACCAATTGCCCACAATTCAATGTCATCAATGCCTTCGCTTTGGCCATGTCAAGGCTCAATGCCGCTCTAAACCCCGTTGCTTCCGATGCTGTCAGCCCCACCTAGGTGAAGATTGTACAGAATTGACTACCGACCCAACATGCATTTTCTATTCAGGCAACCATGTTGCCACAGACAAAAACTGCCCTGAACAGGGCAGACAAAAATCAATAAAGATCATGGTGACCCAAGAGAACATCTCATATGGAGAAGCCTCTATCAAGATCCCTTCATCTGGAAGATCCTATGCAGACATGCTCAAAGCCCCATTGGTCTCAACTCCAGCCCCTACTACCTCAACATCTTATAAAAAAACAGTTAATTCCCAAAGGTCCAGACCTCCTCCACTTAAAGGTTATGACAGATCAACCCATAATATGATTATTGCAGATCCAACATCCTCAGTTCCTAATGGGTTCTGCCTATCTCAATCATCTCAATCTATATCCCCAAACGACAACCTCATTGAAACCCTTTTGTCCCTCATTGTAAATATAATATCTAAATTTAGTGATTCAGTACCGCCCAACGTTGCACAACAATTAATACCGGACCGCTTTACTAGTAAAACGTTCCCTTACTTTTACCCAAATTCCCCTCCCTCCCCATGATCAGGAGATCAATGCCATAGCTCTTAGAGCTCTTGGTGTGTCTTTTCTGTCCTAGTATATAGCTAACCCAACAGCATCACTTATTCCTTCTCTACAAGCTTTAATTTCCTCACTTACTCCCCCTGTTATAGTCATGGGAGACTTCAACTCCCACCATATCTCTTGGGGTTCCTATAAGTGTGACCCCTTCTCTCATCTTCTTCTTGATCTTATGGATAACTTAAATCTCTGTATAATTAATTATGGTTCCCCTACTCGTAGAATCCTTCCCCATCAGAACCCCAAGTCTGCTGTCGATCTTACTATTACTTCCCCCTCTCTTTCTTCTTCATGTCTCTGGAAAAGGCTTTCTAGTACTTTTGGGAGTGACCACTTCCCTATCCTTATTTCTCTTTATTCTCAGTCTTATATCGCCATTGACCCTTGCCCCCTTGTTAGATACAGGTTGTCTAAAGCTAACTGGGATGACTTCTCTTCCTCACTAGATGTTAAAATGGATTCAATTCCTCAATGCACTTCTAATAACTTCCTATCAATATATGATAACTTTGTTGATGCCATCTTGTCATCTGCCAATTCACACATTCCTATTAAGAAGCCAAGGAATCATAGAGTCTCACCTCCTTGGTGGGATTCCGAATGTACGTTGGTGATCGGGGAGAGAAACGATGCTGAAACACTATACATTTCTGACATGTCGATGGATAACTTCATTAAATATAAGCACGCCGCTGCTCGAGCGAAAAGAACAATCCATCGGAAAAAAAGAGCAGGTTGGAACTTTTTTTGTGAAGGTCTCTCTCCTCGCACGCGTCCTTCAGAAGTCTGGAGAAACATTCGTAGATTTAGATGCTCTATGAACATAGAGAATGTGACCTCTAATGATCCGGCAGTTTGGATGGACGCTTTTGCTGACAGACTTTCTCCTCCACTCTCTCCTAATTCTTATGATCTCCCCTCTCCCCCGTCCTTTATTTCTGCATGTGGGAATATGGACGCCCCTTTCTCTATCCGCGAATTAGAATGCGCTCTGGAAGGCCTTGTCGACTCTTCCCCTGGAGTCGATGGGATTCCTTACTCTTTCTTAACTAAATCCAACTCAAAATGTAAATTTAAATATTTGGAATTAATAAATTTCTTCTTTGACTTTGGTTCCTCCCCAACTACATGGAGCAAACAAATTATAATCCCAATCCTCAAACCCGGAAAGAATCCCTCTGACCCTAAGTCCCGTAGACCTATTGCCCTTTCATCCGTCCTATGTAAAATTATGGAACATCTATTGAAAACCAGACTTGAGTGGTTCCTTGAGCATAATAACATCCTAGCTAAATCCCAGTTTGGTTTTCGTAAAGGTATGAGCACTATGGATAGTCTAAGCATCATTGTCACTGATATCCACCTGGCATTTAAGAAGAAACAGTACTTGGTGGCAGCATTCCTTGACGTAACTTCTGCATATGATCAGCTCTCAGTTCTCAGGCAAACTATGCAAAATCTGAGTATTCCTGAGAAGTTGACTCGATTTATATGCAATCTTCTCATGGAAAGATCTATATCCATAAAAAATACTAACTGTCCACCTACAAGCCCTACTGTATGGAAAGGTCTCCCCCAGGGATCTGTCATGAGCCCACTCCTATACAATTTATACACGTACGATCTTGAAAGATGCGTTACCCCCTTCTGCAATATTTTACAATATGCTGATGACTTAGCCCTTTATTTGGCTGTAGATTCATGTTCAGTTGCAGAATCTCGCCTAAACTCGGCGCTGATGTATCTAAATGATTGGCTCGATGCTCACGGATTATCTCTTTCGGCCTCCAAGAGTTCCTCAGTTATTTTAACAAAAAAACGAACCATTCCGGATTTGGAACTTCTCATTGAAGACGATCCTATCCCTACCGACAATAAAGTCAAGTTTCTAGGAGAGATCCTCGACTCCAGACTGACTGAGATCCCACACCTGTCCTATGTTGCCCAAAAATGTGAGAAGGGTATTAACGTTCTTCGCTCCTTATCAGGAGTATGGTGGGGGGCCCACCCCTATTCTCAAAAATTAATCTACAACGCCATTATCCGTAGCCACTTTGATTATGGCGGTTTCCTTTTGGACCCTTGTAATAAAGCTGCTACCGTCAAAATTTCCAGAATTCAAGCTAAGTGTCTGAGAATAATTTCAGGAACAATGAAATCATCCCCAACTAATGCTCTCCAGGTTGAATGTGTCGATCCTCCACTTCATCTCCGCAATCAGTATTTATGTGATCGATTTTTCTTTCAGCTTGTTCAGGTTTCTTCTCACCCCTTACTCTCTAAACTCCAAAGACTCTTCCAGATCACTACGGCTCAAGGTTACAGATCCCTGAGGGATCTTCCTTGTTTACTTCGAAGTTTCATCAACTTATTTATTTATTTTTTTTATTTATTTATTTACATACGTGCTTGTGACCTAACAGTTAACAAAAACCAAATTGACACAAACAGACATTAATTTAGAGTACAAAGAAACAGGTTATAAAGAACACAGACGTTACTTACTTACTTATAACATAGACAAAAAGTGGCGACTTTTGCGAATCCCGTCAAAGAACACTGGAACAAGTCCACCTCAGTCCTCTCTGATATGACATTAAAGAGAGCGAGCGCCCGCGTCACCGGCGCCTCCCGCAGCATCGCCGTCCTCGCCAGCGGGATGTGGAACAGCTTGTGCGTCCTCGCCCGGAGGTAGTTGTTCGGCACATAGAGTCCCAACCGTGCCAATACTAACGGGTTTTCAAGCATGCCCCGGAACACCTTAAACACATATGTAGCAAGTGCGAGGCCCCTCCTGACTTCCAGCTCATTGTAACCAACCATGCCCAAAACGAACAGGGTTGGATACATAAGCGGAAAGAAAGGATAGACCCCGTACCGCTTGAGATATAGGTACCTAATAAATCGATTTTGCACTTTCTCCACCATGACGCTATATTTTGCTTCATGTGGGTGCCAGATAATTGCACTACTTTCCAGTTTGCTTCTAACCAAAGCATTGTACAAAGCACTTACAGCCTCAATGCTCCTAAACTCTCTAGCCTGTCTCATTACAAAACCTAGCTTTTTAAATGCTTGCTTGGTGACATCAACAATGTGATCACGAAACGTTAGATCGGTGGTCATGCGCACCCCCAGATCTTTTACCTCTCTTACCCGCGTCATTTCAGCGCCATCTACCGAGTACTGGTGTTGCAGAGGCTCACGTACGCGGGTGTAAGACATCAGCGCGCACTTCCCAACATTAAAGTAGAGTTTGTTGAGTTTGCTCCACTCCACCACCCGATCTATATCCCTCTGCAGCTTTTGGCAATCCGTGATGTGTCTTACTTCCATAAACAACTTAAGGTCGTCCGCAAACAAGAGAGAGACAGCGTCTCTTATGACCTCCGGAAGGTCATTAATCATAATGATAAATTCTAAAGGCCCCAAGTTGCTGCCCTGGCTAACACCTGAAAATGTGAAATACGGTTCTGATGTATATCCCGCGTATTCCACATATTGCCTCCGGTGCTTAAGATAGCTGACGAAGAGCCGCATAAGTTGGGGGGTGAAGCCGACCCGACTCAACTTCTCCAAAAGAACGTCGTTGTCCACTGTATCAAATGCCTTCCGGAAGTCGAAGTAAGCGACATCTACTTGCCCCCCCGTATCGAGTATCGGCGTAACGTGAGAGACGAAACACAGAAGGTTAGAGTCAGTGTTACGACCTGGTCGGAACCCGTGCTGTGCGTCCGCAACCTGTTCCCTCATCTGGAGGTAGATGCTACGTTGCAACACCGACTCGAAGACCTTTGCAAACGTAGACAGAACCGCTACTGGCCTGTAACCGCTGACATCTGACCCTGTTGCACCTTTTGGCACTGGAATTACTCTAGTAATCTTCCAAACATCGGGGTATTCAGACTTGTCAAGGCACAGGTTAAAGAGGTACTTAACTTTTTCCGTATCCGTCCCCCCATATTCCATTATGAAACGTTTCCCCTCTTTTCGTTCCCATATCACTGTCTTATTTTTAAACCTCAAATCTTATTAGATTTTGGAATTCAAAAAGATTCACGTCAACCCAATAGGCAATTTAATAGAATAATTACAGAAAAGTGGTCAGAGTGGCTGCCCATATTCACGGATGCATCCAAGCTTTCCTCTAGCGGGAATGTTGGAGCAGCCGTGTGGATCCCTAAATTCCGAATTATCTTAAACTTCAAACTACCTCCGGGTTCCTCCGTTTTTTCCGGGGAGGCGACGGCAATCCTTGAAGCCATCTTGTATGCGGAATCCCATTCGTTGGATAACACTTTAATTTTCTCGGACTCCTTAAGCTCTCTTTACGCAATTTCTGCTAACCCATTTAAATCAAAACTTAAGTCCCCTCTTGTACTAAAGATTCGCCATGCTTTGTTCAGATGCCTCTCTCGGGGTATCAACATTATACCGGCTTGGATTCCAGCTCACAGTGGTATTTCGGGTAATGAAATAGTTGACTCTTGTGCAAAGGAAGCTGTGGAATCTGGTGACTTATTTATCACACTTAAAAATTCATACCCAAGACATAGTATCTTCGGCTAAGACTCGTCTGGAAAAATCATGGGAATCTTCATGGCAGTCATCTAGAACTTTAAAGGGTAGACATTATGGCCAAATTCAACCGTCAATACCTAAAAAACCTTGGTTTTTCAAGTACAGGGAAATGCGTAAGACTGTTACATCAACTATCTGTCGGCTTCGACTGGGACACTCCTGCACGCCAGTACATCTCGCTAAAATTAGGATAAGGGATAGCTCTCTTTGTGAATGCGGCCTGGCTGACGGTACTCCCGATCATTTGTTTTTTGAATGCACTAAACTTCAAACCTCATTGTATGACATCCTCCCCGGTAAGATCCCCCGTCCCGTCAATCTTAAATTCTTATTGACTCTTTCGGACCCTTCCTTTATTCACATCCTTTCTAAATTTATAACCTCTAACAAGATTAAACTGTAGTTAGATGTAGAATTATTATTTTATTTATGTATGTCTTCTTTTTATGTCTAACACCCTTAATATGTAATCACTTAACATTTAAATTATATGTTAATTTGTGCTGTCCTAATTGTTGTTTGTCCGGTCCTTTTGTTATAGAGAGATCTCAACTCAAAGGAAGTTTCACCGATAACTGTACAACGTGATCCCCTTCGTGTCATCTTCAATACGTGATATTGGCGGAATTACTGAATTAAATTGAATTACTTTTACGGGGAATACAAAACCTTAGATAGCCAGAGCTACATGAATAAAGTCCGCACCAAGTTGATTTGGCTTAGAGAGGGTTGTGACCGCTCTTTCTCGCATAGGATAAGGTGATTTGAGAGAGATGGAGAGAGAGAGAGAGAGAGAGAGAGAGATAGAGATAGATAGAGAGAGAGAGAGAGAGTTGAATTATCGCTCAGAACCAGATAAACTTGGTGCAAACTGATAGATGCTGAATAGATAATCCCACAACCACATAAGATTAATTTACTTTTTAGTCCAAATGTATCCAGATATACAACAATGTTGCGATGGTGATGTAAATAAATCTTGCAGGTGGGAACTAAATCAAGCACCTGTGTTTGCCCTGTCACCACATCTCATGTGCAGTGAGACGGAACTGCACTATCTGCGTCAGATCAGGTATGGTAACTTTTTAACCCATGGCCAAAAAATTAACTCCCATTGTGTAAAAAGCGAGAACGTACTTACGACGCGAGTGAGCGTGACAACGTACCTATGGAGTAGTGGAGGGGCGCGCCATTCTCTACTATAACCCTAATCGAAAACATTGAAATCCATCACAAGATTTTCTTAGTATGGAAATCATGGACATAGCTTTTAAGGCTCAGATACATTAGGGGACAAAACTCATTTAAATTCTACATGACGCTGCAAAGCTGACAGTTTCCGGAAACATGCCCCGCGTTTTTTTTTTGTTGCAGCGACATTTTGCAGCAAATTGGTCTTATTCCTGAATACCACATTTGTTAGTTTATTTTGAGAACAGGCGATTTTGAGAGTTGTTTAGTACTTTAAGGCTAGGGAAGAAAATTTCCCCCAACCATACATTTTACCATAGTAAAATGTGGCATGATTCGGGACATTGTGCAACGTTGCAGCGTCACATTGCAGCGAGTTGCAGGTATTTTGTCCCTGGTGTAACTGAGTCTTAATATGTAAATAGCTGCATCATAATCGGCAGCTTGTTTCCGCCCGCTAATGGTTCCACCTACTACTATTCAGTGTTCAACTATGCAAAATAGCTGCACACTGAAGCTGTACTATTCAGTGTTCAACTATGTAAAATAGCTGCATACTGAAGCTGTACTATTCAGTGTTCAACTATGTAAAATAGCTGCATACTGAAGCTATACTATTCAGTGTTCAACTATGTAAAATAGCTGCACACTGAAGCTGTACTATTCAGTGTTCAACTATGTAAAATAGGTGCATCATTAATTGTTTGTTATTTTCATACTAACCCAGTGAGACAATCATTATGTTCCTGTTGCCTCGGTGCTACTCACTGTCCCCGGCTTCGCACCTCATGAGAGAGGCTTTCGCTTGCAAGAGTAAGTCATTCCATAGTTCTTTAGCAAGAAGATAGATAGATAGATAGTCTAAAGAGCGTTTTTTAGAAGTCGCATTTGACATATGCGTCGGTCTCCTTCTCCTTGTAGCGCCTAGAAAGGGAAGGAAAACACAAACACACTGTCCCGTCTCTTGACAGATGGCAAATGCGACTTTTACGAATGGCTACACTTGAGAGTATTTTTAGTCTATATATTCGCCGAAACGGTGTTATCGGAAAGAAATGGAACTGGCACTTTTTATGAATTATGATGCGCCTTAGGCCTTTTCCTATGTGGCACAGACAACGGTCTATTAACTTGTTTTGACGAAACGTTAATGTTGAGCGTCAACTTATCTCTTAAGAAGTAAAGGCTGCATGCATGCATTTTTAAGTCATTATATAAAAACATTCGCGTTTATTTCTTTCCTTTTAACATTTTCGGTGAATATACTATAGTCACTGTTACAACACATGTTACATAACATAGGACAATATATGTGACATAAGAAAATATTTTAAAGTGTTCTGTAAACAAGAAAGAAAGCATGCAGGTCTACAAATAAATAAGCAATAAAATCCACAAATGCATTGCAAATAGAACCATGTTTACATACTGAATCTTGCGACAAGCACTGCACTGCCTTGCCTTCTAAACAGTTATCATCTTTATCTGCTTATTTACTTTTAAAACAGCTCGACAGCACCTATGACACTACATACATAGGTATGTAGTGTATAGGTACAGACTTTAGATGTGTACTATCAACTTGTGTAACTGACTGGAGATGCTCAGAAAGGATTGAATTTCATGAGCAAATCCTTTTTTGGCCTCTTTTACAATATAATACGATCCTATCACAGTCTTTTCTTTATCACCTTTATGAGTTATGTGTGAAAGATAATGATATTTGATCATAGTTATCTTCACCTAAGCTACCACAGTGTTTCGCCCCAAAATTTCTTCATTCAATAATATTATAATATCCGTGGTTCCATTTTTCTGGTCTGCTTACGATCATTACATTACATGACAGAGGCAATAATTGAGAAATTATGCTTCACTTGACGAGCTCTGTGGCGCAGCGGTTGTGGCTCTGCCTACCATGCAAGAGATCCCGGGTTCGATCCCCGGCTGGGATGGAGAAAAAAAAACCCCAGATCTTGGATGTTTATATGTGTGTGATGTCGCTGTTTCTGGTTCCCACGACACGGTATCGTAGTGTGGGGCCAAAATCAATGTATGTGTCTCTATATAGTTTATGTTATGTTATGTTTATGTACTTGTGCCTCTGCACCCGAGCTCATGAAAATGCGTACCAACAAAATGTTCTCTCTTCCCAGTCCTCCAACCAGCAATAGACATGCTGACCGAGCCAGACTACATCAATCAGAAGATCATCCAATATCTGGAAGCTCAGAAGGAGGTTGATGAGATGCACAACCGAACGCACGAATATGCGAAGACGTTCGAAGATTACATCCGGCTGATAAATAGTTGCACTAGCGTTGATACTCTGAAGAGGCTAAGGTATGTTTTGAACAAATAACATCTAGTTCATTTTGGTGGTACCAAATAGGGCAGAAAACTTCTGAAAGTGTTAGCCACTAGTCCGACATCCTCATCTTACTGCGCTGAGCCAGCGTTGTGAAGTATGGCTCGATCTTACAGAGTTCTAGGAAAGGTCGGAGTAGACATTTTATAATCTACATTTGATAATTTACATTAACTTGGTATTTTAGTCTTTGGGATTGAGTTCAACCTCAGAGTCATTACTCAGAGTTTCTTACCGATACTTTCCGTAATTTTCAAATCCAGTCATGCATGACGCGAACGCTTCGACCACCGCGCAAGGAAATATAATATGATGTTTGTTCTCTTGCTTCCTTAGAATCTAATTTCTCCCTTGCCCTATAAATTCAAATCCTGAATGAATAATATCTCCATTACGAATTTATGAACCCACATTCACTTGAAAGCCATTTTAGTAGATTAGTCACGCTCCACTTTCACTAATCAAAACAGTTCCAAGGATAGTTAGAATATGTAATGGGCGAGTGAGTGAATGTTGTAATTGGCCTGCGCCGCCTGTGCTATTGTTTGTGGCATCGTACCGACTCATATCATCCACTTATGATTTATTATTACACTTATTATTAGCTTAGAAATAGATAAAGAAATGGTAAACATATCTCCCATAACGGGAGTCAGGCCTAGATAATAACGCTAGATCAGAATTAATGGGATAACTAGATAATTCTCACATTAATACTCACTTGCGCTATGAATTAAACTCTTACGTCTTCATCCGCCCGGTGGCCCAAACTAAATTCAACCTTATAACGTTATCGACACGGATGCTGCACCGAGCTATTTGTTATGTGAAGGCTGTAATGGGAAAGATTACGCAAAACTTTTTGGTAGAGGGCCCTGTATGTTTATAAATAACTCAAAGAGATTCATCTATGGTTTGTTACTTGATAAATATTGTCAACAGCAACAAAGAGTTTCATTCCACTGATGTTCTGTGGATATCTGGATATTGACAATTCATTTATCTGAATTACGAAAACCTTTGCGAAAGGAGATGGGAAAATCGATGTATAGACCACTGCCCCAGAAATGTACAAAGACTCCTCAAACGCTAGTTAGCTTAAATATAGAACTTGTAGGAAATCATTATAGTATTTTATGTGACTGCTACATAATGGAGGGCATTAATACTCGAGAGTGGGTTTATGAAACGAGCCGAAGGCGATAATGTCACTCGAGAGTTTTAATGCCTAATTATTTACAGTTACATACACTAGTTTATCTACACACATATCATAAGCTCTCTTTGATGTGTTCAGGAACCGCATGTTTGACCGGCATTGTGACTCTCAGTTGTTTAGCTTGTTCTGTAGCACCAACTTCGAGCGTCGGCGTTCGAAATTTGAATGTCAGTACCAACTTCACAAGGCACGAGGCGGGCGTCGGCTTTCGAAATTTGAATGTCATAATGTGTAGAAAAATTACACATTATGGTCATAATGTGTAATTTTTCAGATAAGAAATGAGTTTTTACCAAGTAGTTTAACATTATGCTGATCGTAACGTGCGGTTTTTGTACGCAGTAAAGAGGGTTTATGATACGTGTGTAGATAAAATAATGAATAGTTATTAGCTTTATTTTTCCTGTCAGTCAGAGCTAGAGGTGGGACGACATGGCACCATTTTGCAATAAAAATTATGGGGCCTCCCCCCATTAGGGTTTAGGGGCAAGGCCGCAGGGCGCAAAACGGCCGCCGGATCAGCCGCAGCAGAACACTACGGCGGCAGTTACTTCGTAGAAACTCTGTGCGAATGAGCCTTAAGGAAGTGTGCGCACGGGTGACTTTGTCACCGTGGCAGTGCGTCAGTCTTCCTGCCTTTTCTAAGAGAGCTCCGCCGTCGTCGCACCGCAGCATCCCTCCCCGCCTCGTCTCCCTGGCCCCTTCTCAGTTGCGACGAGCAGCTGAATCGCCCGTCTGGCATGTCATTTAGATTTTTATGTAAATCTAGGGATCGTACCGAGGTACCAGATAAAAGACGTCGTTTGTTATCACCATGAACCGAAAAAACAAATAGCCTTACTTCTATATTGTATCTATGTTGCCTGCGTCGACTATATAACATACGTGAGAGAATATATTGAAACCATGGATCGATGGTCTTTTCCCACAAGACCCCATGGACCATCGATCGATGCCGTCGATCGACATCGATCGACTGCTGTGATAGGTTTGGCTGATCGATAAAACGTGCCTAGCCTATTTCCATCAGTCAGTATCTCCAGAAATTTATTCCGAAGACGATGCTTTTTTTTTGTAGGCCTGTAAGACCTTACTTATTACGAAGACGCAAACCAAGACTCTGGATGCGACCTTTTTTTTAGAGCTAGAGAACGCTCATTTCATCATGTCATTCACATGACAATTTTATAGCATTTTTTGGATGATTTTCGAATGAGTACAAATGATATTGCAAATCTCTTAAAACAAGGTTGCCCCTTAATTACAAAATTTGATACTGTTTACAGACAATCAATTTCACCTAAAAGTCTATTACTTATAACGCTCAGATTTCTGGCCAGTGGTGATTCATATCGACGGCATCGATTGAGGTTGATTGAGAAACTGTCATTCGACGTCGACTATTCCATCGATCGACGGCATCGATCGACGTCGATCGATGGGTGTAATAGAAACTGTCGATGTCGATGTCGTGGCTCAAGCAGTCTGTGACGCTCCGTGTTAAATATAAAATTAAAATAGTAAGGGATTCCAGAACCTGGGTGTGGTCCAGCTCCTTTACACGGCCCTAGTGAGAACCAAACTTAAATCTAGCTCGGTTGTTTGGAATCCGCACGAATGCTCATACGTCCTTATGCTCGAGAAGGTACACAAAGCTTTCCTAAGATACCTATATATATAAGACGAAATTTTGATACTGCCCTTACTTTTATCCTTCCGCTTTTATTTTGGGTATGCTCGGATAGAACTCACTAAAGGTCCGACGTCGTAACACCGAGCATCATCTGACTGTGTGTCGATTGTTGCGAGGCGACAGTGACTGTGTCACGCTTGTCGGTACCGTAGGCGCGCTATTCGTGCCCGACAAATATCTCCGCGCGCGCAGGCATCAGCTGTTAGCGGGCGGCACGCACCGCACGGTGGCGCGCCAGCAGTCTCCGCTGGTGAGGGCTCGGGACAGTCTCAACGCTCTTATGGCTGCAGTACCACGGACTGATCTGTTTGGTGATGCATTGAGGCATATTGTGCGAGATTGGGGCAGGTTCTGCGAGGAGAATGTGTGAAAGGATTGTGTGATGTTGTAATCTAAACTGATTGTATTGAGATTTTATCTGACATTGATCTATTTAAATTGTATTTTTATTATGATTTTTTATATTTTATGTGTGCTGTGGATATATATAACGCTTTGGATTGTTATCTGACTGATCTATTCAACCGTCGATCGTTTGGTGGATTAGCACCCTCACAGTTCTATCGTGACTTGACTATTATGTCTATGGTATGGAGATAAGTCGCCCGCATGCATGAAAGATTGACATCTTTACCCATTTATGACGGGGACTCCTCTGTTAGCAATATGTATTTTCAGGTATCTTTATTTAGGCCATTGATGTTACCGAATCGGTAATCAATCAATCCGTTCATAATATCCGGTATTTCCTCTAAACGGCACAAGTGCTGCGACCTATCCAGCAAAGAGGTCAAGATTGATGATGATTTTTTATCTACCGTTAGCCTATTCAGTTTATAACACATGACTTACCTCGAATGTTAGTCATCGTGCCAAGATAGCGAGAAGCAGAAGAGGCAAAGATGACGTAATGTGACTCCGCAATCGTTGCCTGGCTACAACGCAGTTAATGCTCCCCATGCTGAATAAAGGCGCGATTGATGAGCAAATTGCGCTAGCAAGTAATCAAGTCCAAGTAGAATAGCGAAACGTCAACAGGCAGGCACACACGATTAGTAAGGAAACAAGCAAGGGTCAAAAGTAGAAGTAGGCTTGATAGTTGGACGTAGAAATCCAAAGAAAAGCAAAAGGCACGAGCGAGAGCGACCAACTAAACGTTATTGTAGACCGAATTGTGTAAAGTTCTAAGCTCGCGCTAAGTCGGCAACACGGTTTCACAATTTCGGACCGCAGGATCCTGACGCCGATGCTCTCACGCCACCTAGCGAGCTTTTGGCTTTTGTTTTTGACAGTAATTGTTATCGTTTAGTTATTACAAAATGATGCTATGATCCATCTCTAGCCCTTACTTACGACATCAAAAATCACGGAATCATAGAAAATAAACTAACAAATATTAATTATTTAATTATTGCCTACATGTTCTACAAACTAAGTAGTGACGTAGTAATTTATGAATTAATATTAATTTGGCTTGTGAGAAGGCTTTGTACATTGCTGAGGCAGTCGTTTAGCCATATCATTTGCTTCACTTACTTTTTATCTGGGATTAATTTCCTCATTGCTGACTAAATATTATCTACAAACATTGTGCGAAGCTAAATAGAGAAGCAACCTGTCAAATTAGTTCCAATTAGTGATGGACATATCACACGGATTATAATTACATTAGGAGTAGTATTTACTAGTACCATGAAAAAATGTTACAGGCACACCTTAATGCTAGTTTCAGGCCCCTATTTATATTTCTATACACTCAATATACATTGAATATCTAACAAACTTCCGCAGGTACGACATCGTCACACAAATCATGCAGGCGACAACACTGCAAAACGTCAAAAGAGCCAAGGGCATTGACGTAGAACATCTAGACAAGGCTGGCGGTCAGATCAGCGCCACCAAGCAACAGATGGCTGATGCGAGGAAACTGAACCGGTACATATCGCAACTGACGATCGCTAAGGCGGAGTGTGAGACGGCGTTGAGGAATATGGGATGGGACGGCGCGTTTCCTACTGTTGAGTCTGACAAGGTACTATAGTTTGTCATTGTGTAGTTTCAAATCTAAATGGCGACATATTTATCAGTAAAACCTTTATTTTTATTTTTATATACAGGCACACCGCTTCTGGCACACGCTGTTTCTGGTTCCCACACTAGGTATCCTAGTGTGGGAACCAGAAACAGCGACATCACACACATATAAACATTTAAAACATCTAACATTTAGATATAAGGGGATAAAGAAAGTTTTTTTTTGTTTTTTCTGGTTCCCACGACACAGGGTATCCTAGTGTGGGGCCAGAAGCAATGTAGTGCTTCTATATAAATGTTTATGTTTATGTACGCCGCGTCACAATGCTTGCTATAAATAGAAATGAAGCGTTGACGCTGACGTAATACAGGAGACCAAGGCTTGAGCCCGTTTGTAGTTTATTTAGTACTACTTCTCCAAGCCAACTAGACGCCTTCAAAGTTTTGTTTCACGGGTGTGATATGAGACGGAAGATGTCTGACATGTGTCTAGTTGGCTTGGGGGGAAAGTAGAGGTATAGCTGTAGCTGTATTCTGTAGCTTTATTATGTTTTTCTGATATTAATCGCGATACCTGTGAAATTTAAAAATCGCCAAATCAGAACTGTCGCAATCGCATTAACTAGCAAAGACGCAATAAAAGATAACTCGTTTTAAATAATCGTGTCCTGAACGGTCGATTTTTCAATGCAATTGATATCAAAATAACATAATAAGGCTACGTTACACGAGTCGCAATCTCATTAACAAGCAAAGACGCAATAAAAAAGAGCTTGTCGCAATAAAATCGCAATAGGGCGATTTTTCAATGGGATTGAAATCTCAATAACATAATAAGGCTACTGTATTTCTGATATCAATCGCAATACGTGTCAAATTCAAAAATAGACCAATCAGAACAGGCTTATTTTATACACGCTGTCTTTTCCAGCGATGTGATGAGTTGATTTAGAATGTTAATGGCATTGCGACTGATGTCAGAAATTCACAACAAGGGCACTGCATTTCTGATATTAATCGCAATACTGGTTAAATTGAAAAATCTATCAATTGCGACACGTATTGTTTACAAGAGCTGTCTTTTCTAGCAATTGATGTCGGAATACAGAATAAAGGCTAGTACTGACGACCTCTCAGTCAGACCACACCATTGAGTCACAGAATACTTAATAGTTCTACGTACAGAAAGATTACTCCTCAAATACACTTAAATAAATAGCTGCTCTCGCTGCGCGACAATAAAGCGCAATTTAGCTCGCACCTGCGCTACGTAACACAATCGCTAAGTACCTACAGAATCGGTTGCCCCGCCCGTGCAGGCTAGATTGCGCCGCATTTACTACGCCTGAGAGCTTCTTTTACTCTGACATCACAAGGTCGTCCTGTAAAATCCTATGTCGCTTGATCACGGTAGGGTTATCTACGTGCGATTATTTGTGTTTGTGAATTTTAGTCCACTATCTAAGAGAGTTGTTATTAGTACTTATTCAGGCTATTGGCAAATTCTAAGGCTAGGTAGGTACCTACCTCCTTACTTATGTAATTGTCATTTGTTTTACACTGGCTCTAAAGTTTTTACTTTTAGTTAAACAAAAAGGTATTCAATTAAACAAGAATCGAATTTTATTTGTGAAAAACCCTTGGGCACCCTAAAATGTTAGCTACTTAAGTCATTGTTGTTGCAAAAATCACAGAAAAGTTGCTTATGAGGAGTGGTTAGCGCGCGACGCGACTGCCAGCCAAGCGAGCGGCAATATAACTGAATTCCCGTCAGGCGGGTTGGCCGGTCTAACGTACCTAAACTGTACATCGAGACCCCCCTGATTGAGTGGCTCGGCCTACCATGCGAGAGGCGATGTCGCTGTTTCTGGTTCCCTCGAGACCGGGTATCCTAGTGTAGGGTCAGAAACAATGTATGTGCCCGTATATAAATGTTAATGTTTATTCCAGACCGTCCCCCTCCACTTAGTCCTAGAAAGCGTGACGGGTCGCCGCCACCTCACCTCCTTCTTGGAGAGCGTCTGTTCTCAAGGCCTGGTCGGGTACTGGACGTCAGTGGAGGAACTGAGGCACAGCCCCAGAAGCGCCTGGCACCAGTTGGGCGCCGAGATATTCTATACGTATATTAGGTCGCCCAGTGCTGAGATAAAGGTGGATAAGGTAATGTCACCTACCTAACCTAACCTAACCTAACCTGGATTGTAGGGTTCCGTAGAGAAACAAGGACCCCTTATAATTTCGTCAAGTCTGTCTGTCAGTCCGTCGGTCCGTATTTCACAGCAACTTTGTGCAGAAACTATCAGTACTACGCAGTTGAAACTTGGTATGTCGATGTATTCTGTGAACCCCTTTACGATTTTTATATAAAAATCGAAAAATTTAAATAATTAAGAGGTGCTCCCCGTACATGGAAATGAAATCTTTTTTTATTAATCAAATTTATATGTGTAGGATGTCTATAGATAGGTCTTTAAAAATGAAGTTGAGGATCCTAAAACCATTTATCCTCAAAGTAAATCGTTAAAGAGTCTTCCAAAGTGGAAAATTGTGTTTAAATTTTTTAAATGTGTATCCCAATATATACTTTCAACGAAAATTGGTTTGAACAAAATAAAATAAGCAGTTTTTAAGATATAAATAATTTATTAAAAACCGCAAAGATAACTTTCTCATTCATACAAACACCATGAAAAATAAAGTTACAACACAAACATCCAGTCACATAATTACTTGCTCCAATTGAACCCTTCATGGGCGAGTCCGACTCGCACTTAGCCACTTTTTGAAATTACTGAAGCTGTTCAGTGGGCGCCTGGGCGTCGCAACTCATCACCTTTCTAAGGAGGTCATTATGGGTTTAAGACAATATTATGGCGACTTCTTCATTGCGCTTCTTCTCTGAAACGTGTATTGAGCCATATTTGAATAGAAATACAGTGTAAACTCTATCTCAAGGGACTGTGCATATTTTGGCGTTATAGAGAGTTTTCGTTAAGTGGAGAGAAGATAAATCTGTAATAGAAATAGAAAAAGTTTATTTCAGACTAGTGTTAGTTTTACATTTTGAAAGTTTGTGAGCAACTAAGAATATGATAACGTATAGATAATCCATGACTCCTACTGGCAACAGTCAACAAGTCAAGCAATCCCTATTTGTAAACAAAAGAACGGATTTCTTAGAAATTCGAGTTTATTACGGGCTAGTATAATAAAGCGACAAAAGAACGTACACAGCTGAGCAGTTTTTACTAATTTTGGCCACTTAAAAAGTACTTTTTTAAATTTAATTATTATATTTATTATTAAATTGCTGTCGTTATTGAGAGTGGTTGTAATGCTATAAAGAGTGTATCATTGTATGGGAAACAAGCTTAACCAACCAAAGCCGAGTGATGTCGACGCTTTAGGGAGTTTGTCGTTAAATCGAGTGATGTTACATAGAGTTTACACTGTATAACAAATCTCAAACTTTCAGGATACAAGAAAACGGATGGAAGCTTTCTTATTAGGCGACAAGGGCCCTGAAGTTTTCTACGAAGTACAAGATTCAGTAGTCGATACAATACAGGAGAAATACTATCCCTCATTCCTGTTGAGTGATCAGTATAAAGCACTGCTCAAAGACCTTGCTACAGAAGAGGCTAATCAAGGTAGGTATTTATCGTGCAGACTATCTAATAGGTAATTGATAGAATAAAATAGGTGTATTGATGATACGATGAGATCAAGGCCTTTAGGGAACATGGATTCCTTAAAAGTTTACGGTTTTAAAAGTAATCGTATAATTTTCTAGGTTGATTATCATTGACTGAGCGACGAAGCGGTTCCGTTTCTGCTTGGGCAAAAATGCTTTCGTATGCCCGGATTTCCGGATGCTCTCCTCTGCAGATTACGTTTCTCAACCGATTCTCGTGACATTTTATGAGCAGGTTAAATAACTATACATAAGGAACTGTTTTGTCGGTTCAGATTTTGGATTTTTTCAAAACGCCCCGGAAATTGCAATTTTGCTGTGGGGCCCAGCTAACTCAATTTTTGTTTTACAAAAAGGGCTATTAGAGGTAACTGTTCAAAGAAATAAGCATTATGACTACCACCGTGTCAATATATTTAGGAAAATATATGTATACGTTAGGAAGAACATAAATAGCTTTACTAAAAATGTTGACAGGCACAAGCAAAATATTATAAGAAGCGGAAATAAAATTGATTGAATTGAAAAAAAAACCAACCTCACTATAGACTAGCTAAAGTTAGAACTTCATTAAAGATTAAAGAGAGATATTAAAATTGTCAAGGAAGAAAGTTAAAGGCATTGTAATAAAACACTACCTTTTAATAGTAGTTTATCTACACACGTATCATTTTACACAACCCTCTTTACTGCGTACAAAAAACGCACTTTGTAAAAACTCATTTCTTATCTGAAAAATTACACATTATGACCATAATGTGTAATTTTTCTACATATTATGACATTAAAATTTCGAACGCCGACGCCCGCCTGCGTGCCGCTCCTAGTTTGTCTGTGAAGTTGGTACTGACATTCAAATTTCGAACGCCGACGCCCGCCTGCGTGAAGTTGGTACTACAGAACAAGCTAAACAACTGCAGAGCCACAATGCCGGTCAAACATGCGGTTCCTGAACACATCAAAGAGAGCTTATGATATGTGTGTAGATAAACTAGTGTATGTAACTGTACTTAATTAGGCATTAAAACTCTCAAGTGATATTATTATGAAACTCGCCTTCGGCCAAATAGATTGCGTTACCAAAAAAACTTAATAAATTTTCGTATGCACTATTTATGCTGCGCAAAGTTGTCGATACTGCGTCAGTACTGACTGCATATCATGGATTTGTAGTATCAACACTTCGTTATGGCATAATATTCTGGGGTAACGGAGTTAACAAAGACAGTGCTTTTAAAGCCCAGAAGAAATGTATTAGGGCTATCTTCTCATTTAAACGAACGGACAGCTGCAAACCGCTCTTCAAACACCATAAACTGCTAACTCTGCCTTCGTTATACATATATGAAATAATTATGTTTGTTAAAACCAATCCCGAACTGTTTCAAAACCTAACAAGCCACCGCAACAACAAAAAATACATGCTCCTACCCACCCAACAGCGCTGTTCAGCAAAAGCGTTTTCGGTATGACATCTAAAATATATAATAGGATACCGGTACCTATTTTGAATATAAAGAATACGAACTTGTTTAAATTAAAACTGAAGGAATATCTAGCTGCTGAGGCATATTACTCCATAAATGAATATTTATTATGATAATGCGCAAAGTATGCTAATGTGTTGACATCTTAATAGATATTTTTTTTTCTGACATTTTAATTCGTGACAATAATCTTATCTAATTCAATTCTCATTTAATTTAATTTTATCTTTTTGTATGCCTGAATGTTGTGCTGTACTGACATGCTATCAATTTCTTGTTTTGACATGTTTAAATATTCTAGTTACTTGCGTTACTTTAATTAATGTATCACCTGTTGATTTATTTGTATGCCTAATGGCAGGACATTAGAACATTGTGAAATATAACATCTTATTTATAACTACGATCCACAATAAAAAAATCTGATTCTGAGTCTGATTCTGATTCTCGTTTCATAAACCCACTCTCGAGTATTAATGCCCTCCATTATGTAGCAGTCAATAAACTACTATTATGTGACTGATACACAATGAAGGGCATTAAAACTCGAGAAAGGCGAGTTTCATAATAATATCACGCGAAAGTTTTAATGCCTAATTATGTACAGTTACATACGCTAGTTTATCAACACACGTCATAAGCTCTCTTTGATGTGTTCAGGAACCACCGGCATTGTGGTATTGATCATTGCTCTGCACTTGTTTAGCTTGTTCAGTAGTACTAACTTCACAGACAAACTAGGGGCGGCACGCGGGCGGGCGGCGCCGTTCGAAATTTGAATATATCGAAATATTGATTATAGTCATGATGTAAGTCAGATAAGAAATGAGCTTTTACCAAGTAGTATATCATTATGCTGGTCGTAACGTGCGTTTTTTGGACGCAGTAAAGAGGGTTTTGATACGTGTGTAAATAAAGCATATTATAGGTTAGATGATTACATTATTGATAAAGTGGTATGGAGCTCTCCAGCACACATGTGTAAAACAAGAACTTTTTTGAAAAAAAGAAAAAAATATATAGAAAAGAAAAGTAGGCCGTTTTGCAGTGTACGGGTTTCTTGCGCCGCTTCTTCTCCGTTGCCGTTACACGTTCCGGCAGTAGTTTGTCTTGCATTCTATAGATTGAAATGACTTCAAAAAGTGTCCGTAAGAATCTATTTATGAAAGAATTATTTTTAAGTTTGAAGTTTACTTATTACTTTCATACTCTATGTACGTAACCATAGTTGCATTCATAAAGTTGTGTATGTGGTATTGAAACAAAATTCAGTCGGGATCTTTGTTTTTCTAATAACTCCACTTGTTAATCCGATAAACTTCAAGGGGTCGGGGGTATGAGAGGGTAGAAAATATAAAAAAAAAATGCATATTTTCTGTATTGCTCGCGAAGTCAACAGCTCACAAAGCCGCTAGTTTTATTTTTGATAACTTTTTCTATGACATGTATTGCTTTATTATTACAGTGAGTTAGGCCGGGCCGCATACTCATTATTAAGTGCTATTTATATTTCAACCAAAACCCACTTTTATCTTCCAGAGCTCAACTCAGAGCGATCGCCGATAGAAGACCGTCAGTTGTCCAACGAATCAGTCTCATCTGCTGAGAGCGTCGCCGGGACTGTACACCTCACGGAACATTCCACTTACGCAAGACGGAAACTGGAGCAACTGCAGGAGCGGCATAATAACAAGACGCAGGTGCCATACTCAGATTGCGATAACATTACAATTTGAACTGATCAGGATAAGATGAAACAAGACCGATATAATGGGGCGAGACAAAACAGGATAGAATAGGACAATAATTATAATACCCGATAATACCTTGGACACTATTTACACACATTGATCTAGCCCCAAACTAGGATTCCCTGCATCTTGGGTACTAGACAACGATACACATACTTATATAGATACATATTATACTTAGATAGATAAACAACCATGACAACAACAACAAATATCCGTTCTCTTCAAACAAATATTTGACCCCACCAGGACTCGAACCCGGGATCCTTGGCCTCGTAGGCAGGGTCATTGTCGACTCGGCCATTCGGGTCGTCAGACAGAGCTGGAGAGAATAAGACGGAATCACTCCTCAATGAACTGACACCACTTTATAACGATTCCCTCATTCTTGGTGATTTCAACACCTGTCTCCTTAAACACAATCCACGGTCTGCCAGACTCAAGTCCATGGTCGACTCCTTTAATCTGCATATTCTGCCGCTTGAAGCCACCCATTCCCAAACTCATTGCTCTCCCTCGCTCCTCGACATTATGATCATTTCCAATTTGGACAAGGTCGCAATACACGGTCAGCTAAGTTCTCCTTTCTCTTATCATGACTCATTTATCTTTCTTATAAGATAAGGCCTCTCAAGAGCAGAGCGATATTCCTATATATCCGGAACTTTAAGGATATCAACCATGAGTCCCTTTTGTCTGATGCCATGTCGATTGACTGGTCCCCTGTCACTACCAGTAAGACTTGATAATAAAATCGCCAATTTTAATTCTATTGTCCTGGGTCTCTATGACAAGCACGCCTACACACCTACAAAAAAGTGAGGGTTAAACACCACCCTGCCCCTTGGCTAACAGACACTATCAAGTGCCTAATGGCCAACAGGAATAGAGCCAAGTGTAGATACCGCAAGAATCCGACAGATGATAATATCCTCTCTTAGAAACGTCTTCGCAACCGTTGCAACCGTCTCGGTCGCGATGCTAAACGTCGGCACATACACGAATATATTGAGAACTACACTCCAGCTCAGGTGTGGAAATTCCTAAGAACGCTTGGTGTAGGTAAGGCCCGGGACCTACATGCTGGTAATGTAGATCTCAACGGTCTCAACCATATTCTTTCTGCCCCGCCTGTTGTGTTGGATCCCACTGTCAACGCTTCAGAGCCTGCGCTCTAAGTCCTTACCCAACACCACACCATTCAACTTGAGTAATGTTGGAATCGATGCGGTCAAGAAGGCGCTATTGGCAGTCAATTCGAAAGCTGTAGGCGATGACAAAATTTGCCTTAAAATGCTACTGACAATCCTTGACGAACTATTACCAGCAATAACACACGTTATAAACTTTTCTTTAGCTAATGGTGTCTTCCCCACAATGTGGAAGAAAGCACTAGTCATCCCACTACCCAAAACCTCCAGTCCCACCTCTTTCAAAGAGTACCGTCCCATTTCAATCCTGCCCATCCTCTCCAAAGTCCTTGAGACCATAGTCCATAACCAGCTTTCCTATTACCTCTCCTCAAACAATCTGCTAAACACGTTCCAGTCAGGATTCCGACCGGGTCATAGCACCGTCACGGTTCTGCTGAAAGTCACAGATGACATCCAGATAGCCATGGACCGCAAACAGCTTTCCGTGTTGTTGGCTTTACTTGATTTCAGTAGTGCCTTCAACAGCGTAGATTTCGATATTCTCGTTGAGCTTCTCAGATACCTGGACGTCTCTTCCTTCTATGCCAGCTGGTTCGACTCTTATTTGAGGGATCGGCAACAGTGTATCAGGACGGAAGAGACATCCACTGAATGGTGTGACCTCCTTTCAGGCGTCCCTCAAGGTGGTATTCTTTCTCCTCTTCTATTCTCGATTTTCATAAAATCCATCTCATATCATCTTTATGCTGATGATCTCCATATTTATCGCCACTTCTCTCATAACGATGTAAACTCTGCTGTGGAGGCATTGAACGCTGATCTGGAGGGGGTGAGAAGCTGGGCTTCATCCTTCGAACTCCTGGTTAACCTGAGCAAATCCCAGGCCATGATTATAGGTACCAGACAATCTCTTAACTTGTTGCAGCAACAGCCCATGTATAGCGATAAAGCTAAAATCCTGGGTCTTATCTTCGACAACCAGCTGTCCTGGTCATCGCATGTCAATGAGGTCAGTCGACGAGTATTTGCTACTTTTCACTCTCTCAGGAAACTTCAGTACTTTTTGCCTCGACAGACCAAAATCACTCGCTCAGTCTCTCCTTCTACCCCTCATCGATTATGCTGATGTCTGCTGGGTCAGTGCTAACGAAGAATTACTGAACAAACTCGAACGACTTCAAAATCTCGGGATTCGGTTTATCTTTGACCATGTATCACAGCATCGCAAAGAGCTGAAGTGGCTGCCAATACGTCTTCGTCGGGATTCTCACATCCTCAACATCCTCTACAACATTTTACGCAATCCGCGCTATCCAACCTTCTTACGAGACCGTTTTCCATTCCTTTCTTCGAGAAGGCCTCGGAGAACTCACGCGCTTTCAATGCTCACAACCCCACAGCATAACACCGCGTCCTATGAGCATGGGTTTAGATTCCGGGCCATTCAATTGTGGAATGCACTCCCCTGCACCATCAGGGACAGTCCTTCTCTTAATATATTTAAAAGTCGCGTGAAGAAGCATTACCTTTCTCTTTAGAAATATAGGTAGTTTGTATGTATTTATTAGTATATATATTTAAAATATATATATATATTTATATAGTATTTGTGTTTAGCATGTACGAGTATATTATATAATATTTATGTAAGCCCTCGTATATTTAGTTAATATTGTTTTATATTAGTTATAACATAAATCTAACCATATGTTAGTTATTTAGATATGTACTAAATTATATTGTTGTACACATTGTCACCCCTGCTCAGCAATCGACCATTCCCATCCTAATTTGGTTTGCTGGAAGAGATCTCTTATTAGAGATAAGCTCGCCTTTGTACACTATTTTTATGTAAGTCTTGTTGTCCATATATTAGTTGTGTACAATAAAGAAATTATGACGGAACGGTAGAGGGCAGGGTAAAATAGAACAAGACAAGACAGAAAAGCACAAACTAGATCACGACATGATAAGATAGCACGTAGCAGCACAGGGAATAGGACAGGCCAAAACGATGAGTATGACCCATGACATGTTAGGTCAGGCCAGAGTAGGACAAGAAATATCAGTTCACAACAAAACAAAACAAAAAAAACAAAACAGCTTAGGACAATACATGACATAACAGAATGTACAAGAGCGTCAAGACGAGAAAAAAGAGGATAAGATATAAAAATAGTTTATGCTAAATAGATTATTGCATTGCAGGCGTTGGCGGCGCTGCGCGCATCACTGCGTCCTGAGTCGCGCGCCCTTTCCCTGCTGGCCGGCGAGGTGGAGCGCCTGGCCGGCGAGCACACCCGCCTGGAGGCACATCTGCAGCGTACCGACACCTGGGCCGAGCACCTGGGCAGCTGGCGCGCCACCGTGCACAGCGCCGAGGTCTGACCAATCGTGTCCTATCGTCAACGGTCCTATCACATCCTATCATTTCTTGTCCTGTTCTATCCTATCTTGATCTGTTCTATCCTGCCATGTCCCGTTCTATCCTAGCTTGTCCTGTTCTATCCTATACCATCCACCCTATGAAGAAAGAAAGAAAGAAAATAATTTCATTGTTACTTACAAAACACAGTTGGAAGCCAAATAAAACTTAATAATAAAAAAATGCAATTTGCATGTCAGCATGAAAGGTCCGAGACTAGCCTAACCCAGAAACGAAATGCAAAACAATAACATTATACTAGTGACTATAACATTATCAATTATCGATTGCTTACAGATGATAGACGAGTCGAAGCCGCCGCAGTTTGTGATCGTGGTGCACATGGCGAGCGCGACGGACGCGGGCGATGAGGAACGCCCGGAACAGATCACCACCGGGTGGGTGCTGCTGCGGACACTCAACCAGTTTCAGGTACAATCTACGTTCTAGAAACTTCTAGATGTTGGCTCAATCTGTCCTACTCTGATCCTGATCTTACCTCACATTATCTCATGTCTGGTTCTGTTCTATCTTCTTATATCCTGTCCTTTGACCTATTATGTATTTGTCTTCTTTTGTGCTATCCTTCTCTTCATATTTTCCTTATTATTCCTTTCTCTTCCTATCGTACTGGAATCGAAGCCGCCCCAGTTGATCTGTAGTACATATGGCAAGTACGACGGAAGTCGGTGATGAGGTGCTGCTACGGACACTAAACCAGTTTCAGGATACTACCTGAAACTGGTTTAGTGTCCGTAGCAGCACCTCCTAGAATATTCTAATAGTATCTTCAATCTTTTGGTAGGCGTTTTGAATAACGAGTTGAATCTGGTAATTGGCTGATGAGTTTAAACAGATATACTGGATTACGAGTTATTTGTGCAACATTTGATGGTGTCAGGCTTTGACGATGTATATGTCGTTACCATATCGTAGAATTTACTATATCATGAAATAGCCAACCATGGTTGAATTAGAACGTTCACTGAACTGAGAAATATTTTAGGGCAAAACACTGCGGTAGCTTAGGTGAAGACTTAAGGGGGTGAGCGCAGCGAAGCCCCTGAATAATCTTAGTGTTAGTTCGACATATATAACACAAAAAACACCTCGTAGTACTGAAAACAAATGCTTTTCAGAATACATGTTTTCGTGAACTTCAACCCATTCAGATCATTTCATGAAATAATTGACTATACCGTGAAATGGTTGGCCATTTTATGAAATGATCATCCATGGTAGGCTATTTCATTAAATGTTCAAGTTCTATGATATAACTACGATATACATATTTGCCCGTGGCGCGTGTTTGCAGCGTTCTTTTCGTATTCTCATAGTTCACTGTCTTAAAACTATTAGTTTATCATGTTGGAGCACCTTCATAGGTTTCTGAAATCCATATCGACATTATCGGCCTGTTGTTAAGCATAATATGCATCAGACCTCAGATTAACGAAACTCTTTGCTTGCAAACTTTATGCATCGCACTGTCAAACATAAGTTCCGCTACCAACAAAGAGGTTGGATGTAGTAAATAAATTAATCAACGACGAAGGAGTTTCAGTGATGCTAGATCTATGTCTACCAACGCCATCTAGCGAAAGAGGCTCAACTTTCCATACAAAATATTTTTCGATTTTTTGGCAGTTTCTTTGCGTTTTTCGTTATTTTTTTTTATCTAAACCTCCTCTGGACTGAGAAACATAAAACTAAACTAAATAGGTATTATACAAACCGATCGGGCCCTTTTAGAGATTTAGTAAGACTAACGTACAGCTATGTATTTTTATCAGTATAGATTGGGAAGTATTTTCGTACAAAATTTCACCAAGTTGTGACGTCGTTACTATTAATATATTAGACTTCTGTCTTACAATCACTTTTAAATTAATAAATTAGACGATATACGATATGAGTGCCCTAACTTTTAGTGGACCCTCGAGCCGGATATTAGGTATGTTTATGTTGACCTAACTATTGATTTTTATATTTCAGGAACTACACCGAAAACTAAGGCCGATGTGTTCCGAGCTGAAAAACTTGGAACTACCATCGAATTCTTTCAAATTTCTTTTCGGCAAGAACGACCGAAACTCATTGGAAAAGGCGAAGATTCTCATACAAAAATATTTAGAAGTAAGTATTTTTTCTCAAACATGCCATCGTTATTGCGTGCGATATAACAGGGGCCCAATTATGTACTGGAGATTGCATTGCGATCACATCGCGACCGCTCCGAAAGGCGCAAAACGCCGCATTTGACTATCACTCTCCAAACAAAACAGGTGCTGCCGACAAGCCAAACACGGCATTCCGCGCCCCTCGGAGCGGTCGCGATGCGATCACAATGCAATCCCCAGAGCAGAATTGGGCCCCAGGCTTGTAAGTATCACGTCTCGGGCCGCACAACTCGAGAGAACTGTAAAGGAATTTCATACTAAATTGCAGGCCTAGGCCGGGAAGCATTTTTTTATGCTAAAAGCAAAAGACAAAAACGGGTCCACGGAACTTACGATTATGCGGATAGTATCTTTTATCTTCTATCTTTTACAAGGGGATTGTAGTGCCTGCACCTGGCCCACTTGAGCGGGGCCTTTGTGCATGTCCCCTTCACCTGCACATCTACTACAGCCATCCCAACTCCTGCACCAGCTGGAGAAGGAGCCCTGGGTGTTCTAGGAGCTCGTGGGTGTTTGTTGTGTCTCATAGGATAGCCATCCTGGTTTCTGTTGTGGATGGACATGCCAGTAGCATATGCTCTACTGTTTCATCCACTTCCATGCACCCCCTGCACAGGGGGCTGTCCGTTGCACCTGTAATTGTCAAGTGTTTGTTAAGTGTACAATGGCCTGTAATAAGGCTTGTTAATGCGGATAGTACTTTTAAACTTAAATTTTTGTTTTTTGAGTGGTCTGTTTTTTATTTCATTGCAAATGTTTGAGAAAAGCACTATACATGCCTCTAGCCGTGAAAAGGGCTTGCCGGCTTCGTATCACTATACTTACTCAGCCGGCAAGCCCTTCTTTCCCGGCGTCTGCAGTAATGTAACATTATAGGTTAGTTTAGTTACTTTATTTTTTGCGTGCAAATAAGCATCCCATAACTGTAAAAGCATCTCGTATCCACCAAACTTTGCTAAGAAATCTCTCTGCTTGGTCTTGTTTATTGATTCATTTCCTAATATATATTTATTTTTAGTTTGTTCTAGAAGACGACAGACTGAACCAATGCGAGGCGCTGTACACATTCCTAAACCCCAGCTCGGAGTATTTGAAGCAAGTCGATCTGCCGAAGAAGACCAAGTTCTCCTTTTCAACGCTGTTCAAAAGGTAATTTCCTTAGTTACCTTTGTGCGTGTGTCTGCATCACAGACATTAATACTATTAATAATAGACACCGCAAGCACGTTCAAATGTATGAGAACCGAGCTTGTATTTTTTTTAATACCTACTGTGACGTCACGAGCGCATTTTAGTGATGGGTCGATGAGTTAAACGTGAAACCTATACCGCCGACATTTCTGGGGGCACCGCCGACATATCTGTGGGCACCGCCGACATATCTGTGGGCACCGCCGACATATCTGTGGGCACCGCCGACATATCTGGGCACCGCCGATATTTTTATGGGCGCAATGCGCCTTTTTATGACACGCGAAGACACTTGCTGCGTCTAACTAGAGTACTGGTCTGTGGTCTGCATGTTTGTTTGTAACGTTTTCACGCTTAAACTGCTAAACTGATTTTGATGAATTTTGGGAAAAGGACATGAACTTCCTTTCGTTGCGCGTCCTGTGGCCTAAGCCTGTTCATTATTATACTTACCACAACCGCAAAATAACCTAATTGAAAAAAAATCCTCGGGTTATGAATGTTTATATGTTAGTAACGTCGCTACTTCTGGTTCTCATGATACAGGATATCTTTAGTGTGGCGTCAGAAACAACGATGCTTCTGCACATGGTGACATTTAACTAGCTGACCGAATTTTGGAGAACATAGTACCAATTGCTATGAACAACCTTACCCTAGAAACATATGCTCGCAAACGATAAATGATTTTGGGTGACCCATAGTAACTTGGAAGCAGCTGATCAGTGACCCATAGTAACTTGGAAGCAGCTGATCAGTGACCCATAGTAACTTGGAATCAGCTGATCAGTGACCCATAGTAACTTGGAAGCAGCTGATCAGTGACCCATAGTAACTTGGAAGCAGCTGATCAGTGACCCATAGTAACTTGGAAGCAGCTGATCAGTGACCCATAGTAACTTGGAAGCAGCTAATCAGGTCAATGTTTTGAGAATAAATAGAAAATCAATGGATATCATAGTTTCCTTTTGGAAAGTAATTCATAATGACGGATACTATCATTCTCTAAAATTTGGTCAGTTAGTTAAAAGTCACCCTACATATGTTGATTTCAGCACAAGCAGCGAAGCGACCAGCAGGTCCTCTCAAGAGCGGGAAGCCTTCAACCATCTTTCTGCTGATGATGAAGAGATATCGCTGTCTCTGGACGGGAACGTTGTTGAGGCTGGTGGCAAAAGCATGACTGCCTCTATGATAGGTGAGTTGGACTATTTGTAGAGTTATAGTTTATTCATTTTGATAGTGTCACCTTTGACCGGGCCGCCTTGCCACCTGCCTGCTCTTTTCAAAGAACGCCGACACTTAAAGGAATCCGCCGCCAGTGTGACCTTAAATTACCTTATATATTTCTCTGCCGGCAGCTCCCTTTGAATGAGAGTCGGCGCTCTCTGAATAGAGCTGGCACGGGGCAACGCGCCGCGATCAAAGGTGACGCTAAAAAAATGAATAAACTTTATACAGTAGAAAGTGAAAAGAAAGAAAGTAGAAAGTTAGTTAGTTAAAATGACTTCAAGCCCTGAATCTATCGATAAACCGTAATATTTTGAGGTTAGATGTTACACATTTTCAATTTATCCTTCTATTCAGATTCAAATAGAGCAATAATACTTCGTTTCTGTGTCGTCATTACATCTACAAGGTGTTTGGTGCATTGTTTGCCAAATGTAAATGGCGGATGTCCACAAAAAGAAAGTTTTGGCCCAACCGATTTTTTTATTTCAATATTTTTAACTTCTAGGAAAAATCCTCCAGAATTACTGCTTTAAACTTGAATAAATAAAAAAGTGATCGTTAAAACTTGCAATTATTTACTGTTATTTGTTGTGTAATTTTGTACGGTTCTTTTGTAGTCAAAAATACAGCAAATTAACAAAAGTTTTTTTTTATTTACTTACAAATATTTTTTAAGAAGTAAAATTCTGTAACGAATCATCTTGCAATAATAAAAAACTAAACCAGGCTTTTTTCTTGATAGTTTAAAAAAAGTTCGCTGGTCTATGTTCTTTCTAGTAATGCTGTGGTTTTGATGATTAAATAATGTCCACATTATCTAATGAAGAATAGGCGGACATCTTATTGGCATATGACGACCCGAATGGCCGAGTCGGCAGTGACCCTGCCTACGAATCCAAGGGTCCCGGGTTCGAGTCCCAGTGGGGGCAAATATTTATTTGATGAGAACGGATGTTTGTACCCTGGTCATGGTTGTTTATCTATTTTAGCATAATATTTATCTATATAAGTACGTGATCGTTGTCTTGCACCCAAGATGCAGGAAATCCTAGTTTGGGGCTAGATGAATGTGTGTAAATAGTGTCCAAGTTATTATTATTATTATTGTATGGAAGCGCTAATGGTGTTGCACGAGAAGCGCAAAGAATTTATCAAGAAAGATTTCCTAACAGACGCTTACCTTCCCGCCACACATTTCAAAACACATACCGACGCTTACGCGAAACTGGTAATCTAAGATGTAGTGAACCTAGAGGGATAGTGATTCGACATAATGTCGAATTGAACGAACAGATTTTAGCGCTGTTCGCGGAACAACCGACCAGGAGCATTGGGAATGTTGCTCTGTTGCTGGACATTTCAATACAGGTTGGCCAAACGATCTGATATCAGACCCCTCGGCCAGACATTAATGCTTATAACTTTCCAACAGTTTAGTCACGATCTGGCATCTTTAAGTGTCACAAAATCGTAACTGAATACTGAAGTAGCAACCAGCTCCCAACATCCATTTGCTGAACTTTCTGATGTACATTGCTTCCATAGCCATATAAATTGTAAAAAATATTTTTGAATATTTTAAGGGGGGCTCGCATACAATTAAATGGAAGCGATATTGCCCTACCCTATAGAGTGGGGTATCGTTGCTTAGAGCTCGTAGACTAGATAAATACTCTTTTCTGTTTAAAAACAGAGGAATGAGAAGCTACCAAAGTCAGCTTTTTAAACAAATTATAAATATTGACAAATGAGTTTATTTTTAAAAATTGTGTCATGTTTCGGGTTCCGTACCTCAAAAGGAACCAATATAGGATCACTCGCGTGTCCGTCCGTACCTCCGTAGGTTATCGTTGAAGAGAGGTTCCCTTTATAGACTTTAATTATTTTTATTTTTATTTTAGATGTAAGTAAGTGATAATTTTCCTTCTGAAATTATCGAAAATTTCTGAAGTGATTGAAAAAGTGCAGAAAATTACCATCACCCCCCTGAAATATAAATAAAATATAAATGCACCTGGTTACATACATGGAGTATGAAAGTAGCCGCACCGATAACTTTGTAAACAATATTTTCCTATCCCTACCATTGTACGGTGGTACGGAACGCTTCGTGCGCGAGCCCGACTCGCAGTTGACCGGTTTTTAAGGTTTATATTCTAAATTTGTTACGGAAACCTAAATGTGCGAAGTCCGACACGCACTTGGCCGGTTTTTTGAAGTCTGTTGAAACATTGAACTTTGAACCGTCAGGAGCGGCGATGTCCGGCGAGGAGCGCGACAGTATAGCGGAGCCGCTCTACGCGCTGCTCAGCGAAGTGTTCGACATGCGCGGAGTGTTCCGCTGGCTGAGGAAGACCCTCGTCACCTTTGTGCAGATCACCTACGGCCGGACTATCAATAGGTATACACGACCTTTAACTTTTTTCGATAATACTCTGATTACTATATTATAGTATTAAGTACTATACTTTTTATAATGGTATGGAAGAGACTAGTTCCCACGATTCAGGGAATACAATTTTCTACTTTGAAATAAAATTATTTATGTTTTATTATACCTGACGTTACCTGGCTTTAAGCCTAATATTGAGAGTAGCATACTTGACTTCCTTTCCGGTGCGACGAAATTAGCCCCAAACAGCTCACTTCCTGTTTAAAACTCCTAAAATACATGTCATATCCGTTTTGAACCTCAGCAACATTGCGCGCGTAAAGTTTCAGAAATGGCGGCAATTGACGCCAGTGTTAATGCGCGCGCTCAATTTTCAGGTCATTGGCGTTTTGGTTTTCTTTCCGTGCGCACGCGTTTAACATAATTAAAAATATTCCTAGTTATTTTTCGAAATACCCTTGGAATTTTGTTACGGTTATAGTGTTAATTGTTCAGTGTAACAGCAAAAAATAATCCGTTTAATAAAAATCGCGGTAAATAGCCCCGCGTAGTGAATCATCGAGGAGTGATCGCTACAGCAGTTCCGCTTCCACGTCTCCGGAGAGGAGGAGCAGCCGGAGGAGAAGACATCGGGGGAGTAAGAAAGAATTCAAGGACAAGTGAACTGGTTTTTTTTTTCCAAGATTTAGCTAGTAACATCTCGGCAATGCATTATCGTATGGTGAATAGATCGAATGATGCAATGTTTAGTAACTCACACAATCTCTCAATATGATGATATGTTTGTTTCTGACATTGAATTTGACAGGAATATCAGGCCCTTTGATATAGGAGTGATATTAATAAGTAGCTAATTGTAACTACCCTCGAAAATACAAACATTGCACTCATCCGAATCTCACGACGAGAAAATCATAAGTAAATTCAATCCAATCAGGTTAGGTATTTGCCGTTCGCATGAGTTACAAACTTTTATTGTTCTGTGCTGGGGTTCATTGAACTCGAGTGCGCCAAGTCCTTCGATGGCAATCATACTTGGCGGGAACGTGGTTTGATCAAGCAGAAGGAGGCGCAAAATGGGATATTTTCGACGGTCATGTCTCGGCTTGTTGAGCACCAAGCAGATTCCGAATACAGGGATAAGGTATGTAATACAATAAACGAGATGTCTTCCGAGGGGGAATATAATAAAATCGATTCTGAGCAATTGCGAACTATTGACGTTAGACGAGTGGACCTCGTCCTCGTCGATCTCGTCGTCACGAATCTATATTCAATGCATTCACGACCGTCGCGTAATGGTAACCTCGTGCAAGATTCCGCCCTCGGTGGATATTCCATAACTAATCCCAGTTTTACAGATTTTATGTCCGAGGAAGGAGAAACCTGGAGATTTTTTGTGAGTTTGACCTCCAGACCAAGGCAAATAGAGGAGGCAAGCCCTTGCGCAAAGGGCTCCCCGCAACAGTTAGCCCGCGCCCGCGCGCAGCGGTGTCGCGCCCCCGCCGCCCGGAGCCCGGCTAGCGCTCCGGGCCGCCAGCCTGCGCAAAGCTGGCGCACGCGCGGAGGGGAAGCAGGAGGCAAACGACGACACGGCGACTGCGTGCATTTTCGTGAGTTCGACCTCCAGAGCAAGGCGAGTAGAGAAGGTGAGCCCTTGCGCTGCTGGCTGCCCGCTACACTTAGCCCGCGCCCGCGCGCAGCGGTGACGCGCCCCCGCCGCCCGGAGCCGGCATACGGCGAGCGCTCCGGGCCGCCAGCCTGCGCAAGGCTGGTGCGTGCGCGGAGGGGAGGCAGGAGGCGAACGACGACGCGGCGACTACGAGCCGCAGCCAAATGTAGGTGCCGCAGCCCAGTCTGAGCACCATGAGTACACCAATCAGCGCAGCTTGGCTACAGAGAAATTGAAATTCCCTCGTGAAGTGACCTGTTGATCATTCTTCGATACAGTTTCTGCAACTTAGTCCACCTGCGCAAGGTTTAAAGGGACATTGACATGCAGTTACGTCAGCCATTCGCGGTTATGCCGGTAGTGCCTGCGCGTAAGGGGACATCGCTACTAAACGCTCGTGTGAGTATGAAATGAATCAGTCTATGCGAGACGGTTCAATTAAACATCTTGCGCAAAGATGTAGTTATCTGATGGCTGGTTGTCGTGTATTTCTAGTATCCCGACGAGACTTGAGGTCTAGCTCAGTCTCTGCAACGTTTCCATCTGTACAAGGTTCAAAGCGACATTTTCATACAGAAACATCGCATGACGTGGGTAGAACGAGGCGGACAGAGTGGAGGCAAACAATTTTCCTACAGTTTTATTGTAACGTTTTACTCATTTACGTGATTTCTTAACGCTTTTTAAGCCAGTGACGAAGAAATATAAAATCAACACTATTTTATATCCCATTTATACAAATTACTTTATGACTTTCTTTATTTTGAAATCAATAAGTTCCATTTCAGCACGGCTGCTTTTAAGGGATTAAAAGGGAGTTCTAAACATTAGGTATGTGGCTGGAGGACCGGCTATCTATATAATACGATACTCAAAGGGTAAAAGAGTAGTCATAAACTACTCTTATTGTGGTGTTGGACTTACCTTTAATAAGTTAAACCACATTGTTAAGGAACTTTCAGTACCTACCTAGATGATTACCTCAAACCCCTAATATAACAACGCGTTACAATCTAACAACAGAGCCGTCGTTTTTCAATCCGACTGCTTTCCTCAATCCGGCAGGATATGGTCTAAAATATGCCTGATTCACTGCTTCAGTCAATTATCATTGTAGCAGTCACCTTTCAGATTCACTATCCAAAGATATAGTCTGCTAATATTATTCAGACAGTCATCCACCAGGATATTGTCGGAGCCATATAGAGAAGCTATCTACATTACTTCTCACAAATGACCTACGTGTCTCTGGACCGCGCAGGTCTTCATAATTCACTAGGCAAGCGGCTGTAAGAATTCACTTTTCAGTATATTAGCCAAAAGGAGCTGATGACAGTCCTCGAGTCTCTCAGGACACTAATATTAATTTGAGATCGTGATATTTTTTTCACATCTCCACTATTTATTTGGTTGTTTCTCAATAGTTGCCTTACTTCGACATATCCCAAGCGAACAGCAGAGGCAGCTTCAACCAAATCGACGAAATAGACGCAATTTAAGCGTAATGTGTCTTGGATGTGGCTGGTACGGCATACAGCCCACAAGCAGAGTTCCTTAATATTTCTACAGCTGTTCCGCGGAGTAGGTACTCCACATAGTAGAGGAATAATAATTACATATAAAGTGAGTAGCAATGAAGCATTGAATATCGGACTGAGCATGATATACATTAGCGTGCATTAGTATATTGAGCGTGGGTGCCATCGTGCCTCTGCCGCCCCGTATGGGAAAAGACATGACGCTATGTTATTTTAGGACACCAACCTGGTATTTCTACCAGTGAACTAGCTTAATGACAGTATTGAAAAACATTTTTAACCATCTACCTACATTATTATTTTAATGAATGTTATGACCACGCCGAATTATTCCACTGAAGTATATACATGTATGACTTTTATGGTTCAGTCCTAGGTAACATGGGTTCAGTAACGTTATCTACACAGCTGCGGGTAATAATGAAAACGCGTTCAGATGCTTGTTTTAGGTATCTGATCAATGATAATTGAATACGATGGATACTAAACTTCTTTATCACTATAGACAAATATGCTTATTACGCGTAAACTTGTCTCTTTCTCTATATGCTTGCCCACTGTAGAAGCATCTTCAGTTGAGTCAGATAGCCACACTAGCTCCTGTAATAGAATCAGCCACATCTAACTATTCTTCTCAGAATTGATGCGAAAAGGTACTTAGATTAGATGAGTAACTTTATTATTAAAGTCAGATTACAGACTTGTTCGCCAGTCTTTTGCAAAGACCAGTCATATGTAGAAGCACATAATCAATGGTAGTGCATCCAGGAGGCGCACTCCCAATTCAAAATACAGCAATTGTAATTTGATTATACCTACTGCTTATCACTAATTTCATCAATGTTTTATGTTAAAATCAGATTGGCTCTGTCTGTGCAAGTTACAAATTATAATAACTCATTTTCACATGTATTCGATTCGGCATTCCGACGTCTCTAGCTCCGAGTTTCGTAGGTCAGGCGACCGACCTGATATCCTGACCTCACAACTGCAGTCTTGGTAGTCGTCGAGGTTAATGGCGAGCTCGCAGCCAACCACCGAGCACCAATCTCGGTGAACTTGTACGTAAGTGCTGACTGAAGGGAAAACCTACTGGAGTTAATAAAGCTTTGCATATTCTTAGATTCATATAGATCAGATGAGTCTTAATAGCCAGAAACTAAGTCTAACTTAGCCAGCCCGAAACTCGGCTGGCTTCAAAAGATGACTTCATCAGACCTTTCTTAAGTTTGTGTTTTTTCCATCTATTGGCCTTATTTTTGAGTTGCATTTGCGCAGCCTATCTTTGCATCACGTACACGATGATGCATACACATTCTGTTTCATAATTTCTATAAGGTTTCCATAAATGAACTCCTAGTCATATCACATTGGCGTTTTTAACTCAGCAGTCGATACCAAACACTACTCAATATTAGGCTTAAAGCCAGGTAACGTCAGGTATAATATAGCAATTTTACCTGAAAATAACATTGTTATTATACATACTTACCTGGCTTTAAGCCTAGGTAAATCGCTGCCTGCTGTGCACATTACTGTGCATTACATGATCGTGACACATACTTAGACACGATCAGCTCTTTATTGAGTTGCCAATGACTTTAATGAAACTTTACGCGCGCAATGTTGCTGAGGTTCAAAACGGATATGACATGTATTTAGGAGTTTTGAACAGGAAGTGAGCTGTTTGGGGCTAATTTCGTCGCACCGGAAAGGAAGTCAAGTATGCTACTCTCAATATTAGGCTTAAAGCCAGGCAAGTATGTATAATAACAATTTTATTTTCAGGTAAAATTGCTATATTTATAATTTATTGAATCATAAAGAGGGGCGGTGCAAACTGCCCCTTAATGTTCACATGGTAAGTAATTCGAGTAATTAGTAATCAGCAACTGAATTTTCACGTGAACAATACTTTTTACTTTTTATTAAATTTTGTGAAATTTTAGGCTATTTTAAGACACGAATTTGAATATTTCGGGTTACGGACGTCTTATTATTATTTATTTTTAAAATTAAGTACATTACGTTTTTTACGGATATTTCAGGCGGGATGACGGGAATAACGTAATTAAGTTAGGAAAACAATTATCTCGGAAATGGTTTTCTCAGTTCTAAAGTCAACCAGTAAAGTCATTAAAAATAATATGGAATAAAGAGTTATATGAGGGACGAAGTAAGCCGCCCCAGAAATGTTATATAGCTTATATAAAAATGAGCAATCAATATAGTAGTTTGTGACTGCTGCATAATGCCTAATTATGTACAGTTACATACACTAGTTTATCTACACATATATCATAAGCTCTCTTTGATGTGTTCAGGAACCGCATGTTTGACCGGCATTGTGGCTCTGCAGTTGTTTAGCTTGTTCTTTAGTACCAACTTCACGCAGACGGGCGTCGGCGTTCGAAATTTGAATGTCAGTACCAACTTCACAGACAAACTAGGAGCGGCACGCAGGCGGGCGTCGGCGTTCGAAATTTGAATGTCATTATATGTGAAAAACTACACATAATGACCATAATGTGTAGTTTTCCAGATACGAAACGAGTTTTTACCAAGTAGTTTAAACATAATGCTGATCGTAACGTGCGGTTTTTGAACGCAGTAAAGAGGGTTTATGATACGTGTGTAGATAAAGATAATAAAATGAATACTCATAATGTACAAAGGTGAGCTAATCTCCAGTTGTGCTTCCAGGCAGATTAAGGACACGATATCGTGGCTGCTCTCAGAGCAGATGCTACATTACTACATTGGGGTCGTGCTCAAGTCCTGGTGGCCGGGCGGTGTGCTGTGCGACAATACTGCGAATAGAAATGTGCAGGACAAAGGTAAGTTAACTTGGAAACATTTAGGTTTGACAACTAGAAACACGTGGACAAAATCATGTGAATTGTGTTCTATTTGTTGCATATCTATCATCGGTCTTCATGCGAAATAACCTCTGTTTAGTACACATTATTTCGCAAGAAGCATTACTTTTAGTGGGTTTCACGCTTGCTTACCACGCAGAAAATTCAGCTTCGAATCCGGTGTTGACTATATGTACGAATGAGATAATTAATTTATAGTACTCGGACAAACCGTGTTTCGGATGACCCATTAAGTTGTAGGTGCCGGGTACTATCGCTACTTGGTAGTAGTAGTCGTAAAACCCCTCCATTAACCCACACTGAGCCAGCGTGATGGCTGGCTCTATCTTACTCGTATCCGGGCAGAGGCCTTAGTGGAGGCATTAACCTGTAACCTCGGGTAAATCCTGAAACGGAACTTTTATGCCAGACGTCACCTGAAGTACCCGAAAATTCTATTGTGAGCATTTGTGGGGAAACAACATAAAATTTGCCTTATATATTGAGTCTTTTTTTTTCATTATTTCTTTTCCGGCCAGCAGAGTAGCGAAAGCGTTAATGGCGTACATTTATTTATTATATAAAAGATTTAGAATTTCCTAGCCTGCCTTTAGGAAAGCGGTGGGGAAGGGATGGTATTATATACATGCCGGCCTCCTGCTGAAGACTAGCGCCACACTGACGTCACGAGAACATCCACCTACCACAGCGTCCACTAAAAGCATTCCATATAACCTTTCCATTCATCACCAACACCTAACCACATTACACACACCAACACTATACTCTAATTGATCATCATAGGGAGGGCACTGACAGGTCCGATGTTGCCACTTTTTGGTGAAAAAAAAATAGTGATGGGTTAAAGAATGATTTAGTTTACTCTATTGTCTCAAAATAGAATGATGTTACGATAGCTATTAGTATTGCCTACCATGAACTGAGAAAAATATTTAGGTAACCTACCTGGCGAAAATACGAGCCTTAACCCTTTACTTAGCAGATGACAGATGTATTGTTAAGGGAAATGATTTGGAAGGACTGTACAATATCTGGCATGACCAAAAATTACCAAAAAAAATATATGGGCAGAAGGCGGTGTATATAGTGTATTTTTCAAATAGGGAAATTGCGGAAAGCCACAAGACTGCCTGGAAGGACTGCCCAGATGTCGGTTACGTGACGTGATGGCGAACGTTGTACGTTGGCACGCTGTCACGCTCACTCGCGTCGTAACTACGTTCTCTGTCTCAGTCTCGCGCGTGAAATGACGTGAAATGAAATGAAATGAAATGATTGAAATGATGAAATGATTCTTTATTTGCCAGAAAACAGTACAGTGGAGGATCTTTATATTAAAATATGTTCAGTGTTTTCAGCTTAAGTACAAGCATGCAAAATAATAGTATGTAATAGTTTTAAATTAAGACTTAGGTCAATGTTATTATAATTAGTTTTTAATTGAATAATTTCAATTTATATAATTATTTAAAATGTCATAAAGTTTGTAGATATAATTTCGTGATGGCTTAAGTTGCGGTCGGCATCCAATCCAACTAAAACTTCGCACATGCTCGCAATTGAACTGTGCGAGCGCGACGCCAATATGATTTATGCGCGAGCGAAAGAGACAAGAGGCTAGAGGTTAACGTATGAAATTTCGCCTACTCGACGAACAGACATACAGCGCAGCGCCTTCTTCATTCGTCTCCCTTTCTTCTGACTGAGTGCACGAATATGTTCTTTGTTCCGAAGTAATTTCGCTGTTTTGTTGTTCCGGTTACGTTGTGTTTGTTATTTTCGTTAAGTTTATTGTTGTTCGTTATTTGTTATTCTGGACTTGTTTGTTATGGGCCCTCAACCAAGTACTTCAAGGGAGTGTTTGTCGCCGAAGAAAAAGAGACCTCGGGTTTCTTTTACTGTTACAGAAAAGACTATGATCCGTAACACTTACAAATACGTGATTCAAGAAGAAACCAAGATGCTGCCCTTACCTACGGATCGTCCTAATGTGGAAGACTGTGTGGGTAAAGCTGCCGAAATCCTAGGAATAGGCAAGACCTCTGTATTCCGCAACATAAAGGAGTCGAAAGAGAACGTCGAATTTAAGTCTCCTGAAAAACCAGGGCCTAAGAGGACATTCAAGGATAAGCTGGACGACTTCACGTTTTCGGCGATTCGTCGAAAAATTCATGGCTTTTTTCACAACAACGAACCTCCAACCATTACCAAGGTATGTTCTGTGTTCCTATTACCTATAATTTTTAGGACATTACTATTGCTAAGCTTCAGATGTCCGATTGTCCGTCAGCGGTGTGTCTCAACTCTCATGACATTAATGAACCGTAATACCTATAATTTTTAGGACATTACTACTGCTAAGCTTCAGATGTCCGTTTGTCCGTCAGCGGTGTGTCTCAACTCTCATGCCATGAATGAACCGTAATACCTATAATTTTTAGGACATTACTACTGCTAAGCTTCAGATGTCCGATTGTCCGTCAGCGGTGTGTCTCAACTCTCATGCCATGAATGAACCGTAATACCTATAATTTTTAGGACATTACTACTGCTAAGCTTCAGATGTCCGTTTGTCCGTCAGCGGTGTGTCTCAACTCTCATGCCATGAATGAACCGTAATACCTATAATTTTTAGGACATTACTACTGCTAAGCTTCAGATGTCCGTTTGTCCGTCAGCGGTGTGTCTCAACTCTCATGCCATGAATGAACCGTAATACCTATAATTTTTAGGACATTACTACTGCTAAGCTTCAGATGTCCGATTGTCCGTCAGCGGTGTGTCTCAACTCTCATGCCATGAATGAACCGTAATAAGCAGGAGAGTTGAAATTTTTAAAGAATCTGTATTTCTTTCTAAAGCAACAAATAATTAACTACCTACTTACATGCGTTTTTTTAATTCAATGGAACGCGAAACCCTTCATCTGCTTTGACTGACTTTAGAAGCACACCTGGCAATGAGTCACATATTAAATCTACTGTTTACACTGTTGACGTTACAAATAATTTTCAGGTATTATTCATAATATTATCTATTCTAAATATATTGTTTTTGTTTTAGGTTCTCAATGCAGTAAATAACGACCCTGACCTGCCAAATTTTACCTGGAGTACAATGAGGGATATAATTAAACACTTGAACTTCAAGTATATGATGAAAACAAGAAAGAGTATTTTCATTGATAAACCAGAAATAGTTCTATGGCGTCACAGATACCTTAACAAAATAAAGAATTATAGAAGCGAAGGAAGGAAAATTTACTACCAAGACGAGACCTGGGTAAATGCAGGTACCTAACTATTTTCAATACGCTTTTATTTTAGTTACTGAACGTGTTCTGTACACCTCTATACTTTAAAACAATTTATTCAGGTAGCCCTTTTTGTCATTTCAGGTCACACGCTAAAGAAATCCTGGTCTGATGGTGAAATCTAATCTGGGCGGCAGGCTTTCGTAGAAGGCTTAAAACCACTGGGTTGAAGAATCCCTCGGGAAAGGGCCGAAGACTTATAATTAGCCACATAGGAGGGGAAGACGGCTTTGTCGAGAATGCCCTCATGGTTTTCGAAGCCAAAACCGGCAAGGAGGACTATCATCAAGAGATGAACTCAGATTGTTTTGAGGAGTGGTTCAAGGGGGTTCTGCCCAAATTAAAACCACATTCAGTAGTGGTGATGGATAATGCCCCCTACCACTCCCGAAAACTTGAAGTATTGCCCAAGATGTCCTGGACCAAAACGAGGATCCAGGAATGGCTGGAAGGCAAAAATATAGAATTTCAAACAGAGATGGTAAAAGCCTCCTTGCTGGAATTGGCAAATACATGCAATATCAAGGCGAAATATGCGGTTGACGAGATGGCAGCGATGCAAGGCGTCACGGTTTTACGCTTGCCCCCTTACCACTGCGAACTAAATCCTATAGAATTGGTTTGGGCGCAAGTGAAAGGCTATGTGGCTACTAACAACAAAACCTTCAAGATGAAAGAAGTTACAAATCTGTTCCATGAAGGAATTAACACCGTGACGCCCGAGAAATGGAAAAAATGCATCGCACATACAATTAAAGAAGAAAACCAAATGTGCCATCTCGACCACCTTATTGATACCATGTCAGACAGATTTTTAATTAATGTTAATGATGACGATGATTCATCCGACAGTGATAATAGTATGGAGTAAATAATAAATATAAATATGTGTACGTTTTATTTTTAACTCTTGTTTTATCTATCTTGGTTTTATCAAATGATACACAATAGAGCTTCAGGTTTCTCAATGAACAATACTATAAAAATATTACCATATAAATGTGCGATACATTTGATAACTTCTAAGTAAAGGGTTAAGGCTTGTATTTTCTAGGTTACCTAAATATTTTTCTCAATTCATGGTAGGCAATACTTTGAGACAATCGAACTAAATCATTCTTTACCCCATTACTAATATTTTTTTACCAAAACGTCAGTCCTGTCAGTTTCCTTCGTATGTTGATCAATCAGACGCCTATCATTAGAGAAATATTTAGATCGGTACCTATCTATAGAAAATACGAGCCATAACCCTTTACTTAGCAGATAACAAATGTATATGGAAATGATTTTGCAGCCAGCACTCGGGGGACAGAGACCGAGAGCGCAGTTATAGGCGGGTGAGCGTGACAGCGTACCTATGTACAACGCTCGCTGTTACGTGTCGTGTCTTAAAGTCGTAACGTACCTATTTCTATTCGAATTATTATTTGTACCTGGCCGCCGCAGCCGCCGCCGATGAAACCGGCCTGCTCGTTTGGGGATATCGTAATTTTACCCTATGTGAAATTAAAACGCTCAAATCATTATGTATATTGTAAAATAACATAATGTAAAGTATTTTTAGAACATATTTACCAGTTTTTCATTCTATTTAGAATGAATGAGAACATCACTAGCAAACTGTAGGTGGCAACATTATTTCGAGAATTGACGTTTGAAGCTGTCAGCGCCCTCCCTATGTTGATCAATTAGACTATACATTCGCTATTGTATAAATGTGTATAAAAAATTGTGTATAAATGTGTTTATTTTTCCTCCTCCTTGGACCTCTGCTGCAAACTCCTTACATCGCAACTACAACATTCAAAATTTGACACTGGTTGTCAGATATCACTCTTCAGAACGAACGATGAATAAAAATGTGACTGACTTATTGCTGTGAGTGAAAAGTCTGCGAGAAAAACATTAATTACTAAAAAAACTGAAGCCAATAAAAATACAATATACAATTGTGATTCATTTATAAGATAGATCATTTAAACAGTAATAAAAAATATGTATTAAACAAGTAGGTTCAGGCCGCCAATTTTGCCACTTTATAACCCAAGGTAACATAGCTTCTTTTAGGTTGCGGTAAAATAAAAGTAACCAAAAAGTAATTGTAATTTTTGGGAGTTCTGCGGCCCGAAACGTGATACTTCCAAGCCTGTTATAACGCACGTAATGTCGATTTTTTATTGAATGTTTTAAATAATAGTTCAAGGTTATTAAGAATAGAATCACCAAGTAAAAAACTTAAAAAAAACGACCGTATTCAACCGACAAAAAACCGACCTTATTTCTTCCTCCCCTGTCGGCATGCGAATGTCGTCTTTGTATAAGATGATGATGAAACTATTGGTCTGAGGCTAAACGATAGAAACGTATTGCACATTCATATCACCACCAAGTACTACCTGTCAGACAACAAGGGGCTACGGAGATGTGGAGCGCCGTATGTTGCCTCTTATATACAGCTGGGTGGTCACAGTTCATAAACTACCCTCGAAAGAGCTGTAATTGACCTTGGCAAAATAGAAATTGCAAAAGGACAAATATATGTTGCGTTAAGCCGAGTCAGAAGTTTGGAAGGCATGGTATTGTCAGATTTGGGCGTCAACAAATTATTAAATCGACCACATGATGACAGATCCTTATCGGAAATTATCCGATAATCAATTATATAATAAAGCTCACTTTTCACTGTCGGATATAATGTATTACTTACCTACATATTATTTCCCACAGTGAAAAGTGAGCTAAATACAATACGAATATACGGCACATAAGTGAAAATAGTAGTGTATGTGACTGCTACATAATGCCTAATTATGTACAGTTACATACACTAGTTTATCTACACACATATCATAAGCTCTCTTTGATGTGTTCAGGAACCGCATGTTTGACCGGCATTGTGGCTCTGCAGTTGTTTAGCTTGTTCTGTAGCACCAACTTCACAGACAAACTAGGGGCGGCACGCGGGCGGGCGTCGGCGTTCGAGAAAAATTACACATTATGGTCATAATGTGTAATTTTTCAGATAAGAAATGAGTTTTTACCAAGTAGTTTAACATTATGCTGATCGTAACGTGCGGTTCTTGTAAGCAGTAAAGAGGGTTTATGATACGTGTGTAGTTAAATAATATTAAACTAAATGATGATACGAATCGATCATAGCATACATATTATTATTTTATTACAATTTAACCTCCGACCATCGATAGAAATACTAAGGATAGGCCTTCCCGTACTAAATTTCTTACCATTTTGAGGCTAAGAAAAATAGCGCCCCTGTCGGAATTCGTCGGAACCAAGACAGTACGAAAAATTGTAACGGCGTCACGGTCGGTCACGTTCCGATTAAAAGTATTGAAACACTGGCTGAAAGTGGGCACAGTTGTGCCTCTGCCACCTCGTATGGGAAAAGGCGTGACGCTTTGTTATGTTATGTGTTGTTTTATCACTCCATAGCTGGGCTATGCCCAACTAACCCCCTGTCATCATAACTGGCTAAAAGTGAGCACATTTTCAGACTAAAAGTGAGCACATTGACTCTGTCACCCAGTATGGGAAACCGCGGATAGTGTACCTTGTATTTCAACGTAAATACGACGAAACGTAATTAATTACATTTGTAAATTAAAACGAAAACAGTGAAATACAAACTCTAACTGACTGAAATAGGGGGGGGGGGGGGGGGAACCAAATGACATTACGAATAGTAATCTAATGACATTACGAATAGTAATCTTGACATTACGAATATAAAAATAACCAAATCGGATCGTTTTTCAAATAGAGGAAGCGGGCAGTTTCACTGTGCGTCGCGCGTCGCTACAAAGTTACGTCAGTCGAATGGTTGATTTTCGTTTGAGGATTTTTTCGAGAACAATATTTTATAGATAATCAATTTCAAGCCAATAGTAATTGAAAATATAATACTTACTTGTGATACGACACTCCATGTTTTTGTGTTTTGCGATTTGGGTATGATTTACACCTTTTTACGTCGCAGGTCACCATTTTTGTTTTTGCTGCCGATATGTCAATCGGCTGTCACCGCCCAAGCGCGACTGATTGCAAACAGTCCAATTTTCCCGATTTTGTACTGTTTTTGTAGCGACACTTTCAAGCGCTCCGTGCCCTGTCCCTACTATTCAAGTCTGTGCCTCCGACTAACAAAAAAGGGATGTTGTAAGATTGAAGCGTTTGTCGGCTGGTGTGTATATGCCCATGGCACCCTAGCGCTCAAACGAGTGGACGGATTTTAATACGGTTTTCTGTAAAATGTAGTAAACTTTATTGCGATGGTTCTTGGATATATTTTGTCAAAATCGGTTCAAAAGTTTGAAAGTTATCAGCTTAACAAAGAATCGAGTGAACCAAATTTTACAATTTTAAGGTTTTGCTAATGTGTAGGGGGGTTACATTTTAATAGCAGTTTATGTGACTGTTACATAATGGGGGGCATTAAAACTCGAGGGTGGGTTTATGAAACGAGCCGAAGACGAGTTTCATTATAATATCACTCGAGAGTTTTAATGATTTATTATGTACAGTTACATACACTAGTTTATCTACACACATATCATAAGCTCTCTTTGATGTGTTCAGGAACCGCATGTTTGACCGGCATTGTGGCTCTGCAGTTGTTTAGCTTGTTCTGTAGCACCAATGTGCCGCAGGCGAGCGTCGGCGTTCGAATTTTGAATGTCAGTACCAACTTCACAGACAAACTAAGGGCGCACGCAGGCGGGCGTCGGCGTTCGAAATTTGAATGTCATAATATGCAGAAAAAATACACATTATGGTCATAATGTGTAATTTTTCAGACAAGAAATGAGTTTACCAACTAGTTTAACATTATGCTGATCGTAACGTGCGGTTTTTGTACGCAGTAAAGAGGGTTTATGATAGGTGTGTAGATAAATTTATATTTATAACCATTTCCAGAGCACACCCGAACGATAGCTCACGAGCAGTTAACGGAGAGCGTGGTGGCGGCTCTGTCGTCGCTGGTGGGCGCCACCGCGGCCGCCCGGGGCGCCAGCAAGCTGTTCCACACGCTGCAGCACACGATGCACAACAAGCAGCTGTTCTATGTGAGTGCCTCTTAAACCTAATTACCCCATTCTGTTGATAGTTATGACCTACTCTAATTCAAAATAATTAGCTATTAATTATTAAGCACGTTTCACTGTTATTACAAGAAGCTGAACTAGTGGCTCTGTGAGCTGTAGATCTCGCGAGCGATGCAGGCGCCCCCCCTCTGATCCCTTGAAGTTTATCGGATGAACAAGTATAAATATTATAAAGACAAATATTCCGACTGCATTTTCTTTCAATACCACATACAAACTTATGAATGCACCTGGTTACGTGCTTGGAGTATGAAAGAAGCCTCACCAATAACTTTGTAAACTACATTTTGGTATCTTAAATCCTACCTTATTTACTTTTTATTAAAATTAAATAGTCTATGTCATTTTTAAGTTCCGTGCGCTCGTTGATGTCTTTTGCTTTGGTCATAAATTAAAATAAATATTACTTCCCGGCCTAGGCCAGCAATTTTATATGAAATTCCTTTATAGTTCTCTCGAGTTGTGCGGCCGTAATGACAACATTTCATTGCATGTTTGAGAAAAGTCTCTTACAACACCGCTAAAGTTACTCAAGGGAGACCTACCTAAGAGACATTTTGCAATAAAATAAAAATAAAAAAATGAATCGAAATACGCTTTAAGACTTTTTGGCTGGTCTCCCAGCGGCCACACAATACATACAAATTGACTCGAATCCAGCTACGGGAGATATAGTCGAGGGAACATCAGGGAACAGCGACGTTGAACGTGATCGTATGATACAGATGTAGTGAATAATCCTTTCCTTTCGTATTTTCTCGAAAATGTTCGTTTTTGTCTTACTACTTCACTCGCACTCAGTACCCATCGAGACAACGTAGGGAACGGTCGCATTGCAAGAGGAAGTATCTATATAGAGTAGTTAATACCACAGAAATATTTTGTTGATATTTATGTTAGATTTTGTGATAAACTTCATGGACTCGTGTATTAATGCAGGCCACCTATATTATTATTTTTTTGACTTTACATTTCACTCTTGTCTGTCATTTTTGTAAATAATAAACATTGATTTTATTCGATCCACATTAACAATTTATAACAGACATGCCGAAAGCACTAAGAAAAGGGAAACGTTTAGATCGGCAAGCCTGCGAAGTTATTTTCAATATTTATTTATATTTCTTAACTGAAAATGATAAATTCAAACATACCAACTATACTGCTTACTTTTGTAAAGTCCAAAAACGAGTTTCGGAGGCCAGTGGAATTTCTCAACGAACAGTAAATAAAATATTGCAAAAAGAATACATAAATCAATCCACCTCCAATAGTCCGAAGTCGGCAAAGTTGGGTAGACCAAATAAATTATTTTGTCTAGGTCTTGACGATTTTGACTACAACGTTATACGCCGATTAGTGTATAATTTCCATTTGATATACAAACAAGTACCTACAATTAAAGCCCTGAAGTCCAAGCCATAAATTTTAAGGGATGTGACTTTACGCTAAGAAAAATTCTTAGAAAAATGGGATTTCGAAACAGAAAATTACTTATCGAGAAAGATGATGTTCGTTTAAAAAGAGTAAAGTTTTTAGCCGCGATAAAAAAGTACAGATTGCAAGGGAGAGAGATTATTTATATGGATGAAACATACACCCATACCTCACGTTTGGCAGGTAAAAGCTGGGCTGACTCGTCAGAAAACGGAGTGAAACAGTTAATTTCTAAAGGACAACGTCTTATAATAGTGCACGCTGGTAGTAGAAAGGGGTTTATACCTGGGGCATTGTTAATGTATCAGTCTACTGATAAAACAGGTGACTATCACAACGCGATGAACAATGAAAACTATGAAAAATGGCTTCGTAATCAACTCATTCCAAACTTAGCTCCACATTCGGTACTAGTAGTAGATAATGCTGCATATCATAATAAGTACGTAGAAAAACCTCCTAATTCAAATACCAGGAAGCAAGACATGATTGATTGGCTATCACAACATAACGTTCCGATTGATCCGTCATTAACAAAACTTGAAATATATGAAATTATTTGCAAGTACAAACAAGACTTTGTAGAATACTCTATAGATAAACTTATGAACGAATATGGACACAGCGTACTAAGATTGCCACCATATCATCCTGATTTCAATCCGATTGAAAACATATGGTCTCAAATAAAGGGATACGTATCCAAAAGAAACATCAGTATGAGTATGACTACTGTGAAACAATTGGTACAGGAAAAGGTTAATATGATTGGTTCCGATGTTTGGGCCAAAGTATGTGACCACGCCATCAAATGCGAAAACGAGTACCGAAAACACGAACCTGAGTTGGAAAATTATATGGCTAGTTTTGTAATCACCGTTCATGAAAACTCTGACGATGATACACCAGAAAATAGTTCTGATTCTGACTGTGATATGGAAGTTGGAAGTATTGTTTCGCATCACACTGTCCACCCCGCTCCTCCTCCTCTTATCCCGCTGTCATAATCGAAGTCGTTCATCCAATCAGAAAATCATATTTATTTATATTAATTTCTCTGCTGGTTTGTTTTGTTTTATGTTGAGGTGTCTTTTTTGTTATGTCATTGTATTTTTAATTAATTACAAAAATTTATTGTTATAAAAAAGGTCTGCAAAATCCTTCTGTAGTTTTGACTTATAGTTAAACTTTTGGGGTTCCAATCCTTATAGAATCATTAGATCATCCCAACCGGAATTTGGTTTTTATCAGTGCGTTTTATTGAAATAAAACGTCCTCAGTAACTAGTTATATTTTTGTTTACCTAACGAATTCTTTATATGAAAGAATCGTGGTGGTTTTAACATCTCAGTGTAATATACGTCAAACGGGCAATTTGACATTTGACATTGATAAATAAAGTATGCAATTTATTTGATACCTATACGTAATTTAATAATACAGTAATTCATAGACACATCGGCACCATTCGGGTGTTATCGTTGTTCCGAGTTTTGCCGATAGGAAAGGATTATTCACTACATCTGTACCTACGCTTTCCTGATTGTTCATGCCTACTAATATCGTTGTTTCATTTACACTCGCATAACAATATGTGGTTTGTTTGGGGAACACTAACAATATAAGGCTTATGTTTGGTAACGATTACCAAAAACGCACCTATTTTACCACCAATAAATTCGAAATGACTGCCAGAATGGATAAATGTCCACCAAATTGTGTTTGGATAAATGATCACCAAACTTCTTTTTATGTTTTGTGTACTTAAGTTTATGTTTTAAGTATTTTTTGTTGTTCAACCTAACACGAAGGATAAAGGGGGCTTCGCTTCGCTCACCCTCTTAACCCTTCACCTAAGCTACCGCAGTATTTTGCCCTGATATTTTTTGCAACTTTTGGTGTTCATTTATCAATTTTGGGTAGGAAAAAAATATTTTGGTGATCATTATATTTGTTGCCATAATATAATAATATTAAAATCACCAGGGACATATTCAGGGTTAAGATATTTTGGAAATTTGAAATTGTTGTATATTAAAATATTAATTAAAATATGATTATGATATTAGTTACTCAGTGATATTCGCGACCTATATCTTATATTAAATTGTACGCTTTCATGGACAATTACTAAATACCTTAAATATTTTTGAAAGGAACCGCGGATGTGGTATATCCGATTTGTATGAGAGGCAAGGTTTCTTCCCCTAGGTAACCAATATGTTTTAAAGAAAATATTAGTTTAACAAAACCGTTTTGGTCGCTTTCTGTCCGAATACTAAAGTTATGCTAGGTCACAACTTGACGTTAACCTCCGACGAAAAAGAGGTCGTTATAGGTTTGAAGAGTTCTGTCTGTGTGTGTGTCTGTCTGTGGCAGTCTAGCGCTCAAACGGGTGGCCGGGTTTTAATGCGGCTTTTTGTAAAATGTTGTTGATTTTCCTGTCATCTTAACCATGTTTTATTAAAGTCGGTTCAGTGGTTTGAAAATAATCAGCTTAACAAGGAAATAAGTCAGCAACATTTTTAACATACGGTTTCATTGTCTGTGTCGAGGGTGTTTTGAATTTTTTATGGTTATGGTTGCATAGGGGGCGTGGCGTTTGCCGCCTCTTTCGCCTCTATGACAGAGCTAATAAGTCGAGTAACGAGCAACCCAATAAATCTGATAAGTGGGGATCTGAAACACTTGGTTACTGAGAAGAGTAATCAATCATCAATTCCTGTAATGAGAATATGGTTAGCACGTCCAGAAAAGTGAAACCAATAGGCTACTTATGAGGGAAGTCGGCAACGCATTATCGGGACTGTATGGGATTAATCGAACTCAACATATAACTCGCTATAATAATGTATATCGTAATAATTGTGTTAGTTGAACACAACCAATTTTTAAAAGAGATCTAAAAATCAGTCTGTGGGATTTGCTTCGCCCTGCCTCTCCCACAGTGCTCCATTGTAGAGAAGAGGCAAAGAATGATGTTTGCTAAGTATAAGTAAATATCTACAGTGACAAAGAAATGTTTATTTTGAGTTTGATTTCGGGCCGCCCCTGAGATGTTTGCGAAGCGAAAATATACATTTTGTGGTATTTCTAAAAATAGTTAAAATCTGGAGCGGGCGGTCCCGCCCTCCTTTGCGTCACTTTGCCTCCCAACTTTCACATACGATAGTAGGATATGTCTCACAATGAAGGGTATTCTGTGCATTTATTTTCAGGAACTATTCGAGCTGGTCCTCATCGAAGTGTTTCCGGAACTGAAGCGCTACAACTGAGTTTTTGCTAGTCATGCGTCACGCAAACTTCTGAGATTATACTAGGTAAGCCACTTCCATGACATTAGGTTATAAGTTTCTAGGCATACAGGGAATCGGAGTTGCTGAAAAACTTGATATTTTTATAATACTGACCACGGTGCGGTGAACAGCCTTGGCTGACGACACTACGATGGAACTGCACTGCACAGTGTTGCATGAACCTGACATAATTATGTAAAACTTTCTAAATTGTGGTCGGGTAAGGTCGAAAGGCTGTGGTGAACAGCCCAAATATCTGTCTTTTCATAAAGATACCACAGAGCCACAAATACACTCAACGATAAAAAATGTGGCCCAGGTGCTCGCCCCAAGGTTTTACACAAACTGAGCGTTATTAAGGGATCTTTTGGTGAAGATAGCTTATCTTATTATATTAGCCTGACTGTCACTAGCTGGTCGCTGCGTCCAGTGCCCAGTTCCCAGTTCCTCAATATCTCTTAAGCACAAATCGTAAGGTTATAAACGGTATTTAAAAGGCATCCACGTAACATGGAGTTAAACCTTACCGGTTAACAAGATCGCCTGAGCAACTGCAGAAGCCATAAATGGCATCCTCTTACTTTTTCTGAAAATTATTCGTTACCTAGGGGATGGAACCTTGCCTCTCATACAATGGAGTAGCCATAAATGGCATCAAATGGCCATAAAACAATTCGAATTTCTACAAACCTAAGATAAAAAACCTCATGTTTAACATTGATACTGACACACGTTTTTAAGAAAAGACGTTATTGTGTAAAATCTTGCGATGAGCGCATGGGCTACATTATCTGCCGCTGAATGTAGACAGAGCGCCACAGAGAGACGTTAACTATGTGACACTTTCGACATAACATTAAAATTAACGTTTATAAACGACTGGATGGTTTCTCTAATTAAGATGTCATGCTTGTACACTGTCATATTCTATTTTTATTGATGTTAGAAAGACAGCAGGATCTGTCTTGCTTCATAAGGCCTATTGTTGAATGAGATAAAATTAAATTATTAGGGAGTATTTTAAGTAAAAATCATTCTGATCCTTTTTCCGAAAGTATGAGAAGCCTCTGATTGTCTGTGTTTTTTGACATGTTTACTCAAAAATAACAAATTAAATGAGGAGTTTTCTGCCGGTTGATTAAAAGCTAAATCAAAGCTTCCGAAAATCTCACTAGAGGGCGTGAGAGACTGCGTTTGTAACCTGATACGGTCCGAAATTATGAAAATTTGTTAGCGGCTTAGCGCGAGCTTGAGAGCAAATTCAACGATGTCATCTGGCGAGCTGCTTTGATGACTGAGCTGTCAGAAAATCCCTCACTCCTCGTTAAAGTAAAGAATGAATGAATTTGAAATCGTTCGACATTGCCGCGTTGATCTCACTCTGTGTTCATGTTTATGATAATCTTATTGGCTTAAAAGGACCGAAATCCAGGCCCGTAAAATAGAATCTGAAATTATATTATATATTGAATTCTATACACTTTATTGTTAGGTTGTGCGATAGTCAATGTTAAGTTTAATTTTAGTCATTTTCATATCTTAATTTATATTTTGAAGCATTTGCTTCAGTTTCTCATTATGATCTGGACTTTTATAATAATTGAATATTGAGACGCGTATTTATCGGTTTTAGATATAAGGTATGTCTTTAAATTTTCGTAGGTCTTCGTGCCAAAATTTATATTATTTAGTGTTTTAATGAAGCGAATGAATATATTAATAGCTTCTAAATGTTAAATGTACCTGATTATTGTACCATTCCAACATTTTGGGATAAACTTAACTAAGAAGGTGTCTCTTAAAAAATCTAGCCCCGGAAATGTATCTCAAAATATAGTATAGTTAGTATAGTAATTCTAAAAAAGGGTTAGTGTCAAATTTGATGGCAAAAGTGTTTTTTCTTTTACCTCTTGAAGTCTTGCAATTGTTAATACAAACTATGAACTTTTAGTAAATGAAATCTTAATTATAGTCACTATTTATTATTAATATTTTTATGCTTTAATATAAGATTTCAATGTAATATTAACGTTCATTACTAAATCATTAAAAAAATGTTTCGGCCGGTTTATATGAAAACTTGTTTATTTTTACAGAATTTCGTGATAACATAGGATTTTGCACCATAGCAGAGATATAACAACAAATAATAATAATAATTGTACATAATAATATCAAAGGGTCAATAATTAAGATTTTGTTAACTAAAAATTCTTAGTTTATATAAAAGCCTGCAGAAAAGACAAAAAAAAACAATTTAGCAATGAATTTGACACTTTCAAATAATTTGTACTTAATTAAAAATTAAAGGTACCTACTCTATATTTTGTGATAGATTTCTGGGGTTTTTTTGGGATTTGATTTTCTTGATTTACACATTTTCCTTATTTTAGATCACATCTTGATACCTACACACGGTAGTGAATTATTATTTCATTGAAGTTCTAATTTAAATGTTAAAGTTTACTATTCAAATATACAGTAGTGAATTATTATTTCATTGAAGTTCTAATTTAAATGTTAAAGTTTACTATTCAAATTATTTGGGCTGTATACATGGCGTAATATAAAGGTGTAGTCATATTTTAGGAGTTGGGTTGGGACATTATTCTGAACAACTTTCTCTATGAAACCGATTTAATCAGAGCAACTTTATTTTTCATTCCTCCATACGTTGTGGTCCGGGCGGTCAGCTGATTTGTATGGGGAAGTGAAAAATAATTGCTCTGATCATATCGGTTTCATAGAGAAAGTTGCTCAGAATTGTGTTAATAACAGCCCCTTAAAATATGACTACACCTCTCTTTTACCACCTGTATAGCGGAAGGAAAAATATACCGGATTATTTTTTAAGTTTTCTACTGTTTATAACAACTTTTCAACTATATGAATCTATCTGTGCTATATGTAAATAAAGTTAAATCAACAAATTAGTTTTTTATTTATTAATATTCTCTCTGATATTCACACTTTAAAACGGCTCTGATTGATCTACCGATTTCTCTTTTTGTACCAAAATTGTTTATAGGTTATATTCCATCTTTTGCTCTACTGAGGAGGATGATGGGAAAATGACTCCAGAGCATTCGGAAACGACCCGAGTGAAGCCGAGGGTAAACGAACTGTTACCCGTACGTGCTGTTTGTTTGATATTTTGTTTGGTTTTATTTTCTAGTACAGTGTAGGAAGCAGGAATAATATGCGTCGCCACAGTATGCGAATCGAGCTGTCAGTGACTCTTATGTACAAGGGTATAAGGTTAATTTTATCTGAACTCGAATACTTTTTCACTCTGGTATTCATTCCTGCTCGAGCCACAGGCGTGGGAAGTGTGTCACTGGGAGTGGAGGATGACTCCACTTTAGACAATTTTTTGGTAAGTATGTGCAAACAATGTTTTTCTTGTTGTAAATGTAAGTAAGCCTGTGAATTAAATTATACTACTGATTTCAGTGAGAGATCTTCCAACGCCTACTTATACTTGTCCTTCTTAAGTTGGTTTGACATTGCCAACTTATCCCGTTCGGAAACACGAATTCTCGCGCTAGCGTTCGATAATCGTATTTCATCTCACTTTCTGTCATTATCTCTTTTCTTTCTCCGAGTGAATTTTCACTCGGTTTTCGAACGCACCCTGAATTAAGTGTGGGCAGGATATAAATGAATCAACGAATTCAATAATTTCTATTTATTAATTTTCCATGCAGTAATAAATGCGACAACAGTTCTATCACCTCAGGAGGTTTAAAAAAGGAGGTGTTAAAGCTGTTAAGGCTTAATATTACAACTATAATTACAAATCCAATGAATTAATTACTGACAAATTTTGGCACACGAATTATACACGTAATCATTATTTCAAAATGTAATGTCGTAATCCCTTATTGTGCCTTTAATACTATTTGATTGTTGTAGATACATAATGTCTTGTGCTTTGATTAATCCATCCCTCACCTTCAAACAGTGAATTTGAAGTCTACGTCACTCACACCAACCAAATTAGTTCAACTCCTCCGACGTGTCTTACAACAGTCATCCATGCACAACTTTAAATATATACTCTGTTTTACTTGGTTGTGTCCTTCCTAGAACCCTCGAACCTGGTATCACAGCACTCACGTCAAAACCTTCACATTCCTTACCATAAATAACAAAATAATTTTACTAAATCTTCTGCCTTAAAACTAGGTTTTGAAACAATACGTTCTCTTAGAACGGAAACCTCTTTTTACAACTGGCTGTTGTAATAACAAATTGTTTGATTACGATCAAATAATTTATTCCGTAGAAATTAATTTAAATTGTACCACTAACAGGAGTATCAATCGTTTTGAATAAATTTACTACTAATTGATGTTTGGGTTGAACCGGGGCGGAACAAGACGTAGATGAATCACAAAATTTGAATATTTTTTCAGTATTAGATGTATCTTATAAATAAAATAATCTTAAGCCGAAGAATTATAGCAAAAAAAAGTTATGGTATAATTCTTCGGCTTAAAAACATATTTCATCGTGCAACAATTAAAAGAAAAGCCCGAAAGAATTGAAAAATAATATGTCTTAACAAACAACACTTGAAATGTTCAACAATTTTTTAAATAAGATCGTTACTTACATATTTATTTGGATTCGGTAGCACTAGTAGCTTTCTGAATTATTTCGTTAAGATGGAATGCTCGCTCATCCTAACTCTATCTTAGATTAAAACACCCTGTGTGAAACGTGATGCACATTCTTGTAATAGTGTCTCTATAATCTTGCAGACTTAACCGAAATTTCAGTGTTTCTTTATATAAATATTCAGGACCGCCAAGAATTAGGGCAAATATTATTTCAATATTGTTTTAGTTCCCCCACGATCGAATCTTCAGTACTCTAGTTGACGTCTGTCAATTAGGGCTGTTTTTCCGATTCAAAAGGACAATTCGTACAAATGGCAGACCTGGTCTTAATGGACCTACATTGTATTATATTTACCTCGGATTGTGGAAACAATTGAATGTCTGGAAAGGTAGATTTTTTACACTTTTTATATGAAAGTTTTTTGTTTAAGGTTCAACACGAAAGTTCGTCTTAGTTGGCATGAGTGTAAGCCAAGTGTAATATAGCACAAACACGTGGGCCGAGATTAAAATGTGGCAGGAAAAAAGATATATAGAATTTCTTACTGGACATCTGATATAAGTTTTACCTGATACGTATACACATACTGCAGAATACTTACGATGGAATTTATAGGGTGCATAATTGAATTAAATCGTCTTCATATTTTTGTCATTCAAACATATATTTGACAAAAATGACAATAATTAAAACTAACTATGTACACTGATATATTATTGTCACCATATTTAGTGTGGTGAATTATTACCTCAGAGAGATTCTTGTATCGTAATGAAATAAGAAAATAATATATATTTAACTTTTACTCCACCATTCATTACCCACGTCATATATCTACATACTTTTTATATATCATGACATTAAATTAAATTTACTTGCCATATATTTTAGTGCCTTTCAAAAATGATTATATTCATGTATACACATTCAGTTTAAATATAGACGTCCATAGATACTTATTTCTATGCCTAAACAAAGAAAGAGCGTTACTACTTGGCCCTCATCCTCTGAGCCTTGAGAAATCGGGGAAGAGGTAACACTTACATTGATTTAAAATTAGATTGCACTCCTGAAAATTGATTAGTGACTTTTAATTTAGTCATGTATTTTTTTTAAATTTTAGAAAGTGCAATCGAGAACTTAGTTGACCACTTTTTGGAGACCTAAACAATATAATTTTAAAACACTACCCAAGCATCGGTTAAATAGATTGTCTTGTGATTTTAGATTAATCTCCGAAATTGGCCAAAACTAAATAAATACAAAAAAAAATAATTGCATAGGTACCTACCTATTTTATTCTCGGTAATCTAGGTATTAATGTAATGTTATGTATTTTATACACAACAAACATCATTTGCAATGACATGGTATTACTCCCAAATACTAATAAATTCAGCCATCAAGATTAGACGAAATTTCAGATAAAGATCTATCTAATCCAGATTTTATATTGTATCGATGAATATTAATATGTAGTTTAATCTTTACAATGCAGGATCTTTTAACATTAATATTTTTTTATTTTATTATATTTACATAGTACAGATGACATAATTTAGAACACAAATATGAATTTAATAGATAGGGAGCAAATTGTATCTAAACTCAACATAATATATGAGTTTAATTATTGTACTAACTATAACCTACTCACAGATACATATATAGGTTGTATTAATGTTCTCTTCCTGACCCTCTGATGGGTAAACACCGAGGTGTAAACGTGAATTGTCTTACATACCGTGTTCGTTTTCATACAAAATATATAAAAATTTCATATAAACTCACGAAATCTATCTCGTAGGTACTACAGCAGAATTTGGACAACCAGACATCATACATAATGTATTTACTTGCACACTTATCGTTTTGTTTTTTGCCTATACTCTTATACACAGATCGAACCATAACAATCTTACAACACAGATTTATATGTGCTTTCATAGCTGATTGATGATAATATCTTGGCACAAATAGATAAACATTTTTTACCAGACAAATACATATTTTTGTCTTTGCGATTCAGTTCCAGCTCGCTCTACACATTGAACAGTTCGTACACACACATTAAATTATCCTTTGTTAATTAAGAAACGGAATTAACTGGCCAGGATGGCATAATACTTTTACTCAAACAAAGCAAGTAATGTGCTCATTATTTTGACAACCTTCTCTGAGCAAAGTCGACATTGCCGCGCTACTTGGAGGAGCCAGAAAAGGTGCCGGCAATTTCCTGTGAAAATCCATTACTGTCGTGTTTTAGCGACCGGCAATTTCCTGTCAAATTCCCATGATTGTTTCGAAAATGGCAAAAAAAAGGTTGCGCAATAAGGCTTTTTTCAGAATTTGGTTGTGTGGCAAGAAAAAAAGAGCTGGAGATCTTCTTGTCACTAAAAGAGGCAATGCAAAAAGGCTTTATTCAGAATTTGGTTATGTGTGACAAAAAAAAACTCATTCTCAATTTTATAATAAGCTGGTTTTATTTAATTACTCGCATTATTTGAGTAAAGTACTATACAAGCCTTGGTCCGCAATGACTGGTCACCATTGCAGCCTTTGATATCCGCGCTATAAAAGCCTCGACCTTCGTTCTCGGCATTTGTTCCAGCTTGTCCATCAAAGGCTGCAAAGCTGATAGCGCTGTGTAGGCCTTGAGCTGTGCTTTCGGCCACCAACAGTGCGACCAGCAGCGCAGTCATTACAGACCGTGACAGTATTGTACTATAATATATCAGGTCCGGTCAGCTAATTCTGTTTCTTACATTCTGCGCCATAACATACTTCATTGCCAAACAGCGACAGCCAATTTGACTCCCGTCACTGTTTTGTGAAGTAATGTAATGTATGTTGAAATTGACATCTAATAGTAGATTTATTGTTAACGTACTTACATTAATCAAAATATTGGAGTATTATTCTAGAGTTTTCCATAATCGTCACTTCTCGATTCATCGGCTTTAGTCGTTTCTTAGATTAATCTAATTTTATGGTGTTCGTTTCACTTACGTCCATTCTGTCTAACACTTAACATTTGATGCTATCCCACTTTTCTATTGTTGTAACTACTATCTACTTTCTGTGAGTCCGTAAGCTTGCCGTATCGTTTTAGGAAACTAGTTATGCCTTTAGTAACATCATGTCACTTGTGGCTATATGTTGAAATATGTCGTAGTGAAATTGAGTAACAGATTTAGTAAATTATGTTTGATTTTGCCACCACGTTTTTAAACGTTTACTTATTATGTTATGCCATACCAGTTGTGTCAATATTATTCTGCAGCACTACTTAATTGTTTAATCCCTGGTACTTAAATTATACTAAATAGGTACTGATCTCAATGTCAGATATATTATTGCAAGTCCGTTGTTGGTGGTGGTTTAAGCAAACGGATGCAGAGTGACGGGTTCAAAGTCCGGGTGTGAGTTCCTTGGGGCCTGCCGATGTGGCGGCGGCGGCGGCGGCGGTGGGGGGAGCAAACTCGTGCCTTCCGGGATGTATACGTTGGTTACTCGCTCCTGCGCACACAGGAATTACTATCAATAAAGCATGAGAAACGCTCCTTCTTGGGGCGCCATTCTTGTTTGGCCCTGTTGGGTGCCAAAAACAGTTGCACTACTATATTCACTGTAGGTGAAAGCCCATGAGCGAGCAAAAAATTATTATAAATTACATCATTATTCCCGTGGGATTTCCGCCCTAATACCACGTGAAAGTATTTAGTGCGTCCAGAGGGAGAAGCCTAACCAAAAAGTTTCGTTCAAATGAGGTTAAATCCAATTAAACCAAATACATCCTCCTTGCTTGAACAAGAAAGCACGCAATTTTTTGGTCACATGGCACAGGTATTCAATCATTCAGCCTGCACATTGGTACATCAATATAACAGCCAACGATGAGTGATGTGCAGTCCAGAAATATATCCGTTAGCGCTCATCAAAAATAAGTCCAATCAGATTTCTGTAGACTTACAAGGAGAATCGATTTCATTATTTAGAACTAACTACCTTTATTTTTGATTCAGTTACTTACGCCATGACATTTTCTTACAATGAATTACAGAGAAGAAGAAGGGCAGGAATAAATAAGTAGAAACCTGTCGATACGAACCTCTCATAGTGCCAATGTCGTTTGTCATACCTGTCATCATCATCATCATCATCATCATACTCAGCGCACATCAACCCACTGCTGGACATATTCCTCATCACTATAGTGTCAATCCGCACGGTCCTGCGCCAAAAGCATTCTTTCAACTTTATGATATCGTCGGACCATCGCGCAGGTGGCCTACCTGTGTCTTATCATATTTGAAGATGCCTTGGAAGCGGTTGCGCCTTTCGAGCGGTTCGCCTGCGTTGCCGCCCGCATAGTTCGGATTGTGGAATGAGATGTGCCCGCTGGACTCACGGTAGTTCTCTTTCAGTTCCCTCCCACGCTCGCTGCGGTTCCTCACTGGAAATAATAGGAACAATCAGCTATTTTTCAACGTTTTCATGATAAAGCGTGCAAAAGATTTTGATATATTGAGTTCACCTATATATTTAATCTTTTGTCGCCATAGCGACACACCCTTTCCCATTCGATGGCGGAGGCACTTGGAGTTGAAGTTACACTTGATCTTATTTATGTTTCTATAGATAATTAAGCGTCTACAATCGACAGAATAAGAAAATAATCGGTTTTTTAAACAAACTCACAGAATAGAATAAGCACAACAGCGCAGATGACAATAAAGATGACTCCACCACCACCAATGATGTAAATATGGTAACCGCCTGAAGGTGCCGCCGTCGGTCTTGGGATCAGCTTACTTGTGTCGTCCAAGTCCGAATAGTCGAAGAAGGACGGGTAGTGGGCGGGCATCTTCATGCCTACTTGCGTCTTTGGAACTGCAAGGATAACACATGATTAATATGAACGTAAGATCATAAATCAGTAGTATTAACACCCTGATAACTTGACAGGGTTACATGCAATCTTGTCTTGGTATTGCTATTAAAGTTCTTAAAGATACGATTATGCTTAACAAACATACAACTTGGCTGCGAATTATCTTTATAAGAATATTGTAGTGTTGGCGACTGCTGGGCAAAGGTTTTCTAGATCACACCTCCGTATCATTTGTTACTCCAGTGATTGCGGTAGAGTTATTAATAATATGAAAAGATACTTTACAGAGTTTGGTCTACGTACAATTCCTCTCACCTTTAGAGCAAGGTCGCGTGTCAGGTTCTTCGGGACATTCGCAGACATAATCGTGTCCTCTGAAGAGGCACAGATGGCTGCATCCTCCATTCTCCTCCTTGCAAGGGTTCCACCCGTATTGCTTCTCCATGGACACGGCTTTGATTTCCATCGCCATCTCTAAGTCCGTTCTGATGGCTGTGACGTTCTTCCCGGTCTTCTTGTCGGCTCGCATTACAGACTTTTTGTACCAGTCGGTCCAGTAAATGTGGTCTTTGAACTGAAAAGTAATTAGTATTTATTTTAGTATATCACAAGCCCAGTTCTTTGCTGTAGTTAGATGCCGCAATTGCACCTACTTCGTGCCGCAAATGCATAGATAAGAGTGTATTTGCTATGACTGTTCTAAACTTTTTTTATGTGAAATAATTGACAAGATTAGTCATACATATTGGGTTGCTTAGGGCGTCTACGTTTATGTATGGTCGGTGGTCACAAGGTGTTCTGCCATTCTATACGTCGCGCCACAAGTTATGAGCGGTGGCCTTAAATGCGCAGTAGTCACTTTTTAATACCTGTACATAAGCGCAGTAATTCCCGCCAACATCGCCCAGAGCTCTTAATTCGTGGCGCGAGGTATATCCAACAGGGGTAGGTGTTTTAATGTGGAATGATATAACACATTTTGACTTAATTCCAATAGGACCTACCTCATTATTATCTCAACATCATTTCCTTACCTGTGTCATACCGAACGGATTTTTAGCATCAGGCACAAGAACCATCCTATGCTGACCATCGAGATCGGAGGTTTCAATCTTATCCTTCAAAGCGTCTGTCCAATAAAGTCTTCTATCCCTATAGTCTATGGTTAGACCGTTAGGGAATCCGAGGTCTGTTTTCACCAAGACCCTTCGTTGACTGCCGTCCAAAGCTGATCGTTCGATGTTAGGATGCTCACCCCAATCAGACCAATAAAGATATCTGTAATGAATATTAAATTTTAATCACCGTGTCATTTCTGATATTCGAAGAACCATCAAATCGACGGAATCTATTTGATAAGAAATATGATTTTTGGTTTGGTGCAATTATTCTTTAAAATTATTGGAACCTTACCCTTTTGCTGGAAATAATGCCAAAGCTCTGGGCTCAGTTAGCCCGCTTATCAATGTTTTTCTGCATGTTCCGTCAATCTTTGCAACTTCGACAACCTGTAATCAATCATTATTTTAGTGTGATCATCAATTTCTTGTAATGCCAAGGTTTAATCTAAACCAAACTATAGTATGACGTTAGGTAACTACCTTGAATTCGTTATCAGTCCAGTAGATATTATTTGCAATCCAATCGACTCCTAGTCCATTGGGAGTGTCTAGTTTGTTGTTTATTATTACTTTAGTCTCGCTCATATTCAGCATGTTGACAGATCTAAAAGTGAAACACACTCGTTAGTTTATTCTTGCTTGAAATTCTTGACAAAGCTGATATTCAACAAAACACAAATGTCTAATTTGGAAATTAGGTAATCCCGAAGCGTTTACCTTATAACATTATTGTTGACATCAGTAAAGTAGATCTGTTTCAAATCCCAATGGAAATCTACAGCGATAGAGTTCTGGACATCTTTTATCGGCAATGTCACATCCCATTGCTCCGGGGTGTCCAACGATATCATCGCTACACTGCCTCTTGTAGCAAATACTAGGAAGTTCTTCGGGTGTTTCCGGCAGATTTTCGGGTTGGTTTCAGTCTCGTTCTCGAAGTACAAGCCAGTTGGGCAGGCGCAGGTGTAGCCCTTCGGTGATCGAAGACAGAGGTGGGAGCATCCGCCGTTGTTTTTTCCGCAGGCGTTTACTGCGACATTCTCTCCCTGTTACAAACAAAGATTTTTTGTAAAACAAAAAAGTTTTACATGGTAACTTTTACGAATAATTTTATCATAATTTACCTGAACTGCTCTAATATCCATCAGTCCGGCCAAATTTTCGCGTATGACCAGCCGCTCCTCTCCAGTAGTCTTATCAGCTCGGTGTAGGGACTGAGTCTTCCAATCTGTCCAGTAAAGGTGCTGACCGACTATGACAATGCCGTAGGGATATGGAACCTTGAAAGTGGCACAAACTTTTTTAACACACAGCCTGACAAAATAATGCATCAGATACTTAATAACTACTAGGTGATTATGTAGCCGAGGACAGAATCTAAAATGTACCTGGAATATTGCCAAACAAATACAGATCAGGTTATATAACAGTGATTAACAATCAGACAATGGCATACCCGAACAAAGATTCACTCGATGGAAGGAAGAACTTACCTTGGTAAGGATTGTTCGTCGATCGTGTCCTTCGAAGTCTGAGCTCTCTATTGTTAGGAGTTTAGCATCATTCCAAAACAATCTGCCTTCGATACGGTCGATCGCAAGTCCGTTGGGCCATATGATGTTGGTATCTATTATGTTCCGTCTGCAAACAAGGTAATTTGTTAAACTTAGTAATTGATGAACGCACCATTGTGTGATCTCATCCGCAAAATGATTAGATGTTTCGGTTTCGGTTTTTGCGTACGGGCTGGCGGGCGTAGGCACAATGGCGACCTCTACGTAATTGATCCTACCTGTTATGTCCGTCCATATCAGCTCGTTCAATTTTGGCTGTGGTTCCCCAATCCGACCAGAACATGTAGCCATGTTCGTAATGCAGTGCTATAGCCCTTGGCGAATCTGAAACATGAAGCTCATTATCATTTTCAAGCCTGTTTGTCAAAGTATGTTGTTATTATATTTAGGATACCGACAATCCCCGCTGTCTTACGTTTGTCTTTTGCAAGGATACGCCCTAGTAATGTGTATTCACATTATACCCTGATTTATAGATAGCTTATTAGGGGAACCATATTTTATTTCATCAAGGGGCATGAAATTCAAACTCAAACTCAAAACATTGATTGTAAGAAGGCAAAAACAATGCACTTTTACAAGTCAGACACTTAATTCTCATGTACGTACATGGAGAAATATAAAAAATAAATCAAATATGATCCACTAAACGACTAACTGAGTAACTGAATATGGTTTGAGTTTGAAAATAGTAGATTCCCTACGATTCGCAAAGCCTTATATTTAGGAACCGAGAAGTTTACGGCACGAGCCGAAGGCTAGGTCGTAGCGAGGTTCGTAAAGAAGCCTTTCGAACGAGTTAGGAATAGAAGTTTCCCGACTGAGATCCCGAAATCAAGCAGCGAAGTTGCTATTTTGAGGTTAGAATGCGGAAAAGGAAATATGAGTTTGAGTAATACTCTCATAAGTAATAAGGTTAAGATTATTTAATGATCTATGCTGTTGGTTTCCTACATATAATAAAATATACCACATTCTTACCTAATCCAGTCCAAGCCAGTAATTTCCTGTTAGTGCCATCCAGTTCAGCTACTTCAATGCTGTTGCGGCCTCCGTCAGTCCAGTAGATCTGTTGTAATAAATGAACACAATATCATGCTTCACTCTTATGGTAATGGCAGTGGACGATTTCACTTATTTTATACGATTTAGATACAGTTTAAGAGAACATTTCGCAGTCTCTGAATGAAGTCGTTTTACATAACAGGAATATTTTATACCTTTCGCCCTGCCGAATCGATGACTATTCCGTCAGCTGTGTGAACGCCTTTTGCAACAATAGTCTCATTGTGCTTTCCAGCTCTATTGGCGCGCTGTATCCTTCTCTCAGCCGTATCAGTCCAGTAGATCAGTCCTGAAAATATAAATTTATTTCATCATCTCGCATCTGAGAAAGTGCAGGTCCCCTCACGATACATTTTAAACACGGGTTACATTTTCTGAGTTGGTGATCGAATTCTCTAAATATTTGAACCATTAACCTCACAAATAATTTCTACCTAGCTGTGTTTCCCACTCAACCGTCCCTGAACCGGTTATTCGGTTCATCCCCATAGTCAAGATGGGTGCGCGGACGGCAATGTACTTACCAGTTTTTTGATCGACGTCAACCCCAAGAGCGTTTTTCAGTGGTGGTAGTGGAAGAACCACATCAATGAGATACGGAACGTCGAGTGATATGACACGAATGTCCACTCGATGTGCAAAGATAAGGTAGTTCACTGGTCCGCCTGGGCAGGTCCTGCCGTCCTTCTGTAAATAAATAATAAATATTTTATAAATAAGCTATTTCGCAAACAATGAAATATTAAATAATACAGTTTTATGATATTTCTTTCTTTACTTTCTTTAGCAATTTTTATCGATACTAGGAAAAAAACATTTCCAGAAAGAGAACATACGTTTATTTTGATGCCAATAGGACATGCACATGTTTTGCCGCCGGGTTTCAGAAGGCAGAGATGAGAACAGCCGCCATTGTTTCTTCCGCATCTGCAAAATATTAGTTTTTATTTTTCCCTTATCCTCTGCCGTTGCTTAATTTTTTCCTTTTCTGTGTCATTCTATTACATTGGGTTTTGCTGAATTAGTTTCTTAAGACTATTCTTTTCATACGAAGCCCTCATGGATACACACTTGCATACATACAGTCTTGGCTAAAAGTAATAGTCATTAGTTTATGTAAAATAAAACTTAGTGTTAAAAAAATAAACTTATTTATTATAAAAAATATCAATATTTATTGGGGCCACCCCTAGCTTTGATAACTGCAGCTAACTTCCTAGGTAAATTATATATCATCTTTTACACTCCTCCACGGACAGGTCCTTCCACTCTAGCTTTAAATCAAGTTTTAGGGATTCCTTTGAGGTTTTCTTGTTCTCCCGAATTTTACGCTTCAGAACCCCCCCACAAATGCTCAATTGGATTGAGGTTTAGAGATTGCGCCGCGGCCAGTCCAGAAGATCCACTTTGTTTTGATGCTATCCATTAGTAATGGTTGAGGTGTGGCAAGGAGCGTTGTCCTGCTGGAACTTGACCCCATCAATATTGGTGTCGCCGAATATTTTTGAGTTAGAAGTTGTGTACAATGTACAATGTACTTTTTTGAGTTCATCCGATCTTCGCATACGTACATTGCCGCAACCCCATCGGCTACTATGCATCCCCAAATCATGACGCTGCTTCCACCCTTGTACCACTCACTCGGGTAGAAATTCTTCCCCTTCCCGCGGCTAACGTATGTTATACCAGGGGTTCCAAATATCTAAGATGAAACATGTCACATCTACAAACAGTCAATTCGAGCTTATAGTTATTATTAATTATGAATATTAAAGAACCAATTATTAAGTAGTTCGAAATTTGCTTCATCAGACCAGACCACATTGGACCAATCCACTTCGGTATGATGCTGGTATCTAACAGCATATTCATGGCGTGCTTTTATATATTTTTTGACAATCACGGCTTCTTGCGCGCCTTACACCTTTTAAGACCGGCTTTTTCATGTCTCCTACGTACTTTTCGAGAACGGGTTATGTTCCCAAAATCCTCAAACAAGGCAGCAGGAGGCTCAGAAGAGGTTTTTTTTCTATTTTCAGGGACTCTCTAACTAATTTTCGGTCTTCTCGCTCCATCGGGATCCGGTTTCTACCTAAACTGGGTCTGTTGTTGAGCCTACCAGTCTGATCATAACGTTTTGAGGCAGTTTGGACAGCACAGCGCGCACATTTGATTTTTGGGCAATGTCTGTTGGAGTTTTGCCCTGCTGGTGTAACAGACCAATTTCAACATGTTCTTGAAGACTATGTTTCTTGGGCTTCCTCATAGCAACAACAGTTGTTATTTCGATACAAAACCTCGAGGCACAAAAATACTATTGGTACTTGCATTACAAGCAGTGATAACTGATCAGTGTTTTGTATTAAAATCATGTATTTCGTGTCTGAGGGGACCATTTGCGTAAATGCCTATTTGAATCTGATTCAATTGTTTAAATATCTTTTAGGCAGTCAAACTGTTTTGACTGTTAAACCAATCAAAACAAAAGAAGGGATATTGAAAAAAAAACGTGTGGCTAATACTTTTGGCCAGGGCTGTACTTGCTTTCCAATATATAGAAGTGACAACACTTCTTATGTCATTTCTTCAAGGCCATTTATCTGTTGCATCAATTATTTGTATTACTACTCAGGCGAGCTAAGTTGGCACCTGGCTCGAGTGACGTTTGTGCAAAGTACAATGTATAAAGTATGTTTTACATATTACTGAATTTAAATTCGATAATCGATATCAGGTTTACTTGCACACATATAACAGATAACGCAACCGCGGATCTCTCATTTATCCGCGGGATAGCCCATCGCTGCAACTATGGAGATAAAAGGTTTCCTCACGATATTTTCCATTACCCATTGATGTGACACTCTAAACTGACTGTCAGTGACAACGCACAATCAAAACATAATATCGATTATGTACATCGAATTTCGATTTAGTTATATGTAATACTGAACTGTACACACTATACTTTGCCCAAACGTCATTCGAGTGCCTTCTTAGCGCGCCCAGGTAGAACACTCTTAGCTCCCAGTGACATTAACTCTTTCTGGGGAACACAAAACAAGCTTACAATATTGCTTAAGAATATATAAATACGCGTACCTATTCATACCACCCACTCTTTCTTTGTGAAACACTCGTACGTCCATCAATCCGGCTACTCCAGAGTCTAGTGTGCGTCTCTTATCCCCCGTGAACTTGTTAGCTGCTTGAATGGACTGGGTCTCCCAGTCGGTCCAAAACACCTCGTCCCCGTATAGGTCCAGGCCAAATGGGTGCGGCAAGTGTTCGCCTGTGATAGACACTTGTATCCAGTTAATTTGTAGATTAGAAATCTGCATTATAATAACGGCTGTATTTCAAACTGTTCCTTTATCGACTCTTACCTTAGAGGATGTAAATGACACAGTTACACCAGCAGGGGCCTATAACATAACACAAAGTTTTATAGACGTAGAATTGTATGTTTTCAACAAACTGACCAATCACAATGAGATAAATTAATTTGTAGTTATTGGGCTTGGTCACTTTGCTGACAACTAAACAATTCTGTATGCCTGTAAAGTTTTGTGTTACAGGCCCCAGGGGCATATAACATCTAGATACTATCTACACTCGATATTGAAATTCACAATAGAATCACTCAAATAGCCAAGGCATTGCAGAAAATCATCTGTAAAATTTTGTCTATTACCTATTAGGATCTTCCTCCCAGTTCCATCGAGGTTAGCATACTCGATAGTACGATTACCGCCATCAGTCCAGTAGATTTTGTTATGTGCCAGGTCTAAAGCCAGGCCATTGGGCCAGGACATCTTGCCCGATATGATCCGTTTTCGATTGCCTCCGTCCATGTCCGCTCGCTCGATGCACGGGTTTTTACCCCAATCCGACCAGTACATGAGGCCACCTGTAAAGAATGCTAGTTTTAGAAACTGCAGTTTTCTCGTTTATTTCTTGATCCAAGTAGGTCATGGGAACAGCTGAATAATTATAAAAAAGCAGAATATCCGGCGTCGAAGACTTGTTCCAACTGGAAAAAACCTAAGAGGGACATTTGAAGCTGACTGTCAACCTTCAAATGTGGAGAGAAGAAGAAGAAAAGAAAGAAGCTGACTACCAACTCTCAGATGTGGTGAGGCATTGTGGGAAGAAGAAGAAAAGAACAAATTTTGTCTCCGTGGTTGACAGCACCAACCTTTAGGATCCACAACAATGTCCCTTGGTTTGTCAATATGATCCCAAGCCAGCAGAGTTCGCATGCTTCCATCGCTATTAGCCACTTCTATCCTGTTCGTGCCAGCGTCCGTCCAGTACAGTTTGTTTGTTATCCAATCGAAGGCTAATCCGGCAGGAGATACTGAAAAATGGTAACATGGGATAAGATAAGGCTAATTACATTCACAGGCATACAATTAATTCGGTACCTATCGGTGGGTTGTTAGAATAGTTAGCTGAACGAAATATCTTAAGAGTTCGGCTCATAAATTTTGATTTGTTGAATTGCGAACTTACTCAAATTCGATCCAACAATAACAGTTTGATGGGACCCGTTGAGGTACGCTCGGTTGATGGTATCACTTTCCACGTCCGTCCAGAATATAGAATTAGAATTCTGATCCCAGTCTAGAGCTACTGCTGACTTGATGTAGTCCACAGGAATGACCTGATCAAAAATGGAAACGATTAGGTTTATGACCTTTTGCCAATCACTCTATATTATCAATAATATTATAAGTAATAGATATGTAAATTATTTACAGCATTACACAAAACACATTATTATATTTATTGTTTTGTTATTTCATTGTTGCCCTTCATCGTACGAAAGACTGCTGTCTTGAGCTGAGCTGAATGACAACAGTTATAAGCTCCGTCGATGGAGTCATTGTCCTTACCAACGAGGGGCTGGATAAGGAGGAGGTCCTCTACTCACATCATTCAGGATACATACACAAATAAATTCATATGCTCACGCCTATTTCCCGAAAGAGGGGAAGGCAGAGACTACATATAATATCATTCAGGATATACATTTTAAAACCTAAACTAAACTAACTTTTGAAAACTTACCATGTCCAATGAATACATTTGTTTCTTAGGATCCAGTTGCTTTAACCTTATGTCCTTTCGCCGTGCGTAGAGCAGTAAATTTTCTGGAGATTCTTCACACGTGAGCCTGTGGGAAAACGTTTTGGAATCACAAATTTACCGTTAACTCAAAGTTTTCTTTTAAATATATTATTATTTCAAGTTGGAGATCAAAAACAGGACCAAGGAAAGACCACCAGGCAGACAACCAGCCAGATGTGAACATGATATTAGTACAGTAAATTGGACGTGCATTTACCAGCCCTATATCACTGCTCAGGGGTAACATCATGAGATGGTGATACCCGAGGCTAAAGTAGGCTGATAACGATAACGACAATATGATTTTCTTATCTTACCCATCAGAATTGAGGTTAAATCCAACTGGACACCTGCAGGAATAAGTGTTGCTATTCGGAAGACACAGATGCGAGCAGCCTCCATGGTTGCGGCCACAACGGTTCTTGTATGTCTTCAATTGCCTCAGCGGATGGTAGCTGTAAATGATGCATATTTTTACAATTTGAACATAATTTTCCTAAAGAGCTAAATTTTAGCTGCCGTTTGAAGTTTCTGTGCACAAATCTATGCTTTTTATCTTTTTTAATCTTCCCTTACGATTACGTCTTTTGAAGAAATCCTTGTTTAAGTGAAAAAAAAAAATGTTTACTTCCATAGTTTCTTCCTCCACGATATTTCCTCTCACTCATTCATGATTATTCTGAACTACTCACCTATGAATATCCATAGGTACGTTCAGATCCGCATGAACCGTCTGGATCCCCATACCGGTATTCTTATTGACGCTTGAAATGCTCTTCGTGTGCCAGTCGGTCCAGTACACCGCGTCTTCGAACAGTGTCAGTGCAAATGGGTGCGGCAGACCTTTGTTAGTAATCTGCAAGTATGAATCAGTGATAAGCACCTCCAAGATTAATGCCATATAAAAATACTCTCAAAGAAGTTATTCGAGGACTACCTTATACGTAATTGAAAAGTAGATATCCAATAGATCTCTTCTTACCCTCTTTCTATCATGGCCTTCAAACGTAGCTCTTTCAATAACATGGTGTTTAGCATCAGCCCAGTAAATCTTGGATTCGGTATAGTCGATGGTAAGTCCATTGGGCCAGAATATTTCGTCAACTATCACGCTTCTACGTCGATTACCGTCCATGTCTGATCGCTCGATTTTGGGATTTGGACCTGTAAATATAAAAACAGGGTTAGTAAAAAAACCTTCATAAATTAATTAATTCTGGGTATAATAATATAATTCTATTAGCCTACCCTACTTACAAACACCTAATTATACCGAATACATGCTAAAATCCGTCTTCCAACATTTTAAAACATAGATTTTAGTTATGCTTAAGATGACATGACGTGCCTGTAAAACACAAGTAGATTGCTCGAGTTTAATAACTTACTATGTGCTATATGCAGTTGCAAGTAATTTCAATAAGCAAGTAATTTCAATAATAGATGCTGTTTTGTCTCCTACTCACCAACCAGTGTCATACAGAAAGTTACATTAATACTGATATACTTCGCGTGAGACTTGACTGTTAGTGGGGTGTTCACTAATGATAAGAATATTAAATCTTACCCCAATCCGTCCAGAATACCAAAGCATCTCCAGGGTGGACAGCAATAGCCCTTGGCTTATCCATCTCGTTAGCTGCAATCACTGCTCTTTTGGAACCATCTAGGGTTGATACTTCCACCCTCCTAGTACCAGAATCCGTCCAGAAGAGCAGATCGTGGATCCAGTCAACTGCCACTCCACCTGGTGTTTCTACACCCCATCTTATTACATCTAAAAAAACGTGCCAAATCATATTAACCTAAATATATTCATATAGAATACACACAAATATTGTAGTTTGACAATTTTAATCGATATCTGTGGCGTAGCAGTCTATGCTCTGCTTCACAAGCGAGAGGTCTCGAGTTCGAATCACGGCCGGGGAAGAAGAAAATACCCGGGGACTTGGATTTTTATGTCTTTGTTTCTGGTTCCCGCGACACAGGTTATCCTAGCGTAGGGCTAGAAGCAAGACATGAGCCTGTATAATTGTTTTTAAAACTTACCGCTGACATTGTTATTATTCATTTGCGCAACTCTTATTACCCTCAAGTTGTTTTCGGTCCAGAATACCAGCTTCTTCTCATAATGATAGTCCAGAGCTACCGCATTGTGCAGACCTTTCACCACTGACATGTAGTTATCGCCAGTCAGCCAGACCTGGAAGATAATATTAGGATGCAGAATTGACCATACATCGATAGATTTAAAGTATTTTTGATTGATTTCTTAAAATCTAAAGTTAGTCTAGGCACACGGAGCCACTGGAAAGAACCTAAACCGGTTAGTAACTTAGGTTACTGACACTTACATACTGTCTGAATCACAGACAAGTCCTCAACCTACTGGGCGCTACAGCGCCATACGTTGCGACCCATTATATTACACAGGCAGTTACGCAAACAATACTATGTAGTCTCACGTCACTAATTATTTTCTTTTCAGTAGTTCTGTGCACATATGTGCTTATGTTTGATGGTACCAACCTGTCTTATCCCCACCCTATTAGAGAACAGCAAAGTCGGTGATTCACCCGAAGGCTTGCACGATCTCCCGTCAGGCCTAACAGTGTACCCCGTCATGCAACTGCAGTGAAAACTGCCGACTGTGTTCGAGCACGTCTGAGAGCAGACTGGGTCTTGCTCGTACATACACTCGTCTATGTCGCGGCAACTGTAAGAACGTATTATTTGTATACGGGAAATCTCATATTTGTTTTGTGTGTTCATCATTATTATAGGTATAAGCATCTTCATCAGTCTGTGCATGCGATTGGCTGAACAATTGCTAGTCTGGTGCACTACTTTCCAAGCACTGTTGACTGGAATACCATCCGGCAATCAAGCTACCTCTTGAACTACTGCTAAACGTATTACTTTTAAGCATTTTCTTATAAATACGATCATATGATTTCTATAGATGTTGTAATCCATGCAAATGTTTCAGGTGTTAGCTGACAATATCCAATGACCTTACCTAAGGCCATCACTATCAAGCAGGAATCCAAGCGGACATGCACAGGCATTCTTCCCATCAAACGTTGTTATGCACAGTTTCTCGCACTTATCCTCAGGACTACATTTCCTCTTCACCGGACAGTTTTCCTCATCATCCCCTTTCGGACAGTCGTTCATGCCGTCACAAACGTGTTTCCTATTCACGCAGTTCCTGAAAGCGTTGCTGACGAAGTGCTCTTGGAATTTGCACATGTACTGGTCTTCTTCGCAGGAGACTTGGCAGCTCATTTCGTCTTCGCCATTGGAGCAGTCACGGACGCCGTCGCAGAGCCAGGTTTTCTGTTGAGACGAGTGTCAAATTCATTACCTACCTTCATTAATGATGGAAACATTGCTTCATTGCCAGTGCCAAAACGTGAACCTATTTGAGTCCTAACAATGAAATCTTAAAGTTCCTACAGTTTGTGTGAGAGAGAGAGGGAGAGTGAAAGAGAGCCTAGAACATAAATAACTATAATACCAAATAGTTAATATAGGTGACAAGCAGGTATATAGGAAGATATTACTAATACCAGCATAATTGATCTAGTAATTGTAAAGATAGAGGGACGTATTGGGTCTCTGGGACAAAAACTGGTGGGAGACCGCTCAAGACCGCCAGGAGTGGAAGAAGGGGAGAGAGGCCTTTGCCCAGCAGTGGGACATGAATAGCTCGTAATAATAATAATAATAATTGTGGTTCGTATTTCAGAAATTTGATACCAAGGCCTGAGATCAAGGATATCGTATCAATCAGAAGACCTCAATATAGTTTTTATTTTATTTCTTAATTGCACACACACCCAGTCACCTATAATACGGTCTTTGACAAGGTAGTCCAATAAACCTAGGAACGTGTCTCAAGCTGAAACTATTTAAAAAAGTTTGACAATATCAGAATTGTATATTTCCAGCAGTTGTATTTAATAACCTCAATTTGTGTTAAAAAGACAGCATTTTACTATGACGTCACATGCTATTATTTCATAGAACTTGTGAACGAAACTTCCGTTTTGACAGTTCCTTAAAAGTATCTATTTTGACTAGCAGTAAAATTCCGTATTGGATAATATATGAAGTATCTTACCAAGATACACCTTCGATCAGTACAAGAGAACTCATCAGGAGTGCAATTCCTCATGGAATGTGGTTCGCAATTCAGCTCATCGCCTCCGTCGGCACAGTCCCTCTCTTTGTCGCAGCGCCAACGCTCCGGAATGCACTTGCCATCGCTGCACCTGTTATAGAAATTACACAGATTAATGTGTGTTGTGGAAATCGGAATAATTTGCTTAAACATATCAGGGGCCCGATTCTCATAAGATGGCATATCGGCGGCGTTTATTTTGTTTGGAGACTGACTGCCAAGTGCGGCAGTTAGGGCGCTTGGGAGCATTTGATATGCTGTCGCTATACGTTATCCGTAACAGAATAGGGCCCCAGAGAAGCAACGGCCTAATTAAAATGGCCTAACGCTGATTGTGGCTGGAAATCTGCACTAAGTAAGTATTTTCATTAATCAGAAAAATTGGGGAATGAAAATGACGTGGCGTGGATTTGCCGCTAAAGCTCTTCGCGATACCCTCTCTAAAATTATGTACCTTGGTATCAGGGAGAGTGCAGTTTATTCTCGAGTTATATTGAGGTTGGGCTAAGTTTCTTAAAATAAACCACACACGAAGCAAATATTTTGAAACGCATTTTAAATCACTTACATTGAAACTGGCTTGCAACAGTTCCAGTGAATCAGACTTGCAGTAAAATTAATTAGAGCTGCAATTTCGTCACACGTTGTTTCCCACATGGGCTAGCAGAGCCTTGAGGTCCATTATGACAAGGTTCATAAATACAAGTTCCCATTTTGATCAAATCCTATTCGAATCGGTCGAATTGGAATATAATTGAAAAGGACAGAGTCACTCACTTGAACTCGCCTGCGTTGCAGCTGCCCGGCACCATGGGCAGGCTTCCTCGTCGGTCCAGTCTCCGCAGTCGTTGTCTCTTTCGCAGTGGAACTGCCTGTTGTTTCCCACTTGGGCTGACGGAGGCACTCACTTGAACTCAAACGCGTTTAAGCTACCCGGCAGCATGGGGCTGGCGTCCTCGTCGTTCCAGTCCCGCAGTCGTTGTCTCTGTCGCAGTGGATCTGCCTGCTGTTTCCCACTCGGGCTGGCGAAGGCACTCACTTAAACTCGCCCGCGTTGCAGCTGCCCGGCAGCATGGGGCAGGCGTCCTCGTCGGTCCAGTCTCCGCAGTCGTTGTCTCCATCGCAGTGGAACTGCTTGTTGATGCACTTCTTGTTGTTGCATTGGAACTCGTTTTCGTCGCAGCGGACTAGGTCGACGGCTATAATAACGATTAAGTTAATTTAAATTGGTTCTGACGGTTCTAAGCATTACAAAATGCCGTCACTCATTATTTTACTTATGGTTATTGGTAATCTGAGCATGTTATGTATCTACTTATTCCGTGAGTATTTGTTCTTAGTGCCGTACCTGACTTGTGCGGTATAGTACCCCGCCGCTGCTGCACAGACTAGTATATAATATAAATCTATGCGAACTACGAATGATTTCCAGATGAAGTATACATAAAATATTCCGTAACTCTGCAGCGCTAACTGAGCTGATCAGGGATATATGTACAGTAATATGCAATATGTTCTCGGTATACTTTCAGCACCGCATCGCTGCTTTTCTGATAAGTTAGAAAACGGTCTTATATGGGTAAACCCATGGCAATCGGTCTCGTCGGTATCGCGTTGTCGCATTGTCACTGAGTAGTCATTATGCTAGCGTAATTGGGCCCCAAATCGCTACGGGATGGCATAATACGTTCTTAGAGTTCGGGCTACCCCATTGCAGCCATAATTATTTATATATTTTTGACGCCACTGTTTCTGGTTCCCACGACACGTGTGGGGTCAGAAGCAATGAATGTACCTGTATATAAATATTTTGTGTACTCACGGCAATCCGTCTCGTCAGTGTTGTCGGGACACTCCACCTCCTTGTCGCAGCGCCAGTGCGCGGAGATGCAGTCTCCTGTCGCACACGTGAACTGGTCTTCGCGACATCTGTAACAAGATAATAAATGAATAAATGTAGCCCATTTACATCTCCACCAAGTGGCACAGACCTTTACCCGTGTACTAGTAAGATTAATCAAGATTCCACCACGCTGCTTCAGTGCGGGTAAAGCGGTGTTGGGCTGGTGGCCAACCCGATTGTCAGAAGATTTCAAGCTGCCCTATTAGGGCCGCTGAGCCAACTTTGCGACTACTACTACTACTAGTAGCCGGGACTTACAGCTTAACGTGTCATCCGAAACACGGTAACAAGACAAGGTAGATATAGATAGTTATATCATCATTGGCAGCTTCTTTCCGCCCACTGTTGGGTATAAACCTCCTCCGTGTTGTGCCAACCTCTCCGGTCCTGTGCCAGTCGAATCCAGGTCTTCCCCGCGATATTGGTAATATAGTCGACCCATCTGGTTGCCGGTCGACCCTCGCTCCTTCGTCCTTCTTTCGGCCACCACTCGGTCAGGGAGCTACTCCACTTGCCATCACCTCGCCTCACCAAGTGCCCTGCCCACCTAAATTTGAGCCTATTGATACGCTTTACGACATCTTGGAGCTTAGTCTGTCGACGTATCTTGACGTTCCTGACTCTGTCTAGGAGTGTGATGCCAAGCATGGAACGCTCCATAGCCTAGCTTGGATACCAATATACCTTGTAAATATTGAATGGAGAAAAGGCCTAAGGACATGCCCTTGCTTAACTTGGTGAGGGCTCCACCGGTGCCCACAGATATTGTTATCACGTCATATAAGAACTACCGTGGTCTAGTCCGCTCGCTTGTCACGCAGGACATACCTGTTCGAATCCTGGTGCTGACGATGTACTAATGATGTAGTAATTAATTTAATTCAGCTTAGGCAAAAATGCTTTCATATGTCTGTCCGGATTTACGGGTGTTCTCCTCTACAGGTCGCATTTCTCAACAAGATGTTACATTGGCGGCGTTATTTCACGAGCGATAGACGGGGACAGCATGTCTTTGAGTGACCGTTTAAATTTGAGTTGTTAGTTGTGCTCCATGGTTATGCATACTACAAAACGTAAAGTATAAGTTTATATAGCATATAATCTTTACAGATATAAACATAATTGACTTGAAGAGGTTATAGGTTGTAGTCATATTATGAGGGGTTGTTGGGTTGGTTGGAAGGCGGGTCTATCTTTTATGCAGGTATTTATCACTTTCCTGTTTTTGAGCGTTATGCACATTCACAGGTCCACCTGTTGTTAATCATGTTGTACATGTATTTTCCATTCGTATTTGTTTGTTATCCATTGTTTTGTGCAATCAAGTATAAAGTTAAGTACATTTTATTTATTAACGTATGATTCTGAACTACAAATACTTTCACTATGAAACCGATTTGATCTGAGTGACTTCAGTTTTAAGTTTCAACCCTGAGACTCTGGCCTCGGTCTATTTTTAGCCGCTGCAAACTCCCAGGTGTTGCATCACGCCCCCTCTAACTCCCACTCAAAGCGACTATCTGAATAAAACATGTTTGACGTAGTTGATCACGTCAATGATTCTGATTCAGTTCTATAATGAGCGCGCCTGCTATGGCTAGATAGAAGACCAAATGTTTCGAAGACGCAGGCTCCAAGCGTGGGCGGGCTGTCATGGCAACACTCCCCTCCCCTCGCGTATTGATCTACCGACGATGCAAAGCCTCGGCGATACATAAATATTTCGTGAATATATGTTACATCTGTGCTATTCCTAGATTGCTCCTCCGGTTAAGCAGATGTGGTCTATGTACCTATATTTTCTTGGGAAGCGAAGTGAACTCAGTTTCCAAAATGTACCATTTGTCGTTTAAGAGATCTAAATCTATCTTAAATTCATTAAAAGTAAAACAAGTCCATTCGTTTCTCAATTGAGAGGCTCAAGCCTTTATACTGATTAGGTTAGTTTCTATTTTAAACTTTTACTGGGAAGGCTATTTCTGTCACGACAGGATTAACCTGAGAATCACCTTTTGTTCAACTTCCGATTTCCTAAATAATTCCTAACAAGGCTGTCAATAAAACGAACTTATTTGGGTTCACACGGCACAAAAATACGTTTTATAAAATACGTACTCATGTCGAAGGTTTGGGCGTCGAAATAGAGGCAGAGCAAAATAAGCCCCCTTGACCAAGCTACGCTCGACGACAACACAAAATTTGTGCACGTGAATTTTTAAGGCAAATGTCAAATCGCATACATTTTGTTTTGTCTTCGAGCCTATACTAGAGCAAGAGCTACTATAGAGCGTAGACTAGTAATAAGTAACTTTGTCTAGAAGGGAAGGTAGGAGATGCTTCCTTAAGTATCCTTATATATCCCACAAAATTCCAGAATTGTACTTCGCGATCGCGATAGTTTATTGGACGCTGCCTGAATCATCTGATACAGATGCCACAGGCCTTTCGAAGAATACTCACTGCTCTTAGAATGTGCTGTTGTGAAACCTCACTTATCCTTATGCTGATCTATACAATACTGGTCTTCCTAGAGTATGGATCAACGAGACCACATAAAATGATGTAACTTAGAATACAACTTAAATAAGAAATAGAAATGTAATTTATTTATGGTAAATAAACTCTCGTGCATTCATTCATCCTTAGTACAGTTGAGTTCACCAGAGTAGTGGCAGCCATGATTGCCATCACACGACCGATCCTTGTGGATGAAGAACCCCTCAAAAGTTTTACTACACCTTGTTTGTTACAAACTGCGGATGCTACAGGCCTTATGATGAATTACTGTAACTGCCTCGGGTTGCTCTGATTCAGTCGGTTTATTAGTGAATGTTGATAACTGATAAGAATAGTGTGCCCCTAAAATACTTAACCGTTATACCACTAAACCAGTTATACCCGATACACGCTATAGTATAGATGGTAAGGTACGATGGAAACTCACTTAGTAGAAGATACAGTCATGAATACTCATTTACCCTAAGATTGCACAGTTGTGAATACTTACTTGCCCTAAGTAGACGGCAACTGGGAATTTGGTGCATTAGCCATAAGAGGTCGATAAGAGGACCGATCACCCGCATGCGTTCAGCGAGCGTAACTCCTCATCATCTGTTATTATCTTTGGCTTGTCGGTGGCGCCCATTTTCATTGGAGACTGACTGCCAAATACGGCATTTTGCACCCTTGAAATCAATTGATTCACAATTGCTGTTCATGTTTTTGCCCGAGCTACCAAAGCGAGCGAAGTGCGTCTCCGTTTCAGGATTGAGCAAAATGCTTTCGTATGTCCGGATGTGTGTCCGGCTTTTCTCCTCTCCAGGCCGCATTTCTCAACTGATTCTCTTGATTTTTTTGAGCAGGTTCGATAATTAAATGGATTTTTTTATCGATTCAGTTTTTGGAAATTTTTCAAAATATGAGATTGACAATGTAAAAAAATCTGCTAGAGCCCAATCGGCTTGAAAGATTTTAACAACTAAGATGTCTTTGTATTTGTGAAGACCGCGAGCACGACATTAGTTATACAATTTTAGTGAAAAGTCAATAGGTTAGATTTTGGACCGCATTATGTAGTTCATAAAGTTATTGGTGCGGCTACTTTCATACTACATCCACGTAACTAGGTGCATTTATAAGTTTATATGGAAAGAAAATGCTGTCGGATTATTAAAAACGTCTAGGGGTCTTTTGCGAGGGGATGGATAAAATAAATATAAAAATGCAAATTTCCTGTGACGCTCGCGAGGTCTACAGCTCACAGAGCCACTAGTATAAATAAGAGACTCGGACCCTGGTAGAAGACACATTTGTGAATACTCACTTGCCCTTAGTGCAGTTGAGTTCATCGGAGTGGTCCTGGCAGTCGTTGTCGCCGTCACACACCCAGTCCTTGTGGATGCAGAGTCCGTTCACGCACTGGAACTGGTCGCGGGTACAGTTCGCTGCTGACAAATATACAAACATATTTTTAACAGGGATATCTATATTGAAATAAAGAAATGATGGTGAGGGGCTGCACTGGAGCTGAATTTTTATCTTAATGTAAAATCCAGTGCAATGCGTATCCAGGATTTTGGAGATTTTCAGAATATAATGACCAACCCGACTGTTTGAAGTTCTTAAAATCTTCAATTTTATGTGTGTATTGTCATTAATTTGCGATACCGGTCTCCATTCCATACACTTAAGAAAAATCGAGGAAAGCGACTATCTATCTATACTGTATACTTAAAAACGTCATCGTAGGCCCGATAAGTAATTGCCTTGCCTTTTACCTTTCGGACATTAGCAGAAATCAATCTTGAACAACGGTTCTAAATACTCACTGCAATGCGTTTCATCCGAGAAGTCGCCACAATCGTTATCTCCATCACAGATCCATTCAATGGAGATGCACACGTTTCCATTGCTGCAGAGCGTCCGGTTCTCGTGCTCGTCGCAGGGCCGACGGCATCCGTCCTCGTCCTCGGACTTCTGGCAGTCGGCGATGCCGTCGCAACGCTTCTCGATGGGTATGCAGGTGCAGGACGCCTGAGGGGAATGGATACTCAAAAAACCGATTTAAGACTCTATTTTATCTACTTATATTAGTTTTCTATATGAGTCAGGAAAATCCGTTCGGTACCAACGCCGGCCTGGGGCTGTACCGACCTGGCTTTCCTGGCGGCCCAGCGTTGTACCCCCCGGGGTTTCCTGAAGACGCATCCGGATCTAAGATTTCTGTCAGGTGCTGAGGCAACAACTTATCACTTATCTCTCTTCTCCTCCCTTCCTTTTAATACCAGATTCCTGACAACAAAGTATATTTTAGCAACATACCAATTCGTATGATTCATAGGACATCGTCTAGTGAGCAGGCCAGCCTGATAGGCGGATAATATCGCTGAAGCTGGTAGGCGGAAGCGGAAGAAGTAGATATCCTGGTGAAGAAGTAGATGTTTATGATGATACTTACTTGACAAGAGAACATGTTGTCGGAGCATGGCTGGCTGCACCCGCCGTCGTCGTTGTCATCGTCCTCAACACCGGAGTATACCTTGATCATCTGTTTGTTCTGGAGTTTATTACCTGTGGGGAAAAAAGCGTCATATTCGATTAAAAACCATATCAATTATTCATATTTTATCGAACGCACATTGAACAAGGCCTTGCTGTCCTTGCATGCGAAAATTCGGTCTTTCTCAACAGATGCTCGGTCCTGTATCTTTTGAAATATCCCACTACTTTCAAATTCAAATTTGAATCTCTTCAGATGACATGAAATATGACTTCTAACACGTATGAAATAATCGTGTTCTGCTAAAAATAAAATTTAAAGCTATCGGGATTGATTTCACAACAACCTAAGCCTAAAGATCTTATTGGTGTAGTCGACTTTGTAAGCCATGTAAAATTTTAGAGGCGGCTTGCACCGCCCCCGCGCAACAGGATCTTGCTGGTTATTAGTTACTCGACTAACAACACAAATACGTGTATTTTGAGTATATGAGGTAACATAATAGGTGGTAACATAACATTTAAGCAGAGCGTTGGGAACGCTCCAGAAGGAATACTTACCGGCCCAATGATCGACATGTCCCGGCACGTACTGGGGCCGCGCGCCCATACCCGGCTGCACGCCGACAGGGTACGCGGGTACCCGGCCCGCGGGGGACCGGACATCGACGGTTCCGTTCACTACCGAGCCCGGGGTCTGGTGGTCTGCCCTTACTGTAACAAATAAGTAAACAACTTTTAATTTAAAAAAAATATACACCCGAAGTCTTAGAGGTTTACTTGTTTCCTTGTTAGTCTGATAACTTTCAAACCCCTGAACCGATTTTAATAAAATATACCTCAATAGCATTGCAATGAAGTCTTCAACCAATTTAAAAACGCCGCATTAAAATCCGCCCATAAAGTGCAGACAGACAAACGCTTCGAACTTACAACATCCCTCTTTGTCGGAGGTTAAAATTAGTGAAGTTGATGTGGACCAGGTTGGACGAAATCTACAGGATAGAATAGGGGTTCGATTCTCTTGAGCAAAACGTATAGCGATAGCGTATTGATAGTTCTGAAGGGCGCAAAGTGTCGTTTTGGCATTCAGTATTCACACAAAATAGGCGCTGTCGCTGACAAGCCAAATAGGGCTTTGCTTCCTCGAGAGCAGTCAATGGCTGTCGCTACACGTTTTTCACAAGAGAATAGGGCCCCAGGTAGGAGTAAGGAGAGCCAACCGCAATAAGAATACGGTATTTTACTGCTAATCAAAATATAAACTATTTAGGAAAGAAAGCGGTAATTTTGCTCACGAGTTCTATGAAATACTACTAAAGACGACGTAGTCTTAGTCAAATGCTAACTTTATAACACAAAATTGAGTTTATAAAATACAACTGTATTGTCCAACGTTTTTGATACGTTTCTAGATGTTTGGACTTTCTTGTCAATTACCGTATTAGAAGAACACACCATCAGTATACAGATTAAAATAACCCCTTGTATATAAATAACTGTGCGACTTACAACACGGGTTCAGGAGTCGTCGCTAAGTAACGACCAACTTACTGACGTGGTCGAGATTGTCTCAGAGAGCATGGACCAGGGATGTCAGCTGGACGTCGCCTATCTGGACTTCCGTTAGGCGTTCGATAGAGTCGATAACGTCGTCCTAATAAAGAAATTGTGTGCCATTGGATTTGCCTCTCAGCAGTTGGCCTTCTTCGCTGACTACCTGAAGTACCGCCAACAATATGTGCGTCATGGCTGTTTTGAGTACCACACATGGTCAGGTGTTAGTCAGGGCTCTATTCTTGGTCCGTTGTCATTTATCATCATGATAAATGACCTAGTAGCAGAAATAAAACACGCCAAATGCCTCCTATAGGCGGACGATCTGAAATTGATACTTCCCGTGAAGTCGATTGTCGGCTACTGCATGAAGATCTAGATGCCGTGCATAGGTGGAGTGTAAACAACAAACTCCTTTTCAATATTGAGAAGTATTGTTTTAAATCCTTCACGCGCTCTCCTTGGCCTATTCGCGTTGCGTACACTCGGCACGGAGTCTATGACTCGAGTGTATTCGATGACGGACCTCGGTGTTACGTTCGACCCTAAACTTACATTCCATGAGCCCTTGGCCAAGGAATGCTTTAATAGATTAGGGTTCGTGATACGGAAAGGTAAGGGATTCCAGAATTTGAGTGTCGTCCAGCTACTTTACACGGCCCTAGTGAGAACCAAAATTGAATCTAGCTCGGTTGTTTGGTATCCACATGAAAGCTCATACGTCCTTATGCCCGAGAAGGTACAAAAAGCTTTCCTACGATACCTATACAAGAGGAAATGCGGATACTACCCTTACCTATATCCAACCGCTTTTATATTGGGTATGCTTGGATATAACTCACTAGAGATGCGACGTAACACCGAACAGCTTCTGACTGTATGTCGATTGTTGCGAGGCGACAGTGCCTATGTAAGCGCGTTATTCGTGCCTGACAATTTCCTACGCGCGCAGGCACCATCTGCTGGCGGGCGGCACGCACCGACGGTGGCGCGCCGGCAGTCACCGCTAGTGCGGGCGGGAGACAGCCTCAACGCACTGCTGGCTGCAGCACCAATGAACGATCTGTTTGGTGATGCATGGAGGGACATAGTGCGGGAATGTGGCAGGTTCTGTGAGATGGATGCATGATTGTCACCGAGTTATTGAACTTTCAGAATTTAATTGAATTGACTTTGTATTTGAATTTTTGTAATTTGTTATTGTAATTATTACGTAAATATTTCGTGTATATAGTATATTTGTGTCGATTTGGAATTTTCTGTAAGGGCACAAATAATAATAAATGTAAATAAAAAAAAACTGTAATATACAAGGGGTTGTTTTTAGTCCGTATAGCACACGAGCTGATGCCCGCTCAACATGTGGGGACCCGGACATAGCAGGGAGGTCTGACTCCTGGGCATGGGTAATTCCATTTTTTTCCCCTCCAACAAAAAAAAACAAAAACAACAATGAATGACAGTTATCCTGAGGTGAGGGTATATCCGGCCGGCATGTATAACCAGAGGTTTCGTGTAGCAAGTCTACCAAGCCGGTAGACTTGCTACACGAAACCTCTAGTTATACATGCGTTCGTTTTTGTGCATATGCTCGTGTTACTAGGAGTAGTATTTAAATCTGAGGCATTTATTCTTGTGGGAAGTAGCAGCAACTTATCCTAAAACACAGGGTTCGCCCTATTTTAGGGAGTAGCGATACATCCCTTGTTTACCCTGCTAAACAAGCTTGTAATATACATTTATTTCTGAAAATAAACGATTATTATTATTATATTATTTGTATATTAGAAACGCAGAAACGATTCCGTACGTAAGTATCTGGCGCAAACCGATTAAACAGAAGCGGTAGATGCGGCACCGCTGCCGAACCGAAATATTAGAAAACTACTTTAGCCATCTAGAATATATATAAGGCCTTTGTTCAGCAGTCGCTAATAAAAATCTGAATAAATAAATAGAACAAAGGAATGTACAGTCAACTGCGCTATTTCATACTGGCGACTCCATAGTTTTCGTTTTGGCCAACGGGTCAGTAAACTTTGTGGCTCTGTAGCTGCTCGAAAGTACGTGATTAGCCGACTACAGCGAAGCCAAAAGGAGGGTTATGTGTTTGACCGGCATGTATGTATCGGAATTTAACAAATTAGGCGTCGTTAGAAGCGTATTGATCGTCCGCTTGTTATAGGATAATATGGCGCCCACTCGAGGAGTTAAAGTACTGGATTAAAAAAAAAACGAAAAGGGTCATGTTGAGTAGCAAATTTGAGGACTTTCCAAAATTATGTATATTACTAGGTCTTGCTAGCTAGCTAGTTATTTAGTCTTTAGAAGCGTATTTACCGCCCGGTGGTTTCATATAGTTTTTATACTCTTTAGAGCGCGATCTTTTACTAGTTAGCTTCTAGTTTTTGAACTTATTATCTCGCTTTGATCACTTACCACACGTCCATATTATCGCAATGCAGTATACGTATAGCGCTGTTCTCATGGTGGCGCGGGTTGGCGAGCCTCGGCCTAGGTGACTCGCGCTACCGTCGGGCGGTCAGCTGGTTGCAGGGGCCGAAGCATTGTGGGCTGTACTGTAGCTGGCCGGTTCACGAGAGCGGGTTGGGCTGCGGGGAGAAAGAGGATGGGTTAGATAGACGACCTCTGTGGTGTCGAGGTACAGCGGCCGAGGTTTCTCCCAGCGAGAGGTTCGGGGCCAAACCACCGGGCAAGTGTGAGTTGGACGCGCGCACCGAGGGCTCCACACAAATCTCATTTTCCGCCTTCTGAGCTAAAAGTAGCACCTTCGCCGTTTGATTTTAGGCTCTCGGGCGAAAAAAAATTATTCCTAACTCGTTCGAAAAGGCTTTTTACGAACCCCGATAGGACCCTTGCCTTCGGCTCGTGCCGTAAACTTCTCGGTTCTTAGATATAAGCCTTTGAAAACTAGTAGAAAATTTACTATACTGACGACTTCAAAAAGGAGGAGTTTCTCAATTTGACTGTTTTTTTGTATGACGACCCGAATGGCCGAGTCGGCAGTGACCCTGCCTACGAAGCCAAGGGTCCCGGGTTCGAGTCCCGATGGGGGCAAATATTTGTTTGATGAGAACGGATGTTTGTACCCAAGTCATGGTTGTTTATCTATCTAAGTATAATATTTATCTATATAAGCATGTATATCGTTGTCTAGTACCCAAGATACAGGGAATCCTAGTTTGGGGCTAGATCAATGTGTGTAAATAGTGTCCAAGGTATTATATTATTATTATTATTATTATTATTATTATTATTATTATATTTTTATGAATTTTTCATTTCACTCTTGTAATAAAGAGGTTCTGATACACGGGCTTACGCCAAGTGCTTATCTACTAAAGATCACGGTCCTTGCCCATGAATTTCCGTACAATTCTACATGTATTTAGTATTGTTGCTTTTTGAAGAAGTATGTGTGTGGATCTGGGTATATTTAGTGTTTTGAGACTAGTGTGTATGGGATGACTCCTGTGGATGAGATGACTATTGGGATGGTTTTGACAGATTGTACCTGCCATTGTGTTTTAATTTCAATGGCAAGGTCTGTGTATTTTGTGTTTTTTTCTGTAAACGTTGTGGTAAGGTTGTGTGTATTTGGTATGGCTATATCTATGAGAAATACTGTTTTGTTTTGTTTATCGTGGAGAGTTATGTCAGGCCTGTTGAAATGAATAGTTTTGTCTGTAATTATAGTTCTGTCCCAGTAGAGTTTAAAGTCTGTTGATTCTAAAACTGTTTGAGGTGTGTATTTATAGTAGGCTGTTTTTTGTGCAATCAATTTGTATCTGAATGCGAGGTGTTGGTGTATGATGGCTGCAACTTGGTCGTGGCGATGTTTATAATCTGATTGTGCGAGTGATCTGCAGGCTCCTGTGATATGCTGTATTGTTTCTGAACTATTTTGGCACTGTCTGCACATGTCGCTTGCCATTGTGCGGTCGTGTATGATATGTTTTCTGTAGTTACGAGTATCTATAACCTGGTCCTGTATGGCTAACATAAATCCCTCCGTTTCCGGGAATAGCTCGCCTTTCTTAAGCCACGCGTTCGACGCAGTTTTGTCGACGTTAGGGTTGGCTAAGTCTAAGCGGTGTCTGCCGTGGAGGGATTTATTATTATTATTATTATGTCTGTTACGCGATTATTCCGTTAATTATGAATCGATCCTTATGATTCTTTTTTTGATTGGTGGTGGGTCCTACTTCAGAAGTGGTCCCATATAAATTTTATCAAAATTGATTTAGCGCTTATTGAGAAAATCAACAAATACAAAAAAAATACACAGATAAAGTTTTGGTTTGTGATTCCGTGCAGCAACAGTTTTGATGAGGACTTTTCATGTACATATACTTCATGCGTATACCGACCGGGGGGGAAGAAATTGTGCTTGAACTTGAAGTCGTTTTAGGTTTTACACTTGATGAATTATCAAGTGATATTTATGGTTTACGGATTTTTCCTTTACTTGGGCCATAAGAGCTTGCTTTATGCCACATGATTCTAGACCAACGAAAAGTACCCTATAGGTTTAGATTACTTTGCGAGTAACGAGGAAGTTCAGCAAATTTGCGGCATAAACGAATCTTTGGAGATAAGCTCGCCTTTGCACATATGTTTTCCATTTATATAACTTTTTAAATATCTGTGTACATTAAAGAATTATGAATTATGAATCTTAGGAAGGTTTGTTTTCACAGCTGAAAAAAAAACTGGACAGACCACAGAACAGATTAAATTATGTTGATTTCAACTTCATTCCTCCACGCGTTCTTGAGAAAAAGGGTCATGCATGACAGATGGACAGACGGACAACCTATTTCCTTTTAAGGTAAGGAACACTACTAAACCCCAAATCTTTGATGAGTACAGGTTATAGACATAGCTGGTTCTAGTTATCACGGCACAGGGTTTTCTATAGTAGTAATGAATAAGTAATGAACAATTTTTCAAACCCTAGATAAACAGATAGATAGATTTATTTGAAACTGCACAGGTACAACTTCCTCAGCTACAACCAACAGACAGATAAACTTAATCGTTAAGGTAAGAATCGAAAAACCGGCCGAAATAACCATTTTTAAGGACCTTATCTATGAACTTTTGAGTTAAGGTGCCGTGCAATAGTCACCTAAACTCAAAAGATAATTGCAGATGGAACTGGTGTAGTTAGAGGCTGTCTGTCTGTCAAAGTTATCGATTCATATTGGGAAATATTAAACTGCACATCAAAAATACTGATTTGCACAGCAAATATCAGGGCAAAAAGCTGCGGTAGCTTAGGTGAAGGGTAAAGGGGGTGATCGAAGCAAAGCCCCCTTTATCCTTCGTGTTAGGTTGAACATGTGATAACAACAAAAAATACTCAAAACTTAAACGTACACATAAAATATTGAAAACATAAAAAGTGTTTTTGTTGATCCTTTTTTGGTGTGTAAATCAGTATTTTTCATGTGCGATTAAATACTAGCCATTCATATTTACTTCTTCTTCGGACAAAGCTGCCAATGCTGGCAAAACGTGAGCGTAACTGTGGCTCTTCCACCTCCTACGGGAAAAGGCGTGACGATTTATTTATTTGTAAGTGCGTGTCCGTAGATAACTTTATTTTTACTGCCCTGCCTCTAACATAAGTGTGGTCTAAATGAATAAAATTAAATATGTAATATATCACATTACGTGGTACTGTAAATATTACTATCGCCTTCCTAAATTCTATCTACAGCCATAAAATCGTTTTCGAAGTTTATGTTTTGCCACAGCAGCCATTTTGTGAATTTATTGGCTAGCTTGGCCGAGGTCGTCATCACGCATGCGCTTAAAGGCTATACGACCTACTTGTTGATCCACCTCCATTCATCTCACTACTACGCAGTTTCCTACACTAGCAGCGAGCGGCGAGTATTGCTTGTCTTGTCTTGAGGCATGTTGTTTTTTTGGCCAGAATCCTTAGGATATGGTGTAAATACCTACCTGGTGCCATTTCTGTCTAGATTTAAAGAGCCTAATGACGAAAATGAGAATGAGATTTCATCTTCATGCTTTACCCATCAAGTTGATGACATTCATATCAAATAGGTTTACCGATTAAATGTTATATAATACAATGTTATCCTGTAGTTGTAAAAGTCATTTCATTTCCTCTGAGATTATTTATCTAAAACATTATGAAATCTTCTTTAGTGCTTTTCATCAAATGACTTTTCTTGCAGTTATGCCTGTATATGCCTAATACTGTCTTACCCTTTTTTTATTCCAACCAAGTATTATTGTATTATATTTATCTGTGCTTAGGTAGTGAAATGTTGTCAAACTTTGACGTAATTTTATTTAATTTTAATCGAATTATAAATCACAATACTAGAAAACTACTACTACTGCGTGTTTTATAGAAAAACCTCATTTTTCATTAAAAAAACACGAGTAGTTTGAAAATGTTCCCATAGTTTATTTTCTAGCATTTCTTGCCACCCACGTTTTTTAACACGTGCGTAGCGTTTGGCAACATTTATATTGTTTAACAAAAAAAGTTTGACTCCAAAATACGTTAAATGTTTACCAGTTTTAGTGCTCAAATGTCGTTTCACAGAACCGCATTGGTTGCTATAGGTCACTTTGTGTCCGAATACTCAAGTTTAGTTTTTTAAGAAGCTGTAAATTTTTACTCAATTTGGTAAATAAGCCTTTTCGTTTCAAAATGATGCGCACGAGTACCATCCGCAACGCATCAAGCAACCCAGAATACAAAACAAAGATGGCGTCATGTCTTTTCGCATACGAGGTCTCAGAGGCATCGTAACTATCACGTCTAGCAAGTTCTTCAATACTACATTCAATTCAATAGATACCTACAGTGTCTCCATGGAATATTTGGATCAAAGTTAAGGTTTTGATGATTTTGTCTGAGCATTGGCGCGGATTGACGAGAAGTACCCTCATCAGCAGTTGTGGAAGACCACTGTGAGGGTTCTTTTCCCATGCAGCCCAACACTTAGAAGTTATAAAACAAATGGTTTTTGAAATTCAACAAAAACATTAACAAAAGCAAGGGTTTACCGCCACATGCTAGTTGCAAAGGAAAATAAGTTTTAAAGTGGGCTTCCACGTCTGCTACTGATAGTTCATAGGCATGTTAATTTGTATATTTGCAAGAAATCTCTGACAACATCATCATAGTTTCACGCCTTTTCCAATATTGGGTGGCTTTATTTTGTTATGGATTTTTAAAATGCTACACTTATTAGTCATTGCATTAAAACCTAGGCATTCGAGTTGTACCTATTGCGTCCACCGAAATATTTGGCAAATATGTATATAAAATGAATTTGGCGATCGATACCGGAGTTCTGCGCGGCAATCGTCCTCCCCTCGTCCCGTGCGGGGGCGCCTCACCCCCTCCGGCACCCTACACCCTCCCGCGACGCCCACGGCCCTGAAAGACTCCCCTGCAATAAGCTTGAATCTTCACGTTTATATACAAAATTACTGTTTAATCCTAATGGTTTAAAAAAATGTTCAAATAACTTAAGACATTAAAAAAATCTTTGGTCAGAAATTTTTCATTTCTATCGATATTTTTTAAAGATTATGAATCCTAATATGTTTTTTGTGGTCGAGGAAACTTAGTAGCCAATTATGTAAATAAATACAAAAAAATAAATACCTTAACTCGGAATAAAACACAACATTTCAACCCCAGCAATGTCCTTAGTCCATAACAATCACTAAACTGACACCACACCTTCGAAGCACCCGTAACACGCTACGGATCCGTAGCAGCGTCGTAACGCTCACTGTATTCCGTAGCAGTGCCGTAACACTCACAGAATTCACAAGATGGCCACTATATTATTATATTATTATTTTGAACCGCGAGAGGACACTTAGGTCGCGTTCGAATCGCGCTACTGGGTAGACTACTGGATTGAGTTGGCGCTGCCCCTCCCCCCGCGGTTCTGAGGCCCCCCGCCAACTCCGCTAACGCCCCGTGCAGTCTGCGCGCCCATCGATGAATGGATCTCACCGTCAAAAGCTAATCTTTGCTATACAAGGGATTCTACTATAGGATAACATCTCATGTGACTTAAGAAATTTTCATTTATTGGACTACACATACAGATCGCTCTATGATAGTTAAAGCATGTGAATTCAAATTCAATAAGTAATTCGTGATTCGAGGAAACTAGAGTCATTGTACCGAAGCTAGTGCGAATCTAATGAATGTACCCCTATAATTACGTTAACGTATTATCGAGTCTCGACTATAAATAGAAAAGCCTGGTTTAGATCTCCTTGTGGCGAGAGGACAAAGAAGGCGAGTTTATCTACCTATGAGGGGTGGCGCAGTTTTCACTTCTCCGTATAAGTCAGCTGAAATCCGACGCAAAATATATGCAGCAGTGAAAATTAAAGTTGCTCTGAACGAACCGGTTTCGTAGTGAAAGTTGTTCGGAATAATGTCTTTAAAAACTCGGCAAATTATGACTATACCTTTTACACCCTGTTTAAGTTGAAGTTAATGTTTTGTTTAAGTGAACTCGTGTGAAAACATAAAAATTATATATATATATACTTATATTGATATTCCTTTTTTTATGGTAAGGTTTAAATGGTTAAAGAACACAAGACTATAATTAATAAATTTATTAATTTAACACTACTTTTGTCGTAGACATGTTATGTTTGGGTGAAATAAATAAACTTTAATTAAAATAATGCGTTTTCCAAACAGCAAAAGCGTGCGGACAGTGCCGCTGTTTCGCACTAGCGCAATGTCTTTTCAGTTTGATTATTTACTAGCTGACCCGGTGAACTACGTACCACCCAACATTTTATTGTAAAATAAATAATATGGTAAAATTAATTACAAACTAATAAAAAAATTACTAATAAATTAGTTGGTCGATAACAAAAGTCGTTAGATACACGTGTATTTTGTAGTTACGTCTACGCTAAGCTGAAACTTCTTGGTGGATAATCAACGAAGAGGTTCAATGTTTTGCGTAATAACTAATCAACGACAAAAGAGTTTGAATAACCTATGGCTACCAACTAATCAACAGAGTCAGAGTCAGAGTCATTTTTTTATTGAATATAAATAAATAAATTATCTTATTCAACGTCAAAGTTATACTTACTTATAACTACAAGTCAATTTTTTTATATAAAAAAAAGACAACACCGTTTCGGAAGGTGGGCCTCGGGGTTAAGAAGAAACGGCAAGAAACTCCCCCATACCTTTTTTTTTTTAAAGTGACTTTACAACAGGTACTGGTTTCGGTCTAAGGAAATTCGCCGGCGAGTGATAGACTTGATCCATCGCCCCTCGTCGAATTTCTGTGCGCTGAGATGGTATGGACCATGCAGTTTTGTAATCTAAGTATTCCTTAATACTATAATAGGACTTTCTTATCAGCTCATTTTTAACATAGTTTTAGAACCTCTTTTCAGGAAGGATCAATGATTCCTGTGGTATTTTATTGTAGAAGCGAATACAGTGCCCCATGAATGATGTGCCTACTTTACTTAGTCTAAATAATGGTAATGCTAACCTATTTTTATTTCTAGTGTTAATTGTATGGCTATCACCTACAATTTTAAATAAAGCTATGTTTTTTCTTACATGCATGATATTCTCGTATATATATTGACAACCGTAAATATATTAATTTCTTTGAATTTTTCTCTTAATGATTCTCTAGCATGTAATTGATATATCGCCCTGATCGCCCTTTTTTGTAAGAAAAATATCGTATTTATATCTGCTGCTATCCCCCAGATCAATATTCCATAAGACATAATACTGTGAAAATAACTAAAGTAGACCAATCTTGCAGTTTCAACATCTGTAAGATATCTGATTTGTCTGACCGCAAAAGCGGCTGAGCTAAGTCTTCGTGCGAGATTAGTTATGTGAGGACCCCATTGAAGTTTAGAATCTATAGTGATTCCGAGAAAGATTGTGTCTTCAACGAGGTCCAATCTTTCAGATCCTATTCTAACACTGCTTTCAACCTGTCGTACATTAGGCAAACAAAATTTGATACATTTAGTCTTCTTTGAGTTTAATAACAGGTTGTTTACATTGAACCAACTTAACACATGAGAGAGTGTACTATTTGCGTCGTCTAGAATTTCTTCTTGTCTTTTCACCTTGAAAATAATAGATGTGTCATCAGCAAATAGAACAATCTGAGTCATTTTTTCCACCATATAAGGCATGTCATTCATATACGCTCAGAAAAGGAACGGACCTAAGATAGAATCCTGGGGTACACCAATATTCATATGGGTTCCATTGGACTTGCATCTGTTTATATCTACTTTTAGTAATCTTTCCATTAAATAAGATTCCATTAATTTTAACGCATTATCTTTGATACCATAGTGTTGAAGTTTGAGCAAAAGAGTTTGATGCTCCACACAGTCAAAGGCCTTGGAAAGATCACAGAAAATACCAACCGCATCCTGTGATCCTTCCCACGCACTATAAATGTGTTCTACTAGCGCTACTCCGGCGTCTGTTGTTGGTCTGCCTTTAGTGAATCCGAACTGTTTTTTGTGGAGTAGCCCAGATGCATTGAAGTGAGAGAGTAGTTGACTCAATATGACCTTTTCAAACACCTTGCTCAATACTGGCAATACAGATACAGGTCTGAAGTTGGCAGGGTCTTGTTTACTACCGGATTTGAAAAATGGTATTAATCTGCTCATTTTCATGAGGTCAGGAAAAGCTCCGTTTGCTATACAACTATTGAATGTGATTGCCATGTATGGTGCAATCACATCGATTACTGATTTAACCACGTTAACCGACATGCCCCATAAATCTTCAGTCTTTTTCATGCTAAGAAGTTTAAATGTTTTAACTATAGTTATAGAGCCTATTGGTTTGAAGTTAAAGCCATCCTTGTTTTGGGGCACATTTTCAACCAAGTAATCTAAAGACTTTTCAGAAGAGGATGGTAGTGCTTCTGTTGTTATTATTGGTATGGTACTGAAGAACTTTTCAAATGCGTTAGCAACGTCCCCGTTTGATGAGGGTAATTGGTCGTTAACTTTTAAATTAAAACTAGATTCACTAGACCTAACCTTGCCTGTCTCTTTTTTAATTATGTTCCATGTAGTTTTAATTTTGTCTCCAGAAGCTTTGATTTTATTGTTAAGATGTAGGCACTTGGCTTTGTGGCAGTCTTTCCTAAAATTTTTAGAATAATTTTTGACAAAGACGTTAAACTCAGGACTGTGATCATAGGATTTTTGCTCATACAATTCATATAGTCTGGACCTGCTCTGTTTTAAATCCTCTGTTGCCCATTCAGAGAATTTTGATTTGTTGTCCGGTCTCACTTTTGTCAGATTGAAAACCATTTCAAATTCCGCAGATACAGATTTGAAGAAGCTGGAATATAATGTGTTCGGATCTTCACAGTAAGGTGTTAACGGTAGACTTGAAACTAGTCCACTACGAAATTTTTCCATTTTCTTCAAAGTTACTGGTCTACACAATACTTTAACGGACTTTATAGCATTACTTTCTTCAAATACTACAATCTGACCAGTGTGGTCTGAACTTAATGCCTTAACTATTTGTTTATCGTGAATACTACATTCACAGAATACGTTATCTAGACAAGTAGCGGAGGTAGCCGTTATTCGTGTAGGCTCCAGAAAGACATTGCCATATTGTAAGACTTAAATACTGCTAGGATCCTAGTGCGAATAGAGCGGTTTGCGGTGTCTAGTAAATCTACGTTAAAGTCGCCGCAAACTATGACGCGTTTGGACTTGTTTCTGGATGCAAGTTGAAGAACTTGTTCCATCCTGTACCTGTACCTGTTGTAAAGTCACATTTTAAAAAAAAAAGGTATGGGGGAGTTTCTTGCCGTTTCTTCTTAACCCCGAGGCCCACCTTCCGAAACGGTGTAGTCTTTTTTTTTTTATATAAAAAAATTGACTTGTAGTTATAAGTAAGTATAATTTTGACGTTGAATAAGATAATTTATTTATTTATATTCAATAAAAAAATGACTGACTGACTGACATCACTGATTCAAAGACTTCAAAATCTCCTTCGCCCCGCCTGTACACACTAACAATAGTATATTTTTCCATCTCAACACACGAGACTTCAGCATTCATTTCGCTAGAAAGACAACGACAAAGGAGTTTGAATAACCTATGGCTACCAACTAATCAACGACAAAGGATTTTGAATAACCTATGGCTACCAACTTATCAACGACAAAGGAGTTTGAATAACCTATGGCTACCAACTAATCAACGACAAAGTAGTTTGAATAACCTATGGCTACCAACTAATCAACGACAAAGGAGTTTGAATAACCTTTGGCTACCAACTAATTAACGACAAAGGATTTTGAATAACCTATGGCTACCAACTAATCAACGACAAAGGAGTTTGAATAACCTATGGCAACCAACTAATCAACGATAAAGGAGTTTGAATATCCTATAGCCACCAACTAATCAACGACAAAGGAGTTTGAATAACCTATGGCTACCAACTAATCAACGACAAAGGAATTTGAATAACCTATGGCTACCAACTAATCAACGACAAAGTAGTTTGAATAACCTATGGCTACGAACTAATCAACGACAAAGGAGTTTGAATAACCTATGGCTACCAAATAATCAACGACAAAGGATTTTGAATAACTTATGGCTACCAACTAATCAACGACAAAAGAGTTTGAATAACCTATGGCAACCAACTAATCAACGACAAAGGAGTTTGTATAACTTATGGCTACCAACTAATCAACGACAAAGGAGTTTGAATAACCTATGGCTACCAACTAATCAACGACAAAGGTGTTTGAATAACATATGGCTACCGATTAATCAACGACAAAGGAGTTTGAATCACCTATGGCTACCAACTTATCAACGACAACTGTGTGTAAATAGTGTCCAAGGTATTATTATTATTATTATTATAAAAAGAAAACGACAAAGGAGTTTGAATAACCTATGGCTACCAACTAATCAACGACAAAGGAGTTTGAATAACCTATGGCTACTAACTAATCAACGACAAAGGAGTTTGAATAACGTATGGCAACCAACTAATCAACGACAAAGGAGTTTGAATAACCTATGGCAACCAACTAATCAACGACAAAGGAGTTTGAATAACCTATGGCTACCAACTAATCAACGACAAAGGAGTTTGAATAACCTATGGCTACCAACTAATCAACGACAAGAGTTTGAATAACCTATGGCAACCAACTAATCAACGACAAAGGAGATTGAATAACCTATGGCTACCAACTAATCAACGACAAAGGAATTTGAATATCCTATGGCTACCAACTAATCAACGACAAAGGAGTTTGAATAACCTATGGCTACCAACGCCATCTAGCGATAGGAAGCTGAGACTTCTCCTCTTCCCATACAAATCGATTTTCGATTTCCTTATTTAATTTTTCCTTAAACCTCCTCCGGACTGAGGACAATTAATGTAAATAAAAATTATTCAAACTGGTTGGGCCATTTTAGAGATTTATTAAGACTAACGTATAGCGATTCATTTTTATAAGTAAAGATAGAAGATGCAAGACTTTTAACTCCGTCGTCAGGCCAAGCAAATGTATTTTATTATTTGAGTAAAGTTTAACAAATTAGTCAAGTACATATTAACATTCATATAAAACGGTTCTACTTTACCTTTACAAATAACAACTTATAGTTACTCAATGATTGAAATTTAATGAAACGCGTTACTTTAGATTTTGGTCAATAAATTAATTCCAAACATTAACTAGATATGTTGCTAAGATGAATGAAACTCTTAATTTTTGCGGTACGCTGGGGCAGCTACTTGCATGCGCTGTAGCAAGTCCTCGACACCACTCAAGTCCGATAGCTGTGGCGCGACCGTGTCGTCTTGCCAGTGAGACTTCCACTCTATTTACCGAAACAAGTTAATAGAGCGTTATCTCTGTTACACAATTTCATATAAAAGACAAGGTCAAAAATCGCTAGTGGGCGTCAACCAAACTGGTTAGAAGTAAAGGCGCATTCATGATGTGCCTACATTTTGTACTCACAACTAAACATATTTCTGTTTTGAGTAACTGGACAGTTATTACTAAAGTAAAAATACCCGATTTCATATTAACCCTTATTTACCAGATTTTTTCTATTAACCCTTATTTACCAGATTTTTTCTTATCTCATTACCTAATACATGGATTCATATGCTCACGATATATATACGCAGATAATGAATGAATGAATGGTGCTTCTCCAGCTAGGGTTCTTAACCTGTTCCGGTCTTTCGGCCGGCATATCACAGGGCACGAGTTTGGAGGAGGGCGGAATGACCTGCTCGATAGGAGAGGAAGGAGAGTGAATTGAATCGAACAACTCTTCAACTTGAAGCCAATATAGGATATATGGAATGGGGAGGATGTGGGATTTGGAGAGCAGCTGTTGTTTTGTTCAAGTTCTTGTATTCCTTCTATTTTCAATATTGTTATTAGTTGAGTTTGCTGAGTCGTGTTCATTTGGGTTATCTGGCAAGTTCTCAGTTTCGCTTTCGCTGTCTGTTTCTGGAATACGGTATATTTGGCTCTAGGCCATTCTGACTTCGTCTCTGTTATGTGATGAATCTGTCCAGAAACTATGTTCTTTGACGTAGTATTTGATGTCATGCTTATGGGAATCATTCCAGGTGTATATGGGTCGGCCGACTTTCTTCTTCCTTGCTTCGTATTTGAATGCAGCGTGTAGTAGGTGTTGTTGTGGGCGTCGCAGAATATGTGTATAGTGGTAGGTATATACGTGGTAGGTGGTTCATGATTCGTTTGGTTAACGTTTTGCCCTATAGTAAGTCATGAATTTTGTGGTGTCTTGGATAGCTTCTGGCGTTCTCAAATATGTTTCTGAGCATCAGGCATTCATATTTTCTTATTCAAGAACTGTTTGCTTTAGTGGGGGTTGCCGCATCTAGTCCGTATTTTATACACGGTGCAGTAACCATTTTGTAAATCAGGCGCACTATTTTCCAGTCCATGTTGGATTTCTTTATAAAATGCATTAGGGCCTTGGAATTGCATATGGCTTGCCGGCACCTCTTCTTTATTGTGTCCTATGTCATGCGGCAATATATGTGCCGAGATATTTTATTTCGTTTACGTTTCGTATAGGAACTCCGTCCAATATGATCACTTGTGGGCGCTGGTTGTTTATGGGGTCTCTTATAAGAATTTTCGTCTTTCTACTTTTAAGTTTTCCATGAGCATTTCTCCGATGATATTTGATGATTCACTTTTAGTTATTTTGCGGCATAACAACGCTGCGTATAAACACTCATTCAGGTTGCGGGCGGTCCGACTCTGGAACGCACCTCCTTGCACTATAAGACTCTTTTTTCACTCCTTTCTCTTTTAAGAAACGTAAAAGTCTCTTTAGTAAAAGTTTTTGTATTTATATTTATGTAAAGTTTATGTAGTATATATCGGTAATTATTTTGTATTTCCTATCTGTATTTTATATATATTTAATTTATTCCTAGGCTTTTTAGTTATAGTATTTATTTTGCACTGCCTACCCTTTTATGATACCAATTCCTGAAATGCCTTGGTTTGCTGGAATAAATCTCTTCTTAGAGATAAGCTCGCCTTCGTACATGCATTTTCTTTTATTGTAAATTTTTAAATATTTGTGTGCAATAAAGAGTAATGAATTTTGAATTATGATTTGTATAGGAGGTTTGTTCCTATAATTCCATTTTTCCTGTATTCCTTTGTATCGTCTAGTCCGATGTGGGCGTTAAAGTCACCTAGCATTAATATTTTTGCTTTGCTTGGTTTCTTTTGAATGATCTTTATAAGTTGCGAAGACGCTGCTGTTGCTCTCGTGGAAGAGCTGGGGATATGTGCTTTTATTACATGTAGTGTATTAGTGGCCGATTTCATTGTGGCTGGCATGGTTTCCGCTCCGCGATTAATATTGTGGACCGATAGGTTCAAGTCCTTTCTAATTAGTATAGCGAAACCACAGAGTGCGATGCTGGTTGTGCCTTATATATAGATACCAGAGAACCAGAGATAGTGTTTTGACACATATGTCATGTTTGTTTCCTGTATACAGGCTATGTGTATGTTTCTGTTTTCAGCATCAATGTTGAGTCTTTTAGGTATTTCGGCGCATCCGCTAACGTTCCACGTAGCAATGCGCCTACGCTCGCATGTGACTTTTGGTTTAAATATGGGGCTGGTTCGTATTATCGTATATCCGATGTTGTCTGGGATGTCTTGTATTGATGTTATGGTTGACCCTGAGGAGGTCATGGGTGTTGCATTAAGTATCGGGGAAGGTATGGTGTTATCAGTTTGGTTATCGGTTGCTTGATCCGTGGGTAAATTTTGTGATTCAAGCAAGTATACGCTGTCGTAGTGATTTCCTGTGACGTTGAGGTTGATAGATCTCACTGCATCCCCTAGATTCTTTAGCCTGTATGTGAGTGATGGTGTATTTTGCTGGTGGATTGTCACATTAACTAGAAGGTTAGAATTATAATCTCCTCTCCAGCCCAAGTGCCGTAATTGCGCAGATTTTGAATGTTAAGTTGTTGAGAGTTTCTTCGGGCTCGGCGATTGCGACCTTTGTTCTGTTCATCGCAGTTTTCTTCTACATGTTCACACCATTCAGCTATTCATTGATAAATATATAGTGCCACTCTGACTTGAACATGAGACTAAGAATAAATTTTTAGCAGTTGTGAACTGATGTTTTAAAAATGTTGTAATAAAAATACAAAGTTGTTTATTTTTCTAACAATTTATCCCTTTTCGTAAAAACTATCTATTCCTCAGAATATACACTCAATTGACAAAAAAAATTTTTTTTTTTCACAAACCGTTTTCATTAGTGACTGCGATCCAGATGTCTTTTAAAAGGTTCTTTGGTTTTGAAATATTTCCTAGCTAAAGAGTGTCTTTATCCATCATTTATAGATATAAAAAATCCCACATTAATACGATCAGTTTTTGGTACATTTTCGTAATCATTGTTGTAATTTTTGGGCGTCTACCATGCGAACCTTTTAAAAAATACTTTGGGCGTGTAGCACTACTAGGGCAAAAAAGTCTGGGCGTTAGGGGATTATTTAATGAAGATTCTACGTCCTATCATGTAATCGTTTGTGTGTCCGGAGAAAGCAATTTTTTGATTAAGTTATTGCTGGAGAGAGATCCCAATGTTATGACACAATTACTGTGCTGGATAGGGTCGATGAATACTTCAGAATAATGGCGCGTCGTTATGCACTACTGTTATGAATAGCGTGAGACGTAAACTCCGGGCTTCTTCTATTAGACTAGCTTGTGGACATAAATATTGGTTGCATGCGTTAGGTCACTGAATCGGAACGGGCTCACCAAGCAACACTCGTTGAGTTGGCTCTGCTCTTAGACTATTTACTCTATCTAAGGCTCTGCTATGTGCGCAGTTATCTGCTAATTCACAGTTTACGCATTGTACTTGCACACTTGTAGCTATATTAGACACTCTCATATCATATTGCTGATATCACCACAATCACCGAAACGCGCGGTATTGCGCCTGTAAGGCAAGCCCGTTTTCGGGCGTCCAGAGTCAGAACAAAAGGTGCGCGGCGGGGTTGTAAACTATTGTTTGTTTAAATGCGTTTGCGAGGTCTCGAGGGTGGATGGGCACTATACACACGTCCATTTGGTCCGGAAACACAAACGGTTACTTCGATATATATACGTAGATAATTAAGTCAATTTAAGTACATACAGTAATCTAACCGTGACTTCACTGCTTTGATCACTGCTGGAGTCCGAACAGTACGAGGACTACCGCTCCACTGCTTATCTTCTAGTCTCGAACCTTCCCTGAATCGTTTGATAGTACCTCAATGTTATTTAAAAAAAAATCAGCAGTTTGAAAATCTCAGTTGACGTGTGACCTGAGCAGTGCATTGCAATTACCGCGAATCTATCGTGTTTTTGCGTCCACTCCATTATTGAACATAAATAAAATAACAGAAAACCTATGAATTAAGTTTCTTATAATATTCGTATTTCGAACGCCCATCACTTTTTTTGGCCTAACTGAAACCCGTGCTAAACTTGATCTATGACAACATTGCTAACTTTCGCGAGTCTAGACCGGGCCGCAACTATTCTGTGATTATTTCTTAGGTAAACATTATAGCTATCGCTAAATTTGGAAAATGTTGTTAGTATGTCAATTGCCATAAAAAGTTCTCTTTAGAAGTCTGAGCGTTTTAAAGTATATATTGCTCGAATAGCTCTTTTCTCGGATATAAAAATAGTCAGAATATCCGCTGCTTTCCCCCACAACAAGATACCATAGGACATGATAATATGAAAGTAACTAAAATACACTAGCCTAGATGTATCCACATCGGTGTTTTGTCTGATTTTCCTCACAGCGTAAGCCGCAGTACTTAATCTACCTGCAAATTTATCTATGTGGGGTCCATACTGCAATTTGTTGTCAATGGTTAATCCACGAAACTTCGTAACATTTACTAATTCTCGTGTTGCTGTCTAACACAAAACTGGACTGGTAACGCAAAGAGGGGGAGTTACAAAGCTAATTTATTTAAAAAAAACTGTATAATTAATTTTATTTCTTTGCAGTCAGCAATCATAGAAAGCACTATGTAATGTCTCGGCCAAAAGTGCAATAGATGGACTCGTCTCTTAATGGGCCTTGCCAGCCACTCGTCCATCTTTTGCTCAGTTTCCTGCCTCTACAAGAATGTACTATTAAATATTTTTAAATATGTTTGGCTGAACGTATATTTGGCTCCTGCCTTTTGGCGATACGATGTGGTAGCTATTTACACATGCGCAGTAGTAGCTATATACATAGAATAGGCTCGCCATTTCATTATTTTCTTGTATAGTTCCTTTTTGCCCTCGCACAATGCATAGTGAAACGTTGTACCTATTATTAACTTGCATAAAATGATTTCCGACTCGTGTCGACTTATATACTCGTAGGAAATCTCCTAATTTCCGTACTTGTAGCATAAATAGCTATTTTGAACATAGCGTATTCTACTATGGTCTTATTTCTAAAAATATTTACAAACTTCATAAATATTTTTTAGTAATAACGTCATGTTCAGGGGGTTACCACTACCTATTAGCGATTCAAATTAGGTTCACCACCATGAGACCAAAAGCCATTGATATAGCACCAAGACTTGTTTTAAGACGGACATGGTAATTTTGCGGATCAATTTCGGTTCCTAAACTAAATCGGCATAATACTTCGTGGTAACTCCCCAGTACTCGTACAATATAACTATGATCATAATAATTGAATCCCACAAACGACAAAAAATAAAAATGACGGTGACCTCTTGTTGTTGAACTATAAACAAATAGCAGAACCTTTGTAAAATTCCTTTGTTGAAACCAACCCACCTCCTTCGTGGAGAGCTAACGGCCATTAGCTCTCCTTGGTCAGGAAGGCCGTTACAAGATGGCGCTGGTGAGATTTTCCAGCATCTAGTTTCAGGGTGCAAGTAGGTATGGTTGATCTGCGCAGATGCTTGCCTACAATATGGTAGCTTTGCTAAATTAGTTACTGTATCAGAGATGTCACTACTAGGTACAAAATGGTTAAAATCGCAGAAGGTATAAGCTCCGCAAAATGCTGATGGCATCTATGTCCGCCGCTTGGTGGCGCTGGCGTAGTTGGAGGCTGAGAGTATCATTCATCTGAGGTAAGGTTCAAAGAAACGTCACGTGATTTTTCAAATACACTCGGCACAAGCAAAATTTACCTCAAACGAGGTTAGCACTTTATATGCCGCGCCGCCACCGTTTCGTCTCTGTACAGTGAGTAGTAGTTTCACTCTTCGTCGTAAATAGGCCCGCCATTTTAGAAATTTCTTGTATAGTTCATTATGAAATATACAGTAATAGTAACATAATTAGACAACTTTGACAGATAGACAGCCTCCAACGATATTAGCGCCATTTGAAATTAATAATTTGCTTAAACACATTTATTCCATTTCTGAATACATATTGTTCATGACAGTTCACACTAGAGATGGGTCGGATCCTGGTTTACCGGATAATGGGAAACGGGTAGCCGGCATAATGGTTACCGGATCTGCCGGGTATCTAAAAACTATTCGGCATTAAAATGCCCTTTAAAACCTACCGCACGAAAGTCGCTAAGCCGTGCAATGAGAGGCAGAGAGAGGAGGGACGGCGACAGCCTGACTATTAAACTCTGTTGATTTTTTGCACGGTTTGTTGTAGTTTGTTTACGAGTGCGTTTGTCGGGCGCTATTTAATTATTAGCATGTTACCAGGTACTTAATATAAGCCACTTACCTATTAACTTCATCCAAATCCATATATTCAGAATGGCTGTTTTCGGAGGCTAGTGTTTTAGTTAAAGAAACCGTACTGAAAAACTTGTATTTTTACACCACAATCTGCCGAATTTTAAATATGATTATTGACATAAGAACTTAACTAAATAACAAATTAGTAAATGGATCTCAAATTCTCAATGACTAGTATGCTATGAATACAATGAATAGTAGTCTATAGTAACTAGTCATTGAGAATTTGATATCTATATCAATAACTATATATATGATATAGTTATTGATTTAATTCTATATAGACAGTAGTTTTTAAAATTTAAAGATGATTTAAGTACAAAGTGTAATTTATAATTAAACTTTGTACTTAAATCAATAATAACAAATATTTACTCTACGCGTTTCCCTATGAAAAAAGGTGTTTTCCAATATTTTTGTAGTATCGGCAATACCCGGTACCTGTCATCTTTATCCGGTATCCGGCCAGATCCTGTAAAATGTCGGGTACTTGATCTTAGCGGGCACCCGATGCGTCTCGAGTTTACATGCCTTGACATTACGCAATGGGGCTTATATCAATAATTTGAAAATTTTGTTTGAAAATATAGATGTCACTGTATTTGGTTAGTTTTACCAGTTGTTCTCTGGGATTAGTTGATTATTAAAGCATGGCAAAACCTGAAAATCATAGCGATTAACTAAACACTATTATTGCTACGACGTAGCAATAAGATAGATATGTGTGCACTACGGCGGCGGCACGGAGTTGCATACCTGCTACGTACTGCGACCTATGAGTTTTAGTAGGACCAAATTATGGCCATCATGGCTAAATATTCTAATTTTTTTTCCTCTGGAGAGTCCATTTCAGTTCACTATACGAAAGGACATATAAATAGACGGACAAATTTCTTGCTTTTTAAAATTAGTGACCCAAAAGAAAGGAAAGGAACCCATAGGATAGTTGTTAAGAGTTATGTCCCTAATATGCCCGTTTAAAGGTGACAGCTCCCTTTGAATTTTTTTTTAATAATTTAAAATAAAACTGCAATATCGATCAATAATAAATTGTATTTTTACATTTTTAGACATTTTACATTAAATTAAGTACCTATACATACCTATTCCTTTGAAATCTTGTCCTAATACATTATAATGAATGGCTTTACTGACACAATGTTGTGAGATAAGTTTATTATTTACATCAAATATTAATTTAATTTTACGTCATTAATGATAAACAATAACCACCTTATTAACACCTCTATGGTAAGGGTAATAGGATTTATCTTATCCCATTTTATTTATGATTTCTATTTCTAATCAACATTAAGTATTGGGTTGTTTTATGTAACAAAAGTGAAGGACAATAAGTATAAGTAGTGTTTGTTGCGTTTTACATTATTGGCAGTTTGAGCGTAAGATTATCTACAAATTTACCTAAATACTACACGATTAAGTGGATATAGCCCATAGTGTGTTACTGGCCGGGATGCACAACCGACAACTCACAGTTTAACTGACAGTCAAAGTCATGCAGTGACTGTCTCCCGTCATTATAAGCCGCATTATAGTTAAGGACTCACCTCCCATGGCATTACTAGAAATGTCATTTCCCGTTGTAGGTTTTGTATTGTATTGGCATAAGGTCCAAAACCGCGATGCCTCGCGCGTGCGCGTGCGCGTGCGCGTGCGTGTGGACCGGTTGAGCAGCAGTCTGGGCATTAGGACACTAGGTACTAGAAAAGTTACATATTTCGATCGTCATCACTGTGTACTACGCTACAAAGTAAGTTTGGCGCCTGCGAGGAATGCGTTTCCCTTCCCTCTCTCGCTAGCTCTCGCCCTAGATGCGTCAGTAGGACTGTGACGGACACTATGATGTCATCAGAATGAGGTTCCAAGTCTACTTTAGCGTGTAGTACAATTTAAACCTCTTTTGATTCCTCTCTAGCAAATGGCAGTTTGTTTTAGACGCCTTTCCTAGTGTAACCTATAGAAGGTAATGTTTTCAATGTTGATAATAGCTTTGGCACAATCTTTACATTTTCAGCACATCACTGATAACAGCAATCATTTTGAATTATCTACAAATTGATGGTAGTAAATCTTCCATTCTAACACTTAAATGTAATATGAACACACATTTTCGGACAACATAAACGTGAGGGCAAATTAACAATATCTTAAATTGTAACAAGTAGGCAGTTCTAACGGATCTTTGCATCATTGCACGGATCCACGGCTGAATCATATCAAAATCCAAAATTAGTAAGGGCCAGCTTTAGTAGTATGTCTAACCTCAATTATATTCTATACTTTTTGCTTCTAACCTTCACATTTTAAACCTCCTATCTTATGATAAGTTTTAGGGTCGGCTTTACCCTTGAGTTTACGCAGCCTGAAAATACCGTTATATCCCTCTGAATATCTTTGCCATCGCCAACCCAGTACTTTTGCAATCTCAATCAAATATATAGAAGACCCAGTAGACAGCATTAAACAGCATGAAACAAACCGGAAATATGACTCTGGAGTAGGTGTCTATGACGTTAACGTCACGGATCTTTGGCATAGAAGCCTTGATGACTGAGGCCGCGCGACGAAGCGCGTGCATCACTTTAGGTTTGCCCGCGGAACCATCTGGAATCAAAATGAAAGATTAAAAAACTGTTAAAGCAAGGAAGAAAGGAATAAAGGAAGGAAGGAAGGAAGGAAGGAAGGAAGGAAGAAAGGAAGAAAGGAAGAAAGGAAGAAAGGAAGAAAGGAAGAAAGGAAGAAAGGAAGAAAGGAAGAAAGGAAGAAAGGAAGAAAGGAAGAAAGGAAGAAAGGAAGAAAGGAAGAAAGGAAGAAAGGAAGAAAGGAAGAAAGGAAGAAAGGAAGAAAGGAAGAAAGGAAGAAAAGAAGAAAGGAAGAAAGGAAGAAAGGAAGAAAGGAAGAAAGGAAGAAAGGAAGAAAGGAAGAAAGGAAGAAAGGAAGAAAAGGGGAAAAGAAGTAAAGAAGAGAGGAAGAAAGCATGAGAGGATGGAATGAGTTGCTCACTCCTCGAGTTCCTTGAGTGCGGCCTGGTGCGGTACCGCAGCGTGGCGTGCTCCCGCTGCAGGCGAAGCGAGGGCGGAGCCCCAGCCGCGGTGGACAGCGGCCGTGACCGGAGCCCGAGCAGGGGCGAAGCCCTGCCGGTGCTGGAGCACTCGCGGAGTGCAATGATTTCTTCTGGGGAGCGGGAACCTGCTGGTAACATATAATTGATTTTAGACTGAGTTGTGATAGAATGTAGGCGCCCGTGACCCTCTGCTTTTCTTGAGCTTTTAATGAATATCATGTCTAGAAACCACTATGAAATTGATAATAATCATCTCCAGCTGACTATTAGTGCGTCACAGTATGCTGTGTGACTCAAGTATTTTTATAATTGTCAACCTCTGTGGTGTTGCGGTGGAAACTGTCATCTCAAAGTGGGAGTTCCCGGGTAGACATCTTGGCTGGGGAGGAAGGAAGCAAAACCCAGTTCTTGGATGTTTACAAGTTTGTGACGTCACTTTTTTGGTTCTCACGACACAGGGTATCCTAGTGTGGGGCCAGAAGCAATATATGTGGCTGTATAAAAAAGTTATGTTATACTTCGTAAACTTCCTTAATGCTAATCTTGGAAAACTGGAGAAGTTGCTTGTATTTAAATACTTCGTTGGAAATACAACAATACTTGAATTTATTTAAATGCAGTATGACTCACCAGACTCCTTCAAGTCCTTCTCCACACTGGTACTCGTCGATAGATTCTTGTTCTTTAATTTCGCTCGCTTCCGTGCGCGCGCGCCCCAGTACGTGTAGTTCACCGCGGCATACTCCAACAACGCCGCAAATACGAAGAAGAAGCACATCACGAGGTAGATGTCGATGGCTTTGACGTAGGAGATGCGGGGCAGGCTGCTGCGCACGCCGGTGCTGATGGTTGTCATTGTGAGGACGGTTGTTATTCCTGAGAGAGAGATTTAGAATAAGAAACTGAAGATGTTGGTTACCTACTGACACTAAAATAAAGCTGGTATTACCACTTTATTTTTTTAGGATGGCATATAGTAATTCCACGTTTAGACGATAGTTCAATACCTCTACGCAAGATTGAGGGCTTGCAAAACATCATTGCTTGCGATTCCATAATGTGGTAAATTTCTGCTAAATAGTTATAATAATTCCTGGTAATTAGAGATCACTAAGGTAAAAACAACAATTGTTATTTATAAATCTCACCTAAAGCGACCCGCGCCGATGTAGCCTCATGGTTGATCCAGAACGATACCCAGGACAGCATCACAATGAGGATACAAGGCAGATACGTTTGGAACACGAAGTACCCGATGTTCCTTCGAAGTCTGAAGCTCAATGATAGCCTTTGATACACTCCGGTTGCTAATTTTTCCTGAAATATTGAATAATACAAGTTACAGATCAAAACCGCAAATCACGATGTTGACATCTATACGGTTTTGATGCGTCATCAGCGCGTCGCGCGCTTTTACCATCCGCTCTGTGCAAATACATTGAACCAAAAAAAAACATCATGTAAAGCTCGTATCTTTGCTGTACCAGCAGCTGTCATAAATCAAATGTCGAACTTCATACCTTTCTATCGTTAGTTCCATGACCGAGAATGGTGAACTGTGGAAGCTCAGCGTCTTCAACCCCTCTTACAGGCGTGTCTTTCCAGTACATCACCACGTCGGATACGGTGTAGCCATCTGTCGGTTATAAAGGAATACGTTAGCATACTGATAGAGCCATCGTTTGGATTTCCCACGGCGCCAGTATCACATTTAAGCCACTTTATTTAGGCTGACTCTGCATTTAGCTACTACTCTGTAGTATAGAAGGATTCGGTAAATCACGGAATATGAAGACTTCCTTTTTCTGTTTATATGTGTAAGAACAGTTACGAAAAGTGCATTAAATCAAATTGCTTGTCTGCTACAGTAGCATTAATCGGTTATTTTAAATATCGTTACATGTTAAATGAAAAAATTACATCAACAGTTAAGTATACGACTAAATACACTCAGATAAAGAAAATGCTAAGCAAGGCTGCGCTGCATTGTGCCTACGCAAAATAATAAATTTAGCATGAATATAAAACTCTCATAGAGTTTTGTAATATATGAACAGGATTCGTGGAGTTTGAATAAAGTAACCTCCGTTCGAAAAGGATATTTTGGTCAAGTACGTATCCCGGAAAGAAAAAAGTCAAGTGGTGTTCGTATTGAAACGAAATTCTCAAGTTCAGCCCACAATCATGAGACTGACCTTAAAATAAACTTATTGACCTAAATAAAGACAACTTAGAATACAAACTCAACACCGGAATTTTGAATTTTCCTTTGTGAAACCGGCAACTGAAACAGACATCATGGAGGCAGTGCGAAGCGTTAACCAATATCGGTTGTTTTGTATGGTTTGAGAGCCTGATATGCAAATAAACGTACTTAAATAAATGAGAAATGTTAGCAGCCCCTTTATTCGTTCTCACATTTGAGTTTTTTGATTCACTGAATTGGACACACTCGTCGGTTATTGAGTTACAGAATGAGGAAGGTGGACGAATGAGCGCAAATTATTAGTGGGTCGCTGCATCGTGTATGGCACTATTCTGCTAAAGATAACAGCAGCACTCTGAAATCTACAATCAGGCGGTATTGAAGCTTAAGCGCGTCCTTATAATACAAGTTTATGATATCTTTATGACAGCTTTAAATCTCGGCAGTGCAGTTCTGGCTGTCCAGCGGGTAGTACCTACTGTAGAGCCGTCGTGCAGTAACATGCATCTGCCAGATGACCCGACGACATAGCAAGAGTAGCAGGAAAACAACGAACGAGGTTTGCACAGAGTGAGTTGAATGGCGTGGACGTGAGGAGGCCTAGACTCAACAGGGGCTTCCCTGACAGGCTGATGATAAAATCAAATCTACAATCAGGCGTATCGAAGCATAAGCGCGTCCTTATAATACAAGTTTATGATGTCACACAGCTTTCAATCTCGACAGTGCAGTTCTGGCTGTCCAGCGGGTAGTAGTGTAGGTCCATCATGCAGGCCAGGGTGGCTGTGAAGCGCATCCCGTAGGTGATGGTGCCGTCGCCGGCGAGCCGGACCAGCTTGTTGCGTTCGGTCACGTCATGGAGGAAGCTGGAAAAATAGTGGGACTTAACTGGTATGTAACTGGAGCTATAGAAATATAAATGACTGGGGCCTGAATAGAAAGTCTGTTATGGAAAACGATAGCGATAGTGTGTTCATTGCTCCCAAAGGCGCGAAATGCCGTGTTTGGCAGTCAGTCTCTAAACTAAATAGGAATAGTATAAACCAACAAATCACCAACCCAACCCAAATACGGTATTGTGCCCCTTGAGAGCACTAATATTGCTATTCGTGTTTTATAAGAGACTCGAGCCGCTGATCAGTGACTGTGAACTGGTTTAATTTGAGTCACTTCCTGTGAAATCGAATGTGAAACCGCTCGCGGCACAGCTGGTTAATTACTCACCTGTGAATGCATGTATCAGCAACCTAAGTTACCAACAGGATATGTCAATTCGACTTTTGACACACAATGTTGTCACTTTCTCCCGCTCGGGAAATGACAACGCCAGCGAAAGGGGGCTAGCCCATCGCAGCGATGGAGATAAGAAGTTTTCCTCACGATGTTTCCATCACCGTTTGAACGCCCGTATAATGTATTGAGAAAGCGAATAAAAAATTTACTGAGCGATTTCGCTGAAATGAGCGAAAAAAATACTGAGTGACTGAATTGCGCGAAAAAATAATCGTGTTAGGAACAACAAAATCCAATGCTTGTTTTTTATTTCAGGGTACTTGAATTAATGGGATTTCAAGTTGCTATTTTTTGGATTTGTCAGATAAAACCGGTATTTCTAGTCGCGCATAGTTATCACACAATTCAGTATTTTTGCCAGGAAAAATCAGTTTATTAGTCAATCAAAAACTTACGATTAACGAACGGCGATACCTAAATTTAAATACAACCCTAATGCATTGGGATCGGGATCTATTACTTCTAATATAAATAAAAAATACGTACCTATTCTTATCATTCGCAAAGAAGGTATCTGGTACCCAAATCTTGTCTGCAAAGTCCCCAGACAGAGTCAACACGTCTTCGGGCAGTCCATATCCCAACCTCTCGTCTTTCCAATACTGGTTGAGGTACAAGGTTATCGTGTAGTCCTGAAAGCGACAACTCTTTAGGAGTTTGAAAAAATCGTTAAAACTTTTGCGAGATCCTAAAACAGGGTACGCCTTTGATTGGACAATTATTTTGCCTTTGCTGAAATGCGTTTTCTTAGATGATCTTAATCATCTGAGAAAAAACATGATATTGTGACTGGCATGCCTGTGCTGTGCCTCTCGAGCTCACTGTGTAGAATCGCCAATAGATAGACTCGGTTGTGTAGAGTATCAATCGATTCGCCACAAATCAAATGGTCGCATGAATATAAAGAAAACCATACCCTGTCAATAAATAATAAAAATAAATGTAGCCTATTAATTTCCCCACCGAGGTACACAGGCGTATACCCGGATACGAGTAAGATTAAGCCATACTCCAAAACACTGGCTCAGTGCGGGTTGATGGAGGGGTTTTACGACCTACCACGTAGCGATAGTAGCCGGGACCTACAGCTTAACGTGTCATCCGAAACACTGAACGTCCGATGATGTTGATGATGACAATAGTCAAGTTAACTCTCACAGGCACTACACACCTCATTACTTCCAATCACTTACTCACCACACTCCTCATCTTCTCTCCCACTAACATAAATCACCAACACTACACACCAAACTATTACGTTTTTGCTGATCTTATATTTTTAAATGTCAGAAGATATTTTATTATTTTAAATTTCACATTGTTTATACCTTGTAGTATTTAAATCTGAGGCATTTATTCTTGTGGGTATTTATTCTTATTAAATAAACGATCATTATTATTATTTTTATTATTATGTACTTAAGATAAGTTAATTATCTCATTGGTACACGGTTAGGTTTCGAACCTGCATCTCCTGTGTGAGAAGCAAGCGTGAAACCCATTAGATCACGGAGCTTATACCCTGTTGTTGCTAGGAAATAATTTTTGACGTTCGCTCAAATATCGATAAGTGGTCATTTTCCTTCAAATATTCGAAGTAAAGCTGTTCTAGCTATATATTCGGCCCAAAATCTTCAATAACTAAACCCTTATTTATATACAACTAGACCAACATGACAGACAGCTAGTGCGTTGCCGCTTAGTGGTAGAAAAAAATAGTGTTCTAGTCACAGTTGGGCACTTCATTCGTTACGATGATTCGAATAATACCAATTCCTATAGTAATAATTGATCGATCGATCGATTAATCGACGACGACGACTATTTTTCTAACTGAATCGATAGGTCTTCGATTTTACTGCATAGATTTTTGAATAGGAACAGCACTAGAAGTAAAAAACTTGCAATAAAAAAGTAAAAAAGAGCAAACCCAACTGTCACAAAGGTCTAGTTAAAATTGAGGACATGGCCATGTGGCCTTTAAGATATTGGAAGATAAGACATATTTATGAAGACTACAAAGATGACATACAACATCTCTAGGCGGTATGGCCTAGCACCGTAGCCTTTCCTTGAAGGTATAAATAAAACCAGAAAATAATAATGGTCTAGTTATATAAAAATCCGAGTTAACCATCCGTATTTCTTACCCGCCGCTATCATGCTCTCTGACTCTGAGCTGATGTCCGCTCGTGAAATCGGGTAAGCAGGCAAACACCTCCCATATATATCGCCCAAAAGGGCAAATTGCAGGTAGAAAGCCTCAGCATATGCCGAGGTCTTGGCTCACAGTAAAGACTTAGACAGATAACTGTAAACACAAAGGGGTCGTTTTTAGTCCATAAACGACACGAGCTGATGCCCGCTCAATGTGTGGGGACCCGGACATAGCAGGGAGGTCTGACTCCTGGGCATGGGTAATTCCATTTTTTTCCCATCCAAAAAAAAACGCATTTCATACCCGGGGGCGTCAACGAACGCCATCAAGCCAGCAAGCCCTCTCGATTGGTCGACTCATCAAGCCGCCCACGACCCAACTATGTCAAGTACCAGCGGCCTTGCTCTCTTTCCGAGCTATTAAAAGCCTAATGAATTATGATGAACGACACCAACCTCGAGGGTGCGAAGTCCTCGCCCCAAACAATATCCTCCAAGGGTAAACTTAATAAGAACGTTGAGGTTACGTGCTTATCTTTTAAGGAAAACCCTAGATTGAAAGAAGCAAAGTTGGTCGAATAATGTTTAATATTTATTTAAATCAAAACAAAACATGGCGTCGGACAATTATGGCCACGTTGAGCCGATTTTTGCAACAGTATATTTTGCTTAAATTGTACCATGTCATGGTCACGGGCTTGCTTCCTGCCCGTGACCATGATATGGTACAATGATAGTCGAGTCACTCACACAGTGAAGCCTGTGCCGTGTTACATCATTGACAAATATTTGTCTATGGTTACATTAATACATTTATATCAGACGACCCGGATGGCCGAGTCGGCAGTGACCCTGCCTACGAAGCCAAAGGTCCCGGGTTCGAGTCCCGGTGGGGGCAAAGATTTGTTTGATGTGAACGGATGTTTGTACCCTAGTCACGGTTGTTTATCTATCTAAGTATAATATTTATCTATATAATTATGTGTAACGTTGTCTAGTACCCATGATAAAGGGAATCCTAGTTTAGGGCTAGATCAATGTGTGTAAATAGTGTCCAAGGTATTATTATTATTATTACTTTGGGTCAATGAAGAGCTCCGTGGTCTAAGGGGTTTCACACTTGCTTCTCACACAGGAGATGCAGGTTCGAAACTTGAGCACGTACCAATGGGATTATTTAATCTGAATAGGGCGTCCAGTGTTTCGGATGACACGTTAAGCTGTAGATCCGGGAATAGATGTAGAACCGCTACCGTAAAACCCCTCAATCAACCCGCACTGAGCCAGCATGGTTGAGTATGGCTTAATCTTACTCGTATCCGGGTAAATTTATTTTACCGGACCGATTGAATAAAGAAACGCATTACCTCTCGTGGGAAGCAGAAACAGCGACGTCACACACATATAAACACCCAAGACTTGGGTTTTTTAATTCTCGCCAGCCGGTATTCGAACCTGGATAATCTCGCTTGTGAAGCACTGCCTCTACCGCAGCACCACAGAGGTCGACATTCGAAGGAAATATTTGAAGTTCGCTCATTACATTTTCCTTCAAATACTCTGAGCGCCGTTTTCTAAATTGATAAAATTCACTAATTAATTATATACTTAAGTACCATTCTGTCACGTTCTTTTTTGTGAAATCTGCAGAGACAGAACGATACATAAGTTTTTGATTAGTGAAATTCTCAATTCAGAAATCGGAGGTATATAAGCGGTAGTAGTTTTCTTTCTTTATTCGGCCCAAACCTGCTGGTGCTGCAAGTCATTGTTTGGGAAATGTTTCACAGTTTACGGGTAATTTACTCCTCACAAAGTTGTCACATTAATAACAATCTTAGCGAGACAAAAGAATAACTATCCAACCTTAATTATAACTAAGAGCGTGACCGTAATTCAGAACTATTTAGGAGTCGGGAGAATGCTAAATAAGGAAAAGGAAAAACAAACACAAACACACTTACCTATAAACCTGCTGCCAAGTCACTTGGTCTCTATGCGAGCTCTGACCTCTCTCTCTCAACCCACTTTACGCTATGGGAGAAAGAGAGGTCGGAGCTCGCTCAGAGGCCAAGTTAGTTGGCGGCAGATGACGACGATTGTAGCGACGCGTCACAAACGTTTAAACATTCAAGATCCGGAGATTTTTTCTTCCTTCCAGTTTCTTATACCTTTAGGCCTTTCGCCACATGGAGTGGCAAGACATAGTAGCGCCCATTTAACCAGTAATTAGATACTTCAATTTGCTTGAAGACAAACAATAACACAATGTTGTGTTATCGTTTGTATTTTTTTGTAATAAATAAGAACAATTACTATCAAAGCTCAAAAATGAATTTATTGTTTCTCAAAATAGTCTCCCTTTGCGTAAATGGGTCGTTCTTCTTTTAAACCTACAATTTGACATAACATTTTCTCAATTTTGAAAAAAAAAAAAGCTTCTACGTCATTCAATATATATTTTCTGATAGAGAAATTTCTATTCTATCCGAAAAAGTTGTCGGACGAGAAGTTTACACATTTTTGTAAGATTTTCAGGACCTGAAAGATGAATTCGACAAAAAAAAATACACCTCCGTCACGAAACCTTTTATTTTATTCTATCGAATACTCTTCGTCAAATATCTTGTACTTTAGTGATACATTAATTAAGAAAGTAAACTTTTAGAATGCACAGTAAAGCAATACATTTATATTTATAAAATATGTTTAATTCATGATCCTTTACCACTCTGTCACATTTTCAGATTATATAAAGTATATTTTTGCTATAAAACAATTTTTAGTATCATTTACAAATACATATGTATATCACAGACGGCAATATCATCATCTATCATATGTATAAATTTTCCATAGTTGCACTTGTCATATCAAAATATTTAAACGACGAAAATAAAATTTCTACCAGGAGACAACATCGTGACAGAGTGGTAACTTATGTGACAGAGTTGTTATTTAGGGGATACCAGGCTGCGTTTTGGAATAAAACAGGTTTATTTATTTAGAATCATTTATTTTGTTATAAATCTTTATCAGTCTTCAACTTTGTCATATTAAATAACATGAGATCGAACTTAGATAATTAATGAAATCACATTTGAGAACCCTTGGAATAAGAGATCTGTATTTTATGGAATTAAATGACTACTCACTTGTCGCAAATAAATAATAAACCTCGTTTAACTAAATTTAACTTATCAAAAACATTAAAAAAACATCACTATCAATACAACTACAAGACACTACAAGACAATATTTCAATTTCGAAGCCACTGATAGAATGTCTTATTTTTCAAATACTGGCAGTGACTCTTCGAACTGGAAATATTGTCTCTTTCCCTTTTTAATAACATTCGGAGCCGGTAAGACTTTAATCAAATCATCAAAAGGAACATCCGATACGTCACTCTCCACCAACTTAAACAGTCTTCCACTATCATCGACTGTTTTTAGGAACATTACCAAGACATCACCTTCTTCATCAACGGTACCTTTTGCTACTCCAGCGTAAGTGTATTCGATTTTCCTCTCGCTTCGTACTTTAACCATTACGTGTACTCCGTCTTTTATTTTTGTTGGATGAATGTCCTCTGGTTGCAGTGTTTGGTATGAAGTACCACAGACGGCAGTTGGATCAGATGGATCTTTTGTTTTAAGCGTAGCCAAAGGCTGATCTTCATCAGATAAATCATCTGGGCCATACACAGTATCGTAAAAACTTTTTCGGGGCATCCCAATTGTGTTTGTTATGTCAGCGAGCGAGATATCTTCCACTTCATGAATTGTATCGTCTTCTTTTTTGTTAGATGACAACTCGTCCACAGTATTGTATTGTTGGGTTTCAGGTAGAGGCCGATATGTTTTAGGAACATGGCAAGAACAGAACTGTTCACAAAAACAACTTAATACCCTATGGTTTAAGATTCCACGAGTTTCCGTGAACATTTGGTGGACTTGCATTGTTCCTTTCAGGGGCACAATGTTACTTGGAATAGTTGCTACTACGTTTTCTACGTCTTCGTCTGTCACCATAAACAGTTTAATTTTGCTGGCATCTTGAAGTGCGGAAAAGAATTGGAATACATCTGCAATATCGTTTCCTCTAGCTACTATGGCATCAGCTTGGCGTTTTATTGTTCCTCCAACACCATCAGCAGCTCCTTTGCCATGCCCTGATTCAAAGAAGTTCCAGGATATTTTGCGAAACCCGTATTCTTCGAAAAACCTGTTTGCCATTAGGTAAAAGTTTATCTTTTGCTTGTACTGGGTTGCAGGTCCATCAGAAAAGAAGTGAACTGTTGTTACTGCAGGGTGTTTTTCTTTTAATTCCGACAGAATTGGATGGAGGTGAGCCCAAATCGCGGAAGGTCCATGGTTCTGATTTGCTGACACTGTGCAGTATGAATTTATCTCTTTTGTCTGTGCTTCTGCTGAAAAATGGTACATAACTGCTGTATGGAGGGTGATTTGATTACGAGAACCACCGAAATGATGAAACTGGACTTCAGAGTGGTATTTGCAGGCATAATTCTCACTAAAATCTATATGTAATGCTGCTTCACTTTCTGTGAGCCCGTCGATGCACTGTCGGTAAGCTTTGTATTGATGTCTGATGTTGTGGATGTGCGTTTTGAAGTTTTTCAGCTCGCTCTCAAATTTATAGATCACTTCTTCAACTGTTAGCTTTTCAGTTACTGGTATATTTTTCGTAATCTTTACCTTTTTCCCTGCCTTTTCTACAACTTCACTTTTTCTTATCCACTGTCGCAAGTCCACAATCTCTGTTTGGTTTTGTCATAAACCATGCGCCGGTTCTTGCACTCCGAACAAACTCCTTTCATACATGATGCCGAATCAACAGAACAAACTAGTGATTCTAAGACTGCATTCATGTCTTTCTGCACAATAACTTTATTCTTATGTAATGTATTAACCACATAGGTTACGTTTGCATGTAACTTACATAAGCAAGTATCTCTTCCATCTACAGTAGGTGGTTTCACATAAAATGGCCTATGTTTAGTAAAGTAGCTGTAGTGGCATTTGAGGCCACTATTTTCTTTCAAGAAGGCTTTGTACAGGTTTTTCATGGAGTCCAATAAAAACCTTTTCTGTACTTTCTGTTTTTTGTGCGTGACAGTCTCCTTCTTACCAGCTGTAGCTCTCGTTACATCATCCCGCAAGAAGAACTGACGAATCTTCAGTACAAGATCAGTATGTTTTGGTAGAACGCTCTTGTATGTTAAAGGTCGGTCTTCACCTAATGTGTCTTTTACCAATTCGATCTGCATTCTGGACTCTTTTACGATACCGGTTTGAAGTACGCTTCACTTCTTTTTATTCTCACTATTGCTTTTATCTTTGTTGCTGCTGCTGTCTTTTTTAGTTATTCTGTGCAATCTCTTCTTATATTTTCGAACTTTCTTCTCCAACTGGTCTATTTTTTCTTGAAACTGAATATTAGCTCTGTATAACTTTGTTCTATCCCTTTTCACTTTCTTTTTTCCCCTTGAACTACGAGTAGATACTTCAGAGGGAGTCGGTGTTGCAGAATAAGGATTATCTCGTGGGGTTTCTGGTATTGGTGATGGAGCCGGCGTGTTTAAAAGAACCTCTTCAACCATTTTTTTCTTCTCCTTTCTTTTTTTATTTGCCTCTTGCCATTTTCGCTTCTTGATTCGGTGTTCTCGCACGGTCATGTCGGCCACTAGCTTCTTTCGAGCATGGTATCTTTCTAAATCCTTCCGCTTTACTTCTGCTACCTTCTCGGGATCATTTTTTCGTTTCTCTCGACAGCGCCTCTGTCTTTCTGCTGATGTCAAAGTCTTCTTTTTTGCCATGATGGTACCTGGAAATATAAAATAAGTAAACAAGTACTTAAACATACGAGAAGATAGAAAAATAGTTTTAACACTTTCCGTAGTAATAATTACCATAATAACTAGTATCTATTTCAGTATTTCTCGGATTCAGCAAAAATAGAACATGAATATCGTTTATTTTACCCCTCCGTCACGTACTTTACCACTACGTCACAAAAAACTCGTGACAGAGTTGTCATGTGACGGAGGGGTAAAAATTGTTGCAAGGTCGATAACATTTAATAGTTAACATAAAATATATAATTTACACGTTGGCAATAAAATATTTCTTATTACGTATGAGTAGACAACAAAAAATAAATGTAGTTATTATATTTTGAATCAATTACTTACGTGACGAAGTGGTCGCCGAATAAACACACGCACCTCCTATCACAGCTTTCGGGCGACTGACGCTCTGTCTCTGGATCTCAGAGGGGAAATCGCATCAAGGGGGGAGGGAGGCCTAAATCTCCAATCGTAAGCGAGAAAGTCGAGCAGCGCATACGCGTATTTCAAAGGACAACCCACGTGACAGAATTTACGAAATAAAACATCATGTAGTAGGAGACAAGTATTTGTGATTTTTTAAATATTTTAAAAGAAGTGACAAAAAACATTGGTCGCTATTACATAATAGGTAACATATTTAGGAGTTAAAAGATATCTTTACATATTGTGTCATCATATCATTTTTTCGTAATATTATGGATTAAACGCAAGCCGAGGTTGCGGGAGACAACTATGATTTGTATGAATTACACCTTTGTAACGCGGATTTACGACTCTCTAACGTACTTTTTATAATGAAATGATTAAAACATATATTATTTAATTGAACACAGCCGTTGGGTGTATAGTTCAGTGCATGTTGAAGTAGAATTAAGAAGAAAATAATGGTAATTTTCTTGTTTTTTTTTTCACTTACTGGTGGAGACACCTTTTTGTAGGTTTAAAAAAGAATGACCCAAATGCACTTTTTCATACGATTAAACCAATTTTGAAAACATGTGTGCCACTCCTCCATATGACCTCATAAAGGTGTTTTTCTACTTTTCGACAGCCTGTTCTGGTGATGAAATCGTTGACCGCGCATTTGTTCGAAATTTTTGGGAACAGAAAAAAGTCACAAGGTTCCAGGTCGGGACTGTATGCAGGATGGCTCATAAGTTCTACGTTTTTCACCTTCAAAAAATCGTTTGTCTGTCTGGCCGTGTGGGAACTAGCATTGTCTCGAAGCAGATGATACGGTATTTACGGTTAATTTTACGGAGTTCGTCAATAAATTGCCGGCAAACAAATGGTCGTGTACCAGTCACTACTCACGGCACGACGATTCTCTAAAGCTACAGTAGCCACGTTTCTAGTTTTATTTACAAAAAAGAAAAAAACATCCGCTTAGATGCACTATTCACGCGCGCCGCTTTGGTTGAATTCGGCTCATCTTGAAATACCCATACGCTCGATTTCTGCTTTATTTTGGAATCGTAGCAATACATCCATGTTTCGTCACCTGTTACTATGTCCCACACCAAATTTGACGCCCCGTAGTTGAATCTGGTAAGCATGGCACTGCACCAAGTGACGCGGTCCGTTTTATGAGCCTCGGTCAAATTATGTGGGATCCGCCGTGAGCACAGCTTTTTCACACCCAAATTTTTGTGTAGGATTGATTGTATTTGACTCATCCCTATTTCTAAGGATGCCCGAATCTCTTGGTAGGTCACATGCCTGTGTGTTTAGTTCATACGGGGCACAGCATCGATGTTTCTGTTGTTCACAGCGGTGGACGGGTGACCATCGCGATATTCGTCACTGAGCCATATAAAGAGTCGTCTTGCATGGTGCTCGCTAGCGCTCGGGCTACAAATAAGCACTCAATGCAATATAAATTACTTAATGCGAGGTGCATAATCTGCTTTTCTTTCAACTACTGTAAGGAAAATAGTTGAAAATTAAAATTGAAGAGTAATTAAAATAGTTAAATTATTAAAATTAAAAGACACATTATTCCAATTATTAAAAGAAAGATTAATGCTTTTACCGATTAATCGAGGCGTTAAAGAAAAATTTGGTTGTCTTTAAATTGCCATACCCGCATAAATGAGTCATAATGCAGGTCATTGGCCTATGGTTTCTGAGTCGACTTTAGACCATTTATGTTACGTGCGTAGATAAACTACTATACGTACATCGAATCTTAATAATTAAGTTAAGTATTATCTGCTTGTTTTGAGCTTTTGTGTACCGCAGTTGGTTTTTTTTATGTAGGTACATCATTTATTTCCTGTTATTACTACAAAATTTCGAAAAAACAGTAAATGCTTAGTTTAAAACTTAGTTTTGTCATCAAAGCTTGTGCAAGATAAGTAAATATTTCCGTACTCTCCTTTTAAGGCCTTTATTTTGATAACCTACTAAAGGGTCTTCAAAAAAGTGGTTTTAAATCCGCACACTAAAGCGCATATAAACAGCCATTTTGATGTTCCCAGTGACATTTGCGCCATCAAGACGAATCAATGAGGTATCATTTATTAAAATCGGTTGAGCCATTGAGTATTTTCCGACGTTCATTACATACATATATACAATCAGGTCAAATACATAACCGTCCTTTTTTCCGCTTTATAAAGAAAATGACTGCCATTCGATAACAGCGATATGAGAGACATTTTCTATTAAATTTAACAAATACTGTACATATTAAGCGTTAATAAGTTGGTTTTTCTTTTTTGTTTTAGTTATGTGTTAAAATATTAGGCACCAAATTAATTAAAGTAAATATAAAAGTAACTTACCATGTTTACTTCAGATATTGCATCGAAGCTTGCAATCGTTAAATCCATGCCGACGTACAGCGGGTCGCCTGAAATTGTATATGTATAAATTGTATGCAACGAAGCAAGTAATGTGAGCCCCGCAATATGTTAGCAATGCACGGAATATCGCTGAGGAATCACTTTGTTTACTGGAGTAAATTCAATATTGGATCTTTTTGGTTGAGGGCCTGCAATAACATATGGCACGGGCCTTGCTAGTGCTTCCTTTGCAATATTACAACGCCTAGGTTATTCGTGGAGTAGTATTGCTCTGTACATTTGAAACGGTTCTGGGGATTCGTATTGTGCGGGTAATGTATTCGAGAGTTTCTGAATAGAATAGGGTCTGGAATTGCTTTTACTATGCTATAATATTTTAATAGAAATAGTAGAGTATCAGCGTTGTCTTTATGCAAATCAATGAAATCATGTAGATATTCTGAATAATGCAATTGTATACATTTATGGTAATCGTGCACTTTATCTATATTAGGTAACATAACATAGCGTCACGCCTTTTCCCATAATGGGGTGGCAGAGGCACAGTTGTGCCCACTTTGAGCCAATACTCAATCCTCCATTTTGCGTGACCGGGGGCTAGCCCATCGCCGCAGCTATGGAGTAATGAAGGTTTCCTCACGATGTTTTCCATCACCGTTAGAACGTCCGTATAATGTACTTTAGATAAATTAATGTTCTCATTGGTACATCGTCAGGAATCGAACCTGCATCTCCTGTGTGAGAAGCAAGTGTGGAACCCAGACAAAAATTAGACCACGGAGCTCTACATTAGGTAGTTGTAGTCATTCGTTAGGTATGGCCTCTTATCCCAACCTCAAATCGATCTTCGTTACTCAAAATGCTAAATTCATTGGCTCGGATAAGGTTGTACATCCCACCAATTTCCAAACAACCAAAAACAAAACACCTGGGGGGTAGTGCTACTATTTGACAAGCCTCGCACAAGCATATTGCAGGTATAGTATATAGTAGTATTCAGTTGTATAGTATTGGGAACATTTTTAGGTGCGAAAGAATTTGCTTTAACCGTATTGGGCAAGCTAGGACACTTTTCCGGTGTGAGAGGCTCGCTGGAATTGCCTTCAACCGTATTGAACAAGCTAGGGCACTTCGGAGGAGGAGGGCGAACGCAGTAATCTTTAGTGAGATTTAGGGAATTCTCTCACACCTGAAAATGTTCTCAATACTCTACTGAAGCCTGTGATATGCTTGTGTGAAGATTGTCAAATAGTAGCATTACCCCCCTGCTCGTCTGATAACTTGCCATTTGTCATTACGTTGTTCCATTTACCGTTAGGCTCGGAAGTTAATAAGGGAGTTAGTACGAATCGAGTCAACTTTGACATCCCCTCAATATGTAGATCGTCATGTGCTTCATTCATGAACTCATCATCTGATCTGCGCTTTATGTTTAAGATATTAATGGCGTCGATCACTCTTGAACCCCTGGGGATTTACCACCGAAATTGGGTCGAAGTCTGATATCGTACCTATCGAGATACTGGGTACTTACCACCGAAATAAGGTCGCAGTCTGATGTGGTACCCATTGAGATACTGGGGACTTACCACCAAAATTAGGTTGCAGTCTGATGTGGTACCCCTCCGAGATACTGGGAAGTTAGCACCGAAATGGGGTCGCAGCCTCATTTCATACCCATCGAGATACTCGGGACTTACCACCGAAATTAGGTCGCAGTCTGATGTGGTACCCCTCCAAGACACTGCGGATTTACCACCGAAATGGGGTCGCTGCCAGATGTTGTACCCATCGAGTTATTGGGGACTTACCACCGGAATTAGATCGCAGTCTGATGTGGTACCCATTGAGATACTGGGGATTTACCACCGAAATGGGGCCGCAGCCTCATTTCGTCTCCATCGAGATACTGGGGACTTACCACCGAAATTTGGTCGCAGCCTGATGTCGTACCCATCGAGGATCCGGGAGACGGTCTGCGTCACGTTCTCGAGCCGATCCGCTGCTGCCACGCGCTCGTGTCTGCTTAATTGAAAGATACAATATCAGTTTTGTTACACAATATTATAAACACGTCTGTACGTCTGCCTGTCTGGACAGTTCCAAAAGGCGGGAGCTGAGAAATGCGTTCAACGAAGTGTGAGAGGTGTCTATGGAAGTGTCTTTAGTGTTAGTGCTCTTATCAAGTAGCACTTTGGTCGGCCCTGTGCACACAATCGCAATAGGAAATATGAATTGATTTTATTTTTGCTTTAATTTTCACGTATATTACGTTCCACGAGCATAAAAAAAATACTTTAACTTATTACCGAAATTTGCGCAGTCAAATTAACAGATGACAATATCGCGCGAAAACGGATCTAGACTACAGCGGAAATGACAGAACTTTCGATGTCAGACAGAGCCAGCATCAAATTTCGTCTCCTTTTTACACGTAGAAAAGGAAAGAGAGACTGACGCATAGCTCTGTCCCTTACTGACAATGCAAATTACGTCACTTTCTCTGATGGGTGTTTTAAAAACATGTTCCTTTTCACGTTACATTACATTCGTATTTTTGTTGAAAATCAATACAAAATAAATAAAAATCGCGTCAAAGAGGGGCCTTTTGTTTTTTAGGTCTCAAAATATTATTAATGTGATAAATATCTCACTCAGGCTTCTTTATTGGAAATAAATTACGTAATAAAAAATACAAAAAATCCTGAATACGTTAAAAACCACAAAACAATCAGATAAGGGCATAATTAACCGACGCTACAGGGAAGCGAGAACTAAGAAGAAAATCCTTGCTAGATAATATTTAGCGTGTTTTTATAATACATTATGTATCTTTAGTTGTAAGATATTTATTGATATGGGTTTTTGTTAAGGTGATACGAAAAAAATATGGGGTTTTATTTGAATTTATTTACTCCACTATGAAGTCAGATTTGATTTTTGGGTTGACGTTTATTGAGTATTTGATTAAGATTCTCTTTAAAGGAAAACGCGATTGGGTGAAATTTTCTTGATAGAATTTGCAAAAATACCTCTAAATTGTTTTATTTTTTCCTGTAGCTCTGAAATCCTAACTTATTTTATTGCGGAATTGCATTCAAATGTGGATATTATGTATTAGTAAACTCTCCTTGAAAATATTTTTGACAAAATGGCGTTGTTTATTTTTAAACAATTTTTATGTGGTTTGGCGCTACGTTATGTCATTTTCCCCCAATTCCGTCCCTCTCACACTGCGGGTCTTTCCGCCTGAAGTAACGGGGACCTTTGCACGGACGACGTATCCCCTTAACCAGAAATAGAGATTATTATTATTGACCGAGCGAGCCAACCGTCACCGTTTCAGCATTGGGCAATAATGCTTTCGTATGTCTGGATGTGTGTCCGGATGTTATCCACTTTAGGCCGCATTTCTTAACTTATTCTCGTGAATTTTTATGAGCAGATTTAATCATTAAAAAGTTTTTTTTCTAGTATTCCAAGAATTATTTTGATCCAGTTACACAATTGTTTTATCTTTTGTATCAGTTTAATTGTATATTTTTTTCATCGTGAAAACCGCATTTAAAATAGTTTCGTATAGTTTTACGTGAATTGGGAACAAACATTTTCAAGAGTTCTTATCTCTATTGTAGTATCGTTGTATAAAAAAGATAGAAATTATGCAGTTTCCTCAACAGCTTTCAAAATTATTCGTTTTCATAACCCACTCGATAGGATTTGAAGATAATTATGTTTTTTTCCAGGCCATACAATTTGACGCACAGAATCCTTTATGTTGTTATTATTATGACTTCACTTATCCAAAGACACAACGATGCCTAAATGTCTAAATCTCTTCAGAAGTTTGATCAAAATCGTAAGTTAAAGAAACTAGAAACTCACTCAGATACACACTAAAAACAACGTGTCATTGAATAACCTTATACACCCCAACTTACCTTTTAATGATAAAAAATATTGAGAAAGAAAAAACAAATATTTTGCCTAATATTAAAGAAAATATTTGAGACTTAAGTTGTTGTGTGATTTCTGACAAATTCACAACTCTGTGGTGCGTGGGTGCCGCGTCCCGCGAATTCAATCAAATTATCCGTCACACTTTTATGGTAGGTTAGTTTTTTAAGTTAGTTATTATTCCACATTTGTGTATCGAAATGAAATTGCCACGCATGCGCTGGCGCACCAGTGCGGTAATTCATAATTCATTTATTAATAACGTAAGTTACAGGTTAGTAGAATAATTAAATTAAATAAGATCATAACAAAAAATAAAAAAATCAGTCGATAAATTAAATTAAATTTAAAGTCAAATTATGTCAATTAATATAGATTAAAATTTAAAAAAATCGGTTCGGCAGCAAGTACCGTACAAGCAACTTCTCTTGAGAAGAATTCTTTTTTTAACATTACACAATAATTAATAAATTTTATCGAATTTAAAGAATTTTCACGAAAAAGATGACGTCATAGTGGGTCCGCCATTTTGAATTTTAAAAAACTGATGAAAGATTCGAAACCAGCACCCTCAAAAACCCACATCTACCCCTCAATACTTGGAATTACATACAAAATTAACGTTGCGTGTTCAAAAAAGTCAGTTTTTTACAAATAAAAAACGAACCGCTGGACCGATTTTTTCTAGACTCCTTTCAGATCTAAGTCATGACGTGGCGTATCGATTGATATGGTCATCAAAGCGATTCGGTCCAGTAGTTATTGAGAAAACGAATTCCATAATTTTGATCACGTACATACGTACGTACACACACACACACACACACACACACACACAGACATCACTCTAAAAATGATTGCAAATGATTCTCCAGGTCTTAAAACGTAAAGAAAACACAAAATTACCTATTTCAATTTTCAGACCTATTATAATAACTTCTCAAGAGAAGTTAATAAATTCACATTCATCGAAATTAATTAAATATCAAGGAATTCCGCAAATGTGTAGAAGGTTTGGTCGACAAGCCAACGCTTCAGGCGCGATTTAAAAAATAGTGGGGGTAGGTGCATCGGTAATGTTGCCAGGAAGACGGTTATACACTGCCGGACCCAAGACGTGAGTCATCTTCGATGACTTTTCCAATTTGCGGGGCACGGTGACGGAATGGTGCGCCAATAAAATACAAAAAAAAAACAAAATCGAGCACCGCGCTGTAATTAAATTTCTCACTAGGCGAGGAAAATCTTAAAATAACATCCAGGAAGAGATAGTGTCAGTTTATAAAGATTCCGCTCCTTCGTTGTCTACCATATACAAGTGGTCAAGTGAATTTAAAACGGGCAGATAAATCATTGAAGATGACGCTCGGTCCGGTGGTCCCGTTCCTGCCACCAGAGGACTGCTGGAAGAAATCCATTGAAAACTGTCTCGCAGGAAGGTTGGATAGCGTGGATTCCGTAAAATGTTGTAGAGGAAATTGAGGATGTGTGAATCTTGGCGAAGACGGATCGGCAGCCACTTCAACGCCTTGCGATGTTTCATATTTATTATTAGATGGAAGTGACGAAGAACTCAATTCTCTTGAAATGCTTTGCTAAGTTTGGTATATATACATATATGTAATAGAGCGTTTTCAGTTTTGTAAGTCAGGAAAACCGCATGTGGATAAAGTACCTATTGTCACACCAGTCATACAAGCTCATATGAAGATCTGATGATTTATCTCTATGTATCTGTCACCGTAAGATTGTCAAAACCGTTAGTCGATAAACTTTCGTTTTTGTTGATAAAATAACGGTTAAAACCGTTAAATAGTAAACTTGTTTAAACTTGAATTGCAAACGAAATAGCAGGGCAAACATTGCGGTACCTTAGGTGAAGAATGAATAGTCTTTGTGTTAGGTTATGTAATAACAAAAGAAACATAAATTCTAAACCCTGTCGGTCTGGTTTACTATCTGTAGATAGTTGATCAACTAACGCGTTAGTTTATCAACTAACGGTTTTGACTATCTTACGGTGACATATCCAAACACAAAATGGTCCTGGGACACGTTCGAGTTATAAAGTCCGACTACTTATGGAATTCCTCGTCTGTTCTTCATGTTCCTGTTTAAGGTCATCACAATAATTCTAGTGAGGCGCGAATAAATGTGTGAATGTAAATATAGTTCATGAAAACAATTGTTCGAAATATGGGAGTTTTTGGAAAACTGCCATATCCACAATTTCTATAACTTTACTGACCGCCTCCTATTGGTTTCCATTAAAAATGTGCGGCTTACCTACCTGTGTGGGTTGTCTATCCTAATTACATTCGTAAGTGGGGTTTAACCAGATTTGCCGTTTGGTGCAGAGAGCACTAAATCCATATTAAATTGAGTCGCGTCGGGTGATTCGCTTCAAATTTTCATTAAACTGGTCTAACAGAAGTTTAGTAATATATTATGGGGTGCCTAAAGATTTGAGGTATTGTATGAACTAATAAAGCGGCGGTAAATATTTTGCAATTAACACAGTCTGAAGTTGCATTAATCTGTGCTTGCGGTAAAAAGTGTGTGAACTGCGGGTATGAGCTAGTTAGACATAACACAGGATTGCTTGCTTGTCTGACTGCGGGTATGAGCTAGTTAGACATAACACAGGATTGCTTGCTTGTCTGACTGCGGGTATGAGCTAGTTAGACATAACACAGGATTGCTTGCTTGTCTGACTTTCAAAACTATGCAATATATTTTGTTGCGTTAGAGGCCTAAGTAATAGGGGAAAAGCATGTATATAAAATACCGCGTTTATGTATAATGTATACCTATTTTTATTATTTTACGGCCTTTGTGCAAAACATATTGTAATAATACAAAATTGAGGTTTCATTTTAAACAAAACCTTTTCTTCAGCCGACTAGCCGACGGCCCATCATTATCGGGAGTTTTTTTTTAATTTTGATTTCTATGTATTAAAATTTAACTTTTCATACATATGATTTCATATTCATATTCTTTATTGCCAGAAGTCATAATAGACGGTAACAAAACATTTGTGATTTATTGCGGTTGTAATAAAACCTGACACTAAAGAAAAAACTGTACATGCTGTTCGCTTTTTTGAGGTCGAGCTGTAACAAATAACAGAGAAACCAGCAACTTTACAATGACTTGTACTTACTGAGCATCCGCAAGCGACACGACAAGCGCTAACACAACCAGCTTCGCCGCGTGTATACAGCTCGAGTGCTGATCGCGCTGTCTCATCGCGCATCGCGCGTCCACCACTACCGATGCAGCCACATCACTCTAACCACGTGCCCCGAACTTTGGGCCAAAGTTACCCGCAGTACTTTACCCGCATGCCCCAAACTCTGGGACAAAAACCTGCAGAATCTATTTCACCGCATCGCCAAAACTTTGGGCTGAATTTACGTACAGAATACACTGTTTAACCTGTAGACACACATGCCCCGAAGTTTGGGGCAAAGTTGCGGCGGTGTGCTATCGGGCTGGCGATCGGTCGCGGTCCGTCTGAGCGTTGCCGACGGCGGAGGAGGAGTGGCGCCGCGCGTGCGCGATATCAGACCGCGGTTCGCACGCAAGGAAAAACTGAGTTTGAGAACTGCCCGCTTCTTATCGGAGGGATTTTGGTTTTGCGTTTAGTATTTTCAATCCGTGTTCCACGTCCTGGTAGTAAACTACGTAATTACACTCCTTTTGTTCGTCTCACATCTCGCACTAATATTAGTCAACATGTTATTGCCAGATTAAGCGAATTTGCTAATGTCTTTAAAGATAACATTGACTTGTTCTGCACCACTATTTTTTTAATTTAAATTAAAACTTTTATCTTAGAATTAACTGTTTAAACTGTTTAGTTTGATACTTAAATTAAGTTGATAGACTTTTTGAATTTGTATTCTAACTTTTGAATGTTGTGGCGCATGTTGAGGATTTGCGACTGGTCATTTTACCTATGTTCTTTTTATTTTAAGCACTTTAAGTTGTAAAATCTATTTTGTGTGCCAAATAAAAACAAATAAATAAAAGAATAAAAAAGTACTGACTGGCTGGTAAAATTGAAATATTAGTTAGATAAAAAAATAAAAAATAAATGATCTCTTTTTTTTCCTTCAATAGAGTTACCTCCTTGAGCCTTAGAGTATGTAGTATATTTACTCATTCAAATAACCTTTATTTATCTACAGCTGCGGTGATGGGCTAGCCCCTGTCATCCAAAAATTGACATTTGAATAACTGGCTGTACGTGCACAACAGTACCTCTGTACCCCATAAGGGTACCGGTGTGACGACATAACATAACATTTACCTAAAGGCACAACATTGCTTCTGGCCCCACACTAGGATGCGAACCATCGTGAGAACCAGAAACAGTGACGTCACACCATCCAAGACCTGGGTATTTTTTTTTCTACCTTCCCAGCCGGGATTCGAACCCCTGACCTCTTGCTTAGGAAGCACAGCCTCGACCGCAACACCACAGAGGTTGTCTGTCGCCGGTTGTCGTCGATATGTTATGGTTACTGTTCTACATTTGTTGTATACCTATACTACGGTTAACACACACACAGGAAGTCATCTTACAGTTCTAACAAAAAGCATTCCATGCAAACAACTTTTATAAAGTTCTCCCTTAGTCTCATCCCTAGATAAGTCAGGTTCCTCTCATAAACGTCAACTGTTAAATATATTCTTATGATAACCGCACTATAGTTCTAGTTACTTGGGAGTAATAATACCTTGGACACTATTAACACACATTGATCTAGCCCCAAACTAGGATTCCCTGTATCTTGGGTATTAGACAACGATACATATACCTATATACATAAATATTATAGTTAGATAGATAAACAACCATGACTAGGGTACAAACATCCGTTCTCATCAAACATATATTTGCCCCCACCGGGACTCGAACCCGGGACCCTTGGCTTCGTAGGCAGGGTCACTGCCGACTCTGCCATTCGGGCCGTCGGAGTATTCGAGCGAGCCCAGAATGGCGTTCTGCACGCCAACCCCACGGGGCGAGATGACGCGGGCAAGTGCGTTAGAGCTATGCGCTTTAAATAGCTCTGTCCCACATCTTTTGCGACGAAACCCCCGCTGCTGATGCTGATGTTACGGATGCTGCTGTGCACAAAGGTCTTGACGACCTAGGCAGACCTGGAAGGGAACGGTCACTCAAGGAAAACTTGCCCATAGCTCTCCTACAATTACACCTCCAATGATTCGGGGTAACTACCGTGCCCGATACAACAGGATATTTAAAGGGCAGTCCACATTCCCCAGACATATCAGAGCACACGAAAGAAGATAGCAGAGGAAGAAGATATCATCAGCTCCGAATTCTGGTTGGGGGGGGAAAAAATCCGAGGTCTTGGATGGTTACATGTTTGTGACGTTACTGTTTCTAGTTCTCACGGCACAAGGTATCCTAGTGTGGGGCCAGAGCAATTTACGGACAACAAAATATGTACAGCCGAAATGCCGGTGCCTTGAAAACTGAAATCGTCGACACATTTGCTAGCCGCAAGACATGCTCACATTCGTGATCCGTGACCGCAAGTAAAGCACAGAGGTGCAGCGCAGGGCGGAAGTTATTTGCGCCGCCGCCGCCCGCCCCCGGCCGAGCTTCCGCCATGAGATAACGTGACAGGCGCGATAAACCTGAAGCTGGGCGGTTTTTCCACCAATTGTTAGCATATGTGGTGTTGGCTAGAAGAAGACTCTTTTCAGTGATAAGCTCGCATAATGGATGACATCATTACAATAAGTAATTCTTGTGAAGCCGAATTATATAAAAATACTTCACTGGTGTATGGATGTTTTAATACTTATAGCAAAGCTATGAAGGTATACAAACTTAACGTAAACAAACTTGCCTTGACTTGAGAAAATGTCACATCAACCTTGTAACCTCAAGCGCAGTGACTAGTTTTTAAATAGGTCGAATTGCTTTTGTTTGTGGACATTATTAACCGAGCTAGCGAAGCGTCCAGTTTCGAGAATAGCCAAAAATGCTTTTGTCCGTCTGTCTGTTCTTGCCTAAAGGTCGCATTTTCCGACTGATTTTGTCAAAAATTCGCAGACAAGTTCCTGATTTAGTTAAAAATCTTAGTCTATCGCAATTTTGATTGAGGAAAATTGGGGGGAAATGGGAGTTTGCTGTCCCGTTATTTATAGACAGATTTCAACCAAATTCAAGAGGCACACTAAGGACTTCATTCTTCACAAGATGTTGCAAAAAATATTCAAAAGGGGGGAATGGAAGGGGGGAAGCTTGCTGTTGCGTTATATATGGATAGATTTCAATCTTTGAACATGAAGCGAGCTATCTTTCTACTGTTCTCACAGAACCACTAGTAATAAATAGGTACCTACTTGGTTTTACTTAATGAGCCAATTTAAATATCTACTAAGATACTTAGGTACTTAGATAGTTTCATAGATTGCCAAAGTTCACTCGAGACTAGCTAACTCGCTTTCTATATTTAACTTACAGATGTAGATATATTAATATTTAAATAATCCATGCAACTCTAAAAAGGTTTCTATCGGAAACCTTTTTAGAGTGCATATGAAAGTTGATTTGAAAAGACAAGCGTACAAGAATGTATCTTTTAAACTTGATTTAAACAGTCTGCATGTGTATAATAGTAAGATGTAGGATTTAGTCATGCATTTTTACTATTTCTCATACATCATTTACCCATTGGATCTGACTCGTTCAATAAACAATGTTATTGTTGAAGGTGTGAATCCTATAGAAGCACCCAAGGCATCAACTCCACAACACTACAGTTCGACATTATAATCTCGACAACGGATTCAAAATTATGAGTGTATCACTTCAAAGACTACACTTTCTTTGTTGTTTTTTGTAGGTACCTTGACTGTTCCCCCTAACCCACATTGTGGTGTCAATAATTTTAAGTGCTGTGAGTTTCAAATGCCAACTGCAGCAATTAAAAGAAGTGCCGAAAGTGCCACGAGTAGCATAGTGCCACTTAGTATTGTGATCGAAAAACCGCTAGCACCTTGCATAGTGAAGTGAACTCCGCGTCTACCATACTTTTTGATGACTGTAGCAAAAATGCATAGAATATTTGGGTTCCAAAAGTTCAAAATGGCATTTATTAAATCTTGATTGCAATCTGTTGGAGTGGCGAAGGTACAGAATATACTTACAGGGTGGGTACATCGGCGAAGTTATTTTTAGTGTTAGCAACCATGAAATCGATTTGATAAATACCATAATCCCATTTAAAAAAATATGATTTGCTAGCCAGGATTCGAACCCGCAGAACGGCCCATCCTTCATAGCAGAGGCCGGAAGCACATTTTTTCACCCTTGTGTTGCCAGTATTAGTAAATCAGTAAAAGTCTAGCGTGGTGAGTAACCCATGTCCTCTGCATCACAGGCGAGCATGTCACCACTAGACCATCAAGTTGTTCTTACGAGAGTGGCTATCAAATTTAAAACCTCTAGATATCATACCTTGTGATGTGTTAAATACTTGTTTGGCTTGAGAAAAAATAAACTATACAATGAAACTACCGTCATAAATATAAAACACGTAGATACTGAAAATCACGCGGCGAAATAACAGGGGGCTGTTTTGTTGAGCTGCCCATTTGGGCGAGACGTGGGCTAATCCGCCCAGGCTAGGGCGGGCGGATCCCTGGGCGGGCATTACAATTGGAGATTGGGGATTCTGTCATGAGGTAACAAGGATAAAGAACTTTTATACGATATGAAATTGAAACTTTTCACAAAAGGTACGGCAGGTATGGTGTGTTAGATAGCGTGTGGAGAGTTGTCTTTCGGCACAATAGAAAAGTGGAATTATTAATATTTATCACATTTAATAATATGTTGAGACCAAAAAACATAAAAGGCCATTATTTTGCGTTTTTAACTTATTTCGCATTAATGTTCCACAAAAAAATCGATTTTAAAGTAACGTGAAACGGAACGTTTTATAAAACACGGGTCCAGTGACAGAAAGACACAGGAAATAAGGGACAAAGCTATGCGTCAGTCTCCCTTTCCTTTTCTAAGCAAAAGAAGGAGGAGAAGTTTGACGTATAGCTCTGTCCCTTTCTTTCTGTGTTTTCCTGTCACAAGACGCTGATGGATGGGTCCATTTTCGCGCCAAACTGTCAACTGTCAGTTTGAACCCGCAATTTTTGGATTTAGCTTTAGCATCTTTTATCGATTTATCGTCTTAATCTAGATTTAAGCAGCTTCTGCAAGCTACCCTAAATCTTATTATTTAGATGTATGTACGATGTATGTGAAAATGAAAACAAAAATAAAACTAATGCAAATTCTGTAGTAGGCCTCTTTCAGTCCGGATGAAAAGGCATCACGTAATGTTTGTCTATGTTGTGTGTGCCGGTCGACTATGTTAGTAATATTTCCACGTAATGTTAAGATAAGTTGACGACCGTCACAGATAAGGTATATTTATATTCATCACGCACTATGTCTTATGTACGTCATTAATAACATGTACCAACCTATACCTATACTACCTATACTAGTATATAAGCTAGGATTTCCTATAATAAAATTAGTCTAGTTTAGTCTGGTATTTGCGCGCATCTCAAGCCTTTTACTTTACTCCCGAAGATGTGGCTCTCCTTATAATTGCCTCTGGCAAAGTGGTGACCCGACTTTTGAACATCAGCAACCTTTGGTAATAGCAGCATGGACCCAGCCGCGAAGAAAACTCCGTGTGCTGCCACCTTAGAAGTGCAAGCAAGAAGCACTTCGTCCAAGATCGCCGAGCCCCGACTTCGGCAACCAAGACGACATCAAGCAAGCCATAACCGGACCAGATTTGAAAACGGACCAGAAGATAAATTATTTCAACTGAAGATTTCCCACATCGAACTCAAGATACCGCAAGAAAAATGAACCGATAGTCAGCCGACTGCTGATTTATCAAAATGGAGCTCGCACCAGCAGAAACGAACGCGTCGGCAAATTCATCCACAGCAAGCAGCTTTTCAAGTTCAAGACATAGGAAGCCGTTCCAGCCCCCAGAAGAGTATTGAAACATCATCTATATATTAGGTATCCTGGATGATTTCAACGAATATTGAAATCATCCAGGAAGAACATCGCACGAAGAATAATCAAATCACTGAAGAGAGAGATAGAGATATATATATATATATATATATATATATATATATATATATATATATATATATATATATATATATATAAACGATTGGTGTACAAGATGTGCCCTATGTTGCCAAATCCCAAGGTTTTTAGGCACACAAATTTCATCAATCGACAACTTAATATTCACTCAAGAGTGAAGAACACGCACGTACACATGACGTACGAGTAGGGTTTCTGATTTCTTGAGCTTTTTCAGTTTCCCGGGAATTTTCGAAATTTCGAGAATTTTGTAAAAGTTTAAGAAACCTATAGAAAAATAAAAAAGGCCGTGTTATCATTATATAGGTATAGGTAGGTAGGTAGGTATTTATTAACAGGCATGTACTATTAGTTAGCAGGAAATTAGGTACTAACATCACAACAACACTTCTTTCTGAAGAGAAATTTTAATTACATTGAGGTCAATCAGTTAAAACATATAAAAATCAACAAAATGTCAACTAGTAGTTAGTGTCTATTAAAATACTTTTTCTTGAATTGGGATTACGATAGCACAGAGATCAACCTATTACAATATATCAAATGTCAACAATTTTGTTAAGTTTACTTACTAAGTCACTTCTTTCTGAAGAAGAATCACAACAATACAGAGATCAATCGGTTAAAAGTAATTAAAACATATAAATCAACAACAAAATATCAACTAGTATTATGTCAATTAGTTTAGTTCACTTACTAAGTAAGTCATTTCTTCCTAAAGTGGAATAATAGCTACACAGAGATCAATCTGTTAAAATTAAAAGTAATTAAAACATATAAATAATATCGGTCTTTCTTTTCTTTACTTGCTATTCTTCATACTTACTTCTTGCTCTTTTGGTTGATGAAATAAGATTTTAAGAATACTAGAGCGTTTATTGATTCACCAGAAAGCCGATTTCTAATCTTTGACACTAAAACTCCGCTTAAGGAAAAAACTCGTTCATTTTCCGTAGATGAGGGCTTTACTGTTAATAAAGCCTTGTACAAGGTTTCAAGATGAGGGGCCGTTTTCCAGTAGTTTCAAAAAGTTGGAACTCTTTTTTTATTCAGTTTCTGAGACCTCCCTCCCATGCTTTACATTTCTTGCAGAACTAGATGCTGCTGTGTCTATAGCCATCTTGAGTTGTAGTTCAAATGAATCTGTGGGGTCATGCTGATTGTCATCTTGCGTATCGGTAATTTGGATGTCAGTGTCGCTGTCGTTATTTTAATGAATTTAATATATTTATACAAGAATGTTCCATCGTGTTTCGTGACTTTATAAAAAAAATAAAAAAAATCACTAATATTTGAAATTTATCGAGAGTTCGAGCTCTCGATCTCTAATTCTCGTCTCGTGCAAGTCCAAAATTCCCGGGAATTCCCGGGACGAGAATCATTGACTGCCTACAGCCAAGGTTACAGATTTAATGCTGACGCTGATTCAGCACAATCATCCTTGTGTAGGTACGGTCGCAATTATAAACAAACAGTGATTACAACTTCAACGACGTGCGATGTAAATTGACTCATCGATTCCTGAAAAACATGGGCGGCTGCAGCATCAGACGACTCTCCTGCGGATCTTTTCCAGTTATAGGTTAGGTTAGTTTACTAACCGCGAAGCCCCATTTTCCTAGTGTTTTTCTGTTTTCCAGTTTTTAGTTTATTTTATGTAGTGTGCGGCCAGATACAAGGCTCGTCTGTAGGTAAATATTAATTAATTATCTAAACTTACGTAGAATTCACATAACCGTAGTTCCTTTATTTTTCTAATTCGTTTAAGATTTTGCTTTAGATTAAGTTAAAGTATGCGGTATTACTATCTGATTTATGTTTATTAAAATACTACTAGTTATTATTTCAGTCGATATAAGTTTGTTATAGTATCTAACTTAGATTTTTTCCATTGTTTAAGTACATTCATTTTTTTTCCCTAAAGGGGGGAGTATCTGTGCCGGTCGACTATGTTAGTAATATTTCCACGTAATGTTAAGATAAGTTGACGACCGTCACAGATAAGGTATATTTATATTCATCACGCACTATGTCTTATGTACGTCATTAATAACATGTACCAAGCTAGTATATATGCTAGGATTTCCTATAATAAAATTAGTCTAGTTTAGTCTGGTATTTGCACGCATCTCAAGCCTTTTACTTTACTCCCGAAGATATCGCTCTCCTTATAATTGCCTCTGGCAAATTATGGACAAAGTAGCAACCCAGAATATTTAACGTAATTCCATTATGGTTAACATAATTTTGTATTCGAACCCAAATTATAATATTTGATTACGTCCAATAAGCGCTACATAAGTAACTTAGTTACTTATTCTCTTCTCACACACAACAAGTTTTTTTCCCAGATTTATGTCCATAATAGTAGTTTATGTGACTGCTGCATAATGGAGGGCATTAAAAGTCGAGAGTGGGCGAGTTTCATAATAATATCACTCCAGAGTTTTAATGCCTAATTAAGTACAGTTACATACACTAGTTTATCTACAAACATATCATAAGCACTCTTTGATGTGTTCAGGAACCGCATGTTTGACTGGCATTGTGGTTCTGCAATTGTTTAGCTTGTTATTTAGTACCAACTTCACGCAGGCGGGCGTCGGCGTTCGAAATTTGAATGTCAGTACCAACTTCACAGACAAACTAGGGACGGCACGCGGGTGGGCGTCGGCGTTCGAAATTTGAATGTCATTATATGTAGAAAAACTACACATAATGACCATTATGTGTAGTTTTCCAGATACGAAACGAGTTTTTACCAAGTAGTTTAACATAATGCTGATCGTAACGTGCGGTTTTTGAACGCAGTAAAGAGGGTTTATGATACGTGTGTAGATCAATTATATTATGATCATAAGCCACCATCCTTCGTCGTAGCAACTCGTAACACCTCCGCGTAGCAGCTACGAAGAGAATTAGCATTGATTGCACACTTTCAATAAGTTGGGTAGGAAATAGGTTTTTTTATTTTGTACATTGAAATTGCCTTTTGAGCAATTTAAAAACCATGTTAAAGCGACTTTGTCGAAAAAGGGATATTACAATGTTCAAGATTACTTACATGACGGGACTGTATGGGGGTTAATCTAGCTCAACATAGACCTCGCTGTTAATAATTTTAAAATTATTTATTCCTGCTTAATAATTATAATAATTAATATTGTAATATTTGTATTATTTAAGCACAAGCAATTTTTAAAAGACATCTAAAAATCAATCAGTGTCTACGCCCTACTTCTCCCACAGTGGTCCAATGTAGCGAAGTGGCCAAAAATGACGATTTCTAAGTATATGTAAATATCTACAGTAAAAAAGAGGCTTTTTTACACTCCCTTCTTCTCACTTCTTTTATTGTTCCTGGTTCCCTTTATTTTAATGAACGTAGATATGTAATTATTATGGGTTTCTGCAGCTATTGTTTTAACTACTAAAATATGCAATAAGAAATAGATAACAGGTATATTACATAATGTGGTGTTCAGTATAGATAACTGATGGACTTACAAGGTGCCCCACGTAAGTCCAGCGGTCTACATTATCAGCTCAGAAACTTTTTACGGCTTTTGTGTTATGGATACAGTCAGAGTTTATTTCAAGTTACCCCTTGGTAATATGATCGTAGTCTCTGCTATTCGAAATAGAAACGATACAAATTCTAAAGGGTTTAACTTTGACTGTAGGGACATTGCGCGTGTATTTCTTGATGATGCGAGAATTCCAAAGGCTTGTGGCGCCATTTCTTGAACATAATTTATCCTTAATGGACGCTTGTTACTAGCGTTTGATAAAACGATCAATTTCATTTCATAGGATCTGAACCTTATCTTAAAGTGTTAAAATTCAAAATCGCGATCCAATTTTCAAAAATCCTGTAAAATCTGGGTTAACTCTTTCGCGGACGGAAACCAAAGGGTTGTTGTTACGTTTTGGCTCTATAATTTTGTATAATTAAATAGAAATTCTAGAGAAGTCGTGCACATTTGCAGGTACTTGATTCATTGCTAAGTGACCTAGGATCCTTTAGAAGTCGAGCGGTATAGCAGGGAACGCAAGGAGCATGCGAGACAGAACTATCTTCTATCTCACTCGCTCCTTGATATTTTTTCTATGGCTGCAACAACGCTCTAACATGACACTATCCGACCTGTGGAAGTGCTCACATCTACACAAATAGTAGAGCAACCTGTAACTGCAATGGAGATGCGAATTGTCCAGAGGTTCCGTCCAAAACAGCCGATCCAAGAACGAATTCTATAGAATTCGGTCACTAAGAGTTTTTCATTGAGGAAATCTATAGCATTTGCTGACCGCGATAGTGTTAATGGATCAAAATATTGTAGTTACCTTAAGTCGCCCGTCATTTAGTAGTTTCAGCCGCTTCTCACGCAGAAGTTGGAGGTTCGACTCTTGGTACCCATGTTCACATGAGATAACTTCTATTTTTATTTCTATCCAGGGGGTGAAAGTGCCTGCACCTGGCCCGCTTGAGTGGGGCCTTTCTGCATTTCCCCTGGACCCACTCATCTTAATTCAGCCATCCTAGCTCCAGTACCAGGTTTCCTCCTGGTTTCTATGGTGGACGGGCACGCAATCAGCATGTGCTCTACGGTCTCGTCCACTTCCATACACCCCCCTGCAGAGAAGGCAATCTGTTGCACCTGTATTAAGGCGATACCTCGTCCATTCAAAGGTCCCCGTTACTCCAGGTGGAAAGACCCGCAGTGTGAGAGGGACGGAATCGGGAAAAAATGAAAAACGTAGCGCTAAACCACAGACTAATTGTTTAAAAATAAACTACGCTATTTTGTTAAAAAGTTTTTTAAGGGGATTTTGCGAATACATAATATCTACACTTTGAAAGCAGTTCCACAATGAAATTAGTAAGGATTTCAGAATTACAGGAAAAAATAAAACAATTTAGAGGTGTTTTCGTAATTAAATTCCATCGAGAAAATTTCATCCAATCGCGTTTTTGTTTTAGTGAAAATCTTAATCAAATACTCAATAAACTTTAACCCAAAAATCAAATCTGTAGATGACTTCATGGTGGAGTAAATGGATTCGAAAAAAAACCCATTTTTATTTGGTAGCACCTGTGGCCTGTTAAGGCCAATTAGTATTTTAATTTTGCTGCGTGGCAGTCTCTTAAGGTAGTTCGTGAATTTACGGTTATATCTGTTTAGAAATAATTTAGTATTTTTGCAGTATTTCCTGCTCGCCCATAAACCACTATGTTGCATAGCTGTGGCTGCATTAAGTCTTTTCTACTCGCCTTTTACTTACTTTTTAAGTACATTATACGGACGTTCTCACGGTAGTAGTTGAAAACATGGTGAGAAAACCTTCACTGCTTTTTAGATGCAGGGATGGGCTAGCTCCCTGTCACGCAAAATTGAGTATTGGATAACTTAATATGGGCGTAACTGAGCCTCTACCACCCCGTATGTGAAAAAGCATGACGCTAGTTATATATGAATGTAGATATGTCATCTATTCTGATACCTATTGCGGTATGGTGGTAGATCCTTTAATAGTATTTGGTGATGATAGTGATACTTATAAATGAAGCGGTACTTCCTGGGCTTAGTTTTTACGTGTAAACAAACATAATCATTAACATTTACATACAAACACATACGTTGCTTCTTGGCCCCACACCAGGATACCCTGTGTCGTGGGAACCAGAAACAGCGACGTCAGTGCAGTGCCTCTGGCCCCACAATATGATATCATGTGTCGCAGTCGGAATAAGAAACAGTAACTTAACTTAAAAAAACATTGAAATAGAAGATTTTTTATTCCAAAACAAAAGATAAAGTAAAAAATAAAAGTGGTTGCTAGTTTACTGCAAGAAAATAATAATTTTGAACTTGAATTATCCCACCAATCACGCTTGTAGCTTTAACAGAAAAACCTAATTTAGCTCTAGCCCGTTATAGCTCTCGACGTCAGGGCTTATTGGCAGAGAGTATTAATAATTTAGCTATAGCCCGTTATAGCTCTCGACGTCAGGGCTTATTGGCAGAGAGTATTAATAATCTTTATCGCCCTCATAAACAGGAGAGACTTACCCCAGGACAGAACATTGCTCATATCGGAGTTTTACTTTTCGACTTCGTCATAATAAGACCTTCTCCGGTTACCTACAACAAACTGAACTAAACTAAATTACTTATTTATTTTTTGCGTCAGGGGTTAAAAATCTATCAAATCTTTAACAAAATGGTAATTTTAAAAAGAAAGGTAAACCCAGCAATTAAACTGACTAAGCGAATAGTCTCTCAAAAGCCTGTGGCCCAGTTAATATAGTAGTATCGGAATGAATAATTATATATGTTTATATACTGCTAATATTTGATGGTAGGTAGATCATGCATGAGCTCCGTGGTCTAATGGATTTCACGCTTGCTTCTCACTCAGGAGATGCAGGTTCGAAACCTGACTGTGTACCAAAGAGATAATTAATTTAAGTTAAGTACAGTATCCGACATTCAGTGTTTCGGATGACACGTTAAGCTGTACGTGGCAGTGGCGTAAAACCTTCCATCAACCCGCACTGAGCCAGCGTGGTGGAGTATGGCTTAATCTTACTCGTATCCGGGTAAAGGCCTGTGCCCCTCGATGGGGACATTAATGGGCTACATATATTATTATTTATTAGATCACGAATGAGCAAAAGTCAAAAACTAAGCATTTCAGATTTCATCCAATGGCAGGTGATACTTTTCTTAATCCATCCGCCCCAATAATTCGGTTAGGTAAGGTCGGATTTTTTATTCATAGAAGATCGATTTAAGACTAGTCATTTAAAATTATTTGAGGCTCCACATGGCCTCAACTCAATCCACGCATTAGCGAAAAAAGGGTCGGCTCGGTAAATACAAGGAAATCCAACAGCTTTTGTTAAATCAGTAGTGAAACGCGCGAGGACTTTTAAAATCATTACAATTTGCGAAGTAATAGGATTCTGAGGGCGGTTTAAATGGAAAGATTTAAAAGCGAAGGAGAAGAAACCCCTGAAAATGAGAGGCATTACTCGCTGCATCGGTTTAAATTCTAGAAATTTATATCGGCCAATTAGTTTATTATCCATTCTTCAACTAATGCTATAAATCCTTGAAAAGTCAATCATAATGTAGACCCAAGTTGGTAATTGTAAAACTAGTTTAGTTACAAATCAGTAGGCCCTAATTCTAACACCTAAGATTACCAATCTCTTTTGAAAATTGGACCAATTACGACACGATTTTTGCACACAAGCCGTATTTTATTGCAAGTTTGCTTCTTTTTTTTTTGCAATTTAAAAAGGCTTATGTTTAAACGATCACCAAAAACGTACCTATTTTACTACCAATAAATTCAAAAAGACCGCCAGAATTAGTAAACGACCACCAAATTGTGTTTGGATAAATGATCAACAAACTTCTTTTTATGTTTTGTGTACTTAAGTTTACGTTTTAAGCATTTTGTGTTGTTCACCCTATACGATATCACAATAATAGAATGTTGTTGTTCTAATATTGATGTTCCATGATGAGTAGTTGAGATTATAAGTCGGTGACCTCATGTGACAAACTGTATTAGTACTTAGAACCTTTCTCTCTGTTCCTATTTATTCCTCTGTGGTAAAATGGCGGAAAACTCAGTTCATTCGTATTTTTTACTATTTTGATACTGATTAGGAATTATGAATTCGATACTAACAGAAGAAAAAGAAAAAAAAAGAAGAAAATATTCACAATAAACCATAAGTGCCATCCTTACCGGTCTTAGCCTTACTTACTGGTCCCTGCAGTAATGTACTAATACATACAATCTAAATGGGTTTATTAATGGCTTTTGATTAATTCCACGCCTCAACCGAACGGGCGTGGAATCTTGGTAGGGTGGTTTTCACCAGGAGTATCACACGTGGTACTGACCTTTGACGCCGTAGACCGGAATTCGAAAGCTCAATTCGAGGCAGGAATACGGGATAAGGAGCACAAGGGGTGGGGGGAGAGGAGTCTTACTCTCGTCGATGCTGTCGCCGTCGCTGCCGAACGCGACGAATTGGGGACCAAACCACTTCAAGCTTCACAACACGAAGCACTCACTCCGATGACGTGAATCTACTTATTCCCGACGATTGTTCCGTGCTTATTATAATTAACACTCCGACCAGGCCCGACACCTGTGTTAGACAATTATTACTACTGAAATGCAGCCAAGGCCCGAACGCCATGTGCCGACATTTTTTCCACGTCCCAAAAAAAGTAACCTCTAACTCGTCATCTCGTTTCTATACAAGTGACAGCTAGCTAGTTCCGTTCGTATCACTCGCGGTCCGAGTCGCGCAACAAAAAAAGGTGCGTTCCGAAGCATAAATATTAAACAGTCACCCGCCCGGACAGGCCCGAACCTGTCCCTAATAAATAGGAAGGCGAGAAAGTGTTGCGACCGCTCTCTTGAGGACCGAGTCCCCCACCTTGACTTCTGCTGATCGAGGCGTGCCATCCCGACCCGTGTACAATTTGACGATCCGTCCTCGTCTCCATCTCAATGATGGCAGGTTCGCATCCTTAATCAGCACCAAATCACCGACTTGAGGGGGGCTCGTCCGGTCAGTCCACTTAAGGCGCTGCTGCAAGATGTGCAAGTACTCAAGGGACCACCGTTTCCAAAAATCTTGAGCCATCTGCTGCAACATCTGCCACCTAGTTAACCGACTTAACTTAACATCACCGAATGGGTATTCTGGTAGGGCGTTAAGGGGCTGACCTATCAGGAAGTGACCCGGCGTCAACGCTTCCAAATCATTTGGATCCGAACTGAGCGGGCACAACGGACGCGAGTTCAGTGTCACTTCAATTTTACAGAACAGCGTCGCAAGCTCTTCAAAGCGCAGAGAGGTCTCACCGATGATCCTCGTCAGGTGCGACTTAGCCGATTTAACCGCAGCCTCAAAAATTCCTCCCCAATGAGGACATCCCGGCGGACTGAAAACCCAGTCAATCCCTCGTCGAGAGCAAGCCGTACCGATGGCGTCCTGGTTACCGTTCAGGAATTGAGTGACCTCCTGCAGATATCGCCTGGCTCCGACAAAATTTGTGTCGTTGTCCGAACGGATTAATGTCGGGAGGCCCCTTCGTGAGACAAACCGATCTAGACATGCGATAAATGCCTCTGTAGTGAGGTCACTGACTACCTCCAAGTGGACTGCCTTCGTGGCCAAGCACACGAAGACGCACAGGTATGCCTTCACTAATCTGGCGTTCCGTAGCTGTGAAGACTTGACCATGAATGGTCCCGCGAAATCCGTTCCGACACCCGCAAAGGGCTGGATTTCGTTAACCCTATCCGAGGGCAAATCGCCCATCTGGGGCTGCATCGTAGCCGCCTTGGCCCGATAACAAGGCAGGCACCGAAATACGACGCTACGCACTAAGCATCTTCCCGATAGAATCCAGAACTCGCGCTGGAGAAACGGCATCAAGGCGTGGCATCCGACATGCCCATTCCGAATGTGTCGATCCTGTATCAACAGTTCGACCAACTTCCCTTTCCTAGGGAGTAACAACGGGTGGCGAGCCGCATAAGGCAGGCTGGCATTCCGCAGCCGACCTCCTACCCTCAGCAATCCTTGAGGGTCAATAAACGGGTTGAGCCGAGCCACAGCTCCCTTCAGTTGGACGTGTCCGCGTCTCAGAATGTCCAGTTCGGACTTAAAGTGCACCGTCTGCACGTTCCGTACCAATGCGAACAACGCATGGTTCCGTTCCCGTGGTGTCAGGACCTGTGTCCGCACCCGTTGCGCCTCAGAATTGCGACAATTCCGCGCAAATCGGAAGATCCAGGCGGTCACATTGACCAGCTTGTCGAGCGAGCTGTACCGTTCCAGCAGGCTGAAATCCTCTTCCGGCTCTGGTTGCGTCGTACAGACACCGACTGTCAAGGCGCCGTTCGCCGAGGTAACGCGTGGACTCATTGGCCAATCCGATTCGGCTTGAGTCAACCATTTTGGACCCCACCACAAGGGATGTCCAACCAACTCCGGAGCGTGACACCCACGAGACGCACAGTCTGCTGGGTTCATTTCCCCTGGAACATGTCTCCAGATTAAGGGAACCTCCGAATTCAAAATCTGCGAAACCCGATTCGCCACAAAAATCTCCAGCTTGTGAACTGAAGCCTTCAGCCAGCATAACACGATCTGGCTGTCCGTCCAAGCGTAGACCGTATCTTCTTACGCTATTGACCCACGAAGAACCGTCATCGTGTGGTTGAGCAGACGAGTCAGGAGAGCCGCTCCCGAAAGCTCTAATTTGGGAATGTTCAGGCGAGTGCGCAACGGCGCAACCTTGCTCTTGGCCATGACCAACGGCACATCAACCTCCCCCGAGAAGTCGACGTACTTCTGCCGGAAAATCCCGTCACGCTTCATGCGTCGTTCCATCGAAAGAAGCCGCGTCTCGGCTGCATGGTGTGAACTGCCCAGCGGTAGGCGATCACTCCGGAATGGAAGACGTGTGAGAAATCGACCTGACCGAAGGCGACCGTATTGTTCCGATAAAACTGTTCACACTCTTCTTCAACCGGGTCCAACCGGCGGACCGTAGGTGGTTCCTCCACCTCCCAAAACTTCTGTATCACCTCCGAGAGTACAGAACCGAATAAGGGACTACGAGTCGCTAGGCGTGGGGCAGCCGGCATGACCGGACCCATTACCGCATGGCCCAGTCTGGTGTTGACCGAAACCAGACCAGTCGCCTGCAACACGTGGACACCTGGCACTAACAGGTATCCCAAGGCATCGACACTCAATAAAATGTCTACTGGGCCCGGAATATCAAACTCCGGGTCAGCCAGTGACAACCCAGCGACCAACTGTCGCACCGAGGGCGACAACCGTACGTGAGGGTGTGAGCCCATCACATTAGGCATGACTAATGCCGTGACCGTCAGATTCACCGATGAATCCACCCGTGACGAGAGAGTAATCCGACATACTCCCTTAACGGAACCGACTTCCGTGTTCCCAATTCCCCGAATGGAATGTGGATACTCCCTTACCGAAATGCCCAACCGTCTTACAAGATTGCACGAGACTAAGCACCCCTGGGCCCCCGAGTCCAATAGTGCTCGTGCCACACAAGATTTGCCGTCCGAACTCCACGCTATCACAGAGGCGGTGGGGAGCATGACCGTCTGTGGAGTGGCGGCACCCTGTAAGTGGGCGGCATGTCCCTAGCGGGAACCTCCGCGGGATCCGAACCCGCTCAGACCTCCATTGGCCTTGGAGTAACTCGGCTGCTGATATGCAACCGGCATATCAGACCGTATGTACATCAAGGGGTCCCAACCCGTATAATAGGCCCCTCGCTGTCCCGGTATCCGATCATACCGGACGGTGTACGGTGTGCCCGGTGCGCACCGTGGATGAATGGGGGAGAGCGGATCCAACCTGGGGCGCTCTAGGAATGGGGGCGACATCCGACTGTTCGCCTCCCTGTTCGCCTCCCAGAGCGACGGGCAGGGTGGCGCAGAAGGTGGTGGACTCCCAGCCTTCGCGCTACTCATAGGTGCCATCTGACACCCGCCCGTAACACGCAGTGAGCCAGCGGCCCGAAGTCCTCGCTGACCGTGGACAGTGGCGACCGAACCCCTGCTATCCCGCATGTTACCCCCCGCGCTGCCCCCTTCCCCTCGGGGGGGGTCCCGTCCGCGGGTACCCCGGTCACCCCGTTGGCGACTCCCGTTGCCCGGAGGGGGACTGGGTCCGGCCCTGGTTGGGCCCTGTGGCCGACCAACCTGAGTCCGGCCCTGGTGACCGTCCGAAGGGCCTGACCGATTCAGGCACAACACTATGTGGTGCTTGCCACCACAGCACTCACAGGGGAACGCGCGCGAGCACTCGCTCAGCGTGTGCGGCCCCAAACAACCGAAACACAATCGGTGGCGGAAGACTATCTTCCTGCGGGCAACCACCCCGAGCGCCTTAAAGTTGGCGCAACTGGTCACTTTATACTTTATTGCATATACACATTAATGGACAATTACAAACATAGTTAGTATACAAAGGCGTGCTTATCTCTATATAGAGATTTCTTCCAGCAAACCCAGGGCTGACAGGAAAAATTGTTTCATGCGAAGGGATAAACCTATTATGCACAACATAACAAAAAACTAAACATCAGAGTGACTTTAATATATTTATAATAAATTACTTAGATATTTACACATATAAATAACTGAGAACCTACATAATAATATAATACCTATAAATACTATATATAAATATCAATAAATACCTATACAATATATAAATAAAATATAATCTACTACAGAAGAGAAAGGTAATGTTCCTTCAAACTAGTTTTGATGATGTTAAGAGATGGACTGTCCCTGACGGTGCTGGGGAGTTTGTTCCAGAGCTTGATAGGCCGGAGTCGGAACCCATGTTCATATGCGACAGTTTTATGTTGCGGTGTTGTGAGCAGCGACCGAGTGTGAGGTCTCCGAGGCCTATCTGAAGAAAGAAAAGTGAACGAATCACGTAAGAAGCCAGGGTAATGAGGATTATGTAAAATCTTAAAGAGAGTGAAGAGGATGTGGGAATCCCGGCGAAGACGGATTGGAAGCCACTTCAGATCCCTACGATACTGAGAAACATGGTCAAATTTGTGCAAACCGAAAATAAACCGAATCCCAAGATTTTGAAGTCGCTCGAGTTTGTCCAGTTGCTCTTCGTTTGCGCTGATCCAGCAGACATCTGCGTAGTCAATGAGGGGAAGTAACAGAGATTGGGCGAGTGTAATTTTGGTCTGAAGAGGTAAGAAGTGCTGAAGTCGTCTGAGGGAATAAAACGTAGCGAAGACACGCCTACTAACCTCGCAGACATGCGCTGACCAAGACAGCTTGTTATCAAAGATGACTCCGAGATTTTTGGCCTTGGAGCTGTAGGGAATTACGATTCCATCGTACATTATGGGTGCAGTGGACATATGCTGTAAAACTTGGAGAGAGTGCCTGGACCCGATAATCATTGACTGCGACTTACAAGGATTGACGAGTAGCCCGTGTGAAAGAGCCCAATCCCTGATACACTCAAGATCAGCATTCAGCAAGGCCACAGCAGAGTTAACATCACAGGGAGAAAAATGACGGTAAATTTGGAGATCATCGGCATAGAGATGATATGAGGAAGAGAGAGTATCTGAGATAGAATTTATGAAGACAGAAAAGAGAAGAGGGGAGAGGATACCACCCTGAGGCACCCCTGCAAAAAGGTCGCACCATTCTGTTGAAGTCTCCTCGGACCTTATACGCTGCTGAAGACCTCTCAGGTAGGAGTCGAACCAGCTGGCTGAGGCCGGGGAGACATTCAGAGACTTCAGTATCTCAACGAGGATATCGAAATCAACACAGTTGAATGCGCTGCTGAAGTCAAGTAGCGCTAGTACGGTGAGCTGTTTCTCGTCCATAGCCAACTGAATGTCGTCAGTGATTTTGAGTAAGGCCGTAACGGTACTATGACCCGGCCTGAATCCCGACTGGAATTGATTCAGCAGACAGTGAGACGTAAGGTAGGAGGAAAGCTGGGAGTGGACAATGGATTCTAGGACTTTGGAAAGGATAGGCAGGATAGAAATAGGACGATACTCTTTGAAAGAGGAGGGGTTTGAGGATTTGGGTAAAGGTATAACTAATGCTTTTTTCCACACATAGGGGAAAGAACAGCTAGAGAGAGAGTGATTTATAATGTGTGTGATAGCGGGAAGAATATAATCGAGCACGTTGCTGATCATATTAGAGCAGATGCAATCATCACCTACAGCTTTCGATGAGATAGCCAGCACCGCCTTCTTAACTGTGTCAATTCCGACTGGACTGAAGTCGAAAGGAGTGGAGGTCAACGCCGGCCTGGAGCGGAGCCCATGCAGAGTGGCATCCTTAACGATGGGATCCATAACGACTGGGGGAGCCGAGAAAAATCTGTTAAGACCGTTGAGATCGACGTCACCAACCATTTGATTCTGGGGCTTACCGACACCTAGAGATCTCAGGAATTTCCACACTTCGGAAGGGGTGTAGTTTTGAATGCACTCAAAGATGTGGCGGCGCTTGGCATCACGGCACATACGGTTACAACGGTTCCGGAGGCATTTGTAGGCAGCAAAATTATCGTCGGTGGATTCCTTTTTATGCTGATATTTAGCTCGGTTCCGTTTAGCCATCAACCGTTTGATGGGGTCCGTGAGCCAAGGCGCAGGAAGGTGTTTTACTTTGACCTTTTTGATGGGTGCGTGTTTGTCAAATAGTCCCAGAATAATTGTGTTGAAATGGTGGATCTTGTCGTCAACGGCCTCACTAGAAATGACAGGTGACCAATCGATTGATGATGCATCAGATTGGAGTAACGATGGATCAATGCCCTCAAAGCTACGAAGAAAGATAAATTTGGCTCTGTTCTTGGGAGACTTGACCTTATAGGAGAGATAAACCAGGTCATGATAAGAAAAAGGAGAATTAAATTGACCGTGGGCAGCAACTTTGTCTATATCAGATGATATCATGTTATCAAGGAGAGAGGGAGTACAATGTGGTTGACAATGAGTCGCATTTAGAGGGAGAATATGCAATTTGAATGAATTGACAATAGACCGGAGTTGGGCCGAGCGGGAATCATTTTTAAGAAGACATGTATTAAAGTCGCCGAGGATTAGGACATCATTATAAAGAGGAGTCAGCTCATTGAGCAGGGACTCGAAGGTATCGAAGTAATTGATGAGAAGCGAAGGACTGTAGAGAACACCGAGCAGAACTTTACTATGGTGAAGACAGATTTCAAGGAAAAGATGTTCAGCAGATTCAGAATACTCACTCGGGGAGACACTCACAACTTTGCAGGATATGTCCAAACGAAGGAAAATAGCTACACCACCACCAGCTTTTCCAACTCTATCGTTCCGATACAATGTATCTACTGCAAGAATTTACAAAATTACAATTACCTACGAAAGACAAATTGAAAAAATCACATAAAGTGCTGTAACGAGTGAAGTACCTATATTGTATTGCCGACTGCCGACGAGCTGGCACAATGCACACACATTAAGCAAGACGAGATGATGAACGGGGAGACGTCACAATAACCTCACTTCGCAGGCACCTGGCCTCCTCTCCTGGTCACGACGCCTCCGCTTTTCTTGGCGTTAGCAGTTGCGCCTGCGGCTTTCAGTCACTTCATGACCGGCACTGTCGCAGTGCATACAGCCGTCACCCGACGGCGCGGCATTCAAAACGCCAAATTATTTCGACCGCCCACCCCCCCGTGGGGGCGGGGGGCGCGGCTTCTCCCGTATCCGCGCGGGTTGGCGCTGCACACTGGCCTCCGTATCCAGTGTGTCACATCGCCTGCATTCACCCTCCAAAAAATCCGTCAATTGGACGAGCATGGGCAGTTTCGTGCTACTGCCCCCATGCAGCTGTTCAAACCGACTTTGAACAGCTGCAGGCAACCGTGACAAAACCATATACAAAACAATATATGACCATTGGTCTACCGGAAGACCAAGGTTCTGAAGGGCCTTAGTGGCCACCAGCACAGGGTTGAGCACCTGTACTCGGATGTCAACATACCGGGTTACTCTTGGGATGCTAAACAGCTTCCCCAGCTGCGCATCAACCAACCGCCGTTTGTGTTGGTAGCGGTCAAACAATATGGACCGGGCTATCTCATAATTGCCCGCCGTGACCGTTAGGTGACCGACCAACTCCTTCGGTTCACCCCGCAGAGCCATCAATAGTTGGGCCAACTTGTAGGCGTTGTCTAGGTCGTCCCGAACGTGGACCAAACTATCAAATAAATTAATGAATGCCGGCCACTCATCAATTGCCCCACTGAAGGCCGGAATCTCCAGGTGTGGCAGCCGTCCAACAACACCCTTCGGGGGTGGGTCTCCGTTACCCTCCCCGCGGTCATTCCGTCGCGACCGCTTAATTTTCTCCGCGCGACGCTCGATGTCGCCCAAGCATTCCATCGCTTGGTCAGCATCCGCGCAGAGCTGTTTCACTGCAGCCACCGAGGCTTCATCCGTAAGCCCGAGAGCCTCAGCCTCCGCAGCCAGCCGACACACCTTCCCGACGCGTGTCATTGCGTCCTCCACACGCTTGAGCAGGACATCGTCCATGTCAGGTCGCTCCACATACTTATGAGTATGGGCGAGCCATCTCATTTCCTCACGGACACCATGCCGCAGTACCGTCAAGGGCGAAGGTGCCATGTTTACCGATTTAATAGATTCTGGTCTTATACTTCACTACCGAACTAAGTATAGCCAGAGACCAGCACTTGCCCGTCAGCGCTGGGCACAGAAATTAAAACTAAGTTGTCAAAACTAAGGCAACCATTAAAACAATTAAATCCTAAAAAATATTTAATATGGTCGCCCTGTGGACATACACCTTATGACTATACACTCTAAATCAATTAGAGAATGCCACCATAAGGCACAATAAAAAATAACACACAAAAATTTATTATAGAAAAAAGGCTATTTTTAATATAATGAAGGTAGCCGTGAACCTTCTAGAAGTGGCCACTCCGATATGACCCACACTTCTACTGAGGTCAGCAAAATCAGCTTAATACCCCTTAAATAGCCTGACCCTGCCCTGTAATCCGAAATAACACTGCAATGCTATGGAACCCGACTGCAATACTATAGTCCGACCGAATGACTGTTTCTTATGCACACCGAGTAGTTTCCGACTACAAATTTATAATAATTGTTAACCAAATCGTCAATTATACTTTCACTAACCGAAAATGAACTTTAATTGTGGTATACCGACCACAAGACTCACTCACAAACTGATTGCCGACCAATCTGAGATACCCTTTTCTCCCAACTACAATGTGGCAAAAAAACAACCCTACAACCGTCCGTGAATCAATGATTTCCCACTAGGAAACCGCGCCTGCTACCAAAGTGATTAATTCCACGCCTTAACCGAACGGGCGTGGAATCTTGGTAGGGTGGTTTTCACCAGGAGTATCACACGTGGTACTGACCTTTGACGCCGTAGACCGGAATTCTAAAGCTCAATTCGAGGCAGGAATACGGGATAAGGAGCACAAGGGGTGGGGGGAGAGGAGTCGAATCTTACTCTCGTCGTAGCCCGATGCTGTCGCCGTCGCTGCCGAACGCGACGAATTGGGGACCAAACCACTTCAAGCTTCACAACACGAAGCACTCACTCCGATGACGTGAATCTACTTATTCCCGACGATTGTTCCGTGCTTATTATAATTAACACTCCGACCAGGCCCGACACCTGTGTTAGACAATTATTACTACTGAAATACAGCCAAGGCCCGAACGCCATGTGCCGACATTTTTTCCACGTCCCAAAAAAAGTAACCTCTAACTCGTCACCTCGTTTCTATACAAGTGACAGCTAGCTAGTTCCATTCCGATCACTCGCGGTCCGAGTCGCGCAACAAAAAAAGGTGCGTTCCGAAGCATAAATGTTTAAACGATCACCAAAAACGCACCTATTTTACTACCAATAAATTCGAAGCGACCGCCAGAATTAGTAAACGACCACCAAATTGTGTTTGGATAAGTGATCACCAAACTTATTTTTATGTTTTGTGTACTTAAGTTTACGTTTTAAGTATTTTTTGTTGTTCTTACATGTTCAATCTAACACGACGGAAAGGGGGTTTCGTTTCGCTCACCCCCTTTATCCTTCACCTAAGCTAGCGCAGTATTTTACCCTGATATTTTGTGCAACTTTTGGTGATCATTTACCCATTTTGGGTAGGAAAAAAATATTTTAGTAGTCATTATATTTGTTGCCATTTGAAAACCATGTAAAAGCAACTTTGTTTGAGAAGGGATATTACAATGCTAAAGATTACTTAAATGAAGGGACTGTATCAGGTCAAGCTAAATCAACACATAACTTGCTGTTAATAATTTCATAATTATTTGTAAGAATTAACATTGAAATATTTGTGCTAGTTAGACACAAACAATTTTCGAAAGAGATCTAAAAATCAATCTGTCGTAGTTTCTACGCCCTTCTCTCCCACAGTGGTCCAATGTAGAGAAGTCAAAAAATTACGTTTGCGATTTATATGTGAGTATCTACAGTAATAAAAAAAAATAGATTTAGATTTTGTACATTTTTCCCAGATGTCAGAATTCCAAGACAAGGCTGATCTTAGTTTGTTTCAATATCTCTTGACATATTCCGATTTATTTAAAAAATCAAATAAAATGACTTTAAATGACAGCTCATGTTAAATAATCGCATTCTATTTTGTCAATATCAATTTGAAGTTGGCGAACAGCTTTCAATACAACAATGTCAAAGTGATCGGGATTAATTTCACAGAATAAAGCTACAGGTTTTGCAGTTAATATACACTTATCAAAATGAAACTGTACGTAAGTCTTACTAAATCTCTAAAGTGGCCCGAACAGTTTGAATATTTTTATTCACACTTATTCTACTCATTGCGGAAGAGTTTTAAGAAAAAAGAAAACAAGAAAAAACGCAGAGAAACAGCCAAAAAATAAAGTATGGAAAGTGGAGAAGTCTTAGCTTCCTATCGCTAGATGGCGTTGGTAGCCACAGATCATTCAAACTCCTTTGTCATTGATTAATTATTAGGTAATACACTTAACCTCTTTGTTGATTATCCACCAAAAAGTTTTAGCATAGCGTAGATCAAAATACAAAATAATTTACCTTTACCTTTCTTATAAACTAACAACGACTTTTATTATCGAAAAACTATTATGTTAGTATAATACTTTTATCTACAAACGTATATATATACACATAAACCCTCTTTACTGCGTCCAAAATCACACGTTACGACCAGCATAATGTTATACTACTTGGTAAAAACTCATTTCTTATCTTAATATTGATACATTAAGGAAGAGAGTAAAAATCTACAAAAAATATATACTGTGTATCTCAATACACACTTTCAACAAAAATTAGTTTGAACAAAATAAAATAAGCAGTTTTTAAGATAGAATTAAAAACGGCATTCATACAAACACTATGAAAAACAAAGTTGCAACACAAACATCCAGTCACATAATTACTTGCTACAACGGAACCCTTCATCGCAGGCGCCTCAACTCGCTGCTGGAAGCCGCGCCCCAGTGCGACTTGTTTGCTGATGAATGGAAGAGTGTAAAACTAGAATGTTTGGCGATATGTGAACGGGAAGAATGAAACTAATGAAATTAATATAGAATGAAATTAAAATTTAATGAATTTGAATTGTATTATGTCTGTGATTATTATTTTGGCACCGCGTGAATATTTGGTATTGGATTGTATTATTATTCTTTTAAAATAATTAATATTACTAATGATTTGTTATAATCTTAATTGTTATTGCTAATTGAATCTTAATTGTTATTGCTAATTGGTTTAGCCTCGAAATAGGTAGACCTGTAATGGGGCTAAATTGTAATATGTATTTATAAATAAATAAATAAATAAATAACTAAATTCATGGGCGAGTCCGACTCGCACTTCGCCACTTTTTCAAATCAACAGATGGCTGACAGTTATCTGTCGCAACATGTTACAGTTAACTCATGGTCTCCACACTAGGTGAGTAGAGTCGCAACATGTTACAGTTAACTCATGGTCTCCACACTAGGTGAGTAGAGTCGCAACATGTTACAGTTAACTCATGGTCTCCACACTAGGTGAGTAGAGTCGCAACATGTTACAGTTAACTCATGGTCTCCACACTAGGTGAGTAGAGTCGCAACATGTTACAGTTAACTCATGGTCTCCACACTAGGTGAGTAGAGTTTGTCGTTATTTGGTGTCGAAACAACTGGTTATTCCAAGTCTCAGGCGCCCTACCTGACGGGACCGTATGGGGCCTTTCCCTGAAAGGAAAGCCCCAGCTCTGAGCGCAATCAAGGCCCGGCCTTAGGGATGAAGACTACATTTGCTGACTATTGTCTCAGCTGCACACGACGCCCAATTCAAATTCAAGACGAACATTGAACAGTCGGCATGTATTTGGTATGGACAGTAGCTTCCGAAATCCTCTCCTAATGGCTATATAAGTTAATATCTTGCTAATTAATCTGGCAACTTCACAAATAAAAAGCAATATATAAATGAATGTGAAGGAGACTTTATTAGTAGATAATTTGCGACACAGGGTGTTAAAAGTTTATTAGAAGATGAATAGAAAACCCAATCTGTGTATTGATTATGATGATATGATAATGATATTAAAATTACAGCTAAAAGTAAGGTATTCCGGTAATAAGGTATCGTATGAGCTCTGTGGTCACGCTTGCTTCTTACACAGGAGATGTAGGTTCGATTCCTGACCATGACAAATGAGATAATTAATTTATCTTAAGTACATTATACGAACGTTGTCACGGTGATGGAAAACATCGTGAGGAAACCTTCCTTACTCCAAAGCTGCGGCGATGGGCTAGCCCCTTGTCACGCAAAATGGAGTTTAGAATAACTGGCTCAAAGTGGGCACAATTGTGCCTCTGCCACCCCGTATGGGAAAAGGCGTGACGCTATTTATGGTACTCCCTACAAAAAGTTATTGGACGTTGATGTTTATTTAAATTTTATATTTTGCAGTTTTCTGTTGAGTTTGCTATCGCTACAAAATAGGACGTGGATTTCATGCTGTCGCAGCTGTCATGTGGCTGTCATCTCCGCATCAACCCAAATTATTATATCGCTGCATGGTCACTTGCTTCGACCCCGCATCTCGCTTGTCCAATACAGCCACAAATTCCCATCAGTTTCCAAACTCGTGAGCGAAGCACCGCCTCTTCGGAAACAGGAGTCCGCGCATGCGCCGCAGTCATTCCAGCTCAACATTCGTAGAGCGCGAACTCGATCAAAAACCAACAACACGATAAAACACCACCCGGCTAACACCGCCACACACACTGCATCTACTTACTTACGAAGTTTAGGAGAACTTTTGAATTTTGCTGAATAATATTTCTGTGTTTCGATAATCGAGTGTCATGTTCGTGTGGTTCTTCGTTCTTTCTGGGTAAGTTTACTAAGTTCATGTTAGTAGATACAGTGCCATGTTTACCTATCATATATGTATACACGTACAGTGCGTTTATTTTGACTTTACCGCTTAAAGTAACCAATATGTCCTGGAATCATTTAATTTGGCACAGTGATGTATCACGAAGAGGTTAATCTGAAAACAGTTAATTTACGATTAAAAAAATAATCAAAAAGCCGAAGAGAATTGAAGAGCGGTAAATTTTGAAAAATCGTAATGTAACGAGCTTATTTTTATCGATTGTATAATGTATAGTCTTACATGAGCCTGACCTCGAGCTGTGCCGGAAAGTCGGCATTTACGTCATTTTCATTGATAAAAAAGTCATGAATGAAAATGTCGTGGCGCGGATTTAAGTACCTTGTTAAATACAATGTATATTTCTGAAGCTATACATAATTTACCTTCGATTTTCGAATTTGAGGTTTTATAACAAAAAAGTTTACAATAGCTTTTCTGGGCTGCGCCCTTATTCAGTTACTCAAATCCACTTCAAATCCAATGCAGTTAGTGTTAAATTGACCGCAAAAATGACAAATTTCCACAGTTTTCGGTTGATTTAAGTTACGGAATAGGGGGGTGAGGAGGATCATAGCGTCACATTTTGTCGCGGTAGGAGCACAGTAGTGCCCACGTTCAGCCTATGATACTTAATTCTGTGTGACAGGGGGTTAGCCCATCGCCACAATTATGGAAAAAAGAACATTGTAGTGATAAGTAAGTGTCGTGATTTCCTAAAAAAAAAAAAAAAACTACTCAGGCGTACATAGTACTATTTAAACGATAATACTATATTTTACGAACTTATAAATTAAAAGTTCTGTAAGACTGAGTGGTAGGGCGCCTTAGGTCGCCTTTATACAATATTTATCTATTATAATATAAGTTATATCAGTTAAAAAACTGATGAAAGGAGACCTTATCTCTTTACAAGTAAATAAGTACCTAATACAAGTGTCGAGTGATACAAATTAATAGTTACGTTCAGCAGCCAACAGTACAAGTCTGTGGGGAATCCATTCCTATTCGCATTTCGTTTTAATGAAGGACCCTCGTCTCTTACTTGTCGCATCCTTGCTAACTCAACAAGTCACAGAAACTCTGGTTTCAGAATTAGGTGCCTACTTAATCTGGTTTAAGTCGTCTGTAGTAATATTAAATATAATTTAAAAAAGGCCGATTTTTCCATCCTCAATACTGTTTTTATCTGGCTGTTTATATGAGGAATTTGACAGAATTGTCAAATAAAGTTGTCAGATTGTTTATTTGGGGATGGAACACTTGTTATCAATCAGTTAAATCTTTCTGTAAGACCGACCCATTATGAAATTAAAACAAGATCACAATTCCCAAAACTTGGTCAGCTAATTAAAATTACAAGGAAGGAGACCTAGAAACCTCAAAATTCAGCGACATACTAGAATTGATTAAAAGATCAAGGAGTTTGGGGAGGGAAATCGGCTGAAGCAACAGTAACCAGCGCTAAACAATGGGAATTGGTTGAAATAGTCACAATAGAGGACCCGCCTGTGTTCAGTGGGCGTCCCACCTCATCTTCTATCTATATAATGATAGCTACATTAAGGTATATATTAATGGACGTTCCTTCCTTTCACTTACGTGTACAAATCCACGATATTCTTTCGAAATCCTGCTGAAGGGACGATTCTTTTCAAAATGATCCGAACAAAATTATGATAAAAACTATTTGAAGCCAACCCTAAAGCTAAAACATTATCGTCAATGATGATACATTGCAAAACAAACTCATAGAAACACAACCAATTATATATTTCTTCTTCTTTTTTTTTAATGACGTAAACCTCTTTTAGGTTAATTTTGCCAGTGTCAAGTGTATCCGTATTCTAATATATAGTTATTTAAAAATGCTTTTCTAAAAGTTAGTACAGGTACAGGCACAGACGAAAAGATGTATGACAAGTTTTGTATTAACCCTTACAGTTACATTATTGTGCTTGAATTGACTCTATTTTGAATTTCTTTGCGTGACAGGTGAATATCGCCGCCTAAATAAATTGTTCCGATCCAAAAAATATATTAGTTTGAGACTAAGAGCTGTTTCACAATGACCGGATAATCCCTATGTGAAAGATAAATCATAAATTTTGTATGTCATATCACGATTTATCTCTCACATAGGGCTTATCCATTTCCATCCTATAAGGATATTGTAAAACATGTCATTAGTTTAGTCTGTTTGTTATTATTGTAATATTACTTACGAGTATCTACTAAATCGAAGCTAACAGGATCAGAGTAGCGCTAATAGAACTTTCTACTTAAACTCCTTGTTGAGAACAATCTAGTTTGGAATGTTTATAAATGAGGAGAGGCTGAACTTTAAATTGCTTCTTAGCACACTATTACGAAAATAAACAGACGCTTTGCGCCGCTTCGGCGACGACCCTGATGGACTAGAGGTCGGGGTTGTATTCGTATAAGCCGAGATCCCATTTCCATTGCAACACTCACAGACAACATAAGGATGTATAGCTCGAATTTTATACACCGTGTGCAAAGGCCCTTCCCGTGCCAACAACGCACTGTTTGACGTTCTTTGAAACCTCAACCTCATGCCACCAACTCCACGTTTGCGTTCTTCGAAACTTTAACCACATGCCACCAACGCATCGTTTGCGTTCTTCGTTTTTTGAAACTTTAACCACATGCCACCAACGATGCATCGTTTGCGTTCTGCGAAACTTTAACCTCACGCTACCAACGCATCGTTTGCGTTCTTCGAAACTTTAACCATATGCCACCAACGCATCGTTTGCGTTCTTCGAAACTTTAACCACATGCCACCAACGCATCGTTTGCGATCTTCGAAACTTCAACCTCATGCCACCAACGCATCGTTTGCGTTTTTTGAAACTTTAACCATATGCCACCAACGCATCGTTTGCGTTCTTCGAAACTTTAACCACATGCCACCAACGCATCGTTTGCGTTCTTCGAAACTTCAATCTCATGCCACCAACGCTTCGTTTGCGTTCTTCGAAACTTCAACCTCACGCCAGCACAGCAACGTTTGCTTTAAAGTAGTTGTCATTTTAATCAGCAACTGAAATAATCATCGGTAAAGATGATGTTTGTATCTTTTATTGGCAACAATCTTTGTTATATCGTACGTGGCCTGTACGTCTATTCTGTGCTATAGTTTCTGCAAGCGAAAATACTTGACAGTGATTTTCGGAAATTTTGATTTGAGTTTAATTGAGTAATTATAACTATTTATGAGTGACTTTTTATTGGTTTAAAGAATGCATAAAAAGGTCAAATTTCATACATATGTGTTGACCAGCTTAGTGCTAACTGGATTTCTGTCCGTCAGGCCTAACTTGCATTGGGTCTCTTAAGGGGGGTCCAGTACGCCATACCAGCATTCCGTTCGCTACGGTACGGCCGGATGGGCTGCGATCGAGACGTGCCGTACCACCGTTCCGTACCGAAAGGGCGTCCTAACTAGCCTTCTTGGATCGCGACGCCCTACGCGATACGATACGGAGGTACGGATTAGTAGAAATTTTGTTACACCTAGCCATAGTAATAGTCAAAAAATTGTATCAGATTTTGATGGAAGTAATTAACATTTAAACGAGTTACGAAGAAGGTACGCGTATTTGGATTGCCCAGCATCGGTAACTTTTTATTCGGGTCGGATATTCCGACATCCAACTCTCCGTGACCTAATGCAAATACTGCCGCTAAAATAAACTCCCACTTAAATATCATCCTGTCACTGTCTTTTCACGAAGGAGAGAAACAGTCGCCGACAAAATTTGAGTTGTCGGTTGTACATCCGCGTCTCAGTGGCGCAGCCATCCGAAGAAACATGCAATAAACTTTTGATTGAATACCTAACGATTCAAACTTTGGCCTTTTGTTCGGGAAAATTTGTAAATCTTCCGCAATAATTACCAAGAAGACATAAAGAAGCGATCCCTCTCCGAGGAGGATCGTTCCACCGAATCGGATGCACCAACTGAAATATTTCTTTGAGTGAATGAGTTGGGTAATCTTATTCTTCCTTGCGGACTTAGTGAATCGTGGACTTGAAAGTTTGAAAGGGTTTGCGTATTTAGAATAACTTCGCCACGTTCCTCAAATGTACCTGAGACATAATATACTCTTACGTATATTTACAATACAAGGAATATTACAATATTTGGAATTTCAAAGTCAAAGTACTTTATTACTGTAGATATTTACATATATGTACTTAGCAAACGTCAATTTTGCCTCTTCTCTACATTGGACCACTAACCCGACTGCATTTTATTTCAATACCGCATACAGTGACTGCATCTGGTTACGTACGTGATATATATAAAACCGGTCAAGTGCGAGTCGAACTCGCACACGAAGGGTTCCGTACCACCGTACAATGGTAGGGATGGTGTGAAGTGAATTCAAGTGAATAGTTTGGATTTTACATAGCAAAATGTTGTTTACAAAGTTATTGTTGAGACTACTTTCACACTCCATGTACGTAACCAGGTGCATTTATAAGTTTGTATGTGGTATTGAAAGAATTGTTGTATGGGAGCCCCCTTAAATATTAATTTTATTCTGTTTTTTAGTATTTGTTGTTATAGCGGCAACAGAAATACATCATCTGTGAAAATTTAATCTGTCTAACTATCACGGTTCATGAGATACAGCCTGGTGACAGACGTCAGTGTCACTCTAACAGTTGAGACGAATCTACAGACACCTCCCAAGCTAAAATCCATCAAGCTGTTTAGGCTACAGAGCGTGCCTAAGAAACATACACACATACACTCGAAAAACATAACCCTTCTTCCGGCGCAGTCGGGTAAAAACGGGTCACGCACGCCTTTTCCCACAAGAAGCGGCGGAAACAAAGTTGCGCCCAAGTTTTGCCAGTTGTTTGACACTCCAGTTTTGCTACAGGGCTTGCTAGATATTGTAACAATCCCCACAAACACAAAGTTAATATTTACAACACATTTTAGGGGAAAATCATCAGTCACAGTTAAATCTAGTTAGCGGCTGTCGGGCGGTCAACATGAACACGACGCACTGGGACCACTCGTATGAATGATCACATGTCTACATTACGTAAAACACGAAAGATAACCTGTAAAGTAAAATACTTAGATGGTTTTGTAGGGTTGACGTCAAGATTATCTAAGTTTCTGTGCTGTTTTATGGATAATTTGAATAAAATGAATATCCAAAAAATAGAAGTTTTTATTTATTTCTTTAAAGTTTTCTCTGACTTTTTGTCAAGGTTTCAAAAGAAAAACGGTAACGAACGGTTTTGTTTGTGGTTCGGGCGATGAGTCAGAGCTTTGCGATTTTATGTAGAAAAAAATATTGGCAATTTAAGTGACAAATTAGCGAACTACTGTGGATTTTGTTAGATAAACCAAATAATTTATACATAAATAAAGTAAATGTTGCCATTTGTAGGGTTCCGTACCCAAGACGTAAAACGGGACCCTGTTACTAAGACTCCGCTGTCAGTCCGTCCGTCCGTCTGTCACCAGGCTGTATCTCATGAACCGTGATAGTAAGACAATTGAAATTTTCACAGAAGATGTATTGTACGCTGTACCAAAAAATATTAAAAACCGTAAAAAATAATTGATTTATCTGTAAACACATACAAACTTAGGAATGCATCTGGTTACGTAAATGAAGTGTGAAAGTAGCCGCACCAATAACTTTGTAAACCACATTTTGCTATGTAAAATCCAAACTATTCACTCCACACCAACCCTACCATTGTACGGTCATACAGAACCCTTCGTGCGCGAGTTAGACTCGCACTTGACCGTTCTTTTTTTGGTAAAAATCTTAAATGCAAAACTGTGTTGGTTTTCAATGTGTTGTAGTTAAAATCATAGTAGGTAATAATATAGCTCATATTTAATTGACATTGAAAAATATTGTTACATGAACGACGAAAAAGTTTCTTGAGTGATGCTCTATGATTAAATCGTCGGTTCGTTTCGGTTAATCCGTCTATCGAATCTTACTTTATGGGCTTATTAGGCACATAGGTACTACTCGTACCACTTACTATTATTACAAATTGTACTTACGCACCAATAAACTACTTATATTTAGATAAAAAATACTAAGACTCAAATCGAATGCGATTGCAAATACATTTTTTCATAACTTCCTTTTCCCTCTGAAGTGGCTCCGAAACCGGTCAAGTATAAAAGTAATATCTTTTGATAAATCTAAACGAGAGATACGTATATATACGATTATATACGATTGCGATACGTTGAATATGTACGATGCGAAATATGGGTACGGCTATTTATTTCGTACCCCGTTTGACTCTACGTTTGTTTGCACTGATCCCGAAATGTACTAAAATAAGAACAATTATCAGCATTCGTTCGCTAGAGATATTATTAAGTTTATGCAAGAAGCTATAAAAACATAAATAAGTTTTTCTTTCTATGGCACTTCTCTGAGTCTCTAAGACATGTAGTAAGAAACGGAATCGTACGAGCCAGGCTGCATACTAATTCTAGTAATATGGTACTACTTATTGTTCTTGTCAGGATTGATGGCCAGAGGGGAAAGGGGAACGCGGAGAGCGTGACGTCCCGCACATCTCCCGCACACCCGCAAAGGCCCTGTCATAGTGCTTCGCAGGTCCGCCTCGATACTTATTATCGATTTAGATCTTGCTAACGTTGAAGCTTGTACTTGCTAGAAGTGTACTGGATAATTTTGTCATTGAACGGAAAAAATATTTAGAAAACATTTTCAGAAACTGTAAATGAATACCAGCATCAAATGATATAACAATAGAAAAAGAGATAAAAGATTTTATAATAGAAGTCGGAGTGACTAGTTGCCAATGAAGAATTCTAAAGTGTTTATTGCGATGATCGTTTAGGTAAATGTAGGTTTACATTTGATTTTTATATATAATATTAGTTTAATTAAAAAGTTGTTAATATTCAACCTACATTTTGTCGTGTACCTTTTTGGTATCGACATCGATTACTTCACTAATAACACTGCCTTAAACTGCACATGGACAGTTTCTTTTTTTATAATTATCAAACAGAGCTAACAGCTGTCTTAAATACATAAGTTACATCACAAAAAATCACGGAGAGTTTGTGCGTGATGCATGCGTATAAGGGAAAGTTAATATATATTCTCGTAGGTACACAATCCTAATTAGTATTCGGCTGGCTATTCTATAATTACATAGGCATTCCTAGCTCGGTACCTAGTACCGTATAGCTAGGTACCCCGGGTATCGCCTTCGAGGTATAGGGAGTGTAAATAGAATCTCGGTCTAGGCTTCTAGCCTGCTTCTCGACAATTTGTTCAGCGACGAAAGTGCTTTTGCAGTGTAAAAACATGCAAATCTAATTGTGACACGCCATGAGGGCTGGTTTACACTTTGTGTAGTAGTAAGTACAAGTGCAAGTGCGAGTATATAAAGTGTCTGTAGATATGCATAGTTCATATAACAGCAAAATAATGTTTTAAGCGAACAGGCGTAGAGGCTCCCACTTTCTGCATGTCAACGGGCCGGCTAAAATAATCACTGCTCAGATAATAATTATGCCACCATCCGAGATCTATGCTCTGACCCACGAAATAGCTGATGGATATGCAGATTATCAGTAAATAGGTTCACTAACTGTAAATGGGTCTTCTAATTATCGAGTACTACGAGTAAACCGCTGTTTATCTTGAAGTTTAAGTTATGAAATCTTGACCACTACCATACTGTCAATATTGAAACATATAAGAAGAAACGGTTAATCTCACCTAGAGTCCCACGATGCAGTTTGAGATACTCTTAGTCCACAAAGCTTGTTCTGCTACGTATACTTGGCAGTCTGCAAACCAGGCACCAAGTCAGAGCTGGGATAACAGGCGGCTGCTGATAGCATGTTGCTGCGAATTCAATAAAGCCCTATCTTCAAGAAAACGGATGCAAACTGAAAGTGTTACACTCTACGTGCTTATCACGCCCGTGGCCTGTTCAGGAACCTTCGCCCTTCCGTCCTTTACTTTAGAGTATTGAATTTGCGAGTGTCCTATAATGTTCACCATCAATGTTTTGGGCTGGCGAGCGACTTTGGCCCCGATGCCCCACTGACAACACAAAGTTTAACGAACACTTTAAGTCATCTGTCGCTCGGGAAATGCCAGCATGTTTGTGTCATTTAAGCGGCACTTAATTTGACCAGTCTGTTTTGCCATTAGTCGTTGTTTTAGGATTCTAGTAAAGTTAACAACGGGTAATACTGTATATATTTATCGTTTTGCGAGCTGCCCGTGGCGCCCGTCATATAACTATTTGTTTATCATTTTAGACGCCCCTTCAGAGGTTTCTGGAATCCACATCGGCCCGTTGTTGAAGATAGATGTCACATTTAGAATTTACCAGAATACGAGTAAGATTAAGCCATACTCCAGCCAACTGTCAGAAGTTATCAAGTTGCCCTATTAGGCCTCTGACTCAGCTTTTAGACTACTAACAATAAGTAGCGATAGTAACCGTTACCTACAGCTTAATTTGTCACCTAAAATACGAAAGCGCCCAAAACAAACCACACAGAAACGGACACCCATCCAGTACCCGTCTCAGCCAAATGTTGCTATCCGCCCGATTGTTACCGATGTGCGAATACCGCTAGGCCACGGACGCTTCGAATTCGTATTTTGAATTAATCTTCAATTACATTTGACCACTCCTTCAGACACTGGATCTAAGTGTCAGTCAAACGTTGAGTTTCCGGCAGTGCATCCGGGCCCAACGTGCTTGAGTCATCAGCTCAGCCGGCCACCGGGGGGCGGAGTGGTCTTGAATGGCTGCCAAGTATCGACCGAGTGATCGCCAATGTCAACGAGCCTCTCCGCTATTCATTATCACTTCACGCGAGATGCTGACGAGGGTATGATACTCTAATTGTGGACATTATAACATTGACCCGGAACCTTCGTTGAGGAATTTAGATGCTTATGGAGCGTAGTTTTACCCCAGGTTCAGTAGATATTAGGTTTTATGATGCCACCTCTTGCGTTGTTATATGTCATGACGTGAGCGAGCCCACGAGAGCGTCGAGTTATATGTCATGACGTGAGCGAGCCCACGAGAGCGTCGAGTTATATGTCATGACGTGAGCGAGCCCACGAGAGCGTCGAGTAAAAAGTAATTGCAGCTTCACTGTGCCCGACATAGGGGTCGGACATAATCATGAATTCATCACACGTGCGCAATTTTTTTTATTGTATAAAAAATGGTCCCGACAAATAATTCTTCTTGGTATCCTGTCTTTGTATCGTATCGTGCTTATTTCGTGAGATATAAAGGAACTGCAATCGTATTTCTTGGCTATGCTAGCTATTGACATCCATAGCATAGCTAAAAAATACGATATCCGTCGATTTCTTTGAATCACTGCTCAGTTAGCAGAGGAGCTAACGAGGTGTGACATCATCGCTTGACTGCTTCGAGTCGAGCCTACACCTGACGATGTTTCACAGATGATCGCTTCACGCGCTTCCTGGGTTCACAGACCAAAAAATTGCTGTAGGAGTACCGGGAATACCACTTCAAGTCGGTGGGTCGCTTTTGAGAGTTGAATGGAAGGCATGTTGATATGAAAGGTTGGAGGAAGCGAAACTTGAAGCGAGTTTCGGATTTCAGTTCATAGGTTTTTGTGTCAATTCCAAATTCCAAATGTCTTTATTATTGCAGATATTTATATATACTTAGCAATCGTCATTTTTTGCCATTTCTCTACATTGGACCACTGTGGGAGAAGAAGGGCGTAGAAACTCCCACAGATTGATTTTTAAATCTCTTTTAAAAATTGCTTGTGTATCATTATCATAATTAATAAGCAGGAATAAATAATTACAAAATTATTAACAGCAAGGTCTGTGTTGAGCCAGATTAACCCCCATACAGTTCCGTCATTCAAATAATCTTGAACATTGTAATATCCCTTTTTCGACAAAGTCGCTTTAACGTGGTTTTTAAATTGTTTAAGTGGCAATTTCAAGATCTCCAGAGGTATCTTGTTGTAGTAGAGCATGCATTGACCCTTGAAAGAATATATTCAATAATATTCATACTTAGTCAAACTTTCGTTGGCAGGGATTGGTTCCTTTGGATGACCACAAATCATACGCACATAATTAGTATACCTCTTCCAAGTATGTATATAAGGAAAATATAGATTACTTAGCGAAGTTACTTCTAAAGTAAATTTGTACGGAGATCAAGCGTGCAAAATTTAAGTTTACCCCATTGCTGTACGGTTCCATTTCGCTTGGAGAGTTAGGAATGGGCGGAAAGCTAAGGTAGTTTAGCTGAAAAGCTCTCTTGTCAAACGTGGTTTGGGTATTTTACGTCGTCCCAGCGTCCTCCATTATGCTTCGGTTATGTTATTTTCCAATCTATCACGAGTATTCAGACAAGACCCGGAAAATCCACGTCTTCGGTACATCACAATGAGCGATGGATGTGATACGCAAGTTTTTTGGCGCCAAAACTCGACGGTCGTCGTCTGTTAGTGTTTGCTAGTTTTCCGTTGACATACAGCCAAGCATTTATATATACTTATCAACACACAGACTGGACCGATATTGATGAAAATTGCTCACCTAAAATGAGGAACTAATAAATAATTGACGTGACGCCTTGGCCACCCCGCTATCCCGCTATATGTATATGATGTTTACACACACACATATCATAAACCCTCTATTATTATGCGTTCAAAAACCTCAAATGATAACCAGCTTAAAGATAAACTGTTTTGTGAGAACACATTTCTTGAAACACTGTGAAAATGTTATTATTGCTTCATAGTTAATTGAGTCTGAAAAACAAAGCCATTTGATTTGACCTCAATCCTAATAAAAGGATTGAGGTCTTTGATGATGAAGTTTCTTTTAGACTCCTTAAGAGAGTTTTAAAGAAATTTACATACTAACTGTAGTTAATCAAGTTATTTTTGAAAACATAATGTATGTACGCAAGAACCTTACAAAATTTTCCAAACTTAGCGATAGCGGTAATGTTAACCTAGGAAATAATCACAGACTACTTGCGCCCCGGTTAAGACTCGTGAAGGTTAGCAATTCTTTCAAGGGTCAATGCATTCTCTACTATAATAAGATACCTCTGGAGATCTTGAAATTGCCATCTGAGCAATTTAAACACCATGTTAAAGCGACTTTGTCGAAAAAGGGATATTACAATGTTCAAGATTACTTAAATGATGGGACTGTATGGGGTTAATCTGGCTCAACACAGACCTTGCTGTTAATAATTTTGTAATTATTTATTCCTGCTCATTATTTATGATAATGATATATATATATATATATATATATATATCTATATATTGTATTTGTTAAGCATAAGCAATTTTTAAAAGAGTTCAAAAAATCAATCTGTGTTAGTTTCTACGCCCTGCTCCTCCCACAGTGGTCCAATGTAGAGAAGTGGCAAAAAATTACGATTACTAAGTATATGTAAATATCTACAGTAATAAAGACATTTGGAATTTGGTATTTGAATTTCTATTAGAAATTAAATGTCAATGCCGCAATGCCGGTCGTAGCATGCGGTTCCTGAACACATCTTAGAGAGCTTATAATCTATGTGTGTAGTTAAAACTGGTGAAAAAAAGGGTGACAGAGGCAAAATTGTGTCCACGTTTAGGCAATAATTCAATACTTCGTTTCGCGTGACAGGGGCTAGCCCATCGCCGAAGCTATGGAGGTGGAACTTTTCATGACTAAAATTTGTATGTATGCCATGTGCCAAGAGAGCTCTATTAGTATACTTACTATTCTTCTCAATATAACCCTCACGTTCATAGTAAACTATGTAACGGGTTGTAAAAGAGACTGAAAAGCTCTGGAGCTCTGAATAGAAGACACTTGAACACTCGTAAAAGCATCCTGAAAAAGACACTCGTAGTGTTACCAATTGGGCGAGTTTTCAAGAAATATGCGGATTTACGACAGAAAAGTCAGAATTGGCGAAACATACAGTTTAAACCATAGATTTATCATCACTCAAGAAACTCCTTCGTGAAGTTATTTTAAATTATTATACTTTACACCCAAAAAAGCTATGTGTTGAAATCAGTGGTATTTCATGCAAAACTCTACATATTTATAACAGTATACAATTAAAAAAATACAGATATATGGAAGTTATTTTTAATTATTATATGTTACACCGAAAACAGCCATGGGCTAAACTCAGTGGTCTATCCCAAAAAACTCTACATATTTTTAATAATATACATTTTACAAATTACAAATATATAAAAGTAATTTTAAATCTACACCCAAAAAGTTATGTTGTAGGTACAAAACCTTACATATGTGTATTATAACGCAATTCTACAAATTACAAATATGTTGAGGGCTGTGGGATAGACCACTAATGTCATTTAAAAACTCCGATTTTCCTTCAAGTTAAATGCATATGCTAGAGGGAAGATGGAATAACCCAATATCACGCGAAAGGCGTACTGAATTTAGTTCTAAGCAAACCGTCATAGCAACCTCATTTTTCCTAATCGGGTTGCCAGAGGCATAGGCTAGAAGTGAGCTAATTATTTATCTGCTTCCCCAAATAAGAAAAGGTAGAGATGCTATATTATTGTTGTCTGGTTATTGAAATCCAGTACATGGTAACCCGAATCGTAAATCACTTTACATGACACTGGCTGACATGGTACGTTTCAATATCTCGGGTACTATAGAAGCCATTTTACGAGGTTCTTTACCACCCTTATCTGTACAAAAGTGCTGCATTGCTTTCCAGACATCGTCGTTAGCGGTACATTTGCTTTCTGCTCAAAGTCTAATAATGTTCTTTTCTTAATGCTTTTCTTAGAGCTTACTGTTCCCTTCATTGCCCCCATAGGATTTTAGATTTTAGCATTAGTCTGCCATTCAGTTAACACTCACATTTGTAAGCGCATTAGGATCGCCTGCCAATCGCTTTGCTAGTTATGTTTGTCGATTTACAGTTCGACGTACATTTGTTAATTGTTTACGGCCCGTACAACTACTTCAATTTGTAAACTAAACATGGAAAACATCGCATTGCACCGGGGCGGCAAGGTGATGTAATCCGAGAATTTGAATCAGTGCGAGTATTGTCTGATGGCGTAATCGGGGAAGATTGCAGATTCGCAAACAAATCTCATCTAGGCACTAGTAGATTGTCTTCAGGTAAAAGTTTAGGGATTACCAACACAAAACCTGGTTTGGTTTTGAACTTTATTACCAAGCAATAAGGGTCAAAATCGCGGTCCATTTGTTTATCTTTCCACAGACGAGTGGATAGAGGATGTAACAGAAAGGTGTGTTAAATTTTTAAGGGATTCTGAATAACTTTTAATTTGACACTAACTTAATCAGAGCGACTTTATTTATGATTCACTTCTCCACACAAATCAGAGACGTGAAAAATAAAGTTGCTCTGATTAAGTCAGTCTGAACGTGAAAGTGGTTCAGAATGAAGGCCCTAGACCTAACAACCCCTTCAAATATAAATACATTTTCCTGTTACAGTGTGTATTAGAACGATGGTACGTGCTTGGTTAGATGAAAACGCGGTTCAGTTGTAGAATCGTTTGCACTTGACTCTAGTGCGGACTGCGGGCGCCTCAAAATATGGAAATCGCTAACCAGAGTGCTGCCTTCATCGTTTATGCATTAGTTGTATATTATACCGTTCTTTAGTAAAATAATTTGAGTATTTACATGCTAGGCAGATATATTTACATGCTAGGCAGATATATTTTTCCAGGAAATTAGCACACTGCGTTCAATCGCTTAATTTTCATCATCTTAGTAGACATGATGACGTCTGTTTTTTGTTTATGGGAAAACTTACATCTCTTAAAAACACAATTAGTACCGGCACTGATGGAATTTCAACAAAAGTTATGAAGGCTGCAGTGTAATATTTCCTGTTATAAGCTACATACTTAAGATTAGTTTAGAGTATGGTGTTTTTCCTAAACGTCTGAAAATATCAATTGTTGAACAACTTTAGAAAAAAGATTTTTGTTAAAAAATAAATTTCTACAAATCGCTATTATACCTTATACCAAGGTTATTTACGATTAACTTTATCATTATCTAGAATAAAATTAACTATTGATGAACGAACAGAAGGATTTAGAAGAAACAAAAATATTAATATGGCGTTAGTTATAGGTTTAGTGAAGGAAACTCACTTTAAAAAAAGTTAATTATTTAATTATAAGAAATAAGAGCGGAAATGAGAATGAGCGTTAAACAAATTAATATTAAACGAAGACGAACTCGCTGATGATGCATCCAAGCTTCGGCTTCCTGCCATACGCTGCGCGGGGGCAAGGTCAGCAAGTACCAGGGCCTTCAGCCATGGTAACTCCTCCCTTCTTCAGATAGAAGCACGGTCCCCGACTTCCAGAGAGGGTATTATCCTGGTTGGGTGATGCGGCAGGATTGCTTTCAGTTTTTCTGGTGTAGTACAGATAAAACTTCCAGATCCCGTATCCTGTTCCGATGATGTACAGTGTCAGTGTCATTTTAAAGAGATGAATTCCGCATTGATCTGTAGTGGAGATAAGATTTGTTCCCGTGAGTTTCTTATAAGATGTTTTCTCGTTGCATGTGGTCTTAGCGATGGTTTCCTGCTTCATGATCGTGAGCCAAGTGTTGGGTCTATCTTTTGAATTTTTCCTTTATTGAGATTCATCTTAGCGTAAGTACAGTTTCCAGCTTCTTGTTGGATGAGGGATATCACACAGTCTGCGGATGTCTTCATATTCTGAGTGTCCAGCTGCTTGCAAAGATCCGTGTCATCGGTTATCTCCTGACAGGTGTACTCCTCGTTCCCAAGTATAAGGAATTTGGATTTAGGGATAATGGTAAGGTTATTGATATTAGGAATTGAACAAAGGTGGATAAGGTCATATGAATTGGGATCAATGCCGGGAATTTCTAGGACAAAATTCAAAGTACTTTCCGTACTATAGGCTTTAACCTCTATGGACCTTTCTAAAGGGTAAATATTATCTATGTTGATCTCTGCTGGGGTGATCAACAGTTTTGATTTTAGCTGCAGCATTTCATAAATTAAGGTTTGAGGACTACTATACTAGGATGCATTACACCTAATTGAGAAAACGTCTTGGCATCTTCTAGGAGCATGAACTTATCTAATATTATCTGTAATCTAAAATATATTTGAACGTAAATATCTAAAAAATGTAACTGATTATATACTACGTTAGAACCACTAGTAATATTAGTTAGAGCAGCAAGTATTCTATTTTGATTTTCGTTAACTCCAATTAATTGTTTTTGATATTCTTCCATACTTTTACGGGCTAAATTAACGGAACTTTTTTGAAAATTTTGTGCAGGATTCACTTTTTTATTAAGGTTCGCTATTTCCTGTTCAAATTTAACGGCATCTTCATGATCTAAGTTACCAGTGATTGACTTAACTACTGAGCCTAATCCGTCAATAAGGCCGCGTTTAACCCTAGAATATGGGGCTAAAAATATTAACTTATTATGTATTAAACAAATGGTGTAGTTGATTTGGTCCTTATATGTTTTATGCATTTCAACCGATGTTAATTTAGCTTCGACAGCTTTAGTGCTTACAAAAAGGGACAAAAGGAGCGAAGTTATATTATAAACGCATATTAAACTAAAGGTATCTACTTGTTTGAGGACCTTTCCCTGTTTGAGAAGGAGGATTCCGTTGGAATTCTCAATGGGTTCAATTCTCATAGTGGCTGATGCGTAGAGCACGATGGCTCCGGCGATGAGCGTCGTGGAACAAGGCCAGGTCTACGTAGGATTTTGAAATGGACTCGAATGGATTTTGAATTTTGATGGGTTCCTATAATTTCAGCAACATTGTTAGGCTGTAAGTGTTTAATTTTATAAGGACCTTTAAAGAGTGGTCTAGTCTTGTCATTTCGTGCTGTTTTCGCTACTTGTTTGTAGATGGTTTCACCTACCTTAAAAGTTATTTCCTTTTATATATTAGTTATGCCTGGTTCCTTTTGTTAATTACCTGTTCTTTATTTTCAGTGCTGTGAGCTGTAACGCATTCCTGTATGGCTTCTGCGTTTAATCTATGTTTCAGAACGTAGTCTTGGTAGAATTCTTTAGTGTTATATATTTCGAGAGGGTTTCTAGCCACTGTATGGCCGAATAAAATCTCATGTAGGGTATATCCTGTTTTGGAGTGTATGGCGTTGTTGTGTGCTATAACAGTATTATAGTATTTGTGCTATAACAGCGTACTTCATGAGAGTCTGGATCATGTCATCTTTGTTGGTCATCCTCTGGATTCCTAGAAGTTCGCCAATGGTGGAGTGGAATCGTTTGACTGGAGAATTTGAGTTAGGGTTGTATAGGGTAGTGAAGTGAATGTTTATGTTATGTGTAGAAAACATTTCTTTAATTACTTCGTTATCGAATTTCGTGTCAGAGTCTGTAGTAATTTTTAAAGGTAATCCTAAAGTCGTAGTAAAGCGTCTGCAATATGAATACTACTTCTGGCTGAAAGTGGGATAGCTTGGGCATATTTAGAAAACTTATTTATTAGAGTCAGAAACGTTGCTCCTCCCGTTGAATATAAGTCCATGAACAAATGTTGCATAGGCTTTGTTGGTGTCTCTGTCAAAGCTAAGGGTGGTTTAAGAGGGTTTCTTTCATATTTGGATTGGAGATATATTTCACATTTGTTAATGTATCCCTGGATAGTAAGTCAAATATTTGGCCAATGATAGTTTCTACGTACTTGTTTGTAGGTCTCCTGAATGCCACGATGCACGGTCTTACCTTCATGGTTCTTCTAAATTATCTCAATTGGTTCAGTCTTGTTTCCGACAAGGGTAACCCGTGAAGTACACCTGAATAACTTAGGACGTCTGTCATTAAATACTGTTGTGTATACCCTGGAGAATGCTAGATATAGATCTTTGCTATGGAAATAACAATGGAAACTACGGTCTGCTATCGTGTTTTCTTTGAGAAACTTTATAATTTCCTGCTCTGTGTTATTGATGGGAATGAAAACGTCCTTTATAATGACTCTTGAGTTTGTAGATCTATTTTCAACCCTAAATGTAGAACCGGGGGTCGATCGAATGAAATTGCTTAAGTTGTCTATCTATAGCATCTGATAAGATGGAGATACCCTGATTCTCATTATCTGGTTGTGTGTGCTTCGTTGAAATCTGTTGGTCAGGATCTGATACTACAGTCATGGTGTCAGATTCAGTTTGGGATATCGGGATAGTTTGTGTACCTGGATCAGGATTGTTGGTCGAAGTAGCGTTATTTTCGTCAACCCTACGAACGTTATTTTTCTTCACGCCTATAGATACGTGAAATTCTAACTGATTGATGTATTGTTCGATAGCCATTTTTTCGTAATAGGTTTTATCCGTGTGCGCGCCGACCGAATACATGGTATCTAATACTTCTCTAACTCGCTTCCCAAACGACGCGGAATCCTCATTCCTATTTCTACGCAAATGGGTTAATTCCTGCATCACTTGGACCTCATTACGGGGGTCACCTAAACGTCTTCTCAAAACTTCCTTAACAGAATCCCACGAATGGACGTTCGTCTCGTTCGCGATGGCGTCTAGGGCCTCTCCTTTTAATCTATTTTTAATTAACTGCACTATTAAATCAGATACTGGGCCTTGTAAATCAAATAAACTTAAAATTTTATCAACTTCATTGTTATAATAATTCAAACGTTTCTGATTACCGTCGTACTTAGGTATCAATGCGGACAATACCTTGAAATGTCATTGCGCCATTGTTAAGAGGTTAACAGTTATAATTATTAAAAATTAAACAAATTATTACAAGAGCGGAAATGAGAATGAGCGTTAAACAAATTAATATTAAACGAAGACGAACTCACTGATGATGCGTCCTTGTTTCGGCTTCCTGCCATAAGCTGCGCGGGGGCATGGTCAGCAAGTACCAGGGCCTTTAGCCATGGTAACTTGTTATATGACTTTTTACATAGAATAATTATAAATATTGATATAGGTACACCTGTGTGACCATTGATAGCAAATTGCAGTGGGGACCCCACATAGATAAATTGGCTGGTAAATTAAGTTCTGCGGCTTACGCTGTTAGGAACATCAGACAAAGCACGGATGTGGCTACATCTAGGCTAGTATATTTTAGTTACTTTCATAGTGTGATGTCCTATGGTATCTTGTTGTGGGGGAAAGCAGCGGATATTCAAACTATTTTTATTTTACAGAAAAGAGCTATCCGAGCAATTTATAATTTAAAACGAACAGACTCCTTAAGAGAGCTTTTTAAAGAAATTGACATACTAACAGTAGCTAGTCAATTTATTTTCGAAATTATAATGTATGTACGCAAGAACCTTACAACATTTTCCAAACTTAGCGATAGCTGTAATGTTTACCTAAGAAATAATCACAGACTATGTGCGCCCCGTTTTAGACTCGCGAAGGTTAGCAATTCTTTCAAGGGTCAGTGCATTCTCTACTACAATAAGATACCTCTGGAGATTTTGAAATTGCCATTTGAGCAATTTAAAAAGCATGTTAAAGCGACTTTGTCGAAAAAGGGCTATTACAATGTTCAAGATTACTTAAATGACAGGACTGTATGGGGTTAATCTGGCTCAACACAGACCTTGCTGTTAATAATTTTGTAATTATTTATTCCAGCTTATTAAATAAAAATAAATCATAATTGTATTAGTTAAGCACAACCTATTTTTAAAAGAGATCTAAAAATCAATCTGTGGGAGTTTCTACGCCCTTCTTCTCCCACAGTAGTCCAATGTAGAGAAGAGGCAAAAAATGACGTTTGCTAAGAATATGTAAATATCTTCAGTAATAAAGTACTTTTGAGTTTGAGTTTGAGTTTGTGATGTCATTATTCATGGACCTTACGGATCATGGACCTCATGGGTATTTGATTATGTGGATGAAGCAGTTATGGGATTTGAGGTAATATCCAAATCTGCTAAAATGCTAAATTTATATCTGAGGGATTATTCATCAAATACATAAATGATTTTCCCACAGCCTTACATCACCCAATGGTACTGTTTATTGAAAAAAACTGGACAACAATAAAATTGACATAAATAATACTTGACATTTACAATTAAACGGCTTAGTAAAAATAATCTTTTAATAAATCTTGACAAAAATAAAATGATGACATTTACTCTAGGGCGTAAATAAGAATTGATATTGAATATAAAATATTTAGGTTAACAAATTAAACAAACCGAGACTATTAGCGCCTTACCACAAAAAATAAACTACAGTTCAACATTTGTTTAAAAACAAAAATGTATGGGATTTGACGATTGTTTTGAGGTTAAACGCTGTTTAATATTTTTTGTGGTAACACAGTTAAGTTTTTAGACCTACACCACAATCACAACATGCACTGGATATTAAATAAATAAAAAAATACTATAAATAAAATTGTATTGTAATTAGTATTGTATTGCAATAATTATTGCATATCAACACGTGGCTAGATGGTTTTACTGATAAAGCTTATGTTAGCACCTTAAGAAACAATGTTTACGCAACATATTTGAGTTTACACACAAGATTTAGATGATTGTTGATACATCTCAACATTTTCATGTTTAGATGTTTAATTTCTTAAACACTATGTCAATGCTCAATCCTATAGGTAATAGTTTAGACATAAACGGTTTGGCCTAGTGAAAGGTCTAGCTTCGCTCGCCCCTATAAGCGTGAGGAGGAGTCAGGAGGAGGGAAAAATGCACTCATTCGTGCCGCGAATGATCTGGTGGCAGGTGCGAGGACACAATTCATTTAAAAACTTAATTTGCAGAGGTCCCTCTGCTTCGCCGTTCATCCGGGTAAGTCCAAGTGAGCTATTATGAGGCTGTATTATCCTATGAGTTCCGTTGTATGTTTGTTTAAGAATACGAAGAATACGAAGTTTCAGAATTTCAGCTGAAGCGGTTTTCGAAAAAAACGCAATAAAACACCAGCAGTACAAAGTCCGAGTAGAGAGGTGAAACTCGCAGCATATTTGAGCAATATTTTGAGCTCATATTCTGAAACTTCTTAATCTGGGAGCTCAAAATAAGCTCAAAATCCCCTGAATTTGAGCCCCGTTTTCTATCACTTTGTACTGCTATCTTCATAGAGCTCACGAGAACTTACAATTAAACATTAAAGCTACATGATTTTCATAAAGCAGGCCAACGATCAAGCTAAGCATTTAGAACGCTTGTGTTATGATCACTGGTTGCTCACATTTAAACCCTTGGAGTCAATAACAAAGTGTGTGAATTGGTGTTATATCTCACTTGTGAAATTTTGGACTCCGATGGAATAATTGTGAAGTGTGTGCAGCGGTGAAATGGAGATTATTCCGGAGGCAATTTTCAACGCAGGAAGCGATTCCCTTGAGCAGTATCTGCCTAATTTATTCCATCAGTTATATTTTATCACACACGGAATAATTTATGTGTATATGTCGTGGCCATATCATAGAATGGATCATTTCATAAAATGGCCAATCGTTTCATGGATTGTCCACCCATTTCATCAAATAGCCGGAAAGGGTTGAACTTCATGAAAACATGTCTTTTTAAAAGCATTTTTGTTTAGTACTACGTGGTGATTTTATGCTATACATGTCGAACTAACATAACAAAACAACCTTTTCCCATACGGGGTACCAGAGACACAGTTGTGCCTACTTTTAGCCAGTGATTCAATACTCCCTTTTGCGTGACAGGGGGCTAGCCCATCGCCGCAGCTATGGAGTAATGAAGGTTTCCTCACGATGTTCTCCATCACCGTTAGAACGTTCGTATAATGCACTTAAGATAAATTACTTATCTCATTAGTCAGCCCCAGGATTCGAACCTGCGCCTCCTACTTGGGAAACCCTCAGTTGGGAAACCCAGAAGACCACTGAGCTCGTCAAACTAATACAAAGAATATTTGGGGGCTTCGCTGCGCTCGCTCGTCCCTTTTCGTCTTCGCCTAAACTGCCGCAGTTAAAAGATTTATCTGTTAGTTCTGATTCAACAATGGTTGGCCCTTTCATAAAATTATGAATTCTATAATATGGCCACGTATACATAATAATAAATATTATTAACAAATTTTAAGTTCATAGGTCACGGGGAAGTTAAAAATCTCTTCGGTAAAAAGTTTTGTAAAAAAACGCTGACTTTAGTGATTTCTCATTCGCTTGGTAAGCAATGCTTTTTGAAAAACATACATTTATTTATGGTCAAATATTTTTCTCTCGCCTCTTTTAGCTGTATAGGAGCACTCCTTAAAAACATTTAAAATATTTTTTGACAATTTGTGTGGCTTAGGATCAACAAGATACTGTGAAAATTTGACAACGGTAGCTTTAACCGTTTGGCTGTGAAACCTGTGTGACAGACAACGGACGGACGGACGGACGGACACATGAGTGACAGCAATAGGGCTCTGTTTGGACACTTCGTAAAATTAAGACAAATAATATATTGTTCCCCGTCAATAGAATCTTCAGTACTCCAGTACTGTCAACTACAGAACTGGATAGTCCTACTCGGAGCTCACAACAGGTTGCTTGGTTTCACAGACTATATAGGGATACTACGTATCAGACGGCCAACTTCCATACAACAAAAATATGCATATAGAAAAAAATAAGGTTTAATGTTGTATGGCACTTGTTTTTTTCTGACTAATATCATCAATGTAGGCTTGGATACTTCGGAATACAGCCTATTCTTTATTTTGTTTCACCTGCCTACTTTGCCTTTTCATTTAGAGCCTGTCCACCCCGCGCGAAATTCACGCGCGAACATGGACGGCTGTTTCAATTTCCTATCAAGCTGAGGGAGATTAAATGAAACTGCTCATGTACATAATTTGTTGTTTTTTTTATTTTTTACATATTATATATGCTTTTTTTGCAAAGGCGAAAATTCTCGCCCTTAGAGCCTATGTTTATTCTTGTCTTTTAATATGTTATTAATAACATTGCACCAATTCATTATTTGAAACCGAAAACTCAACTCCACAAAATGATTTACCATCAACTTGATTATTCTAGTAATCAACAATGATTTGAACTGCAGTTGATGCTGTGGCATGTCGGGTCGCTATTTCTATAACTATAAGCCCGGACTTGACCAAAGAAGTTCTCAATAGTATCCTAGAACTTCATTTTTCTTAATTTTTCTATCGCCTCCATCCAGAACTCATGATGAAGCGACGTTTTGGTGACAGCGGCTCGCAGGGTTGGCTTGATAATCTTAGAAAAGTCACCGCTCTGTTCAGGGACTAGAATAATTGGTCGAATTGTCTTACTGTTTCCGCCGTATTTATTATTGTTTCACTCACGAGTCTGCCATCTGCAACTGCGAGCTGAAAAAAAGAAATATTTGTAAAATAAACATCACATTTTTGACAGGTGTCACTGATTAATTATAAATAAATATAAAGAGTAAAAACACACCTTCATCTTCTTTATCTTGTCCGGAATTATATGTTGGTCATTTAACTTATGAAGCAGTCTGGATTCTGTATGATTGTTATCTGTTTCATAAACATCAACAATATGACTTTTGACTTCTTTCCTTCTATTTTAATATCTTTATTGAGGAAGTTATTTCTGTGGCGGGTCATAAACAACGCTTAGGTTTCGATTTTTCCATCTTTTGAGCTAGCGTTACATCAAGCTAAAGATTGTTCGTGGCAACGGTCTCTTGAGGAATTGAAGCATCGAGGGTTCGTCTTCGAGGAAATGTTATTCGAGTTTCTGTTATTAGAGTTGATGATGATGATGAACCCGACCCCACTTATTGTGACCGTGCCATCTGAAATTAGAAAAAGTAATGCTATAATGTTATACCGGGAACACAATTTAATTTACTTTCATTAAATTAATATTTTTTTACAATGTGTAAATATTTCAGTCCCGCAATAGTATGACGATGAAAAAATTGTCTAGGGGTCCAAAAATAACCCTGTATATTCAACTAACCTGGTTCTTGGTTTGACAGTATTTGTTCTCGCTTCGTCTCCTCCCAGAAGCTGTTTAGAGCAGATCGAAAGGCCGATCCTTGACCACATATTACTGCGATTGGTTTCAAACTGCATTCTACCACAGCAGTAATGACTTGCCAATTCCAATCAGGACGTAGCCCCTTCACAATAGTAGAAAGCCGCTGGTTATCTTAACATGAAAACAAGCGCATGGTCAGCAAACTAGTTTTTTCTTTCACTCAACTCTACATATTAATGTAATAATTTTTCACTAAGCAAGTTACCTATTTAAATTTGAAGAAATAAAAATGGAGTGACAATGAAAAGTTTGTACAAACTAGGACGGACACCCAATTTTAGTCTGTGCGGCTAACCACTACAGACTACAAAAGAATCGGAAAACTGACTCGCATTTTTAGCCGATCACAGGCAAGGAAGCTTTTATTAAAACTTCAGTTGACACTAATCCAGTATGGCGTCTACAGAATTGTCCTTTGAAGATAGAAGGGCGTGCTTTGTTTGGCTAATCAATCCATGGATACATTTATCCAAAAATACAGGCGCAATGTATTTTTGGATATTTTATTTGGATCCTTGCAAGTTTGCGCGACTTGCAAGGAGTTTGACCTTCATGTTAACTGTCACAATAATGTCATGGCTAATGTTTGTCAACAAAAGCAAATAAAACAACAGTGCCACGAAAAAGTAAACAATGATATAACATTGCAAATATTACTGAGAAAACATCTAAAGAGCTCCTTGCAGCGCCAAATCAGACGCTAAACATCTGTTTGCAAGATATGCGAAAATTACCAAGTAGATAACTCCTTCAGATCACAAAGGCAAGCAACGATCCACCACCAACCACAAAAACCAACATACAACATGATGCATAACTAAGAAAGAACAACGGACAAACAAAGATAGGTACCCAGGAGTCAACAATAGTCAGCAGAAATGTTCACCAAAACTCGTTTGAAGAGTTCTTGCCTTACGCAGGTCATGGCCTAATGGCCTTTGGCTACATCGTGGGCCAGTTGGCGTGGCTTAAGCCCCCCGGACCAAGCGCTGTAGTCCTCCTCGGGAATATCTTGGTCCTCTCAAACTCGGATGCCTTCTCCAGTGAGAAGCCTTGTGAGAAAATTATGAATGCCGTCATTCTATTTAGCAACATGTTAGCTTTCATCTACGACTTTGTCAATGCAATGAATATGGGTTTGCCCAGACAAGTGGGATCTCGCGATCACGGAGATAGTACACATAGCGGTTATTGACCCGACTGCTACTGCGAACCGAATCATACATGGTAACCATCGGCGAACGCTAGCTTGATAACCATTTAGACAGCAGTAATTTTGAACGTTGCACCAAATAAGTAGTATCGCTAACCAATTATATGAGCCTACAGTGGTAGACAGGGATCGATGACCGCTATGGCAACCTCTTTATTGTAGTACCATTTTGGACAGTAACATAAATGGCAATGTTTGTGTTTTGATAAATAGATGGTGGAAGTGTTTATTTTTTATTGCATCTGGCGCGATAGCGAGGATATGTCGTAACCATAATCGCTGAATTTACCATATCATGAGATGGCCAACCATGGTTGAATTATAATTTCGTTTCCTCGTGTTAGTTTGACATGTATATCACAAAAAACATTAGGTAGTACTGAATAAAGATGCTTTTAAAAAGACATGTTTCATCAAATTCAACCCTTTCTGACCATTTCATGAAATGGTCGGCCAGATAATTAAATGGTTGGCCAGATCATGAGATATGCCTACGACAGATACTTCAAGTTACAATATGATTAAACCAGTTAAAGATTTCTTTCTTCTTTCTTTGTGATTGCTCTTGAAGCAACAACATACCAGCGTCACACCTTTTTCCTTACGGGCTGGCAGAGGCACTGTTGTGTCCACGTTAAGGTTATTACTACCTACCCCATGCTATTGAAGTCATAAGGTCCCTTTAACCTTTAAATGGCATGAGCATTCAGAACTTTTCATTAGTTTTCCCATTTATTACAAAGCCATAAGGTTGGAAATCTGGTGGGATGTATTGTCCTTCAATCCAATTAAGGGTTAGTCAAACCTGTAGAGAATATCAACCACTCATTGTAAATAGCGATGAGTTGTTAGCCAAAAATGAAGAATACCTACACCCCCCGATAAATATGTACAAAAGCTCTTTGCTCAAGAATGCTATGCAAGGCGAAGTAAATTTTATAGTGTCAACAAAAACCTTGTTAATTGGCAAGTAATTAAAACAGAATATGAAGCAATAAATTAACCGCAGTGTCTGAACATAATTAATGAATGCTACATAATTGGCCACTTGATAATGTTAGCACAAGGAATTTTTATCTGGGTTTTACAGACCCTTAGTTTCATCCTAACTTGGCTTGTGTTAATTGATAGCTTCGCTATATGTTTACAGATTTGTTTATTTACTCAGTTTCCAAATATACAATTAACATACCGATTTCTTCGATATCTACATATATTTAGCTATTATTTAATCGCACATCAAAAATACTGATTTGCACAGCAAAACACTTTTTATGTTTTAAACATTTTATTTGTACTCAGGTTTATGTTTTAAGTATTTTTTGTTGCTCTTGAATGTTCAACCTAACAAGAAGGATAATAACACTTTAGCCTTCACCTAATCTACCGCAGCATTTTGCCCTGATATTTGCTGTGCAAATCAGTATTTTTGATGTGCAGTTAAATATTTCCCCATACGTTTTCTTATAAGGTTACCTTATTAACAACAAGAGATAACTGATTCATCAATAATTCGAATTACCACTTTAATGCTCTTAAAACCACAGGCCGCGGCAAGTTTCTCTGCCTCTGAGTGAGCTGTGACATCTCTTTCTCGCATAGGGTAAAGTGACTTCTCGCCAGAGCCAAAGAAATTTGGCGCGAACTGCACTTCTATTGTTAAAACTAAGCCATCATTTGTAGGTCTTTCTCTCAGGTCTCGAACTCTGAGCCTTACCCAACTGAATTTAACTAATCCGTAGTACTTACTCAAAAAATTCCAGCACAATGATTATGTAAGTCTACCTGTCGTGACGTCAACGTAACCGCTGAAGCCTCCCCCCCCGCCCCTCCCCGCTCCCGTCTCCAAGTGTACCCCCCGAGGCCTGAGTTGTCAATTTCGCACAATTTCTCACAAGAGCCGAGGGCCCTGGAGCCCTCTTACACCGACGAGCCGCTACATTCAACCTTTTATCGCCATCAAACCACAAAGAGAAAATAATTGTTGAGGCAACTCGATAAAAATCTTGTATTTTTGGACAAGTTTGTTTTGGAAATTGAAGATGGAACAAATAATTAGGAATTGTTACGTCTGGCAATAACAGCCCCCTTATTCGTTAAATCGACTTAATATTCTAGAAGTTATTCTGAGTACATAGTCCTGAACATTATTATCATAATAATAATTCATTTGGTTATCGGATAATATAATCCATTATTGTTGGTAATTCATTAATAAAATATAATAAATAATGTTAGTAGGACTTATTACTATTTACATGTACATTACACCAATGCTTCAGTAGGCTGCCAAAATTAAATAGCCAATTTATATGTCGCAGTTAGTTGGTTAAATCAACACTTAACTAACTCTCTAGTCTAGACTGATAATTACATACCGATATTTAACCAAGTCACTAAATTGTCCTTCAGACAAGTGAGTTAACGAAAGAAAGTCCAATCCAAAGAATCGCGTTACTATTTGAACTTTTAACAAAGCCATATGTAAAACATCGCCATCGACAGAGGTACCTTTGCGAATGAGTTAAGGACTCAAGAGTTGAGGACACAAGTTCCTCCGACAAACAATTATGCGCTTGGCCACTTGTTGAGTCGGACTTCTTTACTCAGCCTCTCTTCGATAGATGTCGCTACGTGTCTATAAAAAGACTTACTTTTGATGCAGTGAGTCCATGCGCGCGATGAGAAAACTTAAACTAATTTCGAAATAAAACTTATATCATTTCTTACGTCAAATAAATGTACTATAATAAGTGCACAAATTTATTAAATTACTTCCTTGTTTTATTAGCTATCCAACGTAGTCAATGGTTTCACACAAACTTTAGAACAACAAAAAAACTGTTGCAATATTTGCAAAATAATGGAGCGTATCCCAATAAGAACAAGGGCACTTTTATACGGACCCATCACTGTAGTGAGGCATACCGGGAGAAAGGTCTTTGCAAATCTAGATTTTATCATACCTATAGTGAAAACTTTTCAGCGACTAGGAGAAGAATGTTATTTAATTTTGTATTGTCCATACAAAAGTGACCCTTATTCATTCTAGGGTACTCTCTATCTTCTTTTCAATTATTGCAATAGTTTTTTTTGGTCAAAATTTTGTGTAAAACAATTTGCCAAGTACGCCAGTCGATAGAGGTTCAAAGCTGAATAGTTTTACAAAAGGTGTTATATTTCTTTATTTATCTTGTATCCTTGTATGTCTGCAACTGAGTAAATAGGTCAATCAACTTTTAAACCGACAATGTGGAATGGGTCGACAGGTTATTTATAAATAATATGATAATAAATTATTAAAATAATTAAAATAATTAATCAATTATGAACCGTTTTTACTTTTAGTTATTACCTTCCTGCCCGAAAATTATTCTAATTTCATATCCTTGAAGGGGGACGTTTTGGCTCAGCTAGTAATTCCAGACTTCAAAAAATAAACCCAGTTGCCAAAATGTTTGTCTACTGAGTTACCATTTCGAATGAAACCGCAAAAAAGAGTTTTCAAAATTATTTATTTAAGCAAAAGATTACAAAAAAATTAACAACTATATTCTCCTTATTCAGTTTGCCAGTTAAGATTCATTTACGTAATAAATGTGGAGATTATTGCCTCTGGCGTGCTAGGAACGTTTTAAAGAACATTTGTTTCGTTTCTTTAAAAATACAAACTTTATTTGAGTTCAACCATCATGATTGGTAAATAAAGAAGCCTTTTATCTCCTTTGTGTGCTTTATTAAACTATAAATCCATTTTTGACACAACAAACATTTGGCTGTTTTAATGATGCTTCTGGAATAAACTCAGAAAAAATGGGACAAAAGTATAATAACTTTGGTATCTCTAAATATAATAAAACTGCCACTTGCAAACTTCAGGCGGACTACGAAGGTTACGTTCACATTTTACTTAGACACCGCGTCGCCGAACCACCCCATACGAATATCTTTTGTAAAGAAATAAGTTACCTATAGCCTCTACCTACCACATAAAGGTACATAGAAGGGCAAATCTGTAGAACTCCGTCTAATGAAAAAAATCATCATTTTAATTTGGAGTCTGCGGTTCCTTGCGACCTGTTGATTTATTTGTACCTTTATTGGGCTCTCTGTAGATTTTTATTGCTTGGCATGGTCTTTGTCCTGGTGAGTCTCTTAAAGGTGGTGAGGTATTCTAGACATTCTCCATCTCTTAAAGGTGGTGAGGTATTCTAGACATGGAATTTGGTGGATATTTTGCCCATATAATTGCCTTTGGCCTCGCATTTCTATGACAAATGGTGGAGTGTTCATAGCTCTTAATTCGACTCTTGGTGTCCTAGAATTATTTTTTTATCACGAGTCTCGGCCCACGGCCTCATTCATTTGCACCTCACTTAGTTATGGTAAGGTTTGTTAAGCTGGGAACAGCCTTCCTTGCATTTGGTACTACTCTATTAGCATATTTGGCTTTGCACTATTCTGTTGCATGACAGTATTTTGTAATGCTCGGCCGACGACCTCGTGCCTATGTTATTTGTGGATTTTTTTTGTTTTGATTTTCTCGTCCTTCAGCCTCGTCTGTGAGCCACGCACTTTTCTTACATGTGGTGCAGTTTTATTTTATGACACCATTTAATAGATAACCAGGCTCTCGATGTCGTACTATTCTTAGATATAGTATGATTTTTTAATAGATGGTTCGGTCTATCACCTCACGCCCGTGTTTTATGTGGTATGTTTTCGTTTAAATATTATTTTTGGCCTTCAGACTGGCACTCTTCTTATGTATAGTGCTGTTTTATTCCTCCCACATTAGCTTGTGTGAAACCTTCGGCTTCGCGCTGTTCTATTATATGGTGGGTTTTTGTAATGGCTTGGCCTTCGAACTTGCATTTTCAGGAAATTTCTGGACTCGTCTCTTGGTGTCGTACTTTTGATATAGATTCTGATATTTGTGCTATGTTTTCGTTTTGCTTAGCTCGCGGGTAAGACTGTCGCTTTTCAATGTCAAAACAGTCAATAGAGACATGTCGTTAGAGTTACCGCACTTTGAAGATACCGCAAAATTAACTGATTGTACAAGAACACCATAGACAATTCAAGGCATTTTAATTAATAGAACACTGACCATTATGAAAGTCTTAAGCCCATAAAAATTGTACATTAATCAAGAAGAAAATGAAATTACTTACCGGTGAAAAATCAGTCACTCAGTGACGATGAATAAAGGTAGGCAATTGCCGCGGCTGCCTGTGTTTATATGACGAGTTTAATCATGCACCGTAAAGGATCAAAATTGAGACGGACAGGAAGAAACGGCGATAAGTTTTCTCTGCCCAAGCGCCCTTACTTCATGATGACATGATACTCCTAAATATTATTATTAATATTATATAGCTACATTAATTCCAAATTCTAATTAATTGTTATTTATTATTGTAATACTTACATTAGTGTGTGTGTGTGTGTAAATGGTGTCCAAGGTATTATTATTATTATTATTATTATTATTCTAAGTTAAATTACCTATTTACAAAATAAAATGTTAAATTTTATTACTTAAATGGTGAATGCTGTGCACATCTATAATAGGCACTCATATAAGAACAATACCGCCATATTTCTATTGTCTAATTTTATATATGTGTGCTGTTGATGTGCCTAATTAAATAAATAAATAAATGAATGTTCTTTTTGAACAAATAACCTTCAGTAACTCCGCAGACATCAGTTCAGCAGTTACAATAAACAGTTTGAGACAGTTGGAAACCTTCTTTTTTAAATAATTAGTGAGGTTTTAAAGCCATAAGTAGCTGTAAATCAAGGAATAAGGAAAAGTATTAATAATAATAATAATACCTTGGACACTTTTTACATACATTTTTAATGAAATGGCTTTATTGGTTTCACAGGCTTAGGGCAAATTTTTGACTGGACTAATGTAGCAAACATACATTTTCACTTTTTATTTACTTTTATCTACACTCGTATCATAAACCCGTACAAAACCGCGCGTTACGATCAGCATAATGTTAAACTACTTGGTAAAAATTCATTTCTTATCTGAAAAATTACACATTATGACCATAATGTGTAGTTTTTCTACATATTATGACATTCAAATTTCGAACGCCGACGCCCGCCTGCGTGAAGTTGGTACTACAGAACAAGCTAAACAACTGCAGAGCCACAATGCCGGTCAAACATGCGGTTCCTGAACACATCAAAGAGAGCTTATGATATATGTGTAGATAAACTAGTGTATGTAACTGTACATAATTAGGCATTAATACTCTCGAGTGATATTATTATGAAACTCGCCTTCCTCGAGTATTAATGCCCTCCATTATGTAGCAGTTACTTAAACTACCATAATAAAATGCTATTTTAGTTGCTTTGCATTTTATAGAGAAAAGTAGAGTTTACTCCTCAATCGGTGATAAAGCTGTTTTTGTCCTGGGCGCACTTGAATCCCGCACTGAACTCAGGACTCAGTCTTAATTCTGAAAACTCGGGAGTTAAATATGGAGTCCTTTGTTAGGTTCAGAATTCAATATCGCACCAGTGACATAGAACAGTGACATAAATCTTAAGTTTGGGTCGTTCATTCCATTAGCATGTTGTGCAAAGCAACAGGCACTGTTCTCCAGCTGCTGGTGCCATCTAGTGGGTTAGAGCATCCTTGATCTAACCGAAAATTCGAGTTGAAGCAACGAAAATCACAAGCGAGGGCAAGCCACCAGTTAATGGTACTTATGAGAAGAAAAGTACCTTTACGTGAGGGAATGAGAAGTTACGTGGAAAAGTTTCTCACTAAACCCCGTCTGTTACTCTTGCTGCTGGTAGAGTGTCACTATAAATGCTGTACAGTCGGGATTTTCTCTATTCTATTATCTATTAACAGAATCTCTATTCTGTTCGTGATCTAATTGAATATCTGCCTCTGCCACCCTCTATTGGAAACTTGACGCTATGTTTGATTTGTTTATGTTTTTTTTTTATTATATTTTTTTTTATATCTTGGACTAGGATTCCCTGTATCTTGGGTACTAGACAACGATAAATAAATATTATACTTAGATGGACAAACAACCATGACTAGGGTACAAACAGCCGTTCTCATCGAACAAACATTTGCCCCCACCGGGACTCGAATCCGGGACCTTCGGCTTCGTAGGCGGGTCACTGCCTACTCGGCAGTGACCCGCCTACGATTTATTAATTACTGTGGACATTTTTACCATACATGTATGCATATCTGTATGCATACATGCATGCATATCAGTAGGTATGTATGTATCTGTACATACATACCTACTGTGATTATTGATTTTTTACAATGTTTTCGAATGATTATTGTTTTACATGTAATGTACAATTACCAATAAATTATCTTATCTTATCTTATAGGCTATAATTTAATTGATTTAATTAATTTACTATAATTTCAAGTACATTATAGTAAATATAAATTGAAATAATATTCCATATCTAAATATAAATGCGCAGTATTTAAAGATTCAGATTTTTTCATTTTCAGAATGCAAATCCTAAAAAATTAAAAGTACCAAAAATTAATTCCAAGTAGGTATTCACTTTATTACCAGAGATTATTAAAATTTGCCGCGCTTTGTCATGTTCATATTTCACTAGCCAGACTCTATTTAAAATAATGTAAACAAATAAATGACAGTTGCCCATTCCTCTAGCAACATACTAAACTGAAATACTCTATTAAAAATGAACTTTTGGTTAGTTTCGACGCTTTAGGAATGTTGACAACAGACACTGTACACTTTTGTTTGTTTACATTCTTTTAAATACCAAAAGAGTATATAATTTATACCTACTTGACCTTACTTTAGAAAGTGTTTCCATGTTTCCTCCGGATAGGACATCGATAAAGACCAAAGCCTTGATTGAAAGTGCTTTCTTCGTTTTCTCACCAGAAAGGGGAGAAAAGTCAACTCCTATCGGTTCCTATCTGGAATTCAATGGATTCTTTGTCGATACTTTTACTCGAAGTAATATTTCTTTTGTAGAACGACACCATATTATAAACTAGCCCTTTATTCGCTAATTATTACTAATTAATATCGGATGATAATCGTATGGGGTAAATGTGAGATATTTCCATCAAACTAGACGTCATACTGTAAATTACAGTATAACAACATTGCCTAAAATTGACTGCTCTAAGCTTACCTTAATGAGCTAATGACAATTGAAAGATTAGCTAATGACAATTGAAAGATCGTCTCTGAGTAGAATCAATACTTACGATAGTTAATGCCATTATCTAACCGATTAATGCCCGGTTCCTATATTTTAAAAACGATCCGTTTTAGTTACGAATGGTAGTTAATTCTACGAGGCGTAAGCTAAAACCGTTTCTATAACAAACGTCTCGTTATGCAACCAACCGACGACGGCTGGCTACTAACGGATGGGAGGGTTACCGGTAACGGAGCGTAAGCGTATTGTATGGAGATGTCACTTGGTTGCGTTCCTATAAATATTTTAAACGTCAGTAGACTTGCCAGATAACTATTCGTAATGTCACTTGGTTACCCCTCATTTTCGGTCGGTTAAAGTTTATATTTCACTGTTTTCGCTGTAATTTTGAAATTAAAATGTCCAGTTCATCAGATAGTGACACAGAAATGCCTGCGTTCGTATAGCTCTGATAAACATTATAAGTTTAGAGAACTCTAAGATCAATTCGTATGTAAATCCAATTTGTATCGGCTTGAACTTTATCTTATTACAAATTTCAATCCTGCATATAACGAAACGCACATCTCTGAGTGAAGAGGGCGCGTCGGTATTTCAATGACATCTATGACCAACGGACGTCCGTAGGTAAAACGTACAGAAAGTAAATTGTGGAATAGTATTAACGACTCGTAGTTGGTTAGGGGAAAACGAACAGTTACTTTTACGGATGACGATCCGTTCAATATAGGAATCGAGCATAAGGAAGATGTGTGATTACGGCTGATATCTTAAACATCTAGACACTTTTTTATTTATTTGAGCAAAAATAATTAATGTTCTTCGGAGAAAATTGTCCACATTAATGACTTCTATTTCCCAAAATTTTTCGATCAGCTACTAAACTCAAAGTCAAACTCAAAAACTGTATTGCAGATAGGCAAAAATAATGCACTTTTACAAATCAAACACTTAGTTAAGTCTCATTTACATGGATAAAAATCAAATATGATCAACTAAACGAATGAGTACATGACTGATTAAGTTTTGAGTTTGAAAAAGGAAATCTCCCTTTCAAGTGGTGATTCATAGCTGAAATCTATAAAATCTACCAGGGCTTCGGAAATACGCCCTTCAAAGAAGATAGTTCCAAGAAACTCTACGGGGATGTAATTTTTGTATTTCTTTTGTTATTATGCAATGTAAAATATACAAATAATCAAATGTTATGACAATATTATTAAATTTAATTTTAATATTATAACATCGTATCCATAAGTGTCAATAAGATGTCTCAAAATAACAATCTTACAAAATAAATAAATAAGAACAAAGACAAGAGAACATAACATAGGTAATTATATCATATTGTACTAGTGTAATTATTGTATAATTTGGTTTAGCCCAGGAATAGGTTGACCTTTAATGGGCCTAAATTGTAATATTTATAAATAAATAACTTATAAGAAACGAGACTGGGCCAGTCCAGCAGCACCCGTTCACGAGATTATGTTGTAGTGTTATGCTACTTACATGATTTTCAGCTGGATACTTGCTGAGCTGTACAGTCTGATATTTGGTATCACCTTTATTTTCATAGAACCCTGTAACGTTTTAAACCATAAGAACACATTAACAAATCATTTTCGCTTCATATTTTCACACTATCAGCACTTCTAAATCGATAGCGAAGGGGTTTACCTTTGGTGACCTTGTATTTGGCTTTCTCCGAAACTCTGCAATCTTGGGCTTCGTGCGCGCTGGTGCGCTACCTTTTTATATTCATTGTTACTTCATTTACTTCATGGTTTTTTTGTTGTTTTCCGTATTACGAGCCTGAAACCAAACTTTGACATTTGTTGACGTCGTTGTTTATCTGGTTGTCATGGCAATGTCCATTCAAACTCGTTAGCGGTCTGATATGTTTGCTTCAATACTTTTACAAAAATACTTTTTCTCTCTTGGCCACTCACAAAAATTACGTTTAATTTAAATAATTTTTAGAACTCTCCAAAAAGGGTATAAGAGCGGAACATTTCTGAAATTCTGGAGTCTCACGTCAGCTTCTGAACTAGAAGAACCACCTAAAGGCCTTATCCCGGGGTCGCACTACCCCGGGATCCTGCAAGCCGTTCCTACAAACACGATCCTGCGAGCCGTTCATATAAACACGATCCTGCGAGCCGTTCCTACAAACGGGATCCTGCGAGCCGTTCCTACAACGGGATCCTGCGAGCCGTTCCTACAACGTGATCCTGCGAGCCGATCCTACAACGGGATCCTGCGAGCCGTAACTACAAGTACGCCCGCTACCGTTCCTACAACGACGATTTCAACAACATCTACAACAACAAATACACCTGCATCCTGGTCATTACCCCCACCGGTCTCTTACTCTTCGTGTCCTCCGCTTCCTTTTTTTATACTTAATTTGTCTTTTATAAAACCTGTTCTCATTTCATCCATCCTCATCTTCGTAACATTTTTTTATAATCATCACTGTAAATAACTAATAAACTGTCACTACAAAATTTTATCCTGGTTGTTTTCTGTTAGGTTCTGGTTAGGTTAGTATCGTTACACGACAATGTACTTGTGCACCAGCCGTCACCATATCTATTTGTCAAATAATATTAATGCACTGTTAATTTAATAATATAATCTAAACACAAAATTAAAATTGTTTCACTAAATCCATCAAATAATTTATAACATTCAATATACATTTATTTATACGCACACATGTAACCAAAAATAAATAAATAATAATACGATACGACATATCTTACTTTCATAACCGTCAAAGACCTATCAGATCATATGACGTTCATACGCAGATAAGAATTCTCCCCACCTCCCATACACACATTACTCGCATTACACTCTACATCTCCTTCAGACACTCACTACACTCACATCTTCTATCCACACTCACTATTCACACTACACAAATACCCCCATATTAATACCCTAAGTTTTATCTTGAAATAATATTCGGATCACTTTAATGTGGATTTGTTAAATTTATTAATTTAATTTGTTTCTTTTTAATAATGCTATTGCGATTATTTTGTATCTAGTCTACTTATCATTGTTTATTAATTGTATCACAATGGGAATGGCGGGGCTCTTGTAATATAGATTCTCTAGAATCTAGTACAAGGATCTTTTGTATATTTAGATAATGAAAATATTTAATGAATAAATGCTTTGAAAAAATAATAATTATATATATTTGAGGGAGGGGAGCAACCCGCTACACAGAGCCGCCGCAAGAAAAGACATTTTAGCAAACATGACCATAAACTCATTATTCAGTTTTTATAGGTAGGTGTTTCTGGGTATGTGAAATCTGCCTTGTGCCTCTCCTGTGGCAAAATAAGACAATCTGAGCATGCCGTGTTGCTATTATAATTAAGATTCAAGCCAAGTGCATTAAATGGACTAATTAGATTACTTAATTAGTCTGTCAGCAGTGAAATCCCTGATTTCAGTTAACAGTACCACCTGTGTCTTCCTTAAGAAAATGTTACGCTGTGGTATAAAGGAAGTCTTTCCGTTTTGTGCGTCAAATGCATGAATGGAAGATGTTTTCAACATTGAGGCCAAAAGCTTCTGAGGCTTTTGAGATTTTGTACTTAAAATGCTTTCTTTGTTACTCGATATGATTATGGAGAGTGTAACATTTCGGCGTAGTCATATTTGAAAGGGTTGTTAGGTACATAATTCTGAACAAATTTCGCTATATCTAACCGATTTGATCGCAGCAACTTTATTTCTCACTCCTCCTTACATTTTAGGCCGGGCGGACACCTAATTTATTTGGAGAAATGCCCCTATCAACCCCCTAAAATATGATTTCAGCTTTCTGTTACACCCTCTAAATACAAAATACCCGTGATAATAAACCGCTCTCAGCTCTGAGAGTTGCCTCAGCTATGTCAGCATGACGGTTTCACGAAATCAAATCTGTCATTTTCACTGACTTGAGATAGCTCTCAGAGCTAAGAGCGGTGAATTATAATGAGCTTAAGTCTTTTCGGGTTAGCGTTCCAATAACGGTAATTGACAACTATCTACCACTGTAGGCTCGTGATTGGGTAAGCGAACTTTAGAAACTATTTAGAAACATTTAGCGTATCATAGTATCGGTCGCCAACCACAGCCATGGTTACCGACCATTACCGTGGTTACCATGTTCGCTTCGCAGTAGCAGTCGGGTCAATAACCGTTACCGAAATACAAACCCGTATAGACCGTTCCTCTATTCTTACCCCACCACGTGAGTAAAGGAACGGAAGAGAGGAAGGTTGATAGAATCTCGCCGTCGTCGTAGGTAACCTACTTCAAGCATACGGCGTATGTGTGCGTGTCAACAGCCACTGTGTCGCGTACACGCCGCCACCGGATAAAACCGGTTTACGCTCGTCCGGGATGATGACAAACGGAGGGCCTGCTTTGCACAAATCTCGTATTATTTGTTTCATCACCTACCTTATCGAATTGTTGTGCAATAAACAGCAAATTGTTATTAAATTGTTAAGAAGTGTAAGTTTTGGAATAGTACAATGGTTGTTTACTGTATTGTTTGTATGAACAATAAATACGAGGAAAAGAAAATATATTTCATGCTTCAATTATCCCAAGGAGAATACTAGGTATGTAAATAAATACCAAATCATAGGTACCGACCCATAACTTAAACCGTGTTATTTAGTTAGGTTATCGTTATTAGTATTTTATTACATAACTATTATATACAATTGTTATTAAAGTGTTAAGAAGTGTACGTTTTGGAATAGTACAATGGTTGTTTACTGTACTGTTTATATGAACAATACGAGGAAAGAAATGAAAATATATTTCATGCTTCAGTTATCCCAAGGAGAATTCTAGGTGTGCAAATAAATACCAAATCATAGGTACCGACCGATAACACAAACCGTGTTATTTAGTTAGGTAATTGTTATTAGTATTTTATTACATAACTAATTGGGTGAATCTACAAATATTTTGATGTTTGGTTTCCGAATAGTCATTTGCATATTCATATATTCACGACTATGTTCCCATAAAGGGGTAGCCAGAGCTGCAGGGATCACATAAGCAATCCTACAGCCACGTTCAGGAATTTTAGGGGTTAGTGTTTATAGGAACAGTTAGTAACAATGCTAGCTCATCACCTAACCGATGGCCCCCTTTCTGTTACATCCTGTACTTAATACTTTATGCACCTAATAAAAAGATCATAATAGTAGTTTATGTGACTGCTGCATAATGCCTAATTATGTACAGTTACATACACTAGTTTATCTACACACAAATCATAAGCTCTCTTTGATGTGTTCAGGAACCGCATGTTTGACCGGCATTGTGTTTCTGCAATTGTTTAGCTTGTTCTTTAGTACCAACTTCACGCAGACGGGCGTCGGCGTTCGAAATTTGAATGTCAGTACCAACTTCACAGACAAACTAGGGACGGCACGCGGGTGGGCGTCGGCGTTCGAAATTTGAATGTCATTATATGTAGAAAAACTACACATAATGACCATTATATGTAGTTTTCCAGATACGAAACGAGTTTTTACCAAGTAGTTTAACATAATGCTGATCGTAACGTGCGGTTTTTGAACGCAGTAAAGAGGGTTTATGATACGTGTGTAGATAAAAGTTTATTTTTGTTTATTCTCTTTTGCCATCCCTACTAAAATAGGTAAGAATTTTGCACGCTCCTTCAAAGTTTTGTCTCTGTTCCTATTCCCTACTCATGTGCCCCCACGTACACAAATTAGCTGGTGTGAAGCTTCAGGAAGACATTGATGGAATATTGGAGGTATTAAGGCTAGAAAGACTTTAATAATATAAATTTGTAAGGTGTATTAAATTATAAGAACTATCCAGGTGACATGGTCACTTTGTGTACCAAACCTGTAATAAATAGAGATTAAAAAAAAAACAACAAATTGGAATTTAATATTTCTTCTTTTCTATTTATAATATAAATGTGTAATAATGTCTTTTACTCGCAAAATGTTTATAGTGGTGGGTACGTACACAATAGGCGACACAGAAATTCAGCGAGTTAATGAGGTTAAGGACCTAGGAGTAACGTTGAACGTTGAGAGTTACGCCATAAGGCTGCAGGTCCGAAGACCTGCAGCCTTATGGCGTAACTCTCTGAAGTTCATAGCGTGTGTCTATGGTTCATCTCATGCTCATACAATTTCATCGATTGCGGGGTATCACCGAAGGCTTCTAGGCTTCATTCAATGAGCTTGGGTTTGGCCTCCATTATGATGCTACTTGCGTGATACCAATTTGACAGATGAAGCTGGTGCAAGGTGTCAAACGTTAAAGTCTATATGAAGTTCATAGCTCAGACGACTCACGCCATAAGGCTGCTGAATTATAGAGTGCATATCGAGCGGGTATGTTAAAAATTATACAAGATTATAGGATATAAGAAGAAATTATACATGCCATAGCAACGCTGTACAATTCTCTTGTTAGGTCACAATTGGAATCGAACGCAGTTATCTGGACACCACATAAAATGAAATATCGTCTCACGTTGAAACGTACAGAATAAATTTATAAGACATTTATATTTTTGGCTGTACGGGTCTATGCTTTTCTATCCGTCGAATTATCCTACACTCTTTGTACTAGGGATATGGTAGGATAGAAGCACTTGGGGCTAGAAGGGATATGGTATTATTATATATAGGGTGTTGGTAGGCAGGATCGGCAATCCCGTAGTGTTGTCGCAGTTATGCATATGTTTGCCCGACGATTACGTGTGGCGCCGCCGCCGCCGCCGCTACTGCAGGTCGCGCGCGCGCGCACGTGCCTACTGGAAAGTGCACCGCTCACGCGAGCTAATCGAGCTATCAACACGGTGGCAGACACAGAGCATTGAATATTAGAGAGAGGGCAAGCCGCCGCGTAACGGCTGACCGTTGTATGCCCAGTGTGCATACAGTGCATTCATTTGCTCTCAGCGAGAATTCCCGAGTGCACGCGCCGATCGCCTTAGAAAACTGACAACACTTCGCTTTATTTTCTATAATGCCGGCCTGTGCAGTTGTCCTATGTGAAAATCGCAGTGATTCGACAAATTTCCATAACAAGGGTTATATATAATATATCTTATATTTAATATTTCTTCAATAAAACAACACGATTAACGAAATGTTCCTAGAAAGCAATGCTATTGAGTCGCATCCAGATTCCGTCTCTCTCATACTCATTAGCGTTACCTACTAGCGAGAGAGACAGTAAATAAATTTAATGTCCATGACGCTGTGTGTGCTGTGTGCGTGCTTTATGAAACAATGTGCGCCTCATGCGCACGTATACAGCTACGTAAATGCTTTACCTGTGTTTACCAAAACGAGAGTAGGGATAAATGTGTAAGTGGTTATTATGTGTGCGTGTTCGTTGTGTTTATTTAATGGTACGTTGTGTGCGTGAATTCAGCTTGCGACAATCGGTTTGCATACAAAATAGGCTGAACGCCCTATCTCCTACGTTGAGATATCTGTGGTGGCAGAGCTTATTGATGCGTTCGCGGTTACTCTGCTGAATTTACAAAAATGACGCTATTAGTTGTTTGTTACGAAAACGATATGTTAAAATGATGAATAAAATTAGTTAAGCTATAAACCCCCATTGAAGACACTTGAATGCCATTATGCGGTGGTACGGAACCCTTTTCAGATGAATATATCGCATTAGGTTCAACCTGTAATAATGGGTATTTATGGAAATAAATAAATCAGTCAAGCCGTTTGCGAAGGAAATGGCCATACATTTATAAAACATACATACGCTCGTAAATATTATTCTTGCGCAGTCGGGTAATTACGCATACGCGCAAAATAATGGCAACAAATATAATGATCACCAAAATAATTTTTTCCTACCCAAAATGGATAAATGAACACCAAAAGTTGCAAAAAATATCAGGGCAAAATACTGCGGGAGCTTAGGTGAAGGGTTAAGGGGGTGAGCGAAGCGAAGCCCCCTTTATCCTTCGTGTTAGGTTGAACATGTTAGAACAACAAAAAATACTTAAAACATAAACTTAAGTACACAAAACATAAAAGAAGTTTGGTGATCATTTATCCAAACACAATTTGGTGGACATTTATCCATTCTGGCAGTCATTTCGAATTTATTGGTAGTAAAAAAGGTGCGTTTTTTGGTAATCGTTTAAACATAAGCCCAAAATACTGTCTGCCTAAAACTTGGTGTGTTAGAGGATGGACGTCGGCGGTTCCATTACTAACAGTTCTGACATTCAAATCCATCGAATAGGTAGAAAACGGGTCCGTCAGCTTTAGAACTAGTCTCAAATCGCAATCAATGATTTCGACTAACTCAATAATAGCTGGGCGTCTAACGCAGCGAGCAATCAGCCCCATTCAGCCGCAGGAGACGCAATCATAACATGACATTGATGGGTGATGGGGACTATTCATCGGTTGATTAAGTTACGATTCAATTAATTTATGGTTTTGGTAATCGTCGAAGGGTTAATTTGGAGATGCTCTTCGTATGTTCGATTTAGCTTCAATGTATGGGGAGGGAGGGAATGATTGCTTACGTCCGCAGGAAATACTTGGGTTCTACAGACCTGCACGGTCCCTCTGTTGAGTGCTACCGAGCAGCAAATCAACTGAAATTTCAAGGTTCAAGAAAGAGAACCTGTCCAAATACAATAAAATCTGTAAAAACTTGTCACTTTGGCGAAAACCTAAGTTGTAAGACAGACATTAATTGAGAAAGGCTTATGTTTAAACGATCACCAAAAAAGCACCTAATTTACTACCAATAAATTCGAAACGACCGCCAGAAATAGTAAACGACCACCAAATTGTGTTTGGATAAATAATCTTCTTTTTATGATTTGTGTACTTAATTTTATGTTTTAAGCATTTTTTGTTGTTCTTACATATTCAACCTAACACGAAGGATAAAGGTGGATTTGCTTATCTTACTCTTTACCCTTCACCTAAGTAAGCTACCGCAGCATTTTGTCCTGATATTTTCTGCAACTTTTGGTGATCATTTACACATTTTGGGTAGCATTTACCCATTTCGGGTAGGAAAAAAATATTTTGGTGGTCATTATATTTGTTGCCATTAAGAAATCAATTTTTAATGTGTTTTCATTACGTACCCGCCATAACCTCCGGTATATTGTGACGTCCGGTTAAGATTGTGATAGGTATCACGAGATTAAAAGATTTTGTAGGTATGATTGACTGCAACAATATTGCCTCTGACATCGCATATAAGAAAAGGCTGTAGAGAAGTAAGCAAGGAGATTATTTTGTACTACTTAAAAACCTTTGTGGCTTAAGAAAGGCTTTGTCCCTGCTCTCTATACCTCATCAAGTCATCACAATACCGTCGCATACAAGCACTATTTTCGATTGCGGCGATCACTCTTTGGAACTCGCTTCCCTGCACTATCAGAGATAGTCCATCTCTGCCCGTCTTCAAGAATCGTTTGAAGGAGCATTATCTTTCTCTATCCTAGATTTGAGCTTTGTATATATTAGTTTATTAAGATGTATTTATATTTTTATATAATATTTATGTAGTTTTCTGTGTAGTGTATCTAGCAGTTAGTTCAATAGTTCAGTAATATATGTATGTATCTTATCAGAGCACATAAGTCTATCCTGTATATTAAATTATTCTTATCAACCTTGGGTTTGCTGGAAGAGATCTCTATTTAGAGATAAGCATGCCTTTGTAGATGTCCTTTCTGTTTATTATATCCTATGTCATTTTATGTGCAATAAACATATACGAAGAAAGCAGTTTAATTTATTTGATTGAGTTAATTTTTTAAAATTGATAATAATCGAAATAATATAAAATTAAGCAAGTTAAAAACTTCAGAACTGCACGGCAAGGATCCGAATGTCGTCTATATAGACGATAAAGAGGCAACGAAGTCTATCTTCTGACAACCAAGGCCACACATATAACTCGACTAGAATATATGTCACCTTAATCGAGAATGATCTCATGGCACTGACAGTTAAGGGGATACCTCGTCCGTGCAAAGGTCCCCGTTACTCCAGGCGGAAAGACCCGCAGTGTGAGAGGGTCGGAATCGGGGAAAAATGACATAACGTAGCGCCAAACCACATAAAAATTGTTGAAAAATAAACTACTTTGTCAAAAGGGTTTTCAATGAGAGTTAGTTATTAATACATAATATTCACATTTTGAATGCCATTCAGCAATGAAAGACGTTAGGAATTCAGGATTAGAGGTATTTTCGCAATTCAATTCTATCGAGAAAATTTCACCCAATCGCTTTTTCCTTCTGTGAGAATCTTAATCAAATACTCAATAAACGTTAACCCAAAAATCTAATCTGTAAATGACTTTATAGTGAAGTAAATGGATTCGAAAAAACCCCATATGTTTTCCGTATCACATTAACACCACGAACTTTCGAATACGTGGATGACATTATAAATACAGTTATTTTTTATTTTAGAATGAAACTACGAAATCCATTTCTATATTTGTTTAAAAGCTGCGAAACTGGAGGTCTCGTATTTCAAGAGTTTCGTTGATCTGAGACTATTTCAAATCAAAAAAGATTATTTCAAATCGAGTCATAACTAATGCCAGTTTAGAGGTAACACAAATAAAAAATAAAAAAAACAACGTAATATTGTAGTCGGCTAAAAAAACGGAAGTGATTGGCGACTGCAAATATTCTCAAACAGAGATAACCTTTATGACATTAGCATCGAATTGAGAACCTCTCCCATATTTTATTCCAGTTAAATAGATAAGAAATCAATGCCAAGCATACCCCATCAAATCCTTAACTAATTGAACAACCTGCTATATTTACCCATAGTTTTGTTTACTCAAATCCGACCCCTGTCTTCAATCCACCCTGCAGCAGAGCCGAAGTGCCAAAAGCCGCTGTAAAGTTCGGAAATGGAGCTTCCTGTAGGGCGGGCGTTGGGCGGGCGGCTCCACTGATTATGTCGGATTAGTTCACAACGTGACTCCATAACTCACGAACGGAAGGCTATGGTTGACATGTATACTTAAAAAAATTGAGAAGTTTATTTTACCTATTTTATATCTAGGTCTGGTGCAAGTCAATCTTTATGGCTATCAATGCATCATTAGGGATATCATGCCTGAGTAGAATATTTCATAAATGTCACAAAAATACCAGAGGTAGCCCACCATTTGTATTGCTTAAAAATATCGACAAAAACGAATGCTACATATAAACATTTATATAGAACAGGCACAGACATTGCTTTTGGCCAACTAGGATGCCATGTGTCGTGGGAACTCACTTACATATACCTAAAACATGCAATAATAATAATACCTTGGACACTATTTACACACATTGATCTAGCCCCAAACTAGGATTCCCTGTATCTTGGGAACTAGACAACAATACACATACTTATATAGATAAATATTATACTTAGATAGATAAACAACCATGACTAGGGTACAAACATCCGTTTTCATCAAACAATATTTGCCTCCACCGGTACTCGAACCCGGGACCCTTGGCCTCGTAGGCAGGGTCACTGCCGACTCGGCCATTCGGGTCGTCATGTATGTATGCAAGTAAGTATGTATGTTCTGGTCAAATTTAACCCACTTCCCAATTTCAGGTTGAACTGAAATGTTTCATGCGTACAGTAATCGGATGACAATACAATATTTTGATGACATAGAGCTGATGTGATGATGGAGCCGGTAGGTGGCCATGGGAATTATGCAACAGAACGACGCAACCCTATAAAGTTTGAGCTTGTTTGATTCATCTTGACAAGTATTTTGGTCCACAATGATATCCAGGGTTTGCTGGTGGACCTGGAAGGTGGCGATGGGAACTCTCTAATAAAGCGACGCAGCCCTATTGAGTGTGGGCTCGTTTGATTCGCCTTTACAAGTACTCTGGGATACTATATACAAAAAAGCAGGAAAGAACCGTCGACCATACTGTTGTCTATTTAGGTCAATGCTCATCGTTGGTACAGGCAAACAACCAGTGAACAATGAAGTTTTAAATGAAATAAACACGCTAAGAAAAATTTAGATACAGTAACACATAAATAACTAAAAAAAAATATGAAAGGTTTTTAATCTTATATTTAAAAGCTCTAGAAACTTTAGATTTTTAAAATCCATCAATTTATTTCATTACACTATTTATGTGATATAAAAGCTTATTGCGGGATTTACTTATGTTCTCTCTTCTTTTTAGAGCATTTATATAAAGCTGTTTTTTTTTATTCTTTTCACACTATTCATCCCTCTTCAGCCGGGATTCGTACACTAAGAGGGAGAATAACAAGATATTTAAGAAGGTACAATAAGTACCTCTGTAATAAGTAACCTAATAGGATTTACGATTACCCTACTCAGCAGTTCAACAATACTTTTCCTTAAAAAAACCTCAGCGTCTACATTCCGTCGTCCCTGGCAACGATTAAATCGTACCTTCTGAGTCAGCCGGATAAAAATACAATACACTGCCTAAACCGTGTTTTAAGACTTTCATTCATAATTCATAAGCCCGACAACCAAAAAAACCAAGCACAGACCAGCAAAGTCCGCAAGGAAATATGAATAAAAAAATCATAACTCCCTTAGGGTTCCGCATTTGAAGCTAACCTTAAAATAAAAACCTTAGTCTTACTTCACTCCAGAGGGTACAGGGCGACCGTCGCCGAGGACATAGTAGGTCCGTCCATTGCTGCGGCGATAGGCTAGGCCCCTTTGTCATGCAAAATGGAGAAAGTATGCCTTTTTGCATACGGGGTGGCAGAAGTACTAACGCGTCCAAGTTCCAGCCAGTTTGCAGATTAATTCGTTTAGTAGTTAACAAGTATTTACAGTCTTTATCTATATTTATATAAATTATCTTATCTTTGTCACTGAGGCGATGCGGGCTTCCATTGGATACCCGAGGCGCATGGGCCGAAGCTCTGACACCGCGCGTTAACCGGCTCCTAAAACTGCCTTTTGAGCAATTTAAAAACCATGTTAAAGCGACTTTGTCGAAAAAGGGATATTACAATGTTCAAGATAACTTAAATGACGGGACTGTATGGGGTTATCTGGCTCAACAGATTGCTGTTAATAACTTTGTAATGATTTCTTCCTGCTTATTAATTATAATAATTACTGTCGTAATATTTGTATATTGGTTAAGCACAACCAATTTTTAAAACAGATCTAAACATCCATTTGTGGGTGTTTCTAAGCCCCGTCTACCACAGTGGTCCAATGTAGAGAAGAGGCAAAAAATTACGATTGCTAAGTCTATGTAAATATCCACAGTAAAAAAAAACACAAATCAACACGTTATCGTTTTGCACTGTTAAAGTGACAAAATAAAATCTAAAAAATTTAACTTGTAACACAAGCTTCATATGTTTTAGAATTGAATGTACATTCAGCACACAAGCACACCATAGAAAAGTAGCATATTAACAAAGTGGGCGTTAAGAGTGGCGTCGTTGCTATGTGCGCATGCCGCGACAGGAAAAGGGCCCAAACTCAGCATAATGTCACAGGAAGCCCTGTGACGCTGGTTTTCATTAAAAAAAATGTTAGGCGTTATATGAACATGCGTTACTTAATGGAAATCACGTGTTAGATACACGTTAATCCCGTAAAGAAAAAAGGTTTTATAAATATTTCATTCAATAGTCAATAGTCAATAGTCAAAGTATTTTATTACTGTAGATATTTACATATACTTAGCAAACGTCATTTTTTGCCTCTTCTCTACATTGGACCACTGTGGGAGAAGAAGGGCGTAGAAACTCCCACAGATTTATTTTTAGATCTCTTTTAAAAATAGGTTGTGCTTAACTAATACAAATATGAAAAATTTAATTGTTATGATTAATAAGCAGGAATAAATAATTACAAAATTATTAACAGCAAGGTCTGTGTTGAGCCAGATTAACCCCATACAGTCCTGTCATTTAAGTAACCTTGAACATTGTAATATCCCTTTTTCGACAAAGTCGCTTTAACATGCTTTTTAAATTGCTCAAATGGCAATTTCAAAATCTCCAGAGGTATCTTATTGTAGTAGAGAATGCACTGACCCTTGAAAGAATTGCTAACCTTCGCGAGTCTAAAACGGGGCGCACATAGTCTGTGATTATTTCTTAGGTTAACATTACAGCTGTCGCTAAGTTTGGAAAATGTTGTAAGGTTCTTGCGTACATACATTATATTTTCGAAAATAAATTGACTAGCTACTGTTAGTATGTCAATTTCTTTAAAAAGCTCTCTTAAGGAGTCTGTTCGTTTTAAATTATAAATTGCTCGAATAGCTCTTTTCTGTAAAATAAAAATAGTTTGAATATCCGCTGCTTTCCCCCACAACACGATACCATAGGACATCACACTATGAAAGTAACTAAAATATACTAGCCTAGATGTAGCCACATCCGTGCTTTGTCTGATGTTCCTAACAGCGTAAGCCGCAGAACTTAATTTACCAGCCAATTTATCTATGTGGGGTCCACTTTTTTGTCCACTATTCACTTCAGTATATTATATAATCTATACTATTTGTAGGTTTCGTATGTTTTCAGACCGTGCTATCGTAATACGTAATCAAATAATTACTTGTAAAAGCAGGTATAAAGTATTTACTTCATTGTTAATTCATCAGAAGAAAACACGCGACAACAAACAATCAAAGCTTCACAGTAATATAGGGACTTTTTTGTTGTCTAAAGCATTATTATTATTATTATTATTTATTATTTATTATGCACAAGCAGCTTAAAGCTGATGCGTGCATATCAGTTCACATTTCACTGCACTTGTTTTATAGAATTGTCAAGTCTATTTTTAAAACTGTTCACTGATGGTGCACTAATAACAGTTTCTGGAAGTCTGTTCCACTCGCGGACCACTCGGTTTGACAGAAGGACTCGGTTTGCGTGGGTCACTTGTAAACGAGACCCGTTGGAGTTTCAGTGCGTGTCCTCTGAGATGGTGATTCTGGTTCATCGTAAACATTTCCTTCATAGTCGATACATCATAGTAGTCAGTTAGAATCTTATATGTTTCTATGAGATCTCCACGTTTACGTCGTTACTCTAGAGTGCTCAATCCTAGCTCTGCAAGTCGCTGCTCATAAGGCTTGTCACAAAGTCCTACTACCATCTTGGTTGCTCTTCTTTGGACTTTCTCCAGCAAGTCTTTTTCCTTCTGGAAGTAAGGGCTCCATATTTGGAAAGCATACTCAAGGAGTGGTCTGACATAAGTCTTGTAAAGTCTCAAGAATAATTATTTGTCAATATAATCAAAGGATTTCCGAATCATATATGTTAGCGAGTTGGCTTTCTTAGTAATTGAAAGTATATGAGTCTCCCATTTAAGGTCAGTTGATATTGCGACCCCCAGGTCTCTTTGTGTTGTAACAGGATCCAGTGTTTGCATATTAATGCTGTATGGTAACTTTGGATTATTGTTCCCAACATGCAGAACCGTACACTTTCCAGGATTTAAGGTTATTAGCCAATTTTGTGTCCATTCAAAAATGCGGTTCAAGTCTTCTTGTATTATATTGTGCGATATTAGCGGATTTCCCATGATTTTTGTATCATCTGCAAATAGTGAAAGTCCAGACTTTATTATTACCTTTAGGTCAGTTAGGTATACGCAGAATAAAATTGGTCCAAGCACTGATCCTTGTGGGACACCACTCAGGACGTTGTAGGAATCTGAGTGGTCATTCTTAACTCTCACCCTAAAGGTACGATCGCTGAGGAAGTTTTCTATCCACATAAGAAGGTTATCACGAATTCCAAAGTGTTGCAGTTTCGAGACTAGTCTTTTTATAGGAACGCGGTCGAACGCTTTCTCATAGTCTAGATAAACAACATCTCATCATATCAGGCACGCGGTCATTCCAATTTGCTGTCCAGTAATCTAGGCATAGCAGAAGGTTGGTCACCGTGGAACTTCTTGGAACAAATCCGTGTTGTTCATCAGTTATATTCTGCTCTTTGGATAGGAATTCGCGGATTTTTGTGACAATTATCTTTTCCATTGCCTTGCAGATGATGCTTGTGAGACTTATTGGGCGATAGTTGGCTGCGACAAGTTTATCTCCTTTCTTATAAATCGGCGTCACAACTGCTTCCTTCCAGTCATGCGGTAGACTACCCGTTCTAAAGGACTGTTCCATAATAGATGCAAGTTTACAGTTCAGAACATTTTTGCATTTGTTGAGCAGTATTGCAGGTATCCCGTCTGGTCCCATAGCTGTGTCATCGTTGAATGTTTTCATCATCTTTGTGACTTCATCTGGCGAAAACTCAATATGGTCAAGTGAGTTTAATAAGATTGGTACATCTGGAGTAGGAATTTGTAAGTTGGGCGGTTCTCTTATATAGGATTTTTCAAATTGTTTGGCAAAGATCTCGGAGACTTCATTGTTTTTACAAGTAACCGTCCCTGTGGAGTCATCTTTAAGTGAAGGTGGTAAAGCTACTCTGAATGTAAGCTGTTGGCGAATGTACCCATAAAAGCATTTCGGGCTACTGTTAACTATTCCTCTTTCAAACTTAATCCTGACTTCTGCAATGATTCTATTGTTGATTTTTATGTAATCTTCATATGCCTCTGTTATTTTTGTCAGTCGATATAGTTGCCATTTTTGAAGTTTTTGTTGGGTGGGTTTGACTATCTCTGGGCCTATCCATGGTTTTCTGTGGTTGTGGTGTTTGCTCGGTCTTCGAAGAGGTATTGTTGTTTCTATGGTTTGTATTATAGTAGTCTTGAACTCATCCCAGGTATTGTTAACGTCATTGTGACTAGGACTATTCATGTGTTTAGAAGCCAACATAGACGACACAGATTCATAGTTAGCTCCAAAGAAGTCTCTTCTCGGGGGCTTGTTCAACGATTTTGATGAAAATCCACTCTCAAATTGCAGTGTACCAATTAGAACCATGTGGTCACTTTTACCTATTGGTGGGTGATGAATAATGCTTGTGCATAGGTTTTCATCATTGCATAGTATAAGATCTAGCAATGATTCTTCATTGTTACGTTTTCGTGTAATATCTGTTACTAGTTGGTATAGATTGCTATTGGTAAACATATCCACAAATTTTTCATGAAGCGGTTTGTATCCATCTAGGTTTTGTAAGGGCCACTCAAGGAAGTTTAAAATCTCCCGCAATTAAAAGGTTTTGTTTTGCATCAGCTGCTTTTTGTATCGTTTCGAACAGTAGTTGATCTGAGGTTTTATAGCTGTACTCTGTTGGACGGTAGACTCCTCCGATGAGTAATTTAAAATTGCCATAGGTGATGTTTACCCAAAGGGCTTCCACCTCAGGTAAGTTGCTGAAGGTCGGATGTAAACTAGTTACAATAGGTATGTTGTTGAGTTCGTGTGCAATATATATGGCTACTCCTCCATATCCACTGTCGTTGCTTCTATCTTGTCTAAAAAGCGTATATACCCTAATGTCTATCAAGTTGTTTGTGATTTTGGATTTTCGTTGGGTCTCTGTTATAATAATAAAAGTAGGGTTTGTTTTGCCAATTTCCCATAAGAATAAATCTCGTTTTGCCTTTAAAGATGCCAAGTTCGTGTAGAAAAACGTTAATTGCGTCAGACCATTAGTTAAGACTTTTTTGTGGTTTCATCGATGTGTGTTGTTATGATCAGTTTGTTGTTAACATATCTGATGGTGAGGTTATCCTCACCTATTTCAATTCGTTGTGTGAGTTCTCGTCGCAGATTTTTCAGGTGGTCGCGCTGGCACGGGGTGAGGTCATTTTTGGCCGACATACCCCCTCTAAGCTTTTTACCATTCTTTAATACCTGGATCGCTGCTTTCCTGTTTGGCAGTACTAGTTTGATGGGCCGAGGGCCCGAGCCAGGCTGGGCCAGGCATATAGATATTTTGCTGCTCATTAATAGTGCTGCCCATCTAGAATCGATTTCGATCGATCGAACTCGAGTGACACGTCTTATAATCGAATAAATAACAATTTTACACCACTTGCACCGGAATCAGCTGCGGGCTGCCGATCCAACCCCCAGCGTTTTGACACCAGCCCGTGGAGCGCGTCCAGTAGCAACCCGCGTCGCTGTAAGCGCCGGTTTTCGCGCGGGGCCAGCCTTCCAGTGTTATCTTATCGAATTACTAAATTAGTAACAAGGTTGTAGGTTCAGGGGGGGTTACCACAACCTTTATATATATTCAGACTAGGCTTAAAACAAGAATATCACCATGGCAACCATTTCCAGTCCAACACGCCATAATGGGCTTTCAATACCAACTTATCTTAAAACCGTGATGGTGATTAAAAACCGATCCGCAAATATGTTGTAAAACCAGAACTAGTAGTAGTAGTTTATCTACACACATATCATAAGCTCTCTTTGATGTGTTCAGGGACCGCATGTTTGACCGGCATTGTGGCATTGATCATTGCTTTGCAGTTGTTTAGCTTGTTTTGTAGTACCAACTTACAGACAAACTAAGGGCGGCACGCAGGCGGGCGTTGGCGTTCGAAATTTGAATATCATAATTTGACAAATTTTTGTACATTATGGTCATCATCTACAAATTTTCAGATAAGAAATGAGTTTTTACCAAATGCTGGTCTTAACGTGCGGTTTTTAGACGCAGTAAATAGGGTTTATGATACGTGTGTAGATGAAAATTTTAATAATATGTATGCTAATGTGTATGCGCCCCAACCCCCTACACACACACGCACACACACATTGAAACCGCAACCTAAGATTTAACTTTCGACGTCATACTTGTCCCTAACTTCAGTATCGGTCGTCCGGTCCCAAGAGTGCTAGAGGTACAAATGACGCTGAGCGCAGCACTCGGGGCCCCCGAGCCTTGTTTAATATTCAAGCAATTAGACCGCGACGTTATAAAGAACACCTTCTAGACAAAGACGAGGGCCCTTAGTATTGTTGTAAGGGCCCTTGAGTTTCATAGACAATGCGGTTTTGGTTTTTATTTAAACAAACAGGGGAACTTTGACATTTCGGGTTTTTTAAGGTACGGCGGGGTTTTCTAGTCTTGACTCTAGAATTACTCTAAAGTTTAACAACAATTATAATTTGTGAGTATTTATGACATTGTTGTTTGTATAAGTTACTTCTTTAAATCTATCATAATTAACAAAGGCAACAAATATAATGATCACCAAAATATTTTTTTCCTACCCAAAATGAGCAAATGCTACCCAAAATGGGTAAATGCTACCCACCAAAAATTGCAGAAAATATCAGGTCAAAATAATGCGGTAGCTTAGGTAAAGGGAGTGAGCGAAGCGAAGCCTCTTTTATCCTTTGTGTTAGGTTGAACATGTATAAGTACAAAAAAAATACTTAAAACATAAACTTAAGTACACAAAACATTAAAAAAAGTTTGGTGATCATTTATCCAAACACAATTTGGTGGTCGTTTACTAATTCTGGCGGTCGTTTCGAATTTATTGGTAGTAAAATAGGTGCGTTTTTGGTGATCGTTTAAACATAAACCATTAACAAACCTATTTAGATTGTATGTATTTGTACATTACGTGTAGTTTCGTTGTCCCCCTTGCCTCTGTCCCCATTATGGGGACAACAGAACGTCATGTACATTACTGCAGGGACCAGTAAGTAAGGCTAAGACCGGTAAGGATGGCACTTATGGTTTATTGTGAATATTTAATTTTATTCTTCTTTTTCTTCTGTTAGTATTGAATTCATAATTCCTAATCAGTATCATAATAGTAAAAAATACGAATGAACTGAGTTTTCCGCCATTTTACCACAGAGGAATAAATAGGAACAGAGAGAAAGGTTCTAAGTTCTAATAAAGTTTGTCATATGAGGTCACCCACTTATAATCTCAACTACTCATCATGGAACATCAATATTAGAATAACAACATTCTAATATTGTGATATCGTCTAGGGTGCCTTGCGGCCATAATTTTATGTGGTATGTGTGTTTTCCCTAGGGCCATTATTTACAGAGAAATATCTATAATAGTAGTTTATGTGACTGCTGAATAATGGAGGGCATTAAAACACGAGAGTGGGTTTATGAAACGAGCCGAAGGCGAGTTTCATAATAATATCACTCGAGAGTTTTAATGCCTAATTATGTACAGTTACATACACTAGTTTATCTACACACATATCATAAGCTCTCTTTGATGTGTTCAGGAACCGCATGTTTGACCGGCATTGTGGCTCTGCAGTTGTTTAGCTTGTTCTGTAGTACCAACTTCACGCAGGCGGGCGTCGGCGTTCGAAATTTGAATGTCAGTACCAACTTCACAGACAAACTAGGGACAGCACGCGGGTGGGCGTCGGCGTTCGAAATTTGAATGTCATTATATGTAGAAAAACTACATATAATGACCATTATGTGTAGTTTACCAGATACGAAACGAGTTTTTACCAAGTAGTTTAACATAATGCTGATCGTAACGTGCGGTTTTTGAACGCAGTAAAGAGGGTTTATGATACGTGTGTAGATAAAAAACATTATGGCGCATTATCTCCAGAAGGGAGAGGTGCACGATTAAAACGTATATGACCTAAAATGCGTATAACCTATAGCGGAATAAAAGTGAACAGTGACAAAAAGGTTTGTTTTTTTTTTTGAAAAAAAATTACAATTCTAAAAATATCAGGCAAAAAGACTTCAAAAAATCTGGCGCCTCCTTGCTTACACCTCGACCCAACATTCATATACTCACGGCTATATTCCCATAAAGGGGTAGCCCAGAGCTGCAATTGCGATACACTTCCATTCCCAGAATGGAATAACATCATATGTCAATGTTTTTCACCTAAAACGTGCTAGATTTTGCTATTTCTTGGGATCCAAAAATAATATCGATGTGGTTCCTGCGTAAAAAAGGTATAAAAATATCTTGAAACTGTGTGTTTGAAATTAGGAAATGATGAGCTGTTATGAACTTTATTTTAATATGGTTTTGACCACATTTTCAACCACCACGTAAAGAGTTGCTAATTTTAACTATGAACGAGCCTTAAATTCTACAAATTTACAGTGGCAGGTTTGTAACTAGTGGTTCTGTGAGAACAGTAGGCCACGCTTCGATTTCAAAAAACAAAATCCGCCCATATATAGCGCTACAGCAGCAGACTTTTCCCCCTCCACTCAGGGTTGCCAACCGTCAACAAAATTCTCTCGTACATATGCAGCTAAAAATTTCGTATTTTGACTTTCATACCTCGTACATTTATATATACAACTAAAGACGGCCGGCCGGCATGCAACGAATCACATCTGTGCAACGAATGGAACACATGTATAGATAAGTAACAGAGAACGTAGAAAGTTGCGCTCTTTGCGAAATTTCTACGTTCTCTACGGCTAATGCGAAGAACAAAATGTTTTATTAGTCGGGGATTTCCCGGTTGACGGGATAGCTAGGTACCATCAATCATCGCGTAAATGCAATAATGAAATTTTTGGTGTAAGAAGTTCCTACAAGTTCTGATAGATAGATGGCCCTAGTTTTTACTATTATATAATAGTGATGATAATAAAATGTTGTTCGTATGGCCATATCGTCAAAATCTCGTACATAATTGTACGAGGTTGATAGTGTCCTCGTACCTCCTACGGAAGACCACAAATCTCGTATTTGTACGAGGAACCTCGTACGGTTGGCAACCCTGCCTCCACTCCCCCTTTTGGATTTTTTTGGGACATCTTGTGTAGAATAAATTTCTCTTAGATTTGATAGAAATCCGTCAATAACGCTACATAAACGCTACAGCAAACTTCCACCTTCCCCATATTACCCCCTCCATTAAAAAATTGCGATCGACTGAAAATTTAAATTGAATCAAGGAACTTGTGTGCCAATTTTCGTCAAAATCGGTTGGCAAATATGAACAGTAGGCGAGAACAGACAGACGGACAAAAGCATTTTTGGCCCATCTCGAAACTTCGCTTCGCTCGCACGCTCAATACAATTGTGTGCACCGAAAAAGCTTAATGCAAATAAAATATAACAGTATTTTGATAACAACTTACCAATTTTGTGGAGTTTTTTGTTACATAATTACAAATATATACAAGTTCTGTGTTAACGGGTCCTGATGTAAATAAAAACAGTTGAAGATAAATGTCCGCCCATTATTTTCCAGTGTCGCGCTTTCCGAAGCAAAAGGGTCTATCTACTCGACGACAAAAAATGGAACGTTCCCAATATCGCTGATATTGAACGAACTCCCCGAGTCTACGGCGCAACGAACTAACAATGAGAACGACAAGTAAGTATGTCTCCTCGGCTCACACGATGTCTCTCCTTTCAACTCCTCGGCGTAACACTGCTGTTTACGAACACTTGTGTAGGTAAGGGCAATCCGACTGTATGTAGGACGCACATCCCTGCGCTATGCTATTATTCATATTAATATTCTTTATTGCATAGATAATATAAAGTAAATACAGACAGTTACAAGAAATGGCAGAGGTGAACTTATCACTAAAGAGATATTTCTTCCAGCAAACCTAGGCAAGACAGGAGAGTTTATGAAACAGGTGAGTCCTAGTGCGCAATAAAACTACGAAAATGACTTTCAACATATTTTTTAAATATAATAAATAAATAAAATATACGCACATGTATAAACTATAACATATTATACATATACTTCCATAGATATGGTACCATTTACGGAAGAGAAAGAAAATGCACTTTCAATCTTTTCTTAATTTAAGGACAAACCCTAATAGAGCAGGAAAATGAGATCTAGTTTGCTGGAAGAAATATATCTTTTGAGATTATTTCGCCTTTGCTTATAGCATTTCTTGTAACTGTCTGTACCTTTATATTATCTATGCAATAAAGAATATGAATATGAATAATAGCGCAGGGATGTGCGTCCTACATACAGTCGGATTGCCCTTACCTACACGAGTATTCGTAAACGGCAGTGTTATGCCGAGGAGTTGAAAGGAGAGACACCGTGTGGGATTAGGGATAGGGGGGACTATTAGGGATAGTACCTCAATTTTCACTTTTAAGAAAAGATTGAAAGAGCGTTTCCTTTCTCTTTTCCGTGATAGATACCATATATGAGTAAGTATGTGTATCATATAGTTTATACTATCTATTGTATATTTTTTATGTAACATGTGGTGTTTCCCACTGCTGGGTTTGCCCAGGTCTTCCCACTTTTAGTCTACACCTCTCTATCTTTTGCCTTCTCTTGCCAATCAGGGAGATAGCTCTACAGATCCTCGCGCCATCTTCTCCTGGGCCTACCTTTTCGGCGGTGTCTGTCTTGAGTTACCCAGTCGGCAGCAATCTTTGCCCACCTATCGGGGTCCATACGACAAACATGTCCACCACAGTTCCACTTGAGTTTGGCACTCTCTGCCGCCACGATTTCCTCACTCATCACCATGAACATCAGTATTAGGTCATCATCATCAATCAGCCCACATCAGTTGCGGGTTCGAGTCCCGGTGGGGGGCAAATATTTGTTTCACGAGAACGGATATTTGTACCCTAGTCATGGTTGTTTATCTATCTAAGTATAATATTTATCTATCTATATAAGTACTTGTATCGTTGTCTAGTACCCAAGATACAGGGAATCCTAGTTTGGGGTTTGATCAATGTGTGTAAATAGTGTCCAAGGTATTATTAATAATATTATTATTCACCCACTGCTGGCTGTTTATTATATAATTAAAATAAATTAAAGAAATAACGAAATTACAGTGGTAACTTCACTGGAGTTGAAAGTGTTGAAACACTCGATTTCTGGGGTTCCAAAGATGAGTTGATGCTGTCCAATGACCTGAACCTGACGTATGCTGAGGTGGAATCGAGGAGACTGTGGAAGAGGAGCATCAATGATGCAGTCTCCAAGAATATTACGCTGGTGTTAGAAAACCTTCTGAAGAATTATGAGAATTCGCAACTACCGACGCATGGGAAAGGTATTTGAGTGCCTTTATGATGTATCTACATATTACACTTTTACTTGAGCAACTCTTTGTACAACGCCATTAAAGTGATCTAGGATTTCAAATCTATTGTGATTGTTCTCGGAAATTTCAGCCTTCAAGCTTCTATCATTCTTAATTGGATGAAGACATTTTGATATGTTACGTGTTTTTTTTTTTCCAGGGTATCCTACTGTGGTGCAAACTAATATACTGATTAGGAGTATGGGTCCGGTCTCAGAACTCGACATGGTAATTTCATCCTAATTCCCACTTTAATATTATCTTGCAGCCGTTCTCTCCCTAAATATGCGCATATCGACAAACGTAGTTTTTTTTGCTGATCGTACAACACTTTCTTCACTGCAGCACGTGAAAATGAACTAGATTAATATAGACATTCATTTGTTTCATTAAGGTTACGAAAGAAAATATAATACATTATTGCAGTGGCTGGGAAAGTCGGTAATTGCTTGACAAAGTCAGGCAATTGACATTTCCGCCAGAGGTTTTTTTTAAAAAAAAAAGGTAATGTAAGGTCGCAGCAGTTCTTGAACACCACCTATAATTGCCTACCTAATCTGTAGGGCTAGGGAGTTTAATTAGGAAGACGTTAGTAACACCAAACTTGTGTTTATTGATCAAATATGGTTACAATTTATATAAAAGGGATTAACCTGGCTCGAAAGCCATTAAGCTAATCCTAACTATCTAATTTGCATCGGTCGTGAAGTGTGTCACATCTACTTTTCACATCAAAGCTTCTTTCTTTTAAAATTACAAATTACCTAACAGTGTCATAGCGAACACGCACTCTAAAGAGGCCCGTATACAATATTATCGCATAGACAAATATCGAACCTAACTATATACCTTACAATATAAATGTAAATGCCACAGAGAAATAGATGTTGTCAACTCTTTCTTTTTAGCAGGGCATTTCAGCTAGTTTTCCTGCCAACGTTAGGCAATATTTTCACATGTTCGGCCCGGTCTTGTGTATTCCCGGTAGAATCCAAAGCAAAATTAAAACATAATAAAACATGAAATCAGTGCATGGTCACTGATATTCGAATTTAATAAAACTGAGTGTGTGCATTTCCTTTCTCCTCCGTAAAAGGTACCATATCTATGTTGGTATATGTATGATTTATTATAGTTTATGTATGTTCATGCCATATATTGTATTTTATGTAGTTGAAGTATATATTTTTATTTTATATTTGTTATAGTTTATATTGATTTTGGAAGTAATTTTCGTTCGTATGTATAGAGTGTTATTGCGAACTAGGACTTTTCTGTATAATTAACTCGCCTGTCTTGCCTGGGTTTGCTGGAAGAGATAAGCTCGCCTTTGCTTATTACATTTTTTTATTTGTCTGTAACCTTATATTATCTATGCAATAAAGAATATGAACTGTACTTTCATACTTCAACATTCGAAATTTAAATAAATCTCAACTTTCACAGTTCGATTTCAGGCGCATTTCTTTTGTTTAAATTAAAATTAGAATCTCCTCTTTACTCGGCTGAAAAATTGATATCTCGCGTATTGTATTTCCGAAGGAAATATCTAAACCGCGCATGTTTGCGAATAGGACATTGTTGTTCTATCATACACAATCAGTAACGAGACCATTCTTAATGGCCACTCATTCTGATTGATTTTGTGTCAGTGATTGTATGGACGCTTTGACGCCTACCGAAACAAGTGGCTGCAAATTCCCAGAGAATTGATTTTTATTTCCTCGCAGTAGTCGTTAAAAGTACTTTGTCATGTCTCAGCCAAAAGTGCCATAGATGGACTCCTCTCTTAGAAAGCCTCGCCTGCGGCTAGGCCCTGAAACTCACTGGTCAATCTATTGCTCACTTTCCAGTCTCTACAACAAAATGTACTATTACTAATATCGGAATAGTTTCAGTATTACTAAAGCATAAACTTACTTGCAGGACTATTCCATGGATTGTTACTTCAGGCAGTACTGGCGCGATACACGTCTCTCTTTCCTCGGACCCATACGTTCTTTGTCACTCTCCATCAAAATGCTAGAAAGAATATGGCGTCCAGACACCTACTTCTATAACGGGAAGCATTCGTACGTCCACACCATTACTGTGCCCAACAAGCTGCTGCGGATCAGTCAGCATGGTGACATCTTGTATTCTATGAGGTAAGGTGACTTAAACTATCATGATTTAGTTAATTAATTCATTTATTTAATTCCCCTAGTTTGACTTCAAGTTCAAGCCCTATTTCTTCCTCCCCTCCTCATCCAAACTTTTGCTGCACGGAATCACAAACCAAAACGTCATCTGTGTTTATATTTTTTGTTTTTTGTAATTTTTTCAAAAAGCGCCAAATAAATTTTGATAAAATTTATAGGGGACCACCTCTGAAGTATGACCTACCATCGAAACAATAATCATCAAAATCGATTAATAATTGAAAGAATCGTCGCGAAACAAAATTACAACAACAAAAAAACAGTCGAATTGGGAACCTGCTCCTTTTTAAAGGTTGAAAATCGGAGTTCGGTGATAACAAAAAGGTAGCTGACAAACATAAACATTTACAATAAGACATTGCTTCTGGCCCCATAATAGGATATCCTGTGTCGTGGGAACCAGAAACAGCGACGTCACCACATATAAACATCCAAGACTTTTTTTTTCTTCATCCCCAGCCGGGGATCGAACCCGAGACCTCTCGCATGGTAGGCAGAGCCATAACCGAAGCGCCACAGAAGTCGACGATAAATAGATACATACATAAATTACGTCTGGCGTTGTCAATTCCAACATACCTAATACGAAATACCTATGTATTTCGTAACTATATTATACAAAATGGATACCAAACACTATTGGATTGACTGGCGTTTCCATGTACGATAAGTCCTACATACATTCTGATCAATTTAAATTGTAACGAAAACTCACGCACAATATCACACGGATTTTCACCCACACAACCATAAATTAAGTGCAAAGTATGGCTATATAGTAATAATAATAATAATACCTTGGACACTATTTACACACATAGATCTAGCCCCAAACTAGGATTCCCTGTATCTTGGGTACTAGACAACGATACACATACATATAAATATTATACTTAGATAGATAAACAACCATGACTAGGGTACAAACTCCGTTCTAATCAAACAAATATTTGCCTCCACCGGGACTCGAACCCGGGGCCCTTGGCTTCGTAGGCAGGGTCACTGCCGACTCGGCCATCCGGGCCATCTGTGATACTAGGATAATTCTTTGGCTCTAAGGATGTAAATGTGAGCAACCAGTAAACACAACACAGGCTGTTCGATTCCAAATCGATATTCGATCGATGGTTTCGGAACGGCCATTTTGAATTTGACGTTGCTGCCAACCTGGCAGTTTTTGACAACTGACAGACGAAAAGCCCTCGCAATGTAACGCGTATTGATTAGGGTATTGAATTTAAATCGCAAGCCATCTGGAATGTATTCGGGTTCCCCTCAGGATTGTCTATATAGCTGAGTGTGTTGTGGTTCCCCGAACCAGATAAAGTTCGCATTTACGTGGCCGATTGGTTTTCCCACGTAACATAACCTGTGTTGGAACACTGTGCTCGTCGAAGCTGGCCTGCCAGTCATACCTGGTTGGCTGAAGAACCTGTCTACCAAGAAGAGCCTAGGGTGCACCCGGGCCTTGCAGAGAGACAGGAAGTTGACGGGACCGAAGCACAGACCAGGTTAAATCGACTCCATAATTAATAGCTCGGTGAATCGCCGACGTTCACACTTCTTGGCATCTGATCGCTACGCTACCTCGTAGCTGATGGGCCCCTGCGAGGTCATTAGGTGCCGAGAAGCCTGAACACTTTGGTAGTAGAGCGTGGTTTCCTGAGATTTGCAGCCGTCAAGGGCTCCAGGAACCCACGATTTGGGACTATCAATCTGTAGGTATAGGCGGTTATTAGCTAACTTGGTGTTGTTCCTGTATCCACATAGATTGGTAGTATTGTAAGCTATAAGTCTATTGCTGGTAGTAGACAGACAGATATTACAGTTTTCCCTAAATGACCAGTTGTACTGAGATGTGACTCAGAATAGTAGGTACTCAACTTAGGTACATTGTAGGTGAATTGAAATTTGCATTGAAGTACCAGTTAGTCAATCTATTAGTGGTCTAGTAATGCTAATGAATGTTTAGTTAACATAGGTAGTTACATCTATTGATAGCAGGCTATTACATTGTTTTCAGTTTATAGCAATTTATAACTTGAACTAATATTGACTATCTGTGTGTGTTATAATGATAAAGGGAAACTAAATTGTATTTACAGAATTTATATAGATATAAAACTCGGTTCCTATTGTTTAAGGAAAACAGCATTGTTTAAGTTGTGGTTTAGGGTTCCCTCGTTTGGGTTATAGACTGGAGGGTCCAATAAAATTTAGTTACTGCAAATTGTGAGTAAGTATCGTTCCGATCATGTCGTTATCTGAAATCCAGAAGGGTGTTTCTAAGGAACTCAGATGGTTTTCCTCCGCACACGGTCTGATAGACCGTTTAGATAGGCATGATGTGGTATTGGAGCGGTCTATGGACGTTAAGGAACGTTACAACAGGGTGCTCGAATTGTCCGCGCAGGCGGAATCAGTTGATGGTTGCGCACCTGACAGGCTGTCACGGTTGCTAGGGGATGTCGACCAATGTATGGAGATGGCAGCTGCTATCACGCAGAAGGCTGCGGACATACGTAGACAGCGCGAGTCCAGCCATGGTGGTGACATTGAAGCACCTCTGCCGCTTCAGGGTTCGGGGTCCAGGTTACCTGCCATAACTATGCCTACTTTTGACGGAGTGTCCGGTGAATGGATGAGCTTCATCAATCTGTTCGACAGTTTGGTGCACATGCGATCGGACATTACCAAGTCTGTCAAGATGGCTCAGCTGGTGGCAGCATTGAGGGGTGAGCCTAGGGAGCTGGTCGCTCATTTGACAGTTACGGAGGGTAACTATGAAACGGCCAGACAATTGTTGGTCAGACGTTACCATAACAAACGGAGGTTGGCCGATGCCCAACTGAACCGTTTGTTTAGTATCCCGGTTGTGAACAAGGTCGGGGCCATACAGACGGAGGTTTTGAACCCATTGTTGTCCGTCACCAAGGCTCTAGAGAATCTTGGACTTCCGGTTGGTGAATGGTCGTACCTACTGCTGTACATTGTACTTTCCCGCCTACCCGCTGACGTGCAGACTCGTTTCGAACAGTCTCACGGGAGGTCGGCCGAGGACCTGCCCGCCTTCTCCGACTTGGTCGGATTCTTGGAAGAGGAGGCTCGACGGGCAGAGAATTTGGGGTTGACGGTCACCCATCCTTCGGAGCCACAGAGAGCTGCCGGGAGCGCTGTGAGTAGGGGCCCTCCGACGAGGAAGGACCGCACCAACCGGCAGTCGTATGGGACTGTGAGTGCATTGACCCCACATAGTGAGACCTGCCCATGTTGTAGGCAGATTGGCCATGCTGTGGCCAATTGCAATAAGTTCGGGGAACTTAGGGTTCAGGGACGGCGCCGGATGGCCAAGCAGCGGAGCTGGTGTTTCCTGTGCCTCGGGCCACACACGGCTAGGTACTGCACGCGCACAAAAATGTGCGGATATTGTGGTGGGGCCCACAACAATCTGTTGTGCATGAACCGGTCCGGCCAACAGCCACCACAGGGCCGTACCCAGGGTGACACGGCATGGGGCCCTGAGAATTCGTTTGCGACTCGGAGCGCAACTCAGGGGCCAATGTCCCCACGTGCACAGGGCGGTACTGGGGTGCAGGGCCGCACTCAGGGTCATCACATGGGGGGCCCTGAGTTTTCGGTTGCGACTCAGCATCCGACTCAGCGGGCAATGGGGCCACAAGCACGCAGCCACCCAGGGGTGCAGGGCCGCACTCAGGGTCATCACATGGGGGGCCCTGAGTTTTCGGTTGCGACTCAGCATCCGACTCAGCGGGACATTGGGTATGTTGAGCAGGCCGTAACGGGCGGGTGGCATGGGACACCTTCGAGCTATGCGGATGCGGTTCGGACGCCGCCTCAGTTGTCGCCCCGCTCGTCGCCTCGTCCTCGTCGGTCGCATGTGATGTCCCCCCCGCTCATGGAGCGGCCACGGTTGAATTCACGCCCACCCCCCTTCGGGGGGCGTCGTAGGGTGGCAATGGAACCGGCGCGTGGGCCATTTGTACAATGGGACCCTCTGGCGTATAGCTGCCTACCTGATCGGTTACAGGCACAGTGGGGCCCCGGGGGCCCTCGCTAGGAATTTGCGGCCCAACAATTTGTTGCCCCCCAACCGGAGACGGTGGTGTTACCGATCGCCTCTGTGCTTGTTTGGGATTTGGCGGGCAACCCAACATACGTTCGCGCCCTATTAGATTCTGGAGCTCAGGGCTGCATTGTATCGAACGATTTAGCAAAATGGTTGGGCCTCAAGGTAAATAGGTATAATAAATCAATACGGGGCGTGGGGAATGTTACGGTTACGAATGTAGTTGGTCAATCGGTGATCACGTTCTCTCCACGTTATGACATTTTGACAAAAACATCCGTGCAAGCTTTAGTAATGACGCATGTCATGGGCAAACACCCCTTGGTGAAGTTGAATCCGGCCGTTCGATTCCTGACGTCAGGACTCAAGTTGGCGGATCCCGATTTTGACACTCCAGCCCCGGTCGACCTGCTACTGGGAGCAGACGTTCTGGGTAGGTTTCTGTTGTCGGATCGGCGAGTTCTTCAGCCGGACGGGTTGATTGCTGTGGATACTAAGTTTGGTCACGTGATCATGGGTCCGGCATTGCCAATGGTTAGGCCTGCCGAGTCAGATGGCATACTTATTGGCTCAGCGTTGTCAGACGCTATCCAACGTTTCTGGGAGATAGAGGAACCTCCCACCGCTCGTCGAGTCGACGCAGACGAAGAAGAGTGCGAGTTGTTTTACCAGAATAGTACTGGTCGCCTTCGTTCTGGTCGTTTTGTAACTCGACTGCCTTTCAGGGCCGATCGACCGCCACTAGGAGAATCTAGGAAGATGGCTGAGACGAGATTGATGTCGATGGAGCGTAGGATGTCAAGGGACGCCGTATTTAAACAAAAATACGTCGATTTCATGAGGGAGTATGAGTCGTTAGGACACATGTCGGTATCGGGTGTGGACTGGAGATCTGAGGATCATTGTTTCCTTCCACACCATGCCGTCCTGCGAACCCCTACCGGCAAGATTCGAGTTGTTTTTGATGGGTCAGCACCTACCTCGAACGGGATGTCCCTGAATCAGTGTCTACATTCGGGACCCAAGTTGAGTCGTGATATTTCGGATATTCTCACGAGCTTTCGGAGGCACCAGGTTGTATTTGTCGCAGACATTCGGATGATGTTTAGGCAAACGGTAATTCATCCGGCTGACAGAAGGTATCAGTTGATACTTTGGCGTGAGTCCACAGCCGAGCCAGTCAAGGTCTATGAGTTGAACACGAACACGTATGGGTTACGGTCTAGCCCGTATTTGGCGATGCGTACCCTGCGGGAGTTGGCGTCGCGTGACCGTGTGAGCTATCCTAGAGCCGCCGCTATCCTGGAGCAAGATTTGTACGTCGATGACGTCTGCACAGGGGCAGCCAGTGTAGAGGAAGCTCTGGACCGACGTGACGAGCTCATTCAATTGCTGGAACGAGGCGGCTATGAACTACGCAAGTGGATGTCCAACTCCCCTGAGTTGATGGTTGGTCTCCCAGATGAGTTTCAACAAGACCCGCACGTTTTTGAGAATCCTGACAACCCTAACATGTTGTCAGTGCTTGGAATTCAGTACCGGCCCGTCCATGATGAGTTTACCTATCGGGTGGTTTTAGAAACACCGAAGGCCTGGACGAAGCGGTCAGTACTGTCAACGATTGCGAGAACGTTCGACCCGAATGGATGGATTTCTCCAGTCACCTTTGCTCTCAAATGTTTTATGCAAAGGCTATGGGCGGCTCAGTTGACCTGGGACACCCACCTCTCAGGTGATTTGTTGACTGATTGGACGCAAATGTTCACCTCGCTATCGGACATAAATAATGTATCGCTGCCGAGGAAATTGGTCCCTGCTGGGGATTACAGGGCAACCCTTCACGGGTTTTGTGATGCCTCTGAACGAGGGTTTGCGGCAGCGGTTTATTTGCGAACCGTCACCTCCACCGGGGAGGTCGACGTGCGTTTGGTTTTGGCAAAAAGCAAGGTAGCGCCTATTCGGACAAGGATGACGATTCCAAAACTGGAACTGTCCGGGGCTGCTCTTTTGACCAAACTTTTGAATCACACTCTAACAGTGTTGCGTGGGTCAGTGGTTTTGGAGGATACGGTGTACGCGTGGACGGACAGCCAGATTGTTTTGTGCTGGCTGAAGGCTTCGGTCCATAACTTAGAGGTTTTTGTTGCGAACCGTGTCTCCCAGATTGTGTCGTCTGAGGTCCCACTGACCTGGAGACATGTACCAGGAGAATTGAACCCGTCTGATTGTGCATCCAGGGGATGTCGGGCTCCTGAACTCGTTAGACACCATTTGTGGTGGGGACCACCCTGGCTTGCCAGGAGAGAATCGGACTGGCCCCACAGCCATGTAGTAGTATCTTCGGATCATGGCCCCAGAGCGGCCGTGCATGTTACCCAGAAGGCTGAGGACCCTGACGCCGGGTTTCTGCTGGACCGGTATAGCTCACTTGACAAGTTGATAAACGTGTCCACTTGGATTGGGAGATTCGCTCGAAATTGTCGTACTCCTCGCGATCAGCGAACGTTGAACCCTATTCTGAATCCGGCAGAGCGAAACGAGTCGCTACTGAATTTGGTCCGGTTGGTACAGTCCTCGAAGTTTGGGGCAGAATTGGAGATTATACGAAGTGGACGTTCGAAATTGAAGGGAGCCGTCGCGCGTCTCAACCCCTTTGTTGATTCGACCGGGTTACTTCGGGTAGGAGGAAGATTGCGCAATGCGAATCTGTCGTATTCGGCTCGTCACCCACTTCTGCTCCCCAAGGGGGGACAGTTAGTTGAATTGCTGGTGACTGATCGTCATATTAAAAACGCGCATGCCGGCTGTAACGCGTTGTTGGTTGGAGTTTTGGATCTTATCTGCCCGCCGTGTCATACGGAACATCGTGTTTCGGTGCATGCCTTGTTATCGACTTAAGGCTGCCACGATGCAACCTCTCATGGGGGACTTGCCCCCTGATCGTGTGAATGAGGTCAGACCGTTTTCAGGTGTTGGTACGGATTTTGCCGGACCGTTTATGGTGAAGAGTTCACGATTGCGTACCGCTAAGCAATACAAGGCGTACCTATGTGTGTTTGTTTGTTTATCCACCAAGGCGGTACATCTCGAGCTCGTTGCTGATCTCTCGACAGAGGCTTTCATTGCTTGTTTGGATAGGTTTGTTTCTCGAAGGGGACTTCCAACTTTGATCCGCTCTGATAACGGCACTAACTACGTCGGTGCGGAACGATACTTACGAGAGATAGTCAACTTTTTGAATGTAAATAAAGTGGATATTGGAACGGCCCTCTCCCGTCGGGGTATACAGTGGACCTTCAGCCCACCGATTTGCCCCCACTGGGGTGGGATTTTTGAGGCCGTAGTTAAGTCAGCTAAGACGCACTTGGGGCGTATAGTAGGTCAGACCGCGCTGACTTTTGAGGAGCTCGCGACATTGTTTTGTAAGATCGAGGCCGTTCTCAATTCGCGACCGTTGTGTCCGCTCAGCTCGGATCCAAATGACCTGGAGGCTCTGACCCCAGGCCATTTCTTGATAGGACAGCCACTTAACGCGTTGCCCGAGCACCCCTTCAAGGGAGTGAAATTGTATCGGTTGTCAAGGTATCAGATGTTGCAGCAGTTTACTCAGAATTTCTGGAAGCGTTGGTCGCTCGAGTATCTGCATATCTTACAACAGCGCCTTAAGTGGACTGACAAAACCAGCCCCCCTAGTGTTGGTGACCTCGTTCTGGTTAAGGATGCTAACCTACCGCCACTACGTTGGCGCAGGGGGCGCATTGTTAACTTGTTCCCTGGCAAGGACGGGACCCCCCGGTCTGCGGAGGTTCTAGTAGGAGGCTCGGTTCTAAAACGAGCGGTAGCAACGTTGTCTCGGCTGCCCGTAGATTAGGGGACAGGTGGGTGCCTGTCCGGGCGGGTGATTGTTCGATTCCAAATCGATATTCGATCGATGGTTTCGGAACGGCCATTTTGAATTTGACGTTGCTGCCAACCTGGCAGTTTTTGACAACTGACAGACGAAAAGCCCTCGCAATGTAACGCGTATTGATTAGGGTATTGAATTTAAATCGCAAGCCATCTGGAATGTATTCGGGTTCCCCTCAGGATTGTCTATATAGCTGAGTGTGTTGTGGTTCCCCGAACCAGATAAAGTTCGCATTTACGTGGCCGATTGGTTTTCCCACGTAACATAACCTGTGTTGGAACACTGTGCTCGTCGAAGCTGGCCTGCCAGTCATACCTGGTTGGCTGAAGAACCTGTCTACCAAGAAGAGCCTAGGGTGCACCCGGGCCTTGCAGAGAGACAGGAAGTTGACGGGACCGAAGCACAGACCAGGTTAGATCGACTCCATAATTAATAGCTCGGTGAATCGCCGACGTTCACACTTCTTGGCATCTGATCGCTACGCTACCTCGTAGCTGATGGGCCCCTGCGAGGTCATTAGGTGCCGAGAAGCCTGAACACAGGCATTTAAAATGGGCAACAAATATAATAATATAATATAATTAATGATCACCAAAATATTTTTTTCCTACCCAAAATGGGGATCAGCAAAAGTTGCAGAAAATATCAGGGCAAAATATTGCGGTAGCTTAGGTGAAGGGTAAATGGGGTGAGCGAAGCGAAGCCCCCTTTATCCTTCGTGTTAGGTTGAACATGTAAGAACAACAAAAAATGCTTAAAACATAAACTTATGTAAACAAAACATAAAAAGAAGTTTGGTGATCATTTGACCAAACACAATTTGGAGGTCGTTTACTAATTCTGGCGGTCATTTCGAATTTATTGGTAGTAAAATAGGTGCGTTTTTGGTGATCGTTTAAACATAAGCCTTTCAAATGCCTAGCTTGGTCGTTGGCCTGCTTCATGACAATTGTAACTTTATGACTATTTTATGTTCTTGTAATAATTTTCTGTACTTTCATGTTTTATGAATAAACATTATCATGAAATCGTAGTGAACGGTGCCTCTCCGGCCAGGATCGTAGTGAACGGTGCCTCTCCGGCCAGGATCGTAGTGAACGGTGCCTCTCCGGCCAGGATTTTAAATCTGTTCCGGTTTTTTGAACCACACAAGTTTTGAAAGTACCAAAAATCTTATACTCATTCCTCTTCCCCCGGACCTCGGAACGAGTCAGTTGTGTTTTGGGTGACCGCTACGCCTATTTATTGCAATTTAATTAACTTTTACTAACATACTGTGTTACATTGTGGGGTGGAACCCACAAAACAATAATTAAAAAAACTTGAGATCTCCCAGAGGGCGCTGCTGAAGGTCAGTACATTTAAACCTTTCAGGTATCCGACCACCAGTTTATACGAATATTGTGGAGTGCTGTCCGTCCGTAAGCTTTTTATTATAGCCACATTAATGAAACAGCATGAAATATTGACACACAGATGCGACGTGGGAGATTTCGTGTTTGTCCTTTACCAAAATGTAGCACTAAATTTAGCTGTAACTTCTTTAATTTCCTGGGACCATATCTTTACAATAATGCAAATAGAATATTGAACATTCACGAACTAAACCCTTACGACTGTAAACTTAAGATAGCCAAGTGGCTGTCCGGCTTGACGTATGAAGAAACGGAGGCACTGTTGAGGGTTGATGAGTGACGTGTTGTCTTAAATGGATTCATGATACTTTACACTCTCATGCACACACACACATACACACACACACACACACATACATACATACATACATATAGACACCCTCATAAACAAACCAATACTCAAACATACTCACATAACACACACACCCTAACACAATGCTTATAGAGTTAAGTTACTTTGCATGCCCCTATAAGCATGTTTAAATTAATTTAAAAAATATTTGTTTTCTTTTTTCTTAATTCGTGTATACATTAACTAAAATATACTAGTTCACCAGTGGTCACCTAAAATGATATATAGGGTTGAGACCTACTTAACCTAAATCTACAGGGCTTTAGCCCTTTTTTGGGGAGTAGTGCACTCTTTATTTGAAATTTGTATCAACTTTTTGGTAAATAAAGATTTATTATTATTATTTATTATTATTTTTCACATATTAATAAAGTGTTAGCACCATTATGATTTTTGAAAGTTCTACAGAATGATTCCAATGATTATAAAATGGCATTTCTTAAATATTGGGCCATTAATATGACTGAGAACTGGGTTAATTAATTACATCGTCGCTGAACAAACACAGTTAGGTACAGCAAGTATTTTAATTGGCAATGGTGCAGTGAGAAATGGCCTACGCTCGTTTTCACGCCAGAAAAGGGTAGAGGCGAGACCGGCGCGGTTCTATAGTTATTTATATTATATTTTAGGTTTTAACGGTTTTAATTTTTCCATGAATTTCAAACAACCATCGTTAAAATATCCTGTAAACTCATTGTTGTAGAAGTTTTCCACTTGCACCTCCTTAGGAACTTCTTCTACAAGTACAAACAACACGTTTGAAAGGTAAGGAGTCGCTCGAAAAGTAGGTCTAAAAAAAATCTAGTGTCACATATTTTCTCTTACGGGTTGGCCGTGGCACAGCTCCCACTTTTAGCCAGATATTTAATACCCCTATTCGTAGGCGGACTTTACCATCATAAATGCGAGGACTAGAGACAATACGATCTGGCTAATCCGTTCCACCACTCAGGCTCAGGCCTTGTCTCTGAATAGAGTGATGGGAGCGAGACCTAAGAGGATTTATGAAAGGAGGCGGGTTAAAGTTTTTTATCGTCTCTGACATATAGATTCCTTCAAAATCCTCTAGATCTAGCCACAAAGTGGCTAAAACGGCAATACTGTTTTCTGCTACATGCAACAACAATGCACTTTTTAGGTTTGCCTTTGCTCGCTAGTGGCAGCACCTTGACCGTCTATTGTGACTTTTGACAGCAGAAATTGCGCAATTTTTGTCGATTGCTTACTTTTTGCAAGATACGAGATAATTGCGCCTGTCATACCATAAGTGCTCTGCGTCTAGAACCGCTCAGTCGCTCTATGACTGTTCTAAGCAGGCCTGCGCAAATATATTTTTTTCATACATATCATTGGTTAGCTGCAACCGCAATCACTTAGTGCGTAGGCCCACTAACTGGCAGACAAGTACCTATCAACAAGATATGAAAATAAAAGCGGTCAAGTAAGACGTCGGACCCGCAAAAGAAAGGTTCCATACCATTGTACACGGAAAAACGTGAAACGACAGTCTTTTGTAAAGTCCATTTCACGAAAAAAGTCCCGCAGACGCAGCGCTGTATTCGAGTGACATAATGTTGCCAGGGTTAGATATGGGGAAATCAGGGGAAATAATTTATCGTTAATTTACATTCATTTTATTAACTACTACGACTCGAATATTTAGATAAGAAAAAAAATAAGTTTTTATTATAATAAAAACTTATTTTTTTGTGTATTTAACATTATAATGTTGTAGGTATTTGATGTCCATACTGCTAAGGTCAGATTAGTGAAAAATAAATCTTCCTGTAATTTATAAAATATAAAATGGTGATGTTCGACCAACTTTAAATTAGAAAAATAAAATAATATTTAAAAGTTTTATTCAAAGTTTAATTGAATAATTATGATCGTCAATACTATGATCACTGTCGGAAAGTGAATAGAAACAGAATCAGATTCTGTTTCACTATCACTAGCCGTGGACATAATAAATCGATCCATTTCTTCATCCATAAGACCATAATTTTTTAAATATTCTTCCTCCAAATGCTGTTCATGTTTACATTGAGCAGCCCAATCTTCCGCTGTAACAGCTGAAAAGCCTCTTCTGTTTGGCGTACAATTTCTTTTGGATCTTGGTCCACGTTTTTATCCGCTACCCGTCTCTTTACAAGGCTCCAAATTTTTTCGATCGGATTAAGAACGCAGTGGTAAGGCGGCAATTTTAGCAATTCATAATTGAAAGATTTTAATGATGCATCCACAGCATATGTAGGTGGACCTTTGTTTTCTTTAATTAATTCAAATAATACAGATTTTGTCCAAGTATCTTCAAAATATACTCCCTTTTCTCGCAGCCATTCCTGTATGTCACGTTTAATACTTGACATTGTAGGCTTTATTTATTTGAGTGCAGTGATACGGAGCGTTGTCAATTACCACACATGACCTTTCAGGTAGGTTAGGAATCAGTTTTTTACTCATCCATTTCAAAAAAATGTTGAGTTCAAGTCATCGTGGTAATCTGAGGATTTGGATTGGGATTTGAACAATGCACCATTAATAAAACCATTTACAGTTCTCGCATGAGGAATTATCCAACGACTCCCTGATGACTCTGACACGAACATCCCAGGCTCCTCCTCACTTTGCCACCAACTTTTGGCATGATAAGTGTTATGTATACAGGTCTCGTCTAAATATACTACAGGTTTTTTCTCCACAGTGCGATTTCTTCGGATTCTCTCCAAATATGCGGTAATATCGCCATGCGGTAATATCATAACGTTCCATCCATAAGTAATTTACGTTTCGATTGGCACCGCTCTATACTTGAAACCGATACTTGGCAATATACGGTGCAATATTGAGATGCTTCCTTGAAAATTTATGTCATGCCTCGAAGCTGTACGTAATTTAGCCAATGTTGGTAGTTCCTTCCTCACAACATAAAAACTGTGAACTTTTTGCCGTATAGCGCACAAATCAAATCCATCCAAGTCGAACTTTTTGGGATGCGGCCGACTCTTCCCTGGGGTGACGATGACTTTAGAAGTACTCGCCGCTGTTGCTCCTTCTTTTGTAACTCTCATTACAGTTTTCCCTGACACACCTGCAATGAAATGAACAAGTTTGAATGATTATTTTCGTATTTAATTACATTATTGTTGAATATAACTTTACAATTTTTTGTTGTGTTGTGTTAATTCCTTTTAAAATTTTCCTTAATAAAAATCATGCATTAAAAAAACTTAATTCCAATCTGTAAGAAATCAATCGGGAAAAAATCTGTATATGGCAGCCCCAAAATTTACCTGTCATGGCGGCGATTATCTTGCAAACATTGTTTATTGGTATTAAAACACCGTGATATATTTTTATATATGTATACATTTTTATCTATGACCGTGATTCTTGTGTTCCGCTTAACAGAACTCCTTCACCTTTAATATCATTTCTCGACCTGCACTTTCTACAACTTTTGGCATCGTAAATAATCCTTACAAAGCACTAATCCAATAATAAACTCACAAAATATCTACCACAACAAACGCATCTGGATAACATCGACAAACGACAACGACAACATGGCCGATCTCCCAATCTGTCCGCGGGACTTCTTTCACGAAAAGGAGTTTACGAGTATTTTTAATATTTAATACTATGTGCGACTACATTCAAGGCCGTACATCGATTGAAAAAAAGTTTTGTATATATAGTCAAAGAGCATATAATCACTACATAGCATGTGAGTATTGAACTATGTACTCAGGTTAACGAAACTCTTTGCTCATCGAAACCAGAAATGGATTGAACATTTACAAAAATAAAGTAAAATATGATAAAAACTTAATATTATGCATTATAATTCAAATAAGCAATTATTAATTGTATAATGACAAAAAACTAAGCACACAACTCAATACCTGCAATTAAAGATCTTTTCCGGTAAGATCGGGAGAGTCCAGATTTCACTGATAAATAAATGAAACAAAATGGCTAAGAAAATGGCTATACCAATAATTTCTTGTATGGGTATTTATTTAAATTCTTAAAACCGGTATGTTTCATTATTTGTTGTTATAGCGACAATAGAAATACACCCTCTGTGAAAATTTCAGCTCTCTACCGATTTCGATTAATCCGGTAGAGCCCGGTGACAGACGGACGAACAGACGGACAGCGGAGGTTTAGTAATAGGCTCCCGTTTGGCACCATTCGGATACGGAACCCTAAAAAATTACAGATAACTGTCGTGAGTGAGTGTCCGCGGAACTCTGTGTTTTCATTTGTGAATGTCCTTAAAACCTTAACGCATGGCCTTACCCGAAATGGGTCGCGATTTTCAACCTTAAAGATTGGTTCAAAACCTATTAAACCTGTATATTATGGGTTATTATGTGGTAGAGGGTGAAAAGACTGTGATGTTTTTCAGGTGTTTTACCGCCATCATATTTTTCAGGTTGACAATAAAAGCTAAATGCCCGATGGAGCTTCGAAACTTTCCGATGGATCGTCAGTCATGCCCTCTAATACTTGGAAGTTGTAAGTACACTTATACTTAATGTGTAACTTAACAGATCAATTGGAAAATAATAACCGGCCCTTTTCTTCCAAAACTGCGTCGTCTTCAAATAAAGTTGCAAATATGATTTTCTCGTATGTTGTATCCGGTTACTGTCATAGAATATGTTCAACAGAGCGAGTGCTAACATAAGCTGCTGCTTTAAAAACTTAGGTCCTAGCGAATGCATTACTCTGTAGCACGGCATAAAGCATCTAAAACAAGGAATGAAGGAAGGCCTTTCAGTAACAGTTTCAAAGGAAGTAGTAATTTGTACGCTTAAAGAGAGCTTTGCGTTTATTTTCATACTGGATGTGATACATGCGAATAAATGTACGATATTCACGTACTTTCTACTTCTATGCTCACGAGGGATTTTGAGGGACTAATATTAACCTAAAGTGATCCTCTAATCTAAGAATCTACATTAGGTACCAAGTACCAAGCCGATTTTTCACAGATTTAAAATCGGCTCAGTTTTAGGATATGAGATTAATGCTTTCGATCGGAAAATTAAGTTTAACACTCATGTCAAATCAAAGTGTGCCAAGGGTATCTATGGTCGTACGCATTTCTATTATTCCAACGAAAAGAAGAAGAAAAAGAATTATAGGAAACAAATGGGGAATGAAGCCAGAGATCATTCACTGGATCTACACGGCAATCATTGTTTTTTTTATTGTTCTCCATGAATTAGTGTCTGACTATTTGTGCATTATTTTTGCCTATTTACAATAAAATATTTAAGTTTGAATTGAAAAATCGAAACGAATCGAGAAACGATTCGATAAGAAATGTCGAATACTCATAGGAATAAGAGAAAATTGGGAAATAGCAACCGGCGATCACTTGCTACAATGATGGTTTAAGAAGAGTGTTAAAATAGCAGGAGCTGTTTACTGTATATTGAATGATAATGGATAATTTGCCTTGGAGCTATACGCCAGCGTGTTCCAAGCGGCAATGTTTTCTATAATGGAATGCGCCGCTACCCTAACAGATACATCAGCCCGCTACAGTTGAGGGGCCGGGACATCGAGTGGCAATCGACGGTGAAATACCTCGGTTGCAACATCGACTGCTCGCTGCGCATGGTCCCGATGGTGCAAAACTGCATCAACCGGGCCAAAGCCGCGCGGGCAATCCTCCGGCCTGTCCTGTCGTCCAGCCTGCCTCTGAGAGCCAAGCTGCGGGTGTATAAGGCCTATGTGCGCTCGCGGCTCACCTACGCGGCTCCAGCATGGTATGCCCTGCTGTCGAAGACCCAGAAGTCACGGCTGCAGCGGTTCCAGAACGTCTCCCTGCGGGTGATCGCGGGAGCCGGGCGGTACGTGCGCAACACCACCATCATGAGGGATACCCGGATGCCCACGGCTACGGCTGGCACGGTGCATGTACGATTGCGCCGACAACAGCCGCCACGCACATCACCACGACATCGCACCGCATCACGCACGACCGCCTGAAGGCAGACCTCTACCTAGAGAGTTGCTGTCGATTCCACTGTCGCCAGTGTAAGCCCGCAGAAGAGGGCGAAAGCACGGCACAGTGTAGAAGAAGAAGCTCCCGCACCGTTGTCGCCAGTGTATGCCAATAGACGGCGAAAGCACGGCACAACGAAGGCCACGCGAGGCCCCTGACAAGTAGGGGTCACCCAAGACCGAGTTGACGCCGCGGGCATGAGGCAACCATAAGTCCTCGACCCCGCAACCGAAGTGGTTCTCGCACTCCGCAGACCACAGCTCCAGATACAACAGAAACGAAAATAAGTCTATAGTAATATATTCAGATAGTCAAGCAGCATTACAGAAGTACATAGGATAAAATTATTGCATGGGTATCACGAAGGAATCCAAGAAAATGAAAAAGCAGACGAGCTGGCAAGAAACGGTGCGTATCAAGCGAATTATTAGGCCGTACCTCAGTTTGCCCATATCAGCACCTATCACCAAAATATATTTAACTTCATTTGAACGTGTAATGTGAACCTAGAATGGAGGAACAACAAATAACAAAGACTGAAGACATTCGATCATACAAATACTTACTTAATATTAGAAGAGAAAACTTAATAAATCTGGTAGGTATGGTAACAGGTTTCTGTAAACTAAATAGACACTTATTATTGTTAAAGCTTGAACCAAATCCTTCATGCCCTCATTGTGGCTTCGAGGAAACTAGTCACTTTTTGGGAGAATGCGTCATGTATTCAAATACAAGTTGGTGAACACTAGGGATGGATAACATTAAGGAATAAGAGCTTGAAATCCTCAAACGTAGCGACATACCTACTAGAGGTCATTAAAAGAACAAGGAGATTTCGGGAAGAAAATCGGCTGAACCAACAATAACCAGCGCTCAAACTGGGGATTGAGTGAAATAGTTACCATAAAGAACCGATCCTTCGCACGTGGTTCTGCGGGCGTATTCTTCTATCTACGATACTTAGGATTTCGTTACTTTAGACCAACCCCTATTTTTCCACCACACCTTTCTCTAATCCTGTTTACTATCGTTTAACCATAAGGCATCGTGCCCACCCCACCTACGTTCCGTGTCTTGGCATGTATCTGAAAAAGGGCACGGTGTGCTCTTCTTTTCAGTACCAAATCCTTCAATTACAATTGGGTAGAACATGCCGGTAAACGTGGCCTTTGTCAGAAACAGGTCACGCGGGACAGGACGGCATGGGACGCGTAAGTTCAAACCATCTGCTTCCGGCCTGACACAGTGACGTCATCATAAAAAAACCTAGTTAAAACTGTCCTGATTCCGTTCCAGACGCATACTCGAGCCAGCAGCTAGTCTACCAGTGGCAAAACTCCGAGAGTGTCAACTTCGTTCCCGGCATGACTTTGTCCCAGTTCGACCTGATCAGCTACCCGTACAGGAACTTCACCTTCACGAGGCGAGAAGGTACACTAAGAATCGGAATTAGACAGAAAAAGGTTAAAATATCTTCGTTTGGAGACCGGCATACCTTCCACGTTCCGCTATGTATATTTTTGCTACTGCCTTTTTTCGGACTCCAAACTCAAATATCTCGCAAAGTATTTCATTTACCGAATTTATAACTTTATACACATACCTTTATTTGTGATAATTTGGTCTATAACCCTCTTCTCCCACAGTGGTTCAATTTAGAGGAGAGGCAAAAAAAAACATGTTAATATTTATTTTATAGAAACTAAAGAATTTTGAATAGACACTTATTTCATCTTTGACCTTTAAGTTATACTTAACTGTCCGCCATTTTTTATTTATAGCGAGTTAAGACATAAATTATACCCGAAATATTTAAGCGCATGAGCGAGCGAAACGAGCGATGCTGCTTATGGTTCGACGGTGTAATTCAAATACGGTGAAATACCCTACTTTTCATCACTAATACGAGGAATATATTTTTCGTTAAAACGTTCCAACAACATTTTCAACTAGATTTGCGTTAACGTCAACATAGTTTAGACCAATTTTCCGTTTTTTTTCTTATTTTCTCTCTGGCCAGTGCTGTCCTGGCCAGTTTAGTGATTGACTTCTAAGAGTCATATCTCAGATAAACATAACATAAACATAACTTTATTTAGGAAAAAGATATACAATTACAAAGTTCACTACTCCCTAAAAAAGGGCAAGCCCTGTGGCATAGGACGAGTAGTTACTTCCCAATAGGTGGCACAATTTAACAATATTATCTTTTGCGTAGATATTTGATAAATTACAATATAAATTTTTAAGACATAGTTATTGAGATTAATTGGAATTGAGAATTTTACGTAAACTTATTATTAGAATTTAAATTTAAATTTTAACTTAATGATGTGAGTTTGTGAGTGTTGGTGTAATAGACAAGATGAAAAGTGTAATGTGTTGGTTGATTAGATATTTATTATTTTTTCACAAATTATTATTGAACTATATTTTATTTTATTTTATTATTATTTCATTTTATTATATATTATTATTATTTATTAATTTATTATTATTAACAACGAAGATGTTTTAATTATTATTTTTTATTGCTTATTAATTTCTTATTTGAATAGATATTAGGACAAAACTGTTAAGATGTTTTCAGTTTCCTCATACGTTAGAGATCTCAGCCATTTGTAAATAGTTTTCTTATTTTCAAATACTGTCTTTGTATAAATTTCAATGTGTTGGCTAATATTATTATAGAGACAAGGTCCAAGGAACTTGAAAAATCTCTGCATAAAGCATGTCCGCACCTTTACAGTTTGGCACACTTTGTCTTTTCTTCTTTTTGTTGTTATTGTTGTACTACTAGGCAAGAGTTTAGTGTGCTGTTTCAGTATAATACTTTGAATAAATATTTGCCTAACAGTCAGGACATCGCAAAAATTGAAAAGATCAGTTGTGGGAAACATGAAAGGTTTAAATGTGCAGACCTTTAAAACTGCGCGCTGAGCCCTCTCTACACGTAACAGTGTGGTCTTATGCGCACCACCCCAGCTAGTGATGCAGTAACGCAGCAGCGATTCAGCCAGAGCCACATAAATGCGCTTCATAAGTGATGTCTCGGCTACATGCCTGAGGCTCTTAAATACATAAATTAATTTTCTGATTTTAGAGTCAAGAGCTTGAATGTGGTGGTGAAATTTCAAATTATTGTCCAAGAGTATACCCATATATTTAATTGTCTCAGTCCTTTCCAAAGTTCTACACCTGCACGAGTTTAGCCTTGATGTAACGCATGTGTGAGCAAATAATTTGTACACGCTATTTGGTTGTGTAGAGCTAAGGATAGAGAAGGTCAGGTACTTAGTTTTCTCAGAGTTTAAGGTCAGAACATTTTGATGTAACCAGCGGGAGACAATATCAAAGCCTCGTTGAGCGCTGTGAAATACCTCATCCCATCCACTACCTGAGAATAATAAAACCGTATCATCGGCGTAAGCGATGATTTTGGCCTGTGGCAACGCCAGTCGACAAAGATCATTTAAGTAGATTAGAAATAGAGTGGGTCCAAGGATACTTCCCTGTGGAACTCCGCAATTTACTGGATTCGTGCTGCTTGTAAGTTCATCTATTTTTACACATTGAAGTCTACTCGAGGGGTAACTCCTAAAAAGATCCAGCTGGACTCCTCTGACCCCTATACTATCCAGTTTATTAATAAGTAGTTCCACCGAGACCGTGTCGAATGCTTTGGCTAAGTCCAGAAATATTCCCAAGCAGCGTTTTCCCTCGTCCAAGCTTTCAGATACGAAATTTATAAGCTCATGTACGGCATCGGAGGTAGACTTACCAACACGAAAACCGTATTGATTTTCAGCCAGTGTTAAAAATCCACGCCTTAACCGAATGGGTGGGATCCTCGACGGGGTTGTTTTTCAGTGGAATGTCACAAAGCAGTACTGACCTTGACGCCGTGGACCGGCATTCGAAAGCCGGGATGAGGAACACCAGGGTGGGGGGTGAGGGGAGTCGAATCTTACTCTCGTCGCAGCCCGCTGATGTCGTGATGCTGCCAACTACACGGGTCGCTATCCGAACTCGACGAATTGGTGACCGAACCACTTCAACCTGGTGTTCCTCATCCCGTACTCCCGCCTCGAATTGAGCTTCCCACCCATTCGGTTAAGGCGTGGATTTTTAACAATTTGGTAGCAGAGGCGCGGTTTCCTAGTAGGAAATCGATTCACGGACAGTTGTAGGGTTGTTTTTTTGTAGTGGGATAGGGTACCTCAGATTGGTCGGCATTCATTTTGTGAGTGAGTCTTGTGGTCGGTATACCACAATTTAGGTTCATTTTCGGTTAGTGAACGTATAATTGACGATTTAGTTAATGATTATTATAAATTTGTAGTCGGAAACTACTGTTTGTGCGCATAAAGGATTGAACGGTCATTCCGCGAAGTAACTATATTGTATTGTGGTAGAACGTCGGGTTCTATAGTACTGCAGTGTTATTTCGGTTTACAGAGCAGGGTCAGGCTATTTAAGAGGTATTAAGCTGATTTTGCTGACCTCAGTAGAAGTGTGGGTAATATCGGAGGGGCCACTTCTAGAAGGTTCACGGCTACCTACATTATATTAAAAATAGCTTTTTTTCTTATAATAAATTTTTGTGTGTCATTTTTTATTGTGCTTTATGGTGGCATTCTCTAATTGATTTAGAGTGTATAGTTATAAGGTATATATCCACAGGGCGACCATATTAAATATTTTTAGGATTTAATTGTTTTAGTGGTTGCCTTAGTTTTGACAACTTAGTTTTAATTTCTTTGCCCAGCGCTGATGGGCAAGTGCTGGTCTCTGGCTATACTTAGTTCGGTAGTGAAGTATAGGACCAGAATCTATTAAATCGGTCAACATGGCACCTTCACCCTTGACGGTACTGCGGCATGGTGTCCGGGAGTAAATGAGATGGCTCGCCCATACTCATAAGTATGTGGAGCGACCGGACATGGATGATGTCCTGCTCAAGCGTGTGGAGGACGCAATGACACGCGTCGGGAAGGTGTGTCGGCTGGCTGCGGAGGCTGAAGCTCTCGGGCTTACTGATGAAGCCTCGGTGGCTGCAGTGAAACAGCTCTGCGCGGATGCTGACCAAGCGATGGAATGTTTGGGTGACATCGAGCGTCGCACGGAGAAAATTAAGCGGTCGCGAAGGAATGACCGTGGGGAGGGTAACGGAGACCCACCCCCGAAGGGTGTTGTTGGACGGCTGCCACACCTGGAGATTCCGGCCTTCAGTAGGGCAATTGATGAGTGGCCAGCCTTCATCAATTTATTTGATAGTTTGGTCCACGGTCGGGACGACCTGGACAACGCCTACAAGTTGGCCCAACTAGTGATGGCTCTGCGGGGTGAACCGAAGGAGTTGGTCGGTCACCTAACGGTCACGGCGGGCAATTATGATATAGCAAGGTCCATATTGTTTGACCGCTACCAACACAAACGGCGGTTGGTTGATGCGCATCTGGGGAAGCTGTTTAGCATCCCTAGAGTAACCCGGGATGTTGACATCCGAGTACAGGTGCTCAACCCTGTGCTGGTGGCCACTAAGGCCCTTCAGAACCTTGGTCTTCCGGTAGACCAATGGTCATACATTGTTTTATATATGGTTTTGTCACGATTGCCTGCAGCTGTTCAAAGTCGGTTTGAACAGCTGCAAGGGGGCAGTAGCACGGAACTGCCCACGCTCGTCCAATTGACGGATTTTTTGGAGGGTGAATGTAGGCGATGTGACACACTGGACACGGAGGCCAGTGTGCAGCGCCAACCCGCGCGGATGCGGGAGGGGCCGCGCCTCCCGCCCCCACGGGGGGAAGGGAGGTCGAAACAATTTGGCGTTTTAAATGCCGTGCCGTCGGGTGACGGCTGTGTGCACTGCGACGGTGCCGGTCATGACGTGACCAGTTGCGCCAAATTTAAGGCGCTCGGGGTAGCTGCCCGCAGGAAGATTGTCTTCCGTCACCGATTGTGTTTCGGTTGTTTGGGGCCGCACACGCTGGGCGAGTGCTCGCGCGCATTCCCCTGTGAGTGCTGTGGTGGCAAGCACCACATAGTGTAGTGCCTGAATCGGTCGGGCCCTTCGAACGGTCACCAGGGCCGGACTCAGGTTGGTCGGCCACAGGGCCCAACCAGGGCCGGACCCTGTCCCCCTCTGGGCAACGGGAGTCACCAACGGGGTGACTGGGGTGCCCGCGGACGGGACCCCCCCCGAGGGGAAAGGGGCAGCGCGGGGGGTAACATGCGGGATAGCCGGGGTTCGGTCGCCGCTGTCCACGGTCAGCGAGGACTTCGGGCCGCTGGCTCACCGCGTGTTACGGGTGGGTGTCAGATGGCATCTATGAGTGGCGCGAAGGCTGGGAGCCCACCACCTTCTGCGCCACCCTGCCCGTCGCTCTGGGAGGCGAACAGTCGGATGTCGCCCCCATTTCTAGAGCGCCCCAGGTTGGATCCGCTCTCCCCCATTCATCCACGGTGCGCACCGGGCACACCGTACACCGTCCGGTATGATCGGATACCGGGACAGCGAGGGGCCTACTATACGGGTTGGGACCCCTTGATGCACATACGGTCTGATATGCCGGTTGCATATCAGCAGCCGAGTTACTCCTAGGCCGACGGAGGTCTGAGCGGGTTCGGATCCCGCGGAGGTTCCCGCTAGGGACACGCCGCTCACTTACAGGGTGCCGCCACTCCACAGACGGTCAATCTCCCCACCGCCTCTGTGATAGCGTGGAGTTCGGACGGCAAATCATGTGTGGCACGAGCACTATTGGACTCGGGGGCCCAGGGGTGCTTAGTCTCGTGCAACCTTGTAAGACGGTTGGGCATTTCGGTAAGGGAGTATCCACATTCCATTCGGGGAATTGGGAACACGGAAGTCGGTTCCGTTAAGGGAGTATGTCGGATTACTCTCTCGTCACGGGTGGATTCATCGGTGAATCTGACGGTCACGGCATTAGTCATGCCTAACGTGATGGGCTCACACCCTCACGTACGGTTGTCGCTCTCGGTACGACAGTTGGTCGCTGGGTTGTCACTGGCTGACCCAGAGTTTGATATTCCGGGCCCAGTAGACATTTTATTGGGTGTTTATTGGGTGTTGGGATACCTGTTAGTGCTAGGTGTCCACGTGTTGCAGGCGACTGGTCTGGTTTCGGTCAACACCAGACTGGGCCATGCGGTAATGGGTCCTGCCGGCTGCCCCACGCCTAGCGACTAGTAGTCCCTTATTCGGTTCTGTACTCTCGGAGGTGATACAGAAGTTTTGGGAGGTGGAGGAACCACCTACGGTCCGCCGGGTGGACCCGGTTGAAGAAGAGTGTGAACAGTTTTATCGGAACAATACTGGTCGCCTTCGGTCAGGTCGATTTATCACACGTCTTCCATTCCGGAGTGATCGCCCACCGCTGGGCAGTTCACACCATGCAGCCGAGACGCGGCTTCTGTTGATGAAACGACGCAAGAAGCGTGACGGGATTTTCCGGCAGAAGTACGTCGACTTCATGCGGGAATACGAGTCGCTCGGCCACATGTCCGTTTCGGGTATCGACTGGAAGCGTGAAGACCACTGCTTCCTGCCTCATCACGCGGTCTTGAGGACCCCGGAGGGCAAAATACGGGTAGTGTTCGATGGATCGGCATCAACATCTAACGGCATGAACCTGAACCAGTGTTTGCATTCAGGGCCGAAGTTGAACCATGACATCGCGGATGTTATCACACGGTTCCGTCAACACAATGTTGTGTTTGTAGCTGACATCCGGATGGTGTTTAGGCAGACGGTCATTCACCCTGACGATAGACGGTATCAGCTGATACTGTGGCGAGAGAGCCCAGATCAGCCCATCAGGGTGTACGAGCTGAACACCAACACGTACGGGCTACGGTCTAGTCCTTATTTGGCGATTCGCACTCTGCGGGAGTTAGCGGATCGAGAACGGTTAAATTTCCCTAGAGGAGCAGCGATCCTGGAGCAGGATCTCTACGTGGACGATATCTGTACCGGTGCAGATTCCGTAGAGGAGGCGCTCGCTCGACGGGACGAGCTAGTTGATCTCTTACGGGGTGGAGGTTACGAGCTCCGGAAATGCATGTCGAACTCTCCAGAGTTACTGTCGGGTCTTCCGGATCACTACCAGCAGGATCCCCACATTTTCGAAAATCTGGAAAATCCGAATATGTTGTCGGTATTAGGCGTCCAGTACCAGCCGGTGTCAGACATGTTTTCGTATCGTAAGGTGTGGACGAAACGGAACGTCCTTTCAACGGTGGCTAGGACATTTGATCCAAACGGTTGGATCACCCCAGTAACATTTCAGCTCAAGTGTTTTATGCAGAAATTGTGGTCTGCTGAGCTGAAATGGGACGACCCGATCGGCGGGTCATTGAGCTCAGAATGGGAATCGTTCTTTTCGACCCTCCCTGGCATCAATCGGATTTCACTGCCACGGAGGTTGGTCCCCACCAAACGATACACCGCCACCCTGCATGGGTTTTGCGATGCCTCGGAGAAGGGCTACGGAGCTGCGGTGTATCTGCATACGGTCGACTCCTCGGGGGAGGTTGATGTGCGGTTGGTCATGGCCAAGAGCAAGGCATTTGCGCACTCGCCTGACCATTCCCAAATTAGAGCTTTCGGGAGCGGCTCTCCTGACTCGTCTGCTCAACCACACGATGACGGTTCTTCGTGGGTCAATAGCGTTAGAAGATACGGTCTACGCTTGGACGGACAGCCAGATCGTGTTATGCTGGCTGAAGGCTTCAGTTCACAAGCTGGAGATTTTTGTGGCGAATCGGGTTTCGCAGATTTTGAATTCGGAGGTTCCCTTAATCTGGAGACATGTTCCAGGGGAAATGAACCCAGCAGACTGTGCGTCTCGTGGGTGTCACGCTCCGGAGTTAGTTGGACATCCCTTGTGGTGGGGTCCAAAATGGTTGACTCAAGCCGAATCGGATTGGCCAATGAGTCCACGCGTTACCTCGGCGAACGGCGCCTTGACAGTCGGTGTCTGTACGACGCAACCAGAGACGGAAAAGGAGTTCAACCTGCTGGAACGGTACAGATCGCTCGACAAGCTGGTCAATGTGACCGCCTGGATCTTCCGATTTGCGCGGAATTGTCGGAATTCTGAGGCGCAACGAGTGCGGACACAGGTCCTGACACCACGGGAACGGAACCATGCGTTGTTCGCATTGGTACGGAACGTGCAGACGGTGCACTTTAAGTCCGAACTGGACATTCTGAGACGCGGACGCGTCCAACTGAAGGGAGTTGTGGCTCGGCTCAACCCGTTTATTGACCCTCAAGGATTGCTGAGGGTAGGAGGTCGGCTGCGGAATGCCAACCTGCCTTATGCGGCTCGCCACCCGTTGTTACTCCCTAGGAAAGGGAAGTTGGTCGAACTGTTGATACAGGATCGACACATTCGGAATGGGCATGTCGGATGCCACGCCTTGATGGCGTTTCTCCAGCGCGAGTTCTGGATTCTATCGGGAAGGCGCTTAGTGCGTAGCGTCGTATTTCGGTGCCTGCCTTGTTATCGGGCCAAGGCGGCTACGATGCAGCCCCAGATGGGCGATTTGCCCTCGGATAGGGTTAACGAAATCCGGCCCTTTGCGGGTGTCGGAATGGATTTCGCAGGACCATTCATGGTCAAGTCTTCACAGCTACGGAACGCCAGATTAGTGAAGGCATACCTGTGCGTCTTCGTATGCTTGGCCACGAAGGTAGTCCACTTGGAGGTGGTCAGTGACCTCACTACGGAGGCATTTATCGCATGTCTGGATTGGTTCGTCTCACGAAGGGGCCTCCCGTCATTAATCCGTTCGGACAACGGCACAAATTTTGTCGGAGCCAGGCGATATCTGCAGGAGGTCACTCAATTCCTGAACGGTAACCAGGACGCCATCGGTACGGCTTGCTCCCGACGAGGGATTGAATGGGTTTTCAGTCCGCCGGGATGTCCTCATTGGGGAGGAATTTTTGAGGCTGTGGTTAAATCGGCTAAGTCGCACCTGACGAGGATCATCGGCGAGACCTCTCTACGCTTTGAAGAGCTTGCGACGCTGTTCTGTAAAATTGAAATGACACTGATTTCGCGTCCGTTGTGCCCGCTCAGTTCGGATCCAAATGATTTGGAAGCGTTGACGCCGGGTCACTTCCTGATAGGTCAGCCCCTTAACGCCCTGCCAGAATACCCATTCGGTGATGTTAAGTTAAGTCGGTTAACTAGGTGGCAGATGTTACAGCAGATGGCTCAAGATTTTTGGAAACGGTGGTCCCTTGAGTACTTGCACATCTTGCAGCAGCGCCTTAAGTGGACTGACCGGACGAGCCCCCCTCAAGTCGGTGATTTGGTGCTGATTAAGGATGCGAACCTGCCATCATTGAGATGGAGACGAGGACGGATCGTCAATTTGTACACGGGTCGGGATGGCACGCCTCGATTAGCAGAAGTCAAGGTGGGGGACTCGGTCCTCAAGAGAGCGGTCGCAACACTTTCTCGCCTTCCTATTGATTAGGGACAGGTTCGGGCCTGTCCGGGCGGGTGACTGTTTAATATTTATGCTTCGGAACGCACCGGTTTTCGTTGCGCGGATCGACCGCGAGTGATCGGGACATCACTAGCTAGCTGTCACTTGCATAGAAAAAATATGGCTAGCTAGAGGTTACTTTTTGCACATGGTAAATTGTCTAACACAGGAATCGGGGCCTGGTCGGAATGTTAATTGTAATAATCACGGAACAATCGTCGGGAAATAAGTAGATTTCACGTCATCGTAGTGAGTGCTTCGTGCTGTGAAAGGTTGAGGTGGTTCGGTCACGAATTCGTCGCGTTCGGGTAGCGACCCGTGTAGTCGGCAGCATCATCACGTCAGCAACAGCAGCGGGCTACGATTCGAGTAAGATTCGACTCCCAACACCCCCCACCCTGGTGTTCCTCATCCCGTATTTCTGCCTTGAATTGAGCTTTCGAATGCCGGTCCACGGCGTCAAGGTCAGTACTACTTGTGACATTCCAATGAAAAACAACCCTACCAAGATTCCACGCCCTGTCGGTTAAGGCGTGGAATTTAACATTTTTGGTTTTGGTAGCAGAGGCGTGGTTTCCTAGTAGGAAATCGATTCACGGACGGTTGTAGGGTTGTTTTTTTGTAGTGGGAGAGGGTACCTCAGATTGGTCGGCAATCTTTGTTGTGAGTGAGTCTTTTGTGGTCGGTATACCACAATTTAGGTTCATTTTCGGTTAGTGAACGTATAATTAACGATTATTATAAATTTGTAGTCGGAAACTACTGTTGTGGGCATAAGGATTGAACAGCCAATCTTCGAAGTAACTATATTGTATTACTTTTAATAGAACGTCGGGTTCTATAGTATTGCAGTGTTATTTCGGTTTGCAGAGCAGGGTCAGGCTATTTAAGGGGTATTAAGCTGATTTTGCTGACCTCATTAGAAGTGTAGGTCATATCGGAAAGGCCACTTCTAGAAGGTTCACAACTACCTACATTATATTAAAAATAGCTTGGATTTTGATATCCAGTGTAGTTTAGAGTGCTATATTGTTTAGGTTCATAGTCTCGGAGCCCACCACTTATTTTTGTTTTAATAAATTTTATTTTATATTGTTTAATTTTTACTTTTTTTTATAATACATTTTTGTGTGTTATTTTTTTTTGTGCTTTATGGTGGCATTCTCTAATTGATTTAGAGTGTATAGTTATAAGGTGTATATACACAGGTATCGGGGCCTGGTCGGAATGTTAATTGTTATAATCACGGAACAATCGTCGGGAAATAAGTAGATTTCAACCAAACCACTTCAACCTTTCAAGGTTGAAGTGGTTCGGTCACCAATTCGTCGCGTTCGGATAGCGACCCGTGTAGTCGGCAGCATCATCACGACAGCAACAGCAGCGGGCTACGATTCGAGTAAGATTTGACTCCCAACACCCCCCATCCTGGTGTTCCTCATCCCGTATTCCTGCCTCGAATTGAGCTTTCGAATGCCGGTCCACGGCGTCAAGATCAGTACTACTTGTGACATTCCACTGAAAAACAACCCTACCAAGATTCCACGCCCTGTCGGTTAAGGCGTGGAATTTAACATTTTGGTTATACCGTTTTTTTCCAGATAACCAATGAGCCTAGAGTTCATGATTCTCTCCAGAAGCTTGGAGAGGGCTGGGAGAATGGAGATGGGCCTGTAACATTCTACACGATCTCGGTCGCCCCCCTTATGGATTGGAAGAACTACCGAATGCTTTAGACTTTTAGAGCATCAGGGAAGATGCCCTTCTCCAAACATAAGTTAAAAATATATGTTAAGAAGGGGACAAATTGATTTTATGCGATTTTATGATCTTATTTGAAATCTTATCCCAACCTATTGAACAATTATCTTTCAAATTCATGATGAGTCTCTCAACTTCAATATTATCAGTTGGCAAAATTACAAACGAGTTTGGTTGAACGTGGTTTTCGGTTTTTATAGGGATTTACTCTGTCTGATAAATCGCCTCTGCTAGACTTTTCCCCACGTTTACAAAATAATTATTTACTCCCTCTAATGATGTTGCAGGCGAAATATCAGGTTTTAAAAGTTCTCGAGGTTGATCTTTTTTTGTAATGGACTTAATAGCCCTCCAAAGGTGTTTACTATTACTTCCTGCCTTAGTAAGAAGTGACTTTCATAGTCTCGCTTTAAACTTTTAAGCAAATTATTGCAGTAAGTTCTGTATCTGTTGTATGTTAGTTTTAAGGTTTCATTTTTTGGATCGGACATAGACTTTTTATGTAATTCGTCACGATTTCTAATACAACGTAGGAGTCCGGTGGTCATCCAGGCCTTAATAATGCGTTTCCTATAAGGAATTTTGCGAGATTTAGAATTTTTATCGATAGCATCTTTAACAATACCTATAAAGGCATTCATAGCGGCATTTGGATTTAGTATATCATAAATCCCTTCAAATTTAGACCCTTCTAGAGTTTTAGCTAATCCCTCCATGTCTAGAAAAGTATAAGTCGATGGCGGATATTGTGATTTTTGATTTAAATTAAGACATAACAGTTTAAATTATAGTGGAGTTTAAGACCACCGTAACATCTTCATTCCTTGTTTTTAGAAGCAGGTGATCTAGGCAAGTTCCGCTTATATCCCTAGTTACAAATGTATGTCCAGGTAGCAAGCCGTGGTAGGCAGCTTTATTTAAATATAGATCGGCATCACAGTTTCGGTTCATTGGGTAGATATCAATATTACAGTCACCTGTCAAAATAAGATTTGAAAAAGTGGACAATTTCTGTAATATCTCACTAAGGCTATCAAGATATGAGGTCTTGTCCCAAAAGACATCTTTATTCCTTCTTAAGGAGCCTCTTTCGATTTTCAAATTTACTTACCTCCCTTTGGGAAATCGCGTTACCTCCCACATATCAAGTTGAATACAACTTGTTTTCAGAGTATTAGTACCATAGAACATTGAATATTTAATGTTCTGTGATTAGTACTGACAAAGAAATTACATACTCTTTTGTATGTAGGCCGTCTTAAACTGGACTAGAAATATACACAACACTTTACGTAAACTAATTTTTTAATGGTTTGTGCCTATGCTTTTCAATATGGCAAAATGCTTGACGATATGTAGACAGATCTACATAAACACTCTGATTTAACCTTTTGTTTACCACCCATCTTCTTACCAAATACAACCTGCTCGACTGATATAACGTATGGTTAAGTACTACATGTGTTCTATCATTGTATGTTGAAGACTTCTTTCTCACTTTTGCAACAATACTACAACAATCATCAAGCTTTTTCTCTTTACGGTACTTATTACCTACGTTATTAACTTATTACATGTCACGAGTAGTACGATAGTTACGAACTACTGTCGCAAAACGCTGAATCACGTACAACACAGCCCGGAGAGAAATACAAGGAAAATAATAATATCTGAAACACTGCAGGGACCACGAGGGCCTTTTTATATCATCCCGTCTTCTGCCGACAAAGATATTTACCAAGAGCAGCAATTAGTCAAAAGCCCCATTCTGTTTAGCGAGAAACTTTGTTTGGTTCAAACAAGAACAGTTTTTGCCATAATTGCGGGAACCTACACAAATAAAGGTTCAATTATCGGCACTATCAATGGCTTATTAAATGTTTATATGTTCTTCTGGACTGTAGTTTGGGGTGGACATTTTGTTCACTTCGCAATTTGTTTGCCAGACATATTACTTCCGGGAAAGGGATGTTATACCTACAAAAAGGTATGTAGGTCATACATATGGCAGCATTCTGAAGAACTATTGGGTATCTTTTCCATCACATATAGATAATCGTAGATAGTGATGGACTTGTCCATAAGAAAACAAACAAAATGGGGAAAGACAAAAGTAGCATCTAATCTGTGTCTACTCCATACCATCTGAAAAAGTTTGATAAATTACATTTTGAAGTACTGTCTACACACAGCCAACCTTAATTTTTAGGGTTCCGTACCTTAAAAAGGAAAAACGGAACCATTGTAGGATAACTCGTGTGTCTGTACTAGGTGTGTGAACCGATTAAGTTGAAATTTGGTACACATATGTACACAGTCAGGTCATAAGTTCTGTCACACAATAAAAACTTTTGAATTTAGAACACTGGCCACAAAAAAGTTTATTGAATTCGAATTTCGAATTTTTCATGAAAATAAAAATGTGTACTTTTTAGAATTTTCCTCATTTTTAAATATGGAATGGACACTTAAAGAAGACCGTGTCGCAGTTGTTGCGTTGCATCGTTGCGGTTACGCGCCAATTCAGATTTTCGACTTACAGAATTTTTTTAATATAACCAAAAGATTCGTTTATCGTACCATAAAACGATACAATGAAGACTCTAGTGTAGGTGACAGGTCAAGAAGTGGTCGCCCTCGCTCTGTTAGGACTCCAGCAGTGATAAAAGCTATGAAGGCGCGAATTCAAAGAAATCCCATACGTAAGCAGAAACTGTTGGCCCTTCAGATGGGGTTAAGCAGGACCACGGTGAAAAGGGTGTTAAATGAAGACTTAGGGCTTAGGGCATATCGAAGAAAAACAGGACATCGTTTGGACGCTCGTTTAATGGACCTGAGACTGAGGAGATGCCGCGCTTTGTTGAAGCGGTACGCGGGAAAAAAGCATCGGGAAATTCTTTTTTCGTATGAAAAAATTTTCACCGTGGAAGAGAGCTACAACAAACAAAATGATAAGGTGTACGCACACAGCAGTGAAGAAGCGAGCAACCGTATTCCGCGTGTCCAACGAGGTCATTTTCCATCCTCGCTTATGGTTTGGTTGGGAGTCTCTTATTGGGGCTTAACTGAGGTACATTTTTGTGAGAAAGGCGTAAAAACGAATGCAGTTGTGTATCAAAATACAGTCCTCAAGAACCTTGTGGAACCTGTTTCTCAAACCATGTTTAATAATAGGCACTGGGTATTCCAACAAGATTCTGCGCCAGCTCATAGAGCGAAAAGCACACAAGACTGGCGGGCGGCGCGTGAAATCGACTTCATCCGGCACGAAGACTGGCCCTCCTCCAGTCCAGATTTGAGTCCGTTAGATTACAAGATATGGCAATACTTGGAGTAAAAGGCCTGCTCAAAGCCTCATCCTGATTTGGAGTCACTCAAGGCATCCTTGATTAAGGCAGCCGCCGATATTGACATGGACCTCGTTCGTGCTGCGATAGACGACTGGCCGCGCAGAATAAAGGCCTGTATTCAAAATCGCGGGGGTCATTTTGAATAAACTTTATTACTATAAGAATCTATGTTTTATTAAGTTCATTTTGCTATATAAATGTTACATAAATAATAAACATGTCTAAATTATTTCATATTGCACATGTGACAGAACTTATGACCTGACTATGTATTTCTGTGACCTAAACACGAACGCATTACGTAAACAAAATAATTTTAAATTTGGGAGGCCCTTTGGGCAACACAGTAAACTAAAAAGTTTTTCAAACTTTATCGTGTGACATGTCAATTGAAAGGGCTTTTTGATTTTAAATATATATTTTTCATATTTCTGTTGTACTTAGTTAATATCGTTCTTCCTGAATTTAATTTAGCTTGTAGTCAATTGCGAGCAAATGCGTAGTTTTTTTTAAATAAATAATGAAAAATGGAAATTTTCTATTAGTAAAACCACAGATACTATAATACTATACAGTATTACAGTACTGGTAAAACGTAAAAAATATTAAAATGGTGGTGACTGACTGTTTTTAGTCTATATACTAAAATGTCATGTGAAATCGATGCAACGGAACATTAAAAAAACTACGCCATTTGCGTCATGCATGTGACATTCGTTTTCGTTCATTCCGTTTCTTCTAGAGTTTCGTGAATGTTTTTTGTTGCATTTCGGAATAGATAATCCGAATCGGGGCACATGTGGCTAGACTCTAGAGTGGTTTATTATAAGCCGGAGGCGCTGCAAGACAGGGGCATATCCGCAGCCCCGTAGTTACCGGAGCTAAGGCGATTTCGAAATAACAATGCAATCTAAGTAACCTTTAGATAACCTCAAAATGTCACAAACTTAAAAAATATTTCTCAAAAGTATACTTTTCCTTACTTTAAAAACTCTATGGGGGCGATGGGGGGATGTCCCCCTTCCCCCCACCTTCTCTGCCCCCGCTCGCCCCTATTAAGGAGTAACGATTCTGAACCTTTAAAGAAAAAAGACAATAACGTCCCCCCCTATCTCCGAATCTACCGCTCCTTAAGGAGTGACTCACGGACGCCATACGACGTATGCGCCTACTATCGCCACCGTCCATATAAAATAAAACTAGTGTTGTTTTTGCTATGCAAATACATTTATTTAATGCGCATTAGTGTAAATATTGACAATTATTATTTGCTTAATTAAAGGCACAGTAATTAGGCCAAAAAGTGACCAAAATAGTTACATTCTGTCGTGTGCTGCGACATCTACCCACAGTGTTAAAAGAAAAAAAAAACAGCACAAAACAATGAAAAAGTGTGGGGCTTGTGCTAAATTTATTGGGCGCACTGGCATCATATCGTGCCCAAAATGCGGCGGCCAGTACCAAGGTGCTTGTGTGAGTGTCTCAGCTGGAGCAGTTATCCCCAAGGACTGGGACTGCCCTGATTGCCAGAGATTAAAACCGACAGACAACCGCGCTGACACGCCCGTTAAAGGCCTGCTGGGTCAATCTTCCTCTTCTGCTCCGCCAGCCACCGCTCCGCTCGCCACCGACCGGCCCGCTGCTGCCGCTCGGTCCGCCTCCGCTCAGACAGCCACCGCACTGCTTGCCTCCTCTGCGGACTCGCTAAGCGCGGACACGGCCATGCCCTGCTCTCCTGCATCCTTCGACGGGGAGGACATGGCCGAATATTGAGCTGAAACGGTTCATCGGAGTGGAATTCCACACCATCCGACAGGAGCTGAAGGAGTTTCGCGACGAGTTTCAGGACTTGAGAGCGCACCTGTCCGTGTTTGGCGAAAGGATGGATCGTTTGGAGGGCCGCGTCGACGCTATTGAAAGGCAGGTCATAGATGGGGCGGCGTCAGCTGCTACCCGAGTCCTCGAAGAAGCCATTGCGACTCTTCAAATGGAGCTGAACGACCGCGAGCAAGAGCTTTTATCGAATGACATCCAGGTGACGAACGTCCCGGAGGATCCCGGTGAGAGTGCCGCCGGCCTAGCCACGCGGATCTGCGCAAAACTGGGCGTGGAGCTGGACGTGCGTGACGTGGTGTCTTGTATCGTGCCGGGCTGGACGCGCAAGGACGAGCTGCTGCAGGGCGCGCGCACACGCCGCGGCGCCACCACCGAAGGGCTGGGCCTGGCCGCCGCGCCGCAGCGGTTCTGTGTGAACGAGCGGCTGACTAGCGCCAACCGACAGCTGTTCCAGCGGGCGCGCGAGGCCGCGCGCCCGCTGGAACAGCCCGCCTGGCTTCGTGTGGACCCACCCGCGACGGCAGGATCCTCGCCCGCAGATCTGAGGGTCAGCCGGCTCATCACGTGCGTCGGTTATCCGATCTACACATTTTTTTGCCAGCCGAAGTCCAAACAATTCCTTAATTGTTATTGTTTTTGTTTGTTTTGTAGTAAAGTCCTGCAATTAAATGTTCCGTTGTTGTTGTTTGTTTGTAACTCGTTTCTGATAAATTTTATAATTGTAAAAAAATATCGTTTTTACCGTTTTGTTGTGGCCTATATGCTTATTTCGTCATTGCTATGTCTTGTCGCGGGAGTGGACCGACAAATATGCCTCGTACCGTCGCGTGATTCAGCCTGGAAGCAATAATTTTATATAAATTTATACGTATATAACTTATTTATGTATATATATGTTATAGGTCTACACTATCACTCTTTACATAGTCAGGTCATAAGTTCTGTCACATGTGCAATATGAAATAATTTAGACATGTTTATTATTTATGTAAACATTTATATAGCAAAATGAACTTAATAAAACATAGATTTATTTATTTATTTAACTAAGCCTACAGCACAAATTCAAAAATAATATAAAGAAAGAACTTAAACTTATCATAGGCCAATTAAAGGCTTTCATTTTTTAGGCCGAACATAAAATGGCAGTAAACTTAAACAATTTATAAAACAATTTAGAAGTACCGGGTACAGTCCAATAGGAATGGGAAGGGAATGTGTTTAGGAGTGTGTTTGTATATATGTGTTAAGTCAATGTGTGAGTGATAGATACAGATATATACATATAGTCGCAACTGTATAATGAGAGAGAAAACCTCAGCACATTTGATGTTTGCTGTCTTTCAGCTGGAGCATTAAGTGCCCCCTGAACTGGCCGCGTGACAGGTGGAAGATGTCCAGATCTGCAAAGTGTGTGTTGTACGTTCTTGGCAGGCGGCAGCTGGGAGAATTGGCCGCGTAGTTAGTGTGGGCAAAGGGTACATGTAGGAGTGCAGAGACAGCGTGTCGGGTTCGAGTAGTAGGTGCCATAAGTTGTAGCAGCTCGTTAACCAGCTCGGGGCAATAAACATAGCCGTGGTAGACGCTGTGAAGGAGCTGCATGTCCAAGATACTACGCCGGTCCCTGAGGCTGTGGAGGTTGTGGTGATAACACGATGCAGTGTAGTCATCATTCACAAAATTGCCGCGAAAGTTTAGGTGCCTAATAAATTCTTATGGTAATAAAGTTTATTCAAAATGACCCCCGCGATTTTGAATACAGGCCTTTATTCTGCGCGGCCAGTCGTCTATCGCAGCACGAACGAGGTCCATGTCAATATCGGCGGCTGCCTTAATCAAGGATGCCTTGAGTGACTCCAAATCAGGATGAGGCTTTGAGCAGGCCTTTTACTCCAAGTATTGCCATATCTTGTAATCTAACGGACTCAAATCTGGACTGGAGGAGGGCCAGTCTTCGTGCCGGATGAAGTCGATTTCACGCGCCGCCAGCCAGTCTTATGTGCTTTTCGCTCTATGAGCTGGCGCAGAATCTTGTTGGAATACCCAGTGCCTATTATTAAACATGGTATGAGAAACAGGTTCCACAAGGTTCTTGAGGACTGTATTTTGATACACAACTGCATTCGTTTTTACGCCTTTCTCACAAAAATGTACCTCAGTTAAGCCCCAATAAGAGACTCCCAACCAAACCATAAGCGAGGATGGAAAATGACGTCGTTGGACACGCGGAATACGGTTGCTCGCTTCTTCACTGCTGTGTGCGTACACCTTATCATTTTGTTTGTTGTAGCTCTCTTCCACGGTGAAAATTTTTTCATCCGAAAAAATAATTTCCCGATGCTTTTTTCCCGCGTACCGCTTCAACAAAGCGCGGCATCTCTTTAGTCTCAGGTCCATTAAACGAGCGTCCAAACGATGTCCTGTTTTTCTTCGATATGCCCTAAGCCCTAAGTCTTCATTTAACACCCTTTTCACCGTGGTCCTGCTTAACCCTATCTGAAGGGCCAACAGTTTCTGCTTACGTATGGGATTTCTTTGAATTCGCGCCTTCACAGCTTTTATCACTGCTGGAGTCCTAACAGAGCGAGGGCGACCACTTCTTGACCTGTCATCTACACTAGAGTCTTCATTGTATCGTTTTATGGTACGATAAACGAATCTTTTGTTTATTTTCAAATTTTTCAGTAAGTCGAAAATCTGAAATGGCGCGTAACCGCAACGATGCAACGCAATAACTGCGACAAGATCTTCTTTAAGTGTCCACTCCATATTTAAAAATGAGGAAAATTCTAAAAAGTACACATTTTTATTTTCATGAAAAATTCGAAATTCGAATTCAATAAACTTTTTTGTGGCCAGCGTTCTAAATTCAAAAGTTTTTATTGTGTGACAGAACTTATGACCTGACTGTGTATTTATCACTTTGTGCTGCACTTGCTATTTACTTTTATCTTCGTGGACTGAGTCACTTACTTGTATGCATTCATTCATTTGCTATTGTTCTTTTAACTTTTTTGCTCGTTTTCATGATGTCGCGGTTTAATAACTTAAAAGTTGGATTATTTAATGCTGGTTCCCTTGGTACGGGACACGATGAGCTGATTGCGACTTTAACAGATACGAACGCAGACATTATTGCCATAAACGAGTCTTGGCTTCGGGCTGGAGAGGATGGACGTGCTCCCGCCGTGCCTAATTACAGACTACGGCACTATCCCCGGCCGGTAGAAATATGTGGAGGACGGGGTGGGGGCGTTGGTTTCTTCCTGCGCCGGGGCCTCCACGCGCGCACACTTACACATCCTCCCGCTGCGATCGTAGAACAAGTGTGGTTGAAAACAATAATTAACAGCAAACATTTAATCATTGGGACCGCATATCCGCCACCGCGGCTCGATGTTGACACTTTTTTTTATTGTCATTACTGACTTAATAACTTCTTTTATTAAATACGACAGACTGATTTTACTGGGTGAATTTAATATTAATTATATGGACAAGAACGACAACTTAATTTCTGACAACGATTGGCATGACACAACATGTAAGCGACCCGACTCACTTTACGGAACACAGCCAGACAACTATAGACCTTATTTGCTCCGACGCTCGTGTTGTGTCTGTGGACGTGCAGCATATCCCGGACTTAGGGAGGCATGCATTCATCACAGCCGAGTTTGACATTAAAAAACGGAAACCGACACCTAGACATATTACTTATAGACCACTGAAAGGTATTAACCTAACTATATTTAACAATGACCTTGACACCATAAACTAGGAACAAATTTATTTACTTTACGACATAAATGACACGGTTAGACTATTTAATTTACTGCTACTAGGACTTTTTGAAAGACACGCGCCGGAGAAGACGATAGTGGTAAAGGAGGCACTTAAACCATGGCTCACCAGCAACGTTCGGCTCATGATGCGGCTCAGAAACGAGGCTCACACTCGTTACAAACGAACCGGAAGCGATGTTCACAAGCGGTATTACCTCGACCTGAAGCACCTTGTGATACTTAGCCATTTATAACGAGAAACGTGCCTTCTTCACGCATCATATCAATGACATTACCGACTCGAAGACTCTCTGGAAAACCTTAAAGCGCACTGTTCTTCCAGATTCACAGACGCAGACTGACCTCCCGGCACAATTTGATGACCCTGACTTGATAAACCGACATTTCCTTAATATTCCTGGGAAACAGGAAGTGACTTTATCTGACTTAACTTTATTTTTATTTAATAGACATAATGACAAAACTTTCACGCTTTCTCCTACTACTGCTACTGCCGTCACAAAACTCATTACGTCAATAAAAACTACAGCAAAAGGACTCGACTCAATTGATATCGACATGATACTTCTGACATTACCGAGAACTACAGACGTACTGTCTTACATTATTAATATGAGCATTCTGACAATGACTTTCCCAGCTGACTGGAAAATCGCTCAGGTGACCTCGTTACCAAAAAAAATCCCACTGAATGTCTCAACTGCGACCTATAAGTATTCTTCCTTGTGCATCGAAGATAATAGAACGGGTAGTTTGCGAACAGCTGTCCGATTACCTGGAGAAAAACAGCATACTCCCTGAACTGCAGTCAGGTTTTCGCAAAGGTCGATGTTGTAGTCGATAACATCTTACAAGCTCGTGATGCTGGTAAAAGTACTTTTTTAGTACTTTTAGATTTCTCCAGGGCCTTCGACTGTATTAGCAAACCTACTATTATCCAAGATGTCTTATTACGGGTTTGATGTCACTGCTACAAAATGGTTCAGTAGCTATTTGTCGGGCCGTGCGCAGGCAGTTGCATTGCGTAGGGTGGATGGTAGTGCTCTGCGGTCCTCTGTTTGTCCTGTGACAAGAGGAGTACCGCAGGGTTCGATACTCGGGCCTCTGCTCTTCATACTGTATAGCGCTGATATCACTAACAGTATAGAGAGCTGCAAGTATCACCTGTACGCGGACGACGTGCAACTTTACTTTTCTAGCGTGCCGTCAGACACATCTGCTGCCATAAACAAGATAAATGCTGAGCTAGACCGTATTTCTTCTTAGTCGGAGAAGAGCTGTTTAGTTCTTAATCCTGGCAAGTCGAAATATGTCGTTTTTGGGTCAAAACATCAAATCCGTAATACCCTTGAAGCTCTGACTTCCGGGAATATCACCGTCATGGGCGAACCAATCGAACGGGTGGTAGAAGCAACCAACCTCGGCCTTTTAATGGACGGGAATTTGCGCTTTGAGAACCACATACTAAATGTTGTGAGTTCTGCTTCTATCGCCTCAAAGTTCTATATAATATACGAGATTACCTTAGTGTCGATTTGCGTGTTGACCTATGTGAATCACTTATATTATCTAAGTTAAACTATTGTGATGTCGTGTATGATGGGTGCATTACTGGTCGTTCCAAGAGGCTCATACAACGAGAGCAGAACGCATGTGCTCGTTTTTGTTTCAGAGTCCCTCCCCGGTCCCACATCACTCCATACTTGAACGCCGCTAACTTGCTTAACATGCCTGCACGCCGGCGCCTGCACTTGGCCACTCTGCTGTTCGGGGTGGTAAGACACAAAACCCCCACCTACCTTTTTAATAAACTGGTTTGGTCCAAAAGTGTGCGCAGGTTCAAGGCAATGGCCATTATACCTATGCACCGAACCGCTGCATAGGTATAATGGCCATTGGTAGAATGGCAACCGTCTAAGTGCTGGAATGATATCCTTCCTCCTATCCAAGGGGCGCTTAGCAGATACACCTTTAAGCGTATGCTTAAAGGCTATTTGTTGACGCTCCAGAAATCATCCTAATCCCCAGCACTGTGACAGCAATAAATATGCCAATTGCATTTCTTTTTTTTTATCTAGTTTTGTTTTTAATTCTTACTGTAAATATTATATTAATGAAGCTGCATCTAGGCAGTGTTTACATTATTATCTCACTTAGTATTTATGTTTATTTCTCTTTCGCTTGTCCCAAAAATCTAGGTAGTTTATAGATATATATTCTTTTGGTATGACGTTTCCGTGAGTCACCGACGGTGCTGGCTGAAAATCAGCGCTGTAGGTGTCTGACATCTCAGCATAATGCTGAGCCAGTATCCGGTTCACTGCCGCAGAGACACACTTGTTATATGTTTTTTGTTAGGGTTCCGTACCCGAAGGGTTCCAAACGGGACCCTATTATTAAGACTCCGCTGTCCGTCCGTCCGTCTGTCACCAGGCTGTATCTCACGAACCGTGATAGTTAGACAGTTGAAATTTTCACAGATGATGTATTTATGTTGCCGCTATAACAACAAATACTAAAAAACAGGATAAAATAAATATTTAAGGGGGCTCCCATACAAAAATTCTTTCAATACCACATACAAACTTATGGATGCACCTGGTTACGTACATGGAGTGTGAAAGTAACCGCACCAATAACTTTGTAAACAATATTGGTACGGAACCCTTCGTGTGCGATTGAGACTCGCACTTTACCGTTTTTATTTTATTTTTTGTTTAATATGCGTGTCCAGTGTGTTTGTGAATAAATGTTTCTTTCTTTCTTTTCTTTCTTTCTTAAATAAAATAAAAACCTTTATATAAGTAGGTATTTCCTATATAGTATTTAAATATTACTGGAAAAATCATGAGAAATGTATGGTTTAAATAAGGCACAATTAAGTGCAAACCAGTTTCCTGGTACGGAATCCTTCGGGGGCGAGGCCGACTCGCACTTGGCCTTTATTTAAGCCAAGGCTTTCCGGTTTTATTGGACCTGTTTTTTCAATAATAGCTGCTGGTAAATTCAAGAAATTGCATGCCAAAAACATCGACGCTAACAAGCGGGTAAGCTCTCGGAGGGGAAGCCGTAGCCGCTCTATTTTTTATCCATCTTATCTTGATTCCCGATTACGTGTGCCTTCCAATTTAGATCTTGATATTAGTGCTTTTTTATAATAATATACATAGGTAGTTACAACTTGGTTAGCTTTTATGTGGGATTGATCTATCCCTCAGACTAATGTCATCACGTGTGAGCAAAAGATCAGTCATACGTCGAGAGACGAGGCAAAAAAATACTTTTGCTAAGTATATGTAAATATTATTATCTTCGTTAAAAAAGAAATTTTAGTTTTGATTTTGAATAGTAAAGTAAAGTAATACCTCTTACTCGAGAATGGTTTTTAAAAAAAAAAACGGTTAAATGCGAGTCTAATTCGCGCACGAAGGGTTGCGTACCACCGTACAATGGTAGGGATGGTGTGGAGTGAATTGTTTGGATTTTACATAGCAAAATGTTGTTTACAAAGTTATTGGTGTGGCTACTTTCACACTCCTTGTACGTAACCAGGTGCATTCATAAGTTTGTATGTGGTATTGAAAGAATTGTTGTATGTGAGCCCCCTTAATATTTATTTTATTCTGTTTTTTAGTATGTCTTGTTAACGCGGCAACAGAAATACATCATCTTTGAAAATTTATATTTCTAACTATCACGGTTCATGAGATGCAGCCTGATGACAGACGGACCGTTGTTACGCTTTAGGTACGGAACCCTAAAAAGTATCTACTTACTTTAATTGCTAACATGTTTTACCTGTTTCTCGTTGCACGTGGATAAAAATGTTCCACACCCAAGAACACATTGAATTACCTCTTCGAAAGCGGTTTTCAATAATGCTACCTACCTATATCATAACGAGTTTTCACACGGCAAAATGCACTGATTTTACCCCTAAAACTCGTAGCACTTACTCCGTCAATATGATTTTCCTTTTTTCCGGCCTTTTTGTGTCTCGAAAGCAAATAAAATAAACTTGAGGAGCATTGTCGAATACAGGGAGGAGACACGAATCGGCTTTTATGCTTCACGGAATTTACGTTCGCCTAAATCGCTGCAGAATCACAAGCATATATGCACAGGGTGGACAACTTGAAGGTACACACACAACTTTCTTTTGCCGCTATTTTGTTTTGGCGGCAATAATGACAGTTGTTTCATGAAAATTATTTTGTTGAGATATGGAAAACTTATTTTGAAGCGTTTAACGGCTGAACAACAAATTGAAATGATTAAAACATTCTACTCAACCCAATCATGTATAGCGAAACCTTTTGGTAAAAGGGGAATGCCCATTTCAGGCCCAGGACTAGATAATTACTGGTAATGATGATAATTCCCAAGTGCAATTATCAACATTTTATTTTGGTCTATAAAGATAAAGATGTTTTCGCGAATTATATAAAAGGTATTAAAAAAGTATTTCAACCTCCTAAGCTCAAAAGATACAAAAATCTTTCTTAGCTAATTAACTGTTAAAATAAGCTCAAAGTGTAATTTAACTGTTATTGTAAAAATGCAATTTTTTTAAATAAAAATCGTTAATAACTTGATAGCCCGAAGTTTTTTTTAAGCCAAAATGGCAGTGAATAGTTTAATAAGGATACAATAAATCATATCTACATACTTTCAAAAGTGGGCCATCGCGGCCTAAGTTACTATGGCCATCGGGAATTCCCCTTTGGTAGACTTACCTTCGCGGCTAACAATATCTCGTTTTGTGAATAAATTTGTGCAGCATGACATTGTAACAGATAAAGCAGTTCCTCGTCGTGTCAGAAAGGCTCTCACGGAGTAGAATTTTGAAATTGTCCGACAAAGTATACCCTACGAAACCACATTGACTCAAAGAACGTTTCTGGGTCGATGATAATTTCCCCCTAAGGTCCCCGGATTTTACAGCTTCTGGCATTTTTTGTGGGCCTATCTAAAGATACTTGTCCTATGCGTCACTGAGATTACACAGCGTGAAAAGGCAAATGCAGTGAAAATGGTTCACATTATGGAAATTATTTTCCATACTTAATTGCCGGCCTTAGATACTAAATTAAAATATATATATGTATATATATATTCTTTTAAATAAAGTGTCCGTAAAGTTTGCCCACCCTGTAAAACTAAACCTTTTGATATTTGAGGGTCTGTTCTAAACGTTTTGATATTTTTGACGCTTGGAAAACCATAATCTGATTTATATGGAAGGGAATACGAGTATATTTCCGTGTGAGAAAACAATTATTTACAAAACAGCATCGACGTATGAGCGTGTCGTAAAAGTCGACTTAATAACCGCTTAGAGTTTTAAACAGCTAGCAAAAGGTAATGTTGGTTCTACCTTTATGTTTGGTGTATTTTTAGACCAAGATCATAATTTATCTTGAAGTAACTGCGAATCCTTCTGTCATGTTACAAATCAGCAAAATTAGGCATCTGCCGCGCGCGAGTAATAAATAATAAGAATAATACCTTGGACACCATCTACACACATTGATCTAGCCCCTAACTGGGATTCCCTGTATATTGGGTACTAGACAACGATACATATACTTATATAGATAAATGTTATACTTAGATAGATAAACAACCATGACTAGGGTACAAACATCCGTTCTCATCAAACAAATATTTGTCCCCAGTGGGACCCGAACCCGGGACCCGTGGCTTCGTAAGCAGGGTCCCTGCCGACTGGCGAACGGCCATTCGGGTCATCGTATAATGTTCCGTTCAAATTAAGGTTCAAATGCGTCACCTCTGTAGCGTTCGAGGCTCTACATCCCAAGCGATGGGTCCTTTGATTCGAAAGCCGGCTGGAGAGGAAGATGATGAAAAAAAACAAAGGTCTTGGAAGTTTATATATGTGTGATGTCTCTGTTTCTGGTTCACACGACACCACACCCTAGTGTGTGTGTATAATTGACCAAGCGAGCGCCAAGTGTCTCTGTTTCAGCTTGGGCAAAAATATTTTCGTATGTCGGTCCAGATTTCCGGTTTTAACGGTCACATTTTTCAACCGATTCTAGTAAATTTATGTGAGCAGGTTCGATAATTATGTGTTTTATTTTTGTCGAGTCATTTAATATCGGATTTTTTTCCAAAATGGCGGGGATGCAAATGTAAAAAAAACATATTCCTAAACGGCTTGAAGGATTTTACCAAATGAGCTGTCGTTGGATTTGTGGAGACCATGAGAGGGACATAGGCTATATATTTTTGGCTGTCAATAGGTTTGATTTTAGATCGCATAATGTAGTTTGCGAAGTTATTTGTGCGGCTACTTTCATATTCCACGTAGGTAACCAGGCGCATTCATAAGTTTGTATGTTAGATGTTCAACTTTCCACCAACAGACTCGTAAGGTCTACAGCTAACAGAGCCACTAGTAACTATCGAACTACTGGCTAGATGGGTTCTGTTGGGTATCTCCCACCCTGTTTGGGAAAAGGCCTGACACTATGTTTGTGTTTCCAGGTGATTTCTCAGTGCTCCAAGTATCTTTCAACCTACAACGGCACACTGGCTACTTCCTGATTCAAGTGTACGTCCCTTGCATCCTGATCGTAGTGCTTTCGTGGGTCTCCTTCTGGATACATCGTGAGGTAATTATTGGACTCTACATTTTTTACTCCTATCTGCTTCTTCTTCTTCTTCCGGGGGGTTAAAGTGCCTGCAACTGGCCACTTGAGTGGGGCTTTTGTACATATCCCTACTCACTCTTCTAATTCACAACTCCTGCACCAGATGGAGTAGAAGGCCTGGATGCTCGAGGAGCTCTGAGGTCGATGTTGCTTCTTCCAGGGTTTCTATGGTGGAAGTAGAGGACTGATCGTTTCTGCTTGAAAAAATCTTGTGCCCCTCTGAAGGTAATGGAGTATTTGATCTCATTTTGTTAATCTCCAAGTTTGAGGTCAGCTCCTCCTCAGTGTCTATCGTGACTTCGTACTTTTTGTTAAATAGGAAGGCTTTTTTATGCAGTCTGTGCCTGTCGTGGCTTCAGAAACCACTTCGATGGCCTTTGCAGTGTCCAACTCTGTCTGCTGGTTGGCCTTTCCACTGTCCCGTATTGTACAGTCTTAGAGCTGCAGATTTTGTCTTTTGCTGCACAAAAGGTCCAATGGTGGTATTCCTATTATAATTTCTAGCTCTGCTGTAGGCGTCAAACTCAAGCAGCCCGTAATAGCCACAGATGCCATATTCTGGAATTGTTGTAGTTGTGTTGTGGTTGTGGTTAACGTTGTGCGTTGCCACATACTATGCAGCAATATGTGACAATTGGTCTGACCATTGCCGTATACATCCATCGACATATCTTCGGTTTAAGCCCCCATTTGTTGCCCACCAGCTTCCGACACTGGAAGAGTGAAATGGTGGCTTTCTTAAATGTTGTGTTGTTTGTTCCAGCTTAATTTTCTGTCTAGCCATACGCCTAGGTACTTTACTTCCTTTGTAAGGGTAAATGTTTTTTGAAGCGCTTTGGCAGCCTGAAGTTGCCAATCTTGTTTTTTTTTTGTGAACAGTGCTTCAGTCTTTTTAGGGTAGACCTGAGATAAATACAAACCTGAGAGTTTGTATTTTTTACACCTAGATTCTATTACTGTTTTCTTCGAATGATTTAGATTGTATCAGAGGGTGATACTAAGCCTCATCTTTTTGTCAACGAGCTGTATCTCGTGCATCGTGATGCATAGTTGAAATGCTCACAGAATGTGAATTGTTGATGCTACCACAACAAAAAATAATGCAATTAAAAATTAAAGGAGGCCATACAAGAGACGTGTTTTTTTTTTGTTAGTTGGTCCACATATTGTGACCACATATTTTTTAATTTACAGGCAACTTCAGACCGAGTAGGCCTCGGCATTACAACCGTGCTCACACTGTCCACCATCAGCCTGGACTCTCGCACCGACCTGCCCAAGGTGCGGTACGCGACCGCGCTCGACTGGTTCCTGCTCATGAGCTTCTTCTACTGCATCGCGACGCTGCTCGAGTTCGCTGGAGTGCACTACTTCACCAAGGTTCAAATTTTGAGTTCTTAGTTAAATTTCAATGTTCATAGTACAAGTAAAGGGTTAAGACTCAAGATCAAGTTTAAGTTCACGCTCAGGATCAAGTTCATATTCACGTATAAGTTAACGTTGAAGTTTTCACCGGTCAAAGTTCTAGTCCATGTTACAAACACCAAGTTACAAGTTCATCACTTCCTCCAGGCCTGCACGTTTTTCGCCTCGATTTTCCAATTATATGTTTTGGATGGGACTTGCTATATATGTACAAATATTCTATTATATTCATCCATATGGATGGGCTGCGGCGATGGGCTAGCCCCCTGCCACCTGCACCACTGTGCCTCTGCCTCCTCGTATGAAAAAGCTGCGACGCTATTTGCGTGTTCCACACGGATAGAAGTCATCCTATTAAACTAAATAACCCATCAAACTTTTATTTACAAACTCAAGCCACATTGCCACTACTTCGAACTGTTTGTAAAAGATGTTCTGGATTAGAGTTAACAAACCTACATGAACCTGTGGTGATGTCGTGATCATGTTAACATACAAATCATTCCAGGTTGGCTCCGGCGAGATTGTGATCGACGACGCTGAGTGGGAGGAGTTGATAGAAGAAGTAGGGGGAGACGCGTACGCCGCGCACCAGTTAGCCGCGCGCCGGCGCAGCTCTGCCAGGTCGGGGAACTATGTGAGTACTGCCAATGCTACACAAAGTGGTATTAATGCTAATCGGTGGCCCCACAGGCTGGCTGCCACTAAGGATAAATCGGTTGGATAAGAGCTTCAAGTGGTCAATCATACTATTTCGATATGAAAAAACACAATTGATTACATTGTGTTTTTTCATACTCGCCTTCGGCTCGTTTCATAAACCCACTCTCGAGTTTTAATGCCCTCCATTATGTAGCAGTCACATAAACTACTATTATTGTATTGACAGCATATAGACAAGTATAATATCATATGAATATTTATTAATGTATCTACACACCATGGCACCAGGCTTGGCGACGCTTGTGGGTCACCCCTGGCACTGACTGATAACCAGCGCTAAGGAGTTTTCACCGTAGCATTATGCTGAGTCAGCTGCCCTTTTGCAGCTGCTGAGGCGAATCGCGATGACTGTTTTGGTATGCGGTTGAACTTGTTGACTGTATGCGCCTCCGTCAGCTGTGAATAAACGTTTCTTTCTTTCTTTCTTTTCTTTCTATATATATATAATGTTAATATAGCTCATAAACTATCTTTGTGCTAAATTTCATTCAAATCCGTTCAGCCGTTTTGGCGTGATTGAGGCACAAAAACGACAATATCCAAACATTCAAACATCGCTACTTTCATATTTATATTATTATTATTATTATTAGTTGGATTATTGATGTTTAAAAAAAAATAGGTCACGTGTCAGCGACCACCAATCAGAAAGCGCCACACTATGACGTAGTTAACGGAAACGTCGGATGCCTCACGTTTCCACTTGGTCGACCTTTTGATTCGTTAACCCTTTAAATGGATTCACGGTGCGACTGGTTTTACGTCTAGTTTACATTAGTCTACGTAACGCGTTCGTGTTTGGATCAGAAAATTACATACGGACGGACAGACACGCGATTCACGAGCGACCCTATAATGGATTCGTTTTTCCTTTTTAAGGTACGGAATCCTAAAAATCATGAAACTGATAAGACGAGACGATTTGATCTGGGCTCAGATCGTATGGTCTTAATTGGTTCTTGGTTTTAATCAAAATATCGAAAATCGCATGGATGCCTTTGATTAATACATAGGGCGCACTGTAAGTTTCCGGAACTGGCCACTTACATAAACAATATTTAAAAATTTATTGCAACATTTGAAAATAGAACTCTTTGGCTGTAGAATGCAGTTTGTTTCACCTGACTGCCTTTTGTTTTTACCTTGTGGCGCCATTTAAAAAATTGTGTGTCTGCATCAACATGGATTTAACTCGGGAAATTTTTCGTAGTATGATTTTCTACGATTTTAAGTGTAATTTGACAGCTCAACAGAGCATCGCTCGGCTTGAAACAGCTTTTGGCAATGAAGCACCATGCAAGACAACTGTTTATAGCTGGTTTGCAGAATTCAAGCGTGGTCGTATCAATCTCAGTGACGAATCTCGCGATGGTCGGCCGTCCACCGCTGTGACCAACAAAAACATCGATGCTGTGCGCCGTATGATTGAAACAGACAGGCATGTGACCTACCATGAAATTCGCGCATCCTTAGAAATAGGCATGAGTCAAATACAATTAATCCTACACAAACATTTGGGTGTGAGAAAGCTGTGCTCGCGGTGGATCCCACACAACTTGACCGAGGCTCAAAAAACGGACCGCGTCACTTGGTGCAGTGCCATGCTTACCAGATTCAACGAAGGTGCGTCAAATTTGGTCTGGGACATAGTAACAGGTGACGAATCATGGATTTATTGCTACGATCCCAAAACAAAGCAGCAATCGAGCGTATGGGTCTTTCAAGATGAGCCGAAACCAACCAAAGTGGCGCGCGTGAAAAGTGCATCTAAGCGGATGATTGCTTCTTTTTTTAATAAAACTGGACACGTGGCTACTGTTGCTTTAGAGAATCGTCGTACAGTGAATAGTGACTGGTACACGACCATTTGTTTGCCGGAAGTTATTGACGAACTCCGTAAAAATAACCGTAAACGCCGTATCATCCTGCACCACGACAATGCTAGTTCTCACACGGCCAGACAGACAAACGACTTTTTGAAGGCGAAAAATGTAGAACTCATGAGTCATCCTGCATACAGTCCCGACCTGGCACCTTGTGACTTTTTTCTGTTCCCAAAAATTAAGAACCAATTACGCGGTCAACGATTTTCATCACCAGAAGAGGCTGTCGAGGAGTATGAAAAACACGTTTCAGAGGTCACCACAGAGGAGTGGCACAAAAGTTTTAAAAACTGGTTTCATCGAATGAAAAAGTGCATAGACGCCAAGGGAGATTATTTTGAAAAACAATAAATTAATTTTGTACCTTTAATAGTATTTTTTCATATTCATTCCGGAAACTTACAGTGCGCCCCACGTATCTACGATTTTTTGGCAAAACTTGCCATAAATTATATACTCTTTGCAAGCCATCACGCTTTTTTTCCGGCAGATGCCCTGTCTTTTTTTGGTGATGATAATGATAGGTTTCACGAAACTCACATCAATATCTGTTGCGCTTTGGCATGATATTCTTGACAGAAAACGTAAGTTATTTTTTCTTTAAATTATTGTTTCTTCTATTTCTATAAATTGAGACGGTAAATACCTGCCAGGGTGACGCCTATTTGGTTTGATGGAGTCTCAGGTGAATGAAATCAATGAAACTCTTTACTCACGTACTCTGTGGGTGGACTAGAATCACTATTGCTGCTGACTGCTGAGGTCTTGTGTTGCCTACACCCCGTGACGTCATTTTCGACGCCATGCATGACTATCATGAGAGTTTTACGCTGGAAATATAAATATTATAATTTTGATATAATGCCACAATTCAATCCATTTTTTATTCAGTTTAAGACCCTCTGCCATCTCGTATGGGAAAAGACGTGGCGCTATTGTTTTGTTTTCCTGCAGTTGGTCAGAGCTCTAAGTCGGTACTACTATAGTACACCATTGCCGTGGCGATGGCGGGGAAAGTGGGAAACTGCAGAAGGAGCAATTGCCATTGACACCGGGGCTTATATAGTGTAAAAAAATACTAGGAAATTTCTTTACAAAATGTAGTATTGAAAAACTGGCTACACGTGGGGACAACTATGCCTCTGCCACCCCATATGTAAAAGGGCGTGACGCTATGTTATATTATGTTATGCAAGGGAAAATAATGTTGTCAAAACAGTGTTTATCTACACACGTATCATAAACCCTCTTTACTGCGTCCAAAAACTACTTTGTAAAAACTCATTTCTTATCTGAATATTGAACATAATGACCATAATGTGTACATTTTCTACATATTATGACATTCAAATTTCGAACGTCGACGCCCGCCTGCGTGCCGCCCCTACTTTGTTTGTGAAGTTTGTACCTACTACAGAACAAGCTAAACAACTTAATGCCACAATGCCGGTCAAACATGCGGTTCCTAAACACATCAAATAGAGCTTATGATATGTGTACAGATGTAGTGAATAATCCTTTCCTATCGGCAAAACTCGGAACAACGATAATACCCGAATGGTGCCGATGTGTCTATGAATTACTATATTATTAAATTACGTGTAGGTATTAAATAAATCGCATACTTTATTTATCAATGTCAAATGACAAAGACGACGACGTTTAGTAAGACAAAAACGAACATTTCCGAGAAAATACGAAAGGAAAGGATTATTCACTACATCTGTATGTAACTGTACATAATTAGGCATTATGTATCAGTCACATAAACTACTATTTTAACAGAGCTTTTTAATTAGTTTTCCCGCCAATTTTAGGTACTTTTTTTAGGCAAAGATAACTCGATGGTCGGTCTTGTGACGGTGTTTCTCGACTTTTGATTCTAAAACAAAAAAAAAGACGAAAACAGTGCATTTCATGTGCTAAATTTCAATAAATCGTCACTTTTCTCTCGACTACCCGGAAATGTGATAAAAGATGCTCAGTCCTCATTCCTGACCGCAAAACAATTAAAGTGAACCAGGACAACAATAGTTAACCAAGGGTAGAAAGTGACCCATTTCACCGGAGATATTTCTTTCACCCGAGCTGAACAATTCGACTGTGAGGAAAGCACATTTTCCGAAAGGGATTTGATATTTCATCAAATGGTTGTATGCCATAAGAGATATCTCTTCTTAGAGCACTGCGGTAATACTGAAATTGTTAACAACAGCTTTTGCCTGTTATTTTATCTCATCGGGATTTAATCAATGTCCATGTCACTGGAATCGCTTTCCGGAATCATCTTTAACCAAAAAAAGACACGGGATTTACTCTCGTATTCTCCCTCTTTATGGGTTTTGGCAGAATCACCAGCGTTGCAGTTATCTGCAACACATGCTGAGCCAGGGCCTATTCACTGTGGAATATGCACATGTATAGTTTCTTTCTATCTTTTATATCTTAAGCTCTGTTAGAATCTGTATTGCTTGTATTTGTGTGTATTCTTACAGTAAATAAATGAATTATCTATCTTTTTATTGAAAACATTCATTCATTTGTTTACTAGAAAAATATTATACTAGATTCTGAAGAAAAATAAAATTCACGTACTGCCAACATTCAAAAAGCTTAAAAAACGTATCTATCTACTTATTGGTTTAAATTTTATTTCTTAATAATATGACGTAATTCAATTATCATCGACTCCGTGGCCAAACGTAAAAATAAAAAAATAAAAACAAAACTTTCCACCCTAGGGATGTAAAAGCAATTTTCCACCCGGCTATCTACCCATGAAAATTAAACTTTCCGACCAGGAGAGATTAAATTGTACAATTCGTACAAGTTTTAAAAGGCTTAAACTTAGCGAGGTTCGTAAAGAAGCTTTTTGAACGAGTTACGAAGAGAATGTTTCCGCCTGAGAACCCAAAATCAAGCGGCGAAGGTGCTATTTTGAGGTTACAAGGCGGAAAAAACATTTCTGGCCTGATCAACAGGCCAGAAAAACATTGTTGGCTTGTTTGTTATGGTTTTGCCACATGACAACAGATGGCGCTTCATGCCATCTCGGTTTTTACCAACAATGAGTGCGTTATGGCATGCCTGACTTAAGCTTTAATTCCGGGAGATGGCGGACCAAATAGTTTCGGTCATCTGGGAGCGGACTCCGCAAGGCGGAGCAAAGAGGCGGAGTTTCAAGCCTTATTCATCTAAAAAGTATTTTTCATTACTCATACTCTGAAAAAGGGTCATTGTTCATCCAGGCACCGTGCTGAAAGTGGTACATGCCTGCTCTAAAGCAGAAAAGTATTAAAAAAAATATATATGAATCGCAGTTTATATTGAACAACGCAATGGTAGTAACCTATACAGCCATAAAACGGAAGTATTTTTTTTAATGTTATGCTCAAAGTAAAAGACATCAACGGGGGCACCGAAATTACTTTTTTTATGAGTAGTATTTTTAAACTTGAGTTTGTTGTTTGTTTTTTAATAAAATAATTTTGATTTCAAGTGACTTTGTTTTTAATAAAATAATTTTGATTTTAACTGACTTGTGTTTACTTTCCTCGTATTCGTAATGAAAAGTAGAGTGTTTTACTCGGGTGATAGCACCCATTTCTGCCTCGAACTATTGGCGCTCTCACTTCGTTCGAGCGCCAAAACATCTCGTCAGGAATGGGTGCCTTTCAGCCCTCGGTTAACAATCTACTATTTCATTACTCATACTCTGAAAGGGGGTCATTGTTCATCCAGGCACCGTGCTGAAAGTGGTACATGCCTGCTCTAAAGCAGAAAAGTATTAAAAAAAAATATATGAATCGTAGTTTATATTGAACAACGCAATGGTAGTAACCTATACAGCCATAAAACGGAAGTATTTTTTTAATGTTATGCTCAAAGTAAAAGACATCAACGGGGGCACCGAAATTACTTTTTTTATGAGTAGTATTTTTAAACTTGAATTATGTTTGTTTTTTAATAAAATAATTTTGATTTCAAGTGACTTTGTTTTTTAATAAAATAATTTTGATTTTAACTGTTTACTTTCCTCGTATTCGTAATGAAAAGTAGAGTGTTTTACTCGGGTGATAGCACCCATTTCTGCCTCGAACTATTGGCGCTCTCACTTCGTTCGAGCGCCAAAACATCTCGTCAGGAATGGGTGCCTTTCAGCCCTCGGTTAACAATCTACTATTTCTGTATTAGTAGATTGTTAACCGAGGGCTGAAAGGCACCCATTCCTGACGAGATGTTTTGGCGCTCGAACGAAGTGAGAGCGCCAATAGTTCGAGGCAGAAATGGGTGCTATCACCCGAGTTAAACACTCTACTTTTCATTACGAATACGAGGAAAGTAAACACAAGTCAGTTAAAATCAAAATTATTTTATTAAAAACAAAGTCACTTGAAATCAAAATTATTTTATTAAAAAACAAACAACAAACTCAAGTTTAAAAATACTACTCATAAAAAAAGTAATTTCGATGCCCCCGTTGATGTCTTTTACTTTGAGCATAACATTAAAAAAAATACTTTCGTTTTATGGCTGTATAGGTTACTACCATTGCGTTGTTCAATATAAACTGCGATTCATATATATTTTTTTTAATACTTTTCTGCTTTAGAGCAGGCATGTACCACTTTCAGCACGGTGCCTGGATGAACAATGACCCCCTTTCAGAGTATGAGTAATGAAAAATTTATTTAATTTCCTCGCAGGAGTCGTTAAAAGCATTACGTAATGTCTCGGCAATAACTGCAATAGTTGGACTCGTCTCTCAAACTCACTCGTCCGCCTGTTGCTGACTTTCCAGCCTCTACAATAATGCTGTACCCAGGAGCCATACATACCCAGTGTTGCAGAACCAGAGAGTGACCACACAGCTGCGTTCAGCAAAATATCAGCAGATATAGCCAAGTCCAGACACTGCTCCATCCCCTGTTTGAATGAAGTGAATTATTTATCAACTCTTCATTCATTTCTTTGTCCGTTTTCAGAGCTTATCCATTCCACCAAGTGCTTGCGGCGACAGCCTAGCCGCACCCTCCGAAATGCAAGGTGCTGTCAAATTGACCATGGAACGAGGTAAGCCACGCTTCTGTAAATGTTTTTATAGCAACCACAGTTTTCTCATGGAGCAACACTGAAGTCAATATATTTTTACTTCAGGCTCAACAGATAGACCTTCGCAGGGAAAGGGTGGAAGTGGGTGAGACTTTCAAGGATATGTTGCTAGCGTGCACATACTTACTAAAGGGAAATATTAAACTGCACATCAAAAAACTGATTTGCACAGCATATATCAGAGCAAAATGCTGCGGTAGCTTAGGTGAAGGGTAAAGGGGGTAAGCTAAGCAAAGCCCCCTTTATCCATCGTGTTAGGTTGAACATGTAATTACAACAAAAAATACTTAAAACAAACTTAAGTCAACATAAAATATTTAAAACATTAAAAGGTTTTTTTTCTGATCCTTTTTTGTTGTGCAAATCAGTATTTTTGATGTGCGATTAAATACTAGCCCTTAAATTAAATAATAGCAACGCTGGTAACGTGTGATGTAAAAGCTAAAAAATAAAGTAAAGAAGTAGTACGCATTTTTTGCCAATTTTGCCAATTTTTAGCCAGTTAATCAATATTCCATGCAAAGCTTATACAATACATAGTTAGGCCTCTTACATGCCTATGAATTTTTATGCTAAGTATTTTAACAAACTAATATAAATATTTCGGGAAACATTTTTTTAATAACACTTCTCACGTGACGTCAATTGTTCACACTTTTTGAACAGTTGTACTTGAGTCAAGTCAAGTCAAGTCAAGTCAAATTTCTTTATTACTGTAAATATTTACATATACTTAGCAAACGTCATTTTTGCCCCTTCTGTACATTGGAGAGAAGGGCGTAGAAACTCCCACAGATTGATTTTAAGATATCTTTTAAAAATTGGTTGTGCTTAACTAATACAAATATCACAATATTAATTATTATCATTAATAAGCAGGATAAATAATTAAAAAAATATTAACAGCAGGGTCTGTGTTGAGTTAGATTTACCCGATATAATCCCGTCATGTAAGTAATCTTGAACTTCTTCTCAGTCGTAGCACTCTTGACAGAGCGGTCGTGGTCGTCATTTCGGTCGAGTAACCCGCCTCACAATTCGTCGCCATTCGTCTCTGAGGGCTGCTTTTTTGGTGCATTGGTACAGGGGGTCATCCAGTGCTGCCTTGATTTGGTCTGTCCATCTCATTGGTGATCTGCCACGCATTCGGGTGCCCTCTACTCTGTCCTGCACCACCAGTCGCTCGATGGACATACGGCCGCGTCGAGATACGTGTCCAAAGAAGGTGAGGATACGAGTCTGGACTAATGAAGATAGGCGCTGCTTGATGCCTAGTTCTTGGAGGATGGAATCATTGGTACGGAACTCTGTCCACGATATCCCAAGCATTTTTCTCCAGCACCACATCTCAAGAGCATCTATCCTCTTTTTCTCGTTTTCCCGAAGCGTCCATGTCTCTGCAGCGTAAAGGAATATGGGCAACACAAGCGCTCTTACCAGCTGGGTCTTTGTGGCTTTGGTGAAGTTGCGGTTCTTCCATATTTTCTTGAGCCTGTCCATAGAAGACCTCGCAATCGCCATACGTCACTTTATTTCGTCCACGCATCCGCCATTGTTGGATATCAGCGCTCCCAGATAGACGTATGATTGGACCACATCACAATTCGCTATTTTCGCGACTTCGGGCAAGTTTTTGTTGGCACGATCCACAATCATCATCTTTGTCTTACTGCGATTGATCTTAAGGCCAAACTCCAAGCTGACGCTTTCCATTTTATGCAGCAGGTCTTCCATATCTCGCATACTGCTTGCGAATAGGGTGGTATCATCTGCGTAGCGTAGGTTCGAGATCCTCAGGCCACCAATTGCAACACCGTCCGTCCAGTCTTCAAGGGCAATTCTCATTATGAGCTCCGTGTAGGTGTTGAACAGAAGCGGAGAAATAATGCATCCCTGACGGACTCCCGCGCTAGGGTGGAAGTGGCTTGAAAGCGTCTCGTCTGTTCTCACTGACGCAGTCCCATCCTCGTAGAGGCGCCTTAAGAGGTGCACAAGGTGTGTTGGTGTACCCATCTCCAGTAGAGTTTTCCAAAGCTTCGGCCATTTCACAGAGTCTTTGAAAAGTCAACAAAGCAAATATAAGTGGGCTTGTTAAATTCTCTGGCTTTTTCGATGATCTGGCGCACTGTCAGGATTTGCTCCCGGGTTCCTTTACCTTTCACAAAGCCGGCTTGTTCGGGTGCAATCTCTATGGATAAGAAGGTCTAAGGCGTTCGTTGAGAATGTGCAGTAAACTTGAACATTGAGCCTCAATTTTTCAAGATCCAGCATCTTGAAAACTTGAGGCTGGATGTTTCCGATTATAAAACAAAAAAACTAAGATATCAATATTTGTTTATGTTCCGACCGATATCCGCTTTACCCACTGACAGGAAAACTGTCCACACTTGACAGTTTTACAGGACTGCCAACTTAACGGCGAAGGGGATTTGAAGAAATAACGCCATAGAGGACCAATGAAGGACCTTATGTTGTTAACGGATATTTCAGAAATCCTGTAACATTTTTTGACGGGAATAACGCATTTTAGTTAAGAACACAATTATCTCAAAATGATTTTTTTATCAGGTATCCAGACAGAGACCAGGGTTCCAAGATGGCGGCAACTGCTGTACTGCCTTGCTGGCGACGACCATTATAGGAGGAAGAGGCAGTTTGAGGCTGGTAAGTAAAACAATAAGACGACAAACTAAGTCTAGGACGCCCTAGGGACGAGTCACTGAGACCAAAGTCCCAAGCTAAAGTGAAACAACTACTTTTCGATCTTAAAAACGTTAAAAGACCGAGGTATTTTTCCTCTCTCCTGGGATTGGAACCCAGGTTATTAAGAACAGGAAACCACTGTATTTCGGACAAACTATGCGTAACAACAAATACAACTTGCTCCAGGGACCTGTGTAGGAAGCAGGAATAATTTCGCGTTGAAAAAGTATGCGAATCGAATTGTCACTGACTCTTATGCACAATGACATCAGGTTCATTTTATCTGAACTCGAGCACTTTTTCACTCTGATAATTATTCCTGCTTGAGCCACCGGTCGGCCACGTATACCTCCTAGCTTCAAAACCTCCGAGAATGGTTCGAAATGACTCCACGTATTATATATATTTCGGGCCACAGTGTCCTGTGCGCAGTTTGCCCTAATGTTCACCACCCTCCGACGGGAGATGCTACCCGAGGAAGAAGGAGTCATCTGGTTTGGGACGCCGAGTCTCGACCAATACGCCTAGTATGGCAACCTTTGTCACAGGCCGATTGTAATTTTCTTTTTTTTTTTGTTTATTTAATGACATTAAAAAGGAACAAATTGAGTTTTAAATAGTAGCACAAGGTGCTCATTCCCAACAGATTAGAATTGGTAACCCTTTGTTATCCAGAGATTGCGCTGGGAGAAACGATGGTAATTTAAACGCCATGGCATCAGTCAACATATTTCGAGATGACGCAAATCTTAGAATGTAAAAATAAAAATGTTACAGATTAGCAAATTGGTTGGTTTTTAGTATGTTTTAAAAAAAAATACTATGTAAATTAAAGAGTCAAAGTAAAATCGGTTGTTGATCTCTTGAAGTTTAATCTCCTAGCGCAATCTCGTAGTATTTGGAATATTTCAGTAGCTAGTGCTGCACTAAGCGATATAGGCCTCGAATTAAATATGCTTTCGTAGCATCTTTGATTACGTCGCCGCGCCGGTGACATGTTTTGTTCTATGTGGTCTATCTATATTAGTATAATATTATAATCTGTCATAGCAGGGACGTTGTGCTCATCCCGAATTATTCTCAGACACCTCTTAAACCACTCAGGTGTATATGTGTTGTAATCTACTCATCATACAGTAGGTATCTGAGGGCAAGGCAGTACTTCTGCCAAGGCAATCAAAGGCACAGCCGTACCATCAATTTCTACAAGTCATTCAGGGCATCTCCGACCTCCCTGTAACTTATTTTTGATTATAGTAAGAAGCCTGAATTTTCTGTGGCTTTATGGTTCCACAATTGTCAGCTGCATTCCATTCGAGTTTAGAGTGTGCAATTCTCAAGTAGTATTCAACCCTTGTAATTTTGAGAGAAACTACTTAGGTAAGTTTTAAGCTTGTGTTTAAATTTGTCTGTATAGTAACTAGACTAAGTTCCATTAGCAAATCAGTTGTGTGGGTTTGGCATTCCTAATAAGACGGATGCCTGTTAATCACATCTTCATCATCAGCCCAGTCTTGACATGTTCTGACGACCTCTGTGGCTTTGCGAGGTCCCGGGTTTGAATCCTGGCTAGGGTGGAAAAAATAGAGAAAACTCCAATGTTTATTGTATGTAACGTCACTGTTTCTGGTTTCCACGAAATTTGTTTATCCTAATGTGTGGCCAGAAGGAATGTGAATACTTGTTTATAGATTTTTGGTCATGTGGTCGGTTATATATTCTTTCAAAATGTTGCATTTATAACATTAATATGAAGTAATAACTTGTTGCATCAACAGGTAACCACGGCCACATTAACAGTGTCTCGCTAATCGACCGCACGGCGCGGGTTCTCTTCCCGGGGTCCTTTGCGGTGCTCAACTTGTTCTACTGGCTGGTGTATGTCTTCTCGAACGACGACTTCGCGTGGAGCGACAACCCCATCAACTCGCTGTCGCATTGAATTACTTATAGAAACTTGAACAATGCGTCACATCTTTTCGCATACGAGGAATCAGAGGCTCTATTACATAGGTACCTGAAAACCATTTATTGCAAGTAGGCAAAAATAATGCACTTTTACAAGTCAAACACTGAAGTCTTCATAAACACAGATACAAATAAAAAGTAAATTATGATCAAATCAGCTCATTTATTCATAATTGCCAATACAGGTCATATTATTATTAGATACAAATAATTTGAATTTGAAAAAAATATATGTTATAATTATAATTAACATTATTCATAAACATTGTTTAATAAAATTGTAACTGTCTACGGAGATGTATTTATTTTTTCTATTTTTTTTTTTAAAGTATGTATGTTTGTATGTTAATGAGAACAATATAAAATTATCTAACCTAATGACAATATGATAACATCGTATCTTTAAGTGCCAATAAGATGTCTCAAAATAACAACTTTCAAGAAATAAATAACATAGACTGTCTGTAGATAAGATCGTTTGTCTCGGGACAAAAGTGGAGAGCGTCCGCGGTTTAGGGGTTATCCGCTCGCCTGGCACGCAGACTGCCGGCCATGCAACGATGTATAGACCGTGAAGAAACCTTTATTAGCTGTGGCAACGGTCTAGCCTCCTGTTACGCAAAATTAACTGTATAATAACTATTCACTGTTGACCAACCTCTGTGAGCAGACAACCAGGTCCCGGGTTCGATCCCCGGCTGAGGACGAAAAAAATCAAAAATCCCCAGGTCTCGGATGTTCATATGTGTGACGTTGCTATTTCTGGTTCCCACCACACATGGTATCCTAGGGTGGAGCCAGAAGCAATGTATGTGCCTGTATATAAATGTGTATGTCTATGTTCAAATGTGGGCAAAACTGAGCCTCTGCCACTTCGTATAGGGAAAGATGTGATGCTGTTTGTTTTTAACCGACTTCAAGAAGGGGGAGTTTCTCAATTCACCTTTTTTAGGGTTCCGTAGAGAAACAAGGAGCCATTATAGTTTCGTCATGTCTGTCTGTCCGTCTGTCCGTCCCTATGTCGCAGCAACTTTGTTCCGAAACTATCAGGACTACACAATTGAAACTTGGTATGTAGATGTATTCTGTGAACTGCTTTATTAAGTTTATACAAAAAAAGGGAGGAGGCTCCCCATAATGGAACTGAAGCCAAAATTTTTTTTTTCATCAAACCTTTATGTTTGGATCTATAGATAGGACTTTAAAAACGACGTTGAGGTTCTTGAAACCATTTTTCCTCAAAGTAAATCGTTAAAGAGACTCTAACTTTTAAAGTAAGAGGGTGAAAATTAAAAAATAAATATATTTGTGTATCTCAATAAACACTTTCAACGAAAATTGGTTTGAACAAAATAAAATAATCAGTTTTTAAGATATAAAATACTTATTAAAAACCGCAAATATAATTTTGTTATTCAAACAAATACTATGAAAAAAAAAGTAATTACATTGTTTTTACCTTCACTAGTGAATGATAGTGATATTTTGGCTACGTGTATCATGTGAAGTGAGTAACCTTCCACATTATTTTTTTTTGTCTTATACTCTAACGACCTTACAAATAAAAAAGTTATTCACGGTTTAACTTATACAGTTTTTTTTCCTTTTCATACGTTGAGTAAATGTCAAATGTCAAAGCAAGACAAATCACTGTATAAGTTAAACCGTGAATAATTTATTGTATTAGGGAGGCCGTAAATTTATTACGGAACCCTAAATTTACGAAGTCCGACACGCACTTAGCCGGTTTTTGTATGTTTGTTAGTGACTATTCCGTCAATGGGATTGGCAACTGTCGGCGTGGCGCTAGTATCGGTTGGTTCCCCTAACGTCAAAGTCACGCTTCTGTGTTGCCAGTACAGTGTGTTCAATCGCCAGTCATGTTCGCATATAGTAAAAAAAACCTGCCAAAAAGACAAAATTAAGTAGTATAGTAGTAATTACATGAGATTATATCATATACCTACTCGAAAAATTACTTTTGTTGTGTAGTAGATAGATTCCGATAACCAATTATCACAGAAAAAAATCCAGAAATTAGTCGATGGTGAAAGTGGCAACTGGATAAAGGTACCAAATGCACGTGGCACCACCTATGATTAGCTTTCACCGGCCAACCCAATTATGAATCGATTTTCATGATCATTTATTTGATTGGTGGTCAAACTTGAGAGGGGCCACCCATATAAATTTGATTTGATTTAACAAATTTGATTAAGAGATTTTTGAAAAAATCAACAAATACAAAGAATATATTCACGATGACGTTTCGGTTTGTGGTTACCTTCAGCAAAAGTTTTGATGAGGACTTTTCGTGTTTCTAGATAGACGAGAGAAACGCATCACGACCGGGGAAGAAGAAATAGGACTTGAACTTGAAGTCGGTTTTTTTAAGTTTTTAACTTGGTGTATTATGTTTTGTATAGTGGAGATGGGGGTCACGTGGATGACGATTCTATTGTTATTTATGTAGACTTATAGCTTGTCCCCTCAATCCACTAGGATCCACCAATCCGATCCACCAATGGAGCAAACAGCACCCGAGGGTTCGCCGTGATTCACCTTTTCGGGGTGGATCCTGTGACGCTTGCAACCCTTTCAGGATCCACCGTCTGCTCCATCAGTGGATCGAACAGCACTCAGGGAGTTTAGGGAGATCCACTACCTGTTCTCAGTGGAGCCCTTGATACTTTAATGTCCATTTCGATCACCTAGGACAATTTGCCGCAATTCGTGTGTTATTCGATTATTAGGTATTATATGTTATATTTATAAGCGAATGTACGTATGCAATATTCGTCAAAAGAGAGATAGTGGGCAGTGATAGCACACCAAAAGACAGATGCAGACAGTGTTAGATATAGTATATCTAACACTGTCTGCATCTGTCTTTATTACATTCGCTTATATAGTAGTTTATGTGACTGCTACATAATGGAGGACATTAATACTCGATAATAATATCACTCGAGATTTTTAATGCCTAATTATGTACAGTTACATACACTAGTTTATCTACACACATATCATAAGCTCTCTTTAATGTGTTCAGGAACCGCATGATCGACCGGCATGGTGGCATTGATAATTCCTTTGCACTTGTTTAGCTTGTACAGTAGTACCAACCACAGAATACATTAATATGTACCAACTTCACAAACAAAGTAGGGGCGGCACGCAGGCGGGCGTCGGTGTTCGAAATTTGAATGTCATAATATGTAGAAAAACTACACATTATGGTCATAATGTGTAATTTTTCAGATAAGAAATGAGTTTTTACCAAGTAGTTTAACATTATGCTGATCGTAACGTGCGGTTTTGTACGCAGTAAAGTGGGCTTATGATACGTGTGTAGATAAAACATAATATAATTTAAAATTGTAGTCAAGATTGTTTTTGTGGACGTTTACGATGATACAGGAATTTAAACAGAGTAATGAAAAGTAGGCACTACTTTAAGTAGAAAATGTAATGAATTATCGAGTTAAAATATCAGTAGCTAAGTAAAGTTTTATGTCTTTAAAATGTTTTGGTGTTGCCAAATTATCGATGTTTGTATTATACGCGGTTGCAAGGTAGAAATAAAAATAAAATTTTGTGCTTCAGTTTTTTTTAATAATTATCACCCTTAATCCAATAATCAAACCCACTAACCCGCAATGGACCATCGTGGTGGGCTTAAGGTCCGAACCCCTGACGAGAGCACACATACTGCGGCGCGGCGCCATGTCCCGGCAGCCGGACTAGCTGTGGAGGTAGGGGTGCTAAGACTCGTTTATCGTAAGATACAATTGGACGACCTCTGTGGCACAGCGGTTGTGGCTCTGCCTACCATGCGAGAGATCCCGGGTTCGATCCCCGGTTGGGGTTAAAAAAAACAGGTCTTGGATGTTTATATGTGTGTGACGTCGCTGTTTCTGGTTCCCACGACACAGGGTATCCTAGTGTGGAGCCAGAAGCAATGTAAATGTTTAATGTTTATAATATCGAGATCGCCTTCCCGTCTAACGACTACCGCAAGTAAATCGGACTCCTAAACTTTTAAAAATTTAACAGAAAAAATTATGGCAGAAGAGTGTTTAGTTGAGTTGGATGGAACACGCTCCCAAACTCAAACTCAAAAAGTTTATTGCAGATAGGCAAAAATAATGCACTTTTACAAGTCAAACGCTTACTTAAGTCTCATATACATGTACATATATTACACGCTAACAATTATAAGCTACTCGTTTTTTTGCTTTGTTAGACAGGTACATATCCTGAATCAAAGTAAAGTTATGAACAAATTATTCATGTCGAAATATAATTTAGCATCACTGTGATGACACGTTATATTGTATCGGTGCATGTTCATTCTATGTACACTTTTATTTTGTTTCTCCGATAAATTAGAACATAAGGAAAATTACATGGAATAAAATTGCATTTAGTCTTATTATATAAATTGAACAGCAAGTCTATACCGGTATCGAATAAACTCCGACTAATGTTCGCGTGGTTTCCAACCATAATAACAATGGTATAACCATCATGTTCCCTAAAATTCCCTATAGCCATCTACAGCCATCTTTTTTATAATTTCCTCAAGAGAATATTAGGACAACAAATATTTGTCACTTGTTGTTTAAGGCCATTAGTGCAAAAGCGTACTAAAATCTACACCTGATTTATCTGAATAAATTACAGTTCTTTTATTTGCTTTTCTCCGAGCACTAATTTCGGTAGTTGGCGGTACACGAGTGGAGTTGAGTGGCGGTACACTCGTGTTAGAGTGCGGTGTAATACACGTGACGGCAGGTGGCGCGGCATTCGCGACAGCGAGCGGCGCAACGCGCGTAACGGCGAGCGGCGCGGCCCTCGCGGCAGCGCGCAGCATGACACTCGCCTTAGCAGGCAGCGCGACACGCGCGACACCGTGCGGCGCAGCGCTCGCGCTGTTGAGCTGCGAGGTGCCTCCTCGACGACGACGGCGACGCTGTTTCTTGGTCAGGACAGCGGTGGACGCTGCAACACTACCAAATTGAGGGGGGTCAAGACCAGAGTTTGTGATGTGGGCTCGTCCTCCTTGCTGGTCTCATCCTCCTCGTCCTCAATTAGAAAGCCCACCAATTCCGTGTTCTGGCGTTGCAGCTGTAGTAACTCAGACGTCGCGGTTCTGAGTTTGATTAGTACCCAAGTCTAGTAACCAAAATTGGAGCCGATGCTCTAATTAGTAATCTAGATTCTCAGTAACTGATGTGAAAACTGGACTCACCTTGAAAAGTTGGAAGCGTACTGGTTATATGTGTTATGGAACACTTTTCTATGGAATGGTATCGCCAGTTTTCTTCTCGACAACTTCAGCAGCTCCATTTGGATTGGGCCGGCCATCTGTGTCGTGATGTGTGGGCTCGAACCGGGAAGACTTTTGCGACACTATTATAGGCTATTAAAAAAAATGCTATCCCATCAAATAGTCAAATCGTACAACTAAATTTAGAAAAGAGTTTCGGTTCCAATGAGATTGCGATTAGCGTATAGCATTAAAATGATTGTTGTGTTTGTAAAGAATAGTATTTTTTTTTGTACATAACAGTATTTTAAATTGATATTAATAATTGATATAGCGTCTACTAAATAATGATCTTTAGAGGTGTTTAGGTACCCCAATAAACGAAGGTTCTCAGTAAAAGTTACAGGTAAGGGAGGTTGCACACGTAGGTTAAAAATCGTACTTTCCGCGCGGTTTTCATACCCGCGGCAACCACGCGTTTTCACAGCATATTGTCGGATTATAGAGTTTTATTTAATACAATAGATGGCGTTGAAGACATCCGCTGTTTTTTCTTTGGCGCTTGATGAATGTGGTAAATTTATGTAGAGGACACTTAATCTGTCTGTCAAGATACTTTTTCTCAGAAACGCGTGAACTTATAACTTTACGCAACTACATTATACGGGGCAGATACAAACGCATAGATCATGTTCAAAGGTCACCTGTGCTGACAGCCGCGGCCTTGCGTTCTTAGCGCTAGGATCGCCCCGCCGTGTGCAACATCCCTAACTCAAGGGTAATTTAGGACTAAATCAATGTTCACCTGAGGTGGCTAAGCATCGAATCGAATCTGTGGTATCTGTACCCATTCTCACATTATATTTAACCGATTTGAGTTGGCATCACTTCATGACCATGGAACCGTGGACACAAGGTCCTTTTGTATTTCACCATTTAATTTTTATAAGTAAACAAAAATACAGCTGCTCATAAATAAACTTAACTGTAGCTAGATTCTGTATCTCTTGACACCTATCGCTTTACCTTTGAAAGACTCTTTTATAAAGGAGTAGCGTGAAATAATTTTACTGTGAAGTTGACGAATATCGTTAAAAAGTCAATTGCAAATAGATCGGTATAGATGTTGCGAAACAGAATCAGCTTACCTAAAGGCTTGGATACACTTGCGGACAAAAGACATTGGGACCTTTCTGACCCGCTATGCGAAATTCAGCAAACACGAATGAAACTTATAGTAGTTTTTAGATATCCTTACATACTTTACAACTGTGTAGTTTTTTTTAAATAAATTAATGGGAATGTTAAGACAATGATATAAATATGTTTTAATTTGGCACGTTTATAATATTTAAAAATATTAGAAAACAATTAAGATAATTATACCCAGTGACTATGACCATCATAGAATAGGCGTGAAATGCGGTGGGGGGGACCAGAGGGGCATCAGGTAGAAAAAATCTGGATTCGCTTACTGCGCGTGCGCGTGCGCGTGCGCACGTCATCGCATCGCTTGAAAATACAATGCGCCCTCCTCCCCGTCGCCCGTCGCAGTTATAGCGAGTATTGGGACTATTGACATGATTTTATACAAAATTATAGTTAAGAGATTACTCTCACATGTCTCACACACTCTCACATCATACTTTTATTATTGTAATAAGAAACAATGAGCTTTGCATAATGACATTTATTGTACTTTGATATTAAACTGATTCCTTCTTAATGGAATCACTTTATGAATTTAAAATGTTTCATATTACCTTACCCCACAGTAATGTTCTTTATACCAGTATATGTAGACGTCGCGGGCTTTACAATAAGGTATGATTCAACAGTGTTTGCCGTGGGTATTTTGTCCATAGTAAGGTTCCCAATGTCTTTTCCACCAACATGTCGCCGCGACACGACGTGAAGCTGCAACGTTGCAGTGTCAGTAAACATGCCCCGCGCGACCCGAACATGACCCTGACATAGAAACATAACATCAGATCCCAAAACATAGATACCTATCACAGTAAAATATTCGTGAGGCACTTGTTAAATGTAGCGGGCGATGTTTTGGAACGACAAGTGTTGCCACTCTAATCTTACCCGCCACAGAGTTAAAATTTCACGGTTCAATACTAGATGTCGCTACTGGTATGGTAGCATCGAATCATCGATCGTAGAATAAATGAAAGCCACCGTATAATCGTCGTAGGCGCTACTGTCAAGTGAGGTTCTGAAGTTCAGAATTATAGTCCAAATCAGGATTGATGGCCAGAGGGGAAAGAGGAAATCGTTGAGGGCATGTTCGTCTACCTACCGCGGCAACTATCTTTACGATCTTGCTCACGTTGAAGCTTGCAATCTATCAATTAATCTAAATTGATTCATTACTTTAGATATTTATATATATGTTACGGTTAAAGCTAGGTGTGAAACTAAACTTAAGTTTAGCAGGCTAGTCTTAAGATTAATTTCGAGTCTCGGCTAATGTCCGAAATAATGTTCATTGCGATAAATGATTTCAACAATAATCGGCTAAACTGCAGTTTAGCCTCGACGCTGTTGAGGCTAAAGATGGGTGAGAAAATATGGTTGACATTAGCCGACTAAACTTAGGTTTATTTTTCAGTATACCTAGGCTAATGTTGAAAAATTACCGTCTTAATCTGGAATAAGTGATGATAATGATTCGGTAGCCGTAAACACTGCGGTAGCCTAGGTGAAGGATAAAGGGGGTGAGCGAAGTGAAGCCATGTAAGAACAACAAAAAATACTTAACTATACTAGTCTTATTATAGTTTTTGTTGTTCTTACATGTTCAACCTAAACGAAGGATAAAGGGATCTTCGTTTCGCTCACCCCCTTTACCCTTCACCTAAGCTACCGCAGTGTTTTTCCCTGATATTAGAAATAGCTTTCTCATCTGAATAAAATTACCCCGCCCCGCTCCCCGCAGTCGCACGAATACTTCGTTTTCAACATTAGCTAACTAATGTCCAACATTAACCGAAACGCATCGGCTAATGTGCAGTCTAGCCGATTAAAGATGACATCCGTTATCACAAACGAACATGTATTCGGATATTAGCCGAGGCTCGGATTAATCTTAAAACTAGCCGGCTAAACTTAAGTTTAGTTGCACGCCTAGCTTTAGCCGTAACATATACATGTGGAGGGGACATTGGATCACTGTGGGAGAAGAGGGCGAAGCACTTCCACAGATTGATTTTTTATCTCTTTTAAAAATTTGTTGCGTTTAACTAATACAAATATTACTATATTCATTATTATTATAAATAATATGCATGAATAAATAATGACAAAATCATTAACAGCTAGTTCTGTATAGAGCAGACTTGTCATTAAATGCATCTTGCTTGAACATTGCAATATCCCTTTTTAGTTTTAGACAAAGTCGTTTTTACATTATTTTAAAATTGCTCAAATTTCAATTTCAAAATCTCCATAGGTATCTTCTTGTAGTAGAGAATGCACTAACCCTTGAAACAATTGCTAACTTTTGCGAGTCTAATCATGATTCAAATATGATCGTAGATTTCGCGGCTTCTCACATGGTTGTGGTGTTTGATATCGGTCGCGCAATCTTTGAATCTGGGTTCGAATCCATGTTCAGACATAACATTATCTGGGTGCACGTCAGTGCCCCCGCCAAGACGAGCAAGCGAAACGCAAGGGCACTACCTACCTTTTCTCGAAGCGCTTCGTCGATTTTTTGAACCCTCATAAGTTGGGTTTGGATTATAGCAGTTAAACAAAATTCTCGGGATATGGTGTCAGTAGTGGGTATAATATACATAGAAAGTTTCAATAGCATAGCTCGTATACTTTAGATTTTATTGATATCTAAAATACACCGATTTCGTCACTGAGTCCCCCACTGATGATCATCAAAATTCTTATGGTACTTTCTCAAGTCCTAGAAAGCTGAAATGTCTAAGCTAGTACATACACAATAAAAAGAATCTTAAACATGGATTTTTACCCACCAACCCAACTAGGGGATAGAAGTTTGTATGAGAAATCTGCACATTTTCGTTTTAAGTTACTTCGTTAATTAGACCCCAAATGAAAAAAATTTAAAACTTGGAATTTTTACTCCCTACCCCTTAAACTAGAGGATGGAAGTTTTTAGGAGCTTTCCATAAATTTTGATGCTAAAAGTCTGAAAATTGATAAAGAGACGCCTTGTTATTACTAATAAAACTCGTATTTCAGTATTTTTAGTAAATCACCCCCCACGCTTTAAATGAATGAATGAATGAATGCTGAATCCCGATTCCACAAACATATATTACGAATTATAAAAAGGCAAAGACAGAGAGTGGACTAAGAAAAAAGGAAACTCTGATGTGCAAGAAATATACCACAAAAAAGGATATACAAAATAAACAAAATAAAATTATTTCATTAGGTAACTTACAAAAAGGAGGAAAATCCCACCAAAAACATTTTCATGTAAAATGTTGCCAAGACGAGACCATATGGCTCGCACTGTCAAAAAGTTATCAGATCTCTGTGAAAAAATATTCACGGTTTAAAAAATATTCTTTAAAATCATTCTTGGCAACATTTTACATGAATATGTTTTTGGTGGGATTTTGTTTTTGTTTTTGTTATCATACATTTAATGCTTAAGTTTTCCTGTACGAAACCCTTCTTGTGCGAGTCCAGCTCACACATAACTGAATTAGTTGGTTCTTATCGACCGACATCGACCACCACACTAGAAATGGTCATTAAACTTGTCTTGGACAGTGAATGAATGAATGAATGAATGAACTGTCGATATTTTACTGACTTCAAAAATGATGAGGTCGTCTGTCAGTTCGTTCTGTCTAGGGTCTATCGGGAGACTTCCGCCAGAACCGGCGTGCTGATGAACTTCCTAGAGCCATTTTGACCATGGTACAATAACAAACGGAATTTTATAAGCCGACGATACTGCATCAGTAAGCAGCCGGACCCAGATAATTACGTTCCTTTCTCTACATATTTAACACTTTGTAACTAAAAATACTCATTATACAAGAGTGTAAGGAGAACATTTTACGCATAATTAGTATTTTTCACTTTTACTTTTATATTACCTTTCTATCTATTGCAGCTATACATAAAAGAGTATTACAGAAGGGCGTACCCAGGATTTCAACTAGGGGGGGGGGGGGCAGCTCATACCTGTTTCGAGTAGGTAACACGTTTTTAGGGTTCCGTACCCGAAGGGTTCCAAACGGGACCATATTACTAAGACTCCGCTGTCCGTCCGTCCGTCTGTCACCAGGCTGTATCTCACGAACCGTGATAGTTAGACAGTTGAAATTTTCACAGATGATGTATTTATGTTGCCGCTATAACAACAAATACTAAAAAACAGGATAAAAGAAATATTTAAGGGGGCTCCCATACAAATTCTTTCAATACCACATACAAACTTATGGATGCACCTGGTTACGTACATGGAGTGTGAAATTAACCGCACCAATAACTTTGTAAACAATATTTTGCTGTGTAAAATCCAAACTATTCACTCCACACCATCGCTTCCATTGAACGGTGGTACGGAACCCTTCGTGCGCGATTTAGACTCGCACTTGACCGGTTTTTAATTCCCACTTGCCAGGAAAATTGACGTTTATTTTATCTTCTAGGGTTTATTTTATCCCCCTGACCCTACCTGGGTACGCCCATGGTATTACAGACATACATAGGTACAGGTTGCGCCAAGCTTCTCTGTGTCTGAGTGCCACGTGGAGGGAGTAAGGTTACCCCCTCCACGCGGCTCTCAGACACAGACAAGCTTGGCTTGACCTGCACTTTACTTTACATACAGTCTATATTTTAATGGTGCATTTAGATTTGTTTTAGGTAACTTAATAAACAAAGCAAACAGTACATAACACATATAACGCCTAGCCAATAACTATTTATAATAACAGAGAATATAAAGCTCACAATTTTTCAAAAATAGTACAAAGTAACGGTGGATCTAAAAACTATGAATAACAAAGTAACGAATTAGTTTAGTCTTTAGACCTATACAACTATAATGACATTCCTTACAATTAGGAGTTCATGAAATCAATACGTAAGAACTTTTAATACAATTACTATCTACTAACTGCCTTACTCAGAGTCAGTTAGAGATTCATTAAGGATTACTTAATAAACAATTTTGTGTAAATTCAAATTTGGAATCAGATTAATGTTTTATTAAATTATTACTCTGACCGACGTAATGAGTGAGAGTCATGAGCATCAAACCGATTCCAAATTTGAATTTACCTACAAAATCGTTCACTAAGTAATCCTTATTGAACCATTAAACCGTTCTGGGTATGGCGGTCACTAAAGGCGGTTAGTCCCTGGACTATTAACTCCCTGATTGTAAATAACTGACTAAATAACTTATTTGTTTAGGAATGGCAAAATGAATACCAGAGTACCTTGCTACATCCATTAGGGCCCTGCGGTAGTGTTTTGGTGCGGGAGGGATGTGTTGTCGTGACGTCAGCATAAACATAAACATAACATAAACGTTTACTTACAGGCACATACATCGATACCCTGTGTCGTGGGAACCAGAAACAGCGACGTCTAAACATTCAAGACCAGGGGTTTTTTTCATTATCCCTGGCCGGGGATCGAACCCGGAACCTCTCGCATGGTAGGCAAAACTACAACCGCAGCCACAGAGGTCGTCAGAATCGCCACAGAATACTTAATATAGTATGGCGCACGACTTCAGTGCGGGGTCGGCGGCGTCCGATTTATTCATTTTGTTAGCGTCACCTTAAATCGCGGCGCCTTGCCACGTGCCTGCTCTTTTCAAAGAATGCCGACAAACACTCAAAGGAAGCCGCCGCCAGAGTGATAAATAATGCTTTTATTACTTACTCACTAATAAAATTAATAAATTTTAATGTCACCTACCTCCCACACAGAAACACTCCTGCAATACAGGTATAAATTAAAATTTAATAAACCCCCGAAACATAAATTAATTGTTCATTTGTTTCAATTATTATACTTGTTTTCTTGTTAAGTTAATTAACCTTAATTCCACTGAACCGATTGTGACAAAACGTAGCTAAGAACAATTGCAGTGAAATCCTCTACCAATTAAAAAAACATAAAACCCAGTCCACCTGTTTGAAGCTACGACGGTGCCAAAGACAGACACATGTACAGTAAGAGAGCCACTTCAAAATCATAACACCTCTTCTTGCGTCGGGGGCTAATTAACAGTTATTATACAGGTTTTCCGCTACGTCATAACGTCAAGCGAGTACCAGGCAGGAGATAGCCCATCTGGGAATTTATATCAGTAGCCCTTTAAATTCAACAAAACCGACCAATAAAAGACAGCTCGTTTAAAATAATCGTGTTCTGATTGGTTAATTGTCAAATTAGGGATTCCCATAGAAATTCCTACATGTCAAGGAGTACATGATGACGATGAGGCTTCTGTTTATACAGGGTCTGGCAAGAATATTTAAAAATCTATGTCGCTTGGTTCATCGAAAACTTGTTGTCAGTTACTAGAAATGTATGGAAGGTTTTCGTTTTTATGGTTCAGTGCCTTGAAAATTAAAACAGAACCTTTATAAGATCACTCGTGTGCCTGTGTTAGGTGTGTAAATGATATATAAAACGACCGAATTCTGAAGCGATTAAGTTATAATTCGGTGCACTTATATATTTATCTGACCCAACAGGAACGAATTACGTTAATAAATACATACTGAATTTGGGGGCCTCATCAGAAAAAAAAAAAATTTTTCAAACTTTTTTTGTGACATATCAAAAGATCAGAGGGCTTGTAGCGAGGATTGCATTTTTTTTCATAAGTTAAAATACTTAGTTAAAAATATTTAAGAAAAAAGACAAAAATCTTCCGCTAATGTCCCAAACTACTGATTCTAAAATTTTCGTAACCAAAATGTTACACGAAAAATAGTTGGCAATTGGTAGGCAAGTCATAATTTAAAAAACCAGTTTTCCAAACTGTATCGTTACGTACATTACGTGTAAATGCACCTGGTTGTATACGTAGCCCCCAAAAATAACTTTGTAAACAACATTTTGCTATCTCAACACAAAGGAAAATTAAAGATACCGAATACCCTCATTTAATGTCACAGTGCGGTAGTATGAAAACCTTTGTACATGTACTTACGAGTACGGCTCACACTCGACCGTTTATTCATTTCATTTTTAGAAAATCTATAATGTTTGTTTTTTTTTACATTTTTACCAGGCCCTGTGTAAGCAGACCTATCTCTGGTACTCCCTTAACTTTCAGTTATGGGACATCCTGCATTATCTCAGGAAGTAGGTATAAGTCACTTAAGTTAGATAAGGCAAAATTCCGACAAATAGGCTTGTAACTTACAGAGCCCCAACTTAAAAGACCCGTGGCCAAAATGTGAACTAAAGTCGCCAGTATGAATGCCATTGACGCTAGCGACGCCAGTCACTGCTAGATCTATCCTTACCTTATCATCATGTAATTCCGGCAGCTGTACGAGATTTAGCCATGAATCACCACTTGAAAGGGAGATTTCCTTTTTCAAACTCAAACTTTAATCAGTCATGTACTAATTACTTTAGTTGATCATATTTGATTATTTTTTATCAATGTGTAAGAGACTTAAGTAAGTGTTTGACTTTTGAAAAAAAAAAATTATTCCGACTTTGCTTGTTTACGCGATGTTCTGATTAGTCTTTCTACTGATTAGTCTATTTCTACTTGTCATAATTACATGATAAAACTACTGTATATCTGACATCTTTTTCTATAATCTGTTTATAGTTTTCAATTAGATCACTCAGTAGTAAACTCTCTGCGGATGTAATATTCGGTCCCTTTGCCGCTTTTTCCCTTCCATATTAGAATTATATTATTATTTGGATAATAAAGCCACAAAATACAACACGATATCGCCAATTATTGAAATCACCACGCAAAAGTAAAATAATAATAAGGAAACGAAATGTCAAAACCAACGAGTTTCGTTTCGTTCAACGCAAACCATTATTGAAATATCAAGAGAGTTCGACAGTTTCAAAAGAAAAATACGTCTAACGAAACGTTGAAAGCTTTTTTGAATGAACGAAAGGTCGAATGAGTCAATTAAATCGGTTTAGTTAAGCGTTCGAGAAAAAATACTGCGGCAAGAGAAATTTAAATCGATTTAAATTAAATTCAGTTTAGTGTTAAGTTGAATTTAGGTAAACTCAGCTTAATGACACCGTTCTGCAAGCCGCCACTAGGGATCTCAATGTTGTGAACGGTGTTTGCAAACTTGAAATCCTCGTTTGAACCATCAGCAGCTTATAAGTTATGATTAAGTATCTCTTGACATATCCCGATTCCTTGGAATAACTAATTTGAGGATGAGCGAGAGGGTTAAGGTGAAACAATCGCATTTTAAAGCTCTCTTTATGTTTCGCTGACATGTAGCGATTTCTATCGCAATCCATTTCAAATTGATGTTTTCAACGAGGTTTGCAAACTTCAAATTGTCGTTGAGAAATCAGAACGCGGTTATTTCATACGAGCTGTCATTTGAAGCGACTGTAGTTTGAATTATAAGCGAGTGTAATTTAAGGGACCATGGGCAGTTTTGTATTAGCTCTGCGCACACTTTTCCGTTTCAGGGGGGTTACTACAACGTCTTATGCCGATTCAGATTAGGGACCTAATTTGATCCGCAAAATTACCGTGACCGTCTTAAAACAAGTCTTGGTGTTAGGTAAATAAAGCCCATTAAGGCGAATTGGAATGGAAATGGGTGCCATGGTGATGTTCTGGTTTTGAACCTAATTTGAATGGGGAAAAGATTGTCGTAATCCCAGTAAGTTTTAAAAAAATATATCAGAATGTACCAATAGTTGATTTTTAGCCAAAGGTCACCCATTTCACCCGAGACATTTTAGGCGCTCGGACGAAGTGAGAGCGCCAATAGTTTGAGGGTGATATGGGTCACTTTCATCCGAGTTAAACACTCTACTATTCATTTCGACTGTTATGAAAACACATTTTCCGAAAGGGACTTGGCATTTTTAGCAGATCTCCAGTTCATGAAATGGTTGTATGCCATAAGATATCTCCCCTTAGAGATTATTAACAACAGCTTTTGCCTGTTATTTCATCTCAACGGGAGTTAAATAAATGTCCATGTCACTGTTCCAAAACCATTTTTAACCAAAAGCAGACGGTATTTATATATTCGCGTTCCCGCTTTTTCTGTAGCAAACTTCCATTGTTTTTTTATTAGATTCTAAAAAAGAAAAAATACACATACTGCCTATAATAGAAAAGTTATAAAACGTATCTATTGGTTTCATTTTTTTTAGTAGGACGTAACTCAATTATCATAGAGTCCGTGGCCAATAGTAAAAGAAAAAAACACCCTGGGTATGACAATTGTTTTCTACCCGGCTATCTACCCATGAAAATTAAGCTTTCCAAACAGGAGAGATGAAAAATACCATTTTCACGATGGATTTGAACTTAGCTGCTGTAATATGAAGCAAAGTAGACCCCAAGAGCATTCAGATCACATACATTTCAATACTGTTGGACAACGTTGGAAAAGTTGGCCCAAACTGACGCAAGGTCCTGTGAAATGAATCGGAACGTCAAAAGATACCGAATCTATTTACCGGTCAGTTAAGTTTGTGGCACTGTATCTTCATCATATTCATAATCATAATAGAAACTTTAGTTAAAGGTATAAGTGTATATATACCTAATTAAATAACTAATTGGTAAAATTAGTGCGCTAATTACAACACTTTGTTCTCTATCACGAACAATCACAACACCCTATTATTTCACTGATTTGTGCACATCCCCATTTTATTATTAAGGAACTATAGCGAGCTCGGTGCAAAATTTACAACAACATTCATGACATTTAGTTTGGCTTTTCAGTTTAACCTCGAGAATCTCACATTGCGGATACTCTCTGAGCGGGTTTCTTTTTCAAAATGTAACAGATGGCGTTGAAGAAACACCCCCGTTTTATTCCTCCTATCTATTAATTATCTATTTACGATTTTGAAATAAAAACTACTCAGAATGCTCTCATTTTTAGACGATCATGACGCTAATTCCACTAATCAATGTGACACGAGTGACAGTGGCATGGCAATGGCGCTTCACTTTACTATGTTTGGCCTAACGTTGAATGGCTAATTTATGATTCTAAAAATAAGCTAAATTTAAATGCCTGGATATTTTATATCGAATTACTGGCAAAAATTGGGCACAACTGAACCTCTGCCACCCCATATGGGAAAAGTTGAGACGCTCTTATGTTGATTATCCTCATGTTAGATAGTGATTACTGATTAGGCACCTACTAAAAGAACCTTAAGTTAGAGAGATGGTACACGTGCACTCGGGCGTTGCCGCTGGATTGCGTCGTCGCAACGCAGGGATTTCAACGGGCTGCCACACGCTGCATGTCGCAAGCGCAGCGCATCGCAGCTTATTCCGACACTTGCAGCGTTGATGTGGAGTGTATATGTCACCGTAAGATTTAAAAAAACCGTTAATTTTTACAATTTTGCACTAGACCGACAGGGTTTAATATTTACGTTTCTTTTGTTCTTACATGTCAACCTAACACGAAGTCTATTCGGGGGCTTCGCTGCGCTCGCCTTCTCTTGTCTTCACCAAAGCTACCGCAATGTTTGCCCTGGTATTTCCTTTGCAATTCTAGTTTAAACCAGTTCACAATTTAAGGGTTTTATTATAAACTAGCGCATCATAACGTAAGAAGAACGGTACAGTTTACAATATATCGATAGTTTGAAAACTTATGGGAACGAAAACTTTAGATTATAAACTAAAGGTTTTGACAATCGTACGGTGACATACACAATACATCGCTGCGTTGTCGTTCTGTCGCGCGCCATCACACCGCAGCATCCCTCCCCGCCTCGTCTCCCTAGCTCCTTCTCCATGTCGCGCGCGTCGCGACGATGCAACGCGCCCCGGAAACAGATTTATAAGTCGTCCAGATTTATAAGTTGATCTACGGAGCGTCCCCGCTCGCTGCTTCTTCCCACCGCCTACGATGCAACGCAGCGGCAACGCACGTGTGGCATCTCTCTTGTCGCCTTTTTGCCACCCCGCTCTCACATTTGCTGCCCTAGTTTTCGGCTCGAACAGTTTGGCTTCATTATATCTATCTCCTAATTCTGCTTAAAAAACAGTCACAACACACAGCGTACCAAGTAAACGTACAGCACAACAAGGCCGGCAGTTTTTCTATGCCGGCCGTACGAAGCCTATGCAGATTTTTTCCCAACCGGCTGTGGTCTTCTCAAAAGATGCAGTGGGTCTTTCCTGTATCTTGCAAATAGTTCTCTCTTGAAAGTTTCAAAATGGCGCCGGTTTTTGGCGTTTTGTTTCTCCCGCCACAGAGGGCGTGTGCGTCGCGCTTGCAGGCCCCAATGGATAGTGAATATCGGGGAGAGCACGCGGAATTGGTACCCTATTAGGTACATCTCGTAAACCTGGAAAGCAGATACGGTTTTCATTTAAAAATCACTTGAATTTGAATAGACCAAAAGTTGTGGAAATATACATAACTTAACATAACATTTGCTACAAAATAAACGTCAATTGAACACTAACTCAAAGCATCGGGTTTGCTGTGTATTTGAGTTAGCGAATAATAATAGGGTCGACTGCGCATACTGTTGCTCAAATTAAGTATCACTTAAATGTTGTACTGACGATGACGCTGTCAGTTCCCGCGCGAGAGACAGTGACAGCATGACTTTTTGAGTGTCTGTAAAACTTTGAGTTTCTCTTGTGCATCCGGGCCATAGAGACGTCTTCCACGATACACGAGATACCGTCGGCGCATGGGCACGTAAATAGTCGCAAGTTCGCGACTCTATGTAAACACGCGAAGCATATTTCTGTAGATCGGGGTAATGTGATACATTAGCGTAAGCGCACGCCTTGGGTGACGAACGCTGGCTCAGAAGCAGAAAATAGGTATAATATTGTTTTCAACACATAACATGGTGTAACAGCGATTTAATAGGTTGTTGTATTAGTATTAGTACATCATTCTGAAACAAAAATATGTACCATAGTGGAATACTAATAACTACTTTGATTCCTATGATAATGATAAATAAAATCTACTATAAGTATAAAATACTTCTAGAGCAAGCATTTCTCTTAAATTGTTATGACGAATCCATTGGATTTGTTAAATGAAATTTTATTAGGGTAATAGGTTTCATACAAACATCGATGAAACATTACGAAAAAGCCATCATCTACCAGGTCATCATAAAAAGTTCACGACTAGTTTTTGCAAATATCACCTAACCGCTGAAGTAGGTTCAATGGCACGGTTGAATGGATTTGTGGCAGTCTGGCGGTCAGGTGAAGGCTGGGATCTCAATAGTTTATCTGCGGCTGAGATGAATCATAGGGATCGGATTGATGTTATAGATATTAGTATTAGCGTATAGATAGAAATAGAAAAATGTGACCTCAATAACCTTTTTTTATTGTTGGTAGGCCTACAAAGTGCCGGTCGGACCACAGTTAATCAGGTTGGCCCTAGACCGCAGTCAATTACGTAAGAGGAGGTATTTACTCAGCAGTAAACAGGGAGGCTGGATAGACAGATGGAGGCCTGCATTCTAAATATTAAAAAAAAGTGTTTATTTCCATAAGAAGCACATAGGTTACATTTGGAGAATGTCAAATCTTAAACTAACACATACAGTGGTGGTCATATAATTAAGAACGATTTGTAGTACCAGATATTTTTTTTTCAAAACTATGCTATGTGTACTTTTAAGTTCCTTCTTAAAAGTAATTAGTTGTGTTATGAAATAGCTACATCGATAAAGTAAACGGGATAAGGAGTAAATATTTAAAACATTTACTATTTTTTTACAAATTTAATTGATTATGGATAATTACAAATTCAAGTAGTAAAAATGCTGGACAAATAATTAAGAACGATTCTTAAGCTGCTCGAGAGTTGTTTCCGTAGATACTTAGATTTTACAAATCACATTAAATAAGACAGTGACAATGTTAAAAATTATAATTTAATACATTTTATTCTAAGTTAATAGTTTGTAGCGTGACCATGGCTTTTAATAACTGCCTTACACCGACGAGGCATTGATTCTATCAATTTTTTACATTTTTCAATAGAAATAGAGCGCCATTCTTCTAAAAAAAACGTTATATAACTCAGTTAGGTTACCACATCGTCGATTTTTTTTTGACTTCGCACCAAAGATGCTCTATGGGATTTAAATCTGGGCTGTTCGGTGGCCATTCTAAGACAGAAACTGATTGAGATGTGAGGAATTCTTTAACGGTGCGTGCAGTGTGTTTCGGATCGTTGTCGTGTTGGAATGTCCAAATAATCGGAAGTACGTCTTCAGCATATGGTAACATAGTTTCTTCGAGTATATTTTTGTACTGGAATTGATCCATGTTTCCTTCTATCAGTCTAACAGGTGCAACACCATGACCAGAGAAGCATCCCCAAATTTTCACATTTCCACCACCATGCTTTAATGTCATTTTTGTGTACTTGGGGTCGAATGCTGTATTCGGAGGGCGTCGAACATATCGTTTCCCATCAGAACATACTCTGTTAATTTTTGTTTCGTCAGAGAAAAGAACATTTTTCCACTGTCTTGCTGTCCAGCTTTCATACCTCCTAGCAAATGCAAGCCGGGCTTGCCTATGACACTGTTTCAACATGGGCACCTTTCTTGCTATCCTTCCGTTCAACTTCGCTTCTGCCAATCGCCTTCGGATAGTGCGCGCTGAGATCGCTGAAGGGTTATTTTCACCAAAGTATTCTTTTTTTAACTCATTAGACCCCTTAAAAGGGTATTGTTTTGCCAAACGCACGATATTTCGATCGTCTCGCTGAGATGACTTTCTCTGTTTAGGTACACGAGGAATATTTAAAGTTGTTTGATGTGTGTTGAAATGCTTCACAGCGTGGAATATCATCGTTTTTGAGCACTGCAAATGATTGGCAATCTTTTTATATGACCAATTCATATCGCGAAGTTTTATTATTACTTCCCTTGTAGATGCATCACAACTTTTATTTTTTCCCATTTTTTTATTATGAAACGATCAACTTTTTGACTTTTACAGAACTAAATGGCGCCAAAATTACTCGAATAGTGCCCTAGTTACAGATTGTTCTCTATTTAAATTTGAATAAAAAAAAACTATCCAGCGTTCTTAATTATGTGGCCAGCCAGTAAGTTTGCAATAACATGTTAAGATATATTATATACAAAAAGTTTACTTATATAATAATATTGTTGAATTTATCATATTATAACTGTATGCTACGATTGTGTAAAACAGTTTTACGATACCGAGAGAGATACAAAACGATATGCAATAAGTGTTATTCTAGTAAGTTTGAAAAAAGCTTGTTTTCAAACAGTCGTTCTTAATTATATGACCACCACATATAAGGTATAGGGAAATATAGAACTCCATTTGAATTCCGTCACCTCAATGTTTTAGATGCTGGTGGCAAAGAGGCGACTAGATACCTCCAGCTTTATACGTTATTTTTTACAGAATTGGAGCAAACACCTTCCCAAGCTTTCTTGTCCTCTACATAATCTGATATTTTGTAGTAAGCCTTTATGTAAATAAGTGATTTAAAAAAAAAAAACATTTTTAAATTTATTTACAGACAATTCTTGTAGTTCTGTTGGGATTTTGTTGCAAAAGCGAATTTAAAAAATACATTAACCTTATGGAGCCTAGAAGTAGGTATAGCTAGTTTATTCCTATTTCTAGTGTTGACATTGTGCCTGTTGCTATTCTGAGGAAATTTATCAATATTTTTGTGGATGTACATTAGGTTTTCATAAATATACTGACACGGCACTGTCATAATGTTAATTTCCTCAAATAGAAATCTGGATACACAGACACACAACTCTGGATACACAAAAAAGATCTCACAATATCGAACCACGTTCAGCAAAATGTGCAATAGCGACGTAGAGACAACTAACTCGTCTCATTATTGACTTTCTAGGGAAGACCATCGACATGGCTCGAATGTAACCCACGTCAAAACTACATGATTTTTCTTCCCGGCGCGGTGGTTCAGCTCTCAAATGGCAAGATATAAAATCGTGCCTTTCTCAGACGGGGTGGCAGAATTAAGCTTAGCAAAGCACAAGACTGCTGCGCAAATAAAGTGCTAGATCCCGAGTCTCTTATGAAACACCAACAGCAATAATAGTGTAAAATGCCCCATTTGTCTTGTCGGCGGACGCCTATTTTGTTTGGTGACTGACCGCTAAATACGGCATTTTGCGACTTTGGAAGCAATTGATACAATATTGCTATTCAGGTTTCATAATAGTCTTGGGCCCCTGCTTAAATGTTATACTGGCGCTGTCAGTTCTCTGAGATAGTGACATGATTTAAAGTGCCCGTCAAACTTTATGTGTGCTTCTGAGCATATACAGTTCAAAGCGAGACCTGCGAAATGCGTTTGTGTGAGTGGCCGGCAACTGTAGTTTTGCACTCACACAATCTCAATTCTCAGTCTCCATTTCTTGCCTATACCCCAAAGAAAGTGTGCGAACGGCACAGAAAGAGTTGGTAAGGAACTGATATTTTTCGACGTCTTGTGCAAAGCAAACATTACACTTACAACTGTAACTGTAATGTTTGCTTTGCAGGATTTTTTGTACAATACGGATTTCACTTCAGAATCGATATAGTAAGTTCTAGGTTTAGGTATATTGAGATCAAGGTACCAGTGTTTATAAAATTGGTTCCGTATAACAGTTGTAATAAAAATAGGTAGTGATATTACGTAGTTTGTTAAGCTTACCATTACCAGACTATGTTGCTGCGGACTATGAGAAAATTCCAAAAAACTAATTTCGCAAAAGTGATCTCAACTTAGCAGGTCCCTTTCCAAATATAAGATTTTGTTGACAAGAAGCAACTGCTTCTAGCTGTGCTAGCAGACGAGAATGTGTGGGCACATATTTGAGTTTTCAACAAAGTAATAACGATTCAGCGGATTTATGTTACCGATACATCGTTCAGTTCAGATTGCTGCGGCTTTTCAGTCCATTGATGACATACGATGATATCGATAATACATTCATCTTAATGTTACATGATACGTAATCGTTCCTAATCGTAACTGGGCGGGTAGACTTCAGTATGTTTTGACAAAAAAAAAATAGTGGTCCATCTTAAAATGGAGTAAGGATAAGTAAATAGTAAATACCTACCATATAACTTGGAATAATGTCATCAAGGAACCCCAACGAAGAGGTCATGACCGCGAAAAGACACCGTGTAAAATTAATTTACAAATTGCGGTCAAAGATTAGGCAATGTTACGATGTAACGATTTATTGATAATCGGTTAGTTAGACAGACTAGTAGCAACATTCGGGTGGCTGTAGCAAGTTTGTTAATTGCTATTTTATTGAAGTGCTTTGTGAATATTTGTGATGGATCGGCTGCTGAAACTGATGGTGTTTGTATGCGTTTTGGGGGTTGCTGGTAAGTAGTTTTGATTTGGATTTATCTCTAATCTTCCCTGGCCATCGACTTAGGACCATTTGACTTAAAAGGCTTCATGGTTTCAGAGGAATTACAAAATCAACTGGGAATAACAAAAATACAAAGACTAGTACTAACAACACTCACAGCGATGTCATTTATCAGTAACTAAATGTACTGAAAATATAAATTGGTAGATTACTTAGTGACCAATGTCTTTTTGTTATACCAAATTTTAAGCGCATTATGGAACACACTCCTCAATGTTGTAGATTTCCAAGACGCCCCCGTTGAACCGGACAGCACAAATGCGATAGACTCAGAGCAGCCTCAGGTCACGGAGCAGGAGCTGCAGGAGCTGGGTCTAGAAGCAGCATGTCCTGAGCTGAGTGGGCAGATCATCGGAGGTAGCCCCAGTTCAGTTAGACGACATCCATATCAGGTAATTGTCTTTGCACTCTGTTTGGAGATGATAGAACCTTATTCTAAGGATCGAAAAATATCCTAAAGAACATATGATTTTGGGGTCCTGATAATTCCTTTAGAGCCTTTTTAATAATGATTTTAAGGCTTTTAAAGGGTTCTGTAGAACTAGGAATCTAGCTATACACATCTGTTGTTTAATCGCAATACTCGCCGCAGTTATGGTTATGGTTTCATCACGATTTTTCCAATAATCATCTCTAGGCTTATTTATTTATCGTGATGTGCCCAATGTTTTGTTAGCGATAAACAAACTGCAGCGTATAACCTTAAATTTATAAAATTTACAAACAGGCACATATATCCTGGCCCCACACCAGGATACCCTGTATCGCGGGAACCAGAAACCGCGGCCTCACAAACATGTAAACATCCAAGATCTGGGGATTTTGTTTTCTACCACCAAAGCTCCCGCTTGGGAAGCACAGCTTCGACCGCAACACCACAGACGTCATTTGCATTATTACATCATCATTTGAAGTTTGCTTCCATACATCGTTGGTTGTAAGCATTTTCCCCCTTGCCAACTTTTCCGGTCTGTATCGTTAAGAACCCAGGAGTTCTTGGTAATACAGGTCCAATGTAGAGTTACACTGCTTTTAAAAACCTATCTTTTATATTTGCAGGTGTCGATGGTATTGAACAGGAACTCTTTTTGTGGAGGGTTCATCATCAGCCCGTTGTATATTCTGACGGCTGCACATTGCGTGCAAAAGTGAGTATCTTATTTTTAGGGTTCCGTACCCGAAGGGTGCCAAACGGGACCCTATTACAAAGCCACTGCTGTCTGTTTGTCCGTTAGCGGGCCGTGTCTTATGTACCGCAATAGGTAGATAGTTCACACATATTTTTATATTTAATATCAAAATTATAACATATAAAATTACAATTACTTATAAATCATTTATAAATATTACATGAACTTTAGCATACATTACGTACATATCGTTATTATTATTATTTTCTCACTCACCCTCTCACACTCACTCATTCATTCCCATACTACACAAGGAGAGGTTGACATACTCACTCTTTTCCCCCCCTTAAGTCAGTGAATATTAATTATTATTATGATTATTTTGATCTTTGTATCGTTTATTTTTACGTTTTGATTATTTTTCTGTGTCAGCACTATTAGCAATTATCTTATTTTAGGGAAGAGTGCTGAGCCTGAAATACAGGTTATACCTAGCTCAGGTTCAGATGTTTTCCGTACGATTACTCCAACTATGTATAGCTAAACACATCTTAAATATTGTAACTGTTCTGTTGTATTTTGTTGGATGAATAAACTATTATTATTATTATTATTATAAGGTTCACAGAATGTGTACATATATCTGTTGCCGCTACAGCTATTAATAATACAGAGACATACCGGTTAGTCGGCCATTACCGTGTCTAAGCGTGAGGCATCGCGATTCTGAACCTTATGCCATGGTAATACAATTCAAAACTTGTAACGGGTAATGGCATTTATAAAAATACCACGGGAGGTGAGTCCTTATAGTAGTTTATATGTGACTGATACATAATGGAGGGCATTTTTGTTTTTTCTTTTATTTTTATTATCAGTTTTCCGTTCAAAGCCAATGTTTTCACCATACTTACACACTATAATAAATTACTACCATAATTTGTGTAAATGGAGGCCTGGAGTCCTAAAATACAGGGTATCCTAGTTTAGGCTCCAGCTTTTACAAATATTAATAATCCATTAGTTATATTATAGCGAATAAGTACCAAAATTTTGTATAAATATTTGTAAAGGAAATAAACGATTTACTTACTTACTTACTTACTTACTTACTTACTTACTTACTTACATTAAAACTCGAGAGTGGGTAGGCGAGTTTCATAGTAATATCACTCGAGAGTGATGTCATGTGAGTTATTGTCATAATGTTCCATATTCAGATAAGAAAATGAGTTTTCACAAAGTAGTTAGTAGTTATTATGCTGATCGTAACGTGCGGATTTTGGACGCAGTAAAGAGGATTTTTGATACGTGTGTAGATAAAATCTATATAAAATATTGAAATAAAAGCGGAATTGCATTTTTAAATGCCTATTGACTGCCTCGACGGTAAGATATGTTCCCTTTTTTCAAACTTTAAACTCAGATTTCTCGCAAAGTATACCGTTAACGGAATTCATCTATACAGACTTTTGTTTGTAACAAAATTACCGGTTTCATCACTGGCCACATAAATCAAGATTTTTCAACGGAGGTAACTATGATGCCAGTCTCTATACAAAATGTTAGAACCCTTTTCTGTTCAAGTAAAACTACTCCACAGCAGTAGTCCTCATGTCGATTGCCAATAACGGTACCATATCCGTTTATAATAACAGTACAACTTCATATCAAGACGCGACTTCAACTTCGTTTGATATCTGGCTGAGTGACGCAGCTGTCATTACCACCCGTGGTACTTTTCCCATGACGCTATGTTTGATCGCTTCCACAGTGTATCAGCCTCAGCAATCCGCCTTCGAGTCGGCAGCACCCGTCGCGACTCAGGTGGCCGGATCGTTCAGGTCGCCAACGTGATAGTCCATCCCCGATACGGCACGCCGCAGTACGACAATGATATAGCCGCCTTGAGGCTGTCGGCTCCAATGGTGTTCAGTGATGCCGTCAGAGCGGTGCGGTTGCCGCAGAGGGGCGAGCCAGTGCCGCTGGCAAGGATGACTGTCACTGGATGGGGGTTGACTGCTGTAAGTTCGCCTTTTCTCTTGGGTTGTCGAGGCGTAGGTGTGCCCACGATTAGCTGGTTTTTTCAATACTACATTTTCCGTGATGGGGGGATCGTCACCGCTGCTGTGAAGTGAGAAAGCCTGAGAAAGATTGGGATTTCCCATGCCGTCTCACGCTTTCTCAATTCACAGCTGCGGTGATGAGAATGTAAGAGTGTGAGAAAGTGTATGAATGCGTGAGAAGGCGAATAAAGGGGAAAAGAGTCAGGGAAGCAACGAGTGGCCGCTCCACTGGTGTTCATGATGCCGTCAGAGCGGGGCGGCTGCCGCAGAAGGGCGAGACAGTGCCGCTGGCAAGGATAACTGTCACTGAACGGGGGTTGACTGCTGTAAGTAACATAGTGACTCGCCTTTATCCAATTTGGGGGAATTATGGGGGTACAGTAGCACTTTAGCACAGGATGACTGTCACGGGGTGGGGGTTGACTGCTGGTATTCCCACACGGGTCGGTAGAGACACAGAGTGGTGGGAGGCACAGGGGGATCAGCACTCGTGAGCCGGGTCGTCAGTAAAGATCTAGAGCGCCCGTGAGGCGGGTGCCTCGTTAGGAAAGTGTTACCGAGTATACCGAGAAAGATAACACTAATATTCCATCAACGTTTCAGCCCCGCGGCCGCAGGATACCCCGCATCATGATGGAAGCCAGGGTGCCCGTGGTGCCTCACTGGCTCTGTCGACTGTCGTACGGAGGCGCTCTGTCGAACAACATGTTCTGTGGTGGACACTTTCTCATCGGAGGAGTTTCATCCTGTCAGGTAAGTCGGATTATTAAGATACTTCCCTCCATATCCCATCTTTCTAGTCGTTTCCTCATGGCTGAGAATGACTGTCATGTTTGTTGGTACGGGGCTTGACCAGAAAGAGGACATTTTGATGAAGTGTTAATTTAATTAGATAATTTTAAGAAAATAATACATAATTGGAAGAAGATTCAAAAATATAGTTTCTCCCAATATAGCTATATTGGGAGAAACTATATTTTTGAGACAACAACTATGTTTTTTGTGTTTTTTGAAGTCTGATTGAATTTATAATAAGTCACCTCTGTATTGTTACCCTTAATAATGATTAAGAGTAACAATGGTCAGGCTAAGAGAGAGAGAGAGAGAGAGAGAGAGAGAGAGAGATACTGGATTGGTGTCCGTTTTTATGTAGCATTTGTTTCGGGCGTTTCCGCATTTCGGATGACACGATAAGCTGTAGATCCTAGGCCATTATCGCTACTCGGTGGTAGTCGTCGTAAAGCTGTGCCAGAGGCCCTAATAGGGCAGCTTAATAACTTCTGACAGTGGGGTTGGCCTCTAGCCTAGCTCCTCTAACTAGCCTCCAACAACCCGCACTGAGCCAGCATGGTAACTCTACCATGCTGGCTCAGTGCGGGAGCCATACTCATGGCTCAATCTTACTCGTATCCGGGTTAAGGCCCCTGCCACTCGGTGGGTCACATTTATTATTAATGTTTTCAGGGCGACTCCGGCGGGCCGGCCGTCTTCCGCGGCACGTCATTCGGCGTGGTTTCCTTTGCGCGAGGCTGCGCGTTACCGCTCTCGCCCACTGTCTTCACGAACCTGGCGTCCGTAGCCATGCGGGACTGGATCACACAGAACACGGGTGTTTGACCCCGGACTCTATTCCTCCAACATCCACATAGCATCACCACTTTACCCGTACGCGGCGGCAGAGGCACAGTAATCTATTGCGTCATAAATAATTACGGTGTCCCAACTAAGCCCATGGCTACTGAAAATGAACTGACCAGTGACGGGAGTTACTAGTTTACTTCCAGTCACTTCGAATGGGACGCCATTCATGGCGCTTCTGGTTGAGGGCTTGATGGTGACTCGTTTTCATGGTTTACCGGTTGCCGACCGGATTGTTATTTCCGCTAATTGACCAGTTTCCTAGAGGATTAAGCCGCTATGTTAGGTTATAAGTTTTAGACTATTAGAATATCTCTGATATCTAGGAATTTCAATCGCAATACGATTTAAATTGACAAATCGACGAATTGTAATCGGTAGAAAAGCTTGACAGCTTGGTTCAAAATAATAATGTTGTGAAACCTTATCATGTAATTCTGACATCTATGAATAACAAATTTGAAAAATTACACAATCAGAACATCGCTTAGACAAGCACAGTCGCAATAGAAGACCGCTCGTGTCAAATAATCTATTCGGGATTGCAAAATTTTTCAAAAGCGATTGACTTGAGAGAGAGACCTGGGAAATGCCTTTGCCTGAGTGCTTCACTGCGTGACTTCGATGAAGTGTGAGAAGTGTGTAAGTTTCCTTAGTGTAGTGTGCTCTTGTAGTCTTGTCAAGTAGAAGATTGGCCGGCCGTGGGCACGCACACAAAAAAATGCGTACCTACTACTTTTTATTTTATTTTGAGAAATTTTAGGCTATTTTAAGAAACTAATTTGATTATTTCGGGCAATGGAAGTGTTATTTTGTTATAATTTTTAGAATTACACCCCTCGCTACGTACCTCGCTAACAGTTTTGGAACGGCTAGCGGTTGTACTTGAGGCCGATTATAAAACTAAAAAACTATAACATCAATATTTGTTTACCTTCCGACTGGCATCTGCGATATTGACTGGCAGGAAAACTGTTGATACTTGACATTTTTACAGAACAGCCGGCGAACAGGGAATTTGAACAAACTACGCCGTAGAGGAAAAATTAAGTACATTAGGTTTTTTACGGATATTTCAGTAATCCTGCAATATTTTTGATGGGAATAACGGAATTTAGTTAGGAACACAATTATCTCGAAATGGTTTTATCAGTTTGGTACCTTTTTTTTTCATGGCCTATTCTCAGGTCTCACCATCCCTTTTTGCCTGTAGCCCATCGCAGTAGTTTTAAACTGTGGGTAGACTGTCAAAAATATTTATAAAATTCCTTAGAATGGAATTTGAATTGTTTTGAAAAGCACCCATGCTATTTGATACGTAAAGCTATAATTTTAGGATTGTATATCAGATAGGATGAAGTCCACTGAAAGAAAGACTTTATCTTGTAAAATTGCTTTTTTTCTTAATTTTCCAACATACAAATAAATCTATATTTTGCACCATTACATAGGGAGGTCCGGTTGGATATTGAAAAACTTCTTCTCAATTTAATTCTGTTAAATGAATGAGTCAAATAATTTCGTTCGCTCATAACCCAGAATAGGGACTCCGTTATATTGTTTTCGAGTGCTTAGCCACCGGAAATGTTTATTTAAGTGCGTTTATTGATTGCTAGGCATCGTATCAAAATCACCATGGCGACTACGGTCATTCAAATGTTAACATTAACATTGGTGAAATGAAGCCAATAAAGAGGCTTCGTTTTACCTAATGGCACCCCTGGAAACAGTGGGGAAATATCATACACATTGATTTATAAAATAGTAATTTGTTGCTTTAAAAAATGGGCCACTTTACACTTTACACATTAGAATTTAGTGTCAGGGCGGGCAGTTTTGGATGGTTTTTGCTTTAGTTTAGCTAGGTCTAGATCAAAGGAATGTGGACTTTGAGTTAAAGGTAGGATGAGCTGGGATAGAGTGGAGCAGAATGGAATGTAGCTAGGTATAAATAGACTAGCGTGTGTTGTAAATAGTTTTCAGTGGGTATGTTACACTGTGCGTGAGTTATTTATTTTTATGAGCTTTTTGTTGAATAAAGATTCCGAAATGATGATGGTGTTTTTTTTGCATTGTCGGTAGAATTATGTCGAATGAATGTGAATTTATTTGATAAAATATACTTGTTGCTGTAATTTTTGTAAATTTGTTTGTATACTCTTTGTTACATAATTACCTGTGCGTTACAATTACTGTAAGGAGATTACGACAGTTACTATGAGGAGATTAGAAACGGCCAACAGCTCATTGGCCAGATGCTCAAACTGCTGCCCGACGAAGCTATATTCCCTGACAAAGGAAGGCGCTATCGGCACCGTTATAACTTTGGCCAGCCGACAAATCAGTGTTTGGCGGACACTCACGCCCGGTTTCCGAAAGGCAAATTATCTGTTGACAACTTTTTAAACTCTCTTTAAACTTTCAGCCAATCACATGCCGCTATTTTGAATTAATCTTCGATTAATCGGTTGTTACATTTGACCACTGTTCCAGAAACTGGGGGTCAAAGCCATGTATATCCAATCTTGCTCACGTTGAAGCTTGCACGTTCACTTAAAGTACATCGGCCACCTCTTCGTCCAATAATCCAATAACCCATTCTTAATTAAGGCCGAGAACTAGCTAAAAAAGTAAAGGAAAATTGCGACAAAATATTTTGAAAAATATGTTGTGAAATCAGAAAATGATTAGGAACCCAGTATCAAATGATACAGGTATAGAAAAAGAGATGGAAGATTTAATCATAGAAATCGGAGTAACTGGTGGCGAACGAAGATTCCTGAACTGTTTCTTGCGATGATAGTTGTGTACCTACATTTTTATTTTTAATAAGTTAATAATATTCAACCTTCATTTTGTCGTATCTTATTGGTAGCTATCGACATCGACAACCTCACTAAAAAGGGCAATTAAACTATGACTTGGTACTTATTAGGACATTGTGCGAATTTGCACTAGGTAACAACTAAAAAACCCACGCATGAAACCAGCGTTCCTAACTGATGAAGTCGAAAAAAAATTAGCATGTCAAGTTTTAAAAATAACTGCACTGAGTTTCACGATATACATGTCACGTCGCCTGCTGTATTTTGTTTTTATATAGTCTAGGATCGATATTTCATAGTTTGGTTGATAGCTGAAAAAATAGGCACCACATTAGCCGTTGGTTTGCGATTATTCCCACTCTTCCACACCCCATAGTCCACACTGTTGACGATGGGAAAAAAAATCCCGTTCGTTCACAGTGTTGGCAATCGAAACTTTTTATTTCCCAGTCATTCCGCTGTATGCTGTTCATTGCGTGCTGTCGTTTACAGTGTGGACGATCGGGAAAAAAGTCCCGTTCGTTCACAGTGTTGACGATCGGAACTTTTATTTCCTGATCGTTCCATTGTATGCAGTATATTGCCTGTTGTTGTTAACAGTGATGACGATCAGGAAAAATTTGAGCGTCATAAAATTTACCAATTTAGAAAATGTTGTTACGAACGCTAACCCAGGTAGAGCGATGCAAGGTAACACAAACAATAGAGCAACTAAGCAATTAATATGCACACCATCCCTGTCTATGCTAATGATGTACATGCAAAGACCTTGAAATAGCCAATCTGAGCCCTGTAGGGCAGGGTGCACAGTTGAGGTGATATATGTAAGTAGTTACTTTGAAAACAAATGCAGCAGATTAGAGTTAGCCTCGGTCATTGCATGTCATTCGGTCATGTCGGAACAAAATAGAGCAGAGCGTTCAAGTGGTAAACCAGAGCTTGAACTTGAGGTTGCCAATACCAGATAAGAAGGGCACATAAAAGGGGTTTAGTGGTTTGGAGTTGCACCTGAAGTATGGTGGAGTTATAAGAATCATAGTAATTTAATTTTATTATATTTAGGTCTAGTGGATGTCACGCTTGCTTCTCACGCGGGAATTGCAGATTCTAATCCTGGTTCTGATATGTTCCAACAAGATAATTAATTTACTTATCTCATTTGGTACATGGTCAGCATTATCTTTAGTAGGTATAATAAATTATTATGAATAGGTATATTATACGGACGTTTCTTCGGATTGAAAGCAATGAAAGCAGTTAATGAAGTTGTTCCGTCTGTTGTGGTCAAGGGTTGTTACTATCATTACAATAAAGCTATTTGGGCTAAAGGTCGGTCGGTCGGTTTAAACTCACATATTCAAAAGACCCCAAAAAAAAACGTTTGGTGGCACTCGTCGCCATACTTCCCTTACTGCCACAGACTGAAATACAGAATGGATACGCCACACGCCATGAAAAACAATATCCAGCTGTAAATCATTTTAAAGCTTATATGGAGAAACAATGGCTGAAGGAGACCTTTATTCCGTTATGGCGTGCATTTGGAGAAAAATACATGACGATGAATTTTCTAGAAGGTTGGCATCCCTAATTAAACTCTGCTGTTGGAAAAAAAACTAAATTTGTTGCATACTGCACTCGCTCCACGAAGTCGCCTCTTTTTATACAGTTAGGCATGGTCAAACACAATATTTAAGACTTGAGGAATATCTTCTAAGAGATGGATTTATAAAAGTGCTCAAGTTGAGCTAACATAGGGTGATTTGTCAGTTAGCCATTTCCTTGAAATGTTGCGGAGTTAATTATTTAGATAAAACTAATTTATATGACTTAAATGAGATTGTCAATATTTTTGTATGTAAAAAAAAAAAACTTTAAATATATGATAATTATTATGAATTAAATCTCGATACATCAGAAACTTATTTAAATAGTTAATATTTATACTTTGGATATTTAATAATTATTGTTCATTAGTTGATTATCTGTCACACAAAAGAAAAGTATTTAGGTCCGATTTTGCATGTTTTAAGCATTCGGACGACGTTTTAAGTTAGTAAGTGTAAGTCGAACTCAAAACTATATATTTTAATTGTTGTCAAATTTTATTGCCTGTGATAGTAGTTTAGTCTTAATTTGTTAAGTGTTAAGATTATTTTTGATGTAACATGTTTTATACGCCTTTGTTAAAGTGAAAATAGAAATAAGTAAATCTAAATTACGGAACAAATGGGAAATAAAAAGTTCCCATCGTCTACACTGTGAAGGGGACTTTTTTTCCCGATTGTCCACACCATTAACGACAACACGAAATGAACGACTGGGCAATAAAAAGTTTTGATTGTCAAAACTGTGAACGAATGGGTTTTTTTCCCGATTGTCAACAGTGTGGACGAGAGGGAATAATCGGCATTAATTACTTCCACATAAGAAACAAAAGAGAGCGCAAACAATGCGCTCGACTTAAACTAAAATAATGTAGCGCCAAAATTGTTTAAAAATAAACTACGGTATTTTGTAAAAACATTTCAAGGAGAGTCTACGAATACATAATAACCACATTTATTAGTTAGAACTAACTTATTTGCGGAATTGCATTCAGAATTACAAGAAAATATAAAACAATTTAGAGGTATTTTCTTAATTAAATTCTATCAAGCAAATTAAATCCAATCGCGTTTTCTTTCAGTGAGAATGTTAATCAATACTCAATAAACAATAACCCAAAAACAAATCTATAATAGTAGTTTATGTGACTGCTACATAATGGAGGGCATTAACACTCGAGAGTGGGTTTATGAAACGAGCCGAAGGCGAGTTTCATAATAATATCACTCGAGAGTTTTAATGCCTAACTATGTACAGTTACATACACTAGTTTATCTACACACATATCATAAGCTCTCTTTGATGTGTTCAGGAACCGCATGTTTGACCGGCATTGTGGCTCTGCAGTTGTTTAACTTGTTCTGTAGTATCAACTTCACGCAGGCGGGCGTCGGCGTTCGAAATTTGAATGTCAGTACCAACTTCACAGACAAACTAGGAGCGGCACGCAGGCGGGCGTCGGCGTTCGAAATTTGAATGTCATAATATGTAGAAAAACTACCAAGAGTTTTTACCAAGTACTTTAACATTATGCTGATCGTAACGTGACGTTTTTGTACGCAGTAAAGAGGGTTTATGATACGTGTGTAGATAAATGACTTTATGATGGAGTGAATGGATTCGAAAAAAAAATCATTTTAATTACTATCACCTGAATCTGAGTACGGCATCTCAAGCATATTGTGCATCAGCATAACATTTAAGCCGCACTTCATTGAAGCAGCCTTAGAATAATTACTCGTTATTCGTCTAAGGGAGCAGCAGTCTGTGTATTCGGATATTTCAGTATCAACCAAACTTCTAGTTGCATATGCAAACAGATCTGAAATTAATTACTTGCTCGAAACCCCATCAGACTACCTAACCTTGGCACTGAATACACAACTATCAAGGCAAATTAATTTCGCGCTTGAACCAAATGGGTCAATGTAACAGCAGTCATAATCATTCAACGATTACAAATATCGATGAACATACCGAGTACCGAGTCACCGACAAACGTGACGTCATTGACAGATTTTATCGTGTAAGCCAAACTGTCCCATTTGGCAACCCGCCAGAGAAAGACAACTGATTCTCTACATAATTTTCAAAGTAACAGATTTTTTACTTATTTTGTTCGACATGTTTTTTGTGAAAACCTTGGTCAAACTTAGAACATCTCAGAACACTTAACAACATCTCTTTATCATCAGACTTAAAGAATAGATGTGATGAAAAGTTTTCCGTACCTAACTGGATATATATTTGTCCGCATTCTACCCTCAAGATAGCAACTTAGCCGCTTAATTTTGGGATCTCAGGCGGAAAAATTATGTTCCTAACTCGTTCGAAAAGGCTTATTTACGAACCTCGCTACGACCCCCGCCTTCGGCTCGTGCAGTAAACTTCTTGGTTCGTAAATATAAGCCTTTGCGAACTCGTACGAAATCTAATATTTCACTTCCCATGCTTGAAAAGTCATTCTTCATGCTGGATGTAGGCTACATAAAATCGCATTTTATGCACTAGTGCATAAAGTATTGTCGTCATCTAGATAATGACAATTGAGCCATTCAGCCTGACAGACGAGGTGACTGCATATATAATATTTGGCATTAGGTATAACCTAAACCTGTTATTTTAATACATTAACTTTAATTTAATGCATTATATGTTGCTAAATTTGAAAAAAAAATAACTAAAAACTAATAAAAACAAGTATTATTAACAAAAACATTAAAAAATCAACGTAGGACTCGGCAGTATCGTGTATGACCTAGGCTAAAAATGACATGCAGAAAAAAATACAGTGGCGGGAAAGAGACTCTTGCTTTTGACTTTTGTTTAGTTGTTTTCTTTGCAAAACATGTTGCTTTACGAAAGTTAATTAATATGTCGTTAAGTGAGTAGGCAATAATGCTTACGCTTAACACACTAATGGAAAAAAACAAAAGGAGTTATTGAACACACATTGCCGCCTAAATACAAGCAAATTTATCTTAAAACATAAGAATTTTTACATTATCACTGTTTTATTTCTTCGTAATCGCAGTGAAAAGCAGAGTGTATAACACGAACTTAAAACCCATTTTATCCTCGACTTAAATATCCAACCTCGCCTACGGCTCGGTTGGATACCATAAGTCTTGAATCTCATTTTATGCCCTTGTTGTACAATCTACTATAATTATTCGACAAAAAATAAAGTGATTAGTTTGAAATGAAATTATTTTTATAAAAACAATTACCTACATTTAGTGCGTATCTTAATTAATATCTCCAGAAAAACAACTTACACTTAGCCCTTGCTATTAGAAAATGTTAGTTTATAAGATTTTGAAAGTATTTTATACATTCACCTTTAACAAAAGCGCAAAGGTCCTTCTGCCACCCCAAGTGACATGTCGTCACACAGACGTCGAAGCGAGCGCTTTCCAAGCGACGAGCGAGGTGGAGCTTAGTTACGCCGAGTGATATGAACCAAGACGCGAGTGATTCAAAAATAGAGCTCCAGGTCCCATCATCAGATCAGCTCAATACCCTCCCTAACCAATCAACAACTCAACGAGATGATTGTAAAGAGCCAAAACTCGGTAGGATTACGTAATTTTTTACAGAACTCCTGTGTGTGACCACCATCCGGCTTAATCATCAGGTTTATTTTATCATAATACTGCTTTCTCACCAAACTTAAATAAGTAATTACTTATTCCAAATTTTAGCTCAGTCAGTAACCGGGAAGTGTGTCAAATTCAACTTGCAAGATTAGATTACATCGTTACTTTATTACCTACTTCGTTAGTTACAGGTGAACCTAATAAAAGCGTGGTAAAATTTAAAAAATGTATTTCATAGCGCTAAATACAAAAGATCACCACCTGTTCGCCAGCATGGTTTATGGCGGGACTAAAAATACGCATTCCTTCTATTTTCCCAACAATCCGACGGACTGCGTTCAGCTGACGGTTTAACCTCGACCCGAATTGAGCCACGAAAAACGGTCCCGTGGCGATTGAGATTCAAAGACAAATAAACATTGCGTCACGGCTTTTTGCATACGGGACGGCAGGGGTACAATTGCGCTCGCGTACATACAGTTATTCAATAATCCATTTTTCTCAACTCACTTGCTCGTAAAGTGAGTCTTTATGGCAACACATTTAGGTTCATAAGTGAGCTCAATACGTACAAGTGATTTTCATTTTACATTACCGCACTAGGGATTTTCACTTTACATTACCGCACCACTTCACATTTTTTTGCAATCATGGTTAATTATGAATAAATAAAATATTTTAGTTTAAGCACACATTATATTAATCAATCCTCAATTTTCATCGTCATTCCATCTAAATTATTTTTTTCACTACTTATTATGCAACTAGTGAATAAAGGACGGATTTAAAGTAAGGGCCATAGATGAATCACGAGTAAGTGAAGGATTCTAACGACTGAATCACTCCCTACGGTCGTGATTGCGAGTGATTCAAGTTTTAGAATCCTGAGCGACGCGAGTGATTCATGGCCCTCGATATAAATCTGTTTTATTCAAGAGTTGCATACGATACTTTATACTATGACTAAGAGAAAAAGAAAGATTTAAGCGAGAAAAGACATTTAATTAGGAAAAAAAGAAGGTTAAATTAATTAAAATGCACATTAAAATTGGAACAATTAATAAAATGAAGAGTATTTTTTTATTTATAATTAGGATGGTCAACTTGTGAAACGATATTGATTTCTTGTCGATGGCCACAAGCTTGATTTTAATTTTTCCATTTGCAAAACTCATCATAGGCTTTGATGTTAACCAGCCGTGGTTTTTTGGAAAGCAACTTTTCTACTATTTTGGCCGCTCTCTCTTTCATAAACTCAGGTGTTAACCCATCTCCTCCATGACTTGAATGCATTTTCAATCGAAGTAACATTAACTAAACTTAACGTTCGTACTACTTACAGTATTCAAAACAGCGCCAATTTATTATGACAGCAAAGAACACAAAACAGTTTTTATTCTAATACGAAACTCCTTGTCGAAAATTTCGACCAATCAAATCTCGAGCAGTTATTTGCACAAGGAGTTTGTAAATGTCTAGTATTAATTGCACTAGGAATTTGTATCGAGTATTTTTTGCGCAAGGAGGTTGTACAGCATTGAGATGTAGGTCGAATATATCGGTGTGTTTTAAATTCTAACACCAAATTCGTGAGTGAGGGCTTTTTATTCACTGTTTTTAGTGAATAAAATAAGCTTTTTAGAGGGGGAATGGTATAATAGTACATTTCCCACGAGTTCGCAAAAGCTTTTATTTACGAACCGAAAAGTATACGGCACGCCCGAAGGCGTAGGTCGTAGCGAGGTTTGTAAAAACATTTTCGAACGTGTTCGGAATAGAATTTTTCCGCCTGAGAACCCAAAATCAAAGCGAAGGTGCTATTGCTAGGCTCAGAAGTCGCAAAACATTATTGACGTGATAACGTCTTGAACGCCGGCTGCACGCACGAAAAGGCATGACTCATTGTCACGTTTCGCCTGAGTCGAGCCTGCAAGCAAGAGCGCGGAACCAGCGATAGAGGCACGATCGGCCAAAGCTTTTCTTATGACATTATCACGTAAAATTATCGTCCGTAAACCGACTTTACAGACAGACAGAGCTGTCAACTTAATTCGTACGAGTATCATAATATACTATTGCAAAACAGGGGGCATCGCCGCGACTCTGAAGCTGGGAAGGTGTCCTCATGATCTTTCCATCACCATTAGACGTATAATGTACTTAACATGTTGTATAAAGGATCAGATTTTATGATAAGAAAATACCTAGATAGTGATACCTACATGGTTAGGTAGAACGAGATAATTTTAAACCGGAAACATAAAGATTGTCGACCTCTGGAAGTTAGCCAAGATAAGGTTACGGCTTTGTGTACAAGGATATAAGAGGAAGATGTAGTGATCTTTTACAAACGATTGCTAGAATATTCTGAACAACTTTCAGTATCAAACCAGCATCATATTTTACCTCTCCATTCTAAATTATAAATTCAATTAAGCACTAAGGTAATTACAATCATTACCTTCCTCTGTCACAATTTGCCCATTATTTTTACTTACGGCGGAGCTTTGAAGCCCTGTGGCTGGTAATATATCTACTCAAAAAATTAGCAAAATTGTAACAACTCACAAAACGTGCAAACGGGTAAAATGTACCCTTAAGTGCATTCCAGTTAACTTTTCCCTTCGCCGTTAAGTTGGTAGCAATGAAACCAGTGTTGCTAGCTTTAAACAAATGTTTTACCCAAAAGTTAGGGGACAAATCTTACCAATGACTGATATGTAATACCTACTCCAAACTAGCACGGCATCAAGAAAAAACAAGTAGTTGTTTAAAATAATGAAATCAATATTGACAGCCAGCTAACTCGTAAGGTTTCTTCATTCTAACTAAATAGGCTCGGAACCAAAAAGTGACGATTATGGGATGTAGTAGAGAAGACTCCACGACTACAGCGACGGAAAATCGACCTGGAGATGAGTAATGGGGAATAGTGAGCTGAGAGTGGCATCCGGTTATTGCTTTTCCACATTTTTTGACAGTTGTGCAATACAGCCAACTGAACGGCGAAGGGGAAAAATATATGGAATGCCCTGTACTTACGCTCAAAGTAAACTAAGCAGTTGCACATGAAGGCGTCAAAACTATGTAGGTTACTAAAATAGAATAAAAAACCGAAATGAGTCACCTAATTCTGAGACTGACTGTACAAGTGCTTGCTGAGTGAAATTATCTACTAAAACTCAACACGTAGACAATATCCAGAAGATTGATTTCACAATAAAAGATAACTGAACTAGTTTAAATGTTATAAATATCATACAACAGACGTCTGCCCACTGCATCTCTAAATATACAGAGCTGCTACGGTATTACTTCTGAACTGGGCGCTTGGGTATCAAATATCTCCTGGTGCCAATACAAATATATGTAGTTAGATGAGATATAGCTAAAATAAAGGAGAGTGGTTTAATACCAATAAGGTAGGTAAGAGAAATTCTCAGGATATCAGTGATAAACTCTAGGCTTACTCTAGGCTACTTTAGAGTTTTCAGTATACCTTAGTTCGTTACTATTGATTCGTCGGTGGTCTCGTGGGATCACGCCCGCTTCTCACCCAAAAGATGCAGCGTCGAACCCCGGGGCTGCCCATGTACCAATGAGATAAGTAATTTGACTTAAGTACATTATACGGACGTTGTAACGGTGATGGAAATCATAGTGAGGAAACCGTAAATCTCTATAGCTGCGGCGATGGCTAACCACTGTCTAAACGAGGGCACGATTGTGCCCTCTGCCTCCCCGTATGGGAAGGTGCGTGACGCTCTTACTTTTGACGCCTTCAGATACAGTGGCGAGTTTCAGAAGAGGTCTTTTAAAAGATTGCTATACGCTGAAATAATGAATGTCAATAGGCAACCTAACGTAGTCTCGCAGTTCAAATAGAATTTACGAAACACAAGGAACGGACGGGTGATTCACTGCTCCGGCGCGAAGGAAGTCGGGCGGTCGAACTAGTATGCGGGACTAGGCGGTGTATGTTCAATGCTCCTATGCTACCCAAAACAATAGAGGAACCTCATCTGACCTGCAAGAGGCTGCCGCATACAGGAGTTTATATCTATTGGTATGGCCGTAAAAATGTACCGGAAATCACAATAAGCCACGTTCAACAAAATAAGCACAGTCAAATGTGAAAGAGCATGGGTACCAAAGATCATCACCTGACACCTGACAGATTTATAAATATAAACATTTGTATGTACAGGCACAACTAACATGGTTCTGGCCCCACACTAGGATACCCACCCACACTAGGATACCTCTATACCCTGATACCTAAACTATGGCTTTTCTATTTATTTTTTGTTTGAGTGCCAAATCGACACAAATATACATGAAATATTTACAAGATACAGTTACAATTCAATTACAGTCATCTGAATATAGATTCAATTCAAATAAATTTCATTAATATTAAATTCAGTTAAAAATGTTAAAATAATATACATAAATTCAAATTCAATTCAATTCCTTAATACAGGGACAACACAATCATCCATTAATCTCTCACACACGTCACAGAACCTGCCACATTCTATGCGACGATGACCTCTGTGGCGCAACGGTTGTGGCTCTGCCTACCATGCGAGAGGTCGCGGGTTCGATCCCCGGCTGCCGGCTTTATTTGTGTGTGATTTTGCTGTTTCTGGTTCCCACGACACAGGGTATCCTAATGTGGGGTTGTATATGTCGCAGTTAGTTGGTTAAATCAGACACATAACTATCTAACATACCGACGTTTAACCAAGTCACTAAAATTCCGTCAGAAAAGTGAGTGAACGAAACGTTTAAAGAGTTGTCTAAACGTTCCTAGGCAACAAGACACATACAATATAAATATTTGTTTATGTTTTAAATATTTTTTGTTGTTCTTACATGTTCAACCTAACACGAAGGATAAAGGGGGCGTCGCTTCGCCTTCACCTAAGCTACCGCAATGTTTTGCCCTGATAAAAGCTGTGCAAATCAGCTGTTGTCGTGACGCCATCTTGTTTTCCAACACGCCGGCTTTCGGTAAGATACATTGTTAAAAGTTTTCGACTATGCTTTATTTAAATCAAAATGCTAGTGACTTGGTTAAACATCGGTATTTAATTAACGGTCTAGAGAGTTACCGCTTTATTAAAAAAAAACTTATCAAACCTATGATAGCTAAAATGTGTTTTGTCCTTTTCTCGCCAACACAAATTTCAAAGTGACAGACAAAGACAAACGAAGTATAATAGCATTATAGTTAAAATAGGTTTTTTAGACGTTTATGAATAAGGCGATTAGTTAATTGTCTGATTTAACCAACCAAATGTTTATGTTTTTGTTTAGGTTTTAAAAAATATTGTGTATTTTCATATGAAATTCAAGAAGAAACTGAGTAAAGAGATCCACTTAATCCATTTAGCAAAGTTGTACCCTGAATCTTCCTGACCCTGAGACAATTTCAACCCGGAAACACTTCGCTGTCCTCAATTCAATTCATTAATTAATAGCGGTCTAACCGATTTACGTCAATTTCGTCAATATCGTGTTTTTTTTTTTAAATTGGACAGGATCTCCTTCGCGGACCTGGAAAGTTTAGTCTCGCTCGTTAGCACCACCCGGGGGGAATGTGATTCCTGCGGACGTGAACTACAATTCCGCCCGGCTATCTTTCAATCCAATATGAAACTGCTAGGACATTTATCGATGGCGCCAAATATATCTTTGTCTCTGAACGAAAGGTGCGAATGAGAAGGTAAGAAGTCAATAATTCACCAAGTTAAAACTTAAAAAAAAACGACTTCAAGTTTAAGCCCTATTTCTTCCCCTCCGGTCGGGAAGCGAATGTCGTCTTTATACACGAAAAGTCCTCATAATCACGTAACAAACAAACACAAAAAAAAACAGTCCAGTTCCAATTGAGGACCTTATCCTTTTTGAAGTCGTTTAAAAATAGGGTATGGTGGGGCGAGAGAGAGTGAGCTCATATTTCATTCAGGGCCAAAGATAGTTGGCGCGATCCGAACATAAAGTACGCACCTGAGTATTCCTAGTGAACCCGTACCCCAGAAACCGTTCATCATGAGCGGGCACCGTGTCCGGAGCTAAGTAGAAGGGCTCGTAAAGCAACTCGAAGTTGGTGACGTTGTGGCTGATATGCGTGCCTGAGCTCTCGTTGCCGCCTGATGATTCCCACCTGGAAACATGCAAGGGAGGAGATCAAGAATGGCAAGAATCATCATCTGAGGCTGGTTTCCGCCCTCTGATGTGTGTAAAGGTTCTCCTGTTTGTGCCAACTTCTCCGGTGCTGTGCCAATTGAATCCAGGTTCCCCCCGCAATATTGGCAATGTCATCGACCTCTGTGGCGCTGCGGTTGTGGCTCTGCCTACCACGCGAGAGGTCCCGGGTTCGATCCCCGGCTGGGGATACAAAAAAAACAGGTCTTCGATGTTTAATATGAGTGTGAAGTGGCTGTTTCTGTTTCCCACGACACAGGATAGCCTAGTGTGGGGACAGAAGCAATGTATTTAAGCACATCTGCATTTAGTGACCGCCAGGTGGATATCCACTAGTAGAGGTTTCATACTCTTTAGAGCGTAGTGTTTTAGTCGTCAGGTTTTAGTATTTGAACTAGCCCATCGCCGGAGCTAGGAAGGTCAGTGTCGCGACTATGTTGTTCTTGTTGATAAGATGGCGAATCTTAACTAAACCTCTGCACAGTATCTGGCCCAAGAATACCTTTGAACATTAGATGAATAACTCAACATAACATAACAAAAAGGCACATACATTGCTTCTGGCCCCACCCCAGAACGCCTTGTCTGGTGGGAACCAGAAACAGCGACGTCACACACATGTAAACATCCAAGACTTAGAGTTTATTTTTTCGCAGCCGAGATTCGAACCCAGGACCTCTCGCTTGGGAAGCACAGCCTCGCTATTATTCGCTTGCTTCTGGCAGGCATCTAGTTGGCTTGCTGGAGTAGTACTGTTCAAAGCAATTCAATAAAACTAAATCAATAAAGCTAAAAATGTGACAACTTCATCTGTCATTTAATTTTACATATAAAATTTATTATTTATATACTCAATAAAGCTTATTTGTTTAATAGGGCTTTATTGAAACAGTCCCTTAGAATAATAATTTACAAGATCAAGATATTTACGACACTCTCCTAGCTGCGGCGATGGGCTACCCTGTCACCAAAAATGGAGTAGGTAACCCTAAATGGAAAAAGGTGTTTGACTTTCCTTTAGAACCCAAGTCTATTAACCAAAATGGGACCAGATCCTCTAATTAGTAATCTAGATTCTCAGTAACTGATGTGAAAACTGGACTCACCTTGAAAAGTTGGAAGCGTACTGGTTATAAATGAACACTTTTCTATGGAACGGTATCGCCAGTTTTCTTCTCGACAACCTCAGCAGCTCCGACTTATTCGCCGGGAAATTCGCCACTCGATTGTCCAACTCATACGTCGGTACCACATACGCACACAGAGGACACTTCGGTGTAGTCTCCAGGAACTTATCTAACGCATCTGACATGCTTTTGGAAGGGACAATGTCAATATCCACTAAGAATACGTAGGGAGTGTGACAGTTCTTCCTAGCGAGGTTCCTCAAGTGGTTTTGTGGGTACGGATGCTTCGCTCTCCAAGCTACTGTATCGGCCCGTCTCCCACCCGGAGGTAATGGATTAGCTTCGCAGTCTCTAGCCCAGATAGGTAGACCGCCATGCAATCCTGGCCTCTCAGCCGGCATAGCCACATGTATTACCATCCTAGTGTAAATTTCCGGATGACATCTGAACAGCCACGTCGCAAACCCCCTCAACAGTCTCAACTCATCACCCGCGACGAAAACTGCTACAGAAATCGGTCCTGTCCAATGAGCAGCTATTCTTAGCAGCTCGTGGAGTCTTTCTATCGAGCTCTGTGTCGCTAAACACACTCTGTGATTGGATGATATTTCCGCGTACATATCTCCTACAGTCGCATAATCGTATAGTCTGAAGGATCTGGAGCCGTCCCATCTGCCCAGTCGTAAGTCTAACCTAGATATGGGATCGTCTTCGACTATACTGTTGGGGTTGTCTGTACATGGTTCGCAGGTCGCGGTTGTTGAGGGGGGTGAGGTGGTTACAACGGGGCAGGGCGGAGGGCGGAGGAGCCAGACGTTCATGGCTGCGTTGTAGAGGATCAAGGCGAGGGCGGTAAAGGTGACGAGGCTCCAGTGGCAGCGCCAACGGAAGCAGTCTCTTCGGAGGCGAGACATCGTGTGGAGGGCATTACGCGTCATCTGAGGCCAACCATCACTGAGAGTGTTGATCTGTCTGGCAAGATTTTTCCTGAAAGCCGAGAGATAGAGAGTAAATTCGTTGGTTTGTCGTTTTTTATCAGATTTAACTTCAGGCTACGATTAAGAGCCTGTTTCATAAGTTGTGGATAAACCTCCGAAAATTAAGGTAATGATTTAGAAACGAATTTTAACAAATGCCAAATCATGCAAACCTTACTTAAAGTAGGTCATTCGTAATATCCATTGGCTGTTTTCTATTAACTAGAATAATGTAGTAAACATAAAAATTTGTCTTTTAATATCCAAACAATCCAACTATATATTATAAATGTGAAAGTAGCGATGTTTGGATGTTTGTGTGTTTGTGCCTCAATCACGCTGAAACGACTGAACGGATTTAAATGAAATTTTGCGCAGAGATAGTTTAAGAGCAAGATTTACAAGATTACATAACATAGGAACTTTTTATCCGACTGCACCAGAAGGACGGTTACGTAATATCGGTCAATGATAATTTCAAGGAATACGCAGATGAAGTTGCGGGCATCAGCTAGTATTTTAACAAAATGCTGTTTTTAGTATACTTGCTGTTTTATTTTCTCGCAAAAGGTGAGAAAAGTAGTATATACTCCTCGGGGATAAAGAACACCTTTATCCCCGAGGAGTATATACTACTTTAGAGCCCCTAAAACATAAACATATGTTTTAGGGGCTCTTGAACCCCTCACTCATACACCCTCGCTACGCTCGGGAGTTAAATCTAGAGTCCTCTATTGCGTTCAGGATTTAATATCGCGCCCGTGACATAAAACAGTGCTTTATCCCCTTGGTGTATCTACTATAAGATACATTTATTAGGTCGGTTTCTCATTGTTACATGATCAGAACCTGATTCGAACCTGCATCCCCTTCGTGAAAAGCAAGCGTGAAACCCACAAGACCACAGAGCTCAGAAACATATCATAAGAATCTACAAAACCATAATATTTCGTAGCGCCCTTATTTTAAAATTTGTTACACTGCCTTATTGAAATTTCTGCCCTTGCGTGATCTAAATAAATATAGCTCAACATAACCCTAATCATAATCTGTTATCTAAATGACCCACATAATCGTTACTGAATTTTGAATAAATAATACGACAATAACGGCAATTTTCTAAATTACCTTTAGAAGGTAAGTTGACTTTGGCTCACCATTGATTTTGGAAAATAACTAAAAAAACCTACAATTCATTTATATAGAAAATTACATAAACTGGAATTACAGGAATGTAACGATAGTATAAAAAGTGTAACACTGACAGTTAGATGTCAGTGTTACACTTTTCATACTATCGTACCATCATTTCACACCATCCAACACAGTAGGTTTTACAAAACAGAGATATTATCAACTTAATAATAGTTTACATAAGGATGGGACTACACCTTGGTTACTCAAAAAGTCCTCTACATCACATGACATGTCATGAATATTCTCTAGATATCAGCTGCATTTACCTATTAGAGATAAACACACATTAAACACTGCACAATTGTTCCAATTTTACAGGATAACTTGACACTTTGGTGCTAAGTTACAATCTTCTTGTAAATGTGTGATGTTAGGTGTAATAGAGTCAATTTATAAAAACACAAACACCGAGGTTTGACAGTGGTAATGTGAGTTAGTGGAGTTGCAAGGCGCATGTGTAGAGTTCGCGCATGCGTGCACATTGCCTAGGTTCATTCGGCTACACTGGTGAAGCTGCCATCCTAACAGAGAGCTACAAATACTGACCCTGTGGCCAAAACCAGAACAAAAGTCGTCAACGTCACTCCTCCAAGGAGTGGTGTTGTTAAATATCATTTGTTAACGACACCGCCACCGTAATGTGGATATAACACAATTAATTTAAGAATATTATATCGAGCAAGTTTACTTCCATGGTTGATGAAGATGAAATACATAAATATTATATAAATAACAGCAGTAATAGAACAGTGTTGCGTTTATATAATGTCACACCAAGGCTGGACCAATTACCCATTTTTAGGGTTCCGTACCCAACGGGTAAGAACGGAACCCTATTACTAAGACTTCGCTGTCCGTCCGTCTGTCACCAGGCTGTATCTCAAGAACCTAGCTAGCTAGAGAGTTGAAATTTTCACAGATTATGTATTTCTGTTGCCGCTATAACAACAAATACTAAAAAACAGGATAAAAGAAATATTTAAGGGGGCTCCCATACAACAATTCTTTCAATACCACATACAAACTTATGGATGCACCTGGTTACGTACATGGAGTGTGAAAGTAACCGCACCAATAACTTTGTAAACAATATTTTGCTGTGTAAAATCCAAACTATTCACTCCACACCATCGAACTTCCATTGAACGGTGGTACGGAACCCTTCGTGCGCGATTTAGACTCGCACTTGACCGGTTTTTTATATAATTTTCATATTAACTCATTTCCCTATTCCCCATATTTTAAGTCGAGATCATTCGTCTGCCGTTGATGCTAGGGACGCCGTCTTCCGGTCTGAGGTTGGTGGCTATTTACCTATTTGGTAACAGTTGTGTCGCGGTCTTATCCAGGTTACCCACTTTCTATCAAAATGGGGGTTGGTAGGTTTGTTGGATTACACTACAGCCCGCGCCAGGTTTCTTGGCCTATGAATGCCACCTGAAGGGGATAGCTGCGCATAGGTTTAAGAGAGATGCGTACATAGGTACAAGAGATATCCCATGGCTGGTCGTAAAATTGTTTTAGTCCGTACACTACACGAGATGGTGCCCACTCAATGTGTAGGACTTGACTCCTGGGCATGAGTAATTCCATTTTTTCCCCTCCGACAAAAAAAAGAAGAGAGATGCATACATGGGCGAAAAAGAGAGATGACATCTGGGTCAGAGGCCATGAAACCTGGCGGCTTCCTACATACAAAGTACAAATGGACTTCACAGGGCGAGAGCGTGATACCTAAGCTGAGCCGGTACATTTCCTTGGACAATATTATGTAAGAAAGTCATCCTTGTTTAGTCAATTCAAAACTTTCAGACCTAAGTAAAGTAGTGGTAAAGTTAGGTACTGGCGGCTAAAGTATCTAGTACCTTATAGTCGCGATGTTATTGTTAGCAAAACAGCTTTAGTTTCTCGCAGTATCGACTTATCAGCAGAGATAATTAGTAACTTTGTATAAACAGACAAACCTATCGAAAACAGATTCCGACCGAAATAGCATAATCCGAATCTTATCTGAAGTCCAGCCAGTAGCAATTGTTTTAAGAAAGAAATAAAATCTATCCGAAATTACCTTTGAGAACGTAACATGGTTGGGTGTAACGGAACGTTTCATCGAAGCGTAGCAAACAGCTGATTGACTGATTGTCAAACTGACAGCTGATCTGATAGCAATGATCGACAAATGGCGAGAATTCATGCCGCGTTTTTCACGTGTGTTCAGTAAATTATATTTCATATTTTATTGAATTCTGTGACTATCTACAGTGATTTAGAGCTTAACATGTTTGCTACCTCGGATTGGGAGCCTGACGTTCCTAAAGGAAACATCAGTTTTGGCAAGAAACCATTGAAGGTGAGTTTACCACCAAGATAATTGCAAATATGATCTTATCCGGTACTTTTCTACTACACCTTAAACTTGTATAACTGTAGTCAATAATTAATATCTTAATTGCCTTAACTATGAATAGTTAATAGTGATTATTCATTCCCTTTCAGAGTAAAAATCAAAACAAAGACATAACCTCAACTTTGCAGTACGATGATATTAACCATGATATCAACAGAGCATTTCCAATAATACAGTCGACTACGAAACCCAAAAAGTCTAAAAACAAGTCTAATTATAAGAAATCTTTGGTAAAGACACTTCAAATACAGGATTCAGTAACTAATAAAGTAAATGAAAGCCTTACAAATGGTATGAAGAATGGTTCTGGCAACCTCAAAACTGATAAAATAAAGGCAAACAATATGTTACTATCTCCGGATTCTTTGGGGAATAAGAAAAAAGAAAAAAAGGAGAAAAGGGCCAAGGCAAAGAATGTGAAAACTGAGTGTTTGAAAGCTGTGCTAAAACAATTTAGTGATATAAAAGATGATGAAGAATTCCGTAATACAAAAGAAAAATCATGTGACGAAACAACCTCATCAAATGACCAAAGCAAAAGATCTAAGGGTAAAGAAGTGAAAAATAAAATATTGGCATTTAATACACCAGCCAATAATGACAATACTGTAAATAGTGTTACACCAGAAGGTAAAATTAAGAAGAACCAACAAAAAAAAACTAAGGTTAAAAGGTCTGAAACCAAAGTGGTGGTATGTGAGGTTACTGGTAACAATGAAGGTATAAGTAGTCCTTTAAGCAATACTCCAGGCAGTTTTGTACGAAACCCAAACTTCAATGACCAACAGGATGAAACTAAAGAATCAAATGGGAATGTTTCAACAAAAAAACAAAAAAAGAGGAAAAGGAAAGAAAAGAAAAGTACCACAGAGTGTGAGAATGGTGAAGATAATCAGATAATTGAAATATCAAGAAAGAGGAAACAAGAATCAACAAATGAAGATGAGAAAGTCAAATCAAAAAAGACAAAACCACCAAAAGATGTTTCTACCTTGAAAGAAGCAGAAACGGTAAATTCGGAAGAGTACAATGACTTGAGTGCACCTAAAGTCGAAAAAGGGAAAAAGGGGAAATTAAAGGAAAAGCTTAAGAATATCCTAAGTGTGGCTGAAAGACGTCCTATTGCAAAAACCAGCAATAAACTTCGAGAGAGAATGATGGAGAAACTCAAATGTAAGTTATGTCAGATAAATCTTTTATAAGGTTAAGTTTTAGAACACAATATTTATACCATTTTTAGGGTTCCGTACCCAAAGGGTAAATGAAATGAAATGTTTATGTAACGGGACCCTTTTTACTAAGACTCCTCTGTCTGTCTGTCCGTCAGTCTGTCACCAGGCTGTATCTCATGAACTGTCATGGTTAGACAGTTGAAATTTTCACAGATGATGTATTTCTGTTGCCTCTATAAAAACAAATACTAAACACAGAATAAAATTATTATTTAAAGGAGCTCCCATACAACAATTCTTTCAATACCACATACAAACTTATGAATGCACCTGGTTACGTACATCGAGTGTGAAAGTAGGCGCACCAATAACTTTGTAAAAGACTATTTGCTATGTAAAATCCAAACTATTCACCCCACACCATCCCTACCATTGTATGGTGGCATGGAACCATTCGTGCGCGTGTCTGACTCGCATTTGGCCGGATTATAATTGTAGCTTACAAATATTTCAGGTATATTTGTGTCAATCTGGCTTTTGCTATAATGGCACAAATCATTAAAGCAAATTATATATAAATAAATCATTATCAACAGTACCAAAGGCGTAGTCATAGCCTGAAATTTAATATCTCTGTGGAAATTAATATTTGGCAATCCCATTACTGTTTCAGATCCAATAAGCCTATGTTAAAAAATCTAGTATCATAGAAAATATATTGCTACAATATTGGGCCACATCCCCATTATTATTACCCATAAGTTGCAAGATCTTTTTAAAGTTCTTCATTTATTTTTGGTTGTATTCAGTCTTAAACTTAATAACTACACTTACAGCGGCTCAATTCCGATACCTCAATGAGAAGCTCTACACCTCATCCGGGATGGAAGCCCAGCAGTTTTTCCAGTCCGATCCAGTTGCCTTCCAGACATACCACGAGGGTTACCAGCAACAGGTGAAGAAGTGGCCGGTCAACCCGATTGATGTCATCGCTAAACTTATCATGAAGATGTGAGTGAAACATCTGTAAACTCAGAAATAAGTCTGTTGGTGGAAAGCTGAACTTCTATCATACAAACTTATGAATGCACCAAGTTACCTAAAGGTTTATATGGAGTATGAATGTAGCCGCACCCAATAACTTTGCAAAGTCAAGTCAAGTCTAGTCAGTACTTTATTACTGTAGATATTTACATATACTTTGCAAACGTCATTTTTTGCCTCAGTACATTGGACCACTGTGGGAGGAGAAGGGCGTAGAAACTCCCACAGATTGTTTTTAGGATCTCTTTTAAAAATTGGTTGTGCTTAACTAATACAAATATTACAATAATAATTATTATGATTAATAAGCAGGAACCATTAATTACAAAATTAATAACAGCAAGGTCTGTGTTGAGCTAGATTAACCCCATACAGTCCCTACTACATTTAGCTATCTAAAATTCAACCTATTGACTTTTTACTAAAGTTTTTTACTTACTATTTACTACTATAATATAGTTACTATTCATAATTCGACAATTCATTATTGATGACAGATATTTTATTAAGATTCATTACGAGAAAACATGAGCTCCATGGTCTAATGGGCTTCACGCTTGCTTAACACAAGAGATATGCAGGTTCGAATCCTGACCATGTACCAATGAGATAATTGATTTATCTCAAGTACAGTATAGGAAGTTCAGTGTTTCGGATGGCACGTTAAGCTGTAGGTTCCGGTTACTATCGCTATGTGGTAGTGGTCTTAACACCCTCCATTAACCCGCACTGAGCCAACGGGTATGGCTTAATCATACTTGTATCCGGATAAAAGCCTGTGCCCCTCGGTGGGGGCATTAATGGGCTATATTTATTATATACTATTATTATAAGAGAAAGAGAGAGAGGCAAGTTGTACTCTATTTCACAACATACAAGCCGCCACTTAGAGAGGGGCCAGCTTCCCAATCGCCGCAGCCATGGTGCTTTGATAGTTTCCTCACGATGTAGTTCTACACTTATAAGACGTCCGTTTATTCACCTATGTACCTATTTTATTGTTCATATTGTTGAATAGGATACAAAAGCAGTTTTTTGACTACAAAGACAGTCAGAAAATCAATCACCTGTAGTGACCAGGCTAATGGCGCAAGGTAAACTGGTTACCGAGCGCGCAAATAATATGGCCGGCGGACGAGCTCATACAATGATGACGCGATTAATAAACACCTTACCTTCCGACATTAGAGACTCGATCAGTCAAACTTATATCAAAGCTAAATTCAAATCACACTTTACAGAAAAACTAGAAAGACGGAATAGTTCTTGAGAAATGTACCTACTAATGATATTGAATTTTAAAATTATTTTAAATACTATTGAATATTATGTAATTGATTTAGTAATGATGATATTGAATTTGTAAATTAATGCTATTGCTTAATTAAATACTTTTCTTAATACTTTCTCTTTCGTGATAGGTATTTTTATATATGTATATATAAGTAGTATATGTTTGATATATATTTTATTTTTTGCTTTTGTATTTTATTTAGTGTATATCATTTATTACATTATTATGTTTTAGTTGTAAACAATTAGATATGTACAGTTTTATTGCGCACTAGGACTCTCCTGTTGCACAATTTTTCCTGTCCTGCCTAGGTTTGCTGGTAGAAATCTCTCTTTAGAGATAAGCTCGCCTTTGCTCATAAAATGTTTTGTTACCTTACTATTAAGATTTCTGTGCAATAAAGAATATGAATGAATGAATGAATGAAATACGATAATTAATGAGTAGATCACACCACACACAAACCCCAGTGGTTTAAGTGGTGTTCCCATAATGCTTTACTATGTAAATGTTTGTGTAAATAAATAAATAAAAATAAAACAGCTGTCCTTTCATCATCATGTAGGTATCGTACGTCGTGATTCAGTTACGCCTTCTTATCATACACCATTCCGTTTGTTCCTATTGCCTGCGACTTAACTTACTTCGTTCAACAGGCCGAAAACTACCAAGATCGCAGACATGGGTTGCGGAGAAGCGGTCCTATCCAATCGAGTGCCTCACTTCGTCAGGTCTTTCGACCTGGTAGCGACATCACCCAACGTGGAAGCCTGCGACATGGCCCATACACCGCTTCTTACCGCGTCCATGGACGTTGTGGTGTACTGCCTGGCACTGATGGGGACTGACCTGACACAGTATTTGGTTGAGGCTAATCGGGTGTTGAAAATGGGGTATGTGTTATTTGCCAGAGGCAATTATAAGGAGAGCGACATCTTCGGGAGTAAAGTAAAAGGCTTGAGATGCGCGCAAATACGACACTATACTAGACTAGACTCATTTATTATAGGGAATCCTAGCTTATATACTAGCTGCCTTATTCATAAACGTCTAATAAACCTATTTTAACTATAATGTCGTTATAATTCGTTTGTCTTTGTCTGTCACTTTGAAATTTGTGTTTGTGAGAAAAGGACAAAGCACATTTTAGCTATCATAGGTTTGATAAGTTTTATGAATAAGGCGGTATGTTGGTACATGTTATTAATGACGTGCATAAGACATGGTGCGTGATGAATATAAATATACCTTATCTGTGACGGTCGTCAACTTATCTTAACATTACGTGAAAATATGACTAACATAGTCGACCGGCACATGTTAGATTCATAAGGAAACAATGCTTTACTTTATCTTTAATTTTACTTTATCTATTATCGAGACTTAATTACTGTCTTCTTGAAATAATCAGTCGATTACCCTGTCACTTCACTTGTCTTTGATGGATTGTCAAAGTCTTGCTGTCATGCTCATGTCAGTGACTCTCGCTCGGAATTTCGTAATTTTGGCGCCTATGGTGTGTCTACGACTTAACGTAAAATCAGCCGCAGAACTTCGGTCGCGTAATTTACTTAGGGTTAGTGATGTTGTTAAGCCTGACAACCTCAATAACCCCATACCATTTGGCAACTTACTGTAAGATTACACCCTTACAGAGAAGTAGCCAGTAACATAACAACTAATCCCTCTTTCTAGTGGTCTCCTCTACATAGCAGAAGTGGAAAGTCGCTTCGATAAGCCCGAAGACTTCACGGAATCAGTCCAGCGCCTCGGCTTCAAGCTGCTAAAGCTGGACAAGAGTCACGAGGTCTTCTTCTTCATGCAGTTCAGGAAGCTGCAAGAGCCGCCCACGAAGAAGTCTAAGCTGCCTGTGTTGAGCCTTATGCCGTGTTTGTATAAGAGGCGGTGAATAAACAATAAGAAATGGAGTAATTAATGGGTATCATTTCAATTTAACAACGTTAACGTAGCGTCACGCCCCGTTTAGCAGGTAATTGAATAATCAATGGTGATATGAAGGTTTTCTCACGATGTTTACCATCACCGCTCGGCGCCGTGCCCACCTACGTGTCATGCGAGACTTTGATCTGGGAAAAGGATTCGTTTGCACGGCATGTTATACCCAACCGGAATTGAGAAACAAACTATAATAAGTTTGAATAAATACAGAGTATGTAAACAAGGAGTATCAAAGATTGCTTACAATTGAATCACAAAGTAAAAGTAAGTAAAACAAATTCAAGCAAAGAGTTTCGTTAATCAGAGATTTTGCCAGAGGCAATTATAAGGAGAGCGACATCTTCGGGAGTAAAGTAAAAGGCTTGAGATGCGCGCGAATACTAGAATAATGTATTATAGGATATACTAAGCTTATATACAACTTACTACAAAACTACGCGTGATGAATATAAATATACCTTATCTGTGACGGTCGTCAACTTATCTTAACATTACGTGGAAATTTGACTAACATAGTCGACCGGCACAGATACTCCCCCCCTTTAGGGAAAAAAACAAATGAATGTACTTATAACAATGAACAAAAATCTAAGTTAGAATCAAACAATAACCTTAAATGGATCGAAGTAACTTTAAAATGTGTCTACCATAACAAACTTATATCAACTGCAATAATAACTAGTAGGATTTTAATAAAAATAAATTAGATAGTAATTGTGCATACTTCAACTTAATCTTAAGGTAAATCTTACACGAATTAGAAAAATAAAGGAATAGAAGAATAAAGGAAAGGAATAACGGTTATGTGAATTCTACATAAGTTTAAAGAATTAATTAATATTTACCTACAGGCAAGTCTTGTATCTGGTCGCACACTACATAAAATAAACTAAAAACTGGAAAACAGAAAAACATTAGGAAAATGGGGCTTCGCGGTTAGTAAACTTACCTAACCTATAACTGGAAAAGATCCGCAGAAGAGTCGTCTGATGCTGCAGCCGCCCATGTTTTTCAGGAATCGATAAGTCAATTTACATCGCACGTCGTTGAAGTTGTAATCACTGTTTGTTTATAATTGCGACCGTACCTACACAAGGACTTTTGTGCTGAATCAGCGTCAGCATTAAATCTGTAACCTTGGCTGTAGGCAGTCAATGATCTCTTACGTCATATGTACGTGCGTGGTCTTCACTCTTGAGTGAATATTAAGTTGTCGATTGATGAAATTTGTGCGCCTAAAAACCACCAATCGTCTATATATATATATATCTCTTCAGTGATTTGATTATCTTCGTGCGATGTTCTTCCTGGATGATTTCAATATTCGTTGAATTAGGTATATCGATGATGTTTCAATACTCTTCTGGGGGCTGGAACGGCTTCCTATGTCTTGAACTTGAAAAGCTGCTTGCTGTGAATGAATTTGCCGACGCGTTCGTTTCTGCTGGTGCGAGCTCCATTTTGATAAATCAGCAGTCAGCTGACTATCGGTTCTTGCGGTATCTTGACTTCGATGCGGGAAATCTTCAGTTGAAATCTTTTGGCTTCTGGTCCGTTTTCAAATCTGGTCCGGTCATGGCTTGCTTGATGTCGTCTTGGTTTGGGTGGGGTCTTGATTATGGAGTTCTGCAGCGTGGTTTGAAATAGGTATGCAAACCGAAGTCGGGGCTCGGCGATCTTGGACGAAGTGCTTCTTGCTGCACTTCTAAGGTGGCAGCACACGGAGTTTTCTTCGCGGCTGGGTCAATGCTGCTATTACCGAAGGTTGCTGATGCTCAGAAGTCGGGTCACCACTTTGCCAGAGGCAATTATAAGGAGAGCGACATCTTCGGGAGTAAAGTAAAAGGCTTGAGATGCGCGCGAATACTAGACTAATTTATTATAGGATATACTAAGCTTATATACAACTTACTACAAAACTACGCGTGATGAATATAAATATACCTTATCTGTGACGGTCGTCAACTTATCTTAACATTACGTGGAAATATGACTAACATAGTCGACCGGCACAGAGATATCCAGTTCATCAGAGGTTACTTACAATTGAATCACAGAGTAAAAGTAAGTAAAACAAATTCAAGCAGTTTCGTTAATCCAGATATCCATAGAAACTCAGAGGAATAAAACTCTTTGTTGCTGTTGACAATGTTAATCAAGTTAGAAACCTCAGATTTATGAAACTCTTTGTGTGACGAACATACAGTGCCCTCTACCAAAAAGTTTTACGTTATGGTAATCAATTATGGGTGGCATGCCGTGCAAACATGGCGTTTTGTCAGATCATTGTCACTCATTACACGTAGGTGGGCACGACACCTTAGTACCTATAATGTAGGTGCTATAGATAAACTTCGTAGGGAATGCGGGTCGCACAGGACCCAGTTTAATGGCGTGTTATGAGGAGGCCTATACTCAACAGTAAGTCCCCTGACCGGCTGATGATTAAGATTTAGGGGAATTGGAAACATTTATTCCCATTAGTTCTATTGAACAGTTCATTTGACTAAACTAGTGGGATTTTTTTCCCCACTAGTTCAGTTGCTTGTGTGTTCTGTACGGGGAACTTTATTCCCACCATATTTTCAACCTTGGTAATAAATTCGAAAACCAATAAAAATCTCCATGCTCGCGCCTTATCAAGGTTTAAAACCCTCCTAAGGAGATATGTGTTCCTAGTACCTTTTGTATAAGATTTGGAGATATTTTGCTATAACTGGCAAGTACACCTCTGCCTATACTTCAAAATACCTCCGTGTAACTTCATGGAATTTCTTGCTCCCCTAGTAGTTCCTAACTCTTTATTAATCTGTGCCTAGTACAACAAAAATATTATTTATTTATTTGTGATTTGTGAAAATATTAGCTGCAATATTTATAATATGAGCAAGGGGGTCCTAGTGAGGTTTTAGTCAGATTATGATCAAAATAAAGTTGTAAATAATAGTAGTTTATGTGACTGCTACATAATGGAGGGCATTAAAACTCGAGAGTTCGGCTCGTTTTATAATAATATCACTCGAGTTTTAATGCCTAATTATGTACAGTTACATACACTAGTTTATCTACACACATCATAAGCTCTCTTTGATGTGTTCAGGAACCGCATGTTCGACCGGCATGGTGGCATTGATCATTGCTATGCAGTTGTTTAGCTTGTTCTGTAGTCCCAACTTCACAGACAAACTAGGGGCGGCACGCAGGCGGGCGTCGGCGTTCAAAATTTGAATGTTATAGTCAGAGAGAATTTGACTATTATAGTCAGAGGAAAAAATACTAAAACATAAACATAAACTTTTACATAAAGGCACAGATACATTGCTTCTGGCCCCAATAAAAAAAATGTTATAGTTATTAGCCAATTCTTATTGTATTTCTGAGTGTTCGTAACGAAAATTAAATACACGTGATATGTCAATAACGACGCCTCTAACTTTTCCGTCCACACATTTCAAGCCGTACTACAAAATACAGTAGTTTTATAAGCAGTTCGCGCAATAATAGTACATTACGATATTAGTGCGTTTAGATGTTATAACCAATACGCACGTATATCGTGCGACGTTTTTTAACACATTTGCGAGGGAACAGAAAAAAAAACATTTAATATTTTGTTCATTTTTAGGGTTCCGTACCCAACGGGTAAGAACGGAACCCTATTACTAAGACTTCGCTGTCCGTCCGTCCGTCCGTCCGTCTGTCACCAGGCTGTATCTCAAGAACCTAGCTAGCTAGAGAGTTGAAATTTTCACAGATTATGTATTTCTGTTGCCGCTATAACAACAAATACTAAAAAACAGGATAAAATAAATATTTAAGGGGGCTCCCATACAACAATACCACATACAAACTTATGGATGCACCTGGTTACGTACATGGAGTGTGAAAGTAACCGCACCAATAACTTTGTAAACAATATTTTGCTGTGTAAAATCCAAACTATTCACTCCACACCATCGCTTCCATTGAACGGTGGTACGGAACCCTTCGTGCGCGATTTAGACTCGCACTTGACCGGTTTTTTAATTATTGAAACAGTTAGTGAAATTACAATTATTAAAATGATACGTAGTTATAGTTGTTTTTTTTAATTATGTTATTATTATTATTACTATTCATAATGTCATTGTTTTGTGTTAGGGTAAATGTTGGAGACGACGAAACTTCTTGAAAGGCGGCAGAAGAGCATTGTAATTCGTCATTAGTTGTAAATGAAAAAGTATCATCAGTAGAAGTAGAGGGGCGCGGCTCAGGGCAAAACTTCTTCGATTGTGGCTCCAAATTTATTGTCTGAGTTCGAAATTTGAATAGCAACAGCGCGCTGCTCACTAGCTGGAGTCGTGCGGCGCCCGGCGGCGATCTGTTCCATATTTGAAATGGCAAATAATACTGTTATGGAATTTGTATGGACTATAACTATTTGCTTTGGTAACACACGCGTTTTTTATGACCCGCTTTACATATTTAAAACCGGTGAAATTACATCAGCTTTACGAGCAAGGGTGTTAAAAAACACGTTAACGTACAGACGTTGAGCCGGCTACCCACTACGGGATATAATATATATCACAAGTGTGACTTCTTTCGCGATGTGGCTTCCAAATGAAACTTAAATTTTGCTTTTATATTTATTTCAACAATTCAAACATCCATTTTTACTTAACCCTTTAAATATGTATTTGTAAATAAAGTTCATTTTTTCACTTGCTTGATAATTATCTCATATTAGGTACCCATCCATTTATATCATGTAAATGAAATGTTTAATTAAATCAACTCTGGTACTCGTATTTATGGTAAGATTATTTAATGTTGAGCTCCTCCATCACATCTTCAGCTTCCGACCGGAGATTCTCAACCTTCTCTATGAGCAGTAACTGAAACAGACAATGCATGCAATTGAAATGAAAAAATAAAAATGAAATTTATTCACCAAAGTAATATACAGATGGGTTGGAGTGTAGATAAGGGGGCGCCAAGGGAAAAATCAACACTCTGACCTACAGATGAAAGATATTGGAACCTTAAACTAAGTTTAATAAACCTGTGTTTTAAGGCCTTTAGACACTATTTAATGTGTGAAAAAATTAAGTAACCTAAGAACATTTAACTTTATGGTCTGTCACACACGAACACGCACACCCATACATCACATACATAAAGGTATTTCTTGTGGTCTGCGCAGGTTACTAAGGTTACGCGGTGCAACAGCTTGTAATCCAGATACTGCGCCCCGTAGCTTGATTCTGTAGCCTTTTCATTTTATCATCATAATTTTGACAACAAGGAATTTCAATCGCTTTTGAAACCAAAAGTGATTGAAATTCTCCACAACCAATCACCAATCAAAACAGGATTATCTGACACGAGCTGTATTTTATTACGACTTCGCTCGTTTATACGACCTTACTATAGGTTGTTATTAACATTACGGTTTACGATGCGCATTTGGTGCGTACACTGCAATCGTCATGTACTCCCTGGTTTACATTGTAAGCACGCAAATAGCCCGCATTCTCCCGCAACATTATAAACCGGCGAAAGCGCGCTTACGACATCCATCTGTCAACTGTCATATGTCATGTCACCTTCCAACAATAGAAATTGTTTATCCTCTACTTTACAGTAATTTACGACCTCTCGCGCTACGTTAAAAATAAATTAAAGCAATAGATATTCCAAGAATAATTCTCAATTCAATTGAAGTTTCACAACAGATACCAAATGTCAATTTGACGTTTCCACACACACTGCACTAACTCATATTCGCGAGCGCTGTGCGCGCGCTATTATGACGTCACTCATGAGGTCACAACGTTCACTCTGGTGAGGTGAAGTGTATGCGCATTATGAACCGACCTACAGCGCGCTCACAACGCAAATAGCGCTCGTAAACCGCACCGTAAATCTGTGCGATAACGAATATGAATATCTCGACTTCTTTCAAAGAGACGTTTCACCAAAGTAGCTTTAAATGAAAGCTCCGGATACCAATAAATGTACTCTGATTGGTCAACATCAATTTGAATCATTTAATTATCAATTTGATAGACAGGGATTGCGATAGAATTTTCTAGATATCATTGATACAGAACAACTCCTAGTTTCTGAAAGGGTGGTCAAATGTAACAAGCGATTAATCGAATTAAAAATGGCGACACGTGACTGGCTGAAATGAGTTTAACAAGTCGTCACAGCTACTTTCCCTTTCGGAAGCCGGGCGTAAAGCTACTACTGGTAGTTGACCAGTAGTAGCTCTAGGGCACGTGGTGTACCCCACTGTGGCAAGGCTCACCCTGGCTGCACTGATGAGTTGTTCGGCAGCGGTCCTGGACAGGTGCGCGACAGAGGAGAGCAGGCCGTCAGTCGATGCGCGCGCAACATCCTCTATGCGCTTGTAGCCCGCGCGGGAGAGCTGTAGCGCTCGCGTCTGTAATTTGGTGGTATAATTGTGATCAAATGGCTGAATGCTGAAATGTAGGCTCGTGTATCGGTAAAATTAGCAAGATAATTCGTGGTGGTTGCAAATTTTAATACGACCATATTCAAGAAAAGTTCATAACAGCTCACACTGCAAGATGGTTATGTCATTCGCTGCGGCAGAACAGTGCGAAAATTTTGTGTTTTCATTTATTTCACAAAGACCGGAACGTACCTTCTTGACTCCGGGCAGGCTAGCCGAACAGAGCGCTGACTCCGGGCAGGCTCGCCGAACAGAGCGCTGACTCCGGGCAGGCTAGCCGAACAGAGCGCTGACTCCGGGCAGGCTCGCCGAACAGAGCGCTGACTCCGGGCAGGCTCGCCGAACAGAGCGCTGACTTCGGGCAGGCTCGCCGAACAGAGCGCTGACTCCGGGCAGGCTCGCCGAACAGAGCGCTGACTCCGGGCAGGCTAGCCGAACAGAGCGCTGACTCCGGGCAGGCTAGCCGAACAGAGCGCTGACTCCGGGCAGGCTCGCCGAACGGAGCGCTGACTCCGGGCAGGCTCGACGAACAAAGCGCGAGGCGTAACTTCTTGACTCCAGGCAGGCTCGCAAAACGAGCGCGGAAAGTACCTTCTGGACTCCGGGCAGGCTCGTAAAACAGAGCAAAGAACGTACCTTCTCAACTCCGGGAGGGTTCGCAAAACAGAGCGCGGAAAGTAGCTTCAGGACTCCGGGCAGGTTCGCAAAACAGAGCGCGGAACTGTACCTTCTTGACCCCGGGCAGCTCGAGCAGCTGGGCCAGCTCCGGCGCGCCGCAGTGCTGCAGGCGCGTCGCTAGTTCGCTGAACAGGGCGCGGAACGCCCACCTAGCGGCAAATTCAATGTTTGTAACATGACATGGATGTGAAGATCCGTATTGAAATTGCCGTAATGGGCAGGATAGATGGGAATGTCGTGCTGGCAGGAGGAGGAAGTCGTAGCTCCGCAACATCAGGGAAGGGACAGCTCATGCGCTTGGTGACAAACAGAGATTGCTGTGGGGAGCTCACCGCCAGCCTCCATTAATAGGGCACTTAAAGAAGATGAGGAACATGCCCTATAGATATTTAAATAATTCTCTTTTCTATCCAATAATGCATAACTAAGTAAGTCTTTGCTGCGTTAGTGTAGCGGTGCGGAAGAGCTTACCTCGCGCTAAGTCTCGCGCCATACCGATATCACGACAACACAATTTCACCGCACCAAAAAAATTCTAAGTTATGTGCTGTGCATAGAATAAGCCTATATTTATTTTCCTCTAGCTGCCCGTGGCGCAACTTTGCAAGGCGTTTCAGGTATTCTCATAGTTCCCGGTGCTAAAACTGTTCGTTCATTATTTTAGAGGCACCTATCTAAAAATCATCCATCAATCATCGTCACACTCAGCCCATTTCGACCAGTTGGTAGGCCTTAGATTAACATAACTCTTTGCTTACCAACTTTATCAATCGAACATCACACATCACAAGCTGTCAAACATAAGTTCCACGAGGTTGAATTTAATAAATAATGAATCAACGACGAATGAGTTTTAGTGATGTAGATCTAAGGCTACCAACGCCATCTCTTGGGAACAAAAAAATATTTGATTGTTGGCTGTTTATTTTTACCTAAACCTCCTCCGGAATGAGGAGAATAAAACAAAATAAGAATGGTCAATTTTCTGACAGGTCATAAAAAAGAAAATATAGTAGTTCGAAATTTGTCATAAGATGTCGTTGGCGAGACATGGGTCTTTGTTTCATGCCAGTTACACAGTTTAAAGATATGCTATTATGATGGTGATTGAGTTAAGAAAAGGTGGTCTGTGACAAAACAGAAGAACAAGAACTCTAACTTGTCAACAACAAAAAAAATACAATTTTGTTGTTTTCGTTTACATTGACAACCTTTCGCTTTATCCTCTGTTTTGTGATTATTACGACCATTGACCGTAAACTCCTTGGTTACGACAACCCTGGCTATTCTATCGGGCCTTTGTGACCTCTTTCCTCGAAAGAATTTAGTTTCAAACCGAAATCCCGTGCGAAATCAAAGTAAATCATGGAAAAAAAGCATCATCCTTGCGTCGTTAAATTGTGTAAACACGTAGTACCTCACGATCAAGCAGTTGAACAAGTCAAGCTTGAATTGACAATAGCAAGTAAGTAAGGTTCTCATACTCTTTGGTTATTAATTTAAGGCGACGTGAGTTCAGGAATACGCTTACTTGAAAATTTATATATAATTGAACAACTTCAGTTTGGTTTCCAGAAATTTTACATAGAAATCTTAAGACCTTTCTGCAGGGTCAACAGCTATTCAAAACACGATTAAGCACTTTTGGCTCGATATAATAAAATAGCGAACACGACTCTAAATTGCACTGTTTAAAAAATATAACTATTCAATTCAATCATCTTTTGAAACGAAAATTATGCCAAAATTTGCATAGTTTGAATTACGAGCGTAATCAGCTATTACTTTATAAAATAAAATAATTTTAATTAAATAATAAAAAAAACAGCGATTTGCGGCCGCGCACTCCCGCGGCCCTCGATCGCTCTCAGCCTTCAGTGCTCCGCGAGCTGCGTTCTAGGTTTGACCTGTGTCGCTGCGCTGTGCGGCCGCGCGTCGTTTCATAAAAATGGGTAACAAAAAAAAAATAAAAAGAAACGTTCAAGACTTCATTCCGAATGGTAGGCTATGTACATTTTTATTGTCAAAGTAATACGATAAACAATGTAATTATTTCTGTGTTGTCAATAAACAATAATATTACGTTTCGCTGTTTTAGTTGGTCGGGCCACAATAAAGAAAATGAAAAGGAAATATCTATAACTTCGACAGCATCAAATCAGTAAGTGGCAATTATAATATTTTGAATATTTTTTTAAAGAATAATATAAAAGAGGGCTAATTGGAATTGAGGGGCTAATTGAAACTAATAGAAAACGCAGCCAAATCTCTGCAGTTATAATTATAACTGCAGAGATTTGTTGATAATTAGCCCCCTTTTACCGTTAATTAATTAGTATATTCCAGAACAATGTAAAATAATCATAGTTAGAAGCAAATATCTTGTGTGGATGTCCAAACCCAGAACTACTCCGATGTTCGAATTTCGATCGTTCTATAGTGACAGGGCCATCCCGCTCAACCAAATATAGGTTGACAGGAGGCCGAGAGGGACGGCACTATAACACGATACGGGAGTCGCCTGCACCGGGAAATAAACACAGTATAAGAAAATATCAGTAGAACAACTACGGTATTTTATTTTTCATGCGAGAAACATAAATGTTCCTTGGCTAATTATCTGTAAAGCCGTTCAATAGTATTTGAGTGTATAATGCAGGGAATTTCTGTTATCAGTGTGGAAACTGTTCACGTCAATTTAATAGTCAATTTTAGAAATATGAATGTCTTCAATTTTATTTCATATGCGAAAGTTCATCTATTATGGATTGTACGGACAAAAAAGGCCGCCTTTGGTGCCGCTGCGCACAGTATCGCCGACACCGTAAGTATAGACATCACAAAATTAAATTAATGTTGTTTTGGTATTTCGTATATACATGGGTCGTTTACAATTGTATTACTTCTACAGATATATAGTATTGTTTTCAACTTTATTTCAGATGCGACAGTTCGTTGGATGAAAATATTCAGCCTTTGGTGCAGTTTGATACAATTTCACCGACACCGTAAGAATAAACTCAACAATATAATATATACAGGTTGATTCTTCAAAAGTGCACATAAGAATATAAGTTAAATTTTAGCTTATTTTATCCACTATTGTTTTGTTTTTCAAAGTTCTTTATTAGATAAATACATTTTAACATATCAACATAAGACACCGTCATTATGAGTATACATATAAATTGTATTGTTTGTTAGGCTAAGGCACCTCTTAAAACTTTCAACAGCTTAATTAATATAATATTTTACATTGTGTTCAACTATTTTAATAAAATATCAATAAAATACTGGTGCATTCAACTTGATATGTTGAATACTTTTCACATCGACATTCCTATACTAACACATCGCGCAATACGAGTAAGTGCGGGTATGTAGAAAACAAATGCACACTGCCCGGCTAGACGAACGATACACGGCCGGCCATGGCAACAAGAGATAGGTAGGAGCCGTCGTAGTTTACTCACTGTTTAGAAAATAGTGATGGGGCAGCTTATAACTTTTATAAGTATTAGCATACGATAAAGTATGTAGACGTGATTTGCCGATAGATGAGACAAGACTATTGCTGTGGTGTGGATTTTTATCGATATAAAATTTTCGAGATATGTTTAGTACATAAGGTTTTATTTTTGGGAGCTGAATTTTGCCATGCAATTTAGAAAGGTTGGTGTAAAAGGGAGTAAAAGCTGTTTTTAGGGCTTTATTTTGCACTAATTGGAGCTTATCGAAGTTTGAGTCACAAGTACTACTCCATACTGGAGCAGCATAAGTGATACAGGGCCTTATTAGTGTAGTGTACATCCTAAGTTTGGTGTATGCGCTCAGATTTGATCGTCTGTTGAGGATCTGGCTTATCCCACATAAAGTTTTAATTCCCTTTTGATGTAGTGCCTTTGTTTGTGTCGTCCAGTTCAGTTTTGTGTCCAGAATAATGCCGAGGTATTTAACACTTTGTTTCCACGGTATTTTGTGTCCATTAATGGTGAGCTGTCGTGTGGGGATTTGACGTTTCCGGGTAAAGAGGATAGCATCAGTCTTAGACCCATTAAGTTTAAGTTTCCACTTAGTGAAGTACTCATGTAAGAGTTCTAGGGACATATCAAGTCGACTTATGACAAGATCAATATCCTCAGATGAAGTAAAAACAGCTGTGTCGTCAGCAAAGCAGGCCAGCTGCGTACGGGGTTGTTTAGGAATATCGTTCAAATAAACGAGAAAGAGGTAGGGTCCCAAAACAGAGCCCTGTGGTACACCTGCTGGGACACCGTATATATCCGATTCGGTGATACCGATATGTACTTTGAACCGCCGATTTTCTAGGTAGGACACTACAAGCTTGACCAGTTTTAGAGGGACTCCTATTTCAATTAATTTATGCGCTAGGCCGTCATGCCAGACTGTGTCAAAGGCCTTTTCGACATCGAGTAGGTACATTCCTGTAGTGCTGTTTTTGTTGTGGTTGTCAGCAATATTTTCAGCTACACGTGCCAGTTGCTGGACAGTGGAAAGTCCTCTGCGGAAGCCAAATTGTTCTGGCAAGAGGTGAGGGTCACTGTAACGTGCTAACCTTGAGAGGATAAGCCGCTCGTACAGTTTTCCCAGGGTAGAAAGCAGGCTAATCGGTCGGTAGCTTACATGATCTGACTCTTCCTTTCCTGGCTTCTTGATCGCTATAGCTTTAGCAAGCTTCCAGGCTGATGGATAGTAACAAGTCCGTAAGCATCCATTGAGAATTTTCGTCAGTGAAACAATACCCTTTTGAGGCAGGTTTTTTAACAGATTGGTTATGCTATCGGGTCCAGGGGATTTGCGACTTTTGAGGCTACGGACGTGTTTCCAAAGTTCCTTAGGACGGATGGGATGCAAGATAGGGTCATCATTAGGATTGTAATTACTTAAAAGGTTAACAGATCCATTAACGATGCCAGCAGTATTGGCAGAAGGGACCCAGCTGGACGTGAGGAGCATGTTATTGTGGAAAGTTTCTGCAAGAACATTGGATTGGTCGTGAATATCTTTAGTTAACGAGCCATCAATATTTTTAAGCGGAGGTATTACACAGGATTTCCGGTTTAGGGAACGAACTAATTTCCAAATGTCGGAGCTGGGATTATCGACTTTACTCAGTTTTTTATTCCATGTTTTGTCGTTGTGTGCTTGGATGGCTATTTTAATCTGTTCCTGGAGATTATTCATGGCTGTTCTAAGGGATCTGCGAACATTTGGTTTTGTTTCACGTTGGTCATGTTTGCGAAGGCGGTTTTTGTTTCTTATTAATTTTTTGATAAACCGGGGCAAAGGAGTAGGGCTGTCAGATATTTTCACTTTGGGTACAAATCTATCTCTAGCTTCTGAGATAATGTTGGTAATATCACTCACAGCATCATCTAAGTCGGTGATAGAATCATACACCTTAGCGGAAAGGAAAATTTTTTCGTTAAGAAATGAGCGGAAGCTGGTCCAGTCAGCTTTGGGATAAGTAGTTAAAAAGCCTCATAGTTTCACGTAAGGGGGTGCCTTCGAGCGTAAAGACCACGGGGAGGTGATTTGAGGAGAGGGCAGGTACCGTAAGTAGGCCGGAGATATTTGTAACATTTTTCACTGAGCACAAATCTGGGGTAGATGGGATATTATCTGGGTTATAATGTACAAGGGTTGGACTATCCGGGGCATGAATTATGAAGTCATTATCTAGCATGTGGTTTACAAGCGTTTTGCCGCGATTGTTGGAGGAGGGACAATTCCAAAGTGTGTGCTTCGCATTGAGATCACCCATGATAAGAACTCTTGGGCCTAGTTTCAATAAAATATCCAGGTCAGAAGTAGAGATCTCTGAGTTAGGTGACTGGTAGGCTGCAATTACTGAATACTCATAACCTGACAATATTACTCGAACACCGATGGATTCCATCGTTTGGGTAATTGGAATGGATATTCGTGTATGTTGAAGGTCCAACTTAATTAGTAGGGCTACGCCTTGACCTTTGCCGTTATTGGAGTGTTTGTCCTGCCGATAGCACACATAACCGGGAGTATTTAGCAGGGCATTAGTGGATAGTCTTGTCTCATTTACCGCAAGAATGTCTATTGATAGGTCTAGGAGTAGATCAAGAAGATCATGAATTTGAGACCGAATGCCATCTGCATTCCAGTACATTAGATTAAGAGCGTTTGCACTAAATGTATTGCCCAAGTTGTGTCAGTACAAGTATGACTTTGTCAACCATTGAGTCGCATGTAGTGAACTGATCTTTTATTTTCTTAATCACTGAAAGTATTTGTAGCATCTCTGAAGTACTATCGTCGGGTTTTTGACTAGGATCTTCGTAACCTATTTTCTTCCTTAAGAACTCGTTTGGATCTTGATGTCTGGTTACATGCGAGTAGGTTCTCTGTTTTGGCGTTGTAGTAGTATTTGTCCATGCTTGATTGTAATTCAATTGAGATGTGGGCGGAGCTTTTGTTGTTTCGGGTACACTATTAACACGGGTGACATTGGTTCCTCGGCTTCTTTGAGTGCGCTGTAAGTATTCAACACGCTCTTTGCATTTAGAATAATTAGCAGGGTGTTCCTCGTTGCAGTTACAACAGCGGGCTGGGAGAGCACGATCCGTCTTTGGATAATCCTTCGAGGAATGTAGTTCGGTACACTTTACGCAACGAGCAGTTAGATTGCAGTTTTTGCAGCGTGTCCGAATCGTTGGCATCTATAGCACTGAGTCCCACTAGTTGAGTTGGGCTTGTAACGTTGGATCGAAATCACACAATGACATAAATGCTTTAACTGACGGAATTTTGTCATGTCAGTGCCAGCTGGTAACTGGATCAAGAATGGTGAGTAAGCTGAGTCTGTATTTTTACACTTCATTTTCGTGACTGAGGCATCCTTGTAGCCAAGACTCGCCAGTTCATCAGGGATGAGACTTTCGACAGAGGCTGGAAGGCCACATATGACGACCTTAGATAGTTTTTCATCCTTACGACTGTATGTGTGGAAGGCAACTTCTTTAGTAATGAGTCCGTCCTTGATTTCTTGGTGACTTGTAGCGGTGTAACAGTGAACTGCTACCTTATTGCGACCTTTATATGCTAGATGGAAGTGCTTGGTGAAGGATAGTATCATGGTTTTGATGGTTTCATGAGTCCAATCTACCGGAATCTCAATGACAATTGGTGGAATTTTGGGTGACTTAGTCTTCTTTTCGGGCGCCACACGGGAGAAATTTGATGACGTGGCTTCACTTCGAATTCGGTTCGAATCGGAGATTTGAAAAACGATTACTTACAGGAACGTTTAGGGTCTTCATCTGCTGGGCTCCAGGTGGTGCATGACGCTTGGGATAACGCTAGGTATCCGCGTCATCGTCAGCAGGACTTTTGCCTACACATGTAAGGCTTTCAGCCGAGTATGTTCTTATTTTATCGACTAAAATGATATTTTTTTTTTTTTTTTTATCGGACTTCAAAGTGTTTTGTTCGGGCACTGTGAGTTCTATTTGAAAATTTTATGATATATTTTGACATAGGAGGTCGATCGTGTTGAAAAAACACGGTAAGATACTCAAAAAAATCCAAAGCTGATGAGTATTTAAGATATCACAATATAATCCGTTCAAGTAGTAATAAAATATTTTTTTTGGAGAAAAACTCGTAGATTTTCTTTGATTTTCAGCCATTGATTTCAGATCAGCCAGCGATACTGATTCTGATATCTGGAAGATGATTTTTGTATTGTTTAACTGTTAACTGTGAAAAATACTTACGCTTGATAAATATTTGTTTTAGGAACCAGAAAGATGAATCATTAATAATAGAAGAAGAACATGAAAACTGTAAGAGTGAAATCAGTATGGGCCGAAGATTAATAGACATAACATATTTTTTATTACATTAGGCATAACAACTACAGAAGTCAGACGACGTGCGCGAGCTTGTCTTCGAAATGCCGGAAGCCATTTTGAACAACAAATTTAATAACAAGATGTGACTGATATCTCTGCGGAATTTGTGAAATGTTAGTTACCTTTCTACTGCTGAGTACCGTTGCAATAATAATACCTAGCAGGTATTATTATTGCAACTTTGTTACCTGAGGCGAGTCCGGTTTGAGGTATCCCTGCATGTAAAGTCTCATATCTCCGTGAATTTGAGACGTAGTTTGTTATTAGATACATCAATTAAAAGGGGAAAATATAAGCATTTTTTTTAGAAATTTTAATAATTTTTCACCAACACATTATTTTAAAATACACATTGAAATGATAAAAGTCACTAAGATTTGTTTTTTGTTTTTTTTTTTCTTTTGACCAAAATTTGATTGTTTTTGATATCGGGATAGTTTTAAGACTTTTAATTAATCGTGTGTTATGTGTTTAAATCGATGAATAAAATAAAACTGTATTTATTCTGAAACTGTGTTTATTTTTTAGCTAGCTAACCCAAAAAGTGTAAAGATTTGATAAAATCAGTCTTTAACCCATAACTTAAAAACTAAAAGATATCGGACCATAGTTTCCTTACTATAAAATGATCGTATGGACCGACCCTGTCCATCTGCAAAATACCTACACTCCCGAAAACACCCTGTATACTTTTCCATATACAATTATCTTTATTTCAAAGCACCGTTGTCGTTGTACTGACGGGTGTTGTTACTGCTAGTAGCTATACTGTGGCATCTCAGCAGAGAGCGAGCGAGCGCGAAGATAAATATTTCGCGCGCTTGCAAGCGGGGCAACCCCGCACCTGCTCCCCTCAGGCCCCGCACCTCACCCCCTCGAAAGCAGTCAAGCGCTGAACTCACGTCGCCTTAACACAGACCCATAAACTAAAGCCACGGCGAATCAACGCCATCTGAGCTTCCAGTTTTTTTAATAAGCTGTCAGGAAATCCCCTATTATATAATCCTACGCATAGCGCACAACGACTCAGTTCTAGGGTTCCATAACCGAAGGTTGCCTTACGGGACCATATTACGAAGCATCCACTGTCCGTTCGTCTGTCCCTCTGTCCGTCTATCCGTCAGCGGGTTGTATCTCATGAATTATAATAAGTAGAGAGTGGAAAATTTTCATAGATTGTCTATTTCTGTTACAGCTAGATCAACATATGCATAACGCACGACAAGCAATTTTACAAATACAAGGGACTCTACATATAAGGGACGAATTATTTATAGCGTTTTTTTTTGTAAGTCAAAATCAAAATATCTTTATTATTGTAGATATTGACACATACTTAGCATTTTTTGCCTCCTCTCTACATTGGACCACTGTGCGAGAAGAAGGGCAAAGAAACACCCACAAATTGATTTTTAAATCTCTTAAAAATTGTCAAAGACACCATTCTTTTTTACAGAAGATATTTACATATACATAGCAAACGTTATTTTTTTGTCACATCTCTAAATTGAACCACTGTGGGAGAAGAAGGGCGTAGAAACTCCCACAGATTGGTTTTTAGATCTCTTTTAAAAATTGGTTGTGCTTAACCAATACAAATATTACAATATTAATTATTATGATTAATAAGGAATAAATAATTACAAAATTATTAACAGCAAGGTCTGTGTTGAGCTAGATTAACCCCATACGGTCCAGTCCATTAAAGTAATCTTCAACATTGTAGACCCTTTTTAGACAAAGTCGCTTTTACATGGTTTTTAAAATTGCTTAAATGGCAATTTCAAAATCTCCAGAGGTATTTGTATCTTGGTGTAGTAGAGAATGCCCTGACCCATGAAAGTATTGCTAACTTTCGCTAGTCTAACAGTGGTACGGTACCCTCGTGTGTGAGTCCGTCTCGCACTTGACCGATTTTATTAAAAGTATAGAATATACGGATCTAAAACATCGTGAGTGCTAACCTGTCTTCCAACTGCTCGCAGACGCGTGACGCGCATGAGGCCGTCGCCGCAGCTGACGTCATCAACTGCTGCACTGTACCACGAGAGATATTGTACCTGCGATGATTATGATACCTATTAGCATCATCAATATCAAGTCATCAGTACAGTATCAGCATGGTCTTATCAACGTTTCAAATATTAAACTGCACATCAAAGATACTGATTTGCACAGCAAATAGCAGGGCAAAATGCTGCGGCAGCTTAGGTGAAGGGTAAAGGGCGTGAGCGAAGCGAAGCCCCCTTTATCCTTCGTGTTAGGTTGAACATGCAAGAACAACAAAAAATACTTAAAACATAAATTTGACTACACATAAAATATTTAAAACATGAAAAGTGTTTTTGCTAATCCTTTTTTGATGGGAAAATCAGTATTTTTGATGTGCGATTAAATACATGCCATTATAAAGTAAAATACAGATGTGACAGAAAGACGCCGCAAGCACCCTCATTATGTATGCGAACCAACCGTGTCAATCTTTAGGGTTCTGTACCCAAAAGGTACCCAATGGGGCCCTATTACCAAGCCTCTGCTGTACGTCTGTCTGTCTGTCCGTCTGTCTGTCAGCGGGCTGTATCTCAAGAATCGTAATAGGTAGAGAGTTGAAATTTTTGTTGCACAAACACAACTACACGAGATTTTATTAAATAAAGTGGGTCCCCATACAAAAAACGTGTTTTATTCTCTCATATAAGAGACGTGATGATATTAATTTTGCTATCATCGGTGGCGCAATTGGTGTTCTTATTTATTGTTTTTAAGTTTCTTGTACGATGGTACGCAACCCTTCGTGTACGATGGTACGCAACCCTTCGTGTACGATGGTACGCAACCCTTCGTGTACGATGGTACGCAACCCTTCGTGTCCCTGTGCTTAGAAATGTCTGAGGATGGAAATAAATCCCTAACGCACACACTTGACCGGGATAACACGCAACCCAAAGATGTTGTCAATATATTGACACCTATTATACCAAAGGGCTTCAAAAGTAACCTGCGTTCTGAAGAAAACGACAACGAAGGAGACCAACCAGAAACCACAGACGAACTGCCTAAAACACAAGATGTCATCGGAGAAGAAGAGGCAAAAGAAAGAATCATACACAAGCTTGCAAGAAATGAAGAAAACAGGAAACACAAAAACATACATATATATGGTGGTAAGCAATGTAAAGGTCTTGCCACAGACCTAATCAATAGAAGAGATATTTCGGAGGAGTACCAAATTAAGTCTTTCATCAAACCGTTTGCTCCAGCTGATAAACATCGTAGACGTAATTGATACAAAGATGATGACGGAAGAAGACATAGTAATTCTCTCCCTTGGACAACATGACGAAAACCCGACTAAGTTAAGTGTGGAGCTTAGCGCTATCCTTAAGACCCTAGACAAGATTAAAGTGAGAGTTATAGTACTTGGCATAGCAGTGAGTCAATATTTAAATGAAAGTAAGCTAAACCAACGTCTTAAGCTAATAAGCAACAATTTTAGTAGATGTACCTTTATAGAATCATTAAAAAAATTGCCGAAATCGATCTTAAATCAGGTAATATGCAACAATATCTGTGATTATTTAAGTAGGTTAGAGAACAAGAGTGTCAACAAAACCCAATATAACGAAAAGAAGCCGAAAATGCTAAATACTAGTTGTAAATTAAGGAAAGGTACAATCCCCTATTACTTTGATGCAATGCAAAGCAAGACTGACAATGAAACCTCGAAATCGTCCTCGAAAAAGTTTTTTCGAGAATAAGCCAGAAATAAAATTATTGCATCAAAACATGGAAGGATTTAAAAGCAAAAAAGATAGCCTACAGATAGCATTGCATGAACTTCAAGAAACAGGTAACTATATTGACCTAATCTGCTTATCAGAAATCTTTATAAAGCGTGGATGCGAAAACAATATTCAAATTAAAGGGTTTAAATTAGATGCTTCGTACTGCCGGACAGACAAAAACCGTGGAGGTGTCTGTATTCTTAGTAGGAACTATATCGATACCTTTGATTTAAAAATGGTAGGAGAATTGTCAATCCCACTCATCTTTGAATGCTGCGGAGTTGAAATTCCAGAATATGAATGCATAATAGTATGTCTATACACCGTACCAAATCCTGACAAGCAAGCGTTTCTAGATAGATTAGATCTACTCTTATATAAGCTGCGTCATAAAATAAAAAACAGGAGAGTTATCATAGCAGGTGACTACAATATAAATACACTGAAAGATACCCCCGGGGCAAGACAACTAAAAAGTATTTTAGAAAACCACGGACTTAAATTACATATTCATACCCCAACTAGAATAAATACATGCATCGACAACATTGCTAGCAACATTAACGAGGCCCAAGGAAGAGCGCACCGTTTAGGAATCTCAGACCATGATACGGCACAAGTCCTTACCTTCACAGTAACAAAGAAGAAACTACCCCCAAAGCAGTGGTTCACGCTTAAAAGAGATTACAGCCAGGAGAACATTAATAAATTCAAGGAGTGCCTTCAAAGTCTCTCATGGACTGAAGTATACAATGCACAAAATTTTAAAGAAAGTTTCTCAGTATTCCATGAGCTTATAACAATGTTCTACAAACTCTGCTTTCCTATATACAAGTTGCGAAATAAAAGTAATTGTAACGGTAAACTGAAATGGCTGACTAAAGGACTAAAAATATCATGTGTGACAAAAAGAAACCTGAGATTTGAATATTATAGGAATAAGACAAATACAAACAAATCAAAATATACAAGGTACAGTAAAGCTCTTCGTAAATGTATTCAGTGGTCACAAAAAAATCACAACAGTAACTTCGTTCGTAACTCAAAAAATACATGCAAAGCCGCATGGCAGTTAATAAAATATGAAGACCACAATTACCAACAAAATAGAGAAATACAAAAAATTAAAATTGATGACAATATAATTAACAATTCGAATGACATTGCCGAAGCTTTTAATAATTACTTTATTGACATAATAACAAATTCAAATACAATTTCAAATCACCAAAATAATTCGATATCAAACATTAATAATCAAAATTCAACCATATTTCTGACCCCATGCGATGAAAGTGAAGCACTAAAGACCATAAGATCTTTAAACAACACAACTGCAACAGGATTTGATGAAATTGACACAAAAATTCTAAAATGTACCACAACTGAATTAACACCAGTATTAACTTTTTTGCCGAACCAATCACTTGTAGAAGGAGAATTTCCAACTGAACTTAAAATATCAGTAGTTAAACCTATATTTAAAAAAGATGACAAGGAAAATATGAGCAAATATAGACCTGTAACACTTGTACCAATATTATCAAAATTTTTCGAAAAGATATTCTTTACTAGACTGACCGGCTTTATATCTAAACACAGGATTATAAAAAGGGAACAAAATGGCTTCCAGAAAGGTAAGTCAACAACACTAGCCACAACAATATGGTAAAAATATTGGCGGAGAGTATTGACTCCAAGATTCCCACCCTAACCGTCTTTTTTGATATGACGAAAGCGTTTGATTACGTTCACCACGATATATTGTTAGCAAAGTGTGAGAAATATGGTATCCGCGGGCCAGCATATAACTGGATTGAGTCATACTTAAAGGGACGCACACAACTAGTGGAAATCAACAAATTAAACAAAGAATTCACAATGGAAACATCACAATCAAAACTGAGAGAAAATAGATTCGGCGTGCCGCAAGGAAGCATCTTGGGACCACTTCTGTTCCTCCTTTATATCAACGACCTCCCAGACGTAACAGAACACCAATGTACCCTATATGCTGACGACATCTCTATAATAATTAAATACAATAATACAATAAATTTTGAAAATGACGTAAATAATACAATAAAAAAAATAGTCAACTGGTTGCAAATAAATAATCTCCGTGTAAATATTGACAAAACGACATACATGACATTTTATAATAGAATTAAGCCTGACATAAACGTGACCGTCCAATATAATAATTCAGAAATAAATGAATCCAAAGAGATGAAATTTTTAGGTATAACACTTGACTCACAATTGTCATGGAAAGCGCATTTATGGGTATGTCGTCTCTGCCTTACGCTACGGTATAGTTGTGTGGGGAAATGCAGTGGAAATCGACAATCTATTTCTTATACAGAAGAAATGTGTACGAGCAATATGTGGAATGAGTCCTGTAGAGTCCTGTAGAGTCCTGTAGACCACTGTTTAAGAAACTTAATCTAAGGAGATTATAATCTAGGGTAAGGACCCTAACCGGAATTTATATCTTTGAAATCTGTGTATTTGTTCGGCAAAATATGGACATATTTATTAAAAAGTCAACATCATGTTATTTCAACAGCAGGTTTCCCAATAGGCTGACATTCCCAAAATCGCATACAGTACTGCTGCAGCGAAACTGCTACTGGATGGCGATCAAAATTTTTAACTCGATACCAAAAGAACTACAGGATATGCCATTTGAAATATTTAAATATAAGCTCAGAAAATGGCTAATAAGTAAATTCTTCTATAATATTAAGGAATTTCTAGACTGTACGGCTCGGTTTAAAACAGATATAAGATGACAGGGAGTGACATACTAACAAATTGTATTAATCAGTCAGTATCTTATATTATATATTTTCATGACATTTCTATGTAACTATACTAATTCATTCGATAGGTGTGTTTATTGTTTAGAAATAATATTTGCTTGCCACTGCGTGGCGAAATATGCTGCACTTATTACCATTTGTAACATCTTCATGACCATATTTTTCGCAAATAAACGAATTTGATTTGAATTTGATTTGATTTGATTTGTACAAGGCCGACCCGCACTTGACCGATATTTTGATATCAACAAACGTCGGAGATTTGAACAGTCACGGAGCTACTGAGCGGTTCATAGCTGCAGAAAACCTATATAACGCCACGCGAAGTAGGTGCATTTGCGGCGTCAGTGATGTAAGTTTGAAGAGGTTATTATATTAGGGAAAAAATACTGCTGTTTCTACTGTTAGAACATATCGGGACTTGAGCTAATAAATCCAAAAACCGACCGAAAACTTGGGCCCATGGTCTACAATAAAGATGTAAAGTCGCCGTCAATAGGAATTGTGGAGTATGTAAACAAAGCCATGTTGTCTTTGTCTATAAAGAGGTGAACCATCTAAAGATGGGTATGTGATTAAAATATCGCACCCTGAGAATGAAAGTGACACAATCCAAAATTTCACAATGTTAGGAAATCGAAAAATGAACTGACAAAATGACGGAATAAATAGCATCACGAATAAAATAGGTTTATATTCAAATAGACTATAGTCATTCAAATATTTTTGCATGTTGAATATACGTATATAAGTTTTTCTTCTACTTTTTTCTGTTTCTTCTGTGGATATCTGTAACTGGCTTTATTCTTGTATTATTTAATATTGTAACTGAACTATATTATTTGCTGATGTCTCAAATACAATAATATTAAATTAAAATAAATAAATACTTGTACATCACTAATTTTCAAAGACAATACAGACTTCGATGAGAACAAAATATAAGACAGCAATCTCGACGCAGTACAGAATTGATTATTGATTCTATGATTTTCAGTAATTAACTGGTGATTATGGAATATTTCATGATGAAATACAGTGAATAACAGGCAAGACTTAATGCTACATGAGTTGGAATAATGTTCAGTGAGACTCAGTGACAGAACCTCAAGGTTTTCTCAAGAAAACTGCTTGTTTACATAGTCCACAATTTCTATTGACGGCGACTTTAGATAGCCACGACGATGAGAATAATGATCATTGATCATGATTAAAGACGAGGGTTGTTTAACAAGTGTATAAATGACAACTTACTTCTCAACAACAACGGAGAAGGGAACTTGATTCCACAAGTCATACAGTACCAACGCGAGGTAGAACCTTGCGAGCACAGACTCCGGTACATTCTGCAAAATGAATATATTTGGGACCTCACTATACATTGTAATATCGTCGTTTCGCTTCAATTCTTTGCCCAGCGCATAATGGACCAAAAAGAAGATGACAACAAGTTGTAAAGACACAATTCTACAAGAAATGACAACAATATGCTCACAGTTATAGGTTTTCCAGTCATCATTCGTATAGCCGTTTTTTCTGTGATGCCCAAAGTCTTGGCAGTTTGTAGACACTCGTCATTCATATTGCAATACTGTGGAGAAATAATACATTTTATAACGCAATTGTTAAGTAACCTGCTATTAAGAATTACAAAGATAATTTATTAATAGGAAACGATTTAAACCCTAAAATAATTTGGTATGCTGCTAATATTACCAACGCGATGGCATGTCCCTTTTTATAGCTTGAACAATTCCGTATAGCTGTAGGTCTTGGAGTAGCAGCCGGGCGGCAGCCAGGTCTAGGATGTCTGGTCACATACATGTGTGTATAGACACATACATGTATGCATAGATACATTCATGTGTGCATACACATAGGGTGACTCACCAGCGTATAGTAGTTGGCCAGATCGGGCCTCACTCCAGCCGCGCCCTGAGGAGTCACAAGGTACAGCAGATGCACGCTGCCCAGCAACACCAGACCTCTGGACGCTGTCTCTAGGTCTTGCAGCAGTAGCCGGGCGGCAGCTAGGTCTAGGCAACCTGGTTACATATATAACTTTATATTTAGTAACTTCTATAGAAGTGCTTCTATCGCGCCAATTCTAACAAGTAATCCTAATGCACCGCTTCTATCGCGCCAATTCCATCGCATCACTTGTAACGGGCCACTTCTATTGCGCCGTTTCCTGTAGCTCCGCTCGGCAGAAGCTAATTGATCTAATCCATAATACCGTAGCAATACACACCTTTGATAGCAGCGTTCCCGAGGCTGCTAACAATGAGCTCGCTGTCGTTGTACACGTGACATTTTCCGCTTTCTATATGGGACTCGTCCGGTCTGTCTTTCCGTCGTGCCACTTCTATAGCGCCACCCTGTAGGAGCGAGCGAATCGCATCGTCGCATACTTGCTTCGTGCTTATGTTCAGACTGAAAGGAGTGTTGAATTAGTGACTCCATCGTGACATTCGTCGAAGAGTATCAAAGCAGTTGTTTCTTCCTACTAAAATCTATTTCTTAGTCATCTACCGAAAAAAAATATTGAAACTTCCACATTTGACTCATGGCGCGTTCAGACTAGACGAGCGGTGACTAGGACCTGCGGTCATGATCATCAGAATAGAACTAGTACTTCCCATAAACTCAGAGAGCTGAAATTTGGTACAGAGTTAGGGTTTAAGGGCCACATAAAGGGAAAACTATGAAAACTAGGATAATCGAAGATCTGGAGTACCGGGTGACCCTGATTAGAAAACACAAGAGCTTGGTTTTCTCTTGGTATAGATTCGGTGTATACCGTTTTCATATCTCCCGAAAATGTAATAAAATAAATCAATATGCCCACGTTTCTACAAAAAGAAGTGAAATCCCCCCAAAAACATTCCGTAAAAAACTAGCCAAGTCTCGATGGAGCTGCTTGTTTATCTCTAAAAAGTAATGAAATCTAGACAAAGTGGTGCCAAGTCTAAGGTTCCTTTTTGCGATTTCTTTATTATTATAGTTAATGTTGTGTGACTTGACCGTTGAACATTCTTTATACGTTAGTGGGTACACGTCAATTTTGAACTGCGTCGTATAATTACAATAAATTACAAGCTGCAAGTTTCCTGATAGGGACACGTTATGAAATATTAGAAAATGACTGCAGGCGCCTTCCGTGATCGTTTTATGCTTCTTGTTAAGGGTATACAAAGGAATTCTATTTTAAGCAAATTAGTATGTTAAATAAAAATAACTTTGCCATGACTTATTTTTTATTGACATTAGAGAGTAACAGATATAACATAGGTAGTTACAACAGATATAACATTACGTGTTAACAAAATTGACTTGTACCCACTAAAGTATAAAGAATGTTCAACGGTCAAGTCACACAACATTAATTATAATAATAAAGAAATCGCAGTAAGGAACCTTAGACTTGGCACCACCTTGTCTAGATTTCATTACTTTTTAGAGATAAACAAGCAGCTCCATCGAGATTTGGCTAGTTTTTTACAGAATGTTTTCGGTGGGATAAATATTGACTGACGTAGGTGATGATATGAACCCTTTTATGGCAACAAGTTGACTTCTGTTTTGCAGATATGATTTGATCCAACGTAGCAAACTTCCATGTATACCGCAAAGTGATAAAAGTTAAATGGAAGAACAATCAGTGTTTGTAGTGTCACCTGTCAGCCTGCACGTGCATCAGCGTACACCTCAGCAGCTCGCACAGCCGGCCCCGCGTGCACGCCAGCCGCAGCGCCAGCGCACTCAGCAGCAGCCCCGCCGCGCCGGGTGCACCCGAGCCCGCAAGCTGCGAGCGTGCCGGCCGCACGCCACCCGCCAGTGCCGCCTGCAGGAGCGGCCAGGACGACTCTCCGCAGATTATTATGCTCTCGCCTGGGGAACCCGGCGTCAGGGGGTGAGCACGATGTTTGGCGTTAGGGTTGGTAACATCTGATGGCGCTTCTTAGAAACTCAATCTCGGGTTGTCCCATGCGACCAGCACGGCCCGCAACCCCGGCCCACTAAATGCGCTTGGTTAATCACTTCGATCAGCAAAATAAACATGTATATGGGTCGTAGCCATCATTTCATTTGATTTGATTGAAATGGTCAGAAAAGGTCGAATTTGATGAAACATATCTTTTAAAAAGCATTTTTATTCAGAAGCCCCCGAATAGTCTTCGCTTAAGCTACCGCAGTATTTATCACTAAATATTTCTTCGCTCAATGAAAGTTCTAATTCAACCATGGTTTGGCATTTCATGATAATATGGTCAATTCTACGATATGGTTACGACATATACAAGCACATTTATTGGTTCTGGCCCGACACTAAGATACCCTATGTCGTAAGAACCAGCACCAGCTAATGGCGCTGCTGTTGAATTAAATCTCCAGTTACCTACCTCGCTCCATTAATTCGATCAACTTTATACAAAGTGGTGCCTGTGTCTCCAACAGATGCCGCTACTATCGCAATCCCATATTTCATACATTCGTACATCGCGCAACTTAATCTCCCGGTACCAGACTCACCGATCTCACACTGTCCCTTGCGCCCAGCTCGGCCCGCCATCTGCCTATAGGCGGCGAGGCTCAACGGCTCGCGGCCCACCAGAGGCGCTCGGATAATGACGCGCTGTGCTGGCAGGTTGACGCCGGCCGCCAGAGTTGAGGTGCAGCATAACACTGAGATCACACCGGTGCTGGAACAAGATGCTGTTTTATTAGGCTGTCTCAGAAAGCGGGTTATGTTTTCGAGAGATTTTTCTGTGCCTTGGACTAAGGCCTTCGTTGGACCGTGACTATGACCGCCGATCTGGGGCCAATCTTATGCAATGCCGAGGATCTCGCTTCTCACTCCTCTCCCCAGAAGGCAACGCCACGCCACCAAGGTTCTGGGAATCACTTCGTTGTCCGTCTGTCCGTCTGTCAAGACCCTTTTACTCAGGGACGCGTGTAGGTATCAAGTTGAAATTAATATCGATTACTCAAGTCTGTGGTCTCTAGAATTTGTGAAAAAAGCATGTCAACGCAGTCCCAATTTTGTTGAATTTGCTTGATAGGGAAATCAAAACGTATGGGATACTTTCCGTTGACCGAGAATCATGAAATATGGCACAAAGCTAGGTCTTATAGTACAAGTAATGGAAACAACCTGATGACGATAAATTTGTAGTTTACAAAAAAATATAGATTTGTGCGGAACCGTCGGTGCGCGAGTCCAACTCGCACTTGGCCTTTATTTTTATAATCGCTTAACTGAACTGAACTGAATCGTGGGTTTTTAACCCACTTTTGACATGACTTTGGCTTCAAAACTTAAATTTACTATCTTACCCCTCATTTGCCAACTCAAATTATTCGAATTGAATTAGTGTTCTATCTCCCCCCTATGACGCTTGACGTCGCTTCAATCCCAAACAATGCGAGACACCCATTTCTATGTGACCAATGAAGAGTCCTCACCAGAACCCCACGCCAATGAGGCCTCTCGTCACCAGCCAAATAATTTGTGTCCTATGTGTTCCCTAAGCGGCAGAGGGCGACCAAAGCATTTCTTTTTTCCGATGGCTTTATCTGCCCTAGACAGACACTCATTCCCGTGACAAAAGAGAAATCCTTACCGGAACCCAAGCTCCAATAAGGCTCTCTCGTCACCAGTCAGCCAATTAGTGTCCTATGTCCTCCCTAAGGGCCAGAAGGTGTCCACAGCATCTCTCTATTCTGATAATTACTTCAGTGACGCCCGCCATAGGAACGATAATTTACGCTTGTAACAAAAACTCAAATGTGTTTTTCCCTCGCAATATTTTGATTCTCAAATTGCCGTGATCAATTTGTCTTGAAATATCCACAAAATGTGCGGACACCCCCGGCCGGTCGATGTGGTGCGACTGCGGTGTCGGCCTGATATTGCGAGCACTGTAGCAAGCGATAGAAGTAAGGCCACAATGTAATCGATTTAAGGTATTTTTCCTGCAAAAAAAGTTTTTTTTAGTTTTAGTGTCGTGTAAATAACCACCCCTGAGTCGCGCGTCACTTTACTAATCAACACCCTCGTCGTCGGCAGCTATTTCCCGTCCACTACTGGGCTTATACCTTTTTGTGGCAACTTATCCGGTCCTGTGCCTATCGAATCTTTTTCGCCCGCCAAATCAACACCCCGTGTGTGGTAAAACTACAGCATCCTCACCGGAACCCGTCTTCCAACAGCGCCCTCTCATCATTGGCCAGCCCGGCATGATGCCACGCCACGCCGCAGCGCGCCGCGCCGCACAGTGCAGCAGATGCACCGCACGCGACCAGCGCGGCGGAGAGACAGCGGCGCTCGGTGGCGCGGTGGGCGCTCATCTCTCTGTGGACGAAACAAATGGTAAAATGGAACTGACTGAAGAACTTTTGATGACCCGAATGGCCGAGTCGGCAGTGACCATGCCTACGAAGTCAAGGGTCCCGGGTTCGAATACAAATATAAAATACAAATACAAATCATTTATTCGATACATTATATCAGCTACAAATCAAGCGATGGGGCCTTGTACTAGATTAATAAAATCTGTATTACAAGAACCCCGCAATTCCCAATTGTTAAACACTTTAATTTAATGAATGATACAAGTAGACAAAGCGTATTTTTAAATTAATTAAATAGAATAATATATTAAAGTATTACAATTTCGGTTAATATCATATATGTAGTATGTCAATATGTAGCACAAGAACAAAACTGCGACGTGCTGTGCTTGACGGAGACGTGGGGGAAGGACCACCAGATACAGGCGATGACTTTAGATAATTATACGTTAGCTACTTGTTTTAATAGAGTATTTTTTGAACACGGCGGGACAGCAATATACATAAAAAACAATTTAGACTATAAGGTTAGGCAGGATCTAAATAAACTTTCTTTTGAAACCAATTGTGAATTAGCGTCAATAGAATTAAAATCATCCAAGACAGTTATTGTTGCACTATATCGACCTGATTATGATATGAGTCTATTTTTGAAATATTAACTAAACTTCTGAATAAAATTTGTCGAGAAAATAAGCGAATAATAATAGCAGGAGATTTGAATTTGAATGTATTAAAATTAGACAAAAATATAAAAAAGCTGAACAGAATTCTTAATAACTGTAATTGTAAATGGGTTCTTAATGAACCCACTAGAACTGAAACTAACAAAAATAACGTTACTACTTCTACTTGTATAGACAATTTCATTGTAAATTTTAACGAATATAATGGTTCTGTCCTTAGACATAAAATTTCAGATCACAATGTTATTAAACTAGAATTATTAAATCAAAATGACTTGTGTAATAATAGGACCTATGTAGCCAGAAACTTTTCTATGAGTAATCTGAAGTACTTTAATTTCATATTTAATAACAATTATTTTAAAATAAAATCAGAAATCCTATTGGCAAATGACGCGAATGCAAGAATGAAGATTCTACAAGATGCTGTTAATTATTGTTACAATATCGCTTTCCCAAAAATAAAAAAAAGAGTTAATAACAAACAAAAACACTGGTCAACTTTAGGTATAGAAACAAGTAAAAATAATTTATGTAAATTAGAATTCCTTCAACAGCATTACCCCAGCCAAAAAACAAAATTAAGAATTAAAATGTACAGAAAAATTTTGCAAAAAGATATGCTAGCCGCAAAAAAACTATGCTAGCCGCAAAAAAACTACAGTATAAGGCTAGGATAGCTAAATCGAAAAATAAAATTAAAGAAGCGTGGCAAATCATAAATGAACAAGTAGGACATAAAAAGCGACAAAATACAAAATCACAGATAGAACTCTTAAAAGATGAAACGGGAAATGATGTTAGAGAACCTGAAAAAATTGCAAGTCTATTTAATGACTTTTTTCGTAACATTGCACAAAAACTAACAACTAAATTAAATATCAATGCACAAAATGGTTTAAAATACTTAAATATACAGAATAAGCCTCTAACAACAATTGTATTTCATCCATTATGTTTTAGTGAGTTTAGAAAGATATTAACGAATATGAAGCAAAAACCTACTTTAGATATCTATGACATGAGTACGAAAACGTTAAGAAATATTGTAATAAATAACAATAACTTATTTGAATTAGTAATTCTTGTTGTCAACTCTTGCTTATCTGAAGGCATTTTCCCTGATGTACTTAAGCCGGGTAGGGTAGTACCGCTCTTTAAAAAAGGAGATGTCACAGATCTTAGCAATTACAGGCCAGTATGTGTATTACCAACTTTATCAAAAATTTTAGAAGCAGCTATAAAATCTAGAATTGTAAAATACTTCGAGGATAATAACATGTTTACAATAGCACAGTTTGGATTTAGAAAAGGTAAATCGACTGAAATGGCAATTAGAAAAGTAATTTATTACATTCTTGATTCCTTAGATTTTTCAAATAGATGCGCCAGTATTTTTGTGACCTTTCAAAAGCTTTCGATTGTTTGCGTCACGATATATTAATATTAAAATTGCAGTACTATGGGTTTCAAGGCGTTGAACTCAGTATGATGATAAGTTACCTAAATAACCGCACACAAATTGTATCGGTAAGTAATCATACTTCTCATCCAGGAAAGATGTCGATCGGGGTACCACAAGGGTCAATCCTGGGTCCCGTATTGTTCTTAATATATATAAATGATCTTTGTAATATACTTCCAAGTGAAGCTCATTTGAGCTTATTTGCTGACGATACACATATTGGCTTGAGAGACAAAAGTAAGTCGCAGTTAGATGATAAATTAAACAACGTCATAAGTTTGCTTAAAGAATGGTTTGATGCTAACGGCATTATTCTCAACTCTAATAAAAGTATTGTAATGTATTATCAATCAAGATTAGGCATTTTTGGTAACTCGACTTCTCAAGAAAATGTATTTTTAGGATATACAATAGACAATACGATTAGTCACAAAGGGCATATTGATAAAATTTGTATGAAATTAGCTAGCAGCAATTATGCTCTTTTTAAACTTAAACCATTATTAGATAAAAAATCACTTCTATCTGTTTATTATGCGTATATACATTCAATTATTAGATATTCTATTACTGTATGGGGTAATGCTACAGAAATTAACAGAGTCCTAAAATGTCAAAAACGATCAATCAGAACAATCAATGGTTTAAAAAAACGCAGCCACGCAAGAGAGCACTTTAAAAAAGATAAAATTATGACAGTTATTTCTCTTTACATTTACAATAGTTTGTTAGAGGTTCACGAAGATAGGGAAATTCCGGAAAAGCAAGATACTGCTTTACCCTATACTTTCCGTGATAATAAAAAACGAACAATAAAAAATAATGAAACCCGTATAGTACCAAAAACAAGATTAGCTCAAGTACAGAAACAAGGTCGTTACTTTCAAATCCTGATGTATAATAAATTACCAAAAAGTCTGACCACTCTAAAATTTAACTTGTTCAAACAAAAACTAAAAATATATTTTGAAAATAATCCATTTTATACTGTCAAAGAATATATATTTATTTATTTATTTAGGTAAACCTTACAGCTTTTAGTATTATATACAAGTGACATTATAAGATATTACGCCAATTACAAGGTACTCAAATATAAAGCAATACAGCAGTTTTAAAGAATGATAGTTACTTATGTCTAATGTTATTAAGTTATAGTGAGTGGGTATTTAAATTAAGATTGTAAATACTATTTTTATTATGTACTTGTCCATATTTCATGACGTAGGAGGAGGGGGGAGGGTGGCGGGCGGGTGAAGGAATGGAGTAGGGTAAAGTATCTTTATAAGCGATAAACGATGTACAATAGAAAGTCATTCATGTAAGTTAATGAGAGACAGAATTTTACTTTTAAATGTGTTACGTGATAGGCCAAACAAATCAATAGATGAGAATTTTTTATTGTAAAGTGTGGGTAAGCGAATAAATGGGGAGTTTTGAGCGTAGTTTGTTGTGAATTTGGGCACGTACAAAAGTGGTGTACGACGGGTTCGTTTGTTGGGTATATTGAACCCCACATGTTTGAGTAAGTCACCGCAGTCAAATTTACAATTTAATAGGTCGAACAAAAAAATCATATCGATGAGATCGCGCCTGTCCTCTAATGACATTACCTTGTGACGTAAGCAAGATTCAGCATAGTCGTTAGATAGAAAACTAGCTTTATAGTTGAGGTGCTTCACGAACAGACACTGGATACGCTCTATTTGGGTGCGATGTTGGGCGTAGAGTGGTCGCCAGACAACGGCACCAAACTCTAAAACACTTCTGACATACGCATAATAAAGAGCTTTGAAGCAGTGTACGTCCTTGAATGGGAGACTACTCCGTATAACAAAACCCAATGACTTGAATGCCTTGCTGGTGATATGTTCGACATGTTCATTAAACGTAAGTTTATGGTCAAGCATTATTCCCAAATCACGTACTATATTCGTTCTTGGTATAGCTTCCTTACTAATCATATAGTTATATTGTATTGTAGTATGTTTTCGTGAAAACGAAATCACCTGGCATTTACTTGTATTTACACTGATTCGATTTTGAGAATAGTATTTTGAAAGATTGTCGAGATCAGATTGAAGTAAGTGGCAGTCATCTATGGTTTCTATTCGTCGAAATATCTTCTTGTCGTCGGCGTATAATAAATAATTAGAATTTTTGAAACATTGAGGTATGTCGAAGAGGTATTTATTATAAAATAAGGGTCCTAAATGCGATCCTTGAGGAACGCCAGATGTCACTGTTATATAATTTGATCGATATCCCCCTAGTACCACCGCCTGACACCTATTCTTTATGTAAGATTCAACCCACCTAAGTAGGTTCCCGTTTATACCCAATATACGCAGCTTAGTTAGTAAGTTATCGTGGTCTACTCGATTGAATGCCTTCTCAAAGTCCGTGTATATAACATCAATTTGAGCCTTTGTGCTCATATTAGATGTTATATACTCGGTCAAAAGAAGTAAGTTGGTTTCGACTGATCTGGATTTAATAAAGCCATGCTGGGCCGTAGGTATGATCTTGATAGTATTTGCATATACATAGTGGTATACAATTTTTTCAAACATTTTACCGAGAATATTTAATTTTGATATGGGCCTATAATTCGTTATATAATTTTTGACACCTTTCTTGTGAATAGGTACAATTTGTGCTTCTTTCCAACGTTTGGGAAAAACACCCTCAGTCAAGGATCTTTGATAAATAATTTTAATGGGTAGAAGAAGTCCACGCTTGCACTTTTGTATGAAAATGGCTGGTATTCCATCGGTACCGGCACTGTTTCGGTGATCAAGTCCATTAAATAACTTCAATAACCCCGCATCAGTTACTTGAATATGACACATATTTTCAGATACAGTGTTTTGATCTGACCCTGCATCAAATTTATGAGACGAGGAAGGAGTAATAAATACACTTTGGAAGAACTCGTTGAATGAGTTGCAAATGTCTTCTCCTTTTGAAAGTGTTTTGCCCTGATATTGCATGTTACACGGATATCCATTATTGTTCCGCTTAGACTTAATATATTTCCAAAATTCTTTAAGGTCCTTTTTTATAGAATTTTTACATCGCAACAGGTATTGCTCAAGACATTCGATTTGTAGTGCTTTAGTTCTGGATCTTATTAATGAAAAAGCGGAGTAGTCTAGCGGGTTTCTATATTTTTTCCATAAGTTATGCAATCTGTGTTTTTCTTTGAGCTTATTGATGAATGCGGGGGTGTACCACTTTGGATAATGATATCGGGACGAAGTTTTGATAGTGGGTATATGTTTAGACATTAGTACTTCCAGAATCTTGTAAAAACAATCAATATATGTCAATGGAACTTGTAGAATCTTTGTTCTTGGAAAAATTATAAATAAAATAACTATCATTTCACTGTAAAAAGTTAAATGCAGTAATTTAAATGTCAAATATTTAAGTAATGTAAAATTTGAAATATTTAAGTTAGAATAGGAATTTCAAATATTTAAGTAGTATGTAAGTGTAAAATGTAAATGACTTGCCTGTAAATTATTTTACTTCGAGGCCAATAAATATTTCTTTGTTCTATCAATTGCATGCATAAAGATTCTTAAAAACAAATATTATTAAAAGCGAATTATTTTTGGTAAATATTAAATTGGGGTTGTTATGATTATTTGTAGAGTGTATACCTATAGTGAGTGTGGAGAGAAGATGTGAGTGTTGCAAGTGTCTGTGGGAGATGTAGTGTGTAGTGTGTGTATATGTGTATGGGACGAGGGGATGTGTCTTATCTGCGTAAGTTCATGTATTTATTAATATTTTTACTACCTCTGCACATATTATAATAATGTTGCAAATATAAATTATAAATTGAAACATCTATATCGGTTAAAATTCTATTGTATTGAAGTATTTATATTATGTATGTAATTTTTTATTTCTTTTTTGTTTACATAACAATAACTAGTAATTTTTCCGTGTGTACATAATCTAAAGTTTGGAGCCATTTTGTAACTAACGACTTGCACTCAAGCGGGAGCATCGGATTTATACTACAGATTATATTTACCAGTTTTAATTGTTTTCTTGCGAATACTGTTTCAAAGCTTGGTATTTTGAATATCATGTCATGTCTTCTCTTGTGATTATTGCTTGGATTGACACTGCGGTGTATTCTGAGAACCGACTGGAGTATAAAGAGTTGTCTTGCACTAAGTACATTGGCAAGGGAAAAGAGATCCGCTGTGGCTTGAAGAACATCACCTTCAGGAGCGATCTCTGGGCTCTTTCAAGTGATAACATTTTCGTCTTACAAGCACCACCCCAGATAGTTACACAGTAACATAGTATAGACTGAACCAGTGCAATGTATGTCGCTCTAAGAATATCCGGAGGCGTAGCGTGTCTAAGGTTTTTAAATACCCAGGTTAATTTTCTCACTCGTGAAATGACTGAGTCAATCTGGGGAAGCCAGTTTAGTTGTTGGTCTATCACCACACCAAGATATTTTATTTTATCTACCCTCTCAATTCTCTCACAAGAGCATGTGGCGCTGGTCGGGGCAGAGCAAGAGTGGGCTTTTATTCCGACGTGGGGGGGCGGAAGATTTGTTCTTAGTATAGAGAAGAACATACTTTTTGTTTTTGTAACATTCAGAGTGAGCAAATTGTTTTCTAGCCACAGCGAAACTGTAAACACAGCGAAGTCCCTGCTCTGCAGAGATAATGGCATCATTCCAAGTCTTACTATTAAATATAAGCGCCGTATCATCCGCGTATGTGTAAATATTACAATCCTTCAGAGAGAGATCGCACAGGTCGTTGATGTAAATAAGAAACAACTTTGGGCCAAGAACACTTCCCTGCGGTACTCCGTATGTGACATAGCTGTCACTACTGTAGTGAGGGCCTATCTTGACTCGCTGTTGTCTCTCTTGTAGGTAGTCCTTAAAAAGATTTAATATTTATGCGTCGGAAACGCACCGGTTTTTTGTTGCGCGAATCGATCGCGAGTAATCGAGACATCACTAGCGAAAACGGACTAGCAGCTGTCACTCGTATCGGAAACGAGATGTAAAATTGGAGGTTAATCTTTTTCTTGGTTCTGGTCTCATCGGTGAGATAACATGGCGGCTCGGGCCCCGTGGCATTGTTGGTATTTCGGTGTACCAATTGTAATACAGGCATCGGGCCTGGTCAGAGTGTAAATCTACCATAGCGTCGGGCTATTGATTGTAATTCGCGTCAGCGGTTAAGTGATTTGTGTTGTGAAGGACAGAGTCGTATTCGGACGGCGACTCCACGTCGGCAGACAGCACGCCGTCGGCAGCGCCAGGCAGGGACGGCAAGGGTTCGATCCCATCCTATCCCAACTGTGCCCCCTTTCCCGAATTCCTGTCTCGAATCGAGCCTTCGATTTCCTGTCTACGGAGACAAAGGTAATAAACAAATTTCATCACTTCTTTTCTCTCACGTGGCAAAGGCACATCCCCCTCAGGATTCCACGCCGTTCGGAGAGGCGTGGAATTAAACATTTTGGTAGCAGAGCGTGGTTTCCTAGTGGGAAATCATCGATTCACGGTTGTAGGGCTTCCTTTGTCACATTGTCAGATTGGCTCAAGTCGGCAATGAGTCTGTGGTCGGTATACCACAATTAAAGTTCATTTCGGTTAGTGAAAGTATAAGTGCCAATTTACTTAACAGTTGTTATAAATTTGTAGTCGGAAACGACTGTTACCAGCGCATAAAGGTTTGAACGGTCATTCTGCGAAGCCTAGATTGTATTACTTACGGTGGAACGTCGGGTTCTGTAGTCCTACAGTGTTATTTCGGTTTACACAGCAGGGTCGGGCTATTTAAGGGGTATTAAGCTGATTTGCTGACCTCAAAGGAAGTGTGGTTCATAAGAAGCCACTTATTATTTGTTTTTTTTTATAATAACCTTTGTGTGTTATTTGTATTGTACCACATGGTGGCATTCTCTAATTGATTTAGAGTATATATTTATAAGGTGTGTGTACACAGGGCAACCATATTAAATATTGTTTAGGATTTAATTGTTTAGCGGTTGCCTTGGGTTTTACAACTTAGTTTTAATTTCTGTGCCCAGCGCTGACGGGAAAGTGCTGGTATCTGGCTGTGCTTAGTTCGGCAGTGAAGCATAGGACCAGGAACAATTAAATCGGTAACCATGGCACCTTCGCCCTTGACGGTACTGCGATATGGTGTCCGTGAGGAGATGAGATGGCTCGCCCATACTCACAAGTATGTGGAGCGACCCGACATGGACGATGTCCTGCTCAAGCGTGTGGAGGACGCAATGACACGCGTCGGGAAGGTGTGTCGACTGGCTGCCGAGGCTGAAGCCCTCGGGCTTACGGATGAGGCCTCGGTGGCTGCAGTGAGGCAGCTCTGCGCGGATGCTGACCAAACGATGGAGTGCTTGGGCGACATCTAGCGTCGCGCCGAAAAAATTAAGCGGTCGCGTCGGGATGACCGCGGGGAGGGTGGCGGAGACCCCCCCCCCCTAAGGGTGTGGTTGGACGGCTTCCACACCTGGAGATTCCGGCCTTCGGTGGGGCAATTGATGAGTGGCCGGCATTCATCAATTTGTTCGATAGCCTGGTCCACGGTCGGGACGACCTGGACAGCGCCTACAAGTTAGCCCAGCTATTGATGGCACTGCGGGGTGAACCGAAGGAGTTGGTAGGTCACCTAACGGTTACGGCGGGCAATTATGAGATTGCCCGGGTCATATTGTTTGACCGCTACCAACACAAAAGGCGGTTGGTTGATGCGCAGCTGGGGAAGCTGTTCAGCATCCCAAGAGTAACCCGGGATGTTGACATCCGGGTACAGGTGCTCAACCCTGTGCTGGTGGCCACTAAGGCCCTTCAGAACCTTGGTCTGCCGGTAGACCAATGGTCATATATTGTGTTATATATGGTTTTGTCACGGTTGCCTGCAGCTGTTCAAAGTCGGTTTGAACAGCTGCATGGGGGCAGTAGCTCGGAACTGCCCACGCTCGTCCAATTAACGGAGTTTTTGGAGGGTGAATGCAGGCGATGCGACACCATGGATTCGGAGGCCAGTGTGCAGCGCCAACCCGCGCGGATGCGGGAGGAGCGGCGCCCCCCACCCCCACGGGGGGGTGGGCGGTCAAAACAATTTGGCGTTTTGAGTGCCGCGCCGTCGGGTGACGGCTGTGTGCACTGCGACAGTGCCGGTCATGAGGTGACCAGTTGCGCCAACTTTAAGGCGCTCGGTGTGGCTGCCCGCAGGAAGGTGGTCTTCCGCCACCGATTGTGTTTCGGTTGCTTGGGGCCGCACCCGCTGAGCGAGTGCTCACGGGCGTCCCCCTGTGAGGGCTGCGGTGGCAGGCACCACGTCGTGTTGTGCCTGAACTGGTCAGGCCCATCGGACGGTCACCAGGGCCGGACTCAGGTTGGTCGGTCACAGGGCCCAACCAGGGCCGGACCCAGTCCCCCTCCGGGCAACGGGAGTCACCAACGGGGTGACTGGGGTACCCGCGGACGGGACCCCCCCCGAGGGGAAGGGGGCAGCGCGGGGGGGTAACAGGCGGGACAGCCGGGGTTCGGTCGCCGCTGTCCAGGGCCAGTGAGGACTTCGGGCCGCTGGCTCACCGCGTGTTACGGGCGGGTGTCAGATGGCACCTATGAGTGGCGCGAAGGCTGGGAGCCCACCACCTTCTGCGCCACCCTGCCCGTCTCTCTGGGAGGCGAACAGGGAGGCGAACAGTCGGATGTCGCCCCCATTCCTAGAGCGCCCCCGGTTAGATCCGCTCTCCCCCCTCCATCCACGGTGGCCACCGGGCACACCGTTCACAGTCCGGTATGGTCGGGTACCGGGACAGCGAGGGGCCTATTATGCGGGTTGGGACCCCCTAATGTACATGCGGTCTGATATGCCACCGGTGGCATATCAGCAGCCGAGTTACCAGGCCGACGGAGGTCTGAGCGGGTTCGGATCCCGCGGGGGTTCCCGCTAGGGACACGCCGCCCACTTACAAGGTGCCGCCACTCCACAGACGGTCATGCTCCTCACCGCCTCGGTGATAGCGTGGAGTTCGGACGGCAAATCATGTGTGGCACGAGCACTATTGGACTCGGGGGCCCAGGGGTGCTTAGTCTCGTGCAACCTTGTAAGACGGTTGGGCATTTCGGTAAGGGAGTACCCACATTCCATTCGGGGAATTGGGAACACGGAAGTCGGTTCCGTTAAGGGAGTATGTCGGATTACTCTCTCGTCACGGGTGGATTCATCGGTGAATCTGACGGTCACGGCATTAGTCATGCCTAATGTGATGGGCTCACACCCTCACGTACGGTTGTCGCCCTCGGTGCGACAGTTGGTCGCTGGGTTGTCACTGGCTGACCCGGAGTTCGACATTCCGGGCCCAGTAGACATTTTATTGGTTGTCGATGCCTTAGGATACCTGTTAGTGCCAGGTGTCCACGTGTTGCAGCGACTGGTCTGGTTTCGGTCAACACCAGACTGGGCCATGCGGTGATGGGTCCGGTCATGCCGGCTGCCCCACGCCTAGCGACTCGTAGTCCCTTATTCGGTGTCTGTACGACGCAACCAGAGCCGGAAGAGGAGTTCAGCCTGCTGGAACGGTACAGCTCGCTCGACAAGCTGGTCAATGTGACCGCCTGGATCTGCCGATTTGCGCGGAATTGTCGGAATTCTGAGGCGCAACGAGTGCGGACACAGGTCCTGACACCACGGGAACGGAACCATGCGTTGTTCGCATTGGTACGGAACGTGCAGACGGTGCACTTTAAGTCCGAACTGGACATTCTGAGACGCGGACGCGTCCAACTGAAGGGAGCTGTGGCTCGGCTCAACCCGTTTATTGACCCTCAAGGATTGCTGAGGGTAGGAGGTTGGCTGCGGAATGCCAACCTGCCTTATGCGGCTCGCCACCCGTTGTTACTCCCTAGGAAAGGGAAGTTGGTCGAACTGTTGATACAGGATCGACACATTCGGAATGGGCATGTCGGATGCCACGCCTTGATGGCGTTTCTCTAGCGCGAGTTCTGGATTCTATCGGGAAGACGCTTAGTGCGTAGCGTCGTATTTCGGTGCCTGCCTTGTTATCGGGCCAAGGTGGCTACGATGCAGCCCCAGATGGGCGATTTGCCCTCGGATAGGGTTAACGAAATCCGGCCCTTTGCGGGTGTCGGAACGGATTTCGCGGGACCATTCATGGTCAAGTCTTCACAGCTACGGAACGCCAGATTAGTAAAGGCATATCTGTGCGTCTTCGTGTGCTTGGCCACGAAGGCAGTCCACTTGGAGGTGGTCAGTGACCTCACTACGGAGGCATTTATCGCATGTCTGGATCGGTTCGTCTCACGAAGGGGCCTCCCGACATTAATCCGTTCGGACAACGGCACAAATTTTGTCGGAGCCAGGCGATATCTGCAGGAGGTCACTCAATTCCTGAACGGTAACCAGGACGCCATCGGTACGGCTTGCTCCCGACGAGGGATTAAATGGGTTTTCAGTCCGCCGGGATGTCCTCATTGGGGAGGAATTTTTGAGGCTGCGGTTAAATCGGCTAAGTCGCACCTGACGAGGATCATCGGTGAAACCTCTCTACGCTTTGAAGAGCTTGCGACGCTGTTCTGTAAAATTGAAATGACACTGAACTCGCGTCCGTTGTGCCCGCTCAGTTCGGATCCAAATGATTTGGAAGCGTTGACGCCGGGTCACTTCCTGATAGGTCAGCCCCTTAACGCCCTGCCAGAATACCCATTCGGTGATGTTAAGTTAAGTCGGTTAACTCGGTGGCAGATGTTGCAGCAGATGGCTCAAGATTTTTGTTAACGGTGGTCCCTTGAGTACTTGCACATCTTGCAGCAGCGCCTTAAGTGGACTGACCGGACGAGCCCCCCTCAAGTCGGTGATTTGGTGCTGATTAAGGATGCGAACCTGCCATCATTGAGATGGAGACGGATCGTCAATTTGTACCCGGGTCGGGATGGCACGCCTCGATCAGCAGAAGTCAGGGTGGGGGATTCGGTCCTCAAGAGAGCGGTCGCAACACTTTCTCGCCTTCCTATTGATTAGGGACAGGTTCGGGCCTGTCCGGGCGGGTGACTGTTTAATATTTATGCGTCGGAAACGCACCGGTTTTTTGTTGCGCGAATCGATCGCGAGTAATCGAGACATCACTAGCGAAAACGGACTAGCAGCTGTCACTCGTATCGGAAACGAGATGTAAAATTGGAGGTTAATCTTTTTCTTGGTTCTGGTCTCATCGGTGAGATAACATGGCGGCTCGGGCCCCGTGGCATTGTTGGTATTTCGGTGTACCAATTGTAATACAGGCATCGGGCCTGGTCAGAGTGTAAATCTACCATAGCGTCGGGCTATTGATTGTAATTCGCGTCAGCGGTTAAGTGATTTGTGTTGTGAAGGACAGAGTCGTATTCGGACGGCGACTCCACGTCGGCAGACAGCACGCCGTCGGCAGCGCCAGGCAGCGACGGCAAGGGTTCGATCCCATCCTATCCCAACTGTGCCCCCTTTCCCGAATTCCTGTCTCGAATCGAGCCTTCGATTTCCTGTCTACGGAGACAAAGGTAATAAACAAATTTCATCACTTCTTTTCTCTCACGTGGCAAAGGCACAACCCCCTCATGACTCCACGCCGTTCGGTTTAGGCGTGGAATTAAACAATGTGCGATCCCTCTAATATCGAAACTTTCAAGCTTATCCAGAAGGATGGGGACTGAAACGGTGTCAAACGCCTTGGCTAAGAGTAGGAATATTCCCAAGCATTTTTGACGTTTGTCTAGACTACTAACGACCTTGTCAGTAAGTGCAGCAACAGCGTCTTCTGTTGACCTTGCATTCCTGAATCCAAACTGGCAATATGATAAGAGATTTTTGTCGTCTAAGTAGCGTTTCAGTCTATTGTTCATTAGCTTTTCTAGTATCTTTGACAGAACTGTCAAGACTGAAATGGGTCGATAATTGTTGACAACTTTTCTATCCCCACCCTTGTGGATTGGGTGTATGATGGATCGTTTAAAGACCTTGGGGAAGACACCCGCAGAAAAACAAATGTTACATAAATGAGAGAAGATCGGGACCAAAGCATGTCTAGACAGTTTTATGAACTTTTTTGATATACCGTCCCAGCCCACCGCGCTATCTTCCTTTAAGTTCATTATTAATGAGTTGACTTCAGCTGGGTCTACGTCAATAAGACCGAAAGAATGAACAGCTTTAGGAATTTTAGATATGGGCCGGTGTGACGACTGCCTATTGGAAACGAGCTTTTCAGCAAGCGTTTTGCCAACATTCGCGAAATGGTCATTGACAGTTTGTACAGATTCTGTGTGAGAGGCTTTAATAGAAAGTAGGGTTGGGTCTTCTGTCTTTTTTTTAGGAATTTTAGCAATTCTTTTGATTGATTTCCATAGTGCTTTAGGATGTTTGCGAGAGATTTCTAGTTCTGACCGGTTGTACTTGCGTTTTAGTTGGTGTAATAGGTTATTACAAAAGTTTCTATAACGTTTATAAGTGGTTTTTAATATGATGTTGTGAGGATTCTTTTTTACTTATTTATTCATATTATCTCTATTCCTAATGCATCGCAACAAACCAGGAGTCATCCACGGTTGCTTAACCCTTTTTCTGTTTGGAATCGTGATCATTCTTGAGTTCTCAGCTAATATTTCAGATATAGTCTCAACCAGCTTTTCTGCAGCTTTGTTCGGTTCGGATGAACGCAACACTTCACTTAGGTCAGCATTGCCAAAGTCCGCAGTAGCTTTTTTGAAGTCAGTGATAGTTTTTGTTTTAGGAGTTTTATCTAAAGCGGGAAGTCTTTGAATATTAAGTGTAACTGTTAGGTGGTCGGTAATAGATGTATTGTAATGGTACACGAGAGTCAGTACATTTGATACTTCATTTTTGCGTGACAGAGGGCTAGCCCATCGCCGCGGTGTTTTGAATACGAGAATCGGTTCATATAACGTTTGGGGTTTTGACTAGCTCAGGGGTAAGTTAGCAAAAAACAATGAGCCGACGCGTGGGATGGTTCGAGGAAGGTTACAGGTCAGGTTTTTTTTGTCGCATTCCTGCGAGATGTGTAGGGATCAGAGCCGATTTGGCTGCGCGCTGAATAAAATATGAATAACTAAATAATGGAAGGTTATTATGGAACGATACGGAGAAAGCTATTATGTTGATTGCAAATATACAATTGCGTTTGGTTGGTATGAGATGGAGAGTTTGAGACGACAAGTATGAATAGCATTCTAGTGGTCTTTGCTTCGCGCGCTAGCGGTCGGGAAGGCTTAATTAATCGCAACAAGCTTATATGGTCAGCGATCAACAGATTTTGTGTATCGGCCATACCGAATGACTTGAGTGATAACCTACGGTTGATCATAGTGAATATGCGTACACACAATTTGTAGAACGGCGGATCTGCATGGCATGGTTGAAATTAGACCCTGTGTAGTTAGTGATAAGAAGCTTCGCTTGGGCAGAGCGTGTTCGCAAAGGACGCCATTTTTTTCTTTCAGACATGTGGGGTGTATAAATACGATTGCGGGGGAAGGGAGAGCATTCAGTCTCAGCGTCTAGCTACTGTGACAGTCGTCTTTCACGAGTTCTAAACAGTTTTGTCTGCCGTGTTACGCGTCAGAACTATACGAATTGTGATTGCGAAGTTTCAGTGGTTTTTCGTGAGTGGCTGAAGCGCCGAGATATACCTCGGTTCCTATCCTTTATATCAACCTGCCCCAAATTCCAAAACTATCCTTGGGTCGTTAGATAAGAACTTTTAGGTAATTTATCTGAGTCTGAGTCTGGGCATGGAGCGACCCTAAATTCCTTTTTCCTTCACCATAGGGTTCCTGGATTGGCTCTTAGGATATTCGCGGGCTAATCCTCTCCTCATTCCTTTCGAGTAGCGAGTTTTGAAATTCCCACACACACAGTCATTAAACATACAAGCACATTCAAATCAAACTCAACCATTTTCGAGTGGTGTCGATAATAGACGTGGTATAACACTAGGTTTTTAGACTAGGCTAGACAGGAGTTTAGTTGCGGCTAAACCTAGGTTGGCAGGGCATAGGGAGACTGTTTGATCGATGAGCTTCCGCGGATGGAAATAACAAATTCAGAACAAAGTTAAACCGGTGTCAACACCTATATCCTGTTGATATTTTGACATTTGAGTGTTGTCGGGGACGCGCGAAGAGATCAATTTACAGTCTAAAGTTCATTGTTTAGGACCGGGTAGGTGTTTTGCTTTGCCTTGGGTCAGGTTGGATTCAAGTTGCATCTTTAAATTAAATGTAAATTTCGCTGGAGGTCTAATGTGTAGGCTGAGTCAAATATATATGATTAGGCTCAGTCGAGGACATGCTGTGGCTAGTGGAATTCATAGATCGGAATTTACCGAAGTATGCATTTCGCTATGGTGTGGATTAGATCTCCTAAAGCGATAATGACTACGTTTCGATAACATCCAGCTCAAATTGCGCAGAGTTGAAGGTTTCAAAACGTTACGGACCTTTTGAGGTAACCGCTAGTTCAGAACCCATTTCGGAAAATCAAATCGCAATTGTGTAAACCGGTCTTTTCGGATCGTTATTGCCGTGAACTAATTATATAATTGGAACCACCACAAGCCGCTACTAGCGAGCACATGAAATATCATTGAGTACTCACGTCGTAAAACTACGACGGATATCTATACGATATCCCAAACAAATATTACAAATCGTGGTCGACCACTAAAAGAAGTTCCAAGCGCCCATATATACAAAAATAAATGGTACCATCACACAAAAAAACAACAAAGATCGATCTGGCGCAATACACCGCTGACTGATGCGAATTACCGGCTTGCGGACATATATGCTTTCTCTGTCTAACTGAAACTGTAACTTCCTGAACCAAACTTTCGCTCGACTATTGTACGCCTAACGAACTTCTCAACGAACGAGAAATTCGGACTTATCATTCTTAACTTACAAATCTTACAGCTGAATCGGGACATCTCTTTTGGGGTAGATAGAATAGACGATCATAGCTACTGTTAGCGGTGGCTCGACCTTAGCCGTTAATGCCGTTACAGTATTTAACACGGCTACAGATGCTGGTCGGCATGATTTGATCATAATATGATCGAGGCAATTGTTTTCGCGTGTAGGAAGGGTGTGCCCTGGGAATAATCCTTGATTTAGCGTCATATCAAGATATTCGCAGCTGTTCCTATCAATATTGGTGGGTTTAATGTCTATCTTTATGTCACCAATCAGCACAATATCTGTAGAGGGACTGAGACTAGTTATTAAATTATCTAGTTATTTTATAAAGTTGGTTGCACATGTATTTGAGGGGCTACGGTAAATACCCACGACGGATATGTTAGGTGTTGTTATAGTCATGCAAGATGCGTCAATTAATAGCGATTCTTCGACCTTGCACATTAGGCTCTGTTTTGTATAGACGACAACACCATCGTTTTGGTTAATAAGTCTTTTAGTGCAGTACATCGAGTAGTTGTCCAAAGTTGGTGGAATTTTCAGATCTGAGAGCCAACATTCGGTTAGGACAATAATGTCGTAGTCGTACTTTAAGATCCTGAAAACTTGTCATATTCGAGTCGTTATGAATGCTTCTTATATTCTGACTAATTATACTATAAGATAGTTTATTTACTGGTATATGATCAATGCATTCTTCGGGGCTGCAGTTGATAGAATTAACCAATTGCAGGTTATCTATTTCCTGAGATAGTTGGACTGTATTAGTCATAATTGAAGAGTAAAATGATGTTTTCAGTGCTTGAGAAGGTATTCACATAAAGAACAATACCTGGGGATTTCGTAACAGACCTAGGATAGATTAAATTGATGTTTCTAGTTACGCATATTAGTTTTGTGAGATGGGAGTTGTAGGTGTGTGTGTTTAAGTATAGGATGGTATGTTTGTAGACGTATGCATATAGGATGAGTGTGAGTGCAGTGCGGTAAGTAACTATTTTTAGGTTTAAACTAATGAGAGTAACATTATAAGGTAGTCATGCCTTATTTAATAGAGCATGGACTTGCTTTTCACACGTTATATTAATTATAGGAGAGTCATCCAGCAGTCGCATATAAACTTTCCCATATGAGGTCCAGCAATGAGCATGACAATAGGCATGATGACAACAAGTAAATTTCATTGAAATAATTTGTGTGTATATTATTACAAAATTCCTAATTCTAAAACTCTGATTCTTTTCATAATTAAAAGCAAGATGAATATAATAATCGATAAAATAAAATCGCTAAATACGGCAATCCGGCATGAAATGTTGAACGCCAATCAGAGCGCATGACGTCACGTTAGAGTTCTTTCTCTTTGTTTACATTTGAATTACTTAAGATAATATACACTCGCTCGCTTTTTTAATTAAATACGCCGTTATTGTTTTGTTATTAACTTCAATTTCTTTTGTGTAAATTGATTGCGCTAAATTGAGTCATGGAACAAGGATTTACAAAGGCTTCCATCGCAAATTTACCAAGAATCGACTTGATAATGCTAGGAACGTTTCTGGCATCAAACAAAGACTTCTGTTCAGCAGAATTTAGAAATGTTAAAACTTCCATGTAAGTATTGTGTATTAAACAGTTAATTAATTATTTAAACCATAAAAATAATTCGTTGAAAGCATAGCTATTGTACCTATTTCAGTATAACATTCAATATTACAATTTGAGGTTATGTTTATGTTAAATATTTCTTTTTGCAATTAAATATTTACCATTGCTTTAATTATTTCAGGTCTGCTAGGGCATCTTATGGTGATGATGCTGTAAGCTATGTTCAGGTCAAACGTGAAGGAAATTTGTGCACAATAAAAGCTAAAATCTGCCCAGAATAAAGTGCATGCCAAGTTGTATGGAGTGTCTTTGGTAGTCGACGAACAAGAAGAAACAGTTAAGTCAGTAGAATGTCATGATTGTGTGGCTTCTCAAGGAGGCTGCAAACATGCCATGGCATTCTTAATGTGGGTTCATCACAGAAGTGAAGATCCATCTTGCACATCCATAGAATGCTATTGGAGGAAATCCAAACTTTCTAGAGTTGGGAGTACCCTTAAATACATAACTGCTACGGAATTATCTAAGGGTAGCCCTAGCTTACCATCTGATACCGAAGTATTCGAAAAGTTTGTAGAAGAAGGGAAGAGAAGAAGGTTAACCGACTGTGAATTAATGAAATACCAAAAGGACTATGTTTTTGATAGACTTCTAAGTCTATCAATGGACAATTTAGTGTTGAAATATAAAGAAAACTGTTGTAATAAATTTTTGGATAGTGTGATATTTTCTGATGCTGACATCAACAATGTAGAAGAAGAAACAAGGGAGCAACATAAAAGTAAGCTTTGGTATGAATTAAGGTATGGCAGAGTGACCGCTTCAAGAGCATATGAATTCAGTAGGTGTAAAACCAGTGACGGCACTCTGATGGCAGTAATAATGGGTGGAAAAATTCCAGACACAACAGCTATGAAACGTGGTAGAATTTTGGAGGATGAAGTGAGGAAAACTGTAAGTGCCAACCTGGAAAAGAAAATTAGAAAATGTGGGTTATTCTTATCTAAAAATTATCCCATGCTAGCGGGTTCACCTGATGGGATCTGTGAAAATAGTATAATAGAAATTAAGTGTCCTATGAGTCAAAAAACAGTTAAAGCATATGTAAAGAATGGGAAGCCAACCCAAAAGTTTTAAGTGCAAATGCAACTTCAAATGTTACTAACAGGACATAAAAAAGGCTACTTCTGTGTAGCTGACTGCAACTACAGTGCCAATAAGAAAGTAGATATAATGGAAATTATGTATGATGAAAAATATGTATCAGATTTTCTTAAGGTAATAGTCCCTTTGTGGAAGGATAATGTATATCCAGTGTTATATAAAAGTGTAATGTTATAAATAAAAACCAGTTTATGTAAAAATGATTTTATTTGTAGGATAAACCTCTGATGATCTTCACGCATTATATACTAATTTAGAACACTATATAAATATTCATTTACATTCACTTATATCGATGTTTTATGTTAGACTAGCTCATATTAAACAAACGAGTTTAAGCAAAGTAACAATGAACTTCCAAATAATACTGATTCTTTGTTTAATTATGTGCATAATACAATAACTTGCACTCAAAATTGTACAGTCAAACAGGATTTCAGAAACTGAATCTAACATTATTCTGAAACTGAACTGACATATATTCTTGATCAAGCTGATTGATTTGATCTTACAAGATTCTTTGATCAAACAAACATGTATATTTATTTGATCAAAGAATCTTGTAAGTTAATCAATCCACAGGCAATGGTTATAACATCATCTAGCAATTTGACTAAATTAACATTTACACATGCATGCGGCTTTAACATACAGAATTCACGTAGGCGTCTAATCACTCTCTCTACATGAATCCTTAAGCTTGCAATTTGTTTTGTTTCCCTTGCCTCATGTTTTGATAGCTTTGTACCAGTTGCAACACTTGGAGGTCGTACTAAGTTCACTCCCTGTTTTCTTAAATATTGTTGTACATGTTTGAAACCTGTCACCTCTGTCAGCCATCACACGCATACCTGGTTGCAAACACTTTATAAAATCACAAGATTCGACCGACAATGTGTCAGTAATTCTTCCTCCATATCCTGGAGAAATATAATTGATTAGTCCATTAGGAATACAAGACACAAGATACTTTATCGTATTAGCTTTTTTGTATTCTGACCAGGAGAGAGCCTGGTTCACTGCTTTTGAAGGCTTTTCTATCTCAATTTCTAAGCAGTCTATAATACAAGTTACATTGTAATATTTATGCCTAAAGGCCATAGGCAAATTTTTTCTTATGGAATCTTTATCTAAGACAACAAGAAAAGGTCGCATCAAACTAGCTATTAGTGGTATATTTTTCAGAAATATCTTGCTGGCATATGTCGGATCAATAGAAAAAACATCAGAAAGCTCTCTGAAACTACTATTTAATTTAATTTTTTTCAAGCACATTATTATATGGTGTGTGGGAATATTTAACTTTTTTTCAATTAAATCTATAAGGTAGTAACAACTGTTAGGAACTCCAATGTAAGACCGTGGGTTCTTTTTTATTTTCTGCAATGTATATGCCAAGATTCTTGATGCCTCTTGTTTCTTATCGTCTTCAATTAATTCACTGCAGTCTGAAGACGATTTAATTTTTAAAGATGTCACTGATGGTGATTCACTATGTGCTACAGATGGTGTGTATGAAATATCACTGTCAGAATCTGCCTGAAATCCTATTTTCTTGGAACATTTTTGTATGGTGGATGTGGATGGCTTGGTACTTGTGATTTTAAATGGTGAAGTAAAAGCAGAATGACAAAAGGGTTTCGATGGTGAAGTCATCTGATCTACTGATTTTATTTCTGTTTGAACAGCTTTACTTCTGAACTTATTTGTTATATACACTTGAATGGATTGATTTACCATCTTAGGTGCATCTTTTGTAGTACTTTCCTGCATGGCTGATGTTCCAGGGGTTGGGTCTTCAAGTTGTAGCTGTTCTGTTGCAACAGAACAAGTTGTAGTTGTTTTATTTTGTAATTCTTGCTCAGCTTCTGCAACGACTTCTCTTCTTTGCTTTTTCGCACTATATTTCCTTTCGTTTGAGTCGGAAGTTCGTTTTCTTCTGTCAGGTTGGCATTCAAATTTTGAGGGAAAGCACTCAGGTTTCATGCGAATCTGCGACACTGACCCCATCACATGATACTCCATGTAGTTTGCCATATAATTTGGTAACTGAAAATGAAATAAAATACCTTTTTAATAGCTCATTCATTGAGGATTTGATTACAATAAGTAACAGTGAGTAAGAGAATCATAACCTCCAAAAAGTTTGTATATCAATGTTTACTTCTTCCCATAAAATTAGCTTATAATGAATTTAGCAACAAAATTCTACAAAATAAAAAAGGAAATACTTACGTCAAAGTGATCTCCACAAAAATAAAGCTGTGTAGTGGGTAATATTCCTTCGAAATCACGTCTTGCAAGTTCAAGCCACTTCTTTCTTAATTTCTTATCGAAAGGAACGAAAATAAATAACTTCTCAGGAGTTTTTGTGGACGTATTAGTACACAGAGGGACGGAACACCACCTATATGCTTTCGAAGTCATGTTTTTAATGTAAAAACTAGTAAAATGTCCAAATTAAATATGAATTAGATAATGTTTACATATACCGAATGTTCCTTGTACTCTAAAGTGACGTAAGCAAGCGACGCCATGACACTTTGACGCGTTTTGGTGCAAATTTTAAATTTATGAATCAAAAATTATTTTTTAAGTACTAAACCTAAATTTTCCGCAGAAATATTATGTTTATTAAAATTCATAAATATTTCCAAATATGTATTAAAGAACAGTTTCTCAAAATTTGTCATCATGCCTATTACATAAGTAAGGAGGTAGGTACCTACCTAGCCTTGGCATTTACCAATAGCCTGAATAAGTACTAATAAAATAACATCTCTCTTAGACAGAGTGGACTAAAATTCACAAACATAAATCGCACGTAGGTAACCCTACCGTGATAAGCAAGACAGGAGTTTACAGAACGACCTTGTGATGTCAGAGTAAAAGAAGCTCTCAGGCGTAGTAATGCGGCGCAATCCAGCCTGCACGGGCGGGGCAATTGATTCTGTAGGTGCTTAGCGTTTGTTGTACAATCGAACCAACTGAATCATGGCCCACTTGCCTGATAATTCGTTTGAAACTTTCAAACTTGTAAGATCTATCGCGTATAATGCACTTACGACGTTTTAGGTACTAATAAAATTACGTCAATACAGGTCGCAGACCTATGCAATTTTAACCTTTGTTATCATTGCCGTAAAACCACATTTCACACATATACAGTCGTTGTTTGAATCTCGAGCTAGTTCTCGCTTATTTAACCTAAACTTTTTGATGATGGAAAAAATATATTTAAAAAATGGGGTGTTCTACAAGTGTGTCATATTATGTCAAGTTGTCAGTCAATGTGAAAAAATAGAAACTAAATAGTAAAATGCTTAATAATTTTTAATAATGGCTAATTTAGAAGAACAAAGACCTCGGATTGTAGTCTTAAGTGAGGAAGGCTATGGCATGCGGGAAATATCACGCGAATTGAATATTTCTCGGAATACAGTGAGGACCTGGATCAGACGGCACGCCGGAGAGGGCATTCTCGAGGACAGACGACGTCATAACCACGGCGTTCGCCGACTCACGAACGAACAAAGAGTGGACATGCAACACCATTACGAAGAATATCCTTTTACTCCCACCCGATATTTTGCGGCACAACATGACGTCTGTCTACAAACTATTAGAAATTATTTGCACGGCACTGGACTGCATTACAGACATTATGCTGAGAAAGTAACCTTAACGGAAGATCATAAAACAGCGAGAAGGAATTTTGCAAACGCTTATTTAGACTATGACTGGACTAACACTATATTTACAGACGAAAAAACATTTCGATCTTCTTAACACGGTCGCTTAACTTTGAGACGTTACGATAACACGCGGTACACAGAAGATCACGTCGTGCCTAATCAGTTATCCGGTCGATTTTCAGCGAATATGTGGGCGTGGATGGGTATCGGAGGAGTAGGTGAGCTTGTCCATATTTCTTCTCGGCAAAACGCAATGAAGTATGTCGATCTATTAGAAGAATCTATGTTACCGACAGTGCGAACAGTTTACCCGCGTGAAGATGTGCCAGTATTTTCCTACGTTCATGACAACTGTCGAGTGCATACTGCCAGGTTAGTCTCAAATTGGTTTGATCTGCATAATGATGAAGTTACTTTGATTCCATGGCCGAGTAGATCCCCAGACCTCAACCCAATAGAAAATTTGTGGGGTTTGATGGTCCAAATGTGGGATAACAGAAACGAGAGAACAAAGGAAGCAATTGAGCAACATTGTAACGAAATTTGGGATTACTTGAGAGACAGCGACATTTGCAGTCGTCTAATAGGGTCAATGCGTGACCGATTACAGGCCGTTATCGATAACCTTGGTGCACACACTAGGTTTTAGATACTGAATCTTATAATTTAAATTAGTTCTGTTAAAGATTAAATAAAGTTTATTTTTCATTTCACAAATTTTATTACTCTTTTTACTTATATAGCTTGAAAGACCAACAATGGCATGTTTCTGTCCTTAAAATACTTATAGGAATGACGTGATTGAAACTTGTTAATGAATTAATCTAAAGTTTATGCTGGCACTTCACTTGGCTGTATTTGCCCAAACATGACTGCATTATTTTTTATTTTATATTCTAGAGAAATAAATGCGACTAATGGTTGAGCAAATAAATAAATGCGACTAATGGTTGAGCAAATTTAATACGGCCAAGTGAAGTGGCACCATTACGTTCGTAGAAAACTTCCTATACTTACCTACGTAATACAGATAAAGACAGTAACATCATCTCTTCTTTTTCATATACGAGCTTAGTCGATACTGTCCGATTTATTTAACAGTGCACTCAGTAAATGTCAGTGTCTAATCAAATGATAACAAGTTCGTTACCAAGGAAATAAACCTTCAAGCGAATTTCGACCTACTTGCATTTAAGGGGTTTAGCAAAATAAGCTTATGGTGGGTCATGATTCAGATGGTTCGATTGTACATAGCGCAGGTGCGAGCTAGATTGCGTATGCCGCTATCATGCCGCTCATAAAATCGGGTAAGCAGGCATACTCCTCCCATATATATCATATACGCATTTATATCGCCCAAAATTGCAGGTAGAAAGCCTTCAGCATACACCGAGGCCATGGCTCACAGTAAAGTCTTAGTAGGACAACTGTAAACACAAAGGGGTTGTTATTAGTCCGTATAGCACACGAGCTGATGCCCGCTCAATATGTGGGGACCCGGACATAGCAGGGAGGTCTGACTCCTGGGCATGGGTAATTACATTTTTTTCTCCTCGAACAAAAAAAAAACAAAATACGCGCGACGCACTAGATTGCGCTTTATTGTCGAGAAGTGAGAGTAGCTATTTATTAAAAGTGTATTTGAGGAGTGATCTTTCTGTACGTATTAAAATTAAGTATTATGTGGTATTAGTAGGTATTTGTATCTATTTATGTATGTGTTTATTTTTTTATACAGCATTGTTTTAGTATTATGTAGATATTGGTAAGTAGTTTATTATTTTCATTAACATTTTTAATGTTGTGCACATAGTAGTTTCTTTTTTTTCCCTCTCCATTCTAGGTTTGCTTTAAGAAATCTCTTGTTAGAGATAAGCTCGCCTTTGCACATGTTTTTTTTTCCTTTTTTTGTTTGTATTTACTGTTTTTTTTTGCAATTAAGTATTGAATATGAATGTTTTTTTATTGGCACATACATTGCTTCTGGCCCCATACTGATACCCTGTGTCGAGGGAAACAGCCACAGAGACGTTACAAACATGTGAACATCCAAGAGCTGGACTTTAATTTTCTTCGTTTCCAGCCGGGATCCGAAACCGGGACCTCTCGCTTGGAAAGCACACAGCCGCGATCGCAACATGTGCAAACAAAATCAAACAAATATAGCGCCACGCCTTGTACCATACGGGGAGGCGGAGGCACAGTCGTGCCCACAATTAGCCAGATATTAAATACTCCATTGATAGTGTATGTGGAGTTATTGCCGTGACGGGAAAAGTCGGCAATAGAAAAACCAGGCAAAATGTATTTATTAGTGTAGATATTTACCTCCATATATGTACTTAGTAAACGTTATGTTTGTCTCTTCTCTACACTGGACCACTGTGCAGTACAGGAATTGCAGGACGAGTACAGAGTTGAAATAATACGAGTCAGGCAATTGTCATTTGAGCCGAGGCTATATATTATTATTACTTTATTGCATATACACATTAGTGGACAATTACAAACATAGTTAGTAAACAAAGGCGTGCTTATCTCTATATAGAGATTTCTTCCAGCAAACCCAGGGCTGACAGGGAAAAATAGTTTCATGCGAAGGGATAGACCTATTATGCACAACATATAAAAAAAAACTAAACATCAGAGTGACTTTAATATATTTATAATAAATTACTTACATATTTACACATATAAATAAATGAGAACCTACATAATAATATAATACCTATAAATACTATATTTAAATATCAATAAATACCTATACAATATATAAATAAAATATAATCTACTACAGAAGAGAAAGGTAATGTTCCTTCAAACTACTTTTGAAGATGTTAAGAGATGGACTGTCCCTGACGGTGCTGGGGAGTTTGTTCCAGAGCTTGATAGCCCGGAGTCGGAACCCATGTTCATATGCGACAGTTTTATGTTGCGGTGTTGTGAGCAGCGACCGAGTGTGAGGTCTCCGAGGCCTATCTGAAGAAAGAAAAGTGAACGAATCACGTAAGAAGCCAGGGTAATGAGGATTATGTAAAATCTTAAAGAGAGTGAAGAGGATGTGGGAATCCCGGCGAAGACGGATTGGAAGCCACTTCAGATCCCTGCGATACTGAGAAACATGGTCAAATTTGCGCAAACCGAAAATAAACCGAATCCCAAGATTTTGAAGTCGCTCGAGTTTGTCCAGTTGCTCTTCGTTTGCGCTGATCCAGCAGACATCTGCGTAGTCAATGAGGGGAAGTAACAGAGATTGGGCGAGTGTAATTTTGGTCTGAAGAGGTAAGAAGTGCTGAAGTCGTCTGAGAGAGTAAAACGTAGCGAAGACACGCCTACTAACCTCGCAGACATGCGCTGACCAAGACAGCAGGTTATCAAAGATGACTCCGAGATTTTTGGCCTTGGAGCTGTAGGGAATTACGATTCCATCGTACATTATGGGTGCAGTGGACATATGCTGTAACACTTGGAGAGAGTGCCTGGACCCGATAATCATTGACTGCGACTTACAAGGATTGACGAGTAGCCCGTGTGACAGAGCCCAATCCCTGATACACTCAAGATCAGCATTCAGCAAGGCCACAGCAGAGTTAACATCACAGGGAGAAAAATGACGGTAAATTTGGAGATCATCGGCATAGAGATGATAAGAGGAAGAGAGAGTATCTGAGATAGAATTTATGAAGACAGAAAAGAGAAGAGGGGACAGGATACCACCCTGAGGCACCCCTGCAAAAAGGTCGCACCATTCTGTTGAAGTCTCCTCGGACCTTATACGCTGCTGACGACCTCTCAGGTAGGAGTCGAACCAGCTGGCTGAGGCCGGGGAGACATTCAGAGACTTCAGTATCTCAACGAGGATGTCGAAATCAACACAGTTGAATGCGCTGCTGAAGTCAAGTAGCGCTAGTACGGTGAGCTGTTTCTCGTCCATAGCCAACTGAATGTCGTCAGTGACTTTGAGTAAGGCCGTAACGGTACTATGACCCGGCCTGAATCCCGACTGGAATCGATTCAGCAGACAGTGAGACGTAAGGTAGGAGGAAAGCTGGGAGTGGACAATGGATTCTAGGACTTTGGAAAGCATAGGCAGGATAGAAATAGGACGATACTCTTTGAAAGAGGAGGGGTTTGAGGATTTGGGTAAAGGTATGACTAATGCTTTTTTCCACACATAGGGGAAAGAACAGCTAGAGAGAGAGTGATTTATAATGTGTGTGATAGCGGGAAGAATATAATCGAGCACGTTGCTGATCATATTAGAGCAGATGCAATCATCACCTACAGCTTTCGATGAGATAGCCAGCACCGCCTTCTTAACTGTGTTAATTCCGACTGGACTGAAGTCGAAAGGAGTGGAGGTCAACGCCGGCCTGGAGCGGAGCCCATGCAGAGTGGCATCCTTAACGATGGGATCCATAACGACTGGGGGAGCCGAGAAAAATCTGTTAAGACCGTTGAGATCGACGTCACCAACCATTTGATTCTGGGGCTTACCGACACCTAGAGATCTCAGGAATTTCCACACTTCGGAAGGGGTGTAGTTTTGAATGCACTCAAAGATGTGGCGACGCTTGGCATCACGGCACATACGGTTACAACGGTTCCGGAGGCATTTGTAGGCAGCAAAATTATCGTCGGTGGGTTCCTTTTTATGCTGATATTTAGCTCGGTTCCGTTTAGCCATCAACCGTTTGATGGGGTCCGTGAGCCAAGGCGCAGGAAGGTGTTTTACTTTGACCTTTTTGATGGGTGCGTGTTTGTCAAATAGTCCCAGAATAATTGTGTTGAAATGGTGGATCTTGTCGTCAACGGCCTCACTAGAAATGACAGGTGACCAATCGATTGATGATGCATCAGATTGGAGTAACGATGGATCAATGCCCTTAAAGCTACGAAGAAAGATAAATTTGGCTCTGTTCTTGGGAGACTTGACCTTATAGGAGAGATAAACCAGGTCATGATAAGAAAAAGGAGAATTAAATTGACCGTGGGCAGCAACTTTGTCTATATCAGATGATATCATGATATCAAGGAGAGAGGGAGTACAATGTGGTTGACAATGAGTCGCATTTAGAGGGAGAATATGCAAGTTGAATGAATTGACAATAGACCGGAGTTGGGCCGAGCGGGAATCATTTTTAAGAAGACATGTATTAAAGTCGCCGAGGATTAGGACATCATTATAAAGAGGAGTCAGCTCATTGAGCAGGGACTCGAAGGAATCGAAGTAATTGATGAGAAGCGAAGGACTGTAGAGAACACCGAGCAGAACTTTACTATGGTGAAGACAGATTTCAAGGAAAAGATGTTCAGCAGATTCAGAGTACTCACTCGGGGAGACACTCACAACTTTGCAGGATATGTCCGAACGAAGGAAAATAGCTACACCACCACCAGCTTTTCCAACTCTATCGTTCCGATACAGCTGGTATCCAGGTAGTGAATACATGGTGGAAGGCATAGAAGGTTTTAGGAAAGATTCAGAAATAAGTATACCATCCACATGTTTTGTGCTGAACGCTTCGAGAAGGTCTGGGTAACTAGAGTGGATGCTTTGGGCATTGATATGAACAATATTTAAGTTACCCTCCAGGCCAACAAAGACAGTCCTCAGTTTGGCGGATAGCGGTTCCACCACAAAGGAGTTATCGCTCTCCGCACTAATGTAGTCGTCGCTTGAGGAACAAGAGAAAAAACTATTATCAATATTACATAAACTATCCATATGTATAAAATAATGATAGATATAATAACTACCTAATATATGTATATATATATATATATATATATAACTAAAACTAAACTAAACTAAAACACAAATAATGGAACCTGACCCAGCCCCTATCCACATAGGAATACTGGAAGAAATCAATAAGTAAACTATAATAGCTCTTCATAGGTACTTAAGACATTGGAAAATACATGCTGCACATCGGAATGCACATCTTGACAGAGGAAGAAAACAAAATTAATTAAATAAATCTAAAGTGAAAAAGAAAAAAAAACAAAAAAACTCGAGTACACATTTCGCGATTCGGAACTAGCCGGAACATAATCAGGAATAAGAAAAAAAAACACGAACATGAACTCAGCTTTGTGACCGAGATGACAGTAGAATTAAAAATATAAAGCTAGTTAAATGTACCTACTGCAAGAATTTACAAAATTACAATTACCTACGAAAGACAAATTGAAAAAACCACATAAAGTGCTGTAACGAGTGAAGTACCTATATTGTATTGCCGACTGCCGACGAGCCGGCACAATGCACACACATTATGCAAGACGAGATGATGAACGGGGAGACATCACAATAACCTCACTTCGCAGGCACCTGGCCTCCTCTCCTGGTCACGACGCCTCCGCCCTTCTTGGCGTTAGCAGTTGCGCCTGCGGCTGGCTTCTTCCCCTTGTCTTGCGATGGCTGGGAGCGGTCCATGCTCGGGTACTCGGATGTCAGCGGCTGTAGATCACCCCAGGACTCCACCTTACGGCGGGACTTGTCCGGCAGCACGATTATGATCTTGCCTTCTGAGGTCCAGGCGTTGTTCATACCGAAGTGCTTGCGGGAGGCCACAAAAACGTTGTGTCGAGATTTTGTTAGAAACTCAGTGACAGTCATGCCCGAGCCCTTGAGTCCCTTCTTCAGCCCCCACACCTCACTGCGGGCTTCAAGAGTTGTGAAACGCACAAGCAGCGGCCGAGTCTTTGTATCCTTGATGGGACCAAGACGGTGAACCACCCTGATTGCACCGAGGCATTCGGCGGACACTTTGAGTTGGTTGGCGAGCATTGTCTTGAGCACCATACCCGGCTGCTCATCGATCTCCTCCTTCACTCCATGCACCAACAACATCTTACGCCTCGCCGCAGTCTCGTGCCTGTCTAGGCCCAGCGTCAGGAGCTCTAGCTGTGATCTTAGCATGCTGAGGCATTTCCAGATGAGCGACTTAAACTCCAAGAACTCACTCGCCAGGCTGGAGACGTTCTTGGGAGCAGAGGCCTGTATCTCCTGCTCACACTTCTCCACCCTCTCGCCGAATGACTTCACAATGGACTCCATATTGTTTGCCAGCTTAGTGTAAATATCCATATTGTAAATAATGATGAAATACTTATTGATTTATGTGATAATTGATTGAAATTGATTCGTGGATGGTTCAGGTCAGTATATTTTATAAATAAATGTTCATTAAATGTTAAATTGTAATTTTAAATTGAAATAAATAGGGAGCTAATTACTTAGGCTGCTGTTTGTTAGGACTACCCTCCAAGAAAAAGTTGGAGGGTAGTCCTACTTTTTCTTGGAGGGTAAGTTATATATATATATAACGGCTGATGCTGACAGGTATCTTCCGCCATGTTGATGTCTACGTGGGCTTCTACAGGGTGTGTTGGTTTGCCGAGAAATGAAATGACTTGACTCGATGAAAATAACAAAACACTTCTAATATCCCCTCTATACAATAATCTTAGCAATCCGTAATAATTTGCAATAGTCACACCGGTACACAGAACACGGAACAGTTTCTAGGCGTCTGGTCTGCTCGACCGCTCTGGATGGATCGTACTTGGTCACTGGCCCGGTCGATTCGCAGCTCAAACTCGAAGACTCTGTTCAACGCCAGGTGGCGCGCGCTTGTGTTCTATTTCCCGCGTAGAATCAAATCAACAACCGTGTGTCCCCGACACGGCCATCCTGCTGCTTCACGTCCTCGTGTGTCAGTCTGGAAGGAGACGTCAGCAACAGTATCTAACTCGGTCATTCCTGACTCTTACAATGTAACACAGAGTCAACTCTAATCAGGGACAGCAAAAATAAACTTCGTTTATCTCTGAACGACATAGTATGCAATTTACATCTGATTACCCTTTTGTTACTTTACATTTAAAACCTTAATTTATTACGCAAACAATATTCATAATATCTCAGACGAGGCATGTACCAGTACTACACAACACGGGTATCAACATCACACAATTACTGGAAAACATTTAGGTCTGTCACATAGACCTGCTCGAGTAAGCAACCTTGGCCACCACGGCCCTCCAGCCGACAGCAAACACATTGCTCCCAACATATGCGCATCCAACCACTTGGATCGCCGTGTGCACCAACACATGACTACACACTACGGTCTCTGTAGACCCCAACCTCCGCCAGAGTCAAACGCGCACTGCGCACCCACGGACTACTTGAGTTTCCTCAAGAGACACCGATTTCCAACGGGCTACAGCTACGTAGTAACTACTGGTACGGTTGTCAGAATACGGCTGACACAAGGTTCTTAAACAGCTTCTTCATCACAATTAATTCTCATCTAACTCAACTTCAACTGGTACATGGCTCTCTGGCATCCTCCTTAAGCGCTCATGGGCATATTTGTAGGTGCGATTTGAATTTAATGCTTTCAAAGTATAACGGTCACCATCCAGAACCTCAACAACTTTGAATGGGCCCTTAAACTTCTGATCTAACTTCGTCTGATTGCGCTCCTCGTTTTCCATTTAAATGAAATCTCCAACTGAAAATCTAGTAAACGCAGCTTTAGTCCTATCAAACCGCGACTTATCATATTGCGCCGCCGTTTCCATGTTATTCGCAGCTACTTCACGAACCTCGTCTAAGCTAACGCTGTCGTTGCTCTCTACATCGCTACACATCAATGCTAATGGTCTAGCTACTTTGCCGATTAATAGCTCAAGCGGTGAAGCCTTAGTCACGCGGTTAATCGTGCAGTTAATCGCAAGTTGAACCTCACCGATCGCCTCTTGCCATGACCTATTACTCGTTTCTACAGCCGTAAGCATTGGTTTAAGGACACCCATTACTCGCTCTACCTGTCCATTTGCACGTGATGAGCCGGTCGCAATAAGATGCAAGTTAATGTTACTGTTCTCGCAAAACTCACGAAACTCTTTGCTCGTAAAACACCTACCTTGATCCGCAATTATACGCGTCGGCGCGCCAAAAAGCTCTACACTCTGTTTGACAGCACGAATACTACTTTTGGAGTCTATATTCGACGTATGATGCAATAAAACGAACTTAGTGAACGCGTCTATCATAACAAAAATGTACTCCTTATCATCATTTTTGCCGGATAATTTTCCTGTTGCATCAATGTGCACTGTGTGCCACGGAACGGATACTTTTGGTATCGGGTGTAACTCGGCCTGAACTTTTCCCGAATGGGGTTTCGCAACTTTACAGGTTACACAATTGTCAACAAACTTGTTCACGTACTGAGTCACGCCCGGGAACCAATAAAAGTCGAAAATCTTTTCGCGTGTCTTTTCGGCTCCTAGGTGCATGAGAGAGTCATGAAAGTTATTAATAACCGACCATCTTAACGCGCGCGGTAAATTGGGTAAACACTTAGTTTTTCCGTTTCGCTGAATTTTCCTATGTAGAATACCTGAACGCATAACGTAGGTATTCGCAACCTGATCGTTCATCTGACCATTTTGAAGCTCGTCTTTGATCTTACAGACCTCCGCGTCACGCTGCTGTTCAGCCAGAAGCCAGTTGGGAGAAAGTTCAGTTATCTCTACACGCTTGTAGTCTACGCGAGGCTCTACAATCTTTTATTTGAGAGATTCTACTGGGTTACGCGATAGGAAATCTACGTGCGCCATTCGCTTACCTTCCCTATAGACCACGTCAAAATCAAATGACTGTAGGAAACACCACCGTCTATGTGCCCTGGGAGTTAGGTCCCTCTTGTGTTGAGAAGCTTTTAGTGAATTACAATCCGTAACTACCGTGAATTTCCTACCATGCAAATATTGCCTGAAATGCTTGATAGAGTTCACGACTGCAAGCGTTTCTAATTCATATGAGTGATATTTACTTTCAGCTGAGGAAGTGCGTTTACTGAAGTACGCCACGACATGACGTTTGCCATCTACCACCTGGAGTAAGATAGCTCCGTAACCTAAGCTACTCGCATCCGTGTGCAACTCAACAGGATACTGGGGATCAAATATCATAAGAACTGGACTTTCAGTTAACGTCGCAATAATTTTTTGTCTAATGTCCTCATGTTCCGGTTTCCAGTTCAGGTCGCCTTTCAATGATGTCAGTCTGTACAATGTCTGAAATCTGTGAAAATCCTTTTACGAATTGTCGAAAGTAGGATGCCAATCCTATGAACTGCCGCAGTTGGTGAACAGTCTGTGGTTGCGGTAGAGCAGTTAATGCCTCTATTTTCCTACTGTTTGGCCTAACCTGTCCCGCCTCAACTTCAAAGCCTAGGAATTCTACCTTCGATTTAAGAAACGAGCATTTCTTAAGGTTCAACGAGAAACCCGCCTTCGTCAATGTCTCTAGCACTTTATTAAGCCTCTCCTTTCCTTGCTCTACATCGGAAGCCACCACTAAAATGTCATCAACGTAATTAATTACGTAATCGTTAGCTAAATCTCCTAAGGCTTTAGAAATTGCCCTTTGGAACACTGAGATGGCATTTTTTAAACCAAATGGCATGGTCAAAAATTCATATTGTCCCTCGGATGTTATGAAAGCCGTCAGTTCGATTGATTCTTCACTGCAGGGTACTAAAAGAAACCCGCTAGCGCAATCTAACTGGCTAAATACTTTGGTACCTCGTAAGCGGTCAATTTGGTCAGCAATCAGCGGTAAAGGGAACCTATCCGCGACGGTGTTATTGTTAAGCTCGCGATAGTCAACGCACATACGGGCCGAACCGTCGCGTTTGGCTACTAGTAACGCTGGGCTCGCAAATGGGGACGAACTGGGTCGAATGATATTCGCTTGTAATAATTCCTCCACTCTATCACGAACAACCTGTCTTTCTTCCTCGGACATCCTATACGGTCGCCGCTGCACAGTGCGATTCGGGTCTATAAGACGTATATTGAGTTCACCAGTTGTAACACGCGTCGTGGGTAAACCCGTTATGAAAAAATCAGAGTAGCCGTCTAATATCGCCACTAAATCGGACTTATCGGAACCTGTCACGTCTGTATCTATCGCGTTTAGATCGGGTCGGACTTTGTCATCACTCTTAACCGCGCAAACAATTGCCTCTTTATTTAACAGAAACTCCGTCTCACTCATGTTAACAGAAAACCCCTGATTTAATATCTCGCGTCCTAACATGATGTCGTAGTGCATGTATTTGTCGGGCAAAACGTGCAATAGAAGTTCCAGAGGGTGATCGTTAACTGATACAAAACACAAAATTTGCTCTGTGCTGAATATTCGCGACTGTCCAATACCGGACAAACAAATGACATCGTTAACACGTTTACCACTAAATTTTGACGCATAGCTCTCTTTAATAAGCGAGCATTCAGCACAGCTATCGTACACAAAACGATACAGCTCACCTTTATGTTCCATTGTGCCAGAAGGTGGATGCACAAGGCACACATCTACACGCCGCTCCATGCGAGTCGGGCCCGCGCCCGCGCCGCTGCCGCTCGCACCACCGCCGCTGCTCGCGCCGCACTGCGCCGCGATATGGCCAGGTTTGCCACACTTGTAGCAGGTCAGCGGCCGCGCCGCCGCCGGCTGCTGCATGGCCGCCGCTTGCGTGCCGGTCGCCGCAGGTCTCCGCTCCCGGTTGGTGGAACTACGGCACTCGGAACGCTTATGGCCAAGCTTTCCACAGATAAAACACTTGATGGTATTCATTTTCGGTCGTTTGGCATCAGACACACTCGAGGTTTCACGTTCAGTTGTATTCAACTTCCGTTTGAGATGAGATAACGCGTGTAATTCTTGCTGCAGTTTGTCTCTCGTCGTGATATTGGTGGTGAATGCAAGCCTCTGTAGTCGCGAGTCGAATTGCGAGATGTGAGATAAAACGGTTGCAACTGCGATTTGCTCTTTGCTTGCATCTTTCCAACGGTTCATTAGTGAGGTCATCATGCGATTCGCAAATGCTGAGAATGTTTCTTTCTCACTCGGTTTGTCGTTTTTGAAATTTATCAAACTACCTGCCAAAGTTTCGTTCTCAGCAAATCTCGTCATAAACAGCATCTTGAACTCGCTCCAATCCATGCCTTTGTACGCGGTATGTGACAGCCATGTGGATGCCGATCCCTTGAGGGCCTTGCTGATAGCCAGGATAAGGGACCCACCTTGTAGCGGTTTTTCGGCAAAACACAACTCCGCCGTCGCGCACCATGATCTCGCATCTGCGTCGGTCTTGTCCGGATCAAACTGGGGTAGCTCGATTTTGCTGCTTGCCTTAGGCGTCTGCATAGCCTCAATCAGCGCTCGCATGTTCGCGTTTTGAATTTCGAGCAGAGTACGCCAACGGTCATTTTCACTGTTACCGCCGGTGTCGTTTTCTTCATGAACCGACACTGATCCCACTTCTGATAACGGCTGATGCTGACAGGTATCTTCCGCCATGTTGATGTCTACGTGGGCTTCTACAGGGTGTGTCGGTTTGCCGAGAAATGAAATGACTTGACTCGATGAAAATAACAAAACACTTCTAATATCTCCTCTATACAATAATCTTAGCAATCCGTAATAATTTGCAATAGTCACACCGGTACACAGAACACGGAACAGTTTCTAGGCGTCTGGTCTGCTCGACCGCTCTGGATGGATCGTACTTGGTCACTGGCCCGGTCGATTCGCAGCTCAAACTCGAAGACTCTGTTCAACGCCAGGTGGCGCGCGCTTGTGTTCTGTTTCCCGCGTAGAATCAAATCAACAACCGTGTGTCCCCGACATATATATAGTGCTTTTCTCAAAAAAAAAAATGCAAGGAAAGAAATGAAAATTCTATTGAAAAATATTATATTTTTCTCAATATTAAAATATATGTTTGTCATGTTATTAAATGAAAAAAATATATCGTTTCCCAGGCACACTAATGTTTGTTTGTATTTCCATGGCTAAAGTACATTCACTCTCCATTTCACTCTCAGTTTTTCAGTTTCATATAGAGTTTTTTAGTTCGTATGTTTTTCCGTCAGTGGTAGGTATTTTATATGTTTTTTTTAGGCAAAGTAACTCGATGGTATGTTTTCCAGATTTTTGATGCCAAAGCAAAAAGAAACAAAACAAACTTGGCAAAATACGACAGCAGTGCCCGCGATTTTGCTGGTTGTGTCTAGTCCGCCAGTCAATCCGGATCTAACGCCTCGGACTAACGTAGGTACCCGATTGTAGCGAATGATTCAAGCAGCACCGCCAGATACTATTCCTGCAACCGTTTGATACATACTACTTTTTAATCCTATGGTGTTGAAAGTCTTACTTTCTCTGCATCTTGCACAGCAGTGCAGCTACGTTCTCGCAGTTCCGCTTGGTGGGGCAGAAGACCAGGCAGGATCCGGCCGGGGTCACCTCTGAGACGAGCCCGCCCAGCCAGTCGGGGTCCAGGGCCGTCGCCGCCGGCGAGTACTGGCGGAACGAACATATCACGTTTCTCGTTTGGGAGGGAGATGACCTTTGAAGGATATCCCCCAATCACAATCTCTAGAAATGACAGTCCGTAAGAAATAAGGATTTAGGTAATAAAGGGGGCTGTTGAACGTTTTCGAATGGAGGCTTGGAATACGTCATAAAAGATCCGACGAATGGGGAAAAAAAAAGAGTGTGCTTTAGACCATACAACTGAAGTAAAACTTCTTTAGCTCTAATGCTTCAAAAGTACATCTCCTGCACTATGTCTGGCTATGAGAGGAAGAGAGAAAGAAAATGTGCGCGCGCACCTCTCGTTCGCCTCGCCCGATCACACTTTTCGTAACGCTCACGTCACGCATTCCCCAGCTTACTCCCCAAGTCAAGCGTGCGTAAAGAAGTTTTACTTCAAAAAACTGTGAAATTACTTCCTTAGAAGGCGCTATGTTTTTATCACAAACACAGAGTAAGTAAGCAGAGTTTCGTTCATCTGAGGATACAATTGAATCAACGAGTAATTAAGTAATGTTTATGCAAAGAGTTTCGTTAATCAGAGAAATGAATCGTCAATATCCATAGAACTTTGCTGTTGACAATTTTTTACATATGACAAACATAAAGTAGCCTCTCCCAAAAAGTTTTGCGTAATCTACACCATTGAGATCTCCTGTTCTGAAATCGGTTAAAAAGAAGGTTTTCTCACATCAAAGCTGAGCGCCCTCTCTGGCACCAGATCGAAGCTCCCCTCCCGCCACCGCAGGCGATGCAGCATGTCCCCCCGCTTCACATACTCCGCCAGCTCCACCGGCCGGAAGTGACGCTCGAACACGGTGGCGGACAGGAAGTGCGCTAGTTCGGGGAGGTTGCCGATGGTTGCCGACATGCCGACGATTTGGATGCCCTCTGGGGGGAATGTGCGATCATGGGTGCCAGTTTACAATGATGGATCAGGGAAAATGACGAGAAACAACGGTCAACTTAAATTAGGTAACAATATCCCAATTTTTTGTAATGTTTATCTTTGGTTAATAACAAATTTAAATTACTTATTAGTTTAATTATTTTTTTGAGGAAATAAATAAATCTTTCAATCGACCTCTGCGGCGTTACGGTTAGAGGCTCTGCTTCCCGAGCGAGAGGTCCCAGGTATGAATCCCCGGCTGAAAGGAACAAAAATATCCCCAGCTCTCGGATGTGTATATGTGAGTGTCGTCGCAGCTTCTGGTTACCACAACACAGGGTATCCTAGTGTGGGGCCAGAAGCAATATTAAATGTTTGAATCGTTAATAGCCGCAAAAAGGATTATCCAAACGCCATATAATAAATACCTAAAGTTAACCGTCATTCGCATTTGTTGTATTTCGGTCTAATACGCTAATTAAGAGTACCGAGATTACTCAACAAAATAAAAGGTATTTTCCCACATGAGGTGGCAGAAGGCACAGTTATGCCTCGTTAAGCCAGTTATTTAATACTCCACTTTACGTGGCAGGGGGGTATCCCATCGCCGCAGGTATGAATTTGATCGAAAGAATATCACACTCTTAACAGAGATTGAACATTTGGATAATAGGAGCAGATTGCTGACTGGAGGGAGACCGCTCAGCTCAGGATCGGGTAGAGTGAAAGAGAGGAAGTGAGGCCTTTGCCCAGCAGTGGGACATTGCAAATGAAGCACATTAATGTCCCCAATAAGCCTTTACCTGAATACGAGTAAGATTGAGCCATAATCCACCACGCTGACCTACAGCTTACCCTGTCATCCGAAACACAGTACATCTGATAATGTACTTAAGATAAATTAATTATCTCATTGGTACTGGTCAGCGCCGGATTCGTACCTGCATCTACTGCGTGAGAAGCGAGCGGACCACGGAGCTCTCTTCACGGAGTGGGACATTATCGGCTCATAATATTAATAATAATACTTACGATTAGCATATATCACAGTAGTGAGTAAAGTCTCGAGTGTGCTGCCTCGGCCTGCTTCGCCTATGAGATGTAGCTCATCAACCTACAACAAATAATGTTGACATCCAATACCAACAAAACATAAACATTTATACACAGGCACATACAAAGCTATTTGCCCTACAGTATTATACTTTATAGTGAGAACCAGAAATAGCCACGTCACACATGTTTTAATATCCAAGACCTGGGTTTGTTTTTTCTTCCTCCCAGCCGGGATTCGAACCCAGGCTACCTCATTCAGGAGGTAGAGCTCGAACCGGAAAATGCCACAGACGTCGTCTGAGGAAGTAACAGATGCTTTTGATCAAGTTAAAGAGCTCTTTAGATAGATCTGAGAGAGGTGGGACCCCCACTGAACACAGGCAGGTGATCAGTCCTCTATTCCATGCCCTTCCTACCTCCTTATTCATAAAACTTATCAAACCTATGATAGCTAAATCGTGTTGTGTCCTTTTCTCACAAACACAAATTTCAAAGTGGCAGACAAAGACAAACGAATTATAATGGCACTATAGTTAAAATAGGTTTATTAGACGTTTATGAATAAGGCGGCTAGTATTTAAGCAGTAGTATACTTTTGATAATAATAATACCTTGGACACTATTTACACACATTGATCTAGCCCCAAACTAGGATTCCCTGTATCTTGGGAACTTGACAACAATACACATACTTATATAGATAAATATTATACTTAGATAGATAAACAACCATGACTAGGGTACAAATGTCCGTTCTCATCAAACAAATATTTGCGCCCACCGGGACTCGAGCCTGGGAACCTTGGCTTTGTAGGCAGGGTCACTGCATACTCGGCCATTCGGGTTGTCATGATTGATTCAGCAGATGTCCCTCCCCCAATAACCTTGTTCTATAATTAATTCTATTTTCATCACCAAAAAGGATTCAACCTAAAGAATCATGTGATATTTTACTTACAACAATCAATCCAATTTCATTCAGCCTATTTAACTCTATAAGACTCCTGACCAGTGCCAGAGCCTTCTCAATGGTGGCTATGTAGATGCTGTTCTTTCTTCTCCTCTTCTTGGGCGGGATGTGGCCTTTCCCTGCTGCATACTCTTCAACTAGGAAGCTTAGCTGGACAGCGAATGGTGATAGGGCCCATATCTGAAGAGATATTACGGGACAATTTGTTAATTGGTCAATTATGTAGATTTTGTGCTCATGTTGGAGTGACGAAAGAGTCCTCATTCTATGAGATGAATGACATTAAAAGTAATTCCCAGGAATGGTGTTTTAGAAATATAACCAAGTATCTAATAGGATAAGTGTTGCATGAGCTTATAGTGCTAAAAAAATGAAATAATAAAAATTCATTATTCCTACCTTTTCCTGGACTATGGCAACAAAAGGCAAAATGAAGAGAGCATTCTTCCTGCCATTGAGAACCTCTCTTAACATCAACACCTCTGCTACTAGGGTCTTGCCTCCACTGGTCGGTAAAGCATAGATAAGGTTGCGTCTTTCTTTTATTGCATCTAAATTCAAGCATTCTTCTTGCCAGTCTGAAAGAATTTGATGTTTTAATATTTGAGTATTAACCCATATATGCCTAGAACATTTTTTTATTTGGTTCCTTTGACCCGCAATAAGAAAACAAAACAACAATAGAGTTTTCATTTAATTGTTTATTTACTTACAGTAAAGTAAATGGAAGTGCCCGAGTTTCAATTAAAAAATAATGTAAGATTCTGGGCAATGTTTTAGAATCAAGGGTCATTATGAATATCCATAACAATTTGGTTTATTATAAACAAAATAACTTACCATAAAATTTATCAATACTCCTAAATGTTTTAAACAAGCCTTTAGTAATTAATGGCAGTCCATAAAATGATTCTCCATGATTGGTAGCTTGTTGTACTTTTGATTTAAAACCTCCATTGGTAGATACATTTTCTTGTATGATTTCACAATTATCCTTTATATCTAAGAGGAATGAGTCTTTGGTTTGGAATAAATCATTTTCTTCAACATTATTTCTTGCTTCTAAGCTAAATACTGGTTTATTATTAATTTCTAAATCACACTCTAGTTTATTCTTTGGCTCTAAGCCGCAAATTGATTGATTTACCAAATCAAAACTATCTTCAATATTTTGTCTAAAATTACTCTCAGATATAGACGTCAATAATTCATTATTGTTTGAATATGATTCTTGGATTTCCAGTCTTGATTGAAACATGTCATCAGATAAATTTTCTATTTCATCTTGAATACATTTTGTTGTATCCATCACTTTGTTTCTTTGGGTAATAAGTCGACTCTTTAGATTTGCCATGCCCACGTGAGAGTCTGGAGTCTTATGCGCGCCCAGTTTTAAGGAATTTTCAAAAAAACCGGGTGATGGTGGGATATTGCTTGAGGTAGAGCTGTTATTGTTACTGGAGTCACAGAGGTATTCTATCTGGTTACAAGGTATGGGCGGTGATTCGCACCTGGCTGGTGAATGCACCAGACAAAGCCGCGGTTGAACCAGGCCGAAATTCTTCTGAAAAACATCTTGGGACGGCCGGCAAATGCGGCCTGTGCCGAGACGGCGTCGCTTCGGTGTCGAAGTGTTTTCGCTAATTCTGCTGTTGCTGTGCATATCACTTGTTTCTTAACAACACGATGTGTACACTTCTATACTTATTTAAATAAATAAACCTAGCTTTTCACCATGTTTTCACGAATAAACAAAGTTTTCAAATCAAATCCAAACAAATGACAGTTGACAGCAGTGTTGCCAACATAGCTCTTTTAGAGCTAAATCCAGCTCCATCTAGAAATAATCCGCTCTAAAAAAACGTATTTAGCTCTATAGCTCTTTTTTATAGAATTTTACATTTAAATTGAACGCAGCGCTTACTGTAGCGTAGGCAGGGAATACCCCAGAGTCGTATCAAAGCGTAATCCACGGAAAACTTTGCGGCGGTGTTTCGTTCCTTTCTTTTTCTCTATTTTGTTCATTTGTGTATGATCTAGAAATTGTTTGCGTTGTTTTATTTGTTTAACATACAAAATGTCATCGAGTACGCCATACACACAAACATTTCGGGAAGAATGGCTCTCTGAGGCTGCATTTGAAGGTTGGCTGAAAGAAGTTAGTAATGATAATACTAAAGCATATTGTACCTATTGTCGGTGTGAATTAAATGCGAAAAAAAGTGATTTAATGAATCACATTACCCGGAAAAAACATATTAAAGCTGCAAAGCCATTTTCATCAAATCAACCGAAATTGGTCTTCCAACCCAAACCCAAATTTTACGATACAAAAAGTTCGAATGAGGCTTCGTTATCATTATTTGTGGCTGCTCATACTTCTATCTTGCCGGTAGATCATCTCGGAATATTATGCAAAAAAGAATTCAAAACCGAAATTAAACTTCACCGAACTAAGTGCACTGCAGTTATAAAGAATGTGCTAGCGCCACATTTTACTTCTGTCTTGAAAAATGATATTGGAGATGGACCATACAGCTTATTGCTTGACGAAAGCACCGATATAAGTGCAACCAAGTTACTATAAATAGTTATCCAATATTTTAGCAAAACATCACTTGAGATTGTCAGCACTTATCTTACGCTAGCAGAATTAAACAAAGGAGACTCCGAATCTATCACAGAGGCTGTAAAAAAAACTTTAGTTGAATATGGACTAGATATCAAAAAGCTTTGTGGTATTGGAGTTGACAATGCAAATGTTATGACGGGAGTACACAATGGAGTATACCAAAAATTGAAATTAGATGTACCTCATCTTATTATGATTAAATGCTCTTGTCATTCTATCCAGCTTGCAGTTTCTCATGCTTCTGCCGAACACTTACCATTTAGACATTTAGAATATTTAGTTCAGGAGACATATAATTGGTTCTCAAAGTCCTCAAACAGACAAAATGAGTACAGAAATCTATATTTAACTATAAATGATGAAGAACGCTTAAAAATTACTCAAGCCTGTGCCACAAGATGGCTTTCAATTGAACCTGCAGTGAAAAAAGTATTGGATCAATGGATAGAATTAAAATTGCATTTTAACCTCACGAGAAATACTGAAAAATGCTACAGCGCAGAAACTCTACACAACCTGTATCAAAATCCCACTAATGAAGCGTATTTGTTATACATCCATTCCGTTTTAGATCACTTGCAAGGTCTTGTGAAAATTTTCCAATCCAATAATATTGACCCTAGCAAATTATTAAACGACCTAATAATGGCTACTGAATCACTTGGGAGAAGGGTTCTCAACCCCACCAGACAAATTGATATTTTTGAAGTTAATAATCTGGAAGATTTTTTGGTTCCACATCCTTATTTAGGATTCAGAGTAGAAAACAAGCTGAGAGAGATCACAAACACTAATAAATTTTCACCAGAAGACGAAAGGCAGTTCAGGGAAAAGTGCGTAAATTTCACGATTGACCTTATCAAACAACTTAAACAACGGCTACCAGACAATTACCGCGTTTTGAAAAAAATTAACCAATTATCAGTTTCAAATACTTTAAAACAGGTTAAAGAGAACATTACACCATTGGTGCAGGAAATGGGCTACGATGAAGAATTTATAAATAAAGTAGAAACGCAGTGGAATAACATAACACTAGTGCCATGGGAAAAGAAAAACAATACAATAGCATTTGGTCTGAAGTTTTATTGTACAAAAATGCGGCTAATATCAACCCTTTTAAAGAATTGTGCTCTTTCGCTCTTTCAATGATTTCCTTGCCATGGTCCAATGGGGAAGTTGAAAGGGTATTTAGTCAACTAAATATTGTCAAGAACAAATCCCGAAACAGGCTAGACAATGATACAACGAATGCGATTCTGACTATCAGATCAGGCTTACGAAGAGCAAAAAAATGTTGTCACAATTACGAAGTGCCGAAAGATATACTAAAAAAAAATAGGAACTATGGCAACTTACGAAAACCAAGGGACTCATGAAGAAGAACCAAGCACAAGTGGAGTAGCAGTGGTTAATTTAATAAATAATTGTTCTGACGACGATAATTGATTATTTGACGATAATTTTTTTTTGAATTTGCCAATATTTAATACATGACATTATCTTAAGTTTCGTTAATAAAAATGTGAAAATGATTAAAATATTGATTTCATATATTTTTTTATTTAGCTCTATTTAAGTAAAATAATCAGCTCTTTTTTGGCTCTTTTGTCATTGCCTGCTAGCTCTCTTTCCAAATGCAGAGTTGGCAACACTGGTTGACAGTACTTGACAGATACGCTAGAGTAAAAAAATCCAACTTTGATATGTTTGGCTCAACGTTGGGGAATTTTGCATCGAGCGATTCCATCAAACACATTTCATTCTACGCAAAAAATAAAAAATCTGATAATAAAATTTCTCCTCAAGAGGTGGCCAGAGAGAGGTGCAAGATCACAAACAGTTCTCAGGACATGTGATTATTATATTTAACAGGCTAGGTAGTAAGCTATGGGAGGAAATAATCCCCTTCATCGAATATAATAATAATAAAAATAAACTAATAATAAAGGCATTTATTTAATGCGGCGACAAATTAATATGAATACGGGTTTTAAAAATAATTGAGTGGGTAACATACATAATACATTAGCAGTAAAGATGGGCGATTGTGAATGATTCCAATATTCGAATGGTTTGACACTACTAATATTAAGATTCGAAGCCAAAAACAATCGATAACTAGTTTTTAAATTCGAATGAAATCACTAGTTCATTCAATCACTTTGCGTTACAAAATTGAGCATTTTTCTCGGACGATGCAGTCTACCTTTGGTTGATATTCGTAGTTTGCGAACCGCTAGATCATTAATTCAGTTTGATATACAAAATTTAGCGTTTTTCTTGTAACTAAGGTTTACTTTTAGTTGATAGCAATAACAACTTATTCACGTCACTGCGTAACCATAGTAATGTGGTGGCGCCATTCTCTTTCGCGCGCATGCATGCGCTTTGTAACTTTGTCCCCCGCTACCCCCACCCCGCCAGCACACACTAATCGTGTCCTAGAATACAGTCGCGCACAAAAATTATTTAAAGTCCGTTGTAATGCGAAACCAGGTCCTGCTCGATAAAATTACGGATGAATGAGTTTAAAATACATCGGCAATTCAGACAACAGTGAACTTGTCAACCCTAGTAAGTCCCAGGCTTTGATTATTGGTTCCAGGTTTTCCCTTAACTTGTTACAGAATCTGTCCATTGCCCCTATAACCTATGATGGAACTATAATCTCATATAGTACTAAGGCCAAAAATCTAGGAGTTTTCTTCGATAACCAATTTTCCTGGTCAGCGCATGTCAGCGAGGTCAGTAGGCGAGTCTTTGCTACTTTTCACTCCCTCAAACGACTACAATACTTCCTGCCTCGTCAGACAAAAATAACGCTTGCCCAGTCTCTTCTCCTTCCCCTGATCGATTACGCTGACGTATGCTGGGTGAGCGCGAATGAAGAGCAACTGAACAAACTCGAGCGACTTCAAAACCTCGGGATTCGGTTTTTCTTCGGCCTGCGCAAGTATGACCACGTCTCGGAGTATCGCAGGGAGTTAAAGTGGCTCCCTATCCGTCTTCGTCGGGATTCTCATATCCTCAACTGCCTCTATAACATCTTATTTAATCCTCGCTATCCTGTCTTCTTACGAGATCGTTTTGAATTTTTGTCCTCGGATAGGCCTCGGAGATCTCACGCTCGATCACTGCTTATAACTCCGCAACACAATACAGCCGCATATGAACATGGGTTCAGACTACGAGCTATCAGGCTCTGGAACAAACTTCCTAGCGCCATCAGAGACAGCCCGTCACTTTCTATTTTTAAAACTCGCTTAAAAGAACACTATCTTTCTCTTCCATACTAGATTTATGTAGGTTTATTGCTTTGATATAATGTAGTATAATTTTGTCTATTTGTATTGATATTATGTATTTATGTACATATTAGTAATTAGTTTATTATTTTAATATTTTTAACGTTGTGCACATAGGTCTACCTGTTATTTTATGTATTCTGTCCATATTAGGTTTGCTGGAAGAAATCTCTTTTTAGAGATAAGCTCGCCTTTGTACACCTAGTTTCCATTTTGTTGTATCTGTATCTTCTGTTTTTGTGCAATAAAGTATAAAGAGTATAGAGAGTGATTATGAATCTGATTTTTCTACTGACACGGAAGAGAGTTTCAAGTATTTAATTTCACCATGTAGAAATGAAATACTTTTTTATGTTAACTTTGAAACTTTTATATGTTTATATTGTAGATTGAATCAATATCTGGAAACGTTTTTTATTTTTTCGAAAAAATAATAATTAAACTATGAATCTTTTGGAAAGCGTCCAACGGGGAACTGATCTTTTATTTAGGTGACAGATCTACTATTAAGATGACCAATTTATTATTTAGAGGATCAGAGTTCAGTGACAAATCTATATTTAGCTGATCAAAAATATTACTTCTATACAAAAAAAAATAAGTATCTTGGATTTTGCGGGTAATCGCGTTAACACCTAACATTGTACATGTGAAGATAATTCATTATTGCAATTTACTGTTACCTTGCACGTAGCGCGTCACGTTGAATATTAATCGGTATTAAATGGCGGGAACGGAAGAAGTTAGCGCCATGTTGTTTATGTATTTATGATACATTCTCACTTGTTTCGTTTAAATATCTTTCTATTCACTCGTTCAAGTACAATATACCAACTAGCTTTCAATCTAAATAGTTTCTTATTGTAGCGCAATAAACACTAGGAACATTCGAATACAAACTAGTTACTCGTAATATTTATAAAGTTCGATGGTTTACTGATTGAATTTGCCACACGAAATTTGAAAGTTTTTCTTTGTATAAAACTGTTAAGAGACTTTTAGATGAGGTTAAGAATAATAAAACATAAAAAACGAATAATGAAATTTGAATCAAAAAGAATAAAACCTTGCTCGATTATCGATTGTTCTAAATCGAATTATGTAGTTATTCTAATAATTTGAATAAATACTACAATCGATAACTTTATCGATTGTTATTCACAATCGCTTATCTTTAATTGGCAGAAGGAGGATCATAATAAGTAAAAGGTAGCAGCTAAAAATCCGGTGAACAATGAATTTTCCATTAAAACTTAATACCATAATAATTTTCGATTCGAGTACTTATATTTCAAAGTATGTAAGTATGATTTTATTCGTATTAATACAGTACCTATTTACCTAGGTTCCTGATCATAGGTGAAACATGTTTCTAAAAATAGTTATCTGCTTAAAAATAAATGCGATTTAATTTCGTACATTTTTATGAGTATTTTCCACGACGTATTTTCCACCTGTTGGTTTTGTATTAGAAACGAAACTATTCATGATGTAATTATAAGAGAAACATAGCTTATATTGTCAAGTTGCATATTATCACAAAGAAAATTAAAATATAATCAAGTTTCATTCATAATTTTTGGTATTCACAGAACAAGCGAATGTATATTTAATTTTGAACAGCTATATCGCTGACTCTGTTCGCAAGGGGGGCGGCGCGGCGGCGAGGCGCAGGAGCGGGCGGGGAGATTGCCCACTCGTCAAGTAGGTTTGATAGGTTCTACGACAGATTAACAAAACTCTTTCTTACATACTCTTTGGGCTCTACATGTATGAAAAGGATAACAAGGTGCTTAAAGGGTGTCGTCAGTCTTAGCCAGTGAGCTTATAAATATCGATTCATTAAATGAATCGATGCACTCTTCAAACATTTGTGAAATATTTTGACGTTCTTTTTTCAATTTCGATTCTTTCAAACTTTTTCGGTACATCCCTAGTGTTTAAAAAGTGGATTTTATGAAGTTCTAGGTTCTTATCTTATTAAGGTATCTTATTATATCTTATTAAGGTATCTTATTATATCTTATTAAGGTATCTTATTATATCTTATTAAGGTATCTTATTAAATGTTTGTGGACTAGTCTACTGAACTTTTAAACAATTATTATATATGCAGATACATTGCTTCTGGCCCCACACTAGGATAGACGGTGTCATCGTGGGACCTAGAAAAAGCGACATCACACATATAGAAACATCCAAGACCTGGGGATATTTTTCTTCCTCACCAGCCGGGGTTAGAACCCGGGACCTCTCGCTCGGGAGGCAGACTCGAACCGCAACTTCACAAAGGCTCACAGAAGCGCCCCCGTTTGGCCAGTTTTCACTACTCCAATTTGCGTGACAGGGGGCTAGCCCATCGCCGCAGCTAAGGAGATAATATGAATCAAAACAGAACACATAAAATACAACAAGTTAGACATCGCGGAGTCAAACCGCCAGCCACCAGCCTACTTAATTTATTTAAAAAATATCAGGCCTAATAATTCGATAAAGCAGATTCGATAATAATTATACATACTTAGGGTTAGGTCCGTTTCATCCAATTCCCATTTAATGTAAAACTTTAATATCACGCCTTTTCGCAGATGGTGCGGCAGAGGCATAACTTCACATAGATATTATAATAAAACCTATGTGAAATGTTTTACAGCAGTCACTATTTTTTGACTGGTGTCACTGAAATTAAATGAAATGTTTATTTGGTTGATATGTGGTGGTAAATGTAATGAAGTGCTCTACACATTTCACCTGTCCAAGTATGCAAAATTTGATCTTAAATCTATGAATTTTAAATATGTAGTGTATCGAGATTATTAAAGTAATTTTACATTATTATTGCCGCCTTATTATTGTGACATTCCTTATAAAATAATTATTTAAAGATTAAGGTACTTACTCATCTACATCATAAAAACATTCTTTGAATTTAAATCAGCTGAATTTGCTTAACACTCGCAAAGGAATATAAACTTATAGGGTATCTCCCGTTGACCTAGAATTATGAAATTTGATGACTGGAAGTGTCCTCGGCGAGGACACTATGTACATTATGTCGTTAGTACCTTTTCTCGTAGGCACATTTTGACAGTTGAACCATTAATGTAAACGAGACTAAAAGTTCAACTAGTTAGCGCAGGTTGGTATCTAAATAACTTTTTGAGAAAAAGTTTAGTTCTTGCAGATTATTTTCAACTGAAGTGGATACATTATACATTAAGATGATAAAAGCATTTCAAGTTATCAACGGAACGGGGTACCGAAACGGGTTGAGTCTTAAATATAAATAAGACAACCTTTAATTTGAAGTTTGGAGTACTTTGGTGATTAGAGGGGGTCCTTAGCTATCTTCTGATACCATTTTCTGATTTAGGAAACACAATTTTAAAACTTATAATTTTTTGAATTTATAAAATATATTGACGCCATTTCTACAATATATTTATAATTGGCAATATTCGGAACGACAAATGTCAAAATCAAAAGCTACAACGTTGGATTTTGGCACATGATTTTAGTACAAATGACAACTAACGTTGCAGGATTTCAGGGTCGCACAAAAGCATCACAAGCAAAACTGTCATGTTTGTGATGAAATTGGAAGAAACTTAGGCATATTATTGAATAAGTTGGGACACTCAGTCATAAATAACTGTTTACCAAAATCCAGTTTTCATGATGTTATGCAAAAAATAACAAAGACACTTGATCTGACACCTGAATCAAACTTATTACTCATGTTTGGAAATAGGGGTGAGGTAAACAAATGGGACCTAATTAAATATTTTGAAACACTGCTCACTGAATGTTAATAAAATTGTTATGTTTACATTCCCATACAGTAAGAGATTGCCACAAGCTGAAAATGATCTTAGATATAAGCTAAATATGATATTACATACAATGTCATATAATAATAGTTTGATTCATTTGATTGACTCTAACAATTATGTTAGTAATGTTTATTTGACCAAAGGTAGTTACTACCTTTCAGATTTTTACAAACAACAGGTTTTAGTATTACAGCCAAGTATTTGGCTAACCTGACTGCTTCTATTGAGCACAGACAAGGGATATTGGAAGACATTCCAAGTAATTTAAATTAGTTTTTAAGACAATAGAGGAAAACTCTAGCATACATAATCCAATAAATATATCAAGCAAGCATAGGAGATCAAAAATGTGTAATATCTTGCCCGAATTAAATAAGTCAAAAAAGTCTAATAATATCCCAATATTAAATAATATTCAGACAAAGGGTAAGCCCCACTCAAATATTACCCATCAAAACATGCAGGGGCACCTGGCAAAGAACTTGTATTATAATTATTTCTTAATAATTCGGACACTGATGTTATTTGTATTACAGAACATTGGTTAAAGGAAAATATGATGTCTTTTAACATAAATAATTACAAAATTGTCAGTTGTTACAATAGAAAGACTGTTGATAGAGGTGGTTCTTTAATCTTAGTAAAAAATAATATTAAGGTGAAACAACGGAAAGATATTCTTACACTTACTGTGGAAAGACAAATAGAGGTATCTTGTATTGAGTTGGATAGCCATATTATTGTTTGTGTCTACAGACCTCCGAAAGATGAAAAAGGCCATGGCAATTTTGAACTATTCGAGAAAATTATGGAGGAGGCCCTCATTAAACTTTGTAATAACAGAAAAAAGTTAATTATTTGTGGCGATCTTAATGTAGATCTGCTTGTAGATACAACACTGAAGTGACGATTAATAACTCTGTTCAAATCATTTAATTTATGTCATGTATTTCTAGAGCCGACTAGAATTACACTTACCAGCCAAACTTGCTTAGATAACGTTTTTTGTGACTGTGCATTCACAAGTAAAAATGTAATTAACTGTTTACCATCCGATCACAGTGGTGAAACAGTTTCATTCCAAATTACTAGTGAAAAAAGACTGATCCATCATTTTATAGGCCTATTTTATCCCATAGACTAGAGATGTATATGAAAAACTTAGATATGGGTTTGCCAGTACCGGATTTTGATGAACAGAACACGAACAAAATCTATTCTGACTTCTTCAACATTATTCAAACAGAATTCAATACAGTTTTTAAATTAAAGAAAGTCAGTGCCAACAACGGTAAATCTAAATTTAATGACTGGGCAACATTAGGAATTCGTAAAAGTAGAGCTATCTTGTATGATCTTTATGAACAAAACACCTATAACTTTGATATAAAATTACATGACTATGTTAAAAAATATTCCAAAACTTTCAAGTTGGTTTGTAGAACTGCAAATACATAAATAGAAAAATACAAAATTCAAATAATAGAATGAAAACGGTTTGGCAAATCATAAACCGTGAAACTGGCAAAGTTATACCAAGGGATAATGATTTCTGCTTAAAGATAGGTGATGATGTTGTTAAATCCAACACTGAGGTAGCTCAAGCTTTTGAAACATTCTTCACCAATGCACCCTTACTCACAACAGAGCGTCTAAATTCATCTCCATATGAAGCAGACGTTTTGTTAAAAAACAGCACTAGCATCAGTAATGTAGATTTTAAATTTTATCATGTATGTCCCCAGGATATTGTCAAAACGTATAGATTACTTAACTTAAAAAATACTGAAGACCTGTGGGGTATGTCAGTCAAAGTCATTGGTTCAAAAATACTTGTTATAGCACCTAGCTTATATATTTAATAAATGTGTTGATGATGGAGCTTTCCCAGACCTCATGAAACACAGTAAACTTATACCTCTGTTCAAGGCGGGAGACAAGGGTGATCCGTCAAATTTCAGACCAACATCGGTTCTTCCAGCACTAAGTGAAATTTTTGAAAAGATTATACTCAATCAAATGCTCTCACACTTCAACCGTACAAAACAACTCCACGCCAAGCAATACGGTTTCACTAGGGGTAAATCGACTATGGATGCAGGTATTACCCTTTTATCTCATATTTATTCTGCATGGGAAGCCGCACAGGATGCTATCGGTGTTTTTTGCGATATGTCGAAGGCATTGGATTGTGTTGACCATGACACGTTACTAATGAAATTAAATCATTACGGAGTTAGAAATAAAGCGTTAGATCTACTAGGATCATACCTAAGCAATAGAATTCAAAAGGCAGAAGTCAACGGCCTTAAATATGATGGATCGGGGGTAAAAATTGGCGTTCCACAAGGTTCCATATTAGGCCCTTTCTTATTCCTGGTATATATTAACGATCTGCCTTTTATGGTGGAGAAATTGACTAACATAGTGTTGTTTGCTGATGATACTTCACTGGTCTTCAAAATTGAAAGACAAAAAGAAGATTTTGATGATGTGAATAGAGTATTATCTTTAACCTTGAATTGGTTCACAGTTAACAATTTATTGTTAAATGCTGGTAAAACCAAATGTATCAAATTCTCACTTCCAAATGTCAGGCAAGTTGGGACCAGTTTAGTGTTGGACAGCAATATGTTAGAATTAGTAATTGACACGAAGTTTCTTGGAATAACCATTGATAACAAATTGCAGTGGGGACCCCACATAGAAAAATTGGCTGGTAAATTAAGTTCTGCGGCTTACGCTGTTAGGAACATCAGACAAAACACGGATGTGGCTACATCTAGGCTAGTATATTTTAGTTACTTTCATAGTGTCATGTTCTATGGTATCTTGTTGTGGGGGAAAGCAGCGGATATTCAAACTATTTTTATTTTACAGAACAGGGCTATTCGAGCAATTTATAATTTAAAACGCACAGACTCCTTAAGACAGCTTTTTAAAGAAATTGACATACTAACTGTAGCTAGTCAATTTATTTTCGAAAATATAATGTAGGTACGCAAGAACCTTACAAAATTTCCCAAACTTAGCGATAGCTGTAATGTTAACCTAAGAAATAATCACAGACTACTTGCGCCCTGGTTTAGACTCGCGAAGGTTAGCAATTCTTTCAAGGGTCAATGCATTCTCTACTACAACAAGATACCTCAGGAGATCTTGAAATTGCCATTTGAGCAATTTAAAATCCATGTTAAAGCGACTTTGTCGAAAAAGGGATATTACAATGTTCAAAAATACTTAAATGATGGGTCTGTATGGGGTTAATCTGGCTCAACACAGACCTTGCTGTTAATAATTTTGTAATTATTTATTCCTGCTTATTGATTATGATAATGACTAAATATTATATTTTGTATTAGTTAAGCATAAGCAATTTTTAAAAAGAGTTCTAAAAATCAATCTGTGGGAGTTTCTACGCCCTTCTCATCCCACAGTGGTCCAATGTAGAGAAGTGGCAAAAAATGACGATTGCTAAGTATACAGGGTGACTGTAAAACCTCTAGCTATATCAAAAGAGCGTACTCCTTGATAAAAGTACAAAATGCATGTTTTGTTACTTTCCTCTGCTTTCATAGTAAAATATTAAGTAATCAACCGTCAAAGTATTCCTACTAGTCCCGAATAGTGTTGTTGCCATATTTACCGCCCGCCCAGTGTTGATAACATCGCACCGCGGTTTCGCTTTGTGTAGCGCCGCGCATTCACTTTGTGTAGCGCCGCCGCCGCCGCTGCGATCGTCTCGGTATTACCTACGTGCGCGGCAATTTGTTGTTAAAATAATTCCTGCCTAGCTACTAAAGAATACGTTGATTTACTTGTAACAAACCTTCAAACTACTAGCTACCTTACAACCTATCTACCTACCTACCTACCTACCTAACTACCTACCTACCTACCTAGTCAACAGTTCAAACAAAACAAATGGATTTTCGACCCGCAAACGACCGCTCTTGAGGTGAACGCACACTTATCGGCATCGGCACGCATCATCCGCACGGAGCGGATAGGCCTTGTCTAAGGAATCTTCCCTGCGACTCGTGTGTTGCTCTGTCGCACGCAACAGAAGGCAGAATACTTCGTCCGCATAGTCCGCGCCAAATCTGATGACGTCATCAGGATTTCTCCGGATTCCGACGCGGATAGGTGAGCGAGGTTTCGTATGTGGTGCGGTATTTCGGTGCGGACTATGCCGATAAATGTGCGTTCACCATTAGATATGTCAGTTTAGCTAGTTTTTTGAGTGGGAGTCAGTAAGTTAGGGTGGATCAATCAAGAAGCTACTAACCACCGGTGGGCCGCGATTATTATTTAGTTAGGTAACTACCTACCTACCCTAGCTACTGAGTTCTGGTGTAGGTATTATAAAACTTTTACTTATTTTCATGAGATGAGCACGAGTTTAGGTATGTACTGTACGTAGTATGTAGTTTAGGATCAACTTGATGTGCTGCGAATAGGGTTACCAACTTTTTTTCTATCAAATACAGTATTTTTGAAGTTATTTCCTGAAAAAATATAGTAGATGGCAAAAAAAACAATAAAAATATAGTATGTGGTTAAAATATGACTTTATTTTTTAAATGAATATTTCTTACTACTTTGCGCCTTAATGATTACATTTTTATTTTTTTAAAAGTGTTCATATGCTTCATTACAATCAATTTTTAGGTTGAAAAACACCATTAATTCACATTTTATTAAATTTAGAGAGGCCCTGTTACGCTCGTCTCGCCATTTAGTTTTCATCACAGAAAATATGCGTTCTGTAAACGCTGATGTGGCTGGTATTGAAAAGAGGAAAGATACATTTTTAAAATGTTAGGCATTTCTGAATCATTTAAAAGAAAAACTTCTTGCCATTTTTGAACAGTTGATTTAGCAGAAAACTTTTGGTCAGCAAGTACAATGTCTAAAACTTTATTGATCTGGTTGAGTTCAGAGTTCAAATTATTAAAATTTATTTTTAGTTTCTCAGCTATATCTAATATTTCTAATAATTTTTCAACTTTGGAAAATTCAAGCTTACTACAAAGCCTGAAGTCTTTTAAAAAATTCAGCCAATTAGTTTCAGAATAATCAAACAATAACAAATTCCTCTTAGTCAGTGGAAATTTATCAGGGAATTCTTGTTCTAATTTTTTTAATCTTTTATTTGTTTCATACCCAAAAAACAAATCTTTTTCCCTTTGTATTATTTCTTCTTTCAAGTTTTGCATGATGTTAAAAATATCAACAATTGTTACAGCATTTCCCTCAAGCACTCTTACATATTTATTAAAAATACTAAGCATATGGCTAGTGAAATGTAAATAAATTTACATTATGATCTGTCCTTCTGGAATATTTAACATTAACAAATTTTGTAATAATTGTGGACATTCATCGCCTAGTGCTGTAAAATAATGTATAATTGGTATCCAATTAGTCAGAATGGTATCAACACAAGGTAAAAGTGATAACCACCTTGTGCCTACATGGCGTTTCAATTCATGCCACTCTCCATGAAGACTCTCAACAATTTTTTTTAACTCATCTCTCCTAACAGCCGATGAGGAAAAATTACTGTAAACTTTAAGAATCACATTTTCAATATCACATGACAATACATTCATAGCAGCTTTAACAGTGTTGCGACTTTATCTTGTTACCTTTAGTTTCTTGGTGTTGTTTTACCTGAGAAAGTGTACAGTAGCTATGTTACAACACCACACCACCATGATCACCACCATTTTCAGTTCAATCAGTCTAACCAACACAAATCAGGTAGGTACATATTAGTGTTAGTGCCGCGCCCTGCGTGCACACACAAACTATGAAAGGATAGAATAAATGAATCTCCTGAATTGTCACTGTTCATTTTAACGTGATTTTAACCACATATATGTTACATACGTACTTTCCACGGAAACTGCCGACCATGAACATGACCTGATATTCGTGCCTCGTGTAAGCCAAGACGGCTGACGGTGCATTTAACGTCACGTAGCTACTTTTTAGAATTTAGGTTTTTTCCATTGTATAGAGTCACTTTATATCTTACATCGATTGAAGTCGCAACTCTGTAGAATTAATTAATAAAATAAGTCAAAAGCATTTTGATTTTTTTTGGATCCTTCGTTGCGACCAAACGTAATTGGCGCATCCGGTAGGATAGCTGAGTCAGTGCTTCCTGGTTCCTGCCAATCCTGGTTCCTGTGGCCCGGGAAACGTCGTCAGCTATCCCGAAACCTACAAATAAATCACGTCGGTCAGCCAGCGGAGGAGTATCCAGACATTGATACGCCCAGAGATACCAAGATGCTAATGTGAGTACACTTGATTCTTTCTTGTGATTGCTCATCCCCTATTTTAATCCTATTTTTAGCCCTGTATAATATAAATTTTCCAAAATTTTCCACCCACGCGTCCAACGACGACAATCGGCGACATACTACCCCAGTAGTGTAGTAGGGAACCGTAGAGTAGCCCAAGATTTTCTTAGACGAATAGACGAAGTGGAGGAAGACGAACAAGTACAAAGTCATAGATCACGTAGAAGAATGGAAAACACAGGCGTAGATACCATTTACAAGGCCTTAAGGCTCCTTCCCGAATTTGACGGCAACCCCAATGTACTAACTAGGTTCATACAGTTATGCGACCAGCTAGTTAGTGTATATGTGAAACCAGGCCCTGATAATGAGTTAGCGAATTTATGTCTGCTGAATGGTATTTTAAATAAAATCACCGGTGCCGCAGCACGAACGATCAATTCCAACGGTATTCCAAATAGTTGGATAGGTATTAAAAGTGCCCTTATCAATAATTTTGCCGATCAACGAGACGAGACCGCACTTTACAATGACATGTCCCTCCTATCACAAGGCCAAGGTACCCCACAAGATCTCTATGAGCGATGCCAAAGTCTTTTTAGTACCATAATGACCTATGTAACATTGCATGAGAGTGTCGCCACAACGATCGAAGCGAAACGAGAGTTATATAAAAAACTTGCATTGCAATCTTTCATCAGAGGACTGAAAGAGCCGCTAGGTTCCCGTATTCGGTGTATGAGACCCGAAACTATCGAAAAGGCTTTAGAATATGTACAGGAGGAAGTGAACGTCATGTACCTTCAAAATCGAAATGAGTCCCTATCTGATCGAAAACACCCCCATTATCAGCCCATTATAAAAATGAGCCCTATCCATAGTGCCCCTTCTGTGCCACCTATGCCGATGGCACAACGTCACAACTTCGCTAACCCGTTGCCCAATTGGCAACAGCGCCCTGGTACCGTGCCCTTATGGAAACCGAATAATAATTATTCTCATCCCCAATTCAGTGCACCCCAACGCATGGCTAATATGCCCACGCGCACGCAACAAATGTTCCGAGCGCCACCACCGAATTATAACCCTCACAGTAATGTCTTCCGTATGCAACCGCGGAACCCTAGTCATTTTGGTGCAAACCATAATACCGCACCAAAACCTATGAGTGGAGTTGTCCCTTATGTACCTAAACCATTGCCACCCTCCGGTCATGATTGGACCCGACATGGCAATCCACCTCCGAATAATTATTTTAAATCGCGAGAGACTAACTTCAATGAGTGCTATGGCTATGATGACTATGAATATGGCCCCACGTATGACGTAGATTATTTCCCGGAACAGAGCAACGACTACTATGAGTACAATCCTTATCTCTCAGGCGAGCCCGAGTCAAGTTACTCTTATCAACCTGTCCCCGAGGTGAACTCCAATACCGATGATATGTTTCCACAGCCTTCATCCTCCATACCTGAGGATTTTCCCAAATCATCCAAGTCAGACAGACTAAAATAGAAATTAATTTACAGACCCAACGGCAACTACCGTTTATTCAGATCGCGAACCCCCCACTTAAATTATTAATAGACACTGGTGCCAATCAGTCGTTTATAAGTCCTGAAACTATTGAAAAATATTTTCAGCACATTCCACTGAACTATGATCCATTCGAAGTAACTAATGTGCATGCTACTAGCCGCAATGACTATTCTATAACCCTGCCAAGTTTCCCCGAATTCAATGACAGAAATGATATCACGTTCTTCGTATATAAATTTCATAATTATTTCGACGGTCTTATAGGATCAGATTTACTGACCAGTTGGGAATGTAACATAAATTATAAAGACAAATTTCTTGAAACACAAAGTACTAAAATTCCCATTATCATGTACGACTCATGCAACGTGAACCTCTACGAAGATATCATTCCAGCGCATTCATCAAAATTGGTGCGAATACCGGTCAACATGCATGACGGTGATGCAATTATTTCGCAGCAAGTAATATCTAATTGCATTGTAGGTGATTGCTTGACATCAGTTATAAATCGTCGTGGTATTTTAGAAGTAACTAACCCGAGTCCAAATGACGTCATCTTTTCTATGTATCAACCCGTTCACGGTGAAATTTATAACAACGAATGCGAACGGTCCCAGAAATTATCGCCGCGATCGAAAGAAGTACTTTCTCGCTTACGGACGAGTCATTTGAACGCGGAAGAACGCGCTAACTTAGAATCACTTTGTTCTCAGTACGCCGATATATTTTATATCGAAGGCGAACCGCTAACGTTCACAAATAAGATCAAGCACTGCATTAGAACTACAGATGAGGTCCCAGTTTACACAAAAAGCTATCGATATCCGTTTGTTCATAAGCAGGAAGTTAGTGACCAGATTGGAAAAATGTTAGAACAAGGCATAATTCGTCCTTCGGACTCCGCATGGAGCTCGCCAATCTGGGTCGTTCCCAAAAAGACAGATGCGTCTGGCAAAACGAAATGGCGCATTGTTGTAGACTTCCGGAAAGTGAACGAGAAGACCATAGACGATAAATACCCCATACCTAACATAACGGATGTCCTTGATAAATTAGGCAATTGTCAATACTTCACCACCCTAGATCTCGCCAGCGGATTTTATCAGGTGGAAATGCAGGACGAGGATATCCCAAAAACAGCTTTCAACGTGGAGCATGGGCACTTTGAATTTTTGAGGATGCCCATGGGTCTCAAAAATAGTCCTTCTACCTTCCAGCGAGTGATGGATAATGTCCTCAGAGGCCTCCAAAACGTCATCTGCCTGGTTTATCTTGATGATATAATAGTTTTCAGCACATACCTTCAGGAGCATATTGTTAACTTAGATAAGGTTTTTCAGCGATTGCGTGAATCGAATTTTAAGGTTCAAATGGATAAATCGGAGTTCTTGAAACTTGAAACAGCTTATTTAGGTCATGTGATAACTCGAAATGGCATCAAGCCTAATCCTGAAAAACTAGCAGCTATTGAGAAGTACCCCATTCCTAAAACTCCTACTGAAATTAAGCGATTCCTTGGACTTCTCGGTTATTACAGAAAGTTTATTCCAGACTTTGCCAAGATAACCAAACCTCTCACGCAATGTCTGAAAAAAGGTTCAAAAATCAGATTAGATGAAAATTATGTATCCTGTTTCGAAAAATGTAAAACACTTCTGATCAATGATCCGATTCTCCAGTATCCGGACTTCTCGAAAGATTTCATCTTAACAACTGACGCGTCTAATCTAGCCATTGGTGCTATTCTCTCCCAAGGTCCCCTAGGTTCAGATAAACCTATCTCTTACGCATCTAGAACACTGAACAGTAGTGAGATAAATTACAGTACCATCGAAAAATAACTTCTAGCCATCGTATGGGCAACAAAGTACTTTCGTCCCTATTTATTCGGCCGCAAGTTCCAAATTGTAACTGACCATAAACCTCTTCAATGGGTTATGACGCTAAAAGAGCCAAATTCACGTTTAACCCGATGGAAAATGAAATTAAGTGACTATAACTTTACCGTTGTGTATAAGCAAGGTAAAGCTAATACGAATGCAGATGCATTATCCCGAATAGAAATCAATAATGAGGAAATAAGTTCAGTTGTAGCTAACCCATCAGAGAAACCACCTTCAATTTCTGGGTCAACTACAGCAACAGCTCACACCAGCCAGGAAAACCCCATTCTAGAAGTCCCAATAACCAACGAACCCCTCAATAAGTTCAATAGACAGATTTGTTTCAAATTAGTTGGTGATATTAAAGGTCGTACTACAGTAACTAAGCCTTTCGACACACATACTCGAACCACTATCCAAATTTCAGAATCTAATCTTGAGGAAGATGTGGTTAATGATATTAAGGAATTCGTTAACCCTAAAGTTAAAACCGGTCTTATTATTCATCCACCCTTGGCTATGTATTCGATCATCCCCATCATACAGGAAAAATTCAAAAGTTCAGCAATGACTATGGTCTTAACTAAAGTCGAACATGAAAATGTAAAGGAATATTTACGTCAACAGGAAATCATTCAGAGATACCATGAAGGTAAAACTAACCATCGTGGCATTTCTGAATGTTACTTAGCTCTGTCTAATAAGTTTTACTGGCCAAAAATGAAAGAACACATAACCAAGTATATTAATGAATGTTCTATCTGTGGTCAAGCTAAATATGACCGCAGTCCTATCAAGCAACGTTTTCACATTGTTCCACCCCCTTCTAAACCATTCGAGATCGTTCATCTAGACCTCTTCACTGCTCAAAATGAGAAATACCTTACCATAGTTGATGCTTTCTCGAAATATGCTCAAGCATATCATCTCAGAGACGGTACCGCAGTTAGTGTGATTCAGGCCCTCTTAAACTTCTGTACTCATCACGGTATGCCCCTGGTAGCAGTAACAGATCGTGGTACTGAGTTTACTAACCAGTTATTCTCAGAATTCATTAGACTCCATAAAATACAGCATCATAAGATCTCAGCACACACCCCTAATGAAAATGGAATGGTTGAACGTTTTCATTCAACTTTATTAGAACACTTACGTATCTTAAAATTAAATCAGAAAAACGAATCCGTAGTCAATCTCATGCCGTATGCTATTCTAGCTTATAACAGCTCAATCCATAGTTTCACTAAATGTAGACCCCTAGATATTATAACAGGACACTTCGATCCTCGTGATCCTCTCGATATAGATCTTTCTGAACACTTACTCCAACAGTATACCCAGGAACATCGTAGCAAAATGTCTAAAGTCTATGAGATGATAAACGAGACATCCCTTAGCCGTCGTACCGAGCTAACGGAAGCTCGAAATAAAGATCGTGAGCCGGAAGTAGAGCTTATACCTGAACAGCAGATATTCATTCGAAACCCATTAGCAGCTCGCCAGAAACTAGCTGCCCGCTATACTCAAGATACAGTCCTTGCTGACTTGCCTATTCATGTCTATACTAAAAAGAAGCCTTGCCCAGTAGCAAAATCACGCCTTAAAAGGGTCCCTAATAGTGCACAATTGTTGCAGGACACTATTGATTCTGCTACTTCACCAGACCCACGCACAAGAGATAACACTTGACTCCTTAGAAGAAGGACCTGGACTGCTTCCCTTTAAACTAGGACCAACCCGAGTAATATCTCACTATCACTCATTCGTACAAAGTATAAGTCTATCGGATATTCACTCTAAAGTCGATTTAGTTAAAAGTCAAATCGATAGTTTTAGACCTCAGCTAAATAATAGGACCTTATCTCTATTTGAGCCCCACCTTGATTATCTCAGTAGTAAGCTAGGTAAAGTAGCTGAACAATTATTAACTTTCGAACCCAGTCGAGCTAAAAGGGGACTCATTGATGGTTTAGGTTCCATTATCAAAAGTATATCAGGAAATCTCGATTACACAGATGCTGCTTATTATAACAATGCTATTAAAGTATTACAAAATAACGAAGATAAATTAGCTTCAGAAATTAATAATCATATTACGATCAGTAAAGAATGGATGTCCCAGCATTCAGTTATTTTAAACAGTATCATAGAAAACCAAGAGAAAATTAAAAACGTCCTTAATAACGTAATGAAAGGAGAGAGCTACCAATCAGCTGATTTTGTTAGCTATGCCCATTTAGCACAGCTTCTTTTAATCTTAGGAGATAATATAGATAGTTTAACAGAAGAATTGATTAAGTTAGAAACTACTTTAGCCTTCATTCGTGCATCGAGCACTTATCATTCGGCTTTAACCATAGGTAGTTTAAAATATATGTTAAGTAGGTTAAGATATATATATCAGAAGGATAAACTTCTAGATATAGATTTGAGGGAATATTACGATATAATAAAAATAGGCTCATATTATAGTAACAAGGAAATTGTCATAGCCTTCAAGTTACCGATTGTCGTATCCAAAATCTATTCCCCAATAAAAATCACGAGTCCCTTATTCCTACATCCCCTTACATAGCAATTCATGAGAAAGATTTCATGTACATAGAGACAGAATGTCCGAAGACCACTGTATGGTATCTCTGCGAGGAACAATTCAACTACCAGCTTCGAGACCAACCAGATTGTATCCAGCAACTTATTACGGCCCAGCGAATCGACGAGTCCTGCAAGCCGACCACCATCAGTCTCACCAAAGAAGCACTTGAAAAACTCGACGATAAGCACTACACCCTAAGTTTCCCGAAACCTACCAAAATTCAGACGTCCTGCGGACAGAATAAATACGAAACACTCCAAGGCAGCTATCTCGCAGTTTTACCACATGGCTGTTTCCTCCAGACTCCAGAATTCACCATAACTAACAGTCACGACCGTACCAGAGGACAAGTATTGAAGATAACTGAATTACCGTCCAGAAATGAATTAACCAGCACTGCAGGGTTGCAGTCGCATACACTTTTGGAATTGAACTCTATCAACTTGGAAAATCTACACGCTAGCAGCACGAAGATATCCCTACAGTCACCAGTACATTTGAAGAAGGCTACAGATAATAGTCTGTACCATACTACAATACCCATCTATACGATACTATTCAGTGCATGTGCACTCGTTATAGCAGTCATAATTCGGAAATATTACACCAAGACGGTCAATATTAAGAAACAAGTTGGCAAAGCAGAGTCCGATAAACCTAAAGAGATATATTCTGAGATTTCAGAAAGAACAAGATTTGATCCTAATCTTGTCTCAGCAACATTTTCGAAGATACCTCTCAAATAGTTCCTGATCTTCGGTGGGAGGTGTTACATACGTACTTTCCACGGATACTGCCGACCATGACGATGACCTGATATTCGTGCCTCGTGTAAGCCAAGACGGCTGACGGTGCATTTAACGTCACGTAGCTACTTTTTAGAATTTAGGTTTTTTCCATTGTATAGAGTCACTTTATATCTTACACCGATTGAAGTCGCAACTCTGTAGAATTAATTAATAAAATAAGTCAAAAGCATTTTGATTTTTTTTGGATCCTTCGTTGCGACCAAACGTAATTCACAACACAACAAAACAATTGAAAACAATCAGTCTCAAAAAATTACAAATTCGCAACAAAGCGCAATTGACATTGACAGTTGACATGACAGATGAATGATTTTTTTCGCGCGCGATCCACGGCACGCTACATAATAGACAGAGACAGAAAAGGCCCTTTGGAACGTACGGTCTTTGGTACGATGCGATGACAGCTCTTCTATCGTAGCGATTGCGCGCGTAATATTCGCGGTAGACGTAGAGTAGAAAGAGGGCAGGCTTTAGTTAAGGCTGCGTTCCGGTTTACGCAAAATATAGTAGTTTCGCCTACTATATTTTTTTTATAGAAATATAGTATTTGGTCCCTTAATATAGTAGGATACTATATTATATAGTAGGGTTGGTAACCCTAGCTGCGAACTGAATAAATTATTAAAAACAATGGTAGTATGTAGTTTAGGATCAACTTGATGTGCTGCGAACTGAAGAAATTATTAAAAACAATTATATTGATTGAATACGTACCTCAAACTTAGCTGTACTTCAACAACTGTTCAAAATGCAATCCGTTCCATTCTAAACACAGTCTTGCACGTTTCACTGCATTACGACGCACTTTTCTTAAGACTACCACATCACTTTTTACAGCGTCAAATGCACTTGTGATGCGGTCTTTAAGTTCTTGCCGGTTCTGAACCTCGTCCCAGTAGACACGCCGTTTAATTTCGCCCCACAAAAAGAAATCACAGGGAGTGAGGTCCGGTGATCTGGCAGGCCAAGGCACAGGCCCTCCGCGTCTTATCCACCGACCACTGTACTCATCGTCCAGGTAGTTTTGAACAGGTCGCGCGAAATGAGGTGGTGCTCCGTCTTGTTGGAAGAAAAATCCTGTAGATATGCGAGCGGCACGTCCTCTAAGAAGTTTGCTATTACACCTCGCATTATATCTATTTATGTGCCCCCGGTCAGGCGGCCTTCGATGAAGTACGGCCCAATGACTTTATCTTCCACGATGCCGGCCCACACATTCACACTGAAGCGCACTTGGTGATGATGTTCTCGTATACATTTTGGGTTACTGTATGACCACCAATGTTGATTGTGCTGGTTGTAGAGCCCTACACGAGTGAACATCGCCTCGTCTGTCCATAGGATGTGCTTGTTCTGATTTTGTACCAGCCATTCGCAAAAATTGCGACGACGTGGCGCATCATCTTCATTTAATTGCTGCACTTTTTGAAAGTGGTATGGATGCTGTCCAGTAGAGTTCAGCAACTTCCACACAGAATACTGCCCGAAATGCCGAAACGATGAGCTGCGTCTCGCGTACTGTTTCGAGGGTTGCGCTGAAAGTACTCCAAGATAGCGTCTTCTACCTCCACAGCCAGACGCGGCGCGCCTCCACCATAAGCATGGCTTGGCACTGTGAACTGGCCATAATCCAGAAGCCGTTGGTTTGCTGCTAAGATGGTTTGACGGTGGGGGACAGTGGCGTTAGGCAGTCCTTGAGCTTGGAGCCGAGGGATGCTCTGTGTCTCGTACAATCTTCTGGCTTCGTACAGGTTTTCTCCACTTCGGATGTACACACGCACCATCTCGTAATATTCACGATTAGAGTACATCTTGTATGAGCGCATCAGACGGACACGGACTCAAAGGTAAAAGTACCCGCGCGGCGGCGGGGCGGCAAGGGGAATTTGTAGCGTGCGCACGTCAAACCGCGATAAGGTTGCGCAGGCGACTGGACTGGCGTCTGTAGAGATGAGATTATTGGTTGTTTTTTATTATTGGTTAATTGATAAAAAAAAATATCGATAATTTTGTTGGTTGAAAATATTACTTGCTATTTTTATTCATCAACCATTCACCTGACTGACTGAAATATCACTTCGCTGTGTAACAATAAAAATATCAACAACACTAACTATGTTAAACTGTGTTTTATCGTAAGAGAAATAGAGCATACAATGAAAAAGCGACAGAAATATCACTTCCGTTTGTTTAGAATAACATAATATTATCCCCAACAAGCAATGAGCAAATGTGTGCTATCATAAGAGGGATAGAGCATACAATTGATTAACTTGCTGTTAATCAATTGTATGCTCTATCCTGCGACGTTGCCGCTCCTAATTCGACCCGAGCGAGAGAAAGCGCGACGTTGTCAAATCTCCTGTTAAACTCTGACTGAAGTTGATGTGATATTTTTATTAGTTAGTGCGTTAGTGTTAATTTTGTGTAGTGTTAATGGTTGATGGTTATATTCCCGCCCGGAGCGCACTTTGAGCGGAGTAGTTGATATGATCTTTTATTAGTTAGTGCGTTAGTGTTAATTTTGTGTAGTGTTAGTGGTTGATGGTTATATTCCCGCCCGGAGCGCACTTTGAGCGGAGTAGTTGATATGATATTTTTATTAGTTAGTGCGTTAGTGTTAATTTTGTGTAGTGTTAATGGTTGATGGTTATATTCCCGCCCGGAGCGCACTTTGAGCGGAGTAGTTGATATGATATTTTTATTAGTTAGTGCGTTAGTGTTAATTTTGTGTAGTGTTAGTGGTTGATGGTTATATTCCCGCCCGGAGCGCACTTTGAGCGGAGTAGTTGATATGATATTTTTATTAGTTAGTGCATTAGTGTTAATTTTGTGTAGTGTTAATGGTTGATGGTTATATTACCGCCCGGAGCGCACTTTGAGCGGAGTAGTTGATATGATATTTTTATTAGTTAATGTTAATATTGCTTATTGAATATCATGGTTGATTTTAAATATTAGTTAAATTTATTGGTTGATGGTTATATTCATCATCTATAGCGTCTGGCAGTCTGGCTCGCTGGCGGCGGCGGAGTTAGTGGATAAATAAATTTATTTATTTATTTATCCACTAACGCCACCTGTGCAATTACGCAAACCGTGCCATAGAGTTGCTAAAACCGAGTTGTACGGGTTACGCAGCGAATAAAATAGATGACGTAGTATTATATAGAAAAACTGTAGATTTGGAGGTCTGAACTAAAAACTGTGACGATATGGACAAAACTGTAAATCTACAGTTAAAACTGTAGAGTTGGCTACACTAGACACCGCGAGTCACACAACGCCGCCCTGCAGGCTCAGCATGCCACGCTCGAGAAAGGGTCTTGTCTATGCAAACATGTCAATTTCTCTTTTCTAGCCCGAGATATCTCGACGGTAGCATGGCGACCGCGATCGAGATGGAGACGACCAAACTTTGTCTACATCCGGTAGCATGGCGGCATTGCCGAAATGATTTCGGCCGAGATAGACACTAATTTTGACATATGCGACCGAGACATTGTCTGGTACCCATGGAGGTGCAGACAAGGCCTCGAGAGGATAGATTTCAGAGGAAAAATACAACTTTAGTTAGGTTTCTCTTGTGTTCTTGCTATCGACTGTACAATATTTATACGTAGTGCATAGAACTGTTTATCAAAGGTAGGTAAGTAGTTGATAATATTCGGACTCTTTGTCTTGTGTTGTTTTAGTACTTATCTGCCATACCCAGTCGTTTAATGATTCATTAAGGATTTAGAGAACGATTTTGTATATAAATTCAAATTTGGAATCGGTAATTATTAGGTAGACGACACTGAGTGCCTAGGGCGCCAAGTGTTAGTAATTAATCAATTGTAAACAAGTTCCTTCCTTTGTAAATAGAACTTGTGTGCATCATCATGCCAAGAGGATGGCGCAATCATCTACTCTTCTACGAGCAGAAGAGAAATAGGAGAAACTTGAGGACAGAAGTCAGAGAATTGTCAAGCGCCCTCGACCTGCCTGACGAAGAATTTTTACAGAATTATAAAGTCAGCAGGGAAATGGTGGACTACCTGTGCCACGAATTAGAGGTAGACCTCGCGCCAGGCAACGCCGACGGATTACCCGTGCTTATAAAGGTATGTGTGCAAAAGGTTAAACTCATCAATACAAGCTATTTTTAACACGCTTTTATTAGCTTGGGTTGTATGTATGTATGTATCTATGTATGTAACGGAATCTTTGAACTTAATTTTCACCAGTTTCCAGAAGTCTGATTAATTTGAAACTTTGCATACGTATCAAGGACCGATGACAATGCAATAATTTGATAACAGTTTCCCATTATCCTTATTAGGGAGTGGCGTTTGTGTTGCCGGACCGAACGGACGTGTCCCGTCGAGATCTCCCAAACGCATTTAAACAAACAATAGTTTTCATCCCCGGCGCGCGCCTTTTGTTCTGCCTCCGGAGGCCCGAAAACGAGCCTGGCTTATAGGCTGGCTTATACCGCGTGTTACTGTAAGGGTTACCTGGGGAATGTGTGCGATCCATCTAGGCACCCCATCTGTGCAATACCACGCATTTCAGTGTTTGTGATGATACTAGAGCGGTCAAGTGTAATGAATGCCCAGAGAACTGCGCGATACTCAATTGTCAATTGTCAATTGTAAGACGGGCTGGTTTCCGCAACTCGACGACGAAAGCGCCTATTTTGCGTGTGGGTGGGAATGCGACATCATTCGAGCCAACCCAACTCCTCCAGGAACGCCAGTAGGCCCTTTACGTTACCGACTATCCCTGGAAGGTCCCTCGATTGACCGAGGTGTTTAGCCCTGTAGTCCGCTACTCCTGTGCACTCCATGAGGACGTGAGCAGCCGTTTCTTCTGCCTCCAAGCAGGCTCTGCAAAGGGGGCTGTCGGTAACACCTAGGACATATAGATGTTTGTTAAAGAAACCATGGCCAGTAAGTGCTGCAGTTACCAGTCGCATGCGCGGCCTACTAAGTCGAAGCAAGGTCTTAGCCAGCCTAGCGCTAGGGGACGGCAAGGCCAGCTTAGCCTGCCTGCACTCCTCATGGTTTGTCCAAAGAGTGGCATGATCATTCCTGGTCGACTCTCTCAGAAATGAGCGTACCATCTTGAAGGGAAGAGGGATGATAGGTTCGGGACCATACGCTGTCAAGCTAGATCCTTTACGCGCCAACTCATCCGCTGCATCGTTACCTCTTGATCCGCTGTGTCCTTTTATCCATTGAAGGATTACGCGGTTGTGTTGACATACCTCCATTAGTCGTTTGTGACACTCGTAGATTAGCCCTGAGTTAATAGTGTTGCTATTTAGGGCTTGTAGGACGGCCATGCTATCCGAAAGGATTCGAATGGAGGAATCTCTTACCTTTCTCGATGCTATGGCATTAGCGGCCGAGATGATGCCCATGCATTCAGCTTGAAAGACAGTATTATGGGCACCCAGTGGAATGGCTATCTTGATGTTTAGGTCCTCCGAGAAGGTGCCTGAACCAGTGCCTGCTTCAGTTTTTGAACCATCGGTAAAAATTCTGAGCTCTTTAACGTCGAGCCCCTCAACCCGATGGTCTTCATGTAACTGTATATTGTATTTTTTATCAAAAACAAATTGTTTAGGGATTCTGTCACTGCAAGCCATAGAGATGGGAAATTTTTTGTAAACTTCCCCTAGGATGGCGGTGTGTGAGGTCCTGTTTTTCCTCCAAAGTCCTAAGGTGTTGAGTCTCACCGCAGATGACGCGGCCTCCTGCTTAATATATAGCTGGAGTGGCGGAAGACACAGCATGGCCTCCATTGCTGCTGTTGGAGTAGTTCTCATACTACCTGTGATAGCCATGCAGGCCAGCCTTTGGAAGCTTTGGAGTTTGCTTACCATTGTGGTTAGTTTGGTCCTGGTCCACCACACCACAGCTCCGTAGCAGACAAGAGGACGGATCACCGTTACGTACAGCCAAAGAATGATGTTGGGAGAAAGTCCCCACTTTTTCCCCACCATTCTCCGACACTGCCAGAAAGCAATACTCGCCTTCTTTAGTTTGTTGTCGATGTGGCTACTCCAGTTGAGCTTGCTGTCCAAGGTTATGCCCAGGTACTTCACCTCAGTTGCTAGCTGGAGTTCCGTTCCAAAGAGCTTAGGTAGGGTATACCTATCAAGAGCCCTATTGTTAGTGAACATGACCATTACCGTTTTTGTTGGGTTAACCGCCAGGTCATATTCTAAACACCAGCGCTCCACGATGCGAAGAGCTGTTTGTTTAAGGTTGCATACTGTGCTCGCAAATTTACCTGTGATGAGGATTACCAAATCGTCGGCGTATCCTACGGTGTAGTATCCATTAGCGTTAAGCTTGGTAATCAGGTCGTTAATGACCAGATTCCACAGAAGCGGGGAGAGCACTCCTCCCTGCGGGCATCCCCGCACTACCTCCGCCGATAGGGACTCTCCAGCTAGACGCACGATACGTTTGTTAAGCATGTTTGTGACCCAGTTGTTTACAGCTGTTGACACCCCATGCCTCGTTAGAGATGCACTTATACTGCTATACTGCGTCTTGTCAAAGGCACCTTCTATATCAATAAAAGTTCCAAGACAGATGCATTTGTTTTGAATCGCCTCTTCAATTGTGGATACAACTGCATGGAGAGCCGATTCAGTAGACTTACCCAAACTATATGCATGCTGATTCTTGTGTAAGGGTATATGTTTTAACGCTCCATCTCTCAGGTGTCTCTCGCACAAACGTTCGAGAGTTTTAAGCAAGAACGAGGTGAGACTAATCGGCCTGAAAGATTTAGCGTTAGTGTAGTCGCTCCTTCCTGGCTTCGGTATGAAAATTACGTTTTCTACTCTCCACCTTTTGGGAACGTATCCGAATCTAAGACATGCTTTCATGATTCGGACCATTATATTGATGACGGGTTCCCCACCCCACTGTAGAAGTGCTGGGAAGTTTCCATCTGGTCCTGCTGATTTAAAAGGTTTAAAGCTATTAATGGCCCATCTTACCTTGTCAGCAGTGATAATATTATTAGTTATGTCTAAGTGGTCGACAGCTTCATGGTGAACCTCTTCCGGCCACACAATCTCTTGAATAGTTCTACTTCCGGGAAAGTGAGTTTCCAACAAGAGACTGTGTGTTTCTGTGGTGGAAGAGGTATATGTTCCATCGGGTTTTTTAAGCGACCCTAGACTGGAGTTGCCTTGTTGAGCTAGTATTTGCCTTACCCGATTTGCTTGATCAACGGTTTCAATGTCGCTGCAGAATTTCCTCCATGAGTTGCTGCTTTTGAACCGTAGTCGTTTCTTGTACTTGGATTTGGCATCTTTATAGTTGTCCCAATCCTCATCAGCACTGGTGTTCATCGCCCTGTTTAGCAGTCTTCTGATCTTAGCACGCATCCTATCTAGATCAGGACCCCACCAAGGCTGCCCCTTGATGTTGGTAGGCGCTGGTGTGCTAAGCGGGCAAGTTGAATGGTAGCAGTCTATTGAAGTATTTGTAAAATCTGTTACCTGTTGTTCGATTTGTTCGGGTCCCTCCGGATCTGGTAGAGTCTCAGCCCAAGCAAGTCTTTCACCTAGGATAGCTCTGTACCTGGTTCTGTCAGTCTTGCGTGGGTTTCTCTTAGGGACAGTTGGGGAGAACGCTGCGTTGATCTCGAAGCGTATCCATCGATGATCAGAGCATGACGCCTCGTTGGACACATGCCAGCCCCCAACATCGTCGGATATGTCCGCCGTTGCCAGGGTAATATCAACGATAGTTCTGCTCCGCTTGGTAACAAAAGTTGGTTCAGAACCTATGTTAAGCACATTGAGGTTTGTAGTAAATAGGTATTCAACAAGTGTCTTACCTCTGCTGTTCATATCTGGCATGCCCCACAGTGGGTGATGCGCGTTCGAGTCGGCCCCAACGATGAGCTGGAGGCCCGACTTCTCGCAGTGGTCCACCAGCCGGCACAGGTAGTGTGGAGGCGGGTTGTCCTCCGCAGGCATGTAGGCGGAGGCCACCACGAGCTCGCGGCACCTAGCTGTGTCGGGCAGTTGCAGCCTTATGGCACACAGGTCCCTGGAACAGAACTCTGTTAATGGCTGTGCTGGGATGTTGTTAGTAGTTATGATGCACGTTCTAGGGTTATCGTGATCAGTTGTACCGAAAAGCTTACCTCTCAAATTGGCGAGCCCTCGAATGCTACCGCGGTTGATCCACGGCTCCTGGATCAGAGCCACGGCAGTGCTGTTTGCCCCCAACCAGCGTCTTAACTGGGCCGTTGCAGTTTGGCTGTGTTGGAGGTTGGCTTGGAGGATTTTACAATCGCGGGAGAGGGACGCCATTTTTGGTCAACCCCTCCTCCACCTCCAAGACGAGTTCCTCCTCCAGCCGCATGGACAGCTCCTCGCCCTCAGAGGGCACCACTGCTGGTTCTGGCTCATCGCCTACACCAAGCAGCATGGCCTCCCAGTGCGCGTGCTCGTCCTGCGGTTGAGCAGCAGAATTTTCCCCGACTGCATCGGGGCCTGTTTGCTGCCGCTCTGGAGTGGAACTCTGGAGTGGAACTCTGGGGCTTGGCTGTTCTTGAAGAAACCCCAGTGATGACCAGCTTAGAGCTGGTCTGCGCTACCACCGGTGGTTCCTTCACAAATTTCCCACCGGGTCCCTGAAATTTGAGGTAGACCGAACCACTACCAAAAAGGAGCTGTCTGCCCCTTCCCAGCAGGGTCGGCACCACATCTTCAGGGACGTCTGTGATGAGAAACAGGCTGGAGGAGCCATCGGTCAACCTGTGCCCACTTGTTCATAAAGTGGAGGACTACGCCGACGTCGGGCGCAGACTTCCACTTGCCTCGTTCGTTGGGTATGAGCACCCCACATCGAACCCCGCGGACCATCTCCGATTGGCGTTTCACCACCAACTGTACGTTGGATGGTGTAGACACACCGGAGACACACTCCCGCAGCCAGTTCAGGGAGTACTCGTCCTCCACGAACAGTTTAAGGTGGCCGTCCTCGTAACGAGGCTTGCCACCGAATTTGGGGTTTTCCTTGCTCGGATCCGCCAACGCTTCCCTCAAGATTTTGTCATCAATCTCGTTGAGGATGAGCGTTGACAGATCCTGTGAAATATGACCAGTAGCGACGTCAGTTACGGCGATGTACTGGTCAGATTTCACCTTCTGAGCATAGGTGACCCCAGCTCTGCGCGCTTCCGTGCACTGCTTTTTAGGCTCCACTCGAGGAGAAATACTATCCTCTAGTCGAGCCCTCTTAGCAGCCGCGCGCTCGTTTTTGCCGGATCTCTTTGCAGATTTCAACTTCTTGTTAGAAGTTGGACCACCAGAGAACGCTACGGTAGGTTTAGCCCCGTTTGAGTCTAGGGTTGCCCCTTTGACACCACGGGAGCCGGTCACCTTACCCGCAGCTCCAGCTGTATTAACAGCGGGACCGCCATCGGTCGTCACCGTGGCAGATGGAACCCCATCTACGCCGGCAGCGGCCGATGTGGCAGCCAAACGCTGTTTTTTCTTCCACCGACGATTCGCCTTACGCCCTGGTCCGGTTTGCACCGTATCTGGACGTTTAGTCGATGGGCCCTTCCCTTGCAAAGATTGCTTGGGTGGTTTACCCTTTCGACCAACCGTCGTCCAGGCGCTGGCGAAATGCTCGGCGATGTTTGTCGAATGGCTCCGCGCACCGGGTTGCCCCGTGGCCCTGCCTCTCGACTCACTTTCGGGCTTTTTGCAGCTAACCTCCACAGTGGAATCACTACCGGTTTGCACCGGTAGGTCACTGATGGTGGCAGTGCGCCCAGTTGAGGCTTGAGGATCTGCCGAGGCAGATTCTCGCACCTGTTTGGAGACGCTTGCGGTTTTCACCGCTGGAAGCGTTCCAGATGGGTTTTTTGACCTGACACGATCCATGGCCAAATGTATAGAGATTCGTCTACTCGATTTCCCACCCTCCACGGAGCCCGCATAATTGGGAGCGCCTACTCGCTTGGAACAGCTTTCAGTCGCTAGGAGTACCGAGTAGATATAGGAGCATAGGGCTGGTACTTGGCGCGACATCGGGAGCTCGCTTCTGTGGACGATGGGAACCAAGGTGTCAGCGACATGGTCCCACCGCCGTAGTCACCGAAGCTTACCCCGTCAGCATGACCCATCCCTCCGCTATGACTGACGCCTTAGCGGACCCTACACCCCTAGCCGTGGCCCTCTGACGGGACACTTGGCCGTTACCCCAACCCGCGGCTACGGGCGAGGCTACCGTTTTGCCTGAAATCCAGGCCAAAGAGGGCGTGTTGCCTTACGAAGCTAAATCCACAGCAACGCTCGGCTCAACCCCCCAGGACCCCTTCATCCTGGCCAACGGTGGTCAACTGCGCAGACCACAAGACGCAGGTGAGTGTAGATAGTCTGCCGGGTACACCCACTTTAACCGACAGAACCGGAGCTACTTTTAGCCATCGGCTAGTAAGAGGTCCGGGGACCAGTCACTAGCCGCTGTTACCAGGGTGCACCAGGAGGAAGCAGAAGTTATGCAGGCGGACGTATCCTTCTGCATCACTTCAGCACCCCCACACTAGGAGGTAGTCGCTCAGAACACCCTCTGCGCGATACTCTTAGGCATCCCATCTGTGCAAGCCCTAGAATTTATTCTAGGCCAGGTGCACGTCTGAGCCACGCAGCGACAGGCCGGCAGCGAGCGACGCCTACGCAACACACCCTCAACGCTACTGCCTCCACCACCACCGCCGCTAAACACACCAACCTGGTGAGATCATTCCGATTAGGACATCATTGATAGTGATTACCTACCTCTAACTTTATTTCTCTCAGGACCACCCGCCGCCTGACAATAATAAACCACCACTTACCGCGGCCGCGGTCGCCCCTATTACTAAGGCATAATCACATTTACAGGTGCGCCATAGGCAGGATATAACAATTCCCTACCTACGCAATATCAAAATCAACTAATAAAACATTATTATAGCTACATATACTTATATTGCTTTGCCTGAAAATTAATTCGAGATAATTCTCCTCGAGATTTATTTTCTCCTCATCTTCGAAAGACCATTCAAAACAGTCATTAACAATAACCATCCACTAAACCCTGAAACTCTGTGAATGAGCCAACCCAAAACATAACAATCCTAGAATTATTTTTATGTAGCTAAACTGCAAATATACTAAACCCGACAATAAACAAAAACTAAACAAGTGCATGCCATAAAAAGACCATCTCACCAAACTCCCAGAAACTAGACAAAACAATTGACTGCTATTTAGGAACAATTGAAAAAGCTTCGAAGCACAAAAGGCTCACAACGTTCCCTCACACATCTGGCACCAATTCTATGGTGTCAGTCCATCTTGGAAATACCGGGAAACATTAGAATAAAAATAGATCGTAAAAAGCCAAACAGCGTCTCATCATACCGGCCGTACACCTCTTAGAAACAACCCACACACACACATTCATATTAGCTAAAATACCACGAGGCTTTCTCCTGTAGTAATATCTCACAATGGAAACTCTACCAATGCCCAGAGATGGAAACTGCCTGTTCCATGCAATTGCAGACCAAATCAACCATCTGTTTGGAGCGACATTCAACCATACCCACATCAGAAGCGACCTAGCTAGATACGTGGAAGCTAACAGAAATTATCCACGCATCAAACTTGCGATCGACGCACCAAACGCAGAAGCTTTCACTGAGTACTTAAAAAATCTCCACATACAGGGCACGTGGGGGGGTAAAGAAATTATCATAGCAGCCGCGGAGTTCTACGTAATAAGTGTAGCGATCCATCAACAAAATGACCCATCAATCGTATATAGCCCCCAACAAGAATATAACTCAGTCGGAACTATCAACTTGACCTTTTCCGACAGCCACTACGACAGCGCATACATAATAGAGCCCCAAAACGTAATCAACAACCTATCAACAACCAGTCAAATCTACATCGCAGCATCTCACTTTTCCCATACCAAAATACAGCGCGACTACCCTCAAGTTCCACCCGCCCCAAAAACAGATAATATGATAGCGGTAAATCTAAACACCTTCCCCCGGCCTACCCAAAATGCACAACTCAAGATAAGATGACCAATGACTTTGATACTTACCGTACCGACACATACACTTACACGCCACAAACACATGCATCCCCCTCCGCCGGGTCAGATACAACCGGGTACTTCATCTTTAGGGCCTTGTTCACGGACTGAACCTCGACCCGAGTCACGGACCTAACTAATATGCACTAATGAAGTGAATTGAAGTAGGTGATATCAGTGCAATGAGTCTCACTAGCTGAGCAACAACCTGGTGAGATCGCTGCGATTATGATAGCCCTAACTCAGATCAAAAGGCAAAACAAACTCTATATCTGGCAGGTAACCCCCTTCGTAATGCTAAATACCATTTCATAAACAGATACCACGCTCGCTTCAAATTACTACGCCAACTCCAAACTATTCCACAGGCACAGTGCCGTACTAGTAGGTAGGAGATAGGTATACCTAAATACAAAACTAGGCAGGAACCTACCCAATTACAGTAAAACAAAACTTTACCATTTCTAACTTTATCCGGTCCGACAAGCCCACAAAAATAAAACAATAATGCAAGCCCGTCTACTACATAACTGTATATTCTGAGAAATAGCGAGAAACAGCCAACAATCATAAAAGGATCATTTCACCATCTTCCAGAAAACAGGCAATTAACAAAAGACTTCCACTGATGAACAATAACAACAATAAAATCGGAGACTTTTTGTCCTAAGCGGCTCTCTACCGAGAATAAGGGCGCACGAAGATACGCACAACCTTTGACAATCGCAACCCGTACGATCTGTTAATCGTAGACAAAAGTAGTTCAAATAAATCACGCTATCTCTAAGTTCTTTCTTTCAACAACATCCCAAGAAGATAACCTAATGGAAGCCTTACCAACGCTAAGATGGTATGGTAACTGCCTATTCACCGCAATTGCTGACCAAATTAATCACCTATGTCAATTAACATGCAACCACACTCACATTCGTAAGGACCTAGTTAAATATGTAGAAGAAAACGGCGATGAACAGAACAAAGCTCGCAATCACTGAGCCTGAAATCCTTAACAACTCAACACTGAAAATCTACGCAATTACGGTACTTGGGCTGGAGAGGAGATTATAATACCAGCTGCCGAATACTTTCTACTTAACGCAACAATCCACCAGCAAAATACACCATCGCTCACATTCACGCCCAAGAATCCAGCGGATGCAGTGAAATCTATCAACCTCAACGTCACAGGACACCACTACGACAGCGTTTACTTGCTTGAATCGCCAAATTTACCCACGGATCAAGCAACCGATAACCAAACTGATAACACCATACTTTCCCCGATACTTAATGCAACACCCATGACCTCCTCAGGGTCAACCATAACATCAACAGAAGACATCCCAGACAACACCGGATATACGATGATACGAAACAGCCCCATATTTAAACCACAAGTCACATGCGAGCGTATGCGCACTGCTATTTGGAAGGATAGAGGATGCGCCGAAATAACTAAAAGACTCAACATTGACGCGGAATTGACTAACAAAAACATACACATAGCCTATATCCAGGAAACAAACATGATACATATGTCAAAACACTATCTTTGGTATCTGTATGCTCGCATCGGACAAGACGCTATAAAGAAATACAGGAAAAAGGGAATTATAGGAACAAACCTCCTTCACAATATTGCACACAAATATTTTAAAAGTTACATCAAAAGCAAATGCAAATGAACTTTCTTCCAGCAAAACAAGGCATTACAGGAATTGCTATCATAAAAGGGTAGGCAGTGCACAATAATTAGTATAACTAAAATGCCTAGGAATAAATTAAAATATCTGTAAAATACAGATAGCAAATACGAAATAATTACCGATATATACATAAACCTTACATATAATAAAATAAATACAATAACTTTTACGAAAGAGACAGGTAGAGCTCTTTGATATGTTTCTTAAAAGAAAAAAGAGTCGGAATGTCTCTTATAGTGCAAAGAGGTGCGTTCCAGAGTCGGTCCGCCCGCCCGCAACCTGAAAGAGCGTTTATACGCAGCGCTGCTATGCCGCGGAGTAGCTAAAAGTGAATGATTAAATATCATCGGAGAACTGCTCATGGCAAACTTAAAAGTAGAAAGACGAAAATTCTTATAAGAGACCCCATAAACAACCAGTGAATTGGACGTAGTTCCAATACGAACCGTAAACGAAATCAAATATCTCGGCACATATATTACGGCAGGACATAGGACACAATAAAAAAGAGGTGCCGGCAAGCCATATGCAATTCCAAGGCCCTAATGCATTTTATAAAGAAATCCAACATGGACTGAAATATAGTGCGCCTGATTTACAAAATGGTCATTGCACTGTTTATAAAATACGGACAAAAAGCGGCAACCCTCACTAAAGCAAACAGTTGACAGTCAGTATATGAACGCCTGATCCTCAGAGACATGTTTGAGAACGCCAGAAGCTATCCAAGATACCACAAAATTCATGACTGACTACAGGGCAAAACGATAACCAAATGAATCAAAAACCACCGGATGTGTTACTATACATATTCTGCGACGCCCACAACAGCACTTACTACACGCTCCATTCAAATACGAAGCAAGGAAGAAGAAAGTCGGCCGACTTATATACACCTGGAAAGATTTCCTTAAGCATGACATCAAATATTACGGTGAAGAACACAGTTACTGGACAGAATCATCACACAACAGGGACGAAGTGAGGATGGCCTAGAGGCAAATATACCGTATCCCAGAAACAGACAGCAAAAGCGAAACTGGGAACTTACCGGATAACCCAAACGAACACGACTCAGGAAACTCAACTATTAACAATAACTGGAAATAGAAGGAAAACAAGAACTTGAAGAAAACAACAGCTGCTCTCCAAATCCCACATCCTCCCCATTCCACATATCCTATATTGGCTTCAGGCTGAAGAGTCGGTCGATTGAATTCACTATCCTTCCCCCCCTCAAAACTTGTGCCCTCTGGTATGCCGGCCGAAAGACCGGAACAGGTTTAGAACCCTGGCTGGAGAAGCACCATTCATTCATTCATTCATTCATTCAGTTTCCCATTATCCTTATTAGGACGGCCAGGATTAATAAATTATTTTATAGATCCTCTGTAGTAGAGTAAAAGGGACAGAGCGAGGGCGCGATCTGCGCATGCCTGCACTTTCGGACTTATTCTTTCGCTCGGGCACTTGGCACTATGGAGTGTAGAGACTCTGTACACGCCATTTTTGGTATAGTACAACGGAGGCAAAAACGTTTTCAGGATAATTGCGTTCTCACCTTGTTCATTCTCTATGCATGCGTAGGTATTAATGAGACTAATATACGCAAATTACTGTATTATAATATTCATAAAATATATAATATGATAACCGTGACTCACAAAAGGCTTTTTAATCACAACAAAATAATCAGAACATAAGTTTTAATCAATTAATTTTACGGGAAAAAATTTGGTAAGCTCCAATGCTTTGAAATTACAGCCGGTAAGGAAGGAATTTAATACGATCAAAAAATTTGTAATTATAAAGTCTTATTGATTGGAGTACAAATAACGCATATGAATTCGAAAAAAACAAGACCGGAACTTTAATTAACTAGACGTGTAGAAAAATCGCTGATTGCGTCTTAATTGTGTCAGTATATTCCACGGACATCTTTCTCCGTGACAAGAGTATCTATCCCGATTACTTCTGTAACGCGTACGATTTCTGCATAGCTTTGGTCTTACAGTCGATAAGGAAGGAATTAATTATATTTAAAACATATCATAAATTCTCACCGACTACAAGATAAATAACAAATTCAGAAAACAATAATTCAGAAAAACAAGGCCGAAAGTTTAATTAACTACTCATATGGAGAAAAGCTCGATCGAGTATTAATCGTTTTAGAATATTCTGTAGTTACCTCTTCGTTCCGGGAGTGGGTAATTTGCGCGCCTGCTGCCTTCCTTGGATGTGGTAGCCGTTTTTCAGGTTCCCTCTCCGGGAAATGAGTTCTACTCCGGGTTACTTATGTATAACGTACAATTTCTGTATAGCTTTGGTTCCTCTTTAATCTATTGAAAAACCAAGTGAACCGATGTTATGGAAATTCGGTGGTAAAAGTTGGTGCTCTAACTGGAGTTGCAGCACGGTTGATCGGTGGGTCAACGCTACACCGTCTGCTAAAGCTACCAGTACAAAAAGATGGAGTAATTGTGAGTATGCCACTTCTTACTGGTAATTATTTGAGAGGATTGCGTCAATTATGGCAAAATGTTGAGTTTTTGTTCATAGATGAAATTTCTATGGTACCCTATGAGATGCTTTGTATGATCGACTCTCGTTTGCGACAGCTGAAAACCTCGGACGCTTGTTTTGGAGGCATAAACGTGATTCTCTTTGGTGATCTAATGCAGTTACCACCTGTTCGAGGACATCAAGTTTTTCAACAACCAGAACACATGAAGCCAGCTACACATTTGTGGCGACAGTTCGGTCTGATTGAACTTAAACAAAATATACGTCAACAAGGAGACACGACATTTATAGATGTGCTTAACGCCCTTAGAGTTGGAGAAATGACGTCTAGGCATCTTGAAATTCTACTTGAAAAAGTTTCAACAGATGCGACTAATGAATTCTCAATCGAGAGTGCATTAAGAATTTACCCAACGAATTATCAGGTTGCTAGACACAACGAAAAAGTTCTCCAGAGTTTTAAGAATAAAGGGACAGTTATTTATACAATAAAAGCACAAGACCAACTCATTGATGCTACTCGAAATCTAGGTAACAAGGACTTAGATTCTGTGATACCTAGCGATGTTAATAAAACCGGAGGTCTTCCGAATGTATTGAAAATATTCGTAGGAGCTAAAGTGATGTTGAGGACAAACATTGACGTGTCGAAAGGTTTAGTGAATGGCAATATGGGTTTTATCACAAAAATTATCTGGCCAAATTTTCGCAGAGGCCAACTATACGCGGAAGACATCCCGTCAGTCCGTATCGATTTCGGATCAGATGGTGTGCTCATGATTAAACCAATATCGATACAGTTCCCAGCGAAATACAGTTATGGAACTGCTGAGAGACGAATGTTGCCATTAATCCTGAGTTGGGCTTCGACCGTCCACAAGATGCAAGGTTGTACATTCGATCATGCAGTCATTTATCTAGGCTCGCGACTGTTTGCTGCTGGACAAGCTTATGTAGCACTTAGTCGTGTAAGATCTTTAGACGGTATTCGGATTGAAGAACTCGATTGTTCTAAGTTAACAGGAAAAACCCCATGCAACAATGAAGCTTTGAATGAAATGATGAGATTGCGAAATAATTTGTGAGAAATTTCAATACCACATGTCAACAAATAACTAATTGATAAATCGAACTAAAAAATGAAAAATAAATAATAGTTTAAAAAAACTAAAAAAACACGCTTTTATAGCTAACCGAACTAAAAATTAGAAAATAATTTTTAATTTCAGAGAGTTTATAATACAGTAGTAGAAGATCGAGCAATCAATCAGAATTTATCACCTCAAAATAAAATTATAATAAAGTTTAAGTAATTAACAAAAGAATTCAATTCAGAGTAAAAAGCGTGGGGTGCATTTTACTACTTTTCATAACTCTTCTCTCATAGATAGTTGCCAATAGAATGGTTGTTACATTTACTTTATTATTATGGGGCTGAATACAACTAGGTACCATAACCATATCATACCATACTAAAACTTTAAACTTACTTTGCTGAGTCTTAACTGCAATCATCTGCACAGTTATAAGTGATTCATCTCTGGATTAAAAGATTGCAATGCCGATCACCTATATAACCCCACCACCTAATGTTACAGGTTTTGACATCGCTGAAAATATTAATAAATGGGCACTACCAGCGCGGAGTCGGTCAGGACCAGAATATTTCTATTGGCCAAACCACTGTCAGCAAGTACTTACAGCAGTTTGTGGATGCCGTCAACAGAAGGTAATTCATGTCAATACAAATATAACCCTAGGTTTGCTGGTAGAAATCTCTCTTTAGAGATAAGCTCGCCTTTGCCCATACAATGTTTTGTTAACTTACTATGAAGATTTCTGTGCAATAAAGAATATGAATGAATAACTACATTTCTGTTGCCAGTGTTTAAGATACTACTTACCTATTTTAATTACATTTTTAGACTCAAACCTACATGGGTGGTGTTCCCCGGTACAGAGGCATCACGGCAGAATGTGGCAGAAGGATTTAGAAGAAAATTTGGGCTCCCTGATATTTTGGGGGCAGTTGACTGCACGCATGTGGAAATATTGCCGCCAAAAAAGCCCCATAATGTGCAATACCTAAATAGACACGGCCATACCTCGATAAATGTGCAATTGGTAAGCAAAAATCGCCTAAATAAGTAACTACTTGAGCAGATTCTAAGACATCAGTTCCCAATGAGCCTATCAGAAAAATAAAAAATAATAATTTCGAAATAACTGACCCTCAAAAAATCGCAGAAGCTTTCAATGATTTTTTCATAGATCAAATAAAACCAACAGATCAATGTTTGGATGTGACTTCTCTGAAAATAAATAATCAGACTCAATCGATTTTCGTAAACCCTGTAACGCCAGAAAACATCACAACAATTATTGGTTCACTCAAAAATAAAAACAGCATTGGATATGATGGTATACATACGAAGGCATTAAAATATGTTTATGACATTATAGCTCAACCACTTAGCCACATTGTAAACGCCTCCATATCGTCCGGTTTATACCCAGAAGCGCTCAAGCCATTAATTATAAAACCACTATTCAAAAGAGAGAACAGAGAACTTATGAAATATTATCGACCAATTGCTCTATCGTCTGTTGTATCAAAAATTTTTGAAAAATATCTCTATCAGGCTATCTTATGTTATTTGGAGAAATTCAATATACTTACTGATGAACAAAAAGGCTTCCGTAAGGGTAAATCAATAAACATGGCAGTGTACGAATTCTTAAAGTATGTAACCACTAGTATGGATAAAAGAGAACCAATCGTGGCCCTTTACATGGACATGACAAAAGCATTTGACTATGTTAATCATGAATTACTAATAAGGAAACTCGAAGCGTACGGTATTAGAGGAAACATCCTCAATCTGTTGAAATCATATTTAAGTAACAGAACACAATCGACAGAAATAGCGAAGATCTGTGTAAAAAACAAGCGCGAAACTAAATATCTATCAAACTCAAGAGAAGTAAAATATGGCGTCCCACAAGGAAGCGTCTTAGGACCACTCCTCTTCATTATTTATATAAATGACCTCCCAAAAAATATATCTCATCCTATGACATTATTTGCTGATGATAGCACTTTAATAATAAAATGTAATGAATTTGACGATAATGAAACCAAAATTAATGACGCTTTAAAAGAGATAATATACTGGATGAATAGTAATAATTTAATTGTGAATTTAGAAAAGACATACTTAATGAATTTTTATCAAAATTTATCAAAATTAGAGAACGTAAATATTCAATATAATGGCACTAAAATTGAAGAAGTAAAGTCTACAAAATTTCTGGGTTTGACAATAGACAGTAAGTTAAATTGGAAACAACAAACAAAAACAGTGAGTGACAAACTATGTAAATATGCCTATTTATTGTCAAAATTGTCTAAAATCTTGAGCACTGACACCTGTCTTACAGCCTACCACGGTTTTGTGGCACCCTCGTTGCGCTATGGGATTATCTTTTGGGGGAATTCCACGGAGAAGGAAATTATTTTTAAGGCACAAAAACGGTGCATTAGGGCAATGTGCAAACTGAAACCGACAGACAGTTGCATAAACCACTTTAGAATGTTAGGTATATTGACTATGCCATCACTCTACATTTATGAAATAGGTGTATTTGTAAAAACAAATTGGAAATTATTTAGGAAAATAAACAGTAAAAGAGATGATAAATTAAGTGCACCTCCCCGCTCTACTGCTTTATTCAACAAAAGTATATTTGGTATGGCGCCAAAAGTATACAATAAGCTGCCTAAAACCATTAGGGACATTGAGAATCTTCACTCATACAAGGCTGGTCTTAGACATTTCTTAATCGAAAAATCATACTATAAAATAAATGACTTCTTGGAGGACAGTTCGATCTAACACAGTAATATAATTATAATGATACATAAATAGATGATAAGAAAATAATAATGAATTTATTGTGAATAATTTAATTTAATTTAATTTTAATTTTAGAATAACTTATTGTAATAACTTATTATAATCACATTTGCACGTCTGTACGGCAGAATATAGAGAAACTTATTTAAGAAACATTATAAAATACCACCTGTACCTATATTCATGCAAATAAATATTACTTACTTACTTACTTAAGATTTTTATCAAAAAATGCTTTGATTAACTTTATTTATTGTGTCGCAGGTTGCTGATGCGGACTGCCGTTTACTCAATGTAAACGCAGAGTACCCCGGCCGAGTACATGATCAATTTATATTTAACCACTCTGTGGTCAAAACAGAGATGCGGAGGCTATATGACCAAAGAATTGGAGAATATTATCTTTTGGGTGAGAGACTACATTCAGCGTCATGCTAGGATAGGTACCCCATGGGAGTTATTATTATGCGGCATAAGTTGCATTAATCAAACTAAAAGCAGTATTCTAGCATGTTGCATATTGTACTAATGAAATAATAAAGTATTGCTTTATTTTAAAAATCAAGTAATTTATCTTCTCTGAGAAGTCTCTAGCATACACTTAGTATTAAATGAATAACATGGTATTATAGGAGATAAGTAATTATCGAACAGAATAAAGAATATTTTGATTTTGTATAATAATGTAAATGTCTTTGATTTCAAAACATAACTAAAAAACTAAACAATTTAAATTACAAATTTAATCAACCTTAAACATGATAAATAACATATTAAGTTAGTCATTGTTGTGACTAAGTACCTAATAATCAGACTTAGGTAAGTAAAATAAACAAATAAAAACTTAAACAATTTTACCATACTCTTTAAGAATAACATTATATAAATCACAGATTAAATCAGCCTTGTACATAATAAATCACATATTGATTAAAGTCATTGTTGTGTCTACCTAATAATCAGTCTTAGGTGCTTACTTATGCATAAAATAAACTAAAAACTTAAACAATTTTACCATACTCTTTAAGAATAACATTATATAAATCACAGATTAAATCAGCCTTGTACATAATAAATCACATTGATTAAAGTCATTGTTGTGTCTACCTAATAGTCAGTCTTAGGTGCTTACATAAGCATAAAATAAACTAAAAACTTAAACAATTTTACTTTACTGAGACTATTATTATTTTAAATCACAAATTAAATCAGTCTTAATCATAATAAATATTGAATGATCTTATATTAGCCTCTTATCTCTTTCCAATGCTTGCTTAAATATCTAAAGATATCTCTCACAATCATACATTCTTAATAACCTTAATAATACCTACTTAAAAAGTAAACATAAATCGTCGAGATCTCAATCTGTAACAAAAAATACAAGTAAAGTAAGATGTAGCCTATACAATACATGTCCTACAGCCTTCTCTCAGATAGGTAGTTTAGGCGCCAAATTCGGATTGGCGATACCCGCCGGTTTCCACAAGGTGTTTTCCTGCTACCAGCTACCAGCTACTCACTACTTACTAGGCTACCACACCTCTACCAATAAGTAACAATTATTTTTTATTTTCAGGTGATTCAGGTTACGCCCTAGAGCCATGGCGAATGACACCTATCAGAGACGCTCCAGATGAAAGTCCTGAGTTCCGTTATACCCAATGGCACTGCCAAACCAGGAATCTCATTGAGAGGACCAATGGGTATCTGAAAGGCACATTCAGGATTTTGGGGTGTGATCGCAGTCTACACTATGCGCCTGAAAAAGCATCGCAGTTGGTGTATGCAAGCTGCACCCTATATAATATTATGAAAAATTTCAGGTAAGTTCATAATTCATTGTATGGCTTACAAGTTTTTAGCTATGGTAAGTATGGCAATAATTAATATTTTTGTTACAGAATTCCTTTGGTTCATATCGACGAAGGGGTCGTTGAAGAGGTGGGCGTGAGGCGTGATGTTAACGCCAGATTGCTGGGAGTGGCTATGCAGCGACGCCAACATATAGTTCAAAATTATTTTCATTAAACAATAATTATTATAACTCATATTCGAACAATATCTGAAGTATTTATTAATGCCCCCACTTCTTATATTATTATCGTAACTAGTGAAAATGAGACACACAACAGACTGTTAGGAGTGGCTTTAAAATTTAGGTTAGGTTAGGTTTTACATATATATTTATCCTTACCTATCATGGTGATCCCGCCTATTCTTCAGAACCTGTTCTCTTATTAGGTCTTTCAAATGATTGCTTATATCCTGAAAAGCATAAAATAAGTTATATAATAATCTGTAATTCCAAAGGTGAACAGTTTTATTTTTTTGTTATTACAAGGCTTTATTTTTTGGTTATACTGGTCACACAGTACTAAGCTATTTAAAATATACGAACCTTCAAAACTTCTGTATTTAATCTGTCCGATTCTAGGAAAGCCCTAGTTCCCGGATTTCTGACCCATCTTTCTCTTGTAGTTTTATGAGAGGTGGGAGGTGGGTAGGCAGCTGGAGCCTGTCGGTCTATAGAGGTGGGATGCAGGTGGGCAACTCGGGTTGGGATAAAAGACTCAGCAGCTTGGGGATTACTCTGTCGGTCCGTATAGTTGGGAGGTGGGTTGTTGGCTTGGGCTTGGATGTGTAACTCAGAGGTGGGAGATGGGTAGGCAGCTGGAGCCTGTTGGTCTATAGAGGTGGGATGCGGGTGGGCAACTCGGGTTGGGATAAAAGACTCTGCAACTTGGGGATTAGTCTGTCGGTCCGTATAGTTGGGAGGTGGGTTGGTGGCATGGGCTAGGATGTGTAACTCAGGGTCTTGGGAGTCAGTCTGTCGGTCCATAAAAAGGGCAATTCTGTGAGAGGTGGAAGGCTGGTGGGCAGCTTGGGCTGGAAACTCATGGGCTTGGGTGTCGGTCCATCCAATGCCTGAATCTTTGAGAGGTGGGAGTTAAGTCGGCGGATTGGGATAGGTAGTCTATGGTTTGTGTCTCATTAAGAATAAAGGTAGGTGATTTAGCAGTGGTGGTGTATGAGCTTCGTCCTATGTGGCCAGTGATAAGCTGCAATGAAATTAGTTTGTTAATTGAATGGAATATGTTCGGCAATTTTACATAGTAATCATACAATGTTATATTTACTTCTCCCACTCCCGTCTGCTGCAATCTGCATGCTAAGCGAACTGAGCGTGTAGGTTGTCTTTAAATTCGAATATGGGAGCTATTTCCTATTAATCAAATACATAGGGCGCACTGTAAGTTTCCGGAACTGGCCACTTACATAAACAATATTTAAAAATGTATTGCAACATTTGAAAATAGAACTCTTTGGCTGTAGAATGCAGTTTGTTTCATCTGACTGCCTTTTGTTTTTACCTTGTGGCGCCATTTAAAAAAATGTGTGTCTGCATCAACATGGATTTAACTCGGGAAAATTTTCGTAGTATGATTTTCTACGATTTTAAGTGTAATTTGACAGCTCAACAGAGCATCGCTCGGCTTTAAACAGCTTTTGGCAATGAAGCACCATGCAAGACAACTGTTTATAGCTGGTTTGCAGAATTCAAGCGTGGTCGTATCAATCTCAGTGACGAATCTCGCGATGGTCGGCCGTCCACCGCTGTGACCAACAAAAACATCGATGCTGTGCGCCGTATGATTGAAACAGACAGGCATGTGACCTACCATGAAATTCGCGCATCCTTAGAAATAGGCATGAGTCATATACAATTAATCCTACACAAACATTTGGGTGTGAGAAAGCTGTGCTCGCGGTGGATCCCACACAACTTGACCGAGGCTCAAAAAACGGACCGCGTCACTTGGTGCAGTGCCATGCTTACCAGATTCAACGAAGGTGCGTCAAATTTGGTGTGGGACATAGTAACAGGTGACGAAACATGGATTTATTGCTACGATCCCAAAACAAAGCAGCAATCGAGCGTATGGGTCTTTCAAGATGAGCCGAAACCAACCAAAGTGGCGCGCGTGAAAAGTGCATCTAAGCGGATGATTGCTTCTTTTTTTAATAAAACTGGACACGTGGCTACTGTTGCTTTAGAGAATCGTCGTACAGTGAATAGTGACTGGTACACGACCATTTGTTTGCCGGAAGTTATTGACGAACTCCGTAAAAATAACCGTAAACGCCGTATCATCCTGCACCACGACAATGCTAGTTCTCACACGGCCAGACAGACAAACGACTTTTTGAAGGCGAAAAATGTAGAACTCATGAGTCATCCTGCATACAGTCCCGACCTGGCACCTTGTGACTTTTTTCTGTTCCCAAAAATTAAGAACCAATTACGCGGTCAACGATTTTCATCACCAGAAGAGGCTGTCGAGGAGTATGAGTTTCAGAGGTCACCACAGAGGAGTGGCACAAAAGTTTTCAAAACTGGTTTCATCGAATGAAAAAGTGCATAGACGCCAAGGGAGATTATTTTGAAAACCAATAAATTAATTTTGTACCTTTAATAGTATTTTTTCATATTCATTCCGGAAACTTACAGTGCGCCCCACATATGAAAAAAAAAAACGAAAAAAATGCTTTTTAGTTTTCTACTAGTGATTCTGATTCCAATATTTTATTATAGCTAGGGGTTTTAAAGTCACCCTGTATGTAAATATCTACAGTAATAAAGACATTTGGAATTTGGACTTTGGAATTTGCACCGGTGTGGTAGACGGCGTCGGCCATTTTGTAATTACGGACGCTACTCACGCTACATGCATGCATTATATACATACATACCCTATGGTATGTGTTCCTTTACTCAGCCAGCTGTGAGTGCTAGATTCTGGATAGATAAATAGATCAGGCCTAAACCTACCATTTAAAAAAAACAGTATAGGATACTATTATGTTACTGTAGGTACCAAAAACAACCTCTGGGCAGTACACCCTAGAGTATTTTTATGATCCGGAAGCGCTGCGGAGACTGAGCGAATGAGGCTGCTCGCTGAAGGCGACGAGCTGCACGGGGACAGTCGCCGCGCTCCGTAGAGCCGGAGCAGAAGCAGTAGTCATAAATGGCTAGATAAAAACAACATTTATAAAAATATAACCTCAAATTTTAACAAAGTAAACAATCTACATCTCAAAAAGTATACATGGCGAGGAATTGTCCAATGACCAAAGAATTGTCATCCAAAATGATACTTAAGATGCCCTGAAGCTAAGCAAGAATTATATGGTAACATCAAAGTCAAAACACATCGATCTGAAATTATAGGTACTTCATAAGATATTGCATTCAAGGGAAGATTCTGGGACTGGGTAGTCAGTCAACTCGACAAAATATTCAACGATTGGAATGTGCAGGTGAAGTCTACATTTATTGGCTGTCTATGTGGCAAAAAGTACGAACGTCAAAATGTAGATAGATATCATCATGGTCACAATGTTTTAGTGACATGGTACTCGTCACAAAATGCAAATACAATAAAAGGTATGATAGACAAATGCTCGATTGATGTAATGTGCTTAAGACTAAATGAATAATTCCAAATGTCTTTATTAGTGTAGATATTTACAAATACTAAGCAATCGTTATTTTTTGCCATTTCTCTACATTTGACCACTGTGGGAGTAGAAGGGCGTAGAAACTGTCACGGATTGATTTTTAGATCTATTTAAAAAATTGCTTATGCTTAACAAATACAAATATTATAACATGAATAAGCAGGAATAAATTATTACAAAATTATTAGCAGCAAGGTCTGTGTTGATCCAGATTAACTGTGCGTTTTAAATTATAAATTGCTCGAATAGCCCTTTTCTGTAAAAAAAAAATAGTTTGAATATCAGCTGCTTTCCCCCACAACAAGATACCATAGGACATGACACTATGAAAGAAACTAAAATATACGATGTAGCCACATCCGTGTTTTTTCTGATGTTCTTAACAGCGTAAGCGGTAGAACTTAATTTACTAGCTAATTTATCTATGTAGGGTCCTCACTGCAATTTACTATCAATGGTTATTCCAAGAAACTTCGTGTCACTTTCTAATTCTAACATGTTGCTGTCTAAAACTAAACTGGTCTCAACTTGCCTGACATTTGGAAGTGATAATTTGATGCATTTGGTTTTACCAGCATTTAACAATAAATAATTAACTGTGAACCAATTCAAGGTTAAAGACAATACACCATTAACATCATCAAAATTTCCTTTTTGTCTTTCAATTTTGAAGACCATTGAAGTATCATCAGCAAACAACACTATGTCAGTCAATTTCTCCACCATGAAAGGCAGATCGTTAATATATACCTACCAGGAATAAGAAAGGGCCTAATATGGAAGCTTGTGGAAAACCAATTTTTACTCCCGATTCATCACATTTAACGCCGTTGACTTCTGCCTGTTGAAATCTATTGCTTAGGTACCTATTTGTGGTAGATCCAACGCTTCGACAGAACGCAAAAAAACACCGATAGCATCCTGTGCGGCTTCCCATGCAGAATAAATATGAGATATAAGGGTAATACCTGCATCTGTAGTCGATTTACCCCCAGTGAAACCGTATTGTTTGGCGAGGAGTTTTTTTGTACGGTTGAAGTGTGACAGCGTTTGATTGAGTATAATCTTTTCAAAAATTGTACTTAGTTCTGGAAGAGCAGATATTGTTCTGAAATTTCAAGGAATACCCTTGTCTCCCGACTTGAACAGAGATATCAGTTTACTGTGTTTCATGAGGTCTGGGAAAGCTCCATCGTCAACACATTTATTAAATATATAAGCTAGGTGCTATAATTAGTATTATTGAACCAATGACTTTAACTGATATACCCCACAGGTCTTCAGTATTTTTTAAGTTAAGTAATCTATACGTTTTGACAATATATATATGATGAAAATCTACATTACTGATGCTGGTGCTGTTTTTTTTAACAAAGTCTCTGCTTCATAAGGAGATGAATTTAGACGCGCTGTTGTGAGTAAGGGTACATTGGTGAAGAATTTTTCAAAAGCTCGAGCTACCTCAGAGTTGGATTTAACAACATCATCACCTACCTATCTGTAGGAATCATTGTCCCTTGGTATAACTTTGCCAGTTTCACGGTTTATGATTTGCCAAACCATTTTAATTCTAATTGTCAAAGAGTTCAATCTTTTTGTTCTGCTATGGTATTATTATTACGCTACAGTGTAAAAATTTAGTTTAATAAACTTTATACTTATTACTTACATAAGCTAACATGAGCTACGAATGTTAATCAGATTGGTTACTTCAATAAGTATTTAAACTTAAAAATATGTTTGTGTAATTAATATTTCGTTTCTTCTCTATCGCCCAATCTAATTATTATACCTAGTTATTGTGACTTCGCTTCAACTTTACATTACACTTCAAAAAAATTATATTAGTAATCTCTCTGTTCTGCAGTTGTAACTTTTTTTTAAATATTTTCTATCGAATAAAATGTCACATTTCATTCTTTAAACATTTTCAAATAACAAAAAGAAAGGTAAATTGCTTCCTTTCTTCATAAATGCATAAATTTGAATAAGCTTGGCTCGGCCCGCATTCTTTTATTCAACCGACTGTGCCACCCCTCCACCGCGTTGTTAGTGCGCGTGTCTCATGTGCACAGCCGATTTCTGCTAGAAGTGATTTTGACAACCATTGCTTAACAAAATAATCTTCGAAATTATCTAATGCAGTGGATTTGATAGGCACACTACTCACCATTTCAGTCGATCCTTATGAAATTAGATCCGCCGGTAACAATGGCTAATATGACGCTAATTCCGCTAATTTGCGTCCATCTTTAGTCTTCAAATTTAAGTCGCTCGGCTTTTCTCCATAATGCCCTGTAATAATGATAAAAGCATCCACTTGCTTCGCATTCAGCGAAAACTTCTTTAACAGCATTTATTACAGCTTTCTCATAATCAGTTTTATATTTCGTACTCCTTTTTCAGGTACCTAATTAAAGAGGCGCAAATATGTGTTGGTGGTTTTATCGGGAAGCAATGCATACCATGCATATGTACACTGAAGAGCTGATTTAACGGTTTAGAAGCTCCTTTGAATTTTCCATTACCAAAAAACATTTTCTCATCACTTTTAGTTTTTAATATTTTTGTCGCGTATTTGGTGCCGAATGATAAAATTTTATTCATAATTACACACACACAAATATTTCAGAGGTAACATTAAAAGAAAATGCATTTGCAAAGGCGATCTTATCTCTAACTAGTAGTTTATGTGACTGCTACATAATGGAAAGCATTAAAGGTTTCATAATAATATCACTCGAGAGTTTTAATGCCTAATTATGTACAGTTACATACTCTAGTTTATCTACACACATATCATAATCTCTCTTTGATGTGTTCAGGAACCGCATGTTCGACCGGCATTGTGGCATTGATCATTGCTCTGCAGTTGTTTAGCTTGTTCCGTAGTACGAACTTCACAGACAACTAGGGGCGGCCACAGACTATATAGGGATACTTCGTATCCGACGGCCAACTTCCATACAGCAAAAATATGCTTAGAGAAAAAAAAGGTTTAGTGTTGTGTGACATTTGTTTTTTTCTAACTAATATCATCATTGTAGGCTTGGATACTTCGGAATACAGCCAATTCTTTATTTCTTTCACCTACATACTTAGCCTATTCATTTTGAGCCTGCCCACCCCGCGCGAAATCGCCGCTCCATTAATGGAGACGAAAAATTTACTATTTACGCCCTTTGAGTAATAATGTTTTAAACCGTATACATTATTGTAAAATAACGCTGCATATTCAACTAACCTGGTTCGTGGTTTTACAGTATTTGATCTCGCTTCGTCTCCTTTCTGAAGCTGTTTAGAGCCATTGGTTTCAAACTGCATTCTACCGCAGCAGTTGTGACTTGCCTCATAATATTTTTCAATACCTATCCGGACGTAGCCCCTTCACGTCATAGAAAGCCGCTGGTTGTTGCTACTTATAAACGGCTCTTTTTAACATGAAAACAAGCGCATGATCAGCAAACCTCTTTTTTCTTTTACTCAATTCGACATAGTCTTTAATGTTCTAATTTTTCATGAAGCAAGTTAATTAAATTTAAAGAAATAAAAATGGAGAGGGAGAGACAAGTTTGTTTGTACAAACTTTGATATCTAATTTAAATCTGTGCGGCTCACCACCACAGACTACAAAAGAATCGTAAAGCTGACTTGCATTTTTAGCTAATCACAGGCAAGGAACATTTTATTAAAACTTCACCTGACACTAATCCAATATGACGTCTAAACAAACTTTTCGTTTTGTGAAGATAGACGGCCGACGCATACGGGCGTCGGCGTTCGAAATTTGAATGTCATAATATGACAAATTATTTATCAATATTCAGATAAGATATGAGTTTTTACCAAGAAGTTTATCATTATGCTGGTAGAGGGTTTATGATACGTGTGTAATAGATAATAGTAGTTTATGTGACTGCTACATAATGGAGGGCATTAATACTCGAGAGGGGGTTTATATCACTCGAGTTTTAATGCCTAATAATGTACAGTTACTAACACTTGTTTATCTACATAAATATCATAAGCTCTCTTTGATGTGTTCAAGAACCTCATGTTCGACCGGCATTGTGGCATTAATCATTGCTCTGCAGTTGTTTAGCTTGTTCTGTAGTACCACCTTCACAGACAAACTAGGGGCGGCACGCAGGCGGGCGTCGTCGTTCGAAATTTGAATGTCATAATTTGACAAATTTTGGTATATTATGGACATAATGATCAATATTCAGATAAGTGATCAATATTCAGATAAGAAATGAGTTTTTACCAAGAAGTTTATCATTATGCTGGTCGTAACGTGTGGTTTTTGTAACGTAAAGATATTTCTTGCAGCAAACTAAGGCATTAAGTATAGGAAATAGTATCATAAAAGGCACACACAATAAATAGAATCAATAAAATGCCTAGGAATAAATTAAATAGGTACCTATAAAATAGAGCCATAAATACTAAATAATTAACGATATATACTACTGCATAAACTCTACATATAATATTATAAATATAAATACGAAAGAGAGAGGTAGAGCCCTTTAATATGTTTCTTAAAAGAGAAGAGTGGGACCTTCTCTTATAGTCTCGGCGACGACGAATCGGACGCCACCCAAAGTCTTTGAGATATTGAGAATCTTGGTCGAATTTGCGCAGTCCGATGATAAACCGAATCCCGAGATTCTGAAGTCGCTCGAGTTTATTCAGTTTCTTTTCGTTCGCTCGCAAGAATGATATAGATTTTGACACATGCACGTGGTGTCGCTTACACCTTTCGACTCTTGTACGTTTTTACCGTGATACGCGTAAATGCGAGTTCATGTTGGCATTTATACTTTATGTCGCTTGTTCGATTGGACCGAGACACATTTTAACTCCTGTTCATTTTAACTTAAGGTACGGACAGACATGCTCATAAATAGGCATGCTGTAAAGTAGCATGCTTAGCAGGTGTTAATACATGCTAGCAATAAGCATTCTTCTAAATAAGCGTGCTCAAAGCAAACAATTGGACACACATGCCATTTAAGCACGGGCTCTCGGCCAAAATGAAAGTTTCGCAAGAAAATACTAATCAAAACAGTGGTTCCGTACGAAGATATCACAGTGCCAGTTCTATCCGTACAAAAGTCAATAAAATAATCTTATTGATTGCAACGCAATTGTTTAAGAACGTCTAAAATAAAGAACAAAAAAAGGACGATTTGGGTTCGTGACTGGATAAGTAGAAGAGAAACCGTTGGAGCAAGTAATCGATTATGGGCAGAAATGCAAGACGAAGATGTCGGCAATATAAAAATCATTTACGCATGCTGCCACAGAAATTTGATGAGCTTCTTTTTAAAATTGAGAGTGTGCTATTCCAGCTAAAGTAAAACTGGAAATAACATTGAGATATCTAGCTCTCGAAGACTCTACACATTATCAGCACTTTACAGGGTGGGAAGATCTACAATATCTGAATTTATACCAGAAGTTTGTGCTGCAATATACATGAGTTTAAAGAATTATATGCGGTTAAGTAAGACATTGCTATGAATATTTAAACATTTTATTTCGTTTCATCATGTAATCATTAATAAATCGAAATGGTAGCGAATAATTTACGACTATTTCCATGCTTCACTCTACAAATCAATTTGATCATGTTTTTGTTGCGATTGAACACTTTATGCATCTGTGTCGTTTTGTGTGTTCAAAGCTTCCAGGGTTTTTGTATTCGAAGTTGGACGTATGGAAATTTATGGAATAAGTGATGGGTTGAATGGTTGAAGTTTGTGTCTACAGGCCACCGAGGGATGAAAAAGGCCATGGCAATTTCGAAATATTTGAGAAAATTATGGAGGAAGCCCTCATTAAACTTTGTAACTAAAAAAACTAAACAGAAAAAAGTTAATTATTTGTGGCGATCTTAATGTAGATCTGCTTGTAGATACAACACTGAAGCGACGATTAATAACTCTGTTCAAATCATTTAATTTATGTCATGTATTTCTAGAGCCGACTAGAATTACACTTACAAGCCAAACTTGCTTAGATAACGTTTTTTGTGACTGTGCATTCACAAGTAAAAGTGTAATTAACTGCTTACCCTCCCTTCACAGTGGTCAAACAGTTTCATTCCCAATTACTATTAAGGATAAGACTGGTCCAACATTTTATAGGCCTATTACATCCCATAGACTAGAGACATATACGAAAAACTTAGATATAAATTTGCCAGTACCGGATTTTAATGAACAGAACCCAAACAAAATCTACTCAGACTTCTTCAACATTATTCAGACAGAATTCAATAAAGTTTTCAAATTAAAGAAAGTCAGTGACTACAACGGTAAATCTAAATTTAATGAATGGGCAACGTTTGGAATTCGTAAAAGTAGAGTTATCTTGTATGACCTTTATGATCAAAAAACCTATAACTTTGATGGAAAATTTCATGACTATGTTAAAAAATATTCCAAAACTTTCAAGTTGGTTTGTAGAACTGCAAAAACTTTACACATTAATAGAAAAATTCAAAATTCAAATAATAGAATGAAAACAGTTTGGTAAATAATAAACTGGCAAAGTTATACCAAGGGACAGTGATTTCTGCCTAAAGATAGGTGATGATGTTGTTAAATCCAACGCTGATGTTGCTCGAGCTTTTGAAACATTCTTCACCAATGTACCCGTACTCACAACGGACAGTCTAAATTCATCTCCATTTGAAGTAGAGACTTTATTAAAAAATAACACTAGCGTCAGTAATGCATATTTAAAATTTCATCATGTATATCCCCAGGACATTGTCAAAACGTTTAAATTACTTAACTTAAAAAATACGGAAGACCTGTGGGGTATATCAGTCAAAGTCATTGGTTCAGTAATTCTAGTTATAGCCCCACACTTAGCTTATATATTCAATAAATGTGTTGACGATGGGGCTTTTCCAGACCTCATGAAACACAGTAAACTTATACCGCTGTTCAAATCGGGAGATAAGAGCGATCCTTCAAATTTCAGACCAATATCTGTTCTTCCAACACTAAGTAAAAGATTATACTCAATCAAATGCTCTCACACTTCAACCGTACAAAACAACTCCACGCTAAACAATATGGTTTCACTAGGGGTAAATCGACTACGGATGCAGGTATTACCCTTGTATCTCATATTTATTCTGCATGGGAGGCCGCACAGGATGCTATCGGAGTTTTTTGCGACCTGTCGAAGGCGTTTGATTGTGTTGATCATAATACGCTATTAATTAAATTAAATCATTACGGAGTTAGAAATAAAGCGTTGGATCTACTAAGATCATACCTAAGCAATAGAAATCAAAAGGCAGAAGTTAACGGCGTAAAATCTGATGGATCGGGTGTTAAAATTGGCGTTCCACAAGGTTCCATATTAGGCCCTTTCTTATTCCTGGTATATATTAATGATCTGCCTTTCATGGTGGAGAAATTAACTGACATAGTGTTGTTTGCTGATGATACTTCAATGGTCTTCAAAATTGAAAGACAAAAAGGATATTTTGATGATGTTAATGGTGTATTGTCTTTAACCTTGAATTGGTTCACAGTTAATAATTTATTGTTAAACGCTGGTAAAACCAAGTGTATCAAATTCTCACTTCCAAATGTCAGGCAAGTTGAGACCAGTTTGGTGTTAGACAACAGCACGTTAGAATTGGTAAATGTTACGAAGTTTCTTGGAATAACCATTGATAGCAAATTGCAGTGGGGACCCCACATAGATAAATTGGCTGGTAAATTAAGTTCTGCGGCTTACGCTGTTAGGAACATCAGACAAAGCACGGATGTGGCTACATCTAGGCTAGTATATTTTAGTTACTTTCATAGTGTGATGTCCTATGGTATCTTGTTGTGGGGGAAAGCAGCGGATATTCAAACTATTTTTATTTTACAGAAAAGAGCTATTCGAGCAATTTATAATTTAAAACGAACAGACTCCTTAAGAGAGCTTTTTAAAGAAATTGACATACTAACAGTAGCTAGTCAATTTATTTTCGAAAATATAATGTATGTACGCAATAACCTTACAACATTTTCCAAACTTAGCGACAGCTGTAATGTTAACCTAAGAAATAATCACAGACTATGTGCGCCCCGTTTTAGACTCGCGAAGGTTAGCAATTCTTTCAAGGGTCAGTGCATTCTCTACTACAATAAGATACCTCTGGAGATTTTGAAATTGCCATTTGAGCAATTTAAAAAGCATGTTAAAGCGACTTTGTCGAAAAAGGGATATTACAATGTTCAAGATTACTTAAATGACAGGACTGTATGGGGTTAATCTGGCTCAACACAGACCTTGCTGTTAATAATTTTGTAATTATTTATTCCTGCTTATTAATCATAACAATTAAATTTTTCATATTTGTATTAGTTAAGCACAACCTATTTTTAAAAGAGATCTAAAAATAAATCTGTGGGAGTTTCTACGCCCTTCTTCTCCCACAGTGGTCCAATGTAGAGAAGAGGCAAAAAATGACGTTTGCTAAGTATATGTAAATATCTACAGTAATAAAGTACTTTGACTATTGACTATTGACTAAAGTCGGAAAGGTGTATTCGAAGTTGGACGTATGGAATAATTGATGGTTGAATGTTTGAAGTCGGAAAGGTGTTGGTTTGTGTTTTAGAAGTTGGACGTAAGGAATATGTGATGGGTTGAATGTTTGAAGTCGGAAAGGTGTTGGTTTGTGTATTCGAAGTTGGAAGTGTAGAATATGTATGGGCAGATAAATTTGGGTATAGTGTCGACGTCTAGCTGACGTCAATATTGTTTGTTTTTCATTCTGTACGCCTAACGCTTCGTATAATGGAAGTTGTCGCAATTGAGATGCTACGTTTTTTCCAAAATGATGGAATTCCGTCTTCTTCGTTACGGATATTTATCGCAGAAGATGTATTATCAAAGCGATTTAAAGCCTCAGCGACTCCAACTGATTCTTATGGTTTCTCACTTTTCTTCAACTTCCTGAATATTCGCCCGAGATGCGAGATGAGCCCGATTGATCTCGCTCAGTTTGAGTGCTCGACGGTGTCGGCGAAGGTGTTGGCGACGCTGCTGGTAGCGATATTATGTTTGAGTAATTAGCATTAGCTGATTGAGAATGCTGTGATGGTGTATCTGACCCATGTAAAAAAATACAGTTGTTAGCTGTTACGTATTTAAATAATATTGCGATGTAAGGTATTTAGGTACTATAAGAAGGGATTGCACTTGTACATAAGTAATTATATTAAATGTTTTAGGTTATGTTATCATTTTGTTACAGATTCCTTGCTATGAAGAATGGAAGCGAATTGAACACGGATTTCGAACTAATTTTCCAGGATGTGTTGGAGCGATTGAAGGAAAAAAACATAAATATTTTTGCACCTAATGACGGTTAAGATAGGTAACTATAAATATTACAAAGTGCCCACAGCATTAAACTCCTGAAATTAGTTGATGCTGATTATTGTTTCTCGTATGTGGTTATGGAACTAATGGAAGGGCTTCTGATGGAGGAGTTTTTAAACGATCTAACTTGGGACGAAGCTTGGAAATAAATACTCTCAATTTACCGGAGCTGCTTTTCCTCTTAAATCTTATATTATGAAGCCATATGGAACAACACCAACGCATACTGAAAAAATATTTAACTTATTTTCACAATTGGCTTCGAAAAACATCCGATATGTACCGATATGTATGTATTACCCAACGATCTGGTAATTTTGAAGATATACAACGACATGTTGTTATACAAGGAGCATGGAGAGATCAATTGCGCACTGCCTTGGAAAGCTTCCCGGCAACACGAAGTAATCACGCCTATCGACAAGCAGTTGCAATAATAAACGCTTATGCACAACTTTTCGAAACAACAGCGGCAGTGCCATGGCAAGAACATATGATCAACATAAAAAATAGATAGGTTCTCACCAATTCAAATTCAACAGTTTCACGGTAATCGTTGTCGTGTCTCCGATAAATGATGCCATTTCTGTAAACCATACCATGGGTGGTTTAAACACCTCGTTGGCACCAGCGCCGGACTGCCTGGAACTATTTCTATTACTACTACTTGCTAAAAAACTACCTCGCATTTTTTTTTTCATTCAACCTGATATGGGCAGCAGGTACTTACATAGGGGGTCGTTCACAAATTACATCGCAAAATTCTCATAATTTCAAACTTTCTTTGGGGCACTTTTTCCTCAGATGAACTGTTTCAAAGTTAAAGCAATGCATGATAAAAAAGTGAGGTGAATAACACACTTCTCATTTTCTGACCCATATCCTTCACAACGATTGGGAATAGGTAAAAAGTAGAATGTCATGATCAAATAAAAAAAGCATGGTTGTGAACACAGTTTGTCATGTCAAACTAAACTAAGTTAAAATGAAAAAAGTTATCGAGTGAAGGTTGTTGTGAATTAAAATGAAAAATTGGTTTCGAGGCGAATTGAAAAGAAAACGGTTTTAAAAAATAGGGTTGGGTTTTATATAAGTACGCACGAAGTTTGAAGTTTGGAGTACTTAGGTCCATAGCGATCCTCTTATACCATTTTCCAATTAAGGAATACCAATTTAAATACTTCGAATTTTTTTGTATAATTACGTGATTTTTACATCTTTGTAAAATTCGGACCGTCGAATGTCAAAATCGGATATTAGTAGGTACATGTTTTTATTCAAATGACAATAGACATTGCAGCGGTGGAGAGCGGCATCAGCCATTGCCATGAATGCCAGACAATCGCCCTCATGACTCATTCCGTCTCCATGTGCCAGTGCCATGAAACCTACCATTTTTAAGACAGGATAGGTAAAGTAAAGTAAAAGTAAAAAGGTTACTATTAGGTTAGTGCCTCCCCCTACCCCTCTACTCCCCCTAAATTCGTGCGTACTTATATAAAATATTACCCGAAAAATATATCTACCTGCTACTCAGGCGATCAATGTATAGATAGACGAATGCCGTCTTAGCTGCTGTCTGTGCTAATGCCTGACGCTTGGCGGCCACGGTCCTTCTGACAGCCTTGTCGCCGCAGTCCCCGCAGCTGGCTTTTTCTGCTTGTTGGCTGGCAACTGCGCTTCCTTGCTGGGGAACTTGCTAGTGAGCGGCAGCAGGTCCGCCATGCACTTGAGCTTGGCCCGAGCTTGTCATGCACCGAACACTATCCTGCCATCTTGCCTTTAGTCGACCACACATTGCTTATGCCGAAGTGCTTCCTCGCCGCCACAAACACGTCGTGTCGAGGTTTCGTGAGGAACTCGGAGATATTTATTCTAGTCCCTTTGAGGTACTTCTTGCTGTTCCACACTTTCGCACGCTCTCTATGGGATGCGAAAAGGACAAGTATAGGCATGGTCTTGTCCCCATGGTGCCAACCAAGGCTATGGGTGACGTGAACAGCACTCAGACACTCCGTTGGGACCTTGAGCTTGTTACAAAATATGCTGCGGATGGCTTCACCTGGCTCAACACCAGAGTTCTCCTCCACACCATGAAGCAGCAATATCTTGCGGCGGGTCCCCATCTCGTGTTTGACCAAACCGCGGGTGAACAGCTCCATTTGACTTTTCGACATTTTGAGATAGATGCACACAAATGATTTGAAATCGGAGAAGAGAATCGGATATGCCAGCAAGATCAGTTGGATTAACCAGTACAGTTGCCGACTTGAGATCGTTCTCATATTTGCCAATGCGCTCGATGATTGTAGAGACAATATTGTCCATGTTTTTGGAAAGTTCGGCGTAGATATCCATGGTTTATGATGACAGTTAACTGTATGACTATTTAGTTAAGTGTCAGGATTTTCAACTTGATGTGTGTAGTCTAGGTCAGTTATATTATAAATATATCACCAATTAAATGATTAAAATAATTAAAGCCAAATAGTATGTGTTATTTTTCCGCCTACCCGCACGAAAAAAATCTTGTGTAAACATTAGACTGAAATGCCCACAATTTAAATAATTTGCAAAATGTCGTCATTAATATGAATCGGTCATTATTTCATTATAAATTACATCAATCCAATCATCACATTTACTGAAATAAAATAATTATTTTATTGTTGGGGGTTTCTTTCAATTACTTAAACAATAAGTATAAAAATGTGTACCTTGTGACTTATGATTCGCACCATCAACAATAACAACGAAAAAACTTGCAGAATGTATACCTAACATTGTTTACAGAGACTTCGACCAGGTTCGATTCCCGGTTATCTATAAAAAGTCATTATTATTAAATCTAAAATCGAAGCCAAGGTAAGAACAGATGTCGCTATATCTCATAGTTTCTGACTTATCATTTGGATTGATCAACCTGTATAGATGACATGACAGTGCTTTAATGATTTGAGTAAAGCCGTAGGCGCCCCGTGGTACATGCGCAACGTAGATCACGTAGATAGTGACTTGGGATTCCCCACGGTAAAGCAATATATGAAAGAAGTGTCCGAAGCCAAACGCTACTTCAATAATGTATCTAACCACCCAAACCCGCTTGTCATACATACCCGCTTGTACGAACCGTCCTCAGAGCAGACATAAATAAGAAACATCTCTACCCATAAAAGACGCCCCAAAGACGTCCTCCTAGAACCGGAGGACGGTACCACAATAGCTCTTAAATCTACACCACACCCCGCCGCTCAGGCACGTCAACTCGACGTAGGCTGTGTTCTCAAAGCATTACAGCCTCTCAGATACTAAATTTGGATTGAAAGATATCGCCGTCTTCATTCTCTTGATCCCCCCGATCCATAGCTTCCTCTCACCCCCCTTTTTGAACCTCCCGACTGAGGCTAGATCCCCCATAAAAGTCTCAATAATATATTAGAATAGGCTAAAACTTAAATAACTATCTCATAGTAGCGGGGGCCATCTGCCCCCCTAACACGTCGCTATCATGCCCTGACTATGAGCTGATGTCCACTAATAAATTCGGGTAAGCAGCCTTGGGGAGCAATCGTGTGCGTTTCGATTGCTCGGCCAAGTTATCGAAGCCTAATATGAAATGCACCAATATTTAGACGGTATTTGTCGATTTCTAAATCTGCAAATTAAAAATTTGTCGGGGCAGTAATAAATAAGTTATAAGCATTTTAAGTTGGCCGCGCGAACGAAACGCGCTGGATTGCGCGGCCATGGAGATCTCGTTAACTACTATGGCTAGAGATCTAATTCCTTTTGTCAATTAAAGAGTCTATTTTTCGATAATTGTCGGTGAAAGAATAATGAGGAAAAGTTAAATACTTTCGGAAATATGCATTTCCCAAGATTTGGCCGCGCAATCCTCCTCTTACGATTTTCTTATTCTTGATTATTTCCAAAATACGAGACTGCCGACAGTCAAAACATGGCCTAATAAGAAATGCACCAATATTGAGACGGTATTTGTCGATTTCTAAATCTGCAAATTAAAAATTTGTCGGGGCAGTAATAAGTTATAAGCATTTTAAGTTGGCCGCGCGAACGAAACGCGCAGGATTGCGCGGCCATGGAGATCTCGTTAACTACTATGGCTAGAGATCTCATTCCTTTTGTCAATTAAAGAGTCTATTTGTCGATAATTGTCGGTGAAAGAATAATGAGGAAAAGTACTTTAAATACTTTCGGAAATATGCACTTCCCAAGATTTGGCTGCGCAATCCTCCACTTACGGTTTTGTTATTCTTGATTATTTCCAAAATACGAGACTGTCGACAGTCAAAACATGGCCTAACAAACGTCACGCCTTTCCCCACATGGCGTGCCACAAGCACAAAGCGCCCACATATGTCTAGCCGATAACTCGACCACTCAATTTCGCAAGAGAGGCGGCCACCCCATCGCCATCTACCATGAGCATATCCGTGTCTACTCAACGTATGGTTTGTCCCATAGGGTATTGGGCACATTAAAGCCGTTAACTCGCACGACATGGGGCCAGGCCATCACCATCTGTCATCCTAACATAACATAGCGTCACGCTTTTTACCATAAGGGGGTGGCAAGGCACAATTGTACTCAAGTTTAGTCAGTTATTCAATCCTCGATTTTGCGTGACAGAGGGCTAGCCCATCACCGCAGGTTTGGAGATTAAAGGTTTCCTCGCGATGTTTTATATCATCATCTTTGAGCAAAATCGTAACCACACAATGTGTGGACGTCTCGTTCACGAATCGACGTCGTCGCGGTTGTCAACAGCAACAGATACTCCAGTGCACACGCAGCATCGAAATTGGAGCTGCCTCGGAAAAGACGCGCTAAATTTAGCTCGGCTCGCCGCGAGGAGGGGAGTGTGCTTGTCGCTGCCGAAAACTCGGCAGAGCCGCTCCGGTCGCGTCGCGGACTCCACATTCCAACATCGTCGCTGTGCTGCAAGTGCAAGTGACTGAGTGACCGCTTTCCACCTGTGCGACGTAAGTGAAACCAAGTGAAGTGCCGTGAAAGTGCGTGAAAGTCCTGAAGGATATCACCTAGGTGGTCTAAAAATAGGAGGAGCGGGCCAAAGGCACGCGCGGAAATAGAAGTCGCCATGTATAGTGCGGATAACGTTACAAGGCGGATGCGCCCGCCCAAGTGAAACGTTTGCCGCCCTGATTTGGATTTTTTCATGTATCTGTAGCACATTTTACACTGCACACAACTTTTTTTTGTAGCTTCACACAATTTTATTAGGTATCTGCTTATTTAATTGATTTTTGTGCCTCAGAGAAGTGTTTCAGGAAGTGTAGGGATATGTTATTTCAAGATATTAGAAAAAGAAAATTGCCTTTATATCCTACACAGAAACCTACAAATTAAAAATTGCTTTCAGACACTTATGGCCTGTTTCAATAAGTTCCGATAAGCTCTATGTGATCGATTCATCTATGATTTTCCATACAAAATGTATGATTTTATCTGTTCAATAGGGCTTATCGTGACTTCTTGAAACAGGCCCTAAATACGAAGGTATCGTCAAAGCTCCAATAAGATTAAAGTTCTTCAAGTTACTTCGGTAGGCAGCTCCATATAGTTGACCTAGAAATTTAAATCTAATCATGGGAATGTCCTTGAGAAAGGATTTCTCAAGGACAATTGACATGATACCGCGTTTGTCGAAGGACATGATAATATAGAGACATATAAATATAATAGATAATATAGATACCTCTAGGTACCTACCCCAAATGCGTTGGTGAATTAAAATGACCTGAAGAGACCAGAGACTTGACGAGTCCTTATGATTAGGAAGTTGTATTTGAGGAACTGGTATGAGTAGATTAAAATCATAACGAGTATGTTACAACAAGGATACTGGAAGTATTAAACCGAACTGACTGCTACCGGAAACACTAATCCACTTTAAAATGTAACAATTAAATTAATGACAGCGATATTGGTAGATAAAGCTAAGAAAAATCAACAGATGGACAAATTTAAAGATGTTTATTAAATTGTGGATTCGGTACCCATCCTAAGTAGATAGGTAAAATGAATACTATTTACCAAAAAAAGACGCTGAATAATGTAATAGATACCAATACTTAAAACAATAAATTAGAGTAAATCAAAACAACAATTAATCATTAGATATCTCTGTTTGCAAAAGTTTCCAACTTTCTGTGAGGTATTTGACACGTTAGCCAACATCGAAAATATCGAAAAAAGTCTGCGGACGTTACATAAAATCGACATTCAAGGCGCCACGTAATTCTAAATGTTTCGCGGACATTTCGGCCGCTGTGAAATCCAATTTTACACTTTCTTTGAACGAATGCCAACATAGCTGCAGAGGTGTACCTACTTACACGATGGCTCGAAAGATAAAACCGCTAAAAATATACCGTCGTCATAAACAATAAGCACGTTTAATTTTGCGTCAAAGTTTCCCACCCACGCGCATTTTTTCTAAATTTTGGCACCGATGACCGCGATGAAAGACGAATCGATTTTGGAATCTCCGATACACATCGCTCGGTAAACAATGATTGGCAATCGATGAATGATATTTCGGGAAATGGAATGATAGCTAGACATCAACATGTGGTTCAAATTGCGTTGCAGAGATTCATAATATTGGCAATTCATTAGTTTAATCTAAACATCAGATGTCAACACACATGATTGAAAAATAAATAGGTAGGTAATTTAAGTATTTGGCACTCAGGATATGATGGAATCCATGCGACACGTTAATTATAACTTCAGCTAAACATACAAGTTTAAGCCACACTATTCACATGTTAAGGAAATTTTCTTCAATTTTCAGAAATAACCTACCAACATGTCTGACGAGGAAGAATACTCGTAAGTATAACACATAGAGATTTTTTAAATGTTTACTCAGTATGGGAAAGGTAAACAAAGCAAAGATAAACTCACACATACTTACAAAACAAAACATTACATGTGAGCTCAAACCTTACCGCCCCTGTGTTCAAATATTTGTTTATCAATAGAATAGGTATGAATCCCTAAATGCTACCACAAAACGATGTATTTGTACGATTATATGTACATTGATTTGTAAGAGATTAATGTTATAAAGGCACAATGTTTGTCAATAATGCATCCAATTCGACCTATGTTCTCCCTTTATGTTAAACGTCACTCTATGTTACTTGTGTAAAACGTAACGACCATTTGTGTTGTAACTGTGTTAATCTTTGATGTAATCCACAGTGGCTCCGAGGAGGAGGAAGTAGAAGAAGTCCACGAGACGTAAGTATACTGCTCCATTCAAAATCTCCCTTTCAGACTCATCTGGTTCGCATTAGAATGGTTGATTTTATTGAGTTCAGCTTAGATAGGAGTGGTTGCCGCAGCACTGCCTTCGCTCGATATCTTCAGATAGTCTTGTTAAAGAGGACTCGCGAGAGAACCTTCTTCAGTAGATCTTCAGCTTAGCCGAATAGAGTGAACTTGAGAGGCATGACAGTTTGTCCCCATTTCTTCAAACCCAGCTCTTGGGCTTTTTGCACGTCACCAAAACCCTTTCTCTTTTGTTACAGGAAGTAAGTCGCGTGCCCTTTAGGCTGAGTCAGCTCGCACTGACTTCGCTAATTTAGTACCTATAAGTTCTGCGCTTAATCCTATGCTTTGCTTCGTTGATTGCGCTTCTATCGCTTTTCAGAAACTCACACAGTTAGGGGCTCAGCTGCTGAAAATTGCGCTTCACTAAATCTGGATACCTTTCACATTTCCATAACCCTTTGGTTTTCACTTCTTGAGATGAAAGATCAAGATAACAGTATAACATCTACATAAATAAAAGCAGTGAGTAGCACTGATCTTTCTGTGTTTCTGGTTGGTTTGTTATAACATGGAAAGCTTCGTCTACTTGTTGTCGGAGAATTGCAATATCAATATAGTTTATATGTCTAATCGTGCCCTTTTCTGTTTTCTCCATTGCTGCTGCCGTTTGAACTTGAAGACCTGCTCATAAACAAGAGTAAGTAAAACCATGAGTATAACTTTCGTAGGAACCTACTACCGACGCTTTGCATAACATAATGATGTTTGTTTTGTATTACTTCGCGGCCGTTAGCCCAAGGCAGGGTTCAATTGGCGTTATAACTAACTCTAGAATGTATCATCTGGTGCTTTAAATTTAGGAAAATGATGCGATAGAATCAGGTATTCGCTTATAGCAACATCGTTTGTCGGAGTTCCGCAAATAACTCTATCGCTGCTTTGTATTTATTGTTTCTTGCTATATTCTATAGACCAAATGTAAAGTCATGTAGAGGCTGACTGTTGTTTTCTGTTTCTAGGAGTAGACCATCGATCGCGTAAGTTACACCGCTCTCTGTGGTGTCACTAACATTACCCTCTCATTAACTTTAAAAGGTGCGGGCGCACAATTTTCTGGGATCATTCGCTGAATTCCAAAATTAACATCTGAACAGATGACCGTACGGTAAACGAATAAGCCGCAGGCCGTCGGCGGTCGCTATTTATATCTGGTTGGTAGGCGTTCTATTTCTGAAATTGTGTTGTGCTGCGCCCGTACTGAAATGCAAAGAAACAAGATGTCGGTCATCGAGCCAACGGTCGAGTGGCTCGGACGAGCTCCTGGATCGTTGCATCCTAACATTACCAACGCATGATCATTATGTTTTATGTGTCTTTGTATATCACCAAAATGGTAACTACTATACTCCTCATGAATTGTGGTAATTTTCCACCGAAAATACACAAATGGATATTCAAATTCAATACTTTGAAGACTCTACACATACAATCACGACAATATTTAATCAATCAAAGATAATATTACTACTATCATTAATTTGTGAAGTCGTATTTGAAATTAAATATATTGTAATAATTCCCTTAACAGATTTGTAGAAGTGTTAACAGTTCTAATACGTGATCAAAACGTGCATTTTAATTTTAGTGACGAGCTAACCAGAAAAGACTATAATTTTCTACATTTCTAACTTGGATGCTGCGAACACGCTGTCAAGGCAAGCGTAGCAGCAACCGAATAATGACCTAATCAACGTAGACAAAATGCTAAATACAATCACCATAATACATGTCACACGATGTAAATATTTATTAACCGTTGCAATAACGGTATCCATCCTAACATTGAAATATATGTGATTGGAGACAATCATTAATTTCATGTTACAATTTTCAGGGGCGAGGGCGACCCAGAATTCATCAAGGTGAGAAAAATCGATGTTGTTTTAACTTTCTAAATAAATAATTTGTGTAAACAAAACCATTTCGAAATCAGAGAATAAATCAGTTGCAATAATAACCTATATAGTACTTGAAGTAAAACTTCTGTAAGTCTCTTGACGAACACTCAAAAACTTTATAAAACTTTTTGAGTGTTCGTCAAGAGATAAAAGGGAAGGGGACTTACGATTAATGCTGAATAAGCAAAAAACATATGACATTATTATACTTATTATCGATACCATACTTTGTTGACATTTTATACTCGTGTATTAACAATTTAAATTTGAATTTTATCTTGCCCTGTATTTTACCAATAAATCTATTTCAATGTTTCATTGTTTCAACTATGTCCCCCAGATAACTGTTTAGTGCATAGTGATGGCTTATCTATCTAACCAGCTATATTATTGCCACAGCGTCAAGACCAGAAGCGGTCAGACTTAGACGAGCAACTGAAGGACTACATCAACGAATGGCGCAAACAAAGATCCAAGGAGGAGGAGGAGCTGAAGCGCTTGAAGGAGAAGCAGGCCAAGCGCAAGGTATGGTCCTTGAACAAAAGGATCTTCATTATGATTCAGTAAAATCCACTAGTCTATTCCACTACTGTTTTTGTTATATTCGTACAAAGTTTTTCATCAACTCGTGATTGATCACAAAATTATACAAAATACATAATACCCTCAATACCTCTTAATTTGGTGAATACAGACGCTACCAAATGGTCAAAAGGCCCAAACAGCATCGTTTAAAAAGTTTGGTCATGGATGGAAATGATACCATAGCGTCTTTTGGGTTAAAGTTTACTTCGACAACACATTTTAAATACAAATTATTTCACAAAAAATGGAAGTACTTCTCCTGTCCAAATGTAATTCCTTTGGTAACACATTTTACGCCTACAGGTATCCCGCGCCCAAGAAGAGAAGCGTCTCGCCCAAATGAAGAAGGAAGAGGAAGAGAGGAGAGTCCGCGAGATTGAAGAGAAGAAACAACGGGACATTGAGGAGAAGAGAATGCGCCTCGAAGAGGCCGAGAAGAAGAGACAGATCATGCTAGCCGCCATGAAGGAAGCCAGCAAGACTGGTCCCAACTTCACCATTCAGAAGAAGAGCGACAACGTAAGTAAATGTAAATCTAGACTAATAAAAGTCCCCACCGAAGAGCACAGGCCTTTACTAGAATTCGAGTAAGAGCGAGCCATAAAGCACAAGCACGAGTATCAATGAAATTTCTTAGATAGATCTACATATTGCAAACGGAGAGATTCAATGTTGTAACTTTGATCCTTCTGAATTCTGATTGGCCGGTTACTCATCAGGAAGAGATAAGAGAACTCTGCTAGATATAATTACTTACCTATTTCTGCCTTCTATTTGTACAGTTAGCCTTCTGTAGTTTCTAGTGTGTAACAAGATTTATTTAATCTTAGAAATGGCTTATTCTAGTTACTGTTTTGTCAAATGATTATCTTGAATTATCGTCGCTAAAACCCCTTTTTTCCACAGTTCGGCATGTCCAGCGCACAGCTCGAGCGCAACAAGACCAAGGAACAGTTGGAGGAGGAGAAGAAGATCTCCCTCTCTATCCGCATCAAGCCCCTCAGCATCGACAACCTCGGCACTGAGAAGCTGAAAGTGAAGGCCCAGGAACTGTGGGACTGTATTGTCAAACTCGAGACCGAGAAATACGATCTCGAGGAGAGGCAAAAGAGGCAGGACTATGACGTGAGTTAGAGACAGTTAAACCTATAATTTTATTTGTAATTAGTAATGTCTTTATTGTGCTACACGTAACATACAACAAAAATCTAAATCAAAATCAAAAACAAAAAAGACTTTGGCTAGTTTAGGATGGGTCAAGTTAGATAACACACGTCATTGCTAAACGTAGCATTATTGATTTTAAAAGTTAAGTGATCTAACTATGAAACTAACATTAAACTTTATAATAGTAAAAGCTACAAAATTGAATGTTATGAAATTGGGAGGCTTAAAATCACGGTACAAATTCTGCAATTTTTGTCAACAGTTAAAAGAACTTAAAGAAAGACAGAAGCAGCAGCTGAGACACAAGGCCCTCAAGAAGGGTTTGGACCCTGAAGCCCTCACAGGCAAGCACCCAGTAAGTAAACCATTTGATATTTTTTTAAAGTAAGCTAAATATAAATGAAGATGAGACGGCCAATATAGCGTACTACGCCCTCCGGCGAGGTGGATTGATGATAAAGGTGACACGTAGCTAGATGAGACAGAAGGAGGATCGCAAACGATGGCGTACAGAAAAGTCTGGCGTCCTGCGGTAAACTGCTATAGGCAGAAATGATGATGATTTAGAAACCAGAATATACACCCTAGAATAAGGAGAAATTGAGTAAGAATTGCAGAAGTTTTAACCAAAGTAATATAAACAACACACGCACAGACATGATCGATTTGAATGACGAGTTCGCGAGGTGGCCATTACTCAACAGTGGGTTTCCCAACCGACTGATGTCGATGATGATGATGAACACAAACTGAATGTACTATCTATTATTTCACAGCCCAAAATCCAAGTCGCCTCCAAATACGAGCGGCGCGTAGACACACGGTCGTATGACGACAAGAAGAATCTGTTCGAGGGTGTAAGTATAACGATTGCAAATCATGTTAATGGAGATACGAAAGGAAATCTGGCGAGATTTAAAACTTTCGAATTTGATTTAATTAATATCCACTTAATTACTCATAATGGTAACAGGTTAAAAACAGATGATTTGTGGAAAATAAAAACAAATTCAGAACCGCACCTAGAAATACCACACCAGCTATTTGATTGCTGAGTACGGGAAATGATCATAGCATTACCTCACGGCAATCCTATTAATGTTAAACAATACAATTACAATTGTTTTAAATACAGGGTTGGGATAATACCTACGCAGAAATTATGGACAGAATCTGGAACGATAGGATGGAACAGTTTATGAACCGCACTAAAAGTAAGCGAAGCCCTAGTTTGGTCACTGTGGATTTCGTTTTGGTCATTATGGCTGCCCCTTTTGGTCCATATGTGGTTAACCCGTTGATGCTCGTGATGCCCCCTTCGAACATCGCATGTCATCACGGCATGATGATACCATTATACCCCTTTACAAGACAAACCACTTACTTGATAAGTTTTGATGACTTGTGCTGAATTCTGTAAGGTAATTGGATTCACACTGCACCACTGAGAAAGTAAAAAAATATAATACAAAATAACAATTTCTAGACTAAAATTCACGGCAAGTCATCTAAATTATAGACGTTCAGCATCACGAACCCTGCCCTTACCTCGGGAATGTACGCCCCTTGTATAACATGTATTTATCCAACACCCCTAGGACCTAGAGAAACTGAACAAGGACTTCATTGAGAAGGTCTGGCAAGAGAGGGCTGGCCAGTTCACCGGCAGGCAATCGGGTAAGAATGTGCTACGAATAAGCTGGATGATAATGCTTCGCAGTATCTGTTGAGCCCTTTCTGCCTTTTTGAAATTCCGTTACTAACCTTTTCCTTCAATTCTTGCATTATTTTTAAGTGTTCTGTTTCTATTACAGCTATGATCTTCTGCTTTGCAATTTCTACAAAATAGTTGCGTTTAATAAGATGCTTCGTATGTTGAGGTGTATTATGTAAGTGCTTCGCCTTATGCGTTCATAATGGGCAGTTCATGCCTATTAGGATCTATCGGGGTTATCTAGTTAACGTACCGGTTCTGGGTTCAAACCCCAATTAAATAAGAATAATTGTTTGTGTTCATCGCTTACGACTTGTGAGCGCACTTTAATTATTTTATGAGCACACATTGTGCTTATACCAAAAAGTCCAAGAGGAGTCAAAGATATTGAACCATTCTATGTTCGCAGCGACATATATTAATGAAAGTTTCCTTGCGATGTTTTTCATCACTAGCAATAATTTTCCGAACCAACAGCAAAACTACCTAAGTGGTACGGCGAGCGTCCCGGCAAGAAGGCCGGCGATCCCGAGACCCCTGAAGGCGAGGAAGACGCCAAGGCTGGCGAGGAAGACGAGCGCCCAGCGTACGAGCCCGAGGAGGAGGAAGAGGAAGAGGTGGAGGAGGTCGTAGAAGAGGAGGAGGAGGAGGAGGAAGAGGAGGAAGAGGAGGAGGAGGAAGAAGAGGAGGAGGAATAAGTAAGGGGTAGAATCGAAAATGAAAAAAGTCTAACTTAACCGAAATACTAACCGAGCGACTGTTTTAGTAAGCATCAAACACTTGAGCGACTAGTCGCCGAGTCATTATTTTAGTGGCCTGATCACTTTTCTAATTGCTAGTTTTATTATTTCCTATAAGTAAGCAGTAGAAGCGTCCGTAGACATAGGGTAGTGGACCAGGAGTAGATCTAGCTTAACCCCTCAGTTACCACCGGCGTTATCTAACGCCACTTTTCCGTCATAGGTTTTAAATTTTATTACCATGGCATAGGGTTCAATATCGCGCTCCGTCCCAAATGCCCTCGGTTTTTGAGTAGTCAAGCTCGAGATGTGTCGGCTCAAAACTTGGAGACTTTGCCCAGCAGTGGGACACTATTATTACCCGAATGCACAAGGAGGGTAATGTTTTTCGAGCGCATGTCATACATACATATGTATGACTATTGACCGCGCTACATCCCACACGGCTTGACGGCTTTTAATAAATGGGGTGTCGTTGGATTCTCCTTAGTTGTGGGAGTGTTATAGGACAATTTTAGTTAAAAGTAGGTTGTCTTTTAGATCCCAAAATGTATTTTAAAAGTTAATGTACTTTAGAAAGCATGGAATTTTATAAACTTCGGCTTCTTTCATACTGCTTGAGTACGTAACAAAGTGCATTCATAAGTTTGTATGTGTTTTTAAAAGAAAATGCAGTTGTTTTATTTTAATAATTATTCCAGTTGTAGACTAGGCAAAAGTAGCGTAGGTATAGCACGTGCAGTTACGCTTTGGGCACTGTTATAGTGCGGAAAACCTCAACTACTATTACTAGCCCAGGAAGATATCGAGGAGGAGGAAGTAGATTATGTAAGCCCCTATATTGTCTAATGATATCAAGTGCCACATACGTTTATGTGCAACACCATCTTGTTTCAGATCAATCGACCCAGCCCATCACGAGGTACAAGCACGCCGGCCAACGCCGTCCGCTGTTATTGTAACCAATCCATTAACTTTTATAACTATTATAAATTATTTTTATTATTTATACTGTTGCATAGATCGTTACGGACAAATGGACTACACGCTTCGTCAAATAAGAACTCATGACGGTACAATAAACTAATTTACATATTTCATAAGTCTGTGTTCTGGTGTTTTCTTTTCTCATTCTGCGTAGACCCATTATGTTATAAATAATACTACTTTGTCACTCTTAGTTGTAGATGTACAGCTTGCGCCAAACATCTAGTTAGTTCTGAAGTCGCCACGTTTCGCGTCGCAATTATAATCAACAGGTCATCAAATGGTAAAAAAACTGTAGCTCTATCAGGTGTCTCTGACATGTAGAAGTTACCATCGCAATCCATTTCAAATGTATGTTTTGTACGATGTTTGCAAACTTCTAATGGTCTTTTGACCAATCAGTAGTCTTATTATGTATCTCGGAGATGATGTAGGCATTCCAATCACAATCCATTTTTTGACAATTTCAAATTTTTGCAAACTTGAGATTGTCGTTTAACCAATCAGTAATCCGCCTTGTTATGGATACGGTGTTCAGAAAACGTACTCAAGAGTGTGGCGAAACTCTAAACTACCCATCCACACCAAAGCGTGTACAGTTTCTGCGTTCTGAGTGTGGTGAAACATGCACGACATACAGAAAACAGAAACGCCGTCTCAACACTTTTCCCATGCGCTGCCTGCGAGTAATAATAATCGGAGCCACATTGGAGGACGTAATGATGAACGAGGAAGTCCTACACATCACTAGCACTGACTCTGTTAGCATCACTGCCACTCTAAAACAGAGAAGATTGTAATGGCTGGGGCACGTACAAATACAAGGAGACGACAGACTACCCCGGAGAGTGATGCTCGGCCAAATAGCTGACGCAAAAGGACCTGTGGGGCGGCCAATGCTCAGTTCCAATGCTACTCAACGACCTAATCCAATTTTGAGGCAACTCTATTTCGAACCTCATACCATGGTAATAAAATTCAAAACCTACAACGGGAAAATGACTGTTTTTGCAGTCCGTGGTCATTGTGAGCTAAACCTCTCAAAAACTAGGGTAGTTGGGACAGGTCGCGATTTTGTACCTTATGCCATGGTAATCAAATTTAAAACCTATAACGGAAAAGTGGCACTATCTAACGCCAGTGGTATTCAAGAGGTCAAGGACTAATGCAAGCGCGACATGGAGAACTTTGAAATTAAACCAAGAAACTGGGAAATTCTGGCACTGGACAGACCGGGATGGAAGCATTTGGTACGCCAGGGTAGAGCCAGACACGACGAACAGTGGCTGGAAAAACTAAGGAGAATACGCCTAGAGAGAAAACAACCGGCCCCACCACCCAACGTCGAATTTGCTCACGACCGTTACGGCCAGAAAAGTAGAGCCCGCAGCGGCCTCTTAAGTTACAAGAAAAAACATGGCTCCCAGAATGCGCAGCGCCTGTGATAAACATCTGAAAAGATGTTAAGGCCAATGATGATGACATCTAGGAATTGACAAATCGGCCAAACACGGTTATTTTAAACAAACTGTTTTTGATTGGTTGATTTTAAATTTGAATTTTATCGCGATTGCAATTCGTAGATGTTGCTAATATTTTAAACGAGCTGTTATGGACTCAAGTCGAAGTTCTTTAATACTGTAAATATTTATAAATATGCTTCGTACACGTCATTTTATGTCTCTTCTCTACGTTGGACCACTATGGTAGAAGAGGGTCATAGAATACATATTGATTTTTAAATGTCTTTCAAAAATTCATATTTTGCGCGAAAGGGGTTTGGCTTTTAAAAATAGATGTAAACTAACTAGATGATTGGCTCGAGCTGTACGTCTATCGACACGTGTACTGAGATAGATATTAGATATTTTAAGTCGATAGCCATTAGCGATAGTAAACTGTATCGCTTCTACTGCAGTTCTATATCGATGCCAAAAATCGCCGCATGCAAAATACCTACGGATAAATACTTGGCACGCAAGTACTATCCGATACCACTTCAGGAAACTAATTTGATCTCAAACTCAAACAATCAACGTTAATAGATTCGTAAATAAATCTTAGTTTCAACATGAATGATTGATCCATCACAAAGACAGTAAATGATAGATCGAGCAAATATTTCTCTGAATATCAGCTTTTATGTCAAAACTGTGTTGAATGTATGGAAGTACACATTTCCACATTTGTCCGTACGTTTGATTTAGGAAATGCCTTAAATTAACTCAATTTAGGAAATATTTTGGACTACCAAGCTATATATAAGGTTGAACATTTCGTGGACATATAGTGGACAGAGCTTTTGTGAGTACTCTGCCGTCTACGCGCCACTGGGGATGTATAGAAAAACCGGGAACGGTTGAGTGGATAAAGGTTTAAATCCTAGCTTCTCCACATCTTTATAGAAACGACACCGTCCATAATTATATTATATTCAATTTATCTTCAATAGCATACAGATATAGGAGGAATATTAAATAAAGTCTACAAACTAGCGTCCTACGCGGCGGCGGATGGCCTGTCTATGGCACTGGTCGCTTTCTGCTGGGCTGCCTTTTGCATCATGTTGATCTTGTCTCCGAGAGAAAGCGCCATGCCCTGAAAAATCACGTTATTGTTAAACATAAAATAATTTAGATATAATGTGTGTTGAATGAAAAACATGTGATGAAACCTCTATATCCGTTACCATCCATTCCATACCACGCAGATTTTTTACTTTTTTGCATTGTGTTTTTAACGTGTTCCTTCATCACTACTCTTTGGTCGAAGTGCACCCCGAGATACTAAATATTAGTCTTTATTGGTAATATCTCTATTTTAAGTCGGATAGTACGATATGATAAACATCACGCACTCCGTTTTGCTCACATTGCACTGAAGAACCCATTCCTTATAGTACTCTATAATCGTGTCAGCAGCCCAGGCTTCGCGACACGATGCCGTATCTGGTTTATTAGCTTCGTTAAGAATGGATAAGGTCGTCAGCGTATTGCGAGAGTGTGATACTTGCGATATGGTTCCTGGGTATATCGCTTACATACAAACTGAAGAGGATAGGTCCGAGAATAGAGCCCTGTGGGACTCCGTGTAGAACCGGCTGACTTCTTCCATTTACCACGTACCTCCCGTCCCACAAGGTAATTCTCAATAAGCTTTATTACATTGTTCGGCATTCCAGCATCGATCAGTTTCTTGCTCAACCTAATGGAATCGAATGCTTTGCTGAGATCGGTGGAGATCATCGCCACACTGTTTCTTTGAGACAGATGCCTGCATGATCCGCTTACATAGGTTACCCATGATGTTGAGTAGCGTAAATGGACGATAAGAGGCAGCCTCAGTATGTGGTTTTCATGGTTTGTGTAAGAAGTTACAGTCCCCTAGCTTCCATCTCTTTGGATAGTAGCCCATTCGCAAAGTGTGGTTTATATTTTTTCCCAGCGCATTGTAGTAATTCCTTCACAATTGCCGTGTCAACTAGAGTGTTGATTGTATCTTCTTCAGTTCCAACTCCATGCAAGTTGGGCAAGCGTTGTGGCTTGGCCTTCAATGAGCGTTGCATTTTCCACATCTTTGTATAGTTATTCTCGGGGCTCTCGATGACAATGTTCCATTGTACCACTCGATATTTTTGCAGCGCTTGCTTATTTTTTTTAGCAGTGTTGTATATCTTTTGTAAAATATGTCCTGTCGATGTATTCTTTTGTAGTATCATGTATTGAATGTGTTTAATATTTATGCGTCGGAAACGCACCGGTTTTTTGTTGCGCGAATCGATCGCGAGTAATCGAGACATCACTAGCGAAAACGGGCTAGCAGCTGTCCCTCGTACCGGAACGAGATGTAAAATTGGAGGTTATATTTACTCTTGGTCTGTCTCATCGGTGAGAATAACATGGCGGCTCGGGCCCCGTGGCATTGACGGTATTTCGGTGTACCAATTATCATACAGGCATCGGGCCTGGTCAGAGTGTCAATCTACCTCATAGCGTCGGGCTATTGATTGTATTTAGATTCACGTCATCGGTTGAGTGATTTGTGCTGTGAAGCACAAGGTCGTATTCGGACGGCGACTCCACGTCATCGGGCAGCGACAGCGAAACGATAGTGATTCGGTTCCTATCCTATCCCCTGTGCCCCCTTTCCCGAATTCCTGTCTCGAATCGAGCCTTCAATCTCCTGTCTACGGTGACAAGGTAATAAACAAATTTCATCATTCTTTTCTCTCACGTGGCAAAGGCACATCCCCCTCAGGATTCCACGCCGTTCGGAGAGGCGTGGAATTAAACAGAATGTTTAACGGCAGTTCATCCCGTCGTTTTGACTCTTGTAGCGGTGCCATCTTATCCAGGGCCTTGATTAGTATATTTTCCATTTGCTCGACATATGAGTCTGCCTCGACATCAGTAGTTGCCTCCGCGAGTGGTAGGTCTGCTTCGATTAGCTCTTGAAATTCGATGCGAGAATCCTTCGATTTAGTGATGTTTCTCATCGTTCACCTGAGTTATACATGTTCATTTACCTCTATGCCGATCTTCAATTGCCAGGGGGCGTGATCTGACGAGCTTGAGTCGAGTTATTTGTCGATAATTATGCTCCTTTGCCTCTTGGGTTACCAGTTTCCTTGATGGCATGGTCGAAAAGGCAGGCCAGTATGGACTAACTTTGCTTCTCGATTTCTGATGGCCCTGTGTACTAGACACCTGCTCTATGTGTTTGAGACTGCCAAGTTGTTGCGATATTGATTGATATGGTGTTATCTTCTAGTAATGCTTCCAAGTCTGTACGAATTTGATTTAATAAACGATGTGCGTTGTATGGGCCTCGTATAATGATACCGCCGTCGATTGTTTCCAATCTGACTGCGACTCCTTCGATGCGTCGGTCTGCCTCATCCACGCCTGGGATCACTATAGCTAGAATTCAGCGGAGGTTTTATTTTATGTACAGTCGCCTGCGGCTAAAAGTATACGGGCAGGTGATGCCATCTAGTAACCAGCTTATAACTACAATGTCCTGGGTAATAGTTGCGTGGACGTGTTGTGGTGTGTGTGACAGTGTTGTTTATGTGGGTGTGTTTGAGCAGCACGCCAGCTTGTGTCCGCTATGTCAACTCCTGTGTAGAATAGGTAGTTAATTTCACACATCTCTGACATATTGACCGTGGCGTAGTGGTTAAAGGCGGCGGCGAGACGCAGGAACTACCACGAATGTATTGGACTTGCTTTGAATTGGCACTTTTTGTGAATTTAAATAAAATATCATACAAGTTTTCTTTTCTTTCTTTTTATTGTTGTATTTAATTACTGAGGGTTTGTAAATAAAATATCCGGAATTTTAAATAAAAAGTTTATTAATAAAATAGCAAAACATAAACACTAAACGAGTAATATTAACACATTGTCTGCTTGGATTGCTACCTGAACCTAACTATAGGTTTATAGGCTAGTCATCAAACCGTAAGTGATGAAGTGATTTATTATTACAACTTAGATCTATGTATATTATAAATGCATCTTCCTTATCTTAATGGTTACAAAGAAATTTATCCGTAACTTGTCTACCCTCCACATGATACAATCGGTGTAGTTATCAGCTGTATGAGAAAACAATTCGCAGATATATCTATTGCAGATATATCTATCATATAATATATCGCAGAATAGCTACAACATAAATATTAACTATAGTTCAGTGAAGTGAATTAACATGTTACATATTGTAACAATAACATCACTCACTTTCTATAACTTTCCTGACCTGACACGCCAACATGGGGTAGTAAATTTATAAGGTAAAAAACGCTAACCAAGGGAGTAAATATTCCTAAATAGGAATATTAAAATGCTTAATAGTGAGTCGCTGCACCCTCCTCCTTGCAGCCGTCTCGACATGCCGGTCACCATATTCCAGCACATATCACGGCCGCGATACGACTCCCATGTTGACGTAACTAGATTGTCCAAGTTTTTCTTATTTCTTACTTCGGATGGGTCCCAGTTAAGCACCATTTGGCCCCACAAATTTTCTATTGGGTTGAGATCAGGGCTTTTAGAGGGCCAGTCAATAATAGTAAAATTCGATTGTGTCCTTAACCAATCACTAACAACTTGTGCACGATGAACTGCACAGTTATCATGCACGAAGTAAATATGATGTGGTTCAGGCAGGACACACATTGCGCACTGAAGGTAACATGACATGTCGTAACAATTCTAAATATTTTAGGCCCCCTAAATCAACTACTTAACTCGCCAGGACCCATCGAAGACATCCAGCCCCAGTAGCCGAGAGTAATCCTACCGCTGGTTCTGCAAGCGTGTTAATTACATCGTAACGTGTTCCTGGTGTTCTCCACAAAACTTTTCGACCATCTTTGTCTGATTTAAAACATTTTTCGTCAGTAAAAATAACAATATTATCCTGCCAGTTAAAATTTAAATATTGGCGAGCGAATTGTAGTCTTGCTTGGCGATGGGCTGGTGATAATGCTATTTTACTCGCTGGTCGATAGCAAGGAATGCGGCCTGCATGCAGATGTCGGCGCACTACATCCATACATACTCCATGCTGCTGGGCCGTGGAACGAGTCGTGGCAAAGGGATCTGCTGTATGAGCAGCTATAATTTCTCGGTGGCGGGCACAAGCAGGGGTATACGTGAAAGATTTCCGACCACGTTTCAAGTTATCTATCTCGCCTGTGCTAGCATACCGCCTTATCCATAATTGGACGGATCTTCTCTGCAAATAAATAAAAACATTGTGAAGTCTTTCATTATTCGTTTCGTGTTCTAAACTTGTAACTTGTCTCTGTGTGATGTGGTTCTATGTGATCTGAAATAAAGATATTGAATTGAATTGAACTATTTACGCCTGTGTCAAAGGTCATACTGAGCTCAGTTACAGCTCCAAAAAAAGCTACCTTATTTGGATGACTATAATATTGGACTTACCGTTATTTGCAATCGGCGAGCTATTTCGCTAATACTCACATTCTCCTCGCCGTTAAATCGCCGTTAAATGATGCATTTCGAATCAACAAATTACAACAGAATTACAAAAGCTGATAAAACAATCACACAATCGATAGGGAGCAAATAAACAACAGTAGATGTCAGGTGCAATGTAGCGAACGACTAACTTAAACTTACTTCTTTTTATTTATTGACTTTTTCTCATAAGATTGTGGGTAGGCCTTTTTAATTTATTTGATCACAAACAACGCTTCTTTTAGTCAGTTTTACACTTGCCCCGCTCAACGTTTTATAAATCGCTCTGGCTACTAACTATGACTTGTGGGTGCTTACTTCCATTACTACTGATGTCAATAATGTTAAAAAGCATTTAAAAATAATAACAACTAAGTAGTTACATTTTTACGTGCGGGATTTGTACCCATGATCGCCCCCGCCGCATCATTACATGAATGCTAAACGCGCATCGTAAGCCACATGGACTATTACCAGCTATGAGAGAGTGGTTGAAATATGCTACCAGTTATTACAGCCACCGCCGCCGCCGCCGCCGCCCCGCCCGGCTCGTAGGCATTCCGTAAGCAGTTCGTGTACACTTCATAGATGGCATCACCTGCCTGTATACTTTTAGCCGCAGGCGACCGTACATTGCTGTGACAAGATGAAATCCCCTGGCGTCGTAGGTTTTTTGAACCCCGGTACGTTATACTTACTCTTTGTGAAGTCTACCATGCATCGTTCACGATTATAATATCCGACGTATGTTTGAGCGCAAGCTGCTTGAGTTCCACATGTTTTTTTAATACCTTGGATGTTACAATGCACAATTTTCACGCACTGCTTCCTTCTTCTGAGCAGCTTATCCATAAATGAGATCCATTTTTACTGCGGGATATACCTTAGCTTGCAGGCTATTCATAAGCTCCTTATCCATGCTGAGTGCTTTGTATTCCATCTCGGCAGACTTGCATGTGGTTTCTGAGCAGCAAAACTTACTTTTTCAGTCCGTATTGTCCTGGCAGGTTTTGGATTCAATTTCGATGTGTTCATGTCTAGTTGTGTCTGTTTTGGTGGTTGCGGTTGCGCACATTCATTATTTTTGGCAAAAGCCTGTCATCTGTCTTTTTGTTTCATTTCCAGCTGAAACAGCGGAGACTTCGCTTATCTTACTATGTGCCCGATTTCGTGACAATGGTAGCACTCTTGCCACACTTCTTTTTCGTCTTGTTGGTAGACAGAATCTGATTGCTCTGGCCTGTGTCAGTGAGATTGTACATGCCCAAATTAACAGCACCCCTTGCACTGTGTCACTGCAGTGTCTCGTAATTTATATTTCGCAATCGTAGGCTTAGGATAAACTTGATGTCTTTGGCGATATATCGATTTCCCCTGGGTAAAATAAGAATCATGGATGAGTTTTTCATGATCATGTTAGCAGCCATGTGTAGTTACATTTTTTCATGGTCGTTATAGCTGCTTTTGTATGACCTCGTATGCTCTCTTGCTTTTCGGAATAAATATAAATATCTTACTGTTTGGATTCGCCCGTATTTAACAGTTGGTCACTCGAGCCATTTCGTTCACAGATTTTCATTCGTTTTTATCCAAGATACATGCATCATAATCGCATATGAAACGGGCATATCGCTTTGTACTCGTACCTCGCTTGCTACTATCACTTGACGAACGGTGGTCCTGAGCATTCACACAGTGGGCCCTTGCCTTGTTTGAGCTTGTTCGTACTTGCGAGAGAATGCACATATTTCGTGCTAAGCTTTACAGTACCACCTGTGAATCTCTCCAGTTCACTATAAATAAATATCTTCACCGCACTCACTTGCCCACACACATTTGTATTTCTTAGACATGAATTGATCGCCGATGCAGTTATAAAAGTTTTCTTTATCCGAAAAGATGTCACAGTAAAAACATTTCACTAAGTCTAGTCCGTTATTGAGATTTGTTGGCGCCGTGTCAGACACGATCCTTTTATAAGGCGATTTATCGTCCGTTTTTCTATTACTGTCCACATCCACACTAACTACCATATTGTTATAATTTTCAATCTATTCAGTCACTGTTCTGCACGAATTCGCAATAATACGCGGCGCTTGCGATGCCGGTCAAAACGTTGCTACATCACCTAGCCCCGCCCGCGGCCCGCGGCCCGGGGCGTCAAGCCGTCAATAGAGTAGAGTGGTTTAGCTTGCACGCACGCACTCGTCATCGTTCACCAGAAGGCCAACTTTTTAATTGGAAATAGAGCAAGCCATGCTCGGAATCTGCGTGATCGACATACTCAACGCCGACATTCGACGACTCACATACCAAGGGACCAAGAAAGATGGATAAAATAGGTGACATAATTAATGCTAGGCACCAGTGTGGATGAGTATCGCTCGCTCCGCTCGGTATTCTCATTGCTTACATATGCCCGGCGGTTCGACTGCGGTTGGTATGGCACAAGACCGCGCTGAGAATGAATGTATGCACCCGGGCTCTTGGCCCGGATCCGCACGGCGCGTCGGGCTTGTTGAGCGGTTTCTAGATGCTCCGGTATATGAGATGCTAATATAGTTCATTCTGGCTAAATGTGGGCGTAGCTGTGGAAACTACGTATGTCACCTGACTCCTGCTTGGTTGAGCAGAATCATATTCATATTCTTTATTGCACAGACAATCTTAAGGTACAGGTGACAAGAAATGTTATATTACTTCTCGGTTTCGGCTTCTCGATGCTACAAAGTTCCCTAGTATCTCGCGCTCCGCTCATGGTTCTCATATCCCCTTGTCGTGTATAGCGAACCTGGCTTTTGGCCCGGATGCAGACGTGTCGTACTGCCGGCGTTTCAGGCTTGCTTTATTTCGGGACGTTGAATGATCTCTAGTATCTCTCACTCCGTTCGTGGTTCACATATCCCCTTGCCGCATATAACGTACCTGGCTATTGGCACAGATGCGCTCGTGTCGCACTACGGACGCGTTAGACTTGTTGAGCGATTTCTCAATGCTCAGTTTCTAACTACGCTTGAAAGTTCCCTGTATCTCTCGCTCCGCTCGTGGTTCTCATATCCCAATGTCACATATAACATACCTAGTTCTTGACCCGGATGCGGTCATGCCCTACAGCAGGCGCGTGGGGCTTGTTGAGCCGTTTCCCGATTCTCATATTCTTTATACGCTTGCAAGTTTCCTAGTATCTCTCGCTCCGCTCGAGATTCTCATAACCCCTTATCGGCGTCGGACTTGATGAGCGGTTGATTATCGACCAAAATCATCATCAAAAACCATCATCAACGATATCATCAAGTCGACGGGGCCTCACTTGATGCGGTTGGCACAAGAACGTGACGATACATAATAGGCTTCTGACGAGCGGTGGGTCGATGCGGGCTGAGAATGAATGAATGGATGAATGAACGAGCGTACCTGGCTCTTGGCCCGGATGCGCACGTGTCCCACTACAGGCGCGTCGGGCTTGTTGAGCGGTTTCTCGATGCTCAGGTTGGCGAGCGCGTCCTCGCCGAAGATCGAGCGCGCGTACATGTTCGCCGCCATGAAGCCGCACTGCCCGGAGAGCGCCTTGGAGAAACATATTTACGTTATATTTTTTTTTTTTATTTCAATGGGTTCTTATTTCACAAACTTTATATCTTGTGCCTCTAATCGGGAATCCATCCAATCAATATGCGACACTTATTTTTATGAATAAACTATTTTCACTTTTACTTTTTACTTTACTTTACTTAAAGGCCAGGCAGCCACCACATGCCGTAGTGGAACTAACTTAATGGGGAACATTTAAACGCACGTCAAAATGGCGCAACTTAGCGAAATGAGTTTGTAATAGTCGCAGTTACTTAGCTGAATAAATCTGAACCTATTTGTAAGCTCTAACCGAGAAGGTCAAATATTTCGAGAGATGAATACGTTTTCTTACGCCACTATTAATATTTTTCGGCATTTTCACTAACAAAACACAAGAAATATAGCATGCACAATCGACGCCCCATTTTGACAGCAATCGACAGATGACATTAGTTACTTTTTAAAGAGAAAGTGTTGCAAGTTGAATAAAATAGTTGCATAGGTTTTCCGCAACATGGCGATGTTTTTATATTATTGGTTTGGCTTTAATCATAAATATTGTAATATCTCTTTTTAGATAAATACTATGGTTTAAATGGTTTTTAAAATTTTCATATGACAATGCATTGACCCTTGAAAGAATTGCTAACTTTCGCGAGTCTAAACCGGGGCGCAACTACGCTATCGCAAATTCTGGAAAATGTTGAAAGGTACATACATTATATTTGGTTCGGTTCGGTTGGTGGTTTGGTAATGATTGGTATAATAATAATAATAATACCGACACTATTTACACATATTGATCTAGCCCCAAACTAGGATTCCCTGTATCTTGGGTATTAGACAACGATACACGTACTTATATAGATAAATATTATACTTAGATAGATAAACAACCATGACTAGGGTACAAACATCCGTTCTCATCAAACACATATTGGCCCCCACCGGGACTCGAACCCGGGACCCTTGCCTTCGCAGGCAGGGTCACTGCCGACTCGGCCATTCGGGTCTGGTTCTGTTACCTTGTCTGGAGTGAGGCACTTCATGTTGGTGGAAGACAGCAGATGTTGTAAGTACTCTCGGAGGTCGGTGATGTTGGTGTTGACGGAGACCTGACGGGGAACATACACTTAGTTAGGCTGAGCTGCAGCCGAAGGCCGAGGTTTGCCTCATATTACAACGTAAGGCATAAATCCGAGCATATCATAATGATACGGCGTAGGACAGCGCCAGTGAGATTGAGATCGGCCTCACGACTGGGTAAAGTTGAAGTGACGGCACACGGGAATTTTATATATCCTTTTGACGGCGCCATATATAATTTTGTAAACCACCCATCACACGGCCTATGCCATTCGGACTACAATGACGAATTTATAAAACTCAATCGAGACGTCAGTTCCGACTCATCCGTTCTCCGTAAACCTACAACTTTATCTAGTCGTGCGACCGAAGTCAACTTCTAAATAGGACAACGCCTGAGTCTATAATGATTGAAAAATACCAGAACGTCATCCACATGGTCGAAGAGTACGTAATGCAGCGAGACTCGAAGAAACATAACTCTGGTGAGAAGTTGGTTTTCGTAGTTGACATGGTATGGTTGTTTACGTATATGTGGTATAGCTGCTAAATCAGCCATCCACTCAAGTAGACAAAGACCGAAGGACGAGCCTCAATCGAGTCAGTCTATGATGTAGTCGAGTGAGTGACTCACTCATAGATAATACCTTGTTCTCCCACTCGAACTCGGCCCGACATCTGTCTGAAGTCTGCATCGGAGCAGGCTGCGGGCTGGATGTAGTTCACTCACTCACTTACGTATGAGTGAGTGAGTGAATGATACCTTGTTCTCCCGCTCGAACTCGGCCCACATCTGTCTCAAGTCTGCATCGGAGCAGGCTGCGGGCTTGATGTAGTCTTCGATGTCGATTTGTGAGTGAGGAGTGAACTATTCCTAGTTCTGCCACTCGAAATCAGCCCACATCTATCTGAAGTCTGCGTCGGTACAGGCTGCGGGCTGGATGTAGTCTGGGATGTCGATGTGTGAGTGACTGGGTGAATGATTCCTGGTTCTGCCACTCGAACTCGACCCACATCTGTCTGAAGTCTGCGATGTCGGTGTGTTAGTGATTGAGTGAATGATAGCTTGTTCTTCCACTCGAACTCAGCCCACATCTGCCCTAAGGTGCGGGCTGGATGTAGCCTGCGATGTCGATGTGGGAGTGAGTGAGTGAATGATTTCTTGTCCTGCCACTCGAACTCGGCACACATCTGACTGAAGTCTGCGTCGGAGGAGGCTGCGGGCTTGATGTAGTCCGCAATGTCGATGTGTGAGTGAGTGAGTGAATGATACCTTGTTCTCCCACTCGAACTCGGCCCACATCTGTCGGAAGTCTGCGTCGGAGCAGGCTGCGGGCTGGATGTAGTCTACGATGTCAATGTGGATGTCATTCAGGACGACCACGCCGCGGTCCATGGACGCGCCGGTCACTTCGTACACTGTGACAAAGAAAATATAAACATATGGGCCGCATTCACGAATTTGTGTATGCGGCCTTATACACGGGCTCATTTCTCACTTTTCTACACTACGTTGAGGGAACCATAAATAGCGAGGTCACAATCATTTAAACAGACAAGGATCAGGGATTATTTTTCTTCGGTATTCCAACCCTCTAAGGTTGCCTTCCATACGAGAGTTCTCACTTGGCTTCCGTGAGGCAGAATTTCCAGCGCTACATAAGTCATCACGTCTGAGCATCGTCATCTAAATTGGTTCAGCGGCTTAGAGGTGAAAGTGGTAGAGACAGGAAAGAATGAGATTGTCTACCAACTAGCCTATGACGTAAAGATCGCGCTAAACTTTCTTTGGCTCTGAGCAAACTGTCACCTCTCTCTCACCCAACCGCACCCTCCATGTGAGAAACAGAAGTCACAGCTCCCTCAGAGCTAAAGCAAATTGTAACGGCCACTAACTCAAGACTCACCGATGTTGCCAAATATGATCCCGTTCTCGGTAGAAGCAACCTTGACGTGGGCCTTGATGGTGGCGAAGTCCCTCGGCGCCAGCACGACGGAGGCGGGCCGCTCCACCAGGCGCAGGTCTCCGAGGGTCGCGAGCTCCACCGTGCAGTTCTGCAGGGTGTCGTCTGTGGGATGCAGGGTCTTGAAGTTATTGTTTTATGGGATATAAGCGTCCGACCGTCCCTTTCTAAGCCCAGAAAAAAGACAATAAGTTGCCCTGCTGCCAGATCGAATGACTCGACCTGGTAGATTCATCTCGACCGCATTAATTTTCTGATCTGGCTACAACGTAGGCATATCGGCGGTAATACGGGCGGTATATTAGATAATGGCCAGTCAAACACCCGTAGCGGAGACCGAAAGCCGAGCCTTGCAGGAACTAGAATAAGCTGAGGCCGAATGCCAAGCTTTGTAGAAACTAGGCTAAGTCGAGGCCGAAGGCTTGGTCTTGCAAGAAATAGGGCAGAAGCCGAATCTTGCAAAAACTGGGGTAAGCGGAGGCCAAACCTTGCGTAAACTAGAGTAAGACTACGGTATTAGGTATAACCAAAATATAAAAATAAAACACCGCCGACACATTAATGAACCCTAAAATAAGTCTAAAATTTGGTTCACTTGTTTCCTTGTTAGGCTCATAACTTTCGAACCACTGAACCGATATTAATAAAATATAGTTAGGAACTATCGCAGTGAAGTCTACTACCAATAGCAAAAACCGCCTTAAAATCGATCCAGTAGTTTTTCAGGAAAATGGTTGCAAACATACACACACATAAAACAAACGACCTTCTATACCAAAAGTAAATACCGCCTCCGTTCCGTTCCGTCCGTCGTGGGCAATAGCAGAGCAACAAGAGGTATAGTCACCTGTCTGGTTGACGACCAGCACGTCCAGCACGATGTCATACTGATTGACAGCTAGTACTGCTTCAGCGTACACGGGGTCGGAGAACCCTGTCAGCTGCGTCACCTTGCTGAGTTTGCTGCGAGACTCGGAGCCCGGGGCGCGCCCTGGAACGTGCAAAGAGAGGCTATAACAAGTATTTCGATTGATAATCAAATGGTACCCCTTCTCTGACAACATGCAAATGCCATCGAAACATAATTCTTTACAAGATTTTCTATTATTATCACATGAACGCTCACACTTCGCGCCGTACTTATCAGGGGTGGAGGAAGAAATACATTTGCAGCCATTATATCTATCAAGAGAGGAAACCTTCATATCTCCATAGGTGCGGCGATGGGCTAGCCTCATTTCTCGCAAAATCAATAACTGCCTAACGTGGGCACAACATACTCACGTGAATAGCTGAATATTCTCCAACAGTTTTTTTTATTTGGTCAATTGGTATTGTTTGGGTATGCCTATGGTTGTATTGAGTTATGAGCGAAAAACTGGATTGTCTGAAAATTTCGAGGTTTTTGTCCATCGAAAATTAGTCACTCCCACTTTCGAGGTCACAAACTTAAGTTTGGCGATACCAAACGATACTAGAAAAAATAATTAGTGTAAATTAATTTAAGCTGAATCACTTTTGTATCCCCCGTGTGAACGCCCGCGTATCCTAAAGCAACAACAAGAAAATAACAAACATAATCTCACCGTCCACAGCCTTTGACAGGGATAGCTCGAACATATCGATATTGGCGTTGGCGACTCCCGCGCCGGCGAGCTGAGCGAACACTATGCCGGTCTCGACGTCCACTGCGCGCGGAGCTTCCACTGGTTCTACCTCCTGTGAGGGAGAGGGGCGGTGGATGATGAACATTGCGATATTGCGATTTGAGGTTTTTGGAAGAGGTTATTTACATAGGGTGTTAGAATGTTCGTGTAAATAAATATATGTAGTATTTTTTATTTTATTTTATTGAATGAAAGATTATATGAAAGTTTAGCCAATTTTGAGAAACTTAATTTAATATTTCGAATAATAGATGTCTAAATACTTTTTTAAATAAACACCCCTCGTGTCGTCATTATTGATCAACATTTTTGAACGGTAACGGCTGATTGTTTCTGAACGGAAAAATCAATTGCACTCACATGTAAGTCACAAGTCACTATAGAACATTTTTAATTCAACAACAAAAAAAACTATCAAACAATTTTATTAGGACTGATACTAAGATTAACTCGGCCTTTGAAACAAGCCAAAATTTACAAAATTTTGTATAATTCATTTGTCCGAAGCCATATGGAATTTGCAAGTGTAGTTTGGAACCCACAATATGCAATGCATATTAATCGCGTTGAGGAAATTCAACATAAATTAATTAAATCAGTATAATTTCGTGCTGCGTATCTCTGGCTGGCTGCCTACCTCCTGCATGAGCTGCGCGCTGGCGGGCGGCGGCGGCGGCGGCTGGCGCGCGGCCGGCAGCAGCGCGGGCGGGCGCAGTGCGGCCAGGCGCACGCACAAGGCAGCGTGCGCGGCGTCGTCTGCCGTCAGCGCGCCGGGCCCGGAGTGAACTGCGGAGGGCAGCGAGATCTAATTCTGCCATACTTACTGGCTCTGTATGGTGGGAACTATAAACTGCGAGGTCAAACACATATAAACATCCAAGACTGAATATTTATTTTTGTTCCTCATTGTTCCTCCCTCGAACCGCAACGCCACAGAGATCGTCATATATTTTACAGCTAGCTGTCATAGTTATTGGACTCCGCCAACGATTCAAGTGGAAGCGCCAACTTGGCGAGAGCTACATCACTCACATCAAGATTATCTTCCCTCCTTTGTGCAGTTTTAATTTCACTATTATCATCAACATCAAGAAACTTATAGTAGCAGTAGGCTACATTCAGCTGGTAATTCGAGACAAAGCGCCAACCACGCGCCAATTTCACTAAAGTTACATACAGTTACATTCAACTTTACTGAAGTTGGCGCAAACTTAACGCTTGGACGACGCTTTGTAGCCAACTTCGTTAAAGTTGAACATCAAATTGTAATGCCTCTATTACACTTACCATTCGTTTTATAATACGCCAACAGCTGCGCCATCAGATGCAGCGCCCTATTCGAGTCGGCCGGCAAGTCTAGCCGCAGCGCCAACTTGGCTAGCGCTGAGCACGCACACGCCACCGTGAACGACTCGCCGTTTATGAGCGCGCGGCGTAAGCCGGGGCCTTGCTCGGTAGTTGTAGTGTTGTTTGTGCTGTTAGGGATGAAAAAAAGATACAAGAGTGATGCAGAGAATATTGATGATATAGATAGAAAGACGAATGAACACCTAGCCCTCCAGAAAACATGCTGTATCTTCTTATAGTGGTTCATTCAATCTCAATTTTCAAGTATAAAAACTTTGAAATATGTACAAAAGTGAACAGCACGCATAGCTCGCCCCACGCTGACGCGGTTATCGAGTATGTTACATGTTTATATCACTGACAGAGTCGCGAATTTCGTTGTTATGATGCGATAAATGCGAGTCATCTCTAAAGGGAGAGTTATTTCAGTAAACCATTAGTCTAGACTAGACAGACGACCTGGATCAATTTTTGCAAAAGTAAGTAAATATAAACATAAAAATAAATCTCAGTAAGTAGGATTTAAGAGGCTGTGTAAGATGCCATTTGCAACAAAATGCGTTGTTTATAGAAAAAGTTCCTTTTTCAAATCACTTTACGTCACACTTTGCTTTGTAAAGTTCATTTTACAGGTGAAGCTATGCAAAACTCCTTGGTGAAACAATCTCTTGAAACAACTGAAAAAAAAAACAACTTCACTTGCGACTGAAATAAAATAAATAATGTAGAGCCGCAACCAGGGCCTTCCAAATTTCACTAGGCTACACGTCACGAAGATAGTGTGGCACTATCTCAAAACTTAGTTCAAACTAACGGGCGCCAAATTGGATCTTGTTTAGTTATAGCTCACTAACGTCCCTTGTATAACAATCTACTGATCTTCGTGTAGAGAGGTGTGAGTTCTATGCTCAGCGTGCTCAGCTATAAAAACTTCGGAGGGAGAGTGATCCTTGATCTGCTGAGAAAGATTCCGTAATACATTAACACTTAATCAAAAGTCCACACTGACATTCCTGAAGAGGCAGATGCCGTTTTTACAAAGGCTGCTTAAGGTGCCGCTTTTCTGACGAAGATGCCAGCGACCAAACGCTAAATAAATAAACTCACGCAGGCAGATTGAAAGCGGACTGCGTGGCGTATGTGCCGTCGCTAGTGACGAGCTGTCTCGGTGCCGACGTGTCTTTCTGGGCTTCGGCGGCCTCCGCCTGCGGAAGGCAAGCTTTGGTTTAATTTTTAATGTATGGCATTGTTCACGTAAATTGGTGTACACTACAATTATGAACAAAACTAGTTTACAGCGTCTCCATAATATTTGTCTTTTTTTCAAATGGGGAGAAGGGAGTACTCCGCCAGCCTCAATGTATGTCAGTATACCGACCTCCTCCTTACTCTCCTGCGCGGTGACAGCCGGCAGTGCAGCCGCCAGCGCGTCCAGGGCGGCGGCGTGTCGGAGTACTCCGCCAGCCTCAGTGTATGTCAGTATACCGACCTCCTCCTTACTCTCCTGCGCGGTGACAGCCGGCAGTGCAGCCGCCAGCGCGTCCAGGACGGCGGCAGCGCGCGCCGGCGTGTCGGAGTACTCCGCCAGCCTCAGTGTATGTCAGTATACCGACCTCCTCCTTACTCTCCTGCGCGGTGACAGCCGGCAGTGCAGCCGCCAGCGCGTCCAGGACGGCGGCAGCGCGCGCCGGCGTGTCGGAGTACTCCGCCAGCCTCAGTGTATGTCAGTATACCGACCTCCTCCTTACTCTCCTGCGCGGTGACAGCCGGCAGTGCAGCCGCCAGCGCGTCCAGGGCGGCGGCAGCGCGCGCCGGCGTGTCGGAGTACTCCGCCAGCCTCAGTGTATGTCAGTATACCGACCTCCTCCTTACTCTCCTGCGCGGTGACAGCCGGCAGTGCAGCCGCCAGCGCGTCCAGGGCGGCGGCAGCGCGCCCCGGCGTGTCGGAGTACTCCGCCAGCCTCAGTGTATGTCAGTATACCGACCTCCTCCTTACTCTCCTGCGCGGTGACAGCCGGCAGTGCAGCCGCCAGCGCGTCCAGGACGGCGGCAGCGCGCCCCGGCGTGTCGGAGTACTCCGCCAGCCTCAGTGTATGTCAGTATACCGACCTCCTCCTTACTCTCCTGCGCGGTGACAGCCGGCAGTGCAGCCGCCAGCGCATCCAGGGCGGCGGCAGCGCGCGCCGGCGTGTCGGAGTACTCCGCCAGCCTCAGTGTATGTCAGTATACCGACCTCCTCCTTACTCTCCTGCGCGGTGACAGCCGGCAGTGCAGCCGCCAGCGCGTCCAGGGCGGCGGCAGCGCGCGCCGGCGTGTCGGAGTACTCCGCCAGCAGCCACAGGGCGGCGCGGGCGACGCGGGCGTTCTTTATTGCGGGCACTGCTTCTACCAGTTTCTGGGGAGTGAATGGGTTGATTAGGTACTTCTATTTTATTTTATTTTATTTAGAAACAAACGGTCTTAAACAAATTAAATAACATGATTTTTTAAATTTAGTTTCCTTAATGAAAACTAGGTTATCCAAACACATATTACATTATATTAGTTTATGTGACTGATACATAATGGAGGGTATTAAAACTCGTGATGGTAATAGAGGGCGCGAGCGAGAAGGTTAAAATGCACATTAAAATTGGAACAATTACTAAAATTAAGAGCAATTTTCTTATTATTATTATTATTAGGATGAAAATTACTCTTAATTTTAGTAATTTTTCCAATTGTAATGTGCATTTTAACCTTCTCGCTCGCGAAGTTTCATGGTAGTATTTGATTTTTATTTCAAACACAGAATTATGTATCAAATTTACGACTTTTATTATCCTATATAATATATACCTTATCAATCCATAGATTCTTTTACTATACCTCCCATACATCATCACTAACAAAAACGGAGTCAAAGGCCAGTAAACGCGAGCAATGCGAAATGGTTGCCGGAAATGAGATTATTGTTGAACGATGTTGTTGCCAGTATCACCTGAACCAAGACTTTTATGGTCCTACCGACCAGACCGTCCATACACGGTCTCGAGGTCAAGGAATTTTCTAAACGCAGCCGCAGAGGTTCCTTATTAGGGGTTACCGTCTTAGCGTATTTTTTTTTAAAGTTCCTATTTAGGGTTTACCCGAGTCTACAGGTTAATTAATTTAACCTTCCTTTTTTCTTCATTAAATGTCTATTTTCGCTTAAATGATAATTTTTTACGTAGTCATGGTATGAAATATCGTATGCAACTCTTGAATAAAATGGATTTATATCGAGGGCCATGAATCACTCGCGTCGCTCAGATTCTAAAACTTGAATCACTTGTTACACTCGTGATTCAGTCGTTAGGATCCTGCACTTGCTCGTGATTTATCTATGGCCCTCGCTTTAAATCCGTCCTTTACTCACTACTATAAAAACCCATATTGACAAATACCTTAAAAACTAGATATATATAAAATTTTATATAGCTATAGCATAAGGCAGTAGAGATAAGTACGGTGACACAAGCGATATGTGCATTAGCTTAGGTTGGGCCAATAATGGAGGTTATGTGTGCATGCTATAAAAAGGGCGTGGGCGCCAGTCAGCGGGTCCTCCAGAGGCTGGCGAAGGGCATGTTCGCGCGTGCGGATACCTCTCAACATCCGCATATCCGCAACATGGCGCCGTACCACGCGCGCCCGCCCGACCACCGCCGCCTGCCACGCGACCTGGTTGCCTAGCCGGCGATCATCCAACGGAACACCCCAAGTGAGAAGATCTCCACCGCCCGCGAGGGCCCCCCGATGACCTGTCCATAGGAGTGGACAGAGGCGCTTCTTCAGGAAGAGATCCGATGATCTGACCCTGACTCCCCACGCCCCAGAATGGGTGCGTGAGAAGATTGCTTGATTGATTGATTGATTGTCAGCGGGTCAATCTGTATCGACCAGTCGTACGGAGCGCACCTCCTCCCATATTATTGGACTAGCTAGTCCCCGTGTCTAGTGTGGTTATTATGTATCTAGTACTCCCCGTGTTTAGTGTGACTGTAACTAGTGCTCCCAGTGTCAAGTGTCATTATTCTGTGTCTAATACATGATTCGTGCCCTAAAGTTAATAAACTGTGTTATAACAAAACTTTTGCCTCCAATGCTCGAGTACCCATCACACCCATCCTCGGGACGCCCTTAAGTCATCGATCCTGACCCTTCTGCGACATATATGTAAATATCGACTTTTGACAAATGTTATGAATACCAAAAACGCGTCGCGAAGGCGCGCCGCGTCATCTAGTTACCTGATAGATAAGTCCCCTTAGCTGCGGGAAGCTGTAGAGCGCCTCGCGCAGGAACAGCGCCACGTCGGCGGCGGCCGGCTCGCTGCCGTCGCCGAGCATCGAGAGCAGCACCGGCGCCACCGAGCCTGCTACTTCTGGGAACTGAAACATTAAACAAACATATGGGGTACTATTTTAACGTATGACCGTAAATACAGTTTATTGACTAAAATGCTGATTTTGCCTAACAAAATTACTGAATTGCGCGACAAGCTGAGCGCGACTAAAATACTGGTTTTATCTGGCAAAATTACTGGACTGCGTGGCTAGAATTCTGAAAAACAGCAACGTGGAAACCTTAATTTGAGTAACATAATCAACATAAAATACAAAAAGAGCCTTGGTTTTGGTAGGTCTTCGCTTAGCTCACCCACTTTATCGTTCACCTACCCTGACCTTCCCAGACAGTATTTATTTTATTTTATTTAATTTTTGTCACGCAATTCAGTAATTTTGTCGCGCAATAGAGAAGCTTCGGTTAAAATATTTGTCACATTAACAGCCAGTTGTAGAAACGATCTTTAAATTTTAAAGCGCCACAAAACGCTAGTGGTTTTCAATATCATTTTTTTTTTTTGATAAAACATGGCTCTTACTTCTGAGTATAAAATGTTCATGACAGTTCACACGCCTTGACGTCACGCCCATTAGCGTTTTATACGGCTTTAAAATTTAAAGATCGTTTCTGCAACTCAGAGTTAACAATTTTTGAGACACAAAAACATAAAAGTCCCCTCTTTTGTGCATTTTCATTTCTATTTAGTATTGATTTTCAACAATACATACGAATTTAAAGTAACGTTCATCACTTGTTTTAAAACACCCCATCAGAGCAAGTGACGTACTAGTTGTTGTCTCTCTTTCCTTTTAAGGCGACAAAAGGAGAAGGAAATTGACCCATAGCTCTGTCCAGGGCCGCAGAGAGAAAATCAGGGCCCGGGGGTATCCATGTTCGGGCCCCCTCCCTTCCCTTCAAATAAATCAGCTATTTCCGACTGTGATGTAATTATTTTTTTATCACACCTGCTCTGAAAATACATACTAATTATACCAATTAGAGGGAAGAAACGCCTTTATCCCGCCCTTCAAATCCTTTCATCCCAAGGTATGGAAGTTTGTATGAAAATCCTTCCGACCCAAGGGTGGGAAGTATGTATGAAATTCCATTACATACCCGTTTTTTTTTTTAATTTGTCAGCAGTCATACTGCAAAGAGACTTTAACTGTCTACTAATTAAATTTCAAGTAAATTGTTACTGGCCACATATAGTTTTTTTTTACCAGTTACCAACCTCCTTGGAGCATACAGAAAATTAAAAACGAAATTATTTTTGTATATAAAACGCGCGGAATCACGGAAGAAGTGGCTGCATGACCTTATGATCTTAGCCTACTCCAGAAACGGGCGAATAAAAAAAGGAAAAGCCCGCGCATTTTCGCAAAAACTTCGATTGATTTAGCATTTATCTTTGTGTTTTTTGTAAAATATGGATGCATTTATGTCTATAATTTTCCTCGTAGGTGTAATAAAAAGCACTATACATACCTCAGGATAAAGTACAGTTCCATACCTCAAATGGTTTGCGCCCCTCGCAAGCTCGTGGCGCAAATGCCATAATCTCGGTATGGAACTGTCACTTTCTTCCCTCTGAAGTAATGTACTATTTTATCACACCTGCTCTGAAAATACATACTAATTATACCAATTAGAGGGAAGAAACGCCTTTATCCCGCCCTTCAAATCCTTTCATCCCAAGGTATGGAAGTTTGTATGATAATCCTTCCGACCCAAGGGTGGGAAGTATGTATGAAATTCCATTACATACCCGGTTTTTTTTTTTATTTGAAGAGACTTTAACTGTCTACTAATTAAATTTCAAGTAAATTATTACTGGCCACATACAGTTTTTTTTTACCAGTTACCAACCTTCTTGGTGCATACAGAAAATTAAAAACGAAATTATTTTTGTATATAAAACGCGCGGAATCACGGAAGAAGTGGCTGCATGACCTTATGATCTTAGCCTACTCCAGAAACGGGCGAATAAAAAAAAGAAAAGCCCGCGCATTTTCGCAAAAACTTCGATTGATTTAGCATTTATCTTTGTGTTTTTTGTAAAATATGGATGCATTTATGTCTATAATTTTCCTCGTAGGTGTAATAAAAAGCACTATACATACCTCAGGATAAAGTACAGTTCCATACCTCAAATGGTTTGCGCCCCTCGCAAGCTCGTGGCGCAAATGCCATAATCTCGGTATGGAACTGTCACTTTCTTCCCTCTGAAGTAATGTACTATTAATTTGTGGATTTAAATGTACTAATAGTTTATATTATTATTATTTATTTATTAATTCTGAAAAACAGCAACGTGGAAACCTTAATTTGAGTAACATAATCAACATAAAATACAAAAAGAGCCTTGGTTTTGGTAGGTCTTCGCTTAGCTCACCCACTTTATCGTTCACCTACCCTGACCTTCCCAGACAGTATTTATTTTATTTTATTTAATTTTTGTCACGCAATTCAGTAATTTTGTCGCGCAATAGAGAAGCTTCGGTTAAAATATTTGTCACATTAACAGCCAGTTGTAGAAACGATCTTTAAATTTTAAAGCGCCACAAAACGCTAGTGGTTTTCAATATCATTTTTTTTTTTTTGATAAAACATGGCTCTTACTTCTGAGTATAAAATGTTCATGACAGTTCACACGCCTTGACGTCACGCCCATTAGCGTTTTATACGGCTTTAAAATTTAAAGATCGTTTCTGCAACTCAGAGTTAACAATTTTTGAGACACAAAAACATAAAAGTCCCCTCTTTTGTGCATTTTCATTTCTATTTAGTATTGATTTTCAACAATACATACGAATTTAAAGTAACGTTCATCACTTGTTTTAAAACACCCCATCAGAGCAAGTGACGTACTAGTTGTTGTCTCTCTTTCCTTTTAAGGCGACAAAAGGAGAAGGAAATTGACCCATAGCTCTGTCCAGGGCCGCAGAGAGAAAATCAGGGCCCGGGGGTATCCATGTTCGGGCCCCCTCCCTTCCCTTCAAATAAATCAGCTATTTCCGACTGTGATGTAATTATTTTTTTATCACACCTGCTCTGAAAATACATACTAATTATACCAATTAGAGGGAAGAAACGCCTTTATCCCGCCCTTCAAATCCTTTCATCCCAAGGTATGGAAGTTTGTATGAAAATCCTTCCGACCCAAGGGTGGGAAGTATGTATGAAATTCCATTACATACCCGGTTTTTTTTTAATTTGTCAGCAGTCATACTGCAAAGAGACTTTAACTGTCTACTAATTAAATTTCAAGTAAATTGTTACTGGCCACATATAGTTTTTTTTTACCAGTTACCAACCTCCTTGGAGCATACAGAAAATTAAAAACGAAATTATTTTTGTATATAAAACGCGCGGAATCACGGAAGAAGTGGCTGCATGACCTTATGATCTTAGCCTACTCCAGAAACGGGCGAATAAAAAAAGGAAAAGCCCGCGCATTTTCGCAAAAACTTCGATTGATTTAGCATTTATCTTTGTGTTTTTTGTAAAATATGGATGCATTTATGTCTATAATTTTCCTCGTAGGTGTAATAAAAAGCACTATACATACCTCAGGATAAAGTACAGTTCCATACCTCAAATGGTTTGCGCCCCTCGCAAGCTCGTGGCGCAAATGCCATAATCTCGGTATGGAACTGTCACTTTCTTCCCTCTGAAGTAATGTACTATTTTATCACACCTGCTCTGAAAATACATACTAATTATACCAATTAGAGGGAAGAAACGCCTTTATCCCGCCCTTCAAATCCTTTCATCCCAAGGTATGGAAGTTTGTATGATAATCCTTCCGACCCAAGGGTGGGAAGTATGTATGAAATTCCATTACATACCCGGTTTTTTTTTAATTTGTCAGCAGTCATACTGCAAAGAGACTTTAACTGTCTACTAATTAAATTTCAAGTAAATTATTACTGGCCACATACAGTTTTTTTTTACCAGTTACCAACCTTCTTGGTGCATACAGAAAATTAAAAACGAAATTATTTTTGTATATAAAACGCGCGGAATCACGGAAGAAGTGGCTGCATGACCTTATGATCTTAGCCTACTCCAGAAACGGGCGAATAAAAAAAAGAAAAGCCCGCGCATTTTCGCAAAAACTTCGATTGATTTAGCATTTATCTTTGTGTTTTTTGTAAAATATGGATGCATTTATGTCTATAATTTTCCTCGTAGGTGTAATAAAAAGCACTATACATACCTCAGGATAAAGTACAGTTCCATACCTCAAATGGTTTGCGCCCCTCGCAAGCTCGTGGCGCAAATGCCATAATCTCGGTATGGAACTGTCACTTTCTTCCCTCTGAAGTAATGTACTATTAATTTGTGGATTTAAATGTACTAATAGTTTATATTATTATTATTTTACTATATATTATAGTATATATTATATTAACTAAGTTCATAATAAACAATTAGATATCATGATTAACAAGTAATTTTAGAGGAAGTTCGATTACCTTAACGTTTATTCATGTACAGTTTTATTTTAATAAAGTACAATATTATTTAGTCACTTTTTAGTAAATACTTATTCGTGTGTGAGACAAGCTTTTCTTGCTTTGGAGGAGGCGAAAACGTCGATAACTGAATTCAAGTTCAATTTTCTCGCCAATTCTGCTTCTAAACAAAGAGTTGCCAATCCTGACACTCTTGTTTGAGTTGAACAAGAACGGTGGAATTTTTTTATCCTCGCAAGTACGCTAAATGAGCGTTCAGCACTGGCTACTGAAACTGGCAAGGTACAAAATATTCGCAGAGCGACACAAATGTTTGGGAAGAGATTTTGCAAGTTTTTTGCTGTGATGTCATTTAGCAACTGGAATGGAAGAAGACACGCAGTGAAGTTCGCTTCATAAATGTGCTTTAAATGAATGACTTCAGTTGATAGTTCTTGAGCAACGTCGGAAGCGTAATTCTCCAGAAAGTTGTCTGCCGCGTTTTTTATCTCTTCATCTTCCATCTCTTGGAACCTCCATAAAAATGAAAAAACCTTGACGATATCTCTAATTGCAGCAAATCTATGATGAATTCCGGAGATCACTGAATCTATTATCACGAAGAAAGTATTTCTTTTGAATTCGATTTCTTCTTCAGTGCTGTCTTCATCGTCAGGCGTCGGCAAATGGTCAGCGCGTTTCTTCTTCCGAGGAACAGGCAATGTTGAAGAAGTGTCTTCCATTTCATTCGCAACCATTTTGCATTCCCGCAAAATAATATTCCAACGATCACGCAGGAGCTGCAAATCGTCAACAAGACTCTCGAGATTCTTTTCTTCAATGTCGATAGTTCCTCCCCTGGCTTGAAGAACGACGTTCCTTTCATTGATGGCGTTGAGAATTTTAAACCAAATAGATGACATTAAAACACATTCGAATTTGCTCATGTATTTTATGACTCCTTGCACATCTCTGCGATTTTCAGCGGACAAGTTCAGCTTTTTTAAATCTTCCAACGCATGTTTCAATCCAGGAAGTTTTTTTGCAAATGGTTTTACGGCGTCAATCCCAGCAGACCATCTTGTGTCGGACAGAGTATGAAGTGAATCCGGTATTCTAGCTTTTATAATCTCCCAACGTTGCGGACTTCCACTGAAGATGTTGAAACACTTCTGGACCACGCCGAAGAAAGTGATTGCTGAGGTGCAGCATTCCGCGGAATCGACTCCATCTAGGTTCAAGCTGTGAGCTGCACAAGGTGAATAAATTGCATTTGGATAATCGCGCTGAATCCATGCTTGTGCTCCTTTGTACGCGCCTTTCATATTTGCGCCATTATCATATCCTTGTCCTCGACAATCATCCAGCGGGATTTCGTACTTCAGCAAAGTTTCACGTATCAAATTAGCGATAGCCTCACCCGTTTTTTCATTACAATCCACAAAGGCTAAAAAGCGTTCTTCGATGTTGTATGTTTTTGCTTCAGTGTCGTAATGAAGGTAACGAAGAATGAAAGTCGTCTGCTCTACATGACTGGAATCAGGCGTTGCGTCTACAAGGATGGTAAAATATTTTGCTTCTTCTCTCTCTTTTAGAATATGCGACACAACTTGACTAGCACAAAGTTCTATAAACTCATTTTGAATGTCGGGTGAAAGATAGTGTACTTGCATACGTTGATGTGACTGCTGCGAACGTCGAACCTTTTCCAAATGTTCACGAAGAACTGGATCGTAGTGGCTGATCAATTCCAGAACCCCTAAGAAATTTCCGTTATTTCGCTCTCCAACAAGATTATTTTTCCCTCTGAAAGCCAACCCCCTCTCGCCCAAAAATAGAATTGTATCCAGAATACGAGTCAAAATTTCTTTCCATTTTTGGGTTTCATTCACGATTTGTTCATTTAAGGCCGAATCAACAGTGAACTCCTTGTCAATTCGCAACTCTAACTGACGCCATTTTACGTAACACTGAATATGGTCTTTATTCTTCTCATGCGATGGTAACCTCTCATGCAATTTTTTCCACGCTTTATTTTTCGAATATCCATCGGCAGTACAGAGGTGTGATCTATTCTGTGTATTAATATTTAGTAAACGGCATGGTAAGCAGAAAAAGCATTTTTACTTGGACTCCAGATCAACCAATCACGTGGTACCGTCTTTCCATTTGGCATAATTCTTTGTAGAAGTGATGTAGAAAATGGTTCGTTTAATTTATCCCGTGGAAAAGTCGAAGGCATTTTCTGACATCCTCGCCGAATAATGTCTTGAATCACATTAGGATGCGGAAATTCCATTTCAAGGTTTCCAATATCAAAATCATTAAGACAGTCAAACCTTGCTTGTACTTTGGCTGATTCTGCTGTTTCATTTTGGTTCGATGTATGGCCAATATTCAGAGTGTCATCACGGGTCATATCTTTGGAAGGAGCAATGTAGTCTGAAGAATTCACGGGTCCTTTTTCAGAAGTATCCGGAAGCTGCTGATTCTCTGAAGTTCCAGGAATGACTTCACTTGTACTTTGGGGGACATCTTTCTTCGAAAAAAAATCAAAAGCTGCAAGAGTTTTTTGTGATTTTTGTGTTTTTGAGATGTTCTGTTCTCGCTCCGCTCGCTCTTTTCTCTTCTGGCTTCCGGATTTGTGTTGATACATTTTGGCTAACTGAAAAATATACACTGGTCAGCAAATAAACCGAGCCACCCGCTACCTAGGAACTCTGATTCGATTTTCTCAAAAAGTATAAAACTTACAACTATCAAAGTTATACCTACAAAAAGTGCGTTTCATGGTGATTAAAATGACTATAAATTAATTCGAAAGTACCGTCAACTCACATTGTAATCAAGCAACAAACACAATGCTAACGATTTGCTCTGTTTTCACCAGAGTTTGAAATTAGCGTTCTTTTTCTCTACAATGAGGGGAGTCGGATATTTCTTATCATTTCTTTAGTTTTTGCCCATCGTTTGCTCAGACGCGTGTGTTTTTGCTACTTTTTTCGATTAATAATGGATACAACACCTCAGGAAGCAGCTCAAGCTGTAGCATTACTTCAAGCAGGCATTGCGCAACGTGAAGTCGCTCGAAGGCTTCGAATCAGCAGATCTTCGGTGCAACGAGTTTACAGACGATACCTAGAGACTGGAGCATTCGATCGCCGTCCAGGTACGGGCAGACCTAGGGCTACATCAGCAGCAGATGATCGTTATATCCACCTTACTGTTCTGCGAAATCGCCACCTCAACGCAATTCAAGTCCAACAAAGTCTGCGTGACGAACGCCAAGTGGTCATAAGTTCAGATACCGTCAGAAGGAGACTTGCTGAACGGAACCTGACCCCAAAAAGAGCTGCAACAGGCCCAGCATTAACGGTAGCACACCGTCGAGCACGACTTGAATTTGCTCGAGAGCATAGGGATTGGACATTAGAGCAGTGGAGTAATGTACTCTTCACTGATGAGACCAGGGTGAGTCTACATGGAAGTGATCGACGTCAGAGAGTATATCGTCGCCCTGGAGAACGTTATTCTCAGTGTTGCATCGAGGAAACTGTTGCTTATGGAGGAGGATCTGTAATGGTCTGGGGCGGCATCTCGTTAACAGCACATACGGCGTTAGTTTTCATCGAACCGACGGGCCGTACACGTGGACTGACTTCTCATCGCTACATTACTGAAATCCTCGCAGACCATGTGGTACCTTACGCAGGATATATCGGACAGGATATGCAATTGATGCATGATAATGCACGGCCTCATGTTGCTCATGTGGTGACCCAGTATCTACGCGACGTCAGCATTCGTACGATGGACTGGCCAGCTCGAAGCCCGGACTTGAATCCGATAGAACACTTATGGGATGAGCTGAAACGTCGGGTTCGAGCCCGGGTACCTGCTCCAACAAGGCTTCCAGAGCTGCGAATCGCAATTGAAGAGGAGTGGAATACAATTCCTCAAGATTTTATCGTCAGGCTCGTAAGGTCGATGAATACAAGGATGCTGGCAGTTATCCGAGCAAGGGGAGGGAATACGGAATATTGATCAAAAACTTTTTTTTGATTTTATCTTTGTTTTTGGCTTTAATTTTTTTTTCACTTTATCATTACTAACGATTGTCACGACTGGAAAACGACTCTTCTTTGTAAAATCCTTAATAAACACTGAAATATTGATTAAACCCAATGAGTTTCCTTTCATTTTAATCACCATGAAACGCACTTTCTGTAGGTACAACTTTGATAATTGTAGGTTTTTTAGTTTTTGAGAAAATCGAATAAGAGTGCCTAGGTAGCGGGTGGCTCGGTTTATTTGCTGTCCAGTGTAGTTATTTAATTGATTATTAATGCATTTAATATTTAATATTACCTTCCGAAACTAACAATTAAAAATTTCAATTTTTCAAAGTTGACATTATATGTAGATAATATAAAATGTTATAAAAGCTTAATTCGTAATGTTTAGATCATTATTTGAGAAATTTATCTTAAATTACCAGTGTAATAATCTATGTATTAAGCATTTTTTACATATCATAAATTAAATAGCTTCATTTCATAAAAATCAAAAACGATAAATAATACAACACGTAAATATTAACAATTTAAAAACATTAATAAAATTAAAGAAAAGTAAATATTGTTAATGAGGGAAATATGCGCACTTGACATCACAATACTTACGTTTGTTTCGTTAAAATACACTTGAAAACGTCAGTAAAGCCTTGGCCATTTTCGCTCGGAAGGTAAAATTAACAGGAAAATTAGCGGCGAGGGCAAAACGTAATATTATTATCTCTACGCAACTGTCACAAAACGTGTTCGAACGTGCACGACTTTATTTCGGCGTTCAGGACACAGATGACTGAGACCAGTGATGCCAACTCAACTGCAGCAACTTCACTTCAAAAGTTTATGGCAATAGTGTAAGGTTGGCATCCCTGAGTACTGCACGGTTGAAACGCAATCGCGCACGCGCGAGAACGTTTTCGAACGAAATATACTGACGATGACTGCTGAAAAGCGCGCGCAGCTCCACAAACCAATAGCGCGTTCTCATTGGTCGTTACTCTTCGGGCGCGAAAATTTGAAAGGATTGATTCTATGCAAACAGTCAAAATCGTCATTAAAGTGAAGGTTTTTCGGAAAATCGCGGGCCCTTCTGATAACTGCGGGCCCGGGGGAAACCCACCCGTCACACCCCCCCTCTCGGTGGCCCTGGCTCTGTCCCTTACTGTTAACAACTATTAATTACGTGACTTCCGGTGTAGGTCGGTTTTCGTGCTAAGAATTCAACAACTACAAATTGTGTCGCGGAAAGCTATAGAGCGCCTGGACTACAACAAGCGCAATCCGCTGATGCGAGGCTGTCAAATGGCCGGTCAGGCTGCCGACTTTGTGACGAAGACGACAACCAAACTCTAAATAATAAGCAGGAAGATCACCGAGCACCGAGATGAGCCATTAGACCATTTAGAATATTTTTTTCCAAAGCTGTCTCAGCCGAAGTCTTAACATTAAATTTATATCCATGTCTAATTGTTATTGTCGAAAAACCTCAGAATGTTTAAGTTATATTGTAATAATTGCGACATCGATAGTAATTAACAATTAATAAAATGGTGAAACGAATAGAATAAATCGTTGCACCAACCTTCACGGCCGCCTTGTGCAACGCCCGCACCAGCAGCTGACGATACTTGGCCGAGTCCTCGTGGTCCGCGCCGGCCGCCCGCGCCACCTCCTTGCGCAGCACTGATACCAGTTCCTCCGCGTGACGCGGGCCCGCCAACGAGAGCGCCAGAGAGAGAGTCCTGTGGAAGAGTCGGTCGACATAGTATTCCGAGTGAAGCGAGCAAGCTAAAGACTAATGACTTTTTTTTGCATTCCTAATATTACTATTACAGAAAACTCAAAACGGAGGTTCAAACCAAGTTAAGTCGAACCGGTTGTATCGCCTACTCTTGGCAAACGTGTAAAGTTCCATAGGAAGCAGAAAAGTAGCAGTCTCTTAATTTTGAAAAACACTCAATTTATGTCTTACACAAGGGGGCTCAACCTCCCTTTTAATCAGAGCCAAAAATGCAGTAGTTCATTACTCATAGGAGTAGTCACTCTTCCTGAGGTCGAGGCCTGCGCACGTGACGCACTTCCTAAGCCAGCCAAAACATGTCTCAGAGAGGAGGGGGCTTCAACTTCCCAATTCTTTTATTGGACAAGTCTCAGCAAAATACACCAAATTTCATTATACAAGGTGGGCCAAAAGAAGTCATCCGATGTTGTTTGGCTCTCTTTTTTTCCAAATGAAAAACTTCGATTCTGTTTTTTGATTATGTTTATTTGAACCTTTAGAATTTTATTGGTCAACTCGAGAAGATTATATCGGCCAAATGGGCGCCGTCACAATTGATTGCCATACGGACTCGTTTTGTGGCATTTTTCATCACTTCGGCGAGAACTTCGGGCGACAGATTCTCGCACTCGTGTCGAATGTTGTCCTTCCTTGAATGTTGGGCTTCCAGAGTCTCGGGCTTTTTCACGTAAACACGGGACTTCAAAAAACCCCACAAAAAAAAAAAAAGCTGGAACGCTTAAATCGGGCGATCTTGCGGGCCAGTGCAAATCGCCAAAACGAGAGATGAGGCGACCCGGGAACGCTGCCTTCAGAATATCGGTTGTGGCTCGCGCAGTGTGTGCCTTTGCTCCGTCCTGTTGGAACCACATGTCGTCTAGTCCTAATTCGTCCAATTGCGGCAGAAAAAACTCGGTCAACATGGCCCTATAGCGCGCACCGTCCACTGTTATCGTTTGGCCAACGGCATTCTCGAAAAAAATGGCCCGATGACTCCTCCAGCGTGAACAGCGCACCATGCAGTCACTTTGAGCGGGTGTAATGGCTCCTCGTGCATCACTCGTGGATTTTCGGTGCCCCAGAAGCGATAGTTTTGTTTGTTCACGTACCCGCTGAGGAGGAGGAAATGAGCCTCATCGCTCATTATGATTTTGGTCGAAAAATCGTCCACTTTTTCGTCGAGATTGAGGATGGCTTGGGTGTAGGTTACGCGCGTTTGGCGGTCGGCAGGCAGCAGCTGATGCACGGACTTGACTTTGTACGGGAACAGGCGTCTGGTCGATGTTTCCAGCGACAGCTCGACATCCTCGGCAACAGCGGCGATATTCTCGGCGGAACGGGCGCTCCGGGGCCGGCCAGTCTTGGCAACGTCTCGTGTGGTCCCATACTCTTCAAGGTTGGTGGCCAAACGGCGCAGTGTTTGCGCAGTCGGTGTCGGACGGCCGGGGAATCGGCGACGGAATTCACCACAGACGAATTGTTACGTAAAAAAATAGACACGATTATTCCGCGTTCTTTTAGAGTGTATCGCTCCATGGCTTGTTCACTTGTATTCTGCATCTGTCTAGTCCACAAATGTCAAAACAGATTTCACATTGGCGGCCATTTGCAAAAATGAGAGCATCTTCCAATAGGGTGATTTCTTTTGGCCCACCTTGTACTTAGGATCTATAGAAGCAGAATAAGTCGCTTCCTGACATGGAGGTCGGTGCAGGCATCTCCTTGTTTACTGCACTGCTTTATGAAGTGTCCTAGTCGTTGCAAGCTCCATTCTCGCACTACCGTCACAGTGACTTAAGAGATGGGGAGACAACCACTTCTATCACACTTCCTGCATTCTTATAGTCGCGATGGAATCAAAAGCTCTTCTCCACAGATTCCGCCATTGTGTTAGTGAACTCACCCAAAAAAATGTAATGACGAATCTAAGTGATGTAACAACATCCTATGGAAATAAATGATTTTTGATTTGATTTGATTTGAAAAAAGGTACAGTAGCTATACGTAGTAAAATACATTCCTTTACTATGCTCCTATTATCTAAAAGTCCATATTTGTTGCTGATGTTGCAAAGTCGATTCACCACACACTATTACAGTGACTAAAAGAAGGGGGAGTTGGGCTGCCGAGCGAGCTATCGCGATGCCGGCTTTTTGGGCTGTCCTTGGAGTAGCGTGGTAGCTACTCTCTTTTAAGACGCCCCTCCTTTCCGAAAATGTAGCAGCCCTGAAATGTAATGTCTCAGAGAAGGGGGCTCAACCCCCTTCTAAATGACTGCAATATGGAAGTACGCCGTTAAGTCACTGACCTCCTCCTCACGTCGAGGTCGGTGCACGCGAGCACGCGCAGCACGTCCATGGCCAGGTCGGGCAGCGCTCGCGCCGCCGCCAAGCCGCACGACTTCAGCGCGCCGAGCCGACCCAGCACGATCAGCTTCACGTTGTTGTCGCTCTCTTTCACGATCAGGTCGATGTAGCAGGCTGCTGCCGCCTGGTATCAGGGGTTGATGAACGAAGTTGGGTTTTAATCTTACTTCCATACTCAGAGTCGTTTATTGATTAATTAAACGACTCTGAGTGAAAAAATGTTTTTTTTTTTACTTTTGCTGAGATACGAAGCCAAAACCATTGTATTATGAGGAACCTGGGGTCTTGAAAATATTCGTCCTGCATACATACCACGAACACACCGAAACAAAATTCATGCCAAACGTTTCCAATACGCTCTCTCTAAACGCTGTATTCAAAGTACAGCTCCCAGAAAATGAGAATCATATCTAAATCTAGGTACGTATTCGGTGAATGCCCCAATCAGACAAACAGACTCAGTAAAATGACAACCTCTGTGGTGTTGAGGTCGAGGCTGTGCATCCCGAGCAAGAAGCCCCAGGTTCTAATACCGGCTGGGAAGGAGGGAAACAAATCCCCAGGGTCTTGGACGTTTACATGTTTGTGACGTCGCTGTTTCTGGATCCCACCACACAGGGTATCCTAGTGTGGGGCCAGAAACAATATATTTGCCAATTAGTCACCGTAATATTGTCAAACCGTTAGGTGGTAAACTAATGTTTATTTTCTCGTAAGTTGGTCAACTATCGACAGATAGTTAACTGTATCGTCAGGGCCACTCAACAACTATGCTTGCCCGTGAGGTCGTGCTTCGCATCCTGAGCGCTCGTGAACATCAAATGCAGGTAGCCGTCTTGTTTTGTGACCTCTCCAAAGCGTTTGACGTCGCAGATCATGATGTGCTCGGAATGAAGCTGAAGTATCATGGAATCGACGGCCCAGCACTAAATCTAATAAGGAGCTTCTTAAAAAATCGTACTCAATATGTTTTAGGGTCCGGAGGTAACCTAAGATCCGACGGAACCATGACAGACGTGGGTGTACCTCAAGGCTCCTCACTGTCAAACCATGCCTTCTCTCTCCTCCTGAATGACTTACCGAAGATTACCACTGACGGTGAATTGTTCATGTTCGCAGATGATGTAGCATCTGTAGTCACGGGCAAAACTCTTGACTCACTAGAGTTCACACTCAATAAAGTCGCAAACCAATTATGGCATTGGTTTAAAAAAAACGGCCTCGCACTCAATCTAACAAAGACTCGAGTAATTAATTTCGACCTTTCCGGACGCAGGAGACGCTTACTAGATATACGCGTCGAGGAAACGAGAATTGAACAAGTCTCCTCCGCATCATTTCTCGGTTTTGTCATAGACCAGACAATGACCTGGGAGCATCACATACAAAAGCTGTGTGGTAAATTGGGTAGCGCCTGTTTTGCGCTCAGTAGACTATCGTCAACACTTCCTAAAGAAGCGGTTCGGACCTGCTACTTCGCCACAGTGCAGTCAGTCCTGTCATACGGAATCGAGTTCTGGGGGCGCGCTGCTGACTGGGAGCGTATCTTCAGACTTCAGAAACGAGCCGTACGCCTGATTGCACGTGTGGCCCAGGACACATCCGCCAGACCGCACTTTGTGGCGCTTGGAATAATGACATTGCCATCCCTACTCATTTTTCAAGTTGCTACTCATGTGAGAGTCAATGTTGGCAGTCTGCCTAAACGTGGTGACCAAAACAGTCACACTACAAGAGGTGCAGATAAACTAGCCAATGTCCCTCATAAATTAGAAAAAATGGCCAAAACAATACGGGTGATGGGTCCGAAGGTGTACAATTTGCTACCGGACGACATTACCAATGCACCGAGCTTCCTAAACTTTAAAATTAAACTAAAAAAGTGGCTTGAATTCATAAATTTTAAAGAACGACGTACATAAGTAAATATTCTTTTAATTGTACCAATTATATTACATTATACTCCTACAGGTAATGACAACTTCCTTATTAATGATGTGGCAAATGTTTCCTTTATCTAATTTTATTTTATACATTTTATTAATTTTTTGAATTTTGTTTGACTTGTAATGTATATTACCAATAAATGATGTCTTATGTCTTATGTCTTATGTAGCGTACTGCTTACTACATGACGCGTTAGTTCATAAACTAACGGTTAAAACCGATGAATAGTAAACTGGTTTAAACATGAAACACTGCGGTAACTTAGGTGAAGATTAGAGGGGGCGTGCGCAGCAAAGCCCCCGAATAGTCTTCGTGTTCGGTTGACATGTAAGAACAAAATAAACGTAAATTCTAAACCCTGTCGGTCTGGTTTACTACCTGTCGACAGTTGCTCAACTAACGAGTTAGTTTATCAACTAACGGTTTTGACTATCCTACGGTGACATATATATATCTAAATGTGAAATGTGTAAAGTAAAGTGTCGTACCTTGATGGCAGCGGGCGCGGATGACAACGTAAGCAACGTCCCAGCCGCCTCGTACCGTACGGCGGCACTTGGCGCGTTCAGTAGCGTGTACACCGTGCGAATGAAGCGAGCCCGCTCTGACGGGTTCGTGTGGCACACCTGGGTAGCGAGAGTTGGTTATTTAAGGGTTCAAGAAAGGGTGCTGAAGGGGGCTCAACCCCACCATAGATAGTTTTGGGGAGCTATGGTTATTCTTGTGGGATTTATTTCTGATACTACAAGACAATTGTAACTACGTCTTAGCTACAATACGTTGGCTGTTAGCTCCGAGTAAATCTCTCGATCCTTCAAAGTAAGATATATTAGTCTATTCCAGAATATTCTAGAAAAGTCCTGACTGAGCAGCTGCAGGATGTCCCCGAAGCCACTGACGCTGTACAGGCGCACCGCCAGGTAGATGAACGCGCGCTCCTACTGGCAGTTTCTAGAACATTCTAGAACACTCCACTCGCCTTGTAGATGAGCTCCACAATGAGCAGCTGCAGGATGTCCCCGAAGCCACTGACGCTGTCCAGGCGCGCCGCCAGGTAGCTGAGTGCTCGCTCCTGCTCCGCATGCAGCAGCATGAGGAACGCGTTGCGCTTGCACGACATGTCCTGTTCGCTCTCCAGGAAGTTGGCGATCAGCTCCGGCGCGTCGGGGATGAGGAACTCGAAGTTGCTGTGGACATAATTATAAACGCTTTGAAACGACACGGTAAATATGTCGTTTAGTTAAATGAGTCACTTAATTAATAGCCCAGGCCATTCATTGAGGACCGGCGTTTAGCTGATTTTAGCCGAAATACTAATGGGTTGCTTTATAGTATATCACTTTTTGTCCGAATACTAAAGTTATGTTGTGTTAGGTTTTAGGGAATTTTATGTACAATCTGGAGCGAAGCGGAGCAGAGTGAGGCGATCCCATGATCCGTCTTGTGGTAATAATTTGGCTTGGTACGTTTAGGCAACTCATTCAAGGTTTTATTCAGATATTTGCCCGACAGACATTTATCTACCTATTTTATTGAATACCGGCCCTTAGCTAACGGCCCGGGCATTTGATTAAATGCCTAATTTTTCCAAATTGCGGCGACATATATACCTTGGAAACCCAGGCCTTCTACTCCGGGCTACCCTCGTGTGGGTCAGGGATAGGTTCTTAAGTCATCAAGAAGATGAAAATGGAAGGCACAAGACAGTCATGGAGGAATATTACTTCATAGGTGACCTAGCTCATTCTGATTTGATTACCAGGGACATAGGGTTTCATTGAGTATTTTTGTTTTGAATCTGGATTTAGGCCACATGTAGTATTTGTATCCTCTTTGGGCCACATCTTCCTAAATATTCTATTCTATCTTTTTATTTTTTTTACCATGGATGGTGGACAAATACCATTGGACCTTTTTCTATTATTTACGTATTTCCGAAGCACTGCTAGAGTTAATGGAGTTTCTTTTCTCCTGTGCGAGATTCAGCCATGAATCACCACTTGAAGGGGAAATTTGCTTTTTCAAACACAAACCATAATCAGTTATGCACTAAATAGTTGATCATATTTGATATGAGACTTAAGTAAGTGTTTGACTTGTATATTATTTTGCCTACTTGCAATAAATGATTTGAGTTTTGCGGTTTGACTTTCTGAGTTTCTAAACTACTAAAAGTTTAATGTAATACCTTGGACACTATTTACACACATTGAGCTAGCCCCAAACTAGGGTTCCCTGTATCTTGGGTACTAGACAACGATACACGGCCATTCGGGTCGTCAAATGTAATCTCACTCTTCTTGTTGTTTCCACATAGCTATGAAGGCCACATAATATGAGCCTGAGGATCTGTGATAGTAACCATTCATCACTGCCATGAAGATGATACTTCAATGGTCTTCAAAATTGAAAGACAAAAAGGAGATTTTGATGATGTTAATGGTGTATTGTCTTTAACCTTGAATTGGTTCACAGTTAATAATTTATTGTTAAACGCTTGTAAAACCAAGTGTATCAAATTCTCACTTCCAAATGTCAGGCAAGTTGAGACCAGTTTGGTGTTAGACAACAGCACGTTAGAATTGGTAAATGATACGAAGTTTCTTGGAATAACCATTGATACCAAATTGCAGTGGGGACCCCACATAGATAAATTGGCTGGTAAATTAAGTTCTGCGGCTTACGCTGTTAGGAACATCAGACAAAGCATCAATGTGGCTACATCTAGGCTAGTATATTTTATTTACTTTCATAGTGTGATGTCCTATGGTATCTTGTTGTGGGGGAAAGCAGCGGATATTCAAACTATTTTTATTTTACAGAAAAGAGCTATTCGAGCAATTTATAATTTAAAACGAACAGACTCCTTAAGAGAGCTTTTTAAAGAAATTGACATACTAACAGTAGCTAGTCAATTTATTTTTGAAAATATAATGTATGTACGCAAGAACCTTAAAACATTTTCCAAACTTAGCGACAGCTGTAATGTTAACCTAAGAAATAATCACAGACTATGTGCGCCCCGTTTTAGACTCGCGAAGGTTAGCAATTCTTTCAAGGGTCAGTGCATTCTCTACTACAATAAGATACCTCTGGAGATTTTGAAATTGCCATTTGAGCAATTTAAAAAGCATGTTAAAGCGACTTTGTCGAAAAAGGGATATTACAATGTTCAAGATTACTTAAATGACAGGACTGTATGGGGTTAATCTGGCTCAACACAGACCTTGCTGTTAATAATTTTGTAATTATTTATTCCTGCTTATTAATCATAACAATAAAAAAAAACATATTTGTATTAGTTAAGCACAAGCAATTTTTAAAAGAGATCTAAAAATATATCTGTGGGAGTTTCTACGCCCTTCTTCTCCCACAGTGGTCCAATGTAGAGAAGAGGCAAAAAATGACGTTTGCTAAGTATATGTAAATATCTACAGTAATAAAGTACTTTGACTATTGACTATTGACTATTGACTATTGACTATCAGAGAAAAGTTGCGAGCTTACCGGTACACGGTGAATATGGCCAGCACTGCGTTCCTCCTCACATAGGAGTGTCGGTGGTCGAGGCAGGCTCGGATGGCTGGCATGAGAGGCTCGAGGAGCTCAGGCTCTTTCAGCTTGCATAGGAAGCGCAGGGTGGAGCCTCGGATGAATTCGTTAGGGTGTTGCAAATCCTAGGGTTAGAAGTAAAAGAGAGTTTAGTTTTTTGTATGGATATACGCACAATATCATGTGTAACAGACAGAAACATTGCAGTATTTGTTGCATTAATTAATTAATTACAATTAGTTGTTTCTTAGAAAAGCTACTAACAACTCAAATCTTGAGGTAATGTTGAGTACCATGCAGAAGCCCTGAAGTTGACTTTTTTACCCAACTGGACAAGAAGGAGGGTAATGTTTTCTGAGCGTGTGTGTGTGTGTTGAGCAATTCGTTAGCACGCTCTACAGCCCAAACGGATAGACGGCTTTTAACAAATTAACCTTGGTTGGATTTGTCTCAGTTGTGGGAATGACAATCTATATACATAACTCGAAGTCATGACATGTGACTGATTGGCTGACTGATACATCAATGCACAGTCTAGACCGCTGGTCCTGGAGACATGAAACTTTGTACTGGGGTTCCTTAAATTAGCGTAGGGAAGCTCTAAGAAAGGATTTGGCGAAATTCATCCCCCAAGGGGGGGGGGGGGGGGGGAATGAGGCGTTGAAGTTTGTATGAAAATCAAAAACTGACTTATGAAGTTGAAATTTTGCAGGTAAGTAGCTTATAGATATTGGACGTCAACCAAGCAAGTGATATTTCATATGTCCCCCGATAAGGGGGGATTGGGGTATGAACTTTGTATGGACTTAAAAATCTACTTGAACTATGAAGCTGTTTTAACCCGGCAGTTTCGAAAATTCACTCCCTAAAGGTAAGGTAAGGTTTAAGGGGGGTTAGAGTTTATATGAAAATCAGAAACTATTAGTATATAATTGTAGTTGTATTTGTATATAATTATAAGTATTTGGTTTAATATTATAGTCATTGTATAATTTATTTTATCATAGACAAATAATACAAGAAGACGTACCGAACAAAAAATCGTACGCCGGTAGATAGCATAAATTTCCGCCCAGACACAGATGGCGTTAGCCCTGTTTGCTGCTTACGTAGAAAGAGAACCCAGCTTTCTCTGTCTATGGCTGCCTATTTGTTGTAAGTTATATTATAATGCCCTAGGTGGCGTCAGATATTAATAAGACTACATGAGCGCCACCAGACTCAGATTAGACCTAAATGTCATTCAAAACATGATCCTAAATTTCGCGACTTATTGAAACGATGTCATGGTGGTATTGGTTTGATATCAAGGTTCTGGGTTCAAATCCAAGATTTTTTGTGCTAAAGTTTTCTTGTAAGGTGACTACGAAATGCTTCTTGTGCTTGCCTGACCCGCACTTGACCGTTTTTTTTAAACCTTTTCGACAAAACTTCTCCAATAAAATTTGTAGTAATTTTATTACAGGCGCAAAAGCAAACAAGTAAAAATACATCAAATAAAATAAACGGTCATGTGCACTTCGGACTTATGCACATTAAATAAATAAATAAATTAAAAACAAACTTTGGTGCAATAAATAAAATCTTATAAAAAACATAAACAATACAATAAGTTTGTTTTTGTTTTTTCTCCCAAAAACACAGTATTCACAATTTGTAGGTAAATCCATTTTAGTAATTAGTTTAAAGAGTCCAAAATTGTTTAAACCTGTGCCATGGATGTCCTGGCTTCCACCTCTCGAGGCACAGAGATGTGTGAAAACAACATTGGATACACAAAATTAAAAAGAGAAGGTAGGTAATTTTCAAATTTTTATTTAAGTTTACATAGATAATAAATAGCAGATAATGCATGTTAGAGTTTGTGTGAACAAAAGGTAAGTTGTCCATACTGGGGATTGAACCACTTGAAAAATCGCTCGGTCAACCACCTCCCTGATATTACAAATACTTTGATTAATTCGCCAATGAAAGCTTTGTGGTGTACGGTTATGTAAAATTGAGAATTAATAAATTGCTTAAAGTGAAATTAGCGGTTTATCTTCTGGCTACTCAACCAACAACATCAACAGTAACAACAAGACATGCACGGGCAGAGAACAACGGTCTCGTCCGTACAGTGGTGAGATTGAAATTATAATTTAGTTATGAAAAAATACTATGAGCGACATCTAGGTTGTTACAATGAACTATTTTTCATGTACAGTCCTTTGTATGGCGATGGACACTCTTCTTTATATGATGACTCTATGATTTTATTTTTTAATATGTGTATAAGTACTTGTTACTATGTTACCTCGCAAAAAAAATATACTACGGGCATGGGAGCCCTTCCCTGTTTGTATGGACTTGCCATTTTTACATGAATTTGAGCAAGCGAAGCCATGGGCATTTGCTAGTAGGCTTTCTCATTTTAGTTAAGTCAATAGGTTGGATTTAACCTGCTGGAAGGACCTTTTTTAATAGACGTCACCTAGAGTACTGTAGATTCTATTGTGGGCATTTGTGGGGCAACAACATAAAATTTACCTTAATTGTTATGTCATTATTTTATCTTTTCTGGCCAGCAGAGAAGTGAAAGATCTCAAAATGTAGTTTACAAAGTTATTGGTGCTGCTACTTTCATACTCCATGTATGTTACCAAGTACAATTAAAAGTTTGTATGTGGTATTGAAAGGAAATGCAGTCGGGTTATTTGTTTTCATAATGATTCCATTTGTTACCTTTGTGTTTTTTGTTATTGCATCTTGAATGTGGTTACTTCAGAGCCGACTAGATGTTTGGCATGAACTGTATTATCATTGAATTTCTACAACTGACCTTCCTATAAGCATCACAGACAAGGATCATCTCCTGCAACAGTTTCCCGTCCGGTGTGGTCTTCGGGACAATCTCCCAGAAGATGAGTAGCAGCTTCTTGATAGTGTGGTCCTGCAGCGGCAGCACAAACCTGATGATGACCATCAGGAGGCCGGGAATTTTCTCACCAGAGAGGATGATGCCGATGACCTTCTTTAAAGCTTCAATCTTCTTCTTTGTGTCACCTTTCTCTGTGGAATTTCCATTGTTATTTTCAATTTAAGTTATTATTTAACAGATTGAAGGGAAAGCATGTTTGGGACAATATATAGATAACCCAAAAAGTACCAAGGGCTACCAAACAATGGAATAGAATGCCCAAAGCATGATAAACCTTCATAAAAATTGCAAAACCATGAGCAGTTTTTATGAAGGTTTATGGTGCTTGTTGAAGCGAAAATTGCAAGTTGGCCAAATACATGATGCATGAGAAAAAAAAAAATGATTGATTTGTTATCAGCTAGTACCCTGCTACTAGATGGATAGACTACACACAAGATTATAAAACTAAATTCATTCATTGTAGGCATCAACATTTTGTCTATCTGTCCTTAACAGAATCTTCAAAGCCTTTTAAATAGAATCTCTCTTCCTCAGCATTGTACATACATATTAGCATCATGATTTTATCCCACACGGGGTGACACAGGCACAGTTATGAAAATGTTTAGCAGTTAGCTTAGTTATTCAAAGCTTCGTCAGAGTGTTCATAAGTGGGTGGAAGCCCCTTCATGCAGTGGTTTGTATCCAATAGTAGTCAGTATTCTTACCAAGATCAAGCTTGAGTTGCATCTCATTATAGGGCTCTGAGTCGGTCGCATAGTTGATCAGAGTGTAGCATGGTTGCTCCACTCCCGCCATACTGCCTGCAACGATCGTAATATATTAGGAAATCGAAACATTAGACATAAATGTGTAATAGACAATCAAGCCGTTTAGCTAATTTTATGGTCTAGAAATGGAATTTTTCCTCTAATATCAGTTGATTTTCTAAGGACTTTGCGCATAAATGTTTGCGGTAGATACAGTCAGAAGTCCAAATAGTAACATTTGTTCTATACAAGATAGTAAGATTTGTTAGTAAGGATTTACCTGGTGGGTGTTGTGTTTTATCAGCAGGAAGTAAAATTCTATAAGCGCTTAAGGTATCTTCAACAATTACTACAAATTATACTGGTTAATTCTTAGGGCGCTTGCAATAATTACAAAATTTTACCAATTGTTGACATGAAGACGTGTCCGTAAAAGTGACATTTGTGATCATGCAACGCGCGGTCTTTCTCTTGTTTTAAAGACGTGCGGCAATAGCCTTTCTTTTGGATTAAAAAAAAATAATAATGGTCGTACGATTCAAGCAAATCACCTACAACACACAAAGTATATTCCTCTTGCAAAATTTTAAAATATTTTTATTGTGTCGTATTTTATTGTTATGAAATTAATGCTAACTTTTATTTTCAAAGTTCGCTTTGTGTACGAAACTTAACAAAGAAGAAGAAGGAACGCGGTATTGGTATCTGTTTACAAAGAGAGATAGGTACAAATAAACTATTAACGATAACATGACACGTGCTAACAATAAATAGGAAATTAACCTTGTGTTATGTATTGATCTGTGCCTTGTTATTAATTTTTATTGTCATCCAAGTGCCAAAAGATTCTTGTAACACAAATGGTTGGTAGCTGCCTGCCGATACCGCCGGGCACCAGATGCTTGATGTGGATGTGGGGTGTGTGTGCCACAAACACGCAGCCACATTGCCGTTCTATAACAATAAGGTAGAACAATCAGTGATAAGTTGCTAGCTCATTGCGATGTACGATTGCTCTAATTCTATATTTTACTTTGCATTAAACTTTTCCGTAATATTTTTTATAACAGCAACAAATCAAGCTTCATACACTTCTTTAGTCTGTCACCGAGTCAGCTGCTGTTGCCTGTTTATTATTTTTAGAAACACGCTGAAATTACCCATTAATTGAACATAATCACCGATTATTATCCCTAGACCCGATGGATATCCTAATAACCCTGTTTTACCTGCTCTTCTGCATCTGCATCGTGTACCCGCCTACGGAATTCGTATCGGCCGGCTTCACCATCGCCCAGCTATTTGACGAAACCCTCGGTTCTGAGAATGTCAATTTTGTGGGTTATCACATGAACAGGATCATGCTTACTATGGTCATACACTCCTTCCTGCCTCTGGGATATTTAGTGTGCTTATGGTGCGGTGGAGGCGACTTTTGGTTTTTACTGCCCTATTTATGCATAACTGGTACAGTGCCGCTGGCGATTGCGCTTAAGCTGATAACATGGAGTGAAGATCATCGGAAGAAGCACCCGGTGGCTAAGGCTTTGCAGCCGTATGCGACTGAAGGCAGCGATTGGAGGGTTGTTGCAGCCGACTTAAATATTGAATTTCGCAGGTAAGAATACTTCCATTCTCTTGTATTGTATTCATTCATCATTCTTTATTGCACACAAATATTTTGCAAGTTACATTAAAAGAAAATGTATGTACAAAGGCATGCTTATCTCTAAAAGGACATATAAAGAGATTTCTTCCAGCAAACTAAGACATTAAAGGAAATATTATTATAAAAGGTAGATAGGCAATGCACAATAACTAGTTTAAATAAAATGCACAAAGAATATATTAAATATACATAAAATAAAGACATTAACTATTAAATAAGTACCGAAATATACTACATATACTATACATATAAATACATACAATAACTTTTACAAAAGAGAGAGGTTGTGCTCTTTAATATGTTTCTTTTAAAGAGAAAAGAGTGGGACTGTCTCTTATAGTGCAAGGAAGTGCGTTCCAAAGTCGGACCGCCCATAACCTGAAAGAATGATTATACGCAGCATTGTTATGCCGCAGAGTGGCTTCATTACAGTAGAACTTTAGAAAGACCGCGGTTTCAGTTGCTTTTGCTGGTATTTCCTATGCATTATGATGAGTGTCTATAAAGGCAATTTCAAAATACACAAACCATCAGAAATCTTTAGTTCTAGAGTTATTTTTTTTAATAATTATTTCAAGCATTTGAGTCCGAGGGCATGAAGGAGTCCGGGAAACGACGGATTTTGCAGTTGTTTTTTAATGTTAAATATCATCAAAGCAAATTATTTCAATTAATATTTTTGATTCATCAGATTTTTTTAACACAAAAGGGTTTTATAAGTAATGCTCCCCATAATATTTTACTAGGTCTAAATCAATCAACGAACCCACCCACTTTTACCCACTGCTGGGTTTTAGGCCTCTTTACCACGCCATCTACTCAGGTCCTGATCCTCCCACATCCACTGCCTACCTGTACCTGATTATGGATGCTTAAAATATATTTTATTCTCTTCCAGTGTGGACAAAGTATCAATCCCACTTACTGCCACCAGCAAGTTTGTGGCGACAGAGAGGTGGCTCATCAAGGTGACACAGTACAGCTTGCAGGTGGTCAGACAGGATGACAGCGCTTTGGTGGCCACAGCTGTGAGTATCATCATCATTTATCATTACCTTGTTGGAAGGAAATTTAACCACTTGTCTGTGGGTAGATCTAACCAGGGTTGATAAAAATCAGGTTTTTTTTTTAATAAATAAAAAAAATCGCATTAGTTGATTTAAATAGTTTTTTTTTATATTTTACATTCAGATTTATTGTAATTTGGAAGAATTTATTAAAAAAAAAATAGTTTTAATATAGAGCTGCAGATTTTGCTGCTTGCTGCTCAAAAAGGACTAATGGTGGTATTCCTACAAAAAATTCCGCCACTGCTGTAGGCGTCGACCTCGTGGTTTGTGATTTAAACTGGTTTCTTGCTAGGTGAAAGGCTTTCCAGTCAACATCCGATTTAGTGTTTTTGGCCCTGTGGAATAAGTGCCGCACGTTTCCTCGTATCATTTCTAGTTTTCTTCTCCACCAGCTATCCTTGGCTGGATTACCAGTTATTAGAGGGCACTAGTCTTTGTATCTATTATTACTGCCCTGTTTAGGTGTTTGACAGCTTTTTCTATTTATCTTGCTTTTTCTAGCTTTTCGCGAGTCTCTTCGAGGTTTATTTCGGTTGCGGTAGTGTGTATGAAATCACTTTTGATGGTTTTACTAGGGTTTCTGAATTGCTTACGATTTAGTTTTACGCTGTTTATTCCGAAGGTGGTCTGAGCATGACACTTCAGATGAAACATTTCATTTCATAATAAGCCAGAAGTTGGCAATTGGCAGTTATCGTCTGGTATATAGTTTGGGCTTTTCATGTTACGAATGTGGGTGGGTTGGGTGGGTGTGAGGGGAATGTCGTGTGAATGGTGGTCGTCCACACATATGAACCTACATGCCTTAGTTCTTTAATTGAATAAGTTTTAATTGTTACATAATATCACCATAATCTTTAATTATTCCAACAGACTGACGTCCACAACCTAACACCATCAGGTGAAGATGAGGTGCAATATGTTAACATCGAAGTTATCCCGGCGAGGAATGTCATCACAAAGTTCTCATTCCGGATATCCGCTGTGGCGCTGAGAGATCTTCAGCCAAGGCTGCTAAATCAGGTGATTGATTGATTGAGATGACCACAAATAAAGACGTTGTTTTCAAAAGCAACGCTAACTAAAATCTAGAGATAACTATAAAAAAATGACATTAGGGTTTGCTTTATATTTCTTCTTCTCCCAATAATAATTGGGAAATATTAAAGTGCACATCAAAATTACTGATTTGCACGGCTTATATCAGGGCAAAATGCTGTGGTAGGTTGGTGTTAGGTTGAACATGTAAGAACTTGAGTTCACATAAAATATTTAAAACATAAAAAGTGTTTTTATCTATCGTTTTTTGCTCTGCAAATCAGTATTTTTGATGTGCGATTAAATACTAGCCACAATAATTATGCCGTGCCCTCATTTGGGCTTTTACCAGTGTCAAGTGAATTTGAAAGATCAACATCATCAAACATCATCAAACATGGTCAGATTCTATATTGAGAACCTGGAAGTTTAATTTCTTGAAAATAATGTGTTGCTCGTTAGTACTGCCCAGAAGGAACGTTCAGTTCTGCGGGACCCAAGTATTTCCTGCAGACGTGAGCAACTGTCCCCCCTTACTGAAAATTTGAGTTAGTGAATTGTGCAGGGGGTTGATGTGCCTTTAGTTGGATGGAACATAACCATCTTCCTATGTAGAGAAAAGTTTGCTATAGGTATATGAATATTTAAACAAAATAAAGAAATATTGATTTTTGAACTACTTAACTCTTTTGGATTAATGAACAGTGTTGGCAGTGCATTTTAATTGAAGCTGACGCAACAAAACACACATATTGTCGCGCCTTTTTCCATACGGGATGGCAGAGCCACAGTTGAGCCCATGTCCTTTCTTTATCTTTTGCAATAGGGCGCAGGCGAGTTACCGTCGCCTCGTGCATGCGCCCGTTCTTTTCTATATGTTTTGCGTCGCGACGCTTCTATACGTTTTGTAATGAAAATGATTTAAAGGGCCGCCGCGTCTGCGATGCGTCATCCTATCTGGCTTGGGTCTTGTGCTGACAGAATTCATAATTTCTTCATTGCACAGAAATAGTTAATATACAGGCAACAAGACTTACATACATAAATAGTGCACAAAGGTAAGCTTATTGACCGAGTGAGCGAAGCGTCCGATTTTGAGATTGGCCAAAAATTCATTTGTCCTTCTGACCTTTCTGTCTGTTCTCGCTTGCATGTCGCATTTTTCAACAGATTCTCGTGAAATTTTGTGAGCAGGTTCGATAATTATATAGTTTTTTTTGTCGAGTCAGTTTTCTTTCTTTTAAATGGCGGACTTATTGCGTTACAAAGTTATTGGTGCGGCTACTTTCATACTCCATGTACGTTACCAGATGCATTCATAAGTTTGTATGTGGTATTGAAAGAAAATGCAGTCGGGTTATTTTATATTATAATAATTCTAGTTGTTCATCCGATAAAGTTCAAGGGGTCGGGGGTGTGACGGGGGGAAGTTTGCTGTAGCAAACGTATTCGTTATAGCGGATTTCAGTTTATGAGCTTTGTAAAGAATTTGAAAACGGTCTCATAAGAAGAAAAAGCGTGGATGTCATAAAATGTTGTAGAAGAAATTGAGAATGTGATAATTGTTACATAAATAGAATAAATAAATTACATCAACATCCTTTGTACACTTTTATCTCATAAGTTTTCTGAAAATGTTAATTGCCATACAATAAAGTAATTATGTATTATCAACCTCATGGTCACAACAGGTGCGCGTGCCAGATCACCTGACGTTGCAGCCAAGTCTCATCGAACGATTCGTCGGCGTCTTCCGACAATATGTCGACGAGAATCCGGTGCACTATGTTGATGAGGTGAAAAACATTCACATTCTTTTTAACACTTTATGGGAAATATTAAAATGCACATCAATAATACTGATTTGCGCAGCAAATGTACTGATTTTTGCAGCAAATATCAGGGCAAAATACTGCGGTAGCTTAGGTGAAGGGTAAAGAGGGTGAGCGAAGCGAAGCTCCCTTTATCCTTCGTATTAGGTTGAATATGTAAGAACAACAAAAATACTTAAAACATAAAAAGTGTTTTTGCTGATCCTTTTTTTCTGTGAAAATCATTATTTTTGATGTGCGATTAAATACTAGCCCTTTTTATTAGGTTGGCTTGTAACTAAATAACAAGTGAGCAACAAATCAAATGGAAATTGGCCCACTTCTTGTTATTTTATCATTACAAAACTTGCTACCCGTATGTGTATCTAGTTCAGATGACAATACAATAATATGGTCTATCTGGACTGATGATGGAGCTGGAAGGTGTTCGAAGGAAGACAGGTTGTTGTATACCCATCGATTTTGGGCTCATTTGATTCGCCTTCACAAGACATTTCAATAGGGTCTTTTAATTTTTGAAACTACTATAATTTCACATAGTTTAGGTACATTCATAGAGCCAGAGGTCTTGACCACGCAGTCTTTGCTTAAGTTGCTCATTGCGTACTTCGTTATTGTTGATGAATTGTCTCTTTTCTTACTCTATACACACCTATTCTCAAGTTTTCCTGCACTGAGTGGCAGAAGCATTTATTTGCATCCCCGTTTAGTATTTGGGAGCCAGCCCATAGCCGCTGCGCTGAGATACGAATTTTGAATCTTTCAGACTCAGATTCGGTAGCAGGGCTCTTGACATTTTAAAACCTTGAATAGACCAGGGGGAGAATGTCAATGTCAATCTACGTGATGCTGCAAAGCTGCACAGTGTGCCGAAACATGCCCCGCGACATTATAGGCGACGCGCGACACGTTGCTTGCTCCCGCTCCGAGAACAAGTTTAATTGAAGAAAGCGTCTAGCAATGGCGGCGCTACAATTTTCATCTCGCTCAGACTGCCGACGAAGTCTTTATGCCGTTACAATCAAATAAAACATACAGGCAGATACATTGCTTCTGGCCACACACTTGGATACCCTGTGTCGTGGGAACCAGAAACAGCAACGTCACACACATATAAACATCCAAGACCTGGTTTATTTTCTTTTATTCCCAGCCAGGGATCGAATCTGGAACCTCTCGCATGGAGGCAGAGCCACAAGGTCAGCGCCACAGAGGTCGTAAACATATGCATTGTGCTGTCATTGCCAGTCCCTTTCTTCAATTGATCGAGAAGTACTTGTTGAGGGACATGTTCCTCAACATGCTACATTCGACAACAACAACTAACTAACAAATTCTCATTGTTAAAGTTTACTATGTAAATGTATTTCTTACAGCAGATTGATTTGAAAAATTGTGAACATTGTGCGCATCTCTAATTGACGCAAACATATGTATACCACTGTTGTTAAACTTGTTCTATAATGTAAATTGTGAACATTGTGCGCATCTCTAATTGACGCAAACATATGTATACCACTGTTGTTAAACTTGTTCTATAATGTAAATTGTGAACATTGTGCGCATCTCTAATTGACGCAAACATATGTATACCACTGTTGTTAAACTTGTTCTATAATGTAAATTGTGAACATTGTGCGCATCTCTAATTGACGCAAACATATGTATACCAACAAACTGTTGTTAAACTTGTTCTATAATGTAAATTGTGAACATTGTGCGCATCTCTAATTGACGCAAACATATGTATACCACTGTTGTTAAACTTGTTCTATAATGTAAATTGTGAACATTGTGCGCATCTCTAATTGACGCAAACATATGTATACCACTGTTGTTAAACTTGTTCTATAATGTAAATTGTGAACATTGTGCGCATCTCTAATTGACGCAAACATATGTATACCACTGTTGTTAAACTTGTTCTATAATGTAAATTGTGAACATTGTGCGCATCTCTAATTGACGCAAACATATGTATACCACTGTTGTTAAACTTGTTCTACATTGTGCGCATCTCTAATTGACGCAAACATATGTATACCACTGTTGTTAAACTTGTTCTATAATGTAAATTGTGAACATTGTGCGCATCTCTAATTGACGCAAACATATGTATACCACTGTTGTTAAACTTGTTCTATAATGTAAATTGTGAACATTGTGCGCATCTCTAATTGACGCAAACATATGTATACCACTGTTGTTAAACTTGTTCTATAATGTAAATTGTGAACATTGTGCGCATCTCTAATTGACGCAAACATATGTATACCACTGTTGTTAAACTTGTTCTATAATGTAAATTGTGAACATTGTGCGCATCTCTAATTGACGCAAACATATGTATACCACTGTTGTTAAACTTGTTCTATAATGTAAATTGTGAACATTGTGCGCATCTCTAATTGACGCAAACATATGTATACCACTGTTGTTAAACTTGTTCTATAATGTAAATTGTGAACATTGTGCGCATCTCTAATTGACGCAAACATATGTATACCACTGTTGTTAAACTTGTTCTATAATGTAAATTGTGAACATTGTGCGCATCTCTAATTGACGCAAACATATGTATACCACTGTTGTTAAACTTGTTCTATAATGTAAATTGTGAACATTGTGCGCATCTCTAATTGACGCAAACATATGTATACCACTGTTGTTAAACTTGTTCTATAATGTAAATTGTGAACATTGTGCGCATCTCTAATTGACGCAAACATATGTATACCACTGTTGTTAAACTTGTTCTATAATGTAAATTGTGAACATTGTGCGCATCTCTAATTGACGCAAACATATGTATACCACTGTTGTTAAACTTGTTCTATAATGTAAATTGTGAACATTGTGCGCATCTCTAATTGACGCAAACATATGTATACCACTGTTGTTAAACTTGTTCTATAATGTAAATTGTGAACATTGTGCGCATCTCTAATTGACGCAAACATATGTATACCACTGTTGTTAAACTTGTTCTATAATGTAAATTGTGAACATTGTGCGCATCTCTAATTGACGCAAACATATGTATACCACTGTTGTTAAACTTGTTCTATAATGTAAATTGTGAACATTGTGCGCATCTCTAATTGACGCAAACATATGTATACCACTGTTGTTAAACTTGTTCTATAATGTAAATTGTGAACATTGTGCGCATCTCTAATTGACGCAAACATATGTATACCACTGTTGTTAAACTTGTTCTATAATGTAAATTGTGAACATTGTGCGCATCTCTAATTGACGCAAACATATGTATACCACTGTTGTTAAACTTGTTCTATAATGTAAATTGTGAACATTGTGCGCATCTCTAATTGACGCAAACATATGTATACCACTGTTGTTAAACTTGTTCTATAATGTAAATTGTGAACATTGTGCGCATCTCTAATTGACGCAAACATATGTATACCACTGTTGTTAAACTTGTTCTATAATGTAAATTGTGAACATTGTGCGCATCTCTAATTGACGCAAACATATGTATACCACTGTTGTTAAACTTGTTCTATAATGTAAATTGTGAACATTGTGCGCATCTCTAATTGACGCAAACATATGTATACCACTGTTGTTAAACTTGTTCTATAATGTAAATTGTGAACATTGTGCGCATCTCTAATTGACGCAAACATATGTATACCACTGTTGTTAAACTTGTTCTATAATGTAAATTGTGAACATTGTGCGCATCTCTAATTGACGCAAACATATGTATACCACTGTTGTTAAACTTGTTCTATAATGTAAATTGTGAACATTGTGCGCATCTCTAATTGACGCAAACATATGTATACCACTGTTGTTAAACTTGTTCTATAATGTAAATTGTGAACATTGTGCGCATCTCTAATTGACGCAAACATATGTATACCACTGTTGTTAAACTTGTTCTATAATGTAAATTGTGAACATTGTGCGCATCTCTAATTGACGCAAACATATGTATACCACTGTTGTTAAACTTGTTCTATAATGTAAATTGTGAACATTGTGCGCATCTCTAATTGACGCAAACATATGTATACCACTGTTGTTAAACTTGTTCTATAATGTAAATTGTGAACATTGTGCGCATCTCTAATTGACGCAAACATATGTATACCAACAAACTGTTGTTAAACTTGTTCTATAATGTAAATTGTGAACATTGTGCGCATCTCTAATTGACGCAAACATATGTATACCACTGTTGTTAAACTTGTTCTACATTGTGCGCATCTCTAATTGACGCAAACATATGTATACCACTGTTGTTAAACTTGTTCTATAATGTAAATTGTGAACATTGTGCGCATCTCTAATTGACGCAAACATATGTATACCACTGTTGTTAAACTTGTTCTATAATGTAAATTGTGAACATTGTGCGCATCTCTAATTGACGCAAACATATGTATACCACTGTTGTTAAACTTGTTCTATAATGTAAATTGTGAACATTGTGCGCATCTCTAATTGACGCAAACATATGTATACCACTGTTGTTAAACTTGTTCTATAATGTAAATTGTGAACATTGTGCGCATCTCTAATTGACGCAAACATATGTATACCACTGTTGTTAAACTTGTTCTATAATGTAAATTGTGAACATTGTGCGCATCTCTAATTGACGCAAACATATGTATACCACTGTTGTTAAACTTGTTCTATAATGTAAATTGTGAACATTGTGCGCATCTCTAATTGACGCAAACATATGTATACCACTGTTGTTAAACTTGTTCTATAATGTAAATTGTGAACATTGTGCGCATCTCTAATTGACGCAAACATATGTATACCACTGTTGTTAAACTTGTTCTATAATGTAAATTGTGAACATTGTGCGCATCTCTAATTGACGCAAACATATGTATACCACTGTTGTTAAACTTGTTCTATAATGTAAATTGTGAACATTGTGCGCATCTCTAATTGACGCAAACATATGTATACCACTGTTGTTAAACTTGTTCTATAATGTAAATTGTGAACATTGTGCGCATCTCTAATTGACGCAAACATATGTATACCACTGTTGTTAAACTTGTTCTATAATGTAAATTGTGAACATTGTGCGCATCTCTAATTGACGCAAACATATGTATACCACTGTTGTTAAACTTGTTCTATAATGTAAATTGTGAACATTGTGCGCATCTCTAATTGACGCAAACATATGTATACCACTGTTGTTAAACTTGTTCTATAATGTAAATTGTGAACATTGTGCGCATCTCTAATTGACGCAAACATATGTATACCACTGTTGTTAAACTTGTTCTATAATGTAAATTGTGAACATTGTGCGCATCTCTAATTGACGCAAACATATGTATACCACTGTTGTTAAACTTGTTCTATAATGTAAATTGTGAACATTGTGCGCATCTCTAATTGACGCAAACATATGTATACCACTGTTGTTAAACTTGTTCTATAATGTAAATTGTGAACATTGTGCGCATCTCTAATTGACGCAAACATATGTATACCACTGTTGTTAAACTTGTTCTATAATGTAAATTGTGAACATTGTGCGCATCTCTAATTGACGCAAACATATGTATACCACTGTTGTTAAACTTGTTCTATAATGTAAATTGTGAACATTGTGCGCATCTCTAATTGACGCAAACATATGTATACCACTGTTGTTAAACTTGTTCTATAATGTAAATTGTGAACATTGTGCGCATCTCTAATTGACGCAAACATATGTATACCACTGTTGTTAAACTTGTTCTATAATGTAAATTGTGAACATTGTGCGCATCTCTAATTGACGCAAACATATGTATACCACTGTTGTTAAACTTGTTCTATAATGTAAATTGTGAACATTGTGCGCATCTCTAATTGACGCAAACATATGTATACCACTGTTGTTAAACTTGTTCTATAATGTAAATTGTGAACATTGTGCGCATCTCTAATTGACGCAAACATATGTATACCACTGTTGTTAAACTTGTTCTATAATGTAAATTGTGAACATTGTGCGCATCTCTAATTGACGCAAACATATGTATACCACTGTTGTTAAACTTGTTCTATAATGTAAATTGTGAACATTGTGCGCATCTCTAATTGACGCAAACATATGTATACCACTGTTGTTAAACTTGTTCTATAATGTAAATTGTGAACATTGTGCGCATCTCTAATTGACGCAAACATATGTATACCACTGTTGTTAAACTTGTTCTATAATGTAAATTGTGAACATTGTGCGCATCTCTAATTGACGCAAACATATGTATACCACTGTTGTTAAACTTGTTCTATAATGTAAATTGTGAACATTGTGCGCATCTCTAATTGACGCAAACATATGTATACCACTGTTGTTAAACTTGTTCTATAATGTAAATTGTGAACATTGTGCGCATCTCTAATTGACGCAAACATATGTATACCACTGTTGTTAAACTTGTTCTATAATGTAAATTGTGAACATTGTGCGCATCTCTAATTGACGCAAACATATGTATACCAACAAACTGTTGTTAAACTTGTTCTATAATGTAAATTGTGAACATTGTGCGCATCTCTAACTGACGCAAACATATGTATACCACTGTTGTTAAACTTGTTCTATAATGTAAATTGTGAACATTGTGCGCATCTCTAATTGACGCAAACATATGTATACCACTGTTGTTAAACTTGTTCTATAATGTAAATTGTGAACATTGTGCGCATCTCTAATTGACGCAAACATATGTATACCACTGTTGTTAAACTTGTTCTATAATGTAAATTGTGAACATTGTGCGCATCTCTAACTGACGCAAACATATGTATACCACTGTTGTTAAACTTGTTCTATAATGTAAATTGTGAACATTGTGCGCATCTCTAACTGACGCAAACATATGTATACCACTGTTGTTAAACTTGTTCTATAATGTAAATTGTGAACATTGTGCGCATCTCTAATTGACGCAAACATATGTATACCAACAAACTGTTGTTAAACTTGTTCTATAATGTAAATTGTGAACATTGTGCGCATCTCTAACTGACGCAAACATATGTATACCACTGTTGTTAAACTTGTTCTATAATGTAAATTGTGAACATTGTGCGCATCTCTAATTGACGCAAACATATGTATACCAACAAACTGTTGTTAAACTTGTTCTATAATGTAAATTGTGAACATTGTGCGCATCTCTAATTGACGCAAACATATGTATACCACTGTTGTTAAACTTGTTCTATAATGTAAATTGTGAACATTGTGCGCATCTCTAACTGACGCAAACATATGTATACCACTGTTGTTAAACTTGTTCTATAATGTAAATTGTGAACATTGTGCGCATCTCTAATTGACGCAAACATATGTATACCACTGTTGTTAAACTTGTTCTATAATGTAAATTGTGAACATTGTGCGCATCTCTAATTGACGCAAACATATGTATACCAACAAACTGTTGTTAAACTTGTTCTATAATGTAAATTGTGAACATTGTGCGCATCTCTAACTGACGCAAACATATGTATACCACTGTTGTTAAACTTGTTCTATAATGTAAATTGTGAACATTGTGCGCATCTCTAATTGACGCAAACATATGTATACCACTGTTGTTAAACTTGTTCTATAATGTAAATTGTGAACATTGTGCGCATCTCTAATTGACGCAAACATATGTATACCACTGTTGTTAAACTTGTTCTATAATGTAAATTGTGAACATTGTGCGCATCTCTAATTGACGCAAACATATGTATACCAACAAACTGTTGTTAAACTTGTTCTATAATGTAAATTGTGAACATTGTGCGCATCTCTAACTGACGCAAACATATGTATACCACTGTTGTTAAACTTGTTTTATAAACATATGTATACCACTGTTGTTAAACTTGTTCTATAATGTAAATTGTGAACATTGTGCGCATCTCTAATTGACGCAAACATATGTATACCACTGTTGTTAAACTTGTTCTATAATGTAAATTGTGAACATTGTGCGCATCTCTAATTGACGCAAACATATGTATACCAACAAACTGTTGTTAAACTTGTTCTATAATGTAAATTGTGAACATTGTGCGCATCTCTAATTGACGCAAACATATGTATACCACTGTTGTTAAACTTGTTCTATAATGTAAATTGTGAACATTGTGCGCATCTCTAATTGACGCAAACATATGTATACCACTGTTGTTAAACTTGTTCTATAATGTAAATTGTGAACATTGTGCGCATCTCTAACTGACGCAAACATATGTATACCACTGTTGTTAAACTTGTTCTATAATGTAAATTGTGAACATTGTGCGCATCTCTAATTGACGCAAACATATGTATACCAACAAACTGTTGTTAAACTTGTTCTATAATGTAAATTGTGAACATTGTGCGCATCTCTAACTGACGCAAACATATGTATACCACTGTTGTTAAACTTGTTTTATAAACATATGTATACCACTGTTGTTAAACTTGTTCTATAATGTAAATTGTGAACATTGTGCGCATCTCTAATTGACGCAAACATATGTATACCACTGTTGTTAAACTTGTTCTATAATGTAAATTGTGAACATTGTGCGCATCTCTAATTGACGCAAACATATGTATACCAACAAACTGTTGTTAAACTTGTTCTATAATGTAAATTGTGAACATTGTGCGCATCTCTAACTGACGCAAACATATGTATACCACTGTTGTTAAACTTGTTCTATAATGTAAATTGTGAACATTGTGCGCATCTCTAATTGACGCAAACATATGTATACCAACAAACTGTTGTTAAACTTGTTCTATAATGTAAATTGTGAACATTGTGCGCATCTCTAACTGACGCAAACATATGTATACCACTGTTGTTAAACTTGTTCTATAATGTAAATTGTGAACATTGTGCGCATCTCTAATTGACGCAAACATATGTATACCACTGTTGTTAAACTTGTTCTATAATGTAAATTGTGAACATTGTGCGCATCTCTAATTGACGCAAACATATGTATACCACTGTTGTTAAACTTGTTCTATAATGTAAATTGTGAACATTGTGCGCATCTCTAATTGACGCAAACATATGTATACCACTGTTGTTAAACTTGTTCTATAATGTAAATTGTGAACATTGTGCGCATCTCTAATTGACGCAAACATATGTATACCACTGTTGTTAAACTTGTTCTATAATGTAAATTGTGAACATTGTGCGCATCTCTAATTGACGCAAACATATGTATACCACTGTTGTTAAACTTGTTTTATAAACATATGTATACCACTGTTGTTAAACTTGTTCTATAATGTAAATTGTGAACATTGTGCGCATCTCTAATTGACGCAAACATATGTATACCACTGTTGTTAAACTTGTTCTATAATGTAAATTGTGAACATTGTGCGCATCTCTAATTGACGCAAACATATGTATACCACTGTTGTTAATCTTGTTTTATAAACATATGTATACCACTGTTGTTAAACTTGTTCTATAATGTAAATTGTGAACATTGTGCGCATCTCTAATTGACGCAAACATATGTATACCACTGTTGTTAAACTTGTTCTATAATGTAAATTGTGGACATTGTGCGCATCTCTAATTGACGCAAACATATGTATACCAACAAACTGTTGTTAAACTTGTTCTATAATGTAAATTGTGAACATTGTGCGCATCTCTAATTGACGCAAACATATGTATACCAACAAACTGTTGTTAAACTTGTTCTATAATGTAAATTGTGAACATTGTGCGCATCTCTAACTGACGCAAATATATGTATACCAACAAACTGTTGTTAAACTTGTTCTATAATGTAAATTGTGAACATTGTGCGCATCTCTAATTGACGCAAACATATGTATACCAACAAACTGTTGTTAAACTTGTTCTATAATGTAAATTGTGAACATTGTGCGCATCGCTAACTGACGCAAATATATGTATACCAACAAACTGTTGTTAAACTTGTTCTATAATGTAAATTGTGAACATTGTGCGCATCTCTAACTGACGCAAACATATGTATACCACTGTTGTTAAACTTGTTCTATAATGTAAATTGTGAACATTGTGCGCATCTCTAATTGACGCAAACATATGTATACCACTGTTGTTAAACTTGTTCTATAATGTAAATTGTGAACATTGTGCGCATCTCTAACTGACGCAAACATATGTATACCACTGTTGTTAAACTTGTTCTATAATGTAAATTGTGAACATTGTGCGCATCTCTAATTGACGCAAACATATGTATACCAACAAACTGTTGTTAAACTTGTTCTATAATGTAAATTGTGAACATTGTGCGCATCTCTAACTGACGCAAACATATGTATACCACTGTTGTTAAACTTGTTTTATAAACATATGTATACCACTGTTGTTAAACTTGTTCTATAATGTAAATTGTGAACATTGTGCGCATCTCTAATTGACGCAAACATATGTATACCACTGTTGTTAAACTTGTTCTATAATGTAAATTGTGAACATTGTGCGCATCTCTAATTGACGCAAACATATGTATACCAACAAACTGTTGTTAAACTTGTTCTATAATGTAAATTGTGAACATTGTGCGCATCTCTAACTGACGCAAACATATGTATACCACTGTTGTTAAACTTGTTCTATAATGTAAATTGTGAACATTGTGCGCATCTCTAATTGACGCAAACATATGTATACCACTGTTGTTAAACTTGTTCTATAATGTAAATTGTGAACATTGTGCGCATCTCTAATTGACGCAAACATATGTATACCACTGTTGTTAAACTTGTTCTATAATGTAAATTGTGAACATTGTGCGCATCTCTAATTGACGCAAACATATGTATACCACTGTTGTTAAACTTGTTCTATAATGTAAATTGTGAACATTGTGCGCATCTCTAATTGACGCAAACATATGTATACCACTGTTGTTAAACTTGTTCTATAATGTAAATTGTGAACATTGTGCGCATCTCTAATTGACGCAAACATATGTATACCACTGTTGTTAAACTTGTTCTATAATGTAAATTGTGAACATTGTGCGCATCTCTAATTGACGCAAACATATGTATACCACTGTTGTTAAACTTGTTCTATAATGTAAATTGTGAACATTGTGCGCATCTCTAATTGACGCAAACATATGTATACCACTGTTGTTAAACTTGTTCTATAATGTAAATTGTGAACATTGTGCGCATCTCTAATTGACGCAAACATATGTATACCACTGTTGTTAAACTTGTTCTATAATGTAAATTGTGAACATTGTGCGCATCTCTAATTGACGCAAACATATGTATACCACTGTTGTTAAACTTGTTCTATAATGTAAATTGTGAACATTGTGCGCATCTCTAATTGACGCAAACATATGTATACCACTGTTGTTAAACTTGTTCTATAATGTAAATTGTGAACATTGTGCGCATCTCTAATTGACGCAAACATATGTATACCACTGTTGTTAAACTTGTTCTATAATGTAAATTGTGAACATTGTGCGCATCTCTAATTGACGCAAACATATGTATACCACTGTTGTTAAACTTGTTCTATAATGTAAATTGTGAACATTGTGCGCATCTCTAATTGACGCAAACATATGTATACCACTGTTGTTAAACTTGTTCTATAATGTAAATTGTGAACATTGTGCGCATCTCTAATTGACGCAAACATATGTATACCACTGTTGTTAAACTTGTTCTATAATGTAAATTGTGAACATTGTGCGCATCTCTAATTGACGCAAACATATGTATACCACTGTTGTTAAACTTGTTCTATAATGTAAATTGTGAACATTGTGCGCATCTCTAATTGACGCAAACATATGTATACCACTGTTGTTAAACTTGTTCTATAATGTAAATTGTGAACATTGTGCGCATCTCTAATTGACGCAAACATATGTATACCACTGTTGTTAAACTTGTTCTATAATGTAAATTGTGAACATTGTGCGCATCTCTAATTGACGCAAACATATGTATACCACTGTTGTTAAACTTGTTCTATAATGTAAATTGTGAACATTGTGCGCATCTCTAATTGACGCAAACATATGTATACCACTGTTGTTAAACTTGTTCTATAATGTAAATTGTGAACATTGTGCGCATCTCTAATTGACGCAAACATATGTATACCAACAAACTGTTGTTAAACTTGTTCTATAATGTAAATTGTGAACATTGTGCGCATCTCTAACTGACGCAAACATATGTATACCACTGTTGTTAAACTTGTTCTATAATGTAAATTGTGAACATTGTGCGCATCTCTAATTGACGCAAACATATGTATACCACTGTTGTTAAACTTGTTCTATAATGTAAATTGTGAACATTGTGCGCATCTCTAATTGACGCAAACATATGTATACCACTGTTGTTAAACTTGTTCTATAATGTAAATTGTGAACATTGTGCGCATCTCTAACTGACGCAAACATATGTATACCACTGTTGTTAAACTTGTTCTATAATGTAAATTGTGAACATTGTGCGCATCTCTAACTGACGCAAACATATGTATACCACTGTTGTTAAACTTGTTCTATAATGTAAATTGTGAACATTGTGCGCATCTCTAATTGACGCAAACATATGTATACCAACAAACTGTTGTTAAACTTGTTCTATAATGTAAATTGTGAACATTGTGCGCATCTCTAACTGACGCAAACATATGTATACCACTGTTGTTAAACTTGTTCTATAATGTAAATTGTGAACATTGTGCGCATCTCTAATTGACGCAAACATATGTATACCAACAAACTGTTGTTAAACTTGTTCTATAATGTAAATTGTGAACATTGTGCGCATCTCTAATTGACGCAAACATATGTATACCACTGTTGTTAAACTTGTTCTATAATGTAAATTGTGAACATTGTGCGCATCTCTAACTGACGCAAACATATGTATACCACTGTTGTTAAACTTGTTCTATAATGTAAATTGTGAACATTGTGCGCATCTCTAATTGACGCAAACATATGTATACCACTGTTGTTAAACTTGTTCTATAATGTAAATTGTGAACATTGTGCGCATCTCTAATTGACGCAAACATATGTATACCAACAAACTGTTGTTAAACTTGTTCTATAATGTAAATTGTGAACATTGTGCGCATCTCTAACTGACGCAAACATATGTATACCACTGTTGTTAAACTTGTTCTATAATGTAAATTGTGAACATTGTGCGCATCTCTAATTGACGCAAACATATGTATACCACTGTTGTTAAACTTGTTCTATAATGTAAATTGTGAACATTGTGCGCATCTCTAATTGACGCAAACATATGTATACCACTGTTGTTAAACTTGTTCTATAATGTAAATTGTGAACATTGTGCGCATCTCTAATTGACGCAAACATATGTATACCAACAAACTGTTGTTAAACTTGTTCTATAATGTAAATTGTGAACATTGTGCGCATCTCTAACTGACGCAAACATATGTATACCACTGTTGTTAAACTTGTTTTATAAACATATGTATACCACTGTTGTTAAACTTGTTCTATAATGTAAATTGTGAACATTGTGCGCATCTCTAATTGACGCAAACATATGTATACCACTGTTGTTAAACTTGTTCTATAATGTAAATTGTGAACATTGTGCGCATCTCTAATTGACGCAAACATATGTATACCAACAAACTGTTGTTAAACTTGTTCTATAATGTAAATTGTGAACATTGTGCGCATCTCTAATTGACGCAAACATATGTATACCACTGTTGTTAAACTTGTTCTATAATGTAAATTGTGAACATTGTGCGCATCTCTAATTGACGCAAACATATGTATACCACTGTTGTTAAACTTGTTCTATAATGTAAATTGTGAACATTGTGCGCATCTCTAACTGACGCAAACATATGTATACCACTGTTGTTAAACTTGTTCTATAATGTAAATTGTGAACATTGTGCGCATCTCTAATTGACGCAAACATATGTATACCAACAAACTGTTGTTAAACTTGTTCTATAATGTAAATTGTGAACATTGTGCGCATCTCTAACTGACGCAAACATATGTATACCACTGTTGTTAAACTTGTTTTATAAACATATGTATACCACTGTTGTTAAACTTGTTCTATAATGTAAATTGTGAACATTGTGCGCATCTCTAATTGACGCAAACATATGTATACCACTGTTGTTAAACTTGTTCTATAATGTAAATTGTGAACATTGTGCGCATCTCTAATTGACGCAAACATATGTATACCAACAAACTGTTGTTAAACTTGTTCTATAATGTAAATTGTGAACATTGTGCGCATCTCTAACTGACGCAAACATATGTATACCACTGTTGTTAAACTTGTTCTATAATGTAAATTGTGAACATTGTGCGCATCTCTAATTGACGCAAACATATGTATACCAACAAACTGTTGTTAAACTTGTTCTATAATGTAAATTGTGAACATTGTGCGCATCTCTAACTGACGCAAACATATGTATACCACTGTTGTTAAACTTGTTCTATAATGTAAATTGTGAACATTGTGCGCATCTCTAATTGACGCAAACATATGTATACCACTGTTGTTAAACTTGTTCTATAATGTAAATTGTGAACATTGTGCGCATCTCTAATTGACGCAAACATATGTATACCACTGTTGTTAAACTTGTTCTATAATGTAAATTGTGAACATTGTGCGCATCTCTAATTGACGCAAACATATGTATACCACTGTTGTTAAACTTGTTCTATAATGTAAATTGTGAACATTGTGCGCATCTCTAATTGACGCAAACATATGTATACCACTGTTGTTAAACTTGTTCTATAATGTAAATTGTGAACATTGTGCGCATCTCTAATTGACGCAAACATATGTATACCACTGTTGTTAAACTTGTTTTATAAACATATGTATACCACTGTTGTTAAACTTGTTCTATAATGTAAATTGTGAACATTGTGCGCATCTCTAATTGACGCAAACATATGTATACCACTGTTGTTAAACTTGTTCTATAATGTAAATTGTGAACATTGTGCGCATCTCTAATTGACGCAAACATATGTATACCACTGTTGTTAATCTTGTTTTATAAACATATGTATACCACTGTTGTTAAACTTGTTCTATAATGTAAATTGTGAACATTGTGCGCATCTCTAATTGACGCAAACATATGTATACCACTGTTGTTAAACTTGTTCTATAATGTAAATTGTGGACATTGTGCGCATCTCTAATTGACGCAAACATATGTATACCAACAAACTGTTGTTAAACTTGTTCTATAATGTAAATTGTGAACATTGTGCGCATCTCTAATTGACGCAAACATATGTATACCAACAAACTGTTGTTAAACTTGTTCTATAATGTAAATTGTGAACATTGTGCGCATCTCTAACTGACGCAAATATATGTATACCAACAAACTGTTGTTAAACTTGTTCTATAATGTAAATTGTGAACATTGTGCGCATCTCTAATTGACGCAAACATATGTATACCAACAAACTGTTGTTAAACTTGTTCTATAATGTAAATTGTGAACATTGTGCGCATCGCTAACTGACGCAAATATATGTATACCAACAAACTGTTGTTAAACTTGTTCTATAATGTAAATTGTGAACATTGTGCGCATCTCTAACTGACGCAAACATATGTATACCACTGTTGTTAAACTTGTTCTATAATGTAAATTGTGAACATTGTGCGCATCTCTAATTGACGCAAACATATGTATACCACTGTTGTTAAACTTGTTCTATAATGTAAATTGTGAACATTGTGCGCATCTCTAACTGACGCAAACATATGTATACCACTGTTGTTAAACTTGTTCTATAATGTAAATTGTGAACATTGTGCGCATCTCTAATTGACGCAAACATATGTATACCAACAAACTGTTGTTAAACTTGTTCTATAATGTAAATTGTGAACATTGTGCGCATCTCTAACTGACGCAAACATATGTATACCACTGTTGTTAAACTTGTTTTATAAACATATGTATACCACTGTTGTTAAACTTGTTCTATAATGTAAATTGTGAACATTGTGCGCATCTCTAATTGACGCAAACATATGTATACCACTGTTGTTAAACTTGTTCTATAATGTAAATTGTGAACATTGTGCGCATCTCTAATTGACGCAAACATATGTATACCAACAAACTGTTGTTAAACTTGTTCTATAATGTAAATTGTGAACATTGTGCGCATCTCTAACTGACGCAAACATATGTATACCACTGTTGTTAAACTTGTTCTATAATGTAAATTGTGAACATTGTGCGCATCTCTAATTGACGCAAACATATGTATACCACTGTTGTTAAACTTGTTCTATAATGTAAATTGTGAACATTGTGCGCATCTCTAATTGACGCAAACATATGTATACCACTGTTGTTAAACTTGTTCTATAATGTAAATTGTGAACATTGTGCGCATCTCTAATTGACGCAAACATATGTATACCACTGTTGTTAAACTTGTTCTATAATGTAAATTGTGAACATTGTGCGCATCTCTAATTGACGCAAACATATGTATACCACTGTTGTTAAACTTGTTCTATAATGTAAATTGTGAACATTGTGCGCATCTCTAATTGACGCAAACATATGTATACCACTGTTGTTAAACTTGTTTTATAAACATATGTATACCACTGTTGTTAAACTTGTTCTATAATGTAAATTGTGAACATTGTGCGCATCTCTAATTGACGCAAACATATGTATACCACTGTTGTTAAACTTGTTCTATAATGTAAATTGTGAACATTGTGCGCATCTCTAACTGACGCAAACATATGTATACCACTGTTGTTAAACTTGTTCTATAATGTAAATTGTGAACATTGTGCGCATCTCTAATTGACGCAAACATATGTATACCAACAAACTGTTGTTAAACTTGTTCTATAATGTAAATTGTGAACATTGTGCGCATCTCTAACTGACGCAAACATATGTATACCACTGTTGTTAAACTTGTTCTATAATGTAAATTGTGAACATTGTGCGCATCTCTAATTGACGCAAACATATGTATACCACTGTTGTTAAACTTGTTCTATAATGTAAATTGTGAACATTGTGCGCATCTCTAATTGACGCAAACATATGTATACCAACAAACTGTTGTTAAACTTGTTCTATAATGTAAATTGTGAACATTGTGCGCATCTCTAACTGACGCAAACATATGTATACCACTGTTGTTAAACTTGTTCTATAATGTAAATTGTGAACATTGTGCGCATCTCTAATTGACGCAAACATATGTATACCACTGTTGTTAAACTTGTTCTATAATGTAAATTGTGAACATTGTGCGCATCTCTAATTGACGCAAACATATGTATACCACTGTTGTTAAACTTGTTCTATAATGTAAATTGTGAACATTGTGCGCATCTCTAATTGACGCAAACATATGTATACCACTGTTGTTAAACTTGTTCTATAATGTAAATTGTGAACATTGTGCGCATCTCTAATTGACGCAAACATATGTATACCACTGTTGTTAAACTTGTTCTATAATGTAAATTGTGAACATTGTGCGCATCTCTAATTGACGCAAACATATGTATACCACTGTTGTTAAACTTGTTTTATAAACATATGTATACCACTGTTGTTAAACTTGTTCTATAATGTAAATTGTGAACATTGTGCGCATCTCTAATTGACGCAAACATATGTATACCACTGTTGTTAAACTTGTTCTATAATGTAAATTGTGAACATTGTGCGCATCTCTAATTGACGCAAACATATGTATACCACTGTTGTTAAACTTGTTTTATAAACATATGTATACCACTGTTGTTAAACTTGTTCTATAATGTAAATTGTGAACATTGTGCGCATCTCTAATTGACGCAAACATATGTATACCACTGTTGTTAAACTTGTTCTATAATGTAAATTGTGGACATTGTGCGCATCTCTAATTGACGCAAACATATGTATACCAACAAACTGTTGTTAAACTTGTTCTATAATGTAAATTGTGAACATTGTGCGCATCTCTAACTGACGCAAACATATGTATACCACTGTTGTTAAACTTGTTCTATAATGTAAATTGTGAACATTGTGCGCATCTCTAATTGACGCAAACATATGTATACCACTGTTGTTAAACTTGTTCTATAATGTAAATTGTGAACATTGTGCGCATCTCTAACTGACGCAAACATATGTATACCACTGTTGTTAAACTTGTTCTATAATGTAAATTGTGAACATTGTGCGCATCTCTAATTGACGCAAACATATGTATACCACTGTTGTTAAACTTGTTCTATAATGTAAATTGTGGACATTGTGCGCATCTCTAATTGACGCAAACATATGTATACCACTGTTGTTAAACTTGTTCTATAATGTAAATTGTGAACATTGTGCGCATCTCTAATTGACGCAAACATATGTATACCACTGTTGTTAAACTTGTTCTATAATGTAAATTGTGAACATTGTGCGCATCTCTAATTGACGCAAACATATGTATACCACTGTTGTTAAACTTGTTCTATAATGTAAATTGTGAACATTGTGCGCATCTCTAATTGACGCAAACATATGTATACCACTGTTGTTAAACTTGTTCTATAATGTAAATTGTGAACATTGTGCGCATCTCTAATTGACGCAAACATATGTATTCCAACAAACTGTTGTTAAACTTGTTCTATAATGTAAATTGTGAACATTGTGCGCATCTCTAACTGACGCAAACATATGTATACCACTGTTGTTAAACTTGTTCTATAATGTAAATTGTGAACATTGTGCGCATCTCTAATTGACGCAAACATATGTATACCACTGTTGTTAAACTTGTTCTATAATGTAAATTGTGAACATTGTGCGCATCTCTAACTGACGCAAACATATGTATACCACTGTTGTTAAACTTGTTCTATAATGTAAATTGTGAACATTGTGCGCATCTCTAATTGACGCAAACATATGTATACCACTGTTGTTAAACTTGTTCTATAATGTAAATTGTGGACATTGTGCGCATCTCTAATTGACGCAAACATATGTATACCACTGTTGTTAAACTTGTTCTATAATGTAAATTGTGGACATTGTGCGCATCTCTAATTGACGCAAACATATGTATACCACTGTTGTTAAACTTGTTCTATAATGTAAATTGTGAACATTGTGCGCATCTCTAACTGACGCAAACATATGTATACCACTGTTGTTAAACTTGTTCTATAATGTAAATTGTGAACATTGTGCGCATCTCTAATTGACGCAAACATATGTATACCACTGTTGTTAAACTTGTTCTATAATGTAAATTGTGAACATTGTGCGCATCTCTAATTGACGCAAACATATGTATACCACTGTTGTTAAACTTGTTCTATAATGTAAATTGTGGACATTGTGCGCATCTCTAATTGACGCAAACATATGTATACCACTGTTGTTAAACTTGTTCTATAATGTAAATTGTGAACATTGTGCGCATCTCTAATTGACGCAAACATATGTATACCACTGTTGTTAAACTTGTTCTATAATGTAAATTGTGAACATTGTGCGCATCTCTAATTGACGCAAACATATGTATACCACTGTTGTTAAACTTGTTCTATAATGTAAATTGTGAACATTGTGTGCATCTCTAATTGACGCAAACATATGTATACCACTGTTGTTAAACTTGTTCTATAATGTAAATTGTGAACATTGTGCGCATCTCTAATTGACGCAAACATATGTATACCAACAAACTGTTGTTAAACTTGTTCTATAATGTAAATTGTGAACATTGTGCGCATCTCTAACTGACGCAAACATATGTATACCACTGTTGTTAAACTTGTTCTATAATGTAAATTGTGAACATTGTGCGCATCTCTAATTGACGCAAACATATGTATACCACTGTTGTTAAACTTGTTCTATAATGTAAATTGTGAACATTGTGCGCATCTCTAACTGACGCAAACATATGTATACCACTGTTGTTAAACTTGTTCTATAATGTAAATTGTGAACATTGTGCGCATCTCTAATTGACGCAAACATATGTATACCACTGTTGTTAAACTTGTTCTATAATGTAAATTGTGGACATTGTGCGCATCTCTAATTGACGCAAACATATGTATACCACTGTTGTTAAACTTGTTCTATAATGTAAATTGTGAACATTGTGCGCATCTCTAATTGACGCAAACATATGTATACCAACAAACTGTTGTTAAACTTGTTCTATAATGTAAATTGTGAACATTGTGCGCATCTCTAACTGACGCAAACATATGTATACCACTGTTGTTAAACTTGTTCTATAATGTAAATTGTGAACATTGTGCGCATCTCTAATTGACGCAAACATATGTATACCAACAAACTGTTGTTAAACTTGTTCTATAATGTAAATTGTGAACATTGTGCGCATCTCTAATTGACGCAAACATATGTATACCACTGTTGTTAAACTTGTTCTATAATGTAAATTGTGAACATTGTGCGCATCTCTAATTGACGCAAACATATGTATACCACTGTTGTTAAACTTGTTCTATAATGTAAATTGTGAACATTGTGCGCATCTCTAATTGACGCAAACATATGTATACCACTGTTGTTAAACTTGTTCTATAATGTAAATTGTGAACATTGTGCGCATCTCTAACTGACGCAAACATATGTATACCACTGTTGTTAAACTTGTTCTATAATGTAAATTGTGAACATTGTGCGCATCTCTAATTGACGCAAACATATGTATACCAACAAACTGTTGTTAAACTTGTTCTATAATGTAAATTGTGAACATTGTGCGCATCTCTAACTGACGCAAACATATGTATACCACTGTTGTTAAACTTGTTCTATAATGTAAATTGTGAACATTGTGCGCATCTCTAATTGACGCAAACATATGTATACCAACAAACTGTTGTTAAACTTGTTCTATAATGTAAATTGTGAACATTGTGTGCATCTCTAATTGACGCAAACATATGTATACCACTGTTGTTAAACTTGTTCTATAATGTAAATTGTGAACATTGTGCGCATCTCTAACTGACGCAAACATATGTATACCACTGTTGTTAAACTTGTTCTATAATGTAAATTGTGAACATTGTGCGCATCTCTAATTGACGCAAACATATGTATACCACTGTTGTTAAACTTGTTCTATAATGTAAATTGTGAACATTGTGCGCATCTCTAATTGACGCAAACATATGTATACCAACAAACTGTTGTTAAACTTGTTCTATAATGTAAATTGTGAACATTGTGCGCATCTCTAACTGACGCAAACATATGTATACCACTGTTGTTAAACTTGTTCTATAATGTAAATTGTGAACATTGTGCGCATCTCTAATTGACGCAAACATATGTATACCACTGTTGTTAAACTTGTTCTATAATGTAAATTGTGAACATTGTGCGCATCTCTAATTGACGCAAACATATGTATACCACTGTTGTTAAACTTGTTCTATAATGTAAATTGTGAACATTGTGCGCATCTCTAATTGACGCAAACATATGTATACCACTGTTGTTAAACTTGTTCTATAATGTAAATTGTGAACATTGTGCGCATCTCTAATTGACGCAAACATATGTATACCAACAAACTGTTGTTAAACTTGTTCTATAATGTAAATTGTGAACATTGTGCGCATCTCTAACTGACGCAAACATATGTATACCACTGTTGTTAAACTTGTTCTATAATGTAAATTGTGAACATTGTGCGCATCTCTAATTGACGCAAACATATGTATACCACTGTTGTTAAACTTGTTCTATAATGTAAATTGTGAACATTGTGCGCATCTCTAATTGACGCAAACATATGTATACCAACAAACTGTTGTTAAACTTGTTCTATAATGTAAATTGTGAACATTGTGCGCATCTCTAACTGACGCAAACATATGTATACCACTGTTGTTAAACTTGTTCTATAATGTAAATTGTGAACATTGTGCGCATCTCTAATTGACGCAAACATATGTATACCAACAAACTGTTGTTAAACTTGTTCTATAATGTAAATTGTGAACATTGTGCGCATCTCTAACTGACGCAAACATATGTATACCACTGTTGTTAAACTTGTTCTATAATGTAAATTGTGAACATTGTGCGCATCTCTAATTGACGCAAACATATGTATACCAACAAACTGTTGTTAAACTTGTTCTATAATGTAAATTGTGAACATTGTGCGCATCTCTAACTGACGCAAACATATGTATACCACTGTTGTTAAACTTGTTCTATAATGTAAATTGTGAACATTGTGCGCATCTCTAATTGACGCAAACATATGTATACCAACAAACTGTTGTTAAACTTGTTCTATAATGTAAATTGTGAACATTGTGCGCATCTCTAACTGACGCAAACATATGTATACCACTGTTGTTAAACTTGTTCTATAATGTAAATTGTGAACATTGTGCGCATCTCTAACTGACGCAAACATATGTATACCACTGTTGTTAAACTTGTTCTATAATGTAAATTGTGAACATTGTGCGCATCTCTAATTGACGCAAACATATGTATACCACTGTTGTTAAACTTGTTCTATAATGTAAATTGTGAACATTGTGCGCATCTCTAATTGACGCAAACATATGTATACCACTGTTGTTAAACTTGTTCTATAATGTAAATTGTGAACATTGTGCGCATCTCTAATTGACGCAAACATATGTATACCACTGTTGTTAAACTTGTTCTATAATGTAAATTGTGAACATTGTGCGCATCTCTAATTGACGCAAACATATGTATACCAACAAACTGTTGTTAAACTTGTTCTATAATGTAAATTGTGAACATTGTGCGCATCTCTAACTGACGCAAACATATGTATACCACTGTTGTTAAACTTGTTCTATAATGTAAATTGTGAACATTGTGCGCATCTCTAATTGACGCAAACATATGTATACCACTGTTGTTAAACTTGTTCTATAATGTAAATTGTGAACATTGTGCGCATCTCTAATTGACGCAAACATATGTATACCACTGTTGTTAAACTTGTTCTATAATGTAAATTGTGAACATTGTGCGCATCTCTAACTGACGCAAACATATGTATACCACTGTTGTTAAACTTGTTCTATAATGTAAATTGTGAACATTGTGCGCATCTCTAATTGACGCAAACATATGTATACCACTGTTGTTAAACTTGTTCTATAATGTAAATTGTGAACATTGTGCGCATCTCTAATTGACGCAAACATATGTATACCACTGTTGTTAAACTTGTTCTATAATGTAAATTGTGAACATTGTGCGCATCTCTAATTGACGCAAACATATGTATACCACTGTTGTTAAACTTGTTCTATAATGTAAATTGTGAACATTGTGCGCATCTCTAATTGACGCAAACATATGTATACCACTGTTGTTAAACTTGTTCTATAATGTAAATTGTGAACATTGTGCGCATCTCTAACTGACGCAAACATATGTATACCACTGTTGTTAAACTTGTTCTATAATGTAAATTGTGAACATCGTGCGCATCTCTAATTGACGCAAACATATGTATACCACTGTTGTTAAACTTGTTCTATAATGTAAATTGTGAACATTGTGCGCATCTCTAACTGACGCAAACATATGTATACCACTGTTGTTAAACTTGTTCTATAATGTAAATTGTGAACATTGTGCGCATCTCTAATTGACGCAAACATATGTATACCACTGTTGTTAAACTTGTTCTATAATGTAAATTGTGAACATTGTGCGCATCTCTAACTGACGCAAACATATGTATACCACTGTTGTTAAACTTGTTCTATAATGTAAATTGTGAACATTGTGCGCATCTCTAATTGACGCAAACATATGTATACCACTGTTGTTAAACTTGTTCTATAATGTAAATTGTGAACATTGTGCGCATCTCTAACTGACGCAAATATATGTATACCAACAAACTGTTGTTAAACTTGTTCTATAATGTAAATTGTGAACATTGTGCGCATCTCTAACTGACGCAAACATATGTATACCACTGTTGTTAAACTTGTTCTATAATGTAAATTGTGAACATTGTGCGCATCTCTAACTGACGCAAACATATGTATACCACTGTTGTTAAACTTGTTCTATAATGTAAATTGTGAACATTGTGCGCATCTCTAATTGACGCAAACATATGTATACCACTGTTGTTAAACTTGTTCTATAATGTAAATTGTGAACATTGTGCGCATCTCTAACTGACGCAAACATATGTATACCACTGTTGTTAAACTTGTTCTATAATGTAAATTGTGAACATTGTGCGCATCTCTAATTGACGCAAACATATGTATACCACTGTTGTTAAACTTGTTCTATAATGTAAATTGTGAACATTGTGCGCATCTCTAACTGACGCAAACATATGTATACCACTGTTGTTAAACTTGTTCTATAATGTAAATTGTGAACATTGTGCGCATCTCTAATTGACGCAAACATATGTATACCACTGTTGTTAAACTTGTTCTATAATGTAAATTGTGAACATTGTGCGCATCTCTAACTGACGCAAATATATGTATACCAACAAACTGTTGTTAAACTTGTTCTATAATGTAAATTGTGAACATTGTGCGCATCTCTAACTGACGCAAACATATGTATACCACTGTTGTTAAACTTGTTCTATAATGTAAATTGTGAACATTGTGCGCATCTCTAACTGACGCAAACATATGTATACCACTGTTGTTAAACTTGTTCTATAATGTAAATTGTGAACATTGTGCGCATCTCTAATTGACGCAAACATATGTATACCACTGTTGTTAAACTTGTTCTATAATGTAAATTGTGAACATTGTGCGCATCTCTAACTGACGCAAACATATGTATACCACTGTTGTTAAACTTGTTCTATAATGTAAATTGTGAACATTGTGCGCATCTCTAATTGACGCAAACATATGTATACCACTGTTGTTAAACTTGTTCTATAATGTAAATTGTGAACATTGTGCGCATCTCTAACTGACGCAAATATATGTATACCAACAAACTGTTGTTAAACTTGTTCTATAATGTAAATTGTGAACATTGTGCGCATCTCTAACTGACGCAAACATATGTATACCACTGTTGTTAAACTTGTTCTATAATGTAAATTGTGAACATTGTGCGCATCTCTAACTGACGCAAATATATGTATACCAACAAACTGTTGTTAAACTTGTTCTATAATGTAAATTGTGAACATTGTGCGCATCTCTAACTGACGCAAACATATGTATACCACTGTTGTTAAACTTGTTCTATAATGTAAATTGTGAACATTGTGCGCATCTCTAACTGACGCAAACATATGTATACCACTGTTGTTAAACTTGTTCTATAATGTAAATTGTGAACATTGTGCGCATCTCTAATTGACGCAAACATATGTATACCACTGTTGTTAAACTTGTTCTATAATGTAAATTGTGAACATTGTGCGCATCTCTAACTGACGCAAACATATGTATACCACTGTTGTTAAACTTGTTCTATAATGTAAATTGTGAACATTGTGCGCATCTCTAATTGACGCAAACATATGTATACCACTGTTGTTAAACTTGTTCTATAATGTAAATTGTGAACATTGTGCGCATCTCTAATTGACGCAAACATATGTATACCACTGTTGTTAAACTTGTTCTATAATGTAAATTGTGAACATTGTGCGCATCTCTAACTGACGCAAACATATGTATACCACTGTTGTTAAACTTGTTCTATAATGTAAATTGTGAACATTGTGCGCATCTCTAATTGACGCAAACATATGTATACCACTGTTGTTAAACTTGTTCTATAATGTAAATTGTGAACATTGTGCGCATCTCTAATTGACGCAAACATATGTATACCACTGTTGTTAAACTTGTTCTATAATGTAAATTGTGAACATTGTGCGCATCTCTAATTGACGCAAACATATGTATACCACTGTTGTTAAACTTGTTCTATAATGTAAATTGTGAACATTGTGCGCATCTCTAACTGACGCAAACATATGTATACCACTGTTGTTAAACTTGTTCTATAATGTAAATTGTGAACATTGTGCGCATCTCTAATTGACGCAAACATATGTATACCACTGTTGTTAAACTTGTTCTATAATGTAAATTGTGAACATTGTGCGCATCTCTAATTGACGCAAACATATGTATACCACTGTTGTTAAACTTGTTCTATAATGTAAATTGTGAACATTGTGCGCATCTCTAACTGACGCAAACATATGTATACCACTGTTGTTAAACTTGTTCTATAATGTAAATTGTGAACATTGTGCGCATCTCTAATTGACGCAAACATATGTATACCACTGTTGTTAAACTTGTTCTATAATGTAAATTGTGAACATTGTGCGCATCTCTAATTGACGCAAACATATGTATACCACTGTTGTTAAACTTGTTCTATAATGTAAATTGTGAACATTGTGCGCATCTCTAATTGACGCAAACATATGTATACCACTGTTGTTAAACTTGTTCTATAATGTAAATTGTGAACATTGTGCGCATCTCTAACTGACGCAAACATATGTATACCACTGTTGTTAAACTTGTTCTATAATGTAAATTGTGAACATTGTGCGCATCTCTAATTGACGCAAACATATGTATACCACTGTTGTTAAACTTGTTCTATAATGTAAATTGTGAACATTGTGCGCATCTCTAACTGACGCAAACATATGTATACCACTGTTGTTAAACTTGTTCTATAATGTAAATTGTGAACATTGTGCGCATCTCTAATTGACGCAAACATATGTATACCACTGTTGTTAAACTTGTTCTATAATGTAAATTGTGAACATTGTGCGCATCTCTAACTGACGCAAACATATGTATACCACTGTTGTTAAACTTGTTCTATAATGTAAATTGTGAACATTGTGCGCATCTCTAACTGACGCAAACATATGTATACCACTGTTGTTAAACTTGTTCTATAATGTAAATTGTGAACATTGTGCGCATCTCTAATTGACGCAAACATATGTATACCACTGTTGTTAAACTTGTTCTATAATGTAAATTGTGAACATTGTGCGCATCTCTAATTGACGCAAACATATGTATACCACTGTTGTTAAACTTGTTCTATAATGTAAATTGTGAACATTGTGCGCATCTCTAACTGACGCAAACATATGTATACCACTGTTGTTAAACTTGTTCTATAATGTAAATTGTGAACATTGTGCGCATCTCTAATTGACGCAAACATATGTATACCACTGTTGTTAAACTTGTTCTATAATGTAAATTGTGAACATTGTGCGCATCTCTAACTGACGCAAACATATGTATACCACTGTTGTTAAACTTGTTCTATAATGTAAATTGTGAACATTGTGCGCATCTCTAATTGACGCAAACATATGTATACCACTGTTGTTAAACTTGTTCTATAATGTAAATTGTGAACATTGTGCGCATCTCTAACTGACGCAAACATATGTATACCACTGTTGTTAAACTTGTTCTATAATGTAAATTGTGAACATTGTGCGCATCTCTAATTGACGCAAACATATGTATACCACTGTTGTTAAACTTGTTCTATAATGTAAATTGTGAACATTGTGCGCATCTCTAACTGACGCAAATATATGTATACCAACAAACTGTTGTTAAACTTGTTCTATAATGTAAATTGTGAACATTGTGCGCATCTCTAACTGACGCAAACATATGTATACCACTGTTGTTAAACTTGTTCTATAATGTAAATTGTGAACATTGTGCGCATCTCTAACTGACGCAAACATATGTATACCACTGTTGTTAAACTTGTTCTATAATGTAAATTGTGAACATTGTGCGCATCTCTAATTGACGCAAACATATGTATACCACTGTTGTTAAACTTGTTCTATAATGTAAATTGTGAACATTGTGCGCATCTCTAACTGACGCAAACATATGTATACCACTGTTGTTAAACTTGTTCTATAATGTAAATTGTGAACATTGTGCGCATCTCTAATTGACGCAAACATATGTATACCACTGTTGTTAAACTTGTTCTATAATGTAAATTGTGAACATTGTGCGCATCTCTAACTGACGCAAATATATGTATACCAACAAACTGTTGTTAAACTTGTTCTATAATGTAAATTGTGAACATTGTGCGCATCTCTAACTGACGCAAACATATGTATACCACTGTTGTTAAACTTGTTCTATAATGTAAATTGTGAACATTGTGCGCATCTCTAACTGACGCAAATATATGTATACCAACAAACTGTTGTTAAACTTGTTCTATAATGTAAATTGTGAACATTGTGCGCATCTCTAACTGACGCAAACATATGTATACCACTGTTGTTAAACTTGTTCTATAATGTAAATTGTGAACATTGTGCGCATCTCTAACTGACGCAAACATATGTATACCACTGTTGTTAAACTTGTTCTATAATGTAAATTGTGAACATTGTGCGCATCTCTAATTGACGCAAACATATGTATACCACTGTTGTTAAACTTGTTCTATAATGTAAATTGTGAACATTGTGCGCATCTCTAACTGACGCAAACATATGTATACCACTGTTGTTAAACTTGTTCTATAATGTAAATTGTGAACATTGTGCGCATCTCTAATTGACGCAAACATATGTATACCACTGTTGTTAAACTTGTTCTATAATGTAAATTGTGAACATTGTGCGCATCTCTAATTGACGCAAACATATGTATACCACTGTTGTTAAACTTGTTCTATAATGTAAATTGTGAACATTGTGCGCATCTCTAACTGACGCAAACATATGTATACCACTGTTGTTAAACTTGTTCTATAATGTAAATTGTGAACATTGTGCGCATCTCTAATTGACGCAAACATATGTATACCACTGTTGTTAAACTTGTTCTATAATGTAAATTGTGAACATTGTGCGCATCTCTAATTGACGCAAACATATGTATACCACTGTTGTTAAACTTGTTCTATAATGTAAATTGTGAACATTGTGCGCATCTCTAATTGACGCAAACATATGTATACCACTGTTGTTAAACTTGTTCTATAATGTAAATTGTGAACATTGTGCGCATCTCTAACTGACGCAAACATATGTATACCACTGTTGTTAAACTTGTTCTATAATGTAAATTGTGAACATTGTGCGCATCTCTAATTGACGCAAACATATGTATACCACTGTTGTTAAACTTGTTCTATAATGTAAATTGTGAACATTGTGCGCATCTCTAATTGACGCAAACATATGTATACCACTGTTGTTAAACTTGTTCTATAATGTAAATTGTGAACATTGTGCGCATCTCTAACTGACGCAAACATATGTATACCACTGTTGTTAAACTTGTTCTATAATGTAAATTGTGAACATTGTGCGCATCTCTAATTGACGCAAACATATGTATACCACTGTTGTTAAACTTGTTCTATAATGTAAATTGTGAACATTGTGCGCATCTCTAATTGACGCAAACATATGTATACCACTGTTGTTAAACTTGTTCTATAATGTAAATTGTGAACATTGTGCGCATCTCTAATTGACGCAAACATATGTATACCACTGTTGTTAAACTTGTTCTATAATGTAAATTGTGAACATTGTGCGCATCTCTAACTGACGCAAACATATGTATACCACTGTTGTTAAACTTGTTCTATAATGTAAATTGTGAACATTGTGCGCATCTCTAATTGACGCAAACATATGTATACCACTGTTGTTAAACTTGTTCTATAATGTAAATTGTGAACATTGTGCGCATCTCTAACTGACGCAAACATATGTATACCACTGTTGTTAAACTTGTTCTATAATGTAAATTGTGAACATTGTGCGCATCTCTAATTGACGCAAACATATGTATACCACTGTTGTTAAACTTGTTCTATAATGTAAATTGTGAACATTGTGCGCATCTCTAACTGACGCAAACATATGTATACCACTGTTGTTAAACTTGTTCTATAATGTAAATTGTGAACATTGTGCGCATCTCTAACTGACGCAAACATATGTATACCACTGTTGTTAAACTTGTTCTATAATGTAAATTGTGAACATTGTGCGCATCTCTAATTGACGCAAACATATGTATACCACTGTTGTTAAACTTGTTCTATAATGTAAATTGTGAACATTGTGCGCATCTCTAATTGACGCAAACATATGTATACCACTGTTGTTAAACTTGTTCTATAATGTAAATTGTGAACATTGTGCGCATCTCTAACTGACGCAAACATATGTATACCACTGTTGTTAAACTTGTTCTATAATGTAAATTGTGAACATTGTGCGCATCTCTAATTGACGCAAACATATGTATACCAACAAACTGTTGTTAAACTTGTTCTATAATGTTTGTGTTTGTATTGTTGATGTGCCTGTAATATATAAAGGCTAGTATTTAATCGCACAACAAAAATACTGATTTGCACAGCAAAAAAGGATCAACAAAAACCTTTTTTATGATTTAAATATTTTATGTGGACTTAACTTAAGTTTTAATTATTTTTTGTTGTTCTTAGATGTTCAACCTAACACCAAGGATAAAGGGGGCTTCACATCGCTCACCCCCTTTACCCTTCACCTAAGCTACCGCAGCATTTTGCCCTGATATTTGCTGTGCAAATCAGTATTTTTGATGTGCAGTTTAATATATCCCATATATAAATAGATACATTCTCCCCACAGGAGCTAGAGTACTGTATCGGGTGTATGCAAGCGCGAGCGGACGTCAAACTGAACCGGAGATGCGAGCCCGTAGCTGTGGCTGAGGGCGAGGGCCCGCCGCCGCCGCCGTGCCAGGCTTGTAACTGTAGGTTAGTACCCAAATCATCAACATCATCATCATCATACTCAGCACACATCAACCCACTGCTGGGCATTGTCTTCTACTCCATAGTGCTAAACCCCTCGCTCCTTGGCAGCTGCTGCTATTAAGAGTCAAAGTCAGCACAATTTAAACACAGTCAATGGCCATTTTGTAATTATTTATGTAAAGACATAATATTTTTCTTTAACCAGTGTTCTGTAAAACAAATAACGTTGGTGACAGGATTATTAAGAAATAATTCTGATACAAGTTCTTTGCCAGGTCGCCCCTGCATGTTGATGGGTAATATTTAAGTGGTGCTTACCCTTTGTCGGATTTGACAAATATTTGTTACTCCAGTATCATTTGTACCTTGTTGTCAATATCAATATAAGTTTTGCTACTAAATCCTACACGAAGAACCTCTGTCATACTAGTTATGACGGGGTCATATAATAAATTAAATGTTAAATGTACAGCAAGTTGTCTTTCACAATAGTTAGTAAGATAAAGACTATCTTTTGTCCTCCTAAAGTCAGAAATAAATGTATTCGTCAGATAAACATAATTGTCATATTAATGACGACCTCTTTGGCGCTGTGGTTTTGGCTCTGCCTACCAAGCGAGAGGTCCCGGGTTCGATCCCCGGTGATAACGAAAAAAAACAGGCCTTGGATGTTTAAATGTGTGTGATGTCGCTATTTCTGGCTCCCACGACACAGGATATCTTAGTAAGCAATGTATGTGCCTGTATATAAATGTTTATGTTTATGTTTTGATCCTGTTGATATTGTTGGAGCATCGGGCAGGTGGTCTGCCCACTGACCTTGTCGCTCCCCTGGCCACCACAATCCACACCAGTCAATCCCATTCATTGTCAGTTTTTTATTTTATTTTGCTTAAGCGATATTAATTTGTTGTATTATGTGTAGACAGTGATGGGCGAAAGCAATGAAGTAAGTACTGTCATGACAGAAAAACAGCGGGAGTAGCCATAAGTTATCATTAAGGTTGAATTTTCAGTGAATTAGAAATAGACGGATATAGTATTGGACGCTTCCAGAGTCAAACCGAAGGCCCATAAGGTGTATCTCTCGCAGGGTGCTCTGGTGCTGCGCCTGCATGGCGCGCTGGTGGGCGGCCCGCGCCACCGGGCCTCCCGCCACCTGGCTCGCCTCCCGTTGCACCTGCCCCGTCTGCCGCGCGTCCTTCTGCCTGCTCGATATCTGCCCCGCCCGCCGGGCCTGATGCAACACGAGGGAGCTGGTGGCTCTGTGCGTGGCGGCAGCGTGGACTAATGTGCAGGTTGACGCGCTGTATGCGTCGTGCAAGTTTTGATGTTAGGAAGACGTGTCACATGCATCTTGCTTGTATGTTTTGAGGTTAGGTTCTGTTTACTAGACGTGTGTGTCACCGTAAGATAGTCAAAACCGTTAGTAGATAAACTAACGCCTTAGTTGACCATCGACAGATAGTAAACCAGAACGATAGGGTTTATAATTTACGTTTCTTTTGTCCTTACATGCCAACCTAACACGAAGACTATTCGGGGGCTCGCCCTCTTTAGTATTCACCTAAGCTACCGCAGTGTTTGCCCTGGTATTTCGTTTGCAATTCAGGTTTAAACCAGTTTTCTATTTAACGGTTTTAACCGTTACTTTATCAAATAACGCCTCATGTAGTAAGCAGTACGCTACAATATACTAACTGTCGATAGTTGACCAACTAATGAGAAAAAAAAACGTTAGTTTATCAACTAACGGTTTTGACAATCTTATGGTGACATATGCATCTTGGTCGGACCGCGAAAAGTTGTACCATAACGTTCATGACACTATAACACACCGTAAAGTTCATGACTGAATGTTCCAGTTATTACTATTATAAAGCTTAGTCCATAATGTCAGTATAGAAATATAACAAAGTAAAAACAAATACTTCAATCCATCCATCTATCCCAAACTTTCGCATTTATAATATTTTAGTAAGAGTAGAATAGAAAGAAGGATTATAACCTGTATTTGATAAATACTGTGTATTCAATATTGACCTTGACTTTGTCTTTGACGTTAGTGCACGGTATACCCTACAGGTATAGGCTATAGCCTAAACTTAAGAAATGGTCATGACTGTAACGTACCATTTTGTAACATATCGTAACATTCATGACATAAAAGCGTGGCACTTGACCTAAAATAAAACAGGCAAAATTTATTTCTTAACTCTTTCATTTCACTTTGCTCTGCTATTTGAAAATGGGAAATATTAAACTGCACATCAAAAATACTGATTTGCACATCAAATATCAGGGCAAAATGCTGCGGTAGCTTATGTGAAGGGTAAAGGGGGTGAGCGAAGCGAAGCTTAAACGAAGGATAAACCTTCGTGTGAAAATATTAACCAGTTTTTCATTCTTCATATTAAGAATGAATGAGAACATCACTATCAAACTGTAGATGGCAACATTATTTCTAGCAGTGACGTTGGAAGCTGTCACTTTCTTTCGTATTACGCGACCAACACAACTAGGCGCATGACAGCTAAGCGTTCAGTGGAATAACTTAGGGAACACCGGAACAGTGATTCATACCATATAGTACATACTTAGTACATGCTGTAGGTACAGGAACGTACAGACCTATCAACTTAAGCTGAGAATTGCATTTGTGTGAGTGATCGCCAAAAGTACAGTTAGTAAAACACATACAAATAAAATCAATGTTTTATTTAAACGAAGTCCATAAAACACAATGTTACCAACTGTCCAATTCTCGACCTCATAATGACTGAATCTTATAACTCTTCTACTCCGCTCATTGCATCTTCATCTTCACTCTCGTCTGATGATTCATCAGAGTCAGAGCCTGTGTCAATAATTAATCGTTCCGTTATATCGTCGATTGTGGTTTCTCGACTTTGTAATTCTTTTTCTTTTGTAATTGCATGGTCACAAACATTTTTCCACTCTTGTGCAGTGATCGCGTCAACTTTTTCTTTTGTTAATTTCATTATAGTGTCCATATTCATTGACACGTTTCTTTTGGCTACGTATCCTTTTACCATTGACCATATATTTTCAATGGGATTGAAATCAGGGTGGTAGGGTGGTAGACGTAGAACGCTGTGACCATGTTCTTCGAACAAATTATCAATTTTATATTCAACAAATCTTGCTTTGTTTTGTAGAATCAACTGATAAAGTTGCGGTTTGAGCATCTCTGATAAATGATAGTTTGTTTACGATGGTTTGAATTGGGGGCGGGATTATGTAACGTATTATGATATGCAGCGTTGTCAACTACCACAACACTATTCGGTTCTAAATTTGGAATCAGCTGCGTTTGCAACCATTTTGTGTAATTCTCGGTGTTCATATTATGATGATAGTCGCCAGTTTTTTGGTTTGCCTTGAACATGATATTGCATTGGATATAAAACCGTCCTTTCCGCCGGCATGAACTATTATTAAACGATTTCCCTTGGAAATTGGTTTCTTTAAGCCAGAGGTGCTTCCATCTGAATAAGACTTCGACGAAGTGTGACACGTGTCGATATACGTTTCGTCAGTATACACGATTGGACGGCCCTGGGCACGATATTCAGCTATTTTAATCAGGAACAATATTCGCAGATATCTTATTTGGTGCTTCTCCATAAGGATTCTGCGATTGTCTTCTGTCCTTTTCCACTTAAATCCCAACAGAGCCACTTCTTTTCTCAGCGTCGTAACTCCACCCGGATAATTAATTTCTGTTTTTAACTTTTCGTGCAATATTTTCATGGTGGGAACCTGTTTGTCAGTGACGTGAAAGTTGTGGATTGTTCTCCGTATTACTGCTTTGTCAAAATCGTCAATGACGATGGTATTTTGTCTGCATCTTGTTTTTTTCGGAGATTTAAATTTACTTCCATGTTCCAAAGCACGTTTACCTTCTGCTAAAACTCTGTGTACAGTTGACAGCGGAATTCCCGTCGATGTCGCTACCAATTGGGCCGATGTAACGACACTTGACACATCCTTTTGTCGACATACAAGGAAAACAATTAGTTCTTCAATTATTATAATGCAGTTTATTGCTTACTTTGCAATTCACTATTTTATTTATTTATTTTCTCCTAATTAATGGCTTTCATCGTTTTGATGATTCTGCCAGTGTCAAAGTATCGGCGATGGCACGGAATGATACTGAGGATTCTCCGGTGAAAATCTGAGGATTTCCGGAACCTAGAAAAAAAGGACAAAACAATAGATACATAAATATATAATACTGTTAGTTTAATTAAATTAGTCTACAACAGGTACACAACTACAGTTAGAGTTTGATGTTATTAACATTAATGAAATTACCCAGGGTTTGGATAAATGGGGAGTTTACATATGATAATAGAGATTTGAAATTGGAAGGTCTGGGGATGAAAGGAGGAAGAAGATTGTACAAGGAAACGTTAAGATTAGGGCATTCAAAAAAGATGTGATCAACAGAGCCCTCTGCAAGACCACACTCACAAAGAGAGTTATCCCTGACCCTAATTTTAGCCAGGTGCACCGGAGTACAGGAATGACCCAAACGAAGACGACAAATTGTAGATGTGGTGCGTTTATTCGAGTCGCGGAATTTGAAGTACCAGGGTTTCAAAGGAATCGTATCCTGGATTTCTCCATAGAATTTGCCTTTGATCTGACGGCTAGCCTGCCAAGCCTCGTTCCATGATTTATATAGGTGAGTTTTAGAGATGGAACATATATCTGAACTGAAATTACGGAAATGTTCAGAGCCACCCAAGGCAATAGCATTTTTCGCGCAGGAATCGGCCTCCTCGTTTCCCGTAACACCCGCATGACCAGGGATCCAAGCCAACACAATTTCCAATCCCTGACGTTGACAGTCATACAACAATTCTTTAATTTTTAATATAATTGGGAATTTTATTTTTGATCTGAACTGGTTTGACAAGATGGCTTGAAGACAACTAAGGGAGTCTGAAAAGATAATGGATTTATTTAATTTATGGGATAAGACATATAGGATAGCTTCCAGAATAGCAACCGACACGCCAGTAAATACAGATGACAGAGGGGGGCATTTATAATGCAGAATGATTTTGTACCTTGGTATCCAGACCGCAGCACCAACACAACCGGACTCTGAAAGTTTAGAGGCATCGGTAAAAACGAGGAGCTAGTCTGCCCAAGAAGAAGCTACTATTTCATTAAACGAGGAGTTGGCGTCAGGAGATGATTTTGTAATTCCAAGGGATAAAACAATGTTAGGAGAATGAATTAGAGCATCAAAGTTCGTGCTGAAGAGAGGATTCATGTTACATTGATATAAAGGTTGATTTATATTTACAAGTTTCCGGAGACTTTTGACAAGGCACGGAGGGTCCTTATGGGACCAATATCTACAACTCGAAACAAGCCGACTTAACAGTTTGACTTTAGGTGAAAGAGGGTGGTTTTGAAGTGGGATGACCTTATAAAAGAATCTGTCCGAAAGGTACTGTCTACGTAAATTTAGAGGAGGATCGCCACAATCGACCTGTAAGGCATTCGTGGGAGATGATTTCATGGCACCAATAATGATGCGTAGACATTTAAATTGCACTCTCTGAAGGCTTTCAAGAGCAGCCTTACTACAAGGTTCAAGGAGAAAAGTTCCATAGTCAAAATGACTGCGCACTATGGCATTATAGATCAGTTTTTGACAATATGGATGTGATCCCCACCACGTACCGGAAAGACATCGCATGACGTTGATACCCTTTTCGCATTTTTTAATTACATAGTTAAGATGTGCAGAACCATTCATTTTAGAATCTAAAATGACGCCTAAAAATTTTACGGAATTATAAATTGGAACCACATGGCCATTAATACGTATGTGCACATTCGGGATACGGACTTTTCTGGAGAAAATAACAACTTTGCTCTTTGAGGCCGATAATGACAAACCATGCTCCGTCAGCCAATCCTCGAGATAAATAATGGCAGAATTTACTCTGGTGGCAGCCTCCTCAATCGAGGCCAAAGAAGAGTAAAGGGCTAAGTCATCCGCATACTGCAGTATGCTACAGAATCCTCATTAACTACTCTATCAAGGTCATAAGTGTAGATGCTATAGAGTAGAGGACTCAGGACTGAACCTTGTGGAAGACCTTTCCACACTGACCGCGGAGACAGATAATGGTCTTGGTTGCGAATCAACACAGATCTGTCCGAGAATAAGCTCGTGATGAAATTGACTAACCTCTCTGGAATACTCAGATGGAGCATTTTTTGCCTGAGTACAGGAAGAAGTACATTGTCGTAGGCGGAGCATATGTCTAAGAATGCTCCCACGACCGATTTATTTTTAGAAAAAGCTATTCTAATATCCGTGGTCAGTATGGCTAGGCTATCCATTGTGGATTTATTTTTCCTAAAGCCGAACTGGGATTCAGGTAAAATGTTTTGACTCTCTACAAACCATTCCAAACGATTTTTAACAAGATGCTCCGAAATTTTAGAGAGAGTAGATGACAAAGCTATTGGCCTATAAGAGGCAGCGTCAGTAGAATCCTTATCAGGTTTTAATATAGGGATGATGATTTGTGACCTCCATGTTTCCGGAGGGGACCCATATGAGAAAAAAGTATTAATTAATTGTAAAAAGTATTTTTTAGTTTCGGACCCAGAGTTTCTAATAAAAGAATACGGGATGCCATCTAAACCAGGAGAAGAGGCCTTTAGACTATCTACTGCCAGAGTGAACTCGGATTCCGAAAATACTTCATCCAATCTATGAGAAGGAGATTGGAGGGAGAGTATAGGCGGCAGACAATCAACATAAGGAGCAGAAGGGGGGGCTAATTTACTAGCAAAGGTCTCCAACCAGACTTTGGGGTCGCTATAGGACGAGTTAGGGGCGGAAAAAGAACTCCTAAATATTTTAATATTTTTCCAGATAAGAGAAGCTGGGGAACGAGGACATAGGTTCTCGCAAAATTTTGACCAACCTAATTGCTTCTTTTTACTTAGCAATTTTCTAACCATGGCAGAGATTCTTTTAAAGTTGATAAAATTCTCTGTAGTCATGCTGGAAGCATACATCATCTCGGCCTCTTTTCTTTTATTTACTGCTTCAGTGCACTCAGGATCCCACCACGGGGGTGAACGGATCTTATCAGGGGGAGGTCTCTTTAATGGGATTGAGGAGTTAGCACTGGTAACAATTGCTTCGAGGAATTTTGCATAAACATTGAGGGAATTTTGGGGAGAAACAGGGTCGAGTAACTTAATCCTATAGTCACATTCTCTGGCAAACCTTTCCCAGTCTGCGCCAGACAGTCTATATTTGAGTAGGGGATCGAATTTCTTTATTGGGGGATACTTATTAGGGAAGTGGACTAAAATTGGGAAATGATCTCTCCCAAAAGTGGATGAAAGAACATCCCAAGAGAGGCCAGAAGCTAAATTTGAGGAACAGAGGGAAAGATCAACTGCACTTCTGGGATCCTGAGTCGGGGACACCCTACGTGTTGGGCGACCATCATTTAGAATACAGAGGTCAAATTTATCTAAGATATCTAAAATTATAAAAGAATTAGAGTCATTCCTATAGCTACCCCATAACTGGTTGTGGCTGTTGAGATCGCCTAAAATAATAAGAGGAGTGGGAAGGGAAGAAATAAGGCTATCCAGTTCCTGGAGATTGGAAGAGTCAGGATGAGGAATATAAGCTGAAATAAAAGTGGCGTCAAAACATCTTGCGGCAACTATATCAATGTTAACACTATGGGGGGGAAGATTTATTCTGGAAAAAGGGATGCCTTTCTTAATGAAAAGAATGGCACCCCCATAACCATCTATTCTGTCCTCCCGAAGGCTGGTAAAACCTGAAACTCGAAAGCGAGAACCAGGCAGCAACCAACCCTCAGATAGGGCAATAACAGAAGGTTTATATTTATTTATTAAATAAATAAGATCAGATTTTTTAGGATTCAGGCTCCTGCAATTCCACTGTAGAATGCTGGCCATTTTGTTGGGAATGAGAAGAGTTAACAAGTTGTAAGATCTGGTTAAGACCTTGTGTCACGTTGGGCGGTAATGGGCAATCACTGAACTTAGTCAGAAGATTGATAATGGTAGAGAGAAGAAGTTCAAGGAGATTTTCATTAGGCTGGGCCGAATTGGGTGGTAGAGAAGGGAATGCATGACCATTAGGGAGAGAAGAAGGGGGTGAGTTAGTGATCTCTAAGTGAGCATTCCGGTCATACCCCTGTCTATGATCAGATCTGGGTTGTCTTGTTGTAACTACAGTTTTGCGGTGTGATACAGTCTTTGGGTATTGGGAAGGGGCCATCAATTGGCTTGAAGTTGGGGTTGGGGGCACTGTTTGGAAAGAGCGAGCAGCATCTGCAAAGGATTTTCTAGGTGGTGGAAGATGAATTGATGCCTCTTTATATGATACACTTTCTTGTGACATGATGATCTTGATGGCTTTTTGCCTGTGAAATTCAGGGCAGCACTTATCAATGGCTCTATGTGGGCCAGAACAATAGAGGCAGGAGTCCTGTGTTTTTTCACAGGTATTACCATCGTGGGGTTGGGAGCACTTGAAACAGCGTGGCTTGGACCGGCATTGGATTTTGACATGGCCAAATCGGCAACAATTCCAACACTGAATAGTAGGGAACTGGTACTGCTCCACCAGAATAGAATTATAAAAGCAGTAGATTCTTTCTGGAAGAACCTGTCCTGAGATTGTTATAACAACTGATTGTGTCGGGGTATATGATACAGTGTCATCGTCCTTTTTTGTTTTTCTACTAATTCTGCGGGCTTTAATGATAGGACCACAATTAGGGGGGAGCTGAATAGCCTCTACAACCTCCTCCATACTCCACTCCACAGGGATATCCCTAATTATACCCATCCGGGTCACATTATAAGTCGGTACAGTTGCTTTGTAGTTGGCTGTGGCTAATGCTGGGTGAGACAAGAATGAGTTGGCGTCAGAGGCAGACTTAAACTGAATCGCAACCCGGTTGCGACCTACACTCTTAACTCCATCTTGAGCAATGTTTTGAACATTATTTCGATGTAGAAATTGACCGAACTTGATTGGTCTCATAGTGAGACCTGAGGAGGACTCCTCTTCAATTCGGACCACATGTACAATAAATGGACCTTTGTCTTTTTCTGAGTATTTCTTCAGTGAAGAAGACTCTGCTGTAAACACAGTTTGAATGGATGGTTGGGACAAGGAAACATCGGTGACAGTTTTTTTGGGCGTTGGGTTAATGGAAATATCCGCAGCACGCTTGCGGGACACAGTATCTTGGGTATTTTGGGGAGATTGGGAGTTGGCTTCAGCTGACAGGAAGAGAGGAGGAGAGAGGGAAACATTGTTGACCGAGTCGTTTATGGGAGGAGGTATATCCGGAGGGACAACGTCCGTCTCCATGATTTACATATAGTTAAGCCTACTTACCACCACACAGGGACAAACACAAAACTAATACGGACAAATCACAACAATAACGATAAATTCTAGGCACAGGAAGAGTCAGCAAATGCTCTAAATTTTACTATCTATTTCGAACACGTGCGACAACCTCCACAATGAAGGCAAGAATCCTGCAATTCACTAAAAATCAGCACTTCGTTACTTCAAATATTTTCATAACCTCTGACAAAATGTCAAGTCAAACCATCGCTTATTCTTTATTCATCATAAAAAAAAACATAGACAATAATACTCTGCTCTGAACATTTCCGCCGTGATGAGCTTAGACGTCAGAAAAAAATAGACTCGTGCTCATAACGGCGAATACGTTCTGAAACAATTTATCAATATATCGGTTACGTTCCGATAAAAGTATTAAATGACCTAACAACTCGGCCATCCTGCATAACAGTGAGTCCCTCACTGTATGATCAAACAAAAAAAATATCACTACAAAAATCAACTCAGTAAACAAACAAAATAACACTACACAACATAAAGTCAGATTGACTAAAATCACGTATTAAAATAGGTATCTAGTATGCTATTTATATACATTTTGACAACACTAGATTTATACAAATTGAGACATTACAGGTTACTTTAGGTTATATATTTTTTATTATTACACACGTGTTGTAAGTATTTTTAGTTGCTACATATCAAATTATTACTAATTTAATTAATATTTATCATAAGTACTTTTATATAAGTGTTTATATGAGATTATATAAACATAACTATATTATTGGTATCACCTAATTAGTAAGATTATTATTACCTTAGTGGTACTAATTAACAAATTCAATAATTATTTACAATAATAATCGTTTAAGTTCTAATCGACTAAAATTATTTATCCATACCAACACTCTTAATCTGTACTTCAACATTCTCACTGTCTTCATTTTCGCTACCTTCGCTAGAAAAATCATTATAATTCAACCAAGGGTACATTTTGTCAATAGCAATTACGTTTTCATACCTTTTATTGCCCTTTCTAGATAATGGAGTGTCTTCAATTAGAAATCGATCATTTGGTAGTATTTTAATAATACGATAAGGCCAATGAAATTTAGGAAGAAGCTTTTTTGATTTTCCTATATGATCCTTATCGTAAACCGTTCTTTCTACTCTTACTAAATCTCCAACATTATAAGATTTTGGAGCTTTTCTTTTTTTATCAAAATGTTGTTTTGAAGCATTTTGCCCTTTTTGTATTTTCTTTGAAGCTTCAGACCTAATATTTTCTAATTCAGTTCCTGCAATATGCTCTTGAGATACATTTATAATGTCACCTAGTATGTTTTCGCTAGCATTTATGAGTTTACATCCAAACAGCAGTTCAGAAGGACTTTTCCCTGTAGCTTTGTTTATCGTTGTGTTGATACCTAATTGTATATCACCTAAGCATTCGTCCCAAGCGTTTTCTTTTTTCCCGTGATTTTTGGTGCCTAATGCGTCCAAAATTGTCCGGTTATACCGTTCTACTTGCCCATTAGCTCTGGGAGTGGCAACGGCATTCATAATGTGTTTTATACCTAATTCGTCCGTGAAATTTTTGAATTTGGTACTTGTAAAACAAGATCCTCTATCTGTTATCAATCTATTAGGGACACCAAAATTACTGAAATGTTCCTTAAATACTCTAATGGCTGTTGTAGTTTTAGTATCTCGAACGGCTCTAATAATAATACATTTTGTGAAGGCGTCAATTATAACTAGAATGCACGTGTTACCCCTCCCAGATCGTACAAAAGGTCCCAAGTGATCAGCATGTATCGTGTGAAAGGGTTTTTCTATTTTAGGGATCGGATGAAGCATACCTTCTTTCGGACCGCCAGGGGCCTTATGATGAGCGCATTGGAGACAAGCTGAAACAAATTTCTTGATGAATTTACTCATTTTTGGGAACCAGAATATACTCTTAATCCGATTCAATGTTTTCTCATAACCGAAGTGACCTACATCATCATGGTTCATACGTAAAATTTGCCATCTCACACTTCTTGGTACTACCCATCTAACCCCATCACTGACATTTCGATATACATATCCTCCTTTTAAAATATAATTTTTATGAACGTCGGCAATGAATGTCGTATCGTCATCTTGTAATGTATCCCTTAACCGTTTTACTTCTTCGTCGTTACTTTGAACAGTCGCAATCCAATCCTTAATTTCTATATTAAGAATGTCTACTATATGCGTATCATCGTCGTCAGTGGGCTCTAGTACAGGAACACGGCTGAGAGCGTCTACATGCGCCATGCGGGCACCAGCTCTATACTCAATTTCGCAGTTATACTCCTGAAATTGTACCCACCAACGTGCGATTCTTGGGATTAAATCTTTCTTAGTTAGCGTTGTTCGTAGAGCATTGCAATCAGTGACAATTTTGAATTTCAATCCTAATAAATATACTCGGAAACGACTTAGGGAAGCAATTACTGCAAGGGTTTCCAATTCAAAAGAATGAAACTTAGATTCATCTGGGGTAGTTTTGCGACTATAATATGCCACTGGCCTTAGTACTCCGTCTGCTCCTTTCTGTAATAATATACCGGCTATACCCAATTTGGAAGCATCTGTGTGGAGTTCAGTCTCAAGACTAGAGTTGTATAAAGCTAATATAGGTCGTTCTACGAGTTTTTGTTTTAAGGTGTTAAATGCTGTCTTCTGCTCGACTGACCATTGCCATGTTAATGAAGATTTCAATAGATCGGTCAGAGGCTTTGCAATTGTGGTAAATCCCTTAACAAATCTTCTAAAAAAACTAGCTAATCCAATGAAACGTCTAATGTCATGTACATTTTTCGGTGTCGGGAAATTGGAAACTGCTATTGTTTTACGCAATCCCGGACGTATGCCTGAACCACTGATTTCAAATCCAAGAAAATCCAAGGTTTTGTAAAAAAAACACTTTTTTAGTTTTAGTGTCAATCCAGCTTCTTGAAGTAGTTTTAAAACTACTTCTAGTCTCTCAAGCCCCTCTTCGAACGAATTGGTAGGTATTAATATGTCATCCATATAAACCACCGCAAAATGAGCTTCTGATTTTGATAATATCTTATTGATAGCGCGTTGGAATAAGGATGGTGCATGAGCCAATCCAAATGGCATACGGCGAAATTGAAATTGACCGTCTGGTGTTACGAAAGCGGTTTTGTGTTGTGAAGTTTCCGATACAGGAAGTTGATAACACCCGGACGCAAGGTCCAGTGTTATGAATAAAGAATTTCCTGATAATCGGTCCAGTTGGTCATCAATCAATGGTAAAGGATAATGTTCTTTTTTTGTTTTATTGTTTAATGCGCGATAATCAATGCACAGCCTTTTATCTCCAGTTTTCTTTTTTACGAGTAAAACTGGGCTTGCATAAGCAGAACTTGATTCACAAACAATACCAGCTTCTATCATTTCCTTTACCATTGACTGCACCAAATTACGTTCTGGGTAAGAAAGTCTATATGGTCTGTAGACCACGGGCTTGTCATCAATTAGTTCAATATCCATCTGGACAACATTAGTAAATCCTAGGTCGTTCATATTACTTGAGAAACTATGTTCATATTTCTTCAAAACATACTTAAGTTTTGTAGTTTCTTGTTCAGTTAAATGTTCACCAGTATTAAGATCATCATCAGAATTACCTTCTCCAAAGTTCAATAAATTCACCTGTAACGATTGATGAATAACAAGAGCGCGTGTTAGTAGTGATCCACTGTGTAAACTTATGACATTACTAGATACATTTTGAATCAGAACTCTACCAATCCCTTCAATTATGTCATATTCACCTGGTAATAAGTAAAATTCCCTGCTTAGCGTCCCACGTAGAGACCCGTTAATATACACCGTACCAGTATAGTTATCATTACTGGTTACAGTTACAACATTCATTTGTCTTGGTATAATATCAATGTCACATTTTAACATAAGATGCACCTTTGTAGGCAATCGTTGAAAATTTAGGGTGTCATTAGTTTTTGTCAATATTATTCCAGGTTTCTCAGTGAAACTGTGTCCAATTAATATAGGATACCTAATCACGTTATCTTCCACAATATACACTTTAATATTTTCAGTAATATCGTGTATCGTTATGTCCACATTTGCTGAACCTAATGGTATAATAGTATAGTTTCCTATTCCGCGCATTACAGGTAAATCGCCTGTTGACCATTTGATTCCTAATTGCATCGCTTCACTTAATTTTAACAAGGTGCATTGGCTACCTAAATCAACATAACCCTGCAGTGTTATCCCGTTTAGTTTCAGTTGGACATTACACTTATCATTTGTTTCGTCACACGTATCCAGTTTCATAATTGCCTTTTCTCCAGTTTTTGTTGGTTCTGCAGCAGTTCTGCAGTATGTAGCTAAATGACCTACCTTTTGACAAAGTGTACAAATATTTTTTTTCTTTGTACACTTAGTACTATAGTGGCCTACTTCGTTGCAATTATAACATGTGGTCTTAGGCTTATTACTGTTGCTATAACGAGACGACGTCGACCTCTGTTCTGAATGACTGATGTTACTGTTGTTACCTACTTTCCTTACTCGGTCGTTGTCGCGAAATGGTTTTACCGATTGAAAGTACCCAAGTAATTGTTCAGGTTCTTTACATTTTGCAGCCTTTGCACCCAATCTGACTGATCGATCGTCAATCCCGTACAGGATGCAATCGACGGCGCGTTTCCCATAAATTTCACACCTATTTAAAAGATTAATCTTCTCGTAATAATATAATTCCAAAGATTCGTTATATTTAACTCTCTTTGCAAACATTTCCATCATTAGTTCAGCGTAATCATCGCTAGTAGGAAAGGAGCTCATTAATTTTTCTTTCCATTCCATCCATGTGTATGAAACGGTTGGTAATGCTTGATACCAAAGCTTAGCAACGCCACAGAGTTTGGGTAATGCATAATGAATGATCTGATCATTACCCCATTTATATAGTTTAGCACATTCTTCCACTTTCGCAAGCCACATATCGATGGTTTGATCTTTATCCATCGGGTTGAATTCTGGGATTATATTCCCTAACATTGGGAACTTGTTCCCTTCTGGACGAACTTTTGCTGATAGAGATTTTATTAATTTTGACAGAAGTTCATCACTACGACTAGAATAATGCAAATCACTCACATGTTTCCCATTATATTTTAATGGTGATCTGCTACGTGACTTATCTCGCCTTGGAGCCGACTCGCGTAGACCAGTGACAAACCGCCGCGTTCGACTGCGACGTGGTGAAAGGTTATGAGAAGCACGAGCATCACCAATGCGATGTCGTGAACCTTGGCGTTCCTTCCGTTGATCATTGCTGCGTTGCGGCGATCGGCTGCGGGAAATGCGTGAATCAATGCGAGGATTTTGTAATAACATACTTCTACGAGACGACGTTCTACTACGTCTAGCCCCTATACCATCACTTCTGCGATACGGCGTTCTACTACGCCTAGCCCCTGTAACATCGTTTCTGCGATGCGGCGTTCTACTGCGCCTGGCCACTGTACCATCGCTTCCGCGATGCGGCGTTCTACTGCGCCTGGCCACTGTACCATCGCTTCTGCGATGCGGCGTTCTACTGCGCCTGGCCACTGTACCATCGCATCTGCGATGCGGCGTTCTACTGCGCCTGGCCACTGTACCATCGCTTCTGCAATGCGGCGTTCTACTGCGCCTAGCCACTGTACCATCGCTACTGCGATGCGGCGTTCTACTACGCCCAGCCTGCGCATCGCTACTGCGACGCGGCAAGCTCGTCGATCGACGTCCTCTGGCCTGCGCATCGCTACTGCGATGTGGCAAGCTCGGCAACCGACGATTGGCCTGCGCATCGCTTCTGCGACGCGGCAAGCTCGGCGACCGACGACCTCTGGCCTGCGCATCGCTACTGCGACGCGGCAAGCTCGTCGATCGACGACTTTTGGCCTGCGCATCGCTACTGCGACGCGGCAAGCTCGGCGATCGACGACTTTTGGCTTGCGCATCGTTACTGTGACGCGGCAAGCTCGGCGATCGACGACCTCTGGCCTGCGCATCGCTACTGCGATGTGGCAAGCTCGGCGACCGACGATAGGCCTGCGCATCGCTTCTGCGACGCGGCAAGCTCGGCGATCGACGACCTCTGGCCTGCGCATTGCTACTGCGACGCGTCAAGCTCGGCGATCGACGACCTCTGGCCTGCGCATCGCTACTGCGACGCGGCAAGCTCGTCGATCGACGACTTTTGGCCTGCGCATCGCTACTGCGACGCGGCAAGCTCGGCGATCGACGACTTTTGGCTTGCGCATCGCTACTGCGACGCGGCAAGCTCGGCGATCGACGACCTCTGGCCTGCGCATCGCTACTGCGATGTGGCAAGCTCGGCGACCGACGATAGGCCTGCGCATCGCTTCTGCGACGCGGCAAGCTCGGCGATCGACGACCTCTGGCCTGCGCATTGCTACTGCGACGCGGCAAGCTCAGCGACCGACGATAGGCCTGCGCATCGCTTCTGCGACGCGGCAAGCTCGGCGACCGACGAAAGACTTGCGCATCGCTACTGCGACGCGGCAAGCTCGGCGATCGACGACTTTTGGCCTGCGCATCGCTACTGCGACGCGGCAAGCTCGGCGTTCGACGACTTTTGGCTTGCGCATCGCTACTGCGACGCGGCAAGCTCGGCGATCGACGACCTCTGGCCTGCGCATCGCTACTGCGATGTGGCAAGCTCGGCGACCGACGATAGGCCTGCGCATCGCTTCTGCGACGCGGCAAGCTCGGCGATCGACGACTTCTGGCCTGCGCATCGCTACTGCGACGCGGCAAGCTCGGCGATCGACGACTTTTGGCCTGCGCATCGCTACTGCGACGCGGCAAGCTCGGCGACCGACGACCCCTGGCCTGCGCATCGCTGCTGCGACGCGGCAAGCCCGGCGACCGACGAGAGGACTGCGCATCGCTACTGCTACGCGGCAACCTCGACGATCGAAGAGAGGCCTGCGCATTGCCACTGCGACGCGGCACGCTCGGCGATCGACGTCTGGCCTGCGCATCACTACTGCGACGCGGCAAGCTCGGCGATCGTCGACGTTTGGCTTGCGCATTGCTGCTGTGACGCGGCAAGCTCGGCGATCGTCGACGCTTGGCTTGCGCATTGCTACTGCGACGCGGCACGCTCGGCGATCGACGAGAGAACTGCACATCACTGCTGCGACGCGGCAAGCTCGGTGACCGACGAGAAGACTGCGCATCGTTGCTGCGACGCGGCAAGCTCGGTGATCGACGTTGCGTGGCTAGTGCCTCATTCCTCAGACGAAGCAGACTTGGCGACTTACTGCGCGTGACTTGAACATCATCCTTGCGATGCGGAATGTGTCTGTGTGTATGACTCGGCATGGGCAGTAATGGGCTGCTCGAGACACGCCCTCGTTGGTCTTCACCTGAATCGGCGGCAATCGGGCTTCGATCACGCGAACGAGATATCGGCGGTTTTCGGCGCGTAGTGTCCACATCCCACTTCTGATATGTCGACATACAAGGAAAACAATTGGTTGAAGTGTAGATAAGGGGGCGCCAAGGAAAAAAATCCGCCCCCTTATCGACACTCTGACCAAACAATTAGTTCTTCAATTATTATAATGCAGTTTATTGCTTACTTTGCAATTCACAAAAAATCAGCACTTCGTTACTTCAAATATTTTCATAACCTCTGACAAAATGTCAAGTCAAAACCATCGCTTATTCTTTATTCATCATAAAAAAAAACATAGACAATAATACTCTGCTCTGAACATTTCCGCCGTGATGGGCTTAGACGTCAGAAAAAAATAGACTCGTGCTCATAACGGCGAATACGTTCTGAAACAATTTATCAATATATCGGTTACGTTCCGATAATTTTCCGTCCACTGTTCATGTCTTTTTTTGTATTTTCCAATAATGATGATCCTTGCTGCCTGCATATTAGAAGTTATCTTTCCTTAAAACACTACCTGCCTAACATATCTACCCACTATTGGTTCATGGTTGCGCCTACCAACAAAATATATTCACTACATTATTTTTATGCTTATTATCTCCCTGTAGGCCGGAACTATTCAGTCTTTGTCTCTGATTATTGTCGTAATGGCTAACAAAAAGGGATTAACGGTATACTATCAAAACGTACGTGGTCTAAGGAGCAAAACAAATACTTTCAGACGAAATTTAGCATTATTTGATTATGATATCATAGCAATTACAGAGTCGTGGCTCGTCGATAGTATTTACGATTCCGAGTTATTCGACGATAGGTATTCTGTGTTTCGGCGCGATAGGTGTTACGAGTTGACAAATCAATCGCTGGGCGGTGGCGTGCTAATAGCCACACACAAACGCCTTACCGTTAATGCTAGGCCTGAGTGGAACTCATCTGCCGAGGACACTTGGATATCCATAAAGCTCCGAAACTGTGTCTTACACGTCTGTACTGTCTACTTATGTAAACAACAGTGTGGTTTTTCGTTTTCTGAGCAATTACGTAACTTCTGGGACAAAACCGGTGATCTAATTTTACAATACCCGACCGATAAATTTCTAATACTGGGTGATTTCAATTTGAGTGGAATAAATTGGGGATCTTACGCCCACGATAATGTCTCCTATTATTCGGGTGTAGCTAACACTGCTGACGAACTATTTTTATTAGACGAATTATCTACCTGTAGCCTGATCCAGTACAATTTGGTCCCTAACATTTATGACAGATTCTTGGACCTTGTTTTGGGTAACATCGCTACTTCAGTATCGAAATGTGATAACCCACTGGTCCCTCTAGACCCCTACCACATGGCTCTTGAAGCAAGCCTACATGTTTCTGAAATCGAGTCTCTCAACGCTGCGCCGCGCACTAAATATTTATATAATAAGGCAAACTACGTTGAAATTAATAAATGTTTATTGTCGACTAATTGGGACTGCCTTAACGTGTCTCAGGACGTGGATGACTCGGTGGAAGAGTTCTATAACATTCTTGTCAGTATTCGAGATAAACATGTGCCAAAGACTGATGTCCGATTAAACAAATTTCCCTGTTGGTACTCCCCATCGCTCAAAAAAGTCCTCAAAGAAAAGTATAAGTTCTATAAAAAGTATAAAAACTACAAAATGACGGCTGACTTGCAGACTCTAAACTTACTATCCAAACGAGCTAAGCTACTTGAACATGAATGTTATAGAAAATACATATCTAATGTCGAAAAATGCATTGAAAAAAATCCAAAATACTTCTGGTCTCACTTAAAAAATATTTCAAAATCTAATGGCATTCCAAGCACCATGATCCTTGGAGCCTCAACGGCCACTTCAGGTGACCACGTGTGCGACCTTTTCTCGGAATACTTTCATTCTATGTTTTTAACTCCCAACATGGCCAATAATACTGTTGGAGTGACTCCTGTCATCCAAACTGCTGAACCGACAGCCACCGGTATCTGTGATCTCTCCTGTATAGAAATATCTGAGGCCCTGGTTAGTAAAGAGCTACTCAAACTCGATATAACTAAATCCGCTGGACCTGACGACATTCCCGCCGTTTTTATCCGGCACTGTGCCGTCTACTTAACGGAACCCATATGTATTATCTTTAAGTTATCACTAAAACAAAATAAGATGCCAAGTAAATGGAAACGCGCGTTTATCACACCGGTTCTGAAAAAATCTCCGAGCAACCAAGTGACCAATTACAGACCAATATCTAAACTGTGCATCATCTCGAAGGTATTCGAGCGAATTATTTATGATCAAGTGTATTCTGCGTTACGACACTCATTTAGCCCCGTCCAGCACGGTTTCCTTAAAGGCCGATCGACTGTAACTAATCTTGTTCTGTTCAACGACAGCATTACGTATAATATGGAAAGAAGTCTACAGACCGATGCTATTTATACAGATTACAGTAAAGCTTTTGACAGGATAGATCACTCACTGCTTCTACAAAAGCTATGTGCCGTTGGTATAAGGGGAGACCTTTTGAGGTGGTTCTCTTCTTATATTGATAACCGCAGCCAAGCCGTTGTTATCAGCAACTATACTTCGGGCTGGGTGAGAGTTCCAAGCGGTGTGCCGCAAGGCTCTCTTCTTGGACCGCTACTTTTCACTATATTCATAAATGGTATCGATTCTTGTTTTCTCAATTCAAATGTTCTTATTTTTGCGGATGATATGAAAATCTTTAAGCCCATTGCCAATACCTCTGATGCTGTCTCTCTTCAAGGTGACCTAAATAGACTCGATGTTTTCTGCGAACACAATAATCTTGACCTTAATCCAACAAAATGTCTCGCTATATCGTATACAAGAAAAGTATCGCCTGTGTATCATAATTATTCTCTAAAGGGGCATATTCTTAACCGCGCCTATAGCACCCGTGATCTAGGAGTCACACATGACTCGAAACTTCTATTTGACGTTCACATTAACACAATATGTAAAAAAGCTTTCAAGGTCCTCGGATTTGTGATGCGCGCTTCACGTGACTTCAAAAAAATTAAGACTGTAAAATTATTGTATTGTACCTATGTTAGAAGCATACTGGAGTACGCATCCCAAATCTGGAACCCCCAGTATGATATATATGTTAACCGAATTGAAAGGATCCAAAAGAAATTTGTTAAATTTTTAAACCGACGCATTAGGTCTACTAACGATTATTTACCCTCTTGTCGCTCCATGCACCTTCTCCCCCTGACCGAGAGACGCCATATTTCTGACATAGTATTTTTGTTAAAGATTACCACAGGCATCATTGATTGCCCAGAGTTGCTATCTCGAATCAACTTCCACGTACCTAATAGAACCCTCAGGCGTAAGTTCACATTCCTCGTACCGCAGGCTGCAAGGAACTACAGAACTAACTCGTACCTGTTACGAGCCTGTTCCGCTTTCAACAACCTAATCCGTGACCCGAGCACTGACTTTGACATAAATCATGATAGTATTGCAACGATTAGGCGACGAATAACACTGAACTTCTTTGGAGGCGAGTAAGTAGTGAGCAGGCGAATTTCCTTTATCGTTTATTTTATCATTATATTTTTCTTAGATAGGTTTGTCACCCACCCTGGCAGCAAACTTTTGTTTTACGTGTTTTGCGTGTTTTGCATATAATACTAAGTAGCTATAAGTGGTAGCCTATAAGTGACTTTCTGTTTTATAAGTTGCCTTGTAATCAGTTGTTGTTAGTCGATGGCTTCCCTAAAATCTAATAAATAAATAAATAAATAAATAAATAAATAAATAAAAATATTAAATGACCTAACACTTTTCGTTCACTCCTTTAAAATACGTATTCAATTTGCATATTTCTTTCACTTGGCTGCTTAATGGTTTTCGTACAGGAAATTCACTTACAGTAGGAGCCATTTCACTAATATTTCAAACACAATCAATCACATAAAATTACACGTCTATCTGCTACCAGTACCGGAGGTGAAGTGAAGTATGTGAGCGGGCGGCAGGGAAGCGGTGCGTAGCGGACGTGCCGCGCCTCAGGCCGCTTGCTATAAACTAGTATAAACCAGTTTAAACCATGCACGGGACGGGCCGCGCCTCAAGCCGATTGCCACTCTACACTATCGGTGTGCACTCACACAAATGCAATTATCAGCTTAAGTTGATAGGTCTGTATACGTGCATATTGTAAGATGAGTACAGGCGCCGAAATCGCAGTCCTGTCATGCGCCTAGTTGTGTTGGTCGGGTACTATATTGATCAATCAAGGTATTAATATCTGTTATCTATCCTATCAGAATGTGTTGAATACTTTATACTGATCATAGTCCAAAGTTACATTTATCTAAGTAGCTTCTTAATACGCCTAATAATAGTTAGGTAAACATTGATGTAATATTTTAGTAATGGAGGGTTTTAATTAAGTGTTGTTAAATAATGTAAAGTGTCTGTTTCCCTATTCGCCATCGTACGTAATGGTAATCTCTAGCAGAATTTTAAAATAATATATTGATGAGATAATGATTGATGAGATTATTTGTATATTTTTATTAAATTAACATGCCTGTTTAAGAATCTTAGATTCACCTATCTCATACTAATAATGCGAATATGTGCTACTGTCACCAAATATACGATACCATACCTAGGGCTAGTAGATATTAAATTTTTCAATATTGATCCGATATTCACTGCAGCAGACAAACGAAAGCCATTAAAAAGCTATTAGAAATGACAGATCTAATCAGATATTTCATAAATATTTAGGTATGTAGCTGCTAAATGAATGGGCAGCTTACCAGTAAGGGGCGGATTTTTCAATGGGCTTTCATGTTCACTGTGTTTTCAGGGTCAAAAAATCATGTGAATGGAGATCGTATGATAGTAATCAAGTAGATAGGTTGAGATAGCAAATATATAAAAATACAGCTGAATTGAGAACCCCCTCCTTTTTTGAAGTCGGTTAAAATACACATTATGCAAACTCATCATCAATGTTCCTGGGCTCCACTCTGTTAGGATGTCATATCTTCGATGTCATAAGTTCGAAGGAGTCGAACTTCCTAGGCATGGTCCGGCCGTATTCCAGCTTCGACCTGTTAGTGAGTGCGACAGCGGAAAGGACATCTCCCATACAGCACTTTTCAGTCACAAAATCTTCAATGTGTTTCGTCACTGTTACGTAAAATGGCGACTGTGTGGGGTTCAGTCTGTAAGTGTGGTAATAGTTCACACACTCAATTTGACTGGAAAGTATTTCAGTAACTATTTGTAGCCGTTGAGTTCACACGTTACGTAATTAATTGTGTAGACTTATTTACATAAAGGTAACTCGACTCAATCGTGACCGTACCAAATATTTGTAAAGTAGTCGGATTCAGGTATTTGATAATTTGAGAGCGATGATAAAACTCACAGTTCAGTATTTGCCCATATACTCTTACTGGTGACCTTAGCGGTGTTTTCATCTATCATGGCCTGTTTCACAACTTATGTTATATTATGGATTTATGGATATATAAATAAATAATAATAATAAAATAAATATTAGAGGTAATATCTCACAGAAATCGAACTAGGCCCATAGGAAACTCTTTTGTAACAAGTGTACAATCAAGGAATAATGTGTAGTAACCTTGTGGTTACTTCATTGTTCCTGGACAATAAATTGCCAAAATAAGAATCAAAAAGTCATCGTTTCTCAAAAGATATAATGACAAGTCACAAAACTATTGCAGTTCTTTAAAAATTACTCAGCCGAAGATACGTTATTTGTGTTGCATAAGGACTTCCTACAGGAAAGTAAACAAATTATTAGTTCCACAAAACCAACCTCCACTAAGTAGGTGCCATATTTTAACTGTAAGTAGGTGCCAAAGGTATATTTTACTTTTTTTCGTTGGAGGGGAAAAAATGGAATTACCCATGCCCAGGAGTCAGACCTCCTTGCGATGTCCGGGTGCCCACATATTGAGTGGGCATCCGTTCGTGTAGTATACAGACTAAAAACAACCCCTTTGTTGTGTTGTGTGACAGTTAGCTTGGGACGGTGTTTGCTCCAATTCTGTAAAAAAATAACATATGAAGCTGGAGGTATCTATCGCCTCTTTGCCTCCAGCATCTAAAACATTGAGGTGACGGAATTCAAATTGAGTTCTATATTTCCCTATATCTTATATTATAGTTAGTTTAAGATTTGACATTCTGCAAATGTGTTTCTTATGGACATAAACTCTTTTTGTTAATAATCGATTTAACTATGAGCCATGGTCTGAATGATTGGAGCCCACGCGGCTTTCCGTTTTTATAGCCCCGGTCAAACCGCATGGTGCATGGAAATTATGATAAGAATGATGATTAATCGATAATACGGAACTATACCTGGACATAACAGTATGTTATATGAAAAAAAAAATAAGTAAAAAAATAATATCTTATTATTTGCTCCGTTGCGTGGAGCCAACAACATCGGCAAAATCACTGCACTGGCCAAGAGAACTGAACTTTCTACTACTGTCTGGTCTAGATTTCTAGTACTGTCTTCTGTCTGCTGCTGCTACTAATGTATCAGCCTAGATTGCAGCTGCTGTCTGCGGCATGCGATGATTTTGTAACTTAACTTTGTATTCACTAATCGTACATCAACATACAACATAGATAAAATCTTAAATAGCTGCATTAATTTTGATACACTCTTCATTTTCATGGAAAACTTGAGATGTAATTAGATCAGCAGAACTTACATTCTGCATTTTGGTGTCATGTTTTAAGTCGATTATCTTGTTGGTTATATATATGTCACCGTAAGATAGTCAAAACCGTTAGTTGATAAACTAACATTTTTTTTCTCGTAAGTTGGGCAACTATCGACGGTTCAAAACGTTAAATAGTTTACTGGTTTAAACTTGAATTGCAAACGAAATACCAGGGCAAACACTGCGGTAGCTTAGGTGAAGACTAGAGGTGGCGACCGCAGCGAGGCTTTGAATAGTCTTCGTGTTAGGTTGACGTGTAAGAACAAAAGAAACGTAAATTCTAAACCCTGTCGGTCTGGTTTACTATCTGTCGATAGTTGATCAACTACCGCGTTAGTTGATCAACTAACGTGTTTGACTATCTTTCGGTGACATATACATCAGAGAGTGCTATCACTACTTTTGTTGGTTTTCTTGTGACCGTGTTACACGACCCTTACACTTTTCCCTGTGTAAGTTGGGACGAATACTCTATAATTAGCACTATTGTAAATATAATAGTCTTTGAAAGTTTGGAAATCGCTGGAAACAATAAAGTAAGTGATGCCCTATCATACATTCGGTAACTTTATAACTACTTCTAGTTTCAAGTCGACACACCTCGACATAGTCTAGTAACTTTGTTACCAGATGTGACTAGAATATTTTCATTAATATTTTTTTTAGAATAATAAAACTTGAGAACCAATTATTATCAAAAACAATTACTTGCATAGTCAAAACTATGATGGAGTCTTATAGTTTTTATTTTAAAACTTCACTTGTCTTTCTATAGAGTGAACAAAAAGCGAAAGAATGAACGAACAAACGAATGATTGATTTTAAGTCGTTGCAGACTGAAAACATTGTTACCACACAGCGACGTATGCTAAAAACCAAATTTTACTGTGTCTATATCGTCCCCACTTTTAATCGTGGCGACGGGAACTAAGTCGACTCACCGACCAAAAATGTTACTAGTGTCGCCGCGAAAGAGTCTATTTTTTTGGGATCGGCTACCAAAAAGAGCTGTCTGGGCTGTGGGATGGGATCTGACTCCTGTGGTTCGGATCACATTAGTATGATATTGATATTCTGACGCCACCCACTCTTAAAATTATCACTGAAATACTCCACAGATTTCTTACCACTAGCACTTTTCCGACCCCTTGGAAAAACGATGTCGTGCGACCTATTCCTAAAATAACTGTGATTTGTATGAAGAACCTGGCGGGTTTCACGGCACCGCACTTCAACAGGACCACGACGAGCATTTTGACAAACCTCCGACATAGATCAGCTGCCTTTCGGGGCATTTTCTGGTATCTGGCGATGAAGTGTTGGAATAATGCATTTATTTTAAATGTAATTCCCACCGAAAACATTTTCATGTAAAATGTTGCCAAGACGAGACCATATAGCTCGAATTGTCATAAAGTTATCAGATTTCATGTAGAGCCAAGCTTCTTACTCTACAAGCCCTAACTTCACAAACTCTACACCCTAGTCAAAATATGCGGCTTGGATGTTTCGCTACCGTTTGGCGTAAGGAGAAGATTTGTTTATCTGGTATAATCCAATCCCAAGTTGTGAGGTAATAGAGTGCAACCCTACGAAAAATCCATTCTACTGAGGGTGTCCCTGCGCGAGAGTGAGTTTAAATTTCTCTCTCGACCAGTCTAGTGTGATTCGCCATATAGAAGGTAGATTTCTCTATTTCCAGTTAGTAAAACCAGCGACAAAAAATAGTACGGGGTTCGCTCAAGATCAATATTTCCAGACGGGGGCTTCCGGCAAGCGCGACCGTATGGAGAGAGGCTTACGCGAGCGGGAAGGTTAATTAATCCCCAGGGGAAAACCAAGAGAGATCCGGTAGGAAAAGATTATCAAGGTCTACAGAAAATCTACCTTAAAATAATTGTAACCTACTTGGCATAACAATAGATACACATATACACTGGAAAATTAACATAACAAATATTAGTGCTAAACTTTCAAAATTCGCGTATCCATTACGAGTAATAAAAACCTCTTCAGATTTAAAAACTGCACTTAATGTATACTTCGCCTACGGGCATGCACGGTTGAACTATGGCATAATCCTTTGGGGAAACAGTACAAATGCTTCTTCCATCTTTACTCTGCAAAAACGTAATCCGAATTTTGGTAAACATAGAGGCAACCGATAGTTGTAGACCTCACTTTATAAAGCTTGAGCTCCTCACACTAACAAGCCAAGCATTAACATTTTTGAAACTTGTAAGTTTGTCCGAAAATATCCCGATTTCTATACAAAACGGGAAAATATACCTACTAACTACTCTCTAAGACCCACCCGTAAAAATAATCTAATACTGCCCGCCTCCCGCCTGAAACTGCACTCATCTAGCCCATTGATAATGTTAATCAAAATATACAATAAATGACCCGAACATATTAAAACAGAAACAAGCATCAATAAATATATAAACCTTTTAAAACAATTATTAATATCAAAATGTTACTATACTTTAAATAAATATTTAGAAGATATATTTACTATTCTACTACTGTACCTACCTATATACCAAATTTATAAAAACTCCACTAGAAAATAAACTTAAAAGATATTTAATACATACTGAAATAGATAATATAATATGTTCGATTCCAAATCGATATTCGATCGATGGTTTCTGAACGGCCATTTTGAATTTGACGTTAGCTGCCAACCTAGCAGTTTTTTGACAACTGACGGACGAAAGCCCTCGCAATGTAAACGCGTTTTGGTTAGGGTATTGAAATTAAATCGTAGGCCATCTGGAATGTATTCAGGTTTCCCTCAGGATTGTTAATATAGCTGAGTGTGTTATTGTTTCTCGAACCAGATAAAGTTCGCATTTTCGTGCCCGATTGTTTTTACCACGTAACATAACCTGTGTTGGAACACTGTGCTCATTGAAACTGGCCCGCCAGTCATACCTGGTTGGCTGAAGAACCTGTCTACCAAGAAGAGCCTAGGGTGCACCCGGGCCTTGCAGAGAGACAGGAGGTTGACGGGACCGAAGCACAGACCAGGTTAGATCGACCCCAATTAACTTCAGCTCGGTGAATCGCCGACGTTCACACTTCTTGGCAACTGATCGTTACGCTACCTCGTAGCTGATGGGCCCCTACGAGGTCATTAGGTGCTGAGAAGCCTGAACACTTTGGTAGCAGAGCGTGGTTTCCTGAGATTTGCAGCCGGCAAGGGCTCCAGGAAGGCACGATTTGGGACTATCAATCTGTAGGTATAGGCGGTTATTAGGTAACTTGGTTGTTGTTCCTATATCCACATAGATTGGTAGTATTGTAAGCTATAGGTCTATTGCTGGTAGTAGATAGACAGATATTGAATTGAAAATTGCATTGAATTACCAGTTAGTCAATCTATTAGTGGTCTAGTAATGCTATTGAATGAATGTTTTGGTTAACATAGGTAGTTACATCTATTGATAGCAGGCTATTACATTGTTTTCAGTTTATAGCAATTTATAACTTGAACTAATATTGACTATCTGTGTGTGTTATAATGATAAAGGGAAACTAAATTGTATTTACAGAATTTATATAGATATAAAACTCGGTTCCTATTGTTTAAGGAAAACAACATTGTTTAAGTTGTGGTTTAGGGTTCCCTCGTTTGGGTTGTAGACTGGAGGGTCCAATAAAATTGAGTTACTGCAAATTGTGAGTAAGTATCGTTCCGATCATGTCGTTATCTGAAATCCAGAAGGGTGTTTCTAAGGAACTCAGATGGTTTTCCTCCGCACACGGTCTGATAGACCGTTTAGATAGGCATGATGTGGTATTGGAGCGGTCTATGGACGTTAAGGAACGTTACAATAGGGTGCTCGAATTGTCCGCGCAGGCGGAATCAGTTGATGGTTGCGCACCTGACAGGCTGTCACGGTTGATAGGGGATGTCGACCAATGTATGGAGATGGCAGCTGCTATCACGCAGAAGGCTGCGGACATACGTAGACAGCGCGAGTCCAGCCATGGTGGTGACATTGAAGCACCTCTGCCGCTTCAGGGATCGGGGTCCAGGTTACCTGCCATAACTATGCCTACTTTTGACGGCGTGTCCGGTGAATGGATGAGCTTCATCAATCTGTTCGACAGTTTGGTGCACATGCGATCGGACATTACCAAGTCTGTCAAGATGGCTCAGCTGGCAGCATTGAGGGGTGAGCCTAGGGAGCTGGTCGCTCATTTGACAGTTACGGAGGGTAACTATGAAACGGCCAGGCAATTGTTGGTCAGACGTTACCATAACAAACGGAGGTTGGCCGATGCCCAACTGAACCGTTTGTTTAGTATCCCGGTTGTGAACAAGGTCGGGGCCATACAGACGGAGGTTTTGAACCCATTGTTGTCCGTCACCAAGGCTCTAGAGAATCTTGGACTTCCGGTTGGTGAATGGTCGTACCTACTGTTGTACATTGTACTTTCCCGCCTACCCGCTGACGTGCAGACTCGTTTCGAACAGTCTCACGGGAGGTCGGCCGAGGACCTGCCCGCCTTCTCCGACTTGGTCGGATTCTTGGAAGAGGAGGCTCGACGGGCAGAGAATTTGGGGTTGACGGTCACCCATCCTTCGGAGCCACAGAGAGCTGCCGGGAGCGCTGTGAGTAGGGGCCCTCCGACGAGGAAGGACCGCACCAACTGGCAGTCGTATGGGACTGTGAGTGAATTGACCCCACATGGTGAGACCTGCCCATGTTGTAGGCAGATTGGCCATGCTGTGGCCAATTGCAATAAGTTCGGGGAACTTAGGGTTCAGGGACGGCGCCGGATGGCCAAGCAGCGGAGCTGGTGTTTCCTGTGCCTCGGGCCACACATGGCTAGGGACTGCACGCGCACACAAATGTGCGGATATTGTGGTGGGCCCCACAACAATCTGTTGTGCATGAACCGGTCCGGCCAACAGCCTCCACAGGGCCGTACCCAGGGTGACACGGCATGGGGCCCTGAGAATTCGTTTGCGACTCGGAGCGCAACTCAGGGGCCAACGTCCCCACGTGCACAGGGCAGTACCAGGGTGCAGGGCCGCACTCAGGACCATTACATGGGGGGCCCTGAGTTTTCGGTTGCGACTCAGCATCCGACCCAGCGGGACATTGGGTGTGTTGAGCAGGCCGTAACGGGCGGGTGTCATGGGACACCTTCGAGCTATGCGGGTGCGGTTCGGACGCCGCCTCAGTTGTCGCCCCGCTCGTCGCCTCGTCCTCGTCGGTCACATGTGATGTCCCCCCCGCTCATGGAGCGGCCACGGTTGAATTCACGCCCACCCCCCTTTACGGGGAATCGTAGGTTGGGAATGGAACCGGCGCGTGGGCCATTTGTACAATGGGACCCTCTGGCGTATAGCTGCATACCTGATCGGTTACAGGCACAGTGGGGCCCCGGGGGTCCTCGCTAGGAATTTGCGGCCCAACCATTTGTTGCCCCCCAACCGGAGACGGTGGTGTTACCGATCGCCTCTGTGCTTGTTTGGGATTTGGCGGGCAACCCAACATACGTTCGCGCCCTATTAGATTCTGGAGCTCAGGGCTGCATTGTATCGAATGATTTAGCAAAATGGTTGGGCCTCAAGGTAAATAGGTATAATAAATCAATACGGGGCGTGGGGAATGTTACGGTTACGAATGTAGTTGGTCAATCGGTGATCACGTTCTCTCCACGTTATGACATTTTGACAAAAACATCCGTGCAAGCTTTAGTAATGACGCATGTCATGGGCAGACACCCCTTGGTGAAGTTGAATCCGGCCGTTCGATTCCTGACATCAGGACTCAAGTTGGCGGATCCCGATTTTGACACTCCAGCCCCGGTCGACCTGCTACTGGGAGCAGACGTTCTGGGTAGGTTTCTGTTGTCGGATCAGCGAGTTCTTCAGCCGGACGGGTTGATTGCTGTGGATACTAAGTTTGGTCACGTGATCATGGGTCCGGCATTGCCAATGGTTAGGCCTGCCAAGTCAGATGGCATACTTATTGGCTCAGCGTTGTCAGACGTTATCCAACGTTTCTGGGAGATAGAGGAACCTCCCACCGTTCGTCGAGTCGACGCAGACGAAGAAGAGTGCGAGTTGTTTTACCAGAATAGTACTGGTCGCCTTCGTTCTGGTCGTTTTGTAACTCGACTGCCTTTCAGGGCCGATCGACCGCCACTAGGAGAATCTAGGAAGATGGCTGAGACGAGATTGATGTCGATGGAGCGTAGGATGACAAGGGACGCCGTATTTAAACAAAAATACAGTGGATTTCATTTATTACGACCTTGGTTGTAGCGACCATTTACCTATAGCGACGTTAAATCTAAGTCCCTTGAATTTAAAGCATACTTTAGTACAAAATTCATGTGGCTATGGCGACTTTGGATGTAACGCCGAGTTCGGGTGTAGCGACTGTTTTTAATGAATCATTTGTAACAAATTCCTAGAAATCCCATGCAGATATTGCGACCGGAGTCGGCCGCCAAAGACACAAAGATTTTTTTCTTTCACAAACATTTCTTATCTTTTGTTTACATCCATTGCACACAGATGGTCAGCAAGTGTGGAGACCTTTACCTTTTGTTTATAGATATCAACTAAGTAGGTAAGGGAAGCGTGTACGTTTCGGAGCTTTATATATTAAAATAAATTGAAGCAAACTAATATTACTCATTTTTTTAAATGTACCGGTGAATAACTATGTGCAAATATTTTCAATAATAAATGAATATAAACTACACATGTGTACGTGTCTGTATCTCTTTACCTTTGCCTGTAACGACTTCCGGATATAACGACGAAAATAGAGTGGTCCCTTCATTGTCGTTATACCCGAATTCCACTGTATGTTGATTTCATGAGGGAGTATGAGTCGTTAGGACACATGTCGGTATCGGGTGTGGACTGGAGATCTGAGGATCATTGTTTCCTTCCACACCATGCCGTCCTACGAACCCCTACCGGCAAGATTCGAGTTGTTTTTGATGGGTCAGCACCTACCTCGAACGGGATGTAACTGAATCAGTGTCTACATTCGGGACCCAAGTTGAGTCGTGATATTTCGGATATTCTCACGAGCTTTCGGAGGCACCAGATTGTATTTGTCGCAGACATTCGGATGATGTTTAGGCAAACGGTAATTCATCCGGCTGACAGAAGGTATCAGTTGATACTTTGGCGTGAGTCCACGGCCGAGCCAGTCAAGGTCTATGAGTTAAACACGAACACGTATGGGTTACGGTCTAGCCCGTATTTGGCGATGCGTACCCTGCGGGAGTTGGCGTCGCGTGACCGTGTGAGCTATCCTAGAGCCGCCGCTATCCTGGAGCAAGATTTGTACGTCGATGACGTCTGCACAGGGGCAGCCAGTGTAGAGGAAGCTCTGGACCGACGTGACGAGCTCATTCAATTGCTGGAACGAGGCGGCTATGAACTACGTAAGTGGATGTCCAACTCCCCTGAGTTGGTGGCTGGTCTCCCGGATGAGTTTCAACAAGACCCGCACGTTTTTGAGAATCCTGACAACCCTAACATGTTGTCAGTACTTGGAATTCAGTACCGGCCCGTCCATGATGAGTTTACCTATCGGGTGGTTTTAGAAACACCGAAGGCCTGGACGAAGCGGTCAGTACTGTCAACGATTGCGAGAACGTTCGACCCGAATAGATGGATTTCTCCAGTCACCATTGCTCTCAAATGTTTTATGCAAAGGCTATGGGCGGCTCAGTTGACCTGGGACACCCACCTCTCAGGTGATTTGTTGACTGATTGGACGCGAATTTTCACCTCGCTATCGGACATAAATAATGTATCGCTGCCGAGGAAATTGGTCCCTGCTGGGGATTACAGGGCAACCCTTCATGGGTTTTGTGATGCCTCTGAACGAGGGTTTGCGGCAGCGGTTTATTTGCGAACCGTCACCTCCACCGGGGAGGTCGACGTGCGTTTGGTTTTGGCAAAAAGCAAGGTAGCGCCTATTCGGACAAGGATGACGATTCCAAAACTGGAACTGTCCGGGGCTGCTCTTTTGACCAAACTTTTGAATCACACTCTAACAGTGTTGCGTGGGTCAGTGGTTTTGGAGGATACGGTGTACGCTTGGACGGGCAGCCAGATTGTTTTGTGCTGGCTGAAGGCTTCGGTCCATAACTTAGAGGTTTTTGTTGCGAACCGTGTCTCCCAGATTGTGTCGTCTGAGGTCCCACTGACCTGGAGACATGTACCAGGAGAATTGAACCCGTCTGATTGTGCATCCAGGGGATGTCAGGCTCCTGAACTCGTTAGACACCATTTGTGGTGGGGACCACCCTGGCTTGCCAAGAGAGAATCGGACTGGCCCCACAGCAATGTAGTAGTATCTTCGGATCATGGCCCCAGAGCGGCCGTGCATGTTACCCAGAAGGCTGAGGACCCTGACGCCGGGTTTCTGCTGGACCGGTATAGCTCACTTGACAAGTTGATAAACGTGTCCACTTGGATTAGGAGATTCGCTCGAAATTGCCGTACTCCTCGCGATCAGCGAACGTTGAACCCTATTCTGACTCCGGCAGAGCGAAACGAGTCGCTATTGAATTTGGTCCGGTTGGTACAGTCCTCGAAGTTTGGGGCAAAATTGGAGATTATACGAAGTGGACGTTCGAAATTGAAGGGAGCCGTCGCGCGTCTCAACCCCTTTGTTGATTCGACCGGGTTACTTCGGGTAGGAGGAAGATTGCGCAATGCGAATCTGTCGTATTCGGCTCGTCACCCACTTCTGTTCCCCAAGGGGGGACAGTTAGTTGAATTGCTGGTGACTGATCGTCATATTAAAAACGCGCATGCCGGCTGTAACGCGTTGTTGGCCACGCTCCAGCGGGAGTTTTGGATCTTATCTGCCCGCCGTGTCATACGGAACATCGTGTTTCGGTGCATACCTTGTTATCGACTTAAGGCTGCCACGATGCAACCTCTCATGGGGGACTTGCCCCCTGATCGTGTGAATGAGGTCAGACCGTTTTCAGGTGTTGGTACGGATTTTGCAGGACCGTTTATGGTGAAGAGTTCACGATTGCGTACCGCTAGGCAATACAAGGCGTACCTATGTGTGTTTGTTTGTTTATCCACCAAGGCGGTACATCTCGAGCTCGTTGCTGATCTCTCGACAGAGGCTTTCATTGCTTGTTTGGATAGGTTTGTTTCTCGAAGGGGACTTCCAACTTTGATCCGCTCTGATAACGGCACTAACTACATCGGTGCGGAACGATACTTACGAGAGATAGTCAACTTTTTGAATGTAAATAAAGTGGATATTGGAACGGCCCTCTCCCGTCGGGGTATACAGTGGACCTTCAGCCCACCGATTTGCCCCCACTGGGGTGGGATTTTTGAGGCCGTAGTTAAGTCAGCTAAGACGCACTTGGGGCGTATAGTAGGTCAGACCGCGCTGACTTTTGAGGAGCTCGCGACATTGTTTTGTAAGATCGAGGCCGTTCTCAATTCGCGACCGTTGTGTCCGCTCAGCTCGGATCCAAATGACCTGGAGGCTCTGACCCCAGGCCATTTCTTGATAGGACAGCCACTTAACGCGTTGCCCGAGCACCCCTTCGAGGGAGTGAAATTGTATCGGTTGTCAAGGTATCAGATGTTGCAGCAGTTTACTCAGAATTTCTGGAAGCGTTGGTCGCTCGAGTATCTGCATATCTTACAACAGCGCCTTAAGTGGACTGACAAAACTAGCCCCCCTAGTGTTGGTGACCTCGTTCTGGTTAAGGATGCTAACCTACCGCCACTACGTTGGCGCAGGGGGCGCATTGTTAACTTGTTCCCTGGCAAGGACGGGACCCCCCGGTCTGCAGAGGTTCTTGTAGGAGGCTCGGTTCTAAAACGAGCGGTAGCAACGTTGTCTCGGCTGCCCGTAGATTAGGGGACAGGTGGGTGCCTGTCCGGGCGGGTGATTGTTCGATTCCGAATCGATATTCGAGCGATGGTTTCTGAACGGCCATTTTGAATTTGACGTTAGCTGCCAACCTAGCAGTTTTTTGACAACTGACGGACGAAAGCCCTCGCAATGTAAACGCGTTTTGGTTAGGGTATTGAAATTAAATCGCAGGCCATCTGGAATGTATTCGGGTTTCCCTCAGGATTGTTAATATAGCTGAGTGTGTTATTGTTTCTCGAACCAGATAAAGTTCGCATTTTCGTGCCCGATTGTTTTTACCACGTAACATAACCTGTGTTGGAACACTGTGCTCATTGAAACTGGCCCGCCAGTCATACCTGGTTGGCTGAAGAACCTGTCTACCAAGAAGAGCCTAGGGTGCACCCGGGCCTTGCAGAGAGACAGGAGGTTGACGGGACCGAAGCACAGACCAGGTTAGATCGACACCAATTAACTTCAGCTCGGTGAATCGCCGACGTTCACACTTCTTGGCAACTGATCGTTACGCTACCTCGTAGCTGATGGGCCCCTACGAGGTCATTAGGTGCTGAGAAGCCTGAACATAATATATAAAAAACCGGTCAAGTGCGAGTCTAAATCGCGCACGAAGGGTTCCGTACCACCGTTCAATGGAAGTGATGGTGTGGAGTGAATAGTTTGGATTTTACACAGCAAAATATTGTTTACAAAGTTATTGGTGCGGTTACTTTCACACTCCATGTACGTACCAGGTGCATCCATAAGTTTGTATGTGGTATTGAAAGAATTGTTGTATGGGAGCCCCCTTAAATATTTCTTTTATCCTGTTTTTTAGTATTTGTTGTTATAGCGGCAACATAAATACATAATCTGTGAAAATTTCAACTCTCTAGCTAGCTAGGTTCTTGAGATACAGCCTGGTGACAGACGGACGGACGGACGGACGGACGGACAGCGGAGTCTTAGTAATATGGTCCCGTTTGGAACCCTTCGGGTACGGAACCCTAAAAATGATAATTACTGAAGATTATAGATAAATAAGTATGTTTATATTTAAATATAAAAGTAATATTTGTAAATATTTAAATTCTTTAGTATTGTATAAAATTTACTTAGAAGTAAGTCATAATGTAACTTTCAAGTGTCCTCCTAGAGGACACTACATTGCCACGCCCGTACCAGGGTCCATATTTGGTACTTTGTTAAATTTGTTTTTACCATCTCTGTAAACCTATATATGGAGTGCAATAAATGATTGAGTATTGAGCACAACAATGTTACCGGACAAGAAAAATGGGCTCTACATTGGTAAAAGCAATACTTCCCAGTGGTGGGTGTAAGAGGTCATAAGGTGTAAATGTTTTACATTCGTTTGCCAACTGTAAAGGTAAAGTCGCAATCTTGCCTAGTTACTACTATGGCTAACCGCACAGTGCGTAGGCCCACTAAAGATTAGTTAACTCAAATCACCCGAATTTTCTCTTTTTTGCACCTTTTGTTTTGCTAACTTTGTGTATTTCCCTTTTTAGATACTTGTGCATTTAGAGTTTAAATATATTGTTGTTAGTTGTATTATTTTGTAGGTCGATCTGAGGTGAATGATATTTTAATATTTTTGTATGTCGGTGTGTACCGCGCTTATTCCGTGCACCTCAGGTCTCCTCCGATAGTCTGGGCGACTTCCTACCATACACGCGTGGGTATATCCAACACGAATCGCATTAATGGGAATATTTTATCTGATGGTTGGACGACTTAATTACGAACTCAATGTCGGTCTAGGACAGGGAAATAATCGAACAGTTATCAGCTGGTTGCTATGTGTGCCGGTGTGTGTGGTGTCCAATGTCTCTTTGATTCTGTGTTCTCGCCGATAGCTTCTTGTTTTGGAGAAACAGCAGCTATGGAAGCCGTGGCGATGGGTTAGCCCCGCACGCATACTACCTGCCTGCCTCTGCCACCCAATATGGGAAACGATGGGAATGTTTAGTTGTACTAAAAGTTTAACTATCTACCTATATAAACCACATCACATTTTAACACCCCAACGATTTAATTAGATACTCGGGTGTAGTGTTAGAAATCCTGAATACCGTAGTCTATTACGATAGTGAAGATGCGCCGCAAAACTATGAATCATGCGCTAAAAAACTATCTCACTACGACGACGCTGCATGGCTTCAAGTATCTACATTCTCCTCATAATTCCGATCGGTGAGTTAAGTTATAGTAAGTATACGGCACTCAAATATGTGGCATAAAGTAGAGCCTTAATTAGAACTACTTAGAAGTAGCATTTGGCATATGTTAACAGCAGGGAGTTGACAGATATCACATTTGACTTCTAGAAATGGCTCCGCTTTAAGTGGGTTGATAATGATATGATGATGAATGATGACTATACTTTTGAACCTGTCGAAATCGAGAGGCACAACAAAACAAACACATGACGGAAATAGATGCTTACGTCCGCAGGAAATACTTGGATTCCGCAGCCCTGCCCGGTCCGCTGGGCAGTGCTAACGTGCAACACTAAAATGTGCAGGTTCTCCAAAGAGGACCTGACCGAATACAGTGAAATCTATAAAATCATGTGACATTAGCAAAATTAACCTAAAACCGCTATTAATTAAGACAAACTCGTCATGAGTTAGGTACGCACAACCGCACAGATTACAATTAAGTTGCTTGCGGGAACAGTACTAAACTTGGCAAGTGTGTAACCAACATATGTATATCCCCGCAGTATAGTGTGGCTGGTGAACTGCTGCGCGTGCGCATGCACCGCGGGCGTGCTGTGTGCCGTGCTGTGGACGAGATTCGTTCAGGTAATGCCTATATATGCGCACACACAGAACAAACAAACATAAAGTCGCGGCTTTTCCTACACGGTGCAGCACACCGTTATCTTATTATTATTTAGATAATCCATCATATAATAAATGCAGCCGATTAATGTCCCCACAGAACAGCACAGGCCTTTATCGGGATACGAGTATGATTATGATACTCCACAGTGTCTCAGTGTCAGTGTTTTCAAGCTCTGACAAAGCTAACTACTTACGACCATTTAGGATCAGAAGGTACTCGAAGCAAAACGTCCTTTGAATCAGTTGGGCCATCAAGCTTAATGTCCTCCTTTGACTGGTGACATGGTTTTTGTGTAACGTAACTGGTGACGAGGGGACTGAGAGGCCCACTGCGGTATCTAGTATAAATCATAGAAATTAAGTGTTGTAGCTAGCCAGAGTATGTAAAAACTGTGTTACATATATAAATGGATAAAATAAAACAAATAATTCTATACTCTGAATATATTTTTTTGTTATGATCTTGCAATTTTAATGTATGTCGTCTTAACAATCAAAAAACTAGAGATGAGATCACAAATTACATTTAAAAAATTAATCAACATATTTTGACAAAAAAACACTTTTTTCTATAATATTGAAGTAATAATGAATTAGGAAAAAAAAACAACTAAAATCAAAAATTTATTTTCACGAAATTGACAATGGTCGAACTTTGCCAATTTTTATATGCAGTCTGGGCATAATTTTTTGCACACTGCAAGCACACACGTTTCGGACACGATTCAAACTGGTAATTTGATTGGCGCTTTTATCGAGGAAGACAACTGGCTCCTGCTTTCCTGGAGTTTTGATTGTTCTCGGTTAAAAATGTGAAAAAACAATACAACAAAATTACGTAAAAAATTACGTAAGTGGTGACATGGGGTGTGAGAGACCCCTGCCGAACTTTACGCCAATGTAACTTACCGATTTGAGCCTGTCCGACACAGCTATCCCCTTCTACGGCATGGACGCAAGTAAACTCGAAGCTACTCAGGTGATGAGCCCAAGGAAACCCGGAGAAGGTGCCATGTTGTTTTACTGACGCCGCTGGGCCTGTAAGACCCCTTGTCACCAGTTAAAGGTTAAACTAATTTGACCACAACCTGAAAATGGCCAAGGAGCCAGTCGTACTCAATTCATAAAGTCCTTGGAGCAAATGGCTACTAGTGAAAAATTACGTAAAATCAAAATGAGTCATCATACCATTTGAGAATAATAGCAAATAATAGAACACAACACAAGTTGTATATTTTGCGATTGTCAATCGTGGCAATGGAAAATAATTTAGAAACAAAGTTGTTTTTTGTACAGAGCCAAAACCAAAAGCCAGTTCTATTAGATAATGGATACAGATATAATATAATTATTGTAAATAAAGGTGGATAGTCACGAATTCACGATGCAGGTGTGCATATCGTGAAAATTGTGGTGCGACGATAACATTGAATAAAGACCAAACTAAAATATTGCGTCCAGCAGAACAGGATTTGTCCATCTAGTTATACTATTAGTTATACGATATAACAAAATGGACAAAAAAAATCGTCCAAATAGTTATTACTGCTCGGTATAACTAAATGGATTCGATTAGTTTGGGTCGGATTCGTCCAAATAGTTATAATCGTAAATAAACAAGGAGTTAATAATAATTATTTATGGCTTTTTTATGTTTTATTTTATGGGTTTATGTTTTTACGCATATATATTCTAATTAAAAATATTTACATTAACAGGCAGACCTTTTCCCAGCAGTGGGACACAGAATAGGCTATGTAAAAAAATACATGCAGCAATACAGAACAGAATTAAGATACAGTGTATTGTAATAGGTATAAAATATTTCTAGAAAGGGGTAAGGAGTTCGAATCGTCAAAGATTTATTTATTTCCAATTAGTAATTGTGCCATTACAGACAGGCCAAGTCGACACAACATAAACATTTTCAAAATAAAATTTTGGGATCCAGACATCAATATCAAATATAAATACTTAATTTACAATATACAATTGACAATTCCAAATATTATAAAACTAATAATAATAATTCCAATAACTCAGTAATACACCAATAATTCAATAATAATTCGAAATGTGCATATTAAATATAAAATATCAATATTAATAACAGAGACAAAAACTGGCCGCCCTTGTGAACTCCGTAAGAGAACAGTAAAATAAGTCCACATCCGTTCTATCTGTTATTTTGTTAAACAGTAGCAGTAGCAGGGCGCTTCCCGCAGAATGCCAGTTCTCGCTAGCGGCACTCGGAATAGCGAGTGACTTCTTCCTCTCAAAGGCTTCAGGTAGTTGTCTGGTACATGCAACTTCAGCATCTGTAGAACCTGGGGATTGTGTAGCATCCCTCTCCACACCCTAAACACATAGGTAGCTAGTGCGAGGCCCCTTCTCACTCCCAGCTCATTGTACCCAACCATGCCCAGCACGAACAAAGTCGGATACATGATGGGAAGAAAGGATAGACCCCATACTGTTTTAAATACATGTAACGCACAAATCTATTTTGGACTTTCTCCAACATAAGGCTATATTTAGCCTCATGTGGATGCCAGATGATTGCATTGCTTTCTAGTTTACTTCGTACTAAAGCATTGTAGAGGACCCTTGCCACCTCAACATGTTTGAACTGACTCGCTTGTCTCAAAATGAACCCAAGTTTCTTAAATGCTTGCTTGCAGATATCCCCGATGTGATCACGAAACGTTAAGTCCGTAGTCATCAACAACTTAATAACTACTGGCTGGAACCAAAATGACGGAGCAGGATACTTATTAGTAGTAAATTATATACATATCACATAAAAAGCACATCTCACATGTAGTGTTATGCTACTTACGTGCTATTTTCCGGTCTGTTCAGCTGGATACTTGGTGAGCTGTACAGTCTGATATTTGGTATCACCTTTATTTTCATAGGACCCTGTAACGTTTTAAACCATAAGAACACATTAACAAATCATTTTCGCTTCGTATTTTCACACTATCAGCACTTCTAAATCGATAGCGAAGGGGTTTACCTTTGGTGACCTTGTATTTGGCTTTCTCCGAAACTCTGCAATCTCGGGCTTCGTGCGCGCTGGTGCGCTACCCTTTTATCTATCGCTGCTATGTAATTTTGGCTATGTGAACTTGTTGATTTTTCTATTACGAGCCTGAAACCAAAATCTGACATTTACTATGTTGTTGTTTATCTGGTTGTCATGGAAATGTCCATTCAAACTTGTTAGCGGTCTGATATGTTTGCTTCAATACTTTTACAAAAATACTTTTTCTCTCTTGGCCACTCAGAAAAATTGCTTTTAATTTAAATAATTTTTAGAACTCTCCAAAAAGGGTATAAGAGCGGAACATTTCTGAAATTCGGGAGTCTCACTTCAGCTCTCAAGCAAGAAGCATCACCTAAAGGCCTTATCCCGGGGTCGCACTGCCCCGGGATCCTGCGAGCCTCTACTACTACGCCTCCTGACTTGGCGAGCCTCTACCCTGGCCGGCGCTTCGTTGGGTCTCCACTTCACCTGCCGTTCTCTGCTTCACCTGCCCGTCGGTGACTTCAGGCCCCACGTTGGGCGCCAAAATGTCGTGTAACGATATGAACCTAAACAGAACCTAACAGAAAACAACCAGGATAAAATTTAGAAATCACAGTTTATTAGGGGTATATACAATGACAGTCGGGTCAGCAGGAAGGTCCAGTGATGGAGAGTCATTTGCAGTTGAAGGTGGAGTCAAGGATTCGAATTGTTTAGAAATAGCATCAAATTTCATCTTCAAAGTATCGAAACTAGCTTTAGAGTCTGGATATAAGTCCGTATCTATTCGCTCCAATCTGTAAAAAACATGATTAATAAAAGTTTCTATTAATCGTAAGTATTTGGTTTCACCTTGTAAAAATTTTTCAATTTTACAATCCAGGTAAGTCAGAGTAGAACCAATTTGAGACAAGTCATCCTCAATCGGATCTGAAGAAGTCAGAATATCTTCAGGGTGAGATTTCGCAACTAAACGCAAAACCTGTTTTATAAGAAGCAAAACAGTATTAGCTGGTTCCTCACATCTAGTCTTTACTTCGTATTCGAGCTCGGCCTTGTTAAGGAATTCGTACTTAATAACCCTTTCCATTGTTATAGTTAAGTGTAGAGTCAAGTGTTATAAAAGTGAAGTGAAGTGAAGTGAAGTGAAGTAATGTAAGTTTAATGTAGGCCTAAATATAATCCAGATGAGTTGAAAAACTAGATGAAGTTTTGTTTTAGAATTTGGGAAATATGAAAAGGATGAATAGATAAAGATTTAAGAGCGAAAGAGAAAGCAAATCAAAGGGAAAGAGACAAGGCGCAGAAAAGGTGAAGGGTAAAGAAGAACTTTTACGTTGGGCGCCAAAATGTCGTGTAACGATATGAACCTAAACAGAACCTAACAGAAAACAACCAGGATAAAATTTAGAAATGACAGTTTATTAGGGGTATATACAATGACTTTAGAAAAATGATAGGAAGATGAGGGTGGATGAAATGAGACAGGTTTTATAAAAAATACAGGTATCAGATTTAAAAAAAAAGGAAGCGGATGACACGGAGAGTTGGAGCAGAAGGAGCAGTTTTTTTTTTTTTTTTTTTTCAGACACATCACACATCTCGTTGGCAATGTGGCTGATCTCTGGCTTCGAGCTCTACCGCTCTGGCCGTTCTTAATCTTGTCTTAAGTCGTAGCGACTAAAGCTACCTTAGGATTAATTTGTTTCTCTTTACCTCCATTTATTTTTTTTCCACGCAGGAGCGGATGACAACTCCTTAAGTAAGCCTGAATGTCCTTTTGAAAACACACTTTTAGAGTGGTAGTCATTGAATGTGAACTCCACCCTTACCTGAATGAAGATGATGAATGTAAGAGATGGTATATCTGATTTTGCCTGGTGATGTCTGTTTCTGCAAAGCTGTGTTTTTCTGGTTTATTTTTGTACATATCAAAATTTTTGCTGAGTCAAAAATTTTCCAGGGTCGGGGGGAAAATGTAGTGTTATGCTACTTACGTGCTATTTTCCGGTCTGTTCAGCTGGATACTTGGTGAGCTGTACAGTCTGATATTTGGTATCACCTTTATTTTCATAGGACCTTGTAACGTTTTAAACCATAAGAACACATTAACAAAGCATTTTCGCTTCGTATTTTCACACTATCAGCACTTCTAAATCGATAGCGAAGGGGTTTACCTTTGGTGACCTTGTATTTGGCTTTCTCCGAAACTCTGCGATCTCGGGCTTCATGCGCGCTGGTGCGCTACCCTTTTATCTATCGCTGCTATGTAATTTTGGCTATGTGAACTTGTTGATTTTTCTATTACGAGCCTGAAACCAAAATCTGACATTTACTATGTTGTTGTTTATCTGGTTGTCATGGCAATGTTCATTCAAACTTGTTAGCGGTCTGATATGTTTGCTTCAATACTTTTACAAAAATACTTTTTCTCTCTTGGCCACTCAGAAAAATTGCTTTTAATTTAAATAATTTTTAGAACTCTCCAAAAAGGGTATAAGAGCGGAACATTTCTGAAATTCGGGAGTCTCACTTCAGCTCTCAAGCAAGAAGCATCACCTAAAGGCCTTATCCCGGGGTCGCACTGCCCCGGGATCCTGCGAGCCTCTACTACTACGCCTCCTGACTTGGCGAGCCTCTACCCTGGCCGGCGCTTCGTTGGGTCTCCACTTCACCTGCCGTTCTCTGCTTCACCTGACCGTCGGTGACTTCAGGCCGACACGTTGCGGGCCTCTACCCTGGCCGGCGCTTCACTACCAGGGCCCCTACTCCTGCTGCCCGTCGGGGTCTGATGACTGATTGGCCGCCGGCCACGCTCTCCATCTGCAAGTGCTACGTCGCCCACCAGTGCTTCCACTGACCGGTTCGCCAGACCGTGTCCACTGCTCCTTCTGCTCCTACTCTCCGTGTCCTCCGCTTCCTTTTTTTTTAAATCTGATACCTGTATTTTTTTATAAAACCTGTCTCATTTCATCCACCCTCATCTTCCTATCATTTTTCGAAAGTCATTGTATATACCCCTAATAAACTGTCATTTCTAAATTTTATCCTGGTTGTTTTCTGTTAGGTTCTGTTTAGGTTCATATCGTTACACGACACACTAAGTCAATCCCCCAAGGAAGTGTACTGGGGTGCATTTTCTTTCTGCTCTACAATAATGACTTGCCTAAACAAATTAACCATTCATCCACTCTATTTGCTGACGATATATCAATAGTTATACCTTGCCAAAATGCCACCGACCTCAACTTACTTCTTCAAACTACATTTGATACATTAATTAACTGGTTAAATTAACACAATTTACAAATAAATTATTCCAAAACAAAACTATTACAATTTAAACCACATCAAAAACGTCCCTTAGAAATAAACTACTCATATCTAAGTAATAAAATCAAATGTACTAAAACTTACCCTTTACTAGGCATTAACATAGATAGTATTATAAACTGGAAAGACCACATTACAAATATATCAACCAAACTATCAAGATGCACTTACGCGCTGCACGAATTAAAGAAATACACAGATGTGAAGACTGCTTTCTCAGCATATTATGCCTATGCTCACGCGTGGCTCCTATATGGTATAGTGGTATGGAGAAACAGTACCAAAGTACCAAACTTGTTTTTATTACAAAAGAAACGCGTCAGAATAATTGCTAATGTAGACAATATGACTAACTGCAGCCCTTTTTTAAACAATTTAAAATACTTACACTAACTTCTATCTATATATAAGAAATCAGCAACTGTGTTAAAAAATCTTATATATGTTCCCAAAATATTCCCGTCCAAATAATTTAAGACCTAAAAGCTACTTATCCTGTCCCCAGACAAAACTTAAAATGGTACAATGTGGTCTCTTTACCATGGCTACAAAAATATATAATAATTTACCCAAATATCTCCAGAAAATGGAAGATTTAACAAAATTTAAAAAAACTTCTAAAATGTTACCTCGCCGAAAAATGCTAAACGTGCTGCAGGAATTCTTCGGAGATAAAAATTATTAGGAAAATAATTTTAGTCTCTTTAACCTGTGAACAGCTGATCGGGTCAATATAATAGTTATGTGTATGTGTAGATCAATTTTATAATTCCTTTCAGGGTGCATGTACCCTACATACATTTTCCGTCTGTAATCTGTATTGTAGATGTTATATGCAAATAAATGAATATGAATATACTCTTTGACTTATTATCAGTAAATGTCAATTGCAAATTGCTGCTGAATTTGCTTTCGTATTAAATAGTGAATTTAAAATGCAAGGTATTCCTGGCCCTTCCCGAAGCCTCGAAGTAAAGCCCCACTATGTCAAAAGAGGACGGGGTTTGGTATTGGATCCCTCTGGCTGATGTTACCCCACCAAATTGAAAAGACCGACCGACGTTGTGCCTCATTATGTACACCTGTTTTATCTGATGGGGTGGCAGTGGAACAGCATAGACATGCCAGTCACAATAACACATCTTTTCTCAGATGGGTTGGCAGAGGCACATCCATATAACATTATTATTTTTACGTCACTGTTTTTGACAGGTGTCATGTTTTTGACAGGTGCAACTACTTTTGACAGGTGTCATGTTTTTGACATTTTTTTTTGTCAAAGCAAAGCCACGGGAAACTGCTAGTTATAATTAATTGCCCGTGGTCCCTCTGAAGGGAGTACGAGAGGGACCACTGGCAATAAACGATTTATTTTTACTGTCAAAATCTCACCTTGATGCCTATGATATGGTCGAAATTTATAATAAATATTTTGCTACTATGTACTCACTGATAGGGATTACATATTCTTTATCATAACCAACCAGTATATTTAGTTTTTAAGCTATTACGAGATAGCGGAAATTAAAAATAGTACAGGAAGAACCTAAGTGAAGTGTAAAGTAATTGTATCACAATTTTTTTCCAGAATGAAGACATCAGCAATGCATAGTAAGGACTGTGAACCTAACTATGCCAAAAATGAAGTAGACTTAAACTGATTGAATGCCAAAACAAAGCAACCACCGTAATTGGATTCCGAGTATTTACAACAAGGGAAATTAAGTCGTTAGGATATCATTTAGTTACTATGGTACCAAAATATAATGATTCATTCCACGCCTAAACCGAACGGCGTGGAGTCATGAGGGGGTGTGCCTCTGCCAGCACGTGAGAGAAAAGAATGATGAAATTGTTATTACCTTGTCACCGTAGACAGGAGATCGTAGGCTCGATTCGAGACAGGAATTCGGGAAGGGGGGCACAGTTGGGATAGGATATGGATTGAATTCTTGCCGTCGTTTCGCTGTCGTGCTGCCTGCTGACGTGGAGTCGCCGTCCGAATACGACTATGTGCTTCACAACACAAATCACTCAACCCCTGACGCGAATCTAATTACAATCAATAGCCCGACGCTATGAGGTAGATTTACACTCTGACCAGGCCCGATGCCTGTATTACAATTGGTACACCGAAATACCATCAATGCCACGGGGCCCGAGCCGCCATGTTATTCTCCCGATGAGACCAGACCAAGAGTAAAGATAACCTCCAATTTTACATCTCGTTCCGGTACGAGTGACAGCTGCTAATGCCGTTTTCGCTAGTGATGTGCCGATTACTCGCGATCGATTCGCGCAACAAAAAACCGGTGCGTTCCGAAGCATAAATATTAAACATATAAAAATGTAAAAAGTACATTATATAATAAAAGAAATGCAGTAGCAGGAGTGCCAAAATTGCGTTACTAAAAACCAGAAGAAGTAACGGTACCAGAACAATATTCATCAATGCTCTTGAGTGATTATAATTTGGAGGAAGAACAATTTTAGTGTTTTGTTCGCCTCGAATATTACGGCGACGGCACTTTTAAAAGTTGTCCAAAACCTTTCGCCAACATCTATTCTCTACATGGTGACTTCTTCAGTACTCAGACGGAAATGCGTATTTTGCCTATGGTGTATGCCTTGATGTCGGATATGTCGAATGTTAGGTACATATTCTTGTTCAGAATGATTTTGTCAAAAATTCCAAATTGGAAACCGAGTATGTTTATGTTCGACTTTGAGAAAGCGTCAGGTATAGCCGCATCGAAAGTGTTCTCAAATGGGCAGATTAAATGAAGTTATACCCATTATTCCGATTGCCTTTGGAGAAAAGCTAAAAAAATAGATTACATTAAAAAGACGGACAAATGGCCAAAAAAAATTTGGGCCTTTGTAGTGTGTTACCACTTCTCCCAAATTATGGGGATGGGATGGGAATATATTAAAGATAGGGCTGCAAAAATACAAGAAATAATAAAAATAAAGAAACTGAATACCTTTGTAAATTACTTCGAGAGTTACTGGCTCAAGAGTGATGCATTCATGAACTCGTGGTGCGTGTTTGGAGAGAGGCATCGCAGTACTAACAAAGTGGAGGCATGGCATATGAACCTTAACCAAGCTTGCAAAACCAGGAAACATGTAATTTATGCAATTTTGGAGGATGCAGAAGATGTTATTATCGATATTGGGGACAGTAAGGAGAATAGAAAAGAAAACAGCATTGTCAACGACGCTATGATAATGGATGCACAAATGGAATTAATTAACGGTAATATTTCAATCACCACTTTTCTGGAAACATTGCGATACACCTATTACATTGTTAATTCTGTTCTATTGGTGCCTATTAATATAAATATTTTTAATTTGAATAAATATGCGTAAACACGTAAAAATACCCATAAATAAGTTTTATTAACTGCTTGTTTATTAACGAATATATCTATTTGGATGAATTCGACCCAAAGTAATCGAATCCGTTTAGTTATACCGAGCAGTATAACTATTTGGACGATTCCGACCCAAATTAATCGAATCCATTTAGTTATACCGAGCAGTATAACTATTTGGACGATTTCGACCCAAAGTGATCAAATCCATTTAGTTATACTGAGCAGTATAACTATTTGGACAAATCCGACCTAAATTAATCGAATCATTTAGTTATAGAGCAGAATAACTACCTATTTGTTTTTTTTTTGTCCATTTTGTTATACCGTATAACTAATAGTATAACTAGATGGACGAATCCGCAGATCAGACATGTAAGCCCAACCATACCAAAAATAAAATCGACGCAGTTATGGATAAGTACAAACAAGCTGTATGCAGAAAGTACACACCAGTACAAAATATTTTTGAAGAAAAGTTTAGTGAACTCGATGAAGATGATTTCATTTCAGATCATTTCATGATTTCAGTCCAAAAAAGACACACTACTCCGGGCTCGAAGAAATTTCCTCAAATTGCCGAGAACGAGAAGTTCACTGTTCACGTTAAGCCGAAACGACCATACAAAGTGGACAATGTCCTTTAAATGATGTTAAGAGTCCCCGAAATATTAGCAAAAGATTTTTTGGTATGTGATAATGGTGCAGACAATAACAAAATATTTTGTCCTACATTGATGAGAAATGCTTTAAAAGAACTGCAAGATAATAGACTTTTTATTGATGGCACATTCATAAGGACACCGAGACCCTTCTACCAAATAGTGTCCTTACACGTTGATCTAAGCAGTACTTACTAGCGAATCAGTGCATGTAGTGGGCATATGCCTTATTATTACCCAACAAATTGCAGCATACGTACGAGCGTTTGTTTGAACTTTTGAAGTTACAGTTTAGGAATAACTATAAAATCCATTAAGTGCGACTTTGAGGCCGGTCTTGTCAAGGCATTGAAAAATTCATTTCCGGAAGTCAATGTATCAGGCTGTTACTTCCATTTAAATAAAGCCGTTTGGAGATAAGCCGAGTGTTTGAAAGCCAATGAAAGCAAAGAGATATAGATGTCAAGAGATATAGTCGGAATTTATGTAAATTTCCCCTTTCTGCCAGCAGAGTTATACAATGAATGTTGGTCATACATTAAACAACATGCTGGGAATACAGAGACTATGCAGAAATTTCTCGATTACTTTAAAAAACAATAGCTAAAACAAACTGTGAATATAAGCTGTTTTAATGACAATTTTCGAACCAATAATCCTCTTGAAGGTTGGTATAGACGTTTTAATTCGAAGGTGAACCAACATTAGTTCTATTTATCGATGCACTAAGGCGGGAGGCAAAATCGCAGGAGCTAATATTTAAAAATAATATGTTTCATGGAAGCAAGAGGCGTAAGGTTGATATAACTTTTAACATCCGGTACTCTGAAGACCAAAAGAAATTACAGGAAGAGATAATCACGCCGTATGAATTTCTGAGAAGAATAACTAAAACAAAGAGGATTTTAAATGTTACATACTAGCTGACATATACATAATAAAGATAATACTTTTAGATGTACGGTCAGCTGCAAAATTGCAATCATAGTTATCAGAAAATATCGCTTTCAGCATCACTTCGCGCTAACATTTACTCACACAGCTACCGAAATAAGACTTACATAACTGTTTTAACTAGCTCGCTCTAACCTATCTATAATTTCACTTTGAATCATAACTGGTTCTGTGGTGCAGCGGATTACTTTCGGACTCGAAATGCAAATGTTCTTAAATGTCGATGGTTCAAATCCTCTGTGATTTGGTATCGTTTGTCATTTTATATTTTTATATGAAACAAAATCATAAACGTAAATCACATTAACTTTAGAACGTTTCATTTCAAAGGTTGATACAAACACAAATAGAAATAATGTTTAGCATTTCAAACGCTGCAGATTCATATAGAATTTGCTTGCAGCTATAGATAACGGGAGAGGTAATACTATAAGTACATTACGATATTAGTGCGTTAAGATGGTTATAACATGCGAGTCGGAATTTCAGCCCGAGCCGAAGGCGAGGGCGTAATTGAGCCGAGCATGTAACCAACACGCACGTATATCGTACGACGTTTTTTAACACATTTGCGAGGAAACAGAAAAAAAACAAACATTTTATATTTTGTTCATTTTTAATTATTGAAACAGTTAGTGAAATTACAATTATTAAAATGATACGTAGTTATAGTTGGTTTTTTAATTATGTTATTATTATTATTACTATTCATAATGTCATTGTTTTGTGTTAGGGTAAATGTTGGAGACGACGAAACTTCTTGAAAGGCGGCAGAAGAGCATTGTAATTCGTCATTAGTTGTAAATAAAAAAGTATCATCAGTAGAAGTAGAGGTGCGCGGCTCAGGGCAAAACTTCTTCGATTGTGGCTCCAAATTTATTGTCTGAGTTATTTTGGCACTTATATTTGCTTTGTTTTGGATGGAATCTTCTACATAAGATTCTGCTACTGCGTTAGAACGCCACCCGCCATGCCGCTTTAAAGTCAATATATCAGCTCCCGAATCAGCAAGTAATGTAGCTGACGTTCTTCTGAAACTGTGCCCTGTATAACAATCAGCATCCGGCAATCCTAAAAACTTGGCGACTTCCTTTGGCTTGGCACCTAATTTATTTATGCCAATAGGTTGCGCAGTACATTTACCTTTTTGGTAATTCGGAAAGAAATGATTATTTTTTGTCTTAGTCGTACGCAGAGCTTCATATTTTTTGATCACGTCATAAAATGAACCGTCGATAATAAAAGATCCGGGTATTTTGTTTTTAGTGTTTGGGATTTTAACTAAAAGCATTTTGCCTTGATTTTCAATGTCTTTTGTGGTAATATTGTGAAGCTCTTGCCGTCTACATGCACCATGAATACCAAATATTAACGCAACCTGAAAAGAAATAACAATGTGTTAGATAAGGTATAGGTAGGTACTTAGCTTACAGACGGTCGTTAAAAAATATGTAAAAGAGTATGTACAGTAGGTAGATCAATACATATAATAAGGAGGCAAACTGACCTTTGTTGCCAGGTACTGGCTATCTGGAGCATCTTTTAGAAACTTTTCGACGTCATTTGATGACAGTACCTTAGATTTTTTCTTTATAAAACCATCAGAGCGTCTCTTTAAAAATGCAATGAGATTTGTATATAAATTAATATCGACACCATTTTTCATCTTGAGGGTACTTTTCAGCATAGAATATGTTGTCCACAACGAGCTAGGCTTATATTTACTAGCTAGTTCATTAAAATACGCCAAAACTACATATTCGGAAAATGACTTGGCATTTTTCATGTTTTTCCACGTCAAGAAATTTTCATACGTGGTTATGTATCTGTCCTTGGATATTGACGGCAGCAAGCTGTCGCATGCGGTTCACGCTTCTGTTAGTATATCTGGTGGAGTTGCAGTTATATATTGCTCATCTTCATTATTGAAAGTTGTCATTTTTAGGGTTCCGTACCCAACGGGTAAGAATGGAACCCTATTACTAAGACTTCGCTGTCCGTCCGTCTGTCACCAGGCTGTATCTCAAGAACCTAGCTAGCTAGAGAGTTGAAATTTTCACAGATTATGTATTTCTGTTGCCGCTATAACAACAAATACTAAAAAACAGGATAAAAGAAATATTTAAGGGGGCTCCCATACAACAATTCTTTCAATACCACATACAAACTTATGGATGCACCTGGTTACGTACATGGAGTGTGAAAGTAACCGCACCAATAACTTTGTAAACAATATTTTGCTGTGTAAAATCCAAACTATTCACTCCACACCATCGCTTCCATTGAACGGTGGTACGGAACCCTTCGTGCGCGATTTAGACTCGCACTTGACCGGTTTTATTAGATATTCACAATACAAGTACAAAGAAAAGAAAATTTGAGAAAAATGGCGCGAGGATTATTTTCTGCCGTGGCTGCGTGAAAATGTTGGCAAAGACGCTAGAGCATGCAGCCAAGTTTTTAAATTGCCGAATAAACTGTTTTTTATTTTATTTTAAATAAACTCAATCTGTGAATGCACACTGTCTACTGACTGGCGCCGCGCGGCGATTAGTTCGAAAATTGAATAGCAACAGCGAGCTGCTCACTAGCTGGAGTCTGCGGCGGCGATCAGTTCCATATTTGAAATGGCAAATAATACTGTTATGGAATTTGTATGGACTGTAACCACAGATCTGTAACTTAACTATTTGCTTTGGTAACACACGCGTTTTTTATGATCCGCTTTACATATTTAAAACTGGTGGAATCACATCAGCTTTACGAGAAAGGGTGTTAAAAATATTAAATGAGGGTATTTTTGTATTTTTGCACCATTGTGCCACTGCTATCACATGGAAAAGGTGTTATATTTTAGTAAAGCTTTTCTCAATCATATCAAGTGAAAAAAACGCCGTCACATAAAATTAAATGACAAAGTAGTAAATTTCTTTTGGTTGGTTAACTTCAATTATCTTTTCATAAAGATTACTAAACATAACGGAATACCTAAGCTATAACTAACCTTACGAAATAGATATAAATATGATTAAGAAATATTATTGTTTTATATGTAACTGAAAACAATGTTTTTTTTTAAATGTATATTTTTAATTTATTTATTAACACTATATAATTATTATATATTACAAACTAAAATGAAACTATAACTACACTAAACTAAATTAAAAATTTCCCTGAGTTCGCTGCCGGGCGGGAGGGTGCCCAAGACGCTGGCACTGTTACCTCGCTGTACCAAAATGCTAATGCGTTGAGCGAGGTAGGTGCCAGCTCTGTGGTCCCCTGACGCTTCGACGAGCCGCTTAGAGATGTCTTTGAGGACTCTTCGAGCGTCAGGGCCCCACGGCCCAAGGATTTAAAAGCCGAACAGCATAAACAAGTAGTCGTCGCCGAGTGCGGCGTATTTGCGGCTTTTGAGACACTCTGCTGCTGCCGCCGCAGCGCCGGCTGTGGCTGAGGTTGCCGGTAGGTGACACGGTGCCAGCGTATCTACGCAGGTCGCGTCCCATACCAGCGACCTCCCCGCTCTGCCAGGGAATGAGCGTCCAGTAATAGATTTAAGATTATTTTCTTCCAACTACGCAGCAATATCGTATCTGCACTACATACGCAGCACAAAGCGACACTTTGTAGCTCTAGAACAGAAAAAATGTAAAGAAATCCATTACTGCACTGTTTTAGTTTTCTTTTAAAATGGCGCTACCAAAGAGGTGGCACATGTCAAGTTACTAAAATTCTAGGTTTACAACGCGTTAGGTTGGTGGCCACGGCTGTATGGAGTTGCTGCTGCATGTGAAGTTAAATGTATGTGCTAGGCTTAAAAAATATTGGCTATAAAGAATTAAATAAAAGAAAAAAAGGGTGAAATGTAAAAGAGCTAATTAGCTTTACTGAGAAATACGAGCGTGCAGTTGCTTAATTAATAATTGTATTAAGAAAATGGAATCTTCAAGTGACACGGACATTTTCCTGACTCCAGAAGCAATTCAAATCGAAGCCTAAAACGTGATAGAAACCCTATTGGCACAAAAATCCACGGACAAACACACGAAAACACCGACAGACGCTTCAAACTTATACATATATATAACACTCCCCTTTTTCGTTGTCGGTGGTTTAAAATCTACTTGTCCACAGGTCCCGATAATATTGTCGCTGCGTTCAGGCGATATTGTTGGTGCCATCCCCCCCATCGCCGTGTGCCGCATGCCCGCAGCTACTGCCGTTGACCTTAGCAAGCATTTGTAAGTCGCTCTCTCTAATACCAAAAATGTATTTTGGTAGTAATATTAAATTGTCCCTACCGAGGGGCACAACCTTTACCTACTCTAATTCGATTAAGATTGACTCATACTCCGCCACGCGGGCTCAGTGCGGGTTGATGTGGGCGTGTCGGCAAGCCGACAGTAGTTTTAGTGCAGCTCTATTATGACATGACACATTATATATGATTGATGACACATTAAGACTGCTACAACCGAGTAGCGATAATAGCCGGGACGTACAACCGTGTCAGCAAATAGAGTGATGTTAGAACTTGTTTGGTCCATCGATGAAATGTGCCCATTCTATTCTTCTAACGTAAGTTTAACTTGTTCTAACTCGTATCTTCTTTTAACATATAACTTGTTCCAACGTTTATATTCTCATTATTTTCTAACATATATTTTGTTGTATCTTTTTATGTTCTCATTCTCTTCTTCAATCATACAATTTGTTTTATATTTTCTTTTCTTATTCTCTTTTTGTAACGCGTAACGTAACCTTATTCTAACTTTTATGTTGATGTTATTTTCTTCTGAAATCTATTTTTTAAAACTTTTATGTTCCCATCTCTTATTATACCATCTTATTTGTTCTAACTTTAATGTTCTCATTATTTTCTCCTTACATCTAACTTGTTCTAACTTTTGTGTTCTCATTAATTTCTTCTTACATCTAACTTGTTCTAACTTTCACGTTCTCCCCCAGAAAGAACAACGGGAGTATATCCACCACCTCCGCTTTAGCCCGCCTACTGCAAAGCAAGCCAGCTCCTGATTACCAGCTTTACTACCTAGACCATCTGCTGAGAAGTAATAACATTACACTGTCAGAGGTCCTGCTGAAGGGAATCAACTGTAGTCAGGTAACACACCATGTCACGTCATTTACAGCTGAGGCAAATTTCGCTGGTGTTTGAATGCCGCATGAAGGGGGTAGCGGTGCATAGATACTATACTTTGGCCTAATATATTCCTTAAGGAACTGTTTGATAAGGTCGGTATTGTCTAAGGGTAGAATTACTGTTAGGATTTATTTGGTTTGGTGTGAACAGCTTCATGAAGTATGGGAATACCATTGGTATACATTTCTACAGTGGGTGTAGTATCGGTGCTAAAATCTGTAGGGTTATGGGATGGTACTGTAAAGGAACGTGTTTTGATTTGTCTCTACTAGGTGTTTTTTGATTTTCTGGATGTTGATTTGTAATTAAAGGAAGATCAGCAGGACAGCAGTGGATTTAAGTTTTTCTAATTCATCTGTTAGTTGTTTTAAATAATCATCAAGATTGTTTTCTTCAGTATCTCCTAGATTAACTGCTGTTTATAATTGGACATTTTCGTCAGTATTGGTTAAAGCATCGCGAGCGTCCGCGTTTCCGTTTGGCTTTCTGCTATTGTGTGTGTATAACCTTGAAGTTGTATTAATCTAAGTTTATAACGCGTTAGTTTACTGTTAGGTTCCTTCAGAGAGACAAGTCATGCTTTTTTTTTTATTTATTTTTTGTTGGAGGGGAAAAAAATGGAATTACCCATGCCCAGGAGTCAGTCATGTCCGGGTCCCCACATATTGAGCGGGCATCAGCTCGTGTGGTATACGGACTAAAACAACCCCTTTGTGTTTACAGTTGTCCTACTAAGACTTTACTGTGAGCGATGGACTATGAGCCATGGGTCAAGTCATGCAAGTGGTCTATAGTCAGTATATATATGGTGAATTGATTTCCGTAAAGGTATGTGCGAAAGTGATTTACTGCCCATACAATTACAAGTAGTTCCTTTTCTATTATACTGTATAATTTTTCAGAGTTATTTAAAGTTCTACTGGCATATGCGGTCGTTTTGTGACTACAAATAGAGCCTTGCGACAGCACGGCTAATAAGATTTAATAAGATCCTTAACTTTATAACTTTAAATGTTACTATAAATTTAAATTAAGTCAAATATTTTAACTGTATGTACATAATTAAATTACAGAACATTTTTCTTTTTTGTTAGACAATATTGTTGCATATAAGTAGGGAGGAGCGCATGTTACTTATCCCAAAACACAGGGGAAACTCTACTTTGGGGAGTAACGACTCTTATATTGTCTGTACCAATGTATGACAAAACTGTAGCAATTTTATTGAATAAACTGATTATTTTATTATTTATTACATATATTTGTATCGACACATTTTTAGTGACACGGGCAAAGTCAGATGCGTCGCTGGTAAGTACGAAAGGTTTTGTGAAGTTCAAGGTATTGTAGGAGTGGTGCGCTGACCAGTTCCTTTTATTTTTGGAAAGCATTTATGTATTTTTCATCGATTATAATTTTACTGTTCTTTTTGAGACATGCAGTCATAGGTTGAGATATTTTAGAGAAGAATTTGACGAATTTTCTGTAATAGCCTATTAATTCCAGAAAACTCAATGGATTTCTTTGGCATTGGGTAATTTAGTATGGCGTATTTTTTGTCTCTGTTTGGTTTTAGTCCTTTTGATGTGATTGTGTGTCCTAAATAAGCTGCTGCTGCGCACAAAAAGTTAGATTTGTCCAATAAGTCTGTTTAAGTTGTTGGGAAACTGCTCTAAGCTTTTTCATGTGTTCTTCTAAGCTTGCTAAGAAGATGGTAATGTCATTAAGATAAATTAAACAGTGAATACCTTTTAAGCCTCTTAGGATGCTGTCCACAGTTCTTTGAAATGTGGCCAGGGCTGTTTTTTAATCCAACCGGCATTCTACGGAACTCAAAATGTCCAAATTGTGTTGTTTTAGGTTGGTCTGTTTTTCTATCTCAATTTGGCGATACCCGCTTGCTAAGTCAATTAATGAAAAGTAAGTGATTTTTCCTAAATGTTTGGAAGTGGGTATTTGTCGTCTACTGTGAGATCATTGAGGCTCCTACAATCTACGACGATTCGGTACTTCTGTTGTCCACTAGCGTCAAGTGTTTTTGGGACCAGGTGTACCGGTGCACTCTATGGTGAGTGGGTTTCTTAAATCACATTATCGCTTAATAGTTTTTCTACTGGATATCGGCTGCTTCTGCTGGAGGTTGTTGGAAAGGTTTTAAGTAATAATAATAATAATAATAATAATAAAATCTTGTTTTTGTTTTCTCTGTGTGCATGTGCTCTTAACGTAGTTAGGCCAAATTTTGTTCTGAGAACTTATCTTTCTCGTTTTCATTTGTTAAATTTTTGGTTTTGATTTTATGGTTTTCTTTGTATTTTGTCACGGTAAGTGGGGTGCTGTTCGCATAGAAATATTATTATCATATTTATGTGGTTGATCATGTGGTCATTGTTGGTATGCAGGCCTTTGCATTTGCATTTGCTGATTGAGGATTCCAATTCCAACTTAAACTTAGGTTGATTAATTGGCTGATAGTTGAATCTGGGTTGCTTTTTAGGAATTATCCTCTGAACTCTGAATCCGATCACAAAAATTTAATTTAAATTTTTCAAGTTAAATTTTTTAATTTTCCAGTTCTATTGCAATACACTCTTCGGACCTTGGATCTCCAAAATGCCGAGTAATAACTCGTTTTAATTCTGGCCAAGTACTAATATCTTGGCGCTCGCTTAATAAGTGAGCTGCCTTGCCTATAAGGCGGCCAGTAATGGCATGAAAGATATACGTATCTTGAGCAAGGTTTTCCTCATTTCGGAAGGAATTAACCACATATTCAATGTCCATTTATTCCTTCGGGATGGTACGGATTTCCTTAATTTTGTTTACAGGTATTTTATTCTAACACTTGTTAACGATTTATAATAACCAAGGTGAAAGGTCGTAAAAGTATGGTAATTACTTTCTATAAATGTCATATAGAGAGTCTATTAAAACTAACTTAACTAACACAACACAGTTCATGGAATAAGAACATGGATTGACGGGATAGCGAAGAGGTCCACTCAATACACAATACCGGCTACACAATACCGGCTTATCCAATTTCTCCGATTATAAGCCAGGTATTTCCACGAAATGACGTAGACAAATTTATTTGGTTTCACTTTTTCGGCTAAACGTTAAAACGTACACGAATCACTTCACTGGGATCGATGTGAGACCACTCACGGCGCCGATTTCGTACCGAAAATCCTATGGCCAGTCAAATCGCGAGGATGTATTAGCCAACACCTGCACGTCGTCGGTAAATATGTCGTAGCCATATCATAGCATTGATCATTTCATGAAATGGTCCGAAAGGGTTGAATTTGATGAAACATGTCTTTTTTAAAACATTTTTATTCATATCTTATGTGTATTGTGATATATATGAAAACTGACACGAAGACTATTCGCGGGCTTCGCTGCGCTCGCCCCCTTTAGTCTTCACCTAAGCTATCGCAGTGTTTTTCCCTAAAACATTTCTTCGTTCAATGAAAGTTAGAAATTCTGAAAAGACCGTGGGGCGAAACGCGGCCCAGCTTTGTACCCCACGGGCTTTTCAGAAGACGCATCCCGGCATTGCGAGTTTTTTTCGATACAAAAGTGCGATTTGTTAGATGAAATTCGCGAATGCATTATCCAGTTGCAGCGAATTTTAGAGTTTCATATTTTAGCGAAAGCTTTATTCATGTTTTCATAATTTATAGGTACATAGATGAATTCCGCAACCTCCTTTATATATTGTAAGGTAGAGCCGGATTGTATGGCCCACTTTTTTACAAATTGAAAAAAATACATTTATTTTACACCCCAAAGGAATAAAAGGTCATGGTCATAGCGTTACGCCTTTCCCCATACGGGGTAGCAGAGGCTCAATTGTACCCATTTTGAGCCAGTTATTCGATACTCCATTTTGCGTGACAAGGGGCTAGCCCATCGCCGCATCGCAGCTATGAAGTAATGAAGGTTACCTCACGATGTTTTCCATCACCGTTGGAACGTCTGTATAATGTACTTAAGATAAATTAATTATCTCATTGGTACATGGTCAGGAATCGAACCTGCTTCGCCTGTGTGAGAAGCAAGCGTGAAACCCATTAGACCACGGAGCTCTATTCTACAGGAAAAAAAGGTTTACAATAATAGCTATGATTATTTCAAAACCTGAATGAATGTAGTTATAATATGTATTTTTTTTACCATTTTTAAAAACCTCTATTTTTGGCTTTACTAAACATGGTGTGTATAATAAGGCCCGTGCCGCTTATAGACCGTTTGGCGCAAAAGTATGCAATTATAGGCCTCAAAAGTTGTATAAAATTAAACATCGTCATATTCATGAACATAAAACAGCGAGCAGAAACTAAAACCATCAATATTTTGTTAGAAAAATACACTTCTCCATTGTGTAAGAAAACAGCCCAGCTATTGAATTTTTAGGTGATTCTTGTATAACAGCATAAGCATTGGGACTTATTATACATATTTACTTGAGAAGGTCCATATTTTGGGTTACAAGGCCCTCGAAAATTCAGTCCTGAAATATAGTTTAGTATTAGTTTATTCTTTAATATTAATTAAACGTAAAAATTCAAAAAGTCAGAATTCATATAGAAATTGAGTATTATTATATTGAGATCTTACATTATCAAACAGTAAGGTGCCTTAGCATTAGGGTTGGAAGGCCCAGCAGAGTCTTGTAAAGCAATAGCAACAACTTTTTTGGGCCTTCCTAAAATTTATCATTTTCTATATAAGTAGAAATAAAATCGCACATATCTAAATCGTAAATATCAAAACAATAATGTCCAAATAAACATCCTACATAAAAATCTGCTTACAATTCGCAGTATAGACAAGTAAAAAGTTACGTTTTGTGGGAGCACAAATTAGAAATACGAGTTTCCGTGACCGATGTCAGCGTACAACCGGTCGCCACTGGCAAGACGGTGGCGCACGTTACCAATGCTGTGTTACTGGGTTCTTATTGTTTTTTTATACGTACTATGATGCTGGCGGGAATCAAATGTATTTTAATTAGTTTTCCGTGCTTGGGCCTTGGGCCTTGTTACCTGGTTATACTTTATGTCGTAAATATGTATCCGATTATCCGATGCATAGTTATAAGGCTTATTCTAAATTATATAAAAAAAAAATGCGCTTCTCATCTCACATATGAACATTTGAAAGCTATTCTTAGAATTTCCACATGAAAGCTAACGTAAATACAACAAATAGCCGCTCAAACTACAGCCTAGAATAGAAGCGTAGTATTTTTTCAAATATAGTTATTTTTTATTATTTATCCTCACTTTTCCATCTTTTGTTGCTCTTTTATACCTATACGTATAAGGTACAGTCCTACGTACTTACCTATTAATGAAATTAAAATAAATTGCTCTTCAATTTTTAAAATCACCTATGTAATACTTTTAAAGGGCTAATATTTAATCGCACATCAAAAATACTGATTTTCACTGCAAAAAAGGATCAACAAAAACACTTTTTATGTTTTTAATATTTAATGAGTACTTAAGTTTATGTTTTAAGTTTTTTTGTTGTTCTTACATGTTGAACCTAACACGACGGATAAAGAGGGCTTCGCTTCGCCACCCCCTTTACCTTTCACCTAAGCTTCCGCTATTTTGCCCTTATATTTGCTGTGCAAATCAGTATTTTTGATGTGCAGTTCAATGATTCCCCTTTTAAAGACAGTCCGACACCTTGGCAGGAAATGCTAGAAAATGAATGCTGGCAACTTAAGTGACATATTAACGTACGATTGCGTGTTCTACTAGACAAACCATACATTTTATTTAAAAACACGCAGTAGTCTGCAAATGCTGCCATATTTTTTTTTCAGTATTTACTGCATATGCTCTTATCAAAATTATGATAAAGTGCGTGCGTATAAGCCGTTTTGGCTATTTTATGCTTGCCAGTTGTCAAAATGACATCATAGCATCAATGTACAGCGCCATCTAGTCTTCCATAGTACGAACCACCTCACCCACAACTATACCCTAAATCAATACCTTTAGAGGTGGTTCGACTAATAAAGGCTAGATGGCGCTAATTAACCATATCTTATAAATTCCGTTCAACTCGATTTAACCACCATTCTCGCATTAGAGCCCGAGCTGCGAATACCTTGTACAAACCGAATTAAATATCTTCAGATAAAACTAAACACCTATTATTTGGGGCACCCATTTTCATGGTGACCCCGACGTTCGAAATAACGCAGTGAAGAAATTGGACGGAAGAAACCTGCAAATACGCCGCCGCGCCGCCCGCGACAAGGACAAAGGCGCGAGCACATGGTCGCAGCCATCTTGCGTATTGCCGCGTTATTGCCGCGTATTCGTTTCAACAGCCGTCTGAAATTCGTTCCTGCATTAGAACAAGTAAAAGCGACCACGAGGCGTCGAAGAAAGTGATCCTGCAAGGCGAAACCCCAGGAAAACACACTAAGACATCACCACGTGCGTCCCGCGTGTGCCCCCCAACATCTGAAGACCATCAGCCGAGAATCAAATCACCGAGCAGCCGAAACCCAACGGACGTACAAGGAGCAGCATATCCGAAGCCCGGTGGAGCGTCCAGCCGAGACTGGACTCGAGACCCGTCGGAAGCCGAGGAGCCGCCCCTGCTGTTGGACGAAAGGCGCGCCAGAGACGAGAGACATAAAAACATAAGTATCTACCGATCACGTGAGTTGGCACAAAATTTCCCCCCCATTTATTTTATCTATACACCGTTATTAGTAGGTAAATTATTGGTAAATTTCGACATTTCCATATGATGATATCAAGGAACGCGATAGTGTCTGTATGACGCACAAACGAGACTCTGAGGAAATTCGTCGTTAATCTACCTATCAAACAATATCTATCTATATCTATCTATCTAAATATTCCCATTAGCTAAAATGCCCAATAACGACGTGGCAACCGTAGAGAAATCTAAACCTGAGAGCATATCAGAACTAATAAGAAAGCGAGGGATTATAAAGGGGAAAATGACCCTATTTGTCAAATTTATAGCATCCATAAAACCCGAAACGATGACTGCCGAACAAATAATCGAGCTTGGGCTGCGCACAGACAAAATGCAACTCGAGTTTTTACAGTTTGATAAAATACAAAGTAATATCGAAACCCTCTGCTCAGATATTGACAAGCAGTTACTCGAAAGAGACTCCTTCGAATCTCAGTATTATCAATACATAGCTAAGGCCAAAGGCACTTTAAATCAAAAAGCGACAGACCAGACCGACTTACAAGAACCTACACATCATTGCAAACATAGCTCAGATGCTAGCGATTCCATTAGATACCCAGATATTAGCCTACCCTCATTTAATGGAGACATTACACAGTGGATCGAATTCCGAGATACTTTCGACGCACTTATAAATCAGGGTAACCTGAAGCCCATACAAAAATATAAATATTTGAAAGGTTGTCTAAAGGGCAGTGCTTTGGAAGTTATAGGAGCGCTAGAATATTCGGAGGAAGGGTACAGCATAGCATGGCAATTACTTTGCGAACGCTATAATAACCCAAAAGTATTGGTCTACAATCATTTGCGAGCGCTTTTCGGCATCGATAGCGTACAATCGAATCCAATGGCACTAAGGGGCATGGGTGATAACATATCGAAACACCTTAGAACCCTAAGAAGCTTAAATATAGCAACCGAAAACTGGGATATATTGATAATTTTCTTTTTATCTAGCAAGCTAGAAAAGTCACTACAACTAAAATGGGAAGAAAAATCCAACTCACGTGAACTTCCTACATTACAGGATTTCAAGACTTTTTTGAGGTCCCGAGCTGACCTTTTGGAGTCGATGAACAGCAACCAAGCTGTTGAAAATACAAACCGGAATTCGAGTAATACAACTGAAAAGGCGATGATAACCACGTCCCGCAACAATCCGGAAGCTAACAAGGTAACAAAACCACCTACTACCCAGCATAATCACTGCCCTTTTTGCAAGGGCACCCACTACCTAAATCAGTGTACACAGTTCCTAGCCCTTAGCCCTATAGCTCGCAGCCGAGCTGCGAAGAGGTTACGACTCTGCACTAACTGCCTGAGATCGAATCACGCGGTGCCGAACTGCCGAGCCAGCAAGTGTACCAAGTGTTCAGGTAAACATCATACTTTGTTACACATACCTACTATACCTACTCCAGCGAACGAGCAATCTATTTATAATCCCGAGCGATTACCTACACAACCGAACACATCTCGTCCTACCTATAATCCCGAGCGATTACCTACACAACCGAGCGTATCTCGTCCTATGACGCTATACACCCCACAACAACAATCTACATCCGAAAATCAATCTATAAACTTGCATATTAAGCAAATCAACACGTCAAATGACAATGCTTGTTCACAGCCGATGCAAAACAAGCATGTTTTCTTATCTACAGCTGTAGTAAACATAACCGATCACGAAAACAAACAACAAAGCATGAGAATCCTATTGGATTCCGGCTCGCAATCGTGCTACATAACAGAAAGGGCACACAAAAAACTAAACCTACCCGTACACAACACAGATACCGATGTCATGGGTATCAGCAACACAATAATAAACGTTAAACACTATTGTAACGTTATTATTCACTCTAGAACCGAACCATTTTCTGTGGATCTATCTTGCTATATTGTACCTACAATCTGCAACCTACCTAACTATGATATAGGAAATCTTATCATACCTAAACGATTCCGACTGGCTGATGATGGATTCAATTCAGCCGGCGAAATCGACATGATACTGGGCGCCGAAAAATTCTATGACCTATTGTGCGTAAACCGACACGAATTAGGAACTAACTTACCGACTTTGCAAAAAACCAAATTGGGCTGGATCGTGACTGGCTCGACGACGGGGCCAGTACGCCAGCAAACTAGATGTCATTTCATTCAACAACAAATGAGAAGCATTTTCGAAACTGAGGAAAATTCCACACTTTCCAATGATGATATCACGGAGTGCGAAAGTGTCTTTATGACGCATAATCGAGATTCTGAGGGAAAGTTTGTCGTAAAAATACCTCTAAAAGAACCTGCTTCAAGTTTAGGTAGATCAAGACACATTGCCTATAAGAGATTTCTGTCATTAGAAAACAAATTTAGTAAAAATTCAGAATATAAAAAACAATACGTCCAATTCATGAGAGATTTCCAACAAGCGGGCCGCATGAAAGAGATGGAATACTCCAATGTAGGACCCCAAGTCTACTTACCGCATCACGCGGTAATTAATATCGAAAAATTATCAACCCCAGTGAGGGTTGTCTTTGACGCATCATGTCCAACAGACACTGGAAAATCGCTTAACGATATTCAATATAAGGGTACGATATTTCAAGATAGCCTAATCAATATACTAGTAAGATTTAGAACTTACAAATTTGTAGTAAATGCAGATATACAGAAAATGTTTTGCCAGGTCAATATTGATCAATCACAACAAAACCTACAAAATATACTATGGAGGGAAAACTCAACCGATCCTCTACGTACCTACACATTAACTACTCTCAGTTTTGGCTTGAAGGCGGCCCCCTACATAGCCACGAGATGCCTACTGCAGCTAGCAACCGAATTCGAAGGTAAATACCCTACAGCAGCCGAAGCAATAAAAGGTTCATTCTACTACGATGACTGGATCTATGGAGGCGACGACGAAGCAGCGCTAATCGAGACAGCAACGCAAGTAGCGGCCATCCTGCGTACAGCCTGCTTCAATCTACGAAAATGGAAGTCGAACTCAAAAACCATATTAAAAAAGGTATGTAACACCGATTCAACAAATCCGACCGAGAGCGGAAATAACACACACAAACTATTAGGTATCACATGGTGCAGCCACACAGATTGTTTACAATTCTCATTCAAAGAACAACCAATGCCAGATCGACTTACGAAAAGAAAGGTCCTGTCTATAATTTCAGCTATCTATGATCCTACGGGCTTAATTAGTCCCGTTTTAGTGACAGCTAAATGTTTTATTAAAAAACTATGGCAGGATAAAACTTCATGGGACGAAACCCTATCGCCCGCTTTAACAAGAGAATGGATATCTTACTATAGGAGTCTATTTTCTTTAAACAATCTATCCATACCGAGACGCACAATCATAAACAATTACGTAACACTAGAACTGCATGGGTTTGCAGATAGTTCAAAAACATGTTACGGAATTGCAATTTATTTACGTTCCATTGATAATTTAGGTAATATACAGGTGCATTTGTTATGCACAAAGTCTAGAATTGCTAGAGAGGAAACAATACCCCGCTTAGAATTACGCGCAGCGGTATTGTTATCACAAGTAATGGAATCACAAGGCAATAACCTTGCCAAACGAGTCAGTAAAATATACCTATGGTCTGACTCACAGGTGGTATTGGCGTGGATAAAAACACCGCCACCTAAACTAGGTACTTTCATCAGTAACAGAGTAGCGGAAATTCAGAGATTAACCAAGATCGAAGACTGGCATTGGGTGTGTTCGGCTGAAAATCCAGCTGACATTATATCGAGAGGAATTCAACCTCATATATTAAGAAAAAGCAATCTGTGGTGGTCGGGTCCCGCCTGGCTATCTGGTCAAACGGCGCAGTGGCCTCTGCACAATCAAACTAACACACAAATACAAACAAAGGACACAGAACAAACTATATCCTTAGTTAACCCAACAAACATCGAGAATAATTTCATAGATAAATTGTTTCATAAATATTCAAACGACAAAAAATTATCGCGAGTGTTTGCCTATACTCTGCGATTCATCAATAACCTACAAAATCCTTGTAATAAAATAAGCGGACCGCTGTCCGTTCAAGAATTAAATGATTCGATGCATAAACTAATTATGCGCGCACAAATAACATCACTACCTATTGAATACAAACTTTTAAGTCAGAATAAATCAATACCAACGTCATCAAATATTAAATGCCTTAACCCGTTTTTTGAAGATGGCCTGTTGAAAGTTGGAGGAAGGTTAAACCTATCAAACATTCCCGAAACTAAAAAACATCCTATAATTTTGCATCCAAAACACATACTCACTGAAACTATAATGAGAAACATGCATATCAAACTCTTCCATTGTGGTCCACAGCTACTGCTAGCATGCATGAGAGAGCAGTACTGGCCATTAAATGGAAAAGGTCTGGCTAACAAAATTGTACACAAATGCGTTACATGTTTCAAAGCAAAACCACTCATACACGTACCCATTATGGGTCAACTACCTACAATAAGAACTACTCCTTCACCGCCATTCCACACAACATTTTGTGATTATGCTGGGCCCTATTCAATTCGAGATAGAAGGGGGCGTGGTTTCAAGTCTTACAAATGTTGGATAGCTATGTTTGTTTGCTCATCGACAAGGGCAGTTCACATTGAGTTGGTTTCAGGTTTAGAATCACAAGCCTTTATTGCCGCCTTCCGGCGATTCATATGCAGAAGAGGTAAACCAAGTCAAATGGTAAGTGACAACTCGACCACATTCCGTGGAGCAAATAATGATTTAGTAGAACTATACAGATACCTAAACGAAAATTTTAGCGAACTTACCAACTTCCTTGCAAACGAAGGTATTTCCTGGAAATTCTTACCCCCCTACAGCCCGCATCTAGGCGGCCTACATGAAGCTGCAATTGGCAGCTGTAAGCTTCATCTTAAGAGGGTATTAAGTCAAGCCTTATTAACATTTGAAGAATTCTCTACGGTTCTTACTCAAATTGAGGCAATATTAAACTCGCGCCCATTGTGTCCCATACCTAATGCTAATAATGATGATTTTCCCATTCTTACGCCAGCTCACTTTCTGATCGGTAGATCGTACACGTCTCTGGCGGACTACGAATACCAAGATGTATCAAGGAATAAGTTAAATCACTTCCAACAACTCCAACAGATACAACAGGACTTCTGGAAGCGGTGGTCTCGAGAGTACCTGGGTCTCCTACAGCAGAGGTGCAAGTGGAGGAGCACAAAGGGACCTAACCTCACCGTCGGCTCAATCGTGCTGGTGAAGGACGATCGCTTACCACCCTGCCAGTGGAAGTTGGGACGCATCGCGAAGACACAAGACGGTCAAGATGGCGAAACGAGGGTCGCCGTCATCCAAACAACAAAAGGCCTTATCAAACGAGCCTTCAATAATATTTGCTCCTTACCTATTTCTCTGTCAGATACCGACTATTAGTTCTAAGTAATCAGTGTAGGTAGACAGGGACTATATAATTAATTAATCACTTTATTACACAAACAAGTGAAATGTAACCTAATTAACTACTGCCTACTTAATAAAAAAATACTTCTCTTGTGTTTTCTTCATAAGATCTAGAATCTTTCTAGGTAGGTAACTAAAACAGAACGCTAGGAGTATACATAAATCTATTAATAAATTAGCTAGTCACATTCATAAATTACAGTTATATTTGTATACCTAGTAGAGTTTAGGCGCTCTGGAGTATGTCAAAATGACATCATAGCATCAATGTACAGCGCCATCTAGTCTTCCATAGTACGAACCACCTCACCCACAACTATACCCTAAATCAATACCTTTAGAGGTGGTTCGACTAATAAAGGCTAGATGGCGCTAATTAACCATATCTTATAAATTCCGTTCAACTCGATTTAACCACCATTCTCGCATTAGAGCCCGAGCTGCGAATACCTTGTACAAACCGAATTAAATATCTTCAGATAAAACTAAACAACCTATTATTTGGGGCACCCATTTTCACCAGTCTCGCAGGAGATGCTGGAGCGCATCCCGGTGCTGATCTGCTGCTGATGTACCAATGAGATAAATAAGTAAGTCATGGGAAGATATATTACACGGTGGTTATACCATTACGGGAATCATAGTGAGGGAACCTTCATATATCCATAGCTGCGGCGATGGGCTAGCCTCCCGTCACGCATAATTGAATACTTATGGGCACAGCTGTGCCTCTGCCGCCCCGTATGGGTGTAGACGTGACGCTATGTTTGTTTGTTTGTTTTGAAGGCATTGCTAAAACTCATACATTTCTTTTCTAAGGTGGTTCGCCAGTGCAGTGTGAATAGACAGAAGGTGCCTTGCGGTCGAATGGTGCATCGCGATTTGACTATGATGGGTGCTTGCTGTGTTTTGAGGGCGCGAAGGTAATTTATCCACAGGGACCATGCCGATCATTGATCGATCGATTGATCATGATCCTTATTGCTAAATATGGTGGTTTAAAATGTAATTACGAACTGATGATTTGTGCGATCGCGGTTAGGGCGTAAGGCCCGTAGTCATCAGCGCGCTCATTTAAGCGCTAGGCTATGGTTCGATGATGCTGGACAATTTCAATATTTCAGTATACTTCATCGCACGGTTAAATAATAAATAACAATATATGAACACTTATGCGCAAAGGCGAGATTATCTGTAAAACGAGTGTTTGATTAATACACACAACTCTGGTACAGTACATTTTGGATAGCAGTAGTAGCGAATGCAGTACAATTATTTTGTTGGTGGGCAATTTCAAATGTGCTAAACAAGTTGACCTAAATAGCTGGTTAGATTCCTTAATGAAACTTGGTGTTAAAAAGATTATAACTTGTGCATTTCCTTATTTTTTATTTATTTTTTTAGTTTTTTTTACAAAACAGAACAAAACAAATTCACAGGAATTAGCAGTAGAATTAAAACGATAAGAAATTTATTAAGCAAAAGATTCATGAAAATAAGTACAGAGAATATAAATAAGATATTCATTCTAGTTCAAGCCAGTACGTGTGGGACTGCCGCTACATCCTCATATAGGCCTGTGCGACTCCACCTATGGCGGGTGCCGCGGATGCACATGCTGCTAGCCCTGATGATGGCGGTTTGAATTCTTGCTCGTAGCCAGCCCATTATTGTGGCAGGGGTCCGGTTCCAGCGGTCCGCCAGTGTTTCGGCGAGGTGTTTAGTGAATGATATCATTTGTGGAGCAAAAACTCCGTCGACAGAGGTTACTAAAGGGGTGAAGGTGGTGTGGCGCGTCTCGCATGGGTCGCAGTACTTCCTTTTCTTTTCTTCTTCAGCTGAACGAAGGACAGCCGCTACGGGGCGTGATGCGTGGGAGGGAGCGTCGGTGTCTATGACACGGATATCAAATAACGCCTCCCTCTGGGCAATCCATACCCCCCGACAAGCCAAGTCTCCGCGCAGCCCAGTATCGCCTTCGGAGATGACTGGCTCTTTCGTGACGTTTCCCCAGGCTTGCTGGCACAGTTCACAGAAAAGATCCCTTATTTCGTTATGTCTGCGTGTGATAAGGCCACCTGTTTTGCAGCACAAGGCGTGGTCCACGTTGAAGTTGTCATTGCCGCAGCCGTCGCAAGTCGCAGGCATGGAGATTGGTGTGCGGTGGTATCTTATGGCCAGGGCATCTCTAAATTCGTGGGGTGATAAGTCGAAGTTGTCTTTTCTTGTCGGTGTTACTGAAAGCCATGTTGATGTTTTTGTTTTCATTTTTGTCGCTATTGATCTTTCTATTGCTCTTTTCTTTTTGGATGGTAATTTTGTTAGAATGCTTTCTAGAGTTTAGTTCTCGTATGTTTCTTTTTCCTTGTTTCCTTCCTTTCTTGCGTCACGCAAAGAATTGTAGTGTTCAGCAAGGTTTATGTCTTTTATCTCGGTTAGGGCTGTTGAAAGTATTGTAGATCCCTGTTTTGAGATTTGGTATGCACGGTTTGGTGTGTTGAAGGGGTCAGAAAGGGCAAGTCCGCCTTTGTGGACTGGAAGGGTAAATAGCTGGGTTTCATGTTTTGTGATTTCGCCTCCGATTAGTGTTGGTATGAATTTGTCATGTAATGTGTTAGTTAAGGGTTCAAAAAGTTCTTCTGAATTTTTTAAGACACGTAGTAGGAAGGACCATTTAAACTGAGCTGCTTTAGTTAGGGCAGTGTAAGCGGCTTGAGGTGAGTTTTTGCAGATTATTGTGAGTTTCTCGATGATAGATATCCATTCGGTTACATTCTTTTTTACGAAGTCGTCCCCTCCTGTCCCTATGTAGCCTCCTAGGAGCGGGAGCCGGTAACTATGGAGACGTTGGTACCGGAGAACGTCTTTTCTGCGGTAGACTTGTCAGTTTCTGACACTATTAGAAATGATTTTTTACCTTGTGGTAAGTATCCGTATGCTGGGCCTGTTTTGTTTAAGTTGTCCCACCATTGTCGTAGGCTTTGGAAAGTGCCTTGCGCGGAGGAGTCATCGGCGTACCAGCATTGTGTGACTGTGTTTTCGGTTTTAAGTTTGTTAATTATTGGTAGTGTTGCAAGCGCGTACAGTGGCATTGCGAGTGGGTCTCCTTGGGTTACGCCTTCTCTGCTATATAGTCTTGTATCAGAATCGCGAAATACCAATTCAGCGTGGCCATTGTAAGTATTATAAAGAAAGCGGGCGCAGTGTGGCCAGTATATTCTTGCTTGCCAGAGGGCTAGTTGTCTATTCACGGCGTTAAAAGCATTGTTCGCGTCAACGAGGAGCATTCCCCAGTTTGAACCAGGTTGGCAATGGCATGAATGGCGCCTTCGATGCCACTGCCCAGTCCACTGCAGAGCTGTGACTGGCCGCATGCTTCAGTGACTTCAGAGCCTGTTGCTAAGATCATGCATTTGGATAATATTCTTCGTAGGCATTCGCCGATGCCGATAGGTCTTACGCCTGGGCATTTGTCTAAAGCAACAAGTCGGCTTGACATTAATGCTTGTATTTGGGTCCAGGGTATGGTTTCGTTGCTAAGTTTCGTTGTGAGCTGCGCTACGGCTTCTCTTAAATGGGCGCTTGCTTGGCCGAAGCGGAGTAGGAAATCTCTCCAGTTTTCGGCTGTGCATCCAGTGGGGCCTCCGCCGCCGTGTAGTTTTCTCGCAACTGTTTCGACATGGTCACAAGTTATTTCGATTTCAAGAAGTGGTGGGAGTTTTGTGACGTCTTTGGGGAGAGTGAATAAAGCGGGATCTGGAGTATTAGGCGGGGGGTGCTTTTCTCTCAGCACATCACTGACGGTTTTACCGGATGGATCAACTTCAGTGTCTGGGTTTAAAACTTTGCTCGTGTCTTTTGTGAGGAGCCAGTTGAGCGCTTCCCGCGTTTTTCCATGTAGTATCAGTCGTGTGAATAATTTTGTTTCTTGGTCATTGTTGTTTTGTTTCCGGTTTCTTGTATTCCATATAGATTTATCTGCTTTGGTGGATTCCGTGATGAGTTCCTCGAAACGTTTGTCTGCCCAGAGTTTTAGGCGCCGATCGAGTAGTCTCAGTATATCTTTCATTTTTCTAACGTTTTTGTCTCTTTGCAGTATGACCGCAGCAAAGGTTAATACGCGTTCAGAGGGGTAGGTTGATTTGGTTAGATGCTCAATTTCGTCGGCCAGAGTGTGTACGAATTTTCTACTGGCAGTACCGCATGGGAGGTCGTATAGCTTGCCATGAAGGTTACAGACGTTGTCCCAATGCCTTTGCCAGATGCCAGACTTGGGTTGGATGGCATTCAGGAATGGGGATCCGAAGGCTTCTTCCAAAAGTGACATTGGTGTTTGCCCATCGGTGGTTGTTTTAAGAGTAGCGGATGCTGATTGGTTTAGTACATCGTTATGTGCTGATCTCATGTGACGCTGGAGCCCATTTTTCTTGAATTTCCTGGGGCATAGCGGGCATTCGGTGTCAGCTTGTGACATATGGGTGGGTATTTACTTACTTGAGCTATTTGCACTATAATTTTGTTGTTTAGCTCTCGGATAAGGGTAAGATTAATAAAAACAAGGGATTTTGTTGATAAATAAATGGGTCTAAAGGAAATAATATTAAAATGAAGTATTTTTGTGAAAAATATGTCTATTTGACGTGACAGCTGACCATAGACCTGTATGTAGAATTAAAACTGGTAAGTTGTAGTTAAGACTAGGTACTGAAATTAAAACTATTGTAAATATTATAATATATATATATATATATATATATATATATATATATATTAATATTTTATTATATCTACCTTGTTACTTAAATGATGGGACTGTATGGAGTTAATCTGACTCAACTCAGACCTTGCTGTAAATTATTTTTTAATTATTTTTGCTTGCCTATTAATTTTAATACTTAATTCATATTGAAATATTTTTATTAGTTAAGCACAAGCAATTTTTAAAAGAGATCTAAAAATCAATCTGTGGGAGTTTCTACGCCATTCTTGTCCCAGAGTGGTCTTACATTGGATGGCAAACACACAAGTGGCAAATAATGACGATTGCTAAGTATATGTAAATATCTACAGTCATAAAAAGATTTGATTGATTGATTAATACAATTCAAAAGCAAAATCACTGAGTGTAAAGTTTGTTAACAAAACAGACAAGGCATCGGATGAATTAGTATCCGAAGATAACGATCTGAATAATAATTGGAATGGAACACCCTCATTGTCTGATTGCGAGAACTGAAACATGACAACTATAGACACGGAGCGTCTGGCAGCCTTTGAAATGTGGTGCTGGCGATAGGATGCTAAAGATAAGATTAAAGAGACCCGAGCTATCACAAGAACCATAGGAAACAGAAGAGCCACATAGGAAACACAAGAGCCAAGTGCTTAGGAAGACGAAGGAGACACAATTACAATAACAGAGGAAAAGCGTGAGGGTAAACGCCAACGAGCGTATCCTAGGGCTATATATAGACCAACTAAAGAAGGATATCTTAGTGTAGGGCCAGAAGCAATTTAAATGCCTGTATAAACAATATATTTATATATTATATATTTATATTTATATATATTATATATATTTTATTATTAATAATAATATTACCTTGGACACTATTTACACACATTGATCTAGTCCCAAACTAGGATTCCCTGTATCTTGGGTACTAGACAACGATACACATACTTATATAGATAAATATTACACTTAGATTAATAAACAACCATGACTAGGGTACAAACATCCGTTCTCATCAAACAAATATTAGCCCCCACCGGGACTCGAACCCGGGACCCTTGGCTTCGTAGGCAGGGTCACTGCCGACTCGGCCATTCGGGTCGTCAAATAAATAATCTTGGAGCAATAGTGCATCGTAATATGTTACGAAGACAAATGCCCTAGACTGAGAATACTGGAGGTTGCTGCAACGACAGGGGACGATTTATTGTCATATTTCGCCGATGCCAGGGTCCCGCTACTTCACAGTCATCAGGTCCCGGGTGACCCCTTTCTGGGATAGAGTCAGGACATCACGCAACGATCTTATTGATGCTCTCAATGTTGATAACCCCTACGAGAGTAGGATTATTAAGCACTGGATGCGCGAGGAGAGCAACAAAAAGTAGGTACCTACCTGATTAAGTACAAGAACTTGTAGGGAATTCTGGTCAATTTTATCTTACTTTTATTTTTATTTTACTCTTTCAATTGTAATTATTTTGTTATATATATATATATATATATACTAAGAATTTTGCCTCTTCTTCACCAGGATCACGCGCTCTTCTAACAACACCTTCAACCACTCCAAGGCTTCCTTTTCGATTCGATTAGAGACCAGAAAAATAAATATTATAACTATACATATGTAAAGTTATAATATTTATTGTTCTGGTTGCGTTAGCTATTTGAGAACGCAAAATCTAATCGAATCGAATCGAAAGGAAGCCTTGGAGTGGTTGAAGGTGTTGTTATAAGAGCGCGTGATCCTGGTGAAGAAGAGGCAAAATTCTTAGTATATATATATATATATATATATATATATATATATATATATATTAATATTTTATTATATCTACCTTGTTACTATAAACCTATATTAACAAATATATTTATTTATATTTATATTTATATATTTTATTGACACAGCCAACAGGTATTAAGCACAAAAATACAGAGTTCTTATGCTATGTGGTTCTTGTCTAGCCTAATACCCAATAACAGGCGTGCAACAGCATTCAATACATTTTTGAAATTATAACTTATTGTAAATAATTGACAGAGCAGATTATTAGACAAATTACACTAAAGTGAACAGTTACAATTATTATTTTACTTATATTATATATTATAAATTTTATTTATTATCGGCGGGACTTGGTTGCAGCATTTTTGTTTTCCACTGACCAATGCGATCAGCAAATATATCCAGTTCCATTGGCCTCTCGAGAGAATTGTAAAGAGTTTGAAGTCTATGAAGAGGTGCCGATTTACCTAGATTTGTGCGTACAGCGCTGGGTTGGAATGTGGAAGCCCTGGACAATCGGGTGTTGGGGCGAGGTACAAAAAAGTTTAATTTTGCCAGTAGATGTGGCTCGTTGATTGAGTTATTAAGCAGCTTGTGAAGAAATGTGAGATCAAGATAATCCCGGCGATGCTTTAGTGAGTGTATATTAAAGTGTTCTAGTCTCTCTTCGTAGCTCGCGCGCCTACCCTCACCACGGAAGCAATCCTTAAACGCCAGGTACCTTGTAAATGATCGTTGGATTTTCTCTAGCCTTTGACTGTGAATCTTATATGAGGGGTTCCACACCTGGCTACAATATTCGAGTTGCGACCGAACCAGTGAGTTGTATACAGTTATTAGGCTGTCTATTTGCTTAAAGTGCTTCCCCATTCGCTTTATGAAACCCAACATCTTGTTACATACATCCGCTAAGTGGCTCACATGAGCATTGAAGCTTAATTTACCATCAAGGATCACACCCAAGTCTCTCACTGTATCTACTTCTTGCAATATTTCCTGGTTTAGAGTATATTGTGTAGGTTTAGGACATTTTTTTTCCCGAATTTTATGTGACTACATTTTTTTACGTTTAATATCATTCTATTTGTTCTACACCACTCATTAACGCTTGTTAAGTCTTCTTGAAGCAACATTGAATCTAAGTCACTTAAAATTTCTTTATATAACTTTAAATCATCGGCAAACAATAAACAATTTGAATTTTTTATTACTGTAACTATGTCGTTTATAAAGATATTGAATATATACACATATATATTTAATAGAATGGAAGCATAGAAATCATATGATTTGCACCTAATAGTCTATTTCAACTCATTGCACTTGTAAACAGTATATATAAAAAAGGATATTTTTGGCGTTATTTTTTATTGGATATGCAATTAGTGTTTATCTTAAGCATATCTATGTTTTTGTTAGTAAATAATTAAAATAAATTACACTGTGAAAGTAAGTAAAATAGACTTAGCCTAGCGTCCGTGTTTGTCTGATGTTCCTACGCAGAACTTAATCTACCAGCTAATTTATGCCCCATGAACGGTCCCCACTACATTTTGCTATCAATTGTTATTCCAAGAAACTCCGTATCATTTACTAATTGTAACGTGTTGTTGTCTAACTTGCCTGACATTTGAAAGTAAGCATTTGATACACTTTGTGTTACCAGCGTTTAACAATAAATTGTTAACTGTGAACCAATCCAAGGTTAACGACAAATATTAACACCATCAAAATCTCCTTTTTGTTTTTCAATTTTGAGGACCATTGAATTGAAGTATCATCAGCAAACATGATTATGTTACTCAATTTCTCCACCACAAAAAGCAGATAGGTGTAGTGTGCGAACACACCTTTACCCTATCCCTATATAATCAGTATGTATGTATCACTCTATGAGCATTAAACGCCTGTCTATTGAACAAATGACTCGTCTCATTCACCACCTATAGGCCGATCCTTACATGGCGACCTTGCCAGGCCAGCCTGCCCTAAAAGGCAGTGCTGCGCCGAATGGCATATTTTTGTGTGAAGTGAAATGAAATTTGGACTATGTAATGTGTAATAAAAAGTGAAGAGACACAGTGCTAAAATTATACCTAAATAACTACAGTGAAGAAAATTATACCTGTCAACTTATATTAAACTACTAAATGATGAATAATGATTGATTTAAAAAAATAATAATTAAGAAGACCGCCAAATAAAACCAAAATGACTAAATAAACTAACAAACAACTACCAGACGTCTAGATCCAGATACAGTATGCAGAACAAAAAACCAGGTTACCTTAAAACCCAAACTATAAAGATGATTCCTGCCGGGTGCCGGGTAATCTGTGCAAGCCGAGATGATGTGTGACGCAGGGCGCAGGGCGAAGTGTACGCTGTACAATGTACGGGTCCGATGAGGAGCAGCTGGGAGATGTGTCCCGGAGCGAGCTGCAGCACTAAGGCAATAGAAACGATAGGTGCCACGCGAAGTCTTCGTGATCGTGAGTCGTAACCAGTAATGTTTTTTTTAATTGGTTAGTGATTTTCGTGAGATATTTTATTTGAGACAATTGATTAGTAAACAATTACCGGCATAATTGTTCATTTGTAAATGTAAAAGACATATTGAACGATTAGAAATTGAATATTTAAGAAATTAAAATTGTTTTGTATGTGTATGCTTTAGTTCCCAGAATATGGTGTAATAAATAATTCAGATTAATTTGTAAGGGGTTGACGTCAAGAACTTTATTAGTTTTTTAACGAATTAATTGACGTATGAGAGTAAGAACATCATGTATGAATAAATATAGGTATAAACAAAAAAAACGAGAAGAAAGTTGTTTGTGTGAAAGTTGATGAAATATTATTTGGCAAGTGTTGATGGATGATGGAATAAATTAACGAAGGCGATGAGAATCGATATAGCAAGTGATATTCATTTTAAATGATGAATAAAAATAAGTTTGGTGATGATGTATGTAAAACGGTGATGATGATGATGATTTCATAGAATGTGGCATGAATTAGTAAAAGAGATGTGACGTGTGATGATTTGTGTGATTATATCTACTTATACTGTACAAAAGATACGTTAAAATTTTGTTATTGTTTTTCATAGTAAATTACCTATTTTACTTCATTTAAATAATTAAAATGCACATATTCAAAGTAAATTTTAGAATTCAAAGTGTGCCTAATAGTGTAGGATAGAAAAATATTCAGTCCAGTTATAACCAAAGGTGTAGAATTCAAACCAATGATGCATGTGACGCGATGCATTACAATGCAGATAACAACAGAAAACCAAATTAGGAGACCACCTAGAAATTGTTTAGCAGAACTTGCCACCGATAATTCGCTTAGAAGTTCTGACGAGAATGGATCGTAACAATACCTAGCAGCTCTTATTGCAGCTGCACTACTATAAGAGTAATGATGAAATTTTAATATAATGAATAAATGACTCAGAGAACTTTATTAGAAACCGTATTTGGTGATGGATGTTGTTAGAGATTATAGGGTTCAGTGGAGGAATGAAGTATTGCGCCGTATGTTAAAATAGAGCATGCTAGTGAGTGAAAGTAATACGCAGTTGAATAAGTATAGTTGGTGAAGTATACATTATATTGACGTTTATTTTATTGTGAATAGAGAGATGTATGTTATCGGAAAAGTAATTTGTGTTGTAGTTACGTTTTAAAAATGTGCGTGATTATTATTGTTATATAGAGAAAATGACTGAGTATGAGGTCAAATTAAAAGAAATATTCACGATTTAGATTAGAACTTATCACAAAATTGAATAAAATTTGCTACAGAAAAGTTATCATTTTCAAGGAAGTAGAAAGTGTGTATGTTTTTTTTATTGTCTTTTTGTTTGTGTATCTTTAATATGTTTGATGTAATGAGACTATTCAGTGTATGGAAGGAATGTAATGAGAATATTCAGTGTATGGAAGGTATGTGATATAAAGTGTAAAATGTGAAGAAGAAAGTATTAATGCCTCGCAACCGATCATGTATTCAGTAAAAATACAAAGCTATTTTTATTATAAAATTATAATTATTATTTACACCTAGTGTACAAAGCAAGTACCAAAATGTTTCAGTTCACTTGGTAATAGTTCCAGTTAATCCAAAAGGTATAGTAATTCAATACAGTGTTTACAAATATGTACATGCAAGCAACCTTAGCACAGCAAAATAATTGTACTATGAGAAATAACAGTTCATGTTACTGCAGCTTCTACAGAAAGATAAAGTTTCTGCTGACTGATATGAGCGATACATAAATGGCGATGGATGCTTGTGGCCTAATTTAGGGTACCGCAGTGAAGCATATTGGAACCATTATAACAAGAAGTTAATTTGAAAAAAGTATGTATTTATTTTAGTGTTAATTAATTTTCAGCATACATTAGAGTATTTATTACGTGTGAAAATATCTGATTTATAAAAAAAAACCGATTATAAAAATAAGGTATGTATATTTTTTTTTCAGGTTCAGGTTTAACTTTGCATTCATTTATAAGTTTTTCAGATAAATTTTCAGTTTAGGACATTCCGTATATACATTGCAAAAATGTAGGAGCAACGGAACCAAGTTAGTTACTTTTATTCAAAAGTTTGTGTCAGAAATTAACTTTCGTGCAATGCAATGTGCAACTAAGTTTATTTATAGAATTATAGTCTGACCAGCGAGTATAGTCTCTTCATAGAAGTAAGACAATTTTGTTTTATATGGTTTTAAAAAATTACATGACAAAGAAAACTCATGTTCAGAATAGTATTACTGTAAAATACTTGAAAATTTTATGTTATTTTTTATGCTGTCGTTATGATGATTCAGTAAGATTATAAAATGAAAGGATAACACTTTGGTAATTACTTAGATCTTGTGAAATCTTCAGTTAGTAAATAGTTATTACATATAACTTTTAAATTATTTTGTTCGTTTGGGAATAACAATCAGTTTATTTTGTCGAAAGTCGATAGGTTATATATTTTTTCAGTTACAAGAGTTGTAGTGAAGCCGACATAGTACAATATGTATTGTGGTGGATACTTAAGTACTTGTCGATGTAATATGTTTAGTATGCTTAATTGCTTATGTTACTTACATCATTATTATTTATGTGAAGTGTATTATGGAAAGTGTATGAATAAATTATGAAAGGAAGTAAAAGAAATAGGTGCCTAGTGTTTGAAATGGAAATAAGTTAGTGTTGTGAGAAGTTGAATGACAGAAGATACATGAAGGGATACGTTATGTTGATGATTGAGATAAAATATGTTTTGTTTATGGCTACGTATACCTAGGTTTGTTTGATCTGATCAGGAAGATTTAAAAGGATAACAATTATGTTGATATGAGATATTTTATTATATGTGTGGTATGAGATGCAAATTGTTTTAAGAAGTGGGGATTAGTAAAGTTTTAAGATCGCTATATATTTTATTTGCCAGTAAAGTTATGTAATTTCGCATTACATAGGAAAGTTATATTTTTGTTTGATTTTAGAATGTTGGTGTTGTGAGTTATATAGAGAGTATAGTGAATTAGGTATGGATTTGTTTCTAGAACGAAACAAAAAGAGAATGTTTAGAATGTTGAGATAGGAACTCATGTGCACTGAGTAAGACAGCTGGGAACACTTCATTTAGTAAGCTTTCGAAAAAATTTGGACTGATCATCCAAGATTTGCAGATTGTCTTAAAATTCGAAGGATTCGTATTGATTGAGTATAAGTTATGTTTTTAGTATGGTACTTAACTATTGGCGAGTCCGATATGTTATTGTATTTTCATCAGTCTCAAAGGTACAAGGTACAAGGCACGAATCCTTCCTCTTCGATCATGACGAGAACGAGTTTCCTTTGTGAGAAGGTGGGATCTCGATGACCTAATAAGCTCGCGAGCAGGCTCAGGCAGGTAGACCTGGAGCCAGGTACTAATAGTCTATGTATTTAAATATTGTTATAATAAAAGTACCATAAGACGTCTATAAATAAATAAAAAATGAAAGTACCTATACAAGTGCACTCACTATAATGTGAAATAATATGGGATCCGGATACCCTTAAAAAGTACCTATATGAAGTTGAAGCGGACTAAAAATAAAAGACTGATTGATTGAGATTGTTTATGAAAAGAAAGTATATTTTGTTGGTTTCAGGAATGAAGGGTTATTATGACATATGATATATTTTATACACAAAGTAAATTTAATGTTTTCGAGAATGTAGGCATGATATGATAAACTCAAATAAAATACGTAAATAAAGTAAGTTTGTGATTGAAGAAATAAGAGTTGAATAAATCAACAAAGGAAGAAATAAAAGGGCGATCCAGAAAATAATGAGAGATTTTAAACATGGCAATTACAAAGTTTTGATTTAGTAATATTTTATTTAATGTGGTTAAACAAAATAATGATTCATGTCGTCAACCCTTGGTACATTTACTGATTTTAGTACAACCCTAGTTACATTTAGTTGTATTTTTTTACGCTATATTTTTATGTTATTGTACAACCGTAAATTTAGTTGATATTGTATTGCTCTACATATTCAAACATTTATTTTATGTTTTATGTGATAAGATTTTATAATATTATATGAGTTTTAATTTAGTTTAATAAGACTGAGGAGATGATATTTCTATATAATCATGTTTATTGTAATGATGTTAGAAACAATATATCGTTTCCTTTATACATTTTATATCAATGACAGTGTATGCTTTATCGAAATAGAAATTGTTGAAAATTTACATAAAATAAAATAAAAGTGTTTTGTATACATACAACAAATATCTGTATACTCAGGTTTATACTTAAATGAGAAGTGCATATGACATATGTCTATTATTCACTTGCTGAAAATTTTCTAATAGATATTCCGAATGTGTAAAAAATTAGGAGATAAAATTTCTAAACATTAAATTGACAAAAAAAAAAAGGTCCTGGCAAGGTCGCCATGTAAGGATCGGCCTATAGGTGGTGAATGAGACGAGTCATTTGTTCAATAGACAGGCGTTTAATGCTCATAGAGTGATACATACATACTGATTATATAGGGATAGGGTAAAGGTGTGTTCGCACACTACATAGGAAATATATTCCTGAAATAAGAAACATTTATTTGCAATACTATGGGATGCATTTTTTACAATTAATCGACCAAATTAACGCCGTTGAGTTTTGCCTTTGGCACTCTATTGCTTCAGTATGATCTTAGTAGATCCAACGATTTATTTCTAACTCAGTAATGATTTAATTTCATTAGTAGCGTATACTGATCAACACAATCAAATGCCTTCGTCAGATCGCAAACAACGCCGATAGCATCCTGTGCGGCCGCCCACGCAGAAAAATATGAGATATAAGGGTAACGCCTGCATCCGTCGTCGATTTATCCCTAATGAAACCGTATTGTTTGGCGTGGAGTTATTTTGTATGCTTTAAGGGTGAGAGCATTTGATTGAGTACCAAATATTTTATTTCGTGCTGGAATATTTTATTTCGTGCATGTTGGTCTGAAATTTGAAGGTTTCCTTGTTTCCCTACTTGAAGAGAGGTATCCGTTTACTGTGTTTCATGAGGTCTTGGAAAGCTCATTTAGCTCATTCTCCCATTTCTTTCTTGTGACCCACACTAGGCAAAGCCTGTATTGTGGGTGCCCTCTTTGGAAAATTACAGTTTTATGGTTTCTTACAACTATGTAATTAATTTATTATTAAATATCAGCATCCTAAGTTCTAAACAATAAAAATAAGTTTTCAAGTTTGTTTAGAAAAAACTGGTGGGGACACCGTATCGAACGTTTTCGCTAGATCCAGAAAAACGCTAATACACGATTTTCCCTCGTCCAGCAGGGTCAATACTCTCCGTACTAAGGCACCGACGGCGTCTTCAGTTGATCTCCCCGTAGAGTATATTGTTACTTTCCAGGAAGTTAATTAGACGTTTGCTAACCACATTTACCAGACTTTTCGAAAAGGTAGGAAGCAGCGAAATAGGACGTTAGTTTGAGGGATTGTCTTTTGGCCCTGCCTTGTGGATCGCACATACTGCCGCTATTTTCCACGTTGGGTAATTGGCCGCAAGCTATTCCGGATGCGGTACTCGATAATAGTTGCCGAATTATATCGCTTAGGGATTAAACAATTGACGCACTCTTTGAAGGGGACTTTTCGAGGGTGAACGATATACCACTACATTAGCAATGCCGGGTATTTCCAAAACAATACAGTTTGCTTCGATAATAGCAGGTTCAAAGGAAGTGGCGTTAAGATTATTTTTACATAGACTACAACTCTGCCAGCTTTGTTAATGAACTTGGTTGAATTGTGAATTGTGCCACCATCTATTGTTCCTACTAGTGAATAATCGTGGAGTATTATATCGTAGAAGTGACATTGGATACTTTGAATATTATACGTTAACACTTTTGCCTTTGAATTAGGGTGTATAAAGCACTCACATTCCTCTGGTAAATCTAATAAATGGCGCTTGATAACCAGAGTATTGTTTCAATTGTCAATTCATTCGCTAATTCGATTTTCAATAGGTTGGATTTTAGATCCCAAATATAGTTTACAAAGATATTGGTGTGGCTTTCATTCTTCATGTGCTTAAACAGGTGCATGCCACTTGTTCATCCGATAAACTGCAGGGAGGGGGGGAATAAAAAAAATAATAAAAAAAATCTGTGTCGCTCGCGAGGATTGTGAAACGTTTGTGAATCGTCCTATTCGAAAGATTTTTCGTTCATAAGGTCAATCTTGTAAAATTATTTGTTACTTGCAGCCATTAAAAAAAAATATGTTGATGGGGGAGATAAACTAGGAGACATATGTACGAGTACATGCCCCGCGGTATTTTACTATAGTAAAATGTGTACCGTGTTACCGTGTAAAAATGTCACAGGGCATGTTTCGGAACACTGTCTGTCAGGTTGCAGCAACATGTTACTGCAAATATATTCCCTAGTTTATCTCCAACTTTATTTATTTTGAGGTGAGTTTGAGGCTATGTTTATATCCGACAAAGCGTTTATCCTAATGTTATAGTTTTATTTTTTTATCTGTGGAAAAAATTACGCCCTCGAACAAAAAATTATTTGGTAAAGCTTGGTTAGGTACAATAATAATCTCAATAATAATAATATCTGTTCAATATTTTGCGAAATCCCCGATACCCCACATATCTACGCCAACATTTTGACTTTCATTTCCCCAGGGATAGCAATCCGAGATCCCACACGGTGTCTCTCCTTTCAACTCCTCGGCATAACACTGCCGCTTACGAACACTCGTTTAGGTTAAGGGCAATCCGACTGTGGAACGCACTTCCCTGCGCTATTAGGGAAAGTCCCTCAATTTTCACTTTTAAGAAAAGATTGAAAGTGCATTTCCTTTCTCTTCCGTAAATGGTACCATATTTATGTAGGTATATGTATGATTTATTATAGTTTATGTATGTTCATGCTATACATTGTATTTTATGTAGTGGAAATATATATATATTTTTATTTTATATTTGGTATAGTTTATATATATTTTGAAAGTAATTTGCGTCCGTATGTATAGTGTTATTGCGAACTAGGACTTTCCAGTATAATTAACTCTCCTGTCCTGCCTAGGTTTGCTGGAAGAAATCTCTTTTTAGAGATAAGCTCGCCTTTGCTTATTACATTACTTTTAATTGTCTGTAACTTTATATTATCTATGCAATAAAGAATAAAGATAAAGTAATCTCATTTAGTGTCCCACTGCTGGGCAAAGGCCTCCCCTAACTCAGACCAATCCTCCCTGTGCTGTGCTGCCCCTCCCAGTTCGGCAAAAACCTGTCCAGGTCGTCCCGCCATCGACGCCTCGGCCTGCCTCTATTTCGATGGCCATCAGTGGGCACCTATTCGGTGGTCAGTTTGCCCCATTTTTGGGGATACATGCGGCACACGTGTCCGGCCCAGTCCCACTTCAGCCTAGCGGTCTTTGCGCCAACGTCAGCAATGCCAGTGATGGAGCGCTGTGTCGTGTTTCTAACATGGTCGGTCAGCCTGACACCGGTTACACTTCGCTCCATCGCTCTTTGGCAAACCTTGAGTTTGGACTTCTGGATCTCCGTCAGCGACCAAGTTTGAGCACCGTATGTTAGGATGGGCAGGATACACATGTCGATGAGTTTTCGCTTCAGTGACAATGGAAGGTTGCCCTTCATCAGCTCTTTCATGAACCAGTTGCTCTTCCAGGCGTTAGATATGCGTCTATCGATTTACTTATCCTGCCTGTTTTCGAAGGATACTAACTGGCTCAAGTAGATATATTCGTCGACATACTGTATTTCCTGCCCATCAACCTCAACCCTACGTTTCGTGCTATTGGTCATGACCTGCGTTTTTTTCCTATTCATCATTAGTCCAACCTCAAGGCTTGCGGTGCTAAGGAGTTGTAGCATTAATTGTAGTTCAGCTGCCGTTGACGCGAATAGGACAATGTCATCGGCGAAGCGAAGGTTTGTGAGCCTTCTTCCACCAACAACAATGCCCTTGTCTTGATATGGGACCGCTAGCTGTTTAAATATCTCCTCGAGGGTACCGGTAAACAGCTTTGGCGATAGAGGGTCGCCCTGCTTCACACCTCTATCTATATTGCATGTTGGTCCAGATGACTGCAACTTTATATTGGCAGAGCTATTGTTATATATAGTTTTGATAATGTTAATATAAGTGGAGTCTATATTTTGGTTATGGAGAGCTTTGAATATGGAATCATGAGTGATGCAGTCGAATGCTTTAGAGTAATCCACATAGGCTAGGTAGAGGGGTTTATTGAATTCGTTATATTTTTCGATGATTTGATTGAGAGATTGGAGATGATCTGTTGTTGAGAATGCTGGGCGGAACCAAGCTTGTTCGGGTGGTTGGTGAGAGTCTAATTTGCCAGCAATACGTGATTCGATTATCTTGATGAACAATTTATAAATGTGGGAAACCGGACTGATTAGGCGATAGTTTCCGATATCGGATTTGTCGCCGTTTTCATGGAGTAGAATAATATTTGAATGAAGTAATTTAGACGGGAATTGGCCTTTATATAATAGAGTGTTGCACAAGTTTGTTAGGTGAGTAATTAATGCGGTTTTTCCTATCTTTAATGCTTCTGTCTTGATACCATCTTCTCCGGGGCTCTTATCATATTTCATACTCATAAGAGCACGATTGACCTCAGAGCCTGAGATGGGAGGGATGGAATCTGGACAGCAGTATTCGGCATCAAAGGTTGGGTCCGTCTTTAGTGAGTCCGTATATAATGTTTTGTAGAATGATGTGCAGATGTCCACTCTATCTCTATTGCCTTGCGTAACACCATTTTGGTCCATTAACCGTGTGATCCAGGTTTTGTTGTTATTGATTCCTTGTTTGGCTACTCTAAGGGATCTGTTTTTCTCGATTGCCAATCTCGACAATAATAATAATGTTCTTTATTCCAGTAATATATGTTATCTCCACATTAAAACCTTATTACAAAATCAGAATATAAGATAAAATAACACTCTAAAAATTTCAATCAGGATACAACAATTTAGCAACCTACTTTAAAACCAAAGTCTTCATCAAGATTACATATTGCAGAGATCGCGCGGCGCACATGACGATGTTGGTCCACACACATACATGTCCAACCCACCCTGGCAGGCGCGCCGATGCTGGCTGTACCCTCGTTTGGTGTTGTTGCACCACTGCGTCAACTGTTTGTAAAGGCACTAAACAGTTGACGCTTCAGATCGTCACTGCAGCGGTGAAAGCGTCGCGCCAGCATGTTTGCCTTGACACATAGTGCTCGACGTTGCTCAATGTTCCTGTCGTCTTTTATGTCGTAGTCTATTATATGGCCGAGACATTTCTTCATCACCCCGCGAGTGGGTGCTTGATGATTAAGAAAGGAAGGATGTCGGTAGAGGTGTTTTTGGAATTGAAAACCATTAAAATGGATTTGGTGGCGTTCTATACCATGGTATTCTGCTGGGCATACTCTTCATAGGTATCTAAAATACGACGCATCAGGCATACATAGCTCAAGTGGCAAATTGTTACAACCCCCCCTCGGCATTTGAAATAACAATGAATGAACCCTACGAGTTTCCCGAATGATTCTATGAAAAGTAAATTTAAAGATATGATGATGATGATGTCCTCCAAGCCGATACGGCTACGGCGACTGCCAAAGACCTAAAGCGGGCGTCGCTGGTGTGCCCGAATGTGGCTGACGTAGCCAATCTTGGCTTTAAACGTTTTTCCACAGGTTGCACATTTAAGTGTGCCGTTCTCACAATTATAGTTAATGGCTGCAGGTGTTCGAGCCGTGGCTTCATCTCGCTTCTTGTCCAGGTCAGCGCGACGCCGTGCTTCGAATTCAAAAATCTTCTTTTGTGCAAGATGCCTCCATTCTGGTCGCTGGGCTGCACGATCTTCCCAGGTGTCCGGGTCTATGTCGCAGCGCTTCATAAGCCTCTTTAACACGTCTTTAAAGCGTAGAAACTGGCCACCTTGCTTGCGCTTGCCTTCTTGGAGCTCTGCATAAAAGACGCGCTTAGCCAGCCTCTCGTCGGGCATGCGGGAGAGGTGTCCGCACCAGCGCAGTTGTCGCCGTATCAGATAGGCTTCAATACCGCCAACATTCGCTCTGCGTAGCACCTCTGTATTGCGAATGCGATCAGTCCATTTGATATGCAAGATATTACGAAGACACTTGAGGTGAAACCTATCCAACGTCCGGATGTGCCTCCGGTACAAACACCATGTCTCCGCTGAGTACAGAAGATTTGGCAGCACCGTAGCCATGTACACTGCGATCTTGGTAGTCCGACTTATATCATGCGAACGGAACAACCTCTGTTCCAGCTTCCCGAAAGTCGCTGAAGCAGCGCCGATTCTGCTGTTGATCTCAGCGTCTAGGTCTCCACGAGATGTTATCGTGCTTCCCAGGTATCTGAATTTTTCTACTTGCTTCAGAGTATCTCCTCCTAGGCTTATTTTTAGTGCACGACTGGGCGTTTGAAGTGTTTCCAGGGACATAACTTCCTTTTTATTAACACTAATTTTTAGCCCGTACCTACAGCAAGCTTCATCGAGTTTAGTCATCAGCTCTTGTAGACCTTCTGAGGTAACCGCCACAAAACACAGGTCGTCAGCGTACATTATCTCTGTGATGATACAATGAGAGACTTTAGTGTGCGCCCTAAGTCTAGATAGGTTGAACTGCTTTCCATCCATCCGGAAGCGGATATAAATGCCTTCTGAAGTGTCTTTCAGGGATTCTCTAACCACCACGGCAAAATACAAGCCGAACAGAGTGGGTGCCAAAACACATCCCTGTTTGACTCCACAGGTAACGGAGAAAGACTCTGTCTGTTCGCCATTTGCTGAAACGCAACAGGTCATGTCATCGTGGAGGAGACGAATGAGCCTTATAAACTTTTCCAGGCACCCATACTTCTCTAGAACCAGCCATAGGGCTTCGCGAGGAACGCTGTCGAATGCTTTCTCCAAATCTACGAAGCAGATGTGGAGGGGTTGTCTTTGCTCTTTTCTTTTCTCTTGTAGCTGCCGCAGACTAAAGATAGCTTCACTTGTCCCTCGTTCTGGCCTGAAACCAAACTGGCTTTCTGGTAGTATTTTTTCGGAGATTGGTATAAGCCTTTGATTTATTCGAAAAGAAAATGGATGAAGTGTTGATTAAAATCAGCGATAAAAACATTTTTTTTTAAATTTGTGGTGATTTTAATGTTAATCTGTTAGAGGATAATAATATTTGTACTAGATTAAAATCTTTATTTTTATGTCACAACATGAACTATCTGTTTTTGGAGCCTACTAGAATTACTGCAACATCTGCTACCTGTATTGACAATATATTTACTAACATTACGCCCATTTTCAAATCGGTCATCAATAAATTAACCTCTGATCACTCTGGTCAGATAGGTATATTCAATATTAAAATAAAAAAGGACCAAAAAGAGGATATTACATGTGTGCCCGTTAGTGACACTCGGCTTGAACACTACAGGAATAATAGATAAACTATGGGAAATACCATACAGTGACGATCCAAATTTGTTGTACAACTCAGTATTTAATCTTGTCAAAAATGAATATGATACGGTATTTAAATCAAAAACTATAAAAGTTAATAACAAAGCTTTGTTTAGTGATTGGGCGACAGTTGGAATTCATAGGAGCAGACGAAGATTATATGAACTCTATGAAGAGAAATCATATAACAAAAATACGGCTTTTCTAGATTATGTTCGTAGTTATTCAAAAATGTTTAAACGCGTTTGTGCCGTAGCTAAATCTAATTTCATTAAAAACAAAATTGAATCTAGTAGCAATGTAATGAAAACGACTTGGCAAATTATAAACAGAGAGACTGGAAAGGCCAAAGCTACACATAATAACTTCAAGCTTAAGATAGATAATCAATTGCTAAGTACAGACCTAGAAGTAGCAAAAGCTTTCGAAAATTTCTTTACGGACATTCCAGTTTCAACAACCAAGTCCTTAAATTCATCTCCCGCTGCTGCTGAATCTATACTTAAACAAAACTTTGAGGAATGTAAAACAGATTTTAAATTTAGGCACGTAAATAATGAAGACATTGTAAAAGCGTTTCAATCCCTGGAAATGAAAAAGACAGCTGACACCCATGGTCTATCAGTAAAAATTATTAGTTCCATTGTAGATTGTATTGCACCTCACCTTTGTTGTATATTTAATCAATGTATAGATAATGGTGTGTTTCCTGACTTGATGAAACTAAGTAAAGTTATACCTTTATTCAAAGCTGGTAGTACATCAGACCCCACCAATTTTAGACCCATATCGATACTACCAACGCTTAGCAAAATATTTGAAAAACTCATACTTAATCAATTGCAAAGTCATTTTTATCTCAATAATTTAATTCATATTGCTCAGTTTGGTTTCACAAAGGGTCGTTCAACAGCCGAAGCTGGTGTTGAACTAATCGACAATATTTTTGATACCTGGGAAGACGCAATGGATGCAATAGGTGTCTTCTGCGATCTATCCAAGGCTTTTGATTGCGTCCATCATGACACTCTTGTCAGGAAGTTACGCCATTATGGTGTAAAAGATCAGGCACTTGGCCTTCTGGAGTCATATCTAACAGATAGGGTTCAGATGGTCGATGTTAATGGGAAAAGATCACCTGGGTCTTCAATAAGTATGGGCGTACCGCAAGGTTCAATTCTTGGTCCTTTCTTGTTTTTAGTATTATATTAATGATTTACCTTACCTTGTTAAAGCAAAACATGGGTTAGTATTGTTTGCCGATGATACTTCTTTGATATTTAAAGTTAAAAGACAGCAATCAAATTATGACGAGGTAAACAATGCTATCTCTAGTATAGTGAACTGGTTTACTGTTAACAATTTATTACTTAATGAAAAGAAAACTAAATGTATTAAATTCGTGCTACCCAATGTGAACCCGGTAACTACAGACATATTTATAAAAGGACAGAGATTGGACCTTGTGCAGTCGACTGTCTTTTTGGGCATTACTTTAGACGCCAAACTACAATGGGATCCTCATATAAATAAATTGTCGAACAGACTGAGTTCGGCAGCGTTCGCAGTTAAAAAAATTAGAGCTCTTACCGACGTAGACACCGCTAGACTAGTCTACTTTAGTTACTTTCATAGTCTAATGACCTATGGTATTTTATTGTGGGGTCACGCTGCGAATGCTAATAGTATATTTATTCTGCAGAAACGGGCTGTTCGTGCAATTTATAGATTAGGGCCTAGAGTGTCACTGAGGGAAAAGTTTAAAGAAATCAATATTCTGACATTTGTGTCTCAATATATCTATGACAATCTTGTGTATGTAAAAAGAAACATAACTAATTTTCAGAAGTACAGTGATATACACAATTTTAATACTAGAAATAAAGACAAGTTGGTTGCTTATGTAAGCCGACTACATAAAATTAGTAATTCTTTTAAAGGCAATTGTATACGCTATTACAATAAGGTCCCTACTGATATTAAAAACTTACTGTTCAGGCCTCTCGGCACCCAATGACCTCGCAGGGGCCCATAGCTACGAGGTAGCGTAGCGATCGGATGCCAAGAAGTAAGAACGTCGGCGATTCACCGAGCTAAAGTAAATAGATTCTATCTGACCTGGTCTGTGCTTCGTTCCCGTCAAACTCCTGTCTCTCTGCAAGGCCTGGGTGCACCCTAGGCTCTTCTTGGTAGACAGGTTCTTCAGCCAACCAGGTATGGCTGGCAGGCCAGCTTCGACGAGCACAGTGTTCCAACACAGGTTATGTTACGTAAATGCGAACTTTATCTGGTTCGGGGAACCACAATACACTCAGCTATATAGACAATCCTGAGGGGAGCCCGAATACAATTCCAGATGGCTTACGATTTAATTTCAATGCCCAAATCAATACGCGTCACATTGCGGGGGCTTTTCGTCTGTCAGTTGTCAAAAACTGCTAGGTTGGCAGCTCCGTCAAATTCAAAATGGCCGTTCCGAAAACCATCGATCGAGTATCGATTCTGAATCGAACAATCACCCGCCCGGACAGGCACCCACCTGTCCCTTAATCTACGGGCAGCCGAGACAACGTTGCTACCGCTCGTTTTAGAACCGAGCCTCCTACTAGAACCTCTGCAGACCGGGGCGTCCCGTCCTTGCCAGGGAACAAGTTAACAATGCGCCCCCTGCGCCAACGTAGTGGCGGTAGGTTAGCATCCTTAACCAGCACGAGGTCACCAACACTAGGGGGGCTGGTTTTGTCAGTCCACTTAAGGCGCTGTTGTAAGATATGCAGATACTCGAGCGACCAACGCTTCCAGAAATTCTGAGTAAACTGCTGCAACATCTGATACCTTGACAACCGATACAATTTCACTCCCTCGAAGGGGTGCTCGGGCAACGCGTTAAGTGGCTGTCCTATCAAGAAATGGCCTGGGGTCAGAGCCTCCAGGTCATTTGGATCCGAGCTGAGCGGACACAACGGTCGCGAATTGAGAACGGCCTCGATCTTACAAAACAATGTCGCGAGCTCCTCAAAAGTCAGCGCGGTCTGACCTACTATACGCCCTAAGTGCGTCTTCGCTGACTTAACTACGGCCTCAAAAATCCCACCCCAGTGGGGGCAACTCGGTGGGCTGAAGGTCCACTGTATACCCCGACGGGAGAGGGCCGTTCCAACATCCACTTTATTTACATTCAAAAAGTTGACTATCTCTCGTAAGTATCGTTCCGCACCGACGTAGTTAGTGCCGTTATCAGAGCGGATCAAAGTTGGAAGTCCCCTTCGAGAAACAAACCTATCCAAACAAGCAATGAAAGCCTCTGTCGAGAGATCAGCAACGAGCTCGAGATGTACCGCCTTGGTGGATAAACAAACAAACACACATGAGCTATACCGGTCCAGCAGAAACCCGGCGTCAGGGTCCTCAGCCTTCTGGGTAACATGCACGGCCGCTCTGGGGCCATGATCCGAAGATACTACTACATGGCTGTGGGGCCAGTCCGATTCTCTCCTGGCAAGCCAGGGTGGTCCCCACCACAAATGGTGTCTAACGAGTTCAGGAGCCCGACATCCCCTGGATGCACAATCAGACGGGTTCAATTCTCCTGGAACATGTCTCCAGGTCAGTGGGACCTCAGACGACACAATCTGGGAGACATGGTTCGCAACAAAAACCTCTAAGTTATGGACCGAAGCCTTCAGCCAGCACAAAACAATCTGGCTGTCTGTCCACGCGTACACCGTATCCTCCAAAACCACTGACCCACGCAACACTGTTAGAGTGTGATTCAAAAGTTTGGTCAAAAGAGCAGCCCCGGACAGTTCCAGTTTTGGAATCGTCATCCTTGTCCGAATAGGCGCTACCTTGCTTTTTGCCAAAACCAAACGCACGTCGACCTCCCCGGTGGAGGTGACGGTTCGCAAATAAACCGCTGCCGCAAACCCTCGTTCAGAGGCATCACAAAACCCGTGAAGGGTTGCCCTGTAATCCCCAGCAGGGACCAATTTCCTCGGCAGCGATACATTATTTATATTGAGGCCCAACCATTTTGCTAAATCATTCGATACAATGCAGCCCTGAGCTCCAGAATCTAATAGGGCGCGAACGTATGTTGGGTTGCCCGCCAAATCCCAAACAAGCACAGAGGCGATCGGTAACACCACCGTCTCCGGTTGGGGGGCAACAAATTGTTGGGCCGCAAATTCCTAGCGAGGACCCCCGGGGCCCCACTGTGCCTGTAACCGATCAGGTAGGCAGCTATACGCCAGCGGGTCCCACTGTACAAATGGCCCACGCGCCGGTTCCATTCCCAACCTACGATTCCCCTTAAAGGGGGGTGGGCGTGAATTCAATCGTGGCCGCTCCATGAGCGGGGGGGACATCACATGCGACCGACGAGGACGAGGCGACGAGCGGGGCGACAACTGAGGCGGCGTCCGAACCGCACCCGCATAGCTCGAAGTTGTCCCATGCCACCCGCCCGTTACGGCCTGCTCAACACACCCAACGTGCCGCTGAGTCGGATGCTGAGTCGCAACCGAGAACTCAGGGCCCCCCATGTGATGACCCTGAGTGCGGCCCTGCACCCCTGGGTGGCCGCGTGCTTGTGGCCCCATTGCCCGCTGAGTCGGATGCTGAGTCGCAACCGAAAACTCAGGGGCCCCCATGTGATGACCCTGAGTGCGGCCCTGCACCCTTGGGTGGCTGCGCGCTTGTGGCCCCATTGCCCGCTGAGTCGGATGCTGAGTCGCAACCGAAAACTCAGGGCCCCCCATGTGATGACCCTGAATGCGGCCCCGCACCCTAGTACTACCCTGTGCACGTGGGGACGCTGGCCCCTGAGTTGCGCTCCAAGTCGCAAACAAATTCTCAGGGCCCCATTCCGTATCACCCTGGGTACGGCCCGGTGGACGTGGGGACGTTGGCTCCTGAGTTGCGCTCCGAGTCGCAAACGAATTCTCAGGGCCCCACGCCGTGTCACCCTGGGTACGGCCCTGTGGTGGCTGTTGGCCGGCCGGTTCATGCACAACAGATTGTTGTGGGCCCCACCACAATATCCGCACATTCTTGTGCGCGTGCAGTACCTAGCCATGTGTGGCCCGAGGCACAGGAAACACCAGCACCGCTGCTTGGCCATCCGGCGCCGTCCCTCAACCCTAAGTTCCCCGAACTTATTGCAATCGGCCACAGCATGGCCAATCTGCCTACAACATGGGCAGGTCTCACTATGTGGGGTCAATGCACTCACAGTCCCATACGACTGCCGGTTGGTGCGGTCCTTCCTCGTCGGAGGGCCCCTACTCACAGCGCTCCCGGCAGCTCTCTGTGGCTCCGAAGGATGGGTGACCGTCAACCCCAAATTCTCTGCCCGTCGAGCCTCCTCTTCCAAAAATCCGACCAAGTCGGAGAAGGCGGGCAGCTCCTCGGCCGACCTCCCGTGAGACTGTTCGAAACGAGTCTGCACGTCAGCGGGTAGGCGGGAAAGTACAATGTACAGCAGTAGGTACGACCATTCACCAACCGGAAGTCCAAGATTCTCTAGGGCCTTGGTGTCGGACAACAACGGGTTCAAAACCTCCGTCTGTATGGCCCCGACCTTGTTCACAACCGGGATGCTAAACAAACGGTTCAGTTGGGCATCGGCCAACCTCCGTTTGTTGTGGTAACGTCTGACCAACAATTGCCTGGCCGTTTCATAGTTACCCTCCGTAACTGTCAAATGAGCGACCAGCTCCCTGGGCTCACCCCTCAATGCTGCCACCAGCTGAGCCATTTTGACAGACTTGGTAATGTCCGATCGCATGTGCACCAAACTGTCGAACAGATTGATGAAGCTCATCCATTCACCGGACACTCCGTCAAAAGTAGGCATAGTTATAACGGGTAACCTGGTCCCCGATCCCTGATGCGGCAGAGGTGCTTCAATGTCACCACCATGGCTGGACTCGCGCTGCCTACGTATGTCCGCAGCCTTCTGCGTGATAGCAGCTGCCATCTCCATACACTGGTCGACATCCCCTAGCAACCGTGACAGCCTGTCAGGTGCGCAACCATCAACTGATTCCGCCTGCGCGGACAATTCGAGCACCCTGTTGTAGCGTTCCTTAACGTCCATAGACCGCTCCAATACCACATCATGCCTATCTAAACGGTCTATCAGACCGTGTGCGGAGGAAAACCATCTGAGTTCCTTAGAAACACCCTTCTGTATTTCAGATAACGACATGATCGGAACGATACTTACTCACAATTTGCAGTAACTCAATTATATTGGACCCTCCAGTCTACAACCCAAACGAGGGAACCCTAAACTATAACTTAAACAATGCTGATTTCCCCAAACAATAGAAACCGAGTTTTATATCTACACAAATTCTGTAAACAACAATTTAGTTTCCCTATATCATATAACACACACACAGATAGTCAATATTAGTTCAAGTTATAAATTGCTATAAACTGAAAACAATGTCATAGCCTGCTATCAATAAATGTAACTACCTATGTTAACCAAACATTCATTAGCATTACTAGACCACTAATAGATTGACTAACTGGTAATTGGTACTTCAATGCAAATTTCAATTCACCTACAATGTACCTGTAATGTAATTACTATTCTGAGTCACATCTCAGTACAACTGGTCATTTAGGGAAAATCTGTCTGTCTACTACCAGCAATAGACTTATAGCTTACAATACTACCTATGTGGATACAGGAACAACACCAAGTTAGCTAATAACCGCCTATACCTACAGATTGATAGTCCCAAATCGTGGGTTCCCGGAGCCCTTGACGGCTGCAAATCTCAGGAAACCACGCTCTTGCTACCAAAATGTTCAGGCCTCTCGGCACCCAATGACCTCGCAGGGGCCCATAGCTACGAGGTAGCGTAGCGATCGGATGCCAAGAAGTAAGAACGTCGGCGATTCACCGAGCTAAAGTAAATAGATTCTATCTGACCTGGTCTGTGCTTCGTTCCCGTCAAACTCCTGTCTCTCTGCAAGGCCTGGGTGCACCCTAGGCTCTTCTTGGTAGACAGGTTCTTCAGCCAACCAGGTATGGCTGGCAGGCCAGCTTCGACGAGCACAGTGTTCCAACACAGGTTATGTTACGTAAATGCGAACTTTATCTGGTTCGGGGAACCACAATACACTCAGCTATATAGACAATCCTGAGGGGAGCCCGAATACAATTCCAGATGGCTTACGATTTAATTTCAATGCCCAAATCAATACGCGTCACATTGCGGGGGCTTTTCGTCTGTCAGTTGTCAAAAACTGCTAGGTTGGCAGCTCCGTCAAATTCAAAATGGCCGTTCCGAAAACCATCGATCGAGTATCGATTCTGAATCGAACACTTACCTTTAGACAAGTTTAAAATAATAATAAAACAGAAATTGTATAAAAAAGGTTACTATAGGATATCTGATTACTTAGAGGACAGATGTCCATGGGAATAGATTGTTTGAGTAACAGGCTGTTTCGATATATAATTAGCATTCATTTTGTAATTTGACAATATTTTATTTAAAAAAGGAAACGCAAAAGATGCGACGACTGTGGAGTTTCTTCGGTGAGCTCTTCTCCACAGATTCCGCCATTGTGTTAGTGAACTCACCCAAAAAAATGTAATGACGGATCTAAGTGATGTAACAACATCCTATGGAAATAAATGATTTTTGATTTTGATTTTGATTTGATTTTCATCAAGCGTGGGTGGTTCACTTAGTTCAGTTGCTTCGGGAAGTTTTCGGAGTCCTCTAATGTGCTGCAGATCAGCTGCCCGGTCTACATTCAGCAATTGATTGAAGTGCTGCGCCCACCGATCAAGAACGTCTTTTTTCGTAGTAAACCGCTGAGTATCGTTCATAGACTTCAATGGCACATTTATACGAGGCGCACTTCCGACTAGCTTACTTACTTCAGCATGAAACAAACCAAGTCTATTGTGCTGGGAAAGCCAGTTGATGTAGTCAGCCTCTTTAAAGATATAACCAACTAACCATTGATTTAATGTCAGACGGAATTAAACCCTTACGTATTTTTTTATTGGAATATTTCTCCAATTGGAAAGATTCTAATACCAACGATTGCGAATATCTTATTTAGATGATTTGGCCAAAGTAGTGTGTGATCGTCTATGGGTAGGACTGTAGAAGTTGTGATAGTAATAACCTAAAGTTTTTTTTAGAGTGGTTTTGGTTAAACAGTATCCTCAAGAGGTTCCTCAGTCAGTGATGAATATAAGTGACATAAGAATATTGATAAGCATCGAGTCCATGCTTATTAGAATAAATTTCTAAGTAAAAACCATTTAAAAGATATTTCGATTACATGTGTTTATAAAGGAAGGTTTGTGCTAGAGCTCACGGCCAGAAGGGCCACGGGCCCTAGGGAAGGGCCCCGCTGTAATGGTACACGAGAGTCAGTACATTTGATACTTCATTTTGCGTGACAGAGGGCTAGCCCATCGCCGCGCTGTTTTGAATAAGAGAATCGGTTCATATAACGTTTAGGGTTTTGCGTAGCTCAGGGTAAGTTAGCAAAAAATAAAGAGCCGACGCGTGGTTTGGTTCCAGGAACAGAGTTCAGGTCAAGTTTTTTTGTCGCATTCCTGCGAGATGTGTAGGGATCAGAGCCGATTTGGCTGCGCGCGAAATAAATTATGAATAACTAAATAATGGAAGGTTATTATGGAACGATACGGAGAAAGCTATTCTGTTGATTGCAAATATACAATTGCGTTTGGTTGGTATGAGATGGCGAGTTTGACACGACTAGTATGAATAGCATTCTAGTGGTCTTTGTCCAGCGCGCTAGCGGTCGGGAAGGCTTAATTAATCGCAACAAGCTTTTATGGTCAGCGATCAACAGATTTTGTGTATCGGCCATACCGAATGACTTGAGTGATAACCTACGGTTGATCATAGTGAATATGCGTACACACAATTTGTAGAACGGCGGATCTGCATGGCATGGTTGAAATTAGATCCTGTGTAGTTAGTGATAAGAAGCTTAGCTTGGGCAGAGCGTGTTCGCAAAGGACGCCATTTTTTTTTCAGACATGTGGGTGGGTGGTCTATAAATACGATTGCGGGGGAAGGGAGAGCATTCAGTCTCAGCGTCTAGCTACTGTGACAGTCGTCTTTCAAATTCTAAACAGTTTTGGTCTGCCGTCTTACGCGTCTGAACTAGACGAATTGTGATTGCGAAGTTACAGTGGTTTTTCGTGAGTGTCTGAAGCGTCGAGATATACCTCGGTTCCTATCCTTTATATCAACCTACCCCAAATTCCAAAACTATCCTTGGGTCGTTAGATAAGAACTTGTAGGTAACTGATCTGAGTCTGAGTCTGGGCTTGGAGCGACCCTAAATTCCTTTTTCCTTCACCATAGGGTTCCTGGATTGGCTCTTAGGATATTCGCGGGCTAATCCTCTCCTCATTCCTTTCGAGTAGCGAGTTTTGAAATTCCCACACACACAGTCATTAAACATACAAGCACATTCAAATCAAACTCAACCATTTTCGAGTGGTGTCGATGATGGACATGGTATAACACTAGGATTTTAGACTAGGCTAGACAGGAGTTTAGTTGCGGCTAAACCTAGGTTGGCAGGGCATAGGGAGACTGTTTGATCGATGAGGTTCCGCGGATGGAAATAACAAATTCAGAACAAAATTAAACCGGTGTCAATACAGATAACCTATCCTGTTGATATTTTGACATTTGAGTGTTATCGGGGACGCGCGATGAGATCAAATTACAGTCTAAAGTTCATTGTTATGACCGGGTAGATTGTTTTGCCTTGCCTTGGGTCAGTTTGGATTCAAGTTGCATCTTTAAATTAAATGTAAATTTCGCTGGAGGTCTAATGTGTAGGCTGAGTCAATATATATGATTAGGCTCAGTCGAGGACGTGCTGAGGCTAGTGGAATTCATAGTTCGGTTTTTATCGAACTATGCACTTCGCTATGGTGAGGGTTAGATCTCCTAAAGCGCTAATGACAACGTTTCGATAACATCCAGCTCAAATTGCGCAGAGTTGAAGGTTTCACAACGTTACGGACCTTTTGACGTAACCGCTAGTTCAAACCCATTTCGGAAAATCAAATCGCAATTGTGTAAACCGGTCTTTTCGGATCGTTATTGCCGTGAACTAATTATATAATTGGAACCACCACAAGTCGCTACTAGCGAGCACATGAAATATCATTGAGTACTCACGTCGTAAAACTACGACGGATATCTATACGATATCCCAAACAAATATTACAAATCGTGGTCGACCACTAAAAGAAGTTCCAAGCGCCCATATATACAAAAAAATAAATGGTACCATCACACAAAATACAACAAAGATCGATCTGGCGCAATACACCGCTGACTGATGCGAATTACCGGCTTGCGGACATATATGCTTTCTCTGTCTAACTTGAAACTGTAACTTCCTGAAACAAACTTCGTTCGACTATTGTACGCCTAACGAACTTCTCAACGAAAGAGAAATTCGGACTTATCATTCTTAACTTACAAATTTTACAGCTGAATCGGGACATCTCTTTTTGGGGTAGGTAGAATAGACGATCATAGCTCCTGATAGCGGTGGCTCGACCTTAGCCGTTATGCCGTTACACCACATCCCCGCCCAACACCAGTAGAGGTCAACCGAGTTCTACGGACCCAAGACAGATGAAGTTAGATTTAGCTAAGCAAAATAAGCTTAAATTTTATAAAAAAATTGCTTACAACCACTCAATATTGTAAACACAATTTATAAGAAAACATAGAGTTAACTATGTGTTCATTAGTATGCTTTTTGGCGTTATCTTTCACCTGTTTTGGGGCCATCCTCCTCCAACACATTCCCATATACAATCTACGTGACTGCAATATTTAAGACTGCTGAAGACCTGGAATTAGCCAACTAAATACACCAGCACCAGCATATTCCTCTCGAGTTTGTTTCCCTGCCAATCAACTACAGATAGACTTTTTATGATATATTTTTATATGATTTGATATTGTGATTTCTCTCATCCATCAGTCCAATATGTTTGTTGACCGGTTACGGGATATTTTTATTTGCATATACTCGGTATTGAGGTTATCTTGAGAGACACGTCTCTCAAGTATTTCTCCAGCACATTCCCATATAAAATCTACGTGAATGAAATATTTAAGTCTGCTGAATATCTGGAATTAGCCAACTGAATACATCAGCACCCAAAGACAGTCTGAATCTACTCAAATCCCTCTCGAGTTTCCCTGCCAACCAACTACATATAGACTATTTAGGATATATTTTTATATGATTTGATATTGTGATTTCTCTCATCCATCAGTCCAATATGTTTGTTGACCGGTTACGGGATATTTTTATTTGCATATACTCGGTATTGAGGTTATCTTGAGAGACACGTCTCTTAAGTATTATTCCGTAATCATGTGGGTATTCATCCAGATATTTCATATATAAATTAATTTTAAGACATGTAAATTCAGCGTTACTACTTAGGTCACTAGATTGATAATGTAGCGTGTGTGTAGGTTTGATTCTAACGGATTTCAGGCCATCCATAGGCATTCTACAGCGAAGTAAACTTCACTCTAAACAGGGGCGATAAGCGTCCCTAAATGCTGCGACCAGGGTCTGTACTACAATGTCAAATCTATCCGAATTGTACAAATCCATCTTTTAATGGGGGTATGCAAGTAGTTCTCTAGTCCATGAGTAAGAAGAAGTCTAGGCACTATGTGCTTACGACAATAGAAAAATGGACAGCCTTTGGAAAATGGATAGCACAAGTTCGTCCGCCGTAACAATACAGTAAGAATGGTCGATCTTCTGAATCGGGGAGAATGACTGCTAATAAACCTTAGGCCGTGTAGAATTGAGTAGAGTGTTCTTAGAGTAATGTCAGCTTCTTGTAGGGTAAATTTGTATGTGTGTGTTTTGTGAATGACCAAGTAAATACGTCAATCTACATGCTATATGGTATGAGAATATGTTTGTCATTTAATGTAAAGTTAGGTAGGCCAACCAACATGATAGACGGTCAAGAAAAGAAAGATCAAAACAGCCACAATCAAAAGATATTTAGTTTGTTAGATAGTTTTATAAGTATTTAGGTATTTCAAGAGTGAGAAGGAAATAACGTAATTATTTGTAGTCTTACGAATTTTAGATACTTAATTGTTTTGTTACATAAACCTAAATAATTTTGTTTAGTCTCCCTACCTACATAACCTCAATTACGTAATTTAATCATTTAGCTAAAAGACAAACAAGAATAAGATCAGAAAAATAAAGCCTGGTTATTTAAAAGTCTGCGCAAAATGCATTTAAATTAAATCACGAGGACGAATTAATTGAAGACACATTAAATTGACGAATTTGAATACCGTAACATAAAACCCGCGGCATGAACGCAAAACAAAACCTAAAATTACAAGCCTTAGAACTATAAATAATCTTTCTCGTCGATGAATTGCGCATGATGATCCTCTCCCGCTTCGGCAGCCGAAAGTCTGGGACCTAGGACGCTTATCACATCTCTAGGTCTCACCAACAGAAGCAGTAAGAGACAATTCTCATTACAACGCTTACTTAACCAACAAATCACTAATGAATCACTATACACAATCACGCCTAAGTGTTTCTCTAAAAGTCTATAAAAGATTCAGTCCGAGACAACTCTTTATTTGAACGTAATTGTTCCTCAACACGAATGACATGAGAAATACAAATACTGTTATACCCGCACTTGTAATATTAACAACACGAAATATAATCGGAAGTCTATTCAGTGATCCTAGAATGAACGCGTGACTCTAATTCTAATATTTACACTCCCGGATTGGTCTTGAACTTGGTCTTGAACTTGGTCTTGAACTTGGTCTTGAACTTGGTCTTGAACTTGGTCTTGAACTTGGTCTTGGTCGTAGTGACCAGGATTTTGGGACTTGTTTGTTTAAGACTGATTTTTACTTTCTAACATGCTATATTGAAGTAGTTAGTAAGAAATAAGTACAAAAATGTAGACTATAACGTCTACAATTTGATGTTTGTGAAAACGGAGTAGAGTCTAAAAGGTTTTGGTTTCAGTATTTTCGTGGGTTCTATCGATTTAGTGTTGGTTTATAAGGGGACTTATACCTAGTATATTTAATATGTTATTTTATATTTTATTGCATTGAGAAGGGGTGGCTAAATAAATGTAAGAACTTTTAGACACAAAATCAGGCCAGCAATGGACAGAATATTTTTGACAACGGGTAGACCTGTGTGCGTTTGTGAAAAGCGGTGCTATTATCATAGGCCTGCTCAAGGACGGATGCATTTTTTTTTGATTAAATTTAAGGGGACTAAGGTACGTACGCATAACCACACCACATGTGGTGTCGAGGGTTTTTTTTTTCACCGTCCGAGTCTTGTAAGTGCCCAGCCCACATTTGGCTGGTTGGTTATATTTATATTTTGCGTGTTGGGTGCTGGGCTATAGCCTAAGCTGTGGGAGTGTGGGCAAGTTCTCAGAATGATTAAGTATCGTTACAATAGGGGCACATATCTTTGTACAACAATGGGCATAATTAAAATGACACAATTATTTATAACTGTGTGTTAGAATAAAGTAAATTATAAATAGGGATTATATTTTATTGAAGTGATGTCTGGTTGAGTTGTTTTGCAAGCGAGTGACAACGTCACCGGGGTCTGACCCAGATTTATCTTTCGATGCTAGTCCCTAGGTGTCCCAACCACGGTGTGCGGGATCGATGATAATAGCAAATAGTTACAGCATTGCTTCCACAAAGCCTAGGTCCGCTGTGATGAACGGATTATCAGAGGTCTCATAACTCGCGTACTAAATTTAAACCCTGCAGGATGGATGTCTTGATTGTAAAGGTCAAGATTGTCTACGGTGTGGAAGGTGAGAGCTCTACATCTTGGGTCTTTCCCGCTCTGTTCTGTAGGGCCACCGTTAGAACAGAGTGAATAAGGGTGATAATGGTCCATTGGTATCTTGCCTTATTTTATGTGTAAAACGTGGGGGTGAGCATCCGTACGGAACAAAATCATATTGAGCACTGGCTTGTCAATTGAATGCAACCATGATCATCACGTCAATAAATCATACTACTAGGTTGTAGAACCCTTGTGTAATTTTAGGGATTTTTCTTTAATGAGTTATTTTAATTATGTACACTAGAACTACTTAAAATTTTAAGGGAACATTGTGACGAAACAAACATTTAGTTTATTTCTCAGTAGGTATAAAAATATTTGTTTAAACATTCTCCAAAATGCGGATAAGCTATAAGAGCTATGAAATAAATTATGAATCATAAATTTAAAATGAACATGGTTTAACTATACCGTAGCTTTCAGTGGATATTGAATTCTGACCATTTCGCACATGTCTTGTTGTTTTGAAGTGACGCATTGACTATGGCTCATTCAATCGAAACTCATACTCAAGGGTGTTTAGTTAAGATATAGTTTAGTAGGTCAAATAGTATATTTTGTGTTGATTTGAAATAATAAAGGCAATTTGTATTCTCGTTTATTTGATAACTGATTAGGTTTGAGAAACGTTTGGTTAAGTGGCTAGTTTTTGTTCATATTTTGAGTAAACAAACCGTAAATTGTCGCCTAGACTTTTTCAGCGTTAGTCTGAAAGTGTGGGAATGACATGCTAGGAATTGGCTTGGGTTTGGGGCTTGGGGTTTGTAACAAAACCTTTTGACAGGGGGTTGTGGGGAGAGTCAATATCGGTCGATACGCGGGAATTGACATGAAAATTCGTGTTGTTAATATTACAAGTGCGGGTATAACAGTATTTGTATTTCTCACGTCATTTGTGTCGAGGAACAATTACGTTCAAATAAAGAGTTGTCTCGGACTAAATCTTTTATAGACTTTTAGAGAAACACTTAGGCGTGATTGTGTATAGTGATTCATTAGTGATTTGTTGGTTAAGTATGCGTTGTAATGAGAATTGTCTCTTACTGCTTCTGTTGGTGAGACCTAGAGATGTTTTTACTTAGAAATTTATTCTAATAAGCTCGGACTCGATGCTTATCAATATTCTTATGTCACTTATATTCATCACTGACTGAGGAACCTCTTGACGATACTGTTTAACGAAAACCACTCTAAAAAGAACTTTAGGTTATTACTATCACAACTTCTACAGTCCTACCCATAGACGATCATTCACTACTTTGGCCAAATCATCTAAATAAGATATTCGCAATCGTTGGTATTAGAATCTTTCCAATTGGAGAAATATTCCAATAAAAAAATACGTAAGGGTTTACTTCCGTCTGACATTAAATCAATGGTTAGTTGGCTTGGCTTTAAATTTACTTTTCATAGAATCATTCGAAAAACTCGTAGGGTTCATTCATTGTTATTTCAAATGCCGATGGGGGTTGTAACAATTTGCCACTTGAGCTATGTATGCCTGATGCGTCGTATTTTAGATACCTATGAAGAGTATGCCCAGCAGAATACCATGGTATAGAACGCCACCAAATCCATTTTAATGGTTTTCAATTCCAAAAACACCTCTACCGACATCCTTCCTTTCTTAATCATCAAGCACCCACTCGCGGGGTGATGAAGAAATGTCTCGGCCATATAATAGTCTACGACATAAAAGACGACAGGAACATTGAGCAACGTCGAGCACTATGTGTCAAGGCAAACATGCTGGCGCGACGCTTTCACCGCTGCAGTGACGATCTGAAGCGTCAACTGTTTAGTGCCTTTACAAACAGTTGACGCTTCACATCGTTGTGGTGCAACAACACCAAACGAGGGTACAGCCAGCATCGGCGCGCCTGCCGGGGTGGGTTGGACATGTATGTGTGTGGACCAACATCGTCATGTGCGCCGCGCGATCTCTGCAATATGTAATCTTGATGAAGACTTTGGTTTTAAAGTAGGTTGCTAAATTGTTGTATCCTGATTGAAATTTTTAGAGTGTTATTTTATCTTATATTCTGATTTTGTAATAAGGTTTTAATGTGGAGATAACATATATTATTGGAATAAAGAACATTATTATTATTGTCAAGATTGGCAATCGAGAAAAACAGATCCCTTAGAGTAGCCAAACAAGGAATCAATAACAACAAAACCTGGATCACACGGTGTTGTGAATAAAACACGATGGTTGGATAGTGACTGACTTTATTTATTACTACCTTCATATTATCACAACATCTCTTCCTTATAGAAAACAAGAAGTTTAATTAAGTAAATCAAAGTAAGTACATGATTATCCCATCACCAATGCTTTTAAACATAAGTACTTTCCGTACAACTAAACATACATTATTACAGCTATCGCATCATCTGCTTCTTTGAACTTAGTTTATGAATTCAACAATCACCATAGGTACATTTTACAACTAGCTATCTTAATTACTTACCTCTTTTTATTTTATATAAAATGAATAAAAAAAATGTATCGTTAGATATTTCTAGATTTCCTATACTTATTTAACTGCTAACAATTGTAACAAAGACAGAGCTTTGAGTTCTAAGTAGATAATTACCTACATATTATGCAAGTACTTAGGTATAGGTACATTAAAATACGCAGTAATTTTTAAAAATAGGCGCCTAAGTAGATATTCTTGTTATAAATTAAATCAAGCCTATTTATTCGTGTAATGTTTTTTAATAAGAGTGCGAGCCTGATGTGCAGCCTGTCGGACATGTTTGTGAGCGTCGTCCGGCCCCTGCTCGGCGCGCTCGTCGTCACTAACACCGTCGTTGTCTACTGGCAAAGCATCAGAAAATGACTCGCCACTACTAGCACTTTCTTTCATTTCACTTTCCTTATGTGAATAAGGATAGGAAGAATGTGCAGTTTCAGAAGGGTCTACTGTATTAATATGCTCGATTTTTAATAGATGGCGTCGATTACGCCTGTACCTTCTACCTGATTTGTCAAGGACAAAAAAGGACCGAGGTTGATCAGCTTTTGACTGAACACACATAGAACGCCTCCTATTATCATCAACAACAACTACATTATCACCCGGCTCCAACTCGGGCAGCTGTCGCGTATGCGCGTCATAGTTGCGTTTGCTGCACTCACGGTTGCGTATCATAGTGCTGTAATCTTGTGAGTTATCGCGGTCTGGCTGCAACTTCTCGTCGCACACTGGCGTGTTGAGACGGCGTCCCATCAGCAGCTGAGATGGGGACCCTAGCGCGTCTCGCGGTGCAGCTCTTAGATTTAAGAGACCCAAGTAGAAATCAAAATTGGAGTTTGCAGATTTATTTTTTAAGTCTTTCATAGTCCTAACCGCTCTTTCGCTTAAACCATTTGACTGCGCATAATTCGGAGAACTTGTAGTGTGCTTAAAACCCCATTCACCAGTGAATTTTTTAAATTCTTTCGACGCATATGCCTGCCCATTGTCCGTAATGAGCTCATGAGGTATACCGTACCTGGCAAATTGTTCCTTCATTACTGATACTACAGCCCTAGTTCCGATATTGTTCAATTGTGAATTGTTTACGAGCTTTGCGAGGATGAAGATGACGGTTTGTTTTATGTATCAACCATAGATGAGCAAGTATGTAACACGAATAGTAATAATAAATGGTATAAATCTTTGAATTTAGCTCCAAATGGCACGGAAATAAGGTTCAAATTAGATACCGGTTCCAACCTTAATGTTTTATCACTGTCAACATTTGAGAGATTAGGATTTAATTCAACTGATATTGAACCAAAAGTAATAAAAGCTCAATCGTTTTGTGGAAATTACATACCTGTACTTGAAACATGTACAATTTCATGGTTATATAAAAACAAAGTTTATAATCTTTTGTTTGTCATTTCTTCGCACGAATGCCAAAGTGTTTTAGGTAAGAATGCATGTGATGAGTTAGGGTTAATAAAGCGGATCTTATCAATCAGTATGGACCAATATAGTGAATTGTTTACCGGATTAGGAAAGTTGCCTGGAAGTTATAAAATTATATTAGAAAAGAATGCGAGCCCTTTCCTAACAGGGCACACAGTCGTGCCCTGTTAGGAAAATACCTATTGGTGTTAGGGATAAGTTATTGGATGCATTAAATAATATGGTACAGTTAGGTGTGATTCGGAAGGTGACTCATCCGACGCCATGGGTCAACGGCATCGTGCTGGCGCCTAAGAAGAGTGGTGAGTTGCGTCTCGACCCGCGACCTTTGAACCGCGTCATTCGGCGCGCGCACTATCCGCTGCCGACACTCACTGAGATCGCGACCAAGCTACAAGGGGCTAAGTTCTTCAGCAAGCTAGATGCTTGGTATTTCTCTACGAGATCGAGTCAGAAATGAGGAGATCCGTAGAAGAACCAAAGTTGCTGACATAGCCCGTAGGATAAGCAAGCTGAAGTGGCAATGGGCAGGCCACATAGCGCGAAGATCGGATGGCCGATGGGGCAAAAAGGTCCTTGAATGGAGACCACGTACTGGCAAGCGCAGTGTGGGTAGGCCACCTACGAGATGGACCGACGACCTGGTGAGGATCGCTGGATCTCGTTGGATGCAGGTGGCTACGGACCGGTCACGCTGGAGTGCGATTGGAGAGGCCTATGTTCAGCAGTGGACATTAACAGGCTGAAATGATGATGATGAAGCTAGATGCTCGATCTGGGTTCTGGATGGTCCAGATTGATGAGGAAAGCGCAGACCTATGTACCTTCGGTACTCCTTTTGGTAGGTATCAATTTTTGAGGTTACCGTACGGCATAAACTCAGCTTCTGAAGTATTCCATGCGAAGGTAAGGCAACTGCTGGAAGACCTGGAAGGTGTCGATTCCTTCGTTGACTATATAATCAGCTGGGGTTCGACCAAGGATGAACATGACTTGCGAATAAAATGTCTACTCGAGAGGGCTCGAGAGGTAGGTATACGATTTAACAAGGATAAGTGTGTATTTTGCGTCGAGGAAGTTACCTATTTAGGCCATACGTTCAGCGCGAGAGGTATGCATATCGACAAAAGTAAATTAAAAGCTGTGCAGGACATGCCGACGCCGTGTGACAGAGCCGGCCTTGAACGTTTTATCGGTATGGTTAATTACTTGTCGAAATGTATCGTTATTCCTCGTTATTCTGAAACAGTTGAGCCACTGCGAGGTTTGTTAAAAAGCATGCAGCGTGGTGCTGGGACGCTCAGCACGACAAGGCGATGGCGGCGCTGAAGGCAGCACTGTGCGCGGCGCCCGTGCTGGCGCTGTACGACGCGGCGGCGCCCGTGCTGCTGACGGTGGACGCGAGCGCTAGCGCGCTGGGAGCCGTGCTGCTGCAGGGCGGGCGCCCGGTAGAATTCGCCTCCACCACGCTCACCAATACTCAACGCAGGTACGCACAGATCGAGAAAGAGTTACTGGCTATCGTGTTTGCCCTGGAGCGTGTGACGAAACAAACATTTGGTTTATTTCTCAGTAGGTAGAAATATATTTGTTTAAACAATCTCCGAAATGTGGATAAACTTTGAGAGCTATGAAATAAGTTGTGAATCATAAATTTAAAATGAATATGGTTTAACTTCACCGTTGCTTTCAGTGGATATCGAATAATGACCATTTTACACATTTGTGATGTTGTTTTGAAATGTCGCATTTACCATGGCTCATTCAATCGAAACTCATACGTAAGGGTGTTTAGTTACGATATAGTTTGGTAGGTCAAACAGATGCGTAGTTAGTTCAATGATGGAAATACAGATGGCGGTCGATCGCCTTTAAATTCCAGATGGTTTAACTCAAAGTAGAACTTTATTCACTATAATTGCAATAAGATGTTTTATATAGAAAACAAATGAGTATTATTTTATTTAGATTATTTTATGATGTTTTAAAGTCTATTTCTAGTTGAACTGTGTGATCTAAAATATAAAGTGTGTATACGGTGTAGACCAGTAACCAATCAGAGCACTGAGTTTCGAAAGGAAATGAAACGAACCAATGAGAATGACTCGCAGAGTTTTACATGGTGGTTTGGCGAGCATGCCTGAAGTAGGACGTTTTGGTGGGAATAGAAAATATAAAAGTGATGGGTCGAGATGAAAGGGGGCTTTTTGTTGCTGGTCGTCGAGTGAAGTGTGAGTTAAGACTCAGATTGTATTTTCGGAGCGGGGAGGTGGAGGCTGGGGTGTGGCGATGCTGCGTGTTGTTTCCTGCTGTGGCCTCCGATGTCCCGGGAATAGATGGAGAGGGACCTAAGCGACCTAGGTCCTAGACTTCCGGCTGCCGAAGCGATCATGGGCAAGTCATCGAAGAGAAAGATTATTTATAATTCTAAGGCTTGTGATTTTAGGTTTTGTTTTGCGTTCATGCCGCGGGTTTTATTTTGCGGTATTCGGATTCGTCAATTTGATGAGTTTTCAATTAATTCGTCCTCGTGATTTACTTTAAATGCATTTTGCGCAGACTTTTAACTTACCAGGCTTTCTTTTTCTGACCTTATTCTTGTTTGTCTTTTAGCTAAATGATTAAATTACGTAATCGAGGTTATGTAGGTAGGGAGACTAAACAAAATTATTTAGGTTTATGTAACAAATAAGTATCTGAAATTCGTATGACTACAAATAATTACGTTATTTCCTTCTCACTCTTGAAATACCTAAATACTTATAAAACTATCTAACAAACTAAATATTTTTTGATTGTGGCTGTTTTGATCTTTCTTTTCTTGACCGTATATCATGTTGGTTGGCCTACCTAACTTTACATTAAATGACAAACATATTCTAATTCCATATAGCATGTAGATTGACGTGGTTACTTGGTCATTCACAAAACATACACATACAAATTTACTCTACAAGAAGCTGACATTACTATAAGATCACTCTACTAGATTCTACATGGCCTAAGGTTTATTAGCAGTCATTCTCCCCTTCTTAAGCCTCCGATTCAGAAGGTCGATCATTCTTACTGCATTGGAATTCGAACGAACTTGTGCTTTCCATTTTCCAAAGGCTGTCACTGCTTTGAGTACTATCTGGTTCATACCTTTGTCGTAAGCACGTAGTGCCTAGACTTCTTCTTACTCAAGGACTGGATAACTACTCGCATACCCCGATTAAAAGATGGGTTTGTACAATTCGGATTGATTTGACATTGTAGTACAGACCCTGGTCGCATCATTCAGGGACGCTCATCGCCCCTGTTTAGAGTGAAGTGTTACTTCGCTGTAGAATGCCTGTGGATGGCCTGAAATCCGATAGAATCAAACCTACACACACGCTACATTATCAATCTAGTGACCTAAGTAGTTACGCTGAATTTAAATGTCTTAAAACTAATTTATATATAAAATATCTGGATGAACATCCACATGGTTACGGAATAAAACTTAAGAGACGGGTCTCTCAAGATAACCTCAATACTGAGTAGGTGCAAATAAAAATATCCCGTAACCGATCAACAAACATGTTGGACTGATGGATGAGAGAAATCACAATATCAAATCATATAAAAAAAATAACCCAAATAGTCTATATGTAGTTGATTGGCAGGGAAACTAACTCGAGAGGGATTTGAGTAGGTTCAGATGGTCTCTAGGTGCTGGTGTATTCAGTTGGCTATTTCCAGGTCTTCAGCAGTCTAAATAATGCAGTCACGTAGATTGTATATGGGAATGTGTGGGAGGAGGATGGCCCCAAAACGATAGATAACGCCAAAAGCGTACTAATGAACACATAGTTAACCCTATGTTTTCTCATAAATTGTGTTTACAATTTTGAGTGAGTAAACACTTTTTATAAAATTTAAGCTTATTTTGCTTAGCTTAATCTAACTTCATCTGTCTTGGGTTCGTAGAACTCGTTTGACCTCATTTTCGTGTTGGGCGGGGTCGTGGGCCCTTCCCTAGGGCCCGTGTCCCTTCTGGCCGTGAGCTCTAGCACACACCCTCCTTTATAAACACATGTAATCGAAATGTCTTTTAAATGGTTATTTACTTGGAATTTATTCTAATAAGCACGGACTCGATGCTTATCAATATTTTTATGTCACTTATATTCATCACTGGCTGGGGAACCTCATGACGATACTGTTTAACCAAAACCACTCTAAAAAGAACTTTAGGTTATTACTATCACAGCGTCTGCAGTCCTACCCATAGACGATCACGATCACGGCCAAAGTAGTGGCCAAATCATCTAAATAAGATACTCGCAATCGTTGGTATTAGAATCTTTCCAATTGGAGAAATATTCCAATAAAAATGCGTAAGGGTTAAATTCCGTCTGACATTAAATTAATGGTTAGCTGGTTATATCTTTAAATTTACTTTTCATAGAATCGTTCGGTTAACTCGTGGGGTTTATTCATATTATTTCAATTACTTTTACTCGAGGGGTGGTTGTTACAAGCGATTCCACCAATATGTTTTTGGTAGGGCCGAGGTAATTGTAGAATCGGACCACAAGCCACTAGAGGCGCTGTTCCTTAAGTCCCTCGATTCTGTCCCGGCCCGTCTGCAGAGGATGATGCTCCGAGTCCAAGGTTATAGCTTTAAAGTCGTATACAAGCCGGGAAAGTACATGTACTTAGCGGATGCGTTATCGAGAGCAGCATTACCGGATGTAATGTTGGATAAATTATCAATTGAAATAGACGAGCAGTCTTGTTTCTTGCTTGAAAATGTTAGGTTCAGCAAGGAGAGATTACACGATATAAGGCAGGCTACACTAGAAGATGAAGAGTGTAAAATTTAAATAAATTATATATTAGATAAAAAGTTGGCCTTGTAATAAGTGTGATAGCATTGGAATACATCGACGGCGTATTGTTCAAAGACAATTTGGTGTATGTACCGCAAGAGTTGAGGAGTGAGATGTTGGCGCGCGTGCACGAGGGTCATCTGGGCATCGACCGCTGCAAGAGTCGCGCGCGGGACGTCATGTTCTGGTGCGGCATGTCGCGCGACGTGGAGCGTGCGGTGCGGGCGTGCCGAGTGTGCGCGGAGGCGGCGCCGCGACCCAGGCGGGAGCCTCTCATGCCACACAACGTACCTACCCTTCCGTGGTATAAAGTAGGCTCCGATATTTTTGAATTTGCAAAAAAAAAATACCTTGTGATAGTAGATTATTTTTCTAACTTCATTGAAGTGGCACAATTGAACAATATCGGAACTAGGGCTGTAGTATCAGTAATGAAGGAACAATTTGCCAGGTACGGTATACCTAATGAGCTCATTACGGACAATGGGCCGGCGTATGCGTCGAATGAATTTAAAAAATTCACTAGTGAATTGGGTTTTAAGCACACTACAAGTTCTTCGAATCATGCGCAGTCATATGGTTTAAGCGAAAGAGCGGTCAGGACTATGAAAGACTTTAAAAAAAAATCGGCAAACTCCAATTTTGATTTCTAGTTGGGTCTCTTAAATCTAAGAGCTGCACCACGAGACGCGCTAGGGTCCCCATCTCAGCTGCTGATGGGACGCCGTCTCAACACGCGTCTGCCAGTGTGCGACGAGAAGTTGTAGCTAGACCGCGACAACTCACAAGATTACAGCACTATGATGCGCAACCGTGAGTGCAGCAAACGCAACTATGACGCGCATGCGCGACAGCTGCCCGACTTGGAGCAGGGTGATAATGTAGTTGTTGTTGATGATAATAGGAGGCGTTCTATGTGTGTTCAGTCAAAAGCTGATCAACCTCGGTCCTATTTTGTGCTTGACAAATCAGGTAGAAGGTACAGGCGTAATCGACGCCATCTATTAAAAATCGAGCATATTAATACAGTAGACCCTTCTGAAACTGCACATTCTTCCTATCCTTATTCACATAAGGAAAGTGAAATAAAAGAAAGTGCCAGTAGTGGCGAGTCATTTTCTGATGCTTTGCCAGTACACAACGACGGTGTTAGTGACGACGAGCGCGCCGAGCAGGGGCCGGACGACGCTCACAAACATGTCCGACAGGCTGCACATCAGGCTCGCACTCTTATTAAAAAAACATTACACGAATAAATAGGCTTGATTTAATTTATAACAAGCATATCTACTTAGGCGCCTATTTTTAAAAATTACTGCGTATTTTAATGTACCTATACCTAAGTACTTGCATAATATGTAGGTAATTATCTACTTAGAACTCAAAGCTCTGTCTTTGTTATAATTGTAAGCAGTTAAATAAGTATAGGAAATCTAGAAATATCTAACGATACATTTTTTTTTTCATTTTATATAAAATAAAAAGAGATAAGTAATTAAGTTAAGATTGTTGAATTCATAAACTAAATTCAAAGAAGCAGATGATGCGATAGCTGTAATAATGTATGTTTAGTTGTACGGAAAGTACTTATGTTTAAAAGCATTGGTGATGGGATAATCATGTACTTACTTTGATTTACTTAATTAAACTTCTTGTTTTCTATAAGGAAGAGATGTTGTGATAATATGGAGGTAGTAATAAATAAAGTCAGTCACTATCCAACTATCGTGTTTTATACACAATAATTGACCAAAATGGTGTTACGCAAGGCAATAGAGATAGAGTAGACATCTGCACATCATTCTACAAAACATTATATTCTGACCCACTAAAGACGGACCCAACCTTTGATGCCGAATACTGCTGTCCAGATACCATCCCTCCCATCTCAGGCTCTGAGGTCAATCGTGCTTTTATGAGTATGAAATATGATAAGAGCCACGGAGAAGATGGTATCAAGACAGAAGCATTAAAGATAGGAAAACCCGCATTAATTACTCACCTAACAAACTTGTGCAACACTCTATTATATAAAGGCCAATTCCCGTCTAAATTACTTCATTCAAATATTATTCTACTCCATAAAAACGGCGACAAATCCGATATCGGAAACTATCGCTCAATCAGTCTGGTTTCCCACATTTATAAATTGTTCATCAAGATTATCGAATCACGTATTGCTGGCAAATTAGACTCTCACCAACCACCCGAACAAGCTTGATTCCGCCCAGCATTCTCAACAACAGATCATCTCCAATCTCTCAATCAAATCATCGAAAAATATAACGAATTCAATAAACCCCTCTACCTTGCCTATGTGGATTACTCTAAAGCATTTGACAGCATCACTCATGATTGCATATTCAAAGCTCTCCATAACCAAAAAATAGACTCGACTTAAATTAACATTATCAAAACGATATATAACAATAGCTCTGCCAATATAAAGTTGCAGTCATCTGGACCAACATGCAATATAGATAGAGGTGTGAAGCAGGGCGACCCTCTATCGCCAAAGCTGTTTACCGGTACCCTCGAAGAGATATTTAAACAGCTAGCGGTCCCATATCAATACAAGGGCATTGTTGTTGGTGGAAGAAGGCTCACAAACCTTCGCTTCGCCGATGACATTGTCCTGTTCGCGTCAACGGCAGCTGAACTACAATTAATGCTACAACACCTTAGCACCGCAAGCCTTGAGGTTGGATTAATGATGAATCGGACAAAAACGCAGGTCATGACCACTGAACTACAATTAATGCTACAACACCTTAGCACCGCAAGCCTTGAGGTTGGACTAATGATGAATCGGACAAAAACGCAGGTCATGACCAATAGCACGAAACGTAGGGTTGAGGTTGATGGGCAGGAAATACAGTATGTCGACGAATACATCTACTTGAGCCAGTTAGTATCCTTCGAAAACAGGCAGGATAAGGAAATCGATAGACGCATATCTAACGCCTGGAAGAGCAACTGGTTCATGAAAGAGCTGATGAAGGGCAACCTTCCATTGTCACTGAAGCGAAAACTCGTCGACATGTGTATCCTGCCCATCCTAACATACGGTGCTCAAACTTGGTCGCTGACGGAGATCCAGAAGTCCAAACTCAAGGTTTACAAAGAGCGATGGAGTGAAGTGTAACCGGTGTCAGGCTGACGGACCATGTTAGAAACACGACACAGCGCTCCATCACTGGCATTGCTGACGTTGGCGCAAAGACCGCTAGGCTGAAGTGGGACTGGGCCGGACACGTGTGCCGCATGCATCCCCAAAAATGGGGCAAACTGACCACCGAATAGGTGCCCACTGATGGCCATCGAAATAGAGGCAGGCCGAGGCGTCGATGGCGGGACGACCTGGACAGGTTTTTGCCGAACTGGGAGGGGCAGCACAGCACAGGGAGAATTGGTCTGAGTTAGGGGAGGCCTTTGCCCAGCAGTGGGACACTAAATGAGATTATTATTGTACCTAACCAAGCTTTACCAAATATTTTTTGATCGAGGGCGTAATTTTTTCCACAGATAAAAAAATAAAACTATAACATTAGGATAAACGCTTTGTCGGATATGAACATAGCCTCAAACTCACCTCAAAATAAATAAAGTTGGAGATAAACTAGGGAATATTTGCAGTAACATGTTGCTGCAACCTGACAGACAGTGTTCCGAAACATGCCCTGTGACATTTTTACACGGTAACACGGTACACATTTTACTATAGTAAAATACCGCGGGGCATGTACTCGTACATATGTCTCCCAGTTTATCTCCCCCATCAACATATTTTTTTTAATGGCTGCAAGTAACAAATAATTTTACAAGATTGACCTTATGAACGAAAAATCTTTCGAATAGGACGATTCACAAACGTTTCACAATCCTCGCGAGCGACACAGATTTTTTATTATTTTTTTAATTCCCCCCCTCCCTGCAGTTTATCGGATGAACAAGTGGCATGCACCTGTTTAAGCACATGAGGAATGAAAGCCACACCAATATCTTTGTAAACTATATTTGGGATCTAAAATCCAACCTATTGAAAATCGAATTAGCGAATGAATTGACAATTGAAACAATACTCTTGTTATCAAGCGCCATTTATTAGATTTACCAGAGGAATGTGAGTGCTTTATACACCCTAATTCAAAGGCAAAAGTGTTAACGTATAATATTCAAAGTATCCAATGTCACTTCTACGATATAATACTCCACGATTATTCACTAGTAGGAACAATAGATGGTGGCACAATTCACAATTCAACCAAGTTCATTAACAAAGCTGGCAGAGTTGTAGTCTATGTAAAAATAATCTTAACGCCACTTCCTTTGAACCTGCTATTATCGAATCAAACTGTATTGTTTTGGAAATACCCGGCATTGCTAATGTAGTGGTATATCGTTCACCCTCGAAAAGTCCCCTTCAAAGAGTGCGTCAATTTTTTAATCCCTAAGCGATATAATTCGGCAACTATTATCGAGTACCGCATCCGGAATAGCTTGAGGCCAATTACCCAACGTGGAAAATAGCGGCAGTATGTGCGATCCACAAGGCAGGGCCAAACGACAATCTCTCAAGCTAACGTCATATTTCGCTGCTTCTTACCTTTTCGAAAAGTCTGGTAAATGTGGTTAGCAAACGTCTAATTAACTTCCTGGAAAGTAACAATATACTCTACGGGGAGATCAACTGAAGACGCCGTCGGTGCCTTAGTACGGAGAGTATTGACCCTGCTGGACGAGGGAAAATCGTGTATTTGCGTTTTTCTGGATCTAGCGAAAGCGTTCGATACGGTGTCCCCACCAATTTTTTCTAAACAAACTTGAAAACTTATTTTTAATGTTTAGAACTTAGGATGTTGATATTTAATAATAAATTAATTACATAGTTGTAAGAAACCATAAAACTGTATGTTTCCAAAGAGGGCACCCACAATACAGGCTTTGCCTAGTGTGGGTCACAAGAAAGAAATGGGAGAAAATAACAGATTAAATAACAAATTGAATTGAATTACAAATTAGATAATTAGATAGAAGTATATTTCGTTCATATTACGTCAGAAGGACTTGCGTCCAGTTCTGTTGTATTGGTCCACGGAGTGCCAGAGCTGCCTGTAACATGGTGTTGCCGGATCTGGCAAACCGCTCCTGCGTAGTCGCTATCCGGTGCCTCATGAGACCGTGGAAACCCCACTGGACTCAGTAAAGGTGGACTCAGTTATCGAAACATACCTCACACAGAGCGAGCATTTTGTTCCACAGCAGCGAGTGTGACGTTCTATCGAAGGCCTTACTGAGTTCCAAATAACAAGCATCCGTAGATGTTTATTTGCTTATAATAAACTGTGACGATATTGATCAAGACATTTGGGATGTGCCTGGTTTTCATTATACTCTTCAAAATCTAACGAGTATAGCGCTCATGGGTGGGACCGCTTGTTGTACGTGTAATATGGACAGACCATCGACACCGGTTGAATTGTTGCGTGATGTGGCCCTTACTATTTTATTAACAAAGGTTTATTGATGTTAATGATTGTTTGACTTCCCACCAAGACTGGACTAATACTAGGGGCCCATGAGCTAGGATGAAACAAGATCACCACCCTGACGGGAATCAACCGACGGCGTTACACCGCACTGGAAACTTAACCCTTAACAATACCTTAAATATGACCTTGCCCTAATGATGTTCCACCGACACAGCAACAACTCGTGGTGCCCAACCGTTCCGGACGCGTGCCCAGATGTAGAACTCGACGAGGACGTCGTACACCCAAGAGCCTCTCTTGAGAGGTGCAGGAACGGTCATTCAAATGTCTGCTTAAATACTAACATAACGTGGATGTTCACCGGTACACGAACACAAATCATGCGCATATTATTCAAATACTCGTGATTCGGACCTGCTTAGCAGCGGCTAAACACACCGGCACGAGGGTATAATAAAACTCGATACAATTCGAACATATTATTAAATATTACAAAGAAAACACTCGCCACGTCGTCGTGGGGACACCTTGTCACCTACAATCCGCACGGTTTGGGGCCGATTTTAATCACAAGTGCACCCAAAATCATCCGGCGATCTTCGAGGGAATTTTGACGTCTCTGTATTAAAAAGTTACGTCTGTGATTCGGCTACAGACCAAAGAGAGCGTAAATGCGTTTCGAATGGAACAGTCACCCGCCCGGACAGGTTTCCAAGCTATCTCCTAATCTACGGGCAGGCGGGACATCTTTTCGAAGAAACAAGTTAACAATACGCCCCCTGCGCCAACGCAGTGGCGGTAGGTTAGTATTCTTAACCAGCACGAGGTCACCGATACTAGGGGGGCTAGTTTTGTCAGTCCACTTAAGGCGCTGAAGACTGTAGGTCCACTGGATACCCTGACGGGAGAGGGCCATTCCAATATTCACAATATTTACATTTATCGTATCCTCCAAGAGCACCGACATTCTTTACAGAGGTACAGTCTGATTTAAGGCCTGGTCAAAAGGATAGCCCCGGACAGTTCCAGTTTCGGAATCGTTTTCCTTGTCCGCAAAGGTGCTACCTTGCTCTTAGCCAAGACAAAACGAGCGTCGACCTCCCCAGCGGTGGTAACTCTTCGCAGGTAAACCGCTGCCGCAAAACCTCGTTTAGAGGCATCATAAAACCCATGGAGGGTAGCCCTGTAATTCCCGGCAGTGATCAACTTCCTCGGCAACGAGATCCTATAGATTTCCAGTAGCGAGGAGAACATTCGCATCCTACTCGTCAACAAATTACCTAGTAGAGGGGTGTCCCAGTTCAACTGAACAGCCCACGTTGCATGAAACATTTTAAAGAAAATGTGATTGAGGCAATCCAGCCCGACCACTTCGTCCAGGCCTTTAGGGTTTCCAAACCCACACGAAATGTGAAATCATCGTGGAATGGCCAGTATTGGATGCCAAGCACTGACAATATGTTAGGGACTTATGCGGAAAGCTCCTTGATGTGGCAAAGCCCCAACCAAGGCCTCCATCGTACTTCGCAGAACGCCCGACACATCTTCTACGAATATGGGGACTCTCAAAAGGGTGAAATCGGTTTTATCGAGGACCTTCGCCCGTGACACTAAACGTTCAAACTTTGCTCTGTGTCATGTGTCAAAATTCCAGACCACGGGAGTAATTCACATTTCTGTGAGTTTAGCTTTGAAGGCCCAAGACTCCCAGACCACGTATAATTGTTATGCCAAAAAAAGTTCTAACAATTAGTATGCCAAAAATAAAGTTATTGACTTGGAAAATTATTCAATTGTAAATCACCAAAGTAAGAAAATTATTTCTAAATTCTGCTAAATAAAAACTAAGGGCTGGTAAAAAAAAAACATTTTAAAAACTTTTTCACGTAGCCCTTTCTAACGGTACGCACGTGCTTACTGCACTCGCTTACTGGCAAGATTTGGGAGTCGCCGTGCGCCCCCGGCCCGTGTGGCAACAGAACGACTATGAGAGCATTTGGCTGACAGTACCAGGTGAGTCATACATAAGGTAATAAGTGCAACTTACCTAGAGTTACATTTATACCACCCGATGCTAATCTGCCCCAATGCTCACAGCGTTTATTAGATAATTTGAGTGATTTTACAAATAACTTCGATGACCTTTTTTGCTGGTATGTGACTTTAATTAGTCGTGTCTTTACTGGGATCCAGTATCGCCTGTTTGCATCAAATATGGCATTTCAAACCTCGGCAACAAAGTTTATAAACCTCATGAACTTTCTTGGATTTGAACAACATAATAAACTTAAAAATGCTGCAATAACTAGGATATTATTGCAGCCGAGCCTTAATTAAAATCATCAAGGAGAAGGATAAGCATAACACATTTTGGAAAAAATATAAAAACCCTTTGGACTACGATACTTTCTCTCTACTACGTAGTAGCATGGACGAATAAAACTAGAGGACTGTCAACGTCATATAAAAAACGTACCCTGCTAGAAAGTTAAAATCCTGTATTATTTCTAGATGTCGCTGAACCACGCAATAGATGCTGCGTGCTTAGGGTGACGGCGTAGTATAATCCGTAGTAATAGTATAGTAGTCCATAGTAAAAACCTTGTTTCTTCTTAGGAAATTAACGCTTATACCGCCATCTTTCCTAGATTAAGCGCGCCACCACGATACTACCTATACTACAAAGAACTTTTGAACTAGTAGCTTTATCTAGCAATATACATTTAAACTAGATACATCGAATTACGCTTCAAAGTACTACGATCGTTTGTCCTCTAGTTTTATTCGTCCATGGTAGTAGACAAAACAAGTGCAAAAGGAGTGCCATAGGGGCTATATAAGGTTGACTCAGGAAGGTACAAGGAGGACCCCAAACATTTTTGGTCATATGTAAAATATAGGAGATAGGATAATACTGGTTATCCTCATAACATGGCGTATGAAAAATCTTGAGTTCTAAACATTAAATATGTAATGCTTTCAATCAGTATTGTGGCAGAATGTTCTGTCCGCCCGCTAACTCTTATCCTAACTCAGATCTTTTGGAACCACCCCATCAATTGCTAACTAGCTATATAGTGGTCTCTTAAAAGAACATCTTAAAACTCCTACAAAAGCTCGATAAAAGCAAGGGACCTGGTTATGACAACATTTACCAGACGAATTAAACCGATTTCGTATGAATACAGCCTAAATGACTAGTATTCTAAAAGTACACTCTATACGTGATCTAGGTGTTATCTTGGACTCCAAGCAAAATTTTAAAGAACACGTAGAACATACCACAAATAAAGCATTTAGAAGCCTTAGTTTGATTCTAAAAGTCAGAAAACCGTTCACTGACATTAACTGTGTTCGAGTTATCTATTTTGCTTACGTCAGGTGCATCCTAGGAGAATATTGCTGTGCAATTTGGAATCCTCAGTCTACAGTGTACGTAAACATGATGGAAAGACTATAAAGAACGGATTTCATACCGATAGTTATGCAGAGGAATGCCCTCGAAATAACATCCCCAAACTTAAATCCCGTCTAGTCATGTTGTTGTTGATTGCTGGATCTAGTCGAAGCTATGCTCAATCTGAATGCTCCGTCAATCCGTTATCATCACACCACACTTTTCAACGTACCTCTAGCTCGCACTAACTATGCTACTAATACGCTACTAACTCCATCAGTCACCGCCTGCCACGCAAAATATTTTCTTTTTGGACATCTTCCAACAATCGACGGCGTTATTTAAGACTCATGTCGAAAATAGTAACGGAAGCAACTGCTGTCATTTAATTAAATTATAACAATGAATAAGATAAAAAGGTGGGATTTCTCTATTTCTTATACACACACACACACACACGTACACAAAAACACACATACTAACACACATTTTTTCACCAGGCTGTATCTCATGAACCGTGATAGTTAGACAATTGAAATTTTCACAGTTGATGTATTTATGTAACCGCTATAATAACAAATATTCAAAAACTGAATAAACAATGTATTAAATATCTTGACCGATATTCAGGGCCTAATTAAAAACATGAGAAGACATCCTTGATTTTCAGTGCTAAACTAGTGACGTATATCCGGTCCGTCCGTTCCCGCCCGGATGTTCGGTTAAGCCGCGTGGTACCTTGTTTGCGCGCGCGCCTCACCACACCACCGAGGCAGTTCGGATTGTTGAATTCGAAATTAGCTTCATTGGCGTCTTGATTTTCGCACGGCACAGTCGCTGCTCAGCTCCTGAGTACGGCCCGCCAAAAATTTATACATCGTGACGTGAGAACTTCTTTTGCATATTATAACCAACTGTTCGTTAAAGAATTTCTTAGAATTTTCTGATTTATTGCAGGCAAATTAAAGATTCCCAACGGTGTGACCGTTCGTTTGTGTAAAATGGAGCAAGAAACCCCGGAGGTTCCGTCCAGTGTGGAGCACGTGGCGGCGCGTAAGGATAAAGGCAAGAAAAGGCGGAAACCGGTGAGCTCTTCGGACTCCGATAATTCTAGTTCGTCCTCGTCGAGTTTCTCGGAAAGCGACGATCGCAGGAAGCGGTACCGACGGCGCAAACGCATCAAGGAACGTAAGTTCGATCTTCTTTTTAACGAGATTAAAGATCTTGAAAGCCAACTTGCTGCTACACAGGAATTTCGCGAATATGATTGTGAACCACGGCATGACGTGATTGACCCTAATGTTAGTGGAGACCTCTACGAAGGTCATGTTGAGGAGTCCGAGCCCGCCAACATTGACTCGGCTTTCGAGGTCGATCTTAACATTTTTACTGGTACAAAAACCAAGGAGCCCGCTGTACCGCAGGCGTCTCCCGAACTAACACAACAATTAAAAGATTTGCAGCGATTCAATAGCCAGGACTGGATTAACGTCCGATATGCCGACGTCCAAAAACACTATTTATTTGCGCCGGGTTTCACTAATCTTGAAGCTAATGATGAGATAAAGAGGTACGATACATCTAAAACTACCTTAAACATGGAAAAGGCTTTTGCCGGCATTTCCTATGCATTGCTCAAACAGCGCGACGCGCTTTTGAGTGAATTACAAGCCTTTCTAGCTTGGGCGCATCAGGTCGAAAACCTACGATTCGACGATATCCATACAAAGCTCAAAGAAATGTTGGCCAATGGTGAGTATAGCAAGATTTCAAACGACGCTCTCCAGCTCGTCTGTGGACACCGGGCTGAACTTATTTAATACCGCAGAGAAGGCATACTCTCATCAGTAAAAGACCAGTACCACAAAAATACATTACGCAAAATTGCGCCGTCAGGTTCTCATCTATTTGAAGCCGACAAATTTAATGCTTTATTGGAAAAAGCGGGTGGAGTTAAAAATGTGTTTTGGGTGGAAGGAATGTCTCGCTACAATACTGCGCCACAGTACGAGCCTTCAACTTCTACCCGCAGTCAGACGCAGAAACAGGCCGCAACTTATAACAATCGCGCGCAATATCATAATCAAAGCCAGTATCATACTTCGGCCCGAGGCAGGATAAATAATAATTCGTTTCGCGGGCGAGGCGCGCGGGGTTCACGCGGCCGTGGTCTCCCCGACAGGTCAGGAAGGGATTATCAACCCAGACGTTCTCCCTCATCCCACCGGGATAGGAGACACCAAACCCATAAACGAAAATATTGACTATGCCATGCACATGCATGCAAAATTTCACGCCGGACAACTCCGCATGTACTACGTTGGAAACAGTTGGGAGCTCCCACATACATTCTAAAAATTATACAAGGATGCCGCATTCCTTTTGTGTTGAAACCACCATTGCACATTGCAAACAGTCGCAGTGTGAAAACACCAGAATCAGAACAAATGTCGAAAATAATGAAAAACATGATCTCGCAGGGTGTGCTAGAAAAGGTGCGCCCATCGCCCAGCTTTATTTCCCCGATATTCCTGCGCCCCAAGAGTGACGGCACATGGAGGCCCATATTCAACTTAAAAAATCTGAACCAATACGTCAACACTCGACTTTTCAGACTAATAAATGTTCATCGGGTAACGGATTTTCTACAACCCAAGTATTGGTTGGCCAAAGTGGACATTCACCAGGCATACTTCCATGTCCCTGTATTCGAAGGCCACAGAAGGTTTCTCCGCCTTCTGTACGGCGACAAAAACCCACAAATACTGGAAATGACATGCCTACCCTTCGGCCTTTGTTCAGCACCGAGAATATTCGCCTCAATTACCAACTGGATAGCACAATACCTCCGCGATCACGGTATCCGGATCATCGTGTATCTCAACGATTTCATGCTGGCTCATCAAAACAAAGCCACTCTCATAAATCAAGTGTCGTTGACACTGAACACGCTCGCCCACCTAGGCTAGCAAGTGAACACAGACAAATTTGTTTGCAACCCACAGAAGGCAGTGGAATACTTGGGCATTGTGTGGAACACATGGCAGAACGCGAAATACATTCCTCAGAGGTTAGTAGCAAAAATACATTGCACGGTATCCAAAATCTTGACAACACGGACAACGTCCGTCAAAGAGTTACAAGGTCTCATTGGCCTGCTGAACTTTGCCAGTTTTGCTGTACCGAGGGGTCGTCTAAATTACCGGTATTTACAGTTACAGGCCAACAAGGCCTTGAAACTAAAGATGACAAAAACCTTTCCTCTAGTTGCGAAAGCCCTAGTCGAGTTAGAATGGTGGCAGTTGAATTGTCAGAAGAGTACTCTACTTCATGTCCCACTATCGTCTCATTACCTAACAACAGATGCCAGCGACATCGGCTGGGGGGCCAAATTAAACGAAATCTCAATAACAGGCTCATGGCTACCCTCACAGCAGAACCTTCATTGCAACTACAAGGAGATGTTGGCCATATTAAATGTTTTACGCCATCATTATCAGCTCCTGAGCTCACAGTCGCTGCTAATACAGTGCGACAACAAAACTGTCGTCTCTTATCTAAGAAAAGAGGGAGGGGCGAAATCTATAGCCCTTACGGAGCTTGCAATGAAAGTGCTACAAGTACTGGACCAAAACAACATTCACATGTCCATCTATCACATAGCAGGGAACTACAACTGCGAAGCAGACCATTTATCACGTCTCAAAGACCCACCAGAATGGCATCTCCTGTCAAACATAACAAATGTCGTGTTTGCCAAGTGGGGAACCCCCGTAATCGATCTTTTTGCTTCCAGGAGAGCTCACGTGGTTCCAACGTACTGTACACTGGACAGAACCGACAACCAGGCGAGCATGTACGATGCTCTAGGCAGCAAGTGGGATTTCAAGTTGGCATGGCTGTTCCCGCCGCCTTATCTCATTCCCAGAGTATTGACGCACTTAAACAATGCACTGGGTGTGTACCTGATCGTAGCCCCGAGATGGCACAAAGTTTACTGGAGACCAGACCTGAAGAGCCGCGCATTGTCACCCCCATTCACGATAAGGAACCTGTCGCAGGTCCTAGTCGATGTAACGACGGGACGTCCGCCCCCCAACATATCGGAGATGACGCTGGAGATATGGAGATGTGGGGTTGGCAAGAACACCTAAGTGACTGGAGCGAGGAACAAAAAGCTCTGCTCCGTTCGAGCTGGCGTGAATCCACTCTTAGAACGTATAAACCAGCTTGGACCCATTGGCGAAACTGGACCATAACTCACAAGATGACAGCATAATCTTATGGCCATCTTTTGGCTCCAAAACTGACTCCATTACCCATCAAAAATCGGGATGGAAGCTAAATAAGAATAAGGACAAGTCACTGGATCCTATTTACTGGATACGCCACCTCATTGAGTTGGGGAAACCTAGGCGAATTGCTGCTAAGTGCGTTAATCTGTTTGTGAGTACTACAGGCGACCCCAAAGCTGCTACACGTACAATCATAGGGGGCTGGCTGAAGAAACTACTTCAAGATGCAAACATCAATGCTACGCCTGGCAGTTTCAGATCAGCTGTTGCATCCAAAAACTGGATCGAACACTTTCCCATTGATGACATACTATCCCGAGGCAACTGGAAGTCTGCTAAGACCTTCCAAATTTTTTATCAAAGAGAAGTAAAATCTGGAGATAGAAGAGAGTCATTGATTACGAACCTATTCTCCCCTGTCGAGTAATTAAGACAATTATGTATTGTTCAATACTTTATTCCAAAGTTTGATTTATATTTGCTGATTTTAGTAATACCTACCTAATTTTTTACTGGTTTGGTACCATTTCTACGCAGGTTCTATCAAGATAAATAATAATACCTGTTTATAAGTTACAAGTTAATTTTATTTCTTTAAACCACACTAATCACCTCATCTTAACAGAAAGCAATACAGAACAGATACAATAATGTCATAAGTCATAGTACCTAACCTACATACAGTACATGTAAACTTTAGGTTCCTTCCTAAGGGATCATCGATCAGTCCGAATAAATTATAGATAGATACTTACTTGTTTATCAAAATACCTGAATCATTCATAATTTCTGTATGTCACAACATAAACATACCTACTTTTATTTAAATATGTATGTTTACGAATCACATTAGCGTCCACCAACACCAGGCGATATCAAACACGTCACTCATGTTTTTAATTAGGCCCTGAATATCGGTCGAGATATTTAATAGAGACGTTTTACCTGAAAATAACACGTTTATTAAATACTTACCATATTCAGGGCCTAATATTTTTTAAATCTGCCTGGTGGACATGAGAGATCCAATGAAGCTAAATTCGAATTCAACAATCCGAACTGCCTCGGTGGTGTGGTGAGGCGCGCGCGCAAACAAGGTACCACGCGGCTTAACCGAACATCCGGGCGGGAACGGACGGACCGGATATACGTCACTAGTTTAGCACTGAAAATCAAGGATGTCTTCTCATGTTTTTAATTAGGCCCTGAATATGGTAAGTATTTAATAAACGTTTTATTTTCAGGTAAAACGTCTCTATTTATCTGTAAACCACATACAAACTTATGAATGCACCTGGTTACGTACATGGAGCATGAAAGTAGCCGCACCAATAATTTTGTAAACAATATTTTGCTATGTCAAAACCAAACTATTTACTCCACACCATCCCTACCATTGTACGGTGGTACGGAACACTTCGTGTGCGAGTTTGACTCGCACTTGACGGTTTTATTTATTTATCTGCTGCCTACCTTATTGTTTACCCAATTTAATGATAAGGTCTTATAATAAGAGCCCTTAATTGGCCAAATAATATTTTTAGTACACTATATTGTATCATGCTGTGGACTCAGTTCCCAAATAAACAAATAAACCATCGGGCAGGTGTTCTTGTCACTGGCCGTGACGGACCTCGAAATGCGACTGAACTTCATATTTAATTTTATTTTTCAGGTTGCGAGTCGATCGTAGAGTCCACCCAACCATTCATGAGCTGGACATCATTTTGAAAACGCTGGATGTAGCATCGATTCCGGTGTATGATGTTAGTTGTCATCGAATTATTAATTATTGAAACTAACTCTAACAAAATATATATAAATCTTAGATGAAAATGTAGGTCCCTCCTGGGAAACCTAAATGATGATGTGATAGGGGTCGGTATCACCTCTTGACACCCAAATACCGAACTGCAAACCTAGTTGATCTGCGTGGTTCGGTCGGCTTCAACGCCACGCGTGAGTTCGGCAGCAAGAAGGGTACAATGCCAGCCAGACCTGAGCTCCAAGCTCGATCGCCGGCGGCACCTGGACGAGGGCCACCACCCACGCCTACGTGGAAAAATTTACTGCCGTGCCACGCGGATTACCGTTTCCAAAAGGGCGTGTGAAGGTTGATGTTGACGAATTTAAACTCCCTCCTTATTCATAAACCTTATCAAACCTATGATAGCTAAAATGTGCTTTATCCTTTTCTCACAAACACAAATTTCAAAGTGACAGACAAAGACAAACGAATTATAACGGCATTATAGTTAGAATAGGTTTATTAGACGTTTATGAATAAGGCGATGAAAGTTTTCTGATTATTACACTGATTTATTGACTGTTCTAGGACACGGTACAATTATGAAAAACAAAAAACTACGCGCTACGCGCTAACAAACTGAGGTTACATTTAGACATGACTACGGCGATGGCCATTGAAATAAACAAGACTTGACAGAATGAATGACTGGTTGAGACATGAAAACCATTTTAGAGACAGATAGGATAATGACTGACAATTGATCGTTCGTTCTATAGAAATAATCTTACAAATGAATATCATAGTAATTTGGATTAGCAAGCTCTTTGCTAGATGGATGACCAATGGTGATCAGGTTCGAATCCCGATCAAGGAGGAAATAAATACCTAGGTCTTGGTGCCTAGCGTTTGGATTTTGTTTATGTTAGAGACATAACCAAAATAAATCATTATCTAGCTAGTACTTCAGGCACCAGCTATCAGAGACGAAAAGCTCTTAAATAATAAAGTCCATAGATAAAATTGCTCAAAACCGTATCTTAACTTTGCATCTTGCCACCAACTCTTCATGCCTAGTTTGTATCTTGTTTGTTTCCTAGTGAAGCCTTGTGCCCCTCTGTGGGAGAATCACCAACATGTTGTTGCAGGTCTACAGAGACATCGACGGGATGGGCTGGGTTAAAGCCAACACGGTATGGGCTGGCTTCGGATACCAAGCCTCTATGATGTTCCACTTAATCCTGGGCTACGATGGCGACAATCTAGTTGACAGTAGTTGCAACTCTGATGAGCAGTATTCAAGGACTGTGTGTAGAGTAAGTAAATTCTAACATGATGTATTAGCAGGATACCTAAACCCTCCTTTTGGCGCAGTCAAGTAAAAATATTGCAGCTTTCGCCAGCGACATACTAACTCATACTGCCAGGCGATAAGCTAGCGTTTTATAGCAAATTCTTCCTTCTAATATTCCATCATCACTATGCCTGGCCCAAATCGACCCACTGCTTGGTACAGCCATCTTAGCGCCAATCCTCAAAGTCCTATGCCAATAACCGCCGCGGTGAGATCTCATTGACTTGATAATATCGTCCCATGGTCTACCCACTGGGCATGACGCACCCCTCATCCACCACTCTTTTAGGTATTTGAATACTTAGCTTAGTGTTGCTGAATGTGGCTGTGGGATTATTGTCTGGTTGGCTACATAATTACATGTTGTGTTTTTTGCAGGCCACATGTGCTGAGAAAGCATGCGGTTGCTCCGATCCGATGATAATTTACGATGATGAGATGAGGATCTCCAACCTACCTCAATGCTCGATTGCTCATACCATGTGCCTCCGGACTTATGATCTAGGTGAGAGAATGAATCGAAAAAACTAAATTAATTGAACCGAAGTGGGTGCCGTGACTTCAGTGACTCTTCATATAGGTAAATGGCTTGATGGTGAACTATTTACGTTGTAATCATTTAGTCTATCTATACCTATACCTAACTATAAACCAAAATTGCACAGCACGACACTTACGGTTCCATGATTAAACAGTGTAGATACGTAGTATCTTATTATATGTCTGTGCAGTGTAGCAAATGATCTCGCTTGTGAGGCAGATTTTTTACCGCTGCGTACACAAAAGAGGTTGTCCATTTAGAGTCTATTCGCTTAGATACTGTCACCTTTGTATCGCGCCGCCATATCCTTTGTATTAACAAAGGACGCCGCTTGCGGAGTACATCCGTGTTTGGTGTTTTGATAATGACTTCCGACGCTTCAAATTATCAAAAATAGTCTTTTATTTTATTTCCTTTAAGTGCTCTTACTCATATTTTTTATTAAAACTATCTTTGTTACTTAACTTGGGTGTAATATTTATATTCGTATTTTATTATAATAACCACAACTGCGTGCGGGCAAGCGAATGGACTTCCTTTATATGGAACCGTGGGTCTCTGACAGTTAGTTGCTAAGTGACAATTAGCTCGGGTGGCAGAGGCATAATATTCATTTAATTCATCTTATGTTACAGATAAATGTAAATGTCTTCCGTCTTGTAAGCAGTTAACAACTGATACTACGTTCAAACAAATTCCACTGGGTGCAGTGAAGTTCACTTTGGATCCTTTATAGTAAGTGCTAAATAATGATTGAATGAATTAATGAATGGTGCGTCTTTAGCCAAGGTTCTAAACCTGTTCCGGTCTTGAGGGCACGAGTTTTGAGGAGGGCGGGATGACCTGTTTGAGGAGAGCAAGGGAGAGTATTTCTATCGACCGACTCTTCAGCCTGAAGCCAATATAGAATATGTGGAATGGGGAGGTTGTGGAATAAGGTGAGCAGCTGTTGTTTGCTTCATTTTCAGATATTTTTGTTGGTTGAGTTTCCTGAGTCATATTAGTTTGGATTATCCGGTAAGTTCTCAGTTTCGCTTTCGCTGTCTGTTTGTGGTTAACGGTATATTTGACTTGAGGCCTTCCTAACTTCGTCCCTGTTGTGTGCTGATTCTGTCCACTACGTTCTTTACCGTAGTATTCGAGGTCGTGTTTAAGGGAAGCTTTTCAGGGGTATATATAGGTTGGCCGGCTTTCTTCTTCTTTATTTCGTATTTAAAAGCGGCGCGTCGTGGAGTACGTGTCGTTGTGGGCGTCGTAGAATATGTGTAAAGTAGCACATCCGTTGGCTTTTGATTCCTTTGGTTAACGTTTTGCCCTGTAGTAAGTAAGTCATGATAGCTGCATAAATCCGGTAGCCTGTATTGCAGATGGATATTCGACGGTAGTCGTTAACGTTTCGAGGATTACTAGTTCGGGAATAGGTACTTATATAGACTCTCGCCAAGATTACGATACCTCGTTTTGTAGCCAAGATTTTTTATAGTCTCCGTTATTGATTTTAACAGTTGTACTGGTATTGATCTAAGCACTTCCGCAACTAACATTGTGACGCGGCCTTGTAGCATTGTTTACTAATAATATTTTGTTACGATTTTTCTTGATAATTAGTATGTTTTCAGGTAGTAAGCGCATCTCCATATGAAGCAGAGACTTTGTTAAAAAACAACAATAGCGACAGTAATGTAAATTTAAAATTTCATGATATATAGGATATTGTCAAAACATTTAGACTACTTAACTTAAAAATACCGAGGACCTGTGAGATATATTAGTCGAAGTCATTGGTTCAGTAATTGTAGTTATAGCCTTATTATACACTTAGCTTATATATTCAATAAATGTGTTGACGATGGAGTTTTCCCAGACCTCATGAAACATAGTAAACTGATACCTCTGTTCAAGTTGGGAGACAAGGTGAACCTTCAAATTTCAGACCAATATCTGTTCTTCCAGCACTAAGTAAAATATTTGAAAAGATTATACTCGATCAAATGCTCTCACACTTCAACCGTACAAAACAACTCCACGCCAAACAAAAGGGTTTCACTAGAGGTAAATCAGGTGCAGTTATGACCCTTATATTTCATATTTATTCTGCATGGGAGGCAGCACAGGATGCTATCGGAGTTTTGTTGGGATCTGTTGAAGGCATATGATTGTGTTGATCATGATATGCTACTAATGAAGAAATACAGCGTTGGATCTAGTAAGATCATACTTAAGCAATATAATTCAAAAGGCAGAAGTCAACGGCGTTAAATCTGATATATCGGTTGTAAAAATTGGCGTACCACAAGGTTCTATATTAGGCCCTTTCTTACTCCTGGTATATATCAGCGATATGTCTTTCATGGTGGACAAAATTAACTGACATAGTGTTGTTTGCTGATGATACTTCACTGGTCTTCAAAATTAAAAGAAAAATAGAAGATTTTGATGATGTTAATGGTGTTAATGGTGTATTGTCTTTGACCTTGAATTGGTTCACAGTTTATATTTTATTGATCCAATTCTCAAGTGTATCCAATTCTCACTTCCAAATGTCAGGCAAGTTGAGACCAGTTTAGTGTTAGACAGCATCATGTTAGAATTAATAAATGACATGAAGTTTCATGGAATAACCATTGTTAGCAAATTGCAGTGGGGATCCCACATAGATAAATTAGCTGGTAAATTAAGTTCTGCGGCTTACGCTGTTAGGAACATCACACAAAACACGGATGTGTCTACATCTAGGCTAGTATATTTTAGTTACTTTCATAGTGTCATGTCCTATGGTATCTTGTTGTGGGGCAAAGCAGCGGATATTCAAACTATTTTTATTTTACAGAAAAGAGCTATTTGAGCAACTTATAATATAAAACCAACAGACTCCCCTTGATTGACTTTGGGTACCCTGGGTACCCAAAATACCATTATAGGTTTTCAATTCTATTACCATGGCATATAGTTCAGAATTTCGACCCGTTAAAATGTCAAAGTCAATCATGCTGAGAGAGCTTTTTAAAGAAATTGACTTAGTAACTGTAGCTAGACAATTTATTTTCGAAAATAAAATGTATGTTCGCAAGAACCTTACAACATTTTCCAAACTTAGCGATAGCTGTAATGTTTACCTAAGAAATAATCACAGACCAGTTACGCCCCGGTTTAGACTGGTGAAGGTTAGCAATTCTTTCAAAGGTCGTGTATTCTCTATTACAATAAGATATCTCTGGAGATTTCGAAATTGCCATTTGACCAATTTAAAATAATGTTATAGCGACTTTGTCGAAAAAGGTAGGTAGATAGATAGATAGAATGAGTTTATTGCATAAAAAATACTTATGGGCTAAACATACATCCCACAAAACCAAGTTTGAGTATGGTTTCTCTGTGGGTCGGGAGTCGCACTTCATATTAAGAATTACTTAAGACACAGAAATAGTCGAAAACAATTATGATAACAATATAGGTAACTTTGATGGTAGTCAACTAAGTAGGAACTTATACATTGAAGATCTAGCCAGGCAATTAGGTACTCAGGATACTATCTAGAAGATATGTTTTATACATGACTGAAAATTTGTTTCTATTCATCTCAGGTATATTACAATATTTCAGATTACTTGAATGACGGGACTGTATGGGGTTAATCTAGCTCAACACAGACCTTGCTGTTAATAATTTTGTAATTATTTATTCCTGATTATTAATTATAATAATTAATATTGTAATATTTGTATTAGTTAAGCACAACCAATTTTTAAAAGAGATCATAAAATCAATCTGTGGGAGTTTCTACGCCCTATCTCTCCCACAGTGGTCCAATGTAGAGAAGAGGCAAAAAATGACGTTTGCTAAGTATATGTAAATATCCTCAATAATAAATAAAACTGACTTTGACTTTGACTTGGACTGACATCTGCGCTGTCTAGGTCAAACTTCGAGCGACAAACACCACATTGTAGAACTTCTCGTCTTGGTAGTTTGTTTTTGCAACCGCCACATTTCTGACTTGAACTCATTGCAGCGACTGGCAGCGTCCTCTAGAGCGAAGGCGACCAATATGATGATGATCCTTAAAAGGTTGCTCCTGCTGCAAGGAAGTGGTTCTCATTTATGATACTAGGTGGCGCTAGTAGTACTCCGGCTGAGTGGTTTTGTTTTTAGTTCCCTTAATGAGTGGCAGATGCCGCTATTTGAATGTTGGTGTGTATCGGCCCTAAAAATTGCTTATTGGTGCCTTATAATGTGTATTTCACCGTTTTGCACTGTAACTGTTTTACAAATCGTTAAAGCACGGAGGGACGTTCACTGTTAATGGATATAAATTGGCTGATATTTTGAAAATTCATCTTTGTCGTTTCTCAAATAAACAAATAAGTATTGTTTTTGGGGAAAATCTGTAGATATTATTCGATAACACTTCCACTTACGTCTTGCAGTTTGAACATGGGTTTTAAAGAAATAGGTCACGACAAAACTGGTTTGTTTATTTTTTATACAATGTTTATATCGAGCTGACTTAAAAAAGGTGTTGAGTGACATAGTGGGGCCCTCTGAAATGATAGAACCCTTAAACCCTTTTTTATTCAACTAATCCATAGGGATTAGTTAGTAGGGATCTTCAATAGTGAAGATCCCCATCTATAGAGATTTGTGAACTTTTCTTCCACAAATCCCCATTAACCTAACATTGAGCTTGTAATGGGGACCAGTGGAATAAACCGCTCTGTGGAAAAGAAGTACACAAATTCACAAAATCTTTATTTACTTTTGGCAGAGCAGGCCAGATTCTACTTGTGCTAGTTAAGCTTTATGTCGTGATCTGAATTAGTTTAATGCATATCTATGTCAATTTCTGACTAGATCAAATTTTTAATGTCTTCAGAATCGGAAAAAAGTCGAGCTTTTGATATAAATCCTGGCTAGGTACCGTCGGAGAGTAAATGGCTTCTGTTATATATATCCTAGTACAGTAGAGCTGTATCCTGCTGTTGTGCTAATTCATCCCCCGGTGTAACGTATGCATCCGTTGCATCTACTGCGACCACTGCACCTTCTCAGCATTTACAACCTGCACTATCTAGATTGTCCTTATTTAATTCTACAAACTTTCTTAATCCAATATCTACTAAATCCGCTGTGTCCTCAATATCCACTAAATCCGATGGACTCACTTAATCCACTATATTTAGTGAATCCTCATAATATCTACCTAAGTTCATAAAAACTATGTGCCAACCACTAAAGTTTTTGAAAATAATGAATCGATTATGAACAGCACATCAAGAATAATCGTCATTCCAATAGAAAACTACATTATACATCTACATAGATAAATTCTGCACACACTAACAAATATATACAACACTTTTACAGATCTTTCAATTTAGACAAACATAGACTCACCACCGACCTGCTGGACACTTAAGAAATGTAACACAAAAACTAGGGAAATAAACATATTTCTATTCTATTCTATTCTATTCGTCATTCCAAACTCCATCGATGAATCAGAATGCGTTTGTTCAAAGTTAAAACCTACATAAACAGTTTGTCATCCTTCAAGGTTAACACGTTAGCTGAATAAGCAACGCCGTTTATATGTATTTAAAAACGTCGTAAATGAGGCCCTCCGATTCAGATTGGGAAGGTTGAGGTATGATTTCATTGAATAAAGAGTCAGTGTTGGAAGTCCATTCTGAGGTGCAACCCGGTTCAATATTTGAATAAGAAATAGGAGTAGGTTGACCTTCAGGAATACAATTTAGTAGGGACTGTTGAGAAAATTTGTAGAAATTGTTGTCGTCCATCCAGCGTTACAGTCTGAGTTAAGAAACAGTGAAGATTTAGAAGTAGACTTTAGAAGTAGACTTTAACCGGATCAGAATACAGAGGGGTCGTATAATTAGTACATTTATTTAATTCTGCGCCAATAACATGATCGGGTTGGCGGTGGCACGAATACGCAACCCTATTTACTCGCTTAATCAGTATCGGACATAGGAATGAAAGATTAAACTTTGCCAATCCCATCGTCGACTTCGATGTGTTTAGTGGCTTCGAATGATGAAGCTTTACGGTTTTCGTTGAACTACCGTTTACGGCACTGAGAAATATGGCCCTTGTTTTTACAGTAGGATCAAAGGTCTGCGGACGAATTCGACTATGGATTTTTCGGAGACGAATTATTGGATGTATGCTATCTTCGTTTCAAGTAGCATTCGGACTCAGAATGTCCAGGATTATTGCAAATTTTGCAAACATAATTTTTAATTTTGGTTGTTTGGTATGACAGATTTTGAATTTTCTATTCTTGGAGAGCAACTTTGACAGCAGCATTCAAATTCCTAGGTTCTCTGCACCTAACGATTGAACTCAGTCGAGGGTTTAGACCAAGCGTGAATGTAAATAGAGCTAAGTCTTCGGTCATAGCTATACGAACGGATATCTCCTTTTTCAGACTGTCGGAGTTATACATTTCCGATGTAAGGCTGTTTTAAGCAGGTCTCAATCCTGAGCGCAAACTAAGTAACAGATTCATTATTTTATTGCTTGCAGTTTTTCAGGTCTAGAATCAAGTGTTTGTAATGTTTTCTTTCTCCGAAATTTTGCCGGGGGAAATATTACAAATCATCAAATTTGTCAAAAACTTTATAAGAGTGTTGGAGACTTGAATTCGGAAAAAGCGTGTCACTGATGTACTTTTGCAATTCACGTAAATAGTCCACTATATATATATATATATAAATAGATTTTACAGTTTAAGAACAGTTTTTTCACAGACGTTTTTCGAGGTGGTGGTTAGATTTCTGGAAAGAACACCCCGGAGACAAGGTTCTGTCCACTGCTTCCCGACGTGAAACCGAGTAAGCAGGATGCTGGTCTTGTCGTGTTTTGCCAGCAAATCCACTTCTGACACCATTATTACAGAGTGGGTCGGAGAGCATATTTAAAAAATTCGTTTGGAAAATAGACTTAAAATACACGTATAAACATAAACATAACATAAACATTTACATACAGGCACATACATTGCTTCTAGCCCCACACTATACCCTGTGTCGTGGGTAGCAGAAACAGCGACGTCACACAAATATAAACATCCAAGACCTGGGGTTTTTTTTTTCTTTACTCCCAGCCGTGGATCGAACCAGGGACCTCTCATTTGGTAGACAGAGCCACAACCGCTGCGCCACAGAGGTCGTCAATGTATGCTCTCAGACGATCAAAACCGGTCTGATGCTCATTCTCACAATTCGTGAGCCTACGGATCTGAAACAGACAAAAATATCATCTTACATTTACTTGTAAATGCAATGTGATAGTTCCCTATTTAACAATTTGTATTTTATATATTCAAGTGGGAAATAAGGGTTATAATATATCAGTACTCTCCATCTACTTTACAATTATTGCAACAGGTTTTTTTTTTCTCAAGTTTGTGTAAAACAACTTACCGCGCTCCGGTAACTCGCAAAAGAGCCTCGTGGCCACCGGGATTAATATTAAGTGAAGTTATGACTCTACCACCCCATCTGAGAAAACATCATAGATTAGTGTGATGTAAAAACTCAAAATCATTTATTATAAGTAGGCAAAAATAATGCACTTTTACAAGTCAACCACTTAATTCTCTTAAACATGGAGAGAAATAAAATAAAAATATGATCAACTAAATTAATGAGTAACTGTATATAGTTTGAGTTTTAAAAATGAAATTTCCCTTTCTTAAGGTGATTTGTGGCTGAATCTCGCACAGAAAAAGGAAACTTCAATAACTCTACCAGTACTTCGGAAATATGCCCGTCAGCGAAGAAAGCACCAAGAAACTCTACAAGGGTGGCAATTTTAAAAACTTCGTCTTTTTTTTTAAGCTACTATGTACATTATTAAAAGAATCTATATATAACATCGTATTTATTAGTGCCAATAAGATGTCTCATAATAACAATTTTACAAAAGAAAAAAATAAGCACAAACAAAAGCTGTGATGACCATAACTTAAGATAAACCAGACTGGACCAGTCCCACCAAGCAGCACCCGTTCACGAGTATTACTTGTGCACCAGCAATTACATCCCTCGCTATAAGTATTTGAGGGCATAAAGACATATTAGTTAGTATGAAAAAACTCTGCTTTCTTGGTAACAAACTTGGATGCTACGTTAAAACTAGATTGATAGATAATCACTTTATTCCTTGTTACAGCACACATTTACGCCAGACACAAAGTACAAAGAAAATTAATTAATTTTAACAAAAATATGCATTGTAACAAGAGGAATGGCCCCTGGGTCAGAAAAATGTTGCAGATGATCTGCAACGCTGATATTCTGCCAGAACCTTCGTAACAACTAGCAAAAGCTTGTCATCAATAAAAGAGCAATTGGTAATATAATAAGAAGACACCTTTGCTGGCATAATTATAGAAAAGAAATAAAAAATAAACAAAGAAAAAAATGTGAGAGGTAGCTTCAAGGTCAAGGTAATAAAGATGGGAAAAAGATAAATGATGCATTTAACGAAACGAAACGTCTAGTGAATAAATAATATAAAATATTTGAGAACATTAAAATAGTTAGATATAATTTAGGATCGTATGAGGATGAGAAATAAGATTATTATATATACAAGGAAATTATGCCAGGGTGTGGAAAGAGGCCAGGAAAAAAAGCTGTCATTGAATTGTGAAGCATCAACTTGTCTTCTGCTAATTTAATATGTATAGATACCATTGCTTCTTGAAAAATTGTTTGGAACTTATTTTAAATTGTTATTTTACCAGTCACTTCACATAGCACTTTTGTAGAGTTAATTTTATTATCAGACTATTAACCTCTACGAATCCGGGCCGCCCCGGCGTGAAACAGCTAGGATCCGCGGCATATTTTGAGCCCACCCGCGCGCGGCACTTGACTGACGTATCAAGTGATTCTGTTGGAATGGTAACTCTTAGAACTATACAAATTGTAGATCTGAGTAGCTAATGAAACCCTGAAACCCTGTCTTAGTTTATGCGAAAAAAATGTTACTGTGACCTTAGTTTATTTAGGTGTTTGAGCCTTCGCTTGAACCACTGGTGAGGGGTCAAAATCAAAGGGTAATTGATTTTCACTTATTTGCACTGTATACCTTCAGTATCGATGTATCGTCGTTCTTGATCCAGTATGGAGTTAGTCACAGATGCGTCATCGCTGCCGGTCGGCCATTTTGAAATCAGTACGTCTTTGACTTTCACAGTGAGCAGTGTGTTAGAGAAATTCTTTTTTCAAATTAATAAAATTTCCCGGAGTTTGTGAAAATTCTAAGGTAAGAATGATGTTTCAACTATCTAAGTGAAACAGTATGTATTATTTTGTCGCGACTGCCGCTCTCTAAGACGGCGGACTCGCTCAGAGTCGAATTTATTCAGGATGGGCCTGATATTTTGACTAACGGAACATAGCAACTCGTTTTCACAGTTGAACGGCTCTGTTAGCCGACCGCTTGTTCCCATGTCGCGCCTCAGCCGACAAACGATATTTCACTGACGGCTATTGCTGCCGACTAGTCAGGCTACGTGTCGGCTGTCGCAGCCTACGCGTCGGCTGTCACACTCAATGACGTCGGCTGATTCAGCCGACGCGACGGCTGCCGCAGCCGACATGTCAGAAGGCGACGGCTATCGCAGCCGACAAACACTGAAACTTACGATTGTTTCGGCATATTCCTGATTATGGAGAATACGACAACGCTGGGCCAACTGGCCGACTGGGACCCTCCCGAGGACGAGGGCCAAGCCTACTTGCGAATTTTAAGCATCATCGATGAATTCTATCCGTCGGACTGGAGGAACTGGGTTATGAACAATCTCACCTATGAGCAGCTTTTTGGCGGAAAAATCTCAGCCGATGATGAGAACAGGATCCGCTTCGCGATCCCGACATTCCACTTGGCGTGCACGTTCAGCCACGAAACTCCATCCTCACTAAGCGAGCGGCGCTTCAAAGCGATAAAAAGGAAACTTATCAAATGGCCCATAGCTCGGGCACTAATTTACGGGCCGTTGGCCACCTTGAAGAAAATGCACCCAGAGGGGGAGTTCAACGGGTTTGCTAGTTTCCTTCCCAGACTCAAACCAAAGCTGGTACCTCGTGAGGAGGCATCGGCTACCTTAAAGGCAAATGCAACGAATGGACACCCCGAACACTCATCTTCTACGAGTACTCTGAGCCGAGAGCGCGCTCATAGCCCCACCAGAGATTTAGAGACTGACAGCCTAAAGAATTATATGCGCCAACAAAACCAAATTTTAAGTAGGCTCATCGAAATCTCAGAAGTTAATTCTCAACATATAAAGGAGTTACAAGCGCCAAACGCAGAGGAGATAACTGATCATGCCTCTATAGAAAGTGAAGCTGGGGAGTGGGTCGCGTCTTCGGTTTTAGGCGGTGAGATGGATTATTTGGCGAGCAAGGCGGGGCCGGCACCTCCACCTCAGCCTGAAGAGACGGATCGGACCGACCATTTTAATAGCTTCAATCCAGAAACTGTGGAAACGGAAGCAAAAGTGGGACCAGCTAATCCTATATTAGTAAAGCAGGGAACTCAATGTCAAAGGCTGGGTGGTGATGGTTGGCAAAATATCAGGTACGCAGATGTCCAGAAGCAATTTCAAGCTACTCATGTGTTCACCAGCCTCAAGACGAATAGTGCGCTCGCCATGGTGACACCACCCTGGCAGTCTATCATACTCCTGGAAAAGATGGATGGATGGATGTCTTGGGGCCATCACAAATGGGCTACTCCAACAAAGACATCACTTCACTGACATCTTCAACCAAGCCTCACCCGAAGTGAAGAGATACATTAACAAGAACTTCTTAACCAAAGATTCGGCTTTTAGTAAGACATCGGACGCCCTTCTTCAATATACTTGTGGAAAACGAGCCGAAGTCCTACAGCAAAGAAGAAGCTTATACAAGCCAAGCAACAAAACGCTGAACGAGTTACTCCAAGCCATTTTTACGGAGCCACAGTTATCGGACCTCATCAAAGAACAAGGAGGACTGATGAAGTTCTTTCCAGGGCGATTTCGCACAGCTTACAAACATAAAAATATCACCCGAAAAGAAAACATCCCAGTCCACGAAACGAATGAGAGACGAGTTGAAGGAGGGGGAACTTACAGAAGACCCAGTTTTAAGCCACACTTCCAGCCCGACCGCTCCTCGATGCATCCGCCCGCGACTGGAGGAAGGCGCCAATATCAACCGCCTCCAGGGAAACAAAGGAGACCTAGATTCGACGGGAGGAAATAAGTTCCAAGCTGGTCAGGTGAAAAGCTTTTATAACATATGTGCAATAAAGAAATTATGAAAAAATAAAATATGGAAGAGCCTTGATGCTCCAGATTCTATACTATCTATTATATCTGGTTATAGAATCCCCTTTTGTGCCTCTCCTCCATTAAGACCGTTTAATATAGATTTCCCAAATCGTTTCTTAATAAAATCATCACAAGGTATGGAGGCCGAGTTGAACAAAATAATTGCTTGTGGGGCAGTAGAGAAGTGTTCCTTTAAAACTGGCTTCCTATCTCCTATGTTTTTAAGACCAAAGTCTGATGGTTCTAGTAGACCTATTTTCAACCTGAAAGAGCTTAATGACTACCTTTGGCCGCCCAAATTTCGATTAATAAATCATTGTAAAATTCCAGAAAGTATAAGTAAATTTGATTTTGTGGTAAAGGTTGATCTTTCTCAAGCGTATTTCCATATCCCCATAGTAGAGGGGCATCGCAGATTTTTGGCTTTAAATTACGGTGGTACCTTGTACCAATTGACTTGCTTACCATTTGGCTTAGCGACGGCTCCATATGTGTTTGCAAAAATAACTAACTAGGTGGCTAATCTTTTCAGAGAAACGGGAATAAGAGTCGTCGTGTACTTGGACGATTTTCTGATCATACATCAAAATTCAGTGATTCTCCATCGTCAATCGAAATTAGTTCAAAATCATCTGGAAAGTATGGGTTGGTGCATAAAGTTCAAGAAGTCCGTTCTCACACCGACTCAGGAGGTAGAATATTTGGGAATAGTTTGGAATACAAAATTAAACACCAAATACTTAAGCAACTCAAAATTTTTAAAAATCAAGACTATAATCAGACAATTCTTAAACACAAGTGTGTGGACATGGTGGGAGGCGAAAGTCTTATTAGGCAATCTGAACTTCGCAACGTTTGTGGTTCCACTCGAAAGGTTACACAGTCGGCACATTCAAATAGAGGCAAACAGACTCCCATGTCAATTCCCTTATCAAACCCACGGCCTTCCATCGATCGTGAAAGAGGAGTTGATATGGTGGTTGAACAACGCTCACCATCCATCCCCAATTCCCTTAGAGCCAGCAAAGACTTTTGTGACGACAGATGCCGCAGGCTAGGGGGCGACAGTCAACGGAGCGAATCTGATGGGCACATATGAAAAACATCAATTAAAGTGACACAGCAATCAAAAAGAGCTTTGGTCTGTCCTGGAAGTTATCAACAGGTTAGGCAACCAGATGAGAGACCAAACAGTCATGATACAATCAGACAACAAATCAGTAGTTGCTTATATCACGAAAGAGGGGGGAACCAAATCTTTGCGTTTACTGCGAACAACTCAGGAAATCCTGGAGAGAGCCCGAGAATTAAGGATAAATTTAACAGCACATTACTTACCGGGAAGGTACAATTCAATAGCAGACAGCTTATCCAGAGCGAATGGAATGCCGGAATGGACATTTAACAGGCACTACCTGATACAACTGTTTCAACAACTGGGCACTCCAGAAATAGATCTCTTTGTAAGTGCGCGATCAGCTGTCTTAGCCAATTATGTCAGCGAAGATGCTGGAGATCAGAGCAGTGTCTTTGTGGATGCCTTCAGTCGAACCTGGCATTACACACTCGGATGGCTGTTCCCTCCACCGGGTCTCATCCCGAGACTGCTGCAACAGCTGGCGCAGAGCTCTGGAACTTACCTCCTCGTAGCACCGAAGTGGGATCGCACATTTTGGAAAGCAGAATTAAAACAGAGGTCTTTGCAAACTCCACTGACAATTCCCAATCTACAACAGAACCTAACAGATCTAAGGACCGGAAGACCACCGGCGGAGATACGCTACCTATGTTTGCAGGTATGGAAGGTTCAGGCTGAGCCAGTTGGGTTAACTCATGGCCAATCCATAGCAGGAAGTTACTGGAGTCCTCAAGGCGCAGATCTACATTGAAAACATACCAACCGGCTTGGAGACGTTGGGTGAGATGGGCTAAGGACAACCATTGTCTAGTTAACAACCCATCACCTGTAGAAGTTGCAAAATTTATCTGCTATCTTCATAATGAAGTACTTTTAGCGCCAAAAACTATTGCAGTCCACAAATCGGTTGTCTTAACATTCGCGAATCCATCTCAGCGCGAAACTATGAGTAATCACCCAGTCATAAAGCAGAGCCTAAAAGCAGTATTTCTTAGTAAGCCACCGGTTCAGAAATCATATATTTGGGAAGTTAGTCAGCTAATTAACTAACTGAAGTCTTATGCCATAGATGTAAAAAGTCTCTTTCAAGTTTCTCGCCATACGGCCGCACTTCTACTCCTTGCTTCGGGCCGCAGAGTCCATGACTTAACATTATTAGATATAAGCCCTGAATTTATGATTATTTCAGATGATGCAATAATATTTTGGCCTAAATTTGGTTCAAAAACTGATTCAATTAGATATAGGCAGTCAGGTTGGAAACTGAACTCTAGTGATAATGAAAGACTTGATCTCGTTAAGTGAATAAATACGTTGTTAATTATCTCAAATAGCCGTAGATCTCATAGTTTAAGTAACTTGTTCATTACAACAAGAGGTAAGGTGCAAGGCGCCTCGCCTTCGGTTATTAGAGGTTGGATCCGTAATTTATTTAAGGATACTGACATTAAAGCATCACCTGGAAGTTGCAGAACTGCAACAAGTACTGATTTTTGGTTCAGAAAAGGTGTTAATATAGATGATGTGATAAAAAGAGGTAACTGGCAGCGTCAAGATACATTCTTGCGTTACAATAGTAACGCAAGTTTAAAATATTAAAGAGATTCAACGTCAGAGTACTATTGTTAATGATTCTAATTGTTTAACGCAATCGTTTGTACCTGTTTAGTTTCCTTAGTTTAGAACATAATTGGTTTTTATTTAACTTCAGTATCACAGTACAGTATATAACTAGCCATCGCCGCCGGCAGAATATAAACAAATCTCACCAGTGGGTCAAGCGAAGGCTCAAACACCTAAATAGAACCGTTTTCCCCCCGAAGGGCAGAAAACGAATATTTAGGTTTTAACCGAAGCTTGACCCACCTTTTCCGTCCTTGCCGGCGGATAGTGAGAGTATGATTTCAAAATGGCCGACCGGCAGCGATGACGCATCTGTGACTAACTCCATACTGGATCAAGAACGACGATACATCGATACTGAAGGTATACACTGCAAATAAGTGAATATCAAAGGGGTAATCTCACCAGTGGGTCAAGCTTCGGCTAAAACCTAAATATTCGTTTTCTGCCCTTCGGGGGGAAGACGGTTCTATTTTTGTACCGACATGAGAATCACCGACTTCTATGAAAATGTTCCCTCTTGACACAAATCTAGACGACATGAGAAAAACATCAACAAATATACATGTTGTTTGATACCTAATTGTGTTGTGATTACACACAAGATAACCTTTTCAAAACAATAAAAACATTAGTGTGTTCTTATAGAAACAATTCACTATTCACCATAAAAGCTCAGAAAAGATCAGTCACAATTCGCGCGCGAGAAAAAGTGATTTTGTTTTTTCCAGTCTGAATATTTTTTTCAACGAAAGACCACAGACAAATTTGTTCACGGTAGAGTGACTAATGCCACATTTACACTTACCAAGCATGCCAACATTATGCACTAAAATTGTACCACAATACCGGTTTGTAAACACAGCGTCACCTGCGCATCAATAGCTGCGGGTGGTAACCAACGGTATTTTGACTTTGCAGCTATAGATGCGTTCGGATACTGAGAGGTTAGATTACATTATTGCATTTATAATAGTTGCGTTACTTATTATTATCATGGAGCTTGGTGCATTGAGGCCATACATTTTTGACCTGAGATTAACCTTAATAAATGTTTTAAACCTTTGCATGGGTAATTGTTCAATTCCCTCTGGTAATTTAATATAAAAGCGTATACAGTTCCCCATAAATGAATGAACCTTCTGCAACCGATATCTAGATACATCCGGGTTTATTTTTATTTCTAGTGTTGAAATTATAAACTTCGCAATATTTGACACAGGTGTAAATATTTTTCCGAACGTGCAATAAGTTTTCATATATGTATTGACAAGCCAGTATAAAAATATTGATCTCCTTAAATCTTTCTCGGCGACAATCGCGGGGTTTCATATTATATATGGAGCGAATTGCTCTCTTCTATTTCACAAATACCGATTAGATATCCGCAGATTTACCCCAGAACAGAATGCCATATGACATAATGATATGAAAGTTACTGAAATATGGCAAAAACTGCAGAGCTCAATCTAAAGACGAAAAGTCAGCGCCCTACTGCAATTTTGAATCTAGATTAATTTAAAGAATTTAATTGACTGTACTTAAAGTGGGATCCCGTCTGACTTTGGGTGGCGAAAACTTTACACATTTGTTTATTTTTTATTTGGCACTAAATTATAGATAGTAAACCACTGAATTTTTATTTTTATTTATTTTATTTTATTTTATTTGGTTCATAATTTCCAAAGATTATCGGTGTGTATGTATGTGTGTTATCAAGCAATTTGAATGCCCTATCAATCGTGTCTACATCAATATGTCTGAATTTAAATATATCCTCACACTTTTCAACATTATTTAATAGTATGGAAGGAGCCTCCGCCGGGGATGAATTGCCTGGCAAGGCTATGCCAGGCCATTTGTTTGCGATTCTGACGACATAACGAATCTGACCAAGTCAGAAATTGACTAAAACTACACACTACCTCAGATTTTGACTTAAAGATTCAATATTGGCATAAGTAGAGCTGGTCCGCCCAAAGGAAATAAAGACTTTCTTGAGGTGATAACGTCTTATAAATCGATGAACGCCGGCTGCACGCACGAAAAAGTATGACTCATTGTCACGTTCCTCCTGAGCCGAGCGTGCAAGCGAGAGCGCGGAACAAGCGATAGAGAGGCAAGATCGGCCTAAGCGTTCACCTTATGAATTTATCACGTAAAATTATCGTCCATAAACCGACTTTACAGACAACCAATTTTTTATGATTCTTAGTTTCTATCTTGTGTTATGGTATATTTATATTTAAACGAATGGGGATTTAGAAGCTGTATATTCCACAAATCCCCATTATAAGCTCAATGAGACGTCAATGGGGGTTTGCGGATGAAAAGTTCACAAATCCCCATTGATGGGGATTTTCAATGGGATTAGTGAAATAACCCTATTTTTAAGATTATATTTATATAATAAAGTATATATTTATGTTTTTTTACAGTTCGGGTTTCGACATTAACAGGTCTATAGCGTTAAACATTAAAATGAAAACCCTTGGCTCTTATGTCTTCGCTAGAGTACCAACTGAAACATGGCTGACATTACTTTGTAAGTATTATTTTGTACTATTACTACTACTCTCAAGTAAGTTCATTCTTATGCTCATCACTCAATTCATATCTTCAAAATTGGGGTGATGAGCTGGCCTCCTATCACACAAGCAGGAAAGTACCTACCTATTGAATTAATGTCTAAACTCGGACTCAAATTGATTGTTGGCCTGTCACACAAAAAAGAGGTTTGAATCAACACCGCCTCAACTGCAGCACTGACACTGACACCCCGTGTCATCTAAGGTTTCCCACCACTTCTTCCATACTCTCCTCTCGTCCATTGCATCCCTCCTACTCCCATGCGCCGCTAACCCCTACAGGCGGCACGACCCGGGCGCGCTAAGAAGGCACCAGACTCGAAGTCTCGAATGACGTTTGGGCAGAGTACAGTGGGTACAGTACAGTAATACATATTACCAAATCGAAATTCGATGTACATAATCGATATTAGGTTTTGGTTGAGCGTTGTCTGTCACTTTAGCGTGTTACACCAATGGGTACATTCAGCAGAACACATCGATGAGGGAAAATCTCGTAAGGAAACCCTTAATCTCCATAGCTACAGCGATGGGCTAGCCCGCTGTCATTTATTAGTGCTTGCGTTGTCTACTCATATGTGTGTGACTAAACCTAATGTCGATTATCGAATTTCGATTTAGGAATATATAAAAACGAAAAAATATTTAGGAATATGTACACACTGTACGATGCACAAACGTCACTCAAGTCAGGTGCCAACTTAGCTCGCCTGAATAGTAGAAGGTATCTTAGAGGCAAATCCGCGAAACGTCATTTACATTCAACGGTTTTTTATGATCAATAAAATGAATTTCCAGGCACAGGTCAGCGTAGTATAGACCATATTTAATTAGGGTATGTTCCAATGCCAAACCTAATCCACACACGTCACTAGACTCATGGGTGGCGCATGAGGTAAAATCTGTTCACTTAGATAGCGCCGCCTTTGATCGCGCCGGCTTTGCACCGCCGGCTCCAGTCAAAGAATGCTGACGCTCACTCAAAGAAAGCCGCGTTCAGCCGCGGTGCTATCTAAGTGAACAGACTTTAAAGCTCTGGTTTTCTCCAAAAGCGGCAGCGACACTTAGCGGACGTAATACAGCGGTGAATAACGTCCCTATATCGTTGATACATGTAGATCAAATGGCGCGGTTTCGCCATTTGGATTAAATCGCTTGTGTAATGAGGCCCTAAAGGATTGCTATGACGTCATAAATGTCATCATTAACGCCGCCATGTTGTGCTATCATCGCATCGCCCATGCTTCTGACCGGTAGCACTGTAAGAAGACTCTAAGCGAGCAATCAATAGTGACTTGGCTTTAACGTTGACAGTAGCACATCTGCCAGCTGTGCTACTCTCAATGTTAAAGCCAAGTCAATCACATTTAAAACAGCAACCAGGAACTCCTGGTGCAATTAATATTTTCTCTGTATTTACGCAAAAACAAAAATATATTTAAAATGTGGTTATAATGGTTTGTTAGACGGTAAAACCATCATGGTAAAAGTACCATGATGGTTTTACCGTCAAAAATAAATTAAGGTCAACGTCCATTTTCCACCGTTGACACAACGTACTTTGTGTTATGTGTTTTTGTCAGTATAAAGACGGCCGTCAGTGTCGAACATTCCACGTGTCCAAATATCGCCACCGCTTTTTGAGGAAATAATAGCTTTCGGTAAGCAACTCAAAGTAAATATCCTTAACAATCGTTTTTTCCTTGTTCCAGCCTCCCTCGGTGGAGTGTTCAGTATGTTCCTAGGTGTTAGCCTCTTCAGTGCACTAGAATTACTCTATTTCCTATTCGTAAGAATACCAATAGCAATACGAAAGTCGCCAGAGATTGAGCTCCCTTCGGCTGTGCCCATAAAGCACAGAAAGAGAAGACCTCATTTGGTTACATAACTCTTTCTGTATCGATAAATACAGATAAATAAAAACAGGTGTTAGATTTAGAATAAAATACGGTTTATTTTTAAATACTTGTTTTATTTTACCTGCCAGACAAATAAGTTTCGTCGTCTCATGGATATGAGGCTATTTGTGTGGCCAATCTAGGCCTGCCGGCCTGAGTGATACAAATTGAGGTTATGATCCAAAACATGAGTTCGTCACCTATTGTTGCCGGAGCTTGCTTGTAGCGAAAATTTCTGTTAACAAGTTTCGAGTTATACCAAGTGACAATGATTTCTGCCTAAGGTGATGTTGTTAAATCCAACGCTGAGGTTTGTCGAGCTTTTGAACATTCTTCACCAATGTGCCCTTACTCACAACAGACCGTCTAAATTCATCTCCATAAGAAGCAGAGACTTTGTTAAGGAACCGCACTAGCTTCAGTAATGTAGATTTAAAATTTCATCATAATTATCCCCTATACATTGTCAAAACGTTAAGATTACTTAACTTAAAAAATACTGAAGAACTGTGGATTATATCAGTCAATTCAGTAATTCTAGTTACCTCACACTTAGCTTAAATATTCAATATTATATTCAAGCCCGAATACGATTTTCGATGTGTTGGCAAATAGGATCGACAGCCCTATTATGAGACACTGGCTAGGTGTACATCTAGCTCCTAATAAAAAATGATGTACCTATTTGTGTATTCCTATTTGTGTACTGCTTGCATGATTGTGTATGTAGTAAGGATGTGTAATGAATATGTGTAAGAGGGTGGGTGTATGTGTGTGTGTGCATGGGAGGATGTACATATGAGTGAGGGTGTGTTTGGGTGTATGTATGCATCTGTGATGTATGCATATTTATTTAATGATTCTAGATTTAATACCTTGTTTTGTGTATCATTGCTAAGTTTGTCTTAAAATATGGATTTTTATCTGAAATAAATTGATAAATAAATAAAAATAAATAAAAAAATTGTACCTAGACATTTTCCAATTGGAGACAGCAGACAAAAAAGTCGTTGTTGTTGCTGGATGCTGATAAATTGGGAAACTTGTGGAACTCACGTCTGCCGATATTCCTTTTGTGTAAGAGCAACTTGTCTACGAAAGCAGCAACGACATTTTTTGTTTTTATTAAGTTCAAGTCATCTCTCCTTGAAGTTTTAGATTCATATTCTTAAACAATTTATAAAGATCTGTAAGGTAGGTATTCGACAGTATTATTCTTTGATGTGATGAGCTTGTCGCGCAATTCTGTATCTTTGTTTCCCCAGAACTCTATGATAGAGTCAAACAGATTGTAAAATCGAGTCAGACAATTATCCTTTTGATAACCAACGCACTTATGTGTGAAAGATCAGTCAGTTGAAAACTTCTTCATAGCTGATTGAATATGATTCCGCGCTTAATCAATAACCTACCTACATAATGATTGAGTTCCTGATGGAACTCAATCACGCAGACAAATATTAAATAAAAACTGAAAACATTTTTTCTCTCAAAATTATAAGGGTTGAATACTACTTGAGAACTGCACACTCTTTTTTGAACTTTAATTGAATCATAAATACTGTATAATGAGTAGATAAACATAGACCACAGATAAACCTCAGTGTGGTCTATGACGCAATGTATAGCGAGCAAATCTGGAACTTTGATTTTTAAATACGCTACTAGGAAGCCTTTTTGACATCCTGTCATAGCTGGAGCGCCATCTGTAGCAGCAGATATAATATTCTTAAAGGGAATTTCTTTCTCATCATAAAACTTTTCCAGTGCACGTATGGTTTGCACAAATCGCGTTATTGAACAAAAACTTGTTACAGCTTGATTTTTTATGAGCCGGAGGCGCGGTCGCAGGCGTGGGTGCACTGCAGTGCGGGGGCAATGCCGCAGACCCGTAGTAGCCGGAGCTAAAACGATTTCGAAATAATAATGCGATATAGTTCACTTATGTAGCGAAAATTTGGTAAACTTAACGGGTTGGCTATAGATATCATTCACATTTTTATTATTATTATAATGGAGAGGGGTTTTTTGGGGCTCCCCTGTCCCTCTCATCATCATAATCATCATATTCAGCCCGCATCGACCCACTGCTGGGCAAAGGCCTCTTCTCTAAAGCGCCAATTTCCCCGGTCCTGCGCTAATCCACCCAGTGGGATCCCGTCAACTTGATGATATCGTCGGACCATCGGGCTGGTGGTCTGCCCACTGGCCTTGTCGCTCCCCGTGGCCACCAGTCTGTGACTGCTTTGGTCCACCGTCCGTCTTCCCGTCTAGCCAAGTGTCCCGCCCATCTCATCTTCAATCTCGTATCCGTTTGCCTATATCTGCGACCTTAGTTTTCCGTCGAATATTGACGGAAAACTAAGGTCAACAAGAGAAATACCCAACATGGAACGCTCCATCGCTCTTTGTGCTACTTTTATAATATGCACATTATGCTTTGTGAGCGTCCATGTTTCGGATCCATAGGTGAGGATGGGCAAGACACATTGGTTATACACCTTGGTCTTCAGGCATTGTGGGAGTGAGGATTTGAAGACATCACTTAGTTTTCGGGAGAAAACAGCCCATCTTAATCCGACGCGTCTTTCAATCTCCTTCACCTTTGCATCTCGATCAAAAGATAAACGATGTCCAAGATAGACGTAATCGCTGAGCACCTGTACGGTGTCATCGCCAAAAATTAGGGCCGCCACATTTAGTGGGCGACTCGTCATGATCATAGTCTTGGACATGTTCATCCTGAGACCGACTTTTAGGGAAGCTTCGTGCAATTCTGCGAGCATGTGTTGGAGATCTGAGACGCATTCGGCAACGAGAATGAGGTCATCCGCAAACCTAAGCTGCGACATGCATGCCCCGTTAATGTTGAAGCCTCTCTCACTCCAATCCAACGTATTCCTAATGTCCTCCAGAACGTTGGTGAATAGTTTGGGTGAGAGTGTCTCCCTGTCGGACACAATTGGACAATGATAGCCAAATCCCATTAGCAAGTAACATAAATAATATCCATATGTATTAGTTATCATTGAGTTAAAAGTTTTGATTCGGGTTTTGTTAATTTATTTTTAAAATGAAAACTAAAACTTGATTAGTTTAATTTATTTAGTTATAGGGAGAGATGTAAGTACTAGTGTGTTGATACTGTTGATATAGCGACAAGAAAATAGTTTTATAAGTTACTGATTTTTACAATAGCTTACAAAATTCAGCAACTAATTGGGAATGATCACTCTATTGTATGTGACAATTGTTTCTTTATTTCTTTCCTATAAACATGTGTGTAACTGGGAATAAAGTAATGTATCCAGCTATCTATTTTTATTTTATTCAATATATTTATCGGTTCTATGGTTTCAATGATTAAGGTACTGCTTGCACATGTGTTGTGCGTTGTCTAGAATAGCTTGCTTAAGAGTATAATTAATATGCGGTATGGTAATTTGATAGCATTCTTAATACGAGTACACCGTACGACACACACGCTAGTAAGGAGCAATTGCTCAATAGCAACATGCTTTCGTGCTAGTAATAGCATGTGTAACATTACCTTTAGTTAGAGACTCTACAAGGCTTGCTGTGAAAATGATTTATTCATATTCATATTCTTAATTGCATAGATAATATAAGGTTTTAGACAATTAAAAGAAATGTAATAAGCAAAGGCGAGCTTATCTCTAAAAAGAGATTTCTTCCAGCAAACCTAGGCAGGACAGGAGAGTTAATTATACAGGAAAGTCCTAGTTCGCAATAACACTCTATACATACGTACGAAAATTGCTTTCAAAATATATATAAACTATACCAAATATAAAATAAAAATATATACTTCAACTACATAAAACACAATATATAGCATGAACATACATAAACTATAATAAATCATACATATACCTACATAAATATGGTACCTTTTACGGAATAGAAAGGAAATGCACTTTCAATCTTTATTAAAAGTGAAAATTGAGGGACTTTCCCTAATAGCGCTGGGAAGTGCGTTCCACAGTCGGATTGCCCTTAACCTAAACGAGTGTTCGTAAGCGGCAGTTTTATGCCCAGGAGTTGAAAGGAGAGACACCGTGTGGGATCTCGGATTGCTATCCCTTGGGAAAAGAAAGTCAAAACGTTGGCGTAGATATGTGGGGTATCGGGGATTTCGCAAAATATTGAACAGATAGGAGAGAATGTGCATGTCACGGCGAAGACGGATCGGCTGCCACCCCAGCTCCTTGCGATACTGGGAGACATGGTTATACTTGCGCAACCCGTAGATAAACCGAATCCCGAGATTTTGAAGTCGTTCGAGTTTGTTCAGTTGTTCTTCGATCGCGCTGACCCAACAAACATCCGCAGAGTCTATTAAAGGCAGTAGAAGGGACTGAGCAAGAGTGATTTTAGTCTAGATTTATATGGTAGGTAGGCATTTTAAGTAGTTACATCCCGTGCGTCGACTCTACGGTATGCATATAAGTACTTGTATTGTGGATAAGCAGTAAGATATTCCCCTACCAACTCATAGCTTCGTAGCTGCGGTCGAAGAGCGCGACCTCCACTGCGGGTGCCAGTACTGGCGTCGCAGAATAAACACGATTGTTTAATATTTATGCTTCGGAACGCACCTCTTTTTGTTGCGCGACTCGGACCGCGAGTGATCGGAAACGGAACTAGCAGCTGTCACTTGTATAGAAACGAGATGACGAGTTAGAGGTGACTTTTTTTGACTTGGAGAAAATGTCGGCACATGGCGTTCGGGCCTTGGCTGTATTTTAGTAGTAATAATTGTCTAACACATGTGTCGGGCCTGGTCGGAATGTTAATTATAATAAGAACGGAACAATCGTCGAGAAATAAGTAGATTCACGTCAGCGGAGTGAGTGCTTCGTGTTGTGAAGCTTGAAGTGGTTCGGTCCCCAATTCGTCGCGTTCGGCAGCGACGGCGACAGCATCGGGCTACGACGAGAGTACGATTCGACTCCTCTCCCCTCACCCCCCGTGTGCTCCTTATCCCGTGTTCCTGCCTCGAATTGAGCTTTCGAATTCCGGTCCACGGCGTCAAAGGTCAGTTGGTTGGTTTTCACCAGGACTCCTGGTGAAAACCAACCCTACCAAGATTCCACGCCCGTTCGGTTGAGGCGTGGAATTTAATCATTTTGGTAGCAGGCGCGTTTTCCTAGTGGGAAATCGATTCACGGACGGTTGTAGGGTTGTTTTTTTGCCACATTGTAGCTGGGAGAGGGTGGATACCTCAGATTGGTCGGCAACCATTTTGTGAGTGAGTCGAGTGGTCGGTATACCACAATTTAGGTTCATTTTCGGTTAGTGAACGTATAATTGACGATTAAGTTAACAATTATTATAAATTTGTAGTCGGAAACTACTCGGTGTGCATAAGAAACAGTCATTTGGTCGGACTATAGTATTGCAGTCGGGTTCCATAGCATTGCAGTGTTATTTCGGATTACAGAGCAGGGTCAGGCTATTTAAGGGGTATTAAGCTGATTTTGCTGACCTCAGTAGAAGTGTGGGTCATATCGGAGGGGCCACTTCTAGAAGGTTCACAGCTACCTTCATTATATTAAAAATAGCCTTTTTTCTTATAATAAATTTTTGTGTGTTATTTTTTATTGTGCCTTATGGTGGCATTCTCTAATTGATTTAGAGTGTATAGTTATAAGGTGTATGTCCACAGGGCGACCATATTAAATATTGTTTAGGATTTAATTGTTTTTAGTGGTTGCCTTAGTTTTGATAACTTAGTTTTAATTTCTGTGCCCAGCGCTGACGGGCAAGTGCTGGTCTCTGGCTATACTTAGTTCGGTAGTGAAGTATAAGACCAGAATCTATTAAATCGGTCAACATGCCACCTTCGCCCTTGTACTGCGACATGGTGTCCGGGAGGAAATGAGATGGCTCGCCCATACTCATAAGTATGTGGAGCGACCTGACATGGACGATGTCCTGCTCAAGCGTGTGGAGGACGCAATGACACGCGCCGGGAAAGTGTGTCGGCTGGCTGCGGAGGCTGAAGCTCTCGGGCTTACGGATGAAGCCTCGGTGGCTGCAGTGAAACAGCTCTGCGCGGATGCTGACCAAGCGATGGAATGCTTGGGCGACATCGAGCGTCGCGCGGAGAAAATTAAGCGGTCGCGAAGGAATGACCGTGGGGAGGGTAACGGAGACCCACCCCCGAAGCGTGTTGTTGGACGGCTGCCACACCTGGAGATTCCGGCCTTCAGTGGGGCAATTGATGAGTGGCCGGCATTCATTAATTTATTTGATAGTTTGGTCCACGGTCGGGACGACCTGGACAACGCCTACAAGTTGGCCCAACTATTGATGGCTCTGCGGTGTGAACCGAAGGAGTTGGTCGGTCACCTAACGGTCACGGCGGGCAATTATGAGATAGCCAGGTCCATATTATTTGACCGCTACCAACACAAACGGCGGTTGGTTGATGCGCAGCTGGGGAAGCTGTTTAGCATCCCAAGAGTAACCCGGGATGTTGAAATCCGAGTACAGGTGCTCAACCCTGTGCTGGTGGCCACTAAGGCCCTTCAGAACCTTGGTCTTCCGGTAGACCAATGGTCATATATTGTTTTGTATATGGTTTTGTCACGGTTGCCTGCAGCTGTTCAAAGTCGGCTTGAACAGCTGCATGGGGGCAGTAGCACGGAACTGCCCACGCTCGTCCAATTGACGGATTTTTTGGAGGGTGAATGCAGGCGATGTGACACACTGGATACGGAGGCCAGTGTGCAGCGCCAACCCGCGCGGATGCGGGAGGGGCCGCGCCCCCCGCCCCCACGGGGGGGTGGGCGGTAGAAACAATTTGGCGTTTTGAATGCCGCGCCGTCGGGTGACGGCTATGTGCACTGCGACAGTGCCGGTCATGAAGTGACCAGTTGCGCCAACTTTAAGGCGCTCGGGGTGGCTGCCCGCAGGAAGATAGTCTTCCGCCACCGATTGTGTTTCGGTTGTTTGGGGCCGCACACGCTGAGAGAGTGCTCGCGCGCGTTCCCCTGTGAGTGCTGTGGTGGCAAGCACCACATCGTGTTGTGCCTGAATTGGTCAGGCCCTTCGGACGGTCACCAGGGCCGGACTCAGGTTGGTCGGCCACAGGGCCCAACCAGGGCCGCACCCAGTCCCCCTCCGGGCAACGGGAGTCACCAACGGGGTGACTGGGGTACCCGCGGACGGGACCCCCCCCCGAGGGGAAAGGGGCAGCGCGGGGGGTAACATGCGGGATAGCAGGGGTTCGGTCGCCGCTGTCCACGGTCAGGGAGACTTCAGGCCGCTGGTTTAGTGCGTGTTACGGGCGGGTGTCAGATGGCAAATATGAGTAGCGCGAAGGCTGGGAGTCCACCACCTTCTGCGCCACCCTGCCCGTCGCTCTGGGAGGCGAACAGGGAGGCGAACAGTCGGATGTCGCCCCTATTCCTAGAGCCCCCCAGGTTAGGTCCGCTCTCCCCCATTCATCCACGGTGCGCACCGGGCACACCGTACACCGTCCGGTATGATCGGATACCGGGACAGCGAGGGGCCTATTATACGGGTTGGGACCCCTTGATGCACATACGGTCTGATATGCCGGTTGCATATCAGCAGCCGAGTTACTCCAGGGCCGACGGAGGTCTGAGCGGGTTCGGATCCCGCGGAGGTTCCCGCTAGGGACACGCCGCCCACTTACAGGGTGCCGCCACTCCACAGACGGTCATGCTCCCCACCGCCTCCGTGATAGCGTGGAGTTCGGACGGCAAATCTTGTGTGGCACGAGCACTATTGGACTCGGGGGCCCAGGGGTGCTTAGTCTCGTGCAACCTTGTAAGACGGTTGGGCATTTCGGTAAGGGAGTATCCACATTCCATTCGGGGAATTGGGAACACGGAAGTCGGTTCCGTTAAGGGAGTATGTCGGATTACTCTCTCGTCACGGGTGGATTCATCGGTGAATCTGACGGTCACGGCATTAGTCATGCCTAATGTGATGGGCTCACACCCTCACGTACGGTTGTCGCCCTCGGTGCGACAGTTGGTCGCTGGGTTGTCACTGGCTGACCCGGAGTTCGATATTCCGGGCCCAGTAGACATTTTATTGGGTGTCGATGCCTTGGGATACCTGTTAGTGCCAGGTGTCCACGTGTTGCAGGCGACTAGTCTGGTTTCGGTCAACACCAGACTGGGCCATGCGGTAATGGGTCCGGTTATGCCGGCTGCCCCACGCCTAGCGACTCGTAGTCCCTTATTCGGTTCTGTACTCTCGGAGGTGATACAGAAGTTTTGGGAGGTGGAGGAACCACCTACGGTCCGCCGGTTGGACCCGGTTGAAGAAGAGTGTGAACAGTTTTATCGGAACAATACTGGTCGCCTTCGGTCAGGTCGATTTCTCACACGTCTTCCATTCCGGAGTGATCGCCCACCGCTGGGCAGTTCACACAATGCAGCCGAGACGCGGCTTCTGTCGATGGAACGACGCATGAAGCGTGACGGGATTTTCCGGCAGAAGTACGTCGACTTCTCGGGGGAGGTTGATGTGCGGTTGGTCATGGCCAAGAGCAAGGTTGCGCCGTTGCGCACTCGCCTGACCATTCAAATTAGAGCCTTCGGGAGCGGCTCTCCTGACTCGTCTGCTCAACCACACGATGACGGTTCTTCGTGGGTCAATAGCGTTAGAAGATACGGTCTACGCTTGGACGGACAGCCAGATCGTGTTATGCTGGCTGAAGGCTTCAGTTCACAAGCTGGAGATTTTTGTGGCAAATCGGGTTTCGCAGATTTTGAATTCGGAGGTTCCCTTAATCTGGAGAAATGTTCCAGGGGAAATGAACCCAGCAGACTGTGCGTCTCGTGGGTGTCACGCTTCGGAGTTGGTTGGACATCCCTTGTGGTGGGGTCCAAAATGGTTGACTCAAGCCGAATCGGATTGGCCAATGAGTCCACGCGTTACGTCGGCGAACGGCGCCTTGACAGTCGGTGTCTGTACGACGCAACCAGAGCCGGATGAGGAGTTCAGCCTGCTGGAACGGTACAGCTCGCTCGACAAGCTGGTCAATGTGACCGCCTGGATCTTCCGATTTGCGCGGAATTGTCGCAATTCTGAGGCGCAACGGGTGCGGACACAGGTCCTGACACCACGGGAACGGAACCATGCGTTGTTCGCATTGGTACGGAACGTGCAGACGGTGCACTTTAAGTCCGAATTGGACATTCTGAGACGCAGACGCGTCCGTTTATTGACCCTCAAGGATTGCTGAGGGTAGGAAGTCGGCTGCGGAATGCCAACCTGCCTTATGCGGCTCGCCACCCGTTGTTACTCCCTAGGAAAGGAAAGTTGGTCGAACTGTTGATACAGGATCGACACATTCGGAATGGGCATATCGGATGCCACGCCTTGATGGCGTTTCTCCAGCGCGAGTTCTGGATTCTATCGGGAAGACGCTTAGTGCGTAGCGTCGAATTTCGGTGCCTGCCTTGTTATCGGGCCAAGTTGGCTACGATGCAGCCCCAGATGGGCGATTTGCCCTCGGATAGGGTTAACGAAATCCGGCCCTTTGCGGGTGTCGGAACGGATTTCGCGGGACCATTCATGGTCAAGTCTTCACAGCTACGGAACGCCAGATTAGTGAAGGCATACCTGTGCGTCTTCGTGTGCTTGGCCACGAAGGCAGTCCACTTGGAGGTGGTCAGTGACCTCACTACAGAGGCATTTATCGCATGTCTAGATCGGTTCGTCTCACGAAGGGGCCTCCCGACATTAATCCGTTCGGACAACGGCACAAATTTTGTCGGAGCCAGGCGATATCTGCAGGAGGTCACTCAATTCCTGAACGGTAACCAGGACGCCATCGGTACGGCTTGCTCCCGACGAGGTATTGAATGGGTTTTCAGTCCGCCGGGATGTCCTCATTGGGGAGGAATTTTTGAGGCTGCGGTTAAATCGGCTAAGTCGCACCTGACGAGGATCATCGGTGAGACCTCTCTACGCTTTGAAGAGCTTGCGACGCTGTTCTGTAAAATTGAAATGACACTGAACTCGCGTCCGTTGTGCCCGCTCAGTTCGGATCCAAATGATTTGGAAGCGTTGACGCCGGGTCACTTCCTGATAGGTCAGCCCCTTAACGCACTGTCAGAATACCCATTCGATGATGTTAAGTTAAGTCGGTTAACTAGGTGGCAGATGTTGCAGCAGATGGCTCAAGATTTTTGGAAACGGTGGTCCCTTGAGTACTTGCACATCTTGCAGCAGCGCCTTAAGTGGACTGACCGGACGAGCCCCCCTCAAGTCGGTGATTTGGTGCTGATTAAGGATGCGAACCTGCCATCATTGAGATGGAGACGAGGACGGATCGTCAAATTGTACACGGGTCGGGATGGCACGCCTCGATCAGCAGAAGTCAAGGTGGGGGACTCGGTCCTCAAGAGAGCGGTCGCAACACTTTCTCGCCTTCCTATTGATTAGGGACAGGTTCGGGCCTGTCCGGGCGGGTGACTGTTTAATATTTATGCTTCGGAACGCACCTCTTTTTGTTGCGCGACTCGGACCGCGAGTGATCGGAAACGGAACTAGCAGCTGTCACTTGTATAGAAACGAGATGACGAGTTAGAGGTGACTTTTTTTGACTTGGAGAAAATGTCGGCACATGGCGTTCGGGCCTTGGCTGTATTTTAGTAGTAATAATTGTCTAACACAGGTGTCGGGCCTGGTCGGAATGTTAATTATAATAAGCATGGAACAATCGTCGGGAAATAAGTAGATTCACGTCAGCGGAGTGAGTGCTTCGTGTTGTGAAGCTTGAAGTGGTTCGGTCCCCAATTCGTCGCGTTCGGCAGCAACGGCGACAGCATCGGGCTACGACGAGAGTAAGATTCGACTCCTCTCCCCTCACCCCCCGTGTGCTCCTTATCCCGTGTTCCTGCCTCGAATTGAGCTTTCGAATTCCGGTCCACGGCGTCAAAGGTCAGTTGGTTGGTTTTCATCAGGACTCCTGGTGAAAACCAACCCTACCAAGATTCCACGCCCGTTCGGTTGAGGCGTGGAATTTAATCATTTTGGTAGCAGGCGCGGTTTCCTAGTGGGAAATCGATTCACGGACGGTTGTAGGGTTGTTTTTATGCCACATTGTAGCTGGGAGAGGGTGGATACCTCAGATTGGTCGGCAACCATTTTGTGAGTGAGTCGAGTGGTCGGTATACCACAATTTAGGTTCATTTTCGGTTAGTGAACGTATAATTGACGATTTAGTTAACAATTATTATAAATTTGTAGTCGGAAACTACTCGGTGTGCATAAGAAACAGTCATTTGGTCGGACTATAGTATTGCAGTCGGGTTCCATAGCATTGCAGTGTTATTTCGGATAACAGAGCAGGGTCAGGCTATTTAAGGGGTATTAAGCTGATTTTGCTGACCTCAGTAGAAGTGTGGGTCATATCGGAGGGGCCACTTCTAGAAGGTTCACAGCTACCTTCATTATATTAAAAATAGCCTTTTTTCTTATAATAAATTTTTGTGTGTTATTTTTTATTGTGCCTTATGGTGGCATTCTCTAATTGATTTAGAGTGTATAGTTATAAGGTGTATGTCCACAGGGCGACCATATTAAATATTGTTTAGGATTTAATTGTTTTTAGTGGTTGCCTTAGTTTTGACAACTTAGTTTTAATTTCTGTGCCCAGCGCTGACGGGCAAGTGCTGGTCTCTGGCTATACTTAGTTCGGTAGTGAAGTATAAGACCAGAATCTATTAAATCGGTCAACATGCCACCTACGCCCTTGACGGTACTGCGACATGGTGTCCGGGAGGAAATGAGATGGCTCGCCCATACTCATAAGTATGTGGAGCGACCTGACATGGACGATGTCCTGCTCAAGCGTGTGGAGGACGCAATGACACGCGTCGGGAAGGTGTGTCGGCTGGCTGCGGAGGCTGAAGCTCTCGGGCTTACGGATGAAGCCTCGGTGGCTGCAGGGAAACAGCTCTACGCGGATGCTGACCAAGCGGTGGAATGCTTGGGCGACATCGAGCGTCGCGCGTATTTTTAAAATGAAAACTAAAACTTGATTAGTTTAATTTATTTAGTTATAGGGAGAGATGTAAGTACTAGTGTGTTGATACTGTTGATATAGCGACAAGAAAATAGTTTTATAAGTTACTGATTTTTACAATAGCTTACAAAATTTAGCAACTAATTGGGAATGATCACTCTATTGTATGTGACAATTGTTTCTTTATTTCTTTCCTATAAACATGTGTGTAACTGGGAATAAAGTAATGTATCCAGCTATCTATTTTTATTTTATTCAATATATTTATCGGTTCTATGGTTTCAATGATTAAGGTACTGCTTGCACATGTGTTGTGCGTTGTCTAGAATAGCTTGCTTAAGAGTATAATTAATATGCGGTATGGTAATTTGATAGCATTCTTAATACGAGTACACCGTACGACACACACGCTAGTAAGGAGCAATTGCTCAATAGCAACATGCTTTCGTGCTAGTAATAGCATGTGTAACATTACCTTTAGTTAGAGACTCTACAAGGCTTGCTGTGAAAATGATTTATTCATATTCATATTCTTAATTGCATAGATAATATAAGGTTTTAGACAATTAAAAGAAATGTAATAAGCAAAGGCGAGCTTATCTCTAAAAAGAGATTTCTTCCAGCAAACCTAGGCAGGACAGGAGAGTTAATTATACAGGAAAGTCCTAGTTCGCAATAACACTCTATACATACGTACGAAAATTGCTTTCAAAATATATATAAACTATACCAAATATAAAATAAAAATATATACTTCAACTACATAAAACACAATATATAGCATGAACATACATAAACTATAATAAATCATACATATACCTACATAAATATGGTACCTTTTACGGAATAGAAAGGAAATGCACTTTCAATCTTTATTAAAAGTGAAAATTGAGGGACTTTCCCTAATAGCGCTGGGAAGTGCGTTCCACAGTCGGATTGCCCTTAACCTAAACGAGTGTTCGTAAGCGGCAGTTTTATGCCCAGGAGTTGAAAGGAGAGACACCGTGTGGGATCTCGGATTGCTATCCCTTGGGAAAAGAAAGTCAAAACGTTGGCGTAGATATGTGGGGTATCGGGGATTTCGCAAAATATTGAACAGATAGGAGAGAATGTGCATGTCACGGCGAAGACGGATCGGCTGCCACCCCAGCTCCTTGCGATACTGGGAGACATGGTCATACTTGCGCAACCCGTAGATAAACCGAATCCCGAGATTTTGAAGTCGTTCGAGTTTGTTCAGTTGTTCTTCTATCGCGCTGACCCAACAAACATCCGCAGAGTCTATTAAAGGCAGTAGAAGGGACTGAGCAAGAGTGATTTTAGTCTAGATTTATATGGTAGGTAGGCATTTTAAGTAGTTACATCCCGTGCGTCGACTCTACGGTATGCATATAAGTACTTGTATTGTGGATAAGCAGTAAGATATTCCCCTACCAACTCATAGCTTCGTAGCTGCGGTCGAAGAGCGCGACCTCCACTGCGGGTGCCAGTACTGGCGTCGCAGAATAAACACGATTGTTTAATATTTATGCTTCGGAACGCACCTCTTTTTGTTGCGTGACTCGGACCGCGAGTGATCGGAAACGGAACTAGCAGCTGTCACTTGTATAGAAACGAGATGACGAGTTAGAGGTTACTTTTTTTGACTTGGAGAAAATGTCGGCACATGGCGTTCGGGCCTTGGCTGTATTTTAGTAGTAATAATTGTCTAACACAGGTGTCGGGCCTGGTCGGAATGTTAATTATAATAAGCACGGAACAATCGTCGGGAAATAAGTAGATTCACGTCAGCGGAGTGAGTGCTTCGTGTTGTGAAGCTTGAAGTGGTTCGGTCCCCAATTCGTCGCGTTCGGCAGCGACGGCGACAGCATCGGGCTACGACGAGAGTAAGATTCGACTCCTCTCCCCTCACCCCCCGTGTGCTCCTTATCCCGTGTTCCTGCCTCGAATTGAGCTTTCGAATTCCGGTCCACGGCGTCAAGAGTCAGTACTCCTGGTGAAAACCAACCCTACCAAGATTCCACGCCCGTTCGGTTGAGGCGTGGAATTTAACAACGATCTTGGCGGCCCCGTATTCCTTGTCATGGTAGGTATTGACAAATAACAAGCCAACAACAAGAAAAACTTTAACAAACACAACTAACTTGTTTTGTTCAATTCAAGCCATAAAAAAATCAAATAACCCGCGCGAAGTTTTTTTTTTTTTTGTAATGTTTTTTCCTTTATGGAAAAGGCTAAGAGCTTAAGCCCATACCGCCTGGTCTTATTTTAATTTATTTTCTTCTCTTCATATTGATTGAGGCTAAAAGCCTTGTCTTTCCGTAGGTATTTTCTTCAGTCTTTATTATATATTCGAGGCACATAGCCTTTTCTAACGTATTTATTCTTTAACTTCATAATCCAGTATGTTTAGGTCAATCCGTGTTGTCAAATCAGGTACAAATTTTCCTCCAGTATTTATAGGTCACATCCGAGTTGTCAAATCAGGTAGTATAAGGTCTATTCCGGTGTATTATTATTTTTCAAATAACTCCAATGGTACTCTTGATAAAATTATAAATAGGGTAAAATGCTTCTATATTCTTAAGGAGATCCTGAATAGAGCGCGGAACATCCAGGGCTTCTTTGTAAATGTTCAATAAGCTGTCAATGAATATTAGTCTTTGTTTGACGACCCGAATGGCCGAGTCGGCAGTGACCCTGCCTACGAAACCAAGGGTCCCGGGTTCGAGTCCCGGTGGGGGCAAATATTTGTTTGATGATAACGGATACTTGTACCCTAGTCATGGTTGTTTATCTATCTAAGTAGAATATTTATCTATATAAGTATGTGTATCGTTGTCTATTACCCAAGATACAGGGAATCCTAGTTTGGGGCTAGATCAATGTGTGTAAATAGTGTCCAAGTTATTATTATTATTATATTATTATTATTATTATTATATTGAATTGAGGGTAATCAAAAAATTTATATGATTTAGAGATTGGTTTTCAGAATTACAAAATGTACAATTTGGGGAAGGAATCATTTTCAATCTATGTAAATGTTCATTAAATCTGCCATGTCCAATTCTCAAACGACAAATTGTTGTGTAAAAGTTTGTAGGTATGTAGATATTTTCCGACGATAAACCATGGTCTCTTAATGTCCGAGTTAATATAGCTGTACCATTTTCCTTTTATTTGTGTCGTTTCTCTCCAATGAAGCATCCATTGATGTTTAATATTCGTTCTAATGTCGGTTTTGCAATCTGAAGCTGGCAACTTAATGTTCTTGACAGGTATTTGGTGAATATTGGGGTATTTTATTATAGAGCTGGCAAGTTTATCAGCGAGTTCGTTGCCAGAGACGCCAATGTGAGATGGTGTCCAAAACAAACTTATTTCTCTATCTTGATTGAGCCAAAGCCTACTAATTTTCTGCCTTATGTTATTAATAATATAGTTTGTTCTACCATTGTACGTGGGATTTGACAGTGCCATTAAAACGCTCATGCTGTCCGAAATTATCAACCATTTCTTGAATCTGAGGTTAGTTGATTCTATATATTCTAAAGATGCATAAATGGCTTGAGCTTCTGCTGTGTATATACTTGCATTTCATGGCAATCTGAACCCATGTCCCAATTTAGTGACAGGATCATAGTAAGCCATGGAGACGTTTTCGTTACATTTCGAGCCATCTGTATAAATTTGTCTAAACTCTCTGTATTCATCCAATTTATTGTAAACTGCATATTTATCACTGTCCTATCTATATGAATCTTTAACCCACAGAATTTGCTCTCATATGATCCTTCATAACAAGGCAAAGTACTACTATTGTAGATATTATATTTACTCTTATAAGTAAAAGTTTCTTGAATGTTACAAGTTAAAAAGTTATTAGAGTTAAGCATTCGTAGTTTAGAAAGAAGGAGATTGCCATCTTCAGACAACAACTTAATAATGAAATTAAGTTTTAAATTATTGAATCTGATCATTAATGGACACAAGTTACACTCAACCTGCATTGAATTAATTGGAGATGACTTGAAGGCTCCTAAGATTAATCTTAAATTTATATTTTGGATCTTTTCAAGTTTATCTACTAATTTTGGATCTATACAATAACAGAAAAAACCACAATCAAAGTGACTTCTTACAAGGGCTTTGTATAGAGTTAAAAGAATCTTAGGATTTTTGGTTGGCACCCCAATGGCTGCCAACCAAAGATCTTAAAGTGTTGGTAGCTTTTAAAGCTCGTTCCGTTATGCAATCAACATATCTACACCATGAGAGATTCTGTGTAAAAACTACACCCAAAATTTTTATTTGAGATTGAATTGGTAATAAGTTATTGTCATATTGTAGCTTAACTGGGATGACTTTTTTCTTTGAGTGTAGTATGGTATTAGTAGAAATAAGTAGTTTACAAGAATAGAATGAATGATAGAAGACACGAAAGGTTAAGGAGATTTGACTGACAAAAGGAGTTGTTAACCAGGAGTTACGATAAATCTTTCTTCCTAGAGTATATTTTGTTGGTAATCAGAGTAACAGACTGAGAGCTACAGGATGCTCAGTAAGGGTTAAAAACCAAAAGTGTAAATGGGTGTTTGGAAAATGGGTATAAACGTGGAAAAAGTACCGAAACCACGATATGAAATTTCATTTTGATCGTATTCACATTAAATTAATGTATTTCTTTTTATGCAGATTTTTTAAGTAAACGTGACACTAGGTAGGTAGCTAATAATTTTTATTATTTTCAAGTAAATGAATAAATTAATGAGTAAAATTATTTGTGAAATGTAATAATCACTTTAGGACAGGGAAATATTCAGTGAAAAAATAATTTTGTGTAAATTCATAAATAAATATTACAGGAAATGGATTATGGGATCACTCTGTACATGTCTTGTGTTGTGTTATTATTATTATAAGAGTTTTATTTTAGTGGAAATAAATAACGAAGTTAAAAGGTATAAAAGTATAAGGTATTTTGATTTCAGATATTTCGATGTGTTTTCGTTTTTCAATAGGTAAAATGTTTCAGTTATAGGTCTTTCCAAAAATAAAAATGTATAAATTGTAATTTTGTTGTATTTGTCTATAGGAAAAATTAATTACTTATCCTTGTCAGGAAAATAGGAAGTATAGATAGAAAGGTATTTGATGTGTTTATTCGTTTCAATCAAGTTTCAAAAAGTATTTTGTTTACAGATATTTTATGTGTTTATTCGTTAATAAAGTGTATTATTAATTGTTTTTCCAAATTGTAGGTATATGAATTGTGATAAAGTGTTCATTTAAATTGTGTAAATTCTTTTTCAGGAAAATAAATGATTATTTATTTCATGTCTTTCAGTTATAAAATATGTGTGTGTAACTTAAAGGAAAATAAAGTGTACCTATTTCATTCAAAATTAAATTTCAAGATAGGTAACTAGCAATTATCTAGGTCGTTATTTTATTCAAGAATTTGTCCATAGCATACAGCAATCTAACTCTAGGAAACTTGTCAGCATATTTTTACAATAGCTCTGCCTTGCACTTTTATTTACAACAATGCAGTTAGGTAGAGTAGTATTTCACAATATTGTAATGCAAGTACTATCATACCATTTTAGGTTTGAAAAATAATTTCTTTGTTGATAAAGAAATTATTATTTTTTCGCTACCCCGAGGGTGAAGGAAGTTAAAGGGGAGGTGTAGTATGGTCGTACATGCAATAGGCTAGATGTTAGAGTGAACTACGAACTGAACTACGTAGTGCTGTGTTAGCACTAAGATAGGTATATAAGTGCCCACACAATGAATAAACAGGCTCTTCTACTACCAACAACTAACGTATCATTTATCCTTTATTACATGAGAATATGACTACTTTACTTTTAGCTGGACTAATTTCTAGATTTAAATATTGAAAGTAACTATGTAATTTTTCCAGTGCTAAATTTAATTTTTGAGTTGTGTGTGTGATGTTATTACCACTGCAATAAATAGCCAAATCATCGGCAAACTGTAAGTTGCTGACTTCTGTTCCTAACATTTCATTGAGCTTGTGGATGTAGAGAATATACAATAAAGGGCTCAAAATGCCACCTTGACAGACGCCTTTAGTTCACAATCTAGGCCCAAAAATATTATTGCAACTCATCTTAACATAAACTTCTCTTCCACTGATAAACTCATAAATCCACGTAACACATTTTTCTGGTATTCCCAAAGAACAAAGAATGGTAGAAAAAACAGAATGATTAATGTTTTTGAATGCTCCTACAATATCGAAAAAAATACAGACAAGATGTTTATTACTGTTAACCGGAGCGTCAATATCATGGAAAAGATGCCCTATAATTTCTCTTGCTGACCGACCGCGACGAAACCCGAACTGATTTCTTGGAAGAATATGATTGGATTCAATATAAAACTCAAGACGTTGTTTCATAAGTTGCTCAAAAAGTTTACCTGCACAAGATGTTAATGCAATGGGACGGTAAGAGTCTGCATCATTTGGATCTTTTCCTGCTTTTAGAATTGGAACCAAGCAATCTTGTTTCCACTCTTTTGGAATTATTGATTGTTCCCAGAGTAAATTTTTAATATTTAAAAATTTCACAAGGCAATCTGTTTCCAGTTTTTGAAACATTTTGTAAGAAATGCAATCTAAACCAAAGGTTGTGTCTTTACGTGACTTGATAGCTGCTTTTAACTCATCTATGGTGAATGGATTGATAATGTTACTATTGTTGGGGTTTACGGAAGAAGTATTATTTATTTGCATTGGTTGTAAAACAAAGTCAGGTGTATATTTCCTTAAAAAGTTATTTATCCAAAATATTTCATTATTATTATTTAGTTTCGTACTTTTGCTGTAGGATTTATTAAATTTACGCATAGTTTGCCAAATTTTAGAAATTGGAGTAGATCTATTTATTTCAGTACAGTATTCCTTCCAACTATTTAATCTTTCTAATTTAATAATAAGTTTTTTCTCAGCCTGCATTTTTTTTAAATTAATATAGTTTAAATCACTAGGATCTTGTTTAAATATAATAAAAGCTTCCTTACTTTTTTGAACTGCATTAGCACACTTTTCATTCCACCATGGCAGAGGAGGATGCCGGTATTTAAAATCTTCCTGCCTGTTTCGAGCTATTATTATTCATATTTGAATTTTGGGCCTGACTTCTAAACATCGATTGATTAATAGCTTTATGAATGATATCACAATAGTCATAGTAAGACTGTAGAGGATCGTTATGGTTAATAATAAATTCTTTAAGCATAGTGTTGGCGAGCTTTGAAAACTTATTCCAATTTACTAGCCGTAGATTAGGTCTTTGAGTGCAGCTGTGTTATTTTGAGAAATAAAGTTGTTTGTAGAAGAATCAGTGATAGTGTTGAACAAAATCTCAGTTATTATGGGTAGATGATAACTTCCCAGGGGACCATCATATACTCTCCAATTGCAATTAAGGGCTATAGAGGGACTGACTATTGTTAAATCCAAACCATTTGGTCTCCAGTTATTTGTACCTACAGTTGTTGGTTGTGTGTCATTTAATAACACTAAGTTGCATTCATTTACAGCGTCGAGGACATCTCTTCCACGAGGACTGACAGATTGGCAACCCCACATGGTGTGATGTGCATTGAAATCACCTTCTACTAAGCATGGTTGTGGTAAGGTATTAATAAAATTAACAAATTTTGTTTTTCTAAAAGTAGGACTACAATTTGTCGGGATATAAAGACTGGCCATTGATAATGAACTGTTATTAAAGTTTATTTTGATAGCAATATTCTGAAGTGAATCATCAAAAATGTTTTTAGTCTACTATAGTCTAGTATAGTCTATTGTATGTTGTTACGAATGACTATGGCAACACCATTGTGTTTATTGCCACAATCATTGCGTTCTATTGAGTATCCTTTAATATTTAAACGTTGTGTAGGCTTGAGCCAAGTTTCGCAAACTAAAGCTATGTCAATATTATTTTCATACAAAAATTGAGTAAAAATATGACGATTACATAACAGACTTTGAGCATTCCACTGTACTTATATCTTGTATCTTTAATTTGTCTGTGAACTTGTACTAATGTTCTTGGTATAACTGGAGTTGAAAAAATCGCTTAAAACATCTAACACATTTTTAGAGGATATTGGGGTATCTTGTGTCTTATTTAATGTTATAATTTTTATAATGCTTTGCACTAAGAGATTCAGTGCCTTGTCATTTGATTTGAATAATGTCAAGAGATCAAGAGGTTTCATAGGGCCGAGAGGTGGGAAATTTCCATTTTTGAATATGTCAGCGAATGATGGTGTCTGAACTTTTGGTCTGTTTTCTTGTATTTTCTTTTGCTTAATTGAACACTGAGCTGAAATGCTAACGTGATTGACATCGCAATGGAAGCATTTGGCCTGTTCGATCGGAGTTTTACAAACTTTATATGAGTGGTCTTCTTTACAGATGGAGCAGCGCTCGGAGTTCTTGCAAAACTTTGCTAAATGGCCATACCTGAGACACCGGAAACATTGTTTGACTGGTGGAACATACGCTGAGATGTCATGCCGCCAACCGTCCAAATCTACGTAGTCTGGAAGAACTGACGTCGCGAAGGTGATGGCTACTGTCTGCAGCGGCTGTTGAATGAAGTTATCATCAACTTTGGTCCTTTTTGTGAATCTTCGAACAGATATTATTTTCTTGTAACTTGATAGCGTTGTGAATATCTTTTTGTTTGTCAAGTTGGTGGGTACATTTTTAATTATACCAGTAATTTCAGTGCTTGAAGCTGGTATATTGGCCTTAAATTTGTAGTCTTTTAAAAATGTAGCATTGTTCAAGAAGGCATTAGCAAGGCTGGCTTTTTTGAAGTATATGGCAATTTTGAACTTGTTCATTGACCTAAGATATTTGATTCCTTTATTAAACCTTTTGATACAGCTAGATATGGACATTAGGTCTCGGGTTCCTATAGGTATATCCGCATTGGAAGACTCTACGAATACTACAAATTCTGTAGCACCGGAATCCTAAGGGTATCGTCTCTTATAATCTGTTACCAGATAAGGTTTGTACTTATCTGCGCTTTCGACCTCTGACTCGGGCGGCGACGTGGAGTCTCCTTCACTTTTCTCTTCAGCCTCATCTTTTTTTCTCTTTCTTGTTCGCACCTTGATTGGTTTCTTTTTATTTGTCTCCAGACGCCTTTTATTTCTAAAAACACCGATTGATACACGAGTAATCGATGAAATTAATAGAAACTTCGAAAATCCCGCCTGGTTATTTCAATGGTTTACCGCGCTTTTTTCATTTTTTTGTTATGTCTGATGTCGGGTTTTTTGTGGTGTCATTTTTTGTCACACTTTGAACTCAGATTTCTCGAAAAGTATATCGTTTTAGAAACTCATAACTTTACACATTTGTTTGTAAAAATGCTCTATCGATCGACACCCGTTTCATCACTGGCCGCAGTAATCATGCCCTTTGAGGTTTTGCCAGAGGCAATTATAAGGAGAGCGACATCTTCGGGAGTAAAGTAAAAGGCTTGAGATGCGCGCAAATACCAGACTATACTAGACTATTTTATTATAGGAAATCCTAGCTTATAAACTAGGTTGGTACATGTTATTGATGACGTGCATAAGACATAGAACGTCATGAGATATTTCCGCATATCTGTGGCGGGCGTACGTGCCGGCACAGATACTCCCCCCTTTAGGGAAAATAAATAAATGAATGTACTTATAACAATGAACAAAAATCTAAGTTAGAATCAAATAATAACCTTAAATTAATCGAATTAACTTTAGAAATGTGTATACCATAACAAACTTAGGGGAGCGGAGGGTAGTACCGTACACCTAACTTTGAAAGCATTTTTCTCCAAATCTGTTACGCCCAAGTTCAAGTTTAGTTTATAAAGTAACTCTAAATTTTGTATAGATTTATGTAAGACAACCACAATTTAATACAACAACCATTGAACCTTTAAAAACTTAGTATTTAAAAACATATTAAGTACGAAATTACCCGACACTTGAGGGTAATTTCGTACACCATTCGTCTAAATTCGTACATTCTCGTAAGTATAAAAAACCGAATGGTTGCAGGTATTTTTCAAGTAAAACAATGATTTTTTAGTTACAGAAACTTTAATTATTATTAAAATACATATTATTTGCAAAATGCACACATATAATTATTTGCAGAGTTTTCTCCACTACACAAAGCATGTGCCCACTTTCCACATGACACACATCTGTACCATAACTCTCGATTTTTTCCAAATTCGCCACATATTACACACAATTCATCAATTCTTGATTCGCCTTCGTCAAAAAATTGACCATCAAAATCATCATCATCGTCACATAAGATGTTTTCATCAACTTCAGAAGAAGAAGTTGAATAATTTCTGCGTTTCTTACACCGATTTTTTATTTTTCCTTCAATAGCTTCCTTAGAGTATTTTTTTCCTTTCACACATACGTTTTGTTTCTTCACGCATTTTGAATTATTTTTTTCTTTCTTTAGCGTCTTTTTATTTTGTTTTATTATGTCCTTTGCTTTAGCTTCTTTTTCTTTCTTTATGGTCTTTTTCTCCTCTTTGTTTTCCAAGACTGTCTTCATTGGAGTAGACGTCAGAATTATTGAATGTTGTTTAGTTCTCTTGCCTCGCCCTTTCCCTTTTTCTCGCACTATGTTTTTATCCGGCATTGGAGAAATTGTGCAGAAAGCTACTTCAGCTGCAGGTCCGGGAGAAATCAAGATTTTTCTCCTAACTCGTTCAATATCTGTGAATTCAACATTGATGGACTCAGGAAATTGAATTGAAATTTCGTCTTCTCTTGTGTTTAATACAGTTGGAGTGTTGTCTTCAAGGGTACTGGGACTTTCAACGCCCTTGCTTACACATTCTATCTCATCGTCTATTGGCTCTGGATATATTACTACTTCTTCTTCTGTGCTGTAGATTTGGTTAATCGGACTTGGTGTACTAGCCTGTGAAATGTTAAAATCTTCAAGTTGGATCGGATTATTTTGAGCAGATGTACTGGGCTGGGGGCTATCAGGATTGTTTGTAGGTACGTGTTGTGAATATAAATCATATATGGCTTCTTCTGCTGAAATATATTCGTTTGTTGGTTCATCGTTTCCTTCCTCAGCCAACTGTTCAAACACATTTGGATCGAACGGCCAAATTCCCGCCTCTCGAAAGCCACTTGCAGCTTTTTCCGCGTTTGCAATTTTTTGGTACGCTTTGGTAAAAAGGGGAATGAGTTCAAGAGCTGTAAGCTTCTCATATTTATTCAAGTTCATATATGTCTGGCACTCCTTGTGCAACGCAGTTTTTAGTGGACCAAACACAGTTAAATCTAGAGGCTGTGTTCGATGGGACGTATGTGGGGGCAAAGTCACCATATTTATACCATTCTCACGACAGTAGTTGTAGACATTTAGTGAAATATGACTACTGTGATTATCGAGGATCAGTAACAAAGGGTTTTCCGGTGTAGCTCCTTCATGTTCCTTAAAATGGACCATCCAATCCTGAAACAGCTCTTCATTCGTCCACCCACTCTTTGAGCATTTGTATATGGTCCCACTTGGCCCTCCTCTTTCTAGATGAGCTTGCATACGCTGACGAGGATAAATTATCATAGGAGGGATGTAGTGGCCTGTAGCACTGACACAACAACATATTGTGATAGTTTTGCCTCTTTCCCCACTCGTTGCAGCTCCAACTTGTTTTTCTCCTTTCGCAGCAAGAATCTTGCCTGGCCTGTGAACGTTGTTTATTCCAGTTTCATCGATGTTAAACATTCGATGTGGAGGGAATTTATGTTTATTCATAACCTGGGTCAAGTTGTCAAAATATAATTTGACTTCTTGTGAATTGAATGCAAGGATCCGGTTAATACTTGTAGCTTCAGGGCGTCTGATGGAGATCTCGGGGTTTCTTTTAAGGAAACCATACATCCAGTCTTTTCCAGCTTGTTTTAAAGCTTTATTAAAAGGATTTTTTATTTTATTTCGTTCTGCATATTCAAATACAGAATGCTTTAGTGAATCTGGTGTCATTCCGTAAAATTTCCTACAAAGGAGTAAAATGTGTTCTTTCATTTCGTTTTCTTGCTGTGCCGTAAAAACAGGTTTTCTACCCATTTTTTTAAAAGTCACTGTTCTACTGGTACCTGTTTGTTTCACATAATCAGAGAGTGTCATCACTGGAATATTGTAAAGGGCAGCAGTTTGGCGTAATTTAGCTCCGCCTTGCACCGCTTTAACTGCTATTTTCATTTTTCGTGGCGACCAGGTACATTTTTTTCTAGGAGCCATCTGAAAAAATACATTTATCTAACTATAGATGGAGGAAAGCCAAGAATTAAGAATCATGGTAGGTATATTTTGAGAGAGATCTATATCCATTAAGAGATCATGGTGATACATTAGCGGCCAATACCGTACAGTGTACGGAATAACCCGAAACAGAATTTTAAATTTTAACGGCTTGTGGTCACAGAAATATGCTGTATCTAAAGGAAAATATGCCATGGTACTCTGCTAAATATGCTTACAAAATGAAATTGAAAGCTGTCACTAGAGAAAATGTAAAAAATATGTACTTACGGCTTATTTTCCGACGTTATAAATCTGTAACAACGAGCGTAAAGACACAAAACGTCCGATCTCGCCACTGCACGCTGCGTCACTGACGCGAAAGCTTGACAGAATACGATGCTACACTAAAACCAATAAGTGTGACAGAGACAAACAGTTATATCTCGGTTCCTTCTGGGAAAAACATGCTGTACGGAATTGGCCGCTGTACGGTACTACCCTCCGCTCCCCTATATCAACTGCAATAATAACTAGTAGTATTTTAATAAACATAAAACCAGATCTTAATTGTGCATACTTTAACTTAATCTATTTTTATATATAAGGAAAGTTATTGTTAAATAAAACTAGACAGTAATAGAGCATATTTCAACTTAATCTAAAGGTAACTCTTATACGAATTAGGAAAATAAATGAACTACGGTTATGTGAATTCTACATAAGTTTAAAGAATAACATAATATTTACCTACAGGCGAGTCTTGTGTCTGGCCGCACACTACATAAAATAAACTAAAAACTGGAAAACAGAAAAACACTAGGAAAGTGGGGCTTCGCGGTTAGTAAACTAACCTAACCTATAACTGGAAAAGATCCGCAGGAGAGTCGTCTGATGCTGTAGCCGCCCGTATTATTTTTTTTCAGGAATCGATGAGTCAATTTACACCGCACGTCGTTGAAGTTGTAATCACTGTTTGTTTATAATTGCGACCGTACCTATACAAGGATGATTGTGCTGAATCAGCGTCAGCATTAAATCTGTAACCTTGGCTGTAGGCAGTCAATGATCTCGTACGTCATATGTACGTGCGTGCTCTTCACTCTTGAGTGAATATTAAGTTGTCGATTGATGATATTTGTGTGCCTAAAAACCTTGGGATTTGGCAACATAGGGCACATCTTGTACACCAATCGTTTATATATATATATATATATCTCTCTCTCTCTTCAGTGATTTGATTATTCTTCGTGCGATGTTCTTCCTGGATGATTTCAATATTCGTTGAATTAGGTATATAGATGATGTTTCAGTACTCTTCTGGGGGCTGGAAAGGCTTCCTATGTCTTGAACTTGAAAAAGCTGCTTGCTGTGAATGAATTTGCCGACGCGTTCGTTTCTGCTGGTGCGAGCTCCATTTTGATAAATCAGCTGACTATCGGTTCATTATTCTTGCGGTATCTTGAGTTCGATGCGGGAAATTTTCAGTTGAAATCTTTTGGCTTCTGGTCCGTCATGGCTTGCTTGATGTCGTCTTGGTTTGGGTGGGGTCTTGATTATGGATTTCTGCAGCGTGGTTTGAAATATGTATGCAGAAGTCGGGGCTCGGCGATCTTGGACGAATTGCTTTTTGCTTGCACTTCTAAGGTGGCAGCACACGGAGTTTTCTTCGCGGCTGGGTCCATGCTGCTCTTACCGAAGGTTGCTGATGTTCAAACGTCGGGTCACCACTTTGCCAGAGGCAATTATGAGGGGAGTAACATCTTCGGGAGTAAAGTAAAAGGCTTGAGATGCGCGCAAATACCAGACTATACTAGACTATTTTATTATAGGAAATCCTAGCTTATATACTAGGTTGGTACATGTTATGGATGACGTGCATAAGACATAGTTCGTGATGAGATATTTCCGCATATCTGTGGCGGGCGTACGTGCCGGCACAGAGGTTACCTTCACATACTTTTTGCAAGTAGGTAGGTATGCAACCCGTTAAGGGTTGTGGTTGGGGGATTTCTTCCTATACGGTTTGGTTGCATTTTAGCAATTTTTTATTGCCGGAGACTCGGTTTTGTTTGATAACGATTAAAATTAAAATTCAAAGACTTGCGCAAAATGAAACTCAATTCTGCCATTTATTAAAACAATAAACACTGTGAAGATGGAGTTCAAGTAGCATTAGGTTTCTTGACTCAAATTTGGCTAAAGTTGTTTATTGTGGCTAAATTTCATTTGAGTTATAGGTTAGGTTAGAACTTGGAAGAAACAAAACCGGAGCTTAGCGAAGCGCCGCGGAGTGAAGCGTATGGAAATAAAAAAACATTAATGATATGAATAATTAAATGTGTTTTTTTTTTGGGTGGATGCACTGCAGTGTACTGTAAGGTTCGATATTTGTCTATGCGATAATATTGTATACGGGCCTCTTTAGAGTGGGTGTTCACTTTGACACTGTTACGTAATTTTTAATGAAAAAAAAGAAAGAGGCTTGGATGTGAAAAGTCAATGTGACACACTTCACCTTAGGCTTCGGCCAGCGACTGAGCTAAATTATATAGTTAGGATTAGCGTAATGGCTATCGAGCCAGTTTGATCCCTTTTATACAAATTGTAACCATACATGATAAATAAAAACACAAATCAAGTCAAGTCAAGTCTTTATATTTACGAAATTCAAGTATAGGTAGTGCTCAATATCCCTACATTGGCGGAGGCGCCGAACGAACCGGAGATATAAGAAGACCGCTTCATAAGGAATAAAAGGTGACGTCATAAGAAGTGACGTAATAGAAGAGGATAGTGATCGTCGATCCATACCTTGAAGAATCGAGGAAGGATCGAAACTACATTCAAAGGAAGTATATTTCTGTACTTAAGTTTTTAATTTAGGAATTACCTCGACCTGCCAAGCGAGTGAAGAATTGAATAGGAAAATATTGTGGGAATATTTTCATAGTAGCGGACATTTTGTGAAAAATTTTATGAAATTATTTCATGATGGAGGATTTGTCAACGTGTTTTTCGGGGAGTCCTCAGGAGTCCTTTGAAGACTTTTTAGAAGACTTCAGAGATGCTGCATCGAGGAAGAAATTTATATCGTCGGAGGAATTAAAATTATTATTTCCTTCGTATTTAAAAGGTGGAGCCTTATATTTTTTTAGGGAAATTAGGGGCAGTGCCCAGACATTTGAAGAGGTGGTGGATAAATTTAATGAGGAATTTGGAAGCACAGACTTTGCAGAGAAGTTCTACAATGCCAAGCAAGAGAAAAGAAGTTTGTTGGACTACTTCCATTATTTAGGGGACCTAGCGAGGAAGGCTAGAGTTACCAAAGATGACATTTTTATAACGCAATTTTTAAGAGGATTGCAAAACCATCTTAGAAATAAATTAATGTTGAGCCATTTTGTAGATAAGAAGGCGCTAAGGGCAGTACTGGTACAGATGGAGAAATTAAGTCCGGGAAGTGATGATAATGTAAATGTGTTTAGGAACCCGGCAACTTTTGGACCGAATTTGGCCCATAGCAATAGAGGGGGGGGGGGGGGGGGGGGGAGACAGTGGTCAAGAACCACATATTAGACCTAGTACTAATAATTATAATTTGCGTCCTAGGCAAGTGGATTTTGCAACACGTCGTCGCTAGAGGCCGATAGCGGTGACCAGGCTGACCTGTGGAATGAGGGCCTCAGATGAGCTCAGCAGTGTAGCACGGAAGCGAAACGACCAATGGGGAAGATCGTGGCAGTCGAGGCGGAAGTGAACTTCGGGGAAACCACGGTTATCGAGGATCGTGACGTGATAGATTTTATCGACTTTCAGGAGTTAAAAAAGGGCGATTACGTTTATTTCTCGGGGTTATCGGATTCGTGCGAATTTGCGTTTGGGGTAGAAGATAAACGGTTTATCGTAAATGAGGATTTATATATAGGATAGGAATGCGGATAGATTTGCGTTTGCAACTGACCAGTTAGGTAGGTCGGAGAAAGTGTCGCCGTATAATATTTTATTTGGTAGAGAACAGTGCTCAGTGGTAGATCGATCATTAGGATTAAACGCAGTTGGTTTAGACGAAACGATAGATGAAAGGGTAAATCGTATGGGTAGGCTGCTGACTAAGGCGTTAGGAAATATTGCGAACGCACAGCGTGTACAAAAACGGTATTACGATATGAGATCAAAACCCAGATCGTTCCGGGTGAATGACTTAGTTTTGTTATATGTACCAAGGCGGATAACGGGAAGATGTATGAAGTTGGCACGTCTGTATCAAGGACCATACAAGGTCATTGAGATCGTTGGGAGGTCTAATGTGCTGATTCGTCGTCTGAACTCACGGTCACGGGGCGTAATTGTTAACACAAATCGTTTAAAACGCTTTGTGCTGCGTTGAGGACTTCGTCTGATATTAAATAATTATACATTAGGAGTATAATATAATTTTATCCCGGTTGTTGGTTTGTGGTTTATGTATGCGGTAGTGTTATGAATTGTTTATTAACCGGTGTTTCTTTTCATGTTGTTGCTGAACTATGATGTTTGATGAGGACCGTTCACCAAAGACCCAAGAAATATCTGTAACATACTAGACTTCCGTGGTAGATTACATTTATAGAAATACCACTTGTCAGTCAGTCAGAAATGAGGAGATCCGTAGAAGAACCAAAGTTGCTGACATAGCCCGTAGGATAAGCAAGCTGAAGTGGCAATGGGCAGGCCACATAGCGCGAAGATCGGATGGCCGGTGGGGCAAAAAGGTCCTTGAATGGAGACCACGTACTGGCAAGCGCAGTGTGGGTCGGCCACCTACGAGATGGACCGACGACCTGGTGCGGATCGCTGGATCTCGTTGGATGCAGGTGGCTACGGACCGGTCACGCTGGAGTGCGATTGGAGAGGCCTATGTTCAGCAGTGGACGTTAACAGGCTGAAATGATGATTACCTTTATATGAGAAACTTTTATCAACGACAGTTCGAATAATTGTTTGAACCGATCGCCTGGTTTTATCTTTGAGAGCAGTATGACGAGGCAATAGCTATTCGTCATAGGGTTCTGTTTTGGTTCCTGCGTTCTTAAAGTATAGAGTTGGGATGATTTGGTAAGGGGAGAGTAAGGGTTGTTCATAAAGTTGGTAACGAAGGTTTCTCAATGAAAGTAATTTCTGATGTGGGATAACTCGTGTATTCGATACACATTCGAGATTCTTTGTAGTGTTTTAACTTGGGTAATTGGTTGCAACTCACGGCGATTATCTTAAACTGTTAATAGTAAAAGATAGTTTACTGAATTCCAATGGATTAGTTGAGATGTTTGTAAGTCGTAGTATCGGTTTTAAAGCTAGTTGATTTCATCGTATTATTGGAACGTATGTTAATGAACTCATTCTTAAGCTGTGGCTTAGTCTCGCTCGCGCACTCATCGTGTATGGTTGTATCGGTTACGCGACTACGCAGTATAACGGCTACCAGAGGCAATGACCTCTTCAGTGTTGAAATGCAAAAACTGCAACATAGTGATTTGTGAATTGCTTGCCTTTATGCAAAATAAGGTGGATGTGATGGTGGAAGAAAGCCTTGTGCAAATATGTTCTACGGCTTTTACAGACGAAGAAATTGAAAAGGCCAAAAACCTTTTATGCGATTCCGTCTCGAAGAAAAAATCTACAAGAAGACGAGAAGGAAAGACCCAGAGGAATTTGGATGACATAATATGTCTGATCAAAGAGACCGATCTTGAGGAAATACCAATCTTCGTTGCGAGTGACCTTCAAAAACTACCTCCGGTCACTTTCGATCATGTAGATGTCACTAGGCTTCTTAAGGAAATCGTCTTGATCCAAAAAGACCTGGGTGTTATTCAAAATAACTACGCGAAGAACGCTGAAACTGAATATGTGACCATCGAAGAATTTGAGAAGCTGAAATTGGAGATCAACCAGTTGAAAGTTGCTAGGCAAACGCGCGATATTGAGCCTAACGTCAACCACAAGAGAGGTGGTTATCGCCAGGAGGAGAGTTTCGACGCTCATAACAGTGGTCCCATGGGGCTGGTGAATCTTTCTGACTGTCGGCACCCTACCCTACCGTCATATGAGGGTACGCCGAGAATAACGCCATCGCGCCCGTCCTTTGCATGCGTAGTGCGCAATGTACCCGACCCGTCTCAGCTGTCTGTGTTATCGGCGGCCGAGCCAGCGCGCGTGGAGGCCCACCCGCGCGCCGCGGTTTCTACGGCTGCGGCTAGCGAGCGCGCCTGTGAGGCCCCACCGAGGTTTCCAACGTCGTCGAACACTGAGAATACTGCCTCTGTCGTTGAAGGCTGTAATTCGAAGAAAGTCCTTGAACCTAATGATGGATGGGTGACTATTAATAGAAAACAGAAGAAAAATAGTTTCTCTGGTAGAAAGGGTACAGAAACGGTGAGCCCGTCGTGTAAATTCAAGGCTGCTGATGCCAGAATCCCACTGTTTATTTACAATGTGACCAAGGAAGCCTCAGTCAAAGATGTTGCGGAATATATATTTAAAAAGACACAAATAACAGTCTTACCACAGAAAATTGATATGAAGGTGCCTAAAGATTACGATTCTTACAAAATATACATACCTAGAAAAAGCTTGTCATTGTTTGATGATGATTATTTATGGCCTAATGGTATTTTCTTTAGAAGATACTATTTATTCAAGAACAACGGGATTTTCACGGCCCAGGCCGCTATCGATTCACAGGCCTTGCAATTAATCCCACATCGCAGCTAAAACATAGCTATTGTATGCTGGCAAGCTTCAACTGCAAATCTTTAATGAGAGCCATAGACCATGTCAGAGAGCTATGTACTAAGATGGACATTGTGGCGCTCCAGGAGACCTGGCTCATGCCCCACGATCTACCGTACCTAAGCAGCGTCCACCCTGACTTCGCGGCTACTGGAGTGTCAGCTGTGGACACATCGGCGGGAGTGATACGGGGTAGACCATACGGAGGTGTCGCTATATTATGGCGTAAAAGTGCGTTCGAACGAGTTTCGGTCATCCAGTGTAAAAGTGTTCGGCTGGTGGCTGTAAGGTGTGAAGTGGCAAGTCGTTCTGCGATATTCTTTTCAGTATACATGTTTACAGACTCGAAGGTAAATCTAGTAGATTTTACTGAGTGCCTAGCGGAAATAAGTGCTATTATCGGCGACAACAACGCTGACAATGTATACATACTTGGGGATTTTAACGCTCACCCAGGTGAGTTGTTCTGTCATGAGCTACTTTTATTTTGTTCGGACCAAAAGTGGATATGCGCGGAAATAGAATCGCTAGGCATTGACTCGGGCACATATACCTATATAAGTGACGCTCACGGTAGCAGTAGGTGGCTTGCCCATTGCGTAACTACCAGTTTAGCGTATCAAACTATCAGGAACATTGAAGTGCGGTACGACGTCACGTGGTCGGATCACTTTCCACTGCAAATTGAATGTGACTTTACGGTACTTTTACCTACAATTAATATACCTACTCCAGCACAGTGCAAAGTAATATGGGGTAATAGGGACGAACATCAAGTTAAGTTAAGACATATACGGACTTGTGTAATAGACAATTAAGATCCGTTGACTTTCCACCAGAGCTGAAAGATTGTAGTGATAAGATATGTGCTAATCGTGATCATAGAATAGTAATAAGTAATCTTTATACCAACATAGTCAGTATTTTGTGTGAATCTGCTACTATCAGTTATCGCGGCCGTGATCCTTCTAATAAAAAATATGTTGTTGGTTGGAACAAACATGTAATGAGGTTTCATAAGGATGCTCGATTACACTTTCAGACATGGCTATTGTATGGGAAACCTACTACAGGATTTATTTATGATAATAATAATAATAATTCTTTATTGCACAGAAAACACAATGGAAAAAATACAACGAACAATATGCAAAGGTGAGCTTATTTCTAAAAAGAAATTTCTTACAGCTAACCTGTGAGGAAAGGAAAAAATATTTATAGAGAGGTAATCCTAGTGTACAATTAAGATTTAAAAGAAAGAAATAAAGTCAATATACTATCAGATAAATCACAATACATCCTACACATACTATAAAATAAATTAATAGAATACAATAAATACATAGATACACATACATACTATAAGATACCCACTATGCGGAAGAGAGGAGATACTGTTTCAACTTTTTCTTAAAAGAGAACAAGGATGTGCAATCCCTAATAGCGCAAGGAAGTGCATTCCACAAACGTATTGCCCTTAACCTAAACGAGTGCTCGTAAGCAACAGTGTTGTGCTGAGGAATTGACAAAAGTGACACCGTGTGAGATCTCCGAAGTCTATCCCCAGAGAAAATAAACTCAAAATGTTCACGAAGATATGCGGGATAGCGCGGATTTCTCAAAATATTGAAGAGGAAGGAGAGAATGTGCATATCACGACGAAGTCGGATCGGGAGCCAGCCTAATTCCCTGCGATATTGGGACACGTGATCGTACTTGCGGAGACCGAAGATAAACCGAATCCCGAGATTTTGAAGTCGCTCGAGTTTGTTCAGTAGATCTTCGTTCGCGCTGGCCCAGCAAACATCGGCGTAGTCAATTAAAGGCAGAAGAAGGGTCTGAACTAGCATAATTTTAGTCTGCCTAGGCAAGAAGTACTGCAAACGCCGAAGGGAATGAAAGGATGCAAAGACTCGTCTGCTGACGATAATATGAAAAAAACTAAAAAGTATTTTAAAAACAAACTGAAATGATGTCAGTACAATAGTGACCGAATCAAAATGGACATAATAGCGACAAGTCACGAAGCCAAGGATTTCAAGAACTTTTGGAAACAAACTAATAGATTGAGTCCAAAGCCCAGCCAACCCGTGAGTGTGGAGGGCCTGACCGACAACAAAGACATCGCTAATATGTTTAAAAATCATTTTACTGTAGCACCTTTATCTGTGTCAACTGCGCCGAGGTTCGACGCTCACACCCGTCATGCTGAGGAACGTGCATACCACAGATTCACTATAAAAGACGTAGAGATGGCCTTACGCGGTATGAAACGTGGAAAGTCGCCGGGACATGACGGGTTGAGTGTTGAGCACTTAAGACATGCGGGAGTGCATCTCCCCAGAGTTCTCAAAATGTTTATTAATGCCTGTATTGGACACTCTTATCTACCTGAGGATTTAATGAAAACTATTGTAGTACCTTGTAGTGTTATGTTACTTACATGCTATTTTCCAGTCTTTTCAGCTGGATACTTGCTGAGCTGTACAGCTTATTATTTGGTATCACCTTTATTTTCATAGGACCCTGTAACGTTTTAAACCATAAGAACACAATAAAAAATCATTTTCACTTCGTATTTTCACACTATCAGCACTTCTAAATCGATAGCGGGTTTACCTTTGGTGACCTTGTATTTGGCTTTCTCCGAAACTCTGCAATCTCGGGCTTCGTGCGCGCTGGTGCGCAACCCTTTTATCTTTCGCTGTTATGTAATTTTGGCTATGTGAACTTGTTAATTTTGCTATTACGAGCCTGAAACCAAAATCTGACATTTATTATGTTGTTGTTTATCTGGTTGTCATGGCAATGTCCATTCAAACTCGTTAGCGGTCTGATATGTTTGCTTCAATACTTTTACAAAGATACTTTTTCTCTCTTGGCCACTCACAAAAATTGCTTTTAATTTAAATAATTTTTTAGAACTCTCCAAAAATGGTATAAGAGCGGAACATTTCTGAAATTCTGGAGTCTCACTTCAGTTCTCAAATAAGAAGAATCACCTAAAGGCCTTATCCCGGGGTCGCACTGCCCCGGGATCCTGCGAGCCGCTACTGCAACGCCTCCTAACTTGGCGAATCTCTACCCTGGTCAGCGCTTCGTTGAGTCTCCACTTCACCTGCCCGTTCTCGGCTACACCTGCTGATCAGTGATTTCAGGCCGACACGCTGCAGGCTTCTACCCTGGCCGGCGTTTCGGTACCAGGGCCCCTACTACTCCTGCTGCCCGTCGGGGTCTGAGGACCGATTAGCCGCCGGCCACACTCTCCAACTGCAACTCCTACATCGCCCGCCAGTGCCTCCATTGACCGGTTCACCAAGCGTCTACTGCTTCATCGGCCTCCTACTCTCCGTGTCCTCCGCTTCCTTTCCTTTTTACCTGATATCTGTTTTTTTTTTAAAAAACCTTGTCTCACTTCATCCACCCTCATCTTCCTACCATTTTTTTTTTAAATAGTCACTGTAAATAGCCCTAATAAACTGTCATTTCTAAATTTTATCCTGGTTGTTTTATGTTAGGTTCTGGTTAGGTTAATATCTTTACACGACATTTTGGCGCCCAACGTAAAAGTTCTTCTCCACTCTCACCTTTTCTGCGCCTTGTCTCGTTCCCTTTGATTTGCTTTCTCTTTCACTCTTAAATCTTTATCTATTCATCCTTTTCACATTTTCCAAATTCTAAAACAAAACTTCATCTAGTTTTTCAACTCATCTGGATTATATTTAGGCCTACATTTAATTTACATTACTTCACTTCACTTCACTTCACTTCTATAACACTTGACTCTACACTTTGCGATAAATATTTGAGCCTAAATATTTTCCAAATTCTAAAACAAAACTTCATCTAGTTTTTCAACTCATCTGGATTATATTTAGGCCTACATTTAACTTACATTACTTCACTTCACTTCACTTCACTTCTATAACACTTGACTCTACACTTAACTATAACAATGGAAAGAGGTAAAATTTTCTAAACAATTAGAATCCTTGACTCCACCTTCAACTGCAAATGACTCTCCATCACTTGACCTTCCTGCTGATCCGACTGTCATGGAACCCCCTCTTGTTTCTCAAACTTCTGTCCTGAAGGTGATACGAAAGTTTAGCATTAAAGTTATAAAATTTTTGCATGTAAGTAGCATAAATTTTCTTAACTTCTATTAACTGTTAATTTGTATATATGTATATTCTTTATTTCAGACACATCTCGTTGGCGATGTGGCTGATCTCTGGCTTCGAGCTCTACCGCTCTGGCCGTTCTTAATCTTGTCTTAAGTCGTAGCGACTAAAGCTACCTTAGGATTAATTTGTTTCTCTTTACCTCCACTTATTTTTTTTTTCCACGCAGGAGCGGATGACAACTCCTTAAGTAAGCCTGAATGTCCTTTTGAAAACACACTTTTAGAGTGGTAGTCATTGAATGTGAACTCCACCCTTACCTGAATGAAGATGATGAATGTAAGAGATGGTATATCTGATTTTGCCTGGTGATGTCTGTTTCTGCAAAGCTGTGTTTTTCTGGTATATTTTTGTACATATCAAAATTTTTGCTGAGCCAAAATTTTTTCCAGGGTCGGGGGGAAAATGTAGTGTTATGTTACTTACATGCTATTTTCCAGTCTTTTCAGCTGGGTACTTGCTGAGCTGTACAGCTTGTTATTTGGTATCACCTTTATTTTCATAGGACCCTGTAACGTTTTAAACCATAAGAACACAATAACAAATCATTTTCACTTCGTATTTTCACACTATCAGCACTTCTAAATCGATAGCGAAGGGGTTTACCTTTGGTGACCTTGTATTTGGCTTTCTCCGAAACTCTACAATCTCGGGCTTCGTGCGCGCTGGTGCGCTACCCTTTTATCTTTCGCTGTTATGTAATTTTGGCTATGTGAACTTGTTAATTTTTCTATTACGAGCCTGAAACCAAAATCTGACATTTATTATGTTGTTGTTTATCTCGTTGTCATGGCAATGTCCATTCAAACTCGTTAGCGGTCTGATATGTTTGCTTCAATACTTTTACAAAAATACTTTTTCTCTCTTGGCCACTCACAAAATTGCTTTTAATTTAAATAATTTTTTAGAACTCTCCAAAAAGGGTATAAGAGCGGAACATTTCTGAAATTCTGGAGTCTCACTTCAGTTCTCAAACAAGAAGAATCACCTAAAGGCCTTATCCCGGGGTCGCACTGCCCCGGGATCCTGCGAGCCGCTACTGCAACGCCTCCTGACTTGGCGAATCTCTACCCTGGTCAGCGCTTCGTTGAGTCTCCACTTCACCTGCCCGTTCTCGGCTACACCTGCACCCTGGTCAGCGCTTCGTTGAGTCTCCACTTCACCTGCCCGTTCTCGGCTACACCTGCTGATCAGTGATTTCAGGCCGACACGCTGCAGGCTTCTACCCTGGCCGGCGTTTCGGTACCAGGGCCCCTACTACTCCTGCTGCCCGTCGGGGTCTGAGGACCGATTAGCCGCCGGCCACACTCTCCAACTGCAACTCCTACATCGCCCGCCAGTGCCTCCATTGACCGGTTCACCAAGCGTCTACTGCTTCATCGGCCTCCTACTCTCCGTGTCCTCCGCTTCCTTTCCTTTTTACCTGATATCTGTTTTTTTTTTAAAAACCTTGTCTCACTTCATCCACCCTCATCTTCCTACCATTTTTTTTTTTAAATAGTCACTGTAAATAGCCCTAATAAACTGTCATTTCTAAATTTTATCCTGGTTGTTTTCTGTTAGGTTCTGGTTAGGTTAATATCTTTACACGACAACCTATAATAAAAAATAAGACAGGAGATGCCAGTGATAAGGGTAATTATAGGCCTATTTCTTTGGCAACTACTGTAGCGAAGGTGCTGGACAGTTTGCTTGACAAAACACTTACTGCATCTCTACATTTACATGATGAACAATTCGGGTTTAGGGCCGGGTTGTCCACAGAGAGTGCAATATTGTGTCTCAAGCAGACTGTCCGGTACTACACAGATAGAAAGACGCCGGTATACGCCTGTTTTCTTGACCTATCTAAGGCTTTTGACCTCGTTAATTACGAGATCCTTTGGGACAAGCTGACAAAGGAGACCGACTTACCTGATGAGCTTATTTTTATGTTTAAATACTGGTATGAAAATCAACGCAACGCTGTCAGGTGGGCCGGCTCATTAAGTCAGGAATATAGGCTTAATTGCGGAGTACGGCAAGGTGGGCTGACGTCTCCTAAATTGTTTAATATTTTTATAGACAAACTGATTAGGGAACTCAGCAACAACGCCATGGTAGGGTGCTCGGTTGACGGCGTCATGGTCAATAATATTAGCTATGCTGATGACATGGTAGTCTTGAGCCCTTCAATCAGAGCGCTTAGGCAGCTGCTGGGGATCTGTGGGTCATATGCCGAATCACATGGTCTTAGGTACAATGCTAAAAAGAGCGAGCTGCTAATATTTAGGGCCGGCAGTAAAGTACCATCGTGTGTGCCACCTGTCCAGCTCTGTGGTATTCCTTTAGTCAGGGTCACGCAGTTCAAGTACCTGGGCCATGTGGTCACGGACAGGCTCACAGATGACCTGGACATGGAAAGGGAGCGCAGGGCGCTGGCGGTTCGATGTAAAATGCTGGCTCGCAGGTTTGCACGGTCCACTCGAGAAGTGAAACTCACATTGTTCAGAGCGTACTGTCAAACCTTCTACACCTGCAGCCTGTGGGTTAGTTACAAGCAGAGGACCTACAGCGCTCTGCGTGTTCAATACAATAACGCGTTGAGGATTGTGTTGGGGCTGCCGCGATTCTGTAGCGCCTCAATCATGTTCGCAGAGGCGAAAGTCGCCGACTTTTTTGCGATTCTGCGAAAAAGAATCGCTTCAATAATGATTCGTACACGCGGCAGCCCGAATACAATTCTCGATACGTTGGCAAATAGGATCGACAGCCCTATTATGCGACACTGGGTAGGTGTACATCTAGCTCCTAATAAAAAATGATGTACCTAACTGTGTTTTTCCTGATTGCTTCATGTAAATAATGATGTGTAATACGTGTGTGTAAGTGGTTGTGTGTGAGGGTAGAGATATGTGTGTGAGGGTATGTTTGTATGTGTGTATGCCTGTTTAATATTTATGCTTCGGAACGCACCTCCTTTTGTTGCGTGACTCGGAACGGAAACGGAACTAGCAGCTGTCACTTGTATAGAAACGAGATGACGAGTTAGAGGTTACTTTCTTGACGTGGAAAAAATGTCGGCACATGGCGTTCGGGCCTTGGCTGTATTTCAGTAGTAATAATTGTCTAACACAGGTGTCGGGCCTGGTCGGAGTGTTAATTATAATAAGCACGGAACAATCGTCGGGAATAAGTAGATTCACGTCATTGGAGTGAGTGCTTCGTGTTGTGAAGCTTGAAGTGGTTTGGTCCCCAATTCGTCGCGTTCGGCAGCGACGGCGACAGCATCGGGCTACGACGAGAGTAAGATTCGACTCCTCTCTCCCCACCCCTTGTGCTCCTTATCCCGTATTCCTGCCTCGAATTGAGCTTTCGAATTCCGGTCTACGGCGTCAAAGGTCAGTACCACGTGTGATACTCCTGGTGAAAACCACCCTTCCAGATTCCACGCCCGTTCGGTTGAGGCGTGGAATTTAATCATTTTGGTAGCAGAGCGTGGTTTCCTAGTGGGAAATCGATTCACGGACGGTTGTAGGGATGTTTTTTGCCACATTGTAGTTGGGAGAAAAGGGTATCTCAGATTGGTCGGCAATCAGTTTGTGAGTGAGTCTTGTGGTCGGTATACCACAATTAAAGTTCATTTTCGGTTAGTGAAAGCATAATTGACGATTTAGTTAACAATTATTATAAATTTGTAGTCGGAAACTACTCGGTGTGCATAAGAAACAGTCATTCGGTCGGACTATAGTATTGCAGTCGGGTTCCATAGCATTGCAGTGTTATTTCGGATTACAGAGCAGGGTCAGGCTATTTAAGGGGTATTAAGCTGATTTTGCTGACCTCAGTAGAAGTGTGGGTCATATCGGAGGGGCCACTTCTAGAAGGTTCACAGCTACCTTCATTATATTAAAAATAGCCTTTTTTCTATAATAAATTTTTGTGTGTTATTTTTTATTGTGCCTTATGGTGGCATTCTCTAATTGATTTAGAGTGTATAGTCATAAGGTGTATGTCCACAGGGTGACCATATTAAATATTGTTTAGGATTTAATTGTTTTAGTGGTTGCCTTAGTTTTGACAACTTAGTTTTAATATCTGTGCCCAGCGCTGACGGGCAAGTGCTGGTCTCTGGCTATACTTAGTTCGGTAGTGAAGTATAAGACCAGAATCTATTAAATCGGTAAACATGGCACCTTCGCCCTTGACGGTACTGCGGCATGGTGTCCGTGAGGAAATGAGTTGGCTCGCCCATACTCATAAGTATGTGGAGCGACCTGAAATGGACGATGTCCTGCTCAAGCGTGTGGAGGACGCAATGACACGCGTCGGGAAGGTGTGTCGGCTGGCTGCGGAGGCTGAAGCTCTCGGGCTTACGGATGAAGCCTCGGTGGCTGCAGTGAAACAGCTCTGCGCGGATGCTGACCAAGCGATGGAATGCTTGGGCGACATCGAGCGTCGCGCGGAGAAAATTAGGCGGTCGCGAAGGAATGACCGTGGGGAGGGTAACGGAGACCCACCCCCGAAGGGTGTTGTTGGACGGCTGCCACACCTTCCGGCCTTCAGTGGGGCAATTGATGAGTGGCCGGCATTCATTAATTTATTTGATAGTTTGGTCCACGGTCGGGACGACCTGGACAACGCCTACAAGTTGGCCCAACTATTGACCACCTTCTGCGCCATCCTGCCCGTCGCTCTGGGAGGCGAACAGGGAGGCGAACAGTCGGATGTCGCCCCCATTCCTAGAGCGCCCCAGGTTGGAGCCGCTCTCCCCCATCCATCCACGGTGGCCACCGGGCACACCGTACACCGTCCGGTATGGTCGGATACCGGGACAGCGAGGGGCCTATTATGCGGGTTGGGACCCCCTGATGTACATCCGGTCTGATATGCCACCGGCATATCAGCAGCCGAGTTACTCCACGGCCGACGGAGGTCTCAGCGGGTTCGGATCCCACGGAGGTTCCCGCTAGGGACACGCCGCCCACTTACAGGGTGCCGCCAATCCACAGACGGTCATGCTCCCCACCGCCTCTGTGATAGCGTGGAGTTCGGACGGCAAATCATGTGTGGCACGAGCACTATTGGACTCGGGGGCCCAGGGGTGCTTAGTCTCGTGCAACCTTGTAAGACGGTTGGGCATTTCGGTAAGGGAGTATCCACATTCCATTCGGGGAATTGGGAACACGGAAGTCGGTTCCGTTAAGGGAGTATGTCGGATTACTCTCTCGTCACGGGTGGATTCATCGGTGAATCTGACGGTCACGGCATTAGTCATGCCTAATGTGATGGGCTCACACCCTCACGTACGGTTGTCGCCCTCGGTGCGACAGTTGGTCGCTGGGTTGTCACTGGCTGACCCGGAGTTCGATATTCCGGGCCCAGTAGACATTTTATTGGGTGTCGATGCCTTGGGATACCTGTTAGTGCCAGGTGTCCACGTGTTGCAGGCGACTGGTCTGGTTTCGGTCAACACCAGACTGGGCCATGCGGTAATGGGTCCGGTCATGCCGGCTGCCCCACGCCTAGCGACTCGTAGTCCCTTATTCGGTTCAGGTGATACAGAAGTTTTGGGAGGTGGAGGAACCACCTACGGTCCGCTGGTTGGACCCGGTTGAAGAAGAGTGTGAACAGTTTTATCTGAACAATACTGGTCGCCTTCGGTCAGGTCGATTTCTCACACGTCTTCCATTCCGGAGTGATCGCCCACCGCTGGGCAGTTCACACCATGCAGCCGAGACGCGGCTTCTGTCGATGGAACGACGCATGAAGCGTGACGGGATTTTCCGGCAGAAGTACGTCGACTTCATGCGGGAATACGAGTCGCTCGGCCACATGTCGGTTACGGGTATCGACTGGAAGCGTGAAGACCACTGCTTCCTGCCTCATCACGCGGTCTTGAGGACCCCGGAGGGCAAAATACGGGTAGTGTTCGATGGATCGGCATCAACATCTAACGGCATGAACCTGAACCAGTGTTTGCATTCAGGGCCGAAGTTGAACCATGACATCGCGGATGTTATCACACGGTTCCGTCGACACAATGTTGTGTTTGTAGCTGACATCCGGATGATGTTTAGACAGACGGTCATTCAGCCTGACGATAGACGGTATCAGCTGATACTGTGGCGAGAGAGCCCAGATCAGCCCATCAAGTTGTACGAGCTGAACACCAACACGTACGGGCTACGGTCTAGTCCTTATTTGGCGATTCGCACTCTGCGGGAGTTAGCGGATCGAAAACGGTTAAATTTCCCTAGAGGAGCAGCAATCCTGGAGCAGGATCTCTACGTGGACGATATCTGTACCGGTGCAGATTCCGTATAGGAGGCGCTCGCTCGTCGGGACGAGCTAGTTGAGCTCTTACGGGGTGGAGGTTACGAGCTCCGGAAATGGATGTCGAACTCTCCAGAGTTACTGTCTGGTCTTCCGGATGACTACCAGCAGGATCCCCACATTTTTGAAAATTTGGAAAATCCAAATATGTTGTCGGTATAAGGCGTCCAGTACTAGCCGGTGTCAGACATGTTTTCGTATCGGGTCGAGTTGGACTCCCCGAAGGTCTGGACGAAACGGAACGTCCTTTCAACGGTGGCTAGGACATTTGATCCAAACGGGTGGATCACCCCGGTAACATTTCAGCTCAAGTGTTTTATGCAGCAATTGTGGTCTGCTGAGCTTAAATGGGACGACCCGATCGGCGGGTCATTGAGCTCAGAGTGGGACTCGTTCTTTTCGACCCTCCCTGGCGTCAATCGGATTTCACTGCCAAGGAGGTTGGTCCCCACCAAACGATACACCGCCACCCTGCATGGGTTTTGCGATGCCTCGGAGAAGGGCTACGGAGCTGCGGTATATCTGCGTACGGTCGACTCCTCGGGGGATGTTGATGTGCGGTTGGTCATGGCCAAGAGCAAGGTTACGCCGTTGCGCACTCGCCTGACCATTCCCAAATTAGAGCTTTCGGGAGCGGCTCTCCTGACTCGTCTGCTCAACCTAAAAAAAAATCTCTGTTGTTCTCCGACAAAGTAGGTGCAGGATTTGGGACTCTATTACATAACCGGCTTAACCAAAAAGTAACGAACATTTGCTGTCCAAATAGTTCATTTGTAGATCTAGTGAAGATGATTAGTCGCGGTATCTATGATGAGTACAGCACAATTGTAATTATGGTAGGAAATCATTCAAACATTAGTCGGAATGATTTGAATAAAAGTGTTGAAACACTTCTAGACTTACATAGTAGGATGAAATGCAAATTTATACTATGCAATTTTCCATATGCCTGTAATTTGACAGAACTACAGAACAAATCTGTGCATAGAATGAATATTCATTTATTTAATTTAACATGTCATCACAGCGATGCTATTTTATATTTCGACATGAATAATTTTATTCATAACTTTACTCTGACACGGGATACATTGTACCTGTCTAATAAATATAGAAAATTAGTAGCTACATTGTTAGCTTATAATATATGCGACGCAGCTATAGTTGGTTTAACTAAGTTCAACTTGACATCAGCTTATTTTAAGAGTAATATAACATGCACCCCTATTGGGAATTCACCTGTTAATTATACTTTGCATGCAACATTGGAATCTGTTCCAAGTAATTTAAATTTGTTCATAAGACAATAGAGGAAATCTCTAGCATACAAGAGCCACTAAATATGTCAAAATGTAAGCCCCAGTTAAATATTGCCCATCAAAACATCCAGGGGCTACCTGGCAAAGAACTTGTATTAGAATTATTTCTAAAAAATTCTGACATTGATATTATTTGTGTTACTGAACACTGGTTGAAGGAAAATATGATGTCTTTTAACATAAATAATTACAAAATTGTCAGTTATTACAATAGAAAGACTGCTGATAGAGGTGGTTCTTTAATCTTAGTGAAAAATAATATTAAGGTGAAACAACGGAAAGATATTCTTGCACTTACTGTTGAAAGACAAATAGAGGTATCCTGTGTTGAGTTAGATAGCCATATTATTGTTTGTGTCTACAGACCACCGAGGGATGAAAAAGGCCATGGCAATTTCGAAATATTTGAGAAAATTATGGAGGAAGCCCTCATTAAACTTTGTAATAACAGAAAAAAGTTAATTATTTGTGGCGATCTTAATGTAGATCTGCTTGTAGATACAACACTGAAGCGACGATTAATAACTCTGTTCAAATCATTTAATTTATGTCATGTATTTCTAGAGCCGACTAGAATTACACTTACCAGCCAAACTTGCTTAGATAACGTTTTTTGTGACTGTGCATTCACAAGTAAAAGTGTAATTAACTGCTTACCCTCCGATCACAGTGGTCAAACAGTTTCATTCCCAATAACTATTAAGGATAAGACTGGTCCATCATTTTATAGGCCTATTACATCCCATAGACTAGAGACATATACGAAAAACTTAGATATAAATTTGCCAGTACCGGATTTTAATGAACAGAACCCAAACAAAATCTACTCAGACTTCTTCAACATTATTCAGACAGAATTCAATAAAGTTTTCAAATTAAAGAAAGTCAGTGACTACAACGGTACATCTAAATTTAATGACTGGGCAACGTTTGGAATTCGTAAAAGTAGAGTTATCTTGTATGACCTTTATGATCAAAAAACCTATAACTTTGATCGAAAATTTCATGACTATGTTAAAAAATATTCCAACACTTTCAAGTTGGTTTGTAGAACTGCAAAAACTTTACACATTAATAGAAAAATTCAAAATTCAAATAATAGAATGAAAACAGTTTGGCAAATAGTAAACCGCGAAACTGGCAAAGTTATACCAAGGGACAGTGATTTCTGCCTAAAGATAGGTGATGATGTTGTTAAATCTAACGTTGATGTTGCTCGAGCTTTTGAAACATTCTTCACCAATGTACCCGTACTCACAACGGACCGTCTAAATTCATCTCCATTTGAAGCAGAGACTTTATTAAAAAATAACACTAGCGTCAGTAATGTATATTTAAAATTTCATCATGTATATCCCCAGGACATCGTCAAAACGTTTAAATTACTTAACTTAAAAAATACGGAAGACCTGTGGGGTATATCAGTCAAAGTCATTGGTTCAGTAATTCTAGTTATAGCCCCACACTTAGCTTATATATTCAATAAATGTGTTGACGATGGGGCTTTTCCAGACCTCATGAAACACAGTAAACTTATACCGCTGTTCAAATCGGGAGATAAGGGCGATCCTTCAAATTTCAGACCAATATCTGTTCTTCCAACACTAAGTAAAATATTTGAAAAGATTATACTCAATCAAATGCTCTCACACTTCAACCGTACAAAACAACTCCACGCTCAACAATATGGTTTCACTAGGGGTAAATCGACTACGGATGCAGGTATTACCCTTGTATCTCATATTTATTCTGCATGGGAGGCCGCACAGGATGCTATCGGAGTTTTTTGCGACCTGTCGAAGGCGTTTGATTGTGTTGATCATAATACGCTATTAATTAAATTAAATCATTACGGAGTTAGAAATAAAGCGTTGGATCTACTAAGATCATACCTAAGCAATAGAATTCAAAAGGCAGAAGTTAACGGCGTAAAATCTGATGGATCGGGTGTTAAAATTGGCGTTCCACAAGGTTCCATATTAGGCCCTTTCTTATTCCTGGTATATATTAATGATCTGCCTTTCATGGTGGAGAAATTAACTGACATAGTGTTGTTTGCTGATGATACTTCACTGGTCTTCAAAATTGAAAGACAAAAAGGAGAATTTGATGATGTTAATGGTGTATTGTCTTTAACCTTGAATTCGTTCACAGTTAATAATTTATTGTTAAACGCTGGTAAAACCAAGTGTATCAAATTCTCACTTCCAAATGTCAGGCAAGTTGAGACCAGTTTAGAGCTAGACAACAGCACGTTAGAAATAGTAAATGATACGAAGTTTCTTGGAATAACCATTGATAGCAAATTGCAGTGGGGACCCCACATAGATAAATTGGCTGGTAAATTAAGTTCTGCGGCTTACGCTGTTAGGAACATCAGACAAAGCACGGATGTGGCTACATCTAGGCTAGTATATTTTAGTTACTTTCATAGTATGATGTCCTATGGTATCTTGTTGTGGGGGAAAGCAGCGGATATTCAAACTATTTTTATTTTACAGAAAAGAGCTATTCGAGCAATTTATAATTTAAAACGAACAGACTCCTTAAGAGAGCTTTTTAAAGAAATTGAGATACTAACAGTAGCTAGTCAATTTATTTTCGAAAATATAATGTATGTACGCAAGAACCTTACAACATTTTCCAAACTTAGCGATAGCTGTAATGTTAACCTAAGAAATAATCACAGACTATGTGCGCCCCGTTTTAGACTCGCGAAGGTTAGCAATTCTTTCAAGGGTCAGTGCATTCTCTACTACAATAAGATACCTCTGGAGATTTTGAAATTGCCACTTGAGCAATTTAAAAAGCATGTTAAAGCGACTTTGTCGAAAAAGGGATATTACAATGTTCAAGATTACTTAAATGACAGGACTGTATGGGGTTAATCTGGCTCAACACAGACCTTGCTGTTAATAATTTTGTAATTACATATTTATTCCTGCTTATTAATCATAACAATTAAATTTTTCATATTTGTATTAGTTAAGCACAACCTATTTTTAAAAGAGATCTAAAAATAAATCTGTGGGAGTTTCTACGCCCTTCTTCTCCCACAGTGGTCCAATGTAGAGAAGAGGCAAAAAATGACGTTTGCTAAGTATATGTAAATATCTACAGTAATAAAGTACTTTGACTATTGACTATTGACTATTGCACCACACGATGACGGTTCTTCGTGGGTCAATAGCGTTAGAAGATACGGTCTACGCTTGGACGGACAGCCAGATCGTGTTATGCTGGCTGAAGGCTTCAGTTCACAAGCTGGAGATTTTTGTGGCGAATCGGGTTTCGCAGATTTTGAATTCGGAGGTTCCCTTAATCTGGAGACATGTTCCAGGGGAGATGAACCCAGCAGACTGTGCGTCTCGTGGGTGTCACGCTCCGGAGTTGGTTGGACATCCCTTGTGGTGGGGTCCAAAATGGTTGACTCAAGCCGAATCGGATTGGCCAATGAGTCCACGCGTTACCTCGGCGAACGGCGCCTTGACAGTCGGTGTCTGTACGACGCAACCAGAGCCGGAAGAGGAGTTCAGCCTGCTGGAACGGTACAGCTCGCTCGACAAGCTGGTCAATGTGACCGCCTGGATCTTCCGATTTGCGCGGAATTGTCGCAATTCTGAGGCGCAACGGGTGCGGACACAGGTCCTGACACCACGGGAACGGAACCACGCGTTGTTCGCATTGGTACGGAACGTGCAGACGGTGCACTTTAAGTCCGAACTGGACATTCTGAGACGCGGACGCGTCCAACTGAAGGGAGGTGTGGCTCGGCTCAACCCGTTTATTGACCCTCACGGATTGCTGAGGGTAGGAGGTCAGCTGCGGAATGCCAACGTGCCTTATGCGGCTCGCCACCCGTTGTTACTCCCTAGGAAAGGGAAGTTGGTCGAACTGTTGATACAGGATCGACAAATTCGGAATGGGCATATCGGATGTCACGCCTTGATGGCGTTTCTCCAGCGCGAGTTCTGGATTCTATCGAGAAGACGCTTAGTGCGTAGCGTCGTATTTCGGTGCCTGCCTTGTTATCGGGCCAAGGCGGCTACGATGCAGCCCCAGATGGGCGATTTGCCCTCGGATAGGGTTAACGAAATCCGGCCCTTTGCGGGTGTCGGAACGGATTTCGCGGGACCATTCATGGTCAAGTCTTCACAGCTACGGAACGCCAGATTAGTGAAGGCATACCTGTGCGTCTTCGTGTGCTTGGCCACGAAGGCAGTCCACTTGGAGGTGGTCAGTGACCTCACTACAGAGGCATTTATCGCATGTCTAGATCGGTTCGTCTCACGAAGGGGCCTCCCGACATTAATCCGTTCGGACAACGGCACAAATTTTGTCGGAGACAGGCGATATCTGCAGGAGGTCACTCAATTCCTGAACGGTAACCAGGACGCCATCGGTACGCCTTGGTCCCGACGAGGGATTGAATGGGTTTTCAGTCCGCCGGGATGTCCTCATTGGGGAGGAATTTTTGAGGCTGCGGTTAAATCGGCTAAGTCGCACCTGACGAGGATCATCGGTGAGACCTCTCTACGCTTTGAAGAGCTTGCGATGCTGTTCTGTAAAATTGAAATGACACTGAACTCGCGTCCGTTGTGCCCGCTCAGTTCGGATCCAAATGATTTGGAAGCGTTGACGCCGGGTCACTTCCTGATAGGTCAGCCCCTTAACGCCCTGCCAGAATACCCATTCGATGATGTTAAGTTAAGTCGGTTAACTAGGTGGCAGATGTTGCAGCAGATGGCTCAAGATTTTTGGAAACGGTGGTCCCTTGAGTACTTGCACATCTTGCAGCAGCGCCTTAAGTGGACTGACCGGACGAGCCCCCCTCAAGTCGGTGATTTGGTGCTGATTAAGGATGCGAACCTGCCATCATTGAGATGGAGACGAGGACGGATCGTCAAATTGTACACGGGTCGGGATGGCACGCCTCGATCAGCAGAAGTCAAGGTGGGGGACTCGGTCCTCAAGAGAGCGGTCGCAACACTTTCTCGCCTTCCTATTGATTAGGGACAGGTTCGGGCCTGTCCGGGCGGGTGACTGTTTAATATTTATGCTTCGGAACGCACCTCCTTTTGTTGCGCGACTCGGAACGGAAACGGAACTAGCAGCTGTCACTTGTATAGAAACGAGATGACGAGTTAGAGGTTACTTTCTTGACGTGGAAAAAATGTCGGCACATGGCGTTCGGGCCTTGGCTGTATTTCAGTAGTAATAATTGTCTAACACAGGTGTCGGGCCTGGTCGGAGTGTTAATTATAATAAGCACGGAACAATCATCGGGAATAAGTAGATTCACGTCATCGGAGTGAGTGCTTCGTGTTGTGAAGCTTGAAGTGGTTTGGTCCCCAATTCGTCGCGTTCGGCAGCGACGGCGACAGCATCGGGCTACGACGAGAGTAAGATTCGACTCCTCTCCCCCCACCCCTTGTGCTCCTTATCCCGTATTCCTGCCTCGAATTGAGCTTTCGAATTCCGGTCTACGGCGTCAAAGGTCAGTACCACGTGTGATACTCCTGGTGAAAACCACCCTACCAGATTCCACGCCCGTTCGGTTGAGGCGTGGAATTTAATCAATGCCTATTAATTTAATTATGCTAAAATTAAAATTTTATTTTGTATATGTTGTGTAAAAATATGGATTATTTATATCTGAAATAAATTGATAAATAAATAAATAAATAAAAGTAATACGGTTCTATAGATTAATCCTGTTAATATGGTTGACGTTTTCTATATTTGAAAATGATAATTTTTTTCTTTGATTTTTGCCTGCGTTAATTTTTGAAATATTTCCATTCGGTGGAAAAATGAATTTTTAAAATGATTTTTTTAAGCAAAGATGGAGTTGTATTAATTTTAAGGACGGACGTATTATATTTGTCTGATAAGTTTTTCGCTAGTTTTTTTTGTTAGAAAGTTTGTCGAATGATAACCATTCGAGAAGCTAAATCTTAGCTAGATTCAGCTGTTTGCCTTCGTATTGTAATAGAGAGTTTTCTAGCGTTAGGTAGGTTAGTGTTAAGCCGCGAATAATTGTATGATGGGATCATAGGGTGTTATAATTTAAGTTTTTTAAGGTGCATAGCCTACACCTTAAGTGTAGTTAGGTTTATATTAAGTAGGATCTACACTCTAAGTGTAGTTAGGTGTGTAACTTAACATATGACCTTCGGTCAGTTTATTCTATTTCTTGTCAATTTATTCTTATTCATGTCAATGTTTTGTTTTGGTACTGGTCTTATGCGTGATCAGAATTTAATGTTAGGGTATTTAATGTTTAATTAAATAGGTTAAATGGGATGGTTGGACAGATAAGGATTAGGGTACTCGATGTTATTTAAAATTATGCTTGCAGCATATTTACTGTTTTTAGGGTTCCGTACCGAAGGGTTCCCGGGACCCTATTACTAAGACTCTGCTGTCCGTCCGTCCGTCTGTCACCAGGCTGTATCTCACGAACCGTGATAGTTAGACAGTTGAAATTTTCACAGATGATGTATTTATGTTGCCGCTATAACAACAAATACTAAAAAACAGGATAAAAGAAATATTTAAGGGGGCTCCCATACAACAATTCTTTCAATACCACATACAAACTTATGGATGCACCTGGTTACGTACATGGAGTGTGAAAGTAACCGCACCAATAACTTTGTAAACAATATTTTGCTGTGTAAAACCCAAACTATTCACTCCACACCATCGCTTCCATTGAACGGTGGTTCGGAACCCTTCGTGCGCGATTTAGACTCGCACTTGACCGGTTTTTTAGATTTCAAGCATAGCAAGCTCACTTAATGTTAAAATTTAATGTTTTTTAGATTTTAGACTTTGAGATAGGGTTGTCATTTTAGATTTTAGACTTTGAGTTAGGGCTGCCACTTTGAAAAAAAAAATCCGTTGGAATTTTTTTTTTTGAAGGGAGGGGGGAATGATTGTAAGGTTCGATATTTGTCTATGCGATAATATTGTATACGGGCCTCTTTAGAGTGGGTGTTCACTTTGACACTGTTACTTAATTTGTAATGAAAAAAAGAAAGCGGCTTGGATGTGAAAAGTCAATGTGACACACTTCACCTTAGGCTTTGGCCAGCGACTGAGCCAAATTATATAGTTAGGATTAGCGTAATGGCTATCGAGCCAGTTTGATCCCTTCTATACAAATTGTAACCATACATGATAAATAAAAACACAAATCAAGTCAAGTCAAGTCTTTATATTTACGAAATTCAAGTATAGGTAGTGCTCAAGATCCCTACAGTAACTATCGCCGCCGCAACCCCGCGATAGCCGGAGCTAGGGCTCTTTCAAACATAGACGTATCCTCAAAAAAGGGGGTGTTCCGGCGGAGGGGGGAGTTCCAGGGGTACCGCCCCCCTACACTCTACGGCTTGCTTTATGTCACTTTCGTAGCGAAAATTATGTAAATATTACCTCAAATGAAATAAATATACATAGTCAGGTCATAAGTTCTGTCACACAATAAAAACTTTTGAATTTAGAACGCTGGCCACAAAAAAGTTTATTGAATTCGAATTTCGAATTTATCATGAAAATAAAAATGTGTACTTTTTAGAAGTTTCCTCATTTTTAAATATGGAGTGGACACTTAAAGAAGACCGTGTCGCAGTTATTGCGTTGCATCGTTGCGGTTACGCGCCAATTCAGATTTTCGACTTACTGAAAAATTTTAAATTAACCAAAAGATTCGTTTATCGTAAAACGATACAATGAAGACTCTAGTGTAGATGACAGGTCAAGAAGTGGTCGCCCTCGCTCTGTTAGGACTCCAGCAGTGATAAAAGCTGTGAAGGCGCGAATTCAAAGGAATCCCATACGTAAGCAGAAACTGTTCGCCCTTCAGATGGGATTAAGCAGGACCACGGTGAAAAGGGTGTTAAATGAAGACTTAGGGCTTAGGTCATATCGAAGAAAAACAGGACATCGTTTGGACGCTCGTTTAATGGACCTGAGTCTGAAGAGATGCCGCGCTTTGTTGAAGCGGTACGCGGGAAAAAAGCATCGGGAAATTCTTTTTTCGGATGAAAAAATTTTCACCGTGGAAGAGAGCTACAACAAACAAAATGATAAGGTGTACGCACACAGCAGTGAAGAAGCGAGCAACCGTATTCCGCGTGTCCAACGAGGTCATTTTCTATCCTCGCTCATAGTTTGGTTGGGAGTCTCTTATTGGGGCTTAACTGAGGTACATTTTTGTGAGAAAGGCGTAAAAACGAATGCAGTTGTGTATCAAAATACAGTCCTCAAGAACCTTGTGGAACCTGTTTCTCATACCATGTTTAATAACAGGCACTGGGTATTCCAACAAGATTCTGCGCCAGCTCATAGAGCGAAAAGCACACAAGACTGGCTGGCGGCGCGTGAAATCGACTTCATCCGGCACGAAGACTGGCCCTCCTCCAGTCCAGATTTGAGTCCGTTAGATTACAAGATATGGCAACACTTGGAGGAAAAGGCCTGCTCTAAGCCTCATCCTGATTTGGAGTCACTCAAGGCATCCTTGATTAATGCAGCCGCCGATATTGACATGGACCTCGTTCGTGCTGCGATAGACGACTGGCCGCGCAGAATAAAGGCCTGTATTCAAAATCGCGGGGGTCATTTTGAATAAACTTTATTACCATAAGAATCTATGTTTTATTAAGTTCATTTTGCTATATAAATGTTTACATAAACAATAAACATGTCTAAATTATTTCATATTGCACATGTGACAGAACTTATGACCTGACTATGTATATATATATATATATATATATGCCTTGCCTTGAGTGACTCCAAATCAGGATGAGGCTTAGAGCAGGCCTTTTCCTCCAAGTGTTGCCAAATCTTGTAATCTAACGGACTCAAATCTGGACTGGAGGAGGGCCAGTCTTCGTGCCGGATGAAGTCGATTTCACGCGCCGCCAGCCAGTCTTGTGTGCTTTTCGCTCTATGAGCTGGCGCAGAATCTTGTTGGAATACCCAGTGCCTGTTATTAAACATGGTATGAGAAACAGGTTCCACAAGGTTCTTGAGGACTGTATTTTGATACACAACTGCATTCGTTTTTACGCCTTTCTCACAAAAATGTACCTCAGTTAAGCCCCAATAAGAGACTCCCAACCAAACCATGAGCGAGGATAGAAAATGACCTCGTTGGACACGCGGAATACGGTTGCTCGCTTCTTCACTGCTGTATGTGTACACCTTATCATTTTGTTTGTTGTAGCTCTCTTCCACGGTGAAAATTTTTTCATCCGATAAAAGAATTTCCCGATGCTTTATTCCCGCGTACCGCTTCAACAAAGCGCGGCATCTCTTCAGTCTCAGGTCCATTAAACGAGCGTCCAAACCATGTCCTGTTTTTTTTCGATATGCCTTAAGCCCTAAGTCTTTATTTAACACCCTTTTCACCGTGGTCCTGCTTAACCCCATCTGAAGGGCCAACAGTTTCTGCTTACGTATGGGATTTCTTTGAATTCGCACCTTCACAGCTTTTATCACTGCTGGAGTCCTAACAGAGCGAGGGCGACCACTTCTTGACCTGTCATCTACACTAGAGTCTTCATTGTATCGTTTTATGGTACGATAAACGAATCTTTTGGTTATATTCAAATTTTTCAGTAAGTCGAAAATCTGAATTGGCGCGTAACCGCAACGATGCAACGCAATAACTGCGACACGGTCTTCTTTAAGAGTCCACTCCATATTTAAAAATGAGGAAAATTCTAAAAAGTACACATTTTTATTTTCATGAAAAACTCTAAATTCGAATTCAATAAACTTTTTTGTGGCCAGCGTTCTAAATTCAAAAGTTTTTATTGTGTGACAGAACTTATGACCTGACTGTGTATATTTCATTTGTTTGTTAAATTTCATTCATTTTATATATATAGATATACCCACTCGGTAAATGTTGATCAGACGGGTTGTGTCATCAGTTAATTATTGATCCGTTGGCAATTGTTGATCGAAACAGTTGATCTAATGTATAACTCTGCATACAAATGTGGCTCCGATCGGATCAACAATTGCTGTCCGACTGGTGGCAACATTAAGAACTATTCATAGCATTTTTTATACAAATCCGCTCCGTCAATTGTTGATCTGATTCAAATGGACCAATCAGGGACGACCTTCTCCACGATTGGTTGTTTTCTATTATGCGCTGTTGCCACTTTGCTTCACAATCAATATCCAACTTCTAACATTCTAAGGAAGTTGGCGACGATTCTAACAGTTAGAATCGTCGCCATAAAAACTTCGCATTCAAATTACGTATCGTGTGAAACTATGGACGGCTTAATGTTGTCGGCAACGGTGGTCTCAAACAAAAAAGGTATTCAACCGTAAATTAAAAGTGGAACTTCTTAATACTTTGCCTTTTTACTTCTGTTATAAAAACAAACTGGTTGTACAAGGGTGTACTTTAAAAGTAGGTATAAAGTCAGACTGCGTATCACAAATCACGACGAAAGGAGACGGACAAACTCAGCAAGTACCTTGTCATGGTTCACGAGATTACGGCCATGTGGGATTACTGTCCCGACAGTGGTTTCAGCGAAAAGAGTCTCGACGAACACCTTAAGAAACTTCGGATGCTCGGATGGCTGGGTCATATGCAGAAGGCGGTACTCCTTGACACGGCACGCATCGTTAGGAGGTTCCTCACTCTGCGACCCGAACCACCGGTAGTTTGAGTCTTGTTTCGCTGCTGGCGGCACACTAGGTTTTTTTTTTATATGTGCCTTTATCATTTACTACTTTTTATAATCATAATATGAAATCTAGCCTAAGTTTGAAATAAAAAAAAATGCAATGTGATAATCTTTATTTTGGAAAATATATAGGTTGTTAATAACTTGTGCATTAGCAATTTTTTTAAAAGCAATAAATACATCGTATGATTGATAGGGGTTGAATTTTGAAAAAGCCCAACATACGTGTTTTATCAATTGTGTCTAGAAGCACTAATACTAGGTAGTTTCAATTAAAATCAACCTAGTTAGAATGTGCGTTAAATACCGACGCCTTGGAGCCAATGTACGAATTTCTGCCATTTGCAGTAGAGACTGCGGGTCCTTGGTATACGGAGGCTAAGGAATTCATAAGGGAATTGAGTCGACGTATCAGCGAGATGGTATGTGATCCTCGTTCCAGATCGTACCTGGTGCAACTCATTTCTTTGGCCATTCAACGTGGTAACGCTGCCAGTGTGATGGGGATGTTTGAGCTGGTCGGTGCGTCCCTTTGTCTACCTTTAAATTACACCTTTGGTTTGTATGTGACGTTTGCTGATTTGTTTTTGTATCCGCCTGACGAAGCATGCGTTGCGGATCTAAACTTTTTTTTGGATTATTATTTGACATATGTACAGTACACCATTGCATTAGTTGAATAAATTATCTTTAAGTTATTAGAATTTTAAACTGTAAAATATCGATTTAAAATAAATATGTTTACACTTTTTTCGACCTAGAGACTTAAAACTTTGTAGAAAGATTACTTATTACAATATAAAAAGTACTTTCAGCATTTTAGAAAATTCTACCCCTATGGGGGTTAAAAAGGGGTTCAAAGTTTATATGGAGATCAATACATTTTAAAAGTAAGAGATTTGTAACTTTGGTCTTATTAAAAGGCTACAAAACTAATTTCAGAATTTTTTCAAATTCATCCCCTAAGAGTGTTAAAAGGGGCTTTAAAGTTTGTTTAAAGAGCCAGGCATTTTTAAAGTAGGTATGAGATTTTTAACTTCGGTTTTAGACTGTTTGTTTAAAAACTAAAAAATTTATTGCAACGTTTTTTTAAAGTTATTATTATTATATCCTTTATTGCATAAAATATCATTAAAAAACAATGACGCAGTGGGAAATAAAACTATCCCCTGAAGGAGTTCAAAGAGGGTTCAAAGTTTTAATGGAGAGCAATAATTTTTCTTAGATGGTAAAAAGGTCTACTCGGACAAAGTCGCGGGCAACAGCTAGTTAATAATAAACAAACTAAATTAATATCATCGTAAATTGAGTTTTGCTAGCACGCAATTCAGTATGTAGGGGTTTGTAAAAATAAAGGATTGTAACTTTTTATAGAAACGAGATTCTCTTTCAAATAAAGTTGAAAATATGCTTATATTTGTAGCACAAGTTACAAACCTTTGTGAAATGGGCCCCAGACCAGGGGACTCACTGGGTTGCGTTAAATATTTTTTTAGAATCCAAGGACATTCTACATAAGTTGCCTAATCCGGGAAAAGAGAAGGAGCTGTTCAATTTGTGGCTGTACGCTGCGATATTTTGAGCCTTCCAAATGATCACATATATCTATAAATACCGACGTGTATGTCACAGACATTTTGATTAAAAAGACCTCGCCGGAACCGATAATCATCGACGCCAGCTCCAAACTTATAGTAAACGGGTTGTAAATTGTATGATTTTTATTAAGTATAGTCGTTATATTGTGAACTCCGTCACTTTATAATCTTACTCGCGATATTATAAACTCTCGAGAAATTGTGAACTGTCAAAGCCAATATTTTTCGTTAGTTTATAAACCATCAATGTCGAATCCTCAAATTGTGAACTGAGATTGAATCGGCATACTACTGACCGCATACACAAAAACGAGGTAGGTTAGTTTATTTAGGTTGCTTCAGTTGCCCGAAGGGCAAACCGCCCAGAAATAATTCAGCAAGCAATGGATGAGAAACAGCTTACTGTAATAGCATTGTTCGACTTCAGCAGCGCCTTTAACTGCGTCGATTTCGACATTCTCGTTGAGATACGTCTTTGAACGTGTCCTCCATCTCTGCTAACTGGTTCGACTCTTATCTGAGAGGTCGCCAGCTACGTATAAAGTCGGAGACGACTTCAACGGTGTGGTGTGATCTCTTTGCGGGAAACCCCAGGGTGGAATACTCTCCCCTCTTCTTTTCTCTATCTTCATTAATTCCACCTCAGATGTCCTCTCCTCATCATATCATCTCTACGCCGACGATCTCCAATTATATACCGCCATTTCCCCCCCTGTGATATGGCACCAGCTGTAGAAGTATTAAATGCCGATCTCGAGAAAATCAGGGTTTGGGCCTCGTCTCATGGTCTCCTTGTCAACCCTACTAAGTCACAGGCTATTATTATTGGTTCCAGGTACTCCCTTAACTTGTTACAGCATATTTCTATTACTCCTGTAACCTATGATGGAACCATGATCTCATACAGCACCAAGGCAAAAAATCTAGGAGTAATGTTTGATAACCAGCTGTCCTGGTCAGAGCATGTCAGCGAGGTTAGTAGATGTGTATTTGCCACTTTTCACTCCCTCAGGCGTCTTCAAACCTTCCTGCCTCGTCAGACAAAAATCACGCTTGCCCAGTCTCTTCTTCATCCCCTGATCGATTACGCTGCTGTCTGCTGGGAAAGCACAAACGAAGAGCAACTGAACAAACTCGAGCGACTTCAAAACCTCGTGATTCAGTTTGTTTTCGGTCTGCGTTCGACCACGTCTTAGAGTATCGCAGGGAGTTGAAATGGCTCCCGATTCGACTTCGATGGGATTCCCATATCCTCATTTGCCTCTTCAATATTTTATGTAATCCTCGCTATCCTGGCTTCTTACGGGATCGCTTCGTTTTTCTTTCTTCGGATAGGCCACGGAGATCTCACACTCGGTCACTACTTACAACTCCGCAACATAACACTGCCGCTTATGAGAATGGGTTCAGACTACGAGCTATCAGTCTCTGGAACAAACTCCCCAGCGCCATCAGAGACAGTCCGTCAATTCACACTTTTAATAGTCGCTTGAAAGATCACTATCTATCTCTTCCATGATAATTATTAGTATTTATTTGTATCTACTATGTGTGTATATGTTACATATTTGTATATAGCATTATTTTTAGTGTTATGAAGATTTTTTTTTTTTTTTTTGTTGTGTACATAGTTCTACCTTTAGTTTCTTTTTTTCCTCTCCATTCTAGGTTTGCTGGAAGAAATATCTTTTTAGAGATAAGCTCGCCTTTGTACATGTTCTTTCCTTGATATTTGTTTTGTTATCACTGTTTTGTGCAATAAAGTATTACAAAGCGCACAGGATGCGTTTCCAATGTTGCCAATTTGATCTAAGTTCACTATTTGGCATTGACGGATTATAAACTAACGAAAAATCATGCATTAAATTGTGAAAGGTTTTGACAGTTCATAATATCGTGAGTAAGATTATAAACGGACGGTGTTCATAATCTGACGGTAAAATGTTGGAAAACGTATTTATGAATAAATATAAACATAAAAATACTAATAAACCATGTTAAATAATAATAAAAAAGGATTTAAAATTAAGTTATTTAACGTCTGTATATTACTACAATAGTACATTACTGCAGACGCCGAAAAAGAAGGGCTTGCCGGCTGAATATGTATAGACCGTCATTTTTTGCCTCTTCTCTACATTGGACCACTGTGGGAGAAGAAGGGCGTAGAAACTCCCACAGATTTATTTTTAGATCTCTTTTAAAAATAGGTTGTGCTTAACTAATACAAATATGAAAAATTTAATTGTTATGATTAATAAGCAGGAATAAATAATTATAAAATTATTAACAGCAAGGTCTGTGTTGAGCCAGATTAACCCCATACAGTCCTGTCATTTAAATAATCTTGAACATTGTAATATCCCTTTTTCGACAAAGTCGCTTTAACATGCTTTTTAAATTGCTCAAGTGGCAATTTCAAAATCTCCAGAGGTATCTTACTGTAGTAGAGAATGCACTGACCCTTGAAAGAATTGCTAACCTTCGCGAGTCTAAAACGGGGCGCACATAGTCTGTGATTATTTCTTAGGTTAACATTACAGCTATCGCTAAGTTTGGAAAATGTTGTAAGGTTCTTGCGTACATACATTATATTTTCGAAAATAAATTGACTAGCTACTGTTAGTATGTCAATTTCTTTAAAAAGCTCTCTTAAGGAGTCTGTTCGTTTTAAATTATAAATTGCTCGAATAGCTCTTTTCTGTAAAATAAAAATAGTTTGAATATCCGCTGCTTTCCCCCACAACAAGATACCATAGGACATCACACTATGAAAGTAACTAAAATATACTAGCCTAGATGTAGCCACATCCGTGCTTTGTTCCTAACAGCGTAAGCCGCAGAACTTAATTTACCAGCCAATTTATCTATGTGGGGTCCTCTGATTTCCGATCAAATCGCGCGGCTTCATGGTGCGAATCATTTTTCAAAGCTAGATTGCGCTAGTGGCCGAACTGCCGAACCACCCGCCTCAGAAGATACACGTTAATGAAAGACTGACCAAGGCAAACCGTGTACTTCTCGCTAAGGCACGTGCACTGGGCAAGGAGTGGTGTTTTATCGGAACCAGAGATGGTCGCGTACAGGCGAGGCGCAAAAAAGACTCTAAACGCCACTACATCAACTGTGAGGCAGATTTGGACAGTGTTTTTGATGCCAGAGTACCCCCTGGAAAAGTTTAATACTACTCTTAATAGTGGAACATTGTATTTATGTTGTAATAACATTCCTAAGAGTCTCTGCTTTCTCACTGTCTTAAATGTAACGAAAACTATACACACTCTCACACACCTCTGTTAATTGTAATCAAGCCCGTTTGCTTCCAATGCAATATACTTTTATTAGTAGGAACTATAATCTTATCGTCTCAACCTCTTCATCAGCATGTAACACATAAAAATACAATGAATTCATATATTCATTGGACACCGCTTATTCATATTCCTGACTCTCTGGCACCACACGTTAACAACAATTTAATTAAGTCTCTGTACATACAACACACTCACACACAATATACTCGCAATGTGCAACTCACTTTCACGCTATCCAATTCAAATCTTCACACACACACTCACTATAATATATCCCCCAAACAATGCAATAGTGCCACTAATTCTCAAACTGATCGTTACCCAGAGAACCCCAATACCCCCGTCTATGTAAGCTCAATAAAGACCCTCCTACGGCATAAGTCACCCGCTCCACCATAATGACTTCACGCACGAAACATTTTAAAGTAGGGTTATGGAACGCGGGCTCTTTGGGAACGGGTCATGACGAGCTAATTGTGGCAATAAATGACCTTAAGTTAGACATCCTTGCAATAAATGAAACTTGATTAAGACGGGATGAAATTGATAAGGCCCCTGTTATCCCCGGATACATACTGAAGCACACGCCACGCCCGGATGGCTACCGAATCGGTTTTGGTGGTGTAGGATTCTATATCAAACGAGGCCTCAGGGTGCGAATATGTTCTCACCCTGTTGTTGACACAGTGGAACAGATGTGGCTTAGTCTAACAATTGATGGTAGGAGACTAGTTATTGGCACTGCGTATCGGGCTCAGTGGGTAGACGTCGACGTGTTCTTGGACGCAAGAATGGATTCGGTGCTCTCCTTTGCGCAGTCTGATAATATCATTCTCTTGGGTGACCTAAATATTAACACTTTGTCGGTTAACTGTTCCGAAACTGCAAAGTTGAATTCCTTTCTAAACAGTGTCAGCCTGACTCAAATCGTTGCAGACGCAACACATCATGCTGACGACGATACCGAGACACTTATCGACTTGATATGCACAGATGCTCCCGTGCGCTGTGTAACTGTGGACTATCGCCCTGATCTGGGTAGACATACTTTGGTTGCGGCAGAATTTAGCTTTAGAAAAATTAAGCAGCCTCCTACCTATACAATTTACCGACCTTTAAAGGATATCCTGCCCGAGCTTTTTCAAAAAGATCTGAATTCGATTAATTGGAACCATATTAAATCACTTAATGACATAAATGAAATGCTTTTGGCTTTTAACGATATTATAACGCAATTGTTTGAGTTACATGCCCCTGAAAAGAAGTTACTAAACAGTACAGCTATCCATGGATTACTGACAACGTTAAATTTATGATGCATCTTAGAGATCAGGCTCACGATAAATATCGTAAAAGTAAAAATGAAGAACATAAAAGTACTTATAAAGAACTAAAATCTCTGGTAAATATATCTTTGTATAACGAAAAGCGAGCCTACTTTGAATCCAAATTAACCACACAGCAAACCCTAAAACTCTATGGAAGAATCTGAAAAAAACAGTACTCCGTAGCCATAATAATCCCGACCTTCCATCCCATTTCAATGATCCCAATGCTATCAACCAACACTTTCTTAACGTACCTGGGGAAACGGAGGTCAGTATCTCATACTTGACGTACTATGAGTTCAATAGATTTGGCAACTCTACTTTTCATCTCGAACCAATTAGTCAGACTAAACTTTGGGGGATCATCAAGGGGCTTACGTCTAACGCAAAAGGGGCAGACAAAATTACCTTAAGTATGATTCTTTTAACACTTCCCAATACCCTGGACATAATAACATTCATGATTAATTATTCCATTAATATCAAAAACTGTTCCTATCATTTGTACGCAGACGACTTACAAGTATACTTATCCTTTAAACCAGACGAAACCTCTGCTGCTACTGAAAGGATCAATCAAGATCTCCATCGTATTGTCGCGTGGTCCACTCAAAATAGTCTAATGCTTAACCCCAATAAATCAAAATTTATGGTCATTGGAAGTAAAAAACAAATAAATAATATAATTTCTCACAAGCCTGAAATCTAAATCATGGAAAAGAGCATCGAAAGGGTTGACGAAATTCGTAACTTGGGGTTGCTGATGGACAGTACCCTCAGATTTGAGAAACATGTCGCAAATGGAGTGCGTAACTGCTTCTATCGATTGAAAATACTGTACAAAATTAGGCCTTTCCTCAGCATAGATCTTTGTGTGCAGCTGTGTGAATCCCTTGTGCTTTCGAAACTAAATTATATGGACACGGTATATGACGCGCGCCTCCTGAACCGATCTGAACGTCTACTTCAGCGTGTTCAGAATGCGTGCGCCAGGTTCTGCTTCAACGTACCCCCCCGCGCTCATGTCACCCCTTATATCAATAAGTCCAATCTTCTAAAACTTAGCGCTAGAAGAAATCTTCACTTTGCGACGCTGTTGTTTGGAGTAGTAAGATTTCAGGTTCCGGAATACCTTTACTCTAAACTTAACTGGTCCCGTAGGAACCCGACTAACTCAAGAGCAGCCACGTCTCTGCTGTCGTGTCCAAGACACAAGACTGCTGCATTCCGTGGTAGTTTTCGCTATGCTGCAACCAAATGCTGGAATAATATACCACCCCCGTTTCATGATCTGAAATCAATTAGCTCCTTCAGACACAAGCTCAAGGCACATTTGTTAGCAGCACAAAAAACCATACTATAGGACAGAGCACAGTTGACTTCACCAAATGCCTCTACATAGGTATACATATATACATAATAGGTCTACCCAAACTCTCACTCTCTCGCAGTCTCACATATTTCCACTACTTAAGCTACACTACTCACTTACCCCAACATTTAACATATGACTGTATGATTGGATTGTTTGTATGTCTGTTTTTTTAACATATGATTGGCTTTATTTATATTATTTTATTTTAATTTCCGATCGTTTCTTGTTATTGCATTTTGCCACTGGTGCATAATTATGCTTGAGCTCTTTCTGCGTAATTACTTTTACTCAGATTATAAGTTTAGTTTTAAGTTTCTAGTTTTAGGAAATGGTGTGAGCTGAAAACCAGCGTTACGTGCAGCTCACTGCTACACGTAACACATGCTGAGCTCAAACCATTTTGGCATCTAAAAACCTCAACCCCGAACTGTACTATGGTTTCTTTTTCTTTCTGTATATCCTTGTGTTTATTTGTCAAATAAATATATTTCTATTTCTATTTATATTTGTAGTGGCTGCCACTTAATACCCGTAAATGTAGAGTCGATAGAGAGCACTGCTTTCATTACAGCTGAGGGACAATACGAATTCTTAGCCATGCCCTTCGGGCTCAAAAATGCCATTTCCGTATTCCAACGGGCAGTAATGAGTGCTCTAGGTGATATTAACAATGATTACGTAATTGTATACATTGGTGACGTTTTAATCGTCTCTCCCGATGCAGAGATTTCGAAAATCGTGACTCTTAGAAAATAATAAACTAGACGAGCAACTAGCCACGACTAATGTCGTGCGGTCAGGCATCCTCTACCGTAAAATCCAACGCAATGCAAGGTCTAAATGCTTACCGTATTTAACTCGTGCTCTCCGATGGTCAGTCGTCAATAATTTTCACGATTCTATCATACAACTCGGTGCTGAAAAGACGACTGAAAAGCTGTACGATTATTATTGGTTTCCGGGTATGTCTCAGTACGTTAGGAAATTTGTAGACAGCTGCGTTACGTGCAAAGTTTGCAAAGTCACATTCCGGTAAAGTACAGGCCAAGCTGCATTCGATACCTAAGGTGACGATACCTTGGCATACAATACATATAGACGCGACGGGTAAACTTAGCGGCAAAAATGATAAGAAGGAATACATTTTCGTATTAATCGATGCGTTTACGAAGTACGTGCTGCTTTACCATTCGACGAACATAGATTCTAAAAATAGTATTCAGGCTGTGACTCAAAGTGTAGCGCTTTTTGGTGCTCCTACTCGTATAATAGCGGATCAAGCCCGTTGTTTTTCCAGTAGGGATTTTTGCAATTTCTGTGCAAGCAAGAACATCGATTTGCATTTGATAGCGACGGGTTCATCACGTGCTAATGGACAGGTCGAGCACGTGATGAGTGTCCTTAAATCGATGCTGACTGCAATAGAGACTAGCGACGACAAGTCATGGCAAGACTCTCTAGGAGAGGTTCAACTAGCAATCAATTGTACGGTTAATCGAGTTACAAAAGCAGTTGCAGCACTTCCTGCCACAGCAGACTAAAATCACCCTTGCCCAGTCCCTCCTACTACCTTTAATCGACTATGCAGATGTTTGCTGGATCGGTGCGAACGAAGAACAACTGAACAAACTCGAACGACTTCAAAACCTCGGGATTCGGTTTGTCTTCGGGCTGCGCAAGTATGACCATGTCTCACAGTATCGCAAGGAGTTGGGGTGGCTTCCGATCCGCCTTCGTCGTGATATGCACGTTCTCTCCTATCTGTTCAACATTTTGCGAAACCCCCGCTACCCCTCATATCTTCGAGAACGTTTCGAGTTTATTTCCTCCAGGCATAGCAACCGGAGATCCCACACGATGTCTCTTCTCTCTACTCCTCGGCATAACACTGCCGCTTACAAACACTCGTTTAGGTTAACGGCGATCCGACTGTGGAACGCACTTCCCTGCGCTATTAGAGATAGTCCCTCAATTTTCACTTTTAAGACAAGATTGAAAGAGCATTTCCTTTCTCTTTCGTGATAGGTACTTTTATATATGTATATATAAGTAGTATATGTTTGATATATATAAAAATTTTTGCTTTTGTATTTTATTTAGTATATATCATGTATTAAATTATTATGTTTTAGTTGTAAACATTTAGATGTACAGTTTTATTGCGCACTAGGACTCTCCTGTTGCACAATTTTTCCTGTCCTACCTAGGTTTGCTGGTAGAAATCTCTCTTTAGAGATAAGCTCGCCTTTGCTCATAAAATGTTTTGTTACCTTACTATTTCTATAAGATTTCTGTGCAATAAAGAATATGAATATGAAAAAGCTACACCTCTGGAGCTTTTGATCGGGAAAGTAGCGAGACCGTTGTCATTAATGTGTAGTAATGTAGAGACCGATATTGACTCAGAAGAAATCCGCGAGCGTGCATCAGACAACATGAAGAAGAGTGCGGAGTATGATACAACCCGGTTTGACAAAACGAAGGCGACAATTCATAATTTCGCTGTCGGTGATCTCGTGTTGTTGCAGAACGAAGAGAGAAATCAAAATAAGTTAGATCCAAAGTATAAAGGTCCGTTCAAGGTGATCGAGATTCTAGATGGAGATCGTTATACACTGAAAGCTTTAAATTCAAGGCGTACATATAAGTACGCGCATGATAGGTTAAGAAAGATGCCAACAGGTCATGTAACGGTCGATGAGGATGTTGAGAAAGATATTGATGCTGATGGGCAAGCTTAAAAGCTGTGGTAAATGTTCGAGTATGAGATTCTATCGGCCGTGATTATTATGTTCGACCGTACCAGTAGTTATTTCGTAGTCGTAGCCCGGTAGAAATCGGTGTCTCTTAAGGCAACTTAAGTGGTCCGTGGGTGCACGGTGTGCGTTTAACTCTGGCGGAGGTCGGGGTCTATGGAGACCATCGTGTGTAGTCATGAGGATGCACACGGGCGATCCACTCGATGGATATGCAAACTGATCCATGCGCTGGATGTGTGAGAGCAATGTAATTGCTTGTCGGCTAGAGAGCCGTGGCGTTAGAGGTCTTACTCGAGGGTAACGAAAGTAGAGTTTTAAAACAATTGATTAATGCTCAAGTGACTATGTTACATGATCTAGGGCTACCTAGGCTAATATTTGATGTGTATAGAGTTTGCAATTATTTGCCCAACATCACCGTTTGATTGAATTATACAGTTGAAATAAAACTGAAGAGTTCTACTTCTTTATTTTTTTTACCTGATGAATCTAGAGTTAGTCAGGAAAGGCCGAGTGAGACAAAATTCTCGCGTGGATTATTTTGTTCACAGAATAACACACGAGGACGAGTGCAAGCAGGATGGCCGTGTCGTAATCGAGCTATATCGGAACGCAAGTGTCGCCCTCTGGTGGCACTCGATGGAGTTTGTGGCGCGCGCGTCGGTCGACAACGGGTCGAGCGGGACAGAGCCCACTTCCACTTGGACGGTGCGTGAAGAACGACACAGAAACTATCACGTGTTCCCAATTAGCCACTTGTTACCACTAGTTGATCGTTGATTATAAATTTGATTAGAAGTACGAGCGTTTCTTCATTCGACATCACCCACTCCAGCCCACGGAGAGAGAAGTGAAGATGGACGAGGAGAATGATGACCCGAATCCATCATTACGTGAAAAACAACTTGCCCCGTCATATATATATATATATATATATATATTCCTCCTTTCGGCCATTGTTGATCAGGCTAAAATCCGCATCAATTGTTGATCAGTCTTTACCCGCTATTACTTAGGAAGTTTTGAGTATATCGTGCTATAATAGCTATATAATAATTCTCCTCCTTGCGACGCTGTGCCTAAGTATGCCGCAAAGCCTCTATCTCGTCACCGACTGACACGGCCATTGTTGATCTTTTAACCGCCTTTTTTTACACTAAATGAAACTTTGTTGATCATTGTAAACACTTCCTGATCAACATTTACTGTGGCAAAAATCAAACGGAAGTATTAATAAAGTAAGTTCAGTCAGTCGCACTGTCGCAGACTTCATAGTTAGTAATCAATTTTCCTGCGGTCACTTGTGTTGCAGTGGAGGACGTGTTTTTAAACTATTTTGTTAATATGTAGGTACTTAGATACGTGAATGAAAGTAGATGAACATTTCTCCTGCTATTAACGTTTTGTAGGTAGGTACGTTAGGTAGACCTGCATTGTCATTTTTGTGTGGGAAAATGACATTTGATTTATCCTAACGCTCGTTCGAAAAGTTACATAGTTAGTTACCCCATGATAAACTTTAGTTAATTTAGTAAATAAATTAGATTTGAAAAAATTTAATTACATCTTAATATAATTAAATAGAGTAGAGAAAAATAAATGCATGTGGTGTGAATTGTATCGTTAAAACATAGATTTTGGTGAAAATGTCAAGTAGAGTGAATGTGGTGAGAAGATGAGAGGTGTAGTGAGTCTCTGAAAGTATGTAGAGTAGTGCCTGTTAATGTGTTTTGGGTGGGGAGGGAATTATGACTTAGTCTGCACACTGTTTTCATTATATTTTTATTAATAATTTATTCAAAAGTGTATATGAGAAGATTTATAGTAATGTTTACGAACTTAAAATAAATCCTGACTAAATTAGATTGATAAATTAAATTAAATATGTAATAATTAAGCTGAATATGTAATGAAATCGGAAATAAATAAATATGAAACATTGTTTTTTATTTAGATTTTTATTTTGTTATTTTGAGAACTAATTTTGTTGCTTTATAGTCCAGGGGTTTGAGCAGTTTTGAGACAGTGGTCTTGCACTTGAGTGATACCTTTGGATGAACATTAAAAAATTTGTTAACTTTGTTGTAAATTATACTGGATTATTTGCATGAATATAGGTTTACAACAGTTCTTACAGAGAATGTCACATAGAGTTTCTCTATATTCTGCCATGTATACATACAAATTTTGTATCACATATGTAATTAAATAAATTAGCAAAATTTACATATTATTAACAATTATTATTTTAGTACAATATAGTTATATAACAAATGAATTATTATAGTTAATATTAGTACATGTCGTAATCATTATTCAATATTTTATTTTAATGCATTGTCAATTTATCATCTAAGAACTCCTGCACACTATAGTAAGCCTTTTCGACCAGGAAATTTCTCAGTAAAGCCTTGTACGAGTGCAGTTGGTTAGCATCCCTAATTGATTACGGTAACTTATTATAGAGCCTTGGCGCCATACCCAAAAATACTCTTATCATAAAACTCAGTGGAGCGTAAAGGAGCACTTAATTTGACCTCTCTTTTACTATTAATTTTCTTAAATAATTGCCAGTTTGTCATTACAAATAGAGCAGTCTCATATATATATATATATATAATGATGGCAACGTTAATAATTTTAATCTTTTAAAATGAGGAATGCAGCTATCTGTTGGCTTTAGTTTACAGATTGACCTTATGCACCGTTTCTGTGCTTTTAGCGCCTTATTTTTGTCGGTAGAGTTCCCCCGGAATATAATCCCATATCTTAAAGTTGAGGCGACGAAGGCATGGTAGACTGTTAGTAAAGCCGATTGTCCAGTTACTTTTGAAAGGATGTAGAGTGCATAAGAAAACTGACTTAACTTTTTACATAAATGATCTATTTGTGGTTTCCATGTCAAGTGTGAATCAATGTAAAGTCCTAAAAATTTTGTTATATTTGCTGTGTCGATTATCTTATTATTATAGTGTATGTGAAGATTATTATTCGTCGATTGATTGTAATTATTTTTAAATGTCATAATGTTTGTTTTGTCAAGATTAATCAAAAGGTGATTACGTTCTAGCCATCCAACAATGTTTTTTAGAGAATTATTATTGTCTGATTCATATGTGTTTTTGTCTTGACACTCAGCAATCATGGTACTGTCATCTGCAAACAATACCATTGGATGAGATACCGATGCAGGAAGATCATTGATATAAATAAGGAACAATAATGGTCCCAACACGCTACCCTGCGGCACTCCATATTGTACAATTCTCGGGTCTGACAAGTACTGAATTTCTGTTTTCGTTTTAGGGTTGATTCTGGAGATCTGAGTTAACTGTACTCTGTTGCTCAAATAGCTTTTAACAAGTTCTAGCACATTACCCCGAACACCATAAGCATAAAGTTTATTTACCAGTATGGCGTAGTCAACGAAGTCGAATGCTTTAGTCATATCCATGTATAACGCGGACACAGGGATCTTTTTATCCACATGTGACATCACCTGTACCAAAAAATCATATATAGCTAGGTCTATCGTTCTTCCCTTTCTAAACCCCTTCTGTTCTTCCACAAATAGCCCTTTTTTCTCGAAGTATTGATAAAGAGCATTGTAAAATACTTTTTCAAAAACTTTTGATAGGATGGGGATCAGCGCAACCGGTCTATAGCAACTCATGTCTTCTCGATCTTTCTTCTTAAACAGAGGTCGTATGACTGAGGTTTTGAGCTTTTCTGGAAATATGCCTTGCTGGATTGATAGGTTAATAATACTGCTCAAAACTGGTGCTATCAGATCCGCCACATATTTGATAACCTTTGTTGACAAGTTGTCATACCCAGTACTATTAGTGTTTTTTAGGTTTATTATTATTTTAAATACCTCGGTCGGAGTTGTTGGCATTAAAAATAATGAATTGGGATTAAAAGGCACGGATATGCGATTATTTGTGAGAGTATGATTCATGCGATGTTGTGTTATGTGAAACAAAATTAATACTAATCGCAATAAAAATACAAACTGCCAATCATCCCTTTTGTAAAATTTGACGTGAGGCGCTTGAGGCAAATATCCTTCGGCATCAGCCACGATTTAAAATCACAGTAAAAAAGATTTTTTTCACACATGCAACGAAATGTCGTCATTACGTGCGCTATAATAGGCTTGGAAGTATTTTTGCGATTATTGCTTATTATATATGCTTTATTTTGGCGTTTCATTTTGTGAACAAAATTATTTTTTTATCACTCCGATAAAAGTTTGTATTAACATTCAGAACGCCGATTCGTTTGACATTGACATGTGTTTGACGTTTGTAGACACCAAAACAAAAATTACTCCATCTCGCCATTTCCTCACGTGCTATATTTTGTTGAGCTCTATCCACGCATGTTATAAGTTCAGAAAGTATCGTAAAATAACAAAATGTCCTCATGGAAAAAGGCCGCTAAGGCCAACCAGAAGACGCACAGGGAAAGACATCAGCCGGAGTCCCGAAAAGAGTTTGGATTCCTCGAGAAGAAGAAAGACTATAAGAAGCGAGCGGATGACTACCATGAGAAGGGAGAGACCCTCAAGCTACTGCGGAAGAGGGCGCTGGACAAGAACCCTGATGAGTTCTACTTTCACATGATCAATTCTAAGATAAAAGGCGGGGTATGTTTTAGGTTATGTTTACGTTGCCACGCAAATATCCTTTGGCAAAGAGCTTTATCTTCTTAACGGCAAGATATCCCTTGTGAGCTAGACACATTCAATGATAATTTAAAATCATGCAGTGGTTAGTTCAATATTTTACTACTTACATTTATGAATCCCGTTTAGGGCAAATATTTGTGTGATTTGCATGAATATTTGTGAAACAAAGAGAGGAGCGCGCGCGCGGATTGGACGTCAATTTATTTTCATAATTTGATCTTTGTAATTTACCGGCTGGGTTTTTTTCCGCTTTCGCGTCTGTTGTTTATCACACGTGTCAGAGGGATTTTTTCCAAACTTTTGCCTAATCATTGGCTCCCCTTGAGTGGAGATTGTGTTTATCTGGTAGTGGTTGTTTTGTATAACTAGGTAAGTAGTTTTTGTGTGTCTAGATCCCTCCATGTCTTCGGACATATAGGGTGAGGGATTTTCTCCCCCGGCGGACCCTGGCGGGACGGATGAGGCCAGGGATCCTATGGGGGATAACGAGCGCATGGAGTTGACCTTCTTCCCGGATAACTCCCCCCAGATCCTAAATCAGAACGGTAAAAGGTCCTATCCAGGGGTCGATAAAGAAAATGATTCTTCAGCTAAAAAAGCTGTGACGGCTCCGGGATTGCAACCGGCATCCGTGATCACCACCTATACTCATCCCAGCCTGACGGGGGATCTCGTTAGGTCATATAGTGAGGGGGACATTGGCCCATATGTAGTATTAGTGGAAAGAGAGGCTGATAACTCTGCAACTTCATTCAATCCACTGAAATTCGGTCAACTTCTATACAATCTAAACATAAAAAACATAAAAAAGGATGGAATTAAAAAAACCGGTAGAAATAAAATGTCTGTGACATTCTCAAACTATTGTGAGGCAAATAAATTCCTAATAAACCCGCTACTTAAAAAAAATAAATACAAGGCCTATATCCCTACATATGCAGTATCCCGAATGGGCTTTGTAAGGGTGTCCCCGTGGACATGCCGATGGATGAGTTTGTGGAGTCAGTGGATCTTCCAACAGGATGTGGCGAGATCCTGAAAGCACGCAGATTGAATCGCAAGCAGTGGCTGGATCATGTTGCTTCTTGGGTTCCTACACAGTCTGTCGTGTTAACTTTTAGAGGCCAAGTCTTACCTGAAAGAATTTTCTCCTACCACACGTCCCTGCTAGTTGAATCATACCAATTGCCCACAATTCAATGTCATCAATGCCTTCGCTTTGGCCATGTCAAGGCTCAATGCCGCTCTAAACCCCTATGCTTCCGATGCTGTCAGCCCCACCTAGGTGAAGATTGTACAGAATTGACTACCGACCCAACATGCATTTTCTGTTCAGGCAACCATGTTGCCACAGACAAAAACTGCCCTGAACAGGGCAGACAAAAATCAATAAAGCTCATGATGACCCAAGAGAACATCTCATATGGAGAAGCCTCTATCAAGATCCCTTCATCTGGAAGATCCTATGCAGACATGCTCAAAGCCCCATTGGTCTCAACTCCAGCCCCTACTACCTCAACATCTTATAAAAAAACAGTTTATTCCCAAAGGTCCAGACCTCCTCCACTTAAAGGTTATGACAGATCAACCCATAATATGATTATTGCAGATCCAACATCCTCAGTTCCTAATGGGTTCTGCCTATCTCAATCATCTCAATCTATATCCCCAAACGACAACCTCATTGAAACCCTTTTGTCCCTCATTGTAAATATAATATCTAAATTTAGTGATTCAGTACCGCCCAACGTTGCACAACAATTAATACAAATTTCTAATATCCTTAACAATGTTCCCCCAAATACTTCAGTGGAACAGTCAAAGCATTAAGATTAAAAAACCAGAACTTCTTAATCTGATTGATCAATATAAACCTGCCGTCGCTGCCGTCTCGGAGACGTGGTTGGTCCCTGGTTCCCGTTTTCGGGTTCCTGGTTACTCATGCCTTCGGGAGGACAGAGACGACGGGTATGCAGGGACCGCTTTACTAGTAAAACGTTCCCTTACTTTTACCCAAATTCCCCTCCCTCCCCATGGTCAGGAGATCAATGCCATAGCTCTTAGAGCTCTTGGTGTGTCTTTTCTGTCCTTGTACATAGCTAACCCAACAGCCTCACTTATCCCCTCTCTACAAGCTATAATTTCCTCACTTACTCCCCCTGTTATAGTCATGGGAGACTTCAACTCCCAGCATATCTCTTGGGGTTCCTATAAGTGTGACCCCTTCTCTCATCTTCTTCTTGATCTTTTGGATAACTTAAATCTCTGTATAATTAATGATGGTTCCCCTACTCGTAGAGTCCTTCCCCATCAGAACCCCAAGTCTGCTGTCGATCTTACTATTACTTCCCCCTCTCTTTCTTCTTCATGTCTATGGAAAAGGCTTTCTAGTACTTTTGGGAGTGACCACTTCCCTATCCTTATTTCTCTTCATTCTCAGTCTTATATCGCCATTGACCCTTGCCCCCTTGTTAGATACAGGTTGTCTAAAGCTAACTGGGATGACTTCTCTTCCTCACTAGATGTTAAAATGGATTCAATTCTCCTATGCACTTCTAATAACTTCCTGTCAATATATGATAACTTTGTTGATGCCATCTTGTCATCTGCCAATTCACACATTCCTATTAAGAAGCCAAGGAATCATAGAGTCTCACCTCCTTGGTGGGATTCTGAATGTACGTTGGTGATCGGGGAGAGAAACGATGCTGAAACACTATACATTTCTGACATGTCGATGGATAACTTCATTAAATATAAGCACGCCGCTGCTCGAGCGAAAAGAACAATCCATCGGAAAAAAAGAGCAGGTTGGAACTTTTTTTGTGAAGGTCTCTCTCCTCGCACGCGTCCTTCAGAAGTCTGGAGAAACATTCGTAGATTTAGATGCTCTATGAACATAGAGAATGTGACCTCTAATGATCCGGCAGTTTGGCTGGACGCTTTTGCTGACAGACTTTCTCCTCCATTCTCTCCTAATTCTTATGATCTCCCCTCTCCCCCGTCCTTTATTTCTGCATGTGGGAATATGGACGCCCCTTTCTCTATCCGCGAATTAGAATGCGCACTGGAAGGCCTTGTCGACTCTTCCCCTGGAGTCGATGGGATTCCTTACTCTTTCTTAACTAAATCCAACTTAAAATGAAAATTTAAATATTTGGAATTAATAAATTTCTTCTTTGACTTTGGTTCCTCCCCAACTACATGGAGCAAACAAATTATAATCCCAATCCTCAAACCCGGAAAGAATCCCTCTGACCCTAAGTCCCGTAGACCTATTGCCCTTTCATCCGTCCTATGTAAAATTATGGAACATCTATTGAAAACCAGACTTGAGTGGTTCCTTGAGCATAATAACATCCTAGCTAAATCCCAGTTTGGTTTTCGTAAGGGTATGAGCACTATGGATAGTCTAAGCATTATTGTCACTGATATCCACCTGGCATTTAAGAAGAAACAGTACTTGGTGGCAGCATTCCTTGATATAACTTCTGCATATGATAACGTCCAGCTCTCAGTTCTCAGGCAAACTATGCAAAATCTGAGTATTCCTGAGAAGTTGACTCGATTTATATGCAATCTTCTCATGGAAAGATCTATATCCATAAAAAATACTAACTGTCCACCTACAAGCCGTACTGTATGGAAAGGTCTCCCCCAGGGATCTGTCATGAGCCCACTCCTATACAATTTATACACGTACGATCTTGAAAGATGCGTCACCCCCTTCTGCAATATTTTACAATATGCTGATGACTTAGCCCTTTATTTAGCTGTAGATTCATGTTCAGTTGCAGAATCTCGCCTAAACTCGGCGCTGATGTATCTAAATGATTGGCTCGATGCTCACGGATTATCTCTTTCGGCCTCCAAAAGTTCCTCAGTTATTTTCACAAAAAAACGAACCATTCCGGATTTGGAACTTCTCATTGAAGACGATCCTATCCCTACCGACAATAAAGTCAAGTTTCTAGGAGTGATCCTCGACTCCAGACTGACTGGGATCCCACACCTGTCCTATGTTGCCCAAAAATGTGAGAAGGGTATTAACGTTCTTCGCTCCTTATCAGGAGTATGGTGGGGGGCCCACCCCTATTCTCAAAAATTAATCTACAACGCCATTATCCGTAGCCACTTTGATTATGGCGGTTTCCTTTTGGACCCTTGTAATAAAGCTGCTACCGTCAAAATTTCCAGAATTCAAGCTAAGTGTCTGAGAATAATTTCAGGAACAATGAAATCATCCCCAACTATTGCTCTCCAGGTTGAATGTGTCGATCCTCCACTTCATCTCCGCAATCAGTATTTATGTGATCGATTTTTCTTTAAGCTTGTTCAGGTTTCTTCTCACCCCTTACTCTCTAAACTCCAAAGACTCTTCCAGATCACTACGGCTCAAGGTTACAGATCCCTTAGGGATCTTCCTTGTTTACTTCGAAGTTTCATCAACTTTTTCCGTATCCGTCACCCCATATTCCATTATGAAACTTTTCCCCTCTTTTCGTTCCCATATCATTGTCTTATTTTTAAACCTCAAATCTTATTAGATTTTGGCATTCAAAAAGATTCACGTCAACCCAATAGGCAATTTAATAGAATAATTACAGAAAAGTGGTCAGAGTGGCTGCCCATATTCACGGATGCATCCAAGCTTTCCTCTAGCGGGAATGTTGGAGCAGCCGTGTGGATCCCTAAATTCCGAATTATCTTAAACTTCAAACTACCTCCGGGTTCCTCCGTTTTTTCCGGGGAGGCGACGGCAATCCTTGAAGCCATCTTGTATGCGGAATCCCATTCGTTGGATAACACTTTAATTTTCTCGGACTCCTTAAGCTCTCTTTACGCAATTTCTGCTAACCCATTTAAATCAAAACTTAAGTCCCCTCTTGTACTAAAGATTCGCCATGCTCTGTTCAGATGCCTCTCTCGGGGTATCATCATTATACTGGCTTGGATTCCAGCTCACAGTGGTATTTCGGGTAATGAAATAGTTGACTCTTGTGCAAAGGAAGCTGTGGAATCTGGTGACTTATCACACTTCAAAATTCATACCCAAGACTTAGTATCTTCGGCTAAGACTCGTCTGGAAAAATCATGGGAATCTTCATGGCAGTCATCTAGAACTTTAAAGGGTAGGCATTATGGCCAAATTCAACCGTTAATACCTAAAAAACCTTGGTTTTTTCAAGTACAGGGAAATGCGTAAGACTGTTACATCAACTATCTGTCGGCTTCGACTGGGACACTCCTGCACGCCAGTACATCTCGCTAAAATTAGGATAAGGGATAGCTCTCTTTGTGAATGCGGCCTGGCTGACGGTACTCCCGATCATTTGTTTTTTGAATGCACTAAACATCAAACCACATTGTATGACATCCTCCCCGGTAAGATCCCCCGTCCCGTCAATCTTAAATTCTTATTGACTCTTTCGGACCCTTCCTTTATTCACATCCTTTCTAAGTTTATAACCTCTAACAAGATTAAACTGTAGTTAGATGTAGAATTATTATTTTATTTATGTATGTCTTCTTTTTATGTCTAACACCCTTAATATGTAATCACTTAACATTTAAATTATATGTTAATTTGTGCTGTCCTATTTGTTGTTTGTCTGGTTATAGAGAGATCTCAACTCAAGGGAAGTTTCACCGATAACTGTACAACGTGATCCCCTTCGTGTCATCTTCAATACGTGATATTGGCGGAATTACTGTAGGGATCCACAGTAGAAGCCATCAAACCTAAAAATTGATTGATTGATTGATGAATATTTGTTTCTTAGTCTTAGATATTTTCTATGTACAGCAGGACCTCTTTAATCCAAACGTCGAAACTTTACCTGCCGTTCGGATTCGTAGAGCGTTTGAATTATACTACAAAAAATAATAGGCTATTTTTTATAGAATAAAGCTATTAGTATTGTGAAATTTTAAATGTAAATTCATGTATTAACATTATATTTATTAAACTTTTTTAAAGAAATCCAATATTTTAGTTTGTCGGGAGGTATTTAATGACAAATTGAAAGCTTTATTGCGCAATTTACGTAAAATTATTTTTTCTGGCAATGCAATAGCAACACAAAATTCGGATGAGACAATAATAAATATCCATGACACCTACACAATATTTGGTAAACAACTGGCAAGACTCAGATGCGGTGTGTGAAAAAGCGCAGTCGGGGATGGGGCGTTCGGATTACAGAGGTGTTGGTTGTTGATTAGAAGAGGCTGAACCCACTAAAGAAGTCATGCTGTATTTACAAAAATATTTATCTCCATTTAATATATTGTCATCTAGTACCCATAACAGAAACCTTGTCGAGCTATGGATCTTGTTCGATTTGTGTAAGATTGTCCTCTAATACTTATCTATTTAATATATATATATATATATATATTTTGTCTAATGATTTTTACTATATAACCATTTTAGGAGCATCACGAACTCACGAAAGAGGATGAGCATTCCTCGGAGCAGGTGAAGCTGATGCAGACTCAAGACCTGAAGTACATCAACATGAAGCGAACTGTTGAGTCCCGAAGGATAGCGAGGTTGCAGGTAACTTATACATATTTTTCATGAGCTAGCAATGAGAAAACATATGTCAGCTTTGAGATTTGGGTCCTTGATGTTGAATCCTGCCACGTTGTATTACCTTTGTGTAAAATCATTTACAAAATTTACTATGTGCGAGAGAGCATAGATTCTATGTTGAGGCTATTCAACGTGGCAGGACTGAACATCAAGGATCCAAATGGTTTTAACCTGTGGATGTGGTTGAAATTGGTGTCTAAGTCCAAGTTTTTACATATTCACTGGCACAATCACTAAATTTATAATTTTTGTTGGGTTGACCAATAAGCTATCTAAATATCTATATTGTTTAGTTCCTATTTATATAGTTCCGTCAAAAAAGGTTATGCCTAAAGTTTGCATTGTCACTCCCGTTACTCACCAAGTTTCGGAAGCTTGAACAAATTTATATGATGAAGTCTTTATCTGCAATTCTTTACACTGAACTTTCATGACTAAATCTTCAAAAACGACAATTTGTATTTTTACAATGCGTTTTAAACTGGAAACTGGTGTAGTAGCCCCGCCACAGGGGTATTCCGTCAACTGACTATTACTACGACATGTATCGGGCTAAATCTCAAAACTATGAAATATTATGGCACTAAGTATGCAAATTTAAACTTTAAACCCACGTAGGATGGTTTGATCAAGGAAAAAAACACTATTTCTGAATAATTTCTGGGGCTAACCCGCCAACATCCCCCCATTTTCCAGTATGGGTGAAAATGAGTGTTAGTATGGGATGCATTATAGTCGATAGAAATAAAATAACTTAAAATATTAAAAAGAAACATACCTAGGTCCTTAATGGTATTTATTTTTTGGTTAGCTTGTATGTTTTATGATGATAATGATCAAGTAAAAAAACTTTCACACAAACAATTTTATTAATTTATTTCTCTAAAAGAGACTAGAGACTAATACAATTATTAAAATAGTATTTAAAACCAGTGATTATATTAAATACTTAATGAAATCATATGTACTTAAATGCTATTTGGTATTATTGTACTCCTGGACACCCCAGTACTTTGATGCTTCGTTGGTCGTCATATATCCATTGCTTGTTGTAGCTCTGAAACAGAGTATGTATGATTTTTTTTCGTTTGTTATGTCTGACCATCTAGAACGAGACATAAATAAGTAAGTTAGAACATATTTTTTTTATTAAATTTGTGCTATTTAGAACTATTTAAAGTGCGGTTGAAAAGCAAAATGCGGAGGGTTTGTTTGTTTGACTACAAAATATGCCTGATTCCTTTGGCAAAAGTGAATAATAATAATGACTTTCAATAAAAAGTCTCATCGGTAATGTCGGTAATATCGTCACTTATCGACCTAAGGGCATCACTGTTTTCCTGCCTTTCCTTAGAAAAACCAAGGGGCTATTACGACGTCATATTTTGGCGTAATATCCCCACGTCACAGTTTGGATTGAGCTTTTACGTCAGATTGAATAGTCAATAGTCAATAGTCAAAGTACTTTATTACTGTAGATATTTACATATACTTAGCAAACGTCATTTTTTGCCTCTTCTCTACATTGGACCACTGTGGGAGAAGAAGGGCGTAGAAACTCCCACAGATTTATTTTTAGATCTCTTTTAAAAATAGGTTGTGCTTAACTAATACAAATATGAAAAATTTAATTGTTATGATTAATAAGCAGGAATAAATAATTACAAAATTATTAACAGCAACGTCTGTGTTGAGCCAGATTAACCCCATACAGTCCTGTCATTTAAATAATCTTGAACATTGTAATATCCCTTTTTCGACAAAGTCGCTTTAACATGCTTTTTAAATTGCTCAAGTGGCAATTTCAAAATCTCCAGAGGTATCTTATTGTAGTAGAGAATGCACTGACCCTTGAAAGAATTGCTAACCTTCGCGAGTCTAAAACGGGGCGCACATAGTCTGTGATTATTTCTTAGGTTAACATTACAGCTATCGCTAAGTTTGGAAAATGTTGTAAGGTTCTTGCGTACATACATTATATTTTCGAAAATAAATTTACTAGCTACTGTTAGTATGTCAATTTCTTTAAAAAGCTCTCTTAAGGAGTGTTCGTTTTAAATTATAAATTGCTCGAATAGCTCTTTTCTGTAAAATAAAAATAGTTTGAATATCCGCTGCTTTCCCCCACAACAAGATACCATAGGACATCACACTCATATGAAAGTAACTAAAATATACTAGCCTAGATGTAGCCACATCCGTGCTTTGTCTGATGTTCCTAACAGCGTAAGCCGCAGAACTTAATTTACCAGCCAATTTATCTATGTGGGGTCCCCACTGCAATTTGCTATCAATGGTTATTCCAAGAAACTTCGTATCATTTACTAATTCTAACGTGCTGTTGTCTAGCACTAAACTGGTCTCAACTTGCCTGACATTTGGAAGTGAGAATTTGATACACTTGGTTTTACCAGCGTTTAACAATAAATTATTAACTGTGAACCAATTCAAGGTTAAAGACAATACACCATTAACATCATCAAATTCTCCTTTTTGTCTTTCAATTTTGAAGACCAGTGAAGTATCATCAGCAAACAACACTGTCAGTTAATTTCTCCACCATGAAAGGCAGATCATTAATATATACCAGGAATAAGAAAGGGCCTAATATGGAACCTTGTGGAACGCCAATTTTAACACCCGATCCATCAGATTTTACGCCGTTAACTTCTGCCTTTTGAATTCTATTGCTTAGGTATGATCTTAGTAGATCCAACGCTTTATTTCTAACTCCGTAATGATTTAATTTAATTAATAGCGTATTATGATCAACACAATCAAACGCCTTCGACAGGTCGCAAAAAACTCCGATAGCATCCTGTGCGGCCTCCCATGCAGAATAAATATGAGATACAAGGGTAATACCTGCATCCGTAGTCGATTTACCCCTAGTGAAACCATATTGTTTATCGTGGAGTTGTTTTGTACGGTTGAAGTGTGAGAGCATTTGATTGAGTATAATCTTTTCAAATATTTTACTTAGTGTTGGAAGAACAGATATTGGTCTGAAATTTGAAGGATCGCCCTTATCTCCCGATTTGAACAGCGGTATAAGTTTACTGTGTTTCATGAGGTCTGGAAAAGCCCCATCGTCAACACATTTATTGAATATATAAGCTAATAACAAGGCGAAAACGAAGCGTAGGATAAACTAATTAGCTAAATGAAACTCCAGCTTTCAATTTCATAGCTCACCTTGATGGATATCCGAAAAAAATACTAAAATCACTTGAACACTAAATAAATTTGAGGAATGTGTGTGAATGAGGAATCGAAGGGTCAAGCTTTTTTTCTACCTAAACATAGAATTATTCTACTACTAGTAGTGTAATTTTTTTTATTTTTTTTTTATTACTCTCTGTTTAGGTAGATATTTATTCTAGAAATATACTAGGTACCTAAACAGAGAAATATTCTGAAACGTCTCACAAAAGTTGTAGCAATAAGTGAAGCTCAGTTTGGTTTTAAAAGTAATAGCTCAACGGATCTTGCTGTTTTCACGCTGAAGCGGACCTTGGATTACTATATCTCAAGAAAAACCCCCGTATATGCAGTCTTCCTTCATTTAAGCAAGGCGTTTGATCGGGTCAACTACAGTCTGCATTGGGGGAAGCTAGCGGATCGTGGAGTACCCTCGGATTGTTATTGTTATTCCAAATTCCAAATTATTTATTGCAACATTGAGGTTTTACAGTTCTTAAAGTTAGGAGGTCCCGGCAATGAACCCTGTAAGGGCACTGCAATTTCTTACAAACTAACTTATATCTAACGCAGGATGTTAGGATCCTGGCAGCGTGGTAAAGAGTCAGGTGTTATGCGGTCGACATGGTGCTGCTGAGCCCTACGACTTGTGCTCTCAGACACTTACTGCAAATCTGTACAAATTACGCGGATGCGCACGGGCTCGTCTATAGCGCGACGAAATCAGTGGCTATGGTGTCCTCAGAACGGGGAAAAACAGAATGCTCGCTGCCAGTAACCCTTGACGGAAACTCTCTGAAATTTGTGGCTAGCTTCAAGTACCTCGGGCACTGAGAAACCAGCGACATGCGGGATGATCTCGACCTGGACAGGGAGAGACGGGCTATGGCCGTCAGGGCCAACATGATAGGGCGCAAATTCTGTAAATGCTCGCGTGACTCAAAGCTTGTTCTTTTTAGGACGTACTGCCAAACGATGTACACGCCTCAGCTCTGGTGCAGTTACAAGGTAGAGAGTTATCGCAGATTCAAGGTGCAATGTAACGACGCTTACCGCATCTTGTTCCGCCTGCCGCGGTGGTGCAGCGCCTCTACAATGTTCGCAGAGGCGCCGCGGGCTGCCATGCGCTGACGCAGTGATAAGACACAGGGTGGCTAATTTTAGGCATAATTTGCATTGCTTGACGACTAATAGTATAGTAAAGACGGTTTATGAGGTTAGTCGCGGCCTGCGAAGGTTCTGGTCGAATATACTTCGTCCATAATTTGCCTGGGTCGGTGATCTGTGAGATGTTTAATAATTTCATGAAACATTTTAATAAATATGGTGACTTAATGACTTAATTTAAATCTAATTTAATTTATTTTGACATAATGGACGCTTGCGTTTGAAATAAAGATTATTATTATTATTATAGATGTCACTATTGAAAACTACTCACAGAACGGAATCAATCCATAGCCATTTGTCGTAAATACCCCGCCGGCGGAATAGCCCCGCCCGACCTTATATAAAAAAATGTTATTCCTTTTCAGGCTGAGCTCCACATGACTGATGTTTCCGACGCAACAGCCAACACACATATCTTCTTTGTTGATGAAGGGGAAGAGAAGAACTTTGATTTAGCGAAGAGACTCGACACTCATCCATCACTGATTGGTAGGAAGAGCAACCGTCCGCGAATGTCTGAGCTAAATAAGATAACATTACCTGAAGTTGATGAAGAGGTATGGCTGGTCTTTATCCTTGACAAAATCTTTAAATAGAATTTGACGCATAACCCAATGATGAGCACGAGACATGCTGAGCTTGCTTCTGTACATTTTTATAAGATTTTCTGTGTGTTTTGTTGTGCACAGTAAATATGTGTGACAATTCCTGGCCCGACCACGGCATGATAGGGACACATGAATGATGCAGGATTTTGTGCCTAATCTCTGAACTTGTGCCTCAATATTTGACAATAATTTGCCTGACGGCTTTACCAAGAAAACTAACAATGACGACCTCTGACGCGCTGCGGTTGTGGCTCTGCCTACCTTGCGAGATGGCCCGGGATCGATCCCCGGCTGGGGATACAGAAAAAAGAAACAGGTCGTGGATGTTTTTATGTGTGTGACGTCGCTGTTTCTGGTTCCCACGACACAGGGTATCCTAGAGTAAGGCCAGAAGCAATGTATGTGCCTGTATGTAAATGTTTATGTTTTGTATCGTATGCCAAGATTTAGTGCCAAAATTTCGCGACCCAATATTTTCTTATAGTTATAGCAATTTGAAGGTGGTCCAGCCCTGACAATTCCTAGCCCAACCACTGCTAAATCAAGAAAACTAAAAACCGGTCAAGTGCGAGTCTAAATCGCGCACGAAGGGTTCCGCACCACCGTTCAATGGAAGCGATGGTGTGGAGTGAATAGTTTGGATTTTACACAGCAAAATATTGTTTACAAAGTTATTGGTGCGGTTACTTTCACACTCCATGTACGTAACCAGGTGCATCCATAAGTTTGTATGTGGTATTGTTGTATGGGAGCCCCCTTAAATATTTATTTTATCCTGTTTTTTAGTATTTGTTCTTATAGCGGCAACAGAAATACATAATCTGTGAAAATTTCAACTCTCTAGCTAGCTAGGTTCTTGAGATACAGCCTGGTGACAGACGGACGGACGGACAGCGAAGTCTTAGTAATAGGGTTCCTTTCTTACCCGTTGGGAACGGAACCCTAAAAATGATATTGTTTTGTCTTGTACACCAAAATTTAGTGCCTAATTTGTGCCTCTTAGTGCCCAAATTTCAGAATTCTTGCCTCAATATTTTTCAGAATTCGTGGCTCAATACTTTTCAGAATTCGTGGCTCAATACTTTTCAGAATTCGTGGCTCAATACTTTCTGAGTTATAGCAGAAAACTAACAATGATATTGTTTTGTATTGTACGGCAAGATTTAGTTTATTTAGCCACTAATCTTTTGGATTTGGGTCTTATATTTACCGAGATATTTTACATTACACCATTGGTCAGGACGAGAATCCTATATCTGTCCCAGCCACAAACTAATCAAATTATCTAACACTTGTTCAGGTAAGCCTTATTTAATTTTTCACAGCTTGAAGGGACCATAGACCTGAGTAACTGATATTCATTTAAACTTGATACCAACCTCCACGCGTCCAAGTGAAATGAAATGAAAATGAAATGAAATGAAATGAAATGAAATGAAATGAAATGAAATGAAATGAAAATCTTTATTTTACACAAAGGTTATGGTAGACATATGTTGTACTAGTCCCACACTAGGTCTCCCTGTGTCGTGGGTACTAGGCTCAACCATAAATAATAATATTAACAAATTACTTGCGTAAAATAAAGTAAATGAAAACAAATAATAATAAAAAAAACTTAAATTAACGTGTGGTGGACAATTAGTCAGTACGGTAGGTATAAAAATTAAAACAAATAGTAGTACATTTACTCTCACTCAAGCAGTAATATCTTCCATGCAAATGCATGATGAATACTTAAATCATCTGAAACTAAAGTTAATTTAATGATATAAAACAGATCAAAAATACGTGATATGATAACAATGTTAATATATAATAAAACAAAACATCAGCATCTGTTAGGTAGACCTAGTTATTCGATCTATGAGCTCCTCAGCATCATCGTAATCAAATTGGTTAAGCCACTTTTGAAGTACTATTTTAAATCTGTACGAGTTTAGTTGTTTAAGGGTACTGTCGGACTTCAATAGTACGGTGTAAAGCCTGGGAGCGATGGCACTGTAATGCCTACTGGCGAATAGGCTCCGGTAGAAGCCTGTATATGGGCATCGCGCAGTTCTTTTTTTTGTGACAGGGACAAAGGGTATGCCCTTACTGTGGTATCGTATCAGTGATTGGGAAACGAACATCTTTCTAACCGAATTGACATTGGCTTGCTTGTAGACTAAGGTAGTTGGGGATTTATACGGTAATGACATCATGACCTTAAGTACCGAACGTTGTGCTCGTTCAAGCTTCAGCATATGTGTTTTAGCGGCACCTCCCCAAGCACAGATACAGTAGCCCAAGATACATTGACAAAGTGCCTTATAAGTTTGCAGCAAAAGCTTTTGGTCCGCTACCATACGCAAATTCCTAAATATATGTATCAGCTTACGTACCCTTGCCGTAGTAGCTGATATATGTGGCTCCCAACGCAGATGTTCGTCTATCATAACGCCCAGATACTTTATGGAGCCCACCCTATCCAGAAGTGGGCATGTGCATGTTGCGTGTATGTCTCCAACTGAGGTACGGTTACACGGAAAGCCATGTATAGTTATTTTAAAGTCATTATTGGGACTGTTAACCTTTGTCATACTGTAGCATTGGTACTTAGTTTTTTGTGCATTTATTGTGAGCAGGTTATCTTCAAGCCAGGAGGTAATTCTGCTTAGTCCGTCCTCAACTAAAGGCCTAACGGCACCCCATGTATTTTCGTGGAATAGGACTACTGTGTCATCTGCAAACATTAGTAGGTCTGCCCCTTTAATATTGATTGTGCAGAGGCTATTAATATATAGTAGAAAGAGTGTCGGTCCCAATGTACTTCCTTGTGGAACTCCATAAGTACAAGTAACACTAGTACTGGAATACTCCCCCATTTTGACACTTTGACGCCTGCCAGTCAAGTAGCTCTCAAACCAAGCCAGGGCTACTCCTCTGATACCTACGTTTTCAAGCCGCGTGAGAAGTATTGGCACAGAAACTGTATCAAACGCCTTCTGCAAATCGAGGAAAACGCCCACACACTTTTGCCCTTTATCAAGAAATCCAGTTATGAGGGTAGTTAACTTTATGACTGCGTCTTCAGTTGAGCGATGTTCTCTGAATCCGAACTGATTGTCTGCAATAAGTTTTTGTCCCTCAAGGTATTGTACAAGTCTCTTATTTACCAATTTTTCAACGACTTTAGATAATGCTGATAGGAGCGAGATTGGCCTGTAGTTTGTAGGGAGATCCTTTTCTCCTGCCTTAAAAATGGGGCAAACTAGCGCTGTCTTGAAGGGATTTGGAAAAGCTCCTGTAACAAAACTTAAATTACAGAGAAATGCCAGTGGGTTTGAAAGTAAGTCACAGTTTAGTTTCATGATTTTAGAAGTAATGTTGTCCCATCCGGCAGCACTGTCAGTTTTAAGCTTTAGTATTGTATTTCGAACTTCCATTGGGTCTGTTGGTGATAGAGAAAAGGATTTAGCTGGCGCGTTGTTAGGCTTCGCTAATGCACATAGTTCGAGGTCAGTTGTCCCTAATTTATTCAAAGTTAGGTTAGCGAGGTTTTTGCCTACTGTAGTGAAGTATTCATTTACAGCGTTAAGTGAATCCTGGGGGCTTTCCTTAATATTTAGGAGTTCAAATGGAGGTGTTTTTGTTTTATTCAAGTTGCAAATTTCTTTTATAATCTTCCATGTGTTCTTTATATTACCTGATGACTTAATTAATTGCGTTTCATAGTATTTCTTTTTAGTTATTTTTAATATTTTATTGCATGTGTTTCTGTAATTAATATATTCTAACCTTAGTAATAAATTATCGCTATATTTTTTACATTTCTTATGAAGAGTGTCTCTGTTTCTCATAGATTTTACCAATCCTACCGTTATCCATGGTTTGAGAGGCCTTTTCTTGCTAGGCAATTTTGTAATGCGAGTATTTTTGCTTATTATATCCTGCAAGCGAGTTATCAACATATTAGCAGCCATGGTAGCATCTTCACTTTTGTAGAATTCATTCCACGATTCTTCACTAAGACTTTTTCTGAGACAGTCTGTATTCGTCGTAACTTTTGTGTATACTGGTGTATTTTTAGTTATATTTGTTTTGTCTATGTGTAGAAGAATAGGGGAATGATCAGTAAACTCTTCATATACTAGTGTGTGGCATTTGTGTTGTGATCTTACCATGAAGTGATCGAGACAGGTATTTTGTCTTGTTGGACGATTTATTCCCTGACTAAGTCCATGGGTTTCTAGGAGGCTAATATAGTTATTTGCTGATTCCTCGGTATTGTCGGGTAGTGTGTTTATGTTTATATCGCCTGTGAGGATAATATTTCTAGTTTTTACGTCCTGCAAGATATCACCAAGCGAATTCATGTAGTTGGTGGGGTTTCTGAAGCAGGGTGGTCTGTAAGAACACAATATTGTGTACTCATCGGATAGGTTTAGCAGAATGCAATTGCCTTCTACTAGTTTTGGTTCGCTTGGTACCACATCTATACCTTCTTTTACATAAACAACGACCCCGTCGTTCTGGTTATGGGTGATCTTACTATAAAATATTTGGTATTGGCCGAGTTCTGGTGGTACACGGTTATCGGAGGTCCAGCATTCCGTTAGTACGATAATATCGATTGGTACATCTATGCTGGATATAAACATCAAAAATCTATCTAGGTTGCATTCAATACTTCTTATGTTTACAGTTATGATAGTTAGGGTCGTTTCTTTACCATGACAGTAGTTTAAAAGTGTTGAGCTTTCAGAGGGATTATTTGAAAAACTACAGGTTATGTTATAGGTGTTGTCGATGTCAGAAGCCATGTAAGTACTAAAGTTGAATTTTATTGTAATTTTGATTGATGGGTTTTGTGAGGGTCTCATAGATGGATTGTTTGAACAACATATACGATGAAAATAAATATACTTCGATCAAGCATAGAAAATCAACCACATAGCATTCAAATGTACTATTTAATTTAAAAGTAAAAACACTGCTAACCACATTAGATCCTAACACATAAGTCCACGAATAAAGAGAAAACAAACAATAATAGAAATATCCAATGACAGGTTTTAGACGAGCCAAATCCAATACGAGGTTATGCGATATCGAGTTTATAAGTACAGCTAGTCACTTGTTGCATTGGGACTTCAGTTCATTAATATCGGCTTCATTCCGTATCATATGGAACGGGTCTCCCTCCTGCTTGCGGAGATATACATGTCCATTTGTAGTCCATACGTATCTGAAGCCTGCCGTCTTTTTAAAGTCACGCGCAAGAAATAGTACGCGTTTAGTCTTCGCCGTCAGGTGTTCGGAGGCGTAGAGTTCTTGTTTCGTTCCCGAAAGACCAAGATGAGACGAGTTCAAATTGTTCAAGGGGTTGTCACGGTTGTATTGTTTCATTGTATTGAGTAGGCGAGTTTTTAGTAGGGTGTTACTAAGTTCTACTACTATAGACGAGCTTTTATTTTCCCTTTTGCTAGGTAATCGGAATACATCGCGGATTTCTGGCAGCTCTAGTGGGAAACTCATTTCCTGACTGAGTTTTTTAATATACCCAAACAACTCTTCCTTGGTTTCCTTAGCTTTCTTTGGCACATTCCTGAACTCAATTGATGTTTTGATGGAGCTTCTTTCTATGTCATCAATTTTACAATTAATGACCGCCATGTCGCCAGCTAGATTCTTACGGTCTTCTTCCAAATTGCTGATTTTGCTTTCGATAGCTTTGATGTCCTCTGTCATAATGTTCATTGACTTCTCTATTTCTAAACTGGTTGACTGAATGGCTGTATTTTGCACCTTTACGTCCTTTATGTGGGCTTCCAGCTTATCAAGTCTGTTGTTCTGCGAGGCTACGAAACTGTTCAGCATGGCCATGAGATCTGTCTTAAAATCATCTAGTTCATCCTTTCCGTTTTCGCCCGGTACTCTGCGTCTTTTGTTTCTCTGGGTTACATGTTCTGCCGATTCATTCTCTACCAGAGCCAGCAAATCGGACTCAGAGTGGGTTATATTAGCGGGGGGCGGGGTTCGTTCCATGATTTATTTGAACTGTAGGAAATGATTGTACTTACCCACAGGTATAAAAGGTATTTGGAGAAAAAACAAAAAAAGAAAAACAATATTATGCTTTATCCCTCAAGGAAAGTTACACCGCTGCTTAAGTTATTGGGACGATCGCGACACGATGTATCGCTGTGTAGTGAGTATCACAATCAGCAGGCGGCAGGAGGCGGGGCGTCGTCGTCGTCGTGGTGTCTGAGAGTGGTTGTCCTTGATGGCACGACTCACTTCAACTGGGACGCGTGTATTGCACCTCGTCGCGTAGTTAACGCGATATACAATGTAATTATCACTATTATTGCTCAATTGCGTAATAGATTTAAAAGAATATTAATGACACTGGAAAGCACACTATTCGGCCTTCTTTTATTTATTACTTTTAAGATCGAAAACTACGGTTTGATAGGTGTTATCGATTTATTAATACGGAGCAACTTATAAAACGGTGTTGACTCAACGAGCGCGCGGCGGAAGAGGGTCAGGTGGGTGGGTCAGGGACCACCCGAGTCAACTCGACCCGAATAATAATAGCAGATATTTCACTCCCCATTATGGTGATTTCTACAGTCAGGTAGAAACACGATAATTTGAAAGAAATAATTACGTTTTTTATTTTATTTCCTCACAAAGCAGGAAAACCTAATTTATTTATTTATTTATCCACAATTACATTATCTTTACAGGCTTAACCTAATGTGATAGTGTAGTATATCTATAATATTCGGTTACATTTGATATTTCATATTTTATAGCTTATTATAGCAAGTGCTTGTGAATTCATTCAGAGCGCAGGAGAACAGATCTATCTCGTCCGCTATCAGGTTTAGAGTAGAGAGTGCGCGTGTGAGCGGCGCGGGCGCCTTGCCCAGCAAGTTAGTGCGCGCGTGTGAGCGGCGCGGGCGCCTTGCTCAGCAAGTTAGTGCGCGCGTGTGAGCGGCGCGGGCGCCTTGCCCAGCAAGTTAGTGCGCGCGTGTGGCACCGCCAGTAAGCGCGGGCGCCGCCGCCGCTGCACGTACCCGTTTGGTACGCACAAACCCATTATCTGCAGAATGTCCGCATTGTACACCTTTCCTCGTAATATTTAAAAAATATATGTTGCTAAAGCCAGGTCTCTTCTAACTCTGAGTTCATTATACCCAACCATGTCTAGAGTAAACAAAGTTGCGTATAACAGTGGATAGCCAGGGTAGACCCCATACTGCCTCGTATATAAATATCTTATAAATTAATTCTGCACTTTCTCTAACATTTCATTTCATACCTACAATTTAGTTTCAACAATTAGTTTCAATTGTAATACCTACATAAAGGGTTTGGTCCTAATAACTCATCGATTCTCCAGTATGAAGTTGGCTTTATGAATGAAGTCACGTTATGTAGTTGATTCATTTTAAATTTTATAAATGATAGTCAAAAATAATTGAGAATCTTTTTTATTACGACTGCGATTGTTGTAATATTGTACCAATTAACGTACTTTTTAAATATTTAATAAAAATTACCTATTTTATGCTCGACACTATTATATGTATTTGTTTATTTTTAAAGGCCCATACGAATATTAAATAAATAAGTACCTGAATACACAAATCAGTCTATTGCAGAACAAGATCATAGCATTCAATTTAATTTAAAATAATATATTTATTACATTCATTTATAAAAAGAAATATATAAGAAATGCTATCAATAAATTAAAAGAATCTACAATATTTTATGAGTTCCATTCCGTTCCGGTTCCGGATAAAGAAGTGATAGGTACAAGCGTTACGTTTTTCTTTTAATTGATTGCCCATGGCGCGAATGTGTGTTTGTTCTAATTACACATTGGGAACAAATTCGCATGCATTCGTGTTATGGGCACTCAAAGTGTTAACACATTGCCGTGTGCCTCTATAATACGGTATTTGACAAGGTAGTCCAATAAATCTAGAAAGGTGCCTTAAGATGAACCTATTTCAACAAAAACGTTTGACAATATCAGTATTGTATATTTCCAGCAGTTGTATTTTATAAACAAATTTCTTTGTTAAAAAGACAGCATTTCACTATGACGTCACATGCAAGTATTTAATAGAACTCGTGAACAAAATAACCGTTCTGACAGTTCCTTAAAAGTATTTGACTAGCAGTCAAATACCGTATTGGTTCAAAAGTACCAATAACGCGCCTCAAAAACTGTAACCAAGTGCCCCAAACGCCTTAGTATGTCCATAGATATTGACGTATACCGTATACCCAACGTCGCACCTTTGCGTTAGGAAAAAACAATAGGCACCTGAGAACAATGGCCCGTACAGAAAAAAAAACGCAAAATTGCGTCGTCGTGTGGAACTTGGGAAATCCACGGCGTTTTTGTATGAAACAAGTATGTGTGCACGGGGCACTCAAATAAAATGTTACAAACACAGCACAGTTGCGTCATGGGCACTGAACGTGTTAAATTTAATTTTAATGTTGAAGTTTGTGTCGGCTGCAGGTAGTCGGCTTTCACTTATCGGCCAGAGCCGACTGTGGCGTTCACATGGTTAAGTTACATTGTGGGGCCAGGAATGGTCATTCATTCAACTCGGAAAATATTGAGGCACAAATTCTGAGATTCAGGCACAATAAGGCACTAAATTCTGTCATGGTTGGGGCAGGAATTGTCACAGGTAAATACCGACGCGAATAATATTACAATTATTATGAACACAACATACAATACAATAACGGCTAAATGGCCCAGAACTTTAATTATAAAATGAAGAAAAAGTTTATTTGATCTCCATCTTGCAACTTCTTTTCAGACTGCAAAGTCAATGCAGAAAAAGAAGCAAAAAGTATACAAGGAGCTATCAAAGAGAATCGACAGGGAGAAGGAGTTGACTGTGATCCAGCAGAAAATGGAGCTAAAGAGACACCTCCAAGACCCGACGACAAAGGTCTTGAAGCCAAAAAGGGTAAAACCAGGAACCAAGGAGGCAGCACCAGTATACCAGTTTCACTACTTGAGGAAGAAATAAAAGTCATAGTGGTAAATTTTATCTATTAATTTTATTTCGTAAATAAATAGTTTACGTATTAAAACACACACACTGGACAGAAAAAATGCAGTCTCATCTATCACAATTTTATTGTTATGTTTGAGTAAATGTTGAGGATTTATAAGATTTCCTCAATATTTGCTCTATGCGTTATACGAGTATATTTGAGTGATTTCAATTAAGAATGGTTTGACAATAGAGTTTCTGCAAATATACCGTTCAGAACATTATTACATGTTCTTACCTTTAGGCCCTTTCAGATTTGAAATCAATCTACCAACGCAAACCTAACAGTTAATTACTAAATCAAATCCATGCATCACTGTCAATATAAAATACACTTGTACAAACTAGACCTTACAGCTAAGTTCGGTAACTTTGTGGTAACCGCAATGAATAAAAATATAAACGTCTTTGGTTCACCTAAATCTAAAATCACATGTGATTCATCTCATCACAAATTGTCACTATTATCACCATAGAACGCATTTGTGTTCTGGGTTCATCGGGGTTCCTTTAGGGCACTGCCAGGCGTCAGCAAACTCCTTGGAGTTGCTCAAAGTGCCAATGACTCGTATTTTGTTTGGGCTATGGACTCCTTCCACCATTTTTGACTTGAGTGCACCCGTCGTTGAGTTGCCGCACCAGATCTGTAGAGAGACGTTTGAATAAGTTTTGCTAATCGTTTAGGCTAGTCTAGATAGACTGTAAATTGTTCAATTTAGGAGAAGAAAACTACATCGCGCAAACTTATTTCTTCATTACATGCCGAAAGTCATAGGATGTTACTTATCAAAGTTCATCATTGTTCTGCCAGTTCAGCAAATGGTGCTACTGTGCCAAAATCCAATTCCTTTGCAAACGCGCATCTTCTACATCACAGAAAGTTCGTTACCTGAGCGAATCCCAAGAAGAACAGTTGTTCTGGTTTATACTGCGGCATGCCAGGTAGTGTGTCCCTCCGTACTGTGGGATGTCTCCGTTGGAATAAGGAGTACGCGTTGAGGGCGGCGCGTAGACCTCCGTTGTCGGCGATATTCTCGCCTTGCGTGTTGAAGCCGTGGACCTGGGAAAAGAACAGGAAAATGATCTATGTCTTTGCCACTACTCACGGCACATGTTGACGGATTACGAAGTTTCATTAAGGCCATATTATTTGTTATTACCTACTCTAGAGGCACGAAACTCTAGCTCTGACCTTGGCAGTGCGTCTCTTTCGCGTTCTTTATTTCAATATTTCCCTCCTCTCTCATTTAGTCAAGGTCAGCCCTTAGAGTTAAGTGATGACGCCTGTACCTCTAGGCACTCTCGAGAGGCACTAGAAGAAGAAGAAGAAGGCTTAGGTAGATGCTAGTATAACAATATGGGTCTTAATAAGGAATAGTTTTCTTTGGAGGATAGTATTTTGAAAAAGCTGCTGAGTTTTATTTAATAATACTACACAGTCGACTTTAGAAAGTAGATGGTTATTATCAAGTTCTCAAGAAAGAAGCATGATTGGAAGAACTGATCAAGGTATTTTTATACAGGGGTTAGAACAAAGGCATTTATAATATTTTAAGGGATTGTCAGGCACACAATTCTGAGGAACTTCCACTATTCTGAGGAATTTCCACCGGTTTGATCAAAAAACTTAATTTTATACTGTAGGCTGATTTGTATGGAGAAGTGAAAAGTGTGTAGCACTTACTGTGTAGTTGGGCAGCTGCGCCATGTGGTACTTGCTATACTGATCGATGATGCACTGCACCTTCCCGTGGTAGTGCTCTAATGTGGCCGCTGACCACCACTGCTTGAGGTTGCCTTCCTCGTCGTAGCGGCGACCTGACGACGAACAGGTTTGGTTTAGCTCAAACTGATTGATTGCCCAGCTGAGCATATTTCGGGGAACGATGGGACAAGATAATCAACAGTGTGACAACAAACAACTTTGTATTACAAATATTTAGGTAGACTGCAAATTCTCACTAACCATCGAATAGGAGATATTACATAATAAGAATGACCGCAGGCGACGTCTTAACAAAAAATTAACAGACCCTAGCCCCGATATATATTAATTTTAAACACAGAAAGTATACTATTTATTTATTTATTTTCGGAAAACATAGAGTTAGTTAAGTTAGACATTCTAATTTTCTAACTTACTATTTCGGTAGCTAACTACCGAAATAGTAAGTTAGAAAATTAGAATGCCTAACTTACTATTACGGTACACACCATTTAAAAGTTTTCACAAATTACATCTAAATTTACACCTGTTTACAAAACACTTATTATTTTTACAATATTATACTTAACTTAAACAAAAACTACAATAATGGTTTTCCAAGATAGCTAAGAGACGCCGTCAAACCAAGCATAAGATAAATAATTGCGGACTCTGTATACCGGTGAGTTGAAAAGGTCATCAAACTCAGGCAAGTTAATATTATTGAGAGTATTTGTGGATCTGATAAAAAAAGAATTTTGCTTGTAGTTGGTACAGACAGGTTTTGACAGACCCAACGGGTCACCCACCACATCCCGTATTTGTTTTGAATTGTCTGAAAGAGGCCTCTACCTGTTGGGTCCATGTGCTCACGCAAGCCTACAACGAGGACCAGGATTGGACAGTACAACGGACAGTATTGTCCCGTGACTGACAAAAACTATTAGACATCTATAGGTACAAAGTTTTACATTGGGAGGTTTTCTACTTAGAGTGCTTAGAGTTTGAGTTGTAACTAGGCAGTGCCTGTGCTCCTGTGATCTCAATAGTAAGCGCTTACTCACCTAGATAAACATTGCATTGTGTGCGGTTCACACTTGACCGTACTCACCGCGGCCTCACGCGCGTTCTATTGGTATATTCTATTGGTCTAACGTCAGCAATGTTATTTCCTTAGCGAGTTTAGGTTATCGATTTAATTAGGCATTTTAGTTAGAATACAATCAACTCTCCACGTAACCACAACTTCCGGGAAATTAGTCTCCATAATCTCTCATGTACCTTTTGCGTTGGAATATACTTTGATTGGACTTCTCATCTTTTACTTCATCTCTCGTCAACTGCAACAACGGGGACCATCTCAAGACACACTACGGGGTAGCCCATACACATTGTTTGTCGCTTTTCCCATATATTATTAAGTAAGTATATGTATAATCACACATACTATAATACTATACTGGTATCATTAACATGACTCTCAATAATAAGCGCGTATACATAATGATGTCCTCCTCGTCGCATCCGACGACAGCGACCTCTGCTATCTCCTTTCATGTGCTAGAGCACTTTAGAAAGTGGCTGGATAAGGATAAGGAGACAGTCCCACTCTTGTCTCTTTCAAAAAACGGGTAAAAGAGCACTTCCTCTCTCTTTCGTGAGAGTTATAGTATGTATATCATTATAATATATATACTATATTTGCAGGATATGTATTGTATTTAGTAGTCTGGTATATAAGTATTTTTATCTACACACGTATCATAAACCCTCTTTACTGCGTACAAAAACCGCACGTTACGATCAGCATAATGTTAAACTACTTGGTAAAAACTCATTTCTTAACTGAAAAATTACACATTATGACCATAATGTGTAGTTTTTCTACACATTATGACATTCAAATTTCGAACGCCGACGCCCGCCTGCATGCCGCCCCTAGTTTGTCTGTGAAGTTGGTCTACAGAACAGGCTAAACAACTGCAGAGCCACAATGCCGTTTGACCGGCATGTGGCTCTGTATGCGGTTCCTGAACACATCAAAGAGAGCTTATGATATGTGTGTAGATAAACTAGTGTATGTAACTGTACATAATTAGGCATTAAAACTCTCGAGTGATATTATTAATATATTAATATAATATATTATAATAATTAACCCACTCTCGAGTATTAATGCCCTCCATTATGTAGCAGTCATATAAACTACTATTATTCCGTATTTTATATTATATGTATTTTAGTATAAATTAGATATTATGCACTGCCTACTCTTTAATGATACATTTACTTTTCATGCCTTGGTTTGCTGAAATAAATCTCTTTTTAGAGATAAGCTCTCCTTTGAACATATGATTTCACTTAATGTAACCTTTTAAATTGAATATGTGTGTGCAATAAAGAATTATGAATCTTATGAAAAGCAAAAGTTCCTTTTTAGGTTCTCTGCCAGATATAAACACGACTATGTTAAGTGGGAACGTGGCAATTGACGTTGACTACGTAACATGACCGTGTTGTACTTAAGTTGTGTTTAAACTGTATTTAGCCGTTGTCAAAAGTCTGGTGCAAGTCGCCCTTTAAAGTCGCAAACGAAAAAGGTCTTCCCTATACTGCCAATCTTCACGGTGCTGAACTAGATAAGCAAAATGAGGAAAAGTAAAGCTATTTAAAATTCCAGTACCTTGGTCATCAAATCCATGCGTGACTTCATGTCCCATTATGGCACCAATTGACCCGTAGTTGATGGCTCTGTAATTAACCACCATGTTAGAAAAAATACAGTTAAAATATACGAGTATGTTAGTGATACCGGGAGGCACCAGTGCCAAGTCAATGTTAGTGATACCGGGAGGCACCAGTGCCAACTCAATGTTTGACTGACACTATAAGGAAATTATCAGCATCAGTAAACTTACTCTATTCCATTTCCGTAGAACGGCGGCTGAAGAATCCCGGCAGGGAATGCTGGAAAGTTAAGTTTCTGTTACAAGTTGTTCGTAGGGTTTTTATAAAGGGAACGTTCATTCTACAATGATGTATACTTACTAACTGAATTGAGGGTTGCTGAATAAAACGCATTGACTGTAGTAGCTGTTGCCACCCATCTGCAAATAGTTAGTCCATTAGTTTCGTAGTTCGTATATAATGTGCATGGGCCAAATATGTGAAGGCCTCTGATGAGACCTTTTTGGGCTTTACCGCTGTCGGTTAAGATAATAGAGCGAGTATGTACTGCGAGCAAACATCCAAAAAAATGGAATTAGATTTCATACAATGCCGCCGTCCATTGGATTAAAATCAAGGGTCACATATGTGTACCTAGAATATGGAGAGGTTAGCTTATCCCTAACAAGATATCTCTTCTTCGGTTCTTTCATTTTCTTATTTGTGTTGGTTTATAATTTTCTATGTGTTGTTGTCTTCTTCGCATAATAAACATACTTTACCTATTTCTATCGGGTTTCTCCCTGAGTGACTCCAACGATTTCTTCACAGCAGCGTGCGTCAGCTTCAGGTAGGTACCGAACAGGCTTCCTTCTACCACTTCAGCCTGGATTGATAGAAAACACGATTCAGTACATGAATAGAAGTGACAATATCAATCATAGGTGGTTTTTTCGCACTGCTTTAAGATATTGGAGCGTATTAGGAAACTCTCTATCTTCGCACATAATTAAAAGGTATGGAAATACGACTAATGTATTGAAGTGGAACTCTGAAATGAGGTTGGTCTAACGAAGATATTGTTACACTTTTCTTCCCATGATCCCTCTTACTGCAGGAGGTTGGTAATCAGCTCCGAATATTCCTCACGAGATCGAATATTACCGAACTACTGAGACTAGGAGGACTTTACATGGCTAAATACAGAGTTCATAGAGGAGTGCTGCAACAACAGGTAAACAGTAGATTGAGAAACCCCTAAATAACAACATGATGTTAAGAGAAGGTCCACTTACGTGCTTATAATGCTTATCCAGCTGCTCATGCGTTAACAGCCAGGCCGGGAACCCGACGAAGTTCCTGATGGCTCTTAGCTTCTCCAGAGTTTTGAGTCGCGTGCTGCTGTCCATCCAATCCAGCTCTTTGACTGCAGCTGCGAAGGCCTCGCGGACGTCTTCGACCATCTCTATGGCCTGGGGGAGAGAAGGTTGTCGTATAATAGTTTACTTCATGTTAGACAATTTATTCTTCATAAGATATATAAATACGAGCGTTGAATAGGTTTTTAGAAGCTTCATAGTTGAGGGTGAGCAACTATTTAGTGACACGAATTTTGACCTCTCTGGTAATACATGGTTTAAGATCACAATCATTTATGCTTTTGTTTTGTCCAGTAGATTTGCGGCAACCTGGCTAAATACGCGTTGACGGAATCGTTCATCGGAATCACTCATTATTTAACCAAGGTCGTCATCACTTTCGTTGACGTCAAAATGGTTTATTTAGGGACAACGCATAACTTTTCCCGTCATTTTGTTTTACTAGTCTATGTCATAAGTTATCCTAAAAGGAAAAAAGAAGGTAGATAGTAAGAGGAGAGCACACCCTTCCCTTCCAAACATACCACCATTCGCATCGACACTAACCTTCGTCCTCGAAGTCTGATCAAAGTGTCGCTTCACATACAAATAACTCAGAGCCACGCCAAAGTTAGCGTTAACATTGGCGGTACAACTCTTCCATCTCGGTGTCCGTTGTTGAAGTCCGAAGACTGCCTTGCTGAACTCAAAGCCTAGGTCCCGGAAGGAGCTGAGAGTCATGGGCGCGACCGTGGAGAATATGCTCCACCAGAGGAATCGCTCTGAAACACACACAAGAATATTTCTTTGACCGGAAGATATCGCTTTTTTTAAAGCTCTTTTTGCTTATCTGTGCCTATGTTTGACATCCCTGTACCTTTTCGCCCGAGTGGCAGACCGATGGAGTATGGAGAGGTGAAAAATAAAGTTAGTCTGATCAAATCGTGAAAGTTGATTACTTAGAATGATATTCCTAACAACCCCCTAGACTAGAATATGACTAGTGCTTTTCTGTTACACACTGTTTGGAAGTCTGCCCAGAAACAGGACTCCATTGCGGCGTGTATGACTGTATGTTAGCTGGTGTTGTATGTATCTGTATATAATTAATTTCACTAAAAGAGTAACTGTGTACAAGTTCTGAGTGTGACTGGAAATTCGTAAAGTGGAAGTTATCTCAACTTACCAATCTTCAAAGGGTCTGTGTCCGACAGCAGAACCGACAGCTTCTGCAGATACGGTAGGTCCATCACGATGACGCGGTCCTGGTGAGGATGCAGGACGACCGAGGTGTTGGCGAAGACCAGGCTCATGTAGAGCGCCCAGTCATACTATAAGCCAGGGAAGGGTTAAGGTTAGGAACATGAAGTAGGTCCCATACATAACGTGCTTCGTGGATTAGGGATGCAGGTGACAAGCACGCACAGCGTCATTTACCAGCACCTTATGTTAATCCTACTGCAAGTAGTACTATTAAAGTATTCTCCGTGGTGATACTGATCATTAACGGTTCACCTTGATAGAAGATACATACTTGTTTAGCGGCTCTAAGGGATTGATCTAATTGAACAAGTGTCCTCCATCAAGGTACCCCGGGGTACCCAAGAAACATGTGCTCCGGGGATCTTAGATGAAAGGCAATTTGTGAGGATGTCCTAGTGCCTATGCCCTAATTGATCATAGTGCTCAGCCCACATTTACCCACTGCTGGGCATAAGCCTCTTGTCAATAACGGTAGACCTCATGGTCCTGCACCAACCTCATCCAGCGAGATCCTGTCTACTTGATGATATCGTCAAACCATCGGGAACGTGGTCTGCCCTCTGGCCGAGTCGCTCCCGACTGTGATTCTTATGAGTATTCTGATTCTTAATAAATTATGTTTATCATGATGGACAAACTCATAACATAATATATCCTCACCTCCTTCCACTGCTCCGGTCCGCCGTTGGAGCCCTGGATGAGCTGAGACACGCTGACCTCGTGGAACAGGTGGGTGCCGCTGCGACGTACCTCTACCGGGGTCATGATCTAAAATAAATACGTGGATTAGAAATAGAGATTACCAAAATTACGATTAGGAGGCTATGGTTTTCCTATGGATACCGTCTTATGATTTCTTTTAGTTTCAAAAGGTATTTTGAATTAACAGTTTCAAGAGAAACACATTCCAAAGATTCATCGGTCCAAACTTTTCACTGTTCTCCATATACCACAAATGTTTGAGCAGTTGAAATTGTTGTAAGTGCACAAAAAATTTATTAACTATCAAATCCAGAATTTTAAACGAATAATCTAGTCACCTTAGCAAGACTTTTGGAGATATTGACGATGTCTTCAGCAAATCCAACTGCGTCAGCCTTCGGGTCGGCTATTGCGACCACGGCTGCGATGTACTTCCTATACTGCTCCAATTCATGGGCGAATTGCTCAGGCTGGAGCAGGTACCGCTCGCTGAACCCTGGGGATACTTGCTCCACCTATAACGGAGAGATCATGGATTGATAGCTGGTTGGTGCCTTTCGTTTTAAGTCTTTTGCCCACGTAGCGTGTAGGTCTTGTATGGGCCACCCCGTAGTGTGTGTCTTGAGATGGTTCCCCGTTGTTGTAGTTGACGAGAGATGAAGTAAAAGATGAGAAGTCCAATCAAAGTATATTCCAACGCAAAAGGTACATGAGAGATTATGGAGACTAATTTCCCGGAAGTTGTGGTTACGTGGAGAGTTGATTGTATTCTAACTAAAATGCGTAATTAAATCGATAACCTAAACTCGCTAAGGAAATAACATAGCTGACTTTAGACCGATTAAGTAGTACGCGCATGAGGCCGCGGTGAGTACGGTCAAGTGTGAACCGTACAGGTCTTTTAACTTAGTCAAAAACTCTATTCGACTAAACGAGTAGATATAGAAATACATGAGAGGATGAGCTTTATTTTATTAGTCCTTACCCTAATAGACCAAACGAACACTAATATTTCAGGTCTTCTAAACCAGGGCGGATTTAGTGCTCGGAGGAATCAGGCGGACTCCACACTACAACTACAAGGTAAACATATGCAGGATAGCTCTCTCAAATCACTCAATACATTGAATAAACTTAAAAAAATCACACTTCAGTTTCAAGTAATTCGATCTCGGTGACAAGAGGAAGGAACAAAAGATCTAGTTCTAAACCGACACTAATATAAAGAAGACCATCAAACAACTCACCACAACTCTATGCCGACTAGTATTCCTCACATCCTCGGCCACTTGAACACTGAGGAGCACGCTAAGCCCGAGATTTCTCCGCATCATGCCAGCTACTCTTTCCCAGGTGAAATTGGCTGTGGGCTCCGTCGGCGGTAATGGCGGTAAGCCCATCTGGTGCAGCACATTCTGTATGGGCTTGATGCCGTCGAGCTCCAGTTTGTCTGGATAAAAATAATGCAAACAATACATTTAAATGGTTTGGTTTTCATAGCTATTTTAGGTTGTGTAAAACATTGCGTGGATTATTTTGAAAGGCGCTTCGTTTGTTTTTGATGCAATGCAATTATTAAGCTTAAATAACAATCGGTCAAGTACGGGTCGGACTGGCTCACCAAGGGTTCCGTACCACTAAGTATGATAAAACAAAAATTAAAATAATATTATGTCAGAACGTGGATTCGAATCAACTTAAAGATTGCACAACCGATATCGGTTTTTAACGCAGTAAAGAGGGTTTATGATACGTGTGTAGATAAACTACTATTATGTATAAAAAATAAAGTTTTTATAAAGTTTTTTAGTTTTATAATCGGAAACAACCAGCCTCAAGTACAACCGTTCCAAAACTGCGAGCAAGTGACATCACGAGGAGTGTTATTTTAAAAATTATTTTAAAAATAATTAGACATCTATTAAAAAAAGTTCAAAGAAAAAGTTGTAGGTACGTATTTTTATTTAGCTTGGCCGCGATATCTGCGATCATGTTTGAATCATTTGTTATATCGCGGGGACAGGGGGGAGTGTTCTAACATGTCTCCCCTTCAGTTTATAAAAAACTCGTGTAGTTCATTATTTGTTGCTGTGGCGGCAACTGAAATACACATTCTTTGAAAAGGGGTTTGAACCTCTTAATATGAGGTTGCCCTAGTGTCAACCATATTTTTTCGGGAATTTAGTATTTTTCAACAGCGGCGCTCGATGTAACCTTTGTATATCTATAGAGAATCTGTAGACGAACAAAAATATTATATTACAAAAAGCTCTAAAGCGCAAGGGTTTCCAGATAATCCATGTTTTTTATGGATGTCCTATAATGTTTATGGTACAATATTTTCCAGGACTGTCAGTGGTCTGATGCTTGGAATCGATGCCCACGGGGGCAGCTAGTGAAAAAGTCAATTTGTACGTTTTTCCTCAAGCGGTTTGGACATTGCAGGCTGAATCACGGGATTTTCTGAAAAGAAGATGATTCCGTGCACGTTAAGCCGTTGTTCCCGGCTATTAGCGCTGGTGGTAGTGGTTACATTAAAAACTCGTTATATGCCGTAAGGCGGTTCCAAAACTCTGACACCAGGGCTTGCGAATAAGTTAACACAACTGTTGATATTACAGTTTTTTTTTTATATTATTATTTATTATATGCATATACTAGGGTGGTTTGATAAGTCTCTTGGATCCAGTATATAATGCAGCTTAAAAATGCTGGACTAAGTGTGTTTAGCTGCAAGGGCACTCTGTAAAACAATAGTATTAAAAACTTACTTATCAAAACACCATGTAATTAGCCTTTAATTATCTTTTTTCACTTTCTTCACTCTGGTCAGACGACCTGTATATATTGTCTAAAAAGGCTGCAGGAGGTTGAATAGGATTTTCCTATTATCTGTATACGCTTTTATAATAAGTTACCACAGGGACTGATCAATTACCCATGCAAGGTTTAACACATTTGAAAAGGCTAATCTCATAAACAAAGCCTATTACACTATCAATGCCAACGTTAAAGACAAAAATGCATGGCCTTAATGCCCCAATGCCAATAATGATAATAGTAATTACGTAACTTTACAAATGCAATAATATAATTTAACAGTCTGGTAATTTGCTTGCGGCAGCTCTGTGTAGCGGGTTGCTCCCCTCCCTCAAATATGGCGAGGAGGGTGATGGCTGGTGCACAAGTACATATATTCGTGAACGGGTTTTGCTTGTGGGGTCTGGTCCAGTCTGGTTTCTCATAAGTTAAATTCATTACATACAGCTTCTGTTTGTTCTTATTATTTGTGAAGTTGTTATTTTGAGACATCTTATTAGCACTTATAAATACGATGTTTTAATATTGTCATTAGATTAGATTATTTTCATATTGTACATTATGGCATAAAAAATGACATTATTTTAAAAAATACATCCCCGAGGAATTTCTTGGTGCTATCCATTCTGATGGGCGTACTTCCGAACCACCGACCGGTAGAGTTCGTTGTCTTTCCTTTTCCTGTGCGAGATTCAGTCATGAATCACCACTTGAAAGGGAAATTTCCTTATTCAAAGTCAAACCATAATCAGTTACTCACTAGTTTAGTTGTACATATTTGAATTATCTTTTATTTTTCTCTATATTTATCAGACTTAAGTGTTAGTCTTGCAAAAGTGCATTATTTTTGCCTACCTACAATAAAACATATGAATTTTGAGTTTTGACTTGAATGACATTTAAGTTATATCATATTTTTGATCGTCTATAGATCCTCTATCGATATACTTACATAGGATTCATCAAGCGCTGCTGTATTTTTAATGCTGAGACTTTCGGAAATTATGGTTACCAATAGGCCAAAATGTTCAAAGCACTTTCAACTCAACCTGTACGGGTCATGAGATACAGCCCGCTGTCGGACGGACAGACAGACGAACAGACGGACAATGGAGGCTTAGTACCTAATAGGGTCCCGTTTGGCACTCTTCGGGTACGGAATCCTAAAAACTAACAAAGCGCCTTGCAAAGAATTGATTTCGGTTTATTCGGTACTACAAGGTATACCTTCCGTAATGATTGTATCAAAGATATTAGTGCTAGTGCATGTGTCTACAAAGATAAAAAGTATTACAATAGTTTGATTCTACTTAAGGGCATGTAAAATGCCGGAATGAGTTTGTCATCGGCTGGCGCGATGATGTCATCATCATCTTTTTTTGGGACTCCCAAAAAGTGTTCAAAGGCTTGACCATGGCGCGATGAATAAATTATAATGCATATTTTTTGGGGATTCCCCAAAACCCAACTACTTATCTCACCTGTATCAATACAAGTCCTATACAGCGCCTTCGCCTTCCTCACACTACCAGGCAGGTCCTCTTCATCAGGAGCTTCCAGCAGCTCCCTCAGGTCTGTCACCAGCCCCTCCCGAAGTCTGGCCAACTGGTCCCAGGATGTAGACCATTCGGGAACTGGGTTCTGCTTGATCCAGCCACCGCAAGCGAACTCGTAGAAGTCGGTGCACGGGTCAATGTCCTTGTTTAGGGCGGATATTATTCTTGAGGCTGTGAGAAGAGCAAAATTTATCACTCTTTATTTCAGAAGTTGACAAAAGAGATTGTAATGTTAGCACAGAAAATACACTCTAATGTTGACCTCGAGATTAATTAGTTGGCAAGCCCAATGCCCCGATTAGGAAAGTTCGATGAGATTTGATAGATAGAGGCGAAACCGCAGCGACCTAGAGCACCCAAGTTTGTAGAAGTTGTTAATTTTCATGGATTTTTTTGGATTTTGAAATTATTTTTGAATTACAGTTCATATACCGAATATGTAATAAATAGCAAGGTACCTGTTTTCAACAATCTTAAGGTCAAAAAACCACTCGTACTTGCAAATAGGAATGCTATACAAAAGCAAATCTTTCGTGACATAATCAGTGATACCCTTCCAGCACTCCTGTATGACACCATATGACAATCATCCTTAATGATCGCGAAGTTTTATAATGATTGTTTGGTAAAATACTGCGTACTTGCATGATGAAATCCCAAGTATGTACTGCATAAGGTAAGTACTACTAATTAAAATGTATGATATGTTTCTCTTTAAATAATAGAACATTTAAGTTCCTTTACGAATTGATTCCTATTATTAAACAAACAATTACCTATTTCTTGTCACATTATTTATTCCACACGTTCAATTTACGCCAAAGACCTCCCGCGCAGTTTAGCAGACATCTTAAATATGCATTTGGAGCTGTTTTCCCCGTAAAATTACGCAGCAGATAACACGTGCTTAGAAAATAGTCATTACTTAGCTAAGTGTTATTAGTGGTGACGATGTTATAGTTTAGAAGCTGTTATGTAGATTCCACGGGAATCTTACATGTGGAATTTTAAAATTAAATAATCAGTTGACTTGTGCAGAGGTGACGCCATGACTTGTTTATGTTGCATACTTTGTTCTATTTGTTTATGTTTTACAGAAATCTTGGAATTAATTACATTCAAGTGGAAATTGTTTAAACGGTATTTTTTCAAACAGAAAACAACATGGTAAATCTGTGATTAGTCGTACCTAGGTATAAATTGGCCAGCATGTAAGAACTCTTCTTCTCATCTGAAAGATCACATTACATTTCAATCTAGAGTCCGCGAATTCATTCATGTTCTGCTGTTTGCAAAAATAACATAAAATACTCGAGGCCTGCCTTTAAGTCAGATAATAAGCTGAAAATTTGCATAAAAACCATATTTTGGGATACTTAATGTTGTCCAAATAGTCACAATAACACGTGTCCGCGGTTAAAGTTAATCGTATGCAAGGTAAAACATGCCAAAAATCGGGTTTTCGCAAATATATTGTTCCTACAGTTTCAATGATGATGGCATATTAATAACAATTGTTGAGGATGAAATTCTCTACAAATCTGGCATCCAAATATTTTTATACACAGTTAGTTAGTTGACACAGAGCGCAGCGAGCGTGCAACTCTGTTTATTGCAATGTCAATCATGAGTCCCGGAAAAAAATACATTTAATTATTAATCATAAAAATCTTTTTTAAAAAAGAATACACAATATTTAAATAGACAATGCACAGCCTAAACCAGTGGAGCTAAAATCTCGGAGCTCTATATAGAGATCACTTATATAGCGTATGGGAGCCCTAGAAAGAGATTTTGCGAAATTCCTTCCCTAGAGGGGGAATATAGGCAGTAAATTTGTATAAAAAAAAAAACAAAAAAACACGTAAGCAAAAAAATATACCGGCGATTATATATTTTTACGTAAGCAAAAAATATAATTGCCAATTAATAGAGAATATAAATCTTTACGGTTGTTATTATATGCCATCGTCATTAAAACCATGAAGCGAGATATTTGCAAAAAATAAATTTTTGTCACTTTTGACCTTGGATAGCTTAATTTATTGTTACTTATTGGACACGTGATTTATTGTGACTTGGGACAATAATAAGGATGCGCAAATAACATGTATATATGTAAGTTTCCATCTTATGTCTCACATCACGATTTTGAATCTTCTGACAATCTTTAGTTTGCTGCGTACATAGAAGAATACTCACCAGTGCCAACACAGTCCTCGCTGATGCAAGGCCTAGGGCTCCTGTACTCAGTCAGTACCAACACTGTTGTGTAGATGGCGAGCGCTATCAGAGAGAGTCCTAGTGCTCCGATCAGGACCGAGGAACAGCGCACGGTCCGTTCTCTGGAACAAAGGGAAACACATTTATTTAAAATTATTGTTAGGGTTTGCCCATACGAAATCATCAACATAGCATAGATTCTTTAGGTTTGCGTACCTAAAGGGTGCGCAACGGGACCCTACCAAGCCTCCTCTGTCCATCATCGGGCTTAATCTCATGAATCTTAAAATCTTTCATCTTTCTTTATCATCATCATCTTATTATTTTTTAGTTCCTTTAGTTTTTTTAGTTTTATTGTGAGAGAAAAAATGGTGAGAGTCCTCTCTCCTGTTGCACAACTTGTCCTGTCCTGCCTAGGTTTTCTGGTAGAAATCTCTCTTTAGAGATACGTTCGCCTTTGCTCATATTTTTTTGTATTTTTTTTATTGATTTAAAGATTTCTATGCAATAAAGAATATGAATATTAATGTGTTTTTGCGTTTTTTCTTGAACGACGGAACCCTTCGTGTGCGTGTCCGACTCGCACTTGGCAGATTTAATTCGATACGGGGTGGCAGAGGCAGGCACACTTTTAGCCAGCTATTCAAAATTCAATATTGCCGGACAGGGGGCTTCCCCGCCTGCGCAGCTATTCCAAATTAAATACGCCTCGGCCATCTTATAGGAAAATACGTATGTGGATCAGTTCGCCTACGCCTAACATTGCCATAGAAAACTAATAGTGGGGAAATTAAATAAGTATTTCTGTTTTTAACTTCCCAGCACGATCTTTTAAGGAAGGACAATTCTGTGGGTAACATCAGTCCACTCATGCTCTAGCTTCTTGCAGAGCTAGGACACTATAACAACGACCCAACGTGGAGAGATCTTATAGAAACATACAAATTCTAACCGGCTACTATGACGTAACAACCATTAAAGACATGTTTGTTTATGATGAGATGAACCAGAATCACCAACTCAGAGCGCTCACTGAAACTCCAACGGGTCTCGTTTACAAGTGACCTTTACAAGTGACCCACGCAAACTCCTTCTGTCAAACCGAGTGGTCCGCGAGTGGAACAGACTTCCAGAAACTGTTATTAGTTCTCATATAACCACTAGTTTAGTAGTTGTACAAAGCACTAAATGTTTCATCCAAAAGTGCAATAGATGGAATCGTCTCTTAGAAGGCCTCGGCTTTGAAAATAGACTCGACAACTTTATAAAACAAGTGCAGTGAAATGTGGACTGATATGCACACATCAGCTTTAAGCTGCCTATGTGCATTATCAATAATAATAATACAATATCATCAGGCCATTTCAATATAGGATGACGGAGTTAACGAAACAAACTTAGCGTCACGCCATTTCCCATACGGGGTGGAAGAGGAACAATTGCACCCATGTTTATCTAGATAACCAAAGCTCCATTTTGCGTGACAAGGAGCTAGCCCACTGCCGCAGCTATGGAGAAGTTTTCTTAACGATGCTCTGCATCACACTATCTCACATCACATATATCTCACACCTCACCAAGTAACTCTTACTTTCTTTTCAACATCACTATTGTATTGTTATTGACACGATCAATTGTGGATTAGAATCAAAAGGCACACGCGTACAAAACCACGGTCAAAGGTGGTCTAGTCTAGCAGAGACTTTCTACAGATCGGGTGGAACGAGCTGGCTTGTTTTTGTGGTTTGCCATTGCCAGAGCGGCTTTAAGATCTTATAAAGTGTGAGTTAGTAGATTATCATATTAGCTACAAGTTTGACGTTGGAACTTCTTTCTGCTTGGTTTATTCCTTGTCAAGGTTTGCCAAACTACCGCGAGCACAAACTTATATGGGGTGCATTTGTGTGGGCTTGCATGAGTTCATTGTGCTTGTCACCTCTCGCTATAGAACTGAAGTTTGTATAATCTTTTCGGAAGTTTTGCAAAGTAAGTAAATCAAGCATCAGGGAGATTTTGGATATTAATCGTAGGAAAATTTTACGCGTAAGTATCCTTCTAAGAATGTTTTTAACCACTGCCTATCCTATTGTGATCTCGACTAACGTGCATAGTATGTAAACGTCACCGTAAGATTGTCACAACCGTGAGTTTATACACTATCGACAAATTGTAAACCAGACCGACAAGATTTACAATTTACGTTTCTTTTGTTCTTACGTGTCAACCTAACACGAAGACTATTCGGGGGCTTCGCTGCGCTCGCCCCCTCTAGTCTTCACCTAAGCTACCGCAGTGTTTCCGTTGCAATTCAAGTTTAAACCAGTTCATAATTGAATGGTTTCATTATAATAAAAACTATAGCGTCATGTCGTAAGCAGTAACGTACAGTTTACAATTTTTCGATAGTTTGTAAACTAACGACAAAAAAAAAGTTAGATTACAAACTAACGGTTTTGACAATCTTACGGTGACATATATACCTCCTATGTAAACTTCATTCGCTTAGATTCTGTCGCACCGCCTTGGAATGTTGCGCCTCTTGTCAAGGATCCGTTTAAGTAAAATAACCATATTTGTGTGCGGTTGTATGACACTATCTGAGCGAATGGAGCTTACCTATATTTACGATATAGGTTTCATCGGGTCATCTTTACCAAACAAATCCGACTCTCAGCAATATGTTTATTCTGTCAAAACCAGGCCATAGAATAGACACAATACTCGCCTCGTTTGTGGGTTTAATAAAGCCGTTGGGCCCCTATAAACAAACGAGAACTTAAAGTTTAACGCACCCTCAGAGACAGGTGATAGCCTGTCACGCTAAGGTCATTTGATTCGCACTTTATTTGAGCAGCATTCTGGGGCCCTATCACCGGTAGACAATAACGCGATGATGACAGTCAACTTTAGGTTTATATCTGACTGGCAAACCGTTGCGCTTTGCATAATAACAAAATATTATTAGCAATTATTTAAATTTTCACTGAAGGGATTTTCCAAATGCTAACTAATGGATAAGTTGACCGTCGTCGTCGCGTCATTGTCACTGAACCGTCCGTGTGCTATCGGAATAAGGCCCATATACATTCGGCAATTGGTATAATCATTCGAACTGTATCGGGGCAGAATTATAAATCAAACTAAGCAGGCTTCACGCAAGAAGCCCTTGCTAATGTAGCTCTACATTTTGTTTTACTTTCACTGTAATTAAGCATTTTATTATATCGTTTGCCAATTAGTTCAATCTTTTTAGTTTAATCCGATCATTATCACCGGAAGCGCAGGGCTATTTCATATTTTAATTGGACGCTACTCATTTTATAATTACAGACTTTTCTTTTAGTACAGAAACAAATTAATAATGGAGCCTAACGGACATTAAGAACGTTTTTATTAATAATATAATATCTTGGACACTATTTACACACATTGATCTAGCCCCAAACTAGGATTCCCTGTATCTTGGGTACTAGACAACGATACATATACTTATATAGATAAATATTATACTTAGATAAATAAACAACCATGACTAAGGTACAACCATCCGTTTTCATCAAACGAATATTTACCCCCACCGGGACTCGCACCCGGGACCCTTGGCTTCGTCGGCAGGGTCACTGCCGACTCGGCCATTCGGGTCGTTAATTCGAGGTAATAAATGTTCTTGATTGTTCTTGATTGACCTGGCTCCTCATAATGCTGCTGAATGTGGCTTTGGATCAACTATTGTGTTCTTACCCCTCTGGCCACCTCTGATTAAGAAAGCAGTCGCGAGACCGTGATTGTGAACACTGTTAGTATATCTGTCGCCTAAGTTTCGATAAATTGTGAATTGAACCTAATATGGAAACAATTAAACAAGATTAAGAAAACCATTAACCACTGCAATTTCCTACTTACAATAAAATCCTACATTCAGATAGTTACATCACCTACTAACTTAAGGCGCTGAGAAACGTCAAATTCGGACAAATGCCTATCTTTGAAGCGCTATCCCTCATAAAGGAGATACTTTCCAAATCCCCAAAAAAGATATGTTATGACTTAAAAACTTCATATGTCAATGGGGTGAAGAAGCAAAAAACTGAAGGGATTTTTCAAACTAAATCTTGCTAAAACTTGCTATTTCTTGAGAACTAAAAATGATATCGAGATTTTTCTTGCGTCAAAAAAAAGGTATTCAAAATATCTTAAAACTGTGTGTTTGAAATTAAGAAATAATTGGTGGTTTTGAAGAATTAAATAAAAAGACAACTTTCGAAATGTTCTGCCGCAGCGACGTAGCAGTAGATATTGCAGTGTAAGATAATAGGAACTGTATTTCAATATTTTGATTTTTCAATTGCCAATTTTACCGATAGACGGGCCTTAACTATAAATTTACTAAACGTTCATTTGGTTTCACTACAAACATGAATGCGAGCTATAAATAGACTATTTTCATTCTCGTCTCGACTAAACAAGATATGTGAACGGTACTTATATTTCGTTCGCCGTAAACTGACGCGGAAGTTGTATCTGGGGTCGCTGTTCCACTGCAGAAGTAAACTGACGCGGAAGTTGTATCTGGGGTCGCTGTTCCACTGCAGAAGTAAACTGACGCGGAAGTTGTATCTGGGGTCGCTGTTCCACTGCAGAAGAAAACTGACGCGGAAGTTGTATCTGGGGTCGCTGTTCCACTGCAGAAGAAAACTGACGCGGAAGTTGTATCTGGGGTCGCTGTTCCACTGCAGAAGAAAACTGACGCGGAAGTTGTATCTGGGGTCGCTGTTCCACTGCAGAAGTAAACTGACGCGGAAGTTGTATCTGGGGTCGCTGTTCCACTGCAGAAGTAAACTGACGCGGAAGTTGTATCTGGGGTCGCTGTTCCACTGCAGAAGTAAACTGACGCGGAAGTTGTATCTGGGGTCGCTGTTCCACTGCAGAAGTAAACTGACGCGGAAGTTGTATCTGGGGTCGCTGTTCCACTGCAGAAGTAAACTGACGCGGAAGTTGTATCTGGGGTCGCTGTTCCACTGCAGAAGTAAACTGACGCGGAAGTTGTATCTGGGGTCGCTGTTCCACTGCAGAAGTAAACTGACGCGGAAGTTGTATCTGGGGTCGCTGTTCCACTGCAGAAGTAAACTGACGCGGAAGTTGTATCTGGGGTCGCTGTTCCACTGCAGAAGTAAACTGACGCGGAAGTTGTATCTGGGGTCGCTGTTCCACTGCAGAAGTAAACTGACGCGGAAGTTGTATCTGGGGTCGCTGTTCCACTGCGGAAGTTGTATCTGGGGTCGCTGTTCCACTGCGGAAGTTGTATCTGGGGTCGCTGTTCCACTGCAGAAGTTGTATCTGGGGTCGCTGTTCCACTGCAGAAGAAAACTATTGCAAACCAAGCGCATGTTCATTTGGGAATCCGAGTGGTGCCCCAGGTGACCCCACACTAGGAAAACCTGTGTCGTGCGAACCAGAATCAGTGACATCATACACATACAACGTCTCACTAAATAAACGCATAACCTTATACACCCCAATTTATTTTTCAATAATAAAAAAATATTGAGAAAGCAAAAACAAATATTTGTCTAATATTGTAGAAAATATTTGAGACTTAAGTTGTGTCATTCCTAACAAATTCACAACTCTGTGGCCCGCGAGTTCAATGAAATTATCCGTAACACTTTTTAAGGTAGGTTAGTATTTTAGGTTAGTTAGATTACCATAGCAACATCATACTAAGTACCTATTTAGAAATAAATCAATGGAACGATGAAGTAAAACTTAAGTTTTGGTCAGGTACTTCGAAATCCCCGCCCCCGCCCTCACTAACCGTATAATTCGCGCCAAGTTTCTTTGGCTCTGAGCGAGCGGTACCTCTCTCTCACTCACCCCACCCTTACCCTATGAGTGAAAGAGAGTCCCCGCTCGCTCACAGCCACAGAAACTTGGTTCGCCTTGTATGAAACGGGACGAGAGCGCGGGATACGTAATTGTTCAAATGCCTAGATAATTTCCGACGTATTGTACTTACAAGTAAGTGGATTCAACTCGCGAGCCAATAGTAGTAGATACTTGTATCTACTATTGGCTCGCGAGTTGAATCCACTACAAATGTAGGTACTGTACCTACGGGCTATGTTCGTGTGAAAGTACCGTAGTAGTCACTGTGACACTCATCATTTCATAATTTCTTTATTGCACACAACTAATATATGGACAACAAGACTTACATAAAAATAGTGTACAAAGGCGAGCTTATCTCTAATAAGAGATCTCTTCCAGCAAACCAAATTAGGATGGGAAAGGTCGATTGCTGAGCAGGGGTGACAATGTGTACAACAATATAATTTAGTACATATCTAAATAACTAACATATGGTTAGATATATGTTATATCTAAATAACTAATATAAAACTATATTAACTAAATATACGAGGGCTTACATAAATATCATATAATATACTCGTACATGCTAAACATAAATACTATATAAATATATATAATTTTTAAATAAATATACTAATAAATACATACATACTACCTATATTTCTAAAGAGAAAGGTAATGCTTCTTGACGCGACTTTTAAATATATTAAGAGAAGGACTGTCTCTGATAGTGCAGGGGAGTGCATACCACAATTGAATGGCCCGGAATCTAAACCCATGCTAATAGGACGCGGTGTTATGCTGTGGGGTTGTGAGCATCGAAAGCGCGTGAGTTCTCCGAGGCCTGCTGGAAGAAAGAAATGGAAAACGGTCTCGTAAGAAGGTTGGATAGCGTGGATTGCGTAAAATGTTGTAGAGGATGTTGAGGATGTGACACTCGTACCACGACCCGCTCAAAGTACACCAACACAGCTTGATTGATACTGTCATTACATTGTGCAAGTACCACTCTCTCCATTCACACACTCTCACCATTTCACACTATTACACATTTGTGTATCGAAATGAAATTGCGTAGCACGTGACGTACTAAACAAAACAAACAAAACGATCCCCGCACCCCTCACCCCCACCTCTTCCGCTTCCGTGATTTGCACTCGCTCACTCAGTCGATGTGTCCGTCGACACGACCGCCACGCAGAGGCTGTCTCTTTTTTTCCATACAGATGAAGAAAGTAAGCGTACCTGCGAGTTTATCCTTTGGTTTTGCTCAGTAAATAAAATGAAATCAGGTTTTATTTTATTTTATTTTATTTTATTCGGAAGATATACAGCACAATAAATGAATGTTATTAACTTATATAAATATCTTTAAGCCAATTACAAATCTTCACTTCTTAATTACTAACATACTATTTTCTAAGATCGTTAACATAACAGGAGTAGAAAAATATCTTAAGTTACTTTGTTGCCTCGGTTTACAATAACACTAATGTATATTAATTTAATTAAATATGCCTTTTATTAATTTATATATGCTACTATATTAAAACAAGAAGAGCTTATAAATGTAGTTGTAATAATACAAAATTAAATCTACAACTATAAGTATTACCACAAAAAACGATTGTACAGCTTAGTCCATGTTGGTAAAGTAGTCTTTAGTCATTACTTTCCTTATTGCAGATGGTTTTGTGCAAAAAAGATCAATGTCTAGTGCGTTACTATTGCTGATTTCATTAAATGAGTGACTAGCCCTTATTATATACGCGTTCTGTCGGTATTGAGTGCTCACCCACGGTATGTACAAAGGTTTGCTACTTCTGCTTACCCTAGAGGGAGCCCAAAGTGACAGCTCGGTTAACAATTGGGGATAATCAACAGAGCCGTTTGCGATCCCTGCTAGGTATGCTACGTCATTAATGTCGCGACGTCGATGCAGTGGGAGAAAGTGATATCTTCGACATCTGTGTTCATAGTCTCGCGATTTTTGACGTGCCTTAAAATCTAGAAATCTTAAAAATTTCTTTTGGATGCCCTCGATACGTGACTTGCATATCTCATATCTCGGGTTCCAGACTTGCGAAGCGTATTCTAAGTGAGATCTAACGAAGGCGCAATACAATATTTTCAGGGATTTTAGAGATTTGAAGGAGGATGATGTTCTAATGATAAAACCAAGAGCTCTAGATGCCTTTGAAACGCAGCTGTTTACATGTTTTTCAAATGTTAGTTTGTTATCGAAAAGTACTCCTAGGTCACAAACCTCACTAACTCTAGTAATGGGGCGGCCCTTCAGCTGGTAACCTTGATCGATTAATGTATGCTTTCTAGTAAATGATACGAGATAGCACTTGTCCACATTCAAGTCTAGTTTATTTGTTACACAGTATGCCCCAAACCTCAGGAGATCAGACTGTAGGTCGAGGACGTCATCAATTCCATAAATAGGCTTAAGTATTTTCATGTCGTCAGCGTAGAGTACGATTTTGGAACTTATAAAGCAACTATTTATGCCGTTGATAAAAATAACAAACATAAGGGGCCCTAATAAGGATCCTTGGGGTACTCCAGACGGGATATATATTTTGGTAAAATGCCACCTGTGTGAGCTTCGTTTCAGCGTGAATAGATATAGGCAGGGGTCAATTGAACCGGATGGTCGCGCATAAGTTAGCTTAGCTATAAAGAGACAGGGCAACAACTATAACTTATTTTCTTCAAAACTTTGACCTATATCAGTCAGTGACATCGACTCTGCTGATGATTCCGAAGAAACTAGTTTCACATTATGCGTTTAGTCGATGACACGTTCTATAAACATCAAAAAACTAGGGTCTTTTTTTTCTTCTTTATCCCCATCCGGGGATCGAACCCGGGACCTCTCGCATGGTAGGCAGAGCCACAACCGCACCGTACAGAGGTCTCCACAGAGATGGTCCGATGACAGAAACCGGGACAACAGTGGACGCGGATTACACAGGACGGCGCTGAATGGCGTGTTTTAACTCATACTCAACAGTGGATTCCTGATAGGCTGATGATGATGATGAAGATGATCAAATTCAAATAAAATATATCGTGAATAATGTCCTATTGGATGTCTACAGTTACGTATTAATGAATCTATTGAGCATTGTTGTCTAGAAACTTCCGCTCGCCACTGCGGAACTAAGCAACACTATCTCAGGCCTAACAATTGTTTACACTAGATAATTCCATTTCCCTCTAGCCTGCCTGGCACATAGTTCTATACAAGTACACCCATAGCCCCTCTGGTGTGGGCGGCCCTATTGGGTTTCTTATTTTCAAGCTCATGCCTTGATAAAACAAGAGTGAAAAACCAATGAAAATCTGTGTAGATCCCTACTGTAGAGCGGTGCGGCAGGATTGTGTATTCGTGACTTCTATGGTCCCAGACTTCATAAACATAACCCACATAAACATTGTTATGTACAGGCATATACATTGCTTCTGAGCCCACACTATGATACTCGGAGTCGTGGGGACCAGAAACAGTGACGTAACACATTTTAAACATCCCCGACGTGGGGTTTTTTTCTTCCCCAGCCAGGATTCGACATCGGGACCTCTCGCTTGGGCGTCAGATCCTTGAAACGCAAAGCCACAGAGGTCGTCGAAAAGAAGAAAAAGCCAATTATAATATTAGTAGAATCACGCAGAATCGAGTCTTATCTTAAGCATACACGTATCATTAAGCTTTCTTTAAGCCTTATAGCTTTTAGATTAGAATTCTGCTGTATCTTGTCAACTTTAATCGAATGACTTAAGTAACACATGAAATCTAGACAAGACTTGCTCTACCTACAGGCTGTTACAGAAATGGGTAGCGAAAATCTCAAGATTATTGAAATTCCATTCGAATTGGCTGCTCGGCCCAAATCCTACTGATGACTCTCATATAATATTATATAATAATCCCTATAAATATTACTATATTTCTGTTACATCCTGTATATTAAATTGACCTAAATGCCCAGACATCTTAGTACTTACGCAGTCAATAGGATTAGGCAAGTTGTACTGGTCGCGTCGAGTTAAGAAACTTTCAAGACCTCTACACCTAAGCTTAAAGTTTCCTTATGTGTAAAGCATTATATTACTTGTGGTTGTCGTAATATTACTTTATGATAATTCGCTTTTACGATAAAGTCTCAAGGGCTCAAAAATAAAGGAATGAAGAAGATATACTTATGTTTATAATGAGGGTGAGATATGGTGTGGTGTTATGATATTCTTGTCCAGGACATCAATTGCATCTCTTCTCATTAATGCCATGAATCGACTAAAGGAGCAGGGTTAGAGTGTGACGATAATACCTCTGAATAGTCAAGATATTATCCCACCATGTCATCATATTTTGCTTAAAATTGTCCATCCATCAGCTTTGGTTTCAATCTACAATTTATTGGATCATTGGCGGTAATGAGCTCTATCGGAGAAGCGTTGCAAGATATAGAAAAGAATGGAAAACATTAGAGGAGGCCCTTCCCAAAATACACACTGGCTGAACTCTGAGACATACTATAACCCCAAAAAATAAAGAAAAATAAGAAACGAAAAAACGAGTATCAGGATAAAGAGGGTATTGTATGGTATTGTATTGAATACACTCGTTTAATGTTTAACAATGATTCTAGGTTATTGCTCGCAAACCCACGAAAACCACGCCAAGACCACACCCAGGCACCCTCAACTTCTCAAACAGAGTGCCGCTTAACCACTCAGCTGTAGGGCCATCAACAGATAATTGATTATTTTTCTTTGAACTTTATTACCAAGCAATAAGCTTCAACATTGCGGGTCATTTTTTGATCTACCCACAGACGAGTGGATATATGACATACGACGCTGTCGTTCCCCGAGGGACAGTGGCAGCCTTTGAGTGTGTGTCAAAGTTTGAGTTATCGGCCCTGCATTGGTAAATTCCCATACAATGTTACCAGTTGCAATATTGTAGATTATTTATGATACTTTTGTTGACTTATGAAATACCCACTGCAATTATGCATATCTAAATACGACTAAATGGTTATGTTTATTCTTCAAAAGTAACTCGTATCTACCAGTATATGTCTAAACATGACAAAATAACCACATTCTATGAGGTGTTACCTGTAACCTAGGTTTGTCATTGCCATTACGCAATCGTCACGTCCTGACCATTGACCCAGCCCTGGCAAATTCACAGAACTTCGTATAAACCTTCCACATTACAACAATGCCTTTTATTCAACATGTCGACCGCAAAATATGTTGAATATTTCGTGAATAAGATTGCAGTGACAATGTTACAGAAATATTTAGTCATATTTCTAACTGGTTGTTATGGTCGTCATTCTGAACAACTTTCTCTATGATGCGGATCTGTGCCCGAAATGTTTGAAAAGTGATAAAAATTGGTGTGATCATTTGATTTCAGTTTCAGAGTGACAACCGTTCAAAATTATATCCCATATCTTAAACCTAAGCCTTTCTGACATTTCGCTAATAAGATTGCAATCACAATATAAATTTAACGGGAAATCGTGTGCCATAGTAGTGAGAATTTCTAATAACATATGCTGGTCATGCAGCTTAGGACATCGCAAATCGCTGTCAAGATGATGCGATAGTGTTAGTGACAGTGTGATTCATAGGTCAATGTAACTTTGTGATATTCTTTTTGGTAGGAGCTTCGGGAAATGCTGGGTTAAGGACCCTATAACAGAGAGTTTTTAACAGTACTTGATAAACGGGAAGAATTTGTAATAGTACGATTGGTGGTAGTTCCTCCTATTATGGTAAGGCATCATCGATCGACTGGTTCAACGTGGGTGCAACTGAGTCTCTACCAACCCGTATGGAAAGAAGTGTGACTCTAAGTTGCAATGTTGTTTACATCGTCGATCAAAACTAAAAATTAAGATGATTTATTGCAAGTAGGCAAAAATAATGCATTTTTACAAGTCAAACACTTAATTCACACATACATGGAGAAAAATAAAAAATAAATGAACTAAACTAATGGGTAACTGATCATGGTTTGAGTTTTAAAAACGAAATTTCCCTTTCAAGTGGTAATTCATGGATGAATCTCGCACAGGAAAAGGAAACTCGATTAACTCTACCGGTGCTTCGGAAATATGCCAAGAAGCTCTATAGGGATGTCTTTTTTTCAATTATCATCTTTTTTTTCATGCAACAATGTACAATATAAAAATAATCGAATCTAATGACAATATTACACCAACGTATCTATAAGTGCCAATAAGATGTCTCAAAATAACAATGTTACGAAATAAATAAGAACAAACAAAAGCTGTAATCAAAGCCAAGATATTTGAAGGGCGGGGTCTTGCTGTTTTCTCTACAGGTATAAGGTTTACGACTTTACGATTATGTGCTAGACGTTTGTTTGCGGTCTTAGCTAAACGACCGTTTGAACATCGATCAAATTATGGCTCTATTATATGTTTTCAAGGCAAACTATAATAGGTATTATTAGTTATGCTTGTATTTTTTATGTATAGCTGCACTATTCTTTACGTATTTCTATACTATTGAGAAAAGACATCACTAGTCCATCAATTAGGCCTGAGAACCAAACTTGTCTGGAAGCTCTAGCCTCGAAACGTCAACATTAATATAATTATTTATTTTTTATATGCATCACAAGCAACCTTGTACCTGGTCACTTGCCATGGCTTCAGATTGCTATCGTGGTATAATTAGACAATCAGCCGGCTGCATTGTTTGAGCTTGAACAACTAACACAGTGCTATTTCCTACTGGTTTTTAGTTTGTTGATTGTAACTACTCTTTAGGGCTCTATCAAAGAACTCTTTCGGCGGCTATGCCATTTTATCCGTCCGCGTTAAACATAATTGTAAAATGTTAACATGAATGTGTGACAAAAAATTGGAATTGATATAAACTACACAATAAGTACTTTGTTGTACATTTGCTGAATAAAATTATCACTCTTCAAAGCTGCGGCGATGAGTTAGCCTTAGTGTTAAAGCTAGCTAATGTTTTCGCTGCAAAATCCGCATGAACAACATATTGTGGGAAATCCACATGCCTTCTCCCCCAGGACAAGTATGGGACGACTAAGGACCGCCACTTGCTTCGATCTTGGCATGCATCTCGCGTCATCTCTCTCTTCATACACTAGCCCGTTATAAGTGCTTACTTCTGACCAAACATACATAGTAATTGGCCACAATTTACTTCCTATTACGTCTGTAACTCATAAAACATACACAATAGGCAGCTCAGGCATTTCGCGACAGTTTCCTGTGCTAAGTTGGTCATACCGTTATCGGCTTAACGGTTGCCGATGTGTCGCGAACAGTTAGTTATTGATAATGTTTGTATTATGTGATGATAATCTCATGTATTTGGGTCATGAGGTGAGGATGAATAGTATAGTTTGCTGAGAATGCCAACATGTTAATGTCAAATGAGTTATGGTTAAGATTATGTTTAGTATACATTTTACCTAGCGTAGGTAGTAAAGATACGACAATCTTAGTCCATTATGTAGATTCATCCATGCATAGTACAGTAACGTGGTAATGAGAAAACATTCTGCTTTGGATTCAAAGTATCACAGTTCCATTCGCTTACTTCGCTTACTAGAAGCTTCAATTACCTAACTATAGGAAATGATATTACTCATCATTAAGCACAACTTTCAACAAGGAAGATCTGGCCGCAAAAAAGTATCACGCTGTCCGCAACTGTACCGTGAATCCTGCGCAAGTTCAATGCCGCTGCGCCCGCGCATACAATTAACTCGTCTCACGTCCACTGCTCGTATATAGTGGACTAAGCTACTTTCCACGCGTGCCGTTCTATGGCGGGCAGCTAGTGGTGCTCAAACCAAGTTTTTTTATGAATTTATAATGATTTAATTCAATTTTTCATACAACGGACGAAAAGAGGGCTCAACCCCGCCTCTGCAAACCCGAATGTGAAAAGGCGTGACGTTGTGTTGCTTTTGTAATTTCTTCCACGTTGGAGGCACAAGCGGAGATCTGTGCAGCTGGAACACTGTGACAGAATGGCTGCCCAGAACCGCAAGACGTCCACCAGGCAGACATCCAAACAGATGGAAGGATGATATAGGGGGATGAGGGAGGCCCAGGACCGGCGTAGATGGCGTGATAAACAACAGGCTTATATCCAACAGTGGGTGAAATTTGGGGATTTTGAAATTGCTATTTGATCAATTTAAAAACCATGTGAAAGCGACTTTGTCTGAAAAGGGATGTAACAATGTTCAAGATTACTTAAATGACGGTACTGCTGTTAATAATCTTGTAGTTATTTAATCCTGCTTATAATTTATAATCATTAATATCAATTGTATTAGTTAAACACAACCAATTTTTAAAAGTGCGTGGGAGTTTCTTCGCTTTCTTCTGTGGGAGTGGTCCAATGTACGATAGAAGCAAATAATGACGTTTGCTACATGTAAATATCAACAGTAATAAAAAATGATTTGATTTGATGAATGTCGGCCGATTGATTGATTATTTTAGCCATGTACAGGTCGGTTAACTAAAGCTGGCTTGTTCAACACATTTACACGTTTCGCTTGTGTAGTGTCTGACAATAAGCCCGTGACGTTTCCTGTAGCGTCCGCTGGCCAATATCGCTGTTTTGACGATTTCCTTGTCTCCCTCTAGTGAAAATAATACTACCCCGCCCCCCCATCTTGCCTAACGTGATTTCTAGTGGTTTAATGATGTGTTAATTTAGTAATGAAACGGTCTCACCTGAATCTGCGCCAAAATTTCTTCATCTTCCTATCGAAGTAAGCTACACTTGTCCCCGCACTCCCCTTACAGAGCTTTGCTACTTTGCACATAGCACAAAATAACACACACAATCACCAGCACAAAACTAACTTTGTTTGAACTAAAAGCACAGAATAGTGTAAAACGTAAATTCAGGAATTACTACAGATCAGCAAACTAACAGTCACGATGGGCCTTTCCGGGAGAAAAAATTATCTATTGTCCTACGGAGAACCCGGGTCACATCCGCTCATCTCCCCATTCGAAGTATCAGTCTGATTGTTTACCTATTTCGAGGTTAGAATAAAATTATTAATTTTTAAACATACTGAATACTGCCATGGCTTATGAAATTGCATGAGTGTAAGACTGTGTACGTGCCAGCTTTATTAACCGACCTGTCGTTGCACTCATAAGTTTCTCAATTATGTATCTCTGATGATGTGTGTATGATTAAAATGATTTTCCGGTCGAAGCAGTGCTACCCAGCGAGAGGGCCCCGGTTCGAATCCCGGCTGGTGACAAAGAAAAGAAAAACCCCGTGTTTGTGAAGTCTGAACTGATTCTGGTTCCCACTACACATTGTATCCTAGTGTGGGGGCAGAAGCAATGTATGTGCCTGTATGTAAATATTATGTTATGTTATGTCACTAACTTTTATGAGTAAGGCAAAACGTCGTGACGGTCTATGGTGCCATAAAATATAAATAAATGCAGCCTATTAATATTCCCACCGAATGGCACAGGCTTCGAGTAAGACTGAGCCATACTCCATCACGCTGGCTCAGTGCGGGTTGGTGGAGGGGTTTTACGACCACTACCACGTAGCGATAGCTGCCGGGACCATCAGCGTGTCATCCGACACACGGAACATCCGATAATATACTTGATGAAAATTAATTTTACATGGTTAGGATTCGAACCTGGATCTCCTGTATGAGAAACAGTTGTTAAAGCCATTAGACCACGGAGCTCAAATTAATATTGATATTTTGAAGTTGTTGTTTTTTCTTTATTACTGTAGATATTTGCATATACTTATCCAGCGTCATTGTTTGCCTCTTCTCTACATTGGACCACTGTGGGAGCAGAAGGGCGTAGAAACTCCCATCAGATTGATTTAGATCTCTTTTAAAAATTGGTTGTGCTTAACTAATACAAATATTACAGTATAAATTATTATGATTAATAAGCAGGATAAATAATTACAAAATCATTAACAGCAAGGTCTGTGCTGAGCTAGATTAACCCCATACAGTTCCGTCATTTAAATAATCTTGAACATTGTAATATCCTTTTTTCGACAAAGTCGCTTTAACATTGTTTTTAAATTGCTCAAGAGGTAATTTCAAGATCTCCAGAGGTATCTTGCTGCAGTGGAGAATGCACTGACCCTTGAAAGAATTGCTAACCTTCGCGGGTTTAACCGGGGCGCAACTAGTCTGTGATATTTCTAAGACTAACCGCATGTTGAGAAACACGACACTCCATTCATAATATGGTGTCATTTGGTAGGTATGTAATCGCAGCCCAACTAGGATCGGTCAGCACTTTCACTGTTAATTACTGATTGGCACTTTCATACGTTCCACAACCATGGTTCATGACTTCATAGATTCTTTTCCTACCACAACGTCACAATATCTTCGCACCTGGACTCGTGACGTCATGTACGGCGCGCCAGGGTTATTGCATTTCAGTGAGGTGCAAAGATAATCTCCATGTGGTATTATATAGGCACGCAGGTGGAAAATGAGAGTTTAATTTCCAACCGGCTGCTTTGACAAACTTAAAGTAGTGGTTAGTTAGAGTAGAGTTGATGACTTTGGCATTCGGTGTATCATTATGGGCAGGAAATGTTGGTTTCATATGAATTTAGATGATAGAGGAAGCATGAGCGGTGCCAGGACTTAGAAGTCCCTAGTCTCTGTCTACCCCTGTACAGTGAAATATAGGTAACATTTGATTGATGATGAATGATTTGACCACCAAAACAACACAAAAATTGTAGGTTCTCGTAAAACAAAACCTTGCCAAACACCGTGAGTTCTATAAACACACGACATTGAAAAATTAGGTACAGATACCGGCAAACTTGGCTGCACAAGCGAGATAAATGCGTCTCATTGGTGGTGAGTGAGAGAGCGAGAGGATTCCCCCACTACGTCAAATCATGCTCAATAAGTTTTCCGGGATCTGTATTGAATTGAGTTGAAGTAAGTGTATGTTTAATGTATGTCACGAGCGCAGATACATATAATATATCGGTCTGTGCTTAAATCGTCTGTTACAGATGTTATTGGCCTTATGATGATAATGATGTTTCGATTATTTTATGTATCACATCACCTTAAATCTAGGGAACTTTTCTGATTTTATTTGCCTAAAATTATTCTTATGCTAAAACCTTCAGGTAAAACCTAATGAAGCAATGCAATGCAGAATTTTTCAAAGTTCAAAATTGTTTATTATTTTAAAAAGTAATTACAGGTTTTCTTATATAAGAAAACCTGTAATTACTTTTTCTTATATAAGAAAACCTGTAATTACTTTTACAGTTGAAGATATAAAATATAATTAGATATTATGCATACCAATTAATTCTAGGATTATCCCGCGTAACTGGATATAAATTACAGAATCGTATCTTTTGGAAAACCTACCATTTTCCCACAATAACCGAAACATTTTCTCATAAGAAGTAGACGAGGCTCAGTACCGACCGCATTTAGCTTTTAATTCTATATTTATGTCAAACTATCTCCAAACATGTGTGCGTGTGTGCAAGGAACTTCATTGTTTTATTTTATATATACATAGTCGGTCCTTAAGTTCTGTCACAAGGTTTTTGATAGATAAAACTCAGCAATAATCTTTTTCTTATTCGTATTATACATGATTAAAAAGCTTATTTTATACGAATCAAATTGCGATACAATACATTTTGTACGATTATCGCAATATGACAAAAAACCTTATAACTTGAGACAATCGCGAACCCAAAACACGCCGCAACTGACAAAAATACCACTTACCACAAATTTAATAAAAAACAGTGTTCCAGATAACCAACAAGCTTTTATTTATTTATTCTGAAACCTCGATTTTAGACCATGCTTAACAACTAGCATTTGATTTTCTGTTAGCTTTCAGTTCCAACTGCTCCCAAAGAGAACTTTACGTACTTTTTACGTTTTCAGAAAAACGTATAAAAATGTTCTTGTGGGCAACAAGTACACTACGTAAAATGTGAATATGAAAATTAGTTTTATCCAGACTTAGTTATCTTGTGCTTCAAAATGAAGGTAACGGGTTCAGGGAGGGTTCTGACTAAAATCTCACGTAAGTTTGAAAGGTTTTAAGAGTCAAAGAAAAAAGATAAAGTGAATCACGTCCGTATTTTTGATGGGTTAAAAAAGTGCAAAATCTCTGAAGAAACTAGCATTTGTGTAATATGGCTTTAAGCATTTAAATCCAATAATCGTTCTAATTTATCAGTATTGAATGAGCTATCAAACCATATATAGTATTAAATAAAAATAAACTTGGTATTATTTACTATGCGGCAAAATATTACTGACAGAACTTATGGACCGACTAGGTAAATATCTAAAAAGTGAAGTTTGATGATAACCAATGTCTAGGCTTTCCTGATATACCGATCGATAAATAAATAATAATAATAACAATATCTTGGACACTATTTACACACATTGATCTAGCCCCAAACTAGGATTCCCTAGCTGTATCTTAAGTACTAGACAACAATACACATACTTATATAGATAAATGCTATGCTTGGATAGATAAACAACCATGACTAGGGTACAAACATCCGTTCTCAGTTCAGTTCAGTTCAGTTCAAAGATTTTTATTCATAATAGCTCAAAAATTTAGACTTAATGAACATCATAACAATCAAGAAAGCATAATATATCATTAAGTAGGTGCCTAATTTTTACATAGAACATAATATATAGGGTGCAATGAACTGGTTTAATGCCAGATGTCGGTGTCTTGTAAAAAGTCATTAATTTTATAGTAGGCTTTAGTGCACAAAGTGTGCTTTATACATTTTTTGAATCGAGCTTCAGTCAAGTTTTGTATTTCTTGCGGAATTTTATTGTAGAAGCATATACAGTGTCCCGTAAATCGAACAAATATTTGCCCCCACCGGGACTCGAAGGCAGGGACTGACGACTCGACTATTTGGGCCGGGCATATCCAACCATCTTCAAACATGCGTGCGTATTTGAAAGGAACTTCACATATCGAAATCAAAATGTTAGGCTCTAATACATCGTATACCTTCTCGTATGGGAAACAAATTTAAATCTATAACAATGTGCTTGCTTAGGTATCTTTTTTATTTTCTATGTAAATATCTAAAAAGTGAAGTTTGATGATGACCAATGTCTAGGCTTTCCTGATATACCTATCGATAAATAAACATACCAAATAAACATCCCGTCGACATTAGGAACACATACTCAATGCCAAAATAGAAATTGCGTGAATGAGTCGGCAATCAAGAAGACAAAGGCCGAAAGTGGATCCTTTGTTTATTGTTTATGAAAGTCCCATCGCCAAGGGCGTATGAACTGCACTGCGGCTACGACAGATTGCATGCGACTACACAAAGAACAGATAACTGTAGGGTGACAGACCCTTCAGTTAAGTTTGTTTAACAATCAATTACACTAAGAAAAGGCCTTTCGGATTGTTACTTTAAAAAGTATTCGGTTATTTAAAAGTTGGGTCAACAGAGCCTGATGCTATATCTCAAACATCTATCCTTATCTATCACATTTGAATTGACGGTTCACCCATCACCTGCTGGGGATGAAGAAAAAAATCCCAGATAATGGATGATTGTATTTCAAAATTTCTTAATTTCTTTATTGCACTCAGGTAATTAATATTGGGTGCTTACCTATGAAATTGGAGAATTTTTCTTACATATTCAGGAGTTCATAATTCGAGTAATTCAATAGCTATTTCCAGTTTTTTTTTATTGTTTTAAAATTAATTTCAATATTTTACATCTACTTATTAAATTTTCTTTTAATTTTCAGTTTGATAATTAAAATGTTATCTTCAAAATCAGTGCCTCCTAAATGTCATCCATTTTCATGATAATATTCGTAATATTTTTTTACAGCTGACGCTTTTCAAAAATTATATAAAATTTTCTGTTAGCTAAATGTTGTCTCATTCGTACACACAAAGTTTATAAAATTAGGATCTGTCATTCCTAAAAAAAAATACAAAAAATGTTGTACTGAAAATTGAGTCAACTTCAATTTCTCCATACAAAACGCTGATTTCATAGGTAAGCACCTAATATAACAGATATATATTATGTGTGTGATGTCGCTGTTTCTGGTTTCCACGACACAGGGTATTCTAATGTGGTGACAGATACAATGTATGTGCCTATATATAATAGATTAAATTTATGTTTTATCGGGAATTAAAAAAAATATGTTTTCATTGGTTTTGGAATTTATTAACAGCCATTAGCTTGTAAATTTGGTGGAAATAAACGTAAACGGAGTCTTATAAAGCTTTAAGTGACAGCTCGTGTCAAACGTCCATTTGCAAGCGATTGAGATAGTTATTCTAGATACTGAATGAGGCTACTTCATTGCCTCACAATTTTTTCGGTACATTGAGATAATCAGAAGCTATAGAAGACTCTAAGAGAGACAGACGAAGGGTAAGCAACTCACTGCTCTTAAAAACAACATAATAGTTACAGTCAGACAGAAGCATTGCTTCTGGCGCCACCAGGGATACCCTGTCGTGGAAACTAGAAACAGCAACGTCTCAAAAACGTAAACATTCAAGACCTGAGCTTCTATTTTTCTAGAATTCCGTACCCGAAGTATGCTGAACGGGACCCTATTACTAAGCCTCCGGTGTCCCTCTGTCTGTTTGTCTGTCCATCCGTCAGCGAGCTGTATCACATGAACTGCAACAGGTAGAGAGTTTAAATTTTCACAGAACGTGTAATTCTGTTGCCGCCACAGCAATTATAATAATAATACCTTGGACACTATATACACACATTGATCTAGCCCTAAACTAGGATTCCCTGTATCTTGGGTACTAGACAACGATACACATACTTATATAGATAAATATTATACTTATATTGATAAACCACCATGCCTAGGGTACAAACATACGTTCTCATCAAACAAATATTGGCCCGCACCGGGACTCGAACCCGGGACCCTTGGCTTCGTAGGCAGGGTCACTGCCGACCCGGCCATTCTGGAAGTCGTATAATAAATAAAGAACTACACGAGATTTTATAACTTAAATAACTTAATATAGAAAATTATATCAGATTCAAATATGATCGTAGATTTCGCGGATTATCACTTGGTGGTGGCGCAATGGTTTGATATCGGTTGCGCAATCATTAAGTTTATTCGAATTCACGTTCAGACATAACATTATTTTCTTTTTCGTTTATTTTTAATAATTACAGTGTTTAAGTTTTCTTGAACGATGGTACCGAACCCTATGTGTGCGAGTCGGACCCTCACTTGGCCGATTTTTTTTAACTACTTCTTATACTTTACAGAACGTGACTATGATGGCGTCCTTATGTTTTCCTGCAGCTCTAATCACGCGTTTACTCGTAGAGTGACATTAAATATTATTTTCATAATTCATAATTTTTTTATTGTACACAAATAATTATATTGACAAGATATACATTAAAATAGTGTACAAAGGCGAGCTTATCTCTAACAAGAGATCTCTTCCAGCAAACCATGTCAGGATGAGATAGGTTAATCACAGAGCACGGGTAGACCGATGTGTACAACATACCTTAAATTACAACTCAATAAACTACATACATAAAATATACATCCCAAATATAAATAAATATTAAATATATATATATATACACAGTCAGGTCATAAGTTCTGTCACACAATAAAAACTTTTGAATTTAGAACGCTGGCCACAAAAAAGTTTATTGAATTCGAATTTCGAATTTTTCATGAAAATAAAAATGTATACTTTTTAGAATTTTCCTCATTATTAAATATGGAGTGGACACTTAAAGAAGACCGTGTCGCAGTTATTGCGTTGCATCGTTGCGGTTACGCGCCAATTCAGATTTTCGACTTACTGAAAAATTTGAATATAAACAAAAGATTCGTTTATCGTACCATAAAACGATACAATGAAGATTCTAGTGTAGATGACAGGTCAAGAAGTGGTCGCCCTCGCTCTGTTAGGACTCCAGCAGTGATAAAAGCTGTGAAGGCGCGAATTCAATGAAATCCCATACGTAAGCAGAAACTGTTGGCCCTTCAGATGGGGTTAAGCAGGACCACAGTGAAAAGGGTGTTAAATGAAGACTTAGGGCTAAGGGCATATCGAAGAAACAGGACATCGTTTGGACACTCGTTTAATGGACCTGAGACTGAAGAGATGCCGCGCTTTGTTGAAGCGGTCCGCGGGAAAAAAGCATCGGGAAATTCTTTTTTCGGATGAAAAAATTTTCACCGTGGAAGAGAGCTACAACAAACAAAATGATAAGGTGTACGCACACAGCAGTGAAGAAGCGAGCAACCGTATTCCGCGTGTCCAACGAGGTCATTTTCCATCCTCGCTCATGGTTTGGTTGGGAGTCTCTTATTGGGGCTTAACTGAGGTACATTTTTGTGAGAAAGGCGTAAAAACGAATGCAGTTGTGTATCAAAATACAGTCCTCAAGAACCTTGTGGAACCTGTTTCTCATACCATGTTTAATAACAGGCACTGGATATTCCAACAAGATTCTGCGCCAGCTCATAGAGCGAAAAGCACACAAGACTGGCTGGCGGCGCGTGAAATCGACTTCATCCGGCACGAAGACTGGCCCTCCTCCATTCCAGATTTGAGTCCGTTAGATTACAAGATATGGCAACACTTGGAGGAAAAGGCCTGCTCAAAGCCTCATCCTGATTTGGAGTCACTCAAGGCATCCTTGATTAAGGCAGCCGCCGATATTGACATGGACCTCGTTCGTGCTGCGATAGACGACTGGCCGCGCAGAATAAAGGCCTGTATTGAAAATCGCGGGGGTCATTTTGAATAAACTTATTACCATAAGAATCTATGTTTTATTAAGTTCATTTTGCTATATAAATGTTTACATAAATAATAAACATGTCTAAATTATTTCATATTGCACATGTGACAGAACTTATGACCTGACTATGTATATATATATATATATATATATAAATACTACGTATATTTCTAAAGAGAAAGGAAGTGCTTCTTCACGCGACTTTTAAAGATATTGAGAGTAGGACTATCCCGGATGGTGCAGGGGAGTGCATTCCACAACCGAATAGCCCGGAGTCTAAACCCGTGCTCGTAAGTAGCGGTGTTATGTTGTGGAGTCGTGAGTATAGACACTGTGTGGGTCCTCGGAGGCCTGCTGGAAGAAACAAATTGAAAACAGTCTCGTAGGAGTGGATTCCGCAAAATGTTTAAGAGGAGGTTGAGGATGTGAGAATCCCGACGAAGACGGATCGGAAGCCACTTCAAGTCTTTGCGATGCTGTGATACATGCTCGTATTTGCGCAGCCCGAAGATAAACCGAATCCCGAGATTTTGAAGTCGTTCGAGTTTGTTCAGTAATTAACTTAATATTATGTTTAAAGTCCTAAGGTCAGCAGTCAGTACGTGAATATGCAATAACTCTGTAGTCACGCTGCACCGAGGAAAACATTACTCGTCGCATAATTCATCGATTACTCTCACGAATCGATAGTTTATTTTATCGTTGGATGAGTATTGCAATAATAATAATAATGAGTAAGAAATTGTCACTTTGTTGTGTTCCTTTGTTACTTCCGATGGTAATGTTTTGGGAAGTTGTCCAAGTCGTTGTTGATGCATTATTGAAGTGAACTTTGAACTCTGGGCCTTATGCGGAATCGAATAAAACCGATTCATGTTTGATTGAATATATTTTTGGCTTATTATTTACGACGCCGTCTACATTAGGAAGTGTTTTTAATAGAAGTTTATGTGACTGATACATAATGCCTAATTATGTACAATTACATACACTAGTTTATCTACACACATGTTATAAGCTCTCTTTGATGTGTTCAGGAACCGCATGTTCGACCGGCATTGTGGCATTGATAATTGCTCTGCACTTGTTTAGCTTGTTCAGTAGTAACAACTTCACAGACAAACTAGGGGCGGCACGCAGGCGGGCGTCGGCGTTCGACATTTTAATGTCATATAAATTTGACAAATTTTTGTACATTATGGTCATAATGTACAAATTTTCAGATAAGAAATTAGTTTTTACCTAATAGTTTTAAATTATGCTGGTCTTAACGTGCGGTTTTTAGACGCTGTAAAGAGGGTTTATGATACGTGTGTAGATAAAGTTCTTATCATAATTTAAGGGGTTTTTGGCAAATTTATATCTTGTTTATAAATATCGGTTGATCGACCATCCGCCCCGAAACTTTCTCACTTTAGACCAAATTTTGGACTACAATAAGATAATCAAATGCATCTTGGTGATGTCTAAAATAGAAATCACATTTTTTTATCTAAAATAGGCAAAATATGCTAAAATCTGGCCTTCGCATACGAAAGATTTAAACGCGTTCACTGAACTTTTATATTTGAACAGTTGCTTAAATTCTTGTTTTGGTAAAGTAATTATATATTCGGTAACATAAAGTTTCAAGAATTATTCAATCCAACTATCTGAAGTGATTCTCACTGCTGGCCTCCATATCTTCAGCACTCTCCCGCCAAAGACCACTGATGCTTTTGTAAAACGTTTGGACATTTCCCAAAAACAAATATATTGATTCACTCAAACAATACGTTACAAGAGAATATAACATTCTCACGCATAATACGTCACAGGGTCGTTAACAAGAGTCGTTACAGATGAACAAACAGGTCATAAACTGCAACTCTCAGGTTATAAAATCAGTGAATTCCGAAAACTGTCTGGTTTTTATCGCTGTCTTGTTACACATTCTGCATTCGTTGTTCTAAGTGCATTTTATTTTATGGCCTCGGCTAATGGCATTTAAGGCGATTCTCACACTGCCCCGCACTACGCTGCATGTTGCGTTTTGACGCACCCACGCGCGTACTTGCGGGAGTGCAGATCTGCATCATCGTGCGGGTTTTTCACGCACTCACGCGCGTAGGTGCGTTTTGTAGATTCACGCACGGCGGCTCTCATTTCATTCAAAGCCGTTCTCTGTCTTCCAAAATCACGCGCGGCACTGCGGGCTCGGTGTGCCATACCTTGCGTTTCGCCCCGCACCCACGCGCGGGGGTGCGTGTTTCTCCGCTTGTACGTGCGTGATCTGCATGAACGCGCGTGGATGCGTTTTCAGTGTGTTGGACTGTGCGTGTTTTCTATACAAACGGAGATACTTGCAAGCAACGGAAGAACACGCATTCACGCATGATGCAGCGTGGCGCGGGGCAGTGTGAGAATCGCCTTAAGTGTAGCGGAGCGCATTCCCTTACGAATTAGGCGATTCTCACACTGCCCCGCGCCACGCTGCATCATGCGTGAATGCGTGTTCTTCCGTTGCTTGCAAGTATCTCCGTTTGTATAGAAAACACGCACAGTCCAACACACTGAAAACGCATCCACGCGCGTTCATGCAGATCACGCACGTACAAGCGGAGAAACACGCACCCCCGCGCGTGGGTGCGGGGCGAAACGCAAGGTATGGCACACCGAGCCCGCAGTGCCGCGCGTGATTTTGGAAGGGCGTGACGTGTGTGAGAACGGCTTTGAATGAAATGAGAGCCGCCGTGCGTGAATCTACAAAACGCACCTACGCGCGTGAGTGCGTGAAAAACCCGCACGATGATGCAGATCTGCACTCCCGCAAGTACGCGCGTGGGTGCGTCAAAACGCAACATGCAGCGTAGTGCGGGGCAGTGTGAGAATCGCCTTATACATCCAAAAGAGACCCGAATGGCCGAGTCGGCAGTAACCCTGCCTACGAAGCCAAGGGTCCCGGGATCGGGTTCCGGTGGGGGCAAATATTTGTTTGATGAGAACGGATGTTTGTACCCTATCTAAGTACAATATTGTATGTTTATCTATCTAAGTACAATATTTTACTATATAAGTATGTGTATTCGTTGTCTAGTACCCAAGATACAGGGAATCCTAGTTTGGGGCTAGATCAATAGTATTATAATGCTGTCGTGAGCTGTTTTTGGAACCGCAACATTTCAGCAGACTTGTGCCTTATAGGTATTGTGGTATATATATACCACAATATATAATATATAACGGTATATATGTGTGTGTGGTGACGTAAGGATCGACTAAAGGAATCTGAAGCTGCTCCCGAGTCATTGCTTGAACCTATGCCAATCGAACAAGAGATGTCGCATTTAGTTATCTAGTTTTGATGTCTTTAGAATTCCAGGAACTCGTTACGAGATCGCCCACGGTGGCTTGCTACCGCTGGGATTACTTACTAGTTACAGTATTCACAAAATAAAGGCCCCGTGACAGCTTCCGTGTCACTGACGTAATAAGGCTGAATTCAGTTTGGGCCACCGGGCCTTTTATAAGGGTTCCGTAGAGAAACAAGGAACCCTTATAGTTTCGTCAGGTCTGTCTGTCCGTCCGTCCGTATGTCACAGCAACTTTATGCAGAAACTATTAAGACTACACATTTTAAACTTGGTATCTAGATGTTTTTTGTAAACCACCTTACGATTTATAAAAAAGGGGCTTTTTTTATCAAACCTATATATGACCGGACCCATCCGAAGTGGAAAAATATGTGTTCCCCCCTCTAACTTTTAAAGAAAGTAAGAGAGAGAAAAATCTACTAAAAATATATGCTGTATATCTCAATACACACTTTCAACGAACATTGGTTTGAACAAAATAAAATAAGCAGTTTTTAAGATATAAAACATTGATTAAAAACAGCAAAAGTAACTTTGTCATTCATACAAACACTATGAAAAACAAACATATTACATAAACAAATAATAAAACAAAGTTACAAGACAAACATCCAGTCACATAATTACTTGCTACAACGGAATCCTACACGGGCGAGTCCAACTCGCACTTTGCCACTTTTTTTGTGACAACTGTAAGACTAGTAATCGACCAATAACAACATGTTTTCCGTACCTATGCCAACCGAACAAGAGCTAAATTTAATTATTTAATTTAAATTTTATCTTTATTTTTATCGGAATTTTAATTAATGTAACTTATGTGATACCTAATTGAATGATGTAATTAATTAATTTATGAATAATTGCCAATTTGATGCACGTTACTGAAATTTTTATTGTAAAATATCTAGCATTTTAATGGGCTTGTGTTTAAACGATTACCAAAAACGCACCTATTTTACTACCAATAAATTCGAAATGACTGCCAGAATGGATAAATGTCCACCAAATTGTGTTTGGATAAATCATCACCAAACTTCTTTTTATGTTTTGTGTACTTAAGTTTATGTTTTAAGTATTTTTTGTTGTTCTTACATGTTCAACCTAACACGAAGAATAAAGGGGGCTTCTCTTCGCTCACCCCCTTTACCCTTCACCTAAGCTACCGCAGTATTTTGCCCTGATATTTTTTGCAACTTTTGGTGTTCATTTATCCATTTTGGGTAGGAAAAATATATTTTGGTGATCATTAAATTTGTTGCCATTTTAATGTTGATTAATTGTGTTCCACCTCCCATATGTCGCTATATGTGTTTTCATACTTTGAAGAGCAGTCGGGAACCGTATTCTGTGCATGCTTTATAATGTAATTTTGTGATTGTTATCTGTTTTGTAAACAAAATAAATAAATAAGAGCTGTCGAATTTAGTTATCAAGTTTTGATGTGTTCAGAATTCCAGGATCTCGTTACGAGTGGCTTGCTACCGCTGGGATTACTTACTAGTTAAGACTAGTAATCAAGCAATAACTGAAAATATCTGCTAAAACAATGGGATTCCCATCAGACAGTCGCGTTTGTTGGAATCACGTGTTGATTATAATGTAGTGCAGCACGCAACCTAGATGGAAAGGTTGGCATAAATTGCTTGGAAGCTCTTGTGTTGCAGTTGATTGATACTATTGCCGGTGTTTTTTTCAATACCTTTAAATTATTTGTATTGTTTCAGCTATATAATAATAATTATAATAAGGGAAATATTAAACTGCACATCAAAATACTGATTTGAACAGCAAATATCCCTTATATTTGCTGCGGTAGCTTAGGTGAAGGGTAAACGGGGTGAGCGAAGCGAAGTCCCCATCATCCTTCGTGCTATGTTCAACATGTAAGAACAACAAAAAATACTTAAAACATAAACTTAAGTGCTCATTAAATATTTAAAACATAAAAAGTGTTTTTGCTGATCCTTTTTTGCTGCGCAAATCACTATTTTTGATGTGCGATTAAATACCAGCCCAGTTATAATAATACCTTGGACACTATTTACACGTCCTAAACTAGCCCCAAACTAGGATTCCCTATATCTTGGGTACTAGACAACGATACACATACTTATATAGATAAACAACCATGACTAGGGTACAAACATCCGTCCTCATCAAACAAATATTTGCCCACACCGGGACTTGAACCCGAGATCCTTGGCTTCGTAGGCAGGGTCACTGCCGAGTCGGCCATTCGGGTTAGAAATGAAAATTTTATCAAACATTTCACTAGAACTAGAACATATATGTACCACATATATGAACATATATGTATGTTATAATTCCCCAGGACTGGGATTTTTTCTGTGCCATCGCTACATTCTGGTTTCCATGACACACAGTACCCTGATTGTTTCAGTGAGGGGCCGCAGTAGCTATGTATGTGCCTATACAGGAGACATTTAATTAGCCGGCCATATTTTGGGGTATGGTAGTACCCATAATTACTTAACTTTCCCCAAGAAACATATGGTCGCAAACGAAAAAAGAATTTGGGTCTCCCATAGTAACTTGTATCAGCTGATTGGGTCAATGTACTGAGGAACCGAATATTTTTTCATTTGTAACCATAAGTTTCGTGGGAAAAGTTGTTCATATTGATAGGTATTATCATTCCCCAAAATATGGTCAGCGAATTAAATATCACCCTGTACATAAATGTTCATATTAAATATCACCCTGTACATAAATGTTCATATTTATACTAAAAAGTAATTCATCTTACACTAAACATATTTCATATTACTTGATTAGTGTAACATTACTCAGAATACAATTTGCGTCGAACCTGCTAACTTTGTTATGTCTCGTTGTAATAACACGATAACATTTTGTACGTGGCCTAACAATGAGATGCACTCACCGACACCGATCGGGCAACTGGTCCGGTTATCAGTTGGGCAACCAGTTGGTAGATACCTACACACAATGTGTCTGAGTCTGGTTGTATGACTTTTATGTAACTATGTGGTCGGGATTTGGTGTGTGTAACTGTAAATAAGAAGCCCAGGTGCTTATTGCAAGATATCAAACAAACTGAGGGATTTTTGATGAGGATAGGATATGATGTGACGACTTCTGTTGCGATGCGCGCGGGTTCGATCCCCTGCTGGAAATAAAGAAAAAAACACCAGGTCTTGGATGTTTTATATGTGTGTGATGTCGCTGATTCTGGTTCCCAAGTCACAGGGTATCTTAGTGTGGGGCCAGATGCAATATCTGTGCCTGTATATAAAATATTATTATATTAATATATTATATTGATATTTGAGCGAACCTCTTGAGGGTTCTGTACCCGCAGGGTGCCAAACGGGACCCTATTACTAAGCCTGCGCTGTCCGTCTGTCCGTACGTCTGTCCGTCCGTCTGTCACCGAGCTCTAACGGATCACCCGAAATAGGTAGAGAGCTGAAATTTTCACAGAGGGTGTATTTCTATTACCGCTATAACAACAAATAATGAAACATACCGGTTTTTATGAATTAAAAGAAGTACCCATACAAGAACTTATTGTTTTTATTTGTTTATCGGTGAAATCTGGACTCTCCCGATCTTATCGGAAAATATCTTTAATTGCTGTATTGTGCTTAGTTATTGGTCATTATACGATTGATAATTGCTCATTCGAATCATAATAAATAATTTTAAGTTTTTTATCATATTCTATTTCAGTAAATAAGGTTTCAATGAGCAATGAGTTTCGTTAACTTGACTACATCCAACTAGTATCATAAAATGTGAAAGTAGCGATGTTTGGATGTTTAGATGTTTCCTTGTTTGGTCCCTGATAACAAACTAACCTATTTTTAAAAGAGATCTAAAAATCAATTTTGTGCCTCAATCACGCTAAACGGTTGAACTGATTTGAATGAAAATAAGCACAGAGATAGTTTATTGTTATCCGACTGCACCAGAAAGCGGGTAACGTTGCCTTGGTAAATGATAGTTCCTAGGAACACGCCGACGAAGTTGCGGGCATCAACTAGTAATTCAATACATACAAACTAAATGCACAAAACTCTTTTTCAATGTTTCGATGTGCGGCCTTGACTTTACTCCTACTTAGTATTTAATATTTTGTTATTAAAAATCAAAAAGGTAAACTCGTACAAAATACTGTCCTTTTTCATTTTTCTGTTCAGTGGTATGGAACCCTTGTGCGGGTCCAACGGCCGACTCGCACTTGATCGGTTTTATTTTATTTTATTTATTTTAAGTAGATATTTAGAGAAAAACTTAAGTCCATAACGTCTATATAACAAACCCGCTATTATCGATCGCCACGTAAAAGTCTAGATTTGGTTTTTTTTTATTTATTTATATTTCTTTTTTAATACCCGCGCTGTTAAGGCTAAACTAATGGCGTATCATTTATTCAAATCGTTTCACCCACTGAGTAGTTACGAGAGAATCCAGGAACCATATATATGTGCATATAGGTCAAACACATAACCCTCCTATTTTCGCTTTCGGGTAAAAAAGGGACTATTTTAAGATAAGATAGTTAAAGAAATGATTGGAAGAAGAAAGACAGTTAAAGAAATGATTGGAATTATATTTAGTTAACTATACATGTGTATATTCCACGGTGAATAGGACCTGGCTCAGCATATGTTGCAAATAAATTATCTGCATCGCTGGTAATTCTGCCAGGACCCATTTCGTGGTTTGAGTGGAAGCCTACAATAAATATGTGACATGCTATGACTATGCTGCTTTGATAATTTTTATCTGTTTCTAACAGAAAGAAGTACCTATTCCGACATATTACAAATTGTGCCTATCATCAGACGAACTATTGCCAATATTCAAAAGCTTTCATAATGAATTCAAGATGGCAACATGACTAAACAACTCTTGGTGTTCTTACGGTGGGACCGAATTTATTTTTGCTGAGTCACTCGCGGAAAAAATGCAATGCTCATTGTCGACAAGAGTCATTGACACCTGGCCTGCGGGATTCTACCAACAAAATGACGAATCAATGACAATTAACTTAACAAAGCGGTCCACTTTAGGTATTTATCTCATATTTCTGCTATCCCTTGCCTATATTTATGGATGATTTTTTCACGGTGTTTCCTAGTGTAGGGCCAGAAGCAATGTGTGTGCCTGTATATAAATGTTTATGTTTATCATTCATATAACTAGTGGCTCTGTGAGCTGTAGACCTTGCGAGTGACATTTTTTTTAATAACATTTACAAACTTATGAATGCACCTGGTTACGTACATGGAGTATGAAAGTAGCCAAACATTTTGCGGTCTTAAACCCAATCTAATGACTTTTCACTAAAATTATATAACTTCTTACTCTCACGGTCTCTTAAATCCAAAGAAACCTCATTTGTTAAAATCCGTCAAGCTGTGACTGAAGCGGTTTTTAGAAATTTAAAAACCCCCACAACTCCGCCATTTTGAAAAAAATCCAAAAACTGAATCGACATTAAATCTATTTAATTATCGAAACTGCTCACAAAAAATCATGAGAATCTGTGCAGAAATGTGGCCTGTAGAGGAAAACATCCGCACACATATACGAAAGCATTTTTTCCGAATCCTGAAATGGAGACACTTCGCCCGCTTCGCTCGCTCGGTCAGTTATAAGAGGCTTGTGTTTAAACGATTACCAAAAAATTCGAAAATTTACTGCCAATAAATTCGAAATGACTGCCAGAATTAGTAAATGATCAACAAATTGTGTTTGGATAAATGAGCACCAAACTTCTTTATATGTTTTGTGCACTTAAGTTTATGTTTAAGTATTTTTGTTGTTCTTACATGTTCAACCTAAAACGAATGTTAAAGGGGGCTTCGCTTCGCTCACCCCCTTTACCCTTCACCTAAGCTATCGCAGTATTTTGCCCTGATATTTTTTGCAACTTTTGGTAATCATTTACCAATTTTGGGTAAGAAAAAAATATTTTGGTGAACATTGTATTTGTTGCCATTACAAAATACCTTAATTACCTACCTAAAACAATAACCAAACACTTATTAAACTAGTGGTTCTGTGAGAGCAGTAGACCTCGCTTTATTCAAATTTCAAGCTTATAGGTCTGCAAGAAATACATTAGAATTGTAATGATAATCAATGATGAGTCAGTCAGCGACAAAATGACGAAACTGTGAACGGCTGTCGTTTCCAATCTTTTTTTTTAGGAATTTTAGGAAATTGCCTATTTAAATTGTGGCCTATTAGTCGCAGAAAATTCAGGTGTCTAGCTTTATCTACAACATAGTTACAGGGGGGTCGAAAGTACCCCGAAGTGCTTCGCCCTCCCCTCCCCATTTTGTTTTTTTTTCGCATTGTAGAAGGAAATTTGAGGGCACACTAACACTTTCTCTGAAATTTGATTGAAATCCGTCGATAAATAACGCTAGAGCAAACTTCCCCCCTTTTCCCCCCTATTTCGTACCGTTCGTAGTCTTCGCGTCATTGTCAGTGAGCCGCAATCTTTATAGGAGAATCGGGCCCCTGGGACCTGCATAATAATGAGGCTTTTTTAATTGCAATGTATATATATGTCGTAACCATATCGTAAAATTTACCATATCATGAAATGGCCAACCATGGTTGAATTAGACCTGTTATTGAACGAAGAAATCTTTTAGGGAAAAACACTGCGGTAGCTTAGGTGTACACTTAAGGGCGAGCGCAGAGAAGCCCCCAAATAGTCTTCATGTTAGATTGACATATACATAAACCAAAAAAAAATTACTACTGAATAAAAATGCTTTTAAAAAGATCAACCCTTCATGTTTCATCAAATTCAACCCTTCCTGACCATTTCATGAAATGGCTATAACATATATATTATACGTATATACACATATGAAATGAATGAACATAAAACCTAAGGCGGGACAAGACACAGATAAATCAAACTCGGACAAGAGCTGCAGGATTTTAATCTGTCATTTTAGTTCGTTCGTGTTGACCCCATCAGAACTGCACAGACTGGTTTTATAATCTGGTATTTTTCTAATATTGGACCCAAATCCCCTGATCGACTTTTTGATAAGTAAAGGGTATTCTTTGCAGAAATGAATAATGACTAATGTTCATGGTGTTTCTGCAAACTTGTGTGGCTTTCGATGTTCACATTAGCATGTGGTGCACAGTGTGTTTTTGAAATCACCCATCTTTTAGAAAATTGTTTAATATTATTAACTTTCCTCAAATCATAACAATACAACGACATTGTAGTTTGTCTTTGCTATGTAGTCTCAACAATGCAGTTATGGGTTTGGTAGGTAACGTAGGCTGTGCATGTAAGCGTTCGTTTCGTACGATTGGCGCACTCGTATTCGGAACGCACCTGTGTGCGCGACAGACACCGAGCGTACGCCCCGGGCCGGTTTTTCACGCGTTCATCGGACACATCAATTGAACATGTTACCGAGGATATCAATGTGATCAGACATACTTTTTTACAGTCTTTCCGGGTCAACACTGCGATAGCGGTCATTGACTCTATAACTGTATGATCGTGATTGGTTTAGCGATACTTACTTATTGTCGTTTAGCTTATTTTGGTTGCGGTCTTCGACCGTTACCCATGGTAACGACCGATCGTTATCACAATTTTTATCATGTACGATTTGCAGTAGCAGTCGGCTCAATGACCGCTATCCCAGTGCTAACTGTTATCTTAAGACTACATAAGTAATTATTAGTTTTTTTTATTTTTATTGGTTACATTAAAAATTTGTGCCATTACAGCAGATGCCAAATCGACACAAAACACAACATATTTACAAGATAAGATAGTTACAATTCAATTAATGTCATTCAATTCAAAATACATTACATTTATATAAATACAGATTCAATCAAATCCAGTTTCAAAGATGATATAAATGAAAATTCAATTCAATTCCATAATTCAGGGACAACCCTGATGATCCACACACATCCACAATCATCCATTAATCTCACAGAACTTGCCACATTCTCGCACGATATCCCTCCAAGCATCACCAAACAGATAATTCAGTGGTTCTGCAGCCAACAGGGCGTTGAGGGTGTACCTACCGTACCCGCACAAGCGGAAACTGCCGGCGCGTCACTATGCAGTGCGTGCCGCCCGCTAGCAGCTGGTGCCTGCGCGCTCGTAGGTAGTTGTCTAGTACGAATGCCAACGACGAGCGCTGCGCAGTCACTGTCGCCTTGCAACAATCGACACACAGTCAGTTGTTCGGTGTTACGTCTCACCTCTAGTGAGTTAAATCCAAGCACATCCAATATAAAAACGGATGGCTAAAGGTAAGGGTAGTACCCAAATTGTATCTTGTATAGATATCGTAAGAAAGCTTTATGTACCTTCTCGAGCATAAGGACGTATGAGCTTTCGTGTGGATTCCAAACAACTCAGCTGGATTCAAGTTTTGTGCTCACTAGTGCCGTGTAGAGAAGCTGGACCACACCCAGATTATGGAATATCTTACTATTCCGAATTACAATCCCTAATCTTTTAAAGGAATCCTCGGCCAAAGTACTCATGTGCTCATGGAATGTAAGTTTAGGGTCGAACGTAACACCGAGGTCCTTCATCGAATACACTCGAGTCAAAGACTCCGTGCCGAGTGTATACGTCGTGCTAATACACCGAGGAGAACTCGTATGCAATCCTCACCACTATTGAATAGGAGTTTTTTGTTCGCACTCCTCTATGAACCGCAGCTAGATCTTCCTGTAGTAGCCTACAATCATCCTCTGACTTCACGGGAAGTACCAGTTTCAGATCATCCGATACAGGAGGCATTTAGCATGTTTTAGCTTAGATTCAAGGTGATTTCTTCATGATAAAATAACAACGGGTCAAGAATAGAGCCTTGGCTAGCGTCCGACCGTGTGTGGTCCCGGCTGGGCCTCAAAACAGCCGTGTCGCAACTCCAATAGCACACAATTTCTTCATTGGGGCGTCGTTATCGACTCTACGTTATCTTATCATGTTCCATAGATTGCCGGAATAGTTCCTCAAGTTTTGTCGGATTTCAGAAGCATCCTGTACATAGTTTTGTATTCACATTATAAGGTTTGGATGTAAAAGTCATACCACAGGTCAGGTCCACGTGCGCTCGTAATATGCAAGAGCGTATAATGAGAGTTGTTATTAAAGCTAATGAATGCTGTTTTCCTTACTATTGTTCTGATCATACTAATTTAGTTAAAGTGGGCAAATTTGAAAATCCCCGCGACGCGACCAGTTGAATCCACAGAAAATATTAGTTAAATCCTTGGGTCTTGGATGATTGATTATAAAGGTTGTAGTTTTGTAAAGTGTCGCCTGACTAAGGGACGATACGTACACCGCTTGTAACGAACTGCCATGTTAAATTTGTCCTGAAATGACCGCAACATGCGGACACGCCCAGCCGGTCCAGAGAGTCCGGTATTTCGTGAGGAGTAGCAAGCGATAGAGGGCCACAATTTAACGATTTTAAGCTATTTTACACAATATTTTTTGTTTCCATGTCGTATAAATAACCACGCCTGAGTCGTTTGATGACCCGAATGGCCGAGTCGGCAGTGACGCTGCGGACGGTCCCGGGTTTGAGTCCTGGTGGGGGCAATATTTGTTTGATGAGAACGGATGTTTGTACTCTAGTCATAGTTGTTTATCTATCTAAGTATAATATTTATCTATATAAGTATGTGTATCGTTGTCTAGTACCCAAGATACAGGGAATCCTAGTTTGGGGCTAGATCAATGTGTATAAATAGTGTCCAATGTATTATTATTATTATTATTATTATTATCATCGAACCTACTCACAAAAATTCACGAGAATCAATCTTCTCTCGCTTCGCGCTCGCTCGGTCAAAAAGGCTACTGATTAATCAAACTCAAATGTCATTTTGAAAGAGGTCGGTATTGAGCTTGAAATACAGAATAAAACCTCTGTTTAAGAATATGTTTTCAAGACATTAGGTATAGGTAGCCTTATAGGTGTAGGCGACTGTATGGAAATGTTTATTTTATTACTGTAAAAGAATCACATCGACCTTTTTCAGTGGCGGATTGTTATTAAATACTTTGATTAAAATATACAACAGTGCACCTCACTGTAATGCAATAATAACCTTGGAGAGTCACAATGAAGTCACGAATCGAGTCACGCTCAATTCTTTATCTGTAAAATTAATCCAGATCTTGGAATTTAAATCGCTTTAGAAAAAATCACCAAACAGAACAACGCTTTAACAAGCAACGTACAGATCGGTTAACTAAAGCTGACACGCTCACATTACTAGTGCAATTTCTCTATAATTTATGTTTAAAAATGAATGATTTTATTCTAACCTCGAAATAGGTAAACAGTCATAATAACGCGCGTCGATAGACATGCAAAAAGATCACTCTATATTTATAAGCAGTAGCAAGAACAAAACATTAACTGTCTACATTATACTCATAAGTTTGACCGCGCGGGAGAGAGACAGACAGACTATTGATGATGCCCATGCAGTGCAACTAGGGAATTCGATCCCGGGATCGCCGCTCATTGTTTGGGATTCAAGTTGTGAAATCCCGGGATTTTCGGGAAATGAAATAAAACAACAATACGGCGCGTGCAGTCATTGCAAAGCCCATATTGCTGTTTTTAGGTTTATTAATTTTATTTGTATTTGAGCAAAATACTATTTTAAATAATAAATAAAGAAATAAAGTACATATTGATCTCGCAAAGATTTTTTCGTTAATTATGATTATAGTTATTATTGTGTTTGTGTAAATTTTAAGTACCTATGTTTAATAATTATTGTAACTTTGTATGACTGATTGCTGATTGAGTAATAATATCTAGGTTTTATATTTATATGCTTAAATACAAAATCTAAGTCGCTTCACTACCTACTCAATGGAAAGGTTTGTTACCTACTATTAAAGTTTTGTGATTTATTGATTGTTTTAATATTATAATTACCTATCGATATTTATTAATAGCAAATGATTACCTAACACTAACATATTAATAACCATATATATCTATTATCATATTATTTCCTAAATATTGGATGCTTACCTATGAAATTGGCGAATTTTTCTTACAGATTCAGGAGTTCATAATTCGAGTAATTTAATAGCAATTTCCAGTTTTTTTTATTGTTTTAAAATTAATTTGAATATTTTACATCTACTTATTAAATTTTCTTTTAATTTTCAGTTTGATAGCTAAAATGTTATCTTCAAAATCAGTGCCTCCTAAATGTCATCCATTTTCATGATAATATTAGTAATATTTTTTTACAGCTGACACTTTTCAAAAATTATATAAAATTTTCTGTTAGCTAAATCTTGTCTCATTCATACACACAAAGTTTATAAAATTAGGATCTGTCATTCCTACAAAAAATACAAAAATGTTTGTACTGAAAATTGAGTTAACTTCAATTTCTCCATACAAAACGCCGATTTCATATGTAAGGACCTTATAGTAACACGCACATTGCCGTGGCGGCAATGCCATGTGTAGCCTGCGTACCTCCCTTGTCCCAGGAACCATGGGCCCACCCCGTGGAGACATTCGTCGCGCGGCTGGTACGGCGCATGTACGATTGCGCCGACAACAGCCGCCACGCACATCTCCACGACATTGCACGCATCACGCACGACCGCCCGAAGGCAGACCACTCCCAAGAGAGTTGCTGCTCATCCCACTGTCGCCAGTGTAAGCCCGCAGAAGAGGGCGAAAGCATGGCACAGTGAAGAAGAAGAAGCTCCCGCACCGTTGTCGCCAGTGTATGCCAATAGACGGCGAAAGCACGGCACAACGAAGGCCACGCGAGGCCCCTGACAAGTAGGGGCCACCCAAGACCGGGGGGGACGTTACCCCCCGAGTTGACGCCGCGGGCATGAGGCAACCATAAGTCCTCGACCCCGCAACCGAAGTGGTTCTCACGCTGCGCGAGAACACACTCCGCAGACCACGCACGGCGAACCATGGGAGGGCAGAGTTTACCTCGGTATAGTTGCAATCAGTCAGTAGTCTATTCTGCGAATGTCCTGACGAAGCCATGTTTTTTTGACATTTGTAATAAAAAATATTGCAATGTAGGTAGGCAATAATGAACCAATAGTAAAATAAAGTATTAAACGGAGAATAAGGTTTATAAGGACGACCTCTGTGGCGTAGCGGTTGTGGCTCTGCCTACTATTATGCGTGAGGTCCCGGGTTCGATCCCCGGCTCGGGGTAAAAAAATCAGGTCTTGGAAGTTTGTATGAGTGTGACGTCGCTGTTTCTGGTTCCCACGATGCAGGGTATCCTAGTGTGGGGTCAAAAGCAATGTTTGTGCCTGTATGTAAATGTTTCTGTTTTACATAAGAATGTCTGAAAGGTTTAATAATAATTCCATGTAATCCCGACCTATATCTTTGGAGGCGATTTTGGCTTAACTTATAGGCTATCCCGACGCCAGGATCCATACGATCCAATTACATTTTATTGGTAATTCCTCCATTACGACGTTGTTAAGTTATACAACAAATTATTACAATGATTAACCAGTTAAGTGAGTTAAATCATGATGAGTCGTATATTAGCTTTATACGGAGGAAAAAGCACGTTCCAGGTAAACTACACTATTGCTGTTCAACTATCCACCCAATTACTCAAGAAATAGGAATGGTGCAAAGTCTGAAAGGTGTGGGTTAGCTAGGTCGGTATTATCATGATGAAAAGTCGTGTACGAATGCGATAAGTGAGGGTAACGCCTAAGCACGACTCTTCCTTGTTTTTACTGAAGCCCGGATGTTAAAATGCTACTCAAATTTTGATACGACTTAAATTCCCTATTATAGATAGGCAACAAATATAATGATCACCAAAATATTTTTTTCCTACCCAAAATGGATAAATGAACACCAAAAGTTGCAAAAAATATCAGGGCAAAATACTGCGGTAGCTTAGGTGAAGGGTAAAGGGGGTGAGCGAAGCGAAGCCCCCTTTATCCTTCGTGTTAGGTTGAACATGTAAGAACAACAAAAAATACTTAAAACATAAAATTAAGTGCACAAAACATATAAAGAAGTTTGGTGTTCGGGTGTACCTACTAGTAGGTATTGGTAGGTCTACCAATACATTCGTAGTAAAATAGGTGTGTTTTTGGTAATCGTTTAAACATAAGCCATCTTCATTTCCAAGCCAATTCATAGATATCTAGGCAAGAGCAATAAAACTAAACTGTACTTACAAGGACTTTAAAAATTGATTTCTTCCACTTCAGTCCACATAGTTTTTCTGTTATCTACTTTGGGATTTCATCTGGAAAAATCGATGGCTTGGTAAAGTACCTAATTCGGTCATTTTGGTGGCACGGCTAAATACCCCTTTAGGGTGAGGCCACACGATGCGGTGCGGCACCGCACGCCGCGTGAAACCGGGCGAGACGGAGTGGGGCGGGGGGAGGAGGACGGGAGGGGAGTCGCCGACGTCTATTGATAATGGATCCCAATGTGATTATTATCGCCACAATCAAAATCGAAAAGTCCAAAAAACTATGGCAAGTCGTCAAAAAATAGCTCAATTAATTAGCTGGGTCAATAAACAACAACAGAGTCGCAAACTCGAGCACAAGAAACGTCTGAACGGTACAAGTTGCATGCGCACACTGATTTTACCGGGCAGTGTGAACGCGGCCTATGCGCCTTATCTGACACCAATCACGTGCAAGCTAATTTTGTCAGTAATAGCTCGTTATTGTGAATGTAAGTATATTTTAAGGTGCCGTGATCCCTTAGGTGACGTGACGTGACGTGACATCGATCTGACAAAGGTCACGTTTGCAAGGCATGTCCTTTTGGGCACCCGATCCTTCAATTCCGATTGGGTAGAACATGCCATGCCAGATCGAAGTCACGTCACGTCACGTCACCTGAGTGGCCACGATGTGCAACAACGTCAAAGTTGACCCTCTACTTCAAGTCTGTCCTAACTTAACAGCTGATTGGCGAAACCGCAGCGTCTGTGTAACCTAATAATAATGTGTTTTGGACTTATACAATGCGCTGCGCATGCGCAATGCAGCAGTACAAAAATGCAATACTTAACGATTAGAGTTATGTAATGTTAGTATAGTTCTTTGCTGTGCTCTATCTAGCGCCGGCTGAGAAACTGATGAAGACATCAGAGGCAACTGGCATGCAGAATGCAACAGAGAATTGTAGTCGTATTTGAAGAGGTGATAAGTGGCAATATCTCGACTTGTCACATTAGATTCTCGGAAACGTTCAAACTGAAAAACTTAAACTGTATATGTATATGTATTTTTATTTTTATATATATTTTATATATGTATATATATACTTGTTTTTGATGATTGATTATTTTCTTTTCTTTTCTTTTGTAACACATTTACTTATACATTTTCAATTGAATTACGCCTAACATATGAAAAAAGATCGTCTTGCGCCGGGGACACTAGTTGCTATTAGCGTCCTAATTCTACTTAGCAGCTGTCAAAATGTATAGAATATGTCAAACTTAGTTTTGACTGTGTGAGTAACGCGCTGATTGCAATTGTTATTTTTGGTGCAGGTGAATCTAAATTATTGAAATTGTGTGTCAGTCCCTCCTCTGTATGATCCCCACGATACAGGCTTGCCTAGTGTGGGGATCACAAGTACTGTTTTTGTTCAATCTTAATTTTACACATAAATCGTAACATAATATTTAAAATATAGTTAAAATTGTTTGATTTTTGTGAAATAAATAAATATTTGATTTGAAATATTTAAACATAAACAAACAAAAAATTCATTCATTGCTTCTGGCCCCAGGCTGTGATACCCTGTGTCTTGGGAACCAGCCACAGTGATGGCACACTCAAGTAAAAAAAAACCTGATGCTAACATCGAAGACCCGCGTTTTTTTTCTCTCATACCAGCCGGAAAGTCAAGCCCGGGACCTCTCGCATGCCTGGGAGTCAAAGCCTCGAGAGGTCTTAACACTAAAATCGGGTTAAAACTAATTGGAAGTCACTACTATGTATAATTAATCGCATCATGTCACTAACTAAACACAGGGTCCTTTGTTGTACCAGGCAAACCACTCCCATACTCTTTTTTAACCTCTACGATTTGTACAATCTTTACTCGGCTATTTAAGATCTTAATCAAACCTTAACAAAACCAGGTTCACAAAAAATCCTAACCTACAAATATTAATTAATTATAATGTAGCGAAACTCACAGTTTTTCTTCAAGCTTATCATTCGACGCCTTCCCCGAGTGCTGGCTCTCGGCATCCATATCCTTGACCTGCGAATCAAATAATATTGAAAGATTAATAACAAGACAAAATACAGTTTCACAACGGCGGCGACGGTGACAAAAATCCAACTCTCTCTCTAGAAACCGCGAGGTAATCTCGCCAAAAAAATTGTCGCAGTGCGTAAAACTATATTTAATGAATATTGCCAAAGAATATTTATAAAATCTCTGCACCTTTTTACCAAACCAACCGGAAGAGGCGCGAAAACACAGCACACGTTTTGTTGCACCTAAAACTCTCTGCAGTACCTTCATCTGATTAGTTATTCGAACCATGTTTGGACACCGACTAGCGACCTAGACGTTCTAGTGATTTTATTATTTGCCAACGTTGAACTATTGAGAGTATTGAGACCAAGCAAATGACTGGTGCATCGATGCATCGGCACAGCTACACGCATTCTGTCCGAGATTCAATAGACGAGTACTAAATCGATATTAAGCCTTATCCGATGATCACTCCATCAGCTCTTAAAATTAAGGTCGGGCTCTAGAGTAGGCTTCAGTTATTATCGGAGGCTCCCGAGTTGAATGTACTACTCTTTTCCGGCTATCATTATCGCTATTGGTCCTGCTCTGCATAAACTATTATGTCTGCTTGATGTTTACATACAGAACTATAACGTATAAACACGTTCAGCGCCAGTGTATCTTTAATGATACACCATAGGGTGCTTTCTCACAGGCCAGTGTATACCTATAATTTTGTAGTATTTTAAGAAAAGCCCCATATTTTCTTTATTTTTAAAGATATTTACACCACAAAAACACAGGCACATTCTCCAGGGCCAACGCTTTTGAATGTACTAAAATGTATGAAACTGTGTATATTGTGGGATACACCGGCCTCCGAAGTCGGGCAGTGTGGTGTATCATTAAGGATACACGGGCCTGTGACAAAGCACCCTATGGTGTATCATTAAAGATACACTGGCGCTGAACGTGTTAATGTACCCACCGAGGGGGGTATAGCCTCGACCAATATATAAAGAATCACGAAATTCTTGACTATTTAATAATTGCCACGTAAATCGAGGATCGTGGACAATCAATAATATAACGTTTATATGCGACGCAAAAAGTCGCATCCTCTAGTTTAGATAAATGTTTAATTTTACTTATTTTTAACCCTCGTCGACCAAAAGAGGGATGCTATAACTTTGAAGCGTGTGTTGGTGTGTCGTTGCGTCTGTATGCCTGTGCCTGGCACCCTACCTATTGCTCAATCGGTCGGAGGAATTTTTATGCGGTTTTCTATAAATATTGGTAGACTTCCCTGCCATCGTTTTTAGGGTTCCGTACCCGAAGGGTTCCAAACGGGACCCTATTACTAAGACTCCGCTGTCCGTCCGTCCGTCCGTCCGTCCGTCTGTCACCAGGCTGTATCTCAAGAACCTAGCTAGCTAGAGAGTTGAAATTTTCACAGATTATGTATTTATGTTGCCGCTATAACAACAAATACTAAAAAACAGGATAAAAGAAATATTTAAGGGGGCTCCCATACAACAATTCTTTCAATACCACATACAAACTTATGTATGCACCTGGTTACGTACATGGAGTGTGAAAGTAACAGCACCAATAACTTTGTAAACAATATTTTGCTGTGTAAAATCCAAACTATTCACTCCACACCATCGCTTCCATTGAACGGTGGTACGGAACCCTTCGTGCGCGATTTAGACTCGCACTTGACCGGTTTTTAGGTATGTTTTGTTAAAATAGGTTGAGTATTTCGAAAGTATTCAGCTTAACAACGAGAGCGGTCATACGGGTGGAGGATATTAATGCAGATTTTTGTAATTGGTAGTAGAGTTTACTGCAATAGTTTTTAAATATGTATTAACATCGGTTGAGTAGTTCGAAAGTAATCAGCTTAACAAGGAATAACGGCCAAACGGGTTAATGGATTTTGATGTGGTTTATAGTAATTTATTTATTTATTTATTTATTTATGAATTCATTAACAATATACATTGTGTCTGAAATCACTTAATATAATACTATTACTAAATTTAATTTTCAGAATAAATCAATAATTTAAATTAATGTCACATGTTGTCATATCTTGTGGTTGATAAATTATACAATACAAATAGTTCAAATTTTCTAACAATTAGGTTCAGCATAAAAGTCATTAACGTCATAAAAAGATTTTTCCATCAAATATTTTTTAATTTTTCCTTCAAACATCTTCGTTTTATCAATTATTTTCAAATTTTTCGGTAGTGAATTATACAATTTTATGGATTGATAAAGAACATTTTGCTTGGCAATGTCTAGGCGAGGTTGAATTATCTGAAGTTTAATGTCCTCCTGGAAATGTTTCTTAAATGTTTCTCTACCGGACCTTCTAGGTCACTCAGGTGTTTACTCAGGGTAGTCAGTAATATAAGTATATAGAGACTAGGGACAGTTAATACACGAAACTTCAAAAAGTATTCTTTACATGAGATCCACTGAGGAACTCTAGCTAATACTCTGATTGCTCTCTTTTGCATCCTAAAGGCACTAAGAATATTGCGTTGGTAGCTGTTACCCCAAAATTTAATACTGTATCTTAACTTAGATTCTACTAATGCAAAATACACTGCTCTGAGGTGGTCTTGAGAGACCTCACCCCTTAAGGTTTTCATTGCAAAACAAGCGGAACTAATGGATTTTACAATCACTTCCACCTCCTCCTTCCAGTTAAGATTTTCATCAATATGAACCCCTAAAAACTTTAGTGACTTAACGACATTGACTTTCTCATTATTATAAACTATGTCCAAGGTCTCAGTGTTTCTTGTGGTTGTTTTAAAAAGTATTATTTTGCTTTTTGTGCCATTCAATTCTAGATTATTGTGCAAGAACCAATCTTTGAAACAAGCCAGCACAATATTTAGTCTTCTATTAAGATCGACTATGTTGGTTGCCGAAGTTATTGCATTAGTATCATCAGCAAATAGGACCAAGTTAGTGTCTATTGAGTTATTGATGATAGCATTTACCAAGTCATTTATAAAAACCACAAAGAAGATGGGTCCCAATATTGATCCTTGCGGTACACCTCTTCTTATTTTAACTAAGTTAGAAGAAACTACTTGTTCTTTCATTTTACTTATTGATCTGACTTCAACAAACTGGTATCTATTTTGCAAATAGCTTCGAATTAGTTTTGATGGCTGTCCTCTTACGCCATAGTGTTCTAATTTTTTAATGAGAAGTTCATGATCAACTGTATCAAATGCTGCACTTAGATCTAAAAATAATGCTGCAACTTTGTGTTTTCTTTCCAGGTTTGTAAGCACATCATTAAGTAGTGCCTCTATTGCATCTGCTGTACTAACGCCTGTTCTATAACCAAATTGCCTTGTGCTAAGAACTTTGTTCTTAATAAGGTGTACAACTAGAGCATTCTTAATTATTTTTTCAAAAATCTTTGACAAAATTGGTAATAAAGATATTGGCCTGTAATTAGCAGAATCGGTTTTCGAACCCTTTTTAAATATTGGTAAAATCCTAGCAATCTTTAGCTGGTCAGGAAACGTACCAGTTTCAATGCTCTCATTGTAAAAAGCTGCAAGAGGATATGCCAAGATATCAATATTATCCTTTATAACCGTTATTGGCAATTCATCTACTCCACATGACTTTTTGGCCTGCATATTGTTAACAATTTTAGTACTATCATAGGCAGTCACAGTATTTACGACTAAATTTTCATTTTTTTTTTTTTTTTTTTTTTTTTATTTATTCACTTCCACAAGAACAATTACAATTTTACATTTTCAAGATACCCCTCGAAAACCGTCAGGTTTATATGGGGGTAGCTAAATCGCTATAAACACAGATAACACAAAAATAAAAATAACACTTATATAGATAGTAGCCATGCGACAATGGATCCTAATACTGAGTACCAAGATTCATCCTCGCAATACCCCTTTCTAGTTCCTTACATTACTCTCATATATGTACTATCGAACCATCTGAATCATGACCCACCATAAGCTTATTTTGCTAAACCCCTTAAATGCAAGTAGGTCGAAATTCGCTTGAAGATTTATTTCCTTGGTAACGAACTTGTTATCATTTGATTAGACACTGACATTACGATAGATCTTACAAGTTTGAAAGTTTCAAACGAATTATCAGGCAAATGGGTCATGATTCAGTTGGTTCGATTGTACATAAACTTTATCAACCGACATTTAGGTAGTGTTGTTTTAGGATCTGTTTAACTTTATTTTTATTGATATATAGACTATCTAGCACTTCTGTAGGTAACTCGTTTAGTGAGTTTGATAACATATATTCCCCTGTTCTTTTTCCATAATAGTTATTATAATGCGGTAGCACGTACCTTGTGAGGTAATTCAGTTTTCGTAACTGTGCAGGCCGACTTCTGCGTTTTAATCTATTTTCATTACAAAATTCTTCAAAAATGGATGAATTAACTCTATCTGTATTCTCATATAAGTAATTCAACGCCTTGCTAGCATTCACTGTATTATTGTTATTTGATTTATCAAATTCCTTTGAGAAAATATCCGCAATATCATCCGGTTTGTCTATTATATGATCATCGTCTTTTAGAAGCAGCTCTTTATTATTATTAACATGTTTTGATTTATTTCTATGGCGATTTACAATATTCCATATAGATTTTGTAGAGTAGTTAGTTTTCCTCAGTTCATTGTTAACATTATGCCTTTTCGCTGTTCTTAAAACTCGCCTATAAGTATTCATGTATGTTACTATGTAAGATACAACAGACTTATGAAATGTTTTGAGGTCTGCTGTTTTCAAAAACCGTTTCATAACACTAGAAACTTTTATTCCTTTAGTAATCCAATTCACTTTCTTCTTATTTCTGAGATATATTTTTTTGTGTATTTTTTTAAGACATTTGTTGTGTATTTCTTTAATTGGTAGTAGACTTCACTGCGATGATTCTTAAATACGTTTTGTTCAAATTGGTTCTACTGAATCAACTACTGTTCTAAATTTTCAAAAGTTATTTTATACCATAGTTAATTTGAACTTCAAATAATTCTTAGAAACTTAGGTAAGAAAATATAAAAGGATGGGTCCTCCGAACAAAATTAAAATAAAACAGAAGGAATAAAGACTTGCAGTTAGTAGCTGTACTCAGTTTACATCTAAAAATTTACTCAAAAACAGAAATACGTAAGTGGCCCTTATTTTCTTTTGAGTAGTATACAAGTAAGTATACCTAATTATTTTATCGTGATTACTTCATTTACGGTTGTCTTATAAGAGTTACGCATTTCGCGCCGACTGGTATCGTCATCGTAAATTGTGTATTTAGGCAATTTCCTTGGCTGTAACAGCTTGTTGGGATTTTGCGGTTACGATTATTGTGGTTTAAGACTCCATTCCACGATGACACGCATGGAATGTTCAATTATATGTGTAAGTTCTTGTCTCAAATGTTTTTTTCGTTCAAGGAAAATCCCAGTATTTACGAGTATACCAATAGCAATATCTAGAAAACATTAGACATTGCTCAAAGGTTAAAATACGACAAAAAACGGTAGTATAATAAAAACGCAGGTTAAAGGCTGTAGGCAGTAGATCATAATACTACAATCATTCGCTTCATTTAAATTCATGATCTGACGGATTCTAAATGTGGCTGGTATAATTTGTTTACGAGTCTTCTGTTTTTGTTAAATCAATTCACTTATGTCTTTATAGATAGATAGATAGATATATAGATAGGTAGATAAATTAATTTATTCATTGTAACACGGTACCCACACAAACACATACCTATAATTATAACTCAAAATGAAAAAGAAAACAACAAAGCAGTAATATAAAACCACCAATGAATAATGTATTTACACAAGCAAACATTGGGGTACGGAAGGATCACTTTGTGGAATTATGACTCTACCGCGACAATGAAATGGCCCTGGCTCAGCAATGTCAATGTCACAGACGAAATTGTTCGTTGTTCCTAGGTTTATCAAACATGCATCGAGATAAAAATAGTTAATGGTTGCAAAATCTCAATAGACCGCTAAAATAGCAACAATAGTTTCAGTTAATTACTAAACCTACACTGATTGACAACACCTCGAGCGTGTTCGTCCGGCCTACGGATGCTAACCGGTCTTAGGGTTAGAATTGTATTACCAAGACATAAAGTTCAAAATTGCGATGCCTCATTTAAAATTTCGCGCTGGATGTGGTGGTTTAATGATTATGATTATTTTATATTAGCTGTATCTGGCTTACACATAATATGAACATTTATATTCAGGAAAAAACATTGCTTCTGGCCCCACACTAGGATACTCTGTGTCACACTCACACCTATAAATATCTAAGGCAATGATTTTTCTTTCTCCCCATCCGGGATTCAAACCTGAGACGTCACGCTTGGGAAGCAGCACCTCGAACCGCAACGCTACAGAGATGTAAGCTTATGATACTTGAATTCTGTTAAATCTACAGGTGTAAGCAAATTTTACTTATTTGTAGATTGCAGAGCATCTTCAGCAAGTAAAGTAAGACGTGATCTTCTCTTGTTCGATGGTGGATCAAAAAGTGTACTTGCGACGGATTAATCAGTAGCATGACAAAGCGGAATTGAGTGTTCAATACTAAGTATTACTTAGTTGTTAAGTGACTCAACTCAAATCACTTAATTGCCTCTATAATGGGCCATATCATTGCTGTACTCCCGGGTGGATAATTTCTTCTAATCCGCAATGCTGGTGAAGAAATGTTACGGTCGGGTAAGCGTGAATGTCACAAAGGCGATAAAAACACTTAAACATTTTGGGATGGGAGATGGGGAGATGAATCGCTTTGCACTTATTTCCAAGCGTTTTTTTTGGCTAACCTGATATTTGGTAAGTAGAGTTGGTTGGTAATGGTGAAGTAAAGGCAACCTTAGAATTCATTTAATTTATATTATGTAATTCTAGAGCCGACTAGAATTACACTTGCCAGCTAAACTTGTATAGATAACGTTTTATGTGACAGAAGTAAAAATGTAATTAACTGCTTTCCTTCCGATCACAGCGTTTGAAGAGTTTAATTCCCAATTACAAGTAAGAATAAGACTAATCCATCATTTATAGACCTATTAAATTCCGTAGACAAGAAACGTATACTAAAAACTTAGATATAAGTTTGTCAGTACCGGATTTAATGAACAGAACCCGAACAAAATGTATTCAGACTTTTTCAAAATAATTCAAAAAGAATTCAATAAAGTTTTTAAATTAATGAAAGTCAGTGACAACGTCAAATCCACACTGAATGACCGGCCAGCTTTTGGAATTCTTCAAAGTAGATAGAACCTACAACTATGTTAAAAATTACTCCAAACCTTTCAAGTTGGTATGTAGAACTGCAAAAACATTACATATAAGTAGAAAAATACTAAATTCAAATAATAGAATGAAAACAGGCAGGCAGGCATTATCCTCAACCTCTTGAATACCACTGGCGCTAGATAACGCCACTTTTCCGTTATAGGTTTTAAATTTTATTACCATGCCATACGGTTCAGAATCGCTAGCCCGTCCTTATGTTCAGGATTACTTAAATGCCAACACTGTATGGGGTTAATATAACTCAACATAGAACTCGCTGTTAATAATTTTGCAATTATTTATTCACGCATATTATTTATAATTCGAAAGAGTTCTATGTTGATTTACATTAACCCCATACATACAAAAATGAGCTCCGTGGTCTATTTATTTATTTATTTATTTATTTATTTATTTATTTATTTATTAGCTACTCCAACAGTATTTTCACATTTTATTTAAAGACTACATTCTAATGTATAATTCCGTGTGAAACACCTTTACAGGAGTATACATCTTTCAAAATTGTGTGTTCGGTAAAAATTTAAATTAGTTCATGACATTAATTAATTATTTACACATTTTGATTAAAATAAATTAATACATTAGTATAAATTAGCATTTAGAATAAAATTAATCAGATTATATTAAATTACATTACATTGCTGATTTTTTTTTAACCTAAATTTAATTAGGTTAGCAATAGGTTAAATTAACAATTCAATTAGATTTTAAATTTGAATATTATTAGTTAGGAAATAAATTGGTATAAAGTGGTCTAATGGGATTCCCGCTTGCTTCTCACACAGGAGATGCAGTTTCGAATCCTATGACATAATTTTATCTTAAGTATATTATCGGACGTCCGGTGTTTCGGATGACACGTTAAGCTTTAGTTCTTGTTACTAGGTGGTTGTGATCGTAGAACCCTTCCATCAACCCGCACTGAGCCAGCGTGGTGGAGTATGGCTTAATCTTAGTCGTATCCAGGTAAAGGCCTGTGCCGCTCGGTAGGAACATTAATTATCATTTGTAATAATTGATATTGTAATATTTGTAGTAGTCAAACACAACCAATTTTTAAAAGAGATCTTAAAACCATTCTGTGGGAGTTTCTTCGCCCTACTTCTCCCAACGTGGCTCAATGTAGAGTAGAGGCAAAAAATGACGTTTACTAAGAATAGGTAGATATCTACAGCATCAAAGAAATTTTTAATTTGACCTTGACTTTGAATGACCTAAGAGAGTGGGTATTACAAATTGCACACATTAATAGCTCGAGATATACATATCTATAAGTACGTAATACATAGAGTAGACAATTGGTAAAAGTAAAACATTACTTCGTTATTTCAAGATAATTATTTCGTGGTCTAATGGGTTTCACGCTTGCTTTTCATACAGGAGATGCAGGTTCGATTCCTGACCATGTACCAATGAGATAATTAATTTATCATAAGTACATTATACGGACGTTCTAACGGTGATGGAAAACATTGTGAAGAAACCTTCATTACTGCGGCGATGGGCTAGCCCCTGGTCACGCAAAATGGAGTATTGAATACCCACAAATGTGCCTCTGCCACCCCGTATGGGAAAAGGCGTGACGCTATGTTATGTTATGTTATCTGTTCACTGTAAATTGGCATCGTTGTTTCAAATACAAAAGAGTCGGAAAATGCACTCAGATAACCAACACAGGATTATATAATGCTAAGTAAAGTAGCATTGTCATGGTTGGTCTACTTGTCATGCATGTAGGTACAGTCTCGGTAATGGGACAGTTGTAATGAGAAGAACACCTTAATGATAGAGTGCCCGATGGTCTGTCGTGCTAGAAGCTCCTTCCGGAAGGATGGGTTGTTTGTGGCGGGCGTCCTGCCGGAAGCCACCCTAAGTCCTGCTTACAGTACCTACGTTGACTGGTCCTTCTGGCAGTACCTTGACCCCGAAAGCAAATGTTATGAGCATTCACCAGGGGTCATAAACATTTGGTCAGTGCCTTGAAAACAACAAAAATAAAACTCAACTTAGTGTATAATCAAGCTTTTTTATTATAATAATATGAAACTGCGAAACAAAAAATAATAGTAGCTATACATCTTTCAATTTGGTATGCATAAGTATCTAAGGAACTATAAAGAGGAACTATAAATCAGCCTCACAGCCGACTCCTTTAGGTTCACGTTTGATTTTCATTAAAGCTTGCATCGCATAACTTGAGACAATCGCGAACCCAAAACACGCCGCAACTGACAAAAATACCACTTACCACAAATTTAATAAAAAAACAGTGTTCCAGATAACCAACAAGGTTTTTTTTATTTATTCTGAAACCTCGATTTTAGACCATTCTTAACAACTAGCATTTGATTTTCTGTTAGCTTTCAGTTCCAACTGCTCCCAAAGACAACTTAACGTACTTTTTACGTTTTCAGAAAAACGTATATTAATGATCTTGTGGGCAACAAGTACACTACGTAAAATGTGAATATGAAAATTAGTTTTACCCAGACATAGTTATCTTATGCTTCAAAATGAAGGTAACGGGTTCAGGGAGGGTTCTGACTAAAATCTTACGTAAGTTTGAAAGGTTTTAAGAGTCATGGAAAAAAGATAAAGTGAATCACGTCCGTATTTTTGATTGGGTAAAAAGTGCAAAATCTCTGAAGAAACTAGCATTTGTGTAATATGGCTTTAAGCATTTGAATCCAATAATCGTTCTAATTTATCAGTATTTAATGAGCTATCAAACCATATATAGTATTAAATAAAATAAAACTTGGTATTATTTACTATGCGGCAAAATATTTGTGACAGAACTTATGGACCGACTAGGTATAAACCATTTTCTTTGTAATGAAATATACAATTTTTTTGTTTGTTTGTTTGCAGATGAAATGTGCTAAGGATGAAACGACTTCATAAATATCTCTTCATAAATTCATTCTTACTTCATTGAGACATAGATTTTGTGGGCTACGAGTATAAAAGGCTGAGTCTGATATAACTGAGTACCTACCTACTTACTGACCTCGTAATATTCGGTTCGATTTTGAAAGACTGAAAGTATCTTCTAATGGGCTGTTTCATCTCTGAGTAACCTTACTGTATTTACGAAGCGGTACTCAACTTATGCAAGGTTTATTTCGTTGTTGTGTGCGGTGATTTGAATTTTATTTGATATAGTCGAGTCCTAAGTTTTTGCAAACCTTTTTATTTTGCATAATTTATATAATATTATATGTATAATATTATATATATAATATATTATACTTCCACAACTTTCTCAAGGTAAAAAGGAAGGAAGGACAAGGGTATTTTTAAAAGTAACGAGTAAAAGTCACCCCGTATAAAAGGTAAGGTACCTGAAGTACCAGTAAGGTACTCGTGTATGTATTTTAGTACTTATTTCTCTGAAATGAAATATCGTGGGGTATAAAGGGAAGACAACACCTTAAAATTTGGCTTATGTTTAAACGATCACCAAAAAATTCGAACCGAGCGCCAGAATTAGTAAACCACCACCAAATTGTGTTTGGATAAATCATCACCTAACTTTTTTATGTTTTGTGTACTTAAGTTTATGTTTTAAGTATTTTTTGTTGTTCTTACATGTTTACCCTAACACGAAGGATAAAGGGGGCTTCGTTCACCCCCTTTACCTTCACCTAAGCTAACGCAGTATTTTGCCCTGATTTTCGGTAACTTTGAGTTTACCATTTTGGGTAGCATTTACCCATTTTGGGTAGGAAAAACATATTATGGTGGTCATTATATTTGTTGCCTTAAAATTTGACTGTTCCACCTTGTTTTATCATGCATGACTACCATACTGTCCGGAAAACTCCGTTCATATTCGATTACTCTACATTATACATATATTCTGCGAGCGTGGGATTATGTTTGCATTTCTTGTTAGGAACCACTTTCCCTTTTAATCATTGTCTGAATTGTTGCACCGAGTGCATTGTTTATAGCTCAGGTTATAGCGAAATAGGGCGAGGTGTTAGTCACTATTGCTAATGAAATTAATGTAGGTCTTTATCCCGATACGAGTAAGATTCCACCATATTGGCTCAGTAGTGTTGGTAGTAGGGTGTCGGGTTAGTGGCCAACCCAACTGTCAGCAGTTTCCGAGCTGCCCTATTAGGGCCTTTGACTACTACCACCGAGTAGTTGGGACCTACAGCTTAACGTGTCATCTGAAACACGGAAGCGCCCAAAGCAAATGTCACATAGAAACGGACACCCATCCTGTGCCCGTCTCGGCCAGATGTTGCGATGTTACGATCGCTTCCGATGGGCGAATACCGTTAGGCCATGTAGCTTACACCACTATAATTATGTGCATTAGGAGCAGAATGCTGCTGCTCAATTGAGGTACCGCTTAAGCGCCACGAAGATGCGATCACTTCGAGCTTTCGTCAATCTTTTGAGTTTTCGGCCGTGTATTCCATCGAATCAGTAGCAGAGTAACTTTATGGCTGAACGTCCTCAAACGGACCGCTCAGCCTTTATAATCAGTCATGTCTCAATCAGCTACTGGTATTAGGCAAGCCGCGCATAGTGTTCGTATCGACTGAGGCATGGATTGTCACTTTCGCTCCAAACTCGACGCGTTTTTCGAACGCTCTCTTACAGTACTTACCTATATCTCTGTGCCTACTTGTTCCGGTGTTGATGGTTTCGGTTCCGGGAGTAAGTTATTTTAACTAAGATAAGAAATAGAATAGAAAGTGAGGAAGTATTCCAGAAGATTTAATAGGCATATCGCATGAAGGGTGAATTATGAAGCTTTAAACCGCACTTAAAAACGTGGTGGAGCACATGGCTCAATCTTACTCAAATTTTTGTAAAGGCAGCGGGGAAAATTTTCTACATTTGTAGATTTAAAAAAGTATATGACTAAGTGTATAAAATTAAGTGCATGTCTGTAGAAAATGGTCCTTCGAGCTTCGAGGAATCACGTTTGAAAGATAGGTAGGTATCAGGTGTACATAATTGAACGGGGACATTAGGGACATAATAGTGAACACGATAATTCTAACTGTAACACGATAATTCTAACATGAAAATTTTAAAGTCACTGAATACTCGCTTTGAGGGAGTGGTCCTAAAGACATACATAACACAATAAAACAGGTTTTAAAGTAAGTTTAGCGTTTCAATTATTTATACCCTATTATCTCATGCAGTTTCGCATGCACTTTTAATTCCTATAACATTACGATTGAAGATGATAACTAGACGAGAAATATCGCGTGTCGATACCTGTTTTTGGGCGTGTAGCAGTATAGCACACATATTTGCTGCATATTTACCTACATAAGAAATTGGTGTTACCGAAGACGAACTATTATATATCGGGAAATATTAAACTGCCCATCATAAATACTGATTTGTACAGCAAATATCAGGGCAAAATGCTGCGGTAGTCCGCTAATATGAAAGTTATGTTACATTGCTTTGCCGCTCGACTCTTCTCAGTGTTAGTCGCTGAAAGTGATCAAGATGTACTGGAAACTTGACATTTGGCACAGAGGTGTATCATGAACAGTATATTAAGGGAAAAATCTGACAACAGTTCACCGATTAACGATTTCAAAAAAATCAAATAGCCGAGATGCGTCGGGCGGCAAAGTTAAAATAATCGTACCGTCCCACCATTTATTTTAGGGAAATATTAAACTAACATCAAAAATATTGATTTGCACAGCAAATATTAGGGCAAAATGCTGCGGTAGATAGCTTAGATGAAGGGTAAAGGGGGTGAGCGAAGCAAAGCCCCCTTTATCCTTCCTGTTAGGTTGAACATCCAAGAACAACAAAAAATACCTAAAACATAAACTTGAGTACACAAAATTATTTAAAACAAAAAGTGTTTTTGCTGATCCTTTTTTGGTGTGCAAATCAGTATGTTTGATGTGCGATTACATACTAGCCTTTATTTTATAGCATTTCCTGCCAAGTTGTAAGTAAATAAGTTGGCATGTAAGGAGGATGGCATACACCGACTAAGGTAAAGCTTACAGCGATGTTTGATATTGTGCTCACAAACATTCATATATGCATCAAACCGTTTAAAAATAATTAACAACACTTACATATTCCTTCACAGTAAAAACAATATTATTCCAACATTTCCAATTACAGATCGCCGCGGCATCAATCAATTCGTGTCATCTCAATTAAACAAATAAATGTTACATTAACATCACACACGTGGTTTAATTATGGGTACAGATAGCCAAAGGGCTATTATACTATATTCGTGCTGCAGAAGAGGGCTGTTCGTGTAATCTACAATGTGGGTCCCAGAGAGTCACTGCGTTGTAAATTTAAGGAAATTAACATTATGACAATGCCGTGTCAGTATATTTATGAAAACCTAATGTACTATCGAACCAACTGAATCATGACCCTTTTGCCTGATAATTCGTTTGAAACTTTCAAACTTGTAAGATCTATCGTAATGTCAGTGTCTAATCAAATGATAACAAGTTCGTTACCAAGGAAATAAACCTTCAAGCGAATTTCGACCTACTTGCATTTAAGGGGTTTGGCAAATTAAGCTTATGGTGGGTCATGATTCAGATGGTTCGATAGTACGTCCACGAAAATATTGCTCAATTTCCTAAGAATAGCGACAGGCACAATGTCAACAATAGAAATAGGTATAACCTAGCTATACTACTACTATCTACTATGTTCCATAAGGTTAATGTATCTTTTCAATGTATTCGCTTTTACAACAAAATCCCAACTGAGTTATAAGATTGTCTGTAAATAAATTTAAAAATGTTGTTAAAAATCACTTACTTATGTAAAAAGGCATGCAACAAAATATGAGATTATGTAGAAGACAAGACTTTGTCTCCAGCATCTAAAACATTGAGGTGACGGAATTCAAATTGAGTTCTATATTCCCTATACCTTATGTATGTGTTAGTTTAAGATTTGACATTCTCCAAATGTAACCTATGTGTTTCTTATGGAAATAAACTCTTTTTGAATTTGAATTTTCAATTATGTTTTGTTGAGGAGGGTTATGTGTTTGCTCTATGTAAATATATATGTATTTATATCTGTGCCTGTGTCCCCTCGTAACTACTCAGCGGCTGAATCAGTTTTGATAAATTAAATCTTATACAATGGTATTTATACAATTATACAATGGTACGTTTCGTTTTTTGTTTTCGTCATTTATCATTGCTCAGCTCAGCAGTGAGCGGCCGACTTTTTCGTTTCCATAAAAAATATACTGACAAATCGCTATTATATTAATTTGTTTCAACATTTATATAAAGGCACATCAACTGCTTCTGGCCCCACACTAGGATACCCCTGTGCCGTGGGTACCAGCGTCGTCACATACATAAAATTCCAATACATGGGGATTTTTTTCCTTTCCAGCCGGGATTCAAACTCCGGACCTCTTGTTTGGGAGGTAAAGTCTCACACCGCAACGCCACAGAGGTCGTTACATCCCCCTCGTACCCAGTGTCGACCTCCTGAGACTATAAGGGTGAACGGGGGGGATTTTTTTGGGCTAGTATTTAATCGCACAGCAAAAATACTGATTTTCACAGCAAAAAAGGATCAGCAAAATAATTTTTATGTTTTAAGTATTTTTGTTATTCTTACATGTTCAACCTAATACGAAGGATAAAAAGGGCTTCGCTTCACTCACCCCCTTTACCCTTTACCTAAGCTACCGCAGTATTTTGCCCTGATATTTGCTGTGAAAATCAGTATATTTGCTGTGTAAATCAGTATTATTGATGTGCAGTTGAATATTTCCCCGGTCACCTTGGTAATTAGTGCTGGCTGGCATCATTGCCTGTTGCGCTCTGTATCTTAGCGTTCTGATCAGTTAGTTGATTTACCTTACCACCTTTAATTTTTTTCCTCAAAGCTACTTAAATCGATAGAAGACCCTCAAACAGACAAGAAATGTCATTTAACAACATGTCCTAAAGATAACTTTCTATCTTCTTAAAAAATAAAATTCTTAAAAAATAACTTTTGGCACTGACTTTTCCATAAAAAGCCTCGAATATGTGACACTTTAGGACCAATTTCTGGTCAGAACGCTATGAAATATACACCGGATATTTAAAAATATATATTATTTGTTAGTAACTTTGGCATATATTATATTTCGTAACCCTGACTGAGCATTCACATTAACCCTTTATACTAAATCCAGGCTTGTCGGCTACAAATACATTTAATTTTATCTATGAAGCTAACCTTTAAGCCTCTTCTCTGCCTAGCCCTTCTTGAAAAATTGCGTAAGTTAAGTATGTTTTTATATATTTTTTATTTTATTTTTTATTGTAGATATTTACTTTTACTTAACAAACGTCATTTTTTGGCTCTTCTCTACATTGGACCACTGTGGGAGAAGCATATAAGGTAGCTAACACTACTACAGGTGGCGGTAAACCCTCGCTTTTGTTAAAATTTTATCGTATTTCAAAAACCATTTGTTAAATGCCATGGACGTGCATGGCATCACCACATAATCGCCCAATCTTAGCTTAGCTCCCTGTAGTGTGGAAATACAATATAATAGATAATACATAAATTGACAAAACTTTTGCAATAATTTTTGGGCTAAATTGTATTTCTGACTTTTTGATCCAATAAATTGTATCTTACCTTGTTGTCGACGATACAATACAGGCGACTATTCCACGCGCAACTCAATAGTTGTATTTATTCTACATAGCTTCACGGAACTAATTGGAGACATCTTTCCTGGTACACGCAAGATAGTAATTAGCACATCCTCTTCATTGATTGTGGGTATTGTAATTTTGTAATGTAGCAATCATACTCGCCTATTGATACAAATAATTTGTACTGAAAACTTCTGCAGTTACATATGTACTGATTGACAGTTGCAGTACATTTATTCTGTATCGCCAAAAAACCAAATCGACCAATTAGAACATGGTTAATCTAAGCGAGGATTTGAACTTTATTACCAAGGTATAAGGTTCAAATCGCGGGCCATTGTTTTATTGCCCCATTGATGACTGACTAATAAAACGCTATTTGACTGACTGACGGCTCGCGATCGCAAAGCACAACGCTGCGGTATGCGGCTCAAACGCAGCGATTACCGTCTCTGCGGAGAAGTGGTCGGTTGATTTTGCCGAAGCTACCAAAGTAAACGTGTCAACATAAACAATATTTTTTTATTTGTGCTTTGCTTGAGGCGGAGGAATTTATTTATTTATTTATTTATTGATACTAAACCCACAGCACATGACGATTTAAATATAAATTTACAATTATACATTTCATTATTTAAATCTAGACTTATGGTATTAGTTGCGTGCAGAAAATATTTCAAGAAATTTTACTTATTAAACTAACTTAACTTTAACTAAATTAAACAATATCTTGATTTGGTAGGATTGTGTGGTGTAAATGTGTGGGTCTTGTGTATGTGTACCTGTGTGTTGTGGTGGCAGTGTGTGGTGTGTTGGTTGTGTTTGAATTTGCATTTTTATGTGAGAGAGTTTATTTACAACTTTCCTTCAGTATTGACAGAATCTGCTTTTTAAATATAGACTTTGAGAGATGGAATATGTCAACGACGGAAAAGCAATTATTGTATGTACGTGGCAGTCTGCAGCTGATGGAGTTGGTGGCGTAATTAGTGCGCGCGAATGGTATGTGGAAGAGAGAAGAGACAGTTTGGCGGGTGCGAAAAGATGGCGTATTCAGTCTGAGTAAGGAGTTCACCAGGTCAGAGCAATCAACGTGGCCACGACAAGTGTTATACAGCATCATCATATCGAGCAGAGTACGACGGTTTTTGAGGCTTACGAAGCCATGATGTTCGCAAGAACTCTCATACTCCTCGCTCATGAATCTGTCAGGGTAATTCAAATGTCGTAAGAACCTTTCTTGAACACGCTCAACTTTGCTTATGTATATGTTGTACTGCGGGTTCCATATAGTGCTGCAATATTCTAAAACACTTCTGACGTAAGCAAAGTAGAGGCTCCGAACACAATTCAGGTCAGTAAATGGTTTGCTAACCCTTAAAATAAACCCTAACTTTCTAAAAGCTTTGTTTGTGATTGACTCTATATGCTCTTCAAAAGTTAATGTAGAATCCAGAATTACTCCTAAGTCCCGGATAGAATAAACTCTTAGGATAGGCGTATTATTCAGGTGATAGGTGTGCAGAACGGGTTTGATTTTTCTGGTGAAACGAATAATGTTGCACTTGGAAACATTGACGCTTATTCTGTTCTCTTTATAGTAATGTGACAGACGGTTCAAATCCTCCTGCAAGTGAGCGCAGTCTTGTGCAGACTTAATTTTACAGTGAACTTTTTTGTCGTCCGCATACAGTAGGAATTTAGCGTGTTGAAAACAGGTCCCTATGTCGTAAAGATAAGCGACGTACAGTAATGGACCCAATATTGAGCCCTGCGGGACACCAGATGGTATAGTCATTAGATCCGACCTGTGCTCGCCAATCACAACAGCCTGGCTACGATTAAAAATATACGATTTTGTCCAACGTAGTAAATCACCCTGAATTCCAAGTTTCCCTAACTTTTTTATTAGTATATGATGATCGACGCGATCAAAAGCCTTTTCGAAATCTGTATAGATAGTGTCTACTTGTCCACCATTGTCCATACCTCTGAGCATTGCATCGACGAATACAGACAAATTTGATGTAGTAGACCTAGATCTCATGAAGCCATGCTGTTCACCCGGGATATTTTGTGATATCGCAGTGTAGATATGATTGTGGACCACCCGCTCCATGACTTTGCTGAAAACGTTGAGAATCGATATCGGCCTGTAATGTTCAACCAGTAATCTCGAACCCTTTTTATGTACAGGAACGATGTTAGCAAATTATTGGTTGGGAAAGTTACCCTCTGTAAACGATCTGTTAAAAATGACTGTTAGGGGCCCTGCAAGCTCTTTTGCACAGCTTACGACTAGTATAGGCGGTATCTTGTCGCTGCCAGGTCCCTTACTTCTGTCTAGAGAGATTAGTAATTTATAGACAGAGTCTGTAGAGACGCGAATGCTACTAGTTACTTTGGGATGTGGTGGTTCTAGAAGGTCAGTATCGGCATATAGAGCTGCTGGTTCCCTAAACATTTTGCCGAAGTATTCGTTGAAGGTATTGCAAGTCTCCTTTTCTGTTTGTAGAGTGATATTTTCGTGTGTCATATTTTTAGGATAACCTGAACCTTCTTTGCGCATGGACTTGACGTACGACCAGAGCAATTTCGGGTTCTTTTTAATGCCATCCTGAGCAAATAATATATGTTTTTGATAGCATTCATGTTGGACGGTCTTGCACCTGCTACGAAGTAGAGCAAAGGCACTGTAGTCCAACGGATTTTTATATTTTTTCCATAGTCTGTGAAATTTGTCCTTCTCCTTGATAATAGCAACCAGTGAGCGACTATACCAGATTGGATACTGGTGCGACCTGCATGTTGTTCTTTTAGGGACGTATTTTTCGATAGCATTATATATATTAGAGTTCAGCAGGCAGACCGCATCATCGGTCGAGCCTGTGTTTAGGCCAGACCAATCAAGAAGGGAAAAGTAATCGTTCATAGCTTCATAGTCACCTTTTCTGTATTGGTACCTAAGTTGTCTGGTAGTGGGGATTTCCAGAATATTAATATCATTAGTCTCTATTTCCAGGGTCGTGTGAAAACGGTCTTCGGCCACTAATGGTGAGGGAGCCTGTTGTACGTCTATAGCGAAATTTGTGAAGACTAAATCCAGGACATTACCACAACAATTTTTTAGCCTATTATATTGCCTAAATCCAAAAAAACTCATCAAGTTTGCTAGGTTTGAGCCGGAATTCTGAATTCTACCGAGCCTGTCCTCGTACACAACGGTACTCCAGAGTCCCAATTCAGACAAGGTAAATTAAAATCCCCAACTATTAGATATAAGTCCTCTGGGTGTCGCTGCGTGATTTCACTCAGCGCTTCCAGAAAACACTGTATGCGTACGGGTAGATTTGAATCCGAGGGTAAGTATACCAGCACAATGTGCAGGTCTTTTTTGGTAGCCATTACTCTCGTGGTCGTCTCGATGCCATTCAGGCCGTGCGCGGGCGTTGAGCGCGGGCGCGCTTAGTGCCATTATGCCGCCACCAGCCGTCGCAGATACACGGTCACGGCGGAATATATTATAGCGGTCGGGATCGGTGATTTCCGCATTAAGGAACCCTTCGCATAGTTTTGTTTCCGTTATTAGTATAAGGTCGTAGCTAAATGCGGCGATACTATTATATATATTTACCGTCTTGGTTCTTAGAGACCATTTTGCGCCACATTTCCGAGCAGTGGTGTGAAAACTACTTTGGAAGAGACCAGAAAAACATTGTTGGCTTTTTTATGGTTCTGTCAGATGTAAACAGATGGCGCTTCACGCCGTACATCTTACGCCGCTGCGTCAGCAAAATCGTGGTTGACGTGTGCTGTCAATTGCGGCAGATGGCAGGCTCCGCCAGGCGAAGTTTCCAACCTAATTTATTGAATAAAAATCAGTATGATTAATTTTATTTCCTCGCCTTAGTCGTGAAAAGCACTATGTAATGTCTAGGCCAAAAGTGCAATAGACTTGTCTCTCAAACTCACTCGTCCATCTATTACTACCTTTAAAGCCTCTACAACATTGTACTATACCTCCTAATTCCGCTGTGCCCCTTAAAGCACCCATATAAGCATTGAGTCACGCCTTTCCCATGCGGGGTGGATGAACCACAGTTGTGTCAAAAGCCCCTTAAATTATATCGAATTTCCAATCACTCTGTATGTGCCTATTTGTGAATACCGCCGCAAAAATATCAAAGGACGACATTACACATATTAAACTGACAAGATTACTAAGTCTGTAGTTACTAATTATCCGAATGCGATGCATAAAACATGCCCGTGTATGCATAATGCATGCATGTGATGTGAGCCATCCTCATCATAATGAATGTTTATATGTAGTGTTATTCTCATTATTGGCTTGGGAAAGAGCGTGTCTTTGACTCTTTATGGGAAGTGTGCACAGGGTGATTTCGGTATTGTGATCAACAACTGTGCGGTTTTTTTTTGTTTACGACCCACGTGTAAAATTGTTTTTACTGGTGTTCTGGTGGGGCGGCTGAAAACCAGCGCTGAAGCAATGCTGAGGCGGTTCTTAGTAACACTATCTCTATTTGTATTATCATGTAATATGTCGAATGTGTTAATAAAGCAATATCAATAACCTTTATAGTATAGTTCCCTAGACTTCAGATTTCCATTTGAAAATCTAGTGCCTGGGCCTTGGATTGCGTTCGTAATTTTTATATAAATTCTGTTACGCCGCGTATATGTATATTTTGAAAAATCCCTGGTGAGCAGGCAACATCTCTTGTTTTGATTGTCTTGAGCGAGTTACATGACGACCTTTGTCGTTCGGTAAGGTCTGCCCCCAGGAATAACCCCAGGTCTTGGATGGTTATCATCCTTGCCAGAAACAATGGAGGATTTGCTTATCAAAATCGTCGCCTTCCATTAACTTCGTATGCGAAAGGGCCTGGTTGTCATAGACCGTTCTCCATTAGTACGCGATAATACTTACATTAACTTTTCTTCACCATGTGCGAGGCATTTTATCGACAACTAATTGATTTATACCGACTCTTACTTCACTCAAGTGTGTGATGTAATGCATTCTTATTAAATAACTCGGGTAGTTTAGTAGGTTGAGCGGAAGTCAGTCATGCAACACGAACCTGTGACTATGTTCGTTTGGTACAACCACGCACATAGACAACCCAATGCAGTGCGCTAATAGTCTTTAAGACGCACAAAAGAAGAACGGTGCTAAGCCCAGAAACGGTATCTGGACGAGAATAAATCCACAAAGTCCCTTCTCAACTTTGTTTGTTAGCTTGACAACTTTGTACAGTGCATTTCCTTTTAGCTCTTTGGTCGGTCTTTGGAGCAGGCTTCGATTATTCCCGAAAGTAAACTAACTAATTAGTGTACATAGATAAGTCAAGGTTCAAAAACCGGTCAAGTGCGAGTCTGACTCGACGGACACCGAGGGTAGCGCACAACTTTTTTTGTGAAGGCACTATACAAATTTACGGACTTTGGATTTTTTATTTACCTTTGCTATAAGACCTTGCTTCGTGGCAAATTTCATAACTCTAGGTCAATGGGAAATACCCTATAGGTTTTGATTCCCTTGTTAAATTCATCAAATGGCCTTTGGGTTAATACCCAGCTAGATCCTCCTACTGGCCGTAAAAACGCCCGAATTTTTACCTATATAGAGCGTAAAATTTTCAAAACCGCGACCGAATTTCTAACATTTCCGGTAGAGTAACATTTCCGGAGTAGAAAGTGGATAACTTTATTCTAAGGACATACGATTCTAAGAAAACTACCACGTGAACGATCAGAAAATGATTTGCAATGAATTTATATAATTTTATCGTAATACCTATTAAGCTCCGTGGTGTAATGGTTTCACGCTTGCTGACCATGCACCAGTGAGATAATTAATTTATCTTAAGTACATTATGGGACGTTCAGTGTTTCGGATGGCGCGTTAAGCTGTAGGTCCCGGCTGCTATCGCTACGTGGTAGTGGTCGTAAATCCCCTCCACCAACCCGCACTGAGCCAGCGTGGTGGAGTATGGCTTAATCTTACTCGTATCCGAGTAAGGCCTGTGCCCCGCGGTGGGGACATTAATGGGCTACATTTATTTATTTTTATAACAAAACATAACATAGCGTCACGCCTTCTCCCATACAGGGTGGCAGAGGCACAATTGTGCCCACTTTGAGCCAGATATTCCATATTCCATTTTTCGTGACAGGGGACTAGCCCATCGCCGCAGCTATGGAGTAATGAAGGTTTCCTCACGATGTTTTCCATCACCGTTAGAAAGTCCGTATAATGTACTTAAGATAAATTAATTATCTCATTGGTACATGGTCAGGAATCGAACCTGCATCTCCTGTGTGAGAAGCTAGCGTGAAACTCATTAGACCACGGAGCTCTGAAACCCATTAGACCACGGAGCTCGGAGTTTATTTTATTTATTTATTTATTTTGGACAGATTTTTAACTGGTTTAAGTGGGCTACTAAAAATACGGCTAGCCATAGTTTTGTCTCATTCTCATCAAGCTAAACCAATTGGACATTATACCGTTCATAATGCAAGCAAGCGTCATAGAGACTTTTATCTACACACGTATCATAAACCCTCTTTACTGCGTACAAAAACCGCACGTTACGACCAGCATAATATTAAACTACTTTGTAAAAACTCATTTCTTATCTGAATATTGAACATTATGACCATAATGTGTAAATTTTCTACTTATTATGAAATTCAAATTTCGAACGCCGACGCCCGCCTGCGTGCCGCCCCTACTTTGTCTGTGAAGTTGGTACTACAAAACAAGCTAAACAACTCAATACCACCATGCCAGTCGAACATGCGGTTCCAGAACACATCAAAGAGAGCTTATGATATATGTGTAGATAAACTAGTTTATCTACACACGTATCATAAACCCTCTTTACTGCGTTCAAAAACCGCACGTTACGATCAGCATTATGTTAAACTACTTGGTAAAAACTCGTTTCGTATCTGGAAAACTACACATTATGGTCATTATGTGTAGTTTTTCTACATATAATGACATTCAAATTTCGAACGCCGACGCCCACCCGCGTGCCGTCCCTAGTTTGTCTGTGAAGTTGGTACTGACATTCAAATTTCGAACGCCGACGCCCGCCTGCATGAAGTTGGCACTACAGAACAAGCTAAACAATTGCAGAACCACAATGCCAGTCAAACATGCGGTTCCTGAACACATAAAAGAGAGCTTATGATATGTGTGTAGATAAACTAGTGTATGTAACTGTACATAATTAGGCATTATGTATCAGTCACATAAACTATCTACTACAACAGCATTATGACAGTACGTAGTGTATGGCTGTTGCTCAATTCGTACCGTGTATAACATCACAAAATTTATGATAATTGTTTTGTAGGTTCAGTAAGTTATTAAATTCTGCTTTACGCATTTTAGAGACTAATTTCTAAATGAATTCACATCAGCTTCAACGGCGAGATGCTCATTAGATTCAAAATTCGAAATTTCCCTGATTTTCAAATTTGAACTCATTATAGCTGCTTCACCTTTCTACACGACTGCCCCATAAAACCCGCCAAGTGCGTGTCGGACATCGCATATTTGGGAAAATGAGGGAAAATATGATGTATAAATAAATCGGTATTTGTTAGTAAAATGTTCGTAATAGTATCACCAAATTCTAAGGACAGGTCAACCAGAAGTTAAACATTTCTTCGATACAAATTTTTGGAAAAATGCTGACTTTGGTTCTCATTCTTTTGTTTTCCAATATTTTTGAAAGAAAAAATATATTATTTATCAACTCAATGAACTCTAAACAACGACACCTCACTCGATGAGGTAATATCATATATTTTTTCGCGCCCCTCTTTAGCGTAAGAAAAAAAAAATTTTTTTACTATTTGTATCGCTTTTACTGTAGACTGTAAAAAATTAAGACTGTAGCTATAACAAAACAAACCCTACAAATGTATACAAAATATGTACTTGAACTAATATCTAGACGGCATATAACAATAATAGGCATAATTTATATTTTATTCCCGTTCAGGGTGACAGAGGCACAGTTGTGCCCATGGTTAGCGAAAAAAGGAAAATGGGCATAAACTTTTACCTTGACCGGTTGGCAGGACTGTGGTGACGCCATATCCGATCAAAATTTTGAGGTCAAGGTGACACGAAATGTTTTTTTTTTTAATCCATTTACCCTACTATGAAGTGATCTACTGATTTGAATTTTGGTTTAACGTTATTGAGTATTTTATTCAGATTCTCACTGAAGGAAAACGCGATTGGTTGATCTAATTGTTTTATTTTTTTCCTGTAATTCTGAAATCCTAACCAATTTCATTGCGGAATTGCATTCTAAATGTGGATATTATTTATTCGTTAACACTCCTTGAATATATTTTTATAGCGTAGTTTATTTTTAACCAATTTTTATGGGGTTTGGAACTACGTTATTTTAGTTTGAGTTGAGCGCATTGTTTGCGCTCTCTTTTCTTTCTTATGTGTAAGTAATTAACGCTCTCACTTTCGTTTACATTCGTATCCCTTTTATATATATATTTTCGTATCACCTTAACGGACGGAAAAGCTATAAAAATTGCAAATGTCCACCAGTTTTTGCGTGACCACAGCCAACCTACCTAGCACTGCCTTTAAATACCTCTAAACGCCCAAATGGTAGAAGTTCGAGTCCTTCCATCGCGGATGCACGCCGTCGCCTCACCACGACACCGATCACGAGTGCAACCTGCGCCACGCCATCGCAATATCTGTGCACCTGGATTCGTAACGTCTCTTTAAGCTCTAAGGTTATTGCATTCCAGCGAGCTGCACATTTATTGCGACCCTCCTGTAATTCAACGACGAATATCCGAGCTTGTAGCCTATTAAGCTCAAGTCTTGCTCACGTTTGGTTCAGATTGGGTGCATTGATCTGAGGCGGGACTTAAATACAACTGAAAGACCGCATGATCCTTATTTTGCTATCTGATCTGCAAAGGGCAATGTACCTAGTCGGTCCTTAAGTTCTGTCACAAGGTTTTTGATAGATAAAACTCAGCAATAAACTTTTTCTTATTCGTATTATACATGATTAAAAAGCTTATTTTATACGAATCAAATTGCAATACAATACATTTTGTACGATTATCGCAATATGACAAAAAACCTTATAACTTGAGACAATCGCGAACCCAAAACACGCCGCAACTGACAAAAATACCACTTACCACAAATTTAATAAAAAAACAGTGTTCCAGATAACCAACAAGGTTTTTTTTATTTATTCTGAAACCTTGATTTTAGACCATGCTTAACAACTAGCATTTGATTTTCTGTTAGCTTTCAGTTCTAACTGCTCCCAAAGAGAACTTTACGTACTTTTTACGTTTTCAGAAAAACGTATAAAAATGATCTTGTGGGCAACAAGTACACTACGTAAAATGTGAATATGAAAATTAGTTTTACCCAGACTTTGTTATCTTATGCTTCAAAATGAAGGTAACGGGTTCTGAGAGGGTTCTGACTAAAATCTCACGTAAGTTTGAAAGGTTTTAAGAGTCATGGAAAAAAGATAAAGTGAATCACGTCCGTATTTTTGATTGGTTAAAAAAGTGCAAAATCTCTGAAGAAACTAGCATTTGTGTAATATGGCTTTAAGCATTTAAATTCAATAATCGTTCTAATTTATCAGTATTTAATGAGCTATCAAACCATATATAGTATTAAACAAAAATAAACTTGTTATTATTTACTATGCGGCAAAATATTTGTGACAGAACTTATGGACCGACTAGGTACATACTCCTAAGGGTACCTGTGTATATGTCACCGTAAGATTATCAAAACCGTTAGGTGATAACCTAATGTTTATTTCTCGTTAGTTGGCCAACTATCGACTGATGGTAAACTGTAGCGTACTGACACACACTTGAGACTGCTAGTGTCAAATTTGACATAAATCCCATAGAGCAACTGTCAAATGTAACGCGAAATCTGCAGATCACGGATAGAGAGAGGTTATTGGGATCGGCCGTATATGATGCGTTATTTGATAAACTAACGGTTAAAACCATTAAATAGTAAACTGGTTTAAACTTGAATTGCAAACAAAATACCAGGGCAAACACTGCCGAACAGTCTTCGTGTTAGGTTGACATGTAAGAACTAAAGAAACGTAAATTCTAAACCCTGTCGGTCTGGTTTACTATCTGTCGATAGTTAATCAACTAACGTGTTAGTTTATCAACTAACGGTTTTGACTATCGTACTGTGACATAAACAAATGTTTGTTTTGTGGTGGTTTTGGTTCCAAAGTTTCAATGCTATTCAATAATAACTTTATCTAATTGGGTTCTAAGTCTCTAAGGATACTTAGGTTACCAAAATTATTATTTTTTATTTGCCCGTCCGGCTGTAAAGACCTTTTTATTAAGAGCTAGGTGATGCACGTAACTTCATATGCGTGTTCCTAGGAAATATCATTTACCGAGATAATCGTCCCAGTATCCTAGTTTGGATGTCTGTGTGATTTGAGGCACAAACACCCAGACATCCAAACATCCAGACATCGCTACATTCACATTTATAATATTAGTTGGATTAGTTAAAATGAATATCAATTTGGCCGGTACTTACGTCCGCGATCCATTGTAGTTAGAAATCAACAAACTTAGACTCGCAATCAAAAGATATGCGTCATACATAACATAACCAGGGAGTTACAATCTATAGGGTACTTCCCATTGATCTAGAGCATAGATTCCCAATCTTTTTTATTATGCACCCCCTAAACGCTCTACCAAAATACCGCGCTCCCACCCAACTTGTATTTTAAGGCCCAGTTCTGGCTGTTGAGGTGAGGGGCGCCGCATTCGTCCGTCGTCTTCTGGCGGGGTAGCGGAACTGGCGGGGTAGCGGGCGGCACGGAATAGCGTCGGGCCGCCCGGAGACGTTAAAAATTAGGTATTTTTTCGAATTTACTGAAAAACGGAAATAAGCTAATTGATAAAATTTAAGGATTAATACGGAGCTCTAAAAGAGGAAAATTTAGGTATAAAAAATGTGACAAAAATCAGTTACTTTATATTAAAATTATTGTATCTCCTTTTTAATATAGACTCTGTTCAGGATTTTTTACGATCGAGACAAATTAATCCAATCGCGTAACGATATAGTATTTAAACTAGATTATCTCGTTGTGAATAACATATTTTTTTTGAGACCTATGAATATAGTGGAAATAATTGTATTATTATTTTTGCCAAAGCGCTCTTATGTGGTTTTGTGTGATCTTGGGCCTTAAGTAAAAAACTGTGATTATTTTAGAGAGAGAGAGGAAAGGCTTAGCTAGTAATTTTTAAATTTAGATATGTCAAAATTCGGTAGAAATCGCTCGAAACTTCACATAAATATTGAGTCGAGTTACCTAACAACGAAAAATACTTGTGGTGAGGGGTGTCGTGAGCCACCGCTGAAATATCACATGGTGAGCATTCTCACAAAGAGAATTCAAAATATTCTTTTTTTTTAATTTTCGGCGGCGTCGAATTATTAATTTTAGTAAATCCAGTTCTGAAGCCCCTCGCTGCGCCCCCTTTAGGTAACTCCGCACCCTTACATTTGAGAACCCGTGGACTAGAGTAATTTGGCAAGAAACAAGGTGTAATAAAACCAGTATGTTAAGGAAAATATCCGAAAACTGCTTTGCAATTCCATCACAAAAAATGCGTTTGGTTGTTTTTTTAGGGTTCCGTACCCGAAGGGTGCCAAACGGGACCCTGTTACTAAGACTCCGCTGTCCTTCCGTTCCGTCCGTCTGTCACCAGGCTGTATCTCATGAACCGTGATAGTAAGGCAGTTAAAATTATCACAGATGATGTACGATGTACCTGCTAAACAGAATAAAATAAATTATTTATCTGTAAACCACTTACGAACTTATGAATGCACCTGGTTACGTACGTGGAGTGTGAAAGTTGCCGCACCAATAAATTTGTATACAACATTTCGCTATGTAAAATCCAAACTATTCACTCCACACCATCCCTACCATTGTACGGTGGTAAGGAACCCTTCATGCGCGAGTTCGACTCGCACTTGACCGGTTTTATGCCCAACTGAGGGTGTAGATACATCTTGATGATTCTATTAATATCGCGGACAGCACGGAACAGAATTCTGAACAAAGTAACTGTAGGTACTTCGACGACTGTCAATGACAAAATAACATTACTTCCTTTGATGAATAAATTACTTCCTATTGTAGTGAAGTAGCTGTACAGTCATAATGAAACTTGTCACTATTGTAGGACAAGCCACGTAGGTCAATGTTCGATTTCCATCAAATGATGATGTATGACTGGCCCACAAAATAACTGGGTGCAATTCTAATGATGATGTATGACTGGCCCACAAAATAACTGGGTGCAATTCAAATGATGATGTATGACTGGCCCACAAAATAACTGGGTGCAATTCTAAAGGTTTCCATCAAATGATGATGTATGACTGGCCCACAAAATAACTGGGTGCAATTCTAAAGGTTTCCATCAAATGATGATGTATGACTGGCCCACAAAATAACTGGGTGCAATTCTAAAGGTTTCCATCAAATGATGATGTATGACTGGCCCACAAAATAACTGGGTGCAATTCTAAAGGTTTCCATCAAATGATGATGTATGACTGGCCCACAAAATAACTGGGTGCAATTCTAAAGGTTTCCATCAAATGATGATGTATGACTGGCCCACAAAATAACTGGGTGCAATTCTAAAGGTTTCCATCAAATGATGATGTATGACTGGCCCACAAAATAACTGGGTGCAATTCTAAAGGTTTCCATCAAATGATGATGTATGACTGGCCCACAAAATAACTGGGTGCAATTCTAAAGGTTTCCATCAAATGATGATGTATGACTGGCCCACAAAATAACTGGGTGCAATTCTAAAGGTTTCCATCAAATGATGATGTATGACTGGCCCACAAAATAACTGGGTGCAATTCTAAAGGTTTCCATCAAATGATGATGTATGACTGGCCCACAAAATAACTGGGTGCAATTCTAAAGGTTTCCATCAAATGATGATGTATGACTGGCCCACAAAATAACTGGGTGCAATTCTAAAGGTTTCCATCAAATGATGATGTATGACTGGCCCACAAAATAACTGGGTGCAATTCTAAAGGTTTCATATCTAACTGTAACATAATATCAAGACTAATTTAAATTCCTAGTTATCAGAATTACCGATAAAAGAGGGTTCGTGACAAATATCGTGACGAGCCGAATGGCCGAGTCGGCAGTGACCCTGCCTACGAAGCCAAGGGTCCCGGGTTCGAGTCCCGGTGGGGGCCAATATTTGTTTGATGAGAACGGATGTTTGTACCCTAGTCATGGTTGTTTATTTAAGTATAACATTTATCTATATAAGTATGTGTATCGTTGTCTAGCACCCAAGATACAGGGAATCCTAGTTTTGGCTAGATCAAAGTGTGTAAATAGTGTCCAAGGTATTATTATTATTATTATTAAATACTCGTGTTGTGTTTGGGCAATTTTTTCAAAAGCAATTGATATTGCAGAAGCCGGAGTTATATGATAGATAACGTAAGTTCTCTGTTCAAACTCGTTTTATTTTCAAAACTAAAACTAAAAACATGTCACGCGTAGTTCATAAACAAATCCATTAGTTTTTAAACTATCGACAAATTGTAAACCAAATCGACAGGGTTTAGAATTTGTCTTACATGTCAACCTAACACGTAGACTATTCGTAGGCTTCGCTCGCTCGCTCCTACCGCAGTGTTTGCCTTGGTATTCCGTTTGCAATTCACAATTTAACGGTTTTATTATAAACTAACGCATCATATAGTAAGCAGTACGGTACAGTTTACAATTTATCGATAGTTTGTAAACTAACGACAAAAATCTTTAGATTATAAACTAATAGTTTTGACAATCTTATTATGGTGAAACAGTGACGTCTTTGAAAACGGTATCACTGTCGACTTACGATAATTCATAATATAATAAGTATTAATAAGTTACTAAGCATATCCCATTGTTTACTGCAAATGGTAAGATCACATTAACGGTGCTACAATATTGGGAGCAGGCCCAAACTGGTTCCTTATGGACCACTCACTGTTGGTCAAAGGATGTGAGACAGTTACTTGGCCAATAAGCGAAACTATATGCCAATTTCGGCCAACGGGGCTTTTTGGTCGATGCAATTAAAAAAGTTCTAAGGTGAATCATTTTCTGGTACCAGTTTCTTTCCGAAAATGTGCAAGCGACAGGTTTTTGGTTGGAACGCTATTATCTAAAGGGAAATATTAAACTGCATATCAATAATACTGATTTGCATAGCAAATATACTGCTTTTCACAGTAAATATCAGGGCAAAATACTGCGCCAGCTTAGGTGAAGGGTAAAGGGGGTGAGCGAAACGAAGCCCCCTTCATTCTTTGTGTCAGGTTGAACATGTAAGAACAACAAAAATACTTAAAACATAAAAAGGGTTTTTGCTGATCCTTTTTTGCTGTGAGAATCAGTATTTTTGACGTGCGATTAAATACTAGCCTTATCTAACCAACTTTATGTAGTTTGTGTTGTAGGTAAGTAATGCTGTGGTATATTCGAGTTACACCTTTTTGACTTCTTATAGTTCAAAAGTTGGCTTTTCCAGCTATTTCACTATAAAATTGTTGGCACGTCACGTGTCTATAGTTGTATTGCGTAAGCAATATGGCTCTTACTGTCTCCACTGAGAGTCTATTTCTTTCTTTGGTCCAATGAGAAGTCATGAGAGAAACGACTCTTTCCACATTTGCGTTGTGCGGCAAAATACTAAAGAAATACTGACAAATCTTCAGAAGTTCTGAAACTCTTGAGCTGTCATTAATTGTATAAAAAAAATACACCATTGCTTTTCAGCAAGCTCTTCATAAGAATCGCTCTGCTTTGATTTAAGAAAATTCTTAAGCAGACAGAACTCTTCACTGAATTTGACTTTGACTCTTTGACTGATTATTCTTTCACATGCCGCATTTGAGTGGGGCAAAGACAGAATATTTAACATAAAAGTGCACAAGAACTGTAATGGGCCGGGATGTAAATAAATTGGTTGTATCATGCGTAGGAAAGAGATAAACAGATTTTTGGATATGTCTCGTCAAATCATACCCTTTCATCAAAAGTAAAAAAACACCATCGGATCTTTGCGACCCGATATCGGCCTATTGGCCTATCTTCGATTTCAAACTTTTTTTGTGTGTGCTACTGCCCTATACGGTAGTAAATACCTAAGAATACCGCAGAAAAAGACACGGTAGTGGATCATTACCGTAGACCGTGTATTAGCCAAAAATACCGTGGTTCTACGGTAATTACCGTGTACCTGGTGAGACTGGTGCGTGCGTTCCGTGTTCAGTTCAGTCAGTGCGGCACCCATCGCTCGAGCAGGAGGACAAGTATGACACAAATCCGGTCTGACGTAAAATCCGGGCGGAGTCCGGTCTTTTACCTAAAAATCCGGTCGAGACCGGCATTATCCGGTCAGATGGTAACCCTACTCCTAACAGCATGGAGAAGCACAACGTACGCTAGAGCTACATAGGTATATTGACATAACCCTATAGCACAGAGCTTCTCCATAAGGGCCTGAATATTAACACTAGAGGCGAGGAATATGCTGAAACCACTAGAAGCACGAATGGGTAATTATTTTTTTTCATTTATAGAAAAAAGTACAATATGAAACTTTTAATTATAATAGTTTTTTTTATTTTTTATTAAATATATTGTAAATGTTCTTTGACATAGATTAGAAATCCAACTCAGAAGAGGTAAAAAGGTTTGACTGTTAATTACTTCACCAAATCACATATGGTTTCGATGTGTATTTCTTGCAAACTGTTTTAGGGTTCAGTGCCGAAAAGGTGCCATCGGGGCCCTATTACTGTTGACCCCGCGGTCAATCAGTCCGTCCGCCCGCCCCTCTGTCTGTCAACGGGCTGTGTATCCCATGAACCGAACAGTGTTGAAATATTTAACAGATTGTGTATTTTATTTCCGATTTAACAATATATACCTAGTGTTTTAATATTAGTTTATGTGACTGATACATAATGCTTAATTATGTACAGTTACTTACACTAGTTTATCTAAACACATATCATAAGCTCTCTTTGATGTCTTCAGGAACCGCATGTTTCACGGCATTCAGTTGTTTAGCTTGTTCTGTAGTACCAACTTCACAGACAAAGTAGGGGCGGCACGTATAGGCGGGCGTAAATTTACACATTATGGTCATAATGTTCAATATTCAGATAAGAAATGAGTTTTTACAAAGTAGTTTAACATTATGCTGATCGTAACGTGCTGTTTTTGGACGCAGTAAAGAGGATTTATGATATGTGTGTAGATAAAATATTAAATGAGTTCCCCATAGGAGCGACGTATTTTTGTTCGCGTTTTTCTTTTATGCACGTGTGCGGGTGCGTTTCTGAGTCGCTCTTTACCTTTTTTTTATTGCTTTTTTTTTTCACACCCGATTTATTACGGATGCCCCGATTCCCGGGTAGATATTGAGTTTTATTCGTACCATGGCATTGAGATTTACTTACGATACCAACTACGAGTATATTGCCCATTTGAAAGTACGAGCTAGGTCAGGGACTTATAACATGTCTTATTTCTTCCTGACTTGGGTATGGCCGCATTTTTTTTAAATACCTACTATTCCGCAACCCTGTCTCACCACTTTTCCCGCTACTGAGTTAAAACAATCCAAATGACCTATAATGAGAAACTCTACGATATTAACACAAAAACGGTTACTGATATTATGAAAAAGTTGAAGTTGACTTCTCATGAATGATTATAATTTTACGCAACCGTACTGTAAGGTAAATTCAATACAAAAAATGTTGTTATAATATTAGTCACAATTCGTTAAAAGTCACATAAAGCTAAGGCCCACTTGCAAGAAAAAAATAATATGCTAAGCGTGCTTGACTGATTTAAGTTTGACATATATATTATATTTTGATAGTAATTAAATAAATTTAAAACGCCAAACGTATATAGCCATTTTCGTGCAAGAGAACCTGAGAATCTTCCCTTTATAAGATATTCACTAGATTAGGCTGAACATCGAAATAGGTCAATATCGGAACGCCAGCGCTTTAAGGGCCTTACTACAAAAAAATAAACTACTGTTCAACACTTGTTTAAAAACGAAAACGTATGGGGTTTGACGTTTATTTTGAGGTTAAACGCTGTCTAATATTTTTGTGGTAACACGGTTAGTGTTTAAATATACCAATTGACATTACGGCTGGGGAAAAAAACAACTAAGTACAGATGTAGTGAATAATCCTTTCCTATCGGCAAAACTCGGAACAACGATAACACCCGAATGGTGCCGTTGTGTCTATGAATTACTGTATCATTAAATTACGTGTAGGTATCAAATAAATCGCATACTTTATTTATCAATGTCAAATGTCAAATTGCCCGTTTGACGTATATTACACTGTTCTACATGGTTCATTTACAACGCACGAAAACATCAAATATATCATTCTAACATAAGGAACCCTAAAATATCTTCTAGTGACACTCCCACGGGTTGATTGCATTTAAATTGCTCTTAATATTTTGATCTTACTATAACGCCCGATTACAATGCTGCATTCAATACCTATAATAAAAAGAAGTATGCGCATTTTTTTAATTCATTGTCTCATGTCATGTGACTTAGTTGTTTCCGGTTGTTTTCCCACAGACCATACTGTGCTTGCAATACATTGTATGGAATTTGAAAGTTTCTTAATATTACGAACTAGACAGTTTCAAACCAATAGTAAGGAAGGTGCAAAACTATTGCGTCTTCAGAAGTTGCGAAGCAATTCGTAAAATTCCTAATTTCACATAGGTAAGGAATGAACTGAGGAATAGAAAAGGATTTTTTTCTCTATCACATTTTGCATAGGTTTTTTTTAAATGCATGGATATAATGCGTAGAGTGTTTGTTATTATCAGCCGAAAGGTTCATTTGGCCGACATTCCATGTGCTTTTATCTAGTTTCACAAACATTTATCAAGGTTAAAGAGTCCGGTCGAACCACAGAGCATGAGCAAAAATCTTATCTATCATCACATAAGTCAAACCAAACCAAACAAATCATTTTTATATCTGTCTTATATGACACTGTTTATTTGACTCGAATCCCATTATTTCAATCATTCAAGCGCAATATTATAAAGTCATGGCTTGAACAATTTTCTCCATTTTCTCCAAAGACCTTCAATTATATTGCAACTTATAGGTAGTAAATATCCCTTTCTTGTAAACATGGCCGTTTGTTTATTTATTCTGTGGAAACTCTATAGATATCGTGTCAGGATAACAGATAAAAGACTATGTCGTAGGTTAGGTATGTGGTGATATAATCCACAGCGCAGTAAATATGCCTACACATAATGTTAGATATTAGTAGCATTGAGCAAGTAGCAGTTTAGCTCTTATCCTCATTAATTTTCCTAATAACGTAGGCGTTGTTACGCTACCTAAAGATCCTAATAATAACTCTGGAACTTTCGAGGGAATTTGCCCGGTCCTACGACTCCTAAGGATGCATTTAGCTAGTAAGTCAGAGCAGAGCCTATGATAAGTGTATTTAAAAAAGGGTTCCTCACGTTGGCCAAACCATTGGTCAATCCTTCATTTCGTTCATTCATTCACGTATTGGCCTGCGTGTAGATGGGTCAGTAAGAATGATGGATGTAGGAATTGTAATGATGGTGAATGATTGGCGCTCGATCGACATCAAAGTATTTTGGAGTGGAGGGAATTGGTCGTCACATCTTCACGTTGGTCACCGTTCAGTTTGTATCAATTTTTTGACAATATAGCTCGTTAGGACGCGTCTAACGAGCTATATTGTCAAAAAATGGCGTTAGGACGCGTCTAACGAGCTATATTGTCAACAAATGGCTGCATCTATGACTACCATAGAAACTTTGTCCATTTCTTATGAATGACCATTTTCTCACACACACTCGCATAGTAGCGGACGGTTGAGAATAAGTAAATGGCAGCAGCCGCTAGTGTCTCAACATCCAGTTTATTGTCCACACATAAGCCTGCACCAAAACTAACTGATTGCTGTTCCAACGTGTGGACGCTCCAGCCAAATTGGCCAATATCAGGATAAATGAAATGAATGAAGGATTGGCCAATGTGAAAAGCCACCTCTCGGAAAACTATAGTCCGGAAGGATTGCATACCGAATCGCTAAACGTACGTTTAGTTAAAAGTTAAAAAGCGCTGGCTTGGTATGGGCCTCATTAACAGTTTTTCAAGCCAACCAAGCGCTAGCTGTAATAATCAGTTCAGCTTGTCTGTTGGACTGGCGCCAGTGCCACTGTCATAGTCATTAAGAGCCTTTGTACTATTTAATACCCTTGGCAAGAGCGTGATTTTGTCGCGATAGTGTACTATTGTACCGACGCTTGAGGCTACGGACGGGCTTAAGTTTTCTTAGTTTATGAATCGCGACAGCCACGCATCTTCACGCGACATCCGTGAGGTCAGAAACCGCGCCATGTGCAAGCACCTAAGGCTTCGTTCATCATGTATTTATCATCAACAGCATGTATGGCCCGAGTATAGTCCGGTCTATCTAGCTAGAGTCTTTCTAGATATTATATTACACATTAAGTGTATTTCAACTTTCAGCCGAAACATTTTGGTTGGTATCATTAACTATCCGGAGTTTTTCACAAGTAACGAAATCGATTGGCAACATCGATCCGTGACATCGATTGATTTCGGACCGGAAAATCGAACACCGTCAAAGTCAATATCAACAATTTGTTGCTTTTTGTGGACGATCCCTTCATGTTTGTTCTACTTCCATCAATTTTCCACCGTTGTCTACCTACGTTTATTTATTAGGGAAAGCAAGATTAGAGAGTGAAGAAAATTTACTATGGATCATTTATTGATTATTATTCAGTTTTGTATCTTTTTTAGGAAAGAATAAATACACTAAACCTAGGAAAAACTCTATTATAAAAAAATAAATAATAATAAGTCATAAACTCATAACTTTATAAAATAGTACTGTTTAAAATTTCACACACTTCAGAGTTTTTAGCGATACTTAAACATTCAACTTCATAAACTTCACGGGTTTATAATTTTAATAGATGATCTATATCTTAGATTAGTCTAGGTAATGAAATACTACTCAACCATTTATTTCCGTAAATATCGAGGAACTTTCCACAAAAAAAAGTTAAGGCCAAATACCTTATTTTTTCACTATTTAGCAGTTTGGTAACAAAAAGTTTTATTTTTTGTCGCAGTTATCTCGCTTGATGAGTTGATGATTGTTGCATTGACACTTTACGTGCTTGAAGAGGCTTCAAGGCGTGCTCAAGGCTCTACGAAATGACTCGAATAATTACCCGGGAACTATTCTATTCATATCCGCGGCCTATGACTATTAGACACCTTTGGAGTTACTAACTGCTGTACCAACGTAGGTATTTGCAATTGGCGGGACAACAAGCTTTGCAAAATTTTACTCAAGCGTTTGTGGCCACTGAATTTGATGTGGCTTGTGGACGATAGGCTGAGAGCTCGAGTTCTAGGCTCAAATCCCAGTTGAAGAAGTAAAATTCATCTCATACGTTTGTAAGGCCAATGATGAAATAAAAGATTCTTAATTACTTTCGATTAGGTACCAAGAGTACCTCTGAATGGCACTTTATTTTCTGTTTATTTACATAAAGATTTAACATACCTTGTATTTCATCTTCGATCCTCAGAACACCGGGCACTATCACTAAAATCTAAATGAATCCAAACAATAAATGAAAATTTATGTAACTTCGCGATTCTTATTCATTTGTCAATGCTTGCCACTTTATGATAAAAGAAAAATAAATGCCAAAAGTCATAAACTTTTCCGACGAGAGTTCGCGCCAAAACTTTTCCGTGTCAGTCCGCGCGTGCGTTTGGTTGCGCGCGCGGGAATGGCAGTTCTACAACCGGTGCGGCAGTTTTGCTTCCTTGGTGGTGGCACCGTGGCAACGACCCGTGCCTCAAACAGCCACCCAGTGCAGCCAAGCCTACAGTGCGTGCTGCAACGACGCTGCAAGGTGAAGGCAAGCTAAGGTGAAGTACAGTTGCCGAAACTGCGTAGTAAAATGTGGCAAAAATAAAGAGTTTCACTATTTGAAATACCTAATTTATTGCGTTAGTCCGGTGATTACTTTTGGATTCATTAGCTATGTCGATCGAGTCAAATTTGCGTTTCGCAAAATTTAATTTCGATCTAACAAAGACTATTCGTTTTCTGAGCTACCAGAAAAAAGTTCTAGGAAGCGAGAGATTAACGCCTATATACCTACCTCTACATGATCGTAGCGAGGTTAGGTAGATTTGTTTATGTTTATATTTTCTTTATAGGTAGGTACTACCTACATAACAAAATTAAATGTATTCGGTTTATACTCCCCAATGTTACAATGTTACAATGTGTAAACAAGTCTCAGCTAATGTTAATGTTAAAGGTGAAAATTTAAAAATTGTAATTACCACGGTATTCCTAGGAATCACCTTAGATAATAAGCTTCAGTGGGACCCACACATAGATAAGCTATCAAAAAAACTCAGTCCCGCAGTTTATGCAGTTAAAAAATCCGTCTTTTTACGGACGTGGAAACATTATGTCTTACGGCATACTGCTGTGGGGGAACGCTGCAGACATTAACATAATATTTGTGCTGCAAAAGAGGGCTGTTCGTGCAATCTACAATGTGGGTCCCAGAGAGTCACTGCGTTGTAAATTTAAGGAAATTAACATTATGACAGTTCCGTGTCAGTATATTTATGAAAACCTAATGTACGTCCACGAAAATATTGATAAATTTCCTAAGAATAGTGACAGGCACAATGTCAACACTAGAAATAGGAATAAACTAGCTATACCTACTACTAGGCTCCATAAGGTTAATGTATCTTTTAAAGGGCAATGTATTCGCTTTTACAACAAAATACCGACTGAGTTACAAGAATTGTCTGTAAATAAATTTAAAAATGTTGTTAAAAATGACGACCCGAATGGCCGAGTCGGCAGTGACGCTGCCTACGAAACCAAGGGTCCCGCGTTCGAGTCCCGGTGGGGGCAAATATTTGTTTGATGAGAACGGATGTTTGTACCCCAGTCATGGTTGTTTATCTAAGTATAACATTTATCTATATAAGTATGTGTATCGTTGTCTAGTGCCCAAGATACAGGGAATCCTAGTTTTGGCTAGATCAAAGTGTGTAAATAGTGTCCAAGGTATTATTATTATTATTATTATTAAATACTCGTGTTCTATCTAAGTATAATATTTATCTATATAAGTATATATATCGTTGTCTAGTACCCAAGATACAGGGAATCCTAGTTCGGGGCTAGATCAATGTGTGTAAAAGGTGTCCAAGGTATTTATTTAAAAATCACTTATGTAAAAAAGGTTACTACAAAATATCAGATTATGTAGAAGACAAGAAAGCTTGGGAAGGTGTTTACTCCAATTTTGTAAAAAAAAAAACGTATAAAGCTGGAGGTATCTAGTCGCCTCTTTGCCTCCAGCACCTAAAACATTGAGGTGACGGAATTCAAATTGAGTTCTATATTTCCCTGTACCTTATACATGTGTTAGTTTAAGATTTGACATTCTCCAAATGTTACCTATGTGTTTCTTATGGAAATAAACTCTTTTTGAATTTGAATTTGAATATGCTTAGATGGAAGAGATGAAAAAGGTGATGTAAGCTTCAAATCAAATTGAGGACGCAACCTAATGTGAGGCCAGATTTAATAGTAACAGAATTATGAAGCCGGAATGAATACATATTAGAAAAGCAGCCCGCAGCCCTAAGGGTGATGGATGATATCTACGTTTATAGCATGAAAGTCTAGAAGCCTACCTATACCTACGACTGGTGTAGATAAATAGATAGATAATACCTATGCAAAGAATGTATTCAGTGTAGAATGTGAGTAGAGTACCTGACTTTATATGTATGTACATTATAATGTATGGTTTTGTTGCCTGAAATAATGATTATTATATTATCATTATTATTTTGTGTCGGAGTTATGTATGACTCACGGGACAATACTTCCCTCTTGCCTCTACTTTTTGAGGGCTTGCGTGGGGACATGGGCCCAACACGTAGAGGCCTTCTCAGACAGTTTATTCACAACAAATATGGGATGCAATCTACCAGTTGGGTCTGTCCTCGAATACACTAACAGCAAAAGTGCACTCAAAGAAAATACCCGCAAAGTGCACAGCACAGGTCTATTGCAAAATTAAAGGGTTGAAAGTGCACAGCACAGGTCTATTGCAAAATTAAAGGGTTGAAAGTGCACAGCACAGGTCTATTGCAAAATTAAAGGGTTGAAAGTGCACAGCACAGGTTTATTGCAAAATTAAAGGGTTGAAAGTGCACAGCACAGGTCTATTGCAAAATTAAAGGGTTGAAAGTGCACAGCACAGGTCTATTGCAAAATTAAAGGAGTGCCAAGGAAAGGGCTACGTATGGGTTTGCTATTTAACCCCCTACGACGAAAAGAGAGGTGTTGTAAGTTTGAAGCCTCTGTGGGTTTGTGAGTTTTGTGACCAACCTACAGACGCTTCAGTCAGCCTATTTTGTATTCGGTGATTAATAGTCGGCCAAACGCGCCGTCTAGTCTGTTGATGTAATAATAATAATAATAAATCTTTATTCATAGTAAAAAATATACTCAACAAGGAGATAGTTTTGTCGACTACTATCATAACTAGGCTCACAAGTAGCCTGTATTTATGAATTAGTGGCGTCGTGTTTTAAGCAAAGAATGAAATTACAAGCAGGAAAAAAACATACAATGTTAAATTAAACAATTTTAAAGAAAAGAGGGGTATTATAAGTTTGAAGCCTCTGTGGGTTTGTGACCAATCCACAGACGCTTCCAACTGCCAATGATAAGCTGCTCTTTGCATCCCTAATTTAATTTTTACGGCATCCTTTTTCTTGTTCGGCTAGCAATTGATTGCTTCTGAAGTGTTTGTTTATAAAGATGACTAATGCATGCGGTTATAATATTGTATAAATTTTGGAGACAAGTAATTGGTCGATATTTTGCGGGGTTTTTGGTACCTATCAATTAAGTCTTTAAGTAGCATGAGGGTAGTTCCTTGGGTAATGTATAGAGACAGGCGATCTGGTTTCTGCACAAATTCGTTAATGTGAGTGAGCTAGTAGGATTAGGTGGATAGTTGAAAGTTTTTTAACCGGTGACCTTCCAGTTGTGGGTTTTAAAGATTACTAACTTCAACACGTCTATTGTGACTTCTTCAAACACCATTCCTGGTTCGTTTTGAAGAGTCTCATGGTCTTCTGATATCCAGTTGTTATTATAGGGTTTGACGAAATCTTAGTCTAGAAGTCATGTAATGCTTTTGGTGTGGGTGTTTCTGTTGATGTTGAGTTGTAAATACACTATGAATTTCAGGTAAATATGTTCTAGTATTTTTTTCTAAGTTAGATGCTATGAGATATGCACGCTATCTGGAGCGGTTAATTTCTTCCGTCCACTTCTGTCTCGTGCTGGCCCTGGCAACATCTGTCCGGCTGATTATTGTTAGTAAATATGAGGTCGAGATGGGTGAAGTCTGTCTCGAGAAGCTATGCCATGTCGACATGCTCTAATAAGAGAACAGGCTTCGTGGTGATGATTGTGATGAGAGTGATTCGTCTGTAACATTTTCGGGTTCATCCCCAGCGAGAGCCCGCCTGTTCAGCTTATCGCTGCCGATGGTTCGCATGCTGCGGCCATCGATTTAGTATACCCTATATTATATATATAAGGTATACTAAATCGATGGCTGCGGCACCCAGCAACGGCTCCAGGTGTCCCCGGCGACCTCCGGGAGGCCGCCGTAGACTGTATCTTCCTTTACTGCGTGAAGTGTCTGGCTACCCGAGCCAGACGTGCCAGGCTCACCGAGCTCGGGGAGGGATTCTCCGGCAGTGCCGGTACCCTACTGAGGTAGAACGTTTTTTAACTTCACATCCATCATTCATATCCCCTTCCACCCCGATTTGGGAACCCTTAGTTTGGAGAGGGTGCTAGCCAAGTTGGTGAAGGCGCTGAAAATAGTAAAACTAAAACTTCATAAAGAGCTCCGTGGTTTAATTGCTTTCACGCTTGCTTCTCACAGGAGATGCAGGTTCGATTCCTGTACCAATGAGATAGTTAATTTATCTTAAGTACATTATACGGACGTTCTAGCGGTGATGGAAAAACATCGTGACGAAACCTTCATTACTCCATAGTTGCGGCGATGGGGCTAGCCCCCTGTCACGTAAAATGGAGTATTTAATGACAGTCTCAAAGCTGGCACAATTGTGCCTCTGCGAGCCAGTATGGGAATAGGCATAACGCTATGTATACATGTATGTAACTAAAACTTTATTATGAATATTTGTTTACGTCCCGACTAACATCTGAGTTATCGACTGACAGGACAAGGGTTGACAATCACTTTTTTGCAGGACAGCCAACTTAACGACGTTGGGAATTTGAGCAAACTACGCTGTAGGCGGCAAATGAAGGACATATGTCTTTCACGGATAATTCAATAATCCTGTTTTTTTTTTATTATCTCGAATGGTTTTCTGGTTTTCTCAGATTATTACCATCGATTTTTATTACCATATTTTCCTGCACTGTTTTTATATATTTTAGTGTGCAAAGTCAAAGAGATTATCTATATAATTCATGATTTTGTATTGCCCACTAATATACAGACAACAAGACTTACATAAAAATAATTTACAAAAGGCGAGCTTATGTCTAATAAGAGAAATCTCTTTCAGCAAACCAAATTAGGATGAGAAAGCTTGGTCAACTGCTGAGCCCTGACCAAGCTTATATATTATAAATATATATATATATATATCTACAGTGATGAGGTACGCCTGAGCGTTACGCCTGTCAAAAATCATTGAGCAAAAGTACCACGTGCGTTTGAGGATAAGGAGCGATCTCGTTCTCAACATGATCTCGTTGTAAAACAGGTTGCAACTACACAAGACCCCTTCCCAAAATAAGCCCTAACTGATTTATTGAGCAGGGTGTTAACACTTTTTGACAAGTATCAACGGGTGAGTGAGTATCCTTGCAAAAACCAAGGCTGATTACGAGACTCAAATCGACAGATCCTATTAGGATCATATAAAAAATAGCCAAGCGCAATTCCAAGAAACTTGTAATAAGGTCCCGTTTGGCACCCTTCGGGTACGGAATCCTAATAACGCCAAAAATCAAGTCTCTTATACGGAGACTACTTTAATTTAAAAAATTGCGTCTTTTTATTATTTGTTGCTGTAGTGTTAGTTGCAGAAGTACACATTCTGTGTAAATGTCAACTCTCTACCGTCCATGTGATAGAGTCCGTCGACGGACGGACGGACGGACAGACAGCGGAGTCTTAGTAATTGGGTTCCGTTAGGAGTATAAATTGGGAACTCCGGCGCACGGTTCCCTAGGAAATGAACTGGAGTACACAAAATTCAGTTTCTGATACATCAGTATCAGTAAGCCTTGCTATTACCGCCCTAGTTTGGTGTGCTTGCTTAAAGATGTATCATGAACTCAATTTTGTGTACTCCAGTTCCTTCCCAGGGAACCTTGCGCCAGCCTTCCCCATTTGTTACTCTATTAGATATATCAGAAAATAAACTGCTTTAAGGGGTTCGCTGTTCCACTCGTGTAGGTACTTGATAAACATAAACATTTTTACATTTATATACAGGCACACACATTGCTTCTGGCCCCACACTAGAATACCCTGAGTCGTGGGAACCAGAAACAGCGACGTCATACACATATGAACATCCAAGACCTGGGGTTTTTTTTTCTTTACCCCCAGCCGGGGATCGAACCCGGAACCGCTGCGCTACAGAGGTCGTCGTACATATTGATAACTGTTGTATTATGGGAATGATGGTTTGTAATACGTTGGTACCCAAACATCAGATGCATTGAGAGCCGCACTATGCTGCACTACAAATTTTCCGAACTGTATCGTGTGATATCTGATTGTTATGAAAGGGCTTGTGGTGAGGATCTCAAATGAATACACGGTGACTTTTTATTAGTTTTGTTAACTTCGGGGAATGGTTGAGTACCCATCAATAGGAAAAACTTTCCCCAAGAAACATGGTCGCAAACGAAAAACAATTTTGGTCTTCCATAATAACTTACATTCATATTCATATTCATATTCATATTCTTTATTGCACAGAAATCTTAATAGTAAGGTAACAAAACATTTTATGAGCAAAGGTGAGCTTATCTCTAAAGAGAGATTTCTACCAGAAAACCTAGGTACGACAGGAAAAATTGTGCAACAGGAGAGTCCTAGTGCGCAATAAAACTGTACACATCTAATTGTTTACAACTAAAACATAATAATTTAATAAATGATATGTACTAAATAAAATACAAAAGCAAAAAATTTTATATATATCAAACATATACTACTTATATATACATATATAAAAGTACCTATCACGAAAGAGAAAGGAAATGCTCTTTCAATCTTGTCTTAAAAGTGAAAATTGAGGGACTATCTCTAATAGCGCAGGGAAGTGCGTTCCACAGTCGGATCGCCGTTAACCTAAACGAGTGTTTGTAAGCGGCAGTGTTATGCCGAGGAGTAGAGAGAAGAGACATCGTGTGGGATCTCCGGTTGCTATGCCTGGAGGAAATAAACTCGAAACGTTCTCGAAGATATGAGGGGTAGCGGGGATTTCGCAAAATGTTGAACAGATAGGAGAGAACGTGCATATCACGACGAAGGCGGATCGGAAGCCACCCCAACTCCTTACGATACTGTGAGACATGGTCATACTTGCGCAGCCCGAAGACAAAACGAATCCCGAGGTTTTGAAGTCGTTCGAGTTTGTTCAGTTGTTCTTCGTTCGCACCGATCCAGCAAACATCTGCATAGTCGATTAAAGGTAGTAGGAGGGACTGGGCAAGGGTGATTTTAGTCTGCTGTGGCAGGAAGTGCTGCAATCTCCGTAGGGAGTGAAATGACGCAAAGACTCGTCTGCTGACCTCACAAACATGGGGCGACCAGGACAACAATTTATCAAATACAACCCCAAGATTCTTGGCCTTCTCGCTGTATGAAATTATGTTACCATCATACACTATAGGGTCGACGGGCATTTTCTGAACTAGGTTATGAGAGTGACGAGTACCCAAAATCATGGCCTGCGATTTGCCCGGGTTGACAAGCAGACCATAAGAGGTAGCCCATTTCCTGATGTTATCGAGATCAGCATTCAACGCCTCTACTGTCAGATTCACATCACACGGAGAGAAGTGCCGATATATTTGAAGGTCATCTGCGTACAGATGATAAGAAGAGGTAAGAACGTCAGAGACGGAGTTAATGAATACCAAGAAGAGGAGAGGAGAAAGGATGCCTCCCTGCGGTACACCTGCGGAGAGATCACACCAGTCCTTTGAGATCTCCTCAGACTTAATGCGTTGCTGGCGGTCTCTCAGGTAGGAGTCAAACCAGCGAGCAGAGTGCGAGGAGACATTAAGTGACTTTAAAATTTCGACTAGTATATCGAAATCGACGCAGTTAAAGGCGCTACTGAAATCAAGCAGTGTAAGGACCGCAAGCTGCTTTTGATCCATAGCTAATTGAATGTCGTCAGTGACTTTGAGCAGTGCTGTGGTAGTGCTGTGACCCGGCCTGAAACCTGATTGGTGGGGATTCAATAACATTTTTGAGGAAAGGTAGGAGGAGAGTTGGGAGTGGACAATTGATTCCAGGACTTTGGAGAGGATAGGCAGAATAGAAATGGGACGGAAATCTTTAAAGAAGGCGGGATTAGACGTTTTGGGGAGGGGAATCACAAGTGCCAATTTCCACTGGCTGGGGTAGCAACATTGGTCAAGCGACACATTAATTATGTGGGTGATGAGAGGTAACAGTACATTAATGATAGTTGTTATCATCTGCGAACATATCTTATCCTCAACTATGGCCTTCGACGAGATTGCTAGTATTGCCCTCCTTACTGAGCCGATTCCGACAGGGATGAAATTAAATGCTGAGGTGAGGGATGTTGCCTTGGACCTTAGGTTACGAAGGGTTGCATCCTTGACGAGGGAGTCCATCGCGACAGGGGGAGTTGCAAAGAAACTATTGAGACCCCGGAGATCGACATTTCCGGCTGCCAATTCCTGTGACTTACCAACACCAAGGGTCTTCAGGAACTTCCAGACCTGTGCTGGAGTATAGCTCTCGATACATTCGTAGATATGACGGCGTTTAGAATCACGACACAGGCGAGTGCAACGATTACGGAGGCGTTTGAAAATTAAAAGATTCTCATCGGTCGGATCCCTCTTATATCTAGACTCGGCACGGTTTCTCTTAGCCATCAGACCCTTAATGGTGTCAGTAAGCCACGGTGCAGGAAGATGCTCCACTTTAACCCTCTTGACCGGAGCATGCTTATCAAACAAGCTCAGGACAATAGAGTTGAAGTTCCGTACTTTGTCATCAATGGTCTCACTACCGTAGACAGGCGACCAGTCGACAGAGGAGGCGTCTGAATTAAGGGAGGTTATATCCATGCCCTTGAAGCTACGAATGTCAAGGAATTTAGCTGCACGCTTGGGAGGCTTTATCTTATACGAGAGGTAAATAAGATTGTGATAGGAGAAAGGAGCGTTAAGTTGGCCATGCGCAGCAACCTTAGACATGTCAGAAGTAATCATTAGATCTAGAAGAGAGGGGTGCAGTGTGGTTGAAAGTGAGTGGCCTCTAGAGGAAGGATACTCATGTTAAATGAACTTACAAGAGAATTCAGCTTCGCTGAGCGACTGTTATTCTTGAGAAGGCAAGTGTTGAAGTCGCCGAGAATTAGGGTGTCGCTATAAAAAGGAGTCAAGTCACTGAGAAGGGTTTCAAAAGAGTTAAAATAGTGGATTCGAAGAGAGGGGCTATAATAGACACCCAGGAGGACTTTGTTGTGACGCAAGAATATCTCCAGGAACAGGTGTTCAGCAGAACCAGAGTACAGGCTTGGCGACTGGCTGATGACTTTGCATGGGATGTCAGAACGTAGGTAGATAGCAACACCGCCATCAGCCTTGCCTATCCTGTCGTTCCGGTAGAGACTGAACGGTTTCTGGGCGCTAGTTTAGTTAACAATTTGGTTAAACTGATATCAGCCAATCACGTGCAGCTATTTTGAGTATGAGTATTAGCGGCACGGCACGTGATTGGCTCAAATCATTTTCACCAATTTGTTTACTTAATCAGCGCCCAGGAATAATTCCTTTATACCGATAACTGGCTCAGCAGGTACAAATGTGCATCTGCCACCCGTAGGGGAAAAGGTGTGACGTTATGACCTGGCAGAGCATACATGGCAGAAGAAAGAGATGGCTTGAGAAAAGATTCCGAAACAAGAATGCCATGTTTGTTCAGATCACTAAAAACTACAAGAAGGTCAGCATAGCTGGTATGAATGCTTTGAGCATTAATATGAACAACGTTGAAGTTTGCACCAAGGTTTGAAAACACCCGTTTCAAGTTATATGACAGCGAATCATCCGCTGTTGACCCAACACTTCCCGCGCTAACAGAAATATCGTTATCACAAGATGAGAAGAAACTATTACTAAAGTTGTAGGTATCCATAGTCTAAAATAAATATACTAATAAAATGAATACAAATATATATACACAGTCAGGTCATAAGTTCTGTCACACAATAAAAACTTTTGAATTTAGAACGCTGGCCACAAAAAAGAATTCGAATTTCGAATTTTTCATGAAAATAAAAAGGTGTACTTTTTAGAATTTTCCTCATTTTTAAATATGGAGTGGACACTTAAAGAAGACCGTGTCGCAGTTATTGCGTTGCATCGTTGCGGTTACGCGCCAATTCCAATTTTCGACTTACTGAAATTTTTTAATATAACCAAAAGATTCGTTTATCGTACCATAAAACGATACAATGAAGACTCTAGTATAGATGACAGGTCAAGAAGTGGTCGCCCTCGCTCTGTTAGGACTCCAGCAGTGATAAAAGCTGTGAAGGCGCGAATTCAAAGAAATCCCATACGTAAGCAGAAACTGTTGGCCCTTCAGATGGGGTTAAGCAGGACCACGGTGAAAAGGGTGTTAAATGAAGACTTAGGGCTTAGGGCATATCGAAGAAAAACAGAACATCGTTAGGACGCTCGTTTAATGGACCTGAGACTGAAGAGATGCCGCGCTTTGTTGAAGCGGTACGCGGGAAAAAAGCATCGGGAAATTCTTTTTTCGGATGAAAAAATTTCACCGTGAAAGAGAGCTACAACAAACAAAATGATAAGGTGTACGCACACAGCAGTGAAGAAGCGAGCAACCGTATTCCGCGTGTCCAACGAGGTCATTTTCCATCCTCGCTCATGGTTTGGTTGGGAGTCTCTTATTGGGGCTTAACTGAGGTACATTTTTATGAGAAAGGCGTAAAAACGAATGCAGTTGTGTATCAAAATACAGTCCTCAAGAACCCTGTGGAACCTGTTTCTCATACCATGTTTAATAACAGGCACTGGGTATTCCAACAAGATTCCGCGCCAGCTCATAGAGCGAAAAGCACACAAGGCTGGCTGGCGGCGCGTGAAATCGACTTCATCCGGCACGAAGACTGGCCCTCCTCCAGTCCAGATTTGAGTCCGTTAGATTACAAGATATGGCAACACTTGGAGGAAAAGGCCTGCTCAAAGCCTCATCCTGATTTGGAGTCACTCAAGGCATCCTTGATTAAGGCAGCCGCCGATATTGACATGGACCTCGTTCGTGCTGCGATAGACGACTGGCTGCGCAGAATAAAGGCCTGTATTCAAAATCGCGGGGGTCATTTTGAATAAACTTTATTACCATAAGAATCTATGTATTATTAAGTTCATTTTGCTATTTAAATGTTTACATAAATAACAAACATGTCTAAATTATTTCATATTGCACATGTGACAGAACTTATGACCTGACTATGTATATAATAAATAAACCCAATAATCGATATTACCCTAAAAAAAAATATTCAAATTAATATAAATAAATAGCCTGAACCCAGTCGTACATACACTGGGCTTTTCGGGGGAAAATTCAGAAAAATATTTCATCCTAAGCATTGAGGAAGAATAATACACATAAATGGACTAATTTCACGAAAACGGGACACATTGTGGAACAATCACTAATACACAGAGCATTTAGGTAATATGGAACACTAACATTATTTTTGTATAGAATTAACATTAATTTATATGGAACACGCCCTGCGTTCCGTTCGACAATACAGCAACAATAGCTCAACGTTGGATGAACGTTGGGGCAGTGTTGGAATAAAAGGATGACATAATTGACACAATGACAAAATGTTGACTTCAGACAGGAGCATGAAACAGAAACCGAAAAATAAATACACACATTATTTATTGAAGGTGAACAAAAATAAATTAATAAAATAAACTACCTTGTTGGGAAAATGAGTATTACCCGTCCAAATTGTGATAGCGAGTACGGAAAAGATGTTTATTTCTTGGCTTTAGTCGGACCAGCGCGCCTGATTTGACGCTTGGCAGTGCCGGGCGCCGAAGAGGCAGCTACTGCACTTGAAGCAACCCCAGCCGCCTTTGGAGCAGATATCTTAGCAGGTTCCGACTGCCCAACAGAAGGAGGGAACTTGCTGGTGTGAACCAGAAGCTCCGACATACGCTCCACCTTCTGTCTGGATTTGTCAGGAAGCAGCAAGACGATCCTGCCATCTGTAGTCCAGCAATTCTGCACACCAAAGTGCTTCCTGGCAGCCATAAACACCTCATGCCTTGTCTTTGTTAAAAACTCGTTTACTGTGACTCTGGATCCCTTCAATGCAGTCTTGCCTTTCCAGGCCTCTGAGCGAGCACTAAAGGTCGAGAACCTCACCAACAACGGACGGGGATGCGACGGCTTCTTCATGGATCCTAGTCTATGCACAACACTGATGTTGGACACACACTCCAGGGACAACTTCATTTGGTCGGACAATACTGCACGCCCAATGTCAACGGAGTCCTCATTCTCCACTTCAGGAACACCATGGAGAAGAAGCACCTTCCGTCTGGACGCCATCTCGAGACGGTCCTGGCCAGCAAGCAGCAACTCCATCTGTGCGCGCAGCAAATCAAGGCAGTTCCAAGTGAATGCCTTAAATTCCACAAACTCGCTGGCGATGGTGTTGAGATCGGGTGGGCTGCTGGACGAGGACATGGTGGCGGCCTCCCGAAGGTCCTTCTCATACTGTGACATCCTCAGTCACCCGCCAGTCCCGTCCACTGCTTTCCAGCCACCTTAGTAATGTCTTCTGACCATCGGGCATGTTCTCTGACCTGTTCGCAGCCGCCACTCTGTGGCTGCCTTGTTCCACCTTCCGTCCTCCATTCTAACCAAGTGCCCAGCCCATTGCTCCTTTAGCCTCGTGATGCGCCTACCCACATTCTCACTTTGGTAAGTCTGCGGATTTCAACGTTAGGCACGCGGTCAACGAGGCTGATACCTAGCGTTTTGAACCTAAAGCCATGGTAATTAAATTCAAAACCTAAAACGGGAAAATCTCATCATATGATTACACCAGGTAACAGAGGTTAAATATGGCAACAAATATAATGACCACCAAAATATTTTTTTCCTACCCAAAATGGCTAAATGACCACCAAAAGTTGCAGAAAATATCAGGCCAAAATACTGCGGTAGCTTAGGTGAAGGGTAAAGGGGGTGAGCGAAGCGAAGCCCCCTTAATCCTACGTGTTAGGTTGAACATGTAAGAACAACAAAAAATACATAAAACATAAACTTAAGTACACAAAACATAAAAAGAAGTTTGGTGATCATTTATCCAAATCTATTTGGTGGACATCCATCCATTATCGATTAAACACAAGCCGTTAAATATTACAGGAAAAATAATGAGAAATGTGGGGTTTAAATAGGTGGAGCATAGTTTCCTTCAATACCACAAACAAACTTATAAATGCACTGGTTTATATAGGTACATGTTACATAGTTGTAACCGTAGCCGCACCAATAACTGTGTTTTAACACTGTGCTAACTAAACACACAGTAAAATCAAAGATACCTAATCCCTAAGCAAGAAACTTAACCATTGCGCGCTTGTACGGAACTCTTCGTGCGCGAGTCCGTCTGGCGCTGGCCGTTTATTAAACAAGACGATATAAACTCGCGACATGTGTATGATAAACATGCGAATTGTGGTATGAGCTGGTGCGTGGTGGGTGTGCGTTCAAAACTTATGTAAAGCGATATGGCAACAGCCACATCTGATTTAAATTAGGCTTGTGTTTAAACGATTACCAAAAACGCACCTATTTTACTACCAATAAATTCGAAATGACTGCCAGAATGGATAAATGTCCACCAAATTGTGTTTGGATAAATGATCACCAAACTTCTTTTTATGTTTTGTGTACTTAAGTTTATGTTTTAAGTATTTTTTGTTGTTCTTACATGTTCAACCTAACACGAAGGATAAAGGGGGCTTCGCTTCGCTCACCCCCTTTACCCTTCACCTAAGCTACCGCAGTATTTTGCCCTGATATTTTTAGCAACTTTTGGTGTTCATTTATCCATTTTGGGTAGGAAAAATATATTTTGGTGATCATTATATTTGTTGCCTTTTATTTATAGAAAAATATTGGTTAGCTTGGTAATAGGTGTATGTACATAATTGATCGGTTTCTTTTTTTTTCATATAATTATTTTTAATCAGGCTTAAGCAAAACGTCTTAGGTTCCTATATTTATATTCGTATTTCTGTAGAGTGTATTATGAGTAGTGTATTATATAGATATCTGTTATTGGCCTGCTTAACTGTTATAATTTTAATTGTAATATTTTACTGTAAGGTGCTGTTGTCCCTACTAAAATAAATAAATATTTGAGTAAATCAAATTCAATCAAATCCAAAATTCATAATTACTGTAGATATTTACTATACGAAAAGAGCTCCGTGGTCTAATGAGTTTCACGCTTGCTTCTCACACAGGAGATGCAGGTTCGATTCCTGACGATTACTAATGAGATAATTAATTTATCTTAAGTACATTAGCGGATGTTCTAACGGTGATGGTAAACATCGTGAGGAAACCTTCATTACTCCATAGCTGCGGCGATGGGCTAGCCCCCTGTCACGCAACATGGAGTATTGAATAACTGGCTGAACGTGGGCACAATTGTGCCTCTGCCACCCCGTATGAGAAATGGCGTGACGCTATGTAAATATTTACATATACTTAGTAAATGTCATTTTTGCCACTTCTCTACATTGGACCAATTTGGGAGAAGTATGGTGAGAAAATACCACAGATAGTGGACCGCAATTTCTTCATAAATCAACGTGAAACTGGTCTTAGCCAAATCTGTTCTGTAAACAAGGCAAGTGTAAAGAAAGAAGCTCAAAAGAAAAAAAGTTATCAAGGATGAACATAAAAATTTACATACAGGTAAAAACATTGCTTCTGGCCCCACACTAGGATACCCTGTGTCGTGGGAACCATAAACAGCGACGTCACACACATATAAACATCCAAGACCTGTTTTTTTTTCTGTAACCCCAGCCGGGGATCGAATCTGGGACCTCTCGCATGGTAGGCGGAGCCACAACCGCTGCGCCACAGAGGATCGTCAAAAGATATAGCAAATGAAAAAAACCGGTCAAGTGCGAGTCTAAATCGCGCACGAAGGGTTCCGTACCACCGTTCAATGGAAGCGATGGTGTGGAGAGAATAGTTTGGATTTTACACAGCAAAATATTGTTTACAAAGTTATTGGTGCGGTTACTTTCACACTCCATGTACGTAACCAGGTGCATCCATAAGTTTGTATGTGGTATTGAAAGAATTGTTGTATGGGAGCCCCCTTAAATATTTCTTTTATCCTGTTTTTTAGTATTTGTTGTTATAGCGGCAAAATAAATTCAAAATCTGTGAAAATTTCCATTCTCTAGCTAGCTACGTTCTTGAGATACAGCCTGGTGACAGACGGACGGATGGACGGACGGACGGACAGCGGAGTCTTAGTAATAGCACAGATACTATAATACTATACAGGTAATAGGGTCCCGTTCTGGCTAAGACCTTGTTTCGACTTAGCAGGCCGCGCATGCGACTGGTAACTGCAGCACTTACTGGCCATGGTTTCTTTAACAAACATCTATATGTCCTAGGTGTTACCGACAGCCCCCTTTGCAGAGCCTGCTTGGAGGCAGAAGGAACGGCTGCTCACGTCCTCATGGAGTGCACAGGAGTAGCGGACTACAGGGCTAAACACCTCGGTCAATCGAGGGACCTTCCAGGGATAGTCGGTAACGTAAAGGGCCTACTGGCGTTCCTGGAGGAGTTGGGTTGGCTCGAATGATTCGCATTCCCACCCACACGCAAAATAGGCGCTTTCGTCGTCGAGTTGCGGAAACCAGCCCGTCTTACAATTGACAATTGACAATAGGGTCCCGTTTGGAACCCTTCGGGTACGGAACCCTAAAAATAAACGGGCAATTGCGAGTTGGACTCGCCCACGAATAGATTTAGATAGACGACTCATACATGGTGAAATTTATGGGAACCAAGCGTGTAAATTTTTTAATTTGCCGGTAACATAGACCATCATAATGCATGGTTACATGCAAGCATATTTTTTTTTTATTCGCCGCGCTTTGCGATGTTTTTTAGGCTAGCCTGCTTCTTAAACTAACACATACATGAGATATAGGGAAATATAGAACTCAATTTGAATTCCGTCACCTCAATGTTTTAGATGCTGGAGACAAAGAGGCGACTAGAAACCTCCAGCTTTATACGTTATTTTTTTACAGAATTGGAGAAAACACCGTCCCAAGCTTTCTTGTCTTCTACATAATGATATTTTGTAATAAGCCTTTTTACATAAGTGGTTTTTAACAACATTTTTAAATTTATTTACAGACAATACTTGTAACTCAGTTGGGAATTGTTGTAAAAGCGAATACATTGCCCTTTAAAAGATACATTAACCTTATGGAGCCTAGTAGTAGGCATAGCTAGTTTATTCCTATTTCTAGTGTTGACATTGTGCCTGTCGCTATTCTTAGGAAATTTATCAATATTTTTGTGGACGTTCATTAGGTTTTCATAAATATACTGACACGGCACTGTCATAATGTTAATTTCCTTAAATTTACAACGTAGTGACGCTCTGGGACCCACATTGTAGATTGCACGAACAGCCCTCTTTTGCAGCACAAATATTATGTTAATGTCTGCAGCGTTCCCCCACAGCAGTATGCCGTAAGACATAATGCTATGGAAGTATCTGAAGTAAACTAGTCTAGCTGTTTGAACGTCCGTAAAAAGACGGATTTTTTTAACTGCATAAACTGCGGAACTGAGTTTTTTTGATAGCTTATCTATGTGTGGGCCCCATTGAAGCTTATTAGGTATCTAAGGTAATTCCTAGGAATACCGTGCTATCTACAGTTTCTAAATTTTCCCCTTTAACATTAACATTAGCCTAGACTTGTTTACCATTTGGGAGTATAAACTAAAGCTAAACTTAAAGCTGTGGCGTCTGACTTGAAAGAAGTTTTTAAGCCTGAGGTTCCACTGACTGTGCACTAGGAGGGGAAATTAATAGAAGATATTACGGGACACCAGACTGTACATCGTCTAACAACCTTGGTTTCTGGCCAAGGAGTTGATCAACTCCTAGCAGTGCCGAAGTTTGATCAAGAAACTGGGGAGGCGTGTGCGAGAAATAAATGCCTTTGCTCTGATACCACTGCAGTTAATACAGGGTTAAGTAATGGCGCTTGCATTCTCCTAAAACGAAAAATGCAACAGGATATACTTTGATTGGCTTGCCGCCATCACATGGAGTTTATGTTTGAGACAGCAGTATGTCAAGCTCTTTTTCCATCAAGAGGACTGGCAATAATTTTGTTCAAAAGACTTAAATCAGCTTGGCCTGAGATAGACTAAACCAAGTTTAATCGTGCATCATCCAGTTCACAAGATGCCTCTAATATGGTGGGTTTTGCTCAAGACCAACTGAACATATTCCAGCCACGCGACGGCTATGAAGAATTGTTGGATCTGACTATAGTCTACTTAGGAGGCGAGCCTTCATAGGGAATATCCTTTAAAATGGTTGAAAGCCATCTACTGCTTGAAAATAATGTTATTTGCACGTCGTCAATTCAAACTAACAAAGAAAGAAGAAGCCGACGTATAGCAAGTGTGTGTCTTCGTAGTCTAAACTGTCAATCAATACTATTCTTCATTCTACGTACGACCTTCATTATTCCTACTTAATTTACATATTGAAAGTAACAGAAGGATAGGACTCCACAACATATTCCATGTTTCGAAACGGCGGAAAAGTATTTGACTTTAAGAGTTCAAGACACAGTGGACTAGACCGCTTTGTAATTAGAGCATCTGACTTTTAGACCACTTGCTAATTAGACCAGCTGCTTTTTAGACCAGTTGCTAATTAGACCAGCTGCTTTTTAGACCAGTTGCTAATTAGACCAGTTGCTTTTTTAGACGAGATGATACTAACCCAACCAGTCATTCAGAAGGCGACGTCGTACGAGTTAAAGAGATTGTACTATACAACAATGGAAAGTATTCAAGCCATTCATCATTTGGGCATCGATACTTCAACCAGGGATCCTCTTCTTGTGCATATAATCACAGAATACATTATATATCATATAATCTCGAAGAAACTCGAGTCTCGTGTGTCACCCAGGGCTACGCCTATCTTCGACGATTTCATGGCATTAATCTAGCGGAAATTCATGGCCTATGAACCAATTCAACAAAAGGATAAGGATCCTGGATCATTGGATTCGAAGCAGCCAACTCAACAACACTTGAAATACTACCACAACAACTTCAAACGGAATAAATCTTCCCCGAGCGAGAAGTTACCAGGCTGCTACAACATCATACGAAAAGAAATGAACAATGTGTGACGGTAGGTACGGAAATCACCATTTGTACAACCAGCCTGCGGAACACAGATATCTGTGCCAGTGTTGCCACCCTCTGATTTTGATTTTCCCCGGACTCCTCGTGAATTTTCCCTAAATTAGGCACTTCTCAAAAAAAAATCCCCTATAATTTATTCTAAAAATATAACACAAATTGAGGAGAATTACATACTATATTATTTCATGGAATGCGTCCATTGTTTGGGTTTCCATTTCTTCCGAAATCATACATCGAGAACGGCACATCACCATACAAAGTTACGTTCGGATACACGCAGTCACGCATTAAATTCTTTTGCGAACTGAAAATCAAAACTTTCTCTAAAAAATCCCCGACAGATTTTTTTACCCTCAATATTCCCCTAAATAATTTTATACCCTAAAAAATCCCCCAAACCTTCAAAAATCCCCTAAATCTAGGGGAAAATACCCTAATATCTGTGCTGTAGACATGAGTAGTTCACGAATGAAGGATTCAAATGAAGTACTTCCTCCTTCATAATCTACTCACGCACCCTTTCTGGGGCGTGGGGAGTCGGGGTCAGGTCGACGGACCTCTTCCCGAAGAATCGCCTCTGTCCACTCCTGTGGACAGGTCATCGGATGGCCCCTGCGGGCGGTGGTCTTGATGTGGCGCTGGTATGCAGTGGGTGATCGCCGGCTAGGCAACCAGGTCACGTGGCAGGCGGCGGCGGTCGGGCGGGCGCGCGTGGTGCGGCGCCAGTTCGGCGATATGCGGAAGATGTGAAGCATCTTGATTGATGCCCTTCGCCAGCCTCTGGACAAACTGGTCCACGGTTTCCCATCTTAGGTCCCTCTGGATTGTCGCGTTCCTCACGTAGCGGGGGGCGCCGACGATGGTACGCAGAGAGAGGTTCTCTTGGGCTCGGAGTCTCCGTTTGTTCGTCTCCGAGCACAGGGCGTACCATGCCGTAGCCGCGTAGGTGAGGCGGGATCTCACGTAGGTCTTGTAGATCCCGAGCTTCGCCCTCAGAGGGAGGCTGGAGTCGAAAAGTGGACGCAGCTTGGCGCGTGCCACCTTGACCTGGCTGACGACGTTGTCAACGTGCTGCTTCATGGTGAGCCGGCGATCAATAGTCACTCCCAGGTACTTCACCTGCGAAGACCACTCGACGTGCTGTCCCTGGAGCTGGAGCGATGGTGGAAGGAGACTCTGGCCTGTGATGAGCGCCTGCGTTTTCCCAACATTGACGGACAGTCGCCACTTGGCGAGCCAGTCGGGCAAGATGTCCAGGGTGCGCTGCAGTTTGATGGCAGCGTGCGGAGCCTGGAACGACGACACGTAGTAGGCTGCGTCGTCTGCGAAGAGTGCCAGCTGGGCACCCGGCCCGACGGGGATGTCGTCCGTGTATCGGGCGTAGCAGGCGGGAGACAGGCAGGAGCCCTGGGGGACGCCGGCTGCGACGGGATGTTCCTCGGAGACGGCGTCTTCCACCATCACTCGGAAGCGGCGATTCTTCAGGAAAGAGGCGATTGTCTTGACCGTTCTTCTTGGGGCAGGGGACGTCGACAGCTTGTACAGCAACCCCTCGTGCCATACTCTGTCGAACGCCTTCTCCATATCCAGAAGTACTGCGACAGTGTATTCTTTTTTGTTCAAACAAACCGTCATGTCATTCAGTACTCTGGTGAGCTGAAGCGTCGTAGAATGCTCGGGCCTGAAGCCGAACTGTTCCGGGCGCGGCTGGATGTGGGGCAGTAACTTCGCTAACAGGAGCTTCTCAAACACCTTTGAGATGGTGCTCAGTAGGGTGATCGGCCGATAGCTCTCACGCAGCTTGGTGTCCTTGCCCGGCTTGGGCAACATGATAACCAAGCCCTCCTTCCATTGGGTTGGAAAGTGACCCGTGCGCAAGATACCGTTAAACAGGCGCGCAACGGCCGCCACAGTGCGTGGCGGCAAATGTAACAGCGCCGTGTTGGGTATTCGGTCTGCGCCCGGGGCTTTCCTGGGCTTGGTACGTCGGAATGCACGCACAATCTGGCCGGGCGTGACGACGATGGGGTCCTCTTCGGGAGCTATTGGCGTGGCGAAGTACTCTCGCAGGTGTCTCTCGACTGTTGCGACGTGCTCCACATCATCCGTTGGGTTCGGCTTGAATTGCTTCTCGAGGCATTCGGCGAAGATCTCCGCACGGTCTTGGTCTCGGAATCTTGGTAGGCCGTCGCTGCCCAGGATTGGTCGAACAGGAGCAGGAATGGTCGACAAAGCCCGGCACAGGCGATGCACGGAGGGGACGTGGTCGCCTATGGACTCGACGTGGCGTTCCCAAGATTCTTCAGCGTGGAGATCAAGTTGGCGCTTCAGCTCTGCCATCATGGCGTTGAGCCTGGTATTCATCGTGGGGCAGCGGGTTTGCTGCCACTGCTTCCGGAGAGCGCGCTTATCGCAGATGAGTGCGCGTAGCTCAGCAGGAAGAGGATTGGGCTTCCCCCCGCGAGCTACGGTGTGCGATGATAGGTCGAGCGCGTCTCGGATCTGGGTAGTTAGCAGCGATGCCAGGCGGTCAACGTCTTCCGGCTGGTTGACGGGGCAACTGGTGGAGGGTTGGTCTAGGGCGGCGGTGAAGGCGCCCCACTGGTAGCGGCGACGTGATGCTGGCGGAGATACCCGGGTGGGCAGATCCGCCAGGACGAGAAGAACAGGCCTTTGGTCCGAAGGGAGGTCAGGGAGAACCTCCTGGCTCGGCGGTGTCCGGAGACCTCTGACGACCACGACGTCGATGATGTCCCATCCGGCCCGCGTGTCGAAGTGGGTGGGCTCGTCGGGACCGATGACGTCGTAGTTGTGGCTCATGGAGTCGGCATGGATGGCGCGTCCAGCTGGGCACACCCTGGTGGAGTTCCAGGCGGTGTGCTTGGCGTTGAGGTCGCCGGCGACAAGTGTCGGGTGCGGCGACTGTAGCAGCCCCCGTAGCTCGGCGGTGCGGATTGGTGTACTGGGGGGCTTGTAGGCGGCGTAGAGTCGCAGCACCTCGCCGGCGACCTGGAGGTCGACGCCCAAAGCATACAGGGATGAATACTCCTGGGCGTCGACGAGCTGGTGGACGATCTTCCTGCCGACGATGACTGCCAAGCCTCGAAAGGTTCGGCCGCTGGAGGTCTTCTCGTCCTTGCGGTAGACGAAGTAGCCGGGCAGCGACAGCTTGTCGCTTCCGGCTAGGTGTGTCTCGCTGATGAGCATCACGTCGACGCGGTAGTCCCTCAGGAACACGTGAAGCAGCCGCTTCTTCCCTGTCAGCGACTGCGCGTTCCAGTGGACGACCCTGAGCGGCTCATGCATTGCGGAGCAGAGCGGTGAGTCTGCCCAGGGCAGTGGGGTCGCTGAGGAGGGCGAGCAGGGCTGTGAGGTGCCCCAAGTCCTGCTGCCCTATCGCCGCAGCCGGAGAGGTGGCGCCAGCGGCGGCCGCAGTCTCGCTGGCGGCGAGAGTAGCCGCCGCGGCGCCGGCGGCAGGTGGAGCCGTCGCCTTCTTCTTCTTCTTCCCCCCCCGCTTCGTCTTCTGCCTGGGGGCTCCGTCGTTCGCCTGCGCCATAAGCGAGGCGGGCGCCGTTTGTTCCTGCAGATCGGGACGTGGCGGAGGGGGAGGCTGCACCTTCTTAGGCCCGGGCGCGTTGGTGAGCGCCATAGTGCCGGCCTTCTTATTCCGCGCCTCCTGGCGGAACACGGGACACGTCGCATTATTTGCCGTCTGCGGGCCACCGCAGTTGGCGCACGTCGGCGGCTGGTCTTTCGAGCGGGGGCATTCCCGCGCCGAGTGGGGACCGGCGCAACGTACGCACGCTAGGGGGCGGTGGCACATATGCGACGAGTGCCGGAATTGCTGGCACCTGTGGCACTGGGCCGGGCCCTGCTTCGAGCGCCAGGCCTCGATCTTCACCCCCGGCATGTACAAGAGCTCCGTGATCTCGTACACAGCGCCGGGGGCACGGTCTGGATTCTTCTTCAGGCTGGCGAAGAAGATGCAGCCGGGTCTTTCTTTGTGCGCCCGGATCTGCTTACAGTACTCGGCCTCCACACCGAGTTCTGCAAGCGCCGCGACTATCTCCATGAAGTACATCACCGATGTCACTCCTTCATATCTACTTCAGTACTTCACATATCTTCCTACCTTATCATTTACGTAGGTACTCACTCGCTCCAAGAGAAATAAAGACGCCGCGAATGCCGCGATTGGCGCGTCGCTGGCATCGCGTCAAGGCCGAAGTTGTCAACTTGGATTTAGTTGAACTTAGATTGTCAGTCCTAAGCCTGATAAAGTATGAAGGGAAGTCTGGGTAATGTACAAGTAAAAAAAACCCAGTGGTAAAATCTATGCTGCACAGCAAACTGTATCAATTATCATCAACAAAAAAATATATTTCAATTTTTTCAAGGCGAATCCACCGCGATCGCGATGCATACGGTTCTCGAAAGTCTCAATTGTAACCCTTATTCCTATAGACATACCTACAAAGTTACATTCCATGTTACACGTTCATTCATTGTATCATTGAACTAAAGCATGCCGCATTCGACTCAATACATTAGTATTTCAGTAAATGAAAGATAAAAACCCCATGCTACTGAGATAGTTGAGCATTTTTTTTAAAAGAGATACCTTGGGATTTTGGACCGTCCGGTGTCTTATTTTATTCATATCTCAAAAATTTATACACTGACATCGATTTTATATTATTTACGTGGAATCGAATTTTATCGTTAGGAAATGTAAAAAGAATAATCCTATTTGTATAATTAAATCAATCAGAATATTTAATTTTATCATGCAGGATACCCTAATTTCATGGCGTCCTAGCAAGAAACTGAAAAAGACATTGGTAATTTTATCATAATCACATGTATTTTAGCTGCATAGAAACTTTTATTCTGGGGAAATAATGGCAACATTCAAAGAAAATACCTTTATCTGGCACTACTTTGGTACAAAAATATTAAAAGAAACGGGTTTAATGTGTGTCCAAGAAATCTAGAAAAGGGGAACTCCCCCATTACGTTACCACGATTTTTACATGATGGGATAAAAGTTTCTACCAAATAAGATCTTTTTGACATCAAGCAACATTTATTTTAATATGGTATCCCCAAAACTTGAAACGTCAGTCTGCAGTTTAGAAATAAAATTAGTTGTGTGCGTGCTTTTGTGGATGTCACTCTATGTTTCACCTTACGTTACCGGGACAAATCAGTTAAAATTTTGATCTAGTTGCTACTTAAATGCTGTAAAAATCCACTAAAAATGTAAACTGGGTACACATAAACATTAATCAAGCAAAACATAACTCAATTGATAGGGTAAGACATTTATTTGATCTAATACATGTTTTTCTAGGTTACCTTTTTGCCAGGACCGTTACTTCCCTTACGTTGCCATTTTGGTGGTAACTTATAAGGGGAATCCGACAAGTAACGTAAAAGAAGCATTAAGTAAGAGACACAGTGGGATCATTTCCTACAGCTAAATATAGCATATATATAATAATGATCACTGTATTGTAGCAGGTAATTCCCATTGTTTAGATCAGGTGATTTTTACCCGAATTCGATAAGGACAGCTGTTCATTTCCTGGTTATAAGTCACCATTTTCCGAATAAGGATATTACTTATCCTTCTCCTTTTTACCCGACAGCACCAGGAGGAGGGTAATGTGTTTTGAAAGTTTGTTCGTTTGTATGTATGTATGTATGTCTCCGTCTCCTACCCAACATGGTTTGCTGGAAGAAATCTCTTGTTAGAGATAAGCTCGCCTTTGTACACGAATTTTCTGTGATAAACTTTTTTTAATATGTAATGTGAGTACAATAAAGATATTACGCATGTATGTATGTATGTATGGATGTTTCGCCCAAACGGCTGGACGGATTGTAACAAATGAGGTGTCGTTGGATAGCTCTCGGGTTGGGAAGTGACATAGGATATATAAAAAATGTAGTCGGGTTATATTTATTTTTTTATAATTCCATTTGTTGTCTTAGCCGTTTTGTATGCATTATTATAGAGTTTGTACTTTGTTCTAGATAACTATGGCTCTCACAGCAGCCGAAAAACAAAAACGGTATCGTGAAAAAATTAAAAAAGACCCTGTGAAAAACGAACTGAAAAAAAGAAAGAGTTAGAACGAGTGAAGAAATATCTTAGTAAGACTAAAAAGGTTGCTAATATGACAGAAGCTGAAAAATTAGCCCAAAGGAAAATTTGGAGAGAGAAGAAAAAAAAACAAAAACAGAATCGGATAGAAAACGCTGCAGAAAAAAGCGTAAACGGGGAAGACACAGTAAAAACAAAAAATCTGGGAGCAATTACCGCTTACTTATGCGAAAGTATAGATCTGCATTAGCAAGAATAAATAAGTTGACTAAATGCCTCGATGCAACAAGAAAAAAGAACATAAGAACAAAAAAAAAATATGATAAAGATTTCGCAGAAATTAAAGAAACTATGAATAAAATCAAAGCAAGAGAAGAAGTCTTAGAATCATCGCTCTCCGCCGTCTACAAAAAATGCAAAACTTCATCCGAAAGGAATGTTTTGAAGAGACTAGCCACAGAAAAAGTAACTAAAGAAAGAAATAAAGTTGGCTACGTCACTAAACTGCTGGGTTTGCGTGGGAAAATTAAACAAAAGAGACAAAAGCTCATAAGAATACCTGAAATCGAAAAGGAAATACGAACCTTTTATCTTCGAGATGACATAACTCGTTCCACGTCAGGCAAAAAAGAATGTCGATCTCAAAAAAAACAGAAGCAGCAAAAAAGATACATGGTAGACAGTTTATACAACTTATATAAAGTTTACAAGAAAGAAGGTGGAAAATATAGTTTCAGCTCGTTTTACAAATACAAACCCTTCTTTGTTCTGTCGCCAACTCTCTTAAACAGAGACACTTGTTTATGCATAAAGCATAGCAATATAGAAATGTTGTTTGATGCTTTGAAAAAGAACAAAATCCTAACATCGTTTCCAAATATGACTCAGCTTCTTGACAGCCAGGTTTGTGACACACAAGAAAAAGACTGCATGTATGGAGAGTGTGAAAAATGTAAGACCTATAAGGTGGAGTATAACCTGCAAAATGAAACATCTGCTACTGTTGTTTCTTGGAGAAAATGGGAACGGGTAGATCATCAGTACCAAAAATTTGAAAACGGAAAAACAAAAACTATGACAACAAAAAAGACTGTTAGATTATTAAAACAGAGTAGCGTTAAAGAGCTGGTAAATGAATTTGAGAGCAGCCTTGCTTTTCACAAAAAACATTGCTACAGAGTGTACCACCAGCAGAATAAATATCAAGAAATTATAAGAAACTGAAACTCAAACGAAGCTCTCATTTTGTGCGATTTCTCACAAAATTATGAAGCAAAACTGGGCGAGGAAATACAAGCAATGCACTTCGGTGCAAGCAAAAGCCAGATAACACTTCACACGGGGATGTTTTACTGGTCACAGAATGCGCAGTCATTTTGCACTATTTCTGATAGTAGTGCACACGATCCGCCAGCGATATGGGCTCACTTAATACCTATCATAAAAATGATGAAGACAAACGCACCTGAAGTAAATACCATCCACTTCTACTCGGACGGACCTTCCTCACAATACAGGCAGAAGAAAATTTTTTTCTTGCTGACTATTTGGAATAAAATTTCGATTTCACTTTACTACGTGGTCGTTTTTTGAATGCGGCCATGGAAAGGGGGCGGCCGACGCAATTGGCGGCGCGGTCAAAAGAGCACTTGATCGGCATGTGTCTCACGGGGGCGATGTTACAAACGGATCGGATGCCTTTGAAATTTTAGAAAAATGCATGAAGTCAGTCAAATGCTTTTACGTATCAGAAGAAGACATTAAAAACGTTGCTACAATTGTACCTGTCTTACAACCCGTACCAGGTACGCTTCAAATCCATCAAATCATATACAAGAATGATTCCACGTCATCGGTCAATGCCATATATTACAGGAATTTCAGCTGTTTCTGTACAAAACAGGATCGATGTGATTGCTATGATCCAAAAAAACACGTGTTTCCTGCAATTGCTCAGCAATCAGCAACAATAAGTCAACAAATTCCTATCATACGATCAGATTTCACTTCGGGAACTGAAATACTGGTGCCACAAAACAGGACACATGTGTGATGGAAGAAAACATGAAAGCTGACCCACCCACAGAAAAACAAGAAGTTAAACTGCTGACACCACAGAAAGTACATGACAATATGGAGAAAAATGTAGAATCTGACCACCCCAAGAAAAAAATCAAAGTTATCAAAACGTTGGTGCCACAAAAGAGGACACATGCTGTAATAGACGAAAACATGAAAGCTGACCCACCCACAGAAAAACAAGAAGTTAAACTGCTGACACCACAGAAAGTACATGAAAATATGGAGAAAAATGTAGAATTTGACCACCCCAAGAAGAAAATCAAAGTTATCAAAACTTTGGTGCCACAAAAGAGGACTCATCCTGTGATAGACGAAAACATGAAAGCTGACCCACCCACAGAAAAACAAGAAGTTGAAGTGCTGACACCCCAGAAAGTACATGTAAACATAGAGAAACATTCAGAATCTGACCACCCCCAGAAGAAAATCAGAATGTTGATACCCATCCAGAAACAAGCCATGAACTTCGCCAAACCAAAACCCAGTACTTCGCTGAGGACAGTAGTTTTAAGATCCATACAATGCAATAATTGCAAAATTGGCATGCATATCTCCACCCCCATGAACAAATGTATAGTATGCGCACACAAATACTGTCGGACATGTGACTGGACTGGTGGCGAGGTTCTTGACAATTACATATGCAAAATATGTCTTACGGCATAAAAATGCAATTACATATTGCTTTTTTAGGGTTTCGTCATCTACAACTTTCTAGTACTAGTATTCTTCGAGCTATGCTGGGGACAGACAGACAGACGGACCTTCCGTCTGTCTGTCTGTCCCCAGCATAGTTCGGAGAATACTAGTACTAGAAAGCTGTGTTTTATAATGACTATACATATTAGTCAGTAATTTTTTAATACTTTTGAACATAAAGATATAAAACATTTAGTAAAAACCGCAAATACTTTGCCATTCATACAAACACTATGATAAACAAAGTTATTATTTGCTGGTGGAGAACGATAGTTATGTTTTGGCAAAGTGTATCTGGTGTATTTAACGAAAGCCTTCATGGACGAGCCCGACTCGCACTTGGCCACTTATATACCTTACAATTTCTTACCTTTTGTACCACCAGCCTTATGATTACGTTACCGGTATTTTACGTTACCGTCCGTTGCCGCTACATTAAAACTAATGTGAAAAACTAGTTAACTATTTAGTTACTCATGTATTTTAATTAATAAAAGTATAGAGATTTACAAGTTTTAATCCAACATATTGAAGCCTTAGGTATATCTTTCGATACGACCTTGAAAGAGAAAAATACCTTGTAGAATTGACCAAGTAGGTAACGTAAACTCATATAAATGCCTAAAACCTAGCAATTGTGATGTTTTCAATAAAAATCTCATTGTTTTCGAATTATCAATTTGCAATATTGCTGTAAAAACTATTATCTAAACTTCTATAATGCTTCTTTTATGATTTAATAACATGGTTCTATGGTAACGTAATAGAAAGAAAAAATCCGTCGGGTCACCTTAAAATTTCTCTGTAAGCGAATATAGCTGGTATTTTGACAAATTGTTACTAATTTTACATACTTTAATGTCTGTGGAAATATAATATAACCACAATAAATGGATTTAATTACATTGCAAAATATATTTGATTTTCAGTCATGGTAGCTGTTTTGAAAAAAATGCTCAGTTGGATCCGAAGAGCTAGTGAACTAAATGAACTACACTGGACAGCAAATAAACCGAGCCACCCGCTACCTAGGCACTCTAATTCGATTTTCTCAAAAACTAAAAAACCTACAATTATCAAAGTTGTACCTACAAAAAGTGCGTTTCATGGTGATTAAAATGAAAGGAAACTCATTGGGTTTAATCAATATTTCAGTGTTTATTAAGGATTTTACAAAGAAGAGTCGTTTTCCAGTCGTGACAATCGTTAGTAATGATAAAGTGAAAAAAAAATTAAAGCCAAAAACAAAGATAAAATCAAAAAAAAGTTTTTGATCAATATTCCGTATTCCCTCCCCTTGCTCGGATAACTGCCAGCATCCTTGTATTCATCGACCTTACGAGCCTGACGATAAAATCTTGAGGAATTGTATTCCACTCCTCTTCAATTGCGATTCGCAGCTCTGGAAGCCTTGTTGGAGCAGGTACCCGGGCTCGAACCTGACGTTTCAGCTCATCCCATAAGTGTTCTATCGGATTCAAGTCCGGGCTTCGAGCTGGCCAGTCCATCGTACGAATGCTGACGTCGCGTAGATACTGGGTCACCACATGAGCAACATGAGGCCGTGCATTATCATGCATCAATTGCATATCCTGTCCGATATATCCTGCGTAAGGTACCACATGGTCTGCGAGGATTTCAGTAATGTAGCGATGAGAAGTCAGTCCACGTGTACGGCCCGTCGGTTCGATGAAAACTAACGCCGTATGTGCTGTTAACAAGATGCCGCCCCAGACCATTACAGATCCTCCTCCATAAGCAACAGTTTCCTCGATGCAACACTGAGAATAACGTTCTCCAGGGCGACGATATACTCTCTGACGTCGATCACTTCCATGTAGACTCACCCTGGTCTCATCAGTGAAGAGTACATTACTCCACTGCTCTAATGTCCAATCCCTATGCTCTCGAGCAAATTCAAGTCGTGCTCGACGGTGTGCTACCGTTAATGCTGGGCCTGTTGCAGCTCTTTTTGGGGTCAGGTTCCGTTCAGCAAGTCTCCTTCTGACGGTATCTGAACTTATGACCACTTGGCGTTGTAGATGAGTGATATACTTCACGTCACGGTGTACGAAAGATGCATATCAATCTTTTCTTTTCAGTGACTGACACATTTTGCGCATGCATAATAATGTACTCTGTGATGTCGCTGCGGACGCATTGATGAATACACGATCATAGATAAAAATGTATAGTATTTCATTTCATTTTTTTAACTAATGGCAATCTGTCCTGCTGTTGCCAGACAATTTCTGCCAGTATCATGTAGTGGAGGCACATGTGAAGAGACGCGGGGCAAATCTTAAATTGGCTGAATACATTTTAGTAGGTGTCTATCCGAAATAAAGTTTTACATTATCGTTTAGTTTCATGCAATATATACATAACACACACAAGATAAACTAAGGGACAACACAATAACATAAAGGGAAGGAAGCGGATACATATCTATTATAATTTTATTTTGTTAATATGGATAAATTTAGCTAATAAAAATACTATCTTTGGGTTGGGGAATAGAGAAAGAAGGTGGCGAATATTAGTAGGGATAGGGAGACCGATTGAGGGTATTAGGGAGTACAAGGAATCAAGGCCATAAATGGGGCAGTTAAAGAAAATATGGTCAACGGACCCATCCTCAAGGCCGCACTCGCAAATGGAGGAATCTCTGATTTTTATCTTCTTTAAAAACACTGGAGAACAGCAGTGACCTAAGCGTATTCTGCATAAAATTGTCACTAATATCTTTGGTAGTTTTTTAAAATTGAAAAACCATGGTTTGCTTGGAATACTTGGTTGAATTGAAGCGTAAGGAAATACAATTACGAAACTTGACGTATGCCAAAACTGGAGTATTTGCCGGTAGACTTGGGTAACTCGAGAGTAAGATATAATATGACACACATATCGCTTGACGTCCATTATATCCTAGTTACATCCCAGCAATATGAATCATATCTTACTCCCCAAACAAATCTCGCTCTCTCTGCCCAGGCTACACTAAGCACAGTTGTGTGAGAACAAACCAGCAAAACCAGACGTCTTCCAGTTTTAAAATGTCACTATTAGGCAAACAGCAACCTTATCACCTTAACATTTGGTCCACATTTTGTTGGCAAATACACAATTGACCAAACCAACCACACGTCTTTCAGTCTTAAATGTCACTTTTAGGCGAATAGCAACCTTATCACCTTAATCCTTGATCCGAATTTGAGCCGGATACCTTGTAGTAGCGATAGCGAAGGCGAACACACACTAACCGCACCGAACGGATCGACGGCGCCGAAGGAATCGACCACGCTGCTTTCGCGCGCGTCGCTCTCGCACGCCACGCATGAGCGGATAAGCAATAAGCATGGATAGGTGTGCGTTCACCTGTACACCAGAGCGAGATTCGCGGAAACGAACACGTGGGTTTTTTCGGCTATCATCGGTTGGATTACGATGAGCGAGAAAGAGTATGTGTTTGTCATACTATAATAGGCATAATGTTTCCAAAAGTTTGCTTATTGATTTGAATCTTATCGCATTGCAATAAGCTCGAAAAGCAATAAAAAATCTATGGGATATAACGTTCATAATAATGTATGAAGAAGCTATGGAGGCCTCAGTTCGCTGCCAAGGCAAAAGTGATCAAGGGATCGAAGCGGGCAATAAAAAGTGGTCTCTAGGTAAGTTGGTTAAGGCATAGTTCAAATGGTGAAATTAAAATGCAACTGTTGCAATTCGTTTATTTATATATTTTGTATTGAGTAGGTTATTTTTCGAGACTCTTCCAACTCATCAACTCATTAAACAAATATAAGAGCCTTGTGAGATAAAAGAGTAAGAAATAAGTGGGAGTTGGAGCGTTATGAGAAGCCATAGATTTGAATGAGTGAGATATGATAGAGATATAATGTGTCACCGAATCAATAGATATGAGATATGATTACTCCCTATAAAGACACACTTTGCGCAAGTCTATTTGCCGGTCTAGAAAAACGTGCGATATCGCCGCTTTGAAAATAAAAAGGCTGCATGCACTAAAAATCTGTACCCACAAACAATAAAAAATATACATGTCAAACAATACACGAATATCCATCCAATAACCCAACGTTACTTAAATATTGTGTATAAATAAATCATTGGTTGAATCAACGTTGATAGAATTGACGAACCAACGCAAAGACGCATGACGAATGATGCTAAATCAGGCAGCCATTTTAAATTTAATTTAGAACATGAAAGAAGTGGATAAAAATTCATGAAATTACTTAAAAAGTTGTGAATAAGTGACAAAAGTATGTCGCGTGAGCCGAACAGAAAAGGGTATTTCCCTCGTGACCCCCGCGACCCGCGGGAACGGCGTGATCAGCGCGATCACGACCGTGATGACTATTTGAGGGGTGGCTACGACAAACACCGGTCCATGTCCAAGAGAAGTCCAGGCAGAGCTGATGGGGACAAGCGCCGGAGTCGCTCCCCGGGGAGAAAAGACAAGGATATCGACGACAACATTCTGAGCGAGATATCGAAGCTGCCTGAACCGAGTGAGCTGTGGGATAACCCGTTTCAAGAGAGCACCTTTCGGCCGCCTTTTAACCCTGAGGTACCTATTAGAGTATAAGTTTCTTGAGATATGTAACTTACTCTGAATATACTTACTATAACTAAATCACTGGTACAAACTAAGTTTAATATCTTCAAATAATTTTATGGACATTTTACTTCATATTGCTAATGCATCAGACATGTCACAAAGCTCGAGTGATGGGTGAGTCAACTTGGGATAAAAAAGTACCTATAGTGTTTACATTGGTCAGAGTGTCAATAAGAGGGGGGAAGCCCCAAAACGCAAAAAAAAAAATAAGTTTTTTTTTCCTTGGTGCCCCCTTATCTACACTCCAACCTTTGCATTTAATAACTGACACCTTATGCCTGCAGGAAAACCCTAGATTTGTCTATGTATCTTGAAAAATAATAATAATATCATCTTGAATAAAGTTATCAAAATTATTCAATCAACATCTTAAAAAATCATTTACAGCCATCAACTAGCTATCCAAATACAACCAGCTATGTGCCGCCCCCTCAAGCGTCATACTCTGGTCTCTACGATGAGTTCCCCCCCATGGCTGTACCACCAGCCCCACATCCACCGGAGTGGAACCAGCTGTCACTTCCACCACCTCCAGTACCTTCGACCTTCATACCCAACATTGAAGACCAGATCAAGAAAGAAGGTATGTGAGACTCAAAAAGTTTTCAGAGAACTGTATATTGTAATTAAAGTGAGTGATATTTCTGTTCTGTTATTCTCAAGGCGTCAATCAACTAACAGAGTGAAACAGACAACTTAGAATGTATTGATTATTTTAGAGCAATTTGCAGAAGGCTATATCTTGGCGTCTTGAAAATCACACAGTCAATTAATTACAGGTTTTTTGTGAAGTGAAACTGATAGTGTGTATGGAATGCAGTGAGTAAGATCAATTCTATAATAGTTTGGTTTTGGAGTTTATAATTAACACCATTTTATATGATGACTTGACAAAAGCAAGTCAATGGTTGAAGGGGGAATGGACAAAGAAAAAGACCAAATCTGAGATTTGAGTAAAGCTGGAATTGGAGTACTTGCAGTGTTACTTATCTTTTTGTGGCCCAAGGAATTTGAAGTTGGTTTATGACTTCAAATACTTTTTATAGACCTGATTTATGCTGTACATAATGAATCTATCTGTTATTTATATTTATGACCACATTTCTTTCAGGTGCAATTAGTCTTATTTAGTAGTTTACTGATGCTAATAGTTCTAGGCGGCCCCTGGTACTGATCATCAGGAGACAGACCATAGATTTCAATGAGATGATAAATGGATAATGCTTGCAACCACCACAGCCACACAGTAGCGCAGGCATCCCAGATAAACAGCTAAATAACTGTGAATTAAATGCCTTACTTATCCTTATTTTATTGCTTTTTGTTACCATTGAAATAGTCATGTATAAAGGCATTCAATTGGGAGTACCAAGATGTTAATTAAATCTCTGTTAAAAATTAAATGGCTTTATTTGTTTCATACTGTATGGAAGTGTTGTATAAAACTCTTTCCCTAACAGCGGCGATTGAATCGGAAATGCGCCATCAAAAAGCTGCTTTGTCAAAGCAGAGAGAAGACTACATGAAGAAGACGAATATTCTCAAGAAAGAATTGGAGACATTGAAAGATCAGCGCAGCGAACTGCGCGGTGACTCCAAACGGTCACCAAGCCCCGACACTAAAAGATTCTTAAAGGAAAACACTAAGCTACAGGTTTGGCTGCACACTACCAATGAAATAAATGAAAAATTACTTAAACTTACAAATCTTAATCTTAATGTGTCTAAAGTGTCGTCTGTGAAGGAGTTTATATTGTGAACACTTGCATGATGTAGTTTCTAAAGATTCTTCTGTGCATTTATTTTGCAATTATTTTCCGTTCAGTTGGAGATCCAGAACAAACTGAAGACTATCATCAATGTGGTAGACATGCTGAACGGCATCATCGGTGAAGAGGCAGAGGAGATTGCTCACAATGATGACTCCAGTGACCGTAAAAGCTCCCGGACCAAATCTGGGTATGTTTTGAATATTAACTCTAGTTGAGTAGAAGTTGCTAAACCAAAGTGGATAAGGCAGCTATTTTTATTTCATTTGTTGCATTATCAGTCTGTCATTTGGAAAATGGCATGAAGCTATTTACATACTTGCAATAATAGGGGTTTGCACAGCTTCTAAAAACAATTTGGTTTAGCAAGAGTTTGTAATATTTTATTTTTCTTTCTTACGGTGAGTATAAAGTTGATTATAAAATGGAATACTATTTATTACAATTGAATTTAAGTTTCTCCCATAATCAGGATTGCCCAAGCTTTAGCGACAAGACAATGTATAAAAGCAGTATTTGCTTGCTACACATTCTGTGCCTATAGTGTCTATAGAAGAAAATGGGGATATCTCAAGAACACCCTCTCCCTTGAATTTGCTTCACTGGACTCCGGATTAACAGGTAGTATGATTAATTTTGTTAAATTGGCGCTTACAATAAATTGCTATATCTACAATCTACTTAATTAGTTTTGAATTTGCGCAATGAATACTTATTTACTTAACTAAAAAATACTATAACCACTTAAATTAAGATTTAGATTCTAAGCTTAAATACAAGTTATTTGTGTGGTTGTGTTCTTAATTTATGTTAATCAAGAATTACTTGTTAATGTTAAACACCATGTAAAATATCAACCTTTCTAAATATGCCATTCGTTTTAATAATTGTATTATTCTATCTATGTTTAATAAAATGTTCTTTAATAAAATATGTTGTACAATTATTTGATTGGGTTGTGTTTCTGTATTATTTATACTACCTTTTTCTACAGTTTTGAGAGTTTTGTTATTCATATTCTCACAGCTGAATGCATGCTCATACATAATCTTAGTTCAATCATAAATGAACATCGCTACAGGAGGTGCGATGGTCATTACAAACCAGCATCATTTTTTACTGAACTAAGTTTATAAAGCATTGATAAATAACATAGGTTCTTCATCTTAAGATTTTAAGATTTATTAGAATGATGTCCGGAGTCATCATCTTGAATCCAGTGTAATGGGCGTGACCAGATCATCGACTTCGTGTTTAACCCACATCATCCATGATCCTTGAAATGAGTATCAAATGAAAGGCTTCAATGAGCAGTTAACAGCACTGTTTGCCATTCTTCCTTCTTTTTCTGGATTAACATGAACATTCGCGCATTTAATCGAAAGAGGTCTGTTTTAGGCATCATCGCTTCATTTTTATTCGGTTTTTACATCAAATCAAAAATCATATTTTTGTGAAATAGATAGTGACAAATTCATTGAAACCAATTGATATTCTTGCCACTTAACCGCTCAACTAACCAAAATATTTACACGCAGGTCGCCACTACACAGCAAGAAGTTTAACTACGTGTACTATGACCCGGAGATGCATTGGTGCCGCGTCTGCAATGAGTTCCCGCCGACCGCTAAGGATTATTTGAACCATTTGCATTCGGCGGCGCATCATAAGTGAGTGGCTGTCTTGTTTGATCGATCGACCAAAATTACATGATTAAAAGGGCCTTAACCTAGGCCTTGACAAGTAAATTGACCTTTTGCCCCCACCTACCACCCACCACCCAACCGTACGAACCTATTCATAATTATTTTTGCACTAGTTAAGAACCATGCAAAATATTGTATGGGCACCGTTCCCACCCACCAACAGACTCGGCACTAATTTTAATATTACTATTTAATAAATAATTTATTATGACGTCGCGGGCGTCCTGTCTCAACAATTATTTGACATTAAATAGGTGTATTTTTTTGCATGAAAGCCCTAAGGCGGATGACGTCATAATAGAAGATCATCAGATAGTCCAAACATTAAATGAGATACTTTGAAATCTGTTGGTCGATGAGGACGATTTTTTGCATGGTTTTTAATGAAAAATTATGTATAAAGCGAGATAAGCTCGCCCTAAGAGATTTCTCCCAGAAAACCAGGGAATGAACCATTGTTAGGATTGAAATTATTTAAACATCAACGATAAATGCTATGTAGATCTGTCAGTACTAGTTGACTGAAGTCCATTCGCTTAGATAGCGTCGTACCCCCGCACACAAATGTGTCTTTTATATTTATTCTGACAAAGTTACATATCCTTTGACATAAGGCGGCACGTGCCGAAGCGGCGCGACCGTATATAAGCGAATGCGTTTTACCCGCCTCAAGCTTAAAGTATAACCGGCTAGTATTCTCACTTAGGATGGCAGCGGCACACATGGAGGCACCGTGGCACACTGTGTCGGGCATGAACGAGGGCTTCCCGAGCTTCCCTGCGGCGCCCACCAAACGCACGCCCATCAGAGGTCTGTCAACATTGCCATATTAAATCGTCTACGTCTACCATCGTCTAGTACATCATTTGTTGCTGAAGCGGCAACAGATATACACATTCTGTTGAAATGTCAACTCTGCCGCTTACGGTTCTTGAGATACAAGCCCCTGACCATTTGGTTCATTGATGTCGAATCCCGCCACATCGAATAGCCTCGACGTCCAATCTACAAACTCGCTCATAGTAATTCAGTAGACGTAGAAGCTACTCTGTGGTTGAGCATGGTGTCCGCCGAGAGAATAGCACAATCCTCACTCTTACCTAAATGGCGACTAAGGTAGAAATAAAAAAACGGACAAGTGCGAGTCGAACTCGCGCAAATCAAATCAAAAATCATTTATTTCCATAGGATGTTGTTACATCACTTAGATCCGTCATTACATTTTTTTGGGTGAGTTCACCAACTCAATGGCGGAATCTGTGGAGAAGAGCTCACCGAAGAAACTCCACAGTCGTCGCATCTTTTGCGTTTCCTTTTTTAAATAAAATATTGTCAAATTACAAAATGAATGCTAATTATATATCGAAACAGCCTGTTACTCAAACAATCTATTCCCATGGACATCTGTCCTCTGAGTAATCAGATATCCTATAGTAACCTTTTTTATACAATTTCTGTTTTATTATTATTTTAAACTTGTCTAAAGGTAAGTTTTTAATATCAGTAGGGACCTTATTGTAATAGCGTATACAATTGCCTTTAAAAGAATTACTAATTTTATGTAGTCGGCTTACATAAGCAACCAACTTGTCTTTATTTCTAGTATTAAAATTGTGTATATCACTGTACTTCTGAAAATTAGTTATATTTCTTTTTACATACACAAGATTGTCATAGATATATTGAGACACAAATGTCAGAATATTGATTTCTTTAAACTTTTCCCTCAGTGACACTCTAGGCCCTAATCTATAAATTGCAGGAACAGCCCGTTTCTGCAGAATAAATATACTATTAACATTCGCAGCGTGACCCCACAATAAAATACCATAGGTCATTAGACTTTGAAAGTAACTAAAGTAGACTAGTCTAGCGGTGTCTACGTCGGTAAGAGCTCTAATTTTTTTAACTGCGAACGCTGCCGAACTCAGTCTGTTCGACAATTTATTTATATGAGGATCCCATTGTAGTTTGGCGTCTAAAGTAATGCCCAAAAAGACAGTCGACTGCACAAGGTCCAATCTCTGTCCTTTCATAAATATGTCTGTAGTTACCGGGTTCACATTGGGTAACACGAATTTAATACATTTAGTTTTCTTTCATTAAGTAATAAATTGTTAACAGTAAACCAGTTCACTATACTAGAGATAGCATTGTTTAGCACCTATTGCATCCATTGCGTCTTCCCAGGCATCAAAAATATTGTCGATTAGTTCAACACCAGAATCGGCTGTTGAACGACCCTTTGTGAAACCAAACTGAGCAATGTGAATTAAATTATTGAGATAAAAATGACTTTGCAATTGATTAAGTATGAGTTTTTCAAATATTTTGCTAAGCGTTGGTAGTATCGATATGGGTCTAAAATTGGTGGGGTCTGATGTACTACCAGCTTTGAATAAAGGTTTAACTTTACTTAGTTTCATCAAGTCAGGAAACACACCATTATCTATACATTGATTAAATATACAACAAAGGTGAGGTGCAATACAATCTACAATGGAACTAATAATTTTTACTGATAGACCATGGGCGTCAGCTGTCTTTTTCATTTCCAGGGATTTAAACGCTTTTACAATGTCTTCATTATTTACGTGCCTAAATTTAAAATCTGTTCTACAATCCTCAAAGCCTTGTTTAAGTATAGATTCAGCAGCAGCGGGAGATGAATTTAAAGACTTGGTTGTTGAAACTGGAATGTCCGTAAAGAAATTTTCAAATGCTTTTGCTACTTCAAGGTCTGTACTTAGCAATTGATTATCTATCTTAAGCTTGAAGTTATTATGTGTAGCTTTGGCCTTTCCAGTCTCTCTGTTTATAATTTGCCAAGTCGTTTTCATTACATTGCTACTAGATTCAATTTTGTTTTTAATGAAATTAGATTTAGCTACGGCACAAACGCGTTTAAACATTTTTGAATAACTACGAACATAATCTAGAAAGGCCGTATTTTTGTTATATGATTTCTCTTCATAGAGTTCATATAATCTTCGTCTGCTCCTATGAATTCCAACTGTCGCCCAATCACTAAACAAAGCTTTGTTATTAACTTTTATAGTTTTTGATTTAAATACCGTATCATATTCATTTTTGACAAGGTTAAATACTGAGTTGTACAACAAATTTGGATCGTCACTGTATGGTATTTCCCATAGTTTATCTAAAATATTATTCCTGTAGTGTTCAAGCCGAGTGTCACTAACGGGCACACATGTAATATCCTCTTTTTGGTCCTTTTTTATTTTAATATTGAATATACCAGAGTGATCAGAGGTTAATTTATTGATGACCGATTTGAAAATGGGCGTAATGTTAGTAAATATATTGTCAATGCAGGTAGCAGATGTTGCAGTAATTCTTGTAGGCTCCAAAAACAGGACTTCATGTTGTGACATAAAAATAAAGATTTTAATCTAGTACAAATATTATTATCCTCTAACAGATTAACATTAAAATCACCACAAATTATAAAAAAAATGTTTTTATCGCTGATTTTAATCAACACTTCATCCATTTTCTTTTCGAATAAATCAAAGGATGAATCTGGTGGTCTGTATACGCTCATTACAATAAGTTGTTCAAGTTCAATACAGGCTATTTCCATGGTACGCTCAACGGACAGGCTCACTATGTCAACTCATTCCTTATATTTAAAACTATTATTTACAAGTATTAAGGAGCCACCGCGATCAGCTGTTTTTCTGTTGAACGAACTAGCAACGTGGTGGTTATTAAAGTTGAACATGAACTGATAACTCTTTAAAAAGTGCTCTGTTATACATAAAATATCAATATTATTACAGTTCATGAATAACTCAATTTCCAGTTCTTTACTTAACATGCCCTGTATATTTTGATGAACCACGTTTAAAATATTCTTACTTTTACATTTTTCATTACTAGTAACTTGATTTAATGGGCAAGATGAAGGTATATTTATACAAATATTAATATTACTGCCAGAGTTACTCTCTGTTGTCCTATGGGTTAATTTAAAGAGCTTGGAACAGATTCCAAGGAGTACATGTCATTATTATTACACTGCTCAATAGAAGCAGGCGTTTCATTAGTCAAAAACTTGACTGAGTTCAAAGTAAAATAAGATAGTGTATAAGATAGCTATCTGTTTTGTATAAAACCTAGATAGGTAATACCTATCCTTAGTCAAATAAAAATATTTTTATTTTTCACGCACGAAGTGTTCCGTACCACCGTACAATGGTAGGGATGGTGTGGAGTGAATAGTTTGGATTTTACATAGCAGTGTTTTTTACAAAGTTATTGGTGCGGCTACGTTCACACTTCATGTACATAAGCAGGTGCATTCATAAGTTTGTATGTGTTATTGAAAGAATTGTTGTATCTGAGCCCCCTTCAATATTTATGTTATTCTGTTTTTAGGGTTCCGTACCCAACGGGTAAGAACGGAACCCTATTACTAAGACTTCGCTGTCCGTCCGTCCGTCCGTCCGTCCGTCTGTCACCAGGCTGTATCTCAAGAACCTAGCTAGCTAGAGAGTTGAAATTTTCACAGATTATGTATTTCTGTTGCCGCTATAAAAAAAATACTAAAAAACAGGATAAAATAAATATTTAAGGGGGCTCCCATACAACAATTCTTTCAATACCACATACAAACTTATGGATGCACCTGGTTACGTACATGGAGTGTGAAAGTAACCGCACCAATAACTTTGTAAACAATATTTTGCTGTGTAAAATCCAAACTATTCACTCCACACCATCGCTTCCATTGAACGGTGGTACGGAACCCTTAGTGCGCAATTTAGACTAGCACTTGACCGGTTTTTTAGTATTTGTTGTTACAGCGGCAACAGAAATACATCATCTGTGAAAATTTCAACTGTCACGGTTCATGAGATACAGCCTGGTGACAGACAGACAGACGGACGGACAGCGGAGGCTTAGTAATAGGGTCCCGTTTGACACACTTCGGGAACGGAACCCTAGATACGGGAGTAAAAGGAATCCAGACAACACCTTGGATCCTCACTACTCTTCGTGGTAACAGACCGCACAGCCTGGATTCCGTTCAGGAGAAGGAAACCTCTGGAAACAAACCCGGTATGGCATCTCAGTCAGGCGCAAGCCGCAGATTCCTGCAACCTTACTGGCTCCGCAAGTATCGACTCGTCGTTCCTGTGGATCACGCCAGCCAGGTCGAGAGGGTGGCATGTGTGCTGGGCAAGCACGTGTAGCCTTACTTATGTCCCAGGCGTAGCTGCTTCCGCGGTGAGGACACTTCGCCCACCCGACCACCAGGTGGAAAACAACACGGGGAGTGACAGTGACCGGTTATAAGGCTGCACAAATGGGCGTAGGTGTCGGCGCCAGGGGTCACTCTCGACATTGAGAGGGTCCATCGCAGATCTATTGACCAATTACCGCCCGCATTAACACGCTCAGCGCCAGTATATCGTTAATGATACACCATAGGGTGCTTTCTCACAGGCCATTGTATACCTATAATTTTGTAGTATTTTTTAAGAAAAACCCCATATTTTCTTTATTTTTTAAGATATTTACACCCCAAAAACACAGGCACATTCTCCAGGACCAACGCTTTTGAATGCGCTACTAAAATGTATGAAACGGTGTATATTGTGGGATACACCGGCCTCCGAAGTCGGGCAGTGTGGTGTATCATTAAGGATACACTGGCCTGTGACAAAGCAACCTATGGTGTATCATTAAAGATACACTCGCGCTTAGCGTGTTAAGTTGAGCAGCCCTCGGTCTGTAAGGTACTGGTCCGTCTCAGCGTCGGTTGGTTTCGCTTGGGTGTACGGAACACTAGCCAAAACTAGATGACCGTCGCTGCGCCTCAAATATCTGCCAATTACATATATAATAAAAAGGAAATACAAAAACCCACTCCTACTCACATGCGCTTTGCGACATGGAATGTCCGGACAACGAGGACAGGCTTCCCGAACACCAGTGGAAGTTCAGATTACGCCCAAGACCTGCGCAAAGCAGCCGTCATCGACGCGGAGCTTAACAGGCTAAACATAGCTATTGCTGCTTTGCAAGAGACCAGGGGCCCAATTCCGGTTGACAATAACAGCTCCATGACAATTACATGACGATTACGGTCAACTTTAGATATCCAATATTTGGCGTCCGTAGTATTTTTTCAAGGCAATTATGGTAAAAATTAAGTTAATTGGTAAGCACAATAATTAAGTAAATCAACAAAGGGAATAGGATTACAAAATCGTCAGATATTGGATATCTAAAGTTGACCGTAATCGTCATGTAATTGTCATTAAGCTGTCATTGTGTACCGGAATTGGGCCCCAGGATCGAGGATGAGAGGTTGATACCGGAAGCACATTACACCTTCTGGAAGAGCTAATATGCATGCATGCAAGGAATGATATTCTATCTTCGGTTGAGAGTCCTGTGGGTATCTCGGAGCGCATAATGGTCCTGCGCCTTAAAAACGCCTGCGGGTTCGTCACCATTATTTCAGCATATGCTCCAGCACTTCCCTCAACAACTGTAGCCAAAGACCAGTTCTACGACCAACTATACTGCGATTTTTTATTTGAGGCCAGAAATGTAAACAAACAACTGTCATGTTCTAGAACAAAACCGTTGATTTTGACATTCATATTATAATTTTTGTACTGGAAAATGACAGTTGTTTGTAGGCTGTGTGGGGAGTGCATCCGCGCGACCGACTGTTTCTCCTGGGAAACTTCAATGCCCGTGTTGGACAGGACACCATGTCCTGGCCTGATTGCCTAGAGACCACGGCTCGGGAAAGCAAAATGACAACGGACATATTTTGTTGGAGTTTTGCTCTAAACACCAGCTGAGCGTTACCAACACATATTTTAGAGGCAAGTTTATGAGAAAAGTCTCTTGAATCCATCCCCGCTCCAAACACTGGAAATAAACTTTCCATATACGCTCATTTCATAGCGCAGACTGCGACAGTGATCACTACCTTGTGGTGACAGTGGCTTGCGTCCAAAATGATTCACTCTTCTAAACCCCCGGGAAAGAAGAACATGTGTCTGAGTATGACCATAGTCCCCGGTGGAGGTTTTTGGGAGCAAGGTGCACCAAGTACCAGCTACCTGGGACCTCATCGAGGATGAGTGGGAGAGGAATAAAGTCCTCTTCACAGACACAGCCGGCAGTGTCTTTGGCTATCAGCAAACTAAATCCCCTGGTTCCTGGAAACCCAAGAGCTTCTACAACCCATTATTGAAAATAAACACTCAGCAGCCCTAAACTATCGCCTCAACCCCTGTGATAGTGCGCGTGCTCAGCTCACTAAGGCGAAAGCTTCCCTCCAGCGTAGTAGGCATTTTTACGCCAACGCATACTGGGAGGAGCTCTGCCAAAGTATCCAAGCATACGCAGATACAGGTAACATCGGCGGAGTTTATTCGCGCATTAGAAGAGCTCTTGGTCTTTTACCTAAAAAAAACCGGAGCCTCTAAAGGCGGCTGATGGCACTATCATCACCGATAGCACCCGTCAGTTCAATCGTTGGTTGGAACACTACACCGGCCTCTACTCGTGTACAGTCGACATACAGTCAGAAGCTCTGGATCTAATTCCGAAAATGGCAATCTGGCACGTACCCACGCTAGAGGAATTACATCAAGCCGTCATACAGCTCAAGAGCGGTAATATTCCGGGGAAAGACTTTATCCAAACAGAAGTTCTCAAAATAAAGTGCGTCCTACCTGTGCTTCACAACCACCTTTCCAAATGCTGGGAAAAAACGAAGAGTGCCACAGGATATGCGCGATGCTAATACTGTCACCTTATATAAAGGGAAAAACGACCGCGTCGACTATAACTCGTACCGCGGTCTCTCCCTTCTTAGCATCGTCGGCAAAGAGTTTGCCCATGTAGTACTGGGAAAACTGCAGAAACTTACCGACCGCGTATATCCCAAGACTCAGTGCGGCTTTCACGCGCAGCGTTCTACGGTGGATATGATATTCACTCTTCACCAGGTTCAGGAGAAGTGTAGAGAGCTACAATCCCCTCTACTCATCGCCTTTGCGGCCTTGTTAAGGCCTTCGACGCGGTGAGTACAGAGGGGCTATACACCGCGCTCGAAAGGGTTGGATGTCCGCTTAAGCTCTTGTATCGCATCAAGTCATTCCCCGAGAACATGAAAAGAGCTGTTCAATGGCGACACATCTGCTCCGTTTGAGGTTCGCAGAGGTGTCCCGCAGGGCTGCGCGCACCTACCCTGTTCGGCATATTCCTCTCGCTGCTTTTGAAAGTTGCTTACGGCGAGGCTGACCAGGGTATCCAGATGCATACGAGGACTGATGGGAAACTTTATGACATCGCCCTACTCAAGTCTAAGCGGTTTCGCGAGGACTTGCACATAGACAGTCTTCTATTTGCCGACGACGCGGCTTTTGTTTCACAAAGCGCAGAGGAACTCCAGTGTCTCATGGACAAGTTCTCAAGAGTGTGTGCGATGTTCTCTATGTCGATCAACGCGAAGAAGACCGTAGAGCGCAGGGAAATGCGGAACCACAATCTTAAGCAATCTTACTGGACGGTACTCCGCTAGAGGTAGTTGAAAGTCAAGCGATCTTTCACTTAACGTGGAGATCGATTCTCGCATCGGCAAAGCTGCGTACAAGAGTATGGGACAGTAAAAATCTTACAGTGAGGACTCTTGTACGGAGCAGAAACCTGGACGTCGTTTGCAAAACACGATAGACGAGTAAATATCTTCCATCTGAGCTGTCTTCGGAGCTGGAAGGAGCACACTCGGCACAACGTGGAGAGACCGTATCACAAACGAGTAAGTGCTCAAGTCCGCACAATTGCACAGCATCACCGCCATGCTAAAGTAGAGATATCTGTGGTGTTTCGGACATGTGCATCGTATGGAGCACACTCGTTTGCCTCGGCATACTCTCCTGAGTGAAGTCGCGCACGCAAAGAGACCAGTCGTACGACCCCTGTTGCGTTTCAAGGATTGCGTCAAGCGCGACATGTCCGCGTTTCAAAACGAAGCCAACAGGCGGGAAGAGGTTACCGCTGTCCGAGAAACTTGGAGGAGAGTCGTCGCGGAAGGTCACACAGCACACGACAGGGTCTGATTCGATGCTCTGGCTGTAAAAAGAGCGAAACGACATACTCCACCACCCAGTCCGCACGCACCACAGCATCAGCAGCGACACAACATGTGTGGCGTGCGTGTGGGCATGTGTGCCGCTCCAGGATTGGACTGTAAAGTCACGAGCGAGCATGTGCCTCGGACGTTGCTTAACACTCTCAGCGCCAGTGTATACTTAACTATACACCGAGGTATGTCGTTTCCCAGGCCGGTGTATTAATGTAATTTTTATTTTTCATCATAACTTTTTCATTTCTGAACATATTTCCAACCCAGAAATGTTGGCGTATTCTCCTGGGCCAGCCCTATTGAATCGCCTTATAAAATTTATGAATCGGTGTATACTCAACTATAGACCGGCCCGTGAACATAAGGTGGGTGTATCATTAAAGGCCTGGGAAAAGACGTACCTCGGTATATAGTTAAGTATACACTGGCGCTGAGAGTGTTAAGCAGCGTCCGAGGCACATGCTCGCTCGTGACTTTACAGTCCGATCCTGGAGCGGCACACATGCCCACACGCACGCCACACATGTTGTGTCGCTGCTGATGCTGTGGTGCGTGCGGACTGGGTGGTGGAGTATGTCGTTTCGTTCTTTTTAGATGCCACAGGCCATAATTGATTGATTTGAGAAGCTACTCGACGAGGCGGGGCACTACGTTAAGAAATCAAATCCGCTGACAGACAGACAAACGGCATTCATTTGGTACCCTAAACATTATGTCTGAAATAATGAAAATGTATTCAATAACTGACTTTGGTACATAATAATACAGCAAAATATGCATTTGCAACAAAATAGGCAAGCAAATTTCCAGCGCCATCCCGCTCGACCAAATACGTAGCTTGTAGATGTCCAAATTAATAACTGGATGTTTAGAGTAGTCGTGATGAGCCTAACTGTGTCACAAAAGGCATGTTTGGCTATTCATAATGGGTGTTGAGGCCGACATTCACGTATGGCAGTGAATGTTGGGTATTGCAGAAGAAGCATGAAAGCAGAATAAACGCTGTGGAATTGAGGAGTATGTTTACAGTAACATTGAAAGATAGGATTGAAGAATTTACTATAAGGGAACGCTGTGGCTCGAAAGATGATATAGTGTCACGGAATGAAATAGGTCGGCTTGGGTGGTTTGGTCACGTTGCTGAAAGGATGTTTGAAAGGAGATTGACGAAACAGATCTACACAGCGGGTGTGAATGGAACCGTCGGACGAGGACGCCCAAGAAGGTCCTACAAAGACCAGCAGCCTTATGGCGTAAGTCGTCTGAGCTATGATCTATGAACTTCATATAGACTTTTACGTTTGACACCTTGCACCAGCTTCATCTGTCAAATTGGTATCACGCAAGTAGCATCATAATGGAGGCCAAACCCAAGCTCATTGAATGAAGCCTAGAAGCTTTCGGTGATTCTCTGCAATCGATGAAATTGTATGAGCATGAGATGAACCATAGACACACGCTATGAACTTCAGAGAGTTACGCCATAAGGCTGCCGATTGGCGATTTATTAGTGAAGGGGCAAATTAGAAGTACCCGTAACCGGCGAGCTTGTATGGAGAGACATAAATGTTGCGAGAGATATATGCCAAGATCGTAGCGAGTGGAGGGTCTTTAGTCTCTGCCTACCCCTCTTCTGGGAAAAGTGCGTGTGCTCTGCTCATGTGTCGTTCCGTCTACGTAAGGGCTAAAAGACACAGATGCAGAGACGTGCATTGTTTCGTCCCTTTTTTGTAGCTCGAACCTTTGTCATTAGTTCCATAATGCGGACTTTTTAAGTTATGTGCTCTGCACTTTAAGTCGGACTGATAAAGCAGCAAAGGGCGTTATCATTCTCACATAGACCCTGTTTAAATCATCTGTAAATGAATATTACGTATTTATTTAGTGTTTGGTCTTTAGCGTATCTGTCATAATTCATAAAGGCGGCAGCCTGAGCAGCCATTGGATAGCCCCTTCGTCAGCGGTCCGCCCTCGATCGACCATTGAGGATAGTCGTCCGTGAGGTGTTCCATGCTCTGACTAGCCATTCAGGCAGGAGGACTGCGCAGGAGCAGAAAGGATTGTCTCTGTACCCCCACTTGTACATTGTATTTCTGCGCAGTCCTGGTCAGCCCGGAGTCGGTCCAGCTTGGTCCAGCAGTCTTCTTAACTGACAATGATGTTATATTCCAGGTCTGCAATTCTTCGTGCCTTCGACGGCGTGGTACTGCAAGCTGTGCGATCAGTTCATCGGGGACCTGCACTGTGCGTCTGCGCACCTCAAGTCCATCTCGCACTCCAAAAACTACTCAGTGAGTGTTATGTCTATTATCTGGGATAAAACGCTAGATCTATCGAATAACACAAGCGTCACGTCTTTTCCCATGCTGGCTGGCAGAGGCACAATTGTGGCCATGATGACCCAGTTATTTAAATTTCCATTTTGTGTGACAGAGGGCTCGCTTGTTCTTCAGAGAATTGTTATTGTGGTGGTGGTAGTCCCATCTCTTAAATTAGTGCAACAAAAAGAGGACGCAAAAAATATATACGTGTATTTAGTGGATTGCCGCTTTATGGTAGAAAAAAATTGTGTTATAGTCACAGCTGGCCAGTTCGATTATTCGTATTTTACCCTACCCTTTCCTAATATAATTTATTATCGATCAATCGATTAATCGACGTAACTACCTATTTTCCTAATAGATTATACTGAATCGATTTTTATAACACTAGGAGTACAAGGCATTAAAAGTGAAAAAAGGCGAATCGAACTGTCATGTTGGTCTAGTTGTATAAAAAAATGAGTTTAAGCATATTTCATAATTTTTTCAGCCAATTAAAATATTTATTTTGATTTGTAGATATCTATAATAATGATCTTTGACTTTGGCACTGCTTCTTTACTTTTCTACCCGCTCGCGTAAGCATTCCCTCCATACTAACGATAACATATTTCGTAAAACTCTGCTGACTCTTTAAAGCACCTCCCATACGACCGCGCTTGCCAGAGGCTACTTGTCTGGAAATATTGATGCTGTACGAACATCATACTAATTTTGGCTGCTGGTAATACTGACCGGAAATAGAGTAATAATTACCTTCTCTATAAACTCAAACTCAAACTCAAAAGTACTTTATTACTGTAGATATTTACATATTCTTAGCAAACGTCATTTTTTGCCTCTTCTCTACATTGGACCACTGTGGGAGAAGAAGAGCGTAGAAACTCCCACAGATTGATTTTTAGATCTCTTTTAAAAATAGGTTGTGCTTAACTAATACAATTATGATTTATTTTTATTTAATAAGCTGGAATAAATAATTACAAAATTATTAACAGCAAGGTCTGTGTTGAGCCAGATTAACCCCATACAGTCCTGTCATTTAAGTAATTTGAACATTGTAATATCCCTTTTTCGACAAAGTCGCTTTAACATGCTTTTTAAATTGCTCAAATGGCAATTTCAAAATCTCCAGAGCTATCTTATTGTAGTAGAGAATGCACTGACCCTTGAAAGAATTGCTAACCTTCGCGAGTCTAAAACGGGGCGCACATAGTCTGTGATTATTTCTTAGGTAAACATTACAGCTATCGCTAAGTTTGGAAAATGTTGTAAGGTTCTTGCGTACATACATTATATTTTCGAAAATAAATTGACTAGCTACTGTTAGTATGTCAATTTCTTTAAAAAGCTCTCTTAAGGAGTCTGTTCGTTTTAAATTATAAATTGCTCGAATAGCTCTTTTCTGTAAAATAAAAATAGTTTGAATATCCGCTGCTTTCCCCCACAACAAGATACCATAGGACATCACACTATGAAAGTAACTAAAATATACTAGCCTAGATGTAGCCACATCCGTGCTTTGTCTGATGTTCCTAACAGCGTAAGCCGCAGAACTTAATTTACCAGCCAATTTATCTATGTGGGGTCCCCACTGTAATTTGCTATCAATGGTTATTCCAAGAAACTTCGTATCATTTACTAATTCTAACGTTCTGTTGTCTAACACTAAACTGGTCTCAACTTGCCTGACATTTGGAAGTGAGAATTTGATACACTTGGTTTTACCGGCGTTTAACAATAAATTATTAACTGTGAACCAATTCAAGGTTAAAGACAATACACCATTAACATCATCAAATTCTCCTTTTTGTCTTTCAATTTTGAAGACCAGTGAAGTATCATCAGCAAACAACACTATGTCAGTTAATTTCTCCACCATGAAAGGCAGATCATTAATATATACCAGGAATAAGAAAGGGCCTAATATGGAACCTTGTGGAACGCCCATTTTAACACCCGATCCATCAGATTTTACGCCGTTAACTTCTGCCTTTTGAATTCTATTGCTTAGGTATGATCTTAGTAGATCCAACGCTTTATTTCTAACTCCGTAATGATTTAATTTAATTAATAGCGTATTATGATCAACACAATCAAACGCCTTCGACAGGTCGCAAAAAACTCCGATAGCATCCTGTGCGGCCTCCCATGCAGAATAAATATGAGATATAAGGGTAATACCTGCATCCATAGTCGATTTACCCCTAGTGAAACCGTATTGTTTGGCATGGAGTTGTTTTGTACGGTTGAAGTGTGAGAGCATTTGATTGAGTATAATCTTTTTAAATATTTTACTTAGTGTTGGAAGAACAGATATTGGTCTGAAATTTAAAGGATCACCCTTATCTCCCGACTTGAACAGAGGTATCAGTTTACTGTGTTTCATGAGGTCTGGGAAAGCCCCATCGTCAACACATTTATTGAATATATAAGCTAAGTGTGGGGCTATAACTAGAATTACTGAACCAATGACTTTGACTGATATACCCCACAGGGCTTCCGTATTTTTTAAGTTAAGTAATTTAAAGGTTTTGACAATGTCCTGGGGATATACATGATGAAATTTTAAATATACATTACTGGCGCTAGTGTTATTTTTTAATAAAGTCTCTGCTTCATATGGAGATGAATTTAGACGGTCTGTTGTGAGTAAGGGTACATTGGTGAAGAATGTTTCAAAAGCTCGAGCAACATCAGCGCTGGATTTAACAACATCATCACCTATCTTTAGGCAGAAATCATTGTCCCTTGGTATAACTTTGCCAGTTTCGCGGTTTATTATTTGCCAAACTGTTTTCATTCTATTATTTGAATTTTGAATTTTTCTATTAATGTGTAAAGTTTTTGCAGTTCTACAAACCAACTTGAAAGTTTTGGAATATTTTTTAACGTAGACATGAAATTTTCGATCAAAGTTATAGGTTTTTTGTTCATAAAGGTCATATAAGATAACTCTACTTTTACGAATTCCAAACGTTGCCCAGTCATTAAATTTAGATTTACCGTTGTAGTCACTGACTTTCTTTAATTTAAAAACTTTATTGAATTCTGTCTGAATAATGCTGAAGAAGTCTGAGTAGATTTTGTTTGGGTTCTGTTCATCAAAATCCGGTACTGGCAAATTTATATCTAACTTTTTCATATACGTCTCTAGTCTATGGGATGTAATAGGCCTATAAAATGATGGATCAGTCCTATTTTTACTGGCAATTGAGAATGAAACTGTTTGACCACTGTGATCGGAGGGTAAGCAGTTGATTACATTTTTACTTGTGAATGCACAGTCACAAAATACGTTATCTAAGCAAGTTTGGCTGGTAAGTGTAATTCTAGTCGGCTCTAAAAATATATGACATAAATTAAATGATTTGAACTGAGTTATTAATCGTTGTTTCAATGTTGTATCTACAAGCAAATCTACATTAAAATCGCCACAAATAATTAACTTTTTTCTGTTATTACAAAGTATAATGAGGGCATCCTCCATAATTTTCTCGAACAATTTAAAATTGCCATGGCCGTTTTCATCTCTCGGAGGTCTGTAGACACAAACAATAATATGGCTATCCAACTCAACACAGGATACCTCTATTTGTCTTTCTACAGTAAGTGCAAGAATATCTTTCCGTTGTTTATACTGTATTCCACTTGATTGGTCGCGAGACAAAATTCAAAGAAATAGCTCTCGCTTGCGCAGGTGCTCCCTTAGCAGATCAATGTATTTTTTATAGGTTTGAACTGTATTAAGGTTGAAATTTCCGACGTATTTTTGCATTTTCGTCGCCATGACAGTTCGGTTTTTTATCGGTATATAAGATTGGTCTCTGAACTGCAACAGAGGGAGTTAAAGTTCTTCCTCTGAATACTACTCAAGTCCAGTCTCCAAGGAGCGGAACGCTAGATCCACTTCAATATTGATTGTTCGCAACACTCACATAAAAAGGTCATCAAAATGTTTTGGCATACCTAATTTTTGGCCTTAATATGGAAAATTCTGATCATCTGATCATTGATGATAGTGTTAGTCGATAGATTACATTAGTTTTCGAATTTTTCTTATTGGCGTCAGTCAGGCAGTCTCCATACAAAAATGTTGATGGAGTGGCTTAATCTTTAATGACCTGTTCCCCTCAGTGGGGTGGGGGACACTGATGGCCTACATTTAGTTTGGTTTCATTCGTGACACGGTACGGTCCTTGGCGCCTGCGAGGGCCTATGGACAGAAGCTATGGCCTTTTACACTTTTAAGTTCTTCTCTTTAGCACTCCGCTGGGGAGCGGACGACCCTAGTCCGACTAATTTGGACAGGTCGGGACAGGCAAGGCAAGCTACAACGTTTCTCGTTTCGCAGAACTTCGTAGAGCAGAACCCGCACTGGGAGACGGACTGGATGTCGGACCGGCAGAAGGCGCTAGAGAAGTGCCGCGCGGCCGGCAAGGGCAAGGCCGCGGCGGGGAGTGTGGCAGGGAGTGCGGCAGGGAGTGCGGCAGGGAGTGCTGGGAGTGCGGTGGCGGTGACCGCGGCGGCGGCGGCGGCGGCGGCACAGTACGCGGCGCACACCATCACCTTCCACAAGGACGGGTACCACACTAAGAACAGGTGCGTGTGTGACTTTTCTGTAACTCAAACCGACCGCAAACTGCAAATGTGACAATTTTCCCATACACTAAACGTTAATTTAATGCTAGTTGGATTTGAGTCACACAATATGGGGCTATAGCTCAATAACGTATCTTTTGACACACCACAATTCCTTTTAAATTCAATGTCAACTCGTGTTAAATAAACGCATTCTGTAGGCCTTATTCTGTATTCCCGAAATCATTCGCAATGTCATTCAAATTTGCAGTCGACCAATCACATCGCAAGAAAAGACAGCTCGCGTAAAGTAATCGTGTTCTAATTGGTCGATTTTTCAATTTTACTGTTGTTGCGATTGTCAGAAATGCTTAATGAGATTACTGGTACTATTATCGGTCAAACGACAATTTGAGGTTTGCAAACAACATCCAAACCATATTTGAAATAAAAATTCGTCAGAAGAGGATAACCGTAACGTTTCGCGTGCCGCGTCAGTAGAGATAGAGTTATTCGATAGAAAGACAGTTGATTGTTTTTGCGGAGTGTCCCATTTGTCCATATTCCTTATTAATCTGTGATGCTACTAACGAATTTAGGATCCATTTTGCATTTTAATGTGGCATCTATGCTAAATTTAAGTTTTGCAATATGGGTTTACTATTGTCTGATTTTTTAAGGTATTTAGTTTCCATATTGCATTTAAAGATGGCGTTCCGACCAAATTTTAATTTTGCAATATGCGTGTGATTTTCAACTATTTTGCGGGTGCTAGTTACGAGTTTAGGGACCATTTTGCATTTCAATGTGGCGGCGGCTGCGCTAAAGTTCAGTTCTGCGATATGGGTAAGGTTGTAAGAGCTTTTAGGGTACTAGTAACAAATTTATTTTCCATACTGCATTTCAAGATGGCGTCCCCGCCAAATTTTATTTTTGCAATATGTGTGCTTTCCAACTTTGAGACCAGCTGTGGAAAAGCGACCTTCCGCTTTAGTGTCTCAAAAGTAAAAAGTTTATAATAATAAAAAATAAAAAATATATAATAATATATGGCCACCCATCTCTACTAGTGTGACGGTCACTAGTAGAGATCGGTGGCATATTATATATACAAAATTTTTATAATCATTATAAACTTTTTACATAGGCTAATATTTATGTTTATATTTTGTTCTTAAATTGATCTGTCTTCTCTAACCCGCGATTTTGTCCTGATTATTTTACTAATGAAACTGATAGTTCTAGCAAATAGTTTATTAAGTGGAACTCATATTCCGCTTTTAAATTGACCCTTTAATACTCTGGTGGTTACCCACAGAAAGGACAGCCCACCGCCGCCGCCCGTTGACCAAAAGAAGAAGAAGGATAGAAAGAAGAAGAGCAAGAAGCGCAAGCGTAGCAGCAGCACCAGCTCCTCCAGCAGCTCCAGCAGCACTGATAGCGAGGCCGAGCAGAAGAAGAAGAAGAGTAAGTGCTGTTTATGGGTCCCGCGACATATTGTATCCTAGTGTGGGGCCAGAAGTAATATGTGTGCCTGTATATAAATGCAAAAAAATGTTGTCATATGAATATCAGCCCTAGAAGTAGCACTCTCCTACAAATAAATCGGGGCAACTATAATACTGCGCCCCACGCAATAGGCTATTTCAAAGCTATATTTAAAGGCTATTTCGGATTCAGCATATCAGATGTCGCTGTCGGCGGGTACGACAAAGAACGCAGTATCATTATTGGCTACTAGCACAGATACTATAATACTATACAGTACTACTAGACAACAAGGGTAGGCAACAAAAATACTTAAGGTGATCTGTCTAAATGCTTTTTGTTTTTCATTTGTATGGAAAAGATCTATCTATACCCACAATCCTTTGCCTTAGTCTAGACGTAAATTTGTTATATTATCTTTGCTATCATTAAAAACTTGTATATGGAAAGTTTTGGAAAATTTTCGTTTAGATGTATAGATGCACACATTGTTGTCAGTTGTGGTATTTTTCAGACAAAAAAAACAGCAGAAAATTAATAATTCTGTTATCGACGAGCCCTTTTGTGTAAAAGGCATAAACATGTGACATGATCTTTCCGCCACTCCAATAGCAAATTGCTTCAGTCGGCGTCAGCTGTTTCCGTCTCCCGAACCCGAAACATGCCATTTGTTAGTACACAGCTCTATGTACTTCTTGTTATTCTTCAGCCGGCGTCAGCTGTTTCCGTCTCCCGAACCCGAAACATGCCATTTGTTAGTACACAGCTCTATGTACTTCTTGTTATTCTTCAGCCGGCGTCAGCTGTTTCCGTCTCCGTCTCCCGAAACATGCCATTTGTTAGTACACAGCTCTATGTACTTGTTGTTATTCTTCGCCAATCTTACGTAACGATCAGGGGTCGCGATGCAGGTTAACCGATGGGAAGAATCACCGGTAACCCGGTAAATTTTATGACGGTAAATCACAGGTAACACCGGTTTTTACCGCTAAGATTTATCCTCAAATATTGAGTCAATATATTCAAATTAATAATGTGCCAAATACATTACAAAACTACATTTCCAAAAGAATTAAAAAATTATGTTTTTAGGGTTCCTTACTTTATTAGGGTTTCGTACCTTATTAGGGTTCCGAACCTTAAAAGGAAAGAAGGAACTTGGTTTTTGGTCGCTCAGGATCATGCGTGCATATTTTCTTAGTCTTGAGCGGTTAGCTTTGTTGAGGGCTTCCAACTTAGATTTAACATGGATATCACCACGCGACATTTTCAAAAAAACGATCACTTTATATCCTTGAGCAACACTTAAACAACAGAACACAACATACCATCAATTTCTGCCTGTACTCAGAAACACTTGTTTAGTCTACCATACTCAAATATGTGATTCACAGGAAAATATAACTACACCTGATCACACAGGGCCCGATCACCATTAGGCTTTAAACATAATATACACAGTCAGGTCATAAGTTCTGTCACACAATAAAAACTTTTGAATGTAGAACGCTGGCCACAAAAGAGTTTATTGAATTCGAATTTCGAATTTTTCATGAAAATAAAAATGTGTACTTTTTAGAATTTTCCTCATTTTTTAATATGGAGTGGACACTTAAAGAAGACCGTGTCGCAGTTATTGCGTTGCATCATTGTGGTTATGCGCCAATTCAGATTTTCGACTTACTGAAAAATTTGAATATAACCAAAAGATTCGTTTATCGTACCATAAAACGATACAATGAAGACTCTAGTGTAGATGACAGGTCAAGAAGTGGTCGCCCTCGCTCTGTTAGGACTCCAGCAGTGATAAAAGCTGTGAAGGCTCGAATTCAAAGAAATCCCATACGTAAGCAGAAACTGTTGGCCCTTCAGATGGGGTTAAGCAGGACAACGGTGAAAAGGGTGTTAAATGAAGACTTAGGGCTTAGGGCATATCGAAGAAAAACAGGACATCGTTTGGACGCTCGTTTAATGGACCTGAGACTGAAGAGATGCCGCGCTTTGTTGAAGCGGTACGCGGGAAAAAAGCATCGGGAAATTCTTTTTTCGGATGAAAAAATTTTCACCGTGGAAGAGAGCTACAACAAACAAAATGATAAGGTGTACGCACACAGCAGTGAAGAAGCGAGCAACCGTATTCCGCGTGTCCAACGAGGTCATTTTCCATCCTCGCTCATGGTTTGGTTGGGAGTCTCTTATTGGGGCTTAACTGAGGTACATTTTTGTGAGAAAGGCGTAAAAACGAATGCAGTTGTTTATCAAAATACAGTCCTCAAGAACCTTGTGGAACCTGTAGCTCATACCATGTTTAATAACAGGCACTGGATATTCCAACAAGATTCTGCGCCAGCTCATAGAGCGAAAAGCACACAAGACTGGCTGGCGGCGCGTGAAATCGACTTCATCCGGCACGAAGACTGGCCCTCCTCCAGTCCAGATTTGAGTCCGTTAGATTACAAGATATGGCAACACTTGGAGGAAAAGGCCTGCTCAAAGCCTCATCCTGATTTGGAGTCACTCAAGGCATCCTTGATTAAGGCAGCCGCCGATATTGACATGGACCTCGTTCGTGCTGCGATAGACGACTGGCCGCGCAGAATAAAGGCCTGTATTCAAAATCGCGGGGGTCATTTTGAATAAACTTTATTACCATAAGAATCTATGTTTTATTAAGTTCATTTTGCTATATAAATGTTTACATAAATAATAAACATGTCTAAATTATTTCATATTGCACATGTGACAGAACTTATGACCTGACTATGTATACGAGTAAAAAGCATCAGCATCAACTCAATACTGGGTTACTTTCACTTACTATAAAGTATAAAACATAAAACACGAGTTGAATATTGTGTGAGACGATCCGTGGATCCATTCCACAAGAATAATTAGTTCCTACGGGCACTTTATAACCCCGGACATCGAAAATTTTGCCCTTGAAGATTCACCGGGTAGTGAAAACAGCGGTAAATTGCGAGCCCAAGTCGTAACTAGTTGGGTCGTAACCCGAACAAAAGTTCCATGGGAGGTTTCCATAACCTTTAATTACTTGAATTCCTACAGAGAAGGCAAAAGCTAAAGCAGAGGCAGAAGACAAAGTCCTCTCCGAGTGGATGTCATCAATCAACTCCAACCGCCTGACCGAGAACGACCGGAAACTACTCGACTCTCTCAAGATGAAGATCAAGCAAGAGAAGGCTTCGCCCGACCGTCCTGATAGAGAGAGGGAGAGGCAGAGAGAGAGCAAGATACTCGAGATGCAGCGGAAAATTAGGTAAGTAACAGAAAGGTGCATGGTACGTATGTTGAATCCCCATTTGCAGATAAACCTAGATTAGCCAACATCCTTGATTATATTTATGGGCGTTCGTTTTGTACCGAGCAGTCGAACCTTAATTCAACAAGTACACGTAGAACTATACGTATAGTTAGCCCGGCAGGGGAGGAAGAAAAAAAACCCCAGGATGTTTATTTTTATGACGTCGCTGTTCTCACGACAATACGTATCCTAGTGTAGGGCCAGAAGCAATGTATGTGCCTCTATGCAGATTTTAGGTTAAGCGCATTTATTGTTAGCCGCAGCTATTGTCTGCTCACGACATTTTCCATCACCGTGACTACGTTACGTGCTTCTAGGGAGAGCGAGCGCCGCGAGCGCTCGCCACCGTCGGGCCGACGCACTGAAGAGCGCCGCAGCCGGGATCGCTCGCGCCGCCGCGACGACAGAGACAAGCGGGAGAAGTCGCCGGCCAAGAAGCCCGAGGTTAAGAAGATGCCCTTCATAGGTGAGTCGAATACTTCTAGAGAGAGCGAGCGTACTTCTAGAGAGAGCGAGCGCTCACCTCCGTCGGGCCGGCGCACTGAAGAGCGCCGCAGCCGGGAGCGCTCGCGCCGCCGCGACGACAGAGACAAGCGGGAGAAGTCGCCGGCCAAGAAGCTCGAGGTTAAGAAGATGCCCTTCATAGGTGAGTCGAATACTTCTAGAGAGAGCGAGCGTACTTCTAGAGAGAGCGAGCGCTCACCTCCGTCGGGCCGGCGCACTGAAGAGCGCCGCAGACGGGAGCGCTCGCGCCGCCGCGACGGGCACAAGCGGGAGAAGTCGCCGGTCGGTAAGTCTGTTACTGCTACTGTACTAACTCTTGGCTAAATCTGTTAACTGGGTCTTTATGAAAATACTTAAATTTGATGCCGCACCGAGGGAAGGCGCCGAATGAAAAAAACGCTGTTAAGAATGCCGCGGTATTTTAAAGAAAGCCACCTGGATGTATCTTAAAGGTCTTTAGCATAATACCGTAATACGTTGAACCAAGGTGGTGGATGTATGTAGGTAATTGATTACAGCGGCTCGATTGGAACGGCTTGATACAAACTTTGCGCAACACATGGCACTACATTGAATTCCATTTCAATTTCTATTGACCCCTGACGAAAAAGAGGGGTTTTATAACTTTGAAGCATGTGTCTGTCCGTCCGTGTATGTGTGTGTGTATGTATCCGTGGCATTCTAGTGATCAAATGGGTGGACGGATTTTAATGCGGCTGTTCGTTAATGCTTGTTCCTGCCAATTGCCATAGATTGATATATTGTTGGGGGTCTTTTGTCTTCTCAATTTGGAAGACTGATTGAAGTGTGTTTTTTATTGTAGTAGACTTCACTGCAATGGTTTCCAGCTATGTTTGATTAAAATAGTTTCAGTGGTTCGAAAGTTATCAGATAAACAAGGAAACAAGTGAACCAAATTTCAGACTAATGTTAATTTATTGTTTCGGGTGTGTTATATTTTTTATTGAGTAACTTAAAACGCGCAATATAGGTAGGCAACTCACGTAATACAAATTTATCTATAATTCACAGGTAAAATGCCAGTTTACAAAATTATGTGCAAAGGCAAGCCTGACGATCATAAGAAAGATGAGCAGAAGAAGAAAGATGACGAAGAAGTCGCCAAGAAGAGAAGAGAAGAGATGGACGCCGAGATTCAAAAAAAGGTGAGCGGGGGAGGCAGATGTTGTTCAATTAATGAGTAGAATTGACCACTCCCTTAGAATGAAATAACTATAAATTAAACATAAAAAAACACCCCGACACGATAAATGAAAAATTGGTTCACTTGTATCCTTGAGATTCCTTCCTTGCCATGTAACTTTCAATCTACTTAACCGATTTTAAATAAATAAATAAATCATGGCTATTTATAAAATATCAGTGATACAGTAAAAAACACATTTCAATTCGTCTTCACCATGAATACCCAAGATATGAGTAAAGAGATCCACAACACCATACGAAGAAGCCAAAAAGGCTGGAAGCATAGTGTCCTGTAAGTGCCGCACTCCTAAACTCCCATGCCGGACGGACAGTGCAGCCTGCATCCACTGAGACGAGGACATGTCCACATTAATGAAACACTCCAGTAAATCCTTTAAAACCGCACCATAACTCAAAGTTGCCGGCGTATGCAACTGAACCGGAGAAGTCTGAATTGTATAATTTAGTCTAGGAAAACACAGGCAACTTTCTAAAATTGCTTAGGCAGCGGAAAGCTGCTTTTGATGCTGTTTGGGTGCCGCGAGGATATCAATCTTTGACTGAGTAACTAATGGGATTCCCTCCGGGAAAATCGGACCCCCAGAAGTGTGAAGTCTACCCTGCTCACGTGGACCATTCCCGGTACAACCGAATTTATATCGGTTCACAACTCCTGCGTCCACACCCTGTGTCAAGACTTTGATGAATATATATATGCTTCAGAAAATAGCGAAATTAGTAGTAGTAGTAGTGAGAGTAGGGAAAATGAATATGAGAAAAATGTACTGCAGTGTCGTCGTATTTTCCGGTGCCAAAATTTTTTAATCAAGTAAAATAGGTTGTTTTCAAATTAAAATCGAAACTACCCCCTTAATATAACAGTCATGGTCAAATATGTCGAAATTTTACAGGCATTAACCTGTCACTTTATGACAAGTTGCCATGTTTATGATATGGCAATTGTCACGACAATCCAACAATTGTCACACAATTGTCGACTTGTCAGCTTTATGACAGAGGCCAGTAGCGGATTTAGACATTTGCCGCCTATAGTCTCCAAATTTGGCGCCCCTCCCATTTTTCACAATGATATTGTTTGTTTGTGCACTACCGACTACCGTCCAGTGGCGACGTAGCGTGAGTTGGTTGGTACCCGAGACGGTATTCTTTTGAGCCCCCCAAAATAAAACAACAAATACTCAATACCCCACGTATTTGGTGCGAGATACATGGGGCTACCTGGTAAGTTTCGAAAATTTATGATTTTATAGATTTTGATGTGCTCGTTCCGAATATCTACTTCGGAACTTCTTCTATGTTTCTTGCTCGCGCCGCCATATTGTAAAAATGACGCCTAATACAGTTTTTTTTGACAATATCTTCTCTGAGGCTATGTAGGAAGGTAGGTAGGCCTACCTAACTGTTTAAAGGCGCTATTTTTTGACTATATCTTCTCTGAGGCTATGTAGGAAGGTAGGTAGGCCTACCTAACTGTTTAAAGGCGCTATTTTTTGACAATATCTTCTCTGAGGCTATGTAGGAAGGTAGGTAGGCCTACCTAACTTACTTAACTAACAATATCTTCTCTGAGGCTATGTAGGAAGGTAGGTAGGCCTACCTAACTGTTTAAAGGCGCTATTTTTGACAATATCTTCTCTGAGGCTATGTAGGAAGGTAGGTAGGCCTACCTAACTGTTTAAAGGCGCATTTTTTTCAATACGGGGCGGCGCGAGCGGCAAAGAAACGAGTTGGCAAAGTATAAATACGGAAAGAGCATATCAAAATCTATAATATCACGAACTCAAGGAAAACTTTCCAGGCAAATCTACCAAATGCCTGTGTTTACGGGACTTCATTATAATAAAATAATGAATGAATGAATTAATGAATACTTTATTGCACAAAACAAACATACAGAGATATACAAAGAAAGATATATGTACAAGAGGCGCGCTTATCTCTATAAAGAGATTTCTACCAGCAAACCCAGATAGGAAAGGAAAGTGGATTGTGAGAGTAAAACCTATTTGCACAACAAAATAATTCATACACAATAATAATATAAGTAGGTACATATACCTAATACTACTACTACACCTAATTTATATAATATAATATACATACATACATATCATACACATACAAGTTATATACATACATAAAATACATATACAAATTATATATACATACTATGGAAGAGAGAGGTAATGATCTTTCAAGCGAATCAATATAATCTATCTTTCTCATATCTAGTTGTGTAACTTGTAACTTGAAATCAAAGTTTGCTCTAAAATGTTACACTCCTAGCAAGTTAAGTATGAGAAAGCACTAAGCTATGTCAAGAAGGGTATGAGAAAGCACTAAGCTATGTCAAGAAGGGAGGCTCAAGCCGTCCTGATATTTCACTTAGATAGGTTAAATCATAATCGTTACCCATAAAGACAAAAATAAATGTTGGCCCCACATTTGCCGCCCTCTATAATCTGACGCTCTAGGCTCCAGCCCACTCAGTCTATTGGTGAATCCAGCCCTGGGGCCAGATGACGTTTCAGGTCCTATCGAGTTTTTGACTGAGCGGACAACCAATTTGTATGGAAAAGTAAAATATATTAAGATTGATGTCCCGAACAACCCTTATAAATTTACTACACCTTTCTCCCACAACTGTTATTGCAATAAACATTAGTCTAGTGCCTGCTCGGTCATCAGAGAGAGCGCTCCGTACTAGTACATTTCAGTCAGTGTACTAGTACACTCTAACAGCTCTATTAGTACTATTAGGACGTTGGATCTTAAGAATAAAAAATATGCCTACTCGGTCATCAGAGAGCGCTCCGTACTAGGACATTTCAGTCAGTGTACTAGTACACTCTAACAGCTCTATTAGTACTATTAGGACGTTGGATCTTAAGAATAAAAAATATGCCTACTCGGTCATCAGAGAGCGCTCCGTACTAGGACATTTCAGTCAGTGTACTAGTACACTCTAACAGCTCTATTAGTACTATTAGGACGTTGGATCTTAAGAATAAAAAATATGCCTACTCGGTCATCAGAGAGCGCTCCGTACTAGGACATTTCAGTCAGTGTACCAGTAAGATCTAAAAGCTTTATTAGTACTATTATGTATGACGTAGGATCGAATAAAAAATGGAGCTATTAGGTTAACCTATCTTTTTGTGCAGAGCAGAAACTTGAGGAATATTATACTCTGATAATATTAACATATTTATACAATTCTATGTGTCTGTTTGCATAGCAGAAATAAAAAGTTAAATAATATTTGATTTCCCTTCATACTTAAACAGGCTTAGGACTGTCATTCTAGTCAAGATGTCAATGCCGTGTCTGTGTGTGCGAGAGCGAGTCGGCATGGCTCAATGCCTCCCGCCCGCCACCGCCGCTCTCTCGGAGCGATGTCCTAATAGTCCTAATAGACCGAATGTCCGATTAGCGTAAAGAAACGTTTCTTTTCGTTCATTGCACAGTAACGTTTCCTATTCGTTCTTCGTACATGACCGACACAAGACTAATAAACATCGAAACGTTCCTCCGCAGGTGGCAGAATTCAAAGAGAAGATCGCCAAAGCGCAGCAAGAACGTGAGCAAATGACCAATCAGTCGCTGCTGGGTCCGCCGCCATTAGCGCTGCCGACTGAACTGGGCAGCGCCTTGCCGCCTGCCGTCATACAGCCGCCGCCGCAGCAGCCACCGCAGCCGTAAGCCTTCTTTTCATAATGTCTCTTCGTCTGTCTAGATTATTAATCTGTGGTCTAGATGACGACAACACTTTTTGCACTAGTGCCTGAAATGCGATTTTATACTGACTTTTCGAGCATGAGAAGTGAAAAGTATACAGGGTTGTTGTGGGGAAGAGTGTAGGTATTTTGCAGATGAACAGGGTCGGTCCATACGATCATTTTATAGTATGGGAACCATGTTCCGTTATCCTTAAGTTATGTGTTAAAAACTGATTTTATCAAAGCTTTACACTTTTTGGGTTACCAAGCTAAAAAGTAAACTATAAACAATATATATTGAAGTATAACTTTCTAGCCCGGCATAAGTATCCTCTGGTTGCCATCATAGTATTTTGAGTACAGCCTCCTTATATTATGAATATCGTTTCTCATCCTCTGGTTCTTCAAGTTGCGGATCAAAGACTACTTGCTTGGTACTTTAATCCTACGTGAGGTTTTATGATGACCAAATGAGTTTTAAATTTTTCATTTTTCCATTTTTCACTATCCATGGTCGTCGTTAGAAGGTGCTAGGACCGTTAAATTTATATCTATATGCCATTCATTTAGATAGTGTCTGTACACCCGCACGAAATTGTGGTTATTTTGTTTACATGTTTTACAAAACGCCCATATTTTTGTTGTTGGTTCACGTTTCATCTTAAGGTAATCCACAACATTCTTTCTTTCACTACGGTGCTAAACTCGAAATTAACTTGCAGGGGTACGCCGCTCGCGGTGCCCTTTGTAATCTTTTGACAAGAGGTCGCACGTGCCAAGGCGGCGCGATCAAAGGCGGTGGTAACAAGATGAATAAAATGAATGTTTGTTGCTGCAGGCCTGTAGCCGCCTCGCCCGCCGTGCCGGCCCTGCCGAAAGACTTCCAGGACGCGCTCGACATCATCTTCCCCTCCGGCGAGGCTCGCCCCGCGCCGCAGGACCTCCCCCCCGCAGACATGTCCATGCTGAACATGGCCTTCCCCCCGATGCCGTTCCCGCTGCCGCCGCTCCTGCCGAACATGCCGAACATGCCGCCCAACATGGCCATGAACTTCATGCCCAACTTCGACATGAGCAACATGAACAATATGAACATGTTCCCGCCCCGACCCCAGCTCTACGACACGCACGTCCCGATCGTGCCTCAAAACCAAAAGCGGCAGGTCAACAACAAGAATCGACAATACAACAAGTGTAAGAACAGCATCGGAAGCAACAGCAACAGCAACAGTGGTGGCAACATGCAACAGGGCAGAAAGGAATCCACGAAGAACCAGATAGAAGCTCAAGTGCAGAAGGAGAAGAATGGCTCGGTGGACAAGAAGAAGGAGGAGCTAGATGATCTGGCGATGTTGGGTATCGACGCGTCGGACGTGGGGGCTAGTATTTAAGCTGCTCAGAGCAGAGCAGATCTAAGTTTAGTTAAGTTAAGTTTTTGGATTAAGGCTTCTAATGTCTGTTGCCACAATATTTTCGCCAATGTCACCTGTTGAGACCTGCACAAAAGGAAATGGCTTGTGTTTAAACGTTTACCAAAAAACGCACCTATTTTACTACCAATAAATTCGAAATGACTGCCAAAATGGATAAATGTCCACCAAATTGTGTTTGCATAAATGATCACCAAACTTCTTTTTATGTTTTGTGTACTTAAGTTTGTGTTTTAAGTATTTTTTGTTCTTACATGTTCGACCTAACACGAAGGATAAAGGGGGCTTCGCTTCGCTCACCCCCTTTACCCTTCACCTAAGCTACCGCAGTATTTTGCCCTGATATTTTTTGCAACTTTTGGTGTTCATTTATCCATTTTGGGTAGGAAAAATATATTTTGGTGATCATTATATTTGTTGACAAATGAAAGCCATGTCGAATCAACGCCATCTGTCACAGCTGATGGAACTATTTGTTAAATTAGCTGTCAGAAATTCCCTTACTCGATGCGTAACTCTTCGTGATCGAGGCTCAGTTTTACCACAGTCATACGTGTAGACAGCTTAGCACGAAACTGTAATGGAATTTTTAAAGAGAATTTCCCAAATGTGCTACGTGTGTACAGATGTAGTGAATAATCCCTTCCTTTCGTATTTGCTCGGAAATGTTCGTTTTTGTCTTACTACTTTGTCTTACAATTTGACATCTGACATTGATAAATAAAGTATGCGATTTATTTGATACCTTCACGTAATTTAATAATACAGTAATTCATAGACACATCGGCACCATTCGGGTGTTATCGTTGTTCCGAGTTTTGCCGATAGGAAAGGATTATTCACTACATCTGTATCAGGGTTGATTAGGGACATTATCCTTAACAATTTCTCTCCATATCATGTGTTAACTGCATAAATTTATAGTGGGTTATCAAAAAATCGAAAGGATTGAGTTTAATTTGACACAATGTAAACGTACCTAGATCGTTTAGGTTTATAGAAATGGTGTGTCGTACGGAACGGCATTTGTCAATCCGGTTTTGCAGTTTTGAAATTTAAAGCTAGACTAATCTGATATCGTATTTTTAATTTCAAAAGTGACTCAGAATTGAGGCCAATCAATTTAATTAGGTGTTATCAACGTGTGTATTGTCACATGGAATATTATTATAAATATATGATGGAAGATACATAATTATATGAACTGTTTTTTCGTTATCGTCCTCTTTCCATCATCCGTTATTTTGATAGTGTTTAATAGCACAAGATTTCATAGACAAGTTGTAACAGAAATGGTGTGTGTGTTTAGGTCGGCTTGTAAGTAATGTGCAATAAATCGAGAAATGGAATGGAAACGCCCTCTTTTACAGTTCAAAAAATCATAGAAGTGATATGACAGATAACCTAAAACTACATAAAATCCACTTTTTAAACACGACGCATTTATCTACTGAATGTCAAAATCAAAATTTCAAAAAATGTTTGAAGAGTATTCATTTGATTAATCTATGTTTTAAGCAATATCCCCGCACTAACAGGCTAATAAACCCGTCAAGCACCACGTCATCTTATTCTATCATTATGAAACTTGGTATTTATATGTAGTTCAGATGACAGATGACAATACAATGCAATGGTACCATCGATCTGGTCTGAAGATGGTGCTCGAAAGTGAAAGGAGAACCCTGATATAACAACAATACCTTTGACACTATTTACACACATTGATCTAGCCCCAAACTAGGATTCCCTGTATCTTGGGTACTAGACAACGATACACATACTTATATAGATAAATATTATACTTAGATAGATAAACAACCATGACTAGGGTACAAACATCCGTTCTCATCAAACAAATATTTGCCCCCACCGGGACTCGAACCCGGGACCCTTAGCTTCGTAGGCAGGGACTCGGCCATTCGGGTCGTCGAGTGGATATGGTAACTTATTAACGCATCGAGTTTTTAGTTAACCTCCTGACCGCCGAGTGACTAATAGAAGGACATAAAAAAATTAAAAAGTCTTTCTCCTTTGGTTTGAAATTAATTGCGCAAACTTACAACTAGTGACATCTTGTATCATTAAAAGAAACTAAATTTTGTCGGTTACTGTTTAGACCTTGTCAACACAATTCTCAAAATGGCTGATCACGAGAGGTGCGGGATGCGTGCCGGCGCAAAGGTAAGTAAATCCATTGTAGTTGTGATCCAAATGTTATGTTTTCATTTTTTTTACATTGAGATGTTATATTATTAACAAATAATGATTGTATTTTCAATCAAAAAGAGAAAATGAAAATTTTCCTAATCTCAAGTTTTATGAACTACGGTTAGGAATCACCTGGGTATTACGTTGACTGATATTTTTTATGTTCTATATTTAGGAACTCGGTTGTTAATTTATGTGTATTTTTTTCCTTTTAGGTCTATCGACTCAAAAACTTTGGAATATTTGGCAGAGTCTGATATCGATTCTGATGATGATGTTCGACCTTTAGGATGACACAAGAAGATGTTCGAGCGGAAACTACATCTGTATTAAAGCCACCAACTTCGCCCACATTGTCAACCTCAACAGTCAGGGCAGCAACCTCTTGTAGACGTGGCAGCCGAGGTTGCGGACGCGGTCCAGGTCGAGCTCGTGGAAGTGGACCTGGATTACAACGAGATTCACCGTTACTAAACATCAGTAATGCACAAAGTATCGTCACTGACAAGTGGAGTGCTACTCCTTTTGGTGAAACATACCTATACTCCATTACAAGAGCCAGCTTACTTCTCTTTCAAAGAGCATTGGACATATCAAGATTATTTAAAACAATATCTCAATGAAGATTTTCTCTAGATAATTGTAGATTGTACCAACAAAATGCAAGTTCTCGTAAAAGGTAGATCACTTTTACTCAGTCTGAAAAAATCTAGGTATTACGATGCTCATGACTGCTTTACAATATCCTCAAATCGACATATTTTGGTCAGAGACATGGAGAGTTCCCCTAATGGCAACAGTAATTCGTATCTACATGTCTGAAGATAGTTTATGATCCAGAAGGAAGAGAGAGAGAAGATCGAAATTCGCCAATCTGACAAGTTGTGGAAAGTAAGACCGTTGTTGTTAGGTCCATCCTATCGACAAGGTTGTCTGTAACAAAACATAAAAAAGCTGTCCATCGATGAGATGATAATTCCGTTCAGTGGCCGTGTTCTGTCCAAATAAGTCTATCCCTCTGGCCTTAGCTTTTGTTCTTGCCACCCCCAAAGGCATTGTGATTGACTTCGAGGTATATCAAGGAGCAAATACTTTTGGAATGCTTCGACTACAATGTTATGGACTTGGTGAAGCAGTTACACTAGGGCTGACCTCGACTCTAGTACCTTTTCTCTAGGACACGAGCTTTTCTTCGACCGATACTTCACATCGATTAAGCCAGATGATGAACTACTTCGTCGTGGCTTCAACGCTGCCGGTACCATTAGGTATACGCAACAGAGTGCCAAAAGATGGCCCCATGGAAGATGAAAATGGCGACTATTATGACAGCTATCGATAAAAAAACTTGTAAATCCGAAGTTTATAATGTTGTGTGTCGATAAGTTTGTTAAATTCAGCCAGTGTTCTTTCTTCTTGATATTCCTTGCTGTGATCCTCTTCTTTAAGGTGTAGCGAAATATTCTTGAAGTTACTAGATGACATGTAGTTTGGTGCAGGAATTCGAGGCACACTAAAATTGAAGCCCATCGTCATTTTGCTTCGGTCTGAGTTGTAGGAATGTATCGTAATGTCTGACCGTTGCAAAATAAATCCTTGACCTAAGGTAACGCTCGCTTGATGATTTGTGCTGTCGTTGCAAGGTCTTTACATATTATTTTTAGCTGACACTCATCGCAACAATTTTAGAGCCATGAGTTTTTGCTATGTAAATGAACCCAGTAATCACTGCACGGAATTTCTCTCGCAGCTCATTATACGTGCGTCCTTTGACTCCAGTTTTGCAGCGCATGAAGTGTTATTTCCTTGTAAGTTATGTATCGGGTGATGTTCATGGCACAGCAAATAGTCTTTTGTAGACATATACTGTGACACATCCTGGTTTTCCAATTCAATGTTACGTATTTTTTTCATATTCTTTATTGCACAGAAATCTTAATAGTAAGGTAACAAAACATTTTATGAGCAAAGGCGAGCTTATCTCTAAAGAGAGATTTCTACCAGCAAACCTAGGTAGGACAGGAAAAATTGTGCAACAGGAGAGTCCTAGTGCGCAATAAAACTGTACACATCTAATTGTTTACAACTAAAACATAATAATTTAATAAATTATATATACTAAATAAAATACAAAAGCAAAAAAATTTATATAGTTATATCAAACATATACTACTTATATATACATATATAAAAGTACCTATCACGAAAGAGAAAGGAAATGCTCTTTCAATCTTGTCTTAAAAGTGAAAATTGAGGGACTATCTCTAATAGCGCAGGGAAGTGCGTTCCACAGTCGGATCGCCGTTAACCTAAACGAGTGTTTGTAAGCGGCAGTGTTATGCCGAGGAGTAGAGAGAAGAGACATCGTGTGGGATCTCCGGTTGCTATGCCTGGAGGAAATAAACTCGAAACGTTCTCGAAGATATGAGGGGTAGCGGGGATTTCGCAAAATGTTGAACAGATAGGAGAGAACGTGCATATCACGACGAAGGCGGATCGGAAGCCACCCCAACTCCTTGCGATACTGTGAGACATGGTCATACTTGCGCTGCCCGAAGACAAACCGAATCCCGAGGTTTTGAAGTCGTTCGAGTTTGTTCAGTTGTTCTTCATTCGCACCGATCCAGCAAACATCTGCATAGTCGATTAAAGGTAGTAGGAGGGACTGGGCAAGGGTGATTTTAGTCTGCTGTGGCAGGAAGTGCTGCAATCTCCGTAGGGAGTGAAATGACGCAAAGACTCGTCTGCTGACCTCACAAACATGGGGCGACCAGGACAACAATTTATCAAATACATCCCCAAGATTCTTGGCCATCTCGCTGTATGAAATTATGTTACCATCATACACTATAGGTTTTTTTTTATACTATTTTTTATTAGAGTTACAGCAATGTATACCGCAGTGTCTGTAACCGTCTTTAATCTTCCTCCATTTCCAACGGTGGTAGGTATCAACCGATATAGGCTGTACTCGTCATCGCTTACAGGCGGTATGTGAAGCTCGAATAACAGGTACTGTTGAGTTAATCTTGCTCTTACATAAATAAGTTTGTAGAGTTCTCCGGCGTTCTCTTGCAGGTCTTTGACAGGCAGCGCCAGCCTGTAGGCATTGCGTTCCAGCTGTTTACTTAGTTGATCAGGTGTGAAGAGATTTATGTCCAGATGACCTCTGTATTTGTCAGTCAACGCATTCATGAGCATTCCTTGAGTTTTTTTCAAACTGTTTATCAAGGAGCTTGGGGTTATTGCGGCTGTGTTAGCGCTACTTAGCATTTCTACCTTGCTGACTCGGTTTTCGGTAATGCGCATTTGCTTTTCAGATTGTTCGACATAATCTTTTATTACTTGGAATTGGGTTTTCGCGAATTCTTCGTTTTTCTTGACGATATTATTCTCTGTCTCAATTATATTTGTTTGGTTTTTTATCAGTTGTAGTTGGTATTTCTGAATTTTTCGCATGTTCTTTATGTCCTGTGTTTATTTTTGCGCGAAATCTTCATCCAATACTCCAAACAGGGTGCGAGCAAGACTTCCCACTCCATTAAAGTAAAGTCTTGTCTTTCGGTTCAGGTGATGAGACAGGAATAAATTGTTGTAATCTTCAAGTTGGTAGATGTCGTGGGTTAGCTGTCTTGACATAAGTAGACACGTCTGTGATTTAGCGTTGGCACACAGCTTCTCTATGTGAATTTAAAACACAATTATGATTAAGTGTGATAATTGCAAGAAAAATGTTACGAAACAATCACCCGGATTGCAGTGTGGAAAGTGTGTCCATGTTATCCACGCGACCAACGAGTGTTCAGGGCTAAGCATCAAACAGCTGACGGCCTTACGAGCCTCCGGAAACCTGGAGTGGACTTGTAATCAGCCTTCTGCATCCAGGAGGTCATCGTACTTAGTACCTGATGACGAAGACGAAGATGAGTGTGTCGCAGGTACGCCATTCCAAACAGACACCCTTCGATCGATATAAAAAAGCTATTAGAAGACCTGTAGATACAAAGAAGTCAGTAAGGCCATCAAGAAAGAACTCACGCCTATTCAGCAGGCCATCCAATTCTACGGTGACAAAGTGGATGACTTTGTAGAGGGCATGGAGGCACTTTCAGAAAAAATTAAGACTATAGAAACACAGACTACAGCGATTAAGAACCAAATTTTACATTTTGAAACACAGATCCAGGCCTTGGAGCAACGAATTCAAGAGATGGAACAAGAGAAACTGAATAAGTGCATTGAAGTAGCTGATATTCCTGACATGGAGGGGGAAGACCCCCCTACAATTGTTGAGAAAATAGCTTCAATAAAATAATCAGGGAAGTTCTTACTGCTCACAACAAGGCTCTGTTTTGTAAAACTAAAACTGCCCTAAAAGGAATCTACAAGTACGGTGCAGTGATGGCAAAATTCTCGCTCGTAAATGCGAAAATGATAACGTAACAGTTATAAGAAGCGAATCAGATGTTCTCAAATTATATCTATAGTTGTTGTTAGAGCCGTCAAACTTCTATTTCCACCATCATTTTTATTGCGGCTATTGTTTCAGTTTCGTAATTTCGCATTTTCGAAAAATCTTTGACTCCGTTTTTGTTAGTGATGATTTATTAGAGGTATAGTGAAAGAATGTATGGATTGATTAAGTATCATCATCAATTAGCCCACATTTACCCACTGCTGGGTACAGCTTTACCAAGCTATCTACTCCGTACCTGAGCCTTCCGCATCCACTGCCTACCCGCTATGGCGATGATGTCATCCGTCCATCTGGCTGGTGGTCTGCCCACTGGTCGTCGTGCGGTTCTGGGTAGCCACTCCGTAACCGGTTTGTTCCACCTTCCGTCATCTATCCTTGCCAAGTGCCCTGCCCACCCCCACTTCAGTCTCGTGATTCGCTTGCCGACATCGACGATCTTAGTACGACGTCTTATTTCTGTATTGCGAATACGATCCCGAAGCCAAATGCCTATAGCATGGAAAGCACCATGGCCCTTTGTGAGACTTTAATTTGGGCATATTCGCCTTCGTTAGCGTCCATGTTTCGTCACCTATGTAAGTGTGGGCGGACACATTGGTTGTAAACCCTGGTCTTCGATTCTGTGGGATCTTGGACGTGAAGACGTCTTTAAGCTTTCCAAATGCGGCCTAACCCAACTGAATCCTCATTTACTTGAGAGTCTCGGCCAAAAGACAAACAATGTCCAAGACAAAACATCCAAGTCCAAAACAAAAAGTCCAAGTCCACAACAAAAAGTCCAAGTCCACCACCTCTATTTTTCTATTATGGACTATTCTGTTCGGTACCGATGAGTGACTCATCATAATTTTCGTCTTGAACATGTTCATCCTAAGATGACGCCTTGGCGCACATGCTGGCCTAAAGCTACGGTTGGTTTGCTCATGTATACGCACCTGCATCGCAGCGCGACAGTAGAGCTCCCGGAGGATACTTAAATATCTATCGTCGACTCCGCACCGATGGAGAGAGTGGAACACCGCCCAGTGCTCGACTGTGTCAAAGGCTTTTTATCAGTAGGAAGCATGTGAGGTTTTAGTAGCGACGACGTTGTCTTCGTCTGCCCCCTAACATGCCGCTATCATGCCCTTTCGACTATGAGCTGATGTCCGCTCGAAAATTCGTGTAAGCAGGCAAACACCTCCTTACACACATATTATCGCCTAAATAGGCAAATAGCAGGTAGAAAGCCTTCAGCATACATCGAGTCCCTGGCTCACAGTAAATCTAAACGATCATTGTTAAATAAATCAATCAAGGGGTTGCTTTTAGTCCATATACTACACGAGCTGATGCCCGCTCAATGTGTCGGGACCCGGACGTAGCAGGGAGGTCTGACTCCTGGGCACGGGTAATTACATTACTACCCCTCCAACAAAAAGAAATGCGGCAACTGCCCTCCTCCTCTCTTGGCGGTCTCAAGGTTACCACTGGCCGTCATCGAGGAGCATCGTCCGGTATCCCGTACCCACCCCTACCTTGTCTAGCGGTCTCACGGTTACTCCCTGGCATCATTCAAGGTCGACATATCTTAATCATCCACTCTTGCCAATCACCATCCCTCGTTACCGCGTATAGTACCAAGCCCGCGTGCCGTTCGAACCGTAATTGTAAAGGGTTTGTTTTCAGGCGTAGTCCATGTGCTAACTCATAACCGCAAATAACGTTGGCATTCCGTTTTACCTGTAGTTTATACTAGGGGTAGTGAATGAGGAATGTAAACAACTTAGCATAACGTAGATTACGTATTAGTTAAGATTTAGATATTATAACCTTTGGCCAATTAAATAAAAATTGCAGCACCTAGTTAGGAATACCGTACCATCAAACCAATCTTTCCCTGAAAGTTTCCCACACTAAGCTACTTAGCTAGGTCCTAAAATTGAGGTAGAATTAGGTTCATTGTAGAAGTGCAAAGGTCTATCCACAGAGTACCTTGTTATGGTCTATCGCGAACGAGGCAACCAGACTGACCTAGCCCGAAGCGAGCACCCATCACTCAAAAGAGTTCATTACACAAGTAGCTTTGATTAAAATCCGCTTAAAACCGGTTTTTCAGAGTACCGTCAACTAACCGTACCTACAGCCGTTTTACCTTTAAACTGGTACGAAATAAGTTGCTGTGTCGTATGGTGTACATAGTTTTGTGATAACGACAAGAAAACAAGTGATAAGCTTCGCTATACCGTGACCTAAAGAGCCGCTAGTGATAAGTGTCCAATTCTTAAGGCGTCCAAACCAAACTAACAAACGAACTGACTGAGATTTGAATCCGAAAGTTTTTATCTGGTTGGTTATCCATAGATTATATTTTCTAACGCGTATTTTTTATTAGTTTGCTGAGTTAATTGTGACGCCTCTAGAATGGGTCTCACAGAATTAACTATGAAGCCGACTACGGAATTATTGCACGAATGTGGTAACTGTTTGTTACAGCATCTTATTGTTTTGTTTGTGTATGTTACAGGTAAACACGTTTTCAGTCATAGGCGATCTGACTAGAAAAATCCCGTTATTACTTCAGTTTGCCTCAAGTTTCCTTGGCTCTTAGCGCGCTGTTACCTCTCTCTCTCTTTCACCCTACCTTACCCTATGCGAGAAAGAGAGGTCACAGCTTGCTCAGAGCCAAAGAAACTTGGCGCGGCCTGTATCTCCATACTAAACCAGAAAAACAGATATATTTCCTCATGCACTTGGTGGTACATAAAACATATCGTCACGCTTTTTCCCGTTGTAGAGGCACAGTTGTGTACTTTTAAACCGGTATTCAATACTCTATTTTCTGTGACAGGGGGTAGGCTCTTCACCGCAGTTATAGTAACCAAACCAGGAATACTATTTTCTCACGCACACCGTGGTACAATTTTAGCGAAGTTAATTATCGAACGCGATTCTCGCTCTAGAAACTATTATATTGGGTATGTTATGAAATAATTAGGTGCCAGTCCACCAAAACCGGGCCGCTCTAGTTTTGTACTCTATTGCTCTTAAAATAACATCGAAAGATAAAACTACGGAGATTTGTCGGACACTACCGTACGTCACATAATATTAGGTATTCAAGATCAAGAATCAACACGCGAGAGGAGAGCAATCATATCAAGTCGTCATTGTATCGTGAAACGTGCGCGAGGCCGTATCTTCCATCGTAACTGTAAGTAAAGCTACCTTATTTACAACCATGAACAGCCTTCATTCGCATCAGAAAACTGCTTAGGAGTTTAGTTGGCGATAAGATGTCTGATATCTAGGGATTAGAAATGTTTTGATATCAGGAGAAAGTGAGAAATGACAGGGGAAACTATCCTACCTAAGTCGAAGTAAATATGATAGAAGTGATTGAGCTAACTCAGGTCCCTGCCTAGCTTATTATGATACAAATAGAAAGCTGTCTAGTTTTCCCACCACGCCATAATCCTTTTAGGGCATCATGACGAAATAGGCGAATAGTGTTGCGAAAATCGGGTTTGATGCGAAAAAGTAGCGAGTCCATAGGATATTATGTATGACACTAAACAAATGTACCGTCTTTTCTCATTAGGAGTGGCAGAGTTACAGAAGCGCACACGACGAGATGTGCCTTTAATGAGATATTGACCCTTTGACGCTAAAAAAATCAATCCCCACTAGCTTCTATAGGAATTCAAACGACAACCTACTTTATATTACCCTGCTTTCAGGACGATCCTAAGCCATGTCAGCGGATAAAGTGTTTCACTCCCGTTCCGCGGGTATCCCCATTGAGGGAGTCAAGGACCAGTATGCCGATGGAAAGGTAGAGTTATTTAATAAGTCATATCATATTTGTGAGATAGGTAATCATTAAGGGCTAGAGGGAGACCGAATTGAGTGGAAGAATGGGGAGAGAGGTTTGATTGATTTGAGAGATGATTTGATTTGTGGGCTTAGCATAAGCATATGCATAATAAGGCATCATATGATGATAACCTTATTATGCATATGCTTATGCTAAGCCCACATCAATCACTTTTGGGTGAGTAAGAACAATCTTCTGTGAACTCCAATCCTCATGGTATGTGCCAAGCCAACCACATCCAGCAAGATGATAAGTTACTTACTGAGTAAGTGGAGAGGAGAGGCCTATGCCGACTCCCCACTGAAGTCCAGGAAGGACGTCACCATCAACACTCCCTCCCGTATAGCTCTTCTACCGCAGGATCGTACCCACTTATAAAATAATGCCCTAAGCCTGAGATGAATGTTTCTATGTCTCCAGGCCGCAAGGATCTGGAAGAAGTTCGTAGGAGACAGCAACGAGAGAACACAGAATTACAAGGACTTCCTCATCGGTTTGCTGAAGAAGAATGGCAGCAGTAAAGTCCTGGACGCCGCTTGTGGCACAGGGTTTGTGCATATCCTAGTCTTGTCCTAATATTATTTTACCTTACTCTTACCCTAGTTTTACCTAATAAGATGATGTAGGTAGGACGCCCACTGATCACAGGCGGGTGATCGGTTCTCTATTGTGACTATTTCACCCAAAATACCTCGTTTAACCTTTTACCCTAGGACTACCCAACCTTGTTTTAACCTAGTCTCACGTCCTACCCTAGCTTTGCCTGTCTTGCCCTAGTCTTTCGTTAGTCGAATATCACAATTCAAATAGCCAGAGCGGCGGCGATGGGTAAGCCCCCTGTCACGCAAAAAATATTGAATTACAGACTGCTCATCATGGTAGCAAAGATGTGGCTCTGTGTTACTTGTTAATTTTTAGGAACTGATCGAAACAAAATACTTTTAAAGCGCCCTTACAGGTTAATCTGTTATTGTTACTAACAAAATAGTCAGATGATGATTGCTCCTATCTGAGCTTATATTAAAAACAAGTTGCCAAATGATGAAAGAATCAAAACTATTATGCGAGAGAAACTATTTACTTATCAAACTGGATCGACCATTACGTTGGAGTCAACAAATCCGTCATACATATAGCCCTTATCGACAAGGTACTATTGGCAAAATTCTGCATTTATAAATAAAGAGCCTTGTTTCAACAACCAGAGCGTTTAGCGTCACGTAGCGGAATTATTATAGAGCAATGACTTGCAGGTTACGTTCGAAGTATATAAGAAACATCGGTCACGGCCGCTTTAGCCCAGCGGGTAGTGACCCTGCCTACGAAGCTGACGATCCCGGGTTCGAATCCCGGTAAGGGAAAATATTTGTGAGATGAGCATGCATATGTTTTTAGTCTTGGATGTTTTCTATGGATTGATGTAAATATTTATCTATATTAAATATATTTTCGTCTAGTACTCACAACATAAGCCTTTGAACTTTGAAGTGCAAGTCCAAATAAACATTCCAACTCTCTACCTATTAGTAGGGTACGGTTTATGAGATACAGCCCCCTTAGACAGGCAGTCAGCGGAGGTTTGTATAGGATCCCGATTGGACCCTTCGCGTACGGAAGCCTAAAGCTTGCGGTCAAAAAATACGAGCCTAACATACAGTATATGTACGGTCGTCACCCTAACCCTGAGTATGTTAATGATTAAAGATTTACCTCAATCATGTGTAGTGTTTTTAAATTCATGGAACGATCGACACATTAGCTTTCAGATTCAGTTAAGATCGATCGTAGTATCGCGTCGGTTTCATAGTGAAAGTTGTTGAGGATGCGGATATGCCTTTAAAAAACCATGAAGACTAGTTACTAGACATCTTTCTAGTCTTGCGCAACAAAAGGGTTGTGCTTACAACGCCTGCACATCTGTTGCGCAGGCAAAGAGATGCGGTTTCGCATCCCGGTACTGATGCTGAACACAGGTACCAATGAGATTAGTTCTAACAGTGACGGAAATAATTGTGGGTGAACCTTCAAACACAGCAGGCTGGTGCAACTGTCTTGCCACCCCGTATGGAAAAATTAGTGACGTCATGTTTTTTTATTCATTCCAGTGTAGACTCGATGATGTTAGTGGACGAGGGGTTCAACGTGGTGTCAGTGGACGCGTCGGACAAGATGTTGAAACATGCGCTGAAGGCTCGCTGGGACAAGCGGCGGAACCCTAAATATGACAGTTGGGGTAAGTGTCTGCGATGATGTGGGGGCAAGCGGTTTTTTTTTTCGACCCCCTCTTTCTGAGAGTTTGGAGTTACTTACATCAAGGTTTTGGTCCTAGCTTTGTATCTGGGGGCAGCAGTAATACCCCCCCCCGCCCCCCCCGCCAACACTTGTCGGACCTACCTTTGTATCTGGGGGCAGCAGTAATAACCCCCCCCCCCCCCCCCCCCCCGCCAACACTTGTCGGGCACTACCTACATGCCTTTTCTTGGAGCGTTTCGTCGGATTCTCAAAGGTAACCACACTAATCGAATATTTCACTTGTAATTCCAGTAATCGAAGAAGCTAACTGGACGAGTCTTTATCGTGACATGCAAGCAATCTTACCGGGCTCCACCTATGACGCCGTACTCTGCCTAGGTATGAGATCCTAGCATAATTATTCACACGCAGCTTTGTAGATAGATGGATGTTTTATGTTAGTCTTTGTCACCCTTCCACGCAAAGATAATACTGAACCGATTACGATTACGACATTGGTGGCGTGGCGGTCAACGTTCTGCCTCTCAATAGAGGGATTCGAATCCCGTCCTTAGGAAGAAAAAAACCCCGGTTCTTGGGGACCTGCAGCAATACGAACACAAGCCTAGTAAGGGTTCCCTACCGGAAGGGTGCCAAAAGGGACCCTATTACTAAGCCTCCGCTACCCGTCCGTCCATCTGTCACCGGCTCTACCGGATCAACCGAAATAGGTAGAGCTGAAATTTTCACAGAGGGTGTATTTCTATTGCCGCTATAACAACAGATAATGAAACGAAACATACCGGTTTTTAAGAATTAAAAGAAGTACTCAAGATACAAGAAATTATTGGTATGGCGATTTTCTTAGCCATTTTGTTTTATTTGGTTATCGGTGTAAACTGGACTCTCCCGATCTTATGGGAAAAGATCTTTAATTGCAAGCATTGAATTTTGTGCTTAGTTATTTATCATTATATGATTAATAATTGCTCATTTGAATTATAATCCATATTATTAAGTTTTTGATCATATTTGATTTTATTTAATAAATAATTTCTGGCCACTTCAGGTTTCAATGCGCAGAGTTTCGTTAACCTGAGAACATAGTTCAATACATACAGACTACATTAGGTGTTTTTCCGTGTACAATGGTATGTAACCCTTCGTGTGTGGGTCCCAGGTCCTACTCGCACTTGGCCGGTTTTATTTTCATAAGATACCCAATAGGCGTGGTTCCCGTGGGACACAGACAATATTTTTTTCCGGAATGTAGTAAGTTGAAATTATTTCTTCATTCCAGGAAACTCATTCGCCCATCTGCTAGACGAGTCAGGCTCTCAGATAGAACAGAAGACCGCACTCCAGAACTTCGCCAAGTGCCTGAAGCCTGGCGGTCTTCTAGTCATCGATCACAGGAATTACGACTCCATGATCGATAGTGGCGCTACGCCTGGAAAGTCCATTTATTATAACGTGAGTTTTAGGATACTGGAAGTTTTAAGCCGGTGAGATATCGTCTGACCGTCATGGTTGGAGAAAGACCATCTCTGAGTTTCGTACACTTGCCTGAAAACAAGCAATATGGCATTACCGGACGGACCGCCGTTCCTGCGGCAGCGGTTTCTCAGCACGCGTGGAGGAAGTGCGGACGAAGGCGCCTTAAACAGACTTCGCTTGAAACTCTTTTACACGCTCTTGAAACTCTTCATAGTGTGCATCTACTTATTGTAAAGTACAAACACAAAACCTATTTATTTTGCCAGACATGGAAATAGGGAAATGACAGCGTCACTATGAACAAAAGAATTAGAAGCCCACTAAGATAGCACTTTCTCATCACTCAACAGTGATGTGAAAGTGAGTGTCAACAGTGCCAAAAATGCAGTAACACGTTTCAAAACACTGTTACCAAGTGCCCTAAACGCGTAACTGCATTCATAGAGATTCGAGAGTGCCCACCGTTGCACCTTTGCGTTGGTAGAAAACAATGGGCACCCTGAGAACAATGGCCTACTTATACAGAAAATCAAACGCAAATATGCAACGGCTTGTGGTTGTGGGCCCGGGACACTCAATGAAAGTGTAAGAAACGCACATTCGTGTCAGAGGCACTCAGAATGTTAAGAAGCACTTTATTGGGGCAGCAGATGTGCGTTTGGTGCTTATCCTTCTTCTCTGTTCCAGTGCAAATACCCCGTGGACATCAAGACCTCGGTGCTTGTCGTCGGCGGTCGGCCTGAGCTGGTGACGCTGGACTACTGCATAGACGCGACAGCCGATAAGGAGATCAACGAAAGAAGGTAAGCCATTACCTACATTGTACGATGAGGAGCTAAATGAGTTGACACATACATAAAGCTACCTTTATAATTAAATTGATAATCTACCAACATTAAAACGTATTTAAAATTAGTATGTAAAATTCGAGAGGTCTCTTCACTAGTTAAGCGATTGATGAGTTTGTTTTCACTGGAGACAAATTTTGTTAAAAATTTTCAGAAACTTCTTAAGTTAGATGTTCTTAAGTTAGATCATTAAAGTTTACATGTTTACATTTCAGTGAATTCCGTCTCTGCTACTACCCTCACAAGCTGAAGAAATTCACACAAATGCTGGATGATGTCTTTGACGGCAAAGCCACCCACGAGATTTATGGCGACTTCAAGTCCCTTCAAGAAGTACCAAACCCAGCTTTCTACATCCATGTCCTGAAGAAACCTATGGCTTAATTACTATGTTACTAGTACTATGTAAATGTTATGACAAATTAATAAAATGTTAAGTTTTCACCATTTTATGTTTTCTTGTAATATGTTACTGAGACAAATAAATTGTCATTTTACGAATATAAACAAGTAGTTGTTCACGAAAATGAATAGAGAAACAGCTGAAATGAAAACCAGATTACAAAAAAGGAATAATTTAATGAAATTCCACAGCTTCCGTTGATACCACAATAATGTATATAAATAAAGTATTAAAAAGAATTCTTCTATTATATAGGGATCTGTGGGCCTTAAAGATAAATTTATATTCTAATTTAGCTAATACTAGAGCAGTCTATGATCCGACAATGATGTTGTTGATTGGGATGTGTATCAACTTAACGAAGAAGCCGATGAAACCCATGATGCAGAACCCAATAGCTGTGGCGATTGCGATCTTTTGGAATTCTGGAAAGATGACAAACAGATTGTTAAACAATTATGTGAGGGTCAGAATTGGGTATTTCATAAAATAGTCACACTATGACCAATCTCCCGCCTGTTTTTCAGCGTACGTCCTACCTCATCAACTATAACCATTTAGAGATTAGAAAACAAGTCATGGTACAGGTTGATGTTTAGGGGTGCTAGGAAAATTTTAATAATTCATTGTGATATCCATGAAAATGTTTTGAATTTTTCATGACAGCGTCCGTGTCACTGACGTAATAAGGTTGAATTTAGTTTGGGCTGCCAGGGCTTTTATTTTGTGAAGACTCTAGGTAATGCTCAAAATAATGAGTAAGGTATTCACAGTGAGAGATATTATAATAATTAATATCATTAAGATAATGTGCTATGTAGGTGAACCATAAATTTTTTTAAATCCTGTAGCCTTATTATGTATTTCTGACAACGCAACGCAACATTAATCCAATTGAAAAATTTACCAATCAGAACAGGATTATTTTTCACGAGCTGTCTTTTCTTGCCATGTGGTTGGTCTATTTCGAATTTGAATGGCTTTACAACTGATATCAGGGGGGGTTTGCACAAGCATATCGCAAGCTCCAGTAGTTTAGTATTGGAAAGTCTAGGAACCCTTTTAACCTCTCCAAAACCGAGGGTAGTTGGGACGGGTAGTGATTTTGAATGTTATACCATGGTAATATAATTTTAATGGACAAGTGGCGTTAGCTAACGCCGGTGGTATTCAAGAGGTTAAGGTATGAGAGAATTTCCCTAAATTTCACTTAAGCTTCCTGCGTTCATCCTCATCCTCCAAAGTGTCCTAGCTTGTCCAATAAAGTTGAAGGAAATGCCACCGAGCCTCTCAAACTGGAAAAGTGTCCTAGCTTTCCCAATATGATTCGAAGAAATTCTCTCAGTTGTAAAAAATGTAGTAAAAATAGACTGCCCAATAATATGCTACTGAAGCCTGTAAAATGTTTGTGCGAGGCTCGTCAAATAGTCCCCCCAGAAATACATCATTAGGCTCCTATTTTTGAACATACATACTCTACCCTAAAGGGATCAATTCTTGTCGGAATTGCATGGTTTACTTTAACTAGGTCAAAGCTGCAGTGAATACAAGTTAATTACAAGCAATTCTTCTTCACATCTGTAGAATATTATATTTATAACAGATTAGAAATCAATTACAGTATGGTCCTACACAGGATTGAGTAAAGCTGATGGTTGAGAATCATCAAACACGTATGGCTACATGCCAACGCCGCAGAACTTTAGAATTAATGTAAAAAAGTTAGTATTAAAAAAATATGGTAGGAGTGTAGATAAGGGGGAGGTGCTTCAAAGTACCTTTCCTGTCGGGCTTGGTGCATCTCCTGACCAGCCTGATGGAATCCTTGGCGAACTGCTTGCCAGGCTCCACAAACAATGCGATTTGATCCATTTTCTGAAATTATAACGCACGATAAGTGAAACAGAACGGTACGACCGATTCCTAACAATCCAAGTAGGTAAATATACAGTATAAAGACACTCACTTGCTAGTTATTTAGAGAATATTTCTCTCAAGCACAGAAAAAAGTGTGAAAGTGAATTGAATTTCGGATTCCAATCACTTCGTAAAAGACGACAAATCGCCAAACGTCAGCCACGTCTCGAAATATTTTTCGCACGTCACAATTTAGTGATGTGCTCTTTGTCGACTCGACTGTGGGAGCAGAAATAAAGTGTAATCGATGTTATAGTTAAAAATGACACAGTAAACACCGATAAAATAAATAAGAATAGGAAGAGCCTTTAGAAATACCGTGTTATCAGACGCTTTTGCCGATTTACATTATAAATAAGTTTTTAAGTTATTTTTCTTTAAAAGCCCAATTCTAAGCATAATTTTTAATATAATCTAAACTACGGTAAAATTTTACAGGCGTAAGCCAGCGTAGAGAGGGGAGGAGGGTAAAAAAGTGAATTATTTGTGGTGATCTTAATGTAGATTTGATTGTAGGATAACAATGAAACAACGATTAATAACTCTATTCAAATCATTTAATTTATGCCATGTATTTCTAAAGCCGACTAGAATTTACTGGTAACAGCCAAACTTGCTTAGATAATGTTTTTTGTGACTGTGCATTCACAAGTAAATATGTAATTAACTGCTTACCCTCCGATCACAGGGGTCAAACAGTCTCATTCCCAATTGCTAGCAAGAAAAAAACTCATCCATCTTTTTATAGGCCTATTACATCCCATAGACTAGAGACGTATACGAAAAACTTAGATATAAATTTGCTAGTACCGGATTTTAATAAACAGAACCCAAACAAAACTGCTCAGATTTTTTCAACATTATTCAAGCAGAATTCCATAAAGTTTTTAAATTAAAGAAAGTCAGTGACTACAACGGTAAATCTAAATTGAATGACTGGGCAACGTTTGGAATTCATAAAAGTAGAGTTATCCTGTATGACCTTCTTGAACAACCTAACTTTGATAAAAAAAAACATGACTATGTTAAAAAATAATCCAAAACTTTCAAGTTGGTTTGCAGAACTGCAAAAACTTTACACATTGTACGGTGTAGGACGTACTCTTTAGAATATGATATAGAGAGATAAATAAAATGTAATTTAGATAAATTTGGGTATATTTGGAACTTGATATAAATGGGGATAAATGGGTGAGTACCTAACGCCTTGGTGGTTATATGAATACTGAATGAAATAAAACTAAAATGCTAAAATGCCGCGTAAGGAAAATGTGTGGTGACGTCGGAACCGTACACATTAATATAAAAATACCAAATTCAAATAAAAGAATGAAAATAGTTTGGCAAATAATAAACCGTGAAACTGGCAACGTTATACCAAGGGACAATGATTTCTGCCTTAAGATAGATTGGATTTAACAACAATAGAAATGTTGTTAAATCCAACGCTGAGGTTGCTCGAGCTTTCGTAAGATTCTGCACGAATGTACCCTTACTCACAACAGAGCGTCTAAATTAATTTCCATATGAAGCAGAGACTTTAATAAAAACCAACACTAGCGTCAGTAATGTATATTAAAATTTCATCATGTATATCCCCAGGACATTGTCAAAACGTTTAGATTACTTAACTTAAAACATACTGAAGACCTGTGGGGTATATCAGTCAAAATTCGGTTATTCTAGTTATAGCCCCACAATTAGCTTATATATTCAATAAATGTGCTGACGATGGAGTTTTCCCAGACCTTATGAAACACAGTAAACTGATACCTCTGTTCAAGTCGGGAGACAAGGGTGATCCTTCAAATTTCAGAACAATATCTGTCCTTCCAGCAATAAGTAAAATATTTGAAAAGATTATACTCAATCAAATGCTCTCACAGTTCAACCGTACAAAACAACTCCACACGACAAACTCCAGTTTCACTAGGGGTAAATAGACTACGGATGCAGGTATTACCCTTATATCTCATATTTATTCTGCATGGGAGGCCGCACAGGATGCTATCGGAGTTTTTTGCGACCTGTCGAAGGCGTTTGATTGTGTTGATCATAATACGCTATTAATTAAATTAAATCATTACGGAGTTAGAAATAAAGTGTTGGATCTACTAAGATCATACCTAAGCAATAGAATTCAAAAGGCAGAAGTTAACGGCGTTAACTCTGATGGATTGGGTGTCAAAATTGGCGTTCCACAAGGTTCCATATTAGGCCCTATCTTATTCTTGGACTTAACTTATAGATAATAGAGGTAATATTGCAATATCCAAACAGTTTTATTTACGTTACGTTGGTATTATCTTTTATCGGGAAAAGCCAAGCGCTTCAGACGCTGGATAAAAGATCCTGAAGCGCTTTTTAATATAATTTACGATGATTGGGTATAATCACTTTTTTACTTTTCGAGAGAGTTGTGCTGTTAGCAGCCGGATAAAACATGTCTATTATCAGCTAACAAAATATGTATTTTATTTAGTTCCAGCAATTTTTATTGCTTGTAAGTACATATATTTACTTACCGATATATGCAGTTAATCCTTAACAAATTAAAGGACAAATGATGTTCTCTGTGATCTACCAAAATCGTCCAATATTTTTTTAATGACAACATTATTTGCACCCATTCTAGGGCATAGACAATCTTAGTTAGTTTCCATGTTGGTTCCTATCAAAGTTTTACTTGGGAGGCAAATAAATCACGTAAGTGGCAATCATTTCGAACTCGGCTCAGCTGACATAACCTCAATTGGCTGACAATTATTCTGGTAGTTTGTTGACACTGATACATACTATTTTCCTTTCATATCTATAATGGACAGTCGCATGCAGACCCGTAAAGCACGCCAAGTAGAATCCCAACTAAACCTGGCTTTAGAAGAATTAAAACTATCTAGGGAATTGTGTAGCCAGTTGACTTGTGAACGGGAGGACAATGAAAAGATATTGCTAGAAGCATTAGGTAATAATAATAAACTAAAAACCGAGCTGTCTACTTTACACTCACACTATGAAAATGTACTTGAAGAACAAAATAGGTCAAAAATGATAATTCATGGTTTTGATCAGTGCGCTGCTGAATATGAGTTTGCTTTGATGAGAATTTCTACCCTGGAAAAGGACCTTTCTGATGCCCACAACCAAATCACACAATTAGAAGAGGAGTCTCATGGTTCAGCAGCACAAAAATCCCAAAATTTATTTGAGGAATTGATATTAGCGGATAAGTCGACCGGCCAAGTTTCTGTTGCATGTAGTGATGTGTCCAGTGAAGTGATTGATTTGACTCATGAAGACTCAGTGGTGGGCACTGGTTCAACATGCAGCAAAAACGCATCAAAAAGATATGTTAAAATTAAAAAACACATCACTCAAACATCAAAAAAATTAAAATCTTATAAAAATCTCAATAAAAGTTTATATAATAAGAGTAAAATAGATATTTTGGAAAAGTTTAAAATGTGTATGGCAGAGTTATAAATTAATAAAACCAAATATGAGAAAGACCTGCAAAATCTTAAGTCTGTACTTGCCACTGTCAATGGCTGCTTGAGATCTATTACTGCCCGCTATGAAAAATCTCAAGAGGCCATTGAGGAGTACTCCCTGGCCATGGATGAGCTGCTTAAACTGTCTCATAGTAATCAGGAACGCTATGACTCTTTGGTGGCCAATCATTTGTGTGACTGCCAACGTTCCTTGCAACAGCCGGAGAGACCAGCTTCAACCACGAGCCTTGAAATAAGTATCCGACCCAGGATTTCAGGGTCGCACAAAAGCATCACAAGCAAAACTGTCATGTTTTGTGATGAAATTGGAAGAAACTTAGGCATATTATTGAATAAGTTGGGATACTCAGTCATAAATAACTGTTTACCAAACTCCAGTTTTCATGATGTTATGCAAAAAATAACAAAGACACTTGATCTGACACCTGAATCAAACTTAATACTCATGTTTGGAAATAGGGGTGAGGTAAACAAATAGGACCTAATTAAATATTTTGAAACACTTTGCTCACTGAATGTTAATAAAATTGTTATGTTTACATTCCCATACAGTAAAAGATTGCCACAAGCTGAAAATGATCTTAGATATAAGCTAAATATGACATTACATACAATGTCATATAATAATAGTTTGATTCATTTGATTGACTCTAACAATTATGTTAGTAATAATGTTTATTTGACCAAAGGTAGTTACTACCTTTCAGATTTTTACAAACGACAGGTAGTACGACGACTGTGTAGCTATCTTATTTTTTTAGTATTACAGCCAAGAATTTGGCTAACCTGACTGCTTCTATTGAGCACAGACAAGATATATTGGAAGACATTCCAAGTAATTTAAATTAGTTTTTAAGACAACAGAGGAAATCTCTAGCATACATAAGCCAATGAATATATCAAGCAAGCATAGGAGATCAAAAATGTGTAATATCTTGCCCGAATCAAATAAGTCAAAAAAGTCTAATAATATCCCAATATTAAATAATATTCAGACAAAGGGTAAGCCCCACTTAAATATTACCCATCAAAACATGCAGGGGCTACCTGGAAAAGAACTTGTATTAGAATTATTTCTTAATAATTCGGACACTGATGTTATTTGTATTACAGAACATTGGTTAAAAGAAAATATGATGTCTTTTAACATAAATAATTACAAAATTGTCAGTTGTTACAATAGAAAGACTGCTGATAGAGGTGGTTCTTTAATCTTAGTAAAAAATAATATTAAGGTGAAACAACGGAAAGATGTTCTTACACTTACTGTGGAAAGACAAATAGAGGTATCTTGTGTTGAGTTAGATAGCCATATTATTGTTTGTGTCTACAGACCTCCGAGAGATGAAAAAGGCCATGGCAATTTTGAAATATTCGAGAAAATTATGGAGGAAGCCCTCATTAAACTTTGTAATAACAGAAAAAAGTTAATTATTTGTGGCGATCTTAATGTAGATCTGCTTGAAGATACAACACTGAAGCGACGATTAATAACTCTGTTCAAATCATTTAATTTATGTCATGTATTTCTAGAACCGACTAGAATTACACTTACCAGCCAAACTTGCTTAGATAACGTTTTTTCACAAGTAAAAATGTAATTAACTGTTTACCATCCGATCACAGTGGTCAAACAGTTTCATTCCAAATTACTAGTGAAAATAAGACTGATCCATCATTTTATAGGCCTATTACATCCCATAGACTAGAGATGTATATGAAAAAGATATGGGTTTGCCAGTACCGGATTTTGATGAACAGAACCCGAACAAAATCTATTCTGACTTCTTCAACATTATTCAAACAGAATTCAATACAGTTTTTAAATTAAAGAAAGTCAGTGCCAACAACGGTAAATCTAAATTTAATGACTGGGCAACATTTGGAATTCGTAAAAGTAGAGCTATCTTGTATGATCAACTTTGATATAAAATTTCATGACTATGTTAAAAAATATTCCAAAACTTTCAAGTTGGTTTGTAGAACTGCAAAAACTTTACACATAAATAGAAAAATACAAAATTCAAATAATAGAATGAAAACGGTTTGGCAAATCATAAACCGTGAAACTGGCAAAGTTAAACCAATGGATAATGATTTCTGCTTAAAGATAGGTAATGATGTTGTTAAATCCAACGTTGAGGTAGCTCGAGCTTTTGAAACATTCTTCACCAATGCACCCTTACTCACAACAGAGCGTCTAAATTCATCTCCATATGAAGCAGAGACTTTGTTAAAAAACAGCACTAGCATCAGTAATGTAGATTTTAAATTTTATCATGTATGTCCCCAGGATATTGTCAAAACGTATAGATTACTTAACTTAAAAAATACTGAAGACCTGTGGGGTATGTCAGTCAAAGTCATTGGTTCAATAATACTTGTTATAGCCCCGCACCTAGCTTATATATTTAATAAATGTGTTGATGATGGAGCTTTTCCAGACCTCATGAAACACAGTAAACTTATACCTCTGTTCAAGTCGGGAGACAAGGGTGATCCGTCAAATTTCTGACCAATATCGGTTCTTCCAGCACTAAGTAAAATTTTTGAAAAGATTATACTCAATCAAATGCTCTCACACTTCAACAGTACAAAACAACTCCACGCCAAGCAATACGGTTTCACTAGGGGTAAATCGACTACGGATGCAGGTGTTACCCTTATATCTCTTATTTATTTTGCTTGGGAAGCCGCACAGGATGCTATCGGTGTTTTTTGCGATCTGTTGAAGGCATTTGATTGTGTTGATCATAACACGTTACTAATGAGATTAAATCATTACGGAGTTAGAAATAAAGCGTTGGATCTACTAAGATCATACCTAAGCAATAGAATTCAAAAGGCAGAAGTCAACGGCGTTAAATCTGATGGATCGGGGGTAAAAATTGGCGTTCCAAAAGGTTCCATATTAGGCCCTTTCTTATTCCTGGTATATATTAACGATCTGCCTTTTATGGTGGAGAAATTGACTAACATAGTGTTGTTTGCTGATGACACTTCACTGGTCTTCAAAATTGAAAGACAAAAAGAAGATTTTGATGATGTCAATAGAGTATTATCTTTAACCTTGAATTGGTTCACAGTTAACAATTTATTGTTAAATGCTGGTAAAACCAAATGTATCAAATTCTCACTTCCAAATGTCAGGCAAGTTGGAACCAGTTTAGTGTTGGACAGCAATACGTTATAATTAGTAAATGACACGAAGTTTCTTGGAATAACCATTGATAACAAATTGCAGTGGGGACCCCACATAGAAAAATTGGCTGGTAAATTAAGTTCTGCGGCTTACGCTGTTAGGAACATCAGACAAAACACGGATGTGGCTACATCTAGGCTAGTATATTTTAGTTACTTTCATAGTGTCATGTCCTATGGTATCTTGTTGTGGGGAAAAGCAGCGGATATTCAATCTATTTTTATTTTACAGAAAAGAGCTATTCGAGCAATTTATAATTTAAAACGCACAGACTCCTTAAGACAGCTTTTTAAAGAAATTGACATAATAACTGTAGCTAGTCAATTTATTTTCGAAAATATAATGTACGTACGCAAGAACCTTACAAAATTTCCCAAACTTAGCGATAGCTGTAATGTTAACCTAAGAAATAATCACAGACTACTTGCGCCCCGGTTTAGACTCGCGAAGGTTAGCAATTCTTTCAAGGGTCAATGCATTCTCTACTACAACAAGATACCTCTGGAGATCTTGGCATTGCCATTTGACCAGTTCACTATACTATCTCTAGTATAGTGAACTGGTTTACTGTTAACAATTTATTACTTAATGAAAAGAAAACTAAATGTATTAAATTCGTGTTACCCAATGTGAACCCGGTAACTACAGACATATTTATAAAAGGACAGAGATTGGACCTTGTGCAGTCGACTGTCTTTTTGGGCATTACTTTAGACGCCAAACTACAATGGGATCCTCATATAAATAAATTGTCGAACAGACTGAGTTCGGCAGCGTTCGCAGTTAAAAAAATTAGAGCTCTTACCAACGTAGACACCGCTAGACTAGTCTACTTTAGTTACTTTCATAGTCTACTGACCTATGGTATTTTATTGTGGGGTCACGCTGCGAATGCTAATAGTATATTTATTCTGCAGAAACGGGCTGTTCGTGCAATTTATAGATTAGGGCCTAGAGTGTCACTGAGGGAAAAGTTTAAAGAAATCAATATTGTGACATTTGTGTCTCAATATATCTATGACAATCTTGTGTATGTAAAAAGAAATATAACAAATTTTCAGAAGTACAGTGATATACACAATTTTAATACTAGAAATAAAGACAAGTTGGTTGCTTATGTAAGCAGACTACATAAAATTAGTAATTCTATTAAAGGCAATTGTATACGCTATTACAATAAGGTCCCTACTGATATTAAAAACTTACCTTTAGACAAGTTTAAAATAATAATAAAACAGAAATTGTATAAAAAAGGTTACTATAGGATATCTGATTACTTAGAGGACAGATGTCCATGGGAATAGATTGTTTGAGTAACAGGCTGTTTCGATATATAATTAGCATTCATTTTGTAATTTGACAATATTTTATTTAAAAAAGGAAACGCAAAAGATGCGACGACTGTGGAGTTTCTTCGGTGAGCTCTTCTCCACAGATTCCGCCATTGTGTTAGTGAACTCACCCAAAAAAATGTAATGACGGATCTAAGTGATGTAACAACATCCTATGGAAATAAATGATTTTTGATTTGATTGATTGATTTGAGCAATTTAAAATCCATGTTAAAGCGACTTTGTCGAAAAAGGGATATTACAATGTTCAAGATTACATAAATGATGGGTCTGTATGGGGTTAATCTGGCTCAACACAGACCTTGCTGTTAATAATTTTGTAATTATTTATTCCTGCTTATTAGTTAAGATAATGACTAAATATTATATTTTGTATTAGTTAAGCATAAGCAATTATTAAAAAGAGATCTAAAAATCAATCTGTGGGAGTTTCTACGCCCTTCTTCTCCCACAGTGGTCCAATGTAGAGAAGTGGCAAAAAATGACGATTGCTAAGTATATGTAAATATCTACAGTAATAAAGACATTTGGTATTTGGTTTTTGGTTGCTCACGTCCGAATGAGATACTTGAAACATAGCCTTTCATGTCCTCCCGGGTAGTGCTAAGGAGCAACTAATCAACATTTAAATTTCCAGGTTCTCGAGAGAGAACCTGTACAAATTTAGTGAAATCTATAAAAACTCGTGACATTGGCGAAATTAACCCAGTTGTTAGACCGCCATTAATTAAGAAAATGAATTGAAAGTTTTACTTCCTAACCTCACTTGCCAGCCGGTCTCAAAGTTTTTCGAACAAATTTTCTTCATAGAAAAGTGATTTTTGCCGCTTATTTTTACAAATTTGTGAGAATTGTTAAACTAAGATTTCGTTAAGTATCCCATACCTTGTAATAATAATAATAATAATAATAATAATACCTTGGACACATTTTTTTACACACATTGATCTAGCCCCAAACTAGGATTCCCTGTATCTTGGGTACTAGACAACGATATATATATACTTATATAGAGAAATATTATACTTAGATAGATAAACAACCATGACTAGGGTACAAACATCCGTTCTCATCAAACAAACATTTGCCCCCATCGGGATTCGAACCCGGGACCCTTGGTTTCGTAGGCAGCGTCACTACCGACTCGGCCATTCGGGTCGTCGGGTTGTAAAACGTCAGATTGAGTATATTCTTGAAACTTTGGACCAACTATAGGTGCGCATGAATGTATTTTGAATGTTTCTGATGGTCCAAAGAAGAGGTGTTTTGGTGGTAAATAATTTACCGTTGTCCGGTTATGTTGATAGGATATAGGCAACCTTCATCAGGATTTTTGAGGATTCTCCATTTTTGCACAGCTGGTCATTTTTATTCCCTAGGTGAAGCAAAGAGCACTCGAATCCATGCATGAAGATGATTGATACCGGATTTTAAATAATCTTTGGCAACAATTAGGATTAGGTCGACAAAAGGATATATCAATTTTGTATACCACATACAATACTATCTAAATATTTGAGAATATTTATTTTAATCACTCAAATCCATCAAGAAATGACAAAGTTATTACAGTTTTATAGAGGGAGTTTTAAAAAACACGCCGCCGGCCCTCTCGGAACATGCAAAAACGTCACGATGCACGATCGCCCGCCCCGCTACCCGCCACCCACCACACCGCCCCCATCGCCCATCTCTATTACTTTACTCCTCGTCACTTTAATTGTTTACCCTAATCGTGCGTGGTGCTTTGTTATTATTTATGTGATATATTCGATGTTTATTTAAATTTTATAGAGATTTCAATATAGATATAGGTAGATAGGAAATATGGAAGTCGGATTTACCAAGGCCCAGGCGGACAATCTCCCGAAGATTGATTCGTTCGTGGTTGCAGAGTTTTTTTAATAATTCATTCATTCCAGTCCAGGAGATAAAATGCAAAGGTATTTGCGTTCACCTACAGTTGGTTCTTTAGTGGATACTAAGTACCTATACTATAGGCAGGTTAGTTACTGCACTGAGGTTAGTTACTGCATTTTAGAATGTTTTGATTTGACAGGTAGGTACCTACTTCGTGTACCTCCAATGTATCTCTATTTATTTCGTATACTATTTATTATTATTCTCGTTTTTAAAACTATCTTACGTACTATTGTCATATAGGTACCAAACCCTCGGTAAACAAATACTAAAGTCGTGTCATACTAGTGTTTTAGGACGCCATTAAATTCAAAAAATTCAGCCTTACAAATAAATAAGAAAAACAATATGCTCAAAGTATTTTATATTATACTGGTCGGGGTACCTGCTTGTTAGATTCCGATTTGTGCCACCGGCTTATTTTCGAATATTTTTCTTAATGAAGAATCTGATCCTGAATAGTTTATGTCCTGTTTTAAAACTTCGTGTATTTTTTTTAATTGTTTTCGTTCACATCAACATAGCCTGCGATATCTATATTATTTTTTGTTATTTGTAAGACGAGATTATCGACTTACGTGTAATACGAGTAACGCGCTGCAAGCAACTGAGAACAGAGAAAGTAATCACTACAACTGAGGTAGAACGCGTGGTAGTGGTGGCAGCGGCGGTAGCGACCACTATCGTGTCTGATGACCTCATCAGCGAATCGTGTATATTGGTGAGCGTTTTTGAGATTGCAGCACGAAAATCGCTCTATCTTTGTTATTTTATATATCCAATATAAATAATTCTTTCACTGAAATAATTGGTTTTGATGTGATTCTAATTCCACATACTAAAATCCTCGTTGATCCTAATTGTCGAGTAGCAACTCTCCAAATCACCGAAATTAGAAGCTGTCCCTTTACAAAATGGGCATATCAAAATTCAGTTAGTTTCGGCTAAATGTTCCATTTATAACGCATACACCCGTTTGCACTAAACATAAGAATCGCCTAAGTTCTTTCCTAACTTGTTTAGGCTACTCCTAGCAAGAAAAGTCATTGCACTAACCCTAAGCCATTCCTAACACCCGTTTGCACTAAACATAAGAATCGCCTAAGTTCTTTCCTAACTTGTTTAGGCTACTCCTAGCAAGAAAAGTCATTGCACTAACCCTAAGCCATTCCTAAGTCTACTTAGGAGATTCTTAACTTTATGATCCCGATTAGGAGGCGCCTAAGTTTAGGCAATACATAAGTTGTGTTTGTTTTGTAATCTATGGATAATTTGTCTGTCAAAAAATTGTGTTTTGCTACGAGTTAGGTTAGGTCAAACAAAGATCGCAATCACCATGACAGAGGATATATTAAATTTCCTTGAATTCGTAGAAGTCGATTTTCATAACGAACGGCACGCGAGTACTCGCCTAACAAGACCACGACCAAACTGGTTCCAAAATTTCGATGAAATTGACTTCTTCAAGCGGTATAGGATGTGCAAAGTACAGTATTATAACCTTTGAGATGATGCACTGGCCTTCTTCACACAACAATCGTACCAACCTCAATTTCTCCTCCGCCGTAAAGTTCGGGGTTCTTTTACGTTTCAACTTATTTTCCATATATATATTAACGAACGATGACAATTCACAATAAATATAATAATATATAATATTGTTATTGTATCGTAAAAACGTTTTGAATTCAAATCTGCCTAGTAAGTTATGTATGTACTCTTTGTCTGCCTGCTTGTTGCTTGACTGACAATGACAATTGACATTCTAACTCAAAACTGAATCACTGTAAAGAGAAAGCCAAAATATATTCTATAGTCTACATTACTAGCTGGTTTATAAAACCATAAACAATCAATCTTTACATTCATTCAATCATTCTCTTAACTAGGTAATGCCTATGCTACGACATAAGTTAGATAAATCTGTCAGTGCAATATATTTTTTTAGCTAGGCTGTTCTTAGGCTTAGGAGTATCTTAACTAGGGCAAGCCTAACTTACGTTTAGTGCAAATGGGTATTAGTGTTAATTCAAAATTGAATCTAATATGTATCAGATGTTGTGGTAACGATAACTTGTGTCAGATTTTTTAGTTTTTCTTCTACTCTGTTCTTCTCCGATAAAATGAGTTCACTGGATTCCTTTCTATATTGTTTTCGTAAAGGACGACAGAAACGGTACGCCACACCATCCCTACCATTGTACGGTGGTACGAAACCCTTCGTGCGCGAGTTAGACTCGCACTTGACCGGTTTTTTATTATTTTTCATACTACATAATAAGCCCTACACCAATATAGATGCCTATAAGTACCACCGTTTTTACGATAGAGCAAAAACAAAAACCTGAAAAAAACGCGTTTGTTCTATGGAGTATATTATTTTTGAACTATAACTTCTTTACGCACGCTTACCTTGGGGAGTTAACCAATTAGCTTAACCAATATACTGGGGGACATGAAAAGAGCCTCCCAGTGTGGTGCACGCTTTATACCTACTTAAGCACCCGGCGTCCCCTGGAAGCAGCTACTAGCATCAACAAGCAGTAGGCTGACTAATCTTTTCACCACGATGGCCATCCGTAAGATCCAAGCTCGCAATATACGGCCCTTATCAGGGCCTGCCTTGACAGTTCTCTCTATTAATATAGAGGGATTCTCAGCGGACAAAGCAATTTTACTTGCTGAGCTGTGCCATATAAATAAGACTGACGTTTTGTGCGTACAAGAAACGCACCGAGGCCCAGACAACCCGAGGCCGGATATAATGAATATGACCCGTATCATCGAACGACCTCATCTCAAGTACGGCAGCGCGATCTACACCAAACCTGGTACGCACGTGAAGTCCGCCCACCTAACAGACGACAATAATGTGGAGATACTGACCGTGGAGTTGTCGGACGCCACTGTAACATCCGTATACAAACCCCCCAACAACCCGTTCCAATTCACAGCGACACCCAATTTCGGCAACACGATAACCAGAATTGTCACTGGAGATTTCAATAGTCATAACGTCGCATGGGGGTACAGGGAAACGGACGGAAATGGAGAAGCCGTTGAGGAATGGAGCGAGGCCAGTAACCTTGCACTGATCCACGACCCAAAGCTACCGGCATCCTTCAACAGTGGCAGATGGAAAAGGGGATACAACCCAGACTTAATCTTCGCTAGCTCAAACATTAGCTCCCAATGCCGAAAACGAGTTGCACGGCCGATCCCACGCACCCAACACAGACCCATCTTCTGTGAAGTAAACGCTGCAATCGAACCTACTATAGTCCCGTTCCGGAGGCGTTTCAACTTCAACAAAGCGGATTGGGAGAAGTTCGCAACTACTTTAGATAGCAGGATTCACACCATCGAGGCCACGCCAAATAACTACAGCTCATTCATTGACGTGATTAAGGAAATATCGCGCAGGACTATTCCGAGGGGCTGTGCCACATCTTATGTCCCAGGACTAACTGGCGACACTGCCGGACTTCTGCAGGAATACCAGACTGCCTTTGAAAGAGACCCTTTTTCCGAAAACACTACCGCCCTCGGTGAAGCTCTAATGCAGTGTATCGGTGAAACCCGACGAAAAAAATGGCAAGACCTGGTCGAGTCGGTTGACATGACGCACAACAGTAAGAAAGCCTGGTCTACAATCAAGAAACTAACTGGTACCCAGAACTCTTCTGGAGAATACACAAATGTTACTGCAAACCAGGTCGCCCACCAACTGCTGCTGAATGGCAAGACTAAACCCCTCCCAGGAGCTAGGAAGATCCTTAGGAACCCGGCCACCGAGACTGACACCCTGAGTAATGCTTTCAGCCGCGAAGAGATGATTGCCGCGATTATAAGGCTGAAAAGCGGGAAGGCGTGTGGACTCGACGACCTCACTGTCGAACAGATAAAGCATTTCGGCCCTGTGACGGTGGATTGGGTTCTGAGGCTTTTCAACAACTGTCTGGAAACCAAGAAGATCCCAAAAGAATGGCGCAAGGCCCGTGTCATCGCGCTACTCAAGCCGGGCAAACCAGTTGATGACCCCAAAAGTTTTCGTCCAATCTCCCTACTATGCCACCTATACAAGCTGTTCGAAAGGATCCTTCTTGGCCGTCTTACTCCATACATCGACGATAAACTGATCCCAGAACAGGCAGGTTTCCGACCCGGCAAGTCTTGCACATCGCAAGTTCTCAACCTGACCCAGCACATTGAAGATGGATTTGAGAAAGGGAAAATCACGGTTGTCGCTTTCGTGGATTTATCGGCGGCCTATGACACTGTGAACACCAGCGTAATGATTAAAAAGCTGTATGAGATCACGGGCGATTATGACTTCTGCCAGATCGTAGGACAGCTCCTCAGTAACCGCCGGTTTCAAGTTAACCTGCAAACCGTTGGAGAAATCAGCGACCCGAGCAACTGCGTGAAAGAGAAACTAGCTGAAGGATACAAGCTCAGCTGGCCGATCTGGAAATCTCTCAACCGTCTCAGAGCTGGAGTGGGGAGGTCCAGAGCTAACCTGGCGAGGTGGGGCATCATCTCGGAACTAGACACGGCGTGCGTCTGTGGATACCCGAGACAGACGATTGCGCACATGACTGGGTGCCCTGCGTGCCCCACAACCTGCACGGACGAGGAGCTGTATAAGGCTACCGAGCGAGCTATTGCGGTTGCGGCCTTTTGGGCCGCCCGTATCTGAGATGACCGTCGACTCGAAAAGAAGAAGAAGACCTTGGGGAGTAAGCTGGTGAATGCATGACGAGAGCGTTACGAAAAGTGTGATCGGGTGAGGCGAACGGAAGTTGAGAGGGAGTCATAGGTTAGTGAAGATAGAAAGAGAGAGTGTTACGTTTCGTGTATTACTGTAGGGGCAAGAGAGAAAAGTGCGGACACATATTTTATTTCTCTTTTTCTTTAAAAAAGACAGATGACAGTTGTCAGGACATGTTGTTTTATTGACTGTTGCAAACGCAATTCGTCTTGAAAATTCAAAATATAGTAAAATATTGTTATAATGTCTGATTTCGAAGAATTTATTGAGTTCGTTGCTTACGCTGATAGGCATAGAGTATCGGGCAAGAAGATATTTGCGAGATTACGCGGATCCATTCAGAAAATACTCGGTTACTGAATTTCACTACCGCTTTAGATTTACGCCTCGAAATGTGAAAGAGAGTATATAACCGATGTTGGAACCAAACCCCAGGAAGCCCTCGAGAAGAGTTTTGCCATTTGCGCCTGAAATAATATTCCTACTGACAATATGATTCTTCGCAAATGGTAGTTTTCAGGTTATATTTCTAGGAAAGAACTACTACGAGATAGATTCATACTTACTTATTATAATATGATTGACCCATAAGAAGAAGAGACGTCATGGACATTTGCGAGCATTCATTGTGTCCAAACTGATAGCAAGGAAAATGAAGGATTTGTAAGATTTCCTTCTACTAGCGATGCCATCCAGAGAGTGAAGCCATTTGTTTTTATTATGGTTGGATTTCCCGTTGTGATTGGATGTATTGATTGTACTCGTATGAAACTAAGAAGCCCAGCGAGAACATTTCTGAAGTTTATAGGAACAGAAAAGTATGGTTCTCTATAAATTCACAGGCAACTGTTGGCCCTGACTTGCAATTTTGCGACCTGGTAGCCAGAATGGCATACTCCTAGGTGACAGTGGGTACGCAGCAAATGATGTGCTTCTCACACAATTTTTGTAACCTTCTTCAACTAGCGAGGAATGTTATAATAAAAGCCACATAAAAACTAGAAACACCCTAGAAAGGGCTTTTGGTGTATGGAAAAGGAGGTTTCCATGTCGGCAAGTGGTAATGGGTGTTAAATTGGAGACCACTGCAGCAGTAGTATGTGCTTGTGCAGCCCTTCATAATATGTCCCTAATGTTTGACGATACCTTCAACTTCTCAGATAACGACATATTTGAACTAGAAAAAATTAATAAACCTTCAAGAGAAAATACCCCACTGTCAGTGGATTTGTAACGAGACTGGCTGGTACAAAGATTTTTCACAATTATGTAGGTAAATATTTTATTGTGTAATTATTTTTTCTTGTAACCTATGTTTGTCATTCTTAATTGAAATAAAGTATAAAATGAGTAAATATAGACTCTGTTTATTTGTTTTGTTTATATTTAAGTACTATACGCTTATTATATGAATATATACCCCATAATCTAGTTAAGTTAATGCTTTCCCAGTCTCATATTTATTTCTCCTACTACAATCTTGCTTTTTCTTCATTATATATTGCAGTCCTTTTTTCATTTCTTGAACTTCGAATTGAAAGAAAAATATTATATAAATATCCCTATAAAAATGAGTTAAACACAAATACTTTTGAATTTATTGGAAATTACTACCTACCTTTGCTTTTAAAATTTGCATTTCTATATTTTTCTTAAAACAAAATGTTTTATGTGCATGACTGACTCTCGTCTCACATAATCAATTGGTTTCTTTGATTCTTGGCTTTGAGAAGCTGGGCTATCCGTTTCTTGAATTGCTAAGAGTAGGGTAAGATTGGGGCTGATTGATTACTTCGCTCCGCTTGCAATCCAGCGCGCCCCAATCTTACTGAGGCACTGGAAGGACTTCACTTTGCCGCCTGCTCATTCCAGTCTACTTGAGCCAATGCAGTTCAACTATTTGCATTAGCTAAATTGCTTATCACAGTCACAGTCATTGCGAACCAATGCAGTTCAAATAGCAGGCGGCAAACTGGAGTCCGTCCAGTGCCTCAGTAAGATGAGAGCGCGCTGGGTTCGATTCATGATGCTACGGGCTGCCTCACAGTCATTGTGATTGGTATTTATTTTACGATCTATTAAGACAAGATACTAAGTTACTATGTAAATATAAAATAAAAAAATACTATAGAAATAAATAAAAGGTTTTATTCTGTGTGTTATGAATACAGGATTTCTGATTTCAGTAGTATTCTATATCATGAGCGTGATATAGCATTATTCGAAATATTGTAGGGAGGGAAATCTTGACATTTTCAAACCAAACCTTCCGCCTCCTTACTTACACCCTGACCGAATCACTACTGAAATCAGACATCCTGAATTCACAACACACAGAATACTCCAAAGTGAGAAAATAATCCGATTCGAGCACAGGGCTAGCAAGCTTGTCAAATATTCACAATGGCGCCCTTACATAGGTTTTTCACTGAGCCGTATTCACTTAAATTTGTCTGTAGTATTGCATAGTAATCATTGGTGTTGGTTGCTTTAGTTTTGGTTCTATCAGTTCGTCACTGAGTGTGATTGATTTTATTGTATTACGGAACTAGTTATTTTGTGTTTTAGTATGCCCTACGGGTTTTTATTGTTTTAATATATATATATATATATATATGTATATATATATATATATATATATATATATATATATATATATAGATATACATACAGATGGAGCCAAAGAAGTTTTACTTCAGTCGTATGGTCTAAAGCACACTCGTTTTTTTATTATATTTTAGGTAATTCGCTATAGTAAAAAAGATGCTGTAAAAATTTCCACTGGCTATCTGTTACGGTTTCAAAGTTCCAACCCTTTAATGTCGAACAGACTGTCTGAGCTCCTTCAGAATTTTTAGCCTGGGTTCTGACTATGATTATCGGCGTCCACTGCACTTTGACATAGATCTTTGGCGTGGAGGTCTTGTTCAACACTACTTCTCTGATGGGAGTATCCACATTCCCTGTCTTGGGCAGACTGCACCTACGCGCCGGACATAACCCGTTGTTCTTGTACTCCACACTCAACTCTCCAACCATAACCTCAGTTAATCCCAAGCATGAAACATGGAGCGTGCCATGCTAGGCATCAGGCGGTTAGACCGTATCCGTAATACTGAAATCTGACGACGAACCAAGGTGGCTGATGTGGGTAAGCGGATAGCACGGCTTAAGTGGAAGTGGGCAGGACACTTGGCAAGGCGAGAAGATGGAAGATGGACCAGATCGGTGACAGAGTGGTGGCCAAGAGGAGACCAAAGTTCGGTCGGCAGACTATCTGCCAGATGGTCCGACGATGTGGTGAGGGTGGCAGGAATGCAATGGACGCGGGTTGCGCAGGACCGTTCTGAATGGCGTGTTTATGAGGAGGCCAATACCCAACAGTGGGTCCCCTGAGAGGCTAATCAAAATAAAAAAACAAAATCAGTTCGCAGATTGCGCCTTATCTGAGCGACTCGCAACACGGATTCAGGAGTCGCCGCTCAGTTAACACCAACTTGCTGACTTTAGTCGAGATTGTGTCGAAGTGCATGGACAAGGGATGTCAGGTGGACGTCGCCTCTATGGACTTCCGTAAGGCTTTCGACAGAGTCGATAATGATGTCCTAATGAAGAAGTTATGTGCCATTGGATTTGCCCCACGGCTGTTGGTTTTCTTCGCTGACTACCTCAAGAACCGCCAGCAATATGAGCGATACGGCTGTTTTGAGCCCCAGCCGTACCATACACGGTCGGGCGTTAGCCAAGGGTCTATGCTCGGTCCGTTGTTATTTATCATTATGATAAATGACCTGGAATTAGAGCTTAAACACGCCAATTGCCTTCTGTCTGCAGACGATCTGAAACTGATACTTCCCGTGAGTTCAGAGGATGATTGTTGTTTGCTGCAGGAAGATCTAGACGCGGTTCATAGGTGGAGTGTGAACAATAAACTCCTCTTCAATACTCCCAAGTGCTATGTAATGTCCTTTACGCGCTCCTCTCATCCTATAAGCGCGATATATACACTCGGTACGGAGTCTTTGACTCGAGTGTATTCGATTAGGGACCTCGGAGTTACGTTCGACCCTAAACTTACATTCCATGAGCACATGAGCACATTGGCCAAGGAATGCTTCAAAAGATTGGGGTTTGTATTACGGAATAGTAAGGGATTCCATAACCTGGGTGTGGTCCAGCTTCACTACATGGCCCTAGTGAGAACCAAACTTGAATCTAGCTCGGAGGTTTGGAATCCGCACGAAAGCTCCTACATACTTTTGCTCGAGAAGGTACACAAAGCTTTCCTACGATACCTATATAAGCGGAAATTTGGATACTACCCTTATCTTTATCCATCCGCTTTTATATTGGGTATGCTCGGATACAACTCATTAGAGGTTAGACGTAACACCGAGCAGCTTCTGACTGTGTGTCGATTGTTGCTAGGCGACAGTGACTGCGCCGTGCTTGTCGGTACGGTATGCGCGCTATACGTGCCCGACAGATATCTCCGCGCGCGTAGGCACCAGCTGTAAGCGGGCGCGGGATAGCCTCAATGCTCTGCTGGCTGCAGCACCACTGACTGATCTGTTTGGTGATGAGTGGAGGCATATTGTGCAAGAATGTGGCAGGTTCTGCGAGATGAAGGAGTGAAAGTGTTGTCTTAGTTTTTTTTTTTTGCATTGACATTTTATTTCAGTACCCTTTTTGCCAGAGACAATTATAAGGAGAGCGACATCTTCGGGACTAAAATAGAAGGCTTGAGATGCGCGCAAATACGAGACTGTTTTATTATAGGATATACTAAGCTTATATACAACTTACTACAAAACTACCTGATGAATATAAATATACCTTATCTGTGACGGTTGTCAACTTATCTTAACATTACGTGGAAATAGATATTTCCGCATATCTGTGGCGGGCGTATGTGCCGGCACAGATACTCCCCCCTTCAGGGAAAAAAATAAATGAATGTACTTATAACAATGGAAAAAATCTAAGTAAGATAACATAACTAACTTATATCAACTGCAATAATAACTAGTAGTATTTTAATAAACATAAATCAGATAGTAATAGCGCATACTTCAACTTAATCTAAAGGTTAATTTTACACGAATTAGAAAAATAAAGGAACTACGGTTATGTGAAATCTACGTAAGTTTAAAGAATTACTTAATATTTACCTACAGGCAAGTCTTGTATCTGGTCGCACACTACATAAAATAAACTAAAAACTGGAAAACAGAAAAACACTAGGAAAATGGGGGTTCGCGGTTAGTAAACTAACCTAACCTATAACCTGGAAAAGATCCGCAGGAGAGTCGTCTGATGCTGCAGCCGCCCATGTTTTTCAGGAATCGATGAGTCAATTTACATCGCATGTCGTTGAAGTTGTAATCACTGTTTGTTTATAATTGCGACCGTACCTACACAAGGATGATTGTGCTGAATCAGCGTCAGCATTAAATCTGTAACCTTGGCTGTAGGCAGTCAATGATCTCGTACGTCATATGTAGTATTTTCTACGAATTTGTACCCTTTGTTCCCTACTTGTGAAATCGGCTTACCTAAATTGATACTGACATTGTATAACTATTAGACTTTGTACAGCGCGTTGGGTGTATACCTGTTATGTTGTATATCGTACTTGTATATTAAATAAAATAAATAAAAAATGACGATAATGATGATGATGATGAAGCATGGTACAACTTCTTGCACTTTCCAATCGAGCACTTCCTAAATAGTAAATCATAGATAGCTGCATCGCAACCATCTCACTTCGTGACCATTCAGTATTTTACGAATAAAAATAACTAAATGTCACACTCGCAACCGTACACACGACCTTTCGCTTCGCCGTCTCGCCAACGCACATTCAAATCATTATGCAAACCAAGCAAACCATGGGAAAAAGTATCATAAAAGGGTGGCCATTGCAGAATAACTAGTATAAATAAAATGCCTGGGAATATATTATTTCGGGCAAAATAAAAGGTGACTAACAAAATGAATAAAATAATATAGGGTCTCGTTCATTCATACATATATATCTTGGATACTAGACAACGATACACATACTTATATAGATAAATATTAAACTTAGATAGGTAAACAACTATGACTAGGGTACAAAAATCCTTTCTCATCAAACAAATATTTGCCCCCACCGGGAATCGAACCCGGGACCCTTGGCTTCGAAGGCAGGGTCATCGCCGACTCGGCCATTCGGGTCATCAAATATTACGGAAAAAAGAATGAATTATATCAATATTTCCCGTGTTTATGGGATACGGGTCACAAATTATATTGCATCAAAGACGCCCGCAATCAAGCGTTAGAAATAATATTAGAAGAAATAAAAACCGATCAAGTGCGAGCCCAACTCGCGCACGAAGGGTTCCGTACCACCGTACAATGGTACAGGGATGGTGTGGAGTGAATAGTTCGGATTTTACATAGCAAAATGTTGTTTACAAAGTTATTAGTTCGGCTACTTATTAGTTCGGCTACTTTCACACTCCATGCACCTAACCAGGTGTTTTCATAAGTTTGTATGTGGTATTAAAGGAATTGTTGTATGGGAGCCCCCTTAAATATTTATTTGATTCTGTTTTTTAGTATTATTTGTTATAGCGGCAACAGAAATACATAATCTGTGAAAATTTCATTTGTCTAACTACCACGGTTCATGGTGACAGATGGACGGATGAATGGACGGACAGCGGAGGCTTAGTAAAAGGGTACCGTTTAGCACTCCAAACGTACGTGCGAAACCCTAAAAATGGAGAACATACTATGGTAGCGATGGCAGCCACAACTAGAGCGATTTTAGTTTTGTTTTTAATCGTAGGCATGTCGGCCGGCCGTCTTATATCATGCTCAAAAGTGACTGGTCTGGACAATCTGATCGATAAGTTGTCCAATGGTCTGTTGCGCAGAGCGTACCACATAGTCCGGTGTCCGGACCGAACCAAATCCGATTGTCTGTTAGTACTTTAAGTCTTGCCTATTTATTGCAGAGATTTAATTCAACCAATTGGTTATATACAATATTTGCTTTGTTAGTTCCTAATGGGTTGTTAAAGAGTACTATAAAAGGATTTCCCGATGATAGGTACGATGGGGACGGGACATATATCAATCTTAATCAAGCAGGGTCATGTTACCTATATTCACCACTACTGTCCGTTTGAAACTAATTACCCAAGTTCCGGAGCAAATGTATAAAATTGATATATTTTAAGGTATTATATATTTTTAAAAGGAAAAGTTAAAGCAATGACTGCTTTATTTCTTCTTTTTTTTTTGGACTAGAAGTCAAGTGTTAAAACTGTGGGTATTAAGATAAAATTTCTGTCGAACGTATTCAATTCACGTTTGAGCCGCAAAACCGCTACATTTTACAAGTTGCTATTTGCAGTACCTACCTACTTTCGGAATGAAATGCATTTAACCGCGCAATAGGCACATTAGCGCGTATTTACAATTTAGGCGGAAAATGCCGTTCGCAAAATGTCCCTTCATCATTTCGCAAAAGGACCCTATCGCAAAATGATCACTTAGCAAAATGTCCCTTTCGCAAAAAGTCCCTTTGAGCAAGCCTATTATGGCCACGTTTATCGCTCGAAAAATGGTAAGATAAAGCATTGGCTCTTTTTGATGTCACCATCAGCAAGACACCGATGCTTTATTTTTGCCATTTGTCAATATATAAACTCAAGACCTTCAGGACTTGATGTCTCTGTTTGATAGGTTACATATTTTTATTAAAATTACAGCCTTAGGTTTACTTAAACTTCAATAACCATAACATCTGATATTCATACTTATAAACGTAAAGTCTGAGCACTAAACATTAATCTTATAATAAATAACATTTTCATGACCAGCTGATTTTTAACGTTTTTTTTTAAATATACATACTAATAGTTAGCACTAAATAATAAACCTAAGTCTCATATTCTTAGTATGAAAAACTCTTTAACAATATTTTTTTAAAACAGTTTACAATATTTTACTGTTTTTTTATATATCCTTACATATGAAATTGGCGTTTCGCCGTACTGGCCAGTTTGATCTCAAATATCTCCTCTATGGTTAGGAATTCCAAATTCAAATTTATACAGCTATTTACTCATGTATTTGTGTTTCTAAAATTATAATTCATTTGGTTTTTCCTCAATTGTTTTTTTTCTTGCGTTACTCAGCTTACAAAATGGAAAACTTGAAATATCGCGTTATTTACGAGTATGAGTTCTACCGTGGCACCAGTGCTGCAGAAATGGCTCGAAGGATTAATTATGAGTATGGCGACGGTTCCGCAATAGAAAACACAGTGCGTTTTTGGTTCCAACGTTTTCGTTCTGGAAATTTCGACCTGCAATTGAATGCAAATGAATTTAAGGCTATTGTGGAAGCGGATCCATCGCAAACCACGTCCGAGTTAGCTGCAGGCTGAGGTTTTAGTGATAAAACTGTTTTAAACCACTTGAAGCAAATTGGGTAGATGAAAAAGCTTGAAAGGTGGGTACCTCACGAACTGAGTGAAGCAAATCAACAAACGCGCGTTGACTGCTGCGTTGCATTACTAACCCGGCACAATAATGAAAGGATTTTAAATCGAATCATTACCTGTGATGAAAAGTGGATCCTGTACGATAATCGGAAGCGCTCATCGCAATGGCTGAACCCTGTCGAACCGGCCAAACCATGCCCCAAGGAAAATTGACTCCAAAAAAGTTACTTGTGAGCGTTTGGTGGACTAGTGCTGGTGTCGTTCACTACAGCTTTCTTAAATCTGGCCAGACGATTACGGCAGATGTCTATTGTCAGCAACTGCAAATCATGATGGAAAAGCTAGCTGCTAAACAACCGAGGCTGATCAATCGCTCTAGGCCACTGCTGCTTCATGATAACGCTAGACCACACACTGCACAACAGACGGCTACCATATTAGATGAGCTTCAATTGGAATGTCTAAGACATCCACTGTACTCTCCGGACCTTGCTCAAACAGATTACCATTTTTTTCGAAATTTGGATAACTTCTTGAAAGGGAAAATATTCAACTCCGATGGGGCAGTCCAAACCGCCTTCAAAGATTTTATTGATTCCCGTCCGAATGTTTTTTTTAGTAAAGGGATCGAAGAACTACCTATTTGATGGCAAAAGTGTATAGATAGCAATGGTACATACTTTGATTAAATAAATATATTATATTTTTTTTAAAAACGACTTTATGTTCCTCCCATGCAAATCGCCAATTTCATATGTAAGGACATAATATGTTGTTTTGTTTGATTCCACCTGTTTGGTCTAAGCATACAATACAGTCCTTTTTATACTACGATCAGAGTGTATTGCTTCTCTTCTAAACTTTTGAATGAGCCAGAATATACCAGGTCTTTTTGGGAGTTTTTTGTTGAATCGGTTGTTCCAACCTCTACCGGTTAAGTAGTCCAATGCGTTAGGTTGTGGCAGCTTAAAATTGACGGATGAAATCAAGGGATCCTTTGTTTATGAAAATTTCTTGCGTACCTATTTGGCATATTTTGTGATATAGATTATCTTATTATATGTCTGTGATATAAATGACCACGTGCCTGCAATGAATTAAGCTGTCACTAATGGAATAGCTGCTCACCACCTTGTAATCTTTCTGCCTTCTCGTATATCAGTGATATTTGAAGCGTTTGATTCACTCTCCACTCACTTGCAGGTTAGGAAAAACTTTGGGGCGATCTCGTAATCACACTTGTAGTGATTTGAAAGGGAGGGTTTGAGAAGGAAAGTAGAAGAAGGTTTTTTGTCGAAGGGACGTTTTGCAAACGGGACATTATCCGCCAAAATGATTTGACCGTGCACTTTTTGGATTTAACGGTCATTTTACAACTCTAATCTATTGTAACGAATATTATATTTGTGTTATTAAACTTCTTTATACTCAAAATCGCAATCAATAATAGATCACAGTCGAATATATGCCCAACATTAGTAAAGTGCGATCCAAATAGTGGAAAACATAATTATTTTATTGCCACCTCTGCCACCTCATATGGCAAAAGGCATGACGGTATGTTGTTGTGATTTGTTAGATGAATTTCGCGAATTGATTTTTCAATAATTTTAGAATGCTTTTGCTGTTGTGTTGTTTTGTGTAAATGTGTCGTCGGTCGCCTTGCCTCGCGATTTTGGATCACACCCTGCAATTGACGTTTCTCTTGTCATTTTCATTCGCTATTTGTTCCATCATAATAAATGACTGTATTTGTTTCCTTCCCTTCCGTCCGTTTGTTGTGTTGATTCTTCTTTTTTTTTGTTCCGTTGTATATTAATTTCAATTTGTGATTTCACATATAATTTTCATATGCACCACAGTCACAACACAAGTGATCTGATACACTGTATGAGGCGGTGTTTTACGACACAACCATGTTTGCAGTCGAAAAGAAGTTCGACATCGAAATGAAGCTAAAGAGGGTTTGTTATCTATCAAATTGTTATTCTAATGTAGTGTAGTGTAGCTTTATCATCACTTCAATTCACTATAAGGTCAGGTCAGTGTTGATAAGGGGGCGGAACCACTTGGCGCCCCCATATCTGATCTCCACCCACTATAATCCTACCAGAATCTATTCAACTTCATCCTACTTACCACGAAAGGTGACAAAGACAGGAAACCAATGGAGGGGCGTAAGCGTAAGCCCATCGTTATCTATTTGCGACATCGCTGTTTTTGCTCCCACAGTTGCTCATCCTATATTGGGGCCAGTAACTATTAGTCTTATAATTATTTAAAATATTTTACACATCTGTCGCAGGAAATGAATAATATTCTCGAGTTGAAGTCAGCTGCCAACCGCAGTTCGGTGCTAGCCAGCGATGTGTGCAATGTGCTTGGCGCTTGTGAACAGAGACTTCAGCAGCTGGAGTCAGCAGTGTTGCCATTGTATGGGGATACTGCTAAACTGCAACATGTTTATCATAGTAAGGGCTTTAGATATTCACTGGAAATGTCTTGCTACTGCTTGGCAAAGGCGAGAGAGGAAGGAGAAAGGAAGAAGAAAGGAAGAGAGAGAGCTTCCTCATCATACTCCTGAGCTGATTTCCATCCGGGCTGCTCGTGGTGCCTCATCTATCATTCCAATATTTACTTTTTTTGCGAATTGAATTTCCATGTTTCTCCCAAAATAGATATTTGCCATTTTAATAGTTTCCTTACCATTCAACATTACATAAGAATAGTACAGAAATAGATTTTGTAGTAAGAACATTGTGCAATCCTCTTCAGACATGGAGCTGACAGTGAAATCACTGGACAATGTGATCAACTACTACATGGTGTCGCGAGAGCTTGCTGACCTCATACAAGCTGGACCCCACACCTCCAGCAAGGAGTCTTTGAATGCCTACACAGATGTAAGTCCTCCATAGTGCCCACACATCACTAGATGAAGCCTTTCTGTTCCTTTTATCAAGGAATTGATCTCTCCATCTCTTTCTGGGCCTGCCCCTAGGCTGGTATCCATCTGTAAGTAATAATGTTATAGAATTCTGCCTGCCGCGGAGGGTAGCGGACTATATTCTGCTGGTTCTATTACTTATGTAACTTACACACAATTTTTATGGGATATCCACAATATCACCTTGTGTATTTAGTTTATAGTTCTAAACATAACTTTAGGTATGTGGTATGGTTAATAATATAGCTATGAATTACCATAAAGTTAAATATATTAGTACCAATTTGTAAGTACCTACTTTGTAACCAGCATCTTCCATGATCTCTTAATAAACATTTCATTTAATTTCATTTCAATGTTTAAAGGAGGATATATTGTTATAGCACAAAGTAAATAAAGTGGTTGCACTGCCTTGGAACATGGTGCCTATTGTCAAAGGATATATATCCTTGTGCTTATAATGATTTCAGATTGGCAGAGGAGTAAGACAGGGAGACCCTCTCTCACCAAAATTATTCATCACTGTTTTAGAAAACATATTTGAATAGTTGGACTGGAAACAAAAAGGAATCAAAATAGACATGTAATATCTAAGCCACCTAAGGTTTGCTGACGACAAAGCAATCTTCTCAGAAAACCCCACAGAATTAGAACTTATAATATGCCAATTAAGTGACGAAAGTGCAAGGGTTGGCTTAAAATTAAATGCTTTAAAGACAACAATAATGACCAATAGCTACAAACACCCCATTTGTGTAAACAATAACTTTGACTAAACATTTGCTTTCCCAAATAAACATAGTTATCTGTAACTATGCTTATTTGGTAAAGCAAATTTCTTTAAGCAAAAACAAACAAAAATAATTTTTTAAAGGTTACTACAGAATAAACCCAAAACAAATTGTACACATGTCTCTTGCCCTGCATCTAATATGGATTTCAAACTTGGGTACTCACCAACAGAGTAAAATCCAAAACCAGAGCTTGCCAAAGAGGCATGGAAATAAACATTTTGATGATAAAAAAGATACACAAAATCCGAAGTGAGAAAATTCGACGCCAAACAAAGGTGATAGACGCACTTACACAAGCGCTAACATTGAAATGGGCATGGACCGGACATGTCGCACCCCTACCCGACGATATAGACCACAAGATGCAAAGGGCCAGTAGGAAAGAGAAAGGTAGGAAGACCAAAAAACCCTGTAGCAATGACATAATAGGGACCGCAAGCAGACAATGGCTGGACCTGGCAAAAGAAAGAGAGGAATGGAAGGAATTGGAGGCCTACACTCTAAAAGGGATCCATATAGATAAGAAAACAATAAATTAACAGAACTAACCATTTATTTACTAATAAGAAAAATTAACAAAAGTTAGTTAAGAAATAATTCCACCAAATCAACCACGAAAATGTATTTTAACATACTCACTGCGGGATCAAAAACACTGTTTTTGCTGATGGTGCATTACGAGGTTGACATGCCCGTTTTTCTGTAGTCACCCTGGTGCGTTACTAGGTGCAAGGCCTGGCCGTACCTTACCTACTTTAATTCATAATTCTTTAAATGTACATTTTGGAGCGAAGAAGCAAACAATTTTAAATTGAACTAGTATATTAGGCAGAATATGAGTCCGTGAATAATATAGTGGCTTCGCTAGTAATTTACAAGGTATAATCAAAAGTAAATACTGGGCAATACTACCTAGTGTTTGTAGAAGCTGCCTTTGGGGAGTCTGCTTCTGGGTTAGCAACAGTCACTTATTGTTTTCGTAAATTTATACCTGGTCAAGAGAAGCTAAACGATGACGCCCGACCCGGCCGACCAACAACTGCAGTAACTCATGAAAAGGCCATCAGGGTGGAGTGGCTATTGAGTAAAAATAGAAAGATTACACATAGGGAGATTAAGGATGAATAGAAGTTTGGATTTGAAGATTGGACCTAGGCAGTTTCCACTATGCTACATGAAAGTCAGAAAGTTTGCTTCGCGGTGGATACCTCATACTCTCACAGAAGAGCAAAAATACCGTCGTGTTGATTTGCACAAATTTATGCTGAAAAAGTTCGAAGGAGGAACTTAACAAAACGTATCCTACATCATGACAACTGATGAATCTTGGAGCTTTAGCTACAATCCTCTTACAAAGCAGCTATCCATGCAATGGGTGTTTGAAGAGGACCAGGCCCACAATATTTGCTCGCGGTCGGAGCGTTAATAAAAAAATGATTGCCGTTTTTTTTCGACGTAGTGAACCAGTGTGATCCCGCTAGTAACGACTAGTGAATGGTATTCCGAAGTTTATCTACCTCAAGCTTTTGGGGAGTTGAGTAGTGAGCGCCCAAGGAGCGGCGTCCGTGGCATTCTTTTTCACCAAGATAACGCGCCCGCTCCCACAGCTGCTAGAACCATCGACTATTTGTCAACTTTGGGGGCACAAATGCGATTGCGAGTGCGATTTTTTTTAGAATTTTCAGTTAAAAAAAAGCTTCGGGGACGAAAATTTAACACCGCAAACGACGCTGTCGACGAATTTCGTCGGTTATTTTTAGGCCTCCAGCAACATGCGTTTTTCAAATGTTTTGAGGACTGGTAAAACCATTACTCGAATGCATAAGTGCATAGGGGTTGGAGGGGAATATTTTGAAATAAACTTTTTTGATATTCTAACTATTTTTCATTTCACTAAAAACATTTGGAACAGCCCTCGTACTAGGCACCCCTACTCGTGAGACCTATAACCGCTAGGAAAGATATTTTTATTTGTTCAATGCGTCAATAGGTGGAAAGACCTGGTACAGTTTTTATAATTGTTTTAAGTCCTCCTTATAGTCACAACCTGAAACCTGTATTTATCGCTTTCATACCTAGAACACCCTTCAAGTTAGAAGCCCCGCAGCAGAGAGAGTTCACTATATTTTGCTCCCGTTCTGAACGTAAGCGCTTGTACTAGGTCTATCGACCCAGTAACCCAGTAAACGTGTTACTTGATATCCTCGGACAGCTTTATGCTAATTGCTTCAAATGTACAATACTATATTTTTTCCAGGCCTTGGACAAACTGGCGGAAGCACAAAACTACTTCAACAAAAACAACCCTCAAAGTGTTGAATTGGATAATATCGTGAGTATGCAATATGTACATCATACATCTTAGGGCTTGTAACTTTGCTCAGGTTAATTTCGCCGCGGTCACGTGTTTTTTTGGAACTCACTATATTTGGAGTTTCGTTTTCGAGAATCGGAAAAAGTTAATTTGTTGCTCGGTAGCACTACCCAGGGTGAATGTGCAGGGTGGTCGAATCCTTGTATTTCCTGCAGAAGTGAGCAACTATTCCTCCCAACAATAACATCACAACTATGACGGCGACATTACAAAAATGATAGTGACGCATAAATAAACAGCCACTTCATATTATTAAGGGGCAGTTGTTCCATCTCCAGATAAACAGTCAGATAACTTTATTTGACATTTCGCACGTTCACATTCTGTCAAATTCCTCAGGATAACCAGGAAGATAATATGCTGCTACATAATGCCTAATTATTTACAGTTACATACACTAGTTTATCTACACACATAACATAAGATCTCTTTGATGTGTTCAGGAACCGCATGTTCGACCGGCATTGTGGCATTGATCATTGCTCTGCAGTTGTTTAGCTTCTTCAGTAGTACCATCTTCACAGACAACTAGGGGCGGCACGCAGGCGGGCGTCGGTGTTCGAAAATTGAATGTCATAATTTGGCAAATTTTGGTACATTATGGTCATAATGATCAATATTCAGATAAGAAATGAGTTTTTACCACAGACCAGATATCGAGATAGACAGCGAAAGTCTACCTACTTCGCGTGTTTTTAATAGGCGAACTCCGCTCATCCCGGCTCAGTCGCTCTCTGGCTGTTCGAATGTAAGCCGTGTACTAATAAACATAAAAATGCTTTACTGTGCCGTTGTGAATTGCAAAAACTCAAGCAATGTTGTTTCCAAAGAAAACAACGGCGTTACCTTTCATACGTAAGTAATTTTATTACTGAAATTCGCCTAATTTATTTAATAATCAATTATTTTTAATTTCGAGTAGCGTCTCCCGTTTTTACTGAGATAGGTTGAACCATAGCGTATATTTCCCATGGACTTCATCCACTCCTGCTTCCACTTTACACAATTCATGGATATCTCTTTCGTAGCCCTCATTGAACAGTGAAGCAAACTATACTTTCGTTAACCTTACATTTGCATGGTGCAGTCGATTTGCTCATTTTTCTGTCGATTTAATCATATAGTGTTGTACAATGCGACGATTCTTGCAAAATCGCTGGACGATTCAAGTTTGTTGACGGAAGAATGATAATTCTGAGTTGCATTTTTATTGCAATCCATATTTTAGTAGTAGAATAACGTATATGTGAGATTGTTATGTATTCATTTTATGTTAATATATAAAAGAAGACTGAGTGACTGAATGACTGACTGACTGACTGACTGACTGACATATCAAAGCACAGCCCAACCCGCTGGATGGATTCTCGTAATTAAATTAGTTTAATCATGACTTAAAATTTAAGCTTTTTTCGTGTAACTCAGCATTATATAGAAAATTGATTAGTAATTCATTCCTCTGTCGATACAACATCGATTCACTTCGGGAGAGGAATGAGTAGAAGACAGAGGAATGATTTAAAAAAAGATAAGTAGGTAGGTAGAACAAGACTGAACAAGTAAGTAGTATTGTAATACTGTAGTAAAACGGGGTGTATTTTGATACCCAGGGGAGAATAGAGATAGCTCCCAATCTCTCTTCTCTAATACTTTACGAAGTAGTGGGCCTAAGAGTTATTTCTAGGGTAAACCCTTGGTTATCGATATACCCCGTTTTACCTTACCTACATTATTCTAGTCAGCCCCCTTAATTAGTAACTTTAATCTGTAGGAAGCAGGAATAATTACGCGTCGAAAAAGTATGCGAATCGAACTGTCAGTGACTCTTATGTACAATGACATAAGGTTCATGTTTTCTGAACTCGAAAACTTTTTCGCTCTGGTTATTATTCCTGCTTGAGCCAGGTGAAATGCAACGCAGTGTCAATTGATTGTACATAACTATGGGAAATCTGATACTATTCCACAGTTTAAGATCGATTCGAGTTACTGAATAAGGGGGCTGGACGGATTTACACATGAATAATAAAAGGTAAATAGGTTCTACAGAAAAATACATACTTTAACACTATGATGTGATATCCGGGTGCGATGCTACGATACGATCTCCCGCTCGAAACACTGCCGGCTTACTGACAAAAAGGCAACGCGGTAGGTACGTGGTCGTGGTAGGTAGGGGATTCCCGCAGCAGCGCTCATTTTGAATCGATTTGGCGGCGCGCCTTTGACTCTGTTTCACGATTAGCATGTCAACCCATCACTAAAAGGCGCTCGTGACGTCACAGTAGGAAGTGAAAAAGTTACACGGTTGGTTCTCATACATTCGACCGTGTTTGCTGCGTCTATCTCGATATCTGGTCTGTGGTTTTTACCAAGAAGTTTATCATTATGCTGGTCGTAACGTGTGATTTTTGGACGCAGTAAAGAGGGTTTATGATACGTGTGTAGAAAAACGATTGAACGATCGGCACTTAGACATTTAAATCATTAAATGACTACTTCCTACTTTACAGAATCAGCTATACGACAGTGGTGTTAAGAAACTGGAGAATGCGTTTGAAGAGCTTCTCAATCGCAACACAAGACCGCTGTCACCGACTGCTCTCATGGACATGATCGCTTTGGAAGATGGTATGTCTCATCTGATAAAGGCAGGAGCCCGAACCTGGGAGCAGTGCTGCGCAGCACTCTAGTCTCCGTACATTAATGTGCCTTACCTCTGTACATTTATGGTCTGTCGCGTCGACGGAGTGACAGTTCTCGGCAGCAGTGCAGCGGCAGCATTGCTGGGCAGTAGTGACGCGTGCGTGACAGATTGCATGAGCATTGAATCAGCAGTGAATCACGCAGCAGTGTTCACGCAGCACTGCTGCGTGAACACTGCTGCGTGAGCGCTGCTGCGTGAACACAGTTTGCGTCTGGTCAGGGTGGCCAGAGGGCAAGGAGGAAGTCGCGGAGGGGGTGTCGTCCCGCATATTAACGTATTGGTTAGAAGTTTCGGCATGATTTGAGCTCTGCTCTCTGCTCTCTCCCCACCCACATAGCGTCACGTTTTCCCACGAGGACTGGAAAAGTACCGTTGTGTATACATTTAGCCACATATTCAACAGTCCGTTTTACATATTCAACAGTCCATTTTGCCTGACAGGAGGCTAGCCCATCGCCGCAGTTCTGGACATATGAAGGAAATGAAATGAAGTTTCAGGTGTAGATAAGCCTTATTTTAGGGATCCATATTCAAGGGGTGTTGTAGACTTGCAGTGGATTAAATAATATAATAATAAATCTTTATTTCAGGTTAACAAAAATCCATATCTATAAATACCTTACAACTTACAACAATATCTTCGCTCTCGCTTCCCTGTTTGATTGATTTGAGTACTGAATGAAGGTGTGAGACTGAACTCGGCAGCACTCTAGTCTCCGTACTTTTAATGTTTCTCGGCAGCAAAGCAGCGGCAGCAAAGCAGCGGCAGCGATGCAGCGGCAGCATTGCTGCCCAGCAATGTCGCTCTATTGCCGCGACATAGTAATAGTGACGCGTGCATGACAGATATAGCGACAGTGTTGCTGCGGCGGAACTGCTGCGTGCTGCCTGAGTTCGGAATCATAGCTTAACCTCTCAAAAACCGAATGTAGTTGGGTTTGGTCGCGATTTTGAACCTTATGCCATGGTAATAATATTTAAAACCTATAACGGAAAAGTGGCCGAAGGTATTCAAGAGGTTAAAAGGCTCGATATCTATTTTCCCACAGATTCAAGCGTTGACAGCTTCAGTGTATCGAACAGCTCGACCACCTCGGTGGGTGTAGAGAGCATGCGTGCGGCTGCAGCCTGGCTCAGCGGCAGCGGGCGCGCGCCGGTCAATGTGTTGTTGGCGGTGCGATCGCAAGCGAATAAGAGTTCGCTTACCGCGTTTAAGGATTACTTGAGAACTCGGTCGATGGGCGCCTCGCCTCTTATGGTGAGTTATTTGTAAAACCGGTTTTTGTTGGTACAACGTTTTCCTTTTTGTAGGACGAGTATTGAGTAACCATCAAGATCTGTTGTGATCATGGCCCCCTGCCCATATATATTCTCTATTTATTTAATTATTCTGTGTATTTTGAATAGAAACTACATTTTCACTTCAATGTTCGGAAATATGGCAAAAGATGGTCAGTAATGGGGCCGCCAAACAACGAATAGTTGACCAGGACAACAAAACAAAACCTTTCTGGCCTGTTCAACTGACCAAAAAAAACATTGTTAACTTGTTTGTTAGGATTCTGCCACATGACAACAGATGGCGCTTCATGCCATGTTAGTTTTCACCGACACAGCAAGTCTCATGCCGTCGCGTCGGTAAAAGCGTTTCTGTAGATGGCGGACCAAAGAGTTCCGTTCACCTGATGGCGGAATCCGCCAGGCGGAGCAAAGAGGCGGAGTGTCAAACCTAATCTATCTAAAAATATATTTTAAAGCACTATATTATGTGTCGGCCAAAAGTGCAAGACAAAAGGACTCATCTCAAACTCACTCTTCCGTCTATTGCTGACTTTCCGGCATCTAAAACAGTGTACTATTCTTGCACACAGAGAAGCAAACAACCTCACCGATCGGATAGTACGAAAAAGCCGAACAAACTCAAAAAGGGGTAAGTACAATTTGTTGCTTTGACTAGATACGCGGACCGTTATCGTGTTAACATAAGACCTCTGTCGTAGCGGTCGACGGTGCTGCACAATCATGAGATCCCGGTTCCGGATTCCGGCCGGGGAAGATAACGAATCCCCAGGTCACGACCACTCTGTGATTCTATTTTCCATACGGATAGTTATTCATATTGACGAGTACTATATTAATCTCAAAACTAAGTCAGAGCCTGGCTTGTGAAAGTAGAGATTGGAAAGAGCGAAAAATTTCAAAAATCCTCAGCATTCTATCCTCATATTTACGATTTGATTTAGGTGAACGCACACTTATCCGAGCCGAATGAAAAGAATTTGTTTCGTTCGGCATGTTCGATGCCGAATGCCGATGCGGCTCGGATAAGTGTGAGTTCACCTTTATTGGATTTTGACAGTTTTGACATATGGAACTTTGTTGCCATATAAAAAGTTTGCAAATAATTCGGTATTTGGCAAGGTAATCAATATTGCAAAATTGCATTATAAACGTGTCTAAATTTGAAACTATTTGACAATATCAGAATTCTAAATTTCTAGCAGTTATATTTAGTGTAAAAAAGAAAGCATTTGTCTATGACATATCACATTCTTGTATTTTCATAGAACTCACAAACAAAATTACAAATATGACAGTTCCGTAAAAAGTATCTATTTTGACTATTAGTCCAATAGCGAATTCCGGTGTCTACTGGACGACCTCTGTGGCGCCGTGATTGTGGCTCTGCCTACCATGCGAGAGATCCCAGGTTCGATCCCCAGATGTGTGTGGACGTCGCCGTGTCTGGGTCCCACGACGCAGGTGTCCTATTGTGGGGCCAGAAGCAATTTATGTGCTTCTAAGTAAATATAAACTTTCATTGTTCATGTAGCTATTTCACCATATGTTAATATCTGATGCAGGATAGAGAAACGTGTGAACGACATCATGAGCCTCGCCATTGGACCGCGGCGCTCCATCAACGATTCATGTAAGGATGCGTTATTGTTTTCGTTTTCCGACTTGCGGCACGATTTTGTCGGTTTAAGTTTAAGGTGTGGTTCCGTAGCCGAGTCGCTTAGCTATCTAGCGAGTGACGAGCCAACGAGCGTGGTAGGTACCTAAACCTAAAGCTTACTCGCTCACTCGCTTGGGAACTACGCTCGTTGTCACGCGACACCTCAGACATAGCTAACTATAACCTGTAACTACAGAATCGCACCTTTACAGCACTGTGGCTCAAGCAAGAATATTTACCAGAGTGAAAAAGTGTTAGAGTTCAAATAAAATTAACCTTATGACGTTGTACATAAGAGCCAATGACAGTTCGATTCGCATACATTTTCGACGCGTGAGTATTCCTGCTTCCTAAACTGATCATAGGTTTACAGTTCTGCGACATTTGCAAATGCGTTTCTCATTTATATTCACACGTTGTAAGAGCGCGTTCAGACTGGCACTGTGTCTGCGCGTGCGACCGTGAGTGGCGCAATACCTACCGGTTCGAGCGCGAACTCGCCGGAAAAGCGCGAAAACAGCGCGCGCACTGGCGCTTAAACGCTCAGAGAATGAACGCTAGTTTAAAAACTTACATTTTCACGTGCGGTTGTTTTAATTTTGTTTGAATTCCTCTGCACGTACATCGTCAAGCGATTGCCACGAAGAAGCGAGGCAAACTGACTGTGTCGATGTACGCGCTGAGCAAGTATGTGCTCGGCACAGACGGCTCTACCAAGACCGTCTTCCAGTCCAGTCATACACTGCACGTCGGTAAGGAGAAGAGCTTGTGAAGATATCATAAGCTTGCTGATATATTATTATGCTAAAGGCTATTAATAAACCGGATATAAAAAAGTCTAATAAGGTGTCAAAACCAATCGGAGACTTTGTACGGTGCTCCGAAAAGAAGTCCCTTCTAAAGGATATTTTACAATAACAAACAGAAATAGCTGCGAATATTGCGTCCTTGTATTATTGCTATTTAGCATGTCATTTGTCAATAACCTAGCTCTACCACAGCAGGCTTTACGACGTTTTTGTTGCAATAAAACTGACTATTACAAGAAATGTTGAATTTCAGTGCGCGCTCTGATGGCACCTAATCTCACAAGCTCATTGCAGTTTCAGTGCGCGCTCTGATGGCACCTAATCTCACAAGCTCATTGCAGTTTCAGTGCGCGCTCTGATGGCACCTAATCTCACAAGCTCATTGCAGTTTCAGTGCGCGCTCTGATGGCACCTAATCTCACAAGCTCATTGCAGTTTCAGTGCGCGCTCTGATGGCACCTAATCTCACAAGCTCATTGCAGTTTCAGTGCGCGCTCTGATGGCACCTAATCTCACAAGCTCATTGCAGTTTCAGTGCGCGCTCTGATGGCACCTAATCTCACAAGCTCATTGCAGTTGGCGGTGTAGTTGCAGTCAGTTGAAATTGTCAAATTCAATTTACTTCTTCTTAAAATAAATGGCGTGCTGTCCTCATTTGATTTAAATGTTACCAGTGTCAAGTGATTTGAAAGATCACTTGTCATATTTTTGAACCTCACCTGAGATGAATGAAACTCTTTGCCTCCAACAACGCCAGCGCCACCTAGCGGGAGCAAAGCCGAGCATAGGTGCCATTGGCTGAAAACGGCCGCTTTTTAAGCCTCCGTGGTAACGGCACGTCCACGGTATAAATAAGCGACCGAGCCAGGCGTCTATCTCCTTGTCCTAGTTTCGCTTGAAAAGGAAATGGAGAAAGACGCATAGCTCTGTCCCTTTCTTTCCGTGGGTTGATATCGCTGAAACTTTAATAGCAACCAAATAAAAGTTTTCTGTGCATAAAAATTAAGCTTCTAAATAGCTCGCTAGAGGCCGTGAGGTAATTTGTGGCTAAACCCTGCGGTCCGAAATGATAAATATGTTTAAGCGAGAGCTGGGACCTTGGTGACCTTATACCATTCAGACCACAGTATGAAAATAAAATGTCACGGATCATAATAATATTGTAGTCTGTGCAAAACCGCAAATTCATCCTTTGCCATCTGGCGAGCTGCTTCTATACTGAGCTGTCGGGAAACCCCTAATAGGCCAGATTACGAAAAATTTTAGGGCACTGTGGGCCTTACCACAAATAAATAAACAACTGATCAACACTTGTTTAAAAACAAAAACGTATGGTATTTCACGTTTGTTTTGAGGTTAAGCGCTGTTTAATATTTTTTCTGTTAACACGGTGTGTATCTGACTCTGGCAAACATTGTCAACCGCATCAAAAAGTTTTATTAATCTGAGGTTCTATGGATGTCTGGACATTGCCAATTCATTTCTCTGAATGACGAAACTCTTTGCTTAAACTTGCTTTACTTCATTTGCAATCTCAGATGAACAAACTATGCTTACTTACTCTGTTCTAAATCGATGTCTCACACACTCAACGCACTCAACGTGGAACTGATTTGACCGTTGTATTCCCTACTGTCTCTTTCTACAATAAAAGTGCACCATCAACCACCAGACTCAGAAGAGCCCGGAAGCGAGCTACTAGAAGAATGGGAGTGTGAGTGTTGCGGCTCGGTCGCCGCGGCCCTATGTAGACTGGTTCGTGCGGAACAGAGATATCTGCTGGGTCTGGTGCCCCTGCCGCGCCTGGCTAGTCTGATCCAACAAGTGATGAAGGACTGCTTCGCTATACTGACGCAGGACGTCGAGGTATGGTTATAGTTTTTATTTTAATAACCCTTTGTGTATGTGTGTTCCATTGTAACATTATTCTTGTTCAATCCATAAGAGTGGGGACAATGGGAATATTTCTGAGAGGTAGCGTACGTGCGGTGCCACCCGGAACCTCACTCTTGGGCAGACACTCGTTCGCCCTGGCACTGATGACGTCCCAGAAGTTGCCAATACTTTCTAGAATAGTATTTTATCAATAATTCCCCTTAGCGCGTTTGTTACCGCTGCCGTCGTCTCGCAGCGCTTCGCAATGGCGCGGGCGCAGGCGGCGTCTGGGCCGTAATCGACTAGCAAGATTTCATGGAATGTTCTAGAGTAGTCTATTATTAACTCGCACCGCCCGTGGCCTTTCGTGGTGTTCCAGAACTTCATCGAAATCTCTAGAAGCCTCATATATTCATAGTGCGGCTGTTCCCGCTACCGTTGTCTCGCGGCGCGTAGCAGTGGCGCGGGCGCGGGCAGCGGCCGGTCTTTATTGGCGTGGCTAGCAAGATTGGCGAGAGATTTACGAGCTCCGTGTGTTTAAGTTGTTCCAGAACTTTCTCGAAAACTCTAGACCTCTCATATTACCTACAGCGCGCCTGTTCACGCTACCGTCACAAAATAAATAGGTACAGAAGTCCACCACATGTATGTACTTCACTTTTCAAAGCTACGCTCGTCGATCGCTCTAGGGTGGTTAACTACTAAACTAAAAAAAATCTAACATGGTACTGGCTCTCCAAAAATCAAAACAATAGACCTGCCTACTATTACAATACAAAAAGTTTACAGAACAGAAAAATACCTACACAATTTTACGTTTGTCAATTTTCACTATCGAAAATCCCTGAAAACTTCTAAACGGACTACCCGAGTTACAAAATTTCTATTGCCCTGTCCGTTTTAGACCTACACCTGTCAAATGACACGAAAATCAACACAATATCTACACAAACAAAAAAACATGTTTCAACTTACGTAACTAAGGTGGCGTGAATTTACCTAACAAAAAATTTGTTAATACTTATTTTATCATACTGATTGAAAAATAGGCAACTGTTATTTATTTAAACCGTCCACTGAACAGTTATAATAACTTTTTTTCCGTTGCTCCATTGTTGCATTGTTTGCATTAACAGACGCGCGTGTCAACCGGATGGCACTCACGCTCGCACTGGTTTGAACTGCTCTGAGAAATCGTGTCCGTGAGCAGTATCTATGTGTTTGTTGCGCTTGTAAGTAGATTGATTTCTGTACCTATTTATTTTGGGCTACCGTCGTCTCGCGACGGCTGGTCTCTGTTGGCGCGACTAGCAAGATTGGCGGGAGATATACGAGCTGCGTGTGTTTAACTTAAACACACGCAGCTCGTATATCTCCCGCCAATCTTCCAGAACTTTCTTGAATATTCTAGACCCCCTCATATTACCCACAGCGCGCCTGTTCCCGCTACCGTCGTCTCGCGGCGCGTTGCAGTGGCGCGGGCGCGGGTGGCGGCTGGTCTCTGTTGGCGCGACTAGCAAGATTGGCGGGAGAGTTGGAGCGCGCTGGCGACCCCGCTGCTAAGCCGTACCAGCAAATACGCGCTGCTTGTCAGTTGCATGTGAGTACAGATAAGAGTTCCGACGACTCTATAGGCTGGCCTTTTAGAGCGTTTGTGCATTGTATCCGATCCAAATCCATGAAAGTCGGGTATATTACTTAGTTTATGGGAGTTCGGACAGAGTAAACTTGAAGACGTTTATTGACGATAATAGTAGTTTATGTGACTGCTACATAATGGAGGGCATTAATACTCTAGAGTGGGTTTACGCGCCGCATGTTCGACCGGCATTGTGGCATTGATCATTGCTTTGCAGTTGTTTAGCTTGTTCTGTAGTACCAACAAACTAGGGCGTCGGCGTTCGAAATTTGAATGTCATAATTTAAAAAATTTTGGTAGATTATGGTCATAATGTATCAATATTCAGATATGAAATGAGTTTTTACCAAGAAGTTTATCATTATGCTGCTCGTAACGTGTGGTTTTCGGAGGCAATAAAGAGGGTTTATGATACGTGTGTAGATAAAAGCACAAACGTTTACTCGTTGAGTAACCTTAGTAAGCGTATAAGATGTTAGTGACCCTCAATTACAAATATATAATAGGCAAAAGTTCTACGAGCCTCTTTTTATTTTTCGATACGTCACCGCCTTACCCCACTGTATGATGTTTCCCTAGTGCCTCCGTGCTCTCGACGACTGGCTGGAAGGTCTCCGCAGTGACAGCAGCGCCCCCCCGGTCGACGGCACTGTTCATCAACTCACCGTGTCCTCACTGGCCTTGCTGCATCAGTTGGCTGAACACGTGCATACCCTAGGTGAGTAGTCCTGAGCGGAGAGAGGGATCCAAGCCCTCATCAACTCACTGAGTCCTTACTGGCCTTGCTGCATCAGTTGGCTGAACACGTGCATACCCTAGGTGAGTAGTCCTGAGCGGAGAGAGGGATCCAAGCCCTCATCAACTCACTGAGTCCTTACTGGCCTTGCTGCATCAGTTGGCTGAACACGTGCATACCCTAGGTGAGTAGTCCTGAGCGGAGAGAGGGATCCAAGCCCTCATCAACTCACTGAGTCCTTACTGGCCTTGCTGCATCAGTTGGCTGAACACGTGCATACCCTAGGTGAGTAGTCCTGAGCGGAGAGAGGGATCCAAGCCCTCATCAACTCACTGAGTCCTTACTGGCCTTGCTGTATCAGTTGGCTGAACACGTGCATACCCTAGGTGAGTAGTCCTGAGCGGAGAGAGGGATCCAAGCCCTCATCAACTCACTGAGTCCTTACTGGCCTTGCTGTATCAGTTGGCTGAACACGTGCAAACCCTAGGTAAGTAGTCCTGAGCGGAGAGAGGGATCCAAGCCCTCATCAACTCACTGAGTCCTTACTGGCCTTGCTGCATCAGTTAGCTGAACACGTGCATACCCTAGGTGAGTAGTCCTGAGCGGAGAGAGGGATCCAAGCCCTCATCAACTCACTGAGTCCTTACTGGCCTTGCTGCATCAGTTGGCTGAACACGTGCATACCCTAGGTGAGTAGTCCTGAGCGGAGAGAGGGATCCAAGCCCTCATCAACTCACTGATTCCTTACTGGCCTTGCTGCATCAGTTGGCTGAACACGTGCATACCCTAGGTGAGTAGTCCTGAGCGGAGAGAGGGATCCAAGCCCTCATCAACTCACTGAGTCCTTACTGGCCTTGCTGCATCAGTTGGCTGAACACGTGCATACCCTAGGTAAGTAGTCCTGAGCGGAGAGAGGGATCCAAGCCCTCATCAACTCACTGAGTCCTCACTGGCCTTGCTGCATCAGTTGGCTGAACACGTGCATACCCTAGGTGAGTAGTCCTGAGCGGAGAGAGGGATCCAAGCCCTCATCAACTCACTGAGTCCTTACTGGCCTTGCTGCATCAGTTGGCTGAACACGTGCATACCCTAGGTGAGTAGTCCTGAGCGGAGAGAGGGATCCAAGCCCTCATCAACTCACTGAGTCCTTACTGGCCTTGCTGTATCAGTTGGCTGAACACGTGCAAACCCTAGGTAAGTAGTCCTGAGCGGAGAGAGGGATCCAAGCCCTCATCAACTCACTGAGTCCTTACTGGCCTTGCTGCATCAGTTAGCTGAACACGTGCATACCCTAGGTGAGTAGTCCTGAGCGGAGTGAGGGATCCAAGCCCTCATCAACTCACTGAGTCCTTACTGGCCTTGCTGCATCAGTTGGCTGAACACATGCATACGCTAGGTGAGTAATCCCGAGTGGAGAGAGGGATGCAAGCCCTCGTCGACTCACGGTGTCCTCACTGGCCTTGTTGCATCAGTTGGCTGAACACTTGCATATGCTAAGTGAGTAAGCCCGAGTAGAGAGAGGGATTCAAGCCGTCATAAACTCACCCTGCCCTCGCTGGACTTGATGCATCAGTTGGCTGAAAATGTACCTATACATATGTACGCTAGGTAAATAATCCTGAGAAGAGAGGGAATCAAACCCTCATGAACTCACCGTGTCCTGGCCACCGTATCGTTGGCCTTATAATATCAGTTAACTGAACCACTGTCAAGTCTCCTCCTATTTGTGCCAACTTATCCGGTCCTGTAACAATCGATCGATCCAGGTCAATATTGGTAATGTCATTGACCGATCTGAGTGCTGGTCAATCCACGCTCCCTTTTCCTTCTCTCGCCATAGTTATCTGAACACGGGCGATTAATTCTGAGCATGGGAGTTAGATTCAAAATCGACCGTCGTTTTAAATTCAATAACGCAAGAACTAATGAACGGTTCTGGATAAGGCACTCGGACAGTCTAATCCAGGTGTGGGCCATTTACTAATCCAGGTGTGGGCCATTTACTAATCCAGGTGTGGGCCATTTACTTCTGAGTAATCCAGGTGTGGGCCATTTACTAATCCAGGTGTGGGCCATTTACTTCTGAGTAATCCAGGTGTGGGCCATTTACTTCTGAGTAATCCAGGTGTGGGCCATTTACTAATCCAGGTGTGGGCCATTTACTTCTGAGTAATCCAGGTGTGGGCCATTTACTTCTGAGTAATCCAGGTGTGGGCCATTTACTAATCCAGGTGTGGGCCATTTACTTCTGAGTAATCCAGGTGTGGGCCATTTACTTCTGAGTAATCCAGGTGTGGGCCATTTACTAATCCAGGTGTGGGCCATTTACTTCTGAGTAATCCAGGTGTGGGCCATTTACTTCTGAGTAATCCAGGTGTGGGCCATTTACTAATCCAGGTGTGGGCCATTTACTTCTGAGTAATCCAGGTGTGGGCCATTTACTTCTGAGTAATCCAGGTGTGGGCCATTTACTAATCCAGGTGTGGGCCATTTACTTCTGAGTAATCCAGGTGTGGGCCATTTACTTCTGAGTAATCCAGGTGTGGGCCATTTACTAATCCAGGTGTGGCCATTTACTTCTGAGTAACAAATGCTTTGACTTGTTTGGTTCACATACATCAATATAATATAATAATAAAAATATAATACATTGAAAATTTATAAAATCTCGTAATAAACAAAACATGGCGTCATTTCCTCCCACACGAGGTGGCAGAGGCATTACAACGTTACCAAGTGCTGTACACTCCTGTAATTGGCGCAACACTGTTCTAGAAAGTGGAATGTTACTGTATAACTTAATTGTGTTTGCTGTTGGAGTGTCTTTATAATAAATAAATAAGTTGTACAGTCTTCATCACAAGTTGAGTCTGCATGTTACTGAATAGAATATTGCCAAGACAAAACTGACAGGCGCCATCTTTCCCGTCATACAAAACACTAAGGTACAGTCCGCGCCAAATTTATTTGGCCCTAACTACGCTTTTAGTGTCGTGTGCGTATTTTTCACGCGGGACGCGGGGCGTTATACTGACAGCAACCGCATGCGGGGCAATCCCGTAGCAAATCACGCGTGCGTGGCGAAACCAGCATGACACGAAAGAGGCCTTAGCGAGGGTAAGGGGTAACCTCTCTTTCTCGCATATGGTAAGGTGTGGTGTGAGAGAGAGTTAGAGGTTACTTACCTTTCCCTCGCTCAGAGCAAAATAACCTTGGCGCGAACTGTACCATCATAGTAAGGTTTCGTGCAATTTTCGCCACGGCCTTTTTCTCTTTAAATATAAATAAAGACACTGTAACAACAAGAGAAACAACTTTCTGGAAAATGCCCCCGCTCTCTCGGCCGACGCAGCAGAGCAGCATAAAACTAACAGAAGTGCGAGTCGAAGGCCGAGTCATGCGCTACACATCTTTATATTATTTCTATAGTTTAGAGATCATTGCGGGCCGATTTTCCGCATCTCGACGTCTTCAACGTTGCGCCTACTTTGCGTGACGTGGGTTGGGGGCGTTACTCCTGCCAACCCAGCTCCTGTAGGAAGCCTAGCAAACCCTTAATGTTGCCGTCGACTTCCTGGAGCGACGAGGTGTGTTTCCCGGTAGATGGCCACGCCGGAACATTCCAGCTCCATGCAGGCTCTGCACAGGGGGCTGTCCGTGACACCTAGCGTGTATAAGTGTTTCTTAAGCAAAGCGTGTTCAGTTATCTCTCCGGTTACCAAGCGTAGCTTACGCGGTCTGATCATCGGGAGGGCCTGTCTGGCTTGCTTGCAGGTGTTCAAGGTTGACCAATAACGTTGGTGAGTAACCTTTGTGTGCTATCTTAGTGGCTTCCTCAACCAGCTGAATGGCAGTGGTATTATGAGTTCTGGTCGCTCCAGCGTCTGTTCCGAACCCAACCTTGCCAGTGCGTCGGCTGCGTCGTTGCCGCGCGAGCCACTGTGTCCCTTTATCCACTGCAGGGTAACAGTACATTGGTTACAGACCTCTGACACGGCTTGGTGACACTCGTCTATAAGCTCAGAGCTGGTGGTGTTGCTTGCCCTATAGGGCATGCAGAACTGTATATATGGTCGGGTAGTATGCGTATAGGGAAATCCTTCATAATCTTACGGCATCTAAGAAGTTTGAGGTCGACGCATTTATAATTTAATTGTTTTTTTAGGTCCCGCGCTCACCACAGAACCAGCGTATACGCGGGCGGCGAGTCAGATCCTGGGAGCTCAAGATAGGGATGCAGTTATGCTGTCTATCTATATGCGTGAGTAGGACTTTAACTCGAGTTACTAATGAAAAATAATAAAATAGAATTGTTACAAACGTATGGTTAGTATCAAAAGATCAAGAAGACAAATGTCAAACATACCTTTTTGTTTTGTCCAGTGCTGGGCAAACACCTCTTCTTTAATCCTGACGGTCACGTGTTAACCGCACCAGCGAGAGCCCTTCCCTCATCATCATCTTGTGAAGTACCCCTCTGCAGGGATGTAGACTCTCAGGCTTTCCTTCTTGTGTAGGGGGATAAAACTACATCTTAGAAGTCCTGATTAAAATCATATTTTAACAGACTTCGAAAAAGAAAGATTTTCTTAGTTTGGTTGTATTATTTATGTACCGATTTGTAAATCATTTAAGCATATAATTGAAAGGCTGAAATTTCAGTTTGGTCCAATTTTTTTAAATTAGAAATCGGTCTATAAGTTTGTTTTGTTGTTGTCCCGTTTTCTTGTCTACATACGACAATTGCATCCCGCCCGGAAGGAAGAAATAGGGCTTTAAGTCAGTTTCTAACTTGGTCAGTTATCTTGCATTATACTTGATATTTGCAGGCAAAGTATTAGCTCAGTTGAACTCGCAACTGAGAAGCAAAAGCGAGCAGTATCCGGACGCGCTAAAGGCGATATTCCTGCTGAATAACATCAATCATTTGCTATTGGTAAGACCTCTGTTATAACTACTTGTATAGCTGCTATTTTAATGTAAAAAGGAATAATGGCAACTTACGTCGCATACGACCGGGCTTCTGCAAGTATTACCAGACAAACCAAATATTTTATTAGTATGGAACACGTAGTAGTTTGCAAATGTAGCCATCATTTATTTTCTACATTAAATTGCCAATCTGTGTTTGTATCACCGCAGATACAGCGCCACGCTTTCTCTCGAAGGTCTGGTAGACGCGACTGATCGACCACTCTAATTAGTCGAACTGATTGAACTTTATTTATTAGCACATTTGTAATACAATAAACATAAACATATACACAGGCACATACATTGCTCCTGGCCCCGCACTAGGATACCCTGTGTCGTGAGAACCAGAAACAGCGTCACACGCATATAAACATCCAAAACCTCGGGTTTTTTTTGTATCCCCAGCCGAGGATCGAACCCGGGACCTCTCGTATGGTAGGCAAAGCCACAACCGCTGCGCCACAGAGGTCGTCAATGATACTCCGATAGCTTTAGTGACTCGATCTAAGCATTCAAAGGCAAACTAAGACCAAATTGGAGATTGATAAGGGCAATTTGGCTGGGCTGGACCTTTTCTGTACCAGTGTACCATCAGCGAAGCGGATGTTGAGCGAGCGGTTCTTTGAGCCCACATAATATTCTTAACTAGACATTCTGTTGCGGTAATGAATGAATGAATGAATGAATGAATGAATGAATGAATACTTTATTGCACAAAACAAACATACAGAGATATACAAAGAAAGATATATGTACAAGAGGCGCGCTTATCTCTATAAAAGAGATTTCTACCAGCAAACCCAGATAGGAAAGGAAAGTGGATTGTGAGAGTTGAGATTGCACAACAAAATTATTCATACACAATAATAATATAAGTAGGTACATATACCTAATACTACTACTACACCTAATTTATATAATATTATATACATACATACATATCATACACATACAAGTTATATACATACATAAAATACATATACAAATTATATATACATACTATGGAAGAGAGAGGTAATGATCTTTCAAGCGAATCTTAAAAACGTTAAGTGACGGACTGTCCCTGATGGCACTGGGGAGCTTGTTCCAGAGCCTGATAGCACTGATCCTGAATCCTTGCCCATATGCGACTGAGTTGTGTTGAGGAGTTGCAAGCAGCGACCGAGTGTTTGATCTCCGAGACCTATCCGAAGAAAGAAACTCAAACCGATCACGCAGGAAGCTGGGGTAGCGAGGGTTGTGCAGAATATTGAAGAGTAGAATGAGAACATGGGTATCCCGGCGAAGACGAATTGGAAGCCACTGCAGTTCCCTACGACACTGGGAGACATGGTCATACTTACGCAGCCCGAAGACAAACCGAATCCCGAGATTTTGAAGTCGCTCGAGTTTGTTCAGTTGCTCTTCGTTCGCGCTGATCCAGCTGACATCTGCGTAATCAATGAGAGGAAGGAGAAGAGACTGGGCCAGAGTAATTTTAGTATGACGAGGCAGAAAGTTTTGAAGGCGCCTGAGGGAGTGAAATGTGGCAAAGACTCGTCTACTAACTTCGCAGACGTGAGCAGACCATGAAAGCTGATTGTCAAAGATAACTCCTAGATTTTTTGCCTTAGTACTGTACGGAATTATGGTTCCATCATAAGTTACAGGAACAAGAGGCAGATGCTGTAAAACACTATGGGAGTGTCTGGAGCCGACAATCATGGCTTGCGACTTACTGGGATTGACAAGTAGTCCATGAGACAGAGCCCAGCCCCTGATGTTCTCGAGATCGTCATTTAATGCACCCACAGAAGAAATCATATCACTTGGAGAGAAATGGCGGTAGATTTGCAGATCATCGGCATAAAGATGGTAAGAAGAAGAAATGGCATCCGAAATGGAATTGATGAAGACGGAGAAAAGAAGAGGGGAAAGGATACCACCCTGAGGAACTCCAGAAGAAAGGTCGCACCACTCCGTGGAAGTCTCCTCGGACCTAATACGCTGCTGACGACCTCTCAGGTAGGAGCCGAACCAGCTGGCAGCGGCCGAGCAGACATTCAGGGACTTCAGTATCTCAACGAGGATGTCAAAATCAACACAGTTAAAGGCACTGCTAAAGTCTAGTAACGCTAACACAGTGATCTGCTTGATATCCATTGCTGATTCAATGTCATCGGTCACTTTAAGTGTAGTGTATGCACACCTGAACCCTACTTACATCTATAAATAGCCTCTTTATTATGATTCATGACTCAATATACAACTGTCTTTCGAACATGTGACTGCCTCATTCCACACCTAATAGGCCGATCCTTACATGGCGACCGTGCCAGGCCAGCCTACCTCTCGCGAGGTAGTGCTGTGCCGAATGGCGATTAAATAAATTCAAATAATATTTAAATAATACTTGAAGAACTTGGAAACGAGAAATATAACGAAGATAAATATATAGAGAAAAAGAACGGGATGACCTATGAAGAGATTAGCGGATTGCAGCCAGAAGAAGACGGATAAATAGAAGAAAGAAGATAATTATAGAAGAAAGAATATATTTACACAAGAAGAGAAAAGAAAATATTACAGAAGATTTGTGCTGCCGGGTGCCGGGCGATTTCCTAAGCCTGATGATGTGGAAGCAGGGCGCTGGGCGTAACCGTACGGGTCAAGTGAGGCGCAGCTGGGAGATGTACGGTTCCCAGGATGTGCTGACTCCGAGCGAGCTGCGTGCGACACGGGCGATGACGTCGTGGCGTCAATGTGTTTTTTGGACAATGGGTTTTATTATACGTATGACATGTAAGTAAATTAAATTATTTGTCGATTAGTATATTTAAGTTTTGGCTAGATTTTGTATTGTCAAAGGGTTGACGATACGATCAATATTAATATAATTATTTTTCCAAATGAAGATTGCATGAAGTAACTAAAATAGTATTATGATGAATGGCATAGAACGAAAAGTTAGTAGTACAGTATAGTCAGCAAGAGAAGTGTGAATGAACGATTGATATTATTTTTTAGGAATGGAGATATTTTTGAAAGCCGAAAAGTAAATAAGTTAGACACGAGTTATTTGGGATGAGATGATTTGACAGTATTTTTTTATTTTTTTTTTTTTGAGGAGATTTTGAAAAATCTGGGAATAATGTGATAAAAAGTGTGAAGTATGAAGTTGAAAGTTTTGTTATTTTTTTGTTTTATAACCGCTAGTATTTTTTTTATATTGCATCATAATTCTGATTTACTCCAAATGTACAATCAAGTACATAAATGATTCAGTTGTTCATTTGACTTGGTAACAGTCAAAGTTATTCAAAAGTTAAGTATAGAAATTCAATCCAGTGTTCGCAGGCGAACCAAATATGGACATGCTACACTGCAGAAGAAACCAAATTAGATTAGAACATAACACATGTTTTGATTACAGAGAAACAGAATTGTTATTATAATAATTAGTAGTTCATGTTACCGCAGTGCGACTTGTATAGAGCGAAAGATTTTAGTTTCATGCGACTAATATGGAAGATACATAAAAGGTGATGGATGATTGATAGCGAGTTTAGGGTACCGCAGAGAGATTAAGTATGAAACCATTTTCAAGTTATAATACGGAATGAATTTGAATAGTATGGGATGTATAAATTTCATATTGTGTATGTATGTACAAAATATTTAGTATGCAAAAGAAGTTCAGCTTTAATCACAGATATACTTAAAAAAAAAAAAAACGTACGACGGAACCACTAACGTTAGTTTATCATAAAAGTTTGTTTAGAAATTGTACTTGCATTTATTTTACAGATTGCATTCGAGTTTATTAATAGAATTATAGTCTGACCAGCGGATATGGTCACTTCGGATTCGGATACTTCATAAAAGTGAGAAAATATTGGTTGATAGTGAGAGTTGAAAAGTATGAAAATGAAATGGAACGAAAAGTTAACCACTGATGTGAAGATTTATTTAATATTTGCAAGTTTTAAGTTATGTTATGTGAGTACGTATTACCTAAGAAAGTTATATTTTTGTTTGGATTTGGGAATGTAGATTATTGTTGTCGTTAGGAATAAAAAGTATGAATTTGAGAGAAGGTATGGAATGTGCAGGATAGGTTACTCTAGGCCACAGAGTAAGTTAGTTGGGAACACTTCGTTTGTTAAGTTTTCGAGAAAAGTTGGACTGATCATCCAATCTTTACAGAATATCTTAAAACTCGAAGGATTCGTATTGATTGAGTATAAGTTATGTTTTTAGTATGGTACGTAACTATTGGCGAGTCCGATATGTTATTGTATTTTCATCAAAGTCTCAAAGGTACAAGGTACAAGGCACGAATCCTTCCTCTTCGATCATGATGTGAACGAGTTTCCTTCGTGAGAAAGTTGGATATCGATGACCTAATAAGCTCGCGAGCAGGCTCAGGCAGGTAGACCTGGAGCCAGGTACTATTAGTCTATGTATTTAAGTATTATTATAAAAAGTACCTTATAAAGTAAATACCAGTGTGTATAAAAAGTACCTATAAATGTGCACTCACTACATGTGAATATTAAGGGTCCGGATCCCGATAATTAAAGTACCTATATGAAGTGATAAGGAGATTATAATAAAGACTTTGTTTGAAAGAGATTGTTTATGAAAAGAAAAGTACATTTTGATGGGTTTTGAAAAGATGGTTATTATATTATGTTTATGTAGAGTGTTTTTTGGATAAGAAAGTAATAATGAGATTTATGACAAATATAAAAATGGTATTTACTAGATATATGAAAAAAAAGAAGTTTGAATAAAACATAGACAAAGAGTTATTTGTTAGTGTTGTAGTTAGTAATTTTGAGAGTATGATAGTAAATTAGAAGTATTGTTTTTGTTATTGAGAGCATGTACTTAAGTAGAGATTAAAGTCTGTTTTTGTTGTCTGGTATGCAAGTAAGAAAATGAATGAGTTTAAATATTGCTGAAAGAGAAAGCAAAAATAAATAAATGTTATTGTCGCCAACCCTACCCCTAAAACAGATAGATATTTTAGTTTCGTGTATTTACTTGTGTATGTACTTATTCGTTTATTTCGTGTATTCAAAATTAGTTTTAGAAAATACATAACCTGATGTTCTTATGTAATCATTATCAATGTACTTTAATGAAGTTGTTTAAAAATAGGTGTTAAAAAGGGGTGAGAAATAGTAATAAATGGTTATAGTTGATTTTGATAGTATTGAAAAAATTGTATCCAGCAAACAAAAATATAAAAGGTTTTCATTTGTTATATTTTTTACAGATTTTAAATTTTCAATTGATATTTTACACAGGTGATTTATTTTATTGTTATTTTTACAGAAATTAGTTACTTATTAGATTGTTGTTTTGATGTTATTAGATCTAAATTGTTAAATGTCATAAAAATTATATGCATATTTTTTACTTTCAAAAAAGGGGGAAGGTGTAGTGTATGCACACCTGAACCCTACTTACATCTATAAATAGCCTCTTTATTATGATTCATGACTCAATATACAACTGTCTTTCGAACATGTGACTGCCTCATTCCACACCTAATAGGCCGATCCTTACATAAGTAAGGCCGAGACGGTACTATGTCCCGGCCTGAATCCGGACTGGAATTGATTCAACAGCCTGTTAGAGGAAAGATAGGAGGAGAGTTGAGTGTGGACAATCGATTCAAGGACTTTGGAAAGGAAAGGCAGGATAGATATTGGACGATAATCTTTAAATGAAGATGGATTTGAGGTTTTGGGAAGAGGGATAACTAACGCCTTTTTCCACACATTAGGAAAAGAACACTGAGATAGAGAGAAGTTAACAATGTGTGTAATGGCAGGTAGGAGGAAATCAAGGATGCTGTTTATCATTCTCGAGCAGATACTGTCGTCACCTACAGCTTTTGAGGAGATGGCAAGCACCGCCTTCTTAACCGTGTCAATTTCGACAAGACTGAAGTCGAATGGAGTGGTGGTGGGAGATGGCTTGGAGCGCAGAGAATGCAGGGTGGCATTTTTAACAGAGGGATTCATTACAACAGGAGGGTCGGAGAAGAAACTATTAAGACCATTGAGATCGACATCACCAACCAATTGATTCTGGGACTTGCCAACACCAAGGGTTCTAAGGAACTTCCACACTTGAGCCGGGGTATAATTTTCGATGCACTCATAGATATGGCGGCGCTTGGCAGCGCGACACATATGGTTGCACCGATTGCGGAGACATTTGAAGGCAGCAAAGTTCTCATCAGTGGGGTCCTTTTTGTAGAAGCTTTTGGCTCTGTTCTTCTTTGCCATCAATCGCTTAATGGGATCAGAGAGCCAGGGCGCAGGGAGATGTTTTACTCGAACCTTTTTTACTGGTGCGTGCTTGTCGTAGAGTCCCAGAATAATTGTGTTGAAGTGGAGAATCTTGTCGTCAACGGTCTCACTAGTGATGACAGGCGACCAATCAATCGAGGCGGCATCAGACTTTAGGACAGTAGGGTCTATACCCCTAAAACTACGTGCAAAAATGAATTTACCTCTGCTTTTAGGAGGCCTAACCTTGTACGATAGATACACTAGGTCATGGAAAGAGAAAGGAGAGTTAAATTGACCATGGGCAGCAACTTTGTCTACATTAGAGGTTATCATGATATCGAGAAGAGATGGAGTGCAATGGGGCTGAAAATGAGTAGCGTTGAGAGGAAGAATATGCAAATTGAAAGAATTGATAATGGCCTGAAGTTGGGCAGAGCGAGAGTCATTCTTAATAAGACAAGTATTAAAATCGCCGAGGGTGAGAGTGTTATCATAAAGAGGAGTCAGCTCATTGAGCAGAGACTCGAATGTATCGAAGTAATCAATGTGAAGAGAGGGACTGTAGAGAACACCGAGCAGAACTTTATTATGGTGAAGACAGATTTCAAGAAAAAGATGTTCTGCCGACTCAGAGTACACATTCGGGGAAGCACTTACAACTCTACAAGGAATGTCGGAGCGGAGGTAAATGGCTACACCACCACCTGCCTTCCCAACTCTGTCGTTCCGATAGAGCCGGAAATCAGGCAATGAGTACATGGTGGATGGTAGGGACGGTTTGAGAAACGATTCTGATATATGAATTCCATCCACATGTTTGCCACTAAACGCCTCAAGTAGGTCCAGGTAACTGGAGTGGATGCTCTGGGCATTTATATGAACGAGGTTAAGATTATTTTCCAGGCCACCAAAGACAGTCGAGAGTTTGGCCGATAACGATTCCTCCACAATGGAGGTGTCGTTCGCCATATTTGTATAATCATCGCTTGATGAACATGATAAGATACAGTTGTCAAAAATATTACGTATGCTATCCATATATAATAGTTTAAAATATAATATTAATACTTATAAATACAAATATATATGCTTTGATTTTACTTAATTATAAATATAAAAAATATCTACTATCTTAATCACACCAAGTTACTTGCCTGAACCAGTCCTACACTGGGTCTGCTTGGAGAGGAATAACCTAGTTACATAGATGGAGAATTAACAGTAACACAATTTTCGAGACAAATACGTAATGCTGGGTCATAACATAATCTTAACTTATAATCATCATTATCAAACACAAAACAAAATATATGCATGACAAAAATTCAATGTTATGCAAAAATGGAGAAAAAAAAAAAAGACAAATGTGTTCTGTGGACAAGTTTGTGTCAACAACAGATTGACAGATGATGACATTATGAATAAAATTTTAACAGACCATGAAGCGAAAAAATATAATTTAACTTTGAGAATCGAGGGTTGTAAGAAGAAAAGTACAAAAATTCATACCCACGCGAAAATAGAATCGACTTGTGTGTAACCCGACCAAAATGCGAAGTGCGGTGAGGAGACCGCGTCGCCGACGAATCATTTCTTGATTGCAGTCACCTCAGCCTTCTTGACGCCGGCGCCGGGACGACGTTTGGGTATTGGGGCAGGTGGCGCTGCAGCAGGAGCACCAGCCGCCGCTGGCTTCCGCGCAGGAGCGTCCTTGCCCCTGGGCTCAGTGGCAGAAGATGGAAACTTGTCCATCAACTCCTGCAGCTCCATCATCGACTCGACCTTTTGCCTGCACTTGTTTGGGAGCAACAGGACGATCCTTCCTTCCGATGACCAACAGTTCCGCATGCCGAAGTGCTTCCTGCCAGCTGCAAATACCTCATGTCTCGGCTTAGTCAGGAATTCTGACAAAGATATGCCTGTCCCTTTCAATACAGTCTTGCCTTTCCAGGCTTCTGACCGGGACTTGAAGGACATAAACCTGACAAGCAATGGACGAGGTTTTGATGCCTTGCTCTTTGACCCAAGCCTATGGGCGACACCAACATCCAAAGCGCACTGTGGTGGCAACTTCATTTGGTTGCGCAACACTGCCCGAACAGTTTCATCAGCCTCCTCATCACCTACCTCCGGCACTCCATGCAAGAGAAGGATCTTGCGCCGTGATGCCTGCTCCAGACGGTCTTGTCCTACCAGCAACAGCTCCATTTGGCCGCGCACCAAGTCCAAGGCACCCCACACAAAGGCCTTGAAATCCGTAAATTCCTGGGCAATGGTGCTGATCTCTTGTGGGTTACTTGACAGTGACATTGTGGCTTTCTCCTTGAGATCCTTCTCATATGCTGCCATCTGGGTATTAAAAGTGGCCTTGATCTGCTCCATCTTCTTGTCGAGCATTGTGTATAAATCCATGACTGTGTTCTAGTGATGAATTGAGGTGAGATGTTGAGATGTAAATTATTGACCCAGTGTAAGGGGGGGTTCAGGCCTAGTTTATAATGAAAATTATTTCCATTAATTAAGGATTTAGATTTTTAAATTAAATTATTTACAGACACACAATTTTTTGTTGTTTACTTTAGGCTACCCTCCTCCAACAAGGTGTGGTAATTAATACCAATTCGTCAATAGTTTGGGCGAGGTTAATAATGCATTGCTTAGTGCCTTCTAGTTTTAATTAATATGTAACTTCTATCTATTTATTTATTTATTTATTGATCTTAAAAAAAAAAAAAAATCGGTGAGAACCTATTAGAGAAGAACCTATTAGAGAATTTTATGTGTTATATGTTGTAACCCTACTACTGGTGCGTCGCGAGCTACAGCGCCGTGAGGACGTGCGTACATTTCTCAGTGACACATTTTTTAAAAATTGGTGTTAGTAAATTTGTGATTGGTCCAGTTCTGAATTTTTAATTCCTTGTCACACTTGTGTGCCTCTTATGGACTAGCTCTTCCCACTGGGCGGTCCTAGAGCGAGATAGTTGGACTCCGTGTGCTGAGCCGAGGTCGAAGATCGGCTATTCGTCTTTGGCCTCGCTGAGGATCGAACCTGTGCACCGCGTGTGCGAGGAGGGTGTGCTACCGCTCGGCCAATCAGGGTGATCATCGGTGCGCCGAATCTGCGTCTCACTATCGGCGCATGCGCCTGCCTACGAGTGCTACGCAAGCGTGCTACGCAGGCGTGCTACGCGCGCTACGCCGCGGCAACGTCATCGCCTACGTGATACGCGTGTCTGCCTCCTTGGGTGTGTTGCTCGTACTGTTGTCTTCGTCTGTGCCACAAAAATGTCCAGAGTACAGCGCTCTCCACCACTAACGCCGACAGCGGCTTCCCCTTTACAGCTGCCAAAGTCTCCAATGTCGGCGTCAGAGCCAGACCTGGCGCAAATTAAGAAGCAGCAGCTGGATGGCGGCAGCATCACCATACGCCATAAGCGGCCGCGACACGGTGACGACGATAACGCCGAACCACTGCAAGCGCTACTGCTGGAGGTACGGTTGCTAAGGGCGGAAATGCAGGACACGCGCGACGAAATGCGGGAATTCAGGCGCGAAACACAAGAATTCCGCTCCGCCCTCGGAGCCTGCGACCAGCGCATTGTTGCGGTGGAGCGGCGGATCCACGACATCGAGAAGAGGGTAGCCGATGCCGTGGTGTCTTCGGACACGAAGATGTTAGAGGAGGCCATCACCAACCTCCAGCTGGAGCTCAATGATAGGGACCAGGACATGTTGGCGAACGACGTCGAGTTCACCAAAGTAGAGGAAGTGAGCGGCGAGAACCCGGTGCACCTGGTGTCGCTACTCGCGGTTAAGCTGGGAGTGACGGTGGAGGAACGCGACGTGGTGAGCGCGGTACGGGTTGGCGCGCCCGCCGTCGCTGGCGAGGGGCACAGGCACCGGCCGCTGGTGGTGCGCCTGGCGCGGCGCGCGACGCGAGATGCGCTGCTGCGCGCGGCGCGCGTTCGCCGAACCGCTACTACCACCGACCTGGGACTACCCGGTAAGCCGCAGAAGTTTTACGTGAATGAGCGACTTACTAAGCTGAACCGGGTACTTTTTGCCAAGGCGCGGGAGCAGGCCCAAGTTCACGGATGGAGATGGGTGTGGACGAGAGATGGGCGCGTCCTGGCCCGACGTGCCGAGGGTCAGCCATATCACCGCATCCGCAGAGAATTGGACATAAAAAATATTTTTGCGGGTGTTAGTTTTAGTTCGCCAAAAGCCTGATATTGAAGAGTTTTATGTTATGTTATGTCAAGTTAAGTCGACCTATCGTGATCAACTTGTTTTATTCGTATATACGCTGTTTACGTTGCCTATTTCATGTCCAGTATATAATTGCCCCTTTGAGTGTTTTTCATACTTTTCAGTTATTTGTGCTATCGTTAGTAGCTTTATTTTTATAGAAAGGTCGTGGTGTGTCGCTTTTGTTGGTATCAGAGCGAGTGTTGTTTACGCGGCCGGACCGGTTTGCGTTGTGTGCCTGCAATCGAATATTTATGTTGTACGAAAACTACTCATTACTATGTCAGCCCCCAAAGTTATCATTAATTGCATTATTATTCTTATAATATGTATCTCTTACCTTCTATTTTATGCACCTTTAACATATGTATTATACCACCGCTATGCCTAGCACAAAGCCGTTTCGTGTTAGTCTATTTAATGCTGGCTCACTGAATACTGGTCACGACGAATTCATAGTAACTATGTCCAACCTGTCTCCTGACTTAGCGGCAATAAATGAGACCTGGCTTCATGAGGGCCAAGAGGGCTGCGCACCCGTCGTGCCTGGTTATCGTCTGCGTCACACCCCGCGTGCGCGCGGTGGTGGCGTCGGCTTCTATGTGAAGCGCGGCGTCGCGGCCCGGCTCTGCCCGCTCCCCCCCGCGCCCGCGGATACCCCCGCCGCTGCGGTTGAGCAGATGTTTATGCGAGTCAACTTCGGGGGAAAAAAACTTTTAATCGGCACGGCTTACCGGCCACGCTGGGTTGGCGCTGTCACTTTCTTTGATGCGATTACAGACTCGTTGACTTCTATGACTGATTACGATAGTGTCTTACTGTTAGGTGACTTTAACATTAACGTGGCTGACAATCGCGACCCAAATTTTTCCCGGTTGACGGAGTTTTTGACATCACTGAAATTGACACAAATTGTGGACCGACCGACCCATTTCACAGACCACAGTGAGACGACTATTGACTTGATATGTACTGACGCGCGGATTCGTGGGACCGACGTTCATCACATACCAGACCTAGGCCGGCATGCGTTCCTTACCGTCGACCTCGACGTTAAAAAGAAAAAGCCTCAACCTAGGTATGTGACATATCGATCCATAACTGACATAGATCGCGATCAATTTGATAAAGACCGAGACTCATTAGACTGGGATAGTATTTTACTACTGGACAACGTGGACGATATGGTACAACTTTTTACTCGACTTTTAACAGACCTATTTGACCGACACGCGCCCATACGGACTATAGTTGTGAGGGATGCTCCTAAACCATGGCTCACGAACAACGTGCGTTTGATGATGCGCCTACGAGACGAAGCACATAGGAAGTACAAGGCTACAAGGCTAGAAGGGCACAGAAAGTACTACCTAGAGTTAATACACCTGGTGCTGTCTGCCTTGTATCATGAAAAATGTGCTTTTTTCGAGGCGCACGTAAATCGTTGCTGTTCCGACCCGAGACGTTTGTGGAAGACCCTCAAGCGAACAGTTCTGCCGGGCAAGCGGAATGCGGAGCTACCCTCACACTATAACGACCCTGACATGATTAATGACCACTTTCTAAATGTTCCAGGAAAACCCGACGTGACTATGTCACAGCTTACTTACTTTGAGTTTAACCGACACCATAGGGCTACTAACTTCACTCTAAATACATTGACTTCTTTGGCTGTATCGAAGATCCTGATGAAAATCAAGACAAGTGCTACCGGACTCGACTATATTAACATCGACATGCTGCTATTGACCATGCCGCGGACACTACCGATCTTGACTGACATGGTTAATCGCAGCATACTGACCAACACTTTCCCGACTGACTGGAAAACTGCAAAGGTTACCCCACTCCCTAAAATTCCTAATCCCGTTCATATCTCCGATCTCCGTCCCATCAGTATCCTTCCCTGTCTCTCCAAGATAATAGAGAGGGCAGTATGTGCTCAGCTGTCGGGGTATCTGGAGGGAAATGGCATACTACCGGAATTGCAGTCAGGCTTCAGGAAGGGTAGAGAGACTTCAACAGCCCTTATTGACGTAGTGGACAACATCCTGTCAGAGCTTGACCAAGGTAGAAGCACAATTCTGGTGTTGCTAGATTTCTCCCGAGCTTTCGACTGTCTGAGCGCGCCCCTCTTATTATCGAAAATGTCTTATTATGGTTTTGACAGTACCACGGTGAAGTGGTTTGACAGCTACCTCTCGGGCCGTGCGCAGGTTATTGGATTGGAAAAAAGCGATGGTACTATGTTGTTTTCCTCGATAAAGCGCTTAACAAGGGGTGTGCCTCAAGGGTCGATATTAGGCCCCCTTTTGTTTATTCTTTAAACAGCAGAGATAGTTTCTGTCGTGGAGAGCAGCATGTGCCATCTCTACGCAGATGATACCCAGCTTTATATATCATCCGTCCCTTCCGACATCAACACTGCAGTCCAGTCCATAAATAACGATCTAGAGCGGGTGGCGTCATGGTCAGAGAGGAGCTGTCTAGTGCTAAACCCTAGAAAATCTAAGTACATGATCCTTGGTACAAAATGTCAGATCCATAATACTGTCCAAGCCCTAGCCCTCAATGATATAGCTATCAGGGGCGACCCAGTGGAAAGGGTCGTAGAAGCAAAAAATCTTGGGTTGTTGATGGACGGTGAGCTTCGATTCGAAAATCATATCAGAAACGTAGTCAGCAATTGTTTCTACCGCCTTAAGATTCTTTATAATATACGTGATTACCTTAGCACTGATTTGCGTGTCAGGCTAAGTGAATCATTGATATTATCTAGATTAAACTACTGTGATGTCGTATATGGTAGTTGTATACTTGGTCGGTCGAAAAGGTTAATTCAACGTGTGCAAAACGCATGTATACGTTTTTGTTTTAAAATCCCTCCTAGATCCCATATCACCCCATACTTGGATGCAGCTAAACTTCTGAACATGGAAGCTCGTCGGCATTTACACCTAGCCAAACTACTCTTTGGTGTAATACACACGCAAACCCCACCCTACTTGTACACCAAGATAAAATGGGCGACCAGGCAACGTGGCGTGCACAAGCATAGAATACTTACACCGGCGCATCGAACGGCGACTTTCCGCTGGAGTTTCAGATTTGCGGCATCTAAGTGTTGAAATGATATTCCCCCTCCAGTCCGTGAAGCGGCTAGTAGGTGTGCCTTTGGGCGGAAACTCAGGGCACATTTGCTAGATCAGCAGAGACTACTCCTCCCCTCCGTACCAACCTCACGCCGCAATAAGACTTGAGTCTGTGGTCGCTCATTGTCAGTGGGACCGAAAACCCAACACTTAACTTTAATGAAAAGAGGGATTGAAAAGCGCGGGCCATGTTTATTTATTTAACTTTTTGTATGTGTCATATATAACAGCCATATCTATATTTACCATTATTGTTACCTATTTTTTATATATTCTTTATATTTATGTATTTATGGATTGTACCACGCCGCGTCTGGGGCGCTCGCGAGGTAACACTTGGCGCTGACTGAAAATCAGCGTTGAAGGCCTGGCCTTCAACATAATGCTGAGTCAGACGCCATTTATAATGACAGTGACACACCACGGCTGTCATTTCATTTTATATCATGTGTCATTGCAACTATTTATCTCTGTGTTTTGTTTCTTTGTTGTAATTGTAGTGTGTTCACTGTCTTTATAATAAATGTTTCTTTCTTTCTTTCTTTAAAATTTTATAATTTTTAGTAGGGTTACAACGTATATATTTAAAATATTTTTATTTTATTTTAATGTCTTAGGAAAACCAAGGTTCCTAAGACAATAAAATAAAATAAAAATTAACGAAACGAGACATGTATGCCAGGATCGTAGCAAGTGGAGGGTTTCTCTACCTACCCCCCTTCCGGGAAAATAGCATATGTTATGTTTATATGCGTTTATTTTTGGCTGCAGTTTCAACCCAAATCAACTAAATGTTCACGAAAAATTTCACACCTTATTTTCTACTAAACTACATGGGTTCGCCAAGCTCCGCGTCGGCTCCGGGTTGTACTATAAAGTTGTGACATAACAAACCTATCTTTAGTATTCGGAGAGAAAGTGACCTGTAGCAACCAATAAAGTGCTGTGAAACTACACGGGAACACTACATTTGGTGAACATTTAACATATAGGTATTTGGAAATCGAAACTAACATTGGTAAACAATATATTTGTTGTATTTTTTTTTAAACTTTTCTCACCAGTTAATTAAATAATTCTGCATCTTCTATCGTAGGACCTTCGTCCCGACCAGGGTAGCAACTTACTTTCGGTCCTCTCGCTAGCCGAACCCGACTGTGAGGCCAACTACACAGACATGCTGCAGGAGTACAGACGGAACTACTTGCAGAGGTGAACTATCCTTCATTCAGTATCAAGTTAGGGTCCAAACAGTATTAGGTCAGCAGTAGCAATAGTAACCTATCCAACTTCGTGACGATAGCACTCAAACTTCTAAATATCGAAGATAATAATCATGTTATCTTTTTATGAAATGAAAAAACACATCCATTCATTCAACTTGTGCACTTAGCGCGCATCACTTACACACATGTGATGTTAAGATTCAGAACAGAACTCTTAATAATTTTGTAATTATTTATTCCTGCACATTATTTATTATATGTGGTATTTCTACTAGTTAAACAAAACCTATATATATTTTATCTACACACGTATCATAAACCCTCTTTACTGCGTACAAAAACCGCACCATACGATCAGCATAATGTTAAACTACTTGGTAAAAACTCATTCCTTATCTGAAAAATTACACATTATGACCATAGTGTGTAATTTTTCTACATATTATGACATTCAAATTTCGAACGCTGACGCCCGCCTGCGTGAAGTTGTTACTACAGAACAAGCTAAACAACTGCAGAGCCACAATGCCGGTCAAACATGCGGTTCCTGAACACATCAAAGAGAGCTTATGATATGTGTGTAGATAAACTAGTGTATGTAACTGTAAATAATTAGGCATTCAAACTGTCGAGTGATATTATTATGAAACGAGCCGAACTCGAGTTTTAATGCCTTCCATTATGTAGCAGTCACATAAACTACTATAAGAGATCTAAAAATCAATCTGCTGGAGTTGCTTCGCCCTCCTTCTCCCACAGTGGTCCAATTAGAGCAGAGGCAAAAAATATTTTTTCTAAACATATTTTAACATTTACAGAAAATAACTCGTGGTCACACCGTTTTGCTACACTGGTGTGACTACGAGTAATTTCTTTTACTCGTGGTTACACTACTCTGAAAAGGATCGTACTTGAAAGATTCATAGAGAGTTAATGAAGTGCTCGAGTCGATAGATAAGGTCGATTCTAGTACTTTCATACTCCATGGTAGATACATACTCCTTGTACTTAGGTATATTATTGGCACTTGATTAGTCAGATTCTGTGATTCTCAGTCAGATTGTTATTGTTTACGGTACATTGATATATTTCGGATATATTACGGTATTTTTATTATTACTGAAAATGGGAACAAGAATTAAAAGAAAACGTGGTGAAGTCCTTTTAAGCGATGGATACCAATACCATAAACACAAAGTTTATGCAAACCAAACCATTATATGGTTTTGTAGTCAACGCCGAAAACTAAAATGTACGGGTTCGGTAACGGTCACTGCCAAGGTAAGAAGCAGTTCAACAGCTACCTTCTTCACTTTCGCATTCATAGCACTTCTTTGTCATATTAAGATTAGTGGTATTCTCCGAATACGAACTCGCGAGGGTTCGGTGAAGTCATGTCCGATCAATCTTAATGGAATTTGGTATATGGGTAGTATTGGGTAGGTATTCGCTCGCTCGTTTAATAAAACATCTAGCTACTAGTAACTCACCGTTTTTTTTCAGGATGATCAAATTTTAAAACATGTCGACCATATCGAGGAGTGTATGCCGAATCACGCTAAAAATGAGTTAGCGATGTCTATAGTCCATATGAAGGACGAAGCCAGTACTTCATCGGATTCTATGCCTGTTATCTACAAAAATAATGTAAAATCTCTATATGACAAAGGCATTCACTTAGTCACTGATGTACCTCCGTTTAGCAGTGTAAAGTGCAGCTTATATTCTGCGAGGAATCGCACACTGCAAATGGACAAAACTGTTTTTAAAAAGCCGAGCGATGTGAAAGTTCCTGCACCATTTGAAAATTTCAAAGTGGCTGATTATGACTACGAGGATACCAGAATATTGGTATTTTGTTCAGATGAGGCCAAACAGTTATTAGGAGAAGTGAAAGAATGTTTTTGCGACGGCACGTTCAAAAGTGCACCCAAACCATTTTATCAGCTATTTATTATTTACGGTGATTTAGGAAGTTCATCGGCAACAACTAATGTTGTTCCTCTTTTTTTCGTCCTAATGAGTGACAAAAAAGAAAGTACGTACTCGGCGTTGTTTGATGTGTTGCATGCCAGATTTCCCGAATGGAAACTGGAAAAGATCCACCTAGACTTCGAAGTAGCAACTTCAAATGCTCTAAGAATAATTTTCCCAAACATCAAAATTAAAAAGTGCTACTACCATTTTACGAATAGTTTATGGCGCAAAGCTAAATCTCTAGGCATAAAAACAAAGCTTTATCGCCGCATAGTAGGTTTGTGCACTGCTCTCCCACTGTTGCCCGAGAGCCATGTCAAAGGGGGTTGGGATTATATACAATTGCAATGTGCTGATCTAAAAAACAATAAAATTAACACTTTTATTGCTTACATGAAGAGAACGTGGCTTAAAAGTGATACGTGCATCAGAGAGTGGTGTGTCAGCAACGAGCGCCATCGCACTAATAATGTCGCAGAAAGCTACAATTCTGTAATAAACAGAAAAATTAACAAGAGTTATGTCACAATAAATAAATTACTCCATGTTTTACGGGATGATATAACAGTAGACCTGACTAATAATAGAACAGCTAATTTCAGCTTAAAAGAACGAAAACACTCGGAAATAGAAAAAGACAATGTTATTTTGAATACACAGATGCAGCTTCTTCATAATCAAATAACTATTGGCCATTTTTTGGAAATATTACGTTAGTTTTGAATGATACCTATTTTTCATCTTAAATATAATAGTAATTGTTTCCCGACACTAGCAGGGTGACCACGAGTCTTTTATTTTAATCATTTACTGTTGATCACACCACACAGTGTAACCACGAGTAAAAGAAATTACTCGTAGTCACACCAGTGTAGCAAAACGGTGTGACCACGAGTCCGAGGTCAGAATTTTGAACTTGAATTCGAATCTTGACTTGTTGTGTAAGAGCACAACAAATCAATCAAATATTCTGTTGCACAAAACAGACCTAACTGTGGTTCTGTGAGAACAGTAGACCTCCCGAGCCCTTATAACCATTAGAACTTTGATGATCGATGATGAGTCAGTCAGTGACAAAATGACGGAAGATGTAGTGTTATGCTACTTACATGTCATTTTCCAGTATGTTCAGCTGGATACTTGCTGAGCTGTATAGCTGTATATTTTGTTTCATTTATTTTCATAGGACCCTGTAACGTTTTAAACCATAAGAACACATTAACAAATCATTTTCGCTTTGTATTTTCACACTATCAGCACTTCTAAATCGATAGCGAAGGGGTTTACCTTTGGTGACCTTGTATTTGGCTTTCTCCGAAACTCTGCAATCTCGGGCTTCGTGCGCGCTGGTGCGCTACCCTTTTATCTTTCGCTGTTATGTAATTTTGGCTATGTGAACTTGTTGATTTTTCTATTACGAGCCTGAAACCAAAATCTGACATTTATTGTTGTTGTTTATCTGGTTGTCATGGCAATGTCCATTCAAACAAGTTAGCGGTCTGATATGTTTGCTTCAATACTTTTACAAAAATACTTTTTCTCTCTTGGCCACTCACAAAAATTGCTTTTAATTTAAATAATTTTTAGAACTCTCCAAAAAGGGTATAAGAGCGGAACATTGCTGAAATTCTGGAGTCTCACTTCAGCTCTCAAGCAAGGAGCATCACCTAAAGGCCTTATCCCGGGGTCACACTGCCCCGGGATCCTGCGAGCCGCTACCGATAGGCCGCCGGCCACACTCTCCAACTGCAACTCCTACATCGCCCACCAGTGCCTCCACTGACCGGTTCACCAGACGTCTACTGCTTCATCGGCCTCCTACTCTCCGTGTTCTCCACTTCCTTTTTTTATCTAGACATCTGTATTTTTATAAAACCTGTCTCATTTCATCCACCCTCATCTTCCTATCATTTTTCTAAAGTCATTGTATATAGCCCTAATAAACTGTCATTTCAAAATTTTATCCTGGTTGTTTTCTGTTAGGTTCTGGTTAGGTTAATATCTTTACACGACAAAGTTTGAACGGCTGTCGTCTCTAATCTCAGATCTAGAATCAGAATCTAGATTAGAGACGGCGGCCGTTGGTTGCAACACAGAATATTTGATTGATTTGTTATTTTGAACCAGTGTTCAAAATAACTGAATTTTGAGAATTTGCCCAGTTAAATTGTGGCCCATTAGTCAAAGAAAATTCAGGTGTCTAGCTTTATTGACAACATAGTTACCCCGCTTCCCCCTCCAGTCCCCCCTTTTAGATTTTTCCGCCTATCAAATTCGATTGAAATCCGTCGTTAAATAAGGCTACAGCAAACTTCGCCCCTATAATCAAAAATCGACTAAAAAAAAAAAAAAACAAGGAACTTGTGCTAATTTGCGTCAAAATCGGTTGACAAATGCGACCCGTAGGCGAGTGTTGGTCATTCGCCCGCTCGGTCAATAATATCTAGGGGCCTTTACCCGAATTGGAATTAGATTGAGCCATACTCCACCATGCTGGCTCAGTAGGGGTTGATGGAGGATTACTACTACTACTAACAAGTAGCGATAGTAGCCGGGACTACAGCTTAACTTAACGTGTTATCCGAAACTCGGAACGTCCGCTAATGTACTTAAATTTACTTATCATGTTAATACGTGGTCAGTACCGGATTAGAACCTGCATCTCCTGCGTCAGAAGCAAGCGTGAAACCACTAAAACTTGATACTTCATGTCCCATCCCTCGTATTGATTGCCCACCTAGTCTTTTTAAAATCATTATGAGATCGTACTGATTATCATCTAATCTGCCATCGTGTTTGTCGTCAGCTGGAACAAGCTGATCTCTCACACGTCGCTGGAAGAGCCTCTACAAGCCGGCAAGCTGCGAGACAAGGACAGGCAGATACTGAAGGACAAGTTCGCGGTGAGTGAATGAACGAATTATTGTCGACACAAGGTTGAAACACAATAAGGTTTAGAAACTTGTATTGAATAAAAGGCAGGATAACTACCAGAATATACTGAAGGGAAAATAATGAATTGACGACCTCTGTTGCGCTGCGACTGTGGCTTTGCATACCAAGAGAGGGGCCAGGTTCGATCCCCGGCTAGGGATACAGGAAAAATATTCTCAGGTCTTGGATGTATGTGTTTGAGGTTCCCACGATACAGGGATCCTAGTGTGGGGCCAGAAGCAATGTGTGTGCCTGTATTTAAATGTTTAATCTTTATTCCAGTTACTTTATAACCCTAAACAAGGTTGATAAAATCAACAGCAATTCTTCTTCATTTCCTCTCCCTGAACCAAGTAGACGCAGTTACCCGGCTATAGCAGCATTAAGCAGTCTATTGTTACTTGGACTGTTATTTCCATGAATTTAATTACTAGTACAAAACAAAAAAAACAGCGTCACCCCTTTTCCCATACCGGGTGGCAGAGGGCACCATTGTGCTCTGGTTTAGTCAGATATTTAATACTCCATTTGCGTGATAGGGGGCTAGCCTATCGCCGCCGCTATGGAGAAGAGTTTCAAGATGTTTTCCACGGCCTTACCTCCTAACCTACCTCATTTTGACCGCCCCTGTCGGCTCTGGCCGACAACTGACAGTCGTGCGCCACGTCGGCTAACACAATTTTTATTTTTAAAGAGACCTTATCTCGTATGAATTAAGTTGTATGTTGCATAGTTTAGCAAAAACATTTTTAACAACAATTTACTTCTTTAACTTAAGTCCCTGAAAGACTGTTTCGCTCGGTGTATTGTCCAGTTAAGCCATGCATGAATCTCTTTCAGCCCCCCACGCAGTTTGACAGACGGTACACCTTTCTGGTCGCTGATAGCTTCCAACACATACAGCTGAACCGATTACGATATATTTTAAATTACAGTCCTTCAACCGGGAGTTCGACGAGTGCACAAAGTCCCAGCGCGGCTACGCAGTCCCTGACCCGGTGTTACGCGAGTCGCTCAAACGTGACAACAAGGAGGCCATCCTGCCGCCGTACACCAACCTCTATGAGCAGTACGGCTCGCTGCCCTTCTCGAAAAACCCAGAGAAATACGTCAAGTATAGTCCGCTGCAGGTAACAACTGTTTCTTATTTACGACAAATAAAGTCCGCTTCAGGTAGAACTGTTCCTTACCTACGTCAAAGATAGTCCGCTGCAGAAAACACTCTGTACCTTCAAATATGGACAGAATCTTAGGGCCGTCACACGAAGCGGTGCGTCACACCGCACGAAACAGGGTGGCGGGGGGGGGGGGGTCGCCCATACAATTTCCGCACCGCAGCGGCACACAACGTATTTTTAAAGCGCTAGAAGCGTGCCTACGTCATAGCTTCAACAGCGCGTTGTAATGTCAGAATCGCGTACCATTTGCGTATTGTATCGATGTAAATGCGGGTCGTTGTCGCGTTAAAACACGCCGTGTGCAGCCTTATGGACCTCCACTTACTACGAGCAAGGCATTCATCTCTGACTTCTTCAACGTTCACAAATCTCCTCATACTCGTAATTTCGTTGGTAACTTAGCGGTCGGTGTTGGCCAGACAGACTGATTTGTCTAAGCACACAGAATCTGGCGTGTAATCTGAAATCAACTATTTTTTTATGTTTTCAGATTAGTACAAAACTGGATGGCTATTTCGACGAAAGTGCTTAGAGAAACTAAGGAATCATTTATTTATCACAGCAGATACGTTTTATATGCAATACAGTATGTTATCGAGTATTAATCCAGTTATAGGCATAGGTACTTTTATTAAATAATATATTGAAATTACTCACTTTTTTAATTCATTTTCACATTTACCTTGACTTCTATTTATATAATATATATAGGTAGCTATGTAGGCGGTTGAGTGATGATGCTAGCCAATAACACGATAAATCACTGATAACTTTGTATTATTTATTTGAACACATAGACCTATTGTTTATGTACAGAATGATGCGGATAGCGTAGACACGGATGTTATTTATCACAAGGAAGAAAGTAAAGTTCAAAGAGATAGCAGGCGAAAGCAAAATAAGCAAATAAAATAGATCGCGAAGCAATAGCGAGTGGAGCGCAAGCGTACAAGTGACACAGGCTTCACGTCTGAGGTTAGAATCCGACTGGCGGGCGGGCGGCGATCGGCGACGGCGGCGCGCGCGCATCTAGGCTGCTCCTAGTGACGTCAACGACGAACAATAGGACCAGCTATACAGATGATCGCGCGCGGGTTCGCTTGTTAATTAAATAATATTTGTGAAAGTACAACAGAGTGGTGTATGAGATGAATGAATGTATTAGTGTGAGTTAATAGAATACGTAAATAAGTAAGAAATGAATTATAATAAATGTTATGTACAGTATAAATAAATTATTACGATAAACTACATATAAGGTTAAAATATAACGAGTCACCTACATCACTCCCCTCCAGAGACCGGCTAAGGGCGATAAAAATCTGGGAAATGAACTCTCCGACCTGAACGCGTAGTCCTAATGGGAGTGTCCTGTGACCGTGATTGTAGGGGCGGAGGTGGGGGGTGAGTGTCTGGCGGTACGGGGTCATATCGCGGTTGGGACAAATTGTCGTCTAGTATAAAGGCTGGTTTTAATCGGTCTATGCTCACTACGACGTCTTTGTTCCGCACACGTATCTTAAAAGTCTTTGCGCCTCTCTTAAGTACCTCGAATGGCCCAACGTAAGCTGGTTGAAATGAACCGCGTAACACTTCTTCCCTAAGAAATACGTGACTGCAGCTGGCTAAATCCTTAAACACGAAGGCTTTACGAGTGTTGGAATGGTGCTGAGGTGGGACTGGTCGTATGCGCTCGGCGAAGGACCTCATACGGGCTGAGAAATCGGTGATGTCGGTGGTGTAACCTGGGACGTTATGACCAAAAAATTCACCCGGTAGACGTAGGGGTTCACCGTACACCAGCTCTGCCGATGATACCTGAAGGTCTTCTTTTACAGCGCTCCTAATGCCTAAAAGTACCAGTGGCAATGACTCTGTCCAGTTGGCGTCGGCGTGACAGGTAATCGCTGCCTTCAACTGCCGATGAAATCTCTCCACCAAGCCATTACACTGTGGGTGATAAGCTGTTGTCCTACGGTGGTCGAAACCTATGGACCTTGACAGCTGCTCGAACAAAGCTGATGAAAATTGGGCCCCACGATCGGTAACGATCTCTTTGGGACAACCGTATCTGGATACCCAACAGCTGACAAACGCTTTGGCTACAGTTTCAGCGGTGATATCAATAATAGGTACAGCTTCCGGCCATCGCGTGAAGCGATCGACGGCTGTGAGGCAATACCTATAGCCACCAGCGGACGGTAGTGGACCGATCAGGTCTAAATGGACGTGTTGGAAACGCGCTGAAGGTAAGTCGTTTGTACCTAACGGTGAAGCAACGTGTCTGGTTACCTTCGTGCGCTGGCAGATCAAACACGCCTTAGCCCATTCACGGCAGTTTTTCCGTAATAGTGGCCAAACGAATCGTTGAGCAACGAGTTTGGCGGTGGCGTTGGCACCGGGGTGGCTAAGAGAGTGCAGACAGTCGTAAATCTGCTTACGCAGTTGTTTGGGAACGAAAGGCCTGGGTGTCGGTGTACTGACGTCGCAGTACAACATGGAACGACTCCCAGGTATGTTCATTTTGGTAAGACGAAGTGAAGTGTCACCTTTAAGATACTCAACGAGCTCTGGGTCTTGGTCTTGGAGATTGGCCATCACTTCGAGATCGACAGGCGACTGCAGTTCTTCTACGCGCGACAGTGTATCGGCAACCAAGTTGTCTTTGCCGGCAATGAAGACAATGTCTGTGGTGAATTGCGAGATGAAGTCGAGATGTCTATACTGTCGTGGAGAGCAGTTAATTTTCCGTTCATGAAAAGCGTAACATAACGGTTTATGGTCAGTATAGATGGTGAAGTTGTGGGCCTCTAGCATATGCCTGAAATATTTAATACTCTCATAGATGGCAAGGAGCTCGCGGTCATATGGTGAGTAATTTGTTTGTGTTGGGCTCAACTTGCGAGAGAAAAATGCAAGGGGCTGCCAGTCTCCCTCCTTCAGCTGCTGTAGGACTCCACCTATCGCCGTATCGGAGGCGTCAGTGACCAGTCCTAACTTAGCTGACGAGTCGGGGTGTGCCAAAAGAGCTGCATCACATAAGCTCTTCTTACAAGCTTCGAATGCTTTGAGGGAATCCCCTTCTATATTGACTGGATGGGAAGCTTTGACCGACCCTGTAAGCAAGCCATTGAGCGGCGCTTGAATTTGGGCGGCGTTTGGCAGAAATCGCCTGTAAAAATTCACCATCCCCAAGAATCGTCGGAGTTCTCGGACGGTTTTTGGGGGCGTGAACTCAGCAATGGCCTGTACCTTGCTTTCCAGTGGTTTAGTGCCCTTTTCGGAGATTGAATAGCCTAGAAACGTGATCTCTGACATCCCGAAGACACACTTGGCCGTGTTGACAAGTACACCATAGCTGCGCATGCGTTCGAAAAGCTGGTGCAAGTGGTCTTCGTGCTCCTGTGGCGTTTTGCTGAAAATCAAGAAATCGTCGAGATACGGGTAGCAAAAGTCGAGACCACGAGTTAGTCCGTCGACAAACCTTTGAAAGGTTTGTGCCGCATTCCTAAGACCAAACGTCATGAAAGGAAATTCATAAAGTCCGAATGGTGTGGTTATAGCTGTCTTGGGTATGTCCTGTTCAGTAACAGGGATTTGGTTGTAGGCTTTAACCAAATCTACCACTGAAAATATAGTACAACCGGACAGACAGTGCGAAAAATCTTGTATATGTCTAACTGGGTATTGGTCAGGTATGGTACGTGCATTTAATTGCCTATAATCGCCACACGGGCGCCACCCGTGATCCTTCTTAGAAACAAGGTGGAGAGGCGACGACCAGGGACTGCCAGACGGACGTGCTGTCCCGTTAGTTATCATAGTTTCGAATTCTTGTTTCGCGATTTTTAACTTATCCGGGGCAAGACGGCGTGGGGAACATGATACAGGTGGACCCGGTGTAGTGCGTATGTGGTGTGTAGTGTTGTGTTTTGCAATACCCGGAGTACCAGCAGGACGTGTTATTTCCGGATATTCTGACAAAATTTTATTATACCTACCGTCACCACCAGTCGATACCTTTACGCTTAGCACAAGCGTGCTATTTATATCTAAACAGGCTACCGAACTGACATTGGTGAGGCCATCGATAACTTTTTGTTCGCTGACGTCGATTATAAGGCGGTAATGCGTTAAAAAATCTACACCTATGATTGCTTTTGTGACGTCAGCGATCACGAAGCGCCACGGAAAGTTGCGGCGTAGGCCTAAATTCAAATTAAGGTGAATATAGCCATACGTATCGATAGCCGAGCCATTGGCAGCAGTAAGTTGGTAAGTAGTTTTACAACGGCGCTCACGAAAAGCAGATACAGGGTAAACACAAATGTCACTTCCGGTGTCTATGAGGAACTGTGTCTGTGTAATACGGTCCGTGATGAATAGGCGACCTGTGGTTAGGTTGTGGCAGTCGGTCGTCGCCATCACTGACTGCTCGGCACATTTCCCGGTTTGTAGTCACAGGGCTTGATACACTGACGCGCCTTGGATCCATATTTCGAGTGGTACCAGCAGATCGGGTACCTCTGGTAATTGGAAGTGGAACGGCGTGATGAGGAACGGCTGCGCTGGTCTCCACCTCGGCGCTCGATGCTGCGGGAGCGGTGCTGTGACTGCGTAGTAAGGGCGCTCACTTGTCGCGTCAACTCAGCTAATTGCCGCGTTAATTCCTCAATAGCTGATCCTGCTGCTGACGATGATGATGTGGTTGCTGCCACCTGCTGCGATGGTGCTGCGATGTCATAGACGCGGTCGGCGAGTTCGGCGAGTGCGTCAATAGCTAACGTCGGCTGCGATGCGACGGTTGGCTGTAGCGAGGTAGGTAGCCGGCTGGTCCAGATGGTCCGCATGAAGTCTGAAGGGATGTCGGGTCCGGCCAGGTGCTGCAGGTGCCGCAGGAACTGCGACGGCTTGCGGGTCCCGAGCTGCTCGTGAGTCAGCAGCTGCTTCACCTTGTTCTCCTTGGACACCGACAGCCGCTTGATGAGCTCGGCCTTCAGCTTGGAGTAGTCGGGAGGGCCAGTAAGAACATCCTCAATCTCTGCAGCATACTGGCGGTCGAGAGTGGCCAATATGTGGTAAAATTTGGTAGCTTCATCTGTTACCTTCATAATTGTGAATTGCCCTTCCACCTGCGCGAACCATATCGCTGGCTTTTCGGGCCAGAATGGCGGTATCTTTAGGTGGAGTGGAGCTGGAGTCGCCGTCAGTGTGGAACAGGCGACCTTCATCTTCTGGTCTGGGGGCGACGACGCCATCTTGATAGGATGCCCCCCGCCGCCACGAGGCAAGACATTCACATTCCTTTGTGAATCTTCCGAGTCAGGTCCGCTCGAATCATCTGAGCTCATCGTGTTCTTTAATCGGGGTCACCAGTATAGGTAGCTATGTAGGCGGTTGAGTGATGATGCTAGCCAATAACACGATAAATCACTGATAACTTTTTATTATTTATTTGAACACATAGACCTATTGTTTATGTACAGAATGATGCGGATAGCGTAGACACGGATGTTATTTATCACAAGGAAGAAAGTAAAGTTCAAAGAGATAGCAGGCGAAAGCAAAATAAGCAAATAAAATAGATCGCGAAGCAATAGCGAGTGGAGCGCAAGCGTACAAGTGACACAGGCTTCACGTCTGAGGTTAGAATCCGACTGGCGGGCGGGCGGCGATCGGCGACGGCGGCGCGCGCGCATCTAGGCTGCTCCTAGTGACGTCAACGACGAACAATAGGACCAGCTATACAGATGATCGCGCGCGGGTTCGCTTGTTAATTAAATAATATTTGTGAAAGTACAACAGAGTGGTGTATGAGATGAATGAATGTATTAGTGTGAGTTAATAGAATACGTAAATAAGTAAGAAATGAATTATAATAAATGTTATGTACAGTATAAATAAATTATTACGATAAACTACATATAAGGTTAAAATATAACGAGTCACCTACAATATACATGATGGCTATATGAGATTATGATGCTTAAATACTGTCGATATAACTCAACAAACTCTAGCTCACAAACGTCATTTAGCAGAAAGAGATGCAAATTCCTACTGTTTGATTGACCATCCGTTCATGACAGTTTAACGAACGATGAAACACTGTATGCTATTATTACTACCGATTCTTCTTTTTCTTGTTGTTCTTCTTAGGCCACTGTAACAAAAAACATAAAATAAAATCTAGATTATGATAATAACTTGTCTATATCAACTCACTATATTTTGAATTTCGTTAAAAGTTAATTAAAAATACATCATTCAAAAAACTACATTTTACTCGTATTAATGAATACGTAACAGTTTTCAAAATGTAAATATAGTGAAATGACATAGTCATTCTACGCATAGAGATCTAGTAGGATTCACCAAGACTTGTGTTATTGAGGGGACATAATCTGATGAAGATGGAAGATTAATTCTAAGACTGTAATGTAAGATCATTTTGAACCTAGGAATTATTAGCATTAATGAATGAGTTATAATTGAATGCCATTTGTGCCCTGTGGTAACTAGATCTTCGACATACAATATTGTTAATATCCAAATATCTATCAAGGAAACTGAATTTAAAGCAGGACGTTGTACAGTCAGTGAGAACGCAAGATACTCAAATATATCCTGAACAACCAGAAATATCTATAAAGCAAAACTGTCAAAGAGATGTCTACATCCAAGTTGACGCAGATAATGTTACAGTATGAAAAAAATAGCATGGTGCTTGACGGGTGTCAGTCTTAGCCTGTTAGTGAATTGAATTGCTAACAATTGCTAACAGCTACAACTAATTGTAGCTTAAAACATGGATGAATCAAATGAATCGATACACTCTTCAAACATTTGTTAATTGGACGCAGTAAATTTGGATAGATTTTCATTCTTTTTTCAATTTCGATTATTTCCGATTGTTTCGATAACATCCCTAGTGTTCAAAAGTGGATTTTATGAACTGTCATAATTTTGACAGTGTATATATTTATGTTTATGATTTGAGAGCTATCATATATTGCCCATATAAATAACCCCTAGTGTTTAAATGTGGATTTTATGAACTGTAACATAATTTTGACAGTGTATATATTATGATTGTTTATGGATCTATCATATATTGCCCATATATATATATATATATATATATATATATATATATATATATATATGATGCTAAATTTACTGTATGTACCACAGAGCTTAAAATGAGTACAGCGATTGTCGGGCATTTTTAACAATTTAAACTTTGCAATTACTGTACTACAAACTTGACTGAGACGGCGTCTTTACTTCAATATCTTACGAAAGATATTTCAGACAGACAGGCGACTTTAATTATCGCTTTGGCCGCCGGGTGAAGGTAAAGTTTGTGGTACTATAAGTCTGAGACTGTAGGTATGTGCGAGAGGTCCCGGGTTCGAATCACGGTCTTGCATGTTTACATGTTTGTGACGTCGCTGTTTCTGGGTCCCACGACACGGTTTTTGTAGCGTGGGAGCAGAAGCAATGTAGATGCCTGTCCTAAATTAATTGGACTCGATTTTTGCCACAGATCAACTTTTTGCAGAGGGCATTATTGTAGTGAAAACTTTACCAAAACTTTTGCTTTTATGGCGTTTCTGTACCAAAGTACCCTGAAAAAAGAAGCACTGAAGCTTCGAAAAGGGACACACTTCTGAGACATTAAAAGCATTTATCCAAAAGTTGTTAAGTACCAAGTCTTTGTAGAGTTTGTTTCGTCGAAATGATTTATAAAAAGGTGTCAATGTAATGAAAATTTTGACAATTGGGTAATAAATTAACAACCTGTATTTTACAGTGAGGACTATGATCATACCTTTATTTACCAATGGAGCATATCCTGAATAATTGATTTTGAAAATGTACTAAATAGATCCATGTTTACCCTTTTGACCGCCATACACCAAATACAAAATGTGTCACTCCACCGCTAAACAAACATGCCATGATATGCAAAATGTAACTTAATTCATACTTGACAGTCTCATGTGTCGGCTGTGGCCGTCAGTGGCACGACGTTCAGTTGTCGGCCAGAGCCGACTGTGACGGTCAAAAGGTTAAAATAACAAAGTTATGCTGCTGCGAATCTGTTGCCCATATACGCAGGTGGGGTTAGTAAGAAAGTTCGCACGTCAAAAAATGGTATGGAATTTACCTAAATATCTTCAAGCGGCCATGGGCGTTTTTTTTTATAAATGGCTCGAATGTTGGTATACTTATTTTTTAAATCTTGATTTCAATCTTAGTAAAAGTGTAAGCTCAATAACACGAGTGGACATTCAAATTGTCATTCAGGAAATGCTCATTGGATTTTTGTCAAATTCTTCACGCTGCGACCCACGTAGGAGCTGCAACAGAATGACGGACGGACGGACGGACGGACGGACAGACTTGTAAACAGTATTCTAACATTTCTGGATACCTTGGAAGTCGCTGCATAGCCGCTCACCGCATCCAGCTAACAACAACGGATACAGAAGACAATTTCAGCAACAGTCGGATATTATGAGGTTGCCAATCTTTGCTACGTCTACTTACACAGTTTGTCGACAGGAGCAAAGTTCAAGGTTGAACTTTACCTGTCTCTCCTAAACGACTACAACAGAGCAATGCAGACTTGGCGGGACTTGAACCCACAAGGTCTGTGACCCATTTAATAAAGCAAAAGATACAATTTCACAAGTCTAAACAGGGACTCTTCGGCGGTTTTAGAGTAATCGGACAAGAGACACGACTATGAGTTAAAATCCTTGTTTTGCTTCGAAAAGGGAAGTGAGATTATAGCATAGTACTGCGTTTTTACACTATCATTGAGTGACCAGGGCGCACTTACGCGTTTGATACAAATTATCCATTGCATTTGTTTTTCCGTTACAGGCGATTGTTCTCAGGGTGCCAATTGTTTCGTTTCACCTAACGCTAGGGTGAGTCGATGGGCATACGCATATTTCTATGGACGCACTAACCTTTCGGGGCACTTGGTAACAGTTTTTTGAGAAGCGTTACTGCGTTTTTGGCACTGTCGTGTGAACTAATTATTGTGGCAGATGCAATGCGTTAAGCCGGGTACTCGTTAGCAGGCTGTAACCGTAACCGACTATTTCAGTAATTTCTCCCTTCGCCTTTATGTTGGTAGTAATGAAGTCAGTGTAGCATTTGAAAAATGTTTTACCCAAAGAACTCATTCTGTAATTGTTTTCCTGTGTTTCCGATTCTCATAGATAATTTCGTATTTTGAGGTTGTAGCTACTGGTACCTTATTTTTTTTTAAAGCGAGGAATTAGAGTCTGGTAGCCGGATATTGCATTTCCCCATTTTGGACAGTTGTGCTCTTCAGCCTTGACGGCGAAGGGACAATCTTTTTGAAAGGCACTTTTACTTGGTAACGAATCGTGTAACGGTTACAGTACCGGTTTTATTCATCGTGTGCAGTTTTCTGTCGGAACGTTAAGAGGCCATTGGCGAAATCCGGTAGGTAGAGATAAACCACGATAACATGGCGCGCCCCTCCACTACTCGCCGGCGAGACAGCGAGTGTACTTACGACGCGAGTGAGCGTGACGCGAGCTGAAGGAGTAATGGAGGGACGCGCCCTGTTATCGTAGTTTATCTCTAACCACTTTCACTAACATGGCACGTCTAGACTTGTTAAATTGTAATTTGTTGCTTTATGAAACAAGACACTGGTTGCAGCAAAACGGTGGATGCAGCAGGAGAAGGAATAGCTGTTGGGATTTGAACCCACGAAGTCTGGTTTCCGGTTTGTCTGTTATAGTTCCAGCTCAGAATGGGCTGACGGGTTCATGATCAAACCGAGATAGGCATGTTTGCAATAAAATTACTTTGTGCCCACAAAAAGGGCATGATTTAGGAGTTATCAGTTAGTAAATTAATAATAGATTGTTACATGAATTGTTGCTTCATCGATAAACTGCCGATTTATATTTAACTTTCGCCTTTTACTGGTGGTATGGAATCACTCAAATGAGCTTCTGCTACCCACAGGGGCATTTGTGTGACATGTCTAGACAGACGGACGGATTAACTTTTCCGATTCTTTATCACCATAAATAGTAGTTTTGCGTTCTGTACACGTAGCAACGTTGAGCTTCCTGTTGCGGCAACCGGCAACTCTCGACTAGCTATTTAACAATGATATTATTTTGAAAATCTAGTTCTTTACAGTATCAGAACCAGCGCCTCACCATCTCTAGCTTTCTGGTGAGTTTATTTACAGGAGCCTTTTTGTTGCTGCAACTGGCAATAATTTTAAAATGTAAACAGTTAAGTAAATTGTAGTTGCTATGTGTGCAGAGCGCCATCGAGCAAGTGAGCACCAGTCGCGCGCAGAAGGTTTGCTGATGCAATAGAAGAGTTTGCGCCAAGTTTCTTTGGCCCTGAGCGACCTGTCACCTCTCTCTGCCACCACACCTTACGGGTCGGTTAACTAAAGCTGGCACGTTCAACACATTTACACGTTGCGCTTGTGTAGTGTCTGTGAATAAGTGCGTGTGACGTTGCACTGCATGGACATCAAGAATAGTCTGTGTGTCTCTCTCGCGCGCAGTCGAACTTATGAGTATGAAGGTGACGGTTATTGTTTTTCTTTTGCTAATGCTTATAAATGTAGAGTGATCTTTTTTGCATTCGTGTCACGTGTCAATCGACGCGCGTTATTGTGCTTGTTTACCTATTTCGAGGTTAGAATAAAATGTCTTCAGAAAGAATTGGCTCCGGAATATATAAGCATTAGTATGACATTGCATAAGTATGCGTACTGTGAACGTGCCAGCTTTAGTTAACTGACCTGTACCCTATGCGAGAAAGAGAGGTGACAGCTCACACTATACTCAAACATGTCGCGGCCTATAACTAGACACCGACAAACCTTCCGCGCTTCACATTGCAAGATATTATCTACGATAACATGGCGCGTCCCTCCACTGCTCGCCGGCGGGACAGCGAGCTTACTTGCGACGCGAGTGAGCGTGACAGCGTGCCTGTCGAGTAGTGGCGGGGCGCGCCATGTTATCGTGGTTGATGTGCGTGCCACGTGGTCGCCGGGTGCAGGATGCAGTACCTTGATGGCCTGGGGCGGCATCTTGGACCGCGCTGGAGGCTTCCTGGTCGCCCCGCGCTGCACGTGCGGGGGGTGCGGCGTGAACGCGAGGGGAAGCAACTTCTTGTTTCTGCGAAGGAAAAACCTCGGGTCCGTGACAGCTCTGAGAGTGTATCATCTATTTCCGAAAAGGAAATTAGCTGTGACCACTTGTTGAACTCATTTCAGACAATCACTAGCCACTGTTTTGGATTAATTTTTCATTAATCGCCTGTTACCAATCTTTTAGAAACTGGGGGCCAGCTGTCGTAAGCGCACACTTGACGCGCTGGGCCGAGTGAACAAAGGAAAGTATAACATTATATTTGTAAATTAATCTGTAAAGTCAAAAATATTGCATTTCCTTCCATGGCAGGTGATATTTTTCTTTATTCCTCAATGTTTTTAAACTAGAAAAAAAGCTGCGATCATTTTATTAGCATGGGTTTTTGATATGCATATATTTTAGTGACTTATGTAATGATATAAACAGTGAGTGGATATGTTTTTGACACACTACGTTCACTCTGCTCGTCCAAAGTATCGCAGTTGACCCAACTCGGCTGAGCGAAGTGCCAGCGAACCTCTCACACCGACAAAGTGTCCTAGCTTGCCCAACACGGTTGAGGAAAATGCCAGTGAGCCTCTCACACCGACAAAGTGTCCTAGCTTGCCCAACACGGTTGAGGAAAATGCCAGTGAGCCTCTCATACCGGAAAACAAACATTTATATACAAGTACACTGCTTCTGACCCCACACTAGGATACTCTATGTCGGAACCTACCAGTCGCAGCTCGCCCAATATGGTTGAGGGCAGCGCCAGCGTGCCTCTCACACTGGAAATAAGTCCTAGTTTTCCCAATTCTTCACTACTTTCGCAAGTATCAAAAACAGCTCCACCCATTCCAATCACTGCTTACGACCAAATGCAAACGATGAGTGGTGGCGCTAAAGTTATCGGAGCGAGAAGAGTGACAGCTTCAATTTGAGTGTCCGTTAACCTGTGAGTTGTCGGTTGTATTGTATGTGGGCCTTCCACGTTCAACTTACTTGTGTATCGGTAGTAACTCGTCTGTGAGAGTTGGCGCGGTGCGTAGACACTTGGCTTCGTCTGTCTCGGCTAGTCGAGTCATGTCGAACTGTAACAAAACACGTACTGTGATTGCCCTTGAAAAACAAGTGCAAGAGTCAGACTCACACACGAAAAACACTAAAACAACATCTGCGTTTTCCTTGTTGCCATTTAATATTTAAAAAAGTTGCTGTAGCCGAACAGAAATACAGATTTAGTGGGAATTACTAACCACTACTATATATGTATTACAGTTCAGCAGATAGACACCACTGACTGACATACAGTCGGACAGCGGAGGCTTGGTTAGTGACCCTTACGGGTACGGAGCCCTGGGAACGAACGTTGCGTCACCGTAACACCTTTACCTGGGGTGGCATATTAGCGAGTCTAGAAACATCTAGGGGGTTACGACTACATCTTATGCCGATTTAGTTGAGAAACCTAAACTGATTTGCATATTTACCATGGCCGTCTAAAAAGAAGTCTTGGTGTTAGGTAAATAAAGCCCATTATGACGTAGCCGAATGGAAATGGTTGAAATAGTGATGTTCTTGTTTTGAACCTAATCTAAATCACTATAAATAATACCTTGGACACTATATACACATATTGATCTAGCCCCAAACTAGGATTCCCTGTATCTTGGGTACTAGACAACGATACACATACTTATATAGATAAATATTGTACTTAGATAGATAAACAACCATGACTAGGGTACAAACATTCGTTCTCTTCAAACAATTATTTGCCCCCACCGGGACTCGAACCCGGGACCCTTGGCTTCGTAGGCAGGGTCACTGCCGACTCGGCCATTCAGGTCGTCTATAAAGGTTGAAGTAACCCAGGGTACCTATTGAAATGCTCGTGTCTGATATGTAGTGCCCCTGCCATGCTATTCTCCTCGTGCTGCTCATCGCTCTGCCGCGACGCTGCCCTCTCTGGCGGTCTCTGGCCACACACTGCTCCAGAGCATTGCGGATCGCGACGCTCTATGTGGCTTGCGGCCGATGTCGCCGGACCTATGACTCGCGCCAAAAATCTGACAGGGTGCCGGCGGGCATGACGAGAAGCATGACATGCGGCAATATTAGGAACCAGACTACGTCCCTGCCTCTTCTCTTCGTTACTTCCCATGGCACTCGAGGAGTCTGTGTGACATTGGGTGTCGAAATCACCGAAGAAAAGTTGTGCCACAAAAGTCAAGTTCTTTATTGTCCAGTCTGCCATTTATTGGTGCTTGTGCAATTAAGAATGAAGTATAAAGTAATAGGTTGGGGTGGTATCCCGTTAAATTGCTTACATTCAAAGAGAGTGAATCTTCAAAGTAAATGCGTGGATCCCGCGCCACGTAGAGTATCGCGTTGGAGCCGTGGTCCGCCTGAAATGCAAGAGATAACTTTTAAATCATTACAAGTTTATTATCACTTACCTATAGCTGCGCTAGTGCATGAGGTTAGCCCAGCCACCCTAGAAAAGATGCAATTCGCTACCATCACTCGCCGTCGACGCTAAGAAATCGTATTCTATTTGACATTTGAGTCCGAAAGGCCACGTGACTTTACGTAAGCGGACCGTAAATATATTTTACTTAAGAAGCCGGCGAACAATACAATTTCCTTACAAACTTAATACAATAATAATTTTAGATTCAAAAATATTTCAACGTATATATGCGGTTATTCGTATTAATACAGTATTTATCTAGGTTCCTGTTCCAACATTTTTATAAAAATATTTATAAACTTAAAAATATATTTAATTAAATTTAATGCATTTTTAAGACATAAACGACGTATTTTCCACCTGTTTATATTGTATTAAACTGTGGCGGCGGGGCGCACAGTGGGATGGATTTCGAAATTCCGGACTTACGTTCTTTTTGTTATATATATATAATTATTTTACGATAAGACAATCACATGTTCTCAGATCACTCTTTGTTGTAAATTTTATAATTTGCGAGAAAAAATGATTTAAGAAAAATAGATCGATATCTAATTTGCTCTATAAGAACCAAGTGTTAAAAGTGCTGGGTTTTTAATAGCCTTAATCTACGAGTGTTTTTTTTTATAACACCACATATATAATCCACAGGGTCGAAGACAAAAGGAGATTATGCAGTATGTCCTAATTTGACGTACACCTGCTTACTTTTCTGGAATGCCCTTCTCTATATTTTCTAAACTCATGTTTCTCGCTTCTAAAGCTTCGTTAGAAAGTTTTTTAATGGGCATTAACCCAAAATGTTCAATTATGTCTGATCCATGTATCCCAAGGACACGAGCACGCATATTATACCATGTATCCCAAGGACACGAGCACGCATATTGTACCATGTATCCCAAGGACACGAGCACGCATATTATACCATGTATCCCAAGGACACGAGCACGCATATTATACCATGTATCCCAAGGACACGAGCACGCATATTATACCATGTATCCCAAGGACACGAGCACGCATATTATACCATGTATCCTAAGGACACGAGCACGCATATTATACCATGTATCCCAAGGACACGAGCACGCATACTATACCATGTATCCCAAGGACACGAGCACGCATATTATACCATTATTATACAAATTAATATTTACAAAATGAGGCTGATGTTTCTCGACAAAACTGAGAAATTATAGCAACAATTACATGCTCTCCATCTGCTATTGTTTGCAGTATAACATGAAAATTTTTGATTAAATCTTCATTAATGCTGTAATAAGTGCAGTTATTTGACTATCTACGAAAAAAAATAAAAAATAGCTGTGATGCCATCATGTGTGGTTCTAGCGCCCTGTTCAACGATGTCAATCTGCAAACTGCATTAATTTCGGAACGATTCTTGATTTTTCCTCTCACCTTTAATTACTCATTACATCATTAATAAATATCTCAGGTGTACCACAAGGGAGAGTACTGAGTCCAAAATCCACATGACATAACTGCTTGCAATTTGCTGATGACACTACGCTAATAATACAGTGTTAAAAAACAAGAACGCTATGAAATCGTAAATACTGTGCTTGGGGATATAATTAAATGGCTAAAAACCATTAATTTACAAATTAATCTAAATGTATATCCTATTTCTCTTACTTATAAAAATTACTTAAAGTAGACAATTTAAAAAATTTAGGATTATAATTGACAAAAATCTAAATTGGAAAAGCCATGTGGAATCAGTGTGTAGCAAAACAAATCGCTTTGTATACGCTTTACACAAACTAAGGCAAACCACTTCTATTGAAGCCGCTCTAACGGCCTACCACGGATATGTCTCCTCAGTACTCAGCTATGGTCTGATTCTTTGGGGAAATTCGGTGGAAGTTGAGAAGGCTTTCAAAATTAAAAAAAATGTATAAGAGTAATTTGCAAGGCTTAATTTGATGAAAGCTGTAAACCACTTTTTATCGTTTTAGATAGCTATCGGAGACAGCGGAGATTCGTCGGTCGCAGTCGCAGCCGCCCCTGTGCCAAGCCAGCGTAGCCGTAGCGAGGCGAACAGTAGTAACAAGAGTAAACACGAGTCGCGACGTGATCGCCGTTCGACGTCAGGAGAATCGACACTGGAGAGAAGGTTTGATTTACTCTCGCAGCAGCTGACTGTCAGCCGCCGTGCGTCATGTAAACTGTTCATCATGCGCGAATCGCCCTTTCTTGACCGCTCCAGAGTCCTCGCAACGTCAGGACCGCGATTTGTCGGTGCCGTCACAAGTGACTCCGAAATGAGGCACCATATCTGACCTCTCGGTTACCGTTAAGGACCCACCGGTCCCGAAAACGAAATTGGAACGCTCTGCAAAGGTTCGATTCTTACGAGTGGAACTCGGTCCGCTATAGTGAAAGCCTAAAAAAGTACGCATTTCCCTGCACTATTAGGGACAGTCCACTCTCTTCTCCTTTAAGAATCGCTTGAAAGAGCACTTAGTTTCTCTTTCATCATAGGTAACATATATATAAGTAAGTATGTAATTGTATTTATCTGTTTATTATTATTATTTGTTTATTTTTATTTTATCTACTATTTCTTTTATTACATGTATTTTTAAAATAAGTATCATATTTTATTGGTATTTGGTAATTATTTAATGGCACTAGACTACCCTTGTATTTTAAACGTATCCTATCCTGATAGGTTTGCTGGAAGAAATCTCTGTTGAGAGATAAGCTCGCCTTTGCCTTTTAATTTCGTGGTTAATGTATTGTTCTAATGTTCTGTACAATAAATAATTGTGAAAAGTACGTGGCTTTCCCGGGGTTTATTGAGCTGAAACTCAATGAGGAGTTAAGGCGCCTCGAAGACCCGGCGGCGTCGTCGAGCTGCAGTTACCAGTCTGAACGTGGCTTTGCCGCCTTGTCTAACGCGTTTATGACACAAAACGAATCTGTGAATTCATCCTTACAAAACCTTATCGATTGGTTAGCTAAACCGGACGTTCGGCTGTCCGGCAACCAGTCTGACTATTAGCTAAATTCTCAAGATATCCTCCAAATCATCTGCGGCAAACGTGCGAAGGCTCTAGAACTTCGTCGTCGTAACATTCTAAAGTCTTTGAAGGAATTGGACAAATTTATTCGTGAGGACATTGAAACACTCCCTCCATCCTCTGAATACATGTTCAACCCACAAACTCTATCGTCATAAGTACCAAAAATATATATTGGTGGTGTTGAAAAACTTGAGAAGCATTCTGTAATATCGCATCTCACAACGGTACCAACACCGCTTCCTTCGTCATCTTTCTCTACTCCCTTTCGGCATCGGTGACGGCTTCATTTTGACAGCTTCGTGCAAGAATGAACTTTATCATTATGATACTACGGCAATTCAATTGAAGCGTCGGTGTCAAGCCGACGGGGCTTGGGCGGTAGGCCCCCAGGTCCTGCTGAGGGAAAAGATAATTGGAAGAAAATCCCTAACATAACGTTTTATGATATATTGTTATGGAGAAAAGCAGCGGATATCAAATTATTTTGATATTACCGAAAAGAGTTATTCATGCAATTTATAATTTAAAATCCACGAACTCCTTAAAAAAACTTAAATAAAAATTGACATACTAACTGTAGCTAGTCAATCTACTTTCGAAAATATAACGCAAGAACTTTACAACATTTTCCAAGTTGGCGATAGCTGTAATGTTAAACATGGACAAACATAAACATTTACATACAGGCAAATACCTTGCTTCTGGCCCCACACTAGGATACCCTGTGTCGTGGGAACCAGAAACAGCGACGTCATACACATATAAACATCCAAGTACTGTTTTTATTTTATTTTATTTACCCCCAGCCGAGGATCGAACCGGGGACCTCTCGCATGGTAGGCAGAGCCACAACCGTTGCGCCACAGACGTCGTCAACCTAAAGATGTCATGTTCACCTAAGAAATAATCACAGACTAGTTGCGCCCCGGTTTGGACTCGCGCAAGGTTAGCAATTCTTTCAAGGGTCAGTGCATTCTCTACTACAAGATACCTCTGGAGATTTTGAAATTCCCATTTGAGCAATTTAAAAACCATGTAAAAGCGACTGTTTAAAAAAATGATATTACAATTTTCAAGATTATTTAAATGACGGGACTGTATTGTACGATCTCACATAGTACATTTTGCTTAGCGCGCAACCTAATTGTAATAAAACTAATGTTAAATTATTTAGGAAGGCAGTGTTGTACCAGACTCGCTCAATATACATCTATACTTACTATATCGGTGTTTACCTACTACTTTTACTACATTCTGCAAGAGTCACGTGTGAGTGTCGCCGTCCACTCTACATGTATGGGGTACATCTTACTCAGCAGTGCTGATATGAATATGAGAACATTTTTATCAATTTAAGATTGGAAAGCTGTATAATTAGAAGAAATTAGAAGCTCACGTCGTGTCTCAGCACGTATCGGCCCGGCAGCAGCCCCCGCACCGCCGCCAGCACCGCGTGCAGGGCGGGCGCGGGGGGCGCGGGGGGGCCGGCGGGGGGGCGCGCGACACTGACGACGTCGCCGGACGCGCCCTCGACGCGGACTACGGATCAAACCAACAGGCTTCTTGTATACATGTCGTGGCCATATAGTAAAGTTGAATATATTTCAAGATCTTAGCGGCCATTTTATAAATTGGTTGCTTTTCATTAAAAATGGGACTATGGGATGCTTATGTGCTATATATTTCGTACTAACACGAAGACTATTCGCTTCGCTGCGCTCGCCCCCTCCAGTCTTCACCTAAGCTACCGCAGTGTTTACCCTGTATTTCGTGTGGAATTCAAGTTTAAACCAGTTCACAATTATTATAAACTAACGCGTCATATTGTAAGTAAACAGTACGGTACAGTTTACAATTTATCGATAGTTAGTAAACTAACCAGAGAAAAAAACGTTAGATTATAAACTAACTGTTTTGACAATCTTACGGTGACACACACATACACTTTGAATCGACAAAGTCCAATTTCTTCATTTGTTTGGCCGAACAGCAGTCACATTCTATTTATTGTTTATGAACCTATCAGACTCGAGGGGTTCTTATAGCGTTAGAAATTTAAGAATTTGTCTATTGCAATTTTTCAAACGAATTTCAACTACAAAATCCATATTCACTGACTGAAACCTACCAGAAACGCTGTGAAATTGAGTTAAATTAGGTAGCGAGTAAAAGAGCGAGATAAATTGACCCCACTAAAACATAATGACTGCCAGTAGTGAAGACACTAAAAGAAGAAAATAATAGACTCACCGTTAAAAGCCACAGCGTCCTTCCGCAGCATCGTAGCAACCTGCACACCCCTCAACCGGTCCGCCGGCTGCGCGCTGGCACCCAACTCCACCTGGTACTCCGGGATCGGCTCCAGGATCGCTTCCTCATCACCGACCTGTATGATGTAGTTGAATAGCACGTAGTTAGAGTGCGAAGACAGAGATGGCGTTGGGGTGAATCAAGGGTTGTGATAGGAAGCTGCATCGCGTAAGGCATTGCAAAGTACTTGGTTTAATAGCACGTAGTTTGTGAGCGAAGATAGAGATGGCGTTGGGGCGGAGATCAGGGGTTGTGATGGCAAGCTTGCTCGCTTTGTATATTTCGCGACAGGTAGTGGCTTCGTCCGCAAAGATTAAAGTGGGATGTATTAGTGGATTAACATGCGAATAAATGGGACGGGTAATCCGATAGGCAATCGAGGCGACAAACACTCGCCAAAGGTGTTCGCCTAGTCGCGAACAAAGGTGACGGTTGGTTCAAATATAAGTGATTAGAACCGATGTTCTTTACGTTGCTGTATTTGATTCGGCCGTGTTTGACTCTTAGCTCTACGAGTTGTTTCATAATGACAGTTTCGCCATATGAAATCTGTCATTTCTACAGGCGTTATTTTCTCACAGCTAAAAGTGTATAATTAATACGGTCTTAATGATATTAATACGGCCCGAAGCAATGCTTGTATATAATTTGATATTTTTTTTATAGTAACTCTTTTATATTGTTATACAGCCTTTTCTTTTAATGGAAAGCCTGCAATTAAGAAGGCACCGTCGATATTCAACCGGACTATTTTATAAGGATTGTACTAGAGATGAGAATAGTGGTTGAAATTATTTATTGGATTATATATAATTATAACAGTTTGTTTAATATTTATGCTTCGGAACGCACCTCTTTTTGTTGCGCGACTCGGACCGCGAGTGATCGGAAACGGAACTAGCAGCTGTCACTTGAATAGAAACGAGATGACGAGTTAGGGGTTACTTTTTTTGACAGGGAAAAAATGTCGGCACATGGCAGTCGGGCCTTGGCTGTATTTTAGTAGTAATAATTGTCTAACACAGGTGTCGGGCCTGGTCGGAATGTTAATTATAATAAGCAAGGAACAATCGTCGGGAAATAAGTAGATTCAAGTCATCGGAGTGAGTGCTTCGTGTTGTGAAAGGTTAAAGTGGTTCGGTCCCCAATTCGTCGCATTCGGACAGCGACTCCTCGTGTCGGCAAGCAACACGACGGCGACAGCATCGGGCTACGACGAGAGTAAGATTCGACTCCTCTCCCCCCACCCCTTGTGCTCCTTATCCCGTGTTCCTGCCTCGAATTGAGCTTTCGAATTCCGGTCCACGGCGTCAAAGGTCAGTACCCCTGGTGAAAACCAACCCTACCAGATTCCACGCCCATTCGGTTAAGGCGTGGAATTTAACACAGTTAATTGATAAAAAAACGGTATTTCCACCTGAGAACCCAAAATCAAGTGGCGAAGGTGCTATTTTATATATAGATCAGAAGTCGGACAACGATATTTTTGATGATTAAAAATATTCGTTACTTTCCTAATGACGTGAACAGCCTTAGGACTGTCTAGCATTTATCTTGGTTAGATAGGTATACGAACATTTTCAACACGTAGGAAAAGCTAAAGGTAAGCAATATTGGTATTTAAAAGTTCATTGATTGTATGTACATTGTTTTAGTATTAACACTTTTATTTTTTATGTTCTTAATGCATTTGGATCCATGTTTCATTATTTCGTCTCGGTATTTTGTAAACAACTTCACAATCTTCATTCACATTAACCGAAAATAGCAAAAACGCGACGACGCGACTTTGTTATTATATTAACACAATAAAACTAACACAATCAACCATTAACATTAACCGACTTATTTCCTACAAAATGTCACTTCCATTTGTTTAGAATGAAATAAACACATAAGAGAGATAGAGCATACCATGAAGGTGACGGAATAAATACATGACACTGTGACGTTTCCGCTCCGAACTACGACCCGAGCGAGAAAGAGCACGACGTTGCCAATTCGTTGCCTCAATTTTCAATATATAAGTAGTATGTGTTTGATATATATTTTATTTTTGTGCTTTTGTATTTTATTTAGTATACATTATTTATTACATTATTATGTTTTAGTTGTAAACAATTAGATGTGTACAGTTTTATTGCGCACTAGGGACTCTCCTGTTGCACAATTTTTCCTGTTCCCTAATCTATAAATTGCAATTCGTGCAATTTATAGATTAGGGCCTAGAGTGTCACTGAGGGAAAAGTTTAAAGAAATCAATATTCTGACATTTGTGTCTCAATATATCTATGACAATCTTGTGTATGTAAAAAGAAATATAACTAATTTTCAGAAGTACAATGATATACACAATTTTAATACTAGAAATAAAGACAAGTTGGTTGCTTATGTAAGCCGACTACATAAAATTAGTAATTCTTTTAAAGGCAATTGTATACGCTATTACAATAAGGTCCCTACTGATATTAAAAACTTACCTTTAGACAAGTTTAAAATAATAATAAAACAGAAATTGTATAAAAAAGGTTACTATAGGATATCTGATTACTTAGAGGACAGATGTCCATGGGAATAGATTGTTTGAGTAACAGGCTGTTTCGATATATAATTAGCATTCATTTTGTAATTTGACAATATTTTATTTAAAAAAGGAAACGCAAAAGATGCGACGACTGTGGAGTTTCTTCGGTGAGCTCTTCTCCACAGATTCCGCCATTGTGTTGGTGAACTCACCCAAAAAAATGTAATGACGAATCTAAGTGATGTAACAACATCCTATGGAAATAAAACGTAGGTGGGGCTCCCCAGGTTCCACTCGTAGTGAACGGGGTCACTCTGCCTGCCACCGACACTGTTCGCTTTGTTGGATTCACTTTTGACGCAGGATTGCAGTGGACTCACCACATTGACTCTTTGTGCAAAAAATTAAACAGTGCGTATTATGCACTATCGAGACTCTCACCTACTCTGTCTAGAGAGCTCTTACTAACTACATACTATGGCTACTTCCATTCGATACTTTTGTATAGTATAGACTTGTGGGGAATGGCTGCTGAACGCGACAGACCATTTCTCATTCAGAAACGTGCAGTGCGTAGAATTGCCGGAGTACCTAACGACACCCCGGCTCGGGAACTCTTCATTAAGCTAGGTATTCTCACACTACCCTCTATGTACATCTTGGAAGTACTGAAGTATGTGAGGCAGAACCCATCGGAGTACCCAAGCTTCCAGAACCCAGACCGTAGGTATTCTTCTCGACGGCCCCACGACTTGTATTGTGCGACCAGTCGTCTTGCTAAAACCAGCAAATCATTGAAGGGTATGGGCCCTACCTTATTTAATAAACTACCAGTGGAGATAAAATCCATCAACATACTAAACATCTTTGTAACAAAGGTTAAAAAGTACCTCCTAAGCAAAGCATACTACTCAGTGTCAGAATTTATTGACGAATAAGTTAACCACTGACTTAATTAAATTATGATTGTGATAAAATTGTGACCTATTTTATTTTTTATTTATTTTTTTATTCTGACATGTAATTTTATTAATTTTTACCTGTAGTGGTATTATTCTTATTATTATGCGATTTTTACATTATTATTCTTTTTGACATAACTTTTATTATTGACTTTTATTAGTGAGTGTATACTATTGTATTATTGTACTATCCTGACATGTTATTCATAATCATTATGCCTGCTAATTTAATTTATTTTCGTTTATTGTATACTGTTGACATGTAATATCTTATTATCAATAAAATATGAATATGAATATGAATGAATGAATAAATGATTTTTGATTTAGATTTTTTGATTTCTGCCTAGTTTTGCTGGTAGAAATCTCTCTTTAGAGATAAGCTCGCCTTTGCTCATAAAATGTTTTGTTACCTTACTATTAATATTTCTGTGCAATAAAGAATATGAATATGAATTTGCCGCCGGAGCTGACTCGGGTGAGGGACCTGAGGGCGTCCCTTACCTGAGTGCTTTTTTCATAGGTCTTGCAAGCTATGGCATACCTACCGTGGCATAACGTTGAAATTTGTTTATTGAATATCGCAGTACATTTTCTATATTTGTTACATTTAATGGTTGGTTATATTCGTCATCTCTAGGTTGTATTTCAAAAGTTACTTACTCTAGCCTTATGTGAGCAATGAATGATAATGTCGAAGTTTTCGTCCGTTCCTCTGCTGGAGATGCGCCACTTCCTGTAGGATCGCGGCGGCGGCCTTTCGTACCAACTGCCTGAAAGGTGAAATGAGCAACTTAGGCTGTAAGATAAAACGCGAGTTAGCTCTACGCACACTAACACTAATATCGAGTGTTGACTCAAGTGACTTTGACATTCCGGAGAAAGTATCGCCATTTATGTATCGGCCCCTAAGTAAGTGCAAGTGCATGACATTCAGTAGCTTCTAAATCGATTAAGCATATATCAAAGTGAAACCAATTTGGCGAATGTCGTGGAAATAGACTTTGGAATTTAATTTTTTAAGATCATATAAAAATATATTAAAGGACAATCTTACACATATCGACCTAGGCCCTTAGTAAGCTCAATGAGGCTTGTGTTATGGGTACTAGACGATAAAAATAAGATTTCGATGACAGTCGTGGCAACTAAACACGAAGTTAAATCACTATCTAAAGCTGAAATCTGTAGATGCTATCAAGTTTCTTCATAAGAGTCCTCACAGACCACAGAGTTTGTGATCAGTCGAGATAGTTTTATCTGGTTGGGCTGCCAGTGTGATCCGGCCGATACCGCATCCTAGAACGTGCTCACTTTCATACAAGCATACTGATTATCAGCCTGACTTCACCATAGGCCGATAGAATGTAGCCGTGGTGGGCTCGCTGCCCTCACCAGAATAGATACCTTTACAAGTGCAGCCGAATATTTCTGGCACAGTCTTGGATGCACCTGAATGTGAACTGCTCGGCCCTGGCTCCGCACTGCTGGTTATTGGCTGACTAAGTCTTCCCTGGTCACTATCTGGCGTCATAGGTTCGTCATTCGGTTTACTGTCGTCTTCTTCCGTTTTAGATTTTGTCGATGATGGCATGTTGTCTTCTGTAATATAGAGGCTATTTATATAGGTTGCAATAAAAAGGTATATAACTCGTAGGTTTTAAAACGAGCCGATTTGGATGAACATTGTTTTAAAATTTAAGTTAAAATCTTATGAAGTTTCTTTCGGAGAAAAAATAATAAAATAAAATGGTAGCGGCCCTTATGTATATGTCGCAGTTGGTTGGTTAAATCAGACACTTAACTAACACCCTAGACCGCTAGTTAAAGACCGACGTTTAACCAAGTCACTAACATTATGATTAAAATGTGTGTTGGTTAAATAATGTAAAACAAGATGGCGTCACGACAACAGCTGATTACTTTCAGAGTCTATCTTTTCACTACTGATTTGCACAGCTTATAACATTGCGGTAGCTTAGGTGTTAGGTTGAACATGTTAAGAACAACAAAAAATACTTAAAACATAAAATGAAGTACACATAAAATATTTTTTATGTGTACTTACGTGTATTTATATTGTATATGTCCTGTTGCCTAGGACCGTTTAAAAAACTCGTTAAACGTTTTGTTCACTCACTTATCTGACGGAACATTAGCGACTTGGTTAAACGTCGGTCTTTAATTAACGGTCTAGAGTGTTAGTTAAGTGTCTGACTTGACCACCTAACTGCGACGTATATATTTTGACAGTACGACGAAGTCTGTCGGGCCAGCTAGTAACTAACCAAAACACGTGCACAAGTGTACCCGAAATAAAATAATAAAGTCAATATGGCGCAACGATCGAGATTTTTCCTCTAAGCGAAAGTTCGAAATCCGGCCGGGAGGTATCCATTCCAGTATCTTAGGTGGCTGTTCTGTGGAGTCAGTATTATGTGCGGCCAGACTCAATGTGTACAAATGTTATAGTAGGCATACACGATCGATACTAACCCATGTCGATGACCAGATTGTCCTCTTCATCACTAAACCCCAAGTCCAGCATTTGCCGACAGCATTCGTCTCTTGTCTCACTCTCTGGCTCAATGTCTTCCATATTGATCAACTCTTCGCTGGCGACTGTAGCATTGTCAATATTATCATCTTTATTTGTATTCTTCCAGCGTTTCATAACTTTCGCCTTCTCTTCGTCACTGTGGAACATCACAACACTTAACATTCATATTTGGGTGACCGTGGTTTTCTCGGTGTTTAAGCAACATAAACGGTGTAAAACTACAGATATTCTAAAAGATCGGGATCAAACTCACGATTTACAAGCCGGGATTCTAACGCTCTGCCCAGCTATTCTATCGCTTCTATTTAAGCTGCACTGAAATTACTGATCTTATCATTTGCGTGAAAACTTAAAAAAAATGAAGATAATTTAGACATCGAAATATTGGACTTCATATTAAGGCGGATAGAGTACAAAAAATTGAGCATATTACTTTTTGAATTGAAATCCATCGAAAAATTAGAAAGTTCGAGAAGTTTAGATGCGAACCGAACTATGAACAATCCAATAGGTCCCATAGTCACAGGTCCAACCGACCGCAGCGATTTGACCTGTATGTATATATCATGTTTGTATGTACATATGTTCCTGCTTCCCTTGTCCCTTCACTCAACGGCTCAACTGATTTTAATAAATGATACGTCATTAGATTCATTAGGTACAAGGATCACTGGGTGTACTTTAATGCTCTGCGGGCTAAAACAGCTTTTTTTCAAGACCCTCGAGTGGGTCTTGAAAAAAGGTCTTATAGGGCTTAAAAAGGCGAGTACGGAAATGTGTACTTATCTTGTACAAGCTATGAATAATACACATTAGTTTTAAAAAGGATTTATAGGTTACAGGTTATACTCGTAGAAGGTGAGGAAGTTAAGTCAAATTGATATGTATACTTATTTTATCTGCTCGCGAAAGTTATGGTTATAATGCGGATACGTTCAAGTTAAAAGAGACATTTGAAATGATAAGGCAACTATAACCATTTTGGAATGCGACGAGAGGAATGAAATCTTCAGAATGAAGTCAAAAATTGTCTTCGCAACAGAACTTCACACTTCTAACTAACGATCTCTTCTCAAATCATTTATTTATACTTCGTCGTCAATATTATATATATAACAATATTTTTCATGACGACATTATCACCTAGAACGCCAATACTGAGACAGACTGAGATGCTATGTGCGCGGCAACCAAGCGCGCAGGTCACCGGGACCTGTGTCAAGCGTGTGGCGCCACCTTGCGAACGTTTTTGGAACCTGTGCATTACAATCGCTGCAACATCGTCATTTCTTATTCGATTTCGAAAATTTGTTTTTGATATCCCTAAAAAACAGTCAAGTGCGAGTCGAACTTGCGCACGAAGGGTTCCATACCACCGTACAATGGTAGAGATGGTGTGGAGTGAATAGTTCGGATTTTACATAGCAAAATGTTTACAAAGTTATTGGTGCGGCTACTTTCAAACTCCATGTACGTAACCAGGTGCATTCATAAGTTTGTATGTGGTTTACAAATAAATAAAATATTTTTTGTTTTTTAGTATTTATTGTTAAAGAGGCAACAGAAATACATCATCTGTGAAAATTCAATCAGTCTAACTATCACGGTTCATGAGATACAGCCTGGTGACAGACGGACGGACGGACGGACGGACAGCGGAGTCTTAGTAATAGGGTCCCGTTTTACCCTTTGTGTACGGAACCCTAAAAAACTGCTTACTTGGTTAAAGACTTGAATGATCTTCATTTCCTAGAGTTAGAGACCTTACTATGTGTGTTCAGTCTGGGCCGATTTTGAAGAATAAGATGTCAATTGTTTTGTTGTTACGGTCCGTCCAATTACACAAATTACACATTATGACCATAATGTGTAGTTTTTCTACATATTATGACATTCAAATTTCGAACGCCCGAAGTTGGTGCTACAGAACAAGCTAAACAACTGCAGAGCCACAATGCCGGTCAAACATGCGGTTCCTGAACACATCAAAGAGAGCTTATGATATGTGTGTAGATAAACTAGTGTATGTAACTGTATATAATTAGACATTAAAACTCTCGAGTGATATTATTATGAAACTCGCCTTCGGCTCGTTTCATAAACCAACTCTCGAGTATTAATGCCCTCCATTATGTAGCAGTCACATAAACTACTATTAAAATAAGACCTTCACGACTCATTCTTTTCATCTACAAACTCCATTTTTCTCTTGATCTACCTAGAGGACGTACCTTATTAAAACGAATTAAAGTGTGTTTGAAAACGATATCTTACCGTGTTACCACAAAAAATGTTAAACACCGTTTAACCTCAAAACAAACGTCAAAACCCATACACGTTTGTAAACAAGTGTTGAACAGTAGTTTATTTTTTTTGTGGTAAGGACCTAAAGTTTTTAGTGGTCTACAGCCCAAGAGCGGTCGGATGCAAGGTTGTCAGTTTAATGCTTTAGTTGGTTTTGACACCTGAAGAATTGTACTGACTAGCAGTTTAAACTTGTATTAAATCAGTTTTTCAAAGCTATCATACGCATCAGAATGACAGCTAATGACTTACATTATGAGCGCTTCCGGCAGCAGATGTCTGAACGCTTGCTCCGTCCTAACGAGCGCGTTCTCCCGCAACAAACAAAACTCACTGTCGATCACCATGATATTCTCACTCTCGCCGTCTGGAATCAAAAATCATAATCTACATAAGTATTTATATGAAGCCTCCGTAGCCTATCGGTATTCGCACATCGGAAACTTTCGTGCGGGTAGCAACATCTGGCCGAGACGGGCGCTGGATGGGTGTCTGCTCTATGTGGCATTTGTTTCGGACCCTTTCGTGTTTCAGATGACACGTTAAACTGTAGGTCGCAGCTACTGTCGCTACTCGGTGGCGGTAGTCGTAAAGCGGTGTCGGAGGCTCTAATAGGGCAGCTTGATAACTTCTGACAGTCGGGTTGGCCACAAGCCCGACACCCCTCCGTCAATACTCAATATATTGCACTCCATAAAAGAGATGTTAAATAGGATGTTATAAGGATACATGCGTTATTTATGGACCTTGTAAAACAGGCATTGCAATAGAAGAGAGGGAAACAAACTTTGTTAATTTATAATTAAGTATAGTATTTACTAAGTCAGTGGAAAGTATTAACAGTCTTCAAAAATTATCCTAAAATAGTAGTTTATGTAACATAATGGAGGGCATTAAAACACGAGAGTGGGTTCATGACACTAGCCGAAGGCGAGTTTCGTAATAATATCACTCGAGAATTTTAATGCCTAATTATGTACAGTTACATACACTAGTTTATCTACACACATATCATAAGCTCTCTTTGATGTGTTCAGGAACCGCATGTTTGACCGGCATGGTGGCATTGATAATTGCTCTGCACTTGTTTAGCTTGTACAGTAGTACCAACTTCACAGACAAACTAGGGGCGGCACGCAGGCGGGCGTCGGCGTTCGAAATGTGAATGTGAAATTTATCAATGCCACAATCCGGTCAAACATGCGGTTCCTCAACACATCAAAGAGAGCTTATAATATGTATGTAGATAAACTATTGTATGTAACAGTACATAATTAGGCATTAAAACTCTCGAGTGATATTATTATGAAAAGAGCCTTTAATGCCTTCCATTATGTAGCAGTCACATAAACTATTATTTTTCGTGCAGGTCTTAGCGAACAGTTGGATGGTATATTGTCTCGTCTGGTGTTAAATTCAGGGTATTTTCGAATAAATTTACATATTTCGAGCATATAAATACGTGGTAAGGGAAGGATTTCGTTTTGTTTACAGTAAGACTTACAACTATCAGTAATAATAATAATAATAATCCTTTATTGCACAGAAAACATAGTGGAAATTATAACAGAAACAGTATGCAAAGGTGAGCTTATTTCTAAAAAGAAATTTCTTACAGGTAACCTGTGAAGAAAAGAGAAAAATAAAATATAGAGAGGTAGTCCTAGTGTACAATTAAGAGTTAAAAGAAATAAATAAAATGAATATACTATCAAATAAATCACAATACACCCTACGTAATTACTATAAAATAAATAAATAGAATACAATAAATAAATAGATATACATAAATACTATGGAAGAGAGGAGATGCTGTTTCAATTTTTTCTTGAAAGTGACCAAGGATTTGCAATCCCTTATAGCGCAAGGAAGTGCATTCCACAAACGTATTGCCCTTAACCTAAACGAGTGCTCGTAAGCAACAGTGTTGTGCTGAGGAATTGACAAAAGTGACACCGTGTGAGATCTCCGAAGTCTATCCCCTAAGAAAAGATACTCAAAACGTTCACGAAGATATGCAGGGTAGCACGGATTTCTCAAAATATTGAAGAGGAAGGAGAGAATGTGCATATCACGACGAAGTCGAATCGGGAGCCAGCCTAATTCCCTGCGATATTGGGACACGTGGTCGTACTTACGAAGTCCGAAAATAAACCGAATCCCAAGATTTTGGAGTCGCTCGAGTTTGTTCAGTAGATCTTCGTTCGCACTGGCCCAGCAAACATCGGCGTAGTCTATTAAAGGCAGAAGAAGGGTCTGAGCTAGCATGATTTTAGTCTGCCTAGGCAGGAAGAACTGCAAACGCCGAAGAGAATGAAAGGATGCAAAGACTCGTCTGCTGACCTCACAAACATGGGGCGACCAGGATAATAGATTGTCAAAAACAACGCCAAGATTTTTGGCTTTCTCGCTATACTTGACAATGGTACCGTCAAATAGAACGGGATCAACGGACTTATTCTGCAACAAATCAAGTAAGTGCCGTGTACCTAGTATCATCACCTGAGACTTGTCCGGGTTGACTAATAGCCCATACGAAAGAGACCATTTCCTGATGTTGTCGAGGTCAGCATTCAAAGCCTCTACAGTCGAAGTCAGATCACACAGGGGAAAATGCCGATAAATTTGAAGGTCATCTGCATAAAGATGATACGAGGAAGACAATACATCCGAGATGGAATGGATGAAAACTGAGAAGAGAAGAGGGGAAAGGATGCCACCCTGCGGAACACCTGTAGAGAGCTTGCACCATTCTGTAGTGACCTCTTCAGACTTGATGCGCTGCTGGCGGTCTCTCAAGTAAGAGTCAAACCAGCGAGCCGAGTGTGAAGAGACGTTAAGCGATTTTAAGATTTCAACAAGTATATCGAAGTCGACGCAGTTGAAGGCGCTGCTAAAGTCTAGGAGAGTCAGGACTGTCAGCTGCTTCTTATCCATTGCCAGTTACCTTGAGTAGTGCTGTGGTGGTGCTATGCCCCGGTCTAAAACCAGACTGAAAAGGGTTCAGTAAATTCATGGAGGAAAGGTACGAGGACAGCTGGGTGTGGACAATTGATTCAAGGATTTTGGAAAGGATTGGTAGGATGGAAATGGGACGGAACTCTTTGAAGGAGGACGGGTTAGACGTTTTAGGTAGGGGTAACACTAATGCTCTTTTCCACTGGCTCGGGAAGCAGTACTCGCTCAGCGACGCATTGATTATATGCGTTATGGGTTGTAACAAATGATCAAGTACACTGAAAAGCATCTGAAAGCAGATCTTGTCATCACCTATAGCCTTTGACGATATTGCTAGAAAAGCCTTCTTTACTGCGGTTCCGACAGACCTGAGGTTGAAAGGTAAGCTACTGGATGTCTTTCTGGTGCGCAAGTAACGAATGGTAGCATCCTTGACAGGGGGGTCCATCACGACAGGGGAGACACCAAAGAATTTGTTGAGACCGTTGAGGTCGACACTACCGGTTAGTGCGTCCTGGGACTTACCAACACCGAGGGTCTTCAGGAACTTCCAAACCTGTGCAGGAGTGTAACTCTCAATACTCTCGTAGATATGGCGGCGTTTGGCATCTCGACAAAGACGGGTGCAACGATTACGGAGACGTTTGTATATAAGGAGATTATCGTCCGTCGGATCCTTCTTATATCTACATTTGGCACGGTTTCTCTGGGCCATCAGACCCTTGATGGTGTCAGTAAGCCAGGGCGCAGGGAGATGTTTGACCCTAACCTTTTTGACGGGAGTATGTTTGTCGAACAAACTCAGGACAATCGATTGGAAATGCTGGACTTTTTCATCAACGGGCTCACTACAGACGACAGGGGACCAGTCTATAGAGGCGGCATCAGACTCAAGGGAGCTGAGATCCATACCCTTGAAACTGCGAATATCCAGGAATTTCCCTGCGCGCTTGGGAGGCCTTAACTTGAACGAGAGATAAATCAGATCATGAAAGGAGAAGGGGGCGTTAAGTTGGCCATGCGTTGCAACCTTGGATATGTTAGAAACAATCATAAGATCCAAGAGAGAGGGGGTGCAGTGGGGCTGGAAGTGAGTTGCACTCAGGGGAAGAATATTTAAATTTAGGGAGCTTACGATAGACTGGAGTTTGGCAGAGCGAACATCATTTTTAAGTAAACAGGTATTGAAATCACCTAGGATAAGTGTGTCACTGTATAGGGGAGATAGATCATTAAGGATGCTTTCAAGAGTCAAAGTAGTCGATGAGGAGAGAGGGGCTATAGAAGACACCCAGAAGGACCTTAGTGTGATGGAGGCATAGCTCAAGAAAGAGGTGTTCAGCGGATCCAGAGTACAGACTAGGTGAGTGGCTGATGACTTTGCAAGAAATGTCGGAACGAAGATAACTAGCAACACCGCCACCAGCCTTGCCCGTCATATCAATCCGATAGAGCCTGTACCCCGGCAGAGCATACAAGGTAGAAGGAAGAGAGGGTTTGAGAAATGATTCGGAGATCAGAATACCATGAATGCTCTGATCGCTGAAGGAGACGAGAAGGTCGACATGACTGGAATTAATGCTCTGAGCATTTATGTGAACGACGTTGAAGTTCCTACTGAGGTTGGAAAACACACGTTTGAGGGCAATAGGCAAAACGTCGTCCGTGGACGACAATCCACTTCCTACGCTATCGGAAGCTTCACTTTCGGAGTAGGAGAAGTAACTATCACTAAATAAGAAGGTATCCATATGAGTAATTATAATATAATAAATAGATATATAATAAAATAAATACAATAAAACCTACTAAAAACACAAAAAAATAAAAAAGTCAAATCCAAAAAAACAGAAAGGCCCGAACCCAGCCAAACCCTGGGTTTACAAAAGTATAGTACATATGGAAGGAAATACATTATACAAGATAACAAATAATAGATGAGACGTGGGTGGGCAGCACAAACAAAAAAGAAATGAAGAAACAGCAAAGTGAATCCAAATACGAACATACAAGATCCGTTCGCACCGTCCGGTTGCCCGTCCGTTCCGTCCGGCTGTCTGTCCGTCCGTACAATATATAATAATAATAAAAAAAAAAACTTCAAGTACACAGACCACACTATGCTTGTCAAATGAAAGACTGCGTGACCTAAAAATAAAAAGTGAACCATTTAATCTAATCTAATTCAGTCTACCCTTCACGTAAAATTACATTAAATTATAACAGAAAATAACCCGACCAAATCACGCGACGTATATTGCGCTGCACACGATGGGATACAACTACTTTTTGGTTCCTGCCTTCGTCTGGCCGGCAGTGGCACGCCTAGCGCTGGGTTCTCGCTGCTTGCTTGCCGAGGGCGCCGCAGAACCTGCTGCCGCTGCCGCAACCGCAACCCCAGCCACAGGCATAGGCACAGCCGGTTTACGAGAAGAGTCGGCGACCTTTTGCCCGGATTGCAGAGCAGAGGGAGGGAACTTGCTGGTGTATTCCTGAAGCTCCGACATGCGCTCCACCTTCTGTCTACTTTTGTCGGGAAGCAGTAGGACAATCTTACCACCAGAAGTCCAGCAGTTCTGCACGCCGAAGTGTTTCCGGGCAGTAAGAAACACATCATGTCTGGACTTTGTCAGGAACTCTGATATGGTGGTTGCAGTGCCCTTCAATACGGTTTTGCCGTTCCACACCTCCATACGGGCACCGAGTGTGGAGAATCTCATCAGTATTGGGCGCGTTTTGGCTGGGCTTTTGGGTCCAAGACGATGTACAACAGAGGCACTCGCAATGCACTCAGGGGACACTTTTATTTGGTCGGATAGTATCCTTTGAGCCACATCATTTACCCGTTCCTTCTCATCTTCGGGTACTCCATGGAGAAGGAGCACCTTACGACGTGATGCAGTCTCCATCCTGTCCTGTCCAGCGAGCAACAAGTCAACCTGGCTGCGCAGCAAGTTTAGGCAGTTCCACGTGAACGCCTTGAACTCGAGAAACTCGCTGGCCAGGGAATTGATGTTGAGTGGGCTGCTAGATGAGGACATTGTGGCGCACTCACGGAGCTCCTTCTCATACCGGGCCATCCTACTGCTGAAGTCGGCTGCCATCTGCTCCATGTTGGCACTGATTTTTGTGCATAGATCCATTGTGAGTGTGTAGTTGTAGTGAAATCTCCAGGTATGTTTATATATGTTTATAAAATATTATATGCCAGTGTAGGTAAAGGGTCCAGGCCTTGTTTTTAATAAAAAATTATAACATTAAGAAACTGATTTTAATTTAAATTAAATAAAAATAGTGGGACACAAATTTATGATGTTGGCATGACCCTCTTTTTTGAAAAAAAGTCATTAGTCGATGTTATGTTGACCAATATCCGTATGAGTTTTTTTTTTGAAGGGTGAAAAGCGACGGTGCTTTCGTGCTTTTCCCCCAAAGGATAACGCCATAGCTTAACCATGAGTATGTATATGCATAATACGTGACTACTTAGTGCGGTTTTAAAATCCGTAGATAGTACCGTATCGTACCGTACGGTGCCCTCTATATACAAGTTTTACTTAATCAATCTTCCCCATGGAGTATGATTACCTTGCATCGTAACAGCTACAACAGATATAGGCAGCATGTACTGTCGCTCAGACAGAAGGCACTGTAAGGCATCCTCGCTCACGATAAAGGTCGCGCCGTGGCTGCCTGCGAATCTGGTGACAAATACATTTTTATCAATCACAATACTGCAATCATTTTCTGTTTCATGTCCGCAGGTGTAGCTGTACTTTTTTAGGTTGATGTCAAATTGACAGCTTCTTGACGGCGGATTTTTTAAGTCTATGTACTATTTTGCAGCGACAGCAAACTCAACAGAAAACAGCAGTTATTATTATTATTATAAGCCTACATCATCGCACTGCCGGGCAAAGGCCTCTGTTCCCCTCCTCCACTCTTCACGCCCCTGGGCTACTTCCCACCAGAAACTCAGTGCAAATATTTTTTAAACTAGACGTCCCGAATATTTTTTGACTTCAGTTTGGGGTAAGGGGTGACTTACTCTAAAGATATAGAGATATATGTAGGTACACTGGTTTCATCGTAGGTATTTTTTATAGTTAACTGGTGTAATTAATTAATTCGTGCATCAATGGGAAATATTAAACTGCACATCAAAAATACTGATTTGCACAGCAAATCTTGTTAGGTTGAACATGTAAGTACAACAAAAAATACATAAAACATAAACTTAAGTACACATAAAATATTTTATCTACACACGTATCATAAAACCTCTTTACTGTGTACAAAAACCGCACGTTACGATCAGCATAATGTTAAAATACTTGGTAAAAATTCATTTCTTATCTGAAAAATTACACATTATGACCATAATGTGTAATTTTTCTGCATATTATGACATTCAAATTTCGAACGCCGACGCCCGCCCGCGTACTACAGAACAATCTAAACAACTGCAGAGCCACAATGCCGGTCAAACATGCGGTTCCTGAACACATCAAAGAGAGCTTATGATATGTGTGTAGATAAACTAGTGTATGTAACTGTACATAATTAGGCATTAAAACTCTCGAGTGATATTATTATGAAACTCGCCAACCCACTCTCGAGTATTAATGCCCTCCATTATGTAGCAGTCACATAAACTACTACAAAACATAAAAAGTGTTTTTGTTGATCCTTTTTGGTTGTGCAAATCAGTATTTTTGATGTGCGATGTGCGAAATACTAGCCTGCATCAATCACCTTTTTTGCAATCCATATATCATCATGCATCCGTAAGTTGTACGAAACCATTCACATGTGCGCCGAGGCTTACAGAGCGCATCAATGAGATGTGCCCTCTCTCTCTCTCCCATCCCACCTTACCCTATTTTTGGCATCTCACCTTCCCATTCGCACCATTTGTTCTAATATTTGACTTGGTCAGTAAGCCGGGCGCTCAAGGGTCACAAAACGTGCCCGCCGGTGGCCGCCACACGCTACAAATCGCCTCTGCTCGCTTCTTGTTGCGCCACAAAACGCAGATCCACCACTCGTGCGATTAACTCATCCCTCTCCATGGCTCACAGTTAAACCATGGCTCACAATTAAACCATGGCGCACAGTTAAACCATGGCTCACAGTTAAACCATGGCTCACAGTTAAACCATGGCTCACAGTTAAACCATGGCTCACAGTTAAACCATGGCTCACGGTTAAACCCATGGCTCACAGTTAAACCCATGGCTCACAGTTAAACCCATGGCTCACAGTTAAACCCATGGCTCACAGTTAAACCCATGGCTCACAGTTAAGCCATGGCTACAGTTAAATCGATTATTATTGATAACTGTCAACACAAAGGGGTTGTTTTTAGTCGTATACTACAGAAGCTGATGCCCACTCAATGTGTAGGGACCCGGACATAGCAGGGAGGTCTGACGCCTGGACATGGGTATTTTTTTTCCCCTCCAACAAAAAATTATAATAATAACTCATTCCTCTCTACCTTCGCGTTATGACACTACAAACAACGGGGTACATCATAAAATGCGCGGTAAAAGCGAGTCACGCGGAGCAGGCTGCGTGTGCAGAAGTAGCTAAGACGAAATGCCATAGTATCAGTCGTGCGCAACGCTAAGAAAATGTTTTCATTTTGACATTTAAAATCGAAACGTAATGTAATTTTTCGTTTCGCAATGTCAAATGCTGCGCTCGAGTGATATAAGCGAATTGCATTTTGTCTTCGGGCCCTGGAATGAAATGCAATGAGCAAATAGCACTTACCGCGCCAACTCCGCGTGGACTTCCGTAAGTGGGAGAGTCGTGACTTCTTTTTCCCCTGTAATGTAAACATGTACCATGTTATTTTTTTTAATGTAGCCCATTAATGTGTAGTGTATGCACACCTGAACCCTACTTACATCTATAAATAGCCTCTTTATTATGATTCATGACTCAATATACAACTGTCTTTCGAACATGTGACTGCCTCATTCCACACCTAATAGGCCGATCCTTACATGGCGACCGTGCCAGGCCAGCCTACCTCTCGCGAGGTAGTGCTGTGCCGAATGGCGATTAAATAAATTCAGATAATATTTAAATAATACTTGAAGAACTTGGAAAAGAGAAATATAACGAAGATAAATATAAAGAGAAAAAGAACGGGATGACCTATGAAGAGACCACGACATTAGCGGATTGCAGCCAGAAGAAGACGGATAAATAGAAGAAAGAAGATAATTATAGAAGAAAGTATATACTTACACAAGAAGAGAAAATAAAATATTACAGAAGATTTGTGCTGCCGGGTGCCGGGCGATTTCCTAAGCCTGATGATGTGGAAGCAGGGCGCTGGGCGTAACCGTACGGGTCAAGTGAGGCGCAGCTGGGAGATGTACGGTTCCCAGGATGTGCTGACTCCGAGCGAGCTGCGTGCGACACGGGCGATGACGTCGTGGCGTCAATGTGTTTTTTGGACAATGGGTTTTATTATACGTATGACATGTAAGTAAATTAAATTATTTGTCGATTAGTATATTTAAGTTTTGGCTAGATTTTGTATTGTCAAAGGGTTGACGATACGATCAATATTAATATAATTATTTTTCCAAATGAAGATTGCATGAAGTAACTAAAATAGTATTATGATGAATGGCATAGAACGAAAAGTTAGTAGTACAGTATAGTCAGCAAGAGAAGTGTGAATGAACGATTGATATTATTTTTTAGGAATGGAGATATTTTTGAAAGCCGAAAAGTAAATAAGTTAGACACGAGTTATTTGGGATGAGATGATTTGACAGTATTTTTTTACTTTTGAGGAGATTTTGAAAAATCTGGGAATAATGTGATAAAAAGTGTGAAGTATGAAGTTGAAAGTTTTGTTATTTTTTTGTTTTATAACCGCTAGTATTTTTTTTATATTGCATCATAATTCTGATTTATTCCAAATGTACAATCAAGTACATAAATGATTCAGTTGTTCATTTGACTTGGTAACAGTCAAAGTTATCCAAAAGTTAAGTATAGAAATTCAATCCAGTGTTCGCAGGCGAACCAAATATGGACATGCTACACTGCAGAAGAAACCAAATTAGATTAGAACATAACACATGTTTTGATTACAGAGAAACAGAATTGTTATTATAATAATTAGTAGTTCATGTTACCGCAGTGCGACTTGTATAGAGCGAAAGATTTTAGTTTCATGCGACTAATATGGAAGATACATAAAAGGTGATGGATGATTGATAGCGAGTTTAGGGTACCGCAGAGAGATTAAGTATGAAACCATTTTCAAGTTATAATACGGAATGAATTTGAATAGTATGGGATGTATAAATTTCATATTGAGTATGTATGTACAAAATATTTAGTATGCAAAAGAAGTTCAGCTTTAATCACAGATATACTTAAAAAAAAAAAACGAACGACGGAACCACTAACGTTAGTTTATTATAAAAGTTTGTTTAGAAATTGTACTTGCATTTATTTTACAGATTGCTTTCGAGTCTATTAATAGAATTATAGTCTGACCAGCGGATATGGTCACTTCTTCTTGTTTTATATTGAGAGTTGAAAAGTATGGAAATTGAATGAAATTAAAAGTTAATCGTTGTTATGAAGGTTTATTTAATATTTGATATTTTTGAGTTTTATGATAGTATTACATAGGAAAGTTGATTTTTGTTTGGATTTGGGAATGTTGGTTTTTGTTGTCGTTAGGATTAAAAAGTATGAATTTGAGAGAAGGTGTGGAATGTGCAGGATTGTTACTCTAGGCCACAGAGCAAGTTAGTTGGGAACACTTCGTTTGTTAAGTTTTCGAGAAAAGTAGGACTGATCATCCAATCTTTACAGAATGTCTTAAAATTCGAAGGATTCATATGGATTGAGTTTAAGTTATGTTTTTAGTGTGGTACGTGACTATTGGCGAGACCGATATGTCATTGTATTTTCAGCAAAGTCTCAAAGGTACAAGGTACAAGGCACGAATCCTTCGCTTCGATCATGACGTGAACGAGTTTCCTTTGTGAGAACGTGGGATATCGATGACCTAATAAGCTCGCGAGCAGGCTCAGGCAGGTAGACCTGGAGCCAGGTACTAGTAGTATATGTATTTAAGTATTGTTATAATAATAAAAGTACCATAAGACGTCTATAAATAAATAAATAATAAAAAGTACCTATAAATGTGCACTCACTACATGTGAATATTAAGGGTCCGGATCCCGATAATTAAAGTACCTATATGAAGTGATAAGGAGATTATAATAAAGACTTTGTTTGAAAGAGATTGTTTATGAAAAGAAAAGTACATTTTGATGGGTTTTGAAAAGATGGTTATTATATTATGTTTATGTAGAGTGTTTTTTGGATAAGAAAGTAATAATGAGATTTATGACAAATATAAAAATGGTATTTACTAGATATATGAAAAAAAAAGAAGTTTGAATAAAACATAGACAAAGAGTTATAAAGAATGTCAAAGGATATAAAGTTATAATTTTCTTGTAAAATTTTGAGAGTATGGTAGTAAATTAGAAGTATTGTTTTTGTTATTGAGAGCATGCACTTAAGTAGAGCGGAAAGTCTGTTTTTGTTGTCTGGTATGCAAGTAAGAAAATGAATGAGTTAAAATATTGCTGAAAGAGAAAGCAAAAATAAATAAACGTTATTGTCGTCAACCCTACACCTAAAACAGATAGATATTTTGGTTTCGTGTATTTACTTGTGTATGTACTTATTCGTTTATTTCGTGTATTCAAAATTAGTTTTAGAAAATATGTAACCTAATGTTCTTATGTAATCATTATAAATGTACTTTAATGAAGTTGTTAAAAATAGGTGTTAAAAAGGGGTGAGAAATAGTAATAAATGGTTATAGTTTATTTTGATAGTATTTCCAAAATTGTATCAGGCAAACAAAAATAAAAAAGGTTTTCATTTGTTATATTTTTTACAGATTTTAAATTTTCAATTGATATTTTTACACAGGTGATTTATTTTATTGTTATTTTTACAGAAATTAGTTACTTATTAGATTGTTGTTTTGATGTTATTAGATCTAAATTGTTAAATGTCATAAAAATTATATGCATATTTTTTACTTTCAAAAAAGGGGGAAGGTGTAGTGTATGCACACCTGAACCCTACTTACATCTATAAATAGCCTCTTTATTATGATTCATGACTCAATATACAACTGTCTTTCGAACATGTGACTGCCTCATTCCACACCTAATAGGCCGATCCTTACAAATGTCCCCACCGTGGGGCACGAGCCTTTACCCGGATACGAGTAAGATTAAGCCATACTCTACCAGGCTGGCTCAGTGTGGGTTGATGGAGGGGTATCGGGCTAGTGGCCAACCCGACTGTCAGAAGTTATCAAGCTGCCGAATGTACTTTGAATCACTGTTGTTATTTTTAATTGCATTCTACTAGAACAAAATAAGTACGACATGTACATGCAGCTTAATGCTTAGTGCTGTAAAAGTATCTAATTGCAATATCCGGAAAGTATTACTAAGTATTAAGTAACTTCTGGGACTCGGGTGAAATAGCCACAAGTGCGGACCGATCACCCGCCTGAGGTTCAGCGGGCGTCCCACCTCACCGTCATCGAGTATTATGTGCCTAATGTAAAACCGGTCATGTGACAGAGGACGTCGTCAGCCCCGCACACGAAGGGTTTCTATACCATTGTTCACGAAAAAAACGTAAAACGACAGTATTAAATACTAGGTAGTACTACATTCAAGGCCGTACCTACATCGAAACATTGATGTACTCAGGTTAACGAAACTATTTGCTCATTGAAACCGGAAGTGGAATTTGAGTAATTTAATAACAGAAATAAAATAAAATATGATGAAAAACTTAATAATATTGATTATAATTCGAATGAGGAATTATTAATCGCATAATGACATTCGTCATTGATTGATAACAGATATTGAGTTTTGTGCATAGTTATTTTACTATGCACAAAACTCAATATCTGCAATTAAAGATCATTTCCGGGATAAGAATGGGTAATTCCAGTTCACTGTTAAACAAATAAAATAAAATGGCTCAGAAAATGACCATAACAATAATTTGTTGTATGGATATTTCCTTTTAATTCGTAAAAACTGCTATGTTTCATATTTTGTTGTTATAGCGGCAACCCTCTGTTAAAATTTCAGTTCTCCACCTATTTCGGTTGATCCGGTAGAGCCCGGTGACAGACGGACAGACGGAAGGACGGTCAGACGGACATACGGACGGACGGACTGACGGACAGATGGACAGCGGAGGCTTAGTAATAGGGTCCCGTTTGGCAACTTTCGGGTACGGAACCACCTTTTAACACTTGGTAGCAAGCAGTGAAGAGTTTGAGTTAGAATACTAACCGGGCAGCACAAATCGGCAGGGATGCGTGTTGCACGGAACCGGCAGGGAGCTACTTCTCATGATGCAACATCGTCTGCTCAAATCCGGCAGGTTGATCATAGGCACATCTTCCATATTCACCTGAAAAAGGATAAACGAACGTTTTAACTTAGATAATGAGCGCTCAAGGGGGGGGGGGGGGTGATGGAAAATTCGAAAGCAGAAAGTTGACTTCGGAACTTTGTTTGGATTAATTAGGAGAAAAACATATTAAAAGTCTTGACCCATTTAAGTTGAACCCTGGAGGAGCGGGAGGAGGGTAGGGGTGGGGCACAACATATTATTATTAATAATGTTTATTCAGATAACAATGATCCATTTTGTTAGTACTAGTATTAGAAACTAATATTTTTATCTACACACGTATCATAAACCCTCTGCGTACAAAAACCGCACATTACGATCAGCATAATGTTAAACTACTTGGTAAAAACTCATTTCTTATCCGAAAAATTACACATTATGACCATAATGTGCAGTTTTTCTACATATTATGACATTCAAATTTCGAAAGCCGACGCCCGCCTGCGTGCCGTCCCTAGTTTGTCTGTGAAGTTGGTACTGACATTCAAATTTCGAACGCCGAGACGCCCGCCTGCGTGAAGTTGGTACTACAGAACAAGCTAAACAACTGCAGAGCCACAATGCCGGTCAAACATGCGGTTCCTGAACACATCAAAGAGAGCTTATGATATGTGTGTAGATAAACTAGTGTATGTAACTGTACATAATTAGGCATTAAAACTCTCGAGTGATATTATTATGACCCACTTTCGAGTATTAATGCCCTCCATTATGTAGCAGTCACATAAACTACTATTACCTACACATTTATTAAATTTAAACTAAGAAGGCCCCATTCTGTTTGTTTTTAACCGAAAGCAGAAGGAAGGTGATATTTTTCGAGCGTATGTGTGTATATACGTATGGACATTTCGTTAGCACGCGCTATATCCCAAACGGCATGACGGATTTTGTTCAAGTTCAAGTTTAAAGATTTTTATTCATAATAGCATAAAAATTGAGACTTAATGAACGCCATAACATAATCAAGAAAGCATAATATATCATTAAGTAGGTGCCTAATTATTACATAGAACATAATATATAGGGTGCAATAAACTGGTTTAATGCCAGATGTCGGTGTCTTATAAAAAGTCATTAATTTTGTAGTAGGCCTTAGTGCACAAAGTGTGCTTTATACATTTTTTGAATCAAGCTTCAGTCAAGTTTTGTATAATGAATGAGGTGTCTTTGGATTCGTCTCAATTGTAGGTGTGTCATAGGCTAAATGATTTTAGTGAAAAGTCAACAGGTTTTCAAAATAATTTGTGCCGCTTCTTTCTTACTCCATGTACGTAACTACGTTACCACATACAAACTTATGGATGCATCTTCATGTATTGAAACATTTTACAATTTTACATTTACATTCAGGCACATACATTGCTTCTGGCCCCACACGAGGATACCGTGTCGTGGGAACCAGAAACAGCTACGTCACACACATAAAAACATCCAAGACCTGGCGTTTTTTTCTATCCCCAGCCGGGGGTCGAACCCCGGACCTCTCGCACGGTAGGCAGAGCCACAAACGCATACATTAATAAAACAAAATTAAAAAAATCTTCTTCCTGTAAATAATAATTTACAGAAAAAAATTATAATTTTGATTTAAATAGGATTTGATTTCGACAGGAGAAATAAATTATTAATTTGTATGTATGTATGTACGTATATATGTTTTACGTATGAATGTATGTTTAATCCTGTGTCCCCTCGTAACTACTCAACGGTTCAACCGATTTTGCTAAACGAACGTCATTAGGTTCGCCTTGCTGGCGCGAGTTTATTATAAAAAATGGCGGATTTTATGCGCAGGCTAAATAAACTCGGGGGTATCCAAATAAAGGGCTTTAAAAGGCGACTACGGAAATATTTACTAATCTTGAACAAGCTATGAATAACGGGACAATTCAATCTCATACAGTAATAATAAATAATAATAATAATACCTTGGACACTATTTACAGATCTAGCCCCAAACTAGGATTCCCTGTATCTTGGGTACTAGCCAACGATACACATACTTATATAGATAAATATTGTACTTAGATAGACAAACAAGCATGACTAAGGTACACACGTCCGTTCTCATCAAACAAATATTTGCCCCCACCGGGACTCGAACCCGGGACCCTTGCATTCGTAGGCAGGGTCACTGCCGACTCGGCCATTCGGGTCGTCATTGGGTTCCGATTGCATTTTAATTAAATTTAATTGACAATCTTAATATTTACGTTAAGTCTTATCTGCTTGTGTTGTGCTTTTTAGTGTACCGCAGCAGGGTTGTTTTAATTTGAGTTATTGTTGTTATCGAATTGGGTCTTGAATTGATCTCGACTGTATGACTTCCCCCCTGAACTGAAAGCTGGATCCGCCCCTAGAGGTCGCAAAGTGTTTTTTAATCAAAAGGATTGAAAAACACTGATGTCCTACAACACATTTTACTAGGACGCATAGTTTTCGAGATATAAGCAAAACACCCAAAAAAACGGGACCTTCTTACGGCTATTAGTTTCTATGGTTTTGCGGACTTGCGGCTGAGCATTCAAGAAGAATAAGTAAACTCACCATAATCAAATCTGCAAGCAAAACCATCTCATGATCACCCCCCGTCACAGACAGCGGCAGATGAGCCGCCAGCTCAAAGTAGGTTGGCCAGGACTCCATTCTCTTCATTACCAGTTGGAACTCCGCATCGTAGACCATCTCGACCGGAGCCTTGGGCTTGAGCGCGCGGAGGCAGTTGGTACTCGCCCAGAGCGAGCGAGCCCATTCGCGGAACTCTTCCTGCTCTTTGAGGTAGATTTCTTTGAATTGCTGGAAACATGAAACATTGCAATAAATACACAATTAACCCAATTACTTTACAAGTACTGGGTTCCGTACCCGAAGGGTGCCAAACGGTACCCTATTTAGTATAGTCTTCGCTGTCCGTCTATCCGTCGGCGGGCTCTATCTGATAAACTGTAGAATAGGTTGTGCAGAACAGGGTTGAAATTTTCACATAATGAATTTCTGTTGCTGATACAGCAACAAATAATTAACTACACGCAATTTGAATACTTATATGGGATCTCCAAACAAGAAACGTATTTTTCCGACTTCTGAGCTAAAAATAGCACCGTCGTCGCCGCTTGATTTTGGGTCATCAGGCGGAAAAATTCTATTTCTAACTCGTTCAAAAAGGCTTCATACGAACCTCGCTACGACCCTCGCCTTAGGCTCGTGGCGTAAACTCCTCGGTTCGTAATTATAAGCCGTTGCGAACTCGTGGGAAATGTAATAAATCTGGCCATAGTTAGTGGGTACCAGATTTACTACATTACCGAAAAGATGTTACTATTCATGAAATTTTTGCGGTATTACTTAAAATACCTAGATTGTTTAGTCTTTGCCCAGCAGTGGGCTGATTATGATATTTTGTTTATTTAGGACATGATTACCTCAATGGTATTTGATTGCAAGTCAAAATAGACACTTTTTAGGAACTGTCGAAACGGTAATTTTGTTCACGAGTTTTATGAAATACTTGCATGTGACGTCATACTTTTTAACACAAAATTGAGTTTATAAAATGCAACTGCTGGAAATATACAATTCTGATATTGTCAAACGTTTTTGTTGAAATAGCTTCAGTTTGAGACAAGATTCTAGATTTATTGGACTACATTGTCAAATACCGCATTAAATTAAATTTAATGTGTTGCTGAAAAGAAGGTTCCGGGAGCCTAAATGATGATGAGTGATGGGGCAGGTATCACCTAGCGACACCCGATTGTCGAACCCCCAAACTGGTTGCTGCAAGTGGCTCCGTCCGCTCCAAAGCCAAGGATGATGACCGCAGCAGAAGGTCCAATGCCAGCCAGACCTGATCGTCGGCGGCAATTGGACCAGAGGATGATAGGCCACCACCCTCGCCTGCGTGGGAAAATTGTCGCCGCGTCAGCGATCGCCCCTTTCAAAAGGGGTTGCGATGATAGTTGATGATTGACGAATTAAACGTTAACTCTAGTTTGATGATAAATAATTAATTTACTACACTTAAAGTTATGAAAACTGAAAGTTAATGTTTGACGGGTGTCCTTTGAGCAAGGTTTAACTGAGAGGTTAGATTATGACACAATTGCCCCAGGCGACGGCCCCTGAACAAGAATTAATTGAATGAAGGACTGGTAGAGACATGAACCAACATTTCAGAGACAGACAAATGAAGAGCATTTGCCATGACATTGTGTTAATTTGGATTAACACTGTTCAGGTAAGCTGACTACTATATCTTAGTTTTAATATGGAACACATCGGGCTGTTCCATCTGTCGCAAATGTGACAATATTTGACGTTTTCGGGTTCCAATTTGAATGAAAAATTATCGTTAGAATTGGCGTTAGTCTTCATCAATTCAAATCAGAACACCTTTGTCTGCTGTAGCGAAAACATCCCTTTTCGTCTGTCGTGTCGCGCAGTAGATAGAATCACTCTCACAACTGTCGTTTTGATAGTATAAAAGTGTGTTTTGGCGGTCAACTATTTGCCGAGTCAGCTTAACCGAACCAGCAAGAAGCAGTGGGACTTCACGCCGCCGAGCCCAGATCCAGGTTGCGATCGTGAAGAGGCTTTCAGAAGCAAAGCAGAGCTGATGTAGCTTTCCAAGCGTGAGTAGCCTGACCCAGGAACGGAGGTAAGTGAAGCTCTCATCTCTCCTTGTTGGGCCTAGAAGTCTATAATGCCACACAACAAACTTTCCTTCACAAACCCTTTTCGTTATCGTCATACAGTCCACTATATAGCTCACTCCGATCGTACAAACACAATGTCATACTTGTATATCCGCACAAAGCTTCATCACTATATAATGCGAGTACAAATTATAGAAACAAATATTAGACAAAAAAACGCCTCAAAGGGGTTCATCACAAAAGCAAGATCCTCTGAACCAGGAAAGGCCCAGAGTGGTTGTCAAAGCCTCTGTCGCTCAAACGTCGCCCAATGTCCTTGATAAAGGCCCTACCATGCAAACCCCAAATACGATATATTTTCAATTCCTTTACAGAAACAAACCTCAAAGACTTTCATATCATAATTTGTCGGGTTCCTGATGAACTCCTGCGGCAGTACTTCAGGGTACTTTTGGCTCAGCACCTTTATGCCCTGGAAGTGCTGTGCCTTCGTCAGCGACGATAGCTTCAAGTGTGGTGTGAAGTGGTAGCCAGGGATGTAGAGGTGACGATTTTTGTTGTTGTTGTTGTTGTTCTGAAATGATAATCAAATTGAATTTTATTTTATATCATTTACTAACATTCCGGCCTCTCAGAATCATGGAATTGTGTCAAAACTAATTAATAACAGAATTTTGCTGTCAGCAGTCTTGTTGGCTTGCCATAGGTTCTATTTTCAAAGGCATTTCTAAAATTAGTTGGATTAGTTGAATGAGCCTAGCTCACGGTTCTGGTAAATAATATCATATTGTATAAGTAGTGCCAGATTTGTAGTCCTCTGACCCACAGAGGCGTATCAGGTGAGGGGAGGTGATGTGAGGGACGCACGGCGGGCTGCGCATGGACTGCGGCCAGCTGCGCGCATTTTGTGAGCGTTGATTGGCTCGCCAGTCATACTTTGTCTCTTGCGTCGATACGGTATTCTACAGGCGTCTGAAGCAGTTGTATTCTAAATTGTTATTGCCGATTGTTATTGGTGATGACTGTTCAGAAGATGATGACACCTCATCAATGGATGATGACGATGCTGACAACCAAAGAAGCCCTGCATTTTCTCAAGCCTCAACAAGCAAATAGCTTTGTACAAACTTTTTACAGTCTAAATGGATGGCCTTAGTATCAATGTCACATTAATCATGATTAACTTATCCAGACTATCTTGATTATAACTAACATTATAAACTTCTTGTTATAAATTTATTGCATGCTCAGAACATACCTACCTCAGGCTTTCAAACTCTCTTGCCTCAAAATAATGATTATCTTTAGGAATGACAAGATTGTGTACCTACGCCGCTACCTGCGCTGCCGCTGCTGCATCGAGGGGCCATGCAGCATTCAGGGGAGTAGAAAATTGGCGATACCTACTAGTTTAAGCCTAATTAAAAAATATTTCAAAGAAACTGCCTGGAATTTGATCTTATTTGAACAGATGCAAATGAACACTCTGTCAAAGTCAACACATGGGCAAAGGATTAACAATGTGTTGTTTTTGGGAGGCATTTGCTCCTGTCCGAAGGCACAGCACAACATTCTGGTTGTGCTGTGATGATGTTGTGCTGTGATGCAAAAAATAATACTCAAGAGATAAATTGCCAGGTTCCCAAAAGAGAATGATCTTTAAAATTCACTCAACAATGGCAAAGTTAACCTCAAGAGTTAGCATGCCATTTACAAAAAGAAGCAGAAGGATGTGTGTTGTTTTTGTTAATTCCCACCTGTGACTTTCCCTGCAGGATTCCAGCCCAATTAATGTTCTCCTCTTCGCCTGAGTCAGAGTCACTGGAGATGAGTGGATCATAGAACTTTCCTGATAGTATCTTCACAATGCTGGAGTTCTTGAAGTCATTTTCACTCAGGAACTCCGTGTCGGGGGCAGTAAAACACCTTGAATATCAGCACCATATATAATAAGACAAGATTCATGATATTCCAAGCCATTGTCATTGGAGTATTGCTATTTTGGTTAATTTAATTGTGTGAGACAAGATTAATACCTAGGCTGTAGAATAGATAGTACTGGACAGGACAGGTCTACTAAACAAGCTGGTACAACAACAAGCAATGTTAGGTGATCTTTTTGGGTTATATTTCTCGTTGAACGAATGGCATATCAGCACCAAAATTATAAAAGACAAGATTCATGATATATTTATATTACAAACCATTTTTGTTGGAGTATTGCTATTTTGGTTCATTTAATTGTGAGACAGATTCTGGGAATTGGGTGAAATAGTCACGATAGAGGACCGATCACCTGCCTGTGGTTCAGCGGGCATCCCACCTCATAATCATCATCATCATATTAGGCCTATAGTGAAGGTTGTAGAATAGATAGTACTCGACAGAGCAGGTCTACTAAACAAGCTTGTATAAAACAAGCTGGTTCAACAACAAGCAATATAAGGTGATCTTTTTAGGTTATATTTCTCTGTTTGAAAATCACTTAAGATAGGCGGAGTGAATATCCAATGGTAAAATGCTCTGCAAGAACTACAATTAATCAGAAAAGTGCTGCTGTTACAGAACAACCTAAGCCAGGAAATAAAGCCAAAGAAAAGTTGAACTAACCAATCAAATTGCCGAAAATGATCCATTTCGACGAGCGACTCTTGCGTAAATTATAACCTAGTTATTTTTTATAGCAAATCTTATTATTATTCACTCTATCATCACAAGTTTTACCATAAAAACAGTCTAAATTCACATCAACACCAACCATGGACTGCTCGATTTCGAATAATTTCGATTCAATGTTTGTGGTGTAATGCACAGAGTACAAATTATGGTGCTACTTAGGGATACGCAAAAAGTATCGATACCTGAGTAGTATCGATACATTGACTTCGATACCTAGTACTTTTTGTACTCGATACTTAGGTTCCGATTAGGGATACGCAAAAAGTATCGATACCTGAGTAGTATCGATACATTGACTTCGATACCTAGTACTTTTTGTACTCGATACTTAGGTTCCGATGCTTTACTGACTATCGATACTTTTTCGCCTACTCGATAGTTTTATCTCTCACTAGTGTCATTTGACGTCAAGTAGCCTTTTTTCAGGAAAAAAATAATATTTTGATCCACCGTCTTGGATCCCCGATTTAAAAACATACATTTCACTGATGCAAATAATAATAATAATAATAATAATACCTTGGATACTATTTACACACATTGATCTAGTCCCAAACTAGAGTTCCTTGTATCTGGGGTACTAGACAACGATACACATATTTATGTAGATAAATATGAAACTTAGATAGATAAACAACCATGACTAGGGTACAAGCATCCGTTCTCATCAAACAAATATTTGCCCCCACCGGGACTCGAACCCGGGACCCTTGGCTTCGTAGGCAGGGACACTGCCGACTCAAATGCATGTGCTCGAGCAATATCCTTTATAAGAAGATTGTTGAACGCCGATGATCCGCCTTCATCGCCACCAACGGTTCAATCAGGTTCTGAATCAGAAAATGAATATGACTTTTGGAGACCACGCAAAAAGCTGTCAAAAAGAAGATAAAACAGACTCAATGAAAGAGGAGACGCAGGTACAGATGAAACGTCATTATACCTCGCAAGCCCAGTGTCTGCTTTAAAATCTGACCCGTATAAACATTGGGGTGAAATGAAAGCAGTCTTTCCAAAATTATATTCTTTGGCAAGTCAGTATTTGTTAACACCGGCTGCTTCAGCGCCCTCTGAATGGCTTTTTTCTAAGGCTGGGGTGACGGTGATAGCGGCGCGGGACCAGCTTACTGGATCACGTGTAGACAAATTACTTTTTATGTCTGACTGCAGCGAAGAAGATTGGGGAATTTAAAATAATGATGAAAATTATAAATTCAAATATTTTTAACATCTTCAGGGTGAAATTACAATGTGTATCTTTTTATAATAATAAATGAGTAAGTTTCAGTCATCTTTCAGTGTTTTCTTTTGCGATTTAAAATATAATCAAAAAGTACTCGATACTGAGTAGTATCGATACTTTTGGTGCGATACATTTAGCGGTATCGATGCTTTCTGACACGATGCCAGTATCGAGTAGGTATCGATACATTGAATTTTTTGCGTATCCCTAGTTCCGATGCTTTACTGAGTATCGATACTTTTTCGCCTACTCGATACTTTTATCTCTCACTAGTGTCATTTGACGTCAAGTAGCCTCTTTTCAGGAAAAAAATAATATTTTGATCCACCGTCTTGGATCCCCGATTTAAAAACATACATTTCACCGATGCAAATAATAATAATAATAATACCTTGGATACTATTTACACACATTGATCTAGTCCCAAACTAGAGTTCCTTGTATCTGGGGTACTAGACAACGATACACATATTTATGTAGATAAATATGAAACTTAGATAGATAAACAACCATGACTAGGGTACAAGCATCCGTTCTCATCAAACAAATATTTGCCCCCACCGGGACTCGAACCCGGGACCCTTGGCTTCGTAGGCAGGGACACTGCCGACTCAAATGCATGTGCTTGAGCAATATCCTTTATAAGAAGATTGTTGAACGCCGATGATCCGCCTTCATCGCCACCAACGGTTCAATCAGGTTCTGAATCAGAAAATGAATATGACTTTTGGAGACCACGCAAAAAGCTGTCAAAAAGAAGATAAAACAGGCTGAATGAAAGAGGAGACGCAGGTACAGATGAAACGTCATTATACCTCGCAAGCCCAGTGTCTGCTTTAAAATCTGACCCGTATAAACATTGGGGTGAAATGAAAGCAGTCTTTCCAAAATTATATTCTTTGGCAAGTCAGTATTTGTTAACACCGGCTGCTTCAGCGCCCTCTGAATGGCTTTTTTCTAAGGCTGGGGCGACGGTGATAGCGGCGCGGGACCAGCTTACTGGATCACGTGTAGACAAATTACTTTTTATATCTGACTGCAGCGAAGAAGATTGGGGAATTTAAAATAATGATGAAAATTATAAATTCAAATATTTTTAACATCTTCAGGGTGAAATTACAATGTGTATCTTTTTATAATAATAAATGAGTAAGTTTCAGTCATCTTTCAGTGTTTTCTTTTGCGATTTAAAATGTAATCAAAAAGTACTCGATACAGTAGTATCGATACTTTTGGTGCGATCATTTAGCGGTATCGATGCTTTCTGACACGATGCCAGTATCGAGTAGGTATCGATACATTGAATTTTTTGCGTGCTAATGTTGGAGTCCCTGTAATGCCCGGCCCAGTATTGTCCGGCCCAGGAATGTCCGGCCCCGGAATTGGCGTCACGAAAGCCCACGATTCCGGGGTCGGTCATTCCTGGGCCGAGCATTCCGTGGCCGTACAAAATAGTGCTCGACCCCGGAATGCCCGGCCCCGGAATTATCGTCCCGAGTACCAAAGATAACTGCTACATCAGAGATTAGGGTGTGTTCATAGTGTCTCTATCTCAAAAAATGTATCAATATCATTAAATGTTTTTTTTATTTGCATACGCTTCGCTCCGCTCCGCTCCGCTACGCTTCGGTTTTGCTTCTTCTAAGTTCTAATCTAACCTATAACCCAATTGAAATTTAGCCACAATAACCTACTCTAGCCAAATTTGACTCAATAAATATAATGCACTTGAAAAAACATAACACTGTGAAGACTGTGTCTTTGCAGTGTTATGTTTTTTTTAATAAATAGCAGAATTGAGTTTGTTTTTATTTTAAACTAACCAAAAATGAATAAATTTTAGGTTATGATATGTGTCAAGTGAATGTTAAACTTGCTTACAAAAAACCTCACTACTATGACCATGGCCTTAGATTCGTCTAAGTTAAATCAAAAATGTTCGACCAATCAGAAGCCAGTATTTCCAGCCAATGAGAGAATTCCCACAATTCCGGGGCCGGGTATTCCGGGGTCGAACAGGCAGTGCACGGCCTAAGAAAGCCCGGCCCAGTAATGTGCGGCTTGGAATGTCCGGCCCCGGAATTGGCGTCCCAAATCCCACGATTCCGGGGTCGGGCATTCCGGGGCCGGGCATTACTGGGCCGTGCATTCCTGTCCCCCCTAATGTTGTTTAGTTTGACGTTTGTTTTTTTTTATTTCAACAAGTCGTTTCGTTTCGAGATACTTGGAACCTCACGACACTTACTGTGTCCAATTCGCTAGGTGATACCAACTAGCTAGAGCATCTAAACTAATTTCGAAAGTAAGTTTGAATTAAGTTATTTGGCATTCTTCAGTCATGCTCATTTTAGACCAACTAAGATTAGTTCTTGTTTTTTTTTCTAACTAAACGGCAATCAGACCTTTACGGCCGGACCAAAACCACAAATTTCGTTAACTTCTCGATTTTGTTTTGGTAGAATCGAATTTATTTTATCAAAGGAAAATGAATAATCCTTCAATGATATTTATATATTATTATTATGCAAGCACTTTATAGTAGTTTATGTGACTGCTGCATAATGGAGGACTCGCCTTCGGCTCGTTTCATAAACCCACTCTCGAGTTTTAATGCCTAATTATGCACAGTTACATACACTAGTTTATCTACACACATATCATAAGCTCTCTTTGATGTGTTCAGGAACCGCATGTTTGACCGGCATTGTGGTTCTGCAATTGTTTAGCTTGTTCTTTAGTACCAACTTCAAGCAGACGGGCGTCGGCGTTCGAAATTTGATTGTCAGTACCAACTTCACAGACAAACTAGGGACGGCACGCGGGTGGGCGTCGGCGTTCGAAATTTGAATGTCATTATATGTAGAAAAACTACACATAATGACCATTATGTGTAGTTTTCCAGATACGAAACGAGTTTTTACCAAGTAGTTTAACATAATGCTGATCGTAACGTGCGGTTTTTGAACGCAGTAAAGAGGGTTTATGATTCGTGTCAGTGTCTCCATATACACGGTAATTACCGTAGATGCACCGTAATCCGGTCTCTATCTACCGTCAAGGTAATAGTGTATTACCGTGTCACATATCACCGTAATTACGTTGTTGTAAATATTTCATCATGTATTGCGTAAAACGAATCTCCAGTCAGTCAATTTAATAAATTTTGTAGTGGCAACACTGCTCCTGGTTGCCGAAAATCCCAGGGGAATCCCCAATATCTAAAAGTTTGCCTGCACCACGCAATCCATTCTCGTCCTTATTTAAATAAAGGAAAGAAAGTAATTTGTATGTGTGATGGATGAATGACTTTAAATTGGCTGCCTAGACCCACCTACATTGTTTTACTTCTAATTAGTTCTAATTACAGCGAGTGACGAATACGTACGAACTAAAACAATAAAAGGGAATATTTTCACCCAGCAATCGATTAAAAGAAATGGCAAAACCTGTGTGGATTTCAGGCCAACTAACGACATGTTGTCAAAAATGAATAAATCTATTTACGAAAAAGACACTATCGTGCTAGGAGAGTCTGATTCAGAATAATATTATGTTCCATATTACCTCTTTCAATTTTCTTTGTTAATTAAATATATTCAGACTTAATTTGGTTCTTAATGTTGTTTTTTTCCTTTAAAAAATTACACGGTAATTTACACGGTACACTTTTAGTAGATTCACCGTATTTTTTCTAGAAACACCGTATTTTTACCCTTGCAACACGGTACTTCTCAATTTACATATGGAGACACTGATTCGTGTGTAGATAAAAGTGTTTATAATAATATTTCGTACAAAAACAAACTTAGTTCGTAAAACAATTACATTGGCAAAACTCATTGCAATTAAACAAAAATTATGTTCAATCAGTTTCCGAACGAATATGTGTTGTTTGCCGCGCGAAGGGAAGTGTTGTCATTCTCTCATTTCAATTTTCATTTTCATGATTACAAGAAACTTAAAAGTCGCAAAAGTTGTTTGAACTTGTTTGGCTGGCCTCAGTTACAGGTATGTACCTACAGCAAATCGCGTTATCTCATTCTGCTGACTAAAAGACCTACTATAAAATTGGCATACTTGCATCGTATTGAATAAATTTGAATATGCTGAACTGATGAAATCTCAACTGGTTGTCAACTTAACTCGGAATATTTACTGTGCTTATTTCAACGTTACGTTCGTGTTGGTTTTTTTTGTATTCGTTTTGTGTCTGAAAATGGAATCCGGAAATCGGAAGCGAATGACGAAGAGGCAGCAGGAGCTTCTTTTAGAAATGCTCCACGCCAACAACTGTTTGTTCGGTAAACAAGTGATTGTGGGCTGAGACGATATTCTCAACCCAAGAATGGAGATGAATAACACAGATATACGCATGGTATCGCATACGCACATCTGGCATGGTACCTATCTATTTTACTAATTATATATTTTGGTAAGTTGGTGGCATTTTTATTTTATTTTTTATTTAATATACAATTACGATGTACAACATTACAGGTATACACCCAATGCGCTGTACAAAGTCTAATAGTTATACAATGTCAGAATCAATTTAGGTAAGTCGATTTCACAGGTAGGGAACAAAGGGTACAAATTCGTAGAAAATACTACATATCAAATCACATTAAACATTAACTTTAGGTCAAATTCAAATAGTATTAAACATTATTAGGTATGTCAAGGGTACTAAATTAAAATGTCAATGCAAAAAATAATAATAATGATATTTCTAAGACAACACTGTCACTCCTTCATCTCGCAGAACCTGCCACATTCTCGCACAATATGCCTCCAATCATCACCAAACAGATCAGTCAGTGGTGTAGCAGCCAGCAGAGCATTGAGGCTATCCCGCGCCCTAACCAGTGGAGACTGCTGGCGCGCCACCGTGCGGTGCGTACCGCCCGCTAACAGCTGGTGCCTACGCGCGCAGAGATAACTGTCGGGCACGTATAGCGCGCATACCGTACCGACAAGCGCGACACAGTCACTGTCGCCTCGCAACAATCGACACACATTCAGAAGCTGCTCGGTGTTACGTCTGACCTCTAGTGAGTTGTATCCGAGCATACCCAATATAAAAGCGGATGGATAAAGATAAGGGTAGTATCCAAATTTCCGCTTATATAGGTATCGTAGGAAAGCTTTGTGTACCTTCTCGAGCAAAAGTATGTAGGAGCTTTCATGCGGATTCCAAACCACCGAGCTAGATTCAAGTTTGGTTCTCACTAGGGCCATGTAGAGAAGCTGGACCACACCCAGGTTATGGAATCCCTTACTATTACGTATTACAAACCCCAATCTTTTGAAGCATTCCTTGGCTAATGTGCTCACGTGCTCATGGAATGTAAGTTTAGGGTCGAACGTAACACCGAGGTCCCTAATCGAATACACTCGAGTCAAAGACTCCGTACCGAGTGTATATATCGCGCTTATAGGATGAGAGGAGCGCGTAAAGGACATTACATAGCACTTGGCAGTATTGAAGAGGAGTTTATTGTTCACACTCCACCTATGAAACGCGTCTAAATCTTCCTGCAGCAAACTACAATCATCCTCTGAACTCACGGGAAGTATCAGTTTCAGATCGCCCGCATACAGAAGGCAATTGGCGTGTTTAAGCTCTAATTCCAGGTCATTTATCATAATGATAAATAACAACGGCCCGAGAATAGACCCTTGGCTAACGCCCGACCGTGTATGGTACGGCTGGGACTCAAAACAGCCGTGTCGCACATATTGCTGGCGGTTCTTGAGGTAGTCAGCGAAGAAAACCAACAGCCGTGGGGCAAATCCAATGGCACATAACTTCTTCATTAGGACATCATTATCGACTCTGTCGAACGCCTTACGAAAGTCCATATAGGCGACGTCCACCTGACATCCCTTGTCCATGCACTTCGACACAATCTCGACTAAAGTCAGCAAGTTGGTGTTAACTGAGCGGCGACTCCTGAATCCGTTTGCGAGTCGCTCAGATAAGGCGCAATCTGCGAACTGATTTTGTCTTTTATGATCGACTCGAACAGTTTTGCCAATGAACTCAGGATCGCAATAGGTCGATATTGATCAACGGAGGCAGTGTCACTTGTCTTGGGGAAAGGACTGACTCGAGAAAGCTTCCAGCTGGTGGGGTACTTACCTTGTTCAAGAACAAGATTGAATATCCGACCCAAAGGTAAAACCAGCTGATCGCTGTAGGCCTTCAAAAAGTAGGGAGGGACGTTGTCCGGTCCAATTGCGCTCCTTGGCCTTAGCTGCTTCAGCCCTTCCTTTATGTCCTTACTGGAAATATGTGAAACTTGTATGTGATTAGCAGTGCACGAGTCATCAGAAATGTTTACCAGATCTGGATCGAGCGCTGGCTCATCAGGGAGGAAAACGTCTGAGAAGTAGTTTGCAAATGCGGCTGCTGCTTCCTCTCCAACGTGTTCCCGGCCCCGATGCGTGACCCGAGGATCGAAACCACCCTTCGATCGTAGGCCACTTACATATTTCCAAAATGCGCGTGGGTTATGTCTAATATTGCTTTCAATACTACTCATGTGGTTGGCGTAGGCTGTATCTACGCGACACTTGAGGTTGGCTCTTAGCTCGCTGAATGAGACGTAGTCAGCCGGCCTCCTCCCCGTTTTCCATTTACGGTGGAGTATGGCTTTCGTGGCCAAGTCCCTTATTATATCACCAGTGAACCACACCGGGTATCTCCTTGTAGGCTGGGTTGGTCTGGTCTTCTTCGGGATACAGTTGTTGAAGACTCCGTAAATGGAATCGTAGAAGCGACCGACTGCCGTCTCTACATCAGTAGCTTCGAGAACACTGTCCCAAGATATGCTACACATGAGTTCGTACAGGACTGCGTGATTGCCCTTGGCAAAGTTCCAGTCATTGCGACCTCCAATGTTGCTGGGATCCATGATTAAGTGTGAGGAACGCGTTTATCATCACTTGCCTTTGTCTGAGCATTTTTTACTTTACTAACCTTTTGCAGGGAATACAGCCAGTCCCATCATAAGGGAAAACAGGACAAACTTGGCGTCCCATCTAAACTCCCTGGGCTGCAGCAGGGATGTTAAAGAGTGACAATCGGTAAGTGTAAAACATTTATCTACTTAGCTTGGGCACTCATGTGTTATTGCTATATCAAGTAGTCAGTTATATCCGCTGACCATGGGAGAATGAAATGTTTAATGAGATAATAGAATAGAGTGATAGAGAGATATACATATGTGGTCCAAATGGTTTTCCAGCCTAGAGTTAGCCTGAAAACATAACATAATAAATGAAAGTTCTGCAATATGTGTAATCATGCTACACATATTGTACTTAGTTACAAATAATTTACAATGTAATGTTTTCTACATTGTATTGTATAGGCTTGGACCTTGTGGGCGAACAAGGTGAAGGCAAAGGCCAGGAAGGTGCGTTACAGCATTACTGGCACTGGAGGGGGACCTGCAGGCCCGGTTCTAAGTGACCAGGAAGACCGAGTCCTGGATACTATTGGCCGGGCCTCTGTCTATGTCTTTGAAGATTTAGAATTGGGCCTACCGGTTAATATATTGTTTTACTAGCAGTCAATACAGTAGATTTTATGTTGTAGATAGTAGTCCATATGTAACTTTCATGTATATTATATTAAATACATGTACCTTCACATCTTATTACATAAATAATAATATAATAATAATACCTTGGACACTATTTACACACATTGATCTAGCCCCAAACTAGGATTACCTGTATCTTGGGTACTAGACAACGATACACATGTGTACGATACGAAATGGAAGGTGTGTATGTAAGGTAATGTTTTTATAGCAGTATAATATGTATAATTATATCCAGAAGATTTAGATTGTGTTGTAGTAAGTAATTTTATATAGTTAGCTATCTATTTATCCATTTAGTTAATTTATTAATGAGCTTTGCCTCAATATACACAGTTGGGTTTTAATAGAGCAGTTGAGTTGAATATAAATATGATATATTTTAGTGTGTGTTTTGTAAATTACAGGATCTTCGAGTAGATGACCTTCTATAGCAGCCTGTCGTCCTCCTGGACTTGCAGCCAGAGCCGCCCACAGGGCCGGGGCCATTGGGTGAAGATGAGCAAGCAGCCGAGTTTGCGGTTGCCGCTGAGGCTGCTGAGGCAGTGGCTGCCGATGTCGCCGACCGCAACCAGCCCCTGCTAGAGCCAGCCCATTACGTCGGGTCAGAAGACGTGTTGTGCCAAGGCCGTGTCGTGGTTAGTAAGACAAACCAAGTGGTAGTAGTGGGATATTATAAATAATAATAAACGAGTATGTGTAGAAATAACTAGACTTGTCATTTACCTTGTTTGATATTTGAAATGACCTCACTGTTTTACTTCACGTTGAATGAAGTCATCGACAACCATGTCCCCAAACAGAAGACCAAAACAAATAACCGCCCACCGTGGTTCAATAGACAACTTTCAAGATTAACAGCTGAAAAGGAAAGGACAAGAAGGAAATATCGAAAATACCAAAACCCTCGTGACAAAATTGAATTCGGTATCGCGCGAGAACGATGTCATAAACTCTATGACATCTGCCTCAGATACTACTTGAACACTATAGAAGCCAGTATTCCAGACAACCCCAAGGATTTCTGGAATTTCATGAAGTCCAAGCGAAAAGGTCACTCGTCATTACCAAAAATGATCAAAGACGGAATAGCGGCTAATAACGGAAGTGAGATTTTGCTAGCCATTTCTCATCGGTGTACAAAGACCATAACCCACTAAGTACCGCCGCCCCGCACCTTACGAACCATCGGGTTTTATCTAACATCACAATCTGTGAACGTGATATTCTCAAGAAGTGCAAAGCTCTCGATGTGTTCAAAGGCGCAGGACCGGATGACATCCCCCCCGTATTTATTAAACGCTGCGCACCAGGCCTCAGCTTTCCCTTAGCAGTGTTATTTAATCGTTCCCTGAAAGAAGGTTGCTTTCCTGATGAATGGAAAAAAGGGAGAATAGTTCTTGTACACAAGAAAGGCAATGAAGATGACATCAAGAACTATCGACCGATTTCAATGTTATCATGTTTCTCAAAACTTTTTGAGTCCCTTATTTGTCCCCTGATCACTCAGCACATCGATACAATTATCTCACCTGAACAACACAGTTTTAAGCGTGGGCGTTCGGTGGAAACTAACTTGGTATCGTACATTGACTATTTGACTCACCACCAGATAGATGCAGTGTATACAGACTTCAGCAACGCATTTGACAAGGTGAACCTTTTACTGCTACTAAAAAAGCTCGCCGCAACCGGAGTTTACGGCACATTGTTGGATTGGTTTGAGTCGTACCTGTCACAAAGACCTCAGACGGTGACGGTGAGTGGACACGCATCCCAAGTATACTACGCGAAGTCCGGAGTACCTCAGGGATCTCACCTTGGACCGGTTCTATTCATGATATTCATAAACGACTTGACATCCCGCATCGCACACTGTAAGTTCTCCTTATTCGCAGACGATTTAAAAATATATAAAACCATTATGTCATTATGGAGCTGATGCAAAATGATCTAGACGAGATAGCGAGCTGGTGCCACGAAAACGGAATGCTCTTAAATGCCACAAAGTGCTACCATATCACTTTCACCAATAAACGCAAGCCAATAACTTCTTCATACTCCCTGAACGGAGACAGACTTCAGGTCGTAAGTGAAATTCGTGACCTCGGCGTATTGATGGAGTCTGGCTTAATGTTTGAATCCCACATCAACACTGCTGTGGGAAAAGCGGCAAGAATGCTAGGCTTTATAAAGCGGAACACGAAAGGTTTCCGTCTGGCCAGCACCAAGATCCTCCTTTACAATGCTCTAGTTCGTAGCCATCTTGAGTTTGCGTCTGTTGTCTGGAACCCCGTCTACGCAGTTCACTCAGGCAGAATAGAACGCATCCAGCGGGCATTCACCAGACACCTGGCTTACAGCCATTCAGGAATATCCCACAGGGACAACAACGAGTGACGGTTGTCACACTTTGGCATGAACACGCTGAGCTTCCGACGAAACCTTCAGGACCTTCTATTCTTACACAAGGTGTGCAATAGTCGGCTGGATGTCAGCAATATACTGAACCAAATTAGATTGTCAGTTCCTTACCATTATCCTCGGAATCCCATCTCAAAACCCCTCAACGTCGCTCAATGCAGAACAAACATTTACAAACACTCACCAATACCCAGATTGTTTAATAAGTACAATGATCTCTGTAGTAGCAAATCAAACACGGACATTTTTCACGATCGCTTACCTACTTTCAGGAATAAAATCCTGAAAGACAATTAGTCTACACAAATAGCCTATATTGTATATTTGCCTTCTTTTGTTTTCTATTGTTATCCTTGATTTCCCAAATAAAATGTGTACATATTATAGGTATAGTAGTAGTTAAGTTTTAATGTAGCTTAGTAAGTTAGGGACCTTTTTATCTCTATTGTCACTAGCTTTCATTTAAAATAAGTATTTTTGTATTCACCAAAGCTGTGCTCATTTGTAAAAGGCTCCCATATAAGAATCCTCCTATATATTATTTATGTTGTAATAATTATTATATAGTGTGCTGTAGATGTGCCTAATTTAAATAAATAAATAAATAGATATTTAATTTAGGATATGAAGAATTAAAAGAATAAGTATTACGGTCCAGGCTGTGCTTCCAAAGCGAGAGTCCCGGGCTCGAATCCAGGCTGGAAGAAAAAAATATCCCCAGGTCTTGGATGCTTACATGTTTGCGACGTCACTATTTCGGGTAACCACGACACAGGGCATCCTAGTGTGGGACCAAAAGCAATATACGTGCCAGTACAGTTAAGTTACATAGCATAAAGCTATGTAACTTAATCTTGTTATGTCTTCTATGCAGGACAACTGAACTCGCCTGCGCTTTTGTTGGTGCAGCCTCTCAACGAGAACTCCCGCTTGATGCGGGATACAGTGGCCGAACTATTGGCCGCTATCCGCGCAAACACGGCCGCTATAGCCACTTGCCCGTGCCGAAACATGGTGCAGAGGCAATGAAAATACTTGTGTGAATTGTAAAAAATATTTAATTGATATAATTGTTGATGATTTTATGAACATGTTTCATTTTTTTAATAAAATATCTATTAACAACATATGGGCGCTGCTGCCGGCCTTCCTGCAGGAAGTCAAAGTCTTCGGTATTGGCCGCGTCCGCATTGGACTCCTCTGCATCACTTTCTGTGTTGTCATCTGAAATTTAAAGAAAAGAAGTATGTATTCTAGGTACCTACTTATCATAGTTTTGGCAGGCTAGTATGTACGAGTTCTGTAATGGACCACTTATGTATACTTTCATAGTTGTTCCATACACTTAACAGCTAGGGCCTAGCATAATTTGGGCTATGTAACGAATATTTATTTTATGTATTGCCAGAACAACATACCGTTTATTGTATCTTGCAGCCACAAATTGTGGAGGGTGCAGCAAGCCACCACAAATTTGGCTGCTTTTGATGCCGAATAATGCATCGTACGATGCTGGTGGAGGCAGCGGAATTTGGCCCCTGCCAAAGCACCTTTCAACAACGTTGCGTGCTTTGGCGTGGCAAGCGTTGCACCGGCCTGCTGGTGTGTCGGCCGGGGCATCCGCTAGTGGGGTCATTAGCCACGGCAACAAGGGATAGCCTTTATCTCCTGTAATGGAATTAACATAGGTACATACTCACAAAAGTGCATTTAAAAATGATTGATTAGATGTATTAGGTATATGATTCACTAATAAATGGGATAGTTGGAAAGATTGGTAATTTACATAAAATTGATTGAATTGAACTAGTTTGAAAAATAATAATTTCCCGCGCATTTTCGTGCAAAAATCGCGTTTGTAAGGAAATGTCTGTCGATTGTCATATGAAATCTATCTGAACATGACCAGGCTCAAGCAGGAAACAGCTAGCGAGAAAGACTAATTATAATGGCCGCCAAAACAAGGCCTACTAAAATTACTTGCCATCTGTCAAAAAGTAACTAATACCAGCCGCTTAAAATGCCTTCAGAATATCAAATCAATACAAATTGGCACAGACAAGTTAAAATTAACTTTTAAAAACAAATATCGATTAATTTTGGCGCCTTCCGAATACCGTTAAAGCTAAGGAACTAAGATGACGTCATGATGACGTTTAGTTGTCTAGTTGGCTGTTAATTTTAGTTGGTGTCACCTAGAGAATTGGACCCACTGTTACTGTTACACGACACTTACTGCACTTACTGTTGAAAGACAAATAGAGGTATCCTGTGTTGAGTTGGATAGCTATATTATTGTTTGTGTCTACAGGCCACCGAGGGATGAAAAAGGCCATGGCAATTTCGAAATATTTGAGAAATTTATGGAGGAAGCCCTCACTAAACTATGTAATGAGTAATAACAGAATAAAGTTAATTATTTGTGGCGATCTTAATGGAGATTTGCTTGTAGGAACAAGAATGACACAGCGATTAATAACTTTATTCAAATCGCTTAATTTATGTCATGAATTTTTCGAGCCGACTAGATTTACACTTACCAGCCAAACTTGCTAAGATAACATTTTTTGTGACTGTGCATTCACAAGTAAAAGTGTAATTAACTGCTTACCTTCCGATCACAGTGGTCAAACAGTTTCATTCCCAATTGCTATTAAGGATAAGACTGGTCCATCATTTTATAGGCCTATTACATCCCATAGACTAGAGACATATAAGAAAAACTTAGATATAAATTTGCTAGTACCGGATTTTAATGAACAGAACCCAAACAAAATCTACTCAGACTTCTTCAACATTATTCAGACAGAATTCAATAAAGTATTTAAACTAAAGAAAGTCAGTGACTACAACGGTAAATCTTAATGACTGGGCAACGTTCGGAATTCGTTAAAGTAGAGTTATCTTGTATGACCTTTATGATCAAAAAACCTATGACTGATCGAAAATTTCATGAATATGTTAAAAAATATTCCAAAAAGTAGAGTTATCTTGTAAGACCTTTATGATCAAAAAACCTATAACTTTGATCGAAAATTTCTTGAATATGTTAAAAAATATTCCAAAACTTTCAAGTTGGTTTGTAGAACTGCAAAAACTTTACACATTAATAGAAAGATTCAAAATTCAAATAATAGAATGAAAACAGTTTGGCAAATAATAAACAGTGAAACTGGCAAAGTTATACCAAGGGACAATGATTTCTGCCTAAAGATAGGTGATGATGTTGTTAAATCCAGCGCTGATGTTGCTCGAGCTTTTGAAACATTCTACACCAATGTTCCCTTACTCACAACAGATCGTCTAAAATCATCTCCATATGAAGCAGAGACTTTATTAAAAAATAACACTAGCGTCAGTAAGGTATATTTAAAATTTCATCATGTATATCCCTAGGACATTGTCAAAAGGTTTAAATTACTTAACTTAAAAAAATATGGAAGACCTGTGGGGTATATCAGTCAAAGTAATTGGTTCAGTAATTCTAGTTATAGCCCCACACTTAGCTTATATATTCAATAAATGTGTTGACGATGGCGCTTTCCCAGACCTCATGAAACACAGTAAACTGATACCTCTGTTCAAGTCGGGAGATAAGGGTGATCCTTAAAATTTCAGACCAATATCTGTTCTTCCAACACTAAGTAAAATATTTGAAAAGATTATACTCAATCAAATGCTCTCACACTTCAACCGTACAAAACAACTCCACGCCAAACAATACGGTTTCACTAGGGGTAAATCGAGTACGGATGCATTTATTCTGCATGGGAGGCCGCACAGGAAGCTATCGGAGTTTTTTGCGACCTGTCGAAGGCGTTTGATTGTGTTGATCATAATACGCTATTAATTAAATTAAATCATTACGGAGTTAGAAATAAAGCGTTGGATCTACTAAGATCGTACCTAAGCAATATAATTCATAAGGCAGAAGTTGACGGCGTTAAATCTGATGGATCGGGTGTAAAAATTGGCGTTCCACAAGGTTCCATATTAGGCCCTTACTTATTCCTGGTATACATTAACAATCTGCCTTTCATGAGAAATTAACTGACATAGTGTTGTTTGCTGATGATACTTCAATGGTCTTCAAAATTGAAAGACAAAAAGGAGATTTTGATGATGTTAATGGTGTATATAGCTGGTAAATTGAGTTCTGTGGCTTACGCTGTTAGGAACATCAGACAAAGCACGTATGTGGCTACATCTAGGCTAGTATATTTTAGTTACTTTCATAGTGTCATGTCCTATAGTATATTGTTGTGGGGGAAAGCAGCGGATATTCAAACTAGTTTTATTTTACAGAAAAGAGCTATTCGAGCAATTTATAATTTAAAACGAACAGACTCATTAAGAGAGCTTTTTAAAGAAATTGAGATATTAATTCTAGCTAGTCAATTTATTTTCGAAAATATAATGTATTTACGCAAGAACCTTACAACATTTCTAAACTTAGCGATAGCTGTAATGTTAACCTAAGAAATAATCACAGACTATGTGCGCCCCGATTTAGACTCGCAAAGGTTAGCAATTCTTTCAAGGGTCAGTGCATTCTGTACTATAATAAGATACCTCTGGAGATTTTGAAATTGCCGTTTGAGCAATTTAAAAAGCATGTTAAAGCGAGTTTGTCGTAAAATGGATATTACAATGTTCATGATTACTTAAATGACAGGACTATATGGGGTTAATTTAGCTCAACACAGACCTTGCTGTTAATAATTTTGTAATTATTTATTTCTGCTCATCATAATAATAACATATTTCATATTTGTAATAGTTAAGCACAACCGATTTTTAAAAGAGATCTAAAAATCAATCTGTGGGAGATTCTAGGCCCTTCTTCTCCCACAGTGGTCAAATGTAGAGAATTGGCAAAAAATGACGTTTGCTAAGTATATGTAAATATCTACAGTAATAAAGTATTTTGACTTTGACTTTGACTTCAAAGTCAAAATTGAATCAAAACTAAAGTTTCCAGGTTGTCTAAAGAGAACATCTGTCCAAATACAGTGAAATATATAAAAACAAGTGACATTGAAGAAATTAGCCTGGCTGTTAGACCGCCATTAATTAAGAAATTGAATTGTTTCCCACGGTTTCTTATGGGAGGTAAAGGAAACTAAAATTGATAACTGTGTGGGGCACGGGGCGGTCGACCTAAACAATATGTTTGCCACCCATGACATAATTTGTGATTAGTAAGCTTCTGTCGAAGCAACATTACGCTATTGACGTTGGGTTATACCTGGGTTCGATCCCCGGCTGGGGATAAAGAAAAAAATAATCCCCAGGTCTTGGATGTTTATATGTGTGTGACGTCACTGTTTCTGCTTCCCACGACACAGGGTATCCTAGTATAGGGCCAGAAGCAATGTATGTGCTTGTATGTAAATTTATATTTATTTATGTCATATAAAATAATAAAATAATCGATAATAATAATCGTTTATTTTCAGGCAACACGACCAATAGATAAAAAAATAATTGAAGATTGTTTATAAATTATGTATGAAAAAATCTACTTTACTTATTGTTAGGTAACAAAACGCCAACAAACCACAGGTTGCCACAGACTAAACAAACGTGCAGAAGGTATAGGTAGGTACTTACTTAATTAAAGGGTTTAACCTCTCAAAAACCGAGGGTAGTTGGGACGGGTCGCGATTTTGAACCTTATGCCATGGTAATAAAATTTAAAACCTATAACGGAAAAGTGGCATTAGCTAACGCCGGTAGTAATCAAGAGGTTAATAGAGTTATTTCTAAATTAGAGTCGCTCATTTTTACACTTTACCGATTTAGACGTCCTCACTCAGACAGAGAGCGAATAATAGCCCTTTACCCAGATACGAGAGAGAATATTGAATATAATCCACCACGCTTTGTCTCCAACAAAAAAGACGCTATTACTAAGGCTGTCCTTGCGACAACAATATTAAGATTAAAATAATATTTTATCTTCTTTGATACTATAATCCAAAGATTATAAAAATGAAATCAAAACTCTTATGACAAACATTACGCACAGGCCAAACATTTTTTTTATTACGATACAGGTCTTGTATGGACACCAATATCATTAAATAACTTTTTAATCATAACGATACACCTATACAACCTTCAGCTGAACCAAGAAGGTTGAACTTCTACTTTAAAAAAAGGAAAAAAACGAAACACGCACAAGGCGCAATCGATGTTTGCGCCTTGGCGCCAACATTTTACATTTAAATTAAACAAAGTTTGGTTTTCTTTGTAAAATAAATTAGTTTTTCTGTAAAAACATGTCTGAAAGCGAGGATATGAAAGTGGTAATCGTACACGGGGGACAGGAATGCACGGCCCAGTAATGCCCGGCCCCGGAATGCCCGACCCAGGAATCGTGGGATTTGGGACGCCAATTCCGGGGCCGGACATTCCAAGCCGCACATTACTGGGCCGGGCTTTCCGAGGCCGTGCACTGCCTGTTCGACCCCGGAACGCCCGGCCCCGGAATTGTGGGACGTCTCTCATTGGCTGGAAATACTGGCTTCTGATTGGTCGAATATTTTCGATTTAACTTAGACGAATCTAAGGTCACGGTCATGGTAGTGAGGTATTTTTGTAAGCAAGTTTAACATTCACTTGACACATATCATAACCTAAAAAATATTCATAATTGGTTAGTTTAAAATAAAAACAAACTCAATTCTGCTATTTAAAAAAAAAAACAATAACACTGTGAAGACTGTGTTCAAGTGCATTATATTTATTGAGTCAAATTTGGCTAGAGTAGGTTATTGTGGCTAAATTTCAATTGGGTTATAGGTTAGGTTAGAACTTAGAAGAAGCAAAACCGAAGCGTAGCGGAGCGGAGCGGAGCGAAGCGTATGCAAATAAAAAAAAAACATTTAATGATATTAATAGATTTTTGAGATCGAGACACTATGAACACACCCTAATCTCTGATGTAGCAGTTGTCTATGGTACTCGGGACGCCAATTCCGGGGCCGGGCATTCCGGGGTCGAGCACTATTTTGTACGGCCACGGAATGCTCGTCCCAGGAATGACCGACCCCGGAATCGTGGGCTTTCGGGACGCCAATTCCGGGGCCGGACAATACTGGGCCGGGCATTACAGGGACTCATCGTACACCACCAGACATTCTGGAAGATGCGTCAAACATGACCATGACCCTGTTTCCGGCGAAATCTAGGAGCAACTATAATAAATGTTACCACGAGTTCATGGAATGGAAAATGAATAAAAATGATACATCATTTTCTGAAAATGTGTTGTTAGCGTACTTTCAAGAGTTATCTGAAAAATATTAAGTGTTAAGTATGTGGGTTAAATACTCCATGATTAAAAGTACACTCAAAATTTACAAAGAAGTTGACATATCTAAATATAGCAAGCTGATTCCATTTTTGAAACGAAACTCATAAGGATATAAAGGGAAAAAATCCAAGAATTTTACAGCAGAGCAGATAGATAAGTTCTTAAATGAAGCCCCAGACACATAATATCTCTTCACAAAGGTATTTTTAGTTATTTATCTACACACGTATCATAAACGCTCTTTACTGCGTACAAAAACCGCACGTTACGATCAGCATAATGTTAAACAACTTGGTAAAAACTAATTTCATATCTGACAAATTCCTAGTTTGTCTGTGAAGTTGGTACTGACATTCAAATTTCGAACGCCGACGCGACGCCCGCCTCCGTGATGTTGGTACTACAGAACAAGCTAAACAACTGCAGAGCCACAATGCCGGTCAAACATGCGGTTCCTGAACACATCAAAGAGAGCTTATGATATGTGTGTAGATAAACTAGTGTATGTAACTAACTACCAAAAATTAGTGCAATCTGTAACAATTCATATACATATTACGGTAAATTAATAATTGTTACAGATTGCACTAATTTTTGGTATAATAGGTGCTTGTAGACGATAAGAGTTATACAACATACAATTCAAAGATGTTGAAGTCTTCGAAACTGCACTATTGATCAAAATAAGTAAAACTAAAACCAAGATAGACCGCTCTTTTATCATTACTGGGAAATATTATGAACATGCAAAAAATACATAGAGCTACGACCAACTGCGTGCAGCAATCCCAGTTTTTTTCTGAACTGTATTGCCGGAAAATTCACGACACAGAGAGTTGGCATTAACAAATTTGAAGCTTTAGGCAAAGTTATTGCCAGCTATCTTCAACTTACCAACCCCGAATTGTACACAGGACACTGCTTTCGCCGAACATCTGCGACCTTGCTAGTTGACGCTGGTGGAGATATAACGGCAATAAAGCGACACGGTGGTTGGAAGTCAACGACAGTTGCAGAAGCCTATATAAGTAGATGATTCAATGACTAACAAGATCGCTGTATCCAATTCAATACTTAACAGTATTGAAAATAACAGAAATGAGGTCAACATTAACATACCCTGTCCGAGTACCTCCAATAACGCTTCCTGTCCGGTTCAAATTCAATTTCATAATTGTAATATTCAGAACATCAATAATTATTACAAGTAAAAATAAATTTGTTATTATATTCAGCGTTTTATTTGCAATATTATTTTATGTACTATAGTATGAGAGTAGATAAAGTAGTGTATGACACTGTACATAACATGGTCTTATAAAATTCTTGTGATACTACTAAAAAACTAGCCTATGGCTCTTTTTTTTAAAACACGCTTGAGTTATATGAACCCTTATTATGCAACAGTCAGTGAACGATAATCGTTCACTGGCAACAGTATCATAAACTGCTATAAAACTTGGGAAAAATCATAAAACAAAACACGACTCATGTCCGCTCTCCGCGTTCGCCCGTCATGCACCGAACGAGTGCCCTAATGTATATGTCACCGTCAGATTGTCGATTCCGTTCGTATATAAATTAACGTGTGTAGTGTTATGCTACTTACATGTCATTTTACAGTATGTTCAGCTGGATACTTGCTGAGCTGTATAGCTGTATATTTTGTTTCACCTTTATTTTCATAGGACCCTGTAACGTTTTAAACCATAAGAACACATTAACAAATCATTTTCGCTTCATATTTTCACACTATCAGCACTTCTAAATCGATAGCGAAGGGGTTTACCTTTGGTGACCTTGTATTTGGCTTTCTCCGAAACTCTGCAATCTCGGGCTTCGTGCGCGCTGGTGCGCTACCCTTTTATCTTTCGCTGTTATGTAATTTTGGCTATGTGAACTTGTTAATTTTTCTATTACGAGCCTGAAACCAAAATCTGACATTTATTATGTTGTTGTTTATCTGGTTGTCATGGCAATGTCCATTCAAACTCGTTAGCGGTCTGATATGTTTGCTTCAATACTTTTACAAAAATACTTTTTCTCTCTTGGCCACTCACAAAAATTGCTTTTAATTTAAATAATTTGTAGATCTCTCCAAAAAGGGTATAAAAGCGGAACATTTCTGAAATTCTGGGTCTCACTTCAGCTCTCAAGCAAGAAGCATCACCTAAAGGCCTTATCCCGGGGTCGCACTGCCCCGGGATCCTGCGAGCCGCTACTGCTACGCCTCCTGACTTGGCGAGCCTCTACCCTGGCCAGCGCTTCGTTGGGTCTCCACTTCACCTGCCCGTTCTCTGTTACACCTGCTCATCAGTGACTTCAGGCCGACACGCTGCGGGCCTCTACCCTGGCCGGCGTTGCGCTACCCCTACTCCTGCTGCCCGTCGGGGTCTGATGACCGATTGGCCGCCGGCCACACTCTCCGACTGCAACTCCTAAATCGCCCACCAGTGCCTCCACTGACCGGTTCACCAGACGTCTACTGCTTCATCGGCCTCCTACTCTCCGTGTCCTCCGCTTCCTTTTTTTTATCTGGACATCTGTATTTTTATAAAACCTGTCTCATTTCACCCTCATCCTCCTATCATTTTTCTAAAGTCATTGTATATAGCCCTAATAAACTGTCATTTCTAAATTTTATCCTGGTTGTTTTCTGTTAGGTTCTGGTTAGGTTAATATCTTTACACGACATTTTGGCGCCCAACGTAAAAGTTCTTCTCCACCCTTCACCTTTTCTGCGCCTTGTCTCTTTCCCTTTGATTTGCTTTCTCTTTCGCTCTTAAATCTTTATCTATTCATCCTTTTCATATTTTCCAAATTCTAAAACAAAACTTCATCTAGTTTTTCAACTCATCTGGATTATATTTAGGCCTACATTTAACTTACATTACTTCACTTCACTTCACTTCACTTCTATAACACTTGACTCTACACTTAACTATAACCACAGATACTATAATACTATACAGTACAGATGGACAACGTAGAACAAAAAATGTCACCGGCGTAAACAGAGATGCTACGGAAGCATCTTTAGTTCGAGGCCTATATCGCTAGGTGCAGCACCATCGCAATATTGCAAATACCACGAGATGGCGCTAGGAACTTTAATTACCTACTGCGGATGCCACGAGATGGCGCTAGTGCAGCTGGTTCCTTTCTTGTCAAGTCAATGTCAAAAGGTATTGCTCTGTAGGTATTGCTTATTAGATACTACCTACCTAAAATGTATAATCAGTCAACTCTATTTTATGCAAATGTAATTACTCCAAATCCAAAGACCAACTTACTCTAATACTCAATGGCTGACTATGTAGTGGATTTGGATTTATGTGCTCTTCGTTTACATACCTACTAGTTTCCTTCATCTTTTTCTACTTCTGCCTACGACCTGGACCCTTTAGAAAAGACGATGGCTTCCGAATACCGGACACCGAATCTCAGCATCAGTATTCGACTTGGAAGAGTTGAAATAGAACTTTGTTGTTTGTGCCGGACCACACGCCGCGGCGTTGCCATACTTCTCTGTTCATTCATGGATGGCTTGTAATTATAATTAAATAGAAAAGGCTGAGCGTGAGCAGCGTCATGCTTGTCAATCGCATCGATTCGAAACAGTGTTTCCAACTCCGAAAATTCCATGTCGCTAACCACGCCACGAAAATACGCTAGATGATTCATTCAACCAAATTTATGGCTTTTGAAGAAATTATTAATCAGAACATCGCTTTTAAACAGCAAATTCGAATTATAAGTACCTATAATACAGCTCGTGTCAAATAATCGTGTTGGGATTGGTAAATTTTTTCAAAAGCGTTTGATATTCCTAGATGTCAGAATCACATGTAAAGGCCACAGTTCTTAAAGCTAATTCCCTGCAATAGCTATCGTTGAGGTAGGGTCCAGTAATTTTTGAATACGACTGTAATCAACCCTAAAAATGTATGAATAATTTGCAAATATAAAATAAAAATGTAAGAATATTGCACAAAATAATGCTAACAGACAAATAAAAATGGAAAATACATGCAAACAGGCATTTAATGGATGTAAATCCATTTTTTTTTGTCTAGGACTTAAGCAATAATCGCCATTTCTAGCGACAAAGTCGCTAAATGGCGGCCCAATCAACGCGGCTACGTTGCCAGATTTCAGAAGACGGCTAGGACTGCGCAAATTCTCTTCTCTGATGCAGCAAGCTCACTACAACCTCAGGGGTCATCCAAGTATTACGTAAGCACCAAGATGTGGTTGGGGGAGGATCATTACTTAGCATATTTTAATGTAAGGGGGGCCGGGGGAGTTTGGATGGTGATTACGTCAGCAATATATTACTTCATTTTTTGTTTGAGTAAAAAAATTTAATAAAAATATCGTTTAAATGTTAATAATAAAAATATAAACGATACGACGTTAATATTTTGTCTTTCGCAAATGATGTGTGTGGTGTATATGAATAGAAGAAACAAAACTACTAAAATTATGCTTACGTAATACTTGAATGATCCCTCGAAAGTTCGCCTCCTCATCGCCCGTACAAGCAGACTCTTGACCAGTTTTAAACCCTTTTACCAAGCTATAAGGTTGAAAATCGCGGGCCTTCGGACAAAAACCCTGCAGATTCTATTTGCGTCAGCTTGCAGGCAGCACAGATACTATAACACTATACAGCAGCAACCTCTTCTGCCGTGCGCCGTGTGCCGTGTGCCGCGTGCCGTGTGCCTTGTGGCAGACCATTCAAACCACGTAACTATATAGGTAAGTATAATATGAAAGAAAAATAGACAAAGTAGGTAGGTAGCTACTATTATATTACCACATATACTAATATTGTACTCATATTAAACTATATGAGTATGAAAAACAAACACGTATAAAAAGCTTTTATTTATATATTTACGTATGTATATAATTACTTAATTACTAGAACACAGAAGTATTAATACTAGTGGTTCTTTCAGCGCTATAGTCTGTAATAAAACGATCTAATATAGTTAATGACGTCACGCGAACACTGAGGTAATTTAAACATTAAGGACCATACCACAAAAATATGAACTACTGTTCAACACTTGTTTAAAAACAAAAACGTATGGGATTCTACGTTTGTTTTGAGGTTAAACGCTGTTTAACATTTTTTGTGGTAACACGGTTAAAGTCGAGCGCGATGTTTTGTGTCCGTGATCCTAGCCAGAATTAATACTAATATCACTATCTGCATCATCATCATCATGATCATCGCTGACATGAATTATTAAAGAGTCTGAGACTGTCAATCAAATCGTCAAGATTGCACATCTTATTTCCATCTTTGATTGCATGGCTGATATATTCTTGCCTTTTATCAGGAGTAGAGATGTAAGGTCCGTATTAAACCGATTGTTTAAATACCAACTATACACATTTAACCGCACATGTGCGGGTAACCCGTTTTGATCGAGGGTTTGGGTTTAATGCATCTTTTATCGCAACTACTTGAGTTACATTTCTATTTGCATTGTTAGTTCCTCGTGGATTGCTAAAGAGTTATATAGACGGATTTCCCGATGACAGTTACTACAGGAATAATAAATTATCGATTTAAATAATCATAAGGTTTCTGAAACCTAAATTGTTTCGCGGTTTGGAAATAATTTCTAAGTATATACATACATAAATAATTAACCAATTTAACTGCACAAAAGGCACAGTAACGAGCATTTAATCGTGCACTTTTGGGTTTAACGATTAATTTGTAACTCTAATCAGGAGTAACATTATTTATACATCGAAACGTCATATTAGCCAGAAAGTGTGAAATCGAAATATTTTGTGTGTCGTGAGTGGTAAATGTGACCAAAAAGCCAGAAATGTGTGTCACATTTATATGAAGGCTTGTGTTTAAAGGACCTATTTTACTACCAATAAATTCAAAATGACCGCCAGAATGGATAAATGATCACCCAATTGTGTTTCACGAAATACTGTAGAAATTAAGCTATTTTTCTTTTATGTTTTGTGTGCTTAAGTTTATGTTTTAAGTATTTTTTCTTGTTCTTATATGTTCAACCTAATACGAAGGATAAAGGGTTCTTCGCTTCGCTCACCCCCTTTACCCTTCTCCTAAGCTACCGCAGTATTTTTCCCTGATATTTGCTGCCACTTTTGGTGATCATTTATACATTTTGGTGCGAAAAAATCATTTTGGTTTTAAATTGTAGCCATTTATATCTAACAACACACAAAACATGTGCATAATCAGAAATTATCAGAATCTGTATAATACTTATAGATCATACTTTCTGGCTAGGATCACGGACAATAGGCGACATTGGTCATTGTTGTTGAATGTATCCACTATCCACAAACTAAATAGAGTAGAGAGTGTATCTGTCACAGGCAGGCGTCTGTGTAATATGTATGTATCTGTGGTTCGTTATTAGGGGTGCTAGCGATCACATATACAGCGATGCAGGCGCACTTTCACGGTTGCAAAGTCCCGCCATCTATGGGATAAAAAGAGTAACTAATCTGCTTGAAATGAGCGTCCTGTGGTGCCATCTAGAAGTGTGTTGACTGAAACCATAGCGATTAACTACAATCGTTACTGCTAGCGCCATCTCTGTATTACGAAGGGTTACTAATTCTAAGCTCTGAGGGACTAGCACCCACTGCTATAACAATGGAAAGGGTTATTAAGTACGAATTCCTTAACAAGGCCGAGCTCGAATACGATGTAAAGATTAGATATGAGGAACCAGCTAATACTGTTTTGCTTCTTAAAAAACAGGTTTTGCGTTTAGTTGCGAATTCTCACCCTGAAGATATTCTGACTTCTCCAGTTCCGATTGAGGATGACTTGTCTCAAATTGGTTCTACTCTGACTTACCTGGATTGTAAAATTGAAAAATTTTTACAAGGTGAAACCAAATACTTACGATTAATAGAAACTTTTATTAATCATGTTTTTTACAGATTAGAGCGAATAGATACGGAGTTATATCCAGACTCTAAAGCTAGTTTCGATACTTTGAAGATGAAATTTGATGCTATTTCTAAACAATTCGAATCCTTGACTCCACCTTCAACTGCAAATGACTCTCCATCACTGGACCTTCCTGCTGACCCGACTGTCTCTTGTTTCTCAAACTTCTGTCCAGACCCATACCCCGTATCCTCCACCACCACCTCAATATTTCCCTCCAACTAACGTCTTCAAAGATCTGAAAAGACACACCTTCAATGGTAAAAGCTGTCCAAGATCCTTTCTTCAAAAACTTGAAGAATATAGCTTAGCTCGTGGCTTGTCCAAGGACTTGTTGATTCCTCAGGCGTTCGAAATCTTCACCGACAATGCCCTTCATTGGTTCAGATTTAAATATAATCGGAATCCAAACTTAACTTGGAACGAACTTTCTTCTTTACTAATCAAAGACTTTGGTGGTTTTAATTATGATCATAATTTTCTAGAAGCGATTAGGAATCGTACTCAAGGTCATGATGAACCTATCGTCATCTATATTTCCATCATGTCTGGAATGTTCGCTCGCCTTTCAAAAAGACTTTCTGAAACAGAACAATTGGAGATTATTTTGAGAAATATTCGCCCATGTTATTCAGTCTTCGTAGCTCTAAAGGACATTGACTCTATCGATTCCCTTCTGGCCACTTGCCAAAACTACGAAAAGTTCCTAGACAGAGACAAACAATTTAAAGAACCAAATTTGCAACAAAGTCATCATGTTTCTGAATTCAACTACAAGCATTCCACTTCAAGTTCAGTTGACTCTCCAAACTCTTCTAATAACTCACGACCTTCTCCTCCCTTCATGAATAAATTCACTCCACCCTACAAATACCCTTCTAGACAAGTTAATAGTCTCTCTCAAACTGCAGCTCCCCAAGAAAATTCTTTTTGCGTTCGCTGTCGTAAACTAGGTCATACTTTGAACAGTTGCACTCAACCACTATTCGTGATTTGTTTCAAATGTGGTCTTAAGGGTTTTAAAACTGCAGATTGCCCTACTTGTTCTCCCAAACCTAATACTAGTACAAAAAACCAACTGCTGACTTGAAAAGTAACTCAAACTTTGATAAGGACGAGTGGACTAATTGGATCAAAACAATTCAAAATTTCTTTGCTTGCTACCAAATCTCTTCTACACTCTACTCCAAAGAACAAGATCTTAATCGTCCATTCGTTAATGTCAAAATTTACGACTTAACTTTATCTGGTTTACTAGATTCTGGCAGCTCAGTAACTATTCTGGGTAATAATTCTCATTTGGAAATTCTTAAACTGGGCTGCAAACTTTTCAAGTCAGATCTTATTACTGTCTCTACTGCTAATAATCAAAAAATTAATTCCTTGGGTTATTTTGACTTACCTGTCCATTTCAATAACGAAACTCACTTGATTAAAGCTTATATTTTCCCTGAAATATTTCCTTCTCTAATACTAGGTATTGACTTTTGGAGAAAATTTAATCTTCTACCTAGTGTTTTAGCTTCTCTTAACTTTACAGATCCTAAATGCTTTGCTATCGACACTAAAGATATTAAAGTTTTACCTTATGAGCATTTAACTCCTAATCAAAAGAACATCGCTAATGACATCATTCAACGCTTCAAGACAATCTCTTTTGAAGAAAAAGGTGTTCTGGGAAACACACACTTAATCACCCACAAGACTGACACTGGTGATGCTCTTCCGATGAAACAAAGATGTTACAGACTGTCTCCTGAAAAACAAAAGGCTTTAATTAATGAAGTTGACAAGATGCTGGGATGGAACGTCATTGAACAATGCGAAAGTCCTTGGTTATCTCCAGTCCTCATCACTCCAAAGGAGAATGGTGAATGGCGTTTCTGCGTAGATAGCAGGAAGCTTAACTCAGTTACACGTCGTGATGCTTATAGTCTGCCTCTAATAAGCGAAATTTTGGACAACCTGAGAAATGCCAAACACTTATCAAGCATCGACATTGCGAAAGCATTTTGGGAGATTCCATTGAATCCTGCTGATAGAGATAAGACAGCATTTTATGTTCCTGGAAGAGGTATGTTCAGATTCAAAGTAATGCCTTTTGGTCTCACTAACTCACCTGCAACTCAACAAAGATTAATGGATACGCTATTTACTCCTGAATTTGAGAACAAGGTATTTTGCTATCTAGATGACATCGTTATTATTAGCGAGACTTTTGATGAGCACATATCGCTTCTCATGAAAGTTCTTGAAAAACTTTCATATGCTAATCTGACTATTAACTTTGAAAAGAGTCAATTCTTCAGGAAAGAACTGAAATACCTTGGTTTTCTAGTGAACGAGTATGGTCTACGTGCTGATCCAGATAAAATAAAGGCTATTCTAGAATATCCTGTACCTACTTGCAGAAAAGAAGTTCGAAGATTCATAGGCACCTGCAGCTGGTTTAGAAGATTCATTCCAAACTTCAGCACTATTGCCTCTCCACTCAACCAACTAACCTGTTCCGGGAAGAACGCTCCTAAATTTTTATGGAATTCCTAGGCTGCAGCTGCTTTCCAGAAACTTAAAGAAGCTTTGGTAACTGCTCCTGTCCTTACTTGCCCTAACTTCGAACTACCCTTCTCTGTACATTGTGATGCATCAAATTATGGCATAGGAGCAATGCTTACTCAACATCAAGATGACAAAGAAGTCGTGATTGCTTACATGAGTAAAGCACTAAACAAAAATCAACAAAACTACTCAACTACTGAAAGAGAAACATTAGCTGTAATAACTGCGCTAGAACATTGGAGATGTTACCTAGACAATGGCAAGGAATTTACAATATATACTGACCACGCTGCACTTAAATGGTTTCAGAACTTATCGAATCCATCTGGAAGACTTGCTCGCTGGACTCTACGCTTATCATGCTTTAATTTTGTCCTGAAACATAAAAAAGGAAAGGATAACGTTGTTCCTGATTTATTATCAAGACATAAGAATAAAGAACGTCCTGATACACGAGAAACTTCACCTCAAGGCGTACATCCTATTACGATTGAAGAACCACCTGATCGTGAACTTGAGCACTACAACAAGATTTTTCTCGGATGCTCCAACAACCCAGACGCATATCCCAACTACACTATCAGGGATAACAAACTTTACCGCTGCATCCATTCTCTCGATCGTCTAAACGATGACTTTATTTGGAAAGAAGTTCCACTGCCGCAAGATAGACATGCACTTATTGAAGTTAGCCATGGTTCCCCTTCAGAACTCCACCATCTTCAAGACATTCAAGAAAATATCTTTAAAATACTATTGGCCTGGTATGTTTATGGACATTGCCAATTTAATCTCGACTTGTGAAACCTGCTTAACCTACAAACACCCTAATCATTCTCCCTATGGTCTTATGGGTAAACCTAAACTTTGCTCCAGACCTTTTCAAACTACATCCTTAGATCTTATGGGTCCATTGCCTATAACCCGGAGAAGAAATCAGTATATTCTGGTAATTAACTGCAATTTTACTAAATATACTATGATTTTTCCCCTTAAGCGGGCTACTTCAGCTAATATCATTAATTTCTTAGAAAATTCAGTGTTTCTAGTTCATGGCATTCCCCAAACTATTATAATGGACAACGCTGTTCAATTTCAGTCGCGAGAATTCCACTCATTCTTAAATTCTTATAACATTCCTTGTATTTTTCACACAGCTTTATATTGTCCTCAGGTTAATCCTACAGAGAAATTTAATAGTACGATTATTACAGCTCTAGCATCCCTATAGGAGACGATCATAGATCCTGGGACAACCATCTTAGTAAGATTCAGTTCGCAATGAACAGCGCTACAAACGTTGCTACTGGCTTTACTCCAAACTTTTTAGTCTTTAGTAGGGAAACAATACCTTGTGGTTCCTTCTATACTCCAACTCAGAATCTCGAGGAATTGATATTTATGCCTCGTGATATTTACGCGTCTAATGCTGGTCTCCTCTCATCTATCTTTCACAAAGTTCAAACTAAACTTCACATAGCTCACGCTAAAAATAGCGCTCGCTATGATCTTCGCCGGTCTTTTAAAGAATTTAATGTGGGAGATACTGTTTGGCGTAAAAACCATGTTTTAAGCAATGCTGGCGCGTACTTTAATGCTAAACTTGCCCCTAAATTCATTAAGTGTAAAATAATAACCAAACTTTCACCATTAGTATACATTCTAGAAGACCCTAACGGAGTTAGAGGCAAGTGGCACATTAAAGACATTAAATCTTAAATTTTCTTAACCTCTATTAACTGTTAATTTGTATATATGTATAAATATCACCATCATTTTCACCTTATTATTTTTATTTCTTCCTTTAATCCAGTGTTCTTCAACACATTTTACTTTAGGACCTCGAATTTTCGTTAGTTAGTCTTCACCTATTTTTTTTTATCTTTATTTCAGACACATCTCGTTGGCGATGTGGCTGATCTCTGGCTTCGAGCTCTACCGCTCTGGCCGTTCTTAATCTTGTCTTAAGTCGTAGCGACTAAAGCTACCTTAGGATTAATTTGTTTCTCTTTACCTCCACTTATTTTTTTTTCCATGCAGGAGCGGATGACAACTCCTTAAGTAAGCCTGAATGTCCTTTTGAAAAAACACTTTTAGAGTGCTAGTCATTGAATGTGAACTCCACCCTTACCTGAATGAAGATGATGAATGTAAGAGATGGTATATCTGATTTTGCCTGGTGATGTCTGTTTCTGCAAAGCTGTGTTTTTCTGGTTTATTTTAAAATGTACATATCTAAATTTTTGCTGAGTCAAAATTTTTTCCAGGGTCGGGGGGAAAATGTAGTGTTATGCTACTTACATGTCATTTTCCAGTATGTTCAGCTGGATACTTGCTGAGCTGACTATCTGTATATTTTGTTTCACCTTTATTTTCATAGGACCCTGTAACGTTTTAAACCATTAGAACACATTAACAAATCATTTTCGCTTCATATTTTCACACTATCAGCACTTCTAAATCGATAGCGAAGGGGTTTACCTTTGGTGACCTTGTATTTGGCTTTCTCCGAAACTCTGCAATCTCGGGCTTCGTGCGCGCTGGTGCGCTACCCTTTTATCTTTCGCTGTTATGTAATTTTGGCTATGTGAACTTGTTAATTTTTCTATTACGAGCCTGAAACCAAAACCTGACATTTATTATGTTGTTGTTTATCTGGTTGTCATGGCAATGTCCATTCAAACTCGTTAGCGGTCTGATATGTTTGCTTCAATACTTTTACAAAAATACTTTTTCTCTCTTGGCCACTCACAAAAATTCCTTTAAATTAAATAATTTGTAGAACTCTCCAAAAAGGGTATAAAAGCGGAACATTTCTGAAATTCTGGGTCTCACTTCAGCTCTCAAGCAAGAAGCATCACCTAAAGGCCTTATCCCGGGGTCGCACTGCCCCGGGATCCTGCGAGCCGCTACTGCTACGCCTCCTGACTTGGCGAGCCTCTACCCTGGCCAGCGCTTCGTTGGGTCTCCACTTCACCTGCCCGTTCTCTGTTACACCTGCTCTTCAGTGACTTCAGGCCGACACGCTGCGGGCCTCTACCCTGGCCGGCGTTGCGCTACCAGGGCCCCTACTCCTGCTGCCCGTCGGGGTCTGATGACCGATTGGCCGCCGGCCACACTCTCCGACTGCAACTCCTAAATCGCCCACCAGTGCCTCCACTGACCGGTTCACCAGACGTCTACTGCTTCATCGGCCTCCTACTCTCCGTGTCCTCCGCTTCCTTTTTTTTATCTGCACATCTGTATTTTTATAAAACCTGTCTCATTTCACCCTCATCCTGCTATCATTTTTCTAAAGTCATTGTATATAGCCCTAATAAACTGTCATTTCTAAATTTTATCCTGGTTATTTTCTGTTGGGTTCTGGTTAGGTTAATATCTTTACACGACACGTGTTTGTAAACTACCTATCGACAAATTATAAACCAGACCGACAGGGTTTAGAATTTACGTTTCTTTTCTTCTTACGTGTCAATGTAACACGCGACTTCGCCTCCTCTAGTCTTCGCCACCTAAGCTACCGCAGTGTTTGCCCAGGTATTTCCTTTGCAATTTAAGTTTAAATCGGTTCACAACTTAACGGTTTTATTATAAACAAACGCGCAATAAAAAAAACACGTTAGATTACAAACTAACATAAATATCAAGATAATATATAAATATGGCAAATATAGGTATTGTATTTTCTATAATATTGTGCTCTCTACCGTTTTTGAATTTTTGTCTATAACTTCTTGACTAAGCAACATTTCAATCTTTCATGTTTGATAAATATCACGATATATCGGGAGTCGGGACTGAAAGTGAGACAGAGACGGAGACGAAGAGGCGTTGGGCTCGTTTCTCGATCCTCTCCGCACGCACCGACGACGTTCGAGTCCTAAGGAGACGTGGAGTTGCCCTTTCTCTAGTTCCTCGATCCTCTCCGCACGCACCGACGACGTTCGAGTCCTACGGAGACGTGGAGTTGCCCTTTCTCTAGTTCCTCAATCCTCTCCGCACGCACCGACGACGTTCGAGTCCTACGGAGACGTGGAGTTGCCCTTTCTCTCGATCCTCGATCCTCTCCGCACGCACCGACGACGTTCGAGTCCTACGGAGACGTGGAGTTGCCCTTTCTCTAGTTCCTCGATCCTTTCCGCACGCACCGACGACGTTCGAGTCCTACGGAGACGTGGAGTTGCCCTTTCTCTAGTTCCTCGATCCTCTCCGCAAGCACCGACGACGTTCGAGTCCTACGGAGACGTGGAGTTGCCCTTTCTCTCGATCCTCGATCCTCGTCGTCGTTCAGACTCCGATTGACTGTGGAGTATGCTAATGGGTAGTATTTAAACCTATGAACGCCCAGCAAAATAAGGGTACATTTCCGCTGTTATTTCACTTTTCTTCAGTTCGCTTACCCGCGGATCATACGGATGATTCATACATCTGACACGTAAATATCGTAGAAAATAAATCAAAAATTTCTATTTGTTTTGTTTATTTTCTAATTTTGTCTATTCATATTAGTGAACCCTTTTTTCAGTAGGTTTATAGTATTGTGCCCTTTTCCCTTGATACACCCTTTGAGGGCTAAGTACATAACATACAATCTATTCAAAGAGCGACAGACAAGGATTCTGATGTCCAATTCTCTGTAATGCAAATTAGGTGCATAAATATTTCGTAGTCATTCTGAGTTTGCAGATTTGTTACCTAGTTCCTAATTCTGGTTTTGTTTCGTAATTTTGTTGGTTCTCTAATATTTCGCAATTTCCGTCGATATACCTATTCCATTCCATTCCGTGGCCGTGGAATGGTTCCACATAAGATTATCCCCATCGTAGGTGATGGCTCTTGTTTATTTCGGGCACTGTCATGTTTATTGTATTCGACACAAGATAGGGCTAGAGATATAAGAAAGCAAATAGTGGATCACGTCACAGCAAACTGGGACCAATTTTGGATCATGTCCCATGATGCGGCTGGGGATAATTACCGTTTTGTCTTATCCCGTAGGCGCCTTGGCGCCTTCCCCCCCCTCGTAAGCTGGGTACTGCGAGAATTTATTTCGACGTGATGCGGATTGGTTTAAGGGGTGGTGCTGTGCAGGGGGCGCATGGAAGTGGATGAAACAGTATAGCACATGCTACTGGCATGTCCATCCACAACAGAAACCAGGATGGCTATCCTAGGTGACACAACAAACACCCACGAGCTCCTAGAACACACAGGCCTCCTTCTCCAGCTGGTGCAGGAGTTGGGATGGCTGCGAAGGGGACATGCACAAAGGCCCCGCTCAAATTCCAAATTCCAATTCCAAATTCCAAATTCCAAATGTCTTTATTATGTAAATATTTACATATACTTAGCAATCGTCATTTTTTGCCACTTCTATGCATTGGACCACTGTGGGAGAAGAAGGGCGTAGAAACTCCACAGCTCAAGTGGGCCAGGTGCAGGCGCTACACCCCCTTGTAGAAGATAGAAGATAGGTAGGGGTGGTGCTGTCTCGCACGCGGTCCCATAAAGGGAGCGTTGTGAGCCAGCATTCCTACCTCTTTGGTGTTGTGGTGCTGTCCCGATCGCGGTCCGGTATGGGGAGCGGTGTGAGCCTGCACCACGGTTCCGTTTATGTTGTGGTGGTGCTGTCCCGCACGCGGCCCCATATTGGGATCATTGTGAGCCGGCACCTCCACTTCCACACAGTTGGCGCTAGAGGTGTCCGTGGCCCTGCGACGTCTGGCCGCGACTATGGCAAGCTCCTTTGCGTGGCGCTGCTTCCTCATCGTCGCTTTTGAGGCACCGTTCCTGTCGTGCCTCTTAGCTTAATGCTCATTTACCCTCCGAACGCGTGTCACCACGCGAGCAAATTGGTTGGTGGCCCCCAGAAAACGACCTACCGAGAACCTGCTGGGGGGGGAGGGGGGGGGTCCAGTTCATTGAATGAACTGGCTCCGACCGCAGCGAGGGATTCCCCTGTACTGAATGTACAGGAACCCTCCTGGGGTATTAGCTGTTCCTTATTTGCTGCCATAGTCCACCCTCTCGGGCCCCTTCTTCCAAGTTTGCAGTACGTTAGCAGCCCTCAACGATATGGGTACGGTCCCTGCTGGACGGTAAACCGGCACGGTACTGTAGAGGCTTTGATGTGAACAAACAGATAGTAATTATTTTGATCGCTCGTTCTAAGTATCGATCTTTACAAAATGAAATATCATGTTAATTTGGATTAACAATTTGCATGATTTTGCTCTGCTGCAATACAGTTTCTAAAAACTAGGGAAGTATACTTGTAAGACATTTCTGCACCTGTTAAATGTAAAATGCTCAACAATGTGTGTATGTGTAGATAAATTTGTTATACCCTGTCAGGGTGCATGTACCCTACATACATTTTTCACCTGTAGTGTGTATTGTACATGTTATATGCAAATAAATGAATATGAATATGAATATGAATTGATGAATGAAGTGAGTTTTTAATCTTTTTTCTGGTAAATATATTATTATTATTATTATGATTATTTGTAGTATCTTATTCTTATGATATTATTTAAAGACTGCCCCTTGGCGTTTAATACTCTTTTTTAATTAATTTCTTAAATGGCAATAGCAAATTCTCTCACCGGAATCTTATGGCAAATAAGGAAATAAAAATTTGTTGTGTGCAATACTGGGAAAACTGGATTAAACGATCTTGATACTGTTTAATTTTTATTTATGTCTTTAGTATTCATTAATATGAAGTATAGTAGGTATGTGTATGAAGAATGTTGTTATACATCGAGTTCTTCACATAGGAAAATATGTAATGAAAAATAAATCAATCGTATATTACTTTATATATAGGTAATATAATATTAGGTCCTTACATATGACGACCCGAATGGCCGAGTCGGCAGTGACGCTGCCTACGAAACCAAGGGTCCCGGGTTCGAGTCCCGGTGGGGGCAAATATTTGGTTGATGAGAACGAATGTTTGTACCCTAGTCATGGTTGCTTATCTATCTAATATTTGTCTATATAAGTATGTGTAACGTTGTCTAGTACCCAAGACACAGGAATCCTAGTTTGGGGCTAGATCAATGTGTATAAATGGTGTCCAAGGTATTATTATATGAAATTGTCATAAAGTCGTTTTTTTTAAATATAATATATTTATTTAATCAAAGCATGTACCATTGCTATCTATTCACTTTTGCCATCTCATAGGTAGTTCTTCGATCCCTTTACTAAAAAAATCATTCGGACGGGAATCAATAAAATCATTGAAGGCGGTTTGGACTGCCGCATCATACTTTTTTCCCTTTCAAGAAGTTATCCAACTTTCGAAAAAAATGGTAATCTGTTGGAGCAAGGTCCGGAGAGTACGGTGGATGTCTTAGACATTCCAATTGAAGCTCCTCTAATATGGTAGCCGTCTGTTGTGCAGTGTGTGGTCTAGGCGTTATCATGAAGCAGCAGTGGCCTACAGCGATTGACCAGCCTCGGTTGTTTAGCAGCTAGCTTTTCCATCATGATTTGCAGTTGCTGACAATAGACATCTGCCGTAATCGTCTGGCCAGATTTAAGAAAGCTGTAATGAACGACACCAGCACTAGTCCACCAAACGCTCGCAAGTAACTTTTTTGGAGTCAATTTTCGCTTGGGGCATGGTTTGGCTGGTTCGGCAGGGTTCAGCCATTGCGATGAGCGCTTCCGATTATCGTGCAGGATCTACTTTGCATCACAGGTAATGATTCGATTTAAAATCCTTTCATTATTGTGCCGGGTGAGTAATACAACGCAGCAGTCAACGCGCGTTTGTTGATTTGCTTCACTCAGTTCGTGAGGTACCAACTATTCAAGCTTTTTCACCTTCCCAATTGGGTTCAAGTGGATTAAAACAGTTTTATCACTAACACCGCAGCGTGCAGCTAAGTCGGACGTGGTTTGCGATGGATCCGCTTCCACAATAGCCTTCAATTCTTCATTATCAATTTTGGTCTCCGGCCGTCCACGGGGCTTGTTCTGCAGGTCGAAATTTCCAGAACGAAAAAGTTGGAACCAAAAACGCACTGTGTTTTCTATTGCGGCACCGTCGCCATACACATCATTAATCCTTTGAGCCGTTTCTGCAGCACTGGTGCCACGGTAGAACACATATTCATAAATAACGCGATATTTCAAGTTTTCCATTTTGTAAGCTGAGTGACGCAAGAAAAAAAACAATCGAGGAAAAAACAAATGAATTATAATTTTAAAAACACAAATACATGAGTAAAAAGCTGTATAAATTTTAATTTGGAATTCCTAACCGTGGAGGAGATATTTGAGATCAAAGTTGCCAGTACGGCGAAACGCCAATTTCAAATGTAATGACCTAATATTATATTATATATCGGCGCAACCCCGATGAGTCATATTTTAATTAGCTAGCTTAAATTATTTAATGATAATTAGCTAAAGTTTTTTGAGTTACTAACTATGTTAAGCGGATTGCTTGTAATTTTGAAGGCAAAAACTGTGATAATTTTAACTTCTGGTGCGATTGTTTTTATTTCCTGTTCTAAAATAATTTGAATTTAGCTTGTAAATTTAATTGTAGGTTTTACAATTCTCGAACTAAATAATTATTTAAGACATCTTTGTTGTTGTTGTTGTTAATTTGTTGATTTTAATGATAATGGCTCATAAATAAAACAATATTGAATGATCACTCCATTTTTTATTTTAGTTCACTAAAAATGAATGAAAATAAACGAAGCCTACAATCATCTCTCTCCAAATTAAGTTTGTATGGCCATCATACAAACTTAGTTTGGAGAGAGATGATTGTAGGTTTCCATCTTACATTACACTGCTGCTGCTATGTATGGGTAGTCTATGGTGTAGCTATAGGTATGTTTTTGTTCACAGACCAGATATCGAGATAGTCAGCGAAAGAGTACCTACTTCGCGTGTTTTTAATAGGCGGATTCCGCTCATCCCGGCTCAGTCGCTCTCTGGCTGTTCGAATGGAAGCCGTGTACTAATAAACATAAAAATGCCTTACTGTGCCGTTGTGAATTGCAAAAACTCAAGCAATGTTGTTTCCAAAGAAAACAACGGCGTTACCTTTCATACGTAAGTAATTTATTTCTGAAATTCGCCTAATTTATTTAATAATCAATTATTTTTAATTTCGAGAAGCGTCTCCCGTTTTTACTGAGATAGGTTGAACCATAGCGTATATTTCCCATAGACTTCATCCACTGCTGCTTCTACTTTACACAATTCATGGATATCTCTTTCGTAGCCCTCAATGAACAGTGAAGCAAACTATACTTTCGATATCCTTACATTTGCATGGTGCAGTCGATTTGCTCATTTTTCTGTCGATTTAATCAGATAGTGTTGTACAATGCGAGGATTCTTGCAAAATCGCTGGACGATTCGATTTTGTTGACGGAAGAATGATAATTCTGAGTTGCATTTTCATTGCAATCTATATTTTAGTAGTAGAATAACGTATATGTGAGATTGTTATGTATTCGTTTTATGTTAATATATAAAAGAAGACTGAGTGACTGACTGACTGTCTGACTGACTGACATATCAAAGCACAGCCCAACCCGCTGGATGGATTCTCGTGATTAAATTAGTTTAATCATGACTTAAAATTTAAGCTTTTTTCGTGTAACTCAGCATTACATAGAAAGTCGATTAGTAATTCATTCCTCTGTCGATACAACATCGATTCACTTCGAGAGAGGAATGAGTAGAAGACAGAGAAATGATTTTAAAAAAGATAAGTAGGTAGGTAGAACAAGACTGAACAAGTAAGTAGGTAATACTGTAGTAAAAATGAGTGTATTTTGATACCCAGGGGAGAATAGAGATAGCTCCCAATCTCTCTTCTCTAATACTTTACGAAGTAGTAAGCCTAAGAGTTATTTCTATTTACCCTTGGTTATCAATACACCCCGTTTTACCTTACCTACATTTTTCTAGTCAGCCCCCTTAATTAGTAACTTTAATCCAGTGTAGGAAGCAGGAATAATTACGCGTCGAAAAAGTATGCGAATCGAACTGTCAGTGATTCTTATGTACAATGACATAAGGTTCATATTTTCTGAACTCGAAAACTTTTTCGCTCTGGTTTTTATTCCTGCTTGAGCCAGGTCAAATGCAACGCAGTGTCAATTGATTGTACATAACTATGGGAAATATGATACTATTCCATAGTTTAAGATCGATTCGAGTTACTGAATAAGGGGGCTGGACGGATTTACACATGAATAATAAAAGGTTAATAGGTTCTACAGACAAATACATACTTTAACACTCTATGATGTGATATCCGGGTGCGATGCTACGATACGATTTCCCGCTCGAAACACTGCCGGCTTACTGACAAAAAGGCAACACGGTAGGTGCGTGGTCGTGACAAGTAGGGGATTCCCGCAGCAGCGCTCATTTTGAATCGATTTGGCGGCGCGCCTTTGACTCTGTTTCACGATTAACATGTCAACCCATCACTAAAAGGCGCTCGTGACGTCACAGTAGGTAGTGAAAAAGTTACACGGTTGGTTCTCATACATTCGACCGTGTATGCTGCGTCTATCTCAATATCTGGTCTGTGTTTTTGTTAGTCTTGGATCTTTCACTCGCCGCTAGACGGCGCTGGCCGTAAAGACTGATGTCTCTATATCAAGACATAATGTACTCTGTGACGTACACTTTCTGTTGGGTGCTTTACTGGCGCGGACGTGGTGCAACTGCCGTATCTGATCGAAAAGCTAATGGAATTTTTGTTTGTTCTATTCTCCATTTGATTTTCTCGTGCGAAGTAAAAGTGTTGTACTTTATGTACTGTGTGTCTTGTGCTCTAGCCTTGCTTCTGGTACGAAGTATGGAGGAAAGTGAGAATAATGACGTATGCGAGGCTGGCGTCACGCTTACTAAAAACACTGATGACCCCCATGCTCCGTTATGTACTAATTTATTGTATATCTTTAAAATCATACTAATAACTTATCACATCATTCAGAACTAGAAAACGATTTCAAAAACTCGAATTGATGAATTTCTTGTTTTTCATCAGATGATGAAGACAAAGATGTATTTATTATAAATCGATCTTCCCGCATTTTAATTACTCTGTCTTGCTAGATGAAATCGTTTTCAATTTTCTTTATATGTTCACAAATTTTCTTCATTCTTCTGCACCAATTTGTTACAAAGATTCTTCTGTTAATAACTTAATGTCACTTGCAAGCCTATTTTAGTAGTTTATATGACTGCTGCATAATGGAGGGCATTAAAACTCGAGAGTGGGTCTATGAAACGAGCCGAAGGCGAGTTTCATAATAATATCACTCGAGAGTTTTAATGCCTAATTATGTACAGTTACATACACTAGTTTATCTACACACATATCATAAGCTCTCTTTGATGTGTTCAGAAACCGCATGTTTGACCGGCATTGTGGTTCTGCAATTGTTTAGCTTGTTCTTTAGTACCAACATCACGCAGACGGGCGTCGGCGTTCGAAATTTGAATGTCAGTGCCAACTTCACAGACAAACTAGGGACGGCAGATACGAAACGAGTTTTTACCAAGTAGTTTAACATAATGCTGATCGTAACGTGCGGTTTTTGAACGCAGTAAAGAGGGTTTATGATACGTGTGTAGATAAACATTTTTATCAGCAACTTTTTGCTTCATTATACCCCAAATAATTTCTTTGGGATTCAATATGCCATGATAAGGTGGGAGCCTTAAAACTTCGTGACCGTGGACTTTGATACTTCATCTATCTCAAATAAGGGTGCAGACATGTTTTGTTTGACTACTTTAAATAGTTGACATTTATGCCAAAGATTATCATAAAGTAAATCATTTGCACGAAGCAATTCTTTTATATCAGCGATACGATTTGCTTGTGTGGGCAGTTTGTTCATCCGTACGGAATGATAACATTATCCATATCAATTATTGAAGGTCTTGTCATATTTGGAATTAGCTTCTCTGTAACCCATTTTGTAAAATTGTCCTTATTCATATCGTGGTAATAGTAAGCAGATAGACTTGTTGATCTTTACACCAGACAACAATTTGGTACAAAGCCATTTTCTCCACCAACGTTTACAATGATCCTCCTCGCTCCAAGTGAAATAAATACTTTTAGATGGACCTGCAATATCTTTGATTTGCCAGCACCAGTTCACAGAACATGAAGTAATGTAAGTATCATTTAAATAAATCACATCAAATTTATTATGCTCTTCAGCTTCGGGATTTTTTATACGCTTCAAATAATTGTATCTTTGTAGTTTTAAGTCTCTCTCCATCAAAATAGTCTCTTTTCATTGGCATTTAACATATTCAAAATCAATCTCCCTAATTATAAGTCTGTAAAAAATAACAACATTAATTATGTTACTCAAACAATAGCTAAGTCATTCATCATCATCATCATCAATCTATATACGTCCCACTGCAGGGCACAGGCCTTCTCTTACAAGTGAGACTGAGAGGGATTATTACTTAATATTTTTCTTACCTCAAAGATTCTCTCCCACCGTTGAAATAAATTTCATGTCGATGAATTTATAACAGTTTCATTACTGTTGAAATTTCCTTCCAAACTTTATAGCATTATCTTATTTTATTCTGAAACTGTCCAAGTTAATTTTCTTCTTCCCCCTTCTTATCTTTTACCAGGCGTGGAAAATACACCATCATTCAATGTGCCTCATGAAACCCCAATAAAGAAGCTAAAATTAAGTAAGAAAAATATAAAATAAACAAAATGTATCACATCAACTTAGTTCAAGTTAGACATTGTCACATGAAAATCACCTTCTTTTATTCCATGAACTATAACTATAGCGAAGCTATCAACTGAACAGTCAAGATGGTGGAACTGTACCATATCTTTTAACAAAGAAAATTCTGAGGCTACTGGGAATTTTAAATTTTAAATAAAAACCCCGACAAAGAAACAGCGTGGAGAAAAATATTAACGGATGACTTTAATATAAAAGCTTTTAGAAATATAATTAATTCAAGTGTATACAGTGCGGAAATAAATTCCTACCATGAAAAAATAATGGCTGCTGCTACGCGATATGTAAATTATTAAAGAAGTGAGACAAATTTGAAACAAAAAAATTGGGGCATCCATTCAGAAAATGTGAAATAATCGGTTAATCGCGGGTCGGACTTGCATACGAAGGGTTCCGTACTATCGTACAAGAAAGCTTAACTACTAAAAATAACAAAACTAAATGGGAATAATTTTCTGTCCGAACGTCGATTCGAACGCAGGAGACCCTAAAATTGCGAATCCGATATCAAACCAATTGCGCCAATTCATTGTCAATCTCCTGGGCCACTACATCATGCACGTTGTATGGCAAAAATGCTCTATACCTACATTAGTTTTTTTTTGTTTGGAAATCTAAACTTGCTTTAGCTTACTACAAGGTAAGATAAGGCTGTTTCTCGGTTTGTAAACTTTGCTGCACTGATTTGTACCATAGCATGGATTGAAGCTCCTATGGCAGCCGAAGCATCAGACAACGATTTACAAATGTAGAGAAACCAATTAGCCTAGTAAGCTGTTGGTTTAGACATTGCAAAGGCTGCAAGAATTGTCTTGGAACGTCTTCTTTTATTTTCGACTAAGGTCCTCCTATTAGTCGCATCAAACTACTGGTAGTACTAGGCAGGTAGTCAGAGTGAAAATCACCTGGATAGATCACCAATGATGAATTAGATTAACAGACGGTCCCCTGTAAGCAGAAAAACAGCTCTCAGAGAAGACTTGTGAGGCAGGTTGCTCAAACGAAGAGAAGACCACGACCATTCTGTTAACAGTGACGTGAATAAGAAAAAAAATGAACATAAGATGTTGGTTACTTGTTGAATTTATTTCTTCAGTCAGTAGTAAATTAAATAATAATCAGAAAAAGTGATTAATTTCACGGTAATCGAATCGTGGAGTAATTGTTAATAATAATCGAGAATTATAAATAATTTGCACATTAATCACTTGAATGGTATCATGTACACAAAGTCTGAAGGTAAAGCTAACGAGTTCGACAGCCAAAGCCAAATCGGAAATGACTAGCGAAAAATAAACCCCAGTCATGTGCACCCTCGAAAATCACAAAAAGTATCCCACTCCAGCCGCCACACAATGCGTGCTAATTAACCCGAAAATGACGCATTGAAATATGAGGACGCCTCGTGAATGTAGGGCCTCCATTGCCGCGGTTGTATGGTGTGAGAGGCGATAGATAGATTTGTGTGTAGATGAATTACGTATTCCGTAGCACCCTGTGTTGGTGTCCATATTCGCCGTCGTCGTCCCAGCCGAGTCACGGAGAAACGAGAATTCCGCGCGAAAATTCAAACGGTGTCTCCACAAGCTTCGGGATTGGCTGTGCAGCTGGCGTGATGCATCGGCGGGGTGAGGGGAGCCGCCCTCCTGATTTGGTAACAAGCTCGGCGATTGGCTGAGAGGCGTCACGCGACAACCAGTTGTAGGTCACGGGACGCGTGAGGGCCATGTTTTTGCATGGTGGCTACTTTGAGACCGACGCGACCGTTCAACGGGGGCCTAAGTTGAGACGGACGTCGGGCAATATCGTTCCCGGTACAAGACGAAGCCCTGCATTTGAGCCCGGTTCTCATCAGAAGCTGCTGCTCGAGGGGTGGACCCACGCCGCCATGACTGCCCATTGAAGCTGCATCTCGCGGCCACCGTCCAGGTCGTATACCTTCGCCCCTACGCCGGAAGGAGGCCCCCGCCGTGGAAGAGCGAAACCAGTATCGATTTATCCAGGTTATGTAGGTTAGGCTATAACGGCGCTTTAGCTTTCTTGTATCCCTAGGATTTCTTGAATATAACTCTTGAACCTTGAGTTTTCCCTCTTTACTTGCCAGCCTCACCCATAGGATGTCGCCCTCTAGGCAGGTAGGAGCTCAGTTTCGAACCCACGACCCTAGATAGCGTAGTCGAGGCTGATGCGGTTCGAACCATCGATGTTATCGACGGTATCGGGGGGCACGGCAGTCCCCCGCCAAGTCGAGCGCGAAGCAAACACTGCCGTACCATCCTTTAATGGAACCATTTCACCGCATTTTCAGGCCCCTATTTGAGAACCTCTGGATAAGACCAGAACGCAGAAATTTTCGTCATCCAGTAAACTATAATCACATACTTAAAATCCAAAATTTCAAGTCTGTAGGACATTTCGTTCCGAAGTTAAGCGAAAGGAAAGTTTCGCATTTATGACACTCACTCACTATGCCCACGTTTCTACAAAAAGAAGTGAAATCCCACCAAAAACATTCCGTAAAAAACTAGCCAAGTCTCGATGGAGCTGCTTGTTTATCTCTAAAAAGTAATGAAATCTAGACAAACTCGTGCTAAGTCTAAGGTTCCTTACTCCGATTTCTTTATTATTATAGTTAATGTTGTGTCACTTGGCCGTTGAACATTCTTTATACGTTAGTGGGTACCTGCCAGCTCATATCCACATGTTGAACTGCCTGAACCTTCATGTCAGCGGATTGTAGGTAGCATTACCGTTTCGGAGCAGTATATCTTGAAACTGTTGCGTAGTCTTGATAATAGTAAGGGCCCCGGCAGTGACGGGATTCCATCAGTTCTTATATCTCGAGGTGCTGGATCTCTTGCCACACCTGTGTCTCTGATTTTTAATAGATCGTTTCACGAGGGTGCTTTTCCAGATCTGTGGAAGTTCGCGCGCATTGTGGCAGTCCACAAAAAAGGTTCCAAGTTACCTGTTGAGAACGATAGGCCGATATCCATTTTAAACGTTTTGAGTAAGATCATGGAGAGTGTAGTACATAAACAAATATACGACAATATCTCACGCAATATCCCTAGGGAACAGCTTTTGTGCGTTCGAAATCTACAGCAACCAACCTGGCTTTGTTTGCGAATGAGGTTCTAAAAGGTATGGACAGCGGAGGTCAGGTAAACGCGGTCTATACTGACTTTAAGAAAGGGTGGACCACGTCGTACTGATTCGCAAACTAGAAAAACTTGGAATACAGGGAGATTTGCTTCGCTGGACCGAATCATATGTTAATAAAAGAAGTCAGGCAGTTGTGATCGGAGAGAGTAGATCTGATCGTACTTGCATACCATCCGGTGTTCCCCAGGGCTCTATCTTGGGCCCTTTACTTTACGTTGCATACCTTTATGATATTTTAAACACACTATTTTAAACACTCGAATTTTCTCTTGTACGCTGACGACAAAAAAGTCTTCATGAATATTAAATCCTCACAAGACTGCATCAGCTTGCAGGAGGATTTGAATCAATTGTCAGTCTATTACGATATCAACAGGATAAATGTTAATGAAGCTAAATGCAATACCATCTCCTTCACAAGGCGTACTAAGCCAATCGTCCACACTTACCTACTCAATAATATCCCAATCCAGAAGGTAAACTCCGTGAGAGATCTGGGTGTCCTGTTGAATTTCAAGTTAACAGTCGAAGACCACACAGCTGCCATGATATATGTGAGTTGCGTGCGCATGTTATATTATGCCTATGTTCGAAGTGTCCTTGAGTACTGCAGCACTGCCTGAAACCCGCAGTATGCAGTCCACAAGGACATGATTGCACGTAGACCAAATATTGTAATTTTCTTTATTGTACTACACAAAACAGTCATACAGATAACTTATAATAGAAAAAAAACATGTACAAAGGCGAGCTTATCTCTCAAAAGAGATTTCTTCCAGCAAACCAAGATGGTAGGAGAGGTGATGGTTGAGCGGGGGAATACCTGCGCGTACAATAAAACTCTATAAATACTACGACTAATATATACTACAAACAATATTATACTGATAACCCTAATTGCTAAAAATAGACGGCATACACAATTACTTAAATACAACGTAAAAATATGAATAAACCGTATAATAAACTAATACATACAAATATATGTATATATATATATATATATATATATATATATATATATATATATATATATATATATATATATATATACATACATAGTCAGGTCATAAGTTCTGTCACATGTGCAATATGAAATAATTTAGACATGTTTATTATGTATGTAAACATTTATATAACAAAATGAACTTAATAAAACATAGATTATTATGGTAATAAAGTTTATTCAAAATGACCCCCGCGATTTTGAATACAGGCCTTTATTCTGCGAGGCCAGTTGTCTATCGCAGCACGAACGAGGTCCATGTCAATATCGGCGGCTGCCTTAATCAAGGATGCCTTGAGTGACTCCAAATCAGGATGAGGCTTTGAGCAGGCCTTTTCCTCCAAGTGTTGCCATATCTTGTAATCTAACGGACTCAAATCTGGACTGTAGGAGGGCCAGTCTTCGTGCCGGATGAAGTCGATTTCACGCGCCGCCAGCCAGTCTTGTGTGCTTTTCGCTGTATGAGCTGGCGCAGAATCTTGTTGGAATACCCAGTGCCTGTTATTAAACATGGTATGAGAAACAGGTTCCACAAGGTTCTTGAGGACTGTATTTTGATACACAACTGCATTCGTTTTTACGCCTTTCTCACAAAAATGTACCTCAGTTAAGCCCCAATAAGAGACTCCCAACCAAACCATGAGCGAGGATGGAAAATGACCTCGTTGGACACGCGGAATACGGTTGGTCGCTTCTTCACTGCTGTGTGCGTACACCTTATCATTTTGTTTGTTGTAGCTCTCTTCCACGGTGAAAATTTTTTCATCCGAAAAAAGAATTTCCCGATGCTTTTTTCCCGCGTACCGCTTCAACAAAGCGCGGCATCTCTTCAGTCTCAGGTCCATTAAACGAGCGTCCAAACGATATCCTGTTTTTCTTCGATATGCCCTAAGCCCTAAGTCTTCATTTAACACCCTTTTCACCGTGGTACTGCTTAACTCCATCTGAAGGGCCAACAGTTTCTGCTTACGTATGGGATTTCTTTAAATTCGCGCCTTCACAGCTTTTATCACTGCTGGATTCCTAACAGAGCGAGGGCGACCGCTTCTTGACCTGTCATCTACACTAGAGTCTTCATTGTATCGTTTTATGGTACGATAAACGAATCTTTTGGTTATATTCAAATTTTTCAGTAAGTCGAAAATCTGAATTGACGCGTAACCGCAACGATGCAACGCAATAACTGCGACACGGTCTTCTTTAAGTGTCCACTCCATATTTAAAAATGAGGAAAATTCTAAAAAGTACACATTTTTATTTTCATGAAAAATTCGAAATTCGAATTCAATAAACTTTTTTGTGGCCAGCGTTCTAAATTCAAAAGTTTTTATTGTGTGACAGAACTTATGACCTGACTGTGTATATATATATTTTATCTAACTGGAAAGGGAGAGATAGTGCTTCTTTAGCCGGTTTTTGAATATATTTAGAGATCGACTGTCCCTGATAGTGCAAGGAAGCTCATTCCACAGTCGTACGGCTCGGATTCTGAACCCGTGCTCGTAGGCTGCAGTGGAGCGATCTGGAGCTTTGAGCGTACACGCCATATGAGTTCTCCGAGGCCTGCTTGAAGAAAGAAATTCGAAGCGATCACGTAGGAAGTTAGGGTAACGAGGGTTCCACAAAATATTATAAAGGAAACACAGGATATGAGAGATATATTAGATATATATAAATATATTAGAGATCTAAATTTTCGCGGCAATTTTGTGAATGATGACTACACTGCATCGTGTCACCACCACAGACTCCACAGCCTCCAGGTTCGGCGTAATGTCTTGGACATGCAGCTCCTCCACAGCGTCTATCACGACGTTGTTGATTGCCCCGAGTTGGTTAACGAGCTGCTACGACTTAGGGCACCTACTACTCGAACCCGACACTGTACACTCCTCCATGTACCCTTCGCCCACACTACTACGCAGCCAATTCTTCTAGCTGCTGCCTCCCAAGAACCTACAACACTCACTTCGCAGACCTGGACATATTCCACCTCTCACGCGGCCAGTTCAGGGTGCAATTATTGCTCCAACTCAAGGAAATCTGTAAAGATAATTGATGTTGCCGAGATTTCTCTCTCATAATACCATTGCGACCATATGTTTAAATCTATCACTCAAACATTGGCATCATGTGTGTATGATCATATGATCACACACAAACACATCCCTAAACAGATTCTCATCCCCATATAAACTATGTAGGTACCCGGTACTTATAAATTACCCCCTTTTTCTCTTTGTATTATGTTTACTACCATATGTTTGGCCTTCAAAATAGAAGCTTTTGATTGGCCTATGTCTAGTTTAAGTTCTCTGTTAATATTATTTTGATCTGTGCTATAGGCTTTGTTACATAAATAAATAAATAAAACCAGTACCACTACTGTGTTTGTCTTGGCGATAACAAGTAAGACCGGGAATTTCTATAGAGATAAAACTGTTAATTCTTGTTTTACATGTAGCAACAATATCAACTGAAAAATCATTTTTTGATTAGATCTGTTAATTCAAGTATTTTGTGTTAGATACCGTCGGCATTCCAGCATGACATGCGCATTTCTTAGCTATTATTGACTGAACTGAAAACGTGTTCACGTATCGCTTGTAACTAAAATGGGCATAACTGTCCCTAGGCCTGAGATGGGCGTAACTTTACAAAACAACATTCTGTTAGTAGGGTACACCGACTACACTAGGGTACACTATGTTTCTAAACATTGTCTCATATCATGAAGTAAATAAAATGTAAAAAATTCTTAAAAATTAGAAAAGTGGTAGGTTTCTAAAACTTCTCCTTAACACTATTTAAGCACTATGTCGACTTATTATCTCTATCCCTCTATTTGTTGATCAACCAATCCTTTGAAGCTGGCACATTTCCATCCCTCTTTATAAAAGCACAAAATCTATTCACGATAGCATTTACTCTTTTGTGAAAAGTTAAAGATATTTCACAAGCCCCAAAATTGTTTATGGAAAGTTCAACTATTCTAGCAGTCTGTAGATTCACCCAGAAAATGCTAAACATATTTAAAAATAAACACTATGCGAAAGTACTGATCGATGTGACAAAAGTTTATGATGAAGTACAATACGATATACTTTTGGAAAAGCTGCACAGAGTACTAATTATATATATATACAGGCTGGAATTTTGTGGAGGGCAAGTACTCTAAATAATGGAGGTAGCAAATTTCCCTCAAAGGAATCATTCCTTTATTTTTGAAAAAAACAAAACTGCTTTCGAAGATTTTGAAAAATACGCTTGCCACAACCAGGAATCGAACCGGCTAAAATTCGAAAAAATATCATTATGTACTTTTATGGCGTCAATCGACAGGGCCAATTATAAGGATCACATCTCTCTAACAAACATAGTAAATTAAATGAAAGGAAAACATGAAATCTTAAAACTTATTTAATTATTAACCTAAAAACATGCAAAAGCTAACTACATAATTAGTTGTTAATTTATAACAATAAATTTTTGTAATTAATTAAAAATACTATGACATAACAAAAAAGACACCTCAACATAAAACAAAACAAACCAGCAGAGAAATTAATATAAATAAATATGATTTTCTGATTGGATGAACGACTTCGATTATGACGGGGGGTAAGAGGAGGAGGGGCGGGGTGGACAGTGTGATGCGAAACAATACTTCCAACTACCATATCACAGTCAGAATCACAACTATTTTCTGGTGTATCATCGTCAGAGTTTTCATGAACGGTGATTACAAAACTAGCCATATAATTTTCCAACTCAGGTTCGTGTTTTTGGTACTCGTTTTCGCATTTGATGGCGTGGTCACATACTTTGGCCCAAACATCGGAACCAATCATTATTATTAACCTTTTCCTGTACCAATTGTTTCACAGAAGTCATGTTCATACTGATGTTTCTTTTGGATACGTATCCCTTTATTTGAGACCATATGTTTTCAATCGGATTGAAATCAGGATGATATAGTGGCAATCTTAGTAGCAGCTCACTCTTTTTAGCATTGTACCTAAGACCATGTGATTCGGCATATGACCCACAGATCCCCAGCAGCTGCCTAAGCGCTCTGATTGAAGGGCTCAAGACTACCATGTCATCAGCATAGCTAATATTATTGACCATGACGCCGTCAACCGAGCACCCTACCATGGCGTTGTTGCTGAGTTCCCTAATCAGTTTGTCTATAAAAATATTAAACAATTTAGGAGACGTCAGCCCACCTTGTCGTACTCCGCAATTAAGCCTATATTCCTGACTTAATGAGCCGGCCCACCTGACAGCGTTGCGTTGATTTTCATACCAGTATTTAAACATAAAAATAAGCTCATCAGGTAAGTCGGTCTCCTTTGTCAGCTTGTCCCAAAGGATCTCGTAATTAACGAGGTCAAAAGCCTTAGATAGGTCAAGAAAACAGGCGTATACCGGCGTCTTTCTATCTGTGTAGTACCGGACAGTCTGCTTGAGACACAATATTGCACTCTCTGTGGACAACCCGGCCCTAAACCCGAATTGTGCATCATGTAAATGTAGAGTTGCAGTAAGTGTTTTGTCAAGCAAACTGTCCAGCACCTTCGCTACAGTAGTTGTCAAAGAAATAGGCCTATAATTACCCTTATCACTGGCATCTCCTGTCTTATTTTTTAATATAGGTACTACAATAGTTTTCATTAAATCCTCAGGTAGATAAGAGTGTCCAATACAGGCATTAATAAACATTTTGAGAACTCTGGGGAGATGCACACCCGCATGTCTTAAGTGATCAACACTCAACCCGTCATGTCCCGGCGACTTTCCACGTTTCATACCGCGTATGGCCATCTCTACGTCTTTTATAGTGAATCTGTGGTACGCACGTTCCTCAGCATGACGGGTGTGAGCGTCGAACCTCGGCGCAGTTGACACAGATAAAGGTGCTAGAGTAAAATGATTTTTAAACATATTAGCGATGTCTTTGTTGTCGGTCAGGCCCTCCACACTCACGGGTTGGCTGGGCTTTGGACTCAATCTATTAGTTTGTTTCCAAAAGTTCTTGAAATCCTTGGCTTCGTGACTTGTCGCTATTATGTCCATTTTGATTCGGTCACTATTGTCCTGACACCATTTCAGTTTGTTTGTTGTTTTTAAAATACTTTTTAGTTTTTTTCATATTACCATAAACAAATCCTGTATTAGGTTTCCCATACAATAGCCATGTCTGAAAGTGTAATCGAGCATCCTTATGAAACCTCATTACATGTTTGTTCCAACCAACAACATATTTTTTTATTAGAAGGATCACGGCCGCGATAACTGATAGTATCAGATTCACACAAAATACTGACTATGTTGGTATAAAGATTACTTATTACTATTCTATGATCACGATTAGCACATATCTTATCACCACAATCTTTCAGCTCTGGTGGAAAGTCAACGGATCTTAATTGTCTATTACACAAGTCCGTATATGTCTTAACTTGATGTTCGTCCCTATTACCCCATATTACTTTGCACTGTGCTGGAGTAGATATATTAATTGTAGGTAAAAGTACCGTAAAGTCACATTCAATTTGCAGTGGAAAGTGATCCGACCACGTGACATCGTACCGCACTTCAATGTTCCTGATAGTTTGATACGCTAAACTGGTAGTTACGCAATGGTCAAGCCACCTACTGCTACCGTGAGCGTCACTTATATAGGTATATGTGCCCGAGTCAATGCCGAGCCTATGCCTAATATATAATTGTATTAGTATTGGTATTATTGTATTATAATTATTTTATTACCGTTGAAATTAAATAAAAATTAGCCTAACAGGGTCCATTGTTTTGACCTCAATTTGTATGTAACATCCTTCTAACCACAAATAGAAAAATAAATGATATGATAATTTACCAATTCGAATGAAATCTGTATACATGAAAGTCAACAAAACTTTTGCTGCACGGAACTACAAACCAAAACTTCATCTGTGTATATTTTTTTGTATTTGTTTATTTTTTCCAGAAGCGCTGATTCTATTTTCATAAAATTTGTACGCAACCACCTCTGGAGTATGACCTACTAATCAAAACAAGAATCATCAAAATCGGTTCATAATTGACAGAGTAATTGCATATCAAACACACAAAAAAAAACAGAAGAATTGAGAATCTCCTTATTTTCTTAGTTGGTTGAAAACTTTGAGTAATTAATAATGTATAAATACTAGAGACGCTGGCTCGAACAACATATGTGCCCGGCCTCTTGACGAGAGTTGTCATTGTAAAAATCTTTGCGCGCAGATGCGACATGCCGAAATTCTGTATGGAGACGTACGCCTTTGCCCAAAGCTATACCTATCGTAAAACACGAGCGGTATTTCTGCGCAAGGGTCTACCTGTCACTGCTATGAAATTTATCCTTATCATCTTGGGCTTGCTGGAAGAAATCTCTTGTTAGAGATAAGCTTGCCTTTGTAAATGTCTTTTCCATAAGTTTGTAATGTGAATTTTTGAAAATATATGACATGCATAACACGTTGGTATTCGGACATTTCACATCTGCATGTAAAACTCTTGTTACTCTTTGATTTTCAAAGAGAAAACATGGCTGTCGGTTTGTTGATTTTTGTAATTCACAAAATATTATTGAATATGCGTATTTTACTGATTATACAGGGTTCTTAAGTATGAAAAGTTATCCCTTGGCTTTTGCAGTACCGTACCGCAGAGCACATGACGGCATTATTTAGTTTCTTACTCTCGCAATCAAAAGCGTCACGGCTCGGCAAGCGCTTGGCACAGACTGATTGGTGTTCAGTTCAATCAAGTATTCTTCTCACGCACCCATTCTGGGGCGTGGGGAGTCAGGGTCAGATCATCGGATCTCTTCCTGAAGAAGCGCCTCTGTCCACTCCTATGGACAGGTCATCGGGGGGCCCTCGCGGGCGGTGGACTGATTGGTGTTGAGTGAATTCACTCTACTAATAGCTGCAAGAAATTCAGTTTGCGCGCCAACTCTAGTATTTATACATTATTACTCAAAGGTTGAAAAAGATTATATCTTCGTTAGTCTTAAGCAATTTAGTAAGTAAGTTGGTAAGCTGTGGAGTAACAATAGATTTTAAGGTAGCATCTCATAGAAGGCAGCAATAATACATTCTAGTTTGTTGCTAGATGGTTTTACATTTGATACGAGGAGAGTATAACCACTGAATTTCGTGACAGCTCTCACACTACACAAAAGCGAGGCCCCTCATCGCGAACGCCTCTCATTGCTTTGGACGTATTCTCGTAATTAATTAATAATCAAGGGTCACTTTATTAGGGTCTAAATTGGCCTTCTCCCACATTTTGCTTTGTCAGCAGAAATGTGTAATGAATGATACGGGCTGCGCTCTTTGTGAATATAATTAGGGTTATGATAACGTTACGTTACGTAGCGAGGAGCGGTTTCATAATAAGTACCTACCGTTTTTCCTGTGCGTAGGGTTATAATCGACGCTTTGTTAAAATACGCTGGAATGACTCGGGTGACGTCATCATCCAGTTGTTAACTAAGGGGATGACTTCCTTATGTTCATTCAGTCGGGCCGCGACCCGTCCACCCACCAGCTTCACCCACCAGTGGGTCCACGGGGAATTTCTTTTTCCCCGTGCACCCACTGCATTATGGCGGGAAAATATTGATATCAATTCAATCCGGTCGCCACGAGTGCACCAACTGGCCACTTCATTGTTTATGTTAACACTGATAAAATAATACTAGTCATCTGTCTGCTGTCACTTGTCTTTCAAAGTAATAAATTGCCCTTTGTTTCAAGAAATTATATTACTTTATAATGGATGACCGTAGGTACTACGCGACCAACACACTAGGCGCACGACAACTAAGCCTTCATTGGAATATATCCCGTAGTGTCTATATCTTCTCTGACGGGCGTATTTCCGAAGCTATGGTAGAGTTAATGGAGTTTCTTTTTCCTGTGCGAGATTCAGCCACGAATCACCACTTGAAGGGAAAATTTCCTTTTTCAAACTTAGTTTAGTTGATCATACTTATTTTATTTCCAGGTCTATGCGACCTAAGTATGTGTTTGAATTGTAAAAGTGCATTATTTTGCCTACTTGCAATAAATGATTTGAGTTTTGAGTTTTTTGAGTTTTTGAATAAAGGAGGAAACACCGGAACGGTATGCATACCATATAGTACATAATACTTAGTACATGCTAGTGACTTGTAGGTACAGGTACGTACGTATACTTACATATTGTAGGAGAGGTACAGGCAGTCTTTTTGTGCGTGTAGGGGTATACGACACACCACCACAGGTATATTTATGTCGAGTAAACGTTTTTGGTAATGACAAGCCAGTCGTGTGTTAGAATCGCACTTGTAAACTAGTTCGCATCTAAGTATATTAAAGTTCAATAGACAATACGTGGTGTTTCCTTTAGCTACAGATAGTGACCACCTTTATAACCTATAAGTGGTGACCCCGACTCGAACAATTAATGGGAACTCGAATATCAGTGCAGTGACATTAGAAGTGACAATAAGTATACCTAACACGAATTGCGCGGCTGCAGCAGCAGCGGCATTGACGTCGGCAACAGTAAGGAGCGAGGGCGAACTGGCGGTGATATCTATAACATCGCGCTTACCAGAGTTTTGGGCAGAGCTACCGCGACTATGGTTTGCTCAATTTGAAGCTGCTTTTCTGCCGCAGAAGCAAAGTGACGAAAGTAAATTCCAGCTAGTCGTGGCGAAATTGGAAAGAGATGCGCTGCAGCAAGTAAGTGACCTCGTTTATAACCAGCCGGCCACCTAAAAGTACAAAGCCATTAAGGAGAGGCTGCTCCAAGTATACGAAGAATCAGAGGAGAAGCAATTTCAAAAATTACTTAATCAGATGGACCTGGGGACACAAAAACCGTCTCAGCTACTGCGCAGAATGAGGGATTTGGCTCGCAACTGCCAGGCCTCGGACGAGACGTTGCATAGTCTTTGGTTATCACGATTACCAGCGGCAGTACGAGCGGTTCTGGTAGTGAGTCAAGACCAGGCATTAGACAATCTTGCACCAATAGCGGATAAGATAATGGAAAATATCAACGTTAATCAAATCGGAGAAGTTGCCACGAGCTCCACTGCGATGCCACACATGATGAACGAGGTACTTGCATTGGTCAACCAGTTAACGCTTGAGGTAGCTGAATTGAGAAGTGAACGCGAGAGAGGCAGATTGAGTATATCTTAATTTAAGTCATACATTTACGATATTTTGAATAGGTACCGTACCTATTTTTTTGGACGCAAGAACCATTTTTTAGGTGAAAACATTTTTTTTCGTATACGTTCCCATTAATATTTTTTTTTCAAACATACACATTAATGGAAGAAAGATGTCTTCATAACAAATATTATTCAGCGATTCCTGTTAGAGGAATAGCTCTTTTAACATGGGTATTTGGTAATACCCAGCGTCTTAACGAGTGTACAGGCCCCGCCAGGTTTCCGGGCCTCTGAAGGCCACCTGGAGTGGGTAATGGCGCATACACATGTCGTGGGCACACACGAGAAATGCACACATGGGCTAGAGAGAGAGGTGAGAGCTCGCTCACGGGCAAACAAAACCTGGCGGAGCCTGTACGTCCGTTCAGTTTTTTGAAGCGCGAAAAGTAGCGCGCATGCTGGCCGAATCGAGCTTTATCATTATCATGTATAAAAATGCTAGTCTCAAAAAGGCCTAACATATTTTATGAGAGTCTGAAAAGTTTCCAGGTAGGTAGGTACTCGTACCAATTAACCTTTTAAGGGTTGTGATATATCAATATTCAATACACTAAAACCTACCTTTTCGTACATTCATTAGTTCCACCTAAATTAAAGTTAAAAATACTTTTCACACCTTTCATTCGGAAAAGTAAGTTTTGCTCCACGACGAGAGGGAGAGCAAAATGCTGCTTTTCTATTCAAGCTACTTTTTTAATTTATTCATTGGCATCATTGAGTTACATTTAGGTTTATTTCAATGATTGGCATGTAGCATTTACGCAATGTACCTATTGAACACAGATTAAAATAATCGAATGTAATTATGAAATTACATTACCATCGACTACGATGACGTAGTCGATTAAAAACGAACATGTTTCAAGTTTTAACTTTAACAACGTAACTAATATGAAAATTTATGAATTTTTCGTTATATTAAAATAATGTCACATTTTTTTTTACTGAAATCAAAACTATCGATGACTGTTATTGTGATATAGTGAACATTGATATCCGAAACCATTGTAATATTGAATTCGATTATTTTTACACATTTTTCACACTTATTATTATTATTTTACACACTTTTCCCTAATCCTTCACAATCCACCATTATAAAAAAAAGGTTTTATTTACGTTGTTCGATTACTGTAAAAGTGGTGAAAGTATAATTCAAAGTATAGTTATTTAACTTTTTTAGAGCATTTAATTTAAATTTTCCTCAAAGTCGGTGTGAAAAGTTGTATGTGTCACTCAGGAGCAAAATTATTTTCGTCATGGGCATTAACGCCTGAATCCTTCGTTACGCTCAGGATTCTAACTTAGAATCCTTCGTTACGCTCAGGATTCTAACTTAGAATCCCTCGCTACGCTCAATTATACGCAATTTCGTTTATCTGGATGACATCATAATTCCAGTAGTTTTGCTTTAAAAAGTAAACTACTTGACCGATTTCTAATTTTCAAAAAATGGGAGCAATGTGGATGATCAAATTTTTAATATATTTTTTTTATTCGAAATCAGTTTATAAATAGTACCAGTATGGAGGTAACAAACATAAAAAAAAATACAATCGAATTGAGAACCTCCTCCTTTTTTTGAAGTCGGTTAAAAAGAAGTGAACTACACGGCGCTCACAGCCCAGCTCCCGGGGGGGCGGGGGCGGAGGCGGAGCGCGGCGCCGAACTTATTCGAAAATCTAGCTGGCCACGGCGAACTGAATCGAACACAATTTAAATAAAACAAAACCCACGATTGTTGCACGAGGCTGCAACTGGATTAATATATTAAACATACATTTTCACAGTAATTTACTTAAATAAAATGTTGTTTTTAGTAGCCTTGCTTTTTATATTTTCTCGCGCAGCCTGTGCGTAAAGTTGAACATACTCCTCGGGGATAAAGCTGTTTTGTCTTGGGTACGCTTGAATCCCTCACTACACTCAGCACTCATTCTTAATTCCTACGCTTCGCTCGGGAATAAACTCATGACTGTGTCCTTCGTTTCAGATAAAAAATGAGTTTTAAAAACTCATTTCTTATCTGAAAATTTGTACATTATGACCATAATGTTCCAAAATTTGTCAAATTATGACATTCAAATTTCGAACGCCGACGCCCGCCTGCGTGCCGCCCCTAGTTTGTCTGTGAAGTTGGTACTACCGAACAAGCTAAACAATGCAGAGCAATGATCAATGCCACAATGCCGGTCAGACATGCGGTTCCTGAACACATCAAAGATAGCTTATGATATGTATTTAGATAAACTAGTGTATGTAACTGTACATAATATTATTATGAAAATCGCCTTTGGCTCGTTTCATAAACCCACTCTCGAGTATTAATACCCTCCATTATGTAGCAGTCACATAAACTAGGTACTATTATGTACAAGTTACAACTTTTAACACATTATACACCATTCTATTACATGAATATCCCGCAAACCCACATTTCCAACGATCAAACAGCCAACAAGCACAAACGCAGCGGTATTCAGATGACTCGTGCCGCCGCCCGGCCCGGTTTTCTTCGCTACTCTTTGTCCGTTTGCACAAAGCAGAATACAGAAACGCAATCAGGCATCTGTCGAATTGTCCGATGGCCGACGGGCGCTGTCTTGGAGGTAGGAGCAAGAGGCTGCCTGTATGCTCCTTTTGAAGCTTGTATGGCTTCTACACGCCATTTACAACAACCAGGGCTACATTTACAGGGCTAGCCCATCACCGCAGACGGAGATTGAAGGTTTCCTCGTGTCGGTTTTCAATCACAGATAGAACGACCGTCTAGTGCCTTAAATTAATTATCTCATTAGCATGCCTTTTGTCAGATAACAGTACTTATTAAAGGTCAGCTTCATTCATCAGGTTGGCAGCACGCACAACTTGGTCCATATCTGAGTGTTCGAGAGCCACAATGCCCTTCTTCTTCCGGTGCTCCGAAGAAGGTCATCGTGTCAGATATGGAACAAGAATGGCTATGGCCGCCATGGGGAAAAGAAAAAACCGGTCAAGTGCGAGTCTAAATCGCGCACGAAGGGTTCCGTACCACCGTTCAATGGAAACGATGGTGTGGAGTGAATAGTTTGGATTTTACACAGCAAAATATTGTTTACAAAGTTATTGGTGCGGTTACTTTCACACTCCATGTACGTAACCAGGTGCATCCATAAGTTTGTATGTGGTATTGAAAGAATTGTTGTATGGGAGCCCCCTTAAATATTTCTTTTATCCTGTTTTTTAGTATTTTTTGTTATAGCGGCAAGAGAAATACATAATCTGTGAAAATTTCAACTCTCTAGCTAGCTAGGTTCTTGATATACAGCCTGGTGACAGACGGACGGTCAGCGAAGTCTTAGTAATAGGGTTCCGTTCTTACCCGTTGGATACGGAACCCTAAAAAGGGATATTTGGAGCCACCTGTCAACATCTACTTATATTCGCTGAAGAGATTAAGAAAATAAAAGAACTGGCGTGTTTTTTTATGAATTTATGATTGTGCTTACTTACTCCTTGTCAGGTTAGTTGAGGTCCACTATTACATTTTTGACCTTGTATTTTGTATGAAATATGACAGAGACTCTATTAACTCGTTTTTTAACGTTTCGCCAAGATAGTATAGTATATACTGTACTATCTTGGCGAAACGTTAAAACGTCAACCACAAGAAAAAGACACATTCAAACAACCCAAGCCTTATATTTTTAAGCTACGTGTCTTTTTCAGATCCTAATAAGCAAACAACGGTGCTAAAAAATCTTCAGTTAATTTAAAGTAAATTTTAACTTAATGTCTTACTTAATCCAATTTGAGCTGTTTAATTTCATGATATAATTAGACTTGGTTCAGAGAGCGAAATCGTCTGGCACAGGTTTTTTCATACCTAAAAGACGGCTTTAGCTTACATGATGTTAATAATCATAGTTAAACAATAAACAAAAACAAACGGTTATGTAAATGCCCCTCCTGCCTCCATGTCTGCTGCGTACGGGATACTTTTCTTTTTCGCTCCCACGTCAATTCGAGATCCCGACATCGATGTCGGACTCTGAATCGATTCACATCGATTTGAGTCGATTTAATGGAAATTAGGTTTAGTAGGAGCAACGTAGCAGAAGTGCTGCACAGTGAGAAGCACATTTATTGTCTGTTACTCTTACATTTTGTATGTAAAATGACAGATGAATCTGTCATATGTCAGGACTTCTTGAGACAGGCCATAAATATTTTTATTCTAGAATTTGGACCAGTTAATCGCTCCTTCTGGTTGTAGGGTGTTTCAAACAAGAAAAGCAAATGATGTCTTTACTATCCATGATTGATCCCTTCAACATTTGCTACATGATGAACCATAAAATAGATGAGTCATATCCAAAATAGTTGTACGCCCAGAAATGGTTAGGAAATGGTATTTTCACGAAATGTCATGAAATGGTAAATGTAACGCTGCCTACACAACAGAGTATTTTCTTTAGCATTCGGGGTATAAAGTGTTGGACAATTCATAATTTCTTGGCTTAGGTACTTTTACGTTCTTTCCTGTGGATAGTTAAAATTAAAACAAAGTTATTAAAATGATGACTTTTTATTAATAATTTGTACGTTAGTTTCATGTATTTGTAATGTGGGTGGAAATATAGGTACTTTGCTTCTCGTACATCAATTTATTCGGCGAAAATATAATTTACATTTTTCTCAAAGGTACCGGGAAGGTACATGTAATTATGTCGCCCATATTTTTTTTTTGGCAAACTTATTCGTAAGCTTCAATACTAATTAAAATTCAGAATACACCCTTTTAAGTTTACCATTTACTAACGTCAAGAAAGTCATCAAATGCTTTCCAGTAAATTGGTGCAACATAACCTAAATATTGTAATAGTTCCTTTCCTAAATAAGTTTATCCAGTTTTTACAGTATTCGCCATAAATACACTAGTTTCTTGTTGTGAAACAATGTAAACCAGACTTCTATATGTACTAACATTTAGTCCTTGAAGCAGCGTTAGGAAATGGTATTATATTTTGGACCTTCTTCCACACTTAGCGCACGACAAAACCACATTTCTGTCGGAAATGTGGTTTTGTCGCTTTGAAATTCTTCAGTGTTGACATTTAATATTTTACAAAATCTACCAGTCATCTGCTAGTTACTGCAAAAGATACGGAGTTAGTAAATAAACGGCTTAGTGCGAGTCGGACTCACGCACCAAAGCTTCCGTACACACTTGTAGAGACCTATTATGTGTGCATGTCATGTATATGGAAAAAGTTTGTGGGACATGGGAATCCAGTCTCGGAAATCATATTGGTTTCATAGTGAAAGTTGTTCATAATGATGCCCCTAACAATCCCCTAAAACACCTTTCTGTTACATCCAGTATTCAGGCATATCCCTTGCTTCTGGCCCCACACTAGCATAGCTTGTGTCGATGTCGTAGGAACTAGAAACAGTAACGTCTATTCATCTATTATTCTTAAAGGGGGTGTAGCGCCTGCACCTGGCCGACTTGTGCGGGGCCTTTGTGCATGTCCCCTTCGCTAGCACATCTAATTCAGCCATCCCAACTCCTGCACCAGCTGGAGTAGGAGGCCTGGGTGTTCTAGGAGCTCGTGGGTAGATTTTGTATCACCCAGGATAGCCATCCTCTCTCTATTGTAGATGGACATGCCATCAGCATGTGCGCTACAATTTCATCCACTTCCATACACCTCCTGCACAGGGGGCTGACCGTTGCACCTGTAATTTCAATTTGTTTAGTGTACAATGGCCTGTTATTAGGCTTGTTAGTATTTTTGTTAAACTGCGTGGCAGTCTCATTGGGTAGTTAGTAAATTTATGGTTATACTTATTTATGAATAGTTTTGTGTTTTTGTAGTCTTCTCTGCTAGACCATTATTCATTTTGTTGCAGTACTGTGGCTTCTTTGAGCCTTTTCCGTAGAGCTTCCCCTGATAATGGCGAGAATGGTGACGTGCCAATCGCTGGCCTTACTGCCCCTAATTTTGCTAGCTTGTCTGCCTCACAGTTGCCCTGGTCTCCTTGGTGAACTTTTACCCATTGGTCTGTGACTTTGTTTTTCCCACCTAGCCTTCGTGGCATTCTAGTATAAGTTTTGATTTTATTGACGGTCTTTTTAGTGCGCCAATTTGAGTGAAGCAAATCAACAAACGCGCGTTGACTGCTGAGTTGCATTACTCACCCGGCACAATAATGAAAGGATTTTAAATCGAATCATTACCTGTGATGATAAGTGGATCCTGTACGATAATCGGAAGCGCTCATCGCAAAGGCTGAACCCTGCCGAACCAGCCAAACCATGCCCCAAGCGAAAATTGACTCCAAAAAAGTTACTTGTGAGCGTTTGGTGGACTAGTGCTGGTGTCGTTCACTACAGCTTTCTTAAATCTGGCCAGACGATTACGGCAGATGTCTTTTGTCAGCAACTGCAAATCATGATGGAAAAGCTAGCTGCTAAACAACCGAGGCTGGTCAATCGCTCTAGGCCACTGCTGCTTCATGATAACGCTAGACCACACACTGCACAACAGACGGCTACCATATTAAAGGAGCTTCAATTGGAATGTCTAATACATCCACCGTACTCTCCGGACCTTGCTCCAACAGATTACCATTTTTTTCGAAATTTGGATAACTTCTTGAAAGGAAAAAATTCAACTCCGATGGGGCAGTCCAAACCGCCTTCAAAGATTTTATTGATTCCTGTCCGAATGTTTTTTTTTAGTAAAGGGATCGAAGAACTACCTATGAGATGGCAAAAGTGTATAGATAGCAATGGTACATACTTTGATTAAATAAATATATAATATTAAAAAAAAAACGACTTTATGTTCCTCCCATGCAAAACGCCAATTTCATATGTAAGGACCTAATATAACATTAAGTAGGTGCCTAATTATTACATAGAACATAATATATAGGGTGCAATGAACTGGTTTAATGCCAGATGTCGGTGTCTTGTAAAAAGTCATTAATGTTGTAGTAGGCCTTAGTGCACAAAGTGTGCTTTATACATTTTTTGAATCGATTTACGGTTTGTCACCCCGTGTGTTACAGCCTGTATACATTGTAATAGGCATTTCTTGTAGAATAAATACGTCATATTAACAAAAAAGTATTGTTTTATTTATATAACCCGGGATAGATACCACTGTCTATAAATTATAGTCGATCGATGAAACACGCTGTCCTTGTAATGTCCCAACACTATCTCGGCTAGCTAATGTAGCTGCGGTAGTGTGGGTGTGTTCGGAAGATAGGTGCACGACATTTGAAATGACCAATAAAAGCGGAAGGATTGACGTATGAGTTGTGTAGATGTTTGCGTAATCTTAGTTTTCGGCGACACTGGTTCCGAGTACCGGTACAAGCTTAGCGATAAGGGCCTATCTCTCGATATCTATGGTTTTACCAATAAATTATTAACTGTGGATCAATATAAGGTTAAAGACAATATTTTGTTATTCAGCCTCGTCACAGTTTCTTGGTCGAGGCAGGTGAATTTATGTCCGCCTTGCGGCAGAGGTTGCGGCATGAGGTCAAAACCCGGGGCAGTCCTGGCTCAGGTCATCCACCACACAAGATTCAGACATCTCATTCAGAGAATCTCGGTCAGAATAAAAAGCAATTGAACATGTTATTAAATTAAAATATATTTGATCAGCAATAAAAATAATTTAATTACTTTAGATCTTTTATCTCACTTTGTTATCTTTGTGCAACCCTAGCGCGTACGCTCAATGATGCAAGCAGACGAAAGTCGCGCGGATAGTGTTCTCACCTCTCGGTGTGCGTGCAATAGACATATTTTTGGTTGCAGTTTACTCCAAGTATTATTATAAAAAAAAATTGAGGCTATTATCCCTTAGATTGACATTGGGTACCCTGGGTATCCATAATTTGAATTCTGGTTTTGAATTATATTTAGGCATATTATGATATGGCCCCATTTCATGATCCGCCATGTAAAATCCGCCTTTTTATTTCAAGCCCAACGTTGGACAATCTGCTAGACTATAACTCGGCATATCGAAAAGTAGGGTGACAAGAGATGTGGCTCGGTAGAATGGGTTAGGTACTTCGGTTAGAACGTGTATACGCAACCAGCGGAGCGAGCTTGCGACTGCAAGTAATGAAAAGCCTAATTTGGCAAGAGTAGGTAATTGTGGCTAAATTTCAGTTGCATTATAGGTTAGGTTGGAACTAAGAAGAAGCAAAACCGGAGCGTAGCGAAGCGAAGCGTATGCAAATAAAAACAACATTTAATAATAAGGATAATAAAAGTATCTAAAATATGTCCCCAATAGTAGTCCACCGACTCCCATGTGATGCTCATCCTAGAATAACAATAAGAATAAGACTACTTTTTACCTACATTTCTTGATTTGTTTTATAACCTAAATTTTTTTTATGGATAATTATTTTTAAAAGTATACAGAAATAGTCATCTGGCATACGTGTAACAACAAAAAATAAATGTAAAAATGAAATAGATTTGTTTATTCGTAAAATTTGATCTATCTGACGATATGACGTTTTATATATTGGCCATATTGTGATGTGGCTGAGCGTATAACTGGGAATATCAACAAACGTTTGGTTCTAATTGATCTGCCCGGGTTTGGTTTGGGCACATCATGATGTGCCCCATAGTCAACGGCGTATTTCAAGAAACGTCAATGTCCAATGGCTGCCGACATATACCTAGGTACATCCCAGCTCTGTGGCCAATCAAATTAGCGCGGTCCAAACGAGAAGCAATTTTACTCAGGGACCTACGAGTTTCTAAACTTTGGCCTAACTTGAAGTGGTCCCTAAGCCGCAGATGTAGAACTTGCCCAAATATAATTATGACTATGAAAGGGATAATCACCGAGACTTGCTTTCGCTGGATCACATCAATCAAGTTCTGAAACTTGTCGAGGCCTTGGGACGATGGTTGCAGGTAAATACACTGAGGCTACAAGATAGAAAGCGAGAACATACTAACTACGTGTCAACATTGATTTTTCTTATATGTTTTGTAATCAGAGAATGTCATCTTCGTAAGCCGGGTACTCATTAGCGAGCTATAACTATAACTGTTGCACGAACCAAAAATCACAGTGTGTTTTCAGCCGACTTCAAAGAGGGTCTCAATTTCCTCTGCTTTTTTTATCTTCGTTACGCAATTACTCCGTCAAATATGAACAGATTTTGATGATTCTTTTTTTGATTGGTAGTTTATACTTCTGAGGTGGTCCCATATACATTTTATCAGAATTGATTCAGCACTTTTTGAAAAAATCAACAAATACAAAAAAAATGTACACAGATGACGTTTTGGTTTGTGGTTCTGTGCAGCAAAAGTTTTGATGAGGACTTTTTATGTACACAGACTTCATTCGCATCTCGACCGGGGGGGAGGAAACAGGGCTTGAAGTTGAAGACGGTTTTTTTAGGTTTTTATCTTGCTGAATTATAAGAGTGCATTTCCACTTTAATCACCTTCGCCGTTAAAGTTGCTTGTAGTGCACAACTGTCACAAAAAAAATGGGCTGATGGAATATCCGGTTGCCAGATTCCCATTACCATTCCCCGCCTTAAAAAATAAGATAGCAGATACACAAGTACCTACAAATGACCTCGTCACAGTACGAAATACGGAAATGATACAATGATACCTACGAGTATCGGCAATGTATATGAACATTTATAGCTCGAGTTGATAAGATATTTTATCCCCAACTTTTGTGTAACACATTGTTCAAAACTAGCCACACTGGTTTAATTGCTGCCAACTTAACGGGGCGAAAGGATTTTAAAGCTGAAATGTGAGTGAGTTACTATATATACATGTATGTTTTTGTATTTATGTATTGATTACTTATTTATTAGTTGGATAATGTATAAATATTTTTAATTTACCTCTACTTATTTATTTTATTTTAGAAATTAGATCATGGTAAATTTGCCTGTCATGCCTTGGGTTGCTGGGAGAAATATCTTTTTAGAGATACTCTCGCCTTTGTACATATGTTTTCCATTAATGTAACTTTTTAAATATCTTTGTGCAGTAAGGAATTATGAATAATGAGTACCCGGCAGTGGATTTGTCCATGACTCGCATTTTATCTTTCGGGCCTGACACATTATCTGTCTCTGGTAATCTTTTTGATTAAACCTCAAAGGTTGGGACATCCGCAGGCACAACACAAATAAATAAGCAGCCCTCCTTTCAACCAACAACCGTCAGTATATTTGTCGCAGTTAGTTGGTTAATTTAATACCGACGTTTAACCAAGTCACTAAAATTCCGTCAGAATTCCGTCAGAAAGAACGAAACGTTTAACGAGTTGTCTAAACGTTCCTAGGCAACAAGACATGTACAATATAAATATGTTTTTATGTGTACTTAAGTTTATGTTTTCAGTATTTATTGTTGTTCTTACATGTTCAACCTAACACGAAGGATAAAGGGGGCTTCGCTTCGCTCACCACCTTTACCATTCACATAAGCTGCCGCAATGTTTTGCCCTGATATAAGCTGTTCAAATCAGCTGTTATCGTGACGCCACCTTGTTTTCCAACACGCCGCGGCTTTTGGTAAGACAGATTGTTAAACGTTTTCGACGATGCTTTATTTTAATCAAAATAGTGACTTGGTTAATCGTCGGTATTTAATTAATGGTCTAGAGATTTAGTTAAGTGTCTGATTTTACCAACCAACTGCGACATATTCACGGTATTTATACTCTGGGTTTAAATACTTTATGCATCTACTATCTGTTATACATATAGTGCAGTGCAACACATTATCTTTTGTAGCTTAGTGGACGGTATTACACGTATGTATATTAAGGATGCCCCGTAACTCAATGTCAAGCGGTTATCAGGAGATAGGCTTGCTTTCACAGGGTCTGGTAAAAATATAAAAAAATCCTTGATGATAGGATGTTTTGTATTAAAAAAGGCATCTTGTGATATATTTAATCATAATTTGACATCAAATTAACAATAAACCAATTGGAATAGATTAAAAAAACTTTTCCAGACCCTCTTAAGTATAAGCAGCTGTTTATCCAACTTATATTATAAATCCAACTATTTATTATTAGAAATGTGAAAATAGCGATATTTGGATGTTTGTTTGTTTGTGCCTCAATCACGCTAAAACGGCTGAAAGAATTTGCATGAAATTCTGCACAGAGATAGTTTATGAGCTAGATGAACATATAGGATATTTTTTCCGACTGCACCAGAAGGAAGGTAATGTTATCTCGGTAAACGATACTTCTAAAACGGCTGAACCGATTTGAATGAAATTTAGCATAGAGATAGTTAATGAGCTAGATTAATATATAGGGTACTTTTTATCCGATTGGACCAGAAGGAGGGTAGCGTTATTTCGGTAAATGATTCTTCCAAGGAACACGTAGATGAAGTTGCGTGCATCAGCTAGTACTTAATATCTTGGGTCCGAGCCCTGCTCGGAGGGGGTCGGTGGGTTGGTGCAGTTGGTTGCGCCGATAACAAATGATCAGGAACTCTATTTTTGAATCACTCGCGTATTATAATATATCGCATGCGACTTATGTGACGTTCGACTCCATTTTCAGCATTTTTTGATCGTTCGTCATCGGTTTCGCCAATAAATTAACGGTAAATACCGCATGGGAAACGGAACGTTAAATGTTGTAATATTATAGGCTGTATAATAGTGTCTGTTCAGGTAAGCTGCCTACTAAATACTAACAATAATATGGAACAAATCGAGCTGTTCTGTCGCAAAAATATCACAATATTTGACGTTTTGGATTCCAATTTTAAAAAACGCGCGAAAACAGCAAAATCGTAGACAGACTGTCAATTTTAATTGTTGACATTAGCTTTGACGTATTCGACATTTATTCTACTATTCGACTTGCGCAATGCGCAATGGGGGTTTTGATGACTCGTTGCAGGCGAATGACTGAAAAATACGAAATACGGATGTCGAAGGAAAATCAGTAGAAAAGGCCGCGGCATATCTGTTATGTGAGAGATTCAAAAATAGGGTTCCAACTGTACATCACTCATCATAGGCTGATAAACCGTTATACCAATGTGTAGGCTGAATGGTTGAATACCTGTGCCATGTGACCGAAAAATTGCATGCTTGCTCAAGCAAGGAGGATGTATTTGGATTCGAATTCATTTAGGGCGAAACTTTTTGGTTATACTTCTCCCTCCGATGCACTAAATACTGTCACATGATATCAGGGCGGGAATCTCACAGTTACGGGGTAACATGTATACTAAAACTTGTAGTAACTCACACACTACTACTCACACTACCTACATTAAAACCTATTAGCTGGCTAAAGGTCGATAAACCACAATGCACTATACTCATATCCAACCAGTATTATACACAACGTTTTAGCTTACATCCTCGAAAATTATCGCCAGGTACGCCGCATACAGTATATTTTAGATTTCGCCGCGTTAGTTGGAGAGACTACTGTTAATCAATAAAAAACATGGCGTCATTTATTTTCCCACACGGGATGGCAGTAAGTTGTGCCCACGATTGGATTGTTGCTGTTTTTTTTAAATCTATTCTTATAAAAAAATAATCGCTTTGCGTTAGCTCGACTAAAACTTAAATGCAGGACCATTTCCTATTTTCCTATAATTAATATTTGGTTTTATTGCTGTCAGTCCGGAGGAGGTGTAGGAAAAAAGCAAACAGGCAATACAATTTTTCATGGGAAGTTCAGCTTCCTGTGAAGAGATGGCGTTGGTAGCCATATTAACTATAGATTTATTTACACAATAACTAAAACTCCTTCGTCGCTGATTAATTATTAGTTACATTTAACTTCCCTGTAGTTGTTCCTCTTTTTATTCAATGGCATGCTAACCTTTTTTGAGGATAATTTTGTCTATGTGAAGTGTCTTTGAAAGATCACAATTTAATTAGGTTCCCTCTTGAGAACCTGATAATTAATGTCTTGTAAATGTTATCTTACTCTTCGTTATAACCAAGAGAATGAAGGACAACTAAACAAACTCGAGTAACTTCAAACCTGAGGGTTCAGTTTATTTTCGGTCTGCGCAATTTTAAACTTGTCTCGGAGTATCGCAGGGAGCAATATCCTCATTTGCCTTATAAATATTTTATATAATCCTCGCTTCTTACGGATCGAAGGGTGCCAAACGGGACCCTATTACTAAGCCTCCGCTGTCCGTCTGTCTGTCCTTCGTAGAGAGCTGAAATTTTAACAGAATGTGCATTTCTATTGCCGCAACAGCAACAAATAATGAACTACACGTAATTTTGAAAATTAAAGGGGGTCCCCATACAAGCGACTTTTTTTTTAAATCCCTGCCCCTTAATAACTTTGAGATGGCTCAGTCGGTTAATTATCGTAATGGAATCTCCCGATATTATCGGAAAAGATCTTTAATTGCGGGTATTGAGTTTTGTGCTTAGTTATTTGTTATTATAAGATTATTAATTACTCATTCCAATTATAATAAATAATATTAAGTTTCATATCATATTTGATTTTATTTCTATAATTAAGTTACTCAATTTCTAACCACTTCCGGTTTCAATGAGCAAAGAGTTTCGTTAACCTGAGTCTACAGTTCAAAACTTACATACTACAATCAAAAATTTTTTTCAATGTTTCGATGTACGGCCTTGAATGTAGTCCTACCTAGCATTACAAGCTAAAGTCCATTTCGATAGCATTTCACAATAATGTCAATAAGCCAATTTACACACGATTACGCCGTAACTACTTACATTTGAATATCAATCCTGAACACATTCACTTAACAAGGAATCATTTATGTTCTTACATCATTTCGACACCAAGTAACTCCCCTAAGTTATTTTATTGCAAAATTATCGGACGACGAATATTTCAAGTTTGTAAAAAGTCATATTATTTTTTTACTCATCAAAGCGCATCAAAGTCTTAATTGTCTTTGGAAAGTTAGTGTGGTTCATTCTTTTGAATCGATCAATCAGTTTGATTAATTGATTTGCAACTATGAAAAAAATAATGAAGAACTTAAAGGAGATCTACCTACCGAAGGAGGAGGTGAACCTAAAAAAGTGAAAAGAGGAAATATATATTAATTTTTTTTTTTTACTTCATTCACTGTCCCTGTCCTGTGTCAGTGGGTATTGTTCCGAGTTCTCTGCGTTTTTCCGTTTCCAGTAATTATCGATGACTTTGCTTCTTGTATTTTGTATTAAGGACATTTTCTTTGCGATTTGGTTGGATTTATTATTGAAACGACGACATCTGCTTAAAATCACGGACTTTGATTTTTATACGATAGGACCTCTTTCTCAAAAAACAAGGAGGTAACAATAGTAGTTTGTTACACAAGGAGTGAAAGAGAGGTATTTCGGACGAAGATCCAATTTGGAGCGCAAACGGCGCTAAGGATCGAATCTACTCGAGATATTTAGAATATAGTGGCAATTTTAGGTTACAATGACTGAGCCGCAACCCAGTACCTCAGGGTGGGAGACTAGTCCGCCTGCCAAAAGACGAAAAATTCATCTGACCACAAGGGAAAAACAAATCCTAGTAAATATTTATAATTATTTGGAAAAATCCTCTCCTACATACCCATCAAAAATGTAGATATATAAACAAATTCAGAAATAATGGGGGTGTCTCAGGACGTAGTGAGATATACCATGAAGCATAATTTAGAAACTCAAGAAATACCACAGCCAAAGGTACTAACCTAAACTACCTAACCTCACCTAACGCCTCTTTAAATTACCTGCCAGATTTCATGAAATTTTTGTATTAGATAATATGTCATCAATTATTATTGTACTCATGAACTCACAACATCAAGTTAAGTTATTGTTTTGTTATTGTTTTGTGAGGATGACAGTCTACCTACGTTATCTCATACAACTATGTATAGAATATTGAAGAAATTGAATTTTTCATACTCAAAACGATCCAGAAAAAGCACAGTTACAAAATTCGTAAAGGGAAAGTATAGAACAAAATATGTCGATGATCTCGCCGCATCTAAAGGAGTAAATGTTGCGCCTTCCTCCATATCACTGTGAGTTGAATCCAATAGAACTGATTTGGGCACAGGTCAAGTCTTACGTAGGAAGAAATAATAAATCTTTTAAAATGGCAGTAATAAAAAATTTGCTAAAAGAAGGATTGGCGAGAGTCGGAGCAGAACAATGGGCAAAATGCGTCGGTCACGTTTAAAACGAAGAGGAAAGGATGAAAAAATTAGACGGCCTTTTGGATGTGGCTAGCGATGCTGTAACTCAGCCTTTTATTATAAATGTGACCGATGATGACACATTAAGTGATGATGAATCTGTCACAAGCGAATGACGCGCGTCAGGTTGGGATATTTGTCTATCTACAGTTATTTTCTATTCTACAAAATTTTCTAAAACAATTTAATTAAGTTTTTAGTATGATGCTAGAGCTCGTCTAAGCTGAAATTACGCGCCCCACTCCTTGGTTTTGTACTACTTATAGAAAAAAATCGATCGAAAATCGACAGCAAACTATATCTCTTTGATCAATGCCTTTGACATCAGTGTAGGTACAACACTCAAATCTCGCTCATCATAGACAACTGTCAACTGACATTTCTGTTTACATTATTATGAAATGCTATTGAAATGCACTATAGTATGTAATATTGTATTATTAAGAATTAAAAAGGTTCACTCGTACATAATACTTTCGTTTTACGTTTATCCGTATGCAATGGCATGGAACCCTTCATGTGCGGGTCCGAAGTCCTACTCGCACTTGAACGGTTTTATTAATTCTGTCTTCAATCTGCCACGGAGATTTCACACTCGGTCACTAGTTATAACTCAATATAACATTGCCGCTCATGAAAATAGGTGGAGACTTCGAGCTATCAGTCTGGAACTAACTCCCCAGCGATATCAGAGGCAGTCGATCAACTAACATTTTTAAAAGTCGCTTGAAAGACTATCTTTCTAAGTATTTATATGTATTTGTATCTATTTATGTGTATACATATACAGTGTGATTCTTCATAAATTGGACATATTAAATAGGGTTAAAGAGGACCATATATTATCGAGAAAAAAATGTTTAAAAAAAATCCAACCCCCCTTATTTTTTTTACAGATTATAAATTTTCGTAAACCATGCACCAATTAAAAAAAAAAGGGTTTGTCGTGGTCAAATTAACTATATTGTAATGATAAAGAGCAGGCAGTACTGCCAGTTATAAAAAAATGCTGAGAAAATGTTAACTGCGTACTAAAATTACGCTTTGTTTTTGAACAATTGTGATTTTTCGACCAATTTTTTTTAGTAATTGCAGTTTAATTCAGAATTTGGTCCCCAAAAAAGAACTATGATATGACGAAATATTATTTTCCATCATTAGCTTTCAAGTAGCACCTACATTATGTTTCTAAGTTAATTACTTATTAAAAAAAATAAGATTGTGATACACCTTTTTGACTATTCGGAACCAAGATAATCCTAGCCTAATGATACATCCAGTGGATTAATGAGGTGAGATAAATAAATCTAGCCCATCAATGTCCCCACTGAGGGGCACAGGTCTTTAACTGGATAAGAGTAAGATTGAGCCATACTCCATCACGCTGGCTCAGTTTGGGTTGATGGATGGGTACTACGATACATACGCCAAGTAGCGATAGCAGCCTTGACCTGCGCGTGAGAAGCAAGCGTGAAACCCACTAGACTAGACCATGGAGAGCAAATGTAATAAAACGATAATAGTAGTTTATGTGACTGCTGCATAATGCCTAATTATGTACAGTTACATACACTATTGTATCTACACACATATCATAAGCTCTCTTTGATGTGTTCAGGAACCGCATGTTTGACCGGCATTGTGGTTCTGCAATTGTTTAGCTTGTTCTTTAGTACCAACTTCACGCAGACGGGCGTCGTCGTTCGAAATTTAAATGTCAGTACCAACTTCACAGACAAACTAGGGACGGCACGCGGGTGGGCGTCGGCGTTCGAAATTTGAATGTCATTATATGTAGAAAAACTACACAAAATGACCATAATGTGTAGTTTTCCAAATACGAAACGAGTTTTTACCAAGGAGTTTAACATAATGCTGATCGTAACGTGCGGTTTTTGAACGCAGAAAAAAGGGTTTATGATACGTGTGTAGATAAAAAATATTAAGTACAATTCATATCATTTATTTTGTTAGTAAATGTATGTCACAGGGCCTTACAATGCGAAGATGGAGCAGGAATACTTTGGTAACTGCTTGATCTCGTGAAACAGAAATACATACTTACATATGTTTTTATATTTTTAATTTTTATAGACATGGATTATTTAATGGTTTCTACAGATATCTGTAATGATCTTTTAGTCTACCTACCTACTACCTACCTTTTGTGTTTTCTAAGTTATGTTTTGTGTATTATCTTAATAAACGCAATGTCTTAAAAAAATATATATCGATATCGGTAGGTGGTTTATTATTTTTATTAATATATCAAATGTTGTGAAGACATAGACTATTGTAAGACATAGACTATTGAAAATGTGTAGGATGGTGAGATCTATACTGCGATTTTTAATTTGAGGCCAGAAATGTAAACAAACAACTGTCATTTTCCAGTACAAAAAGTACATTATGAATGTCAAAGTCAACGGTTTTGTTCTAGAAAATGAAAATTGTTTGTTTATATTTCTGGCCTCAAATTAAAAATCGCAGTATAAATATTTCCAGCGGACGTGAGCGTGGAACTTATGTTTGACAGCTGTGCGATGCATAAAGTTATTAAGCAAAGAGTTTCGTTAAACTGGCGCGTTGCTTCTTATGTTCGACAATGGATTGATACGGGCTGAGTATGATGATGATGACGATTGATGATCTTCAGATGGGTGCCTTTTAAATGATGGATCATAGTTTTCTGACCGGGAAGTATATGAGAATACCTAATACGCGTTACGAAGTCTCCTCCCCGGGCATCAAGTTAATTATAAAGGAGCCTTGATATAACATTACGGATGACACGTAAAACTGTTGGTCCCGGATACTATCGCCACTCGGTGGTAGTCGTAAAGTTGTGTCGAAGCCCTAATAGGCCAGCGTGATACCTGCTGACAGTCGAGTTGGCCACTAGCCCGACACCCCTTCGTCAATCCGCACTACGCCATTGTGGTGGATCATGGCTATCTTACCCGTACCCATCGGTGGGGACTTCAACGGTCTGCATTTTATTTTATTTTCTATAGAAGACACTCCAATATTATTCCTTAGATCCATTTAACGTTGGTAAAGTTACTTTACTATTTACTTGTAGACAAAGCCTTGCAGAGCGCCAGAGTTGGGTCTTCTTGAGATCCTATGGACTTGGCAACATCCTCCCCATCAACAACATGTCTTTTGGTGCGAGTCGCTATTCTGATCACGGTAACCAGGAAGCCAAAGACAATTTCTTCCAAAATACTGGTAGCAGTGACTCAGTATGTTTCTGACAAGCTCTCCTACTATCGGGTCCATTATTATTTTATCAAAGCAGCCACACGGGCGCGGGCGGTGCAGTGGTCGCTAATTCTACTTCACAAAGAGATAAATTGAACATCGTTTACATAACGGTAACCACGATTTAGGCCGACTACCATGAAGACGTGTTATCACTTTTCCCTGAATAACTTTGATAATTCCAGATACAGGAGATGTTTAAAAAACCGAGGCCGGGCGTCAACGAAATGTAACTCAGATTAAAGACCACCTGAATGGCCGAGTCGGCTGTGACCCTGCCTACGAAGCCAAGGGTCTCGGATTCGAGTCCCGGTGGGGGCAAAATATTTGTTTGATGAGAATGGATGTTTGTACCCTAGTCATGGTTGTTTATCTATCTTAGTATAATTGACCGAGCGAGCGAAGCTCCGTTCAGGATTGGGCAAAAATGCTTTCGTTTGTCTATCTGTGCGGTTGTTCTCCTCTACCGGTCGCATTTCTCAACCGATTCTCGTAAAATTTTGTGAGCAGGTTGGATAATTAAATATAATTTGTTAGTCAATTCAGTTTTTGGATTTTTTTCGAAATGTCGGAGATTAGGGGTTTGAAAAAGTAAAAAAAAGGTTCAGGCCAAACGGCTTGACGGATTTTTACATATTAGATATGCTTTTCAGATCTCTAGAAGACATTTGGAAGGCGGACCTGATCTTCTAGTTATTTACTATTACTACTTTTAGTTAACACAAGATATCTCCCAAATGTTTGTTTCAATATTTAAATTTACTTAATTTTCTGCAGGTATTGTGTGCTGTGTGGGAAGAGACCACAGACTTGAGTAATCGATATTAATTGCAACTTGATACCTACGCGCGTTCCTAAAAAAAGGGCCTTGACAGACAGACAGACAGGCGGACAGACGGACAACAATGTGATCCTATAAGGTTCGTCAATGCTGTCTGTCCGTCCGTCAATCCGTATGTCACAGCAACTTTATGCAGAAACTATTACGACCACACAGTTGAAACTTGGTACGTAGATGTACTTTTTTTTTTTTGGAGGGTAGCCTAGCAAGCAACAGTTAAAAAGTCTGTCTATCTATTTTAAATTAATTTCAATTAAAATAAAAGTTTAATGTCAATAATTTTATTATAAATCTAGGCCTAGACCCCTAACATCACTGGACAAATCACATTTTCAATATACATACCTGGAAATCATATAACAATGGAGCTCTACAATAAATTGAACAACAATATGGAGAAGATAGTGACCACTTTCAACTCCAGGATGTCACAGTATGAGAAGGACCTTCGGGAGGCCGCCACCATGTCCTCGTCCAGCAGCCCACCCGATCTCAACACCATCGCCAGCGAGTTTGTGGAATTTAAGGCATTCACTTGGAACTGCCTTGACTTGCTGCGCGCACAGATGGAGTTGCTACTTGCTGGCCAGGACCGTCTCGAGATGGCGTCCAGACGGAAGGTGCTTCTTCTCCATGGTGTTCCTGAAGTGGAGAATGAGGACTCCGTTGACATTGGGCGTGCAGTATTGTCCGACCAAATGAAGTTGTCCCCGGAGTGTGTGTCCAACATCAGTGTTGTGCAAAGACTAGGATCCATGAAGAAGCCGTCGCATCCCCGTCCGTTGTTGGTGAGGTTCTCGACCTTTAGTGCTCGCTCAGAGGCCTGGAAAGGCAAGACCGCATTGAAGGGATCCAGAGTCACAGTAACCGAGTTTTTAACAAAGACAAGGCATGAGGTGTTTATGGCTGCCAGGAAGCACTTTGGTGTGCAGAATTGCTGGACTACAGATGGCAGGATCATCTTGCTGCTTCCTGACAAATCCAGACAGAAGGTGGAGCGTATGTCGGAGCTTCTGGTTCACACCAGCAAGTTCCCTCCTTCTGTTGGGCAGTCGGATCCTGCTAAGATATCTGCTCCAAAGGCGGCTGGGGTTGCTTCAAGTGCAGTGGCTGCCTCTTCGGCGCCCGGCACTGCCAAGCGTCAAATCAGGCGCGCTGGTCCGACTAAAGCCAAGAAATAAACATCTTTTCCGTACTCGCTATCACAATTTGGACGGGTAATACTCATTTTCCCAACAAGGTAGTTATTTTATTCATTTATTTTTGTTCACCTTCAATAATGTATGTAATTATTTTTCGGTTTCTGTTTCATGCTCCTGTCTGAAGTCAACATTCATTCAATTCATGTTTGTCATTGTGTCAATTATGTCATCCTTTTATTCCAACACTGCCCCAACGTTCATCCAACGTTGAGCTGTTGTTGCTGTATTGTCGGACGGAACGCAGGGCGTGTTCCATATAAATTAATGTTAATTCTATACAAAAATAATGTTAGTGTTCCATATTACCTAAATGCTCTGTGTATTAGTGATTGTTCCACAATGTGTCCCGTTTTCGTGAAATTAGTCCATTTATGTGTATTATTCTTCCTCAATGTTTAGGATGAATTATTTTTCTGAATTTTCCCCCGAAAAGCCCAGTGTATGTACGACTGGGTTCAGGCTATTTATTTATATTAATTTGAATATTTTTTTTTTTTATAGTAATATCGATTATTGGGTTTATTTATTATATATATATATATATTTGTATTCATTTTATTAGTATATTTATTTTAGACTATGGATACCTACAACTTTAGTAATAGTTTCTTCTCATCTTGTGATAACGATATTTCTGTTAGCGCGGGAAGTGTTGGGTCAACAGCGGATGATTCGCTGTCATATAACTTGAAACGGGTGTTTTCAAACCTTGGTGCAAACTTCAACGTTGTTCATATTAATGCTCAAAGCATTCATACCAGCTATGCTGACCTTCTTGTAGTTTCTAGTGATCTGAACATACATGGCATTCTTGTTTCGGAATCTTTTCTCAAGCCATCTCTTTCTTCTGCCATGTATGCTCTGCCAGGGTTCAGTCTCTACCGGAACGACAGGATAGGCAAGGCTGATGGCGGTGTTGCTATCTACCTACGTTCTGACATCCCATGCAAAGTCATCAGCCAGTCGCCAAGCCTGTACTCTGGTTCTGCTGAACACCTGTTCCTGGAGATATTCTTGCGTCACAACAAAGTCCTCCTGGGTGTCTATTATAGCCCCTCTCTTCGAATCGACTATTTTAACTCTTTTGAAACCCTTCTCAGTGACTTGACTCCTCTTTATAGCGACACCCTAATTCTCGGCGACTTCAACACTTGCCTTCTCAAGAATAACGGTCGCTCAGCGAAGCTGAATTCTCTTGTAAGTTCATTTAACATGCATATCCTTCCTCTAGAGGCCACTCACTTTCAACCACACTGCACCCCCTCTCTTCTAGATCTAATGATAACTTCTGACATGTCTAAGGTTGCTGCGCATGGCCAACTTAACGCCCCTTTCTCCTATCACAATCTTATTTACCTCTCTTATAAGATAAAGCCTCCCAAGCGTGCAGCTAAATTCCTTGACATTCGTAGCTTCAAGGGCATGGATATAACCTCCCTTAATTCAGACGCCTCCTCTGTCGACTGGTCGCCTGTCTACGGTAGTGAGACCATTGATGACAAAGTACGGAACTTCAACTCTATTGTCCTGAGCTTGTTTGATAAGCATGCTCCGGTCAAGAGGGTTAAAGTGAAGCATCTTCCTGCACCGTGGCTTACTGACACCATTAAGGGTCTGATGGCTAAGAGAAACCGTGCCAAGTCTAGATATAAGAGGGATCCGACCGACGAGAATCTTTTAATTTTCAAACGCCTCCGTAATCGTTGCACTCGCCTGTGTCGTGATTCTAAACGCCGTCATATCTACGAATGTATCGAGAGCTATACTCCAGCACAGGTCTGGAAGTTCCTGAAGACCCTTGGTGTTGGTAAGTCACAGGAATTGGCAGCCGGAAATGTCGATCTCCGGGGTCTCAATAGTTTCTTTGCAACTCCCCCTGTCGCGATAGACTCCCTCGTCAAGGATGCAACCCTTCGTAACCTACGGTCCAAGGCATCATCCCTCACCTCAGCATTTAATTTCATCCCTGTCGGAATCGGCGCAGTAAGGAGGGCAATACTGGCAATCTCGTCGAAGGCCATAGGTGAGGACAAGATATGTTCGCAGATGATAACAACTATCATTGATGTACTGTTACCTCTCATCACCCACATAATTAATGTGTCGCTTGACCAATGTTGCTACCCCAGCCAGTGGAAATTGGCACTTGTGATTCCCCTCCCCAAATCGTCTAATCCCGCCTTCTTTAAAGATTTCCGTCCCATTTCTATTCTGCCTATCCTCTCCAAAGTCCTGGAATCAATTGTCCACTCCCAACTCTCCTCCTACCTTTCCTCAAAAATGTTACTGAATCCCCACCAATCAGGTTTCAGGCCGGGTCACAGCACTACCACAGCACTGCTCAAAGTCACTGACGACATTCAATTAGCTATGGATCAAAAGCAGCTTACGGTCCTTACACTGCTTGATTTCAGTAGCGCCTTTAACTGCGTCGATTTCGATATACTAGTCGAAATTTTAAAGTCACTTAATGTCTCCTCGCACTCTGCTCGCTGGTTTGACTCTTACCTGAGAGACCGCCAGCAACGCATTAAGTCTGAGGAGATCTCAACGGACTGGTGTGATCTCTCCGCAGGTGTTCCGCAGGGAGGCATCCTTTCTCCTCTCCTCTTCTCGGTATTCATTAACTCCATCTCTGACGTTCTTACCTCTTCTTATCATCTGTACGCAGATGACCTTCAAATATATCGGCACTTCTCTCCGTGTGATGTGAATCTGACAGTAGAGGCGTTGAATGCTGATCTCGATAACATCAGGAAATGGGCTACCTCTTATGGTCTGCTTGTCAACCCGGGCAAATCGCAGGCCATGATTTTGGGTACTCGTCACTCTCATAACCTAGTTCAGAAAATGCCCGTCGACCCTATAGTGTATGATGGTAACATAATCTCATACAGCGAGAAGGCCAAGAATCTTGGGGTTGTATTTGATAAATTGTTGTCCTGGTCGCCCCATGTTTGTGAGGTCAGCAGACGAGTCTTTGCGTCATTTCACTCCCTACGGAGATTGCAGCACTTCCTGCCACAGCAGACTAAAATCACCCTTGCCCAGTCCCTCCTACTACCTTTAATCGACTATGCAGATGTTTGCTGGATCGGTGCGAACGAAGAACAACTGAACAAACTCGAACGACTTCAAAACCTCGGGATTCGGTTTGTCTTCGGGCTGCGCAAGTATGACCATGTCTCACAGTATCGCAAGGAGTTGGGGTGGCTTCCGATCCGCCTTCGTCGTGATATGCACGTTCTCTCCTATCTGTTCAACATTTTGCGAAACCCCCGCTACCCCTCATATCTTCGAGAACGTTTCGAGTTTATTTCCTCCAGGCATAGCAACCGGAGATCCCACACGATGTCTCTTCTCTCTACTCCTCGGCATAACACTGCCGCTTACAAACACTCGTTTAGGTTAACGGCGATCCGACTGTGGAACGCACTTCCCTGCGCTATTAGAGATAGTCCCTCAATTTTCACTTTTAAGACAAGATTGAAAGAGCATTTCCTTTCTCTTTCGTGATAGGTACTTTTATATATGTATATATAAGTAGTATATGTTTGATATATATAAAAATTTTTGCTTTTGTATTTTATTTAGTATATATCATGTATTAAATTATTATGTTTTAGTTGTAAACAATTAGATGTACAGTTTTATTGCGCACTAGGACTCTCCTGTTGCACAATTTTTCCTGTCCTACCTAGGTTTGCTGGTAGAAATCTCTCTTTAGAGATAAGCTCGCCTTTGCTCATAAAATGTTTTGTTACCTTACTATTTCTATAAGATTTCTGTGCAATAAAGAATATGAATATGAATATGAATATGAATGTATTCTATAAACAGCTTTATGATTTTTATACAAAAAATTTAAAATTTAAATAATTAAAGGGGCTCCCCATACATGGAAATGGAACCAAAAATAAATAAATCATCAAACTTATATGTGTGGGGTGTCTATAGCTAGGCCTTTAAAAATGACTTTTAGGTTCCATAAACCATTTTCCTCAAAGTAAATTGTTAAAGAGACAGACTCTTCCAAAGTGGAAAAATGCCCCCCCCCTCTAACTTTTAAAGTAAGAGAGTGAAAAATCTACAAAAAATATATGCTGTGTATCTCGAAAATTGGTTTCAACAAAATAAAATAAGCAGTTTTTGAAAATAACTTTGTCTTTCATACAAACACTATGAAAAACAAAGTTACAACACAAACGTACAGTCACATAATTACTTGCTATAACCTTTCATGGGCGAGTCCGACTCGCACTTGGCCACTTTTTTTCTTTTTAAGGAACGAAACCCAAAAAACAACTTTAGCCATCGAATTTGACTCTAATTCTCTTTTAGAATTACTATAGATACTAATTAGATATTTATATTGAGATTTCGTTCGCGCCGGGCTGGCTTTTCTGTATGGGGTTTGAAGCATCCCCAAATGCAATGAGTTATCAATGTTATTCAGATGATAGTTTTGACTCGCGTTCGGAGTAGTGGACCTTAGTGCCTGTCGGTCACATCTCAAATAAACGGTTCGCAAAATGGGTTGTGTTCAATACATCGAACAAATATGACGTTTCCCATTTCCCATTCCACAATTCATTGGAATGTCATCTACTCCTCACAAAATGTTTAGCATTTCGTAGGCATAAGACGACTTCTGTGGCGCAGCGGGTTCGATCCCCGGCTGGGGGTAAAAAAAAAACCCCAGGTCTTGGATGTTTACATGTGTGTGACGTCGCTGTTTCTGGTTCCCACGACACAGGGTATCCTAGTGTGGGGCCAGAAGCAATGTATGGGCCTATATAATATAAAAATAGGGTGTTTGCATAGAGAGTGTAAAAAGTCTGATGTTTATCTTTAGTAGATCCTCGGTTTTGTCATAATTGAGTTTATGTCGAGTCTTGAAAAGACTATTTTTCATATTATGGGTGTGAAAGGAATAAATATCATCAGATTTATTTATTTTATTGTGTAAGAAAGGACCAAGGAAACAGAAGAATTTTTGGGCGAAGGACGTACGGAAAAGTCCCGTTTCCAGGCATACTCTATCCTTAAGCCGTCTGTAGAGTTTTATTTTTGATAAAAGCACTATACACGCCTCGACCATAAGTGCCATCCTGGCCTCGTATTATAGATATATAAATCATACTCGTCTAGGATGGCTTACTAACTGGTCTCTGCAGTAATGTACTATTGTACAACAAGGGCATAAAACAAGCCCATTTTGTCCTCGACTTAATTATCCAACCTCGCCTACGGCTCGGTCGGATACCATAAGTCTTGGATAAAATGGGTTTTAAGACCGAGTTATATACTCTGCTTTTTACTTCGATTACGAGGAAATCAAACAGTAATAATTTAAAAAATACTTACGTTTTAGGATAAAGCTTGCATTTATGCGGAAATGTCTGTTCAATAACTCCTTTTGCTGTTTTTCCATTAGTGTGATAGACGTATGCATTATTTCCTTTTCACTTTACGACATTAATTAATATTAACTTTCGTAAATTATCGGGTTTTGCAAAGAAAACAACTAACTAAATAAAAGTCAAAAACAAGACAGTCTTGCCCAAGACTGCATTTTTTTTCTGCATGTCTTTTTTAGGTCGTATGCGATACCGCCGATTCATACCTTGATTTTTAATGTTTTGTTATTTTTTTTTTTTTTACTATGCAACATAGAATGCAAATAAATTAAAGTAAATGTATTAGAATAACAAGTTTATTTAATGCATTCACCTCGTCTGTCAGGCTGAATGGGCTCAATTGTCTTACTCTAGATTATTAATCTGTGGTCTAGATGACGACAACACTTTATGCTCTAGTGCCAGGGGGGTCTCACTGCCGTTTAGGAACGTTTGAACGGAAAACCCGACGGGCGGGAATTCAGTTATGGCGATAACAACACTGGTTATGTTGCTGCTCGCTTGGCTGGCAGTCGCGTCGCGCGCTAGCCGCACCTCATAAGCAACTTTTCTGTGATTTTTGCAATAACAATGACTTAAGTATCTAACATATTAGGGTGCTAAAATAATTGTTTTTCATTGAATACCTTTTTGTTTAACTAAAAGTAAACACTTTAGACCCAGTATAAAACAAATGACAATTACATAAGTAAGGAGGTAGGTACCTACCTAGCCTTAAAAATTACCAATAGCCTGAATAAGTACTATAAACACCTCTCTTAGATAGAGTGGACTAAAATTCACAAACGCAAATAATCGCACGTAGGTAACCCTACCGTGATCAAGCGAGACAGGAGTTTACAGGACGACCTTGTGATGTCAGAGTAAAATAAGTTCTCAGGCGTAATAATGGAGTGCAATCTATCCTACACGGGCGGGGCAACCAATTCTGTAGGTGCTTAGCGATTGTTGTAGGTAGCGCAGGTGCGAGCTAGATTGCGCTTTATTGTCGCACAGCGAGAGTACCTATTTATTTAAGTGTATTTGAGGAGTAATCTTTCTGTACGTAGTACTATTAAGTATTCTGTGCTAGTGCCTAAAATGCTATTTTATGCTACCTACATCCAGCATAAAGAAGGACTTTTCGAGCATGAGAAGTGAAAATGTTATTTAAACTTTGTCCTTTTGGTAGTATTTTCTGTCTATTCTCTATATATTTGTTTTGATCAAACATTTAATTCCAGTGTAAAGAAGGCAACATCATTACATCAAACGTATCGCCGCTTTTGTCGTCGTAGCGATCATCATTTATTTTCGGACCATAAAATAAAATGGACTTTTAAATATTAATAGTCGCTCGACTGTTTAATGTAATGTCATATGGCGATGCATGTTTGAGCTTTTTTACAACTTACGATACGACTACCAGTCTATGATATGCTGATCATGCATCTAGTTTTTTACTGTCCCAAATAATTATGGTACCTACCTGCCTATTTGTACTTAACACAACAATTCTAATTTATCGATCGTGTTCGAAAGTCATCACCAATTCCATACTCATCAAAACATACTAAACTGAATCATACTAACTAAACTGAAATGCTCTTCTGGCCACATTATTTTTTCAAACCAGTTATAAATTTGGTTGTAACGTCTCTATATTATGCCTAATATAAGCATGTTTACGATAAAAAAAATCGCCTGCTATAAAAGACTCTCACACTCATATCTCGTATACTCTAGGGAAAGGGTTGTTTGTACGCGATGCCAATTTGTATGAATGGAATGGGCCCTGATAATGAATATTGTGTTTAACGCCCTCGCTGTATGAAGCGAAACAATTTCCACCCAAGTACCCCTGTATAAAACAAGGTACACCGGCAGCCGTGTTGCATAAATGAAACAACGTATGCCAATTTCTAAAAACAAACAATATTCATTTGCTGCTGAATGCAATTCAAGTTTCTAATTTATAATGGATGTTTCATAATAAACATAACTGCAAATATTTACAATTTTGGATGGATACTGTAAATAAAATACGTATCAAATAATTTAGGCAAGCTAATTTATGTTGTGGTCTTCTTTTTACCACCTCAATTTGTAAGTAATAATTACTTATTATTATATATAGAAAGCGATTTTCTGACAGTTGAATAAAATATCTTCCGAAAAGAAGAGTCAAAAAAGAATTTAATCCTATTGTCTATTTATTCTATTTAGTTTCCTTCATGAGCAAGGCCACGGGCGCCTTCTGTTAACGCAGTTATTTCGAAGTTTTGTTCTTTTAAAATCTTCTGTCAGAGTCAGAGTCAGAGTCATTTTCTTTATTGAATATAAATAAATAAATAATCTTATTCAACCTTCCCCATGCTTTTTTTTTAAAAGTGACTTTACAACAGGTACTGGTTTCGGTCTAAGGAAATTCGCCGGCGAGTGATAGACTTGATCCATCGCCCCTCGTCGAATTTCTGTGCGCTGAGATGGTATGGACCATGCAGTTTTGTCATCTAAGTATTTAATATAGTTTTTGAACCTCTTTTCAGGAAGGATCAATGATTCCTGTGGTATTTTATTGTAGAAGCGAATACAGTGCCCCATGAATGATGTGCCTACTTTACTTAGTCTAAATAATGGTAGTGCTAACCTATTTTTATTTCTAGTGTTAATTGTATGGCTATCACCTACAATTTTAAATAAAGCTATGTTTTTTCTTACATGCATGAAACATCCTCATTGAAAATGACCAATACACAATATAGGCATAGAACAGGCGAGAGGCCTTTAAAATTAGAAAGTGCTTTGCGGAATTGGTGTGCTTACTCAGTACAATGTTGCTTGGGTAAGAGTCCACACCACATTCGATACTCGGCGAGCGTATTAATTACGTTACAGCAAGATAAGGCACGATCGGGGATATGTTCGTGTTCGCCTCGTTTGCACACCACACAACACATGTTTGTGTGTTTGGGCTTGTTTGGCAACAGTTAGCTTTTCTTTGTTGGAAATACTACGCTCTTCTTCCTATCGGAAGCTGGTTGCCATTAGTGCAATCTGCTCATGGGATACTGTGGCCCAGAAAAGGTACATCATGCTCATCCTGAACCATCCTCGAAGGCTTGGAAGCCAGGAGGTACGTGGGTGATTAGATCTTCCGCGTCCTTCGGTCTTGTCTTGCATGATCATTTGGAGCAGGTTGTATTTATTTTTATGCATAATATGTTCGAAATACTGCAGTCTCCTGTTTAAATATCCCGTATCAGCTCTAATCCTTTTGCGATCTTTCCAAAACAGCAACATTTATAATTCGATCCCTCCATGATATTTTCAACATTCTTCTGTACATCCACATTGAAAAACCTTCCAAACGTTTGCAAATTGTCTGGGATAGTGTCCAAGCTTCAACTCCGTAAATAAGGACTGCAAAAACGAAGCATCTTAAGAACGATTTGAATTAAAGTCCCAGACCTCATTAATAACAGTAAACTGATACCTCTGTTCGAGTCAGGAGACCAATATCTATTCTTACAGCACTAAGTAAAATATTTAAAAAGATTATGCTCAGTCAAATTCTCTCACACTTCAACCGTACAAAACAACTCCACGCCAAACAATGCGGTTTCACTACGGATGCAGGTTTTACCCTTATATCTCATATTTAGTCTGCATGGGAGGCCGCACAGGATTATATCGGAGTTTTTTGCGATCTGTCGAAGGCATTGTTTTAATCATGCTACTAACGCCACTAATGAAATTAAATCTTGACGAAGTGAGAAATGCAGCATTGGATCTAGTAAGGTCATACTTAAGCAATAGAATTTAAAAGGCAGAAATCAACGGCGTTAATTCTGATGGATCGGGTGTGAAAATTGGCGTTCCACAAGGTTTCATATATTTTTTATCCCTTTCTTATTCCAGGTATATAACAACGATCTGGCTTTTAATCGAGAAATTGACTGACATAGTGTTGTTGGCTGATGCTACTTCACTGGTCTTCAAAATTGAAAGACAAAAAAGAAGAATTTGATGATGTTAATGGTGTATTGTCTTTAACCATGAATTGGTTCACAGTTAATAATTTATTGTTAAACGCTGGTAAAACCAAGTGTATCAAATTCTCCCTTCCAAATGTCAGACAAGTTGGGACCAGTTTAGTCTTAGACAGCAACACGTTAGAATTAGCAAATGATAAGTAGTTTCTTGGAATAACCATTGATAGCAAATTGTAGTGGGGACCCCATAGATAAATTAGCTGGTAAATAAAGTTCTGCTGCTTACGCTATTAGGAACATCAGATAAAACACGGATGTAGCTACATCTAGGCTAGTATATTTTAGTTACTTTCATAGTGTCATGTCCATGTATCATGTATCTTGGTGTGGGGGAAAGCAGCGTATATTCAAACTATTTTTATTTTACAGAAATGAGCTATTCGAGTAATTTATAATTTAAATCAAACATACTCCTTAAGAGAGCTTTGAAAGAAATTGGTAAAAAACTAACTGTAGTTAGTCAATTAATTTTGAAAAATATAATGTATGTACGAATGAACCTTACAATGTTTTCCAAACTTAGCGATAGTTATAATTATAATGTTAACCTGAGAAATAACTACAGACTATATTGACCTAAGAAATAACGCGAAAGTTAGCAATTCTTTCAAGGGTGCATTCTCTACTACAATAAGATACCTCTGAAGATTTTGAAAAAGCATGTTAAAGTTATATTATATGGTTATTAATATGGAGTTTCTACGCCCTCCTTCTCAAACAGTGGCCCAATGTAAAGAAGCGGGAAAAAATGACGTTTGCTAAGTATATTATTATGTAAATATGTACAGTAATAAATTAATTTAACTCTGACTTTGAAAATGTATATTTTTGTTGCCGCTACAGCAACAAATAATGAGATACACAAGATTTTATAAATTAAAGAGGGTCCTTATAGTAAAGATGTGTTTCAATATCCCTGCCCCTGCGAAATACCAAGTCATCGTCATTCAAATATATCGATAATTTCATGTATCTTTAAGTCGTTTCGGTGGCGCAGTTGGTTTGAATTTGGATCAGCTAACTATAATAGTAATAATAATAATAATAATAATAATAATAATAATAATAATAACTGTAGCGTAGGGGTGTTGCTAGGTTTTAAACATAGTTCGGACACTATTTTTTTATTTTTGTTTGCTTTTGTTCACTGGTCGTCCTGTTAGTATACCTCGCGCCACAAGTTATGAGCGGTGGCCTTGAATGCGCACAGTCACTTTTCAATACCTGTACATATGCGCTGTTATTCCCGCCAACGTCGCCTAGCGCTCTAAATTGGTGGCGCGAGGTATATCTGGCCATCCCGAGTGCGCTGTGGAGGAAGTGGAGCACGCCGCGTCGTCGGTCGGTCCGGGGCGGTACATTGCATCCATTCTCATAATGATTCGCAAAATTGGAATAAGTGTGGTCATCTTAAATGCTATATTGGAGCTAAAAGTAAATTATCAGTGAAATTGGGGATGCAGAAACGCATTTTTCATTTTTATTCCGTACAAGAGTGTTGAAGTGCAGTAAGTAATACTGTGCGTGTAAATGAAGATGTTTTGGTTGCCATTTTGTGGATAAATAATAAAGTTAATGTTGAGTAAAACTTTGAGTTATTTCAATTATGTGTTAAATTGTAACGGGAATGTAACTTTATTGTGAAATACTATACATATTTAGGTCAAAATTTTCACGCGCTCTTTTAATACTACAAATACGTGAAAAAGGTTCAAAATAAAATAGGCTATTTGCATTTTTTTTACGTATTACTTTTACATGTAAGCGCTATTTACATATTCATTTATTTTTGATATAGTTCAGTGGAAGCTGATATTTTCTGATATAAACTTAATGGATAGAAGCTAAATGTTTACAATAATACGTGTTACGTACTTAAAAATGGCGGGTAAACGAGTGGTCAGTGTTAACTTAAATTTAATGCTAAATGTCTACGCTTGGCTTATAATGGTAAAATATAACTCAACCAGCAGTCTTAATGCCGAATTAAATTCCATTATTCAGCCCAGGTCTGAATTGACGGTCACTGTACAGATTTATAGCAGGGCGCTGCTGTGTAACTGCATAAAAGGTCACACTTGGTACAATATTAGCCTATAATAATGCTGATATACGAGTATACTCTACCAGTGAATAAGGAGGTAAAAGTCCACGTTTAAGCAGCATAGAACATTATATCTTTGTTAATAGATTTCACATCGTGTCTGTTTACATTATAGAGGTTCGTATGTTCTCTCTTAAAATGCAAGTGTTTTAAAGGTACACCTGTGAACCATTATTCAGAAAACTGCACTATTGTTGTCCACAAAATGCGTTTTTGCAGCTGATAGGGTACACCTCTACTAAACGCTGAATAACAGTGAATCTGTGGCGTCTGTGTAGCGCAGTACCGAATATTGCATTATATTGGGTCTTGATATTTCCTATGCAGCTATTGCAGTCCGAGTGAACACTATTAAGTCGTTAAAAGTGCCTAAACAACCGATGTGGACTTTGTGTGGAATTATATAATGCAGCTTTGTGCTAATTGGTTACCTACCTTTTCTAGAAGCGCTTCGTCATTTTTTTTATTATTATTTACAAGTTGCTTATCAAATTCATCATGGAAATAAAGAAAATAAAATTTGAATAAAAAGGTTTCGAAGATTTCATGCATGAACCGTATTACTACAAAATATAACATAGTTTTACCTTACTGTTAAAACTGTTCTGCCAATAGGGTTCCGTGAATACACGGGAGGCATTCTACACTGCCACCGCAGCTCCCCAGAATAACGATATTCCTGGGATTGCCACAATCATCCACAGGCATGCGCTCACCACAATCATGTGATCTCTCAGGGAGGAATGACGAGGTTCATGTCGGCCGCTCGCTTAAAACCGTACTATGTTTAACAATCGTCATTTTTGTTTAAACTAACCAAAGAAATTACTAATTTCAATAATAAATCATTAAACTCAAATTTAATGTCAGTAGGCAAAAATGCATTATTTTTTACAAGTCAAACACTAGAAGACATGGACAAAAATTAATCAAATATGATCAACTAACCTGATGAGTAACTGATTATGGTTTGAGTGTGAAAAAGGAAATTTCCCTTTCAAAATAAAATGGATTCATGGCTGAATCTCGCATAGGAAAAGGAAACTCCATTAACTCGACTGCTTCGGAGATACGCTGCCATCAGAGAAGATAGCACCAAGAAACTCTGCGTGGATGTCATTTTATCAATTTTCGACATTTTTAATGCCACAATGTACAATATAAAAATCGAATCTAATGACAATGTTATAACATCGTATCTAAAAGTGCCGAAATGAGAACGATCAAAAGTTGTAATGAACATAACTTATGAGATAACATAACTTAGCGTGTCCAGTACAACAATGCCTTTAGGATGCTGTTGGGGATGCCACTCTATTGTATTGCATCGGGTATGTTTGTTGAAGCACTTACGGATGGATTTCAAGCCATCATACGTAAGAGAACGGCATCCTCACTCAGCAGAAAGCACCAACAGCATCCTTGAGGACATCGCAGGGTGGCTCGATAGCGCAATACTCAAGCACTGGGTGAGTGTAGTGACAGGGACACAGACAGTGTGTGGGAAATTGGAGTCTCAGTCAGGCCAATTTATATGAATTAATTGTAGGTATGTATATAAGTGTGTATTTATAAGAAGCTAACATAGAATTCAATAAATTGTGTGCTACTAACTAAATATGGATCAATTTGCTGTCCGAAATAAAATGTTGATTATTATAACTTAGGTGAGAAACCAGACTGGACCAGTCCCCCCAAGCAGCACCCGTTCACGAGTATTACTTGTGCACTAGCCATCACCCCCCTCGCCATATTTGAGGGAGAGAGCAACCCGCTACACAGAGCCGCCGCAAGCAAATGCATTTTAGTGAGCATGACCATAAACTATCATGCTATTAATATTAGAATATAACAATCTTAAAGTCTGTAAGAATAATAATAAGAATTGTTTTTTTTAGACAAGTAAAAGTGTACATATAAAGATTATATTTCAGTTGTTTACACACACTCACACATACACACACAGCATCACGCCTTTTCCCATACGGGGTGGCAGAGGCACAATTGTGCCCACTTTTAGACAGTAATTCAATACTCCATTTTGCATGACAGAGGGCTAGCCCATAACCGCAGCTATGTAGTAATGAAGGTTTCCTCACGATGTTTTGTCCATCACCACTAGAACAGCCATATAATGTTCTTAAGATAAATTACTTATCTCATAGATACATGGTCAGCACCGGGTTTCGAGCCATTGCCTTTGGTCTTTCCGATTATTTTCGTAACAACGCAAACAAGTGTTTACAAAGTGGATTTTATGAAGTTTTATGTTATCTGTCATATCACTTCTAAGATTTTATGAACTGTAATATAGCATTGCGCATTGTCCCATACCGAACTTCTCAAGTGAAGGAGATCTCCATGTGCATACAGCCGTGTTCGGCCGCTTTTGGTAATTTGGAGACGTCCTAAAGTCAAAAATCCCTCAATGCCTGAAAACCAAGGTGTTTAACCATGTGTCCTGCCTGTACTCACTTAGGGATCCGAGACATGGCCGCTCACAAAGCAATCAATGCATAAAATCTGAGTAGCACAAAGGGCAATGGAGCGTACTATGCCCGGAATCTCCCATCGCGATCACATACCCAACGTACCAAGGTCGTAGATGTGGGTATACGAATCGCAAGGTTTAAGTGGAGATAGGCGGGACACTTGGCTAGGAGCGACGACGGCAGATGGACCAAGGTGGTGACGGAATGGTGGCCAAGAGACGCGCGTAGACCGAGAGGCAGAACATTCGAATCCTGAATCCTAAGATTGCGAAACCAAATCAGTTTTTGTGTAAAAAGCCGCGAAATCTCCGATCATATATGAATCATGATTTGGTTTGGTATATCGCTGGGGGTATTTCAACACGTCTCTTGTGGGGAACCCCCTTAATTTGAAAAAGCTTGTGTAGTTCATTGTTTGTGGAAATAGAAATACACATTCTGTGAAAATGTTAACGCTCTATCTATTACCGTTGATACAGAACTGTAATAGATATATAGAGTTAACATATGAGATACAGCCCGCTGAAGGACGGACGGACAGACGGACAGACCGTCAGACGGACAGCGGCAGCTTAGTAATAGACTCCCGTTTAACACCTTTCGGGTACGGAATACAAGTATCTTGTATAGGGACCTTCTCCTATTTAGAAAAACACAATGTACTCAATTATTTGTTGCCGCAGCGGCAAAGAAATATACATTCTTTGCAAATTTATGCTCTCTACCTATTGCAGTTCATGAAATGCAGCCCACTGACAGACAGACAGACGGACAGTGGAGGCTTAGTAATAGAGTCCTATTTGCAGAGCAAGTTCAACACTTCATTAGAAGCTCACTTTAGTTTCTCCTCCAAAGTAGTTTTAAAACGTCTGTTCAAAAACTACTTGGACGTACCTAATTACCATTAGAATAAAACAGAGTATAATGTCTTTTTTAATACGAAAATTGTACGTGGGGGGTAGCAAGAGGGCGGAAGGGTTCACAAGGTTTTCAGCAAATAAATTGGTATGCATAGATCGTTCGTGCTGAATAAAGAAGGCCCCATCTTGGTGTAATATTTAAATTCAAATGCACCCAGCATCTGGGAAACAAGGTAAGGCCATGTTTTCAATGGAAACCACGTTTTCGTAACTTATTATACAATAGGTCAAGGATCACTTACAACAACTCCCAGCCCACGTCGCACTAACAATCCTGAGGAGTTGTCTGTCAATTCCCAGGCTTACATACACGTTGCGTACGGCTCCGACGTGGCTTTGTAGGGAGGAATCCACTGAGTATGATAACGTACTGAAGACCTCATTAGAATCGATTATAAATATCGAAATGACTTCCTCTCAGTGGTGCCAAGCAGCTTTGCCCATCAGGCACGGTGGTTTAGGCATTCGACGGTTGCGCGACACCGAGCTGCCGGCCTTCTTGTCTTCGTCGCATGGGGTGCGAGACCTTGTCACTCTTATTTTAAATATCCATGGTGATGGTTTTCGTATCCCCTTCGCGGAGGAGGCATTAGGGTTATGGCATGATTGGTGTCCTGGTAGCACTCCGCCCCAGCACCCGCACTCACAACGTAATTGGGATGAGTTATCGTGTGGAGTCACGCTTAACGAGTTATTGGACCAGAGTTCGGGGGTCGAGCTGGCACGACTGCGCGCAGTTTCGCAGCCAGAGTCAGGGCTCTGGCTCCACGCCTTGCCTTCTCCACAACTAGGAACATTTCTGGACAATGACACGTTGCGCGTGGCTGTGGCCTTGCGCCTTGGCTGTGACATCTGCCAGTCTCATACCTGTGTGTGTGGTGCGGGTGTGGACGTTCATGGTCGGCACGGCCTTCACTGCGTTCGAAGCGCGGGCAGGCTTTCCCGGCACTCCTCTATCAATGACATCGTCAAGCGGGCTCTTGTAACAGCCAATATACCTTGTGTATTGGAGCCCGCGGGGCTGTGCCGTACCGATGAGAAACGCCCGGATGGCCTGACCATGATCCCGTGGGAGAGGGGACGGTCATTGCTTTGGGATGCAACGTGTGTCTGCACATTCGCTCCGTCCCACCTGGCATCGACCGTGACCACCCCGGGGGCCGCAGCCGAAGAGGCAGCGAGGATGAAGACCCAAAAGTACTCTGTGCTTTTGGGCCAGTATATATTCGTCCCGCTTGCCATAGAAACCACCGGGGTCTGGGGAGTGCAGGGCAAGGCATTCATTAGGGAAATAGGGCGCCGCCTGAGGGACCGTGGCTATGACCGCCGCTCCGGGTCCTATCTTATGCAGAGGATCTCCCTCGCAGTGCAGCGCGGAAACGCCGCCAGCGTGATGGGGACCTTTGCATCTGATATGGTCCGGGGCGCTTTATTTTCTTAGTGTGTTTGTGTGTGTGTGTGTGTATGTTTTTCCATATTTAAGTTTTGTACAAAGTATTTTTAAATGTATGTACAACTCAAATAAGAACTTTATTCATTAAAAAAATAATACTACGTTACAAGTCGAGGGTGTTAGAAATGTTGTTCTGAATAATACCTATAAATACAATATACACATAAACCTTTTATAATCTGATCAAATGGGCTATGCTAAAAGGTACATACAATTTTTTATTTTATTTTGTGATATTATAGGTCAACTTCTGAGCAAGTAATTTTCAAAATCCAATAGATGGCGCTGTAGACGGCCTGTCCATTTTTTTAGCTTGGGCGCATCATGAATATTGTTAGTAAGGGTAGAGAACACAAGAAAAAGTAAATGGTCATATCTACAGCGTCAAATTAGTGAGATAATTGGGAGAAAATAATTAATGTCCTCAAATATCACAATAACTACCTAATAAAACATCAGAACCGGTGTGTCTGTACTAAAAATAAAATGGGGGTCACAAAGAACAGCCATAAAACACAAATTAGCGAATTTTAGAATTGTTTTTTGTCTGTCTGTCTATGTATATGTTTGTTCGAGGACAACGTCAAAACCGATTTTCATACAGTTTTCAGTTTTAGGTATTGTTTTATTGAAACCACAGAATGACCAAATAGAGAAATCGGAGCTGTGATGGTCCTGTTTCGCACCCTTCGGGTACGGAACCCTGATAATGAGTTTATACTTGTTTGATTGCCCATCTTAAGCTGCTACTTTTGGCTATGGTCCATAAGGCATCATATGGACAGAAATGATTATTGTTTCATTATATGGTCAGCATCGGGGATCGAACCCGCATCTCCTGCCTGGCGTGCGTGTGTAACAACAGGTCTACGGACCCTCTACTATCACATTGAAATGTATTTTCTTTACGGGCTGGTAGAGGTACAAAATTGCACCCACACCTAATGTTGTCTGTTTGATTGGCTTATGAATTATTAATTAAAAAATAAATAAACAAACATAGCGTCATGCCTGTTCCCATACAGGGGGTAGCAGAGGCACGTTGTGCCCATTGAGCCAGTTACTCGATACTCCTTTATGCTTGATAGTGGGCTAGTCTGTCGCCGCAGCTACAGATATAGATTGAAGGTTTCTTCACGATGTTTTCCATGGCCGATAGAACGTCCGTATAATGTACTTGAGATGAATTACTTATCCCATTGTACATGGTCAGCGCAGGATTTGAACCCTTGGTGAGAAGCGAGGATGAAACTAGACCACGAAGCTCTTCCTAACGAGACTCATCTTTCTGAATAAATGTGTTCATGTAACATGTGGTCTAAAGTATACGTTGTTCTTAAATATGCTGGTACTACAATTGTATTTATCATTGAACCATTTCGAAGGTTTGGGTCAGCCCCCCCGGGAAACATTGTTACATAACACTTTGTTTTAGATTGTGAGCGAGTCCTTAGTTTTCTGTTAATGGCAAGTCGGGAACAGTGGTCGATTGCTAATTTAAACATAACAACAACACTGTCTAAAACTTCACTATAGCCTAAAACAACAAATACCTAAAGTCAAGGATGTTTTCTTAACAAGGGAAAGCCAGAGCTGCAAGATCGCTATTCAATCTCATAGCCACGTTCAGCAAAGTATACCTGGTGTAGATGGAAGAACCGTCAGTAACTAGTTGCTAGGTCATCGCCTGACAGAAATGTCAGATAACTACACATTATTTTTACAATGCATTTGCTCGAAAAGTGCGTTTTCTAACCAGCCAAATTGTGGGGAAAGCGCCATTATTTTGCACTTGCAATATAAAAACAAAATTAAATCGGGTAGTATTTAAACGCTCATCAAATATGTCTTATTTGCAAAAATGTTCAACAAAAACACTTATGTTTCTTATGCTCTTACATTTTTAACCTAACACAAAGGATAAAGGGGGCTTCGCTTCGCTCACCCCCTTTACCCTTCACCTAACCTGCCACACCACTTGTCCCTGATATTTGCTGTTCAAATCAGTATTTTCGATGTGCGGTTTAATATTTCCCAATTAAATCTAATTAAAGCCTCAAACTTTTCAGTGTATGATTAAGACAGCTCTTGCTTTAGCAAGGCGTCCGCGTTTTTGCTTTATACCAATAGGCATGTTTTATATATAATTTTCATTGAAACCGATAAGAATAAAACCAGTCAAGTGCGAGTAGGACGTCGGACCCGCACACGGAAAAACGTAAAACGACAGTATTTTATACGAGTACATATGCCTTTTTAATTCTTAATAATAAAATATTAAATACTAGGTAGGACTACACTCAAGGCATTCATCGAAACATTGAAAAAAGTTTGGTGTATACAGTATGGAACTATGTACTCAACTTAACGAAACTCGTTGCTCATTGAAACCGGAAGTGGATTGAACTTGAGTAATTTATTTACAGAAATAAAATCAGATAGTTATAAAAAACTTAATATTATTTATAATAATTATAATGAGAAATTATTAATCTAATTATCACAAATAACTAAGCACTTAGAGAATATTTCCGCAGTTAAAGATCCTTTCCGAGTATTCTAGTTTGACTAAGAATATTTTTGTATTAAAAACGGAATTTGTGTTCGAAAAGCCAGATATTTGTTGTGAGATGTCTAAGAAAGATTGGCTTGTTTTAAAAACCTCACGTTAAGACCTGCATAATGTAAAACTATTTGGTAAAAACTGATTTCTTATCTGAAAATTTGTACATCATGACCATAATGTACAAAAATTTGTCAAATTATGACATTCAAATTTCGAACGCCGACGCCCGCCTGCGTGCCGCCCCTAGTTTGTCTGTGAAGTTGGTACTACAGAGCAATGACCAATGCCACAATGCCGGTCAAACATGCGGTTCCTGAACACATCAAAAAATCATATCTTCATATCTTTCATATCTTTGGTGGCCTGGAAAATAATCTTAACCTCGTTCATATAAATGCCCAGAGCATCCACTCCAGTTACCTGGACCTACTTGAGGCGTTTAGTGGCAAACACGTGGATGGAATTCTTATATCAGAATCGTTTCTCAAACCGTCCCTACCATCCACCATGTACTCATTGCCTGATTTCCGGCTCTATCGGAACGACAGAGTTGGGAAGGCAGGTGGTGGTGTAGCCATTTACCTCCGCTCCGACATTCCTTGTAGAGTTGTAAGTGCTTCCCCGAATGTGTACTCTGAGTCGGCAGAACATCTTTTTCTTGAAATCTGTCTTCACCATAATAAAGTTCTGCTCGGTGTTCTCTACAGTCCCTCTCTTCACATTGATTACTTCGATACATTCGAGTCTCTGCTCAATGAGCTGACTCCTCTTTATGATAACACTCTCATCCTCGGCGATTTTAATACTTGTCTTATTAAGAATGACTCTCGCTCTGCCCAACTCCAGGCCATTATCAATTCTTTCAATTTGCATATTCTTCCTCTCAACGCTACTCATTTTCAGCCCCATTGCACTCCATCTCTTCTCGATATCATGATAACCTCTAATGTAGACAAAGTTGCTGCCCATGGTCAATTTAACTCTCCTTTCTCTTTCCATGACCTAGTGTATCTATCGTACAAGGTTAGGCCTCCTAAAAGCAGAGGTAAATTCATTTTTGCTCGTAGTTTTAGGGGTATAGACCCTACTGTCCTAAAGTCTGATGCCGCCTCGATTGATTGGTCGCCTGTCATCACTAGTGAGACCGTTGACGACAAGATTCACCACTTCAACACAATTATTCTGGGACTCTACGACAAGCACGCACCAGTAAAAAAGGTTCGAGTAAAACATCTCCCTGCGCCCTGGCTCTCTGATCCCATTAAGCGATTGATGGCAAAGAAGAACAGAGCCAAAAGCTTCTACAAAAAGGACCCCACTGATGAAAACTTTGCTGCCTTCAAATGTCTCCGCAATCGGTGCAACCATATGTGTCGCGCTGCCAAGCGCCGCCATATCTATGAGTGCATCGAAAATTATACCCCGGCTCAAGTGTGGAAGTTCCTTAGAACCCTTGGTGTTGGCAAGTCCCAGAAACAATTGGTTGGTGATGTCGATCTCAATGGTCTTAATAGTTTCTTCTCCGACCCTCCTGTTGTAATGAATCCCTCTGTTAAAAATGCCACCCTGCATTCTCTGCGCTCCAAGCCATCTCCCACCACCACTCCATTCGACTTCAGTCTTGTCGAAATTGACACGGTTAAGAAGGCGGTGCTTGCCATCTCCTCAAAAGCTGTAGGTGACGACAGTATCTGCTCGAGAATGATAAACAGCATCCTTGATTTCCTCCTACCTGCCATTACACACATTGTTAACTTCTCTCTATCTCAGTGTTCTTTTCCTAATGTGTGGAAAAAGGCGTTAGTTATCCCTCTTCCCAAAACCTCAAATCCATCTTCATTTAAAGATTATCGTCCAATATCTATCCTGCCTTTCCTTTCCAAAGTCCTTGAATCGATTGTCCACACTCAACTCTCCTCCTATCTTTCCTCTAACAGGCTGTTGAATCAATTCCAGTCCGGATTCAGGCCGGGACATAGTACCGTCTCGGCCTTACTTAAAGTGACCGATGACATTGAATCAGCAATGGATATCAAGCAGATCACTGTGTTAGCGTTACTAGACTTTAGCAGTGCCTTTAACTGTGTTGATTTTGACATCCTCGTTGAGATACTGAAGTCCCTGAATGTCTGCTCGGCCGCTGCCAGCTGGTTCGGCTCCTACCTGAGAGGTCGTCAGCAGCGTATTAGGTCCGAGGAGACTTCCACGGAGTGGTGCGACCTTTCTTCTGGAGTTCCTCAGGGTGGTATTCTTTCCCCTCTTCTTTTCTCCGTCTTCATCAATTCCATTTCGGATGCCATTTCTTCTTCTTACCATCTTTATGCCGATGATCTGCAAATCTACCGCCATTTCTCTCCAAGTGATATGATTTCTTCTGTGGGTGCATTAAATGACGATCTCGAGAACATCAGGGGCTGGGCTCTGTCTCATGGACTACTTGTCAATCCCAGTAAGTCGCAAGCCATGATTGTCGGCTCCAGACACTCCCATAGTGTATTACAGCATCTGCCTCTTGTTCCTGTAACTTATGATGGAACCATAATTCCGTACAGTACTAAGGCAAAAAATCTAGGAGTTATCTTTGACAATCAGCTTTCATGGTCTGCTCACGTCTGCGAAGTTAGTAGACGAGTCTTTGCCACATTTCACTCCCTCAGGCGCCTTCAAAACTTTCTGCCTCGTCATACTAAAATTACTCTGGCTCAGTCTCTTCTCCTTCCTCTCATTGATTACGCAGATGTCAGCTGGATCAGCGCGAACGAAGAGCAACTGAACAAACTCGAGCGACTTCAAAATCTCGGGATTCGGTTTGTCTTCGGGCTGCGTAAGTATGACCATGTCTCCCAGTGTCGTAGGGAACTGCAGTGGCTTCCAATTCGTCTTCGCCGGGATACCCATGTTCTCATTCTACTCTTCAATATTCTGCACAACCCTCGCTACCCCAGCTTCCTGCGTGATCGGTTTGAGTTTCTTTCTTCGGATAGGTCTCGGAGATCAAACACTCGGTCGCTGCTTGCAACTCCTCAACACAACTCAGTCGCATATGGGCAAGGATTCAGGATCAGTGCTATCAGGCTCTGGAACAAGCTCCCCAGTGCCATCAGGGACAGTCCGTCACTTAACGTTTTTAAGATTCGCTTGAAAGATCATTACCTCTCTCTTCCATAGTATGTATATATAATTTGTATATGTATTTTATGTATGTATATAACTTGTATGTGTATGATATGTATGTATGTATATAATATTATATAAATTAGGTGTAGTAGTAGTAGTATTAGGTATATGTACCTACTTATATTATTATTGTGTATGAATAATTTTGTTGTGCAAATAGGTTTTACTCTCACAATCCACTTTCCTTTCCTATCTGGGTTTGCTGGTAGAAATCTCTTTATAGAGATAAGCGCGCCTCTTGTACATATATCTTTCTTTGTATATCTCTGTATGTTTGTTTTGTGCAATAAAGTATTCATTCATTCATTCATCAAAGAGAGCTTATGATATGTATGTAGATAAACTAGTATATGTTGTAGTGTTATGCTACTTACATGCCATTTTCCAGTCTGTTCAGCTGGATACTTGCTGAGCTGTACAGCTGGATATTTTGTATCACCTTTATTTTCATAGGACCCTGTAACGTTTTAAACCATAAGAACACAATAACAAATCATTTTCACTTCGTATTTTCATACTATCAGCACTGTTAAATCGATGTCGGAGGGGTTTACCTTTGGTGACCTTGTATTTGGCTTTCTCCGAAACCCTGCAATCTCGGGCTTCGTGCGCGCTGGTGCGCTACCTTTTTATATATCGCTGTTATGTAATTTTGGCTATGTGATCTTGTTGATTTCTTTATTACGAGCCTGAAACCAAAATCTGACATACTGCTATGTTGTTGTTTATCTGGTTGTCATGGCAATGTCCATTCAAACTCGTTAGCGGTCTGATATGTTTGCTTCAATACTTTTACAAAAATACTTTTTTCCTCTTGGCCATTCACAAAAATTGCTTTTAATTTAAATAATTTTTAGAACTCTCCAAAAAGGGTATAAGAGCGGAACATTTCTGAAATTCTGGAGTCTCACTTCAGCTTTTGAGCAAGAAGCATCACCTAAAGGCCTTATCCCGGGGCCGCACTGCCCCGGGATCCTGCGAGCCTCTGCTGCTACGCCTCCTGTCTTCTACAGCTTTCCAACCAGAGAGATAATAAGAGGCCAGGGAAGAACCTTGAAGAATCTGCTATAAGAAGTGACTCTTGCTGTGCATCCTATTTGATCCCTTCTGGAAGGAGAGGCTCCTCTGGTGCGTCCCACCTCATTTGGGTCGGCCGTCGTAGACTCCTCGCCGACACTAGGCGGGCCTCTACCCTGGCCGGCGCTTCGTGGGTCTCTACTTCACCTGCCCGTCGGTGACTTCTAGCCGACACTTTGCGGGCCTCTACCTTGGCCGGTGCTTCTCTACCAGGGCCACTACTTGTTCTGCCCGTCGCTGTCTCCAGGACACTGATGACCGATTGGCCGCCGGCCACGATCTCCAACTGCAACTGTTACATCGCCCACCAGTGCCTCCACTGACCGGCTCGCCAGACGTCTGCTGCTTCATCGGCCTCCTACTCTCCGTGTCCTCCGCTTCTTTTTTTATCCGGATACCTGTATTTTGTATAAAACCTGTCTCACTTCATCCACCCTCATCTTCCTATCATTTTTCTAAATAGTCATTGTATATACACATAATAAACTGTCATTTCTAAATTTTATCCTGGTTGTTGTTTCTTGTTAGGTTCTGGTTAGGTTCATATCGATACACGACAATGTAACTGTACATAATTAGGCCTTCGGCTCGTTTCATAAGCCCACTCTCGAGTATTAGTGCCCACCATTATGCAGCAGTCACATAAACTACTATTAGATTTAGATTTTGGCCAGTAAATGAATTTTAAATATTCATTAAATATGTTTGGTACATTTTACTAGTGCCTTTTTTTGATACGATCGTGGCAGCTATTTGCTATAAACTCCAAGTCCGATAGCCGCGGCACCATCGATCGTATCGTCTTGCCAGTACACGGTTGGTGGCGAGGATAAAGATATGCTGTGCTGAGCTACAGCTCGAGGCAACCAGGCTTGCGCCGCGGGGTGAGGCCCCCTTCCTGCAAAGACATCAGTAACATTGGCTCCATCTGAGGCTCCAACACTGGAAAAAGTGGCCACAGTGCCTCTGCCACCTCGTATGGGAAAAGCCCTGACCCTATCTTATGTATTGGTGCTATCCCGTCCGAGTAAATGACCAGAGAGAGGCATCATGCTCATCTCTGTATTAGGTATTAGGTGTCGGTTGTCGTCAATTTTTTCGTTAACGAGATAGGCCGTCTTTCCCTATACGAACGAAAGAAAACGGTGTCTTTCGTGACTACATTTTATTAACTACCGAACCCAGAGTCGTTTATGATTTACTAAGGATTACTTAATAACTTAATAATAGCAGACAGCAACACAAATTTACAGAGAGTACTCGAGCTTTCGCAACAAACACAACAATGCCTTCACGAGAACTGCCCGATATCTGAGGTCGAGCCTAACACCGCTCCCTTCGAGATTACCACCAGAGAGGTCACCATCATCACATCTGACACCGGTAACATACCACCAGTGGAGTTGGAGGCTGAAATTGTAGGTTTACAGTCAGACCTCCAAGATGCCCGAATAGAAATCCAGCATCTACGTGACCTCCTGGCAAACGTACTCCAATGTTATGCCAAAGAACAGAGTGAGTTAGTCGAACTCAGAGCCGCAACATCAGAGCTACTACAACTACAACGCCAGAACGCGGAATTGGTAGGCATTCTAATTGAGGACGAGGAGGATGAGACCAGCAAGGAGGATGACACCAGCAAGGAGGATGAGCCCATATCACAAACTCTGGTCTTGACCCCCCTCAACGTGAGTGTCGCAATGCTCACTGCTGTCCCGATCAAGAATCAGCGTCGCTGTCGTCATCGAGGAGGCACCTCACAGCTCATCAGCGCGAGCGCCGCGCCGCTAAGTGACGCGCGTGTCGCGCTGCCTGCTGAGTCGAGTGTCATGCCGCCCGCTGGCACGTGCATCGCACCGCACTCCAACACGAGTGTCCCGCCACTCACCTCCACTCGTGCTCAGAGAAGAACAATAGCGAACAAAAGAACTGTAGTTTATTCAGATAAGATAGGTGTAGATTTTGGTACGTTTTTGTATTATGACCTTAAGCAACAAGTGACAAATATTTGTTGTCCTAAGAGTTCCTTTGAGGAAATTATAAAAAAGATAGCTGTAGGGAATTTGGATGAACACACCACCATTGTTATTATGTTAGGAAACCACTCAAACATTAGTCGGAGTGCATTAGATACCGGTATAGATGTACTGCTCAATTTATATAATAAAACGAAGTGCAAGTTTATTTTGTGTGAATTTCCTTATTGTTCTAATTTATCGGGGAAATAAAATAAAAGTGTATATAGAATGAACATGCACCTATACAATATAACGTGTCATCATAGTGATGCTATATTATATTTCGACCTGTTTTTTTTTATTCATAATTTTATTTTGACTCAGGATACTATGTACCTGTCTAATAAAACAAAAAAACGAGTAGCTACATTGTTAGCGTATTATAATATATGCGACACAGTTGTCAATACTATAACGCATTCGCCTTTCAGTTTTAGTTAGTATTAGTACTAATAGTAGTGTTTTAAACTAGATTGTTCGACAAGATAGGACCCCTCAAAACATAAGAAATTTTTACAAAATAAGCAGGGGTTTTCTGGCAATCAAATGAAAAATACTAGGACAAAGGGTAAGCCCTACTTAAATATTTCCCATCAAAACATGCAGGGGCTACCTGGCAAAGAAGTTGTATTAGAATTATTTCTTAATAATTCTGACACCGATGTTATTTGTATTAGAGAACACTGGTTAAAGGAAAATATGATGTCTTTTAACATAAATAATTACAAAATTGCCAGTTGTTACAATAAAAAGACTGCCGATACAGGTGGTTCTTTATAATCTTAGTAAAAATAATATTAAGGTGAAACTACGGAAAGATATTTTTGCACTTACCGTAGAAAGACAAATAGAGCAATCCTGTGTTGAGTTGTAAAGCCATATTATTTTTTGTGTCTACAGACCTCCGAGAGATGAAAAAGGCAATGGCAAATTTTGAAATATTCGAGAAAATTATGGAGGAAGCCCTCATTAAACTTTGTAATAACAGAAAAAAGTTAATTATTTGTGGCGATTTTAATGTAAATTTGCTTGTAGATACAAAAATGATACAATGATTAATAACTCTGTTTAAATCATTTAATTTATGTCATGTATTTCTAGAGCCGACAAGAATTACACTTACCAGCCAAAACTGCTTAGATAACGTTTTTTGTGACTGTGCATACACAATTAAAAATGTAAATAACTGCTTACCCTGCGATCACAGTGGTCAAACAGTTTCATTCTCAGTTGCTAGTAAAAATAGATCTGATCCATCATTTTATAGGCCTATTCCATGAATTGTGGAACAATCTAGGACGTAGCGGAAAAGCCTGCTGAATTAAAGTGGCACTGGGCAGGCCACGTCGCCCGTATGCAACCAGACCGATGGGTTAAACTAGCAACTATCTGGATCCCAAACGCGAAAAGGGGAAGTGGTCGACCCAAGAATCGCTGGAGTGACGAATAGAGGTACCAAGACAATAACTGGTGGGAGATAGCCCAGGGGCGTGAAGAGTGGAGGAGGGGAAGAGAGGCCTTTGCCCAGCAATGGGATGATGTAGGCTATTAATAATAATAATAATAATTATAATAATAATAATGGTTAATTAAATGAGTCTGAGTACGGCGGAAGTGTTTGACGCAACGTGCAATACAACAAAGGTCGTAGCGTGGGTCTCGTCCGTGGTAGGCTGATTTGAAAGGAGTGTCGTGGACGATAATATCGTAGGAAAATGAGGGACAGAGCCTGCGTGTAGCTCTGTCCCCCACTTTTCTACGATATTGCCGTTGCTTTCCGGAGAATACAAGCTGCTGTAGGCGCCGTGCCCATGTTCTACGGCACGGCATGTTCCATCCAATCGGAACTGAAGGATTGAATACCCATAAGGACATGAATACCTTTTGTCAGATCAAAGTCACGTAGGGGGGCACGGCGCCATACTTTAAAAAAAAATTGAATGATAAACAAGACCAATAGGAATGTCCACCAAAGGATAATTCGTTGCACGTTTTATTAGCGACTGAATCAAACTCTGTTTAGTGACAGTTTGTGAAAAGACACCATGATTGCTAAAATAGTGAAACTAACTTGGCTTTCCAGTCAAGAAAACGGTATTTTGAATCGGCGTGTCCTTAGGACGCTCACTGATATCGTATATCGATCTCACTTGTATGGGAATGTTTAAGATACGAGACGAGAGTTTTAGAAATGAAGAAACGGTATTTGCCTTCTACAAAACGGTATGAGACCGCTTTAGCTGAAATGAAGAAATAGTCTTGGTATTTCAGAAAACGGCTGTCTTTACTAGGACGTTCTAGAACGTTCACTGCTATCTTATTTCGCTCAATAATCTCCCGCGCCGCGCGGATCACGTTCCGTTATCGCAGTAATTTACACCGGAGGAGTAACTTCGTCAGAGAGCCGAAGTTGCTTGATTAGGCGCGTGCCGAGACTGCGCCCAGCTGGGAAATTGCTACAGGGTGGGACAGGATCTGTGTGTGGTGTCTTTTGCGATGACATAGCGTTTAGACACATGCACATTGCTTCTGGAAGCACACTTGGATGCGCTGTGTCGTGGGAACCAGACACAGCGACGTCACATATAAATATCCAAGAACTGGCGTGCTTTTTCTTCCGCTCCAGCCGGGATTCCCCGAAACGCAACGCCACATCATCTCTTCATTGTCGATATTCATTGGATAATAGCTTTGAAATATAGGAAGATTTGATAAATTCATAAGACGCCAAAGTCGAATCCTAAAACCATCCATTTAACCTAAATAAAACAAAATAAACATTGTGTACTAATACATATTCGAGTAGACACATGAATTAATTCCGTCCCCACACTATACGCTGTATTGTGAGGCTGTATTTAGTTAGTTGGGTACTTAGAGTTTCATATTGATATGACAATTTTTAAACTGTGTTGGACACGTGGATGTGTGTAGAAACTGTACAAGGATTATAATGAAAAGAAGAATTGTTCAAACTGTTCACGATCATTACCAGCCAAACTTTGATTACAGCAAAAGGGGACATTGCCCCATCAATATCACCAAGTCATTCTCCGCTATCGATACTAATGGAGTAATGAAGCCATCATCAATCAATCGAGGATAAAGCCAATCACAATATCAACACTCGGAAGCTAAGTGATCAGTTTGTAATTGGGTTTACAATTCAGGGAAATATATTAATCTTCCAGGAAGACCTAAATAGCAACATACAGAAGGAACCAGAATTAGGTGGGCGAGGTATGTTCACTAAGTTAAACATAATCTACTCAAACTCAAGCAAGTAAGAATTGTTATGAACATCTAGTGGCTTAAAATATATCATGTAAACTTTAGATCTAACCCTAGAAGATATGTATTGTACTTATAACCTTAGACATGCAAATGAAATTTACAAAAGACTACCCTAAACAATCCAACTCCAATTAATGTAACAACTCTCTATTATAGCCCATATTAAATTCCTTTACCCCTTTATGAATCCATCGCTTTTCACCCCATTTTGCATGTAAAAGGGTAAAGCGTTGTAAAATTAACACAAAACATCATCTAAAAGTTTAAATGGGCCCGAAAATATGCCAATAGCCAGATCAAAGCCAGGTTTTTTCATGTGGTAACTTGTACAAAACTAATAAATCTAAGAAAGCGTTAATATAATTTTACTCAAACAAAGCAAGTAATGTGCTCATTATTTTGACAACCTTCTTTGAGCAAAGTCGACATTACCGCGCTACTTGGAGGAGCCAGAAAAGGTGCCGGCAATTTCCTGTGAAAATCCATTACTGTCGTGTTTTAGCGACCGGCAATTTCCTGTCAAATTCCATGATTGTCGAGCTTTGTTTCGAAAATGGTAAAAAAAAGGTAGCGCAAAAAGGCTTTATTCAGAATTTGGTTATGTGTGTCAAAAAAAAGAGCGGGAGATCTTCTTGCCACTAAAAAAGGTACTGAAAAAAAGCTTTATTCAGAATTTGATTATGTGCAATAAAAAAAACTCACTCTCAATTTTATAATAAGCTGCTTTTATTTAATTACTCGCATTATTTGAGTAAAGTACAAGCCTCGGTCCGCAATGACTGCACTGCTGGCCACACTATGAAGGCCTCGAGCTTAGCTTAGCTACGATCTCGGCCTATAAGCTTGTTCACCATTGCAGCCTTTTATGTCCGCGCTATAAAAGCCTCGACCTTCGGTCTCGGCATTTATTCCCTCTTAGTAGCGGGGGCTATCTGCCCCCCTAACATGCCGCTATCATGCCCGTTGACTATGAGCTGATGTCCGCTTATAAAATTGGGTAAGCAGGCAAACTCCTCCCATATATATCATATACACATAAATATCGCCCAAAAGGGCAAATTGCAGCTAGACAGCCTTCAGCATATACCGAGGCCAAGGCTCACAGTTAATTCTTAGTAAGACAACTGTTAACACAAACGGGTTGTTTTTAGTCCGTATACCACACGAGCAGATGTCCGCTCAATATGTGGGGACCCGGACATAGCAGGGAGGTCTGACTCCTGGGCATGGGTAATTCCATTTTTTTCCCCTCCAACAAAAAAAAATAAAAAAATCGGCAATTATTCCAGCTTGTCCACCAAAGGCTGCAAAGCTGATCGCGCTGTGTAGGCCTTGAGCTCCGCTGTGCTGCGCTTTCGGCCACAAACAGTGCGTCCAGCAACACAGTCATTACAGACCGCGACAGTAATGTCCTATTATATTATGTGTTTTTGGAACTATGTTTTAGTGAAATATAAACAGTGCAAGCCTGCAAAGTAGAAAATTTTAGCTTACCTACCTCCTTTCTTACCTTAATAAGATGTATACTTAATGATACAAAAGTATATTTAATGTATTGACATTTAAATACAGCCCTAATACCGGAACTTAGTTACATAAAACTGCGACAACAGCTCTTAAAAAGTATTCCATTCAAACGAAACGCCTAGAAAAACACTGAAAGAAGTTATCTTAAAAGAGATAGAGTGAAAAATAAGGCTGGCATGTAATTTATGAAACTATTTTAAAAAGTAAGGTCGACTCGCTACACGGGAGACTTTGCCAGAAGTTCTACCATTTAGATAAGACAAATTACTCCTAGTTTAATAACGAATGGATTTTTAATGTAACAGATAGATGTGACTGCTGTAGAGAGGAGATAGAAGAGTTGAAATAATTAAATTACTCCGCTGCAAGATTCTGTTGCTTACAAACTTTGGTTATGGCTGGCGTTTAGATTGAAATTGGAGATTGAATAATTTGTAGTTTATGAGCAAACCGGATGAACCTTTTCCGGTGCATCTCGGAAGGTTTGGTTGGATTGAGTGATAGCTAGCAACATAAAGGAGAACGGCTACATCGCGACCGTTTATTGATAAAGGTCTTCGACATGTGTCATCCGTGGTCTAGTGATATCACGCCCGCTTCTCAGGCAGAAGATGCAGTTCGAATCCCGGTGCTGACCATGAAGCAATGTAATAATGAGATTCATTTATCTTAAGTATATTATACGGACGTTTTAACGGTAAACGTGAGGAAACTTTCATCTCCATAGCCTGCGGTGTTGGCTAGGCAAAATGGAGTATAGAACAACTGGCTAATCGTGGTTAATCATGGTGCCTGTGCCACTAAATATCGCAATATACTACCTATTTTATATCACACTATACCGTGCTATACTGCAACACTATTTTCAAAAATACTAAATTAAAACTATGTATGTAAACTACTACACTATGCCTTCGCCTCGTGGTGAATATGCACGCATACTCTCTTATGTTTGCAGTTTTTCACCATACCAAATCGTATACGTGAATGAGCGCTGTGTTTACAATATTACGAATTATCTATAATATTTCGTGTAACGATGCATTTCCTGACAAGGGAATCCCGACGGGCGAAAACTGCTGCGGGGCCTCATATAATGAGAGCCGTGATAAAAATACCTATCAACATATCATTAAAATTGGACATTTCACAACACTCTCAGGTGAAGTCATATTTGAAGGGATCGTTAGAGACGCACTATGCGATTCATTTACACCCTGTATAATCTAACCAAACGAGATGTTTCTTCATTAAACACATCATGAAAAATTAAACTTGGTTTGCAGGCACTTCGTCGTCATAATCACCGTTATCGGCAGTTTGTTTACCCTCTCTTGTGCCAACTTATTCGATCTTGTGCCAATCGAACTCAGGAAAAAAGTAAAACATAAATACGGGCACAACCATAGCAACTGGGCACATTAGGATTGGGAAACAGACAGCAACGTCACACACGCAAAAACATCCAAGAACAGAGGATGCCCTTTTATGGTTCCGTAGCCGAAGGGTGCAAAACGGGACCCTATTACTAAGCCTCCGCTGTCCGTCCGTCCCTCCGTCCGTCTGTCACACAGATATGTCTGTCACCAGGCTGTATCTCATGAACTGTGATAGTTACAGATGACATTTTCACAGATGATGTATTTCTGTTGCCGCTACAACAACAAATACTAAAAAACAGAATAAAATAAATATTTAAGGGGGCTCCCGTACAAGAATTCTTTCAATACCATATACAAACTTATGAATGCACCTGGTTACTTGCATGGACTGTGAAAGTAGCCGCACCAATAACTTTATAAACAACATTTTGCTATGTAAAATTCAAACTATTCACTCCACACCATCCCTACCATTGTAGTGTGGTATGGAACCCTTTGTGCGCGAGTTAGACTTGCACTTGACCGGTTTTTCTTTCACCCCAGCCGGAGTTCGAACCTAGGACCTCTCACTGGGACGGACGGTACTACCAGCAGCCAGGCGACGACATTACTGATATCGCAAGGTAAACCCGGATTCGTTATAATTTACTTAATCTTTTTAATATTTTTTGATCCTGAAGCAAAAGGCTCTCTAAGAATGCACCGTGATATTGGCAGACAATCTCTTCTGCAGCGAGATTGTCCCAAGCTTAGGTTAGTAAATCAAATTGAATGCGGGATCATCTTCTCAGAGACTTGGAGTTGTGATACTAAAGTCCTATAGGTGTATTCGTAGTACAGTTCTAAGGCTATGGCGAAGAAGCTAGAGAACTTTCCTGCCCTCAACCCCAAGGCTTAAAGTTCAATTACCCCAAGGTATCTTCTAGGGGTTTGTTTCAGTATGATGGTAGCGTTTTTATCGCACAGCTGAATGGCTTGGGCGTAAATAATTATTCTGAATAAAATCACTGTAAAATATTTCGCTATAAAATACCATTTACACGTATTTTCACGCTTTTTTTCGCGTAACAAGTAAAGTTGCGCCCAATGCTTAGCCAAGGCCGGCTAGCTAGCTAGCTAGCTCGAGTAAACTTTGAGCTCCCTCTTCTAATGGATTTCACGCTTGCTTCTCACACAGGAGATGCAGGTTCTAAACCTGATTATGTACCAATGAGATATTTAATTTTTCTTAAGTACAGTATCGGACGTTCGGTGTTTCGGATGACACGTTAAGCTCTAAGTTCCGGTTACTATCGCTACGTGGTAGTGGTCGTAAAACCCTCCATCAACCCGCACTAAGCCTGCATGGTGGAGTATGGCTCAATATTACTCGTGTCCGGGTAAAGGCCTGGGCTCCTCGGTAGGGACATTAATGGTCTACATTTATTAGACTTTAACAACTCCATATAGAACATGGAGCTGTTAAAGTTTACCTGAGTTGAGAGTTAACTCGCGTTCGATGCAGTCGCACTAATTGAATACTCCTCTTGAGTGATACGAGGGCAGCGATGAAACTGTTCTTTCATTTTTACACTTGTAGCCTCATCATGTGACTATGTGGTTCTGTGAGAACAGTAGACCTCGCGAGCCCTTCGAGACTTACATACATACTTGAACATATTGTCACGACTGACGGACTAAAGGCGATACAAGTTCATTCTGCGCAACAATTTAGCGAAGAAAGTCCAATTTTAGATTGAATTTCAGGTGCTCGAATTTCAAGTGCTTGAATTTCAGGTGCTCGAATTTCAGGTGCTTGAATTTCAGGTGCTTGAATTTCAGGTGCTTGAATTTCAGGTGCTTGAATTTCAGGTGCTTGAATTTCAGGTGCTTGAATTTCAGGTGCTTGAATTTCAGGTGCTTGAATTTTCCAATTACTATGCAGACTTTTGGCCCCCCCCTTTCCCCTTTCCGGGCCTCCACTCCCCCCGTCAAACTCCGACCCCTTGAAGTTGATCGGATAAACAACTGGAATTAGTGTAAATAAAATAATCCGACTGCATTTTATTTCAATATACATACACCTACCACCACCACAATACACTAATACCACACTAATACCACATGTATACAAACTTATGAATGCACCTGATTACGTACATGGAGTATGAAATAGCCGCACCAATAACTTTGTAACGCCATAAGTCCGCCATTTGAAAAAAATACTAAAAACTGACTCGACAAAAATTCTATATAAATTTCGAACCTACTCACAAAATTTCACGAGAATCGATTGAGAAATGCGATTTGTAGGCGTGAACAGACAGATTGAAGGACAAACGTATTTTTGGTCAATCTCGAAACTGGTCGCTTCGCTCGCTCGGTGAATAAGACATCAGAACATCGCATAAACAAGCAAAGTAGCAATAAAAGACAGCTTGTGTCAAATAATCTTGTTGTCAATTGTCAATTTTTCAAAAGCCATTAAAACGCATAGATGTCAGAATCATGATGACTACTGGCTCCTTTTACAGTGGGCGGCGCATTGGTGAATTGTGTCATCGTGACAAAAAAGTTTCTGTCAGTGTCACGTCACGTCTCGAAAGCGGAGTGCGCACTCGAGGGTCACCGTGACAAAGCTTTTTTGAAACAAAGGATGCGCAAATCCTGTCCTGAAAATCAACGGACACAGCAATACTATTGTGATGAAATCTATGTGTTCCCGGGTAGCCCTTTAGTATGTAATTTAACCATGCCACAACCGTTGGGTGCTATAAAATTCAATTCTTAAGATGACAAACAAAATTGAAAAAATCGGATTACAAGTTGTCATTATAAATGGATAGTTACGGCCATGGCCTATTTCACAATGTTTCGTTCAGCCCTTTGACAGAACAATCGTGATAAAACCTACATAATTGTGATTTATCTTTCGCAAGGGGTTTATCCGGACTACTTAATTGAAACAGGCCCTTGGAGAATTGAAAATTGGACTCATATTTTGAGAGGTCTACATAAATTCGTTCACTAAAACAAACGAACTACGTTCACCACACAATCGCTGCGCGAAATCCATTCGAAATCCACTTCAAGATAAACTGGCGTGCATTGGACGACTATTATTGTGTAGTAGAGTAAAAAAACGGTGTTATCGTCCAATCTATCCCCTACATGTGACATGTTCGTGTTCGAGACAAATGAAGAAAACGACCGAACAGCAATATACAGACTGTATCAGAATAGTAGTTTATGTGACTGCTACATAATGGAGGGATTAATACTCAAGAGTCGAGAGTTTTAATGCCTAATTATGTACAGTTACATAGACTAGTTTATCTACACACATATCGTAAGCTCTCTTTGATGTTGTTCAGGAACCGCATGTTTGACCGGCATTATGGTATTGATCATATATCTGCAGTTGTTTAGCTTGTTCTGTAGTACCAACTTCACAGACAAACTAGGGGCGGCACGCAGGCGGGCGTTGGCGTTCGAAATTTGATTGCCATAATTTTACAAATTTTTGTACATTATGGTCATAATGTACAAATTTTCAGATAAGAAATGAGTTTTTACCAAATAGTTTTACATTATGCTGGTCTTAACGTGCGGTTTTTAGACGCAGTAAAGAGGGTTTATGATACGCATATAGATAAAGACAATTTAAAGTTTATAAAAGCGTTATGAAAACGGGTACTTCGATAATGAAGGTATCCGTTACGGGTTCAATAGGATAGTGTTGTTAAATTTTGGAGATAATTATTCTGAAAAACGTTCGCTATGGAAAATACTTTTTCGGAGCAGCTGTATTTTTCACTTCTTTAAATGTGGCCTTCAGACCTTCAGCAGAATAATTGTGGCGCTTGATAATAGCTCCGAGATTTGTTAGCCTCTTCAATAAAAAGCTTTAATTGCTAATCACGAAGATAAATTGCGCAAATTTCTTTCATTTCAAAGTTCTTTATTTATTTAAAAATATGCTTAGTACAAGTCATTTTTGTACTGAATTCTGGATCTATTCCAAAAATAGGTTATGTGTCAATAGTACAAATTTTATGATAGGTTATATTTAAGATAAGTTATGTAATAAATATTTGACACAGTAGTTATTTACTATCAAAAACATGCCTTAATTTAATCTTCAAAGCGAGTTAAAAAGTTAGTTAACTTACCTCCTCCTCTTCTTAAGTACATAATGTTGGATATCATATGCGTATGCCTTTTCACATGGTTTTCAAATTTCTCAAATGGCAGTTTCAAAATCTCCAGGGGGGTATCTTGTTGTAGTAGAGAAAAATATAATAAAATAATTGCTAACTTTCTTAAGTCTACTACGGGGTGCTAGTCGGTGATTATTTCTTTGGCTCACATTACAGCTATCGCTAATTTGGGTACATGTAGAAAAGTTCTTGCGTACATTCATTATATTTAAAAAAATAAATTCACTTGCTACAGTCAAATTTCCAATTTCTTTTAAATGTTTCCTTAGGGAGTCTGTGCCGTTTAAATTATAAATTGCTCGAATAGCTGTTTTCTGTAATGAAAAAATAGTTTGGGCATCAAACACACACTATTTTAGAAATTCAGAAATAAAACCCACAGTTTTACGCTACGTTCACCTTATCACCATAAACACAATATCTTTTACTCTTATCCTCTTATCCTATTGGTGTTGCCAAAATTATGTCGTCTTAAAATTGGAGGATCCTAACTGTAACAACAACAGACTGTGGATCGATATTTTCACATTTTTACTATGCGAGCGAGATTGATGTCAACGATCTAAAAAAACCGTACATGCAGCTCACCACGGTTTTCTTTCGGTTCGTATACACAGGATGTAACCGAAAGGTAACGTTGAATTGCTAGCATAACGTGGGCACAGCTGTGTCTCTGCCACCCTTTATGGGAATAGGCGTGGATGCCCTTACATCATGATTATTAACAATTTTCACTAAGGAACCGATTTAATAATAGTAAATATATCTTTTTCAGCTGATATTTGTGAAGAAAAAATGTTGCTCTGAATGTTGTTAAAAATGTTGCAGTTAGTAGTATTTTACCTTAAACCATTCAGTTTTGTTTGTAGCGCCAGAAAATCCGCTTCACAATAAAAAAAAAAAACATTACAACAAAAACGACTACAAAAAAGGCAGTGCTCTTTAATAAAAGAGATTACTGACCCATACGACCTTATACATACCCATAATAGGTTGGACCTATAGAGATACAAAGAACTGGGACTTACCCAACCAACAAAAGAAGGCCCTATAGAAGCCCTTAGAACGTTCCGAAAACACGATTCATCGGCACTAAAAAGGGCCGATAAAGGTTGAGAATAATTTGAAATTGGCCCAATTCAATCACCGTTCAGCGTCATAAGGGTGATGTAGCGGTGACGCAGATCTCCATTTGGTGATGTTCGGGTAACCACGACGCTACCGCGATGTTGTATACTTCACTTCTTTTCTCCAGGGGGTGGTTGTCATGTTCACCCGAGGGGACCAGTATTGGAAATAATTTAATTTTATAGCTATTTTGTTGTTGTTGTTTGGTTCTCGGATTATTAGTGTCTGTATGTGTTTTTCTCTTATAGTGAGTGGGATCTCCGCCGTATGTGCTCAAAAGCATCCAATATTTTGTTTTTTGTATATTTATTTGTTTATTTTGGGCGTTTGTTGGGCTTGGGGTCTTTTCTATTTCTCGTTTCCCTTGTCAAAATCAAATTGATTTATTACTGCAGATATTTAGTTGTTCTTGGCAATAGTCATTTTTTGCCTCTTCTCTACACTGGACCACTGTGAGGGAAGAAGGTCGTAGAAACTCCCACAGATTGATTTTTAGATTTCTTTTGAAAATTGGTTGTGCTTAACTTATACAAATAATTATAACATTTATTATAATAATTACTAAGCAGTAATAAATAATTACAAAACTATTAACAGCAAGGTCTGTGTTGAGCTATATTTAACCCCATACAGTCCCGTCATTGGTTGTGCTTAACTTATACAAATAATTATAACATTTATTATAATAATTACTAAGCAGTAATAAATAATTACAAAACTATTAACAGCAAGGTCTGTGTTGAGCTATATTTAACCCCATACAGTCCCGTCATTGGTTGTGCTTAACTTATACAAATAATTATAACATTTATTATAATAATTACTAAGCAGTAATAAATAATTACAAAACTATTAACAGCAAGGTCTGTGTTGAGCTATATTTAACCCCATACAGTCCCGTCATTAGCTAGTTTCATTGCCTTATTACTCTCTTGCGCTTCTTTAGTTAGATAATGTATGATGTAGGTGCCTTCTTTAATTTTCTTCGTGTTTTGCAGGAATTGTATTTTCTTATGTAGCTTTGTGGTCACTAGTAAGATACATCTGATCTTACTATCTGCATTAGTTTTCTTGCCCAGTCTGAGGACTTTGTTGATCTTTCTACTTTCCCTATCTTCAAATAAATTTCGGATAATGTGGTTGACAATAATAATAATAATATTACCTTGGACACTATTTACACATATTGATCTAGCCCCAAACTAGGATTCCCTGTATCTTGGGTATTAGACAACGATACACATACTTATATAGATAAATATTATACTTAGATAGATAAACAACCATGACTAGGGTACAAACATCCGTTCTCATCAAACAAATATTTGCCCCCACCGGGACTCGAACCCGGAACCCTTGGCTCCGTAGGTAGGGTCACTGCCGACTCGGCCATTCGGGTCGTCAATAGGGCAGTTTGTATTTCATTTTGTTCGTTAGACTCAGGTATTCCGTGTTTAATTACATTGTTTATAGGTATTACTGTTTGTTTTCAGTATTTTGATTTTGTTGTTCACTTATTCTACTTCCTTCTTGAGTTTATTATTCGTTTTCTTCAGCGAGTGGTTTAATTTTTTCGTAGTAGTAGTATTGTTGAGGATATATTTTCCGTGATTGTTTTTGTGTCCATGTTTTAGCTTTTCAGACATTTTCTCTAGAAGTAATGTCATTCAGTTGACAGTTGGGCCAGTTGTAACGGAATGTAATGCGATGATTTTTGAACGCACTTTTTTGTTCTTATGTTGGCATTCGTCACTGTAACGATGTTTTCTGACAGATAATCAATTTGTTCGCGAATATTTATTTCGCTACAATGTTCGCACTTCCTTTTGATATTTATACTATTCTCGTACGAAACTCGATGTTGTTGGATTTTCCCGCTACACGTCACTTTTGATTAGAAATATGGGAAATTTACACTTTATCGGATATAATGCGGGAGTGGTTTACAATATACCTGCACATTACTTGTAAACAATGATAGTGTAATCTTTTATTACATAAACATCTATTTTTAAGGTGAAATATTAAACTGCACATCAAAAATACGAATTTGCACAGCAACTAAATGTTAAATTTAAAGGGGTAAATGCTGCGATAGCTTAGGTGAAGGGTAAAGGGGGTGAGCGAAGCGATACATAAAAACTGAAAACATAAACTTGATTAGGTACCCATAAATTATTTAAAACATAAAAAGTGTTTTGCTGATAATTTTTGCTATGCAAATCAGTATTTTTGATGTGTGATTAAAAAGTAGTCTTTTTAAAGGAGATCTAAAAAATCTATCTGAAGGAGTTTCTTCGCCTTCCTTCTCCCACAATGGTCTAATATAGAGAAGAGGCAAAAAATACTTTTACATATAGTAATACAACAAAAATTGACTTGACTTTGACGTCGGGAAGCAATAGTTACAGTACAATGGGATTAACAAATATTTTTTTAGGAAAGAAGGGGTTACAAAAAATAAAAACAGCTTAACTTTGTAAAATTTACAATATCAAGACCCCTATATGTATGCCAAAAAAACAAACCTGAGAATTATCAGGGGGCGGCAAAAGCTGAAATTGGATCCCTTTATGTATGCAAAAAATATTACCTGAAATGGTATACAAGAAAGAGCGGCGAAGCTATGACGCAACGCTGCGGATCATGAAGAATGGGCACAAGACTTATCTTATCAAAGCCTGCCGACAACCTTAACTTAAAATAGCCAGGAGCTTGATGAATTTAGGACCAAAAATGAAAGATTATAACTAGAATTAGATTAGATTAGAATTAGGGCGAGAAGCCAGAATCGAAAAACTTATCTCATTGAACTCTACATTACAGAAAGAGAACAAGGAGCACCTAAGAAAGATACAGGCATACAAATCTGACTAGGCGATTTACATACTCGAAATACTTCTTCGCCCAAAAAAATCTTCTTCCCTCCCCAGTATCGTATATTACGAACTGATTCAATGAAAATCGGATTTCCGATTACCTCACAAAGGGACTTGACCAACAATACCATAAAACAAATCGATCTAAACTTCCAGATAAAACTCACTCAGCCGAAAATAACGAAACTTTACTCGAAAGATTTTTGGACTCCTGTCGTCGTATAGGTACACAATCTTCAACAAAAGGAGCGGTTGAACATATGGTATCGGTCCCGAGGTCATCTGTATTCAACGAACGTCTGATTTTAAAAACAAATGATGTGCAACGACCAGGCTTGGACGAGTAAGCCAGAGATGACCACTGAACTCAAAATCACGAACGACGACCGAGAGGAATATTTGCCACAGGAAAAAGAGAAAAGCAAACCAGACGATCAGCAAACTAAACTAAGAATACTTTTGCTCGCCAATTAGCAAGGCAAAGGAATGAATAAAATACTGAAAAATCTTTAAGGGTTTGAATATTGTGTAGAGTATGTTATCTAACCAAATGCTTTAACGGATCAATTAATGGCATCTTGCTCACGTCTATGTAAAGTCTATTCGAATAAAGATTTTTTAATAATAGTGGTAGAGTCCAAAGACCGCAAATTACAGTCTATGTTATATTGCAACCTCAGTTAAATGTACAACACAAATGTCAAGTTGTGTAATGTCGGTTTTAGTAGATATCTAAATGAGAGGAAATTAAGTTTAGCACATTCGAACTTTTGTGCTCCCGCTTTACGCAGGCGACTTATATGGGCGTTTTTAACGGCAAAAGCTTGCTAGACTAAATTTTTGTAGAGTCTTGTTAGGGGAAATTCTAAGAATTACCTACAAACGAAATCTTTCTTAATACTTGAAGTCTCAAAGTAAATTGCATAATTTAGAACCCGCTCTATTAATTTTTTTATTTTTATTTATTTATTTATCATAAATATCTACCATTACAGGCTTAGACCTAATGCGGTAAATACTAATCCTACACGACTACTTATAATCTACCTAAGTACCTATATTACCTTATCCTATCTTCCATATAACAAATAACAAATAGTGCTGTTCTTGTAAACTCAGACAGGGCAACCCCGAAAATATCAACATACTCAGATATAATGTTCAGAATCCGGATAGCCCGCGTGAGCGGCGCGTGCGTCAGCAAGTTAGTGCGCGCGCATCGCTCCAGCAGCAGCGGCGGCCGGCGGCGGCGCGTCACGTACCCGTCTGGGACACACAGGCTTACCTCGCCTAGCAATACGGGATTACAAGTTCTCCCTACCAGCACCTTATAAACATATGATACAAGGGCTACATCCCTTCTAACTCTGAGCTCGTTGTAGCTTACCATACCCAATATAAAAAGTGTGGGATAATTTAACGGGTAGAATGGATATACTCCGTACTGCCGCAGGTACAAATATCTTACAAAATTATTCTGTATCCGCTCCAACATGAGACGATATTTTGTTTCATGTGGTGCCCATATCATTGCATTTGATTCTAGCTGTGACCTAACCAGTGTATTATATAATGTTTTTAAAGCAGATGTCCCTTTAAAAGTACGTCCCGTACGCAAAATGAAACCAAGATTCCGATATGCCTTCTTACAAATACCCTCAATGTGCAATCTATAATTCAGGTCTGCAGTCAACCTTACTCCCAGGTCCTTGACTTCGTTCACTCTCCGCATTTGTTTGTCATTTACTTTGTACTCACGCTGGACGGGATGTTTTTTTCTTGTGAACGATATTAATGCGCATTTGGAGACATTAAATTCTAACCTATTCTTGTCACTCCACTTCACTACCCGGTCTATATCTTCCTGTAGTTTTTCGCAGTCATCGTCACAACCCACCGCCAATGACAGCTTAAGGTCATCCGAAAATAATAAACAACGTGCGCTTTTTACCTGTCTAGGTAAGTCGTTTATCATTATCGTGAATTTTAACGGCCCTAAAGTACTTTCCTGACTAACCCCTGACCTAGTAAAGTATGGATCTGACCGGTATCCCTCGTAATCCACATATTGTTTTCTGTCACTCATATAACTTCTGAAAAACTTAAGTAATTGTGGAGTACAACCTACGTCCGCAAGTTTTTTCAGTAGGACATCGTTATCTACTAAATCAAATGCCTTCTTATAATCGAAGTATGCAGCATCTACCTGTCCTCCGCCGTCTACTACTGGTATAACTTGGCTCATAAGATTTAGCAGATTACTACAGGTACTACGACCTTCCCTGAACCCGTGCTGGGCCTCTGATAACTGTGGGTCCACTTGCGCTAATAATGATTTCTGAATCGCCGATTCTAGTACTTTTGCAGGCGTGCAAAGAATAGCTACTGGTCTGTATCCTTCCACGTTTGGGCTTGCCCTGCCCTTCGGTACCGGTACTACCCTGGTCACCTTCCATCGCTCTGGAAAAATCGCTTGATCAAGACACCTATTGTAAAGATATGTCAGTGGCTCTACTAACGCTTCACGACAGTCCCTAATAACATAGCACGGAATGCCATCCGGGCCCGCTGACCTCTTCGGCTTGAGTCGCCTGAGAGCATCTCTCACCTGCCCCAGGTGTAGCCGGTCTACTTGCACGCGCGCCGCGTTCGCATGCGACTCAGCCATGGCTTCATTGACGTCCAGTTTGGCTCGGTCCACACTGTATACTGATTTGAAGTAACGTGCAAACTCCCGAGCGATCTCTTCAGTAGATAACACTATGCCATCCTTAATAATGTTTTGGGGGCACCTGTTAACTCTCATAGATTTTATATATTCCCAAAAAGCCTTTGGGTCTTCACACATGTGTTTTTCTACAAGGTCACTGTACTGTTCCCTGGCTAGCATAATCAAATATTTTACCCTCGCTCTGCACCTCGAAAATATTTCGTAATCCGTGTCTGACTTACTACATTTATATTTCCTATGTAAATAACCCTTTAGTTTAATTTCCTGAATCAGTTCCTTAGTGTACCACTTAGGATATACATACTTGTCATTTAAAGTACGACATCTTTTCTTTGGAACATACTCATCAAAAATACTATTTAAGGTGGTGTAAAAAATATCTATACATACTTCCACGTTAGTACAGTTGTACAATGGTGCCCAGTCAATTTGCGCTTTTGCCGTGTACAGCGAGTAAAACTCAGCTTTACTAAAATTCCAACCTGTCGGTTCACTACGCGATGAGTCACCGTTCGCGTTATCAGTGGGATATCGGAGAGGCGCCCGCGATAGACCTCTCATCTCCACTATTACATCTAGCGGCGGGTGGTACTTATCCACTGGTAATAAAGCCGTGTCCGCCGCACGTACCCTCACGCACGAACCACAATCATTCTCAAACTTACTCAGAACTAAATCTAATTGACGATTGTTGCAATTATTCACGGCGTTACCCTGTCTGAACCCACAGAATGTCGCGAAATTTTCGTAACAATTTCGTATTTCCACAGTACTAGAAAATAAATTAAAATCACCTATAACTATTACACTACTATACCTATCACAAAATTGCTCTATTATTCTAAACATTATCATATACTCATTCAATTCAGTAGTGTTCGGAGGTATGTAGATACAGCACAATATCCATAACAAGCTGTTTTGTAGGTGCACCGCCCCAGCAACTAGTTCAAATGAATGATTGTCGACATTCACATTACCCGGCACAGTGACTCTGCGAAGTTCGAACCGCGGTGTGGCCACGAGACACGTGCCGCCTTGCTTTCGGCCGTCCGCTCTGTCGCAGCGCAAAATTACGAATCCTGGCGGAACTATCTCTGCATCCTGTATGGATTCAGTACAGCTTGTCTCCGTAAATGCAAATATGTCTGCCGTCGAAGAGTGAATGCTGGCATATACATCTTTAAGCTTCGTCCTCAGCCCTCTTACATTTTGATAGTACACGGTGACTTCATTTCTGATCTGGTGGTCTACGATCTTCTCTCCGAAACCACACCCACTCACAGTATTCAATTTTTTCGTCCCAGTGTTCTGGTTCATTTAGTATCATGTACTTGCTTTCCGGTACCGTCACAATAAACGACGAATAATTCCTTTGCTTTTTATGCTTGATTGTATCCACCTTTATCTGATCACTTTCTCCACATATCTTCCTCACAAAAGCCTCCATCTTCTCAACTGATACTTCCTTTTTTACTTGCCAGACATGTAAGTACTTTAGTCTCTCTGTTCCTTGGATTTCTTTTGAATTTGTACATTTTCCCTTTTTTACCTCAGAATGCGGGGACCCAGACGGACTTTGCGGTACTTGATACAGATAACCAGGTTTTTTAGAGGGACCAGAAGTATCCTCAAAAAAGGTAGCAGTGAAAGCAACTGTAAACTCAAATGCCTTTGTCATCTCTGAAAAAATAACCCATATAAATATCAAAACCACAAAAAGTTACCCCAATTTGAAGTCTGGCTAAATACAACAGTGGGAAAGGGGTTTTCAGTACTGTGTATCGTAGAGCGTATTTTACGATCTGTGTTTCCCCATTATTAGAATTAAAAAAAAACACCTAATAGGTGTTCAGTAAAATGGATAACAAAACGAAAGGAAAATTAAGATATGAGTACAATTCTAACATATCACAAACTGCAAAAGAATCTTATAAAAGTTATAGCAAGATATTAAAGAAATGCATAAGACTATCACAAAAGACATCTACAAACAATTACATTCAAAATTCAAAAAACAAATTTAGAGCCACATGGAATGTTGTAAATAGTAAGTTGGGTAAACCTATGAAAAGTAATGAGATACATAACATTTAAGAAAACGACAATATTCCCGAAGAAATATATGAAATAATAATGTCCCTACGAAATACTAAAGCAGCGAGATACGATAAAATTAACATTAAAATCTTAAAAACGATCGCTAGCTCTATATCAACACCGTTGTCATTTATAGTAAACTTATCAATAGAGCAAGGCGTCTTTCCAGAAAGATTCAAGTTCTCCATCATGGTCCCCTCGCTAAAGAAAGGCTGTTACAGGAATCTATAGGCCAGTTACACTGATCCCAGTTATTTCGAAAATTACAGATAAAGTTATTTATAAGAGAGTCTTAATTAAAAAAAATAATAACATCGTTGCCCTCAAACAAAATGGTTTTAGGAAAAATTATGTACATCGCTATCAAGTTTAAATTTCATGTCGAAAATCCTTATTAATTTAAATAATAGAAAACAGGTTATAGCTTTGTTCTTAGATCTTAGCAAAGCTTTAGATTTCGTGAACCATAGTTCTCCTCGATCTTTCTAAGGCCTTTGATTACGTCAACCATATAACCTTTTTAGATATTATGTATCGATATATTATTCAGGGAGTAGTGGGAGAGTGCTTCAACTCATTTTTGAAAGGAAGAAAACAAAGTGTGCTTCTACCAATATTGAACCAATCAAGAACTCAAATTAATGCATAATCAGAAACTACTAGTATTAATAAGGGAGTTCCACAAGGTAGCATATTGGGGCCCATACTTTTCCTGCTCTATGTTCACCATCTCCCAAACTTGATTAAAGATAAAATCATAATTTTCGCAGATATCGTATTTTTTTTTTTTTTTTAATTTTAACGAGATGAAGAGAGTAATATAGCAAACCGTATATAAATACTGTACACAACCTTAGTACAAATGTCAGCAAAACCAACATCATGCATTTCAGGAACTATTACACTCAGGAGTTACCTCTAAAGTTGGATTTTGATGGTCAAAATTGCTCATTAGCATCGCATGCCAAATTCCTGGGTATCTGTAGTGATGAAAATATGAGCTGGAAAACATTGAGTGCGTAGAAAACAAGTTGAGTAGCTTGAGAGATTTAGCAATAATTTATACCTTACAAGCATACTACGCTTTCGTTCAATCTAGGTTGCTGGTACGGTTTGGCAATATAGGGCGATAGCGTGGACATAAAAAAAACTTTTCGTCCTGCGAAAGAGATGTGTGCGGATAATTGACGGACTCAAGTCGAACTCTTGTTCGAACTCATGTAGAGATTCTTTTGTGAAACTGAAAATCCAGACACTCATAGCTCTGTACGTAATAGAACTCTGTAAACTGGTAAGACGATATCCAATGAGCTTTCCAATGAGACCCCTTGGAGTCAGTGATCGGCTGAACAAGCGACATAATGGCGATCTAGAGGTGTCGGCCTATGGGAGTGTCGCATAATCACGAATCTGATCAGAGCAACTTTATTAATCACTTCCATAAACTATAGAGACTTGCTCGCCTTTGTTAATTACTTTTCTTGTGACTGTCTGTACCTTTATATTTTCTGTGTAATAAATCATATGAATGTGAACTGTTATTAGTCATTCTTTCAGCCCAATAAATTTAAGATAAACCTGAAACACCTAAAATTACATTACATCCTAAACTGCAACTTTCATACACTGTCGCAAAATCATACTTGGTGTCTATATAAACAGTGTAACTTTGGTAGATCGCAGAGACTCACGTACGCACGGTACAGGCCCCGCCAGTTTTCTTGACGAGCTGACAACTCTCTCTCGCTTTCTCTCTCTCTCATAGTGGGGTAATAGAGAATAAGAGAGAGAGAGAGAGAGAGAGAGAGAGAGAGAGAGAGAGAGAGAGAGAGAGAGAGAGAGAGAGAGACAGAGGTGACAATTCGACAATGCAAGAAACCGTGCGGGGCCTCTAATAATATTGATACGTTTCTACAACAAATGGAAAATATTCACGTGCCTACAGGAAATTGGATTGTGTCGCGAAAACGTGAATTGACTTGCTGTTTTGTTACTCGTGCATTTTTATCATGTAGATGTCGTCAGGCTGTGAACGGAAATTGGCTGACAAATGCTAGACCTAGTAGCGTACACAACCGTACTTCATAACACGTTACGCTGTTTCCTACTCAGGGGACCTGCATGTTTAGCCAGTTATATATTAGTCGTTTTTGCGAGACAGTGGGCTAGCACAAAACTTAAAAAAAATGTTCCTTTCTTTGTCTAAGCGACAGAGACCTCTGCGCTTTCAGAAACAAAACATTTTTTCTATCAGGGATACGCTGAAAATCAGCGCTTTACGGATCATATTATAATGTACGTGGGGCGCACTGTAAGTTTCCGGAATGAATATGAAAAAATACTATTAAAGCTACAAAATTAATTTATTGTTTTTCAAAATAATCTCCCTTGGCGTCTATGCACTTTTTCATTAGATGAAACCAGTTTTGAAAACTTTTGTGCCACTCCTCTGTGGTGACCTCTGAAACGTGTTTTTCATACTCCTCGACAGCCTCTTCTGGTGATGAAAATCGTTGACCGCGTAATTGGTTCTTAATTTTTATCACACACAGATATCCGGTAACAAATACACAGAATCATATTTTGTCGAAAGCCTAATCAGTCTAAAGTGCTGCTTAAACGTCACGTTAGATTCGGAGCGAGAGACCGTGTCAGCATGACTTTGAGTGACCGTTTTTGAGTGTCTGTGGTGCATCTGGGCCTAAACAACTAATATGATGTAGTAAGATCATAATCCGAATTTAGTTTTGATCATCGCTCCGTGCGCGTTAATAATACTTAGGTGATGAGGCCAATGAACCATAACTACTTCAAAGACTACATCAAAGTTCTGAACACCTGTCAATGGATGCGATTTGGAAGGCACGGACAACTAGGCGCTATTTTGAGAACTAATATTAGTTTGAATTACGTTAATCGGTATTTGGAAGTCACGCTCAGTGTCTCTTCATTATCAAATTATAATGTCTTATGTCGATGCTTTATAGGTCTAGGGCTCGAAAGGTGAGGCGTGTACTTCTACGCTTCTTTGCGCGAGCTAAATCGCGGACAACTGGACAACTATTTATAATATTGGAGTAATATTTAGGTTGCTAAACAGTTGTATATATGTCGTTACCATATCGTAGAAATTACTATATAATGAAAAAGCCAACTATGAATTGTTGTAATTTGAATTAGAACTTTTACTTGAACGTATAAACATTTAAGGGCAAAACACTGCGGTAGCTTAGGTTAAGACTAAAGGATGTGAGCGCAGCAAAGCCCCCAAGTAGTCTTCGTGTGCGTTCGACATGTTTATGACAAAAAACACCACGTAGTACCGAATACAAATGCTTTTAAAAATATTTTTTTTGAAATTCAACCCTTTATGATCATTTCGTGAAATAATTGACCATTTCATGAAAAAAAATATTATTTCATTAAATAATCAATCCATGTTTTGCTATTTCATGAAATAATCAATCCATGGTTGGCCATTTCATGAAATAATCAATCCATGGTTGGCTATTACATGAAATAATCAATCCATGGTTGGCTATTTCATGAAATAAACAATCCACGGTCGGCTATTTCATGAAATAATCAATCCATGTTTGGCTATTTCATTAAATGATCAAATTCTACGATATAGCTAAGATATATGTATCAATATACATTTAGGGTAGAGGTGTGTTGACTCACTACAGCGCCCACGTTTTGCAATGTATTCAATACCGCATTTTGCGTGACGGGAGGAAGCCCATTACCGCAGTAACGTAATGGTTTCCTCGCGATGATTTCCATTGTTATATTGAAATACTGACGAGAGGTCCCGGGTTCGATCTCCGGCCGGGGTTAGAGAAAAAAAAACAGGTCTTGGATGTTTAAGTGTGTGAGATGTCGCTGTTTCTGGTTCCTACGACACAGGGTATCCTAGTGTGGGGACGGAATGTGCCTGTATATAAATGTTAAATGAACGATGTTATTTCATAAATGTACCTATTTAATTTTGGCAAATATTTAATCCCACATCAAAAATAATGATTTGCTTAGAAAAAAAGGGACAACATAAACACTTTTTATGTGTACTTAAGTTTATTTTTAAGAATTTTTTGTTGTTCTTACATGTTCAACCTAACACGAAGGATAAAGGGGGCTTCGCTTCGCTTACCCATTTTACCCTTTACCTAAGCTACCGCAGGGTTTTGCCCTGATATTTGCTGTGAAAATCAGTATTTTTGATGTGCAGTTTAATATTTCCCTTTAATTTTGAGAGATAAGGTACAACATAAACCAGTAGCCTTTTTATGGATCTTTGACATCTAAAAATTTCAATCGCAATGGCACCTATGCCCACCTTTGCTCCCGCTAGGTGGCGCTGGCGTAGTTGGAAGCAAAGAATTTCATTCATCTGGGGTTAAAAAAAACGTCACGTGATCTTTTAAATACACTTGACAGTGGCAAAATAAGAAAAGTGAAAGACTGAAAAAATAAGAAGACAACAACAACAGCTACATTCAAAAATAATATATATGGAATGGCGCCAATCATTTTCAACAAGCTGCCGGAGATGTTAGAAACATAGAAAACTTAATACAATTTAGGAAAGAACTAAGAAAGTTGCTTATCAATAAGACATACTACTGGATTAATGAATTTATAAATGACCCGACACTATAATATAAAATAATTTTAGAAATAATGCATTGATAATTATGGATACCTAACCTATAGATAATAATAAATTATAATGTTGCATGAAATGTACATAACATATTTGTATGCCCTATGGCTCAACATAGAGATTCAATGACATCCTATAACAACTTATTGTACTTACCTATGTTTGACAAATAAAGAATTTTTTGTTTGTTTGTTTGTAAAATTTGACGACTTCGACAGATTGACGCCCTCCAACTACACCAGCACCATCTGCAATGAGATTTCCAGATTAGGTGCCATTGAAAAATCGACCAATTTAACACGATGATTTTAAAATAAGCAAAATAATAAAAAAAAAAAAACAAAAAATTCTTTATTACTGTAGATGCTTACATTTATTTAGCAAATGTAATTTTTTGCCTCTCTCTAAATTAGGCCGCTGTGGGAGAGAAGGCAAAGGAACTCCCACAGATTGATTTTAAGATCTGTTTTAAAAAAACAATGTGTTTAAGTTATACAATTATTACGACCTATGTGGTGCAGCGGTTGTGATTCTGCCTACCATGCGAGAGGTCCCGGGTTCGATCCCCGGCTGGGGGTAAAAAAAACCACAGGTCTTGGATGTTTACATGTGTGTTACGTCGCTGTTTCTGGTTCCAACGACATAGGGTATCCAAGTGTCGGACCAGAAGCAATGTATGTGCCTGTATGTAAATGTTTAAAAAAATGTTTATCTACTAGTTATAAATAACTACATTTTTTTAACTATGACTTCTGAATTGATTTGGGTAACCACCATGTGCCGTCGTTTAAATAATCTTGAATATGCTAATATCCCTTTTTGGACATAGTCGCTTTTACATGCTTTTAAATTGCTCAAATGGCAATTTTAGAATATTCAGAGGTTTCTTGTAGTTGTAGAGAATTCACTGATCTTTGCTTACTTTCGCGAGTCTTCAACGGGGTGCAACTAGTCTGTGATCATTGACTGAGCGAGCAACGCTCTCCGTTTTAGGATTTTACAAAAATGCCTTCGTATTTCGACGTGTGTCCGGATGTTATCCACTACAGGCCGCATTTCTCAACAGATTCTCGTGAATTTTCGTGAGCAGGTTCGAAAATTAAATTAGTATTTTTTGCCGATTCAGTTTTATTTTTCTGAAAATGGCGGAGATGTGGCGGTTTTAAAATTTCAAAAAAAAAAACGCTAGAGTACAAACATTTGGACGGATTTTACCAATTAGGGATTTATAGAGACCGCGAGAGTAACAGGCTGTATAATTTTGGTGAAAAATTCAATAGGTTGGGTGTAGAACCGCAAAATGTAGTTTACAAAGTTATTGGTGCGGCTACTTTCATACTCCTTGTACGTAACCAGGTGCATTCAAAAGTTTGTATGTGTTATTAAAAGAAAGTGTCACTCGCGAGGTCTACAGTTCACATTACAGCTATTGCTATTTTTGGTAAATGTATTGCACGAGTATACTCGTATTAAACAGGTTGACAGAAGTTAGGCTGGATAGGAATAGACAGGTCCTCGAAGGAAACATAAATTTAACGAGAGGGATTTTCAATAAGCAAGTCGTTTGCTGGCATAACTCTGCTTATTGTGGAGAATTGGAGATATTATTTGTTGAAATAAGACGGCTTAATAAACGGTAAGTACTTGTTACAGTCGAGGTATAGTTGCGACCTCGTTCGGTTATCACTTATTGTAGGTGCTGTACTAACTTTGTATTCAAATTTAATTTCAAATAAAAACATCTTTATTTTCCGAAAATATAAAAAAAAATCTACAAATACACATACTAACACATACGTTAATTATTGTAAGCAATAAGCAGGAGTACAAAATTAAACACATACATTATATATAATACAATTCGCCAGTCCGAGCTTAAGTTCGATTCACAAAGTTCACAAAGCACTATCAAAGTCAGTTAAGTAAGCCAAAGTAGTCGTTCATAAAAATCGCAAATGAGAATATGGAAATGAAAATTGTCACGAAGAAAGACGACTAGCAACTGAGGGTAGGTTAGGTGAAATATAGGCGTTCGTTTGAATTAAAGTTGAGCAGATAAATTAATTATTTAACCCCAAAAATTACGAGAAACAACTTTATTTGCGTTTTTTGGCTCATTTGTTCCTGCGCCATACAAAGGCATCAAACTTGATTTATTTTGATCATAACTAGAGTAAATATTATTCAGCGGTACGGATATCTTCGTAAACACTCGCACTAGCTTGAATTTAAAAATCCTCGTATTTTCCATTCACGCAGTATATTCATTTTAATCTGGTTAAATACTCGTAATTTCGTAATTTCTTTATTGTACTAAACAAAACAGACATACAGATAACTTATGATAGAAAAAACATGTACAAAGGCGAGCTTATCTCTAAAAAGAGATTTCTTCCAGCAAACCATGTTGGATAGGAGACGGAGATGATAGGTAAGGGAAAGAATTGCGCGTACAATTAAGACTATATTCTAATATAATACATATTACACATACATAAAACCCTATTGCTAAGAAATATAGACTACATACACAGTTACATAAATACAGCATATCAATAAATATCTTACAAATATACTAATACTAATACATTATATAGCTAAATAGAAAGTGAAAGATAGTGCTTCTTTAGTCGGTTCTTAAAGATATTCAGTGATGGACTGTCCCTGATGGTGCAGGGAAGTTCATTCCACAGCCGTATAGCGCGGATTCTAAACCCGTGCTCGAAGGTTGCAGTGGAGCGTTGTGGGGCTTTAAGCATAGTAGCCATGTGAGTTCTCCGAGGCCTGCATGAAGAAAGAAATTCGAAGCGATCACGCAGGAAGTTAGGGTACCGAGGGTTCCACAAAATATTGTAGAGCAGGCATAGGATATGAGAGTCCCGTCGAAGACGAATCGGAAGCCAATTCAACTCCCTGCGATGTTGAGAAACGTGATCATATTTTGACTCTTTGTGAAGGAACTTCAAACTTTCATATAATATGAAAGTTTCAAACTACACCTAAACAGGCATAACACTTCATGCACACACACATAACTCGTAAGCACACAGTAACACCCTCACGCCCAGTACACATACAGTTACACTCTACACTCACCCCATTACCAAATCTTTTATTTCTTTTATTTTTATTTTGTTTTGTAAAACGTTTATAATTATTATTAATGTGATTATGCGAAGTAGTTCTTTTTTATAAAATTGTAATCGTAATTGTGTATAACGGGAAGAAACTGTCTCCCAAGACACAGGTTATACTAATTTGGGAGACAGGAAAACCCTTCTGCTAAGGACTTGTTTTTTTTTTAATAAACGTTTTTTTTTTTACTTTTACTATATAGGTATTATTTAATGCTACCATGTGTTTTTTGTTTCATCAACATCGAATAAGTAGAAAAGAAGTAATGATTTTAGTCCCAAGAGTCCACACATTCACTGCTCTATTCGCCGCAGCGGCAGCGGCACCCGCCGCAGCGCATAGTGCGTCTCGCGACCGCAACGCAAAGTGCTGCGGTAAGCGTTATGCGGCGTCAGACATATAATTGTATTAAAAACGTCTAGAATGATCTGTTGTTTGTTACGCTGAAGCTCGTGTCGGCGCGGCGGTGGCGAGGGACAACATCAGACGCTGCGTCGGGCACCGCATACCGCAGCGCTCTGCGCTCTCAAGCTAGACAGACAAGATTGTTATGTGTGTGACGTTGCTATTTCTGTTTCCCACAACACAGGATATTCTAGTGTGGGGCCAGAAGCAATATTTATGTATATGTCACCGGAAGATACTAAAATCCGTTAGTTAATAAACTGACGCGGTAGTTAATCGGGGTCAAACCAGACCAACAGGGTTTAGAATTTACGTTTCTTTTGTTCTTACATGTCAACCTAACACGAAGATTATTTGCGGACTTCGCTGCGCTCGCCTCCTCTAGTCTTCACCTAAGCTACCGCAGTGTTTGCCCTGGTATTTCGTTTGCAATTTAAGTTTAAACCAGTTTACTATTTAACGGTTTTAACCGTTACTTGATCAACTAACGCGTCATGTAGTAAGCAGTACGTTACAGTTTACTATCTGTCGATGGTTGACCAAGTTACGAAAAAAAAAACGTTTGTTTATCAACTTTGTTTTGACTATCCTACGGTGACCTATATAAATGTATATAAATGTTTATGTTATATGTACCTACATGTAGGTAATAACGCAAGTTGTCTCGCTCACTCCCGTCCGCGACACTGATCTGCGGTCCGGCGGACGGGCGACGTGTCGCTGGCTACGAAAGATATTTCATAGAAATACATAGAAACCAAAATAATGCGCGGCGTATAAGTTGATCCACAATGGCGGCGTCTGCGCAGGTAAAAACGACTGTTTTAGATACATTTTACCCTGCGCAAACGCTGCCATTGTCGCTCAACTTATACGCCGAGTACTGACTGTACTACTACCGTCGCGACACGTTGTCTGCTGCATGCCGTTTGCACGAACTATCACCGCCATCTACCGAGAGGTTTGGAAACTTTGTAAGTCACATGATAGGAAACCTCCGTTTCGGACCTCTCACTCAATTCGACGTGACGCGACTGTACCTAGAGTCTCGGTTCCTTCTCACTGTAATATTTTATTCATCGTTTTATTTCGCCCGCCCGGTTGATTCCCGCATTGTTTCCTTCTCAGACATTTGGATCCGTTCGAACAAAATGAAACGTTCAACATTTATTGTTCGGAAGCGGTCGGTGCTTGGCGGGAACATGATTAAAATGCTCCGAAGGTTGGCTTGAAGAATATGATGAAAAGTAACTCAGTGGAATAGGAAAAACATCTAGAAAGATTATTTGAGTACCTACCTTATGTGTCGGGTTCTTTGTCTCAGTAAAAACGTGGCTAAGTAAAACTTGCCTACCCATATGGAAAAGGCGTCACGCTGTGATTTTTTCTCACAGTTGTGCCAGGCCGCCATTTTACGTAACAGGGTGCAAGCTCATCACCACAACTAAGGAGATATGTTTATATTGTTAGTGACTGTTGAAATATTTGATTCAGGGGCGCAATATTTAACAAGCTTTTAAGAGCAATGGGTCAAAGCGAAACCACACCGCCAATCTATTCTATTTGTGGTGAATACACAAATGATAATGTAGACCGGCAAAATAAATATAGCGCCAAGCCTTTTCTCGCACGGATTGGCAGAGGATCGAGGTATCTGCACCTCTGTGGCGCTGCGGTTGTGGTACTGCCTACCATGCGAGAGATCCCGGGTTCGATCCCCGGCTGAAGCTTAGTAAAAAAATCCCAGATCTTGGATGTTTGTATGTGTGACGTAACTGTTTCTGGTTCCCACGACACAGGGTATCCCAGTGTGGGGCCAAAAGCAATGTATGTATAAACATAATAGCACACATAAGTGTAACACAGATTATCATTCGCTTTAACACTGAACTGCGCCACTCTTGAACAAATTAGACATCCTTAGTGACGATGCAAGACTTTTTTAATAACCTTCTTTGCTCTTTAAATAAAACCTTTTTGCTGCTTGAGCAATGTTGCTCCTACGTACTGCTTACGAACCAACTTCAACATAAATCCTCAGAGGTAATATCTGATATCCAGAATAGTTTTCTGAACAACCGCGAAGACACGAAGGGAGGTAATTGAATTGGAAGCAGATAGAAAAGAAAAGAAATGGATGCCATTTCAGATACGCAACGAGAGACGGCTAATGTGTTACATTACATAACTTGCTGTGTGTTATTGTTGTTATTATGAGCCTGATGTAATTATGGAGTATTTTTAGGGTTCCGTACCCGAAGGGTTCCAAACGGGACCCTATTACTAAGACTTCGCTGTCCGTCCGTCCGTCCGTCCGTACGCCTGTCACCAGGCTGTATCTCAAGAACCTAGCTAGCTAGAGAGTTGAAATTTTCACAGATTATGTATTTCTGTTGCCGCTATAACAACAAATACTAAAAAAACAGGATAAAAGAAATATTTAAGGGGGCTCCCATACAACAATTCTTTCAATACCACATACAAACTTATGGATGCACCTGGTTACGTACATGGAGTGTGAAAGTAACCGCACCAATAACTTTGTAAACAATATTTTGCTGTGTAAAATCCAAACTATTCACTCCACACCATCGCTTCCATTGAACGGTGGTACGGAACCCTTCATGCGCGAGTCCCACTCGCACTTGGCCGGTTTTTACGTGGATGTGAGAAAGTTTTGGATACATAAATAAAAGAAACATAACTGTCACGCTCAGAACTACGTGGTCTAGTGGTTTCAAACTCGCTTCTAAGATACGGGTTTTAATTGAGAAATATTAAACTGCCCATCAAAAATACTGATTTGCACAGCAAATATCAGAGGAAATTGCTACTGTAGCTTAGATAAAGGGTAAAGGGGTTGAGCGAAGCGAAGCTTCTTTCCTTCGTGTTAGGTTAAACATGCAAGAACAACAAAAAATCCTTAAAACATAAATTTGAGTAGGTACACATAAACCACTATAAAAAATAAAAAGTGTTTTTGCTGATCCTTTTTTGCTGTGCAAATCAGTATTTTTGATGTCCGATTAAATTTTAGCCGTTTAAATTAGGTGCTGACCGTGTACACTATACGGACGTACTTACGGTGAGGAAACCTTCATATCTACACAACTTCGGCAATGAGCTAGCTCCCTGTCACCCAAAATTGTGTATTGAATAAACGGTCTAACCTGGGCACAGCTGTGGATGTGACCCTCGTATAGGAAAATGTGTGACGTTATGTTGTTGACTGTCACGCAATTTCTCAAGCGAGTTGGAGAGGTACACATTTAGTCATAGAAATTAGGAGAAATACGAAACTTTAATTGCGTATTTTTTTAAGAAACTTAGCAGATGAGCTCGTTTTAAGAGTTATTCTCAGTTTCGTAAAGTCATGGGCATTTAGGTCTATAAATAAACGGTAGAAAACTCAGGCGAGCCCAGTAACTTTCGCGAGTTTATGGAGTAATTCATACTTTATCATGGATGTGTACATTCATATTTCAAAGTTAAATAATTACTATGATAGTAAATTTTATTTTTAACCCAGATGTTACCTACTGACCTTTGTAACTCCGTGAATTGAGCGTTATATCTACCTGCAGTAATTACGTGTTCAATGTTGGTGAAACAAAGATCGTCCTAAGTTAGTAGAACAAAGGGTATAAGAACAACTCATTGTGTTTTTGGCACAGTGTTGAATTGTAGACGTGTTTTAAAAATAAAAAATAAAATTATTTGAGCCATGCCTCCAAAATGGTAAGTTTTTAAGGTAACATAGAATATCCTAAAGTATGATTTCGATAACATGAATATAAGAAATATTTTGTTCGTCTCCACGAATTGTAGTTGAAGAATGACACTAAATATATTCCGACAACGACCGGCCCAGTGGAATCACTATTTTTCCACCGGAAAATCCAAATTACGAAGAGACTGAAGTGATGAAGAATATGTATCACTTAATAATCGCCCAGGTTTGATTGTTTCATACGGTAGGTACTAAATTTGTACCATCAATTGCAACGTATCTATCACTTTTCAGTTTACCAGCTAAGAGCTACAGAGATTGCATATAACCGATTTTCAGAAACAGACGATTCCGATGATGATATACTTCTGTCTGCATTAGGTAAAAGAAGGCGACTACCGAGAACTTACCAGAAGGGGATCTACAGATACCTTCTCCTGCCTTCTTCACTCCATTTATGGGTTCTTCGGGTACTCCTACAGTGAAACTAAGTGTAACGAAAACTCAACGTGCATGTGGCGAAAAAGGCACAATCCAAGCGAAATTGCTTAGTAGCAGTAGTTTTAAGGCCCAAAAAACTTAAAATCTGTCATCTTTGTATTACTACGAACGAAACTACATAACAATAGTTATACATTTCGCAAATTTATACGCAATCCAGAAGAATGCCGTTGGTAATATAACTACTTAAGAAATGAAGGGTTTTTTTATGCGACCCCGCCGGTATATGTTATGGGAGAAATCGTCTGATACTTACTTTGATCACATCAAGGGATCGTTTTACCATGATAATGAAATACTTACATTGCTGTAACAACAATGTCATTGGAACTGATGGTGATAAATTTGCGAAACGTAGGCCGTCGATTTACCAAAATAATATTTACGGACCCATGCCATCACCGTTTGAACAAAATTACATTATTGATGAAGCTATTACTATGGACGCCATAGCTGCAAGCAATTCATAAGAGGAAAGCCAATCCGATGGGGGTATAAACTATGGGTTGGTGCAACTATACTCTATTTGCCGAAACAAGATAATGGAAATAAATGCATTAGCGTCTGATTGGTAGAGCCACGACCCTAAGACCGTGTTCACAGTGCGAGAATGTTTAAGTTTGCTCATCTTCTACTTACCGTTCAGACGTGTTTTACTATCATGTGTAAATAACTTCTTTCAGTTACCCGGCCTCTTTATTGGACTTTGTGATTGATTATTTTTTCGTATGTGTCGGCTTGTTCGGATTGTTTATTGATCTTTACTTTGAGTCCGGACAATTTAAGGTCATCTTTATGTTAGACTTTTTAAGTTTTATAGATTTGTTTTTTCCTAAGACCTCTTTTATTTTTTACATTACAAATTTTCGAGTGATAGCTAAATAAAAACAAAAATATATACATCGCAACTTTATAACAAAGAAATGTTGGACCACTGAAGTTATCTCTCCTGTAGAAAGTGTAATGAAGTAGAACTAAGATTAACTACCAAACTTATATAACCTATAATTATTGTGTGTAGGTAGTTAATTATCTGCCTAATATGTATGCAGTATGTATGTATGTAGCATGAGCATATGTATTTATTTTTACGTATGTATATATTATAAGAGACTAGGAAAATAAACTGCTAAATAAAGGTTAATAATGGGGTATTTTTTATTTGTACAATACATAAAACTATTTATATTTTAGTGACACAGCTCATAACTGTCTAGTCACTCTAAACAGAAAAATGTTAAGTTGAGAGTACAAAACGTAGGCACATCATGAATGCGCCTTACTTCTAACCAATTTGGTTGACACCCGCTAGCGATTTCTCGACCTTGTCTTTTGTATGAAATTTAGTAACAGAGACAACGCTCTATTTACTTGTTTTGGCAAATAGGTTAGGGTATGTTTTGTGGTTTGACCCATACCCGGCCCATTCTTCAAATATCGCGGGATGCTATAAACAATTTGGATTAGGAGCCAGTGTTATTTTGAGCTTTGCTGTTGGTTTACACACCTGCCACCCAAACACTCAATGTCATATGTTTTTTGACAACATTTTTTTTATCTCCTGTCTTTCACGAATTGAGTAATCAAGGATTGAGAGCCACAGGGACTATTCGTGAAAATCTTACGTCTAAATGTTCACTGCCAGCAAACGAGGTCTTCAAAAAGACAGAAAGGGGTACATTTGCGTATAAGTCCAGGAGATCTATTTTTGAACCACGCGTGACTTATTCTATTGCATGCGACTTACGTCACGTTCGACTTACAAGTCGCTCGATGTCGATTTTTTATATTTTTGAATCGTTCGTCATCGGTGTTTGGTAATGTTGATTTTTATTAAAGACCGCATGGGAAACGGAACGTTAAATGCTCTCATATTATAGGCTATCTAATAGTGTCTGTTCAAGTAAGCTGCCTACTAAATCCTAGCAATAATATAAAACAAAACGGACTGTTCAATCTGTCGCAAATATCAAAATATTTGACGTTTTGGATTCCAATTTGAAAAGGCGCGTGAAAACAGTGCGAAAATAGACAGTCTGACACTTAAAATTTTGTTGACACTGTTGACATAAGCTTTAAAGTATTTGACGTAAATTCTACTATTCGACGTGCGCAACGAGTGGTCCTGAACACACGTGCTGGCGAATGACTGAAAATTTCGGATGTCGAAGGATCAGTAGAAAAGAGCGCTCGCGTGACATAAATTTCACTCTAGTGATTCAAAAATAAAGCTCCAGCCAACCCCAGCAGATCTTAGTCTGCAAATGGAATGACAATAGCGTTTTAAGTGTCGCGTCCTATTCGGAAACAATTGAACCGCTTCACAAATCCAAACGATTTTCTCAACAAATGAAAAAGTATAAATGTGCTCATAGATCAACCTGCACTCATAAAAACCTACAATGCAAACGGTTGGAGTTGACATGTCTGATCAAAATATTGGCCTATATAGAACTTCGATCCGGGGGAAAAATAATATTTTTCATTATTTTGCCACAGCTTCGATAAGGCCACCCACAGTGCCTGCAGTTGTATAAAAGTGATGGTGGACAATACGATCACTGGACTTTGACTTTTTCGTAGGATGTTGTTGCTAGAGGATTGTAACAGACCTATAAAAGAAACTAAAAGCGAGGGACCTTGTCGCACACCCAGCAACTATCGAGAAGTATCTCGATACGATCGCATTGCTCTTATGATTGAATATAAACATTCTCAAAGCAGTTTCACTATTTGTAAAAAGAAAACAAATAAAAAACATGTGTTTTGTAGCTTAGGCGTATAGCGTTCATTAAAAAAAAAAGATTGTTAGAATTATATCTGTTTTGGTGTTTAATTTCATTCCGAAATGTCTGCAAGCAAATTATTTGTTTTGGTAGCCGATCTTTATACGGGCTTCATAAAGCCACTTGTTTTGCGGATTTTCCGGGCCATCAATATTTTTTCAATATTTTTGCTTCATGCCTTTCCTATAAATGACAACATATACGACCCGAATGGCCGAGTCGGCAGTGACCCTGCCTACGAAGCCAAGGGTCCCGGGTTCGAGTCCCGGTGGGGGCAAATGTTTGTTTGATGGGAACGGATGTTTGTACCCTAGTCATGGTTGTTTATCTATGTAAGTATAATATTTATCTGTACAAGTATGTGTATCGTTGTCTAGTACCCAAGATACAGGGAATCCTAGTTTGGGGCTAGATCAATGTGTGTAAATAGTGTCCAAGGTATTATTATTATTATAAAAACCAGAAAAATCCGAGACAAAAAATAGTTTCAGTTAAATCTGGGTTGAGAATTCTAATCAGTATTTACAATAATCCTTTTCTCATAACAGAGCGTCAGACTCACCCAGGGTCAGACACTTCATTCGGATTCACCGCAACCGAATGAAGTGTCCTTCGGTCAACAAGTCCCAAGGTCCGAGGACGGGGCAGGTGGTGCCAAGTGGTCCACCGAGTGACTTGCACGCTTGAGGTTATACGAGTCACGCCTACGACGACGCGACGGTCGGACAACACGGAACGGGCCGGGCAGGGTCCGGATAATTGTTTTCGATATATGTGTCAGTTTGTTTTGGGTATAATAATTACTTCTATCTAATTAGAACGCTGGTAATACATGTATTACAATTATTTTTTATATGCTTTTCTGATTTTAAGAAAGAAAAGTCTAATTGATATTAGTCGGAGAATGGTGGGGAAAAAGTGGGGACTTTCTCCCAACATCATTCTTTGGCTGTACGTAACGGTGATCCGTCCTCTTGTCTGCTACGGAGCTGTGGTGTGGTGGACCAGGACCAAACTAACCACAATGGTAAGCAAACTCCAAAGCTTCCAAAGGCTGGCCTGCATGGCTATCACAGGTAGTATGAGAACTACTCCAACAGCAGCAATGGAGGCCATGCTGCGTCTTCCGCCACTCCAGCTGTATATTAAGCAGGAGGCGGCGTCATCTGCGGTGAGACTCAACACCTTAGGACATTGGAGGAAAAACAGGACCTCACACACCGCCATCCTAGGGGAAGTTTACAAAAAATTTCCCATCTCTATGGCTTGCAGTGACAGAATCCCTAAACAATTTGTTTTTGACAAAAAAATACAATATACAGTTACATGAAGACCATCGGGTTGAGGGGCTCGACGTTAAAGAGCTCAGAATTTTTACCGATGGTTCAAAAACTGAAGCAGGCACTGGTTCAGGCACCTTCTCGGAGGACCTAAACATCAAGATAGCCATTCCACTGGGTGCCCATAATACTGTCTTTCAAGCTGAATGCATGGGCATCATCTCGGCCGCTAATGCCATAGCATCAAGAAAGGTAAGAGATTCCTCCATTCGAATCCTCTCGGATAGCATGGCCGTCCTACAAGCCCTAAATAGCAACACTATTAACTCAGGGCTAATCTACGAGTGTCACAAACGACTAATGGAGGTATGTAAACATAATTGCGTAATCCTTCAATGGATAAAAGGACACAGCGGATCAAGAGGTAACGATGCAGCGGATGAGTTGGCGCGTAAAGGATCTAGCTTGACAGCGTATGGTCCCGAACCTATCATCCCTCTTCCCTTCAAGATGGTACGCTCATTTCTGAGAGAGTCGACCAGGAATGATCATGCCACTCTTTGGACAAACCATGAGGAGTGCAGGCAGGCCAAGCTGGCCTTGCCGTCCCCTAGCGCTAGGCTGGCTAAGACCTTGCTTCGACTTAGTAGGCCGCGCATGCGACTGGTAACTGCAGCACTTACTGGCCATGGTTTCTTTAATAAACATCTATATGTCCTAGGTGTTACCGACAGCCCCCTTTGCAGAGCCTGCTTGGAGGCAGACGAAACGGCTGCTCACGTCCTCATGGAGTGCACAGGAGTAGCGGACTACAGGGCTAAACACCTCGGTCAATCGAGGGACCTTCCAGGGATAGTCGGTAACGTAAAGGGCCTACTGGCGTTCCTGGAGGAGTTGGGTTGGCTCGAATGATGTCGCATTCCCACCCACACGCAAAATAGGCGCTTTAGTCGTCGAGTTGCGGAAACCAGCCCGTCATACAATTGACAATTGACAATTGGTCCAAATAACTTTGGAGTAAAGAAAAACACAACAAGGGCATGAAAGGTTACATAAGATTAAAACGGTTCTGGTGAAGGTAGCTTGGTATAGGATTGCCTCAAGTAGAACATTCCTAACACCATCCATTCTCGTTGACGTAATATCCGTTCCCGAAACTTGCCGTGTCAGCAAGGAACCCAATTAAAACTTTGTCAAAAGCCCGTATGAATAAAAAACCGTGTTAATTGACATCCTCCTTCCTCTTTAATGTTTGCGCATTTCAGACCGACGACGGACAAAAAGCAAAAATGCGTCGGATGTGAGCTGCGGGGCACTTTAAAAAGTTAATCATAATAGATTCACGGTATGCATCACGCGACAGTTGCGCGACAGGATGTTTGGGCGCACTCAAAAGAAGCTTTAAGGCGATACCTCGTCCGTGCAAAGGTCCCCGCTACTCCAGGCGGAAAGACCCGCAGTGTGAGAGGGACGGAATTGGGGAAAAAATTAAAAAACGTAGCGCTAAACCACAGAATAATTGTTTAAAAATAAACTACGCTATTTTGTTAAATATTTTTAAAGGAGATTTTGCTAACACATCTACATTTTAAACGCAGTTCCACAATGAAATTGGTTACTATTTCAGAATTACAGGAAAAAATAAAACTATTTAGAGGTGTTTTATTAATAAAATTCTATCGAGAAAATTTCATCCAATCGCGCTTTCCTTTAGTCAAAATCTTAATCAAATACTTAATAAACGTTAACCCAAAAATCAAATCTGTGACTTCATGGTGGAGTAAATGGATTCGAAAAAAAAACCCATTTTTTTTTTCGTAGCACCTTAATAAACAATAAGATAGAATAACAATGGGACTTACATACACATCAAGTAGAAGACTTATTGCATAATTTATGTACAGTATAGGGGCTTCCTAACATAAAGGTGATCGAAAATAAGGGGGGCTGCCACGTAAAATAGAGAATTTAATAACTGGCGTATGCCTCTATTATCTACACACGTATCATAAACATACGTAACAGCTGATCGTAACGTACAAAAACCGCAAGTTACGATCAGCATAATGTTAAACTACTTGGTAAAAACTCATTGCTTATCTGAAAAATTACACATTATGACCATAATGTGTAATTTTTCTACATATTATGACATTCATATTTCGAACGCCGACGCCCGCCTGCATACCGTCCATAGTTTGTCTGTAAAGTTGGTACTGAAATTCAAATTTCAAACGCCGACGCACGCCTGCGTGAAGATGGTACTACAGAACAAGCTAAACAACTGCAGAGCCACAATGCCGGTCAAACATGCGGTTCCTGAACACATCAAAGAGAGCTTATGATATGTGTGTAGATAAACTAGTGTATGTAACTGTACATAATAAGGCATTAAAACTCTCGAGTGATATTATTATGAAACTCGCCTTCGGCTCGTTTCATAAACCCACCCTCGAGTATTAATGCACTCCATTATGTAGCAGTCACATAAACTACTATTATGTGGTTGTTGAAATTTTGTTCACAATCATATTAAATAAAGTGCATAATAGCTGAACTTGTTACGTCAGTCGCTGAGCCAGGAGAATGCGAAAATTGTCTTTTTTATTTACTATCCAAAATCCTCTGGTTATTTCTATTTTAAACGAACAGTTTTAAATGTTGCCAATACCTATTTATTGACGCAAGAAGAATATCAACAAATATTATTGCGCAAGATAATATTTGTTTCTTATTACTTATAGTTGAAAAAATATCTAAAGGCCTAAAAATATATATCCTTGCCGCATCCACACTACATTTTGCGACAAATCTTAATAAAACAACTACTTATTGGAGGAATTCAGATCAATGAATTTATTTTTGCAAAATTCTCTCTGTCGGCTCAAATAATATATCACTTTTCTATTCGATGTGCCTTAGGACATCTTTTTCGAAAAAAAAATACGATTGAATTATCCAAATAATTCAAATGATACACCAGCAACGCACAAATAAAAGCCCGTTTATCATGGCTTCTTTCCCATATTGTTTGTCGGAGGAAACGGAAGTCATAATTCAGAAAATATGAAAACAAGAGAAAGGTTTTATGATTCTTTTTCCTGTCGCTTTCACTGAAGTCGAAGTTCATATTTGTTGATGATTCGTATTCGTAGGTTGTGGTTATTTACATGTTTGTCACGAGCGGCGAGCCAAGCCAAAAATGTGTGGAGTGGTTGCATCGTCACGTGTTGATTGGCAGACTTAACAGAGATCCCTGATCCTGAATCGAATTATCTGTGTGTAATTGTTCATTAAAGTTACTGGCAGTTTAATCCGCTTACATAGTCCATGCATTATTCGTTTTGGGGCTTTCTCATCCATCATCAATAGCCGCGTACTGGCCATGTACGCGCATTAGGTTGAGGCCGCCTCAGGCGTTTGCCGCAGCCCTGTCTGCCCCGCCCGCCCGCCAGGCTACGTTAGTGTAACTTTACGTTAGCTAAGTCATCTGCTTGGGGAAATACCGAGCCAGTTGTTAGTATGATCGTCATGACATCTATCGGAATGTCGATTTGTCGGCTCATATTACGGCATTCATCTTGCCTTAGTTCTTTATATTTTAACAGTTTTCGAGTACATCACCGGTCTTGAACCATGGCAAAAGTAGCCGCTAGCATACGCGGCATAATAGAACCGTTCTGACCGACCGCGGCAAACGTGCATTGAGCATCGACAAAAACTGACAACGTTTGGCTCGGGACGAATCACGCTCGCTCGCTTGCCTAGCGTTCGCAGGCAGCTACTGACCGACTGAGCATTAGCGCGCGCCATGCCCGCGTACGGTAGCTCGACCGGTCAGTACGTGGCTCAATGACCCAGTACTGCATGGCGATCCGGAAAATCTTTGGTAAACATTGCCCGGTTTTTACCAAGTCCGAGTCCGAGTTTGGTATTTTCCATAACATCAATGAATAAAAAATGTAAGAATAATAATAAAATTAAAAGAGACAAGGAAGACCTTCAAGCATTACGTAATTGATAGCCTAAGGGCAGTCCGCATTTCTTGTTGCCATTCTCCGACAGTTATGGGCGAGAGCTGGAGGCGAGACTTTGTCAAAGCGAGAAGAATATGAAATTAGCGTAATCAAATCATTCATACTTTATAAGAAAGACTAGATGCGTGTTAGTGGTTTGAATTCACAAAGACAGGGTAAGATGGATAAGCTAGTGAGGTTTCTTTTGACAGAACATTAACCTCTCTTATATAGGGTGTAGTTGATTCTTAAGCTGGTTAATTCTTCCTAGCTTTTTGAAAAATATATGCGTCTGGGTTTGCGCTGGCTCCTCATATTTTGTTGAAAATTTCTGATACTTTATTAGCAACATTAAATACTGATTGAATCTGTATGTACATCTCAACTTGAAAATCCGGCTTACTAAAATCAGAATCAAAATGTCTTCATAACTGTAGTTATTTACATATACTTACCAAACGTCATTACTCTAAATTAGCATGTGAGCAGGTACAATGGTTGGGCAATCCGTTCAAGTTGTCGCCTCACTCACTTAAAATACTCCTAGGGAGGACATACAAACAATTATAATTATAATTATTTTCATTGTTTTATTTAATTACTCTGATGTTTTTTGTCATAATTAATTTTGTGTGGTTTGTAATATGTTAATAACCAATATTTTTTTTTGTGTTTGTACCGAACAATGAATAAATGAATTATCTATCTATCTAACAAGCTGCGGCTCAATAAAGTGCCGCTCAAATGTCTTAAGGGGGGTACGAAAAAAAAATGGGGGTTTTTAGAATCCATTTACTCCACTGTGAAGTCATCTACAGATTTGTTTTTTTTTTAAATAAAGTTTATTGAATATTTAATTAACATTCTCACTGAAGGAAAATGCGATTGGATGATATTTTCTTGGTAGAATTCAATTACGAAAATACTTCTAAATTGTTTGTTTTTTCCTTAAATCCTAAAATCTTAACTAATTGCATTGCGGAATTGCATTGAAAATGTGGAATTTATGTATTCGTAAATTGTCCTTGAAAAGCTTTTTGACAAAATAGCTTAGTTTATTTTTAAACAGTTTGTATGTGGTTTGGTGCTACGTTATTTTAGTTTTAATTAGCGCATTGCTTGCGCTCTCTTTTTATTTCTTATGTGGAAGTAATTAACGCTGTCATTTACGTTTATATTCGTATTCTTTTTTTTATCACCTTCTTGTCAGTTACGGAGCGAGATACAGTGACAGCAAGCTTTGAGTGCCCGTCATAGTTGAGTTGTATATTGTGCATCCGAAGCACTCATCGAGGGCATGATCAAGCCATCAATATCCGTCGGAACCTCTTACATTCCACATCAGCGGCTCTAGCCGTCACGTTTGCCGCAGCCCGCAGTGACACAGACACGTCAATAGCCGTAGCCGTCAAACTGGATGGAGCTGGAAAGAACCACTCTTTTGTAAACCATCACCCTGTACAGCTAATGGTTTTTGACTGGCACTCGATGGAGCTTGAGTTTCAAAATTGAGTTGTATTTATACTGAGTTTTATTTATACTGAGTGTCATTTATGGGTTTAGTGACGTTGAGTCTAATAAAACTGTTTTTGTACTACTGTTGCTTTAAATGATGATTCAATTCTCAATTATTCTCGATGAGTTATTTTATTTTGTTGTTGTTGATTTTATTTGGAAACCTTCATAGCGCGACGATGGGTTAGGCCCCCGTAACACAATATGGAGTATTGAGTAACTGGCTCATCGTGAGGATAACGGTGCCTCTGCCAACTCGTATGGTAAATGCCCTGACGATATGTTTGTCTTGGGTTTGAGGAGTTTATAGATGATTTTTCCGAAATAATATTTTCTTTGTATTTTTTTTCCATTCGCGTTTTTTCCCCACGTTTTTTTTCTATTCATTTTTTTACTGGAAGTATAATTTTCTACACGCTTTGGTTTCTACTGTTTCTTTTTGCCAGACATATATTTTCCTAAACTTTTGTTTACGTCTCGCACACTGGAAATCAGCCAATAAACTAATCTATGAGTGACATAACCAGGAAATACTCCGAAGAGGAAATAACATTTATCTATATTAAAAATTTCACAATAAATGTCACCGGTCCAGCACCACACACACACCGACGCGCGAGGCATCGCTATTTTGAACCTAATGTCATGGTAATAAAATTCAAACCTATGACGGAAAAAGTATTTCGAGAAATACCATGGGAGGTGGGAGTTTAGTCTAAAATTTGGCTGACTTATTTCCTTGAGCTCATAACTTTCAAACCGATTTAAAAAAACATGAGAAGAATCCATTTCAGGGAAGCCTACTACCATTTACAGAAATCTACATCAAAATCCGTCCACCAGTTTGAGCGCCAGTGCCACATACAGATACGCTCACACACAGACAGACGCTTCAAACTTATTACGCGAAGGATGTTTTCGTCGTTCGGTAAAGGTCTATTCTCTAGCTCTGACAGGTATTCAGGACAGGAACTTGATTGAAATTTCAAAATGTCGGCTGTCAAACTTGGGTTGTATATTAAAAAAATTCAAAAAATTACAATCAAAATGTGCTTTCTAAAGTCTTCTAGATGGACAGACGCCTTCAGAAACAGATCATCAAGCTTCTGTTGCGACCAAGAAATTCTCAGAAGTTTACGGCTCAACAAAAATCTCCACCACTTGACTTACCACCACCCCGAAAACCCATAAACGAATAGTGCAAGTTTTCCCAGCCATGCCGTCAAATCCATGTTGACCACTTCACCCTTGTCTATGGTGTCACCCGTGCGTGACGTCACTCGTGTTCAGGGGAAGTTATAATGCTTCGTCTGGTGCTCGAAGCGTTGTCCAGAAACTAACGAGTCGAGTGGATGACGTGTGAGTCTGGTTTGCACAATGCAGGGATTATTAGGAGCACAGATTAATAATATGTGGTACCTACCGATAACATATTGAATTTCATTAGTTCCACTTTCTTGCGTAGTGGCGCTGCCCTCGCTGCGTGGCTGCAATCCAAGAGGTATATTAAATCTATATCGATAGTGCATGCATTGATCGTTAGAATTTGAAACGAATGATATAAAATTCTTTATTATTTATGTATTTTCTTTTTTATTTATCTTTTTTTATTACTAAATGGCTTTTAGTTAGTACAAGTAATGAGGAGTTCGTTGGCACTAATAGCAAATCCGCGAACTTCTGAGTTTATCGTCTCGGGGTAGGGCAAATAGTTTGTGAATAATGCTAGTCGCATTGCAATCACCAACACTTCAATGGTTCCATGAGATTGTGTTCAGTTCACCAAGCAACACAAATAGTTTCATTGCAACGCACACCAGAGGAGTGATACCTATTTAGGTCTCGACGCAACCATAAGGGGAGGAGAACAGAAATAGCAGGACCTCGACTCACCGTATGATAGTCAAAACCGTTTGTATCAACAACAACAACAAACTTACGTTTTTTTCTCGTTAGTTGGCCAACTTTCGACAGATAGTAAACTGTAGCATACTGCTTACTATATGACATGTTAGAGTCTGGCAAACGAAAGCGTGACCTGGAGTTTTCTTAAAAGTTTCAATATGGCAACAATATTATGCTGTCAAAGGCACGTCAAACGACAAAGTGATAGATAGTCACACTCCGTTTCGTTTAGAACAGAGGTTTAGAAAAACCTCTGTCTCTCTTTCTAGCTGTAACGCTTCCGTACAGCAGAAAGAGAGGCAAAGATCTTTTGAATAACTGAACGGAGTGATTTATGTTAGTGATACCGCATAGAGGTTTTATGAATTCTACCACGTTTTCTCAGGTCACGCTTTCGTTTCCAGACTTTAGTTGATAAACTAACGGTTAAAACCATTAAATACTAAACTCGTTTAAACTTAAATTGCAAACGAAACACTGCGGTAGCTTACGTAAAGACTAGAGGGGGCGAGCGCAGCAAAGCGATCAACTAACGCGTCAGTTTATCAACTAACGGTTTTGACTATCTTACGGTGACATTTATAACAATCTTGACGACCTCTGTGGCGCAGCGGTTGTGGCTCTGCCTACCATGCAAGAGGTCCCGGGTTCGAACCCCGGCTGGGGTGAAGTAAAAAAAAAGTTCTTGGATGTTTACATGTCTGTGACGTCGCTGTTTCTGGTTCCTTCGACACAGGGTTTCCTAGTGTGGGTCCGGAAGCAATGTAAGCGCCTATATGTAAATGTTTATGTTTTTATGTAACCTCAAAAAATCCAAAAACTGTAAACAAACAACTAACCTTCCCGTACAGACATCTGCGTGTGACACTGACAAGCAAAATGGCGGGAGACGCGGAGTCACTCGAACGGGTTTGTTCTCAGTGGTGAAAATAAATGGACTGTTCTCAGTGCGCCGCCGCCGCCGCAGCAAGGCTGTGATTGGTTAAAATGGGACGGTCCGCCGATAGTGTAGTGTTACTGTGCCAAATATGGATATACCTCGCGCCACGAATTAAGAGCGCTGGGCGACGTTTGACGGGAATTACTGCGTCTATGTAGTATTGGAAAGTGACTGCTGCGCATTCAATGCCGCCGCTCATAACGTGTGGCGCGACGTATACCTTGTTGTCAGGGGCCTGATTAAGAGGCTTTAGAAACATATATTAAAGCGTCACAATTTTTCCCTTACGGAGCGGCGGAGGCTGAGTTGCGCCCACGTTTTGCCATTGGCTGTCATTTGTACGATTTAAACTTTTGACTCTTAAGAAACAACAGTCCTAATTGACATACGTCACCTAGATATACTGAAGTGTTGGAGCGGAATCAAACTCACTTGTGAAGTCCTAACGTTTTATTAATTATCTCCTAAATTTCACAATATTCACTATAAACTCAAGACGTACTTGGCTCACGTCCGCACACTTCGACTGTTCGACACAGAATGCCCGAGCTTTTTTTTTTTTTGTTGGAGGGGAAAAAAATGGAATTACCCATGCCCAGGAGTCAGACCTCCCTGCTGTGTCCGGGTCCCCACATATTGAGCGGGCATCAGCTCGTGTGGTGTACGGACTAAAAATAACCCCTTGTGTTTACAGTTATCTGTCTAAGACTTTACTGTGAGCCATGGCCTCGGTATATGCTGAAGGCTTTCTACCTGCTAATTGCCCTTTTGGGCGATATATATGTGTATATGATATATATGGGAGGAGTTTGCCTGCTTACCCGATTTTACGAGCGGACATCAGCTCATAGTCAGCGGGCATGATAGCGGCATGTTAGGGGGCAGATAGCCCCCGCTACTAAGAGGTGGGAATGCCCGAGCTGTAAATAGGCTTTATATAGGTTCGGTCTTATTACTGATCGCATGATCGGTGAGCGATGAGTCATGCCTGAAATGACTAAGCGAGATGTTTAAATATCGTACTGCCATTTAGTAATGCCGGTACGATATTTATAACATTAATTAATAAACGACTCAAGCCAATGGTAAAAAGATAAAATAATTAATGTGACCCACGTGATTCAAAGCTAAGGCCCTACAACTAACTTTTAAGGGTGATCATGGTTTGTGGTCTAACAGAAGATACTATCGTTGGGGACCTAAAATTATATTTAAAAACGTTTAACTGTTGCCATTTAGTAATGCCGGTACGATATTTATAACATTAATTAATAAACGACTCAAGCCAATGGTAAAAAGATAACATAATTAATTTATTTTATTTATTTATTTATTTGTATATTAACGAAACAAACAGTTAGCAAAATTACTTACGAAAAAGTTAAAGTTATGGTGTTAAAAAAAACCTACAGTTTCGATGAATTACTAGTTTGAATTTTACATAAAAAATGCACAAAACAAATTAATCAACCTACTTACATAATTTCACCATCACTATTTAAAATTTTAGTGGCACTTTGCTTAAAAACATTAAGAGACATATTAAAAAGATCTAAATCAGAAAAGCTTTCATTATAAACTTTAGAGGTTCTACGGACAAACGAATTACCAGTATAGTTAGTACTACTTGAAGGAACAACTAATAGGTGTTTTCTATTTCTAAGACGAGGGTTAGGCACACGAAATCCCACACTTTGTAATAAGACTGGACAGTCGGTAACATTATTTACAATTTTATATAGAGTTAAGGCATCTGTCACCTTGCGACGTATCTCAAGTGAAGGTATATTATAATTAATGTGACCAACGTGATTCAAAGCTAAGGCCCTACAACTAACTTTTAAGGGTGATCATGGTTTGTGGTCTAACAGAAGATACTATCGTTGGGGACCTAAAATTATATTTAAAAACGTTTAACTGTTGCCATTTAGTAATGCCGGTACGATATTTATAACATTAATTAATAAACGACTCAAGCCAATGGTAAAAAGATAAAATAATTAATGTGACCAACGTGATTCAAAGCTAAGGCCCTACAACTAACTTTTAAGGGTGATCATGGTTTGTGGTCTAACAGAAGATACTATCGTTGGGGACCTAAAATTATATTTAAAAACGTTTAACTGTTTACCAGATTGAGAAAAAAAACTAACAAAAAAAAAAACAAACTTAATCCCAAATTAACTTAATGTTCACCAAAATTTTACAGCCTATTTTCTACTAAACTTTATGGGGTCGCGGAGGCTCCGCTGCGTTTCGCTTCTGCTCCAGGTTGTATTGCAGAGTTGTGACCTAACAAACCTGCAAACAAAACTTTAGTATTCGGTCAGGAAGTGATCGAGCCCTTCAAAATATAGTTCTTGAAGATCGTGATTATGAACCTTATAGCATGTTAATAAAATTCAAAACCTATAAAGGGATTTTGAGCTGAGCGGCAACCAATACGTTTCTGTAAAACTGCATGGGGGCGCAAAATTTGGTGAACGTTTAACCTCTTGAATACCATCGGCGTTAGATAACGCCACTTTTCCGTTATATGTTTTAAATGTTATTACCATGGCAAAAGTTTCAAATTTGCGACCCGTCACAACTACTGTTCGATTCCAAATCGATATTCGATCGATGGTTTCTGAACGGTCATTTTAATTTGACGTTAGCTGTCCATCTGGCAGTTTTGACAACTGACAGACGAAAGCCCTCGCAATGTAAACGCGTTTTGATTAGGGTGTTGAAATTAAATCGCAGGGCATCTGGAATGTATTCGGGATTCCCTCAGGATTGTTAATATAGCTGAGTGTGCCGTTGTCTCTCGAACCAGATAAAGTTCGGATTTTCGTGCCCGATTTGTATTTACCAGTAGAAACATAACCTGTGCTGGACACTGTGCTCACCAAGCTGGTCCGCCAGTCATACCTGGTTGGCTGAAGAACCTGTCTACCAAGAAGAGCCTAGGGTGCACCCGGGCCTTGCAGAGAGACAGGAGGTTGACGGGACCGAAGCACAGACCAGGTTAGATCTACCCCACATGACTTCAGCTCGGTGAATCGCCGACGTTCAACACTTCTTGGCACCTGATCGTCACGCTACCTCGTAGCTCATGCGCCCCTACGAGGTCATTATGTGCTGAGAAGCCTAAACATTTTGGTAGCTAGAGCGTGGCTTCCTGAGATTTGCAGCCGTCAAGGGCTCCAGGAAGGCATGATTTGGGATTATCAATCTGTAGGTATAGGCGGTTAGGTAACTTGGTTGTTGTTCCTATATCCACATAGATTGGTAGTATTGTAAGCTATAGGTCTATTGCTGGTAGTAGACAGACAGATATTGAATTGAAATTTGCATTGAATTACCAGTTAGTCAATCTATTAGTGGTCTAGTAATGCTATTGAATGAATGTTTTGGTTAACATAGGTAGTTACATCTATTGATAGAAGGCTATTACATTGTTTTCAGTTTATAGCAATTTATAACTTGAACTAATATTGACTATCTGTGTGTGTTATAATGATAAAGGGAAACTAAATTGTTATTTACAGAATTTATATAGATATAAAACTCGGTTCCTATTGTTTAAGGAAAACAACATTGTTTAAGTTATAGTTTAGGGTTCCCTCGTTTGGGTTATAAACTGGATCGTCCAATAAAATTGAGTTACTGCAAATTGTGAGTAAGTATCGTTCCGATCATGTCGTTATCTGAAATCCAGAAGGGTGTTTCTAAGGAACTCAGATGGTTTTCCTCCGCACACGGTCTGATAGACCGTTTAGATAGGCATGATGTGGTATTGGAGCGGTCTATGGACGTTAAGGAACGTTACAATAGGGTGCTCGAATTGTCCGCGCAGGCAGAATCAGTTGATGGTTGTGCACCTGACAGGCTGTCACGGTTGATAGGGGATGTCGACCAATGTATGGAGATGGCAGCTGCTATCACGCAGAAGACTGCGGACATACGTAGACAGCGCGCGTCCAGCCATGATGGTGACATTGAAGCACCTCTGCCGCATCAGGGATCGGGGTCCAGGTTACCTGCCATAACTATGCCTTTACGGCGTACTGCTATACTTTGACGGCGTGTCCGGTGAATGGATGAGCTTCATCAATCTGTTCGACAGTTTGGTGCACATGCGATCGGACATTACCAAGTCTGTCAAGATGGCTCAGCTGGTGGCAGCATTGAGGGGTGAGCCTAGGGAGCTGGTCGCTCATTTGACAGTTACGGAGGGTAACTATGAGACGGCCAGGCAATTGTTGGTCAGACGTTACCACAACAAACGGAGGTTGGCCGATGCCCAACTGAACCGTTTGTTTAGCATCCCGGTTGTGAACAAGGTCGGGGCCATACAGACGGAGGTTTTGAACCCATTGTTGTCCGTCACCAAGGCTCTAGAGAATCTTGGACTTCCGGTTGGTGAATGGTCGTACTTACTGTTGTACATTGTACTTTCCCGCCTACCCGCTGACGTGCAGACTCGTTTCGAACAGTCTCACGGGAGGTCGGCCGAGGACCTGCCCGCCTTCTCCGACTTGGTCGGATTTTTGGAAGAGTAGGCTCGACGGGCAGAGAATTTGGGGTTGACGGTCACCCATCCTTCGGAGCCACAGAGAGCTGCCGGGAGCGCTGTGAGTAGGGGCCCTCCGACGAGGAAGGACCGCACCAACCGGCAGTCATATGGGACTGTGAGTGCATTGAACGCACATGGTGAGACCTGCCCATGTTGTAGGCAGATTGGCCATGCTGTGGCCAATTGCAATAAGTTCGGGGAACTTATGGTTCAGGGATGGCGCCGGATGGCCAAGCAGCGGAGCTGGTGTTTCCTGTGCCTCGGGCCACACATGGCTAGGGACTGCACGCGCACACAAATGTGCGAATATTGTGGTGGGGCCCACAACAATCTGTTGTGCATGAACCGGTCCGGCCAACAGCCACCACAGGGCCGTACCCAGGGTGACACGGCATGGGGCCCTGAGAATTTGTTTGCGACTCGGAGCGCAACTCAGGGGCCAACGTCCCCACGTGCACAGGGCAGTACTAGGGTGCAGGGCCGCACTCAGGATCATTACATGGGGGGCCCTGAGTTTTCGGTTGCGACTCAGCATCCGACTCAGCGGGACATTGGGTGTGTTGAGCAGGCCGTAACGGGCGGGTGGCATGGGACACCTTCGAGCTATGCGGGTGCGGTTCGGACGCCGCCTCAGTTGTCGCCCCGCTCGTCGCCTCGTCCTCGTCGGTCAGATGTGATGTCCCCCCCGCTCATGGAGCGGCCACGGTTGAATTCACGCCCACCCCTCTTTACGGGGCGTCGTAGGGTGGCAATGAAACCGGCGCGTGGGCCATTTGTACAATGGGACCCTCTGGCGTATAGCTGCATACCTGATCGGTTACAGGCAGATTGGGGCCCCGGGGGCCCTCGCTAGGAATTTGCGGCCCAACAATTTGTTGCCCCCCAACCGGAGACGGTGGTGTTACCGATCGCCTCTGTGCTTGTTTGGGATTTGGCGGGCAACCCAACATACGTTCGCGCCCTATTAGAATCTGGAGCTCAGGGCTGCATTGTATCGAATGATTTAGCAAAATGGTTGGGCCTCAAGGTAAATAGGTATAATAAATCAATACGGGGCGTGGGGAATGTTACGGTTACGAATGTAGTTGGTCAATCGGTGATCACGTTCTCTCCACGTTATGACATTTTGACAAAAACATCCGTGCAAGCTTTAGTAATGACGCATGTCATGGGCAGACACCCCTTGGTGGGTGGTGATGTCGATGGAGCATAGGATGTCAAGGGACGCCGTATTTAAACAAAAATACGTCGATTTCATGAGGGAGTATGAGTCGTTAGGACACATGTCGGTATCGGGTGTGGACTGGAGATCTGAGGATCATTGTTTCCTTCCACACCATGCCATCCTGCGAACCCCTACCGGCAAGATTCGAGTTGTTTTTGATGGGTCAGCACCTACCTCGAACGGGATGTCCCTGAATCAGTGTCTACATTCGGGACCCAAGTTGAGTCGTGATATTTCGGATATTCTCACGAGCTTTCGGAGACACGCGTTGCCCGAGCACCCCTTCGAGGGAGTGAAATTGTATCGGTTGTCAAGGTATCAGATGTTGCAGCAGTTTACTCAGAATTTCTGGAAGCGTTGGTCGCTCGAGTATCTGCATATCTTACAACAGCGCCTTAAGTGGACTGACAAAACTAGCCCCCCTAGTGTTGGTGACCTCGTTCTGGTTAAGGATGCTAACCTACCGCCACTACGTTGGCGCAGGGGGCGCATTGTTAACTTGTTCCCTGGCAAGGACGGGACCCCCCGGTCTGCAGAGGTTCTAGTAGGAGGCTCGGTTCTAAAACGAGCGGTAGCAACGTTGTCTCGGCTGCCCGTAGATTAGGGGACAGGTGGGTGCCTGTCCGGGTGGGTGATTGTTCGATTCCAAATCGATATTCGATCGATGGTTTCTGAACGGTCATTTTAATTTGACGTTAGCTGTCAATCTGGCAGTTTTGACAACTGACAGACGAAAGCCCTCGCAATGTAAACGCGTTTTGATTAGGGTGTTGAAATTAAATCGCAGGGCATCTGGAATGTATTCGGGATTCCCTCAGGATTGTTAATATAGCTGAGTGTGCCGTTGTCTCTCGAACCAGATTAAGATCGGATTTTCGTGCCCGATTTGTATTTACCAGTAGAAACATAACCTGTGCTGGACACTGTGCTCACCAAGCTGGCCCGCCAGTCATACCTGGTTGGCTGAAGAACCTGTCTACCAAGAAGAGCCTAGGGTGCACCCGGGCCTTGCAGAAAGACAGGAGGTTGACGGGACCGAAGCACAGACCAGGTTAGATCTACCCCACAGAACTTCAGCTCGGTGAATCGCCGAAGTTCATCACTTCTTGGCACCTGATCGTCACGCTACCTCGTAGCTCATGGGCCTCTACGAGGTCATTAGGTGCTGAGAAGCCTGAACAACTACCCTCGGTTTTTGAGAGGTTAAGATATTTGAAAGTCAAAATATATATTGGTTAAATAATATTTGTTGCCTTATTTGAATAATAATCTAGGTGTCAATTAGGTCTGACAGTCTATTTCGTTCGTTTGACAGCCTATGGAGATATGAAAGGTTTCTCAAGATGTTGTAAGGCGTCAATCACCATAATGAACAGAGAGGTCAGAGCTAAAAGATTTTTGGCTCGGTTTAACCTCTGGACGCCGAAGAGATGGCACTTTAAGTACTGAGGGGTGTTATTCGTGCGTGGTTGAAAATCACACAAAGACACATTTTTGTAATGATTTTCACCATAATTCTCAATATCTCTATGAAAAATACTGAATTGTTAGGTTATTTGTATAACATGTAGAAAATAAACTATCTTGCAAAATAAAATTGGTGGTGGGTCCAGAAATTGATCGATATTCTTGGCACTCTCACAAAAGTTATGCAATAAATTTAAAGCGAAACTTCATAAGTCTATGCCCCATTAATCGTGCTATCCAATAATAGTTTTGTTTTAATATTTATAACCTAACTAATGCATGATCTTGTTGAAAAGGTGCGTCCGCGCGTAAACAGAAGTTTTGGTGGAGTTTGATGGTACCCTTAAAACACCCTCTAAATCGATACCAAATAAGATTGATCTAAGATTCCGTCACCCCATTGATTCGAGCTCTTACGTAACGGAGAAGAACATGTGCTATTTTCCCATTTTCCAACAAAAATAATAGTTCATTGGTGTCGCAGCTTATGGAAAAAATAAATCACCAAAATGGCAGATTGGCGAAATTATTATGTTTCTTTTTATGTGCCTTGTGTACAAGATTTTATATCGATTGGTATTATGAATGGTACTGATCAGGTAAGTTTTTAATATATGTGAATGCAGTGTTTTATTGTGAATTCTTCTTAAAACAGACTTATTTGGAAAACGTCATTTATGGTAAAAAAATGGTGGCTTAAGTGCATAATTTTTTGTTAAACTTATATTACGCTGAATCTACTTGTACAAATAAGCTTCGCAGGGCATAATATTTTGTGGAACCCTCGTTACCCTAACTTCCTGCGTGATCGCTTCGAATTTCTTTGTTCCAGCAGGCCTCGGAGAACTCATATGGCGTCTACGCTCAAAGCTCCAGATCGCTCCACTGCAGCCTACTAGCACGGGTTCAGAATGCGAGCCGTACGACTGTGGAATGAGCTTCCTTGCACTATCAGGGACAGTTGATCTCTAAATATATTCAAAAACCGGTCAAAGAAGCACTATCTCTCCCTTTCCAGTTAGATATATAAATGTCACCATAAGATTGTCAAAACCGTTAGTTGATGAACTAACGTTTTTTTTCTCGTCGTTTGGTCAACTATCGACAGATAGTAAACTGTAGCGTACTGCTTACTATATGACGCGTTAGTTGATAAACTAACGTTTAAAACCGCTAAATAGTAAACTGGTTTAAACTTGAATTGCAAACGAAATACCAGGGCAAACACTGCGGCAGCTTAGGTGAAGACTAGAGGGGGCGAGCGCAGCGAAGCCCCCTAATAGTTTTCGTGTTAGGTTGACATGTAAGAACAAAAGAAATGTAAATTCTAAACCCTATCGGTCTGGTTTACTATCTGTCGATAGTTGATCAACTAACGCGTTAGTTTATCAACTAACTGTTTTGACTATCTTACGGTGACATATATATATATTGGTATGAATTACTGTATTATACGGTTTATATATAATGTTACGTTGTATTGTAATTGTGTACATATGCAGTCTATTTTTAGAAATTTGGATTATCAGTATAATATTGTTTGTAGTATATGTTACTCGAAGAACTTAACATCCTGCTCAACCATCACCTTTCCTACCCATCATGGTTTGCTGGAAAAAATCTCTGTTTAGAGAAAAGCTCGCCTTTGTACATGTTTTTTATATTATAAGTTATCTGTTTGTCTGTTTTGTGTAGTACAATAAAGAAATTACGAAAAGAAAAATTCCACCAAAATTTGAGGTGTAGTTGCTGAAATTCACTTTACTACGCCTAACAATCACCCTTCCATTAGCAACATTATTTGTTTCCTTCGCACAGACAAACTGTTGGTACATAATCTAGTTTCGAGCATTAGTGTAGACAATAGATTAGGACTCTACGTGTGTGACTTGAAAACGTACGAGAAACAACGGCGACAAATTAGGGAACATTCCCACTGGATTGTGCTAGAATTTGTTATCTTACCAAAAATCTTTCAACATAATACATAATGTGTAAAAAGGAGCTCCGTGGTCTAATGGGTTTCACGCTTGCTTCTCACACAGGAGATGCGGGTTCAATTCCTGACCATGTACCAATGAGATAATTGATTTACCTGACGTACATTATACGGACGTTCTAACGGTGATGGAAAACATCGTGAGGAAACCATTGGATTTCCTGGAACCATTGAATTTCCCAAAGTGGGCACAATTGTGCCTCTGCCACCTCGTACGGGAAAAGGCGTGACGCTATGTTATAATATGTACGTATTCATAGGTTGGCCAAACTAAAGTGGGCCTTTTTATATGTTTATCTACACACGTATCATAAACCCTCTTTACTGCGTACAAAAACCGCACGTTACGATCAGCATAATGTTAAAATACTTGGTAAAAACTCATTTCTTATCTGAAAAATTACACATTATGACCATAATGTGTAATTTTTCTGCATATTATGACATTCAAATTTCGAACGCCGATGCCCGCCTGCGGCATGTTGGTACTACAGAACAAGCTAAACAACAGCAGAGCCACAATGCCGGTCAAACATGCGGTTCCTGAACACATCAAAGAGAGCTTATGATATGTGTGTAGATAAACTAGTGTATGTAACTGTACATAATTAGGCATTAAAACTCTCGAGTGATATTATTATGAAACTCGCCTTCGGCTTGTTTTTGTGTGTTAAATAGATGTCGAAAATTTGTTTGTAAAAATTATACCTTTAAAAATCATAACTCTTTAACTTAAAATAATTTCTTAGACAAAGATGACGGTAAATTGTCTGTAATTCTAAGTAAAAAAAATTTGGACCACCAAAGTTGGACCAACCAGTATATATGGTCCTGCGATTTTGGACCACCGAGGTCGGAGTAATAGTCCCGCGTTTTCCAAAATCAAAGTTTTGGGCTGATGCTATGCGCGTAATGCGCTATTACCTGACAGATGGCTATCCCAGACCATTTACTATAAAGTTTTTTAATGAGCACATTAGAATGCGTGAGGACTGGCTTACATTATCATTAGGTTATGGTATCTCCGACATAGGTAAACCCGGTAAACCATATAGGGATTTTCCACCGTACAGCTATTTACCACAAATGTTTATGTTCCATTGCGACTATTTATAAAGAATATTTGCGGTGAATAGACCAGCAGACAGATTAGCTAATTCAAATTGCAAAGCATGATGTAGTTCTGTTTTTTTATGGCAACAAATATTATGATCACCAAAATATTTTTTTCCTACCCAAAATAGATGAATGAACACCAAAAGTTGCAAAAAATATCAGGGCAAAATACTGCGGTAGCTTAGGTGAAGGGTAAAGGGGGCGAGCGAAGCGAAGCCCTTAAACTTAAGTGCACAAAACATAAAAAGAAGTTTGGTGATCACTTATCCAATCACAATTTGGTGGACATTTATCAATTCTGGCAGTCATTTAGAATTTATTGGTAGTAAAATAGGTGCGGTTTTGGTAATCGTTTAAAAATAAGCCGTTTTTTATTATGATGTATGAACAAGTTATAGTAGTGATCCAAATTCGTAACTTCGAAAAACATGTGCTCACTGCGCACCACGCGAAAATCTGAGTATTTTCACGTTTTGCTCTAAAGTCGAAACCGAACGAAAATTGCAACTTGATATTCTAGAAATTAAATAAAATTTGCAACAATTGAATTCTATTTGCAACTCCATAAACATTATAGGAATTAAACTATGGACCTTCAAATACAGTCCATTTTCTCCAAAATATGTTAATTTTAAGTTTTGCTAATATTTGGATCCGCAATCCAAATATTAGCAAATAGTCCTATGCCAAAAGTCATTAAAATACTTGTAGTATAAATGTACTATGTTTTAGTTTCATTTAAAAACAAAACAAACTCTGTAGGACTTATATCTCGCTCCAAGTCTCGAAACAACGAGGAAGATAAAATGGATAATTGAAGAATTGAGACAGAGCCGCTCAAAAAAGCTGCTGGTCTAGTGGTTTGACACTTGCTTCTCACACAGGAGATACGGGTTAGCATTCGAGGGTGACCATGTACCAACGAGATAAGTACAAGTACATTTACGTATGTTCTAACGGTGACAGAAAACATTGTGAGAAAATCATCAATGTATAAAGCTGCGGTGATGTGCTTGCCCTGTGATATGTAAAATGGAGTATTAAATAAATGGCTAAACTCGGGCACAAATGTGCTTCTCCCACACCATATGGGAAAGACGTGACTCTATGCTATGTTATGTTATGATTTAGAAAACCTTTTGAATACCTATCATATGGATGTAAAGTACCGTTTTTCGACAAACTGAATTCATTCATTTTGAAGTTTATTTCCACGCTTAATTGCAATTATATGAACTTTACAGCGATTCAGCTTTGGGAATTTGAATATGGTGCATTTTCTCCGAAATTTGCCGGTTTTTGTTTTGCTATAATAAACTAAAACTTTTCGAAAGTATATACTACTTCATTCCATACAAATCAGCAGGACCAAATGTCATAATCCCAGCAATTTTTCAACAAAGGAACAGCGCATCTCTACTCTGCGCACTTAAAAAACCAAACTCATACTGAAATATCACGAGACGCTGAACAGACTGGGTGAGAATAATAAAGTCAAACTGCAATGGGTAAAGGGTCAGGAAACTGCGAGGCGGACAAACTAGCCAAAGCAGAGGCAAGAAAGATGGTAGCCCACCTCCCTTGTTGCTCCTATCAGCAGAAGCAATGAGGAAGAGACTCAAAGCAGCCACAGCTGCGCATTATAATGAAGTATGGGCGAGCAGCGAAAACTGCAAAAATACCAAAATATTTCTTAATAGAACATATCCATAAATCTACAAACTACTTAATGAGACTGCCACGTAGTAAAATAAAAATATGAACTGGCCTTATGATGTGGCAGAACTGAGTTCCCTTTACATTATTATTTATAACCTATCTATTTAGGCAACTCGCTTAGGATTTAGGGGGGTGGACTATAGCCGTGTAAATTTTTGATAAATTAATGATCCGTTACACATTCAAGATACAGAAAAATAATGAAGGTTAAAGTCCTAAAATAATCAGAGTAACTATAAAAAATGCTATACCTAAAATGACTCCGAAAAATGTTAATATGTGGTCACGTCTTTACTATTTCGGCTTGCAGACGAATATTTGCATATATTTTTCACACGTCGTCGGTCGGTCGGTGGATAGACTTCTCTACATCGATGTGTGTTACCCTAGTTAGGGTGGCAACACTGTTTAATGGAAAACAAACATTGTCTCCTTGTGGCAACACAGCGAACTTACGTATGTAGGCTGCCGAGTTGTTTCTGCATACAAAAACATACACATTTATTGTAGTGAAGAAACATACTAACATTCATATGCATACGAACATATAGTCATGTTTTTCGCAGAAGAGGAGTTGTTATGAATCACTTACTTTAACTTTATAGCCTGCTTTTTTAGAAAGGACAATAAGGCTTTACCTATGTGTTATTCAAAAACTCGAAACTCGAATCATTTATCACAAGTTGGCAAAAATAATGCACTTTTACAAGTCTAACACTTAATTCTCCTGTACTTACACGGTCTGGTTTATAATCTGTCGATAGTTGATCAACTAACGCGTCAGTTTATCAACTCAATTTAGTTTATTCAATTCTTGGTCCTTTCTTGTTTTTAGTATATATTAATGATTTACCTTACCTTGTTAAAGCAAAACATGGGTTAGTATTGTTTGCCGATGATACTTCTTTGATATTTAAAGTTAAAAGACAGCAATCAAATTATGACGAGGTAAACAATGCTATCTCTAGTATAGTGAACTGGTTTACTGTTAACAATTTATTACTTAATGAAAAGAAAACTAAATGTATTAAATTCGTGTTACCCAATGTGAACCCGGTAACTACAGACATATTTATAAAAGGACAGAGACTGGACCTTGTGCAGTCGACTGTCTTTTTGGGCATTACTTTAGACGCCAAACTACAATGGGATCCTCATATAAATAAATTGTCGAACAGACTGAGTTCGGCAGCGTTCGCAGTTAAAAAAATTAGAGCTCTTACCGACGTAGACACCGCTAGACTAGTCTACTTTAGTTACTTTCATAGTCTAATGACCTATGGTATTTTATTGTGGGGTCACGCTGCGAATGCTAATAGTATATTTATTCTGCAGAAACGGGCTGTTCGTGCAATTTATAGATTAGGGCCTAGAGTGTCACTGAGGGAAAAGTTTAAAGAAATCAATATTCTGACATTTGTGTGTCAATATATCTATGACAATCTTGTGTATGTAAAAAGAAATATAACTAATTTTCAGAAGTACAGTGATATGCACAATTTTAATACTAGAAATAAAGACAAGTTGGTTGCTTATGTAAGCCGGCTACATAAAATTAGTAATTCTTTTAAAGGCAATTGTATACGCTATTACAATAAGGTCCCTACTGATATTAAAAACTTACCTTTAGACAAGTTTAAAATAATAATAAAACAGAAATTGTATAAAAAAGGTTACTACAGGATATCTGATTACTTAGAGGACAGATGTCCATGGGAATAGATTGTTTGAGTAACAGGCTGTTTCGATATATAATTAGCATTCATTTTGTAATTTGACAATATTTTATTTAAAAAAGGAAACGCAAAAGATGCGACGACTGTGGAGTTTCTTCGGTGAGCTCTTCTCCACAGATTCCGCCATTGGGTTAGTGAACTCACCCAAAAAAATGTAATGACGGATCTAAGTGATGTAACAACATCCTATGGAAATAAATGATTTTTGATTATGATTTTGATTTTGAACGGTTTTGACTATCTTACGGTGACATATACAAGCCTACAGAAAGGTGTAGTCATATTTCAGGAGTTTGTTAGTTAGGGACATAATTCCGAGCGACTTGCACTATTTAAATTTCAATTTGGCGCCTGATTTGTATGGAGAAGTGAAAAATAAAGTTGTTCTGATCAACTCGGTTCCATAGTGAAAGTTGTTCAGAATGATGTCTCAAACAACCCCCTAATTAGTTATACCCTATATTTGATGAATCTTAGCAAAACAGTCACAACTGTCAAAATGGAAGCCAAAAATCAGACTTCACCGAAGTTCTGCAGATAATTCTTATAGTCAATAGAGATGCTTCAGTGAAGATATTTATCTCATCGAATAATAATTTCAACAAAAAATACTAATTTAAAATAACTTGAAAGGAACGTGTTTCCAAAACACCTTTAGAGGAACTGACGTAATCTGCGTTGTCTTGTCAGTAAGGGACCGAGCGTCAGTCTTTCTTCCATTTTATAAGCGAAGAAAGGAGAAGGAGATTGACGTATCTGTGGGCACGGCAGTGCCCCCGCCAAGACGCGCAAGCGAAGTGCAAGGGCACTACATGGCACTACCTACCTTTTCTCGAAGCGCTTCGTCGATTTTTCGAACCCTTACAACTTGGGTTTGGATTATAGCAACAACATTTTTGGGATATGGTGTTTGGGCTTAATAGCATAGCTCTTATACCTTAGATTTTTTTGATATATAAAATACCCCGATTTCGTCAATGACTCACCGATGATCATCGAAATTCTTAGGTACTTCCTCAAGTCCTAGAAAGTTGAAATTAGGTAGGAAAGCTAGTATTAGTATACAAACAACAAAAACATTGTAAAACTTGGAATTTTTAGCCTAGCCCCCGCATCGGCTAAGGGCCCCGCATACCGATATGGTTAATCCGCCCCTGGTGATAGCAATAGAAAGTAGTTCAGTAGTAAAATAAAGTAAATAGATGAGCTATTGTCGAGCCATTGTCACAACGGTTTTCCCGGAAGACTTTACTTCAGTGTTTGTAGACCATTAGACGTCTTGTTAATGTTACAATATTTATACTTGACGAGCTGCCTCCAGCCGGTGGTGGCAGAGGAATGTATACAGTGTGTAACAGAAATGTGAAGTCATATTTTAGGAGCTTGTTAGCTAGGAACCTAATTTCGAACAACATTTAACTATGAAACCGATTTGATCCTTTAATTTTCAATATCTTCAGATATTTTCATGGAAAAGTCTGCGCTGATCAACTCGGTTTCATAATGAAAAATGTTTAGAATGATGTCCCGAACAAACACTTAAATATGACTACATCTTTCTGTTACAGTCATAAAACAGTCACGATTGTCAAAATGGAAGCGAAGTTCGCCGTAGTTCTGATAATTCTTATATTCAATAGATATGCTTGTTGGGACACGACAGGCACTTTCGAATTGCTTCGTTTGACATGTTGTGGAAACTTTATTTTCAGCTGAGAGAGAAAACATAAAATTTCACAGTAAACCTACCTTCTACTGACCACAATTACTACCAACAATCTTGAAGCCAAGAAAATAAAACCGGTCAAGTGCGAGTAGGACGTCGGACCCGCACACGAACACGACCCGTACACGGAAAAACGTAAAACGATAGTCTTTGAAACGAGTAGATATACCTTTTGAATTTTTAACAAAAAATATTAAATGTCAGGCAGGACTACATTCAAGGCCGTACATCGAAACATTGAAAAAGAGTTTTGTGCCTGTAGCATGCATGTTAACGAAACTCTTTGCCCATTGAAACTGGAAGTGGATAGAAATTGAGTAAGTTATTTACAGAAATAAAATAAAATATGCATAACTATATAAATTCAAACTATTTTTATTTTACAGAAAGGAGCTATTTAAAACGCACAGACTCCTTAAGAAAGCTTTTTAAAGTAATTGACAAACTAACTGTATTTAGTCAATTTATTTTCGAAAATATAATGCATGTACGCAAGAACCCTACAATATTTTCCAAATTCAGCGAAAACTGTAATTTTATTTGTACATTTAACTGTAGCAGATCGCTACTGACTGCAACATTTGTGCAAAGTATGTAATACCAATTGCCACGTTCACTCTGATTTGGAAAGCAGACTAATAAACAAGTCTATGTAATTATGTGTTTAAAACTACATTCGGCCACCAACACCAGCGGTAGACCCCTTCATTTGCCTAGCCTTGCTTTGGCAGGTCTAAAGGATCTGAAGAACAGGCAGTAAGAAGAATACCATCATGAATACCATCATCTTCATCATCCACTGAAGAAACATTATGAAGAAAACTTGAAGCGTAAGGTACCTGAAGAATTAATGTGAAATCAAGCTACGATGCGAAAAATGAAGACAGCGACCATTTTCCATGCTTTTAAGAAAGTGTTCACAACAAAGAAATACTCTCGAGAATTGTTCGATTGAGACCAGGTTATCCCGGCTCGAAGAGGTAAAGCGTTAACCCGGCCACAAGACGTATCGAGTGTATTTTTTTCTAAGCATTTCAGGTTTATTTTCTAAATATATTTTACATCCTCGCAACACGCCCTTTAGGTGTACATGTTACATAATACGGTTTGTCTTGGTTTTTATCACGCTTTTATTAGCTTCACCTGTATGTTTGTTTGTTTTTACGTAACCGACTCCTTTGGACTTGATTTTGACTTACTTTAAACGGACAGATTCAATTCAAACTTTGTACACTTATCAAGAATCAGCGACAATGTAATAATTTCATAAGTTTATCTCATTATCCTGATTAGGATCGCCAGGATTAATTAATTTCTCGTATTTGGGGGATTGACAAAACAGTCTACTTGCTTTCCGGCTCGCGCACTCGAGCTAAAAATGAAAAATAAATATATAGTTTAAAAAAACTAAAAAACTCGCTTTTAAAGCACTTCGAAATAAAAAGTTAAAAATATTTTTTAATATAACCTTAAAACAATAATGAATAAAAAATACTATTATTATTGTGAAACAAAAAATGTCGGGCGCTTTGTTCCATATCTTTCGTACATCAAGCGCCCGACGCTTTTTGTTTCACAATAATAATAGTATTTATTATTCATTATTGTTTTAAGGTTATAATAAAAATTATTTTTAACTTTTTAGTTCGAAGTGCTTTAAAAGCGTGTTTTATAGTTTTTTTAAACTATATTTTTCTACTGATTTGCCCCAATCCCCCGCCCCCCCCCCCAACTATATAAACTATACATTTCTCACAAATTTTCCTATAACATTCAGGTGAAGATCTACATTAGGTATTTTTTAAATGTTAGGTTTAGTAGTATCGGAGATAAGATGGTGGGGAATAATCGTTTTTTGAATTTTCTACTAAGAATTTAAGGTTTATTTTAAAAATGTGTTTGAGATCCTCGCAACAAGCCCTTTCAGGATACATGTTACTTACGGTTTGTCGTGTTTTTTCTGATTTGCCCCCAATTGTACTATAACTATTTAAACTATACATTTCTCATATTTTTTCGAATAATATTCAGATGAAGACCAGTATTTTTTTAATGTTATGGTAAGCAGTTTTGGAGTGGGGAATGGTCTTATTTTGTCTATTTTCTTAAATATTTTTTTTCCAAGCATTTCAAGTTTATACAAAATATATTAAAATATTCTCCGTAATATAAAAATATTTTCAGTATCTCCGAATAACGTACTTTTATTATCGTAAATTGTAAAATCAATACAATTTTGAAAAAAATACAAGAAAATAATATCTAATAAATATATATGGGGGGGGGGGGCAAATTAGAGGGTACATTATTATTTAGTAAAACTGAAATGATTAAGTCTCAAAAATACTTTTTTAGTAATCTTGAAATTATTAAGCTAAAAATAAATATTTATGTAAATATGCATAATAGACAATCCCCCCCCCCACCTCTCCGAATCTACTGAATAAAAAAAGGTAATATAGGTCTTTATAAGTATAACAGGAAAAATCATGAGAAATGTATGGTATTAAACTTACCACATACAAACTTATAAATGCACCTGGTTTCACACATGGAGTATGAAAGCAGCCGCACCATTAACTTTGTAAATTACATTTTGCTCTCTAAAACAAAGCTAAATTAAAGATGCATGCCCCCCATGCAAGAAAATGCAAAACCATTGTGCGGTGGTACGGAAACCTTCGTGCTCGAGTCCGATTTTCACGAGACCGTTTATTATTTTATTGATTTTCAACAACAGTTACGAATTGAAAGTAACTTGAAGCGGAACGTGTTTTCAAAACACCCTTACGAGAAAGTGTCTAACTCTGCGTTGTCAGTATGGCACATAGAAATGTATCAGTCTCAGATTCCTTTTCAACCCTGAAAAAATAGAAGGAGATCGACGAATAGTTCTGTCCCTTACTGCTGATAACGTCACTTCCGCTTCAGGGCCATTTTCGCTGTCAACTGTCGGTTTGAACCCGTGATTTTAGACCATGAATTTTATTATGGTCGTGGTCTTTCAACAAGGTATGCGTGAAAATGAAAGCAACAATATAGTCAATTCGTGTTTCATTTTGGGTCAAAAAGTACGGCTGGGCGGTTGCTCACGCTCACATAGAGGGGTTCTACGAAACGGCCAAGCTAAATAAAGTCAAGGATATATATTTCGCATCAGGATTACCATGGCTCACAGTTAAATCGACTATCCATAACTGTAAACACAAAGGGGTTGTTTTTAGTCCGTATACCACTCGAGCTGATGCCCGCTCAATATGTGGGGACCCGGACATAGCAGGGAGGTCTGACTCCTGGGCATGGGTAATTACATTTTTTTCCCCTCAAACAAAAAAAAAAAAAAAGATCGGGCATTCTGTGTCGAACAGTCGAAGTGTGCGGACGTGAGCCAAGTACGTCTTGAGTTTATAGAGAATAATGTGAAATTTAGGAGATAATTAATAAAACGTTAGGACTTCACAAGTGAGTTTGATTCCGCTCCAACACTTCAGTGTATCTAGGTGACGTATGTCAATTAGGACTGTTGTTTCTTAAGAGTCAAAAGTTTAAATCGTACAAATGACAGCCAATGGTACCAACAGGAGGGTTACCACAATCTTTTTCCGATTCAAATTAGGTTCAAAACAAGAACATCACCATGGCAACCATTTCCATTCTAATTCGCCATAATGGGCTTTATTTACCTAATACCAAGACTTGTTTTAAGACGGTCACGGTAATTTTGCGGATCAAATTGGATACCTAATTTGAAACGGCTTAAGACGTTGTGGTAACCCTTGATTCCTGCTCTGTGCCCCGATATGTGGGGACCCGGATATAGCAGGGAGGTCTGACTCGTGGGCATGGGTAATTCCATTTTTTTCCCCTCCTACAAAAAAAAAAACGCATCAGGTTATTGACCGACTGGGCGAGGCGACGAAGCGTCTTCCTTTAAGGATTGGGCAAAAATGCTTTGACCAGATGTGTGTCGGGGTGTTATCATCTACAGGCCGCGTTTCTCAACTGATTCTCGTGAATTTTTGTGAGCAGGTTTGATATATAAATAGGTTTTTATCTACACACGTATCATAAACCCTTTATCTTTATCTTTACTGCGTTCAAAAACCGCACGTTACGATCAGCATTATGTTAAACTACTTGGAAAAACTCGTTTCGTATCTGGAAAACTACACATAATGGTCATTATGTGTAGTTTTTCTACATATAATGACATTCAAATTTCGAACGCCGACGCCCACCCGCGTGCCGTCCCTAGTTTGTCTGTGAAGTTGGTACTGACATTCAAATTTCGAACGCCGACGCCCGTCTGCGTGAAGTTGGTAAAGAACTAGCTAAACAATTGCAGAACCACAATGCCGGTCAAACATGCGGTTCCTGAACACATCAAAGAGAGCTTATGATATGTGTGTAGATAAACTAGTGTATGTAACTGTACATAATTAGGCATTAAAACTCTCGAGTGATATTATTATGAAACGAGCCGTGTTTTAATGCCCTCCATTATGCAGCAGTCACATAAACTACTATTTTGTCGATTTAAGGATGTGGAGGTTTAAAAATTTCAAAAAACCGCTATAGTCCGAACAGCTTGACGGATTTGAACAAATTAGGTGGAGTTGAATTTATAGAAACCGTGAGAGTACAGAGAGGCTTTATAATTCAGAGAAAAATCGATAGGCTGGGTTTAAGATCGCATAATATGGTTTACAAAGTTATTGGTGCGGCTACTTCATTCTCCATGCACGTTACCAGGTGCATTTGTAATGGTACATAAGAGTCAGTACATTTGATACTTCATTTTTGCGTGACAGAGGGCTAGCCCATCGCCGCGCTGTATTGTTACACACATTGAATACAAGAGACGGTTCATTTAAAGTTTGGGGTTTTGAGTAGCTCAGGGTAAGTTAGCAAAAAACAATGAGCCGAGCGCGTGGGTTGGTTCGAGGAAGAGTTCAGGTCAGGTTTTTTGTCGCATTCCTGCGAAATGTGTAGGGATCAGAGCCGATTTGGCTGCGCGCTGAATAAATTATGAATAACTAAATAATGGAAGGTTATTATGGAACGATACGGAGAAAGCTATTATGTTGACTGCAAATATACAATTGCGTTTGTTTGGTACGATGTGGCGAGTTTGACATCACGGGTTTGAATATCATTCTAGTGATCTTTGTCTAAGACGCTAGCGGTCGGGAAGGCTTAATTAATCGCAACAAGCTTTTATGGTCAGCGATCAATAGATTTTGTGTATCGGCAATACCAAATTACTTGAGTGATAACCTACGGATGATCATAGTGAATATGCGTACACAAAGTTTGTAGAACGGCGGATCTGCATGGCATGTTTGATTGAAATTAGACCCTGTGTAGTTAGAGATTAGAAGCTTTCGCTTGGGCTGCGTGTGTTCGCAAAGGACGCCATTTTTTTTCAGACATGTGGGGTCTATAAATACGAGAGCGTGGGAAGGGAAGGTATTCAGTCTCTGCGTCAAGCTGCTGTGACACTGGTCTTTCAGTAATTCTAAACAGTTTCGGTCTGCCGTTTTACGCGTCTGAACCGGACGGATTGTGATTGCGTGTTACAGTGGATTTTCGTGAGTGTCTGAAGCGCCAAGCTATACCTCGGTTCCTATCCTTTAAATCAACCTACCCCAAATTCCAAAACTATCCTTGGGTCGTTAGATAAGAACTTGTAGGTAATTGATCTGAGTCTGAGTCTGGGCTTGAAGCGACCCTAAATTCCTTTTTCCTTCACCATAGGGTTCCTGGATTGGCTCTTAGGATATTCGCGGGCTAATCCTCTCCTCATTCCTTTCGAGTAGCGAGTTTTGAAATTCCCACACACACAGTCATTAAACATACAAGCACATTCAAATCAAACTCGAGTGGTGTCGATAATGGACGTGGTATAACACTAGGATTTTAGACTAGGCTAGACAGGAGTTTAGTTGCGGCTAAACCTAGGTTGGCAGGGCATAGGGAGACTGTTTGATCGATGAGGTTCCGCGGATGGAAATAACAAATTCAGAACAAAGTTTAAACGTTGTGAACACAGATAACCTATCCTGTTGATATTTTTGACATTTGAGTGTTGTCGGGGACGCGCGAAGAGATCAAATTACAGTCTAAAGTTCATTGTTTAGGACCGGGTAGATTGTTTTGCTTTGCCTTGGATCGGTTTGGATTCAAGTTGCATCTTTAAATTAAATGTAAATTCCGCTGGAGGTCTAATGTGTAGGCTGAGTCGAATATTCATGATTGGGCTCGATCGAGGAAGTGCTGCGGTCAGCGAGATATATAGATCGGTATTTACCGGAGTATGTACCTCGCTATGGTGTGGGTTAGATCTCCAAAAGCGCTAATGACAACGTTTCGATAACATCCAGCTCAAATTGCGCAGAGTTGAAGGTTTCAAAACGTTACGGACCTTTTGAGGTAACCGCTAGTTCAAACCCATTTCGGAAAATCAAATCGCAATTGTGTAAACCGGTCTATTCGGATCGTTATTGCCGTGAACTAATTATATAATTGGAACCACCACAAGCCGCTACTAGCGAGCACATGAAATATCATTGAAGTAGGGTAACATTGGGGGTTCTGCATCACAAATTCGCGCCGCTCGCTTCGCTCGCTCCGCTCGGTTTGTGCTGCAAAACCCCACAATGTTATCCTACCCTGCAGGTTTTAAACGGCAACCTGTTTATTCTGAAGTGTGTCTAATTCATACTGCACCTCTTTTCTATTGACTGATGACGACCTGAGCTACAAAATCTTATTGTATGCTATGCAGTTAACAATTAGTCTGCTTGACAGACATAAAATAATGAAAATTGTGTCCACTAAGTGATCAATAATTTTCATTTCAAGATATAAAAAATAGCAGCAAAACCTTCGCGTTTCGAGAGATGTCTTTACTTGATACGTGGTACGTGGTACGTGGCACTTGTTGCGACATCTCTCTCAACACTTAGGTTGGTCTGGTATGTGGCATATGGTACTTGGCACTTGGTATGTGGTACTTGTTCCCTTGCGGTTATGTCTAAAGCTGCTTTCGGGTTGCCCAAACCCTAATCACCTCAAGAGACAAATTTGCATGGTTGACAATGGGACATGTATAAGAGCAGTAGTAAATCGGGCCAATTTAACTAAAGCATCTCACACAGAACCAGTCTAACTGTAGTTTATCTTACACTTCTTATATACTAAAAGAATGAAAAACTTTGATAGCGCGATGTAGGACTTGATTCATTTTATACTGGAGAATTAAAGTTTTAAACCTGAATCCATATTATGATGACCCTTGGAACTCTGATGACAAGGTTGTGACGTATTTCATTCACACTGCATTTGTTTACTTAGAGATGTCGTAGCCATATCGTCGATTTGGCCATATCACAATATGGTCAGAAATGGCTTGACCATATCATGAAATGGGTTGCCATATCATGATATGACCTGTTTTAATGAAAACATGTCTTTTTAAAAGCATTGTTATTCAGCACTGCATGATGTTTTTTTTGTGTTATACATGTCAAACTAACACGAAGACTATTCGAGGGCTTCGCTGCGCTCACTCCCTCTAGTCTTCACCTAAGCTACCGCAGTGTGTGCCCTAAAAGATTTAATCGATTTATGATATTTCACGTTTGGCCATATCGTGATATGGCCAATTCGATGATATGCCTACGACAGAGATATTCCTTATAAGTGTTCCATGTCATAATCATAACAAACTTATGCATATAAGGAGCTATCACGAATAAGGAAGGCGCTATGCGCTTTATACAGGGTGTTGATTTGTAAAGTTACGCCGAGCTCAGAGGTGGTTAAATACATGATACTAAAGCAAAAATAAATTTTTTTTTTCAGTAAAAATTAAATTAATATTTTTTTGATTTTACAAATATTAAAAAAACATAGAAATGTCGTCCAAAAAGTGTTGCACTGGGTGGATTGAGGTTCAGGGCGCGGGGAAGAGTCTATTAGCACTCGGGCGCGGTGACTGGGGGGGGTGTATCCACACTTTTAGGTAATTTCAGGAAAATTTTCAGATGGTAAACTATCGGCTCTGAGTCGGGTGTAACTTTACAAATCAACACCCTGTATGAATCCATTGCATTGAGAGCTCAACATAATTCAGTTATCCTAAACAATTGTCTCAAAAACCATGCTCTTAAAAACCCTGCTTACATTGAAATTTTCACTGCTTGTTTAGAGTGGACGATATTTTTAATGATGCCAATAAACCCATCAATGTATTTAAAGGTACATCTCATAACCATTTAAAAATTATGTTTCTAATTACACACTTGTCCTTATCCAGTACAACCATTGACCAAATTCAGTCAGCTAAGGCAGCGTTCATACAATGATTGTTAATAGTTGGAAACAAAATTGATAATAAGTACTTGAAATATACTAAGTATAAGGTTCAAAATCCTATGCCATTAGATTTTTTTAATTTTTTTTATTACACCGGTTAACAGTATTTTTTCCATTGAAAGTTCGATGTTGATGCACCTTTATAAATCAAAGCTTATAAATATTGATGCAACTAGATGAAAGCCGCTTTTCTAATACTTGCGTCGATATCTTCGAGTGAGCTCGTGTTTTGTGAATTAGTGCTGCTGAAGAACTGAAGACATAAGTATGTAAGTTTGATTTTTTATCACTTATGGATCCCGCACTTGGATACCTTGTGTCATGGGAACCAGAAACAGCGATAATACAAACATGTTAATCTCTAAGACCTAGGAAGGTTTTTTTGTCCCAACGGAATTAGAATCCGAAACCTCTAGCATGGTAGGCAGACGTACAACCGCTGCGCCACCGAGACCGTTTTTTTTTTTTTTTTTTTTTTTTTTTTTCATTCTATTAATATTTTAGGTGGTCCAGCCCATTTGATTCTGACGTAGACGAGGAGATCAGGAGCGAAGTTCAGAAGAAAAAACCTGCTGCGAAGGCGAAAAAAACTTCAACCCCTAAAGCGAAAAAAGCGGCGGCAATCCCAACACCAGCACTAACTGATGCCGGTTCTGAGTCGGATGAGGAGCCCATTCCTTGTGCTCAGCCCAAGAAACGGAAGAGAATTGCTACCTTCCCAGATTCCGAGGTAAGCTTTAATATTATTTTATTTAAACAACCATTTCTCATGTTTTAAACTAAATGTAGCATCTTGTTTGAATAATATTTTATGCTCGTCTATTTTAATTTTTTAATCATTATTTACTTTTATCTGTAGCACAAACATGTAAACATTCAAGATCTGATGTTTGTTTTTTATTTAGTTATCCAGCCGGGATTCGAATCCGCGATCCCTCGCATGGTAGGCAGACGCACAACTTCTGCACCGCAAGCCCCGCCCCTAATTTTATTTGTAATTACTTTGATTAACTTTTGATTAAAGATATACCAAAAATGTTTCGTAAAAACAATTTCCTCTTATCTTAATCCAACTTAACTCACAGTTTTAAAATAATTGCTAATAATAATTGATTGACATGCATATTTTACTAGTGAAATTACATTGACAATGTAAAATATATTTTTTTTAAATAATAGCGAATGCCTATTTCACATCTTTACAGGATGAGCTAGAGCCGATTCGTGCATCAGCGCTCAAGAACTTTCTTTCACGTCGCACCGGCTCGGGGTGTTCATTCCAGTCCGATCCTTCACGTCGAGGCGAATATTATGTGGAGCTACGGGTGTACAACAGCCGTGAGTTAGAGGGAAGCAAGTTAGGAGATCGGGACAGATGTAAATTGGCTTTGATACATATGAAAACGAATGTAAATGGAGATGCTCCCCTATGGCATTCGATTTCAAAAGTAGTTACTGATAGTAAGGAGCAATTCAAGGGAGTAAGACCAGTCATTTATCCTTTGAATATTATGTAATGCAAAGCTGTCGATATCCGAATATCGCAAGCGTAAGAATCAGCCTCCGTCTGTCATTTATCCTTTGTTTTTTTAAATCTTAATATTTTTAGCAACTTATTAACATAAAAATTCATGTAATCAATACAAGTCATTGTTATAATTTTTTCATCGTTCACATAATTTGATATTTTACTAATCTTTTACAACAGCAGTATTTGATTAAATAGATAATTCTCTTACCTACAGATAAAAATGGTTTATTGTCAAGAATGTCAAGCATATGTCTCACGATTATCTTCTCACAAGAAAAGTAGCATTCACAAATCTAACTGTTTGATACGAACTGAGTTAAGCAATGTTAAAATAATAGCAACAGCGTTTAGAAATAGAATAATCAGTTATAGAGTCAATCCTGAAAAAGAATATCTTGTACCTGTTTTTTTTTGTCAGATAACTATTCTACCGTTAGTAATCTTATAAGCACCCTTCTAAGAAAACATCGATCGTTAAAAGTAAACATAGAACTTTTTATTACATATAATCTACCTAAAGATAACACTCAATCTTTAAAATCATTTAACACAAAATATACCATGGTATTGCAAAGTACTGATATTTCCGTTTTATACCATGATTTATCAAACCTTTTGCTAATGAAGTGCTTAGAGTTTGAACACGCAGAGTCGGGGTGGACTATAGAGTCAGTAAGTCATTTGGAGATAAACATTGCGAAATTTAGTCCGTTGAAAGCAGGATCGTACATACCACTTCCGAAAAGTATTCAAAACACAAAGTCTTGTCTAAATATAAAAAATAATGATGAGTACTGTTTTTTGTGGAGCATTGTAGCACATTTATATCCTGCAAAAAATAATCCCAATAGACTTTCATCTTACCCTCATTTCTCTAACTTTTTAACACTTCAGGAATGTCATTTCCCCCCAGCTTTAAATGTATTAAATGGTTTGAAAGACATAATACGGGAGTGAGTGTCAATATTTATGGATTAGATGAACATGGTAGTATAACAGGTCCTCTATACAAAACTTTGCGAAGACGTGTTGAGCATGTGAATTTGTTATTTATCAGTTGTAAATCGAAAAATCATTTCTGTTTAATTAAAGATATGGGAAAGCTCTTACACAACCAACTCACGAAACACAAATCACGAATTCATCTTTGTGATGAATGCTTCATGTACTTTAGTACAGAAGAGAAGTTAGCAAGTCATAATTGTGCAGGGATACAGACTGTTCTTCCTGAGGAAGGCAGCAAAACAGGTTTTTCAAATTATGAAAGAACACAAAGGATTCCAATAGTGATATATGGTGACTTCGAGAGTTTACTCCGCGAGTATTCAGATAAACATAAATCCACTCATGTAGAGAATGTGCAGGTACACGAAGCAACTTGTTTCGGTTATTTCATTTGTTGTAAGTCTAATCCAGAGTTAAATGATTATGTTTCCTACAGGGGTTCCAACTGTTCTCAAAAGTTTTGTGAGTCAATTTGCAAGGATTTGCTTCGTTTACATAAAATATTATCTGTACAAAGAGAAATGACTCCCTTAACAGAAGAAGAAAAATTAAGAGTGGAAAATACAACTAACTGTCATATATGTAAAAAATCATTTTCTCTCGAAGATACAAAAGTTCTAGATCATGATCACTTTACTGGGAAATTTAGAGGACCTGCACACAATTCATGCAATTTAAATTGTAAGACTTGTCCATTCATTCCAATAATTTTCCATAACCTTTCTGGTTACGATTGTCATCTATTTATTGTAGAGCTATCTAAAATATGTGGTCGCATTAAACTATTACCAAAAAACAAAGAAAAATATATTTCCTTTACAAAGTTTATCCCACTTGACAGACAACATACTGCTCAGCTGAAATTTGTTGATTCTTTAAATTTTTTGGATTCAAGTTTAGATAATCTCATTAAAACACTTGAAACCGAAGACTTCATTAACTTAAAGTCATTTTATGAAGATGAAAAGATGTTTAATTTAGCTCGGAGAAAAGGTGTCTTTTGCTATGACTATGTAGATTCGTGGGATAGATATAATGAGACCACATTACCAGACAGAAACAAATTTTATAACAAACTCACTTCTGAGATTATTACCAATGATGATTATAATCATGCTATGAATGTTTGGGAAACATTTGGAATGAAAACTCTTGGAGACTATACAGATTTTTACTTGAAATGTGATGTTTTATTACTTTCTGACGTATTTGAAAAATTTAGATTTATGAGTCTTAATCATTACAATCTAGACCCTTGTCACTATGTTTCTTCACCATCTTTAAGTTGGGATGCTATGCAGCTTTATACAGGTGTTGAGTTAGACTTAATATCAGATGTTGAAATCTATCAAATGTTTGAAAAAGGTATCAGAGGGGGTTTAGCTCAATGCTCACGACGGTATGCAAAAGCGAATAATAAATATTTATCCGATTATAAACCTAACATATCTTCAAATTATTTAATGTATTTTGACTGTGTTAATTTATATGGATATGTGATGATGTCAAAATTACCCACCGGAAATTTTAGATTTTTAAAAGAAAATGAATTGATCAATTTTAATGTCATGACGATAAGTTCTCATAGTGATACAGGTTTCATTCTTGAAGTAGATTTACATTATCCTTCTGAAATTCATGACAATCATGCAGATCTACCGTTTGCTGCAGAACAATTAAAGGTTCCATTTCCCCTTGGTAAAAATATAAAATTAGTATCCAATTTATTTGATAAATATAAGTATGTGATTCATTATGTACATTTACAAAAATGCTTAGAACATGGCTTACAATTACTTAAAATTCATAGAGTTCTTTCATTTGATCAAAGAGCATTTTTAGAACCTTATATAACTCTCAATACAACTCTAAGACAAAACGCAAAGTCTGAATTCGAAAAAAATTTTTTCAAGAAACAAAATAACTCAATTTTTGGTAAGACTATAGAGAATAAGAGAAAGCAGGTAGATGTGAAACTGATAAACATTTGGTCTGATTCATCAAATAAAACAAACAAATATATTGGTGCTGAAAAATATATAAGCGCTCCTAATTTTAAAAATTTGACCATTATTTCAAAAGATTTGGTAGTCATACAGATGGAGCCCTCAAAAGTCATTCTGGATAAACCAATTTATGTAGGTTTTAGTATATTAGATCTAGCAAAAACACATTTATATAATTTTCATTACTCAGTAATGAAAAAAATTTATGACAAGAACATCCAACTATGTTACACAGATACAGATAGCCTTCTGTATCTTATAAATACAGAGGATATTTATGAAGACATGAAAAAACATATTAAATATTTTGATACTAGTAATTTTAAGTGTGACAATGTGTACAATATGCCATGTTTAAATAAACAAATTCCAGGATATTTTAAAGATGAGATGAGTGGGGATGTTATTTCAGAATTTGTGGGCTTAAGAGCCAAGTTGTATTGTATAGAGACAAATAAAAACTGTTCAGTTAAGAAAGCCAAGGGTGTGAAAAAATGTGTTGTAAAAAAATTGGATATTAATAAATATAAGGATGCTTTATTTAAAAACATAGAATTTAAAGATTCAATGTATTTTATACGATCTAAAAATCACTGTGTCTATACACAAAAAGTAAATAAGGTTGTTTTAAATGCAAATGATGATAAAAGACAGATATTAAATGGAAGTTTTAAAACATTGCCCTGGGGACATTATTCCACTATATTTTAAGAAATAACCTGCTGTTGTAAATTAATTAAAAAAAATAAACAAAATTTAACCATGTTATATCTAAAGTGGAATCATCACTTTAGATATAATGTTGTTAAATTTTGCGGTTTAACTTTGTAAAAATAACCAAATGAGGTTTTATGTATTTGTAGTTAATATAATTTGCTCCATGTACTGTTGATATTTACTCGCTTATTCCAATAAAATAATATTGTTTAACCTTATTGTTTGTATCATTTATTGAAACCCTCCAGTTCCTTAACAATGTAGAGCTTGTCTTATCTCAAATGACGCACCACCTCATTTCTCATACAAGCAGATGGAGTTTAAAGTGGAGAGGCATGTCATTTGAGCTGAGACAAGCTCTACTTTGTAAATTTTTATCTACTGAAGTTTTTATCTATCCTAGTTAAAATCTCATTAAATAAATTAAACACAAACTTTTAAATATCAATTTATTCACATTTACATTTACATGGGATATATTTATTAGATAAAATAGTATGAAGTCATCGTATACTAGAATAAGGTGAGATAGCTAACATAAATAACAAAAACTACTTATTGATATTAATTATCACTATTATCACATATTTTTTTTGAAATTTTTCTAATTAAATTCTCAGTCTCTTCGAGTACATCCTCATATAAATTTTTTACCACATATTGCACAACAACATTTCTATTCTTATTTCGTTCGTCTAGTGCCTCGATTTCAATTTTTATAACACATGATCCCGAAGCATTTTCTTTTTTAATAAAGGAAGCATCATTCAGTTTCCTTTTTTTAGGGGCAATGGTTTTTTCCTTCTTCTTGGATTCCAACCATGCTATCCTCCTATTTTCAGCTTTATCTAGCCAAGCGTTTACATCTTGACCTTCACCCCCAACACCGAACTCATCAATCAAACTAGGGTCCACAGCTGGGGGGCTAACATTGTAGTAGTTGAAGACAGAGTTCTCCGACATTTCTGAAACAACATTCACATGTTTTTTAAAACTTACTGCAGCAATGATTTGAAGTATAATATTATTTTTAAACAGACATGTAAAATAGGTACTCACTTGTAAATAATAAAGTTGCTTGAATAGTTTATTAGATCCTTGAGACTGGAAGTAATCCCTCAGAGCTCTAAGACACTTAGATGTGCACACTGATTAGGTTAAATATACACTGATATAAAATAAACTGCTTGTGATGAGTATAGACTGAGCGAGGGGAAGGGAGGGTTGTTTAGGTTTTGTTAATATAAAAGGAGATCTGCTGACGTAAGTAAAGATGAAACTTAAAACGGATACATTTTCTAGGAATTTCAGAAACTAATCAAACTTTTATAAGTATTCAATAACATAATAATATACATACATACATACATACATACATATGCTTGAACCTTTTCACCTAAGAGGGGTAGGCATAGACTAAAGATCTTCATTTGCTATGATCCTGGTATACTATATGAAATCTATTCTTATGCAAACAATAAATACACATGCTATTTAATGTATTAATAGCTCATTATGTCATCAGAAACTAAAATGAAGTTAATCAAACAACCCGTTTCTTTAAATATTTGTGAAATAAAAGTTGATAAAAATACTAACACTTTTAGACATAGCATTCTTTTACCAAATTCCATTCGCTGCATAATATGCGGGCCATCGAATTGTGGAAAAACAAATGTAATGATAAGTTTGTTATTAAATGAAAATGGGTTAAAATTTCATAACATTTATCTTTATTCGAAAACAGCTTTCCAGCCAAAATATCTATTTTTAGAGGAAGTGATAAGATACATTCCAGAAATTAAATTGTTCCTGTTCCAAGATGAAAAAAATGTTATTCCACCCCACGATGCTTTGACAAAATCAATATTTATTTTTGATGATGTAGTCTGTGAAAATCAGAGTGATATACGTAATTATTTTTCCATGGGTCGACATAAAAAAATTGATTGTTTTTATTTATCGCAAACTTACTCAAAAATACCTAAGCAGTTGATTCGAGATAATGCTAATTTATTAGTTATCTTCAAACAAGATGATGTAAATTTAAAACATATTTATGATGAGCATGTCAATTCTGATATGAGTTGGCATAGATTTAAATCAATGGCTACTGATATATGGAAAGAAAAATACGCATGTTTAATAATTAACAAAGATTGTGAGCTAGATAAGGGAAGGTACAGGAAATATTTTGATATATTTATTAAATTAGAATAAAAGGATTATATATTACTGTCATTAGAAAAAAAATACCACTATAGTGCAAGCTATAAGAACGAACAGAAGTGTACAATTATTAGTACTTTAAAATGGATGTAGATATAAAAAAACAAATAATAAAATCAGTAAGGAATATTAAAAATAAATTAAAAATACTGAAAGAGGAAGAAGATATTTCAGAACGTAAACAACGTAAGATATTAAAACCCATTACTGATCCGTTAGAGTCGATAGTCTCGATACATAAAAACGAAGAGAATAAAAACAATCAAATGGAAGCTTCCAATGAGAATAATGATGATTACTTTAGCTCATGTACAAGTGACACTAGTATGCATACTGAAGATGAATTAGATGATAGTATTTTCCATGATGAAAGGAATAAAAACATTACTTATGGTATAAGAAACGAAGGAGGCAAAGTACTAATAGGAAACGTTCCCATCGTAATAAAGAAAACTGAAGATAGTTCAGTGTTTAGTATTAAAGATAAAAGCTATGTCATTACTCCAGGTCTATCAGAGTTGTTGTTTGAAAATAAACCTAAGATAGATTTGATCACAGAACAAGATAGGTTACTATATAAAGATATTTTAATTGCTACTAATGCACATAGAAGAGGATTTATTCCATCAGGACAAATACAAGGTAATTCAGGAATAAAATATTCAAAAATAATTAAGCCTTTATTTCTTGAAACTGAAACAAAAAAAGTACAACAAGGTGGTAGTTTACCAATATTAAAAAAATATAAATCAAATACTGATTTAGTATACTGGGACAATCCTAATGAACTTATTGATAGGTTAAAACTTTTAGTTGCCTCAAAGAGTGCAGGAAATACCAATCATGATAATGAAATAATTTCTATAATAGAGGAATTAAAAGAAGCAGGTATTATTAGAGAATAAATAGAGCGTAAACTTTTTCATTAAACTAGTTTATTACTGACGGGCTAGCGATGAACATCGATAAGTTTGGACATCATGTATTTAAACGACAGAAAATGGATAGACACTCAGATTATCAAAACTCAAAACTCAAAACGTTTATTCTGTAAATAGGCCACAAGGGCACTTTCACATGTCATTTCATTTCATTTTTTACAGAACATTTGGTATTATTATCATATTATCAGAAAAAAAAAAAAAAGTACTTAATTATTGTTTCTGAGAGATGTAAAGAGTCTCATGTCAAAATAAAATAATTAAAATATAAATAACAGAGATGTATAGTCTCTTTAGTCAATAATACAATGATAATAGGAGATGTAAATGGTCCCCACAGTCAAGAGTTGTATAATTAAATTAATCTTTGGAGGTGTAAAAGGCCTCCAAGTGTCCAGTAAAAGAAACTATGGCAGTGAGGTCGCTCACAATTAATTAGAACAATTCAGTCCCAAGCATTTTTATCGTCTATGTACTCTTTAATACTGTAGTAAGCTTTAGAAATAAGCCTTTGCTTGATGTATTTCTTGAACTTATTAATTGATAGATCTGTCAAAGTGCTTGGGAGTTTATTGTAAAATCTTACACAATTACCCTTGAACGAGTTTTTTATTTTATGGAGCCGAGTAGTGGGCACTGCAAGTTTGTCCTTGTTTCTAGTATTAAAGTTATGTATATCACAGTTTCTTCGAAAGTTAACAATGTTCTTATGGACATACATAATATTCTCGTAAATATATTGACTATGGACTGTCAATATATTTACTTCTTTAAACTTATTTCTAAGAGAATCTTTATTATTCATTTTATAAATTTTATAAATCGCACGAACAGCCCGCTTCTGCAGCACAAAAATAGTATTTATGTCAGCAGCACTGCCCCAGAGCAGAATACCGTAGGACATAATACTATGAAAATAACTAAAATAAACTAATCTGGCTGTTTTTAAATCTGTCAAGTGACGGATTTTCCTGCATGCAAAAGCTGCAGAGCTCAGTCTGTTCGATAGCTTATCAATATGTGGACCCCATTGGAGTTTGGAATCCAACGTTATACCTAGAAACACTGTGCTGGTTACCAATTCCAATTCCTCATTTTTAATTGTTATACATGTCTGATTATTTTTAACGTTAGTAGTAAGAAACTTAACACATTTAGTCTTTTTCTCATTTAATAGCAAATTATTAACATTAAACCAATTTACCACTCTTGATATGGTATTGTTCACGTGATCATCAGTAGCGTGTTGGTTTCGCTTTGTTTTAAAAATAAGTGAGGTGTCATCAGCAAACAGTACCATATCATGACAGTCCCTTCCTAGATAGGGTAAGTCGTTTATATAGATGAGGAATAGGAAGGGTCCCAATATTGAGCCCTGTGGCACGCCCAAAGAAACCAATGATCCTGGTGATCGTTCTCCGTTTACGTCTACCCTTTGTATTCTTCCGTTCAGATAAGATTTTAACAAATTCAATGACGTGTCTCTAACTCCATAATGATGTAATTTCCTGATCAATGTTTCATGACAAACGCAATCAAAAGCCTTAGATAAGTCACAAAAAATGCCTAGGGCATCTTGTGACTCTTCCCAGGCATCAAAAATACTTTCAATGAACTGAATTCCGGCATCTGTTGTTGAACGACCGCGAGTGAATCCAAACTGTTTGTTATGCATTAGCTTATTTGATTCAAAATGATGTAATAGCTGTGATAAGATTAATTTCTCAAAAATTTTACTAAATGTTGGTAGTATTGATATAGGTCTGAAATTGGTGGGGTCTTGAGTACTACCTGCTTTGAAGAGGGGAATTATCTTACTTTGTTTCATTAAATCAGGAAATTCACCGCAGTCTATACAATTGTTGAAAATGACCGCTAGGTCAGGTGCAATTAATTCGATCAGGGATTTAACGACGTGAACAGAGAGTCCCCAAAGATCATTCGTTTTCTTAACATTTATCAATTTAAATGCCTTTACGACATCTGAACTTGTGACGTGCTTAAAATTCAAGTATGAAGCACACTCTGAGACATTATCTTTTAATATTGCAACAGCAGACAAAGGTGACGAATTTAAATACTTAGTCGTGGAAGCCGGTGCATTAGTAAAAAACGATTCAAATTCAGTTGCAACTTCTAAGCTAGAACTCGTAAGCTGTCCATTGATTTTTAGTTCGTAATCGTGACTCGCTTTTTTACTACGACCGGCCTCCTCATTAATTATTTTCCAAGTCGTTTTTATAACATCGGAACTATTCTTAATTTTACTACTCAGAAAATTACGTTTAGCTGTATGACAGTCTAATTTAAATTGTTTGGAGAACTGTTTGACTTGTTCTTTAAATTCGTCACTCATGTTGAACCGTCGTTCCTCATACAATGCATACAATGCTTGCCTGCGTTTATGCAACTCTGCAGTAGCCCACGTACTAAAGTCGTTTGAACCACTAACCACAACCGATTTTGAAGTGAATATCGCGCTGTACTGTTTCATAAAGGTTTCAAAGAATAAGTTATACATTATATTAGGAGACTGTTCAGCAGCCAAAAACGGTAGTTCCTGGGCTAAAGAGTATCTCATTCTTTCTAACCGGTCAGCAGTTATTGGCACAAACGAAATTTTCTTTTTAATGACAGGTTCTCTAATAGAATCAAATTGAAATAATTGACCTAAATGATCTGAATCCAATTCACTGATAACACTTTTACTGATTGGAATAACATCAGTAAAAATGTTGTCAATGCATGTAGCACTAGTAGCAGTCACTCTTGTTGGCTCCATAAATAAATGGCTAAGCCTAAATGATGAGAAAAGATTTATTAATCTAACGCTGAGAGTAGTTCTTTCTAACAGATTAACATTAAAGTCACCACATATAATTAATCGTTTCGTACTGTGTGATGAAATAGTTAGGACGGATTCCATTATTTTCTCGAACATTTCAAAGTCGCTCAAGGGTGGCCTATAGACACATATAACGATGAACTGTTCTAATTCCACAGCTGCAAGTTCTATAGTTCGTTCAACAGATAAGGAAACAATGTCCTTACGTTCCTTGAATTTCATTTGATTGTTTAGTATGATTAATGCCCCACCATGTATTGAATTAAGTCTGGTGAACGAACTACCAACCTGGTGATCTTTAAAGCTAAACATAATTTCATTAATAGTTAACCAGTGCTCTGTTATGCACAAAATGTCAATTTTATTACAATTTAAAAATAACTCTATTTGTAGATCTTTGCCTCTAATACATTGAATATTCTGATGAACCAGGCTTATATACTTAGCATGTGAGCTTCCCTTATTTTTAGGGTTTTCTAATATACTAGAACATATGTTGCCAGAGCCTGGGTCCTCTGTTGTCCTATGAACTAATTTAAATGCATCCTGTTATTCTGGTCTGATACCAGATTCATATTAGGCTGCTCAGTAAAAGCAGAGTTAGAAGCCAAATTTTTGGCTGTAATGTCATATAAATATAATAGTGACATAGCTATTTGTCGTTTACAATAATTTGAAAGGTAAAATCTACCTTTAGTCATAGTAAAATAATTACTAACATAATTGTTAGTGTCAATAATATCAAACTTATTATTATATGTACATAAATTGTACATAGTTATATTCATATTATGTCTATATACATTTTCATTTTGTGTCAATTGGTTGCAGTAGGGAAATGTGAACAATATAATTTTTTTCACACTAAGACCATTCAATGTTTCATAAAATTTTATTAAATGATTTTTGTTCACATCTCCCCTATTGCCCATGAAAATTATCAGTGTGGCACTGGCTGTGATAGTGCTGTCATTCAAAATTTGATTTATAATATTATCTACAGTGCTAAAAGGTGAGCAATTACTAATAACACTATGTCCCTTAGAGTATGAGTGGAGTGCTGAGCCCATGCCACTTCCAATCTCATCACAGTACATTATAATATCAGGTGTTGTGGTCATATCAGACTTGGCAGAACTATTATCAGTAACACCTTGTGTTGGTAAACTGTCACACAAGCCCGGAGAGTTGCCCGCTGTCAAACAACCACCTTTCTGCTCACAGCGACAAGTATGGTTGTTGGTCAGCGACTCAAACCGCTCACAATTATGGTTCATTTCTTGAATTAAATCATCCATAGCCAATGAGTATTCATTTATAACTTTCTCAGAGTTCAAATATGCACTGTTTAGTGATCTCAATGAATCCTCCAAGCTTTGGATTTTCAAATGTAAGTTTTGTGTGTCAGTTTCATACATCAACTTAGTACTTTCTAATTCTAATACACACATATTCAAATCATGTAATAAGTTTACATTTTTCTTGCTTACTTTTAAGTTTTTAGTACACAATTTATTATGTTTTATTAATTTCTGAGTTTTCCGTATATACCTATTTATTTTACCTAGTTTGTTATTGCTGCAACTTAATAACCTTGATGTGGGCAATGTGTCATTAGTTAAATCAATGACATCATCAAGGCTTCCAGTTGCAACAGTAACCAGCTGCGGGCTGATCCCTACGACTTCACTGTAGAGGCTCTGGGTCTGCAACGCTGCGGTGTTTTCCTTCTCCTCCTGGAGTGCATGTATTTGTTCATGGGCATCGAACAATGCTTTCTCCAGGGAATCAATCGATTTCAGGGCTTGCTCGTACTCTGCACTACATACAGTGAAGCTATCTACGGTGACCTGCAGCTTGTCCCGCTCAACAATTACATCACTACATTCTTGTTCTAATACACATAATTGTTTCTTTAGCTTATCTCTACTTTCAAGTACTGATAATAGCTCTTTCTCATTTTCCTCCCTTTCACAGAGTAATTCGGTGACCATTTCCTTTGATTTTTTTAATTCTAGTAAGGTAACTTTGAGCTTGTCATTTTCCTGCTGTCGGGAGGCGACAGCAGCAGCTCTGCGGGTCATCATGGTTACAGTTGAGTATGACTGATGGATCTTTAAATAAGCTCCTTAAAAATATTGTAAATCCAGTAGATGCTGGAGATTGTGTGAACAAACAATATGTTGATAAGAATATAGAGAGCTTAGAAATTAAACTCAAATCAATAAACCAAAATCTGGCACAAATTGGATCAGAAATCAACAGTATCAAACAAAGTATAGAGTCAGTGAAACAGAAAATTAAAAAAAAATGAGTAAAGAAATTGTAGTGAAAGAAATACATAAGCAAGCAAGAAAAAATTTTCCAAGAAGACATGTTGTGATGAAAGACATTGATGATTTATGGCAAGCTGATCTAATCGACATGCAATCTATTTCTAGAGAAAATTCTAATTTCAAATACATATTGGCTGTTATTGATGTCTTTTCAAAGTATGCTTGGGTATATCCTTTAAAACAAAAGAATATGGAACAAACATTTAAAGCATTCCAACATTTATTTAGTAAAAATCGTATTCCTAAAAATTTGCAAACTGATTTAGGAACTGAATTTTACAACAAGAAACTTAAAACATTGTTCAATCATTATAATATAAATCATTACTCAACATATTCTACTAAGAAAGCTTCTGTAGTAGAAAGATTTATTAGAACCTTTAAAGGTATTATGTATAGATATTTTAGTTTAAAAGGAAACTATGTTTGGTTTAGTCATGATATTCTTTCAAAATTAATAGAAATGTATAATGGCAGAATGCATAGAACAATAGGTTTGAAACCCAATCAAGTAAATGCAAGTCATAAAGAACAGATATTGCAAAAATATAAAAATAATATACGTTTAGATAAAAGGTTCATACAAAATAAAACTATACTTAAGTTTGGAGATTATGTGCGTATAAGTAAGTATAAAGGAACTTTTGAAAAAGGGTATACACCAAATTGGTCGACAGAAATATTTAAAATTATAAAAATCCAGAACACAGACCCTGTCACTTATCTCCTAGAAGATGCTAAAAAAAATCCTATATTAGGATCGTTCTATATTCAAGAATTACAAAAAACTAGACATCCTGATATTTATCTTGTTGAAAAAGTCATAAAAAAGAATGGAAATAAGCTATTCGTAAAATGGTTAGGTTTGCCTTCTAATGAAAACTGTTGGATAGATAAATCAAAAGTTTTATAAGCAAAATATACAAGTTACATTCTCATTCTGATAATACCTCTTCGAAAAGAAACATCTTTTCATACAATTTTTATAAATAGTATTTTACAATTCGTTTAGATTACAATGGTGATGCAAAAATCAAAAACAAATCAAAAAAAATGTATTAATAAAAATGACAAAAATAATATCAAAAAAGGCACTGGAATGAAAAAAACTTTTAAAAATATAGTTTCAATTACAAAAAAGCATATAAAAAAATTTAAACCTCAATGCAAAAAGGCAGCTATCGAACTCGCCATGGCTGTTGTTAAAGAATTGGGTTCAGATTCAGATGAGTCTGTGATTACCCCGCGTGTGATACCTATCCCAAAAGTTGGAGGATTCTTGCCATTGATACCGATATTTGCTGGACTGTCTGCTGCTGGTGGTTTGGCTGGAGGGGCAGCTGGCATTGCTAAAGCAGTTAATGCTATTAAATGCGCTAAGGAACGCTTGAAAGAATTAAAACGACATAACAAGAAAATGGAAACACTGTGTATAGGAAAAGGATTATGTCTCAAAGAGCGTGGTGATGGTTTGGGAATTTATGTAAATAATAAAAAAAACTAAATCATAGGCTACCCAAGAGAGCGCTTACTAATATAGATTTACTTAAATATGGTCAAAACATTCCATTTTTCAGAGGAGTGTTTATGAGGGATGATTTACCTCAGCATCCATTAAAAAAGGAATGTGCTATTATGAATCTTGACAATTCTGAGAATGCTGGAACTCATTGGGTAGCCTATGCAAAATTAGATAATTATGTAGAGTATTATGATAGTTATGGTAATTTAAAGCCACCAGAAGAATTAATCAAATACATAGGACCAAATATATTTTATAATTATGAAAACGATCAGAAACGTAACACATACAAATGTGGTCATTTATGTTTAAAGTTTTTAAATGCCTTTTGGGATCTAAATAAATACTGAGTACTTTACGTTTGAGTTCAGTTGTTGCAATGTCTGTGACTCTAACAATCGTTGGTAATAAATCTATTCTCCAATCTGAATTTACATCTCCTTTGAGTTTAGATGGTAATTATGAGTGTGGTTTATTATTTTTTTCCACATTCAATTCAATTCCTAACATACATGAAAGCAATAACGTATTTGCATATGGGAATAATGATGTGATAAAAATTCCAAATGGCATTTATGATTTATCTGCTTTAAATGAATATATAAAATCGAAAATGGAGAATTGTAACATTATGATTCATCCAAATAACAATACTTTAAAATGTTCTTTATTTTGCACTAAACCAATTGATTTTCGCGTGAAAAATAGTATCGGTGCAATGCTTGGATTCTCGAGTACGATTTTGGAAGCGAATAAATGGCATGATTCAACTCATCCAGTGAACATTATACCAGCGTCTGTGATACGAGTCGAATGTGATCTAATACAGGGCTCTTTTACAAATGGTTCACCTACACATATAATACATGAATTTGTGCTTAATATTCCATCAGGATATCAAGTTATTGAAGTACCAAAAAACGTTATTTATTTCCCAATAAAAAATAAATACATTTCATCAGTAACATTAAAAATTTTGGATTTAGAGGGAAACCTAATTAATTTTAACAACGAAAAAATTCAACTGCGTCTTCATCTAAGGAAAAGAAATGATAGTCTTCAATGATAATCATGATGTCTATAAAATAAACAAAAATAATAAATCTAAAGCCATTATCAAGAGCAACGTGAAACAAACCACACGTAAAAAGTTAAAAATAATTACAAAAAGTAATAAGGAATTTCTTCAAACTTTGGGGTTTAAAATATGAGTATTCTAAAAATATCAGATTATCCGCAGTTCGATAATTCTATCGAAAGTTATGAAACGCATACCTACAATCCCTACAATAATAGCTTTAATGAAAATGATGAAATAAGAATACCAATTCATCAGCAAGATATCTACTTACTACCATCATCAAGTGCGATATACATCGAGGGAAAATTTTGTGTGCAGGCTCGAGATCTGGCTGGAGTTATCAAAAAAAAAAAAGTTAATCTAACTAATAATGCAATTTCCTTTCTATTTCAAGACATTAGATATGAAATGAATGGTGTAGAAATAGATCGTGTACGAAATGTTGGAATAACAACAACTATGAAATCTTTAGTATCTATGAGTAGTGGAGAAAATAAAGTAGCAGCTATATGGGGTTGGAACATAGACGGATTTCATGATCAAGATGGTAGTTTTTACGTCTTACTACCATTAAATAAATTATTAGGCTTTGCAGAAGATTATAGAAAAATAATAATAAATTGTAAACATGAACTAATTCTCAATAGAACTAGTACAAGTTTAAATAGTGTAGTTACTGACAAAGATGACTCTGTTACAGTAAGTTTACAAAAAGTGCAATGGCGTATGCCTCATATCAAGGTATCTGACCAGCAAAAGCTTACTTTAATAAAACACTTAGAGAAAGACAAACCTATACAAATCGCATACAGAAATTGGGATCTATATGAATATCCATTATTACCTAAATCTACCAAGCATACATGGTCTGTTAAAACAACTTCACAATTAGAGAAACCACGTTATGTTATATTTGGATTACAAACAAATAGAAAAAATAATAATGTTAAAGACAGTGCCATTTTCGATCATTGTAATTTGAAAAATGTTACTTTATTCTTAAATTCTTACTATTATCCATACGATGCTCTTAATTTGAAATTTGATGAAAACAAGTACAATATATTATACGATATGTATGCTAGATTTCGTCAGTCGTTCTATAATCTTCCTGTAGACCCGTTGATTGATCACCTAACATTTAAAACTAAAGCTCCGTTGTATGTAATTGATTGTTCACGGCAAAACGAAAATTTAAAAACAGGACCTGTTGATGTACGTTTAGAAATTGAATGTGAAAAGGATATTCCGGATAACACAAGCGCATATTGCTTAATAATAAACGATCATCTGGTAGAGTACAGACCTTTAAGTAATATAGTACGAAAAATATCATGAAATCATCAGCTATTGTAGATGTACAAGGATTCAGAAGAGAAAATAATGAATTTATTATTAAAGAAATTGCTATCATTTGTGGTGATCAAGTTCAAGTTTTATTAATTCTTCCACCTTTTTCATTTCACCACCTTACATACACAGAAAAGATGCAAATCAGATGGATAGAACGAAATAGAAAAATTTTCTGGAATGATGGCTTCATTACCTATGACAATTTTTTAATGAACACGCAGCCATTCTTGGTTGACAAAACAATTTATTGTAAAGGGGTAGAAAAAGCGACTTGGATTAAGAATATATTTAATCATGATGATGTTATAAATTTAGAATACGTTAAATGTCCTAGTTTGTTAAGTTTGCATAAAGAATATAGATTTTGTAATGATATTTTAAATTGTATGTATCATCCTTCATTTTGTGCACTAAAAAATGTTACATGTTTAAAAAAATGGTGTACTTTTTTAAAAATAATATAAACCATCGTTGAAATATCTTTTTTTTATTTTTCAAATACCTTATTTCCTTTTGTAATTTATAAGAAATATATACGCATAGCGTAGGCGGCGTACCCGTCCTATCAGATAAAAAAAAACAGTAAGATTCTGTAGCTCAGATCGTCATCAGTCAACATAAGCAATTGAAAAGAGCTGCAGTACGAATCAGACACACTTCAGAATAAACAGGTTGCCGTTTAAAACCTGCAGGGTAGGATAACATTGCGGGGTTTTGCAGCACAAACCGAGCGGAGCGAGCGAAGCGAGCGGCGCGAATTTGTGATGCAGAACCCCCAATGTTACCCTACTCATTGAGTACTCACGTCGTAAAACTACGACGGATATCTATACGATATCCCAAACAAATATTATAAATTGTGGTCGACCACTAAAAGAAGTTCCAAGCGCCCATATATACAAAAAATAAATGGTACCATCACACAAAATACAACAACGATCGATCTGGCGCAATACACCGCTAACTGATGCGAAATACCGGCTTGAGGGCATATATGCTTTCTCTGTCTAACTTGAAACCGTAACTTCCTGAACCAATCTTCCGTTCGACTATTGTACGCCTAACGAACTTCTCAACGAACGAGAAATTCAGACTTATCATTCTTAACTTACAAATTTTACAGCTGAATCGGGACAATCTCTTTTGGGGTAGGTAGAATAGACGATCATAGCTACTGATAGCGGTGGCTCGACCTTGGCCTTTAATGCCGTTACATACTCATAAGTTTGTATGTGTTATTAAAAGAAATTTCACTAGTATAAAATCCTAGACTACATACCTAGAAAACGGCCACAGCCGAAGAAAGGCGAACTATTATTTTTGGCACTTTCACTTTGTTTTCCCGGTTTAAACCCTACCAATCCACTTTAAACCACTAAATATCTCAAGGAAGCCACATCGCCGGCAAGTTCAAAGCAACACAAAACCTTTTGTGTTGGTAAACAAGAGGGATCGCTCAGAGGCAGATGTAGCGCTAAATTATGCATCGCGACGCTATTTGAAGTTCCCAGTCGGCCGGTAATTGAATGTAAACAGTCTGCCTCTGATGCGGGTGATGGTGCGTTGTTAGGGTACTGTCACCGAAGATGCGGCTGGACAGAGACACCCCTGGGGCCTCTGCTAGCCCAGTTTTATTTTTATTTTCTTTATTTTTATTATTCTGTAAATAGGCCACAAGGGCACTTTCACATGTCATTTCATTTCATTTTTTACAGAACATTTGGTATTATTATTTGTATCATATTATCAGAAAAAAAAAGTACTTAATTATTGTTTCTGAGAGATGTAAAGAGTCTCAAATGTCATAATAAAATAATTAAAATATAAATAACAGAGAGAGAGTGACCGCTTAGTGACAGTGACGCCCAACTTTAGGTAGGTATCCATTATTTCGTGTTCGGAGAATCATAATTGAGGTAATTATTGCTAGAAGTTAAGGTTATTGCTAATCATATAAATTATTTTATCTACACACGTATCATAAATCCTCTTTACTGCGTACAAAAGCCGCACGTTACGGTCAGCATAATGTTAAACTACTTGGTAGAAACTCATTTTTTATCTGAAAAATTAGACATTATGTCCATAATATGAAATTTTTCTACATATTATGACATTCAAATTTTGAACTACTGATACTACTACTAAACAAGCTAAACAAGTGCAAAGGAATTATCAATGCCACCATGCCTGTCTAACATGCGGTTCCTGAACACATTAAAGAGAGCTTATGATATGTGTGTAGATAAACTAATTAGGCATTAAAACTCTCGAGTGATATTATTATGAAACTCTCCTTCGACTCGTTTCATAAACCCACTCTAGAGTGTTAATGCCCGCCATTATGTAGCAGTCACATAAACTACTATGAAAACTAAAGAGAAAGGCATTACAGAAACGTTAGATAAAAGATAACTAATGTTGACCGTCATCGTCGCGTCATTGACACTGAGCGGTCATTGTTTACCGGAATTGGGGCCCTGGTTGGTGTCCTTGTGGGGTGCATGGTCGAGGTGTTTCTTTCGATTCCGGGTTTGAATCCCCGGAAAAAGTTGAGACTATATTATGAGCATGATTGTGAAAGGACACAGACAATCTTTAGCATAGTAAAATAATATAGTTATTCTATGTTGTTTCATACGTCTAAATCACATATGGCTTTGTGACAGAAAAATCGTGATTTTTGAGTACCAATGGTTTGATTAATCAGTCACATAGGGTTTTTTACTAGAACAATATTACACAGATCGAACTAGGCCCATAACACAGATTAATAAAGAGCAGAGTAAGCTCCTAGCAGAGTAAGCTAAGGTTTGTGTTATGGTTAATAGACGACGAGATAAATGCTAATGTGAATATCTACATAGAAAACATCCAAGACTAAGAAACAAATATTCATGCTCATCACACAAATATTTGCCCTTACCGGGAAACGAACCCAGGATCGTCAGCTTCGTAGGCAGGGTCACTACCTGCTAGGCTAAACCGGTCGTCAAACACATCAAAACGTCAGGGTTCATACGGACACATTGAAACAGGACCTATCTCATTTTTCATGGTTAAACATTTACAGTTTTTGGATTTTTCTTTAACTTGTCTGTTCTGTCTGATCTGACCATCTGTCAAGACCCTTTTTCTCAAGAACGCGTAGAGGTATCAAGTTTAAGTCAATATCAATTACTCACTGTCTCTTGAAGTTGTGAAAAAATCAAACTTCGCAATCAAAAGATACCGTTGATGTCGCAATTTTGGTGAATTTGCATGGTACTCGCAAAGTAATCAAAACCTACAGGGTACTTCCCGATGACCTAGAATCATGAAATTTGACAAGATGTAAGGTTTTATAGCAATAAAACTTTTGATTTGAATACTTAGTGTTTTTTTCGGACGTGAGCAACTCCTCCCTGACAGAGCAATCGCTTGTATTGTAGCATTCAGGTGTTAATCCTTTAGCTTCTCTGCTGGCCGGTAAAGAAAAAATAATGACACAACAATTAAGGCAAATTTTATGTTTTTGCTCATGAATGCCCACAATAGAATCTATAGTACTCTAGGTGACGTCTGTCATAAAAGTTCCGTTTTAGGGCTTACGCGAGTCTACAGGTTAAAACGTGTATTAAAATCGTAAATAAACGCTTTTGTCACAAAAGTATGAATCAACATTATTTCAATCGCGTTTTGTTCATCCTTGATAAATGAATAATTTAATCCGTAGATCACACGGCAAATATTTTTTAAGGAATAATGAAACAAACCAAAATGTGGCTATGAGTACAGTTTATTACTCTATGAATAGAATTAAAAAAAATGAATAATCCGACTGCATTTTCTATCAATACCACACATAAGCTCATAAAAGCACTTGGTTATATAAATAGAGTATGACAGTAGCCGCACCAATAGCCAAATGAACCTAGATTTAGATTTGGCCTCAGTGCTTACTGAAATACTTATATTCGAGAAAAAGAATGTGTACTACGTCTTTGTTTTTATAAATTATCATCTTGGATAAGTTATAAAACATGTATTTGAACTAATCTTTGAAAGAGATATAGTTCTTAGTTAAACGAGTCTATTATTTATGGTTAAAAATATACTACTGAGTCCAATTATATATTTTACAATGGTATCACTGCCGCATTTTTTTCGGCAGCTAATTAAAAAATGGATTTCAGTTACAGTCATAGAGTATGTAAGCAGCCTTTATGCGCATTTCCGACTCGCACATGGCCGTTTATTTCCTTTTAACAATTTCACTTCTCTGCTGGCCGGAAAAGAAAAAATAATGACATAACAATTAAGGCAAATTTTATGTTGTGGCACCACAAATGCCTGCTTTAGAATATTCAGTTCTAGGTGACGTCTGTCATAAAAGTTCATTTTTAGGTTCTCTGCGTCTCAGCAGGCAAAGGTAGGGAACCCTAAAAAAATGTTTGAAAATAGAACCTTAGGCATCCGAATATGAGCTGTCAGAGTTCAAGGTGGCAATCAAGCTGCTGGCTACTTCGTTAGTTAGGATTCACGCTTTTAGGATTCTACACAATATCAAAACAAAAACTAAAAACACCCTCCACTTACATGCAATCGCAAATCGAAGCAAATCGCATATAAAACCCCCAAACGTCGAATCCAAATATCAAAATGTGCCAAAGGAGGGCGGGCGCGTTACAAAGCGACAAACAATGTGCCCCGGGCACATCGATACATAACGAATTCATGAGGCAAATACTCCTGCAATGTGCACGTACAGTGCGTTTACTGTCAGAAAGTCCGGTATTTGGAACAGTCTCCGATTATTGGCGAAAAAAACTAAATAAGATTTCCTTTCTCCTCCGTATTAGGTACCATATATACAGTTTGTACCATTACTCAACGGCAAGCGAGTACCAGGAGATAGGCTTGCTCCCACAGGCTACATGAAAAATGTAAAAATCAATCTATAAAAATAAATAAATCTGAACCCTCCCATACATTTATAGTAACTGTGACAACAAGTTACGATGAATCAAGTACCATAGATTTTTTCAACGGGTTTGTCAGACTTTGCATATCAGGCCTATCTCCAGTATGCTTAGCATGCTAAGATCGAGAAAGGGCAAGGGCAAAGACAAGGTAAAGAGTTATTATTATTATTATAGTTAGACACAAATTTTTACATATGCGACCGAGACATGTCTAGTATCCATGGAGGTGCAGACGAGGTCTCGAGACCATAAATTCGAATGAAAAAAATATAAGTTTTGTTGCTTCTTGTGTTTTTGCTGTCCTTAGTGATATTTTTGACATTTTTGATTTTCGTCTATTAATATAAGTAACTATACTATCCTTAGTACATAGAACTATTTATCACTTAGGTATTATTCAGACTCTTGTATTGTGTTAGTAATTAACTGCAAACAAGTTCCTTTGTTAATAGACCTTGTGTGCCACCATGCCTAGTAGATGTCGCTTTTATCTACTCTACGGTAAACCGGTTACTAAATTTACATCGTCATCATCATCATCATAATCAGCCTCTCAGGGGACCTACTGTTGGGTATAGGCCTCCTCATAAACGCGCCATTCAGAACGGTCCTGCACAACCCGCATCCATTGCTTTCCTGCCACCCTCGCCACATGGTCAGACCATCTGGCAGGTGGTCTGCCGACCGTTCTTTGGCCTACTATTGGCCACCACTCTGTCACCGATCTGTCCATCTTCCATCTTATCGCCTTACCAAGTATTCTGCCCACTTCCACTTAAGCCGTGCTATCCGCTTACCTTACCGCCTTGGTTCGGCGTCTGATTTCGGTATTACGGATACGGTCTGACAGCCTGATGCCTAGCATGACACGCTCCATGGCTCTTTGTGCTACCATGACTTTGTGCACAATCTCCTTTGTGAGTGTCCATATTTTGGCACCGTATGTGAGAGTGGGCAGTACACATTGGTTAAATACCTTTGTCTTCAGGCATTGAGGTATGTTAAAGGTCAGAATACAGCTGGACTCGTCTAGCGATCTCCTTTACCTGGCTCTGTTGACCAAAAGAAAAACAATGTCCAAGATAGATATACTCCTCAACCACTTCTAGGGCAAGGTTATCCACAATAATGTCGATACCGTTGCTTGTGGGAGTGTCTGTCATAATCTTTGTCTTGGACATGTTAATCATGAGGCCGACCCTCAGGGATCCTTCATGCAATTCTGCGAGCATAGTCTTAGAGATCAACAACGTTCTCAGCCACCAGGATCAGATCGTCAGCGAATCTCAGGTGCTAAAGATACACGCCGTTGATATTGAGACCTCTTTCGCTCTAGTCTCCAGTCGTCAAAGCGTCCTCTAGGACATTGGTAAAGAGCTTGGGCGAAAGAGTATCTCCTTGGCGGACTCCCCGTTCTATCGGAAAACGGTTGGTTAGTTTGTGCATTCTCACCTGGAGAGTGGCGAACCTGTACATCTACATATCTCTTATCAATTCCGCAACGATGGAGGGAATAGAAGACCGCCCCGTGCTAGACATTGTCGAATGCCTTTTCGTAGTCTACGAAGGCGAAGCATAGGGGCCGGTTGTATTCTCTACATTTCTCCATCAGTTGCTTGACAGTGTGAATATGGTCTAATGAGGAGTATCCCTTCCGGAAGCTGGCTTGCTCGACAGGTTGGTATTCGTCGAGCTGGCGCGTCAGTCTGTTGCACAGGACTTTGGCAAACAGTTTATAGACCTGTGAGAGCAGGCTGATGGGTTTATAATTTTGCAGGTTGGCTTTGTCTCCTTTCTTGTGAAGAATAGTAACTTCAGTGTTCTTCCAGGCCCTTGGGGTGACTCCATTGATTAGAAAACTGTTGTAGAGTTTATTCAGTACTTTTAGTATGGGATTGCCTCCTGCCTGCAGCTTTTCCACAAATACTCCATCCTCACCAGTCGCTTTTCCGCGATTCAATCAACATCGTTGCCAGACAAAAATACAACACTTATTTAAAAAGGCAATAACTACTTCTTGGTAGGAAGACCGCATTCTCTTGGCTATCTCGAGTCCCGCCTGCCATGCTCGCAGTTTAGACATGGCAAGTACTCAAGTCTCTCACTCACGCATTTTAAGCGAAGTAGAACTCGCTTGACGTTGAGTTACGGACACCGTGTTTATGTATGTGCCTATACGATTATAAGTATGATATATGGAGTTTATACTATTTATACAGTTTAAACATTTGCTCTTGTATTTTATGTAGTTGTATAATTTGTTTAAACCTATGTCAAAATATTAAGCTAGAAAGAACAGTGATAATGTGGCTGCTGAAGACCATTGGGTGGAGTTTTTCTCTCTCCACCATAACAATCTCGAAATTGAATAATTCGTGTGCTTCCAGCAATAATACCGAACTAAACTCTTACTGTAAATGCACTGTACAAACGTATCATGCCACTTCGCCCTCTCTGTGTTTGTATAGACTGACACAGACTGATCCTGCTGTGGAAGTTATATCTCGTCAAAATCGTAATGTTTTATGTGAGGAAATCACCGTTAAATAAGAATAAGAATAATAATTGTTTATTTAAACAAGTTAACTATGCCTACAATATCAATGAAAATCATTTTAAAACGGCAACAAATATATTGTTTACAATAATACAGTTTTGACTGGCCTGGAGCCGAAGCGAAGCGGAGTGGTTCAGTATAAAATAGGGTGTATAATTTTGATGGACATTTAGTTAATTAGATGAACATTCAGTAAATTTTCGAATTAAAATCTATATATTTTATGTAACTTCTTATTCAATTTGATAAACAATTAAACAGAGCCTATAAACACTAAGATATAAGAGCTTTAGATATCATTAACTGTAGGCACACCTCACACTAAGCAGATCCTATATCGTAGGTACCATATTAACAGATAGGAGTTTACCTAAATCCCGTGCCGTTTGGAACACGCACAGATTCGACGTGTACTCACTTATAGCCAGCCTTAAAATGCATTCGTTGCGTAATGAGGGGCCAGCCCATTGCCAGCCTAAGGCTATTCATTTTGAGAATACATGTAGTAATAAAGTATCACACTTCTACGGCATAGAAATCAAGCGGAGCAACATTTTGTAACGCTGCGCAGCAACATTCGTTACATTGCGTAGCGTAGAAGCCAATAGAAACCAATGTTGACGGGGGCGTCAACATTGGTTTACGCTGTAAATGTGCGGTATATTTTAGTATTAGTATTGGATTAGAAGTACAAAAGTTATTCAGAATGATGTCCCTAACAATCTAGTAAAATAAGACTACACCTTTCTGTTACATCCGCCGCCATGCCTAATATTATATTAGTTACAGAATAAGGCTCTCCAGACGGCTGCGGCAATAATGCCGGCAATGCGTCAACGCGATGCATTTAATAAATCATGAAAACCGTGCGTCTGTCATCGCCGCGCGCCGTGTGACAAATTGCGACGTATCGGCGGCGCTCGCGGCGGCCTTGTGCGATTGATGGCTCTTTATTGCTAACAGGCCCTCAATTCCATATCCGTAGCACATCATATGTTCCTGTTGTTCCTGTTCTGTTTGCCCACGTTCAGTAGCTTGATTCTTTATTCTGTTATTGCAAATATTCAAAAAAAAATCCAAATGTCTTTATTACTGTTGATATTTACATATACTTAGTAATCGTAATTTTTGCCACTTCTCTACATTGGACCACTATGGGAGAAGAAGGGCTTACAAACTCTCACAGATTGATTTTTAGATCTCTTTTAAAAATTGCTTATGCTTAACTAATACAAAAATATATGTCATTATCATAATTAATAAGCAGGAATAAATAATTACAAAATAATTAACAGCAAGGTCTGTGTTGAGCCAGATTAACCCCATACAGTCCCATCATTTAAATAATCTTGAACATTGTAATATCCATTTTTTGACAAAGTCGCTTTAACATGGGTTTTAAATTGCTCACATGGATATTTCAAGATCTCCAGAGGTATCTTGTTGTAGTAGAGAATGCATTGACCCTTGAAAGAATTGCTAACCTTCGCGAGTCTAAACCGGGGCGCAAGTAGTCTGTGATTATTTATTAGGTTAACATTATAGCTATCGCTAAGTTTGGGAAATTTTGTAAGGTTCTTGCGTACATTACATTATATTTTCGAAAATAAATTGACTAGCTACAGTTAGTATGTCAATTTTTTTTAAAAAGCTCTCAGGAGTCTGTGCGTTTTAAATTATAAATTGCTCGAATAGCTCTTTTCTGTAAAATAAAAATAGTTTGAATATCCGCTGCTTTACCCCACAACAAGATACCATAGGACATGACACTATGAAAGTAACTAAAATATACAAGCCTAGATCTAGCCACGTCCGTGTTTTGTCTGATGTTCCTAACAGCGTAAGCCGCAGAACTTAATTTACTAATAGGAATTTTGAATGCAAATGTAAAGTGTCAACTGCCAAAATTGTAATTTAGTTAATTCAAATCCTTCAAAAATACAGTGGCAATCGCAATCAAAATGTGCTCTGAAGGCGTATACCATCTTTCAAAATTGAGATGATTTTTTCAGGCATCCCTTTTGGCCCTTTTCACGAAAGCAAGATTCTTTCGAAAAATACATTCGACGGCATGGTTGCCGTGTAAACACTTTACAAATTTATATAGAAGTTTTGTTGTCACCACTGAATTGGTTAAAGTCTCGTGTGCGGTATTTGGGAAACAATTCTCAATTTAGCCTGGGCGTATGTTAGAATACAGGTGACGCCGCACACGCAGATAACATTTGCAAGGCACAGCAACTGCGACGCCCCAACTATACAAACAGGCTGAATCAACTTAAGCGCAGTATATCGGGTCAATATCACTATAAAGTTTAATTTGACATAAATATATTTATTTCCGACTTAAGTCAGGCAACAGATAGTCTCTATCTTGCTAACTATCGTAAAAGACAACTTGTTATGTATTTAGCTTTTAATTTATTATTTCACCCTGTCATAACTATGTAGGATTTAGGAGTATTGAGATGGCAAAACAAAGTACTAGTGATTCAATTTTTTGGCAATTCCGACAAAGACTAAGCATCACTTAAATATTACCCATCAAAACATGTAGGGCTTCCTGAAAAAATAAAAACTTGTTTTAGAATTATTTTTTAATAATTGTGACTATGATGTTATTTGTTTTACAGAATATTGGTAAAAGGTAAAACATGTTTTTTAATATAAATCATTAAAAAAATGTTATTTGTTACAATAGAAAGAGTGCTCATATATATATGAATCATAATCCAACTTATATTTATAAACGTGAAAGTAGCTATTTTTAGATGTTTAGCTGCTTGATTGTTAGTGTGTTTGTGCCTCAATCACGCTAAAACGGCTCAACGGATTTGAATGAAATTTAGCAAAGATATATTTAATGAGCTATATTCACTTATAGGATAACTTTAATCCGCCTGCACCAGAAGAATGGTAGCGTTATCTCGGTAAATGATAATTCCTAGGAATACGCAGATGAAGTTGCGGGCATCAGCTAGTTATAAATAATATTAAGTCAAAACAACGGAAGGATACTTACTGTAGAAAGACAAATAGAGCTATCCTGTGTTGAGTTATACCTAACTATCGCCATATTATTGTTTGTGTCTGCGGACTTCCGAGGGATGAAAAAGGCCATGGTGATTTCGAAATATTTGAGAAAATAATGGAGGATGCCCTCACTAAACTATGTTCTAACAGAAACAAGTTAATTATTTGTGGCGACCTTATTGTTTATTTGCTTGTAGATACAACAATGTAACAACGATTAATAATTTTATTCAAATTATTTCACGTATTACTAGAGCTGATAAGAATTACTTTTACTAGCCAAACTTGCTTAAATAACAATTTTATGTGACTTGATAAATAAAAATATATAAACTGCTTACCTTCCGATCACAGCGATCAAACAGTTTAATTCTCAATAGCTAGTAAGGATCCATAATGTTAAAGGCTTATTACATCCCATAGATAGTCCCTTCGGTTTAGTAGGAGTTGTGATCTGCGTGGCTTGTCTACAGGGTGTAGGACTGGTATCCCTCCTCGTGTGCGACTGACCTTCCTGTTCCCAAGGTGGCTCCAAGAGGGCTGCAGACCTGCGTTTCCTCCTGTGACGTCTGACACTGTCATTCAGCAGTGCGGTCCCAGGGACGCCAGATATTCCCTACTTACTTACACCACAAATCATACCCCACTCCATACTCAGAGGGTAACTTTACACATGTATTTTCCCGGATTGGCGCCAACTATCATGAATTTGTTAGATAAGTGCAGAGCATTAAATTAGTTTCTTATTGTCAATGATAAAGTCAAACTACCAACTCCAAAAGATAACTCCTATTTATTTAATAGTGTCGAATATGAAATTTTTAGTTAAATAAACTTTTCATTAGCTCGCACCAAGACCGGCTTTTGATTAAATCCCTCATCAGTCTATCTCGTACAGGGTGTGGTATCAGGCCATGAAATTGGCGAATTTTTCTTTCAGATTCAGGAGTTCATAATTCGAGTAATTCAATAGTAATTTCCAGTTTTTTTTATTGTTTTAAAATTAATTGCAATATTTTACATCTACTTAATAAATTTTCTTTTGATTTTCAGTTTGAAAACTAAAATGTTATCTTCAAAATCAGTGCCTCCTCAATTTCATCCATTTTCATGATAATATTCGTAATAATTTTTTACAGCTGACACTTTTCAAAAATTGAGTTGATGAGAGATTGAAAGTTGACAGAACTAGAGAACAAATCTGTACATAGAATGAATATTCATTTGTTGAATTTAACGTGTCATCACAGCGATGCTATTTTATATTTCGACATGAATAATTTTATTCATAACTTTACTCTGACACAGGATACATTGTACCTGTCTAATAAATACATAGTCAGGTCATAACTTCTGTCACATGTGCAATATGAAATAATTTAGACATGTTTATTATTTATGTAAACATTTATATAGAAAAATGAACTTAATAAAACATAGATTCTTATGGTAATAAAGTTAATTCAAAATGACCCCCGCGATTTTGAATACAGGCCTTTATTCTGCGCGGCCAGTCGTCTATCGCAGCACGAACGAGGTCCATGTCAATATCGGCGGCTGCCTTAATCAAGGATGCCTTGAGTGACTCCAAATCAGGATGAGGCTTTGAGCAGGCCTTTTCCTCCAAGTGTTGCCATATCTTGTTATCTAACGGACTCAAATCTGGACTGGAGGAGGGCCAGTCTTCGTGCCGGATGAAGTCGATTTCACGCGCCGCCAGCCAGTCTTGTGTGCTTTTCGCTCTATGAGCTGGCGCAGAATCTTGTTGGAATACCCAGTGCATGTTAATAAACATGGTATGAGAAACAGGTTCCACAAGGTTCTTGAGGACTGTATTTTGATACACAACTGCATTCGTTTTTTACGCCTTTCTCACAAAAATGTACCTCAGTTAAGCCCCAATAAGAGACTCCCAACCAAACCATGAGCGAGGATGGAAAATGACCTCGTTGGACACGCGGAATACGGTTGCTCGCTTCTTCACTGCTGTGTGCGTACACCTTATCATTTTGTTTGTTGTAGCTCTCTTCCACGGTGAAAATTTTTTCATCCGAAAAAAGAATTTCCCGATGCTTTTTTCCCGCCTACCACTTCAACAAAGCGCGGCATATCTTCAGTCTCAGGTCCATTAAACGAGCGTCCAAACGATGTCCTGTTTTTCTTCGATATGCCCTAAGCCCTAAGTCTTCATTTAACACCCTTTTCACCGTGGTCCTGCTTAACCCCATCTGAAGGGCCAACAGTTTCTGCTTACGTATGGGATTTCTTTGAATTCGCGCCTTCACAGCTTTTATCACTGCTGGAGTCCTAACAGAGCGAGGGCAACCACTTCTTGACCTGTCATCTACACTAGAGTCTTCATTATATCGTTTTAAACGATAAACGAATCTTTTGGTTATATTCAAATTTTTCAGTAAGTCGAAAATCTGAATTGGCGCGTAACCGCAACGATGCAACGCAATAACTGCGACACGGTCTTCTTTAAGTGTCCACTCCATATTTAAAAATGAGGAAAATTATAAAAAGTACACATTTTTATTTTCATGAAAAATTCGAAATTCGAATTCAATAAACTTTTTTGTGGCCAGACTTCTAAATTCAAAAGTTTTTATTGTGTGACAGAACTTATGACCTGACTGTGTATAGAAAATAAGTAGCTACATTGTTAGCTTATAATATATGCGACGCAGCTATAGTTGGTTTAACCAAGTTCAACTTAACATCTGCTTATGTTAAGAGTAATATGACATGCACCCCTATTGGGAATTCACCTGTTAATCATACTTTGCATGCAACATTGGAATCTGTTCCAAGTAATTAAAATTAGTTCATAAGACAATAGAGGAAATCTCTAGCATACAAGAGCCACTAAATATGTCAAAATGTAAGCCCCAGTTAAATGTTACCTATCGAAACATCCAGGGGCTACCTGGCAAAGAACTTCTATAAGTTTTTTTTTTTTTTGGCCGTCGAGACACCGTACCGATCAGTCGTGTTTATCCCTCACTCAGTATATCTCAACTTCAACAAATTAACTTACAAGTATATTAGCCAAGCAAATGTGATCGCTTTGACTGGAGAACAAGGACGAGCATCGCATACAATTGCGTCTGCCTACTCAGCGCTGCGAATCAATCGTCGGCCGGACTCGTACCGTTTCGTCACCCGCTCGTGAGTAAGAAGATACCTGCCTGTCACAGCTCTCTGCCACACACTTGTAGCTCAAGATCCGTCGTCGCCCGCATTGCATAGCAACGGTCTTTCATTACATCATCACCTCGCTTGCCACCTTCACTCGCTAGTACGCACTACAATATGTTTACCTGCCTTGCTTGTGAGCAGCCTGCCGACCAAGATGAAATTATTAAATGCATACTCCCTAATTGCGACAGCAGGTACCACTACCAATGTGTTGGCCTAAACAATAGAAATTTCCGAGCGAGACAAGTTGATTGTTCCTGCCCCGTTTGTGTAAACAAGGTTCCTAAGGGAGACAACAGCAACACTCCATTGAAAACCTCATCACAACATGTGAATGTGACCCAGCGAAGGCAAACGACCCGGGACGATGAATTTATAAACTCGCTGCGCGCTGACATCCTCTACATCATCAGAGTGGATCTGACACCAATTATCCATAACATCATGTCTTCCGAGCTAAAACAGTTGTGCGTATACACCACCGAGCTAAAACAATCGCTTGAATACTCACAGGCCGAAATAGTCCAGTTGAAGGACGACTTAGTCCGAGTGAAGATCGCCAACAATAACTGGAACAAAAAATACTGCGAGCAAGAGACCCGCATGTCAAACCTGGAGCAAGACCTCGCCAAGCTGCAACAATAGGAACGCCTTCAGAATCTGGAAATTTTTCGGGATACCCGAAGTCGAGAACGAGTCCTTAGAAGACGTGACCATCAAGCTTGCCCAGCACGCAGGCGTTGATCTCCAGCAGGACCAGGTCAGCTTCGCGTACCGTATCCAGCCTAAAGTTCCTGCCCCTGGCTATCCGCGCGCAATCGTTGTTCATTTAAAAAACCGTAGCACAAAGGATCAGCTATACTCTGCCTTCCGTAAATATCGGGGACTCACTTCCGCTGATATCGGTATGAATGGGGAGCCAAAGGCTATCAGGTGTAGCTGTCAACGAATATTTAATTCCGCGTAACAAGTAATTGCTAAAAAAATGCAAAGCAAAAGCAAAAGACTGCGGATACAAATTCGTATGGACAAAAAACTGCCATATCTATGTCAGGAAAATAGAAAAAGCACCCTTCATACTGGTTTCATCGGAATTGGATCTAAAGAAAATTTTATAATAACTGGTCGACCTTTGTTTGTTATAAATCCATGTAACCTATCTGTTATATTACACTCTCATAACACACTCTTACTAACTACACAATACAAACACCCGCAACTACCTACACACCCACCATTTCTCAGTCACAAACATTTATTATTTGATATATTCCCTCAAAAACCTGCAAATAACCAATACCAACAACAGTCAGCAAACGTCCAAACATTATGTCTAATTTACTGCGTATACACAGTCGAATTCAATCACGCTTCACTATTATGATCAGCAACAAAGTGTTTGTATCCCAGCTATTGCCGGCCCAAACACAAAAATTAACCTCAGGATTTATTACGAGAATGTTAACGGTCTTAGAACCAAAACACTGATCTTCTCGCACACTGTCTCATCCTGTGACTACGATATCGTGTTGGTAACTGAAACATGGCTTCATAGTGGCATTCTGGACTCAGAGCTGACCGACTTAGATCAGTACGATGTATTCAGGCGCGATCGGGTAACTCTACCAACGGGCGGCGGCGTAATGGCGCTCTGTGCGCCGCGGCTCCAAGCCCGACTCCGGCCAGAGTGGACACCGGGCGGCCTTGAAATCATTTGGTTGATTATTAATGCGCTAGCGCTTGGATCCACTAGCAATCTGCACATCGGTCTAATTTATATTCCGCCTCATAGCGAAACACACGATCTACCGGCTGCCACACAATTATTTCTCGACTCCTTTGCCAACATTGTCAACGCTAATACGGAAGATCACTTTCTTTTGGCAAGTGATTTTAATAATTCCACCATCAGTTGGGAATCTGGGAAACCTAGATACCTGAAAAAGGGCTATGTGGAGATATAGAATAGTGGAATTAATCTCATAAATCAATTGAATATACACGGCTTTCAGCAATATAACTACCTGAGAAACTCATGCAATAATACACTTGACCTCGTTTTCACAAACTTTAACATCGAGCTACACGGAACTAGCACAGAATTAGTACCACTGGACGTTTTCCACCCCACTCTGGATATCGACGCCACTGACATTACGGTCTTCCCCATGCCGTTAGCAAAACAGTTCAAATACTTATTTAGGAAAGCAGATTACGAGAGCATTAATAAGTTTCTCGAGAAACAGGACTGGTCCTGTTTAAATATTTTAAGTGTTAATGACGCTGTCTCAATTTTTTATGACGTAATCTATGATCTAGTTAATAGATATGTACCGCAGTTAGTAATAGGATCATCACGACGCTACCCCATCTGGTACAGCCGCGCACTAATTAATGTAATAAAGGAAAAAACTTAATACCATTTCCTCTGGAAAAAGTATAAGAACCCCTTGGATTATGATTCCTTCAGCCTACCCAGAAAACGCCAGAAAACTATACAGGATGAATGTCATGCAACTTACATACAACGCTCACAACAAAATATTATAACTAATCCTAAACTGCTGTGGTCTTATATTAAATCAAAACGGAAAAATAGTTCTAACTACCCTAAAATAATGAAATATAACAATGAGGTATTAAAATCAGAAGCCGAAATCTGTTCTGCATTTAGCACTTTCTTCGAACGAATGTTCATAAAACCATCTGAGTCATACGATCAGGTCATCAGTAAGCCAGATAACGGTATTGAGTTGCTGCACTCCATAGTAGTTACAGATGAGCAAATATTTAATAGACTGAAAATAATTGATATATCTAAGGGCCCCGGCAGTGATAAGATTCCATCTGTTTTTGTTCGCAACTGTGCCAAAACCCTAGCATTACCTTTGTCCATGCTTTTTAACCGCTCGTTCAACCATGGTATTTATCCAACGGCGTGGAAGATAGCACATATCATACCTATACATAAAAAAGGGACTAAAGCTAACATAGAACATTACAGACCCATCTCTATATTAAACGTTTTTGCCAAAATTATGGAAAAGGCCGCACATGAACATCTTTATCCTATTATTTCAATAAACATACCCACCGAACAGCACGGTTTCTTCAAAGGGCGCTCTACTGTGACAAACTTAGCTATTTTTACTGGTGATGTGCTTACTGGCATGGACAAGGGAGGGCAGGTAGATGTGATCTACACGGATTTCGAGAAAGCATTCGACCGTGTAGATCATTTCATATTACTGCGTAAATTGCGAGAGCTAGGGATAAGGGGGGATCTGCTCAGATGGCTGGAGCCATAGATAAAAAATAGAAGTCAAACAGTCGTCTTGGCAGGATACCGTTCCGAGTTCATCGCTATCCCATCAGGAGTGCCACAGGGATCACTGCTGGAAACGCTCCTCTACATTGCTTTCCTATACGATATAAGCAGTTGTTTTATCCACTCAAAGTTTCTTTTATACGCCGATGACAAAAAAGTGTACAAAAAGATAAATTCAACTTCCGATTGTGCACTTCTACAGAAAGATCTTTGTAGGCTAGGTGTCTATTATACGGTAAATAGGATAAGTGTTAATCTCACTAAATGCAGCTAACCTGAGCTTTACCAGAAAGACTAAGCCAATATTTTACACTTACCAAATTAACAACAGGCCAATCGAGAAAGTTAAATCAATAAGAGATCTAGGAGTTTTACTCGATTCAAAGCTCACATTCTCTCAACATATAGACGCTGCTACAGACAAGGCCTATAAGAACCTGGGTTTTATACTTCGAACGAGCTAGGCATTCACTGACTTACTGTGTATAAAGGTTCTCTACTACTCGTACGTGCGCAGTGTTTTAGAATACTGTAGCCCTATCTGGCTACCCCAATATATATGCCACATTGAGTCAATTGAATTATTACAATGCAAATTCATTAAACATCTTAATTACCGCACTGGCTACCACTCTCCTTTGAAGAACTACAATACTTCGTTGGAAAAGCACAAACTTCAAACACTAGAGGACAGGAGGTGTCTCCTGGACATGCTATTTCTTCATGACCTGTGTAATGGAAGGCTGAACTGTCCTGAATTAATCTCCTCAGCACTTTGGTTAAATGTTCCGAATAAAAGAACCAGGCACACTCCTCTCTTCCATGTCCCCCTATCACGGTCTAACTATGCACAAAACTCAGTCATGAATAGGTGTCATTTAAATTACAACAAACTTTCCAAAGATTTAACATACATAACCTAGACATTGTTAACACCTCTAAACAGGTTTTTAAGAAAAATATTATTTGAATTATTAAAACAAACAGATACATTGATGATGTATCTGCCGTGTCATAAGATAGCCTACTCACCTATACTCACCCTGCTTAGTGGAAATTCAATAGACACAGTCCCGATCCCAAGACTATCGTCGTCGTAGGGCTAAGCAGATACAGGTACAATTACACTCACACCACTACACAACACATGCAACCTACACTACTTACACAACCGGCACACCACATCTCAACTTGCAATAATATAAATTAAATTTTTAACTAGTTACATATATGTATAACTAGTTTTGGTTATAATTTCTATATATAAGTATAATCGCCAAGTACGTTTGTCTTATAATATTTAAACAAAAAAATGTAAATCCGTTATTGGCTAATGTTAATATTATTTTTCTTACCTTACATAATTGTATTAGCTGTGGATTTTTTAAGATCAATAAATAAATAAATAAATAAATTATTTCTAAAAAATTCTGACATTGATATTATTTGTGTTACAGAACACTGGTTGAAGGAAAATATGATGTCTTTTAACATAAATAATTACAAAATTTTCAGTTGTTACAATAGAAAGACTGCTGATAGAGGTGGTTCTTTAATCTTAGTGAAAAATAATATTAAGGTGAAACAACGAAAAAATATTCTTGCACTTACTGTTGAAATACAAATAGAGGTATCCTGTGTTGAGTTAGATAGCCATATTATTGTTTGTGTCTACAGGCCACCGAGGAATGAAAAAGGCCATGGCAATTTCGAAATATTTGAGAAAATTATGGAGGAAGCCCTCACTAAACTATGTAATAACAGAAAAAAGTTAATTATTTGTTGCGATCTTAATGTAGATTTGCTTGTAGGAACAACAATGAAACAACGATTAATAACTTTATTCAAATCGTTTAATTTATGTCATGTATTTTTATAGCCGACTAGATTTACACTTACCAGCCAAACTTGCTTGGATAACGTTTTTTGTGACTGTGCATTCACAAGTAAAAGTGTAATTAACTGCTTACCTCCCGATCACAGTGGTAAAACAGTTTCATTCCCAATTGTTATTAAGGATAAGACTGGTCCATCATTTTATAGGCCTATTACATCTCATAGAAAACAGACATATACGAAAAACTTAGATATAAATTTTCCAGTACCGGATTTTAATGAACAGAACCCAAACAAAATCTACTCAGACTTCTTCAACATTATTCAGACAGAATTTAATAAAGTTTTTAAATTAAAGAAAGTCAGTGACAAAAACAACGGTAAATCTAAATTTAATGACTGGGCAACGTTTGGAATTCGTAAAAGTAGAGTTATCTTGTACGACCTTTATGATCAAAAAACCTATAACTTTGATCGAAAATTTCATGACTATGTTAAAAAATATTCCAAAACTTTCAAGTTGGTTTGTAGAACTGCAAAAACTTTACACATTCATAGAAAAAAATCAAAATTCAAATAATAGAATGAAAACAGTTTGGCAAATAATAAACGTGAAACTGGCCAAGGGACAATGATTTCTGCCTAAAGATAGGTGATGATATTGTTAAATCCAACGCTGATGTTGCTCGTGCTTTCGTAACATTCTTCACCAATGTACCCTTACTCACAACAGATCGTCTAAATTCATCTCCATATGAAGCAGAGACTTTATTAAAAAATAACACTAGCGTCAGTAAGGTATATTTAAAATTTCATCATGTTTATCCCTAGGATATTGTCAAAACGTTTAAATTACTTAACTTAAAAAATATGGAAGATGTACAAGCCAACCTTGTACAATGCGAACGCGGCATTTATCAGCACGTTCTAATTTCTATATAATTGTATTTTAACTATTAACATATTGCAGTTCTACTTACTTATTCGCCGTAGCACCTAAATCTAAGCCACAACAGACTATTTTTAGAGTGTATTTCATTATTATAAAAGTAAAGTGTTTTCAACTATACAAGGAGACTCTTTGACTTCCAACTGACAACTTAGCTAACCCTGAGTTGTATGTAAGGCTGTGTGGATCCCACCAAAGACCATACATCTTTTTGGTCCTTCGAACCGGATCGGTTCTTCAAAACTCTGTGATTGGAGTGTTGGTGTTGGGCAACTGTGACGGAAGCGGCAGCGAGCAGGAAGGCACACCGGAAGGTGATTGTACGCACTGAGCACGGACCTGATTACATGAACCACCGACAGGCAGTGTATCCCGACCACTGTATCTATCAATAATAACATACTAACGGCATAGCAGCTCACGCAGAATAGAACTGTCCTCCACTGCAGGGAGTAATCAACTGAAGACAACAAGTTGTAGTGTTATGCTACTTACATGTCCTTTTCCTTGCTGCTGCTGCTTGATGCTTGCTGAGCTGTGCAGCTTACTATTTGTCATCACCTTTATTTCCATAGGAACCTGTAACGTTTTAAACCATAATAATACATTAACAAATCATTTTTGCTTTGTATTTTCATACTATCAGCTCTAGTAAATCGATAGGGAAGGGGTTTACCTTTGGTGACCTTGTTTTTGGCTTTCTCCGAAACTCTGCAATCTCGGGCTTCGTGCGCGCTGGTGCGCTACCTTTTTTCCTTTCGCTGTTATGTAATTTACTGCATGGTTTTCTCATTGTTTACCGTATTACGAGCCTGAAACTAAACTTTGACATCTGTTGATGCCGTTGTTTATCTGGTTGTCATGGCATTGTCCATTCAAACTCGTTAGCGGTCTGATATGTTTGCTTTAATTCTTTTACAAAAATACTCTTTCTCTCTTGGCCACTCACAAAAATTACGTTTAATTTAAATAATTTTTAGAACTCTCCAAAAAAGTTATAAAAGCGGAACATTTCTGAAATTCTGGAGTCTCACGTCAGCTTCTGAACTAGAAGTATCACCTAAAGGCCTTATCCCGGGGTCGCACTACCCCGGGATCCTGCAGGCCGTTCCTTCAAAACAATCCTTCAAACAAAGGAATCCTGCGAGCCGTAACTTCAAATACGCCCGCTTCTACATCGACGATCCTTCAAACAACGGAATCCTGCGAGCCGTATCTACAAATACGCCGCTACCGTTCCTAAAACGACGATTTCAACAACATCTTCAACAACAAATACACCTGCATCCTGGTCATCACCCCACCGGTCTATTTCTCTCCGTGTTCTCCGCTTCCTTCTTTCTATCCAGACATCTGTATTTTATAAAACCTGTCTCACCTCATTCATCCTCATTTTCCTTTCATTTTTTTAAATTAATTCATTGTAAATAACCAATAAACTGTCACTATAAATTTTATCCTGGTTGTTTTCTGTTAGGTTCTGGTTAGGTTCGTGTCCTCACAAGACATTTTGGCGCCCAACGTAAAAGTTCTTCTCCACTCTTCACCTTTTCTGCGCCTTGTCTCTTTCTATTTGATTTGCTTTCTCTTTCACTCTTAAATCTTTATCTATTCATCCTTTTCACATTTTCCAAATTCTAAATCAAAACTTCATCTAGTTTTTCAACTCAACTTCAACTGGATTATATTTAGGCCTACATTTAACTTATATTACTTCACTTCACTTCACTTCACTTCACTTCTATAACACTTGACTCTACACTTAACTATAACAATGGAAAGGGTTATTAAGTACGAATTCCTTAACAAGGCCGAGCTCGGATACGAAGTAAAGATTAGATGTGAGGAACCAGCTAATACTGTTTTGCTTCTTAAAAAACAGGTTTTGCGCTTAGTTGCGATTTCTCACCCCGAAGATATTCTGACTTCTCCAGTTCCGATTGAGGATGACTTATCTCAAATTGGTTCTACTCTGACTTACCTGGATTGTAAAATTGAAAAATGTTTACAAGGTGAAACCAAATATTTACGATTAATAGAAACTTTTATTAATCATGTTTTTTACAGATTGGAGCGAATAGATACAGACTTATATCCAGACTCTAAAGCTAGTTTCGATACTTTAAAGTTGAAATTTGACGATATTTCTAAACAGTTCGGATCCTTGGCTCCACCTTCAACTGCAAATCACTCTCCATCACTGGACCTTCCTGCTGAACCGACTGTCATGGAACCCCCTCTTGTTTCTCAAACTTCTGTCCAGACCCATACCCCGTATCCTCCACCACCACCTCAATCTTTCCCTCCAACTAACGTCTTCAAAGATCTGAAAAGACACACCTTCAATGGTAAACGCTGTCCAAGATCCTTTCTTCAAAAACTTGAAGAATATAGCTTAGCTCGTGGCTTGTCCAGGGACTTATTGATTTCTCAGGCATTCGAAATCTTCACCGATAATGCCGTTCATTGGTTCAGATTTAAATATAATCAGAATCCAAACTTAACTTTGAACGAACTTTCTTCTTTACTACTCAAAGACTTTGGTGGTTTTGATTATGATCATAAACTTCTAGAAGCGATTAGGAATCGTACTCAAGGTCGTGATGAACCTATCGTCATCTTTATATCCATCATGTCTGGAATGTTCGCTCGCCTTTCAAAAAGACTTTCTGAAACAGAACAATTGGAGATTATTTTGAGAAATATTCGCCCATGTTATTCAGTCTTCGTAGCTTTAAAAGACATTGACTCTATCGATTCTCTTCTGGCCACTTGCCAAAACTACGAAAAGTTCCTGGACAGAGACAAACAATTTAAAGAACCAAATTTGCAACAAAGTCCTCATGTTTCGGAATTCAACTACAAGCATTCCACTTCAAGTTCAGTTGACTCTCCAAACTCTTCTAATAACTCACGACCTTCTCCTCCCTTCATGAATAAATTCACTCCAACCTACAAATACCCTTCTAGACAAGTTAATAGTCTCTCTCAATCTGCAGCTCCCCAAGAAAGTTCTTTTTGCGTTCGCTGTCGTAAACTAGGTCATACTTTGAACAGTTGCACTCAACCACGATTCGTGATTTGTTTCAAATGTGGTCTTAAGGGTTTTAAAACTGCAGAGTGCCCTACTTGTTCTCCCAAACCTAATACTAGTACAAAAAACTAACTGCTGACTTGAAGAGTAACTCAAATTTTGACAAGGACTAGTGGACTAATTGGCTCAAAACAATTCAAAACTTCTTTGCTTGCTACAAAATCTCTTCTACACTCTACTCCAAAGAACAAGATCTTAATCGTCCATTCGTTAATGTCAAAATTTATGACATAACTTTATCTGGTTTACTAGATTCTGGCAGCTCAGTAACTATTCTGGGTAATAATTCTCATTTGGAAATTCTTAAACTGGGCTGCAAACTTTTCAAGTCAGATCTTATTACTGTCTCTACTACTAATAATCAAAAAATTAATTCCTTGGGTTATTTTGACTTACCTGTCCATTTCAATAACGAAACTCACTTGATTAAAGCTTATTTTTTCCCTGAAATATTCCCTTCTCTAATACTAGGTATCGACTTTTGGAGAAAATTTAATCTTCTACCTAGTGTTTTAACTTCTCTTAACTTTACAGATCCTAAATGCTCTGCTATCGACACTAAAGATATTAAAGTTTTACCTTATGAGCATTTAACTCCTAATCAAAAGAACATCGCTAATGACATCATCCAACGCTTCAAGACAATCTCTTTTGAAGAAAAAGGTGTTCTGGGAAACACACACGTAATCACCCACAAGATTGACACTGGTGATTCTCTTCCGATCAAACAAAGATGTTACAGACTGTCTCCTGAAAAACAAAAGGCTTTAATTAATGAAGTTGACAAGATGCTGGGATGGAACGTCATTGAACAATGCGAAAGTCCATGATTATCTCCAGTCCTCATCACTCCAAAGAAGAATGGGGAATGGCGTTTCTGCGTAGATAGCAGGAAGCTTAACTCAGTTACACGTCGTGATGCTTATAGTCTGCCTCTAATAAGCGAAATTTTGGACAACCTGAGAAATGCCAAACACTTATCAAGCATCGACATTGCGAAAGCATTTTGGGAGATTCCCTTGAATCCTGCTGATAGAGATAAGACAGCATTTTATGTTCCTGGAAGAGGTATGTTCAGATTCAAAGTAATGCCTTTTGGTCTCACTAACTCACCTGCAACTCAACAAAGATTAATGGATACGCTATTTACTCCTGAATTTGAGAAAAAGATATTTTGCTATCTGGATGACATCGTTATTATTAGCGAGACTTTTGATGAGCACATATCGCTTCTCATGGAAGTTCTTGAAAAACTTTCATATGCTAATCTGACTATTAACTTTGAAAAGAGTCAATTCTTCAGGAAAGAACTGAAATACCTTGGTTTTCTAGTGGACGAGTATGGTCTACGTGCTGATCCAGATAAAATAAAAGCTATTCTAGAATATCCTGTACCTACTTGCAGAAAAGAAGTTCGAAGATTCATAGGCACCTGCAGCTGGTTTAGAAGATTCATTCCAAACTTCAGCACTATTGCCTCTCCACTCAACCAACTAACCTGTTCCGCGAAGAACGCTCCTAAATTTTTATGGAATTCCAAGGCTGCAGCTGCTTTCGAGAAACTTAAAGAAGCTTTGGTAACTGCTCCTGTCCTTGCTTGCCCTAACTTCGAACTACCCTTCTCTGTACATTGTGATGCATCAAATTATGGCATAGGAGCAATGCTTACTCAACATCAAGATGACAAAGAAGTCGTGATTGCTTACATGAGTAAAGCACTAAACAAAAATCAACAAAACTAATCAACTACTGAAAGAGAAACATTAGCTGTAATAACTGCGCTAGAACATTGGAGATGTTACCTAGACAATGGTAAGGAATTTACAATATATACTGACCACGCTGCACTTAAATGGTTTCAGAACTTATCGAATCCATCTGGAAGACTTGCTCGCTGGACTCTACGCTTATCATGTTTTAATTTTGTCCTGAAACATAAAAAAGGGAAGGATAACGTTGTTCCTGACTTTTTATCAAGGCATAAGCATAAAGAACGTCCTGATACACAAGAAACTCCACCTCAAGGTGTACATCCTATTACGATTGAAGAACCACCTGATCGTGAACTTTAACACTACAACAAGATTTTTCTTGGATGCTCCAACAACCCAGACGCATATCCTAACTACACTATCAGGGATAACAAACTTTACCGCTGCATCCATTCTTCCGATTGTCTAAACGACGACTTTATTTGGAAAGAAGTTCCACTGCCACAAGATCGACATGCACTTATTGAAGTTAGCCATGGTTCCTCTTCAGAACTCCACCTTGGTATCTTCAAAACATTCAAGAAAATATCTTTAAAATACTATTGGCCGGGTATGTTTAAGGACATTGCCAATTTAATCTCGACATGTGAAACCTGCTTAACCTACAAACACCCTAATCATTCTCCCTATGGTCTCATGGGTAAACCTAAACTTTGCTCCAGACCTTCAAACTATATCCTTGGATCTTATGGGTCCATTGCCTATGACCCGGAGAAGAAATCAGTATATTCTGGTAATTAACTGCAATTTTACTAAATATACTATGATTTTTCCCCTTAAACGGGCTACTTCAGCTAATATCATTAATATCTTGGAAAATTCAGTGTTTCTTGTTCCCCAAACTATAATAATGGACAACGCTGTTCAATTTCAGTCGCGTGAATTCCACTCATTCTTAAATTCTTATAACGTTCCTTGTATTTTTCACACAGCTTTATATTGTCCTCAGGTTAATCCTACAGAGAAATTTAATAGTACGATTATTACAGCTCTAGCATCCCTAGTAGGAGACGATCATAGATCCTGGGACAACCATCTTACTAAGATTCAGTTCGCAATGAACAGCGCTACAAACGTTGCTACTGGCTTTACTCCAAACTTTTTAGTTTTTGGTAGGGAAACAATACCTTGTGGTTCCTTCTATACTCCAACTCAGAATCTCGAGGAATTGATATTTATGCCTCGTGATATTTACGCGTCTAATGCTGGTCTCCTCTCATCTATCTTTCACAGAGTTCAAACTAAACTTCACATAGCTCACGCTAAAAATAGCGCTCGCTATGATCTTCGCCGGACTTTTAAAGAATTTAATGTGGGAAATACTGTTTGGCATAAAAACCATGTTTTGAGCAATGCTGGCACATACTTTAATGCTAAACTTGCCCCTAAATTCATTAAGTGTAAAATAGTAATCAAACTTTCGCCATTGGTATACGTTCTAGAAGACCCTAACGGAGTTAGAGGCAAGTGGCACATTAAAGACATTAAATCTTAAATTTTCTTAACTTCTATTAACTGTTACTTTGTATATATGTATAAATATCAACATCATTTTCACCTTAATATTTTATTTCCTCCTTTAATCCAGTGTTCTTCAACACATTTTACTCTAGGACCTCGAATTTTCGTTGGTTAGTCTTCACCTATTTTTTTTTAAATCTTTATTTCAGACACATCTCGTTGGCGATGTGGCTGATCTCTGGCTTCGAGCTCTACCGCTCTGGCCGTTCTTAATCTTGTCTTAAGTCGTAGCGACTAAAGCTACCTCAGGATTAATTTGTTTCTCTTTACCTCTACTTATTTTTTTTTCCACGCAGGAGCGGATGACAACTCCTTAAGTAAGCCTAAATGTCCTTACGAAAACACACTTTTAGAGTGGTAGTCATTGAATGTGAACTCCACCCTTACCGGAATGAAGATGAATGTAAGAGATGGTATAACTGATTTTGCTGGTGATGTCTGTTTCTGCAAAGCTGTGTTTTTATGGTTTATTTTTGTACATATCAAAATTTTTGCTGAGTCAAAAAATTTTCCAGGGTCGGGGGGAAAATGTAGTGTTATTCTACTTACATGTCCTTTTCCTTGCTGCTGCTGCTTGATGCTTGCTGAGCTGTGCAGCTTACTATTTGTCATCACCTTTATTTCCATAGGACCCTGTAACGTTTTAAACCATAAGAATACATTAACAAATCATTTTTGCTTTGTATTTTCATACTATCAGCTCTAGTAAATCGATAGGGAAGGGGTTTACCTTTGGTGACCTTGTTTTTTGCTTTCTCCGAAACTCTGCAATCTCGGGCTTCGTGCGCGCTGGTGCGCTACCTTTTTTCCTTTCGCTGTTATGTAATTTACTGCATGGTTTTCTCATTGTTTACCGTATTACGAGCCTGAAACTAAACTTTGACATCTGTTGATGCCGTTGTTTATCTGGTTGTCATGGCAACGTCCATTCAAACTCGTTAGCGGTCTGATATGTTTGCTTTAATACTTTTACAAAAATACTCTTTCTCTCTTGGCCACTCACAAAAATTACGTTTAATTAAAATAATTTTTAGAACTCTCCAAAAAAGGTATAAAAGCGGAACATTTCTGAAATTCTGGAGTCTCACGTCAGCTTCTGAACTAGAAGTATCACCTAAAGGCCTTATCCCGGGGTCGCACTACCCCGGGATCCTGCAGGCCGTTCCTTCAAAACAATCCTTCAAACAACGGAATCCTGCGAGCCGTAACTTCAAATACGCCCGCTTCTACATCGACGATCCTTCAAACAACGGAATCCTGCGAGCCGTTACTTCAAATACGCCCGCTTCTACATCGACGATCGTTCCTACAATGGAATCCTGCGAGCCGTAACTTCAAATACGCCCGCTACCTACATCGACGATCGTTCCTACAACGGAATCCTGTGAGCCGTATCTACAAATACGCCGCTACCGTTCCTACAACGACGATTTCAACAACATCTACAACAACAAATACACCTGCATCCTGGTCATCACCCCACCGGTCTACTTCTCTCCGTGTTCTCCGCTTCCTTCTTTCTATCCAGACATCTGTATTTTATAAAACCTATCTCACCTCATTCATCCTCATCTTCCTTTCATTTTTTTAAATTAATTCATTGTAAATAACCAATAAACTGTCACTCTAAATTTTATCCTGGTTGTTTTCTGTTAGGTTCTGGTTAGGTTCGTGTCCTCACACGACAAAGTCTTACGCAACAAACGCACTGACGCCGGCCGTAGCCGAGTGTATGAAGGCAAGAGCAGCCTCATATACAGCACTAGCACAGTCAATACTAACCTATTGCATTCCGGTTTGGGGCGGGACTTCCAAGACAAAATTTATAGAACTGGAAAGAGCACAACGAGCCTTACTAAAAACTATATTATTTAAGCCATATCGGTTCCCTACAGCATCTCTGTATGCCCTTTGTGATATGCTCTCAGTAAGACGTTTATATATCCTACGCATCATTCTTAGACTGCACAAGTCCCTATTATTTGATATAAATATTTATAAAAAGAAGAGAAATGGAAATGTTTCACAAATGGTTCGCACAAGGACTACTTTTGCTAGTTGCCAAATGGCAAAACAATCTGCACTTTTATATAATAAAATTAACAAAAAACTAGACATATACCCTAAAACAAACTTTGAGTGTAAAAAGGTCTTAATCGAATGGCTTAAGAGTTTAAGCTACAATGAAACAGAACATTTAATAAAATTTCTTGTATAGTGTGCAAATGTTAATATAAGACTGAACACAAATACACACACACACACACACACACACACACACACACACACACACACACACACCACTCACACACACACACATCTTCTATCCTTAATTCTACGAACTAAAATATTAAACTGCATATTATATTTTAATACTAGGTTGTTTATTCGAACTACTAAATGTATATTTGTGGAAGAGCGGGCCCTCCTGACACAGGTATTTCTATACTTACTAGGAGGGTCCAGCCCCTGTATATTATTTGTAAATTTATTATGAATAAACAATTTGAATTTGAATTTGAATTTGAATCTTACTGACACCTGAACCCACAAATCTGGTGTATAAAGACAAGAAAAGTCTTATTCTACTCGTTCAGCATCAACCTACAAGATCGGTGGAAATTGGTTCATGAACTGAAGAAACTCCACATACAAGCACAAAAATGATCGGAAAAATCATCGAACTTCAGCTCATCTCCTTCGAAAGTTGTAGTGTTATGCTACTTACATGCTATTCTTGCTTTTCATGCTTTCATGCTTTTCAGCTGGATGCTTGCTGAGCTGTACAGTCTGATATTTGGTATCACCTTTATTTTCATAGGACCCTGTAACGTTTTAAACCATAAGAACACATTAACAAATCATTTTCGCTTTGTATTTTCACACTATCAGCTCTTCTAAATCGATAGCGAAGGGGTTTACCCTTGGTGACCTTGTATTTGGCTTTCTCCAAAACTCTGCAATCTCGGGCTTCTCGCGCGCTGGTGCGCTACCTTTTTATATTCATTGTTACTTCATTTACTTCATGGTTTTTTTGTTGTTTTCCGTATTACGAGCCTGAAACCAACGTTTGACATTTGTTGACGTCTTTGTTTATCTGGTTGTCATGGCAATTTCCATTCAAACTCGTTAGCGGTCTGATATGTTTGCTTCAATACTTTTACAAAAATACTTTTTCTCTCTTGGCCACTCACAAAAATTACGTTTAATTTAAATAACTTTTAGAACTCTCCAAAAAGGGTATAAAAGCGGAACATTTCTGAAATTCTCGAGTCTCACGTCAGCTTCTGAACTAGAAGTACCACCTAAAGGCCTTATCCCGGGGTCGCACTACCCCGGGATCCTGCAAGCCGTTCCTACAAACACGATCCTGCGAGCCGTTCATACAAACACGATCCTGCGAGCCGTTCCTACAAACGGGTTCCTGCGAGCCGTTCCTTCAACGGGATCCTGCGAGCCGTTTCTACCACGTGATCCTGCGAGCCGATCCTACAACGGGATCTTGCGAGCCGTAACTACAAGTACGCCCGCTACCGTTCCTACAACGACGATTTCAACAACATCTACAACAACAAATACACCTGCATCCTGGTCATTAACCCCACCGGTCTCCTACTCTCCGTGTCCTCCGCTTCCTTTTTTTACTTAACCTGTGTTTTATAAAAAACCTGTTCTCATCTCATCCATCCTCATCTTCGTATCATTTTTTTATCGTCTTCACTGTAAATAACTAATAAACTGTTACTACTAAATTTTATCCTGGTTGTTTTCTGTTAGGTTCTGGTTAGGTTCGTATCGTTACACGACATTTTGGCGCCCAACGTAAAAGTTCTTCTCCACTCTTCACCTTTTCTGCGCCTTGTCTCTTTCCCTTTGATTTGCTTTCTCTTTCACTCTTAAATCTTTATCTATTCATCCTTTTCAAATTTTCCAAATTCTAAAACAAAACTTCATCTCGTTTTTCAACTTATCTGGATTAAATTAGGCCTACATTTAATTTACATTACTTCACTTCACTTCACTTCTATAACACTTGACTCTACACTTAACTAGCCTAAATATTTTCCAAATTCTAAAACAAAACTTCATCTAGTTTTTCAACTCATCTGGATTATATTTAGGCCTACATTTAACTTACATTACTTCACTTCACTTCACTTCACTTCACTTCACTTCTATAACACTTGACTCTACACTTAACTATAACAATAGAAAGGGTTATTAAGTACGAATTCCTTTTCCAAATTCTAAAACAAAACTTCATCTAGTTTTTCAACTCATCTGGATTATATTTAGGCCTACATTTAACTTACATTACTTCACTTCACTTCACTTCACTTCACTTCACTTCACTTCTATAACACTTGACTCTACACTTAACTATAACAATAACTCCAGCTTCAACTGCAAATGACTCTCCATCACTTGACCTTCCTGCTGATCCGACTGTCATGGAACCTCCTCTTGTTTCTCAAACTTCTGTCCTGAAGGTGATACGAATCTTCATATAAAATTTTTGCATGTAAGTAGCATAAATTTTCTTATCTTCTAACTGTTAATTTGTATATATGTATATTCTTCATTTCAGACACATCTCGTTGGCAATGTGGCTGATCTCTGGCTTCGAGCTCTACCGCTCTGTTGTATATATGTATATTCTTCATTTCAGACACATCTCGTTGGCGATGTGGCTGATCTCTGGCTTCGAGCTCTACCGCTCTGGCCGTTTTAATCTTAAGGCAAAGCGACTAAAGCTACCTTAGGATTAATTTGTTTCTCTTTACCTCTACTTAATTTTTTTTTCCACGCAGGAGCGGATGACAAGTAAGCCTCAATGTCCTTTTGAAAACACACTTTTAGAGTGGTAGTCATTGAATGTGAACTCCACCCTTACCTGAATGAAGATGAGGAATGTAAGAGATGGTATATCTGATTTTGCCTGGTGATGCCTGTTTCTGCAAAGCTGTGTTTTTCTGGTTTAATTTTGTACATATCAAAATTTTTGCTGAGTCAAAAATTTTTCCAGGGTCGGGGGGAAAATGTAGTATTATGCTACTTACATGCTATTCTTGCTTTTCATGCTTTCATGCTTTTCAGCTGGATGCTTGCTGAGCTGTACAGTCTGATATTTGGTATCACCTTTATTTTCATAGGACCCTGTAACGTTTTAAACCATAAGAACACATTAACAAATCATTTTCGCTTTGTATTTTCACACTATCAGCTCTTCTAAATCGATAGCGAAGGGGTTTACCGTTGGTGACCTTGTATTTGGCTTTCTCCGAAACTCTGCAATCTCGGGCTTCGTGCGCGCTGGTACGCTACCTTTTTATATTCATTGTTACTTCATTTACTTCATGGTTTTTTTGTTGTTTTCCGTATTACGAGCCTGAAACCAACGTTTGACATTTGTTGACGTCTTTGTTTATCTGGTTGTCATGGCAATTTCCATTCAAACTTGTTAGCGGTCTGATATGTTTGCTTCAATACTTTTACAAAAATACTTTTTCTCTCTTGGCCACTCACAAAAATTACGTTTAATTTAAATAATTTTTAGAACTCTCCAAAAAGGGTATAAAAGCGGAACATTTCTGAAATTCTCGAGTCTCACGTCAGCTTCTGAACTAGAAGTACCACCTAAAGGCCTTATCCCGGGGTCGCACTACCCCGGGATCCTGCAAGCCGTTCCTACAAACACGATCCTGCGAGCCGTTCATACAAACACGATCCTGCGAGCCGTTCCTACTAACGGGTTCCTGCGAGCCGTTCCTTCAACGGGATCCTGCGAGCCGTTCCTACCACGTGATCCTGCGAGCCGATCCTACAACGGGATCTTGCGAGCCGTAACTACAAGTACGCCCGCTACCGTTCCTACAACGACGATTTCAACAACATCTACAACAACAAATACACCTGCATCCTGGTTATTAACCCCACCGGTCTCCTACTCTCCGTGTCCTCCGCTTCCTTTTTTTACTTAACCTGTGTTTTATAATAAACCTGTTCTCATCTCATCCATCCTCATCTTCGTATCATTTTTTTATCGTCTTCACTGTAAATAACTAATAAACTGTTACTACTAAATTTTATCCTGGTTGTTTTCTGTTAGGTTCTGGTTAGGTTCGTATCGTTACACGACATTTTGGCGCCCAACGTAAAAGTTCTTCTCCACTCTTCACCTTTTCTGCGCCTTGTCTCTTTCCCTTTGATTTGCTTTCTCTTTCACTCTTTAATCTTTATCTATTCATCCTTTTCACATTTTCCAAATTCTAAAACAAAACTTCATCTAGTTTTTCAACTTATCTGGATTAAATTAGGCCTACATTTAATTTACATTACTTCACTTCACTTCACTTCTATAACACTTGACTCTACACTTAACTAGCCTAAATATTTTCCAAATTCTAAAACAAAACTTCATCTAGTTTTTCAACTCATCTGGATTATATTTAGGCCTACATTTAACTTACATTACTTCACTTCACTTCACTTCACTTCACTTTATTTCACTTCTATAACACTTGACTCTACACTTAACTATAACAATGGAAAGGGTTATAAAGTACGAATTCCTTGTCCAAATTCTAAAACAAAACTTCATCTAATTTTTCAACTCATCTGGATTATATTTAGGCCTGCATTTAACTTAGATTACTTCACTTCACTTCACTTCACTTCACTTCACTTCACTTCACTTCACTTCACTTCACTTCACTTCACTTCACTTCACTTCACTTCACTTCACTTCACTTCTATAACACTTGACTCTACACTTAACTAAAACAATGACTCCACCTTCAACTGCAAATGACTCTCCATCACTTGACCTTCCTGCTGATCCGACTGTCATGGAACCTCCTCTTGTTTCTCAAACTTCTGTCCTGAAGGTGATACGAATCTTTATATAAAATTTTTGCATGTAAGTAGCATACATTTTCTTATCTTCTAACTGTTAATTTGTATATATGTATATTATTCATTTCAGACACATCTCGTTGGCGATGTGGCTGATCTCTGGCTTCGAGCTCTACCGCTCTGTTGTATATATGTATATTCTTCATTTCAGACACATCTCGTTGGCGATGTGGCTGATCTCTGGCTTCGAGCTCTACCGATCTGGCCGTTTTAATCTTAAGGCAAAGCGACTAAAGCTACCTTAGGATTAATTTGTTTCTCTTTACCTCTACTTAATTTTTTTTTCCACGCAGGAGCGGATGACAACTCCTTAAGTAAGCCTGAATGTCCTTTTGAAAACACACTTTTAGAGTGGTAGTCATTGAATGTGAACTCCACCCTTACCTGAATGAAGATGAGGAATGTAAGAGATGGTATATCTGATTTTGCCTGGTGATGTCTGTTTCTGCAAAGCTGTGTTTTTCTGGTTTATTTTTGTACATATCAAAATTTATGCTGAGTCAAAAAAATTTCCAGGGTCGGGGGGAAAATGTAGTGTTATGCTACTTACATGCTATTCTTGCTTTTCATGCTTTCATGCTTTTCAGCTGGATGCTTGCTGAGCTGTACAGTCTGATATTTGGTATCACCTTTATTTTCATAGGACCCTGTAACGTTTTAAACCATAAGAACACGTTAACAAATCATTTTCGCTTTGTATTTTCACACTATCAGCTCTTCTAAATCGATAGCGAAGGGGTTTACCTTTGGTGACCTTGTATTTGGCTTTCTCCGAAACTCTGCAATCTCGGGCTTCGTGCGCACTGGTGCGCTACCTTTTATATTCATTGTTACTTCATTTACTTCATGGTTTTTTTGTTGTTTTCCGTATTACGAGCCTGAAACCAAACTTTGACATTTGTTGACGTCTTTGTTTATCTGGTTGTCATGGCAATGTCCATTCAAACTCGTTAGCGATCTGATATGTTTGCTTCAATACTTTTACAAAAATACTTTTTCTCTCTTGGCCACTCACAAAAATTACGTTAATTTAAATAATTTTTAGAACTCTCCAAAAAGGGTATAAAAGCGGAACATTTCTGAAATTCTCGAGTCTCACGTCAGCTTCTGAACTAGAAGTACCACCTAAAGGCCTTATCCCGGGGTCGCACTACCCCGGGATCCTGCAAGCCATTCCTACAAACACGATCCTGCGAGCCGTTCATACAAACACGATCCTGCGAGCCGTTCCTACAAACGGGATCCTGCGAGCCGTGCCTACAACGGGATCCTGCGAGTCGTTCCTACAACGTGATCCTACGAGCCGATCCTACAACGGGATCCTGCGAGCCGTAACTACAAGTACGCCCACTACCGTTCCTACAACGACGATTTCAACAACATCTACAACAACAAATACACCTGCATCCTGGTCATTAACCCCACCGGTCTCCTACTCTCCGTGTCCTCCGCTTCCTTTTTTTACTTAACCTGTGTTTTATAAAAAACCTGTTCTCATCTCATCCATTCTCATCTTCGTATCATTTTTTTATCGTCTTCACTGTAAATAACTATTAAACTGTTACTACTAAATTTTATCCTGGTTGTTTTCTGTTAGGTTCTGGTTAGGTTCGTATCGTTACACGACAAAGTATAAAATCGATATGTACCAACTCCAAGAAGGTTGGGGCAGATCGCAAAACTCTTGAGTACCTGGAAAAGCGCATCAGTGCTCTGGAGGTAAATTGGCTTGAGTTTAGCTCGAACCACAAGATACTGGCCCTAGCAGGAACAACGGACTACGACTACTTTAAGGAGGATGTGTATAACAAAACCAAAATAATGTACGAAGAAACTCTACAGATCATGATTGACATGAAAAAAGGATTAGCCCCGACAGCCGGAGTTTCCCAGAAGGCTGTACTGGCTCCTGCGGTTCTGCGATTATCCACCGGATCACTAGCTACGCCAGGGACCTCAGGAGCAAATATGGAGGTTAACCAACAAGAACGGACCCACGTTAAGCCCGCTGATGTTGAAAAGGACAGGAAAACTGACTTACTGCGGCAACAAAGATTCAACTTCAACGCACTGAAAAGAGTTGTTTCTAAGATTAATCTTCAAGATGTGAACGAAAAGTGGGAACTAGAAGACCATCTTAAGGTATTAACGTCTAAGTGGGATGCTATCGATAAAATCCACTGGGAGATAGAATACCTGCTTCAAGGCTCCAACTCGGATTACGCCATTGAGTATAACGAATGGGAAGAAACTTACGATCGGTACAAATCTGAGATCAATAAGAAGATGTGGGCCAACATGCACTATCAGAAAAGCACGCCGAAAATGGAGTTACCAGCGTTTAACGGCGACTACATCAACTGGACATCCTTTAAAGAAACCTTCTGGAAACTATACATATAAACCCGCTAATTTCTAAGACGCAAAAAATGCAACATCTGATATCAAAGGTCAAAGGAGAAGCCGAAAAGTTAATTCAACATTTGAACATAAGTGCCGACAATTATGATTTATGCTGGGATATCATCTGCCACCGTTACGACAATAAGCGGCTGCTGTTTACATCTCACATTAATACACTTTTGAATCAATCTACCATCCAGAATCCTAACGCTCTCAAGATCAAGAAGCTACACGACACTACTATTGAATGCTTGAATGCGATAACGAACATCGGAATCGACATCTCGACCTGGGACCCACTCATAGTGCACCTGATAGTACAGAAGCTAGATCCTGAAACCTACAGCGATTACATGCACAGCCTCGAGGATCCAAGAGAATTACCAGACGTAGAGGCATTTGTAAAATTCCTAGAGTATTCTTTCATGGCTTAAGAGACCCTTAACCCTGCAAAATCTGGAACTCAAGGAAATTCGCATACTCGAAAGGAAAATAATTTCGCCGATCAAAGGTCGACTAATTATAACAAGTCTGTGAAGTGGACAAAGACCTACCATACGACGATTCTAAACTGTCCACTCTGCAAAAGCGAGCACGTGTTGATGAACTGCCCTACGTTTGCTGACATGAGTATTGAGGCACGGAATGCGGCAGTCAAGCAAACGCACGTATGCAAAAACTGCCTATTCAGTCACGAAGGTCGATAGTGTGACTCAAATAAAACGTGCAAGATATGTAAAAGATTTCATCACACGTCCCTGCATAATCCGGATATCAAGAGAAGGATAACCCGGAATCCTACTACAACCCAGAAGAGCAATCACGTAAATGGAAAAAGAGAAGTGCTTCTGACCACAGTACAACTAATGGAAAAGGATGTAACCGGGAATCATGTTGTATTGAGAGGATTGCTCGATCAAGGATCACAAGTTAACCTCATTACGGAGAACGCAGCCCAGCTCTTAAAGGTACCCAGGGATCGCTACAGCGCGGCTATTTCCAGGATCGGATCATCACCCGAGTCCAGTAAGGGACGTGTGAAAATTGAGTGCAAGTCTTTAAACTCAAACTTCACCTTCAAAATCGAGGCACTCGTTATGAGAAAATTGATGAACGATCTACCGAACACATCGGTTGACAGGACCGACTGGAGCCACTTAAACAACATCAAGCTGGCTGATCCCAATTGCCATCAACCAGGCCGTATCGACATGCTACTGGGGGCCGAAGTATATGGAGATATCATCATGGACTGACTTCTTAAACAAAATCAACAATCACCGGTTGCTCAACAAACAAAACTGGGTTGGATCTTAAGCGGTAATACGAAGACATACAATTGCTGTGTAACGCTGAACGACATCGAAGACTTATCCCGCTTCTGGGAAATTGAAGATATTACCACAGAAGAACAGTCAAGAGACGACTTTTGTGAAAAATACTACAAGCAAACTACAAAACGACTGCCAGACGGTAGATACGTTGTGAAGATGCCTCTCAAGGAGGACATTTCGACTAAATTGGGATACTCAAGAACCCAAGCAATGTCACAATTTTTTCAACTAGAGAAGAAAATGGCGAGACAGGAAAAACTTGCTGTCCAATACAAACTCTTCATAAAGGAGTACACCGATCTCGGTCACATGAAACCGTCAACAACAACCACTCACAACTCGACAGCGCTTCAATCATACCTCCCCCATCATGGTGTTATTCGAGAAGATTCCGCGATAACTAAACTTAGAGTTGTCTTCAACGCTTCAATGAAAACAGACACGAAGTACAGTCTGAATGATTGCATGGAATGTGGACCAAACCTTCAAAAAGATATTTTGACCCTTATCATCAAATGGCGTACCTATCGCTATGCTTTAACTGCCGACATCGAGAAAATGTACCGCCAAATTCTAATTGATGAAGAACAACAAAGCCTACAAAAAATCATATGGAGGGAGTCCCCGCATTTACCATTACAAGAAATGCAACTGTGCACCATAACGTATGGGACAAAAGCTGCCCCATTCTTGGCCATGCGAACTTTACAACAATTGGCTCAAGACGAAGGACATGCATACCCACTAGAAGTCCGAAGCGAGAGTTACATGGATGACCTAATTTGCGGAGAAAACACCTTAGAAAAAACCGAGGCGCTACAAGTCCAACTCAGCGAACTTTTAAAAAAGGGAGGATTTATACTGAAGAAATGGGCCTCCAACGAGTCCTCAATCCTGAAAGATCTTCCAGAAAATTATAAACACCCCCACGTTACCATCGACCTTAAACAAAAAGAAGCAATGAAAGCTCTGGGTCTTAGGTGGAATACGAAGACGGATGTATTCTGTTTTCACTGGGAACTAACCGACAGAAAAGAAAGATGACTAAACGAACATTATTATCCGATATCAGCAAGATATACGATCCCCTTGGATGGATCGCACCTGTAGTCATAAAAACAAAAATATTGTTTCAAACCCTGTGGCTGACAAAAATGTCCTGGGATGACAAGCTGCCTCTTGAAATCACTAAATAATGGGAGCAGTTACGCGGCGATACCGAACATAAACAACGTCACTTTACCAAGGTGGATATCGTATATGTCACACAACATACGTTTGGACGGATTTTGCGACGACAGCGAAAAGGCATTCGGTTGTGTGATTTATACCACAACGGACGGCGAGTGCGGACAGCGAAAAGTAACGCTACCAGTAGCGTTACTTTTCGCTGTCCGCAGCTACTTTTGTTTTTGCTGCCAGCAGCAAAAACAAAAGTAGCTCCAATCAAGGAAAAGCTGACATTACCAAGGCTAGAACTGGAGGGGGCTGTTCTACTATGCAGAATAATGGAGAAAGTGACCAACGCCTTATCAGAGTTTCCAACGACGGTCCACTTCTGGACTGACTCACAAGTAGTCTTAGCGTGGCTACGAGGAGATTGTTCTCGATGGGACAAGTATGTGGCGAACAGGGCGTCTTATATTAACAACACGTTCCCGCAAGGAAACTGGCATTACGTCAAGACCGGCGAAAACCCCGCTGACTGCGCTTCAAGAGGCCTTCTCCCCAGCCAACTTACCAAGCACACGCTTTGGTGGAACGGACCTGAATGGTTAACAACCACAAATGATCTACATGACGACATAAAACCTGACATCACACATGCATACGCTGTGACGAAAAACGCTGAGTCGAGCAGCGCGCAAAAGATAGCGGATACCGCACCCAAACAAGGTGTGATACATGACCTGTTACAACGTAGTAGTTCATTGACGCGTGTAGTACGAGTGCTCGGCTGGTTGTTACGAGTCAAAACAAAGCAGAAAAATAGCTACTTGACACTTAACGAGCTGAGAGATGCATTGCACAGAGTTGTAAAATGGGTTCAAGAGGCAGAATTTAAAGAGGAAATCAAGAGCCTCAAGGCGATTGACTCTGTTCCTAATAAGAGTAAATTGCTAAAACTATATATCCCTACATTGACGAAAATGGGGTATTAAGAGTGGGAGGACGCTTACAACAGTCTTCTTTACCTATGGAAATGAAACATCCTGCAATTCTGCCACATACGGGTCGTTTAACTAAACTTATTATCCTACAAGCCCATCTGCAAACTTTACACGGAGGAGCCAGGCTTACCCTTGCCAAGATCAGGCAGACATTTTGGATAATAGGTGGAAACCGAGCCGTGAAGAAAGCGATAAGATTATGTGTCAAATGTCACAGATACTCATCCACGAAATCTCAACAACTAATGGGGAATTTACCAGAAGTACGCATCACCCCATCCAGGCCATTTACTCACACTGGAGTAGATTTTACCGGCCATGTGGAGGTGAAGTTAAACAGAGGAAGGGGCGTTAAAACCAGCAAAGGTTATATTGCGATCTTCATCTGTATGGCCACCAAAGCAGTACACCTAGAACTGGTTTCAGACTTGAGTACGCCAACTTTCATAGCAGCACTCAAGAGGCTATGTGCACGGAAAGGAGTGCCAGCCCAGGTCTACTCTGACAATGGCAGTAACTTCGTCGGTGCAGACAAAGAGCTACGACGAGAATTTAAAGCCTTTAAAACCATGATGTCGACTGAGTTCTTCGAGGAGATTAATAAACTTCAAATTCGATGGCATTTTAACGCACCAATTTGGCCATCCGCTGGAGGATTGTGGGAGGCGGCTGTCAAGACAATGAAGCATCATCTACGCAGAGTACTTGGTGAACAAAAGCTGACGTATGAAGAGTTCAGTACTCTCCTATGCCAAATAGAAGCCTGCATGAACAGCCGTCCTTTGTGTCCTCTTTCTGAGGATCCAGAAGATCTGGAATATTTAACACCGGGTCATTTCTTGACTGGGAGCGCTACCCGAACCCTGCCACAAGAAGATCATACAGATGAAAGAAAAATTGACATGAGGAAAAGGTGGAGGGTCACGGAATCGAAATCACAACACTTTTGGAAACGGTGGTCAAGCGAATATCTTTATCAGCTTCAAGAAAGATCAAAATGGCTACAGAAAAAAGAAAACTTACAGAATTGTGATTTAGTTCTAATAAAAGAGGCCAACTTACCACCTGGAAAATGGGCAATGGGTACAATAATTGAACAGCATCCCGGAGAAGATGGACTCGTTCGAGTAGTGACGATGAAGGCCAAGGGCGGTGAAATCAAGCGACCCATAAGCAAACTAACACCCCTCCCGATAAATAGAAGCCAACGAACAGATTTCGACGAACTGGGAAAATCGGAGGAGTGTAAGACTAAAAACTCATCACCCGTGTTAAAACGCGGAGGAAAAGTGAGCAGCTTCCTTACCTTACTACTATTATCATTAATATGCCTGCCATCAATACCTGTGTCTCGAGCTGAAAACATCGATATGAAACAGTACAAGATCATCACGATTGAAGAAGACCGACCGATGTACTTCGACGAAATCGGAAAAATACAACTAATCCACGACGAATGGAACCTACTTGTTTACTACAACTTATCTTCGTACTGGCAAGCCACGAAAGGCCTAAAAACATATATAGATCACTTAGATCAGATGTGTGCTAAAGCAAAATCACAGACGTGTCTACTTATGGAAAGACAGCTCACCCACGAAATCTACCAACTTATAGATTACAACAATTTACTCCTGTCTCATCACCTGAACAGAAAATCAAGAGGGTACTTCAATGGAGTGGGAAACCTTGCTCGCACCCTTTTTGGAGTACTAGATGAAGATTTCGCGCAAAAATATACACAGGACATAGAAAACATGCGGACAAATCAGAAATACCAACTACAACTGATAAAAAACCAAACAACTATAATTGAGGCAGAGGAAAATATCGTCAAGAAAAACGAGCAATTCGTGAAAAATCAATTCCAAGTAATAAGGGATTATATTAAACAATCGGAAGAGCAAATGCGCACGACCGAAAACTGGGTCAGCAAGGTAGAAATGCTAAGTAGCGCTAACACAGCCGCAATAACCGCAAGCTCCTTGATAAACAGCTTGAAGAAAACTCAAGGGATGCTCATGAATGCGTTGACCGACATTTACAGAGGTCATCTGGACATAAATCTTTTCACCCCTGATCAACTAAGTAAACAGTTAGAACGAATTTCGAGTTCCATGCCTAAAAATCTAGCGCTGCCTATCAAAAACCTGCAAGATGACGCCGAAGAACTCTACAAACTTATTTATGTAAGGGCGAGATTAACTCAACAGTACCTGTTATTCGAGCTTCTATATACCGCTTGTAAGCGATGATGAGTACAGCCTTTATCGGTTGATACCGACCACCGTTAAAAATGGAGAAAGATATACGACGGCTACAGACACGGCGGCATACATCGCTGTAAATCTAATAAAAAATACGTACATTGAATTGGAAAACCAAGATGTGTCACAGTGTATGTCAACAAAAGATTCGCTGCTGTGTCATGAACATCACCCGATACATAACTTACAAGGAAATAACACTTCATGCGCCGCGAAACTGCTGAGTCAAAGAACGCAAGTTCTATGCGCTGCGAAACAAATTCCGTGCAGTGATTACTGGGTTCAATTACACAACAAAAACTCATTGCTCTACAATTGTTGCGATGAGTGTCAGCTAAGAATAATATGTAAAAACCTTGCTACGACAAAACAAATCAGCAAGCAAGGGATCGTTGCTCTAGGTCAAGGATGTATTTTGCAACGGTCAGACATTATGATACATTCCTACAACTCATACGGAAGCAAAATGACGATGGGCTTCAACTTGAGTGTGCCTGAAATTCCAGCACCAAACTACATGGCATCTAGTAACTTCAAGAACATTTCACTTCATCTTAAAGAAGAGGATCACAGCAAGGAATATCAAGATATCGAAAAACAAATATCGCAACAAAAGAGGAACGAATACTGGCTGAATTTAACAAACTTATCGACGCACAGCATTGTAAACATCGGAATTACAAGCCTCTTATCGATAGCTGTCATAATAGTCGCATTGGTTTGGTGCATAAGGAAGAAATGCATAGGTCGCCGGCCGTCCCCAAGGATCATGCAATCCCATGAAAACCAAGGATTTGAGATGACAGAGACAGTTAGGCGCCCCAATGACAAACAAACGAAGCAAGAAGTCGGAAAGTCAAGATTCAGTTTTGACTAAAATATTTATTAATTTACTTGCTTTGTGAGCTGTTGTGGTTTAGCACTAAGTTAACTTCTCCCTTGGGAGCATGTACAAACCAACCTTGTACAATGCGAACGCGGCATTTATCAGCACGTTCTAATTTCTATATAATTGTATTTTAACTATTAACATATTGCAGTTCTACTTACTTATTCGCCGTAGCACCTAAATCTAAGCCACAACAGACTATTTTTAGAGTGTATTTCATTATTATAAAAGTAAAGTGTTTTCAACTATACAAGGAGACTCTTTAACTTCCAACTGACAACTTAGCTAACCCTGAGTTGTATGTAAGGCTGTGTGGATCCCACCAAAGACCATACAGAAGACCTGTGGGGTATATCAGTCAAAGTAATTGGTTCAGTAATTCTAGTTATAGCCCCACACTTAGCTTATATATTCAATAAATGTGTTGACGATGGCGCTTTCCCAGACCTCATGAAACACAGTAAACTGATACCTCTGTTCAAGTCGGGAGATAAGGGCGATCCTTCAAATTTCAGACCAATATCTGTTCTTCCAACACTAAGTAAAATATTTGAAAAGATTATACTCAATCAAATGCACTCAAACTTCAACCGTAGAAAACAACTCCACGCCAAACAATACGGTTTCACTAGGGGTAAATCGACTACGGATGCAGGTATTACCTTTATATCTCATATTTATTCTGCATGGGAGGCCGCACAGGATGCTATCGGAGTTTTTTGTGACCTGATTTGATTGTGTTGATCATAATACGCTATTAATTAAATTAAATGTTTACGGAGTTAGAAATAAAGCGTTGGATCTACTAAGATCACACCTAAGCAATATAATTCAAAAGGCAGAACTTAACGGCGTTAAATCTGATGGATCGGGTGTTAAAATTGGCGTTCCACAAGGTTTCATATTAGGCCCTTTCTTATTCCTAGTGTATATTAACGATCTGCCTTTCATGGTGGAGAAATTAACTGAAATAGTGTTGTTTGCTGATGATACTTCAATGGTCTTCAAAGTTCAAAGACAAAAAGGAGATTTTGATGATATTAATGGTGTGTAATATATTGTCTTTAACCTAGAATTGGTTCACAGTTAATATTTTATTCTTAAACGCTGTTAAAACCAAGCGTGTCAAATTCTCACTTATACTACTTATGTAAATATCTACAGTAATAAAGTCAAATTTGACTTTGACTTTGAGTTTACTTCAATTTCACCATACAAAACGCCAATTTCATATGTAAGGACCTAATATATGCATTCCCTCTTATGTATAGAGATACTGGCGCTAAAAAAGACCTGGCTTAGCACTCTGTCAAACCGAGTATTTTCTACGACCCACCACTGAGCTAGGCAAAAATTGTTGTTACACACAGATATTTAAAAGTTATATTAATGGAAAAGATAAAAGGCTAGCTTCTCTCAAAAATATATCTTCCAGCAAACCAAGGCATGACAGAAAAAAATATCATGAAAGGGTGGGCAGTGCAGAATATCCAATCTATAACAAAATACATATTATAAAATAGCTATGAAATATGACCAATAAAATGCCTTTAAACCAAACTACTCAATAATAATAATAACAATACCGTTTATTTATTTTTAAATATTTACAGTAGCTATTACATAGGGCTAGAACTTCCTTTTGAGTATTGAAATAGCTGTGCCAGGACGCTCCGCTCTTCCACACTAACACCAAATAAGTGCCAATACATACATATAGTTTACATATCATGAAAGAGAGAGTGTTTTACCCGGTTTTTGAAAGAGAAAAGAGTTCGACCGTCTCTTATAGTGCAAGGAAATGTGTTCCACAGTCAGGCCGCCGCCTGCGACCTTAAGTAGTGGCTGCTATGATAGAGGCTCTGCCTACATGCGAGAGGCCCCGGGTTCGATCTCCGACTGAGGATAAAGAAAAAACCCGGGTTTATTTGCGCAAGGCAATATAATGAAACTTAACGATTACAATTTTTTCAAATTGTGATATCGTGTTATTTATGAAACCTAAACACTCGACGAATAATATTTTTTTAAATAAATGACAATTTTAAAAATATTTGCAGAAAAAAGATAAAACTCGTGCATTTATACATATACACTACCTTTCCAATATGAAGCCAGAAATAAATCTAGTGAGAACAAGCTATCGACCTATCACAAGTTATCAAATAAATACATTAATTGACGTTTATTATTTGTCTTCTTGCATACACTCGACGAACAATAAGTTCAATTATAAAAACTGCTATAGACAAACTCACTCCCCAAACATACATCAAGAATACCAAAAGTTCATGCTGCATCGTCAATATACTCGAAGCCTCCACAATACCAAACTTCTGAATATAGTTAATCTCCATAAACCAGTTAGAGTACTTTTCAAAAAAGTCAGTAAATCCGTTGTCCAGAAACTGAAAAATTCTTTTATGAAAGATCTGTATTATTGGATCTCCACGATAGAAATACAAAAATAGTGGCATAGAGTATAATGGTTCATTCAGTACATGGAAAGGATTATGCGGTTTGTCCAGAAAATCTTGTAATCTCGCTTTGAAGTCGTTCTTGTACATCATAGCAGAATCAATATCCGTCTCATCAGAGTTGTACAATTCTGCGAGTGGATTTTCCACCAATTTGATATTTTCTTCAGTAAAATTGCAGTTTGGTATTTCAAGGATATTATTGACGTAAGATTTATAAACATGATTCATCCACACCCTTTTATTGCCATGGCACAGTTGGTCCAAAGTGTTGATCTGGTAGTGTTTATCTTTGTCCACCAATAGATATACAAGTAACACTTCAAAGGTTGCTCTTATGATAAAGGCGAACCACACCCAGGATATAAAAGTGAGGCGAAATGGCTTCTTGTCCAAAGGAACGCCCTTTCCTAGGAAACTGGCAAACATATAAATGCCAATAGTAGGTGTGTTAAAATAAACTTTTTTAATTTTCAATTGAATGCGATACATGATGAAGATGCACAGTAAAGATGCCGCTGCAGGTAACAACCAGACATCGTATTTCATAACTGAGAATAGACTGAGCGCATCAAGGTTCTGTCTCTTCTTGACGATCACTACCATGTTGCCGTAGTACTGGGGATAGACAACGTCTACAAAAGTCTCACTCGGCAATGGAAGAGCCCCTACAAGTATATCGGCTTGTCCATCATAAAAGGCTTTCATCAGCCCTGTACCACTCCCATTGTTATCAACCGAACCAAGATCGTGAGAGGATAAAAATATAAACTTGCTAGTATCATATTGCGTGCTAACTATAGCCGTCCAGATGTTGTATATGCTAACCAGTTCAATTCCAAATATTAAATCTCTCTGCAAGCCATGTCTTCTGGATTCTGACTTCATTTCAAACGAAAATGGTTCCAAATATCTCACTCCGATTCTTAAATGGCACTGAACACTTTTGAACGGATCAAAACGTTCTATTTGAGTCTTGTTCTGAATACTGTATATGACGGCATCATTTATGTAGGCGATCTGATCACATCTCGGTTTTGCGTACCAAAACAGTAGAGTCTCGATAGTGGGTTGAGTGGTCACTATGTAAGCTGAATAAATTGAATGCTCTCTGAGCAGATCGAGCATAGCATCAACATCAGCATATAAAGGCACGATCATTATGAAGTATGTCGACGACGGCCACTGCCGACACAAAGTATCATCTAGAATCCGGCGTAACTCCTCTGATGACGCCACGAATATTATGTACTTTTTAAGATGCAAGGAATTAATTGTATCGCAAAAACGGTTTTCAGGTGATCGGGTCTCTAGTGTGTATCTTCCAGATCCTCCCAACTTTTGTATCAGGCGCTCTTCGTTTTCTATTCGTTGATTATGGTGTGAAATGAAAACACTAACGACGCGTTCGTCATCATCAAATATTTCATATATGAAGTGTAATAAGCAGTCAGTCCCCTTATGTACTACTTCCGTTGCGTTGAATTTTTGGGTAATAGTTCCCTGTGCAAAAATCGGTAATAAAGCTGCGAGAAAAAAGGCAGCAGATGAAATTGTGGCTCTGGATTGAATATTCTCCAACATGTTCTGGCAAAAACTTACTGTGTTAGTTTTGTAAGAACGGGCAAAGTAATGATTAACTTTCTTGAAATCAACGACACTTATATACGGTCAATTGGAGTTCCATTACATTAACTAAAGACAGTCATGATGAAAAGCATTTGGTAATGACGTAGTTGGTAAGCAATTTAGATTTACTGTATTTTGTTTTATCTTTTCCATCTTAACACTTTAATCAAAAAAACCTATTTACAAATTTGAACTACTTAGCTTTGTAAATGTGTTTTCATTGGTTAATATTTGATGGATTACCTGAATCTGAATTGCACGAAACTATTGCATTGTCGGTACCCTAAGTTAGGTGAAGCACATAACTATACAGGATTTAACAAAAAGGTGTAGTCTTACTTTAGACAGTTACTAGGGTCATCATTCTGAGCATATTTTACTAGGAATCCGACTTGATCAGAGCAACTTTCCTTACACATTTTGGGTGGAGCGGTCAGCTGGTTTGTATGGATAAGAGAAAATAAAGTTGCTCTCATCAAAGTGGTTTATTAGAATAATTTGTTCAGAATCATGTCCAACAGACCCTTAAAATATGACTACATGTTTCTGTAACATCCTGTATAGCAACATGTCTACACATGTTACTCGTTACACATATTTTTATTCAAAAACCCAATGCTTCTTCTGGTCGGCTGGCCCCTGATAGCGGTCGGATTGCTATAGCCCTTCGATCGCACGGCTGTCGTGCTCCAGCTGTGGGATTGACAGATACCTGATTACCTGCTTTACTTAGCATTATTGAAGTGGGTTAGGTGCCCGGTTCGTCACGGTACACCGAGTAGAGCTGGTAGAGCAGGACATTTTATTTATTGGATGTTTTGTTTTAAACATTATTTCAATAGTGGCTTTGTAGAATTCGCGAGTTTTTTCTAACCGCTCATGCTCCCGACTCCTTGAAGTTTATGTGATGAACAAGTGGAATAATTATAAAAACAAATAACCCGACAGCATTTATTTACTTTCAATACCACATAGAAAATTATCTGTTCACCTGGTTACGTACATGAAGTATGAAAGTTGCCGCATCGATTACTTTGTTATCCCATATCTCCGTCATAAAAAAAAAATGCCAAAAAGCAGTCCAGTGCGAGTCGGACTCGCGCATGAAGGGTTCTGTACTCCCGTATAATGGTAGGATTGGGGTGAATATTCACTCCATTTATGTTTTTCTTTAAAAAACCCTTAAAGCAAGGCTTTGGAGTACCACTGCGGGTAGTTTGCAATGCCTATTCGAACGAGTTAGGAATAGAATTTTTCCGCCTGAGAACCCAAAATGAAGCGTCGAAGGGTAAAGGGGGTGAGCTAAGCGAAGCCCCTTTTATCCTTCATGTTGGAATGAACATGTAAGAGCAAAAGAAACATAAAATGTTTGAACATATAAGAGCGTAAGAAACATAAGTGTGTTTGTTGAACATTTTGCTGTGCAAATAGGATATTTTTTATTTGCGATTAAATATACATGTACTACCCGATTTAAATATGTTTTCTTTACATTGCGCTTGCAAAAAAAATATTTCCAATATTTATCGTTCTTTGTTGTTATTATGTAAAAAAAACAAAGTGGTGAATTTTTGATTGATTTATTATATAATAAGGTTTGATTAAATGGTTTTTTCATTATTAAAACTTATGGGCCCCAAAGAATAATAGATGCTTGGATCAAGTAAAGTTGTGTTTATGTTTTTGTAGTTAATTAAATATACAATTACCTAGGTTTACATTCAACTATAAGATAAATGCTTAGTATAAGTTAAACAGGTTGCAAATTTAATTCTGCTTTGTGGGTAAATTCTGAGGCGCAGTCATTATTTTTGTTGCAGTTTTGAGATATTTTGATAAAAAGATCGGGGATTATTTGTTTGGCGTTTTTTTATAATTACATGCCTTAAATATCATATTAACCTCTTGAATACCGCCGGCGCCACTTTTCCGTTATGGTTTTAAAATTTTATTACCACGACATAAGGTTTAAAAACGCGACCCGTCCCGCCTACTGTCGGTTTCTGAGAGGTTAAGCGTGTGATTGGCCAGACTATCCTTACCTATACAGAAGAACTTTATACATTTTTGGTGCAAATAGAAGGAATCTTAAGTTCAAGTTCAAGTTCAAAGATTTTATTCAAAATAGCACAAAAATTGAGACTGAATGAACGTCATAACATAATCAAGCAAGCATAATAAAACATAAAGTAGGTGCCTAATTATTAGTTCATAATATATAGGGTGCAATGAACTGGTTTAATGCCAGATGTCGATGTCTTGTAAATAGTCATTAATTTTGTAGTAGGCCTTTGTGCACAAGTGCGCTTTACACATTTTTGGAATCGAGCTTCAGTTAAGTTTTGTATTTCTTGCGGAATTTTATTGTAGAAGCGCAGTGTCCCATAAAAGAACTAACTACTTAATTTTGTGAGTCTGAACATTAGAAAAGAAAGTTTATGTTTATTTCTAGTTTGCACATTGTGGCGGCCATCAATGGTTTTAAAGCTACTGATATTTTTCCTCACATACATTACGAGTATGTTTTCTTGAAACTGTTAGAATGTTGGTTTCTTTGAAGAAACCTCTTAAAACCTCTCTATTACCTAGCTTTTATATAAATCGGATAGCTCTCTTCTGCAAAATGAAGATGGTCTTAAATTCCAGGCCACTGACCCCTATGTCAGCGGATCATGAGGACATGTCTTATCTATCACCCACTCACTTCTTAACCGGCTCAACATTATCTGCGTATGCAGAGTTAAATCTCATTGGTGAAACTTTCCTTTTGGAAATAATTTCATATTTCAAATTTCATATTTTCTTTATTGCACACAAAACTTATGAAAAAACAATATTTACATGAAAATAGTGTACAAAGGCGAGCTTATCTCTAATAAGAGATCTCTTCCAGCAAACCAGGATGAGATGGCAAAGTTTGATTGCTGAGCAAGGGAAGACCTATGCGTACAACAATATAAGGAAATAAACAAGTACTTACAATAAATAAAATAAATAATATAATTACTATGATAATATACTAAATACTTTTAATAAACTATTTATACTAATAAATACATTATTTCTAATATAATACATAAATTAAATATATAATACCTAAACAATATGTGCAAATGCAGCAAACATTTTGGTATCAATGGCACAAACAATATTTATTATGTTGCAAAGCAGACCCACACGGAAAGGTATCCAACCAAACCCATAAATAAGAACCATGGTGTTAATAAAAAGTGATAATGTAATGGGGATACGCTGCCATACAGGCCTGCCTGGCATACCACAATAATACGTATTATCACCCTCTCGCTACATGCGGTAGCGATAAGTCGGTCATTCTGAGCTCCACTCATTTTAATTCGTAGCAATGGTAAAAATGGCTAATCCCGACTTAGATGCTATAAATAAAGCAGTGAAAAGTGCTATATTACTACTTGAGCAACAAATTCGCTCTCTTATTGCATGTGTTAGTGCTCTAAAGGAAGAAATAAGTGTGCTGAAACCCGTTAGTGTACCTAAACAATCCGCCACACTTCAAACCGCTGCGCAAGCAGCCGTACTGCAGCAGCACCCAGCCAATCCCAGTACCGCTGTGACCACTGCCGCCCAATCAGTGAAGCCTGCCGTCAGCGAGCACGACAGCCGACAAATGAAACGCAATACTCCCAATGCCGTGTCTACAAAGGCACGCGCACAGCTGCAACCGAAAAAGAGGGCATCATTGCCCTTGAAATCAATAGCAACACCCAACCACGAGACACCACAAGCAGCCCCAAGTCCTCCAGTAACAGCACCCTCTAATAGTGTCATCCCCAACGCGACTTCTAAGCTCAGCAGTCCCAACCCGCTAATCATGCAACATGACGACAATGATAGTTGGAAAACCGTATCACACAAGAAGCGCAGACCTAAAGCGCGAATCACTGTAGGTACAGGTACCCCTGACTATGAAATTCAAATAGTGGAACAGCTTAAATATATACAAGCGTGGGCCTTTAAACCCGAGACAACAGAAGCAAATATACACACAATCCTAAACAAAGTGGCCAAATCCAATGACTATTTCGTAGAGAAACGAGTGATAAAGTCAACTAGGCACGCCTCATTTATTATCGGCTTTCCAGAGTGACTATACGAAATCTGATGCGTCGGTATGGCCCCCGCGAGTCAGGTTCGTTGACTGGTTTCTCCACCGCCCCCGCGTTGACCAGCGGGGGGAACAGCTCACTGAGCGACGAGCAGACTCACCCCTCGCCGCCACCGCTCCCATCTTACTCACCACCAGTCCTGTTGCACCTTCATCACAGCCAGCACCATCAGCACCCAGTAAACCCACCTCTGGCAAGACCCTACGAATCTGGTATCAGAATGTTCAATCCCTAAGAAATAAAACTCCAAATGTTGAACATCATACGCAATCTGAATATCCCTGCGACATTCTTCTCATGTCGGAGCACTGGTTAAAAGTTGACGAAGCAAAACATGTGAATATAATTAATTATGAATTGTTATCCAGTTATTGCCGGCCCACGCGCGAGCATGGTGGTGTGTGCATTTATGTAAACAAATCTATTGATGTTATTTATTGATAGGCCCGATATTCGTGATTTCTCGGTTGAAATCCATTGTGAATTTACGGCTTTTATAATTTAATGTGTTTACTTTAATTTACTGGTAATATGTGTATATCATATGTATATCATGTGTATGTAACACTGAGGAAGCTAGCTTCGAGATATTTTTAAAGCAACTAAGGTCATTGATGGATTTTATCATTCATGAGAAATGCAATATTCTCCTAGTAGGTGATTTCAACGTAAATCTGCTAATAACATCGAGCCCTAAACGTCAGTTATTGGATCTATGTGCCCAGTATAACCTGTCCTCGAGGGTGAACTTCTCTACACGAGTGCAGGGTGCCTCCTCGACCTGCTTGGACCAGGTCTATACATATTTGGATCGCAGCAACGTGATACCGTCACCGGCAGATACGCATCTGTCTGATCATAAAGGTATTTATATCCAAATTATATACAACTCTAAATTGAATGAAGTAAGACATGTACAGAAGCGAATAACATCGCAAAATAATTTGACGACATTTTTAAATGATATTAATATTGACATGAAACTATTGAATTATAATAAAATTGAAAGTTTTGACACATTTATGAATACGGTCGTGCAATTATTCCACAATCATTGCCCGCTAAGGAAGGTGCCTGAGTGTCCGTTAGATGTTAGATGGAAGAATGATAACTTGCATAAACAAAATGAAATTTTATCCTTGCTAGAATTATATAAAGATTACCTAAAGAGAGAAACCTACCCACTCAACAATGATATTAAGACTTTGTTTCTTGATTTTAAATGTAAGCACAATATTATGCTTCGGAAGGCTAGATCTGAGTACATTAACAACTTAATAGATAGTAGTTCTAACCAGTCCAAGAGTATCTGGAATGTAATTAAGATGGAGACGTGCAAAGGCCCAGGTAGCAACCCACTGGCTGTCTTGCAACGAAGTGTTGTTGGTCCGTCAGGTTCGACACGAGAACTGGCAACTAAGGTTAACCAATACTACCTATCTATAGTACGCGATACACCACTAAGACCTAATGTGTATGAGGCCATAAGACTACTGAGTATGAACATACCTACCATATCTACATCTATGTTCTTGGTCCCGTTTACAGTACCTGAACTAAATTGCATCATTAAAAAAATCAAAAAGAAGTCTACTAAAGACATCTACGACTTCCCATGTGACATCCTATGCAAACTACCTCTAAGTACACTAACTATATTATGCGATTTATTCAATAAATGCGCCTCCCAGGGCACTTATCCTTCATCTCTGAAGCGAATAAGTGGTTCCCATATGGAAAGGCAAAGGCAACAAGACGGAAATAAAAAGTTACAGACCTATTTCTCTCGTTCCAACCTTCTCGAAGATATTTGAGATGGGCTTGTGTGAGAGGCTCATTAACTTTTTGAATAAAAATTCAGTTCTTTCGGAACACCAATATGCTTATAAGGCCGGCCGGTCCACGGTGGGCTGCGCACGCGTACTGCATCGAGAGGTGCTCGAACTGCTGGAACGAAAACGCCACGTGGCGGCTGTGTTCTGCGACCTGTCACGAGCGTTTGACCTTATTGATCACTCTCTTATTGGAGCCAAGCTGGAACATTATGGAGTACGTGGCCTAACTCTCCAACTATTTATGTCCTTCCTCGCTGACAGGACGTAGATCACGGTGATAGACGGTGAAGTTTCTGAACCCGGTCTGGTCGGGGATAGATCAGTACCGCAGGGGTCCAACGTAGGGAATACCACGTTTGTCATCCTGATGAACGACCTACCCCATATCGTCTCCGGAACAGCCAAGTCCCTGATGTACGCTGATGATGTCTGTGTTATCGTGGACGGGAAAGATGAGGCTGAATTAAAGAAACACCTCCAATCGATTACCCTATGTCTAACTGAATGGTTCACAGTGAATGGCATGCTACTAAACCTTGATGACCCAGGTACTGAGATTCTCGTTGCGCAACGTAGGTGGGGCTCCCCAGGTTCCACTCGTAGTGAACGGGTCAGTCTGCCTGCCACCGACACTGTTCGCTTTGTTGGATTCACTTTTGACGCAGGATTGCAGTGGACTCACCACATTGACTCTTTGTGCAAAAAATTAAACAGTGCGAATTATGCACTATCGAGACTCTCACCTACTCTGTCTAGAGAGCACTTACTAACTACATACTATGGCTACTTCCATTCGATACTTTTGTATGGTATAGACTTGTGGGGAATGGCTGCTGAACGCGACAGACCATTTCTCATTCAGAAGCGTGCAGTGCGTGGAATTGCCGGAGTACCGAACGACACCCCGGCTCGGGAACTCTTCATTAAGCTAGGTATTCTCACACTCCCCTCTATGTACATCTTGGAAGTACTGAAGTATGTGAGGCAGAACCCATCGGAGTACCCAAGCTCCCAGAACCCAGACCGTAGGTATCCTTCTCGACGGCCCCACGACTTATATTGTGCGACCAGTCGTCTTGCTAAAACCAGCAAATCATTTAAGGGTATGGGCCCTACCTTATTTAATAAGCTACCAGTGGAGATAAAATCCATCAACATGCTAAACATCTTTGTAACAAAGGTTAAAAAGTACCTCCTAAGCAAAGCATACTACTCAGTGTCAGAAGTTATTGACGAATAAGTTAACCACTGACTTAATTAACTTATGATTGTAATAAAATTGTGACCTATATTATTTTTTATTTATTTTTTTATTCTGACATGTAATTTTATTAATTTTTACCTGTAGTGGTATTATTCTTATTATTATGCGATTTTTACATTATTATTCTTTTTGACATAACTTTTATTATTGACTTTTATTAGTGAGTGTATTACTATTGTATTATTGTACCATCCTGACATGTTATTCATAATCATTATGCCTGCTAATTTAATTTATTTTCATTTATTGTATACTGTTGACATGTAATATCTTATTATCAATAAAATATGAATATGAATATGAATGAATATTGCTGTATGCCAGGCAGGCCGTGGTTTAAATGTAAACTTGGAGGTGCAATAATAAGAAGATGTATTATGAAAGTGTGCCTTCTGCCACTTGATAATTAAAAATTAAGATTATAAGATTGGCATTGTCATTTTTTTTATTAAGGTTATATTAAGCTAAAAATAAGTATTTAAAAAGACAATCAAAAAACACAAAAAAACTACCTTTATTGAAAATAAAGTTTAGTAAAATAAATTTTCATAAGTAATTTTAGGTTGTTGCACATTGTTGAGGTTGTATTAAAGTTTAGATAATTAGCTTATAAAGACCCGAAATAATTTTAGTCTGGGCCCCAATATGTTTTATACAAATTGGGGCCCAAATACTTTATGTATCATAACATTATCGTATGTGAACGTGTGTCTTTGGTATGACGTAGTGTAAGATGATAGATAAATTAGCTGGTAATTTAAGTTCTGCGGCTTACGCTGTTAGAAACATCAGACAAAACACGGATCTACATCTAGGCTAGTATATTTTAGTTACTTTCATAGTGTCATGTCCTATGGTATCTTGTTGTGGGGGAAAGCAGCGGATATTCAAACTATTTAAATTTTACAGAAAAGAGCTATTCGAGCAATTTATAATTTAAATCGCACAGAATCCTTAAGAGAGCTTTTTAAAGAAATTGACATACTAACTGTAGCTAGTCAATTTATTTTCTAAAACATAATGTATGTACGTAAGAACCTTACAACATTTTCCAAACTTAGCGTTAGCTGTAATATTAACCTAAGAAATAATCACAGACGACTTGCACCCCGGCTTAGACTCGCGAAGGTTAGCAATTCTTTCAAGGGTCAATGCATTCTCTACTACAACAAGTACCTCCGGAGACCTTGAAATTGCCATTTGAGCAATTTAAAAATCCTGTTAGGGCCACTTTGTCAAAAAAGGGATGGTATGGGGTTAATCTGGCTCAACACAGACCTTGCTGTTAGTAATTTTGTAATTATTTATTCCTACTTATTAATTATGATATAATGATATTATAAAATTTGTATTAGTTAAGCACAAGCATTTTTTAAATGAGATCTAAAAATCAATCTTTGGGTGTTTCTACGCCCTACTTCTCCCACAGTGGTCCAATGTAGAGAAGTGGCAAAAAATGACGATTGCTAAGTATATGTAAATATCTACAGTAATAAAAACTTTTGGAATTTTGGGTGGATACTGTAACAGTATCCATTGTAACCTTTTATTCAGTGCACAATATTCACTTATTTACATCATGGCAGTAACAGATGTAAATAAGAGAATATTGTGCACTGAATAAAAGGTTACAAAATTGTAACAACAAAAACCTTTTTCTTCTGCCTTGTACAATGAGGAAGACATGATGTCCGAGATAGAGTTAATGATAATGGAGAATAACAGTGGAGAGAGGATACCACCAACTGAACATGACTTTCTCGCCGAACACGGATGGAAAGTTCGCAGACGAAATGACGATGTCGAAATGGAGATTATCTTGATATTTTGCTTTAAAATCCAACCTTGTCCTTGTCGCCCTGCACCCTTTATCCACAGAGATCGGCATTTTAACCTACGTCATAGAAATTGGCTTCTTTTCCTCCTTCTCGACAATGTTCCTTGACCCCGTGGGCAGAGTGACTACGCATCGAGTGTAACACATATTGCGTACGACTTACATAGAGTCCTAGATGTCATAAGGTTACATATTCTTTGGGGGATAACACCAACCGTTGCGTGTGGAGGTGGCATTTTTCCTGACCAGCTTTAGAACCTATATAGTGTAAGATTAGCTTACCCAGGAGAATGCCTTCTCTAGTAGGTACCCGCACATCCATTTTGTATACTCGGGGCTAAATTTCAACGCGTTCCGCGGCTGTGTAGGCAGTTGGGAATCTAAACTCCGTCACCCTGTATAATCACAGTGTGCGTGGGTTTGCTTCAGGTCCAAACGTAGGAGTTAAACAAGGAAACAGACGCTTCAAGCGTGGGTTAGAAATATATTCATGGAATAGATTCTTTGCTACATGTGTGGAATGTGCCGAACATATAGAATATGAACTAGAAGACAGATTTGTATGCCAAGAAACAGAAAATAATCCTTTAAGAAATGTTCAGCACTTCCTCTCTAGTAAATCTTAGCGTTCATTTATGGAATACCATCAGAGATAGCCCATCTGTCTTTATCTTCAAGAATCGTCTAAAGGAGCATTAGCTTTCTCTTTCGTAAACTGAGGGATTTCATAAGTAATATGTACTTTATGTATGGTTTTAATGTTCTTCTATATAGGTTGTATATTTACTAGTTTAGTAAAAACACTTATTTATATTATTTACTTGTATTTCTGCACAGAGGTCTACCTGTCACTGCTATGAAATTTATCCACTTCATATTGGGTTTGCTAGGAGAAATGTCTTGTTAGAGATAAGCTTGCCTTTGTAAATATCTTTTCTATAAGCTTGTTATGTGAATTTTCATGTGCAATAAAAATATACAAAATACGATGTATACCTTTGTACAATTATCCAACTCAGCATGTTCACATAGGTTAATAATAAACCTTTTGGACGATACAGAATAGATTTCTTTCACAACTTAAGTTCGGTTACAAAATGTTTTAGTTGGTTACAAAGTGTCCGAGTTGGTTACAAAAGTGTCCGAGTTGTAGAATTTGTTAAGTAACAACATTCCAGATTAAAATCAATAAAACAGATAAACAGTGTCGAGAAACTGGTTTTTAAATTGTCTATTTTTTTAAAGTAATTTCTGTTAATTATATTTACCAATGGCGCCCTCTTTTAGGTGAGCATACTTATTTTACTAAAATAATCGATCTGTAAACCCGTAGATACACGAACCCCACATCTACGACGCCTGGCCGATCATAAAATATTAATTACCGAGTTATCTCGTGTCATTGAATTGAAAAATATTAATTACCGAGTTATCTCGTTGCAATGTTCTTGTTTTTTGTAGAGAATGTGTTCATATTCATATTCATATTCATTTTATTTGCAAACATGTACACGGGGGTTGGCTACAGGTGGGTGGGGGGGGGGGGGGGGGGGTGTAAATATAGAGTAAAAGTACATGCACCCTGAAAGGGTATCACAATTGTTCGCTTAATATCTAGATAAAACATTTCACAAGTAGTTAACATTTCAATTAAAATATACAAAATATATTGTTTTAATATTCTTAATTATTGCAACGCTGAGATCCTCTATATCACTTATTTAGAATCAGTCATAAATTCGTCTATAGTCTATATATTATATATATCTATATATATTAAAATTGTCGATATTCTCATTCATGGTCTCGCAGGAGATTACAGCGACCCGTCGATCGAAAAGACACCCGACCTCTCGTCTTGACCTCGAGTCTCTTAAGACTCAAGGTCAATATCCCTAAAGTTCCAAATATTAAGTAATTTTGATCTGCTCTTTAGAGGCCCGTTTTTATGAAACGAGAAAGGAGAATAAGTTGACTAAAATTAATAATTATTCAAACGTCTCAAATCCCAAAGAAAAATACCCAGACCCCGGCGCTAAAAACTGTATCTCAAAATTAAGTGTATTATCCGTACTAAATAGTGTACAATCAAAAACAATTGGTCCCAAACTTCGGTGGGTAAAGTTGTGTTTGAGCATTTCTCAATTTTTTTGTAAATCGCTGATTGCTTGGTAAATACTGGACCAATTATTTAAAGAACTTGTTATATTAATATTTGTCAGCCCATAGACAACTTGTATACTCATTATATTTGAAATATTCGGAATAACTCATGTGACGAAACCTAATCGACACCACGGTATTTCTAATGATAATGGTCCCTGTCGAGTGGTCTACAAAACACTTTACTTACGGAGTTATTGTACGACTTCTGTGGTGTGGCGGTCGAGGCTGTACTTCCCAAGCGGGAGGTTCCGGGTTCGAAACCCGGCTGGGGAAGAAGAAAAAATATCCCCAGATCTTGGATATTTTTATGTGTGTGACATCGCCATTTCTAGTTTCCACGACACAGGGTATCCTAGCGAGGGGCCAGAGGCAATGTATTTGCCTGTTTGTAAATGTTTATGTTTTTATTAATAGGCCTTTCGTGTGCCGAAGGCCCAAGCCTCGGGCCTAAACGGTAGCCAGAGATTAAAGATAACATGAGGATCCTACAGCCACGTTCGACACAACAAGTCGAGTTTCAGGTTGGACACCGTTTGCTCTAGGCAGGTGTTTGTAAACCCGAGAGATCGTGTCTTCGATCGTCTATCTTGTGTGCTGCTGCGATGCTACAAAGGTGACAAGACACTCTCACTATAGGAATACCCAGAGACTATACCATTGTTGACGCAACGTCACAACAAGGGTGCAATAGCCTAGTGTGTAAGCCTAACTCAATACATGCGTGCGGTCGGAATCTAATAATCCGGCCGAATTGAGTTGATAGTATCTTTGTATCCATAAAACCAAGCTCATGCAAGGCATTATTACACTGCCCCCTTAGTCACTAATTAAATTTGAACGAAAATTATGGAAAACTAACAGTTTTTCCATAGACTGATGAAATATACAAGGTGGAACAGAAAGGTGTAGTCATATTTTAGGGGTTGTGGGGACATCATTCTGAAAATTTATTACTATAACACCGATTTGATCAGATCAACTTAATTTTTCATCCCTCCATACGTTTTGGCCAGGGCGATCAGCTGATTTGTTATGAGAAGTGTCAAAATAAAGCTGTTCTGATCAAACCGATTTCATAGATAAAGTTGCTCAGAATGAAGTCACTAACCACCCCTTAAAATATGACTACACCTTTCTGTTACACCCTATATAATGTCTTTTGTAATCACTTAGGATGAGCAGGTCCTCCTGGAAAGATATTATTAACTTAAAGGGAGGATTCCACCTTTGTTATAGTAAAAGTGTGTGAAAGAAGTTTTTGACGTGATAACATCTTATAAATCTATGAACGTCGGCTGCAAGCACGAAAAAGTGTCACGTTCCATTGCCACGTTCCACTGTCGTCAACGATACTTCTTGTCTCGAAGACAGAAGTATGTCGCGTCTTGGGCTGTGATAATGCGATATCACGGTATGCTGGTTTGCAAACAACATCGGATGCGAGATCAGCTCCGCCCCCGCCGCCGCCGTCATCAAACCGGTCGCGTCGCTCCACGCGAAAACACCCCGAGCGCATCCACTAGGCTGACTCAGTGCGCCATCTTGACCTTTACTGCGTTGTGATACGATCAAGGTTGGTGCGTTAGAGTGTACGCGCAGTGGCTCAGTTGATTTATTTCTCGCCACCCGCGTCTCGGTAGAATGTAGCTGGCTGATCAGTTTGGCTTCCAGATCTTGGATCTCGACCTTTGAAACAGCATCAGCCCGTAACGTTTGTATTTCGGTCTTAAGATACGTAATATTCTTAAGTATCCGGGTCACATCGACATAGTCGAACATGACCGGCAGCAGGCGGTTTAGATCCCTTGCCACAAACATATGGTGGGTGTCTGTCGCGGTCTCATTGAGCCGTTTGATCACATCCTTGATGTTCTTTTTGTTATTGTCTTCGCCCTTCCGAGTGTTAACACGGGTACCGTCAGATATTGCAGAAAATAAATGAGATATTCCGGTCTCGATCTCCTTGTCAGTAAAATTAAAACTACATATCTGAATTAGACTTTTTTCGTCCAGCACGTTATATTTAATTTGCACAAATGTCATAAACTCGTCAATTATAGGCACAGGATTATTCGACAAAGTTAAATTTACGAATGCGCTTGCGCAATTGCGCAGCGCTCTGTCACATGTAATCAACCGATCGCGCGCGCTATCAAGAGAAGAAGCGAAGACGTGAATGGTCATTATAGAGTTCGCCACCCAGGCAGCCCAGCCCCATGACGCGTTTTGTCGTCGATATGTATGGCTCTTGTAGCAGGGCTTTGTCTATCTTCTCGCCCACTATGTTTTAGCATAGCAACACCTTGTTCATGTTCAATTGACAGATTCTAATTTGTGTCTGTGTGTTTATGTTTGTATTGTGTGTATTCGTCTGATATGTGTGTCTGGCATTTTAAAAAGTTAGTTTTTATGTGTACTATTCCATGTCTTGTTTTAGTGTGGATTAAAAGGCTCGTGCTCCAGGGTTAGGTCGAAGGCAGTCTGAGTGCCCTGTGTCGACACTACACTAACCTCACCCGGCGCCTTCTCTTCTTCCCCCCTAGTGGAAGCCTCGCTTTGCGATCCACACACACAATGTGTGTTTACGAAGAGGAAGCTTTTAGTGGTTCAGCCCTAGTCGCCGACTGGTCACGGATAAGCCTGGCCTGGACTTGCATCATCTGGAAGCACAACCAAAACATGTTTGTGCTCTAAGATTTAGCATACTCAGACGGCACCATTCATCAGCAGACGGGTACCCAAAGACATGTTCTGCCTGCTGATGAGCATTCAGTCCTGTGTGCCCAGGTCAACCCTGTCCGTGTTCTGATATTTGATCAGCTTTAGAGGTTCCTTCGGAAGATACTCTTGTTTTCCTGGATACATACAGCTACCTGAGACTTATGTAGCTGGGTCACCGAAGTTGGCCCCAAGAAGCCAATCTCTTGCCTTCTCGGTCATTGGTGTCACAAGGAAGAATACTTCTGACACCAATCATGATGCAGCAAATTTTGTCATCCTAAAGTCGGCTTCCATAGCGTTTTCAACCATGTTTTGCAGCATTTTCCTAACCGCAGAAGATAGAGCTTCGTCCATTGTCAGGCCATCCTTACGGCACAAAGCAAGCGCTAGCCCACGGTGCTCTTTAACGTGTGGTGGCGCTTTGATGGACGCTGTTCTGACTCTCATCTGTCTCCTGACGCTTAACTTTCACGGCATTTCTGGGCGCAGAAGTTGCTGAGGTGGACTGAGCATCAACCCTGTCTCCTTCTGCGACCTTTCCTGACGTGCTTGTTTGCGTCGTTTGAGCCTCTCCCGTTTTTCTCTTCCCTGCTTATGTGAGGAACTCCCAGTCGCCGCCAACTCTGTCATCACGTCTCTGTCTAAACGGGGGTGCAATTAGTCTGGAATTGTTTCTAAGGTTAACATTACAGCTATTGCTGATTTTTAGAAATGTTGAATGGTTCTTGCGTACGTACATTATAATATCGAAAATATATTTACTTGCTACAGTAATTTTAAAATTATGAATTGCTCGAATAGCTCAATTCTGTTAAATAAAAATGGTTTAAATATCCGCTGCTTTCCCCAAAAACAAGATTTATTTATTTATTTGTCAAATTTCGTACGTACAACATTACAGAAATAATTCTAATGCGTTGTACTACATACACCGAACCAGATAGCATTGATAACATTAAGAAATTAAATTACAATTGAACTATTGATTTGAACTATTCCCATCACAATATATGACAGGATTACCGAAATATCCGTAAAAAACATAATGTGCTTCATTTGTCCTCTACGGCATAGTTTGTTCATATTCCCTTCGCCGTTAAGTTGGCTGTTCTGAAAACTGTCAAGAATTTAACAGTTTCCCTGTCATTCGATAACACAGGTGTCAGCCGGAACGTAAACAAATATCGATATTATATTTAGTTTCTAGTTTTATAATCGGAAACAACCAGCCTCAATTACAACAGATCCAATAAAAAAAAAAATGTGAGCAAGTGACGTCACGAGGAGTGTAATATAATAATTATTTAAAAATAATATTCTTCTGTCTACCATAGCGTTACGCCTTTTCCCATACGGGGTGGCAGATGCAAAATTGTGCCCATTTTGAGCCAGTTATTCAATACTCCGTTTTGCGTGACAGGGGGCTAGCCCATCTCCGCAGCTATGGAGTAATGAAGGTTTACTCACGATATTTTCCATCACCGTTAGAACGTCCGTATAATGTACCTAAGATAACTGAATTATCTCATTGATACATGGTAAATCAAACCTGCATCTCGTGTGTGAGAAGCAAGCGTGAAATGCATTAGACCACGGAGCTCTGTTACTCGATTACTTACCAAAACATCGAATTACTGGCTAAAAGTGGGCACAATTGTGCCTCCGCCACTCCGCATGGAAAGAGACGTGCCGCCATATTATGTTATTTACATATCAAATGTATGATTCATTTGTTAAATAGGATTTATCCGAACATTTCGAAACAGGCCCTTATAATGAAATGACGCAATTCACGAAGCTATTTCATTACCAAACCTTACCTCAACAGGATGCTTGGAACACCTGCTTGGTTGACGAATGCTGCGGTTGCCTTACCCGTTCACCGCCACGCAACCTGCTCCATATTCCCACAGATATACGGTTCACATTGCCGTGAAATAAGGTGGCTACGAGGGGTTATACCTAACTCAACCGATTTCGCAATTATAGCCATTTTAAACTCTACAAGATCAAATTTATCTACAAAGTACAAATTCATATATATAAAATTTATAGGTCTGCTGTTCAACGGTTACATTATGGATTGTATAACCAGAGAAGTCCAGGGGAGAGACCATCAGCCATCTGGATAGATAGGCATGGTATCTGGTCGACAGTGGACGCGGGAGGCTATAGGTACCGATTTAGATACCCAGCAGCAGTTGCTATAGGTAGATGAATGGAAAATGGGAAATATAGATTGATAGATAGAAACATATTAAGATAGTTACACAGAGACATATTTTTTTTTTCTTTGGAAATCTTACAGCTAGTACAAATTCATATAAATAGACAGACGATTGGGTGGGACTAAGCCAATTATATAATATATAGATCATTCAAAATATAGAAAGACAGACAGATAAATAAGATAAGCGTTTATTCAGACGAGATAATATTTGAAAACCTCTATAGCGCAGCGGTTGTGGCTCTGCCTACCATGTGAGACGTCCCGGGATCAATCCCCAGGTGGGGGTAGAGGAAAAAAAAACCAGGTCTTGGATGTTTATATGTGTGTGACGTCGCTGCTTCTGTTTCTCAAGGGCAAGGGTATCCTAGTGTGGGGCCAGAAGCAATGTTTTTAAAAGTCTATATTTATGTTTAATACACAAAACCGATCACAGATAATAATAGAAGTATACTTAGGCTTCAAAAATGATGATACTAAATTTACCCAATAGATTGGTAATATTTAGGATAAACGAAACAAGACTAATTATTATATAATTAATAATAATAAAGCGTGATATCTGCTACACTACGGTGTGCCAGAGACACAGTTGTGCCAGCTTATATATTAATCTGTGCTTATATATAGGTGGATAAATATGTAGGAAGATAGACAGCTAAATGGACAGATGGAATATGGGTTGAACCAGCAATAGCCCAGTTCCTGCTACGAATATATTTCACCCTTGCGGTCGCGCCTCGGATGCATTTGTGAGGCGTTCTTGGTAACAGATGCGTTGTAATTCTGGCTTTGTTTTGTTGCGCTGAATATTTGCAGGCCTCTGCCTCTCTGGTCCGGAATGAGAACGGTGTTCATAGGCCTTCGTTGAACAGAAAGCGACCATCGTCAATTTTTGCGAAAATTTGATTATAAAAAACCGGCCATGTGCAAGTCGGACTCGCGCACGAAGGGTTCCGTACCATTATCTATTAAATCGGCAAAAAATAACACGTTTGTTGTATGGGAGCCCCCTTAAATATTTGTTTTATTTTTATTTATAAATTTATTTTTAATGTCAATATATAACTAAATATTCTGTGAATATTTCAAGTGTACTACCTATTGCCGTTGTCAATATCGAGCAAATACGAGAAAAAAAAAAACTTTGTTGTATGGGAGCCCCCTTAAATATTTATTTTATTCTGTTTTTAGTATTTGTTGTTATAGCAGCAACAGAAATACATCATCTGTCAAAATTTCAACTGTATAACTATCACGGTTCATGAGATACAGCATGGTGACGGACGGACGGACAGCGGAGTCTTAGTAATAGGGTTCCCGTTTTACCCTATGGGTGCGGAACCCTAAAAAACAGACCATCTCAGTATTTTTTTTTAAAATTCTAAAAGACGACCAACCGTCGAATTTTTTTGGGAAAAAATTGGTCATTTAGTTTTGGAACTTTTTCATTTTGCCGAAACCAACCGGAAATGTTGACGTATTTTTTCCATGTTTCGGTGGAACAAAATAAATCCAAGTGCTACTCGTTGTTTAATAATGGGGGATTGAACTTGTTTATACAATTAAAACATTATATAATTTTCGCCCCCTTACCATCTCTTTTCAGGAGATCCTCACCGGAGATCTCAAACGGTCTCACTCTTAGCCACTCCAAGGCACAACACCTCGGCATATGAGCACTCCTTCAGGTTGCAGGCGGTCCGATTGTGGAACGCACTGCCTTGTACGATAAGAGACAGTCCCACTCTTATTTTCTCTTTCAAAACCCGGATGAAAAAGCACTTTCTCTCTCTTTCGTGATAGTTATAGAATGTGAAGTATTATTATATGTACAGATTTATGTATACAATGGTACTTATTTAGTATTTTATAGATATTTAATTTACGTTTATGTGTTTTATTACAGATTAGATATTGTGCACTGCCTATCATTACATGATATTTTTTTCTATCATGCCTTGGTTTGCTGGAAGAAATCTCTTTTAAGAGATATGCTCGCCTTTATTCATGTTTTTCTCTTAATGGATCTTTTTAAATAACTGAGTTCAATAAAGAATTATGAAATTTTATACCAGCAAAAAAGTATTTCATAACTTTTTTTTTGGCGATGGTCTTATCTTTTATCTTACGAGGAAGGAACTTATTATAGAACTCTATATTGGGACAGACTGGACCATTGACTTTTGGATCGGGATTGGTGATTTAGGTTTTTCAGGCACACTTTTGGAACAATTAGGAGAACTGGATTATCACGGGTAGATTCATTAACAAGAGGCGAGTGTCACTGAAGTGTGATTTATCAACTGTTCATTTTTTTAAATTTTATATTCACAATGAATAATTTGATAAATCGTGCGCCAGTTGCCTTTCAGGCATGTCGAGATAACTACCAGAGGGCAACCCAAATGGTCGTCGCAATGGAGAAACCAGTCATGCGAAGGACATTCGAAGGACATTGCGTGAGTCAACGTCGCAGGATTTCTCGGCTTCGAGCTGGACAGAGGCCTCACCTGGGAGGCCCAGATCGACAAGATGTGCAAGAAGCTGGGAAGTGCGTGCTTTGCTCTTCGACGTCTGGCTTGGAGCGCCCCAACCGAAGTGGTTCGGACATGCTACTTCGCCACTATTCACTCGCTGCTCCAGTACGGTGCCGAGCTATGGGGACGCGCGGCGGATTGGAAGCGCGCGTTCATCATGCAGGAAAGGGCCGTACGAGCCATCGCACGGGTTCCATCAGATGCGTCTGCGAGGCCGTCCTTCAAACCACTTCGCATCTTAACAGTGACCGCAATAGTGATCTACCAGGTTGCTTTGTATGTTCGGCAAAACCTAGACGAGTTCAAAACTCTAAATGACCTCAGCAAGTATGCCACGCGAAACGGACATCAACTGGCTGGCATACCGCGTACATTGGAAAAGTCCAACAAACTGACCCATATTATGGGTCCAACTATTTATAACAAACTCCCCGACAACATAAAAATTGCCCCAAGTACAGACACCTTCAAATATAAACTTAAAAACCATCTTATTGACTTGGCACCCTACAGTTACGACGAGTCCGCTATTACCTCCAAGGGATAATGTGTGACGTACCTTAGTACCTAATAATATTGTTAATTGTTATGATCGCATTTATTTTTATAATTGTCATTATGACCACAATTTTATGAAAATTTTACTATAATTTATTTTACAATAACTTTTTTAAAAACTGTAGCAAATTTTCATAGGTAGTAGACCTATTTATATAAATAGGACATGTAATTGAAAAAAATATGAATAAATATCTTATGTCTTATGTCATGATTTAACCTAAAAAAAATCCGTCCAATTCAGTTGACTAACTTAAACAACACCATCTGAAAATTGCCCAAACTCCTTATCCTTAACACAACAAGTGAATCCTGCAAATTGTCTTACCCATTTCCCTTCACCGAAACTCGGACCCCTCAGCAATAATTCACCCGATCCTTGGACCAGATGGGTGGCTTCCGCTGAGGGTCAGGCGTCGCCAAGCTTCTGCTGTTCACTATCTGCCACCTTTACGTAGTTTATCTTTCAGTTGGTTTTGGCCTGGCTACTGCTGTTTGTGTATGTTGTCCACCTAAACATGGAAAGTACATCAGAAGGTCATACGTGGTCCGGCGTAGGGCCCCCGGGGGAAAGGACGCTTTCTTGAGTTCGGAGCCGCGGGGAGCACTAAGATGGTCTGGTGTAGGGAATCGTTGGGGGCGAAGAAAAATAAGCAGACAGTAGATCTTTGATAGACATTGCGACTCGGTTGCAATTTTGAAACGCAATTTTTAAAAACATTTTGCAATCGCAGTAAAAATATGCTCCGAAGGCGTTTACTATCCTTCAAAGTGTCAATTTATTTGTGATCCGAATTGATAGCAGAGAAAGAGAATCGAGCTATAGATCATCTGTAGAGTTCTAATGTGTAAAAAATAACAACTTAAACTAATAGCTTGAAATCGACATGTGTCATGCCGTAGATTTTTCCCACTCGTTTTTAGGGTTCCGTACCCGAAGCGTTCCAAACGGGACCCTATTACTAAGACTCCGCTGTCCGTCCGTCCGTCCGTCCGTCCGTCTGTCACCAGGCTGTATCTCAAGAACCTAGCTAGCTAGAGAGTTGAAATTTTCACAGATTATGTATTTATGTTGCCGCTATAACAACAAATACTAAAAAACAGGATAAAAGAAATATTTAAGGGGGCTCCCATACAACAATTCTTTCAATACCACATACAAACTTATGGATGCACCTGGTTACGTACATGGAGTGTGAAAGTAACCGCACCAATAACTTTGTAAACAATATTTTGCTGTGTAAAATCCAAACTATTCACTCCACACCATCGCTTCCATTGAACGGTGGTACGGAACCCTTCGTGCGCGATTTAGACTCGCACTTGACCGGTTTTTTAATTCGTTTAGTTAGATTAGTTGCGGTGCCTTTGGAATCAGTCCGGAGAGGAATATTCTAGATCGGTTGCCTAGGCATAGACTGGGTTTGGTTTGGACTAGATACCAAACCTAATTACGGAAAATTTTACCGCCCCGCGTGGTAAAACTCATAATGCTAAGAGCGCTTGCACACGCCGGGAAGGACCGCGCACCACCCCCCACCCCCCACCCCAGCGGAACTTGAATTTCACCTTCAGCTTACTTTTAAGGGGATAGGAATTCAAATGATGAGCACTCTTCACTGATCTATAGAGGCCTAAGAGAGGAAAGTAACTAAATAAGTTTTATAACGTTTAAGTAAATATCATTTAGGTACATACATTCAAATCCGGTGCGACATTGTAAAAAACATCATTTGTGATAAACAGATTTGGTGATAATTTCGGAAACTTTTCAAACAAAAATAATTATTAAATTACACTCATGATTACAATTAGCTGATTTGACCTGCTGTGGTGCCTTATGCGATTTGGCCTGCTGTGGTGCCTTATGCGATTTGGCCTGCTGTGGTGCCTTATGCGATTTGGCCTGCTGTGGTGCCTTATGCGATTTGGCCTGCTGTGGTGCCTTATGCGATTTTATCCTGATCGATAATGTCATTTGCCGACAGGGGGGCAGTCTTTGGGAGACAGAATTAAAGGCTTCCTACGCATCAACTTAAGGCCCAAGATCACACAAAACCACTGAAGAGCGCTTTGGCACAAAAAAATATAAAATTATTTCCACTAAATTCATAGGTCTCAAAAAAATATATGTTATTCACAAGGAGATAATCTTGATTAAATACTATGTATGATTAATTCACCTTGATCGTAAAAAATCCTGAACATAGTCTATATTAAAAAGGAGATACAATTATTTTAATATAAAATTACTGATTTTTTTCATAATTTTTATACGTAAATTTTGCTGACTTAGAGCTCAGTATCAATCCTTAAATTTTATCAATTAGCTTATTTCCGTTTTTTAGTCAATTCGAAACAACACCTAATTTTTAACGTCGCCGGGCGACCCGATGCTATTCCGCGCCGCCCGCTACCCCGCCAGTTCCGCTACCCCGCCAGAGGACGACGGGTGAATGTGGCGCCCCTCACCTCAACAGCCAGAACTGAGCCTTAATACATAAGCTTAGCTGAGATATTTTAGCAGATCTGTGACGTCCGAATCGTTATTGCTGCAGTACGTGAGGTCCGTCACGTGTCAAAACGACATCCGCGCGGTCTGAAAGGGACGCTGTAATTCTTCTATAGTTGATTCGGCTATACTAAGGCCCGCATTAGTAAACTGCTCTCAGCTCTGACAGCAATCTTATGCGTGTGAAAATAAAAGATTCGATATGGAGAAACCATCACTGTGACAACGCTGAGACGACTCTCAGATCTGAGGGCGGTTTATTAATACGGGCCCTAGTTGTTCTGCTCAAGCGGCCGTCTTGACCCCCGGAAACTTTGGCAAATTCGTTTATAGCCAGCACTAAGACAGCAAACAGCTCCGGGGACCGACGTGAGACGAACTAATAAAAACTGGTCAAGTCCGAACCCGCGGGGACGCAACAACTTCCACGTCCATTTAAAACTTCGCTGACACAAATGGAAGGAAAACAATATAGTTAAAAGTGGTAAGGCGTGAAGCGGGCAACTATGTTATCTGGTTATGCGGAATTGAATTCCCGAGAAAGTTGTTAGCAAAAAGTTTATGTTGTCTTGGGAGTTATTTGAAGGACGTATGTTGTAACTTCCGTATGATAATCCTTGTTCGATGACGATATAGCTAGACGTGTACTTCTGAGAAACCCGTATCATTTTTAGGGTTCCATACCCGAAGGATGCCAAACGGGACCCTATTACTAAGCCTGTCCGTCCGTCCGTCCGTCTGTCACCAGGCGGCATCTCATGATCCCTGATAGTTAGAGCGATGAAATTTTCACAGATGCTGAATTTCTGTTGCCGCTATAACAAAAAATATTAAAAAACCGAAAGAAATAAATATTTAAGGGGGCACCCATACAACAATTCTTTCAATATCACATACAAACTTCTGAATGCACCTGGGTACGTACATGAAGTGCGAAAGTAGCCGCACCAATAACTTTGTAAACAACATTTTGCTATGTTAAATCCAAACTATTCACTCCACACCATCCCTACCATTGTACGGTGGTACGGAACCCTTTGTGTGCAAATTAAACTCGCACTTAAGTTGTTTTTTATTTTGTATTTTTCTAATTATCGGCCTTAGTAGGTTGTTTTACTAATGAAAATACGTGCCACACGCATTGCTTATACGTGCTTTTCTATCGAGATTCGGAACGCGGATCTCTCGCTTTGAATGACGTCAACCCCTGCACGACAGAGGTCATGTGTGACATGGAAAACAATACGATATAGTCCTACCTAGTATTTAATCTTTTATTATTAGCATAACATAGAATAGAATAGAAACTTTATTTGCTTATCATTGTGTACATAAGGTGTCTTAAATATCTAATGTTAGTTTCACATGATATAACCATGGGTATGCAAATTACATTTTAGAACACAAATTAATTACAAGTCAAATATAGGTTAATAAAATATGATTGTAATGTCAGTCCATAATAAAATAAAATTATTTATTATTCTCATGTGTAAGTCAAGTATTCGTTGACTGAATAAAAAGTTGCATTAACGAGCAGAGTTTTTAATTTATTTTTAAAGGCATGTAAATGCTCGGTTTCTCTAACATTTTGCGGAAGCTTGTTGAATATTCGGGTTGACATATTGAATATACTCTTGCCATAGTAAGCACTTCTATGTTGCTCAGCACATAGCTTATTTGCATGACGTTTGCTTTCTAACGTTCTAAAGAGGTGTAAATTACTCTTTACAAATACACATGTTTCATACATATATAGACACGGCAAGGTCAGAAGTTTAAGTTTATTAAAAAATGGTTTGCAGCTATCCGTAGGGACAAGTTAACACACTGCCCTAATACACTTCTTCTGTGCTTTAAATATTTTGTCATTGCCTGTGGCATTGCCCCAGAAAATTATACCGTATCTCAAGGAGGATTCAACAAAGCCGTGGTACGCGGCAACATAGCGTCACGCCTTTTCCCATACGGGGTGGCAGAGGCACAATTGTATCCACTTTGAGCCAGTTATTTAATACTCCATTTTGCGTGACAGGGGGCTAGCCCATCGCCGCAGCTATGGAGTAATGAAGGTTTCCTCACGATGTTTTTCCATCACCTTTAGAGCGGCCATATAATGTACTTGTAATAAAAAAATGTACTTAAAATAAATTAATTGTCTCATTGGTACATGGTCAGGAATCGAAACTGCATCTCTGTGTGAGAAGCAAGCGTGAAACCCATTAGTCCACGGAGCTCATCTTTTATTATTAAAAATTGATAAGGTATATGTTTGTACTCGAACAAAAGACTGTCGTTTTACGTTTTTCCGTGTACAATGGTACGGAACCCTTCATGTGCGGGTCCGATGTCCTACTCGCACTTGGCCGGTTTTAATTCTTAACATACGAATTGAAATTACAATGAATTTAAAAACTTAAACACCCCGACACAGTAAATGTCACCTTAAAAGTATACAATTTGGTTTTGTTTTCTTGCTATACTGAACCTTTCGAACCACTAGACCGAATTTAACAAAACATGGCTGTGAACCACTGCCATGTTTCACAACCATGATAAATGACCCAAATGGCCGAGTCGGCAGTGACCCTGCCTACGAAGCCAAGGGTCCCGAGTTCGATTCCCGATGGGGGCACATATTTGTTTGATGAGAATGGATGTTTGTACCTCAGTCAGATGTTTGGGCCATATTCACCATCATTATCATCACTGACTGCTCGCTTCCGCTCACTACTGGTTATAAGAATCCTCCATTTTGTGCCAACTTATCCGTTCCTGTGCCAATCGAACTTAGTTTTCCCTGAGTCTGAATGTCATCGACCCATCATTTTGACGGCCCGAATGGCCGAGTCGGCAGTGACCCTGTCTACGAAGCCAAGGGTCCCGGGTTCGAGTCCCGGAGGGGGCAATATTTGTTTGATGAGAACGGATGTTTGTACCCTAGTCATGGTTGTTTATCTATGTAAGTATAATATTTATCTGTGTCGTTGTCTAGTACCCAAGATACAGGGAATCCTAGTTTGGGGTTAGATCAATGTGTGCAAAAAGTATCCAAGGTATTATTATTATTATAGTCTACTTTTTTTAAGCCCATTGAAATCACGCTACCCATTTGAGCGCTAGGGTGCTCTAAACAAACAGCTAAAACATATACTAACAACAATAAAGAAATAAAGGAGGCTGGCAACAGAGCGGTTCGTTGGGCGGCGTCTTGTGGGCGCCGCCCGCCCACCACTTCCGCCGCTAAATATCCCACTGCGGATGGCGTTCGAACACCAACTACCCTGTAAGTATTCGCAATGGTTTTTCTTTGGTAAACTCTAAGTTTTCATAGTGAGTGTTTACAACAGGCATGTATGTACATTGCCTCTGGATATATAGGTACATGCACGCTAAGTATGCATACAATGTTGCGAGCATCTGAATCGGCCAATTATATTGTGATGTGGCAAAGATTGTAAGAATAAGAAGACCACATGTACATCCCAGAGTCACGTTCAGTATAATAAGACACATAAGGTTAAGCCATACTTTTGGCCCATTGAATATAAGGATTATCTCCAGAACTTGTCACCCATTTAGATATAAATTCTTTTGTCGGGGTAGCCTCTCGAACTTGGGTATCTATTTTACAGTCATTAAACTGTTTTGTTGAGTTATGAATCATTTACCTAGATAGAAAGATAAACATTTATTAATTATATAGTACAAACACACAATTCAAAAGCTACACCAGAAAATAAATCAAATATAACAAAAATTGACGGAGCAGCACTTGGTTCGCTGCTTCAATGCTCATCTAACCAGAAATACAAAATAACAAATTAAGATACGATTCATTAGAACAAAAAATATTTGTTTCTTCTTCATTTCATTAACATTTACCCACACAATGGATTCGAACGGGCCTCAATGGCTAAATAGGTCTCGTGGCTTGCTCCGCATTCATTGAAGCAGGAAGCGCGATGAAACGAGAAAAAAAAACCAAATAAAGCAAATACCCGAGCGAGAAAATGTACAAAGAATACACTTCTAGGGTACACTTCACTGGGTCCTAATTTTCTTTAGCTATTGCCTTTAAAAACATTCGCCATTATTCCCCAGGACAATGTTACGAAAATCCAATAAATTCAAACAAGACAAGGAAAATATCTTCACATATTCTTTTAAAATTCCGTTGTACGTATCGGCCCGGTTGATGTAAGGTGTGCTCACACTGACGACCATACACATCGTACATAGACCGGCTAGTTAAAAGAATAACCAAATCTGAAACAAAAAATTAATGAATGAACAAACGTGGTTTAGCTTCTTTTCGTTCGAGCGTGGGAAGCTATCGAACATTAAACTGTATCGTTACCATCAACAATATATGCACAACGGCGTTCGCTGATTCAAAGCCACATCAAAATTGATACTGTTCAAGTCAAATTGACGTTTAGTGAATAGCAGAGCTATTAGAAATAAAGGAAAATAGATATATACAGGGTGGAATTTTGTGACACCACCTGGAGGGCAAGTTCTCTAAATAATGGAGGTAGCAAATTTCCTTCAAAGGAAACATTCCTTTATTTTTGAAAAGAAACAAAAGAGCATTCAAAGATTCTGAAAAATACGCTTGCCACAACCAGGAATCGAACCGGCTAAAATTCGAAAAAACATCATTCTGTACTTTTATGAAGTCAATCGACAGGGTCAATCATAGGGATCACATCTCTCTAACAAACGTAGTAAATTAAATGAAAGGAAAACATGAAATCTTAAAACTTGTATTATTATTAACCTAAAAACATAAGGATCACATCTCTTTAACAAACATAGTAAATTAAATGATAGGAAAACATGGAATCTTAAAACTTATTTTATTATTAACCTAAAAACATGTAAAAGCTAACTAATTAGTTGTTCGAAATGGGCTCCCTCTCGTTGAATACATAAATTTATTCTTCTAAGGAACTCTTTTTCAGTAGCCTTTAATAGCGTGTTGTGGTGAATATGAATTTTTTTACTGTAAACCTCAGAACTCAAGTCGTTCACAGTTGCATAGGATTTTAGGTAAACTTAATTTTTTACATATCCCCATAAAAAAGAATCCAGAGGCAGGCCATCGGATTGTGCCGTTTGTACCGATCCGGGTCCTGGTCCAGGCCATTTTGACGATTAGTAATGCTGCAGCTGACAAACAATTTGACAACAATCAAATGTGAATAGCAAAAGACTCTCGCGACATCGTATTTTCCCTGTTCCATTTTCAATTTTATTTTTTATTTATGCCACACGCAAAATAAATAGGTCTCATCCAAAAGAGTCTGCATTACAAATACACGTAAAGATGATATTGTGAACAAAAGGTACCTATCTGATGGATCCTTGAGTAAAAGTGACTTATCCTGTCTGTCATGGTTTTCCTTTCATTTAATTTACTATGTTTGTGTTGAGAGATGTGATCCTTATGATTGACCCTGTCGATTGACGCCATAAAAGTACAGAATGATGTTTTTTCGAATTTTAGCCGGTTCGATTCCTAGTTTTGTTTCTTTTCAAAAATAAAGGAATGTTTCCTTTGAGGGAAATTTGCTACCTCCATTATTTAGAGTACTTGCCCTCCAGGTGGTGTCACAAATTTCATCCTGTGTATCCAAAAATCATCATCAGTTGGTTAGGAAATCCACAGTTGAGTATATATGGCTCGTCATTTATTTATTTATTTATTTATTTATTTATATAAAGATACATGTACATGACATCCAATTCGTCCTGGGCAACCCGCTTCTATATACATATTTACCTATATATACAGGGTGTTTCTATAGATCGATGCAAAGCCTGCTATATAAAGACAGAACAGACCGCTTAGAACCATTTAGGCACAACTGTGTTAGCCGAAGTCTTACCTTTATTTTTTTAGATGTTTTATTGTTTTTGACGAAAGAATCCAGATTTTTACAGTTAATTGGTAATAATTGCTGTTTATATATATTTTATTTATTTAAACAACGATAAAACCGAAGCGGTAAGACTTCGGCTAACACAAGGTTGGCCTAAATGGTTTTGAACGGTCTGTACTATCTTCGTTTTAATGCTTTGCTTCGATCTACTAAACATCTTGTATAAGTACTATATATCTTATAATAAGGTACTATCTAAGCCTGTGTGAGCGAAGCCTAATCCAAGTTCTTTTAGTCTTTTAAAGAGAGACTCCTTTGAGTGCGGACAACTTGGCAACGGTTCAAATTCTTCCTATCAGTGTGTATTTTAAAAATGTATGGCTCTCTGTACTGGGTGACAGAGAAGGTAGTTGTGGCGGGAAATTACATTGAATTCGTCATGAGCTTCCTTACCTTTTCCACTTTAAACATACACGTGACTCTGAAAGTGAAGAATCTCATCATGCCCGTGTTATTTATTTTTTTATTTTATTTATTACTTTGTGTTATAGTGCCATACATTACTACGCAGCGATTTTGTTGATAAATATTCATATTCATATTTCTTTATTGCCATAAACTACATGTTATATGTATAGATCTCAGGATAAATAATGATTAGTGTAATTTTATCCATATGGGTATAGCAGCTAATTTAAAACATACAATATTTGACACATACGATACAAAATTAAAATAAGGTAACAAGGTATAATAATAGTACAATTTCAAGAGTCACAAAGTTCTGAAAAACAAAATTTGCACACGAAACACCTTTCGGGAACAATGGTTTAAGGCGCGTGTATCCGTAAAATTAGCAACGTGATTTGTGCTCAGTGCAATTTTTAGACAAAACCATACTAAAATTAAGTTCATAGCATCTCAATATCGCAACACGGCTTTTACGTCTTTGTGGAAGAACAGTGTGAAAATTGTGTGTTATTTTGTTTATTTTCCAAAACCACTCATTATTTCTACAATTTCAAACACTATGTATATATTTGAAATACCTTTCAATATTCCTTGAAATAACACGTTTTAGGGTTTTTTAAAAATGTAGTTTCATCGACATAATGATGTTTCAAACACTATGATTAAAGGAATGGTACGTCTTTATGGCATTATATTTAACTGGATTTGGAAAGTGTGTCAATATCAGTCTAGACTGGACAAATTCATTTCGAAATATTTAATGTAACCTCGGGGCAGCTTATTTTAGTTATCAGGGCTTTTGAGGATCATTATTTATTATATTGTAGACTTATGTAATCTCTAACTGGCTAAAACTTCACAGGTCAAAGTTTAGACCAAATTCAGAGGTGATATAAGGTAAATGGCCCTTTAATCGTGGGTTTTGGCAACATTCGAAAGTAAGATAGAAAAATTCGCATTTCTAAGCAATATGGCAAGCCCTTTTTGCCAAGAAGGGACATTATATTTGATATAAAATCATATACAATATTTTTTGAGATATTTAATATTTGAAATATAATAATTAAATGGGCAAGTCGATTTGCCTTTTGAAAAAGTTTGAGCCTACCACCGCGAAAGCCGTGTCCTAATTCACGTTCAATATAAGTTTAATACGTGTGGTTCCATAGAGGGAATTATATTCTGCGAACGTACTCGCTCTTTTAACCTTTTTAACCTTAAAATTTAATATGTAGTATGTATGAGTAATATAAAATAAATAAAGAGTTTTACAGTCTTCACAAAATAAAAGGCCCGGTGACAGCGTCCGCGTCACTAGCGTAATAAGGTCTAATTTAGTTTGGGCCACTAGGCCTTTAATTTTTTTAAGACTTCTAAGTACTATTTTATTTGGATAAAAAATGACTATCAGTATTGGAAATCAGAGACCTCTCAGATTAAACACACTATAAATAGGAATAACCATGAAATTACTTTGTTTTATTTTTAGTAACTTTACACAACGGAGCCCTAAATAAGGAATGATAAACATCGGTAATAGTTTATATGAAGAATCTTTTACCAAGGCATACCCACGGCAATAGGGGCTCATAGAGACTTTTACCGTGGTACAGAAAATTCCAACCTCGTTGATAGGTAACTGTGCTTATTGTTTCTAATGCCGACCCATCAAAAAGTCGATTCCTAATAGTAGTTTATGTAACTGATACACAAAGGAAGGCATTAAAACTCGAGAGTTTTAATGCCTAATTATGTACAGTTACATACACTAGTTTATCTACTCACATATCATAAGCTCTCTTTGATGTGTTCAGGAACCGTACGTTCGACCGGAATTGTGGCATTGATCATTGATCTGCAGTTGTTTAGCTTGTTCAGTAGTACAAAACCAGTTGACAAACTAGGGGCGGCACGAGGTCGGCGTTCGAAATTTGAATGTAATAATATGTAGAAAATTTACACATTATGGTCGTAATGTTCAATATTTAGATAAGAAATGAGTTTTTACAAAGTCATTTAACATTGTGCTGATCGTAACGTGCGGTTCTTGGACGCAGTAAAGAGGGTTTATGATACGTGTGTAGATAAACTACTTTTATCTACACACGTATCGTAAACCCTCTTTAATGCGTCCAAAAACATATACTACTTGGTAAAAACTCATTTCTTATCTGAATATTGATATCATATGACTATAATGTATCAATATGTCGACATATTATGACATTCAAATTTCGAACGCCGCATCGCCATCACATGGAGGGACCACATTACAAACGAGGTAGGGCTCAAGACCGCACAGCTGCAAATCATCACCGAAATGCAATCCCAAGACCATCATTGTCGTAGGGCTAATTACACTCACACCACTACATAACACATACAACCTTCACTAATTACACAACCGGCACACCACATCTCAACTTGCAATAATATAAATTTAATTTTTAAAACTAAATCAACACTAGTTACATATATGTATAACTAGTTTTGGTTATAATTTTATATATAAGGATAATGGCCAAGTACGTCTGTCTCATAATATTCAAACAAAAAAAATGTAAATCCGTTATTGGCTAATGTTAAGATTATTTTTCTTGCCTTACATAACCAGAGAGCCTAGACAAACCGTCATGAGTGAAGAGCGTCACGCACGCTAAGAGACCAGTCGAACGAACCCTCTTGCGTTTCAAAGATTTACCAAGCTCGATTTGGCCGCGTTCAAAATCGAAGCCATTAGATGAAAAGAGCTCGCCACTAACCGAGACGAATGGAGGATGGCTGTCTCAGAGGGTCGCGCAACACACGACAGGGCCTGATGGTTTGATGCTTTGGCTGCAAGAAGGGAAAAAGGGCCTGGTTTGATGGAAAAATGGCATATTCTACTGCCAAGAACACAAGCACTACCAGCAGCGACACAACTCATGTGTGTGTGCCGCTCCAAAATCGCACTATATATTCGTGTCTATATGAAACGAGCGCAGAAGGATATGGGATGCTGCTTATATTATCTGTTACAGCTGTAGGTATAATAATAATAATAATAATACCTTGGACACTGTGCCGGTCGACTATGTTAGTCATATTTTCACGTAATGTTAAGATAAGTTGACGACGTCACAGATAAGGTATATTTATATTTATCACGAACTTTGTCTTATGCACGTCATTAATAACATGTACCAACCTAGTATATAAGCTAGGATTTCCTACAATAAATTAGTCTAGTATTTGCGCGCATCTCAAGCCTTTTACTTTACTCCCGAAGATGTCGCTCTCCTTATAACTGCCTCTAGAAAAGTAGTGACCCGACTTCTGAACATCAGCAACCTTCGGTAATAGAAGCATGGACCCAGCCGCGAATAAAACTCCGTGTGCTGCCACCTTAATCCATAATCAACACCCCACCCAAACCAAGACGACATCAAGCAAGCCATGACCGGACCAGATTTGAAGACGGACCAGAAGCCAAAAGATAAATATTTTCAACTGAAGATTTCCCGCATCGAACTCAAGATACCGCAAGAACAATGACCCGATAGTCAGCCGACTGCTGATTTATCAAAATGGAGCTCGCACCAGCAGAAACCAACGCGTCGGCAAATTCATTCACAGCAAGCAGCTTTTCAAGTTCAAGACATAGGAAGCCGTTCCAGCCCCCAGAAGAGTATAGAAACATCATCGATATACCTAATTCAACGAATATTGAAATCATCCAGGAAGAACATCGCACGAAGAATAATCAAATCACTGAAGAGAGAGATATATATATATAAACGATTGGTGTACAAGATGTGCCCTATGTTGCCAAATCCCAAGGTTTTTAGGTACACAAATTTCATCAATCGACAACTTAATATTCACTCAAGAGTAAAGAGCACGCACGTATACATATGACGTACGAGATCATTGACTGGTTACAGATTTAATGCTGACGCTGATTCAGCACAATCATCCTTGTGTAGGTACGGTCGCTTAGGTAGGTAACTTAGATTTTTTTCATTGTTATAAGTACATTCATTTATTTTTTTCCCTAAAGGGGGGAGTATCTGTGCCGGTCGACTATGTTAGTCATATTTTCACGTAATGTTAAGATAAGTTGACGACCGTCACAGATAAGATATATTTATATTCATCACGCACTATGTCTTCTGCATGTCATTAATAACATGTACCAACCTAGTATATAAGCTAGGATTTCCTAAAATAAATTAGTCTAGTATTTGCGCGCATCTCAAGCCTTTTACTTTACTCCCGAAGATGTCGCTCTCCTTATAATTGCCTCTGGCAAAGACACTATTTACACACATTGATCTAGCCCCAAACTAGGATTCCCTTTATCTTGGGACTAGACAACGATACACATACTTAAATAGATAAATATTATACTTAGATAGATAAACAACCATGACTAGGGTACAAACATCCGTTCTCATCAAACAAATATTTGCCCCCACCAGGACTCGAACCCGGGACCCTTGAGTTTGTAGGCATCGACTCGGTCATTCGGGTCGTCGGTAATTGGCCTTATGATGATGATGATGATACCCTCGACTGAAATGTCTACTAAAAGGAAGAAATATCTACTCTTGCATTGTTTAAACAATGTTTGACAAAAAATGCATTGCTGTGGATTCGAGTTAGCGAGTAGGGCCTAAATTTTTCCCTGACTTGTGCTTTGTTTTCATTCTACAATAAATAACAATAAACAATAAACATTTACATACAGGAACATACATTGCTTCTGGCCCCACACTAGGATACCCAGTCTCGTGGGTACCAGAAACAGCAACGTCACACACATATAAACATCCAAGACCTGGGGTATTTTTTTTCTTTACCCCGGCGGGGATCGAACCCGGGACCTCTCGCGTGGTAGACAGAGCCACAGAGGTCGTTAAAAGTAGGCGGCTGAGGTGACTGATTTCTATGTTAAAAATACCTGAGATCTTAAGCCAAGTTTCCATAAACATGCAAAGTCAAAGGACACGCACGAAAAAGAATCCAGTTTTCATTCTGCGAGTTTGTCGGGTGACTAAGGGGACTGAATGTTGGTATTAAAAATACCTGAGATCTTAAGCCAAGTTAGCTAAAATGTGCAAAGTCAAAGGACAGGCACGAAAAAAGTATCCGAGTAGATAAGACGGATTACTAATAAAACCAAAGTTGGAACACTTCCCAGGATCCGTGCAGTTCCCATTAGCGACACTGAATAAAAACAAGGCAATAAACTGATAGAAAGAGATATAAAAAGTCAATCAGACTGAGTGCAGCTCAATAAACGTGTGCACTAACAGTTAGCACTGTAAAGTGAATCTAGAAATAGCTATACTATAGTGGGCCGAGTTAATGGAGCGCTTTATCCAAGGGAAATTAAAAGCTCCAATTCTAGAATAACCGCCTAAAACATGCCGTATTCTCTGAAAGTACGAGTACATGCTTTATTATGCTTACCGATGGTTTTCCAGATAAGGGATAAAGAACCCGTAGAAATACGTATTGTGTCCACACTGTTAATTAAAATATAGCATCGCGATTTGTGTCGTAGCTGTAACCGACCAGAAAAGAGTCGAGATTAATGTTGTATCACACTTATTACGTGATAGGGATTGCAATCATGTTGTCTTGCAGTTACTGTACCTGATTGTATACCAGCAAGCACATCCGCCAGATTCACATCATAAGAACGTACTGTTTCCCGTCCGAATTGGAAACGAGACTATTTTACGCTTCCCTGTTAAATATTCCATCCTCCTAACCGAAGTGTGGTTGCCAAAAGTTTGGTTGTAGGTGTTCCCAACTAAAAAGTTGGACACACCTACATCCAAGCTTCGGCTTTGAGTACAGCGGAAACCACTGAAATAGCACGGTGTCAAGATAATCGCATATGAAAAGGGCCTCATTCTGCACTGTTTTAAAGCGTTTGGATAAATCTTCTCTTAAGTTAGGCTTCATTTTATATTAGAAGTTTGGGCTTAAACTGTGTTTTGATTGACCTTTTCTTTTAGAGTAATTTTTGGAAATTTTAACTTGAAAGTGAAAATGTTATGCTTCGGTCAAGACCGCTAACATTTAGACTATACACACCTACCAGATACTTTAGATGAATTTAAGGAATCTATTCTCAACTAGTATTTTATTTTGCTGGCTTTCTACAGACATATATATCATCACGCATTTTCCCATACGGGTAGACAGAGGTACAGGTGTGCCCACGTTTTACCCAGTAATTAAATACTTCAAAGCATACTCACTTTCGCTGGCTTCCTATTGCAAAAAGACGTGGTATCGCCCCAATGTAACCCAACAGTGAATTGAAGCTTCCCGGTGCATTAGTTGATTACTAGCAGCGGGATAGCAGTCGCAACTAAGCGAGGTGTGAATGAGAATGCACTTGCGAGATCCGTCGGAGTTGGGGCGCCAAGTCGTTTAAAGGGAATCGGTTTAATTCCGTTTAGAGCCCTATTCACATGTGACCGCACGCAACCGTGAACCTAGAAGGGCTTTTACATTATCGGCATTCATCTAGGTATGGCCGTATTCATCTAGGCCGAGTTCTATATATGGTATGGGATAGCTAATATAGTTCCACGGCTATTTTTAGCAAAATGTGAGCTGCAAAGGGTGAAACCATTGGTGAAAATTACCTGTTACGTCATCAGCAGAACTCTGGATACCTTTTAAAGCAAATAGAAAGAAAGAAAGAAAGAAGAAAGAAAGTAACGTTTATTGGACAGTGAATACACTACAATTACAACAAAGAAACAAAACACAGAGATGAAAAATGCCAATGACACATGATACGAAATGAAATGACAGTCGTGGTGTGTCACTGTCATTATAAATGGCGTCTGAATCGGCATTTTACTGAAGGCCAGGCCTTCAACGCTGATTTTCAGTCAGCGCCAACTGTTGCCCCGCGAGCGTCCTAGACCGCGGCGTGGTACACACGACAAAGAAGATCGGTTTGCAGGGCACACAAACACCAGTCTTTGTGTGCGTAACGTTGCCAATAGCTACGATTAGCAATGCACACTAACACAGTATTCGTGTTAATGTCGCGTCTGTGTGCGTTTTTCTGATCCCATACATTCATTGATTATGACGCAAGTTTTCACAGCTTTATGCAAAGTAGTCGATAGCCTAGTGGATTAGGTGCTAGAATTACGATATGTAGATAAAGGTTCGATCCCTCAAAGGAAATTATTTTTTAGAAGCTACGAGTATTATTAAATTCACATAGCATCGAATATAAATTGATTACAATTGTTTAACCAAACTAGAGTTCGAAGAGTTGTAAACTTGCCCGGTAAAAAGGCCATAGTCTACCTTCTTTATTTAAAATGTAACAGCTACCCTCTTTAAAATTGTTTTGCGTCTGCGCGCTCTCAGCATTAGTTGTATTGCATTTCGTTCCTTGTAAATTGTGATTGAGATTTGTTATCTATCATGGAAAGTCATCTATCCACTTTTAAAAAGGCGGAAATCATTGTTTTGTATGAACAAAACATTTCAATTAGCGAGATAGCACGACGTTTAATGATATCGGTGAGTTATGCATATAAAAAATAAATTTGAAGGTTTTTTATAAATTATGATTATAATTATACCTTGTGTTACTACTTCATTGTATTTTTTTCTTATTTTACAGAGAAGAACAGTGCAACTGTGGGTTCATAGGTATGCAGATTCTGGACATGTTGAAAGTCGTCGACCAGGCCCACAGCCTGTAGCCTACACAGCTGCATCTGATCGCCATCGCGACATCATTGCAGCGCATAACAGCAATCCGTTTGCCAGCACCCGGTCTACGGCGACACTTCATAATGTAACACTACAAACAGTTCGCAATCACTTACGAGCTGATGGTTTAAGATGTCGGAGACCAGCGAAGAAGATTATGATGTCTAATGAGCATCGTGAAGACAGAGTGCGGTTTGCCCGTGAATATTTGGACTTTGATTGGTGTAATAATGTTGTTGTTTTTAGTGATGAAAAGACTTTTAGATCAGACAAGGATGGGCGTAAAATACTGTGGAGAAGAAATAATGAACGATATAGTTTAGCAAACATTCTACCGTGCAGGTGTAGTGGCCGTATTACTTTGGGATATTGGGGATGGATGTCGTCGATGGGCCCCGGTGAATTAGTGCAAGTGAGTGCTCGCAACACTGCTCAAGGATACTTGGATATTTTACAGAACGTCATGTTACCAACCGTACGAACTGTATATCCGGATGAGCATATATACTTTGTCCATGACAATTGCGCTGTGCATCGCGCCCATATTGTGCAAGAATGGTTTAACAAGCAAGAATCCTTGACAGTTATTGACTGGCCTTCTAAAAGCCCTGATTTAAACCCCATCGAAAATCTATGGGGACATATGGTGCTCAATTGGGATCCATCGAATGTGAGATCTAGGTCTAATTTAGATGAAGTTGTTACTTCAACCTGGGAGATAATGCGAGGCACTGACATGTGTTGGAATATGGTCACTGGCATGAGAAGTAGACTACAACAAATAATAGTAAGAGAAGGAGCTCCACTAAGATATTAAATAAAACATAACCATTAATATGTGAAAGCTTTGTGTTATCATAAGATAAGGTGATTTATATGTCTATGATGTTATTGCTACTTCAGGTTAGAAGTTATCACATAATTTCTAATTGCTTAGCATGTTGATTCATAGCTTATATATCATCAACTGCGACATCTGTCCTTGTCTGACTAAAACTAAAATAAGTAAATTAAGTGTAGTTTATTATAACAAACTAGTAATAAATTATTATTAGGACGAAATATAATTTTGTTTTATTATGAAAAAAATAAGGCTGGTTTCACCACATGCTGATAAAGCCTATCTGTCAAATAACGCCATACAAAAATCTAAGTTTAACTGGCAGATAGGCTTCATCAGCAGTGGTGAAACCGGCCCTTAATCTAGAATAAATATTTGGTCTGATCAATAATAATTAAAAAAAAGTATCTAAAAAAAAACATCACCATGCTTTTTCCCTCCTTGATAGAGGATCGAACTCAATACCTCAAAGTCATTAGTCTGGCATCTAACCCGTTGGGCTATCGTCCACTCTGTAGGAAGCGGTAAAAACTAGTCTTATATTCAACGAAGACACATAGTGATTGTATGCTCAGACAGTATTATAATATCTGTGACTGTGCTGTGACGACCAATGTAACGCACACACATTCAAGTCAGCGATTCGTGTCGCAACGTTACGCACACAAAGAGTGGCATTTGTGTGCCCTGCAAACCGAACTTCTTTGCCGATCAATCCATAAATACATAAATATAAAGAATATATAAAAAATTGGTAACAATAATGGTATAGATAAGGCTGTTATATATGATAGATACAAAAAGTTAAATAAATAAACATGGCCCGCGCTTTTCAATCTATCTTTTCAATCAACTTAATACTTACTTATTGTAATATGAAATGCACAGGAGGTTGAGCTGGCAACGTATCACTGGTAGTTTTTCATTTTGAGGAATGATTCTGTACAATTTGTAAGGAATACAGTCACTATTTGAGAACGTAAATTATAATGTCTTCTTCATTTGATACATGATAAAAACTCAGCATGAAGCAAAATTTTTGCTGAGTTTAAAAAGGGGACAAAAGGCTCGACCGAGACCCTACACATTAATTAACATGAGCATACCAGGGGACCGCGCTGTTATGATGCCGAACAAAAAACGTTTAATTAACTTCTACTGGATGTCCCGTAGTATTCCGTGCACTTGCATACTTTACGCGTACTTTATTACACACAAACAAAACACGAACATACAAAAGTAGGAGGTTTTCAATTCAACTGTTTTTTTTAAATATGTGTTACGATCAATCAATCAATCAAAACATTCTTTATTCTGCTGGATAATTACATATCTCCAGTAGCACGGCATTCATATAATGCGCGATTATTTTATCATTTTTAATGGATTTTGTCGATTTTGTTTGATTGGTAGGTCGTACTTCAGAAGTGGTTACATAAAAATTGTATCAAAATTTATTTTGTGTTTTTTTGGTAAACTATAAAAATGAAGAATTTATACACAGATGACATGTTTTGGTCTGTAGTTCCCTCCAGCAAAAGTTTCAATGAGAACTTTTTGTTTACAAAGACGACATTCGAATCCCGACCGAGGAAGAAGAAATAAGTAAGTAGGGCTTGAACTTGAAGTCAGTTTTTTTTTATCTACACACGTATCATAAACCCTCTTTACTGCGTCCAAAAACCGCACGTTAAGATTAGCATAATGTTTAACTACTTTGTAAAAACTCATTTCTTATCTGAATATTGAACATTATGACCATAATGTGTAAATTTTCTACATATTATGACATTTAAATTTCAAACGTCGACGCCCGCCTGCGTGCCGCCCCTACTTTGTCTTTGAAGTTGGTACTACAGAACAAGCTAACGACTCAATGTCACAATGCCGGTCAAACATGCGGTTCCTGAACACATCAAAGAGAGATTATGATATGTGTGTAGATACTCGCCTTCGGCTCGTTTCATAAACCCACCCTCGAGTTTTAATGCCCTCCATTATGTATCAGACACATAAACTACTATAACTTGGTGAATTATTATGTATTGCGGCTTTGCTTGTCGACTCGTTTTCCAATTGGTCAATTTTTCAATGGCATTTAATATTAGAAATGCTTATAATAAGGCTACCGATGTAGTAAGTTCGGTCACTTAATTCGCGGAATGAGCTCGACACGAAGTTCGAAGCAGTAACGAGATCGTAACTATATTTATTAAAACAATCAATTATATATATATAGGTAAATGGGCACATATAGGTACAATGCATTTCGTCACAATAGACTTTCCTGTCCGCCTAGGTTTGCTGGAAGAAATATATTTTTAGAGATAAGCTCGCCCTTGCGCATAAGGGTTCATTTGTTTGTCTCATTATTTACCGTGCAATTTAGTAGTTTATGTGACTGCTACATATGGAGGGCATTAATACTCGAGAGTGGGTTTATGAAACTAGCCAAAGGCGAGTTTCATAATAATATCACTCGAGAGTTTTAATGCCTAATTATTTACCGTTACATACACTAGTTTATCTACTCACATATCATAAGCTCTCTTTGATGTGTTCAGGAACCGCATGTTCGACCGGCATTGTGGCATTGATCATTTAGCTTGTTCTGTAGTACCAACTTCACAGACAAACTAGAGGCGGCACGCAGGCGGGCGTCGGCGTTCGAAATTTGAATGTCATAATTTGACAAATTTTTGTACATTATGGTCATAATGTATATTCAGATTAGAAATTAGTTTTTACCAAGAAGTTTATCATTATGCTGGTCGTAACGTGTGGTTTTTGGACGCAGTAAAGAGGCTTTATGATACGTGTGTAGGTAAAAGTATATTTATACTATGTCGTGGGAACCAAACCTATACCATAAGGACCGAGGGGATATTTTCTTCTTTTTCCTCGCCTCCCCGGTCACGATTTAAACCGGGGACTTGCTTGGGAGGCAGACCTCGACGTTTAAGGCCAGAACCTGGGCAAGGTCTAACGCTGAAGGTGTAGAGCCCGCACTATTCGTGTCTTCAATTTTTTGCTCAATCGGGAATTTATGATAATAATAAATTTAGCCAACTAATGTCCCCACCAATGGGCACAGGCCTTTACCCGAAGACGAGTAAAGTTAAGCCGTATATGAACGAAGTCGTATACCTGTCAACTCAGCCACAAAAGGCCAATAATAGCCAATATAATTTCATGTGTGAACTCTACCTGCTTACAGACACAAATTAACCTTTAGCATAGCAACCAATTCACAACATTAGGCATTGAGGCATACATAGATTTTGTTCAATAGGTATGCGCATGAATGAAGGCAAAGTCTACTGTTTATCGTTCTTCGTACGTTACATTATTGGCTTCATCACGGATTATGTACAAGAACATTTTTTTTAAAAACATTTTTTTCTTCGTAAATTGAGAGTAATGTATCTCGCTAATGTACGAAGAACAAGAGTGTTTATCATCTAACAACGTTGAGCCATACAAAGTTTTGGCATTATGCGACTTCGACCGCTGCGCCACAGACGTCTTCAAAGACACACTGAAGTGAGTTAGCGCAATTGCGTGGCCCTACCCAATTCCCAATGCCAGTTCATCAGTAGCGGTTGTAACTGTATGTTCGGTGGTACAAACGACTCTCTTGCGGTCCACATGCAATACATGAACGCTGTCATTTCCTGCAACATATTAATTTGTGCCATAGTCCGGACGGCAGTCTATTTCATGAGTAACTCTCGAGCCCGTGACGTGAGAGAGTGGGTGGGTCACAAAGTTTCATAAAAAGTCCCTCGCGTTACGCTCAAAATTGGCTGATTTATTGAAATATACTTTTATCAGTATGTCATTAACTCACCATATCTTAATCTGACGTGCTCGAATTACTCACGAAATCCTTTCTAGGCGTCTCTTACTATCCCCCTCCTCCCATATGGTTTGGTTTACTACTACAATGTAGCGATGAGCTAGCCCCCTGTCGCTCTATATTGGGTGTTGAATTGCTGGCTAAAGTTACGTTCGACTGTGCCTTCGCCACCCTGGATGACAAAACGCCTCACTCTATGTTGTTTGAAGTACTTTCTGCACAATATTAAGCACACTTAAGAGTTTTAAGTAATACGGCTTGCGCTAAATACTTCAATATTTCCCATTACCTTTAGTTGTAGCTGTTAAACATAAATATAAATATTTATACATATACAGGCACAAAAATTGCTTCTGGCCCCTCACTAGGATACTCTATGTCGTGGAAACCAGAATCATCGACGTCACAATATATAAATGAACATCCAAAACCTGGATTTTTTTTCTTCCTTTCCCACCGGGCTGTGAACCCGGGTCCTCTCTTGGGAGGCAGAGCCTCGACTACAACGCCACAGAGGTATTCGCGTTGTTATGTAGAAGCACACGAAACATTTTTCGGTACATCGCCAGACAGAATCCAATCCTCTCGTCTCGATGCCCGAGAGGAGTTGCAGAGTTGCCTGTAAGCCTGTATAATATAAACTACAAACAAATTGCACAATTATTCTTTATCCGGAGGCACTTTTTTCAAAGCTGTACGGCTCATTGATATAAACTGAAATAGATAATGCATATTGAGGTTTTTAAGCAAACACAAATAAAAAAGCGACACTCCTTTTCCATACAGGGTAGTAGTAACGAAGTTGTGACTCCATTTAGTCAGTTATTCATACGCCATTTTGCGTGAAAAGGGTCTAGCCCATTGCCGCAGCTAAGGAGATATGAAGGATCCATAACGATATTTTACATGGCCTTCAAATTTTTGTTATCTCCTTGGAAGAGGTACATGGTCAACCGGGTTCATCACAACTGTATAAATTAGTACCTCAACCTGCTCCCATATTCACAATATGTGGAAAATACCTATTTCGTATACATTGAACTCAGTGAACCCTCCAGATTACACTGATTTACTTATAGTAACGTCCAGCTGCCATTACATTACATGTACTAACTAAAATAAATTCAATCGATAAAACCATTTTTGACATCCCTGGTTCATGCAACCCGGCACTGACCATTTCTTGTGGCGGCCATTTTGCACTCATTTATTTGTTAATTTTTTGCAAAAAAATGGGTTGACGAAAACGGCTTTCCGAATCGATCTTCTTCGTCTTTACGAAGACGAAGAAGATCGATACGGAAAGCCGTTGGGCATTTTGTGAAACTTGAGTTTAACCTGCCAGATGTTACTTTAGGTGAATCCGTGAGGTTGTCCACTGTAACGAGGGTTTCCACCACACCCATGAGTTTATCTGCATGGTTATTTCCTGGTGTGAATTCTAGAATTCAGATTATCAAGTCAAGTGAATTCATTTGCCACTTACCTTCTTGCCTCAAGCAATCTACATGGCATGGCATCCACATCATCTCAGTGTACACACTGCATGTCTGTACCTTGGTGTAAATGCAACTAGCGATCAAAATAGTAGAATTTAAAATTAAACTCTAATTAAGGCAAGATAGATGGATCGATGATTGTCAAGCACACCTATTTGGTTGCCTTGTTTTTTTTTTAAAATTTTATGCTTGGTGTTTGGGTTTTTTCACAGAAACTGAGTGGCCTAGATTAGATGACAACACAGTGAAAATAGATATTCTAGAATTATATCTAGTAATATTGTAAATTAATTTATTGATTCACGAATTTAAAAACGACTCTACGACAGAAATCTGTAACCGGCATAGTCCAGAAAACTTAAAGCTGGAAAAACCCAGAACTGTTGCATACGGCTTCGGACCTTCTCCAGAAGAGAGATGTTTACTTGGTGGGGATAGAAGAATAAGAACCAGGTAGCAAAAGTCATAACCTGCATTGGCGATAAGGTTTTGGAGAATAAATAATCGGCAAGGGATGGTGTCTTACTAAAGGTATTGAGTGATGCTGGACGACTGGCTTGCCATTTTCACTATGCAGAGTCCCAACAACACTTCATTCACGCATGCCCTAATAAAGAGGATAGCAACAACATCATAGATCTTCGACGCGACCACCTGCTTTTTAGTTATAACATTTCAGAGAAACGCAAAAACATGAAAATTATTACCAAGACTGGTACAGAAATGAAAGGTTCTCCTTTAAGAGCTAAAGGAGTTTCCAGAAACGCTCCACTTACATCCAGAGCTTTAAACCGGAGGGGCCCGCTACCGTCTCGGCGCGCGAACTCGAGGCTGATCTCAACGGCTGGTGGGCGCAGACAGCAGTAGCCGCTGCCGCCTTTGCATTAGCAGCGCCGGCACTACCAAGCTCTACATGGTGTGATTCTCTTATCCGCTCAATTCCGCTCATATTCCGCTCATAGACTTATAATTAGATAGCTAGCTATCGCGTGTTAAAGTGTATATAAACCCTGTGCTGCGAACTAAGTGACTTCATAGGAGTAATTCAGTGCACACACGTGCCATCCACGCACGATTCACCCCCGCCCCCAGCCATCTGTAGCTCCGTCCCTCAAATGGGGGACCGCCACCAGATATTCCAAGCAACCTTGGATCAGCCCGCAGAAGAAGGAGAAGCCAAGAAACGATTCCAGGTACCTACTGCTCATTCACCTTCATTCTTCCCCATCAACTTTAACCCATCTCAGCTCTGCACTACGTGACTAGCGGTCACAAAATCTACTGTATTGTATCAAAACATGAGACTAACTAAAGAAAAACTTTATACTAAATGCTATATACTCGGGCCGCACATCTCTTCACAAGATACAGCTTGGAAAACTTTTATTTTAATTTTCTGATTTGCCACCCAATCGTTACCCTCCTTTTTAAACAATATTTTTTTCATTTTTTACCTGTAATATTTAAGTGAATACCTGCCTATATTATGTATATTTTCATAAATGTTAGGATCAGCAATTTCAGAGATAAGGGCAGGGGGCATTCGCTACCCACGTTTACACTTCCATATTTTAGTGAAACGCCCTCTTCTTTTTGCCCTGCTAAAATTATTAGAACACTATTTGCAGGAATCTGCAAATAAGAGAGCGAATCATTGTCAAACTCTCTATTTTAGGCAACCATTTAGAATTGTTTCTTCTCAGACATTAAGTATAACAAGATCACTCTAAGCAAGAGCAGTATTGACATCTTCATCTTTGGTGCGCACAGCAACCGTCACATACACCTCCAACGCAAAGAGGCTCGGCGTCAGCCTCGAACTTATGAAAAAGACGAAGAGAAGAAGTTAATCAGGCAGCTTTGTCACCTTCGCCAAGTTGCTCCAGGATGATCGTATTCCTTTTCCCCCACTATCTGTGCAGTGACCTGGAGTAATTTATATTATTACTTATCAAAATGCTCTTGTAGAGCTTTTTTTTGTAGCCAGAAGATGATTAATTTTTTATTGGGACTTGTCATGTCTAAAATAGTATTGATAAGATAGTTAATAAAATAACATATAATATGAGTGCTAACTCTTGGTTGGATACAGACTCGATAAACTGACGCGTTAGTTGATCAACTATCGACAGATAGTAAACCAGACCGACAGGGTTTAGAATTTACGTTTTTTTTGTTCTTACATGTCAACCTAACACGAAGACTATTCGGAGGCTTCGCTGCGCTCGCCCCCTCTAGTCTTCACCTATGCTTCCGCAGTGTTTGCCCTGGTATTTCGTTTGCAATTCAAGTTTAAACCAGTTTACTATTTAACGTTATTATTATAAACTAACGCGTCATATCGTAAGCAGGACTGTCCAGTTTACAATTTTTCGCTAGTTTGTAAACTACCGAGAAAAAAATTTATTAGGTTATAAACTAACGGTTTTGACAATCTTAATTACCAACAATCTTACTCAATATATATGTCTTGGTGTAGTGTGTGTACAGTATATGTAGGTAATGTTGGTTGATTCCAAACTCAACGACTGCTGTTTTGAGAATGCCTTTTATTGTATACTTATTCTAATAAAGTTATCTCGGTTGGCCTAGTTAAATATCTACAAACTATGCATAATGTACTGCTTAATGTGCGATTGCTGACATAGCTCGTACATCCTGCCGACTCAAAAGGATAAGGACTAAACAAGTGTAAAAAAGTGTAGTGTTTACTAAATGCTAACATGTGGTATCTCTAATCTAACGGATGTAACAGCATAAATAGCTAAGGTCGAGCCACTGCTATCAGAAGCTATGATCGTCTATTCTATCTACCCCCAATAGAGATGTCCCGATTCAGCTGAGAAAATGTCAAGTCAAGAATGATAAGTCCGAATTTCTCGTTTGTTGAGAAGTTCGTTAGGCGTACAATAGTCGAACGGAAGATTGGTTCAGGAAGTTAGAGTTTTAAGTTAAACAGAGAAAGCATGCATGTATAGCCGGTATTTCGCATCAGTTAGCAGTGTTTTGCGCCAGATCGATCTTTGTTATATTTTGTGTAATGGTACCATTTATTTTTTTGTATATATGGGCGTTTGGAGCTTCTCTTTACGTGGTCGACCACAATTTATAATATTTTTTGGGATATCGTATGGATATTCGTCGCAGTGTTACGACGTGAGTACTCAATGATATTTCATGTGCTCGCTAGTAGCGGCTTTAGTGGCTCCAATTATATAAGTAGTTCACGGCAATAACAATCCAAATAGACCGGGTTTACACAATTGCGATTTGATTTTCCGAAATGAGTCTGAACTAGCGGTTTCCTCAAAAGGTCCGTAACGTTTTGAAACCTTCAACTCTGCGCAATTCGAGCTGGATGTTATCGAAACGTTTTCTTTAGCGCTTTTGGAGATCTAACTCTCTCCACAACGAGTTACGTACTTCGGGAAATACCGACTTAGGTATCTCGTTAACCTCAACTCGCCTCGACTGAGCCCAGCAAAATAAATGCGTGATACAATCTACACGTTAGATCTCCAGCGAAATTGACATTTAATTTAAAGACGCAACTTGAATCAAAACGATCCAAGGCAAGGAAAAATTATCTACGCGTCCCTAAACGATGAACTTTAGACTGTAATTTGATCTCTTCGCGCGTCCCCGACAACACTCAACCGTCAAAGATATCAACAGGATAGGTTATCTGAGTTGACAACATTTATACTTTGTTCTGAATTTGTTATTTTCATCCGCGGAATCCCATCGATCAAACAGTCTCCCTATGCCTTGACAACCTAGTTTTAGTCTCAACTAAACTCCTGTCTAGCCTAGTCTAAAATCCTAGTGTTATACCACGTCCATCATCGACACCACTCGAAGTTGGTTGTGTATGATTTGAATGTGCTTGTATGTTTAACGACTTGTGTGTGTGGGAATTCCAAAACTCGCTACATGAAGGGAATGAGGAAAGGATTAATTCGTGAATATCCTAAGAGCTAATCCAGGAACCCTATGGTGAAGGAAAAAGGAAATTAGGGTCGCTCCAAGCCCAGACTCAGACTCAGATCAAATTACCTACAAGTTCTTATCTAACGACCCAAGGATAGTTTTGGAATTTGGGGTAGGTTGATTTAAAGGATAGGAACCGTGGTATATCTCGGCGCTTCAGACACACACGAAAATCCACTGTAGCACGCAATCACAAATCTTCCAGTTCCAGACGCGTAAAGCGGCAGACCGAACTGTACAGATTACTAGCCCTCTGTCACGCAAAATGAAGTATTAAATGAACTGACTCTTGTATTCAATGTGTGTACCATTACACGGAGTGACTCCTGTGCAGCTTCTGCGTCGGTCTCGGTGCTGTCCCCGGGCTGTCAGTGGTTGATAGCGGTGTTAAATCCTGCAATTGGATGTCCTTGTGCGGGATCGTGGGGACGTGTTCGGTACTGTCAGCTGCTGGTTTTTTGTGGCCTTTTCTTGCTCTGTGCCATCTCGTAATGACGTAGATAATGCCCGTCAGAGTGATGAGTACCAGGATTGAGTACAATACCGAGTACTGGTGGCCGTCATGTATTGTTAATGGTGCATAGGCTTGTTGTTTCAGGCTGTCGATCTGGGCTTTGATGTTGTGCCAGTCGTCTTCGTGATCCTCTTCCTTGTACGTCTTGATGTCTTAGGTGTTTACTATCTGGTTCAAGATCGATGCCTCGGGGATGTCAGATTGTGCTGGACTGATGTTGATGTGGCTGAAGTAGTTGTGGTGTCCTGATATGGTGAATGTGTTGCTTCTGATAGAGCAACCTTGACCGATATCGAGTATTCCGTTCCCGGTCAATGAGCTCGAGTGCACTTTGCTGTCTGGGCAAAATATGCGCACAGCGCATTTCTCGCAACACGTATACATCCACTTATTATTGTTATGTAATCTGATCCATTGCTCATCACACGCGGCCGTGGCCTTTGTGCGGCACAGTGACCTTTTGAGGATGCTCAGGTTATATATGTTGTTTGCTATCGGCAACTCGTAGACAGGTTTGTCAATGGAGCAGAGTCTTTGATCTGCCGATGTGTGTATGCATCTTTGCATGTCTGCTTCTGTTGGTAAGAGTAGAAGATCCTTTTGAAGATTGAATGCTATGTAAACAGCTGTAGTTTCAACTATGTGGTCCTTGTGTGGTAAGCTGATTATTCTGTCAATTTGAAAGTGCTCCTTGTTCACGAGGGGTATCTTCGCTTCGATGATAAATAACCTTAGGCCTACCTTGACTTTCACCATCATTATTTTGTACAGGTTTGCGAGCCTCTGTTTGTCGGCCGGTAGCGTCAAATCGGTGGGCAAGTTGCTGTAAATGATGTTGACTTGCTCTTCCAACAGCTCTGGAGGTATCAATTGCGCGTTCATATGACCTTGTGTGAGCTCTGTGATCGTATTGATGAGTTTTTGTTGAACATTTCTTATATTAGAGATGATAATTTCGACTGTAAGAAGTGTTGATAATGTGAATAACTCGTCGCTGTATTCAACTCGCAAGCATTGCTCTACTAGCTGGAATTCCTGAAGGTGTTGCTGCATGTTTCTGAACTGCTTGTTCATTATGGCTTCGTTACGGTGTAGTAGGTTTGACTGCGCTTCTATTGCGGTCGTTTGATTCTTGAGTAGGTCTTGGCTTGGTATGTTTTAGTGTATTGTGCGTTTTATATATATCGATACGTTGTATTTTACTAATTGTGTATGCAGTCTATTTGTAGCAATTGGAGTTCAATCAATATGTATTGTCAGTTGTATATATTAGTCGTAGTACTTAAAGAGTTATCTTGTACGCACAAGTCTGCGCCCGCTACTTCCTACACATCGTAGTTTTCTGGAAGAAATTTGTTGTTAGAAATAAGCTCGCCTTTGTACATATTTTTTCCTATTATAAGTTATCTGTATATCTGTTTTGGGTATTACAATAAAGAAATTACAAAATTACGAAATCTCTTGCTAATTGATCTCGCTAGAGTATTTTTTAAGAGTTAATAAATGCTTAATGAACCACATCTATTTCGTATAATGTCTAAATATCTACAAGTAAATAGGTGTGATCTGGAGGACGAGTCACTGAGTTTAATATCACATCGAATATACTTACCTGTAAGTGAAGTTCGATGACTATTAAGTGTGGTGATTTGCACGAACAGATTAAAACCCGCTCGACTCTATTCTAAATCATCATATTTTGTGAATATAGCTCCAAATTACATTATTTGTACGAATTAGGTTGTTGGCCGACGGTTCAACGTGTATGAACAAAATGGCAGTGCCGGTTTGGAAGAACCAGGGATATCAAAACCGGTCAAGTGCGAGTCGAACTCACGCACGAAGGGTTGCGTACCACCGTACAATGGTAGGGATGGTGTGGAGTGAATAATTTGGATTTTACATAGCAAAATATTGTTTACTAAGTTATTGGTGCGGCTACTTTCACACTTCATGTACGTAACCAGGTGCATTCATAAGTTTGTATGTAGTATTTAATAAATTGTTGTATGGGAGCCCCCTTAAATATTTATTATATTCTGTTTATAGGTTTATTACCATCCTTTACTGGAACCATTTCGCCGCATTTTCAGGCCCCTATTTGAGAACCTCTGGATGAGACCAGAACGCAGAAATTTTCGTAATACAGTAAGCTATAATCACATACTTAAAATCCAAAATTTCAAGTCTGTAGGTCATTTAGTTCCGAAGTTAAGCGAAATCAAAGTTTCGCATTTATGACACTCACTCACTCACTCATGATCATCAGAATAGAACTAGTACTTCCCATAAACTCAGAGAGATGAAATTTGCCACAGAGTTAAGGTTTAAGGGTCACATAAAGGGAAAACTATAAAAACTAGGATAATCGACGATCCTGGTGACCCTGATTAGAAAACACAAGAGCTTGGTTTTCTCTTGGTATAGATTCGGTGTATACTGTTTTCATATCTCCCGGATATCTCCCGAAAATTTAATAAAATAAATCAATATGTCCACGTTTCTACAAAAAGAAGTGAAATCCCACCAAAAACATTCTGTAAAAAACTAGCCAAGTCTCGATGGAGCTGCTTGTTTATCTCTAAAAAGTAATGAAATCTAGACAAAGTCGTGCCAAGTCTAAGGTTCCTTACTGCGATTTCTTTATTATTATAATTAATGTTGTGTGACTTGACCGTTGAAAATTCTTTATACGTTAGTGGGTACACGTCAATTTTGTATTTTGTATCTCGGTAAATGATAATTCCTACGAACATGCAGATGAAGTTGCGGGCATTAGCTAGTAATTCATAAATCTTGACAGGGGTAAAAATTAACTAAAATTACTTCTATTATAATGTATAATTATCTAGTATTAACAAAACAATGGCACCCATTCACCCATGGCAAGAAAATTTCGCTAATTTCATAGGTAAGCACCTTACCTATGAAATTAGCGAAATTTTCTTGCAGATTCAGGAGTTCATAATTCGTATTATTCAATAGATATTTCCATTATTAATTGTAAAGTTAATTTCAAAGTTTTTCATCTACATATTTGTTTTTTAAATTTTCAATAAGATAACTAAAATTTAATCTTCAAAATCAGATCGTCCTAAATGTCATCCATTTTCATGATAAGATTCGTTATATTTTTTACAGCTGACACTTTCCAAAAATTTAATCAAATTTGCGGTTAGCTAAATGTTGACTCATTCATACACAACACACAAAGTTTTGATAAATTGGGATTTCTCATTCCTAAAATAAAAGGAAATATTTTTGTACTGAAAATTAAGTTTTCTTCAATTTCTCCATACAAAACGCCGATATTATTTAACGTATCGTTTATCAAAAAGCTAACATAAGTAAATCAGTGTAATCTGTTCAGGCGAATCACCTCGTTGAATAGTCATCGAACTTAACTTGCAGGTTTGATTTTCTATATAAAGACAATTGATATGAGTTACTGAGTGACGTTGCTAATCATGGCTGTACCCAAATGCTCCTTCTACTCAGTCCGTAGCTCCACGGCGGCGGCGGCGGGAACTACTCCGCTTTAGTACCGGAAATAGGTTCGGTTTAGTTATGGAGGCATTCTGGTGGCTGATTGCGGCATCAGTCACTCGCACGCTACATTGGGTTCAGGATGTGAGGAACGTGGCTCCATCGATCTATTACTGTGCGTACAATGCGATGTACGATACATGGTACGATACATGGGCGATTGTCGCTTGGGGGTACGGCAAGATACTTGTGAAATTATACAAACCAAAAGCCCGTCAAACCGAATGGCGTGCGTTATTCATTCTTAAGGCCTGAACAAGGGCCAATGGCATTGAGAATTAGACAAAGAAAACAAATACCCGTCGCATCGCGTCGAAGCAGACTGCCGCATGCTCCCGCGCAGAGCCCCGCGGGGCAGCCCGAGCTCCGAGACCGAGAAAATTATAGAAAATATTACTAAACTCCTGTAATAATAACATTAAAAATAAAATAAAACAACTAAAAAAATTCCCTTTTTTACCTATTTTTGCGTGTAAGTTTCATATAGGAAACTGATTTCGTCTCCGAGCGCTTGTTCATTTAGTTGAATAACAATGCATTGCGAAAAATATTTTTAAGTATTAAATATAACAGATATCCGGTAATTTTAAAAGTCCATTATCATCTCTAATAGACCTTTTATAACATATATTTATTCTACATTTTTATGTTGTCCAGTTTAGCCTAGAATTGAAGCTAAAAATGGATTTGTTTGTTCGCGCCCCCTGGCGCTGGCCATATTTAATCCCTTAAGCATAAAAACAGTACCCACCTTCTGGCGCAGTCGGGTAAAACCCATTTAACGCCAAGCGGTCGAGTTTAAAATCCCGGTGAAATTAAAAAAAACTCAGATCGGGTATGTTTAATACTCATTTGTGCATCATTCACTGTTTCTGGTTACCATGACACAGATGTAATGGTATGCTACCTATGTTACTCTTGCCTGTCACGCAGGAGACAGGAGTTTGAATCCCGGAGCTGATCACGCACCAGTGAGATGGGTAATTATACCGACTTTTAAACTGCACCCTACTCTGGCTATTATAAATACAGCCATCGCAAAGAAAGCATTCGGAACGCAGCTAACTCGAAAGCAAACCTTGTTTTCCGCCAGCCCCTCTACACCTAACTAATTCATACAAAACAAGTTAAAGTAAGCCCAAGTTCAGCTGCGAGACTCAACAGAACTAAAAAGTGAGTGAACGAAGGATTCTCTAACGAATTTATCTATGAGTTAGGCGGGCGCTCACTGCCTCACACGTTCGCACAGGGACACCATTCCGCTAAAAAAATAATTATGTTTTCTACAACCACAAACAAAAACGTAAATACTCATTTACGTTTTTGTTTGTGGTTTAAGGAAGTAAATATTTGGCGGAATATATTTTGTTAATCTGCATACTGGCACCCACGACAAAGGCAAGGCCTAGTTGGGGAGTGACTGTACTAATGATAATTTACTCTGTAATTGTTAATAATTTATTTATCTTCACACGTGTCATAAACCCTCTTTACTGCGTCTAAAAACCGCACGTTAAAACCAGCATGTACAAAAATTTGTCAAATTATAACATTCAAATTTCGAACGCCGATGCCCGCCTACATGCTGCCCTAGTTTATCTGTGGTACTACAGAACAAGTTAAACAACTGCAGAGCAATGATCAATGCCACAATTCCGGTCAAACATGCGGTTCCTGAACACATCAAAGAGAGCTTATGATATGTGTGTAGATAAACTAGTGCATGTAACTGTATATAATTAGGCATTATAACTCTCAAGTGATATTATTATGAAACTCGCCTTTGGCTCGTTTCATAAACCCACTCTCGAGTATTAATGCCCTCCATTACGTAGCAGTCACATAAACTACTATTATAATAAACATACATGCTTGTAACATCACAGTAAGAACGAAATCGACACAAATGGACATAAATAATATGGACAAAGAAACAACAGCTTTTAGGGTTATAAAACACAGATCTTATCCTGACTTATTGACTGACTAATATATCAACGCATAGCCTAAACCACTGGAACTAGGTCCATGAAAATTTGTACACAAATATATCCTGTGTATGTGTTTAACGAACATTGGTTTGAACAAAATAAAATGAGCAGTTTTTAAGATATAAAACATTAATTAAAAACTACAGAGATAACTTTGTCATTCATACAAACACTATGAAAAACAAAGTTACAACACAAACATCCAGTCACATAATTAATTGCTACAACAGAACCCTTCATGGCCGACTCCGACTCGCACTTGGGCATCTTTTTTCTTTTTGGTTGAATATGGCCTGCGTATAGCTGTTTCAAATGTTCTATTTGAAAATTATATCTTTGTCACTTCCTTGTCATGTCCTTGCTTGATAACTGTTTCATCATGTCATAAATTACAATACAGATGTAGCGAATAATCCTTTCCTATCGGCAAAACTCGGAACAACGATAACACCCGAATGGTGCCGATGTGTCTATGAATTACTGTATTATTAAATTACGTGAAGGTATCAAATAAATCGCATACTTTATTTATCAATGTCAAATGTCAAATTGCCCGTTTGACGGGTACTGAGTGCGAGTGAACTAATAAGACAAAAACGAACATTTCCGAGAAAATACGAAAGGAAAGGATTATTCACTACATCTGTACCTACAAGTGAGCTAATTAGCTCAATTAAATTCATTTAAATCAATTTAAATTAACATAAATATGTTAATTGAGTTTTGGGTTTCTTATTTAACATAGGGTACTAAGAAGGAAATTGGCGAAATTAATCTCCCTAAGGGGGGGGAATAGGGGGTTGAAGTTTGTATGAAAATAAAGGTCTGTTTTACTAATAAAGGTCTGTTTTACTAATAAAGGTCTGTTTTACTAATAAAGGTCTGTTTTACTAATAAAGGTATGTTTTACTAATAAAGGTCTGTTTTACTAATAAAGGTCTGTTTTACAGGGGGGTGGGGGATGAATTTTGTATGAACGTTAAAAAACTACTTGAACTATGAAGCTGCTTTAAATTGGTAGGTAGGTAGTTTATAGATGTGTGACGTCTCTAAAGTAAAGTTGTTATCAAAATTTGGTCCCAAGGGGGGAAAATGGGCGTTAAGATTTGTATGTAAATCAAAAACTACTTGACCTATGAATCTGTTAGAGGGAGAGATAGAGAGAGAGAGTGAGGGAGGAGTTTAATGTTTTTATCTACACACGTATCATAAACCCTCTTTACTGCGTCTAAAAACCGCACGTTAAGACCAGCATAATGTAAAACTATTTGGTAAAAACTCATTTCTTATCTGAAAATTTGTACATTATGACCATAATGTACAAAAATTTGTCAAATTATGACATTCGAATTTTGAACGCCGACGCCCGCCTGCGTGCCGCCCCTAGTTTGTCTGTGAAGTTGGTACTACAGAACAAGCTAAACAACTGCAGAGCAATGATCAATGACACAATGCCGGTCAAATATGCGGTTCCCGAACACAACAAAGAGTGCTTATGATATGTGTGTAGATAAACTAGTGTATGTAATTGTACATAATTAGGCATTAAAACTCTCGAGTCTTAATGCCCTCCATTATGTAGCAGTCACATAATAGTAGTTTATGTGACTGATACATATATTGTAGGCATTATAATCCCTAATTATGTATAGTTACATATACTAGTTTATTTACACACATATCATAAGCTCTCTCTGTTGTGTTCAGGAACCGCATGTTTGACCGGCATTGTGGCATTGATCTTATCTCTGCAGTTGTTTAGCTTGTTCTGTAGTACCAACTTCACAGACAAACTAGGGGCGGAACGCAGGCGGGCGCCGGCGTTCAAAATTTGAATGCCATAATATGTAGAAGTTTTTTTGGTCATAATGTTTAATATTCAGATAAGAAATGAGTTTTTACAAAGTAGTTTAACATTATGATCGTCGTTACGTGGGGTTTTTGGACGCAGTAAAGACGGTTTATGATACGTGTGTAGATAAACTACTATTATGGACCGGTCAGTTTTACAAGAGTGTGCGCGAGCGAAGCCGCGAGCACCTGCTAGTAGACGATAAGGAGCGACTCTTGCGAATCCTGTCAAAAAGCATTAGAACATGTCTCTGCCTTTGGAAAATAATAATTTCAATGCGACTGCGACGATCCACTTCCAGTACGATACTTTAATTCATGGGAGAGGTCCCGGGTTCGATCCCCGGCTGGGGATAAAAATAAAAAACCCCAGGTCTTGGATGTTTATATAAGCGACGTCGTTGTTTCTGGTTCCCACGACACAGGGTATCCTAGTGTGGGGCCAGAAGCAATGTATGTGCCTGTATATAAATGTTTTTTTTTATACTCCGTGTACATAACCAGGTACATTAATAAGGCTGTATGTGGTATTGAAAAAAAAATGCATTGGGGGTGGAAATTTATGAAAAAGAAACGCTCCGCTCGCTCGGTGAATAAATAATGTCCCCACCGAGGAACACAGGTCTTTAGCCGTATTCGAGTAAGATTCAGCCTTACTCCATCGCGCTGACTCAGTGGGTTTTACTAGCAGCCGCCATTTTACAAGCAGAATCGGGCCCTAATTCTTAGTATTGGGTGTAGGATAGCCATGCTGCTCGATTCCCTTAGGACCAAACTGTCGTGTGTGTGGTAGGGGCATTGCAATGTCGTTTGATATGCCATGTAGATTGGTATATGTCCTTTGATGTTTATATTCGGATGCACCGGTTTTGTGAATTTGTTGTGTGAATTAATAATTAAAGCAAAGGCCCTAAGGACTGTTTAACATGTTCCATATTATAGGTATAAGCGAGCAAGGTTTGCATATTTTGATATCTCGAAAATGGCTCTCACGATTTTGTTGAAACTATATGGGAGATTTTCATCTATGGGAAAACGCTTTTCTCTGTACGTGTTTGTTTTTGTTTTTCAAAATTCATTTATTAACATTAAATAATATAGGTCCGTGAATGAGGTGCCAAGATATTACTAGACTTAATGCCAACAACTACAGCTAGTAATAACACTGATGGTTGTTTTGTTTTTACCAGACTAGACTTCTACAAAAAACGTATTATACTTATTAAGTACTGGTGAGATCTGTGATGGGGATATTAACCGAGAATCGCAATAACAAAGTTGTGTGGGATAATCGCAATTTTTCACACTTATTAAAGAAAAACAGGTGCCCTTCAAAAACTACTTACATAACTTAAACCTAAAAATACCATATCTATCCTAACTTTTTCACTGTATGAATAGGTTAATTGCAAGAAAGCAATAAGTGGTTCAATTATGACAACTGACGTAAATTTGCTAGCAAGTATAGCGTAGTAACTCACGCACACACCGATTCTTGAGTGGATCATGCAGAGGGCTCTTGTTGCTACGCAGGATGTAGTGGGGTGAGCGGTAAGTTTTATATCTACGATGTACGGTAAGTCATGAGTTCGGGTGCGACTTATATGTATAATATAAAAATAACTTGGACCCTATTTACACACATTGATCTAGCCCCAAACTAGGATTCAGTTTCAGTTTAGTTTATTTCTGTACAATATACATTGTGTTGAAAATAATAAAATCTTACTCTAATAATAATAATTTACTAACTATAATATGCTATTCTAAATGTTATATCAATAAAGTTCAGTCAAACAAACACTTTTACAACAAAATAATCAATATTAATCAATTTTGATCATCCGTGAACTCGTTTAGTGAGTAATAACCCTTTTCCAACAGAAAGTACCTCAATTGCGTTTCAAATTTATTATAATTAGTGGTTAATTTTAACTCTATTGGTAGCCTATTAAACAATTTAACAGCCTGATAGCGGGCACTATGCTGCACAATGTTGAGGCGAGGACATCATTTCTGTTCGAGGTCTTTTCTTCTTGAGCTAAGACGTACTTTTCGTTCAGCTTCCGATTCTATATTGTAAAGACGTTTCTTCAAGTCGCATAGTAATATGAATATGTGCAGGCTAGGGACTGTCAATATTGCTAGTTCTGCAAAGTGAGGCTTACAGGATTCCCAATGTGGTGCTCGTACTATTATCCTAATTGCCCTTTTCTGAATCGTGAAAGCTGTTTTTATGTTATATTGGTAGCTGTTCCCCCACCATTTAATGCTGTACCTAAGTTTAGATTCCACAAGTGCATAGTATACAGTCTTCAACTGATCTTTTGTAAGTTCATCGCGTAGACTTCTAAGGGCATAGCAAGCTGAACTAATAAAGCCTTCTATAGCTTTTAATTCACATTTCCAGTTAAGCAGTGAGTCTATATGCACACCCAGGAACTTTACTTCATCTACTAGTGAAATTTGTGCACCATTAAGATATATCTATAGTCTCTTTATTTTTCGCTGTAGTCTTAAAGAGAATTGCCCCTGTTTTGGAGGAGTTAAGTTGGAGATTATTATTTGTAAACCAATTGAAGAACAGTGAAAGAGTGGCATTAACTATGGAACTAAGTTCGTCATTGCTATCTGCCGCAGCTATAGCGTTTGTGTCATCTGCAAAAATAACAAGTTCTACCTCAGGCGCAGAATTATCAATAAAATTTATGAGATCATTAATAAAAGTTATAAACAGAACAGGGCCCAAAATAGAACCTTGTGGAACGCCTCTTGTTATCTTCACTCTTTTAGACTGTTTTCTCACATCTTTCTGTCACATTTTTCATCTATATGAACTGAAACCGGTTTTGCAAATATGACTTCAATAGTGTCAACGATTATCTGTACCCTGTATCTTGGGTACTAGACAATGAAACACATACTTATATAGATAAATATTATACTTAAATAGATAAACAATCATGACTAGGGTACAAACATCCGTTCTCATCAAACAAATATTTGCCCCCACCGGTACTGTAACCCGGGACCCTTGGATTCGTAGGCAGCGTCACTGCCGACTCGGCCATTCAGGTCGTCTAATATGTGAAACCAAAATGTTGGGATGATACGGGTTTTTTATTAAATAAAATGTTTAAGAGAGTTATTTTTTTATAAATTCAGTTAAAGTGCGGAAATTAATATTAATGTGTAATTTGCTTAAGTTAGTTTTAAAAGGAGTATTAAATGCAATTTAAAGTGCTCAGTTTTGAATTACTTGAAGTTTTAGATGATTTGTGGTGCAAGTGCTACCCCAAACCGGTGCTGAGTAGGTCAAACGAGTTCTGACCAGTGTGGGATAGATTAGTAATTTTGTTTTTGAACTGAGCTTGCTTCGGCGATTTGGGATTGGGCTTAACGCGTTCATAGCCTTAATTTTTTTAGATGATATCTTGTACTAGATAAAAAGTTTAATTGGACGCAACCAATTAAACTTTTTATCTAGTACAAGATCAAGGTACTTAACAGTTCCACTCCATGGTATATTGTGACCTGTAGGAGTGATCTGTAGGAATCTGCAAAGAAGTGAACTTTTACGGGTAAACATAATGGCCTCCGTTTTAGTAACATTTAATTTGAGTTTCCTTTTAGTGAAAAAAGAAAACAATAAATCTAGGGATGGTTGAAGGCGATTGACCACCAGATTGATGTCATCTGAGGAAGTTAAGGACGCATTGTCATCAGCGAAACACACTAGGCTTAAACGTTTGGAACGTCGTTCAAATATAGTAGAAATAAGTAGGGCCCAAGAATGGAGCCTTGTGGAACACTGGTGGGTATTATTCACTAAGATGAGTGAAAATCACCAATATGTCCACCGAGATTACGGGAGCTAAGTGTTCGAGGGATGCATGGTGTATTCACAAGTTAGCATATGCTAATTAGCAGTTTGCCATTAGAAAGGTTTACTTTGGACCAACAATCATGATCTGCGTTGAATTCCCCTTATTATTAACAGATGGTTTCTCTTTTCAAGTAAAATGTCAAGACACTAACAGCAATAGTGGAATATGGTTATTGATATGTAGATAAATGCTGTATTTGGTGCCTGAAAGTTCCCACTGCTTCTAGTTGGAGAGGGTTTAGTAAACTTAAATGAGCATAATGAAGGTCATTTCTAATTAGCATCGCCACACCTAGGCCTTGGCTACCGGTATCTTTGTCCTGACAATAGCACTTATAACCAGGAATGTCAAAGGAAATGTTGCTAGGGAGTTTGGTCTCACACACACTTACATTGACAGATAGTTCGCTTGCCGCTAATTCTATGAGTTCGCCCTTTTTGGTGCGCACGCCATCGGCATTCCACGAAACAAAACGAAGTTCCTGATTAACCTCTCAAAAACCTAGGGTAGTTGGGACGGGCGCGAATTTTAACCTTATGCCATAGTAATCAAATTTAAAACCTATGACGGAAAAGTAACGTTATCTAACGCCGGTGGTAAACTAGAGGTTAAACATGCTGCTGATTTGGCAGGTGATATAAAATTAAAATGACTTTATCCAGCATGGAATTACACAGGGTGAATTCTTTCTTGATTAACCTTAGAGTCATAAGGATATTTAACATTCCGCTGTTGCTTGGTCTTGAGAGGTTACTGGTGAAGCTTTGACGGGTTTAGGCTGTAGGCCAGTCGCTTCCTCCTTACCAGGTATTCTAGCTCCATTTTAATCTCCAGCCCCGTGAAATAAAGCCGACCAGGTTCGTCCATCACTATATTTGGTTTTATCATGATTTTTAATTATCGAGGCTTTATCGGATAATTGCTGCTCAACGCACATCTTGTGAAGAAGTTCTATACCTATATATAGTCTGGAAGGACATTCTCGGTAGTTGGCCGGATACTTTTGATTGCAGTTGCAACATTTGGCAGGTTCGACACGATTTTTCTTTGGATAGTCGTTTGAAGCATGGGGTTCGGTGCATGTAACGCATCTGGGAGGCATGTTGCAGTTGCTGAATGAGTGACCAAAACCTTGACAACGGTAGCACTATGTAACGGTAGCCAAGATCGTTATTAGGTCTTTATTTTTGTATACGAACCACATAATTGCAAAGGTATTTGATGTGACGAAATTGGAGGTTATTAGTGCCCGCAGCTAGCTGTACCAAGAAGGGTGGACATGATGTGTTTTTCTTTGTACAAAAACTATTGTACCTTCAAACCCCAGCTGTGAAAACTAGCTGGGAAATTGGTCCTCGACGTATGACGCTAATCCACAGATGGCAGCTTTTGGTTTTTAGGGTTCCTTAACCCTTTCGGACCCGAGTCTAAGCCAAAACGATACTAAAGGTTCTGAGTTATATTTATAGGTTAGAATGTTCAATGAATTACGAAAATCAAGTTTTTTTTTTTTTGGAAAGCGGGAAAACTGTTTTTCTCGATACTCACGATTGTGTAATGTTAGGTCGAAGTAAAGTACACTCATTTTTGTGCGGGTGGAAAAATATTGTGAAATAAAACAAATTTTAATAGTTAACAGTGTGTTATTTCTGAAACTTATAATAAATCACCTTTTAGTTGCACTTACGTAATAAACAGCTATATGTAGGACAATCATAAGTACAAAAAGTTAGCATTTTTTTATCTAAATAATACTTCTCATGAGATCAATCAACTATATCTTATTTTAGTAATTAGAGATAATTAGAGATACTTCACAATGAAAAATAGTCGCTTTCCTAGTCTATTTTTCATTGTGAAATAAATAAAAGCAATGGTTGCTTTTAGTATTGCACAAGTAGACATTGCCCTTACTGCATCGAACTTTTGAACGATTTGTGCAATTTTTCAATCGACAGCATCGAGGTGCTTTTAATGAATCACTAATAGGCCAGTTCTACACGGCCTAAGGTTTATTAGCAGTCATTCTAAAACCTAAAATCACAAGCCTTAGAACTATAAATAATCTTTCTCGTCGATGACTTGCGCATGATCGCTTCGGCAGCCGGAAGACTAGGACCTAGGTCGCTTAGGTCCCCCTCCATCTATTCCCGGGACATCGGAGGCCACAGCAGGAAACAACACGCAGCATCGCCACACCCCAGCCTCCACCTCCCCGCTCCAAAAATACAATCTGAGTCTTAACTCACACTTCACTCGACGACCAGCAACAAAAAGCTCCCTTTCATCTCGACCCATCACTTTTATATTTTCTATTCTCACCAAAACGTCCTACTCCAGGCATGCTCGCCAAACCATAATGTAAAACTCCGCGAGTCATTCTGATTGGTTCAACTAGAAATAGACTTTATAAGATCATAAATTAATCTAAATAAAATAATATTCATTTGTTTTCTATATAAAACATCTTATTGCAATTATAGTGAATAAAGTTCTACCTTGAGTTAAACCATCTGGAATTTAAAGGCGATCGACCGCCATCTGTATCTCCATCATTGAACTAACTACGCATCTGTTTGACCTACCAAACTATATCGTAACTAAACACCCTTACGTATGAGTTTCGATTGAATGAGCCATGGTAAATGCGACATTTCAAAACAACATCACAAATGTGTAAAATGGTCATAATTCGATATCCACTGAAAGCTACGGTGACGTTAAACCATGTTCATTTTAAATTTATGATTCATAATTTATTTCATAGCTATTAAAGTTTATCCACATTTTGGAGAATGTTTAATCAAATATATTTCTACCTACTGAGAAATAAACCAAATGTTTGTTTCGTCACAATATGCCTGGATGTTGAAGGTGGATGTTTTTGTGATATTTTGCGAAAATGCCCATTATGGTGTTATGGGTACAGCCTTCATTAATTTCAAGTATAATCAGTGGTACGACTGTTTTTACTCCTTGATGCTTCACGGAGAGTTGCAAATTTGGGGCTCTGTTATTTATATTTTAATTATTTTATTATGACATTTGAGACTTTTTACATCTCTCAGAAACAATAATTAAGTACTTTTTTCTGATAATATGATACAAATAATAATACCAAATGTTCTGTAAAAAATGAAATGAAATGACATGTGAAAGTGCCCTTGTGGCCTATTTACAGAATAAACGTTTTGAGTTTTGAGTTTTTTGAGTTTTGGGGTAAACATCAGCATCAGCGACGTCCTCGGAAAGCCCTTGGAATCTATTTGAGATGGCGGAGGCACGTCAGTTCTTCGGAACATGTTCCGGTTGGGGCGCTTGATGGGACACATCACTAAAGTTCGGTATAGTATTGAACATGTTTAAAGCTTTGGGAGTTTTATATGGGTTCCACGCTAAAAAATCTGAGATAAGTGCGTTTGCGACGAACGCTGACGGCTCACAGCTTTACGCTTATGTTTGTCATAATGATAATAATTTAATTAATGTAAAATTATTTTTGAATATTTAAAGTCCTGTGTTACATCACATCCAGTGGTATCCCGTCGAATTGATGATGTGATCAGACCGTGGGGTGGGTGAGGATTGGCGCTATAGAGGAGATGCCTACGATGCCTAGTTATTGAACAATAGCTATTTATGCTACAAATGCGGAAAGAGGTATGATTTCCAACGAGTGACATTTTTTTCGACACGAGACGGAAGTCGTACACACGTATATCATACAAATTACACAAAATAAGAAATAGGAAACTTTATTTTCATATCATGGTTTACATTAGGTCTTAACTCCTTGAATACCACCTGTGTTAGATAACGCTACTTTTCCGTAGCAGTAATTAAATGTAAAACCCATAACGGAACAGCGGCGTTATCTAATTCCAATGGTATTCAAAAGCATTCCTGACCTTGGCCCTTGGTACATGTAGCCACACCGGTAAAAAAATAAACCCATCATTTGGTGATGCTGAGGTAACGTGCCTGGCCGATGCCAAGAACGCGTGGATGCAAGCTGTCCGAGTCGAAATTCCTTAATTAACATAAAATCCCAAAAGGTTATGGGACGAGCCGCTATGCCTCCGATGGCGTGACAGCATGTTCAACGCTTCCACCGACCCACCAGAGCGAGGTCGTCGCCGTGCTCAGGGAACGAAAGTCAGGGCACTGGCTGTACGCCATTCCTCCAGACATCTCGACACGCTGCTGGATTGGACCACCCTGACGCTGGCCGTCTGCTTGCGATTGGGGCTCAAAACGAACGAGAACAAAAATCACTGCTGCAGCAGTGCTACAAGGGTGTGCTAACAGGACAACACGGCCTATCCTGAAAATACAGCGCTGGCCTTTTCTCCAGGCATCTGCTCTAAATGACATCATCCGTCGAGCCATTTCCAGCGCGGGCGTGCCGTTTATTCCCGATCCACCAGGCATAGCCCACGACGACGGTAAGAGGCCCGGACGGAATGTCACTCATTCCATGGCAGCTTGGGACGTCGCTGGTGTGGGATAAAGGTATCCACACTAGTTCCATCCCATTTACCAGCAACTTCTTCAAGGCCGGTGCAATGGTGGACTCTGTGAAGGGTCTCAAGCGGCGCAAATATACCGCCCTTGGAGGAGTGCTACACGTTTGTACCGTTTGGCAGGGAGACCCTTGGGACCGCACGTTACGATCAGCATAATGTTAAACTACTATGTTATGGTAAAAACTCATTTCTTATCTGAAAAATTACACATTATGACTATAGTGTGTAGTTTTTCTACAATTTATGACATTCAAATTTCGAACGCCGACGCCCACCTGCGTGCCGCCCCTTGAAGTTGGTACTACAGAACAAGCTGAACAACTACAGAGCCACAATGCCGGTCAAACATGCGGTTCCTGAACACATCAAAGAGAGCTTATGATATGTGTGTAGATAAACTAGTGTATGTAACTGTAGATCTCGCACTCGCCTTCGGCTCGTTTCATAAATCCACTTTCGAGTATTAATGCCCTCCATTATGTAGCAGTCACATAAACTACTATTATAAGATTATTTTGCAAATTTATAATGAATGTGTCTTTAAATCTGTAATTTAACCGGTCAATACCTTGACCTGGTTAACAGGCATCCCGATTTTGTACCTCGTGCCATGGTTATAAATTTCAAAACCTATAACGTTAGAGTAACGTACAAACATACATTTCTAGGAGGTTAACCACTTTATACAGAAAATATTTTTTCGACATGTAATATATTTCTAGATAAAATAGGTTTTGAATTCCCCCGGCGAAGTCCGCTATCTTCCGCAATTGAGAGCTCAAGCTATGCACGCTTATACCGACGTGATGGTATGTCGCAGTCTTTTACCGACATGGCATGAAGTGCCAAAGAGTTTCGTTCACCTGAGTTAAGTGCCATTTGTTGACGTGTGACAGAACCGTAACAAAAAAGTCAACATTTGTTGTCCTGTTTAACTATTCATTGTTTGGAGCCCCATTACGGCACATTTCCGAGCATTGCAGTGAAAAATATTTGTCGAGTTATCGACTAGTCCTCATATTTCCTAACACCTTGTCACATTTCAAAGTAAAAAACCAGGCAAAGTGGTCTGTCGCGCGCACTCCTCGACGTCCCGCGAGAGGCAAATGCATTCAAACTTACTGCTTCTTCGCATTTAGTCCGGGCATTTGCAAGAAACATTTTATTTTCACTTGCACCGCTACATGGCGAGAATCGCAGCTCAAAACGGCAGGTCTGTAAATGTAATTTGTAGTTTTTAAACCTAATTATGGTATAAAGCGGAGATTTAAGATACAGGTGTATTTTCCAGAAGATATCAGTCTCCATATACACGGTGACTTTTTATTAGTTTTGTTAACTTCTGGAAATGGTAGTACGCATCTATATGAACAACTTTCCTCAAGAAAAATATGGTCCAAACGAAAAAAATTGGGTCTTCCATAGTAACTAACAATCAGCTATTAATAATAATAATAATAATAATAATACCTTGGACACTATTGACACAAATTGATCTAGCCCCAAACTAGGATGCCCTGTATCTTGGGTACTAGACAACGATACACATACTTATATAGATAAATATTATACTTAGATAGATAAACAACCATGACTAGGGTACAAACATCCGTTCTCTTCAAACAAATATTTGCCCCCACCGGGACTCGAATCCGGGACCCTTGGCTTCGTAGGCAGGCAGGCTAACTGCCGACTCGGCCATTCGGATCGTCAGATGGGGTCAATGTACTGAGGAACGTTTTTAGGGTTCCGTGCCCGAAGGGTTCCAAACGGGACCCTATTACTAAGACTTCGCCGTCCGTCCGTCCGTCCATCCGTCTGTCACCAGGCTGTATCTCAGGAATCTAGCTACCTAGAGAGTTGAAATTTTCACAGATTATGTATTTATGTTGCCGCTATAACAACAAATACTAAAAAACAGGATAAAAGTAATATTTAAGGGGGCTCCCATACAACAATTCTTTCAATACCACATACAAACTTATGGATGCACCTGGTTACGTACATGGAGTGTGAAAGTAACCGCACCAATAACTTTGTAAACAATATTTTGCTGTGTAAAATCCAAACTATTCACTCCACGCCATCGCTTCCATTGAACGGTGGTACGGAACCCTTCGTGCGCGATTTAGACACCCCCTTAAATATTTCTTTTATCCTGTTTTTTAGTATTTGTTGTTATAGCGGCAACATAAATACATAATCTGTGAAAATTTCAACTCTCTAGCTAGCTAGGTTCTTGAGATACAGCCTGGTGACAGACGGACGGACGGACGGACGGACGGACAGCGGAGTCTTAGTAATAGGGTCCCGTTTGGAACCCTTCGGGTACGGAACCCTAAAAATCACCGTGTATAGAAATAATAATAAAATATTAATATCCCCACCGAGGGGCACTGTAAGATTAATAATCCACCACGCTAGCTCAGTGCGGGCAGATGGAGGGGAGTCTGGCTAGTAGCCGACCCGACTGCCAGAAGTTGTCTAGTTACCAATATTAACTTTATTGCTCGGTCTAATAAAGTCCAAAATCAATGAAAATTTCAGTCCCTCTCACTGAGTTGTAAAATCAATATTAACATTTTAAAGTCATAAACATTTAAACAAATCATTTACATACAGGCACAACATTGCTCCTGGCCCCACACTAGGATACCCTGTGCCGTGGGAACCAGAAACAGCAACGTCACATACATATAAACATCCAAGTCCTGGGGTGTTTTTTTTCTTTAGTCCCAGCCGGGGATCGAACCCGGGTCATGAACAATATGTGCTCTGAAATAAGAGCCATGTTTTATCAAAATTACCGGCCAAGTGCGAGATGTTCTCGCGTACCGAGGGTTCCGCAAAAATCCCATATTTTTGAGTGTTTCTGAGAAAAAGGGTCCTGATATACGCACCGACGGACAACGAAGTGATCCTATTAGGGTTTATTTTTTCCTTTTAGGTACGGATCCCTAAAAACTAAATTGTTTGGAACTTACACGATATTTCACCCCTTTTACGGGGCTTTAAAATTTAAAGATTGTTTCTGCAACTGGCTGCATAAAGAGCCTATTGAGCCAATTATTTAAGGACGTGACGGACGACCCGAATGGCCGAGTCGGCAGTTACCCTGCCTACGAAGCCAAGGGTTCCGGGTTCGAGTCCCGGTGGGGGCAAATATTTGTTTGATGAGAACGGATGTTTGTACCCCAGTCATGGTTGTTTATCTATCTAAGTATAAAATTTATCTATATAAGTATGTCTATCGTTGTCTAGTACCCAAGATACAGGGAATCCTAGTTTGGGGCTAGAGCAATGTGTGTCAATAGTGTCCAAGGTATTATTATTATTATTATTAAAAATTCATTTATACCCACAGATCCAATTTTAGTTGTGATCGTAATATATAATAATATAATCGTCTACCATTAATGGTGTAGTAAAAATTAAGGGTTTGTTAAGGAGGTCGTTCTGAGCAACATTCACTGTGAAACCGATTTGATCAGAGCAACTTTATAAGGGTGCCATAAGCTAAAAGGAAAAATTGAATCATTATAGGATCCTTAGTTGATCGTCTGTCTATTCGTCTGTCTGTCCGTGTGTCAGACACCCATAATCAAATCCAACTCGGATTAATTCCCCGAACTTGTCATTTTATCGGAATCATGTTACTTGGGAGATATCCGAACGCAACCGCAGTGAGGGAGCATTTGGATCGGACTAATTAAATTTGGCAACGAAACTTTACTATCGTGCCCGACTATCATTGATTTATTAGAGCGCAGACAGATAAGATCTGTGGCCTTGATGCCACATAGCTACTTCTGGATAAACATGCAATAAACACATCGAACCCGCTAAAATGTATGCGATTTGACGTTTGCCGCGCATTTGCCGCGCAAAGTCACGACGACAAACGTCAAATTGTAGACATTTTCTTTGAGGTCAATGGATTTTTTTGGAAGTTTCTTTGGCATAAGCTCTGTTTTCTATCTCTAAAATCTAGAGATTTCTATTGCAATCGCAAATGGTGAACAATTTGGCACTGGTCGGGCCAAGTTTCTTTGGAGTGACCTGTGACATCTTTTTCTCGCATAGGGTATGGTGGAGTGCAAGAGAGAGAGAGAGATGACAGCTCGCTCGGAGTTAAATCAACTTGACGCGAACTATATTCACTGGCTATGCTGACGCTAGTATTCCTAGTTAATCTTAGTTCATAGGTACTGGTTTTTTTATTTTTATTAATTTATTTATTGCATACTTCGATCATTGTTGATGTGATGAACTACTATACCTACCTAATACATACCATTCGCCATAATGTATGTATTGTTTGCACCTACCTATCTATCTGTCCAGCCAACTGATTTATAATTTGCATAGCTCATCAATAATACATTCGACCGCGAGCGATGGTATTTCGGAGAAATAGACTCAAAGCTAACCGAAACTAAGCTCATCGCCGGGATTATACGCCACCACGTCACGTGGTCTGTCTGAAAACTTTGATAAATTAGTTCGAGCCCAGTTATTTCAGACATTTATCGAGTTCTCGTTGCGGGCTGTGTCAAAGGCGGTCGAATGAAAGGAATGGTTGATAGAACGTGCATTAGTATTTAAAACAAGTTACAGCGGTGTAGCGGCGGACAGTTCATTATAGCGTTCGCGGCTCTTGGTCATGTGGAAAGCTTTCATAAACAAAAAATGTATATACACGCACATACATTGCATCTATGTCCACACTAGGATACGCTGCGTCATGCGGGAATCATAGATAGCCACGTCATAAATGTACGAAAATTCTGCAAAGGGAGCTTTTTATTTATTCTTGACCGAGATTCGAAACCGTGACCTCTTTGTTTGTATGGCACAATCTCAACTGCTACGCCATGGGGTAGCAGTTGAGATTTTGCCATAGAAAGGTTTTAGGTAGGTAGGTGACAGTTCATAACATTTGTCATTAGTTCTCTTCCATATATTTTCGTCTTCACATTTATTTTGCAGTGTATCTTATTCAATAGAGGTTATTAAGATATGGCTTGTGTTTAAACGATTACCAAAAACGCACCTATTTTACTACCAATAAATTCGAAATGACTGCCAGAACCACAGATATCGAGAGATAGGTTGAGGGGCGTGGCATGTACGAACAAATGTAGCTCCGACAGGTTAGATATTAAAAATTCTCGGTAGTCACCGGGCGACCGCAGTGACGAATTCATTTCCGTTGTTGTTCGAAAATGCCGACCTGTGCAATACTCACGTGCAAAAATAGAAGCGAGATTGTGAACTCCAAGAACGCCGGTGTCACATATCACTTGTAAGTCTCATTCCAACTATTATTTCTTCTTAAAACACAAGAAATAATCATTATTACGAAAATAAATCATTCGCGGAAAATTCGTCACGAATTGACATTAAAGTGACAATGTCATGTTGTTCTCGCTAAGTTTACAATACATTGCTTGTTTTGTATCTTAATTTAACAACTTATTTCCAAGCTAACACGCAATGAATATTTCACACTTATCTAAGTACGAAAGCAAAGATGCATCGTGATACGGAGGCGAACTGTCACACGCACACAGAGACGACATATAGTGATGGGGATAGTGATAGGAGAATTATGTTTTTGAATCGATAGATTTTATCATTCCGCAATTACTAATATAGTTAGATAGATAGATAGATAGATAATTTCATTTATTCACTGAAAAGGTACACACACAGACACATAATAAAAAGAAATACAAAATAGAATAAAACCTGGAAGAACATAACACAAAACAATTTACAAATAAATAATCATTTTCACTATGTGGTATTGTGAATGTACCGCGACAATGAAATGGCCCTGACTCAGCAATGTCACAGACGAATCTGTGACGCTGGTATTCTGCCAGGGCCAAATACGGACGAGACAACAGTATGCACGAGTACACATTAAAATATACATTAGTATTAATTATTAATATAAAATTCCATTTATGACCAAAATGGAAACATAATAAAATATAACAAATAATTACATTGAAATTAAAATTGCATAAAGAGTGATATAAAAAAAATTAATTAGATGGGATGTCAGTATTATGATTATTGGGATATTTTAATTGGGAAATTTAAAAATTGAGAATTAGTAACACAAATTAAATAGTCATTACTACACAAAATATTTTAAATTGGGAAGTAAGTGATGTGAAAATAAGGTGGGTAGCAGAATAAATAAATTAAAAAAACAAAAATACAAAAACACAATAAAAATCAGTACTGTATGTTAGGAGCGTGCTGTTTCCTCGGCCTTTTGCTGCATTGTTAGGTATTTCCGGTAGGCACCTCTAAAACCAGCCTTACTAACCAGAGACAACAGTGGAGGTGGGATGTTGTTCCAGCATTTGGTAGCACGGTATTTGAAACTACCACGGAAAGCTGCACCTTTGTGATGTGGCATTGAGAGGAAAGGTGCAACACGCTGGGACAGACGCCAGGTAAGTTTATCGTATAGATATGAGGGTCTCCTAGTCCGTATAACCTCAAAAAGTAACGTAGAAAAATGCAGGTCTTGTCTAGCTTTCATTTTTAAAAGGTTTGCCTCGTTAAGAAATGGAGTGACATGTGTTCGAGGAGGAATCACGAAGCAGAACCGGGCACAGGCATTTTGTACTCTTTTTATGAGTTTTTTGGTTTTTCCAAACAGACACGATCCATATACCGTGATGCAGTAGTTTAACTTAGATAGTACTAAAGCTTCACTCAACTGCTTTCGCAGTTCAACGCTGAGAAGATCCCGGATTCTATAGAGAACTTTAAGCCTATAGAAACAGTTCCTTACTATCTCGAGGACATGCCCTTCAAATCGTTGTTTGTCATCGATGAGAAGACCTAGGTTGCGAGCCTCGCGGACCCGTGTAATGGCAATTCCATTCACCAGGACTTGTGGTTCATGCGCTGCTATTGCCTGTATTTGATTTTTTGAGCCCAGTATCATACACTTCGACTTGTTTGGGTTGAGCACTAAAGTGTTATTGGACGACCATTGCGATATACGGCCCAGATCCTCATTTAAAGCTTCCACTCCTATTCGGGGATCGCTGTCTACCGAGATATAAATTTGTAGATCATCAGCATATAAGTGATGATTACTGTTAACAATGCAACTAGTGATATCCGCACTGTATATTATAAAAATAAGCGGCCCAAGTATGGATCCTTGTGGGACACCTCTATCCAGGGTAGCTAGCCGCGACTGCATCTGAGATCCGTCTGCCTTGTCCAGCACAACCCGTTGACTCCGATTGCCAAGGTAGCTATTAAACCAGTTAATGGTGGAAGCGTCAAAGCCATAGAAAGCTAGCTTAGACAACAGAAGGGGAATGTTAGGAGCATCGAAAGCCCTAGAAAAGTCCAAGAGAGCAAGTATGGTGCCCCTACCCTGATCCTGAGAGGACAAGACATTATCCACTACGTCCAACAGTGCTGATGCGGTACTACGCCCCTTTCTAAACCCAGATTGTCGCTCGGGCAGGATATCATTACTCTCACAGTACTTATAGACCTGGTTATAAATTACTCTTTCTAAAATTTTTGATAGGTAAGGTAGGATGCTTATTGCCCGAAGGTCGCTAACGTTTACTGGGTTGTCAATTTTAGGGATGGGGCGGATATTCGCTGACTTCCATTGAGCTGGAAAAGTAGAAGAGGCAATAGACCTATTAACAATTGCGGTTATTACTTTATGGGTACGAGGTAAAGTCAGTAAGATCATATCCTCAGTAATACCATCTGCACCTTTCGCATTCGAACTTATAGAAAGGATCGTTTTAGCTACACAATTCTCATCCACCTGGTCCAACGAGAACACAGCCTGACAGTATCTGTTAAATTCAAAATGGGTTAGACGTGATAGGGTGACCGTATCAGCGCCAGGAACATTCAAAAAGTTGGCGCTGATTTCATCTGGATCATTAAAATGTTCGGGCAAATCACAATTATTTTTAAAGTTTGGTAAAATAGTTCCTTTAAGATTTTTCCACAGTTTCTTTGTGTTATTAGCATACTTGTTGATATGCTGCTCAAAATATGCCTTCTTCTCACCAAAAATAGCGGCGTTAACAAGATGCTTCAGTGACTTATAATACTCCCTATCCTGCTCCGATCTTGATTTGCGATAACAGGCATGCGCTTGATCACGCAGCCGCATCATCAAAAGTATGTTGCTAGTAAGCCAAGGTGTGGGTTTGCTCCCAATTCTAGTCCTAGTTAAAGGAGCATGTTTATCGTATAGCACTAGGAGGTGCCTTCCAAAACGTTCAACCATTTCATCAACTGATGCACATGTTAATACATCCATCTCCCAGTCGACGTGATCAACATCAGAATTAAAATCTACTAAATTTATTTTACTGATCGGCCTGACCACTTTATACCGCGTCCGAATTTTTTCCTTTTTGATTTTTAATGTAACCATAACCATAACATGACCCTCTTGAGGAACATTAAGTAAAGAGACGTTCGATACAGACGCATTTGTGCAGACCAAGTCAAGCAGTGTGGCACTATGAGATGTGAAATGCGTTGGTTCGGTGACAACATTTGTAATATTCATGCTTTTCAGAAAATCATTCAGACGTAGCGTTGCACTATCAGCAGTATTCAAAATATCTATATTAAAATCACCTAAAACTACTATTCTATCGTAATTAGAGAAGGCTGTAATTGAATCTGTTAGGGCGTCGAGAAAGTCATCCACCTTAACCCATTCAGGACGATATGCAGTACCAATAATAACCCTAGTCGACTTGACGTTTATTGAAATCCACAGTTGTTCGATGTGAGTGGTGGGAGCCGGGTGTGGACACGTACGCGCAGCCACCCCGCACCTTACATAAAAACCCACTCCCCCCCCCCCAACCCGCGCCTGATGTGTAGCGGCCGCGGCAAATGCCTCAGTCTGTAACCCGGAACTTTAGGCGCTTTGCCTTCCTGACCAGCCCGGAGCCAGGTCTCGTTTATCGCCATCACGTCAGGCAATTCCCTAATTAATGCACCTATAAAGTCATCGTGTTTTGTGCCAAGTGAACCCGCGTTAAAAAAGCCAACTTTCAAAAATTTACAATTAACCATTACGCGAGAAAGTTAGAGTGATGGAGTTGCAAGCAGTATAGAAATGAGCGGGGCGGGAAAGGGACAGATGCGAAAGATATACAGATGATAGTGCAAAGTGAACACAAAAAACCAGTTGCTCGTCAAACATTGTCGCGTATTCACACATCCACATAGCAAACTTATTCCCGCATATTCTAAAGCTCTTCAGAACAGTAATCATTGAATTCATTGTTACAACACACATTAATAATTCAAAACATTTAAAACACGTTAAAACAAAACGACAGCATAATAGCAAAGCCAAAGGGTAGCATAAACAGTAGCGATTGAAATAAATAGCAATTTGACCCATAATTATCAATAAATTCAGTCCACAATAAATTAATAACATAAATTCACAACATGTTAACAAGCAGCATATTAACAAAGCCCGTAGTAGATATAAACAGTCTGCATAGGTAGTTTTTGTGTAGTCTATTTCATCGAACTTTGGCTCACCCCAAAAACTCGCACCAGGTCATCCTCCGCTTTAATCGGGTATCCTACAGCGCCAACATGATGCCGGGCATAAACCCTGCCCTCTTTTGTCCAGACGAACTTCCACTTCTGCTCCTCTCCCAGCTTACGCGCCTTCCCAAATAGGACCCTATTCAACTTCGAAAGCCGCTCGTTCACGAACAGCTTCATAGGGGCATGGGGCGGCAGGCCGAGATCTGCAGTGGTGGCGCCACGGCGGACGCGGGCGTGCTTGAGGAAGTCGTCCCGCAGCGAGCGTCGCGCCAGTCGAACCACGATGGGGCGCGGGCGGGGCGGCGCCCCCCCAGCGTCCGAGAAGCGCTTGGGTCCGGCGCGGTACACGCTCACCAGGTCGCGCTCCTCCAGAGGCATGCCGAACTTTTGCGCCACCAGCGTCACGACGTGGCTGAGCGACTCCTCTTCATACTCAGGCACGCCGGTGATGTCGACATCGCTGAGCAGGTCTGTCCGGTCTCTGTCCTGAAGCTCTGTCTTGAGCTCAGTCATTGCTTCCCGCAGCGCAGTCACCTCCCCAGATTCGGTGGGTAAACTCTGCACCGATTTCATTAACTCCACCTGCGATTTGAGTTTCTCATTTTCGGACTCAACAGCGATAAGACGGGCGGTCAAACTAGACAACTCAGTGTGCAATTTTAAAAATGCCTGATTTATTTCAAGGCTTAACGAACGCTTGATGCCATCAAGTTTAGTCTCGAGTAACGTTGAGAACTGCTCAAAGTTTATAGACGGAGCGTTCTTTATTTCGTCACAAGACATATTTGTGACATCAGCTGCTGTGTCATCAAGCGTGAACTCTGGCACATCAAATTGGTTGCGAGTTGGGGTGCCGTCTGTCCTGGGTCGGCGGGTGACATTCAGGCACGATGGGCAGTGCCAGTTGAGCTGGAGCTTTACTAAATGTGTTGTGTAGTACTCTGTCGTCATACCCAGGCACTCATAATGATATGAGGCGTTGCAGGGACGACATTGCAGTTGGCTGGTGGCAGCCACGGGCATCTTGCATGCACCACACTTCATTTCATTCATATCGCGAGAGATATAAGTAAGTATCCACAGCACGTTCCTCAGCTGATGTTACTAGGCGAGTCCCTGTCTGTGTGTGTGACACAGACGCGCGGTCAACGACCCGTGCGGCGTGGAGAGGGATGGAAGTAGGTGCCCGAGCGAATAGCACTATGTGATACGTTGACCGTCGACCTTGAAGTCAGCTGTGACAAGCCGGTGACTGACACGGCGATTCACAGATTTATGCGAACTATAATCTAGTTATCATGTTAACACCACTTTCACTAAATCACTGGACTGTAAACTTCACCAAAATTGTGTAGATTTAGGTTAGCTAAGTTAATAAATATTTTCTTAAATAGTTATGTTTAAAATAGCCGGACTTATTAATCAGAATTTAAGAGCGACTTAGATTTGTTGTGTACTCGGCGCGAGCTCGAGCTAGTTAATGTAATAATATAGTTATTTTATTACTCATAATACGTAAGTTCATTGTTAGTTATTCCAATGATTGCCAAACAGGCAGTTTAGATTTTAAGTTTGTTTAAAACCTTGCCCGACGAAGGATAATGGGGTGTTATAAGTATTGATCGGAAATTCCGATGCTTTCAGTCAGGTCCGAAGAGTTCACAGTTATTCTATCTTCAGAAACCTCTTCGCTTCTCTTTCTAGATGTAAGGATTCTGTTGAAAAAAAGAAGGCAAAGGGGTCTCGTATGTCGTATGTCGTATAAATATGTCGTATTTACAAACAATTTACTATTTTATTTATAGAACCCGGCATTGTATACGACTGTCTATACCAGTGTCTATAAATTATAATCGATCGATGATACACGCTGTCCTTGCATTGTCCCAACACTAGCTCGGCTAGCTAGTATACCTGCGGTAGTGTGAGTGTTTTCGGACGATAGGTGCATGACATTGCACTGACCAACAAAAGCGGAGGGATTGATGTACGAGTGGTGTAAATGTATGCGTGTTCTTAGTTTTCGGCGACACTGGTTCCGATACAAGCTTAGCGCCAAGGGCCTATCTCTCGATATCTGTGTCGGCGACACTGGTTCCGATACAAGCTTAGCGCCAAGGGCCTATCTCTCGATATCTGTGTCGGCGACACTGGTTCCGATACAAGCTTAGCGCCAAGGGCCTATCTCTCGATATCTGTGGCCAGAACGGATAAATGTCCACCAAATTGTGTTTGGATAAATGATCACCAAACTTCTTTTTATGTTTTGTGTACTTAAGTTTATGTTTTAGTATTTTTTGTTGTTCTTACATGTTCAACCTAACACGAACACCTAAGCTACCGCAGTATTTTGCCCTGATATTTTTTGCAACTTTTTTTTATTTTGTTTATTTATCCATTTTGGGTAGGAAAAAAATATTTTGGTGGTCATTATATTTGTTGCCTTAAGATATTTCAACGGTTACACTAACAGGATACTTAGAAGCAGACAAAATTTATTTGTTCAGGGTCTAAGTGCAAATTGGTGTTTATTGTAAGCTTAAAGAAGGTTAACCATCTGCTCAACAAAATAAAATAATATACATAGTATCTAAGTACAACTAAGTATATTTTACTATTTGCAAATACACTGGTTTTCTAGCTACTACGGGATATATACATGTACAACCTATTTATTCCTTCAACAGTAACAATTTCCAGGTATCTCAAGCATTCATGCACATACATTGTTTCTGGCCCCACACTAGGATACCCTGTGTCGTGGGAACCAAACTCAGCAACGTCACAAACATGTAAACATCCACGACAGGGTATCTTTCTTCCTTCCCAGCTGGGGTTCAAAGTCAAAGTCAAAGTCAAAGCACTGTAGTTACTGTAGATATTAACATATTACTTAGCAAACGTCATTTTTTTGCCAATTCTCTACATTGGACCACTGTGGGAGAAGAGGGGCGTAGAAACACCCACAGATTGATTTTTAGATCTCATTTTAAAAATAGGTTGTGCTTAACTAATACAAATATATTTTTTAAATTATTATGATTAATTAGCAGGAATAAATAATTACAAAATTATTAACAGCAAGGTCTGTGTTGAGCCACATTAACATACAGTCCCGTCACTTAACTAATCTTGAAAATTGTAATATCCCTTTTTCGACAAAGTCGCTTTAACATGCTTTTTAAATTTCTCAAATGACAATTTCAAAATCTCCAGATTCTTATTGTAGTAGAGAATGCACTGACCCTTGAAAGAATTGCTAACCTTCGCGAGTCTAAGCGCGCACATACATAGTCTGTGATTATTTCTTAGGTTAACATTACAGCTATCGCGAAGTTAGAACGCGGGACCTATCGCTTGGAAAGCACAGTTGATCTACATCGAGGCCGTCTCCGAGAGTTGCCTCTCCAAACTATGTGATGATATCACGTATAATTTACAATATTTATATATATATTAAGTTCGAGTATCGCCGCTTCCGCGACACGGACGTATTACGCGAAGTGCTCCAAATTTATTAATATTTAAACAGTTAAAACCATTCTCCGCTCCGAAAAAACCACAATCGATGGCAAAGTACACCAACTACACCACTGGCCGCTGTCCACAACCCCTAATCTATCTATCAATCATAGCAAGAAGCCAACTTTGAATAATATTACCCGACATTAACGACGCGGTGAAATAGCGGCCACACACAGTGCGTCTAACAGAGCGTCAAAAAGTGCGGTTTTCAAAGCGGAGTCATTGCAATAGTGCAAAATTAAGAAAACGTGCAGTGCATGCAATACCGAAATAGCCGGCACGAGTTTCATAACATGCGCCGATTGCAACCAATGTTTTGACCTTTCATGCCTTAACATAAAAGAGGAACAGTTCAAATCATTTAAATAATCCTATAAGGATAACTGGACGTGCCCCACATGCAAATCAAAGATCCCCAGATCAGACAACTCCAATACGCCGGTACGTTCACATGGGACTGCGTCTTCCGGATCCGAGAACGTAAACATGCTCCGTGGCAGCTACAGAACCATGCAGGACGAAGAAACCCTAGGCCCACTTACCACTGAGCTATCTTCGTTAGCGCAAGAAATAAGAGGATTACGGAAAGAAATGAGCGGAATAAAATCACAACTCGATGATGTCTCAGCTAGGCTCACCCGTCTCGATCATTTGGAGCAAGTAGTCAAGTCCAAAGCTGAGGAGATAGCCATACTTTACGGTAATATAGAGCAGATTCAGGATGTAATCGACAACCAGGCTCAGAATCACGTAAGAAACGAAATAGAAATAATGGGAATCCCTGAAACTTCTAATGAAAACCTAGTGCACATCGCCATTATAACAGCAACCAAAGTTGGTGCTAAACTCGATGAACTGGATATTGACGAAGTAAAACGAGTTGGACCCCGTCGATCGTCAGACTCGAAGGAAAAGCGTCCCAGACCGATCGTCGCCCGGCTGCTCCGAAAAGCTAAGCGCACCGAACTGGTGAAGGCAGCTTCTTCAAGAAAGGGTCTAACATCTACGGACATCGTTCCGGGAACCTCAGATAGTGTCTTCATCAACGAGAGACTTACAAAGAAGAACCGGGTGCTTTTTCGGGAGTCCAGGAACCGAGTGGAACTCTACAAGTACCGCTTCTGCTGGACGCGAGACGGCGGAATCTTCCTACGCAGGGCGGAAAAAACGCCAGCAATCGTCATCAAAAGCTACAAAGACCTCGACGAGAAGATTGGACCAGCAGTGGATCGCATGGTTGAGCCTATAGATTGGCACGGCCCGTTATAGGTTCCCTTCTACACACTATTTTGTTTGTACTAACTCTTCGTATGTATTATACTTATATATTTTTTATATCGTTAATATCGCATGTGACATTCTCTCAAATCAGCAGCTTATTGACCCTATCTGTGACCTCCAATACAAACTGGAATACCAATTCTATACTTGTATTATACTCAAAAAAACCAAGAGTAACACCAGCTTAAGCTAGTGCAAAGTTACCGACAAATAGTCATACGTCAAAATGGTATAACATAAAATAAACAGAGACCTGGAAAATATGTATGACCGAATTTGCACAGTGGTAAACAAAATCGAATTGTGCGAGAGTATACAAGTAAATTTAACCTCAAAATTCTTACATTCAATATTAGAAGCATATCGAAGAACTTTGACCAATTTTCACTAATTGTAAATCGTTTAAATATAAGTTTTGACGTCATAGTACTTACGGAATGTTGGTTGCAGGAGGGAACAGTCATAGGTGTGCTTGACGGATATACGTCGTTCCATTCTAATAACTTCATTAATAAAGCGGGTGGGGTAGTAGTATACACCAGATCTTTCTGGAATGCAACCGCGTATGAGACACCGATAATCCGCGATGCAAACTGCTTAGTTATTGATGTCCCAAATAAATTCACAGTCCAAGGTATATACCGCTCACCATCGGTCATAGACACCACTAAATTCCTGTCTCCCTCGATGTAACCCTGCAATCACTAAAAAGTAAAAAATGCCTCATACTCGTAGGAGATATTAACATTAACATAATGCCTGAAAAAACACTGACTGTCAATCAGAATACATGAGCATAGCAGCAGAACACAGCCTTGTTCCAGCGATAAATAAACCAACAAGATTGACTTCCTGTCTTGACCACATTTTCGTTAAAACAATTTCCCCTCAGAAGGAGTAGTTTGCACGACGGCAACAACCGATCACGATCTTGCAATGATTGGACTCACAACTGAACAACCAAAACAATCAAAACATACGCGCCTTGTCACAAGAGTAAACTACAATGCTATCGAAGTGGAACTAAAAGAGGTTGACTAGTCGGAAGTGTATCAATCATCGCTTGCCTCGGAAGCTGCAAAGGCCTTCACTAATATTCTAATGAAATCTACTGAAAAAAATACGGAAACCATAAAGGTTAGCAAAAAGCACTTCAATCTTAAACCTTGGATAACGCCAGGCCTAATCAGATGTATGAGCCACCGTGACGCACTGCATGCCGAAGCTCGCAAACACCCGACAAATGCCATCCTACAAATAACGTTCAAACGCTACAGAAATTTCTTCGTCGATCTGCTTCGTAAGCTGAAGCACGACCACGAAAGATCTCTTCTTCTAGATAGCAGGGATAACCCTAAAAGACTGGGAAACAATAAATAAAATATGCCTTACACAAAATCAGAAAATCCTGGCAACGGAACTTCTAACAACGCATGATGATGCTACTGACTCCTTGAACTCATGCAATGAATGTGGGAAAAAACTTAGCCAGCACGATACTACAGAGGTTAGGTAAAACAGAGGAAGCACTGGTGTCGGAAATCTCTGTTGCAAACGGTTGTGCCCGTTCGTTTTATATGGCCCCAACTGACGAACACGAAGTGGGCAAAATCATACAGCAGCTACAACAAAAAAGCGCGCCGGGGCCTAACGGAGTAAGCAATAAGCTGATAAAACAAGTCATGCATCAAATAATATATCCCCTGGCTCACATATTTAACATAAGTCTTTCAACCGGAGAATTTCCAGAAATTTGGAAGACAGCTGCAGTGTGCCCGATTCACAAAAATGGTGCAAAAAACAATCCCAGCTAATTATCGACCTATATCGCTTCTCCCAAATATAGCAAAAATATTAGAAAAAATAGTCAACAAACGCCTCATGAGTTTTTTGGAAAAAACAACCAACTACCAGCTAGACAATACGGCTTTCGAAGGGGAATGTCTACGGAGGAAGCCGTTGGAGACCTTACAGATCTGGTATCACGCATCCTAGATGAAGGGAAGGCCTGTGTCGGGGTTTTTCTGGATCTGGCAAAGGCCTTTGACTCAGTGTCTGTTCCTATTCTTCTTAAAAAACTTGAGACCGTCGGAGTGAGGGGTATGGCATTGAATTGGTTTAAAACATATCTGACCCAGAAAAACCAGTGCTTAGTTATAAATGGTTCCAAAAGCTCAGAAATCGAGATAAACTACGTAGTTCCTCAGGGAAGCATATTGGGGCCGTCATTGTTCCTAGTCTATCTAAGAGATATGGCAGAAGTTGAGCTTATGGACGCAGAACTCTTTTGTTACGCGGACGACACCGCAATTATTTTCCGTGACAGTAACTGGAGTGGTGCGTATCAAGCCGCAGAAAAGGGCATGACTAGCATAGGCGAGTGGCTTAATAACAACTTACTCACACTAAATACAGGGAAAACAAAGTTTGTCTCCTTCTACAAAACCAGGGCTTCGGCACCGCCTTCCTCGCCCAGCATTAAAGTGCACCACTGTAGTGTAAGAGGCCTACCTGGCAGCAGTCCCGAGATAAATGGAACAAACACGATCAAATACCTCGGTGTCACTCTTGACGAAACCCTATCTTTCAGTGAACAAATAAATAAACTAGCTAGCAGAATTAGAAAGATTAATGAAAATGCTTAGGCGCATCGCAGATAGAACTCTACTGAATAACATTTATATGTCTATCTGTCAATTGGTCCTCTGCTACTGTCTGACAGTGTGGGGTGGAGCTCTAGAGTCAACAATGATCGTAGCCGAGAGAGCAGAAAGAGCAGTTTTAAAAGTAATGTTGGGAAAACCTCGAAGATACCCTACTGCCGACCTGTATGATGACTGGCAACTTCTCAGTGTCAGAAAACTTTACCTGCTAAAGGCTAGCCTCATGGCCCACCGCGCGCTAATCACATCTCCAGAATACGGCGACATACTAAAAAAGCGTATCTACAGAGCCCCACTTAGAGTACAGACAACTTTCGCCCGCCGTTTTGGTAGATATCTAATAGCAAAGGAGTGTGACCTTAAAACAAGCACTACCAGATCAGAAATCGTGACACAAAATGGTTACTCACCCTTACCTACGAAGCAGCTGAAGACCTGTTAAACGCCCGCAATTAAATATACCTATATATTTTATATATTAAATACTTTATGTTAATGTACATAATACACGTACATATAAATATATATATTATATTAAAATATCACACACGCACACACACACACGCTACACTACACTTTACTAATCCAACATTTCAACCTCTCTTTCCCTTTACTTCATTGTCATATCATGAACAGTAATTTCCACATCATATCCTCATCCTCCAAATACAATCAACACGCGATCGCGTTTTCCGCTCTGTGTATGGCAACCGTAACTCAAGATACGCACGATACAGGTTCGCCTAGTGTGCGCATCACAAGCAAGCGGCTAAAAGGACAAACTACCCACCAATCTTAACATTGTATTTTATCAACCGTGCATTGTAATTTAGACGTCCTTTGTTACCTATCTTTTTGCTAAATAAATTTATTTGTATTTGTATTTGTATATACTTGTTGACTTGAATAAACACATTTAGAAGGAAAGTCCGTTAACTCGAGTACGCTTTGAGGGAATATTATTTATTATAACTTCTTGCTTTAGTTAAGCCCCACATATATTGACCGAGCGGGCGAAGCGACCAGTTTCGAGATTGGCCAAAAATGCCTTTGTACGTCTGTCAGTCTGTCTGTTTTCGCCTACAGGTCGCATTTTTCAACTGATTTTGAAGAAAATTGGCACACAAGTTCCTTGTTTTTATAAAGATCGTGATTTTTGATTAGAGGGAAAATAGGGGGAAAAGGGCGGAAGTTTGCTGTAGCGTTATTTATCGACGGATTTCAATAAAATTTGAGAGACACTCTAAGGACTTCATTCTACGTAAGATGTTGCGAAACACATCCAAAAGAGACACCTGAATTTTTTGTGACTAATAGATCACAATTGAAATACGCAAATTCCTATTTTTTTTTCAATATGAACCAATATATTTGAAACGACAGCCGTTTAAAGTTCCGTCGTTTAGTCACTGACTGACTCATCATCGATCATCAAAATTCTAATATACTTTTCTAGCAGACGTACAAGCTTGAAATTTCCAACAAGCGAGGTCTACTGTTCTCACAGAACCACTAGTAATCACAGTTACTCATTAATAAGTAAGAGAACCGATCACCCGCCTGTGTTCAGCGGCGTCCCACCTCATTTATTATTGAGTCGTAGGCTCGAGCCACCTGCTAATAGAGTATAGTTCATCTTTAACAATCAAATATTGCAAGTTGCCAAATGTGCGTTTTCACACTATTTGTAAAATAATGATTGAGCTCCGTGGTCTAGTGGTTTCAATCCTGATTCTTAAACAATAAATGCGGGTTCCTACGGTGCTGATCTTGTAGTCTCGGCAATTAATTCCCTACCCATTTCATTGAAATAAATTCATCAATCACAGACCTAATCTCGTATGGAACGCGGACGTCCACAGACACAGCACACACATCGCGGTGGGCGGGCGAACTTATGACTGTACCCCGCTCATTAGAGAAAGCCGCCAAACTCACGCACGTCGAGGGCCCAACCATCCATTCGAAAAAAGGTATTCTTATAAGAAATAACCATAATTCTAATAAGAATTAGAAAAAATCATTAAAAACCAACAACTAGCGCTCAAAAATTCTTGTCTGTGAAGGCCACCAAATTTCGGTTTTACAGTCATGGAGAAAGCAACAAAATTGCGCCCGCTGTTGGCAGGTTTCATGAAATGGTCGGCCAGATTATACAATGGTTAGTCATTTCATAAATTGATCGATTCTATTTATTTATTTATTACATACATTTACTTATTATGTACAGCACTACAGGCGAATGACAAATAGAGGTAAAGGGTAATGCATATTTACATTTAACCTCTATTTGTTTTTTTGTACAGCGCATGATATGGCTGCGAAATATACACTATTTTCAGTACATGTCATAAAATGTTTGAAAGTTAACCCTCTCAGTAACCATAAAAAAATGGCTGTAAAAGCCAAATTGTTATGGCGGCCAGCCACATTACCGATTTTTTTTTTATTTACTCAGTCAGTCGACCAATCAAGTGTGAGATACCAGAGAGAAGGTACGTTTATCCTCTATTTCCGGTCAGTATTGCCAGTAATAAAAAGAATAGTGGGTAGTAGTAATTATTTTATAAAAATAAATATAAATATTATTCCAAGTCCATACAAGGTGTTAATGAGCGAGTGGACGGTTACTAAATTAAAAATTAATGAAAGTCCATACTAGGTGTTCATACGCGAGTGAACAGGTAAAAATGTAAATCCGTTATTGGCTTGTTGTATTAAGCTGTGTATTTTTAAGATAAATAAATAAATTTAGAAAGCGGTTCGTTTAGCGGTCCAATGACAAACCTTTCTTAGTTTAATCTAAAAAGACATTTTCAAGAAAAAATACGCGACGCCAATACCTTATCAGTTTTAGCAGACATGTCCGGATGGGTACCACGGGTTTGCCCACAGTTTCTCAAACACGAAACGGGCGTGTCTTGAGGTAATGTACGACCTGTTACTACCTACTTTGGGAGCCAATTACCAAATCTCGACATGTACCTAGCCTTGTACGCGAAATGGTCGACCGTCGAAGTTATACCCTCGTAATATGGAGATGGATTGGTCTACCGACTCCGCCCTTGGCGTTGGTGCCGACGAAACTCGCAGACGGTTGGACTGATTTGGATAAACCTTTTTAAACTATTCGTTGAAGTCTTAGGAGTTTCCTTACGGCGAGTTAAAATCGCAAAGGTATCAGTCGAGATATCGAGAATTCACCAAGTTAAAAACATAAAAAAATGCAGACTTCAAGTTCAACCCATGTTTTTCTCCCCGGTCGGGATGCGAATGAAGTATTTTTGCATGAAAAGTTCTCATCAAAACTTTTTCTGAAGGGAACCACAAACCAAAACGTCATCTATGTATATATTTTTTGTTTTTATTGTTTTTTTTTTAAAAGCGCTGAATCAATTTAAAAAATACGAAATATACGAATTTTAAATAGTATGACCTACCAACTAAATCAAAAGTCATCAAAATAGATTAATAATTGACGGGATAATCGCGTAACAAACATACAAAAAAAAAACAATTGAATTGAGAACCTCCTCCTTTTTGAAATCGGTTGAAAAACCGGTGCGATGAAAATTAGCGTTGGTAGCGTATCACAGAGCAACGTCTGTCGATTCAGCTAGATCAATGCCTTTTCCCTGGATGACAGAAGCGAAGTCGTATCCACTTAAGCCACTTATTCAATTCTCCACTTTGCGTGACAGGGGGCTATCCCAAGGGGCCCATCGCCGGGGCTATGGAAATATGAACGAACCCTCATGATGATTTCCTCCACCGTTAGGACGTCCGTACTTGAAATTCTTCACAAAAGCCGTCAATTCGTGTAATTATTCTTGATCGGTCTGCTGGGCCCAACGTTCTTATCTAACAATATTGCCAATGTATTCTGAATGAAAACTTAAACATAAAACTAGCGGCCAGACGCTAATTCCTACACTGACTAAATCAACAAAACAAAGTTGGTTGGTTTTGTTTTAGTATTTAAGGCTATTTGTACACATAGATCTTCTCCCGCTCGATCTACTTCTCCTGTCTAACCATGCTTTGCTGGGAGAAATCTCTTGTTTAAGATAAGCTCGCCTTGGTACACTTTCATCTTATAAGCTTTCTTAATATATGAATCGCAGTACAACAAAGAAATTATGAAACAAAAAGTAGCGTCACACACTTTCCTAAACTGAATGGCAGATCTACAAACGTACTATTTTTTTGCGTAAGATTAGGCTAGCCCATCGCCGCAACTATCTAGATATAAAGGTTTCCTCACAATGACTAAATAAACGTCTGAAACTTTTACTCGCGAGTTGTTTCTAGATATTTTAAACCTCAAAATTGAGGCACTTTTGAGCGCATTCGGTTTTCAAAGGAGAGCGATGAAACAAACATGAGCAACTCTGTATTTCTTACTCGAGACGGACGAACTACAGCGAACACTACTAGCAGTTGATGTTTATTCTAAACCCAAAGGAACTGAAACAGTCGAGAATGTACTTACTGTAAAGTAGGGGAGAAATATATATGGGATGAATGAGTAAAGTATTTACAGTGCATTTACAATTAGGCTCTCCGCACAGGGAGCTACGCGACGACAAATGCTCTTATAAAACAGGTGATAAAAATGTAAGCAATCAAATGCAACTCTAAAGTATGGGGAGTCGCAGTCGCATTCCTGTCGCGTAGCTCCGTGTGCGGACTGCCTAAGAGCTGTGTTCGTTCCTTAGAGCAGACTTATTTGCGGGAAAGATTTGAGGGAGCCCTTACCTCATTGCATCATGCGGCTAATCATTTTCTGATTGTTGGATTGGTTTTCTCGCGCTAAGCTTCCAGCAATAATCAAAGCTTTCTCTCAAGAAACTGAAATCAACTCAATCTGTAAATGTAATATAGTTATATTTGTAAGAGGCGGTAAGAGAGCTTGAACTGAAACTTTCCCAGAAGAACAATTCATAATATACACTGACGAGCATTGAAAAAGTTCCAGTGACATAGCACCAAATTACTCCTAAACGAGAAAGGCTAGCTTAATGACGCCGTCTCCAATATTGAAGTACATTTAACAGCGCATCAGAATATTACCAATTAAATTTCATACTTTTTAATTTATGAAGCTAGGTTCTATGTCTTAGGAGATATTAAGGTGTTTGTCGGCATTTTGATGGTGGAACTTTTTCATTGCTCTTCAGTGTATTTATTAATATTACGTATGGCTGAGCTGTAAAAGTCAAATACTCTATATTAACAGGCTATGTTAAGGTTCGTGCTCTTCCTCTCCACTCATTGTCGTAGCCCGAAACATTTATAGTCGGTTAATATAGATGAATCGAACGTGTTATTAAAAAAACTGTCAAGTGCGAATCGGTCTCGCACATGAAGGGTTCCATACGAACATATATATTGTATAGGAACCCCCTTTATATTTTAAATTTGCGCGTAGTTCATTATTTGTTAATTTTGTGAATATTTATTGTCTCTAACTATTACGTTTCATAAGATATTGCCCGTTGATTGACGGCCGGTCGGACGGAGAGTGGAGACTTAGTAATATGGTCACGTTTTTTTCTCTATTCCGAGGGAGGTATACAGGATAGGTAGGTTAGGTTCGTTAAGTCAATATTATTACACTCATCATTATATAATATGACTCATCTACCCTATAAAGCCAGTCTTAGTTGGACCATATTGTCTTTCACTTATCTCAAGGGTACATTGGTGAAGAATGTTTCAAAAGCATGAGCTTAGTTTGGCAGTGACAATTTTGGATGAATATGCTGGTGCGTTCTCATGATGAAACATGCTTTTTGCAGCTCTACAAATAAACTTGAAAGTTTTGGAATATATTTTAACATATTCTTCAAATTTTCTATCAAGATAGGTTTTTTGTTCATAAAGGTCTTTCAAGGTAACTCTACTTTTACGAATTACAAAAGTTGCCCAGTCATTAAATTTAGATTTACCGTTATAGTCACTGACTTTCTTTAATTTAAAAACTTTATTGAATTCTGTTTGAATAATTTTGAAGAAGTCCGAATAGATTTTGTTGCGGTTCTGTACCTTAAATCCGGTACTGGCAAATTTATATCTCAGTTTTTGAAACGACTTTAGTCTGTAGGATGTAATAGGCCTATAAAATGATGGGTGAGTCTTATCCTCACTAGCAATTGAGAATGAAACTTTTTGACCGCTGTGATCGGAAGGTAAGCAGTTAATTAATTTTTACTTGTGAATCCACAGTCACAAAAAACGGTATCTAAGCAAGTTTGGCTGGTATGCGTAATTGTAGTCGGCTCGAGAAATTTGAAATAGATGACATAAATTAAATGATTTGAATAAAGTTATTAATCGTTCTTTCATTGTTGTATCTACAAGTGTTGGAGATTTCATTGTAGCCTCCTTGCTTTAATCCTGGCCAACTTCGTAGTGTTATGACTTAACTGTCATTGTCACTCTTGTGAATGTCGTATTCTTCATCCTATGTGCTGAATAAACTCTGGGTTATATTTTTACAAATATGTGGTTTAATTATCAAATACATTAGGTTATGGTTCCGCAGAAATAGTATAACGTTCTAATAAATATGTCGGAAAGTAAGAATCAAAATTTTTCACATGAAAAATTACGTGGACGGGAAAATTACGTCGAATGGAAATTTGTAATGAAAAATGCATTGATTCACGACAATTTATGGATCTGTATCAGTGGTTACGGTGCGGATGATAAAACAACGTCCGAGGTGAGAAATCGACGTGATGAAATAGCTAAATCTAAAATTTGCTTGGCCGTCGAAAAGTCATGTTTTTCTCATTTAATGTCGGCGGAGACGGCAAAAGAAGCCTGGAATGCACTGGAACGTGCTTATGATGATAAGGGACTCGGTTCAAGAGTAAGAACTCTCCAGAACTTATGCGCTGTCAAATTTGAAAACTTCGCGAACATGGAAGCTTACGTCAATGAAGTTTTGTCATTAGCACAGCAATTGGCGAACATGAACAAGCCTGTTGACGACGAGTTTCTTGGTGCGCTGATGCTCAAAGGTTTACCGACAGAGTATGAGCCTATGATCATGGCACTAGAGCATTCGGGAGCTGCCATCACATCTGATCTAGTCAAATCCAAACTGCTACAGGATCAACGTTGGACTACTCGTGGAGATTCGAGTGAGTGTTTATATTCTACCAGAAAAGGCACTACTACGAGTGACTCCTGGACGAGAAAAGCGCAGCAGCACAAGGGAGAAGCAAAAGCGAAGGATAGTTCTGATCGAAAGAGAGAACCGTGGTGCTGGAAATGCAGACAGAAAGGACATCTGAAGAAAGACTGTCGGAACGAGAAGAGTTCTTCAGGAAACTTTGTGTTGACAGCATTCAGTACTAGTACGGGCTCGGAATCTTCGTGGTACATAGACTCAGGTGCGACAAATTGCATGACTGGCAGGCGCGATTTGCTGACAGACTTTAAATCGCGTGGTGGTTTCGTCACCATTGCTGGTGGAGAGAAACTTCAGTGTACAGGCATAGGTAACGTTATGTTGTCGGATGACACGACGTTGAATAACGTGTTGTTTATACCTAAGCTGTCTGTGAATCTTATATCTGTTTCCCAATTGATTAAGAACGGCTGTACTGTAAATTTTGATACTAAGGGTTGTACAATTTAAAATTTGAGCGATGTTTTGATTAAGGCAAATGACGTAGGAGGTGCATATAAACTTCAGACCTGCAGTCTAAGGGCGAATCTAACGATTAGCACTGCAACTTGGCATCAAAGACTTGGTCACTTGAGCGGCCATAATATGAAGCTTTTGAGGCAGGGACTTGCTAATGACATTAGTTTTCAGGAGGACCCTTGTAAAGATGTTGCTTGTGAGGTTTGTTTGAAAGGAAAGCAAGCCCGTTTTCCTTTTCCTAGCAATCCTGAGAAGTCTGTGGCTGCAAAACGGTTGGATTTAATCCATACCGATTTGTGTGGTCCGTTGCCGGTGAATTCGCTTGGATGCAAGAGGTACATCCTGACGTTCTTGGATGATCATTCGAGGAAGGTGTTCGTGTACTTCCTGAAGCGTAAGAGCGAGGTTAGTGAATACACTAAAAACTTTATTAAGCTAGTGGAAACACAAACTGGTGATAAAGTCAAGGTTTTGAGGTCGGATAACGGGACGGAGTATGTAAATAGGGACCTTGAAGACTTTTTGAAGGGTAAGGGAATTGTCCACCAGGTAACTGTGCCGTACAGTCCGCAACAGAATGCCTGCGCGGAGCGGCTGAACAGGACGCTCCTGGAAAAAGTAAGGTGCCTGTTATACACTTCAAACGTAGACCACAAATTTTGGGCAGAAGCTGCCAACACTGCAGCTCATTTAGTGAATGTGTCACCTTCGAAAAGGCTCTCGGGGAAAACTCCTGAGGAGGCCTGGACCGGTAAAAAGGTGAGCTTGAAACACTTACGAGTGTTTGGCTGCGAAGCTTATGCTCACATTGATAAAGTGAAGCGGAATAAGCTTGAACCAAAGAGCAAGCGTTGTATATTTCTTGGATATGAGAACAATGGGTATAGGCTCTACGATTTGGCGAAAAATGAAGTTTTTCGTAGTCGTGACGTTGTTTTCAATGAAACAATCTTTCCAGGTGTCAAGAGCAAGCGGTCCGTGGAGATATTCTTTCCGACAAGTGACGACGGTGTCATTGATGACGAGAGTCACGAGGAAGATGAGCCAGAGGTTGAGCTTGAGGCGGAGAATGCGGAGTTACCGTTCCCACAGAATGTAAAGATTCAGGTTGAGGCGGAGAGGCCGTCAGCGCCTGAAGTTTGGTTCGAGGCAAACGAGCAGGTACCGAGCTCATCTACTGATACAGGCGGTAGACCACGGGAGCCACATGCAGATGGACCTGCCTTTAATTTACGGCCTAGAATACCGAGGACAATGTCTGCACTCGAGATAGAGTTGAATGAGCCGACAACTGTCAAGGAGGCTTTGCAATCGAGCGATAGCAAGCTGTGGCGGCAAGCTATGCAAGACGAGATTGACTCATTCAATAAGCATGAAGCTTGGGAGCTCGTTGACAGACCGGCGGATAAGAACATTGTCAAGAATCGGTGGCTGTTTAAAATTAAACGCGACGTGAATGGAAAAATAGCGTGTTACAGAGCGCGATTAGTTGCGAAGGGGTTTACCCAAAAGTTCGGAATTGACTACTTGGATACGTACTCTCCAGTTGTTCGGCATAGTTCGTTGAGAATGTTGCTGTCTCTTGCGGTGGAGCTAGATCTGAAGATTGATCACCTTGACGTCAAAACTGCCTTCTTGAATGGTAACTTGAGCGAGGAGATTTATATGTCACAGCCGGAAGGATTCATAAGACAAGGCGATGAGCATAAAGTCTACAGACTCAAGAAAGCCGTGTACGGTTTAAAGCAGGCGTCTCGTGCCTGGTACGATAAGGTAAAGCAAGTTTTACTCAAAGAGAAGTTCACGCAGAGTAAGCATGAGAGCTGCATCTTCAGTCGTCGAGTGGGTAAGCGAACCATTATTATCGCACTATATGTAGATGATTTTTTCGTTTTCTACGATTGTGACGAGCTTGCTAAAAAGCTGAAAACGTCATTGAAGGCTCACTTTACTATTAAGGAGTTAGGTGAGGTTAAACATATGCTAGGCATTAAAGTAGATCGTACTAGTAGTGAGTTGAAGCTGAGTCAGAAAAACTATATTGAAAAGTTGCTTGAACGTTTCGGTATGAGCGACTGTAAAGGCGCAAAGACGCCCTTGGACGTAGGTCTGAAGTTTTCTGATAGCACTAACCACGATAGTAGATTACCATATCAGGAATTGATAGGATCTTTAATGTACTTGTCTGTGACATCTAGACCTGACATTTCATTTGCTGTAAGTTTTCTTAGTCAGTATAATACCCGCTACACAGCGGAACATTTTGCTGCGGCCAAACGTGTGTTGCGTTATTTGAAAAGCACAATGAATTTGGGTCTTGTGTACAGGAAAAATGTTGAGCATGATAAGTTTCGTGTTTATGGTTTTACCGATGCTGATTGGGCTAACGGAGCCGATCGTAAATCATACACGGGATATATCTATAAACTAGGTAGGAATGTAATTTCCTGGGGTTGTTACAAACAATCTTGTATCGCACTTTCGTCTACCGAGGCGGAGTACATAGCTTTGTCTGAAGCGGCCAAAGAGGCGGTATACGTCCGTGCGGTTCTTACTGAATTAACAGGTCAGAGCAACACTGTAACCCTGTATAGTGATAATCAGTCTGCGGCGAAGCTTGCCACTAATCCGGTTTTTCATAAACGGTCTAAGCACGTAGACATTAGGTATCACTATATTCGTGAGGCTGTTGACAATGAAGTCATTAAGTTGTCATATATGCCTACAGAGCAGATGACTGCTGATGTGCTCACGAAGGCACTGCCTACTTGTAAGCACCAGCCGTTTGTTCAAGATATGCTGGAAGTCGTCCAAGATTAAGAGGGCGTGTTGGAGATTTCATTGTAGCCTCCTTGCTTTAATCCTGGCCAACTTCGTAGTGTTATGACTTAACTGTCATTGTCACTCTTGTGAATGTCGTATTCTTCATCCTATGTGCTGAATAAACTCTGGGTTATATTTTTACAAATATGTGGTTTAATTATCAAATACATTAACAAGCAAATCTACATAAAGATCGCCACAAACAATTAACTTTTTTCTGTTATTAAATAGTTTAGTGAGGGCTTCCTACATAATTTTCTCAAATATTTCGAAATTGCCATGGCCTTTTTCATTATTCGAAGGTCTGTTTACACAAACAATAATATGGCTATCTAACTCAACAAATAATACCTCTATTTGTTTTTCCTAAATTATTATATCACCACCTACTTCTACCTTTATTATAGCAAATGAAAATGTTTATTTTATCTTCATCTTTAAACGTGTCTGGCCAAGGCTAGGAATGCTTGGACAAAATCTTATAATAAACCGAAACTCCCAGGGGTTCTGGGACGAGCCTGTATTAAAACAAGAGATCATCTCACGAATACATCCAGTTGTTCAGCAGAGCGCGCTTGTCTCCTAGCAGCTAGGGAAAAGGAGTCAGGACACTGGCTGCAGGCTTTCCTCTCGAGGCCATCCTGTGACTCGGCGTGAGGAAGATTAAACTCTATCGCTGGCGTTGTGGTGCCAGGGTGGCGCAACTTGGTCACCACGGCCTCTCCTGTCAGCGCAGCGCTGGCTGGAGGTCCCGTCTCGCCAGCCTGAATGACGTCATTTGCCGGGCTCTTACCAGTTGTGGCGTTCCAGCCACCCTAGAACCAAGTGGCCTGGCACTTGAACAAGGCACGCGGCCAGACGGAATGACGCTCAATCCTTGACAGAACAGGAGGTCGCTGGTTTGGGATGCAACATTTTCTTTTCATTTTTTTATAAATTAATAAATTTTGTATTAGGGACAATCTTACACAAATCGAACTAGGCCCATTCTAAGCTCAACAAAGCTTGAATTATGGGTACTAGACGACAATATATTTAATGGCGATAAATACTTGTGTAATTACACTTGGATGTTTTCTACGTAATTACGTAGAAAACATCCAAGACTAAGACCCAAAAATATTAACAAATTATTCTTAGCTTATCACACAAATATTTGCCCTTATGGGATTTCTAACCCAGACCGTCAGTTTCGCAGGCATGGTCACTACCTGCTAGTCTAAACAGGTCGACAAGCCTCAATACGTTGGCACTCTGCTGGCGCTGCGGCGGCTTCTGCAAAGGGCCTGAAACATATGGACAAAAATATGCCGCCCTAGGCAACGAATACCTATTTATGCCTTTCAGCGTGTAAATCTTCGGGTCCTGTAGTCCTGACGCTCGACGAGTCCTTAAAGAAATCTCTAAGCGACTCGTCGAAGAGTCAGGAGATCGTAGAGCTGGCACCTACTTCGCTCAACGTATCAGTTTTGCGATAAAGCGAGGAAATCGTGCCGGCATATTGAGCACCCTACGGCCTGGCAGCGATCTTAGATAAATTTTCAATTTCGTGTACAACAATTTAGTTTTAGTTAGATTTTAAGCTTTTTGTATAAACTATTATTATACCTTTATGTATTTAATATAAATTTTAACCTATACTTTAGCTAAAATGCAATGAAACATTTCAGATGTCATTTGTTTCTTTTAAACGGAGGGACTCCGCCCCCCAGCAACCAGTCCTTTTTTCACACTCTGATCATGTTCCGAAGAATTAACTTATTTCACAGCACTAGCTTACTGCATAAGACAGGGCTTATTTTCCCGTTATTTGAAAGGACGTATCCGTACCAGCTGTACCTTGTGTAGTTGCGATCTGCCTGACTAGCCTGTCGATACTTCAAATAGTACAATAGTCATGGTTGTTTATCTATCTAAGTATAGTATTTATCTATATAAGTATGTCTTTCGTTGTCTAGTACCCAAGATACAGGGAATCCTAGTTTGGGGCTAGATCAATGTGTGTAAATGGTGTCCAAGTTCAAGGGTGCATTCTGTACTACAATAAGAAACCTCTTAAGATTTTGAAATTGCCTTTTGAGCAATTTAAAAAGCATTTTAAAGCGATTTAGCGAAAAAGGGATATTACAAAGTTCAAGACTACTTAAATGATGGGACTGTATGGGGTTAATCTAGCTCAACACAGTCCTTGCTGTTAATAATTTTGTAATGATATGTTCCTGCTTATTAATTATAATAATTAATATTGTAATATTTGTTAAGCACAAGCAATTTTTAAAAGAGATCTAAAAATTATATAACCTATAAATACCTTGGACACTATTTACACACATTGATCTAGCCCCAAACTAGGATTCCCTGTATCTCGGGTTCTAGACAACGATACACATACTTATATAGATAAATATTATACTTAGATAGATAAACAACCATGACTAGGGTACAAAGATCCGTTCTCATCAAACAAATATGTGCCCCCACCGGGACTCGAACCCGGGACCCTTGGCTTCGTAGGCATTGTCACTGCCGACTCAGCCATTCGGGTCGTCTGTGGCAGATGAAAGTGAAAGTGATCAAAATTGCATGACGATGGTTCTGTGAAGACGTCACCCGGTAGATTACCAAACAGATCTAGCTATGATATGTATGACCTTTTTCTCCGTAGAAGTATATGGCTAAATAAAGTAGGTCTCGCTAAATTACCCAAACACATTAAAACTTATATCACAGCGTAATGATTCGTACTGCAGCGTATTAGTTTGATAGAATGTTTTTTTAAATCGTGCAACTGCATTTTAATAGGTTTCGTAGTTTTGCGTGAATTTGATACAAACATTTTCATGAGTTCTTGTGTCTATCACAATATTGTGTAATATTATGCCTATAACTTATGAATTAACTTTAGATATTAGCTTTCAAAATCATTCGATGGGATTGGAAGATACATTTTTTCAGGCGAGTCATTTTGACGCACAGAATCTGCTATGTAATTTTCATTAGGACTTCACTTATCCAAAGACACAAGGAAAAACGTTAAAATTCGAACGATATACCTTAACGTGTTTCATCTCTTCATAACCAGAAACGCATTGTCTATCTCCTTCCCTACTCACATTGAGATCTCTCCGAAGTCGATGATTAAAATGTATTCCAATTTTAGGGTTCCGTACCCAAAGGGTAAAAAGGGACCCTTTTACTAGAGACTCCGCTGTCCGTCTGTTTGTCTGTCTATCTGTCTGTCACCAGGCTGTATCTCATGAACCGCGATAGTTGGACAGTTGAAATTTTTACAGATTATGTATTTCCGTTGCCAAAATAACAACAAATACTAAAAAACAGAATAAAATTAATATTTAAGGGGGCTCCCATACAAACATTGTTTCAATACCACATACAAACTTATGAATTCACCTGGTTACGTTCATGGAGTGTGAAAGTACTCGCACCAAATACTTTGTAAACAACATTTTGCTATGTAAAATCCAAACTTTCAAAAATCACTCCACACAATTTTCACACAATTCTTTATTGCACAGAACATTACAACAATACAATTATACACGAAATTAAAAGGCAAAAGCGAGCTTATCTCTCAACAGAGATTTCTTCCAGCAAACTTATCTGGATAGGATACATATAAAATGAAAAGGGTAGTCTAGTGACACCCTCCCTACCATTGTCCGGTGGTACGGAACCCTTTGTGCGCGAGTCCGACTCACACTTGGCAGGCTTTTAAAAAAAATGGCATCTGCCACACTCCTACTTGTTGTGAGCACAGATGCGGTTTGATAAAAGCGTATATCATTGTTCGACCAGCGGCGTCGTAGAACAAGGATGAAGTATGCAGAATAGCTGGAGAGGCGATTTCGTACAACATAAACAGGCACATACATTGCTTCTGGCCCCACACCCGCTACCGCGTATCATGGTTACCAGAAACAGCGACGTCACAAACTTAGAACATCGAAGACCCGGGTTTTTTTTGCTCGCCGTCCGGGATTAGAACCTGGGATCTCTCGCATGTGAGCCAGAAGCTTGATTGCTGCGCCATAGAGGTCGTATGGTCGCCAGAAGATGGCAATTGAACCTTACATATAACAGAAATGAAAGTTTCACACATAGAAAAAATCCTTTGGAAACCTTCACATATATATCACTGTAGCGATGGGCTGGCCCCCATCACGCAATTCTGAGAGTTTGATAGCTGATTAAACGTGGTTGCAGCGGTGCCATTTCTACCCAGTATGGACGTGACACTATGTCTTACCTTTACTAGTACTGGCATTCACAGTTTCTTGTCTCACACAATTCATCACGAGATCTCATCTCGGTATCACCCGAGACGGATCGGAATCGATATCGGTTACAGCGATTATGATTTTTATTTTCTTGTAAGAACGAGGTCGCGCGGGAGGCTTTACGATCCTTTATCCGGGAAAAACTGAGACGCCAATAAAAAATAGGATACTTGGATTGTCCAATTAGGAATTTTATGGTTTCAGCGAAACTCCGAATGGTAGGTAACTCCTTACTTATGTACGATCGCAGAGCAGGAAGAATTTCGGTCATTAACCTGTTATTACATGTCTCTGTCGCTCCCGCGTAAATATATTCACGTCATGCCTTGCACAGTGGGCGATGCGTGAGTTTTCAATGAAATTGACTTTACTATCGTGTTGCCGTAAAACGCCATTTTGTATAGCAAAGTCACGTGACTAACGAGCTTGTGACTCACTGGTCACGTGACTTTTCTATACAAAGCTGGAGTTTTACGGCAACGCGATAGTAAACTCAATTTTATTGAAAACTCACATTTCGCCCAAAGGTGCAGTGACTGCTGTCTGAGCGAGAGTGACGTTAATATATTTACGCGGAAGCGACCGAGACAGGTTATAACAGGTTAATGACCGAAATTCTTCCTGCTCCGCGATCGTACTTTACTACTATTGTATGCACCACCAAGCAGTCACTTTCGACACCTGTTAAAAATATTGACAGCTGTTAAAATACGTAAAAGTTGTAAAAACTATTGAAACAAACAAACTATGATAAAACAAAATCAAAAAGAAAATAACATTGAACGAACGTGGATTCGAACCCATAACTTAAAGTTCGCGCGACCGATATCAAACCAATTGCGCCACCATGTGATAAACCGAGAAATCTACGATCATATTTCAATCATGGTAGGTTTGTTACATCTCGGAGGGTGTTAAAACACGTCTCTTGTGTGGGGACCCCCTTTAATACCTATATATAAAATCTCGCGTTGTTAATTATTTGTTGCTCTATCGGCTACAAAAATCCACATTCTGTGAAAATTTAAAATCTCGGTTCATGACATACAGCCCGCTGAGGGACCGATGGACAGACAGACGGACAGCAGAAGCTTAGTACGGAGCCCTTAGAAGACTGCCACAATCTGAGTTTTACGATGGTATCTAAATATCTTTAAAAACAGTTTGGGCTATGTTTAGTTGAAGACGAGATGCTTGTTAAACGTGTTTTAGTCCTTTTTGTCATTCGGCTGATAGTTTTGCGCAAACAATTTCGCTTCCGTATAAAGGGCATCATTTAGAGTTCACATATTTTTTTAGTTAAATCCGAAAGTAGCCGAATCAAAATAGTGTTTTATTTCGATAAAATAATAATTTGTTTCTATGGAACCAAAGCTTTAGGGTCACATTATTTTTGAATGGCCGGCACTTTCAGGTTTAGGTCAATATAAAATATCGTATTAATCCTTTGGTTGCATATTAACGAATACATACAATAACATACTCTTACAAAATATATCATTATTTTTGTTGGGCCTGCACTTTCAAGTTTTGCTCAAAATTAATTATTTCTGTCTTTGAGACTTCGCTGGTTCGTGCGTCTCAAATATATATGGAACCATGACACGCATACTTTCACCCGTAATGATAACAAAACCTCAAGTTCAATACTTGAGTATATGTTCTTTGTTCAAATTGTAATTAATAGAATAGGACGAATAACATTGTACGAAAAGGTCTAGGGATCTTAGTGGAATCTTTATCGCGCTGGAACTTCTAACGAAACAACAAAAGGAGCAATGGAAACACGGCCTAGTTAGTATATAGTATACTTAGCAAAAACAACCTGCACGTTGCTATTTTTCTGGTCAACGATAATACTCCATTTTGTATTAAAGGGTGCCAACCCATCGCCGCGGCTATGGAGATGTGAAGTTAATACTTTAATAGTCAATAGTCAATAGTCAATAGTCAAAGTACTTTATTACTGTAGATATTTACATATACTTAGCAAACGTCATTTTTTGCCTCTTCTCTACATTGGACCACTGTGGGAGAAGAAGGGCGTAGAAACTCCCACAGATTTATTTTTAGATCTCTTTTAAAAATAGGTTGTGCTTAACTAATACAAATATGAAAAATTTAATTGTTATGATTAATAAATAAAGCAGGAATAAATAATTACAAAATTATTAACAGCAAAGTCTGTGTTGAGCCAGATTAACCCCATACAGTCCTGTCATTTAAGTAATCTTGAACATTGTAATATCCCTTTTTCGACAAAGTTGCTTTAACATGCTTTTTAAATTGCTCAAGTGGCAATTTCAAAATCTCCAGAGGTATCTTATTGTAGTAGAGAATGCACTGACCCTTGAAAGAATTGCTAACCTTCGCGAGTCTAAAACGGGGCGCACATAGTCTGTGATTATTTCTTAGGTAAACATTACAGCTATCGCTAAGTTTGGAAAATGTTGTAAGGTTCTTGCGTACATACATTATATTTTCGAAAATAAATTGACTAGCTACTGTTAGTATGTCAATTTCTTTAAAAAGCTCTCTTAAGGAGTCTGTTCGTTTTAAATTATAAATTGCTCGAATAGCTCTTTTCTGTAAAATAAAAATAGTTTGAATATCCGCTGCTTTCCCCCACAACAAGATACCATAGGACATCACACTATGAAAGTAACTAAAATATACTAGCCTAGATGTAGCCACATCCGTGCTTTGTCTGATGTTCCTAACAGCGTAAGCCGCAGAACTTAATTTACCAGCCAATTTATCTATGTGGGGTCCCCACTGCAATTTGCTATCAATGGTTATTCCAAGAAACTTCGTATCATTTACTAATTCTAACGTGCTGTTGTCTAACACTAAACTGGTCTCAACTTGCCTGACATTTGGAAGTGAGAATTTGATACACTTGGTTTTACCAGCGTTTAACAATAAATTATTAACTGTGAACCAATTCAAGGTTAAAGACAATACACCATTAACATCATCAAATTCTCCTTTTTGTCTTTCAATTTTGAAGACCAGTGAAGTATCATCAGCAAACAACACTATGTCAGTTAATTTCTCCACCATGAAAGGCAGATCATTAATATATACCAGGAATAAGAAAGGGCCTAATATGGAACCTTGTGGAACGCCAATTTTAACACCCGATCCATCAGATTTTACGCCGTTAACTTCTGCCTTTTGAATTCTATTGCTTAGGTATGATCTTAGTAGATCCAACGCTTTATTTCTAACTCCGTAATGATTTAATTTAATTAATAGCGTATTATGATCAACACAATCAAACGCCTTCGACAGGTCGCAAAAAACTCCGATAGCATCCTGTGCGGCCTCCCATGCAGAATAAATATGAGATACAAGGGTAATACCTGCATCCGTAGTCGATTTACCCCTAGTGAAACCATATTGTTTAGCGTGGAGTTGTTTTGTACGGTTGAAGTGTGAGAGCATTTGATTGAGTATAATCTTTTCAAATATTTTACTTAGTGTTGGAAGAACAGATATTGGTCTGAAATTTGAAGGATCGCCCTTATCTCCCGATTTGAACAGCGGTATAAGTTTACTGTGTTTCATGAGGTCTGGAAAAGCCCCATCGTCAACACATTTATTGAATATATAAGCTAAGTGTGGGGCTATAACTAGAATTACTGAACCAATGACTTTGACTGATATACCCCACAGGTCTTCCGTATTTTTTAAGTTAAGTAATTTAAACGTTTTGACAATGTCCTGGGGATATACATGATGAAATTTTAAATATACATTACTGACGCTAGTGTTATTTTTTAATAAAGTCTCTGCTTCAAATGGAGATGAATTTAGACGGTCCGTTGTGTGTACGGGTACATTGGTGAAGAATGTTTCAAAAGCTCGAGCAACATCAGCGTTAGATTTAACAACATCATCACCTATCTTTAGGCAGAAATCACTGTCCCTTGGTATAACTTTGCCAGTTTCGCGGTTTATTATTTGCCAAACTGTTTTCATTCTATCATTTGAATTTTGAATTTTTCTATTAATGTGTAAAGTTTTTGCAGTTCTACAAACCAACTTGAAAGTTTTGGAATATTTTTTAACATAGTCATGAAATTTTCGATCAAAGTTATAGGTTTTTTGATCATAAAGGTCATACAAGATAACTCTACTTTTACGAATTCCAAACGTTGCCCAGTCATTAAATTTAGATTTACCGTTGTAGTCACTGACTTTCTTTAATTTGAAAACTTTATTGAATTCTGTCTGAATAATGTTGAAGAAGTCTGAGTAGATTTTGTTTGGGTTCTGTTCATTAAAATCCGGTACTGGCAAATTTATATCTAAGTTTTTCGTATATGTCTCTAGTCTATGGGATGTAATAGGCCTATAAAATGATGGACCAGTCTTATCCTTAATAGTTATTGGGAATGAAACTGTTTGACCACTGTGATCGGAGGGTAAGCAGTTAATTACACTTTTACTTGTGAATGCACAGTCACAAAAAACGTTATCTAAGCAAGTTTGGCTGGTAAGTGTAATTCTAGTCGGCTCTAGAAATACATGACATAAATTAAATGATTTGAACAGAGTTATTAATCGTCGCTTCAGTGTTGTATCTACAAGCAGATCTACATTAAGATCGCCACAAATAATTAACTTTTTTCTGTTATTACAAAGTTTAATGAGGGCTTCCTCCATAATTTTCTCAAATATTTCGAAATTGCCATGGCCTTTTTCATCCCTCGGTGGTCTGTAGACACAAACAATAATATGGCTATCTAACTCAACACAGGATACCTCTATTTGTCTTTCAACAGTAAGTGCAAGAATATCTTTCCGTTGTTTCATCTTTATATTATTTTTCACTAAGATTAAAGAACCACCTCTATCAGCAGTCTTTCTATTAATCATACGGATTGTGCTGTCACTCAGTTGAATCTTTGGCGCTAAAACTTATGACAGGGCATTCGGAACACAGTCTAGTAAACGAGAACTTAGTAAACAAAGCCTTGTGGAGTGCCCTTGGAGGCTTCCGTTAGTATCTGCTGCAAACAGTGGACTCCATCAATCTCGAGAGTTCGCCGCGGACCGTCCGGCCGCTTGTCATAACTCTTCGTTATTTGATTAATTTCGTATTCTTAAGTGAGGAGGTAGGAGATAACAGTAGCAGACATTTGCGAGAGTTATTTGTTGATGTGAATTGTGTCCTCCTCGTCAATCCGACGACAGCGACCTTTGCTATCTTTTTTGTGGGCTCTTATATGGCTGGTGAATCCGAATTTGTCCTTAAATATCCTGTTGCTGGGGTACAGTACAGTTGCCCCCAATCATTATAGGTGTAAGTGTAGGAGGGCTATGGGCGTGTTTTCATTGACTGAGGTTCCACTTCTAGGTCTGCCAGTCGCGTTTTGTACAGCATTCTAGACTCGCTTGAGCATGCCAGTTATCTATATAGGCAATAACAACAATTCGACTTCACGCCTTTTACCATTCTCATCTATTTTATGGATTATATTAATAAGATAAGAGACGAAAAGTTCGAGAGATTTTCCCTGAACTCCGTAATGCTGTAATTTACAAATTAATGTTTCTTGACTAATGCAAGGACCTTGCTCGACCGATTAGGAAACAACAATTTTTACTTTCCTTTTCCTTTATACGATTTTTTAACTATCGTCTGTCCTCCTTAAATTTCAACCACATTAGAAATCGTCTTAATGATCCTGGTTAGTATTAAATAATCTGACCTACTCAGAATCCGATTTAAAAAGAATCCGACTTACAAAACCAACTTTTGAAGAAATCCGGAACGAGTAACACCGAACCCATTTCTGGGCCATGACATTCAATTGTTTGAAATAGTAATAGTTTTTAATTTTTATTTGAATGACTAATCAGGTCCTTAATCAACCTTAAAATCATTCATCGTAGACTTTTATTAGACTATTCTCTGTCTACGTGTTATATCTTATTGAATTAATTTCATTCTTTCAACATTAATTCCTATCAGATTCCGGCAGTTTATTCATTAACTCCCACAACACTATGAACGTCACATTTAAATGGGCGGCCATTTCTGTTATTGAGATGACCAACCCAGCATAGACGCCTTGAGTATATATGTTCAGTACGACCTAGATGATTATGATGATGATGATGTTGATAATGAATAGATCTCAATATATAACGTGGTTCACCCACATAATGTTCGCACGTAGCGGAAAACACGCATGATAAGACAAATGGGCAATGATTGCTGGGCGGATGTTCAGAGCATGGAAAACATAATTCGACACTGCCCAAAATGGCTCTTGAGGAAAAAGGAGATCTTGAAATTGCCATTTGAGCAATTTAAAAAGCATGTTAAAGCGACTTTGTCGAAAAAGGGATATTACAAAGTTCGAGATTACTTAAATGACAGGACTGCATGGGGTTAATCTGGCTCAACACAGACCTTGCTGTTAATAATTTTGTAATTATTTATTCCTGCTTATTAATTATATAAGCACAAGCAATTTTTAAAAGAGATCTAAACATCAAACTGTGGGATTTTTTACGCCCTTCTTTTCCCACAGTGGTCCGATGTAGAGAAGTGGCAAAAAATGACGATTGCTAATTATATGTAAATATCTACAGTAATAAAGACATTTGGAATTTGGAGTTTGGCTAGAGACCTGGATATTGGATATTTAGTCAAGACTCGGCAACTCATCCATTCGAATAAATAAATAAGTCAAAAGAAATGAAGTGCTAAATAACTGCCTTCACCTCTGGGTGGTTGAATTGTATTACCATGGCATGAGGTTAAAAATCGCAATACCTCATTACCAGGTCCAGGTCTTCAGCGGTTAACGTGGGCTCAATACCTCATTACCAGGTCCAGGTCTCCAGCGGTTAACGTGGGCTCATCTGTACCTTTCCCATCCCGTTCAAGAAAAGGTGAGATGCTACGTTTGTTTTGGTTTTTGATTCTTCCTACCTCTCTGATCCAAGACAAGCACAATAGCATTTAAGTTCCCTTTATTGTTTCAGGAAACTGATTTATCATCGAAAACAAGACTCGCCCGGAGCAGTCCCGAGAAGTCCCGACGCCCTTATGAATTAATGGTCAACTCGATACTATTGGGGGACTTTTTAGCGATTACAATTAATAATATGCAATATAATGATTCGACTAAAGAAATGCTGCAGGAAATGAAAGGGTCATGATGCTCAGCCCACTTCGACCCACTGTAGGGCAAAGGGCTCTTCTCCTTAACACCAAACAAAATTGATTATTTTACATGAAGAAGAATAACTGGCTAAAAATGTCCGCAAATCTGTTCCTCTACTCTTCTAAATGAGTGAAGGTGTAACGATATGTGGTGATGTTGTTAAAAGATAAATTATCATGCTACTAATAGTACAAATAGATATGTAGATATGTATATAGATATACATATCTATAGATATAGATATATAGATATATACATATATATATATATATATAGATATATAGATATATATAGATATATAGATATATATATATCTATATATATATTATTTTGTTCAAACCAATTTTCGTTGAAACTGTGTGTTGGCTCAGGGAGTTTTATAAATGAGAGTGGTCTGTTTATATGAAAAAGTTATATTTTATTAAAAGAACAATCAGTTCGCATGTGTTTCAAACACGTTGGTGGTAAGAAGCGGAGAGCGGGTGCCACGCTGTACTCAGCCACAGCTCGACGCAACCGGTGCGCCGCGGGGCGTGGCGGGCCCCCCCGCAGTGACATCAGTAACATAAGCTCCAACATATTCCCGGCCTTGAAACTCTTCGAGTCTTCAATAGGTTTGTTGATGGCATTCGTGGAAGGCCTTATGACACCAGCAAACGACCCCGTCACTGCCGGGGAGAAAGCAGCAGAGTAGAGGGGGTTGCGTCCTGGGTTGCAAGTCGCGTACCGAATCGCATGGCATGCAATAGCAATAGCGAGGGCCCGAAATGTCGGTTTTTTGTAGCCGGTGGGGCGCGTCTCTGCGCTGTTGACAAGCCAAAACCTGCATTTGCGCCCTCGCTATGGCTATTGCCATGCGATTCCGTACGCGACTCGCAGCCCTGTACTTAACCAGCGCCAGGGTCCTCACGTGCAACTCTTGTGTTGACTGAAGTGGACCATTAAAGCGCTGCCCAGAAATATTGCAACAATACTTCCACCCTTGGCCATCTCTCTCTGTAGAAGGCCAATTTTGGCTTCGAGTACATTTGGATATGGAACAGACTTTAGCGAGCGTCCAATCAGATAATAGGAAGGGATTATTGAAGATCGGGACAATGTATGTGAATGGCACCTAAATGATTCAACGACTTGTTAATTCTCGTTGATAAAAGTTGACTGAAGCAATCATTGAAGATAGTGCTTAGTGGAGAGATGACAGCTTCAGAATACCGTTAAAACGGGGGGCACAGAAAAAACTAAACAGAGGTAGTCTAGTCACGAAACGACTGATGGCTACTCTAGGCTTTAATGTTTAATTACATGGCGAGCTCGATTTGAGATGCAAGTGCGCAGAGGTGACCGAGCCACGAACAGACTGAAGGCAGCATGGCCTAATGTTCAAGTATCGTGAGCCACGAACAGACTGAAGGCAGCATGGCCTAATGTCCAAGTGTCGTGAGCCACGAACAGACTGAAGGCAGCATGGCCTGATGTCCAAGTATCGTGAGCCACGAATAGACTGAAGGCAGCATGGCCTGATGTCCAAGTATCGTGTGCCACGAAAAGACTGAAGGCAGCATGCCCTGATGTCCAAGTATCGTGAGCCACGAACAGACTGAAGGCAGCATGGCCTAATGTCCAAGTATCGTGAGCCAAGAACAGACTAAAAGCATCATGGCCTGATGTCCAAGTATCGTGAGCCACGAACAGACTGAAGGCAGCATGGCCTAATGTCCAAGTATCGTGAGCCACGAAAAAACTGAAGGCAGCATGGCATAAAGCCGGGTATCGTGACAAGCTCGATGTGAACTGAAAAGCAGACAAAATGCAAAGGTAGTATGTTATAATTATAAGATAATGCCCTTTCCCCTTTTGGTCAGCGATGATTGATGGCCCGGCACAGGCAACAATACAATGTAATGTTAAAGATAAAATAAAGCGTCTAAAATAAGTAAAATTTTAATGTATTTATTTAAAGTAAGAAATATCATCTATAAAATGAAATACCTGTTTAGTAATATGATAAATTCAACTCTCTGTCTGTAAGTTTTTATTTTGTGATGTTGATAATAAATATTTATTTATATTTAGGTTTTTAGTTTATCTATCTCATGACGAATTGTAAGGAGCGGTGCATTAAGCTAAACCTTCACGTAACTGTTTAACAGTAAATAAATAAACCATCGTCAGATCAACCACAAGTATGGTGATAAAGGTGTCTCTTCATACTCGAGCCAACAATCATAACCATCATCAAAATAATGCTTGGGTAGACGAATGTGACTTATTATAGACTGCAACGCAAGATCGATGCGTTGCAGTCTGTAATAAGTCACATTCGCCTAGAGTAGCCAAGCGTCTAGTGAAGCTTGTAAGCTCTAATTGACATTATAACACCAAAATAAGCGACAACGTAGTTGGGTGGACAATATGAGATAGATGATAGATTTATAAAGAAAAAGGCGTAGAAATACAAAAGTCAGTTGTTTACATTTAGTTCAATAAGATTCATGACTAGGCAAGCACAATAGCATTATAATTGAATAGGTATCTGTTACGGTAATAGATTAATCACCTTATGAAATACCTAGGTATCTATAAGACCGTTCCGGCAGAGCAGCGGGCCGGTTAGACAAACAAAGGGTGGTGATAATGTAATATTCAATGTTATACAGGCAATATATAGTTGCTAGGCGCATTTAAGATGAGAACTAACGTAATATTGAAGACTGATATTGAAAAACGTCTGGACCAAACCGTGGCAAAAATTAAATAATTGAAAATGAGGATAGGAAATATCAGGGATATCTGATTGGAACGAAGTCACCAAATGTCCTTGTCTTATACTTTAGTGACTCCACTTTGAAGGGCATAGGCCACCGTCATCTACGGTTGGTCCAAAGTCCTACGGGCCGTGCGTTTGCGTAACTGACGTCACACTATTGACTCCTCCAAGGATTCCCAAGGAGTTTTATAAATGAGAGTGGACTGTTTAAAGATGAAGAAGTTCTATTTTACTAAAAGAACAATCAGTTCGTATATGTATCGAACACGTTGGTGGTAAGAAGCGGAGTTCGTTGATTTTTCACTCTTTTACTTTAAAAGTTAGATGGGGGGGAGACACATTTTTCCACTTTGGAAGGGTCTGTCTCTTTATCGACTTACTTTGAGGAAAAATGGCTACAGGAACCTCAATGTCATTTTTAAAGACCTATCTATAAACACTCCACACATATAGGTTTGATAAAAATTTTTTTTTTTGGTTTCAGTTCCATGTATGGGCAGCTCCTTTTAATTATTTTAATTTTTGTATAAAAATCGTAAAGCAGTTCACAGTATACATTTACATACCAAATTTAAACTGTGTAGTCTTAATAGCTTCTGCATAAAGTAGCTGTGACATACGGACGGACGGACGGACAGACCGACTTGACGAAACTATAAGGATTCCTTGTTTCTCTACGGAACTCTAAAAATGATGCAGCAAGATCCGGGGACGAGTCTTAAGAAGCCGTAGGAACAATTGGAACATTTGTAAAGAACTGTTCAAATGCGGCTGCGATGCCATCGTTAGAAGTTATTAGTTTATTTTCCATCTTAAGTAAAAAGCTACGGTCTCCTGTTTTGGTTTTACCTGCTTCTCTGTTTATGATATTCCAAAGTGTTTAAGTTTTATTCGACGACGACGAAAATCTTCGTTTTTATGTGTTCGCACTTAGTAGCGTTATGGCAGACGACCCTAAATATTTTTGAATATAATTTTACATGTTGAATAAAAATTGGGTCATGTGTAGATGTTTTTTTTGTCATAAAATGCATAAAGTTTATCCCAACTTTTACGGAACCTTTTGTTGCTCATTCACTAAACTATTCTTTACTATCGCTATTTGCAAGTTTATGTAATTTAAAATCTTTTTTATTGTGTTCAGTTTTAAATTATTTGATTTAAAATAATTTTCAAAGCTATCTGAAAGTTTGTTGAATAAGTCCGTATAGTGATCATTCGCTTTTTGAGTAGGTAAGCAACTTTGTAAATCTTGTTTAATTGTTTAAATTATAATTGCTTCACTGATTTGTAATTAAGGCCCAGTTCTGGTTGTTGAGGTAAGTGTCGCCACATTCGCCCGTTCATCTTCTAGCGGTACTGGGGTAGCGGGCGGCGGGGAACAGCATCGGGCCGCCCGGCGACGTTAAGAATTAGATGCTTTTTTCGAATTTGCAGAAAATCTGAAATAAGCTAATTGATAAACTTTAAGGATTAATAAGGAGATCTAAAAGAGGAAAATTTTGGTATAAAATTTATGAGAAAAATCGGTAATTTATATTAAAATTATTGTATTATCTTTTTAATATAGACTATGTTCAGGAATTTTTACGATGAAGGCAAATTAATCCAATTGTGTAACGACACAGTATTTAAACTAGATTATCTCATTGTGATACAGATATTTTTTCCAGACGGATAAATTTAGTGGAAATAATTTTATATTTTTTTTGCCGAAGCGCTCTTCAACGATTTTGTGTGATCTTGGGCCTTATCCATTTGCCGGGCCTTACTTTATAAAACAACATCCTGTATGACATGTTTTTGTAATGGATTTCGTTAGGAGGTTCCAGAACAATTTATTCTGAGGCAAACTCGATTGAATTGAATACGGGACAGTTATACTCGCATATGTGGGTAAAAGTTTTCCTCTGAGCGCGTGTTTTTGCGCCATTCGGGGAGTTTTTTAAGGGGTTGTAGAGTTTAATAAATATGTGTGTATGTGCTGAACTTTTGGGATGGTTGAGATCGTTATTAATAGGTATCTTTCACACTGACACCGAAATTAAACCTGTCTCAGGTGAATTGATTTACGCAGTCAAAGTTGCATGGATATCGAATTGTCGAGATATCGTCAATTTTAAGATTCATGTGTAACCTATCCAGGAAGAGATGGAGTGATGAGTCGGGTCTATGGGATAAGGACTGGGATAGAGACCGCTCAGGATTTGATAAAACGGAAGAAGGGGAGAGAGTCAAGGTCTCTGCCGTTCAGTTGTACTGGCGGTATGATAGCAGGCGTATTTGCCGACCGGAACACATACACACAGACTTATCCGGGTTGTATGCTATGCTCACGAACTGCAAGCGTGTCTCTCATTGCTGAGATGGATGGGCTGAGTAGAACCATGTCGTCTGCACAGCAGACATGGTTCGTCATGACGCCGTTCATAGATATCCCAACATTGAGCTGGTTCAGTTTGTGTAGACATTCATCCATGTAAACGTTATACAATATAGGTGACATGCTTCCACCTTGTCTTACACCGCACGCCAGCTTAGACGGATCCGATGGGCCCCATTCCAGCAAACGACGTTGCTATGCTGACTGTACCAGTTCCTCAGTACTTTGGTCACGTGACCCGTTACTCCCCGTTCTTGTAGTTTCAGCCAAAGTCGGTCGTGTGCCAGTCTATCGAACGCCTTACTCAAGTCAAGATAACAGGCGCACACAGATGTTTCTCTTGATTTATAGTATCCCGACTTGCTTGAGAGTGTAAGTGGCGGTGCTGGAGGACACGTCCTTCTTAAATCCCATCTGGTTGTGCTGAGGTAAGGCGCGGCTAGCTTATTTTGCACTTTCTCAAGCAGTCTGGTAAATATCGAGGCTAACACAATCGGACGGTAGTTAATGCGACTGGAGATGTTCTTCTGTCTTTTCTTACAGATTGGTGCAATAACCGCATCCGTCATTGCACTGGGCAGGTGAGATGTACGCAGGATGGCTGTGAATAGGTGGCTCTCGGCTACTGTCATGGCCGGGCACGCATTTTGTTTGTGCTCAATTGATATACTGTCCAGTCCTGGAGATTTACCACGCACAGTATTCATCACGATTTTGTGTAATGATGGTGGGCTAACAGTTATCGTTTCGTCATTGCTGTTGTCATCGTGGAGCGAGTTATTAGGTGCAATTCGCCAACTACCAAAATAAGTGCTCTAAAAAAAAACTCTATTGTTCTCCGATAAATTAGGTGCAGGACCCAAGTCCTGCACTCCAGAGGTCCAAACCTCTGCTACATTACCATCTTAACCAAAAAGTAACGAACATTTGCTGTCCAAATAGTTCATTGGTAGATCTTGTAAATTTAATTAGTCGTGGTATCTGTGATGAGTACAGCACTATTGGAATTATGGTGGGAAATCATTCAAACATTAGTCGCAACGATTTGAATAAAAGTGTTGAAACACTTTTGGACTTACATAGTAGGATTTAATGCAAATTTATTCTATGCAATTTTCCAAACACCTGTTATCTGACAGAACAACAAAAAAAATATGTGAATTAATCATTTATTTAATTAACCGTGTCATCATAGCGATGCTCACTCAGGATACGTCGTAACTGTCCAATAAATATTGAAAATTAGTAGCTAAATTGTTAGCATATAATATATGCGCGCAGCTAAAGTTGGTTTAAACAAGTTCAACTTGACATCAGCTGTTTTTTTTGAACAGACTATTCAGAAACCTGCTTATGTAAAGGGTAAGATGACAAGCACCCCTATTGGGAATTCACCGGTTAAATAGACTTTGCATGCGAGGAATTTATACTAAGTAATTAAAATTAGCTCAAAAGACAAAAGAGGAAACCTCTAGCATACAAGAGCCACTAAATATATCAAAGAGTAAGCTCCACTTAAATATTACACATCAAAACATCCAGGGGGCAAAGAGCTATAAAAAAGAATGTATTAGAATAATTAAAAAAAATGTGACATCGATGTTATTTGTATAACATAACACTGGCTAAAGAAAATTATGATCTCTTGTAGCACACTTTTTGTGGCGATTTTAATGTCGATTAGCTTGTAGCTACAACAATGAAACAACGATTAATAACTTTATTCAAATCATTTAATTTATGTCATGTATTCTTTGAGCCGACTAGAATTTCACTTACTAGCCAAACTTGCTTAGATAACGTTTTAAGTGACTGTGCATTCACAACTAAAAATGTAATTCACTGCTTACCTTCTGATCACAGCGGTCAAACAGTTTCATTCCCAATTGCTATTAAGGATAAGACTGATCCATTATTTTATAAGCCTACATCCCATACTAGAGACGTATTCGAAAAACTTAGATATACAATTGCTAGTACCGGATTTTAATGAACAGAACCGAAACATAATCTATTCAGACTTCTTCAACATTACTCAAACAGAATTCAATAAAGTTTTCCACATAAATATAGTCAGTGACTACAACGCTAAATCTAAATGAAATGACTAGGCAAAGTTTGGAATTCGTAAAAGCAGAGTTATCTTGTAAGACCTTTTCGAACAAAACTTATAACTTTGGTAGAAAAATTCATGACTACGTTGAAAAATATTCCAAAACTTTCAAGTGGGTTGGTAGGTCTGCAAAAACTTTACGCGTTAATAGAAAAATACAAAATTTTAATAATATAATGAAAACAGTTCGGCAAATAATAAACCATGAAACTGGCAAAGTTATACCAAGGGACAATGATTTCTGCCTAAAGATAGCTGATGATATTGTTAAATCCAACGCTGAGGTCACTCGAGACATCCTTCACTATTCTACTCACAACAGCGCATCTAAATTTATCTCCATATGATGCAGAGACATTATTAGAAGACAACACTAGGGTCAGTAATGTAGATTTAAAATTTCATCATGTATATCCACAGGACGTTGTCACAACGTTTAGATTACTTAAATTAAAAATACTGAAGACCTGTAGGGCAAAACAATCAAAGTCATTCGTACAGTAATACTAGTAATAGCCTCACACTTAGCTTATATTGTCATTAAATGTGTTGACGATGGAATTTTCCCAGACCTGAAACATAGTAAATTGATACCTCTTTTCATTCAGGAGACAAGGATGATCCTTCAAATTTCAGAACAATATCTGTACTTCCAGCACTAAGTAAAAAAAATAAAAAGATTATACGCCATATATTGCTCTCACACTTTAACCGTACAAAACAACTACACGCCAAACAATATGGTTTCACTAGGGGTAAATTGACTACGGAAGCAGGTTTCACCCTTATAATTCATATTTTATGGGAGGCTGCAAAGGATGCTATCGGAGTTTTTTACGATCTGTCGAATGTATTTGAATGTGTTGATGATGATTGGTTACTAATGAAGTTAAATCATTACGGAGTTAGAAATATAGCGTTGGATCTTCTAAGATCATACTAAAACAATATAATTCAAAAGGCAGAATCTGATGGATCGGGTTTAAAAATTTTTGTTCCACAAAGTTCCATATCGGACCCTTTATTGCCAATCAGTTAACGATTTGCCTTGAATGGTGTAGAAATTTACTGATATAGTGTTGTTTGCTGATGACACTTCACTGGTCTTCAAAATTAAAAGACAAAAATAATATTTTGATGATGTTAATGGTGTGTTAATGTTAACGGTAATGGTCTTTAATCTTGAATTGGTTCACAGTTAATAATTTATCGTCAAACGTGGGTAAAACCAAGTGTATAAAATTCTCAGTTCCAAATGTCGGGCAAGTTGTGATCAGTTTAATGTTAGACAGCAACACTTTAGAATTAGTAAATGATACGAAGTTTCTTGGAATAACCATTGATAGCAAATTGTAGTGGGGACCCCATATAGATAAATTAGCTGGTAACTTAAGTTCTGCGGCTTACGCCGTTAGGAACATCAGACATAACATGGATGTGGCTACATCTGGCCTAGTATATTTTAAGTCCTATGGTATCTTGTTGTGGGGGAAAGCAGCGGATATTCAAGCCAATTTTATTTTACAGAAAAGAGCTATTCGAGCAATTTATAATTTAAAATGAACAGACTCCTTAAGATAGCTTTTTTAAAGAAATTGACATACTAACTGTAGCTAGTCAAATTATTTTCTTAAATATAATGTATGTAAGCAAGAACCTTACAACATTTTCTAAACGTAGCGATAGTTGTTATGTTAACCTAAGAAATAATCACAGACTAGTTGCGCTCTCGGGATTCTCGAGGATCTGTACTTCTCGGGGATCTGTACCCTCGGGAAAGCGTCCCCAGGTGGCGGATAGATGAACGCCCGCCGCTCCAAGGGCAAGCCGCTTGGACTTACTCCAAGGTCTGGGTTTTCCGAGGAGTTGGAGGGTAGGAGATATACATCTCCGGCGGACCACTCAGATCACCTCAGTCAGGTCACTTGGACTTACTTCCAAGGTCGGGGCTGGCTGAGGACAGCTTCGTTGGGCAGGACGGCGCGTAGGGGATGGCGCCATATGAACACAAACAGTGTCAACAGCGGCTCCTGCAGCCTCATCAGCCCGGGTTACAGCCATAACCGTGAAGGTTCCCATAGTTAAAAAAATGGTAAATTGTACTATGAATGTTAACGTACCCCAGGAGGGTACTGGCTGTAAAGCCGGAGAATCCCTCCCCGGGCTTGTCCGGGGCAGCCCTTCGTTATCTGGGATAGGCAACAGTTAATTTTGCTCTGACAATGGCCAAGGCGGTGACAGGTTTCGCCACTCGTCACGCCGAACCTCCCGGAAGGGCGAAAAGTGGGCTTTGGACACTCGCTTTGCTACGTGGACTGTGCGTGGGGCGATGGATGAGAATATTGTTGAAGTGTGTGATGTGATGGATAAAAAGTGAGTTGATTTGTGTTGTGTGAATGAGAATAAAAGAAAAAGGTCAGGAACAACTACCCATAGCTCTTTTGCAGCCTACTGGTCTGTGCCGATGTATGATGTAAGGGGGTAGGGATTGTCCTCTACCAACGTATGGCACAGTGTATTAGTGAGTGTGAATGTGAAGACCAAAGAGTCCTCTGAGTCAGACTCAGGGTAGGGTTTATACAACTATTTGTAGTAGGTGTGTACGCCCCAGATATGGGTCTGACGCAGAGGGTTGGTGAGGAGTATTGAGAAAATCTGCGAGAGGTAATATTGAAGTGCGATGCAAACGAGCGGATCATAATGCTAAGGAATTTTATTGCATAGGTAGAAGTGAAGCAAGATGGTTATGATCAAGTGCTGGGTAAGTTTGGTGACGAAAGGGTGAACGAGAACGGCTTAGGTCGTCTCGAAGTGTGTTTGGAAAATAATCTTTGTGTGACGAACACTTTGTTTTGTTATAAAAAGATTCACATTAAGTAAGGAGCATGATTTATTTTTCAATTGTTGATGAAATACTGAAAACAACGTTGTCGACACGAGTATGGCGGGGCGCTAACCTAGGTTCGGATTATTTTCTGGTGATAAGCCAGATAAATGGTCTGTTCAAACGATGGCGACATCACCCTCAAATGCCGACAACTGAGTTGGAACCTATAAAAGTAGAGAATTTACGTGAATAGTGTGTGAAAGTAGAATATAAGAAGAGACTGGCTGAACACTTTGAGAATATTAATTTGAAAGGAGAGTGTGACCTTGACATGGAACAGATTTGGTCAATATTTAAAAATGGAGTGATAGAGTATACAATAGAGGTATCTGGTGTGACCAAAAGAAAGAAAGCAAAAGACTAAAACAAGCTATATGGTGGGATAATAAAAAAGGCATGGTTGAACTTGTTAGCTGCAAAAGCTAACATGAGAGTAAATAATGATAGAACAAATGAAGAAGATGTGGATAGAGCGATTGAGATGTACAGAGTCTTGAAAAGACTTGTGAAAGAATGTATGACAAGAAAGAAAGAACAGATAAATGAACGATGTGATTAAAGGTTTTCTGACATCTTCCGGGCCAACATCAAGATGATTTGGAAATTGGTGAAGGATGCCCGAGGAAAGTCAGAAAAAAATAATTTGAATGAAATTAGAGTGAATATGGTGATGTTTTGAATGAGGAAACAAAGGTTCTGGATCAATAAAAGGAATATTTTGAAAGTATTTTCGAACGTGATCAGACTGGATGTATATATACAAGGACAGCCTCCTCACCCCTAGTACATGCCGTACCCACAGCTGTTGCTGAGGATACGACATAGACTGAAGTTGAGTATGAAAGTGATAATATAAGCATGACAGAAATAGTATGAGCGATGAAAAGTATAAGAACAGGTAAAGCGGCAGGGGATGATAGAGTATCGCTAGAGATGCTGAGGGTAGGAGATGGCGTCGTGGCTAGTCAGCTGTAGACTTTTTAATACGCATGCGCCAGGTTCTGCTTTACCATCCCTTCTCGTAGTCACATTACTCCTTACCTCAACAAGGCCAATATGCTCAATATCAATGGTAGGCTGCAACTACATCTTGCCTCCCTCTTATTTGGTGTGATAAGGCAACAAACACCAGAGTATTTATTTGAAAAGCTTAAATGGCGGGTATCTCGTCACTACATCAACAGGACTACAACCAGCATTTTAACAATCGCTCGACATCGAACAGCTGCTTTTCGGGGCAGTTTCAGGTATCTGGCGACGAAGTGTTGGAAGAACCTGCCACCACCAATCCGAGTTCACAATTCTATTGCCAGTTTCAAACTTGCATGTAGAAAACACCTTCTGCACCTGCAGAAGTCAGATGTCTGATACTGCCCCAGTGAATCCCCGCGTTTGCTAGTTATTTTATCTTAAAGCTAAGTCTTTTTAATGTACTCATGTGAATCGGTTAAGTCACTGAACAATCTATAGTATACAATATTTAATATCCCTTATACCCTCAACTATTTATGCAATTAGTGTTTATTAATGTATTTTTATATTTCTGATGTCAATTCGTCTCCTACTTAGCTTATCCATCGACTAAATTTTCCTATAGTTTATTTATTTTCATATCAATTATATATGCAGTTTTAATAAAAAGTAGTTTATTAACACCCACCCTTTATCTTCTCCTCCTTGATAAGGTGCCGACAGAATACCAGCGTTGCAGGACCTCTTGCAGGTTCTGTGGCACACGCTGAGTCGGAACCTATTCGCCGCCTAGGCACACACTTCACGACGTTACTGTCTACTCGTCGCAACAAAATTGTATTTTGCTTTTATTTATTTCTTGTTGTCTTGTGTATGTACTATACATATAAGTTACTGTGTGGTATGTACTTTTACTTTTGTGACGCGTGTGTATATTATTGTCTGCGATATTAGTTGTAATTACTTTCTCCTTCAATTGTATGTTTCACTTTTTTTCTTGTCCTCTCATAATTATCGTGTATTTTATGTTGTGTGTGTTATGGCGTAGTCCGAATAAATTGATATTCTTTCTTTCTTTCTTTCTTTCTAATATATGCTGGGTGATCGTTCGGGTACCAGGAGACTAGTGCAAGGCTGTAATCTTCCCGCTATATAACGGGAAGGGTTCACAGCAGGATTGTAAAAGCTACCGCGGCATTAGTCTTCTCAGAATCGTCAGTAAATTGTATGCAAAAATATTGATCGAACGAGTGATGAATAAAACAGAGGAAAATATTTGAGATGTGCAAGGGGTATTCAGAAGAGGAATGCGATGACGTACCAGATGTTTGCTCTACGGTGCATAACAGAGACGCATCTGGCTTTGAGATAAAAAGTTTTCTGTGCTTTCGTAGACTTAGAAAAGGCATATGATAAAGTGGTGAGGAATGATTTGTGGGAAACTCTATCCGTATATGGAGTGGACAGCCAAATGATTCGGGCACTGAAGTCCTTGTATGACAATGCCCGTGCATGCGTCAGGATAAACGGTGCTTACACGGAATGGTTTAACATCGAACGTGTTGTGAGACATGGCTGTGTAGCATCGCCATGGCTGTTCAATCTGTTCATGGATAGTTGATTGAATGTTTGCCAGAGGCAATTATAAGGAGAGCGACATTTTCGGGAGTAAAGTAAAAGGCTTGAGATGCGCGCAAATACTAGACTAATTTATTATAGTTAATACTAAGCTTATATACAACATACTACAAAACTACATGATGAATATAAATATACCTTCTCTGTGACGGTCGTCAACATATCTTAACATAACGTGGAAATATGACTAACATAGTCCATCGGCACAGATACTCCCCCCTTTAGGGAAAAAAAAAATGAATATACTTATAACAATGAACATCACAAAATAAACTGGCCGCACACTAAAAGAAAAGAAAAACACTAGGAAAATGGGGCTTCGCGGTTAGTAAACTAACCTAACCTATAACTGGAAAAGATCCGCAGGATAGTCGTCTGATGCTACAGCCGCCCATGTTTTTCAGGAATCGATGAGTCAATTTACATCGCACGTCGTTGAAGTTGTAATCACTGTTTGTTTATAATTTCGACCGTACCTACACAAGGATGATTGTGCTGAATCAGCGTCAGCATTAAATCTGTAACCTTGGCTGTAGGCAGTCAATGATCTCGTTCGTCATATGTACGTGCGTGCTCTTCACTCTTGAGTGAATATTAAGTTGTCGATTGATGAAATTTGTGTGCCTAAAAACCTTGGGATTTGGCAACATAGGGCACATCTTGTACACCAATCGTTTATTTATATATATATAAATATATATATATATATATATCTCTTTAGTGATTTGATTATTCTTCATGCGATGTTCTTCCTGGATGATTTCAATATTCTTCTGGGGGCTGGAACGGCCTCCTATGTCTTAAACTTGAAAAGCTGCTTGCTGTGAATGAATTTGCCGACGCGTTCGTTTCTGCTGGTGCGAGCTCCATTTTGATAAATCAGCAGCGGCTGACTATCAGTTCATTATTCTTGCGGTATCTTGAGTTCGATGCGGGAAATCTTCAGTTGAAATTATTTGGCTTCTGGTCGGTTTTCAAATTTGGTCCGGTCATGGCTTGCTTGATGTCGTCTTGGTTTGGGGGGTTTGTCCAAACCGAAGTCGGGGCTCAGTGATCTTGGACGAAGTGCTTCTTGCTTGCACTTCTAAGGCGGCAGCACACGGAGTTTTCTTCGCGGCTGGGTCCATGCTACTATTACCGAAGGTTGCTGATGTTCAGAAGTCGGGGTCACCACTTTGCCAGAGGCAATTATAAGGAGAGCGACATCTTCGGGAGTAAAGTAAAAGGCTTGAGATGCGCGCAAATACTAGACTAATTTATATAGTTAATACTAAGCTTACATACAACTTACTACAAGACTACGTGATGAATATAAATATGCCTTATCTGTGACGGTCGTTAACTTATCTTAACATTACGTGGAAATATGACTAACATAGTCGACTGGCACAGAATGTTTTGAAAGAGCGTGATTGTGGGATGAAAATGGGAGAGTTACTTATCAAGTGCCTCTTATACTGATCAAGCTATTCTTGCGTCGTTTGTGGATAAGCTGCAGGAGATGGTAGCTCTCATGAAGGAATCATTTAAGAGGAAGGGAATGAAAGTGAACGTCACTAAAACGAAGGTCATGGTTTTAGAAAAGTATGAACAAGTAACTGAATGCGTGATTATGATTGATGATGAACAAGTGGGCTAAGTGAATGAGTTTATATACATGGGTAGTATGTTTACAAGAGATGGGAAATGTGAGGGTGATATTGAAAAGACAGTGAGTGCGGGCAATAAAATCAATGGGGAACTGCACTCCTTGATGAGTAACCAAACGGTGTCCCTAAAGGCACGTTTGGCGATTCATAATTGAGTGTTGTGTCCAGCTTAGATGAGCTTAGGGTATGACAGAAGAAGCATGGAAGCAGTATCAACGCATAGAAATTAGGTCTTTCAGGAGAATGTCTGGAGTAACATTGAAAGATAGATGGAAGAATGAAGTTATAAGGGAACGCTGTGGATTGAAAGAAGATATAGTGATAAGGATAGATAAAGGCCAGCTTAAATGGTTTGGTCACGTTGAAAGGGTGAATTAAAGGAGATTGATGAAACAGACTTATACAGCGGGTGTGAAAGGAGTCGCCAGATGGGGACGCCTAAGAAGGTCCTACAAAGACCAAATCGGCGATTTGTTAGTGAAGGGGCAAATACGGAGTACCCGTAACCGGCGAGCTTGCATGAAGAGACTTATGGATGTTGAAGCGAGAGATATATGCCAAAAAGTAGCGGGTCTTAAGTCTCTGACTTCTCCTCTTCCGGGAAATAGGCGTGAGTATATGCATGTACGTACTAGTTGCGTCTCGGTTCAGACTCGCGAAGTTTTGTAATTATTTATTCCTGCTTATTAATTATAATAACTAATATTGTAATATTTGTACTAGTTAAACACAAGCAATTTTAAACTGATGTGACCTGACTTTCTCGCATAAGTAAATTATCTTAAGATAATTTCATCTGGACTCGCTTACTGTTTCGTGGAATATTATATAGAATAAAGTGATGATTTAAATTGATACAATTTAGACTTTCGGTCTTGTCATACAGGCCGTGCCAATTTCTTTTGAATCTCAGCGAGATGTTACCTGGCTTTCTCGCATTAAGGTAGGGTGAAAGAGAAAGAGATAACAGTTCGCTCAAAGCCCAAGAATCTTGCGAACTGTACCTGAGTCGAAGAGTATTCACATGCATTAACCCCCAGTTAACTTTTATCTGCATCCGCCTACAGAGAAGGCGTTCGGTTCCCTATTCCGAAGCCACCGTAATCATACGTGATTCGTGTCGACAAGGCAGATGGCGAGCGGCGCGGCCGACATATCGGAATTCTATTAAAAGTTCGGCAATTTCTTAACTCGATGCCTCTAGTAGTTTCGGGTTGTCCGCATGTTTGGTAATTGGAGGTGGCTCTACATGGGGACGGGATGGTCTATAAATACAGCACAGATATATGTTGAAGATAAAGATATATAAAAAACGACAGATTATAAACTAACGTTTTTTCTCTCGTTAATTTACAAACTATCGTTAAATTGTAAACTGTACCGTTCTTCTTACGATATGACGCATTAGTTTATAATAAAACCGTTAAATTGTGAACTGGTTTAAACTTGAATTGCAAACGAAATACCAGGGCTAATACTGCGGTAGCTTAGGTGAAGTGCGAAGTGAAGCCCCCGAATAGTCCTCGTGATAGGTTGACATGTAAGAACAAAATAAACGTAAATTCTAAAACCTGTCGGTCTGGTTTACAATTTGTCGATAGTTTACAAGCTAACGCGTTAGTTTATAAACTAACGGTTTTAACAATCTTACGGTGACATATACATATTGCCTCTAAAGAACATGCTAAACGAAGGGAAAGTTCCATCTACCTATATTGTAGATAGAACACTTTGCTGAAAGTAGACTTTTGTTTTAGTTTAAAACAAAATTTAGATGTTCTATGATAGAATTTAATAACAAAAATACATAAATTGTTTTATTTTTTCCTAAAATCTGACGCCCCGAATGGCCGAGTCGGCAGTGACGCTGCCTACGAAACCAAGGGTCCCGGGTTCGAGTCCCGGTGGGGGCAAATATTTGTTTGATGAGAACGGATGTTTGTACTCTAGTCATGGTTGTTTATCTATCTACGTATAATATTTATCTATATAAGTATGTGAATCGTTGCCTAGTACCCAAGATACAGGGAATCCTAGTTTGGGGCTAGGTCAATGTGTGTAAATGGTGTCCAAGGTATTATTATTTATTATTTATTACCTCTGTGGCACAGCGGTTGTGGCTCTGCCTTTCATGCGAGAGGCCTCGGGTTCGATCCCCGGCTGGGGGTGGAAAAAAATAAAACCCCAGGTCTTGGATGTTTATATGTGCGTGACTTCGCTGTTTCTGATCCCCACGACACAGGGTATCCTAGTGTGGGGCCAGAAGCAATGTGTGTGCCTGTATGTAAATGTTATGACATGTTATGTTATATTTTGTATTAACTAATTTTATTGCTGAATTACCTTCAAAATGTGGAAATTCGGTATCCGTTAACTCTCCTTGCAAAACTTTTCGACAAAATGGCGGAGGTTGTATTAACAATTTTAATGTGGTTTGGCGATACGATGTTTTAGTGTGAGTCGAGCGCATTGTTTGCGCTCTCTTTTCTTTATTATTTGGATAGTAACCGGAGATCCCACATGATGTCTCTCCTTTCAACTCCTCGGTATAACACTGCCGCTTACAAACACTCTTTTCCACACACGACTGTGGAACGCACTTCCCTGCGCTATTAGAGATAGTCCCTCAATTTTCACTTTTAAGAAAAGATTGAAAGAGCATTTCCTTTCTCTTTCGTTATTAGTACTTTTATATATGTACATATAAGTAGTATATGCTTGATATATGGTTTTGTGCCTTTTGAATTTTATTTAGAATATATGTCGCAGTCAGTTGGTTAAATCAGACACTTAAATAACACTCTAGACTGTTAATTAAATACCGACGTTTAACCAAGTCACTAAAATTCCGTCAGACAAGTGAGTGAACGAAACGTTCAACGAGTTGTCTAAACGTTCCTAGGCAACAAGACATATACAATATAAATATTTTTTTATGTGTACTTATGTTTATGTTTTAAGTATTTTTTGTTGTTCTTACATGTTCAACCTAACAAGAATGATAAAGGGGGCTTCACTTCGCTCACCCCCTTTACCCTTCACCTAAGCTACCGCAATGTTTTGCCCTGATATAAGCATTGCAAATCAGCTGTTGTCGTGACGCCATCTTGTTTTCCAACACGCCGGCTTTCGGTAAGACAGATTGTTAAACGTTTTCGACGATGCTTTATTTAAATCAAAATGCTAGTGACTTGGTTAAGCGTCGATATTAATTAACGATCTAGAGAGTTAGTTAAGTGTCTGACTTAACCAACCAACTGCGACATATACATGTTTGTGTACAGTTTTATTGCGCACTAGGACTCTCCTGTTGCACAACTTTTCCTGTCCTGCCTAGGTTTGCTGGTAGAAATCTCTCTTTAGAGATAAGCTCGCCTTTGCCCATATAATGTTTTGTTAACTTACTATTAAGATTTCTGTGTAATAAAGAATAAGAATGAATGAATGGAAGTAATTAACGCTGCCACTTTTGTTTACTTTCGCATTCCTTTTAAACACATGTTTTCGTATCACCTTAAGGATTAATATGGACAGTGCCAATACGATATTTAAAATGCTCTGTCTCCCAAGACACAGGTTACCCTAATTTGGCAGAAAGGGAAACCCTTCTGCTAAGGACTTGTTTTTTGAAATAATCATATTTTTACATTACTTTACTCACTTCAATTGAACAACAATTTATGGCAAAAATCTTGCTTATATAAGCAAGTCGTCAGATGAGATGAAGTGAGTTTGTGAATCGGGTAAAGGCGACTGAATTTGTCACCATGTAGCTTTAAAACTGTAAATAAATTTTGTACTCCGCAGCATTCCGAAGGCGTCAAAGCAAACTGGCGAACTAAACTCACAGCTTGAAATTCAACACATGTCACAGTAGTATTGTCAAAACTGTTAGTTTAGAAACTAACACGTTAGTTTGTAAACTATCGACAAATTATAAACCAGACTGACAGGCTTTAGAATTTACGTTTCTTTTGTTCTTATATGTCAACCTAACACGAAGACTATTCGGGGGCTTCGCTGCGCTGCCCCCTCTAGTCTTCACCTAAGCTACCGCAGTGTTTGCCCTGGTATTTCGTTTGCAATTTAAGTTTAAACCAGTTCAAAATTTAACAGTTTTATTATATAATCTAACGCGTCATATCGTAAGCAGTACGGTACAGTTTACAATTTATCGATAGTTTGTAAGCTAACGTGAAAAAAAACGTTTGATTATAAACTATCGGTTTTGACAGTGTTACGATTACAAATATGAAAGGAAGACGAATGTATACGAAAATGGCAGCGTTACTTACTTCCACATAAGAAAGAAAAGAGAAAGCAAACAATGCGATCGACACAAACTTAAATAACGCAGCGCCAAACCACAAAAATACTTTTTAAAAATAAACTACGCTATTTTGTCAAAAATATTTTCAAGGAGAGTTTTTGAATACATAATATCCACATTTTGAATGCCATTCCCAAATAAAGTTAGTCAGGATTTCAGAATCACAGGAAAAAATAAAACTTTTCATTATTAAATGCCATCGAGAAAATTACATCCAATCGCGTTTTGTCTTCAGCTAAGTCTATTAATCTTTGTCTTCAGTGAGAATCTTAATCAAATACGCAATATACACACGTTAACCCAAAAATGAATTCTGTAGATGACTTTATATTGGAGTAAATTAGATTCTAAAAAACCTTATTTTTATTGGTATCGCCTTAAGTTTCCTTAGGTTCTATTATCAAACATTTTTATATTGACGACCCGAATGGCCGAGTCGGCAGTGACCCTGCCTACGAAGCCAAGGGTCGAGTCCCGGTGGGGGCAAATATTTGTTTGATGAGAACGGGTGTTTGTACCCTAGTCATGGTTGTTTATCTATCTAAGTATTATATTTATCTATATAAGCATGCGTATCGTTGTCAAGTACCCAAGATACAGGGAATCCTATTTTGGGGCTATATCAATGTATGTGTGTAAATAGTGTCCAAGGTATTATTATCAATTGTTTTATTATTAATTAGTTTGATGCTAATAAGTTAAGAAGCGTCCATGGCCTAGCGGTATTCGCACGGCGGAAATCGATCGCGCGGGTAGCAACATCTGGCTGTGTCGTATACTGGATGGGAGTCCGTTTCTATGTGGCATTTGTTTCGGTCGCTTCCGGGTTTCGGATGACACTCTAAGCTGTAGGTCCCGGCTACAGTCGCTACTAGGTGGTTGTAGTCGTAAAGCTGGTCAGAGGCCCTAATAGGTTAGCTTGAAAACATCGGTTTGGCAACTAGCCCGACACCCCTCCATCAACCCGCACTGACCCGGCGTGGTGGAGTATGGCTCAATCTTACTCGTATCCGGGAAAACGTTCGTGCCCCTCGGTGCGGTCATTAATGGGGTATATTATAAGTTAAGTAGTAGCCGAGACCTGCATCGCTTGGTGCAGCACTATTGAAATATTGCAAATCACAGGTGGCGTTAGGAGGTCAAATATGAACCAGCGCCATCTCTGAATTGCGAAAGGTTTCTACTGCTATTGTGCGTGTAATGGAACCATGTGGCAGTAAGTAAGTAATACTTAGTTTAGTAAGATATGGTTTAGTTCAGTGTTTAGTGTTGACGCCTGTGGAATGGGCCTTACTATGTCGCGTGTTAACTAAATTACGACATGCTTTTATACACCCGACTGATATTTTGCTCTATATCGCTTGTTTAAATTGCGAGGATAAAATTTACGGGTAGTTCATAAAATTCCAGGGAGAGAGCACTTTCATTATTAAACTAACTCTTTATAAGGGCGCTTTTTATTAAAATCTCGTACCTCCTAAAAAGCCTTTTCTCACGAGCTTTAATCACCATAGTCTTATGTTCCATGGTCTAATGGGTTTGGCGCTTGTTTCTCACAAAGGAGATGTAGGTTCGAATCCTGACCATGTGCCAATGAGATAATGAATTTATCTTAAGTACATTATCGGACGTTCAGTGTTTGGGATGGCACGTTGAGTTGTAGGTCGCGCGTAATGGTCGTAAAACCCCTCCACCAACCCGCACTGAGCCAGCTTGGTTGAGAATGGCTTAATCTTTCTCGTATCCGGGTAAAGGCCTGTGCCCCTCGGCGGGGACATCGATGGGCTACATTTTAAATCACCATAGTAAAGCCTGACTGTGGAAACGTATCAACACCCCTATAAATACAACCTCTGTGGTGCTGCGCTTGTAGCTGTGCCTACAATGAGAGAGGTCCCGGGTTCGATCAAAAAAACCCAGGTCTTGGATGGACACAGGGTATCTTAGTGTGGGGTCCGAAGCAATGTATATGCCTGTCTATAAATGTTTATGTTTATGTTAGAATAAAGAATAAACAAGATGGCGCCACTTCTAATTAGAAGCGTAGGCTCTAGGCAGGGTGTCAAGGCTTTGTCACGTTGGTATTATTGTTTTGCTTTTTTATCAATGGGGTTTTTATATATGTTGGTAGTCAGTGCGTCGGATAGTCGGCACCATACTGTCAATGAGACATTACTCTTTTGCCGGTAAAGAGTGAGTATTGCACATTGTTTTGTACAAACGGAAAGTAGACCAATTTGTACTTCTCAACAGATTCTCTGAAAATGATAGATCCCATAATAGCTGCAGCGATGGGCTAGCCCCCTGACACGCAATATGAAACATTTCATAACTGGATAAACGTGCGCACAACTGGGCCTCTGCTACCCCATATGGGAAATGGCGTGACGCTTTGTAGGTATTATATGTATGTTATATCACAAGTATTTCCTCAAACAATACTTTACATCTCTTGCGGTGGTACAGACACAAGCCTTTTATACTAAAATTCTTTTTAAATACCTACGCAAATACCTACAAGCTTGAAAAGCTTCGGCCCTGATGAGCTTCGAGATTTCGCGCGAGACTTCTGTCATTTTCCCGCCGAAAACAAATGCTTTCGGAACTAATTTTCTAAGCAGTTTATTCAGCCTTCTTCTTCAGTCATTTTAATATTGAGGCAGGAACGAACTGGCTTTTTATGTGGCTCTAATTTTATGATACAGGAAGCTATTTAATTAAAAGATAACATTTTGGAGAATGATAGCACCCATATTTATGATAAGATGCGGTACATAACCTCACTATGACCACGGAAATTTTTGAAGCATCGCGATTTTGAACGTCGTCGTGCCATACTATAAACTTCAAAACCTATAACGGGAAAATGGCGACATATGACGGCCGTGGTCGTTGAGAACAATTAATTATGTAGATTCGATACATTTTTCGATATCGTCATCGTTTGTTAATTTATTATTTTCTTTTTATTCATTTATTTATTTAAGTCGCCAACAGAGTATACATTTATACTTAAACTAACCTATGACACTATTGTTACAATTTAATACTCAACGGCATGCAATAAAATAAAAATAAAAAATTGTAAAAACTTACAAAATTAAAACATTTTCGATTGCAACTAAATTATTAAATTATTAAGTACTTAAACAAATGATATCATTAGTTTGTCATACTTACCTGTATCTTTACTGGAGTAGTTAGTTTATATTCTTTGTTTCAGTAGTTGAATTCTGTATCTGTCTGTGGCAAGCATCGGATATTCAAACTATTTTTATTTTACAGTAAAGAGCAATTCGAGCAATTTTAAAAGAAATTGTCATACTAACTGTAGCTAGTCAATTTATTTTCTAAAATATAATGTATGTTTCATGAATCTTTTGCTCAATAAATTTCTTATCGTGTAAAAAAAAAAAAAAAAAAAATGTTTGCAAGAACCTTACAACATTTTCCAAACTTAGCGATAGCTGTAATGTTAACCTAAGAAATAATCACAGACTATGGGCGCCCCGGTTTAGACTCAATTATTTCAAGTGCATTCTCTATTACAACAAGATACCTCCAAAGATCTTGAAATTGCCATTTGAGCAATTTAAAAAGCATGTTAAAGCGACTTTGTCGAAAAAGGTATATTACAATGTTCAAGATAACTTAAATGATGGGACTATATGGGGTTAATCTATCGCAACACAGACCTTGTTTTTTTTTAATAGTTTTGTAATAATTTATTCCTGCTTATTAATTATAATAATTAATATTGTAATATTTGTATCCGTAAGCACAACCAATTTTTAAACCAGATCTTATAATCAAATTATGGGCATTTCTACGCCCTTCTCCTCCCACAATGTAGAGAAGAGGCAAAAAATACATTTGCTAAGTATATGTAAATATCTACAGTAATAAAGAACTTTTCCTTTGACTTTGACTTTATCTCTGGTCATATCCCAATACCTTTCAAATTAATATAACAATCGCTTTAAATAACAGCTCCTGTGATACCACGTGATCGTAATGTGTGAAGCTGTTATTGATACTTGGGATACGTCGTCAAGACCTCGTCGTGCATATGTTATTACAAGGGAGTTGGAGTGTCCTATAGCTAGAAGTAAATTCCTATCCTGAATTATTTATCCGTTCGTGCGGCTCAAATGTGGAACCACTTGCCAGCTTCCATAAGGGATAGTGAATACCCAAACACTTTCAGAGCAAGATTGAAAGAACACTTCCTTTCTCAAGTATAATATGTATTTATATATAAGCAGGTAATTTTTTATGTAGTTTATTGTTTTGATTACAGTGTATGTTATATAATGTATGTATGTAACTATTGCAATGCTCGCTTTATTTATCTACACAAACATCCTCACTGCGTTGGCTGGAAGAGATTTCTTTTAGAAATGAGACTGCCTTTGTATATCAGTTTTTTTACATTTTCACCTGTCGTGCAAATATTGAGTGCAATAAGGGTTTAATAATAATACGTGCTAATAATATGGACACGCCCAGCATTCCGAAATCACGTGGTTAAAATTATATTTTATTTTAGAAGCGAAATAAATAGAATTCAAACCGCCATCATCAGGGCTAGCAGCATGTGCATCCGCGGCACCCGCCATAGGTGGAATCGCACAGGCCTATATGAGGATGGAGCGGCAGTCCCACACGTCTTGAACTAGAATGATTATCTTATTTATATTCTCTGTATTTTTTTCATGGATCTTTTGCTTAATAAATTTCTTATCGTTAAAAAAAAATAGAATATTCTATATAATTTAATTATATTTTTCTGTAACAATTTTGTACTAAACAAAAAATTAACATTAATATAAAATGTAAATATAAATATTTAATCCTTCTCTAAACCCGTTTTTGAGCAATTGAAGTAGGTAAGTAACGATATTTTTTTAAGTATTCTTTATTTAAATTCCTTCTTTTCACATATAATTTCCAACAAGACATTACACAGAAGCACCCGAAACAATTCGTTTATATTTTTCAATCCCGAGATTGTATACGGGCATATCCATATTAACATTAAGTTTGAAGTCAATGCTCCACTCATTCCGACCACTGTATATAATCGCGTTCTGATTGATCAACGTCAATTTGAAAGGCTATAACCGTGTAAGGGAACCAAATATGCCCCTGACGTTATTAGCCAATAAATACAGCCTATGTATTGGTAATAATGCTGGTTCTCTCATCTGCCAAGTTTTATGTCATAATTATTGACAGTTTCCCTGAAATGTCACTTGAAAGTTTTTAATACTTTTCTAAATATCTTGAAAACTACTGGTCCGTTTCTTTTCTGATTAACATCAGTCAGCTTTCAAAATATCAATTTGTATCTGTGATATCTATCGGGGTGCATATCACAGATACAGAAAAAGCTACAGTTAACCTAAGCGACGCAAAAGGCACTTGAGACTACGTCCTCCAACCTCCTTGGATCGGCGCGGCCCCGATTCCCGTAATAGTGGTGCCATCAAGTTTCCACCCCATAACCGTCTCGGGGCGCCTCGATCGGCGCCGCCTACTCCCGAATTAGCATTTTATAATTAAAGAATTAGATACCTACCCGAGAAGGGAGAGTGTATTAGTCGAGCGCTTTGGTTTCACTACACCAAACTCAAACTCAAATATTTTATTTTAAATAGGCAAATATAATGCACTTTTACAAGTAAAACACACATGAAGAAAAGTAAAAAAAAAAACTATTATCAACTAGGTAAACTAATAAGTAACTGACTGATTATGGTCTGTGGAAAAAAGGAAATTTCCCTTTCAAGTGCTTATTCTTGGCTGAATCTCGAGTGCTTCGGAAACATACGAGAAGATAGCACCAAACAACTTTTCGGGGATATAATTTTTTTTAATTTTCGTATTTTTTTTAATGCCACAATGTAAAATTTGAAAATAATCTAATCTCAGGACAAAATTATAACATCGTATCTATAAGTGCCAATAACATGTTTATTACACATATATGACGTACATCATTACAGGCACATCACCAAAGCACTGTACAAAAAACAAATAGAGTAATAGGATAATACATAGCTACATTTCAAATACAATTCAGGTTCCATTATGAATAATATAAGTACAATACAAATTTCCTCTTATACATGTATCGTGGGAAAGCTTTGTGTACCTTCTCGAGCAAAAGTATGTAGGAGCTTTCGTGCCTATTCCAAACCCCTAGATTCAAGTTTGGTTCTCACTAGGGCCTTGTGGCGAAGCTGGACCACACCCAGGTTATGGAATCCCTTACTATTCCGTATTACTATAGGTATATTATGATAATAATAATAATAATCTTTATTTCATGTTTACAAAAACCCATATCGAAAAATACCAACTAGAGATACATAATTTATTATAAAAACACACAACATATTATCTAACCTAGCTAATAATAGACGCTGTCGAAGTAAACCTGTCATTTAGGTTGACTGAAAATGGAGTATTGAACCTGCGTGACCCGCATACTCCATTTAAGACCTCTGCGGCGATGCGGTTGTGGCCCTGGCGACCTTGCGAGAGGTTCCGGGTTAAATCCCCAGCTGGGGATAAAAGAAACAAAATCCCCAGGTCTCGGATGAGTATATGTGTGTGATGTCGCTGTTTCTGGTTCTCACGACTCAGGAAATCCTAGTTTGGGCTCAGAAGCAATGTATGTGCCTGTACTGAATAAGACGACCTGGATGGCCGAGTCAGCAGTGACACTGCCAAGGGTCCCGGGCTCGAGTCCCGGTGGGGGCAAATATATGTTTGATGAGTCATGGTTGTTTATCTATCTAAGTATAATATTTATCTATATATGTATTTGTATCGTTGTCTAGTACCCAAGATACAGGGAATCCTAGTTTGGGGCTAGATCAATGTGTGTGTAAATAGTGTCCAAGGTATTATTATTTAAGTGTTTATGCTTTCAATTACAATGGCGTGACTGATTGGTATGTTTTCTGAAAATGTATTTATTGATCGTCGTCCTCATTATCATATTAGCATTGTCAATAGGACCATTTTCAGTTCAAAATGTAATATTTTAACACCGCAGCCGTCCCCAGAGCTCTCAATCAACGAGTCGTACTACAGAAACAGCCAGCGCCACCGTAATACAGCGCGGGGTCTATTTTATTTACATTTGAGCAATAAGTTTTACATTTTAATGATTCGTTTTTTTTTTTCGCCGCTAAAGCGATTGGCGGGAAGTTCATTATAATCGCTCGGCTGGATTTGGAAGTCGTTGCTTTTAAATCAGGCTTTTGTTTTAATTTTGTTTTCGTGTTGGCTTTTTATCGGCGGCGTTGGAGACGAAATGGTAGCTAATTGTGCGTTTTTTTTTGGTATCCACGTATTGAAATCGATGTTAGAAATGTTTTCTGTGACTTGATCAAATAGCAAGTCAATTAAAAGTCGCGACCGATGGTAATAAATATGTCTTTTCTCGTACAAATAGTAATAATTCACCAAGTTTAACCTAAAAACAAAACAACTTCAAGTTCAAGCCAAGTTATTTATCCCCGGTCGGGATGCGAATGACATCTTTATGCATAAAAGTCCTCATCGAAACTTTTGCTGCAAGGAACCACAAACCAAAACGTCATCTGTGTTTATTTATTTTTATTTTTGTTGTTTTTTTCAAACAGCGCTAAACCAATTTCGATAAAATGGATTATGTGAGACTATTTCTGAAGTATGAACTACCAAAAAAAAAAAAAAAAGAATAATTGAAATTGTATTGCAACGAACATACAAAAAACACAGATGAATTGAGAACCTCCTCCATTTTGAAGTCGGTTGAAAACTATTGAAAGAAGTAGCGAAACGGAACCAGTTAAACGATATATCTACGAACGACAATCTTAAATGTAATACGAATATCTGCCTACCTCCCATGGGGAATCACTAACAATCCATATATCACAATTTATTATTTAAAATGAAATGCATGTATGAATAGTTGCTTCGAGTTAGAATTCGCTACTATGGGTTCTCTACTAGAATATAATGGGTAGAAAGCGTAGATACTAGAGATTTGAAAAATCTATAACAAACAAGGTTCAATGTTCTTGCACCTATAATTTCCACTTGAGTTTTGGGTTAGATAGGGCTCCTCAAACCTTTAACTAGTACAGTTATGACTAGCTGATTTTTTTTCTCATTGAAATACGTTCGTTATTTGACAAGGTAGCTCAATTAATCTAGAAACGTGATTAAACCTGAACATATTACAACAACAACGTTTGACAATATCAGAATTGTATATTTCCAGCAGCTGTATTTTATAAACCCAATTTTTTGTTAAAAAGACAGCATTTGACTATGACGTATTTCAAAAAACTCGTGAATAAATTTTCCGTTTTGACAGTTCCCAAAAAGTATCTATCTTGACTAGCAGTCAAATGCCGCATTAGGGCAATTTTTGTATTTATTTCTATGGCCGAAGTCTTAGTATACAATTTAGAAATCTTCACCAACTTAGCTGCTCCATCAATTAGAGTGAAGAGTTCTGTAGGTAATAAAACAATAGTAAACGACGCCATTTCTTAAAAATAGGCTTGCTTTTGAACATTACTTACATCATACAATTTTTTGTGGTGAATAAATCGAGTAACATTTCGAAATATAGGTTATTCAATTAGGTCCAATATGTTGGTTAACATGCCTGCATCTCTCCCGCCCGCCCATAGTGACCCATCCCGCCCGCCCTCGCGGGTGTCATTCCTCCGTGTAATGCAAAAATATGGCGCCTACCGTCCGTTAATATTTTACTTTCCGTTTATATCCGTGCGATAAATCTGTTTAACTTGAATGATGGAGGCACTTGTTTTTAAAAGAACTCAACGGTGCGTTGTGAAAGTCATTGGTTTAGGTTGATGACCTCTTTGGGTACATTCATTAAGGAAATATCGAGGAAGTGTTGATAAAACGACATTGCGTATGTATTGCTTTTTTTGCACATAGCCACACAAAAAAACAAGTACAGGAAGACATATACAAAGGCAAAATTCATCAAGTTTCATGCTTCTTTTATATTAGATCTTTGTGATATCACTAGTTTCAGATACTTAGTTATAACGATGTAGAGATATCCTTGACTGAAAATGTGTGGGCCTGTCTAACTAAATACTTCATGAACTTATTATACTTTTATTTTACAAATTGACATAAATATCATCGTCTATCGAGAAATATTTACAAGATTCAATCACAATTTATATATGTCACCGTAAGATTTTCAAAACCGTTAGTTGATAAACTAACGCTTTTTTTCTCGTTAGTTCGTCAACTATCAACAGATAGTAAACTGTAGAGTACTGCTTACTATATGACGCGTTAGTCGATAAACCAACGGTTAAAACCGTTAAATAGTAAAATGGTTTAAACTTGAATTGCAAACGAAATACCAGGGCAAATACTGCGGTAGCTTAGGTGAAATCGTTTAGGTTGACATGTAACAACAAAAGAAACGTAAATTCTAAACCCTGTCGGTCTGGTTTACCATCGGTCAATAGGTGATCAACTAACGCGTTAGTTTATGAATTAACGGTTATGAATATCTTACGGTGACATGTACAGATGTAGTGAATAATCCTTTCCTATCGGCAAAACTCGGAACAACGATAACACCCGAATGGTGCCGATGTGTCTATGAATTACTGTATTATTAAATTACGTGTAGGTATCAAATAAATCGTATACTTTATTTATCAATGTCAAATTGCCCGTTTGACGTATATTACACTGAGATGTAGACCATGAGTATGAGTGAAGTAGTAAGACAAAAACGAACATTTCCGAGAAAATACGAAAGGAAAGGATTATTCACTACATGATTATGATTCCAATTTAAATACACTGTCTCGCCTTTCTTTCCATTCCTCTTTCATTTACCACAACATCTTCTGCCGATGCAGTTTAGGAACCCAAACTCATCCGCAAAATTATCATGACCATCTTAAACCAACTCTTGGTGCTAAGTAAGTAAAGCACATTATGGCGTAATGGAATGGGCATGGTTGGATATTCTTGTCTTGAACCTAATCAGGTTGAGGCAACCTTCTTCAAGGAAATCTCCTTAATGAAACGCTAATGCTGGCTGAATGACTGCCATAATGCTATTGTTGACACGTAGTGCACACCCATGTAAAAGTAGACAGTCAATCACATAAGAAGGCAAATAACAAGGGTATAATACGGCAAATACTTTGTTAGTTGGGTAAGCGGGGATAGGGCCGTTACGTCTACTTCCCTTTACGTCCATGTACCGTTTTGGTCCGAATACCTTAATGACCATATCCCGATTCGACTACATCCGCATACGACTACATACCGTTACGACCACATCCTATTATGACTAAATCCCGATTGGACCACATCGTGTTTTGTTTTGTGAAGTACAGATAAGAACAAAAATTTGAATTTTCTTAGATATTTTATCAAGCCTTAGCTGGCGCGGACTCTACGTGATGCCGCCAATGGTTTCGAAATACGCGCATGCGCAGTTTTTTTTTTTTTTTATTTATTTATTTCATATACAAGTACGATATACACCCAGGTACGATATACACGATTACAGGTATACACCCAATGCGCTGTACAAAGTCAAATAGTTATACAATGTCAGTATCAATTTAGGTAAGTCGATTTCACAGTTAGGGAACAAAGGGTACAAATTCGTAGAAAATACTATATATCAAATCATATTTAACATTAAATTGGGTATTGCCCAGCTACATGTATGTATGACTACTTGGAATACATAAAATGTTATTTTTTGTTCTGACTATTTCAACCGAACCATGGAAAACAAAAACATAATTTTCCCAGACGGGATGGCAGAGGCACAACTTCACATAATATTTTTAGATATTGACAGGTGCGACACTGTTTTGCTGATATCATGATTTTAACAAATATATGACAGCTGTCAAACTAAAACCTGTCATATCTCGAAAACTACTGATCCTAGACCACTTGTATGTATGGAGATATGACAGCTCTCGACGAAATCTTCATTTCGGATGATAGCTTTGATTTTTGACGGGCGTTAAACTTGTTTAAGGAAAGCAAGTACTTAAGTGCAAAAAAGAACCAATTATATTAGATATAAAGAATAACTCTTCTTTCTTATTTTTATACATTTTCTTTTACTACAATAAAATGCTTGTTTACAGTAACAAACAAGATAATAATGTCAAAGTAGCCTATTAATTTTAAACAAAGAACTCAAACGTGATAAAAAAGTTCAAGTTTGTATTCTTTTCACATGGTTGGTTGTGCTTCATTTATCATAGCAAAGAGTTCGTACACTTACCTTCGACCTCAAGAAACAAAATGTTTCAGCCACCCTCTAGTCTCAGTAGAGTAAATACTCAGTAAATATTTAGTAAATACTCATTTAGTATTTATCCTTAGCGCCCATCTCTGGTTAGGTGCACTACCACCATTCAGAAACTTCTGCTGCCCTGGTACTTTTACACAAATAACTTTAGCATTTAAAACAACCCCTGCCAGCTCCATTGTCAGGTCTCTCATCATGTGCGCAACGTGCTAAGTCTATTTTAGGTTGTAAGTAGTCATATCATAATAAAAAAGTAACAAAACTAATACAAACACTTTTCGACTTGATTGTTCGATCGGTATGTGGTCCAATCGGGATTTAGTCGTAATAGGATGTGGTCGTAACGGTATGTAGTCGTATGCGGATGTAGTCGAATCGGGATATGGTCATTAAGGTATTCGGACCAAAACGGTATATGGACGTAAAGGGAAGTAGACGTAACGGCCCTATCCCGGCAAGCGCAACACCCGCTAAATATACTCAACTCGACCCTTCAATTATATCGACACTGTGACAGCTCGCCCCATATAAATATTAACAACCCTCCTTCCACTTCAGCACTTTTTCGCAAGGGCCGAAGGGTTGATTGCTCAAAGTCATCACAATTTGCATTTTAATAGAATTAACAACGGAAAAGTGTGTCCACCCCTTTGATTATGTGAATAAATAAGAAAAAGTTGGCGCTCCTTCATAGAATAATAAACTAAGTTAATTAATTTAAGGCACCAAATATATTGTTTACCAATTTAAGTTTTGACTCCCAAATATGTTAAATTTTCATCAAATTAGTGCCCCTATGTTGTTTTACAGAATCGTATTGGATGCTACATTATCTGCCAATTAATGTGGCGTTAGAGTTCATTCACACAATAGAGGACTGCCACCAAAATACAATTTATGTATCGCTAATTCTGTCGTTTATCTTGCAAAACTCATCGCAAACTGGTATCGCTGACTGTCGTGGTACAAGGCCTACGAGAAACTGGTACTACGACATTCTAGCGAAGCCAGTTTGCGGCAGGTTAGCATGGTAAGCGACAGATTCAGCGATATAAGAAATTACATTTTGCAATATTGTGGTAAAGGTCAGTGAATGCAGTGATTGACCTCTATTGTCTCGTTATTTGGTATATATATTAAAAAATTCGGATCAACTTTTGGATTTGAGCAGATGAGATCGATTTCTTATGTTATTTGTTGGCCTGAACTCAAATCTTCAATCCGTGTGTCAAAATTGGTTCTAGTTTTCGAGTGCGAGCTTTTAGTTGCTCAGGTCCAAAACCGTGTATACTTGTGTAATTAAACATCTTTTAGATATCAGCAAAAAAATATATTATAAATAACATACATAAATATAATAAATAAAAAATTAAATAAGAATTTTATTTATTCCTTACATTCATACGACTGATAATTTTTGAACCTCACCAAAAAAGGTTGGTGATCACTGTGGTAGGCACAAAGGTCAATGTCCGTGTTTTCGCTTGCTCTAGAAACAGACTTTAGTATGTATATAGGTCACTGTCTGTCCGAATACTAGAGTTAGGTTTATTAGGTCACAACTTTATTAAACAACCTGGAGCAGTGCGACGCGGAGCGGAGCGAGGCGATCCCATGTAGTTTAATGTAAAATAGAATGAACGTGTATTTTTTCCATGTATTTTTTACTGATATTTGCTACCATCCTACATAATCCTTAATTTAATATTCCTCTCTAGCCTGTGAGTTTTATTTTGTTTGTGCTTTTGTTGCTACCTTAAAAATTTAAATATTATATTTATGTTATTGAAAAGCAATAATATAAATACATATATATAGATAAAAAAATTCAAACACCCCCGGCGCACTAATAAAAAGTTTCCTTGTAAACCTGTTAACATTAGAACAGAATCGATTTTGATAAAATATAGCTAAGAATAATAGAAAACTGCATTAAAATTCGTCCACCCGTTTGAGCGCTAGGGTGCCACAGACACACAGGCAGACTACACACACACACACACACACACACACACACACACACACACACAGAAAAACGCTTAATCCTTATTTTTTCGTTGGGGGTTGAAACGCCTATCGCGTCACCGTACAAAATAATCTGATGTTTTTTTCTGTCCCCTCCACTAACTCCAATACACAGCAAAATCGACGAAATTTATGTCAAATTCACATTTAGTGTACTTCTCCACCGAGCCAACTATAGCTTCGCTTCGCTCACCCCCTTTACCCTTCACCTAAGCTGTCGCAGTATTTTGCCCTGATATTTGCTGTGAAAATCAGTATATTTGCTGTACAAATCAGTATTATTGATGTGCAGTTTAATATTTCCCCAAATATAATGATCACCAAAATATATTTTTTCTTACCCAATTGGGTAAATGATCACCAAAAGTTGCAGAAAATATCAGGGCAAAATACTGCGTTAGCTTAGGTGAAGGGTAAAAGGGGTGAGCGAAGCGAAGCCCCCTTTATCCTTTGTGTTAGGTTTATCATGTAAGAACAACAAAATATTCTTAAAACATAAACTTAAGTACACAAAACATAAAAAGAAGTTTGGTGATCATTTATCCAAACACAATTTGGTGGTCGTTTACTAATTCTGGCGGTCGTTTCGTCTTCTTCTTCTTCTTCTTCTTCTTCTTCATATTAGTTTCACATGTGTGTCTGTGTGTGTGTGTAATCTTGGCTTGATGGAGTAGTATTGGAAGACACACTTTTAACAATTTTCAGTCGATTTGGGTTTCTGAATAAGGAGGCAGATAGCAATAGATTCTATGAGTATTATAAAGTATTTTTGTATGAAAAGTGATTCACCGTCGTAATCCTGTAACGGTGTTCAGTTTTTTAGAAAAAAAATTGTTTATTACATTCAGAATGTTTTATTGGTCAGAATAAATTGTAAAATTGCCTTCTTTTGTAATTATTACGATCAATGTGTATTTGCCTGAAAACGTTACGTGCAGTTCTAACTATGAAAAAATAAATAATATTATGTGCCCTTCGTTTGAAGGTTACCCACGTTGTTAAATCTTAATATGTTGAGGGATTATAACGCGCACCCGAATGCTCTATTCGGAAAGGAGTTAATTGATTTTTGTACGGATCAATCATGGTCATGTGCGGACATCGACATACTGGGTGTGGACTCTGGGACGTACACGTATGTAAGTGAAGCCCACGGAACGTGTAGATGGTTGGACCACTGTTTGACGACCAAGGCAGCCCGTGAAACTGTCCTGAGTGTTTACGTGGACTACGACGTACTTTGGTCAGACCATTTCCCTATTTTCGTAACATGCGACTTGAAATATATTGTTGATATTTTTTTTTTAAATGAATGTGATAATAATGATGCTTACAAAGTCATGTGGGGCCAAAGAGATTTAGATCAAATAGAGTTTTATAACAAAATATGTTCGCATCAGTTATTATTATTACTGCCAGATCCTAGTCAAGTATTATTAAACTGTGATAAAAATGAACATGTTACTAAGTATAAAGATAAGTTATACAATGATACAATTAATGTGATGCAAAACGCAGCGATATCCAGTCATAGATCAAACAGTAGCTCTTCTGGTGCACGCAAGATTAAAAATCGACAGATCGCTGGTTGGAACTACCATGTCAAGGAGTTGCATGGACGAGCTCGACTATATTTCCGCTACTGGCAAGCTTGTGGTAAACCAAGGGTAAGTGATGATTACGATGCTATGGTAGAAAGTCGCAAAGCCTTTAAAAATAAATTGAAGTGGTGTCAGAATAATCAGGACAAGATCAAAATGAATATTCTGGCACTACATCAAAAATCTAAGAAGTTTTCTGGATTCTGGAAAGCCAGTAAAAAACTTAACCATAAGCCGAGTTTGCCAGTTAGTGTGAATGGTGCACATGACACTAAGTTCATAGCAGATATGTTTATGAACCACTTCAGGAAGAAACCACTCGAGATTGCGGAGGGAGTGCTAGACACCAAACCTGACGTCACTAATAAGACCTCCATGACGCCTCAGCGTCAGATAAAGTTCTCCCCCAAAGATGTCTTCCTGGTTGTCAAAAACATGACTCGTGGCAAGTCACCCGGTCATGACGGTCTGAGCGTGGAGCACATACACTATGCTGGTGATTCGATCTTCAGTATTCTGTCTTCGCTGTTCAACATGTGCCTACAACATAGCTACCTACCAGAGGGTCTGATGAAGACTGTTGTAGTCCCAATTGTAAAAAACAAAACTGGTGATCTGTCGAATCTGGGCAACTACAGACCCATATCGCTTGGTACAATAACGGGCAAGGTATTTGAAAGGCTTTTGCAGCCCAAACTGATGAGAAATGTTAGAATCAGTGACGCCCAGTTTGGTTTTCGTCCTGGGCTTTCAACGGATTCCGCGATATTATGTCTGAAAAACACCATAAACTACTACAAACACAGAGACACGTCAGTATACGCGTGTTTCTTGGATCTAAGTAAAGCTTTCGATTTAGTGAACTATGGTATACTTTGGGACAAGATGACGAAGGCTCAGGTACCGAATGATATCGTGGATCTGTTGAGGTTCTGGTGCGGGAACCAGACTAACAATGTAAGATGGGGCGACACAGAATCTAGTAGTTACAGGCTAGATTGTGGTGTGCGTCAAGGTGGATTGACCTCTCCGAATCTCTTCAACCTGTATGTTAATGACTTGATCGAGGAGCTGAGGAGCGCCGATGTCTGATGCTGGTTCAATAATATATGTTTTAACAACCTAAGTTACGCTGATGACATGGTGCTCCTCTGCCCCTCGATCAATGGACTAAGAAAACTACTTGCAATCTGTGAAACCTTCGCTGAAAAGAATGGCATGAAGTATAACGTCCAAAAAACAGAAATGTTAGTTTTTAAATCAGGAAGGGGTCCGGAGATGGTTCCTCCAGTATATTTGTATGGCTCACCAGTTCGGGTTGTGAGGCATTTCAGGTACCTTGGACATATCTTGGATGAGAACCTGAGTGATGACGCGGACATCGAGAGGGAGCGCAGGGCCATGGCGGTTAGGGCGAACATGCTCGCGCGCCGTTTTGGTAAGTGCTCTGAGGATGTTAAAATTGTCCTATTTAGAGCCTACTGCCTATGCTTTTACACTTGCCAACTCTGGACCAACTAAACCAGGAGGACTTATAACATCCTCAGAGTACAATATAATAACGCCTTCCGCATATTATTGCGTTTGCCACGGTACTGTATTGCGTCGGGCATGTTCGCCGACGCCAGGGTCCCTGACTACTTCGCGGTCATCAGGTCCCGGGTGGCCTCATTCTGGGAAAGGGTAAAAACCTCGCAAAACGAGCTCGTCTATGCACTCCATGAGAACCCATATGAGAGCGGGATAATCCGACACTGGCTGCGCGTGCACCAGGAGAGAAATAAAAAGTAATGTAGGTATATGTATCACTTATGTTTTAGATTTATTTTGGATTTAGGTATTGTATTATTGTATTTTAAATTGTATTTTAAAATTTATTGTATATTTTTTTTATGGGTTTTATATTGCCTGAAATAAACAATTTATTATTATTATTATTATTATTAATGAAGTGACAAATGATAATTAGTTATAATAGCCCTAAAATAGTTCAGTTTTTTATTTATTCCTGCACATGATTTATAATATGTAATATTTGTGCTAGTTAAACAAAACCTATCAGTATTTAAAAAGATCTAAAATTCAAAATAAGGGCATTTCTTTGCCCTACCTCTCCCAAAATTTTGGGTTCAATTTAGTAAACAGGCAAAAAACGACGTTTTCTAAACATAAGTTAATATTTACAGAAAATAAAGAATTTTGAAAGACTTGATGTCTCATAAACATATTGTCGTTAATTATCTCGTCACTAATTCCTGATATTCTAATTCTTAACAAAATTCTAAAACTACCAGCCCTAACGCGACGGTAGCACCACAGCACACGCGAGCCGAAGCAGCAACAAGCGGCGACACCCCTAACTCACACCATGTGGTTCCGACAAACTTTCTTCAAGGCTCCATGATACGCTATTATCATTTTATTTACCCACAAACCTCCCTTGCCGCCCACACCACACCAAACTCTACGACAAAGAGTACCATTTGAGGGATTGCAAGTGAAACCGTAACTTGGTAATGGCCTAAGATGTTGCGAATGTAGGGCTAGTTTCACCACGCATGCGCTACAGTAACTGCAGCTTGGCGAGTTAGCCAAAACACTGCCGGTAGCTGTCAGTCGATACACGACTTTCGGAGGGTGAGGACGTTCGCCTCCCCTGGAAAAACCACAAACGCGTTTCCGATTTCGATTCTCGAAATTTCGTGCCGCTTAGTTTCTTGTTTACATCTCTTTTTTGCGTCGATAGTGTATGCTTATAGTCTAAATATGTATGCTGGGTTAATTTAAATAACAATTTTGGGTTTTATTAACAATGCCGGTTATCTCAATCTCGGGAATGGTAATGAAGGTGTTGGGAAAAAATCGTAGGAAATAACGAGTTCTCCCAAGAGACGGCCTCGTGAACAGACAGAGAAGGTGAGTAAAAGCGTATATTATTTGAGTTATCTACTTTTATTAATTGAGAGTGAAGTAATTCTAAGATGAGATTTCGAAAAGAATCGAATCACGTATTCACGCTGCAAAGAAGTCAGTAGAGATAATTTTTTGCTTCAGCTTTTTAATATTTTGATTTTATTTATTCGGGGACACACTTCTGTTTAGGTCAAAGACATCTTGTGGATTTTATGTCCGGAAATAATTATAGTGCTCTCAATAAACACCAGCTAATGAAGCGTATGTCTGTCTAGTTAATGTTTTTACTATTTAATTTATTTTCCACCGCTCTTCCGGGAAAAAGGCGCGATCATAGGTGTTATGTTATATGTTTATTATCAAGAGACCTCCTGAGATCTGAATTGACATCTGAAGTGTGCCAATTTTGCCTTTGCTACACCGTATGGTACAGAAGTAGGTAACTCTAACTTCGTTGAATAAAAAGTGCAAAAAATCAGGTCTGTTATATAGGATCCACTTTTATTTTTAAAAATGCATCTAGTTCATTATTTGTTGCGACAACGGAAATGCACATTCTGTGTAAATTTGACTTTCTACCTTTTGCGTTTCATGCTATATAGCCCGCTGACGGACAGACAGACAGACGGATGACGGAAGGACACGGACGGACAGCGGAGACTTAGTAATAGGGTCCCGTTTGGCACCCTTCGGGTACGGAAACCTAAGTATAATAGTTTTTTTTTTGTACGAAAATAATTATTTATATTTTTCTATTTATATGTTTTTGTATTTGTAAAGGTTCATTTATATATTTATGCGGTATGTAGGTACATTTCGCACGCCAGCATTCACATGTGTATATGGACCTGAACTGTAAACAGAAAGCCTGTGTTTAAAGTAAATTGCTCGCAAAATGAGCGGTACAGGAATTATATGTGTATATGTCACCGTTACATTATTATCTAACGTTTTTTTTTCTCGTTATTTTACAAATTGTCGATAAATTTTATATTGTACCATGCTTACAAAATGACGTGTTAGTTTATAATAAAATCGTTAAATTTTGAACAGGTTTAAATTTCAATTGCAAACGAAATACCAGGGCAAACACTGCGGTAACTAGAGGGACCGAGCGCAGCGAAGCCTCCGAATAGTCTTCGTGGCAAGAACAAAAGAACAAAACCCTGTCGGTCTAGTTTACAATTTGCCGATAGTTTACAAACTTAACGCGTTAGTTTATAAACTAACGGTTTTGACAATCTTACGGTGACATATATACTCGTGCGTGGGTTTCCTAAGCGTTGGGTAAATGTGAAGGTTCATGTGTCCATAGATTCTGCTTTCTGTATGTTACAATTGCAAATATATTAATTGCAATGACTTGACCTTGCATACAAGCTTTTTAAAGCTAATGGTAATATTGTTACGAATTTTAGTAACACTTACAAAAGTTGGAATTTTACTGTAATGATTGCACTCATTTTATGATTCTAGTGTCAGTTTATAAAGTTTTTTTCATTTACGTCATTGCACTAGCGCCGGCATAGTTAAGTCTTGCAGAACTTAAATGAGAAGAAGTTTAGATAATAATGAATCTGAAGACGACCTGTAAAGGAAAAAAAGGTAAACTGAATCAGAAGAATCCTAACGATATTTTGATAAGTATTTTTATTGTGATATGCAATTTTTCACTTAAGTTGTGTCTTATCTTTTTAAGGTAAGTAGCTGTATGTACCCCTATACAGACTAAGCCAGCGTGGTGGAATGTGGCTCAATCTTAGTCGTACCTGGGTAACGGCCCTCGGTAGGAACATTAATTTTTAACATTTATTTTATTATCACCCTAACTTGCTAGACGAGCTTATGAATACATAATAATGTAGAGTCAAAATAATCATCACGCAAGCTACCGTGACGAAATCAGGAGTTTTCACCTGTATACTGAAAACTTAATTTTCCTAGTCCCTAATTTGTATTTTAGATCAACTATGTTCATTAAAAGAACAATCAGAAAAAATAAGTGGTACTCACGAATGAAATATTGAACAACTACACCTAATTATACCTACCACAGATACTAAAGTTCAAGTGCTCACGTTCAAGTTCATACTATAATTATATAGATATGGATACAACCGCCTGAATATGTACATAATTTTAAGTCATTAGGTCGCTAGAAACAAGACCGATATAAAGGCCAATAATCACTGAGTTTACTTTAAGCTTAAAAAACTACTTAAGTTCCAGCCCTATTTCTTCCTCCCCGGGGGGATACGAATATCGTGAAATACACAAATCAAGGCTAAGAAATATGTCTGTCTGATAGTCAAGTCCACACGTATTACACGAATTCATCTTATAACAATGACCTTAAACACCACTGATAAGTCACAGTAAAGCAATACGCAATTTAACGAAATTGCGTATTGCTTTACTGTGACTTACAGTCATTTACTTTTTAACCGACTTAAAAAAAGAGGGGATTCTCAATTCGGTTGATTTACTATTATTATTATTATAGTATTTATGAACTGATTTTAAACGTAAAATCAGTTCATAAATAGTACCAGTTTTGAGGGCACAAACATTTAAAAAAAAATCAACCGAATTGAGAATCCCCTCTTTTTTTAAGTCGGTTAAAAAGTAAATTGTATAGAGCGATGTTTTACGAAAAAAATAAATAACACAGTAAAGAAAGTACGAAATAACATATTATTACACCTTTTCTCATTTGGGGTGGCAGAGGTCAGCCAGTTTATCAATACTCGAGGTTGCCTGACAGATCGCTAGCTACGAGGATGTAAAGCTTTTCTCACGATGTTATTTACGGATATATAAAGTTGCTAAAAACCAATAGCCATTTCCCAAATAACACACTTTTACGAGCCCTAAAGTTGCTAAAGTACAATTTAAATTTTCATGTCCCGTTCATTCTACTCCAGTCTCTCATTGTAGACGTTTGTCGATAAAAACCGCTTTTACGGCAACAGCCGTGTTATTATGCGAGCGATACGAGCGTTATTCCACTATCTGTTATTGCATTTTATCGTGCACAATAAAAGTTAAATGACATTTGCGATGATACATTTTGGGAGATGCTTACATCGATGACGACATTCGCGATTCGCCTTCTCGATAGACGGAAATGCGACATTAGATAGGGGTACGTTATTCAGTTGAAGTGTCTTATTTTCTTTCCTAAATTCTTACACTGTTTGTAAAAGCAAATAGGTTTCATTTTTGTTGGAAACTTGTAACCACCATAATGACGCAATAAACATTGTGAGTTTGAGTTTGTTTGGAGGGCGAATGGACAACTTTACTGGACCGCGTAGAATAACTTTTATAATTAACATAAAAGGTTATTGTATATCAGAAATACTTCAATTGAACTAATGGTTGTGTAATACTGAGAAATAATATAAATGTATGGCTTAGATAGACCATTAGTGCTTGCGAAGAAATATTGCACAAAGCACGATTTTACGCAAAAGCAAATACGAAAATCATTATTCTAAGGCAGTTAGTTAGTCTAATAAACTAGTACCACTTAAACAAAGTTATTATTTTACTACGTATTATTTGTTTTGCTTTTATGTAACTTATTGGAAAATACATTTCATCTGAGTTGAGGCTTTGTTCTCACAACGGCTTACAATCCGTGCCAACTGTTTCGCTTTCTTACAAATTCGGCACATCACTAGTTTGAATCTCATCTCCGTCCCAAAGTGGACCGCACTGAATGGTCCTGGAAACCAAGAACGACGTGACGTATGACATTCGAAAGCTTTCTTAGCGCACAACAATAGTTACAATGGCTTATCTCAAATAGCTGTGTGAAAAAAAGTTATAGCTAATATTTGGTGAGACGAGGCGTTATTATCCTATTTAAAAGGGAGAAGGTAACGTATGGCGACGTGATATAACCGTCGTGTAACAGTCGAATAGTTGTGTAAAAAAAGTTTTTGGCTAAGTAGCTGACATGAGCGGTCATAACACCTATCTATGAAAGCAAAAGGTAACTAAGAAAGGCCGTGATATTAGGTCATTTTACATAAGCTTCCATAGTAACTATTGATGTGCGTCAAAAGAACTTTCGAAGGACGTGTGTCACGTCCTTATTAGTCTAGTCACCTTTGGCTTTTTAAAATAGGTATAATTATAGCTGTGATTATAGCTTGTATCAACTATCTTCATATAGCTATAACTTTCACACAGCTGTTTGACATGAGCTGTCATAGTAATGATTGGTGTGAATCAGAAAAGCGTACAAATGACTAATGTGACGTCGTTATTGGTTCCTGAACCGAGTTTCATACATTTTTGCCGATCCTCTTTTATATGGATGTGACAGACGGTCTGTCATCCATAATGTCAAAATCAAAGTCAAAGCCAATATTTATTTATTACTGTAGATATTAACATATACTTCGTAAACGTAATTTTTGCCTCTTCTGTACATTGGACCACTGTGGGAGAGAAGGGCGACGTAAAACCCACAGATTGACTCTTAGATATCTTTTAAAAATGGGTTGTGTTTATTATTGATTGATACAAAATTAATACCATATATTATAATTGATACACAATAATAACAAATAATTAACAGCGAGTTCTGTGTTGGGTTGGATTAACCCCATGCAGTCTTGCCATTTATGTAATCTTGAACATTGTAATGTCCCTTTTTAGACAAAGTCGTTTTAACATGGTTTATAAATTGTTCAAATGGCAAATTCAAAATATCCAGAGGTATCCTTTTGTAGTAAAGAACGCGCTGATCCTTGAAATAATAGCTAACTTTCGCGAGTCTAAACCGGGGCGCAACTAAAATAGTCTGTGATTGTTTCTTATGATAACATTACAGCTACCGCTAATTTTAGGAAATATGGTAAGGTTCTTGCGTACAGACAGTCTATTTTGTAGCTTAGCTTCAATGTATGTCAGTTTCTTTAAAAAGTTATTTTTGGAAGTATGTGCGTTTGAAACAATATATTTCTTAAATAGCTCTTTTCTGTATTTTTTTTTATATATCCGCTGCTTTCCCCCACAACAAGATATCATAGGACATATCACTATGAAAATAACTTAAATAGACTAGCCTAGCTGTAGCCAACATCCGTGTTTTGTCTGATGTTCCTAACATCGTAAGCCTCAGAACTTAATCTACCAGCAAATTTATCTATGTGGGGTGCCCACTGCAATTTTCTATCGAAATTATTAATATTAAACTAACACTAAACTTGTCTTAACTTGACTGAATTTTTGAAGTGAGAATTTGATACACTTGGTTTTACCAGCGTTTAACAATTAATGAAATTTGAAATTATTGTAAACCAATTCAAGGTTAAGACAATACAACATTAACATCTAACAAATCTTATTTTTATCTTTCAATTTTGAAGACCCGTGAAGTATCATCAGCAAACAACACTATGCCAGTCAATTTCTCCACCATAAAATGCAGATCGTTAATATATAGCAGGAATCAGAAAGAGCATTATATGGAACCTTCTGGAACTTCTATTCTTACGCCCGATTCATCTCCGGCTAGAAAAATGACAACTCAGTAATAATGACGCGACTGTGACGGACAACTTTAGATTTTCATTATGTAGCGTTTGGAGCAAGCGTTATAAGGCATTTAATATTAGAAATTGAGGTCATTGATAATCATATAAATTATGTATTCGGGGAAGAGAAAGGGATTACAAAAATGTCCAATAATACCTAAATTTGACAGTTTGCCGTCGCGTCCTTGCCACTCAGCTGTCAATTTGTTGCTGAAATTGTACCCCGTATCACAACGTCTTATACCGATTCAGTTGGAACCTAAACTGACCCGCAAAAATAGCATGATCGTCTTATAAAACTAGTCTTGGTATTAGGTAAATAACGGCTATTATGGCGTGTCGGAATGGAAATGGTGATGTTCTTATTTTGAACCTAATGTGAATATCTAACTAATAGCATAAATGTGAACGTAGCGCTGGTTGGATGGTTGTTTAGATGGTTGTGCTTCAATCACGCTAAAACGGCTGAACGGATTTGCATGAAATTTAGCACAGAGATAGTTTATGAGCTAGATTAACACATGAGATACTTTTTATCCGACTGCACCGGAAGGAGGGTAACGTTATCGCGGTAAATGGTTCTTCCTAGGAACACGCAGATGAAGTTGCGGGCATCAGCTAGTATAAGATATACGCTATAAATCTTGGGGTGACCCCCAGGCTTTTGATTTAATAGACTTAAGTACCTTTGAATTGCTAAATAAATAAAAAAGTAATAATTTAAAGAGAACTCGAACATTAGACAAACACACATGGTTATAGTAAACACCGGATAGCAGCAATAATCCTGAGTGGAATTATATTAATGGTTCAACCCTTGATCAATATTTGATTCGTAACATGCGAGTGTAGCAGCCACCTATTAATATCGGATGTACAGTCGAACAAATGCTTAGTCTGTTGGTATTCAATTGTCATTTATAAACAGGCACGTGCATCACTTTTGGCACTTCAGTACGATCGCCTGTGCCATGAAAACCAGAAACAAAGATGTCACAAACATTTAAAACCTACGAATTTAATTTTCTTCCTCCCTCTGTTGAACGGCGACCGTAACGCTGCAAAGGTCAATCAATCAAATATCTTTATTACTGTAGATATTAACATTAACTTAGCAATCGTAATTTTTGCCACTTCTCTAAATTGGACCACTGTGGGAGAAGGAGGGCGTAGAAACTCCCACAGATTGATTTTTAGTTCTCTTTGCAATGCTAATTATTATCATTAATAAGCAGGAATAAATAATTACAAAATAATGAACAGTAAGGTCTGTGTTGAGCTAAATTAACCCCATACAGTCCCGTCATCTAAATAATCTTGAACATTGTAATATCCCTTTTCCGACAACGTCGCTATAACATGCTTTTTAAATTGCTCAAATGGAAATCTCCAGAGGTATCTTATTGTAGTAGAGATTGCACTGACTCTTGAAAGAATTGCTAACCTTCGCGAGTCTAAACTAGTCTGTGATTATTTCTTAGGTAAACATTACAGATATCGCTAAGTTTTGGAAAATGTTGTAAGTTTCTTGCGTACAAACATTATATTTTCGAAAATAAATTGACTAGCAACAGTTAGTATGTCAATTTCTATAAAAAGCTCTCTTAAGGAGTCTGTTCGTTTTAAATTATAAATTTCTCGAATAGATCTCTTTTCTGTTAAATAAAAATAGGTTGAATATCCGCTGCTTTCCCCCTCAACAAGATGTCACAGGACATGACACTATGAAGGTAACTAAAATATACTAGCCTAGATGTAGCCACCTTCGTGTTTTGTTGGATGTTCCTAACCACGTAAGCCGCAGAACTTAATTTAGCTGCTAAATTATCTATGTGGGGTCCCCACTGAAATTTGCTATCAATGGTTATTCCAAGAAACTTCGTATCATTTACTTATTCTAACGTGTTGCTGTCTAACTCTTAACTGGTCTTAACTTGCCTGACATTTGGAAGTGAGAATTTGATACACTTGGTTTTACCAGCATATAACAATAAATTATTAACTGTGAACCAATTCAAGGTTAAAGATTCATTCACCTCACGAAAATCTTCCTTCTGTCTTTTAATTTTAAAGACCAGTGAAGTATCATCACTGATGATACTTCACTGGTGATGATTCATCAGCAAACAACACTATGTCAGTCAACTTCACCACCATGAAAGGCAGATCGTTAAGATATACCAGGAATAAGAAAAGGCCTAATATGGAACCTTGTGGAATGCCAATTTTTACTCCCGATCCATCGACCCAACCGAAACGACTGCCTTTTCACTCAACTACAGCGAAGCCAAAACTAGGGTAACGTGTTCGACCGGTATGTAAGTATGTATGTTTGTATTAGTGTATAGATGTATGTTCATTCGTGTTACCAGAACATCTAAACTCCTTATCAGAATTTGAAAAATTAGGTATCGGAAGAAGACACCTCATTTGGACAATTAAGACTTCCCCGGATATGGAGGCGATTCCAATGACCCTAAGACCACTTAGCCTGTTTTTTCATCAACTTCTTCACATATGCCAAAAAGAGATCAATATATCAACCAAGTTCACATTAAGCGTGAAATATGACCCACAACACAAACAAAAATTGGTAAAATCTGCCATTAACACAAACACGGGAAAAGAGACATTGGCAGATTCCGCCAATTACTCAGACTAGAATATCTAGGGGTTAAAAGGTTTTGTGACTTTTATATCCAGCAAAAATAATCAAATGACGTTTGCCTGTTAGCGAACGCCAGCGTAGTTTAATTTGACATTTACGAAAGGGTGTTTGGTATGATATTTTAATATTGATATTATGGTTTCCTCACAATGTTTGCCATCACCGTTAGAATATCCGAGTAATGTAGCTAATAGGTAGGTGATAGTCACTGAGAATCGAAACCAGCATGACAGGCAAGCAGTGTCCAAACTGGACCTCGTAGAACTTTTTAATTCTTCAAAAATTTTGAAATTTAGGCATCGGAAGTCAACTTAATCCAGCGGAGAATTAAGTAAAGCTTTCTAAGATTAGAATGAAGTATTTCTTTAAGCCCAGCGGCTTGGCTCTCTGTCTCCTTTTCACTTCATTACTGCGGAAATGATGTTTTAGTAATGGCTCGGCGCCGGGAAGCCGGGCGCTACTTTAAATAGCTACTTATTGCAAGACTCGTTGGTATGTCTCGGTGTTTAGATTGAAAAAGTGTTGTTTTCACACAAAGATCGAGGTATTTTTGAGACTCTCGCCGGGCCCTCGGCCTTATGTTTTGAATGAATGAATGAATACTTTATTGCACAAAAACAAACATATAGAGACAACACAAAGAAACATATATGTACAAGAGGCGCGCTTATCTCTATAAAATAGATTTCTACCAGCAAACCAGCAATGTATTTTTGTATTTTAGGAACGTTTGTCAATACAGAAGTATATATAAACATAATTTTACTACCTTAAACACGATTTCCTTGTCCTTAATTTATCTCAAGATTAACGGCCGACTAATTAAAGAGGAAACAGACAACAAATTGTAGAAGTAGAATATTTTGATCGTAAAAACGCAGAAAAACAAATATCCAATTTGGCAGTACATCAGTAAACGCATCAATCCCACAAGGAAGCGTAGTAGGTTGCCTTTTATTCTGATCTATATAAACGATCTCCCCAAAATAATGAATTGACCATGTATATTATTCGCGGACAATATTTCTATACTTACACCATGCCAAAGCAATAACGATTTAGACGATAATCTGAACTCTATCCTTGACAAAACTGTTAAGTGGCTACGTGACCATAACCTAGAGATAAACTATAATAAGATAAAAATAATGACAATTCATCCCCATTAAAAACCAGCGTTAGACATCAATTTCATATATAATGACATTAAAATAGAATCAGTTAACGATTTACATTACTCGGCTTGAATATTGACCACCATATTAATTGGAAAAATCATATAAACAAACTGAAACTAAAATTATCACGCTTTGCGTATGCACTTCGGGAAGTCAAATTATCTACGGATTTAAAAACCACACTAGTTACGTATTATGCATATGCTTATGCATGGTTAAGCTATGACGTTATCCTTTGGGGAAATACCACGGATGTACCGTCGCTTTTCACCCTTGAAAAAAGACTCATAAGGATATTGGTCAGCATAAAATCGACTGATACTTTAAAAAACATTATCAAAATCAAAAAACAAATCATTGCTTTACCATGTATTTATGTACTCGAAATATGTAAATTTATTCGAAAATACCCTGAATTCAACACCAGACGCAACAACATACCATCTAATCGTTCGCTAAGACCTACATGAAAAAACAAGTTAATATTATCCATTTCTATTTTTAAACTATATTCATCAGGACCTTCAGTAATATCAATAAATATATGTAATAACCTGCCAGAAACTCTATTAAATGAACCAAAAGATAATATATTTATACGTAAATTAAAACAAATTTTATACAATAAATGCTATTATAGAGTTAATGAGTACTTATATGACAAATTTAAATAGACAATAAATTCATTTCTAGGATAATTTTTCATTACCGATATTTACTTTCCACTGACTTAGTAAATATTATACTTAATTATAAGTTAACAACATTTTTTTTCCTCTCTTTTATTACATTTCCTTTTTTACAAGGTCCATAAATAACACATGTATCCTTATAATATCCTGTGCAACATCAATTTTCTATGAGGTGTAGATAGACATCGACTTCAACAAAAGCTTCTCTTCTCTATATCTTTGCAATCTTTCTCAATTTTTGTGGTCGTGTGAGTTATTGACAACATGAACAACTCACACGACCACAAGATTTCTCCAACACTCCCACATCACCTCCAAGTGCTTCCACCCCACAAATGGGTTTCAATTCAAATTTCATTTGTAATCAAATATGTCTCCCGCGGCTGTGTCAAAAAGATAAGTCATGCGGCACCTGAGCACGTGTAATTCTCGGTTTACCAACCCTTTCCGACGACGCCCCGTTAACAGTTTCCTGGGTGACGATTGTTCTATTTATCTCTCGCTTGCCTGTCACAATTTCATAAGCTATAAGCTAGCTGCGGCGATAAGTGAGCTGCCTGTCACGCAAAATGGAGTGCCTGTTCAATTACTGGCTTATCGTGGACACATCTGTGCCTCTGCCACCCAGTATGAAAGCAATCGTGGCGTTTTATGATGGCAATACAAATTTATAAATTAAATCACTTGACCGTAATTCTAAGCTTAGCTTAAATATTTGAGATAGGCATATCCGTTTCCCGTCGATTTTATCCATTTTTGACTCGATTTTACCTCGTATGTTTCCGGTTTAGATTTGCGCGGGCTTTCGTCGCCTGGCAGATGGCGCCATTGTAGTTTTCGTAAATGGCGGAGTGCTCATTTTTATCATTGGCGTTTTGGTTCCCGTCGGAGAAGCAGCAAATTCTGCTGCGTAAATCATCAGTAAAAACTAAGTGTGAAAGATTTGTGCAGTGTTACAACCATCAGTGCCCCATTCGTAAGCGAGGCCCTGGTTGTCTTGTGGAAAGCAACTAAAAATGGATCAGGAGGAAGTGGTATCCCATGTTTCGAGAGCTGTAGCTGGTCCTAGCGGGCAACGCAAGCAAGCTCGCAGCAGCAGCAGGTCGTCTTCCAGGTCGTCTTCGAGTTCTTCGTCAGGGCAAAGAAAAAAGCGAGCGCAGCGCCGCCGCCGCCGCAAGAACAAGCGCGGCCACAAAACAAGCCAGGTGCTGGACAAACTGTATAAGGAAATGGGTGAGCTTCGCAAATATATTGATGACAATATGAACTGTGATACAAATTATCACGATGATATTTCGCTTTGCTCTGCAATAAGCGGTGTGCAATAATTCCTCGTGTCTTTACAAAGACACGAGGAATTATTCTAAGACAAATCAGGTAGAAAATTCCAATCCTAATTTCACTTTTGATATCGAAACAAAATTGAAAGAACCGTCTATCCCTAAGACGCCCGACAATTTTTTGAAAATGTTGGTTGACGTGCATCGTTTCGATAGCAGCTCATGGGCAGAGGTCCGATATGCTGAAACGCAGAAACTTTACACCCATACTCCAGGTTTCATAGACTTGGAAACAAACGATGACGTGAAAATATATGATACCTTGCGTCACCTGGCATATACTGACAAATCCTATGCTGCCATCACATACTGTTTACTGAAACAGTAGGAGTCACTGCAGCATAACATACGTAGCCTTCTCACATGGGCAGTGATACCATAGGGAAACATTGATAATTTGAGCAACAAAGTCGAGGAATTAATTTTAAATGGAGTCTTTCATAAAATCTCCACTGATCTTTTGCAACTCGTGTGTGGCCATAGAGCTGAGGCAATTGAAATGAGGAGAGAGGCTATTACAAGTCAGGTCCGAGATCCTTTAGTGAAGGCTGCCCTTAACAAGATTCCTCCTTCACACACGCACATATTTAACCCCGAATCATTTACCACAACAATAGAAAAAGTCGGTGGAATGCGAAAAGCTTTTTGGCCTCAAAAGTCTGACAGATCTTCTCAGGCGAAGCCAAATAAGGTAAGACACAACCCCTCGCGGGGGTATTACAACAATAATACAGATTTGCCATCGCGTGGCACTCATTGTGCTCAGCATGAGTCTAGCATGCCCGCCATGCACCATGACAATCCATCCTCGCGGGGTGGACATTATCAGCACAATAAAACGAACAGAGGATTCCAGCACAGACCATCAGGAAGAGGTGCCTTTCACAACCGTGGCTCGCGGCCCAACCGTGGTTCACAAAGAGGTCAACGAGGGCGATCTTACTCCCCTCCAGGAAAAAGAGGCTGCAAACGGCATTGACTCGAATCTATTTCAGGCAGGTCAGTTGTCGCAATACTACAGACAATGGGAGAGAATGGGAGCACCACAAATAATCTTAAAAATTATTCAAGGGTATCTCATCCCATTCACTCAAAGACCGCCTCTTATATTCCCCAATTTAAAGTTACGCCCATTTCACACTCCAATCTCAAAGGAAATGACGGCAATAATAGGCAAAATGAAAACCCAGGGCATTTTAAAAGTAGTTCAACCGTCCCCGAGTTTTATTTCCCCTCTCTTTCTGGTTCCAAAGACCGACTGAACTTCCCGTCCGATTTTCAAAATCCCTCAACTAGTTTGTAATTGCCGATCCATTTCGTCTCATAAACTTGTATCGCATCCCCGATTTCATTCAACCAAGAGATTGGATGTGCAAAGTGGATCTTTTACAGGCATACTTCCACCTGAGTATACACGAGTCACACAGACGCTTTCTTCGTCTCATATACGACCAAAAATTACTGGAAATGACTTGCCTGCCATTCGGTCTAAGCACAGCTCCAAAGACATTTTCCATTCTAACGAATTGGGTGGCCGACGACTTTCTGATTGTCCATCAAGAAGCCAGTATGCTTCAGGAGCATGTAGAAGTAACAGTTCGCACCTTTCAACTTCTAGGATGGAAAGTTAATCACGAAAAATCTGTCACGATTCCGCAAAGGAGTATATTATTTGTTGCGTGTTGTGGAGACCCTGGAGCAATCTAAAGACTCTACCAAAAGAAAAGACTGCTATCATTGTCAGAAAAATAAGTCAAGCTCTCATAAAAGGAAAAGTCACTTTAAGAGAAGTACAGAGCATTGTAGGTCTCTTAAATTTTGCAAGCTTTGTTGTACCACGTGGTCGACTCGCCATCTTCAACTGCTTTTGTTCATGAGCTCGCTGCCAGACCATCCCTCAACAAAGTCAACAAAGGCTCATCTTTTGCCTGCAACTGTCCGGATAGAACTGAGTTGGTGGGTAGAGAATTGTCATCTTTCAACGCCTCTGCATCATCCTCCACCCGTAAATTTTCTAACAACGGATGCGTCGGATCTGGGATGGGGAGCTTAATTGAACAATCTAGCTCTTTCGGGTACCTGGTCACAGAAAAAACTGCCCCTACATTGCAATCAAAAAGAAATGCTAGCAATACTTTATGCTCTCGAGAACCATGCTCACTTAATGTCTCACAGTCGCATCCTGATGCAATGCGACAACAAGACTGCGGTCGCACATCTCAGGAAGGAAGGGGGAACGAAATCTCTTCAGCTCATGGAGTTAACGTACCGGATACTGCAATTGCTCGATCACCATCACATCACATTCAGCATATACCACATCCCAGGCAGATACAACAGCCATGCCGATCACCTTTCCAGGCATCGTCTTCCTCCGGAATGGCACCTGTTGCCGACCTGCGTGGAAGTTGTATTTGCGAAGTGGGGAACACCTGTCGTGGATCTCTTTGCATCCGAAAGAGCACATGTTGTCTCCAATTACGTGACCCTAGACCAGCAGGATCACCAAGCGATGTTTCACGACGCATTCAGTGTTCTGTGGAATTTCCCACTAGAGTGGCTGTTCCCACCACCATTCCTTATACCGAAAGTGTTGACTCATCTGAATCAGTCTTCAGGAATCTTTCTGATAGTGGTACCACGATGGGAGAAGGTTTTTTGGAGAGCGGATCGAAGCCCGCGCTCTCGAAGCCACCTTCACACTGAGAAAATTGCACAAATGTCTAGTGGACACGTCAAGGGGCCATCCACCCCCGAATGTCAAACAGATGATACTCGAGGTATGGAAATGTGGGGGTGGACCCCGGAAGTAACTACATGGCGTCCGCGGCAATTAGCATTACTTAAAAACTCCTGGCGTGCGTCTACTTTAAGGACATATGAATCAGCCTAGAAGCGTTGGATATCGTGGAGCGATCTTAACAAAGTTAACCCCAAGGAACCAACAGGATCCCAACTAGCACAATTTTTAGCTGATACACGGTTTGGCATATAACACGGTAATTTTGCATAAGTCAGTTGATTCCACTCTCTGCAATGCGAATTTATCCAGTCAACTTAGCTCACATGTCCTGGTGAAGCATATTTTAAAATCAATATCCCTTATAAATCCTAAAATCACCAAACCACCTATTTGGGATACCAGTAAATTGGTCACATTTTTGTCTAATTCCACAATAGATCCAAATAATACTTATCAGACATCACGACATGCGGCCATTCTTTTACTATTATGTTCAGGTCGACGTATTCATGATCTGACATTACTCAGAGTGGATCCTAATCATTACACAAGAACGAGTAGTTGCATTATATTTTGGCCTGAGTATGGCTCTAAAACTGATAGCAGCGACTACAGACAGTCTGGTTGGAAGCTTTACCCCAATGAAGATACCCTTAGCCTGGATCCTGTATTCTGGGTGGCACGAACCATAGAATTATTGAAAGACAGGCGAGACTGTTCCAAATCCTCGAATTTATTTGTTACCGTAAGAGGTAAAGCAAACCCTTCTTAAAGAAGCAAACATCACAGCTACTCCTGGAAGTGTTCGGTCAGCTGTAGCCTCAAAGAGCTGGCTGGAGAATCAACCTGTAGATGACATTCTGGCACGTGGAAACTGGCGCTCCGAAAATACTTTTCAGCGGTTTTACCGCCGTGAAGTGATGAGAAGCAGTTGTGATAATTCACCAAGTGTATCGCAGTTGTTTAATCCAATTGATTAATTGTAATAAGGAATACCTACCTGACGGCCCGAATGGCCGAGTCGGCAGTGACCCTGCCTACGAAGCCAAGGGTCCCGGGTTCGAGTCCCGGTGGGGGCAACTATTTGTTTGATGAGAACGGATGTTTGTACCCTAGTCATGGTTTTTCATCTATCTAAGTATACTATTTATCTATATAAGTATGTGTATCGTTGTCTAGTACCCAAGATACAGGGAATCCTAGTTTGGGGCTAGATCAATGTGTGTAAATTGTGTCCAAGGTATAAAATTGTGTTTTGATAATATTTTCTTTATTTAATTATTTAAATTATTTATACTATACGTACGAGTATAATTAAGACTTGGATTATTAATTAAACTTTGATTTCATAAAATTCACATTGGCGTTATTAAAATAGCTTCCGTCACCAGGCGATAACAAACAGGTCTCAAATATTTAAGCTAAGCTTAGAATTACGGTCAAGTGATTTAATAGAAGCGTTTTACCTGAAAATAAAACGCATATTAAAATACTTACCTAATTCTAAGCTTAGAATTTTATCTCTGCCTGGTGTATTTTCGAGCCAATGATAAAAATGAGCACTCCGCCATTTACGAAAACTACAATGGCGCCATCTGCCAGGCGACGAAAGCCCGCGCAAATCTAAACTGGAAACATACGAGGTAAAATCGAGTCGAAAATGGATAAAATCGACGGGAAACGGATATGCCTATCTCAAATATTTAAGCTAAGCTTAGAATTAGGTAAGTATTTTAATATGCGTTTTATTTTCAGGTAAAACGCTTCTATTTTGAAATGTTTCCTTCATTTATACAACCTTGTTTCTTACCAAATTTAAAAAAAATAAAAAAAATATTCCCTTTCGTGTATTAAGAAAATTAAGTAATATTGTGTCTAACACGGGGTGGAATCTTTTGAATACTTTGATATACAAGTTAATTTTTTTCACAATTTTGAGGAACCACAGACTTGAGTGATTGATATTTTCAACTTGTTACCTCCAAGCTGAGAAAGATGGCCTGTCTTCATTTATTATCTATGTTTTTGTAACGTTATTACGTTACAAAACGAGACATTGAGAGACTGTTAGAGCTCAGCGACAGGCAAGCGATAAGGCAGTGAAGAATAGTAGAATCGGCACCCAGGGGCACGATTCACTCCCGGTTGAAGGTAAGGAGATTGGCGCGTTGATATCTTTAGATAGTGTTTACACTCTTATGCTGGGCTTATAGATTATAAGTTCTTTAAATGTTCCAGATTAGGTCACGTAGGGGGGGGATTTTTACAGTTTGTTAGATTAACTTGTCTCGTGACTCACCTATCCTTCATAAACCATGAGTAAGGCAAAACCATAGATATATTTTTTATATTGGAATCGGTCATTAGAAAGACAAGTTTGAGTGGTATAACAAAGTACATATTATATTTTAATATGACATAGGCTTGTATCTTACCTAGTATATGTCCATGACATTGAAGCTCAATTTAATATGAATTAGTATCAAATCTGAAAATATAAAAACAGACAACGTAGTCGCAAGAAATCAATTAGCTAGGTACACAACTTTATCCATCATGGGTCATATTTAACCAAAACACTCTATTGTTAAAGGTGAAATTTTTCGGAATTCCACCTTTATAGAACGCTGGCGAGGCAACAAGGCGCTTTGTTACGCTAATGCACGCCTCCGTATTGTTAGCTTCTGCGTTTTAGTAATCTAAAGATTTGCATTTGCTTGAACGGACTCTTATTAAGGTAGACTGAAGATTGATCTTTCCTTGGATAGGGTGAAATCTCTTCTTCAGGGTACAAAAGGCTGTAAGATAGCGATCGTGAATCTTTTATCTCATTGAGACAGCGCGAGTTAAGAAATTTATCCTAAGTACTGCTCGTGACTCGACAGTCTTACATTTTTGTATCAGTGTAATTTTAACATTTAGGCGCCATTAAATGCGCGATATACAGTAGTCACGCGGGAGCTCACGTTCTGTGGGTTGTGTGGTGTGGTTGCGGTGATGGGCTAGCCGTGACGTGACGCATGACGCATATGCGTCTACTCCAAAAAAACGTAACGCTATATAAACGCTAGTATAAACTAAATTATGTTATTCGAGTCGAAGGAACTCATAATTATTATCATCATCAATTCATACCGGTTTTGTCGTCCTAGATTTTTCCAGTCCTCTTTGTCTTGCTATACTTCAGTGCACAAAGTAGTGAAAACAGAACAAATGTAAGAGAAAGAACACGTACAAAGGCGAGTTTATCTCTAACAAGAAATTTCTTCCAGCAAACCTCGAATGGAGAAGGAAAAAAGAAACTAAAGGTAGAACTATGTGCACAACAATAAAAAAAAATACCAATTTCTATACAATACAAAAAAAATTGCTATGTATAAATATGTAACATATACATAAATAGTAGATACAAATAAATAATAATACTTATCATGGAAGAGAAAGATAGTATTCTTTCAAACGACTTTTAAAAGTGTGAATTGACGGACTGTCTCTGATGGCGCCGGAGAGTTTGTTCCAGAGACTGATAGCTCGTAGTCTGAACCCATTCTCATAAGCGGCAGTGTTATGTCGCGGAATTGTAAGTAGTGCCCGAGTGTGAGATCTCCGTGGCCTATCCGAAGACAGAATAACGAAACGATCCCGTAAAAAGCCAGGATAGCGTGGATTACATAAAATATTGAAGACGCAAATGAAGATATGGGAATCCCGTCGAAGGTGAATCGGGAGCCATTTCAACTCCCTGCGATACTCCGAGATGTGGACGAACTTGCGCAGACCGAAAACAAACCGAATCCCGAGGTTTTGCAGTCACTGGAGTTTGTTCAGTCGCTCTTCGTTTGCGCTTGCCCAGCAGACATCAGCGTAATCGAGCAGGGGCGGAAAAAGAGACTGGGCAAGCGTGATTTTTGTCTGACGAGGCAAGAAGTTTTGGAGACGCCTGAGGGAGTGGAAAGTGGCAAAGACACGTCTACTAATCTCGCTGTCATGCAATTATGGTATTATGTGAATTCTTTTGTAAATCTACATAAACATAAACATAAACATTTACGTACAGGCACATACATTGCTTCTGGCCCCACACTAGGATACCCTGTGTCGTGGGAACCAGAAACAGTGACGTCACACACATAAATCCAAGACCTGTGGTTCTTTTTTACTCCCAGCCGGGGATCGAACCAGGGACCTCTCGCATGGTAGGCAGAGCTACAACCACTGCGCCACAGAAGTCGTGAACCTGGGCACAACAGTGCTTCTTCCAATCCATCTGGGAAAGTCGTGACGCTATGTTTCTTTAAAGAAAAAATATTATATTTGTTATCATGTTATGATGGGCGTCTTAAGTGCCGGGACTCGAAGCGTTTTCAAAAACCAACAAATCGGTTAATTAGCGATATTGAGTGCGCGTGAGAGACCCTACAGTACGAAGATTAGCGGAGGCCGCGTTCGTAGCGGTATGGTCACGACCTGTTAGTAGTAGTTGTAGTAGTCCTTATACGCAGGGAATAGCGACACAAGGTGCTAACTGGACGAGATCGCGCCTGTACGGTTTAGTTCTGTTGAGAGAAATGTATTTTTTTTACACAACCGTTTAAGGATTTAACGAACAGTAGCACATCACAAAGCTGTCTTTTTATGTCTCAATTTGGATCAGAAGAGACTGTTGCTTCCTACTTCTTATGGTAGACTAAACTTCCAGGCTTTTGCACAAGATCTAAATAGCACCAATTTTACTCATATTTATGATTTTCTGGATCCAAACTCTGCTATGAATGAATTTATAAGACTCATTCAAATTGTCTTGGACAGTAACACAACAACTCACAAGGTTTCATGTAGCAAGAGGATCTTAAAACCATGGTTAAAACCGGGCCATCTTCGGTGCTTACGAAATAGGAACAAGCTACACAAAAAGTCTATGTCTAAACCAGAAAATGAAATTATTAAAATAACATATCATAGATATAGAAGCCTTTGTAATAAATTATTAAAGAAGCAAAAAAGACTGTATGACAAAACATTAATAGATAAAGCGGGCAAAAATAGTAAAGAATTATGGAAAGCCATCAAATCAATCACTTATACCACAAAAACTAAAAACAAACCGAACGAACTACTCAAAATCAAAGATTCACCATCTGATTCAATTGAACTAGTCAATAATTACTTTGTAAATGTGGGCAAAAAGCTAGCTGAGAATATAAATAATGACCTATGCACAAATCACAAAGATATTGATGCTATGTCTGATAGGAGATCAGACTCTTTCATCTTGTTAAATACTGACTGTGAAGAAGTCAGTAGACTAATTATGCAGCTAAAAAATGCGTGTTCTGTAGGATGGGACAACATCCCGAACAAGATTTTAAAGGAGCACAGGAGCGTTTTGGTCCCTCATCTATGCCACATTTTAAATCTTTATTTAGAAATGGGAATTTTCCCTGACGCTCTAAAGAGATCAGTGGTCATACCCATCCATAAGGGGGGCGAACGCGACCGTGTTGACTGCTATAGGCCAATCTCGTTTCTCCCATCACTGTCTAAAATCCTGGAACGAATTATCAATATCCGATTTTTAAATTATCTCGAGAAAAACAATATTTTATCTGACAGACAGTTTGGTTTTCGCTCCAGGAAGTCCATCTTGTTACAGACTTTGTAACAGAGTGTTTGGATAGAGGCGAGAGATGTATAGGGATCTTTCTCGATCTGGCCAAAGCTTTCGATACGGTCTCGACCGCACTCCTTGTGAATAAACTCGACACCCTGGGTGTGAGGGGCACACAACTTAACCTTTTTAAAAGTTATTTGTCAGAGAGGAAGCAAAGTGTCAAAATAGGTGACCATATGAGCAGCACCCAACCAGTCGAATGGGGGGTTCCTCAAGGCAGCATACTGGGTCCCACCCTTTTCCTAGTCTATATTAACGACTTATGCAACCTTAAAATCCCAGGTGGTAATATAGTTACCTATGCCGACGACACCGTTTTGCTTTTTAGTGGTAAAAAATGGACAGAAGCTTTCGAGAGTGCACAACATGGATTCGACATTATTTCTAAATGGCTTCAGAAAAATATTTTAACCCTTAACTCTGACAAAACTAAATACTTAACATTTTCTATAAATAATTCCACTCAACCCCCTAAAAACCTCAAAATTACCTCACATGGTTGTACTGATGTAAATCTTTGCACTTGCAAACCATTAGAGAGAACCTCAACTATAAAATATCTTGGCATAATTCTAGATGAAAATTTAAATTTTAATACACATATAGTAACTTTAAGTGCTAAAGTTCGAAAATTGATATATATATTTAAAAATCTACGACATATCACTAAAGCCTCTGTTCTTAAAAATATTTATTATGCTCTATGCGAATCCCTCTTACGCTATTGCATATCATGCTGGGGAGGAGCAAATAAATCTATTCTTATTACCTTAGAACGTGCTCAACGTGCAATCCTAAAGGTGTGTACCTTTAAACCCAGATTATTTCCAACGAAAGAACTATATAATTACTGTGAAGTCCTATCAGTTAGACAATTATTCATTCAGAGTATCCTTCTAAAGCAACACCAATCACTTTATTATAAACCATTATCAAAACGTCGCAAAGATAAAGTATGCATAACCATCTCTTGCAAAACAAGTTTTATGCAACGATTTTTTAAATTTCTGGGCCCACATTTGTATAATAAAATCTGCCAATCTGAAGATATTTACTCAAAAAATACATATGAATTCAAAATAACTATTTACAATTGGTTGAGGTTAAATAATTATGATGCAACAGAGAAATTTATAACCATCCTAAGTTAATATCTCTCATTAATTTCTTAGTAAACATGTAGGTGGTATTGTATATCAAATACATTATAACATTCATTACACACTACACTCTACATACATGCATTACACTTATCAACTTCTCTTTCATAACTCACACTACAAACACTCCAATAGCGATTAGATGCCTTTTCAAGTAAGTTTTGTGTCACATATGTAAAAATTAATCCCATTTTATCAAATTAACTTTTAACTATTATATAAGATCCTTAACTTTATAACTTTAAATGTTACTATAAATTTAAATTAAGTCAAATATTTTAACTGTATGTACATAATTAAATTACAGAACATTTTTCTTTTTTGTTAGACAATATTGTTGCATATAAGTTGGGAGGAGCGTATGTTACTTATCCCAAAACACAGGGGAAACTCTACTTTGGGGAGTAACGACTCTTATATTGTCTGTACCAATGTATGACAAAACTGTAGCAATTTTATTGAATAAACATGATTATTATTATTATTATTATTATTAGTAGACTTACAACAGTTAACGGGCTTGAAGTAATTTAGCGAATGTCTTCCCTCGTCGCTGGCGCACTAAGGCTCTGTTCTCAATAACCCCTCAACGACCCAAGATGGCAATAGAGGTCATCTAGCCGTTAAAGGTTTTGAATTTTATTACCATGGCAAGACGTTCAAAATCGCGATGCTTCAAAAGGTTTCAAAATGTTTTCAAAATGGTTTCAAAATGGTTTTCATATAAATTTGACACATCGCTAGTTCGTGGTGTGTTCAATTTATATGGAAAAAAGACAGTCGGCGCTGACTGTCGGCCGTTGTGAGCCTGATGCACAAGCGACATATTTTAATGGATATGTCACCGTAAGATTGTCAAAACCGTTAGTTTATAAACGAACGCGTTAGTTTGTAAACTGTCGAAAAATTGTAAACCGGACCGACAGCGTTTAGAGGTTACGTTTCTTTTATTCTTACATGTTAACCTAACACGAAGACTATTCGGGGGCTTCGCTGCACTCGCCACAAAGTCTTTACCTAATCTATCGTAATGTTTGCCCTGATAATTCCTTTGCAATTCAAGTTTAAACCAGTCTACAATTTATCGGTTTATTTATAAAATACCGCCTCACATCGTAAGGCAGTATGGTACAGTTTACAATGTATTGATAGTTTCTAAACTAACGAGAAAAAAAAACGAGAACAATTTAAATGACCACCAAAATATTTTTTTCCTACCCAAAATGGGTAAATGATCACCAAAAGTTGCAGAAAATATCAGGGCAAAGTACTGCGGTAGCTTAGGTGAAGGGTAAAGAGGGTAAGCGAAGCGAAGCCCCCTTTATCCTTTATGTTAGGTTGAACATGTACGAAAAATACGAATAAAAAGAAATTTGGTGATCATTTATCCAAACACAATTTGGTGATCTTTGTTCTTTATCCCCAGCCGGGAATCGAACCCGGGACCTCCCGCATGGTAAGCTCAGCCACGACCTCAGCACCACAAAGGTCGTCAACTCAAAGTGATTTAAAAATAATTCAACTTCCTTACTCTTTTTTGTTGCACTTCTATTATAGACACATCTTCACAACGGATTAAAAACAGCCATATCGCCAAGATTTCCAGCTGCTCTTTTCCAGTCATGATTTTCATAATTAGAAATATTGGCACTGATTGTGATGAAAATTATGTTGTTCCCTAGTCAACTATTATCCCTTGGTTGCGCAGCTCGTATCTATAATCTTACACGTAATAGATAGATAGATAGACAATCCATTTATTCACTGTAAATTACACACAAATACAAGCAATACAGATTATATAGTTCATACTTTAAAAACTACTAAATGATTTTTATAAAACTTGCACGGTTGTCTTAGTTCGGGTAGATGTAAACCAAAGATATTGTTTCTACCTGATTCATAGTTTCAAAGAAATACGTGGACAAACATAAATATATGAAATGTTGTATACTTGTTAGAAGCCTTAAAAGCATAACATGTGTGAATATTTTGCGTTTCCGATAGTAATAGTAGTTTATCTGACTGATACATAATGGAGGGCATTAAAATTCGAGAGTAAGTTTATAAAACGAGCGGAAGGCGAGTTTCATATTAATATCACTCGAGAGTTTTAATGCCTAATTATGTACAGTTACATACACTAGTTTATCTACACACGTATCATAAGCTCTCTTTGATGTGTTCAGGAACCGCATGTTTGACCGGCGTTGTGGCCCTGCAGTTGTTTAGCTTGTTCTGTAGTACCAACTTCACAGACAAACTAGGGGCGGCACGCAGGCGGGTGTCGGCGTTCGAAATTTGAATGTCATAATATGTAGAAAAATTACACATTATGGTCATCATGTGTAATTTTTCAGAGAAGAAATGAGTTTTTACCAAGTAGTTTAACATTATGCTGATCGTAACGTACGCTTTTTGTACGCAGTAAAGAGGGTTTATGATACGTGTCTAGATAAATAAATTAATAAATAAATATTTACATACAGGCACATTACTCCTGGCCCCACTAGGATATCCTGTGACGTGGGGACCAGAAATAGCGACCTCAGACACATATAAACATCCAAGACCTGTTTTTTTGCACCCCTAGCCGGGGATTGAACCCGGGACCTCTCGCACCTTAGGCAGAGCCACAGCCGCTGCTGCGCCACAGACGTCGTCTAATATGTATGTAATCGAGAACCTCTGCTTTATAAAGTCGATTAAAAAGACTCCAAACTTGTACTTGATACTTTTTAATCCACTTCCTCTTAGTTTACGCTTTCAAAGGCTACTTTGAAGATTTTTTTATTACTTTTCACAAAGAAAGGCGAACAAAAAAATATTGAAAAAGTTCCCTAATTTTCCTGCAGGTAAGAGAACTTTTAATATGGTAACAAAAAGTTTATTAGTGTTCTACATAGTTGATAAGGAGTTATGAAATCTTGGAACACTTTTTGTTGAATAGAATTGGTACTTACCTATCTTGTCAAATACTAAAAAATGTATCTATACGATAAAAGTTTTCTTTGGTCTACTAACAAAGTCCTAGGTTACCTAATAAACGCACGTTTAAACATAATCAAAACTACAAAGCCACTAAAAATCCACTAAAACGCTGCTTATGAATACAGAACACAACAATCTATTACCAAAAACCCAGCTAAAGCATAAGCGATACTAAACGATCCGAGCCATCGCCGGCACTCTTATTCGCCCAACAGGAAAACGGCTAAACAAAATTTATGGTCCCACTCCTACTTATAAGTCCGGGCACTTAAGTCCCGGGCGGAATGGACAAGTACAACTGGATTAATTAATGAAGGCCGGCCCCGGTGTGGTCTCCGAAGCCCCTTCAGGTATTACAGGGTTAACTTAATATCATGAAAGAAAATACGCGGCGAGCTATGGAAGAGTTATAGTTGGGGATAAGGTTTAATATTGTGTGGCATTGTTCTCGTCTTTTTGGGTTGGAGTTGTAAATTTGAAGAGTTTAACCGCATATAGCCCAAGTTTCTCTTACTTTTAAATGTAAATTCAAATATTTTCTGTTTGTTTAAGAACAATGGCTGAGGTATTCGTAATCTCTTTTTCTCGCCTTTTGTAGCGAATAGGGGTAGGAGGTAGTTATACGATATTTGTGGTTTTACAATTCACTTACGAACATTTGTATATTTATTGACCGAGCGAGCGAAGCGAGCGAAGGGCTCCATTTCGACAAGATGCTTTTGCTAATGCCGAGTTTGCTTTCGTCTGTCTCTGTGTCTCGTGTCTGTCACACGTCTCGGGGCCACAGTTTTCAAGCGATCCTAACAAAACTTGGCACACGTCTTCCTTGAATTAAAAGATTTTTTTGTCGAGAGCTTTTCTCGATTTTCCCCTTGGGGGGGGGGGGGGGGGGAGTTATGATTTCATTAATTTTTTGTATGTTTTTTATTTTTATTTATTCTGAAACCTATCGTGTGGGGTATCAAATTAAAGGGCTTCATGAACCTGTTCTAAAAATATACTAAAACATTACCTTTCGGCCACCTGTTTTCTAAAAATACAAGAAATATTTTAAAAACATATCAAGTTTGGACTCCTCCAAGTAGGAGACAGATTAGTAAAGAGGATCTATATAGGCCATGAGAATGAGTGAAATAGAATATAACTATTTTCATGAAAAGTATATAGACTGCATTTTAAATCGCAAACTGTAGTTTACAAAGTTATACCTTACTACTTGATTTTGATTGAATCTAAAATATTTACCTATAAATTGGTTCATACTCCCCCCTGTTAGCGAGGTCTACTGCCCACAGGGCCACTAATTATAGTTTGTTTTGACACTAGGCATCCTAGTGTGGGGTTGCAGAAGCAATGTATATTCTGTTTTGAACCAAAACTCAGTTGCAGTGCAGTGCAGGGGTTTGCAGGTAGCACCTTTCCATTCCCTATAAAACCGAAGTAGCTTGTGTACCTAAGGTTGAGAACATGCATATTAATATAAATACCAACTGAAATACTTGGGTTTCCTATAAGTCACATGTCATAGCAACACGATAGGTATCTCTCCTATAGATGCATCGAATAAGCCTATAATGATCCATGTAAGAGATATCAATATGGACGTTAGGCAGGTCCGATTGCGTCACCTGCTAAGAGCTGTCACGAATTTGATATCCCAGATGTGAAATTCAAACTTAACGTTGAGATGACCGTATCCTCGGTCAGTGTCCATCTGCCTACCGCGACGTCACGACCACTTTGTCGTTACTTTCTCCATGTCAAGCCGCGCGTAGCAGATCAATGCATTCGAACATATTAAAATCAACAAGAAATCAATCCACACGGAAAAAAATATATAAACAAAAAAATAAAACCAGCAGTTTTTGAATCGACACAGCCCCAACTCCAGAACCAATGATGATCACTGGCTAACTATGTAATTGTTTATATAACTAATAATATGTGCACTGCACAAAGTGGCCATAGTTTTTTAATATTTTTATATTTTATACATCAGTAAGGGGTAAGGAAAAATACCAGTTAATTGTTCTAACCATTGTCAATATTATAACCATGTCAATAGTTTTAATAGGTTATTATAAGTACCTGGAAAATGTTATGATTTATTAGACTTAGGATCTTAATGTACACTGGGTTCTGATTTATGTAATTTTAATGTGAATAAAGACCTTTGAAAATCAATAAATCCAAAGGAACACGTACAGAGGAAGTCACCCCGCCGTACCCAAACAGCTGGTTGCCTGTCCAGTAAGGAGATCACTTTAGGTAGAGCCGAGCTGACGTTGGTCTCCGAGCTGGTAAGTAGCCTGCCTGCACGGATCAGTGGTGACCGAGGACCTTTGTGTATTTGTTTTCGTCCCCTGAATAGTTGTAACCACCACACCATAAACAGAGCATCCCTTAAGACGTACAGTCCATTTTCAAGCTCACCCGATCCGTACAATCTCAGTGAAAGTTGCATGCAGTTGGAGATATCGTCGGTTTAAAGGTTTTAAAATTCCCCATTTTTTACACTCTCTGTGCCAGCCATCTCTCGGACAGCCTTCTCTTTTAGATATGTTTTATGTAAACGCTGCTGAACATAGTTACTTAAGACGATACAAGTGTTACTTAAGACGATACCTAATGTAGAATATGAGAAATTGATGCCTTGGTCTTAACTTAAATGTTCAGCCAATACATTGACTTCTCTTTTAATTAAGCTGTCGTAAAAATAAACTACAAGACATGTTATGAGAAAATACCATCAAAACTTGCAATTGCTATGCCGGTTCAGGAATAGTATACCTCGCGCCACGAATTAAGAGCGCTGCCGCTGGGCTACGTTGGCGGGAATTACTGCGCATATGTACAGGTATTGAAAAGTGACTACTGCGCATTCAAGGCCACCACTCATCACTTGTGGCGCGAGGTATACAACACTTGTATCACAATACAATGAAAGATGAATTATTGCCACCTTTAGTCATCAAACCGGAGCGCCGCCTAGTGAGAAAAGTGAAAGAACCCACCGAATATCTCATTTGCTACTAAACTTTTTCATTATTCGTTACATGTGTAAGAGCAAAAGAGATGGATAGATTAACTAAGTAACACCAATTCCAAAAGGGTCACAATGAGTTTTAATTTGAAAGCTATTGATACCACAAGAGAGAAGTCGGATTTCATGCTGTCACATAAGTTCGATAGTTAGTTACTTTTGACGTTTTCAGAATAACAAAACCTTACCTAACCCAAACTAAACTAATCCAATCTACTCAAACCTAACTTAACTTAAATATAGTATGCCATACCTCACCTAAGCGAGCCACTAATGAAAATGTGTGTGTAATTCAGAAGGTGTTAAAACTATTACACGTGGACTAAAATAACAGCACGAAATGCGAAAGCCCGTAAGTCAAAAAATTCAAAAGTAAAAAATATATATTTCTTTACCACTGTAGATATTTACAGATGCTTAGCAAACGTAAAACATAATTTTCGGAACTCCCACAGATTAATTTTTAGATCTTTTTTAAAAATTAGTTGTGTTTAACTATTAATGCAATATTAATTATTATAAATAATAAGCAGAAATAAATAATTACAAAATTATTAACAGCGAGTTCTTTGTGTCCCGTCATTTAAGTATAACTGTATCTTGAACATTATATTATCCCTTTTTAGATAAAGTCATTATTATCATTATCATGTTGCTGTTTACTCAAATGACAATTTCAAAATCTCCAGAGGTATATCTTGTTTTAGTAGAGAATTCACTGACCCTTGAAAGAATTGCTTACATTCGCGAGTCTTGGCCGGGGCGCAAGTGGTAGCCGTTTGAATAAGATTAGTTGTGATGCCTCTGGAATCGGTCTTACTTGTCAACTTGTTTGATCTATTCATCTCTTTTGCTCTCATACATCTTCAACATAATGGAAAAGTCGGTTGCAAATGAGTAATGATGTTCTCCTCTCCTGTATCCCTAGGTCGACCCTCGGTGTGGTGAGTGAAGGTGGAAATAATTCGTCATTGATGGCATTATAATACGGGAAATATTAAAATACACATCAAAAATACTGATTTGCACAGCAAATATCAGGGCAAAATGCTGCGGTAGCTTAGGTGAAGGGTAAAGGGGGTGAGCGAAGCGAAGCCCCCTTTATTCTTCGTGTTAGGTTGAATCATCACATCACATGGAATAGGTAAAAGTATTTTCTTATCTAGAATATTTTTAATACGACCTCTGTAGCGCGCGGTTTCGACTTTGCATACCATGCGAGACGTCCCGGGTTCGATCATCGGCTGGGGATAAAGAAAATAAAAAGCCCCTGGTCTTAGATTTTTATATGTGTGAGACGTCGCTGTTTATGGTTGCCATGACACAGGGTATCCTAGTATGGGGCCAGTATGTAAATGTTTATGTTTATATTATGTATTTATGGCAGATGATCAAATGCGAGGTCATTGTTTTGCTGAAGATTTAATTTTAGACTTACCCCCAGTTTCCCAAAGAGTTGTTACAAGCGGTTAATCGATCATTTATTCAATATTTTGAATGCGGCATGTGATTGTCTGAAATGCGTTTAACAAGAGTTTAAGAAGTTGTCTCAGTAACAGTAACAGTGATTTTCCTTTCAGAAACCGGGCGTAGTCATCAATTTCGCGTATTCTACATTATGTATCGACAAAATAATACTTTTGTCGTCTTATTTAACTATTCAGGATAGTAAATAAATTTAGCCCATTAATGTCACCACCGAGGCGCACGAGCAAAGGCCCGTGCAGCACGGGCCTAGGGCGGGTAAAGCCCCGAATCCAAGTAAGATTAAGCCATACTCCAGCACGCTGGCTCAGTGCGGGTTAATGGAGGGGTTTTACGACCACTATCACATAGCGATAGCAGCCGGGACCTACTGCTTAACATGTCATCCAAAACACTGAATATCCGATAATGTACTTAAGATAAATTAATTATCTCACTGGTACACGGCCAGTGTGAGAAGCAAACGTGAAACCATTAAACCACGGAGCTCTGATCCTACCTATTCAGGATTCCGTAGAAAAAAAAAGAAAGGGCTATCCGAGAAATGGTTTGCAATAACAGTGTAAAAAATGGGGAATTAGAATATAACCTTTCAAGCGTAAATATCTTAAATTACTTGCAAGTTTCACTGAAATCATGTTAGGCCTACTCCAGGCATCTCAGGCAGCTCTACCTTCAGTATTGCTGTGACGTATGACTTATGGGACAACCTGTATATAGGTAGAACAATAAGGTTACAACAGTACCATAGTACCATTTGTAATGTGCCTGGCGGCCAGGTGGGAAACACATAAGAAAACATGATCATCACCACTTTACTAGGGGGGGGGGGGGGGGGGGGGGGGGGTTACCTAAATTATATAGTTTAGAGGACTAGTTGAACTTTCAACTTATTATTTTGGCGGCGTAATTATAAAGAAGAAAGAAGAAGAAATTATTAATTATGAATTTTATCGAACCAGGCTCATAGTAAGCTCAATAAGGCTTGTGTTTATGGGTACTAGACGACGATATATTTAATAGAGATAAATAATTGTGTAAATACATAGAAAACATCCAACACCGGGATTCGAACCCAGGACCGTCAGCTTTCTAGGCAGGGTAGTGACCCGGTAGGCTAAACCGGTTGTCGAATTCATATGCTAAATAACAGCTTTCTAGAACAGAGCCCCTGAGCTAACCCCCTTACAGACAGACGGACGGGCATGGCCAAACTATAAGTATAAACACTTCTACACTAACTCTCAAAATGGTGTCTTCCACCATTCAAGTCCGCAAATGGCCTGCTCAATGTCAGAAAGTCGTACTCAATCAATCATCCCACCGTCGAGGAGAGGCACGCGATAGCAAAGCAGCCGTCGCGTCGCTCTGATTGCTGCATTTAAATTCGCCCTGATAGGTATGGCAACTAATGACATGTTTTATAACCGGTGATTCCTTTTCATGACACTGAACTTATGGGGCAACAGTGTGGCAAAAGTTTTCAAATTCTTATGTCGCTTTAAGTAGTACATTACCCACGATTTCGAAAAGGCTTGTAAGTGTTTACGAACCGAGAAGTTTACGGCACGAGCCGAAGGCGAGGATCGTGGCTAAGTGCGTAAAAAACCTTTTTGAACGAGTTAGGAATATAATTTTTCCGCCTGAGAACCCAAAATAAAGCAGTGAAGGTGCCATTTTGGGCTCAGAAGTCGGAAAACAAATAAACTCCACTCATAAAGTATTAGTTGAAAAAGTGATAGATACTTTACTTTTTTGAAGCCCCATACGTCTTACTAGTTGACAGTAATTGGCACCCAGTCCACCAGCGTTTAAGTGGGGGAAAAATGAGCGGAACTGAGTTTTACTTGAATTTTCGTAAAAAATAATCCACTTTTCTTTAGTACGGTAGGAACAATCGCAATTGTGTAGAACCCGTAGTTTTTTTACACAGGCTTTATTATAATGTTATTTTTTTATTATTTGTTACATTATTAAAATTATTTTCCTAAAAGTCAGCAATAAAAATATCTATAAATAACTTCAGATTTTCCATGCATTCCCCCAAAAATTGCACGATTAAATTTAAAACTTATAACGAGAGTGTCTCACAGACATCGTTCAAGGGAAGAGCAACCGGTGAAGTGGTAAAGTTGCCGCCCCGCGAGCTTTCCAGCGAGTACGACTTTCTGAGAGCTTTTTAAATCGACCGCAGAGACAAGCTTTCAACCGCTCGGCCCATACGTAGAATTTAATAATGGAATCAACAATATGATATACGGACCATGATTCATGATTTATTTATGATATTCATTACGTATTTTCTCACAAGGTGGCCAAAGATTTTTAGACAAGTATGTTTTAGAAAATTCCAAGTGCTATATACTAAGTGAGTGTTAGCCTAGTTTTTGTTTGCTTCTGCAACAAAAACGACAGCTTGTTCTCACAAATATCCTAGCATTTCAAATTGTTTCTGCGTATACGACATAACTCCATGAACAATTGAATTATTAAAAAATATTTTTCAAATACAAGAAGAATGAATATTAATGTGAATATGATATCAGATAAATCTACGCGCCACGTGGTACTGAGTCGAATAAATATACCGATCAGTGTAGGAAGCAGGAATGATTACACGTCGAAAAAGTATGCGAATCAAACTGTCAGTGACTCTTATGTACAATGACGTATGGTTCATTTTATCTGAACTCGAACACTTTTTCACTCTGGTAATTATTCCTGCTTGAGCCACAGGTCGCTTGCCTTTTGACTTGCACTTTTGTACGTAAATCACTTTCTTTTGTTTTAGTTATGGACTTTCAAGTAAAGGCACTAAAATTATTATGAATTTCATCATACTGGCTTTAAGCATCTCGGATTATTTAAGCGCTCAATATACAAAATCTTAATTATGTCTCTGTTCAAAAGACACAGTCCTGTGACAGACAGACAGGCAGACAGAGCGGAGGCGAAGTAATAAGGTCCCGGTGGTACTGTTTGGGTAAGGCACTACAATAACCTAACCTAATCGAAATATTTACCGAGCTACTGTTTCACTTACTAAGCTAAGCCGGGTACTTATTAGATAGCTGTTTTAACAGAGCGGATACAGTAACGACGTTCTAGTGTGCACAACTACAACACGATACTGCTGTAGATTTTAAAATTGCCAAGCAAATTTAAAAACCATATAAAAACCACTTTATCTAAAAAGGGATATTACAATATTCAAGATTACTTATATGACAAGAGTGCATGGTGTTAATCTTACATAACAAAAAAATCGCTTAATAATTTTGTAATTATATATTCCTGCATATTATTTATAATACGGAATATTTGTACTAGTTAAACAAAACCTATATTTAAAAGTGATCTAAAAATCAATATGTGAGAGTTTCTCCGCTCTTCTACTCCCAGATTGGTCTAATGTAGAGATGACATTTGCCTATTCTCTGCATTAGACCTACAAAATAAATAATTTTGAATTTTGCACGACAGTGCTGCGGCGCGGGGCTTTCAGAAGCTTCATTCCTCGGCTCGCTGCGAGCACGCTCGCGACAAGCTCGCGAACTACGTCCACACTATGGTATTTGGTTACGGTCCGTGCAACGGTTGCAGTAACGGCTCGCTAATGAGTACCCGCCTCCACAGGCTCTTCACCGACAAGCGGCCTAGTCAATAGTTCAGTGACCTGATTTGTATTCTAATTGCTAGGTTAATGATTATAAAAATAAGCTTTTATACCCGGCCTTTCAAGGCTTTAGATTTGTTGATTGCCTGAATACAATACCAAAATACTGGCTACAATTTCAAAAGTCCCGGGTAGCATTCTGAAATGTAACGTAACATTTCAAAATGCTACCCAGGACTTAACTCCTTATTTTATGCCTCGTTGGAACTTTAATCGAAAAGCAGCCAGGCCAATTGGTTCACACATCGGTATATCGTGGTGGCAATAATTATTCCGGGCCATTATGTGTGTCTATTAGATTTCTATGGCTAAAGGCACAAAAGACGGACTAAAACGACATTGTTATCACAAATCAGGTCATTATGCCCTAATGGATTTCATTCATACAATCAAATTAAGCTGGAAAAGAGCCTGTTTGTGATGGTAATACAGTCCATTGTGCATCGACATAATTTGTATTGAAATAAGTAATTGGCTTTGTTTGAGGGTTTCAGTGTATTTTTTGCTAGTGAAGAATGCGGGCTTTTTTATCGTGCGATACAATTGTGATGTCTTAATTGACGACTTTTTTGTGTTGCGGTTTGAAGCTTTTCCTCCCAAGCTTTTCGAATCCCGGCCGGGGGGAAAAGTCCCCTGGTCTTGGATGTGTATATGTGTGAGACGTCGCTGTTTCCGATTCCCACGACACAGGGTATGCTAGTGTTGGGCCAGAAGCAGTGTATGAGCTGTATCTATCTATCTATCTAAAGACATACGGGATGGTAGTGGCACAAACACCCACAATCAGCCAGTTATTCGATACATTTTGCTTGATATTTAAGGATAAAGCGCGTACACTTTAATTGCGTTGCCAATTTACCAGATTCTCTCAATTTGTGCAGGCTAGCTAAGTTATTTCTTATGCTGAGTGTACGCAAAACGCAAACCGTGGTACCACTAAAAATATTAAATGGCGTTTAACCTAAAAAAAACGTCAAATTACATATATTTGTGTTTTTAAACAAGTTTTGAAAAGTAGTTTATTTTTTTGTGGTAAGGCCCAAATTGACTAATATGTATTATTCCTACAAATTATAGTGACATGAACACAAACTGCCTGTACAGCTAGGTGTAAAACTTCCATTTTTTTTTAGTTAGCCGGGATGCCTGCACTGCTGCGCAAATCCCTCCCCCCTTTGAGTCCCCACGTCCCGGCTTTGTGCCACCTCCGGCCACCCCGGCAAGAACTTGTCGACGTGATCCCACCATCTCCGCCTTGGCCTTCCTCTACGCTGGAAGCCGTCTTTTGGCACCCAGTCAGAGGTGATCTTTGCTCACCGGCCTGCGTGTATACGACTCATATGCCCGGCCCAGTTCCACTTTAGCTTGGCGGTCTGTGCACCCACATCAGCGATGCCAGTTAAGTAGCGCAGTGTGGTGTTCCTTACGAGGTCTATCCTGCGAACACTAAGGATGCTGCGCTCCATCGCTCACTGGCAAATACTGAGTTTGCACTTCTGAAGCTCTGTAATGACCAGGTCTGAGCGCCGTAGGTTAGGATGGGCAGGATACACATGTCGATGAGCTTGCGCTTGAGTGTTAGCAGAAGGTTGCCCTTCAATAGTTCCTTCATAGACCAGTTGATCTTCCAGGCGTTAGAAATCCTTCTTTCGATTTCTTTGTCCTGCCTGTTTTTGAAGGAAGCTATCTGGCCCAGGTAAATAAGTATATTTACCGGAGACACAGTTTGTCTATGAGCACATAGACAAACTGTGTCTCCTGCCCATCTTCCACACCCTATGTTTAACGCTGTTGGTCATGCCCACAGATATCGAGAGATAGGTTGAGGGGCGTGGCACGTGCGAACAAATGTAGCTCCGACAGGTTAGATATTAAAAATTCTCGGTAGTCACCGGGTGACCGTAGTGATGAATTCATTTCCGCTGTTTTTCGAAAATGCCGACCTGTGCAATACTCACGTGCAAAAATAGAAGCGAGATTGTGAACTCCAAGAACGCCGGTGTCACATATCACTTGTAAGTCTCATTCCAACTATTATTTCTTCTTAAAAAACAAGAAATAAACATTATTACGAAAATAAATCATTCGCGGAAAATTCGTCACGAATTGACATTAAAGTGACAATGTCATGTTGTTCTCGCTAAGTTTACTATACATTGCTTGTTTTGTATCTTAATTTCACTACTTATTGCCAAGCTAACACGCAATGAATATTTCACACTTACCTAAGTACGAAAGCAAAGATGCATCGTGATACGGAGGCGAACTGTTACACGCAAACAGAGACGACATATAGTGATGGGGATAGTGATAGGAGAATTATGTTTTTGAATCGATAGATTTTATCATTCCGCAATGACTAATATAGTTAATGTAATAATATAGTTATTTTATTGCTCATAATACGTAAGTTTATTGTTAGTTATTCCAATGATTGCCAAACAGGCAGTTTAGATTTTAAGTTTGTTGAAAACCTCGCCCGACGAAGGATAATGGGGTGTTATAAGTATTGATCGGAAATTCCGATGCTTTCAGTCAGGTCCGAAGAGTTCACTGTTATTCTACCTTCAGAAACCTCTTTGCCTCTATTTCTAGCTGTAAGGAATCTGTTGAAAAAAAGAAGAGAGGCAAAGAGGTCTCGTATGTCGTATGTCGTATAAATATGTCGTATTTACAAACAATTTACTATTTTATTTATAGAACCCGGCATTGTATACGACTGTCTATACCAGTGTCTATAAATTATAATCGATCGATGATACACGCTGTCCTTGCATTGTCCCAACACTAGCTCGACTAGCTAGTATACCTGCGGTAGTGTGGGTGTGTTCGGACGATAGGTGCATGACATTGCATTGACCAATAAAAGCGGAGGGATTGATGTACGAGTGGTGTAAATGTGTGCGTGTTCTTAGTTTTCGGTGACACTGGTTCCGATACAAGCTTAGCGGCAAGGGCCTATCTCTCGATATCTGTGGTCATGCCCTTGTTTTTTTTCTATAACCATTTATTTGACTAGCCATAAAAAAAATAGTTTTGAAAATTGACTACGATCGATTGCTTGACTATTACAGTTCTGAATAATCAAGTTGAGAGTCAAAATGATGTACTCCATCATCGCGGGACTTATATTAAACTTCTATTCATATTATTAAAAATATATGTACTGGCCAAGTGGCCTTCGATACAATGTGTCTAAGTAGACACATTGTATCGAATAATAGTTTTTAGTGTCTCAAGGGAGCAAAATGATGTATTTATGACTTTGAATTATACTTTCACCACTTTTACAGTAATGGAACAATGAAACAAAACTTTTTTTATAATGGCGAATTGTAAAGGATCAGGGTAAGGTCACCACAGATCAGATATTCCTGTGCTACTTTTACCAATTTGTAGAAATAATTCAATCGAATATTAATATTCAATAAATCACAATAGCAGTCATCGATAGTTTCGATCTCACTAAAACATATAATTTATTGTGACTTTTTTTCAAATATTACGAAAAAAATATAAATTTTCATATAACGCTGTTAAAGTTAAAACTTAAAACATGTTAATTATTAATTTATCACGATGAAATTACAATCGATTAGTTTATTAAGACCTGTGTTCAATTGGCGCATTGCGTAAATGCTACACGCCAATAAGTAAATGAAAAAAGTAGCTTGTACAGAAAAGTAGCATTTTGCTCCCTCCTGTCGTGGAGCAAAACTTACTTTTCCGAATGAAAGGTGTGAAAAATGTATTTGACGCTGTATGTCTTACGGTGTGGTTACCGTTTCTTTTCTTGTTTTCTTGCTGAATAAAAGATGAAAAGGATTGAAAATGGGGACGTTTATAAGTTATTATTTCCGGCCAACATAATCCGAAGTTCCGGTACAACTATAAATCAATAAAACTAGCAAATCATTTTGGAAATCCTCGAAGAGAAATGAGTGCAGTGCATATCTTACCATTGATGAAAATGATGAAGTAATTGCACGCAAGAGACCATCTCTACATTCATGCGAGCAGAACGTTAAACAAATCTATAAGATAATATGTCCTCGAAAATGCAAAAAAACAAATGTAAACAACTATTTTCGCCATCTTTAGGAAAACAAAATTTCATCATTGGAGCTATGTATCATCATTATCGTCATCATCCAGTCAGGGAACCTACTGCAGAGTTAATACCTTCTCATGTTCACGCCATTCAACTTAGATCTGGGCAACCCGCGTCCATTGTTTTTCTACAATTCTCGCTGTGTCATAGTACCATCCGGTAGGTGGAGCTGTGTACACTACTTAATTAAATTATTAGATCCTAAAATATTAAGCCCGCACCCCCCTGGTATGCTAACCAGAGTCAATATTGAATCCCCCCCCGACCCGCTCTCCCTGCAGTACAAATTCGATATCAGCACCTTCTGAGTACACCTCCAGAAATTGTGTCAATTCAATTTCGTTATAACTACAATTTTAAATTAGAATGTGATGGTGACATTTTTACAGTTACGAATATATCTACATAATTGGTATGCTTGTGATAATTACTTGTGATTATTGTTTTGTAAGTACTTGTAATAGGATGCTATTTAATAATAATATTATTATAATTGGTAGAAATTTCAACTTCATTAACTATGTATATAAGACCAAGCAATCTGTGTGCCTGGACATAAAGATGATGTTAGATATTAATAGCTTCATTATAGTAGTTTATGTGACTGCTACATAATGGAGGGCATTAATACTTGAGAGTGAGTTTCATAATAATATCACTCGAGAGTTTTAATGCCTATTATGTACAGTTACATACACTAGTTTATCTACACAGATATATCATAAGCTCTCTTTGATGTCTTCAGGAACCGCATGTTTGACCGGAATTGTGGCTCTGCAGTTATTTAGCTTGTTCTGTAGTACTAACTTTACGCAGGCGGGCTTCGGCGTTCGAAATTTGTGTGTCATTTCCAACTTCACAGACAAACTAGGGACGGCACGCAGGCAGGCGTCGGCGTTCGAAATTTGAATGTCATATGTAGAAAAATTACACATTATGGTCATAATGTGTAATTTTTCAGATAAGAAATCAGTTTTTGCCAAATTCGAAATTCCAAATGTCTTTATTACTGTAGATATTTACATATACTTAGCAATCGTCATTTTTTGCCACTTCTCTACATTGGACCAATGTGGGAGAGAAGGGCGTAGAAACTCCAAGTAGTTTAACATTATGCTGATCGTAACGTGCGGTTTTTGTACGCAGTAAAGAGGGTTTATAATACGTGTGTAGATAAAAATACTTATAGGTTGTTGAATTGGGTCAGACACCTGTAATGATGTCATGAATTGTAATTTATTTTATTATGTCTACTAACAATATATGCATCAAGTGTATACAAACTCGACAGTTCTTAATGTAGGGATAATGCTAGACACATATATTACTTAAAAGTAAACACAGCTTTCTTAAAGAAACTATAACTACTTAGACTATAGGTTTGTTATTTTATTTTATTTAATGTTAAATAAAACAATGATGAAGACGATTGATTATACGAGCCTGTCCTTCAGCAACTGCTTCTTTATTTTTGCGGTTGATTCGTGGAATACGTCAATTCGTTGTGTAATTGAATAAATAAATTGAAATTGAAAATTCAGTTTGGGCTTGAAGCTTAGATCGAGATCTCTACGCCCCCCTACGAATGTTACTCTTTCCCAAAAGTCTGTCTTTCAACGGACTACCGAAATAATTACTTATAATAAATCAAAGGTAAATGAAGCAATAATATAATAAAATAAAAAGCGCGTGCAGCACCGCTTGCGTGTTATAAAGTTAATAACCGGAACCCATAGACATAAATACGAGTAATAACTATAAATAAAACCCCCAGGTATATAATTAAACCTTAAGTCTCATATTTGACTGACTCGTTTTCTTGTGAAGTTGTTAACTCTTGAACCGCTGCTTCGATTTTAATAAAACCATAGCAGGGAAATCTTCTACCGTTTACAGAAAGCCACATTAACCTGCCTTAAGTGCCTCAGATTGGCGCTTCAAACTTATAAAACATAAACATTTACATACATGCACTTACTTTGCTTCTGGCCTCACACTAGGATACCCAGTGTAGTGGGAACCAGAAACAGCAACGTCACACACATAAATATCCAAGACCGTGGGGGCTCTTTTCTCTGTTTAAAACACCCCTTTTTTCTCGTCGAGGGTTAAAAACCGAATAAATAAATCAGACCAGGCTGGTATCGTCGGAAGACATTTGCATGTCCAGATCGTTGTGGAATAAAATAATTCATCAAGTTAAAAACTTAAAAAAAGAACGACTTTAAGTTTAAGCCCTATTTCTTCCTCCCCCCCGTCGGGATACGAATAAAGTCTATGTCCATGAAAAGTCCTCATCAAAACATTGCTACTCGGAACCACAAACCAAAACATCATCTGTGTATATATTTTTTGTATTTGTTGATTTTTTAAAAAACCACCGAATAAATTTTAATGCAATTTATATGGGACCACCTCTTAGAAATTATATATCGAACAAAATAAAAGTTATACAAATCGATTTATAATTTACGGAATGAAAGCGTAACAAACTAACAAAAAAACTTCGTATCGAGAACCTCCTCCTTTTTGACATCGGTTTAAAATGACACAACTCTTATGTCAAGCAACTCGAGTAATTAGTTGTGTTAAATGCACCAGCCATCTTTTGCATTTCGGAACTTACTACAGAAAGTTATTTAATGAACTGTAATTCAAATAAATGTTTTTCGTTTTATAAAAAAGCTGACTCATTAACGTTTATTACAACTTTATCAGTAACATAACTGCTCTGTTGAAAAGGCTATCGAAAATCAATGCGATTTAAAAAATCCTCTACTATTCGTCCGTTACATATCTTTAACCCTTTGTCTGTGGGAACGGCGGAATCCGCTATTAACAATTGAAAAGCAAGATATAAATTACCTACTAGTGAGAGGTGTTACCATGCATCACAAATTTACGACACCTAAGAAGTAATTTATGTACTTCAATTATAAAATGTATCTAACTACTATATAACTACATACGAGTATCTCTCATATTATCTGTACAGTTGCCCATAAAAGTTTGTAGTATAACGACGACCCAACTGGCCGAGTCGGCAGTGACCCTGCCCACGAAACCAAAGGTCCCGGGTTCGAGTCCCGGTGGGGGCAAATATTTGTCTGATGAGAATGGATGTTTGTACCCTAGTCATGGTTGATTATCTATCTAAGTATAATATTTATCTATACAAGTATGTATATCGTTGTCTAGTACCCAAGATACAGGGAATCCTAGTTTGGGGCTAGTTCAATGTGTGTCAATTGTGTCCAAGGTATTATTATTATTGTCCAAGTTATTATTATAAGAATCTAGGAAAAAACGAACACAGAATACCACAAATAACGTAATATTTTCTGTTATATTCCGTATTTTCTATGTTTTCCGTGTCAAATAACGAATAACAACATCAATTATGGTAATTAGCATTGCATTCTACAGTAAGGAGTATTCATTGCATGCAAGCTTTGGCATTAAAAACTAATTAAGTTTCTAAACTACAAGATATGAAGTGAAAGAACTTTTATAGCATTTCCCCCCTAAAAAGCCTTTTTTTATTCACTGAGAACAGTGAATAAAAAGCCCTTTTAACAGCATGATTGACTTTGACATTTATCGGGTCGAAATTTTGAACTTTAGCCATGGTAATAGAATTCAAAACCTATAACGGCATTTTGGGTACCCAGGGTACTCAAAGTCAATCAAGGGTCACTAATTTGGTGTTTGAATTTAGAACACACGAATATATTCGACCTACATCTCAATGCTATATAAAACAACCGCCTTGCGCACAAATACTCGATTCAATTCCTACTGCAAAGCATACTAGACATATACAAACTCCTTGTGTAAATTACTCATCGAGAAATGATTCGTCGACATTTTTGACAAGAAGGTTAGCATTAGAATAAAAACTGTCATGTGTTCTTTCCATAAATTTGCGCTATTTTGAATACTGTAAGTTGCACGAGCACAAAGTTTAGTATTACTTATTTAATCGATTGAAAATGCATTCAAGTGATGAAGACACACACACCTGAGTTTATGAAAGAGAGGGCGGCCGATATAGTAGAAAACTTGCTACCCATCAAATCATGGCTGGTTCACATTAAAGCCTATGAGTTTTGCAAATGGAAAAATAAAATATCAAGCTTCTGGCACATTTTCAGAGTTTGTTTTTCTAACATATTTTAATGAGCTGTCAAAGAAAAAGAAGTCATCGACATTATGGAGTATGTATTCTATGCTATGGTGTACTATAAAAACAAGACATAACATTGACATAAAAACATACTAAAAGTTGCAAGCCTACCTTGAGAGTCTATCAGAAGGCTGCAAACCGAAAAAATCCCTGTTTGTTACCACTCAAAATGTTGAACGCTTTTTGAATGAAGCGCCAGACCTGCAATTCCTGGCAGTAAAAGTAATTAATCTTCAACAAAGTTTAGAACTATTTAATTATAAACCTATCAACATCCATTTTGTAACAGATTTTATATTTCTGTTTAAAGGTTGCCTTGATTCTGGGCATTAGTGGAGCCTGTTGTGCAAATGAGCTTGTTAAACTGTCAGTGGATGATGTGCAAACGATATCTGATACCGCTTTACTGGTTACTTTAAGGGAGACGAAAACGAAAATCGGCGAACCTTCGTAATCCGTGATAATGACATGAACATCGTAGAAAAGTATCAAAGTATTCGTCTTCCGAATGCAAACAACAATAGATACTTTTTGAACTATTCTAAACATAAATGTACAAAAGGCCCGATAGGAATAAATAAAATTGGTTACATGCCAAAAGAATTTGCATATTTTTTGAAGCTACCAAATCCCGAGATGTATACAGGACATTCTTTCCGAAGGACCTCTGCAACGTTATTAGCGAACACTGCTGCAGATATGACGGAATCAAAGCGACATGGCGGATGGAAGCCTACTTCCGTGGCTGAAGGTTATATCGAAGATTCTGTCGAAAATAAATCAATAACGCAGCCTTCAGATAGCAATCAGCATAAACCTGAAGAAACCTGAAGACCCATGGACTCCACGCCCTTCAACGTCCAAAGATGCCTCAGAGTTTCCTCCAGCAGAAAGTTCTGGCCATCGAAAAGAAATAAATATCGCTACACAAGTTTAAAATTTTAATGTAGATGTCAATTAATTTACCCTTTATTTTTTCTTCATTAAATGTCTATTTTCTTCTTTCTTTTTCTTGGAGTCATGGTATAAAGTATCGTGTGCAATCAGTCAGCTCCAAGCACTCGTACCAATAGCCCGCGTTGACCCTCTCGCAAACTTTCAGGGGTTCCCAACATTGATTAACCTCAACTAAGTTTCTCGTAATCTGTTGTAATGAATTGTGCGTTGTGTGACGAAATCTTTAATAATGGTGTTTTCTGCACGTACTGTAAGAAGAATTTTGGATTTTGCTGCGCCAGTATCACGGAGAAGGGTTTCCGTAAACTTGGCTCTGAGCGCCAAGCCACATGGAGATGCGCTCAGTGTAAGAGTGGAAGTGTTAGTCCACGCATCGCTGTAGCATCTCCTGTTTCTGCTACTACCAGTGAAATACCTCCAGTCGCACCGGCCAACCCAGCGAGTTTTACACCGATCACACCTGGCGTCTCGGCGGAGTCAGTATCGCTGATAACAATACTGGAGGAGATAAAGGATGTTAAGAGACAGCTATTTGGTCTTCCAACTGTTTACAAGGATATTAATTCGATCAAATCTGATATCTCAGATTTGAAAATCTCGTGTGACTTTAATTCAGCTACTCTCGAGGAACATAGGGACCGCATCATAGCACTTGAAAGCAATTCCTCGGAAATTCAAGTCCTTAATGAAGCCTTGGGGACTACTCGATCTGAGGTTGCCTCTCTTAAAGCTGAACTGGCGGAAAGGGATCAAAGAGCAAGGATGAATAATATCGAAGTTAAAGGTATTCTTCTGAAAAAGTCAGAAAACCTCTACCAGATTGCTGAAGAATTGTGCAAAGCAGTCGATTATCAGGTGCCCAAATGGCAGATTAATTACATCGCCAGAGTCCCAACTCAAAATCCCAAGGAGAAATCTATTATCATTACCTTCAATAATAGATATATAAAAGAAGATTTTTTGTTTGCCGCTCGTACCAAAAAACATCTGACTGCGGCTGATATTCCCGGACTCGACGATAGTGATCAACGCATCTATTTCAACGATCACCTAACACCGCTTAACAAACAGCTCCTTTCTAAAACTAAAGCTGCTGCAAGAGAGAAGGCTTACCAATACGTATGGGTGAAGCATTGCAAAATCCATGTGCGAAAAAATGACTCAACCAACGTCTTCATTGTGAATAACGAAGCTAGTTTAAACAAGCTTATTTAGAGTGTTTCATATTAGTTACCATACCACTATTTGCTACTTATTTACTATTTATTTTTCTAAGTTGGCTTGTCATTGAACATAACCCGCTAATAATTGCGTGAAAAAATGTTCAACTCCCCTGACATTCGTAACCGATTGACTGTGCTGGTGCGCCGCCGGAGTCATTTGCACCTACCTACGCGCTTTTGTTCCCCATTCACTACTAGGTTACACTTGCTCTTCATCTCTTTCATGCTCACTATCTCTGCGCAGTTTTGTTGTCTCGCTCGCACTCACAGTGCGCTCATTTATGTTTACTTAAGAATTCTCAATTTTATATCTCCCATTAGGGTTTCAATCGCATTATTTTTGTCTGTGGTTATTGTATTTATTACATTGGTGAAAATCTGTATCTAAGAACTAACGGCCTGAAAATGACTTATGATAACCATAATTTAAAAATATATTATCAGAACGCAAGGGGCTTACGTACCAAATCTTCAACTTTTTACCGCAATATTTGTATGAGTCATTATGATATTATAATGATTACCGAGACTTGGTTAGTCGAGGGAATCAAGGATTCGGAGTTGTTTGATGGGAGGTATGTGGTTTGGCGCAGGGACCGGGACTACAGTGTAACTAATCAGAAGTATGGAGGTGGTGTTTTGATTGCCACACGGAGGGATCTTACGATCACGCCGCAGCCCACCTTTCATTCTAGCGCCGAAGATCTTTGGCTAACTTTGACCCTTAGTAATAAACCCAATTCATCGACTAGCATTCATATATGTGTTGTTTATTTATGCGGCCAAAAACTGGGATTCAATTTTTCTCAGCAAGCTCAGCACTTTTTTAATAGTTTGGAATCGATGTTAATTGAATATCCAGACCATAAATATTTGATTGTAGGTGATTTTAACTTGAGCAATATACGTTGGACTCCTAGTATTAATACTGATGGCGCTTTTGACCCTGGTAACTATGTCTCACATGATGAAACCCATTTAGTGGATTCCGTTAACCTTCTGAATCTAAATCAGTATAACGGAATTAAAAACGCGTATGATAAAATTCTCGATCTAGTTCTCTCGACGGATTATGTCTCGGTATCCGATTGTAGTAATGATTCCCTTGTTCCAGTCGATCCCCACCATGGGGCGCTTTTTTGTATACTGCCTTTGAGTGACCATGATGTGCTAGATCGGCCACCTCTTAATAAGTTTTTGTTTTTCAAGGGTGACTATGATTCTATTAATAGTGAAGTGGCTAAAATTGACTGGGATACGGAGTAAAGTAATCTTAACCTAGAAGAGGCATCCAATTATTTTTATAATTTTTTCAATTATTTAAGGAATAAATACATTCCACACAAAATTGTTACTACTAAAACCTACCCTCAGTGGTACTCCAAAGCCTTAATAAGGGTTATTAAAGAAAAACATAAATATTTTATTAAATCCAAATTATATGAAAATTTATCAGACATACATTCATTTAATTTGCTAAGGGACAGGGTGAGGTCGTTAGAAGAATCATGTTATAATAAATATATAAACTCGGTTGAGAATTCAATCTTAAAATGTCCTAAATTTTTCTGGTCTTATGTTAACTCAAAATTTAAAAGTAACGTGATGCCTAGCAGCCTCAAATATGGTAATGAAACACTCAATTCAGGCGATTCTATCTGTAATGCTTTTTCATCGTACTTCCAGTCCAACTTTTTAAATAAATCTCAATCTTCTAGTAGGCACGACGTGTCCGGTGACGATTGCTCTGATCCGGTGTGTAACATTTCTTCTATCTTTATAGATATTAAAGAGGTTATCAATTTGTCGAAGAAACTCGATCCCTCTAAATCTGCTGGACCAGATCATTTGCCAGCCATCTTTTTGATAAACTGTGCAGATACTCTTTCGGTGCCAATATCAATATTATTTAGAAAATCTATTGCCTCTGGTACTGTCCCTAATATCTGGAAACAAGCTTTTATCACCCCTGTGCATAAGAAAGGTCCGAAGACTTATGTCACTAATTATCGCCCTATATCTAAACTCTGCATCGTTTCCAAAGTGTTTGAAAGGATCATTTATAATCAATTATATGGAGCATTGAAACAGTCTTTCAGTGATACGCAGCACGGTTTTCTCAAGGGTCGCTCCACAGTTTCCAACCTCGTATTATTTAACAATGCCTTGACGGTTGCTATGGACGGTGGATTGCAGGTTGATGTCGTTTACACCGATTACAGTAAGGCATTCGATAGGATTCAGCACGACCTCCTGTTAAGTAAATTATCTAAAATTGGTATTAGGGGTGACCTACTGCGGTGGTTTGCTTCCTATATTGACAATCGCTCACAGGCTGTTGTTATTAATAATTATATGTCTAGTTGGGTTAATGTTCCTAGCGGTGTGCCACAGGGGTCCTTGCTGGGTCCGTTACTTTTTGTGTTATTTGTTAACGACATTGACTTGTGCTTTAACTTTGCTAGGTTGTTGTCCTTCGCTGACGACATGAAGATTTCTGCCAACATAAGCTCAAATGCCGATGCTGAAGCTATGCAAGCAGATCTATTCCGTTTAGAACACTACTGCGATGTCAATCGGCTTGACCTAAATCCTTCCAAATGTAGTATTGTCTCTTTCTCTCGTAAAAAGAATCCACTTTTCTTTAATTATATTGTGAAGGGTGAGATATTAAAAAGGGATGCAGTCGTTAAGGATTTGGGAGTCATCCATGATGCTAAACTGACATTTAATGCCCATGTTGATAGTATTATAACTAGAGCCTCGAGGGCTCTGGGTTTTGTGATGCGTTCCTCAAGAGACTTCAAAAAAGCTAAAACTTTGAAAATTCTTTATTGTACGTACGTTAGAAGTAATCTTGAGTACGCTTCACAGGTTTGGAGTCCTCGCTACAATATTCATATTAACCGGATTGAAAATATTCAGCGTAAATTTATGCGTTATCTCTGTTATCGGACTATATTTAAATACAATTCAGATTCTTACCTCGACATTTGTAGAAAACATCATCTGGCTCCTCTTCAACTAAGACGCGAGGTTGCAGATTTGGTATTCCTTCTCAAAATTACCTCTAATGTCATTGATTGCTCTGATTTACTTGCTCAATTATCATTTACTGCGCCCCGTAGGCTATTGCGTCATAATGCGCTATTCTCGCTCCCTAAGTCAAACACTAACTACAGACAAAATACGTTCCTCTGGCGTGCTTGTCAGAGATTCAACAATCTGCGTGGAGATATTGATCTTGACCTGTTTAGCACTGGTGTTAATCCAGCGAAGAGATCACTGTACCGATACTTTTTCTATGACTAGATTAGCTAAGTATTTCGACTTTCCGTTATTTATTATTATTATTTTTTCTTTTCTAACGTGACTTGTTACTGCATGTCATGTTACAACGTATAGGGCTATGCATAATGCGAACTAATTCTGTTATTTAAGAGTGCTTTAACTGTTCTATTTGTTTATTGTGTCTTTTTGTCGGCGAAAACCTATAATTGGCTTTTTTGTTTTTATATAAGATTCCTATTGTTAATTTAAAGATAGCTGTTAGTTTTCCAATGTTAATAAAATAAAAATAAAAATAAAAATAAACTCTTAAATAAAATGGATTTATATTGAGGGCCATGAATCACTCGCATCGCTCAGGATTCTAAAACTTGAATCACTCACTACGCTCGTGATCTTATCTTCCTTACGGTCATGATTCAGTCATTAGAACCCTTCACTTGCACGTGATTCATTTATGGCCCTCGCTCTAAATCTGTCCTTTATTCAATAGTTGCATAATATAGTATTTTACCATTGTTTATAAACTGTTTTTATCACTTTGAAAATACTAAGAGTGATAGTAGCAACAGCAGGGACTGTATAACGAGTCATTTACCTACTTAATTTAAAGCTGAACTCTATTTACTAGTTATCTGTAACTATCCATGTATGGTTATTTGGAAGAGATCTCATGCCGAAAATAAACTAGCCTTTGGCCAATATCTTTACGTTTTGTTTTTCTGGTAAAATAATAGTTACTTTATAATAAAGAAAGACGATTTCTCAATTTATTGATTCCGACAATAAGTTAACGCTACGGTGCCGCTGCTACGCCATGGAACGTAACGCTACGTATTGTGCTACGAGCGCAACGCCTACGAACTACGGTGCTATACGAACGTGCGATTTTGCACTTCACTACTTCGGATATAGCCACCGAAACTAGTATTAGTGATTATAAGGGAATATTTTATTAACACACATATACATACTCACAACAGGTTACAACAAACTGGTACAAGAATCACAAGTCATTATTTTACTTAACTCCTCCGGTCAATAATAACAAATTGTATATTGTAGTATTGGCAAAGATTAACTGAAAATAATGATTCTTAGAACAGTAATTTATTTCTCCGTCATCCTCAATTTGAGAAAGGAATAATTTTCCCTTCCTTTTCCTTGTTCTTACTCAGTATAATTGAATTTCTGTGTTGATAATCCCTGGAAAAAAAATGTCTTTTGCTAATCTTTAACAAATAAATACAAACAGGGCGTCACAGTGTTTGCCATATGGGGTGGCAGTGGCACACGCTCACAGCAATTACCCATTTACCAAAAACATTTCTTGCCCATACTAAAATATTACAAGAACAAAAATAAGATAGCTACGTGATCTAGTAGAGAGTTCCGTGGTCTGGATGGTTTCCGACCCGCTTCTCACAGAGAAGTTGCGAGTTCGAATGCGGTGCTGGCCATGTATCAATGAGATAAGTTATATATGACGACCTCTGTGGCGCTGCGGTTGTGGCTCTGCCTACCATGCGGGAGGTCCCGGGTTCGATCCCCGGCTGGGGATAGAGAGAAAAAAAAACAGGTCTTGGATATTGCTATGGGTGTGATGTCGCTGTTTGTGGTACCCACGACACAGGGTATGCTAGTGTGGGGCCCAAAACAATATATGTGCCTGTTTATAAATTTGTATGTTTGTGTTATCTTACTCCAAGACTCCCGAAGAGCTCCGTGGTCTAACGGATTTCACGCTAGCTTCTCACACAGGAGATGCAGGTTCGATTCCTGACCATGTATCAATGAGATAATTAATTTATCTTCACTACATTATGAATTCAGAACGGATGTTTGTACCCTAGTCATGGTTGTTTATCTATCTAAGTATAATATTTCTCTATATAAGTATATATATCGTTGTCTAGTACCCAAGATACAGGGAATCCTAGTTTGGGGCTAGATCAATGTGTGTAAAAGGTGTCCAAGGTATTATTATTATATTATTATTATTATATTATTATATTATCGGACGTTCAGTGTTTCAGATCGCACTGTAAGCTGTAGGTCCCGGCCTCTATCGCTACGTGGTAGTGGTCATTAAACCCCTCCATCTACCCGCACTGAGCCAGCGTGGTGGAGTATGGCTTCATCTTACTCGTATCCGGGTAAAGGCCTGTGCCCATCGGTGGGGAAATTTAATGGGCTACATTATATGTTATCTTACGTACGCTATATGGACGTCCTAATGGTGATGGTACACGTCTTGAAGAAACCTTTAATCTCCATAGCTGCGTCGATGGGCTAGCCCTCTATCACGTAAAACGGGCACTTTTTTGCCTTGCCATCCAATATTGGAAAAGTCATGTTTGCTTGGATCATCATGCTTTTTTAATGCGGGTAAGCGCACGCACAGTCTTACAGCAATTACCCCTTCATCACCAAAAACATTTATTGCCTTCTCCAGAATAGGCAATAAAGCTTTAAAAATTACAACAGCAACAATAAATAAAAACCGGTCAAGTGCGAGTCTAAATCGCGCACGAAGGGTTCCGTACCACCGTTCAATGGAAGCGATGGTGTGGAGTGAATAGTTTGGATTTTACACAGCAAAATATTGTTTACAAAGTTATTGGTGCGGTTACTTTCACACTCCATGTACGTAACCAGGTGCATCCATAAGTTTGTATGTGGTATTGTTGTATGGGAGCCCCCTTAAATATTTATTTTATCCTGTTTTTTAGTATTTTTTGTTATAGCGGCAACAGAAATACATAATCTGTGAAAATTTCAACTCTCTATCTAGCTAGGTTCTTGAGATACAGCCTGGTGACAGACGGACGGACGGACGGACGGACGGACAGCGAAGTCTTAGTAATAGGGTCCCGTTTGGAACCCTTCGGGTACGGAACCCTAAAAAGTGTCACCAATTTTTCAATCCGATAGTACATTTATCTACACACGTATAATCACAGAACATTTAAATGTTCTGTGCGTATAATAAACCCTCTTTACTGCGTACAATAAGTCACATAAACAACTATTATGATGATTTCACTGACATTCATAGAATTTGTCTTATTGCTAGAAAATGTTTGTTTGTTTGCCAAAATTTATTTGGTAAGTATCAAGTTTTAAATCTTAATTTGGGAATAATTCCAGTAATGAAAAGCAATTTTTGGAATTTATATTAGAAAGGCATAAGTTAACCTATCATTAGTTATGTTCCTTTTTTAAAAAAATCTTGTAGTAATAAGCATTAAATCATTTACATTAGTAGTGTAGGGTGAGTGTGAGAGACCCACTGACCCCCAGTTTCTGAAAGAGTCGTCAAATATAACAGGCGATTAATCGAAGGCTAGAGCAAATAAGAGGCAAGTGATTGCCTGAAATTAGTTTAACAAGTTGTCACAGCTAATTTACCTTTCGGAAACCGAGCGTTGGATTGTAACAACTCGGGGACCCATTACATCTTCTTCAGAAAGCGGACCCAATCAATAGATAGAATCTTTGGCTGCTGTCCAAGGTTGTACACATTTGTGCTGGAACTTATGACATCTCTGCCTCCACTTTTGTAGTTTGAACCGTGAGTTACAAATACGATAAAAAAAACACGATCGGAGTTGAATAACAAATATTAATTTCAAATGAAACAAATGAAAAGTAGACGTGTTATTTCAGAGAAGGCGTGTGCCAATGTCATAACAGGCTATATTGTTGAACTGTTATTCGGGACAGAGTTATTTACTCCCGTTAGTCTCAATACTCGCAAGGGATGCGTGCTTGATTGCCAGTGCTAAGCATGTGTAGGTCTGCTCACCGCGAAATGACGGCATCTGTGGCGCTGGTGCGGTTATGGCTCTGCCTACCATGAAGGAGGTCCCGGGTTCGATCCCCGGCTGGGGATACAGGAAAAAAAACCATGTCTTGGATGTTTATGTGTGTGTGATGTCGCTGTTTCTGGTTGCCACGACACAGGCTATCCGAGTGTGGGGCCAGAAGCAATGAATGTGACTGTGTATAAATGTTTAAGCCTTTTATCAGTATGAAGATATATGCAAGTGTGCCTATTATAACGATTCGGTATAATATGCGCATTTGCATATATCTTCATACTGATTAAGGTACAGATAAAACTATTGCCCGATAAAAAGTTTATGATGTGCGAGGACTGTTAGACCCGACTGAAAGAACACGAGCACTATTCTCGGATCCATACAAAATATGGTTAAGGTTAGAAAAGGGGTGGACAGAGCTCTAAAATTACAAAAAGACACCCTATTACCCGTTACCCCAGCCATCACGATCATTTCCGCGCCCAGTTAAACACGTCCACAATGGGAAGCCTAGTGTGGGGAAGCCGCCATAAAACACTCGCCCCTCAGTTAATTTGTTGCCGGGATAAGGGCGTGCGTACATTGAGATTGCAGACGTTATGTCCCTATAAATTGACCGAACTGTGCGGGTGGTGGATACTGGAGTACTACGGATTTGAGATGTTATTTTGATTATTTTTTGATACCAAAATTGCGTTTTGGGCCGGGCGGTCATTGATTTGTATGAAGAGGTGGAACAGTAAGTTGCTCTGATCAACTCGGCTTTACCATTGTATAACACCTGTGTAGGAGGAAGGTGTAAGATTTCATAACTGGCTACAGATGGCGCAAATATGCTTCTGCAACCGCGTATGAGAAACAGTATCACGTTAACTTTGTTAAAGTTTTGTTTATCGTTAATGTGTGCAACGTAAATATGGCTTCTTCAGGCACCTAAACATCTACTATTTTAAATTAGTAAATACAGTCTGAATAGACATAGACATCATTTATTAACAATATTCATCACAAGTCGTACAAGGAAAAATAAATGATACATGCAATCATAGTGTCGTATAAACACACGATTCATAAAATTATTATAATACCTTAGTCATTATATCACATGATTTATTAACTTAAATTCAATAAATCGTAAATTACTATGTCTTTGAAAATATATTGAATAAATTAATTCCACCATGGAATATAGGTATGTCAAACACATACCCATTAATGTTGTCACCTTTTGATAAAAATGATTTTATTTTATTTTATTTTATTATTTTTCTGGGAAGCTTACAGCTATATTATTAAACAGTTTTGAACTATGATAAACTAAAGGCTAATTATAAGCAACCACATATAGTCATTTTATTAGTTATTATTAGATTAGTGATTTAGTTTCAGAAATTCATCTAAGCCGTATAGTATAGGGTCTTCTCGGTTAGGTCTCCCTTCCAACCGTATTATCCTGCTTAGACCTAACACTTATTTATTCCTACAAACTGTAAATAAAACAAAACGGCAACAAATGTAATGATCACCAAATGATTTTTTTCCTACCCAAAATGGGTAAATGCTACCCAAAATGGGTAAATGCTACCCAAAATGGGGAAATGCTACCCAAAATGGGGAAATGATCACCAAAAAATGCAGAAAATATCAGAGCAAAATACTGCGGCAGCTTAGGTGAAGAGTGAAGGGGGTGAGTGAAGCGAAACCCCCTTTATCCTTCGTTTTAGGTTTAACATGTAAGAACAACAAAAATACTTAAAACATAAACTTAAGTACACAAAACATCGGTCGTTTGGAATTTATTAGTGGTAAAATAGGTGCGTTTTCGGTGATTGTTTAAACATAAGCCAAATAAAACCCACTAAATAAGCTCTCTTTAATTGCTCCAACAGCATAGTACCGCAGCTGAGGCGAGCCACGCGGAAAAATGTACTAATGGCCGCAGGCAGTTACGTGTTAAGTGCTTGAGATTATCTTCGTTAGTGCAAAGAGTTTGAGAATCTTCTCAGTGGAACCGGTAGCTCTGTTCTGTATCAGTGAGCGCAAGCTCGACAGCTTTCAAATTGGCGTTTTGAAAGCTCTTCGCCAACTTCAAGTTGACGTAGACCGATCAGACGTGATTATTTCATACGAGCAGTCATCTTAAGGGCATAGGCCAGAAGCCATTTGATGGAAAACATCGTGGGTAAATGACGACATCTGTGGCGGTGCGGTTGAGGATCTGCCTACCATGCGAGAGGTCCCGGTTCGATCCCCGGCTGGGGATACAGAAAAAAAAAACAGGTCTTGGATGTATGTGTGTGACGTCGCTGTTTCTGGTTTCCAAGATACAGGATATCCTAGTGTGAGGCGAGAAGCAATGTATGCGCCTGTGGGTCAATGTAAATGTAAACTTTGACATTTCATAGATATTTTGTACGGAAACATGAGGAAACCTTCAATCTCCATAGCTTCGGCGATGGGCTAGCTGCCACGCAAAATTTATTATTGAACAACTGTGCCTCTGCTACCCCGTTCGGGAAAAGACGTGACGTTAAACTCTGTTAAACTCTTGACCCGAGATTAGTTTTAAACTCTCCCTTTATGCCCTTAGGAACACTACTTCGAACGCGGGTTACTCTCTGAATAACTTTGTCAACTCCGTATACATTTGTATTCCAACTCACTTTCGGTGATCAGTGTGGCCTGGGAGACACGGAAATGAGCCGCGGACCAACGGACGAACGGCCTAGACGAATCTATTAAAAAGGTTCCCTTTTGACGACGGAGCCCTTAAAAGCCGGGCTTCCTCTGCGGTGTACAAGGAATTATAAAGTTATAATGACCACCCTTAAGGGACTGGGTTTATGAAAAAAGGGTTCAGACATTATTCGGGTACTAATACGAATTACATCTCGTTAGTATTGTGTGAAAGATCGTTTGTGAGAAAGAAGTTTTGGGGGAAATATTTAAACATGAACATAACCATTTACCTCCAGGCAGATTGCTTCTACCCTACACTAGGACACCTTGTGTCGTGGCAACCAGAAATAGCGGCGTCACAGATATAAACATCCAAGGCCTGGAGTTTTTATTATTAACTCTCTCTCTTAGGCTCTCTTAGCGCCCAATGCACAACTGACGACTCAAAGTTTAACAGATATTAAAATTAATGCTTATCAAGCAATAATAGAAACCGAAGTGAATTCCGACGTAGACAATTTATGAAGATCGTAATGGTAAATAAATAGTACAGTTACATGAAAACTTATGAGCAAAGTATATATATAATACTTATGGGTGAGCTCCGTGGTCTAACGGGTTTCACGCTTGCTTCTCACACAGGAGATGCAGCTTCAAAACCTGTCGTAAAACCCTCCATCAACCCGCACTGAGCCACCGTGGTGGAGTATGGCTTAATCTTACTCGTATCCGGGTAAAGGCCTGCGCCCCTCGGTAAGGAAATTAATGGGCTACATTTATTAATTTACTTTTATTATGAGAAAAGACAAGGTATGGTTTCAAAAAAGATTGACGACCGGTTTAGCCCAGCGAGTAGTGACCCTCCTACCCTACGAAGCTGAATGTCCTGGGTTCGAATCTAAGTTCGAAATAAGGGCAAATATTTGTGTGATGGATGGACCAGAAGACGTTATATTTAATATTGATAAATACTTATGCAAATATATAGAAAACATCCAAGACTCAGAAACCAATATTCATGCTCATATTGGTTTCTGAGTCTTGGATGTTTTCTATGTATTTGCATAAGTATTTATCTATATTAAATATAACGTCGTCTGGTACCTATAACACAAGCCTTGTTGGGCTTAGTAAGGGCCTAGTTCGATTGGCATAAGATTGACCTCTAATATTGATTCATTTATGCACCACGCTGGGAACAGGCAGTAATTAATTGCACTGTATAGTCTTACTTTTATTTTATTTTATTTATAATTTTGACAATAATAATTTTGCCATTGAACCATTATTATATTTCAAGTAAATGCTTTAGGCGCTTATATTATATTTATAAATACTTGTAATATTAAATTATTATTATTATGCCTCTTGTATGGACCCTCTTCAATTTTATGAAACTCAGTTCAATATACACACACAGAGGCTTAGTAACAGGGTACCGTTTGCATGTGGAACCCTAAAAACTACACTAATACACTGAAAATACTACTGATATCCGTATTATAAGCGACTACAGCGGAATCTTTGCTCATTTCATTAGTTTCGCTTATCGCGCGTCGCCCGCATCCTGTGAAGAAACTATTTCCCCCCTGCGTTAGATTTCCTCAACATGCCAGCCGCTCTGTTTAACATGGCGAGATAAATATCGCGAACATAATGAGAAACGATAGGAACTCCACTGTATCGGATTTGCTTAAGTTTTACTTCATTAGCAAAGCCAAGAAGTACTTTAAAAAATGTAAACAAACTTTCCTTAATTTGAGAAACGGTCACATGAACACGGTTAAATTAAAAGTCGTAAATTTTAAGATAAATGCAAGCACAGTGATTTTTATATAAATTGGTCGGATTGCTTTCTGTTGTTTACATTATTTTAAATGCCTGCTTGGTTACTATTATTTATTGAAGTAGGACCTTATCAACAGAAACTCTACATCACTACAAACACAACTCAACCATGAGGAGTCCCTTTTTTCCATGACGGGGGCTAGCCCGTGGCCACGGCTTTGGAGATATCAAATTTTCTATTATATTTATTACAAGGAAAAATCTATTACCTACATGAGTCACATATAAAAGCTTCGACACACCGCAGGCGGGATCTGAGGAGGGGGTGATTCTCGCGCAATATGACCATTCGATAAAATGGCCAAAATCGAATGATTACCTTACAAAATCACTCGATATAATAATAATACCTTGGACACTATTTACACACATTGATCTAGCCCCAAACTAGGACTCCCTGTATCTTGGGTACTAGACAACGATACAGATTCTTATATAGATAAATATTATACTTAGATAGATAAACAACCATAACTAGGGTACAAACATCGGTTCTCATCAAACAAATATTTTCCCCCACCGGGACTCGAGCCCGGTACCCTTGGCTTCGTAGGCAGGGTCACTGCCGACGCGGCCATTCGAGTCGTCAAATTATATATATATGGTGGTGGAAAATATATGGTGTCAATATCCGTATAACAAATGCGCGAGATCCCTGGCCGGTATCAGGGCGGGAGTCAAATAAAACAAACTCTATGAAGCATGTCACACCAAATTCGAAAGTAGGACGAGATGTTGTGTCAGTATGGCGGCCATTTAACTATGCATTTGTCAATATAGACAACCGCACCGCCCCACCACCACGGCCCTGTCCTGCCTGCGGTGTGCCGAAGCCTTTATAGTAACAGCCTGCTCACAAAACTGCCAACAGTTCCCCCCCTCAACCTGCTTACCCAGCGTTTCTACAGAGAGGTCTCCCGCAGAACATCTCACTCGAACATATCGCTGATCGGATAACACAGACACACATTGAGTTATCTCGACGAGGTAGTGTGGTAGTTGGCGGCAATAACGTAACCTGGTCAAAGGAATATTCCAGTATGAAAACTGCTAACTTCACAGCTAGTTGTTCTATTCCTTGTTAGAAGAAAGCTGACATTTATTTTTGTATCCATTTGGCAGTACGTCATGCTGTTGTACTGTGCAATGAAGAGTTTATCTATGATTGAACATACAAGGACAAATAATATTAAGCATTGCCGACTACCTTATGATGAAAACTGGTATTAAGGTGTCAACTTTATAATCGCAATAGGACTTCGTTATATAATTCATAATTTCTTTATAGTATCATAAAGATTGTGTATAAAGCCGAGTTTATCTCTATTAAGAGATTTCGTACGAGAATAAATTTACAATCAAACCTTGGATCACCCCCGGTTTAGTCCGACGTATGCTGCAAAGAGACAGGTTACACAACAAAGCGCTTAAGGAACTAAACAATGATAATCTACAGGTCAGCTACAAGAGATATCGCAATTTTTGCAATGATTTACTAAAAATTTCAATCAAATAGAGACTCCCTTAGCGAAAGCCGGCGTGATCCAAAGAAAATGTGGAAAACCATTAAAAATATATGGGAGATTAACAAAAAAGCAGCCAAAAGTACAGAACTATTAAATTCAAAATCAAACAAAGAAGATTCTCTAACTTACTGCAACGAATACTTCGCAAATATTGGCCAGAATCTCGCAAATGATATCCTGAACTCCCAAAATACTTCCAGAAGAACTCCCACGGACCAGGACCCTGCTTATCACCAGTCACTTTTCTTTCAGCCCACAGACCCAGTGGAGGTGGGCTCCATTATAAAAAACCTAAAAAATTACAGTTCTCCAGGACTCGACCGTAATGGGAACGGCCTAATTAAGGCAATATATTCAAATATTCTGACCGTTTTGACACATATAATAAACACCAGCCTAAAAAAATGGTGAATTTCCTTCCTGTTGGAAGACGGCAGCTATGGTACCTATTCACAAGTGTGGTGTTAAGAAGGAACCTAGTTAGTATAGACCGATATCCCTCCTAAGTTATCTGTCCAAGATATTGGAAAATATTGAAAACAGACGCCTAGTAAAATATCTTGAGACAAATAACCTTATTTCGAATAGGCAGTATGGTTTCTGTCAGGGCCGGTCCACGGAGGACGCAGTGACACAACTCCTTAAAACCGTGAGTACATGACTCGATCGTGGCAACGCTTGTGTTGGCATTTTTCTGGACTTGGCCAAAGCTTTTGATACTGTTTCGCCGGCTAAATTGCTCATTAAACTAGAACGGCTTGGGGTTCAAGGTGCCCCTCTAAACTGGTTCGTCCTTCGAAACCGTATCTAACGTGTAAAAATAGACGAACACATTAGTAGCCCGATTCCAATCTCATTCGGAGTACCACAGGGCAGCATCCTCGGCCCAACGCTATTCATCATCTATATTGACGAGCTGACTAGAATTCTCAGAGATAAAGAGGATGCTGACGTACTATGCTACGCTGACGACAAGGCCCAGATCATAAATTCACAGACCTGGGATGGCACCAAGGCGGCGGCGGAGAGTTATATGACCGAAGTGGCTCACTGTGTGAGTGAAAACCTGATAACTCTCGATATACAAAAAACAAAATTCATGTGCTTTCATAAAACAGCTGTCTCTAGCCCTCCTTCGAACATGAATCTCAGCATACATAAATGCAACCCTCTGCACTCATGTGCTTGTCCATCGATAGAAAAAGTGAGCGTCTTCAAATATTTGGGTTTAATATTGGACAAAAAACTGACTTTTCGAGCTCATACATCTTCTCTAGCAGCTCGAACAAGGAAACTAATGACATACTGCATCACCGCATAGGACGGTACCTCCAAATCAGTCCTGATTATCGTAGAATGTGTTCAACGATCGTTGCTCAAAGTAATGGGAAAAAAGGACTGGAAGGTGCTGTCGATTCGGCAACTATATTTACTTAGTATAACTCTGGTCCAGCATAAGACAGCTACTAACTCTGACTCATACCACACTCTTGTGAATAGACGAGTCTATAGAGTCCCCACGCCTATTGTCCACACTGCCTTCGCTAAAGGCTCCAGTTTCTGCGCTTGCCCTTTTATCTACAACAAAGTCTGCAAACACATAGACATAAAATGAGCTACAGATCGGGAAGCTAAAACCGCAATCCAAAAGTGGCTTTCTGAACTGAATTATGACGAAACTGAAAAATTATTAAATGTAATTGGTTGACCTTCACTGAGAAAAATGGGTGTACTGTGCATACATATTTATTTATTTATATATTTATTTACTCACAGTATTTATAATATTTATTTAAAGATTGAAATTATGTATACAAAATATATTACTACACATAATTAACTAAATTTAATTGCTTGTCTTAACATAAATAAGAAATCATGTTTATGACATTTAGAAATCCTGTCAATCGACAAAATGGGGCCTACGATACAGGTTAGTCCTAGTGTAGAACCCAGAAGTAATTTGTAATTTTAACTACGTGTTTGATAACAATATTTTTTTTTGATTTTGATTTTGAATTATTACTCAAACAATTTCTAAAAACCTTCAAATACCGTAAGCATAAAAACAGCGGACACAGTCACTGCCACTTCCCGTACAACGTTCCTACATTGCATTTTGTCGACCGATGACGTAGTGTCGGCGAGTGTCTTAATAAGTCACCACTCGGCCCGTTTCTCTTCGCCACATGTGTTATAAATCAAAAGGAGGAAGAGGAGAGGACCCCCACTCCCCTCATTCTTGGTGGCGAGAGATTATTGAGTTTCGTATTATATGCGAACCATGTAAGTATGTCAGGGACTCTTGGCGCCGCATCTCAGATGTGTAATAGGATTTTCTTGTTCCAATGGCATGTATTGTCTGAATAGCTGTCTGCCGTATGTGCTCACTAACTGCTGCTCAAAAATTACAGTGGTGTTTGTCTAACCACACTATGCTCAAATTACGCGACCGAAGCAACACGCGTGCCGACCATATGTAAACTATATGAAGTCTATTCGCTAAGATACGGTCGCATCGCCTTGCCCACCACCACCACAACTGCGTGCGGGTATACAACATAATTTAAGTGAATAGACTTGACAAATATATCGCTTAATTTCCGCGCATATTGTGTATCTACGTCGGAACGTATAACATAAGCGTAACATAAACATAAACATTGACGTAGACGTAGACGTAGACATAGACGTAGACGGAGACGTAGACGTAGACGTAGACGTAGACGTAGACGTAGACGTAGACGTAACACAGGCGTAACACAGGCGTAACACATGCTTAGCACAGGCGTAGCACATACGTAGCACAGACATAGCACAGACGTAGCATGGACGTAGCACAGACGTCGCATGGACGTAGCACAGACGTAGCATGGACGTAGCACAGACGTAGCAAGGACGTAGCACAGACGTGACACAGACGTAACAAAGACGTAGCACAGACGTAGCACAGACGTAGCACAGACGTAACACAGACGTTACACAAACGTTACACAAACGTAATATAAACATTTACATACATGCACATAAATTGCTTCTGACTCTACACTAGGATACCCTGAGTCCTGGGATCCAGAAACAGCGACGTGTACACATACAAACATCCAAGACCTGAGGTTTTTTTTTCTTTTTACCCCAGCCGGGGATCGCACCCGGGATCTCTTGCATGATAGGCAGAGGCACAACCGCTGCGCCACAGATTCCGTCCAGCTTTGAGTTTTTGGCGCAGCATCTGGACTTATGTGGTCCAGCTAGAAATGTTGTTAGCAATCACTAATGCATGCTGCATTAAATATGAAAATTTTGCGAATTAGGGTACATAAACACCCATATTACAAAAAGGCAACAAATAAAATGATCACCAAAATATTTTTTTCCTACCCAAAATTAACACCAAAAGTTGCAAAAAATATCAGGGCAAAACACTGCAGTAGCTTAGGTGAGAGGTAAAGGGGCTGAGCGAAGCGAAGCCCCCTTTACCGTTGGGTTCATGTTAGTTTGAACATGTAAGAACAACAAAAAATACTTAAAACATAAACTTAAGTACACAATACATGAAAAGAAGTTTGGTGATCATTTATCCAAACACAATTTGGTGGATATTTATCCATTCTGGCAGCCATTTCGAATTTATTGGTAGTAAAAAGGTGCGTTTTTGGTAATCGTTTAAACATAAGCCTTACAAAAATACCAAAAGATTTATCTCAAAAAGTATTTTTCCCAAAATGAATGATTCCCAAAACGCCTAGTCCTACAACGTTTGTCGTTCACCAATTCTGCTGCATTTACAGTAGCTATTACTGTACTAGGAACTGCGAATTCACTTATTGTAACACAGTTGTTGGTATTTCTTTTAGGGAAATATTAAACTGCACATCAAAAATACTGATATTATCCTTCGTGTTAGGTTGAACATGTAAGAATAACAAAAAATACTTAAAACATAAACTTGACTACACATAAAATATTTAAAACATAAAAAGTGTTTTTGCCGATCCTTTTTGCTGTGCAAATCAGTATTTTTGATTTGCGATTAAACACTAGCCAATATAACTGGATATCAAAAATAATTCAGTATTTTTGATGTGCACAGCAAATATAAGGGCAAAATGCTACGGTATCTGGTGCTGTGCAAATCAATATTTTCGATGTGCGATTAAATAGGGCCTTTCTTTAATCATCTTTAATGCCTTTCTTTAATCATTATACCTGTACATGTACAAAAAGTTTTTTTGCTTGTAATAAAATCTAAAACCTAATTATCGGCTCTCCAATAAAAAACCGAAATTCGACCTCAACATTGATGAGTCTTTAATTATGGGCCAGTGAATGTAGAGCATATCTAATGTAATCATTGCCTTTTCGTCTACCAGCAGTCACGTCCGAATGCACAGACTTCTCAAATAACTTTAAGTGTTCGTTACACTCTGAGTTTTCGGTCGCGTATCCGGGCGGGTCGGCGGAGGCACGGTGAAGGGTGGCTAACTGCCGGCCGGATATGACAGGGGCGTCGATCGGTTACATACATAGACGGATAACCGACATGGTAACCGGTTTTGTGGGAATGTCTTTACATTCGTGGGGAAACCTTCATATGCCCTTTACTACAGCGGCGCAGGGTCACGCAAAATTGAGTATTAAATAAACGTCTAAACGAAATGGTTACTCTGCCTCTGATACCTAGTAAGGGAACATTTGTAACTATGTTTTTTGTTTGGGTATTTTTAATTTACGGTCATAGTATTTGACTAAACATAAACATTGACATACAGGCACATATATTGCTTCTAGCCCCATACTAGGATACAGCGACATCACACAGCAAACATCCAAGACCTGGGGTTTTATTTTTTACCCCCACTCGGAGATCGAACCCGGGATCTCTCGCAAGAGTTTTATGTAGTTCTTTGTTTTATTTATTTATCTAAACATGTTGTTAGCACCTCATGTTTTTATTCCATCCTTCGTAGAGACTAGATTTTGCTAACTCGTTTAGAAGTCGTGAACCTCTTAACGACCGTAAAATTTATCTTAACACTAATTAACAACGAAATATTCGAGAGCTCTTGTCAGCACTTTACACTATTTACACTATTCATCCATTTTAGTACAATGCAAATTGGATTTAATATCGCACAGTGCCTGCGAAATGTCAACAGATAACATAATCATATTCGTTATTGCACAGAAATCATAAAGGTAAGGTTACAAAACATTTTATGGGCTAAGGCGAGCTTACCTCTAGAGAGCAGTAGTACAACAGGAGATTCCTAACGCACCATAAATCTTTCTACCTCTAATTATTTGCGAAACTAAAACTTAATAACCTCTTAACTTTAAACAACATTCACCAACACAGAAATGAAAATAAACCATTCCAAAACTTCCATCCTCCATAAATTTCCAGTGTAACAATGACGGACAAGTTACGGGGATGTCACAACCCTAGATTAGAGCTTATGGCGTCCCGGGCTATAATGTTATTAAGAGGAAAGGATGTAAATGACTGGCATGGCCATTTTTATGGCGCGACAGAGAGTGGCTTTACTGACCGCTGGGAATTATGCCCTTCGGGGCTATTCTGCTAGCAGAGTGGCGGCTCAATGATAACGACACCATGACGGTCCACTTTAGGTGTCATTAATTTAACGTTTGAGGAATCTTTTTTTCAGGCAAATCATCGTAGGAATTAATTGACAACCGGTTTAGCCTAGCGGGTAGTGACCCTGCCTACAAAGCTGACGGTCCTGAGTTTGAATCCTGGTAAGGGCAAATACTTTTGTGATGAGCGTGGATGTTGGTTGCTAAGTCTTGGATATTTTTTTAAGTATATACATAAGTACTTATCTCTTTTAAATATGTCGTCGTCTAGTATTCATAACACAAGCGTTCTTGAGCTTACTATAGTTCTAGTTCTAGACGATCGGAATGGCCGAGTCGGCAGTGACCCTGCTTACGAAGCCAAGGGTCCCGGGTTCGAGTCGCGGTGGGGGCAAATATTTGTTTGATGAGAACGGATGTTTGTAGCCTAGTCATGGTTGTTTAATATTTTTCTATATAAGTATGTGTATCGTTGTCTAGTACCCGAGATACAGGGTTTCCTAGTTTGGGGCTAGATAAATGCGTGTAAATAGTGTCCAAGGTGTGTCCAAGGTAGTTAGATTTGTTGTACGATTGACCTCTAATATTAATTCACATTCACTTTTAAAGAACGGCAGATACATTGCTTCTGACCCCACACTAGGCTACCCTGTGTCGTGGGAACCAGAAACAGCGATGTCACACATATATACATATCTAAGACCTCGGCTTTTTTTTCTACCTTCCCAGCCAGAATGAATAAGCTATTAATTACAGGAAATAGGATCACGTAAAGATTTTATTTATTTATTTTATTTCTTTAGGAAAACAATCTATAATACATCTTAGTAAATACAAGTAATTTTTACATGGAGCGAGTGAAGTTTCCACCAGTAGCTTAAACCTATAAGATAAGATATTTAATACTTTATAGTCATTGTTATTGAATTATCATTTTGTTATTTAGAATTCAGGCCCGCTCCCTTAATAGGGGGTGTGCGGAAGTAAATGCTGCTATGTATTTTAGATAGTGCTGTTTAGCGTCAAACTTTAGGGTTATGTTAAGCGATGTGTTTTTATATCATTTTATGAGTTTGGAACACCAGGGGGTAGTGTGAAATAAAACCAGTCAAGTGTCACCATGCAATGGTAGGGATGGTTTGGAGTGAATAGTTTGGATTTTACGTAGCAAAATGTTTTATACAAAGTTATTGGTGCGGCTACCTTCATACTCCATGTACGTTGTTTATAAGTTTCTATGTGGTTTACAGATAAATTAAAAACCTCGGCAATTCCGGGTAGGTTTTTCTTTAACCTTTGGCTTACGTACTATATATATTATAATTTTTAGACTATAGTTTCGGAGATGGTCATTTTTTGCACTTTTTATTATCCTTCTTCTGTAATCAAAACTAAAATTAAAAAATAATGATTGAAAAGTTTATAAAGAGCCCTTTTCAACGATAGCCTACATGACTTATTATTATTACGGTATTTCTTGTTCGTTTTGCAATTTTAGCCCCATTCACTGTTTTGTAGGTTTTTTCACTAGATTTAAATTATGTTGCGGTTATGGTTAATTATCAGGATTAGTATTTTTGCACAATATTCCTGATAAGTGCCGGACACGCGAGTGATCCTATGAGGGTACCTTTTTTACCTTTTGAGGTACGGAACCCAAAAAATAAGAATAATAAGATACTTAATACGTAGTTCGTTGCATACTGAACAGATAAAAGTCCGGATTACTGTACTAACTTTTAATTTAGTCAAATGAAGATCTAAATAACAAAAACGTAGAGTACAAACACGTAGCCACACTGAATAAACATCATCTGCAAAGCCGTTACTCTTATTTTAGGATAGGGTTTGAAACTATCATAACGTAGGTATACAGATTATTTAAAAAGCGGACCGAGTTTCCCATTAAAAACGAGTGTCAAAATACATTAATCCTACGATTCCATTAAGGGTGTTTATTCACAAATTACAGTAGGCGTCAAAAGTACCGGGCGGGCAGTAATGGCGTGATTTTCGATTCGACACAGCTTAAAGGGTTAGAATCAACTCGTTATTACCTCGCGTTTCTATTGTTGCCTGGTTAATTGTCTGCGTAGATTTTTATACTGATTTACGTATTTTTTGTTGCTTTCGTTCCTTTTAGTGCTAATGTAGATCGCTTCGGCGCTTAGTTTAAAAAGGTAAGAAAATGGCTTTACTTCTTTTCCCTTGAGCCATGGAAAACTAAATTTATAATTGCTTTATTGCAAAATAAGAAAATCGTACTCAAATATGAGGGTATCTCTAAGAAGATATATCTTCCAGCAAACCAACTTAGGATAAGATAGGTTTATTAAACATAAGATATTTTTGTATATACCATTAAATATTAGCATAAATATTGCCTTTTATCTCACACTGGGACAACCAGGAAGTGTGAAACTCACAAACATAGAAAAGTGTGTAGGTTTTTTTTTTATTTATTTATTTTTATTTACTATACACTGAAGAATAATATAGCATCTTAAAAAGGTCCACGGAAACCATTGGGGTTTGTGTGTGGATCCTAGTTTACGCTATCATACATGATATTTTCTTAAATTAATTAGTACACTTCACAAATCATGTTATTTTCTGGTAGGTAAGTTATTTGTATGATTACACAACTATTGATGTGGGGTTGGGGATTGGAAGGAGAGGAGAAGTATTTTTTAAGTTTATGTTGTATGTTTATGGGTGATAATGTGTTTCTAATATCTGTAGGTAGATTGTTTATTAATCGCGGGATCAAGTAGGCGCTCGTTCGAGTACCGTAGAAATTATTCGCGCGTGTAGTGGTTAGATTACTTTGGGCGACACGGCGCGTGCCTACTGGGTGATCTATTTTATGCTGTAGGGAATTGTTGAAAAATTCCTCTTTGCGTAGGGTATAGTGTAGTTTGGTATGAATAGGGAGTGTATTGCAGTATGTGAATAGTTTAGATTCATTTCGTAGTTTCTTTATTGTACTACACGAAACAGTCATACAGATAACTTATAATAGAAAAAACATGTACAAAGGCGAGCTTATCTCTCAATAGAGATTTCTTCCAGCAAACCAAGATGGTAGGAGAGGTGATGGTTGAGCGGGGGTAGACCTGCGCGTACAATAAAACTCTATAAATACTACGACTAATATATACTACAAACAATATTATACTGATAACCCTAATTGCTAAAAATAGACTGCATACACAATTACTTAAATACAACGTAAAAATATGAATAAACCGTATAATAAACTAATACTTACAAATATAATCTAACTGGAAAGGGAGTATTCGTTTCTGATTTTAGGGTTCCGTACCCTAAGAGTGCCAAACGGGACCCTATCGCTAAAAGCCACCGCTGTCCATCTGTCTCTCTGCCAACGGGCTTTATCTCATGAACCGGAATATGTAGAGATTTGAAATGTTCACAGAATGTTTAAGGTTTATCTATTGCCTCGACAGAAGCACATAATGACCTACACGCAATTTTGAAATTAAAGGGGTACTCCATCCAGGAGACGTGTTTTTACCCACATTTTTTCCCCTCGGCCGGGAGTCAAGCACTATACTACAGAGGTGTACAACATTTATCTATGCCGCCGACCATACTTAAATAGACAAAAACGCTAGGGGAGGTCTATGAATATATTATTAACGAAGGGTTTTAACCCCGGTCCTCAATCAATTAAGTCCGTCCTAACATAACTTACCTCCCGCGGTAGCTTGGCGATTTTCCGTAGGTGGTGGTGAAAGTAGAAAAAATGTTCTTACATTATAGTGGGGCTACTTTAACAGATGACATTTGACAGTTCACAAAAACTCAAGAACTTAACCTTGTAACGGAGGGCACAAGTATATTTGATTTTTTCAAAGTACTGCACAACTACTTATCTTTTTTTGAGTTAACAATACATATTTTTTAATAATGACAAAAGAAGGTAATTTCACGATTTTCTGTGACTATTGCCATTCCAAAATAAACAAAGTTCATCCTAAAAACTGAAGGTACAATGTTACAAGGTTACGTCGGTGAATCCTTTTTATATTTAAGCACTAGGGATGTTATCCAAAAATCCCTCGATCGCTCGATCGGTCGAAAGAATTTAACGGATTTATTACTGCATTCAATTCACAGAAGTTTGAAGTCCGTATCGATTAATTAAATTTAATCGACGTTTTGATGCAAGTTAAACATAAAACATAACATAAACATTTACATACAGGCACATACATTGCTTCTGGCCCCACACTAGGATTCCCTGTGTCATAGGATCCATAAACAGCGACGTATGACATATAAACATCCAAGACCTGGGTATTTTTTTTTCTTTAACCCCAGCCGGGGGTCGAACCCGGGACCTCTCGCATGGTAAACAGAGCCACAACCGCTGCGCCACAGAGGTCGTCATAGTTATTTTACTAAGAAGCTAACGCCCGGTTTCCAAAAGGAAAATTAGCAGTGTCAACTTGTCAAACTCTTGATAAACGCATTTCAACCGAGCACCTATCGCGCCGCTATTTTGGATTAATCATCGATTGATCGCTTGTTACATTTGAATACTGTTTCGGAAACTCGGTGAAGACTTACAAATGTCAAATATGACTTATAAAACGGCCCTACTTTATGTTCCAATGCGATACGACAGGCCCAGCCCCATGGATTACATTTCAATAGCAGGATATACAGGGTGACATTTAATTAACTTTACCGAATTCTGTTTTGAGGCCTTATGCCATGGTAGTAAAATTCAAAACCTATAATGGGAAAATGTCAGCTCTTGGTGACATTGGGGCTCGAGAGGTTAATTAGCTGACCTTGAGGAATGATAGTACCAATTATAACGATCAATTTTCCCCTACGTGACATGTAATCATCTGATCGGTTAAATGAACTGAGGATCAAAAAAAATAATTGCGGCCATATGTTGCTTTGGTAAAGTTGTTCATAATTATATCTAAGTCAAAGGCAAATTTACTTTATTACTAAAGTAATACGTTTTTGATATTTACATATTTTTTGAAAACATTAGTTTTTGACTCATCTCTTCAGTACACCACTGTGGGAGAAGAAGGGCGAAGCAACTTCCACAGATTGATTTTTAGATCTCTTTTAAAAATAGGTTAGGCGTAACTAATACAAATATTTATATTTATAATTAATATGCAGAAAAAAAATATCACAAAATCATTAACAGCGAGTTCTGTGTTGAGTTAGATCACCGTAGGCACTCTTGTACTTAAGTAATCTTAAATATTGTCATGTCCCTTTCTAGATAAGATTGTTTTATATGGTTTTTAAATTCCTCAGATGGCAATTTCACAATAATCAGAGGTATCTTGTTGTAGTAGAGAGTTTATGAATCGATTGCCCTAAGCCCTGAAATCAACATAAATGGCCAAAAAGACAGTTGGTCCGTTGCCGCATTACAGTAGAAAAAAAAATGTTGGCCAATGTTTCATTACGATTATTTGATGAAGTCCCATACCAAAAACAATTATTGTGAGGTAACTGTTGAAACTTAACTTTATTGATACGAAGTTCCATAAATAATACCTATAGTCCGAAGTAGACTTTAAAATAATGTTAATAAACACACGAAAAAAGGCAGAAAATATTCCAAAAATCACATATTTTTCTGATTGAATCGATATCTCTCCGATTTTACTGTATCAAATTTTACAATGCTAACAAGCTTGCAAATAAAACTGCGATTCCAACTCTTATTCTGGTCCAGTCATTTGGATTTCAGGGTATAGAAACAGCGACTAAGGAAAAAGCATTTCGAGGAGTTTATTCAAGTAGGAACATCATTATAATCTTGTAATAAAGCATCTCTATCTAGTTACTACGGTTAGTATCTCGTTAAAATAGTTTGAATTGACATCTTACCTATACATTTACGAGAAACGCGTGTAAGGCCAAACGATTATGATTATGCCCGACCCAGTTTCAGTCACGGCGACCGCTTCAACTATTTTGTACTCGTCGTTTGTGGGCTCGCCTGTGGCTTAAGTAGCCAATCTTCTTTGTGAAGGTCCTTGAGCACGGCCAAATATCAATTATAAGGACTAATTGCCCAGCTTGATATTTCTCGGTCTAGAAAAGTTGTAAACTTTCAATTGAGTAAAAACACAGCTCCATAAGACATTATCGCGGGTAATTATCAGTTTAGCACCAACTGTCAGCGCGCGGGCTGTTTCGAGCGCGCTGTAAAACGTGTAATGAATGGCACTAAACAAGTTCGCCCTGTATTGTAATTGAGGAAATGAACAACGAGATAAAAGCTCGCTGGTCGGCTCCTTATTCGACAGTTTTATTTTGTTATTTTGTGCGGTGAACGGCTAGCCCCTTGTCACGAAGATCTATTGATTAAGTCCATTCAGATCAGGTGTTTTCAAAGTCCGATGGATAGCGTTGAAGTCACCCTTTTTTTTTTCTTTGGCACATGATGATTGTGATAAATATGGTAAATATGCTTAAGTGTCATCCACTTAGTCAAACAAAAAAAAATGGTGTGTTAGTGCTATAATATAATAAAAACCGGTCAAGTGCGAGTCTAAATCGCGCACGAAGGGTTCCGTACCACCGTTCAATGGAAGCGATGGTGTGGAGTGAATAGTTTGGATTTTACACAGCAAAATATTGTTTACAAAGATATTGGTGCGGTTACTTTCACACTCCATGTAGATAACCAGGTGCATCCATAAGTTTGTATGTAGTATTGAAAGAATTGTTGTATGGGAGCCCCCTTAAATATTTCTTTTATCCTGTTTTTTAGTATTTGTTGTTATAGCGGCAACATAAATACATAATCTGTGAAAATTTCAACTCTCTAGCTAGCTAGGTTCTTGAGATACAGCCTGGTGACAGACGGACGGACGGACGGACGGACGGACGGACGGACGGACAGCGGAGTCTTAGTAATAGGGTCCCGTTTGGAACCCTTCGGGTACGGAACCCTAAAAATGGAGATGATTGGAATTAAAGAATTAATATTCTCAAATATCTAACATTACTTGCGATCTCGCTAACACGTCAATTTAGGGTAAATACCAAAATGTTGGGTAAGGCTTTTGGTAATCCAAATATTTGTTGCTTGTCCATATTTACCACATTCATCATGCGCCAAAGGAAAAATAGCTAGAGTGTCTTAAACGCCATCTACCGGACTTTGAAAAAACCCTGCTTTTATCCCATTACTGGCTAACAAAGGGCACAGGTGTGTCCGTCTACCACCCTTTACAGGAAACACTGTGGCGGTTAATTATTTTAATGATATTGTGGTGTTTTTAAATTATTATTTTTTTCAATTATTCTGGATAAGGTGTTCTTATGTATTTGAAAAATGTAATGTGACGTAATTTCCTTTCTTACTTAGTCCACCTAACAAGATCACCTGGGTGGACTACACCTCTGGGGTGTACCAAGGGCACCGCTACAAATCTAATTACCCTCGGTTGATCTGACCGGTGGGTCTATTGCTACATTGGAAAATGTTGTGACCCTGGTACACCTTAGAGGTGTAAAAAGGTGTACCTAGGGTCACAACAAGTCCCCTTAGTCCACTCAGGTGAACTTGGTGGACCACGGGTAAGAAACGAAATATTTTTCTACTAAATGTTGGATGAAGTATAATTTTCTTATGACAGCATAAGGTAACCTAATACGCGACTCCTTTTTATGCATTTATTTGTACACAGCACATTCGCGAAACAAAAGTGACCCTAGTTTGCCTGTCATTTTATTTCCAGGTCTTTAAGGCCAAGTTATTGCGCTACTTTATGTTTGTTACAAAACAGAGATATTTTTTGTTGTAAGTAAAATTGCTTTGAGACAGTTTAAATTAAGAATAGCGAAGTCCTTAAACAAAAAAAGGCAAGTTCATGCACCGATCGCATTTTTTAAGAAGCAAGAACAAATTTACTATTTTAGTTTTTGTCTCTTTACTTGTAAGACCTTTTTTCGTGCCTTTCATGATCCAGAAAGTACTCTAGGTTTTGATTCCCTTGCGAGTTTTAAGCATAACCATATCATTTGATTTCGTTGATCCAGAAGTTATAAGGTGGTCCCTTATAACTTCTGGCCTAAACCTCATATCGGACTTCAGTAATTGATATTAAACGTGATACGCATTCCTGAGTAAAAGTGTCTTGATAGACGGACAGGCGGACGGACGGAGTCATAAAGGTTCCTTTTTTCCTTTTAAGGTACAGAACCCAAACAATATTGCAGCACAATACACGTCATTGAAGTAAAACTCGTGCTCTGAAAAAATGTTTTCAGCGGCAGAAGATAAAAAGAACAAATGTAATAAACAAAGAAATTAATAAATATGGTTTGTAAGTATCTTCGGAAGACTTTTGCCTGTCCCAATAGACAAAGAATAAAAAATAAGGAACCACAAAATGGCGCTAGTTTCTTGCAGAGTAATTTCAAACAAATCTTATTTTAATTAATTAGGGTGTATTTATTTTATCATTGTGCTATACATTTTTCCTTTGCTTTTAGGGTTCCGTACCCGAAGGGGGAAACGGGGTCCCGTTTGGCACCCTTTGGCCCTTTATTACTAAGCCTCCGCTGTCCTTCTGTCCGTCCGTCTAAACAGGTATAGAGCTGTAATGTGCACAGAGGGTGTATTTATATTGCCGCTATAATAATAAATAATAGAAGTAGCCACGCTAGAAGTTTTAAAAAAGTCTACAAATAAGCTAAAATTAAAGTCTGAGAACGACTTTGCATAACCAACATTCTTTTCGTAACGCTATTTGCAGAACGTTCCTTTAACTCTGAAGCATTCTTCCTGTCCTTATCTACGGAGCTCAGATTTGGTCTTTCACAGACATCCGATATTCTAGACTTGAGGTTTGCCGGCAAAATATGCATCGCAGTATTCTGGGGGTCCCCAGTATTCTGCGCTGTGTCTGGGGGTCCAGTTCCCCAGAATATCAAGTTGCCTCCAGAACCAATGTAAAAGACTTTGCGGAAAAATGGGCCGAATTGAAGTGGGACTGGGCCGGCCACGTCGCTGGTATCCAAGCGACCGATGGGCCAAATGAACGTCTCTCTGGATCTCAAATGAAAAACGAGGACGTGGCCGCTTCAAGAAGCGCTGGTATGACGAGTTGGGAGACCACGGCAAGAACTGGTGGGAAAGAGCCCAGGAACGTGAAGAGTGGGAGAGGGGAAGAGAGGCCTTTGCCCAGAGTGGGAAGACCTTGGCTTATAATGATAATAATATTTCCGAAAGTGGAATTCTATAGATAGGGATCAGAAGCTCGGTTTTGTATCTCTTGATATGTTAACTCCAGATTCCTTCCAAATTCAAATGACAGTTCATGTGAAATAATCGCGTTCTGATAGGTCATGTAAATTTTAACTTGGCTAACAGCTTTTAAAACATCAGTTTCAAAGCTATTGGGATTGATTTCACAGATGCAGAATAGAGCTATAGAGAGAGAATAAACCGGAGCTCCAAATATAGTTTCAAATCAGTTATGTGCAATGGGATTAGACACCACGCTGAAAATAGATCAATTAACGTACGTCCGACCTTGTTGACATCCTAACTACAACTGGTGGAATCCCTACTACGAACCACCAAAACACAGCGTTACTACTTCTCCCAAACGGAGTCATAGTGACACAGTTGTGTCCACTTTTAACCAGTACTACAGTACTCCGCTTTTTCCCTACTATGACTTCGTGATATAAACAATTCTCAAAAAGTGTCATCATTACATTCATCCACTGCTGGTTGTCGGACTTGTCTTTACCACATCATCTTCTCTGCTCCTGGGCCCCCCACACCACTGCCTGTCAGCTACACATAAACATTAAAAGGCGAAATTACATTACTGAAATATACTAATGTTACATACATACATATGCTCATGCTCACGCCTTAGAGGAGTAGGCAGAGAAGCCTTCTACTTGCTACGATCCTGGTATATATCTCTCGCGCCCGCAACAGTCATAAGTCTCTGCATACACGTTCGCCAGAACTTCTTATGTGACCGTTCACTAACATACCGCCTATTTGGTCTTTAAAGGACCTTCTAGGGCGTCCCTGTCCGACGGCTGTTTCGTCAATCTCCCTTCATTCATACTTTTATCTACTCTTTACTACTCCTTATCTTTTATCTACTAGTGCATATGTAATTAATATGATTTTGATGTTTTCCATTAAGCACACCATTTCTAATTCCCATCGTTTGAACGTGTGCCTGGCAGGAGTAACATCGTGAGAAAATCTTAATATCTACAGAGTTCTGACGATTGACGACTACCCTACTGCCGAGAAAAAAAATGAAGTAAGAATTTACTGGCAAAAATGTGCGCAATATCTATCACCCTGTCTGGAAAGAGGCGTCAGTAGGAAATAAAAAACAAATACACAAATAATAAATAAACAACCACAACAGTTTAGTCTGTTGTTGAATATACGAGAATAATAAGCGAAGGAATTGCAATGCACAGTGGTCAACTAAGCCGATAAAGTTTTCAAGTGCTTTCTTTAAGTTCAGCCACTTCAGTTTCCGGGTTCGGTCATTCCATTCACGACGAATACTACAATTACTGTATGCTTGTATAATATCTAGGGCTCCGTACCCGACCGGGACCCTATTACTAAGCCTATGCTGTTCGTCCATCCATCCATCTGTCCATCAGCGGACAGTATATCATAAAACTTTATAGGTAGAGAGTTGAAATTTTCAAGTAATTGGCATTTCTGTTGCTGCTACAGCTACAAATAATGTTTTTTTTTTCAATACAAGCACTTGTTGTTTTGCCTTTTTTCCTTGTACGCTGTTATGGAACCCTTCGTAAGTGGGTCCTACACGCACTGGGCCGATTTTCGACAATTCTTTCTATACATACCGTACACTGTATATCTGGAAAAACCTTGTCCAGTTAACAATTGAAATACGGTCATGGTATGACCTGCGCAGTTTCCATTAGCGTTAGCCACTGGATGCATAATTCTGGCGATGACTGAAATACCAACAAACTTCGTTCGGAATTTTGACGCGTTATCGCTAAGCTCACATTGTGTTTTGGAAATGTGAAACTGTGTTGGTATGGATTCGGAAACTAACTAACTTACGTCATAAATGATAGGTCTTACAATGAGAATATAAAAGTATACTAAGTATTCACAATCAAGACATGCAATCAAGACATTACCTACCAATTATATTACACACTGTTACACATACAACAGTTTTGATTTAAAGTCAATAGGATACCTATTTACGGAGTTATTAAAAAAATGTAAGCATGAAAGCAGAACTCGAAACTGCGAAGCTCGGTTCTGTTACGTCAATCAACACGTGACGTAATTCGCCTCTTAGTGTGGTCTGTTGTTCGTAGAGAATGGATTCAAAGTCAAATTTCTTAATTTCTTTGGATATTTATAAATACTAAGCACACATAATTTTTTCCCTCTTCTCTACATTGGACCAATATGGGAGAAGAGGGGGGGAAAACTCCCACAGATTGATTTTTAGATCTCTTTTAAAAAAATGTTGTGCTTAACAAATACAAATATTATTATATTAATTTTAATAATTAATAAGCAGGATCAAATAATACCAAAATTATTAACAGCAACGTCTATGTTGGGTTAGATTAACCCCATACAGTCCCGTCCTTTAAGTAATCTTGAACATTGTAATATGCCTTTTTCGACAAAGTCGCTTTAACATGCTTTTTAAAATGCTCAAATGGCAATTTCAAAATCTCCAGAGGTATCTTGTTGTAGTAGATAGAGAATGCACTGACTGTTGAAAGAATTGCTAACCTAAGCGAGCCTAAGCTGGGGCGCAACTAGACTGTGATTATTTCTTAGATTAACATTACAGCTATCGCTAAGTTTGGAAAATCTTGTAGGTTCTTACGTACATACATTATATTTTCGACAATAAATTATAATATATAATAATAATAATACCTTCGACACTATTTACACACATTGATCTAGCCCCAAACTAGGAGTCCCTGTATATTGGGTACTAGACAACGATACACATACTTATATAGATAAATATTATACTTAGATAGATAAAAAACCATGACTAGGTAACAAACATCCGTTCTCATCAAACAAATATTTGCCCCCACCGGGACTCGAACCCGGGACCCTTGGCTTCGTAGGCAAGGTCACTGCCGACTAGGCTATTCGGGTCGTTACTTGATTGAATTGACTAGCTACAGTTAGTATGCCAATTTATTTAAAAAGCTCTCTCAAGGAGTCTGTCCGTTTTAAGATAAAAGAAGAAGAAGAAAGAAGAAAGATACCATAGGACATGACACTATAAAAGTAACTAAAATATACTAGCCTAGATGTAGCCACATCCGTGTTTTGTCTGATGTTCCTAACAGCGGAGGCTTTTATAGTAGCATTTATGCGACACAATATCGCAGAAATATCCTTATATTTCTGCGATATTGTGTCGCATAATACAGAGACAGAGCTATACTCTAAATAACTCTGTCCTTTATTTTCCTACAATATTGTGTCATAGAAATGCTACTTGAAAAGCAGCAAATCGGTCGTTTCAAGTGTTTCCGAGTGGCGTAACTTAAAACGGAGCAAGGTTTTGTCTGTGGTCAAGCTGATAACTTGACAAAAAGATGAATCAAACGAGACCAATCTCGATGAGGTCGCGTCATATTATTACAGAGTTCCCATGGGCACTGTTCCCTGGATATTATATAAATGCATTTGTATTAAAGGCTCCTATTATAGTAGTTTATGTGACTGCTACATAATGGAGGGCATTAAAACTCGAGAGTTTATATCACTCGAGAGATTTAATGCCTAATTATGTACAGTTACATACACTAGTTTATCTACACACATATCATAAGCTCTCTTTGATGTGTTCAGGAACCGCATGTTTGATCGGAATTGTGGCTCTGCAGTTGTTTAGCTTGTTCTGTAGTACCAACTTCATGCAGGCGGGCGTCGGCGGTCGAAATTTGAATGTCATAATATGTAGAAAAACTACACATTATGGTCATAATGTGTTATTTTTCAGATAAGAAATGAGTTTTTACCAAGTAGTTTAACATTATGCTGATCGTAACGTGCGGTTTTTGTACGCAGTAGAGAGGGTTTATGATACGTGTGTAGATAAAGTACTTAACGTCAAATTTTCGCCATTAAATTATAATACACAGTCAGGTCATAAGTTCTGTCACACAATAAAAACTTTTGAATTTAGAACGCTGGCCACAAAAAAGTTTATTGAATTCGAATTTAGAATTTTTCATGAAAATAAAAATGTGTACTTTTTAGAATTTTCCTCATTTTTAAATATGGAGTGGACACTTAAAGAAGACCGTGTCGCAGTTTTTGCGTTGCATCGTTGCGGTTACGCACCAATTCAGATTTTCGACTTACTGAATTTTTTTAATATAACCAAAAGATTCGTTTATCGTACCATAAAACGATACAATGAAGACTCTAGTGTAGATGACAGGTCAAGAAGTGGTCGCCCTCGCTCTGTTAGGACTCCAGCAGTGATAAAAGCTGTGAAGGCGCGAGTTCAAAGAAATCCCATACGTAAGCAGAAACTGTTGGCCCTTCAGATGGGGTTAAGCAGGACCACGGTGAAAAGGGTGTTAAATGAAGACTTAGGGCTGATTTCAGATTTCAGATTTCTTTATTGCAATAATCATGTGTCATTACAGTTCTTATATGTAATTCAAGAGGTACATGACACCCTGTAAGGGCACTACAATATGATTAAACTAATTCCTTAATTGCTAGCTTATAATTGTCTATTTTTAGTATTATTTAATTATACATATTTTCTTTTCTATTGTGTACTTTAACATTAATTATCACTGAAAAATTCTTGAAGAGAATAGTAACATTTCTGGATCAAGTACTTATTGAGGGTTATTTTGAATAAAGTATTGTCTTTTATATTTTGTATGTGATATGGTAGAGCATTGAAAACTTTTGCTGCCATTGAGTGGGGACCAGAGTTTATGATTTCTAGTTTAGCAATCTTGGTGGCTAGGCGTTGTTGTGATCTAAGGCCCTCAGGGCGAGTATGTTGTGGAAAAAGTGGCATATTATTCCTGACAAAGACGCTGATTTCTAAAATATAGAGCGCTGTCATAGTTAGGGCATATCGAAGAAAAACAGGACATCGTTTGGACGCTCGTTTAATGGACCTGAGACTGAAGAGATGCCGCGCTTTGTTGAAGCGGTACGCGGGAAAAATCTGAAAAATTACACATTATGACCATAACGTGTAGTTTTGCTACATATTATGACATTCAAATTTCGAACGCCGACGCCCGACTGCGTGCCGCCCCTAGTTTGTCTGTGAAGTTGGTACTGACATTCAAATTTCGAACGCCGACGCTCGCATGAAATTGGTACTACAGAACAAGCTCAACAACTGCAGAGCCACAATGCCGGTCAAACATGCGGTTCCTTAAGACATCAAAGAGAGCTTATGATATGTGTGTAGATAAACTAGTGTATGTAACTGTACATAATTAGGCATTAAAACTCTCGAGTGATATTATTATGAAACTCGCCTTCGGATCGTTTCATAAGCCCACTCTCGAGTATTAATGCCCTCCATTATGTAGCAGTCACAAACTACTATTAAATTCCTATTTGTTGTTGAATATCACTTCATTTTTTTTCAAAAGTGCAAGAGGCGGGCCTTTAAGTTTTTAAGGGCTCAAAATATTATTAAATCTTAACCGAAGCTAGGGAAAGGGGGAGTGTCCTATTTTTTAATCTTCAGAAATTCGTTGTTTATTCATTGGGTATGCTAGAGATATATTTTTAAAACCATTATTTAAGTTAAGATAGGGCGGATTTAATAAAAACACAAAATAAATACCCTACTCATTGGCTATTAGAAAAAGGTAGCCTAAAAATATAAAAAAATATGTCAATTGTTAAAGCCTCCTAAACAAAAATATTCGTCGATATCAGAGTTGTTAATTTCTGGCGGTTATACTTTATAACTTTGTGTAATAATTCACCATGTTAAAAACTTAAAAAACCGACTTCAAGTTTAAGCCCAATTACTTCTTATCGAGTCGAGATGCGAATGAAGTCTACGTACATGAAAAGTCCTCATCAAAAATTTTGCAGCACAGAACCGCAAACAAAAACGTCATCTGAGTATATATTTTGTGTATTCGTTGATTTTTAAAAAGTGCTACATTTTAATAAAATTTATATCGGACCACCTCTAAAGTATGACCTACCAATCAAAATAAGAATCATCAAAATCGGTTCAAAACTTACGCAGTAATCGCGTAACAAACATACAAAAAACAACACAGACGAATTGAGAACCTCCTACTTTTGAAGTCGGTTGAAAGACCAGCATTCGTTACATCACAACGTCTAAACAACAGACTGGCGAAAAAACCGAGCGTTTTGACAGATCGGAAAAATTATAGTGATCGACAATAGTACAGTTCGCAAAGGAGTTTATTTAAGAACTGAGAAATTCACGGCACGAGCCGAAGGCGATGGTCGCGTGGTTCATAAAGAAGCCTTTTCGAACGAGATACGAATAGAATTTTTCCGCCTGAGAACACAAAATCAAGCGGCGAAGGTGCTATTTTGTGGTTAGAAGGCGGAAAAATATATATTTCGCTAACCATATTTTGTAAGATACAGGGTGACATTTACTTAGCTATACACCTATGCCCACGTAGGTGAGTACGTGCCAACGCCACGCCAAGTATTCAATACTCCATTTTGCGTGACAGGGGGCTAGACCATCGCCGCAGCAACAAACAGAGCTTGAATGAACTTAGGTATACATTTTAGAAGCATGTGTTCAGTCGTTTCCAAACAAGACGAACCGTACTTACGATGTAAGACTCTGATACAATCCGGCTAAAATATCTGGGCATCTCACTGGCATGCTTCTACGACAGAGGGACGTAATGACGTCATGATGCCAGGTGCATGGATAAATTGCGGGGTGGTACGTGAGGGTTTTCCATATGCGTGCCTCAGCGAACATAGAAGGGATTACAAACGCTTCGAGCTCGTATAGTTCGCGCTAAGTTTATTTGTATTTGCGCGAACTGAGTCCTCTCTTTCTCAGGCAGGGTAAGGTCGAGTGAGAGAGAGAGAGGTGACAGCTCTCTCAAACCAAAAGAAACTTGGCGCGAACCGTATCAGATATACGTGTTACATACCGACATACGTTGCCTTCCTGATTTCATACTTCGACGCCCTTAAGCTTGGGATTAAGATGTTCATTGAATATTATTCGAAGATACAGTTTAAAATAGGTACCCATATTACTTCCCATGATGATGCAAAATCGGTGAATTGGGTGTCGCAGTCGCAGATGAAATAATCAAATAAATAATCATGTATTGTTTGTAGTATATATTACTCGTAGTACTTTGAGTTTTATTGTATGCGCAGTTCTTCCCCCGCGCAACCATCACCTTTTCAACCCATCATGGTATGCAGGAAGAAATCTCTTGTTAGAGATAAGCTCGCCTTTGTACATGTTTTTTCTATTATAAAGTCAAAGTACTTTATTACTGTAGATATTTACATTTACTTAGCAAACGTTGCCTTCTTTATTCCTTTTGCGTAGAATCTCCCACATATTGATTTTAAGATCTCTTTTAAAAATTGCTTGTGCTTAACTAATACAAATATGAAAAACTTAATTATTATGCTTAATAAGCAGGAATAAATACAGTCCCGTCATTTAAGTAATCTTGAACATTGTAATATTCCTTTTTCGACAAAGTCGCTTTAATAAGCTTTTTAAATTGCTCAAGTGGGAATTTCAAAATCTCCAGGGGTACCTTATTGTAGTAAAGAATGTACTGACCCTTGAAAGAATTGCTAACCTTCGCGAGTGTAAATCGGGGCGCACGCACATAGTCTGTGATTATTTCTTAGGCTAACAGGCTTAGGCTATCGCTAAGTTTGGAAAATGTTGTAATGTTCTTGCGTACATAAATTTCAATTTATTTTCGAAAATAAATTGACTAGCTACAGTTAGTATGTCAATTTCTTTAAATTGACATACTAACTGTAATGTGTAAATTTCAATTTATTTTAGAAAATTAATTGACTAGCTGCAGTTAGTATGTCAATTTCTTTAAAAAGCTCTCTTAAGGAGTCTGTTCGTTTTAAATTATAAATAGCTCGAATAGCTCTTTTCTGTATGTATGTATGTATATATGTATAAGTTATCTGTTTGTCTGTTTCGTGTAGTACAATAAAGAAATGACAAATAATCAAACAAAATAGACAATAGAAGTATTTTGTATGGAAACACTTTAATTTTGTGTAATTAACCTATAGTTCATTATAGCTGCTGTAGAGGCCACATTTTGTGAAAATAATAATAATAATGATACCTTGGACACTATTTACACACATTGATCTAGCCCCATACTAGGATTCCCTGTATCTTGGGTACTAGACAACGATACACATACTTATGTAGATGAATATTTTACTTAGATAGGTAAACAACCATCACTAGGGTTCAAAGATCCCATCAAACAAATATTTGCCCGCACCGGGACTCGAACCCGGGACCCTTGGCTTCGTAGGCAGGGTCACTGCCGACTCGGCCTTTCGGGTCGTCAAGTGTCAACTAACAAGCCTATTACGGTTTATGGGATAAAGCCCGCCGACCGACAGACAGACGAAAGGACGCGCGGACGGACGGACAGCGTAGGCCCAGTAATAGGGTCCCATTACGCACCCATCGGTTACGGAACCCTAAAAAATATTCGAAACTAAACACAATAAGAAGCGTACGTGGCCTAGCGGTATTGGCACACCGGAGACGATCGTGCTGGTAGCAACATCTGGCCTAGACGGGCACTGGATGGGTGTCCGTTGTATGTGGCATTTGTTTCGGATGCTTCCGTGTTTCGGATGACACGTTGAGCGGTAGGTCGCTGCTACCGTCGCTACTCGGTGGTAGTAGTCGTAAAGGGCCTCTGACACGGCTTGATAACTTCTGACAGTCGGGTTGGCCACAAGCCCGACACCCCTCCATCAACCCGCACTGAGCCAGCGTGGTGGAGTATGGCTCAATATTACTCGTATCTGGGTAAAGGCCCGTGCACCTCGGTGGAGACATGAATGGGCCACATTTACTATTTACTTGACACAATACTGCTTGACGCACAGCCAATAACTCAATGTTTAACGGATACTTAAGTTCATGCTGTCACTGTATCTCGCTCTGGAAACGACAGCGCTGTTATGACATTTAAGTGGTACTTAATATGAGCAGCAGCTGTGTATTCGGTCATGATGATGGAATACGTTGTTTGGGGTTATACTAACCGTCAAAGTTAATTTAGAACCTTAATCTTATGACGTCATTGCGTCCGTCACTGTCCTAAGGACGCGTCGAGGGCGAGAGCGAGCGCGAGAGGGCAGGGAAATCGCATTTCCACATCGCATAACCAAATTTTTGGGCAATGGTACATTTAACCATACCATTGTATATCACCTTAACGCCAACGATGTAAACTGCGAATGATGAAATAAAACTCTGTCGTAAAATATATCAAACCTGCGCTCTGTACATTTTAGTCTTATTGTTGGATGAATGGATCGGTATGTATGTATGTAAATACGTATGTACTCACTAAAATTGATAAAAACTTTGTTGTTTTTCGACATGCTCATAAATTGACTCTGTTAATAGTTTCTGGTTTTGCATTTGGATTATTTTTATTTGATGTGTGTTTTGCGGTCTTGATCAACTAATCGTAACGAAGGGATTTGTGAAGAACAAGTTTCTCTAATCAAATAGAATTCCTAAAATACTTACCTATCAATTACAGACCTAATGTTAAAAATTAACCTGCTCATCACCTTAAGGCCTGGTATAGCATCAGTGATTTAAGGTGCGAACTGTCATCTGCGAACTTGACTATAGTCTGACTCTGGAGAGGCAGACATGTTGAGCCGCTGCTGGTGGTGCGTGCGGACTGGGTGGTGGAATATAACGTTTTGCCTGGTTTGTAGACATTGCATCAAACCAGGCTCAAAAGCTACTGGGAATATCAATAACTGTGACAAAAAAATAGCAAATATGTCTCGATATAAAAGCAATATGATGGATGAGCGAATACTTATTTGTTCAGTCTGTGTCAATCCTCAAAGTTCTTTCACATATCATATTGTCATTTGTATAAATGTATTTCTCCATGACATCAATCATAATAACACAAATCATTACTTTAACATAAAATACAAATTGAAAAATCCGCACACCGCTTCGTCGGAATAAACTAAATAAAAATAAAACGGCTAGCTAGTATTAGCAAAATACTGATTTTCACAGCAAAAAAGGATCAGCAAAAATACTTTTTATGTTTTGAGTATTTTTGTTGGCTTCGCTCACCCTCTTTACCCTTCAGCTACCGCAGTATTTTGCCCTGATATTTGTTGTGAAAATCAGTATATTTGCTGCGCAAATCAGTATTATTCATGTGCAGTTTAATATTTCCCAAATAAAACAAATAACGAGTACACCAGGAATCGCCCGGCCCAGTGGTACCGATATTAAAATGGCTGCGTTACCTCGCTGTACCTAGAGAGAGCGAGATCCTCTGGACCAGGAAAGCCCTAGAGTGTAGTCAAATCCTCGGAATCACATTGTAATTATATATACTTTGACTGTAGCAATAATATTTTGGCTTGATTCACAAATGAATGAAAATTAGGTCATCATGTAATTTGTACTCCTAGATTTGTGCGGGGCATAACATATATATAAGAGTGCTTATTGTAGTTTACATACCTACGTTACTTAATAATTATTTACGAATATTGGGTTGGTCCAATTTCATTAACTCATTTTATCTTTTGGGTTTTATGAATATTTGATACCATCTTAGCATATAGTATATAGTAGATCTATCGCGAACCTTAATATAATTTAACTTTGAAACTTTTTCGTAGCGAAGCCTGCTACCATCCAATCGGCGATCCATAGAAAATTTGTAAGGAATATCAAAATTTACCCGGTTATTGCTAACTCTTGTTCCATTTGCCGGGCCTAAGTCGTAAAGTTGGCGGGAAGGTACAAGTAATAGCATGGAGTAAGTGGTGATAGTCTATATTTTGACGCAGTCTAACCGTCCATTTAACGACACCCATGTAAACGACAAATAATATTCATGTAAGTATATTTGAATTATTGGTATGTTTGAACACAAATACCGAGCTGCTGTATGCTTTTTAATTAATTGAGCACATAGTAAACATAACATGCAATCTGAACAAATGACGACACAATATTACTATGCTCACAATTATATTGAAAGTATTTGTGGGGTTGAAATTAAAGATTTGCATACTATTAGAGTGAATACTTCTTAGGCGACTATTCGAAATGAGGGGTAAAATTTATATATATTGAAGAGAATCGTAACTTTTTTGGTTAACGACATGTCATTTGCAGACTGTAAAAAACAGTTTTGATTTTATTAAGTCTTTTAACCGACGACAAAACGGAGGAGGTTCTCAAGTCGACGCGTATATGTATTATTTTGTATGACCATGCATAACTTCTTACAGAGTAGTCCGATTTTGATAAAAAAATAATATTGGAATGGGTATATCCCCAAGTTTGTCCCATAATTTGGATAAAAAATCCAACTCTAAGGGTGGGAAAATAGGGGTGATTTATTGTTCATTCACAGATTTGAATGCTGATTTGTGTATTGCAATTTGAAAAAATAGTAAAAACTTTTTTACAAAAAAAATTAAACAACCGTAAAAACTGAAAAGCAAAAAATAATAAACGTTTTTTATTTAACCTTAATAACTAAGTTCTTAAACTAATGTAAGTACACCCAAGCAATTTTGAGTCGGCACCAAACAATCAATGCAAAAAGATCAATAAATTACCTTAAATTTAAAGAACTGACCAAATCAAATTAACAATGCAACGTGAAATATCCAGCGATAAACATTAACATTCCAAAACGCAAAATATGCGCTCTCAGCAAGACCACTCGCAACGACGTGTGCCAGGCATGGGACAGTCCTATAGAACGAGAATATTATAAAAGAAAGAGCCACCATCTGTTCATTATGGTAAAGGTTAATTTTTTAAAGGTTCTTCAAATAGTCAACAGATGACTCTCTAGATAATTAATTCAAGATTGTGTCGTTTTAACTAAGTGCGGATCTATTTAACCAACTTAATAAACTACAGTAAAAGTATTCAGAGGGCTGACGCAATGACTGAAAATTGTGTTGCTGATTAAGTTAGAAAATGAAAACACTTCTGTTTTATTTAAATAAGTAGTACTACTAGTATTACTTTTATCAAGCATGCCATTTTGACATGACATTCTTCCAGTAATGAGCAATGAGTGTGTTATTTTTCTGGTTGCAACTTCTTTGTTATATGTAAGTGCATTGTGTAATAAAAAAACACATTAAAATTTCCTAATTACTGGAAAATACTTACCTACCCTTCGAAAGAATTGAATGTACTTATATATATAGGTATACGGTATGGATATATGAATTAGATTTGACTCTGAATACTAGATGGCGCTTCAACCTTGTCATGCATAAAAGTCCCGAGAGAGGGCTCTCTTTTCCCTTAGTCTTATATTACTCTTTGACGTGTGCCCTCTCGTGTGTACCCGTTCGGGTTGCTGTCTCGCTCACATTAACTTCGTGAACGCTCGGCATTTTCCGGCGTCACCGCCGCGCATCACGCTCGTAATTAATTAATTTGCCTTTTTGGCGCCGGCTCAAAATTACTTTGGTAGGTATTAGTTTAAAAACTTAATTGTCAAGGTTAATTAAAAACTTAAAAATATATACTTAGGTATACTTACATTAGTATAAGAACTTAATTATTGAGGTTATATAAAGAAAAAAAATTTTTTTTGCCCTTAAATTTTTTCGCTGCTTTAATTTTTTGTCATTTTTTTTTATAACAGAGCAGATTTTGGCATACATAATAGTAGTTTATGTGACTGCTACATAATGGAGGGCATTAACCTTTAACTGGTGACAAGGGGTCTTACAGGCCCAGCGGCGTCAGTAAAACAACATTTTGGCACCTTCTCCGGGTTTCCTTGGGCTCATCACCTGAGTAGCTTCGAGTTTACTTGCGTCCATGCCGTAGAAGGGGATAGCTGTGTCGGACAGGCTCAAATCGGTAAGTTACATTGGTGTAAAGTTCGGCAGGGGTCTCTCAGACCCCATGTCACCACTTACGTAATTTTGTTGTATTGTTTTTTCACATTTTTAACCGAGAACAATCAAAACTCCAGGAAAACAGGAGCCAGTTGTCTTCCTCGATAAAAGCGCCAATCAAATTACCAGTTTGAATCGTGTCCGAAACGTGTGTGCTTGCAGTGTGCAAAAAAATTATGTCCAGACTGCATATAAAAATTGGCAAAGTTCGACCATTGTCAAATGAAAATGAAAATACACTTTTGATTTTAGTTGTTTTTTTTTCTTAATTCATTATTACTTCAATATTATAGAAAAAAGTGTTTTTTTGTCAAAATATGTTGATTAATTTTTTGCTTATGTAATTTGTGATCTCATCTCTAGTTTTTTGATTGTTAAGACGACATACATTAAAATTGCAAGATCGTAACAAAAAAATATATTCAGAGTATAGTTATTTGTTTTATTTTATCCATTTATATATGATAACACAGTTTTTACATACTCTGGATAGCTACCACACTTAATTTCTATGATTTATACTAGATACCGCAGTGGGCCCCTCAGTCCCTTCGTCACCAGTTACGTTACACAAAAACCATGTCACCAGTCAAAGGTTAATACTCGAGAGTCATAATATCACTCGAGAGTTTTAATGCCTAATTCTGTACAGTTACATACACTGGTTTATCTACACACATATCATAAGCTCTCTTTGATGTGTTCAGGAACCGCATGTTTGACCGGCATTGTGGCATTGTTCATTGCTATGTAGTACCAACTTCACAGACAAACTAAGGGCGGCATGCAGGCGGGCGTCGGCGTTCGAAATTTGAATGTCATAATTTGACAAAATTTTGTACATTATGGTCATGATGTACAAATTTTCAGATAAGAAATGAGTTTTTACCAAATAGTTTTACATTATGCTGGTCTTAACGTGCGGTTTTTAGGCGCAGTAAAGAGGGTTTATGATACGTGTGTAGATAAAGTTGTAAATTAAAGTGTTTATTGGTCGGAGGAAAAAATGATTACACAATAAAATAATTTTGTTCTAATAAATCAAAAGCAAAGTTAAGTTTGAAATATACTAATAAGAGTCTAATGCCATTTTATCGCTCCCTTTTTTATTCGACGACGACAAAGGATCGATTTTCTAAGTTTAAAGGGTCTGTCTGCGTGTCCCTACGTGTGTCTGTGGCACCCTAGCGGTGAATGGTTTGAAAGGATTCCAATGCGGTTTTCTGTGTATGGTAACTTTCCTGCGAAGGGTCTTATTTATGTTTCATTAAAATGGGTTCAGTGGTTTGAAGCTTATCAGCTTAACAAGTAATCAATTCAGCCAAATTTTCGACAGTTTTAATTAATTCTGTCGTGGGTTTTAGATTTTTCATTAATAGTTATTTTGTCAGAGCCCTTCAACTCAACAGTGGAGTTAAGAAAATCAGAAGACAATTTGTTGCCAGACTGTTTATTTAATTTGTTAACATGACACGTTGTATTGAGCTATTATGCAGAATGGTTACAATTTACAAGGATTCCTTTAATCTTTATAGCAATTATCAGTTATACCACGTTATACGTACATCATCTCACTTATCTTGATCTCGCAGTAAGTAAATAAATCGTCTGACTAGGTAATGAATGAGTCAACGAACTCCTTTACCAGCATCCGGAAATTAAATTGCTTTGAGCAACTGACTTGTCACAGGACTAAAGGAACTCTTATTACACGAAGGTTCACAATATGATATTTTTTCTTTACAAACATTCGAGCAGGACATGGGTTAAAGTGTGGATGAAATCATAAATTTCAATTTAGAGTAATTAAATGATAAATCTAGCTCATTAATATCCTCACCGAGAGTAAGATTGAGCCTCATTCCACCACGCTGGCTCAGTAAGGGTTGGTAAATTATACTCCGAGTAAATAGTTTTGAACAATGTGTTGTGATGATTAAAGATCATGAAAAAATTACACTCGTTTAGTTAGGTGATTGATTTGTAATATTTATTTATGTATTTACATATAGGAAAATTATAATGAAGTTTTGTTATACACATAGATCTAGTGATCAACCTTTCTATACTGACTTGGTTTGCTGGAAGAGATAGTTTACTAGAGTTAAGCTCGCCTTTGTGCACTATTTAAATGGATATCTTGTAATTTGAATTATTTCGTGCAAAAAATAAATTATGAAAATAAAACTAATGTCCATATACCCACGGATTATAAATGTTTTCAATTGTTATTAATTGTAATTAGATATATATTTTATTAAGTATGAAGCTTATATCAAGTATGAAGATTGGAATGGCATTTATTTAATCGCACATCAAAAATACTGATTTGCACAGCAAAAAAGGATCGACAAAAACCCTTTTTATGTTTTAAATATTCAATGAGTACTTAAGTTTATGTTTTAAATATTTTTTGTTGTTCTCACATGTTGAACGTAACACGAAAGATAAAGGGGGCTTCGCTTCGCTCACCCCCTTTACCCTTCACCTAAGCTCCCGCAGTATTTTGCCCTTATATTTGCTGTGCAAATCAGTGTTTTTGATGTGCAGTTTAATATTTTCCGATTAGAATTTATACTAAATTATTCATATTCTGGCAAATAACTTTTATTATTATTACTATACAAGCAAGCATAACAGTGTACGCCAAATATGTAGTTAAACTTTTAGTCCCGACGCTATTTAGCTAGATAGTGTTGGCACAATATTCTTCTTTTCTCTTCTCTTCAACATTTTCCATAAGGCTGCCAGAGGCCAGTGATTGTGTGACAGGGGTCAAGCCCATCACCGAACCATTATAGACACTGAAAGAGGGACCCTATATATAGAGTGCAACAGAAAGTTGTAGTCATATTTGAAGAGTTGGTAGTTATGGACTTCATTCTGAACCACTTTAACTATGAAACCACAGATATCGAGAGATAGGTTGAGGGGCGTGGCACGCGCGAACAAATCTAGCCCCGATTGCCTAGAAATAAAAAAAATACTCAGTACTCACCGGGCCACCGCAGTGACGAAATTCATTTCCGCTGTTTTTCGAAAAAGCCGACCTGTGCAATAAGAAAGTGCAAAAATAGAAGCGGGATTGTTAATTGCAAGAACGTTGAAATAATATATCACTTGCAAGTCTCATTTCATATTATTAAAACACAAGAAATAAACATTATTACGAAAATAAATCATTCACGAAAAATTCGTCACGAATTGATCATTAAAGTGATAATGTCATGTTGTTCTCGCTAGGTTTATTATCCATTGCTTGTTTTGTATCTTAATTTCACTACGTATTGCCAAGCTAACACGCAATGAATATTTCACACTTATCTAAATACGAACGCAGAGACGACGTAGAGTGATGGGGATAGTGATAGTGCGAATGATGTTTTTAAATCGTTAGAAAAAAATATATTTTAACCAATTCGAATAAAACGCAATGGATAGTCATCTAATATTACTGATCAAAGCTGTAATGGAAAGATTTACTAATATAAGACTGCATTATTTAGCAATAAATGCTACGCCTAAATTGTAAAAACGGCAAGTTCTTAATAAATATTTAAATTTTTCTGGTCAATAGGTAGTAAGTATTGTACCATACAGGATTTTACAGAAAATAAACCGCCTTTCGGCATATATCCCCTATATGCCGAAACGCGGTTTATTAAGGACATAATTCTGAACATATTTCTCTATTAACACGAATGGATCACATGGATGAACATTATTTTTCACTTTTCAGTATATATTGGGCCGAGCGGTCAGCTGATTTGTATGGGGAAGTAAAAAATAATTGCTCTGATCAAATCAGATTCATTGAGAAATTTGTTCAAAATCATGTCCCAAACAATCCTTTTCGGCTTGTCACCACAATATGTGTTACAGCCTGTATAGATAGTAAAAGGTATTTTTTGTAAAATAAATATGTCGTGTTAACAAACAATGTATTTTTTATTTATATAACCCGGCATATATACTACTGTTTATAAATTATAATCGATCGCTGAAACACGCTGTCCTTGCAATGTCCCAAAACTAGCTCGGCTAGCTAGTGTAGCTGCGATAGTGTGGGTGTGTTCGGACGATAGGTGCGTACATGCATTGCACTGACCAATAAAAGCAGAAGGATTGTAATTTCGTAATTTTCGTAATTTCTTTATTATACTAAACAAAACAGACATACAGATAACTTATGATAGAAAAAACATGTACAAAGGCGAGCTTATCTCTAAAAAGAGATTTCTTCCAGCAAACCATGTTGGATAGGAGACGGAGATGATAGGTAAGGAAAAGATTGATGCATGAGTGGTGTTCATGTGTGCGTGTTTTTGAATTTTCGGCGATACTGGTGCCGATACAAGCTTAGCGCCAAGGCCCTATCTCTCGATATCTATGTATGAAACCGATTTGATCAACTTTATTTTTCTTTTCTCCACTCCATACATTTTGGGCCGAGCGGTCAGCTGAATTTGTACAGAAAAGTCAAAAATAAAGTAGCCTACAAATATATCCACACCTTTCTGTTACATTCTGTATATGAAATATCTTCACACCCCGAAACAGGGCTGTTTCAGCGTGTAAGATATTCGTTTTTTAAGATAAATCTATATGGAAGTCTGCACTACAGAGCGAACGAAGATTTACACAAGCCCCGATAATATCAAGTTGGGACACGTCCAGGCCCCGCGAAATATGGTTCCGTATGAATGCGAAATATTTATATTTTTGCGGCGGCGGATTTTTTCCCAGCCGCGTATTATTTGAGGCACGTCCCGCGTTTGGGGTGCTCTGCTGGCCTCTGCTGGCGGAATTCATAGCGCTTATATGGCGCAGGGTATATTGAAAAATAGTTATTTAGATTAACCGCGTTTGAGGCTTGACGTGAATTCGTAAAAAGTTACACCAGACAGTGAGTGTCTTTTTTGGGATCAGTAATACAAATGTCGCTTCGTCGCCCGGAATTCGTTCATTGTTCTTTGTGTCTCGTTACTGTCTCAGGGTTTATATGAGACGTAATGTGTACCAGCTATGTGCAATAAAGACGAAAGGAAATTTCATTCGGCGAAATGCGGGGCTAAAAATATATGTATGTTACGATCAAAGTGATAAATGTTAACATTATAAATATATCTCGATTATAATTAATAATGTGGAGGTCTTTAGGCTCTGCCTACCCCTCTTCCGGGAAATAGGCGTGAGCATCTGTATGTATGTTTTTATTATTAATAATTACTGCACGATTTGATCAATGTGATAAATACCTTGAATTCTAGTTATTATAAATATATTTCACTACTGCCTTTAATTAAAGTAAAAATCCAACAAGAAATTGGGCCAGAGTAGGTTGTTGTGGCTAAATTTATTGGGTTAAAGGTTAGGGTAGGTTAGAACTTTGAACTAGTAAAAATGGGGCGGAGCGTATGCAAATAAAAAAAAACTGAAATTTTCGGTCAAAGGATTTATGCTAGTGATGCAACGATATCTCTATTACGATACCGATACGAATACAGATAATATCGTATACGCTATTACGATAACGATATATCATTACGATACGAATACGAATACAGATACGATACGAATACTTTACGATACTTTAAAGAAAAACTAAAAATCTCTTTGAAATCAACATCTATTATAGTTTTTAATATATTCTTTATGTTTAAAAACAGGTTACTTACCAATTATTCATTCTATCTAATAATGCTAGTAGCGAACACATAAATGTCTACTTTCAGTCTGTTTCTGATATTGCCTACTTAAGTGTGTACATAAATACATCAAAATGATCACCGTCATAGAAATTACGTCATCAAACGCACCGAAGAGCGAGTCTTAATTTTCTGATACTTACATAAATAAATTACGTAGCTCATTTATGTCCATATACTTAATGTCCATCCAGGCATTTACCCGAATACGACTTCTGTGGCGCAGCGGTTGTGGCTCTGCCTACCGTGCGAAAGGTCCCGGGTTCGATCCCCGGCTGGGGGTGAAGAAAAAACCCAGGTCTTGGAGGTTTAAATGTGTGTGACGTTGCTGTTTCTGGTTCTCACGACACAGGGTGTCCTAGTGAGGGGCCAGGAGCAATGTATGTGCCTGTATGTACATGTTAGGTCCCGGTTACTTTAGTAGTAGTCGTACAGCTGTATCAGAGGCTCTAATAGGGCAGCTGCAACACTTCTGACAGTCTGTTTGGCTACTAGCCCCTTCACCAACCCGCACTGATCAGTACATTGCCTACCCTTTAATAGTAGTTTATGTGACTGATACATAATGGAGGGCATTAAATCCCGAATATACAGTTACATACACTAGTTTATCCACACACATATCATAAGCTCTCTTTGATGTGTTTAGGAACCGCATGTTTGACCGGCATTGTGGCATTGAGTTGTTTAGCTTGTTCTGTAGTACCAAATTTACAGGCAAAGTAGGGGCGGCACGCAGGCGGGTATCGTCGCTCGAAATTTGAATGTCATAATATGTAGAAAATTTACACATTATGGTCATAATGGTCAATATTCAGTTAAGAAATGAGTTTTTACAAAGTAGTTTAACATTATGCTGATCGTAACGTTCGGTTTTTGGACGCAGTAAAGAGGGTTTATGATACGTTTGTAGATAAATAATTAAATCTACCCTTTACCTTGTTTCAGGTCCAACCGCGATACCCTGTAACATCCCATAAGGAGTAAGAAACCCAATGTGTAGATGTAAGAATGTGACACTCAGAACGTTCCGAATAACCTCAAAAATGAAGCGCCGATCACTGACAACGGTCAGGGAAGAGTCGGCCTGGAGGAGTTTGTGCAGCAGCGACTTTGCGATCTACTCGATGGTGACGGCAACGGCTGTGCTCAGTTACGTGAACAGTTTGGGTGGGGAGTTCGTGCACGACGACATCCCGGCGATTGTGACGAACGATGACGTCATAGGCGCTAATTCGCTGAAGGAGCTCTTCTTGAATGACTTCTGGGGGACTCCGATGGCGGATGTGAACAGCCACAAGTCGTATCGGCCGCTGACTACGTTATCGTTCAGGTGAGTGCTTGATGCATGTGAAGCGTTAATTAGCTCGCTTAAATTGGGCGCCGTTTTGGGAAAAGCAGTAACATAACGTAACATTTATTTGCATACAGGCACATACATTGCTTCTGGCCGCATATTAGGATACCCTGTGGTGTGGGAATCAGAAACAGCGCCGTCACAGACATGTAAACATACAAAACCTGGGGTTTTTTTTCTTCCTCGCTAGCCGGGATCGGAACTATACAGGGTGTGTCAGAAAGATGTAGTCATATTCTAAGGGTTTGTTAAGGACATCATTCTGAGAAACTTTCTCTATGAAATCGATTTCTTTTTCACTTTTCCCAACCAATCAGATCAGACCGCCCCCTGCCCAAAACGTCTGGAGATATGAAAAAAAAATGTTTTGATCAAATCGGTATCATAGTAAAAGTTGTTCAGAAAATGTCCTTAACATCCCTTTAAGTATGACTACACCTTTCCGTTACCTGTATAAATAACTATAGGTGCGGCGATTGGCTAGGTCCCTGTCACGCAAATTGGAGTTTCGAATAACTGGCTGAAAGTGAACATAAGGGTGCCTCTTCCACCTCGTGGGGTAAAGAGCTTGTCGCTTTGAATGTATGTATATTTTTTTAAACAGGCACATACATTGCTTCTGGCCCTACACTAGGATACCCTGTGTCGTGGAAAACAGCGACATCACACACATATAAACATCCAAGACCTGTTTTTTTTCCTATATCCCCAGCCGAGGATCGAACCCGGGACCTTTGCATTGTAGGCAGAGCCACAACCACAGCGCCACAGAGGTCATCTATTCGGGTTCTATTACTGGAATGAGTTACAGATTTCATGGTAAATAGACACCAGTCTTTACGTAATAACTTTAAACACATAACAAGACTCCAAAGAGCTCACCTGATTCATTCAATTAGTAATTTCAGTTTACTTAGGGACCTTGAAATATAATAATAATAATAATAATAATAATACCTTGGACACTATTTACACACATTGATCTAGCCCCAAACTAGGATTCCCTGTATCTTGGGTGCTAGACAACGATACACATACTTATATAGATAAATATTATACTTAGATAGATAAACAACCATGACTAGGGTACAAGTATCCGTTATCATCAAACAAATATTTGCCCCCACCGGGACTCGAACCCGGGAAACATAAATCGCGGGAAGCTAGAAACTCTGTGCCCATTAAAATATATTTTCCATAACCTGATGCAAAAGGCCCGAAAGATTGTGCAAACTAATCAAGGCAGAATGTTTGTAGAGATTCCTATTTAATATGTAATACAAGATTTGACGACCCGAATGGCCGAGTCGGCAGTGACCCTGCCTACGAAGCCAAGGGTCCCGGGTTCGAGTCCCGGTGGGGGAAAATATTTGTTTCATGAGAACGGATGTTTATACCCTAGTCATGGTTGTTTATCTATCTATGTATAATATTTATCTATATAAGTATGTGTATCGTTGTCTAGTACCCAAGATACAGGGAATCCTAGTTTGGGGCTAGATCAATGTGTGTAAATAGTGTCCAAGGTATTATTATTATTAGATTACTTATTTGCGGCAAGACCGACACTTTTTTCAGGAGACTTCGTTAGTTTTGCAGGCATTAGCAAGACCTTTTAGGGCGCAGTTCCCGAAGGGTGCCAAACGGGACCCTATTACCAGGGGCGTGCATACAGTCGCATTCGGTTTGCGTAAGCACACGCCGACACATCACACATGCTGAGTTTTGGAGTGCATAATAGGTGCGGAGGACAGAGTCAGTCTTCCGCTACTTATTGCTAAAATTTCACTAACATTATTCGGCTTTTAGTTATTGGCATAGATACTACGACTATTTATTAACATTTTTTTACATTTATATACAGGCACATACATTGCTTCTGGCCACTAGGATACTGGCCTCACACTAGGATACCCTGTGTCGTGGGAACCAGACACATCGACCTCACATAGATACCTCTTGAATACCACCGGCGTTAGCTAACGCCACTTTTCCGTTTCAGGTTTTAAATTTTATTACCACGGCATAAGGTTCAAAATCGCGACCCATCCCAACACCCGCGGGTCTTGAGAGGTTAAACGTTTACGACCTGGGTTTTATTTATTTTCTGTATCCCCAGCCGGGGATCGAACCCGGGACTATATTCTGTATATATTTTCGACCATGAGGTCCTTACCACAAAAATAAACTACTTCTTCAACACTTGTTTAAAAACAAAATCGTATGGGATTTGACGTTTGTTTTGAGGTTAAACGCTGTTTAATATGTTTTTTGGTAACATGTTGATTGTTGATTGTAGGCTGAGCTGTAGGTATCTATAATGCAATCATCTCACTCATTATGAGGTAAAAATTGTGTAACCCTACTGCGCCAGAAGACAGGTAATGGATTGGTAGAGATCGTGAAAGTGACATAGTCTACATAATTTTAGTGATACATTTATAGGTTGTATTTTACGTGGCATAATGTGGTTTAAAATAAAAACTCATCGCTGCGGCTACTTTCATACTCCATTTAGGTAACTGGTTGCATTCATGTTTATAGTATAATTACTACTAGACTTTAATAGCCCTTGAGGATTTTATCACTGCAAAAGCGGGAGAGCTCCGTGGTCTAATTGGTTTCACGCTTGCTTCTCACACAGGAGATGCAGGTTCGAATCCTGACCATGTACCAATGAGATAAATTATTTATATTAAGTACATTATATGACGTTCAGTGTTTCGGATGACACGGTTAGCTGTGGGTCCCGGCTACTATCGCTACGTATCTGCTGCGGCTACCGCTACCGGCTACTATCCCCTCCACCTATCCGTACTGAGCCAGCGATGGCCACGCGAGGCCCCTGACAAGTAGGGGCCACCCAAGACCGGGGGGGACGTTACCCCCCGAGTTGACACCGCGGGCATGAGGCAACCATAAGTCCTCGACCCCGCAACCGAAGTGGTTCCGCGCGAGAACACACTCCGCAGACCACGCACACTGAGCCAGCGCGGTGGAGTATGGCTTTATCTTACTAGTAGCCTTTCGGTGGGGACGTTAATGGGCTGCATTTGTTTATATTATTTTATAAAAGGGGTTTATTTTCGGTACCTATGTGAGGTAAGTTTTAACGAAAAAGCCGCGCCGCAATGGATATGCGCAACCCTAGTAGTTAGTTATCGTTCGAATCCAGGCCTTGTTTACATACTTATTTTATGTATTCTAAGTCTCCGGCGTGACAATAGGCTTTGGAGTCCTGGGAACAACCCGTATTCTGTGGGTGTTTAGCGACCACTGGACGTAGCCTAGGTCGAGCTAGATTGCGCTTTATTGAGTTTATTGCCGGGTAGTATTTGAGTCAATTCAATTCGCAATTCTTTATTGCACAGAACATTACAACAATACAATTATACACGAAATTAAAAGGCAGAGATTTCTTCCAGCAAACCTATCTGGATAGGATACATATAAAATGAAAAGGGTAGTCTAGTGCAATTAAATTTTATTTTATTTTTCTTGTATGGAAAACTTACAGCTAAAATTTTACAGATTAACACTAAAAATGTACAGTTGAAAGCCAATTACAAGTTTTCATTAATTGACGACAGAGTATAATAACAAATTGATTCCTATGAATGCAGACATACCTAACTGGAAACACGAAACCAAATAAAATACAATATTATTAATATATTTTTATGAATGTTACATGAGTGAGTACCTAACTATGCATATTACGTTAATTATTACAAAGAAACAACACAAGCCTATATTGAGACATATATTCCTACTTCTACTTGTAAATTACAAGATTAAGAGATACGCGAGACGTATAAACAGTTAATAAAAGCATATAGTTTAATATTGCTTAACACTAAACTTAAATAGTTGAGCTAAACTTACTGGTCAGATAATAGCTGACAGAAATACTTACCAAATACCAATAAAATATGATACTTACTATAAAAATACTGTCTTTGCGAAGTGATCTTTTCCAGCGTGGTCGTGTGTCGACGACCACTGTAAGTCTGCCCCTACCATGCGAGAGATCCTGGTTTCGATCCCCAGTTGAGGATAACGAAAAAAAAACCCTAGATCTTAGATGTTTATATGTGTGTGAGATCGCTGTTTCTGGTTCCCACGACACAGGGTACCCTAGTGTGAGGCCAGAAGCAATGTATATGCCTGTATGTAAATGTTTATGTACTGCCTAGGTACTAATACTTATCTGTGCTATCACTAGCCTCCACTGTCCGTCTGTCCGTCCGTCTGCCCATCAGCTGACTCTCTTTCATCAACTGTAATGGGTAGAGAATTGAAATCTTGAACATAACTATATCAACAAATAATGTACTTAACGGCAATTTTAAAGAAATATTGGGGGTCCTCATACAAGAGACGTGTTTTTTTGCGTTTTCTCTTGTACTTTGTGTGGGACTCAGACTCGCAATTGGATAATTTATTGATACAAACCGAGACTATACTTCGTTGCGTTTACTATATGTAAAATATTTCATTGCACATGTCAAAATTATTTTGACATAGATATACTATAGATTCACCTTTATTTGTTAAGTAACCTTTGTGATCATAAAGTAAGTGCACCACGCACAACTTTCGAAACTAAAACCAACAAAGCTGTAGAAGAGGCAAATTGTGGCCACATTTAGCTAGATTCAATACTCAATATATGCTTGACAGGGTCTAATCCATGGCCTCAGCTACAGAGAAAAAAACATAGCAAAATCTATCTCCCGCCCTCCATAAACAAAATTAGGTGCAGAAGATACCTTCCGTTTCAGGCGAAATGGGACCTTCTTAATCACAATATGATGATCACGTGGGCAGATCCTCTCAAACTAAGTGCTTTTTTATAAAAATCCCAAATCCAGGGCACGTGATTTACATTATAACTTTCCAAGGCTTACCCTTACCTTTGAAGTAAAAGTTTACGAAATCCGTAAAAGTTAGATAATCCCGTTCAATTAAGACACAAATTTTTCTTCTTCTTTCCTGTTTTTTCGAATTTGAATACAAGGACTATTTGAGAATCCATTTTGCGGCCACTTGACATATCAATCTCATCTACATAAGTATTACACCCTCATGCCTGCTAACTGAAAATGTACCCTTTTCTTCCTAATATACGCTACCTTATATCTCACATTTTGGACTCTATTCCGTTCTTATTAAATGCGTTATAGAGACTATAATGTTACCTCAATAGTGAACGAACATTACTCCTATCGAGCGCAGGACATTTGTAATAAATTATGATTTAGTTTGGTACTCACATTTTTCGACGAAGCATCTAGTGCGAATTCGGTCTAAAAGTCCTGTTTGGCGAGAGGTAACTATGTGAGGATTCTATATTACTACAAGATTTTATTTATACTTGGGAAATATTAAACTGCAAATCAATAATACTGATTTTAACAGCAAATATACTATTTTTCACAGCGAATATCAGGGCAAAATACTGCGTTAGCTCAGGTGAAGGGTAAAGGTTGAGTGAAACGAAGCCCCCTTTATCTATCGTATTAGGTTGAACATGTAAGAACAACAAAAATACTTAAAACATAAAAAGTATTTTGCTGAACCTTTTTTGCTGTGAAAATCAGTATTTTTGCTGTGCGATTAAATACTAGCCTTTATATTTTAGCATACATACATGCTCGTACTCATGGTTGTGTAACTAATCGGAGGAAAACAGGCAAGCCCAAAAAAAAATGCGTGCGTTTATGTGCGGAGAAATATTTAAAATATCGACGACAGACGTACAAAAAGCACTGCTTCTCAGGATTACGGTTTGGTTTTTGCGATACGATAAGCAATTGTTAATAACAATACTAAAGATCAGATAGGCCGTGTTCATATCAAGCTATGCTTCAACTCTCTATATTGCTGTCCCGCGTTGTTCACTTTTATAGTACACCGAGGGCTTCATCGTAAAATATTGATAGCAATACAATGTCATCATATATCCCTGGAGTTTCCAGATAGGCGCTTTGATATTTTTTCCTGTGAAGGCCTTTTTTGTAAGTTAATATTCTATCAAGGGGACTCTTGACTTTGTGAAAAGTGGTTAATGGATTGGAGTAATGAATGACGTCATTAAAAAAAACCGGCTGCAGCACACTAAAAAGCACAAAACAAGCAGATACGACGTAATTATTAAGATGCGATAAAGTAGTTTATGTGACTGATACATAATGCCTAATTTTGTACAGTTACATACACTAGTTTATCTACACACATATCATAAGCTTTTATTGATGTGTTCAGGAACCACATGTTCGACCGGCATTGTGGCATTGATAATTGCTCTGCACTTGTTTAGTTTGTTCATTAGTAACAACTTCACAGACAAACTAGGGGCGGCATGCAGACGAGCGTCGGCGTGCGAAATTTGAATGTCACAATTTGTCGAAAAGTTTCAGATAAGAAATGAGTTTTTACCGATTAGTATAACATTATGCTGGTCGTAACGTGTGGTTTTTGGACGCAATAAAGAGGGTTTATGATACGTGTGTAGATAAAAACTATTACAGCACAGTATTAAATAAAATTTACTTTAAATAATAATAATAATAATAATAATACCTTGGACACCTTTTACACACATTGATCTAGCCCCAAACTAGGATTCCCTGTATCTTGGGTACTAGACAACGATATATATACTTATATAGAGAAATATTATACTTAGATAGATAAACAACCATGACTAGGGTACAAACATTCGTTCTTATCAAACAAACATTTGCCCCCACCGGGACTCGAACCCGGGACCCTTGGTTTCGTAGGCAGCGTCACTACCGACTCGGCCATTCGGGTAACGGTAATGCTTGGGTAACCCACTTTGTTATATTTAATTAGTCCCGCCTTAAGCCTTATCCGCTTGTTTTGTGCATTTAAGTGTACCACAGGCGGGTTTTTTTAGTTTTTTTATAATCTCATTTATTTCCTGCTTTTTAGTACAAAATGACGCCAAATCTGTAAATGCTTAGTTTAAAACGGCAAAAAATATATTGCTTATTAACATATAAGTTTTGACTCCCAAATACACTCCAAATTAAATGTTTACCATATTGAGTACCTCTATCCAGTTTCACAGAACCGTATTGGTTACTGTAGGTCACTTGCTGTCGGAATACTAAAGTTAGGTTTGTTAGGTCACAGCTTCAACTCAAAATAGCAACTTCGCCGTTTGATTTTGGGATCTCAGGCGGAAAAATTATATTCCTAACTCGTTCGAAAAGGGTTCTTTACGAACCTCGCTACGACCGTCGCCTTCGCCTCGTGACGCAAACTTCTCGGTTTGTAAATATATGCCTTTGCGAACTCGTAGGAAATCTACTATTAACCCGTTCGTAGGCTTAGTATCATAATACCCGATACATTTATATATTTTTTAGTTTTGTTATAATACATGGAAGTATAATACCTCCAAATGTGTTCGCTCGGGTAATGTTTTTTGAACATGTATCGCACTGTTTCGAATTGAGCGTAACAATGGATTATTCTTCGTGCTTTTTAGAATACCTCCGCTCGCTTTAAGACTTACGATGAGACTGGATTACATAATGCAGTTATCTGTTGAGTTTGCTGTCACTACAAAATAGAAAATATTATATAGATTTCAAAATTCCGCTGTCAAGTAGCTGTCAAGTTCGCACCAACTTAAAAATAAAAGTCGTTCATTCGAGTCAGAATGTCTAAAAGTAAAACGGCGTATATAATAATCAGTTCTATAACATATACTTTTATATACAGACAAATACATTGATTCTGGCCTTACACTAATATACCCTGTGTCGTGTACCCACACACATATTAACATATAAACATCCAAGACCTGTTTTTTCTTCTTTATCGCCAGCCGGGGATCGAACCCGGGACGTCTCGATGGTAGAGCCTCAACAGCCACGCCACAGAGGTCTTCGATAAGAGGTTACTGCGTTGTCCTCAGATTATTAATTTGTATTCATGAAATGAATTTGTAATTTACCTATAATGTAGGTATTGATTGAATGTAATCTATAATTAATTAAGGACTGTTTCTAATGGATATTCAGAACAAAACAATTTGTAGTAGTTAATGTTGTAATAGCCCCTTGATTGACTTTGGGTACCATGCCGTTTTAGGTTTTGAATTCTATTACCATGCCATAAAGTTCCAAATTTCGACCCGTTAAAATGTCATGTATACTATAAAAAATAATGTATATACTCAATATTCTCCTAAATAGTTCAACATTCAATTGTTTATAAACATTTTAAGTGAACTACTTCTAAAAATATTATTGTTAGTCTGATTTAAATATTAAGTTACAACAGGAATTCAAAAAAACCAGCTACACTAAAAAAAATGTGGCCATATACTTATCTGCAAGATACAGAATACCAACTTTTAGACCAGTTTAATGAAAAACGCCCCAGGAAAAAAAAAAAACTTTTTCCCATACAATTTTTCAAATGTAGATTTCATAACTTAACTATTTTCCATTAAAGTGATCACAAGAAGATAGATCTAAGGCATTCGCAGGGCATTGACCCTATCTTCTTGAATTATCCGCAAATGAAGTTTCGATGAGGAAGCCCAACAAATGTTACTAACTTACTCTTTATCAGCCGAACCAAATAAGCTAATATTAACAATGGCCTCCGCCACCGACCAAATTGGATCCGATTTTGGCTCACCGCTCCAACACTACGAGTATTAAAGATGATCTATTGTATTTGGAACGGCCGATAAAATAACAGTGCTAAATAAGCTAGCCTGAATAACTTAACAATCTTTGACCACCAAAAATTAAAAAAAAAGACGCGGGTGTCTTCCTCTGAGTAACAATTTATTGCAACCCAATTAAAGTCTTCCAAAAGGGCTGTACTTTTTCTACTTAATGGTCAGCCTTAACAAGATAGAATGGCGTTGAAACCCAATTTATTTATCCTTAGCTGAAGAAGCATTAATATGTAGGCGAGAAGCCTGCGCCACACCGACCGAATTAAACACCCGCCAGACCGCAGCGGGGCGCGTACAAATGGGTGATATTAATCTTTGTTACTTAATACTCTATGAATTTGAAGGGGTGATGAATCTGACTGATCTTGGTGCGAGTCTGGTCTGGTTTGGATGGTCAAACTGCTGCTCAGATAAAGTAATGCTTGAATGTCATTTCTCGAGCGATAGTCTAGTAATTGCATGAGTTTGAGTGTCCGTCAAGTTATGAGTTGCCGGGTGTGCATCCTGACCTTAGAATTCAACTCCCCGTGGTAGTCGTACTACAAGTAAATACAGAGTTTTTGGAATAAAAACCTATTGTCGCTGTTCAAACAAAGCCAGGATAAAACTGAAACGTTCGCACCGGATGTATAAGAGAACAAATACTGAAATCAGATTACACGGCGGATCTCCCCACTGCGTCCCAATAGCGGGGGCGCGACGCCAAGGATACCGTGACGTCACAGAGTAGAATAGGCGTCCAGATGTGACAATGTGAAGAAAATAAACGAGATTGTATCTGATGATCGCTGCGGTCGTGGCTCTGCCTCTGCCTACCATGCGAGAGGTCCCGGGTACGATTAACGGCTGGAAAAAAACAAAAATAATAGGCTTAAATCCCAAGATCTAGGATGTGTGCGACGTCGCTGTTTCTGGTTCCCGCAACACGGGGCATCCTAGTGTGGGACCAGAAGCAATGTAACTGTCTGTCTGTCTGTGTCTCTAATGTTTTTGTTTATTGTATATTTATATGTTGTCACTGTAACGCTGGCTACCACGACACGGTATCCTAGTATGAAGAAAAATGTGTATGGTTTTTGTAGGGTTACCTTAACCGTAGAGAAGGAGGCCTTTGAGGTTCGCTTCATTGTCCGACTCGGACGGACGTGTGTCTGTCCGTCTGTCTGTCAAGACCCTTTATCTCAGGAACGTGTGGTGGTGTCAAGTTTAAATAAATAACATTTACTCTGTGTCTCATAGAGCTGGGAAAAAGTCAAACTTCTTCAACAAAATCAAAAATATATATCGATACTCGCAAGGGAATCACAAACTGTAGGATACTTTTCGTTGACCTAAAACAATAAAATTGGGCGTGAAGCAAGGTCTTATAGCACAAATGCAGGGAAAACCCGAAAATCGTAAATTTGTAGATCTTTTACAGAAACAATTGCGATGCGTGAGGTCCCGGGTTCGATCCCCGGCTGGGGGTAAAACCCAGATCTTGCATGTTTATATATGTGTGACTTCGCTGTTTCCGGTTCCCGCGATACAGAGTATCCTAGTGTGCATGTTGTCCCGTGGTCCCATTGGCTCTGTCCCAACTCAATGGGGACAACGAAACTATAATAAAATAATTAACTTTTAGTCCCGTTGTCCCCATTGGCTCTGTTCACATTTAATGGGGACAACTGTCTTTAATAAAATAATTAAAAAGTGTTCTGTTGTTAGCTATATTGTAGTGAAAAAGAGACAACGGTGCTTTATAAAATAATAAGAAAAACTCTTCCGTTGGTTCCGTAATCAGATTTAATTTCAAAGTTATTTTTATGTCGTTTATATTAAATTATTCCTATACAGTCTCTTCACTTCCAATCATATTTAAATGCACCTATGGGGATAAAAATTAACCCTAAAGATACTTTTTTTTTTTTTTTTTTATGCGCAACCCTCGGAGAGTCCTGCCTTGTCTTGACTTGCTCTTGCTATGCTTGCTTGCTTGCTTGCTTGCTTGCTTGCTTGCTTGCTTGCTTGCTTGCTTGCTTGCTTGCTTGCTTGCTTGCTTGCTTGCTTGCTTGCTTGCTTGCTTGCTTGCTTGCCTACTATACACCTATTGCTAGCGGCACTTCTGCAAGTACCCTCTCTTTGGCACAACATGTCACCAATACTGGCAGGCCGATACCCTTGTAATCTTGTTTTTATAGCTGGTTCTGCGGCCATTCCGGCACGTATTCCGTCTCTAAGAGGAGCTGAATTGCTTTGGGGTCGATTGGGCGACAACTTAATTAGTGTAGTTAGTGATTAGAAAGGTCGATTGTGCTTATAAGGGGTTTTGCATTGGGTGTACATGTACACACACACACGCTTTTGGCGTACGCCAACACTTACGCATCGGTTTGCATTTTCCGACTTGAGCCTTTGGCGACCTGTGTGGCATAGCGTTGCGGTGCTAGTCTCTGACTCCCAAGCGGGAGAAGCCGGGTTTGAATCCGAGCTGGGGAGGAAAAAAAATATTCCCCAGGTCTTGGAAGTTTATGGGTGTGACGTTTCTGGTTCCCACGACATAGCGTATCCTAGTGTTAAATGTATGTGCCTGTATATAAATTTTTAGGTTTAACTTTCCTTAACAAAAGGAATATGTTATTAGGGAAGTAGGGCCAACCCAAAAACTTAAAGTTCCACCGAACCAAAGTCGAGAACTGAAAGCATTCGACTATAGGTCTCGAAAATAATACTATGGGTATGCGAGCTGTACACCTCGCAAGCGACACAGGAAATTTGCCTTTTTAGGGTTCCGTACCCAAAGGATAAAACGGGACTCCTCTGTCCGTCCTTCCGTCCGTCCGTCTGTCACCAGGCTGTACCTCATGAACCGTTACTCAAAAAAAACTCAAAACTCAAAACTCAAAACGTTTATTCTGTAAATAGGCCACAAGGGCACTTTCACATGTCATTTCATTTCATTTTTTACAGAACATTTGGTATTATTATCATATTATCAGAAAAAAAAAGTTTTTAATTATTGTTTCTGAGAGATTTAAAGAGTCTCAAATGTCATAATAAAATAATTAAAATATAAATAACAGAGATGTATAGTCTCTTTAGTCAATAATACAATGATAATAGGAGATGTAAATGGTCCCCACAGTCAAGAGTTGTATAATTAAATTAATCTTTGGAGGTGTAAAAGGCCTCCAAGTGTCCAGTAAAAGAAACTCTGGCAGTGAGGATGCTCACAATTAATTAGAACAATTCAGTCCCAAGCATTTTTATCGTCTATGTACTCTTTAATACTGTAGTAAGCTTTAGAAATAAGCCTTTGCTTGATGTATTTCTTGAACTTATTAATTGATAGATCTGTCAAAGTACTTGGGAGTTTATTGTAAAATCTTACACAATTACCCTTGAACGAGTTTTTTATTTTATGGAGCCGAGTAGTGGGCACTGCAAGTTTGTCCTTGTTTCTAGTATTAAAGTTATGTATATCACAGTTTCTTCGAAAGTTAACAATGTTCTTATGGACATACATAATATTCTCGTAAATATATTGACTATGGACTGTCAATATATTTACTTCTTTAAACTTATTTCTAAGAGAATCTCTATTATTCATTTTATAAATCGCACGAACAGCCCGCTTTTGCAGCACAAAAATAGTATTTATGTCAGCAGCACTGCCCCAGAGCAGAATACCGTAGGACATAATACTATGAAAATAACTAAAATAAACTAATCTGGCTGTTTTTAAATCTGTCAAGTGACGGATTTTCCTGCATGCAAAAGCTGCAGAGCTCAGTCTGTTCGATAGCTTATCAATATGTGGACCCCATTGGAGTTTGGAATCCAACGTTATACCTAGAAACACTGTGCTGGTTACCAATTCCAATTCCTCATTTTTTATTGTTATACATGTCTGATTATTTTTAACGTTAGTAGTAAGAAACTTAACACATTTAGTCTTTTTCTCATTTAATAGCAAATTATTAACATTAAACCAATTTACCACTCTTGATATGGTATTGTTCACGTGATCATCAGTAGCGTGTTGGTTTCGCTTTGTTTTAAAAATAAGTGAGGTGTCATCAGCAAACAGTACCATATCATGACAGTCCCTTCCTAGATAGGGTAAGTCGTTTATATAGATGAGGAATAGGAAGGGTCCCAATATTGAGCCCTGTGGCACGCCCAAAGAAACCAATGATCCTGGTGATCGTTCTCCGTTTACGTCTACCCTTTGTATTCTTCCGTTCAGATAAGATTTTAACAAATTCAATGACGTGTCTCTAACTCCATAATGATGTAATTTCCTGGTCAATGTTTCATGACAAACGCAATCAAAAGCCTTAGATAAGTCACAAAAAATGCCTAGGGCATCTTGTGACTCTTCCCAGGCATCAAAAATACTTTCAATGAACTGAATTCCGGCATCTGTTGTTGAACGACCGCGAGTGAATCCAAACTGTTTGTTATGCATTAGCTTATTTGATTCAAAATGATGTAATAGCTGTGATAAGATTAATTTCTCAAAAATTTTACTAAAAGTTGGTAGTATTGATATAGGTCTGAAATTGGTGGGGTCTTGAGTACTACCTGCTTTGAAGAGGGGAATTATCTTACTTTGTTTCATTAAATCAGGAAATTCACCGCAGTCTATACAATTGTTGAAAATGACCGCTAGGTCAGGTGCAATTAATTCGATCAGGGATTTAACGACGTGAACAGAGAGTCCCCAAAGATCATTCGTTTTCTTAACATTTATCAATTTAAATGCCTTTACGACATCTGAACTTGTGACGTGCTTAAAATTCAAGTATGAAGCACACTCTGAGACATTATCTTTTAATATTGCAACAGCAGACAAAGGTGACGAATTTAAATACTTAGTCGTGGAAGCCGGTGCATTAGTAAAAAACGATTCAAATTCAGTTGCAACTTCTAAGCTAGAACTCGTAAGCTGTCCATTGATTTTTAGTTCGTAATCGTGACTCGCTTTTTTACTACGACCGGCCTCCTCATTAATTATTTTCCAAGTCGTTTTTATAACATCGGAACTATTCTTAATTTTACTACTCAGAAAATTACGTTTAGCTGTATGACAGTCTAATTTAAATTGTTTGGAGAACTGTTTGACTTGTTCTTTAAATTCGTCACTCATGTTGAACCGTCGTTCCTCATACAATGCATACAATGCTTGCCTGCGTTTATGCAACTCTGCAGTAGCCCACGTACTAAAGTTATGCTTAGACAGTTGACATTTTCACAGATGATGTATTTCTGTTGCCGCTATAACAACAAATACTAAAAATCGGTCAAGTGCGAGTCTTAATCGCGCACGAAGGGTTCCGTACCACCGTTCAATGGAAGCGATGGTGTGGAGTGAATAGTTTGGATTTTACACAGCAAAATATTGTTTACAAAGTTATTGGTGCGGTTACTTTCACACTCCATGTACGTAACCAGGTGCATCCATAAGTTTGTATGTGGTATTGATAGAATTGTTGTATGGGAGCCCCCTTAAATATTTCTTTTATCCTGTTTTTTAGTATTTGTTGTTATAGCGGCAACATAAATACATCATCTGTGAAAATTTCAACTGTCTAACTATCACGGTTCGTGAGATACAGCCTGGTGACAGACGGACGGACGGATAGCGGAGTCTTAGTAATAGGGTCCCGTTTGGAACCCTTCGGGTACGGAACCCTAAAAACCAGAATTAAATAATTGACTTATCTGTAAACTATATACAAACTTATGAATGCACCTGGTTACACACATGGAGTGTGAAAATAGCCACACCAATAGCTTTGTAAACAACATTTTGTTATGTAAAATCCAGACTATTCACTCCACACCATCACTACCATTGTACGATACTTCGTGCGTGAGTTCGAATCGCACTTGACCGGTTTTTTTATTATTGTCCACCCCCTCACACCCCGAGCCCTTGGAGTACAAAAGTAGCCGCACCAATAATGTTGTAACCCCATATGTCTGCCATTTTGACAAAAAATCCTCAATCTTCATCGACATACAAATCCAGATAATTATCAGACCCACTAACACAATTTCACGAGATTCGGTTAAGAAATACGTCATGTAGAGAAAAACAGCCGGAAATCCGGACAGATGGACATACAAAAGCATTTTTGTCCAAGCTGAAACGGAGATCGTTCGCTTGTTTCAAGCGAATACACCGGAAGATAGTTGATAAATTAACGCGGTAGTTGATCAACTATCGGCAGATAGTAAACCAGACCGACAGGGTTTATAATTTGCGTTTCTTTTGTTCTTACATGTCAACCTAACACGAAGACTATTCGGGGGCTTCTCTGCGCTCGCCCCCTCTAGTCTTCACCTAAGCTGCCGCAGTGTTTGCCTTGGTATTTCGTTTGCAATTCAAGTTTAAACCAGTTTACTATTTGACGGTAATGATGGATACTATAAGTCCCCAAAAGATGGTCGTCTAATTAAATGTTACCTTATATATGTCACCGGAAAATAATACGATCCGTAAATTTATAAATTTCCTAATTTTTTTTCCGCAAGTTGATAAACATACTAACCTAACCTAACCTAACCTAACCTAACATAACCTAACCTAGCCTTATATAATCTAGAAGGAAGTTTATAAATTTCCTAAGAAATTTATAAACTTGCGGATCGTATTATTTTCCGGTGACATATATATATATATATATGTCACCGTAAAATGGTCAAAACCGTAAGTTGAGCAACTAACGCGTCATATAATAAGCAGTACGCTACAGTTTACTATCTGTCGACAGTTGACCAACTTACGAGACAAAAAACGCTAGTTTATCAACGAGAGGTTTTGACTATCTTATGGTGACATATATATATATATGAACAACTTTCCTCAAGAAACATATGGTCGCAAACAAAACGAAATATTGGGTCCCCCATAGTAACTTGTAATCAGCTGATCGGGTCAATGTACTGAGGGGTAAGTAAATATTTTTTTCCATTTGCGTCCATATATTTCTTGGGGATAGTTGTTCGGCTAATTAAATGTCACCTTATATATATATATATATACATATATACAAGGTGACATTTAATGAGCCGACCATATTTTGGGGAATTATAGTACCCATCATTACGAACAACCATCCCCAAGAAATATATGGTCGCAAATGGAAAATATTTACCCCTCAGTACATTGACCCGATCAGCTGATTACAAGTTACTGTGGGGGACCCAATATTTCTTTTCGTTGGCGACCATATGTTTCTTGAGGAAAGTTGTTCATATGACGGGTACTATCATTCCCTAAAATATGGTCAGCTAATTAAATGTCAACCTGTATATAGGCATACCCGTTACGTTGTTGTGCCAGCGTCTAACCAGGCAGTTGTTCAATGCCTACGCCATTTTGTATGTCTGGGGCTAGTCCATTGCCGCAATTTTTAGATTTAAAGATTTCCTGATGCTTTCCGGCAATGTTCGCTGCCTGCCTAGATAATTGGCGTGAGTTAATCCAAGCTTGCGCGCACTGATCCCTTCATTCACGTCGCAAATCAGCCGGCTGCAGAAACCGCCATCAATCGCTGTCCAAAAAGAAAGCCCTTCGAAATCTATTTGCGTTTTTAGGGGTTAAGTACTGGGATACTTTCCAGCAGGTTTTGCTTATAACATAACGTCACGCCTTTTTCTAAAAGGGGTGGCAGAGGCACAATTGTGTCCAGTTTTAGCCAGTTATACAGTTTTGGGCAGTGACCCTGCCTACGAAGCCAAGGGTCCCGGGTTCGAGTCCCGGTGGGGGCAAATATTTGTTTGATGAGAACGGTTGTCTGTGCCCTAGTCATGGTTGTATATCTAAGTATAAAATTTCTATATAAATATGTGTATCGTTTTCTAATACCCAAGATACAAGGAATCCTAGTTTGGGGCTAGTTAAATGTGTGTAAATAGTGTCCAAGGTATTATTATTATTCAATTCTCCATTTTGCGTAACACGGGGCTAGCCCATCGCCGCAGCTATGGGGTAATGAAGGTTTCCTCACGATGTTTCCCATAAACGTTAGAACGTCCGTTTAATGTAACCAGGATTAGAACCTGCACCTCCACTGTGAGAAGCAAGCGTGAAACCCACTAGACCACTGACCAGGTTTTAGTCAAAATACATGACGTTGAAGACACCTCTCCTTTTTCGATTGTTGTATGATAAATGAGGTAAATATGGGTAGATGACACTTGAACAAACAAAATATACTCGGTAATATGGTAACCTAAAGTTTCACGTTAGCGAGATAATTGGAAATAAATATTAAAGTTTGAGAACATTGATTCTTTAATTTTAATCACCTCGAAAGGGTGTTTGTCCTTTACCCGTATTTACCAGATTTATCAGATCAGAATAAAAAATCTATATAAGAGGTGTCTTCAACGCCATCTATTGGATTGAGAAAAATCCTGCTCAGAAAGTGTCCCATTCTATTTAAGTTGTTAGGGATTTAGTACTTCGCGTGAATAATCGAGCTCTCTGGCCTGGACGAACCCACAATTCAAAGTTGTCTATCGCTCATGGAAACTGACGGCGTCTGTATCATATTTAATGCATAATACCATGGCATAAGGTTAATATTCGCGATGCATTTTTAAGGCTCCCCAAAAGCGGGGATACGAATTTAAACGAAAGTGACGGCGTTAATACTACCACTTAAGAAAGAAAGAGAGGGCAAACAATGCGCTTGACTCAAACCACATAAAAATTGTTTAAAAATAAACTACTCTATTTTGTCAAAAATAGTTGCATAATTTTTAATGCAATTCCGCAATGAAATTAGTTAGGATTTCAGAATTTAGATAAAATAATTTAGAGGTCTTTTCGCAATTAAATTATCTTAAAAAAATTTCACCCAACCGCGTTTTCCTTCAGTTAGAATCTTAATAAAATACTCAATAAACGTTAACTTAAAAAAAAAACTCTATATTACTTTATAGTCGAGTAAATGGATTCTACAAAAACCCATATTTTTTTCATATCACCTTTAAATTTTACCAGAAGTGTGTGTTGAGTTGAGTATAAATATATAAAACTACGGTCAAAAGACCTACCGTTCAGAATAACTCACCGGGCGACCGCAGTGACGAATTCATTTTCGCTGTTTTTCGAAAATGCCGTAATACTCATTTGCAAAAATAGAAGCGGGATTGTGAACACCAAGAACGGCGGAGTAACATATCACTTGTAAGTCTCATTCCAACTATTATTTCTTCTTAAAACACAAGAAATAAACATTATTACGGAAATAAATCATTCTCAAAAAAATTGTCACGAGTTGATCATTAAAGTGACAATGTCATGTTGTTCTCGCTAGGTTTATTATCCATTGCTTGTTTTGTATCTTATTTTCACTACGTATTGCCAAGCTAACACGCAATGAATATTTCACACTTATCTAAATACGAAAGTAAATATGCATCGAGGTACGGAGGCGAACTGTTACACGCACGCAGAGATGACGTATAGTGATGGGAATAGTGATAGTCAGAATTATGTTTTTGAATCGATGGAATGAAATAGATTTTTTACCAACTTGAACAAAACCCATTGGGTAATCATCTAATATTACTAATCAAAGCTCTAATGAGAAGATATACTAATATAAGACTGCATTTCTTACCAAAAAATGCTACGCCTAAATTGTCAAAACGCCAAGTTCTTAATAAATATTTACATTTTTCTTGTCAATAGGCAGTATTGTACTGTACAGGATTATACAGAAAGGGTATATATGCCGAAAGGCGGTTGTTAAGACATCAATCTGAACATCCTTCTTTATTAAAACGATTTGATCAGAGCAACATTATTTTTCACTTTGCAGTACATTTTGGGCCGAGCGGTCAGCTGATTTGTATGGGGAAGTAAAAAATAACGTTTCTCTGATCAAATCAGATGCATTGAGAAAGTTGTTCAAATTGATGTCCCCAACAATTATTTTCGGCTTGGCACCCCGTATGTTTTACAGCCTATAAACATAGTAATAGGTATTTCTTGTAAAATAAAAATGTCATATTAACAAACAAAGTATTATTTTATTTATATAACCCGGCGTAAATACCACTGTCTATAAATTATAATGGATTGATGAAACACGCTGTCCTTGCAATGTCCCAGCACTAGCTCGGCTAGCTAGTGTACCTGCAGTAGTGTGGGTGTGTTTGGACGATAGGTGCATGACATTGCACTGACGAGTAAATGCGGAAGGATTGATGTATGAGTGGTGTAGATGTGTGCGTGTTCTTAATTTTTGGCGACACTGGTTCCGATACAAGCTTAGCGCCAAAGGCCTATCTCTCGATATCTGTGATTATAACTAAAAATTGAAATGCCTAATGAACGACTCACCTAAGGTAAACTCAACTACAATCAACTAACCTTAACTTCATTGAACTACCAAACGGTTAACCTACTGTTGATTTTTAGGCAAATCTGAAGTGACAAGAACCGAACTGGTTTAGGTCACTTCCTGTTTGAAAACTAAAGATAGGTTAGTTAGGTTCACACGTTCCAGAAGAGCGAAGCGAGGCGACCCCCTACTCTGGCAAGAACCGAATTCGTTGCTATAGGTAACTTCCTGTTTGAAAACCAAAGATAGGTTAGTGAGGGAAACAACAAAAAACACTGTTTAGGCCTATTTGTCAAGTCTTTGTCATCGTAGAGGCACTGGTTTTGGGTTTCAGTACATGGATGTTATAAGCAACATCAGCACGCTCTGGAACACGTGAAACAAAATGAAATAACTTTAGCATTTAAAAACTCACGCATGTAACTAGCCACCACGTCATAAAATGAAGGTACTACCGCACCAGCTCCCTTATACTACCCTCGATTTAGAACGAGTCGTCCATAAGCCATTTAAAGCATAGTTGAAACATTCAATATGTCAACAAATCATTAGATGAATCGTCCGTTAGCGCTATTGAACTTAGTTTAATCAAACTTAGGTAAATTAAACAATAGTTGAGCCGTCGAATAGGCGAGATGAACAAAGGTGAATCGACCGTATTTATAACGAAAATAGTTGAAACAACTTTAGGTATAATGATGATAGGTAACCGTTTTTGTGCGACTTGCTTGCTTGCTTCAAATAAGTGATTCAATAGAGGTCACCGAAATTAAAGCAGGACTTCTATTTTCACGTCGACAAAGCGAGCGATATGTAGGTTTAAGACAGAATGAGCAGACTGTAGTTATTTTCAATGAAAAGAACTGGTTGGAGATAACCTTGAACCGTATATTGGTGAAATGAGATTTTAAGGAAAGACAAATTATTGTGCGCGGCGAGCAGCCATGGACATACAAAATTAAAAACATGGCTGCCAATTATCAATATTAAAAACAAACACAACTAGTGAGAACCCAAAAAGAAGCAGAAAAAGTATAAATCCAGGCGCTCTCTACCATCATAAACGGGATGACGATAATCACACAAAGTTTAAACCCGCGCAGGTCACAAAGGCTACCAAAGTCAACCAAAACAGCCCTTACTGTTTACATTCCGAGGGCTTGACAATCAACACGGTTATTATGTTAATTTCGACCGTCCGGTGTATTTAAGCCTCGATTAATTGTGTTCAGTCGCCTTTTATCATCGAGCGCGGTAATTAAAATGATTGATTGATGATTTACTTATTTATACTCTGCTTAATCGGTGCGGTCGGCCGGAACGAGGTATTGAAAATAATGTGGGCATTGATTTTGTTTACGTGCAACCGCTGCAATGCACAGTAAATCAGAATAGTCACTTCCTTTTCTATACGGATTGGCTGGCACACTGTGAGTTACACTAGGACATTTATTATTATTTATACGTACATATTATTGTATACGTATTAACGCAACTTAATTACTAGCTTTTTATTTACACGACAAAATAGGACTTATTTGTATTATATATTTAAAATTATTGGATATTTATATTGTTTTAATTTATTTGTATTTATATTAAGAATAGTAGGTAATATATTATTAGGATATGATATTCCGCTTCGTAAAGACCTGGGCTTTTTGTTCGAGAAATAAACGGCAAGAAAACTAAGGCCAGCCCAATCACTTTTGCTTTTTTTTTAGTTAGTTATCAATTCTTTATAATTAAAGTATTAAATAATATTTTAAAGTAATATTTTAAGGAATTTAAATGCGAGGTCTTTATCTCCTTTGTTAATAAGTCAAATATATAATTCCTTCATTACTATGCACACTTAGGTAGTTTTTATTACTTTAGTATCTAGAATGAGTTGTATTGCGCTCACTAAAATGGGTATTATATTTATAAACATTAGACTTTCTCATATGAATACCGATGAAAAGTTAGGATGTCATTTTTTTTTAAAGTTTACCAACTGTCCTAGGCGTTGCGCCAGTTACCCTCTGTTTCTGAGAGAGGGGTCATATGTGACAAGCGATTTATCGAATATTTATTCAAAATAGCGGCTCCTGATTGACTGAAATTAGTGTAACAAGAGCTAACAAGTTGTCACAGCAAATTTTCCTTTCATCTCCGCAGCAATAAAGGTTTGAAGGTAACCTGACAATGCTCTCAATGACTTAGTCGCTAAAACCATTTTTTTTGCTGTATAATGAAGAATTTCAAATTACACGTTGTACATACAGATACGCTGTAAAATTTACCAACATTTTGTAATATTCCGAATTTATCTGGTTGTAATAAAACTGGGGGTCTGAAATGGGGGAAGAAGTGAACGGGTGGAGGTGTATCGTAAACCGAAATGTACGCCTCGACATACAAGGATAGAGTCGTAACGGTCCATACATATGCCGACTGCGCTTTTGATAAGATGCCACGAAAGTAGCGGGAAGGCTGATGAAGTCAGTCTTATTAGAGATAAGCTCGTCTTTGTACAATATCTATAGATCATTTACTGTCGGTATGATAGATAGATTTATTACAGAACACAGTAAATAAATTGGTTTAAATTTCTTTTTAACCGACTAACGCAAAGCCGGACGGTTATGTAAGACTGTATTTATGTATTCTGAACATCAAACTAATTACAGAGTTTGACAAATGAGATATCGTAGAAGCATCTCGATCGTCGTCGATTTATGTGACTTCACACTGAATTCAATATGGCGCCCTTTAAAGGGCATACAGTCATTTATTAAAAAAAATACAGTGCCCTGTCTGCACTCTGCTTGTAGGTCTTGCTCTCTGCTTTGCTTGCATTTAGTCTGATCGTAAGAAGCGTCTGACCATCCGTTTAAATTCAATTCGATTCAAATTATTTATTTCAGACATTATTATCACCCATAAATATCAAATTGAATAAATACCACAAATAATCGATTATAAATAATCAAAATACAGCAAAAAAGAGGAGATGAAAATGGACCTCCCCGCCACCGGAACTCTCGGTCAACTATGCACATGTAGGCTCTACTCGATATCCAAAAGCTATTTAATTTTATTTTTATACAGAAAAAATATTTAAAAAATGATATTCCCATACATGGAAGTGAAACTGAAACTTTGAGATTCCTGAAACCATGTTTCCTCAAAGTTAATCGTTAAAGAGACAGACGCTTCCAAAGTGAAAAAAATTGTGCCCCTCCCCCCTATAACTTTTAAAGTAAGAGAGTGAAAAATAAAAAAAAATATGTGTTGTGTATCTCAATAATCACTTGCAGCGAAAACTGGTTTGAATAAAATAAAATAAGCAGTTTTTAAGTATGTATCTGTAACTATATTTTAACTCCCATTTGCACCTACCACGAGGATTTTTAAAACGTTTTTGCTCCTGGTTTCGAATAAATACTCAGTAAACACTCGGTAAATACTCAGTATTTACCCATATGGGTAATTTCTCAATATTTATCATTTTGAGTATTCTCTAGCTCCGACCGATTTGTGTCACGCCGACGGCTTTAACTTGTCTTTAGACGTCGCTCGGGGGCTCCCACATGTAGCTTGCGTAGCCAGACGTCCTCGTGAAGACAGGGTATCCACAACAAAGGGTATTGTATTGTAGGGTAGGATCAATTTTGAGTCTCGGTCCATTGACAAACTCCACTTTTAATTTGAACAATCACCAAACCGTCATTAACCTTAATTTTAAAGTGATCAATGATTTAAATATTACCGTGTGCCTTCCCGTGTGCGACGTACATTCACGAGGCAAGAGCAGTAAAAAACGAATGTGAATAAAATCGAGTGTTTTCAACCCAAGGCCGTAAAGTTTAATGAGTAGTTTATGACTGCCGTGATACTGGTAATTCTTGTAATTTCAATAGGGATCCTACCTCGGCTGTAAATAGGTTTTTTTAATTTTTATCGTATTTACTTACAAGCTTATAGGCTTTATGAGTAGATTACACCCCACGTTATAAGCGTCCTGGTTATATTGGTTGGTGTCCCGATTAGAGTGCAGTTTTTTAATTTGGGTTATTTCTTTTCGTGTAAGTAGCTCAAATCAAATTTTAGATCGGTCACTTTTGATTGCTCCGATTATTAAAAATGGAGTGATACTCAAAATAAGAACGTGAACTTGAGCGTTATAAAGATGGGGAAAGTTACGCTGAGACCGTTCGCAAGAGGAATTGATTATGTTCACCAGATCATGATATTTAACGCCATGCTCCTCCTTTCTTTGGTCTTTTGTCAAATCTAGGGTTTATGTGAATAAATCAAAAACAATTCCTGAGCTCAAGGCCGAGATCCAACGCGTCATCGATGAGACACAGCCATACCTTTGTGAAAATATCCTAAAAGACAAAAAAAAAAAAACGGTCAAGTGCGAGTCTAAATCGCGCACGAAGGGTTCCGTACCACCGTTCAATGGAAGCGATGGTGTGGAGTGAATAGTTTGGATTTTACACAGCAAAATATTGTTTACAAAGTTATTGGTGCGGTTACTTTCACACTCCATGTACGTAACCAGGTGCATCCATAAGTTTGTATGTGGTATTGAAAGAATTGTTGTATGGGAGCCCCCTTAAATATTTCTTTTGCCCTGTTTTTTAGTATTTGTTGTTATAGCGGCAACATAAATACATCATCTGTGAAAATTTCAACTATCTAACTATCACGGTTCGTGAGATACAGCCTGGTGACAGACGGACGGACGGACAGCGGAGTCTTAGTAATAGGGTCCCGTTTGGAACCCTTCGGGTACGGAACCCTAATAAAAGAGCATTATTCGGAACATATCTATTTAAAAATGCAACACAAAAATTGCCACGCATTCAATAAAATCACGTCTTTGTTAAATTTAAGAACTCTTATTGGGAACTAACGAATCATCTATAAATAAATTGTGCAGGCGCCACCCTGTACTAACTTTCTCGCATGATGCTTTCGGTGTTGTTATTTAAATATTAGTTTTTAGATATTCGTGTGCAGGCGTTTAGGAGACGTTTAAAGAAGTTCTAAGATTAAGTAAACAGGGTCTTAAAGAAAGGGAGTTACAAGCCGAAAGGTGGTTCTTCGGGACATCATTTTGAACAACTTTGGAACCGTCCTGATCAGAGAAACTTTATTTTCTTATCTCAGTATACTTCGGGCCTAGCGCTCACCTGAGTTATATGGTGGTGTTGAAAATAAAGTTGCTCTCATCAAGTCGGTCCCATACTAAAAGTTGTTCATCAAAGTAAAAACCGGTATCTCCTAAGACAACCTGTCCAAATAGGTACCATGCATTTTGTAAAATCATGTGACATTGGCGAAAAAGTTGTTAAATCGTTGTTGTAGTTGTTTTATTGTTTATAACAAAATCTATAGTTATACTTCTCATCACTTACTTATTCGCACAACTTCTCTATGTAGGTAGATTTACACGTCCTTTTCTCACCCAATTTCCGGTAAGCGACAAAAGTCACGTTTTTCTTTCTAAAGCAACAGAGATTGATCTTTTGTTTTCACAAAATCTTGTCAACTCGTCGACTCTTATACCTTACACGCAATTTTGTGTTTGTCAAAGACGAAAACCAAAATAACGCGCTCTAAAGAGTATGAAACTTCTAACACCGGAAGCTTGACTAGATGCAAAAGGTATATATATATATATTTGGAATGTATTTCATATATACCTATATGTATTACCTATTACCTATTACCTATTACCTCATTCCAAATATACCTATATGTATATTTGGAATGAGTTTTTTTTTAGTTTATTGTTTAAAATAACGTTTTATAATAGTAGTTTATGTGACTGCTGCATAATGGAGGGCATTAAAACTCGAGAGTGGGTTTATGAAACGAGCCGAAGGCGAGTTTCATAATAATATCACTCGAGAGTTTTATTGCCTAATTATGTACAGTTACATACACTAGTTTATCTACACACATATCATAAGCTCTCTTTGATGTGTTCAGGAACCGCATGTTTGACCGGCATTGTGGCTCTGCAGTTGTTTAGCTTGTTTTTTAGTACCAACTTCACGCAGACGGGCGTCGGCGTTCGAAATTTGAATGTCAGTACCAACTTCACAGACAAACTAGGGACGGCACGCGGGTGGGCGTCGGCTTTGGAAATTTGAATGTCATTATATGTAGAAAAACTACACATAATGACCATTATGTGTAGTTTTCCAGATACGAAACGAGTTTTTACCAAGTAGTTCAACAGAAGGGAGTTCTAACACTAATGGGCGTACTCGGGGTCATTCAGTGGTAAATTAGTGTAGGTAACCGGATTATAATAATGCCTTTTCATCTTATTATAAATAGTGGTTCATCACCTGAGTGACCCTGGGTTCGGGAATCGAACTTAAAAAGCTTAAGAAATAAACGTTTAAGATAAATAAAAATACATTACACTTAATATTCTTCTTATAAGAAACTAGAATATAAGGTTTGAGAAAATATGTTTTTAATAATTTTCTTAACTTTATCTCCTTGTATTTATGTACACAATTACTTGTTACGAACATCATCCGGCAAAATATTTATAATTTTAGGTATTAAGTATTTATATATTTTGGTACCACATGTTCTTATATCCAAACTAAAATGATCTCTATTCTTTAACTTTCTAAGTCTCTTACATCGCTCGTTATATATTAAGTTCATAATGTTATGTTTTCTGTGTTATAGCTAACTTGGTCTTATTTTGCACTGCTAGTATTTTACAATATTTGAATAGTTCGGAGTAGTCCTGTCCGTATTTATTTTTAATATGTTTCGGTACAATGGTGTTAAATAGTCATTGGTAAACTGTTACCCACACTGACTGTGTAAAATCCTCCCGGGCTCAAGCCCACACATTACTAGACTATGCTACACTGATATATTCGGGCAGAAAATTGTCCAGGTCGTCCCTCCACCTTACTGAAAGTTTCTACAGTAAACTAAAATATCCAACTATTGTATAAATACACTTAGTAACTGACATTTTTACTCCGCTCTTTCTTCCGTGGCAGCTCAGCTCCAAGAAAGGGCACTTATAATATTTTTATTGTGATCCCAACCTCGCGTACTCCACGTAAGTATATAAATATTTTGTCCTGAGCCCGTTACAGTTACTCAGCTCTTTATAGCCGAAGGGACATAATGCGGTATGTTGGTATTACGTTAAAATGTTGCCATTCTCCCGTTTTGAAGTACGGATTTCATGGATGGTATGGTATTCTGAGAGAGTTGTGGTTTGCGGATCTTGCAAAATAGTTCGGGGTTTTGGTGAAGTTTTCCGAGTTTAGCCTTTTGTGCAAAGTATGTTGGTTATTTTTGGCTTGAGTTTCGAAAGGTTCCCTTTCTCTAAAGCTACCTTTTACACTTCTCTTTTTTAATTACACAGTCCTACCGTCTACCGTATCCACGATATCCAACATCAATTGTAATAAGACATTTATTTGTACCCAAACATGTACTACGTAACAAAATTATTAGACTCCGTACTTTGTACAAAAATATACTTTACTAAATGGGTATTGTATTCCAATAAATAATAATGTGTTCTTGTGATATGGTTGACAATAGAGGACTCACTCATATACTGCACACTAGAAAATAATGTTTAAAGAAAATATTTAATCATAAGTGATCTACTTACGACTTTTTATATCTTAGATACACTTCATAATCTCTGCACTGAATTAGTGACGGCAGTTAATTTTCATAATCTCAGAAAAGAGTCCTTTAGCAAAAAGGGAGAGAAACATAATAATTAAATGAAATCCACTTACAACTCACGTCTAAAACTTCAAGTAAATATAGTATTGTTGAACTTGGGTTATGAACATATATACGTAGCGTAATGCCTTATCCCATTCGGGGTAGGCAGAGGCACGACGGTTTGTGTATTTATTCAAATCGAGACTTCAGCTTCAAAAATTACAAATAACTAATGCCTTTACAAATAGGTTACCTATTTTTATTACAACGGCACTGCTTCTTATGACAATTTAGACTCTCCAATTCTTCGACTTCTCGATTTCTTTGCATCATCCAAAAGCAGCCAATTAAGAGGGCTCCTGCTACCTTATCGTAGTCAATGGGGATCGTTAGCAGGATATAAAGATTATATCAGCTTTGATCAAATATCTCCCTAATTCGCCATCTTACCAGTTCATTCTAATTGGCGCGAATATATCTCCGAGTTTAATTTCTGTGCCGCTTTCTGAATCACAAAAAACCGGAGAAACACGCCTTTTTCCGTAGAGGGGGCAGATGCACAGTTTTTCCCTTCAACACATGTACCTGATAATGAGGCATCGCTATTTGGAATCTCATGCCATGGTAATAAAATTTAAAACCTATAACTGTTAGGATAACATATTTATACAGGTACCAAAGAGTTAAAAGATAATTAAATACTCTTTTCTGCGTAATAGGAGATCAGCCAGTCGATCACTCCCCCTATTTAGGGGGATTTGACGGATTCCTCACCATTTTTCCATGCCCATGTTATGGTTTTCATTTTAGGATTAAAAACCGTGATATCGATCTGAGTATGAATTCATTGTATCCGTTGGTTTGTTGTATCTAGTTACCATGACATGGTACGCAAATATTTTTAAACTCCTGATGAAAAAGGTTGTATATCAAAAAATACTTTATCCTTCTACAGAATCTGACCTGAATTTCAGACACTTGTGAAAGACTTTCTTTTTATTTTTCCGGTGACAAAAGGTAACAATTTATCAAGCCATTATAATGTGGATTTCGTGCCCACACAGACATTAGGACTGGCAGTACAGTCCTTGCAAAATACGACCGCACTCCGCTCTTGGTGGTAGTTACGATTTGTACGATTTAACCCTTTGACTCTCATGAGGGAAACACAGTCCATTTTTAAAGACGTCACCGAGACGAACTGAAGATGAAATAAAAAGTAAAACTTAATTCTTCAGAAAAGCTCGGTGACGTCTGTCAATTAGGTCGTTTTTCCATAAGCAAGTCAAATCGTACAAATGGTCCGTCCATGTTATAGTGGTTATACACTCGACTGTCACGCGAGTAGATTCCAGGAAAACGGTAAGGGAAGCACATACACAAACAACCACTGACCCCAAACGCATAATACCACCTTCGTTCCGTTCCGTCCGTCATGGATACAAAATGTTAGGAACCATCCAACCAACTATCTATATTGCTGCAGCCGTGCGCCAGCCTCCTATCATGGAAAATTAACTATTAAATAAATAGCTAAATCTGTGGCACTGTCAACCATTATGCGAGAAATTATAATTAATGTATCTTATGTGATACCTAATTGAATGATGTAATTAATTAATTTATGAATAATTGCCAATTTGATGCACGTTACTGAAATTTTTATTGTAAAATATCTAGCATGTTAATGTTGATTAATTGTGTTCCGCCTTCCATATAGTATAGTAGCTATATGTGTTTACACACTTTGGAGAGCAGTCGGGAACCATATTCTGTGCATGCTTTGATAATGTAATTTTGTGATTGTTATCTGTTTTGTAAACCAAATAAATAAAGCGGAAGCTTCTATTATTTTTTTTAAACTGAAAGACAAACTCCTTGCGTTCCAAAACTTGAATTCTGTATTCAATATGATACATTGTACGTTGCGTAACAAGCTCAGTCTGTCACACAAGTATTACGCGTGCTCCCGCCTTGCAAGAGCTGTACAAAAAGTGTATGATTCATCGCCAGTCTCATCACCCGGTCGCATGCCGAACGACAATTACACTGGCATTTGGGGAAGTTCGCCCCGATCCAGTTGTGATAAACGACGGTGATTCCAACGGTAATGTGATCGTTGGTTTTATTTCGTCGTTTGTCATACGTTTAGTCAGTTATTCGTCTTGCTATAAGTAGCCGGTGATCGTTGAGCACCAGTTAAAACCACCTTTATTGAGCGCCTGCTAGTAGTCAATAACTCACTAACGGCAATACGTGCTCTGACAACTCAGAGGTAACAAGATACGTTGTAAAGTTTGTAAAGTGCGTCAATATTATCACATTAGCTATTTACCTCCGGAGTCCCTCGGCACAAGTTGGCCAAGTTTTCATGTGTCTTTCTGCAAACTCAGAAAATCCTAAGCAATCACTTCGTAATTTCGAGAATCATCGTTTCAGGTCGGACTATTCAACTTGAGTGCGAAAGTGTGTCTGCCTTTCTCGCAATTCGGTACCTATCAGGCGTGACGCAAAAGTATATTTTATGTATGTAAAGAAATGCGTGCCTTTGCAAGAAAAGTTTCCTCATAACGTGGATGTCACACCCGAAAGTTGCCGTGGATTCAAAACACACACCAAAATAGAGCCCAAATACGGTACCGTCACGGCCCGGCACGGCACCGTGAGAAGCATGTCTTGCCGGCAATAAAAATAATTACTTACTCCGAACAAGCTTATTTTGCTAACGAAATCCAAATCGCGGTTATTACCGAAATGCGTGCCCCTGATTTACCGGAAAGGGCCAAAATATGAAAATGGAGAGATAATTTGCAAAGTTGATTCAATGCACGGGAATTAAGTAACTTAATCTATTGTTGTGGTTTGAGGTCCATGACTTCATATTGTTATGTGGATTTTGGCGTTTGATTTTGTGTGCTGTTTCAAATATTTCATATATTTGATTTCGCATGATTTAAAATAACATTAGTCATTGCTCACTGTTCGTTGAAAGGGTAGGTCGCATCTCGGAAACCCAAATGATGTTGTGATAGGGGTAGGTATCACCTCGTGGCATCCGAATGCCGAACCCCCAAACTGGATGTTGCACGTGGCTCTGTCCGCCCCAAAGCCACGGATGATAACTGCATCAGGAATGGTCCAATGCCAGCCAGACCTGAGCTTCCAGCCCCATCGCCGGCGGCACCTGGACCCGAGGATAAAGGCCACGCCTACGTGGCCAAATTGCCGCCGCGCCGACAGACTGCCCTCCAAAGGGCTGATATGATGATGATGATTGATAAGGACGTTGAATTAAAACGGTGAAGATAGTTATATTATTACTCTGATTTAATGATACTGACACACGCTACAATTATGAATTGATTACATTTTGACACGACCAACCGTGGCGATGGCCATTGAACAAGGCTTGATAAAATTAAAGACTTGTTGAGACATGAACCAACTTTTTACATACATACATATGCTCACGCCTATTTCCCGGAAGTGGGGTAGGCAGAGACTAAAGACCTCCACCTGCTACGATCCTGGCATACATCTCTCGCTTCCTCAACATTCATAAGTCTCTTCATGCCAGCTCGCTGGTTACGGGTACTTCGTATTTGCCCCTTCACTAACAAATCGCCGATTTGGTCTTTATAGGACCTTCTTGGGCGTCCCCGCCCGACGGCTCCTTTCACACATGCTGTATAAATATGTTTCGTCAATCTCCTTTCAATCATCCTTTCAACGTGACAAAACCATCTAAGCTGGTATTTCTCTATTCTTGTCACTATATCTTCTTTCAATCCACAGCATTCCCTTATAACTTCATTCTTCAATCTATCTTTCAATGTTACTCCACACATACTCCTCAAATACCTCACTTCTACAGCTTTTATTCGCTTCAATGCTTCTTCTGCTATACCCAACATTCGCTCCCATACATCAATGTCGGACTGAACACTCCATTATGAATCGCCAAACTTTCCTTATGGGACACCGTTTGCCTACTCATCAAGGAGCGCAGTGCCCCATTGATTTTATTGCCCGCACTCACCTTTTTATAGACAGATAGCATAATAAATGACAATCGATCGGTTGTTCCATAGTATCGACCTTACAAACTGAAATATCATGTTATTTTGGGTAAACACCCACACCAGGATACCTGCCATGCCATTTGCACTTTATAAAAGTGTAATTACACGACAAACTTGTGTAAAGTATGTTAATATTTTTAGTTCCTAAGGACATATCTTACGACCGACACCCCGTAGGAGTTAAATTAGGATTATTTCAAATACATCTAATTTAAAATAAATGAGGTATTAAGCACATCATACTATTAGGTTAAGCAGTCATTATAATATATTTATTAACATTATGTTATAGTTCATTTTACAAACATAAATGTCTGATGAATTGGGACAACAAAATCCTTATCTTAGTACAAAAAACCTAAAAAAGACAGAAACTCAACACTTTTTATTTTAATGAACCTCCTTTCCTTTACTTTGTAAGTTAACAATCTTATGTCAAGTGTGGCAGGGACTATAATAGTAACAAATCAGTGTAGCTTTCCTGGAACGTGACTTTGCCATAGTAATACGCAGAGCGACGTAGAGTTGTCATTATTTTAACGACCACCTCTGGTACGGACGGGGTAATGACCCACTTAAACATTCATAACCAGTTGTAGGTAAAGCCAGATACATGTGTGTAATGTACGTATAGGCAAAGGTTGACGGTGCATGGACTTTCCCGAGAAAATTCCATACGTTGTGGATAATTGTACGGAGTTACGAAGTTACTATGTAGTGTAACAAAACGTTGTAGCTATTTTAGGGAGTATTCAGGAGGACAGAACTGGATCAAAACTATTTATTTTCAAAAGGATTTCACGAGTTAGGACGATAAACCAGATATTTGACGCTGTTGGGAACGGCCTTTTGATGACGCTTATATGAGAAACAAATAGCATATTTAAGACCTTCTTCACTATTTAGGCCCTTAATACATTAGCCATAAATAATTTGAATCGAAACTGGGTAATGTTTTGGCATTGTCCGTTACGTTATATTGTTGTACACTTATGTCCGTTACGTTATATTGTTGTACACTTATGTCCGTTACGTTATATTGTTGTACACTTATGTCCGTTACGTTATATTGTTGTACACTTGTATATGTCTACCCCTGTTCAACAATCAACCTTTCTCATTGTAACTTAGTCTGCATTACAAGATCTCTGGTGGAGATAAGCTTGCCTTTGAGCACGATTTTTATGTATTTCCTGTGCTCTGTAATTATTTGTGTGCAATCAATACATTATAAATTATGAGTTTACGTATTGGTACCTCCATACTGTCACGACTTTATCCAGTCGGGGTGGCAGAGGCAAATTTGTTAGTCAATACTCCATTCTGCAGGGGGCAGCCTTTCATATACTCAACTCCCCTGGTATTTATAGAAATATTATTTCCGTTATAGCTTTTAAATTCACCATGGCATCAGGTGCAAACTCGTGATGCCTCGCGCAGGCGCGGAAGGTGAGTCGTTAAACATTCACATATAATTAACAGGTATATTGCCTCTTGCCCACACTAGGCTAGTCCGTGGAATCCAGAAAAAGCGACTATACTGCGATTTTTAATTTGAGGCCAGAAATTTAAACAAACAACTGTCGTATTCTAGAATAAAACCGTTGACTTTGACATTCATATTATACTTTTGTACTGGAAAATTACAGTTGTTTGTTTTCATTTCTGGCCTTAAATTTAAAATCGCAGTATAGTGTCAGGGAGAACGTCACGTCACAGAAGTCTGTGACGTGACGTTCTCCCTGACAAATGAGAGGTTTAAAAGGAAGAAACTACCCCAGGTCTTAGATATTAACGGCCTTACTAATAAAATAAGTTATTCACTGTTTAACTTATACAATTTTTTGTCCTTTTCATATGTTGAGTAAACGTCAAATGTCAAAGCAAGACAAAACACTGTATATGTTACACCGCGAATAACTTCTTTTATTAGTAAGGCCCTAAATGTTTGTTACCTCGCTGTTTCTGGTTGCCACTACACAGGGCACCCTAGAGCGGGGCCAGAATCAATGCTTGTAAAATATTGAAGTGTCAAGGTACTCATTGGTCATTGGTGAGCTCCGTGGTCTAAAGGGTTTCATGCTTGCTTCTCACACTGGATATTCAAGTTCGATTCCTGACCATGTATGTACCAATGAGATAATTATTTTATCTTAAGTACATTATCGGACGTTCAGTGTTTCGGATGACACGTTAAGCTGCAGGTCCCGGCTACTATCGCTACGTGGTGGTGGTCGTAAAACCCCTCCATCAACCCGCACTGAGCCAGCGTGATGGAGTATGGCTTCATCTTACTCGTACCCGGGTAAAGGCCTGTGCCACTCGGTGGGGACATTATTGGGCTATATTCACTTTACTTACAAGGTACTCATATCAGTGATAACATTTTAAAGAACACAGGTGTCTCCTAGTCATTAGTCTGACAAGGCATAACTCTCGTTAGAACAAAATGAAACTCGTGCAATATAAGCTACACTTTTACAATTTAATACATTTCCTATGTCAAGCTTATACACAGTCAGGTCATAAGTTCTGTCACACAATAAAAACTTTTGAATTTAGAACGCTGGCCACAAAAAAGTTTATTGAATTCGAATTTCGAATTTTTCATGAAAATAAAAATGTGTACTTTATAGAATTTTCCTCATTTTGAAATATGGAGTGGACACTTAAAGAAGACCGTGTCGCAGTTATTGCGTTGCATCGTTGCGGTTACGCGCCAATTCAGATTTTCGACTTACTGAAAAATTTTAATATAACCAAAAGATTCGTTTATCGTACCATAAAACGATACAATGAAGACTCTAGTGTAGATGACAGGTCAAGAAGTGGTCGCCCTCGCTCTGTTAGGACTCCAGCAGTGATAAAAGCTGTGAAGGCTCGAATTCAAAGAAATCCCATACGTAAGCAGAAACTGTTTGCCCTTCAGATGGGGTTAAGCAGGACCACGGTGAAAAGGGTGTTAAATGAAGACTTAGGGCTTAGGGCATATCGAAGAAAAACAGGACATCGTTTGGACGCTCGTTTAATTGGCCTGAGACTGAAGAGATGCCGCGCTTTGTTGAAGCGGTACGCGGGAAAAAAGCATCGGGAAATTCTTTTTTCGGATGAAAAAATTTTCACCGTGGAAGAGAGCTACAACAAACAAAATGATAAGGTGTACGCACACAGCAGTGAAGAAGCGAGCAACCGTATTCCGCGTGTCCAACGAGGTCATTTTCCATCCTCGCTCATGGTTTGGTTGGGAGTCTCTTATTGGGGCTTAACTGAGGTACATTTTTGTGAGAAAGGCGTAAAAACTAATGCAGTTGTGTATCAAAATACAGTCCTCAAGAACCTTGTGGAACCTGTTTCTCATACCATGTTTAATAACAGGCACTGGGTATTCCAACAAGATTCTGCGCCAGCTCATAGAGCGAAAAGCACACAAGACTGGCTGGCGGCGCGTGAAATCGACTTCATCCGGCATAAAGATATGGCAACACTTGGAGGAAAAGGCCTGCTCAAAGCCTCATCCTGATTTGGAGTCACTCAAGGCATCCTTGATTAAGGCAGCCGCCGATATTGACATGGACCTCGTTCGTGCTGCGATAGACGACTGGCCGCGCAGAATAAAGGCCTGTATTCAAAATCGCGGGGGTCATTTTGAATAAACTTTATTGCCATTAGAATCTTTGTTTTATTAAGTTCATTTTGATACATAAATAATAAACATGTCTAAATTTTTTAATATTGCTCATGTGACAGAACTTATGACCTGACTATTATAGGAGCGTAAATGATTTTGCAAAAATTTAGGTTATCTAAAATGGGAGCATTCGCCAGTAATGATCTCGGTCTCTCTGTGTCGTATTATTTTTTTGTTGGGCCTGACGTATTCCGTCGACATTTCTAGTGACTGTGGTTTGTTAGTTTGTATGATATAAAGCCTATTTTTGCTTAGAGGAAGCGCAGTGGGTTGACAAGAACAGAATCCTGAAAATAATTGCTACTCATATTTGCGTCTAAAAATATCAGGGTTCTAGTGACAGCTCAGGCTGTCCTAGAAATAAAAATACACATCTAACAGTCACGGATACTGTCATTTTATGGTTGTGAAGTATTTGATTTGGCTTCCACGAGTACTTGTACCACAAATTAACTAAAACACATGTTGACCCTTTGGCTAATCTTTAGATGCATTTTGATATGTCCATGTCGCAGTTAGTTGGTTAAATCAGACACTTAACTAACTCTCTAGACCGTTAATTAAATGCCGACGTTTAACCAAGTCTGTCTGATTTAAGCAACCAACTGCGGCATCGATAAGATATCGGGTGACATCACAGAACATTTAATGTTCTGTGGGTGACATGTCGATAATCTTTGCGAATTTTCTTACTGATGCTTGCGAAATTAGGAAGTTCGTACAAACTAATCAGGGAAGGAATCTAATAAGAATCCAATTAATGTATATATTTGATTATGTGATCCGTTTTATTAAGGCCATAATTAGATAAAAGTCGTCAAGATAGAAATGGGAATATCCACCAGGTAAATATCTTGGAAAAGTTTCGATACTGAGGTTGCTTAGACACACTACACACTAAATATATTCACCATCAACCTTTAACAGTTATTACTTAGGCCTCCTACACAATATTGTTTAATTTTTGTGAAATTTTCGAAAAAATATTTTTTTCGTGGTTAATTGTTGCGCAAGAGGTAAGTGTCAAACACTATTGATTACGTATTTTTATCCTCTATTTCCGGTTAGTATTACCAACATTCAACAAATAATGGGGGTTCGCACGTGAAGAATATTTCCGGAAGTAAGCGAGTTTCCATACAATCGATATAAAAGTGTGAGAGTCAGCAGGGTTGACGGAACTCATCTCGATGGCTTTTAATCATTCCTTAAATGACTTCAACAATGCATATTGTAAGATCGGGTACATTTCCCATTATTCACGCAAGACAACGTTTTTTTGCATGTATATGCTACGGTCCAGATAATGATTCTATAATTTATTATGCATACTAACCGACTATTGTTCATACTTACCTATATTGATGGTTAAAGTAATAAATGCAGCAACATTTATCACAATAACCGGTTAGTATATATAATCAATACACGCCCGTGGTGAATATGATTAATACTGATTTGCACATCTCATATCAGGGCAAAACACTGCGGTAGCTTAGGTGAAGGGTAAAGGGGATGAGCGAAGCGAATCCCCCTTTATCCTTCGTGTTAGGTGGAACATGTAAGAACAACAAAAAATACTTAAAACATTTATTTTACAAATACGTATAACAAAAATACTTTAGTAATACAGTCAGAATTTGACTCCAGCAGTAATGCGGCCACTTACATTACAGACATACGTATACCCCGAAACACAGTGCAATTATTTTTTAAACTTAACTTACTATTTTTTTCGCCTTCAGTACTGAGTTAAGAAGGGGGACTTACTCTAAAAATAAAGTTACACTGGATTAATGCGTGGATTTTTTTGTTGTTAAGTAAGATAATTAATTAGTTTATCAATTACATCTTTTACACATTGTGCGAAAGTATCAGTAAGTACATTGTACGAAACCATTCACATCAACTTATGCTAATATCGTACTTCATATTATCATACAGATCAGTTAACTAAACTACACAGTACTCACACTAATACAATATCATTGTACAGTATGTTTAAAAATTAATGATTTTATTCTAACCTCGAAATAGGTAAACGATCACAGTAACTTGACACGAATGCAAAAAGATCACTCTATATTTACAAGCAGTAGCAAAAGCAAAACAATAACTGTCTCCTTTACACTCATAAATTTCACGACGCGTGAGAGAGACAGACAGACTATTCTTGATGCCCGTGCGGTGCAACGACACGCAGCGCGCTTATTCAGACCAAAGGTGAACCACAGAAGGTGCCAGCTTTAGTTAACCGATTTGTACTCAGGTCAAAAGCTCCGCTAGCTTTTGTCATGCTATTCGTATAGTATGGGGCCATAAAATGACATTATAAATTACTTAACATTTTTATTTATTATAATTTCACTCGGTCCTCCGTCAGGTGAAGCTTCTGTGGCCTAGCTATTTGTTTCGGACGCTTCCGTGTTACGCTACTGGTTCCGGCTACTACCGCTACTCGGTGGTAGTAGTCGTAAAGTTGTGTCGGAGGTCCTAACAGGGCTGCTTGATAACTTCTGACAGTCGGGTTGTCCATAAGCCCGACACCCCGACACTGAGCCAGGGTGGTGGATTATGGCTCAATCTTACTCGTATTCGGGTAAAGGCCCGTGCCTCTAGTTATTACTGAGTTTGACGAACAGCCGTTACTATCCTCTTAATAAATCTTTAGACTATCAAAAGCAGTGTTATTAAGATTTATTTTTAGATTAATTACTCTATTACATCGGTTACAGTCGTTTCTAACCCTTTAGTGCTCCTGTTAACAAACTGGGGAGGGTCGCTACCAACTCGATCCATTTCCAAAATTATTATTACTAGTGGCCCTGTGGGCAGTAGACCTCGCTAACAGGGGGGACTGTGAACCAATTTATAAGTAAGTATTTTAGATTCAATCAAAATCAAGTAAAGTAGCCGCACCAATAACTTTGTAAACTACATTTTGCGATTTGAAATACAATCTATTGACTTTTCACGAAAATAGTTATAGTCTATTTCACTCACTCTCATGGTCTGTATAGATCCTCTTTACTTATCCGTCTCCTACTTCGAGGAGTCCAAACTTGGTATGTTTTGAAAATATTTCTTTGATTTTTAGAAAACAGGAGGCCGAAAGGTAACATTGTAGTATATTTTTAAAACCGGCTTATAAAGCCCTTTAATTTGATAACCCACACAAAAGGTTTCAGAATAAAAAAAACGTACAAAAAATTAATAATGTCATAACTCCCCCCCCAAAGGGAAAATCGAAAAAAGCTCTCGACAGGATCACATGAAAACTGTGGCCCCCTAGACCGGAACTGATAGACACACAGACATAGAGACAGACGAAAACAAAATCGGCCTCCTATCTTGTCGAAATGGAGCCCTTCGCTCGCTTCGCTCGCTCGGTCAATTATTATTGCTAGCCTACATCATCCCACTGCTGGGCAAAGGCCTCTCTTCCCCTCCTCCACTCTTCACGCCCCTGGGCTACCTTCCACCAGTTGTTGTCGTGGTCCCTCAGCTCGTCACTCCAGCACTCCCGGGGTCGGCTACGTCCCCGTGTTGCATTCGGGCTCCAGAGAGTTTTTAGTTTGGCCCATCGGTGGTCTGGTTGCATGCGAGCGACGTGGCCGGCCCAAATATTTAATGAATAATGTACATTACCACGCCTCCCTTACGGCGGCAGAGGCATAGTTGTTCTTTTTTTTCATTACTGTAGATATTTACATATACTTAGCAAACGTAATTTTTTGCCTCTTCTCTATACCTGACTGTAATTGATTGATTATTTTTAGATCCCTATTAAAATTGGTTGTGTTTAACTAATACAAATAATACAATATTAATTATCATAATTAATAAGCAGGAATAAATAATTACAAAATTATTCACCGCAAGAAGAAGAAAGAAGAAGAAAAAATAATTAATATGGCATAAACATAAACATACAATAAAAAGTAAAAAAATAATAATGAAAGGATGTGTTATTTATGACAAGTTCTGTGTTGAGTTAGATTAATCCCATACAGTGTTGTCATTCAAGTAATCTTGATAATTGTGATGATTCCTTTTTTAAGACCTGCGTTTACCCAACAATTCAATATAAATTTTTCCGTGACAAGGGTCTATTCCATCGCCGCGGCTCTATATGCAGATATTATGAAGGTTCACTCACCATGTTTTCCAACAAATTGGCAGGTAATCTATGCATGATCTATATTGGCATTCGAATCTTCATCTCCTGCTTAACAGGCGAGTGGCCTTATGTCCGTGGTATAGGACGCATTTAAATTCACAAAATAATATCACAGCATTTATTGGAATAATTTTACACTCATTCTTACACTTTTTTAATTTAACCGAACATTTGCCATAGGTAAGCTGAATTGGGAATACTTAAGAAAAGTAGATGCGTTCAGTCTGCCAGGAATAACCCTTGGTGAGGGGGGAGTTCCCCACTCATTATGTCGAGTTAACGGGACTGTGAATGACCGCGAAAAGTTATGAGCGGCAACTTTTATTATACCTACTTAGTTGTCGTTGCGAAAGGGTTAAAGGGGAAAATAAAGTGTAGGGTAAAGGTGATCTAAGGGGACATAATAAAAAGAGCTAATAAAAAACTGATAGAGCGAATTAACAAGAACAGCGGAATTACTGAATTGTTTAGCTAATAAGCGATGAATAAAATGGTTTAGTTAATAAGCGTTAATAACTATCCGAACAAAGTGGTTGTTAAGGATAAAGGGAGTGTGCGAAGCGAAGCGATTTATCCTTTTAGGCCTTCACTCGGAGCTACGCAACGGGGACGCAAACGCGACTCCCAATATTTGAGAGTTACATTTGAGTTGCAATTTTTTGACAGCTGTCTTGTATGGGTCTATGAGTTGCGTCGTAGTCGCATCCCTGTCGCGATCTCCATTTGCGGAAGGCTTTCAGTTGAACATGTAACAACAACAAAATCCAACGCTCATTTTGTATTATAAGTTATTCGGAGTAATGTTTTCAAGCTGTTTTTCAGATTTATAGTCGCGCAATTCGTACGTACTTACAATTACTAGAATTATATACACTTGCACGTACATAGATAGTTTATTTGTTTATTAAATAAAACTGCGAAATATATCTCACTCGCGTTGCGTAATGGCGGACCGATGTCAAATCTTTTGAGGAATTTCCTGAACGGATCATTGATAATGTATGGGCGTAGGTCCGGATATATTTCTAATGTGAACTTTATTATTAAACATATGGAAGTGAAGATACTAAATGGTCCGATCTTCGGCCGAAATGTTAATTTCTTCACTACGGTAAGTTGAAAAAAGTCTGCTTTTTAAACTCTTTAATTGCTGAAATAGACAGAGCATCTACGCAAACCAAAAAATAGGAGTTAAACATTATTTCTTTGTCATCAATTTACAGTAGCCCGCAACAGAAAAATTACATCGAATCATGAGAAATAAAATAAAAAGTATGTCTTAAATATTCGGCTAATGCGTCCGATCTTAGGCGACCCAGATCAATTTTATAATATATTTTTTCCACGAAACGTCTGTAGATAATATTTTGTTTATAATTATTTTGTAAATAAGTAAATAAAACATTATTTCTTTGGCATAAATAGTTGTAGCTCATTAATATTCCTACCGAGGAGCAAAGGCCGTTAGCTGGATACGATTAGGATTGAGCCATATTACTCCAACTCAAACTCTTGCTCTTTTATAAGTCAGATACATGGAGAAAATAAAAAATAAAGAAAATATGATCAACTTAACTAATGAGTACATAACTGATTATAGTTTGCGTTTGAAGAAGAAAATTTCCTTTTCGAGTGGTTATGTATGGCCTCGCAAAGGGAAAAGGAAACTTAATTATATCTACCAGTGCTTCGGAAATACGGCCGTCAGAGAAGATGGAACCAAGAAAGACGGGGATGTAATTATTTATGCCACAATGTACAATATGAAAATAATCTAATCCTATGTTAATATTATAACATCATAACTACGAGTGCGAATAAGATGTCCTGATGTTACGCTGGCTCAGTGCGGGTTGGTGGAATGGTGTCGGGCTGGTGGCCAACCCCGTCTATCAGAAGCTTTCAAGCTGCCATATGAAGACCTCTGATATTACTATAAGACTACTACTAGAAGTAGCGATATATTAGTATTCGGCACCTAGAGCAGCGATGCAGTAGGGCAAAACAGGGTTTTCGATGTCAATCTCGTGTAACTCAAAATAAAGAGTATCAAAACAGTTGTTTCTTAAGGGCTGAACATAGGCGAATGGACAGACGCATGCTCCCGCGCAGAGCCCCGCGGGGTAGCCCGAGCTCCAAGACCAAGAAAATTATAGAAAATATTACTAAACTCCTGTAATAATAACATTAAAAATAAAATAAAACAATTAAAAATTTTTCCTTTTTTTTACCTATTTTTGCGTGTAAGTTTCATATAGGAAACTGATTTCGTCTCCGAGCGCTTGTTCATTTAGTTGAATAATAATGCATTGCGAAAAATATTTTTAAGTATTAAATATAACAGATATTTGGTAATTTTAAAAGTCCATTCTTGTCTCTAATAGACCTTTTATAACATATATTTATCCTACATTTTTATGTTGTCTAGTTTAGCCTAGAATTGAAGCTAAAGATGTATTTCTGGCCATATTTAATCCCTTAATATTAGCTTGTTGTTTATTAGTGTCAGCAGGGATGTGTGAACGATAGAAAAGTCTCCCGAAGTTATTTGTTTTTCACGATATATTTTTTACAATTTTACACCGGATTTGAATTCATCTACATGTTATTTATTTATTCATTATACATATATTGTGTTACTGGCTCCGTTAGTCTCCTATAGATAGGTAAGTGAAGAGGCTTTTTTAACATTTGACTCATAACCCTCTTAAAGTAAACTAAAGGTGAAATTCTATGTTCCGCTGTCGGGGATGGCAGCCCAAATTGTGTGAACAGATCATTTAAATAAAGCTGGCACGTTCACAGTACCCACACTAATGCAATTTCACTATACAGTATTTTTTTAAATGAATGATTTTATTCTAACCTCGAAATAGGTAAACAATCACAATAACGCACGTCGATTGACACGTGGCATGAATTCAAAAAGATGACACTATTTTTATAAGCAGTAACAAAAACAAAAAAATAACTGACTCGTTCATACTCGTAAGTTTGACTGCGCGCTAAAGAGACAGACTATACTTGCTCGATAACCATGCAGTGCAACGTCACGCCGCGCGCTTGTTCTAAGACACTACACGAGCGCATCGTGTAAATGTGTTGAACGTGCCAGCTTTAGTAAACCGATATATACTTACACCTTTCTGTTGCACCTTATATATGCATGTTTGCAAATATCCCTGGTGAGTAGGTAACAGTTATAATTGTCTTGAAGGGATACATGCCAACCTCTGTGGCGTCGCAATCCAGTTTCTATCTCACAAGCAAAAGGTCTGGGATCTGGAGTCCGGGTCCGGGATCTCATAAATATATTTTTCATGAACCTGAAATGCTCAGCTAAAAAACTATGGAAGAATACAGAATTATTTCCTCAATTTTCTCAGAAACTACTGCCCCAAAAATGTTATAAAAACAAATAAATGTAGGCCTTTACTTAAATATTACGGGTAAAATAATGAGAAATGTATGGTTTAAATAGCGAGACATACAAACTTATACATGAAACATAAAAGTAGCCTCACCATTAACTTGTAAACTACACTTGCTATCTAAACCCACAGAAAATTTTAAGATACCTAATCTCCATGCAATGAACTTAATGCCATTGAGCGGTGGTAAGGAACCCTCCGATCGCGAGTCCAACTCACACTTGACGGTTTATTAACATTTGAATCCTCCTCTAAAGGTAAGCTGAAGGTGAAATTCTAAGTTCCACTGTCGGGGTGCCCACTCTTAACGTGTCATCCGAACCCGGAACTTCTGATAATAACTTACACATCTCATCGGTACATGGTCAGTCCCGGATTCGAACCTGCTAAAGCAAGCATGAAACCCACTAGTCCACAGAGCGCTAACTAAATTAGTATTAAGTTTATTTACCTACACACAACTCCGTTGGTTAAAGTCATTCCCGCAAACTAATTTAGCATATTTGTCAGAAATTAGCGATACATTTTCTGTTTATCGTTCGAGCACCGAGATTTCGTTGGCCTCATAAATAGTTCGCAATCCGATCGCATTAAAATTATACTCCACGAAAGACAACGATACCGAAAACATCAATTAATATCCGACTGTATTGCTTGTAACTCGAATAAAATTACCTTGCGGATTCTGGAAGACAGCCCTAACTGTTTTACGCACGCGATTTCTTGGATTTACTTCTTGCGAACTACGAATGCGCTGGGAACTTTGTTGTGGTTAGAATTCTCTATGCAAGCTGTCACCGTGTGCGCTTATGCCTCTGTCAGTCACGCACACTGTCACACCTTGCACTATAAACAATGCCCACGTCCGCAGGAAATACTCTTATCCCACCACCCGTCACGTTTCCCCAGTGTGACGTACGACTAACGAGCAACAAATCATCACATTCCATGATCACGACACAGAACCTCTATGTGATATTAGATAAATTAATGTTATTGAGAATTCGTCAACAGCGTAGTTAAAATAGCTTTATATGAGTAGTTAAAACGCGGGATTTGTTAGACTATAGCTTGATCATTGGAAACTTGTCTCTCGCAATGTTCCGCGGAGTCATTGTCCGCTACACATACCATTATTGTCGCGTAACGGGAGAGTCGAAGTTTACGGCGGTGAAGCTATATTTAGTAAAATAACCATTCAATATAACCAGGACCACGTGTGGTTGGGATCCGCAACTGCCCCAAGCGAATAAGGGGGGACCCAGTTATCAACGTCAGTGTTGTCATGCTCTATTTGCCTTGCAAGTGTCACAGGTCGTACCAACCTGTGTCATCTCTTGCATCGGGACATGTGTGGGGATTTTATTCATTCAGCAACATGCGATGCGTGATATGCCTATGGGTATATCAATCATACATAATGACTCAATACATTAGTATATCAGGAAAATATTATCGCATCCAGATATAAAATCTATGCATAGCTGCAATGCAAGGGAGAGAGGGTTCTTTATAAGTGGTTCCCATCACAAGCGTGAGCACAACATGAAGTATTGTAAAACTAAGAATGTAGGAAAGATGATTCATAATTTATTCTATTCACCAACAGACGTGGAATGAGAACATAGCTAATTACGTATTCTCACCAGTTCTCCACAGACAAAAGTTTAATAGAGACTAGGAATGTGCAAGATCGCTGCATACATCGCTCGCTTCTTCAACCTCAATCGCTTTGAAGCCTGGTTATCACATAACACACCTTATTATAATAACATGGGTCACACCATTTTACCTTACATACCCGCAAACTCTAAGACTTGTCGCATTAGCGTGCAGCCTAAACTACAAGGTAGCCTACATTCTAACAAGAATTTAGCTATATACCGTTATTACTTTGAGTCACGCGACAGCTATTGGTCTTTGAAACTTCTTTATCTGCTTAAATATACTGAATCGGTATTATATGTTAGCATGGGAACATCCAAATATTGTAATGATTCCTTTCAGTATTTGGTTAAATACCTGTGCCGGTGTTAACCCACCTGTCTCATTGCCAAAGAATAAGTTCATATTGTCGTCTGAGAACAGAATTTGTTGTTTTTGCCTCTGCCATATGGAAAATAGCCTGACATTATGGAAAATAGCCTGACATTATGGAAAATAGCCTGACAGTAATAAATAATAAAAATAAATGTAGCCAATTAATGTCTCTATCGAGGGGCAGAGGCCTTTGCCCGGATACGAGTAAGATTAAGCCATACTCCACCACGCTGGCATAGTGCGGGTTGGTGGAGGGGTTTTACGACCAGTACAGTACAGACCACACGTAGCGCTAGTTGCCGGGACCGACAGCTCCGACACACTGAACGTCTTAACACGATGCGGGACGGTACTCACCTTTTCAAATGATGTGATACGACAGTAAATTTTTCCATACAACTTGTTACTATGGTCATATCAGTAGCGTCATACAGTAACATTAGATATTGATATAACATAACAGTACTGTTATAACCGTGGTGCGGTTATAGCCGTAGTGTCATATTTAGGCTGCTAAGTATTATATTGGATCTACACTACGGTTATGCCAGTAAGCAGTTATAGCCCTAGTGTCATATTTAATGTAATTAACATCATAGAATATGACACTACTGCTATAGCTGTATTTATGTTGTCCACAGTAAAACACATTAAATACACAAAATCAGTCATTTATTTTTATGAAATACGAAATATAGGTTCTCACAATCAAAATACAAAAGGTTTTACCTCTCTGAAACGATAAGATTTATTCTTAAATTAGTAGATAAGTAACTCAGAAGTTTCTTCTAGTTCTTATACCAAATATTTATTATCATAATATCACATATTTAGAAACTCTGAGAACTAACCTACTATTGCTTTAACAAACTATAAATATTCTAGTCTTACTGGTTATTTGCAAACATAAGTTGCCAGTCTTTGACACATTGCATATTATTATCATAATATCACAAATTTAGGAACTCTAACAACTAGCCTACTATTACTATAACCAACTCTATCTATTCTAGTCTTACTGGCTATTTGCAAACATAAGTTGCCAGTCTTAGAAACATTAAATATTATCATCATAATATCATAAATTTAGTAACTCAGAGAACTAGCCTAATATTACTTTAATCAACTATAACTATTCTAGTCTTACTGGTTATTTGCATACATAAAGTGCCAGTCTTCGAAACATTCGGGGCATAAAGGTGTTCTTTTCACACAACCTTTGCAAATATATTTAGTTTCTTTTCGTTTTTTTACTTTACTGCACAGTTTACAGTTCAAGTATTTGAACTTTCTTTTGCTGTCATCTGAGTTGGTTGCAACCACATCCGACATCACTTCTGGCCAGTGACCTTTCATTCCTGTGACGCTGCATTCCTTTACAACATTTGTCCTAAATCTTCGACTGCTGTATATGCTATCTGTTCTCACTAAGTCGGCACCCTTTGCATCAACAGAAATATTACAAATTTCTTTTATCAGCTGATCTCTGAACTTAATCGATTTGTATTTATTATCCTTCTTCACATATTTCTTATACAGATAAAATGCGTTCCAGACTGCAACGTCGAGGCAATGAAAGATAACTCTCTTGTACCACCTTATACTTTTACGGGGGGATGAGAAGTACGAAATCATTTGATCAACTCTATCAACTCCCCCCATAAAAGAGTTATATGCAGCAACTTCCGCAGGCTTAGTCGCTAAATTACCACGTCGGTTTGCCACTTCTGTAGCTTTGGGTGATCCCGAGTTGTAATGATATGTACCGGTCTTTTATCTTTCCACACTGAAACATATACTTGGCCTTTGCGACACCAGTAATGGTCTCCTTTTTCAATTTTAGACTTGTCACTAGCAACCTTGGGTTTCCTTGACGGTTTTTCCGTAAAGTCCCACAAGAATGTGTTTGCACGCCAAGTAACTTTTCGGACAATTCCACAGAATTATAGAAATTATCCATAAAAACATGATGCCCTTTGAGTACATATGGTTCCAGTAATGTTAGGACGATATTTTGAGTCTTCTTCCCTGACTCTGAGTCATCCTTTCCACGATACATGATCATATCCAGAACATAACCGTCAGCTGATGTGAGGACATAAAATTTAACGCCATACTTTGCTTTCTTACCCTTTATATACTGGCGAAAGTATAGTCTACCCCTAAACAGAATAAGGGATTCATCGATCGATAATTCTTTAGGTGGACCGTGGACACGCTGAAAGTTATTATTCAGAGCTTTTATAAAATCAAGAACTTTATGTTCACCCTTTGCTTGATCATCTGCTACACAGAGACACCTCAAAATTTGTTCAAACCTTCGGCCAGATGTCACATGTTGAAAAACAGAATGATAATACAGCGGATCATTCGAAAAAAAATTCGCCTAATGGGAAATTTCATTTGACCTTGAAGAAGGCATAAGCCTAGAAAAGCTATGATCTCCTGCTTATCCACAGGTCGAAATTTATAATTACGACTGGTCCTCGTGCGTGGCCCACCTTGAGCAGCTAGTTTCTCACCGTACTTATTCGTACATTCAATTATAAAGTCGATGAGGCCTTCTGTAAAAACCATTTTGAACATATTCATAGGTGTACGAATAAGATTCACATCAAACTTAGGTCCCGTGGAAGACGCGTCAAAGTTGAGATCAACAATAGGGATTGTCGATTTGTCCACCCCTCGTCATTATGGATATGCTTTGGATCAGATTCACTGGCTAAAGAGCCAAGCCCTGAGGGAGTGGCCGGCTGTTCCGCCTCTATATCCATCTAGTGCACACTATCAGGGGCATGAGCAGCAGCAAGCTCTACCACCTCTGAAGCCATCCCTGCAGACTGGTAGGTATTGGTATCCCCGGCTCTGGCCTGAACCACCAACGCGTGCTGAAGGTCTGGTTTGGCTGGGGTATATGGCAGCAGCACAGATGGACTTACCGGCGCATTACTTTCTGAACTAGACGTAGAATAAGATCGACGAAGCCGTGTTGAGTCTTCTCCAAAGCCATCTTCTTGTTCAGAACTTGAACTGCCTGATGGACGATAATCTTCGTCCGATCCATACTCTCCATCGTCGTCCAGGTATGGATCAGCGTTGTTGCTGGATTCTGGCGTAGAAACATCTTCCAGTAGCTGACTGATGTGTCTTTTTGTTTTTTCTAAAACAAAACATGATAATTGATTTCACTCATTCAAATAAGCGATTTAGAACTACATGATAGCCTAGCATACGTAGCCTTACACTAGATAAACTACAGTATTTGATTAGGTACCTGCAATAATAGTCAAAATACTCACCGTGATCCATTTATTTCGGCACAAGAACACTGGCGCGAAAAGCAACACCCACAACCTTCTCGAACCGCTCCTGGTGTGTCACTACTCAAACAGCCGCATACACCGTCACACACACAATCACGGATATTGCCGTAGTGTGCGTGCGAGAACTCCCTATAACTGGCACGCACACATGAATTTTCAATATGTGATTGTTTGCGTTCTAATGCTCCGACGCATATGAGATATTGATGTGATACGACAGTAAAACTTTTTTGTATGACTCTTCATAGAAAACACGTCTGGGATGACCGTACTTCTTTTTACACTCCACAATATTTTTACGGCGTGTCCCGTACTGTCACAATATTAAACCAAAAAATCTACTGCACAGACAGTGCACCCCGCATCGTGTTAACTTCATTGGTACATGGCCAGGATTCGAACCTACATCTCCTGTGTGAGAAGCGTGTAACCCGTTAAATCACGGAGCGTGACACTATATATTTTTTTAATTTTGACATTTATCACTTTGAATAGGAATTGGTATAATAGGACATTAAATTGCTTTTAGGGTTCCCTACCCGAAAGGTACCAAACGGGACCCTATTACTAAGCTTCCGCTGTCCTTCTGTCCGTCCGTCTGTCACCGGGCTCTACCGGATCAGCGGAAATAGTTAGAGAGCTGAAATTTTCACAGAGGGTGTATTCCTATTGCCGCTATGACAACTAGTGGTAGACTAATGGTTTTTATCTACGCACGTATCATAAACCCTCTTTTCTGCGTTCAAAAACCGCACGTTACGATCAGCATTATGTTAAACTACGTGGTAAAAAGTCGTTTCGTATCTGGAAAACTACACTTTATGGTCATTATGTGTAGTTTTTCTACATATAATGACATTCAAATTTTGAACGCTGACGCCCACCCGCGTGCCGTTCCTAGTTTGTCTGTGAAGTTGGTACTGACATTCAAATTTCGAACGCCGACGCCCGTCTGCGTGAAGTTGGTACTAAAGAACAAGCTAAACAATTGCAGAACCACAATGCCGGTCAAACATGCGGTTCCTGAACACATCAAAGAGAGCTTATGATGTGTGTGTAGATAAACTAGTGTATGTAACTGTACATAATTAGGCATTAAAACTCTCGAGTGATATTATTATGAAACTCGCCTTCGGCTCGCTTCATAAACCCACTCTCGAGTTTTAATGCCCTCCATTATGCAGCAGTCACATAAACTACTATTAAGAATTAAAATTAGAACCCATACAAGAGATTATTTTTTTATGGCCATTTCCTTAGCTATTTTGTTTTATTTGTTTATCGGTGAACTGAGCTGGACTCTCCCTTCAATTAAAGATCTTGTCGGATCTTTAATTTTTTTGCTTTGGTTTTTTATGCTAAGTTATTTGTCATTATTCGATTAATAATTTCTTTTTCGAATTATAATAAATACTTTTTATATCATATGATTTAATTTCAGTAAATAAGTACCTTAATATGAGTATTAAGGTACTCTTCACTTCCGGCTTCAATGAGCAAAGAGTTTCATTGACTCAGGTCAATATTTCAATACTTATAAACTAAAGAGTTTCCTTTATCTCAGCATACTTAAAACACAAAACTCTTTTCAAATGTTTCGATGTAAGGCCTTGAATGTAGTCCTAACTTTATAGTATTTAATATTTTCTTATGTAAAATAAATTACGTTTTTCCGTGTACAATGGCATAGAACCCTTCGTGTGCGGGTCCCGTCCTGCTCGCACTTGACCGGTTTTATTAACGGCTTCTACAAATACTCATCATATACTGATCTATCATTTTAACAGATATTCAGGTTGTCCCGTAAACAATTGATGACCCCGGAGCTCACCCATCCAAAGCAACTTTATTTCTAAAAACTCCGTACATTTCGGGCTGGTTTGTAAGAAGAAGTGCAAAATAAAGTTGAGCTGATCAATTCTGTTTCATCAGCGAAAGTTGTTCCGAATGAGGCCTTTCAATAATGCCCATTGTTTACAGAAAACCCTGTATTGATATACAAGTAAATCCTATTTACTAAAATATTTTGCAAATAAATTATTTCTGATTCAAATGTTATAAGACGATAGCATTCTCGTCCACTCAAACGAAGCGGCGAACAATACCTAGTTACATAATAAATAGCATAAGTTTGAGCGGCGGGCTTAGAAGGAATGAAAAGGCCTTTTGTTTTATGGCTCATTGTATTTAGGAGTAAGTTATATTTTATGCGGTGGGCGCTAAAATTAATTTAGGTCAATAAAATTTGTTGGTTATTGCTGCCGGTGCGGCCGCCATGATGATTTTGTGTGCGGTATATGTGGTTTCAAAGTAATTAATTATGTTAGTTTCGGAACTAATGGTGTATTTTCGTTTTGTTTCAGGTATGATGCAGATGTAATTAGTTTTCTAGTATGCGGTTATACTAAATGGTAACATATTTTAGTTGCTAAATCTTTTTTTATCCTGAGCGTCCGACCGACATGCCTGAAGGTGTTAAAAATTTGTACAAACGTTTAAGTTGCAAAAAGTGTGTGTATGTATAATGTTTGATTTACTTTTCTTGTCAAGTTTTCGACGACCTCTGTCGCAGCGATTGTGGCTCCACCTACCATGCGAGAAAGAGAAAAAAACAAGAAGAAAAAGAAGGAAAAAAAATAAGAAAAGAAAAAGGAAGTAAAAACACCCTAGGTCTTGGATGTTTAGATGTGTGTGACGTCGCAATTAGTGTGGGGCCAGAAGCAATGTATGTGGCTGTTATACAAATGATTTTGTTTATGTTTGCCAAACTCCCACAAGCAACAATGCCGGCATATACGTCAACTGTTGATACGGCGAGAGGCACAATAAACAAACGCAACAGAAACGCTCGTTTACAAGTTTGTGCTTGTGGAAATTCGGCCATCTGTGGCAAGTGTGTACCTGAACTGATTTATTTCTATAAGGCCAGATTCCTAAAAGAAGACTCTCCTAAAAGGACAAATTCCTGGAAGGACTGATTCCTATAAGGACAGAATAAGTACAGTCTTACACAAAAATCAATTAGGTCAAGTACTTAATATACTTTCTACGGGTCAAGTCCAAAATGGGTTGCAGGTGATTGATTCGATAACTTAACTTAGAAGCAATGTATGTGTCTGAGTGTAACGTAAATATTAACTGTTTTATAATAATAAATGCCAGTGAATAATTCCACCGAGAAACACAGGCCTTTACCCGGATTCGACTAAGATTGAGTCATACTCTACCACGGTGGCTCAGTGTGGAATGGAGGGCAGTTGGGTACCTACTTAGTAAATAAAAAGAATAACATAAAAAGCTGCATTTACTGTACTTCTGTCCTGAGAGAAATCCTTTATTTAGGGGATCTGGGGGGCGATCGCGGTAAAAAATATCAACCGAAGCATAGCTGAACCATAACCGAAACACGACTTTAAGGACTTTTCGTATCGCGTTAATGTTTTGACAGATGGTTGAACCGAAGTTCTATTGGAATTGGACCGTAACCGCTGTCAAACGAACGGTTTTGTTAAAGTTAATGCAGAGCTACTTTTTCACGACCGTTTTAGAATTGTTGAGATAAAAAGTGGGTGAAAATCGTGAAATTGATGCATCTGGACTTTGGAAATGGCCTACGAGTGTTATGTAGCTATAGCGCGAGCCCAATCTAAAACAGAGAATCGGAGTTTATCAAGCGAAATTGACTGTCGAAGCAGTTAGCTTGTGGACACGTTATTTACTCAGTTTACCCTTAATTTGCCACCAACCAGTGCTTTGGATGTGGACACGAAGGTTAGTAACACTGTACAAAGTACTAGAATGTATCACAGCACATTTACTTTTGTTTGGACATGAACAATTTTTATCCCTGTTTCCCAAAAACAGAACTAAGTGAGCTTAGTAACAGTGCTTACATTCTGTTTCAGGTGCTGGTTGTTTAACATTTTGCCACAGGCTCCTACCAGACGATTGGATGAGAAAGCCGGAAACACTGTTTACCAGTCAAGTGTCTCCAAAATTGTAAAACAAGTCACCTTAGCATTCAACAAGCCAGAAATCTTAAATTTCCCTTTCAACTTCGTGATAGGGAGCAAATTAAAAGGAAGTAAGTAACATCATTCCATTAAATTCAAATCAGATTACATTTACCTACGGCTGGGTATAGGCCTCCTCTTTACCACACTATCTACTCTGGTCCTGAACCTCCCGCAGCCACTGCTTGCCAGCCAGCGTCTCAGCGTCTATCTATCCGGTGGTCTGCCTATCTGCCTCATACATCATACAATTCCTATTTATTAGTTTGCCTATCACAATTTATTTTAGATTATTACTTTTGGTTTGGTAATAAACAAAAAAAAGCATACCAAGATTGTGTGGCTTATAAGTTTAAATATATACTTTACTGCACAAAACAGAGAATACAAAAAAATATATAAAGGTAAAAACATGTACAAAGGCGAACTTTTCTCTAACAGGAAATTTCTCCCAGCAAACCTTGATTGGAGGGGTAAAAAAGAAACTACAGGTAGAGCTACATATGTGCACAAGATTAAATACTACTACTTACCAATATCTACATAATACTAAAATATATATCATATACTAATATATCAAATACATACTAATACATGCTTATACTTAGCATTGATGAGAAAGATAGTGTTCATGCAAACAAACAATTTTAAAAAATGTAAGTTGACGGACTGTCTCTGATTTGATTTGAAGTTGCACTAATTATAATATAGGTATAGGACAACTGTGGTGCTGCTACCATGTACGGTTGTTGCCCTGCCTACCATGAGAGAGGTCCTGGGTTAAATCCCCGGCTGGGGATAAAGAAAACAAAACCCAGTCTTGTCATCGTTGTTTCTGGTTCCCACAACCCAGGGTACCCTAGTGTGGGGCCAGGAGCAATGTATGTGCCTGTATGTAAATGTTTATGTATAAATGTTTATTATTTTCAGATTTTTTCAAAAAGTACAGATTGCCAGGGGTTCTGGCTTGTGGAGATGGTACTCATATGTCTATAGTTACCCCTAATGAACATGAGGAGAGATACTATAACAAAAAAGGGTGACATTCTATGAATAATATGATAGTAAGTATATTGCGGGGAGCGCAATTGTTGATAGATTAAGGACTAAAATAAATGATATTTAACTAGGTAAATTTGTTTTATTCATGTCTTGGTACTTAAGTTATCTCACTTTAATTATTCTCACATTAGAGACCTTTGCCCAGCAATGGGATATTATATGTTAGTAATAATAATTAAATATTTTTCACACATCTTCTCTTTCTTGGGTACAACACTGAAAAAAGAAATAATGTACAAGTTAGTAGAAATGTTTTACATAAAACTATATAAGTATATTATATGATTGCATGAATTAATAAATTATAGCTAATATTTTCTACAGCATATTTACTGGAAAAGTAAACATGGTTTAGAAATGTCGTGGGGAAAATGTCATTAAAATTATACTAACTTTTAAAATTAAAATTTATAATTAGTAACGATTCAGGGCATATTTCCTACATAACTAGTATATCCTACCCAAACTGATAGTAAAGTATAGAATTACCTGCTTCTATTATTTCACAAATTCATTTGAAGGACTGCTATAGTATTAATACTATAGGGGTCTGAGCATTTTGCAGAGCAGCCTGGGAAGTCTGTGCAGCCTTTGCCCTAAGATGTTCAACTTTCAATCCCATCAGCCTTGATACGTCCAACATGCTTAAGCTGGCTGGAATATTAATAAAACAATTTGCTGTACATTTTCCTTTAGGATATGAAAACAATTAACATTTTTATTCTTATTTATCTAAACTTTGTACACCTTCTTACAAAAGCATTATATTCTAATAGGGACAAAGTTGAAGATAAATAAAACTACATACCTTGATTCATTCCTTTGCAGTCCTAACTGCTCTAAAGGGGTTGAGGATGTCTGCGCACTCCCCCCACGGGTCAGGTCAACGAACCTCTTCCTGAAGAATCGCCTCTGTCCACACCTGTGGACAGGTCATGGTCAGAGTGTCGATAAGACTCCAACCCAGGTCATGGGATGGCCCTTGCGGGCGGTGGTCTTCATGTGGCGCTGGTATGCAGTGGGTGATCGCCGGCTAGGCAACCAGGTCGCGTGGCAGGCGACGGCGGTCGGGCTGGCGCGCGTGGTGCGGCGCCAGTTCGGCGATGTGTGGGTGTTATGACGAATCCGCACGCGCGAACATGCCCTTCGCCAGCCTCTGGACAAACTGGTCCACGGTTTCCCATCTTAGGTCCCTCTGGATTGTCGCGTTCCCCACGTAGCGGGGGGCGCCGACGATGGTACGCAGAGAGAGGTTCTCTTGGGCTCGGAATCTCCGTTTGTTCGTCGCCGAGCACAGGGCGTACCATGCTGGGGTCGCGTAGGGGAGGCGGGATCTCGCGTAGGACTTGTAGATCCTGAGCTTCACCCTCAGAGGGAGGAATACACTTATTTATAAAGCTACATTTCTATCCACTTGAATCTTTTATCTGTAATTTTTCGTTCACCTAGTAAACACATCAAATTCCACGAATTCCCACCCAAGTGTGGTCAAAAATAGAGTAGTTAACAACAAAACGGCGAAATCGACGGTCGATTATACACAATCGATGCTACATCTCTAATGTTTTGATTACGACAATGGTTCGGATAAGGTTCAGCTTCGGTCTCCACGAAAACTTTAACGCGATACCGAATTTCATTGATCCGAACCAAAGTTGAATTACAACTGGAACTGAACCAGAACCATACCTTTGACGTTCGTTGACTATACAAAATAGCGCGATCGGCCCCCAGTCCTTTTAAAAATAAGTGCCCATAACAAGCATTAGAAAACTATATTTGCGTCGTGCGATCCTACAATCGACGGCTAAGAAGTTATATCGTCATACCAGGTGTCATGCCTCATCTGATATCGATCGTTGTGCACTTGTTCACTTGTGATTACATTTTTAAACACATACACATACACACACACAGCTAGTCTGTTATAAACGTGTAAGCTCTGCAATGCGATCAATATCACACAGGGCACGACATCATTTGCGAGAATAACAAGGCTTTGGTGTTACGAGTACACGTCAATTTTGTTATTGATTTTTTTATCAAAAATGCCAACGAAAATTTGTCTTTAGCTAGTAATTAAATACAGCATTTTGTCTGATCAGCTAGCCCATCACGCGTCTATTGACATTACGAAGCCATCATCATAACAACGACCATATGTTGCCGTCATTGGGATCATCATCAACCTACCAGGGGACCCACTGTTTGGTTGCTCGCGGCTTGGCAGACTCCTCGTTCTATAGCAACGGGGTTGGTTAGTTTGTGTATTTGCACCTGGAGAGTGGCGGACCTGTACAGCTCCCGGAGGACATCCACATATCTCTTATCAATTCCGTAATGCTGAATGGTCTGCTAAAAATTTATAATTAAGTGTTACACATACATATGTTTATCTACACACGTATCATAAACCCTCTTTACTGCGTTCAAAAACCGCACGTTACGATCTCAGCATTATGCTAAACTACTTGGTAAAAACTCGTTTCGTATCTGGAAAACTACACATAATGGTCATTATGTGTAGTTTTTTTACATATAATGACATTCAAATTTCGAACGCCGACGCCCACCCGCGTGCCGTCCCTAGTTTGTCTGTGAAGTTGGTACTGACATTCAAATTTCGAACGCCGACGCCCGCCTGCGTGAAGTTGGTACTAAAGAACAAGCTAAACAATTGCAGAACCACAATGCCGGTCAAACATGCGGTTCCTGAACACATCAAAGAGAGCTTATGATATGTGTGTAGATAAACTAGTGTATGTAACTGTACATAATTAGGCATTAAAACTCTCGAGTGATATTATTATGAAACGAGCCGAAACTCTCGAGTTTTAATGCCCTCCATTATGCAGCAGTCACATAAACTACTAATAATCCTTCAGTATTTCCTAATAACGTCCATGCTATTCCACGTCTCTGTACTCTGCTTAACAAATACCGCGGCTCTCTTGATGTTTTCAATGTCTCATTAGGCCAACTAAAACGCTTCATATTAACTTGACCTTAATATTATCAGTTAAAGTTTGTTAAATCTAAGTTTATAATCCCAACTCTTTTTTTTAAGTTTACTATCGTGGTTGGATGTGGACCCAGGTGTCCGTTCATAGAGCAAGGGTGTTTACTTGTAATTAATTTATGTACTCAGCTACCCTGTATCCTGAATGTGGTAATAGCTTTGACACCATTCGGCAACGGAACCCAAAAACCAGCTAACTATTGCTTTCAAAAACAAAATTATCCAACCTTTTTGCAGCAGCGTCAAACCTTCTTGTACCAAAACTCAACCTCCTTTGTCCTGGCAGCAGAGTTCTACATATTTTAAGCGATGAATGGTAACGTACTTAATTTCAAGGCATGAGAACTGCCATGAAGTTTATGTGTTCAGAAATAAGAGCCATCTTCTATCAAAAAAACAAAACTGTATGGAACTGTCAAGCGCATTATCATTCCGCGGGGCTTATACCATTGTACCTATTTAGCAATGGCGCTTTAGTCAGCATTGGACCGTGAAATTGTGTCGAACACGTCCTAGCAGCGCGGAATTAATCGATTAACTAACAATAAATAGTTCGTCGAAATTGCTGATTACGTTCGTACGTAATGTTGTGGGAAGTTCAGTAATCTCTGTATACAGGCAGTAGCGGAAACGTGTGGTCACATTGATTTTTTCGTCTCTAACGCCCGGTTTCCGAAGGAAAATTAGATGTGACAACTTGTTGAAGTCTTGTTAATCCCATTTCAGCCAATCACGTGCCGCCATTTTGAACGAATCTTCGATTAATCCGCTGTTACATTTGACAAATCTTTCAGAAACTGGTGGTAAAGGTTTTGGGCCGGGTGATCAGCTGATGTGTATAGAGAATTGAAAAAAAATTGGTCTGATCAAATCGATTTCATAGTGAAAGTTTTCAGAATTATATCCCCCAACAACCCCTACAATAGGAGTTCACTTTTATGTTACACCTGTGTATTTATACTAATTGACCGAGCGTGCGAAGCGTCTTCGATCCAGCTAGGGCAAAAATGCTTTCGTAAGTCCGTCTGTCCGGATTTCAGGCCTTAAGTTGCATATCTCAAATGAAATTTGTAAAATGTTATGTACGGGTTTGATAATTAAATGATTTTTTATGCCGATTCAGTTTATGGATTTTTTTCAAAATGGCGAATAAATGAGATCACGAAGTTATTGGTTACTTTCATACTCCACGAGCGTTCCTGGGTATATTCATAAGTTTGTGTGTGATACTGAAAGAAAATGCAGTCGGGTTATTTTTATTTATTATACTTTCACTTGTTCATCCAATAAACTTCAAGGGATCGGGGGTGTGAGAAGGTGGAAAATAAAGAAAAAATGCTAATTTCGTGTGTCGCTCGCGCGGTCTACAGCACCTCGAGCCACTATAGTTGCAGATAGGCTCAGCTAATTCAGTTTTTACTGCACCCCTAATTGATTTGTATTGACATTCTTAAGTCCCCCTTTTCGTCAGCCTTCTGAGAAAACTACTTGTTCATTTGCTATCGTTTAAACGCGCTTTAACAATATATATGAATGAATGAATGAATGAATGGTGCTTCTCCAGCCAGGGTTCTAAACCTGTTCCGGTCTTTCGGCCGGCATACCAGAGAGCACGAGTTTTGAGCGTGAATTCAATCGACCGACTCTTCAGCCTGAAGCCAATATAGGATATGTGGAATGGGGAGGATATAGGATTTGAAGAGCAGCTGTTGTTTTCTTCAAGTTCATGTTTTCCTTCTATTTTCAGGTATTGTTATAGGTTGAGTTTCCTGTCCTGTCGTGTTCGTTTGGGTTATCCGGTAAGGTCTCCGTTTCGCTTTCGCTGTCTGTTTCTGGAATATGGTATATTTGGCTTGATGCCTTTCTGACTTCATCCCTGTTGTGTGCTGATTCTGTCCAGTAACTGTGTTCTTTACCGTAGTATTTGACGTCATGCTTAAGGGAATCTTTCCAGGTGTAAATGGGTCGGCCAACTTTCTTCTTCTTTGCTTCGTATTTCAATGTAGCGTGGAGTAGGTGTTATTGTGGGCGTCGTAGAATATGTGTATAGTAACACATCCGATGGTTTTTGATTTGTTTGGTTATTGTTTTGCCCTGTAGTAAGTCATGAATTTTGTGGTGTCTTGGATAGCTTCTGGCGTTCTCAAACATGTCTCTGAGGATCAGGCGTTCATATTTTCTTAGTCTAGAACGGTTTGCTTTGGTGAGGGCTGCCGCTTTAAGTCCGTATGTTGTACACGGTGCTATAACCATTTTGTAAATCAGGCGTACTATTTTCCAGTCCATGTTGGATTTCTTTATAAAATGCATTAGGGCCTTGGAATTGCCTATGGCTTGCCGGCATCTCTTCTTTATTGTGTCTCTCCTACTATGTCCTGCCGTTATATATGTGCCGAGATATTTTATTTCGTCTACGGGTCGTATTGGAACTCCGTCCAATACGATTACTTGTGGGCGCTGGGTGTTTATGGGGTCTCTTATAAGAAATTTCGTCATTGTTTCGTTAGTATCGAGCCCTACTGTTTTTAATAGTGCTTTCAAGTGCGTGACAATTTGGTCAAGGTGTTGTAAATCTTGACAAACGATGATGAGGTCATCCGCGAAGGAGAGAATAAGTGGTAAGACTATTTCTTCATCTCGGTCCAGTTTTATGTTGGGAATTTCTTCTTCCAGTGTTTTGAGGACATCATCCATTAATATTGTAAATAGACTTTCTTGGTGACAGTGGACAGCCTTGTTTTACTCCTTTTCCTTTGTTGATCAAGTTACTTTGCTGTCCGAACCATTTGATGCAGGTCCGTTCATACCTGCAGGCTTTTATTACCCTATTGGTTAAAATCTTATTGGTCCTTGAAAGGAGAATATCCTTGAGCACGTTTAGGTCTATAGTATCAAATGCTTTGGCGATATCTAGTGCCAGTACATATGTTCTGTTACCCGCGCGCCATTCTTTGTCTAATACTCTGCGTAGTGTGAAGATGTGGTCATCGGTAGATCTATTGCGGAGAAATGCTGCTTGGTAGTTCCCGAGTTCTTTTGTTATCTCGTCTAGTTTGATGAGCAGGTATGTCGCATATATGCGATATCCTGTATTACACATTGTTATACGGCGATAGTCATTGGTGTCTTGCGGGTTTCTGATTTTGGGGATAGGTACTTGGACCGTTTCATTCCAGGACTCCGGTATTATATTTTCTGTCCATGCTCTGTGCATTGTTTTGGTAATAACCTTTAACAGTTGTGGCGGTATTCCTTTGTACAGTTCCGGGACTACCTGATCTGTACCCGTCGCTGTTCCGTTACGCATGCGGCTGATTATCGTTTTTATGTCGGCTATTGTTGGACCATTTTCTAGATAGTCAGGGTTTAATGAAGTTTCGTTAGGGATAATCATAATTTTAGGGCCTTCTGATTTCCTTAATTCCTGTTCCCAGCGTGACATTGGGATAAATCGTTGTTTTTTCCACCGTCTCGATTCAAGCTGGTGTTGTCTGTAATAGTGGTACACGATTTGCATGCGGTTGCTTGGGTGTTTTTTTCCTAGGCCTTCAAAAAATGCTCTGCATTCTCGTTTTTCTTCATTATCAATAATTTCCTCAAGACGTCGTCGGCATTCTTTGAGTTGTTTATTGATTGTTTGGTCGGTTGGTCGACTTCTTTTAAGGAATTTGGCCTTTTGTAAATTTGCCAGAGCAATTCGGTGTTCCCGCGATCTAGCGGGTTTTACGGAAAGTGTTTTTTGGGCTACTGACTTCATAACCCCTGTAATAGATTCCCACGGAATGTCGGGCGTATATTCGTCGTCATTTTCTATAAATTTGTAGTTGTTCGCCGTAAGTTCTTCCATAATCCCGTTATGGTATTTTACTTTTGTGTCAATCATTTCATCTCGTGCTAGGGCGGTGTACGAACACTGTTTATAGTTGAACTTTAAAGCTGTTATCGCTTTGTACTTAGTTTGGGTTGTACTCTTTGTTGATTCCATTTGCGTGTCGCCAGTTCTTGGAAGCAGGTTTAGTGGGTCTATTTCACCCCAGATTATCTTGTGGTCGGAAATATGCAGGTAGCTCCATTGTCCTTTGATGAAGTTAAATGTGTATGGCGCATTATTCGAGATAGTTATATGGTCTAGTTGTGATTTTGTTTTCCCGTTAGACCATGTGGCCCGACATGACTTGCGAGCCCAGGTGGTTTCTACTTTTAAGTTTTCCCTCCATTAGCATTTCTCCGATGATATTTGATGATTTGTGTAGGAGATTTGTTCCTATAATTCCCTTTTTACTGTATTCCTTTGAATCGCCTAGTCCGATATGCGCGTTAAAGTCCCCTAGCATTAATATTTTGGCTTTGTTTGGTTTCTTTTAAATAATCTTTACAAGTTGCGAAAACGCTGCGGTTGCTCTCGTGGAAGAGCTGGGGATATGTGCGTTTATTACATATAGTGTATTAGTGGCCGATGTTATTGTTGCTGCCATGGTTTCCAGGTCGCGATTTATATTGTGGACCGTTAAGTTCAGGTCCTTTCTAATTAGTATAGCTAAGCCACAGTGTGCGATGCTGGTTGTGCCTGATAGATACCAGAGATAGTGTTTTGACACGTATGTCCCCGATGTCATGTTTGTTTCCTGTATACAGGCTATATGTATCTTTCTGTTTGTCAATTCAGCATCAATGTTGAGTCTCTTAGGTATTTCGGCGCATCCTCTAACGTTCCAAGTAGCAATGCGCATACGCTCGCATGTGACTTTTGGTTTGAATATGGGGCTGTGTCGTATCATCGTATATCCGGTGTTGTCAGGGATGTCATCTATTGATGTTATGGTTGACCCTGAGGAGGTCATGGGTGTTGCATTAAGTATCGGGGAAGGTATGTTGTTATCAGTTTGGCTGTCGGTTGCTAGATTCGTGGGTAAATTTTGTGATTCAAGCAAGTATACGCTGTCGTAGTGGTTTCCTGTGAAGTTGAGGTTGATAGATCCCACTGCATCCGCGGGATTCTTGGGCCTATATGTGAGCGATGGTGTATTTTGCTGGTGGATTGTTACGTTAATTAGAATGTATTCGGCGGCTGCTATTATAATCTCCTCTCCAGCCCAAGTGCCGTAATTGCGCAGATTTTTAATGTAGTCATTGAGGGTTTCTTCAGGCTCGGCGATTGCAAACTTTATGTTCTGTTCATCGCAGTTTTCTTCTACATATTTAACTAGGTCCTTACGAATGTGGGTGTGGTCGAGTGTTAATTGATATAGGTGATTAATTTGGTCAGCAATTGCGTGGAATAGGCAGTTACCATCTGGTAAGGCTTTCATCTTTTTGGAATGTTGTTGAAAGAAAGAACTTAGAGCTAATTTGATTAATTTGAACTACCTACGTACCTATTGTTAATGTCCGTATCATTAACAATAGGTACGTAGGTAGTTGTGGTTGTGGCTGTCAAAGTTTGTGCGTATCTTTGCGTACTTATTCTCTGTATTTTCTAAGAGAATTGGAGACTGGGCCTGGAAGCTATAAAATAGGCGTGAGAGAGACCCGCTTAGGACAAAGAGTCTTTGATTTTATTTTGTTATTGTTCGTCAGCTGCCTTTCGTTAATTGCCTGTTTCCTGCAAGATGGTAAAATGATCCTTTTATAATGTGCAAGTGTTGGCTTTTACTCGCTATTTCTCAGAATATGCAGTAGGCTTGCATTATTGTTTATTTTATTTTTGTAACAGGTCAAGATGGGCTGGTTGGACCGGATGGTGGCAAATAGTTTAGTTTTGTTTTATTGTGCTTGGGTAGGTTCCTGCCTAGTTTTGTATTTTCGTATACCTATCACCTACCTATTTGTACGGGACTATGCCTATGGAATAGTTTAGAGTTGGCGTAGTAATTTGGAGCGAGAGCGGTTTCTGTTTATGAAATGGTAACCAGCATAACGAAGGATGTTACCTGCCAGATATAAAGTTAGTTTTGCTGTTTTATCTGATATAGGGCTATCTTAATCGGAGCAATCTCACCAGGTTGTTGCTCAGCTAGTGAGTCTCTCTGCACTGACATCACCTACTTCAGTTCACTTCATTAGTGCGTAGTAGTGAGGTCCGTGGCACGGGTCGAGGTTCAGTCCCTGTGCAAAGCCCTATTGTTTATTGCTCGTTGGAATTCGTTTTTTCTTAGCTCGTTGTCCAGAGAAGGGGCTTGTTGCACAAAAAAAAACGTATTTGCTTCGCCGTTTTGCAGTTGTGTTAGTTTTTGTCGTAATTTATCTCTTTTGTTTAACTTTTTCTGTCCGGTATTGTTTGGGTTTTAGTGTCCTTATTCACGTGCCCGCAGGAAGTGCATGAAAGGGCCTGCCTCTTGGCGTGGGATAACACCACGACTCGTTGCGCAACTCTAATTTCTATTGACTTAGTATTTATGATGATGTAACAAGCACCACGAATGTCTATGCTGAAATGAAAAAAGTCTGTTTCGCAGGTTGTTGCTGTTGAGAAAGCTTAATTTTATGGGTTCGATTCACTTAAGAAATACCTTAAATAATGAAAATTCTACGTCCTATGTAATCGTTTGTGTGTCCGGAGAAAGCAATTCATTGATAAGGTTAGGTTATTGCTGAGGAGATATCCCAGTGTCATGACACACCTAATGTGCTGGATAGGGTCGGTTAATACTCCAGGATAACGGCGTGTCGTTAAGGAGTACTGTTATGTATTGCGTGAGACGTAAACTCAGGGTCTCTTCTAGTAGATTCGTCTGTGGAGATAAATATTGGTTGCATGCGTTAGGACACTGAATAGGAACGGGCTCACCAGGCAACACTCGTTGAGTTGTCTCAGCTATGTGCACCTATTGTCGTACACAATATTGTACACGTATTGTCACAGCAGCGTGGCGTAGCCTATTATCTGGTAGGGCGCAGCTCAGAACCTATCTAATTCACACTTAACGCACTCTACTTTCACACTTGTAGCTATATTAGACACTCTCATATCATCTCGCTGATACAAAATCTCCGAAACGCGAGAAACCAGAGACAGAACAAAGGCGCGCGCCGGGTTGTAAACTATTGTTTGTTTAAATGCGTTAGCAAGATGTCGGAGGTCTATAGACACGTCCGTTCGGTCCGGCAACACAAACGCCACTCTCAACGCGCTTTAACAATATATAATACCAATATGCGCTAATAATAAAAATGCACAATGCATCATGTGATCGATCTGGCTGCTCGTATGCATTTTTAAGTTTTACAGACTCCATCAAATATACCTGACGCCAAGTTGCTTGGCGCCTGAGTATCGCCTGGAGGGGGCAGCGACGCATAGGAACGAGAGAGGGCATGCAAATGCATGGGCAAGATAGAGACGGCAGCCTCGCTTAGGCGCCAAGCAAACTTTCGCTTTTTTATAGTAATACCAGGAGGGTCTCACTCAGCGGTTTAGGTACGTGTGGCTGGCCGACCCGGAGTTCGGGATTTCACTTAGATTGCCGCTCGCTTGGCTCGCAGTCGCATCGCGAGATGTCAGAGTAAAAGAAGCTCTCAGGCGAAGTTAATCGGCACAATCCAGCCTGCACGGCGGGGTAACTGATTCTGTAGATGTTTAGCGATTATTGAACGTAGCGCAGGTGCGAGCTACGTTGCGCTTTATTGCCGCGCAGCGAGAGTAGCTATTTATTTAAGTGTCTTTGAGGAGTGATCTTTCTGTACGTAGTACTATTAAGTATTCTGTGGTTATACTTAGAGGTTTTTCACATAAAATACTTATCTACAAGAACCCGCAAACTAATTTATGAATTCAAAAGACTGAGACCCATTGTCAGCATACACCCTTTTCATGGTTTATAGAGCCCTGGCGCCATCAGTACTGACATGCTGCATCTCTGCGTAGGGAGCAGCTCTGGTAACATATTGATACAACTGGAACGAGCTCAGAGGGCGTTACTTAAAGTAATGTTATTCAAACCCAGAATATATCCAACTGAGAACTTGTACAAGGAAGTGTGACAGTGAGATAACTGTATATTGTCAAACAACATACCGATATGACATCGGAAAATTTAGAGGAAAACTCACAAAAAATGAGAAAAGACATGAATTTCAATAGACCACCATTTAGAATCTAGAACATGCTTTGGTACAAAACAAATATCGACGTTGTGTCTTTCATATATGTATATCGGAATTAGCTAATCTGTCACCATAATAAACCTAAATAAGAGTGGATGTATTTGAACAATAACCTCTTGCGGCTTAACTTTGAGGAAACGTAGAACTTGTTTGCTGTACCTACTTGGATGGCTACATATTTCTCACACACAGTAATATAGATACCCCTGCGCACACTTGCATGCACAAGGCATAAGTCCCGGTCTTTTACATTTACGTACTACGTTTTTAATTAATTAATTATGGCACGTCATGTTTTCAAAATTAATAATAAATAAAACCGGCCAAGAGCGAGTAGCACATCGGACCCGCACATGAAGGGTTCCGTACCATTGTACATGGAAAAACGTAAAACGATAGTCTTTTGTACGACTATTATCTAGTTACTTTTTAATAATAAAATATTAAATACTAGAGAGGTCTACTTTCCAGACCGGACATCGAAATATTGAAAAATAGTTTTGTGTATTTAGTATGTAATGTAAGTATATGTAACTATGTACTCAGGTTAACGAAACTCTTTGCTCATTGAAACCGAAAGTGGATAGAAATTGTGTAACTTATTTACAGAAATAAAATCAAATATGATAAAAATCTTAATACTATTTACGATAATTTGAATGAGCAATTATTAATAATATAATAACAAATAACTAAGCACAAAACTCGACAATTAAAAATCTTTTCCGATAAGGTTGGGAGAGTCCATTTTTCACCGATAAACAAATAAAACAAAATGGCATACCAATAATTTATTCTATGGGTACTTTTTTTAATTCTTGAAAATCTGTATATTTCATTACTTGTTGCTGTTGTGGCAACAGAAATGCACATTCTGTGAAAATTTCAGCTCTCTACCTATTTCGGTTGTTTCGATAGAGCCCAGTGACGGACGAACGGACGGACGGACAGACAGACAGACAGCGGAAGCTTAGTAATAGGGTCCCGTTTGGCACCCTTTGGGTACGGAACCCTAAAAAAGTATGATGGTATGCCACATAAATACTATCTATCAATATTAAGAGCTATAACAGCGGCAAGAGAGAGCCTCTCTAACCCTACTTACAAGTTTTACTTAGTGTAATGGACAATTTTGGATTGTGATTTTTGTTTAAACAATCATGTAGATTAAAGGTGAACAAAGAAATGTCATTGGCCAGTGCAAATCCTTTGACTTCAATGCTCCTTTATATGTTTTGTGCTGGACAATGATTCTTTGTTTATTTTTAATCTAAAAGATTGGTAATACCTACGCGGTGAATGAAAAAGACCACAGAAAACCTTCTAACAAATTGTCTTCCAATACGGTACAGTACGTTTACTTTAGCTGTACCGCTAGACACTTCTCGGTTTTAGTCGCTGAAAGTGATAAAATGTCCTGGAAACTTGAAATCAGTTAAATGATTTACAATTAAAAAAATAATCTAAAAGCCGAGAAGTGTCGAGCGGTGCAATAAAAATAATCGTCCTGGACCAGAAACTGAAAAGAGGGAAAGGCTGGTGATTGGTTCAAATCGTGTAATGCGACACTGGGCCAGCCCTGATTGGTCGATCTACAGACACAGTTTACGGCCATTGGAGCCGCCGCCATGTTAAACTCTACCTAGTACAGTTTTCGTCGGGTAATTTTACACCGCATGGTTTTTCCTTCGATGCGAGTTTAGTAACATTAGTGTAAAAATATAGTCTCTATAGACTATGAACTACGAGTATATGCTAGCCTATATTTATAAGAGAAGTAATATGTTTTTATCACACCTGCTCTGAAAATACATACTAATTATACCAATTAGAGGGAAGAAACGCCTTTATCCCGCCCTTCAAATCCTTTCATCCCAAGGTATGGAAGTTTGTATGAAAATCCTTCCGACCCAAGGGTGGGAAGTATGTATGAAATTCCATTACATACCGGTTTTTTAATTTTTTATTTGTCAGCAGTCATACTGCAATGAGACTTTAACTGTCTACTAATTAAATTTCAAGTAAATTGTTACTGGCCACATACAGTTTTTTTTTACCAGTTACCAACCTCCTTGGTGCATACAGAAAATTAAAAACGAAATTATTTTTGTATATAAAATCACGGAAGAAGTGGCTGCATGACCTTATGATCTTAGCCTACTCCAGAAACGGGCGAATAAAAAAAGGAAAAGCCCGCGCATTTTCGCAAAAACTTCGATTGATTTAGCATTTATCTTTGTGTTTTTTGTAAAATATGGATGCATTTATGTCTATAATTTTCCTCGTAGGTGTAATAAAAAGCACTATAGAGTCATTCGGGGTAAATTTGCGCACTTTTGTCTATTTCACTTCATTACTCCCAAACTACTTCGATTTAAGAAAGATGGAATATGCTGCCTCCTAGCTTAGTCATTTGACTTGCAAACACAGACTTAAAGTTTACCATATAATCTATGCTTCTTTGGAAATTTTTAAAAAATGTGACTTAGTCAGACTGCGCAGTTTTGCCCCGTAATGTGGGTAAAAGTGCGCTGTGTTTTGGGTAAAAATGCGCACATCGGGTAAAAATGCGCATAGTACATTTTGACTTAATAAACAAGGAACATAAAAACTACACATAGAAATCAGTTTATATTGAATCAAAACCTAACAACTTTCTATTGACGAAGATAAACTTGTAAAATAAAAGATAAATTGTGAGTTATTTATTATTATATAATTGAAAAAAAATTATCATCATGATTTAAAACTAAAATCAAAATAATAATCAGACTTTCTGTTTTCATAGTCAATCATCCAACAAAAGGCAAAGATTTTAAACATTTGCGAAAGCAAACTTAAATAATTATTATTTGCCATAATTGTTATAGACAAAAATTTCAAACAAAACGAAATACAAACTTAATAGTAATCAGACTATCTGTTCTTATACAATGATAACCAAAAAAAGGCAAATATTTTAAATATCTGAAAAAGAAAACTTTACTAACAAAATATAATACTATGTTACTCCTACATGTAAGAAATAAGTATCTTTCCTGTTGATATAATATATAAATTAATCATTTTGGCATATCTTTTTATTATTTTGTCTAACAAACGACAAACAAAATATAGTGTTTTTCAGTTTAAACTAACTTAAACAGTAATCAGACTTCTTGTATCCTTACCTCTTAAATATCAATGTGAATAAGTCTTTGAAAGTGAATCAGTCTTGACATTACAAATGAGTGTTAAAACTTAAGTAATAATGATAGAAATAAAAAACAATAACATTATAAAAAGTTAAACTAAATGGACTTGTGTAGATAATCATAATCATTTTAGATTACAAACCAAAAACTAAATGGGTAACTGAGTAGGCATATTATTAGGAGAAATTGTGAAAACGAGGGACGGCATTAAAAGAATATCTTATTCACATAGATCGCATACAAACAATCCCCCTTCGTACCCTGTGCAATCTTCATGGAACCATCTGTTACATGACGAGCATTCGATCCAATCTACACTTGGTGGATCTTCATATTTTTCGTTACATATTGGACAAAAATGTTCAGATTTCAACCTTTTCTGCATATTTCGCAACTTATTGTACGTTTTCGTTACGCCATGTTTAGGTTGAATGCGTGGTTTCTTATTTGGTTTACTAGCTTGAGGTTTAGTAGCTCCTCGCTTAGGGCGCGATTTATCATCACCATGACAATGTGATGGTCCCGCTTGTGGTTCAGTATCTTTCCTTTTCACTGGTAGCTTCTTAATCTGTCTCTTTGGAGGCTTATCAAGTACGATTTTTTTTAGATGAGATCTGTTTTTCTTTTGTTCTTCAATTTTTTTCTTTTCTTCTAGCTGTTTCTTATACGGAGTAGATGTTATAATCTCTGACTTTAAGCTTGCTTTTGTTCTTTTCTTCTTTTCTGTTATACGAGGCAGAGGACTCAGTTGTGAAACCGTTACTATTTGAGGTTTAAAAGGTAACTTGACATTATCAGAATCTATATTGCCTTTTTGACCTGCTGGTTCAGGTTCCAAATCATCAAGTACAGAAGGACTTTCACAAATTGTTTTGTCATCTGAGTCAGACTCATTGGGACGTTCTGAACTAACTGTTAGTTCAGGATATTCAGTTACAACCTTATTAGACAATTCTTGCATTACGTCATTATCAATCACATGTTGTCCGCTTAAACTACGTCCACTTGTATCATTTATTTGCTCATTCGTTTTATCCAGGTTAGGCGTGTGCATCGATTTATGTGGGAATTCTGCCGTTATTTTGGATGAAGAAGGCATCTTGCTTAAATCTTGACGATCGGGCGGAGAAAGTCTACCAGAGAATTCAATGGGTGTAATTGGTATTTTAAGATTTGGGCGAAAATCTACTGGCGACGGAGCAAGCATCACATCAATGTGATCGGGTTGAGAAAGTCTACCAGAAGGTTGAATTGTTGGAGTTGGTGTTCTGTAATCCCGGGAAGACTGTACAGGTGGAGCAAGCATCTGTGAAATTTCTTCATCATGATTGAGTGGAGAAAGTCTACCAGAAGATTGAATTGGTGGACTTGGTGTTCTATAATCTCGGGAGGACTCTACTGGTGGGAAAATAATCTGTGAAAGATTATCGTTTTGATTTGGTGCATTAGTCTCTTTTGACGTTGAATCGTTGACTTTGGATATATCTGGCCTTGTTGACTCTTGTTCTGTCTCTGTAGTTGATACGTTAGCCATGTCATGGGATTGTGTAGGCTCTGTATCGATTTCTCTCGAGTTCTCGTTTGTTGGTACGAGATCGGTTACTGATGACGGTGCAAAGTCTGTTTCGTCAAATAAGTCGTCTGCATAAGGAAAAATACCAGTAGCTCTGAAGCCTGATTCAGCATTGGAAATGGTTGCAACGTGCTTATAGGCAGTACTGAAAAGACCAGCTACTTGAAACTGGGTTATTCCTCGGCCAGGGTGTCGATTCATCCATTTCTCACACTCAATCGAATATTTTGTTTTCAATGGACTGTGCACCGCCACGTCCAGAGGTTGAATTTTGTGACTGCCATGGGGTGGGATAGTTAACATAATTATGTTATGTTTTTTTGCGTAAGTTAATGCTTCAAGGCTTATGTGTGACGAATGGTTGTCAAGTATAAGGAGCACCGGATCTTCTGGAGTTGGATGCACAAAGTCTTTGAAATGGTGTAACCAGTTGAGAAATAATGTTGTGTTTATAAAGCCGCTCTCTGATACCATTAAAATACTTGCAGGTGGAGCACCGTCCAATAATTCAGCTTTCTCTTTTTTGCGTGGAAAGATCAGTGCTGGGGGTACAAAGTGTCCAGTGGCGCTCATGCACATTACCGCAGTTATAGTCATTCCTCTTTCAGCTGACACAATTTTTCCAACTACTTTTTTACCCTTGCGTGAAACAACTTTTGGTGTTTTTTTGGGGACTGTACTCATACCAGTTTCATCCATATTGTAGATGCGGTGCAGTCTCAATTTATATTTATCATATACTTCTTTTAGATTTTTGTAGAATCTTTCGACTTGTGTTTTATTAAAACCGATAGCTCGGGCCAAACTAATCGGTGCTGATTGTCGCAGACCAAGATGGTTGTTACGCTTTAAAAAACCTTCAACCCAGTCACGTCCAGCCATTCGAGCAGATGTATCGAAACGGTGATCTATTTTGTTGACTTCAGCAAATTCGTAAGCCAACCGGCGTAAATCGTTAATAGTTACGCCAAAATACCGCTCATCCATTTCTTGACAGTGTACTGCAAATTCAGCCTCCTGGTCACGTGTGAATGTGGGTTTGAATCGTCCTAGCCCCGTAGGAACATGTTTCATTTTTAACCTGTTCCTTAGTGTGGACTCTAATATTCCCACGAAATCAGCCGCATATCTTTGACTTTTTCCTTCTGCGATTAGTTTTTTTGCTGTCAAAATTTGTTCTTCGCTTATTAGTGCCCTACTAGGTGTTTTCTTGATGTAGTTACGAGGCATTTTGTTTTCTGAAACAATAACTAAAGATTATTAAATATAATTAAATATTCGTTAATTATTTGAATTCTGCGCATACCCGCGTTTTGCAGTAATGAAGGGTAGAACAGTTGGGAAACTAAAATATCGATCTGACCGATCGATTAGAAATCTGTAATACCAGTAATCTTGCGTGGTAATTAACAAAAATGGCTGCCACGCAAAATCATTTTTTTTACTATTTGAAATTAAATATCTCACGAATAAAATTGAAAATTACAAAAGTAAAGTAACCAAAATATTCCTTAAAGTATGATGAAAAATTTTTTTCCAGTCAAGTATGCTCGTTTTTTGCTTCATATCCGAGATATAACATGAAATATGTGGATTCACTCGAAAAATTAATTTTTAAATCTAAAAAAAAGTATGATGCGTACGGTTTTTTTGCCAGATAATGAGTCCGTTGAATTCAGCGCATTTTTCTCTATAAAATGAGCCCTGTCTCGACTTGGACCACTATTTTTCGTATTAACCCCCTTTTTTGATGCACATTGACTGGACTATATTGTGAGGCAAAAGTGCGCAATTGGGCAATAATGCGCACGCGCATTTTTACCCCCGCAGTTTTACCCCACTGGCTGGGTCTTCAAAACAATCGAGTCAAACTCGGCTACTTTTGAGGTTAGGTTGAAACGATGTTGCAGACAGAAAACTAAAATAACCATACAAAAACACAAAAACGAACTCACCTGTTAATAACCATTATACAAACATTATAAAAACTTTTCCGTGCACTGAAAAACAACCGATTTTAACCACTACTTGCAATTTTTTGTTATAATTCTTCGGCACGCGACTGCACTGCGCCAGGCTTCGGGATCCAAAATGGCGAATCGCGCGCACGTGACCCCGACAAATCGGCGTCCCCTCCCCGCACCCCTTTCCGAGATATCGATGATGCGCAGTTCTACCCGCAGCGCAGTTTTACCCCGAATGACTCTACATACCTCAGGATAAAGTACAGTTCCATACCGAGATTATGGCATTTGCGCCACGAGCTTGCGAGGGGCGCAAACCATTTGAGGTACCAAATGAGGTACAAACCACTTTCTTCCCTCTGAAGTAATGTACTATTACTCATTCGATCGCCAGCTTGTTAAAGGATCTTATTTAATGTAAAATTCTCACTAAAGGATTTTTTTGGTGAGTTATATTTTGTTGTAGTTTTACTTAGGGGAGGAAGTGGGAGCGAGGATCAATGAAATGACTTGTAATGTGAACGACTATATGCTAGAAAATATCTGCTTTACTAGCAACAAAACCTTTCTTGCAGAAGTAAAATAAAATTCCAGAATTGCCGGCGCAAAACTATCGGAATAGTCAATAGTCAAAGTACTTTATTACTGTAGATATTTACATATACTTAGCAAACGTCATTTTTTGCCTCTTCTCTACATTGGACCACTGTGGGAGAAGAAGGGCGTAGAAACTCCCACAGATTTATTTTTAGATCTCTTTTAAAAATAGGTTGTGCTTAACTAATACAAATATGAAAAATTTAATTGTTATGATTAATAAGCAGGAATAAATAATTACAAAATTATTAACAGCAAGGTCTGTGTTGAGCCAGATTAACCCCATACAGTCCTGTCATTTAAGTAATCTTGAACATTGTAATATCCCTTTTTCGACAAAGTCGCTTTAACATGCTTTTTAAATTGCTCAAATGGCAATTTCAAAATCTCCAGAGGTATCTTATTGTAGTAGAGAATGCACTGACCCTTGAAAGAATTGCTAACCTTCGCGAGTCTAAAACGGGGCGCACATAGTCTGTGATTATTTCTTAGGTTAACATTACAGCTGTCGCTAAGTTTGGAAAATGTTGTAAGGTTCTTGCGTACATACATTATATTTTCGAAAATAAATTGACTAGCTACTGTTAGTATGTCAATTTCTTTAAAAAGCTCTCTTAAGGAGTCTGTTCGTTTTTAATTATAAATTGCTCGAATAGCTCTTTTCTGTAAAATAAAAATAGTTTGAATATCCGCTGCTTTCCCCCACAACAAGATACCATAGGACATCACACTATGAAAGTAACTAAAATATACTAGCCTAGATGTAGCCACATCCGTGCTTTGTCTGATGTTCCTAACAGCGTAAGCCGCAGAACTTAATTTACCAGCCAATTTATCTATGTGGGGTCCCCACTGCAATTTACTATCAATGGTTATTCCAAGAAACTTCGTATCATTTACCAATTCTAACGTGCTGTTGTCTAACACCAAACTGGTCTCAACTTGCCTGACATTTGGAAGTGAGAATTTGATACACTTGGTTTTACCAGCGTTTAACAATAAATTATTAACTGTGAACCAATTCAAGGTTAAAGACAATACACCATTAACATCATCAAAATCTCCTTTTTGTCTTTCAATTTTGAAGACCATTGAAGTATCATCAGCAAACAACACTATGTCAGTTAATTTCTCCACCATGAAAGGCAGATCATTAATATATACCAGGAATAAGAAAGGGCCTAATATGGAACCTTGTGGAACGCCAATTTTAACACCCGATCCATCAGATTTTACGCCGTTAACTTCTGCCTTTTGAATTCTATTGCTTAGGTATGATCTTAGTAGATCCAACGCTTTATTTCTAACTCCGTAATGATTTAATTTAATTAATAGCGTATTATGATCAACACAATCAAACGCCTTCGACAGGTCGCAAAAAACTCCGATAGCATCCTGTGCGGCCTCCCATGCAGAATAAATATGAGATACAAGGGAAATACCTGCATCCGTAGTCGATTTACCCCTAGTGAAACCATATTGTTTAGCGTGGAGTTGTTTTGTACGGTTGAAGTGTGAGAGCATTTGATTGAGTATAATCTTTTCAAATATTTTACTTAGTGTTGGAAGAACAGATATTGGTCTGAAATTTGAAGGATCGCCCTTATCTCCCGATTTGAACAGCGGTATAAGTTTACTGTGTTTCATGAGGTCTGGAAAATCCCCATCGTCAACACATTTATTGAATATATAAGCTAAGTGTGGGGCTATAACTAGAATTACTGAACCAATGACTTTGACTGATATACCCCACAGGTCTTCCGTATTTTTTAAGTTAAGTAATTTAAACGTTTTGACAATGTCCTGGGGATATACATGATGAAATTTTAAATATACATTACTGACGCTAGTGTTATTTTTTAATAAAGTCTCTGCTTCAAATGGAGATGAATTTAGACTGTCCGTTGTGAGTACGGGTACATTGGTGAAGAATGTTTCAAAAGCTCGAGCAACATCAGCGTTGGATTTAACAACATCATCACCTATCTTTAGGCAGAAATCACTGTCCCTTGGTATAACTTTGCCAGTTTCGCGGTTTATTATTTGCCAAACTGTTTTCATTCTATTATTTGAATTTTTAATTTTTCTATTAATGTGTAAAGTTTTTGCAGTTCTACAAACCAACTTGAAAGTTTTGGAATATTTTTTAACATAGTCATGAAATTTTCGATCAAAGTTATAGGTTTTTTGATCATAAAGGTCATACAAGATAACTCTACTTTTACGAATTCCAAACGTTGCCCAGTCATTAAATTTAGATTTACCGTTGTAGTCACTGACTTTCTTTAATTTGAAAACTTTATTGAATTCTGTCTGAATAATGTTGAAGAAGTCTGAGTAGATTTTGTTTGGGTTCTGTTCATTAAAATCCGGTACTGGCAAATTTATATCTAAGTTTTTCGTATATGTCTCTAGTCTATGGGATGTAATAGGCCTATAAAATGTTGGACCAGTCTTATCCTTAATACTAATTGGGAATGAAACTGTTTGACCACTGTGATCGGAGGGTAAGCAGTTAATTACACTTTTAGTTGTGAATGCACAGTCACAAAAAACGTATATCTAAGCAAGTTTGGCTTGTAAGTGTAATTCTAGTCGGCTCTAGAAATACATGACATAAATTAAATGATTTGAACAGAGTTATTAATCGTCGCTTCAGTGTTGTATCTACAAGCAGATCTACATTAAGATCGCCACAAATAATTAACTTTTTTCTGTTATTACAAAGTTTAATGAGGGCTTCCTCCATAATTTTCTCAAATATTTCGAAATTGCCATGGCCTTTTTCATCCCTCGGTGGCCTGTAGACACAAACAATAATATGGCTATCTAACTCAACACAGGATACCTCTATTTGTCTTTCAACAGTAAGTGCAAGAATATCTTTCCGTTGTTTCACCTTAATATTATTCTTCACTAAGATTAAAGAACCACCTCTATCAGCAGTCTTTCTATTGTAACAACTGACAATTTTGTAACTATTTATGTTAAAAGACATCATATTTTCCTTCAACCAGTGTTCAGTAACACAAATAATATCAATGTCAGAATTTTTTAGAAATAATTCTAATACAAGTTCTTTGCCAGGTAGCCCCTGGATGTTTTGATGGGCAATATTTAACTGGGGCTTACATTTTGACATATTTAGTGGCTCTTGTATGCTAGAGATTTCCTCTATTGTCTTATGAACTAATTTAAATTACTTGGAACAGATTCCAATGTTGCATGCAAAGTATAATTAACAGGTGAATTCCCAATAGGGGTGCATGTCATATTACTCTTAAAATAAGCTGATGTCAAGTTGAACTTAGTTAAACCAACTATAGCTGCGTCGCATATATTATAAGCTAACAATGTAGCTACTAATTTTCTATATTTATTAGACAGGTACAATGTATCCCGTGTCAGAGTAAAGTTATGAATAAAATTATTCATGTCGAAATATAAAATAGCATCGCTGTGATGACATGTTAAATTAAATAAATGAATATTCATTCTATGCACAGATTTGTTCTGTAGTTCTGTCAAATTACAGGCATATGGAAAATTGCATAGTATAAATTTGCATTTCATCCTACTATGTAAGTCTAGAAGTGTTTCAACACTTTTATTCAAATCATTCCGACTAATGTTTGAATGATTTCCTACCATAATTACAATAGTGCTGTACTCATCATAGATACCGCGACTAATCGTCTTCACTAGATCTACAAATGAACTATTTGGACAGCAAATGTTCGTTACTTTTTGGTTAAGCCGGTTATGTAATAGAGTCCCAAATCCTGCACCTACTTTGTCGGAGAACAACAGAGTTTTTCTCTGAGCACATATTTTGGTTGCTGGCGGTACACGAGTGGAGGTGAGTGGCGGGACACACGTTTTGGAGTGCGGTTTGATGCACGTGGCGGCGGTTGGCGCGGCATTCGCGGCATCGAGCGTCGCAACGTGCGCAACGGCGAACGGCGCGGCCCTCGGGGCAGCTTGCGGCATGACACACGCCTCAGCAGGGACAGCGAGCGGCGCGGTGCTCGCGCTGTTGAGCTGCGCGGTGTCTCCTCGTCGACGACGGCGACGCTGTTTTTTGGTTGGGGCAGCGGTGGACGCTGCAACACTCTCGTTGAGGGGGGTCGAGACCAAAGTTAGTGATGTGGGCTCGTCCTCCTTGCTGGTCTCATTCTCCTCATTCTCAATTAGAACGCCCACCAATTCCGCATTCTGGCGTTGAAGCTGTACTAACTCAGACGTCGCGGCTCTGAGTTCTGCTAACTCACTTTGCTGGAACAGCTTGTGTTTCAGTGATGCTGCATAAATTTCCATCTCATGGCACACTACCGGCTTGAAATAAGTTTACTTCTGTCGTGACAAGGAGAAGTAACACCCAAAGAGCTTAAAAAACTGAGTAGGTTCCTGCGGTAGTGAAGCAGTGAGGGAGTGTAAGAAATATACCTCTTTGAATAATTTAGTGCTGCTTTGGGGCCAAAAGATGGACGCATTTGGCAAGGATTTTGGACGTCCATCTCCGGAATTATATTTTATGGCCATCAATCAAAGACATACCCACGATAGAGCATAAAAATTTGACACTTTATTTCGTTGATTCATATATAAGCACATATTTGTCATTCTACAGTTAGTGCGAATGAATAAACTTTTATAAAATTTCCCAGACGTGGTGACAAAAGGTCGTACATAAACACTCACGCATTCTACCATTCATTTTATACGAGGACAGAAAACATTGGCTATCCATGATTCAGCCAAACTCATACAGGGTCCTCCAAGTCACCCCGAAACTACATTACCATTGACCCATCAGACTGACAATGACGGTGACTTCGTATTTTCCGCGACATCTTTGATAAATGGAGGTTTCCCCTTCACTGGCAGCTGAGACGGGCGGGACTCTTGTGACTGGATGATCTGAGATATAGCCAGCATTAGATATACCTATGTGAATAGAGCACGCAAGATACTCAAATAGATCTACACATTATTACAACTAGAGATTACCGCCTGGCATTTATTATAAATGCCTGATAAATTTTATAAAAAAAAGTTATTCACATTATTTTTTTGTTTTAATAATTAAATTACTACACTTGAGCTCTCAAGTAAAATAACTAGCCATTCCATATAATGCAAAACTCATTTATCTGCATTATTTTTCACATTATTTGGTTAAAGTTGTGATTTACAAAGGTTGTCCCATAAAGCCTAAGATGGCTTGAATGAACGTTACGTGGGATTCAAGATGAAGTCAGCTTATTTTTTATTTCATTCCTCATTTTTGAATTTTTATATTGCCAGCCATTTATTGGATAACCTTCACTTTTAGGTTATCTTATTTTTTCCTTTATAGTTATCTTCAGCCTTCAGAATCACGCAACTAACCCAACACAAACCAAACTAACCCAATCTACCCTAACCTCACCAAACCTAATACTAATAATGCTATACTTCACCTTAACTCTCATTTATTCCTTGTTATATTTATGACTTCCCTGGAATGAGTATCTCTTGTAATTTTTATCGAGTTTAATTTTTCTAACAATACGCAGTCAAGGTTTTGCTGAAGAGTTAGGTTGAGACTCAACAAAAAAATAAGTTTTTAACTTTATCACACCACACTTGGGTCATCTTTTTTGTTCACGACAGTGTAGAAATAACAATAAAATATGCTATACGCTTCTTATGATTTGACTAAATGTAAGAAAAGCTGCAAGCAAGAGCTATTAATGTTTAAGTTCTTATAAAGAATGGTCATCTTGTAAGAACAGGCGCTTCCGATCGGGTTCCGGATAGCTCAAAACTTTTTATCCTGTAGTCTGCGTCACAGAAGAGCACGAAATAAATGCCACGTAGAATGGGTATCTAGCATCGCATGACGTGACGCATTTGATTCAGGCTCTTCCGCGTCACAGACTTTATGATAAAATATTTGGAGCTACCCTGCACTTGTATCATAATGTCAGGAAAGATGAATTAATGCCACTTTTACTCATCAAACCACCCACGGCTTCGCCTATTCAGAAAAATCATTTATGGGACACTCTATCTATATCCACTCGCTCGTCCAACGTCTTTCGAAAGAATGTAAAACCTGTGTTAAACTTTTACCGATATTAAGTTTTATTTTTCGTGATTAGATCCTGTTTTTGTTTGCAAAATTCATAGGCATTATTGTAGGCCTTTATTCAGGCGTAAACTTGTTTTCCTTTTGTGCCCGTTTCTGCCCATTTCTGCCGTTTTTGTTTTTGCCCTTGACCCATCTCTTTACATAAATAAAGATGCCAAATTGTCAAAATTATCATAACAATAACTGCGTCAACATGGATGTTGAAATATTTTTAAGACTTTCGCTGTGTATATCCTTACATACTAAATATATATATAGCTATATATATATATATATATATATATATATATAGCTATATATATATATATATATATATATATTATATATATATATATATATATATATATATATAGTATGTTAGGATATGTTGTGTGCTTGCGAGATAATGTATAAACATAACATTTATATTTAGGCACATACATAGGCCCCACACTTCGTCGCACACATACACATATAAACGATCAGGATCAGGAATCAGTGTTTTTCATTTGATATCTGAAATTGATCCTACGTTTCGCCGAATTCGGGTTGAATGTCGAAGTGAATTTCCCCGTAATGGGGCATTGTGAAAATTTTTAGACTACTTCAGAAATAATGATAGGTACTCAACTTCATTGATTGTAAAACCGTTAGTAGTTAAACCATGTTTATACACTACATTGCTGATCTGGGGCCAGAGTCTCTCATGAAACACGAAAAGCAACTGTATATCTATCATCGGCCGATGGTCATGTTCGCCGCCTCATAATGTGCCTCGGCATTTTATAATATGACGGCATTTCTTGATCGGCCACTTAAAATCCGCCTTATTCTTTCAAGCCCAATGTTCGATGACCTGCCAGTCTATAACTCGGCATATATACTTATAAGTAGAGTGACAATAGGTTTGGCTCGGTAGGATTAGTTTAAGTAAGATCTTGTTTGTGCAACCATCGGAGCGAGCTTGCGACTGAAAGTAAGGAAAAGCCAGATTTGACTATAGTAGGTTAGGTGTGGCTAAATTTCAGTTGGGTTATAGGTTAGGTTGGAACTTGGAAAAAGCGAAATCAGAGCGTTAAGAAGCAGAGCGGAGCGAAGCGTGTGCAAATAAAAACAACATTTGCTTACTACGGAATAGCGGTCTAACGTAGACTGATTTTAATGCAATTTTTAAAGTTGGTAGAAGACTTCACTGCGATGGTTTGGTTCAGAGGTTCAAAAGTTATCAACCTAAATAGGAAACAAGTGAACCAAATTTTAGCCGTGAGGTTCCATTAATGTTGCGGGGGTGTTTTAAATTTTTATTTTATCTTTATCTTTCTTGTGTGGAATTAATGAATTAATTAACTTTCGTTTCGAAAAATTTTAAAAAATCAATTTTTTATTTATTCCTGCTGAAAAAATATATAGATAGGTACAATAAGTATAGCATTTATTTATTTTATCAGTTGCAACTGCGACAACGGCACGTACGGACGCTTCCTAGCAGCGTCTGCGACAATGCCCCGTAACTCAGCGACGACCTAGTTTTCGCAATATCGATACCGCCATGGCTGTACCAGCCAAGCGCTCCGAAACCATTTTGGTGAACGAGCTGCTCGCCTTCATACAACAGAAGCTGGACGTGATGGACGAGCTCTCCCTGGAGCAGATCTGCTCGACCAGCTTCAAGGAGGCTGAGATCGCCAAGAAAGAGCTGCATGAGACCGCCGTCACCACCGTGCGCCTCGTGGTGCGCAGGAACGCGAGCGGGAAGAAGGATCTCCAGGACATCTTCCGGGTGTTCAAGGAGACCGACCCCGATGACGTCCCGACCTACGTGGCCCGCGACCTCAACAAGCTTCCGCCGGTGACATTCGACCACGTTGACGTCACTCGGCTGCTGAAGGATATCGTGCGGCTGCAGGCTGACGTCACCGAAATCCGAAGCAAGTTGGAGGCTTCGGAAGGCGTCTTTGTTGACCTGAAACGTGAGTTGTCAGTATTGCGTCAGGTTGATAGGTTGCTGCCGACGCAGCAAATCGTCGACGTGCGCGATGATAACACGGCGATCAGCAATAATGCCAAAACAGCAACTAACCTAGTTACGCGAGTTGCTAAGCCCGCGTTAACAAATATCGCACCGCCTCGTGACATCACGAAGCCGAGTCAACCAGCACCGGATGCGGTTTCTTCTGGAACTTCCAAAAAACTGGAACCCCAGAAGGACACGTATGCTGCTGTGTCCCGCCGTGCCCACCGCTGCCGCCGCCCGCGCCCCGCACCGCCCGCCGCCGAACAACAGAAGCTGCAGGCTGCGCCGCGCGCGCCGCCGGCCAGGTCCACCCGTGGCCCGCCAAACGCGACTGTCGATGGGGAAGGCTTTATCCCGGTCCAAAACAGGAAGCGCCGCTCCAGAGGCAGCCGCAATCAGCGTGGCACAGCCCCCGCCGGTGAGTGCAGCCTCAAAGCTGCCGCTCCCACTACACAGATATACCTTTCCAGGATCGACGTGAAAATGACCTGCGAGGACGTTGAGCGCCACATCCTGGAAAGGCTGAAGAAAAATCCGCCGTCTGGTTTCAAGGAGTTGAATGTACAGATTGAGATTTTGGAGTCAGAAAGACCCAAGGACTTCCTGTCATTCAAACTTCGGGTGCCGGCGGAACTGAAGACGATGTTCCTGGCCAAAGGTTACTGGCCGGAGGGCATCCTTTTCCGACGCTACAGGGAAGCGAAACCTAGGAAGAAAATCCCTAGCTGCTAGATAATATTTTGTGTTTATTTAATAAATATGTATCTTTAGTCTTAAGGTATGTATAGATATGGGTTTTGAAACCTGAAATAAAGATGATTATTATTATTATTATTATTATTTAAAAGAATTACATTCGTATTCCTTTTATAATTATTTTTACGTATCGCCTTAACGTGTCATCCGAAACATTGAACGTCCGATAATGCACTTCATATAAATTAATTATCTCATTGGTCCCGATTCGAACCTGCATCTCCGCATATCTTGTATGGATGATAACTTTTCAAATTGTATAGATATAGCCATCTAGCATACGTGTAACAACAAAGTAAACATTGTAAAAATTAAATAGATTTGTTTATTCCTAAAATTTGAACTATTTTACGATGTGACTTTTTCATTTGGCCGTATTGTGATGTGGTGAAGCCTTTAACTGGAAACATCGACAAATATTTGGTTCTCAACGATCTATCCGATTTTGGTTTGGGCACTTCATGATGTGCACATTTTAACTGAGTCTTTCAGAAACGCCGTCATATCTTAATATGGCGCTGCACATGATGATTTGCCCAATTCTACCATCGCTAGCCGACATGTCGATGGTCCCCAAGGAAGCAAAATGTATTCAGCTTTTCAGCGGCGCTTGGAGACTGACGGCCAAATATGGCATTTTGCGCACTATTGCTATTAGTATTTCCTAACAGACTCGAGCTCCTGGTATTTGATACACTCCCCCATGCTTGACAGAAGTTTTAACAATGCAGATCACTGAATCCACCCTACTGCTACATTTCCAGTGATTATTGAACCGACAACTTACCGAAAAATATTTTTTTTTCCACCAAAAATGATTTCAGACAAAAATAAACTTTCTCCCGTCGGACTAACGTCTAAATGACTTTGCGCCCGAATGACAAATGAACATGGTATGATTTGTGACAGCCGGTTGGCACACTCATGCATAATGCTTGCCTCATGTTTTTTGTAGTAATGTTTTTTGATGGCAGTGTAATGTTAAGTTATAAATTGCTTGTTGGAAGCACTATGACTCGGCGAGAAATAGCTTTGCTTGTCGTTAGACACGAGTTTGCACACAAATCTTCACTGGAATAGGTGTTTATTACGTCGTAAGATTCATTATTTATCTAAATAGACCAAAAATTGTGAAAAATTATGGCTTTACCTTGCAGCTTCACTACTATAAACAGAACTTTCTTAATTGGATTATTTTTTTTTGTCAGGAGACCCTTCGTAGTTTTTTTGTGCAACGAGTTTACTCGCAAAACACCAGAGTAAATAAAAGGTTCATTTCCAAGATATCGTAAGACGACCCACAATAACTCAGGTCTTCTTTCCGAGTAGTTTCCTATTTACTTGTTAGTTCCTTAACAATGAACTTGTCCTATTCTCGTCGATCACCAAAAGAAAATACGTAGGAAAAGAATTCCTTTATGTTGTTCTTTGAACTCAGTGAATCCGTAGATTCAACTGATTTTATCATTTAACCACTGAAGGCATGTTTATTCAGAAACTGTGACAGTTGAAACTGGATAGATCTGTAGACAAGTAAGATATCAAAGGACTGTCGCTTTATTTATTTATTGATAGCAAATTGTAATGGGGACCCCACATAGATAAATTAGCTGGTAAATTGAGTTCTGCGGCTTACGCCGTTAGGGACATCAGACAAAACACGGATGTGGCTAAATATAGGCTAGTATATTTTAGTTAATTTTATGGTGTCATGTCAATTGGTATCTTATTATGGGAGAAAGCAGAAAGCAAACTATTTTTATTGTACAGAAAAGAGCTATTCGAGCAATTTATAATTTAAGAACAGACTCCTTAAGAGACTTTTTAAATAAATTGACATACTAATTGTAGCTACTCAATTTATTTTCGAAAACATAATGTATGTACGTACGCCTTACAATATTTTCCAAACTTAGTGATAGCTGTAATTTTTACAAAAGAAATAATCACAGACTAGTTGCTCCCCGGTTTAGAATCGCGAAGGTTAGCAATTCTTTCAAGGGTCAGTGCAATCTCTACTACAACAATTTAAAAAGCATGTTGCGACTTTGTCGGAAAAGGGATATTACAATGTTTAAGATTACTTGAATGATGGTATAGGGGACTGTATGGAGTTAATCTAGCTCAACACAGTCCTTGCTGTTAATAATTTTGTAATTATTTAATTATGCTTATTATTTATAATAATTATTATCGTAATATTTGCATTACTTAAGTGCATTAAATTTTTAAAAGAAATCTTAAAATCAATCTGTTGGAGTTTCTACGCCCTCCTTCTCCCACAGTCCAATGTAGAGAAGAAGCAAAAAATGATGTTTTCTAAGTATATGTAAATATTTACAGTAATAAAAAAATAATACTTTGACTTTTAGATTTCATTAATATTGGCTCAGGGCTTTGTAAAAGGGTTGCACATGGGCACATCTGAATCTACTGCACTCTGGCGAGACTGGGCACCCCGACAGTGAAACTTCACATTCAGCTTACTTTTGGATGGACTTACTTTAAGGATTCAAATGTTAAAAAAGGCTTTTCGCCAATCTCTAGAGGACTAAAAGAGCAACATAAGACATAACCTCAAATTTTTACAACGATGAAATAAATAACTAGAATAAATACATTCAAATCCGGAGCAATTTTGTAAAAAGGTATATTATCAAAAACAGATTTTTCACTTATCATGCTCGAAAAGTCCTTCTTTATGCTGGATGTAGGCTGCATAAAATCGCATTTTATGCACTAGTGCATAAAGTGTTGTCGTCATCTAGACTAAGACAATTGAGCCATTCAGCCTGACAGACGAGGTGACTGCATTAAATAAACTTGCTATTTTAATACATATACTTAAATTTATATGCATTCTATGTTGCATAGTAAAACTCAAATAAACAAAAAACTAATAAAACCATAGAATAGCAAAAACATTTAAAATCAAGGTATGTAAGGTATCTCGGCAGTATCGCGTACGACCTAAGCTAATAATAACATGCAGAAAAAAAAAAACAGTAGGTAGCGGAAAAGAGACTGTCTTGGTTTTGACTTTTATTTAGTTATTTTCTTTGCAAAACTTGTTGTTTTACGAAAGTTAATTAAAACTTCTTCAAGTGAAGTGAAAATAATGCCTACACCTAGCACACTAACGTCAAAAAAACCAGTCAAGTGCGAGTCTAAATCGCGCACGAAGGGTTCCGTACCACCGTTCAATGGAAGCGATGGTGTGGAGTGAATAGTTTGGATTTTACACAGCAAAATATTGTTTACAAAGTTATTGGTGCGGTTACTTTCACACTCCATGTACGTAACCAGGTGCATCCATAAGTTTGTATGTGGTATTTTTGTATGGGAGCCCCCTTAAATATTTATTTTATCCTGTTTTTTAGTATTTGTTGTTATAGCGGCAACAGAAATACATAATCTGTGAAAATTTCAACTCTCTAGCTAGCTAGGTTCTTGAGATACAGCCTGGTGACAGACGGACGGACGGACGGACAGCGAAGTCTTAGTAATAGGGTCCCGTTTGGAACCCTTCGGGTACGGAACCCTAAAAAGCAAAAGGAAATATTGAACGGACATTTCCGCTTAAATCCAAGCAAATTTATCTTAGAACGTAAGTATTTTTTACATTATCACTGTTTTATTTCCTCGTAATCGAAGTCATAAGCAGGGTGTATAAAAAAGCAAAAGGAGATATTGAACGGACATTTACGCCTTAATCCAAGCAAATTTATCTTAGAACCTAATTATTTTTTACATTATCACTGTTTTATTTCCTCCTAATCGAAGTGATAAGCAAGGTGTATAAAAAAACAAATGGAGATATTGAACGGACATTTCCGCCTAAATCCAAGCAAATTTATCTTAGAACGTAAGTATTTTTTTACATTATCATTGATTTATTTCCTCGTAATCGAAGTGATAAGCAGGGTGTATAAAAAAGCAAAAAGAGATATTGAACGGACATTTCCGCCTAAATCCAAGCAAATTTATCTTAGAACGTAAGTATTTTTTACATTATCACTGTTTTATTTCCTCGTAATCGAAGTGATAAGCAGGGTGTATAACTCGGTCTTAAAACCCTATTTATCCTCGACTTAAGTATCCAACCTCGCCTACGGCTTGGTTGGATACCATAAGTCTTGTGTATCATGGCTTGTTTTATGCCCTTGTTGTTCAATCTACTATTGTGATAACTTCGGGAGACTATTCTAGCGAGCAAAAATAAACAAATAACATTTATACGTCTACTAATCCCTACTGATACCTATGATCAACAAGCTAGTATAAAGAAACTACTGCTTTAAAACTATTAATTTGTATAACTTGAAATTTACAAGGCTGTTTTGGCTGTGAATTGAAAAATGAAGTTGCTCTAATCAAATTGTTTTCATAGTGAAAGCTGTTCAGAATGAAGTCCTTACTAACCCTAAAATATGATAACGCCTTTTTGATACTTACTTTATAATTAAAGTGTACTTAACATATATATCTACGCTCACATAACTCAAGCGGTGACCACACTATACCCAAATAGAACTATAGAAATGTGGTATCCAATCAAAAACCAATCTTCATGTAGCCGTAGTCGTGTTTCCACTCGAAAGGAAAAGAAAATAAATCATTTCCACTGCACCGGCCAGTACGTGCACTCATTTCATAGGATTAAGGTTAAATTAGGGAATAGATCTTCGCACTACATCTACCCTTGGGGAATCGCGAACCCGATTTCCTACTCTTTTTACCTTTTGATTTACAGTTATTGCACGCGCGATGACTACTGGCAGATCTCGCTGGATATGCATTGTTTGTACGTGCACATACATTACCTTCCCACACTAGGATATATTTGTTTAGCTATGTACTTTTTCGATCTACACTTGTGCACTACACGGCTATACCTATAAATATTTCAAAGGCGATCTTTGATCTAAATTATACCCTGGATACCCTGGACACTATTTACACACATTGATCTAGCCCAAAACTAGGATTCCCTGTATCTTGGGTACTAGACAACGATACACATACCTATATAGATAAATATTATACTTAGATAGATAAACAACCATGACTAGGTTACAAACATCCGTTCTCATCAAACAAATATTTGCCCCCACCGGGACTCGAACCCGGGACCCTTGGCTTCGTAGGCAGGGTCACTGCCGACTCGGCCATTCGGGTCGTCAATTATAATTTATGCCGCTAGGTTCCGAACAGTGATGCCTTAATGATTAGGGACCATTAACGACAATTACTTATACCCATCGCATATCCCAATAAACTTGTGGTCAACAAAAGATTTATATCAAGTGTAATTTCTGTAGAATAGAATCGAACCTTTCAAACACCAGGAAAATGCATGAAAAACCAAAAATTATACCCACATACAAAATACTGATGAAAACATTACCGTCCTTCTTGCACCGTGAAAGTCCTGAAACAGCACAAGTGCTTGTTTCAGCTCTAACCAAAGGAACTGGAGTTCACCAGTTCGGAAAGAAAAACAAAAGAGCGCGACGTCTACTCATTCGGCGGTTATTTGTTACCGGGCGCCTTTTGTTTGCCTCTTCGAGTATGATTGTGCAATTTGGCGCGAATGTTCGTTTATTACCGAAAATGTAACCCACTGGGTGAAAAGCTGTTCTGTAGGTTATTGAAGTATTGTATGAGCATAATGTTCAATATCTGTATTATATAGGTACTTCTGACATCTATCCCGATCGCTTTAACTTCCAATTGATACTCGGCTCTCGTTCAAAGCAGCTGTTATTTGAATTTGAAAGGAATCTATTAGGGAAAATCTAATGTATGGGACCCTTGGTAAATTCCATGACAGATCAGTATCAAGAATCGGCTTACGATGTTATCGACAATTCATTCTATGAAAAACAAAAAAACTAAAAATATCCTTCCAACCTCAAACTAATAATTCAAAAACGGTTAATTCCGAAATTGTATATTTGGCTCCAAATAGCCTCTACAAATAGTGACATACAAATGTTCCCGCCTTAATTTACGGCCGCTATCCAGCGCTACACTCTTGAAAATAAATGGCTTCTTTTGCCCGAATGCTCAGACGGCTGCTCTAGTAAAGCGTCACTTAAATTTGGTATTAGCGCTGTCATTTGCCGAGCGAGAGACTGTGACAGCATGACTTTGAGTGCCTGTCAAACAGAGTTGCCCATCCCGGTGTTTGTCTCGCGACCAATTATAAAACTATTCAATTAGACGAGAATTTACGAGTAGGTTGCTGCTTGTTTTAGCTTCCGTTTTGATGGCTTTCCTGTTTGTCGAGTAATTAAATATTCTTGCATCGAGGTTAAATTGTCGCGTGAAAATACATTCTAAACTCTTTCTGCTCTAACACGAAATGAAGTGATGACTCGAAAGATTCTTATTGAATAGTTAAAAATTATCTTGACATCAATTTAGCAATCTTCTTCTGGAGTTCTCGAAGTCAACTGAAGGTACAATCGAACCATCTGAATCATGACCCACCATAAGCTTATTTTGCTAAACCCCTTAAATGCAAGTAGGTCGAAATTCGCTTGAAGGTTTATTTCCTTGGTAACGAACTTGTTATCATTTGATTAGTCACTGACATTTAGATAGATCTTACAAGTTTGAAAGTTTCAAACGAATTATCAGGCAAGTGGGTCATGATTCAGTTGGTTCGATTGTACATAAGTACTCGTACATATTTTTAGGGGCAGACACTCTTACTGGTCCTACAGATACGACTATACTATAACATACATTTTTTACCCAACAAAACAGATCAACAACACATTTGATTGAACTGCAACATCCGCTACACTACCGCTTCGAATCGCATCGATACATTGCCGCGTCACTACTAGAATAAAACAACCCACTTGATGGATAGCAGTCATCAGAGTCGCGAATGAGTGCGCATCGATCATGCGCTCGCCGACGACTTCTCATCCGGAGTACGGGGGCTGAGTGGAATTGAGCCGGGGCGAGGTGCGGATCTGAATCAATGAGTCAGGTGAATGCGAAATGAATCACTTTGCATGTGAGGGGATGTTTGTAGGAGATAAGATTTCGTCGTATGGATATTTGGAACATTTTGTAGTTATGCATCTATAGGAGGAGCTCTATAAAGGGTTACTTTGTTGTCTGTCTAGATGGCCTAAGCAAGCATCTGGCTACGATGAATGGTGCCAAAGACCCGTAAACCATCTCCCCCCGCGCAACAATCTACTTCTAAAAACAACCGTGGTTTCCTGGAAGAAATCTCTTGTTAGAGAAGAACTTGTTATTATTTCTGTACTGACTGTTATGTGTAGTACAATATAGTAGTTTATGTGACTGCTACATAATGGAGGGCATTAATGCTTGAGAGTGGGTTTATGAAACGAGCCAAAGGCGAGTTTCCTAATAATATCACTCGAGAGTTTTAGTGCCTAATTATGGACAGTTATATATACTAGTTTATCTACATACATATCATAAGCTCTCTTTGATGTGTTCAGGAACCGCATGTTCGACCGGCATTGTGGCATTGATCATTGCTCTGCAGTTGTTTACCTTGTTCTGACAACTTCACAGACAAACTAGGGGCGGCATGCAGGCTGGCGTCGGCGTTCGAAATTTGAATGTAGTAATTTGACAATTTTTTTTACATTATGGTCATAATGTACAAATTTTCAGATAATAAATGAGTTTTTACCAAATAGTTTTACATTATGCTGGTCTTAACGTGCGGTTTTTAGATGCAGTAAAGAGGGTTTATGATACTTGTGTAGATAAATAAACTTAGCGTCACGCCTTTTCCCATTCATAAGCACAATTAACGTAAACATAACATAAACATGTACATACAGGCACATTCATTGCTTCTGGCCCCACACTAGGATACCCTGTGTCGTGGGAACCTGAAACAGCGTCGTCACACACATATAAACATCCAAGCCCTGGGGATTTTTCATTCTTTATCCCCAGATCGAACCCGGGACCACTAGCATGGTAGGCGGAGCTATAACCGCAGCTCCACAGAGGTCGTCGAACTTTAGTCAATATTAAATACTCCAACCAGAAATCCAGAAACCAATCTCCAGTCTCTATAGTGATCACTTGCAGATATCCTTTAAGGTCCAACAAAGTCCAATTGAAACCAGCACCATATCAGGGTAAACCTGACAGCCGGACTGGACAATACTTTACCGCCACAGCTAAAGTTGCATTTAGGATTTAATCACCCATTAGTGGTGCGCGGTGTGTATTGTACATTGTTCACGATCCCCATTACAATTATGTGGCTCGTTTTAGGCTTTCGAATAGGTTGTACGTCTAACGCTAACAGGCTAGGGTCACTGCAATGGTTTGGCTGTAAAATGGCCAAAAGGTCAAATTAATTGGAGCTTTGAATGTCAAACGGGTGCTGTCAGTTCCCGAACCAGAACGAGCATGATCTTAGGCGTTGGTCCAACATCAAAATTTAGGTATGTTTTTCAATCCTGAATTTGGAAACTATTGTAATTTACTCAAACGTTTAGCTAGCTAATTCTACTATAAATTAACCGCCTTTTGATTTAAGAACTCACAACTTTTTACGGTAGAGAACACGCCCTGCAAGATGGGCTTGCATTTTTTGTATGCATGTATGTTTTCGATGGCATCATGCATTTGTTTAAAATCATCGAAACTATAGTACTTTACTCAAACATGGAGCCAGAGGCGCTGTTGGCTTTTAAGCTAGCTAATTGTTCATTTTGCTATTATTCAATCGGATATTACCCCTTTTTAGGCCTCCGTAGAGAAATAAGGAACCATTATAGTTTCATCAAGTCTGTCTGTCCGTCCGTATATCACAGCAACTTTATGCAGAAACTATTAAGACTACACAGTTGAAACTTGGTTTGTAGATGTATTCTGTGAACTGCTTTACGATTTTTATACAAAAAAAAAAAAGTTAAAGAGGGCTCCCCATACATGGAACTGAAACCAAACATTTGTTTTCATCAAGCCTATATGTGTGGGGGCTATAGATAGGTCTTTAAAAATGACGTTGAGGTTTCTGAAAACATTTTTTCTGAAATTAAAGTGTTAAAGAGACAGACCCTTCCAAAATGGAAATTTGTGCCCCCCCCTCCAACTTTTGAAGTAAGAAAGTGAAAAATCTACAAAAAATATATGCTGTGTATCTTAATACATACTTTCAACTAAAATTGGTTTGAACAAAATAAAATAAGCAGTTTTAAGATATAAAACATTTATTAAAAACTGCAAAGGTAACTTTGTCATTCATACAAACAAAGTTACAACACAAACATCCAGTCACATAACTACTTGCTATAATAGAACCCTTCATCTGTGAGTCCGACTTGCACTTGGCCACTTTTTTTGTAGTCTATTTTGTGTCCCACTGCTAAGCAAAGGTCTCCCATTTCTCGGACCAGTTATCCCTATCCTGTGCTGCCCCCTACCCCTAGAATAGATATTTTTTCACAGAAGATCAAACATTCGAGATTTTTGCTTTATCGGTTGGGCATTGCTTTCCACAATCGAATGTGCAACTTTTATTAAAACGCCAGTATTGTGCACTCACAGGCGGCAAGCCTCATATTGTGTGTGTTGGTTTGTGCCGGCTCTGTGACCCTTCAAATGGGTTAAAGGGTGTATCACAATTTCGTTAAATGTACGATAATAACACTCTAATGCTCTAATAAGATAGAATCCGAAATTTCGATTGAATGATACTGTGAACTGTACTTTAACGTTGAACGGATGATTGGATAAATTACCAATTATATCAAAATAATGAACCTAAAGTATATAGGAAGTCAGGTTCTACCTTGATATAATCACGTAACAGTTGACCGAACGAGCGAGGAGTCCCCGTTTCAGGATTGGGAAAAATGCTTTCGTATGTCCGGATATTATCCTCTACAGGCCGCATTTCTGAACTGATTCTCGTGATTTTTTGTGAGCATTATTTATTATTTTTTATTATAATTAAATAGTATTTTTTTGACGATTCAGTTTTTGCTTTTTTTTACAAATAGCGGAGATGTGGGGGTTTCAAAATTTCAAAAACCTCTACAGTACAAATAGATGGACGGATTTTAACAAATTAGGTATCTTTGTATTTGTAGAGACCGTGAGAGTAACAGGCTATATAATGTTAGTGAAAGTCAATAGGTTGGGCTTAACATATAACTATAGTTAACATAGTTATTGTTGCGGCTACTTTCATACTCCAATCACGTAACCAGGTGCATTCATAAGTTTGTATGTTTTTTACATGAACTTACAGGCATACACATTGCTCCTGGCCCTACACTAGGATACCCTGTGTCGTTGGAACTAGAAACAGAGACGTCACACACATATAAATATTCAAGATCTGTGGTTTTATTTTCTTTATCCCCAGCCGGGGATCGAACCCGGGACCTCCCGCATGGTAGGCAGAGCCACAACGCAGCGCCACAGAGCCACTAGTTATTATTATATTAACCCTCTCGTTAAAAAAAGTTATAATAGTAAGGTAATGTTCGATAATCTTACTCATTACTTTAATTCCCGAAATTGTCATTGAACTATAATTACGCTGAACTAAACTATCACATTGAAAGGATGGTTGTTAGTAATTTATGTAATAACTACTGAACCTAGAGTAAAAAAAAAACATTATTATTATATTAACATTTCAGCTAACAGAATTAATCGATAATAATAAGTAAGATTAGAAGTCTATAAGAAATGAAGGCTAATGTGCAAACTAGACTTTCAACAAATCACTCTAAACGCCTTTGCGTGATCAACATTATCTGGTCAATCCTCTAAGTTTCAAGCAAGACCGTATTCTATACCACATAAGGTAGTTAGTTGGCAATAAATGCAGGTGGGTATTAAAATTTCTACTATCCTGACGTTCACCGCAGTATGCGGTTACTGTGTTGGCATTTAATGCAGTAATCGAGGTTCAAACTTACTAAATATTGATTAGTTTTAACGTTCAGTTGATTATTTTGTTAGCGTTTACCAGTAGGAAGTCTATTAATTAATATCTATATAAATTTATGTTCATAACCATAGCCAAGAACGATAACCAATATTTTGTAACTACGCTATTAGGAGCGTTACGGAATCGTAGTCACGCTACGACTATCGTAGCATAGAGTACATATGTGTATATTGGTTCGTAGCATCGTAGCGTTTCCCGTCTTAGAGATCTTCTAAGGATATTCTTAGGATGTCTTTATGTTGTACGGGTAAATAGTACTACTTAACAAAAACTAAGTGAAGTGTCAATAATTATGTTATCCAAAAAGCAAAATCCACACTATGTCGACAGGGCTTTAAATCTACCTACTGCAATAATTCAGAGTATTCAGGGCTAGAAACGAAAATGTCATTACGTTAGTTCGAAAACGTCAAAGACCCGACCATCATATTTCACTGTTTGAATTTAAAATTTATAATTGCATTTAAATTACTATGGCATGATTCAGTAGATATTCGTGTTGGAACACTCATATGTTCACACCGAAAAAGCTTACGTCCTTTTGCATCCAAATTGTATCCTATGCGTAGTACAATAGAGGCTGAATTTAAACGAAGCGTTTATCGGGAGTAGTTACAAAGCGCTCGTGCTATTAATAGTGTTCTAATGACAATTCCTAAAAGCGATGTCATTTTTAAATCGACTGTTTATTTTCATGGAATTCAACCGCAGTTTATGCAGCTGATGCGTGGTATTGTCACATTATGGAATTGTGTGTCATTTGCTGTGGAATTTTCTGTTGAAAGGTTGTTATCGGTTTCTTTGAAACGATATAACACGACGCGTGCTCAAATGTGTTTAATGAAAATAACTATGCATAGGAATGCACTTAGTTTAAAAACTCATAATATAATTTTCAGCTTTGAGCTCATTATTTTTTCTACGATATAAAATATATGTCACCGTAAGATTGTCAAAACCGTTAGTTGATAGACTAACCTTTTTTTTTCTTGTTAGTTGGTCAACTATCGACAGATAGTAAACTGTAGCGTATTGCTTAAACTATAAGATGCATTAGTTGATATACTAACGATTAAAACTGTTAAATAAAGGAAATACCAGGGCAAACACTGCGGAAGCTTAGGTGAAGACTAGCAGGGGCGAGCGCAGCGAAGCCCCCGAATAGTCTTAGTGTTAGGTTAACATGTAAGAATAAAAGAAACGTAAATTCTAAACCCTGTCGGTCTGGTTTACTATCTGTCGATAGTTGAACAACTAACGCGTTAGTTTATCAACTAACGTCGAGATACGGCGACGCACCAAGGTCGTAGATGTGGGTATGTGAATCGTAAGGTTAAAGTGGATTTGGGCGGGACACTTGGCTTGGAGGGAGGACGGCAGATGGACCAAGGCTGTGACGGAATGGTGGCCAAGGGATGCGCGTAGACCGAGAGGCAGACCATCCACCCGATGGTCGGACGTCGTCGCTAAAACGGGCTGCAGAGGATCAGGTTGACCCTGGACCGCAATAAATGGCTTGATGAAGAGGAGGCCTATACTCAACAGTGGGTGCAGGAGGCTGGTTAGGTAGATAGATAAATAGACCTATACAATATCTTTCAGAGGTGAGACCTAAGAATTGCAATTGATAAGTTGAGTCAGCACTCTTACTAACATTATTATTTTGTGCTGAAATGGGCTATCAACTGGATGAAAAATGATCATTCTATGTTATACATACATTGCTTAACATGTTGTTAAGGTTAAAATAATGATTTTGAGCGATAGTTCTTAAAAATACTCCCATGGGGGGCAGTCATAACGTCTTCAATCTTTTGTATGGGATTTGAATATATGTTTTCCAGAAACTTATTGTGTGGTATCAAATAAAAAGGCTTCATGAGCCGGTTCTGAAAATATAATAAACTATTAAATACCTTCCAGCCACCTGTATTCTAAAAATCCAAAAAATATTTTCAAAAAAAACACGTTTGTGCTCCTACAGTCAGGAGATGGCTTGGTCAATTTTCGTTAAACATTTGCCAAATTTCAGTTAACATAACTCATATCAAACCTCAAAAAGGCGATAATTTTTTATATTTTCTATTCTTTTTTATTTTTTTTTTCTTTATGAAAAAGTTTTAGATTCAGCGTTTATTGAAACTTGTGTATTGGCCGAAAGGTAATGGTGTAGTATCCTTCGATTTTAGGTTTTCAATCAATATCGGCTTTGGACATCGCCCCCTATAAGCGAAAAACTCGAGAACGGCTGGATCAATTTGGGTGTTTTTAACGGCAACAAATATAATGATCACCAGAATATTTTTTTCTTACCCAAAATTGATAAATGAAGACCAAAAGTTGCAAAAAATTTCAGGGCAAAATACTGCGGCAGCTTAGGTGAAGGGTAAAGGGGGTGAGCGAAGCGAAGCCCCTTTCTCCTTCGTGTTAGGTTGAACATGTAACAACAGCAAAAAATACTTAAAACATAAACTTAAGTACACAAAACATAAAAATAAGTTTGGTGATCATTTATCCAAACACAATTTGGTGGAGATTTATCCATTCTGGCAATCATTTCGAATTTATTGGTAGTAAAATAGTTGGTAAACTATTTGCTCAAATCTCAGAAAGGTTCTTATAAAACATAACATGTATGTAAGGTACAACATTGCTCCTAACCCCACAGTAGGATAGCCTATGTCGTGGGGACTAGAAACAGCGAAGTCAAAAACATGTAAACGACCTTTGTGGCGCTGCGGTTGTGGCTTTGCCTGCCATGCGAGAGGTCCTGGGTTCGATGAGAAAAAAAAAAACAGGTCTTGGATCTTTATATGTGTGTGGCGTTGCTGTTTCTGGTTCTCACGACACATGGTATCCTAGTGTGGGGCCAGAAGCAATGAATGTCTGTATGTAATGTTTTTTTCCTGCCCAGCTGGGATTCGCACCCGGGTCCTTTCGCGTGTCAAGCACAGCCCCAATCACTTCCCCACAGCGTTCACCGTCGCTTGTTTCAATAGACGTGTAATGGTACAGCTTGTCAAGTTGGTACGCAGCACTCCCATGGTCTGGTCCCGGGACGAAAGATGCGGGGGCTGCGAGGGGGGGAGAGATGACCTATACGCAGATGACCTCCAAATATATCAGCACTTCTCTCCGTGTGATGTGAAATAGACTGTAGAGGCGTTGAATGCTGACCTCGATAACATCAGGAAATGGGCTATTTTTTTTAATATGGGCTGCAAGTCAACCCGGGAAAATCTCAACCCATGATTATGGGTACACGGCACTCGCTTAATTTATTATAGAATTCGCCCGTCGATCCTGTATTGTATGATGGTACCATAATTACTTACAGTGAGAAAGCTAAGAATCTTGGGGTTATATTTGACAACTTGCTGTCTTGGTCGCCCCATGTTTGTGAGGTCAGCAAACGAGTCTTTGCGTCATTTCACTCCCCCCGAAGATTGCAGTACTTCCTGCCACGGCAGACTAAAATCACTCTTGCTCAGTCCCTTCTACTACCTTTAATAGACTATGCGGATGTTTGTTGGGTCAGCGCGAACGAAGAACAACTGAACAAACTCGAACGACTTCAAAATCTCGGGATTCGGTTTATCTACGGGTTGCGCAAGTATGACCATGTCTCCCAGTATCGCAAGGAGTTGGGGTGGCCCCCGATCCGTCTTCGCCGTGACATACACATTCTCTCGTATCTGTTCAATATTTTGCGAAATCCCTGATACCCCCATATCTACGCCAACGTTTTGACTTTCTTTTCCCAAGGGATAGCAATCCGAGATCCCACACGGTGTCTCTCCTTTCAACTCCTCGGCATAACACTGCCCCTTACGAACACTCGTTTAGGTTAAGGGCAATCCGAATGTGGAACGCACTTCCCTGCGCTATTAGGGAAAGTCCCTCAATTTTCACTTTTAAGAAAAGACTGAAAGTGCATTTCCTTTCTCTTCCGTAACAGGTACCATATTTATGTAGGTATATGTATGATTTATTATGTTCATGCTGTATGTTTTATTTTATGTAGTTGCAGTATATATTTTTTTTTTATATTTGGTATAGTTTATATATGTATATTTTGAAAGTAATTTTCGTACGTATGTATAGAGTGTTATTGCGAACTAGGACTTTCCTGTATAATTAACTCTCCTGTACTGCCTAGGTTTGCTGGAAGAAATCTCTTTTAGCGATAAGCTCGACTTTGCTTAGTACATTTCTTTCAATTGTCTGTAACTTTATATTATCTATGCAATAAAGAATATGAATAGAAAGAAGAGCGCGGGCGGCGGAGGGCGTAGCAGGAACCGCCCGCGCCTTCTCTCCCGGCCCTGCATCTTTCGTCCCGTGGCCCGCAGACCATGGGAGTGCTCCGTACGAATTTGACAAGCTGAAGCGAAAAAAAACTTATCGTCGACCTCTGTGGCGCTGCGGTTGTGGCTCTGCCTACCATGCAAGAGGTCCCGGGTTCGATCCAGTGTGGGACCCGAAGCAATGAATGCCTGTATCTGAATCTTTATTTTTATGTTTGTCTGACCCGGTGGCGGCGTCGCTAGCGTCAATCGCGACGCGTGGCATTTCATACTGGCGACTGTAGTTCTCGTTTTGGCCACCGGGTCAGTTGAGTTTGTGGCTCTGCAGATTTGACAAACGGCATCTGTCGGATCAGCTAGTCTCTCAAAGAGTTGCCGAAACGATCTGTAAATTTTAAGCTGACCCGGTGAACTTCGGACCACCTAAAAGATTGTGGAATAAGTAATACTTAAAATAGTTGGTCGATAAATTAAAGTCGTTAGTAATTTACATGTGAAAGATATCCGCTACTAACGCCATCTATGCTTTGCGTAGTAACTATATTGCATTGCACAGTCATGGAACTTAATGTTCGCTACCAACAAAGAGGTAAAATGCATTACCTAATTAATCAATGACAAAGGAGTTTGAATGATCTATGGCTAACAACGCCATCTAGGGATAGGAAGCTGAGACCTCTCCACTTTCCATGCAAAACGTTTTTTGGTTTTTAGCTGTATACATTTTTTCCTAATTTCTTTTACTTAAACTTCTCTGGAATGAGGAGAGTAAATGTGAATAGGAATTATTCAAACTGGTCGGACCTATTTAAAGATTGAGTAAGACTAGCGTTTAGCAATTCATTTTATGAGTATAAAAAATATAAAAATTATATGTATATATAGAGATGCTCTGCAAAATACCGGAATTTAATGGTGTGTCCGTTCCAAATAATATTTATTTAACACTCTTTTATTAGGTTCACCTGTAACTAAGGAAGTAAGTAACTATGTAAATAAATCTTGCAAGTTCAATTTGACCCACTTTCCGGTTTTCTATTGAGCTAAAATTTTGAATAATTATGTAAGTTTGGTGACACTGCAATATTATGATACCATCGAGCTGATCTGGTCATGGTTCCGGATGCTGGTCACAGGAACTCTAATATAAAACAACGCAATCCTATCGAGTTTGGGCTCCTTAGAATCATCTCGGTGAGTAATTGATGGAAAACTAATGGTATCGAGCTGATCTGATGATGGGATCTGAAGGTGGATAGTGGAACTCTTCAATGGCTACTAGTAAACCCCTGGACTCGTTTGATATGTTTTAACGTGAGAATACATCCGTGTTTTTAAGGTTTTTAAACAATCTAATTTTGATGAAAAATGTCTCTTAGTTTGAGTACACAATGTTCATGACGGTACGCCCAGTAGCAGTTTGCAGGGCATTACATTTTTTAAGATCGTTTCTGCAACTCACTATGGATCTTACGACAAATAAAATAAACTCCCATTCAACACTTGTTTAAAAACAAAAATTGAACTTTTGATTTGACGTTTGTTTTTAGGTGACGTTTCAAATACCACCGGCGTTAGCAAACGCCACTTTTCCGTTACAGGTTTTAAATTTTATTACCATGGCATAAGGTTCCAAATCGCGACCCGTCCCATCTACCCTCGGTTGTTGAGAGGTTAAACTATAATCAATTTTTTGTAGTACACTGTATGGGCCTTACCACATAAAAATACCGTTCAACACTTGTTTAAAAACAAAAACGTATGGGAATTGACGTTTGTTTTGAGGTTAAACGGTGTTTAATATTTTTTGTGGTAACACGGTATATGTCTAACATCGTGCTTACCCTACCGCCGCGGCTCAAATAAATTTGCGCTTCTAAAATAAAAGCCTAAGCCAATTATGGTGCAATCACTAACCGCCATGGACAGTGAGCGTTTTAATCACAACGCCATCTATCGCCGCTTCGTAATAACTTCCATCTAGACACCAGAGCGGGCCGCCAAACGACGGAGTGCCACATTGATTGCTTTTTAATAGCTCGAGCTATCAACGCAGATATTGCTCTGTGAACCGCTCATAGTGTCTGCTACGGCCAGTTTTATTGCTTACCTATCGGATTTAATCACTTTACAATGACGCTTCTGAGTGTACCTATAGAACTGGCAACACTCACGAAAATCCAAACTAAGTTCGTCACCGCTTTGGCCTGAATACACTTACCTCAAGGCAGTTGACTGATGTGAACTGTTCAGTGTTACTTTCCGAGAAACCGATGTTCGACTGAGCAGTCCAAATTGATACTTTTTAGGGTTCCTTATCCGAAGTGTTACAAACGGGACAATATTACAAAGCCCACTATCCGTCCGTCTGTCTGTCCGTCAGCGGATTGTATCTCGTGAAACGTAATAGGTAGAGTATTTAAATGTTCACAGAACGAGTATTTCTGTTGCTGCGAGTAATTAATTACACGTAAAAAAAATATTGTCTGTATAGTCGGTTTACGGATGATAATTTTACGTGATAACGTCATAAGAATCGCTTAGGCCGATCGTGCCTCTCTATCGCTTGCCCCGCGCTCTCACTTGCACGCTCGGCTCAACGTGACAATGGAACGTGACACTTTTTAGTGCGTGAAGTTGGCGTTCATCGATTTATAAGACGTTATCACATCAAAAAACGACACAGGGTATCCCAGTTTGGGGCCAGATCGTATATGCCTGTATATAAATGTTTAGTTTATGTTTATTTCAAAGGTAGATAGTAAGTAGTCAGTCCGCTGCCTATCGCGAGCCACACCGCGCGCCTACCGCTGTCTTTTAATACGCAATAAATCCAAGTTCTTACCATTATCAGCTTCTTTCACTCCTGCGTGCAGTGCCTACAGTTCACAATGATGACGATACGTTTAATTTTTTAAATGGCGCCCTTTTGCTATTCTTTATTTAGCTAACCTTTATTAATCCTAAATTATTCACAGACTTGCGGGTTCTTTTTTTTTTGAGCCTGTAAACAATTATGGTCTACCAAAATTCGAATGCTAGAAATTAGAAATTTCTGAATTATTTATAAGTCAATTAGGAATATTTAACTCAATAATGACTACGCTAACTCATTTACAGACCTTTCCTAATATTTAAGGGTTAACAAAAAAACTTCTCTAAATTTAAATCCAAAATGTTGTATGTCCTTGTATGACCTTGTATCGTTCCGATAGTCTCTTTTTTCTGGCAAGTGGATATTTTGTAGAGCATTTCGACGGCCTCTGTGGCGCAGCAGTTGTGGCTCTGCCTACCATGCGAGAGGTCCCGGGTTCGATCCCCGACTGGGGGGGTAAAGAAAAAAAAATAAAAAAAAAACTCCCCAGGTCTTGGATGTTTATATGTGAGTGACGTCGCTGTTTCCGGTTATCACGACACAGGGTATCCTAGTGTGGGGCCAGAAGCAATGTATGTGCCTGTATGTAAATGTAAATGTTTATTTTAAAAAAAACAGCCAATGACGTTGTAGTACGATACACAGTTAGTATATAAATATCAATTATTGGGTTTATTTGATTTAGTTTTGTTTTTGTATTTATTGTACATCTATTTTAGTCTATGGTAATACCTTCTTCTCTTGTTGTGATAGTGATAGTTCAGTTAGCGTGGGAAGTGTTGGACCAGCAGCGAATGACTCGCAGTCCAATAACTTGACACCAGTGTTTTCAAACCTTGGTGCGAATTTCAACGTTGTTCATATTAATGCACAACGCATTCACACCAGCTATGCTGACCTAATTGTTGTTTTTAGTGATCAGATCATATTATGGTATTCTTCTTTCGGAATCTTTTCTCAAGTCATCTCTTCCTTCTCCTATTTGTGCTCTGCCAGGGTTCAGTCTCTACCGGAACGACAGGACAGGCAAGGCTGATGGCGGCGTTGCTATCTACGTACGTTCCGACATCCCATGCAAAGTCATCAGCCAGTCACCAAGCTTGTGCTCTGGATCTGCCGAATACCTGTTCCTGGAAATCTGCTTGCGTCGCAATAAGTTCCTTACCCCCAGGGATAGCAACCGGATCCCACACGATATCTCTACTTTCAAACGCTTACAAACACTCGTTTTGGTTAACGGCGATCCGACTGTGGAACGCACTTCCCTGCGCTAATGGAGACAGTCCCTCAATTTTCACATTTAAGAAAAGATTGAATGAGGAAATGCTCATTCAATCCCTTTCGTTCTCTTTCGTTATAGGTACTTTTATATATGTATATATAAATAGTATTATTATTATTATTACGAGCCCACCATGTCCCACTGCTGGGCAAAGGCCTCTCTCCCCCTCTTCCACTCTATCCGATCCTGAGGGGTCTCCCTCCACTCCTTGTCCCATAGACCCAACTCATCACTCCATCTCTTCCTGGGTCGGCCACGCTTTCTCTTTGCATTTAAATAGTATATGTTTGATATATATTTAATTTCTGTGCTTTTGCATTTTATTTAGTTATACATCATTTATTATATTATTATGTTTTAGTTTCGTAAATAAATAATTAGAGGTACATAGTTTTATTGCGCACCAGGCCTTGTCCTGCCCTGCCTATGTTTACTGGTAGTAAACTCTATTTATAGATAAGCTCGCCTTTGCACATAATTTGTTTTGTTACCCTACCATTAAGATTTCTGTGCAATAAAGAATATGAATAATACAGAAATTCAAAATGTATTCATTTTGTAAAGTTTGTAAGCGTGCGTTGGATCTTAAGGCGATACCTCGTCCGTGCAAAGGTCCCCGTTACTCCAGGCGGAAAGACCAGCAGTGTGAGAGGGACGGAATCGGGAAAAAATGAAATAACGAAGCGCTAAACCACAGAAAAATTGTTTCAAAATAAACTACGCTATTTTGTTAAAAAGTGATTAAGGAGATTTTGCGAATACATAATATCTACATTTTGAACGCAGTTCCACAATGAAATTAGTTAGGATTTCAGAATTACAGGAAAAATAAAACAATTTAGAGGTTTTCGTAATTAAATTCTATCTACAAAATTTCATCCAATCGCGTTTTCCTTTTGTGGAAATCTTAATCAAATACTCAATAAATGTTAACCCAAAAATCAAATCTGTAGATAACTTCATGGTGGAGTAAATGGATTCGAAAAAAACCCAATTTCTTTTTTGTAGCACCTTAAACGCTTAGATTGTATATCCAGTGTAGTGCTTTCATCGTACTCTCACATCACTACGTGCGAAAATTTAGAAATTAAAGGTTAAAAGAAGACTCGAGGAGAGGGGGGTATTAAAACACAGTCAGGTCATAAGTTCTGTCACACAATAAAAACTTTTGAATTTAGAACGCTGGCCACAAAAAAGTTTATTGAATTCGAATTTCGAATTTTTCATCAAAATAAAAATGTGTACTTTTTAGAATTTTCCTCATTTTTAAATATGGAGTGGACACTAAAAGAAAACCGTGTCGCAGTTATTGCGTTGCATCGTTGCGGTTACGCGCCAATTCAGATTTTCGACTTACTGAAAAATTTGAATATAACCAAAAGATTCGTTTATCGTACCATAAAACGATACAATGAAGACTCTAGTGTAGATGACAGGTCAAGAAGTGGTCGACCTCGCTCTGTTAGCACTCCAGCAGTGATAAAAGCTGTGAAGGCGCGAATTCAAAGATATCCCATACGTAAGCAGAAACTGTTGGCCCTTCAGATTGGGTTAAGCAGGACCACGGTGAAAAGGGTGTTAAATGAAGACTTAGGGCTTAGGGCATATCGAATAAAAACAGGACATCGTTTAGATGCTCGTTTAATGGACCTGAGACTGAAGAGATGCCGCGCTTTGTTGAAGCGGTACGCGGGAAAAAAGCATCGGGAAATTCTTTTTTCGGATGAAAAAATTTTCACCGTGGAAGAGAGCTACAACAAACAAAATGATAAGGTGTACGCACACAGCAGTGAAGAAGCGAGCAACCGTATTCCGCGTGTCCAACGAGGTAATTTTCCATCCTCGCTCATGGTTTGGTTGGGAGTCTCTTATTGGGGCTTAACTGAGGTACATTTTTATGAGAAAGGCGTAAAAACGAATGCAGTTGTGTATCAAAATACAGTCCTCATGAACCTTGTGGAACCTGTTTCTCATACCATGTTTAATAACAGGCACTGGGTATTCCAACAAGATTCTGCGCCAACTCATAGAGCGAAAAGCACACAAGACTGGCTGGCGGCGCGTGAAATCGACTTCATCCGGCACAAAGACTGGCCCTCCTCCAGTCCAGATTTGAGTCCGTTAGATTACAAGATATGGCAACACTTGGAGGAAAAGGCCTGCTCAAAGCCTCATCCTGATTTGGAGTCACTCAAGGCATCCTTGATTAAGGCAGCCGCCGATTTTGACATGGACCTCGTTCGTGCTGCGATAGACGACTGGCCGCGCAGAATAAAGGCCTGTATTCAAAATCGCGGGGGTCATTTTGAATAAACTTTATTACCATAAGAATCTATGTTTTATTAAGGTTATTTTGCTATATAAATGTTTACATCAATAATAAACATGTCTAAATTATTTCATATTGCACATGTGACAGAACTTATGACCTGACTATGTATATGCGTTGTTTTAACGGATTTAAATGCAAGTTGAGAAAATTCACTAATGAGCATCAAAGGAGCAGTTCCACAATTAAATTAGTTAGGATTTCAGAATTTCAGGAAAAAATAAACAATTTAGAGGTTTTCGTCATTAAATTCTATCGACAAAATTTCATCCAATCGCGTTTTCCTTTTGTGGAAATCTTAATCAAATACTCAATAAATGTTAACCCAAAAATCAAATCTGTAGATAACTTCATGGTGTAGTAAATAGATTCGAAAAAAAACCCAATTTCTTTTTCGTAGCACCTTAAACGCTTAGATTATATATCCAGTGTAGTGCTTTCATCGTACTCTCACATCACTACGTGCGAAAATTTAGAAATTAAAGGTTAAAAGAAGACTCGGGGAGAGGGGGGTATTAATATATGCGTTTTTTATACGGATTTAAATGCAAGTTGAGAAAATTCATTAATGAGAATCAAAGGTTGAAGAGTCTGCGAAACGTCACCAGCATAATATTACTGTCTATCATATGAAATTGTAACCTTAAATATAATAACTGTTTTATATTTATTCATATTTATTTTATATAATAATAATTATTATTATTATTTATTGCACAGAAAACACAATGGAAAAAATATAACGAACAATGTGCAAAGGTGAGCCTATTTCTAAAAAGAATTTTTTTAGAGCTAACCTGTGAGGAAAGGAAAAAATATTTATAGAGAGGTAGTCCTAGTGTACAATTAAGAGTTAAAAGAAAGAAATAAAGTCAATATACTATCAGATAAATCACAATACATCCTACACATACTATAAAATAAATTAATAGTATACAATAAATACATAGATACACATACATACTATAAGATTGGGTATCTTGCGGAAGAGAGGAGATGCTGTTTCAACTTTTTCTTAAAGGAGATTATATCTTAATTTACCTATTGCCTACTACAAAGTTTGAAAATATATGTAGAGCTATGTTTCTTTTTTAATTTGTTACTCCTATTACTGCATACTGTTTATAAATGTTACACAAAAGTGCACAATATTGTGCATCTTATCACCCGTCGGTCTGAATGGAAGACCAGTGCTGATTGTTCGCATTCAGCACTGGTCTTCCAGTTGTTGAGGCCGGCTTGTGACAGGAAATAATAATATGAACCTAAGTGTTCAATATTGGCTCCAATTTTTGTTTCCTGTTACAAATAAACTTTTTCTTTCTTTCTTTTTTAACCTCTCGAATACCACAGGCCACAGGTAACGCCACTTTTCCGTGATAGGTTTTAAGTTTTATTACCATGGCATAAGTTTCAAAATTGCGACCCGACCCAACTATCCTCGGTTTTTGAGAGGTTAATATGTCAATTCTATGAAGCTTAATTGTATTGTTTACATATGTATGTGTGTATCTGTATAGGCATGTGTTTTTTTATCGTAGTTATCAATCAACTCTATCGATTTTTTCGAGTAATTTGGTATCGATTTTCTCTCCAAACAAATTAATGAGCGTCAAGTTATTTTAAGGGTTCCATACCTTAAAAAGAAACAAAGGAACTCTTATAGGATCACATCATTGTCCGTCTTTCTGTCTGTCAAGACTATTTTCCTTAGAAAGATATCGAGTAGAATTTAATAGCGATTACTTCACTAGTTTGTTAAAGATGTGAAATAAACAAACTTAGAGGTCAATGCAAACAAGACATATCACAATTCTGCAAAAATAGCTTGATTGATTTCATTTATACCGCGAATTTTCTTTATCTCCTTGATACTCAAAATGTAATCCAAACCTATAGGGTACTTTCCGGTAACCTGAATCATACAATTTGGCATAAAGCTACGTCTTAAAGCATTTTTTTATTTATTTATTTATTTATTTATTAACATAATTTATTTATGCCTTGACAGTTGAGGCCAAATCGACATAAATTACAGATTTATACCTAGACAATAGATTAAGTACATTCCTTACACTGACATATAGGATTCACAATAATTTATATTAATTAGATTCAATATTCAAAAATAACAATAAAATAAAATATTTACAATCCAAATTAAAATTCACAATATGTCATCAATCATAAATAAATTAAATTAATTAATAAAAAACCAAATTCAATGTTATAATTTGACATTACTGTCATTCCATCATCTCGCAGAACCTGCCACACATTCGCACAATGTCCCTCCATGCATCACCAAACAGATCTCGCAGTGGTGCTACCGCCAACAGAGCATTTAGGCTGTCCCGCGCCCGGCAAGCGGAGACTGCCGGCGAGCCACCGTGCGGTGCGAGCCGCCCGCTAGCAGCTGGTGCCAGCGCCCACGTGGGTAATTGTCAGGCACAAATAACGCGCATACCACACTGACAAGCGTCGCGCAGTCACTGTCGCCTCGCAACAATCGACATACAGTCAGAAGTTATTCAGTGTTACGTCTCACCACTAGTGAGTTATATCCAAGCATACCCAATATAAAAGCGGTTGGATAGAGATAAGGGTAGTACCCAAATTTCCTCTTATATAGGTATCGTAGTAAAGCTTTTTGTACCTTCTCGAGCATAAGGACGTATGAGCTTTCGTGTGGATTCCAAACAACCGAGCTAGATTCCAGTTTGGTTCTCACTAGGGCAGTGTAAAGAAGCTGTACCACACCCAGATTATGGAGTCCCTTACTATTCCGAATCACAAAACCCCAATATTTTAAAGCAATCCTTGGCTAAAGTGCTCATGTGCTCATGGAATGTAAGTTTAGGGTCAAACGTAACACCAAGATCGTTCATCGCGACTCCGCGCCGAGTGTATACGTCACGCTAATAGGCCGAGGAGAGCGCGTGAAAGACATTATGCACCATTTTCACTATTGAATAGGAGTTTGTTGCTCACACTCCATCTATAGACCGCATCTAGATCTTCCTGTAGTAGCCTACAGTCATTTTCTGACTTTATGGGAAGTACTAGTTTGAAGTCGTCCGCGTACAATAGGCATTTAGAATATTTTATCACAGATTCTAGGTCATTTATTATGATGATAAATAACAACGGACCAAGAATAGAGCCTTGGCTAACACCCGACCGCGTGTGTGGTACAGCTGGGACTCAAAGCAGCCATGTCACACAAACTGTTGGCGGTTTTTCATGTAGTCAGCAAAGAAGATCAACAGCCTTGGGGCAAATCCTACGGCGCACAATTTCTTCATTAGGGCATCGTTATCAACTCTATCGAACGCCTTACGGAAGTCCAGATAGGCGACGTCCACCTGACATCCCCGATCTCTCCCGATGCTCTCTGAGACCAAATCGACTAACGTCAGTAAGTTGGTGGTTACTGAGCGACGACTCCTAAATCCGTGTTGCGAGTCGCACAAATATGGCGCTATCTGTGGATAGATTTTACCGTATATGATTGACTCGAACAATTATGCCAATGAACTCAGGATCGCAATCGGTCGATATTGATTTACAGAGGCAGTATCACTAGTCTTGGGTACAGGACTGACTCGAGAGAGCTTCCAGCTGGTGGGGTACTTCCCTTGCTCAAGAGCTAGGTTGAAGATACAACCTAAAGGCAGTACCAGCTGATCACTATAGGCCTTTAAGAAGTAAGGAGGGACGTTGTCCGGTCCAATTGCACTCCTTGGCCTTAGTTGCCTCAGTCCTTTCTCTATATCCCTACGGGAAATATGTGTATAAATAAATATATATAAATAATAAAAAGCATAAATAAAAGCAAACATGTTTCTTTACTAAAAAATAATTGCGAAACCCCCGGTGCGCGAGTCAAACTCGCACTTGGCTGGTTTTTCCGTACGGTATGGCAGAGGCGCAGTTACTCCCATTTGCTGGTTATTCAATAAATACTCTTTTTTGATAATTTTACTCACAAAGCAACCAGCCGCATAGCAGATATCCACCAAAACTTGGTTCTCGATAAACCGATAAATTGGTGAAGCAGCCACAGTTTAGCCATATAAAACTTTATTTCCAGAACCTCGCTTTTATGTGCAATTTTTGCGCCTAGTGTGAGGAAAACTGTGGGGCGAAATCCCAACTCGCAATTCGAAGATCCCGGGATAAGTCTCGGAGATATTGGATACAAGAAACCGGAAAACTTGTGTGTTGTCTACGCCCTTTTAACGGTCTTAAAAAAAAGAAGATGTATTTAAGTTTAGGAATTACGTATGGCGTCTCAGCAGATGATAGACTCCTTAAAAATCCTCGCCGCACGGATCCCGCTGCAACCACAACACAAGTGGCTAAGGAAACGAGCCACAAAACGCCACGCCACACCCCACGCCAGCCACTATTATGTGAAATTGGTTGTGGCGTGGTTGTGGTCTGTGTACGTTAAGCTTTAGAGCTTAACGTACACAGACCACAACCACGCCTAAGATAATACGCCGGAGTCCACTTATGCAGTAGTGAAAACAGCCGAGTTTAGTGTTACTACCCATCATAAGATCAAGTTCTCGTGATTCTGATTTCACTACTGCATGCGTTCACACTACAGCGTTTATCTTAAGAGGTTTAATTATTTTGCACAATGGTAGAAGTTTGGTTCATTCACAATTCCAACATCCAAACAGAGTCCAAGGCGTTATAAAGTTTAGTAAATTTTTTACCAGTTTAAAGTTTTCAATATCTTTTATTGCTTTTAGTTTATTTTTCTGTCTGAAACTAGATGTTCAACGCAATCAATGCTACGTTTTGGTAAACATAAAGATACGATACGATGTAGTAAATCTCAACAAAAAAGCCTGCGCCATATTTCACCTCAGATGGAACATAAAACCATTTGAGGCCTGTAAAAGTTGATTGTATCCGTATTTTATGTGTGTTCGTTAAAGAGTTTCGGATCTAGGGGATTACAGTGTAGTCTGACTTACGAACAAACGTTGGCCTGTTGACGATGGGCTAGCCCCCTGTCACACAAAATGATAAACAGATAATGAAGAGGGCTTTGGCAAAAAAAATACTCAATTCATCGGCCTTAAAAATTGCATATATGTTATTCACAATCTATTTTAAATACTGTGTCGTTACACGATTGGATTAATTTGACTCGATCGTGAAAAATCCTTAGCATAGTCTATATTAAAAGAAAAAATCATAATTGTTATAGAAAATTACTGATTTTATCAAATTTTTATACCAAAATTTTCCTTTTTTAGAGCTCCTTAACTATCTTGAAATTTTAACAATTAGCTTATTTCCGTTTTTTATTAAATTCGAAATAAGACCGAATTTTTAAATTCGCCGGGCGGCCCAATGGTATTCCGCGCCGCCCGCTACCCCGCCAGTTCCGCTACCCCGCCAGAAGACGACGGGCGAATGTGGCGCCCCTCACCTCAACAGTCAGAACTGGGCCTTAACTGGCTAAAGTGGACACAATTATGCTTCTGCCACCCCGTATGGGAAAAGACGTAACGCTATGTTAGTTTTCTAAAAATAATCCTGGTTATTTCACATCGGAATTTATTGACACATTGCTATGAGCTAATACCTATCGCATAATTGGGTAAGGGACAACAGAATCTTCACCTAAGTAACATTAACATAGGCTAGTATTTAATAGCATATCAAAAATACTGATTTGCACAGCAAAAAAGGATCAGCAGAAACACTTTTAATATTTTAAATATTTTATGGGGTTATTTCATATCGGAATTGATTGACATATTGCTATGAGCTAATACCTATTGCATAATTGGGTAAGGGACAACAGAATCTTCACCTAAGTAACATTAACATAGGCTAGTATTTAAAAGAACATCAAAAATACTGATTTGCACAGCAAAACACTTTTTATATTTTTTAATATTTTATGTTTATTGAAGTTTATATTTTAAGTACTTTTGTTGTTCTTGCATGTTCAACCTAACACAAACTATCAAGGGGGCTTCGCTTCGCTCACGCCCTTTACCCTTCACCTAAGCTACCGCAGCATTTTGCCCTGATATTTGCTGTGCAAATCAGTATTTCTGATGTGCAGTTTAATATTTCCCATCAACCTAGAGAATCATTCAGGCACATATTTATACGTAAAGAAGACGGGAAGCAGAAATAGCGACTTGTAACGGGATTCCAACCCGAAGATCTCGAGTCCCGACCATGCCGCGAAGGTCAGCGGTCTTTCAACATGATCTTCTGGTTCAAAATATTGCCACCAATTCTTCTTTTTTGAATTGAGATTCTCAAATCTACATGGTTCTAGCCTTTGTAATAATTGTGATAGAAACTTTTATCCCTAGGTCCGCCGCGATGACATCGCATTTCAGTTTAAATTCCATTGTTTCCGACTTTACAATACGTTGACGATGGGGCCCAGATTTCCAGTAGACAAACAAAAGGGCACATTAAGTTTACATAATAAACAGTAAATGGGTAACAAAGGAAAACAGACTTATGATTAATAGCCCTAGACTAGAGTAGTTTATTTGCTTTCTCACAACCCTAGCGGCGCCTTTCACGACTCGTTAGCTTAGTTTTAAGTTTGCGTGAGTCCCTCTATAGGGTTGCCAACGTTGGCTTTGTTTTTGACTATTGACTCTGTAAATACAAAGTCTGACCACACAGACAAAGTTTCAAGCTGACAACAAGTTGACGACATCTAAAGTATACTGAAATTCTAACTCACAAGCGAGAGGTCCCTGGTTGAAATCTCGGCCGGTGAGAACGAAAAAAATATCCGCTAGTCTTAATTTGTGATGTCGCTGTTTGTACATTCCTTCGGATATTCTAGCGTGGAGTAGAAGCAAGCCTGAATAAGTATAGGTATAAGGTATAAACTAACAGGTAGGTATAAACTGTGTTTTGTGCTACAAACGACGACTCGAGTCGGCAGTGACACTGCCTACGAAGCCAAGGGTCCCGGGTTTGAGTCCCGGTGGGGGTAAATATTTGTTTGATGAGAACGGATGTTTGTACCCTAGTCATGGTTCTTTATCTATCCTAAGTATAATATTTATCTATGTAAGTATGTGTATCGTTATCTAGTACCCAAGATACAGGGAATCCTAGTTTGGGGCTAGATCAATGTGTGTAAATAGTGTCCAACGTATTTTATTATTAATAAGTATAGGTATAAACTATGTTTTGTGCTACAAACTATATTTTTAGCAGAATTTTCCCCTGCCAGCAAAGTACGAAGCGCTACAGTAGAGAATAAGCTATTGGTCATTCTTTATGACCCGTAAAATACTTCTGTATAGCTATCGTAATGTTTCACAACATCCCGACACGCCACAAAACTCTCCAGTTGTATCGTAAAAATACAAAAATGGCATTTTTACTCACAAGTCTCAATAGCGGCCGCCGATTCCAATTATGTGTATAAGGTCGCAGAAAAATGGTTATAGGTGATATAATTATATCCCTAGGGATATAATCACATACAGTATTATGGAAGCGGTCCTTAACTTTTATACTTGGGATATAATTATAACATGATTGCAGCCTGGACTGTCTTGACTAGATTGCTGTAGTCAGATAGTTATATAACGAAGAAGACAATAAAATAACGATTTTTTTCAGTATCAACTGTATTTAAATTAAACAGATTATATGACAATATTGTCTATAGTAACAAAAGCCTCTCTAAATTTTTGGTTAAGGCAAGGTTTCATGACATCTACAATTGCACAGCCTCAACTCTTCTTACAAACGCATCTTCTAGCAGAACACAATGTTTTTTATGTTTTAAAGGAGTCTGATTAAAGATCATTCAATGTAATATTTAATAGCTGCACCGCATTTCTGGGTAGTCTATCTTTTAACACGCCAATTTTATGATGCTTGTCAATGACATTTTGGCTTGGTAATAAATAAAACTCTGCATGTTTGGGCTCGGGTTGATCTCAGTTAAGTCTACCACCAATTACAAAAATTAAATTGAAAACCGTCCACCCGTTTGGCCCCTAAAGAACAGACATACACACAGAAAGACAAATGCATCAAACTTATACCACCCCACTTTTTTCTTCAGGGGTCGATGATATCGCTGGTATGAGCATTCCAGATTCCAACTTTTTTATTAGCTGTTAAAAAACAGCCCTTTTGGCCAGTGACTCCACAGTGACCGTCTATGGAAAGGGTATGTTACAACATATTAAAATAGGGGATCAGGCCGTTTCAGGATTAACAATAAAGCCACGTTCAAAACCCCATCCTGACGGCGACAATAATGGGAGACCCGGGAGTCCCGGGATACAATGAGTAACGTCATGAAACCCTGTCAGTGAGAATGCACCTTAATGCTGTTCAGATAACCTTTATTAAATGCCTTATTTCTAAGGCCGTCTCAAAATAATGGAAGGAAGTTCTATAGGATGTTGTTATTTTCGTATTGGGTATACGTTGCCTTTGAGCTCCGTGCAACTGCCGTGAAATTCAAAGTATAAAGAAGAGCTCTTAATGATTTGAGAATAAACGGAAAGCTCGTAGGCAAGTTCCATGTAATAAGGAATTCTTAGTGATTTGTAGACAAGTGATTTTTCAGGTTTTTTTCTTTGAATGTTTTATGAGAAATTTCATTGAAAACAACTTGTGTATTGTACTAGTTATTCCAGAAAAAGCAGTCAGTACCTTTACAATCACAAGATATTCGTCTTTGTCTCATATTTTACGGTACCACCTTAGAACCAAACTTACTAACCTGCGTTCGAATAATCGTGATTGGTTCTGCCATCTACAAATATATTATTATCATGCTGTACCCACAGGTTAAAAATTTAACGCTTCAAACTATCTTACGATTTCAATGATAATCAGGAAATCGCAGAAAATAGGATACAGAATATACCACTTAAGAAATCGTCTTTCTGATATTGCCTGTCTTGCAAGTTATCACTTGTTTTGTCATCTAAGTCAAATTCCATCATGATGACAGACTCACATCAGTCAAATCTCGTCGGCCAAAGACTGCCAGGATCGTCATGGCCCTGGTCACCATCTGACTGTCATTTTGTCCCTAACACCCTTTTAACTACCTTTGTCTTCCGCAGACTCAACCACGCTCTCTCCGGGCTGCGCCCCTGGTGGTGGCACGCGTGCAACGTGTTGCTGCACGCGGCGTGCTGCGCGCTCGTCGCTCGCGCATGCGTCACGGTGGCGCGGCTGCAGCGGCCCTTCGCCGCGCTGGCTGCGCTGCTGTTCGCGCTGCATCCTGTGCATACTGAAGCGGTGCGTATACTATTGATAGATATCTTAGGAATGAAATAAAGAAGATAAAAAGTGAATCCGAAGGCCGAGCCATGAAAAACGTGCAATGCCGTTGACCCAGCCATGTGCTAAAACATTTATATCTAGAAAGAAAGAAAGAAAGAAAGAAAGAAAGAAAGAAAGAAAGAAAGACTTTTATTGCACGCAAACAAATAAACACACTTTACATAAATAAAAAATAAAAAAATAAAACACAATACGTACGTCATGTGACTGCTAGTCAAAATAGATACTTTTAGGAACTGTGAAAACTAGTTCTATGAAATACTAGCATGTGACGTCATAGTCAAATGCTGTTTTTAACACAAAAAAAAGATAACTTACAAAAATACAACAGGTAGAAATATACAATTACTGTCAAACGTGTTGGTTGAAATAGGTTCAACTTGAGACACGTTTCTAGATTTATTTGACTACCTTGTCAAATAATCAGCAGGTGGTAGGGTCACGGTGTGTCTTTGGTGTTTCATTATACTTAGGGTGGGGCCCTCAGCGCTGATTTTCAGTTAGTGCCATCTAAGAATAGTACGTCACAAAGAGCCGAGTCATGCATCGTGAATATCCCAGCAATCATTGGGAAAATGTAATGCCGCAATCTGGGCTTCTTGTGATAGAATTCAGAGTCTCCCCCGCACTTCATCTGTCGTTTGTTAACGACCTCTGTAGCAAAGCGGTTCGAAGTTCTGCAGCCCCGGCAAGAGGTATAATGGCTTATCATCCCGGCTGGAGAGAAAAAAGACAAAACCCTGTTTCTAGTTACCATGAGACTAGGTATCCCAGTGTGGGGCCAGAAACAATGTATGTGCCTGCATATGAATGTTATGTTATATGTATTGTATAATTTGTCCACAGGTCGCTGGTGTAGTTGGACGAGCTGATGTGTTAGCTTGTATATTCTTCCTATCGTCGCTATTAGTTTACCATAGGTAAGTGAATGTTTTTTTCCTAGCTGTAACATTTGGTGCACAACATCATCTTCAGATTTATAATAATACAGTGAAATATGTACTTCATAAATATTCAAGGGGACCCGAGATTAACGATAATTTGTTTATTATCTTTCGAGTCTCATAGATACTCATTGCGATAAAACCTATTGCTTTTGAAGATGGGCTAAAGGCCTACAATTTCACAGTTGCCACATTGAAACCGAGGTAATAGAATGTTTCATTTACAGGCCAACCAGCAATAAAAAGTGTGTGTGGCTCAGCATTGTGCTCGGAGCTCTAAGCATGCTGGCGAAAGAAACTGGAGTGACGATACTAATACTCAACCTTGCCTTCGATTTTTATAGGTGTTGGCCCTTGGTTAAAAGGTAAGTTCAGATATTCAGAATAGTAGATTACTACATCCCAGCCATTTCTCAATTACTCACGTTAAGACCTTCTTGCCACGAAACAGGGTATCCTAGTGTGGGGCTAGAAGCAAAGGGCTTGTGTTTAAACGATTACCAAAAAATTCGAAAATTTACGACCAATAAATTCAAAACTACCGCCAGAATCAGTAAACGATCAGCAAATTGTATTTGGATAACTGATCACCAAACTTGTTTTTATGTTTCGTGTACTTATGTTTATGTTTTAAGTATTTTTTGTTGTTCTTCAATTCGCTTACCCCCTTTACCCTTCACCTAAGCTACCGCAGTATTTTTCCCTGATATTTTCGGCAACAAAATATTTTGTACCTACCCATTTTGAGTAGGAATAAAATATTTTGGTGGTCATTATATTTTTAGATATTTTTATTGCCGAAGCAAAGCATGTGCCTGTAAACACTTGTGAATAGATAAAGTAATTATAGCAGAGCAAAATAATTCTCAAAACAATCCGTAAAATTTTATGGGTCTTAAATGAAAGAACCGTCCTCAAGTGCACATTCTTGCAATAATCAGGAGCCAAAATCTCTATCTCCGTACTGCCCGAAACTTTTGAAAGGTTCCGCGATTGCAATCGTGATTGCTATTTTATAATTTTGTAGAGTCAAACGATGGTGCTCTGAAGCCAATGGACATGCTTCATACGTAAAATCGTAACGTATTGATATTGGAGATAGAGAATAATGCTACAGAATATCAACATGAGACAAATTATTACACAAACAAGGGAAGATCATAACAATGCTAATAAGTCATCTATTTGCAGGTCAATATACTCACTAAAGATCGAAAAAAGAAGCACAGGGATCTCTATAAGGGCGATCAAGATCTTAGTCTCCTTGACTCTGCTGGTTTGTCTGAGGCTGGCTCTGCTGCAGGGGTCACTGCCTACCTTCTCACCGCAGGACAACCCGGCGGCGTTTCATCCCAGTTTCTTCGTCAGGTGGGTAACTTTCAAAAGGTCTATATCATTTGTATCAAATGATAGCGTCCGATAGATATCTGCGCTACTGACTACTAACTGTCCCATTCTGGTGCGGCAGTCACGGCCGTCCGATAGATATCTGCGCTACTGACTACTAACTGTCCCTTTCTGGTGCGGCAGTCACGGCCGTCCGATAGATATCTGCGCTACTGACTACTAACTGTCCCATTCTGGTGCGGCAGTCACGGCCGTCCGATAGATATCTGCGCTACTGACTACTTACTGCCCCATTCTGGTGCGGCAGTCACGGCCGTCCGATAGATATCTGCGCTACTGACTACTAACTGTCCCATTCTGGTGCGGCAGTCACGGCCGTCCGATAGATATCTGCGCTACTGACTACTAACTGTCCCATTCTGGTGCGGCAGTCACGGCCGTCCGATAGATATCTGCGCTACTGACTACTAACTGTCCCATTCTGGTGCGGCAGTCACGGCCGTCCGATAGATATCTGCGCTACTGACTACTTACTGCCCCATTCTGGTGCGGCAGTCACGGCCGTCCGATAGATATCTGCGCTACTGACTACTAACTGTCCCATTCTGGTGCGGCAGTCACGGCCGTCCGATAGATATCTGCGCTACTGACTACTAACTGTCCCATTCTGGTGCGGCAGTCACGGCCGTCCGATAGATATCTGCGCTACTGACTACTAACTGTCCCATTCTGGTGCGGCAGTCACGGCCGTCCGATAGATATCTGCGCTACTGACTACTAACTGTCCCATTCTGGTGCGGCAGTCACGGCCGTCCGATAGATATCTGCGCTACTGACTACTAACTGTCCCATTCTGGTGCGGCAGTCACGGCCGTCCGATAGATATCTGCGCTACTGACTACTAACTGTCCCATTCTGGTGCGGCAGTCACGGCCGTCCGATAGATATCTGCGCTACTGACTACTAACTGTCCCATTCTGGTGCGGCAGTCACGGCCGTCCGATAGATATCTGCGCTACTGACTACTTACTGCCCCATTCTGGTGCGGCAGTCACGGCCGTCCGATAGATATCTGCGCTACTGACTACTAACTGTCCCATTCTGGTGCGGCAGTCACGGCCGTCCGATAGATATCTGCGCTACTGACTACTAACTGTCCCATTCTGGTGCGGCAGTCACGGCCGTCCGATAGATATCTGCGCTACTGACTACTAACTGTCCCATTCTGGTGCGGCAGTCACGGCCGTCCGATAGATATCTGCGCTACTGACTACTAACTGTCCCATTCTGGTGCGGCAGTCACGGCCGCACGCGTGGCACCCATATTATGTCGCTGCTGGTAGTGAGTGCGGACTGAGTGCTGGAATATGCCGTGATTCAAAACCACACCCTGCCGTGTGCTATTCGAGCCACCGCAACGATTCTTCTCGATTCTTCCTATCTCTCGGTCAGTGACGAGCTCTTACAATTTTTTTTTGGTTTGTTTGGCTCAATTTTTTGGTTAATAATTTATTTGTTAAGTAAAAGAGTTTAAGGTCTGCGTTTGGAATAATAGAGGCATAGCCGAGTATTTTCTACACTCCTAATTATACTGAGTAATATGGATTGATAGTAAATATGAATGTGCCTAAACAAAGTGCCCACACAATGTTTTGAGCGCACGAAAAAAATAAATCCAGATTCGACGTGAATATGCTCGCATGGCAACAAGAAAAACTTTTACTTCCCGCAGCCTCCCGGGAATTCAGTCTGGAACCCGGGCCTGTTTTATTAAATGAACGCCTCCCCACATAGTAACCGCTGCTCAGAGATGCTTGCTTATAAATGGTGAAAATAGAGGTTTTATCTACTTGTACACAGAATACAGTTGAAAAATAAAAGAAGTGACCCGAGAAAGAATAGTCTTAAACTATATCCGTAAATCCGTACGGTAGATTCGTAACTGGGGCATAAGAGCTATAAATTTACGTGTCTTTCAGTGAGGTAATTAGTACCTATTTGATGATTCTATTTGCAAAATATTACTAAAACACTTACTCGTAGCTCTGAGATGTCCATTTGCTAAGCTTGTGAAGTGAAATTCAAATTCAAGCCAATCGCTGAAAAGGAGCATACAATTCTGCAAAAGACCATTATAGACATAGTCAATGATATACGAATATAAGAAATGAAAGGAAGAGTTCTGCAACCCAATCAACCGGTAAACTATTGTGAAGTGTGGCGGATTACAGCATAATGGCAGGTAAGAAATCCGCCATTTTGGATTTCTTACCTGCCAGTACCTACTGTTGAGAAATAATGAGAAAGAAATTATGTAATGGCAATTTGAAGGATTGCTTCATAAGAGCGACATTAGGACTGTTATTTGTACAAGCAGTTGAAGTATCTGAACTAGAATCATCACCTTTATGCACCACTCAACTAGGTCCTGTGCAATCCGCGTAAATAGTTTGCCAATTAATTGGGTTATGAAACTCTTGCATGAGCAAAGAATAGCTATACTCAGCAGTGGAGGCAGGAGGCTGGATAGTGGATAGGCTAACACACGGCGCCCCTTTATTCCCTCTGTAATATGCCATCTGTAAGACGACTATTTACTAGTTTTCTACGACTATTTAGTAGACTAGGTATCATTCTTACATAAGCAAAACCTTAGTATTTTACATAAACACCTACAAAAAGAACACAAAGAGTAATGTCGTACCCACGCACTCTTACAAAACTAACTTTGAAAGTAGCCAAATGGTAAACCAATCTGCACATTTGTACAATAACTAAAACAGGAAAGTTGATGTGTATCCAAAAACATCTTTTGAGTGTCAAAATGTTTAGATCATATGGATTAACGGTTTAAGCTTTGAAGGGGCAGAAAGTTTATTTAATTATATTTTGAACTTTCATTAATTGAAGCTGAAAAAACGATTATGAACCTTATGACATGGTATTAGAATTCACATCTTATGAAAAGAATAATTCCTTTTTAGGTTCTCTGCCAGACAGCAGGTTAAATAGGGTTTCTTATTAAAATCAAAAGCATACTCACACGCATACATACACACACACACACACACACAAATACACACATAAACACACACCGGCTCTAATTATTATATTTTTTATTTCAGTATTTTGTTGTTTTTCCTTTTACTTTTGTTATGGCACTTAAATGACCAAAATAGTTAAAGTTAGTTTTTTTTAATGAAATCGCTTGATTTGTATGTTAATTAGTCATAATTAGGTTTGTTTAATGAATAATAATAAGTGCTGTCTACGTGTAGAAGAAAAGAGCTTCCTGGCACAGGTATTTCTATACTGAAGAGGTAGTTCTAGCTCTATGCAGCTTCTGTAAACATTTAAAAAGAAATAGACGATTATTATTATAATAACATAAACAATATTGATTCTTGACAGGTTGATGACCTTCTGCTATCTCGCCGCTTTCAACTGGTGGCTGCTTCTCTGTCCGTGGTCACTCAGCCACGACTGGCAGATGGGGTCAGTGCCCCTGGTGACCAGCGGTTGGGACCCCAGGAATCTGCTCACCTGTGCAGCCTTCGGAGCTCTACTGTTGCTGGTATACCAGTGTATAGCTGATATGGAGGTGAGGATGTTTGACTTACTACTGACTGACTGATTTCATAAGTTTATGACCAAGCGAGCGTCTCTGTTGCTGCTTGTGCAAAAATGCTTTCGTATGTCCGGTTTTTACAGCTGTTTTCTAAAGGCATTTTTCAACCGATTCTCGTGAAATTTTGTGTGCAGGTTTGATAACTAGTGGTTTTGTGAGAACACTAGACCTCGCGAGTCTTTATAACCATTATAATTTTGATGAGTCAGTCAGTGACAAAATAACTAAACTTTGAAAGGATGTCGTTTCCAATCTGGTGGTTTAAATTCAGTGAATTTTTAAAATGTCCCTATTCAAGTTGTGGCCTATTAGTGACAGTCAAAATTCAGGTGTCAAGCTTTATCTACAACATAGTTACAGTGGGGTCGGAGATACCCCGAAGTGCCTCCCCCACCACTCACCACTTTTTTTTCCCAATATCTTATGTAGAATGAAGTCTTTAGTGTACCTCCGAATTTTGATTGGAATCCGTTGATATGTTGCAGGCAATTTGTATGATTCAGCATTTTACAAACGGCGTAGTCCGTTTACAAACGCGCGCTGCTATGTAATATGCCGAAGGCAAATTAACACTCCTTTATGTTTTTAGTATGTTTTGTTGTTCTTACATGTTCAACCTAACACGAAGGATAAACGAGGCTTCGCTTCGCTCACCCTCTTTACCCTTCACCTAAGCTACCGCAGCGTTTTGCCCTGAGAATTTGATATTTTAATTTCAATTTGCAATTTGCCTTCGGCATATTACATAGCAGCGCGCGTTTGTAAACGGACGACGCCGTTTGTAAAATGTGGAATCTTACAATTTGCCTGCCACAGATACATAACGCTCCAGCAAACTTTCCCCTTTCCCCCCTCTATTTTCCCCCCAATCAAAAACCGCACTCGACAAAAAAAAAGCAAGCAACTTGTGTGCCAATTTTCGTCTAAATCGGTTGAAAAATGCGACCTGTAGGCGAGAACCGACAGACAGACAAAGGCATTTTTGGCCAATCTCAAAACTTTTTATCGATTTTTTCGATTTCTCTATCGATTCAGTTTTCAGGATTTTTTTCATTGGTTTGATTTTAGATCGCAAAATGTAGTTTACAAAGTTATTAGTGCGGCTACTTTCATACCCCACGTACGTAACGAGGTGCATTCATAAGTTTGTAGTTGGTATAAAAATCAATTATTTGAATTACTTGATTGTTTATGATAATTCCACTTGTTCATCCAATAAACTTCGAGGGGTCTGGGGTGTGAGGGGGTCGAAAATAATGAACAAAATACGCAAATGTCCTGTGGCGCCCGCGAGGTCTAAAGTTCACAGAGCCAGTATGTGTAGGCGAAGGAAAGAAATTAGCTTAAAAAAAACTAAAACAAATAAAACTCACAGTAAATTCATAGTTAAAAATAGAATTAAAGAGCCAAGATGATGACCAGCAACCCCCCCGCTGATAGAAAGGAAAATAAACTAAGAGAGGCGACGACAACATAGCGCAGAAAGCAGGAAAATGAGGATCCAGTTTATTTATGGAGTGTTCCCGGACAGGACGAATGGTGATGATTATGACTGGAAAACAGTCAATTATCATCAATGGCGAGCTTTGAAAGAGCTGAAATTCCGATGGTGTACTAAAATGTGATGTCTTTTCAGGCTCAAAAGCACACACCAGTAGTGATGGGAGTATTACTACTCGTGATACCATTCGTGCCCGCCAGCAACCTGTTCGTGACCGTGGGCTTCGTCATCGCGGAACGAGTTTTGTATATTCCTAGGTGAGTGTTTGCAACCACAGTTTGATATACATCTAGCAACTTAGCTTGTGTACCAGTGTATGTATTGGGTGACTAACCAACAACACTTACCGCTACCGAACAACACTTTTTTGTTTTTGTCTGTTACTGTTCTTCTGGGTCCACCACGGGACAGACAGCACGTCACGTGCAAGAAGTGTATCGAATGCACCATATTTTGTATGTTCCTAGGTGAGTGTTTGTAACCACAGTTTGATATACATGTAGCAACTTAACTTGTGTACCAGTGTATGTATTGGTCAGTCACTCCGTTACCGAACAACACTTTTTGTTTTTGTCTGTTACTGTTCTTCTGGGTCCACCACGGGACAGACAGCACGTCACGTGTAAGAAGAGTATTGAATGCACCATTTTTTGTATGTTCCTAGGTAAGTGTTTGCAACCACAGTTTGATATACATGTAGCAACTTAGCTTGTGTACCAGTGTATGTATTGGTCAGTCACTCCGTTCCCGAACAACACTTTTGTTTTTGTCTGTTACTGTTCTTCTGGGTCCACCACGGGACAGACAACACGTCACGTGCAAGAAGAGTATCGAATGCAGCATATTTTGTATGTTCCTAGGTGAGTGTTTGCAACCACAGTTTGATATTCATGTAGCAACTTAGCTTGCGTAACAGTCTGTGTATTGGTCAGTCACTCCGAAACCGAACAACACTTATTTGGTTTTGTCTGATATTGTTCTTCTGGGTCCACCACGGGACAGCCAGCACGTCACATGCAAGAAGAGTATCCTCCTTAGAAGTAGTCCTTACTGAACTACTTTTTCTCATAACCCTCGTCTCCTAGTCTGGAATCCAGGTTTTGAGAATTGACTGGAATATAAAAGAAACATAATTTTTTCCGTCCTCTTCACCCTCACAGTGTCGGCAGCGTGATCATCACAGCGTATGGCGTCCAACTTATGTGGTGCTCCCGCCCCGGTACCAAAGTGCTACTGATCGTGGGTCTAGCTGTGCTGGCCGCCAGTGGGGTAGCGCGCACGTATCGGAGGAATGCGGATTGGCGGGACAGGGGCACGCTTTTGAGGTAAGATAACACAGCATCACGCGTAATGGTAAATGGGATAGGTGCAACTGTGACACTGCCGCCTCTCTTGTAAGAACCTGATTGTGGATCTAGCTGTGTTGGCCGCCAGTGTGGTTGCGCGCGCGCACGAAGGAACAGGGATGGGCGGGACATGGGCAAGCTTTTGATGTAAGTTAACATATATTCCGGGAGGTCACGAGGCTATTTCGTGAGTAACTTGAGCGTGTCAGATTAAGAAATGGGTGAAACCGATAGTCTGTTTAGTTACCCCACCAAATCTGAGCTTTTTACACAAGTGGGATTTACTTGAGCGCGTCAGATTAAGATGTGAGTAAATGACATGCTAATAAGCAGTGGTCGGAAAACCTTGAAGCGCAATGAAAGTAACAAATATATTTAGATAGTTCAGTTCACTGGGAAATGGCTTATTCCTTAAGATTTAAATTAGGAGAAATATGGAGCGCAGTATGATAGAAGATCAAACTGACGGACTGTGTCAGAAACACCACACTGCGCTCCATAACTCGTATCATGAACGTGGGTGAATAGACTGCCAACCTTAGATATGCTGGGCTAGATATATCTGTCGCATAGGTGGGCAAAGATTGCTACCGGTTGGGTACCACGAGACAGACGTCGGATGGCGAGGAGAACAAAAAGGAAGGCGCAGGAGGCGGTCCCAGGTTCTGGAGAGGACGTGACTAAAAGTGGGGAGAACCTTTGCCCAGTAGTAGGAAACACCACAGGCTACATTAAAATAAAATGGCAAGTTTCAATGAAACATTTAGGAAAGGTACGTGTTGTCTTTACATTGACGTTAGAAGATAGCCCACATTATTAATTGAAATTGCTCCAGCAGAAACTTATTCTTCGTAGTATTTTCTAATATATTTTATTGGAAGTAATTGGAGGTTGCCACTCCCCCCCCTGCAATTTAAAAAATAGAAAAATGTGCAACTGGGTAAAAAGACATTTTGGAGCTTTGACCCTTTCGCACACAAATATCTAAGTACGAGAACTCTTTATTAATATATAGTGCGAGTAGACTTGTGCTGTGTAATGAATTCTTAGTAGCTATATGACTGGAGTGCAAGAAAGAAAGTGTGGTTTATTTTTTTGTAACCAAACCATAGGTAAGTAAATTAAAAGTCAATATCGTGGAATAGTCCTGTCACTTAAAAGTATAAAATAAATGAATTTATACAAATTTTAAAACACGACTTCTGTATATAAAAGCGAACTAAAAAGTTAGAAATAATTTATAAACAGAGTAAGGAATTGTTTCACACTTATATATATTTATATACATGGACACTCTATATTTTTTATATAATATTTTGTTTATATACAAAAGTATAAAAGAGCTCCGTGGTGTGGGTTTTACGCTTGATTTTCACACAGGAGATGCAGGTTCGAATCCTGATCATATACCAATCTATCTATCTAACCAGCCTCCTGCACCCACTGTTGAGTAAAGGCCTCCTCTTCATTACGCTATTTATCACGTAAACGCGATGAACACGCGGTCCAAGGCCTACCTGATCCACTGAGGCCCGCAAGTTTTAGCGATGACATCTGACCATCGGGCGGATGGTCTGCCTCTCGGTCTACGCGCATCCCTTAGCTACTATTCCGTCACCACCTTAGTCCATTTACTGTCGTCGCTCCTAGCCAAGTGTCCCGCCCAGCTCCACTTCAATCTTGCGATTCGCATACCGACATCTACGGCCTTGGTGCGTCATCATATTTCGACGTTAGGTATGTTATCGCAAAGGGAGATACCTTTGTGCTACTCGGATTTTATGCATGGATTACTTTGTGAGCGCCCATATCTCAGATCCATATGTGAGTATAGGCAGGACACATTGGTTTTCAGGCATTGAGGGATTTTTGACTTCAGGACGTCTGCCAATTTACCAAAGGCGGCCAAACCCAGCTGTAAGCGCCTAGAGATCCTTCGCCTCCTTCTCTTGAGAATTTCGGCGAAAGGATAAACTATGTCCAAGGTCAAACTATGTATTCGTCCACTGTCTCTAGACGACAGTTATCAACGATTATGTTAGGTTGAGGACCCTCAAGATCGGTCATAATCTTGGTTTTGGACACGTTAATCCCCAGGCCGACCCCAAGTGAAGCTTTATGCTGTGAAGCTACCAAGGAGATAATAAAATTATCTTAATTTCAGTATCGGACGTTCAGTGTTTCGGATGACACGTTAAGTAGCCGGGACCTACCGGCTACTATCGCTACGTCATACTGGTCGTGAAACATAAAAAAATATCTGACATGCAATGTACAATTACCAATAAATTATCTTATCTATATGTTAGTCTAAATTTTGAAATAAATCCTTACAAGTTGCAGATACAACTTGATTCTAACTTTTCAGTTCGTTTTAATTACACGCAGTTCGTGTTTATTTTTATTTTTAATTACTTAGTTAAAAGGTTTGTTAATATTAATAGCTTATGACATCACTATATCTTGGAGTATTTTAGGTCCTTTGAGTACCACAGCTAAGACTAGTCGGCATGCCAGGCACTATTAACCTGTTATTATTGATTACCTGTAATTATTACTAATTCAGATCTAAAGGACCTCTCTTTACTCTGAGTGTAAATTCCAATAGGTACCATGTCAAAAGTTTTAATAAAACCGTATCTAACAATGGAAGAAAAGTAAAGTACCTTTAGAATAGAATCAGTGAAATAGACTCTAAATATACGAGCACTCAAGACGTTGGTTTTAGTTGTCTCGGACCTTCAAACTCGCTTAATAGACTAGTGGGGGTAGACGACAACCACTTTACAAATAGCCAAGACTAGACCAAACTGAATCCGAGATATTCTAGATTTCCACGATTCTAAAAGGGAATGTCTGACAGAATAAACTTGAAACTTAACCCGTTGTAGCTGCCTGTAAATAAAACTTTTTTAACAAATATGAGCGTCCGTGGTGCAGTCGTTACACGCACGCCTTCGACGCCATGGTTTCGATTCCCAGTGTTGACCATGTACCAATGAGATAGTAATGGCTCTCTCTTATAATCTTATCAGTACATTCAGCATCATATGGTAGCGCGCAAGTTATTCAAATATCACACATCTTATATAAAATGATGTCCACATCATTTTGACTGATTAAATTGATTAAGTTCTGCTGCTCACGCTGTTAGGGCATCAGAAATTCACGGATGTGGCTACAACTAGGCTAGTCTATTTTATTTACTTTCATAGTGGCATGTCCTATGGTATCTTGTTGTGGGGGAAAGCAGCGGATATTCAAACATTTTTTATATAACAGAAAAAAGCTATTCGAGCAATTTATTATTTAAAACGCACATAATTTATGCGATAATATTTAAAGAATTGTCAAACTAATTGTAGTTCGTCTATTTATTTTCGAAAAAAATATGTATTTACGCAAGAACCTCCCAACATTTTCCAAGCTATAATTATAATAATATAACCTAAGAAATAATCACAGACTAGGCTTAGACTCGCGAAGTAAGCAATTCTTTCAAGGTTCAGTGCTGCTCTCTACATCAAGATACCTCTGGCAATTACCATTTTAGCAATTCAGAAACCATCTAAAACAACTTTGTCTAAAAAAGGATTTATCAATGTTCAAGATCACATAAATGACAAGACTGTATGGGGTTAATCTAACTCAACACAGAATTTTGCATGTTATTTATTAGTAGTTTATGTGACTGCTACATAATGGAGGGCATTAATACTCGAGAGTGGGTTTATGAAACGAGCCGAAGGCTGTTCTGTAGTACAAACTTCACAGACAAAATAAGGGCGGCACGCAGGCGGGCGTCGGCGTTCGAAATTTAAATGTCATAATATGTAGAAAAATTACACATTATGGTCATAATGTGTAATTTTTCAGATAAGAAATCAGTTTTTACCAAGTAGGTTAACATTATGCTGTTCGTAACGTGCGGTTTTTGTACGCAGTAAAGAGGGTTTATGATACGTGTGTAGATAAAATAATGAATGTTGTAATATTTGAATCAGTTAAACACCACCAATTTTTAAAAGAGATTAAAAGAGGTAAGCCATGACATTTACTAAGAATAAATTTATAGCTACAGTAGTAAAGAAATTTTGACACTTTCGCAGTGCTGATATTTCTGATTGTATAGGATGTGTAAATATAGATTTACACATCCTATACAATCACAAGTAGCTTGCGCGGTCACATATATCTGATGCTGAATATGTATTGTACGGACGTATATTAGGTATGTAGAACATCGTCAGGAACTTCATATTGACTAGCCCTGTTAAACAAGATGGAATATTGATACATTGTCTTAATAACGGCATTACTGTACTTCTGCACCCCGTGCTTTTACAAGCTTCATGGCATGTTGTTGTTATTCTACTTCTTCTCCTCTTCTTACGGTTCCGTACCTGTCACTAAGCCTACGCTGTCCGTCCGTCCGTCTGTCCGTCAATCCGTCAGCGGGCTCAATCTCATGAACCGTAATGGGTAAAGAGTTGAATTTTACTTTTTATTCATAAAACAAGACTTAGTTTTAAGAATTAAAGGGGATCTCCATATAAGAGATGTTTTTTGCGTTTATTCTTGGACAATGGTATATATTCGGACTCGCACAAGAACGCTTTCGCCTTCTTGTGCGAGTCCGAATAGCACTTAGTTGTTTTTTCTAGGGCTCTGTATCCGAAGGGAGCCAAACAGGACTATATTACTAAGCCTCCGCTGTCCATCCTTCCGTCCGTCCGTCTGTCAGTAGGCTGTATCTCATGAACCGTGTAGACATATGACATATTCACAGATGATGTATTTCTTTTGCCGCTATAATAGAAAATACAAAAAAAAACAGAATAAAATAAATATTTAAGGGGGCTCCCATACAACAATTTTGGCATGGCAATTCTTTTGAGGTAAATTTTGCCAGTGTGAAGTATATTTGAAAGACCATAATTTGGTCATTCTAAGTCTTAAAAGGAATTTCAATCGCAATACATTTATTTTATTTGATGAAATTTTAAGAAACTATTTTAGATGTCTATTTTTTTATATAATTTTAAATAACACTCCTCGTGACGTGAAGCTTGCTCACAGGCTTGCAACGATAGTGCTCGTACTTGAGGCTGGTTTTTGCGGTTTAAAAATCAAGAAAACCACATTATCAATATTTGTTTACGTTCAGACTGACATCTGCGTTATCGACTGTTGATACTTGACAGTTTTACAGAACAGACAACTTAATGGCGAAGGGAATTTGAACAATCTTCGCCGTATAGGACAAATGAAGTATATTATGTTTTTTAAGGTTGATTCAGTAATCCTGTTATATTTTTTGATGGGAATAATGGAATTTAGTTAGGAACACAATTATCTCAAAATGGTTTTCTCAGTTTGGTACCATGGCCAATTGACAAATCACAAAAAACAATAACACGATTATTTTATACTAGCTATCTTTTGTATCGATCATGTTTAGTTGATTTGTCAAATTTACTTGCATTGCGATTGAAATGCCTAGATTTCAGAGATGCATAATATCGGGACAGGTTCTTTACCGATAACCTGTAAATTAACGTCTTTAGATTAATGTGTTGCTTGCTATCCCTCCCAGGGAGGACGTGAAGGCTGTGGGGTCCAAGTATTTCCTTCAAACGTTTAGCAAATGCCTTAACGTTGTTGTCGTTATAATTTACCTCATTGAGGTCAATGGCCTTAGAGCTGGAATAAATCTTTTTTCAAATCGTATTCGAATTCGGTGCAAGGAACAATGCAGCCCACAAAATATTTTAGGCTTGTCATAAATAAAACAGGTTGGAAAGATTCATGTGTGCAGAACGCAATATTCGCTTTAGGGCCGCTGCGTTTGGGCATATGGTTTATGTACGCTCGATCTTGTTTGCTGGTCCATATGTATTGCAAAAAGCACTTTTAACCGCTGGAGACCTGGTTAGGAGGCATCGCGATTTTAAACCTCAAGCCATGTTAATAAAATTGAAAACCTGTACAGCAAAATTTCGTCCCTAGGCACCCAGGGGTTATAAATCTTAGAATAATTGACATTTCTTATACTTACAGTTCTAAAACATGAATATCACAACTCCAAGTTAGGATTCCCGAGGAGAGGAGAGGATCTAGACTCGAATCGAGGAAAAATTATGTTACCTCATGTCGTTATGGCCGCACTCAGCATGCTCAGTTTGCTGCCGGCTGTAGGCCTCTTCTTTATGACACCAGTCTTCATGATCATCCCGTCGACTATAGACGATCTCGGCCTGGCCGATTTTTGTCCAGCCCCAAGCCGAGCTCGTCGGACAAGCCTGCAGCTGTATAGGCCGCGCCACGACCGCGCCCGCACGTAAATCACCGCAAATGTGTTTTGTTTGTTGCAGGGTGGATTTAGTGAGTTTACCGCACAACGCTAAACTACACTACAACTTCGGCAACTTCTTACGCGAGAGTGAGCAGCAAGATAGCGCCATCAAGCATTACAAAGAAGCCTTGAGGTAAGATACTTAGGTTTGGGTAGAAGTTGACGTTATGTGACGATATCTCCATGGCTGCAGCCATGGGCTAGCCCTCTGTCACGCAAAATGGAGTATTAAAGATATTTCAATATGAAACAGATTTTCTGTTGCAACTTACAAGTCAGCTGACCGCTAGGCCCAAAATACATAGAGCAGAAAATGTTATGTTGCTCTCATCGAATCGGTTTCATTGTAAAATCTAAGTATTCAGAGTGATGTCCCTAAAAACCGTCATAACAATTGACTACACTTTCCTGCTACATTCTGCGTTTAACGCATGAATGCATAACTTTGACGTCACGTTTAAGTTATAAGATAAGGTAGTTTGAATTAGCGCAGATGTCCCGAAGATGTGCGCAATGAGCGAGGACTCTGGCATAGAAGATTGGCAATACAGGCCGCATGCTAGCTTACGAGTGACGACTATAAAGTAGTTGATACCGAAATTGGTCGGACTTAATAAATCAATGTATAGTTTAATGTCATAATTCAACAAGCTACCCAGACTTCCATCATACACAAGCTCTATAAAGCGAATATTACCTAGTTGAGCAAGACAAAGTAAGAAACAATCTAGATAAATGAATTCGTGATTAAATAATAGTAATACTACAATATCGACCATCTAGTTTTAGAACCGGTTAGATTTCTCAGTGAAAGTTGAGAAAAGAAAAAGCTTCCGCGATCCGGAAATTACAGCTACTTCACCAAGCTTTTTGCTAGGTGTGATGTGAGCTAAAGAGCAAAGTTTTGAACGCAATGCTCTTTCATTAAAAAGATGTTATCATAACCACTTTTTCCATTAAATAAATGTAGCCCATTGAAGACCCCGCCGAGGGGCACATGCCCTTACCCGGATATGAGTAAGATTGAGCCATACTTTGCCATGCTGGCTCAGTGCGAGTTGATGGAGGGGTGTCGGGCCAACCCGACTGTCAAAAGATATCAAGCGCCCCTATTATTTATTTATTTATTTATGCATTTGACACACGTATCATAAACCCTCTTTACTGCGTTCAAAAACCGCACGTTACGATCAGCATTATGTTAAACTACTTGGTAAAAACTCGTTTCGTATCTGGAAAACTACACATAATGGTCATTATGTGTAGTTTTTCTACATATAATGACATTCAAATTTCGAACGCCGACGCCCGCCTGCGTGAAGTTGGTACTAAAGAACAAGCTAAACAATTGCAGAACCACAATGCCGGTCAAACATGCGGTTCCTGAACACATCAAAGAGAGCTTATGATATGTGTGTAGATAAACTAGTGTATGTAACTGTACATAATTAGGCATTAAAACTCTCGAGTGATATTATTATGAAACTCGCCTTCGGCTCGTTTCATAAACCTACTCTCGAGTTTTAATGCCCTCCATTATGCAGCAGTCACATAAACTACTATTATGCATTTGACACACCAACGACACAATAGACTATACATTATAATAACATCTAACTATATATCTCGGTCTCGCCTACGCGTTAATAACAGGTGTGCGACGGCATTCACAAAGAAATATATATGAGGAAGACGTGCAAATTAATAAGGTTAGGTACAACTAAATGTACTCATTAAGGTAATAAATTTAAGTATACATTAAATTTGTTTATAATTATTATTATTGATTGATAGCTGGGCTATTAGGGCCTCTGACACAGCTTTACGACTACCACCGAGTAGCGATCCGGGACCTACAGCTTAACGTACCAACCGAAACACGGAACGCGGATATAAAACCAATGGTTAACGGTTTAACAATTGATTAAAAAGTTACATCCCAATAAAAATATTTTCATCGTAAATTAACTAAATGTACACCAATTATTTACACCCTTTTTTATACTTAACTACATCTTACTTGCGACTTGCTTCACTCCGCTTCGGCTTCAGGTTATTTAATAAATATGTATTTATTTATTTTTGGAGGGAAAAAACAAATTACCCATGCCCAGGAGTCAGACCTCCCTGCTATGTCCGGGTCCCCACACATTGAGCTGACAACAGCTCGTGTAGTATACGGACTAAAAACAACCCTTTGTGTTGACAGTTATCGATATTCGATTTTACTGTGAGCCAAGGCGTAATAAAGTTGTGACCTTACAAACCTTACTTTTGTTAGGGGCGGCGAATAGCATTGCTATTGCTAGCCGCATAGCTCTGTCCCTGTCCCCCGTTCCATGAATCTTTTGTCGCGCGCGCGAAAAAATATTCTCTCTCGCATACTCTTTCGTTCTCCACTGCCGCATAAATTAAAAGATTATACTAGGCTATCCTGTAATTGGCATTAAGGGATTAAATATGGCCAGAAATGCATCTTTAGCTTCAATTATAGGCTAAACTAGACAACATATAAATGTAGAATAAATATATGTTATAAAAGATCTATTAGAGATAAGAATGGACTTTTAAAATTACCGGATATCAGTTATATTTAATACTTAAAAATATTTTTCGCAATGCATTATTATTCAACTAAATGAACAAGCGCTCGGAGACGAAATCAGTTTCCTATATGAAACTTACACGCAAAAATAGGTAAAAAAAGGGAACTTTTTTGGTTGTTTTATTTTATTTTTAATGTTATTATTACAGGAGTTTAGTAATATTTTCTATAATTTTCTTGGTCTCGGGGCTCGGGCTGCCCCGCGGGGCTCTGCGCGGGAGCATGCGTCAGTCTGCTTCGACGCGATGCGACGGGTATTTGTTTTCTTTGTCTAATTCTCAATGCCATTGGCCTTTGTTCAGCCCTTAATACAAAGTAATTCATTAACCCTGCGATGTTCTGTAAAAAATGAAATGAAATGACATGTGAAAGTGCCCTTGTGGCCTATTTACAGAATAAACGTTTTGACTTTTGAGTTTTGAGTTTGATGTATTAAGTACATATATGCTGTGGGATACAAATAAACTAATTCAAATAAAAATTAAGTATTCGGACAGCAAGTGAACTATGGCAACTAATACGGTTCTGAAAAACTACATGGGGACACTCAATTTGGTGAAAATTTTATATAGGAATCCAAGGGTCCCGGGTTCGAGTCCCGATGGGGGCAAATATTTGTTTGATTACAACGGATGTTTGAACCGTCATGGTTGGTTATCTATCTAAGTATAACATTTATCTTTACAAGTATGTGTATCGTTGTCTAGTACCCAAGATACAGGGAATCCCAGTTTGGGGCTAGATCAATGTGTGTAAATAGTGTCCAAGGTATTATTATTATTATTACTTAGGAGTCAAAACATAATTTGGTAAACAATATATTTACTGCCTAAAATTATTAACTTATATGGATGCAGATGCCACTGCCACTCCCTCTGGTAAAAGGCATGATTTTTTCTTGACTGTTATTCTACTGATGTGCGCTTAATATTATTTTCTTCAAAAAATACATGTAGCCAACTTGGCAAGACATCCTAGAAAAAAAAGAGTGCACCATTATATTTCTCATGGCGATAATAAGCTCGCATTCTAAATTATTTTGATAATGGGTGTTTTTTAACTATTTTGGTATTAAATGGGCATGGTATGTTTATCACTAGGCCACCGCCCAGCAATGCTGTGGTACAATTTATGAAGAAACTATTACTTCTATACATTTGACATAGTGATTTAAGTTCATGTTTATTTTCCACGAATATAATTGAAAACTTATTATCTAAATGAACCTAAAAAAATAAAACATAAAATTAATTGTATGCAGCAACTATTGTACTGTAGCGCCTGCGAGACTCCTTAAGGCAAAAACACCGGTACAATAAGGGCAGTTGTTTTTTTGAACGAGTTCTCAAGAGACTTTTCACTCGCCCTTACAACTGCTTAAAATACCTAGGATTTCCTGCCAAGGTGCACATGTCTATATTTCGAATTTCAGAGATGTAAAAATATTTTAAGCAGGTTCCCGAGGTAGTTTAGCTGTGCGGGAGGGGTGTGTTGTCGTGACGTTAATATGGCACGAGACTTCACTGTAGGAAGACGGAATAATATCACGACGAAAAAGCATGCGAATCGAGCTGTCAATGACTGTTATGTTCAATGTCATAAGGTTCATTTTATCCGAACTCAAACACTTTTTAATTCTGGTAATGATTCCTGCTTGAGCTACAGTGTCTACGGACTCGGCATGGCGTATACGTCTCTCCTTCCTCACTATTCCACTACCGAAGGTACCTTCTCAGCTAAGTGTAAACACTACGAAACAACGTTTCTCGGCTATATTATAATATGCTATCAACACAACATACCGAGAACTCCATTAGAACGCAACTTCGTTTCGAAGTTTGCCCACAAAACTTCAAAGTATGAGCCCGTGTTGCTAAGTGAGGCAATCCTGCTGCTGTTAACGTCTCGGCGACTGAGCGTGGCTTCGGGATTATGTTCTTAAATCACGTTGTAAGATGTTTGCTGGGGATTTCTGGATCTAGGCAAAAAATAAAAAATTATAAGCTTACAAAATTATGTGGTTTTTAAATATTTTGTAATGTTTGATAGAATTAGCGGCCAACATTATGTCTCTGGTGTTCACGTTTCCTATTCACATGAATGATCTCCTACTATTACGGTGCGGTCCAGCATGAATGTGTCGTAGCGTCAGGCCTTTTCCCATACGAGATGACAGAGGCGCTGTTAGATAACATTCACATATAGGTACATACAGGGTTTTTGACCATATGTTTCTTGGGGACAGTTGTTCATATCGATAATGTAATGTCAACCTGTATATAGCTTATTTTATTGCTTCCGACCCCACACTAGGATGTCCTGTGACGCGGGAACCAGAAACATTGACGTCACAAACATATAAACATCCAAGACCCGCAGACAGGTTTCCTCGTGATATTTTCTATCGTCATTGGATCGTCCAAATATTGTATCCAAGATAAAATACTAACCTCATTGTTCCGGTATCTCAAACTAGAGATGAAACGAATATTCTGCAACTACTCGGTATTCTGGCTATTCGGCCACTTTTTCTATTAACCGGTATTCGGTCTAATGTTGCAGAATATTTTTCTGAATAACGAATAGTAAATTATGAACAAAAATGTTAATATCGTGATAAATAAAATTGGACAAGCATCAATGAAGCACGACTGAAATAGTTACAGCGAATGTAACTAAAGTGACAAGAAATATCAAATTATCAGCATTTGGTGACATTTTAGTAACACAGACTATTAGAGCCACTATCCGAAAGAAAAATTAAGAAATAAATGTTCTACAAGATAAGCTCAACAATAAAATAATTACGGGGTTGCAACGAATGGCACTGGCACTCACGACGTTTTAACTTACCTACATTTTTATGTGCATATTCTCGCCGGCGCTTCGGCCAATAAAGTGGTCGAGTATTCGGTATTGGGTATTCGTCTAAATTACTATTCGTTTCATCTCTATCCGAAACCCCATTTCTTGCGATACAAGCGAGCGTGAAATCCTCGACCACGTAGCTCTTTTATCTATGCAAAAATAAATAGTTGAATGTGTTAGTAAGCGCGAAACTCGAAAACGACTGGATAAATTTGGATGACTATACACAGTCAGGTCATAAGTTCTGTCACACAATAAAAACTTTTGAATTTAGAACGCTGGCCACAAAAAAGTCTATCGAATTCGAATTGAGAATTTTTCATGAAAATAAAAATGTGTACTTTTTAGAACTTTCCTCATTTTTAAATATGGAGTGGACACTTAAAGAAGACCGTGTCGCAGTTATTGCGTTGCATCGTTGCGGTTACGCGCCAATTCAGATTTTCGACTTACTGAAAAATTTGAATATAACCAAAAGATGCGTTTATCGTACCATAAAACGATACAATGAACACTCTAGTGTAGATGACAGGACAAGAAGTGGTCGCCCTCGCTCTGTTAGGACTCCAGCAGTGATAAAAACTGTGAGGGCGCGAATTCAAAGAAATCCCATACGTAAGCAGAAACTGTTGGCCCTTCAGATGGGGTTAAGCAGGACCACGGTGAAAAGGGTGTTAAATGAAGACTTAGGGCTTAGGGCATATCGAAGAAAAACAGGACATCGTTTGGACGCTCGTTTAATGGACCTGAGACTGAAGAGATGCCGCGCTTTGTTGAAGCGGTACGCGGGAAAAAAGCATCGGGAAATTCTTTTTTCGGATGAAAAAATTTTCACCGTGGAAGAGAGCTACAACAAACAAAATGATAAGGTGTACGCACACAGCAGTGAAGAAGCGAGCAACCGTAATCCGCGTGTCCAACGAGGTCATTTTCCATCCTCGCTCAAGGTTTGGTTGGGAGTCTCTTATTGGGGCTTAACTGAGGTACATTTTTGTGAGAAAGGCGTAAAAACGAATGCAGTTGTGTATCAAAATACAGTCCTCAAGAACCTTGTGGAACCTGTTTCTCATACCATGTTTAATAACAGGCACTGGGTATTCCAACAAGATTCTGCGCCAGCTCATAGAGCGAAAAGCACACAAGACTGGCTGGCGGCGCATGAAATCGACTTCATCCGGCACGAAGACTGGCCCTCCTCCAGTCCAGATTTGAGTCCGTTAGATTACAAGATATGGAAACACTTGGAGGAAAAGGCCTACTCATAGCCTCATCCTGATTTAGAGTCACTCAAGGCATCCTTGATTAAGGCAGCCGCCGATATTGACATGGACCTCGTTCGTGCTGCGATAGACGACTGGCCGCGCAGAATAAAGGCCTGTATTCAAAATCGCGGGGGTCATTTTGAATAAATTTTATTACCATAAGAATCTATGTTTTATTAAGTTCATTTTGCTATAAATGTTATACATAAATAATAAACATGTCTAAATTATTTCATATTGCACATGTGACAGAACTTATGACCTGACTATGTATAAACAGATTTTCTGTTGCTCATTAAAAGTCAGCTGACCGCTAGGCCCAAAATACAAAGAGCAGTAAGATTTAAATTGCTCTCATCGAATCGGTTTAATTGTAAAAGCTACGTCATATTTAAAGTATTCAGAGTGATGTCCCTAACAACCGTCATAACAATTGACTTCACTTTCCTGTTACATCCTGTGTTACGCCCAAAATCATAACTTCGACGTCACTTTTAACCTCTCAAATACCGAGGGTAGTTGGGCCGCGATTTTGAACCTTATGCCATTGGAAAAGTGGCATTATCTAACGCCGGTGGTATTCAAGAGGTTAAGGTATAAGGTAGTTTGAATTAGCGCAGGTGGTCCGAAGATGTGCGCAATGTGCGAGGACTCTGACATAGAATATTGGCAATATAGGCCGCCTGCTAGCTTACGAGTGACGACTACAAAGTAGTTGATACCGAAATTGGTCAGACTTAATAAATAAATGTATAGGTTGATGTTATAATTCAACAAGCTACCCAGACTTCCATCATACATAAGCTCCAACATAAAGCGAGTATTACCTAGTTGAGCAAGACAAAGTGAGAAACAATCTAGATATATGAATTCGTGATTAAATAATAATACCACCATAATACCACAATATCGACCATCGAGTTTTAGCACCGATTAGTTTTCTCAGTGAAACTTGAGAAAAGAAAAAGCTTCCGCGATCCGGAACAGCAAACTATATATAAACTATTCTTTAGAAGGTTCTTAAGAGAAAAAAAAACTCAAAAGCAATTTGAAAATCTTTGGTGTTCACGTTTCTGTCTGAAGATGACGTTGGTAGTCCAACAGCTTTTGACAGAACTTCGTCTGTTTGGTCATCAAGTTTATTTATTCAAATATTTTGTCCACAGACTATGGCCGACGTACGCGAGCGCTCACAACAACATCGGCACTCTAGTTCCCGGTGTCGAGAACGCCGAGTACCACTTCCTACAGGCGATCAAGTGCAGCCGACATCACGTCAATGCGCACTATAACCTGGGCAAACTGTATAGGTGAGTGGGATTATTCACGGCATAACAGAAAGGCGTTGTCATATGTAAAGGGGTTGTTAGGACATGATTCTGAGCAACTTTCACGATGAAACGGATCCGGTCAGAGCAACTCTATTTTTGAGATTACGTACATTTGGTCGATTCGTATGAAGGAGTGAAATTTTTTATTACATTGCAATCGGTTTTATCGTGAAAGTTGTTCACGACTGAAAACCCTCAAAAATTTGTAAGACCCTTCCTGTTACATCCTATATTATACTTGTTCTACTTTAGCACAACAGCAGCTACAATGGATGGCGAGTGGTTGCCCATGATATAGAAAATTCGAAGTCATTGGAGGAGGCCTTCACCCGTAGAGGGCTACTAAATTAAATATCTAAATGTTAATTTTATAACGTATTTTAATTGCTATTTAATTTTTTAATTTCACTTTCATTTAATATGAATGTAATTAAATCTTTTATCTATGCAATTTAGAAATCGTTAGTCTTTTTAATTTTATTTTGTTATCCTTTAGCAGATTAACTTCATCTTCATAATCCTTCACTACTGGAGGGATGGCAAATAACTTCGAATATTGCTGAAGGTTTTTCGACGGGCCGATCTGAAACTCTGATCTTTGAAACCTGCTGTACCATTTTATACCAAACTGCAGTTTATTTTTGTCAGCAAAAGTGCCACGTGTTTTTCTTCTACTAAAGCTTCGTTTTCCTTTTCTAAAGTTACATTCCTTTTTTTTGTCTGTCCTTTTCAATCCTGTGCCGCTCCCGATGCGGAATTTCAAATCACTTGTCTGCAAAACGCAATTATCGCAAAATCTCCGCACGATTTTCGCGTGACTCGCGTATATCGTATATGTTGAGTCTGTAACAGTAATCCCTCCCCACCAGAAAAACTGGACGCACCAATCAAGCAACCAGAATGTTCGAAAAGTGCGTCTCACTGCAGCCTCGCTTTGTGCAGGCGCACTCGGAGCTGTTAAGTCTCAAGCCTGAACGAGAGAAGGAGGGGATACTAAAGCGGCTGCTGCTGTTGGAGCCGAACAACTGGGAGCATCGCGTGCTGTATGCCGACTGGCTGAGGGGCAGAGGTGGGTTTGACCATGACGATGACGATGACGATGGCGATGGCGATGACGATGACGATGACGATGACGATGACGATGACGATGACGATGACGATGACGATGACGATGACGATGACGATGACGATGAAGATGACGATGACGATGACGATGACGATGACGATGACGATGACGATGACGATGACGATGACGATGACGATGACGATGACGATGACGATGAAGATGACGATGACGATGACGATGACGTTGACGTTGACGTTGAGGTTAACGTTGACGGTGACGTTGACGTTGACGTTGACGTTGACATTGACGTTGACGTTGACGTTGATGTTGACGTTGACGTTGACGTTGACGTTGACGTTGACGTTGACGTTGACGTTGACGTTGACGTTGACGTTGACGTTGACGTTGACGTTGACGTTGACGTTGACGTTGACGTTGACGTTGACGTTGACGTTGACGTTGACGTTGACTTTGACGTTGACGTTGACGTTGACGTTGACGTTGACGAAGACGATGATGATGACGTGGATGTTTTCACAAGGAAGTTAAAGGTATTGTGTCAAGAATTTATTAAAAGACCACGCTACACAAAACCATTAAAAGCAAGGAAATAGGTATGGGCGTTACAATGATTTTTTACTATGACGAGATTTGCTCCACTTATTTTCAGGAATAACTTTTTTTTAATATATCTTTATATATATAAAACCGGTTTATACATACATATATATATATATATATAATTCAGTGCGCATACAATATTTAGCATGGCCCTTTCCTGAATATGTGGACAGCTGCAGCAGTAGGCTAGCCCCCTGTTATGCTGAATACACTATTAGATTGCTTGCTAACAAGCGATCAAATATGCTTCTGCCACCCCGTTAACTCTTTCGCGGACGTCAATAGAAGGGCGGGAATCACGTTTTGGACAATATAATTTTGTATGGGAGAAATAGAAATACTAGACAAGTCGTGTGCATTTGCAGGTATTTAATTCATTGCGATGCGACGTAGAATGCTGTAGAAGTGGAACGGTACAGCGGTGAACCGAAGGAGCAAGCGAGACAGAACTATCTTCTGTTTCGCTCACTCCTTGCTATTGGAAATACCCACATTGACACAGAGTAGAGCTACCTATAACTGCGATGGAAAGAAGTTTCGTCCAAAACAGTCGATCAAAAAACGTATTCGATGACCCGAATGGCCGAGTCGGCAGTGATTCTGCCTACGAAGCCAAGGGTTCACGGGTTCGAGTCCCGGTGGCAGGGCAGGGCCGCAGTGGCAGGGCCTTGGCCGCAACGCCACGGAGGTCGTAATTTGAATCCCTTTTTTAATGTTAGGTCATGTGAAACTTAAATTTCTAGGGCCAAATGTGAACTGAGGTCGTTCAGAGTTGGGACAATTTAAAATATTTGAACTTTTGACATTCTCACTTAACGAGGCTATTTTGTACTTTATTCAATTAGGCTTAAAGTTTCCAGTCTGAAATCTGAAATCCCCAGACAGGGCTACAAATACGAATGCGAAGTCAAAGCAGTAATCCAATATCGTGAAGTTTGTCCACCAATAAGATAAATCGAGATTTATTTTGATCTTCTTTGAGGTTGTTGGTTTTAAAAATAAATGTAACCATATTAGTTTGTAGCTTCGGCGAATGGGCTAGCCTGTCACTGAAAATATAATATTGAAATACATTACAACGTGAGCCTCTCAGATTCCGTAGGGGAAAAAGTGTGACGCTGTGTTTGTTTGTTCAGGTTTCACCGGACCAGCCTCCCGGTACTACCTCGAGGCTCTCCGCCTCAGCTTCAGAAATAAAGACCTGTCCCGCCCGGTACGGGGCGATCTGGTCGCACTCCGGTCTACAGCACTGATGTATCGCACCAACGGACAGAGGTCGCGGACTTTGCAACTTTTAACAAGGCAAGTTTATTTTAATTTATCTTTGTGAAGTTTTGTTAAAGCTTCTATCCTGCAAATGATTTGTAGTAAGTAGGTTATTTACTTGGTAAAGTTTGCTGCTACGTCGGAGAAGTGACACCGTTTTACAGTCTTGGGTCCTTAATTTAAACCGTCTGTTAACCAATAGGCCTTCACAAGCCCCACACACAGTAATGGAGAACAAAAAATAACCGAATGTACTATACTGAGGTTCGTGGTCTAGTGGGTTTCACGCTTGCTTCTCACGCAGGAGATGCTGGTTCGATCCCCGGCTCTGACCATGTACCAATGAGATAAATAATTTATCTTAAGTACATTATCGGACGTTCCGTGTTTCACAAATGTTTGAAGAATGTATTGATTCATTTGATTATGCGATACACTCACTAACAGGCTAATACTGACGCCCGTTACGCACCATGTTATCTTTTTCATACTGTACTTATTGACATCTCCATACGTTTTTGGCCGAGGGGTCGACAGATTTGTGTGCATGTCTCAAAATAAAACTAAATAAGAAATGTTATAATGGCCACATCTAGGGGCTCAGGTATTTAGCCGGATACGAGTAAGATTAAGCCATATTCCGCCACGCTGGCTTGGTGCGGATTGATGGAGGGGTTTCACGACCACTACCTCCACGTAGCGATAGTAGCCGGGACCTACAGCTTAACGTGTCATCCGAAACACTGAACGATGAATGGATGTCTTGATTTTCATTTATTTTCAACCGACTTCCGAAAAAGGCGGAAGTTCCCAATTCGAATAATTGTGGATAGGTATTGATGATTCTTGTTTTGATTGGTAGGTCATACTTCATAGGTGGTCCCATATAAATTTTATCAAAATTATAAACATATAACATATAAACATTTACAAAGAGGCACATACATTATATTACAATAAAATACATTTCTTCTGGCCCCACACTAAGATATCCTGTGTCGTGGGAACCAGAAACAGCGACGTCATACACATATAAACATCCAAGACCTGATGATTGTTTATTTTTTCTTTTTCTTTGCCCCCAGCCGGGGATCGAACTCGGAACCACTCGCATGGTAGGCAGAGCCACCACCGCTGCTCCACAGAGGTCGTCTATTATCGTAATTGAATTAGCGCTTTTTGAAAAAATCCACAGAAAAAAAATATATATGTACACAGATGAAACTTTGGTTTGTGGTTGCTTGCAGCAAAAGGGCTTTTCATTTACATAGACTTCATGGACTTACAGACTTCGGGGGGGAAGAAATAGGGCTTGAACTGACTTTTTTTAACCTGCTGAATTATCATTAGTGGCTAACATAAGCATAACTGTGCCTCCACCACTTCGCATAGGAACGAATTTGACGCGATAATTGTTCTTACCCTAGATGGCATACATGGCGTCGAGGCTGGCCAAGTGCGGCCGCTGCGCACATGTACCTGCGCGAGTGGCAGTTACGCATGGAGTTACGAGACCGCGCGCAGCTCTACTCTAAGGCTAGTTCGAATCCTAGTGTGAGTATCGTACACCCACAACGCCTGCTAGTACTTCATATGCGAGATAATCACCATCATCATTACACCTCAGGTCTTGATCGACGATTTAAGTTATGATTCCATTGCAACTGCAGACAACGTGTGCGCGTGAGTGTCTGAGCGAGACAGCAAGCGTGGTTACCTAGAGATTGAGCGAGACAACAGCGGGTATACCTGGCGCCACGAGTTATGAGCGTTGGCCTTGAATGCGCAGTAGTCGTTTTTCAATACCTGTACATATGCCCAGTAACTGCCGCCTACGTCGCCCAGCGCTCTTAATTCGTGGCGCGAGGTATACAGGTTTGTAATCCCCTGACCCAGAGAGGCGCATCAGGTAAGGGGAGGTGATGTGCGGGGCGTGAGGGGGGCTGCGCATGGGCTGCGGCCGGCTACGCGCCTTTCGTGAGCTTAGATTGGCTCGTCAGTCGAACCATAGATAACAATTACTTTAAAAAGAGTCGAACTGTGTCTCTCGCGTCGATACGACGTTCCACAAGCATCCCAAGTACAGAAAACACTTGATTAGAACTAACATTATTAACTTATTGTTATACATTTATTGCCTGCATAGAACAAACCTTCCTCACGCTGACATATCGTCAAGCATTCTAGCCTCATAATCATGATTATTTGTAGGGATAACAAATCCGTGCGCGATAGTATCTATGCGCAGCTACCCCCTCCAGGCAGTATTCAGAGGACTAGAAAATTGGCGACAGCTGTATACGTCGCGCCACACGTTATGAGTTGTGGCCTTGAATGCGCAGTAGTCACTTTTCGATACCTGTACATATGCGCAGTAATTCCCGCCAACGTCGCCCAGCGCTCTTAATTCGTGGCGCGAGGTATACCTACACGCTCGCTGCGCGGCTTGCACCTCTTGGTTAAGCAGTGTCCGTGTGAGAGAAGCAACGCTGAAAAAACAGGATTGTTAGGAGACGATCTGGATCTGTTATGTGGACTTAACTCGCCATAACTAGCAGGGCATGCGTAGACTTAACTCGCCATAACTAGCAGGGCATGCGTAGACTTAACTCGCCATAACTAGCAGGGCATGCGTAGACTTAACTCGCCATAACTAGCAGGGCATGCGTAGATGGCGTGGTGAAAAAATCTGCGGGTGAATGCAATTGATGTGCAATTCAAGTTTAAACCAGTTCACAATTCAACTGTTTGACATCGATAGATTATAAACTAACGAAAATGAATACGTTTTGTAAACAATATCGTACAGTTCACAACTTAACGGTTTGCCATGGATGGATTATAATCTATCGATAATTAAAGCTTATGTTTAAACGATCACCAAAAACACCTCTATTTTACTACCAATAAATTTGAAACGACCGCCATAATTAGTAAACGACCACCAAATTGTGTTTGGATAAATGATCACCAAACTTCTTTTTATGTTTTGTGTACTTAAGTTTATGTTTTAAGTATTTTTCTTGTTCTTAGACGTTCAACCTAACACGAAAAATAAAGGGGGCTTCGCTTCGCTCACCCCCTTTAGCCTTCACCTCAGCTACCGCAGTATTTTGCCCTGATATTTTTTGGAACTTTTGGTGATAATTTCCCCGTTTTGGGTAGCATTTACTCATTTTGGGTAGGAAAAAAATATTTTGATGATCATTATTTGTTGCCGATAATTAATACCTTAAATGGTAAGAAGTACGGTTCACAATGTAGGGACAGCTTACGATCTCGCTAGATTATACGTTGTCATAACAATAGAGTTATCAACTTCCATAGCGGTTAACTGAGTATAGGTTTCTACGGTAACGCAACGGTGCTGAAGGGGCTACACTACATTTTAACCGCCAAAGTTAACTTGGCACCTCGCTCTGATCATGTTATAGCATTTGTCTCTGTCCTACTGACGCGTCGAGGGCAAGAGCGAGCGAGAGAGGAACGGGAAATCGCATTCCTCGCGGGTGCCGACCGGGTGAGTCTCTCGTCATACAGACCTTCCGCACCGCTCTTTTACAGTAGGAACCTTTCAGTCAAATAGGTACTATCTGATATTGTGAAAAATAATATGAAATCTTGTCACTGTGGGATGTAACTGCTTTGTTTTTTGTAAAATTGGTAAAACTGATATTTTGTTACAGAAGTCAACGAGATGCTTCGACCATACACAGCTTTCGGTCGAAGCGAGCGATTTGAAAGAAGATTCCGATAGCAATGTCGGAGAAAGAAAATATCCTCTAGTGAACTCTAAAAGTGTAAATGAAGACAAAAATAGAGAAAACCTAAAGACAGAAAGTGATGATAAAAGTTGCAGTTGCGATTCGTGCGAAACCAATAAACCGACTGTTTCCATATCGACTCAAATAAAAACTACACATAACAAATCGGAGACAGGACACAAAAAGAAGTGTACGTTACATGGTAAGAATAAAAGTGCAGTGAAAAACAATAAAGTGATACCAAATATAGCTGCTCCGTTATCTGAACACTTTATGTTAAAGACGTTTTAGTTGGGAGTAATTCTGGCTGAATTCCCTTAAAATTATATCGACTAGCGAGTGACCATTAATTTTAGGAGATAATTGTTCGTGACGGTGCTTATATATTTTTTGGAAATCCTGCTCACGGAATGATACCAAGGTTTTATGATGACTGATCAAACTGATTGACGGACAGTAAAACACTGTTAAAAAGTGGTTCTGTACAGTAGAATAGTACATTTCTCACGAGTTCGCAAAGGCATATATTTACGAACCGAGAAGTTTACGGCACGAGCCGCAGGCGGGGGGGTCGTGGCGAGGTCCGTAAAAGCCTTTTCGAACGAGTTAGAACCTGAGAACCCAAAATCAAGCGGCGAAGATGCTATTTTTAGCTCAGAAGTTTGAAAAATAAATTATCAGTGCCCGGATTTTATTGTAGTCAAAGGTTTAATGCAGCCATAAATGAACGAAACGAAACATACAAGAAAATTAAACATGTGTTTGAGAGAACCGTGTCACATGATTTGAGGGTTTACAACATTAGCCGATAATATCATGACAATATTGCGAAATTAAATACCTAAAATAATGTTGTCAAACTTAATTTAAGCATCGAGGTCACACTTTGAATCCACTACCAATAAAAATTGTTTACTTTCAAAATGTGACTTCTTAGATAGAAATAACAAAAAAAAACAATTGTATAAACGATTTGTAGGAAAAGAAAATTATATTTTTGTCAAGTAAAGCTTTGTGAGAGGTTCACAAACCACAAAAGTGTTTGCCATAGGGTTTAAGTAGATACCTAGTCTTGTACTGTAGGCATAAGTGTGCCATAGCTAGATTTAACTCTGATGAAGCATTGCTTGGCCTTATTGAAAATTGTACGTATTAGACATCTTTATCATCGGTGAGATAAACTTATGAGATGAAATAAAGCGACTTGCTACCAAGCTTTGAATTAAGGCGTGTATATTGTGTATTAGCACCTCGATTCGTGGTGGTCGAAATTGTGCAAACATATTAAAATAAAGATCATAATAGCACAAACAGCAAAATGGCCAACGTCAGTCGCTGGGGCAGAACATTACGAAAATTCTTTGTTTTTTATTAATGTAACATAATACAACATAGCGTTATGCCTTTTCCCATACGGTGTGACAGAGGCACAGTTGTTCCCAATTTTAGACAATTATTCAATATTCCATTTTGCGTGACAGGGAGCTTGCCCACCGCCGCAGCTATGAAGATATGAAGCTTTTCTCGCGATGTTTTCCATCGCTGTGAGAACGTCGGATTAATGTACTAAAGATAAATTTTATATCTTATCGGTACATGATCAGCACCGGGATTTGAACCTGCAACTCCTACATAAGAAGCAAGCGGGAGACCCACTAGACCACAGAGGTGATTTTTATTTATTTTCAAAAATAATTTCAAACACTGCGTTGTACGTAATTTCTCATATTTTGAACCATTACATAAAGGTGCCAAGAAATAACACGTTTCAGATGAAAAACATCTTATATTTAGTTGTTTATTCCATATATTTTCATTGCCATTAGGTATGTTCTCAAACACCATGATTGATGGAAAAGGAATGTTTTGGAATTTTATCTCCTGAGATTTGAGGCATAACACTTCAAAAATGGGCTTTTGACAATAACCATCGTATTGATGACGATAGTTCAGCAATAGTATCGAAAAGGGAAATATTAAACTGCACACCCAAAACACTGATTTGCACAGCGAGATGAGCGTAGCTTAGGTAAAGGGTAAAGGCAGTGAGCGAAGCGAAGCCTCCTTTATCCTTCCTCTTAGGTTGAACATGCAATAACAATAAAAAATACTTAAAACATAAATTTGAGTACACATAATAGTAGTTTATGTGACTGCTGCATAATGCCTAATTATGTACAGTTACATACACTAGATTATCTACACACATATCATAAGCTCTCTTTGATGTGTTCAGGAACCGCATGTTTGACCGACATTGTGGTTCTGCAATTGTTTAGCTTGTTCTTTAGTACCAACTTCACGCAGACGGGCGTCGGCGTTCGAAATTTGAATGTCAGTACCAACTTCACAGACAAACTAGGGACGGCACGCGGCTGGGCGTCGGCTTTCGAAATTTGATTGTCATTATATGTAGAAAAACTACACATAATGACCATTAAGTGTAGTTTTCCAGATAGGAAATGAGTTTTTACCAAGTAGTTTAACATAATGCTGATCGTAACGTGCGGTTTTTGAACGCAGTAAAGAGGGTTTATGATACGTGTGTAGATAAAATATTTAAAACATAAAACGTGTTTTTGCTGATCCTTTTTTGCTGTGCAAATCAGTATTTTTGATGTGCGATAAAATACTAGCCTTTCGAAAATTATAAATCGGAATATGTCTGAACAATATGCGTGTTACAATTTAGTAGTACAGGCTGAAATGTAAATTTAAGGGATAAACAAAAAATCTCTCTTAAGTCCCGAATATTTCTCTTATCTGCTTTGACACCCTCCTTGTTTTTCGGAGAAGTTTTCTTTGATATTAAAAACCAGGTCAAACGGAAATCTTAATTGTATTGTATAAGTTCTAAATATTTTTGATCGAACGGTAAACACCTGTAAATAAACTAATTTTAAGCCTAGAACTAACGGCACATGACTATGCTTTCAATGTACTGCAATGTTAGAAATAAACCATCAATTATTATTTTGTGCAGTTTGATTTATTTAAACAAACTTACCTAGTGAATCGCACAACTTCAGTAATCCAAAAAACAATTAACTTAGAATTATTCAGCCCAGATAATTTAAGTTCACCTTTGGCTAAACAAATATGTTTACTTTTAACCCTTTATGTGGCAGAGACCGTCTATTGGTTGAACCTTATTCTTTAGCAAAAAAGTCCAAACAAAATGACAAATTCTGCATGCCTCTGCCACTTAAGTGGTTAAGTTTAGTTCCCGGGACATACTCCAGTTTCAGTAATCTTCTTTCTACGAGTCGAGTCCTAGAAGAGTTGCAGGTGGATGATTCGAAGACTTCACAAAGATATTTTCTCTTGATAGGTAAGGTATTCCTTTATGTATTTGTAAGTTGATCATAGATATCAGTTTATTTAGTGGCACAATATCCGTCTTCTTAGGAGTCTTCTTCTCCTTTATCCTTTAGGAATCTGGCCTTATAGGAATACGTCGTATAATATGTAAACGGTTTTTAAATAATAATAATAATACCTCGGACACTATTTACACACATTGATCTAGCCCCAAACTAGGATTCCCTGTGTCTTGGGTACTAGACAATGATACACACAGAACGATAAATAGATAAATATTATACAAAGATAAACAACCATGACTAGGGTACAAACATCCGTTCTCATCAAACAAATATTTGCCCCCACCGGCACTCGAACCCGGGACCCTTGGATTCGTAGGCAGTGTCACTGCCGACCCGGCCATTCGGGTCGACAAACAAACAAATTAAACATTCATTTTAATTAATATTACAAACTAAAGCCATTTAGAAACACAAAGGATCCAACGCTTTTCATCCCGCCTACTCAATATAAAGCAGTAAACAAACATGAAGAATACCTTGAACATCGTTGAAGAATTTCTTCGAATCCTGAAAAACTTTTCTTCTACGTCTTTTGAAAGAGGGTACATAATATCGTATTGTAATCTACTTTTCCGCATCACATCTGGTGGTGTATGACGAGGTCGTAGAACTCCACCTAGAAATGTAAATCTCATTTTCTTGGTAACATAGCATAGCTTTTATGATGTGACTGTTACTAGCTATGGCAGAATAAAACAATACTCAACCCTGGCTAGTGTTTTACCGGATTATATCATGTTGTATGGATGAGATTTCTCTGCATATTTGTAACAATAAAATAGACTGTTCCTCTGCCATTGCGTATTGGGAAAGTCGTGACGCATTCAGTGAATTCCCTATACACAAACGATGACATAAAAATCTACCAGGTCGGTACTATAAAAATATTATTTCTTTTTCGCTCGACACTTCTCGGCTTTTATCGGCACAAATGGGAAGAAAATATATAAATATGCAGATATTTATCACAATATAGTTACCTTGTAGTAGAAAATAAACCGTTTAAGTGCGAGTAATACGTAGGACCCGCACACAAAGGGTTCCATATCATTGTACACGGAAAAACGTAAAACGACAGTATTTTGTACGTGTGTATCTTTTTAATTATTAATAATAAAATATTAAATATTCGGTAGGACTACATTCAAGACCGTACATTGAAACATTGTGACGAAAGAGCTTTGTGTTTGTAGTATGTAAGTATTGAAGTATATACTCAGGTTAACGTAACTCTTTGCTCATTGAAACTGGAAGTGGATAGAAATTGAGGATTTTATTTATAGTAATAAAATTAAATATGATAATAACCCTAATATTATTTATTATAATTCGTATGAGCAGAAATTCATAATATAATGAAAAACAACTAAGCATAAAACTCAATACCCGCCATTTAAAATCTTTTCCGATTATATCACGAGATTCCAGTTCAGTTCACCAATTAACAAATAAAACAAAATGGCTAAGAAAATGGCCCCACAAATAATCTCTTGTTTGGGTACTACTTTTAGTTTTGCCGGTCGACTATGTTAGTCATATTTTCACGTAATGTTAAGATAAGTTGACGACCGTCACAGATAAGGTATATTTATATTTATCACGAACTTTGTCTTATGCACGTCATTAATAACATGTACCAACCTAGTATATAAGCTAGGATTTCCTATTATAAATTAGTCTAGTATTTGCGCGCATCTCAAGCCTTTTACTTTACTCCCGAAGATGTCGCTCTCCTTATAATTGCCTCTGGCAAATTAGTTATTAAAAAACCCGTCTGTTTTTTATTTTTTAATATTTTTCAGCTCTACATATTTCGGTTGATCCGGTAGAGCCCGGTGACAGACGGACGGACGGACGGACAGCGCAGGCTTAGTAGTAGGGTCCCGTTTGGCACCCTTCGGGTACGGAACCCTGCAAAGTAATGTACCGAAGTCACATTTTGTAGAGTAAACATATAAATTACATAGATTCACATATCACATATCAGATAGAGTCACTCGCAATGTCACTTATCAATTGCCCCTCACTTGTTGCCTTCGTGGTAATTTATTAATAATTTCTTATATAAAAAATTCAACGCCATATATAAATAAACAACTCTTTTGATTTTACAATGACAAATGCCTTAATGCCCATAGACGAATGAAACTCTTTGTTGCTTTACTTACTTACTCTGACTCAAAACCCGACAAATATTGTCTTATAAACCATAGTTTAAATCTGTTACCATTTGTCTTGTTCATGTGTTGTGAGTAATGTCTAAGAGTTTATTAGGTCTACATTAAAAATATTTTCATCGACTAAAACCGAGAAGTGACGAGCGGAAAAGAAAAAAATAATCGTGCTAAACATACATATAGAAGAGAATAGTAGATTTTACAACAAGTGCACAAAACGAACCATTTTTATCCGAGACTTTTAGCAGGCTGATAGTAATGTCGAGGATAAAAATGGTTTTGTGGACGAGTTATAAACTCTGCTTTTCACTTCGATTGCGAGAAAATAAAACAGTAACATAACGTATTAACATTTCTTTAATTAAATTAATTCTTTCCCGCTACTTTACTTTTCTTAATTTTCCTGCATAATTTTCGGGCAAAGAAAAAAAATATACAGCCTATTCTTAAATTATTTTGGAATAATGTTTTTTTTTTGTGGTAAACACGTTTTGATATTTAGTTTCTTTTTCGTATTATCTTATTATAAATCAAAAATGCAAATAGGGATGGAAATATTATAAATTAGCAAGTTTTATCCATGTACAATTAATTGTTTTTGGCTGTATGGGCTAAATGGTCACTGCCTTAGTGTAGACACATTTAAAAAGCTACTTTTATGCACAAGAGCATAAAATTCAACTTTATGTCGCCTAGATCCTGCATAAAGTAGTACTTTTTCGAGCATGAGAAGTGAAAAAGTAATATCGAACGGTTTTCACTAAGCTGTTCTGCACATTGACAGTGCCAATAATAAAAGTTGTGGTCTGAGGGATTAAACATTGTGTTTTAATCTTTAAATCCCCTGTGCTGGTAGTTGTTTGTTTCTGTTTTAGATGAGGAGGCTCCTCCTCCTCCCTATAAAAGTAGGTAACAACGTTATTAATATTATATGGACGTAAAATGGTTTAAATAATTACTGGCTAAAGGTGGGCAAAGCAGTGCCTAAGCCGCCCATTAAGGTGATACAAAAAAAATGGGGTTTTTCGAAACCATTTACTCCACCATGAAGTCATCTACAGATTCAATTTTTGACTTAATGTTTATTGAGTATTTGATTAAGATTCTCACTAAAGGAAAACACGATTGGAAGAATTTTTCTCGATAGAATTTTATAACGAAAAATACCTTAAAATTGTTTAATTTTTTCCTGTAATTCCGAAATCCTAACTAATTTCATTGTGGAACTTAGTTCAAAATGTAGATATTATGTATTTGTAAACTCTCCTTAAAAAACTTTTAAACAAAATAGCGTAGTTTATTGTTAAACATTTCTGTGGTCCCGTCCCTCTCACACTGCGGGTCTTTCCGCCTGGAGTAACGGGGACCTTTGCACGGACGACATACGCTCTGGGGTTTTTAAAGTGGAAATATATTGCTTACTACGTATCAAGCGGTGGAATAACGTTTGGAGGACGTTAGACAGTACCAATGTAGAGGATATTCCTGAATGCTAGCATACTTCGCGCAAAGTTTCTTTGGAACTGAGCGAGCTTTCACCTATCTCTCTCTCACCTATACCTTACTGCGAAAGAGAGGTCCCAGCCCGCTCAGAGTCAATTGAAACTAGGTCACCTCGACAAAGCATATTTCTTAGATTTAGATGATGAGGCAATATACCTTACAGTCTTACCTATAAAAAATAACTGATTTATGTTTGTAGACCTGTTTTAGCAAAATCCTCTTTAAACCATAATAGGCTTTTTATGTTTTTGTGATTTATAAAAGTACAGCGAGTCAGTTTTAACTAAAACACTGTTGTAAGTTTGTTAATTCTTTTAGGGTCTGTGGATGTCGGCTTGTACCCACTAACGTATAAAGAATGTTCAACGGTCAAGTCACACAACATTGACTATAATAATAAAGAAATCGCAGTAAGGAACCTTAGACTTGGCACCACTTTGTCTAGATTTCATTACTTTTTAGAGATAAACAAGCAGCTCCATCGAGACTTGGCTAGTTTTTTACATAATGTTTTTGGTGGGATATTATTGACCTACCCCATCACATTGGGTATCGATGTTTATAACTCGTAGAGTAGCTGATTACTTTACTCGTATTTGTTTCAACCACACATTAAGCTTCTTTTTTACAAAATTTACTTTACATTTTTTATATATAATTTACTTTTTTACAAAAGTTGGGAAGATTTTTTAAACTTCCCATTGACCTTGAAAAGGTGATAATGTTTATTATCACGTATATTTTACTAAAAAACCCCAATATATTAATAAATCTGATTTTTTCTTTGAAATTCCCTCATTGGTACACTACGCATAAACGCACTGGGCCGGTATTATTCTGGGTGGCAGTGGCACACCTGTGCCTACTTTAGCTAGTTGTTCAATACTGCCTTTTTCCTGACATGGGGGCTAGCCCATCGCCGCACCAGGAGGTATGAAGGTATAGAAGCAAATAAACAGAAAAGTGCCGCACATTATCCAAATACGTAAACAGATCTTAGCGCGCCGCACGAAACACATTCTCCAACAAGTGGTTTAACCAACTTTCTTGCATCACATCACCACTCTACCGCCTTGGCAGTAAAGTTGGAAATGGATTAGCAAGTTGAATGCAATTTGTATTCAGCTCTGAATGCAGCTTCTGATTGCAAATGCTGATGGCATGTTGCGATTCTGGCACCGGCTATTAAATTTGGTGGCTCTTAAGAAGAGATTATGTACCGTATTGGTACGCTTTTGGTTTTTGTTTCGGTTTTAATTGGAGGTACAGCTATAGAAAACGGATTTTATAGGTACAATTATCACAAATAACACGATTATCACATGCCACGCCATGATTACTTGAAACATCAGTCAGATGACCTCTGTGGAGTAGCGGTTGTGGCTCTGCCTGCCATGCGAGAGGTCCCGGGTTCGATCCCCGGCGAGGGGTAAAAGAAAACCCCAGGTCTTGGCTGTTTATAAGTATGTGACGTCACTGTTTCTGGTTCCAACGACACAGGGTATCCTAATGTTAGGCCAGAAGCAGAAGTCTGTATGTAAATGTTTGTGTTTATCATGTGTCACGTCACTTTTTGTAGCCTTGCGTGGGGACATGTGTCCAACACGTAGATGCCTTTCAGACAGTTTATTCATAACAAATATAGGATGTGGTGCAGCCGTGGAGTCTGTCCTCGAATACACCCTCACCAAAATTGCACTCAAAGAACATTCCCGTCAGGTACACAGGCCCGTCGCAAAATTAACGAAGAATTAAGGAAATGAGCTATGGGTTACGTTTTCAATGAAATGATAAGTGCAGGTTATATCTTAGGCAGGCGGTGATTCGCCGTCTACTAATCTGGCCCACATTCGGCCGACGACATAACATGACGGCAAGTCCCGTAGCGCCTCTGTGACGAGCAGTTTACTACTCGTACAAGCTTAGTTATTGAATCGCCTTTCAAAGTTTCCCGACTTTTTGCTAATTACTTTTGGTTTTTGTATCAAACTCTACCGCCGCCTCGAGAATGGAACGCAAAAGGACATCGACAGAGTTCATGGGAACTTTTAATTAAACAAAATACTTCGTGTAAGTCAAACCGGTCTAGTCTAAACCCCGGATGCACGAACTTACAGTTTGATGGACAATTGGACACTCAGTTATGCTATTGCTATCTCTACATTTAAGTGGCATTAAATTTGAGCAGCCCTTTGTGTGTATTCGGGCATTAGAGCACTATCTAGTGTTCATAGTGGAATAGTGGTCGAATGGGAGAAGTTTAGCACTTACTGTCTTTGGTCTCCGAAGTCAATATGGATGAAGAGATCTCTGAATGCTCTGAACTGCAATATAGAGACCCCGTTACAATACATCACTTATGTATTGGGACCAGAATATTAGCGATAATTGTGACTGTTGGAACGAGGGTAATGTTATTTTGCACATGCAAATCAATTAATGAAATTATGCAAACTTCGATTCCGATTATTGTAACAAACGAACTGGGAGTCAGCTCCGGAGCTTTCAATCATGAAACAGCTTAACACAACGTTACATTTCATAAAAATGTAAGTCGCTTCCTGTGAAATTGGGATTGGGTGAAAAACTCGAACAAGTCATCCACAAACTAATTAACTGGTTCAGCTGTAACGGAATATTGCTTGACCTTGATACAACGCAAATAATGCAATTTTCACTCAGCACAAGTCGACCCGAACCACAGTGTCTAAGTATTGAGGGGGTCAGACTGCCTGCTGTCGACACTTGCCGGTTTTTAGGCATATTGATGCACTAAGCAGCAAGCTTAATAAGGCATTCTACGCAATTAGAAGGCTTACTACGGCTACTTTCAAGCTCACCTTAACTATGGTATAGACTTATGGGGTCTATCGGCAGACAGTTACAGACCATTCCTATTACAGAAAAAAGTCTTCCGCCGAGTTCTTGGAGTGCCGTGGGACACCCCAGCAAAGCCACTTTTTATTAAATTGGGCATACTATCTGTTCCTTCTCTATACATTTTTGAAGTAGCTTAATATGTTAGACACCATAAAGATGCATTCCCTGATCTCGCAGCGAGCGGATATAGGTACAGTGCAAGGAGAATCATTCACATCCCTTGTGTAGTGTAGTACCCTGTGTTGGTACCCATATTCGCCGTCGTCGTCCCAGCGGCGCTCGAGTCACGGAGTAGCGACTTTTCCCGGGAATATAGCATCGTCTGGTAAAAACAGGTAGAACTATCCATGTAATGGGATCTGAAGTTTTTAAAAAAGTACCACGATACATAAAAGACACCAACTATGATCAACTGTTCATACACAAACTAGAATCTTTCTTATTAAGAAGGCTCACTATTCTGTGAAGGAATTCCTCGTTGAGGCAAATGTGTCTTAACAACCATATTCACTGGGTTAGGTACCTAACTATCGTGCAATAATAATATTGCATTCTGGCAAATGTAATTAATGTACTTAGTAATGTAATGTTATTTAATGTATGTAACTAAATGTACAATATAATTGTCGCTTCATAAGATATTATTTAATTGGCATAATTTTTGAGTGCGTCTATCAATTAATCTGTTTGACATGTAACATACTGTTATGAATAAATGATTATGATAATGAAATTCTAGAGACATGCAGTTTATATATCTATGTCACCGGAATATAGTCAAAACCGTCAGTTGATCAACTAAAGCGGTAGTTAATCAACTATCGTCAGATAGTAAACCAGACCGACAGGGTTTAGAATTTACGTTTCTTTTGTACTTACATGTCCACCTAACACGAAGACTATTCGGGGGCTTCGCTGCGCTCGCCCCCTCTAGTCTTCACCTAAGCTACCGCATTGTTTGCCCTGGTATTTCGTTTGCAATTCAAGTATAAACCAGTTTACTATTTAACGGTTTTAACCGTTAGTTGATCAACTAGCGCGTCATATAGTACGCAGTTCGCTACAGTTTACTATCTGTCGATAGTTGACCAAATTACGAGAAAAAAACTGTCTTACGGTGACATATACATCCGTTTACTTTTCCATGTAGTGCCTACAGCACTTGTATGAATGTCTTTATCTAGCAGCAGCATGATACTAAACTGTGAGTTTATAGTCCCACGCTCAGTTGCAAGTACCCAAAAGGCCACCAAACTCCTGAATTCTCGCGCACTCAAAACGGTTCAATTTCCAAACACAACATTCCATCGCCGAGTTCACCTTTACCCCGTGCCAGTAACTTCCCCGGCGGTGTCTCGTCCCGCATTCCTGGGGTAATTAGTTGAAGCAAGTCGGTTGCAACTGACGCGGCTCGCTGGGTGGCGAGCCAGTCCATCTGATATGTTCTGTAATACTACACCAAGCCAACTAGACGCCTGTCTGCATATTCCATCAAATATCAAACCGGTAAAGCAAAACATGCAAGCTCGAGGCATGTGTAACGTGAGACGGAAGATGCTTGGCAGGCGCACGGTGGCATAGTACCTTTGTAATGTAATGCCATTCGCCTGAAGATTAGAAGAAACGGTATCCAGTAAATTATAACAAAATATAATTGTCGGTATTGATAAAACTTTTTCCATTGAGCCATTTAGCGAAGTTACCGTTTTGAGAATCTGCCCTCTACCAAACAGAGGATTCAGTATTACGTAAATAAGTTATCTTGCTCTATTTATTCCTATATCTTACCTACGTATATATACTAGGGCAACAAATATAATGATCACCAAAATATATTTTTTCCTACCCAAAATGGGTAAATGATCACCAAAAGTTGCAGAAAATATAACGGCAAAATACTGCGGCAGCTTAGGTGAGGGCCCTTTATCGTTCGTGTTAAGTTGAACATGTAAGAACAACAATAAATACTTAAAACATAAACTTAAATACACAAAACATAAAAAGAAGTTTGGTGATCATTTATCCAAACACAATTTGGTGGTCGTTTACTAATTCTGGCGGTCGTTTCGAATTTATTGGTAGTAAAATAGGTGCGTTTTTGGTGGTATTTTAAACATAAGCCATATATCAGTACTAGTAGAGATGGCTGCACTCGAGCGATGTCCCGATTCCTCAATATTCTGAAATTTTGGGAATTTGTCTTGGTTTTTCGAGACCCTGTGATTCCGGAAACCCGGAAAACTGACCACAGAATACTAAATCTATGGAAAAAACTAATGTGGAAATAATCAGGGAATTTGAGATCTAGAGTTGGAGATAAAACCTGGAATGAAATGCCCCGCTGCAAGCCGGATCGAATCAGGTTGTGTGTTGAGTGGTCTTGGCAACGGTCACGAATTGTACACATACCTGGAAGAGTCTAGTTTATTTCGTGCAGGAATTTCAGTAGTTTGACTTTTGGTCTTATGTATCTACAAACTTAGGCCAAAGGTTCTAACGGTGATGGAAACAATGCGCGGGAGCCTTAGCTGCGGCAATAGACTAACCCCCTGCCACTCATTTATTTTTATTTAATGTCTAAACTATACCACAGCCACTGTATGTGGGAAAGACGTGGCGCTATGTTGTGTGGATACAAATCAGTGCCACTGAAACTCCGATCTATAAGTAAACTTGTTGTGCGTATGTTTTATATGTTAGCAGTATGTTTTATCTTTTTAGACTGAAAAGTACTTACCTACATTTTTGTTATCTCTTTTAATCAACGCTTAAACACACACCCACACACACACACACCCACACACACAAGCACACTACATCTCTTTCAATTTTCCTCTCAACAAATTAACACAATAATTAGAGCGTAAATTCCTTGAAATCCTCGTCTTTGCGAGGCAGTCTGTTCTGAACACCCTGAAGATGCATGCGTTTGAGAACTAATTTCTGGAATGAAGTCGGAGGGGGGAGATCTAGGGGGGGGGGGGGGGGGGGGGAGGAACAAAGGATGCTTAACAATCGCCTTACGCAAACAGTGGCGTTTTATTTTGAGCTCGCGTTGAATAGCGCTTGGTTTCAAGAGTATGCATCCTAGATAAGAATGTTTGCTACACATATAGGTTTTAGCAAAAAGTATTAAGTTGTTTGTAGTTTTTAGAGCGCTGAGCACAGATTGTTATTGTTCCCTTGACACCTGGGGCCCAATTCCGGTACACAATGACAGCTCCATGACAATTACATGACAATTACAGTCAGCTTTAGATATCCAATATTTGGCGTGCGGAGAATATTTTTTTAGGCAATTATAGTAAAAATTAAGTCAATTGGTGAGCACAATAATTAAGTTAATCAACAAAGGGAATGGGATAACAAAATCGTCAGATATTGGATATCTAAAGTTGACCGTTGACCTGATTTCTGTGTCACAAAGCCGAGCGAGCGCAGCCCTACGGGCACCGGCGCCGAGCAAGCCGGCGCCGAGCAAGCCGGCGCCGGTGCCGGTGCCGTTGCCGTGCCGGCGTATACAAACCAGCTATTGACACTAGCGACACCTTCACCGGGCCCGATAAGTTTGTGGATATTGCAATGCAAGCAAAAATAGTTCATTCAAAATAATAATAATAATAATACCTTGGACACTATTTACACACATTGATCTAGCCCCAAGTATCTTGGGTACTAGACAACGATACACGTACTTACATAGATAAATATTATACTTAGATAGATAAACAACCATGACTAGGGTAAAAACATCCGTTCTCATCAAACAAATATTTGCCCTCACCGGGATTCGAACCCGGGACCCTTGGCTTCGTAGGCAGGGTCACTGCCGACTCGGCCATTCGGGTCGTCATAAATACTGCGACAACAATCTTCAACTGTCAAACGACGACATTTCGTTCGACACACTCCACGTCCTAATCTCGCGAAGCACGCGCCCAATCATTTTGATCAGCCCGACTATGCCTTTGCCACTCGCACAGAGATTACTGTGCTATTGAGCCAGTTTCCGATGAATCCTGGATCCCCAGGGCGATATAAAAACAAAAACATTAACACAAACATTTAAAAACAGGCACATACATTGCTTCTCACCCCACACTAGAATACCCTGTGTCGTGGAAAACAGAACGAGAACCACACATAAGAATTGAAGATCTGGGGTAATTTTTTTTCATCCCCAGCCTGGGTCGAACCCGGGACCTCTCGGATGGTAGGCAGAACCACAACCGCAGAGCTACAGAGGTCTTATAGACAACATCACGAAAGCTTCCTGGTAAGTATAGACTTGTAGCACATATTACGATTATTATTATTGTTTATTTATCTAAGTATAATATTTATCTATATATATATGTGTATCGTTGTCTAGTACCCAAGATACAGGGAATCCTAGTTTGGGGATAGATCAATGTGTGTAAATAGTGTCCAAGGTATTATTATTATTATTATTAATACTCCTTACAAAATCCTCCTCCTACCAATCGAACCTGGTGTCGTTTTACCATCCACGTGTTAGTATAATTATGCAGATACGTTCTCTAGCGCACTGGATTGCACCTAAATGCGGAGGGTTAATTGAATTGCTTGGTCATGAGTCGTGAGAGTGGAGGTGAGAATAGAAATTTGAACGGTTAAGTGGCCGTCCCTAAATGGACTTTGTGGTATACATAAATTACTGCCGTAGCTGCTGGAATAGCCTGGAAGGTTCCATCATGCAGTACCGACTGAGTACTAGTGTATGCATTATGGGTAAGTGACGCGTTAAGGAAGCTGCACTTATAGAGCAATTCGGTTGATTTATTTTTTAAACGGAAACTGAATCAACAGCACAGCAACAGTTTTTGCTATTTATAAATAATCACCAAGGTGATAAAAATCGGTCAAGTGCGAGTCAGAGTCACACATTAAGGGTTCCGTACCATCGTACAAGAATTGATAAAACCAAAACAATAAGAAAAAAGATACACTCAATTCTAAATGATAAAACCAAAACAAAAAGAAAAAAATCTTTGTGTTCTCTGGGAATCGAACCCGGAACTTCAAGATACAAAACCGACTGAGCCATCTCAAAGTCAGCGAAATTTAGGGTGATATTGAATCATGATGTTATGAGGTATTTCGCAGGGGCAGGGATTTAAAAAAAACAGTCGCTTATTTGGGGATGGCCCCTTTAATTTTCAAAATTGAGTGTAGTTCATTATCTGTTGCTGTTGCGGCAACAAGAATGCACAGTCTGTGAACATTTCAGCTCTCTACCTATTTCGGTTGATCCGATAGAGCCCGGTGACGGACAGACGGACGGACAGACAGACGGACAGCGGAGGCTTAGTAATAGGGTCCCGTTTGGGACCCTTCGGGTACGGAACCCTAAAAAACCGACTTCAAGTCCAAGCCCTATTTCTGCCTCCCCTGATGGGATGCGAATGTCGTCTTTGTACAAGATGATGAAACTATTGGCCTGAGGCTAAAAGATAGAAACGGTTGCACATTCATACCACCATCAAGTAGTACGTTGCTACTACGACAAATAATGTTGCGTTATGCCGAGTCAGAAGTTTGGAAGACATAGTCTTGTCAGATTTGGACGCCAACAAATTATTAAATCAACCGCATGATAAATATCAGGAGTATCCAGAAAAATTTCGATAATTTTCTCGTGATCTTTGAACGCCTGAGTATCAAATTTGATGTTGTTATTCTAGGTGAGTGCTGGCTTAATGAGACATCAAATATAAGGCAAATCGATGGGTATACTTCTTACCATACATCAAAATATATTAATAAATCGGGAGGTGTCACTATCTATGTAAAAAGCAAATGGTCAGCAAAATGCTTTGCTCATAGAGGTTGATAACTGTTTTTCAGTTCTTGGAATCTATCGTTCCCCCTCTTTTCAAAACCCAAGTACTTTCATTGATTCGTTGGATAAGGCACTAAAAAATATCAAACGTAGCTCACGTCTCATCGTTGCCGGTGATATCAATATTGATATTCTCGGTAGTGCTTCAGATGATACTCATGCGTCGAATTACCTTTGCTCTTTAGCTGAAAATGGACTTTTAAGTGCTATTGATAAATCCACTCATGGTAAAACGTGCTTAGATAACATTCATGTTCCTGTGGGAATCCGGGTTGAATCAATTACATGCCACACAGACCTAACGGATCATAGCATGACTATGGCTGGAGTTGACTTTAAAGTTCCCATTAAGAATAAACCCACTAGAACTCAACTGAAAATTAATAACGAATCCCTCATCAAAGAGTTGGAAAATATTGACTGGTCACGTGTCACAACTGAAACTTGTCTAAGGAATGCAGTCACTATTTTTACAGGCCTTCTTTCTGGAGCAGTTTACAACGATCACTTGCAGCTAAGGTCAATCCTGGTAGCTCAATTCCGGTCAATTCATTTTTAATTAGGCCTACTGATCCTCGAGAAGTTGAAAATTTTATTCATAAACTGGATGCTAACAGTTCCCCTGGCTTGGATAGAATAAAAAATAAGATACTTAAAGCAGCCAATCATATCTTGTCGATGCCATTGGTTGCAATTTTTAACCTCAGTATCTCAATAGGTTGCTTCCCGAATGCATGGAAAACCGCGGCCGTCTTTCCAATATAAAAAGGTGGTCCTACGGATGAAACTGAATACTACAGGCCTATTTCTCTGCTTAGGGTCTTTTCAAGGCTGTTAGAACGGATAGTCAATAGGCGGCTTACTGATTTCCTGGACTCATATAATCTTTTATCGAATTCCCAGTTTGGTTTTCGCCAAAGAAAATCCACAGAGGATGCAGTGGGCCTTCTAACGGATACTGTAGTTTCCCATCTTGATGCGGGTCGAGCCTGTGTCGGAGTCTTTATTGATCTTGCAAAGGCATTCGACACTGTCTCGATCCCTATCCTTCTAAGAAAGTTGGAATTTTTTGGCATACGCGGGACTGCACTAGACTGGTTCACCTCCTACCTAACAAACAGGAATCAATGTGTCAAAATAGGAAACTATGTAAGTAGCGTAAAACCTGTGTCTTTCGGTGTCCCTCAGGACAGCGTATTGAGACCAACTTTATTTAATATGTATATTAACGCCGTAACCTCGATCCCCTTGCAAAACTCTGACATAATTTGTTACGCTGATGACACAGCAGTAATTTTTCATGGGATCACATGGCGCGAAGCACAAACAATGCGGAAAAAGGCTTAGGGTCGATTGCAATATGGCTAAAAGAAAATTTGCTCACTCTCAATACATCTAAGACACAGTGTTTACTCTTCCATAAGACAGCCGCGTCGGTCGCTCCGTCGCAGCTTAATATTAGATTTCACACCAGCTCTTGCATAGAAGCCTGTGACGCAATCACAGACGAATGTGCGCGCAAGCGGGTGAGTAAAGTGAACTCGCTCAAATATCTGGGTGTAACTATTGATAATAACCTCTCCTTTAAAGGCCATATCTCAGTTGTGTCACACAGTCACACACGCAAACTAATATACACAATGAGGCTGCTTCGAGAAGCTACTAATGACGGTTCTTTGCTGAGACTGGTCTACATGGCACTCTGTCAATCGATCCTTAATTATTGTATACTGGCCTGGGGGGGTGCTAACAAAAGTACCCTTATCACTCTCGAAAGAGCTCAGAGATCTGTTCTCAAAGTGGCCCTGGGAAAGCCTCGTCACTACCCTACAACATCTCTGTTTAATGACACGCAAGTGCTAAGTGTTCGAAGACTTTTTATGTTAAGAGCAGCCACTGTGACGCATAGAGAGCTCATCAACTCGCCTGCCTACAGTAACATTCTAAACAAAAGAGTTTTTAGATTGCCTGTACCAACCGTTTCCACAGTATTCGCTAAGAGATTTCGATCGTTTCTGTTCCCGTATATATATAACAAATTAAACAAAATTAATAATATTGCAACCTTAAGTCTACATCAAGCAAAGTCCGTACTGTATAAAACTTTATTAACACTTACTTACGAAGAATCTGAAAATTTTATGAGGATAATGACACTCACACACACACACACACACACATACACACACACACACACACACACACACACATACACACACATAATACAAAAGAGAACGGTTGATTTGATTATATGTTATCCATCAAACTTTAAAATGTTAAAGTTTCTGATGCTATTAATGGAATTAAGCATAATAATGAAATAATATTATTTTAATCTGCATGTCGTCATTATTATTATTTTTATTTTCTTCATATAATTTTTTAGGTATTTAAACATTATGATTTGATTGCCGCATACATAATTGGAATTTCCGTATTTTAGGTCCTCACGATACAGGCCTAGCCTAGTGTGAGGATCATTGTAGTAATTTTATGTAAATGTATTCATTGGCAAATAAATAAATTTTAATTTTTTAAATTTTAATTTTTTGATAACATATAATGTATAACATATAATAATGTCGTCAAAATACACGTAAACAAGGTCACGAAATCTGTCTGTCTGACAGTCAAGTCCACACGTATTACACGACAGAATTCTTAACCACCACTGATAAGTCACAGTAAAGCAATAATACGCAATTTCGTTTACCTGGATGATATCATAATTCGTTTTTTTTTTGCTTTAGAAACCAAACTACTGCACCGATTTCGAATTTAAAAAAAATGCCACCAAACCTTTCAAATAAAAGTAGATTTTTTGAAATCGGTTCATAACGGTCTATACCACCAAAATAAACAACCGAATTGAGAATCTCCACCTTTTTTGAAGTCAGTCAAAAAGGGCCAAGTAACTGTCCGAAAATATGCAAAAAAACATGTCTCTTGTATGGAAACTGTTTAGAACCGAACGGTACATAGTCGCAATTTTCTCACGATTAACACCTTTTGGTATAAATCGGATCGCAACCCTTTTTGGTCTGTGACCGTAACTTTTTTTTTGTGATAACTATTACTTGATGTTTTGTCTCTCGAAAAAATGTCGACGGGTTTTGAGCGCACTATCGTGATTGAAATCGAGTTATATTTAGTCTTCAATTCCCCTAACGCGAGATTTTCTTGGTCAGAAGGGATCCCGCGCGACGTCGCGAGAGGTTTCCTCGTGTCGCATCCTCGTGTAGTATTTATTCGTCACGACTAGCTAAGCTAGGTCAAATCAAGAGTGTTTGTGGATTTGCGTATGTTCAGAGCCTCACTAGGAGGCCATGGCGTTAGTAGATTCCAAATTTCAATTCCAAATGTCTTTATTACTGTAGATATCTTGAACTATCTTGAACATTGTAATATCCCTTTTTCGACAAAGTCGCTTTAAGTCGCATGGTTTTTAAATTGCTCAAAAGGCAATTTCAAGATCTCCAGAGGTATCAAGTTGTAGTAGAGAATGCATTGACCCTTGAATGAATTGCTAACCTCCGCGAGTCTAAACCGGGCGCAAGTAATCTGTGATTATTTTTTAGGTTAATATTAAAACTATCGCTAACTTTGGAAAATGTTGTAGGATTCTTGCGTACATAGATTATGTTTTCGAAAATAAATTGACTAGCTACAGTTAGTATGATAAATTCTTTAAAAAGCTCTCTTAAGGAGTCTGAGCGTTTCAAATTATAAATTGCTCGGATAGCTCTATTCTGTAAAATAAAAATAGTTCGAATATCCGCTGCTTTCCCCCACAACAAGATACCATAGAACATGACACTATGAAAGTAACTAAATATACTAGCCTAGATGTAGCCATATCCGTGTTTTGTCTGATGTAGGTTAGAATTAACTTCGTCGAACAATTGTGACCTACCCAGACGCGCACGCCCGGCACCTTCGGGAGAGGAGAACGTCACTGCAGTAAGGCACATAGGTTTTTGTAAGTTTGGCTCGGTGAATTGCCGACGTTTGAATTCCATCACGGTGGCGACCAGGAATGAAACATCATTCTAGCTAATGGGTCCCTAGTCTGAGTCTGGCCCTGGTGGAAGATCGAACAGGGACCACTTTTTTAAACTTTTATGTTCATTAGCGGCAACCGAAATGCACATTTTATGAAAATTTCAACTCTTTAACTATTACGTCCATGAGATATAGCCCGCTGACGGACAGACAGGCGGACCGCCACATTATGGAAATTTATAAAATTCACGTGTGACGTTACTTCCGGATCATCCGTTTTCTGTACTCCTCCGAAACCCTTCCCTACGTGCGAGCGACGTCAAATATTTCTGACAGCTGTTAAAAAAAAACGGTCAAATGCGAGTCGGACTCGTGCACGAAGGGTTCCGTACCACCTTACAAGGGTGGAGTGAAAAGTTTGGATTTTACTTGTCTATGATTTTACACAGAAAACTGTTGTTTACAAAGTTATTGGTGCGGCTACTTTCATACTCTATGTACGTAGCCAAGTGCAATTATTAGTTTGTATGTGATTTATAGATAAATAAAAAACCTTGGCAATTTCTTGTAGGTTTTCCAGTCATCTTGTTCTTTATTTAATTTTATCATTTTAAACTCTGTATGTTCAGAGATGGGATGGGATGGATTCTCCACTTTTTTGTATTGTTTTTTCATGTTAGACTTCAATTATGTTGCGGTTATCAGGATAAGTAATTTTGTAAAACCTACTTGCCTGTGCCAGACGGACGGACGGACGCGAGTGATCCTATTTGTGTTCCTTTTTTACCTTTTGAAGTACGGAACCCTAAAAAACTATATTTCTAAAGGCTGTAATTTATCAAATTAATAAACAAAGAACCACACTAACTTGCTATGGTGAACTCAGGCTTCACTTGTTCAACTGATTGAACCCTTAATAATCTTCGACGTTCATCACTAGGGAAAACGTGAGTACCACTTTTTTCCAGAATTTATGGAGGATGTTTTTTTAGGGTTCTGTACCCGAAGGGTGCCAAACGGGACCCTATTGCTAAGCCTCTACTGTCCGGCCGCCCGTGCGTCTGTCACCAGGCTGTATCTCATGAACCATGATAGTTAGACAACAAATACTAAAAAACAGAATAAAATAAATAATTAAGGGGGCTCCCATACAACAAACTTTTTTTCTCCTATTTGCTCAATACTGACAACGGAAAGGTAGACGCTTGAAATATTCACAGAATATTTATTTATATATTCACTTTAAAAATAACTAAATAAATTACAATAACACAAATATTTAACGGGGGCCTCGATACAACAAACGTATTTTTTTTGCCGTTTTAATAGATCTCACGGTTTCGGGTACGCGGTACGGAACCCTTCGTGCGTGAGTCCAACTCGCACTTGGCCGTATTTTTTCCCTGATATCCGTTGATTTCGTACGGAATTTCTGTTTCCAAAGAGTTTGAGGTCATCCTAATCACAAATGACGGGATCTTTTTCTCGTGTCGATTGACATCTCAGATGCGGGCAGCCCAGAAGGCCGTAACCGTCACAGCTCGCTCAGAAGCCTTGCGCAGCTCCTCGTCCGTGCATGTTGTCGGGCACGCTGGGCACCCCGTCGTGTGCGCACTAGTCTGAGTCGGGTTACCACTGACGCACTCCTTGACGTGTTCGGGAATGGTTCCCGACCTCGCTAGGATAGCTCTAGACCTCCCCAGTCCTACCCTGAGAGGTTGAGCGACGTCCAGATGGGCCAGCTGATATTATATCCCTCAGCCAGTATCTCTAAAAAATGAAAGAAAAAGTTGCCAAGTGCGAGTCGCACTCGCCCATGAAGGGTTCCGTTGTAGCAAGTACTTATGTGACTGAATGTTGGTGTTGTAACTTTGTTTTTCATAGTGTTTGTATAAATGACAAAGATATCTTTGCGGTTTTTTTATAAATGTTTAAATCTTAGAAACTGCTTATTTTATATTGTTCAAACCAGTTTTCTCTTACTTGAAAAGTTAAAGGGACACACACACATTTTTCCACTGGGAAGGGTCTGACTCTTTAACGATTTACTTTGAGGACAAAAGGGTTACAAGAACCTCAATGACATTTTTACAGACCTATCTATAAACATCCCACACATATATGTTTGAAGACAAAAATATTTTTTGGTTTCAGTTTCACGTATGGGGAGCCACATTTTTGTGAAAAAATTGTAAAGCAGTTTACAGAATACATCTACATATATACCAAGTTTCAACAGTGTAGTCTTAATAGTTTCTGCATAAAGTTGCTGTGACATACGGACGGACGGAGAGACAGACTTGACGCAACTATAAGGTTTCCTTGTTTCTCTACGGAACCCTAAAAAGACGATAACGCGTAGAGATATTAGTCAATATATAAATCAAAACAATAAAATTTTCTTTTTTTGTTCTATTTCTTCGGTTTTGTCACAGACCAGCTTTGCCTAACTAACTCAATCACTGTCAAAATAGCATTTCCTGTTAAATTTCTTTTGAACTGGCATGAAAAAAAAATAAAAAAACATGAATCACCAATGACATCTAATTTGAAACGGCTTTATTTTGTCGGTTGTCAGAAAATTTGCCATTAGCCCTTCCATTGGCCCTAAGGTTTAGACAGGGTAAGTAACTGACTCCGAATTGGATCCAGTTCTGGCCCGATTCTGACAGTGGTTAGATGCTGTCATTAGTCGTGGTATTTCTACTGTATTGACACCAAATATATTTGCACACGGTCATGTATCGGGTTATCACTGACTTACCACGAATCGGGACTTACTTGTCTAAATCCGCCTTACCACGTCAGGCTATTGTGAAACATTTATATTTCAGATTAACCTAATAATAAATAAACGCTGCGTTTGTCTAAACGATCACAATACATATGTAGGACTTACTTACTTACTAAGACGACTCGAATAGCCGAGTCGGCAGTGTCCCTGCCTACGAAGCCAAGGGTCCCGGGTTCGAGTCCCGATGGGGCAAATATTTGTTGATGAGAACGGATGTTTGTACCCTAGTCATGGTTGTTTATCTATCTAAGTATAATATTTATCTATATAAGTATGTGTATCGTTGTCTAGTACCCAAGATACAGGGAATCCTAGTTTGGGGCTAGATCAATGTGTGTAAATAGTGTCCAAGGTATTATTATTATTATTATAGGTAACTCCGTAGGTAATAACTCTATTCACATATTCTATAACTTATTAGCATGGAACTCATCAATTTATTCATGTTTACGCACGTTCCACGAAAACAGTCGAAATATTTCGTTCGCCCAACGAAAATAAATAAAAGCCTCGCTTCAACCATTGTCAACAGAAACGCAACTTTTTATGTTAATTTCTCGTGAAAATATACATATTTTTGTGGTACCGCATGCGAAGACAAGGTATTATTAAACTATGCGGGAATGACTGACAACCAAATACATAGTTTCTCTTAGGAGACAAACTGTATAGTAGAATCTATTTATTCAAATAAAACCCAGGGTAATCTCGCATAGATTTTGAACATCAATTATTATAATTGTACACTATAGAAGCTTTCGGACGAGGATTTTCACCGAATAACCTCCCTGTCTCACAAAATGATTTGTATTTATCTATTTATTATTATTATTTGTTTATTCTTATTTTATCTACTATTTCTTTGATTATATGTATTTTTATAGTAAGTATCATATTTTATTGGTATTTGGTAAGTATTTAATTACACTAGACTACCCTTTTCATTTTATATGTATCCTATCCAGATAGGTTTGCTGGAAGAAATCTCTGTTGAGAGATAAGCTCGCCTTTGCCTTTTGATTTCGTGTAAAATTGTATTGTTGTAATGTTCTGTGCATTAAAGAATTGTGAATTGTGAATGATGTATCGAGTTACAGTTATTGGCGAAACGTGGACGCCGCTGCGCCGGGAAATTGCATGACGGTATGTTAACACGGAACCCATTTGACACACTGTCGCATCGCACTTGGCCGGTTATCCGTTTTGCCGCTGCCGGCTACGGTTCTCGTGTCGATTGTCACGGCGCACGACAGTCTTATTCCGCCCCAGGATTATGTAACACCAACAGAACATCCCGACCACCATCGAGGGAAGAAAAGCTGCTTATGTGGGGCCTATACTTCGTCACGATACTAAAATAAGACTATAATACCTTGGACACTATTTACACACATTGATCTAGCCCCAAACTAGGATTCCCTGTATCTTGGGTACCAGACAACGATACACGTACTTATATAGATAAATATTATACTTAGATTGATAAACAACCATGACTAGGGTACAAACATCTGTTCTCATCAAACAAATATTTGCCCCCACCGGGACTCGAACCCGGCACCTTGGCTTCGTAGGCAGGGTCACTTCCGACACGGCCATTCGGATCGTCGAAACAATTGATATCAACTCTTTTACGTGTTGGAACGTTGGAAGAAGGAAGAGATCGTGGCTCTCATAAATACGGAAATGGACCAGTATAGCCGCTGTCGAAGACCTGTTCCGCTTGGCGAAAGACCGAGAGGGATATTCAGAGCTGAGTCCCAACCTCCAGGAGTGGAGAGGCACTGCAAGAAGAAGAAGAACAACAACAACGTTATGCTTTTTCTCAAACGGGGTGGCAGAGAAGCAGTTGTGTAAAGTTGGCCTATGTGACGATTTCAAAGGTAAACATGATGATGGACCATTAATAATCAACATTTTTCATTCCCAGGTCTTGGATATTTTATATGTGTGTGACGTCGCTGTTTCTGGTAAAACACAGGGTATCCTAGTATGGGGCCAAGCAATTTATGTACCTGTATGTAAATTTTTATGTTTATATTTATGTTTATGTGTATCGCACACACAAACATACACACACGTGTGTATGTTTGTGTGTGCGATGATTAAAACATAGGTTTTCGGAAAATCCCAGTCCCAGAAGTGTATATGGTTATGAGGTAGCTGTTTCTTGTTTCCATGACATACTTACACCATGATGGCCAGTATCGTGGGAACGAGGGACATTGACGTCACAAACTATAGACATCCAAGACAGGAGAGTTATATATTTCATCCTCCCCTGGTGAGTTTTGAACCCGGGTCATTTAGCTTATAAGCAGGCCTCGACCGCTTCGGCTGCAGAGGTCGTCCATTGGGTACCGGTAGCATTTTTTTTTCAGAAACTTATATTTATTTATTTAAATGTCCGAAGTCGTCTTGTCGTTTCTGACGAAATATACCGTTTTGAGGTCTTTAGCCATCTGCTTCGAAAAGAAATATATAAGCGGCTTTGAAGACATCCAAAAATTTATTTTCCTTTGGCGCATGATAAATGTGGTAAATATGGACAGAGGACACCTTAACAAACAAAAAATTGTGGGTAATATGGTCTCTTTAAGTGTCACGTCTGCGAGATAATTAGAATGAAAGAATCAATGTCCTGAAATTTGTCTTTACTTTAAATTTTAACGACCTCTGTGGTGCAACGGTTCTGCCTACCATGCGGGAGGTCCCGGGTTTGATCCCCGGCTGGAGGCAAAGAAAAAAAAACCCTAGGTCTTGGATGTTTATATGTGTGTGGCGTTGCTGTTTCTGGTTCCCACGACACAGGGTATCCTAGTGTGGGGCCAGAAGCAATATATGTGCCTGTTTAAAATGTTATGTTGTTTTTTGTTAATTATCGCGATCAGGTTAGCATGTTACCGATCATTTTGTTTGTTTAAGTGACTTCTACCCATATTTACCACATTTATCAACCGCCAAAAAAAGGGGTGTTTTCAACGTTATCTATTGGATTTTGAAAAAAACCTACTCATGAAGTATCCCATTTGAGTAGAGATTCTCAGGGTGGGTAGAGGTAACATTCGCTTTAAAGGTCTACCAAACCAAGCCAACTAGACGCCCGACAGGTATCTACTGTCTCATGTTACAGCTGTGAAAAAGCATGCTTCAAGGCGTGTGTGATACGAGACGGAAGATGCTTGAGAGGCGTCTAGTTGGCTTGGTGGAGTAGTAAAAATCGCAAGTGACATAATCCTGTGCGGTTCGGTTTCGGCTTGTAAACGGTGCGGATCACGCGATGAGCATTTAACTGTTAAATGTCGGAAAATTAACTGTGTGAATGGTGAGGGAGATTCTGAACCCTGTGGGGAATCATTGGAGGTGTTAATAATATTGTTTAAGCCTGAATGCATTGTCAATATTATGTTAATAACAAAAGCGAATGCTAAAATCCTAACCTATTGTAAGCGTATATTGAATTACATACAAACATAAATATGCTAAAGTCTTTTTCTCTAAAGAGGGGTAGGCAGAAACTAAAGACATCTGCCCTACCACTTAAGACTTAAATAATAAATAATATAATAAATAAATATTAAAGGACAATCTTACACAAATCGAACTAGGTCCATAGTAAACTCAACAAGGCTTGTGTCATGGGTACCAGACGACGATATATTTAAAACAGATATATGCTAATGTTGATACATAGAAAACCTCCAAGACTAAGAAACAAATAGTCATGCTCATCACACAAATATTTTCCCTTGCCGGGATTCAAACCCAGGACCGTCACTACCCGCTAGGCTAAAAACTTTAATAATGCCTATAATGCGTATATTCGTACATCAACGTAGCGCCATTGCTTAAATGTGCTTTTTATGAGTTTTTGTATAAATCTAAACACACGGAAAGCAACTGGCAACGCACAAGCCATGTATAATTTACACTAACATTTCGAGCTACTTTTGAACCCCTGCTAACCGTTTGATCGTACTATTTATTTATTTGTTTGCATAAGCGCACACACACACACAAAACATTGAAGATACTTAGCACTAAACAGAAATAACATATAAACATTCAGACACAAATAGAAAATACGGGTAATTTTAATTCACACTAAGATAGGTAGGACATAGGTACCAAAGTACCTATATTGCACTAGAACTAGGGTGGTGTGGCATCTGCAAAAGGGTTCTGACTCAGCATGTGCCTGAGAAGTAGACTCCTCAGGCGCTGATCTTCCGTCAGTTCCGGAAAAAGGGAGACGGCGTGCTTAGCGTACTAAAGAAATAGTCATACATAATTACATATATACACTCAGAAATCATTACTCTCCTTTACTTACAACAAATTAGTGTTATCAAAATTAAATCGACAACACGCTAAGAATGGCCACTCTAAAATGACAACGTTGCATGTCCACCGACCGTTACTATCGAAGAAGCACTGTCTTCACTACAAAGGGATGCCATTTGTAATAATAAATCCGGCTTTAAACAACCACTTCCTCATTTCTAGGGTTCCGTACCCGAAGGTTGCCAAACGGGACCCTAGTACTAACCCTCCGCTGTCCGTCTGTCTATCAGTTCGTCCGTCCGTCCGTCACCGGGCTCTATCGGATCAACCAAAATAGGTACAGATCTGAAATTTTCACAGAATGTGCATTTCTGTTGCCGCAACAGCAACAAATAATGAAACACCGATTTTCAAGAAAAAATAAGTACCCATAGTAGAAATTATTAGTATGGCCATTTTCTTAGCCATTTTGTTTTATTTGTTTATCGGTGAAAAATGGACTACCCCGATCTTATCGGAAAAGATTTTTTATTGCATTTATTGAGTTTTGTGCTTAGTTATTTGTCATTATATGATAAATAATTGCTCATTTAAATTATCATAAATAATATTAAGTTTTTTTATCAATTTTTATTTTATTTCTGTAAACAAGTTACTCAATTTCTAACCACTTCCGGTTTCAATGAGCAAAGAGTTTCGTTAACCTGAGTACATAGTTTGCATACATACACAAAACAATTTTTCAATGTTTCGATGTATGGCCTTGAATGTAGTCCTACCTAGTATTTATTCTGTTATTATTAAAAAATAAATACATATATGTATGTACTCGTATAAAAGACTGTCGTTTTACGTTTTTCCGTGTACAATGGCATGGAACCCTTCATTAGAGCCTAGATTAAGATTTTTTATTTTATGTTAAATTCTGTTATGTACCTGAATAATAAATAATATTTTAATACCTACTAACATATTAAATTAAAGATTTTGTTATATACTTATAAATCAAATGTAAAATACCTAATTTAATTTGAATAATGCCTAATAATGCTTTTTACTACCTACTGTTAAACGCAGAATGAAGGTGCTGCGCATAATCCCACGAGGATTATGTAGTATCTTATAGATTGTGAATGTGTTATGTATGTCTTACCTATAATTCAATAAAAAAAAATGTGGGTGTCCGATGTCCTACTCGCACTTGACCGGTTTTTATTAGATTCTTACCAGCTATAAAATAGGGAAAACGGAAATAGTCTCTATAAACAGTTTTCTAAAAAAGTATTTTGTGTAATATAACAGGTGCTTAGACCAGCACTAACATAGCGTATATCGTAGAGGGATAGATGAGTTGTGTTAGCATTACAAAGAAGGTTAGATAATACACAATCGGATGCACAACCAACAACTCAAAAGTTTAACAGAGACTCAAAGTCATCCTGTCCCGCCACTTTCTCGAGCCCAATATGACATTCTTGTTGAGCTTAACTTAAATTCATGTTAGTGAAAAAGCCCGAAAGACTATAATAGCATATAATATATAAAAATAACAAAACCTTCCCACCGTGAAAGCAAAGAATTTTTAATCCGCCACTCAAAAGCTGGAATATTTAAGCAGGTCGCGTCATTAAGAGTTACAACGTCGAATATAAAAAGATTTGGATCCTCGCTTCATGGCGAAATGGAAATGCACTTAATGCATACGTAATCAAATCCGTTCCGGGGCTAGGCTGGAGCTGATCCCGTTTAACACATTAGCCGTTTCACAATTCAGAATTACCAAAGATACATCTTTGAAATACTGTTATTATTTTTTCGACCTGGTGAACCTTAGTTCGCTGTAGAATTTCGTTCGATTCTTATGCATGTTCACAGCTGTTAATTAATGAGAATGCAAGAGTCGTTTTACCTCACGTTTCGTCTAAGCAGAGCGAGCGGAGCTTCCAGTATAGGTTAAGTTCTTGCCTGCAGGTCGCGTTTTTCAACCGATTTTGACGAAAATTGGCATACAAGTTCATGAATTTCATTGAAATTTTTATCGATCGTAATTTTTGATTAGGGGAAAATAGAGGGATTGGGGGGAAATTTGCTGTAGCGATATTTGTCGACGGATTTCAATCAAATTTAAGAGGTACTTTAAGGACTTCATTTTACACAATATATTGCAAAAAACAAAACAAAAAAGGGGGGAGTGGAGAAGGAACAAGGGGGGGGGGAATTTTATTTAGTTATAGAGGTATTTTGTTATCACCGAACCATTAGTTATTATGTGATTCATTTTCCAATAATAATTTTTATTTTATCGAATACTCACTATAATGATTTATGTACAATAAAGAATATGAATATGGCAATATTCACCTTTAATTAAGAGCTCCGTGGTCTAGCGGTTTCACGCTCGCTGCTCACGCAAGCGCTGCGGGTTCGAGTCCGGTGCTGACCATGTACAAATAAGATAAGTAATTTATCTCTAGTTATACGTATGTTCTAACGGTGATGGAAGTCATATAGGTGCGGCGATGGGCTTGCACCCTATCACGCAACATGGAGTATCGAATGTATTAAAAATGAATACAATGTCGTCTCTGCCACCCCGAATAGGATATGGTGTTGAAGCTAAGTTATGTTATGGGTCATCCTCACCCCATTGGTCGTGAACAGCAAGTGTGTATAACAGAACCAAGGACAGTTCTCAATGTACGAACTATCCAGCAGGCTGCTCTACTCACAGGTTTGAGCGCGGAGGCAGCCATGACGGTTTGTTGGGAGTTCTTCTTTAAAATAATGAAGAAATGGAGCAGCACGTATTACGTTACCCTTTTCTCTAGTTCCTCTGTAGTTAGGGCAAGTACACATTTTTGTTGTTTAGAAGCGTTTTGTTATACGTTTCAAAGAGTCTCGCCTCGGGGTGTCAGGAGTTGTAACCACTTTTACCCAGTGATTTTATACTCCATTCTGCGTGAGCTATACCATCTTGACAGCTATAGAGACATGAAGTATATTATGCCTTGGGTTGCTGGAAGAATCATCTTTTTGGAGATAGCGCCTTTGTACATCTGTTTTCTTTAATGCAACTGTTTAATGATTAAGAATTCCCCGCGATTTTTAATCACAGTTAGAAAGTCTGATAATGTTCTCAATTATGTAAGCGTTTGGACGATAGCGTCGACGTTACAGAGGCAGCTTGAGCAGCCATTTAACAGCCTCTTCAGCGGAGTGACTTTTTTGCTGTCCGCCGTCAATCGACTATAGAGGAGGAGGAGGTGAGGTGGGCCATGTAAATATTCTTATGGCCTGTTGTAAGAAGTCCCAATATGCTCTATGCAACAAATTCATTGTCTTTTTTAAATGTAAGATTTATCTAATGATCAGGGCTATTGGATGATAAACTACATATCTCATGTTGCAGTGCTGTAAATTCCCGTAATTCGTACAACATTGTGTTCTCAGTAATACCTTGGACACCATTTACACACATTGATCTAGCCCCAAACTAGGATTCCCTGTATCTTGGGTACTAGTGTAATGGTACACGAGGTTCGGTACATTTGATACTTCATTCTGCGTGGTAGAGAGCTAGCCCAACGCCGCGCTGTTTTGAATACGAAAATCGGTTCAGATAACGTTTGGGGGTTTTGCGTAGCTTACTGGCAAAGTTTGCAAAAAAAAAAGACGCGTGGGTTCATTCGTGGAATTTCAGTTCAGGTCAAGTTTTTTTGTCGCATTCCTGCGAGATGTGTAGAGATCAGAGCCGATTTGGCTGCGCGTTGAATAAAATTATGAATAACTAAATAATGAAAGGTTATTATGGAACGGAGAAAGCTATTATGTTGATTGCAAATACACAATTGCGATTGAGGTATGATATGGAGAGTCTGACACCGCTAGATTGAATATCATTCTGGTTGGTCTTTTGCTACGCGCAACTAGCGGTCGGGTATGCTTAATTAATCGCAACAAGCTTTTATTGGTCAGCGATCAACAGATTCTGTGTATCGGCAGTACCAAATGATTTGAGTGATCACCTACGGTTGATCATAGTGAATATGCGTACACACAATTTGTAGAACGGCGGATCTGCATGGCATGGTTGAAATTGGACCCTGTGTAGTTAGTGATAAGAAGCTTCGCTTGGGCAGAGCGTATTCGCAAAGGACGCCATTTTTTCAGACATGTGAGGTATATAAATACGAGAGTTTGAGAGGGGAGGGCATTCAGTCTCAGCGTCTAGCTACTGTGACAGTCGTCCTTCACGAGTTCTAAACAGTTTTGTCTGCCGTGTTACGCGTCAGAACTATACGAATTTGTGATTGCGGAGTTTCAGTGGGTTTTCGTGAGTGTCTGAAGCGCCGAGATATACCTCGGTTCCTACCTTTATATCAACCTACCCCTAATTCCAAAACTATCCTTGGGTCGTTAGGAAAGAACTTTTAAGTCAATTTATCTGAGTCTCAGTCTGGGCTTGGAGCGGCCCTAAATTCCTTTTTCCTTCACCATAGGGTTCCTGGATTGGCTCTTAGGATATTCGCGGGCTAATCCTCTCCTCATTCCTTACGAGTAGCGAGTTTTGTAATTCCCACACACACAGTCGTTAAACATTCAAGCACATTCAAATCAAACTCAACCATTTTCGAGTGGTGTCGATAATGGACGTGGTATAACACTAGGGTTTTAGACTAGGCTAGACAGGAGTTTAGTTGCGGCTAAACCTAGGTTGTCAGGGCATAGGGAGACTGTTTGATCGATGAGGTTCCGCGGATGGAAATAACAAATTCAGAACAAAGTTAAACCGGTGTCAACACAGATAACATATCCTGTTGATATTTTGACATTTGAGTGTTGTCGGGGACGCGCGAAGAGATCAATTTACAGTCTAAAGTTCATTGTTTAGGTCCGGGTAGGTGTTTTGCATTGCCTTGGGTCAGATTGGATTCAAGTTGCATTTTTAAATTAAATGTAAATTCGCAGGAGATCTAATGTGTAAGCTGAGTCGGTATATATGATTAGGCTCAGCCCAGGACGTGCTGCGGCTAGTGGAATTCATAGTTCGGTATTTATCGAACTATGCACTTCGCTATGGTGTGGATTAGATCTCCTAAAACAATAATGCTTGCGTTTCGATAACATCCAGCTCAAATTGCGCAGATTTGAAGGTTTCAAAACGTTACGGACCTTTTGAGGTAACCGCTAGTTCAGAACCCATTTCGGAACTCAAATCGCAATTGTGTAAACCGGTCTTTTCGGATCGTTATTGCCGTGAATCAAATATATAATTGGAACCACCACAAGCCGCTACTAGCGAGCACATGAAATATCATTGAGTACTCACGTCGTAAAACTACGACGGATATCTATACGATATCACAAACAAATATTATATACTGTGGTCGACCACTAAAACTAAAACTAAAACTAAAACAAAAGATGTTCCAATGCGCTCATATATACAAAAACCAGATGGTGCCATCACATAAAATATAACAACGATCGTTCTGGCGCAATACACCGCTGACTGATGTGAATTACCGGCTCGCGGACATATATGCTTTCTCTGTCTAACTTGAAACTGTAACTTCCTGAACCAAACTTCGTTCGATTATTGTACGCCTAACGAATTTCTCAACGAACGAGAAATTCAGACTTATCATTCTTACTTACAAATCTTACTGCTGAATCGGGTCCTCTCATTTTGAGGTAGATGGAATAGACGATCATAGCTACTGATAGCGGCGGCTCCGACCTTAGCCTGGTGCCGGTACAGATTTTTGGTGCCGAGACGGAAGGATATCCTAGATAGTCTGATACCTAGATATTCCTAGATATTCTAAAAGAATCAAGGTCTAACGCGTTACTTTTAAAAATAACACAACGTAGAAACGATTTTAAACAGTTCAGTTTGTAAATAAGAAATAAGCAAAAAAGGGGTATTGTTTTCAGACGAGCTACGACGGTTTAGTGTTCAGGATGGCCGGCCGGCGTAGAAAAAACGATAGTCGGGTAGCACAAAATTCACTTTCACACACAAGTGAAATGGCGTCAGGGCAGGTGACGCAATTATTATCTGAAATAGTGAAGAGATTAGACAGTTTGGAAAGGGGTTCCAGCACGAGCAATGCTAGTAGGACTTCGGACAGACAGACTGACAGACAGGAACTAGAGACGTTTGAACAATCGGTAGAAAAACGTCAATCATGCATTGTAAAAATGACACAGAAGTTGCCGACATTCGATGGGCGGAATTCGGAAAATCCGATGATTTTCTTAAGAGATTTAAAGGCTTATATTAAAGTCTCGGGAGATAGTTCTAGGGCTTTGATATGGGCAACGGATAGTTTGGTAGGAATTGCAAAAGTTCGAATGAGCATATACAGAGACTCATGGCGAACCTATTCGGATTTTGAAAAAGATTTCAGAGAGGTATTCTGGGGTGATAATGAACAGGAATTAATTAAGCAAATATTCCTAACTGCGAAGTTTGATTCTAAGAAAGGTCAAAGTATGGAAGAATTCTTTGCCTCTCAATTGAATAGCATATATGAGCTTACGATACCGTTTACTGATACGGAGAAAATCAACACGATTTTCAGACAGTTGCCGCGTGATATTCAGGTAGCGTTTTTTGCTAGAAAGGAGTCAATGACTATACGTAATGCAGTCGAATTCCTTCGGCATTTAGAACGGAATGTCGATGGAGGATTAAGTGCGATACATGGTTCTGAGACAATGGATACGAATAATGTAAGGCGGAATAGCTACATGCGTGGGCAATATCGAGCTATGCGGGTAAATACGATACGTTATAACGCGATGAGTCGTAGGAATAATTATAACGCGGTAACGAAGGCGCGAAACGAATTTGGGACGCGTGGTCGCGGTTATTTCCGCGGTAGAGGCAGACAGCCTCAGCCTAGCTTCAAGGCAATAGGGTTTCAGAGGGGTTCAGGAGATACAGAGGCAGGGCAAAGTTCAAGTGACAGGAATAATGCGATAAGTCAGAATTCAAAAAACTAGTGGACTCGCGCGGGTCGTTCGCGCTCAGATATTTATTACGGTTCGGGTGGACAGCCGATCGAATTGGGAAAAAGCATAGACTGTATGATTTGTGTAATTTGGATTCGAACGTGGGTGTGAATGAATTTATTCAATTATTAGCGCATAAAGCGCACGGATATGCCGTGTGTTTAGAGGAAAAATCTAGATCGAATTGTAGAGATCGAAATGACAGACGTTTACATACGATATTCAGAGACGACGATTCGACTGAGTGTGGGCGCGAGTTATGTAGTACTTTGACATTACCTGAGATAGATGTGCGTATTGGGAATATTGTTGTAAGGAGTTTGATTGATTCGGGGAGCGAAATCAGTGTAATAAGTCGGAGAGTGTATGAAGAAGTGTGCAGACAATTGGGAAAACCGACGGAAATACCGATTCCAAGTTTGAGAATCACAGGTGCATTTGGAGTCAGTAAGGAAAAGGTTGATAAATTAGTAACGTTACCATTAACAATAGGTGAATGCGTTATCGATACTCCAATGCTAGTATTAACAAGGGTGCCTAATGATTTAATTCTGGGGTTTGATTTTATACAACAGACGCGAGCCAGTTTAATGTGTGAGGGTAATAAGAGGCTAATTATACGAAGTGCCGGGCGGATGTGTGAAATACCATTAGGTACTGGTCCTAAACCGGAATCTTGCTGTTGTACAATGGAAGTACAGAACCAAGATACCTGTAGAAATATGATAGAGGAATATGTGAATAATTCATCAATACCTGTTGAACACAAAACAAAGTTATTGCCGGTGTTAAATAAACATGCAGAGTTGTTTAGCGATAAGTTATTGATATCAAAGATGCGTATTTTCTATACCATTATCAGACGAATCTAAACGATACACGGGTTTTGTATATCAAGGCAGAAGTTATGTTTACAACGTTTTACCTCAGGGGTTGAAAACCAGTGTGGGTTCATTTTCGAGGGCGATGGACTTAATTCTAGGGCCAGAGGTTAGGTCATATTGTTTAAATTTTGTTGACGATTTGGCAATTTTAACTGAGGGTGACTTCGAACAGCATTTGTCTCAAGTGGACACGGTTCTGAGTAAATTGAAAGACGCGGGCTTCAAATGCAAACTAAAAAAATGCGAGTTCGCACAAAAAAAGGTCAAGTTATTGGGGCATATTTTGTCTACACAAGGTTTGCAGATGGACCCGGACAAAATTGAAACACTTAAATTATATCCGTCACCCAGAACTGTCAGGTAATTGAGGGCGTTTTTGGGGTTCATAAATTACTTTCGGAGGTTTATAAAAAATTTTGGAACGTTGACACAGCCCTTGTACAATTTATTACGGTCTGGAGTCAAGTTCGTCTGGAGTGCGCAGATGCAAAGTGCTTTTGACGAGATAAAAAATCAATTCTTAGAAAGTATAATTTTGAGTCAGCCATTGGCGGGAAAAACATATTATGTTCAATGTGACGCCAGCGCTATAGGAATTGGGGGCTATGTTTATCAATTAGATGATTCGGGCCAGGAACGAATTATAGGGTTCTGTTCGCAGGCATTTAAGGGTGCTCAGACGAGATGGGCTATCAGTGAACAGGAAATGTATGCAGTTATATACACTTTAAAGCGATTTGAGATATATTTGCGGGGAGAAAAGGTTATTATTAGAACTGATCATAAAAGTTTGACGTTCATTAAGTCGTGGACCTTATTAGGGGCACGCGTAACGAGGTGGATTATGTTTTTAGAGCAATTCGATTACGACATAGAATTTGTGCGAGGGACTGATAATCAAATTGCCGACACGCTAAGCAGGCAAATAGCGGGACCTGGAGGTATGATTGACAGTACAAATGTTCAGCCGGGGATATTCTGGTTTCAGGCATCGAATACCGCAAGTGTTATTTCGAGTTTACGGGACATTGCGAGATTACAAAGCGAAGATGAGCGGTTAAATCGAATTAGCGGTTGTATCAGACGTAATGTAGTAGATACGGGGACAAGAGGTTTTGAAAATTATAAGCTAGTAGGTGATACGTTATATTTTCACGTGCCGAAGCGGAACGTACAGTTGCTAGTAATTCCGAAATCACTACAGGAGGAACTAATTTTGCACATACATGAAGAAATAGGTCACTACGGCAGATATAAAATATTAGCACTGATGAAGGACAGATATTATTTTCTTCATATGAGTAGGGTGATTAGCGCGGTGATAAGATGTTGTGACATATGTCAAAAGGTCAAACCAAGTACTAACAATACCGTTGGTCCTTGTACACCGGTGTTGGCGGAAAGGTTGGGTGAGAAAGTTTTCTCGGACCTTTATGGGCCATTGCCCGTAGGTAAATTCGGATATCAATATATATATGTGATTCAAGACGTGTACAGTAAAGTAATAAAATTATATCCAATGCGAAAAGCGACAGGTAGGAGCGTGCTCGCTTGTACAAAGAGATTTCATAGGGAAGTACCTATCGAAACTATAATTACGGACTCAGGACCACAGTTCATATCGAAAGTTTGGGAATTTGGACTCAAACAGCTGGGGATTCGGGTCACTCATACGTCGGTGTATTGTCCAAATTCTAATAGCGTAGAAAGAGTGAATCGCGAGCTAGGTAGACTGATTAGAACTTATTGCGGCGGAAATAATCGTAGTTGGGTCGATGTGTTACCGGACATTCAGAATTGCTATAATAATATCGAACACACAAGCACAGGCTTTGCGCCTAATGAGTTAGCGTTTGGTAGGCGGGAACCGTTAACTATTGACAAGGAATTAGGCGATGAATGGTTATTAGGCCATAGTGTGCGGGATTCGGAACAGGTGCGGAATGTAGCGATAGAAAACTCTAAAAGTTCTAGTGAACGACGTAAGCGACAGGCGGACAAACGGCGTAAGTTAGAGGTCTATCGTATAGGTGATTATGTGAAACTTAAGACCTTTGTGCGTTCAAATAAAGAACATAAAATCATGCGGAAATTTTCGTTGTTGTATAAAGGGCCTTATGTTATTTCGGCAGTGGTATATCCTAACTGTTATACTTTAGTAGATCCGGGTTCAAATGAGATATTGGGTAACTTCAATACTATAAATATAGCCAGGTATTATGTGAGGACGAATAAGGGCGTAGATAAATAAGATAGTGTATAAAAGTTATATAATTAAGCTGTAAGCTGTAAATTTGAGTAACTACTTTGTAGATTTAAGGATCTTGCATGGTTTGGAAACAAAACAAAAAAAAACAAAAAAAAACAATTTGTATATAGGTATATATAGTAATACGAATTAGGATAAATTGCGGGTAAGCGAGGTTGTATAGTTAGATAGATAAATAAGATAAGACAGGAGAGAACTCAATCGAGTTGTGTAAATATTATATACATAATTGACAGATTCATCGGTCTGTGTACATGATTTGAGATGTCCGTACATATAGAGTAGATATGGACAAAGCATGGGTAGCATAGTGGTAATGAGATCCTTGCGCCATGTTAACTGAGATAAACAGTGTCTCAAGGTCTGGGAGGGGGCTGTAATGGTACACGAGGTTCGGTACATTTGATACTTCATTCTGCGTGGTAGAGAGCTAGCCCAACGCCGCGCTGTTTTGAATACGAGAATCGGTTCAGATAACGTTTGGGGGTTTTGCGTAGCTTACTGGCAAAGTTTGCAAAAAAAAAAGACGCGTGGGTTCATTCGTGGAATTTCAGTTCAGGTCAAGTTTTTTTGTCGCATTCCTGCGAGATGTGTAGAGATCAGAGCCGATTTGGCTGCGCGTTGAATAAAATTATGAATAACTAAATAATGAAAGGTTATTATGGAACGGAGAAAGCTATTATGTTGATTGCAAATACACAATTGCGATTGAGGTATGATATGGAGAGTCTGACACCGCTAGTTTGAATATCATTCTGGTTGGTCTTTTGCTACGCGCAACTAGCGGTCGGGTATGCTTAATTAATCGCAACAAGCTTTTATTGGTCAGCGATCAACAGATTCTGTGTATCGGCAGTACCAAATGATTTGAGTGATCACCTACGGTTGATCATAGTGAATATGCGTACACACAATTTGTAGAACGGCGGATCTGCATGGCATGGTTGAAATTGGACCCTGTGTAGTTAGTGATAAGAAGCTTCGCTTGGGCAGAGCGTATTCGCAAAGGACGCCATTTTTTCAGACATGTGAGGTATATAAATACGAGAGTTTGAGAGGGGAGGGCATTCAGTCTCAGCGTCTAGCTACTGTGACAGTCGTCCTTCACGAGTTCTAAACAGTTTTGTCTGCCGTGTTACGCGTCAGAACTATACGAATTTGTGATTGCGGAGTTTCAGTGGGTTTTCGTGAGTGTCTGAAGCGCCGAGATATACCTCGGTTCCTACCTTTATATCAACCTACCCCTAATTCCAAAACTATCCTTGGGTCGTTAGGAAAGAACTTTTAAGTCAATTTATCTGAGTCTGAGTCTGGGCTTGGAGCGGCCCTAAATTCCTTTTTCCTTCACCATAGGGTTCCTGGATTGGCTCTTAGGATATTCGCGGGCTAATCCTCTCCTCATTCCTTACGAGTAGCGAGTTTTGTAATTCCCACACACACAGTCGTTAAACATTCAAGCACATTCAAATCAAACTCAACCATTTTCGAGTGGTGTCGATAATGGACGTGGTATAACACTAGGGTTTTAGACTAGGCTAGACAGGAGTTTAGTTGCGGCTAAACCTAGGTTGTCAGGGCATAGGGAGACTGTTTGATCGATGAGGTTCCGCGGATGGAAATAACAAATTCAGAACAAAGTTAAACCGGTGTCAACACAGATAACATATCCTGTTGATATTTTGACATTTGAGTGTTGTCGGGGACGCGCGAAGAGATCAATTTACAGTCTAAAGTTCATTGTTTAGGTCCGGGTAGGTGTTTTGCATTGCCTTGGGTCAGATTGGATTCAAGTTGCATTTTTAAATTAAATGTAAATTCGCAGGAGATCTAATGTGTAAGCTGAGTCGGTATATATGATTAGGCTCAGCCCAGGACGTGCTGCGGCTAGTGGAATTCATAGTTCGGTATTTATCGAACTATGCACTTCGCTATGGTGTGGATTAGATCTCCTAAAACAATAATGCTTGCGTTTCGATAACATCCAGCTCAAATTGCGCAGAGTTGAAGGTTTCAAAACGTTACGGACCTTTTGAGGTAACCGCTAGTTCAGAACCCATTTCGGAACTCAAATCGCAATTGTGTAAACCGGTCTTTTCGGATCGTTATTGCCGTGAATCAAATATATAATTGGAACCACCACAAGCCGCTACTAGCGAGCACATGAAATATCATTGAGTACTCACGTCGTAAAACTACGACGGATATCTATACGATATCACAAACAAATATTATATACTGTGGTCGACCACTAAAACTAAAACTAAAACTAAAACAAAAGATGTTCCAATGCGCTCATATATACAAAAACCAGATGGTGCCATCACATAAAATATAACAACGATCGTTCTGGCGCAATACACCGCTGACTGATGTGAATTACCGGCTCGCGGACATATATGCTTTCTCTGTCTAACTTGAAACTGTAACTTCCTGAACCAAACTTCGTTCGACTATTGTACGCCTAACGAATTTCTCAACGAACGAGAAATTCAGACTTATCATTCTTACTTACAAATCTTACTGCTGAATCGGGTCCTCTCATTTTGAGGTAGATGGAATAGACGATCATAGCTACTGATAGCGGCGGCTCCGACCTTAGCCTGGTGCCGGTACACTAGACAATGATACACATACTTATATAGATAAATATTATACTTAGATACATAAACAACCATGACTAGGGTACAAACATCCGTTCTCATCAAACAAATATTTGCCCCCACCGGGACTCGAACCCGGGACCCTTGGATTCGTAGGCAGCGTCACTGCCGACTCGGCCATTCGGTTCTTCGGTCGTAGTAGTAGGTAGTAGCTATACAGATTTTTAAATGATATTGATTGTCGTGTCTCATTGTTGGGATGTCCTTTGTATTTACAAGTACGGACAAGATTGCTTGATCATTATTTATATTGTAAATAATAATAAAGCAATCTTATTCGTACTTGATTAGCCGAAAGAGATCTCTTGTTAGGGATAAGCTCGCCTTTGAACAATATTTTTATCTCAATGCTTTTTTCAATACACTTGCTCGTAAAGTGACTCTTTATGGCATCGCATTTAGGTAAGCTTATCATGCAGGAACTTGGGCTTTTACTTTACATTACCTCTCTCGAGCTTTTTACTATACGTTTTTATTTCAATCTTGCCAAGTGTTTTTTTGTCTTCAAACAATGCATATTTTTGTGTCTAAAAAGGGCAAATTATAAAAATCAATCAACATTTTTTATCATAATTTCGTCAAATTATATTTTTTCCCTGTCTAGGTATTCTAATCTTAATTTGCGCAATCAAAACATTATTTTTATGGGCTGTTTAGCGGTGTTTCCATCTATCAAAATCACATATACCTTGTCAAGGTAATTTTTTTTCCATTTTTCCAGATTTGACCACTGTGGGAGATCAAGCGTGGAGCAAAGAAACAGATTTTTAGACCTCTTTTAAAAATTGGTTGTGTTTAATTAATACAATTATTACAATATTAATTATTTTATCTACACACGTATCATAAACCCTCTTTACTGCGTTCAAAAACCGCACGTTACGATCAGCATTATGTTAAACTACTTGGTAAAAACTCGTTTCGTATCTGGAAAACTACACATAATGGTCATTATATGTAGTTTTTCTACATATAATGACATTCAAATTTCGAACGCCGACGCCCATCCGCGTGCCGTCCCTAGTTTGTCTGTGAATTTGGTACTGACATTCAAATTTCGAACGCCGACCCCCGCCTGCGAGAAGTTGGTACTACAGAACAAGCTAAACAACTGCAGAGCCACAATGCCGGTCAAACATGCGGTTCCTGAACACATCAAAGAGAGCTTATTATATGTGTTTAGATAAACTAGTGTATGTAACTATACATAATTAGGCATTAAAACTCTCGAGTGATATTATTTGAAACTCGCCTTCGGCTCGTTTCATAAACCTACTCTCGAGTTTTAATTCCCTCCATTATGCAGCAGTCACATAAACTACTAATAAATCATAGGCAGTAATTAATCACAAACTTGTTCGGTATTGACTTCGATTAAACCCATACATTCCCATCATTTAAGTAATCTTGAACATTGTAATACCCCTTTTTAGACAAAGTCGCTTTTACAAGGTTTTTAAATTAAACATTAAAACAAACAAACATTAAACATTAACATACAGGCACATACATTGCTTCTGGCTTCACACTAGGATACCCTGTGTCGTGGGAATCAGAAACAGCGACGTCACACACATACAAACATCCACGACCTGGGGTTTTTTCTTTTATTTTTTCTTCACCATCAGCCGGGCATCGAACCCGGGACCTCTCTCATGGTAGGCAGAGCCACAACCGCTGCGCCACAGGCTTGCTCAAATGGCAATTTAAAAATCTCCAGAGGTAGCTTGCTGTAGTAGAGAATGGGCTACCTTACCGCCTCGTGAACTAACCATCTTAGCAACCTTTCTGTATGTTACTTGTGTGTAATAAATAAATTATGAAATAAAATATTGCCTATGTCCAACAGAAGCTCAACATGGGCGGAGTGTGGGAGCTGGACGGAAGAAAAGAAATGAGAAACAGAATCAGAGCTCTTGTGTGCCTGCGTCTTTATCCTTTCATCTACTCGCATTACGAGTGCAGTATTTGCTTTGCAGTATTACATTATGGAAATTTTAATGGACCACGCTCCCACAGTGCGCGTCATGCCTTACACATCTGCTGACAGGTAGGAGGCAAGTCTAACGTATACGGTGAACGTATTATCTCATTAGATCCATTATGACGACTTCCCATTTTTGCCGGATTTTTACTTACTTTAACCTCATAACTCATGAGCAGGCCCTATGGTGTTATTAAGTCAAATTAAAATTCAAATTTTTTCTCTAAATATTACGTAATTTTTTGCCTGTTCTTTACATTGTAGAGCAGAGAGAGAGGGTTCAGGGACAGTCCTACTCTACATATATTTATCTACACACGTATCATAAACCCTCTTTACTGCGTTCAAAAACCGCACGTTACGATCAGCATTATGTTAAACTACTTGGTAAAAACTCGTTTCGTATCTGGAAAATTACACATTATGACCATAATGTGTAGTTTTTCTACATATTATGACATTCAAATTTCGAACGCCGACGCCCGACTGCGTGCCGCCCCTAGTTTGTCTGTGAAGTTGGTACTGACATTCAAATTTCGAACGCCGACGCCCGCCTGCGTGAAGTTGGTACTACAGAACAAGCTAAACAACTGCAGAGCCACAATGCCGGTCAAACATGCGTTTTTTGAACACATCAAAGAGAGCTTATGATATGTGTGTAGATAAACTAGTGTATGTAACTGTTCATAATTAGGCATTAAAATTCTCGAGTGATATTATTATGAAACGAGCCTCGAGTATTAGTGCCTTCCATTATGTAGCAGTCACATAAACTACTATTAAAAGTAGGATAAAGGAGCATTTCCTATATTTTTAGAATTATATTAAATTTAATATTTATTTATGTTTAGCATGTATATTTTATTTATATTTTGCCGACAGGGGGCAGGAGACGGAATAAAAGACTTGTCACTACATACTCAGTTAATATCGTGTCTATTTGATTGGAATACAATCCTAGCTTATATACTAGGTTGGTACATGATAAATGACGTACTTAAGATATAGTACATGGTGAGATATTTCCGCATATCTGTGACGGGCCGGTACAGTTACTCCCCCTTTTACAAAATTTTTAACATTTGACTCCAAAATACAAAACATAACATAAATAAAATATTCTACGAGACTTGCTACAAATTTCATAAAATACTGCGAGTTCAATCTTGATTTTGCCAGTTCAACAGTTGCATGTTGTGCTTCGTAGACAATGTCAGCGCATTTGTGCACTCTTGAAGTCACGTTTCCTGCGTGCAAGGTCAGGAATGTAGCTATCAGCTGTCTTGAGTTTGCGCTCCTCACTCGACGATGTATGTCCAAAGTTGAGCTTCTCGGGGTTTGGTGCTATTGTGTTCTAAATTCATCTTGTCTGCGAGGTCGATTGCATGGTGATTGCCCCATCTTCCGCTCCTCGTTTGGGGTTGATGTTGCACGTTAGTTTTACAGTCAGACCTCCAAGATGCCCGAGTAGAAATCCAGCATTTACGTGACCTCCTGGCAAATGCACTACAATATTATGTCAAAGAAAAGAGTGAGAATGAGAGCCGCGACGTCTGAGTTGGTCAGTTTCAACGCCATAACACGGAATTGGTTTCTAATTGAGGACGAGGAGATTGAGACCAGCAAGGAGGACGAGCCCACCATCACTAACACTGGTCTTGAACCCCCTCAACTGATATAAATATTAAAAACTGACGAAATGGGACGTGGTTTTAATCGATCTAAAGGGTATTACCATCACAGGTACACTTTATCGCGGGTGCCCGGTTTCTGAAAGGAAAACTAGCTGTGATAACTTGTTAAACTCTTGTTAAGCGCATTTCACCCAATCGCATGCCGTTATTTTGAATAAATGAACGATTAACCGCTTGTTACATTTGACCATTCTTCGAAAACTGCCAACCTCTATTTTAAGAAAATGGCGTGGTCATACGAATAAATATAAATGCAAAAGCAAAATTTGCATTACATTTGAATGGTGACAAACAAAAATTGATTATTAATGCATTTGGATATTGCAGTTGAATTAATCCAGCTAATTTAAATGGAAAATTTGCATTTTAGATTGCAAGATATATTTCCGGCGACAAAAATATGTTACATCAATATAACCCAATGATAGTCTTTCTTCGAGAGCCATCTCGCAGGTCGGCTATCTTTATGGCTATTTGAGGCCGTGATGCGACTCTGCAAATATTGGTGATGGTTAATTTTAACCAAACTGCCATAATAGACTTTATGATGCACGATATAAGCACGGTGCAAAGGCCAGAAAATGCAACTATACCTATGCGATTATTTCAGAGACTGGAAAACCTTTGAAAAATTGCGTGTCGGACTCAGAAGGTTCCTGCGAATTTGATTAATTTCAACTTGATACCTCTACGCGTTCCTGAGAAAAAGCGACTTAAGTTGACAGACGGAAGACTGACAGGCAGATAGACAGAGAACAAAGTTCTATCATATCATATCGTTTGCGGAACGGAACCCTAAAAAACCTGCGGGGCACTTAAACTGAGCTATGGATTTTATAGAAGCATGCTTGCAGGCAGTATTTTGGGCATACAAAAAAATGTTCGCAAAAAGCTTTTTGCTCCTGGAAAGGGGAAAAAATATGGAAATAACGGTCCGCGTGTGTAAGTGTCAAGTTGGGAAATGAGCAAGTTGACGTCGACTTCATTCACAAGTCTGAAAGTGAAGCCAAAACGCTTGTAGTAACAGAACGATATGTAAAAACACCTTCTACAAAACCATTATTAGAAAAACTTTAAGCGAGTATTTAAAGCCAAACATTATAAATATTATCTATCAAAAATGGCGTTAGAACTTATACCACACACCGCACCCTTTTCTCGAGTTTCCATTAAATTTCACAATACCACTAGTTGTACGTGTGTACATTTATTAAGATTATTTGTTGTGGAGGCTGTAATAGAAACAAACAAAAGAAAACGAAAACCACCAATTTTCTTCTTCATAAATGTTGTCAGAAGAACAAACCTCAAACCTGATAATAAAGGCGCTAAAGCGCTTAGAGCTGATGTGTCATTCCCTGTCATAACACAATCTGCATAACCACCGTGATTTCGCTGTTGAGTCGACAATTTGCCCGCACAGCGAAACTGCATACATTTTCATGAAGTTTTGCATTCTTGATGAACTAAAAAAAGAAGTGTCTCGTATGGTCTTTTAGGATACTTTTTATAGTCCCTTCGCTGTAATTTTTTGCTGCTGACGCTCTCGAAATTAGCTTCCAACACTTTGACAAAGTTGAGAGAGAAATTTCTAATATAATAACATTTAACCGTGTCGATCTGTGAACGTTATAGAGGCTAATTTACACGCTTGCACGAGTTTTTTAATTGATGTGGTCATATGAAGGTGATAAAATACGCAAAATACACAGTTACTATTGAATTTATGGATGTAAGATATAATAATTAATTCATAATTGTCATTATATGTCCGGAAAAGTAAATAAATAGTTATAAAATTTCATAGTAGGTAGGCTTCTTTACGAATCTCGCTACGACCCACGCCTTCGGCTCGTGCAGTAAACTTCTCGGTTCGTAGATATAAGCCTTTGCGAACGCGTGCGTAAGGTACTATTGTAAATCGAACGAGGCTCCTTTCTTTGTTTTTTGGAACAAGACCTCATATTTGAAAAATGTGACACAGCAGATTGGTTTTGTTTTTAAAACAATCGCACTGGCCAGCAAGAAAATCGCATGAAAAAAAAAGAAAATTGGCGCCACGTAAATATCATTGGAAACCTTGTTGGAGATATATTCTCAGCAATAGTGATGAAAAGTACTATTTATTCTTCAGAATGAGCCAATAAGTCAGCCCATTGTAGTAAGTATATATAATGATATGTAAATTTAAAAAATTACATCCCCATAGAGTTTCTTCTCTGACGAGCGAAGCACTGGTAGCATTAATCAGCCATGAATCACCACTTGAAAGGGAGATTTCGTTTTCCAAACTCAAACCTTAATCGGACATGTACTCAGTAGTTAATTTGATCATAATTGATTTATTTTTTATACTTATCCATGTATATGAAACTTAAATAAGTGGTTGACTTGTAAAAGAACATTATTTTTGCCAATTTGCAATAAAAGTTTTGCGTATTGAGTATCAACTGAGTGTTCATCGTTCCCCGATATAGGCGGTTACTCATATAAGACTATGCTTTAGCATACCGTCTCTTTGTTTTGTTACGTTTATTCCCTTTATTCATTTGGAACACGGTTCTCGTTCGTGTAATATTATTATTTTGCATACAAACGTCTAGCATAACAATTTGGCGCCAAAACAGCATTACGGTTGCAGGCGTCTAAACAAATATGATCCCGCGTGTAAATACTTACCGTTACCATGGCAACAGGGAACATCGAAGTCGTAGGAGCTAGCCATAGCAGAGTTAACGTAGTTTTAAGAGATGTAGAACAAGATAAAATATCATAAAAACTAAAAGCGACGCAGTAGGTCAAAGCAGTCAAACAGATTTCATGATATCTTCGGGAGACTTTTATATTTATTTATATTTATTATTCTCATGGATAATTACATATCTCTTAGAGCACGTCATACATTTAATACCAGGTACAAGAAACTCTTAAATAGCTCTGTTTCGAAGGAAGTACTTACAACTAATGATACATTGATTTCACTTAGGTTTTTTTAAAGATAGCCAATGGAAGAACAAACAGTTTTTCCTCAAGGATTTACGTCTTCTAGATAATTTGCCACTGAATAATATCCCTTCAAACATCATTTACTTTTAATACAAGTTTTGAATTCATGAGTCGGTAGGCTTTGAATTTATTGTAAACTTATTGTAAAATTATACATTGGCTGATGAAGGAATTGGAAATTTCGTGGAGTCTACTGGAGTAGCTGACAGTTTATTCTTATTTAAATGATGACAATTATGGTTGTCGCATTTTTTTAAATATGTGGATATTTTTCTTGACATACAATATATTCACAGGAATGTACTTGTCTCCTTAAACTTGTCTCTTAACGATTCTTTCGGACTGAGTTCGTAAATGGCACGTATAGCCCGCTTCTGCACCATAAACATGCGCTTTATATCCAAGGCTTTGCATTACTAAGATTTGCCTCAAAATAATAAAGAAAAACCACTAGAGATTTATGTGTCAGACAGTCAGACATTACTTTTGCTTGTACCTATATTGTAATTATTATATTATGTTATCTAGTTTTACAAGATAATAATTTCAATATAGGTAAAAACATAAGTTATGTTCTTTATTCTTTAGTTCTTTATTCTTTATTGCATAGATAGTATAAAGTTACAGACAATTAAAAGTAATGTAATAAGCAAAGGCGAGCTTATCTCTAAAAAGAGATTTCTTCCAGCAAACCTAGGCAGGACAGGAGAGTTAATTATACAGGAAAGTCCTAGTTCGCAATAACACTATACATACGGACGCAAATTACTTTCAAAATATATATAAACTATACCAAATATAAAATATATATATATATATATATACAGTGGTGGTAATATAATTAAGAACGATTTGTAGTACCAGATATTTTTTTTCAAAACTATGCTATGTGTACTTTTAAGTTCCTTCTTAAAAGTAATTAGTTGTATTATGAAATAGCTACATCGATAAAGTAAACGGAATTAGGAGTAAATATTTAAAACATTTACTATTTTTTTTACAAATTTAATTGATTATCGATAATTACAAATTCAAGTAGTAAAAATGCTGGACAAATAATTAAGAACGATTCTTAAGCTGCTCGAGAGTTGTTTCCGTAGATACTTAGATTTTACAAATCACATTAAATAAGACAGTGACAATGTTAAAAATTATAATTTAATACATTTTATTCTAAGTTAATAGTTTGTAGCGTGACCATGGCTTTTAATAACTGCCTTACACCGACGAGGCATTGATTCTATCAATTTTTGACATTTTTCAAGAGAAATAGAGCGCCATTCTTCTAAAAAAACGTTATATAACTCAGTTAGGTTGTAACGTACTACCTCCTTGACCATATTGGCTACTGGCGGATTAGCCAGTTAAAAACTAAAACTATAAAAATTCGAAAATTCGGGTCTGGAATCTCGTCTGGCAGCTGATTGTTTTTTTTTGGCAGACATTGTTTGAGCTCTGAAACGTGAGGTTGTATCTTCTGCATCAATAATTTTTAAGTCACGCCTTTAGTTGCGGCGATGGGCTAGTTCCTTTAATACTGTAATGGAGCTGAATGTTTAGTTGCTGTAAAGTGCAGTAGTTGTTATGAAACTTCCCTACTATCCCCAATCCATGGGTAAGCATTGGTTCGTAGTTAGTCTTTCTTATTTTCGTGTATTTTATACTCTCTATGTATTTCCCTTTTCTATACAGTGTCTATTGGACTGCGGCACTCTTAGATCCTAATTACCCTAGGGCCCTCGTCGGAAGTCTCCGTGTGGGGAGCCGTCGCCTGATAGCTGGGCGTTGTAGCGCTTTTGTATTCCTATCATTCACACTGGTCTCTTTCCAGGGTTCCACGCTGAGGAGTAATATCCTCCTGGCGCTAACGGAGCTCTGAATCGGTTCCACGCTGAGGAGTAATATCCTCCTGGCGCTAACGGAGCTCTGAATCGGTCCCACGCTGAGGAGTAATATCCTCCTGGCGCTAACGGAGCTCTGAATCGGTTCCACGCCGAGGAGTAATATCCTCCTGGCGCTAACGGAGCTCTGAATCGGTTCCACGCCAAGGAATAATATCCTCCTGGCGCTACCGCATAATCACTTGTTGACGTCTGGAGAAGTGGACTAGTTGGATTGAGTCTACCAAGGAGCTGAAATCTACAAATTCCCGGCGAGTCCCTATCCAGCGTTTCAACTATATCACCAATATTCGACTCACGACCCTGTGATTAATAAATGTATCTTGAGCCTGCCAACAATCTCTTTTGGTCAGGTTAGTCTCACTGTTTCAATGGCGCCCGGATTAAGGGAATATTGGTGATAGAGTTTTATGTCTGGTCAGAGTAGTTAGACCATAAGAGCGCCGTAGAACGCTAGATTTCTTTCGTAGCTTGTATATTTTGTTGTGTTTATTTTTGTCTGACAGGAGTATATTTGATCGTTTATCTGGGTACCTACCTCATTTCTACATTATATATGGTCGCAGTCTGACGGCCGTTGTCATATTATAATTGTTGATAAATATTTTCCTCCAAATTCTCAGTACGAAAAATAAATTAATAAATTGTGAAGATTTTAGTAGGGAAACTTTTCGGACTATTAAATAATAAATAAGGTTAGTGTTTAACGGCCGATTTCTCTTACATTTAATCTGTTGTTGACAGTCCTTTATCAATTTCAGCTGTCAAAACGGTAGATTAATGGCTTGATTTTGTACCAGAAACCGGGCGTTAGTCGTGTACTCTGCTTACTTTCCTGTAAATTTGTACAGTTTACTAGATAGGTAGTAAACATGACGTTTCCTATAAAATATCTGTCGCTAAATAAGGCTGAATTGGAGTATGAGGTTGAGCTTCGAGGAGGTACACCGGGTACTGTTCCTTTATGTATGTAATAAGTATTTTGACCCTTGTATTCTAAAAACCATCTATATCTACAGCTATGTAAAAGTTCTTTATTGTGTAACGTTACTCTGCAATGTCTGTTACTTTAGCTTATGGCCTCTTGAACTATAATTCTCTACTTTTTTACTCTTTGTTGTAGAATAGATATTCTACTCTATTATTATTTTCTGTACCCACTAACGGTGCAGGAAGTCTTGAACACTTGAGGGAGCTGCCCCTCATGGTGTTATTCTGCGTTACGATAGTAGCTAAGCTATCGGGGCGTTTATGTACTAAGGTTCTTATTTTAGTTCAAGGGATCTTGCTTATTTTTCAACTTCTGACAGTTAGTCTGGGTGTGCATTTGGCTATAATAATGGCACCCTGTGTGTAAGGCTGTGTTTACACGATGTTAGTGTGAACTCTTGTATGAACTTAGTATGAATTCTGATGTCTGATTGTTGGTACGAATGTGTGATGTTGGTATGTAGTTGAGCTAGACTGTTAGTTATATATTTCTCTGACATTGTAGATGGCGAGCTTTAGAGAATTTTATCTTAAGTAGTTAATTTGGTAAGTTAGTTTAGTTTAGTTAGTATCTTAGCGGATTTTATCAGGTAAAATCCTACCCAAACAAGACGGGTATGTAACGTACTACCTCCTTGACCATATTGGCTACTGGCGGATTAGCCAGTTAAAAACTAAAACTATAAAAATTCGAAAATTCGGGTCTGGAATCTCGTCTGGCAGCTGATTGTTTTTTTGAGGAGACATTGTTTGAGCTCTGAAACGTGAGGTTGTATCTTCTGCATCAATAATTTTTAAGTCACGCCTTTAGTTGCGGCGATGGGCTAGTCCCTTTAGTTCTGTAATGGAGCTGAATGTTTAGTTGCTGTAAAGTGCAGTAGTTTATATGAAACTTCCTTACTATCCCCAATCCATGGGTAAGCATTGGTTCGTAGTTAGTCTTTCTTATTTTCGTGTATTTTATACTCTCTATGTATTTCCCTTTTCTATACAGTGTCTATTGGACTGCGGCACTCTTAGATCCTAATTACCCTAGGGCCCTCGTCGGAAGTCTCCGTGTGGGGAGCCGTCGCCTGATAGCTGGGCGCTGTAGCGCTTTTGTATTCCTATCATTCACACTGGTCTCTTTCCAGGGTTCCACGCTGAGGAGTAATATCCTCCTGGCGCTAACGGAGCTCTGAATCGGTTCCACGCTGAGGAGTAATATCCTCCTGGCGCTAACGGAGCTCTGAATCGGTTCCACGCTGAGGAGTAATATCCTCCTGGCGCTAACGGAGCTCTGAATCGGTTCCACGCCGAGGAATAATATCCTCCTGGCGCTAACCGCATAATCACTTGTTGACGTCTGGAGAAGTGGACCAGTCGGATTGAGTCTACCAAGGAGCTGAAATCTACAAATTCCCGGCGAGTCCCTATCCAGCGTTTCAACTATATCACCAATATTCGACTCACGACCCTGTGATTAATAAACGTATCTTGAGCCTGCCAACTATCTCTTTTGGTCAGGTTAGAGTCCACTGTTTCAAGGTTACCACATCGTCGATTTGATACCTTTTTCTTGACTTCGCACCAAAGATGCTCTATGGGATTTAAATCTGGGCTGTTCGGTGGCCATTCTAAGACATAAACTGATTGAGATGTGAGGAATTCTTTAACGGTGCGTGCAGTGTGTTTCGGATCGTTGTCGTGTTGGAATGTCCAAATAATCGGAAGTACGTCTTCAGCATATGGTAACATAGTTTCTTCGAGTATATTTTTGTACTGGAATTGATCCATGTTTCCTTCTATCAGTCTAACAGGTCCAACACCATGACCAGAGAAGCATCCCCAAATTTTCACATTTCCACCACCATGCTTTAATGTCATTTTTGTGTACTTGGGGTCGAATGCTGTATTCGGAGGGCGTCGAACATATCGTTTCCCATCAGAACATACTCTGTTAATTTTTGTTTCTTTAGAGAAAAGGACATTTTCCACTGTCTTGCTGTCCAGCTTTCATACCTCCTAGCAAATGCAAGCCGGGCTTGCCTATGACACTGTTTCAACATGGGCACCTTTCTTGCTATCCTTCCGTTCAACTTCGCTTCTACCAATCGCCTTCGGATAGTGCGCGCTGAGATCGCTGAAGGGTTATTTTCACCAAAGTATTCTTTTTTTAACTCATTAGACCCCTTAAAAGGGTATTGTTTTGCCAAACGCACGATATTTCGATCGTCTCGCTGAGATGACTTTCTCTGTTTAGGTACACGAGGAATATTTAAAGTTGTTTGATGTGTGTTAAAATGCTTCACAGCGTGGAATATTATCGTTTTTGAGCACTGCAAATGATTGGCAATCTTTTTATATGACCAATTCATATCGCGAAGTTTTATTATTACTTTCCTTGTAGATGCATCACAACTTTTATTTTTTCCCTTTTTTTTATTATGAAAAGATCAACTTTTTGACTTTTACAGAACTAAATGGCGCCAAAATTACTCGAATAGTGGCCTAGTTACAGAGTGTTCTCTATTTAAATTTGAATAAAAAAATAAACTATCCAGCGTTCTTAATTATGTGGCCAGCCAGTAAGTTTGCAATAACATGTTAAGATATATTATATACAAAAAGTTTACTTATATAATAATATTGTTGAATTTATCATATTATAACTGTATGCTACGATTGTGTAAAACAGTTTTACGATACCGAGAGAGATACAAAACGATATGCAATAAGTGTTATTCTCGTAAGTTTGAAAAAAGCTTGTTTTCAAATAGTCGTTCTTAATTATATGACCACCACTGTATATATATATACTTCCACAACATAAAATAAAATGTATAGCATGAACATACATAAACTATAATAAATCATACATATACCTACATAAATATGGTACCATTTACGGAAGAGAAAGGAAATGCACTTTCAATCTTTTCTTAAAAGTGAAAATTGAGGGACTTTCCCTAATAGCGCAGGGAAGTGCGTTCCACAGTCGGATTGCCCTTAACCTAAACGAGAGTTCGTAAGCGGCAGTGTTATGCCGAGGAGTTGAAAGGAGAGACACCGTGTGGGATCTCGGATTTCTATCCCTGGGGAAAAGAAAGTCAAAACGTTGGCGTAGATATGTGGGGTATCGGGGATTTCGCAAAATATTGAACAGATAGGAGAGAATGTGCATGTCACGGCGAAGACGGATCGGAAGCCACTCCAGCTCCTTACGATACTGGGAGACATGGTCATACTTGCGCAACCCGTAGATAAACCGAATCCCGAGATTTTGAAGTCGTTCGAGTTTGTTCAGTTGTTCTTCGTTCGCGCTGGCCCAACAAACATCCGCATAGTCTATTAAAGGTAGTAGAAGGGACTGAGCAAGAGTGATTTTAGTCTGCCGTGGCAGGAAGTACTGCAATCTTCGGAGGGAGTGAAATGACGCAAAGACTCGTCTGCTGACCTCACAAACATGGGGCGACCAGGACAGCAAGTTGTCAAATATAACCCCAAGATTCTTAGCTTTCTCACTGTAATTAATTATGGTACCATCATACAATACAGGATCGACGGGCGAATTCTGTAGCAAGTTAAGCGAATGCCGTGTACCCATAATCATGGCTTGAGATTTTCCCGGGTTGACTTGCAGCCCATATGAAATAGCCCATTTCCTGATGTTGTCGAGGTCAGCATTCAACGCCTCTACAGTCAGTTTCACATCACACGGAGAGAAGTGCCGATATATTTGGAGGTCATCTGCGTAGAGATGATAAGAAGAACTAAGAACGTCAGATATGGAGTTTATGAATACTGAGAAGAGGAGAGGAGAAAGGATACCACCCTGCGGGACACCCGTGGAGAGCTCACACCAGTCCGTGGAGATCTCCTCAGACTTAATGCGCTGCTGGCGGTCTCTCAGGTAGGAGTCAAACCAGCGAGCCGAGTGCGAGGAGACTTTAAGCGACTTTAGAATTTCAACCAGGATATCGAAATCGACGCAGTTGAAGGCGCTACTGAAATCAAGCAGTGTAAGGACCGTAAGCTGCTTCTGATCCATAGCCGATTGAATATCGTCAGTGACTTTAAGCAGAGCCGTGGTAGTGCTGTGATCCGGCCTGAAACCTGATTGATGGGGATTTAATAAGTTATTTGAGGAAAGGTAGGAGGAGAGCTGGATGTGAACAATTGATTCTAGGACTTTGGAGTGGATAGGCAGAAAAGTCTGTCTGTCTGAGACTCTCTATTGGTTATTTTTTATTATTATGTAATGTTATCTGGTTGTTTATGTACTGAACTCTTACAAGGAACATAGTAATGTAACTCGACATTTCTATGTGTACATATGTATTTTTACGTGCCAAAGCTTTCACACATCGACTTGTCAAATTATTAGCTTCTGAGTCACAAAAAGAAACTCTTTCCCCAGCTGGATGCCATGAGACGTCAAGCTCGGAAACCCACGGTGCCTACATTCGATATAAGTCGGATTATTTTTATGGCGTAAGCTGCAGAACTCAGTTTAACCGCTCGTGCATCCAGATGAGGTCGCCATTGAAGATTTGAATTGAGGGTGATACCAAGAAAACAGTTTTATCCACAATGCTCAGTTTTTAATTTTTATCACGCTTTTATTAGCTTCACCTGTATGTTTGTTTTTTTGTTTGTTTGTATGTAACCGACTTCTTTGGACTCGATTTTGACCCACTTTAAACGGACAGATTCAATTCAAACTTTTTACACTTATCAAGAATCAGCGACATTGAATTACTTTCATAAGATTATCTCATTATCCTGATAAGGATCGCCAGGATTAATTAATTTCTCTTGGGGGATTGACAAAACAGTCTACTTACTTTCCGGCTCGCGCACTCGAACTAAAAAAAATAAAAATAAATATAGTTTAAAAAAACTAAAAAACACGCTTTTATTATTATTATTTTTAACATTTTAGTTCGAAGTGCTTTAGAAGCGTGTTTTTTAGTTTTTTTACACTATATTTATTTACAAAAATATTAGTGGGGGTCTGTTAAACATTGGGTAGAGAAAACTTTACACATTTGGTTTCTTTTTAATTAAGCAGAAGATTGTTTGCTGTAAACCAATGAACTTCTTTGGAGAAAGCATTGTTACACATCATCATAAAATTAGAATAGAATAGAATAGAATAGAAATAAATTTATTCGGACTACAAAACACACACAACATTGCATACAAAAAGAAACAAAAGAACATAAAACAGGTGAAACATAGAATTAAAGGCAATATTGACAGCAACATATAAAACAGAAGAGAATAAAAGCACGCACAACAAAAGTATAACATATTATGTGTAAAATGTACAATAATACGCAAAATAAATTTTTTGACGTCGTGAAGTGTGTGTCGAAGCAGCGAATAAGTTCCGACTCAGCATGTGTCACAGGGCCTACAGGTCCTGCAATGCAGGTATTCTGTCGGCACCTTATCAAAGAGGGAATGATAATATAAGGGTGGGTGTTAATAATCTACTTTTTAATAAATCCGAATACATAATCGTAAATAAAAAGACAAAGTCGTAAAAATTAATAAAATATGTAGGTAACTTACATATAAATATATAAATACACGTATTTATTTATGACACACAAAACTACATACACACATAATATTTCATAATTCACAAGCAAAGCCGGGCGATATCCGTAGTATGCGGCGGGCCGTATGTTTCACAACTCGCAGCGCCTGTATACTTACATAGCTAGATGTACTCGCTGCGCTCGAGTGCCGAGTCCTCGATCGGCCGACCGGCGACGCCCGCCGCCAGTCGCAAATTATCAGAGCCACGCGAAGCCCGCGTCGCTCGCTGTACTACCGCGCACTATCGCGTCTTTGTTTCGTATATGTTTTACGCATTTTAACTTCTGTTTGTATCGTTGCTTCGATCTTTCTTCTTCTACTATTCCTGTGCTATCTCTCCTTCTATAAACTGCTTGTGCTAGCTGTATATAAACTGTGGTGCTTGTGAATACAAACGTATCTGCTTGTTTGCTATTTCGTTGTTTTCCTTACAACAACTCTTCACACCATCTACAACATGTCACTAAAAAATAAATTGATTACGAGGAATGTTTATTAGTAGTAAATTGTTGTTGTCTTTTGAGTACCTCTGTGGCACTGCGGTTGTAGCTCTGACTACCATGTGAGAGGTCCCGGGTGCGATCTCCGGCTGGGGTTAGAGAAAAATAAACCCCAGGTCTTGGATGTTTATGTTTGTGTGACGTCACTGTTTCTGGTTCTCACGACACAGGGTAGTGTGGGGCCAAAAGCAATGTATGTATGTACATGTATATGTTTAATTTTAAAGAGTTAGGAAGCATCAACCGCAAACAACATCATTTTATGCTCAATATTAACATATGTCGTTCATATAAGTAAGCAAAAGGAACGGACCTAATACTGAGCCCTGTGCAACGCCCTTGCGTATCGAAGAACCCGACGACTTCTTGCCATTGACTGCAACCTTTTGTATTAAGTTTCTGAGGTTTGAACTCAGAAGGCCAAGCGCATTATCCCTTACACCATAATGTGCCAGCTTCCTGACTAGACTATCGTGACTAAAGCACTCAAAAGCTTTGGAAAGATCGAATGCCGAATGAAGCATCATATAAGTCTTCCCAAGCACAGAATTTATGTTTTATAAGTTCAGCTCCAGTGTCGGTCATTGAGCGACCTAGAATGAATCCATATTACTTCTGGCCTCACACTAGGATACCCTGTGGCGTGGTAACCAGAAATAACGACGTCACAAACATGTAAACATCCAAGACCTGTTTTTTTTTCTACCTCCCCAGCCGGGATTCGAAACCGCGACCTCTGCCTTATGAAGCACAGCCTCGATCACCATACCACATAAGTCTTATGCCAGGTTCGTAGCAGGTGGTTCGATTTGAGTCCTGGCCTGCACCTCTTCTGGAAAAAGGCGTGATCATATACATAAAAGTACTCTATCAGGTAATTGGATTTTGGACTACAGTTCATAAAATATTATTATTCATAAAATCCACTTTTTAAATACTAGGGATCGGAATCAAAATTGAAAAAAACTGTCAAAATCTATCCGAATTCGCTGCATCTAATTCACAAATGTTTGAAGAGTGTAGAAATGTTCGTATCGATTCATTTGATTAATCGATGTTTTTAAGCAATATCCCTTTACATCCGTCAAGCACCATGTTATGTTTTTCATACTGTAAGTAGACAAACAAATATAAATTACATGTCAGAGGTAAAGTCTTAATACAAAAGGGCTCGTTGATATCAGAATGGTATATTTATATCAGTTATATTGTATGTGGTACGACCTCACAATGTTAATATACAACTGAAGAACGTAACCAAGCGTTTTGACCACTCATAGAATGTATATATTTTAACTACATTGTCAAATAGCCAATTCTGGTCCACTCCACCTCCTGTGCCTGGCGTGAAGCCAGGATCGACGGCAATTAACTTCTGTGCGCAGACTCTCACAGAATACCGAGTGAGAGACAAAGCAGCGCGGAACGAAACTTTACGCTTGAGAATTGTGGTGACTGTGAATGGGGAATATGCTGATTGTTTAGTGGAGTTTGTAAACTACTGGCCTGCAAAACTAAGTACTACACTTTTAAAATTTCATTTTTTTTCTAAGCTATAGAAGTTAGAGATTTAAAATAAAAAAAAGTTTGTAACGATAGTACAAATTTTAACTCTTTTTCGAGTCCTTTTTATTTTGAAACTATATCTTGTTTACTTAAAAAGTTATTGCAATTTTAAAAGTGTGATACTTAGTTTTGCAGGCCATTGTTTTAAGGGTGACTTTTTGTTAGCTAACTATTGCGGAGTGATAGAACTCGTGGTTTTGATCAAGTCTCCCGCAAGAAACATTTACATGAATTTGTTGGACTACCTTAATAACTTGTTATCAGCTAATCGGATCATGATGTACCCTTCGTACATTTTTTACACTGCGATAAGTTTGCAAAGTGTCTTAAAATATTGTTTACTTTACGAATAGTTTTGATATTATATATGGATGATGACGATTGGACAATGAAAATACAAGACAATTTGGATTTAGCATGCGTTTCTCTATATGATGCTCTACTTACGTTGGCGTAGCAAATCCGTGGGGCGTAGCGACGACGTGTTACGCGACTTGCTACGGTTTTCGTAGCTCGTAGCAATATTACAGCTTTATTTAATTTCAGCGTCTCGATTTATTTTGAAGATCTTTGACCTATCGATTGCGTCATCCTAAATATTTGTTCTAATGAATCAAGTCTTCTGGAAATACGCCACTTTTTAATAATAAACAAGCTATTTGCCTGACTTATCAGAATTATTTAATACACTTTTACAAATAAATCATAAGGTTCGCTTGAAATTAAATCTTCAGAGTTTAATTTGTTTTTGCTATATATTATTCAAAATACATAATGGGCATGTGATAAAGGCTAAGGGTAAGGTTAGCGTCATGCAAAACAAAACAACGCAAAAATAAACGCCCAGCGCCCGTTCATAAATTATCTCTTGCTTTCTACAAAGGGTACAGAAAAGAGCCTTTGTCCTTCTCAGAATACACCACTGGAACAACACAAGCCACTTTCACCCTTTAGGAAGGCAACATAAAGCTCCCGAAAAAGTGGAGGAAAGGCTGGTGAAACTCCAACGAAAGTTGAGTACGTGAAATTTATGTGTTTTTCAGGAACTAGCAAGTTTTTGGGGCATTACATTATATTTGGCATCGTTTCATTATTTTCGTGTCAATCTTATAAACGTGTTGAGGAAATCCATTAGTATTTGGAGGATTGCTTTAGGCCTGTTTTTCACATCCATAAATACAGAGGGATTACAAATGACAAGTCAGACTGATGCCAGAGGTAGACATGCCTCAGATGCCCTTAAATATGAATATATACATATCTGACAGAGAAAACATGACTGAAGAGCTCCGTGGTCTAATGGGTTTCACGCTTGCTTCTCACTCAGAAGATGCAAGTTCGATTACTGACCATGTACCAATGAGATAATTAATTTATCTTAAGTACATTATACGGAGGTTCTAACGGTGATGGAAAACATCGTGAGGAAACCTTCATCACTGCGCCCTGTCATGCAAAATAGAGTATTGAGTAACTGGGTCAAAGTAGGCACAATTGTGCCTCTGCCACCCCGTATGGGAAAAGGCGTGACGCTATGTTATGCCAAAGAATTATAATCAATGCCTTGAAAACTAATTTATGTATTCTGACAAAGGGAAATACGAGTATATGAAGAAGTAAAATATGTATAAGGATAATCAGATCATAATATGTTTCCGATTCATTCAATTACATAACGTGGTTAACTATAACCACGTTAAGTGACTAACTATTTTATTTACTCCGTGCTCGCCGCCTCACCACAGTGTGATATATTCACGAGTGGGATGGCGTGCTTGGTGAGGGAATGTAAGAGAATGACAGAAAGACGAATGCAAGATCTAGATAAGTAAAATATTTTTACCGTCTTTGTAACGTATTGATTAATTTAGCTGTAAGGTTACAATTGAAAATAAATGTATTGAATTGAATTGAATTGAATGCTAATTGTTATTAGACACTCAAAGTGTATCCAATAAAAAGTGATCCTCTGACACAAAAAAACACTTTTTCCCAACTTTTATTACTTTTATATTTTTATTTTGAATTTTTAAGAGGCGATTGTGCCATCCCCCGATAAACAGTAGATAACTTTATTTGACATTTTACGCCGTATAAATCCTGTCAAATCACTCAGATAAAAAGGCAGACAAATGTTCTCTAAGGATGGTAATTCAGCTGTAAACAAATACATTTCATTTATAGGAATATGCAAGGATATATTAAAATGTTTTCATTAAAAATGCTGAGATTGAGATTTAAGCATTTCTTCGCCTTTTGAATTAAAAGCATCTCTCTTACGCCGCCAACTCTTTAGTAAAGTATTCCTTGAAACCGATGCCTGTAAATAGGAGGACAACAAACATGCAACTTGGCATTTAAATATTGATATAGAGTTTCAACTGCTGTACTGTACTGTTATTTTAGAGAAGCGTTTTTTTCTTGTTATTTGCATTTTTCTCAGTGTCATTATATTAAATGCGATAAAACCAATTTTTCTACATTGAGCCGATGCCTATTCATAGTCTTTATTGCATAGAAATTTAAATAAATCAACATAAGACAATTGGCAAAACATGAACGCTTATAAATAGTGATACGAATGAGAGTAACCCAAAGAGCCTAACGATGTTCTATGCTTGGCATCACTCTCTTAGATCCAAGATGTCGGAAGCCATATGACTAGACTCAAATGGAAGAATGGAGCAGGACACTTTGCGAGGCGAGGTGACTGCAGTTGGAGTAGACCCCTGACCGACTAGCGGCCGAAAGAGGGAAAGAGAAGCGTGAATCGACCAGCCGCCAGATGGGTCGATGACAATGCTAATATCGCGGGAAAAACCTGGTTTCGATTGGCAGAGGATCAGATAAGTTAGCACAAAATGGAGGAAGCTTATGCCCAGCAGTAGGGGGAAACAAGCTGCCGATGATGAAAACATGCGCAATGGCAACCTTATATTTTAATGGAGATTTGTTCCCGCAACATATGATAATGGTATCATATATAGTTTAATGTGCAGCAGCAACATTTTTATGAAAAAGGAATAAAATATACATCGATTTCGACCCGATATTAGATTTTACATTATATTATCACTATCTGTAACATCGTAACTAGATCGTAAGCTCTGTGACTTCACTGTAAAATTACTTGAAGACCCTAACTAGACGGAATCGTGACTGCTCAACTACTGAAACAAATTCGACTCAAATCATGACCATGCGGCCGCCCTTATCATATTATTACTCGTAGAAACCTTTACCATGTAAAAGTCCTTTAGCCTTACGTCGCTTTCATCGGAATATAACAGGTACATATTTTCCCCTCATTTACTCTTCTCAAGAGTTTGTAATTCAAAGGAAAATCTCTTTTAATTAGTGGAAAATATTTTATTTAACCTGAATAGTTCAAGGGTTTTGCTTTATACCGGTAAACCATTAAACGCGCTGTGGTGTTAATGGTTTGCCTTTTGCATTTTTGTCTTTTAAACGTAATGCACAATTTTCTACGAGGTAACACAGGTATGTAATTCTAAAAGTATGGGGAAAAGGCTTAAAGAAGCCGAAAACATAATCATGTATATGTAACAGTTAGTCGTTTCGTTAAAACAGGCATTTAATCAATAGCCGGGGAAATTTATAACGGTCCGTCGTTGATTCTAATGCCTAGCCTTTTCATTAAAATACCGCATCTTCAAAAAAGTTTAACAACCTGCCTTACCGAAAGTCAACCTTTTATTATAAGATGAACGGATGACCGTTCGAATTATTATTTGCAAGATGGCGTCAACACTACAGCTGATATCTTTTAGAGTTAACTTAGCCGAAATATGGTTTTAGTGTGAATCCTGTAGTCAAGGTTAGATATGACTTTTGATGCAAAGCAGCTGTGCGTATATACTTAGCAAGTGGTTCTCAGTTACCTAGTTGAACCTTGTGAAAATCGAAACAATACATTTCTTCTTGTTATCAATTTTTAGGGTTCGGTACCCTTTTACAGTTATAAGGAAAAAATAAACCCTGTCTCTCCGTCTATCTGTCCGTCTGTCTGTCTGTCCGACTGTCTGCCCGTCTGTCTGTTCATCTGTCTGTCCGTCAGTCAAGACCCTTTTCTCAGAAACGCGTGGAAGTCTCAAGTTATTTGTTTTTTGTTTAAGTAATGATTTGAATAACACTGATTTCAACTCGAAGACTATGGTCTCATGAAGTAGTGAAGAAATGAAACTTATGGGTCAACTCTATCAAAAGATACCGCCATATGTGTCAATTTTTTTTGACGTTCGCGATTTTTTTTTGACAGGGAATCAAAACCTATAGATTACTTTCAGTAGACCTAGAATCATGAAATTTGTTAAGAAGCAAGGTCTTATTGTATGTACGTCCGTCGGTCTATCCGTCTGTCACCGGAATAGGTAGAAAACTGATATTAACATACAGGATGTATTTCTATTGCCGCTATACCAATAAATAATGAATAATGAGGGTTTTTATGAATTAAAAGTAGTACCCATACAAGAGATTATTGGTTAAGCCAGTTTCTTAGCCATTTTGTTTTATTTTTTATCGGTGAACTGAACTGGACTCTCCCGATCGTATCGGAAAAGATCTTGAATTGCGGGTAATTAGTTTTGTGCTCAATTCTTTGTCATTATGATTAATAATTTCTCATTTGAATTATAATAAATAATATTAAGTGTTTTATCATTTTTGATTCAATTTCTGTAAATAAGTTACTAAATTTTTATCCACTTCTAGTTTCAACGAGCAAAGAGTTTCGTTAACTTGAGAACATAGTTCAATCTACATACCCAAAACTCTTTTTCAATGTTTCGATATACGGCCTTTAATGAAGTCCTAACCGGTATTTAATATTTTATTATTAAAATTTAAAAATGCATACTCATACAGAAGACTGTCGTTTTACATTTTTCCGTGTACAATGGTATGGAACCCGAAGGGGGGTATGTGCGGGTCTGACGCCTCACTCGCACTTGACCGGTTTCATTAAATTGTTCAAATAGCAATTTAAAAATATCAGGGGGTATCTTATTGTAGTAGAGAGAGTATATACATACATTCATACATAAACATTTATGTATAGGCAATTACATTACAGAAGTTGCATGCAAATTAAGCCATTGCGATAAGCATGAGAAATTCGGACTCAATTCCCCACGTACAAATTCATTAGGAAAATGCAAACTGCGAATTGCATTCAGGAATGATATCGAGCATTTGAATAGTTACAGGAATCTTTCCTAACCGAGGACGCTCGATTGGAGTGTCCCGGAAGCGGTACGGAAAACCACAATATAGCACGGCTTCGCGGTATTTCAAATTCAAATGAAATGTACAGGTTTGGTACCCGATAGGATATATTTCTAAAGTACTATTCACGTTTATTTGCAGGTTGTAACGGAAAGAGAAAGTCGTATTTTAATAAAACTCAAAACTCAAATCTTTTATTGCAAATAGGCAAAAATAATGCACTTTTGAAAGTCAAACACTTTCTTAAGTCTCATAAAAATAAATCAAATATAATCAACTAAACTAATACGTACATGACCGACTAAGGTTTGAGTTTTTGAAAAGGGAAATCTCCCTTTCAAGTGGTGATTCAAGGCTGAATCTCGCACAGGAAAAGAAAACTCCAAGTAATCTACTAGTGCTTCGGAAATACGCCCGTCAGAGAAGATAGCACCAAGAACCTCTACGGGATGATTTTTTTTTAATTTTCGTATTTTTTTTGTTATTACATAATGTACAATATACAAATAATCGAATCTAATGAGTTATTTAATTTAATACTGATATTATAACATCTTTTTAATAGCACTAATAAGATGTCTCAAAATAACAATCTAACAAAATAAATAAATAAGAAAAAAGACGAGATGTAATGAACCTAACCTTTCAGAAACCAGACTGGACCAGTCCCCACAAGCAGCACCCGTTCACGAGTATGACTTGTGCATCAGCTATCACATCCCTCGCCATATTTGAGGAAGAGGAGCAACCCGCTACACATAGCCGCCGCAAGCAAAGACATTTTAGTGAGCATGACCATAAACTCTGATTTATTGGTAACTGACTTATATTCTACGTTAAAATAATACATTGTTATGAGTCACCTAACATAGCACTTTTGTACACTTAATTTTTATTAGCAGACTATTAAATTACATTATTGTTTGTTTTATTTTATTTTATGTAATGTAATTTAAGTTAACTTATTTATAACTGTATATAAGTATAAAAAGAAAAATGTACCTATTAGATCCATAGGTACATTTTTCTTATCCTTATCTTATTATTTAGTTATCCGAAATAAAAATATTCGAATTTGAATTGAATTGAATTGCATTTGTAAAAGTTATTACAGACACCGTTCTGAACCACTCTCATCAAAATGGCACCGATGTTATCTATAAATGGTAAGAACTATTTTTTTAGTTCCTCATAAAAATCTACCTGCTTCTCGATCCAAAACTAAGGCTCTTTGTGCCTCTGCCAACCGTTATGGGAACAGATGTATGTTGTTACAAAATATTTCAAAATAATGCAGTCGTCTTTCAATCTAGCCTCCCAGCTCTCTGGCAAGATACAGTATTGTATAAGCAACAAACGTGAAGCGATGACGAATGCCCGTATCCTGAACACCGCCAGGCCGGACAATGGAGCTCGCTGCGGTTCTCTGCACTGTAAGTATTGTAACGGCTAAGTCAGGGTGGTATGAACGTAGCGATTTACGAATGAATGAAAATCTTCGGATTTTCTCAAACGACGAGATTTACTGCTTAACCTCTTGAGTAACACCGGCGTTAGCTAATGCCGCTTTTCCTTTATAGGTTTTAAATTTCATTACCATGGCATTAAGTTCAAAAGCGCGACCCGTCCCAACTCCCCTTGGTTTTTGAGAGGTTAAACCGTTTGAGTGCAGAGAACTCTATCAAACTTTCCACTCACGTATGTGAACACCTAGTATGGACTTGCATTAAAATTTAATATACCTACCGTCCACTCGCGCATGAACTCCTAGTATGGATTTGGAATATTTTTTATATTTGTTTTTATGAAATAACTACTACTACCCACTATTATTTTTTACTGGCAATACTAACCGGAAATAAAGGATAAACGTACCTTCTCTCTGGTAACTCACACTTGATTGGTCGACTGAGTAAATGGAAAAAATTAAAAAATGGGTAATGTGGCTTTATTTTCATTTTTAAGGCTTTTGAGAGGGTTAAACCAAAAATCAAATAAGTGTTTGAACATATAGCAATTCGCAGGACTTTTATACAAATTTATGTAAATATGTTTTATAAAAAAGTGATTTAATTATAAGTATTTATCAAGTAAAAGAATATTATCGAACTCTTAGTCGACTCGCTTCCCGTTTTTGTGATGTATGGCTGGCTCTCTCCCATCATGCGACATGAGGTAATACAGTCAGCAGGAAACTGTGGTTTCAATTCATTATTCATTTTTTTTGTGAATCCGCCGAAGTATTATTATAAAGTATTAGTATAATGTATTAGTATAGTATTAATGGCAACAAATATAATGGTCCCCAAAATATTTTTTTCCTACCCAAAATGGATAAATGAACACCAAAAGTTGCAAAAAATATCAGGGCAAAATACTGCGGCAGCTTAGGTGAAGGGTAAAGGGGGTGAGCGAAGCGAAGCCCCCTTAATCCTTCGTGTTAGGTTGACATGTAGAACAACAAAAAATACTTAAAACATAAACTTAAGTACACAAAACATAAAAAGAAGTTTGGTGATCATTTATCCAAACACAATTTGGTGGACATTTATCCATTCTGGCAGTCATTTCGAATTTATTGGTAGTAAAATAGGTGCGTTTTTGGTAATTGTTTAAACATAAGCCAATATTAATCGCCAATGCATTGTCATCATCCCATGACCCTTATACGTATCGAGATACAGTAGCAATGGCGCGACGTCGCATTCAGTCGCTATCATTGCGATGCGACTTCTGGCCTCCCCCCGCGCCTGAATTGTGTTGCAGTACAAGTAATAGTAGTAAATAATTTGTACGTACGCATTTTTGAAGTGAAAACTTATTTAGACGCGTTGAGCACTTTTTGGTAGCGGAAAATCTTATGGGTTCGCGTCACCGACATGCCCGCTTTGAAATTTCAAATTTTAATACTAAAAGTTCTGAGTTTTTACTTCTATCGGCAATCCCTAATAATTGGCAGGCCACTGCCAATTATTTATATATTTCACTATTACATACAAACCAGCTGACCGTCCTGAAAATTGATAGAGAAGTAAGAAATAAAGTTGCTCTTATCAAAACGCTTTGATATAGAAAGTTGCTCAGAATTATATCCGTAACAACCCCCCAAATATAACTATTAAGCACCTTTAGGCTTTATCCTCTATACATAGAGAGACTGCTGACAAAAGATGGCTCACTGAAGATGCGCATCTATTGCCATTAAAATGTCGCTGACTGTTTACCAAATTCCAGTTTTCATGATCTAAATAATAACAAAGACTTATCTGAGACCTAACTCAAACTTAAAACAAACAAATGGGAGCGTATTAAATATTTTGCAACTATATGCTCACTGAATGTAATGAAGGTTTCCTCACGATGTTTTCCATCACCGTTAAAACTTCCGCTTAATGTACTTAGGACAAAATAATTATCTCAATGGTACATGGTCAGGAATCGAACCTGCGCCTCATGTGTGAGAAGCAAGCGTGAAACCCATTAAACCACGGAGCTCTTATTGGAAGACATTCCAAGTTTAGTTCATAAGACAATAGAGGAAATCTCTAGTATAAATGAACCAATAAATATAAAAAGCAAGCTTAAGAGATCAAAAATGTGTAATATCTTGCCCGAGTTAAAAAAAAATTGTAAAATTATATCCATTATGTCAAGTAATATTCCGACAAAAGGTAAGCCCCACTTATGTATTACCCACCAAAACAAGCAGGGACTACCTGGCAAAGAACTTGTATTAGAATTTGTTCTTAATAATTCTGACGCGCATGTTATTTGTATTACAGAACAATGGTTAAAGAAAAATATGATGTCTTTTAACATAAATAATTACAAAATTGACAATTGTGACAGTAGAAAGTCTCCTGATGAACCACCTCTGTTCTTTAATTTTAGTAAAAAAATATATTAAGGTGAAACAACGGAAAGATATTCTTGCCCTTACTGTTCAAAGTCAAATAGAGGTATCCTGTGTTGAGTTAGATAGTCATATTATTATTTGTGTCTACAGACCTCCGAGGGATGAAAAGGCCATGGCAATTTCGACATATTTGAGATAATTATGGAAGAAGCCCTCACTAAACTATGTAATTACAGAAAAAAAGTTAATTAGTTGTGGCGATCTTAATAAATATTTGCTTGTAGATACAACAATGAAACAACGATAAATAACTCTGTTGAAACCATTTAATTTATGACCAGTATTTCTAGACCCCACTAGAACTACACTTACCAGCCAATCTTGCTTAGATAACGTTTTGTTGTGACTGTGCATTCACAAGTTAAGATGTAAGTAACTGCTTACCTTACGATCACAGCGGTCAATTAATTTCATTCCCAATTTCCAGTAAATAATAGACTGATCTAACCTTTTGTTCTATTGTTCAAAAACCAATAAACCCACGCTTGCTTGAGCTAATTCGCAAGAGAGGTTTTTTAACGCGCTTTAAAAAAACGTATAAATATAAAACATGCATTTCCATCTAGCGGTTGGCACGTCAGCTCTTTAAAACGCCTTGTTTTTTATCGCGCAGTGTTCTCTTTTTAGCGCTGGGCGATAGTCGTTGAATGGAATACTTGTGGATCTTATGAATTTCCATACACCTCGCGCCACGAATTAAGAGCGCTGGGCGACGTTGGCGGGAATTACTGCGCATATGTACAGGTATTGAAAAGTGACTACTGCGCATTCAAGGCCACCGCTCATAACTTGTGGCGCGACGTATACTATTCACGCGGGCGGTAAAACAACGCTGGCGTCGAGCGTCGCAATTCATCAAATGTTGTTATGGTCATTAAAAATCATATTTCTCTAATACTAGTTTTTTGCCTTAAGTTTTCTTACATTATCACAAACTGCCCATTTATGTATCTCTGTCCATTATAAAGATGAACCCAGAATGCCTTCTGTTTAAATTTTCGCCTTCTGGCAATACAAAACCACTATTGCTAGTCATTTAGCTTTATCCGTTTTCACGGCTTACTAAAGCGAGAGACGAGTGTAGAGTCATCCAAAGCTTTCGTATGAGCACTTACATCGAGAGCATTAAAAAAACGCTGACTCCGGGTGTTACGATTATTTTACTCTCTTGCGAATAAGCCCTTAAGGAGTAAGTAAGTTGTCTCTTGTTGTAGAAACGGCTTGGTACCGCGGTTTTGACAAAAGTTCCCAAAACACTAATATCAACACAATTGAGATAACGTTGCCTGAAAAAGCGGCTATGAGCTTGTGACCTTTAACTTAAACAAAAGTTACGTGGAATGCTAAATCAGACAGAACACGGATGTGGCTACATCTAGGCTAGTCTATTTTAGTTACTTTCATACAGTCATGTCCTATGGTATCTTGTTGTGGGGGAAAGCAGCGGTTATTCAAACTTTTTATTTTATATTACAGCAAAGAGTTATTCGAGCAATATATAATTTAAAACATAGACTCCTTAAAAGAAGCTAGTAGCTAGTTTATTTATTTTCGAAAATATAATATATGTACGCAAAAACCTCAAATTTTCCAAAGTTATTGCTAACTTTGAAAATGTTGTAATATTAACGGTTTAGACTCGCGAATGTTAGCAACTCTTTTAAGGGTTAGTCCATTCTCTATTACAACAAGATACCTCTGGAGATGTTGAAATTGCCATTTGAGCAAATTTAAAAACAATCTAAAAGCGACTTTATTTAAAAAAAGGATATAACAATGTTCAAGATTACTTAAATGACGGGACTGTATGAGGTTACTTGAACTCAACACAGAACCCGCTGTTAACCATTTTGGAGTTATTTATTCCTGCTTATTATTTACAATAATTAATATTGTAATAATTGTATTAGTTAAACACAACCAGAGAAGAGAAAGAAACGTTGTTGTATTTTTAATTTTAGTATATTATTTTTATTGAACTCCTATTTTAGGTGTTTTTAAGTTTCGTCTTCTTTGTCTGAATATTTATTCACAAAGTTATTTTACTGCAGCTCCACCGCGGCTGCGGGCAGTCGGTCATGCGGAATGCTTTTGTACGGGCCGTGCGTCGACCGAATAAAATAACTTGATGTCAAGAGTTGTGAGGCTCAGGTGGAAAGGTTACACTGACAATAGGAGATACTAGCATTTATCGCAGTTACTGATATATTATATGACTGTATGTATTGGTTGTACAATGGTTGTAAAGGAACGGCTATGTCCACCACCCAGTCCGCCTACCAGCAGAGCACAACACGCGTACCTCACGTGCAGCCGGGTCTCTGTGCTCGTTAGTTCAAAATCATATTCTAGAGCGGCGAATATGATTTTGAACTAAAGAGCACAGATGACTCGTCTGATCATCTGATACAGATGCTTATGATTAGATTGGTTAGTTGAACCTCTGTTAGTCAAACGTTAGAGAGTGAAGCTTATTCGCGACAGCTTACCTATATAACTTCGATTAAATAATACTGTGAGCGTTCATCTAACGATTATCTATTAATTTAAATGATCAGTTAAAAGTCTTCAATATCCTATTTTTATCTACACAACGGACGGAACGAAACGATGGTGGTATAAGCGTTTGGGGTTATAGGTTGTTTGTGTGTGTGTGTCCGTTAGCATTTTCCTGGGAAACTACCGGACCGATTTTGGTGCGGTTTATTATATTATATGGCTGTATTTTCTGAGCAGATTCTTAGACATGTTTTACGATTGTAGATCACCACAAGGCGCTTCAACAGCCAGCTTCAAGCTGACGCTTGAGGGTTTCTCAGAAAATAAATATTTAGCTTTGTTTGATCCGTTTTTTTTTGCATTATGTAGATGTCATTGGATAAGTGAACCAAATTTTAGTCGTTAGTTTTCATTAACGTATCGAGTGGGTTTATTTGTTTTATTTATAGTTATCGTGTCATCCATCACCTCATCAACAAAGCGGCCGCGTCACGCTGGCCCTAACAGGAGAATCGATATGTGGGCGAATTCGTGCCTCTGCCACCTCCATTATGAAACAGGCTTGACGATAAATGTCTTGTCTTGTCAAACACGCTCGTAAAAGTTAGGGTATCAATTGAACAGTAATAAGGGGAAGTCGAGTGCGCGCCCGAAAACGACAATGTAAGGTCGGCGACGCGCAGAGAAACACATAAATTGGGGATACACGGCGAGCGATTAGTGAGGGGGCAATTCTTAAAGTCGGAAGAGAAGAAAGAATAAATCAGTTTAATTTGGTTTAAAAATAAACTGGCAAAACTGGCGCAACTGAGCCTCTGCTACCCCATCTGGGCGAAGGCGTGACACTATGATATGTTAAAATATAATAGTCATGAATAAAAAATCTAAATCAGCCCGACACAATAAATTATTGTTAATACATATAAATTAATGTTATGCCTTGATGTGGCTAAGGGTTATTGCAAACTTAGAACTCATCACTACGAGGAGAAGCAAATATTATTAAAAAGTAAAACATCAATTCGACGTTTGATACTAAACTTTTTGTTGTTATTTGCAGTGAGTATTTATATTGTGTTGAAGTTTAAAATTCATACAAGTGAGGGTTGTACCTGCACACGAAGAGTATCATCGTAAAACGAAAAAAAGAAAATCATATTATAATGTCCGAACGTGGATTCGAACCCAGAACTTTAAAGGTTATGCAACCGATATCAAAGCTATTTCGCCACCACAACCATGTGATAAGCCGCGAAATTTACAATAATATTTTAATAATGATATAGTTTGTTATATCGCGGACAGTATGCCCCTTTAATTTATAAAATATCATGTTATATATGTATGGTCTTTGGTGGGATCCACAGAGCCTTACATACAACTCAGGGTTAGCTAAGTTGTCAGTTGGAAGTTAAAGAGTCTCCTTGTATAGTTGAAAACACTTTACTTTTATAATAATGAAATACACTCTAAAAATAGTCTGTTGTGGCTTAGATTTAGGTGCTACGGCGAATAAGTAAGTAGAACTGCAATATGTTAATAGTTAAAATACCATTATATAGAAATTAGAACGTGCTTATAAATGCCGCGTTCGCATTGTACAAGGTTGGCTTGTACATGCTCCCGAGGGAGAAGTTAACTTAGTGCTAAACCGCAACAGCTCACAAAGCAAGTAAATTAATAAATATTTTAGTCAAAACTGAATCTTGACTTTCCGACTTCTTGCTTCGTTTGTTTGTCATTGGGGCGCCTGGCTGTCTCTGTCATCTCAAATCCTTGGTTTTCATGGGATTGCATGATCCTTGGGGACGGCCGGCGACCTATGCATTTCTTCCTTATGCACCAAACCAATGCGACTATTATGACAGCTATCGATAAGAGGCTTGTAATTCCGATGTTTACAATGCTGTGCGTCGATAAGTTTGTTAAATTCAGCCAGTATTCGTTCCTCTTTTGTTGCGATATTTGTTTTTCGATATCTTGATATTCCTTGCTGTGATCCTCTTCTTTAAGATGTAGTGAAATGTTTTTGAAGTTACTAGATGCCATGTAGTTTGGTGCTGGAATTTCAGGCACACTCAAGTTGAAGCCCATCGTCATTTTGCTTCCGTATGAGTTGTAGGAATGTATCGTAATGTCTGACCGTTGCAAAATACATCCTTGACCTAGAGCAACGATCCCTTGCTTGCTGATTTGTTTTGTCGTAGCAAGGTTTTTACATATTATTCTTAGCTGACACTCATCGCAACAATTGTAGAGCCATGAGTTTTTGTTGTGTAATTTAACCCAGTAATCACTGCACGGAATTTGTTTCGCAGCGCATAGAACTTGCGTTCTTTGACTCAGCAGTTTCGCGGCGCATGAAGTGTTATTTCCTTGTAAGTTATGTATCGGGTGATGTTCATGACACAGCAGCGAATCTTTTGTTGACATACACTGTGACACATCTTGGTTTTCCGATTCAATGTACGTATTTTTTATTAGATTTACAGCGATGTATGCCGCCGTGTCTGTAACCGTCGTATATCTTTCTCTGGCTGTACTCATCATCGCTTACAAGCGGTATATGAAGCTCGAATAACAGGTACTGTTGAGTTAATCTCGCCCTTACATAAATAAGTTTGTAGAGTTCTTCGGCGTCATCTTGCAGGTTTTTGATAGGCAGCGCTAGATTTTTAGGCATGGAACTCGAAATTCGTTCTAACTGTTTACTTAGTTGATCAGGGTCGAAAAGATTTATGTCCAGATGACCTCTGTAAATGTCGGTCAACGCATTCATGAGCATCCCTTGAGTTTTCTTCAAGCTGTTTATCAAGGAGCTTGCGGTTATTGCGGCTGTGTTAGCGCTACTTAGCATTTCTACCTTGCTGACCCGGTTTTCGGTCGTGCGCATTTGCTCTTCCGATTGTTTAATATAATCCCTTATTACTTGGAATTGATTTTTCACGAATTGCTCGTTTTTCTTGACGATATTTTCCTCTGCCTCAATTATAGTTGTTTGGTTTTTTATCAGTTGTAGTTGGTATTTCTGATTTGTCCGCATGTTTTCTATGTCCTGTGTGTATTTTTGCGCGAAATCTTCATCTAGTACTCCAAAAAGCGAGCAAGGTTTCCCACTCCATTGAAGTACCCTCTTGATTTTCTGTTCAGGTGATGAGACAGGAGTAAATTGTTGTAATCTATAAGTTGGTAGATTTCTTGGGTGAGCTGTCTTGTCATAAGTAGACACGTCTGTGATTTTGCTTTAGCACACATCTGATCTACGTGATCTATATATGTTTTTAGGCCTTTCGTGGCTTGCCAGTACGAAGATAAGTTGTAGTAAACAAGTAGGTTCCATTCGTCGTGGATTAGTTGTATTTTTCCGATTTCGTCGAAGTACATCGGTCGGTCTTCTTCAATCGTGATGATCTTGTACTGTTTCATATCGATGTTTTCAGCTCGAGACACAGGTATTGATGGCAGGCATATTAATGATAATAGTAGTAAGGTAAGGAAGCTGCTCACTTTTCCTCCGCGTTTTAACACGGGTGATGAGTTTTTAGTCTTACACTCCTCCGATTTTCCCAGTTCGTCGAAATCTGATCGTTGCCTTCTATTTATCGGGAGAGGTGTTAGTTTGCTTATGGGGCGCTTGATTTCACCGCCCTTGGCCTTCATCGTCACTACTCGAACGAGTCCGTCTTCTCCGGGATGCTGTTCAATTATTCTACCCATTGCCCATTTTCCAGGTGGTAAGTTGGCCTCTTTTATTAGAACTAAATCACCATTCTGTAAGTTTTCTTTTTTCTGTAGCCATTTTGATCTTTCTTGAAGCTGATGAAGATATTCGCTTGACCACCGTTTCCAAAAGTGTTGTCACTTCGATTCCGTGACCCTCCACCTTTTCCTCATGTCAATTTTTCTTTCATCTGTATGATCTTCTTGTGGCAGGGTTAGGGTAGCGCTCCCAGTCAAGAAATGACCCGGTGTTAAATATTCCAGATCTTCTGGATCCTCAGAAAGAGGACACAAAGGACGGCTGTTCATGCAGGCTTCTATTTGGCATAGGAGAGTACTGAACTCTTCATACGTCAGCTTTTGTTCACCAAGTACTCTGCGTAGATGATGCTTCATTGTCTTGACAGCCGCCTCCCACAATCCTCCAGCGGATGGCCAAATTGGTGCGTTAAAATGCCATCGAATTTGAAGTTTATTAATCTCCTCGAAGAACTCAGTCGACATCATGGTTTTAAAGGCTTTAAATTCTCGTCGTAATTCTTTGTCTGCACCGACGAAGTTACTGCCATTTTCAGAGTAGACCTGGGCTGGCACTCCTTTCCGTGCACATAGCCTCTTGAGTGCTGCTATGAAAGATGGCGTACTCAAGTCTGAAACCAGTTCTAGGTGTACTGCTTTGGTGGCCATACAGATGAAGATCGCAATATAAACTTTGCTGGTTTTAACGCCCCTTCCTCTGTTTAACTTCACCTCTACATGGCCGGTAAAATCTACTCCAGTGTGAGTAAATGGCCTGGATGGGGTGATGCGTACTTCTGGTAAATTCCCCATTAGTTGTTGAGTTTTCGTGGATGAGTATCTGTGACATTTGACACATAATCTTATCGCTTTCTTCACGGCTCGGTTTCCACCTATTATCCAAAATGTCTGCCTGATCTTGGCAAGGGTAAGCCTGGCTCCTCCGTGTAAAGTTTGCAGATGGGCTTGTAGGATAATAAGTTCAGTTAAACGACCCGTATGTGGCAGAATTGCAGGATGTTTCATTTCCACAGGTAAAGAAGACTGTTGTAAGCGTCCTCCCACTCTTAATACCCCATTTTCGTCAATGTAGGGATATAGTTTTAGCAATTTACTCTTATTAGGAACAGAGTCAATCGCCTTGAGGCTCTTGATTTCCTCTTTAAATTCTGCCTCTTGAACCCATTTTACAACTCTGTGCAATGCATCTCTCAGCTCGTTAAGTGTCAAGTAGCTATTTTTCTGCTTTGTTTTGACTCGTAACAACCAGCCGAGCACTCGTACTACACGCGTCAATGAACTACTACGTTGTAACAGGTCATGTATCACACCTTGTTTGGGTGCGGTATCCGCTATCTTTTGCGCGCTGCTAGACTCAGCGTTTTTCGTCACAGCGTATGCATGTGTGATGTCAGGTTTTATGTCGTCATGTAGATCATTTGTGGTTGTTAACCATTCATGTCCGTTCCACCAAAGCGTATGCTTGGTAAGTTGGCTGGGGAGAAGGCCTCTTGAAGCGCAGTCAGCGGGGTTTTCGCCGGTCTTGACGTAATGCCAGTTTCCTTGCGGGAACGTGTTGTTAATATATGACGCCCTGTTCGCCACATACTTGGCCCATCGAGAACAATCTCCTCGTAGCCACGCTAAGACTACTTGTGAGTCAGTCCAGAAGTGAACCGTCGTTGGAAACTCTGATAAGGCGTTGGTCACTTCTGGACTGACTCACAAGTAGTCTTAGCGTGGCTACGAGGAGATTGTTCTCGATCACAGCAAGGAATATCAAGGTTGGCTTGTACAATATATTTTTTTTACTGTTTACACACATTGATCTAGCCCCAAATTAGAATTCCCTGTATCTTGGGTACTACACTCAGAGAAAAATCGGCTAACAAAACGACAATAAAAGCTTTGTTAGAATTTTATTGTTACCGCACGTAAGTGCATCGTCGCTGCAGCTATAGGCCCATAGTTGCTGTGGCAACTTTTTTATTGTTGAAATTATTTTTGTTATTTTAGCTAAAGACACGTAGATACGGTAACTATGTTAAAAATGTTTAAACGGGATAACAACGGCACGTTGTCAGCTTATCAACGTTATGAAGTGATATTGTAGCAAAGTTTAATCTATCAAAATAGGCGTTGTTACTATGGCTAAATGGTATTGTTGAAACGGCAACGTTATGAAGTGATGTTACAGCAAAGTTTAATCTATCAAAATAACAGTAGTTACTACGGCTAAATGATGTTGTTGATACGGCAACGTTATATACTAACAAAATACGAAGTAGATGTTTTGACAAAGTTTTTTTAGATAAAATTACAATGTGACGTCTTATACTTGTTCTCGCAAGCGCAAACTGTTTCTCCTATTGTGCCAGTTTCAACGTGGATGTCGTGCAGAGAAGTAGTGTTTGTGCTCAAGAGTGATATGAAATATGGCATTAGATACTTTTTTAACAGAAAATAAACTGCGGCATCTGCTGCAGTCTATGCTTGGTAAGTAACAGTGCCCTAATACAATTATGAGGTTCATGTCGTTGACCCGTTGTCGTTATCGTTCATCGTCTTGAATCCAGAAACCCACCAAACAAAATCGCGATAAATCTGCTGCAAGAAGACTCCAACCTCATGCAACAATGGTCGCAACAATGGAACTCAACAATGGCCGGCAAATTGGGCTCAGATCTTGTTTCAGGCTCAAAACTAAAGGGGTCCCAGCTGCCGAGGCGCGACTGGTGTAACTTCAACAGACTACGCACGGGACTACGCATGGACGCTGTGCCCAATATAAACATCGCTGCGGCTGGATAGACTCCCCTGCTTGTACCTGCGGTATTGAAGTACAAGACATCCAACATATTATCTCTGAATGCCCAGAAACGCGATATACCGGGGGACCTCCCGAGGACCTGATCAAGCTCACTGACGAAGCCACCGAGTGGCTTAAATCCCTTAATATTAACTTGTAATTTGGTATGAACTGTTTACTATTGCCATAGGAATAAATAAGTATAGTAGAGATTATTACATTCTTTTGATATAAATATTTTCTTATTTTCTTTTAGGATTCTCAAATACCTCTATCCTCTTATCGTATCTTGTGCTACCCAAGCAATGTACTATATTGTAGATTTCAATCCCTTCACTTTGTAAATGGTACACTGAAAAAAATCTATATTCCTCGAAGCTTCTGCCTATATATTGTTACGGGTATACGTACCTTGACCGGAGTGCTCTGTGTATGCACCATACAGATTTATGGTGTACATTAAACATAGTTCAGGGTACGCATACTCCTGGAATAATAGTCAGAAGCTTCGGGGAGTATATAATATTTTTTCATGGTGTACCATTAACAAAATGCAGGGATAAGATCAGCCATGTTACTTTGCTAGAGCAGCAAAATATATACGAGAAAAGTAACTTTGTCGAAGAAGCAACGGTGAATTGATAAAAGCACAAAGGAAGATAGCTAATTCAACAAAACAAAGTTACATTCACGGACAGTAAACCTTTGTCTTTTTAGCAAAACCCCTTGTCATCGGGCCAATATACCTTTGATATGATAGCTAAAGGCTTTTGTCATGGGAACAAAAGGACAAGAAATCATATAGTGACACGAACAATTTTAGCATTGTAATTTCAACAATGTTTTATTGCTATTACATCAAAATTGGTAAATTTACTTAGTAACAATAAAAACGTTGCCCTCATAACTATGCACCTTTGACGGCTGTCCAGCATCAAAGTTTTTTTGTTGCAATGGCAATATTTTTTTGAGAGTGTAGACAACGAAACAATACTTATGTAGATAAATATTATACTTAGATAGATAAGCAACCATGACTAGGGTACAAACATCCGTTCTAATCAAACAAATATTTGACCCCGCCGGGACTCGAACCCGGAACCCTTGGCTTCGTAGGCAAGGTCACTGCCGACTCGGCAATTCGGGTCGACAAATTTTATTTATTATTTATTTGTTTCAAAATTTCAATAATCTACCTATTACGGTGTAGGAAGCAGGAATAATAACGCATTGAAAAAGTATGGGAATCGAACTGTGAGTGACCTTATAATTATTCCTGCTTGAGCCACAGTTCATGAGATTCAGCCCGCTGACGGGCGGACGGACGGACAGACGGACAGACGGACAGCGGAGGCTTGGAAATGGGGTCCCGTTTAGTACTCTTCAAGTACGGAACCCTAATGAAATAAAGTGACTGCTGTATTACACATCAAACCAAACAAACCAAGCAAAGCGCCTTCGTACTTTGTAAGAGTTCAGCTTGAAATAAAAAGCCTTTTACAAGCTATCGTAGAACTATTTAAACATTTATACGTATATAGCAGCTGTGTGTTGCATGTTTTGAAAGCTTTTATTGCAGCAGTACAATTTTACTGGACGATTTAGATAATCTGACTCTGTCTTTTAATGCACCGTTGTACCAGTTTTATTTTTATTATACTCTATATTGGTTGGCCTAGATATTTACAAAGATAATTTTGTATGGCATTTATAAACAGTGCAACATTTGGTTTTATTCTTCTCAGTCGGGGGAGATTTAGGATTAAAGAAATTTAGGAAACAAAGGAACAACAGAGACTTCTTCACTAGATGGTGTTGGTATCGGACTTTATATAGAGTTATGACGCAAATCCTCATATCCTCATACCCCTCATATCTTCGAGAACGTTTCGAGTTTATTTCCTCCAGGCATAGCAACCGGAGATCCCACACGATGTCTCTTCTTTCTACTCCTCGGCATAACACTGCCGCTTACAAACACTCGTTTAGGTTAACGGCGATCCGAATGTGGAACGCACTTCCCTGCGCTATTAGAGATAGTCCCTCAATTTTCACTTTCAAGACAAGATTGAAAGAGCATTTCCTTTCTCTTTCGTGATAGGTACTTTTATATATGTATATATAAGTAGTAATGTTTGATATATATTTTATTTTTTGCTTTTGTATTTTATTTAGTGTATATCATTTATTACATTATTAAGTTTTAGTTGTAAACAATTAGATGTGTACAGTTTTATTGCGCACTAGGACTCTCCTGTTGCACAATTTTTCCTGTCCTGACTAGGTTTGCTGGTAGAAATCTCTCTATAGAGATAAGCTCGCCTTTGCTCATAAAATGTTTTGTTACCTTACTATTAAGATTTATGTGCAATAAAGAATATGAAATAGAAAAAAAAATAGTTCCGATAACCTGAGGCGCGACGCGTATTATGCCCAGCAATTTGTCAATATAGGCTGAGTATGACTATTTTGATCTTTAGATAGGTGCCTCAAAAGTTATGGGTAAACAGAACAGTGACCGGAAACTATGATAATACCAAAAACGCATTGCGATGCTGCGCCACAAGCAGCTGGTTAAACAATTAATGGTAGTATGAGATCATACTGAATACACACATACACCTATTTCACTGCTTTTACAAACGCAAAATGTCGTGACCACCCCCTTCGCCCACATCGCTGAAACCGCTTGGCTAACCAAATCGAACGCAGTTACCCTTACAAGGAGCCGCCATACCAGGACATTAATTCATTAGCATAGCGCCAACATATTTGAGCGAACTTCAACGACTATTCACAGGAAAGCCCAGGCCTCGGTCGCAACCAGGAATGTTCACCCAACCAAAATAAATAGTTAGCATCGTGCATAAAAGACTACAGAAAAACTAACTTAACTTATTACATTAATGTTGATTCACAGACTACCGACTAAGGTACAACCCAGCCAAGCCAAAGCAAACGCGTCGATAACAAGTATATGTTTTCAGGTTTTTGGCGAAACTTGGAAAGGATGTAAATCAAGCGTAAGGTTTTGATATTTTATCTGAATATTTCCACACGTTAGGAGGAAAGACATGATATGTGTATATACGCACATGTTATGTGACTTCTCTATGTGATTGTAAGACCTTGTATTGGTATAGCAAGACTCAGCGAATCATCGTTTTTTGATAGGGGTAAGATGGAAATAAATCTGTTTGTATTAGCTACTTGGTCCTTCGGGTAAGTTGGCAAGTATATGAATACCCTGCACCCTTCCTCGAGAAAATCTCACTTTATGGGGCAAGTCAAGGCCATAAAATTAATTTCACTTGCTAAGCCTCCCCGGAACACCAGATAAGTGGATTTCGCAGTTAATAATATTTCGGTTTGGTATTTATGTGATTACGATGCTGTAACCGCAATTTTAAACGCTAGCTTTGAGAGTAATGGGGTTAACATCTGATCTAGTGACCAATTTTAAGTCTTATTGGAGTTGACGTGTTGGGTTTAATAATAACGTCGTAGTCTAATGGGTTTAGTCATAGCCTATAACGAAGTCAGACTACTAAATAGTCAAAGGATTTGGTGATAGGTAATAGATGATGAGACCAAAGAGGTGCAGGTTTATGGTTTTAGTTTAGATTCGTAGATTGGTAACGAACCCTGCTGTCGTGAATCTTATGCCTTACAGATGCTTACGACTTTTTACCGAAAGAGGGGTAAGCAGAGACTAACGACCTCCACTTGCAACGATCCTGGCATACATAATTAACTATGTATTTTAAGGCAAAACTATTACTAGGCAACAGGGGCATAGCGACGTCTTCCACTTTTCCACTATTACTGTTACCTGAATACGAGGGGTGGCCGCGTTCGAACCTTCTTTCATTTACAGAAAATTCCCTTTTGAAGAGACAAATAAAACCTCAAATAAAACGCAGCACTCACCGCCCGGGTCGGATAATGCGGCACGCGTCATTTCAGGCAACTTTTCAAGAACAGTCTCAAAGCTACCTTGACAAATGATGGAGTTAACGACAGAGTATTAAATCCTATGCTTTCCAGGTTCTACCGCCGTAGACGCTTTATATCTAGACAGCTAACACGTTTGAAAGGCACATACATGTACTGAGTTGAAGTCAAAGTCAAAGTCAAAGTACTTTATTACTGTAGATATTTACATATACTTAGCAAACGTCATTTTTTGCCTCTTCTCTACATTGTACCACTGTGGGAGAAGAAGGGCGTAGAAACTCCCACAGATTGATTTTTTGATATCTTTTAAAAATAGGTCGTAACTAATACAAATATGAAAAAAATAATTGTTATGATTAATAAGCAGGAATAAATAATTACAAAATTATCAACAGCAAGGTCTGTATTGAGCCAGATTAACCCCATACAGTCCTGTCATTTAAGTAATCTTGAACATTGTAATATTCCTTTTTCGACAAAGTCGCTTTAACATGCTTTTAAAATTGCTCAAATGGCAATTTCAAAATCTCCAGAGGTAACTTATTAAAGTAGAGAATGCACTGACCCTTGAAAGAATTGCTAACCTTCGCGAGTCTAAATCGGGGCGCACATAGTCTGTGATTATTTCTTAGGTTAACATTACAGCTATCGCTAAGTTTGGAAAATGTTGTAAGGTTCTTGCGTACATACAAAATACCAAAGTGGAGATCATTATCTGCGTGGGAGATGTGTGGAGAAATTAATAATAGTTACAGTACGTAGATTCGCTTGTGTGCTGATGTCGTTTATCAGTAATTAGAAAAATAAAAACTCATATAAAAAAAAATACTGATATTATTTATTACATCTAAATCCTAATATTTAAATCACTTTTTATTTTTTTATTTATTCTGACACCAATGTCAAAATTATGCCAATGTAATTAATGCACTTGGTATTTATTGTGCAGTTGATGTTTTTTTTCGAAAGTTTATTTTTAGGACTAATTCGCACGAGAGACTTTTTGACGTGCTTTTAAATAGCGTTCAAATAGAACAAATGCATTCCCAAGTAGCTGTTCACAAGTCAGCGCTTTTGAAACGCGACGCTTTTTATCGCGCTGTTCTATTTTCAGCGCTGGGAGTAAGGCGTTGAATGGAATATACCTTCCATTACATATGAAACTTCGCAATTTTATTCACACGAGCGCTGAAAAAGCGCCGGCGTTGTGTTTAGTGCCCCGCGCGCTCCCTCAGTGGTCGGGTGTGTTTCTTTTAATGATTTTCGTAAGTTTTATAAGATACCATTGCAAATAACGGCATCATTATTATCGACATAAACGGCCGCATCTTTTGATTACACTGACCTGGAATTTTGTTTTTCTTACAGCTGCAAGGGACCATAAACTTGAGTAATCAATACTATATTTCAACGCGATATCTTCAAGCGTTCCTGAGAAAAAGGCTCTTAACAGATAGACGGATGGACAGACGGACAACTAAGTGATTCTATAAGGGATCTTTTATTTTCTTTTAAGGTATGGAACCTTAAAAGTAACTGGGATATTTAGCTTCAAGCCCTTTTAAGTATATCTGTTCATTCAGAGGATGTACCAGATTGCCAATTGTTTCTTTTTCGTCTACAACACAAATCGCTAGTAATTTAGCAGTGACAATTTCCAGATCTTACTGAAGCGAGAGACATTACAAGAGTAACTTAATAGCGTTAACTTAAGAACGTTATAAAAGCGCCAACGCCGGATTTTAACGCATCGTTTTTTTGACTATCGTGCGAATTAGGCCCTTTGGTCCACAAGGGACGGCTTAATGAATTAATGATTACCCATGGCAGTTTGGCAGTCAGCCCAATATAGGTACATGGTAAGAACAGGTAATCTAAATTTATTTCAAATCGCAACAAAATCTTGGTCTCCAAAATTTTCTAAACACAGATAATTAAACTGTTTACACTACACGCGCGCAATTCCTAAACAAATTTGTTTATTCAAAGCCTTTCAAAGGCTTACCGTCCAATACATTATAAATTCATTCCGTTCAACCCTACCCCGTTTGAGGGATAATATCGTAATATGCCAAGGGACAATAATGACATATTTGCCGAGACCTTGTTCTGGGTAAGGCAATTGATTTTGGGGTTTCCTTCTATTGATTTATCTTTAGCGATGGCGGTTCTAACTTGTCTCTGTATATACCATAATGTTTTCATTTGTATGAAAAAATCGTAACATGCGATTTCCCATACTGCACCCAAGTTTAGCGAGTTGTTCACTAGTCCTAAGTAGATATAAACTTGTATTTGATTTAGCTAAACTTATTTATAAATTAATAAATAATTAAAAATAAACAAAGGAGCTCCGTGGTCTAATGGGTTTCACGCTTGCTTCTCACACAGGAGATGCAGGTTCGATTCCTGACCATGTACCAATGAGATAATTAATTTATCTTAAGTACATTATACGGACTTTCTAATGGTGATGGAAAACATCGTGAGGAAACTTGCATAGCTCCATAGCTGCGGCGATGGGCTAGCCCCCTGTCACGCAAAATGGAGTATTGAATTACTGGCTCAAAGTGGGCACAATTTTGCCTCCGTCACCTCGTATGGGAAAAGGCGTGACGCTAAACTTAATGAAAAAATTTGTGCAATTCAACAGTATTTTAATATTAAAAGATTTGTCACTGGCTATAAATAGATGGATGACTACCTCTGTGTAGTTTCGGTTCAAGGATCTGGCTTCCAAACGAGAGGTCCAGTCTTCGACTACTGGTTGGGGCAGATGAAAAAGAAATCCTCAGTCTTGGATGTTTATAATGTGTGTGACGTCGCTGTTTCTGGTTCTCACGACACAGGGTATCCTAGTGTGGGGCCAAGTATTTGCCTTTATAAAAAAGTTTATGCTTATGTTTATAAATACACTAGTACCTGCGCCACTATTTGTGGGAAATGGTTACTTATGTCTTTTTTAAACCTTAATAAATTTTAAAAACTAAGTAAAAATTCTCCAACAACCTAAGGAATCTAATGAATTCCTTTTGTTCGTCTTTTTCGTCTTTATTTTAATCTTTAGCCTCACCTATTTTCAGCGGTCAGAGGATTTTAAGGGTTTTGTTGAAGCCCCCTTGACTAAGCTTGTAAGACAGGTATTTAGGTTAACTTTTACCTTCACAAAGCGGAATAGGTCGAAGTTATAAAATTAAATCCGATTACGAGAACGAGCTATAAAAGTACTGGATAATTGTGATATAGAACGAAAAATATACTTCGAAAAACATGTTCAGAAACTAGAAAATGACGACCGAAGATTCCTTAGTTACATTTGATTGTGATAAGTAAAATATTAGTTTAATAAAAAAGGTGAATTTTGTCGTCTACCTTTTTGGTGCCTATCGACAGTAAAAAATGGGCCTTAAACTTGACAGAGACTGTAGCGACAATAATTTTGTAGTGTGTAACTTATTGGTGATGTCGTAACTGGCATTGTCCCTGATTTACATAAGTACCTATTGAAAGAATCAACTGACTTATTTTATATCCCAGGAACTTCCTCACCTCAAACCATATCGATTTGAAAACACAGCGACGTTTTGCCGCCGAATATTGTATTTTTTATTTTGCTCATACACATTTCGCTTGACCTCGTGTCATGAATAAAATATTAGGGCCCAAACGTCATCAGGCCGGGTCTCCGAAGGATATTGGAAACGACAAAAAGTGAATGCAGATATGAAGTAACGGTGGGCTTTCTTTGAGGTTCAGATATTTGAATTTGTGTAGATAAAAACAAGGGGTGCCCTATGGGCAGTGTTGTTAACTCGTATATAATTTATCTCAACCAAAAATAACGGAATTATATACTGATTTGTCATGAGCAATGATTGTCTCGATCAAGATAGATATTTCATTAAATCAGAATGATGAAAGTTACACTTACGTATATTATTCAGTTATGAGACGGCGTTGACAAAGTCGTAGGCTATAGGTAAATAGCTAAAATATTTCCAGGAATTGCGAATCAGAGAGAGACAGTATATGTGATTCAGAACTAAAGACTTCATACTACGGTTTTTCTCTTAAAATCTTTTGAAACTTCTGTTTAGAAATAGCCACATACTTTGTTTCTGGCCCAAACTAGTATAGCCTGAGTCGTGGGATCCAGAAAAAGCGACGTCACAATCATGTAAACATTCAAGACCAGACAATTTTTTTCTTCTTCCCCAGCCGGAATTCAAACCCAGGACCTCTCGCTTGGGAAGCACATGCCTCGACCCCCACACCACAGAGGTCGTCGTAACATTGAGTTTGTTGAATTCGTTAACATCCGTTTTTTCATTTGCTGCCGAAAAAAATGTGGCTTTGATACCATTGTAAACTATATAATTGGACACAGTAGTATATTTTTAACCGTAAATAAAAGACTCGTATCATTAAAACCATATCTATTCCAAAGATGATGATGTTTTATAGCTTATCCAAGAAAATATTTATAAAACAACGACGTAGTACATTTACTTTTTTCTTGACACTTGAATGGTATCAATTGGTTTTCATGTATTGACAACACTTTGTTGTGACGCCGGTCCACACTGGTCAAATGTGGCGAACGGAAGCGACTGACTGTCAAAAAAGTTTTTTTCCTAATTCTTAATATATTTATTTCGTCCGATAAGCGTTTTGTTATATTATACAGGTATTTCAGTAAGCACTGAGGCACAATCTAAATCTAGGTTCCTCAGGTTATTGGTGTGGTTACTTTTATACTCCATGTACAGAACCAGTTGCATTTGTGAGTTTGTGTGTGGTATTTGATAGAAAATGCAGTCGGGTTATTTATTTTTATAATAATTCTACTTGTTTGAGAAATAAATAGTGCTCATAGTCACGTTATGGTTTCTTTCATTATTCCTTAAAAATAATGACCGTGATCTGGATTATTTGATTCATTTAGCAAGGATGAAACGAAACGCGATTGAAAAAATGTTGATTAATGGTTTTGTGATGAAAAGCGGTTATTAACGATTTTCACACACGTTATGACACCTGAAAAAGAAAAATATTTCACTGCTCTTAGCCACAAGAATACGCTTACGCAGCGGCTATCTTCATCTTTAGTCTTGATTTATGTGTACGCCATTCTCATAAAACCAAATCTTGGTTTCATTGACTGTGCTTTACCCATATATACATATATATATATATTTATCATAACTGCTTTGCATCCCATGTCCACTAGCTAACGCAATTAGGCAAGGACTGCAAGGATAAATACACTAGCTAATTTACCACACACTAAAGTCAGTCACCCTTCCGGTTAGTTTACCCTTTATCGGGCATAAGCTTGCGGAATTGCTTAATTGGTTTTAGTCTTTATTAACAAGCGTAAAGATTTAAAATTTGGGAGGCATATAGGGGGCAGAGCCTTATAAATGGTTAGACATCGTTTCAGTAGTACTTTCTTAGTGTTTAGATGTTTACATTGACCACTTTGACAATGCTCTTGAAAAGAGCCTGTATTTCGTTTATACAAAAGCATTTGATAGAACATCTCCACGTCCCTCCCACAGCCTAGGGGCCGAGTGAGTTCAACCAAACTTTTTTCATTATTCCCTGTTAACACACCACTCCCTACGTATCTTTGACAAGATTCCGCGTTTATTATTTATAAACTTGCTTTTTGCCTAGAGCTGGGAAAAAATCAACGAAGGTTGTACAAATTTGGCTATTTGGAACTCATATTTTGGCTCAGTGAGTTTTGTTGTTACTAGTTTTAAGATTGTTTTGACTTGGAGAGTCTCAGGTTTATTATCAATTGCTATTTGAGACTGTTAGTTATATTGGTATTGCCTAAGGGCTTTATTGTTTCATGAAATTTCGTATCTCTCATTGAAAACAGGTTATTAGCTGAGATTCCCCCTCGATAACAAGTTATCAAGTTTGATTTTCTGGATGGAACAAACGGATCAGAATACTATAATAGGTCAACAGATTGTTATGATGTTAACCGTAATATAAATATTATCGTTTACATCATAACAATCTGTTTACCTTGATTTTAATTCTTGTATAAGTGGAGAAACCTGGTCAAATTATGAAAATGACCATTGACGGAGGATAAATTAATTCTCGTTATCTTGACTATCTTAAAACGATTTCCGCAGCAACGTTAGAAAAATAGTCAAACAGCTTTATTAAATCTCTTTTACAAGGAATCCGACGTTGACGATTCGTCAAAAAAGACGATACTTCATGACGTTTGTACCTTCAGATATATCAGGTTTTTTTTCATAATTCGTCAAAATATACAAAGTCAGGTCATAAGTTCTGTCACACAATAAAAACTTTTGAATTTAGAACGCTGGCCACAAAAAAGTTTATTGAATTCGAATTTCGAATTTTTCATGAAAATAAAAATGTGTACTTCTTAGAATTTTCCTCATTTTTAAATATGGACTGGACACTTAAAGAAGACCGTGTCGCAGTTATTGCGTTGCATCGTTGCGGTTACGCGCCAATTCAGATTTTCGACTTACTGAAAAATTAGAATATAACCAAAAGATTCGTTTATCGTACCATAAAACGATACAATGAAGACTCTAGTGTAGATGACAGGTCAAGAAGTGTTCGCCTTCGCTCTGTTAGGACTCCAGCAGTGATAAAAGCTGTGAAGGCGCGAATTCAAAAAAATCCCATACGTAAGCAGAAACTGTTGGCCCTTCAGATGGGGTTAAGCAGGACCACGGTGAAAAGGGTGTTAAATGAAGACTTAGGGCTTAGGGCATATCGAAGAAAAACAGGACATCGTTTGGACGCTCGTTTAATGGACCTGAGACTGAAGAGATGCCACGCTATGTTGAAGCGGTACGCGAGAAAAAAGCATCGGGAAATTCTTTTTTCGGATGAAAAAATTTTCACCGTGGAAGAGAGCTACAACAAACAAAATGATAAGGTGTACGCACACAGCAGTGAAGAAGCAAGCAACCGTATTCCGCGTGTCCAACGAGGTCATTTTCCATCCTCGCTCAAGGTTTGGTTGGGAGTCTCTTATTGGGGCTTAACTGAGGTAAATTTTTGTGAAAAAGGCGTAAAAACGAATGCACTTGTGTATCAAAATACAGTCCTCAAGAACCTTGTAGAACCTGTTTCTCATACCATGTTTAATAACAGGCACTGGGTATTCCAACAAGATTCTGCGCCAGCTCATAGAGCGAAAAGCACACAAGACTGGCTGGCGGCGCGTGAAATCGACTTCATCCGGCACGAAGACTGGCCCTCCTCCAGTCCAGATTTGAGTCCGTTAGATTACAAGATATGGCAACACTTGAAGGAAAAGGCCAGCTCAAAGCCTCAACCTGATTTGGAGTCACTCAAGGCATCCTTGATTAAGGCAGCCGCCGATATTGACATGGACCTCGTTCGTGCTGCGATAGACGACTGGCCGCGCAGAATAAAGGCCTGTATTCAAAATCGCGGGGGTCATTTTGAATAAACTTTATTACCATAAGAATCTATTTTTTATTAAGTTCATTTTGCTATATATAGTGTCCAAGGTATTATTATTATTATTATTATTAATAATAATATATAATAATACCTTGGACACTATTTACACACATTGATCTACCCCTAAACTAGGATTCCCTGTATCTTGGGTACTAGACAACGATACACATACTTATATTATATATTATTATTATATTATCATTCATATTCTTTATCGCACAGATAATAAAAAGGTACAGAAAGTTACAAGAAATGTTATAAACAAAGGAGAGCTTATCTCTAAAAAGGTTTTTCTTCCAGCAAATTCGTTAAAAAAACAATTTTCCTCGTGTATAAATATTCGGTGACTTCAATCTTCAACAAAACGTCGCGAGCAAATTGACGTTGTACGTATGGAAAAACTAACACTTTTCTCAAGTTTTGCATCTCTGAATTTTATCTAAAACCTAAGTGTTAATTGGATCCCCTCAGAACCTTTTGAATATGAAACATTAAAACTTTATTATTTATACGAAGCTAAAACTATTGCCTTTTATTTAGCTGTGACGCAGACACGACTGAAGCGATTGCGTTTCCATACTATTTCCTGCTGGCGCTGCCTTCACTTTACTCCACCACCCGCAGCATGCCCCGTGCGACTCGCGTTTATCGCCCATTTTTTGGTGTCTAAATGCCAAAATTCGTGACAAATTCAAACAAAAATGACACATAGACGTGGGTGCTGGTTGAATGTTTATGCATGTGTGACGTCACTATTTCTGGTACCCACGACACAAGGAAACCTAGTGTGTGGCCAGAAGCAACATATTTGTTTATGTTTATGGTTCAAGGAGTCCGGATGATTACTATTGAACAGATACACCATACTACTCTGTAACTGGTTACGAACCAATTGACTTTGACGTTGACTGACTACGTATGAAGAAAAAATGATCACTGTTCGAAACCGGTTTCGTACAAAGATAATTTTTTCTTCCTTCGATACCACTTACGAAAGGTCGGTTACGTACACGGCCGAAGGGACATTTTGATTGTAAAACCGGCCAAGTGCGAGTGGGACTCGCGCACGAAGGGTTCCGTACCACCGTTCAATGGAAGCGATGGTGTGGAGTGAATAGTTTGGATTTTACACAGCAAAATATTGTTTACAAAGTTATTGGTGCGGTGACTTTCACACTCCATGTACCTAACCAGGTGCATCCATAAGTTTGTATGTGGTATTGAAAGAATTGTTGTATGGGAGCCCCCTTAAATATTTCTTTTATCCTGTTTTTTAGTATTTGTTGTTATAGCGGCAACAGAAATACATAATCTGTGAAAATTTCAACTCTCTAGCTAGCTAGGTTCTTGAGATACAGCCTGGTGACAGACGGACGGACGGACGGACGGACAGCGAAGTCTTAGTAATAGGGTCCCGTTTGGAACCCTTCGGGTTCGGAACCCTAAAAATGACAGAAGAATCTATCAATAAGCCTATCGGGAATTGTTGGAACAGGCCATTAGTACCATCTGCACTAGCGGTTGGCTACGATCTAGCACCTCTTAGCTTATAGATGACTTCGCTATTTCTTAATGTAGAAACCTTGGTTTCCAGACTTTTTACTATATAGGAAGGTAGTTTTAATAAACTGTTATTTTGTTCCTTTTTTGATGAATTAGTTTATATTTCTGGGATCAGATCGACATGTGAGATATTTGGCGTTCCGTTTGTTTTAAGTGCTGCACATGCTCTTCTTCATCACAGTAAGGACCTGGTCGAGACCTGGAAAATGTGTGGTAAACGCAACTGGTGCGGGTCATGCTAAGGGGCTGGATTGAAGTAAGGCTAAAATATAAATAAACATGTTTAGTAGAGTAGAAATGGGGAGTAGTTTTCGTATGTATTAAAGGTAGACACAAGAAAATAACATACCTACTTGCGACACAATACATATTACATTTAGACATTATTAGCACTGTAACTTTGTTAATTATTTTTAAGCTGACTTAATCATAAGATGTATGGCTTATAAAATAAATAAGATAAAAAAAAAAAAATGCTTTATCTCTTGATAGACGCTATATCCGACACCCAAGCAGTCAAAATACAAAAGGCTAACCTTTGTTATGATGCATGACTCCAAAAAACAAAATTTAACCGGTAAAGTCATAGTTAAAGTCAAATTTCTTTATAACTGTAGATATTCACATAAACTTAGCAAATGTCCTTTTTTGCCCCTTTTCTACATTGGAGCTCTGTGGGAAAAGCAGGGCGCAGAAACTCCCACAGATTGCTTTTTAGATAACTCCCTATAATAAGTACCAACCTCAATAATAGCAGTTTTAATAAAATAATCAAAGGAAACAGCTTTTCTGATGTTGAAGTCACAAGAAAAAACCAAATCTTCCTCAAGAGCACACAACGCCTCTCGCGTTTACATACTATTTCCCCTTGTTTCACCAACAAGCGCTTTCTAGCAGATACTTTGCTTTACAATTTGCTCTCAAAGGCTCTACGTTTGTCTCTCTGACATTACGTTGTCATAATACCTCGGCGTTCCTTTTAAACCTTCTTTTAAGTCTTGGCTCTTGATGGCAAAAGTTGAGGCGAGGCGGTATGATTACGTCGTACCGCGTAGCGGCGGCGAAGCAGCGGCGAAGCAGCGGCGAAGCATCTCGGAGGGCTATCAAGTAAATTAAATAAAAAAAGTAAATTAACATGCTATGATAATGATTCGGTGTTATTCATACTTACCAATGTCAAGATCACATTTATCACATTAACCGGTTAGTATATATAATCACTACACGTCCGTGGTGAATATGATTAAAGCCCTGATATCAAACACTGCGGTAGCTTAGGTGAGCCCCCTTCATTCTCCGTGTTAGGTTGAACATGTAACAACAACAAAAATACTTAACACATAAACTTAAGTAAACATAAACTACTATTATCTACACACGTATCAGAAACCCTCTTTACTGCATACAAAAACCGCACGTTACGATCAGCATAATGTTAAAATACTTGGTAAAAACTCATTTCTTATCTGAAAAATTACACATTATGACCATAATGTGTAATTTTTATACATATTATGACATTCAAATTTCGAACGCCGACACCCGCCTGCGTGCCGCTCCTAGTTTGACTGTGAAGTTGGTACTACAGAATAAGCTAAACAACTGCAGAGCCACAATGCCGGTCAAACATGCGGTTCCTGAACACATCAAAGAGAGCTTATGATATGTGTGTAGAAAACTAATGTATGTAACTGTACATAATTAGACATTAAAACTCTCGAGTGAATTTATTATGAAACTCGCCCACCTATCTTATAAACATCTTGTGCAATACAGTGCATTATAGAAAGAGAATATTAATAATAATTTAACTATTTGTTTTATTTTATCTTTAATAAATCATATTTGATTAAGAATATTTCTTATTCTTACTTAATAATCGGGTGAAGTAGTTAATCGGAATGATTTTGGCTATATTTATTACATTCACCAAAATCAGTGGTTAGGGAGTGGCGTTTGCGTTGCCGGACCGAACGATCATGTCTATAGACCTCCGACATCTTGCAAACGCATTAAAACAAACAATAGTTTACAACCCGGCGCGCGCCTTTGTTCTGTCTCTGGTTTCTCGCGTTTCGGAGATTTTGTATCAGCGAGATGATATGAGAGTGTCTAATATAGCTACAAGTGTGAAAGTAGAGTGTGTAAAGTGTGAATTAGATAGGTTCTGAGCTGCGCCCTACCAGATAATAGGCTACGCCACGCTGCTGTGACAATACGTGTACAATATTGTGTACGACAATAGGTGCACATAGCTGAGACAACTCAACGAGTGTTGCCTGGTGAGCCCGTTCCTATTCAGTGTCCTAACGCATGCAACCAATATTTATCTCCACAGACGAATCTACTAGAAGAGACCCCGAGTTTACGTCTCACGCAATACATAACAGTACTCCCTACCGACACGCCGTTATCCTGGAGTATTAACCGACCCTATCCAGCACATTAGGTGTGTCATGACACTGGGATATCTCCTCAGCAATAACCTAACCTTATCAATGAATTGCTTTCTCCGGACACACAAACGATTACATAGGACGTAGAATCTTCATTATTTAAGGTATTTCTTGAGTGAATCTAACCCATAAAATTAAGCTCTCTCAACAGCAACAACCTGGGAAACAGACTTATTTCATTTCATCACAGACATTCGTGGTGCTTGATACATCATCATAAATACTAAGTCAATAGAAACTAGAGTTGCGCAACGAGTCGTGGTGTTATCCCACGCCAAGAGGCAGGCCATTTCATGCACTTCCTGCAGGCACGTGAATAAGGACACTAAAACCCAAACAATACCGGACAGAAAAAGTTAAACAAAAGAGATAAATTACGACAGAAAACATTCCTCAAACTAACACAGCTGCAAAACGGCGAAGCAAATACGTTTTTTTTTGTGCAACAAGACCCTTCTCTGGACAACGAGCTAAGAAAAAACGAATTCCAACGAGCAATAAACAATAGGGACTGAACCTCGACCCGTGCCACGGACCTCACTACTACGCAATAATGAAGTGAACTAAAGTAGGTGATGTCAGTGCAGAGAGTGTCACTAGCTGAGCAACAACCTGGTGAGATTGCTCCGATTAAGATAGCCCTATATCAGATAAAACAGCAAAACTAACCTTATATCTGGCAGGTAACATCCTTCGTAATGCTGGTTACCATTCCATAAACAGATACTGCTCTCGCTCCAAATTACTACGCCAACTCTAAACTATTCCATAGGCATAGTCCCGTAAAAATAGGTAGGTGATAGGTATACGAAAATACAAAACTAGGCAGGAACCTACCCAAGCACAATAAAACAAAACTAAACTATTTGCCACCATCCGGTCCAACCAGCCCATCTTGACCTGTTACAAAAATAAAATAAACAATAATGCAAGCCTACTGCATATTCTGAGAAATAGCGAGTAAAAGCCAAAACATGCACATCATATAAGGATAATTTTACCATCTTGCAGAAAACAGGCAATTAACGAAAGGCAGCTGACGAACAATAACAAAATAAAATCAAAGACTCTTTGTCCTAAGCGGGTCTCTCTCACGCCTATTTTATAGCTTCCAGGCCCAGCCTCCAATTCTCTTAGAAAATACCGAGAATAAGTACACAAAGATACGCACAAACTTTGACAGCCACAACCCGTACCATTAACAATAGGTACGTAGGTAGTTCAAATTAATCAAATTAGCTCTAAGTTCTTTCTTTCAACAACATTCCAAAAAGATGAAAGCCTTATCAATGCCGAGAGATGGTAACTGCCTATTCCACGCAATTGCTGACCAAATTAATCACCTATATCAATTAACACTCGACCACACCCACATTCGTAAGGACCTAGTTAAATATGTAGAAGAAAACTGCGATGAACAGAACATAAAGTTTGCAATCGCCGAGCCTTAAGAAACCCTCAATGACTACATTAAAAATCTGCGAAATTACGGCACTTGGGCTGGAGAGGAGATTATAATAGCAGCCGCCGAATACTTTCTAATTAACGTAACAATCCACCAGCAAAATACAACATCGCTCACATACAGGCCCAAGAATCCCGCGGATGCAGTGGGATCTATCAATCTCAACTTCACAGGAAACCACTACGACAGCGTATACTTGCTTGAATCACAAAATTTACCCACGAATCTAGCAACCGACAGCCAAACTGATAACAACATACCTTCCCCGATACTTAATGCAACACCCATGACCTCCTCAGGGTCAACCATAACATCAATAGATGACATCTCTAACAACACCGGATATACGATGATACGACACAGCCCCATATTTAAACCAAAAGTCACATGCGAGGGTATGCGCATTGCTACTTGGAACGTTAGAGGATGCGCCGAAATACCTAAGAGACTCAACATTGATGCTGAATTGACAAACAGAAACATACATATAGCCTGTATACAGGAAACAAACATGACATCGGGGACATACGTGTCAAAACACTATCTCTGGTATCTATCAGGCACAACCAGCATCGCACACTGTGGCTTAGCTATACTAATTAGAAAGGACCTGAACTTAACGGTCCACAATATAAATCGCGACCTGGAAACCATGGCAGCAACAATAACATCGGCCACTTATACACTATATGTAATAAACGCACATATCCCCAGCTCTTCCACGAGAGCAACCGCAGCGTTTTCGCAACTTATAAAGATTATTCAAAAGAAACCAAACAAAGCCAAAATATTAATGCTAGGTGACTTTAACGCGCATATCGGACTAGGCGATACAAAGGAATACAGGAAAAAGGGAATTATAGGAACAAATCTCCTACACAAATCATCAAATATCATCGGAGAAATGCTAATGGATATTTGTTCCCGCGAAAACTTAAAAGTAGAAACCACCTGGGCTCGCAAGTCATGTCGGGCCACATGGTCTATCGGGAAAACAAAATCACAACTAGACCATATAATTATCTCGCATAATGTGCCACACACATTTAACTTCATCAAAGGACAATGGAGCTACCTGCATATTTCCGACCACAAGATAATCTGGGGTGAAATAGACCCACTAAACCTGCTTCCAAGAACTGGCGACACGCAAATGGAATCAACAAGAGTACAACCCAAACTAAGTACAAAGCGATAACAGCTTTAAAGTTCAACTATAAACGGTGTTCGTACACCGCCCTAGCACGAGATGAAATGAATGACACAAAAGTAAAATACCATAACGGGATTATGGAAGAACTTACGGCGAACAACTACAAATTTATAGAAAATGACGACGAATATACGCCCGACATTCCGTGGGAATCTATTACAGGGGTTATGAAGTCAGTAGCCCAAAAAACACTTTCCGTAAAACCTGCTAGATCGCGGGAACACCGAATTGCTCTGGCAAATTTACAAAAGGCCAAATTCCTTAAAAGACGTCGACCAACCGACCAAACAATCAATAAACAACTCAAAGAATGCCGACGACGTCTTGAGGAAATTATTGATAATGAAGAAAAACGAGAATGCAGAGCATTTTTTGAAGGCCTAGGAAAAAAACACCCAAGCAAACGCATGCAAATCGTGTACCACTATTACAGACGACACCAGCTTCAATAGAGACGGTGGAAAAAAACAACGATTTATCCCAATGTCACGCTGGGAACAGGAATTAAGGAAATCAGAAGGCCCTAAAAATATGATTATCCCTAACGAAACTTAATTAAACCCTGACTATCTAGAAAATGTTCCAACAATAGCCGACATAAAAACGATAATCAGCCGCATGCGTAACGGAACAGCGCCGGGTACAGATCAGGTAGTCCCGGAACTGTACAAAGGAATACCGCCACAACTCTTAAAGGTTATTACCAAAACAATGCACAGAGCATGGACAGAAAATATAATACCGGAGTCCTGGAATGAAACGGTCCAAGTACCTATCCCCAAAATCAGAAACCCTCAAGACACCAATGACTATCGCCGTATAACAATGTGTAATACAGGATATCGCATATACGCGACATACCTGCTCATCAAACTAGACGAGATAACAAAAGAACTCGGGAACTACCAAGCAGCATTTCTCCGCAATAGATCCACCGATGACCACATCTTCACACTACGCCGAGTTAATACTCGGCGTAGTGTGAAGATGTCTCGGTGCGTGTGAAGGCGTCTAATGACGAAGAATGGCGCGCGGGTAACAGAACATATGTACTGGCGCTAGATATCGCCAAAGCATTTGATACTATAGACCTAAACGTGCTCAAGGATATTCTCCTTTCAAGGACCAATAAGATTTTAACCAATAGGATAATAAAAGCCTGCATGTATGAACGGACCTGCATCAAATGGTTCGGACAGCAAAGTAACTTGATCAACAAAGGAAAAGGAGTAAAACAAGGCTGTCCACTGTCACCAAGACTATTTACAATATTAATGGATGATGTCCTCAAAACACTGGAAGAAGAAATTTCCAACATAAAACTGGACCAAGATGAAGAAATAGTCTTACCACTTATTCTCTCCTTCGCGGATGACCTCATCATCGTTTGTCAAGATTTACAACATAACGTAACAAATCGTCACGCACTTGAAAGCACTATTAAAAACAGTAGGGCTCGATACTAACGAAACAAAGACGAAAATTCTTATAAGAGACCCCATAAACACCCAGCGCCCACAAGTGGAACTCCGTCCAATACGACCCGTAGACGAAATAAAATATCTCGGCACATATATAACGGCAGGACATAGTAGGAGAGACACAATAAAGAAGAGATGCCGGCAAGCCATAGGCAATTCCAAGGCCCTAATGCACTTATAAAGAAATCCAACATGGACTGGAAAATAGTACGCCTGATTTACAAAATGGTTATAGCACCGTGTATAACATACGGACTTAAAGCGGCAGCCCTCACCAAAGCAAACCGTTCTAGAATAAGAAAATATGAACGCCTGATCCTCAGAGACATGTTTGAGAACGCCAGAAGCTATCCAAGATACCACAAAATTCATGACTTACTACAGGGCAAAACAATAACCAAACAAATCAAAAACCATCGGATGTGTTACTATACACATATTCTACGACGCCCACAAAAACACCTACTCCACGCTGCATTGGAATACAAAGCAAAGAAGAAGAAAGTTGGCCGACCCATTTACACCTGGAAAGATTCCCTTAAGCATGACATCAAATACTACGGTAAAGAACACAGTTACTGGACAGAATCAGCACACAACAGGGACGAAGTCAGAAAGGCATCGAGCCAAATATACCATATTCCAGAAACAGACAGCGAAAGCGAAACGGAGACCTTACCGGATAACCCAAACGAACACGACAGGACAGGAAACTCAACCTATAACAATACCTGAAAATAGAAGGAAAACATGAACTTGAAGAAAACAACAGCTGCTCTCCAAATCCTATATCCTCCCCATTCCACATATCCTATATTGGCTTCAGGCTGAAGAGTCGGTCGATTGAATTCACGCTCCTTCCACTCCTATCGAGCAGGTCATTCCGCCCCCCGTCAAAACTCGTGCTCTCTGGTATGCCGGCCGAAAGACCGGAACAGGTTTAGAACCCTGGCTGGAGAAGCACCATTCATTCATTCATTCATTCATTCACCAAAATCAGTGGTTAGTATATTCATACTAACATAATTACCGATAAGTGTTCACTTACTGGTAATAATGTATACTTATTAACCGGATTTATTGAGTAGACCGCGACATATAGACAGAAATGTTTTTACATACACTAAACGGGTAAAGCTTTTGACGACCTCTGTCACGTAAAGGCAACATCAACAAAATAGCATAGTAATTATAACTTTGAGATAATTAGCTAAACTTTACCTTTAAATAGACGCATCTGAGACGTGGTCGTGGTTTAGCTGCCAAGGGAGAAAAAAAAATATTCCCTGGGTCTTGGATGCCTTTTTGTGACGTCAATGTTTCTGGCTCCAAAGTCAAAGTCAAAGTCAAAGTACTTTATTACTGTAGATATTTACATATACTTAGCAAACGTCATTTTTTGCCTCTTCTCTACATTGGACCACTGTGGGAGAAGAAGGGCGTAGAAACTACCACAGATTGATTTTTTGATCTCTTTTAAAAATAGGTTGTGCTTAACTAATACAATTATGTTTTTATTTTATTCAATAAGCAGGCAATAATAAATAATTACAAAATTATTAACAGCGAGGTCTGTCTTGAACTAGATTAACTCCATACAGTCCTGTCATTAAAGTAATCTTGAACATTGTAATATCCCTTTTTCAACAAAGTCGCTTTAACATGGTTTTTAAATTGCTCAAATGGCAATTTCAAAATCTCCAGAGGTATCTTATTATAGCTCCCATTTGAGGGTATCCTTGAGTGGAGAAAAAAGCAACATACATACATGGATGTCTCTCTCTAGAGAATCTCTAATGATGCGATCGCTAAAGCAAAGGCGAGCTTATCTCTTTAGAGATAAGCTCGCCTTTGCTCATAAAATGTTTTGTTACCTTACTATTAAGATTTCTGTGCAATAAAGAATATGAATATGAATATGAATATGAATATGGATGTATGTACGTTTTAACTGTTTGTTTAACAACGACCTCTGTGGCGCTCCGGTTGCGGCTCTGCCTACCATACGAGAGTTCACGGGTTCGATTCCCGGCTGGGGATACAAAAAAGACCCTGGTCTTGGATGTTTAAATGTGTCTGACGTTGCTGTTTCTGGTTCCCACGACACGGTATACTAGCGTGCTGTCACAAGTAATGTATGTGCCTTTATGTAAATATTTATGTTTAAATATTTGTGTTTGAGGTTACGTAATATAAATAATTCTAGCATTCACTCATTTCTTCTGGCCCCACAATAAGATTTCCTGTGTTTTGGGAACCATAAATAGTGATGTTAAATACATATAAACAACATCCGAAACCTGATTTTGTGTCTCCATCCACAGCGGGGATTCAAACCCGGGATCTCTCCTTTGGGGCAGAGCCTCAATCCGCAACCCCGCAGAGGTCGAGGCCGTAGCTCAACGCCACAAGTTGTCGACTATCACCAGTCAAAAGATACCATCTGTGCAGCTCCATTTAAACCAGCGCGGACTCAGATAAGGGAATGATGGATGGCACATTAGTGGAGTCGGAGCTTTCGTTACAAGATTAGGTGACAGTGTGATAGGTGAACACTAAGATGAATGCAGCGCTTTAGAGCTTATATAGGTAACATGTTTGTGGGCCAATGTAGAAATCTATATGTTATATATATAGTCTAACAAATAAGGTTCATTTCGCCGGCGTCACTTGTTGTCACGTGATGATTTGTTAATCGCGTCAACACCACCTCAGGGAAACGTGCATGGCGGTTAAAGCCTCAAATAGCTATCTTAAAAGGTACTAGGTTCGAATGCAAGACTTCAGTAGATGGTATTCTACTAATTATCCTTTGCAGATACTTCACAAAACTCACTTGAGTATTTTTCAACATCATTTTTGACCGCGTCGGTATAATTAGTTCAAAAATACTTTAAACTGTCACGAAATGCACAAAATGCACGGATATTTTAACTCGCTGTTATGAATGAAACAATAAATTCCACTCAGAGAGTTGCAGTCAGAACTCACTGGCCCTGGGCCTCTCTCAGTGGCCACTCAGCGATTTCAGACAATGTCCACAGAATGGCCAACATTTCCTGGATGAGTGTTCGACAAATACAACGGAAATACAAGGGCAAGCACTGCGGTAGCATAGGTGACGACTAGAGGGGGCGAGCGCAACGAATCCCTCGAATAGTCTTCGTGTTAGGTTGACACGTAAGAACAAAAGAAACTTTAATTGTATTCCCTGTAGGTCTGGTTTACAATTTGACGATAGTTTACAAACTAACGGTTTTGACAATCTTACGATGACATATATAAATGTTAGGTTATTAAGTAAGAGCTCCGTAATCTAGTGGGTGAAACCTTGTGCAAGACCGTTCTAACGGAGATGAAATCATCGTGAGGAAACCATCATAAAATCATAGCTGTGGCGATAGGCTAGCCAACTGTCATGCAAAATGAAATGATAGGCTATAATATGATAGGCATGAATAATAAGCTTAAAGTGAGCACAATTGTACCTTGCCATCCCGTATGGGAAAAGGCTTTTGTAATACTTTATTGCACAAAACAGTGAAAACAAAACAAATATAAAGGAAAGAACAAGGACAAAGGCGAACTTATCTCTAACAACAGATTTCTACCATCAAACCTAGAATGGAGAGGAAGAACAGAAACTAAAGGTAGAACTACGTGCACAACAATACAAATGTTAATAAAAGTAATAAACTACTTACCAATATCATACATAATACTAATACATATCATATATGTATATGTATCATACATAATACTAAAAATAATGCTATAGATAAATATGTAACATATATACATAAATAGTATATACTAATAAATACTAATACTTATCATGGAAGAGAAAGATAGTGTTCTTTCAAACTACTTTTAAAAGAGTGAATTGACGGACTGTCTCTGATGGCACTTCTGAGTTTGTTCCAGAGACTGATAGCTCGTAGTCTGAACCCACTCCGGAAATGTTATGTTGCGGAGTTGCATGTAGTGATCGAGTGTGAGATCTCCGTGGCCTATCTGAAGACAGAAAAACGAAATCCCGTAAGAAGCCAGGATAGCGAGGATTGAATCGGGAGCCATTTCAACTCTCTGTGAAGTCCCTCGAGTTTGTTCAGCTGCTCTTCGTTTGGGCTTGCCAAGCAGACATCAGCGTAATCGATCAGGAGAAGAAGAAGAGACTGGGCAAGCGTGATTTTTGTCTGATGAGGCAGGAAGTTTTGAAGACGCCTGAGGGAGTGGGAAGTGGCAAAGATACGTCTACTAACCTCGCTGACATGCTCCGACCAGGACAGCTGGTTATCAAACATAACTCCTAGATTTTTGGCCTTGATGCTGTATGAGATTACTGTTCCATCATAGGTTACAGGAGCAATATAAATGTGCTGTTTCAAGTTAAAGGAGTACCTGGAACCAATAATCATAGCCTGTGACTTAGAAGGGTTGACAAGGAGACCATTAGACGAGGCCCAAACCCTGATTTTCTCGAGATCGGCATTTAATACCTCTACAGCTGGTGCCATATCACAGGGGGGGAAATGGCGGTATATCTGGAGATCTGGCGTAAAGATGGTATGAGGACATCTGAGATGGAATTTATGAAGATAGAGGAAAGAAGAGGGGAGAGTATACCCTGGGGGACTCCCGCGAAGAGGTCACACCACTCCGTTGAAGTCGTCGTGACAACGTGACGTGAAAGGCGTGACGCTATGTTATATTTGTATGTTATCTTGGCTGACTGATCGACAACCTCTGTGTCGTAGTGTTCGAGATTCTGCCTAACAATGATAATTTCCAACTGAAAGGAATAAAATACATTTCCCCGGGTCTTGGATGTTTCTTTTGCAGGCGGTCCGCCTGTGGAACGCACTTGCTTGCACTATAAGAGACAGTCCCACTCTTTTCTCTTTCAAAAACCGGATAAAAGAGCACTTCTTCTTCTTCTTTATATTTATGTATTTATGGATTGTACCATGCCGCGGTCTGGGACGCTCGTGAGGTAATACTTGGCGCTGACTTAAAATCGGCGTTGAAGGCCTGGCTTTCAACATAACGCTGAGTCTGACGCCATTTTTAATGACAGTGGCATACTACGACTGTCACTTCATTATATATCAACGGTCATTGCTATTTTTCATCTCAATGTTTTGTTTCTTTGTTGTAATTGTAGTGTGTTCACTGTCTTTGTAATAAATGTTTCTTTCTTTCTTTCTTTCTTCCCCTCTTTCTTGATCGTTGTAGTTATATTTTTATTATATGAAAACTATTTGTATTGTTACTTATGTGTAGTTTGGTAAAAATGTATTTTTATTACGTATAGATGTTGTGCTCTGCCTACTTTTTCATGTTACATTTTACTATCATGCCTTGGTTTGCTGCAAGAAATCGGGGGGCACGCCAAGTTGAGCGCGAAGCAAACACTGCCGTACCATCCTTTACTGGAACCATTTCACCGCATTTTCAGGCCCCTATTTGAGAACCTCTGGATAAGACCAGAACGCAGATTTTTTTTTCATCCAGTAAGCTATAATAGTTAAAATCCAAAATTTCTTGTCTGTAGGTCATTTAGTTCCGAAGTTAAGCGAAAGCAAAGTTTCGCATTTATGAAACTCACTCACTCACTCTCATCAGAATAGAACTAGTACTTCCCATAAACTCAGAGAGCTGAAATTCGGTACAGAGTTAGGGTTTTAGGGCCACATAAAGGGAAAACTATAAAAACTAGGATAATCGAAATCGGTGACCCTGATTAGGAAACACAAGAGCTTGGTTTTCTCTTGGTATAGATTCGGTGTATACCGTTTTCATATCTCCCGGATATCTCCCGAAAATCTAATAAAATAAATCATTATGCCCATGTTTCTACAAAAAGAAGTGAAATCCCACCAAAAACATTATGTAAAAAACTAGCCAAGTCTCGATGGAGCTGCTTGTTTATCTCTAAAAAGTAATGAAATCTAGACAAAGTCGTGCCAAGTCTAAGGTTTCTTTACTGCGATTTCTTTATTATTATAGTTAATGTTGAGTGACTTGACCGTTGAACATTCTTTATACGTTAGTGGGTACAAGTATTTTTTTTTAACACGTAATGTTATATCTGTTGTAACTAACTGTGTTATATCTGTTACTCTCAATGTAAATAAAAAATAAGTCATGGTAAAGTTATTTTTATTTTACATACTAATTTGCTTAAAATAGAATTCCTTTGTATACCCTTAACGAGCAGCATTAATAATTGCGAATCGCGATCTGGTCGTAAATTGTATTGTCTTTTTACATTCAGCTATCATTTATCACAAAGGACATTTTCCCATTAACGGATTGCATAACCAAATTGTGAAATATATAATGTGAGAACTAAATTTCAACTATCCAGAACAGTGGACCCTTGTGATGCGATATAGCTTGTATTTCTACGAGTACTTTTACGGGAATACCAAGTAGGTATGAAAAAAAAACGTAAACAAACTAATTACCTCGACAGTCACGTTAACTCAGTAAAATAATAAAACAATAAAAGCCTTTAGGATTCCGTATCCGAAGGGTGCCAAACGGAACCTCATTACTAAGCCTCCACTGTCCGTCCGTCCGTCCGGCTGTCCTCCGTCCGCCATCGTGCTGTATGAACTTGAACACTTGAACACTTGAATTTTTCAAGGAATGTGTATTTCTGTTACAGCTACTACTATATTATACTAAGTAGGTATATAATGAACTACAGTTTTTTTTATTAAATGGGGTCCTCATGCAAGAGACGTGTTTTAACACCACCCGCGTTATAAAAAACCATAACACGATTCAAATAAGATATTTTGCAGCTTATCATGTGGTTGTGGTAGCGCTATTGGATTGGTATCGGTATCGCAAACTTAGGGATCTGTGTTCGAATCCACTTTCGGACTTTTAAATATGCTCTTTTTGTTTTATTATTTTTAGTGTTTTTTTTTATTGCGCGATGGTAGGGCATACATATACGAGTCCGATCCACACTTTTCATAATTAATAATTATTTATTGCACACAAATATTTAAGAAATTACATTTAAAGAAAAAGCATTTACAAAGAGATTTATTCCAGCAAACCAAGGCATTATAGGAAATAGTATCATAAAAATCATCCAACACGACTCAAATGGCCGAGTCGGCAGTAACCCTGCCTTCGAAGCCAAGGGTCCCGGGTTCGAGTCCCGTTGGGGGCAAATATTTGTTTGATGAGAACGGATGTTTGTACCCTAGTCATGGTTGTTTATCTATCTAAGTATAGTATTTATCTATATAATTATGTGTATCGTTGTCTAGTACCCAAGATACAGGGAATCCTAGTTTGGGGCTAGATCAATGTGTGTAAACAGTGTTCAAGATATTATTCAAGATATTATTATCCAAATCTACTCAATAAATTAAATTTTAAGGTCCCCAGTCGTAGTACTCGTAGACGTCCACTATTTCAGCTACCCTTGGTTCATAGCAACTACAGGGAAAATACATTTCTCGTCAGAGCCTGCTCGACATTTAATCGTCTCTTCAAAACTAATATCGATGATGATCAGGACATTGATATTTTTAACAGTAGCGTTCAATCACTAGTTAATACTATCATTAGGAGGTTTGTAGCTAGTCGTGGTAAAGTAGATGGAGGAGTGTGTGAGCAGTAAAATCCTTAAAATCTTCCCTTCTGTGTGAATTTATTTAATCTATTTTAAGAACTAAGTTACGAGCTGTTTGTTGTTTGTTGTTGTTCAACTTGACATCAGCTTATTATAAGAGTAATATGACATGCACCCCTATTGGGAATTCACCTGTTAATTATACTTTGCATGCAACATTGGAATCTGTTCCAAGTAATTTAAATTAATTCATAAGACAATAGAGGAAATCTCTAGCATACAAGAGCCACTAAATATGTCAAAATGTAAACCCCAGTTAAATATTGCCCATCAAAACATCCAGGGGCTACCTGGCAAAGAACTTGTATTAGAATTATTTCTGAAAAATTCTGACATTGATATTATTTGTGTTACTGAACACTGGTTGAAGGAAAATATGATGTCTTTTAACATAAATAATTACAAAATTGTCAGTTGTTACAATAGAAAGACTGCTGATAGAGGTGGTTCTTTAATCTTAGTGAAAAATAATATTAAGGTGAAACAACGGAAAGATATTCTTGCACTTACTGTTGAGAGACAAATAGAGGTATCCTGTGTTGAGTTAGATAGCCATATTATTGTTTGTGTCTACAGGCCACCGAGGGATGAAAAAGTCCATGGCAATTTCGAAATATTTGAGAAAATTATGGAGGAAGCCCTCATTAAACTTTGTAATCACAGAAAAAAGTTAATTATTTGTGGCGATCTTAATGTAGATCTGCTTGTAGATACAACACTGAAGCGACGATTAATAACTCTGTTCAAATCATTTAATTTATGTCATGTATTTCTAGAGCCGACTAGAATTACACTTACCAGCCAAACTTGCTTAGATAACGTTTTTTGTGACTGTGCATTCACAAGTAAAAGTGTAATTAACTGTTTACCCTACGATCACAGTGGTCAAACAGTTTCATTCCCAATTACTATTAAGGATAAGACTGGTCCATCATTTTATAGGCCTATTACATCCCATAGACTAGAGACATATACGAAAAACTTAGATATAAATTTGCCAGTACCGGATTTTAATGAACAGAACCCAAACAAAATCTACTCAGACTTCTTCAACATTATTCAGACAGAATTCAATAAAGTTTTCAAATTAAAGAAAGTCAGTGACTACAACGGTAAATCTAAATTTAATGACTGGGCAACGTTTGGAATTCGTAAAAGTAGAGTTATCTTGTATGACCTTTATGATCAAAAAACCTATAACTTTGATCGAAAATTTCATGACTATGTTAAAAAATATTCCAAAACTTTCAAGTTGGTTTGTAGAACTGCAAAAACTTTACACATTAATAGAAAAATTCAAAATTCAAATAATAGAATGAAAACAGTTTGGCAAATAATAAACCGCGAAACTGGCAAAGTTATACCAAGGGAAAGTGATTTCTGCCTAAAGATAAGAAAGAAAGAAAGAAAGAAAGACATTTATTACACACAAAAAACACACCTTACAGTAGGACAAAACAAAAAAGTATAATAAACAAAACGAAACATCTAAAAACACAACTAATTGTAAACAATTATTGGCCAGGGTCACGGTGTGTTCTTGCTGTGCAAAAGGCACTAACTCAGCATTGTGCTGGGGGTGGAGGCCCTCAGCGCTGATTTTCAGTTAGTGCCAGGTAGTGACCGCACGTGCCACAATTGCCGTGTAGTGTGCGTACAATACTTACATAATATTAAAAATCAAAATCAAAATCAAAAATCATTTATTTCCATAGGATGTTGTTATATCACTTAGATCCGTCATTACATTTTTTTGGGTGAGTTCACTAACACAATGGCGGAATCTGTGGAGAAGAGCTCACCGAAGAAACTCCACAGTCGTCGCATCTTTTGCGTTTCCTTTTTTAAATAAAATATTGTCAAATTACAAAATGAATGCTAATTATATATCGAAACAGCCTGTTACTCAAACAATCTATTCCCATGGACATCTGTCCTCTAAGTAATCAGATATCCTATAGTAACCTTTTTTATACAATTTCTGTTTTATTATTATTTTAAACTTGTCTAAAGGTAAGTTTTTAATATCAGTAGGGACCTTATTGTAATAGCGTATACAATTGCCTTTAAAAGAATTACTAATTTTATGTAGTCGGCTTACATAAGCAACCAACTTGTCTTTATTTCTAGTATTAAAATTGTCTATATCACTGTACTTCTGAAAATTAGTTATATTTCTTTTTACATACACAAGATTGTCATAGATATATTGAGACACAAATGTCAGAATATTGATTTCTTTAAACTTTTCCCTCAGTGACACTCTAGGCCCTAATCTATAAATTGCACGAACAGCCCGTTTCTGCAGAATAAATATACTATTAGCATTCGCAGCGTGACCCCACAATAAAATACCATAGGTCATTAGACTATGAAAGTAACTAAAGTAGACTAGTCTAGCGGTGTCTACGTCGGTAAGAGCTCTAATTTTTTTAACTGCGAACGCTGCCGAACTCAGTCTGTTCGACAATTTATTTATATGAGGATCCTATTGTAGTTTGGCGTCTAAAGTAATGCCCAGAAAGACAGTCGACTGCACAAGGTCCAATCTCTGTCCTTTTATAAATATGTCTGTAGTTACCGGGTTCACATTGGGTAACACGAATTTAATACATTTAGTTTTCTTTTCATTAAGTAATAAATTGTTAACAGTAAACCAGTTCACTATACTAGAGATAGCATTGTTTACCTCGTCATAATTTGATTGCTGTCTTTTAACTTTAAATATCAAAGAAGTATCATCGGCAAACAATACTAACCCATGTTTTGCTTAACAAGGTAAGGTAAATCATTAATATATACTAAAAACAAGAAAGGACCAAGAATTGAACCTTGCAGTACGCCCATACTTATTGAAGACCCAGGTGATCTTTTCCCATTAACATCGACCATCTGAACCCTATCTGTTAGATATGACTCCAGAAGGCCAAGTGCCTGATCTTTTACACCATAATGGCGTAACTTCCTGACAAGAGTGTCATGACGGACGCAATCAAAAGCCTTGGATAGATCGCAGAAGACACCTATTGCATCCATTGCGTCTTCCCAGGCATCAAAAATATTGTCGATTAGTTCAACACCAGCATCGGCTGTTGAACGACCCTTTGTGAAACCAAACTGAGCAATATGAATTAAATTATTGAGATAAAAATGACTTTGCAATTGATTAAGTATGAGTTTTTCAAATATTTTGCTAAGCGTTGGTAGTATCGATATGGGTCTAAAATTGGTGGGGTCTGATGTACTACCAGCTTTGAATAAAGGTATAACTTTACTTAGTTTCATCAAGTCAGGAAACACACCATTATCTATACATTGATTAAATATACAACAAAGGTGAGGTGCAATACAATCTACAATGGAACTAATAATTTTTACTGATAGACCATGGGCGTCAGCTGTCTTTTTCATTTCCAGGGATTTAAACGCTTTTACAATGTCTTCATTATTTACGTGCCTAAATTTAAAATCTGTTTTACAATCCTCAAAGTTTTGCTTAAGTATAGATTCAGCAGCAGCGGGAGATGAATTTAAAGACTTGGTTGTTGAAACTGGAATGTCCGTAAAGAAATTTTCGAAAGCTTTTGCTACTTCTAGGTCTGTACTTAGCAATTGATTATCTATCTTAAGCTTGAAGTTATTATGTGTAGCTTTGGCCTTTCCAGTCTCTCTGTTTATAATTTGCCAAGTCGTTTTAATTACATTGCTACTAGATTCAATTTTGTTTTTAATGAAATTAGATTTAGCTACGGCACAAACGCGTTTAAACATTTTTGAATAACTACGAACATAATCTAGAAAGGCCGTATTTTTGTTATATGATTTCTCTTCATAGAGTATATATAATCTTCGTCTGCTCCTATGAATTCCAACTGTCGCCCAATCACTAAACAAAGCTTTGTTATTAACTTTTATAGTTTTTGATTTAAATACCGTATCATATTCATTTTTGACAAGGTTAAATACTGAGTTGTACAACAAATTTGGATCGTCACTGTATGGTATTTCCCATAGTTTATCTAAAATATTATTCCTGTAGTGTTCAAGCCGAGTGTCACTAACGGGCACACATGTAATATCCTCTTTTTGGTCCTTTTTTATTTTAATATTGAATATACCTATCTGACCAGAGTGATCAGAGGTTAATTTATTGATGACCGATTTGAAAATGGGCGTAATGTTAGTAAATATATTGTCAATGCAAGTAGCAGATGTTGCAGTAATTCTAGTAGGCTCCAAAGACAGATAGTATATTACTTATATTTAACAGATATTACTTATATTTAAATGAACTATGATCGGTGTGTATATACAAGGCTGAGATAATATGTGCTGTATGAATAAACTGGAAAATAAATAAAGAAATAATACAATAAATTAATAATAACTTAAAAATGTGTTACATAACACAACTGCTTTTTCTTGATGCGATTACGTCGTCGTCGTCAAGTTGAGTTGCGGCGAGTTGTTCATACAGGGAAGGGAAGTTTCTGCTGTTCAAGCAAATATGCCTTGAGCTTTCGCCCAAAAGCATATCTACTGAAAGCTTCGTGGACTGGGGGAGGAATATCATTCCAACATTTGGACGCCGCATACCTGAAACTACCCCGGAATGCCATCGTTCTATGCTGAGGGGTGACGATTTTCTCCTTGTGAACGCTACGCTGCCTGGTGGAAAACTGGAGCTTCTTGTATAGGTAGTTGGGAGCTTCAGTGCGTAAGACACCAAAAAGCAACATGGAGAAATGGAGTTTTCGTCGGGCTTCCATGTTCAGGAGTTTTGCATTGTTCAAATGTGGAGTGAATGGGATCTGGGAGGGACCTTGAAGCAAAAACGTGCGCATGCGTTTTGAACACGTTGTATTAACTTTCTTGTCCGGGCAAGTATACAGCCACCATAAACGACATCACAATAGTTTAATCTTGATAATATAAGCGATTCACTTAGCCTGACACGCAAATCAGTGCTAAGGTAATCGCGTATATTATAGAGAAGTTTAAGGCGATAGAAGCAGTTGCTGACTACGTTGCCTATATGTTTTTCGAAACGCAGCTCTCCATCCATTAGTAAGCCGAGATTTTTTGCTTCTACAACCCTTTCCACTGGTTCCCCCATAATAGCTATATTATTGCCGGCAAGGGCTTGCACCGTATTATGGATTTGATTATGAGTACCTAGTACCATGTACTTTGACTTGCTGGGGTTCAGCACCAGACAGTTCCTGCCAGACCATGCCGCTATGCGATCGAGATCACTGTTGATCTGCCGTGCCGCAGCTACTGCATCTTCTGATGGTGTCGACAAGTACAACTGCGTATCATCCGCGTACAAGTGGAAAGAGCAGTTTTTGATACCGGTGACAATATCGGCGCTGTATAAAATAAACAGAAGAGGTCCTAATATGGAGCCTTGCGGGACCCCCCGCGTCAGCCGCTTTGTTGATGAAAACCGCATCGAACCATCATTCTTATGTATTACGACTGTTTGCGCACGGTCCGACAGGTAACTACCGAACCACCTAACCGTAGCATTATCGAATTCATAATAAGACATCTTTGATAATAAGAGGGCAGTATTAAGACAATCGAAGGCTCTGGAGAAATCTAGCAACACCAAAATTGTGCTCCTCTTCTTGTCGAGCGCCGACAGCACGTTGTCAACGACGTCTAGCAACGCAGTAGCCGTCCCTCGACCCTTCCGGAACCCAGATTGCAATTCCGGTAGAATGCCATTTTCCTCCAGATACCTCGACAGCTAGTTATATACCGCCCTCTCAATTACCTTAGACATGCAAGGAAGAATGCTAATGGGACGTAGATCTGATATGTGGGCAGGATTAGGTTTCTTGGGGGTTGGTGAAACTTTCGCAGTCTTCCAGTCAGTCGGAAAGATGTTCGTCAAAATGCTTCGATTAATAATCGCAGTGAGGGTCGGCAATGTCGTAGGTAGAGTCATTATAACCATGTCTATTCCAATTCGGTCAACTCCTGTCGCATTGGTCTTGATAGACGTCAGTATTTTTGCAACAGTGTGTGCAGTGACGGGGTTCAGAAAAAAACTAGTAGCATTGTCGTGTCGGTTAAATTCAAAGTAAGTCAAGTCCGAAATGGTCACCTTAGTCGTTCCTGGTACATTCATGAAATGGTCATTAATGGCGTCGGCATTACCAAAGTGTGCGGGTAACTCAATATTTCGTCTATCCGGTAAAACAGTGTGTTTAAGGTTTTTCCACAGGCGCTTTGGATCTCTAGTGCAGCTGTTGATTTTTTGTTCAAAAAAAGCACGTTTTTCATTGTGTAGGGCGGTGATGACTAGGTGTTTGAGGTCTAAGTAGTAGTTTTTATGCACATACAATTTAGACTCTTTGTACCTTTTATGTGCCTTATCACGAAGTCGCATCATTAAGCGAACGTTGCTTGTAAGCCACGGTTTAAGAGACTCCCGCACAACTTTAGTCCTGACCGGCGCATGTCTGTCAAAAAGTCCAGTAATTTGGTCATTGAACTGTTTTAGCATGTCGTCAACGTTATCTTGTTTATTAATATTGTCCCAGTCTATTGAACACAAGTCTTCGTCAAAACTGTCACGGTCTATGTCCTTAATTGGACGGAAAGTTATAGTCCTAGGGATGGGCTTTTGTTTTTTGACGTGAAGGTCAACAGTAACAAAACAATGATTACCTAGGTCCGGTATATGATGCACTTCAACACTACGTACTCGCGCATCCGTGCAAACAAGGTCAATCGTCGTTTCGCTATGGTCGGTAAAGTGGGTAGGTTTGTCAACAATTTGTCTCAACTTCAGTGAAGTTAAGAATTGCGTCAGACATCTAAATTTGCTGTCGTTGCAGTCAGTATAGTTAATGTTAAAGTCCCCTACCAGAATAATATTGTCGTAGTCAGTCATAGAAGTCAGTGAGTCGGTAATCGCATCAAAAAAAATGTCAGTACTCACCCATCGGGGGCGATAAGCCGTGCCAACTATAAGCTTCTTTCCAGCTACGTTGACTCGGAACCACATCTGCTCCACGGGAGGGGCGGGGGGGTGCACGCAGAGCCGCGCACTGACACCTCGCTTCACGTAGAAGCCCACGCCGCCCCCGCAGTGCCGGAAGCCAGGCGGGCGCGGTACATGGCGCAGTCGGTAGCCGGGCACGACGGGCGCGCGTCCTTCCTCACCTTCACGAAGCCAAGTTTCATTTATGGCTACTAAGTCGGCCGACAAATTAGTCATGGTGACAGTAAGCTCGTCATGACCTGTCCCTAGAGAACCGGCATTAAACAGACCAACCCGGATATTTTTTGTTTTAGACATATAATATTATTAGTTATAATAATACAAATTACCCACACTTGTATATAATATACATAATATTTTAAATACTATACTGTGTGGTATATTTATGAATATACATTCAAATATATAGATATATGACAATTGAATAAACACAACGCAAACACTATCGGCACCAACCAGCACATTGACACACCGCGACCACGGCGCACACACAACATTTAATCCTAGATTTAAACAAATTATTAGGCCACAAGGAAAATTACTTTTAGGCAGACAATGAAAGGCTAACTTAGTCCGTTTTAAAAATATTAACAATATCTATCTCCTTTCGGATACGGTATCCGGGCTGCCCCTCCGCGCGTCGCACCTGCACCCGCCCATCCCTGGTCCACACCCATCTCCAGGCGTGAATGCGAGCTTGCTCCTTAGCCTTGGCAAATAGCTGCCTGTTCAGCTTGGTGAGCCGTTCGTTGACGTAGAAACGTCGCGGTACTCCACTGAGACCCATATCAGCGGTGGTTGCTCCACGACGCACGCGCGCCTCACGTAGCAGTGCGTCACGCGTAGCCCTCCGGGCTAGCCGCACCACCAGAGGCCGCGGCCTGTGGTCGTCGGCACCGGCTCCGAGTGGGCCTACCCGCACCGCGCTGACCACGTCGCGCTCGTCCATCGGCACACCCAGCTTCACCGCGATGAGCGACACCAGGTGTACAGGGTGATGATGTTGTTAAATCCAACGCAGATGTTGCTCGAGCTTTTGAAACATTCTTCACCAATGTACCCGTACTCACAACGGACCGTCTAAAATCATCTCCATTTGAAGCAGAGATTTTATTAAAAAATAACACTAGCGTCAGTAATGTATATTTAAAATTTCATCATGTATATCCCCAGGACATTGTCAAAACGTTTAAATTACTCTACTTAAAAAATACGGAAGACCTGTGGGGTATATCAGTCAAAGTCATTGGTTCAGTAATTCTAGTTATAGCCCCACACTTAGCTTATATATTCAATAAATGTGTTGACGATGGGGCTTTTTCAGACCTCATGAAAAACAGTAAACTTATACCGCTGTTCAAATCGGGAGATAAGGGCGATCCTTCAAATTTCAGACCAATATCTGTTCTTCCAACACTAAGTAAAATATTTGAAAAGATTATACTCAATCAAATGCTCTCACACTTTAACCGTACAAAACAACTCCACGCTAAACAATATGGTTTCACTAGGGGTAAATCGACTACGGATGCAGGTATTACCCTTGTATCTCATATTTATTCTGCATGGGAGGCCGCACAGGATGCTATCGGAGTTTTTTGCGACCTGTCGAAGGCGTTTGATTGTGTTGATCATAATATGCTATTAATTAAATTAAATCATTACAGAGTTAGAAATAAAGCGTTGGATCTACTAAGATCATACCTAAGCAATAGAATTCAAAATGCTGAAGTTAACGGCGTAAAATCTGATGGATCGGGTGTTAAAATTGGCGTTCCACAAGGTTCCATATTAGGCCCTTTCTTATTCCTGGTATATATTAATGATCTGCCTTTTAATGGTGGAGAAAATAACTGACATAGTGTTGTTTGCTGATGATACTTCAATGGTCTTCAAAATTGAAAGACAAAAATGAGATTTTGATGATGTTAATGGTGTATTGTCTTTAACCTTGAATTGGTTTACAGTTAATAATTTATTGTTAAACGCTGGTAAAACCAAGTGTATCAAATTCTCACTTCCAAATGTCAGGCAAGTTGAGACCAGTTTGGTGTTAGACAACAGCACGTTAGAATTGGTAAATGATACGAAATTTCTTGGAATAACCAGTGATAGCAAATTGCAGTGGGGACCCCACATAGATAAATTGGCTGGTAAATTAAGTTCTGCGGCTTACGCTGTTAGGAACATCAGACAAAGCACGGATGTGGCTACATCTAGGCTAGTATATTTTAGTTACTTTCATAGTGTGATGTCCTATGGTATCTTGTTGTGGGGGAAAGCAGCGGATATTCAAACTATTTTTATTTCACAAAAAAGAGCTATTCGAGCAATTTATAATTTAAAACGAACAGACTCCTTAAGAGAGCTTTTTAAAGAAATTGACATACTAACAGTAGCTAGTCAATTTATTTTCGAAAATATAATGTATGTACGCAAGAACCTTACAACATTTTCCAAACTTAGCGACAGCTGTAATGTTAACCTAAGAAATAATCACAGACTATGTGCGCCCCGTTTTAGACTCGCGAAAGTTAGCAATTCTTTCAAGGGTCAGTGCATTTTCTACTACAATAAGATACCTTTGGAGATTTTTAAATTGCCATTTGAGCAATTTAAAAAGCATGTTAAAGCGACTTTGTCGAAAAAGGGATATTACAATGTTCAAGATTACTTAAATGACAGGACTGTATGGGGTTAATCTGGCTCAACACAGACCTTGCTGTTAATAATTTTGTAATTATTTATTCCTGCTTATTAATCATAACAATTAAATTTTTCATATTTGTATTAGTTAAGCACAACCTATTTTTAAAAGAGATCTAAAAATAAATCTGTGGGAGTTTCTACGCCCTCCATCTCCCACAGTGGTCCAATGTAGAGAAGAGGCAAAAAATGACGTTTGCTAAGTATATGTAAATATCTACAGTAATAAAGTACTTTGAATATTGACTATTGACTATTGCTGTTATTATTTAGACGACCATATGTGAATGCTTGTAATTAGCTTTTAGTATGCCATTTCCAATGTATGTAAAAATTACAGCTGTAAGCTTCCCTAAGAAAATTAAAATAAAAAATACAATAAAAGGGTAGGTCGTGCACAATAAATACTATAAATAATATGCCTAGGAATAAATTAAAAACCTATAAAATACAGATAGTAAATACAAGATATTTACCGATAAACACTACATAAACTTTAAATATAATATTATAAATACAATAACTTTAACGAAAGAGAGAGGTGGCTCTCTTAAAACTGGGACTGTCTCTTAAAGAACAAGGAAGTGCGTTCCAGAGTCGGACCGCCCGCAGCCTGAAAGAGCGTTTATACTCAGCGTTGTTATGCCGCGGGGTAGCTAAGAGTAAGACAGTGTGAGAGCTCCGATGCCAATCTCCTGAAAAGAGATACTCAAAACGGCCTCGAAGATAGGAGGATTTTTCATGATATGATAACAGTCAATAAAGATTGTGAGAGTTTCGGCGGCGACGTATCGGAAGCCACCCCTCTTTGCAATATTAAGAAACATGGTCGAATTTGCGCAGTCCGAAGATAAACCGAACCCCGAGATTCTGAAGTCGCTCGATTTTATTCAGTTTCTCTTCATTCGCACTCGCCCATGCAATGGAATGGCATGGGAAGGGAATTTACAAAGGTAATTTTGGTCCGCCGTGGCAAGATGTTCTGTAGTGGCCTGAGGGAATGGAAAGACGCAAAGACGCGTCTACTAACCGCGCAGACATGTGGAGACCAACACAGCCGGTTATCAAAGATGACCCCAAGGTTTTTCGCCATAGCAGTGAACTCTATTGTTGTACCATTATAAGTTACAGGAACAATAGGTTTCTGTAATAAAGAAAGAGAGTGCCTGGTTCCAATAATCATTGCTTGCGATTTTATCGTGTTAACCAACAGCCCGTGGGACGAGGCCCAGAAAAAACAGGAGAGGAAAAAGAATACCAACTTGAGGCACTCCTGTTAGCTTACACTATTGAGTTTCAGTCTCCTCAGACTTAATGCGCTGCTGAAGATCCGCATATGAGGACATACTTATTCAAGGAACCCAGCACCGCAACAAAAATGTCAAAATCGACGCAGCTAAAGGCATTGCTGAAGTCAAGCAGGGCCAACCCAGTGTCCAACTTCTGGTCAACGGCCAGCTGGATGTCTGTGCGTGTGCTGTGTTAGTACTGTACCCTGATCTGAACCCAGATTGGTAAGGATTGTGTAAGTTTTTTGAAGAAAGGTAGGAGGAGAGCTGAGAGTGGACTATGGATTCAAGGACTTTGGGGAGAATAGGTAAAATAAAGATGGGAGGATAGGTAAAGTAGAGATGGGGAGATGGGGATAACGCACTTGACCGATTTCTATTAATTCATAGTTTAAATGGTTTTACTATAACGACACAGGGTATCATAGTGTGAGGCCAGAAGCAATATATGTGCCTGTATATAAATGTTTATGTTTATTTATGTTTATAATTTCAACTACTACTTTTTTTGTATTTTAAATTCAGTTCCTTTAATATCGCAAATAGTTTCCGAAATAAGCTTTCAAATCGGAAGGTATTTAAAACCTAAAGTTACATTTGCATTATTTTGGCGTTGATCAGTAGTCCTGTAATTTTGTTCTACTGATTAAAAGCATTTTGAATGATTTCCGGAAAAGATCATTTGACCGCTCGTAAAATTATCCAAATGTATGTAAATCAAGCGCCAGTCCTCTCATCTATGCAGAGATTAATTTTGAATGGCACAAACACACAAATTTACAGAAGGCAACAAATATAATGATCACCAAAATTTTTTTTCCTACCCAAAATAGATAGATGAACACCAAAAGTTGCAAAAAATATTAGGGCAAAATACTGTTTATCAGTCGTGTTAGGTTGAACATATAAGAACAACAAAAAATACTTACGTACTTATACTTAAGTACACAAATCATAAAAAGAAGTTTGGTGATCATTTATACAAACACAATTTGGTGGACATTTATCCATTCTGGCAGTCATTTCGAATTTATTGGTAGTAAAATAGGTGCTTTTTTGGTAATCGTTTAAACATAAGCCGTTAAAAAAGAGGAATATGTGGGTACTTTTAAAAAAAAAGCATAAAGTCACAATTAATTTAATAATGATGATCGTTGTGGGTGGAATATTGACTGAATACAGTATATATTATTGATTTATTATATGTAAGTTCATTACTATCATAAAATAATTTATTTATATAAATCAGTACGTACCTAAATCAAGTTGTTTAATGTTAATAATATAAACATCGAGCAAACCCTGAGGCATATCACGTAGTCTAAGATATATTTATATACTCGCATCGCCATTCCAATGACTTCTCGATACACAAGAAAAATAATCCACGATTTTGAGACTCCAATAATCAACGATATGAAACTACAGTAGATTGCAGCAATTTGTTTTAAGGTGGTATACTTTTTTTTTCTTTCACATTTACATACTCCACACTAGGATACTCTGTGTCGTGGGAACCAGATACAGCGACGTCACACACATATATACATCCAAGACATGGGGTTTTTTTTTTCTTTATCCCCAGTCGGTCGTCCCACAACCGCAGCGGCAGTCGTCAAATTAATCTCAATAGATCTTTTGATCACTAATGATGTGACAAAAAGTTGTATTTAACTCGAAATGCGGGAGGTAAGTGCGATTTATAACCCTATGGAGATAAGATAATTTGTAAATCGATTGAAGCTCCTTTTTTGTTTTTTGGGACAAACCTAACATTTGAGGCAAGACCCGTTTGATTTGGCAAGAGGCATTTTAAGTATCTTGCCGAGGTCACGGTTACAAAATACATTGGTTTTCTTTTTAAAGCGATTGCACAGGCCAATTAATATTCATTTTCTCGCTCGCTCGTCCGCTTAAATATCTCGGGTGAAATTGATGGCCTACCTACCTTGTACAACAATCTACCATTACTCGTCGTTGTCTACATTACCCTTTCACTTCCCAGTACAAATTATCTGACCACCCGGCAAAAAACTATAAAGTAGTGAAAAATAAGTTGCTCGGGGGAAATCGGTCTTAATAAAAAATATGCAGAAAAATGTCCCTGAAAATCTTCTTAAATTTGTAGGCACCTATGTATCTTGCTGTCATTCTTGGATAATTGTTCAACATCTATTTTGTCAAAATATTAAGTTCGATAAAATGATGGTGATCGAAACCTTCCTATGTCCAAAACTGCAGTTCATAGCAAAAAGTTCATATAACCTACGATTGAAATCCCTACGTCTAAAACATCGAAACTCGAAAAAACCTAATGTTAATCCCGATGTCCGAAATCCCGAAAATCAAAATGCCGATGACCAAATGACCGAAAGTATGAAATCCCGAAAGTACGAAATCCCGATAGTACAAAATTTTAAGTATTTTTTGTTGTTCTCACATGTTTAACCTAACACGAAGGATAAAGGGGTTTCGCTTCGCTCACCCCCCTCACCCTTCACCTAAGCTACTGCAGTGTTTTCCTTGATATTTGCTGTACAGTGCATATCAGAATTTTTGATGTCAGGAAAATGAAAATTAAAAAATATGTGTGCGTGTACTAGTGTACACACGTAAGAAGTGAAACTTCTTTATGGCCTTATTTTTCGCAAAATGATCTACATGCAACTTTCCAGAAATTGGTTAAATAAAGTTAAATTAGATAAAGTTTAAAAAAAAGGATTTTATTATCATAGACATGAATACAAATAATACAATTATTTCACTTTAACTTTTTGCTACTAAGATTATTACAGCATTTCATTAATTGTAATAGAATTATTACTATCATTGTCATCGTAATTATATATTTTTGTAATAAATGGCTTATGGTAACTGAAATATGAAATATATGGTTTACATTCCACGAAATTTAGTGACCGAGTAAAAACTCCATCAATTGTAGTGCCAGATCTTGTTGTTGACGTTTGAGGACTGTTTTTCATGGATAAATTCAATTTATCTTTCAGAAATTCAACTAGCTTCAAAGATTTTTCCGATGCAAAATTGACATTAAAATCTCCACCTAAAATCATCGGTATTTTATCATTATTGTTACCGAGTAAAGAGGCACCTCCACTTGTGTACGGCAACAATGAATGGTGAAGAAAATTAATAATATAGTCCAACTTCTGATTAGGAGATATATACAGTGCAACAATCAAAATTTTCATCCCATTTTCCATTTGGCATTGAGCCATACATAAATCACCAACTGCTGATGCTAGTGACCCATGAAAGTCAGGAGAAAAAACAGAAAAATCTATCGATGAAGTCACAACGTTAACAACATCATTAGAATTATGATATATTCCTACACCTCCTGCTCTCGTGCTCAGCCGTTTAAATTTTGTGATGCATTTGAAATTAGTGATGTTTACTTCACTGTCATTGTTCAGCCATGTTTTAGATAGAACTAAAACATTTGAATTTTTCACAATTGAATCATCCAGGTCATCTATATGAGCTCTAAGACTTTGACAATTGAAAGTAAAAAGTGACAAACCTCTTCTTTTGTTCATGAACTTAATCAGATGTTCATTTATAGTTTCTACTTTATTCAGAGACAATCGTTTAAATTCCGCTTGTAAATCGATGGTGGACGTTGACGTTCTTCGACCATGATAAAATGTTTTGTCATTATTTGGAGTCGTTATATACAATCCTTCAATACTCGTAACACGGGATAAAGCAACATATAACAACGATTGGCTGTGATGTTTCTCATATTCATAAACAATTTCCGGAAATGTGCTGCCTTGTGATTTATGAATGGTAGTAGCACAAGCACAAACCAACGGAATATGAGTACGTTTAACAAGTATAGTTTTGTTATTATTGAGCGGAATTGTAGAAGATCTTTGTACAATTGGTACAGCCATTCGACTGATATTATTTTGTGCTGCGTGACCCGCTGCTTTACGTCTCAATTTTTCACCAATTCGAGGTAATGCTGGGAATTCAAGCCATGCTATTTTAACTACTCCATCGATATCGGTTTCTGCATGAACTAACTTCCCAACAGCACCATTTGCTAATCCGTCAGATACATCAATGTTTGTAGTAATCATGTAATAAATATTTATTACAAATGTTGTTAGGTAAGGCTTTCCATTTCATAATAAATGGCACATGTTCATACAAAAAACAAAAACCTGCAGTGCTTACTCCCTATCTTTAGCTACACACCGAACACTGTTTTTTTGTACTCGCCAAATATACCGGTCTCATACAGCAATGACAGAGGTATCATGTGCTTCTTCATCGCTTGTATGAAATGAGCACTCGGAATTGGACTCATGATCAGAAGGTATGCATCCATCTTCTGAATCGGAATAAACTATTCTTATTGGTACATATCAGCGCCGACATTCGAAACTGCATCTCCTACGTGAGAAGTAAGTGTGAAACCCTTTAGTTAGTTTGACTCCATAGTCTAACCAACTAAAGGGTTTTACACTTCATAAGTAAAGCTTGAAATGCGAAATGGACCCTTTATTCGTCACTAGACCCTAAAGTACCTCGAAAACCATACCCATATTGCAAAATAGAAAATTGGCGCGGCGGCCATCTTGAAATGGGAAATGGACCCTTTATTCGTCACTAGAACCCCTTAAGTACCTCGAAAACCATACCCATATTGCAAAATAGAAAATTGGCGCGGTGGCCATCTTGAAATGTGAAATGGACCCTTTATTCGTCACAAGAAACCCTAAAGTACCTCGAAAACCATACCCCTATTGCAAAATAGAAAATTGGCGCGGCGGCCATCTTGAAATGTCAAATGGAGCCTTTATTCGTCACTAGAACCCTAAAGTACCTCGAAAACCATACCAATATTGCAAAATAGAAAATTGGCGCGGCGGCCATCTTGAAATGCGAAATGGACCCTTTATTCGTCACTAGAACCCTAAAGTACCTCGAAAACCATACCCATATTGCAAAATAGAAAATTGGCGCGGCGGCCATCTTGAAATGCGAAATGGACCCTTTATCCGTTACTAGAACCCTAAAGTACCTCGAAAACTATACCCATATTGCAAAATAGAAAATTGGCGCGGCGGCCATCTTGAAATGCGAAATGGTCCCTTTATTCGTCACTAGAACCCTAAAGTACCTCGAAAACCATACCCATACCATACCCATATTGCAAAATAGAAAATTGGCGCGGCGGCCATCTTGAAATGCGAAATGGACCCTTTATTCGTCACTAGAACCCTAAAGTACCTCGAAAACCATACCCATATTGCAAAATAGAAAATTGGCGCGGCGGCCATCTTGAAATGTGAAATGGACCCTTTATTCGTCACAAGAACCCTAAAGTACAACAACAATCAACACTGAGTTCGACAACAGGCAATGAACAGCATCAAGAGAAAGTGAAAGTACTCTTCGTCTGAACCAACCGTGGTAGGGGCAAGAAAAAGATGGCGCGTAACGGAAAAATGTGACGCGTAACCGAAAAATGTTACGGTAATTTTTTTTCCAAAGCCGGTAAAGAAGTTTTACTTCAAAAAAATGAAAATTAAAATGAAATTTATTCACCATACGGTACAGTGGAGAAAAAATACAGTGGTACCTTAAACTAAGTTATAAAACCTGTGTTTTAAGGCCCATAGTGGCTTCTCCCATTTTTCATTACGATAAATGGGTGAATAATTAAATCAAATACATATATTCAAATAAATTAGATTTGGAATTAAATAAGCTTATGAACTAAACTTAAACTAAGTCAACTCCATATCACTTAGAAATATGGGTTCGTAATTTTATATTTGAACTTAAATTTAAAATAATATGAAATTGAAGAAATTAATAAATATATAAAGAAATTAATATATAATATGATAAAATATAAATAAATAATTAGTTACCTACTTGTATCACAAAAATATCATTTATTTAGAGATGTAAGAGGGGGTATAAATTGCAATTAAGGTGTACATTACACAACAGTTTCTAGGAATTTTTCAGTTTCATCATAGTTTAGCTTTATTAACCAATTTCGAACTAGAGCTTTAGCTTTATATTTTGTTAAGGGGTATATATTAAGTACTTTGTTGATTTTGTTGTAGATAAAGGTTGATCTGCCCATGTACTGGTTTTTTGCAAACGTCGTTTTTAATTTTGAAGTTTTAATGACAATATCGGATCTTCTTTTGAGTAGTTGCTCTTGCTCAAAGATTGTGACTGAGTGAGTTCTTAGAACTATTCGTTCAATGTATAGTTGCCGTGTAGTGTGTAGTTCGCAGAACTCATACAGTTCTTGTGTGGAGGAGCGATAAGGTTGGAATGTTGCTACCTTTAAGAGAGACCTTTGGGCTTTTTCCAGTTTAATCATGGTAGTCTTACCTGCACCTCCCCAGACTGTTATGCAGTATGATAATATGGATTGAACAAGTGCGAAGTATAGTGTTTTTAGCAACGGTGGAGGTGCAACATGTCGAAATTTCCTAAAGATCCAAATGCACTTACGTATCCGAGTTGCTAGTAGATCTATCTGGGGTTCCCATGTCAGCTTAGTGTCAAGTATTACTCCTAGGTACTTACCTTGTGAAACTTTAGTCAGGGGTAAGCAGTCAAATGCAAAACACTGCGGTAGCTTAGGTGAAGGGTAAAGGGGGTGAGCGAAGCGAAACCCCTTTATCCTTCGTGTTAGGTTGAACATGTAAGATCTACAAAAATACTTAAAATTTAGTACTATCGGGATTTCCTACTTTCGGGATTTCATACTGTCGGGTAAACACACTGTCATTCGGCGTTTTGATTTTGGGGATTCCGTACATAGGCCTTATGAAATTAGTACTTGTCTACTTCGGTATTATAATACGTACCCATGGGCTAGCCCCCTGTCATGCAAAATAGAGTATAGAATAACTGGCTTTACGTGAGAACAATTGTGCCTCTGCCACTCCGTAAGGGAAAGAAAGTTTAGCTGAACACAATCAGATAACTTAACATGACATTCATATAACTTAACTTAACATTTACATACAGGCACATACATTGCTTCTGGTCCCACACTAGGATACGCTGTTTTATGAGAACCAAATACAGCGACGTCACAAATATATAAACATCCAAGGTTTCATTTTTCTTCCTCTGCAGCGAGAATTCGAAACTGGAAAATGCTACTTCTACTACTACGTATTGACAAGTCCCTTAAAAATATAATAATTCCATCTATCAAAACCTAAGATCAAAACACATGCTCTCTGGCCAGTACCATCGCCAACACTGGGACCTCTCGCTTGGGAAGCACAGCTTCTTCAACACCACGAGGTCTTCATATATATGTCACCGTAAGATTGTCAAAACCGCTCATTGATAAACTAACGTTTTTTTTTCTCGTTAGTTGGTCAACTATCGACAGACAGTAAACTGTAGCGTACTTCTTACTATATGACGCATTAGTTGATTAACTAATGGTTAAAACCATTAAAGCTTACCTCTAGCAAGAGATCTCTTCCAGCTAACTAATTCAGGATGACAAATGATGATCGCTGAGCATGGGTAGAGCTATGTGTACAACAAACCCGAATTATAATTTTCCTGGTACGTACGTACATAAATATTACAACTCAATAACTGCGATGCAATATGCGAGTGCATATATCACCGTAAAATTGTCAAAACAGTTAGTTGGAAAACTAACGTTTTTTCTCTCGTTAGATGGTCAACTATCGAGAGATAGTAAACTGTAGCATACTGCTTCCTGACGCGTTAGTTGATAAACTAACGGTTAAAACCGGTAAATAGTAAACTGGTTTAAACTTGAATTGCAAACGAAATACCAGGGCAAACACTGCAGTAGCTTAGGTGACGACTAGAGGGGGCGAGCGCAGCGAAGCCCCTGAATAGTCTTCGTGTTAGGTTGACATGCAAGAACAAAAGAAACGTACATTCTAAACCCTGTCGATCTAGTTTACTATCTGTCGATAGTTGATCAACTAACGCGTTGGTTTATCAACTAACGGTTTTGACTATCTTACGGTGACATTTGTAGGAACAAACATTGCTTCTGACCCACACTGGGATACCCTGTGTCATATATGTCTTACATTCCTTTCCAGCCGGGATTTGAACCCGGGACCTCTCGTTTGGTAGCCAGAGCCGTGAACCGAAACGACCTCGGTGGCCCCCTTCAATCCGTCTTCTTATTTCTCAAATCGATGTAATATCGAACACTGCAGAATGTTTTCGCAGACAATGGGTAAATGGCGTGTTTTCTTTAAGAATTGGACAAATATTGCCAACATGTCTTCAGAAAATATTTGTTCGCATCTAAAGATAGTGTTTATATATATTTTGCTCATATCGCCTTGGGTAAACATTGTACTGTTGATGTCTTGCGGTATGTTTACTGACAATATTTTATTCTGAAAGGTTTTGTTGATTAACTTGGTCATCAAATTGGAGATAATAAACCAGTCTGACGCCTGTCAGGTTTTATAATCCTTCCTCACAGCTGTGCCTGTGGAACAAATATAAACATGAAGAGTAATAAAAAATAAGTCGACATCAAATTGACTCAAAAGTTGAAACCACCAAAGCGAATTCAAATGTATATAATGGTTTTGAGAAACTGTTTGTTGTTGTAATTATTTTATAGTTTTAGACGACCTCTGTGGCGCCGCGGTTGTGGCTCTGCCTACCATGCGAAAGGTCCCGGGTTGGACCCCCGGCTGGGGGTAAAAAAATCCCCAGGTCTTGGATGTTTATATGTGTGTGACGACGCTGTTTCTGGTTCCCACGACACAGGATATTCTAGTGTGGGACCAAAAGCAATGTAAGTGCCGTATGTATGTAAGTGTTTACATTTATGTTTAGTTACGTAGACACGTATCTAAAAAAAACATCGACACCTAATTAATTTTGTACCAACGTTTGATTAAGTTTTGGCGGTATTATTTCTTGCTATTGAGTTAGTTTGAAGTAGCCTTGGTTACTATTTATTTCATCATTTTTAGTTTTATGCAAATATGTACCTAATTGTAATTATAAATAGGTAGATAATTAATGGGCAACCCGTCAGTCTTTTTCTCTCCTAATTATTAATTCACAACTTCATAAAGGATTAAACACCACCAATTTATCAAGTTTTCCAGCCGTTTTTTCAGTCATGTTATTCATAATTTGCAAACTACTGAACCGACTTTGATGAAACTTGCACTGTTCTCTAAGTTTCATTAAATGTAACCCTGTAAAACAGTTACAATCCTATTCACAGGTTCGGAGAAACACGAAATTTTGTAATTTTATTTAGAAGCCTTAATAGAATAACATGTGTGAATATTTTGTATTTTTTTTTAGAAGCCTTAATAGAATAACATGTGTGAATATTGTGTAAACTTGTTTGGAAGCCTTAATAGAATAACATGTGTGAATATTGTGTAAACTTGTTTGGAAGCCTTAATAGAATAACATGTGTGAATATTTTGTAATTTTGTTTAGAAGCCGTAATAGAATAACATGTGTGAATATTGTGTTAACTTGTTTGGAAGCCTTAATAGAATTACATGTGTGAATATTTTGTAATTTTGTTTAGAAGCCTTTAAAGAATAAAATGTATGAATATTGTGTAAACTTGTTTGGAAGCCTTAATAGAATAACATGTGTGAATATTTTGTAATTTTGTTTAGAAGCCTTAAAAGAATAACATGTGTGAATATTGTGTAAACTTGTTTAGAAGCCTTAAAAGAATAACATGTGTGAATATTTTGTAAACTTGTTTGGAAGCCTTAATAGAATAACATGTGTGAATATTGTGTCAACTTTTTTGGAAGCCTTAATAAAATAACATGTTTGAATATTTTGTAATTTTGGTTTAGAAGCCTCAATAGAATAACATGTGTAAATATTGTGTAAACTTGTTTAGAAGCCTTAATAGAATAACATGTGTGAATATTGTGTCAACTTTTTTGGAAGCCTTAATAGAATAACATGTGTGAATATTTTGTAATTTTGTTTAGAAGCCTTAAAAGAATAACATGTGTGAATATTGTGTAAACTTGTTTGAAAGCCTTAATAGAATAACATGTGTGAATATTTTGTAAACTTGTTTGGAAGCCTTAATAGAATAACATGTGTGAATATTTTGCGTTTCCGATTATAGAACCTCTCTGTTTTAAGGGTTCCGTACCCCAAGGGTGCCAAACGGGACCCTATTACTAAGCTTCCGCTGTCCGTCCGTCCATCCGTCCGTTCGTAAGCCCGTCTTCATAGATTACCAGTGAACGATTTTGTGTGTAAATTCAAAATTGTAATCGGATTAATGGTTCATTAAATGACTCTGAGTTCAGCCGCGACAATCTAAATATTCTTCTATACTTAAATAGATTACGTTTTTATATTTTATATCTTAAAAATATTATACTCTGGCAAATAACGTCCGCCCACCACCTGGGAACCACGACAACAAATATAAAAGTTTGCGGCACAAATAAATAGTGAAAGAAGCAAAACAAGTATTAACACCTGAACGCGGCTTACAATAAAACACGCACGACAGAGGGCGCCACTTAAGGTTTCCAAATGAAAAAAGTTAAGCCATTTCGGGGTGAAGTCCGATTCGTCGGCCCACGAAACATCCGCTACTGTGGTATTTGCTTACGCCAAGAACATGCAGAGAGCTATTTGGAAACGTAATAAAAATTATAAAAATAACAAAAAGTAAACTATTGTGTAGAATCCTCTTGTGTTCAGTTGTGTCACCAGGTCGTTAGCTACTAGTACCCACAGTAGTGGTGATAGTACGCCCCCTGTGGACAGCCCTTGGCCACTTTGCACTTGATTTTATCGCTGATTTCCAGTGAGATTATTCTTGATTCCAGCATTTTTGTTATCCATGTTATTATGTTAGAGTTTGTGCCTAGATGATCTTAACCAGCCTAGTTGGTTTAACCAGTAATTAAATTCTTTATTTTTGCGTGACAGAGGAGGCTAGACCATCGCCGTAGCTGTCTCCTTTCAGATCAATCTGAATAGTCAACTAACCATTATAGCCTCGCATAGCATTGCTGTTATCTGAAATATTCACTCATTGTCAAAATGAGAACCTCTGTGGTGCAGCGGTTGTGGCTCTGCCTACCATACGAGAGGTCCCGGGTTCGATCCCCGGCTGTGGGTAAAAAAAAACAGTTATTGGATGTTTATATGTGTGTGTCGTTGTTGTTTCTGGTTCCCACGATAACGATGTGGCCTTATCTAAATATTTATGTTTATATCCGCAACGCAGTTTTTGCCGCCCAGTAGCTCATTTCCCTGGACCGACAAGCACGAAGAATGGCCGAGATTTTCCTCCATTTTACAGTTTTGTTTACGTGTAGTTTTCGGTTGACGGTTTTCTTTTCTTCCTTCCGCAAAGGATTTGGGTTAAGTTATAGGGCTGTTAGTGAAGAATGTGCCACTTTGTGTAAATTGTGCATGAAGTCGGAAGGGAATTACGCTTTTTCTTGACTCGTAGCTTATTATTGTTGTAGTCATATCGTGTTTTACTTGATAATTATCATAAACTCTCGGTCCCGTTAGGGTAGAACTTCATTATGTACTTATTTTCGGGTATAGGCAGAATGCTTATATACTTTTTGACCCGAACGCACAAAGATAACTCAAGTTTGACGGATACTCAGTCATAATTTCTTTATTGCACATAAATAATATACAGATAACAAAACTTACATAACCATAGTGTACAAAGGCGAGCTTATCTCCAATAAGAGATCTCTTCCAGCAAACCGGATTAGGATGAGAAAGGTCGATTGCTGAGCAGGCGTGTACAACGATATAATTTACCTTATACATATCTAAATATAAAGCAATATAAACGAAATACGCGAAAAAAACAAAAAATAAATTTCTGGCCAAATTTTGGGGAATGACAGTACCCACTAATATGAACAACTTTCCCCAAGAAACATGTTCGCAAATGAATTAAATGATTCGACATTACTTTGAACCGATCCGATGATAACAATTTACTATGGGAGAATCATTTTTTTTTTTCATTTGCGACCATATTTTTCTTAGGGAAAGTTGTTCATATTGATGGGTACTATCATTCCCCAAAATATGGTCAGCTAATTAAATGTCTACTGATAAATACATACATATAATAAAATACTGCCACGGTCTCTCGCTCGGGATATAAGAGCGCCAATATGAGATTTAAGCTCCACTTTATTTGAGCACCAATTTTCGCATTCGGCCATTTAACACGTGAGATTACGCCTCCGAAACGTGCGTCAATATTCTTCATCACACTGCCCTGGCTGTGCCACTGCAACATTGTAATTAACAGAGGCTCACCATCTGATACCGTATCTATTCATCTGTATTGTGTGACTCGGGCGCGTCCACTGATTAACTACTCTACAGGGTGTTCCGGAGACTTTGTCGCCGTACTGAAATACCTTGGACACACTTGGATACTACTTACACACATTGATCTAGCCCCAAACTAAGATTTTCTGTATCTTGGGTACTAGACAACGATACACATACTTATATAGACAAATATTATACTTAGATAGATAAACAACCATGACTAGGGTACAAACATCCTTTCTCATCAAACAAATATTTGCCCCCACCGGGACTCGAACCCGGGACCCTTGGCTTCGTAGGCAGGGTCACTGCCGACTCGGCCATTCGGGTCGCCTGAAATAGATATTAGTGCTCGTATCAACAAACCACTCGCAGCTCTGAGAGTTATCTCAAGCGCGTAAAATTGACGGATTTGACATGGCGAAACCGTCATTGCGACGTGGCTGAGACATCTCTCAAGCAGGGCAAAGAGGGTTTTACTCCGTTCACACCGACCCATGTCAAGACATTTTTCCTATAAAGGTTTCGAATTTTATCACCATCGCATTAGTTCCAAAATCGCGATGATTCTAATAGGATCGAGTCGGTGAGAGGTTAATACGTGTCAAGAAATTACTAGAATGCGAGTTTAAAATCTAAGCACTGGAAGGACATTCGAATAATCAACAGTATACCTACTTACCTGCCGGAAAGGAATATTTGGACTGCTAATCTCCAGTAGTGGAGAGGATGTTGGTGTCCTTTAAATTTGAATATTTTTTCCCTGTACATTATTTTAAACTGCGTTTTGTATTATGTACTACTTTTATGTATGGGGGTGTATGCTATTCTAAATTTCAAGCCAAATCTTGAGTTGATTGAAGATAATTATATCAATTATTATCTTTTGACTTATGCGTGTAAGGTTTGGACTTTGGACCGAGTTTGACACCATGGTCCGACATTTTTTTCCTCTCCCACCGCATCTGAGATCGAACTTGTCATTGTGACTTCATAATTCACAATCCTTTATTGCACACAGTTATATTAAAAGTTACATAATGGAATACATATGTACAAATATGAGCTCATCTCTAAAAAGCGAGTTGGTCCAGCAAACTAAGGCATGACAGGAAAATTTACCATGAGCACAATATCTAATAACATATCTATAAGAAATAATGAATAAATAAATTAAATATCAATAAAATATAAAATTAAAATACCTATACACCAAACTACTAAATAAGTACCAATATATACATAAGCCAGTACATATAGCTATAATATACATACTGTAACTACTATCATGAAAGAGAAAGGAAGTGCTCTTTTACCCGGTTTTTGAAAGAGAAAAGAGTGGGACTGTCTCTTATAGTGCAAGGAAGTGTGTTCCACAGTCGGACCGCCTGCAACCTAAAGGCGTGCTCATATGCCGAGGTGTTGTGCCTGTTGCTGTGTGTGGTGTGTTTTCTGGGGGTGTTGGGACTAAAAAACGGTCACTATGAAACTGATTTGACAGCAGCAACTTTGTTTCACTTGTCCATGCTAATTGGTAGGGAGCATGCTTCAAAACATACGTTCTATCTATCTATCTTTACCCTTAATTTTTTAAGAAATAAGTTCGCCTTTGTTTAGGTTTTCCACAAATGCGACTTTTTATTTCAACAAATGCGACTTTTTACGACGACCCGAATGGCCGAGTCGGCAGTGAAGCCTACGAAGCCAAGGGTCCCGGGTTCGAGTCCCGGTGGGGGCAAATACTTGTTTGATTTGAACAGATGTTTGTACCCTAGTCATGGTTGTTTATCTATCTATGTATAATATTTATCTATATAATTACGTGTAACGTTGTTTAGTACCCAAGATACAGGGAATTCTAGTTTGGGGTCCAAGGTATTATTATTAATAAATATTAGTAATAATACCTTGGACCCCAAACTAGAATTCCCTGTAATTATATTCATAATCCATAAATATGGATTATGAATATAATTTTGGTACTACTTTCTACAACAGGCTGTATAGAGGCTTGCAAGCATCCATGCAAATGATTATCACAGGAACCTGATACAATGGAGGATCGAGTGATACGTCGTCGTTGATAAATGGCTTTTTCGGCGTTGACGGATCTCCAAAACTCCTAATTGAGACTATGCGAGCTGTGCAGGAAGGTGTCGCCTTACGCAAATGGATCAAAGAACGTCATATGCAACTTTGAAATATTTTCTTTTGGAAAGTGCCTCCGCAGCCGGCACCGGCTTCCAAAAAGTATGTGATTGGGAGCCGGCACATGGGTGGGTATGTTGGCAGCACTGCACCAAGTGTCCGTCAATGTCAAAATGTTGAACGTCATGAGCTTGGTTGGTTTCAAATATCTTAATACCTTTCTCGGCTTTGAGCTGGACAAAGGACTGTCCTGGGACCACCACATTCACAAGTTGTGGGGACGTCTTGGTGCCGCATGCTTCGCGCTCAGCCGCCCAGCCAGGACCCTACACGACGATGTCGTGCGCTCGTGCTACTTTGCAACAGTGCATTCACTCCTCCAGTACGGCGCCGAGCTTTGGGGTCGCTCAGTCGACTGGGAGCGTGTATTCAAATTGCAAATAAAAAAAAACCGGTCAAGTGCGAGTCTAAATCGCGCACGAAGGGTTCCGTACCACCGTTCAATGGAAGCGATGGTGTGGAGTGAATAGTTTGGATTTTACACAGCAAAATATTGTTTACAAAGTTATTGGTGCGGTTACTTTCACACTCCATGTACGTAACCAGGTGCATCCATAAGTTTGTATGTGGTATTGAAAGAATTGTTGTATGGAAGCCCCCTTAAATATTTCTTTTATCCTGTTTTTTAGTATTTGTTGTTATAGCGGCAACATAAATACATAATCTGTGAAAATTTCAACTCTCTAGCTAGCTAGGTTATTGAGATACAGCCTGGTGACAGACGGACGGACGGACGGACGGACGGACAGCGAAGTCTTAGTAATAGGGTCCCGTTTGGAACCCTTCGGGTACGGAACCCTAAAAAGGGCTGTCAGGATAGTGGCACGGGTCCCACGCGACACTCACGCCAAACCCCACTTTGAGAAACTTGGAATCTTAACGCTACCATCCATAGTGATCTTCCAGATCGCAGTGTACACGCGCGAGAACCTCAGTTCGTACCGAACGCACGCGGACGTCCATAGACACGGTACACGCAACGCGGCGGCGGCGGGGAAACTTGTCACAGTACCCCGCTCATCAGAGAAAGCCGCCAAACTGACGCACGTCGCAGGCCCAACCGTCTACAGGATGATTTCGGGTCGTGATCCCAACCATTTTTTTCTGACTCAGTAGATGATTGCGATGCTACCTGTATTTATTTTAATTGAAACAAAGATGATTCGTTATTTAAGTATTATTATTTAAAAGTTATTATTGACTCAAAATGCGTGGTCACCCTACTTTGTCCCTGTCTATCAATATCGTCATAACAACCTTACTGCAACGATTGTTAAGTCCATGCACTTGACATAAGTTTTCTTGGGAAATAGTAGGGTGACCATGATTTCGAATTATCGCAGTTTTTTTTTGCTGACTAAAATAAGTCGCTGGTATACTGTTAGTCCTTGTAACGGCATTAAAGGCTAAGGTCGAGCCACCGCTATCAGTAGCTATGATCGTCTATTCTACCTACCCCAAAAGAGATGTCCCGATTCAGCTGTAAGATTTGTAAGTTAAGAATGATAAGTCCGAATTTCTCGTTCGTTGAGAAGTTCGTTAGGCGTACAATAGTCGAACGAAGTTTGGTTCAGGAAGTTACAGTTTCAAGTTAGACAGAGAAAGCATATATGTCCGCAAGCCGGTATTTCGCATCAGTTAGCGGTGTATTGCGCCAGATCGATCGTTGTTGTATTTTGTGTGATGGTACCATTTATTTTTTTGTATATTTGGGCGCTTGGAACTTCTTTTAGTGGTCGACCACAATTTATAATATTTGTTTGTGATATCGTATAGATATCCGTCGTAGTTTTACGACGTGAGTACTCAAAGATATTTCATGTGCTCGCTAGTAGCGGCTAGTGGTGGTTCCAATTATATATTTAGTTCACGGATATAACGATCCGAAAAGACCGGTTTACACAATTGCGATTTGATTTTCCGAAATGGGTTTGAACTAGCGGTTACCTCAAAAGGTCCGTAACGTTTTGAAACCTTCAACTCTGCGCAATTTGAGCTGGATGTTATCGAAACGTTGTCATTAGCGCTTTAGGAGATCTAACCCTCACCATAGCGAAGTGCTTAGTTCGGTAAATACCGAACTATGAATTCCACTGATCTCAGCACGTCCTCGGCCAAGCAAAATCATAAATATTTGACTCAGCCTACACATTAGACCTCCAGCGAAATATACATTTAATTTAAAGATGCAACTTGAATCCAAACTGACCCAAGGCAAGGCAAAACAATCTACCCGGTCCTAAACAATGAACTTTAGACTGTAATTTGATCTCTTCGCGCGTCCCCGACAACACTCAAATGTCAAAATATCAACAGGATAGGTTATCTGTGTTGACACCGGTTAAATTTTGTTCTGAATTTGTTATTTCCATCCGCGGAACCTCATCGATCAAACAGTCTCCCTATGCCCTGCCAACCTAGGTTTAGCCGCAACTAAACTCCTGTCTAGCCTAGTCTAAAATCCTAGTGTTATACCATGTCCATTATCGACACCACTCGAAAATGGTTGAGTTTGATTTGAATGTGCTTGTATGTTTAATGACTGTGTGTGTGGGAATTTCAAAACTCGCTACTCGAAAGGAATGAGGAGAGGATTAGCCCGCGAATATCCTAAGAGCCAATCCAGGAAGCCTATGGTGAAGGAAAAAGGAATTTAGGGTTGCTCCAAGCCCAGACTCAGACTCAGATCAGTTACCTACAAGTTATTATCTAACGACCCAAGGATAGTTTTGGAATTTGGGGTAGGTTGATATAAAGGATAGGAACCGAGGTATATCTCGGCACTTCAGACACTCACGAAAAACCACTGAAACTTCGCAATCACAATTCGTCCAGTTCTGACGCGTAACACGGCAGACCTAAACTGTTTAGAATTTGTTGAAAGACGACTGTCACAGTAGCTTAACGCCGGGACTGAATGACCTCCCTTCCCCCGCAATCGTATTAATAGTCCCCACATGTCTGAAAAAAAATGGCGTCCTTTGCGAACACGCTCTGCCCAAGCGAAGCTTCTTATCACTAACTACACAGGGTCTAATTTCAACCATGCCATGCAGATCCTCCGTTCTTCAAATTGTGTGTACGCATATTCACTATGATCAACCGTAGGTTATCACTCAAGTCATTCGGTATGGCCGATACACAAAATCTGTTGATCGCTGACCATAAAAGCTTGTTGCGATTAATTTAAGCCTTCTCGACCGCTAGCGCGCTAGACAAAGACCACTAGAATGATATTCAGACTCGTGATGTCAAACTCGCCATATCATACCAACCAAACGCAATTGTATATTTGCAGTCAACATAATAGCTTTCTCCGTATCGTTCCATAATAACCTTCCATTATTTAGTTATTCATAATTTATTCAGCGCGCAGCCAAATCGGCTCTGATCCCTACACATCTCGCAGGAATGCGACAAAAAAAACTGACCTGAACTCTGTTCCTGGAACCATCCCACGCGCTGGGCACATTGTTTTTTGCTATCTTACCCTGAGCTACTCAAAACCCCAAACGTTATATGAACCGATTCTCGTATTCAAAACAGCGCGGCGATGGGCTAGCCCTCTGTCACGCAAAATGAAGTATCAAATGTACTGACTCTCGTGTACCATTACAGCCTAACCTATCGTGATCCTTAGGAGAAAGTAAGTTAAATGCTTCTTTCTTGCTCCACGACCCCGTAATCACCTGTATAATAGAATACCGGAAACGGTCACCTCCGCTCCAAACACACCCATATTTAAATCCAGACTGAAGGCCTGGGTAGTCGAGCAAACGTTTTACAATTTTAATGAACTATTTACGCTAAACGTATGACATTTTATATTAATTAATTATTGACATTATTACAATCTGCATTGTTAATTCATGTACAATGACATTCTACAACTATATTATTTTAATTTCTGGACATGTAATGACAATTATGAATAAATATCTTATATCTTATCTTATCAGGATAAAAAACTGCGGTAGCTTAGGTAGGAAGCGAAGCCCCCTTTATCTTTCGTGTTAGGTTGAACATGTAAGAACAACAAAACAAACTTAGTTGTAAGTACCTAAGCTACCGCAGTGTTTACGGCTACCGAATCGGCGGCCGCTGCGGAGGCACTACCTTTCTTTTATATTGGCCCTAAGCGCCCTTGCCCCAAGATCACCGCCGTCCAAAGGGTCTCACGATTGCTTCTCACATAGAAGATGCAGCTTCGGAACCTGACCAAATGGCCGAGCAAATGACGACCCGAATGGCCGAGTCGGCAGTGACGCTGCCTACGAAACCAAGGGTCCCGGGTTCGAGTCCCGGTGGGGGCAAATATTTGTTTGATGAGAACGGATGTTTGTACCCTAGTCATGGTTGTTTATCTATCTAAGTATTAATATTTATCTATTTAAGTATGTGTATCGTTGTCTAGTACCCAAGATACAGGGAATCCTAGTTTGGGGCTAGATCAATATGTGTAAATGGTGTCCAAGGTATTATTATTATTAAATACCAATAGATAATTCGTTTATCTATTGGTATTTTAAGTACATTGTCGGACGTTCAGTGTTCTGGATGACACGTTAAAGGTTCCCGGCTACTATCGCTACGAAGTAATGGTCGTAAAACCCCTCCATCAACCCGCACTGAACAACGAGAGCGTGGTGGAGTATGGCTTAATCTTTCCCGAAACCAGGTAAAGGCCTGTCCCTCGGAGGGGACATAAATAGCCTACATTTCGTTTTATAATACAACTGAGATTGATTTGATCAATGCCAACTATCGCGCTTGGTTAGTTTTTTTAACGTTTCATGTAGTAGGTAGCACCACGCCGGAACATGAAATCTTCTTACAGCTGATCGCGCTTTGCCAACTTTTTAAATCACTCATTCATAATTTCAAGAAGTGTTATGCACTGGCTAAAGCTGAGTGCAAGTGTGTAAACTGCTTCTGCAACCATGAATGATAAAGAGCATGACACTTAATATTATATTGCACATGTTACCTATATAATAGTAGTTACCCTACATTATCTTCGAGAACGTTTTGAGTTTCTTTTCCCCAAGGATAGCAATCGGAGATTCCACACGGTGTCTCCCCTTTCAAATCCTCGGCACAACACTGCCGCTTACGAATACTGTTTTAGGTTAAGGGCAATCCGACTGTGGAACGCACTTCCCTGCGCTATTAGGGATGGTCCCTCAATTTTTACTTTAAAGAAAAGATTGAAAGTGCATTTTCTTTCCCTTCCCAAAAAGGTAGGTATGTACCATATCTATATACGTATATGTATGATCTATTAAAGTTTGTATATGTGCATGCTATATATTGTGTTTTATATATATATACTATTTATTTATATTTTAAAAATAATTTTCTTAAATTGTATAAAGATTTATTACGCACTAGAACTGTTCTGTTTCATAAACTTTTCTATCTTGCAGAGGTTTGCTGAAAGAAATCTCTCTTTACAGATAAGCTGGACTTTGCTTATAACATTTCTTGTAACACCTTTATATTATCTGTGCGATAAAGAATATGAATACATAAACATAATAAAGCGTCACTATTTTCCCATACGGGGTGGCAGAGGCACAATTGTGCCCACGTTTAACCAGTTATTCTATACTCCATTTTGGTGACAGGGGGCTAGACCATCTCCGCAGCTAGTTTGTCAGCACCGGGATCCAACCAGCACCCCCAACTCTTTTAAAGTGGTAAATAAGTATGAATACACAACCAGCCCGATGGTCGGACTTCTTATTCAAGGTTGCTGGGCAACTATAATTTATATGTGTGTTTCTGGTTCCCGCGACACATGATATGACATGACGTGGGGCCAGAAGCAATGTGTGTGCCTGTATGTAAATATTTATGTTTTATGTCACTGTATACGCATAACGTAAAACATGGCCTCAGCAGAAGATGCGGGAGGCTGAATACGTTTAGATAAATATATAGGTAGATATCGATAGATAGTTATATAGATACATAATTACACCACTTCCTAGTATGACAAACAGATGCAATCTGATATCATTGAGTTTGATCTCAGGCGCTGATTACTCGCCGCAGACAGACAGCCGCCGGACAGCTGCATGACAGGAGGTGCATGGTATTGTGCCTGCAAGAAGAATGGGGTCGAGGGTCCGTGTTAGTTGAATTTTATGGTAAAGCAAATTGGTACTCGATTTTATGGTAGGTACCGGAAAATGGGATGTGTTCAGTCCAGTCCAGAGTCCAGGAGTGACACTTATTAGAAGAGAGAATAAGATCCATCTAATTCACCGCTGGATCTGGGGGGTAATGCTACTATTTGAAAAGCCTTGCACAAGCATATGGCAGGTTACAATAGTATACCCACCAAAAACATAAATGTGAAAATGAGAGCCAAGTTCAATATAAAAAATATCGTGGCTTCTTCTTCGTCGACTTCGTCGACAAAAGATTTGAGATCTAATTGAATGCCTAGTTCTGTACCTATGATAATCCTCAAATTCTAACAATACATAAAGTAAATAACTTAACACTGATTGAAGTTGAATGGGAGGCATTGGAATAACTCGGTTTAGAGTAGGTGTGTCAGCCACCCTTAGTTCTACTGTACGACTCACTGCGCTACGTAAACAAATTACCTTAGTAATCAAAAGTGACGAATGTTAACCTATTTATTTCAGAAAGGAAAAAAAATACTTATAACCACAAATTGATAAATTTCATTTAATTGTTATTTTTGTATGTTATTTATAACAATACAGCGTACTCTAAAATTACCTAGCACAAAATTTAGCGAGGGAACTGCATTAGCATTCCAGTGAATATGAAAAAGATTGACAAGTGACAACAGCAAATAATGCAATTGGGAGACAACCAGACAGCATGCGGGCGCTCGCCCTAACTAATGAACGTAGCTACCGCTCGCGGCGGAGTGTTCGCCACGACGCAATTTACTCCCTGCTGTCCGCACGCGGGGCTTCCTTTGCCCGCCCCGCATCGTGTAGGTAGTATAATAGGTACCAGTCACGGTGGCCAAGAAGATCGTAACAAGTCTTAATTTTAACTGGAGTAAGGATGTGTAACGATCTATTTTGCCTCTTTGGCTGCTACTAACTACATGACTCTAACTGTACTATACTATACTATGCGGTTCAAAAAACATTAGGAATTTTAAAACGATACTGCGCTAGCTCTGTCTCTATTTGATTTCGAAACTGAAATAATTTATTGCTATTACCAATAAATAAAAACCCTTTTTTTTTAAATATTACAAATCGTAAAAAAATATTTTATCTTTACCTTAGGTTTGTAGACATACAATTACCCAGCTGGATTCCAAATTTCAACTTGCTAAGTCATCTGGAATTGGGTTGGATTTTTGATGTTAGGTCAGTCAGTCAGTGAGAAAACTCCCGATTCTGAAGTGTTTGTATCTTAATAACCGATTGATCTACATTATTGAAATTTGAGGTTCTAATTAACATTATGGGTAATAAAAATAAATTAAAAAATTAATAAATGAACCAAATTTCATTATTTCTGCTTAAAAGATTTTGAGTTACGTAGGTATCAAATTGGCTCCAAATGGTTAGAGTAATATAACACATGACCGCTGTGTCGCCAGTTCTCTTCTTTTGAACTTGGCATTGACACGCTTCCGCGTTTCTAGATTGGGCAGTAGATACTTTTCATCAGTGTGAGAAAATTTCCCTAAATCTTATTGGGCAAGCTAGGACACTATAACGGTTTGAGATTTCTGGCTCGCTGGCATTTCCTTCAACCATATTAGACAAGCTAGAACACTTTGTAGAAGAATGGCGAACGCAGTGAGTTAAGTGAAATTTAGGGAATTCTCTCACACTTGAAAGTATATCCTAGACTTCCCAATACTCCTGAATATATACTACTGAAGCTTGCGATATGCTTATAAGAGGCTTGTCAATTGGTAGCATACGGGCCCTGTACTTCCACCATTTTGCGATACTCAATCACGCACTTTTTAGATTCAACTTGTAGCAATCAAGTTTAATATCGAAGATACAATAGTTTCGGGTGTTAATTTAACAGCATCGTGAGCGGTGCAACGTGACACTGTAGGCGGCCTATGGCGATAAATAAGAGGCCAAGAACTAAGTATCTGAATGTCCCCCGCTACCGCTTGGCTCGTGCCATGAAGCCAGACCCGCCTTGCCTACATTGTCACACCAGCGGAAACTTTAATAACCGACACAAGAGATCGAGAATCTGCGTTCTATTGTCGAGGGCTCATCAAAGTCATATCATAGGTTAGTAGCAAACCAGGAATAAATGCATAGAACGCTAACCAAACAAGCCAGAACTCTTATACCCCCCGCGCAGCTTAACTCCGAAGAAGCAAGAAGGGAAGCGGACGTATAGGCAAGGGCCATTTGATGCTGGACGACGGGTATGTAAAGCGATGAATGGAATGACAACAAACGGTTGAGAGCATTGAAAATTGCGGCAGGACAGTGATTGGTCGACAAATTTACTGTGAATTTTGATTTCTATTCCATTTTCAAATTGCATGGGGATTTCTACTCCCTACCAAACACAACCAAATGTGGGACTATCAATTAGATATTTTGATTTTCCCCCACCTACATATTCTCGTACCTACCTCAAATACCTACTTACTCCTTAGTGAACCGATTTTACTACTCGTCGTCGATGGTGCTAATGAATGGCAACAAATATAATGATCACCAAAATATTTTTTTCCTACCCAAAATGGATAATTGAACACCAAAAGTTGCAAAAAATATCAGGGCAAAATACTGCGGTAGCTTAGGTGAAGGTTAAAGGGGGTGAGCGAAGCGAAGCCCCCTTTATCCTTCGTGTTAGGTTGAACATGTAAGAACAACAAAAATACTTAAAACATAAACTTAAGTACATAAAACATAAAAAGAAGTTTGGTGATCATTTATCCAAACACAATTTGGTGGATTGGTGGGTGGATTTATCTATTCTGGCAGACATTTCGAATTTATTGGTAGTAAAATAGGTGCGTTTTTGGTAATCGTTTAAACATAAGCTCTAATGAATGAGGTTTCACTTTTACTTTCAGGATGTACATCATCCAATTATGTGTGATATAACTTTCTTGTGGCCATTAATAACCTCCAAATCATCTACCGTACTATTTCCGCCACATAAGAATTCAATAGACTCCTATTCATATTCGGCCGGCCTTATTCATAGGTCATCCATTGAAACTAAAACAGTAGTGAGACCACACAACTGTTCTGTATGGAGGCAGATAGCACGCTTTGTCTGCCGAGTCTGGACTTCCGGGCAGGAGCGTTCATCTGTCAATCTGGGTTCAGTGAAAACAATACGCCTTGTTTACAAACGATGCAGCGTTCGTTCATTCAGGCGTTGTGTAAGTGTGCCAGTTAGCTGACTTCAACCGTTCATAGATACAAACACAATTACGTTTATTTTGCGTAGACATGGTAACATAGAAGGTGGTAACATAACGTTCATCGGGACAGCACGGCTAGCCACGTAGTGACATGCAAAATAGCAGCCATTTAGGCTCTGATTTTTACACTACTAGACCAACATTACAGATGGATTCGCACTTTTTAGGGTTCCGTAGAGAAACAAGGAACCCATATAGTTTCGACAAGTCTGTCTGTCCATCTGTCCGTCCGTCCGTATGTCACAGCAACTTTATTCCGAAACTATTAGGACTACACAGTTGTAACTTAGTATGTAGATGTATACTGTAAACAGCTTTAAGATTTTTATACAAAAATTGAAAAAAATAAAAATTAAGGGGGCTCCTTGTACATGGGACTGAAAATCAAATCTATATATGTGGTTTGTCTATAGATAGGTCTTTAAAAATGACGTTGAGATTCCTGACACCATTTTTCCTCAAAGTAAATCGTTAAAGAGACAGACCCTTCCAAAGTGGAAAAAAAGTATCCCCCCCTTACTTTTAAAGTAAGAGAGTGAAAAATTCTAAAAAAAATATATGTTGTTTATCTCAATAAACACTTTCAACGAACATTGGTTTGAACAAAATAAAATAAGCAGTTTTTAAGATATAAAACATTTATTAAAAACCGCAAATATAACTTTGTCATTCATTCAAACGCTACGAAAAACAAACTAATCATTTGCTGGTGAAGAATAATAGTGATATTTTGGCTAGGTGTATCAGGTTTATGTGAAGTGAGTACCTTCCTAATTTATTTTTTTGGCTTACATTCTAAATTTATTACGGAACCTTAATGTTCAAAGTCCGACACACACTTGGCCGGTTTTTTACTTTTTGTTTTCTAGTGTTGTAAAAATTGGTTCAGTAAAATCGAAGACATATCGCTCCAATTAGAAAAATAGGTAGTTACGTCCATTAATCGATCAAACGATCAATAATTAATAAGGAATAGGTATTATTTGCCGGAATGATTTGGCCAACTGTGACTATAGCAAAAAAAATACCATAAAGCGGTAACCCACAAACTGTCGTATTAGTGTAGTTGTATATAAATAAGGGATGAATTAGAAATGCATAATAATAATTGACCGAGCAAGCGAAGCGTCTCCGCTTCAGTATTGGGCAAAAATGCTTTTGTATGTCCGGATGTTATCCCCTAGAGGCCGCATTTCTCAACTGGTTCCCGTGAATTTGTGTAAGCAGGTTCGATAGTTAAATAGTTTTTTTTAGTCAATAAAATTTTGGCAGTTTTAAAAAATGGCGGATATGTTGGGTTTTAAAAATTCAAAAAACCGCTACAGTCCAAACTGTTTGACGGGTGTCGTTGGATTTATGGAGATCGTGAGAATACTCAGTAGTGACAGGCTATATAATTTGAGAACAATTTAAATTAGCAAAATATTTTTTTCTTACCCAAAATGGGTAAATGATCACCAAAAGTTGCTGAAAATATCAGGGCAATATACTGCGGTAGCTTAGGTGAAGGCCCTTTATCCTTCGTGTTAGGTTGAACATGTAAGAACAACAAAAAATACTTAAAACATAAACTTAAGTACACAAAACATAAAAAGAAGTTTGGTGATTATTTATCCAAACTGGATTCTGGCGGTCGTTTCGAATTTATTGGTAGTAAAATAGGTGCATTTTTGGTGATCGTTTAAACATTAACCACATAATTTTAGTGAAAAGTCAATAAGTTGGGTTTAGGACCGAAAAATGTAGTTTACAAAGTTATTGATGCGGCTACTATCATACTCTATGTACCTAACCATGTGCATTCATAAGTTTGTAGGTGTTATTAAAATAAATTCTCGCTCGCGAGGTCTACTCACACAGAGCCACTACTATTATTTACAGTCACTAATTTAAGCTGTGTATTGAGGTTAGAAGGGGCTAGCCCCTGTTACGCCATATCTTGAATAATTTACTAAACGTGGGGAACACGTGATCGAGTGTTGTCTCAGAATAGAGGGAGAATGGGTGACCCGTTTCTATCTGTTCTATTTGTATTGCCCGTTTCCGTGTTTTGGATGACTGCTGATAGCCAGTCGCTAAGGGCTGAACATAGGCCAATGGCATTGAGAATTAGACAAAGAAAACAAATACCCGTCGCATCGCGTCGAAGCAGACTGACGCATGCTCCCGCGCAGAGCCCCGCGGGGCAGCCCGAACTACGAGACCGAGAAAATTATAGAAAATATTTGTTTAATATTTATGCTTCGGAACGCACCTCTTTTTGTTGCGCGACTCGGACCGCGAGTGATCGGAAACGGAACTAGCAGCTGTCACTTGTATAGAAACGAGATGACGAGTTAGAGGTTACTTTTTTTTGACATGGAAAAAATGTTTTTTAGTAGTAATAATTGTCTAACACAGGTGTCGGGCCTGGTCGGAATGTTAATAATAATAAGCACGGAACAATCGTCGGGAAATAAGTAGATTCAAGTCATCGGAGTGAGTGCTTCGTGTTGTGAAAGGTTGAAGTGGTTCGGTCCCCAATTCGTCGCATTCGGACAGCGACTCTTTGTGTCGGCAAGCAACACGACGGCGACAGCATCGGGCTACGACGAGAGTAAGATTTGACTCCTCTCCCCCCACCCCTTGTGCTCCTCATCCCGTGTTCCTGCCTCGAATTGAGCTTTCGAATTCCGGTCCACGGCGTCAAAGGTCAGTACCACTTGTGATACTCCTGGTGAAAACCAACCCTACCAAGATTCCACGCCCGTTCGGTTGAGGCGTGGAATTTAATCAATATTACTAAAATCCTGTAATAATAACATTAAAAATAAAATAAAACAACCAAAAATTTTCCCTTTTTTTTACCTATTTTTGCATGTAAGTTTCATATAGGAAACTGATTTCGTCTCCGAGCGCTTGCTCATTTAGTTGAATAATAATGCATTGCGAAAAATATTTTTAAGTATTAAATATAACAGATATCCGGTAATTTTAAAAGTCCATTCTTGTCTCTAATAGACCTTTTATAACATATATTTATCCTACATTTTTATTTGTCTAGTTTAGCCTAGAATTGAAATTAAAGATGCATTTCTGGCCATATTTAATCCCTTAAGCTGTCGGTTCCGGGTGGTACTTGTTGGTTCCGGGTCCCGCTACTTGGTGGTCGCAGTCGTGAGTCAGAGGCTTTAAAACTTCTGACAGATGGGTTGGCCTCTAGCCCAACAGCCCGCACTGAGCCAGCGTGGTGAGTATGGCTCTATCTGTGCCCCTCGATGGGTTCGGTGACCCCATTTTGTTGATCACTTCGGTCGAAATTTCATAATTTCGTAATTTCTTTATTGCACACAGAAAACTAATATAACAAGATATCAAATAAATTGTGTATAAAGGCAAGCTTATCTCTAGCAAGAGATCTCTTCCAGCTAACTAATAGCTGGAAGAGATCTCTTGCTAGATCATTCAGGATGACAAAAGTTGATCGCTGAGCATGGGTAGAGCTATGCGAGCAACAAACCCGATTTATAATTTTCCTGGTACGTACATACATAAATATTGCAACTCAATAACTAACTATACGAGTGCATATATGCGAGTCACCGCAAAATATTGTCAAAACAGTTAGTTGATAAACTAACGGTTTTTTTCTCGTTAGTTGGTCAACTATCGATAGATAGTAAACTGTAGCAAACTGCTTCCTGACGCGTTAGTTGATAAACTAACGGTTAAAACCGGTAAATAGTAAACTGGTTTAAACTTAAATTGCAAACGAAATACTAGAGTAAACACTGCGGTAGCTTAGGTGAAAATTAGAGGGAGCGAGCCCCCGACTAGTCTTTGTATTAGGTTGACATGTAAGAACAAAAGGTAAACGTAAATTCTAAACCCTGTCGGTCTAGTTGAATATCTGTCGATATTTGTCGATCAACTAACGCTTTAGTTTATCTTACGGTGACACATACACTACATACATAAAACATACATCCTAAATATAAATAAACATAATATATTAATAAATTATATAATTAATACATATACACCACCTATATTTCTAAAAAGGTAGGAAATGCTTCTTCACGCTTATTAATTTATTTCTTATATATATCTTTCTTTGCCGTGTTTTATAAATTGGGCCATTCCTTTGAGCAGACCATAAACCTAGTTGGCTTCTGCTGCTTCTCTGTACTCAGTTAGTCTACAAATAGAAATCGTGGTCACAAACCACCAAATGGATTTACATATTATAGCCGCATTCCAGTACATTGAGCCTGGATTTATAAATGTATAATCAAAGCTGCTTTAAATTTCTGCTCCAAACCGAAATCGTAGATCCACCTTGCATTTCGCACCCGGCAAGCCGCACCACAACATTTCATATTCATATCAAGATGCAACTGGATATCCTAACACGATTTTAGATGTGGCTTGGGGACTTGGGGTTAGGGAATGAGCGGTCGATATTAATGTAGATTGTGGGCTCAAATAATGAGTAAGGTTAAGTAAAATTTGCTTACATGACAAGACATAGCATTCGTATTATCTCACACACCCTCTCACACACACTCACTCATTCTCCTACTACACAAAGAGGGACCACCTTCACATCTTCACATTTCACAATTATTCTATCTAAATTTAAGTTTTTTTAGACTTATTTTGTAACGTAATCTTAGCTTAATCTTTATTTTTTTTTTTTTTTTTGGGTTCAGTTCCTACCAAAGATCTGTATAATTATTAATTAGGTAAAATGATTAAGGGAAGAGCACTGCAGCCTGAAATACATTTTTTTACCTAGCTCAGGCTCAGATGTTCCAATTATTCATGCGAATATCCTAGCTAAGCACCATTAATCTTGTATCTCTTTCTGTTTTTATTGCCTGAATAAACGATTATTATTATTATAAAAAAAAAATATATCGTTAGGGAACCTTCATAGCTGCGGCTCGTCGGCAAGGCTGTTGACATGTTGCTATTTTTTCTTGAGTATACGGCTTTTATCTTATGAAAGGTTACACCAACGAAACCTTTCCGCTGGGTCAATGGCCCTTATCCCTATCCCAGTCTGCGGGTGACTGCGATTCTAACCTAACAATGAGTGCAGCGGCGTGAGAAAGCTTCTGCGCACACTACACCCACCATCAACATTATAACCTACTCCATCCACTTCATTCTTATTTCATACTCCACACGGACTATAGCAATACTGCAATGGTAGAGCTTACAGTGAACGCTGTATAGAACGCACTGATGTAAATGAAGTAATTCCTTGTTAAATACAGAAGACTGGAGTGAAGAGGTTGAAGAGGAAATTATCTCTTGAGAGTTTGTGGCCAGGTAAGGTTATATTTATGCCTGCTTATTATAGAGAATAATTAAAAATAATAATTAAATGTTGTATTATTTAAACACACTATCTTTAAAAAATATCCAAAAATCTATTTGTCGGAATTTAAAAAATTACGTGTTCTCAGCATATATGTAAACAGTATTAGAGACATTTTAGTTTGAGGTGTAATAGGAATTGAGCAATAATGGCGAATGATGGCAAATAACGTTTTCCGTCAAAACAGTAAACTTTTTCAAACAAATGCAAGCAGTCTAGACGAGTTTGACCTGAAAATTTTAAACTAACCCACTAAACTCCTCCAAAACAGGGGCGATTTTCTTTAAGGATGCATCTTAAAATAAAGATACTATTGATTTATATTTTAATAGTGCACAAATTTTACAAGTAGATGATGTTGAGTATCTGGGTGGGCATATAGATTCACTGCTCAGCTGGAGATGTGAGTTTAAATGTATAGAAGGCTCCATTAGTTCAGCTTGCTATGCCCTGAGAAGTTTACGTGATGAACTTGAAAGAGATCAGTTGAAGACTATGCACTTGTGGAATCGAAATTTATTTACAGCATTAAATGTTGGGGGAAAAGCTACCAATATATCTTAAAACAGCTTTTACAAGAAAAGGGTAATTAGAACAATAGTACAAGCACCACATTGGGAATCCTGTAAGCCTCCATTTGCAGAACTAGCAATATTGACAGTCCCTAGCCTGCACATATTCGTAATACTATGCGACTTTAAAAACGTATTTAAGTCTATAGAAACGGAAGCTGAACGTAAAATATGTCACAATAGAAAAGCACAAGCACAAGAAGAAAAGACCTGAACATAAATTATGTCCTCGGCTCAACATTGTGCAGCAAAGTGTCCGTTCATTGTTTAATAGGCTACCAATAGACTTAAATATAACCAATAATTATAATTAATTTGGAACGCAATTGAGGCACTTTCTGTGGGAAAAGGGTACTTTCTGTACATTGGGCGACGCCTGAGGGACCGAGGTTTTGACAATCGTTCCGGAGCGTTCCTGATCCAAAGGATCTCATTCGCCGTGCAGCGCGGTAATGCTGCCAGCGTGATGGGTACCTTTGGGTCGGGCATGCCCTGGGGCGGTTTATTTGTTTATTATTGTGTTTTTTTATTGTTTTCAGTTTTAGATTATTTTAATTGACGATGCTCTTTGCGGATTATTTATTTTATTTCGATTATACGTTTATTGTTAATTAGGTTCAGCTTGGTTCAGTTAAAAAACCACTTCTTACTTTCTGTTGGAAAAGGGTACTTTCTGTTGGAAAAATGTACTAGTTTAGTGAAAATGAAAAATGAAAATGAAAAATTATTTATTTAAAACAACACAGTTATAGTATGTACAGTTTAACATTATAGGTAAGTTCATTCTTTCTTAAATAATATACCATTTTGTTAGCTATTTTGCCGGAATTTACAGTTTGTATTACTTTCGGTCCTCACACTAGGCAAGCCTGTATCGTGAGTGACCATTTTACCATTTCTAGCATATTTTGCCATCACTTGGAGAAAATTTTAGATAGCTTTAACAATTTTGGTTTTTAATATAATCTACAGTAAGTTAAATATGAAACAATAAAATCTGTAGACCGAGTAAAGGAAAGCAATTAGACGGCCAAGTGACGCGTCAAAGTGAGTTATAAACTTACTAAACTAGTAATTTAAAAATAAAATAATATTGATTTTTCTGTTTATTTAGAATTGTTTATTATCTATATAGATTATATTATGTAAATTATTATTATAAGATTATTTGTTTCCAATACAATGTATATTGTATAAATGTACAGAAATAAACTAAACTGAAACTGAAACTGCCAGAATGGATACGCCAAGCACCTTTTATATTCTGAGTTGAAGGACGGGAAGCGAAAACAAGGTGGCCACTCCTAAGATAAGCAAGCAGAAAGCCGACCTGAATGGAGATTGGCTGTTCAATGCAAGGTGTTCTAGTTTGAAAGAGAACGAAGAACTGATCTCGACACTAAAATGGGACGAAATTAAGGCCTGAACACTTAAGGCCAGACATGATTACAACTACATTCGAGAAAAACTGTTTTGTCAGCAAACGCTCAAAGCCAAGAAAGGCTACATGAGGTATATGAGGGCTCAGGCACAACAACGAAGCTCTCAGTAGCCGAAATACTGAGACGGAGAATGGTCTGTATCAATGTTGGAGACTTTTGGCGAGATATCTTATATTATTCATCAACCTCATCATACAGATTATGTGGTGTAAGAAGTGGGTATCACAAGCATTAACCCAAGACGCAAGTTAATTGGCCATATGGAAATTAAAAATCAATATATTTGTTAGTTTTTTGTTTTCAAATGAAAGTCATATTTCATTATACTGGCAACATCGCTTGTAATAAATGAACGAAAGAAAATGTTTGTCTTTTGTCTGTTTTGAAAATAGCGGAGCGAATTCGGGCTATTGCGAAAAAGTGGTAAGCATTATTTTGTTTTTCTTGTTAACTTTTACAGATAGAATAAATAAAACTTGTTCTGTTCGTTGAAATATTATCTAGCTACATGAAAATAAGTTCATTTTCTTATGAATATTGCTACTTTGATTCTTGTGAGTAAGATTTCTATGCCGTCCGATATATCGAGCGCTATGAATGGAGGGCCCTAAGGTGTGGTTTGCTTTTTGCTTTTTACAGCTTGAAGGTGCATGAAATTTTATCGGCGTTAGAATGCGAAGATGATAGTGAGACTAGAGAAAACCATATCTATGTTAAGCCACCTATTGAACGGAGTGGACAGGCTACGGATGAGGACAGTGACGCGTCTGACGATGAACATGGTGCCAACCTTAACCACTTGGGCCGCACATTGCTTCAAAGTAGATGTCCGTTACAACGTTTGCGGCCAACGAGAGATGCTGCTTCGTCAAATCTTCCATTATCAAATGCTGAAGTATTTCCGTCATCTTCATCAAGTGAAAAAAGCGACGATGAAGATAATGAGCCACTTTCTTCTATGCAAGCGCGGAAAAACCCGCCAAAAAAGTCTCAAGCTAAGAAGAAAAGAACGACGTTATGGAAAAAACAGTTACCTGATTTTACATGCCCAGAATTCAGATCACACCCAACGTCTCCAGAAAGACAAAATTGCAAAGATCCCTTGGATTATTTCAAGCTCTATTTCCACAAAGATTTAGTGAAACACATTGTCGACCAACCAAATCTGTACGCAGGCCAGAAAAACAAGCCTTTGATGGTTGCAGAAAATGAAATTTACGTTATCATGGGTGCGATTTTGCTGTCGGGCTATGCCAAATTACCGAATAAAAGGGTGTATTTCTCTCGAGACAACGTTGTGCCGAAGATTCTCACAGAAAGCATTAGATGTAACAGATTTGAAGCGATACTCCAACATTTGCACTTGAATGACATACTCAGTTATTGGCTTTTTCTGACAGACTGTATAAGTTGCGTCCGCTGCTAGATAGCCTGGGTGAGGCATTTCAAAAACACTATGGTCTAGAAGAGCATTACAGTGTCGATGAAAGTATGATACCATACTACGGCAAACATTACGCCAAGCAGTTTATAAGAGGAAAGCCTGTTAGGTTTGGGTTCAAAAATTGGGCTTTGTGTGCCAGCACTGGCTATATGGTGGCATTCAGTCTCTTTACCGGTAAATCAACTGAAAAGAAAGATTTTGGATTAGGCGGAGATGTAGTTCTCAACCTAATAGAGCTCGCAAAGCTGCTAGCCTAAGATAAATAAAGTATACTTCGACAACTTCTTCACATCGTTGTCATTGCTGAGGCATATATGACAGTTGGGCTACTATGCGATCGGCATAATACGGGCCAACCGTGTTGAAAATTGTCCACTAAAAGATGTCAACCAGTTCAAGTGAGAAGAACCTACAGTGAGTACCGAATGTCAGACGATGTGTTTGTGTGTCGATGGAACGACAATAACGTAGTCACGGTGGCAACCAACTTTGAAAACTAGGAGTTGACATCAGCCATACGCTGGTCTAATGAAAAAAAGCAAAAGTTGCGATCCCCCAGCCGTCAATGATTGCAAGCTAAAATAAGCACATGAGTGGGGTGGACAAGTGTGATCAAGCCGTTGCAAACCTTCGTACAATAATGCGAATAAAAAAATGGTGGTGGCCGATTTTTGCATACTTTCTGGACGTATCCATTGTAAACAGTTGGCCACTTGCGAGAAAAAATGGTTCCAATAAAGAGACTGAATCCCTGTTTGCATTTAGAAGGTATGTGGCTTGAAGCTTGCTTGTCACATATGGAACTCCGCCCCATCAAGGACAAAAGCCAACCAAACCTTTGTCCATCACCCGGTATGATGGCAAAGATCATTTGACCCATAAACACAGAACGCCGCTGTGCAAGTAAATGCGGAGGAAAAGCCAAGTTTATTTGCTTTAGGGACTACCATATCATAGGTTTTTCATCATAACTTATTTGTATCCGTGTCTTTTCTTTTTATGTTTTTCTATAATAAACTATGCTAAATAGTCACCTGTTTTCTTTTATTTACTCATGTCTTCCCTAGAGTAATGTATTGGGTCCGCTATGCATAGCGTCCGATATATCGGACGGGTCATAAAATCCTTGCTTTACATAAAATACCTATTTTTAGCTTATTATGTCTTTTAAATGACCCCAAATTACCATTATTTTACATAAAATCTGTATTTACTTCATTAAAAAACTTTATGCTTTAATGGGTTAAGGAGGCCTCCAGAAGACATCAAAATCGGATTGTAGTGACGGACACTAACCCGTGCGGTACAGGGAATCTTTGAAATAATTTCGAGTATGCATGTAGAGGTAAGATGTCCAGTGGACCGACCACCGATACGATGGACCAACGCCATCAGAGTCTTATCTGGCAGGCAGTGTATGCGGGAGGCTAAGGAGCGGAGTAGATAGCGTGGTAAAGATGAGGCCCTTCTCCTAACAGTGGGGGAAAGTAGACTGAATGAAAAACTCAAACTCAAACTCAAAAGTACTTTATTACTGTAGATATTTACATACACTTAGCAAACGTCATTTTTTGCCTCTTCTCTACATTGGACTACTGTGGGAGAAGAAAGGCGTAGAAACACCCACAGATTGATTTTTAGATCTTTTTTAAAAATAGGTTGTGCTTAACTAATACAATTATGATTTATTTTTATTTAATAAGCTGGAATAAATAATTACAAAATTATTAACAGAAAGGTCTGTGTTGAGCCAGATTAACCCCATACAGTCCTGTCATTTAAGTAATCTTGAACATTGTAATATCCCTTTTTCGACAAAGTCGCTTTAACATGCTTTTTAAATTGCTCAAATGGCAATTTCAAAATCTTCAGAGGTATCTTATTGTAGTAGAGAATGCACTGACCCTTGAAAGAATTACTAATCTTCGCGAGTCTCAAACGGGGCGCACATAGTCTGTGATTATTTCTTAGGTAAACATTACAGCTATCGCTAAGTTTGGAAAATGTTGTAAGGTTCTTGCGTACATACATTATATTTTCGAAAATAAATTGACTAGCTACTGTTAGTATGTCAATTTCTTTAAAAAGCTCTCTTAAGGAGTCTGTTCGTTTTAAATTATAAATTGCTCGAATAGCTCTTTTCTGTAAAATAAAAATAGTTTGAATATCCGCTGCTTTCCCCCACAACAAGATACCATAGGACATCACACTATGAAAGTTACTAAAATGTACTAGCCTAGATGTAGCCACATCCGTGCTTTGTCTGATGTTCCTAACAGCGTAAGCCGCAGAACTTAATTTACCAGCCAATTTATATATGTGGGGTCCCCACTGCAATTTGCTATCAATGGTTATTCCAAGAAACTTCGTATCATTTACTAATTCTAACGTGCTGTTGTCTAACACTAAACTGGTCTCAACTTGCCTGACATTTGGAAGTGAGAATTTGATACACTTGGTTTAACCAGCGTTTAACAATAAATTAGCAACTGTGAACCAATTCATAGTTAAAGACAATACACCACTAACATCATCAAATTCTCCTTTTTGTCTTTCAATTTTGAAGACCAGTGAAGTATCATCAGCAAACAACACTATGTCAGTTAAATTCTCCACCATGAAAGGCAGATCATTAATATATACCAGGAATAAGAAAGGGCCTAATATGGAACCTTGTGGAACGCTCATTTTAACACCCGATCCATCAGATTTTACGCCGTTAACTTCTGCCTTTTGAATTCTATTGCTTAGGTATGATTTTAGTAGATCCAACGCTTTATTTCTAACTCCGTAATGATTTAATTTAATTAATAGCATATTATGATCAACACAATCAAACGCCTTCGACAGGTCGCCAAAAACTCCGATAGCATCCTGTGCGGCCTCCCATGCAGAATAAATATGAGATTTAAGGGTAATACCTGCATCCGTAGTCGATTTACCCCTAGTGAAACCGTTTGTTTGGCGTGGAGTTGTTTTGTACGGTTGAAGTGTGAGAGCATTTGATTGAGTATAATCTTTTCAAATATTTTACTTAGTGTTGGAAGAACAGATATTGGTCTGAAATTTGAAGGATCACCCTTATCTCCCGACTTGAACAGAGGTACCAGTTTACTGTGTTTCATGAGGTCTGGGAAAGCCCCATCGTCAACTTATTTATTGAATATATAAGCTAAGTGTGGGGCTATAACTAGAATTACGGAACCAATGACTTTGAGTGATATACCCCACAGGTCTTCCGTATTTTTTAAGTTAAGTAATTTAAACGTTTTGACAATGTCCTGGGGATATACATGATGAAATTTTAAATATACATTACTGGCGCTAGTGTTATTTTTTAATAAAGTCTCTGCTTCATATGGAGATGAATTTAGACGGTCTGTTGTGAGTAAGGGTACATTGGTGAAGAATGTTTCAAAAGCTCGAGCAACATCAGCGCTGGATTTAACAACATCATCACCTATCTTTAGGCAGAAATCATTGTCCCTTGGTATAACTTTGCCAGTTTCGCGGTTTATTATTTGCCAAACTGTTTTCATTCTATTATTTGAATTTTGAATTTTTCTATTAATGTGTAAAGTTTTTGCAGTTCTATAAACCAACTTGAAAGTTTTGGAATATTTTTTAACGTAGTCATGAAATTTTCGATTAAAGTTATAGGTTTTTTGTTCATAAAGGTCATATAAGATAACTCTACTTTTACGAATTCCAAACGTTGCCCAGTCATTAAATTTACATTTACCGTTGTAGTCACTGACTTTCTTTAATTTAAAAACTTTATTGAATTCTGTCTGAATAATGCTGAATAAGTCTGAGTAGATTTTTTTTGGGTTCTGTTTATCAAAATGCGGTACTGGCAAATTTATATCTAACTTTTTCATATACGTCTCTAGTCTATGTGATGTAATAGGCCTATATAATGATGGATCAGCCCTATTTTTACTGGCAATTGGGAATGAAACTGTTTGACCACTGTGATCGGAGGGTAAGCAGTTAATTACATTTTTACTTGTGAATGCACAGTCACAAAATACGTTATCTAAGCAAGTTTGGCTGGTAAGTGTAATTCTAGTCGGCTCTAGAAATATTGACATAAATTAAATGATTTGAACAGAGTTATTAATTGTTTCAATGTTGTATCTACAAGCAAATCTACATTAAAATCGCCACAAATAATTAACTTTTTTCTGCTATTACAAAGTATAATGAGGGCATCCTTCATAATTTTCTCGAACATTTCAAAATTGCCATTGCCGTTTTCATCTCTCGGAGGTCTGTAGACACAAACAATAATATGGCTATCCAACTCAACACAGGATACCTCTATTTGTCTTTCTACAGTAAGTGCAAGAATATCTTTCCGTTGTTTCACCTTTATATTATTTTTTACTAAGATTAAAGAACCACCTCTATCGGCAGTCTTTCTATTGTAACAACTGGCAATTTTGTAATTATTTATGTTAAAAGACATCATATTTTCCTTTAACCAGTGTTCTGTAATACAAATAACATCGGTGTCTGAATGATTAAGAAATAATTCTAATACAAGTTCTTTGCCAGGTAGCCCCTGCATGTTTTGATGGAAAATATTTAAGTGGGGCTTACAATTTGTCCTAGTATTTTTCATTTGATTGCCAGAAAACCCCTGCTTATTTTGTAAAATTTTCTTATGTTTTGAGGGGTCCTCTTTTTTCGAACTATCTAGTTTAAAACACTACTATTAGTACTTATACTAACTAAAACTGAAGGCGACTGCGTTATAGTATTTACAACTGTGTCGCATATATTATACGCTAACAATGTAACTACTCGTTTTTTTGATTTATGAGACAGGTAAATAGTATCCTGAGTCAAAGTAAAGTTATGAATAAAATTATTCATGTCGAAATATAAAATAGCATCACTATGATGACACGTTATATTGTATAGATGCATGTTCATTCTATGTATACTTTTATTTTGTTTCCCCGATAAATTAGAACAATAAGGAAAGTTACATAGAATAAACTTGCACTTCGTCTTATTATATAAATTGAGCAGTACCTCTATACCGCTATCTAATGCACTCCGACTAATGTTTGAGTGGTTTCCTACCATAATAACAATGGTAGTATTTTCATAAAAAATCCCTACAGCTATCTTTTTTATAATATCCTCAAAGGAACTATAGGACAACAATTATTTGTCACTTGTTGCTTAAGGCCATAATGCAAAAACATACCAAAATCTACACCTATCTTATCTGAATAAACTACAGTTCTTTTGTTTGCTATTGTTCTTCTCGGAGCACGATTTGAGGTGAGTGGCGGGACACTCGTGTTGGAGTGCGGTGCGATGCACGTGCCAGCGGGCGGCGCGGCAGTCGCGGTAGCGAGCGGTGCAACGCGTGTAACGGCGAGCGGCGCGGTCCTCGCGGCAGCGTGCAGCATGACACACGACTCAGCAGGCAGCGCGACACGCGCGTTGATGATAATGGTTTAGAAGTTTATTCAACCCAACCACATAATTCTTAGTATTTCACCGATTATTTCAAGGATCCATACCAATTAGTTATTAAAAATTAATAAGCCCGCTCACTGCTGATATTAGGTTGGGTACACAATGAGCAGGTGCGCACGCATAGAGGGCTCAGCATGGAGATGCCAAAAACAAACATAGTGTCACGCCTTAGGCCCGAGTCTCTTATGAAACACGAATAGCAATAATGTATCGATTACTAACAAAGGCGCAAAATGTCGTATTTGGTTTGTTGGCGGCGCCTATTTTGTTTGAAGACTGACTGAAAAATACGGCATTTTCGCCCTTGGTAGCAACCGATACACTATTAGCTATTCGTGCCCAAATTTTCACTTGGGGTGGCAAAGGCACAGTTACACCCACATTTAGCCAGTTATCCAATTCTTCATTTTGAGTTAAGGGCGCTAGCTCATCGAAGCTCTAATGATAGCTCTGTCGCAGTTAGTTGGTTAATCAGACATTTAACTAACTCTCTATACCGGTTATTAAATGCCGACGTTTAACCAAGTCAGTAAAATTCCGTCAGACAAGTTAGTGAACGCAACGTTTAACGAGTTGTCTAAACGTTCCTAGGTAACAAGAAATATACAATATAAATGTTTTTTTGTGTATGTTTTAAGCATTTTTATTGTTCTTACATGTTCAACCTAACACGAAGGATAAAGGTGGTTTCGCTTCACTCACCCCCTTTACCTTTCACCTAAGCTACCGTTTTTTCCGTAGCCAGCGTTTTTTCCAACACGCTGGCTTTCGGCAAGACAGATTGTTAAACGTTTTCGACGTTGCTTTATTTAAATCAAAATGCTAGTGACTTGGTAAACCTTCAACATTTAATTAACGGTCTAGAGAGTTAATAAAGTGTCTGATTTAACCAACCAACTGCGACAGCTCTATTATATAGCGCTTTAAATACACAACGTTTTATAATACCGTTTCCACGTCTGGATCGCGAGGATCGTTTCCCGATTTCATAAAAAGCAGTCTTGCTAGAGCTGGGCACCCCCTTAGCGGAACTAAGAATTTCAACTTCAGCTTACTTTTAAAGGAATATGTTTCAAATGTTAAAAAGGCTCTTCTACGTAAGTATAGAGGACTAACAGAGCAACATAACGTAATATTGACCTGTTTTCGCTTCCAGTCCTAGTGGTTCTAAGTGTGCACGTAAGCTATCAGTGGGTGTGCTCGTGATTTATGCACTGTAAAGGGAGAAGCGGCTGTTGATAAGAGCCATTGCAACATCGCACCGGGGAGAGACGAGGCCCGATTTCTATATTTATCACTTACATACTTGCTTTGTGGAGCTGTTGACCGTACGTTCTTGTTCGAGCCTTAAGATCCTTCTTAACAATACAATAATAATGATGTTTATTTTCAGACATCAAGTATCCATTATGGTAATGATATTAAAGATATATGAGATAAGATATATTAGAAACTAAGTCTAATGGTTCTGTGAGAACAGTAGACCTCTCTTCAGTTTTTAAAACTGAAATCCGTCTATAAATAACGCTACTCCCCCTCTTCATAATACATTTCTTTAATGCACACAAATAATACAAAAAAATAACAATATTTATATAAAACAGTGTACAAAGGCGAGCTAATCTCTAATAAGAGGTCTCTTCCAGCAAACCAGGTTAACATGGGAAATGTTGTTTGCTAAGCAGGGGTAGATCATGTGTACAATAGATGATATCAAATGATAAATAAAATAAATAATATAATGGAGAATATTTAACTGTAGTTCAAAATAAAAGTATGTAAATGATTTATCTTCACTGATTTCACCTTCCGTACACCAAAAAACTGACTACTCTACAAATAAACCATTTCAAAACAAGCACCACCAACAAAATCATAAATCCTATCAAAACAAGCTAATCTTCCTTACACACACACAGTTCCCAGCAAATATCTGGCTTTTCGAACACAAATTCCGTTTTCAATACTAAAATTATCTTAGTCAAAATAAAATACTAACTTGCACTCAAAATTATATTACAGAATTTCTAAAATTCGTGCCTTTCAGCAAACAATACTCGGTCTGACAATTTTTCTACCATGAAATGCAGATCATTAATATATACCAGGAATAAGGAAGGGCCTTATATGGAACCTTGTAGAATTCCAAATTTCATACTTATGAGATTTGATGCCTTTGACTTCTGACTTTTGAATTATATTGCTTTAGTATGATCTTACTGGATCCATCGATATATTTCTCACTCACTTATGACTTAATTTCATTAGTAGCGTATCATGAGCAACACAATCAAATACCTTCGACAGATCGCAAAAACTCTGATAGCATCCTGTGCGGCCTCCCATGCAGAATAAGTATGAGATATAAGGGTAATACGTCTATCCATAGTCGATGTACCCTTAGTGAAACCGTATTGTTTGGCGTGGAGTTGTTTTGTACGGTTTAAGTTTGAGAGCATTTGATTGAGCATATTCTTTTCAAATATTTTATTTAGTGCTGGAAGAACAGATATTGGTCTGAAATTTGTAGGATCACCCTTGTCTCCCGACTTGAACAGAGGTATCAGCTTACTGTGTTTCATGATATCTGGTAAAACTACATTGTCAACACATTTATTGAATATATAAGCTAAGTGTGGGGCTATAACTAGAATTACTGAACTGAGTTCGACTGACATACCCCACAGGTCTTCGGTATTTTTTAAGTTAAATAATCGTTTCGAAAATATCCTGGGGACAGTGGTCCAATGTAGAGAAGTGGCAAAAAATGACGATTGCTAAGTATATGTAAATATCTACAGTAATAAATACATTTGGACTTTGGAATTTGGAAATATACATGATGAAATTTTAAATATTCATTATTGACGCTAATGTTGTTTTTTAACAAGGTCTCTTCTCCATATCGATATTAATTAAGACGCTCTGTAGGGAGTAAGGGTGAAGAATGTTTCAAAAGCTCAAGCAACCTCGGCGTTAGATTTAACGAAATCATCACCTATATTTAGGCAGAAATCTTTATCCCTTGGAATAACTTTGCCAGTTTCACAGTTTATTATATCCAAACTGTTTTATGGAGCTCAGTATCTGGAGGGTCCGATAGGTGGAAAGAATCAGGAGTACTGAGATACGCTCTAGAAGAAATATAAAGGATATAGCGGAAAAGGCAGTTGAATTGAAGTGGGACTGGGCCTGCCACATCGCTCGTATACGACCAGAGCGATGGGACGAATGAACAACTTTCTGGAGGCCGAATGCAAAACGGGGCTATAACCGACCCATGAAGCGCTGGAGTGATGAGCTGAGGGACCACGACAACAACTGGTGGGCGGACACCCAGGGGCGTGAAGAGTGGAGTAGTGAAAAAGAGGCAATTGCCCAGCAGTGGTATTAAGCCAATAATTTTCATATCTACTTGTATAGACATAAAACATAAACATTTACATACAGGCACATACATTGCTTCTGGCCCACACTAGGATACCATGTGTCGTGGAAACCTGAAAAAGCGACGTCACACACATATAAACATCCAAGACCTGATGGTTTTTTTTTCACCCCCAGCCCGAGATCGAACCCGGCACCTCTCGCATGGTAGGGAGATTCTGCAATCTCTGCGCCACAGACGTTGTAATACTAATACATACTTACATGCACACTACCTATAATTCTCTCTCGAATCCAAACGCATCTATAGCTGCAAAGTCAAAATGCCGTTGGTTACCACGCGCATCTCGAGATGCGCGGGTGACGCTGAGTTTATAAACCGGTGTTTTGGTACAATTTTAGTGCATAATGTTGGCATGCTTGGCAAGTGTGTATGGAGTATTAGGCAAACTCTTCCATGAAAATATTTGTCTGTGGTCTTTCGTTGAAAAAATATTCTAACTGGAATATTTTTTTCGCGCGACGGCGAACGGTGACGGTGCTCTGTGCTTTGTTTTGTGATAGTGTGGTTTTTTGTGTGGAATTGAGGTAAGTTTTTGTTGTATGCCTATTTACAACTGTTTCTGCGATAAACAATACACATTTCGTAGTGAAACTTGATGTTCATGTTTTTATCATGTCGGCTAGATTTGTGTCGAGAGGGAAAATTTTCATAGAAGTCGGTGATTCTCATGTCGATACAAAAATAAACTAAGGTCACAGTGACATTTTTTTCGCATAAACTACGAGAAGGTTTCATTAGCTACTCAGATCTACTATTTGTTTAGTTCTAAGAGTTACCATTCCAACAGAATCACTTGATACGTCAGTCAAGTGCCTCGCGCAGGTGGGCTCAAAATATGTCGCGGATCCTAGCTGTTTCGCGCCGGGGCGGCCATTCGAAGAGGTAGGGAGGAATGATGCTTCTACAACGACTTTTAAATATATTCAGAATAAGACGATCCTTGATGGTGCAGGGGAGTGCATTCCATAACCAGATTTCCCGGGGTCTTAACCAGTTCTCGAAGAAAGTAGAGTTGTTAGCATGGAAACTGCCTGAGTTCTCCGAGGCCGGCTGGAAAAATGAAATTCAAAACTGTCTCGAAGGAAGGTTGGGTAACGTGGATTCCATAAAATATTATAGAGGAAATTGGGGACGTGTGAATCGCGGCGAAGAAGGATCGGTAGCCACTTCAACTCCTTGCGATGTTGTGATACATGGTCGTATTTGCGCAGCTCGAAGATAAAACGAATCAAGAGATTTTGAATTGGTCGGAGTTTGTTCAGTAGATCTTCTTAAGCACTGACGTATCAGCGTAATCGATGAGGTCAATTTTATTTTTTGCACAGTCTTGTTTCACAATGAAGTTCTTACTATGCCTCTTAAATTTAATTGAAGTCCGACGATAAATAACACTACAGCAAAATTCGCCCCCCTCCCCCCTTCCCCCCCCCCTTGCTTATTTGGGATGTAAAACAGCTACACAATATAATATGTTTACAATGATGGGTAGTTAAGTCTTAATTGTGGAGCCCACAATAACATCCACATGTAGCATCATAGATAGGGCTAACTGTTTACAATTACGAAGATGGACTAAAACACGTGCACTAAAATACGTATGTCAATTGTCAATTGTCAATTGTAAGACGGGCTGGTTTCCGCAACTCGACGACGAAAGCGCCTATTTTGCGTGTGGGTGGGAATGCGATATCATTCGAGCCAACCCAACTCCTCCAGGAACGCCAGCAGGCCCTTTACGTTACCGGCTATCCCTGGAAGGTCCCTCGATTGACCGAGGTGTTTAGCCTTTAGTCCGCTACTCCTGTGCACTCCATGAGGACGTGAGCAGCCGTTTCTTCTGCCTCCAAGCAGGCTCTGCAAAGGGGGCTGACGGTAACACCTAGGACATATAGATGTTTTTTAAAGAAACCATGGCCAGTAAGTGCTGCAGTCACCAGTCGCAAGCGCGGCCTACTCAGTCGAAGCAAGGTCTTAGCAAGCCTAGCGCTAGGGGACGGCAAGGCCAGCTTAGTCTGTCTGCACTCCTCATGGTTTGTCCAAAGAGTGGCATGATCATTCCTGGTCGACTCTCTCAGAAATGTGCGTACCATCTTGAAGGGAAGAGGGATGATAGGTTCGGGACCATACGCTGCCAAGCTAGATCCTTTACGCGCCAACTCATCCGCTGCATCGTTACCTCTTGACCCGCTGTGTCCTTTTATCCATTGAAGGATTACGCGGTTATGTTGACATACCTCCATTAGTCGTTTGTGACACTCGTAGATTAGCCCTGAGTTAATAGTGTTGCTATTTAGGGCTTGTAAGATAGCTATGCTATCCGAGAGGATTCGAATGGAGGAATCTCTTACCTTTCTCGATGCTATGGCATTAGCGGCCGAGATAATACCCATGCATTCAGCTTGAAAGACGATATTATGGACACCCAGTGGAATGGCTATCTTGATGTTTAGGTCCTCCGAGAAGGTGCCTGAACCAGTGCCTGCTTCATTTTTTGAACCATCGGTGAAAATTCTGAGCTCTTTAACGTCGAGCCCCTCAACCCGATGGTCTTCATGTAACTGTATATTGTATTTTTGTCGAAAACAAATTGTTTAGGGATTCTGTCACTGCAAGCCATAGAGATGGGAAATTTTTTGTAAACTTCCCCTAGGATGGCGGTGTGTGAGGTCCTGTTTTTCCTCCAAAGTCCTAAGGTGTTGAGTCTCACCGCAGATGACGCGGCCTCCTGCTTAATATACAGCTGGCGTGGCGGAAGACTCAACATGGCCTCCATTGCTGCAGTTGGAGTAGTTCTCATACTACCTGTGATAGCCATGCAGGCCAGCCTTTGGAAGCTTTGGAGTTTGCTTACCATTGTGGTTAGTTTGGTCCTGGTCCACCACACCACAGCTCCGTAGCAGACAAGAGGACGGACCACCGTCATGTACAGCCAAAGAATGATGTTGGGAGAAAGTCCCCACTTTTTCCCCACCATTCTCCGACACTGCCAGAAAGCAATACTCGCCTTCTTTAGTTTGTTGTCAATGTGGCTACTCCAGTTGAGCTTGCTGTCCAAGGTTATGCCCAGGTTCTTACTCTCAGTTGCTAGCTGGAGTTTCGTTCCAAAGAGCTTAGGTAGGGTATACATACCAAGAGCCCTATTGTTAGTCAACATGAGCATTTCCGTTTTTGTTGGGTTAACCGCCGGGTCATATTCTAGACACCAGCGCTCCACGATGCGAAGAGCTGTTTGTTTAAGGTTGCACACTGTGCTCGCAAATTCACCTGTGATGAGGATTACCAAATCGTCGGCGTATCTTACGGTGTAGTATACATAAGCGTTAAGCTTGGTAATTAGGTCGTTAATGACCAGATTCCACAGCAGCGGGGAGAGCACTCCTCCCTGCGGGCATACCCGCACTACCTCCGCCGACAGGGACTCACCAGCTAGACGCACGATACGTTTATTAAGCATGTTTGTGACCCAGTTGTTTACAGCTGTTGACACTCCATGCCTTGTTAGAGATGCACTTATACTGCTATGCTGCGTCTTGTCAAAGGCACCTTCTATATCAATAAAAGTTCCAAGACAGATGCATTTATTTTGAATCGCCACTTCAATTGTGGATACAACTGCATGGAGAGCCAATTCAGTAGACTTACCCAAACTATATGCATGCTGATTCTTGTGTTAAGGTATATGTTTTAACGCTCCATCTCTCAGGTGCCTCTCGCACAAACGTTCGAGAGTCTTAAGCAAGAACAAGGCGAGGCTAATCGGCCTGAAAGATTTAGCGTTAGTGTAGTCGCTCCTTCCTGGCTTCGGTATGAAAACTACGTTTACTACTCTCCACCTTTTGGGAACGTATCTGAATCTAAGACATGCTTTCATGATTCGGACCATTATATTTATGACGGGTTCCCCACCCCACTGTAAAAGTGCTGGGAAGATTCCATCTGGTCCTGCTGATTTAAAACGTTTAAAGCTATTAATGGCCCATCTCACCTTGTCAGCAGTGATAATATTATTAGTTATGTCTAAGTGGTCGACAGCTTCATGATGAACCTATTCCGGCCACACAATCTCTTGAATAATTCTACTTCCGGGGAAGTGAGTTTCCAACAAGTGACTGTGTGTTTCTGTGGTGGAAGAGGTATATGTTCCATCGGGTTTTTTAAGCGACCCTAGCCTGGAGGTGCCTTGTTGAGCTAGTATCTGCCTTACCCGATTTGCTTGATCAACGGTTTCAATTTCGCTGCAGAATTTCTTCCATGAGTTGCTGCTTTTGAACCGTAGTCGTTTCTTGTACTTGGATTTGGCATCTTTGTAGTTGTCCCAGTCCTTATCAGCACTGGTATTCATCGCCCTGTTTAGCAGTCTTCTGATCTTAACACGCATCCTATCTAGATCAGGACCCCACCAAGGCTGCCCCTTGATGTTGGTAGGCGCTGGCGTGCTAAGCGGGCAAGTTGAATGGTAGCAGTCTATTGATGTATTAGTAAAATCTGTTACCTGTTGTTCGATTTGTTCGGGTCCCTCCGGATCTGGTAGAGTCTCAGCCCAAGCAAGTCTTTCACCTAGGATAGCTCTGTACCTGGTTCTGTCAGTCTTACGTGGGTTTCTCATAGGGACAGTTGGGGAGAACGCTGCGTTGATCTCGAAGCGTATCCATCGATGATCAGAGCATGACGCCTCGTTGGACACATGCCAGCCCCCAACGTCATCGGATATGTCCGCCGTTGCCAGGATAATATCAACGATGGTTCTATTCTGCTTGGTAACAAAATTTGGTTCAGAACCTATGTTAAGCACATTAAGGTTTGTAGTAAATAGGTATTCAACAAGTGTCTTACCTCTGCTGTTCATATCCGGCTTGCCCCACAGTGGATGATGCGCGTTCGAGTCGGTCCCAACGATGAGCTTGAGGCCCGACTTCTCGCAGTGGTCCACCAGCCGGCACAGGTCGTGTGGAGGCGGGTTGTCCTCCGCAGGCATGTAGGCGGGGGCCACCACGAGTTCGCGGCACCTAGCTGTGTTGGGCAGTTGCAGCCTTATGGCACACAGATCCCTGGAACAGAACTCTGTTAATGGCTGTGCTAGGATGTTGTTAGTAGTTATGATGCACGTTCTAGGGTTATCGTGATCAGTTGTAACGAAAAGCTTACCTCTCAAATTGGCGAGCCCTTGAATGCTACCGCGGTTGATCCACGGCTCCTGGATCAGAGCCACGGCAGTGCTGTTTGCCCCCAACCAGCGTCTTAACTGGGCCGTTGCAGTTTGGCTGTGTTGGAGGTTGGCTTGGAGGACTTTACAACCGCGGGAGAGGGACGCCATTTTTGGTCAACTCCTCGTCCACCTCCAAGACGAGCTCCTCCTCCCGCCGCATGGACAGCTCCTCGCCCTCAGAGGGCACCTCTGCTGTTTCTAGCTCATCACCTTCACCAAGCAGCATGGCCTCCCAGCGCGCGTGCCCCTCCTGCGGTTGAGCAGCAGAACTTTCCCCGACTACATCGGGAACTGTTGGCTGCCGCTCTGGAGTGGAACTCTGGGGCATAGATACCCCAGTGATGACCAGCTTAGAGCTGGTCTGCGTTACCACCGGTATGCAATAGACACGTCATTATTAATAATAATAATAATACCTTGGACACTATTGACACACATTGAACTAGCCCCAAACTAGGATTCCCTGTATCTTGGGTACTAGACAACGATACACATACTTGTATAGATAAATATTATACTTAGGTAGATAAACAACCATAACTAGGGTACAAACATCCATTCTCATCAAACAAATATTTGCCCCCACCGGGACTCGAACCCGGGACCTTTGGTTTCGTGGGCAGGGTCACTGCCGACTCGGCCATTTGGGTCGTCATTATGAATGTATTGCACACGTACCTAAACGCGTGTATGTTAACTTGGTTAATTTATTATTACCTAGTCGGTCCTTAAGTTCTGTCACAAGGTTTTTGATAGATAAAACTCAGCAATAAACTTTTTCTTATTCGTATTATACATGATTAAAAAGCTTATTTTATACGAATCAAATTGCAATACAATAAATGTTGTACGATTATCGCAATATGACAAAAAACCTTATAACTTGAGACAATCGCGAACCCAAAATACGCCGCAACTGACAAAAATACCACTTACCACAAATTTAATAAAAAAACAGTGTTCCAGATAACCAACAAGCTTTTTTTATTTATTCTGAAACCTCGATTTTAGACCATGCTTAACAACTAACATTTGATTTTCTGTTAGCTTTCAGTTCCAACTGCTCCCAAAGAGAACTTTACGTACTTTTATACGTTTTCAGAAAAACGTATAAAAATGATCTTGTGGGCAACAAGTACACTACGTAAAATGTGAATATGAAAATTAGTTTTACCCAGACTTAGTTATCTTATGCTTCAAAATGAAGGTAACGGGTTCAGAGAGGGTTCTGACTAAAATCTCACGTAAGTTTGAAAGGTTTTAAGAGTCATGGAAAAAAGATAAAGTGAATCACGTCCGTATTTTTGATTGGTTAAAAAAGTGCAAAATCTCTGAAGAAACTAGCATTGTGTGTGTGTGTTCTTCAGATATTTGTAGAAGCCGTAGTATTGATGTCACACCTAATTAATGTACACCGTGGTACCGACACTTTAACTTTAAATAACAAGTGGCTCTGTGAGAAGGGTTCTCGAAACTTTTGTTGGAAAGCTGAACTTTTAACATACCTACACACTTATGAATGCACCTGGCTTTAAGCATTTGAATCCAATAATCGTTCTAATTTATCAGTATTTAATGAGCTATCAAACCATATGTAGTATTAAATAAAAATAAACTTGGTATTATTTACTATGCGGCAAAATATTTGTGACAGAACTTATTGACCGTCTAGGTATATGTGCATAATTTATTATACAAATGCACACACACAAAATCTAGCCTACTTATTGTTGTTATGTCTCAATTTAATTCACCTCCCTTGGTCTTTCTAGAAATACTGTTTCCGTTATAGGTTTTGAATAGGCGCGAATAGTTTTGAGTAGGTGAGTAGTTAAGACAGAGGCAAACCAATAAGCATATAAAATTAGAAGAGTGCACATTCTTTCGGTGTCGGTGCTTTATGAACGGATCTATCGACTGAAGTTCTGCAGAAGTAGGTTTACATAATGAAGTTGAGTTTTTAGGTTTCTAATAAGTGTAGTATATGATAATGTTGTCAGTAATTACAACTACGACCAATCCCAACATGGTTTCTGGCTCTGCATTACTAACTCCAAGCCTTATTGTTTTAAATGGTGTGGTGGTAGACAAAATATTTCGACTGCTTCAAAATGTGTATCAAAGTTATCTACGAGTCTACGCAAAGGAAAGCGCAGTCTAGCATTAGTTCTACATTTGAACATTCTACATGATTAGTATTTTAACAATTTTTTGTTAGGTACTGTTTACTTTATTTTTTTATTTTGAATGCAATCAGGTGGCCTCCCAAGCATCAAAAAGTGGTCCTATAAAGCTCTTAGAACGTTTTAGAAAACACTTAATTTGGCCCTATAACGTCCTTAAGAACGTCACAGTTGTTCGAAAGTGGCGAAATCATATCACTGTTTAGTACTAAAAACTAATCAGTAGAAGTGTTTCACATGACCAATCAGTTTTATAGAAACGACATAGCAGAGTCGAAAGTTTCAAAATTGTGATGTACTGGCCTCAAAAGGACTCTTTATAGTACTTTTTCATACTATAAAATTTACATAGCAGTGTCGAAGGTTTCAAAATAGTGATCTACTGGATTCAATAGGACTCTTTATAGTACCTTTTCCGTCAATATTTGCGAGAATTCGTTGTGTTTGTTAAAAAATATATATTTATATATATTAGGAATCACAGTCATGTGACTACATATTCCTGTGAGTCCTGATGTAGTTCAGCAAATCAGCAAATAGAAATTGATTTTGTAGTTACTTTAGGTAGCTCATTAATGTATATAAGGAAGAGTAGTGGGCCGAGTACACTCCCTTGAGGTACACCATAGGATACAATCATTGATTTTGAGCAGTATATCATTTCTTCTTTAGTGTCAGGGCAAATTTTGTTGATTTGTATTATTTGTTTTCTCTCAGTTAGGTATGATTGTAATAATGCTAAAATGTTTCTTCTAACTCCGTTTGATTCAAGTTTCATCAGAAGGGTCGGGTGGTCAACAAAATGAAAGGCCTTTGTTAGGTCCATATACAACGCCGAGACTGGTACTCTGTTGTCCATGTTTGTTGATACTTTAAGAAGGAAGTCACATATGGCCATGTCTATTGTACATTTTTTTCTAAAACCTTTTTGTTCTGGGGCGAGAATGTGACTTTTCTCAAGGTACGTATAGAGTTGACTATGGATAGCCGTCTCAAACACTTTCTAAAATATGGGTATTAAAGCAATTGGTCTATAGTAGCTCATGTTCTCCTTGTCATTCTCTTTGAACACTGGTTTTATTATGGATGTTTTAAGTCTTTCTGGGAAAGTACCATTTTCAATGCGCAAGTTAATAATGAAGCTGATGACTGGAGCTATTATATCAGCGACGTTTTTATCACCTTTGTTGTAATGTCGTCGATACCTACGCTGTTTGTGTTCTTTAAATTGTTAATAAATTAATAATACGTCACAACTAGTGGTGGGATGCATGAACATTGAGTTGCATATTCGGTTTAGTTTGCTATTTGTGTTATTTGCTATTTCGGCATTGCCATTGTCACATACTTGATTAATGTAAAATTCGTTCAACGATTCTGCTATTTCCTGAAGGTTTGTTATCTCTCTGTTATTAAATTTTATTTTATTAATTTCTTCTTTAGGCTTCCCTAAATAATTAATAATTCAGTAAGAAACAAGTTCTTGTTTCTTACTGAATTATTAATTATTTGCCATGTGGTTTTTGATTTATTTTGTGATGTCAATAGGTTATAAGTATTTTGTGAATTTTGTGTCAATGGTATGTTATTTTTTAGTCTTTGTTTATTTTCCAAACTTGGATTTTCTCTATATTCCCATAGTAGCATACGTTTTCGTTTTGATTAAAGTTTTATTCCCCGGGAAAGCCACTTTGGTTGATTTTTCGTTTGATGTTTAATTTTGATGAGTGAAAAACATAGGTCGTAGAATAATTTGAACAAGTCATGAAATTGGTTGTAGGCTTCATTGGCATTATTACATGAATAAATGTCATGAAATTTTAGACTTAGAAAACATTCCTGAAATTTACTTATGTTTTCAGGGCTCAAGTCATTCCTTATTGTGTACCAGAATGGAAATATACAAGTTTTTCACTGGAAAGCAAAATTTGTGCTGTATGGTCAGACATGGCTAGTTCCACTACTTCACTTGTGCACCCTTTTATGTTGTGCCCTATATTGTCAATGTAGGTTTGGCTTCTAATACGTGTTAGTTCTCTAATAGATAATCTAATGTTGAATGATGCTAAAAGGTTGTCGAATCGATTTTATACTGTACTTCCTTTCAGCTTGTCGATATTGAAGTCACCACATATAATAATTTTTTGAGATTTTAATTTTGCTATGTCAAGTACCTTCTCTACAGTGTTAAAGAAGATATTGTAGTTTGCGTTAGTTTGTGTTGGAACTCTATAGATGCATATAATTATTGTGTCGTGAGTTGATAATTTGATTGCACTGCATTCAACTACGTTCTATATGCCTTGTAGGTTTATTTCGTCCATAGATTTGAATTGATGATTATTATTGACTAAAATGCAGGAGCCTCCGGCTCTATTACTTCTTGAAAAAGATGATCCTAGTATATAGTTGGGTATGTTTAAGTACTGATTATCATTGTCTATCATGTTGTGCTCAGTGATGCCTATAATGTCGATATTTTAATTTTTGATTTGTAGCTCATTTGAATTAATTGTCAGCAGGTCTGATTTACTTACTAAACCGTCAATATTTTGATGGAGAATATTTAGTGTTTAGTAGATAAGGTTGTTTTGTGTTTTATTTTTTATTTTATCGTTATTCTTAGTTGTACGGGGGGATTTGATCATATTTATTATGTGGAGGATGGAAAAAATGTTTTTGTTTTGATTTAAGGTACTCTTGCGAAGTAGAATGGGATGGTTCATATTTTACTGGTGGGTTTCTTCGTGGAATCATAGTGATCCGGGACTTGATGTATATTAGTGGCTTTTTTAAAATAGTAGGGTATAGTTCCTGGTTTCGGGATGGATTTGTCGAAAGCCCTTTGCGGTTGTAAGTGTGCCTGTGTATTGTGTGTTGTGTCAATAGATTTTACTTTGTATTTTAAGTATTTCAGATCATAATCGTATTGATCCAGAGCCGAGTTAATTTTTTGGCATGGTATATGGAGATGATATTCTTTTGGACCACGTATAAACCTGTACAGTTGTTAGAATATTTGCATAATAGCTCAATCTTTTGGTTCAATGTGAATTCATTTAGGTGGTGGCTGTGCGCTACACTTAGTATAAAAATCGGACACTTAGGTAGAGTTTTAAGTGCCGCACAGAGTTCAATGTTAATTCGTGTAGGATTTTTATCACTCTCCCCCACGGACAGTATGATTCTGTCGCTACAAGTTATATCATTAAATATTAGTCATGAAATTCATGATATTAGTTGAACTATAAGATAAATTTTAGTGCTATTATAGTGCAGAATTGCGTGACATAATCGTGTTCTTACTATTGGCTATGTCACAAACTTGCTCTATTGTAGAGTTTTCTTATCTACTAACCCACTAGATACTATAACAGTGATTTCAATAACTACACTAAGACTATAACGTCCATCGTAGTAGAGTATATCATAGTAGAGTATTTATCTTTGTTAAAACTAGAGTACTATAGGAATACACTTGGAACTATTACAACACAAATACTATGAATAAAGGTATCTAATATAACTTCTGTAGAGCAGTATCCATCTATACTAGTATAATTAGAAATTGCTATAGCTATATAACTGTAGAGGTTACAAAAAAATGTTTTAAAAACGATTACATCACTTTCTTCTAGGTCATATTTGCACTTTATGCTATAGAGCAAAACAGAGTTCTTGAACGCTTTTATAGAACACAAGGTCACCGCCATCACTGTTATGTAACGTTTACACAGCGTTGTAGCACTATAAGGTTAAGTTATATAACTGTTTTGCGGGTTGGGCTGGGCCCATAACCTGATGAGATTAATAAAACAAATATGGACTATGACAGAAAAGTGTAGTACACGGGTTTACGTTTAGTTTACAACCAGTTTAGACCAGCGGGTAGTGACCCTGCCTACGAAGCCGACGTTCCTGGGTTCGAATCCCGGTAAGGGTAAATATTTTTGTGATGAGCATGAGTGTTTGTTTCTTAGACTTGGATGTTTTCTAGGTATTTATATAAGTATTTATCACTGTTAAATATATCGTAGTCTAGTACCCATAACACAAGCATTATTGAGCTTACTATGGGCCTAGTTCGATCTGTATAGGATTGTCCTCTAATATTTATATTTATTTATATAATATAATCTGGGAGATTCCAAAACAGAGAGAGAGCTATCTAAAATACTAGGGTTGTAGTCTCCATCATACTTAGTAGTGATGTGTGTGACCTAATCGAAATATCGATAAAGATGTTTGTTATTTTTTACAATAGGTCTTATTGGACCTAAGACTTTTGGCCTCTTGATTTGGTTTGGTTTAAGTGCTATTTACTCGCCTTACTAAGTGAATAATAGAATTGAGGGCTGGAATTCATACTGCCACATCAAAAGTGTATTGCGCTTAGAAGGATCCGGGGTTTTCTTTCCACTTACTTACGTTGGGTGGGAGTTAAGGATGTTCTATTCGTAGTTTTGATGTAGCATTTACTACTTATTTTTGCCCAATCTACGCCGGGGTGTAAAATACCGAAGCAAAACGACGCCATACCAATTGATCCTGTGCCAGCCTACTAATATCTTACCGTCTGATGTATTGCAGGAAATAAAAGTCAAATTCATAAATTAACTTTTTTAATGATCACGTTTAGGACATACATATTTCATAGTTCATAGTTTCTTTATTGCACACAAAAAATATAAGAAAACAATATTTACATGAAAAAGTATACAACTGCCAGTTTATCCCTAATAAGAGATCTCCTCCAGCAAACCAGTTGAAGATGGTGAAGGTTGACATTTGATGATAACTACACAGGATTATGAATACAAATTCACAAGGTAAGCGAATCATATTTAAAGTCATATTTGAAGAGGTTATGAGATAAATCGTTCAAGAAAAGTTGTTATTTAAAAAAATATCTAAACTGGTGGTGGAATTTATCACCCAGAACCGAAACAAAAAGAGAGTTATGTTTTTATTTCCACTTTGAGTATTCTTTGAAAATGGAACTTATTCAAGAAAACATCTTCCTTCCATGTTATTGATAAAATCCTGTGAAAACCAGCATATTTCCACACTTTCGGTATCTTTACACATGACCATTTATAAGTAAACACCCAGGATGTCCACAAAGCCGGTACATGGTCAGCGAACTTGTGAAGTCATTTTCCAGCATCCTGTACCAAAGCAGGCACTAATAATGTTTGCTCAAACTTTCCTTCTAACTTCGCTATCCCATTTCCTCTGCGAAATGGACCGCCCCATAAGTTCATATTCTGGTTATGTCAGTACCTATGTATTTCTACTTTAGATAGATTTAAACATTACTTATTAGCACATCACAGTTTTGTGGATATTTAAAATTTTGATGACTCAAAGTTATGAAGATACTGTCTTCAACTCGGAAAATGATAATGCCTGTGTTATATTTAAGCAGCACTTTATATACCTAGCAGTCGGGGCATGCGGCGTTCAGGCTCCTAGTTTACATATTGTATGGTGTCCTTTCATGTACGGATAATGTTTGAATGAGTATCGGTAACTATTTTGATATAGTCGCGTCTTTATAATCATTTTCCTCAACCAATTTTACAACATCATGTTTCAAATATTTTGTATCCTCAAGTGAAGATGGCAACTCGATGTTCTTTGTTTCCTGCAGAGGATAGCAGAGAATGCAACCAATGATCGCCAATACACCAAATATCATCCCAGACTTTAATTCTGACAGAGAATTGATCGGAGGTGCTGCAATTTGCCTCACCCTTGACATCAAAGACAAAAAACCTAAAGCCGAATTCCTTATAGAAGTCGGGAATAATTCCACACCATACAAAAACACTATTATAAAAGACATAAAAATGAAACAGTTCCCTAAGCACGCGATGAACACTCTCAACCAAACAATGTCTACCGGAATACTGTAGCGAGCTGATGTGAAAAAGTAAAAAAGTAAAACATACAGAAAATTTGCATCTATTGGAATCGCGCCATGTAAATCCTGCGCGAATAAGAACAATGGCAAAAGACTGCGGTCCTGCGCTTGCGCCGGCCGCCCGACCACGGGGCCAGTCGCTAAACCAACTGAGCGCCGGACGCACGTCGCTCCCGCTCTTTATCGCGAATAAAATACACCCATCAATATTTTGTAAACTAAAAAATAATATATTCATTATTAAAAGTTAGTGTGTACTTCATTACTATAGTACCTAACTACAGTGGTGACCTCGAAAATGGTGGAACAAAGAAGATGACGACCGAAAAAAACGACGTGGCGGAGGAAGGCTTGGCTCACATGGAGCCGGCCGATGTTTTTCGAGTTGGTGTGAAATTGCCACCGTTTTGGCCCAAACAACCGGCTGTATGGTTCGCGCAGGTGGAGGGGCACTTTCTTCTTTCACGAATAAAAGATGACAAGACAAAATTTTATTACATAATATCGCAACTGGAGCACCGTTACGCCGCGGAGGTTAAAGATATAAATACCGCACCGCCGGAGGGGACCAGCTATGAAACATTAAAATCGGAACTAATAAAACGTTTGTCACAGTCACGCGAGAAAAAGGTAAAACAGCTACTCACACACGAAGAACTTGGAGATCGACGGCCATCACAGTTTTTGCGTCACTTACGGCATCTCGCCGGTAGCTAGATTCCTGAAGAGTTTTTAAAGACTATATGGACCAGCAGGCTGTCCACACGTTTCCACACACGTTCAGACAGCCATAGCTTCACAGCCACGCTCCGACCTCGACCTCGCGGTCCTGGCCGTCGCCGTAATTGATATTGCGTCACCGACACCACAAGTAGCCGCTGCATCAGCCATACCAGCACCACAACTAGATGCCATAGTCAGACAAATAGAGGAACTTACCAGAAAAGTGGAAGCCCTAAGTACCGAGAACCGTAGAGGCAGAACACAAACACGAGGAAATCAGCACAATCGCAGCAGCAGCAATCTGGTCACAATCGACTTACCGGCGCTTCCCGTTGTGCTGGTACCACCATTAATTCGGAGAAAAGTCGACCAAATGCCAGCAGCCGTGCGACTTCAAAAAGGAAAACCATCAGGGCGGTCGCTAATGGCGGCAACCGATCGTCCAAGCTTAGGTCGCTTCTTTGTCACAGACCAAAGAACCAAGACACAATTAAACCATATACATCAAACTATCATATAAAAACATGCCATTGACTATGCTGTCCGAAAGTAAGGACCTCGGGGTTATTCACGATAGTAGACTGATGTTTGACCAGCATATCAACAGCATCGTCGGTAAAGCCTCGAAGGCTAGGTATGGGATTTGTTATGAGATTGTCAAAGTCGTTCAATCATATGAAAACTGTCAAAATACCCATCCCAGATATGGAACCCTTACTATGACAATTATAGCGGTAGACTTGAGCAAATTTAGAGAAAGTTTACTTGGTATCTCGGATTAAATTCAAGATATGTTCACGGCTCCATTTTCTTCCTCTGAATTTGCGCAGGGATATTGCCGACGTAGCATTCCTCATGAAAATAGCAAGGGGTACCGTAGACTGTCCAAATCTACTCAACAAATTGAATTTTAAGGTCCCCAGTCGTAGTACTCGTAGGCGTCCACTATTTCAGCTACCCTTGGTTCATAGCAACTACAGGGAAAATTCATTTCTCGTCAGTGCCTGCTCGACATAAATGTCGAGCAGGCACTGACGAGAAATCGTCGATTTTGAAGAGACGATTTTTGAAGAGACGATTAAAATCGTCTCTTCAAAACTAATATCGATGATGATCAGGACATTGATATTTTTAACAGTAGCGTTCAATCACTAGTTAATACTATCATTAGGAGGTTTGTAGCTAGTCGTGGTAAAGTAGATGGAGGAGTGCGTGAGCAGTAAAATCCTTAAAATCTTCCCTTCTGTGTAATTTTTTTTTTTTTTAAGAACTAAGTTACGAGCTGTTATTATTTAGATGACCATATGGATGCTTGTAATTAGCTTTTAAACCATTTCGAATCTTATGTAAAAATTACAGCTGTAAGCTTCCCTAAGAAAATAATAATAATTAGTTGATACAGCCAGCGATCTTTGTGTCTTCCCAAAGCATTTACTACGACAAAGCTTACCCAAAACCGACTATACGCTGTATGCTTCAAACGGGACGAAAATAACAACATTCGGATATGCTCATATAATCCTCAACCTGGAGCTACGCAGAGACTTCCCTTGGCAATTCACGGTAGCAGATGTCACAAAGTCAATTATCGGCGTCAATTTTCTATCATTTTTTAACTTGGTGGACAACACCACCACTCTTGCGTCGTCAGCAATATCAGTATCTTTATTTATTTATTTATTTATTTATTTATTTAACTAAGCCTACAGCACAAATTCAAAAATAATATAAACAAAGAACTTAAACTAGTCATAGGCCAATTAAAGGCTTTCATTTTTTAGGCCGAACATAAAATGGCAGTAAACTTAAACAATTTATAAAACAATTTAGAAGTACCGGGTACAGTCCAATAGGAATGGGAAGGGAATGTGTTTAGGAGTGTGTTTGTATGTATGTGTTAAGTCAATGTGTGAGTGATAGATACAGATATATACATATAGTCGCAACTGTATAATGAGAGAGAAAACCTCAGCAGATTTGATGTTTGTTGTCTTTCAGCTGGAGCATTAAGTGCCCCCTGAACTGGCCGCGTGACAGGTGGAAGATGTCCAGATCTGCAAAGTGTGTGTTGTACGTTCTTGGCAGGCGGCAGCTGGGAGAATTGGCCGCGTAGTTAGTGTGGGCAAAGGGTACATGTAGGAGTGCAGAGACAGCGTGTCGGGTTCGAGTAGTAGGTGCCCTAAGTCGTAGCAGCTCGTTAACCAGCTCGGGGCAATCAACATAGCCGTGGTAGACGCTGTGAAGGAGCTGCATGTCCAAGATACTACGCCGGTCCCTGAGGCTGTGGAGGTTGTGGTGATGACACGATGCAGTGTAGTCATCATTCACAAAATTGCCGCGAAAGTTTAGGTGCCTAATAAATTTGGTCTGTATGCGCTCTATCATGTCCCCGTGCACTGCATACTGTGGTTTCCAGGCAGTGCTGCAGTACTCGAGAACACTTCGAACATAGGCATAATATAGTATGCGCACACAGCTCACATCCGTGAAGGGCTTACTCACCCTTAAGATAAATCCAAGGTTCCTATAGACCTTCTTAGTGATTGCCGCTATGTGATTCTCGAAGGTTAGCTTGGAATCCAGCAGGACACCCAGATCTCTCACGGAGTCCACCTTCTGGATTGGGATGTTGTTAAGTAGGTAAGTGTGGACAATTGGCTTAGTACGCCTGGTGAAGGAAATGGCATTGCATTTAGCTGCATTAACGTTTATCCTGTTAATATCGTAATAGACTGACAAGCGATTCAAATCCTCCTGCAATCTGACGCAGTCTTGTAAGGATTTAATATTCATGAAGACTTTTTTGTCGTCAGCGTACAAGAGGAAATTTGAGTGCTTAAAACAGTGTCCGATATCATACAGGTACGCAACGTAAAGTAAAGGGCCCAAGATAGAACCCTGGGATACACCGGATGGTATGCAGGTACGGTCAGACCTACTCTCTCCGATCACAACTGCCTGACTTCTTTTATTAACATATGATTCGGTCCAGCGAAGCAGATCCCCCTGTATTCCGAGTCTTTCTAGCTTGCGTATCAGTATGACGTGGTCCACTCTATCAAACGCTTTCTCGAAGTCAGTATAGACTGCGTCTACCTGACCTCCGTTGTCCATACCTCTTAGAACCCCATTCACAAATAAAGCCAGGTTGGTTGTTGTAGATTTCGAACGTACAAAGCCATGCTGCTCACCAGGGATATTGCGTGAGATATTGTCGTATATTTGTTCATGCACTACACGTTCCATGACCTTACTAAAAACGTTTAAGATGGATATCGGCCTATAGTTCTCAACCGGCAACTTGGAACCTTTTTTGTGGACTGCCACAATGCGCGCGTACTTCCACAGATCTGGAAAAGTACCCTCGTGAAACGATCTATTAAAAACTAGAGACACAGGTGCGGCAAGACATCCAGCGCATCGAGATACAACAAGTGGTGGAATACCGTCACTGCCAGGGCCCTTACTATTATCAAGATTACGCAACAGTTTCAAGATATATTGCTCAGAGACGGTAATGCCACTTGCAATTTGCTGACATGAAGGTTCCGGCAGCTCAGCATGTGGATATGAGCTTGCTGGTAACCTAAACATAAACGTTGGTCATAATATCCTCAGTGAAGACATTGACAGGCGAATCGAAATACATAAATATATTATAGGAGTTTCCTGAGATCACACGCCCATCAGGTACCAATGGCAGCAGCAACCATACCACAGTCCACCACATTAAGACTATACCAGGCCCGCCAGTCGTCTCGCACCGGACAAACTAAAAATTGCCAAACTAGAGTTCGACACAATGTTAATGAATGGAACAGTCAGACGCTCAGACAGTCCCTGGTCATCACCGCTTCACCTAGCTCCAAAGAAAGATGCAGGATGGAGACCATGTGGAGACTACCGCCAACTAAACACGAGAACAATACCCGATCGCTATCCGATACGACACATACATGACTTTGCTCATAACTTTTCTGGCTGTCATGTTTTCTCGACAATTGATTTGATGAAAGCTTATAACCAGCTAAAAGTCGCGGAGGAAGACGTATGTAAGACCGCAATAACTAGACCTTTCGATGCGGCGAAATTACAAGCACCACTTAATGCTCTACTCGTTGGATCAATAAAAGGCTCAGATCCAGTGGATATTTACGACGAAACAACAATCAAGGCATTTGAAAACTGCAAAGAGAGTCTATGCCAAGCTGCACTCCTAGCTTTCCCAGACCTGTAGGCAAAATTAGCAGTAATAACAGATGCCTCAGATACAGCACTAGGAGCGGCACTACAACTGCATACAAACGGCAACTGGCAACCGCTGGCATCTGTCTCAGGCTTTTTTCTCAGGAACTATAAAAGATAATCATGTTTTTTTTTCTTTTTATTGATTTATTTTCTTTATTTGGGACATCAACAGCACAATACACATAAATTCATACAAAAAAACAAAATAAACAAACAGTTAAAAAAATTGCGTGTTATTATTCTGTAAGTTTATGTGTGTGCATATGTGTGAGGTAAGGGAGGGCGTGTGTGTATGTGTGAGGGTGAGTGCGTTTGTGGGTGTATATGAGGGTGTGTATGTGTGTGTGAAGGTGTGTTTGTGCTTAAAAGGCAAATTAAGTTGGGGAGTAAGTAAAAAATTATATGCTTAATTATTAAGTATCTTCATTATACGACTTTTGAATGTATTTTTAGTGCAGTCAAAAAGGTCAACACAACTAAATCGTTTATTATGTAAATTCATAATGCGGATAATAGGGGAGTTCTGGGCGTAGTTGGTATTTACACGAGGTGTGTTATATAGAAGGTTTGCTGAATGACGTGTGCGTGTGGTAGTAGCGCGGTAGCCAACTAGCTCAACAAGATTAGTACTATCGATCGGCCGCCGTATATCATGCAGGACAGACATATCAAGAGCCATTCTACGATCAAAGACAAAGACGATTGAAAGACAAAAAGGAGATTTTGATGATGTTAATGGTGTATTGTATTTAACCTTGAATTGGTTCACAGGTAATAATTTATTGTTGGACGCTGGTAAAACCAAGTGTATCAAATTCTCACTTCTAAATGTCAGGCAAGTTGAGACCAGTTTAGTGTTAGACAACAGCACGTTAGAATTGGTAAATGATACGAAGTTTCTTGGAATAACCATTGATAGCAAATTGCAGTGGGGACACCACATAGATAAATTGGCTGGTAAATTAAGTTCTGCGGCTTACGCTGTTAGGAACATCAGACAAAGCACGGATGTGGCTACATCTAGGCTAGTATATTTTAGTTACTTTCATAGTGTCATGTCCTATGGTATCTTGTTGCGGGGGAAAGCAGCGGATATTCAAACTATTTTTATTTTACAGAAAAGAGCTATTCGAGCAATTTATAACTTAAAACGAACAGACTCCTTAAGAGAGCTTTTTAAAGAAATTGACATACTAACAGTAGCTAGTCAATTTATTTTCGAAAATATAATGTATGTACGCAAGAACCTTACAACATTTTCCAAACTTAGCGACAGCTGTAATGTTAACCTAAGAAATAATCACAGACTATGTGCGCCCCGTTTTAGACTCGCGAAGGTTAGAAATTCTTTCAAGGGTCAGTGCATTCTCTACTTTAATAAGTTACCTCTGGAGATTTTGAAATTGCCATTTGAGCAATTTTAAAAGCATGTTAAAGCGACTTTGTCGAAAAAGGAATATTACAATGTTCAAGATTACTTAAATGACAGGACTTTATGGGGTTAATCTGGCTCAACACAGACCTTGCTGTTTTGTAGTTTCGTAATTATTTATTCCTGCTTATTAATCATAACAATTAAATTTTTCATATTTGTATTAGTTAAGCCCAACCTATTTTTAAAAGAGATCTAAAAATCAATCTGTGGGAGTTTCTACGCCCTTTTTCTCCCACAGTGGTCCAATGTAGAGAAGAGGCAAAAATTACGTTTGCTAAGTATAAGTAAATATCTACAGTAATAAAGTACTTTGACTATTGACTATTGACTATTGATCCTCAAGATTCATTATATGGTGATGAATGCACGAAGAATAGTAGTCTTGACCTCGGCGTTTGGCACGATAATCTAAAAATCTTACAAAAGACTTTTGAATGCGCTCTATTCGTTCCTTATGCGTAATATACTGAGGACATCAAACAATGCTGGCGTAATCCAAGATACTGCGCACGCAGGCGAAGTAAAGTACCTTAAAACATATAATGTCACTAAACGCAGCACATGTTCGATAGATAAATCCCAAGTTTCTGAAAGCGCGATTAGAGATGTCGTCTATGTGTTGGTCTAATGTTAATTTTGCGTCAAGAGTGACGCCCAAATTACGAACAATATTCACGCGTGCGATATCCTGATCCTTAAAAGTATGCGCATATATAATTGCTTTCGGACTATGAGTAAAGGAGATCTGAAGGCACTTGGAAATATTGACTTTAATTCGATTGTTTACATAGTACTGGAAAGCCGGTTCAAATCTTCCTGCATTCCAATACAATCATTCCCATTACGTATTCCAGTAAAGATCTTTTTATCGTCCGCGTAAATTACGAATTGACCACTATGGAATGCTGTGTATATGTCGCATAGGTATGCGTTTTAGAATAGAGGACCCAAATGTGATCCCTGGGGTACCCCAGAGGGGACGTTGACATAGTCAGATCTGAAGCCTCCCAGTTCTACCGCTTGGCAACTTTTGGTTACATAGGATGTCACCCACCTATAAATGTCTCCACGCAAACCCAATTTATAGAGCTTACAAAGTAGTATGACATGGTCCACACGATCGAACGCCTTTTCAAAATCCGTGTAAACCACGTCAACCTGCACCACTCCAACCATTGAGCGGAGGACGTGATTGACAAACTCTGAAAGATTCGAATTTAAACGCTAAACAAATAATCCCCGATTTTTTTCAAAATATCTCAAAACTGCAACAAAAATACTGATTGCACCTCAAATTTTACCCGCAAAACAAAATAAGTTTTACAAACTGTTTAACTACTTATGCAAAACTGTTACACTAAGTGATTATCTGATATCTGAAATTCTATGTAGGTAACTTAACTATACATTCTCGAATATTTTCACAACACGGTATAAATTGTAACCAATTAATGGTACTCCAGGTCTTTATGTAAATAGTCAATCAATCCATGTTTAGTAAGTGACTGTTTGTTACCTGAATAAAATAAAAAAAAAACTGAATGTAAACCTAACAATTATTTTATTAACTAGAAATATGTACTTGGAGAGGTTGTGATTTGGAAATTTGTTTTAAATTGACGGACCCATCGCATGTGTCAATTTACATCAGTTTTCGTCAGACGGCAAGAGAAAGTGACCAAATTATTGGCGTTGCGTATTGCGTACCATGCACATCCATCCATAAAGGGCGCGATAGGAGTCTATGTTACGTCGGGCCAGTGTTAGCAACACTGGCCCAACGTAAATATTCTCTCGGTATTAATATTTTAGATAAAGTTTAAACATGCGTTTGTCAAGTAAATAAACGTTATAGTGTGTTTATCGCGTACGGGAAATTGCGTAGAAGTGGTGGTGCAATAAGCGAACATGGATTATTAAGTAAATGACGATTATCTTAGTGAACTGTGTTGAGTGATAAAGTGCTGAATAAGAAGTTGAGAATGAAATGTAATATATAGACAAATACTTGCAAGTATAAGACTACGATGTGCAGCCAATGGAAGTGGACTACGGCAGCAATTTTCATTAAAATCACAGCCATAACCAATATACCATAACCAATCAGTTGATAAATCAAAACATTGCCACAAAAAATATTGCACTGCACCACAACCACTACTGATAACGGTGACATCTAGCGGTGAGCGGAAGAAACATATTTACTAGCAACATCTACCAGATAGTAGATAAAATGTAAAGATATTGCTGTGTACAGTGCAGCAGAAGGAACGATTTATATCGACAGATATTAGAACGATCGTCGATCGATCACCGCAAGATGGCGTTGCTATGCAGAAAATGTGATAGAGACATTACAGATAGGCAATTTCTGCTTTGCCAATATTGTAACGAACCATTTCATGGAACATGTACCACATTACCAGAGAAGTTATACAATGCATACTATGCAGGCAATGCATAAAAAAGGGAAAATGGAAATGCAGTGCATGTCATTCCAGAGGTGATGTTGATAGAGTCCAGATATCTCCGGAAGATTCGCAAAGCCACGAAACAACACATACCACACCTGTAAATCATGTTACAATGCGGAAGAAAATAGTGATTAATATCGAAACGAGTAATTCGTTCCAATCCTTGATGGACTCAAAAGTTCACGATGATGATGAAAGTTGCGAACCCGTCCCGGTCCTTAATAGGAGCTATCCAAACCTGGAGCTATTCGATTTTGAAGACTTGCAGCAAATGAAAGAAAAACTTCAAGATTTGCAATCTAAGCTTGACTCAGCGGACATCGAAATATGTCAATTATTGACTGAGAATCACATACTCAAAAAGAAATTAGAGGCAAGTGAATCAAAAAACAAAAATTGGTCGATTATATGCACATCACCGATAGTAACCTGTAAGAATAATAAATCTAGTGAAACTATATACAAGGATGTAAGTACCAAATCCTAAGCGACTAAACTTCGAAATGGCGCAGCGTACTTCGACTCCGATACAATAAATAGCCCCCTCCAAGTCCTCTAAAGAAGACACCGTAGCCAAGAATCCTAAGAGGAGGGAGTGCAGGGAGAGCTTAGTGATCACATCACCCCCAATAACAACGGCAAAATACACAAGGTTCTTGTTAGCTGATGAAAACGGACGTGTCCTACGTAATATGCTGGATGACCTAGGAAACGATTATCATGTTACGGCAGTACTGAATCCATACGCATCTATAGGCAAAATAGTTTCGAAATATATCGAACACTGTAAACACTTTACTAAAGATGACTATGTTGTCATCTTAGCGGGGTTGAGACCCCGAGACACGATACTAACTTAGTAAAATGTCAATCCCATGGGCATTATGCGCTTGACATTTTACTAAGTTAGTATCGTGTCTCGGGGTCTTAACCCCGTTAAGATGACAACATAGTCATCTTTAGTAAAGTGTTTACAGTGTTCGATATATTTCGAAACTATTTTGCCTATAGATGCGTATGGATTCAGTACTGCCGTAACATGATAATCGTTTCCTAGGTCATCCAGCATATTACGTAGGACACGTCCGTTTTCATCAGCTATTGTGCTATCAAATACCATTGTATTAATTGGAAAAATTGACGAAAACCAATGGTTGAATAAAGATGAACTTAGTTAGTTAGTTATTCAGCTTATAAGCTCAAATATTCAAAACGCATGCGGTCCTGAGTTACGTTTGTACGGAAATCACAGAGTATTAAAAAAAACAAATGCAGATCAATCGTCTTGGATATTATTTTGATAAGTTACAAGGATAAGAATAATAAAAATAAAAATGTTCTCGAAAAACGCAAATAGAAGGAAAATGTTTTCGTGAGCAAAAAGTCGAGTAAAGAGAGACACAGTAAAAGTCGTGCAAATATGTCGTGTAAACAGGGCGAGAATAATACCATTTACTACCGAAACACTAGAGGCCTTCGCACTAAACTAGAAGAATTCCGGATGAATATTCCTATTTCTCCAGCCGACATATGGGCGATAACGGAAAGTGGCTTATGTGAGTCAATATGTGATGGCGAGGTAGTACCTCGTGGTTATAGTTTGCACCGGCGCAAGCAAGGTGGTGCTTTGCTGGTAGCGGTGCCTCATCTGCAATGACAGCCTCTACCTTTACCCAACACCCCTGACCTTGACGATGCAGTTTTTGAGTTGCTTTGCGCAGACGTATCTAAAAATAAGAAGAGGCTATTTGCTTGTTGTTTGTGTTACATTCCTCCTAATAGTAGTGACACTGAATACATGCGCTTATTTAATTTAATAGAAAAAAATAATGAGGTATATATATATATATATGGACTTAATTATAATTGGAGATTTTAATATGCATTCTGCAACTGTTGACATACAATATTATTATGAATTTTTAGTGACAGTATGCGAGTTTCATCAATTAAATGATATAACTAATTGCAATAATCGCGTGCTAGACCTAGTACTTTATAAACAGTGGGCTTACCGCCAAAGCCCCGTTGGCATCGGTGACGGCTTCATTTTGACAGCTTCGTGCAAGAATGAACTTTATCGTTATGACTATACGGCAAGTCAATTCAAGCGTCGATATCGGGATCAAGGCGACGGGGCTTGGGCGGTAGGCCTACAGTTAATTACAGTTACTTATAATACATTGCTACAGCACCCACCTCTGCGTATTAAAGGTGTCAGAAAATCTGCTCGAAAATCATCAGCACATCCGAGTATTCATAATAAACGTTTGCCATACGGTGTCTCGTCGAGTAGTACTGGGGAGCAACGTAGGAACTGGAACTTATTTAAATGTGACTTCCCTACGTTGTATTCCTCAATTTGTAAAAAAAAACTTAAATGACGCTTTAAATTTATTCTATATAATAGTAAATGACCTGGTAGACAAATGCACACTTAGAAAGCGTAGTAAATTAAATGACGTACAATCTTATGTATATCCGAAGTGGTGTACGGCTGAAATTATGAGGGACATTAAGGTTAAAGCTGAATGGCACAAAGCGTACAAGGTCAGCAAATCTAATGATGATTATAGAATGTTCTCGTTATATAGAGCGCAGGTAAAACAGAAAGTTAAAACCGTACATAGTGAATTTATAAATCAAATTCAGACAAGTTTAATCAAGGACCCACGTTCCTTTTGGTCTTTCGTAAATAATAGAAGATAAAGACACAGAAAACCTCATATCACAAAAAACGGAGAAATTTTGCACGAGTATGAGTGTGCGGAAGCATTTGCACAGTACTTTAGATCAGTATAAGAAAACGGAAGACCAAAACTTGATGTAGAGATGGCCGCAGCAGGGGCAGCAGATATGTCCGTGGCGGGAGCAGAGCGGGTCCATGTGGCGAACCTCACGCTGCAGGAGGGACTTGCAGCTATAGCACATATTAAATCTAAAAAATCTGTAGGTCCCGATGGAATATCACCGTTCATAGGCAAAGACTGTGCGTCAGTTTTAGCAGAGCCATTATTATATCTGTATAACTTATGTCTAGCCTCAGCCACGTATCCGGAACAATGGAAAACAACTCGAGTTAGCCCTGTACCAAAGAAAGGGTCTGACTCCGAATTATCAAACTTCAGACCAGTAGCTGTCCTTTCTACCCTTGCAAAGGTCTTTGAATCGATACTATACACAGTTATGGGGTGCTTGTGTATACTTTAGGTGAAATGAAAGTACAAGCACATTGATTTAAATAGATTCGTTTTTATGTTTCCATTCAAGTCTATTTTTACAGAATCTAGCTTAGCGAGAGATCACAGACCAGCAAAATACCAAAGACCAAAACGAGACCACAGATAACCATGACAGCTCTAGATTGCGCACACGGGCAAGACGCCACATCACCCCCCTAGGGAGTAAGAAAGGCCATCTTCATAGGTATCTTCTATTGAAATGTACTCGTCGGCCAGATCTGGAGGTTCGGATGAGTTCTCTGGAGCTGGTTCTGCCGGTGGGCGCGGCGTTTCTGTGGCCTTCTCGGGTACTGGCCTCGGGTAGCAGCTTTCAGTGGGCTGTGCGTCCACATGCGCTGGCTTGACTCGATCCACACTCACTGTTGACTCTCTATCGCCGATTAAGATCTTGACGGTCTTGCTCCCTCTTGAGACGATCTTATAGGGGCCAGTGTATGGTGGCCTCATGGCAGTCCTCACAGTGTCGTCACGGGGGCCTGTGTTTATCGTGACGAGATCCCGGTGTAGGCCGTACCTCAGCCATCTTGCGGCGAAGTTGGACGACGAAATCTGTAGCGTCTGCGTTGATCAAGTCATCTGCTGGTGGTGGTGTGACGAGTTCGCCAGGGAGACGTAGAGGCTCTCCATATACCATTTCAGCTGCAGATGCTCCGATGTCTTCTTTAAGTGAACTGCGAATGCCAAGCAGGACCAATGGCAGGGCCTTGAGCCATGTCTCATTTGTATGGCACATCAAAGCCGCTTTGAGTTGCCGGTGTAGTCGTTCTACCATTCCATTTGCTTGCGGATGGTAGTTCTTATTCGCTGAGTGGCACATTGTTGCATCAAGCCTCTGGAAAGAGATGACTCAAATTGACGGCCTTGGTCTGTAGAGATAGTTGATGACACTCCGAATCGGGATACCCAGCCCGTAATGAATGTATCGGCTACTTCTTCTGCAGTAATGCCGATCAGTGGCCAAGCTTCAGGCCATCTTGTGAATCTGTCAACAGCAGTGAGACAGTATCGATATTGGTTGCAAGTAGGAAGAGGACCAATTATATCCAGATGCACGTTCTTGAATCTGCCAGATGGGTTGCAAAAATGTCCTATTGGTGTCGAACCATGGCGTGTTATCTTGCTGCGTTGACATGGAATACATGATCGGGCCCACGCTTTACAATCCTTCTGCATCGATGGCCAGACGAAACGCTGAGATACCAGTCGGGTAGATGCTCGTGCTCCGGGGTGACTGAGGTTGTGTAGTTCGTCAAAGGTTTGGCGACGGAATGGGGGCGTTATGTAGGGCCGACGTTTTCCGGTAGAGGTATCGCAAATTAATGTTATGTCTGTACCTGGTATGAAGATTTTCACTAATTTAAGTGATGAACCGCGACTACCCAGGGTGCGAAGCTCCTCGTCTACCTCTTGAGACGTTATTAGTGCAGCATAGTTGTCCTCCAGTGAGATGGCTTCGATACCTGACATGGTGTCTGCGACGACGTTGTCTACGCCCTTTATGTGAAGAATGTCAGTTGTAAACTGTGAAATAAATGACAATTGATTAAGTTATGAAGGAGGAAGTTTCTCTCTTTTCTGTGAGAATGCAAATGTCAACGGTTTGTGGTCGGTATAGATAACCGTGTGTTGGGCTTCTAATATATTTCTGAAGTGTTTCACTGCTTCGTAAATAGCCAAAAGTTCGCGATAGTAAGCGGGCTATTCTGTCTGTTTCGGTGTGAGTTTCTTGCTATAGAAAGCTATTGGTTGCCAAGTATCATTTACTCTCTGTTGCAAGCAAGCGCCAACCTGTGCATTCGATGCGTCTGTGAAGAGGCCCAATTTTGCGTCACTGATTGCATGAGCGAGCAGAGTGGCATCGGTCAACTTATCTTTACAAATCTGGAAGGCTTGCTCTAGTTCTGGCGTCCATGGTACTGGTTTAGCTCCTTTTGACTTTGTCGAGGCCAATACATTGATGAGGGGCGCTTAAAGTTCGGCAGCATGTGGCAGAAACCGGCGGTAGTAGTTGATCATCCCCAGGAATCTGCGAAGGCCTTGCACTGTTTTTGGCAAGGGAAAATTCTGCAGGGCTTCAATTATCTCTGGTGGAGGAGATGTACCATCCTTGTTTATCCGATATCCGAGGAATGTAACTTCACTTGCTCCTAGAACACATTTTGATGAGTTAACAACTACTCCATAGTCTGATAAGCGTTGAAATATTGTTCTTAGGTGTTTCACGTGCTCATCAGCATCACTGGAAAACACCAATATGTCATCGATGTATGGGAAACAGTAGTCTAGTCCTTGTACCACCTCATCTATGAACCGCTGGAAGGTTTGGCCAGCATTTCTGAGGCCGAAGGTCATGACAGGAAATTCAAATAACCCGAAGGGTGTTATTATGGCAGTTTTGTTGATATCATCTGGATTTACAGGAATCTGCTGGAAAGCCTTCACAAGGTCCAGTGTGCTGAATATTGTAGAGCCTGCTATGTTATAGCTAAAATCACCAATATGTCTAACTGGATACCTGTCAGGAATGGTCCTGGCGTTGAGTCCTCTATAGTCTCCGCAAGGTCGCCAGCCATTTTCTCCCTTTGGTGCCATGTGAAGCGGTGATGACCATGGGCTCTTCGATGACCTGGTAGTTCCACATTTTACCATGTCTGCAAATTCCACCTTTGCTGCTTGCAGTTTGTTCGGTCTCAGGCGCCTTGGTCTGCAGGATATAGGGGGTCCATCCAGTGTTTTAATGAAATGCACTGTGTTATGTTTGATGTTCCTTGGAAAACCAGGTGGCCGGGTAATATCAGGGAATTCTTCCAACATTTCAGTAAATCTGGCGCATGAGGTGTTTGCAGCCACGGCCTTGACACTGGTTTGGTAAACCTCTGCTATACAAGCGGGGGAGGTGAGACCGGTTTTTGCGTCTAGGAGAGTTTTAGTCCGGCAGTCAGGTAACAGGTGGTAATAACTGAGAAAGTCCGATCCAATGATGGCAGTGTTTACATCAGCGATGGTAAAATTCCAAAGGAATTCTCTTCGTAGGCCAAGGTTCAATGTTAGTGTGAGGCAGCTGTAGGTTTTTATTGTTTAGCCATTTGCTGCACTGAGGTCATAGGATGTTGGGTGACGGCGGCCTTGTATGTAACGTCTTGGAAAACAACAGAGGTCTGATCCAGTATCAATGAGGAATTTATATTTACTTGATTTGATTGGTTGATTTTCAGAATTCTTTATTTCATGTTATACATTGTTTTTGTATGACTAGCAACTATTATCTACCTAGCACACAAAGTTAATTTCTACTAAAAATAATATTTTTCAGGCTAGAAGGCACCTTTATAAAAACTTGTACATAAATAAAATAAAAGTATTAAGACATATACAGACATAAACTCGTAAACAATGGTAGGTATGCTTGTTTTATGGCTAACTAGCATTTATGGCATCGTAATCTAAAACTGAAACTAAGACTAAATACCCAGTGTACCTACTCTGTTGAGTTTATTCTAATGCGCGTTGTTATGCAGTTGCCTAACAAAGCGCAGTAGAACAGGAGGGTACACTAACAATAATAAACCTGAGTACAAAAGGTACGATGTAGGATGGTTCGCATTGGTGCATCTCATATATTTACTAATGCGCGTCTTGTGTAAATGGTAAACTAAGTAAGCGACCATCATAAATCGAGCCTGCTATTACAATTATCAATAACTAAATTAAATACACGAGCTGTTGCCATGCCGGCCAGGTGCAAGCAAGCAACCGGTACTAGACCGGGTAGTGAGTCACACACACTCGTCGCCTAGAATCAAGTGATGGGGCAGTCTGTACGTTTTATATTTATCGATAAACTGTAATGTCGCCATGCGTGTTCTGCCTATTGATGAGACCAGGGTGTTAGTATTATATTTGATGCTATGAAGGTAGAATTTACGAGTCATTCTATGTATGAAGTCTGTAATGGTAGGAAACATAATTTTGTCGTGTAGTTTTTGAAGGTTAGTATAAAGTGGCGTGTTGAATGACGTTCTAAGTGCCCTGTTTTATATCACCTGGAGGTTGCTGTAGTTGGATTTTCACGTGCTGCTCCACACAGGAGCAGCATATGTTATGCACGGCCGAACCAGGGTGGAGTAAATCTGAAGTTTAGTCGTCGGCCTTAGGTTGCTACGCTTATTAAGGATTGGACCCAACGCGCCGAGTGCTTTGATACCTTTAAGTCGTGATTGTGTGGTGTGATATGTCCAATTCATTTTGCGGTGCAGATTGACTCCAAGATATTTAACGGAATTTTGCCATGGGATCCTATGGTCATTAATCCGAAGACATCTCGATGGTACATTGCGTTGCCTGCTGAACATAATAGCTTCGGTTTTGGTGTCATTTAGTTTCAATTTCCATTTTGAGAAATAGGACTGCAACAACTGGATTGATAACTGAAGACGATCCACGATCAGGTCGATGTCTTTGGACGATGTGAATGAAGCCGTGTCGTCGGCAAAACAAGCAAGACTAGTTCGCGTCTGAATAGGGATATCATTGAGGTACAGCAGGAATAGGTACGGTCCCAAAATGGAACCCTGAGGAACTCCTGCCGGAATGTGACAACTACAAGACTTGTTGTCTTCGCCGATGGAGACAAAGAATTGGCGATCGTTAAGATAGTCTTTAATGAGCCTCACGAGACCAAGTGGAACTTTATAGGATACTAGCTTGTATAATAAACCACAGTGCCAGACCGTGTCGAAAGCTTTTTCCAGGTCAAGTAAAAACATTCCAGTTGATTCTTCCATATTGAGGCGGTAGGTAACGTGCTCCGCGACTCGAGCTAACTGTTGAGTAGTTGAATGTTGCTTTCTGAAACTAAACTGCTCATTTTTCAACATATGGTTTGTGGCTGCTAGTAGGCGAGAATAAATAAGTGATTCAAAGATCTTGCTCAGAGATGAAAGAAGGCTAATTGGGCGGTAGCTAGTGCCTATGGTATCATCTTTGCCTGGTTTTAGGAGCGCAATCACTTTAGCCGTTTTCCACGAAACCGGAAAGTATGACATGTTAAGACAACCGTTAAAGATCTTTGTGAGGAACACAACAGCTTTTTGTGATAAGTTTTTCAGCATGGCGTTATGCAAGCCGTCCTCACCAGGTGCCTTACGCCGTTTGAGGTTGCGCAGGTGCTTCCAAATTTCGTTGGGTCTGACAAAGTGAAATGAGCCTGGAGTTTGTATGAAGTCTTCTATGGTTTTTAACGACGAGTCAACTTGTTTTTGAAGATTATCACAACGCCAGTTTAGTGTAAGTGTCATATTCTCCAAAAATGCATCTGCCAGCACCTCACACTGCTCGCCAATAGATGTGGTGAGTATAGAATTGCTCGCACTAGTTTTGAGTGGGGGAATTATGGTAGGCTTGCATTTTAGGGATTTTGCAAGACGCCAAAGTTCAGTGGATGGATCATCTACTTTAGCAAGTTTGTTCTGCCAAATTTTGCTCTTGTGGTCTTTTACACCCAGTTCAATCTCGTATTGCAGGTGATTGACAGAAGACTTGACCCAGCGTCTTCTCAAAGCACAAGATTCGTGTTGCTCAATTCTCCGCAGTCGATTTTTAACTTTAATTAGTTGACGTAGTTTGCGAGGCAGAGGTGCCGGCTTAGAGCCCAAGCTCCCAATGGGAACATGTTTGTTTCTAGCCTTTACAAGAGTTTTCGTGAAGAGTTTCATCACAACATCGATTTCTGCGCTGCTGCGATAAACCTCAGATGACATAGATATGTCGTTATCGATCATGGCTCGAAAACCTCCCCAGTCTGCATCACTGTAGCGGAAGAACTTGAGAGTTTTCTTAGAGAAAGACCCAGTAATGGTGAAAGCAAACGGCAGGTGATTAGACGACAGTGAAGCGACTGTTCGCAGTTCAGAAACATCGGAGATGTTTAGTGTAAGTGCTAAGTCTGGTGTCGAAGGGATGTGGTCCGATTGGTAGTGTACTAAAGTTGGCGTTGTTGGTGCATGAATTATGTAATCGTGACTTAACATGTGTTCAACGAGCGACCGCCCGCGAGCATTGTTAGCTGGACAGTTCCAGTGTGTGTGCTTAGCATTAAAGTTACCCATTATTAACACGTGCCTGCCTGTTTCCAGTAGTAATTCTAAGTCATTAGTGTCAAAAGGTAAGTTGGGTGATTGGTAAACAGAGAATATATGATGTTTTTTTCCCGAAACTGAAACTTGAATACCTACCACTTCAAGGTTTTTTGTTTGTGGTACCGGTATGAGTGTGTGATGTATGTCAGATTTTACTATTAGTGCGACGCCCTGGCCTGTGCCACCAATTCGTTTGTCTTGGCGGTAACAAGTATAACCAGGAGTGTCGAGAACAATGTTATTAGTAAGTCTGGTCTCACAAATAGCCAATATGTCGACAGGCAACTTACCAAAGACCGCCAAGTCCAACAGCTCGTGTATTTTTGTTCTGAGTCCATCAGCGTTCCAAGAAAGCAGTTGCAGTTCATTTGATTCATACATAATCACCAATATGTGTTAAGATGAGGATGACCTTGTCGACCAAAGTTGCACAGCCGAGGAACTTTTCTTTTAGTGACTTGACAATTGTCAGTATTTGGAGCATGTCTCTTGTGGTGTCGTCATGGTTAGAATGAAATGGAGGATTTGGTACGCAGTCTTGGGTTCTCGTTACAGATTCTCGGCGGTTCGAGGCTAAAGGAACATTAGACGCTACTTCAGACCAAGTGCGGCCTTTGGTGGCTGAATTGGGCTTTGGGACAAACTGCATAGTAAGGGTTTTCTTCTGGGCGTCTCGACGGTCATGCAGTCTTTTCATATAAGATTGTCTCGCTTCGCATTGGTTATAATTGGCAGGGTGGGCTTCTTTGCAGTTACAGCACTGAGCTGGCTCCTTGCGATCAACTTTGGGGCATTCTTTGGTCGTGTGAGATTCTGTGCATTTTACACAGCGTGCAGGAAGGTTGCAATTACGCGATGAGTGGCCGAACCCTTGCTAAATTTTATTTAATTTACTTGATTGGTCTGTTACAAATAGTCGGCGTCCAGGGTTGGGGCAGCTAGCTTCCGCCGTTACTGGCTGCTGCCTTTCTGGTTTTCCTCATATGTGCACGGTGACTGGCAGCGTGTTGCCTATTCTTTGAAAATTCTGTGGTACCAGCACATACCTTTGTTTACATTACTGTCACTGTGATTTTCTCGCGGTCTTGATGTAGATCTTGATCTTCTTCTGTTTGTTGATGTCAGTGCCGCCACTTGTACAGCGAGTTGTTCAATCTTATTGTTAAGCATGTTTATTTCTGTCTCTGCGATGCTGTGCACCACTGGTGGGGGTGGCATTGCTAGTTCGACAATTTTATCTGCCAATTCCGCTATTTGGTTTAGAGTCGCATCAGTCTGTGCCGCTAGTATGGCCTGCACGTTGGCTGGCAGACGGCGGAGCCACAGTTGAGAAATTATTTTTTCATCTGCTAATGCAGTTCCCGCCAGTGATCTCAAATGTCTGAGAAACTGTGAAGGCCGTCGGTCTCCCATCTCTTCCTCGCTGATAAGGCGACGAACCCGATTGTTCTGATGTTGATAATCTTTTTATTAACTCTGTCTTTAGTAATTGATATTGCCCCTTTTCCGGCGGTTTGAGTATGATGTCTTCAACTTCCGCTACCATCCTGGTGTCCAATTGCGCCAGGACGTAGTTTTACTTCGTCTCCTCCGTCTTTATTCCACTAATTTGGAATTGTGCTTCCGCCTGGGCAAACCAAAGAGCCGGTTTGTCGGCCCAGAAAGGCGGCAACTTCGCCATTACTCTGAACACTTGTGGCAAAGCCTCGGCGGAGACGGCTGGTTCTTCGGTCTTGGTCTTTACGCCGCTGCCCGAAGCCGCTACCGTGTTGGACATTGATGCAAGTTGCTCCTGCAGTTTTGCATTTTGTGCCTGCAGCTATGTAAATAGCGCCAATGCGTCGGGCGATAAATTGTCCATTTTATCGAACTTGGGGTCACCAATATGGGGTGCTTGTGTATACTTTAGGTGGAATGAAAGTACAAGCACATTGATTTAAATAGATTCGTTTTATGTTTCCATTCAAGTCTATTTTTACAGAATCTAGCTTAGCGAGAGATCACAGACCAGCAAAATACCATAGACCAAAACGAGACCACAGATAACCATGACAGCTCTAGATTGCGCACACGAGCAAGACGCCACACAGTCATTTACAAACAAATCAGGGAGAGACTCTGATTGTAAGCATGGTTTTCGACCGGCTCGGGGAATACACAGCAACCTTGTGTTTGACGCAAGACGCTGCCACAGCCTTAGACGTAAAAGTAGGGGGACAAATGGTTGTCGCATATTTTGATTTGAAGAAGTCTTTTGATCTAGTAGATAATGACATATTGTAGGAAAAAATTGTAATATCTGCTGCTGCTTGCTGACTATCTAACAAATCGCCAGCAATACGTTGAATGCGCTGGAAACACCTCAGGAATTTATAGGACACGATCAGGCATGAGTCAAGGCAGCAACTTGGGACCACTAGAATTCATACTGATGATAAATGACTTACCAGACGTTATCCAGCAATCAAACTGTCTACTGTTTGCAGATGATCTGAACTTGTACAGTATATTGAACGATAGGAAGGAACGATACGTGCGAGAAACTACAGTGTGACACAGATAGTGTGGTTGAATGGAGTAGGAAGAACAAGCTCTACTTTAATGTATCAAAATGTAGCTTGATGATATATACGCGTGCTATATAGCTCCTCAAGGAGTTATAATTATAATATGGACGGAGTCCAAATAGCTAGGGTAACCTCGATACGCGATTTGGGTGTTCGCATGACAAGTGTAAGGGTAAGAGGGCATGTAGCCCTGGTCACCTATGTGTGGGAAGTACTTCGGGATAGATTGCCCAATCCGAGACTTTTGGAATGTATTTGCCTGAAAGTTCCAGGGTTCATCAATTTCATCATCTTGTGTATTCTTCTCGTCATTATTGGGAGGTTTCCTGGTTTCATTGTTCGAGGAAACGACGTCATTATGAGTAACGCTTGCGGCTACTGTTTTGGTAGGTTGGAGAGAAATTACGGGACTTGGTTGAAGCGGCGCTTATGGCAGGGTCGACTGTATCGTGGCTGCATCCGATGTTCGTTGTGGCTGGTCAGCTTGTGGAGTGATGCCGGCCGGCTTTATGATGGACAAGCGCAGTGTCCGGGCAGCGGCAGCAGCTTGCTTTGTTGCAGCGCTCTCACCTGTCTTTGTTAGACGGGCTTGTTTAATCGGGCGCTGCGGCGCTGGTGGTAGTAGGCCGTAGGAGTCACTCTTAAGACTTGTGAGCTAGATGGAGATGCCGTTTAATAGAGTTGCCCACTTGCTGCACCAGTTAGAAGTCTATACCCTTCACCTTGGCTACCACACAAATTAGCCCTGATATTTGCTGTGCAAATTAGTAGTTTTGATGTGCGGTTTAATCTTTCTCAATTAAATGGAAAAAAAAATATTATAAAAAAATAAAGAAAAAAAAATAAATAAAAAAGATACGAAATTTAAAAATTACTTTATATGATGAATCATTTTGAGTGCAAGTCAGTATTCTAGTTTGACAAAGAATATTTTTTATTGAATACGGAATTTGAGTTCGAAAAGCCAGATATGTGTTGCGAACTGTGTAAGAAAGATTATCGTGTTTTGAAAGGATTTATGAGATCGGTGGTGGTTATTTTTTTTTTAATCGAATGGTTTATTTGTAGAGAAGTCAGTTTTTTGGAATACGGTAGGATAATCAGTGAAGGTAATTCGTTTGCATAATTTAATTTTAAGATACAGTTCTAAGAGAGTTCTTGAAATCCCACTAATATTATAATGCGAAAGTTTGTGTGTGTGTTTGTTTGTTACTCTTTCACGTTGAAACGGCTTGACGGAATTGGATGAAATTTGATGAAATTGGATGGAATTGGATGAAACAAATATCTAAGTTTTTTTTTCTAAATGCAACCCCTAAAACAGGGAAATGGGGTGACAAATTCTGAAAATCAATATGGATGTTGTTTTTATGGTTTTTTGGGTCGTTAATTACGAATATGGCATCGACTTTAAAACTCAACGTAGCGGAAGTGCAATACCATCATCCCCTGTTGAAGTGTGATGGGGTTGAAATGTGTAAATATGTAAATGCTACATATAAAAAACAAAGCCCTGATTGACTCTCTCATTCACTTATTTATTGTACACAAACAGGTTATTTCAGGCCTGTAACTGAAACTCATTATATTATATAGATATAAATAACAGACAACACAGTCAAATGACACAAACGAATTTATTTATTAGCGGTTGCCTTTGTTAAGCAGTCTCACGTTTACCAGAAATTCACTAGATGGCGCTGTACGTACATTACATCGCTGTATGGTTTGGCTACAACCTGACTTTAATTTCTGTTATGTTTTTATCGGTGCGTGTGGCATAGGTAATAAGTCATTTGGTGGGTTGCATTGGTTTGTTTCTTATTCTTTGGTCTCTCTCGCTCGATAGTTTGCTTTGCGATTTCGTTCGGATTCGGATAGGTTGTTGTTTCTTTCGTTCATTGCATTGACTTGGCATTTGTTTTGGATTACTGATTTCATAATCGATTTGGCTGTAGATTATAACGTTAATTGTAATTTCATAGATTGGTATTTTCACTTAGAATTGGTTTCTGGTTTGATATTTAAATTTATAATGACTCGCAAACGCAAATCAAATCATTCGCAGGGCTCAAAAAGAGCTCGAGCTACAAAGATAGCTAGACAGCAAGAATCGTCTGTACATGCTGAACAGCAAAGAATTGAGCAGGCGGAGCGTCAGGCACATGCTCGAGTGTCTGAAACCTCGGCGCAGGCTGATGCTCGACGTAAAGAGACTGCAGAGCGCATAGCTTCTCAGTGTGCCTCTGAAACAGTCGAAGAGGCAGATGTGCGCCGACAAGCTGTTGCTTAACGACAAGCTGAACGTCAGCAAATATTTGTAAGAACTATTTGGGGAGTTTTAAAAAAATGTGCGTTTGACTATGATCCAACTTTAGATTATAGTAACCATAGGCTCTTCAGAATTGACCGTAAGACCAAGGCTTGCAGATTTTGTAGGGCACTGAAATGGAAGGAGGAAACGGCGGGAATGTGTTGCTCTTGGAGCAAGGTAGCCATTCCTACATTAGAGGAGCCAGTCAATCCTTTAAGATAATTATTTTCCAGCGAGACTAATGAGTCACGGCGCTTCCTTAACAGCATTAAAAATATAATTCATGTTTTCACATCACCTCCTCTGGGCAGATAAAATTATCGCGATGCCTGGGTTTTCACCAACCTCTACGGTACAGGGGCAAGTGCACCATAAAATAGGGTCACTTTTACCTCCATCTAACGGTCAAGCACAATTTTTTAAAATTAACTTTATGAGAGACGAGGTGGAAACTGATAGACGGTGTCAAATTATTCAAGGTGTTGAACGGGCTACTGTCCAGAAAATACAAAACGTCCTGCACGGTCATAATCGGTCAGTGCACGAGTTTATAACTGCTCTCGAGAACATGCCTGACGAGAATTGTAAGGTTGTGATCAACGCAGATCGCGTACCGAGCGGGCAGCACGCGCGCCGCTATATCGCGCTGGCCGCCGCTGAGGTCGCGGCTGTGGTTGCGGGCGCCGACCCCACTGCCCCGTGGGACATCATCCTGCGCAAATACGACAACTCGATCGCCAGGATCCCCGATACGCACCGCTTCTACGATGCTCTACAGTATCCCATTATGGTCTGGAAAGGGCAAGAGGGATATCATTTCAGTATTTCTCACATCAATCCGGCAACTGTGCAACCGAACCCGAACAAAAAAGTGTCGTGCATGGATTTCTACGCATTGAAATGCGTAATCAAGTGAACTTGATGGTCCGTGAACAAGACTTCAACTTGCCACTGCGGTGTAGGGACTACTGTCCCAATTTTCGATAGACATGTACATGAAGATGGAGAGTGAGTACCTGAGGTTCATAGCGCTAAACCAAAGCAAGTTGCCTGCAGAGAATTACGTCCACCGGCAAGATGCCATTGCAAACGATGACAATGTGAATCCAAACGACTTAGGGCAGATGGTGGTACTGATGGTGGATGATGGTGAATACACCCAGGACGCGTTCACCTACGTCCAAAACTATGGGCGGCCAGACTTATTCATCACCTTTACGTGCAACCCTGCCTGAAAAGAGATTAAGAATGAATTAATGGATGGGCAGAAACCGACAGACCGCCACGATATCATAGCACCGATTTTTTAAACTGAGGTGCAAAAGCTGTTGGCCCTCCTCACCAAAGGGCACGTTTTTGGCAAGTCACAAGGTTTCATCTATTTGATAGAGTGGCAAAAGCGCGGCTTGTCCCACATGCACTTGTTTCTATGGTTAAAAGAAAAATTGCTGCCGAACCAATTCGATGAAGTCATATCAGCCGAGCTGCCCGACCCTAACGTGGACAAACAGCTATATGACACTGGTCGATACGTGAGCAGCAACAAAGCAGCATGGCGAATATTGGGCTTGCCCCTTCATGAGAGGTACCCGACAGTGACACATCTTGCGGTGCACCTTCCTAACGGCGAGCGCGTCTACTTCACGGAGGCAAACCTGCGCGACCAAGTAGTGACACCACCCACGACCACCCTTACCGCGTTTTTCCGTCTGTGCCAAACAGATGAATATGTCAAAACTTTGTGCCAAAGTGCCTAAATATTACACTTGGAACGCTTCACGGAAAAAATGGAAGCGTCGTGTGTCCTGCACACGACGCTTCCATGGCTTCGCCAATATGGGCAAAGATAAAGAGATTACACCTCACAACTAATATGAGAGTCCAGCTCTACAACGACCAAGAATCTGGGCTCTTTGCTCAAAACCGCCTTGAGATCGGCGAAGGCCGCATGGCAATGGATGCGGAAGGTCTAATCAAATTTGACAGCTGGTTCTGCAATATTGTAACCTCGAAAGATAACCTAATAGATAAGGTTTTTCCGTACTTACTATAAAATTTGAGCAACGAGGAGTGTTTATGTGAAAGAGCGATCATGGCGCCTACGAACGATTCGGTGGGAAACATCAATAATGAAAAAAAAACAAGAACCGTGTGGTGACTACTTACACGTCAATCGATACAGTGGTGACAAGTGACGACGCAACAACTTACCCTGTAGAAATTCTTAACTCATTAGAGCTGTCGGGAGTGCCGTCCCACAAGTTGGAGCTGAAGGTGGATGTGCCTGCCATATTGATGCGCAACCTAGATGCACCAAGATTGTGCAATGGCACCAGATTACGCATCACGGAGCTGAAAAGGCACATCGTGCTGGCCACCATCATCACCGGCGAGGCCAAAGGAGAATCGGTATTTATACCACGTATTCCCATCATTCCAACGAACTTGCCTGTCCAATTCAAACGCTTACAGTTCCCCTTGAAAGTGGCCTTCTCCATCACTATAAATAAGAGTCAAGGACAAACGCTAAAAATAGCAGAGATTCATCTGGGCACCCCATGTTTTTCTCACGGACAGCTCTATGTTGGCTGTTCCAGAGCTTGAAATCTCTACATAAACGCAGAGAGCAACAAATCTCGGAACGTTGTTTACAGAGACGTATTGCAGTAGATTTCTGACTCTGGACACATTTTACGTATGTTTGCAATATTTTAAGGTTGGAAAAGGCTTTTAACCACGGTCTCAACCGCGTGATATTCGGTTATACGTCATACTTATGTAGTCATATTATATGGTAGTAATTATTTACTTCGGTAGTGAGTAGATTTCTGGCTCTCCATACATTATCTTTTCCAAGATAAACATATCACAAACAGTCTTGATATCATTTAGCGTTTATTCTCTTTTCATGCGCATTCCACAGGATGACGTTAAAACTAATAACACGCTAGCGGAGCCGCGAGCAAAAGCTAGTTTATAATATAAAAAACATACTAATCCTATAATTAAAGTCTAATATGAAAAATATATTGCCTACAAAAGCCTAAGTGTAGGGGGTAAAATGATGAAACTAAAAAAAAACGTAATAAGTCACTATGATTATTATTATTTATAATGCATAGGCAGCTTAAAGCTGATGCGTTCATATCAGTCCACATTTTACTGCACTTGTTTTATAAAGTTTTCAAGTCTATTTTTGAAGCTGTTACTCGCGGACCACTCAGTTTGATAGAAGATTTTGAGTGGGTTACTTGTAAAAGAGAGCCTTTGGAGTTTCAGTGAGTGCGCTCTGAGGTGGTGACTCTGGTTCATCATAAACATGTCTTTAATGGTTGTTACGTCATAGTAGCCATTTAGATTTTTATGTTTCTATGATCTCGTCGTTTTTCTAGTGTGCTCAGTCCTAGTTCTGCAAGTTGCTGCTCATAAGATTAGTCACGGAGTCCTACAACCATATTGGTTGCTCTTTTTTGGACTTTTTCTTTGTGCCCTTCGTGCGCCAGTCCGATTCGCACTTGACCGGTTTTTATTTTTAATAACTACCCTATTTGGAATAGTTAATTATGATGCAACGAATAGTATTTTGTTTATGCCTTATGTACATGAGAAATTGTTGACTTGAAAGTGGTGCATAGATTAGTCGTATGACGCATAGCTCTATCCTTACTGTCAACAGTAAGGATAGAGCTATGCGTCAGTCTTCATCCCCATATTTCGCTTGGAAAAGGAAGTGACTCTGACGATTTTTTCTGTTCCTATTGTTGATATTTGTCAAATGCTACCTCCAATGAAGATCAGAGGCTCCACTGTAGTCTTAACTAAAATCTTCGGCAAAACATTCTTTATATAAAACAAAAAAAACGACTTCAAGTTCAAGCCCTATTTTTTCCTTCCCTGTCGGGATGCGAATGTCGTCTTTATACAAGATGATGAAACAATAGTTTCATCATCTATTTCTATATTTACCGTTTCTATCTTTTAGCCTCAGACCTACTGGTCTGAGGCTAAAAGATAGAAACGGGTGTGCACCCATACCACCACCATCAAGCGAATGTCGTCCAAATACACGAAAACAATGCTACAAAATGTGTCTGGCTGACAGTCAAATCCACACGTATTACATGATATCAAAAATGAATATATGGTACTTATAGACAGAATTCAACTTAAGCAAATGACCTTAACCACCACTGATAAGTCACAGTTAAGCAATGATACGCAATTTCATTTAATTGGATGAAATCATAACTGAAGGTTTTTTGCTTTGGAAAACAAACTATTAGACCGATTTCTAATTAAAAAAAATGGGACCAAACTGGATGGTCAACATTTCACTTTAAAAAAATGTTTTGAAATCGGTTCATTTATAGAACCAGTGTTGAGGTAACAAACATAAAACAATAAAAAATACTACTAAACTGAGAACCTCCTCCTTTTTATAAGTCGGTTAAAAACTTTTATCATAATGTATGAGAGCAAAATAGATGAATAGATCGAGTAGTCGGCTTTAATGCTTTCTTCTTTCTTATAAGTTCGCCACTTTTAAAGCCTTTAAAAGTTAGTACTTTTAAAGCCTTCAGAATTACAAAACCTAAAGAAACCCAAACTAAATTAGATTTGAACTTAGGTGAGGTAAGTTTAGTTTAGGGTCGATTAGATTAATCGACCCTAAACTAAACTTACCTCACCTAAGCGAGCTTCTAAATAAATAGTAAGTGTATTTCTAAAGGCGACAAAAAGGACTACCTGGCGTACTTATCTGAAAGCATGAAACCCGAATTCACTTATACTATAGGTGAAGTCGGGTTTATATGTATTACCTTAAAATTTGTTGATTCAATTTGTTTAGTTGTGATGTGACGTATAGTTGACATTGATCCATTTCTTTTGCTCTCATACAATTAACATATAATTAAAAAGTTGGTAGCAAATGCGATATTCAGTGTTCTTCTTTCACCTTCCTTTCTAGCCGCAACCCGGGTTTGACAAATAAAGGTAGCAGTAATTCCCCTCAATGGCAGTGTGATATAAGTATTCCTCAATTACGTTTCATTGGCATAACATGAGCAAGTTTTTGAACGTAATTTCTCGTTCTGTGTCTAGCAAATAAAAAAATATATCTGAACTAGGTTTCGAAGCCAGCTAGTAGGGACATGTAGCGGATCAAATTTCTAACCAAGTTCGTCAGTACCTATGTATTTCTGCTTTCGATAGATTTAAACATTTCTTAACATCACATGATAGTTTTGTAGATATTTGAAAGTTTGACGACCGCTCAAATTTATGCAGACACTGTCTTCAACTCTGGAAATGATAACGCCAGTGTTATATTTAAGCAGCATTTTATATGAGTAGCAGTCGGGGCATGCGGATATTAGGCTCCTAGTTTACATATTGTATGGAGTCCTTTCATGTTCATATAATATTCGTATAAGTATTGGTACCTAACTATTTTGATGTAGTCGCGTCTTCATGATCATTTTCGTCAACCAATTTCACGACATCACGGTTCAAATCATCAAGTGTAGATGGCAACTCGGTGTTCTTTGTTTCCTGCAGAGGATAGCAAAGAAGGCAGCCAATAATCGCCAGTGCACTAAATATCATACCAGAATTGAATTCTGACAGAGAATTAATCGGCGGTGCTGCCATCTGTCCAATCCTTGACATCATAGACAAAAAACCTAATGCTGAATTTCTAATAGTAGTCGGGAATAACTCCACACCATACAAAAACACTATTATGAAAGACATAAAAAAAAAACAGTTCCCTATGCACGCGATGAACACTCTCAACCAAACAATGTCATCCGGAATACAAACCACAATCACAGTCAGAACTCCGGACAAAAAGCTAGTGCTCATTAGAAATCTGCGTCTGCTTAATATCTGCAGCAAGAACACTGATGCTATGGTACCAGGTATGATAATAATGCCAGATATTGCAACGTTGAGATGAATGTTCCCATTCATGTGCCCTATGAATTGGGACATGCCGTAATGCCCCATGCCACAGATGAAGTAGATCATAGACATGCAAATAACGTTGATGATAATTTGTTTGTGTGTGAATATACTCCAGAAAGAAATCTTGACGTGCCCTGTAGCCATATGGTTCTTGTGGTAAGTGGATAATTCTTCCACCAAATCACTGAAGTCTTCATTGGAGTTTCTGAAAAGAAAGTACAATGTTTACGTACGCCAAGAAATAAATTAGGGATTTATTAAGCATTGTACAACATGATAATAATAAGAGTTACTAATATTTTGAATCTGCATAACAAATATCTCTGGAGTAATTTACCAATCGGCGGTAAATTTCTCAGCCGCTGCTTGAACCATCCGACAAGACATGAGAGGTTTTATTAAGATGACCCATGAACGGATTATTTTGTTGGTAAGTTTGGACTCAGGAAATCGAAAAATATACTCACGATGGACCAAACTTATTCATTACAGTAGCCGCCTCTTCAAACTTCTCATTATCCATCAGCCATCTAGGCGATTCCATCAGCAACCAACGTATTGCCACACCAATGAACATCGGTACCGACAGAGCTATTTGCAAATCGTCGCAAGACCTTAACCAATACGACCAACCGGCTAAAGAGATATGGCCAATATTAAATGGCACATGATATAGTGCTGATATAATTTCTCTGTATTGTACTCCTGAATATTCTATGATGAGAACGAAGGATGTGACTACAGCGCCTCCACAGCCGATGCCTTCGATGCAACGCATGAACGAGAAAGAAGCCACAGTTGGCATGACAACTACCAGGCAGCCAGCGAAAGCCACCACTAGAGATGCTAATGATAACGAAGATCGACGGCCGAATCTGAAAGAAAAAACATAAACATGTATATAGGTTGTCCCACGCTACGACACAGGAGATAGAAGTGCTTTAGATGCATCGAACAAGCCTAACATGACCTCAAGTGAAACTTGCATGTAATTCGAGATATTGTCGGTTTAAGTGAAAGTCTTTCATTGGATAACTCTCACTTTCAGGTTTTTTTTTAATAACTTCGCTTACATTCGATTACACGAGTGGTATTTTGTTTATGCCTAATGTAACACATAAGAATAGCCTAGCTAATACGCAGCTGCCCTGAAAAAAAACACTAAACACAGAAAGAGAAAATACGCTTAAAACTTGCATATATAATGCCGATTCAGGAATGTACAACACTTCTATCATTATGCTATTAAAGAGAAATTAATTAAGAAATGTTACGTACAATATTTAATATCGTATTTGCTACCATCTCCTTCATTATTTGTACGATGTGAGAGTGCAAAAGACATTAGCAGATCGATTAGTCGGCTTTAACGCTTTCTTATAAGTTCGCCAGTTTTAAAAGTCCAGTGATTCCATTAAGGGTCACAAATGGTCTTGACTGAGACGTCTGTGACTCCATACGGAGTCACATACTTCAGGTAGATTCTATGGAGGTTATTTTACTGTACGTGTGAGTTACTTTAAATATTTTTACACGGATGTGTGAAGTAGGAATTGTCGCACACATTGGGTAAAAAATCCGTCGTATTTTATTTTCCATTTTTTTTTGTATGAAGTAAAAATTAGAACAGTTTTATCTAGACAGTTTTTATTAAATATGAAATAAATCAATGAAAAATATTGTTACATGGGTGAAAAAAAGCTTTTTCACATTTTGGGCACCAAGTTGTCACTTTTGAAGCCTTTGCCCCCGCAGTTTTTGATGTTTTTCCTTCTGAAATCAGCTTACTGTAACAACCGGAGCAGCGTTTCTTGTAAGACGATCGTCTTTCTGGTTTTTCAAGTTTTTCGAAACTGTGTTTACTTCCTGATGCTTCTGCAGAAATAGAGGGTCTGCTTTCATTTGTAATAGTAAGAATATGTTTTATTATTTGTTCATGTGCAGACAATATAGTCAGCTTTTTTTTACCAGTATTTTTTCGAACTTCGTTTTAAATAATGTAGGAATTTATAACGGCAATCGATATCAAGTCAAGAGTAATTTTTTTGTACCATACCAAGGTTTTTTTGGAAGGGTTATTATAGCTGCTTAACTGGTCTGAAACGTCAATTCATTTTTTACCTTTGTTGTACTCTAATACAATTTCAGGTTTGAGTTGTGGTCTACGCACTCAACTCACTTTCATTTCTTTTCCTTTCAAGGTAGAAAGAAGTAACACATCACGTTTATCATGCCACTTTAGAACAGTGATAATAGTCTTTGCATGGCTGCAATCTCTCTTTTATTCAATTTAGCGGTCACAACTGTTTTCGGCAAGTCGTTCCTTTTTTTATTTACTGTACCAAAAAGATCAGTGCAGCGACTTTTCAAGACTTCAGCTAGTGGAATGCTGGTATAAAAATTATCAGTAATTATCAGTCTACCTTCGTCTAGCAGACTTTCAGCAAGACTTGCAACCATACTTCCTGATATATCCAAATCGTAAACTTTTTGACTTTGACCACAGTATATTTCAAACCCCCACACGAAACCATCTATGGTGCACAATTTATATATTTTTATTCTATATTTGTGGGCTTTTGACGGTATATACTGTGGGAAAAGAAGCCGTCGAAAGTGCACCATTGATTGATCAACGACAATAATTCATCCTGGCGTATAAATTCCTCGACTGTTTCCCAAAATTAGGTCAACAAGTGGCTTTATTTTGTAAAGCCTGTCATTTGCGCTTCTTGGAGCCTCGTTATCAGCAAAATGCCAACACTTTAGTAAAATGGCGAAGCGATTATAAGATAAATTCAAATTCCAAATTACAAATGTCTTTATTACTGTAGATATTTACATATACTTAGCGATCGTCATTTTTTGCCACTTCTCTACATTGGACCACTGTGGGAGAAGAAGGGCGTAGAAACTCCCACAGATTAATTTTTAGATCTCTTTTTAAAAATTGCTTAAATGCTTAACAAATACAAACTATAATATTTAGTCATTATCATAGTGAATAAGCAGGAATAAATAATTACAAAATTATTGACAGCAAGGTCTGTATTGAGCCAGATTAACCCCATACAGACCCATCATTTAAGTAATCTTGAACATTATAATATCCCTTTTTCGACAAAGTCGCTTTAACATGGATTTTAAATTGCTCAAATGGCAATTTCTAGATCTCCAGAGGTATCTTGTTGTAGTAGAGAATGCATTGACCCTTGAAAGAATTGCACGTTATGTAGGAGTGGGTGAAAATACAGCTGATCTTTTTTCCAATAGCATTCCAGTGTTGGTAATTTGACAAGCCCGGTAAATAACAGCATGCCTATAAATTTTAGCATTTCATCTTCTGTGACGTCTGACCACCTCTTTATGCCACTGAACTCTAGTGGAGCTGTCTCTTTTAGACGCCTTGCATAAATATTTGTCTGTTCCACCATCAGTTTTAACACTTTATCATCGACAATTTGGCGGAAAATCGAAAATATGCTCGTGCTGTCATCAAAGTGAATCAGTTGACGAGGGAGAATATCCCAACCAGTAAATTGTTCTCCGGGCAGGTCGTTCACCTGCATGGACCATCCTGATTCCGCTCGAAGATCACTTGAAGCTGACATATTATCATGGCTAAATAAAATAGCCTGGTTTCCTGTACCTTGATCATCTTCTTCTTGCATGAAGTCTGTGATGTCATCGACTGATTCATAAAGAATTTGTGCAGGAGATTCTTTATCAAACACTATGTCTTCTTCATCCTCGGCATTCATTATCTTATTGTCGCTGTTCTCCAACACTTGCAGAATATCTACGTCACGGAGACTTCTTTCCATGATTGCACAAATTGCGAGATTTTCTCGGACAAACACTTTAGAACACACTCAATTTAGAAAGATCAACAAACAAGTGATAAAAAAACGTGAGGGTTTATGAAATAAACTTTGCAACCAAAGAATTTTAGATCCATACGTCCATGACTCCGCATGGATACACATATTTTTATATTGATAAGTCCATGACTTCAAACTGAGTCACACGCGATTTTCCTGGAAAACCTATGACCTTTCCATTTGTAACAGCATATTCGGAAACGTACATATATTTTTATTTATTTATTTTATTTATTTATTATAAACCAAAATATAATACAATTTCATTTGAAAGATCCACAAAAACCACGTAGGTTTGTGCGTGGTTCCGTGTTACGCAGAAATAATTACAAGTACGTATTTACACTATTAGATTAGATTACAAAGTATCTAGCAAGTTGGTAATATTACATACAAGAAAATTAGGTTAAGGATGGAAAGGGAGAAATATTTCTTGAGTTTCCATTTTATGTTATTGTGATTTATTGAATGTTTGAGATCTGTGGGTAAGCTGTTTATTAGTCTCGGAATCAAATAGACAGTCGTCCGCTTGCCGTAATAGTTGTTAGCGCGGGTAGTGGTGAGATTGCCTTGAGCTTTGCGACGTGTGCCTTCGGGGTGATCTATTGTGTGTTGTATGGTGTTGTTAAAGAATTCCTCTTTCAGTAAGTTAAACTTAACTTTGGTGTGAATAGGAAGTGTGCCACTATAAGTAAACAAGTTTGGCTCATTAGTTTCACAGTATGCGCATTTTATATTATATGGAACAATCAATTTAAGTAATATATATATATATATATATATATATATATATATATATATATATATATATATATATATATATATATATATATACTTATTTTGTAATGACAATAATTGATCGAGGTAAGTTCGTCCGTAGCTAGATAAACCATACGATACTATGGAGTCAATTAAGGCATTATACAGCATGAATCGTATCTTAAAAGGTATTCTATTTCTATACCCGCTGTATATGAGGTCTCCAGCTGAACTTTGCATCGATGACAAGACCTAGGTAAGTGTGCTTGTCAACGAAATCGATGGAAGGGCATCGGCAAGATTTTCTGTCATTTGGACTGTGCATACAATCATGCGTATGCGTAATGAGATCAGCTGGCCGCTTACTCTTCAGATATGGTGATTTAATGTGCATAAGCTTGGTTTTCTGTGCATTTAAAACCAAACCTACGTCGTGACACCACCTACACAAGTTGTCAAAGTCAAACTGGAGGCTCTCAAGTGCAGTGTCTACGTCACTGCTGGCAATGATCAGACATGTGTCGTCCGCAAATTGATAGGGAGTGCTGAAGGTGAGTACATTCACCATATCATTGACGTAGGTTATAAAATGAAGGGGTCCTAATACTGATCCCTGGGCTGTGCCATTAGATACGAAGTTGTTTTTACTAAGGCTTTCCCCGATTGTAGCGCAAAAGTGACGGTTTCTGATGTAGTCGGCACACCAGGCTTGTAGTGGGCCTCTGATGCCACAGTTACCTAGTTTATTTGTGAGCAGATTATGGTCTAGGGTATCAAATGATCGGGAAAAATCAATAAAAAGTGCAAGGACAAGTTTCTTATCATTAAGTGTATAGGTTATAAAGGTGGTCACTCTCTGCAGCTAAAGGAAACACCATGTATAATCTATTGAACTTTAATATTACTTAGATGCGAACTAGTTTACAAGTGCGACTCTAACACACGACTGGCTTGTCATTACCAAAAACGTTTACTCGACATAAATGTACCTGTGGTAGTGTGTCGTATACACATACAGACATCCCCTTCCTCTTAAAAAAAAACTAAATTTTTAAGTAAATATTGCAATCACACAATGTCTTAACAACTAGGACAAATACCTTTGCAACGCTAAACTCTCGATACCAAAGTCCATGCTGATTTGGCGGAACGTGATACTCTATTCTATAAATAACCGAAGCTATGCACATCAATTTTGCTGGATTTTAAGTTTAAGTTAAGTCCGACAACTATGTAGAAATATTACCTACTATCGAAATGAATGATTACAGCATGGCGTATTTTTATTTTGGCTGGTAAGTAAATTATTTAGGTACACATTTCAAGTTACATTTTGGGTAATTTCAGACTCAATACTAAGTAAATACATTGCACTGGGTTAAGGGTACATAGATACACTGTACTAACTCTTTCCACGTTTACAAAAATCGCTTGTTCACTCACAATAATGCACTTGTTCACTTACACCTCTTACATATGATTAATATGCTGCTGTGGGGCCGCGTTGGTTGCGGCACCCACAGTCACCTTTGCCAACTCGATTTCTTTTCTAAACATATTCTGCGTACGTTTTACATGACGTTGATACAGGTAGTATAGGACTCCTATCGGCAATCCAATTACAAGCACGTATGCAATAGTTTTCAATGTTGCTGCTTTTACCAGAGTAAATTTACTGTTTATTGCGTCGTTTGCGCCTGTCTGCGCTATTACGACTTCTTCATTCTTACTGTACGTCTTTCCCATTTTACCGAAGATGGCAATCTTGATTCGCTCTAAGCACGAATACGTAAAGTATGTATGTTAGCGGACTGCTGTCTAATTTTTTAATGATTTAATAACGTTTTACAAGTGCTGCGTGAATAATTAGTGCCATCAGCATTACTCGAAACTAGGGCGAACTTATTGCTACACAATACAATCTATGTTTGATACCTTCTTTTAGGTAACTTAAATTAAGTAACTACCAACAGTCTTCTTATAATTACATGTGCAGAAATAGTTCCATTGACCACTTTCCACTACTTAGCTATGTAAACTTATCACTATGGCAGATATGGCTGTGCTAACATACGGTAATCTAAGAGCATAAATTTAACAATAACAAAGCTCGTATTACATAAATCTAACTGGCTGTTTAATTGGTCTACCGGACCTGGAAAACTTGAGAGGGACATATGGTTGTATTGGTAACTTATCTGGTAAACTGGTATCCGAATTTCCAGAAGTATACTTACGGTATTGTGTCCTTGCCTTATCCTGTTTCTCGTGGCTGCTGTTGGTGCTGCTTTCTGCTGCTGCTGTTTCTTCTTCCTTAAACAGATACGCCGGCTTCAGTCTATCGATTGTAATATTTACTGTTCTATTTGGTAATTGTATTTCTAAATACTTTTGTGACATACATATAACCATGAAAGGACCGTCATACGGAGCTTGTAAGGCGGGCCGTACACTATCATTTCTAACAAATACATGAGTGCAGGGTTTGCAGGTCTGGGTGTACGAAAAAAACTTTTGAATTGGCATGTGAATCTAATTTTGGTTCCAAAGACTTAATAATCTGGCGTACTTGTTTCACATACTCACTAATATCTTGCAAATTCCTATCTTCCAGACTATAAAAATCGCCTGGCAATCTTAGAGTTGTTCCGTACATTATCTCTGCTGGGCTTATCCCTGAGTCACTGCGTATGGCCGCCCTTAAACCCAGCATGATGGTGCTGAGCTCCTCAACCCACGATGTTGTGTTCGATAATTTTGCCATGAGCGCCCCCTTAAGTGTCCTGTGCCATCTTTCTATTAATCCATTACACTGCGGGTGGTAGCTCGTGGTACGAAGTTTTTTGACACCTAAAATTTTCATTAAACTAAGGAATATTTCGCTCTAAAATTGACGGCCTTTATCACTGAGAAGCTTCCCTGGACACCCATACCTGCAAATCCACCCTTCATACAGTACCTTAGCTATTGCCTCCGCTGTTATCTGCTGCAGCGGAAAAGCTTCTGTCCAACGACTAAATCTGTCTATCATTGTCACACAATATCGGAACCCTTCCCTGGATGTCGGTAGAGGCCCTATTATATCGATATGTAGGTATTCGAATTTAGCACTTTCGCCGAATTCACCTAATTCTGAAGTTGTGTGTCTAGACACCTTTGACTTTTGACAGCTGATGCAAGCTTTAGCCCATCGGTATACATCTTTGTTCATGCCGGGCAAAAAATACCTTTTAGTTACTATAGATCTAGGTACTCTAATTCCCGGATGGCTGTTGTTGTGCACTATGTCATAAACTTCCCTTCTTAATTTTTCCGGTATGTACGGTCTAACACTACTCGTTGAAATTTCGCAATATAATTTCCTATTTGTGTTGGGTACATTATACTGCTTTAACTTGCAACTGTTATAGTTACTTGTGTCATTTAAAAATAATGACAATTGGGCGTCCGTTTCTTGAGCTAAAGCTATTTCATCATAATCTAAAGTCGTCGGTTAATGATTGCTATCAACACGTGACAACGCGTCAGCAACAACGTTCTGTGCCCCGTCAATGTGAAGTATGTCGCTAGTGTATTCGCTGATGTACGCTAGTTGCCGTGCTCTTCTGGGTAGCTTCTTCTCGCTCTTTTGTTTTCTGAACACAAAGGTTAATGGCTTTTGGTCTTTATAAACAACTACATCGCGGCCTTCAATCATTTCTTTGAAATACTGTATGGATAGGTAAATTTCTAGCAATTCTCTGTCGTAGGTACTGTATTTGCACTGGTCGTCATTTAATTTTTTTGAACAAAAGCCTAAAGGAGTCCATGCATCATTACTACACTGTTGTAATACAGCCCCAACATATGTATTTGACGCATTGGACATAAGTGCTATTTTGGCGTCCTGTACAGGGTGTGATAAAATAGCGGCGTCATTTAAACTACTTTGACATTTTTCGAATGCCTTTGATGTTTGTTCGTCCCATGGAATTTTACTCTTATCATTTTTCTTGGTGTTGTGTAAAAATTGGTTTAGTTGCATTTGATATTTGATAACATGGGGTATGTGGGACCTGTAAAAGTTTATCAAGCCTAGAAAACGTCGTAATTGTTCGACCGTTTCCAGCTTCGGATAATGTTGTATCGCCTCTACCTTGGAACCTATAGGTTTAATATCTAACGTGCTGACTTCAAACCCTAAATATTCCAATTTATTTTGTCCAAATACGCTTTTTGATGTGTTTAGTGTGAGACTGAAGTCGTCCAATCTTTCGAATACTAACTCTAAATGTTCTCTATGTAATTCTGGAGTGTTGCTTGCAATCAAGATATCGTCTATGTAACAGAATAAATAGGACATTTTATCCTGGTTATATTTTGTGGTATTTTCCACCGACTGAATATCTTTAAGTACGTCATGATCCATATACCGCTGATAGGTCTGTGCGGCATTACGCAACCCAAAAGTCATCCTAGGAAATTCAAACAAGCCGAACGGGGTTATAATTGCCGTTTTGTCAATATCTAGCTTGCGTACGCATACGTTTTGGTAGGACCTGTTAATGTCTAATTTTGAAAATATAACCTGCTAAGCCATAAGTGAAATCGTGTAATCGTGGGACTGGGTAACGATCCGGCACCGTTATGGCGTTGAGACGCCTGTAGTCGCCGCAAGGTCGCAAACCGCCATCCTTTTTGGGCACCACGTGCAGGGGGCTGGCCCAAGCGCTCTTCGATGGCCTACAAATTCCTTTCTCCTGCATGATTTTAAATTCCTGTTTAACTTTAAGATACTAATCAGGGTGTAAAGGCCTTGCTTTTGCAAACACTGGGGGTCCTGTAGTCTCGATTTGGTGTTCTATGTCATGTTTGGGGGGTTCTGTGAAATCTACAGGCTTGGTTATCCCCGGATATCGTGATAGAATGTCAATGAAAGGGTTGTTCCCGTCTAACGAGCTAATAGAACCTATTACACTAATTACCGGCCCTGGCACTGCCAAAGTAGTTATCTTATCGACTAATTTCTTAGATGCTAAATCTACCATTCTGTAAAAAGTCTGCGCCAATAATAGGTTGATTCACATTTGCTTTAATGAACCTCCATCAAAATGCGCGTCTCAACTTGAGATTTAATTCCAGGACTACTGTACTGTAAGTTTTAATCTCTGTATTATTGGCCGCAAATAATTTGTAGTCTGAATTATTATCTATGCATCCCTTACCTTTTTTATTTACCGGTATTACAGAAACGTTAGCTCCAGTGTCCACCAAAAATCTACACCCTGTATTGCTATCCGTAACGCAGAGACGGTAGTTAATGGCTCCTGTATCTACAGTCTCCCCGGAGTACGCCGCTACTGGTTTAAAGATTCACTGCCCTTCCCATTGCATGGTTCTTCACAACGCTGTGCTTTGCCCCCGAATTTGTAGTGGTAATGGCACAACCATTCTCTCTTGCGTTCTTGCTGGGTTGCGGTTGGGAGTTCGGCCTCGGTACCGCCACCCACTCGTTGATCTGCCCCGGAATCCTCCTCGTCCTCGGAATGTGGATCTGGCTCTCTCGCGTTCACTTCTCAATTCAGCTACCTCAAGCATTAACTGGTTGACCAATGCAAGTACCTCGTTCATCATGTGTGGCATCGCAGTGGAGCTCATGGCAACTTCTCCGTTTTGATTAACATTGATATTTTCCATTATCTTATTCGCTATTGGTGCAAGATTGTCTAATGCCTGGTCCTGAATCACTACCAGAACCGCTCGTACTGCCGCTGGTAATCGTGATAACCAAAGACTATGCAATGCAACGTCTCGTCCGAGGCCTGGCAGTTGCGAGCCAGATCCCTCATTCTGCGCAGTAGCTGAGACGGGTTTTGTGTCCCCAGGTCCATCAGATTAACTAATTTTTGAAATTGCTTCTCCGCTGATTCTTCGTATAGTTATAGCAGCCTCTCCTTAATGGTTTGTACTTTTCGGTGGCCGGCTGGTTATAAACGAGGTCACTTACTTGCTGTAGCGCATCTCTTCCCAATTTCGCCACGACTAGCTGGAATTTACTTTCGTCACTTTACTTCTGCGGCAGAACAGCAGAAACCAATCAAATTGAGCAAACCATAGTCGCGGTAGCTCTGCCCAAAACTCTGGTAAGCGCGATGTTATAGATATCACCGCCAGTTCGCCCTCGCTCCTTACTGTTGCCGACGTCAATGCCGCTGCTGCTGCAGCCGCGCAATTCGTGTTAGGTATACTTTTTGTCACTTCTAATGTCACTGCACTGATATTCGAGTTCCCATTAATTATTCGAGTCGGGGTCACCACTTATAGGTTATAAAGGTGGTCACTATTTGTAGCTAAAGGAAACACCACGTATTATCTATCGAACTTTAATATTAGTTAGATGCGAACTAGTTTACAAGTGCGACTCTAATACACGATTGGCTTGTCATTACTAAAAACGTTTACTTGACATAAATATACCTGTGGTAGTTTGTCGTATACCCCTACAAGTGAACTGTTTACGTTGTAATGGTACACAAGAGTCAGTTCATTTACTACTTCATTTTGCGTGACAGAGGGCTAGCTCATCGCCGCACGGTACACATTGAATACAAAAGTCGGTTCAGTTAACGCTTGGGTTATCGAGTAGTTCGAAGTAAGTTGACAAGAAAGGGGCCATAGAACGTGGTTGGTTCGGAGAAGAGAGGTCGGGTCAGGTTTTTTTGTCGCATTCCTGCAAAATGTGTAGGGATCAGAGCCGATTTGGCTGCGCGCTGAATAAATTATGAATAACTAAATAATGGAAGGTTTATGGAACTAAACGGAGAAAGCTAATGTGTTGACTGCAAATATACAATTGCGATTGATTATTACGATGTGGTGAGTTTGACATCACGGGTTTGGCTATCACTCCAGTGATCTTTGTCTAAGACGCTACCGGTCGGGCAGGCTTAATTAATCGCAACCGCTTTATATCCAGCGATGGACAAATTTTGTGTATCGGCAATACCAAATGACTTGAGTGATGACCGACGGTTGATCATAGAAACTATGCATACACAAAATTGTAGAACAGCGGTCGTGCATGGCATGGTTGATTGAAATTAGACCCTGTGTAGTTAGAGTTAAGAAGCTAGCGCTTGGGCAGATTGTGTCACGCAAACGACGCCATTTTTTTCAGACATTTGGGGCCTATAAATACGAGCGCGTGGGTGGGGAAGTCATTCAGTCCCCACGTCAAACTACTGTGGTAACCTTGTATTTCGGTAATCTATACAGTTCGGTCTGCCATTTTACGCGTCTGGAACTGGAAGATTTGTGATTGCGTGCTACAGTGGATTTTCGTGTGTGCCTGAAGCGCCGAGATATACCTCGGTTCCTATCCTTTAAATCAACCTACCCCAAATTCCAAAACTATCCTTGGGCCGTTAGATAAGAACTTGTAGGTAATTTGATCTGAGTCTGAGTCTGAGCTTGGAGCGGCCCTAATTTCCTTTTCCTTCACCATAGGATTCCTGGATTAGCTCTTAGGATATTCGCGAGTTAATCCTTTCCTCATTTCCTTCGTGTAGCGAGTTTTGAAATTCCCACCCACACAGTCGTTAACCAGACAAACACATTCAAATCACACTCAACCATTTTCGAGTGGTGTCGATGATGGACGTGGTATAACACTAGGATTTTAGACTAGGCTAGACAGGAGTTTAGTTGCGGCTAAACCTAGGTTGTCAAGGCATAGGGAGACTGTTTGATAGATGGGGTTCCGCGGATGAAAATAACAAATTCAGAACAAAGTATAAACGTTGTCCACTCAGATAACCTATCCCGTTGATATCTTTGACATTTGAGTGTTGTCGGGGACGCGCGAAGAGATCAAATTACAGTCTAAAATTCATTGTTTAGGGACGGGTAGATTGTTTTACTTTGCCTTGGATCGGTTTGATTCAAGTTGCATCTTTAAATTAAATGTAAATTTCGCTGGAGATCTAACTTGTAGATTGTGTCACGCTTTTATTTTGCTGGGCTCAGTCGAGGCGAGTTGAGGTTAACTAGATACCTAGTTCAGTATTTTCCAAAGTACGTAACTCGTTGTGGAGAGGGTTAGATCTCTAAAAGCGCTAAAGAAAACGTTTCGATAACATCCAGCTCAAATTGCGCAGAGTTGAAGGTTTCAAAACGTTACGGACCTTTTGAGGAAACCGCTATTACAGACCCATTTCGGAAAATCAAATCGCAATTGTGTAAACCCGGTGTATTTGGATTGTTATTGCCGTGAACTAATTATATAATTGGAGCCACTAAAGCCGCTACTAGCGAGCACATGAAATATCATTGAGTACTCACGTCGTAAAACTACGACGGATATCCCAAACAAATATTATAAATTGTGGTCGACCACTTAAAAAGAAGCTCCATGCGCCCATATATACAAAAAAAAATGGTACTATTACACAAAATATAACAAAGATCGATCTGGCGCAATACACCGCTAACTGATGCGAAATACCGGCTTGCGGGCGTACATGCTTTCTCTGTTTAACTTGAAACTCTAACTTCCTGAACCAATCTTCCGTTCGACTATTGTACGCCTACTGAACTTCTCAACAAACGAGAAATTCAGACTTATCATTCTTAACTTGCAATTTTCACAGCTGAATCGGGACATCTCTTTAGGGGTAGATAGAATAGACGATCAAAGCTTCTGACAACAGTAGCTTGACCTTAGCTTTTGTGCCGTTACAACGTGATCTGTAAATTTAGATAGCAGAGATGTTGTGCTTTTCTTAGGCTGAAAGTCAAATTGGTTGTGGTTTATAAACTCTTCTTTTTGATAAAAGTTATTGAGATGGACGAGACGATCACGCTATTGTTTTTGTTTATAACCAAAGTTCCATTTTGAGAGACACTCCGACATCTGCCAATATTAAGCGTGGGACAGGAAACATTATAATTTAAAGAACAGCATTCTTTCTTGGTAAAGACTATTATTCAATCTCTGTCCAGACGATACTTTGGCAACCATAAAATTTCTCTTTAAAGCAACATAAATTGCGTTGTAAAACGATATCCTTGACGTAAAGTCCTGCTGCCATGAACTTGAGAAATTAGACTTCCTGTATGAAATTGTACTGGCATTGGACAAACATTTTTTGTTTTGTTGTTTTAGGGCTGAACTATCGCTTGTATAGAGATAGTTGAGATGACATACGCAACGGGTGGTTTGACAAGGAAATATCGCATGCACTTCTCGAAGTTTCGGTGTAAAACCATGCAGGGTTGTCATTTATGCTATGCGCAAATTTAACATGTTCACTTATGGGGTGAATGGAGTCCGAATTGGTTGGTTGGCAATATTATTCCGTAGAAAGTAAAATTCGTTACGTACGACAATCTAGTAAATATTTAATCTGACATTGCTGTACTTTAATAATCAGCTGAGAGAACACACTCTATAAAGAACCAATGGGAATGTCTCTGGTTAGTAAAGGGTAAATAATTATGAAACACAATAATCGTACTTGCGTACGGTATATACACTTAACCATTTCACTGGCATATTTTTATTAATGCATCGCGATTTTGAATCTTAAAATGAAGTGTAATTTTCCAAATAGTCTACCATCCGACAACCAACCAATTTATCGATCCCTTTTAGACATAGGCCTAATCAGTGACAGCCCTGGAACATACGATGACGGGGTTGAAGTCATAAATTAAGCAATGTACTGGCCGCTTTCTTTTTTATCTGTTGAAGGAGCGAGGACCAACGAGGAGAGAGGAGGGTTGCTGGCTGTGCGGGGAAGTAACCCTGGACTTGTGGAAGAGCATTCGAGATCTAGCAGCCGATCGATCACGTACCTAGATTATCGTTAGAGTTAAAGTATAATAACCCATTTTCATATTTTTGAGATAATATTGTGAAATTATCCATACCTCTCAACTAGAAATATGTGTAAAAGTATAGTGCAATAATAGTGATAAGTTCCTGAACTCAGCTACATTCGGTAATGTACCTTTATTGATTTTATTGATTTATAAATTATTTTCACTACTTAGCGGTGAGCTAAGCTACTATTGTACAAGAAGGTGACGTGTGAAGTTACCTGAACCATAGAACATTTCGATGTGGCCTAGCCCTCATGAAATAGCCAAAACTAATTAACTAATGTTTAATGCACTGATGTATGTAATAAATATTATGTAAGATGGTCTTCCCTTTGTAAGCCAAACAAGGCTTGAGTTATGTGTACTAGACGACGACATATTAATAGAGATAAATACTAATATAATATATCCAAGGCTAAGAAACAAATATTCATCTTCATTTACAAATGTTTGGTCTTACCGAGATTCGAACCCGGGACTATTAGTTTTGTAGAGAGGGTCACTACCCGTTAGGCTAACCGGTCGTCAATTGTGTTTAATTGTAAATGTTGAATGGGGTGTTTGTAGCAGCCCATTGATGTCCTCACCGAGGGGTACAGGCCTTTACCCGGATAAGAGTAAGATTAAGCCACACTCTACCACGCTGGCTCAGTGCGGGTTAGTGGAGGGGTTTTACGAACACTACAACATATAGTTTAACGTGTCATCTGAAACTATGTACGTCCGATAATGTTCTTAACATAAATTAATTATCTCATTGTTACATGGTCAGGATTCGAACATGCATCTCCTATGTGAGAAACAAGCGTGAAACCCATTATAACATGAAGCTCAATGGGGTAGTTCACTGTAATAATGAATATCCAGTGGCGATGATAATACCTTGTCGCATTACCTGGTAACGTTATAACTTGTACCAATCGTAAATTCAGGCAGAGTTAGCCTCATGTCAGTAGTGTTGAGTATCATAACTAAACAAAGCCATTGAGTAATTTAAAGTGTAATATAGTGAGTGCTATCAATAGTAATCACATCAGGTTAAAAGTTGAGGAATAAACTCATTTTTACGTAAGGTGGGCATGCAAAATGGAGTATTGAATAACTGGCTCAAAGTGGACACCATGGGGCCTCTGCCGCCTAGTATGGGGAAAGACGTGACGCTATGTATGTATGTATGTAAGGACGCAAATTATAGCTAAATTATTTACGTGAATTCGTTATGAACAGAGATAGAAATTGTCATAATTAAGTTGTAATTGTAGCAAGAGAGGAGAATCTCATTTCATTATAATGTTAGAGCAAGTTTATATAAATGAATCAAAATGCTGTACATAAGGCTCTACTATATACAGTAGACAATGGTCTAAGTGGGTTTTTTGTTTGGACATTAAAGTTTTCCCCTTAGAAATGCCTAGGAACTAAATGTCCGGTCGCTTTTGGCAAAGATTCGTCAAAGGCAATCTAAATAATAAACCAGTTTCTCTAATCATTTTAAATTGAAGTAGATCTTAAACTCTTAAATAAACGAAGCGATCTACTATGTCTCTGGTTTTATTATGTCTAATATATTTATAAGGTCCATTGTTAAAGTTTTAGGACAGTGGGGATAGTATTGTCATTCTCAGTATTTCGCATTTCACACTGGTATCACAGAAATAAATAATTAACGGGTTTTACTACATAAATGCAATCACCACTGTTCCTAACTACGTTCCACTCGATACACGAAGCTCCCAGTTTACACTTGATAGAATTTTCACGAAGGTCAACTTCAAGTCTAGGCCAGCATCAGCATATTAGAAGAGGTGAGCAGAGCTTTACCGCATCTAAAAACAAGCATAAGTGACGTAGTCACAATACCTTCTTGCTGAGCTAAGGGATTACGGTAAACTATGAAGTAGGCTAATTCTACATCTCCGAGTTACGTGGATTCGCCGTGCCGGTGTGACAGCAGTGAAAGTACAAAAGGGAAAGTATCGTAGAAGTATTCATTTGATAGGTATAATTAGGCACTACCTAGGCCTCATTGGACAGATCCTTGCAGTGTTGATGAGATTGAGTGCTTGTTCTTACTACATAATTGGATAAAGATTAGATGATTAGAGTGCCAAGTACACTCATTGTTGTTATTTTGTATCGATGGTAGAAGTGAACTGAGAAGGAGGACTGTTCACGAGACCCTAGAGGTCAATCCAGTGTATCTCCGTGGCGGGGCGGTAGCGTCTCTGGGCACACATATATCACGTCCTGTCTTTTGCGATGGACCATCGACCTTAGTTTGGCCAAACTAAATACTTGAACTTTGCAATATAAATAAATCCATGGTACTATGGGGGAAAGTAGCCTAGAGCACCTTGTAATTATCCACGTCTCTGGACGTGTCGATGTAAACGCTTCGCAGCGAAGGTGGTCCATCGCCCCCCTATAATCTGAATTCAGAGCCTGAAGTCGGGCGTAGGGTTCCCCCGTGTCAGAGTGAGGCGGTCGCTGACTGGTGAGATATACTCACACGAGTTCCATACACTTTTCCACGCGAACCGATCACTTACTAAGGCTACCTGAAGTAAATCAAATAGGGTGTTTATTACACTATTTCAGTCACCAACGCTTCTTGGACTTTCAGGAAGGCGTACAGGATGCCATGATTAGTAAGCTCGGGGGAATGGCTTTGTGTTAGTTCTTGATCCATTCGGCCAATATACTGGTAGCAAATACGCGGATTTAAATACTAGAGTCATATATCTCGCACATTCAATGTTTTTCGACACTGCAGGGTTCTGAAGTAATCAAACACATTCGATACACTCCATAATTTAATAACTAGACGATCTTAGGACGGTGTACCATCACATACATACATATGTATCTGCTCACAAACAAACCTCTCAACTATTTTGTCGACTGATGACAATAAAGTGATAGGTCGGTAATCGGCAACATTGCCACGATTACCTTTTATAAATAGTGGTCTAACGCAACCCAGTTTTAGATCATCGGGATATTTACCGGTTTCTATGCTAGTATTAATGAGATCCGCTATTGTACCAGAGATTTTGTCACTAATTTGTTTTATGTCCAGTTCCATAACTATCTCTGATTTTATTTTGGTTATATTTATTTCTATAGTATTCAATTATTTTATTAGTTTTATTCCGTGTTTTATTATACTGTAGTCTAAGTTCGTGGTTAGTTGTATTTTTCCTCCAGAGCCCAAAAAGAGTAACCCTTTTTTCACTAAGTTGTAGAACAGTTTTGTTTATCCAGGGTTCACGATTTCTACTAAACGTGAGTTTAGTAGATGCAGTTTTGTGGATGCATCTAAGGCTTCTTGGATCGTTTTTTTTTATAAATTGAAGGATTTCATCAGCTGTGTTCATGTCGTATGTTTGGTTCCAGTTAGTATCATTTAATTTAGTGAGTAAATCGATACGGTTTACCGATTGCATATATTGCGATTTTGGAGCAGCCTGTATATCGGTCTTGCCGGGCGGCGGCAAACCAACGAGGCTGGTAATTGTGACGCGATAATCGGCCAGCACAGTATCGACTGCCGCGGTGTAAGGTTTTAACGTGTGGCATCGAATAAAAATATGATCTATGAAGGATTTTGTCACCTATTGCGATTCTCGATTCGGGTGTAATCAGTGATTCCACACGTTAGTCCGTACACAGAAAGCACGTCAACATACGAGTTCCTATGTGGATTGTGTAACTTAAGATCGATGTTGATATCACCCAGTAAAATCATTATGTTAGAACCTGAACTGTTGTGGGAAATCAGCCGGTTGAGTTCACTGATAAAAATAGTTTTGTTTTTGGAGGGAGGTCTATAAATTGCACACACATAAATTACATCATTTGTGGGAGTTTTAGCTATGCCAGTCAGGTTTTCGAAGGTGTATGTGATGTTAGATTTTGGTGTAAATTTAAGGTTATTGCGAACATACATTATTATTCCACCGCCTTTTTGATTATTACTTAACCGTGTGTACATTGTGTAGCCTGAGATTTGGAATAAATTTGATATACTGTCAGAAATGCCTGCTTCTGTAACTGTAATTACGTCAATATTATGTGGACATCCATCTATAATTTGGACAAGCTTAATAAAGTTTTTTAACATCGATCTTATGTTTACATGTAGACATGAAATACGAATGTATTTGTGTGGTATGTATTGAAAATAGGTGTTTATGTTGGTGCAATTAGATAGTTCGGTAATGTTAGAGGTACTTGTTAAATTGAATTTAGTAAGGAAGGGACTTAGGATATACGGTGCATAGGTTATTTACAAACATTAATTTAGCAACATATCAATATCACTCTTTGAGAAAATAGGGATGACTTTGGCGTCCTTATCTTTCCTAGCCAGGACTTTTCCCTCTTTACACCACACATATTGGAAGGTAGGGCGCAGGCTTTGACCGACTTGGTATAGTAAGGTCTCGGTGTGATGGGACAGGGCTTCTCTGATGTAAACACGTTCTGCAGATGATCCTGTTGGTGCAGACGAAGCGAGGATGTTCACCACCGTCAGCTTCGCCACACTTCACCCACTGGTCGCGGCTGGCTCTCGAACGTATCTCGACGAGGATGGCTTCAGGTTTCTCCTTGCGGCCAGTAGCACGACGGGCGCACACTACATCATCGGCTTTTACGTCCAGTTTTTCTGCTACCGTCATCATCAGCAGGGAGACATCTTCCTTATCATTCACCTTCGGTATTCACCTGTTGTTGTACATAATCCTGTTGACGCTGCTCCATTGTGCAAATACGTAGCTCAAGATTTTTGTTTTTGTTAATTAGGTCTGTGTTTTTATTCTCGAGTTGTTTTATCTTAGAACTCTGGTTTCTCAGGGTCTCCTTGATTCCAGATACTTGTTCGCTTATAAACTCGAGTGAAGATTGGAACTCTGCTAATTCTTGTTTAATCGTCTTCCTCATTTCAGTTGTAATGTGTTTCTTAACATCGTTAGTAATAGATTTCCTCGTATCATCTGGGTCCACATCTGTCTCAGCTTCTGGTATAAAGAAGGAGGAACGTTTCGACATTCCTACCAGGCACTCCATGAAGCTCCACTCCAGTCCGTTAGTGGCGCGAAGTTTAGCGATCTGCTTGTTGGAGATGTTGGCGCATTCCGCAGTTGCATGCACATACTTCTCACACCTGCTGCACTCTATGCCAGGGGCCTTTTTCGTGATGTTTTTACTACATGTTAAGCACTTTTTAAACACCATGTTATATACCAACTAAATTAAGTGGGTAGTTTAAAGATAACTTGCAAGTTAGTTAGTAACCAATAGCACAAGTGTTCTATTCGACAGCTGGGCGCGTACTCGATAATATAACCTGTGTTTAGATGTATAACAAGAAATAATTTGGACTTACGGGTATGTTCTTACATTTTATATGGGGACAGGGAACGTGAAGTTAGTTCTTTTAAAGCCTTTATAATTACAAAACCTAAAGAAACCCAAACTAAATTACCCCAATCGACCCTAACCTCAACAAACCTCACATAAACGAGCTTCTAAATAAATAGTATATGTAATTCTAAAGGCGTAAATAGGGAAAACCTAGTGAACTACTCTGAAAGCATGAAGTCCGACTTCACTTATAACTACTTCTACCTTAAAACTCGTTGATTCAATTTGTTTAGTTGGGATGTGACATATAGTTAACATTGATATATCCATCTCTTTTACTTTCATACAACTTACGAACATAAAAAAGTCGGTAGCAAATGCGATATTCAGTATTCTTCTTTCACCTTCGTTACAAGGCGCAGCCCCGGTTTGACGAATAAAGGTGGCATTCATTCCCTTCAATCGCAGTTTGATATAAGCATTCCTGAATTGGCATAACATGAGCAAGTTTTCGGACGTATTTTCTCATTATGTGTCCAGTAAATAAAAAAAAAATATCTGAACTAGGTTTCAAAGCTAGCGGTTGGAGTGTAGATAAGGGGGCGCCAAGGAGAAAAAAAAACTAAGATTTTTTTTCCGCCCCCTTATGGACACTCTGACCAAGCTAGGCTGTAGGGACAGGTACTGGATCCATTTTTCTAACCAAGCGCGCCACAAAATCTATTAATACGAGTACATGCCGCGAAATTATTGATTATAGTTGAATGGCGACGATTTTGGAATTCGCAGAGGCAGGGATATTGAAACACGTTTCTTGTTTGGGGACCACCTATAACTAAAAAAATCTCGCGTAATTCGTAAGAGAGTGCCGTTTGGAACCTTTCGGGTATGGAACCCTCATAATGGAAAATGCATTGACAGAGGCCAAAGATATCAAATCTTTTCCAGATAATGATCTATAAACCTGTACAACACTTTATTCTACTAAGTCCTCAATAAAGCTCATATTAAGTATTTTTCTCTCACCTGTCCGACATCAAACCAAACACAAAAGCGCCGAAAACCATACCGAAGTTAAACATGCTTTCAGTAAAGCTAGTCTTCCATGCGTCCTTACATAGTATCCCGAACTTCGTCTGAGTAGTCTCGGTAAAAACCGACTTATCCCACCTCGGGTGATGGCACGGGCAACGGTTCATCAACTCTATTGCTGATGCATTTGAAGAACCATGTTCCTCCTCAGACATATTACAATAAAACACCATCGGTGGCGACAAAAAAATCAAGCTGAGCATATGCCATGCTACAGGAACCTTGACTGTGAACACCAATATATAAACATAATAGTGATAGGGAGATATATGGTTTAAACGTTTCTCGATAGGGTTGCTGAACTTCGGGTGTTTTACTTTTGCCATTTTAGCTGTTATTGCAGAGCAAAATATTGTTATAAAATAGACATAAAATAAATATTACTTTAATCTAGAGGGCTTTGAGATAACTTTTTATAAATTCCTCGAGTTTGCGGAGGTTCAACCTTTCCCGGACTCAGGCTCGCGACACAAAAACCGCCACCGAACACGTCATTTGACATCACGCCCGGCTTGCGGCGCTTGACTGACTTATCACGAGATTCTGTTTGAATGGTAGCACTTAGAACTATAACATTATAATTCTGAGTAGCCAAAGAAGCCCCCTCCTAGTCTTTGTAAATGAAATGTCATTGCAAACGTAGTTTATTTTTGTATCGACGTGAGAGTCTGCCCGTTTTCACCAACCATATCCTAACGACCACCTAACTAGGGAAGCTTAGTAAGAAGAGCTTAAGTCGTTGCCTAATCCGTCCCGTCCAAAGAAACACATAACAAGGAGCTAATTACATAAGTGACGGTTTGTCTATGGTGTAAATATTGTGATTCGAGGACATTAACCGGTAAACACATTTATCTACACACGTATAATAAACCCTCTTTACAGCGTACAAAAACCGCACGTTACGATCAGCATAATGTTAAACTATTTGGTTAAAACTCATTTTTTATCTGATAAATTACACATGATGACCATAATGTGTAATTTTCCTACATATTATGACATTCAAATTTCGAACGCCGCCGCCCGCCTGCGTGCCGCCCCTAGTTTGTCTGTGAAGATGGTACTACAGAACAAGCTAAACAACTGCAGAGCCACAATGCCGGTCAAACATGCGGTTCAAAGAGAGCTTATGATATGTGTGTAGATAAACTAGTGTATGTAACCGTACACAATTAGGCATTAAAACTCTCGAGTGATATTATTATGAAAGTATTAATGCCCTCCATTATGTAGCAGTCACATAAACTACTATTTTCTGGGTTTTTCGAAATTTTAATGGAAAATTTTGCTATATCTCATGCACATTACACTTTATATATTGATTCAGCAAGCAATATGTAGTTTTTTTTACATAATTTCTACATATTGCTTGCTGAATACATGGAAACAAATCGCTGTATGGTGATTATCCATTGCTATTACAGTAAAAAAATAAACTGTCAAACAAACTATCCAGTGTTTTTCTTTTTCCCGCGAATGTTTGTTGTTTTCTGAACGTCTTAAGTCTGCTGCTGTTCTGTTCGGTGTTATATTTTCTTGTGGGCGAAAACTAAACAATAATGGCAGAAAAGACGAAAACTGGGAAAAATATTGCGCAAAAATGTGGCTTCTCTCGAAAAGTTTAAGACCGCCTAGTAAGTTTGGATTATTTTTTTTGAAAATTGATATCTAAAAGAGCTTCAAAGTCATCAATCAATCCATTTTTAGGGTTCCGTACCCGAAGGGTTCCAAACGGGACCCTATTACTAAGACTTCGCTGTCCGTCCGTCCGTCCGTCCGTCCGTCCGTCCGTCTGTCACCAGGCTGTATCTCAAGAACCTAGCTAGCTAGAGAGTTGAAATTTTCACAGATTATGTATTTCTGTTGCCGCTATAACAACAAATACTAAAAAACAGGATAAAATAAATATTTAAGGGGGCTCCCATACAACAATTCTTTCAATACCACATACAAACTTATGGATGCACCTGGTTACGTACATGGAGTGTGAAAGTAACCGCACCAATAACTTTGTAAACAATATTTTGCTGTGTAAAATCCAAACTATTCACTCCACACCATCGCTTCCATTGAACGGTGGTACGGAACCCTTCGTGCGAGATTTAGACTCGCACTTGACCGGTTTTTGTTTTTTTCATTTTTTTAAATAATTCGGAAAAGTAAGTTTTGCTCCTTGAGATGGAGCAAAATGCTACTTTTCTGTTTGAGCCACTTTTTTATTTATTAATTGGCATGTAGCATTTACGCAATGTGTAATTGAACACAAATCTTAATAAAATAATCGATTGTAATTTCATCGTAGTCGATTAAAAACGATCATGTTTCAACTTTTAACTTTAACAACGTAATATGAAAATTTATGAATTTTTCGTAATATTTAATAAAAATATCACAATAAATTATATGTTTTACAGAAATCAAAACTATCGATGACTTTTATTGTGATATAATGAATATTGATATCCGATACCATTGTAGTATTCGATTCGAATATTTTTACACATTGGTAAAAGTAGCACAGGAATATTAAATCTTTCCCTAATCCTTCACAATCCGCCATTATAAAAAAAAAAGTTTTCGTTGTTCGATTACTATATAAGTGGTGAAAGTTTAATTCAAAGTATAGTTATTTAATTATTTAATAGCATTTTATTTCAATTTTTCTCATAGTCGGTGTAAAAAGTTGTATGTGTTAATCAGGAGCAAAATTATTTTCGTCATGGGCGTTAACGCTTGAATCTTTCGTTACGCTCAGGATTCTAACTTAGAATCCCTCTCTACGCTTAGGATTATATTGTAGAATCTTCGCTTCACTCTGGATTCAATGTACCGCCCTCGCCATAAATACATCATTTTGCTCCCTTCTGACACATATAACTAATTCCATTATACGAGGAAATAAACAAGTTGCAAACTTTTTGTCTGTTAAGAAAACGTCAATTAGCGCTAGGTGCTAGACATTTGGCCTCCTAAATTTAGGACGACCCCTAGCAGCGTGGGTGACACTTAAAAATTGGTGAAAGCGAAAACAACCACAAGGTAGCCCTTAAAAAGAGATAAGTGTCCCCTAAAATATAGGGAATGTTAGTGAAAACGGGCATCAGAGTACTAGAAAAAGTTCCTTCTCAACACAAAAATTGTTGATTTGCCAATTTTCTGGATGAAATTCAATATGATTTGTATATTTTCTAACACAGAAATAATTAGTACTAGGTAAGGTGATAAGGTAGTTACTACCTTTCAGATTTTACAAACGACAGGTAGCTTTGTTTTATTTCTATTAACAATTATTTCTAACACAGATATAATTGTTAGTAGGAATAAAAGAAAGATTTACCTCAAATTCAAGCAAAAAACCTCATTTTTAGGGTTTTTTTATCGGCCGGCAGGTCGCTTCGCGTACGCAGTTGTTTTTTATGATTTTTCATGGATTTTAATTGCATAAAAGTTGTACGGACTGTAATTTCACGACCTAATTTGTTAGTCACTTGGCGCTCACATACGTACTAATCATGGATGGAATTAACCGCCACACACAGTGTTTTTTAAGTATCAATAAAATTATGTCTGCCTGGAAAAACATGGGTAACGGTAACGGAGTTTTTTGATATCTTTCCGACAAGTCATGAAGAAATATCCTCAAATAAAAAAAAATGAGACGTACAAGCGGGGTAGTTATCATCAAAGTAGATAAATAAAACATCTAACAAAGTAAATGTTGATCCATTCAGTTTTTTATATATTACATAAGTGCAAAGAAGTTAGTCATATTATCGAATAAATTGGGACACTCAATCATAAATAATTGCCCGAATTAAAAAAGTCAAAAAAGTGTAATAATATCCCAATATTAAGTAATATTCAGACAAAGGGTAAGCCCCACTTAAATATTACCCATCAAAACATGCAGGGGCTACCTGGCAAAGAACTTGTATAGAATTATTTCTTAATAATTCTCAAAGCTATTTAAATTGGAATGAATCCTCAATTATATTGTACAAATCTAAACGTATTTGGGTGCCGTACCTAAAAAAATATATTTGATATCATTGCATTGTCTGTCAAGACTCTTTTTCGTGTGAATATATAAAGTTGAAAGGAATAAAAATTACAAAGGCTTGTGGTCCCTTAGCCTTAGTGCTGATAATCTATCAATGGTATCGTACGAAGTAAGGTCTTGAGGCATTAAAAAGTAACGAAAATTTGCTGTCCAAATAGTTCATTTGTAGATAGATCTTGTAAATATAATTAGTCGTGGTATCTATGATGAGTACAGTACTATTTTAATTTTGGTGGAATATCATTCAAACATCATTTGGAACGATTTGAATAAAAGTGTTGTAACACTTCTGGACAACATAGTAGGATGAAATGAAAATTTATACTATGCAATTTCCGCAAATACGCTTGTAATTTGACAGAACAACAGAACAAATCTGTGCATAGAATGAATATTTACTTATTTAATTTAACGTGTCATCACAGATATGCTATTTCACAATTGAAATAGCATCGATTCAGGGTATGATATACCTGTGTAGCTATATTGTTAGCTTATAATAAATGCGACGCATCTATAGTTGGTTTAACCAAATACAACTTAATTTAAATTTGTTCATATGACAATAGAGGAAATCTCTAGCATACAAGAGCAACTAAATATGTGAAAGGGCAAGAGCAACTAAATATGTACTTAAATATTATCCATCAAAACATCCAGGGGCTACCTGGCAAAGAACTTGTATTAGAATTATTTCTAAAAAATTCTGACATCGATGTTATTTGTGTAACAGAACACTGGTTAAAGCAAACTTTTAACATAAATCATTACAAAATTGGAATTTGTTACAATAGAAAGACTGCTGACAGAGGTGGTTCTTTAATTTTAGTAAAAAATATTTTAAGGTGAAACAAACGGAAAGATATTCTTGCACTTACAGTTGAACGACAAATAGAGGTATCCTGTGTTGAGATAGATAGCTATATTATTGTTTGTGTTTTCAGGACTCTGAGGGATGAAAAAGGCCATGGCAATTTCGAAATATTTGAGAAAATTATGGAGAAAGCCCTCACTAAACTATGTAATAACAACAAAAAGTTAATTATTTCTAGCGATGTTAATGTAGATTTTCTTGTAGGAACAATAGTGAAACAACGATTAATAACTTTATTTTAATCATTTAATTTATGTCATGTATTTCTAAAGCCGACTGGAATTACACTTACCAGCAAAAATTGCTTAGATAACGTTTTTTATGACTGTGCATACACAAGTAAAAATGTGATTAACTGCTTAATTTCCGATCACAGCGGTCAAACAGTTTTATTCCCAATCGCTAGTAAGGATAAGACTGATCCATAATTTTATAAGCCAATTTCATAGAAATACGAAACATAGACTTATACGAAAAACTTAGATATAAATTTGTCAAATTTTAATGAACAGAACCCAAAGTGAAATCTACTCCTACTGCCACTTCTTCAACATTATTTAAACAAAATTCAATAAAGTTTTTAAATTAAAAAAGTCTGCGACTACACCGGTAAATCTTCATTTAATGACTGGGCAATGTTTGGAATTCGTTAAAGTCTTGTATGACTTTTTATGACGTTTATGAACAAAAACTTATAACTTTGATCGAAAATTTCAAGAATATGTTAAAAATATTACAAAACTTTCAGGTCAGTTTGTAGAACTGCAGAAACTTTACACATTAATAGAAAAATACAAAATTCAAACGATATAATGAAAACAGGATGGAAAATAATAAACCGTACCGAAACTTGGCAAAGTTATACCAAGGGACAATGATAAGACTGGTCCATCATTTTATGGGCCTATTACATCCCATAGACAGATTTTAATGAACAGAACCCAAACAAAATCTACTCAGACTTATTCAACATTATTCAGACAGAATTCAATAAAGTTTTTAAATTGAAGAAAGTCAGTGACTACAACGGTAAATCTAAATTTAATGACTGGGCAACGTTTGGAATTCGTAATAGTAGAGTTATCTTTTATGATCAAAAAACCTATAACTTTGATCAAAAATTTCATAACTATGTTAAAAAATATTCCAAAACTTTCAAGCTGGTTTGTAGAACTGCAAAAACTTTACACATTAATAGAAAAATTCAAAATTAAAATAATAGAATGAAAACAGTTTGGCAAATAATAAACCGTGAAACTGGCAAAGTTATACCAAGGGACCATGATTTCTGCCTAAAGATAGGTGATGATGTTGTTAAATCCAGCGCTGATGTTGCTCCAGCTTTTGAAATATTCTTCACCAATGTACCCTTACTCACAACAGATCGCCTAAATTCATCTCCATATAAAGCCGAGACTTTATTAAAAAATAACACTAGCGTCAGCAAGGTATATTTAAAATTTCATCATGTATATCCCCAGGACATTGTCAAAACGTTAAGATTACTTAACTTAAAAAATACGGAAGACCTGTGGGGTATATCAGTCAAAGTCATTGGTTCAGTAATTCTAGTTATAGCCCCACACTTAGCTTATATATTCAATAAATGTGTTGACGATGAGGCTTTCCCAGACCTCATGAAACACAGTAAACTGATACCTCTGTTCAAGTCGGGAGATAAGGGCTATCCTTCAAATTTCAGACCAATATCTGTTCTTCCAACACTAAGTAAAATATTTGAAAAGATTATACTCAATCAAATGCTCTCACACTTCAACCGTACAAAACAACTCCACGCCAAACAATACGGTTTCACTAGGGGTAAATCGACTACGGATGCAGATATTGCCTTGATATCTCATATTTATTCTGCATGGGAGGCTGCACAGGATGCTATCGTAGTTTTTTGCAACCTGTCGAAGGCGTTTATTGTGTTGATCATAACACGCTGTTAATTAATTAAATCATTATGGAGTTAGAATTAAAGCGTTGTATCTACTAAGATCATACCTAAGCAATAGAATTCAAAAGGCAGAATTTAACGGCGTTAAATCTGATGGATTGGGTGTTAAAGATTCAAGGTTCCATATTAGGCCCTTTCTTATTCCTGGTATATATTAACGATCTGCCTTTCATGATGGAGAAATTAACTGACATAGTGTTGTTTGCTGATGATACTTAAAATGATCTTCAAAATTGAAAGACAAAAAGGAGATTTTGATGATGTTTATGGTGTATTGTCTTTAACCTTGAATTGGTTCACAGTTAATAATTTATTGTTAAACGCTGGTAAAACCAAGTGTATCAAATTCTCACTTCCAAATGTCAGGCAAGTTGAGACCAGTTTAGTGTTAGACAACAGCATGTTAGAATTAGTAAATGATACGAAGTTTCTTGGAATAACCATTGATAGCAAATTGCAGTGGGGACCCCACATAGATAAATTGGCTGGTAAATTAAGTTCAGCGGCTTACGCTGTTAGGAACAACAGACAAAGCACGGATGTGGCTACATCTAGGCTAGTATATTTTAGTTACTTTCATAGTGTGATGTCCTATGGTATCTTGTTGTGGGGGAAAGCAGCGGATATTCAAACTATTTTTATTTTACAGAAAAGACCTATTCGAGCAATTTATAATTTAAAACGAACAGACTCCTTGAGAGAGCTTTTTAATGAAATTGACATACTAACAATTTATTTTCGAAAATATAATAGATGTACGCAAGAACCTTACAACACTTTCCAAACTTAGCGATAGCTGTAATGTTAACCTAAGAAATAATCACAGACTATGTGCGCCCTGATTTAGACTCCCGAAGGTTAGCAATTCTTTCAAGGGTCAGTGCATTCTCTACTACAATAAGATACCTCTGGAGATTTTGAAATTGCCATTTGAGCAATTTAAAAAGCATGTTAAAGCGACTTTGTCGAAAAAGGGATATTACAATGTTCAAGATTACATAAATAACAGGACTGTATGGGGTTAATTTGGCTCAACCTTGCTGTTAATAATTTTGTAATTATTTATTCCTTCTTATTAATCATAACAATTAAATTTTTCATATTTGTATTAGTTAAGCACAACCTATTTTTAAAAGAGATCTAAAAATCAATCTGTGGGAGTTTCTACGCCCTTCTCTCCCACAGTGGTCCAATGTAGAGAAGAGGCAAAAAATGACGTTTACTAAGTATATGTAAATTTCTATAGTAATAAAGTACTTTGACTTTGACTTTGAATGGATTCTGCCTAAAGATAGGTGCTGATGTTGTTAAATCCAACGCTCAAGTTGCTCGAGATTTTGAAAGATTCTTCACCAAAATACCCTTATTCAAAACAGAACATCTAAATGCATCTCCATATGAAGCATCATTATTAAAAAAATAACATTGGCGTCAGTAATATATATTTAAAATTTCAACATGTATATTTAAAATTCAAAATTCAAAAAGAGTTTATTGTCATAAGAAACACATAGGTTACATTTGGAGAATGTCAAATCTTAAACTTAGACATATATAAGGAAATATAGAATTTGAATTCCGTCACCTCAATGTTTTAGATGCTGGAGGCAAAGAGGCGACTGGAAGCCTCCAGCTTTATACGTTATTTTTTACAGAATTGGAGCAAGCACCTTCCCTTCCCTTCCATAAGTGATTTTTAACAACACTTTTAAATTTATTTACAGACAATTCTTGTAACTCAGATGGGATTTTGTTGTAAATCTTTATCATTGCCCTTTATAAGATACATTAACCTTATGGAACCTGGTAGTAGTTATATCTAGTTTTTTTTCTATTTCTAGTGTTGACATAGTGCCTGTCGCTATTCTTAGGAAATTTATCAATATTTTTGTGGATGTACATTTGGTTTTCATGAATATACTGACACGGCACTGTCATAATGTTAATTTCCTTAAATTTACAACGCAGTGGCTCTCTGAAACCCACATTGTAGATTGCACGATCATCCCTCTTTTGCAGCACAAATATTATGTTAATGTCCCCAGGACATTGTCAAAACGCTTAGGTTACTTAATTAAAGAAATACTAAAGACCTGTGGGATATATCAGTCAAAGTCATTGGTTCAGTAATTAAATTCATACCAATATCTGTTTTTCTAGCAGTAAATAAAATATTTAAGAAGATTATACTCAATCAAATGCTCTCACAATTTAACTCTACAAAACAACTCCATGCCAAACAATACGGTTCCAGTACGGGTAAATCGACTACAGATGCAGGTATAACCCTTAAAAATAAATAAATCACGTAAGTGGCAATCATTTCAAATACGGCTCAGCTGACATGACCTCAATTGGCTGACAATATCTTAGAAGTTTGTTGACACTCATACATACTATTTTACTTATTCATATCTATAATGGACAGTCGCATGCAGACCCGTAAAGCACGCCAAGTAGAATCCCAACTAAAACTGGCTTTTGAAGAATTTTAACTATCTAGGGAATTGTGTGGCCAGTTGACTTGTGAACGGGAGGGCAATAAAAAGATATTGCTAGAAGCATAAGGTAATAATACTAAACTTAAAAACCGAGCTGTCTACTTTACACCCACATTATAAAAATGTACTTGAAGAACAAAATAGGTCAAAAAGATAATTCATGGTTTTGTGCTGAATATTAGTTTGCTTTGAAAATAATTTCTACCCTGTCTGATGCCCATAACCAAATCACACAATTAAAAGAGCACACACGTGGTTCAGCAGCACTAAAATCCCAAAATAGATTTGAGGAATTGATGTTAGCGGATAATTTGGCCGGCCAAGTTTCTGTTGCATGTAGAGAAGTGTCCAGTGCAGTGATTGATTTGACTCATGAAGACTCAGTAGTGGGCACTGGTTCAACATGCAGCAAAAACGTATCAAAAAGATACGTTAAAATAAAATACACATCACTATAACATAAAAAAACATAAAATTCTCAATAAAAGTTTATATAATAAGAGTAAAATTTAAATTTTTGATTTTTTTTTAATGTGTATGGCAGAGTTAGAAATTAATAAAACAAAATATGAGAAAGACCTGCAAAATCTTAAGTCTGAACTTGCCAGTGTCAATGGCTGCTAGTGATGTATTACTACCCGCTATGAAAAATCTCAAGAGGCCATTAAGGAGTACTCCCTGGCCCTGGAAGAGCTGCTTAAACTGTCTCATAGTAATCAGTAACGCTATAACTCTTTGGTGGCCAATCATTTGTGTGACTGCCAATGTTCCTTGCAACAGCCGGAGAGACCAGCTACAACCACGAGCCTAGAAATAAGTATCCGACCCAAGATTTCAGGTTCGAACAAAAACATCACAAGCAAAACTGTTATGTTTTGTGATGAAATTGGAACAAACTTAGGCATATTAAAGAATAAATTGGAACACTCAGTCATAAATAACTGTTTACTAAACTCTAGGGGCCCAATTCTGTACTGCAGATTGCATCGCGACCTGCGAATGTTAACCTAAGAAATAATCACAAACTACTTGCGCCCCGGTTTAGACCCGCAAAGGTAAGCAATTCTTTCAAGGGTCAATGCATTCTCTACTACAACAAGATCTCGAAATTGCCATTTGAGCATTTTAAAAACCATGTTAAAGCGACTTTGTCGAAAGAGGGATATTACAATGTTGAAGATTACTTAAATGACTGGACTCTATAGAGTTAATCTGGCTCAACACAGACCTGGCTGTTAATAATTTTGTAATTATTTATTCCTGCTTATTAATTCGCTGCTTATATATCAAGCAGACTGTTCAGTACTATACCGCCAGGAATACGCCAGGTTTTCATGTTTCTTAGACTTGTCTAAAGCATTTGATTTAGTCAACTATAACATACTCTGGGCGAAAATGCGGAATGAAACGAGTGTACCGCCAGAAATAACACGTTTGTTTGGATTCTGGTACAGTAACCAAAACAATTGTGTCAGGTGGGCGGGGTCATGCTCTGGTGCATACAGACTGGACTGTGGTGTGAGACAAGGGGGGCTCACTTCTCCCTAACTTTTTAATTTGTATGTAAATGACCTGATCGAGGAGCTCAGCAGCACTAGAGTTGGATGTCATATAGACGGACAAAATATTAATAACATCTCTTATGCTGACGATATGGTGTTGCTGAGCCCATCGGTCGGTGCGCTATGTGCACTGTTGCGTATTTGTGAGTCCTATGCGGAGGCCCATGGGCTCAGGTACAACGCGAAAAAGAGTGAGCTAATGGTTTTCAAGTCAGGCACGAGAACATACTCTGACCTGCCTCCAGTCTACATTAATAATTCTCCTCTGAACAGGGTTAAGAAGTTCAAGTACCTGGGCCACTGGGTCACCGATGACCTCAAAGATGTCTGTGACATTGAGAGGGAGCGTAGGGCGCTGGCTGTTCGCTGTAACATGCTGGCTCGCAGGTTCGCTCGTTGTAGTAAAGAATCAAAATTAACATTGTTCAGGGCATACTGCCAGTCTTACTACACGTGCAGCCTGTGGGTCAACTATACGCAGGGTGCATACAGCGCCCTACGTATTCAGTACAACAATGCATTTAGGGTGGTGATGGGCCTGCCGCGGTACTGCAGCGCCTCAGGCATGTTTGCGGAGGCAAGGGTCGACGGCTTTGCCGCGATCATTAGGAAACGCAGCGCCTCGCTATTAGCGCGCGTACGCGGCAGCTCCAACTCCATTCTTCGCACGTTGGCTGGACGGTGGGACTCGCCGCTGCTGGCTCACTGGGTGAGGCTACACGTTAGTGGGTAGCCTAGGCACTCGTCCTTCTTCCCCTGCCGTGTGTGTGTTTTTATTTTTAAATTTTTTGACATTTTTATTTTGTAATGATTTATTTGAATTTTATTTTCTTGTTGACATAATGTGTAATTTATTCTATGGGCTTTTATGCCTGCAATAAACGATTATTATTATTATTATATTTTTATGAATTTTTCATTTCACTCTTGTAATAAAGAGGTTCTGATACACGGGCTTACGCCAAGTGCTTATCTACTAAAGATCACGGTCCTTGCCCATGAATTTCCGTACAATTCTACATGTATTTAGTATTGTTGCTTTTTGAAGAAGTATGTGTGTGGATCTGGGTATATTTAGTGTTATGAGACTAGTGTGTAATGTGTATGGGATGACTCCTGTGGATGAGATGACTATTGGGATGGTTTTGACAGATTGTACCTGCCATTGTGTTTTAATTTCAATGGCAAGGTCTGTGTATTTTGTGTTTTTTTCTGTAAACGTTGTGGTAAGGTTGTGTGTATTTGGTATGGCTATATCTATGAGAAATACTGTTTTGTTTTGTTTATTATTATTATTATTATTAATTATGAAAATGATATTATAATATTGGTATTAGTTAAGCACAAGCAATTTTTAAAAGATATCTAAAAACCAATCTGTGGGAGTTTCTTCCACAGTGGTCCAATGTAGAGAAGTGGTAAAAAAATACGATTGCTAAGTATATGTAAATATCTATAGTAATAAAGACATTTGGAATTTAAAATAAATCTGATGGATCGGGAGTAAAAATTGGCGCTCCACAGGGTTTCTTATTAGGCCCTTATTCCTGCTATAAAATAACGATATGCCTTTCATGGTAGAGAAAATGTCTGACCTAGTATTGTTTGCTGATGATACTTCACTGGTTTTCAAAATTGAAAGACAAAAGAAGATTTTGATGAAGTTAATGAGTATTGTGTTTAACTTTGAATTGGTGCACAGTTAATAATTAATTGTTAAATGCTAATAAAACCAAGTATATCAAATTCTCACTTCCAAGTATCAAGCAAGTTGAGACCAGTTAAGGCAAGACAGCAAAACCTTAGAATTAGTAAATATACGAAGTTTCTGCAGTTTTGCGGCTTATGCTGTTAGGAACAGCAGACAAAACACGGATGTGGCTACATTTAGGCTAGTATATTTTAGTCACTTTCATAGTGTCATGTCCTATGGTATCCTGTTCTGGAGGAAAGCAGTGGATATTCAAACTATTTTTATTTTACAGAAAAGAGCTATTCGAGCAATTTATAATTTAAAACGAACAGACTCCTTAAGAGAACTTTATAAAGAAATTGACATACTAACAGTAGCTAGTCAATTTATTTTCGAAAATATAATGTATGTACGCAAGAACCTTACAACATTTTCCAAAATTAGCGATAGCTGTAATGTTAACCTAAGAAATAATCACAGACTGTGTGCGCCCCGATTTAGACTCGCGAAGGTTAGCAATTCTTTCAAGGGTCAGTGCATTATCTTCTACAATATGATAACTCTAGAGATTATGGAATAGCCATTCGAGCAATTTGAACTTTAAGCAACTTTGTCAAAAAAGGGATATTACAATGTTCAAAATAACGTTAATTATGGCACTGTATGGGGTTAATCTAGCTCAACACAGTCCTTGCTGTTAATTATTTTGTTAATATTTATTCCTGCTTATTAGTTATTATAATTAATATTGTAATATTTGTATGAGTTAAGCACAACCAATTTTTAGAAGAGATCGAACACTAAATCTGTGTGTGTTTCTACGCCCTTCTTTTCCTTCAGTGGTCCAATGTAGAAAAGGGGCAAACTTTTACAATAACGCTTGCTACGTATAAACATATAAATGTCTACAGTAAAAAAGAACTTTGACATTGATTTTGAAAGTAAAATATCCGAAAACTTATAGGTTACCTACACAAAAAATACGCCACCAGAAATACGATTTTCCTACAAAGTGCGCATTTAGTAAGTGGTCATAGATGTTATGTTATTAAGTTATGGTATTAGTGGTAGTCGATCTTATCTTATCTTATCATGTTGGGAGGTGAATATTAAGTAAGTTTCTTGAGTAAATTGTATTGCGAAAACTAAACAATAATGGCAGAAAAGACGAAAATTGGGAAAAATATTGCGCAAATTGTGGCTTCTCTCGAAAAGTTCAAGAAGGCGGTCTCGGTAAGATTGGTGTTTTTTTTTATTTATGTCTAAAAGAGCTTCAAAGTCATCAATAAATCCATATTTTATTCCATTTTGCGAGGAAATAAACAAGTTGCAAACTTTTGTCAGCTAAGAAAACGTCACTTAGCGCTAGGTCCTCGACATTCGGCCTCCTAAATTAAGGACAACCCCTAGCAGCGTAGGTGAAACTTATAAATTGGTGAAAGCGAAACAACCACAAGGTAGCACCTAAAAAGAGATAAGTATCTTCTAAAATATAGGGAATATTGATGAAAACGCTCATGAGACTACTAGAAAAAGTTCCTTCTCGACACAACAATTGTTGATTTGCCAATTTTCTGGATGAAATTCAATATGATTTGTATATTTTCTAACACAAATATAATTGTTATTAAGAATAAAACAAATACTTACCTAAATTCAAGCAAAAACCTCACTTTAAGCGTTTTTTTACCGGCTGGCAGGTCGCTTCGCGTACAGTTGTTTTTTATGATGTTTCCTGGATTTTATTTGCATAAAAAATATACGGACTGGTAATTTCACGTCGCCCACATACGTACCAATCATGGATGGAAGTAACCGTCCCATACAGTGTTTTTTAAATATAAATAAAAACATGTATTCCTGGTAAAACATGGGTTGGTAACGGAGTTTTTTCATATCTTGCCGGCAAGACATGTGACGGTGAAGAAATATCCTCAAATAATGAAAATGAAAAGTACAAGCGGAGTTGGTATCATCAGAGTAGGTTAATAATACATCTAAAAAAGTAAATGTTGTTCCATTCAGCTTTTTACATATTACATAAGTGTTAGTGTCAGAAGTTAAAGAAAGCTATTTAAATTGGAGTGAATCCTCAATTATATTGTACAAATCTAAACGGATTTGGGTGCCGTACCTAAAAAAATATATTAAGAGATAATTTCATTGTCTGTCAAGACCCTTTTTCGCGTGAATATATATGTAGTTGAAAGGAATAAAAATTACTAAGGCTTGTGGTCCCTTAGTGCTGATAAAAAATAAAACTTCAAGTTCAACGCAATCAAAAAACATAAGGCCGTTTATTCCGCTTTCTTGAATTTGCTTCACACTCGCAAGAACTCAAACCTATAGGGTACTTCCCGTTGACCTAGAAGAATCGATGGTATCGTACAAAGTAAGGTCTAAAGGCATTTAAAGTAACGAACATTTGCTGTCCAAATAGTTCGTTTGTAGATAGATCTTGTAAATATAATTTGTCGTGGTATCTATGATGAGTACAGTACTATTGTAATTTTGGTGGAATATCATTCAAACATTATTTGGAACGATTTGATTAAAAGTGTTGTAACACTTCTGGACAACATAGTAGGATGAAACTAAAATTTATACAATGCAATTTCCGCAAATACGCTTGTAATTTGACAGAACAACAGAACAAATCTGTGCATAGAATGAATATTTATTTATTTAATTTAACGTGTCATCACATATGTGCTATTTCATAATTGAAATAGCATCTATTCAGGGTATGATATACCTGTGTAGCTATATTGTTAGCTTATAATAAATGCGACGCAGCTATAGTTGGTTTAACCAAATTCAACTTGACATCAACTGGGGGGCGATCGCGCTATTTTGTATAGTCAACGAACGTCAAAGGTTTGGTTCTGGTTCTGTTCCAGTTGTAATTCAACATTGGTTCGGTTCAATGAAATTCGGTATCGCGCTAAAGTTTTAGTGGTGACCGAAGCTGAACCATAACCAAACCATTTTCGTAATCAAAACATTAGAGGTGTAGCATCGATTGTGTATAATCGACCGTCGATTTCGCGTTTTTGTTGTTAACTACTCTAGTTTTGACCACACTTGGGTGGGAAATCGTGGAATTTGATGTGTTTACGAGGTGAACGAAAAATTTCAGATAAAAGATTCAAGTGGATAGAAATGTAGCTTTATAAATAAGTGTATTCCAGCCTCCCTCTGAGGGTGAAGCTCGGGATCTACAAGACCTACGCGAGATCCCGCCTCACCTATGCGACCCCGGCGTGGTACGCCCTGTGCTCGGAGACGAACAAACGAAGATTCCGAGCCCAAGAGAACCTCTCTCTGCGTACCATCGTCGGCGCCCCCCGCTACATGAGGAACGCGACAATCCAGAGGGACCTAAGATGGGAAACCGTGGACCAGTTTGTCCAGAGGCTGGCGAAGGGCATGTTTGTGCGTGCGGATGCCTCACAACACCCGAACTGGCGCAGCACCACGCCGGCCGGCGATCACCCACTGCATACCAGCGCCACATGAAGACCACCGCCCGCTAGGGCCTTCCGATTACCTGTCCACAGGAGTGGACACAGGCGATTCTTCTGGAAGAGGTCCGTTGACCTGACCCCGACTCCCCACATCGCAAAAGGGGTGCGTGAGATGACCATGAAGGACAAATAAGTGTCCTTTCAACATTACGGGTGTGAATACGTTTAGTTTGATCAAATCTAATCCAAACTTTGTATTTCATATAAAATGCAGCAACGGCGCCGCAGGGTCACAAACTGTACGCCAACTTGAGATGACGATGGAGTTTCTAGAAGTTCATCGAGATCTAGCTCTAGGTTGAATAAAATAGAAAGAGTTGCGTGCGACAGCAGACTGTCTGTGGAGGGAGTGCACAGACATCCTCAACCCCTTTAGGGCAGTTAGGACTGCAAAGGAATGAATCAAAGTATGTAGTTTTCTTTATCTTAAACTTTTTCCCTATCAGAATATATAATGCTTTTGTAAGAAGCTGTACGAAATTTAGATAAATAAGTATAACAATGTTAATTGTTTTCATATCCTAAAGGAAAATGTAGAAATTCTAATGAAATAGGCACATATGGCAGCAAATTGATTTATTAATATTCCAGCCAGCAGAAGCATGTTGGACGTATCAAGGCTGATGGGATTGAAAGTTGAACATCTAATGGCAAAGGCTGCACAGACTTCCCAGGCTGCTCTGCAAAATGCTCAGAATTCCCTATAGTATTAATACCATAGCAGAGTCCTTCAAATGAATTTGTGAAATCATAGATTGACGAAACAGGTAATTCTATACTTTACTATCAGTTTGGGTAGGATATAGTTATGTAGGAAATATGCCATAAATACTAGTTACTTAATATAAATTTTAATTTTAGAAGTGCCCTTAGCATAATTTTAATGACATTTTCCCCACAAGTTTTCTAAAGCATGTTTACTTTTCCTGTAAATATGCTGTAGAAAATATTAGCTATAATTTATTAATTCATGCAATCATATAATATACTTATATAGTTTTTTGTAAAACATTTCTACTAACTTGTACATTATTTATTTTTTCAGTTTTGTACCCAACAAAGAGAAGATGTGTAAAAAATATTTAATTATTATTACTAGCCTATAATATCCTATTGCTGGGCAAAGGACTCTAATGTGAGAATAATTAAAGTGAGATAACTTAAGTACCAAGACATGAATAAAACAAATTTACCTAGTTAAATATCATTTATTTTAGTCCTTAATCTATCAACAATTCCGCTCCCCGAAATAGAATTACTATCATAACATTTATAGAATGTCACCCTTTTTTGTTATAGTATCTCTCATCATGTTCATTAGGGGTAACTATAGACATATGAGTACCATCTCCACAAGCCAGAACCCCTGGCAATCTGTACGTTTTGAAAAATCTGAAAAAAAATAAACATTTATACATCAACATTTACATACAGGCACATACATTGCTTCTGGCCCCACACTAGGGTAGGGTACCCTGGGTTGTGGGAACCAGAAACAATGATGACAAGACTGGGTTTTCTTTTCTTTATCCCCAGCGGGGGATTGAACCCAGGACCTCGCTCATGGTAGGCAGGCCAAAAATTGTACATCGTAGCAGAACCACAGAGGTTGTCCTATACCTATATTATAATTAGTACAACTTCAAATCAAATCAGAGATAGTCCGTCAACTTACATTTTTTAAAGTTGTTTGTTTGAAAGAACACTATCTTTCTCATCAACGCTAAGTATAAGCATGTATTAGTATGTATTTGTATCTATTTATGTATATGTTATTTATTTATTTATTTAAAGCATTATTTAGTCTGTCAACTTACAATTTTAAAAGTTGTTTGAAAGAACACTATCTTTCTCATCAATGCTATTATTATGTATTAATAAATATTAGTATGTATTATTAGTAATATTAATGCTATTACTATTAGTATGTATTTGTTTCTATTTATGTATATGATATATATTTTAGTATTATGTAGATATTGGTAAGTAGTGGTATTTAATGTTGTGCACATTGTTGTGCACAACAATGTGCACAACATTAAAGTGAACATTAATGTGAGGTTGTATCTTCTGCATCAATACTTTTTAAGTTACGCCTTTAGTTGCGGCGATGGGCTAGTCCCTTTAGTACTGTAATGGAGCTGAATGTTTAGTTGCTGTAAAGTGCAGCAGTAGTTGATTTGAAACTTCCCTACTATCCCCAATCCATGGGTAAGCATTGGTTCGTAGTTAGTCTTTCTTATTTTCGTGTATTTTATACTCTCTATGTTCAGGCTTCTCAGCACCTAATGACCTCGTAGGGGCCCATCAGCTACGAGGTAGCGTAGCGATCAGTTGCCAAGAAGTCTGAACGTCGGCGATTCACCGAGCTATTAATTATTGGAGTCGATCTAACCTGGTCAGTGCTTCGGTCCCGTCAACCTCCTGTCTCTCTGCAAGGCCCGGGTGCACCCTAGGCTCTTCTTGGTAGACAGGTTCTTCAGCCAACTAGGTATGACTGGCAGGCCAGCTTCGATGAGCACAGTGTTCCAACACAGGTTATGTTACGTGGGAAAACCAATCGGCCACGTAAATGCGAACTTTATCTGGTTCGGGGAACCACAACACACTCAGCTATATAGACAATCCTGAGGGAAACCCGAATACATTCCAGATGGCTTGCGATTTAATTTCAATACCTTATCCAATACGCGTTACATTGCGAGGGCTTTCGTCTGTCAGTTGTCAAAAAACTGCTAGGTTGGCAGCAACGTCAAATTCAAAAATGGCCGTTCAGAAACCATCGATCGAATATCGATTTGGAATCGAACAATCACCCGCCCGGACAGGCACCCACCTGTCCCCTAATCTACGGGCAGCCGAGACAACGTTGCTACCGCTCGTTTTAGAACCGAGCCTCCTACTAGAACCTCTGCAGACCGGGGGGTCCCGTCCTTGCCAGGGAACAAGTTAACAATGCGCCCCCTGCGCCAACGTAGTGGCGGTAGGTTAGCATCCTTAACCAGAACGAGGTCACCAACACTAGGGGGGCTGGTTTTGTCAGTCCACTTAAGGCGCTGTTGTAAGATATGCAGATACTCGAGCGACCAACGCTTCCAGAAATTCTGAGTAAACTGCTGCAACATCTGATACCTTGACAACCGATACAATTTCACTCCCTCGAAGGGGTGCTCGGGCAACGCGTTAAGTGGCTGTCCTATCAAGAAATGGCCTGGGGTCAGAGCCTCCAGGTCATTTGGATCCGAGCTGAGCGGACACAACGGTCGCGAATTGAGAACGGCCTCGATCTTACAAAACAATGTCGCGAGCTCCTCAAAAGTCAGCGCGGTCTGACCTACTATACGCCCCAAGTGCGTCTTAGCTGACTTAACTACGGCCTCAAAAATCCCACCCCAGTGGGGGCAAATCGGTGGGCTGAAGGTCCACTGTATACCCCGACGGGAGAGGGCCGTTCCAATATCCACTTTATTTACATTCAAAAAGTTGACTATCTCTCGTAAGTATCGTTCCGCACCGACGTAGTTAGTGCCGTTATCAGAGCGGATCAAAGTTGGAAGTCCCCTTCGAGAAACAAACCTATCCAAACAAGCAATGAAGGCCTCTGTCGAGAGATCAGCAACGAGCTCGAGATGTACCGCCTTGGTGGATAAACAAACAAACACACATAGGTACGCCTTGTATTGCCCCTTCTGGGTAACATGCACGGCCGCTCTGGGGCCATGATCCGAAGATACTACTACATGGCTGTGGGGCCAGTCCGATTCTCTCTTGGCAAGCCAGGGTGGTCCCCACCACAAATGGTGTCTAACGAGTTCAGGAGCCCGACATCCCCTGGATGCACAATCAGACGGGTTCAATTCTCCTGGTACATGTCTCCAGGTCAGTGGGACCTCAGACGACACAATCTGGGAGACACGGTTCGCAACAAAAACCTCTAAGTTATGGACCGAAGCCTTCAGCCAGCACAAAACAATCTGGCTGTCCGTCCACGCGTACACCGTATCCTCCAAAACCACTGACCCACGCAACACTGTTAGAGTGTGATTCAAAAGTTTGGTCAAAAGAGCAGCCCCGGACAGTTCCAGTTTTAGAATCGTCATCCTTGTCCGAATAGGCGCTACCTTGCTTTTTGCCAAAACCAAACGCACGTCGACCTCCCCGGTGGAGGTGACGGTTCGCAAATAAACCGCTGCCGCAAACCCTCGTTCAAAGGCATCACAAAACCCGTGAAGGGTTGCCCTGTAATCCCCAGCAGGGACCAATTTCCTCGGCAGCGATACATTATTTATCTTGAGGCCCAACCATTTTGCTAAATCATTCGATACAATGCAGCCTTGAGCTCCAGAATCTAATAGGGCGCGAACGTATGTTGGGTTGCCCGCCAAATCCCAAACAAGCACAGAGGCGATCGGTAACACCACCGTCTCCGGTTGGGGGGCAACAAATTGTTGGGCCGCAAATTCCTAGCGAGGGCCCCCGGGGCCCCAATCTGCCTGTGACCGATCAGGTAGGCAGCTATACGCCAGAGGGTCCCATTGTACAAATGGCCCACGCGCCGGTTCCATTGCCACCCTACGACGCCCCCCGAAGGGGGGTGGGCGTGAATTCAACCGTGGCCGCTCCATGAGCGAGGGGGACATCACATGTGACCGACGAGGACGAGGCGACGAGCGGGGCGACAACTGAGGTGGCGTCCGAACCGCACCCGCATAGCTCGAAGGTGTCCCATACCACCCGCCCGTTACGGCCTGCTCAACACACCCAATGTCCCGCTGAGTCGGATGCTGAGTCGCAACCGAAAACTCAGGGCCCCCCATGTAATGACCCTGAGTGCGGCCCTGCACCCCTGGGTGGCTGCGAGCTTGTGGCCCCATTGCCCGCTGAGTCGGATGCTGAGTCGCAACCGAAAACTCAGGGCCCCCCATGTGATGACCCTGAGTGCGGCCCTGCACCCTAGTACCGCCCTGTGCACGTGGGGACATTGGCCCCTGAGTTGCGCTCCGAGTCGCAAACGAATTCTCAGGGCCCCATGCCGTGTCACCCTGGGTACGGCCCTGTGGTGGCTGTTGGCCGGACCGGTTCATGCACAACAGATTGTTGTGGGCCCCACCACAATATCCGCACATTTTTGTGCGCGTGCAGTACCTAGCCATGTGTGGCCCGAGGCACAGGAAACACCAGCTCCGCTGCTTGGCCATCCGGCGCCGTCCCTGAACCCTAAGTTCCCCGAACTTATTGCAATTGGCCACAGCATGGCCAATCTGCCTACAACATGGGCAGGACTCACTATTTGGGGTCAATGCACTCACAGTCCCATATGACTGCCGGTTGGTGCGGTCCTTCCTCGTCGGAGGGCCCCTACTCACAGCGCTCCCGGCAGCTCTCTGTGGCTCCGAAGGATGGGTGACCGTCAACCCCAAATTCTCTGCCCGTCGAGCCTCCTCTTCCAAGAATCCGACCAAGTCGGAGAAGGCGGGCAGGTCCTCGGCCGACCTCCCGTGAGACTGTTCGAAACGAGTCTGCACGTCAGCGGGTAGGCGGGAAAGTACAATGTACAGCAGTAGGTACGACCATTCACCAACCGGAAGTCCAAGATTCTCTAGAGCCTTGGTGACGGACAATAATGGGTTCAAAACCTCCGTCTGTATGGCCCCGACCTTGTTCACAACCGGGATACTAAACAAACGGTTCAGTTGGGCATCGGCCAACCTCCGTTTGTTATGGTAACGTCTGACCAACAATTGTCTGGCCGTTTCATAGTTACCCTCCGTAACTGTCAAATGAGCGACCAGCTCCCTAGGCTCACCCCTCAATGCTGCCACCAGCTGAGCCATCTTGACAGACTTGGTAATGTCCGATCGCATGTGCACCAAACTGTCGAACAGATTGATGAAGCTCATCCATTCACCGGACACTCCGTCAAAAGTAGGCATAGTTATGGCCGGTAACCTGGACCCTGAACCCTGAAGCGGCAGAGGTGCTTCAATGTCACCACCATGGCTGGACTCGCGCTGTCTACGTATATCCGCAGCCTTCTGCGTGATAGCAGCTGCCATCTCCATACATTGGTCGACATCCCCTAGCAACCGTGACAGCCTGTCAGGTGCGCAACCATCAACTGATTCCGCCTGCGTGGACAATTCGAGCACCCTATTGTAACGTTCCTTAACGTCCATAGACCGCTCCAATACCACATCATGCCTATCTAAACGGTCTATCAGACCGTGTGCGGAGGAAAACCATCTGAGTTCCTTAGAAACACCCTTCTGGATTTCAGATAACGACATGATCGGAACGATACTTACTCACAATTTGCAGTAACTCAATTTTATTGGACCCTCCAGTCTATAACCCAAACGAGGGAACCCTAAACTATAACTTAAACAATGTTGATTTCCTTAAACAATAGGAACCGAGTTTTATATCTATATAAATTCTGTAAATAACAATTTAGTTTCCCTTTATCATTATAACACACACAGATAGTCAATATTAGTTCAAGTTATAAATTGCTATAAACTGAAAACAATGTAATAGCCTGCTATCAATAGATGTAACTACCTATGTTAACCAAACATTCATTAGCATTACTAGACCACTAATAGATTGACTAACTGGTAATTCAATGCAATTTTCAATTCAATATCTGTCTATCTACTACTAGCAATAGACTTATAGCTTACAATACTACCAATCTATGTGGATAAAGGAACACAACCAAGTTATCTAATAACCGCCTATACCTACAGATTGATAGTCTCAAATCGTGTCTTCCTGGAGCCCTTGACGGCTGCAAATCTCAGGAAGCCACGCTCTAGCTACCAAATTGTTCAGGCTTCTCGGCACCTAATGACCTCGTAGGGGCCCATCAGCTACGAGGTAGCGTAGCGATCAGTTGCCAAGAAGTGTGAACGTCGGCGATTCACCGAGCTAGTAATTATGGAGTCGGGTCTAACCTGGTCTGTGCTTCGGTCCCGTCAACCTCCTGTCTCTCTGCAAGGCCCGGGTGCACCCTAGGCTCTTCTTGGTAGACAAGTTCTTCAGCCAACCAGGTATGACTGGCAGGCCAGTTTCGATGAGCACAGTGTTAATAACACAGGTTATGTTACGTGGGAAAACCAATCGGCCACGTAAATGCGAACTTTATCTGGTTCGGGGAACCACAACACACTCAGCTATATAGACAATCCTGAGGGAAACCCGAATACATTCCAGATGGCTTGCGATTTAATTTCAATACCCTATCCAATACGCGTTACATTGCGAGGGCTTTCGTCTGTCAGTTGTCAAAAAACTGCTAGGTTGGCAGCAACGTCAAATTCAAAAATGGCCGATCAGAAACCATCGATCGAATATCGATTTGGAATCGAACACTCTATGTATTTCCCTTTTCTATAGTGTCTATTGGACTGCGGCACTCTTAGATCCTAATTACCCTAGGGCCTTCGTCGGAAGTCTCCGTGTGGGGAGCCGTCGCCTGATAGCTGGGCGCTGTAGCGCTTTTGTATTCCTATCATTCACACTGGTCTCTTTCCAGGGTTCCACGCCGAGGAATAATATCCTCCTGGCGCTAACCGCATAATTACTTGTTGACGTCTGGAGAAGTGGACCAGTCGGATTGAGTCTACCAAGGAGCTGAAATCTACAAATTCCCGGCGAGTCCCTATCCAGCGTTTCAACTATATCACCAATATTTGACTCACGACCCTGTGATTAATAAATGTATCTTGAGCCTGCCAACAATCTCTTTTGGTCAGGTTAGAGTTGCACTGTTTCAATGGCGCCCGGTATGGATTTTTGGCGTAGTTTTGGTTTATTTCCTAAACACCTAAGTTCCGTGTTATTCTTTAGCGAATCTGACGCTAGGTTAGCTGAGGTTGCTCTTCATGAATCGAAACATCTCCATGCTTATGAACACTTGTCCGATACACAACGGATTACTGCCGATAACATTATGTCACAGTTTCAAGACATTTCCTATGAGAAGTGCGGTTTAGGTCGAACTTCCGTGATTTCTCACGCTATTGACACTGGGGATGCTGCCCCCATTCGTCAAAGATATTACAGAATGTCTCCTGAGAAACAGAATGTGTTGGTCAAACAGCTGGACGTGATGCTGGAGGAAGACGTCGTTGAAAAGTGCGAAAGCCCCTGGTCCTCTCCTGTTTTACTCACCCCGAAAAAGAACGGAGAACTCAGATTCTGTCTGGACAGCAGAAAACTGAATTCCGTTACCCGAAAAGACGCTTACAATCTACCTTATATTTCTGAGATTCTAGATAACCTTCGAGACGCCAAGTATCTATCTAGTCTTGATTTATCTAAAAGTTTTTGGCAGATTTTGATTAAGGAAGAAGATAGGTGTAAGACGGCTTTCTATATTCCCTCGCGCGGAACCTATCAATTTAAGTCCATGGCCTTCGGTTTAACCAACGCTCTAGCTACGCAACAGCGATTGGTCGATTTTTTGTTCTATGACCCTGAATTTGAGCATATGGTCTTTGTCTTCATCGATGATATTATTATTGTCTCTCCTACCTTCGAGAAACACATCTCTCTATTGCTACGTGTATTAGAAAAATTAAAGTCGGCAAACCTTACGGTAAACTACAAGAAATGTCAATTTTTCAGGCAAAAATTGAAGTACCTTGGCTACGTTGTGGATTATTCTGGCCTGCATGCAGATCCGGAGAAGGTCGAGGCGATAGTAAATTATCCTACCCCTACTAACCGCAAGGAGGTCCGTCGTTTTTTAGGAACAGCATCTTGGTATCGTCGATTTATTCCTAATTTCAGCTCTTTAGCCACTCCATTGAGTAAGTTGACTTCACAAGGCAAGAATGCACCGGCGTTCTTTTGGTCGAACGAAGCTAACGAAGCGTTTACTAAATTGAAGGATTGTTTGGTCTCTACGCCGATTCTTTCGTGTCCTGACTACACTAAGTCGTTTGAAGTCCATGCAGATGCTGGTAATGTGGGTGTAGGCGCTGTTTTAACCCAGAACATTGATGGCTAAGAAAAGGTGATAGCCTACATGAGCAGGTCTTTGAATAACCAGGAACGTAATTATAGCGCGACTGAGCGTGAGGCTCTCGCTGTTCTATCTGCGATCGAGCACTGGCGTTGTTATCTAGAGAACGGTCAAAAATTTGTTGTCTATACTGATCATTCTGCTTTGAAGTGGTTCCTAAATCTTAATAACCCTACAGGTCGTCTCGCTCGCTGGGCAGTAAGACTTTCTGCTTATAACTTCGAAATTAAACACCGTCGTGGTGTTGATAACGTCGTGCCTGATTCTCTATCTAGGTCGATTCCTGTCGGCGCGATCAACGACGTTGTTCTCATCACGAGTCCGAATTCTTCACCAAGCACTACTGATGGGTGGTATCTAAACATCTATAACGGTTGTCAGAATTCTCCTACTTCATATTCCAACTATATAGTTTCTAACAATAAACTACATCGCTTTGTAAAAAGTCTCAATCCCTTAACTCGTGAGTTCGAATGGAAAGAGGTTGTTCCCGCTGAGCTACGTTCAGAAGTTATAGGTAGCAATCATTCGGAACCCACTTCTGCACATTTAGGTATCTTCAAGACATATAAAAGTCTTTGTCTAAAGTTTTATTGGCCTAAAATGCTGAGCGATGTTGCCAATTTTGTCACCAGCTGTCATACATGTAAAGCTTACAAACATCCAACGCATGCTCCACTAGGTCTTATGGGTCGTCCAAAACATTGCTCTAGGCCTTTTCAGATGATTAGTATGGATTTAGTCGGTCCACTACCACCGTCTAAAAAACAAAACACTTTCCTCCTCGTCATTACGTGTTGCTTTTCCAAATACTGTCTTTTATTTCCGATTCGTCGAGCTACTGCAGAAATTATTACTAGGATAGTTGAAGAACAGGTGTTTCTTGTACATGGTGTTCCGAGCTGCGTTTTGATGGATAATGGAAAACAATTTTGTAGCAATACTCTGCGTAAACTGTTTAGCGATTATAATATACCTAAAGTTCGTTTTACGCCGAGGTATACTCCACAGGTGAATAGCGTAGAGCGTTATAATAAGACGATTATGATTGCAGTTTCGACCTTCATCGAAGATGATCACAGATCGTGGGATACTAATATTTGTAAAATACAGTTCGCGTTAAACAGTTCTGTTAGCGAGGTTACTGGATATTCGCCGTCATTCCTAGTCTATGGTCGAGAGCTTGTTCCATGCGGTACTCATTACGTCGAAATTGATAATAACGATGATGTTCTTTTCGCTCCTAGAGATGTGTATGCAGAGAATCTTGGTCCTCTACGAAAAATCTTTGACAAGGTTCAATCTTGTATACTACGGGCCTACGAGAGGAATTGTGGACCGTATAACTTGCGTCGTAAGCATGCAGAGTTCAACGTAGGCGATTTTGTTTGGAAGAGAACTTATTATCTCAGCGATAAGGCTAATCCGTTCTCTAAGAAGTTAGCTCCTAAGTTTTTAAAATGTAAGATAATTAACAAGAAGTCGTCATTAGTTTATGAACTTGAAGACATCTTCGGTAATTTTTTGGGCTCTTGGCACATAAAAGATTTAAAGTTAGGTTGATTTTTTTTTTCTTTTTATTTAATTACATAACTACTCTATATTGTCAGACTTACTAGTTGATCTTGTGAGCGTTATTCTATTTATTTTATTCTAAATAATAACATTGCTATTTTCAATCTTTAAGGGTCGGTCTGTTTGTTAGTTTTTAACTAAATACTAACTCTTTAGAGCTTGTACTTGTGCCGAGCGATCTGTGTCTGTCTGAGAGCACCTTCTGTCTGAAGATAGGCTGCGACAGCGTTCTGTCTTATTCAATAGTAGTTAACGATTCCTTTATGTATGTAATAAGTATTTTGACCCTTGTATTCTAAAAACCATCTATATCTACAGCTATGTAAAAGTTCTTTATTGTGTAACGTTACTCTGCAATGTCTGTTACTTTAGCTTATGGCCTCTTGAACTATAATTCTCTACTTTTTTACTCTTTGTTGTAGAATAGATATTCTACTCTATTATTATTTTCTGTACCCACTAACGGTGCAGGAAGTCTTGAACACTTGAGGGAGCTGCCCCTCATGGTGTTATTCTGCGTTATTCTGCGTTACGATAGTAGCTAAGCTATCGGGGCGTTTATGTACTAAGGTTCTTATTTTAGTTCAAGGGATCTTGCTTATTTTTCAACTTCTGACAGTTAGTCTGGGTGTGCATTTGGCTATAATAATGGCACCCTGTGTGTAAGGCTGTGTTTACACGATGTTAGTGTGAACTCTTGTATGAACTTAGTATGAATTCTGATGTCTGATTGTTGGTACGAATGTGTGATGTTTGTATGTAGTTGAGCTAGACTGTTAGTTATATATTTCTCTGACATTGTAGATGGCGAGCTTTAGAGAATTTTATCTTAAGTAGTTAATTTGGTAAGTTAGTTTAGTTTAGTTAGTATCTTAGCGGATTTTATCAGGTAAAATCCTACCCAAACAAGACGGGTATGTAACGTACTAACTCCTTGATCATATTGGCTACTGGCGGATTAGCCAGTTAAAAACTAAAACTATAAAAATTCGGAAATTCGGGTCTGGAATCTCGTCTGCCAGCTGATTGTTTTTTTTGGCAGACATTGTTTGAGCTCTGAAACGTGAGGTTGTATCTTCTGCATCAATAATTTTTAAGTTACGCCTTTAGTTGCGGCGATGGGCTAGTCCCTTTAGTACTGTAATGGAGCTGAATGTTTAGTTGCTGTAAAGTGCAGCAGTAGTTGATTTGAAACTTCCCTACTATCCCCAATCCATGGGTAAGCATTGGTTCGTAGTTAGTCTTTCTTATTTTCGTGTATTTTATACTCTCTATGTATTTCCCTTTTCTATAGTGTCTATTGGACTGCGGCACTCTTAGATCCTAATTACCCTAGGGCCTTCGTCGGAAGTCTCCGTGTGGGGAGCCGTCGCCTGATAGCTGGGCGCTGTAGCGCTTTTGTATTCCTATCATTCACACTGGTCTCTTTCCAGGGTTCCACGCCGAGGAATAATATCCTCCTGGCGCTAACCGCATAATTACTTGTTGACGTCTGGAGAAGTGGACCAGTCGGATTGAGTCTACTAAGGAGCTGAAATCTACAAATTCCCGGCGAGTCCCTATCCAGCGTTTCAACTATATCACCAATATTTGACTCACGACCCTGTGATTAATAAATGTATCTTGAGCCTGCCAACAATCTCTTTTGGTCAGGTTAGAGTTGCACTGTTTCAACCTGAAACAAAATGTAAGCACTGTTACTAAGCTCCCTTAGTTCTGTATTTGGGAAACAGGGAATAAAAATTGTTCATGTCCTAACAAAAGTAAATGTGCTGTGATACATTCTAGTACTTTGTATAGTGTTACTTACCTTCGTGTCCACATCCAAAGCACTGGTTGGTGGCAAATTAAGGGTCAACTGAGTAATTAACGTGTCCACAAGCTAACTGCTTCGATAGTCAATTTCGCTTGATAAACTCCGATTCTCTGTTTTAGATTGGGCTCGCGCTATAGCTACATCACACTCGTAGGCCATTTCCAAAGTCCAGATACATCAATTTCACGATTTTCACCCACATTTCATCTCAGCAATTCTAAAACGATCGTGAATTAGTAGCTCCGCATTAACTTTAACAAAACCGTTCGTTTGACAGCGGTTACGGTCCAATTCCAATCGAACTTCGGTTCAACCATCTGTCAAAACATTAGCGCGATACGAAAAGTCCTTAAAGTCGTGTTTCGGTTATGGTTCAGCTATGGTTCGGATGATATTTTTTACCGCGATCGCCCCCCTGTTTTTGTTGAACAGACAAATCAGAAATCTGCGTATGTTAAGGGTAAGATGACATGGGAATTCACCGGTCAATAATACTTTGCATGCAACATTGGTATTTGTTTCAAGTAAATGAAAAATTTCAGGAAATGGTCACCGAATTACTCTGTGAAAGGGAGGAAAATGAGAAAGAGCTATTATCAGTACTTGAAAGTAGAGATAAGCTAAAGAAACAATTATGTGTATTAGAACAAGAATGTAGTGATGTAATCGTTGAGCGGGACAAGCTGCAGGTCACCGTAGATAGCTTCACTGTATGTAGTGCAGAGTACGAGCAAGCCCTGAAATCGATTGATTCCCTGGAGAAAGCATTGTTCGATGCCCATGAACAAATACATGCACTCCAGGAGGAGAAGGAAAACACCGCAGCGTTGCAGACCCAGAGCCTCTACAGTGAAGTCGTAGGGATCAGCCCGCAGCTGGTTACTGTTGCAACTGGAAGCCTTGATGATGTCATTGATTTAACTAATGACACATTGCCCACATCAAGGTTATTAGGTTGCAGCAATAACAAACTAGGTAAAATAAATAGGTATATACGGAAAACTCAGAAATTAATAAAACATAATAAATTGTGTACTAAAAACTTAAAAGTAAGCAAGAAAAATGTAAACTTATTACATGATTTGAATATGTGTGTATTAGAATTAGAAAGTACTAAGTTGATGTATGAAACTGACACACAAAACTTACATTTGAAAATCCAAAGCTTGGAGGATTCATTGAAATCACTAAACAGTGCATATTTGAACTCTGAGAAAGTTATAAATGAATACTCATTGGCTATGGATGATTTAATTCAAGAAATGAACCATAATTGTGAGCGGTTTGAGTCGCTGACCAACAACCATACTTGTTGCTGTGAGCAGAAAGGTGGTTGTTTGACAGCGGGCAACTCTCCGGGCTTGTGTGACAGTTTACCAACACAAGGTGTTACTGATAATAGTTCTGCCAAGTCTGATATGACCACAACACCTGATATTATAATGTACTGTGATGAGATTGGAAGTGGCATGGGCTCAGCACTCCACTCATACTCTAAGGGACATAGTGTTATTAGTAATTGCTCACCTTTTAGCACTGTAGATAATATTATAAATCAAATTTTGAATGACAGCACTATCACAGCCAGTGCCACACTGATAATTTTCATGGGCAATAGGGGAGATGTGAACAAAAATAATTTAATAAAATTTTATGAAACATTGAATGGTCTTAGTGTGAAAAAAATTATATTGTTCACATTTCCCTACTGCAACCAATTGACACAAAATGAAAATGTATATAGACATAATATGAATATAACTATGTACAATTTATGTACATATAATAATAAGTTTGATATTATTGACACTAACAATTATGTTAGTAATTATTTTACTATGACTAAAGGTACATTTTACCTTTCAAATTATTGTAAACGACAAATAGCTATGTCACTATTATATTTATATGACATTACAGCCAAAAATTTGGCTTCTAACTCTGCTTTTACTGAGCAGCCTAATATGAATCTGGTATCAGACCAGAATAACAGGATGCATTTAAATTAGTTCATAGGACAACAGAGGACCCAGGCTCTGGCAACATATGTTCTAGTATATTAGAAAACCCTAAGAATAAGGGAAGCTCACATGCTAAGTATATAAGCCTGGTTCATCAGAATATTCAATGTATTAGAGGCAAAGATCTACAAATAGAGTTATTTTTAAATTGTAATAAAATTGACATTTTGTGCATAACAGAGCACTGGTTAACTATTAATGAAATTATGTTTAGCTTTAAAGATCACCAGGTTGGTAGTTCGTTCACCAGACTTAATTCAATACATGGTGGGGCATTAATCATACTAAACAATCATATGAAATTCAAGGAACGTAAGGACATTGTTTCCTTATCTGTTGAACGAACTATAGAACTTGCAGCTGTGGAATTAGAACAGTTCATCGTTATATGTGTCTATAGGCCACCCTTGAGCGACTTTGAAATGTTCGAGAAAATAATGGAATCCGTCCTAACTATTTCATCACACAGTACGAAACGATTAATTATATGTGGTGACTTTAATGTTAATCTGTTAGAAAGAACTACTCTCAGCGTTAGATTAATAAATCTTTTCTCATCATTTAGGCTTAGCCATTTATTTATGGAGCCAACAAGAGTGACTGCTACTAGTGCTACATGCATTGACAACATTTTTACTGATGTTATTCCAATCAGTAAAAGTGTTATCAGTGAATTGGATTCAGATCATTTAGGTCAATTATTTCAATTTGATTCTATTAGAGAACCTGTCATTAAAAAGAAAATTTCGTTTGTGCCAATAACTGCTGACCGGTTAGAAAGAATGAGATACTCTTTAGCCCAGGAACTACCGTTTTTGGCTGCTGAACAGTCTCCTAATATAATGTATAACTTATTCTTTGAAACCTTTATGAAACAGTACAGCGCGCTATTCACTTCAAAATCGGTTGTGGTTAGTGGTTCAAACGACTTTAGTACGTGGGCTACTGCAGAGTTGCATAAACGCAGGCAAGCATTGTATGCATTGTATGAGGAACGACGGTTCAACATGAGTGACGAATTTAAAGAACAAGTCAAACAGTTCTCCAAACAATTTAAATTAGACTGTCATACAGCTAAACGTAATTTTCTGAGTAGTAAAATTAAGAATAGTTCTGATGTTATAAAAACGACTTGGAAAATAATTAATGAGGAGGCCGGTCGTAGTAAAAAAGCGAGTCACGATTACGAACTAAAAATCAATGGACAGTTTACGAGTTCTAGCTTAGAAGTTGCAACTGAATTTGAATCGTTTTTTACTAATGCACCGGCTTCCACGACTAAGTATTTAAATTCGTCACCTTTGTCTACTGTTGCAATATTAAAAGATAATGTCTCAGAGTGTGCTTCATACTTGAATTTTAAGCACGTCACAAGTTCAGATGTCGTAAAGGCATTTAAATTGATAAATGTTAAGAAAACGAATGATCTTTGGGGACTCTCTGTTCACGTCGTTAAATCCCTGATCGAATTAATTGCACCTGACCTAGCGGTCATTTTCAACAATTGTATAGACTGCGGTGAATTTCCTGATTTAATGAAACAAAGTAAGATAATTCCCCTCTTCAAAGCAGGTAGTACTCAAGACCCCACCAATTTCAGACCTATATCAATACTACCAACTTTTAGTAAAATTTTTGAGAAATTAATCTTATCACAGCTATTACATCATTTTGAATCAAATAAGCTACATAACAAACAGTTTGGATTCACTCGCGGTCGTTCAACAACAGATGCCGGAATTCAGTTCATTGAAAGTATTTTTGATGCCTGGGAAGAGTCACAAGATGCCCTAGGCATTTTTTGTGACTTATCTAAGGCTTTTGATTGCGTTTGTCATGAAACATTGATCAGGAAATTACATCATTATGGAGTTAGAGACACGTCATGGAATTTGTTAAAATCTTATCTGAACGGAAGAATACAAAGAGTAGACGTAAACGGAGAACGATCACCAGGATCATTGGTTTCTTTGGGCGTGCCACAGGGCTCAATATTGGGACCCTTCCTATTCCTCATCTATATAAACGACTTACCCTATCTAGGAAGGGACTGTCATGATATGGTACTGTTTGCTGATGACACCTCACTTATTTTTAAAACAAAGCGAAACCAACACGCTACTGATGATCACGTGAACAATACCATATCAAGAGTGGTAAATTGGTTTAATGTTAATAATTTGCTATTAAATGAGAAAAAGACTAAATGTGTTAAGTTTCTTACTACTAACGTTAAAAATAATCAGACATGTATAACAATTAAAAATGAGGAATTGGAATTGGTAACAAGCACAGTGTTTCTAGGTATAACGTTGGATTCCAAACTCCAATGGGGTCCACATATTGATAAGCTATCGAACAGACTGAGCTCTGCAGCTTTTGCATGCAGGAAAATCCGTCACTTGACAGATTTAAAAACAGCCAGATTAGTTTATTTTAGTTATTTTCATAGTATTATGTCCTACGGTATTCTGCTCTGGGGCAGTGCTGCTGACATAAATACTATTTTTGTGCTGCAGAAGCGGGCTGTTCGTGCGATTTATAAAATGAATAATAGAGATTCTCTTAGAAATAAGTTTAAAGAAGTAAATATATTGACAGTCCATAGTCAATATATTTACGAGAATATTATGTATGTCCATAAGAACATTGTTAACTTTCGAAGAAACTGTGATATACATAACTTTAATACTAGAAACAAGGACAAACTTGCAGTGCCCACTACTCGGCTCCATAAAATAAAAAACTCGTTCAAGGGTAATTGTGTAAGATTTTACAATAAACTCCCAAGCACTTTGACAGATCTATCAATTAATAAGTTCAAGAAATACATCAAGCAAAGGCTTATTTCTAAAGCTTACTACAGTATTAAAGAGTACATAGACGATAAAAATGCTTGGGACTGAATTGTTCTAATTAATTGTGAGCATCCTCACTGCCAGAGTTTCTTTTACTGGACACTTGGAGGCCTTTTACACCTCCAAAGATTAATTTAATTATACAACTCTTGACTGTGGGGACCATTTACATCTCCTATTATCATTGTTTTATTGACTAAAGAGACTATACATCTCTGTTATTTATATTTTAATTATTTTATTATGACATTTGAGACTCTTTACATCTCTCAGAAACAATAATTAAGTACTTTTTTTTTCTGATAATAATAATAAATAATACCAAATGTTCTGTAAAAAATGAAATGAAATGACATGTGAAAGTGCCCTTGTGGCCTATTTACAGAATAAACGTTTTGAGTTTTGAGTTTAATTTAAATTTGTTCATATAACAATAGAGGAAATCTCTAGCATACAAGAGCAACTAAATATGTGAAAGGGCAAGAGCAACTAAATATGTACTTAAATATTATCCATCAAAACATACAGGGGCTACCTGGAAAAGAACTTGTATTAGAATTATTTCTTAAAAATTCTGACATCGATGTTATTTGTGTAACAGAACACTGGTTAAAGCAAACTTTTAACATAAATCATTACAAAATTGGTATTTGTTACAATAGAAAGACTGCTGACACAGGTGGTTCTTTAATTTTAGTAAAAAATATTTTAAGTTGAAACAAACGGAAAGATATTATTGCACTTTCAGTTGAACGACAAATAGAGGAATCCTGTGTTGAGTTAGATAGCCATATTATTGTTTGTGTCTACAGGCCTCCGAGGGATGAAAAAGGCAATGGCAATTTCGAAATATTTGAGAAAATTATGGAGAAAGACCTCACTAAACTATGTAGTAACAGCGAAAAAATAATTATTTCTAGCAATCTTAATGTAGATTTGCTTGTAGGAACAACAGCGAAACAACGATTAATAACTTTATTCAAATCATATAATTTATGTCATGTATTTCTAGAGCCGACTAGAATTACTCTTACCAGCAAAAATTGCTTTGTGTTCAGGCTTCTCAGCACTGTTCGCACTGTAGCATTGTTCGATTCCAAATCGATATTCGATCGATGGTTTCTGAACGGTCATTTTAATTTGACGTTAGCTGTCAATCTGGCAGTTTTGAACTCTGACAGACGAAGAAAAAGCCCCGCAATGAAAGCGCGTTTTTGATTAGCTTGTTGAAATTAAATCAAAGGGCATCTGGAATGTATTCGGGATTCCCTCAGGATTATTAATATAGCTGAGTGTGCCGTAGTCTCTCGAACCAGATAAAGTTCGGATTTCGTGCCCGATTCGTATTTACCACGTAGAAACATAACCTGTGTTGGACCACTGTGCTCACCACGCTGGCCCGCCAGTCAAACCTGGTTCTGGTACGTTCTTCAGCCAACCAGGTATGACTGGCGGGCCAGCGTGGTGAGCACAGTGGTCCAACACAGGTTATGTTTCTACGTGGTAAATACGAATCGGGCACGAAATCCGAACTTTATCTGGTTCGAGAGACTACGGCACACTCAGCTATATTAATAATCCTGAGGGAATCCTGAATACATTCCAGATGCCCTTTGGTTTAATTTCAACAAGCTAATCAAAAACGCGCTTTCATTGCGGGGCTTTTTCTTCGTCTGTCAGTTGTCAAAACTGCCAGATTGACAGCTAACGTCAAATTAAAATGACTGTTCAGAAACCATCGATCGAATATCGATTTGGAATCGAACAATCACCCGCCCGGACAGGCACCCACCTGTCCCCTAATCTACGGGCAGCCGAGACAACGTTGCTACCGCTCGTTTTAGAACCGAGCCTCCCACTAGAACCTCTGCAGACCGGGGGGTCCCGTCCTTGCCAGGGAACAAGTTAACAATACGCCCCCTGCGCCAACGTAGTGGCGGTAGGATAGCATCCTTAACCAGAATGAGGTCACCAACACTAGGGGGGCTAGTTTTGTCAGTCCACTTAAGGCGCTGTTGTAAGATATGCAGATACTCGAGCGACCAACGCTTCCAGAAATTCTGAGTAAACTGCTGCAACATCTGATACCTTGACAACCGATACAATTTCACTCCCTCGAAGGGGTGCTCGGGCAACGCGTTAAGTGGCTGTCCTATCAAGAAATGGCCTGGGGTCAGAGCCTCCAGGTCATTTGGATCCGAGCTGAGCGGACACAACGGTCGCGAATTGAGAACGGCCTCGATCTTACAAAACAATGTCGCGAGCTCCTCAAAAGTCAGCGCAGTCTGACCTACTATACGCCCTAAGTGCGTCTTAGCTGACTTAACTACGGCCTCAAAAATCCCACCCCAGTGGGGGCAAATCGGTGGGCTGAAGGTCCACTGTATTCCCCGACGGGAGAGGGCCGTTCCAATATCCACCTTATTTACATTCAAAAAGTTGACTATCTCTCGTAAGTATAGTTCCGCACCTATGTAGTTAGTGCCGTTATCAGAGCGGATCAAAGTTGGAAGTCCCCTTCGAGAAACAAACCTATCCAAACAAGCAATGAAAGCCTCTGTCGAGAGATCAGCAACGAGCTCGAGATGTACCGCCTTGGTGGATAAACAAACAACACACATAGGTACGCCTTGTATTGCTTAGCGGTACGCAATCGTAAACTCTTCACCATAAACGGTCCTGCAAAATCCGTACCAACACCTGAAAACGGTCTGACCTCATTCACACGATCAGAGGGCAAGTCCCCCATGAGAGGTTGCATCGTGGCAGCCTTAAGTCGATAACAAGGCATGCACCGAAACACGATGTTCCGTATGGCACGGCGGGCAGATAAGATCCAAAACTCCCGCTGGAGCGTGGCCAACAACGCGTTACAGCCGGCATGCGCGTTTTTAATTTGACGATCAGTCACCAGCAATTCAACTAACTGTCCCCCCTTGGGGAGCAGAAGTGGGTGACGAGCCGAATACGACAGATTCGCATTGCGCAATCTTCCTCCTACCCGAAGTAACCCGGTCGAATCAACAAAGGGGTTGAGACGCGCGACGGCTCCCTTCAATTTCGAACGTCCACTTCGTATAATCTCCAATTCTGCCCCAAACTTCGAGGACTGTACCAACCGGACCAAATTCAACATCGACTCGTTTCGCTCTGCCGGAGTCAGAATAGGGTTCAACGTTCGCTGATCGCGAGGAGTACGACAATTACGAGCGAATCTCCTAATCCAAGTGGACACGTTTATCAACTTGTCAAGTGAGATATACCGGTCCAGCAGAAACCCGGCGTCAGGGTCCTCAGCCTTCTGGGTAACATGCACGGCCGCTCTGGGGCCATGATCCGAAGATACTACTACATGGCTGTGGGGCCAGTCCGATTCTCTCTTGGCAAGCCAGGGTGGTCCCCACCACAAATGGTGTCTAACGAGTTCAGGAGCCTGGCATCCCCTGGATGCACAATCAGACGGGTTCAATTCTCCTGGTACATGTCTCCAGGTCAGTGGGACCTCAGACGACACAATCTGGGAGACACGGTTCGCAACAAAAACCTCTAAGTTATGGACCGAAGCCTTCAGCCAGCACAAAACAATCTGGCTGTCCGTCCAAGCGTACACCGTATCCTCCAAAACCACTGACCCACGCAACACTGTTAGAGTGTGATTCAAAAGTTTGGTCAAAAGAGCAGCCCCGGACAGTTCCAGTTTTGGAATCGTCATCCTTGTCTGAATAGGCGCTACCTTGCTTTTTGCCAAAACCAAACGCACGTCAACCTCCCCGGTGGAGGTGACGGTTCGCAAATAAACCGCTGCCGCAAACCCTCGTTCAGAGGCATCACAAAACCCGTGAAGGGTTGCCCTGTAATCCCCAGCAGGGACCAATTTCCTCGGCAGCGATACATTATTTATGTCCGATAGCGAGGTGAACATTCGCGTCCAATCAGTCAACAAATCACCTGAGAGGTGGGTGTCCCAGGTCAACTGAGCCGCCCATAGCCTTTGCATAAAACATTTGAGAGCAAAGGTGACTGGAGAAATTCATCCATTCGGGTCGAATGTTCTCGCAATCGTTGACAGTACTGACCGCTTCGTCCAGGCCTTCGGTGTTTCTATAACCACCCGATAGGTAAACTCATCATGGACGGGCCGGTACTGAATTCCAAGCAATGACAACATGTTAGGGTTATCAGGATTCTCAAAAACGTGCGGGTCTTGTTGAAACTCATCTGGGAGACCAGCCATCAACTCAGGGGAGTTGGACATCCACTTGCGTAGTTCATAGCCGCCTCGTTCCAGCAATTGAATGAGCTCGTCACGTCGGTCCAGAGCTTCCTCTACACTGGCTGCCCCTGTGCAGACGTCATCGACGCACAAATCTTGCTCCAGGATGGCGGCGGCTCTAGGATAGCTCACTCGGTCACGCGACGTCAACTCCCGCAGGGTACGCATCGCCAAATACGGGCTAGACCGTAACCCATACGTGTTCGTGTTTAACTCATAGACCTTGACTGGCTCAGCCGTGGACTCACGCCAAAGTATCAACTGATACCTTCTGTCAGCCGGATGAATTACCGTTTGCCTAAACATCATCCGAATGTCTGCGACAAATACAATCTGGTGTCTCCGAAAGCTCGTGAGAATATCCAAAATATCACGACTCAACTTGGGTCCCGAATGTAGACACTGATTCAGGGACATCCCATTCGAGGTAGGTGCTGACCCATCAAAAACAACTCGAATCTTGCCGGTAGGGGTTCGCAGAACGGCATGGTGTGGAAGGAAACAATGATCCTCAGATCTCCAGTCCACACCCGATACCGACATGTGTCCTAACGACTCATACTCCATCATGAAATCGACGTATTTTTGTTTAAATACGGCGTCCCTTGACATCCTACGCTCCATCGACATCAATCTCGTCTCAGCCATCTTCCTAGATTCTCCTAGTGGCGGTCGATCGGCCCTGAAAGGCAGTCGAGTTACAAAACGACCAGAACGAAGGCGACCAGTACTATTCTGGTAAAACAACTCGCACTCTTCTTCGTCTGCGTCGACTCGATGAACGGTGGGAGGTTCCTCTATCTCCCAGAAACGTTGGATAGCGTCTGACAACGCTGAGCCAATAAGTATGCCATCTGACTCGGCAGGCCTAACCATTGGCAATGCCGGACCCATGATCACGTGACCAAACTTAGTATCCACAGCAATCAACCCGTCCGGCTCAAGAACTCGCCGATCCGACAACAGAAACCTACCCATAACGTCTGCTCCCAGTAGCAGGTCGACCGGGGCTGGAGTGTCAAAATCGGGATCCGCCAACTTGAGTCCTGATGTCAGGAATCGAACAGCCGGATTCAACTTCACCAAGGGGTGTCTGCCCATGACATGCGTCATTACTAATGCTTGCACGGCCGTTTTTGTCAAAATGTCATAACGTGGAGAGAACGTGATCACCGATTGACCAACTACATTCGTAACCGTAACATTCCCCACGCCCCGTATTGATTTATTATATCTATTTACCTTGAGGCCCAACCATTTTGCTAAATCATTCGATACAATGCAGCCCTGAGCTCCAGAATCTAATAGGGCGCGAACGTATGTTGGGTTGCCCGCCAAATCCCAAACAAGCACAGAGGCGATCGGTAATACCACCGTCTCCGGTTGGGGGGCAACAAATTGTTGGGCCGCAAATTCCTAGCGAGGGCCCCCGGGGCCCCAATCTGCATGTAACCGATCAGGTATGCAGCTATACGCCAGAGGGTCCCATTGTACAAATGGCCCACGCGCCGGTTCCATTGCCACCCTACGACGCCCCCCGAAGGGGGGTGGGCGTGAATTCAACCGTGGCCGCTCCATGAGCGGGGGGAATCACATGCGACCGACGAGGACGAGGCGACGAGCGGGGCGACAACTGAGGCGGCGTCCGAACCGCACCCGCATAGCTCGAAGGTGTCCCATGCCACCCGCCCGTTACGGCCTGCTCAACACACCCAATGTCCCGCTGAGTCGGATGCTGAGTCGCAACCGAAAACTCAGGGCCCCCCATGTGATGTTCCTGAGTGCGGCCCTGCACCCCTGGGTGGCCGCGTGCTTGTGGCCCCATTGCCCGCTGAGTCGGATGCTGAGTCGCAACCGAAAACTCAGGGCCCCCCATGTGATGACCCTGAGTGCGGCCCTGCACCCTAGTACTGCCCTGTGCACGTGGGGACGTTGGCCCCTGAGTTGCGCTCTGAGTCGCAAACGAATTCTCAGGGCCCCTTGCCGTGTTACCCTGGGTACGGCCCTGTGGTGGCTGTTGGCCGGACCGGTTCATGCACAACAGATTGTTTTGGGCCCCACCACAGTATCCGCACATTTGTGTGCGCGTGCAGTCCCTAGCTATGTGTGGCCCGAGGCACAGGAAACACCAGCCCCGCTGCTTGGCCATCTGGCGCCGTCCCTGAACCCTAAGTTCCCCGAACTTATTGCAATTGGCCACAGCATGGCCACTCTGCCTAGAACATGGGCAGGTCTCACTATGTGGGGTCAATGCACTCACAGTCCCATATGACTGCCGGTTGGTGCGGTCCTTCCTCGTCGGAGGGCCCCTACTCACAGCGCTCCCGGCAGCTCTCTGTGGCTCCGAAGGATGGGTGACCCTCAACCCCAAATTCTCTGCCCGTCGAGACTCCTCTTCCAAAGATCCGACCAAGTCGGAGAAGGCGGGCAGGTCTTCGGCCGACCTCCCGTGAGACTGTTCGAAACGAGTCTGCACGTCAGCGGGTAGGCGGGAAAGTACAATGTACAACAGTAAGTACTACCATTCACCAACCGGAAGTCCAAGATTCTCTAGAGCCTTGGTGACGGATAACAATGGGTTCAAAACCTCCGTCTGTATGGCCCCGACCTTGTTCAAACCGGGATGCTAAACAAACGGTTCAGTTGGGCATCGGCCAACCTCCGTTTGTTGTGGTAACGTCTGACCAACAATTGCCTGGCCGTCTCATAGTTGCCCTCCGTAACTGTCAAATGAGCGACCAGCTCCCTAGGCTCACCCCTCAATGCTGCCACCAGCTGAGCCATCTTGACAGACTTGGTAATGTCCGATCGCAAGTGCACCAAACTGTCGAACAGATTGATGAAGCTCATCCATTCACCGGACATGCCGTCAAAGGTAGGCATAGTTATAGCGGGTAACCTGGTCCCCTTTCCCTGATGCGGCAGAGGTGCTTCAATGTCACCACCATGGCTGGACTCGCGCTGTCTACGTATGTCCGCAGCCTTCTGCGTGATAGCAGCCGCCATCTCCATACATTAGTCGACATCCCCTATCAACCGTGACAGCCTGTCAGGTGCACAACCATCAACTGATTCCGCCTGCGCGGACAATTCGAGCACCCTATTGTAACGTTCCTTAATGTCCATAGACCGCTGCAATACCACATCATGCCTATCTATCTCCGTGTGCGGAGGAAAACCATCTGAGTTCCTTAGAAACACCCTTCTGGATTTCAGATAACGACATGATCGGAACGATATTTACTCACAATTTGCAGTTACTCAATTTTATTGGACCCTTCAGTTTATAACCCAAACGAGGGAACCCTAAACCATAACTTAAATAATGTTGTTTTCCTTAAACAATAGGAACCGAGTTTTACATCTATATAAATTATGCTACACTTCTAATATCCTAATCCTGTAAATAACAAGTTAGTTTCCCTTTATTATTATAACACAAACAGATAATAGTCAATATTAGCTCAAGTTATAAATTGCCACACACTTGCTGCACAATAAACTGAAAACAATGTAATAGCCTGCTATCAATAGATGTAACTACCTATGTTAACCAAAACATTCATTCAATACCAATCTGAGTACAACTGGTCATTTAGAGAAAACTGTAATATCTCTCTGTCTACTACCAGCAATAGACTTATAGCTTACAAATACTACCAATCTATGTGGATATAGGAATAAAGGGCATCTGGAATGTAACAAAAGAGTTACCTAACCGCCTAGATACCTACAGATTGATAGTCCCAAGTCGTGCTTTCCTGAAGCCCTTGACGGCTGCAAATCTCAGGAAACCACGCTCTAGCTACCAAAATGTTCAGGCTTCTCAGCACCTAATGACCTCGTAGGGGCCCATGAGCTACGAGGTAGCGTGACGATCAGGTGCCAAGAAGTGATGAACGTCGGCGATTCACCGAGCTAAAGTTATGTGGGGTAGATCTAACCTGGTCTGTGCTTCGGTCCCGTCAACCTCCTGTCTCTCTGCAAGGCCCGGGCGCGCCCTAGGCTCTTCTTGGTAGACAGGTTCTTCAGCCAACCAGGTATGACTGGCGGGCCAGCGTTGTGAGCACAGTGGTCCAACACAGGTTATGTTTCTACGTGGTAAATACGAATCGGGCACGAAATCCGAACTTTATCTGGTTCGAGTGACTACGGCACACTCAGCTATATTAATAATCCTGAGGGAATCCCGAATACATTCCAGATGCCCTTTGATTTAATTTCAACAAGCTAATCAAAAACGCGCTTTCGTTGCGGGGCTTTTCCTTCGTCTGTCAGTTGTCAAAACTGCCAGATTGACAGCTAACGTCAAATTAAAATGACCGTTCAGAAACCATCGATCGAATATCGATTTGGAATCGAACACTTTGATAACGTTTTTTGTGACTGTGCATTCACAAGTAAAAATGTAATTAACTGCTTAATTTCCGATCACAGCGGTCAAACAGTTTTGTTCCCAATCGCTAGTAAGAATAAGACTGATCCATAATTTTATAAGCCAATTTCATCCCATAGAAATACGAAACATAGACTTATACGAAAAACTTAGATATAAATTTGTCAAATTTTAATGAACAGAACCCAAATTGAAATCTACTCCTACTACCACTTCTTCAACATTATTCAAACAAAATTCAATAAAGTTTTTAAATTAAAAAAGTCTGTGACTACACCGGTAAATCTTAATTTAATGACTGGGCAACATTTGGAATTCGTAAAAGTCTTGTATGACTTTTTATGACGTTTATGAACAAAAACTTATAAATTTGATCGAAAATTTCAAGACTATGTTAAAAATATTACAAAACTTTCAGGTTAGTTTTTAGCATTGCAAAAACTTTACACATTAATATAAAAATACAAAATTCAACTGATATAATGAAAACTGTTTGGCAAATAATAAACCGTACGCAAACTTGGCAAAGTTATACCAAGGGACAATGGATTCTGTCTAAAGATAGGTGATGTTGTTAAATCCAACGATCAGGTTGCTCGAGATTTTGAAACATTCTTCACCAAATTCAAAACAGAGCGTCTAAATTCATCTCCATATGAAGCAGAGACTTCACCTAAAAATAATATTAGATAAAATGTATAGATTACTTAACTAAAAAAATACTAAAGACCTGTGGGTTTATCAGTCAGTCATCGGTTCATTAATATTTGAATTGTGTTGATCATGATACGCTACTAATGAAATTAAATCATTACGGAGTTAAAAATAAAACGTTGGATCTACTAAGATCATACTTATGTATGATTTTAACCTAATAGGTTTTCGGATAGTTCCTACACAAAAAAGTGCTATTTGAGCGGAACCGCCACCAGAAATACGATTTTCCTACAAAGTGCGCATTTAGTAAGTGGTCATGATAACAAATTTATTTTCTATTTTTGATCATGTTATGTTATTGTTGCGCCGGTAGGTTAGGTCAAAAACTTTGAACGTCAATTTCAGTGCTTTAGAGGCGTTTTCAGCAGGCTGAAAAGTCATTTCAGGCCGTTTCAGAAGTTGCTCTATCACATATCTAAAGATCGAAATTTCACCCAAGTTGCCGTCGTTTTCAGGCGCCTGAAACATGTTTTCAGTCCGTTTCAGGGCACCCTCTATCAGATGACGCCATAACCTGAAAAACCGTTTTCAGGCGTTTTCAGGACCCCTTATGAGCCTCTGAAGCACAAATCGTTATATGGCGAAATATCCGGTAGGAGTGACAGAGATAGCACTACTAGAAAGAGATAGCTATACTCGGAACATTCGCGATATGTGTGGACAATGAGTCCAGAGCGGCTTCGCGGGATATAAAAGGCGCCGACGGCCGGCGCAAGTTAGTTTCATTTTAACTGCGATCTAGTGCTAGTACAACGGATAATCGGAGAGAAAGACTCTTCGTGTGAATAGTGAGTGTGTTTTAATTAGTGGATTTTAAGTACAGTTCGTGTGAATTGTAAGTGCGTAATTTGGGTAATAAAGTGAGTGTTTTATTTAGTGGATTAATTCGTGCTTTTCTATCAAATAAGAAACCCCACGCTCGTAACATTATTATGTGGTAGTAGATCTTATCTTATCATATTGGGTGGTGTATATCACGTACGTTTCTTGAGTGAATTGTATTGCGCGTACTAAAATGATTTTAATTTTTCTTCATAAACATTAAACATTGTACGGATCCACGGGCTTCACAGGCTCTGTGCCTGTGGCGTCGAGACGATACAAAAAAAAATTGCCGCAAAAATCTACATCGATAAAACGCCACATCAAACACCTAATTCACACTGAGTACAATAGGAGCTAATTTTCGTCTACCACTTAACTCACAAGTGGGATAAGTGAAATTTTAAGTTATAATAATAATAATAATACCATGTACACTATGTACACACATTGATCTAGCCCCAAACTAGGATTCCCTGTTTATGGGTACTAGACAACGCTACACATACTTATAGATGAATATTATACTTAGATAGATAAACAACAATGACTAGGGTACAAACATCCGTTATTGTGTATTTATACTCTGTTTATCTCTGTACTGTAACTGGTCCTTTAGTAACCCCTGAATGAATAAATAAATAAATAAATTTGAACCATAAAAATTGTTTTTGGGCCATCGAACCGCGCAGACGTGTCCCTAGATGCTCCGAGAAATAATAGACCATATTTTGCCCAAAGGACTCATCTCCTGTGAAATTGTCGAAGTGAAGTGTCTTGAATTTATGTTTACTAAAAATTAAGCTACGTGTTTGTGATTATGTGTGTTACTTCTGTTATAAATGGTGCATATTCAATAAGTGTACATCCCCTGGACCTGAGTCACCAGTCTGCAAGAGAATTTTCTTTTTCGTGTGGAAACTTGTGGGGAGGATCACAGTAGATCCTTCCAGAAGTCAGCCACCTCGATGGCTTTTTCGTTAGCCTGCATAAGGTCGGCGTGTGTGCAGGAAGTCGGACACAGTGGGCACGATAATAGGTGGCTAGAAGTTTTTGGGGCACCGCAACGGCAGCTTGTGCTTGCGTCCTCAGGAAGGTGCCCCAGCGTCGCATGTTGTCTCTGGTGCGCCCGACGCGTGATCTCAGTCGGTTCAAGGTTTTCCACAACTGCAACCCCAGGTTTTCCCAAATCGGGGCTTTTGTGGCTTTGTGTGGATTGCTCCAAAAACCTAAGTAGGGAGAAAGATAATGCATATCAATGGACAACATCGGGTGAAGTCGGTTCAGTACATATATATAACGAGCACATCAATAAACCACAACCAAAACGAATTTAAGCTTCGTTAACCTTTTTATTTCTTTTTTCCGTTCCCGGGTATCAAACTATGGTAAATAATGTGTTTAATTCTGTAAATATAATGTGAATCTAAATAATATGATAAAAATACACATTACAGAAACATTATTGTAATCTGGAGGGCTCTGAGATAACTTTTTAATTATACTCTGATTATACTGCTTGGAGATTTAGACGAAATATTCTCAAATAATGCAAATGTAAAGCAGAAGCAGAGTATGTAACATTAAAGTGGATTAATAATACATCTCACAAAGTAAATGCTGATCCATTAATTCTTTACATATTACTCAAGTCAAAGAAGTAAAATAAAGCTATGTAAATTGGAGTGATTCCATAATTATTCATATCTAGCCGTATTAACGGGTACCGTTACTTAAACATATTACTCAAGTAAAAGAAAGCTATTTAAATTGGAGTGATTCCGTAATAATATCGAAACTTAAACGGGAAAAATATATTAAGGGATCATTTCGTTGTCCGCTCGTCTGTCTGTCTGTCTGTATGTCTGCCTTTTTCTCAGCTACGCTTGGAGGCATCAAGTTGAAATAAATATCAATTACAAAGGCTTGTGGTCCCTTAGAGAAATCAAAAGAAAAGCCCGTTTCTGCCGCTTTGCTGAATTTGCTTTATACTTATAGAACCCTGCTCGCGTAAGCACTCCCTCCGTATGAACGATGGCAGATTATATAACACTCCGCTGACTTGCACAAGCACATCTGCCTTACGAACACATTTGCAAGCCGCCGTCTGGAAATATTGATCCTGTGCGAAACCCATATAATTTTTGTTGCTGGTAATACTGACCGTAAATAGAGAAATAATCTACCTTCTCCATGGTGTATCAACATATCATATCACTTGGTTAGTCTAGAGTCTTTCAAAGAAAAGCTCTCACTCGCGCAGAGACCAGAGGGTGTCCTCAATACCAACAATGGTTTTTTTCAAAGCGTTGCACTCTAATGGCAAGGCTTTCTATCGCCATATCTATTGGGATCTGTACTGCAACGGAAGGAGGTAATGTAATGTAAATTTTATATGAAGGAATATATCCGAAAACCGTAGTAATACCTACCAAAAAATATATGCGATTTGTGCGGAACCCTCAGTGCGCGAGTCCGACTTCGTCGACCGCAAAGTCGTACTTGGCCGGTTTTTTACGGTAGATATTGTACAAAAAGTAGCGATATCAAACTGCCTACCGATTTACTCACGCTGTCGTAAACTGCGATGTGCTTAGCCAACATCTTTATAGCATCTACCTGAAACATTAATATCAACTTCGATATAACCCGCGCGTCTCTCTTGCCACGTTTCACGTCGATATTGGTATATTGGATGCGTCTCAGTTGCTTAATCGCGCGGGAAAATGCAATGTAGTATTTTCGCATACTGGTCTCGACTCATTATATGGTGAATAATTTTGTGAGACTTATCCCTAGTTTATGAAAGAGAGGTCAATCAATCAATCAATCAAATGTCTTTATAACTGCAGATATTTACATATACTTAGCAACCGTCATTTTTGCCACGTCTATACATTGGACCACTGTGGGAATAGATGGGAGTAGAAATTCCAACAGATTGATTTTAGATCACTTTTAAAAATTGGCTGTGCTTAACTAATACAAATATTACAATATTAATAACGATTATTATGCAGGAATAAATAATTACAAAATTATTAACAGCAAGGTCTGTGTTGAGCGAGAATAACCCCATACAGTCCCGTCATTTAAGTAATCTTACATTGTAATATCCCTTTTTCGACCAAGTCGCTTTAACATTGTTTTTAAATTGCTCAAAGGGAAATTTCAAGATCTCCAGTGTTATCTTGTTTTACTAGAGAATGCACTGACCCCTGAAAGAATTGCTAACCTTCGCGAGTCTAAACCGGGGTGCAACTTGTCTATGATTATTTCTTAGGTTAACACTACAGCTATCGGCAAATTTGTAAAATGTTGAAAGGGTTTTGCGTACATACATTATATTTCCGAAAATAAATTGTCAAGCTACAGTTAGTATGTCAATTTATTTAAAAAGCTCTCATAAGTAGTCTGTGCGTTTTAAATTATAAATTGCTTGAATAGCTCTTTTCTGTAAAATAAAAATAGTTTGAACATCCGCTGCTTTCCCCCACAACAAGATACCATAGGACATGACACAATGAAAGTAAAAAAATATACTAGCTTAGATGTAGCCACACCCGTGTTTCGTCTGATGTTCCTAACAGCGTAAGCCGCAGAACTTAATTTACCAGCCAATTTAAATATGTGGGGTCCCCACTGCAATTTGCTATCAATGGTTATTCCAAAAAACTTTTTATCATTTACTAATTCTAACCTGTTGCGGTCTAACAGTAAACTGGTCTCAACTTGCCCTACATTTTGAAGTGAGAATTCAATACATTTGATTTTACCAGCATTTAACAATACATTATAAACTGTAAAACAAATCAAGGTTAAAGACAATACTCTATTAATTTCATCGAAATATTATTTTTGTCTTTAAATTTTGAGGACCAGTGAAGTATTATCAGAAAACATTATAAATCGTTGATATATACCAGGAATAAGTAACGGACTAATATGGAACGCCAATTTTTACTCCCAATCCATCAGATAGAATTGCATCCTGTGCGGCTTCCCATGCAGAATAAACATGAGATATAAGGGTAATACCTGCATCCGTTGTCAATTTACCCCTAGTGATACCGTATTGTTTGGCGTGGTGTTGTTTTGTACAGTTGAAGTGGGATCATTTGATTGAGTATAAAATTATACTTAATGCTGGAAGAACAGATATTGGTCTGAAATTTGGAGGATCACCCTTGTCTCCCGATTTGAATAAAGGTAACAGTTTACTGTATTTCATGAGGTCTGAGTAAGCTCCATCGTCAACACATTTATTAAATATATAAGCAATGTGTGGGGCTAAAAGTAGATATATTACCCAATGACTTTGACTAATATACCCCACATGTCTTCAGTATGTTTTAAGTTAAGTAATCTCAACGTTTTGACGATATCCTGGGGATATAAATGATGCAATTTAAAATCTACATTACTGCTGTTTTTAACAAAGTCTGCTTCATATGGACATGAATTTAGACGCTCTGTTGTGAGTAAGGGTACATTGGTGAAGAATGTTTCAAAATCTCGATCTAACTCAGCGTTACATTTAACAACATCATACCTATCTTTATGCAGAAATAATTGTCCTTTGATATAACTTTGCCAGTTTCACGGTATTAGATTTGCCTAACCCTTTTCATTCTATTATTAGAATTTTGTATTTTTCTATGTAAAGTTTTTGTAGTTCTACAAACCGACTTGAAAGTTTTGGAATATTTTTTAACATAGTCATAACATTGTTCATAAAGGTCATAAAAGATAGCACTACTTTTACGAATTCTAAATGTTGCATAGTCATCAAATTCAGATTTACAGTTGTTGGCACTGACTTTCTTTAATTTAAAAACTTTATTGAATTCTGTTTGAATAATGTTTAAGAAGTCAGAATAGATTTTGTTCGGGTTCTCTTCATTAAAATCCGGTACTGGCAATTTTATATCAAAACTTTCATATACGTCTCTAGTCTACGGGTAGTAATAGGGCTATAATATGATGTCTTATTTTTACTAGAAATTGGGAATTAAACTGTTTAACCGCTGTGATCGGAGGGTGTTCAGGCTTCTCAGCACCTAATGACCTCGTAGGGGCCCATCAGCTACGAGGTAGCGTAGCGATCAGTTGCCAAGAAGTGTGAACGTCGGCGATTCACCGAGCTAATGTAAATGGAGTCGATCTAACCTGGTCTGTGCTTCGGTCCCGTCAACCTCCTGTCTCTCTGCAAGGCCCGGGTGCACCCTAGGCTCTTCTTGGTAGACAGGTTTTTCAGCCAACCAGGTATGACTGGCAGGCCAGCTTCGATGAGCACAGTGTTCCAACACAGGTTATGTTACGTGGGAAAAACCAATCGGCCACGTAAATGCGAACTTTATCTGGTTCGGGGAACCACAACACATTCAGCTATATAGACAATCCTGAGGGAAACCCGAATACATTCCAGATGGTTTGCGATTTAATTTCAATACCCTAACCAATACGCGTTACATTGCGAGGGCTTTCGTCTGTCAGTTGTCAAAAAACTGCTAGGTTGGCAGCAACGTCAAATTCAAAATGGCCGTTCAGAAACCATCGATCGAATATCGATTTGGAATCGAACAATCACCCGCCCGGACAGGCACCCACCTGTCCCCTAATCTACGGGCAGCCGAGACAACGTTGCTACCGCTCGTTTTAGAACCGAGCCTCCTACTAGAACCTCTGCAGACCGGGGGGTCCCGTCCTTGCCAGGGAACAAGTTAACAATGCGCCCCCTGCGCCAACGTAGTGGCGGTAGGTTAGCATCCTTAACCAGAACGAGGTCACCAACACTAGGGGGGCTGGTTTTGTCAGTCCACTTAAGGCGCTGTTGTAAGATATGCAGATACTCGAGCGACCAACGCTTCCAGAAATTCTGAGTAAACTGCTGCAACATCTGATACCTTGTCAACCGATACAATTTCACTCCCTCGAAGGGGTGCTCGGGCAACGCGTTAAGTGGCTGTCCTATCAAGAAATGGCCTGGGGTCAGAGCCTCCAGGTCATTTGGATCCGAACTGAGCGGACACAACGGTCGCGAATTGAGAACGGCCTCGATCTTACAAAACAATGTCGCGAGCTCCTCAAAAGTCAGCGCGGTCTGACCTACTATACGCCCCAAGTGCGTCCTAGCTGACTTAACTACGGCCTCAAAAATCCCACCCCAGTGGGGGCAAATCGGTGGGCTGAAGGTCCACTGTATACCCCGACGGGAGAGGGCCGTTCCAATATCCACTTTATTTACATTCAAAAAGTTGACTATCTCTCGTAGGCATCGTTCCGCACCGATGTAGTTAGTGCCGTTATCAGAGCGGATCAAAGTTGGAAGTCCCCTTCGAGAAACAAACCTATCCAAACAAGCAATGAAAGCCTCTGTCGAGAGATCAGCAACGAGCTCGAGATGTACCGCCTTGGTGGATAAACAAACAAACACACATAGGTACGCCTTGTATTGCCCCTTCTGGGTAACATGCACGGCCGCTCTGGGGCCATGATCCGAAGATACTACTACATGGCTGTGGGGCCAGTCCGATTCTCTCTTGGCAAGCCAGGGTGGTCCCCACCACAAATGGTGTCTAACGAGTTCAGGAGCCCGACATCCCCTGGATGCACAATCAGACGGGTTCAATTCTCCTGGTACATGTCTCCAGGTCAGTGGGACCTCAGACGACACAATCTGGGAGACACGGTTCGCAACAAAAACCTCTAAGTTATGGACCGAAGCCTTCAGCCAGCACAAAACAATCTGGCTGTCCGTCCACGCGTACACCGTATCCTCCAAAACCACTGACCCACGCAACACTGTTAGAGTGTGATTCAAAAGTTTGGTCGAAAGAGCAGCCCCGGACAGTTCCAGTTTTGGAATCGTCATCCTTGTCCGAATAGGCGCTACCTTGCTTTTTGCCAAAACCAAACGCACGTCGACCTCCCCGGTGGAGGTGACGGTTCGCAAATAAACCGCTGCCGCAAACCCTCGTTCAAAGGCATCACAAAACCCGTGAAGGGTTGCCCTGTAATCCCCAGCAGGGACCAATTTCCTCGGCAGCGATACATTATTTATCTTGAGGCCCAACCATTTTGCTAAATCATTCGATACAATGCAGCCTTGAGCTCCAGAATCTAATAGGGCGCGAACGTATGTTGGGTTGCCCGCCAAATCCCAAACAAGCACAGAGGCGATCGGTAACACCACCGTTTTCGGTTGGGGGGCAACCAATGGTTGGGCCGCAAATTCCTAGCAAGGACCCCCGGGGCCCCACTGTGCCTGTAACCGATCAGGTATGCAGCTATACGCCAGATGGTCCCATTGTACAAATGGCCCACGCGTCGGTTCCATTCCCAACCTACGATTCCCCTTAAAAGGGGGTGGGCGTGAATTCAACCGTGGCCGCTCCATGAGCGGGGGGGACATCACATGTGACCGACGAGGACGAGGCGACGAGCGGGGCGACAACTGAGGCGGCGTCCGAACCGCACCCGCATAGCCCGAAGGTGTCCCATGCCACCCGCCCGTTACGGCCTGCTCAACACACCCAATGTGCCGCTGAGTCGGATGCTGAGTCGCAACCGAGAACTCAGGGCCCCCCATGTGATGACCCTGAGTGCGGCCCTGCACCCCTGGGTGGCCGCGTGCTTGTGGCCCCATTGCCCGCTGAGTCGGATGCTGAGTCGCAACCGAAAACTCAGGGCCCCCCATGTGATGACCCTGAGTGCGGCCCTGCACCCTAGTACTGCCCTGTGCACGTGGGGACGTTGGCCCCTGAGTTGCGCTCCGAGTCGCAAACGAATTCTCAGGGCCCCATGCCGTATCACCCTGGGTACGGCCCTGTGGACGTGGGGACGTTGGCCCCTGAGTTGCGCTCCGAGTCGCAAACGAATTCTCAGGGCCCCATGCCGTGTCACCCTGGATACGGCCCTGTGGAGGCTGTTGGCCGGACCGGTTCATGCACAACAGATTGTTGTGGGCCCCACCACAATATCCGCACATTTTTGTGCGCGTGCAGTCCCTGACCATGTGTGGCCCGAGGCACCGGAAACACCAGCTCCGCTGCTTGGCCATCCGGCGCCGTCCCTGAACCCTAAGTTCTCCGAACTTATTGCAATTGGCCACAGCATGGCCAATCTGCCTACAACATGGGCAGGTCTCACTATGTGGGGTCAATGCACTCACAGTCCCATATGACTGCCGGTTGGTGCGGTCCTTCCTCGTCAGAGGGCCCCTACTCACAGCGCTCCCGGCAGCTCTCTGTGGCTCCGAAGGATGGGTGACCGTCAACCCCAAATTCTCTGCCCGTCGAGCCTCCTCTTCCAAGAATCCGACCAAGTCGGAGAAGGCGGGCAGGTCCTCGGCCGACCTCCCGTGAGACTGTTCGAAACGAGTCTGCACGTCAGCGGGTAGGCGGGAAAGTACAATGTACAACAGTAGGTACGACCATTCACCAACCGGAAGTCCAAGATTCTCTAGAGCCTTGGTGACGGACAACAATGGGTTCAAAACCTCCGTCTGTATGGCCCCGACCTTGTTCACAACCAGGATACTAAACAAACGGTTCAGTTGGGCATCGGCCAACCTCCGTTTGTTATGGTAACGTCTGACCAACAATTGCCTGGCCGTTTCATAGTTACCCTCCGTAACTGTCAAATGAGCGACCAGCTCCCTAGGCTCACCCCTCAATGCTGCCACCAGCTGAGCCATCTTGACAGACTTGGTAATGTCCGATCGCATGTGCACCAAACTGTCGAACAGATTGATGAAGCTCATCCATTCACCGGACACTCCGTCAAAGGTAGGCATAGTTATGGCAGGTAACCTGGAACCCGATCCCTGATGCGTCAGAGGTGCTTCAATGTCACCACCATGGCTGGACTCGCGCTGTCTACGTATGTCCGCAGCCTTCTGCGTGATAGCAGCTGCCATCTCCATACATTGGTCGACATCCCCTATCAACCGTGACAGCCTGTCAGGTGCACAACCATCAACTGATTCCGCCTGCGCGGACAATTCGAGCACCCTATTGTAACGTTCCTTAACGTCCATAGACCGCTCCAATACCACATCATGCCTATCTAAACGGTCTATCAGACCGTGTGCGGAGGAAAACCATCTGAGTTCCTTAGAAACACCCTTCTGGATTTCAGATAACGACATGATCGGAACGATACTTACTCACAATTTGCAGTAAATCAATTTTATTGGACCCTCCAGTCTATAACCCAAACGAGGGAACCCTAAACTATAACTTAAACAATGTTATTTTCCTTAAACAATAGGAACCGAGTTTTATGTCTATATAAGTTCTGTAAATAACAATTTAGTCTCCCTTTATCACTACAACACATACAGATAGTCAATATTAGTTCAAGTTATAAATTGCTATAAACTGAAAACAATGCAATAGCCTGCTATCAATAGATGTAACTGCCTATGTTAACCAAAACATTCTTCAATAGCATTACTAGACCACTAATAGATTGACTGACTGGTAATTCAATGCAATTTTCAATTCAATATCTGTCTATCTACTACCAGCTATAGACCTATAGCTTACAATACTACCAATCTATGTGGATATAGGAACAACAGTTACCTAATAACCGCCAATACCTACAGATTGCTAGTCCCAAATCGTGCGTTTCTGGAGCCCTTGACGGCTGCAAATCTCAGGAAACCACGCTCTGCTACCAAAATTTTTCAGGCTTCTCAGCACCTAATGACCTTGTAGGGGCCCATCAGCTACGAGGTAGCGTAGCGATCAGTTGCCAAGAAGTGTGAACGTCGGCGATTCACCGAGCTAATGTAAATGGAGTCGATCTAACCTGGTCTGTGCTTCGGTCCCGTCAACCTCCTGTCTCTCTGCAAGGCCCGGGTGCACCCTAGGCTCTTCTTGGTAGACAGGTTCTTCAGCCAACCAGGTATGACTGGCAGGCCAGCTTCGATGAGCATAGTGTTCCAACACAGGTTATGTTACGTGGGAAAAACCAATCGGCCACGTAAATGCGAACTTTATCTGGTCCGGGGAACCACAACACACTCAGCTATATAGACAATCCTGAGGGAAACCCGAATACATTCCAGATGGCTTGCGATTTAATTTCAATACCCTAACCAATACGCGTTACATTGCGAGGGCTTTCGTCTGTCAGTTGTCAAAAAACTGCTAGGTTGGCAGCAACGTCAAATTCAAAATGGCCGTTCAGAAACCATCGATCGAATATCGATTTGGAATCGAACAGAGGGTAAGCAGTTAAATTAAATATTTACTAGTGAATGCATAGTCACAAAAAACGTCTTCTAAGCAAGTTTGGCTGGTAAGAGTTATTCTAGTCGCAGAATTCTTGAAACAGACGCAAACTGCCGGTGTGAATACGGTAGTTTATTAGGATAAACAATAAATATGAAGAAAGGTTAAGTCATATTTTGAGGGGTCGATGACGACATTTATCGATAATGAAAAACTTTTCTATGAAACCGGTTTGAACAGAAAACTTTTTTTTTACTTTTTCATTGAAATCAGCTGTCCATCCGGCTCAAAAGCGACATGACATATAGCTTCAAGTTGCAGTTTTTTAACAACCCCCGAGCTAAATTTGAAAATTCACCATCAGAAAGTAAGTATCTCCTTTAACTAGCAGGAAACTCTACACAAAATTTGCCGGAGCAGGAATCCAAACCGTATGTTTACCGTAGAAACAAATGAGATCAACTCCGAATAAAAGATCTCATATCGTTGGCTCTAAGCCACGTTTCATATTATGACGCGCGGCGAAGGGCATCCGAGTGTAAACTGATTGATTTGCTTTTAAGCGATGTATTTGACGTCGATTCCCACTTGGGGAAGATTTATTTTAACTTATCAATTATTATACTCCTATGGTAAAGGGTAGGTTGGTGTTGGTGGGGAATAATAGAGTATTTTTAACTGACTCCAAAACAAGTAGAGGTTCTCAATTCTATACGTATGTACTAGGTCGAGCCATACGTTTTTTCACATAAAATAAATGAAATAAATGATACAAAAATCTCTGTAATACAAATATTTAAGTATCAATCGAAATGTCACAAAATACAGATTTAAATTACATTTAAACTATTCAAAATGATCTCCCCTTTTCGATACTAGCACTTAATCTGCGCGGCCAGTCATCGATAGACCACGCACAATATCATATCAATGTTGGCCACTACTTTAAACAGGGATGCTTTGAGACGTTTAGCGCAGACTTACTCCTCTAAGTCCGCCATATTTTATAATCCAATGGATTCAAGTATCGAGTCAAGGGGGGCCAGTCTTCGAGTCTGATAGAGTAGAGCCAATTTTGAGTGTTTTTTCCTTAAGAGCTGGTGCAGAGTCCTGCTGGAATACCCAGTATTCGCGCCTTCACTGTTTTGATCACTGCTGGAGCCCAAACAGTACGAGGACGACCACTCCTCTACTTATCTTAGAATCTCGAATCTTCCCTGAATCCTTTGATAGTACCATAAACGAACCTCAGTGTTATTTTCATTTTTTTAGCAGTTTGTATCTCAGTTGGCGCGTGACCGCAGCGATGCAATGTAATTACCGCGACTCTATCGTCTTTTCGCGTGCACTCCACTTATGACCATATTGAAAATTGCAGGAAACCTAAGAATTTAGTTTCTTAAATTATTTTATTCCGAACGCTCAAAACTTTTTTTTGGTTCGCGTTCTAAATTCGAATTGTGGTATGTAACAAAACTTATGGCCCGACCCATAATATCGGATATTATAGCTATATTATAGTCTTCTTGTATTATTAGTCTATAGACATAGAGGCAGAAAATTGCGGTGCAATCAGAAAGCGTATTACTTAACAGTTCGAGAAAAATGCCGAATATCAGTGAAGCTGGGAGCGACAGGAAACGGCAAGAGAACCACTCGTCGCCAGCCTTATTTATCCATAGACCTGGCGCGAATGAAATAACTGGTCTAATGTACGCTTCGAGAACTCTCACTCCCAATCAACAGTTCTCAATTTTTCATTAAAGCGGCGTAGTCACATTTATTGTAAAGATATTTTATACGAGCAGCCAGTTCCATAAAATCAATAATTGTTTACTTAATTTGTATTGTTAAGGCTTTGTGAAGATAAGTGTCAATAGGTACTAACTGGTTCATGCACTCACTGACACTAATAATATTATTTTACAAGACAAGATAAACAATTTACCGTAAAGATTTAAAATCCAAAGGCTGTGGGTGAATAGATCCTCCCGGTTCACAAAGTTGAATTGGAACAGTTCAACATTTTTGAAACTAAACATTTTAGGAATTCAACTTTGTGAACCGGGAGGAAATAGATCATCTACTAAGTTGTACTCATCAACGCAATACGCTACATAGTAGGAAACAATGACGAAGCCCCTACCAACCACGTAATGTTACTCATGTTGAAGTCACTAATTGTAAAAATCTTATCATTTAGGCTTGCTTAAAACTACATAATTTAATTTACGTAAGAAGTTCTCCAACTGCTGAGAAAACGAAAAACCGTACATAATCCTGTCTGTTTACATAAATATAAAAGGCATAAATGGGTCATTGTCAAAGCTTGATCCAAATTTAAGCAAAAATGAAAGTTTGACTTTTTATGAAATTCGACATTTATTTAGTACACATACATGCATTTAAAGATAAACAAGATACAACCAGAGATCAAACTTAAGATTTAAATAAGTTATATATTAAAAATCATTTTATGGTTCCACCGAAAAGACGAGGCTGTCCACCGAATAGACTAAAAATGCAATTACAACATGAAAAAGACAAAAATAATTAAATTCTTTTGCATTATAACATAGAACCTCTTCTTACGAACAAATCAACAGAACACAGTTATGGTTGGCAAGGAACATTTATAGAGAAAAAAAATATTTTGTCTTTGTCCACCGAAAGGACTATGTCTTTTTGTTGGAAAAAATTTCTTCATCGTCTGATGAGTCCCAAAAACTTTGTTTCCAGTTTTCTCGAGATTTCTTCGTGCGCACGGTATTCTTTGGAGTTTCAGCTCGTGTAAGAGGTGGCGATCTTGAGCTATCGGAATAAACATCGTTATAACGAATGCGCTTTCGACTTTGTATTCCACGAAGGGTCTTGGAACAAGTTGGTTCTTCAGAGTCATTGATTTGGGGCTCAAAAATCGATGGACTAGACATTGTTCTCGATGTCTGGTTATCTCTTGGATCTAGCAATTGGCTTACTATTGGGCTCCAGTTAGAACTAAGCAGCGGACTTGCTATGCTCAGCAAGGGACTGGGAAGAGAACTCGAAGTTGGTGAGGGAGCAGGTATCTCGTTACGTGGTTTTAGGTCAAGTGTTATATGGCCCAAATTGTAGTGCACGCACGTAGCTCCTGGGGCACAAGTAGTGCAGCTCAGTCTTCGGAATTGGAGGATTTTTGGTTCTCGCTTGTCCCATGTTACTTGATGCACTTGCATGGTACCGCGGAAAGGGCAGATTTTGCTGTTTTCAATCAGTCTTTCAATGTCTTTCGCTGCCGCATCGTCAATTTTTATAACATTGATGCCCTTACAGTCTTGATGTACACATTCAATGAAAGCGTCTATGTTATTGACGTCGTTTCCTTTGGCAACATGCTTATCAGCCGTTCGCTTGAGGCACCCTCCTACACCATCAGGGGCTCCCTTACCGTGTCCACTCGCACTATAGTGCCACAGTATACTACTCGCTTGCGTTTCTTCGCTTAAGTATGCAGCTATCAAGTGAAACATAGTCTTATTTTTGTACTGTGTCGATGGTCCGTCGCTTAAAATATGGAGACGTTTAAGAGTCGGGACCAATGTCTTTATCGTGGCAATAATGGGCTTCAAGTGTGCACAAATGTATATAGGTCCATGGTTCAAGATGTCACTGACCGTACAAAAAGACTTTGCGATGATACGCTTCTCCTCTGTGTTTTCATCAACATAGTAAAATACCACAGTATGAAGCGACAGCTGATCTTTTGACCCACCAAAGTGAGCAGACTGTATTTCTGAAGAGTACTTACAGTTGTAATTTTCGGAAAAGTCTATGTGCAGTAGACCTTCGCTCGGAGACATATTTGTTTTAATATCCTTGACGACATTAAACTGGTGAAACGTAATACAGACATGTTTCATGAATCGTCCGATGCTGTTCGTCAGGTGAATTGCCAGTTGTTGTTTAGATGTTACGACAACTTCTTTAATAGTCTTCTGACAGAGTTTCTCTTGGCCTTTGATCGTTTGCATAATCTTTTTGGTGACCCATCGCTCATACTTTACCGTATCATTTGGGGTGAATTGGTTGAATGCGATCTTCTTGAACCTACACGCCAAACATGTCCGTTCTAGACATTTTTCTGTCATCTCTTCACAGCAAATAGATTTGCTTACTGCCATGGGGGAGTTTTCATTTATCACGTGAGAATTTTTCAGTGATTTCACTAATAATTCCATGTTGGTATGTATTGCACACAAACAAGTCTCACGTGCTGCAACTTTAGGGTTCAACACCCAAAAAGGTCTATATCGACAAAAAGTTTTATACGATATTTTCAGGTTTGTTTGGGTCACAAATTTTTTGTGCAAATTGATGAGGGACTCATTGAGTAAGCGAATCTGTTTTTTCTGTTTAAATCTAGTGATAGTTTCTTTTTTTCCGGCTGTTGAACGACTAGAATCGTCACTGAGAAGAAATTCACGGACAGCACTGGACACGTCTTTACTTTCTTTTGTTCTTGTTGTTGTTTTTGTTTGTTTGTGTTTCTTCTCCTTCCGCAGTCTATTGCAACGCATCTTATACTTAGCAAGCTTGTTTGCTAGAACCTTAAGTTGAGATTTGAGCAGGAAATTTTCATTTTTAAGTCGTCGTTTGTTTTTCTCTGCAACAGCTCGGCCTGATTCAGACCTCGATCTGAGTGACGACACCGACGAAGGCGCTGGACTGGACGGAGGAGTTTCCTGATCAATTGATAGCAAAGCTTGTTTTTGTGCTTTCAATCTGTCTCTACGTAATTTTGCGTCTTTTGCCCATTTATTTCGTAGATATCTTTGCTCTCTTTCTGCTAAATCCTGAATTTTCTTAATTTTTCCTTGCGACTTCTGTCTATAGTAGTATTCTCTATCTTTTCTTCTTTTTTCTTCTAAGGCTATTGGATTTTTCTTAAGTTTTTCCCTTGCTTTCCTCATGCTTAACTTCTTTTGCTCACGTCGCTTTTTATTTTTTTCTTCTTCGGTAGGTTTTTTCCTGGTTTTTGCCATATTCTGCGGACAAATGGAACGTGCACCTGAACCAAAGTAAAAAGCAAAGAAATAAATGGAAAAGGAAGGTGAAGGAACATTTTTTTATTATAATCCAAACATACATAAGTAGCACTGCTAGCACGTCCAACCCATAGATATTAGTGAAGAACTAATAACCCAGTAAATAGAGACTACCACTGAAGGGGTTTGCTTACAAAGACGTGTTGAAACATGAGAAATTATTCTGCTCGTCTTCTTTTGGTCGCAAACGGTCTGGTAGTTATACATTTTTGATATGGTGTCTAGGATGGTTATTAAGTATTTAAAAAGCAAAATGCACAATTCCTCTCCCTCCGCCCCCGCAGCCATATTGAAAATATCGGTAATTTAGAACTACAGGACCGTTTGTAAGCAGAATCTCTTCTATTCACTGGATTAGAAGTACAAAAGAGAAAAATGCATAATTCAATTTGTATAGCCAATTTGCAGCGTGTCTATAATTGCAGTTGAATATACTTACTTTGGATTAAGTCACACTCATTCATCCTTAAGTTGCCCAAAAACAAACACATTTCACTAAGCGATCCATTCGGTGGACATTAATCTTTTCGGTGTACTTAAATACCACCGAAAAGACGTCCACCGAATAGACTTTTCACAGGAAATATCATTTATCACGCAACATTTTGAGGTTATGTCAAAATTCAAAGACTATAATTATTATGGACCTATTTGTTTATAAAATAATTAATGGCAACCAATTTTCAAGGTTTTACTTACCAAAACACGAATGGAACCGAAAAGATGCACGGAACTTTGACACTGCCAATTGTTTTTTAAAGATTAGCTTTAATGTTTTGCGCGCTCGACTCACGGAAAGATGGCGCTGAGTGAGAGTAATGCAGTATTGGGTGCGTTCGTAAATTACACTACGGTCCGGAAATTTCATTGTTTACTAAATAATTGGTTCGATTAAAAAAAGTCCACCAAGTAGACGTTTGTTTCCGTAACAATGTTTGAATGTGCAAAAAGTGTATTTATATGAATCCTTCATTATTGTCCTTTATACATTAGAAGAAATCAAATGTCTACTTTAGGAAAATCATAATGTGAGGTAGCACAACCAATTACTTTTTTTTGTGCGTTTACTTTTATACAAAGAGAGTGATCGGTAACAGACCACCGAAGTGGACTTTTAGGTTGAAATTGTTCTGTAAATATCGTTTTATTATTATTATGGTTTTAATAACGAATACGTTATAGAGATTTGGAATACATTAACTTCAAGATTAACATAGTTTTTATTCTGTAATTTATGTTTTCACTTTTAAACAAGCTGTAACACTTTTTTTTAGGGTTATGACAATGACCCAAATGCACTTTAATGAATCATTTTATCTTTAAGTGAGTGATCCACAGGTCCTCAGCTTACGAGAGATACAATGGTTGCGGGGTAACCGCTAGTACTTTGCGAGTAGCAATATTAACGCCACCATCACGGCTTTGCCCGGTTAAAGACAAGTCGTGGTCGTGACGCCAGACATCCGGGTTTCGTCTGATGTTCCTAAAAGCGTAAGCCGCAGAACTTAATTGACCAGCTAATTTATATATGTGGGGTCCCCACTGCAATTTTCTATCATTGGTTATTCCAAGAAACTTCGTATAATTTAATTATTATAACGTGCATAGTCATAGTCATAGTCATTTTTTTTTATTGAATATAAATAAATAAATTATCTTATTCAACGTCAAAATTATACTTACTTATAACTACAAGTAATTTTTTTTTATATAAAAAAAGACTACACCGTTTCGGAAGGTGGGCCTCGGGGTTAAGAAGAAACGGCAAGAAACTCCCCCATACCTTTTTTTTTAAAAAGTGACTTTACAACAGGTACTGGTTTCGGTCTAAGGAAATTCGCCGGCGAGTATAGACTTGATCCATCGCCCCTCGTCAAATTTCTGTGCGCTGAGATGGTATGGACCATGCAGTTTTGTCATCTAAGTATTCCTTAATACTATAATAGGACTTTTTTATCAGCTCATTTTTAACATAGTTTTTGAACCTCTTTGCAGGAAGGATCAATGATTCCTGTGGTATTTTATTGTAGAAGCGAATACAGTGCCCCATGAATGATGTGCCTACTTTACTTAGTCTAAATAATGGCAGTGCTAACCTATTTTATTTCTAGTGTTAATTGTATGGCTATCACCTACAATTTTAAATAAAGCTATGTTTTTTCTTACATGCATGATATTTTCGTATATATATTGACAGGTAACCGTAAGTATATTAATTTCTTTGAATTTTTCTCTTAATGATTCTCTAGCATCTAATTGATATATCGCCCTGATCGCCCTTTTTTGTAAGAAAAATATCGTATTTATATCTGCTGCTCTCCCCCAGAGCAATATTCCATAAGACATAATACTGTGAAAATAACTAAAGTAAACCAATCTGGCAGTTTCAACATCTGTAAGATATCTAATTTGTCTGACCGCAAAAGCGGCTGAGCTAAGTCTTCGTGCGAGATTAGTTATGTGAGGACCCCATTGAAGTTTCGAATCTATAGTGATTCCGAGAAAGATTGTGTCTTCAACGAGGTCCAATCTTTCTGATCCTATTCTAACACTGCTTTCAACCTGTCGTACATTAGGCAAACAAAATTTGATACATTTAGTCTTCTTTGAGTTTAATAACAGGTTGTTTACATTGAACCAACTTAACACATGAGAGAGTGTACTATTTGCGTCGTCTAGAATTTCTTCTTGTCTTTTCACCTTGAAAATAATAGATGTGTCATCAGCAAATAGAACAATCTGAGTCATTTTTTCCACCATATAAGGCAGGTCATTCATGTACACTAAGAAAAGGAACGGACCTAAGATAGAACCCTGGGGTACACCAATATTCATATGGGTTCCAGTGGACTTGCATCTGTTTATATCTACTTTTAGTAATCTTTCCATTAAATAAGATTCCCTTAATTTTAACGCATTATCTTTGATACCATAGTGTTGAAGTTTGAGCAAAAGAGTTTGATGGTCCACACAGTCAAAGGCCTTGGAAAGATCACAGAAAATACCAACCGCATCCTGTGATCCTTCCCACGCACTATAAATGTGTTCTACTAGCGCTACTCCGGCGTCTGTTGTTGATCTGCCTTTAGTGAATCCGAACTGTTTTTTGTGGAGTAGCCCAGATGCATTGAAGTGAGAGAGTAGTTGACTCAATATGACCTTTTCAAACACCTTGCTCAATACTGGCAATACAGATACAGGTCTGAAGTTGGCAGGGTCTTGTTTACTACCGGATTTGAAAAGTGGTATTAATCTGCTCATTTTCATGAGGTCAGGAAAAACTCCGTTTGCTATTGAATGTGATTGCCATGTATGGTGCAATCACATCGATTACTGATTTAACCACGTTAACCGACATGCCCCATAAATCTTCAGTCTTTTTCATGCTAAGAAGTTTAAATGTTTTAATTATAGTTAAAGAGCCTATTGGCTTGAAGTTAAAGCCATCCTTGTTTTGGGGCACATTTTCAACCAAGTAATCTGAAGACTTTTCAGAAGAGGATGGTAGTGCTTCTGTTGTTATTATTGGTATGGTACTGAAGAACTTTTCAAATGCGTTAGCAACATCCTTGTTTGATGAGAGTAATTGGTCGTTAACTTTTAAATTAAAACTAGATTCACTAGACCTAACCTTGCCTGTCTCTTTTTTAATAATGTTCCATGTAGTTTTAATTTTGTCGCCAGAAGCTTTGATTTTATTGTTAAGATGTAGGCACTTGGCTTTGTGGCAGTCTTTCCTAAAATTTTTAGAATAATTTTTGACAAAGACGTTAAACTCAGGACTGTGATCATAGGATTTTTGCTCATACAATTCATATAGTCTGGACCTGCTCTGTCTTAAATTCTCTGTTGCCCATTCAGAGAATTTTGATTTGTTGTCCGGTCTCACTTTTGTCAGATTGAAAACCCTTTCAAATTCCGCAGATACAGATTTGAAGAAGCTGGAATATAATGTGTTCGGATCTTTACAGTAAGGTGTTAACGGTAGACTTGACACTAGTCCACTACGAAATTTTTCTGCTGCTGTCTAACACTAAACTGGTCTCAACTTGCCTGACATTTGGAAGTGAGAATATGGACCGGCAAACGCCCGCAGCGGGCAAGACTTCAAAATGCGTCAACCGGCAAGCGACCCGCAGCGGGCGGATTTCCGGTCGCATAGAGATGGGCGCTTTTAAACTAAAAATATAGGTTGGGAGCCGCGTTTGTACTTACAGTTGGTCACCCCATACACGAACGTATCTATGGAGCTATCAAAAACCAGTCCGTGCATAGGAAAAAAATAAGTTCTGACCCAGTTTATCGGAACGATTTCTCGCGCGCTTTCACCGCGTTTTGATTGAATCGCGTTTCACATGTTTTTCGCTAGAAATGTATAATTTTTTATTGATACTAAGGTTGGTGTTGTACATATTGTATAAATAAAACAGAAAGTTAGTAAAAAATATGTTTAATTTAATTTTTATTAATTTTATTAATTTATAAAATAATTAATTAATCAATTTAATTTAAATGCTAGGTTTGACCTTGGACAGCTAGGCTCACGAATACATTATTGTTTTCATTCTTAAATACTAAATTAGCTTGTTTCATGGCAATTCTAAAAATATATAGGTTCCTATCCTTTTCATACAATAAAACGCCGTGAGCGACGTTTTAGTAGGCGCAGGCAACAGCCCGCGAGGACCACCCACGTAGCCCTTGCCGGTTGAGCGTAGTTTTCAAAATGGCGCCCGCCACGATAAATCAAAATCTTTTTTTGTCTTTAAATTTTGAAGACCATTGAAGTATCATCAGCAAACAACACTATGTCAGTCAATTTCTCCACCATGAAAGGCAGATCATTAATATATACCAGGAATAAGAATGGGCCTAATATGGAACCTTGTGGAACGCCAATTTAAATAATACCCAATGCGCAGCCGGTAATGTATGTAAAAGCGTAAAACACTGCGGTACCGTAAATGAAGGGTTAGAGGGGTCAGCGAAGGGAAGCCCCCTTTATCCTTCGTGATAGGTTGAACATGAAAGATCAACAAAAAATACTTAAAACTAAGTATTTTTGTTGTTATATTTTGCGGAAAATCTATTTATTTTACACATTGCCGGTGTCCAATTAGGTATTATTTATAATCCCAAGACATTCTATATATTAACCAGGTAAAGTATGTAATTGATATTAATATTAATAATATTTTATACATTTCCTGAACTCCCTAGGTATTATATACATTGCATAGTTATTATATATAATACCTGCATTGTACAGATTACCGGTAACATATATATTATGTCGTAGCCATATCGTAGAATTTACTATATCATGAAATTGCCAACCATGGTTTAATTAGAACTTTCATACGAAGAAATATATTAGGGAAAAACACTGCGGTAGCTTAGGTGAAGACTATATGGGGCGATCGCAGCAAAGCCCCCGATTAGTCTTCGTGTTATGTCGACATGTATGATACAAAAAACACCACGTATTAATGAATACAAATGCTCTCAAAAATATATTATATGTTTTCGTGATATTCAACCTTTATACATATATGTATATGTATCGCAGAAATTCCGCAAATAATATCTATTTGAAGAGCTGAACTCTGTCTGACACGATAAAACGTGTCTTCAGCCCATAAGACCTTCTATCCCTCATCGATGATGCTGGAGTTTGCTGATTCAATTCTAGCGAAGAATTACCGAACAAACTCGAACGACTTCAAACAATCACGCTGTCCAACCTTACTACGAGACCGTTTCCAATTTCTATCTGCCAATAGGCCTCGGACAACTCACGCAGTTTTCATGCTTACTACCCCACAACATAACACCGCATCCTATGAACACGGGTTTAGCCTCATGGGTCATTTGGTTGCCACATGACGAAGCATTACCTTTCTTTTCAGAATTTCAGGTAGTTTGTATGTGTTTATTAGCGACTATACAGGCTGACATTTAATAAGCCATATTTTGGGAAATTATAGTACCCGTCATTATGAACAACGTCCCCAAGAAACTTAGGGTCGTAAATGAAAATAAATTGTGCTGGCAACCCTGTACTAACTTTCTCGCATGATGCTTTCCGTGTTGATATTTCAATAATATTTTGTGGATATTTTTGTGCAGGCGTTTAGGAGACGTTTAAGGAAGTTCTAAGATAAAGTATATAGGGTCTAACAGAACGGGAGTTACAAGCCCAAAGGTGGTTCTTAGGGACATTAATCTGAACAACTTTTACTATGGAACCGACGTGATCACAGCAACTTTATTTTTCTTATCTAAGTACATTTCGGGCCTAGCACTCACCTGAGTTATATGGTGGAGTTGAGAATAAAGTTGTTCTCAACAAGTCGGCCCCATACTAAAAGTTGTTCAGAATGATGTCCCTAATAACAATTCCAACATATAAAATAACTTCTTTCTACTTTAACCATGCCCATGACTATGAGCTTATACCGCCCGCCGCCTAATGTACGGGATATATACAAATAGCACTGTGTGCATATTGTATGGGAGCTACCATTTTTAGAGTTTTGCGGTTATAACCGAGTATACCATGTTATAGATGATTTTAATATATACTATGACGAAAAATTTCAAAAAAAACGTTTGTCCTGTTTTTGAATAAACTCAATAAATGTGTATGATTTTAATGACAGATACCTTATATAATCAAATTATCCAAAAACGAAAAACTGTCCTAGATATTTACAAAATAGCCCCGTATACAAAATTTCATCCAATTTGGTTCATCCATCCAAGTAGTTTAGGCTCTAGAGCTGGAAAACAGCCATCCATACACGCATACATACATACATACATACATACATACACACGCACACACACACACACACACACATACATATATACACATTGGATTTTTTCACACTTTTACGGACTAAGTTAACGATACAGAACCTATCCCCATCAAAATCTCAACCTCGATTTCTTTTACTATTAAAATACTTCCTTATTTTTCACTTCCTTCAACTCGAAAGTAAAAAAACGTCTCTCATTAAAGTGACCGAATCAGCTGATAAGAAGTTACTATGCGCGACACTAGTGTATGTAAGTACTTCTTGTTTTCCAATTATGTTTGTGCAATATAGAAATAATGAATTATGAACTTACGTATTCACTGCTTCTCAGGAAACTTCTACTCACTAAGATGTAGATGTCCCAGTTGGTTGGTTAAATCAGACTAACTCTCTAGACCGTTAATTAATCAAAATGACTTTGTTAAACGTCGGTAGTTTAACAAAGTCACTAGCATTTTGATTTAAATAAAGCATCGTCGAAAACGTTTAACAATCTGTCTTACCGAAAGGCGAGTTGGAAAACAAGATGGCGTCACGACAGCAGCTGATTTGCACAGCTTATATCAGGACAAAACATTTCGGTAAAGGGGGTGAGCGAAGCGAAGCCCCCTTTAGCCTTCGTGTTAGGTTGAACATGTAAGAACAACAAAAAATACCTAAAACATAAATTTAAGTACATATAAAATAAAAAAATAAGTATGTCTTGTTGCCTAGGAACGTTTAGACAATCGTTAAACATTTCGTTCTTGCAACTTGTCTGACGGAATTTTAGTGACTTGGTTAAACGTCGGTATTTAATTAACGGTCTAGAGAGTTAGTTAAGTGTCTGATTTAACCAGCTAACCGCGACAGACACAGATAAGAGATGCACCTTATGAGTAGGTGATTGTGTCGTTGCAAGTTTTGAGGGAAACTGGTGTAGAGTAGTAGTTATCCGTTTGTTTTTAAGCAATCATGCACCTAGTAGGTAGGAATTCTGTTGTTGCGGTAGATAAGAGATGCACCTTAAGAGTGGGTGATTGTGTTGTTGCGGTAGATAAGAGATGGACCTTATGAGTAAGTGATTGGGTTGTTGCAAGGTCTGAGGGAAACTGGTGTAGAGTATCTGTTGTTTGTTTTTAGGCAATCATGCACTTTGTGAGTAGGTGATTTTGTTGTTGCGACAGATAAGAGATGCAACTTGTTAGGAGAATTCTGTTGTTGCGAGGTTTCGGTGCAACTAAATTGTAGTAGTTATGCGTTTGTTTTTACGCACTCATCGAATTATACATGTCTACCGATTTCAAGGCGTCCAAACTAATTAAATAACAAACCAAACGTATAGCTTGAAATCCGACAGCTCTTGTCTGGTATTATAATGAGTTTTGTTCAAAGTTTGACGCTCACTCAAATTCATGCTGTCACTCTCCCTTGCTCTTGGCCCTTTCTTTGAGCTGAAATCTGTGCAATTCACCACAAGTTATATCCACAAAGGTCATTTATCTGGAATATAATACTCACACCACACCCAGTAGCAAATAAAGGTGCCCTCTCGCCGTCTCCGGTGAGCCGGGAGCACTAGATTACCTCGTAGAAGCTGTCACTCGAGAATAAATAGCGTCCGCATCTCTTGCCGGCTTAATAGTAAAACATAGCTTCATTCCAGTTAGCGTGAAAGCACTCTTTGCTATTGCCTCTTTATCATGGTGACTTTGTTTCTTGATGCCGAGGATGCAATTGCGGGAAGCGAATGGGCTGGTGCGTTCGTTTGCTGGGCTGCTGGTTTGTTGGAGGTTTTGGTTCATTTGAATATAAATCGGAAATCAGATTATTTATTTGTGGATCGTAGTTTTAACTTCCAGCGCGTAATTTTAAATGATGCAGCGCGATTTTGTACCTTATTCCATGGTAATAACATTCAAAACCTATAGCGGATTTTCATCAGAACGGACGAACACGCTTGAAAGGCTAACTGAAATACTACATAATATGTTTAAATATTGTCGTTACGGATTATTTATTACATGTTCAGAGAGTGTTTGTTTGGCTTAGGTCGATTCCCATTTTGATGTAATAATAAAATATTATAGTCAATAGTCAAAGTACTTTATTACTGTAGATATTTACATATACTTAGCAAACGTCATTTTTTGCCTCTTCTCTACATTGGACCACTGTGGGAGAAGAAAGGCGTAGAAACTGCCACAGATTTATTTATAGATCTCTTTTAAAAATAGGTTGTGCTTAACTAATACAAATATGAAAAATTTAATTGTTATGATTAATAAGCAGGAATAAATAATTACAAAATTATTAACAGCAAGGTCTGTGTTGAGCCAGATTAACCCCATACAGTCCTGTTATTGATAAAATAAAACCACAAAATACCCCAATCTGCCATGTTTTGTTGAACAGAATCAAAGCGGAAATTTTACCTTTGCAGCAAATGCTTGAAGCTAAGATTGCAACATTAGCAGAGCACTGTATTTTTATATATGATATATTTTGATTGTCTATTAGAACACGCAGAAGTCCGCTAATATGTCACTTAGTTGCCATCAATTTCTTTCTAGAATTTCCTGCCAAGGAGGGTACAATCTTTTTCCGATTCAAATCCGCCATGACGACTCTGGAGCGTTTTCGGCGGCGTGTTCTTTGGCGCGGCAACCAGGGCAGTTTATTCGATTAATTTTAAGTTTGTTGTCTTATGATTTTTATTGAAAAAACTAACTTAATCTTCTTTTTGCTGCAATATGATTAAAATTGTGATAAATATATGTATAGGGTCTATAAGAAACAGTTTTAAAAATAAAAGTGTTAAATTGCGAGACAGACTCGCGCACTAAGGGTTCGGTACCACCGTACAATGGTAGGGATGATGTGTAGTGAATAGTTTGGATATTACATAACAAAATGTTGTTTAAAAGGTTATTGGAGCGGCTACTTTCATACTCCATGTACGGCCAGGCGCATTTTTAATTTTTATGTGGTTTATCTATGATAAATAAAAACCTTACCAATTTTGAGTAGTTTTTCCTATAATATGCGGCTTAAGTTCTTTATTCTATTTCTTTTTTCTCATAATTTTAGACTCTGTTGTTTCGGATATAAGGGGAGAGGGGGGGGGGGATGGTCATAATTTGCACTTTCTTGATCATAATTTCTGAAGTCATGAAATCTAAAATAAAAGGGATTTTTAACGATATCCTACACGAACTATTACGGTGAATATTTTTCTTTTGTTTTCTCATTTTACCCCCTCCCCTTTTTTGTAGGCAATATTTTTTCATATCGGACTTTAATTATGTTGCGGTTATCAGGATAAGTTTTTTTTGCAGAAGATTTCAAGACTATCTCTTATAACGCCTGAGAAGTGCCTGTGACAGATAGACGGATGGACGGACGGACACGCGAGTGATCGTACAAGGGTTCCCCTTTTGAGGAACCCTAAAAAACACTTGCTAGGCAAATAAGGAAGTGGTCAAATCAGGATTAGATTGAATCAGAAAATGGTCAAACTGAGAAGTAGTCAAATTTGCATTGTGATCGTTGTCTTGGCAAGTGGTCATACATCGTCCTGACTTTACCGTAAGCTAGTTGAGGCACATACACTGTTCATCCAAAAATCTATACATTTATGTTTATGTTTACCTTTTCGCGTGAGGGGTTAACCCATCGCCGCCAATGATTATCCCAGACTCAATAAGGAACTTATTTACAGTTAATTAAATGAAAATCGTTCATGCTCATAATTCTTACCTGACATTAGCAGACTTACATTTGTCCAAGAGAAAGGCAGCCCTGAAAGGACCTCTAATGTGTTACGGGTGTGGCCAGGCCATTATTTATCTCGAGTCCGCTCAAGCAGACCCACTGTCCAATATCTGCGGTAATATACTGCAGCCCACGGCTAAGGGCGGTCTTGCGGTGGATTATTAGGATTAATCTTCAAATAAGCAGAAGTTACGAGTTGGTCTTACCGCGAAAGAGGTATAGGGGTAGGTGTCTTACTTTTGGTGGGTTACATGTTTGATAGGCAGTCTTTGAGTTTATCTGAACATCAAAACATATATTTCTGATTTGAATGCCATTTCATGACTTATAATTACACTTGTGCTTCGTTCTCCAGATTAGTAACCTGAAATAACAAACCTATTGCGAACATATTACACTTTTAGTTTCACCAAGAATTCACCACAAAGCAATGTATTTGAGAGATAATAGTAGTTTATGTGACTGCTACATAATGGAGGGCATTAATCATAATAATATCACTCGAGAGTTTTAATGCCTAATTATGTACAGTTACATACACTAATTTATCTAGACACATATCATAAGCTCTTTTTGATGTGTTCAGGAACTGCATGTTTGAACGGCATTGTGGCATTGATCATTGCTCTGCAGTTGTTTAGCTTGTTCTGTAGTGCCAACTTCACAAACAAACTAGGGGCGGCACGAAGGCGGGCGTCAGCGTTCGAAATAAAAATGTCATAATATCGATTCCTTCAACTCGAAAGTAAAAAAACGTCTCTCATTAAAGTGACCGAATCAGCTGATAAGAAGTTACTATGCGCGACACTAGTGTATGTAAGTACTTCTTGTTTTCCAATTATGTTTGTGCAATATAGAAATAATGAATTATGAACTTACGTATTCACTGCTTCTCAGGAAACTTCTACTCACTAAGATGTAGATGTCCCAGTTGGTTGGTTAAATCAGACTAACTCTCTAGACCGTTAATTAATCAAAATGCTAGTGACTTTGTTAAACGTCGGTAGTTTAACAAAGTCACTAGCATTTTGATTTAAATAAAGCATCGTCGAAAACGTTTAACAATCTGTCTTACCGAAAGGCGAGTTGGAAAACAAGATGGCGTCACGACAGCAGCTGATTTGCACAGCTTATATCAGGACAAAACATTTCGGTAAAGGGGGTGAGCGAAGCGAAGCCCCCTTTAGCCTTCGTGTTAGGTTGAACATGCAAGAACAACAAAAAATACCTAAAACATAAATTTAAGTACATATAAAATAAAAAAATAAGTATGTCTTGTTGCCTAGGAACGTTTAGACAATCGTTAAACATTTCGTTCTTGCAACTTGTCTGACGGAATTTTAGTGACTTGGTTAAACGTCGGTATTTAATTAACGGTCTAGAGAGTTAGTTAAGTGTCTGATTTAACCAGCTAACTGCGACAGACACAGATAAGAGATGCACCTTATGAGTAGGTGATTGTGTCGTTGCAAGTTTTGAGGGAAACTGGTGTAGAGTAGTAGTTATCCGTTTGTTTTTAAGCAATCATGCACCTAATAGGTAGGAATTCTGTTGTTGCGGTAGATAAGAGATGCACCTTAAGAGTGGGTGATTGTGTTGTTGCGGTAGATAAGAGATGGACCTTATGAGTAAGTGATTGTGTTGTTGCAAGGTCTGAGGGAAACTGGTGTAGAGTATCTGTTGTTTGTTTTTAGGCAATCATGCACTTTATGAGTAGGTGATTTTGTTGTTGCGACAGATAAGAGATGCAACTTGTTAGGAGAATTCTGTTGTTGCGAGGTTTCGGTGCAACTAAATTGTAGTAGTTATGCGTTTGTTTTTACGCACTCATCGAATTATACATGTCTACCGATTTCAAGGCGTCCAAACTAATTAAATAACAAACCAAACGTATAGCTTGAAATCCAACAGCTCTTGTCTGGTATTATAATGAGTTTTGTTCAAAGTTTGACGCTCACTCAAATTCATGCTGTCACTTTCCCTTGCTCTTGGCCCTTTCTTTGAGCTGAAATCTGTGCAATTCACCACAAGTTATATCCACAAAGGTCATTTATCTGGAATATAATACTCACACCACACCCAGTAGCAAATAAAGGTGCCCTCCCGCCGTCTCCGGTGAGCCGGAAGCACTAGATTACCTCGTAGAAGCTGTCACTCGAGAATAAATAGCGTCCGCATCTCTTGCCGGCTTAATAGTAAAACATAGCTTCATTCCAGTTAGCGTGAAAGCACTCTTTGCTATTGCCTCTTTATCATGGTGACTTTGTTTCTTGATGCCGAGGATGCAATTGCGGGAAGCGAATGGGCTGGTGCGTTCGTTTGCTGGGCTGCTGGTTTGTTGGAGGTTTTGGTTCATTTGAATATAAATCGGAAATCAGATTATTTATTTGTGGATCGTAGTTTTAACTTCCAGCGCGTAATTTTAAATGATGCAGCGCGATTTTGTACCTTATTCCATGGTAATAACATTCAAAACCTATAGCGGATTTTCATCAGAACGGACGAACACGCTTGAAAGGCTAACTGAAATACTACATAATATGTTTAAATATTGTCGTTACGGATTATTTATTACATGTTCAGAGAGTGTTTGTTTGGCTTAGGTCGATTCCCATTTTGATGTAATAATAAAATATTATAGTCAATAGTCAAAGTACTTTATTACTGTAGATATTTACATATACTTAGCAAACGTCATTTTTTGCCTCTTCTCTACATTGGACCACTGTGGGAGAAGAAAGGGCGTAGAAACTGCCACAGATTTATTTATAGATCTCTTTTAAAAATAGGTTGTGCTTAACTAATACAAATATGAAAAATTTAATTGTTATGATTAATAAGCAGGAATAAATAATTACAAAATTATTAACAGCAAGGTCTGTGTTGAGCCAGATTAACCCCATACAGTCCTGTTATTGATAAAATAAAACCACAAAATACCCCAATCTGCCATGTTTTGTTGAACAGTGTTCGATTCAAACGGAACGGCCATTTTGAATTTGACAGTTGCTGCCAACAGAGCAGTTTTTGACAACTGACAGACGAAAAGCCCCCGCAATGTGACGCGTATTGATTTTGGGCATTGAAATTAAATCGTAAGCCATCTGGAATTGTATTCGGGCTCCCCTCAGGATTGTCTTATAGCTGAGTGTATTGTGGTTCTCCGAACCAGATAAAGTTCGTATTTACGTAACACTGTGCGCGTCGAAGCTGGCCTGCCAGCCATACCTGGTTGGCTGAAGAACCTGTCTACCAAGAAGAGCCTAGGGTGCACCCAGGCCTTGCAGAGAGACAGGAGTTTGACGGGAACGAAGCACAGACCAGGTCAGATAGAATCTATTTACTTTAGCTCGGTGAATCGCCGACGTTCTTGCTTCTTGGCATCCGATCGCTACGCTACCTCGTAGCTATGGGCCCCTGCGAGGTCATCGGGTGCCGAGAGGCCTGAACATTTTGGTAGAGCGTGGTTTCCTGAGATTTGCAGCCGTCAAGGGCTCCAGAAACCCACGATTTGGGACTATCAATCTGTAGGTATAGGCGGTTATTAGCTAACTTGGTTTTGTTCCTGTATCCACATAGATTGGTAGTGTTGTAAGCTATAAGTCTATTGCTGGTAGTAGACAGACAGATATAACAGTTTTCCCTAAATGACCAGTTGTACTGAGATGTGACTCAGAATAGTAATTACATTACAGGTACATTGTAGGTGAATTGAAATTTGGATTGAAGTACCAGTTACCAGTTAGTCAATCTATTAGTGGTCTAGTAATGCTAATGAATGTTTGGACATTGTTTTCAGTTTATAGCAATTTATAACTTGAACTAATATTGACTATCTGTGTGTGTTATATGATATAGGGAAACTAAATTGTTGTTTACAGAATTTGTGTAGATATAAAACTCGGTTTCTATTGTTTGGGGAAATCAGCATTGTTTAAGTTATAGATTAGGGTTCCCTCGTTTGTGTTGTAGACTGGAGGGTCCAATATAATTGAGTTACTGCAAATTGTGAGTAAGTATCGTTCCGATCATGTCGTTGTCTGAAATACAGAAGGGTGTTTCTAAGGAGCTCAGATGGTTTTCCTCCGCACACGGTCTGATAGACCGTTTAGATAGGCATGATGTGGTATTGGAGCGGTCTATGGACGTTAAGGAACGCTACAACAGGGTGCTCGAATTGTCCGCGCAGGCGGAAGCAGTTGATGGTTGCGCACCTGACAGGCTGTCACGGTTGCTAGGGGATGTCGACCAGTGTATGGAGATGGCAGCTGCTATCACGCAGAAGGCTGCGGACATACGTAGGCAGCGCGAGTCCAGCCATGGTGGTGACATTGAAGCACCTCTGCCGCATCAGGGATCGGGGACCAGGTTACCCGTTATAACTATGCCTACTTTTGACGGAGTGTCCGGTGAATGGATGAGCTTCATCAATCTGTTCGACAGTTTGGTGCACATGCGATCGGACATTACCAAGTCTGTCAAAATGGCTCAGCTGGTGGCAGCATTGAGGGGTGAGCCCAGGGAGCTGGTCGCTCATTTGACAGTTACGGAGGGTAACTATGAAACGGCCAGGCAATTGCTGGTCAGACGTTACCACAACAAACGGAGGTTGGCCGATGCCCAACTGAACCGTTTGTTTAGTATCCCGGTTGTGAACAAGGTCGGGGCCATACAGACGGAGGTTTTGAACCCGTTGTTGTCCGTCACCAAGGCCCTAGAGAATCTTGGACTTCCGGTTGGTGAATGGTCGTACCTATTGCTGTACATTGTACTTTCCCGCCTACCCGCTGACGTGCAGACTCGTTTCGAACAGTCTCACGGGAGGTCGGCCGAGGACCTTCCCGCCTTCTCCGACTTGGTCGGATTTTTGGAAGAGGAGGCTCGACGGGCAGAGAATTTGGGGTTGACGGCCACCCATCCTTCGGAGCCACAGAGAGCTGCCGGGAGCGCTGTGAGTAGGGGCCCTCCGACGAGGAAGGACCGCACCAACCGGCAGTCGTATGGGACTGTGAGTGCATTGACCCCACATAGTGAGACCTGCCCATGTTGTAGGCAGATTGGCCATGCTGTGGCCGATTGCAATAAGTTCGGGGAACTTAGGGTTGAGGGACGGCGCCGGATGGCCAAGCAGCGGAGCTGGTGTTTCCTGTGCCTCTGGCCACACATGGCTAGGGACTGCACGCGCACTAAATTGTGCGGATATTGTGGTGGGGCCCACAACAATCTGTTGTGCATGAACCGGTCCGGCCAACAGCCACCACAGGGCCGTACCCAGGGTGACACGGCATGGGGCCCTGAGAATTCGTTTGCGACTCGGAGCGCAACTCAGGAGCCAACGTCCCCACGTCCACAGGGCCGTACCCAGGGTGATACGGAATGGGGCCCTGAGAATTCGTTTGCGACTTGGAGCGCAACTCAGGGGCCAATGTCCCCACGTGCACAGGGCGGTACTAGGGTGCAGGGCCGCACTCAGGGTCATCACATGGGGGGCCCTGAGTTTTCGGTTGCGACTCAGCATCCGACTCAACGGGCAATGGGGCCACGAGCACGCGGCCACCCAGGGGTGCAGGGCCGCACTCAGGGTCATCACGTGGGGGGCCCTGAGTTTTCGGTTGCGACTCAGCATCCGACTCAACGGGCAATGGGGCCACGAGCACGCGGCCACCCAGGGGTGCAGGGCCGCACTCAGGGTCATCACATGGGGGGCCCTGAGTTCTCGGTTGCGACTCAGCATCCGACTCAGCGGCACATTGGGTGTGTTGAGCAGGCCGTAACGGGCGGGTGGCATGGGACAACTTCGAGCTATGCGGGTGCGGTTCGGACGCCGCCTCAGTTGTCGCCCCGCTCGACGCCTCGTCCTCGTCGGTTGCATGTGATGTCCCCCCCGCTCATGGAGCGGCCACGGTTGAATTCACGCCCACAACCCTTCGGGGGGCGTCGTAGGGTGGCAATGGAACCGGTGCGTGGGCCATTTGTACAATGGGACCCTCTGGCGTATAGCTGCCTACCTGATCGGTTACAGGCACAGTGGGGCCCCGGGGGCCCTCGCTAGGAATTTGTGGCCCAACAATTTGTTGCCCCCCAACCGGAGACGGTGGTGTTACCGATCGCCTCTGTGCTTGTTTGGGATTTGGCGGGCAACCCAACATACGTTCGCGCCCTATTAGATTCTGGAGCTCAGGGCTGCATTGTATCGAACGATTTAGCGAAATGGTTGGGCCTCAATATAAATAATGTATCGCTGCCGAGGAAATTGGTCCCTGCCGGGGATTACAGGGCAACCCTTCACGGGTTTTGTGATGCCTCTGAACGAGGGTTTGCGGCAGCGGTTTATTTGCGAACCGTCACCTCCACCGGGGAGGTCGACGTGCATTTGGTTTTGGCAAAAAGCAAGGTAGCGCCTATTCGGACAAGGATGACGATTCCAAACTGGAACTGTCCGGGGCTGCTCTTTTGACCAAAGTTTTGAATAACACTCTAACAGTGTTGCGTGGGTCAGTGGTTTTGGAGGATACGGTGTACGCGTGGACGGACAGCCAGATTGTTTTGTGCTGGCTGAAGAATTCGGTCCATACCTTAGAGGTTTTTGTTGCGAACCGTGTCCCCCAGATTGTGTCGTCTGAGGTCCCACTGACCTGGAGACATGTACCAGGAGAATTGAACCCGTCTGATTGTGCATCCAGGGGATGTCGGGCTCCTGAACTCGTTGCTGATCTCTCGACAGAGGCTTTCATTGCTTGTTTGGATAGGTTTGTTTCTCGAAGGGGACTTCCAACTTTGATCCGCTCTGATAACGGCACTAACTACGTCGGTGCGGAACGATACTTACGAGAGATAGTCAACTTTTTGAATGTAAATAAAGTGGATATTGGAACGGCCCTCTCCCGTCGGGGTATACAGTGGACCTTCAGCCCACCGAGTTGCCCCCACTGGGGTGGGATTTTTGAGGCCGTAGTTAAGTCAGCGAAGACGCACTTAGGGCGTATAGTAGGTCAGACCGCGCTGACTTTTGAGGAGCTCGCGACATTGTTTTGTAAGATCGAGGCCGTTCTCAATTCGCGACCGTTGTGTCCGCTCAGCTCGGATCCAAATGACCTGGAGGCTCTGACCCCAGGCCATTTCTTGATAGGACAGCCACTTAACGCGTTGCCCGAGCACCCCTTCGAGGGAGTGAAATTGTATCGGTTGTCAAGGTATCAGATGTTGCAGCAGTTTACTCAGAATTTCTGGAAGCGTTGGTCGCTCGAGTATCTGCATATCTTACAACAGCGCCTTAAGTGGACTGACAAAACCAGCCCCCCTAGTGTTGGTGACCTCGTGCTGGTTAAGGATGCTAACCTACCGCCACTACGTTGGCGCAGGGGGCGCATTGTTAACTTGTTCCCTGGCAAGGACGGGACCCCCCGGTCTGCAGAGGTTCTAGTAGGAGGCTCGGTACTAAAACGAGCGGTAGCAACGTTGTCTCGGCTGCCCGTAGATTAAGGGACAGGTGGGTGCCTGTCCGGGCGGGTGATTGTTCGATTCAAAATCGATACTCGATCGATGGTTTCGGAACGGCCATTTTGAATTTGACAGTTGCTGCCAACAGAGCAGTTTTTGACAACTGACAGACGAAAAGCCCCCGCAATGTGACGCGTATTGATTTTGGGCATTGAAATTAAATCGTAAGCCATCTGGAATTGTATTCGGGCTCCCCTCAGGATTGTCTTATAGCTGAGTGTATTGTGGTTCTCCGAACCAGATAAAGTTCGTATTTACGTAACACTGTGCGCGTCGAAGCTGGCCTGCCAGCCATACCTGGTTGGCTGAAGAACCTGTCTACCAAGAAGAGCCTAGGGTGCACCCAGGCCTTGCAGAGAGACAGGAGTTTGACGGGAACGAAGCACAGACCAGGTCAGATAGAATCTATTTACTTTAGCTCGGTGAATCGCCGACGTTCTTGCTTCTTGGCATCCGATCGCTACGCTACCTCGTAGCTATGGGCCCCTGCGAGGTCATCGGGTGCCGAGAGGCCTGTACAAACAGAATCAAAGCGGAAATTATACCTTTGCAGCAAATGCTTGAAGCTAAGATTGCAACATTAGCAGAGCACTGTATTTTTATATATGATATATTTTGATTGTCTATTAGAACACGCAGAAGTCCGCTAATATGTCACTTAGTTGCCATCAATTTCTTTCTAGAATTTCCTGCCAAGGAGGGTTACTACAATCTTTTTCCGATTCAAATTAGGTTCAAAACAAGAACATCATTATGGCAACCATTTGCATTACAATCCGCCATAATGTGCTTTATTTACCTAATACCAAGACTTGTTTTAAGACGGTCACGGTAATTTTGCGGATCAAATTAGGTTCCTAATCTGATTCGGCATAAGACGTTGTGGTAACCACCAAGGTTGGCATTAACAAAAGATTATATAAGTAAGAGTTCATGTTTAAGCAAAGAGTTTATGAACGTGGCGTCACAAGCGACGCCATGACGACTCTGGAGCGTTTTCGGCGGCGTGTTCTTTGGCGCGGCAACCAGGGCAGTTTATTCGATTAATTTTAAGTTTGTTGTCTTACACTCAGGGAAAAATCGGCTAACAAAGCGACAATAAAAGCTTTGTTAGAATTGTATTGTTACCGCACGTAAGTGCATCGTTGATGCAGCTATAGGCCCATAGTTGCTGTGACAACTTTTTTATTGTTGGAGTGATTTTTGTTATTTTAGCTAAAGAAACGTAGATACAGTAACTATGGTAAAAATATTTAAATGGGATAACAACGGTACGTTGTCAACTTATCAAAGTTGTGAAGTGATATTGTAGCAAAGTTTAATATATCAAAATAGCCGTTGTTACTATGGCTAAATGGTGTTGTTGACACGGCAACGTTATGCAGTGATGTTACAGCCAAGTTTAATCTATCAAAATAACAGTTGTTACTACGGCTAAATGGTATTGTTGATACGGCAACGTCATATACTAACAAAATGCGAAGTAGATATTTTGACAAAGTATTCTTAGATAAAATTACAAAGTGACGTATGATACTTGTTCTCGCAAGCGCAAACTGTTTCTCCTATTCTGCCAGTTTCAAAGTGAATGTCGGGCAGAGAAGTAGTGTTTGTGCTCAAGAGTGATATGAAATATAGCAATGGAGACTTTTTTAACAGAAAATAAACTGCAGCATCTGCTGCAGTCTATGGTCGGTGAGTAACAGTGCCCTAATAAAATTATGAGGTTCATGTCGTTGCTTCGCGATATTGGCTGTAACCTGTGCTTTGTTTCGAATCACACTTCAAACAAATATCTTCGAAATGTTTTCGGGCCTTTGACTGCAGCTGTTGGGGGCGCGAATTACCTTTCTGCTAGGATTTTAGGTTAGGTAGCTGGCTCCATTCATATTTTGCAGGATGAAAGTATCCTTTTTTTTCTCAGGGTTACTTACTTTCATTGCAATCATTTTAGTAGGTATGCCTCGCCTCACGAGTTATGAGCGCTGATCAACAACTGGTGCCTTGGGGCGGGGGTGACTGCGTATTTTTTAACATAATCAGCCGTAAGTGCCTTTGTCCATAGTTCGGTATATTACGGCTCCGATCACGTCCATTAGTCAGGAAAAATGTCGAAAATTACAAATAGTTCAGTCCTCAAAAAGTAGCCAAATGTATGAAACTTCCAACAATTTGAGTACTTAACTAAATTACCCCATAAAGTTGCTAGATCTGGCTACAAAGTAGTCAAGATGGCAACACCGGCCGTTCGTTGGCCTTCGTTGGCCCGGTGAACAGTAAGTATTTGGTTTTTAAAGCCACTAAAATAACCTAACCTAACATATGGCCAAATTATCACAAGTCTCAGATAGCTTAAGCATAAAATAACAACGTTCTTCTTTTTCAGATCAAGAACTGACGTTTACATTAATAATGGAATCTGGAAAGCACACTAACTGAACACATAGAAGAATTAAGAAAGTACTTCAAAATTTGGCGACTAATACCTAGTTCATGCAAAACAGAGGTCAGACGCTTCCATCTACACAATCAACTAGCCAAACGCGAACTTAAAGTGGTACTCGGAGGTTCCATACTAAATCAGCACTTTACTCCTAAGTACCTTGGCGTCACCCTGGACCGCTTCGTGATTAATATTAACTTGTAATTTGGTATGAAATAGGATTAAATAAGTAAAGTAGAGATTAAAACATACTTTTGATATAAATATTTTCGTATTTTCCTTTAGAATTCTCAAATACCTCTATCCTCTTTATGCTACCCAAGCAATGTAACATTGTAGATTTCAATCCCTTCACTTTGTAAATAGTACACTGAAAAAAAAAACCCTAAACTTCTGCCTATATATTGTTACGGGTATACGTACCTTGACCGGAGTTCTCTGTGTATACGCCATACAGATGTATGTACAGTAAACATAGTTCAATGTACGCATACCTCTCGAATAATAGTCAGAAGCTTCGGGGAGTACATAATATTTTTTCATAGTGTACCATTAACAAAGTGCAGGGATCAAGTCTAGCTATGTTACTTTGCTAGAGTAGCAAAATATATACGAGAAAAGTAACTTTGTTGGAGAAGCAACGGTGAATTGATAAAAGCACAAAGGAAGATAGCTAATTCAACAAAACAAAATTAGATCCACGGACAGTAAATCTTTATCTTTTTAGCAAAACCCCTTGTCATCGGGACAATATACCTTTGATATGATAGCTAAAGGCATTTGTCATGGGAACAAAAGGACAAGAATTCATATAGTGACTCGAACAATTTTAGCATTGTAATTTCAACAATGTTTTATTTCTATTACATCAAAATTGGTAAATTTACTTAGTAACAATAAAAACGTTGCCCTCATTACTATGCACCTTTGACGGCTGTCCAGCATCAAAGTTTTTTTGTTGCAATGGCAATATTTTTTTGAGAGTGTATGATCTTTATTGAAAAAACTAACTTAATCTTCTTTTTGCTGCAATATGATTAAAATTGTGATAAATATATGTATAGGGTCTATAAGAAACAGTTTTAAAAATAAAAGTGTTAAATTGCGAGACAGACTCGCGCACTAAGGGTTCGGTACCACCGTACAATGGTAGGGATGATGTGTAGTGAATAGCTTGGATATTACATAACAAAATGTTGTTTAAAAGGTTATTGGAGCGGCTACTTTCATACTCCATGTAAGGCCAGGCGCATTTTTAATTTTTTATGTGGTTTATCTATGATAAATAAAAACCTTACCAATTTTGAGTAGTTTTTCCTGTAATATGCGGCTTAAGTTCTTTATTCTATTTCTTTTTTCTCATAATTTTAGACTCTGTTGTTTCGGATATAAGGGGTGAGGGGGGGGGGGGGGGGGGGGGGGATGGTCATAATTTGCACTTTCTTGATCATAATTTCTGAAGTCATGAAATCTAAAATAAAAGGGATTTTTAACGATATCCTACACGAACTATTACGGTGAATATTTTTCTTTTGTTTTCTCATTTTACCCCCTCCCCTTTTTTGTAGGCAATATTTCTTCATATCGGACTTTAATTATGTTGCGGTTATCAGGATAAGTTTTTTTTGCAGAACATTTCAAGACTATCTCTTATAACGCCTGAGAAGTGCCTGTGACAGATAGACGGATGGACGGACGGACACGCGAGTGATCGTACAAGGGTTCCCCTTTTGAGGAACCCTAAAAAACACTTGCTAGGCAAACAAGGAAGTGGTCAAATCAGGATTTGATTGAATCAGAAAATGGTCAAACTGAGACGTAGTCAAATTTGCATTGTGATCGTTGTCTTGGCAAGTGGTCATACATCGTCCTGACTTTACCGTAAGCTAGTTGAGGCACATACACTGTTCATCCAAAAATCTATACATTTATGTTTATGTTTACCTTTTCGCGTGAGGGGTTAACTTATCGCCGCCAATGATTATCCCAGACTCAATAAGGAACTTATTTACAGTTAATTAAATGAAAATCGTTCATGCTCATAATTCTTACCCTATGACATTAGCAGACTTACATTTGTCCAAGAGAAAGGCAGCCCTGAAAGGACCTCTAATGTGTCACGGGTGTGGCCAGGCCATTATTTATCTCGAGTCCGCTCAAGCAGACCCACTGTCCAATATCTGCGGTAATATACTGCAGCCCACGGCTAAGGGCGGTCTTGCGGTGGATTATTAGGATTAATCTTCAAATAAGCAGAAGGTACGAGTTTGAGGTCTTACCGCGAAAGAGGTATAGGGGTAGGTGTCTTACTTTTGGTGGGTTACATGTTTGATAGGCAGTCTTTGAGTTTATCTGAACATCAAAACATATATTTCTGATTTGAATGCCATTTCATGACTTATAATTACACTAGTGCTTCGTTCTCCAGATTAGTAACCTGAAATAACAAACCTATTGCTGTAATGGTACACGAGAGTCAGTACATTTGATACTTCATTTTGCGTGACAGACGGCTAGCCCATCGCCGCGCTGTTTTGAATACGAGAATCGGTTCATGTAACGTTTGGGTTTTTGCGTAGCTCAGGATAAGTTAGCAAAAAACAATGAGCCGACGCGTGGGATGGTTCGAGGAAGGTTACAGGTCAGGTTTTTTTTGTCGCATTCCTGCGAGATGTGTAGGGATCAGGGATGAATAACTAAATAATGAAAGGTTATTATGGAACGATACGGAGAAAGCTATTATGTTGATTGCAAATATACAATTGCGGTTGAGGTATGAGATGGCGAGTTTGACACGACTAGTATGAATAGCATTCTAGTGGTCTTTGTTCCGCGCGCTAGCGGTCGGGAAGGCTTAATTAATCGCAACAAGCTTTTATGGTCAGCGATCAACAGATTTTGTGTATCGGCCATACCGAATGAGTTGAGTGATAACCTACGGTTGATCATAGTGAATATGCGTACACACAATTTGTAGAACGGCGGATCTGCATGGCATGGTTGAAATTAGACCCTGTGTAGTTAGTGATAAGAAGCTTCGCTTGGGCAGAGCCTGTTCGCAAAGGACGCCATTTTTTTTTCAGACATGTGGGGACTATAAATACGATTGCGGGGGAAGGGAGAGCATTCAGTCTCAGCGTCTAGCTTCTGTGGCAGTCGTCTTTCACGATTATAAACAGTTTTGGTCTGCCGTGTTACGCGTCAGAACTGGGAAAATTGTGATTGCGAGTTTCAGTGGTTTTTCGTGAGTGTCTGAAGCTCCGAGATATACCTCGGTTCCTATCCTTTATATCAACCTACCCCAAATTCCAAAACTATCCTTGGGTCGTTAGATAAGAACTTGTAAGTAACTGATCTGAGTCTGAGTCTGGGCTTGGAGCGACCCTAAATTCCTTTTCCTTCACCATAGGGTTCCTGGATTGGCTCTTAGGATATTCGCGGGCTAATCCTCTCCTCATTCCTTTCGAGAAGCGAGTTTTTAAATTCCCACAAACACAGTCATTAAACATACAAGCACATTCAAATCAAACTCAACCATTTTCGATTGGTGTCGATAATGGACATGGTTTAACATTAGGATTTTAGACTAGGCTAGACAGGAGTTTAGTTGCGGCTAAACCTAGGTTGGCAGGGCTTATGGAGACTGTTTGATCGATGAGGTTCCGCGGATGGAAATAACAAATTCAGAACAAAGTTAAACCGGTGTCAACACAGATAACCTATCCTGTTGATATTTTGACATTTGAGTGTTGTCGGGGACGCGCGAAGAGATCAAATTACAGTCTAAAGTTCATTGTTTAGGACCGGGTAGGTTGTTTTGCTTTGCCTTGGGTCAGGTTGGATTCAAGTTGCATCTTTAAATTAAATGTAAATTTCGCTGGAGGTCTAATGTGTAGGCTGAGTCAAATATATATGATTAGGCTCAGTCGAGGACGTGCTGCGGCTAGTGGAATTCATAGTTCGGTATTTATCGAACTATGCACTTCGCTATGGTGTGGATTAGATCTCCTAAAGCGCTAATGACTACGTTTCGATAACATCCAGCTCAAATTGCGCAGAGTTGAAGGTTTCAAAACGTTACGGACCTTTTGAGGTAACCGCTAGTTCAAACCCATTTCGGAAAATCAAATCGAAATTGTGTAAACCGGTCTTTTCGGATCGTTATTGCCGTGAACCAAATATATAGTTGGAACCACCACAAGCCGCTTCTAGCGAGCACATGAAATATCATTGAGTACTCATGATTTTCTTAAGAGATTTAAAAGCTTATATTAAAGTCTCGGGAGATAGTTCTAGGGCTTTGATATGGGCAACGGATAGTTTGGTAGGAATTGCAAAAGTTCGAATGAGCATATACAGAGACTCATGGCGAACCTATTCGGATTTTGAAAAAGATTTCAGAGAGGTATTGTGGGGTGATAATGAACAGGAATTAATTAAACAAAGATTCCTAACTGCGAAGTTTGATTCTAAGAAAGGTCAAAGTATGGAAGAATTCTTTGCCTCTCAATTGAATAGCATATATGAGCTTACGATACCGTTTACTGATACGGAGAAAATCAACACGATTTTCAGACAGTTGCCGCGTGATATTCAGGTAGCGTTTTTTGCTAGAAAGGAACCGATGACTATACGAGATGCGGTCGAGTTCCTTCGGCATTTAGAACGGAATGTCGATGGGGGATTAAGTGCGTTGCAGAGTTCGGATACAATGAATACAAATAACGTAAGGCGGAATAGCTACATGAGTGGGCATTATTGTGCTATGCGGGTAAATACGTTACGATATAACGCGGTGAGTCGTAGGAATAATTATAACGCGGGAACAAAGGCGCGAAACGATTTTGGGACGCGCGCTCGCGGTTATTTTCGCGGTAGAGGTAGACAGCCTCAGGCTAGTTTCAAGGCAATAGGCTTCCAAAGGGGGAATGATAGTTCAGGAGATACAGAGGCAGGGCAAAGTTCAAGTGACAGAAATAATGCGATAAGTTCGAATTCAAAAAACTAGTGGACTCGCGCGGGTCGTTCACGCTCAGATATTTATAACGTTCGGGTGGACAGCCGATCAAATTGAAAAAAAGCATAGACTGTATGAATTGTGTAATTTGGATTCGAACGTGGGTGTGAATGAATTTATTCAATTACTAGCGCATAAAGCGCACGGATATGCCGTGTGTTTAGATGAAAAATCGAGATTGAATTGTATAGGCCGAAATGACAGGCGTTTACATACGATATTCAGAGACGACGATTCGACTGAGTGTGGGCGCGATTTATGTAGTACCTTGACATTACCTGAGATAGATGTGCGTATTGGGAATATTGTTGTAAGGAGTTTGATTGATTCGGGCAGCGAAATCAGTGTAATTAGTCGGAGAGTGTACGATGAAGTATGCAGACAATTGGGAAAACCGACGGAAATACCGATTCCAAGTTTGAGAATCACAGGTGCGTTCGGGGTCAGTAAGGAAAAGGTTGATAAGTTAGTTACGTTGCCATTAACAATAGGTGAATGCGTTATCGATACTCCAATGCTAGTATTAACAAGGGTGCCTAAAGAATTAATTTTAGGGTTTGATTTTATACAACAGACGCGAGCCAGTTTAATGTGTGAGGGTAATAAGAGGCTAATTATACGAAGCGCCGGGCGGATGTGTGAAATACCATTAGGTACTGGTCCTAATCAGGATTCTTGCTGTTGTATAATGGAAGTACAGAACCAAGATACCAGTAGAAATATGATAAAGGAATATGTGAATAATTCATCAATACCTGTTGAACACAAAACAAAGTTATTGCCGGTGTTAAATAAACATGCAGAGTTGTTTAGCGAGAGGGTAGGTCGGACAAATAAATATATACATGAGATAAAAATGAGAGATGAAACGCCTTTCGTAAAGCGAAGCTAACCCATTCCGTTCGCTTATCGCGATAAAGTAACAAAACGATTGAAGGAAATGGAACAGATAGGTATTATTAGCAGGCAATCTACGGATTTCAGCAGTCCATTGACTTGTGCACTAAAGAAGTCAGGGGAGGTCCGTATCCTGCTAGATGCACGACAATTAAACACGGGAATGGTTGGGGAAGTTGAAACTACACCTTTAATGAGTGAGATATTGCAATCGGGGCGCCGAATAAACTACATAGGGGTTATTGATATCAAGGATGCGTATTTTTCTATACCATTATCAGACGAATCTAAACGATACACGGGTTTTGTATATCAAGGCAGATGTTATGTTTACAACGTTTTACCTCAGGGGTTGAAAACTAGTGTGGGTTCATTTTCGAGGGCGATGGACTTAATTTTAGGGCCAGAGGTTAGGTCATATTGTTTAAATTTTGTTGACGATTTGGCGATTTTAACTGAGGGTGACTTCGATCAGCATTTGTCTCAAGTGGACACGGTTCTGAGTAAATTGAAAGACGCGGGCTTCACATGCAAACTAAAATAATGCGAGTTCGCACAAAAAAAGGTTAAGTTATTGGGGCATATTTTGTCTACACAAGGTTTGCAAATGGACCCGGACAAAATTGAAACACTTAAATTATATCCGTCACCCAGAACTGTCAGGCAATTGAGGGCGTTTTTGGGGTTCATAAATTACTTTAGGAGGTTTATAAAAAATTTTGGAAGGTCAACACAGCCCTTGTACAATTTATTACGGTCTGGAGTCAAGTTCGTCTGGAGTGCGCAGGTGCAGAGTGCTTTTGACGAGATAAAAAAACCAATTCTCAGAAAGTATAATTTTGAGTCAGCCATTGGCGGGAAAAACATATTATGTTCAATGTGATGCCAGCGCTATAGGAATTGGGGGCTATGTTCATCAATTAGATGATTCGGGCCAGGAACGAATTATAGAGTTTTGTTCGCAGGCATTTAAGGGAGCTCAGACCAGATGGTCTGTCAGTGAACAGGAAATGTATGCAGTTATATACACTTTAAAGCGATTTGAGATATATTTGTGGGGAGAAAAAGTTATTATTAGAACTGATCATAAAAGTTTGACGTTCATTAAGTCGTGGACTTTATTGGGTGCACGCGTAACTAGGTGGGTTATGTTTTTAGAGCAATTCGATTACGACATAGAATTTGTGCGAGGGACTGATACCTAATCAAATTGCCGACACGCTAAGCAGGCAAATAACGGGACCTGGAGGTATGATTGACAGTGTGAATGTTCAGCCGGGAATATTCTGGTTTCAGGCATCGAATACCGCAAGTGTTATTTCGAGTTTACGGGACATTGCGAGATTACAAAGCGAAGATGAGCGGTTAAATCGAATTAGCGGTTGTATCAGACGTAGGGTGGTAGATACGGGAACGAGAGGGTTTGATAATTACAAGCTAGTAGGTGATACGTTATATTTTCACGTGCCGAAGCGGAACGTACAGTTGCTAGTAATTCCGAAATCACTACAGGAGGAACTAATTTTACACATACATGAAGAAATAGGTCACTACGGCAGATATAAAATATTAGCACTGATGAAGGACAGATATTATTTTCTTCATATGAGTAGGGTGATTAGCACGGTGATAAGAAGTTGTGACATATGTCAAAAGGTCAAACCAAGTACTAACAATACCGTTGGTCCTTGTACACCGGTGTTGGCGGAAAAGTTGGGTGAGAAAGTTTTCTCGGACCTTTATGGGCCATTGCCCGTAGGTAAATTCGGATATCAATATATATATGTGATTCAAGACGTGTACAGTAAAGTAATAAAATTATATCCAATGCGAAAAGCGACAGGTAGGAGCGTGCTCGCTTTGGGAATTTGGTCTCAAACAGCTAGGGATTCGGGTCACTCATACGTCGGTGTATTGTCCAAATTCTAATAGCGTAGAAAGAGTGAATCGCGAGCTAGGTCGACTAATTAGAACTTATTGCGGCGGAAGTAATCGTAGTTGGGTCGACGTGTTACCGGACATTCAGAATTGCTATAATAATATCGAACACACAAGCACAGGCTTTGCGCCTAATGAGTTAGCGTTTGGTAGGCGGGAACCGTTAACTATTGACAAGGAATTAGGCGATGAATGGTTATTAGGTCATAGGGTGCGAGATACGGAACAGGTGTGGAATGTAGCGATAGAAAACTCTAAAAGTTCTAGTGAACGACGTAAGCGACAGGCAGACAAACGGCGTAAGTTAGAAGTCTATCGTACAGGTGATTATGTGAAACTTAAGACTTTTGTGCGTTCAAATAAAGAACATAAAATCATGCGGAAATTTTCATTGTTGTATAAAGGGCCTTATGTTATTTCGGCAGTGGTATATCCGAACTGTTATACTTTAGTAGATCCGGTTTCAAATGAGATATTGGGTAACTTCAATACTATAAATATAGCCAGGTATTATGTGAGGACGAATAAGGGCGTAGGTAAATAAAGTAGTGTATATAAGTTGTATAATTAAGCTATAAGCTGTAAATTTGAGTAACTACTTGTAGATTTAAGGATCTTACATGGTTTAGAAAGGGAAAAAAAATAAAAAAAATAAAACAAAAACAAAAAAACAAAATTTTGTATATATATAGTAATACGAATTAGGATAAGTTGCGGGTAAGCGAGGTTATAAAGTTAGATAGATAAATAAGATAAGACAGGAGAGAGCTCAATCGAGTTGTGTAAATATTATATACATAATTGACAGATTCATCGGTCTGTGTACATGATTTGAGATGTCCGTACATATAGAGTAGATATGGACAAAGCATGGGTAGCATAGTGGTAATGAGATCCTTGCGCCATGTTTAACTGAGATAAACAGTGTCTCAAGGTCTGGGAGGGGGCTGTAATGGTACACGAGAGTCAGTACATTTGATACTTCATTTTGCGTGACAGAGGGCTAGCCCATCGCCGCGCTGTTTTGAATACGAGAATCGGTTCATATAACGTTTGGGTTTTTGCGTAGCTCAGGATAAGTTATCAAAAAACAATGAGCCGACGCGTGGGATGGTTCGAGGAAGGTTACAGGTCAGGTTTTTTTTGTCACATTCCTGCGAGATGTGTAGGGATCAGAGCCGTTTTGGCTGCGCGTTGAATAAATTATGAATAACTAAATAATGAAAGGTTATTATGGAACGATACGGAGAAAGCTATTATGTTGATTGCAAATATACAATTGCGGTTGAGGTATGAGATGGCGAGTTTGACACGACTAGTATGAATAGCATTCTAGTGGTCTTTGTTTCGCGCGCTAGCGGTCGGGAAGGCTTAATTAATCGCAACAAGCTTTTATGGTCAGCGATCAACAGATTTTGTGTATCGGCCATACCGATTGACTTGAGTGATAACCTACGGTTGATCATAGTGAATATGCGTACACACAATTTGTAGAACGGCGGATCTGCATGGCATGGTTGAAATTAGACCCTGTGTAGTTAGTGATAAGAAGCTTCGCTTGGGCAGAGCCTGTTCGCAAAGGACGCCATTTTTTTTTCAGACATGTGGGGACTATAAATACGAATGCGGGGGAAGGGAGAGCATTCAGTCTCAGCGTCTAGTTACTGTGACAGTCGTCTTTCACGTTTATAAACAGTTTTGGTCTGCCGTGTTACGCGTCAGAACTGGGCGAATTGTGATTGCGAGTTTCAGTGGTTTTTCGTGAGTGTCTGAAGCACCGAGATATACCTCGGTTCCTATCCTTTATATCAACCTACCCCAAATTCCAAAACTATCCTTGGGTCGTTAGATAAGAACTTGTAAGTAACTGATCTGAGTCTGAGTCTGGGCTTGGAGCGACCCTAAATTCCTTTTCCTTCACCATAGGGTTCCTGGATTGGCTCTTAGGATATTCGCGGGCTAATCCTCTCCTCATTCCTTTCGAGTAGCGAGTTTTTAAATTCCCACACACACAGTCATTAAACATACAAGCACATTCAAATCAAACTCAACCATTTTCGAGTGGTGTCGATAATGGACATGGTATAACATTAGGATTTTAGACTAGGCTAGACAGGAGTTTAGTTGCGGCTAAACCTAGGTTGGCAGGGCATATGGAGACTGTTTGATCGATGAGGTTCCGCGGATGGAAATAACAAATTCAGAAAAAAGTTAAACCGGTGTCAACACAGATAACCTATCCTGTTGATATTTTGACATTTGAGTGTTGTCGGGGACGCGCGAAGAGATCAAATTACAGTCTAAAGTTCATTGTTTAGGACCGGGTAGGTTGTTTTGCTTTGCCTTGGGTCACGTTGGATTCAAGTTGCATCTTTAAATTAAATGTAAATTTCGCTGGAGGTCTAATGTGTAGGCTGAGTCAAATATATATGATTAGGCTCAGTCGAGGACGTGCTGCGGCTAGTGGAATTCATAGTTCGGTATTTATCGAACTATGCACTTCGCTATGGTGTGGATTAGATCTCCTAAAGCGCTAATGACTACGTTTCGATAACATCCAGCTCAAATTGCGCAGAGTTGAAGGTTTCAAAACGTTACGGACCTTTTGAGGTAACCGCTAGTTCAAACCCATTTCGGAAAACCAAATCGCAATTGTGTAAACCGGTCTTTTCGGATCGTTATTACCGTGAACCAAATATATAATTGGAACCACCACAAGCCGCTTCTAGCGAGCACATGAAATATCATTGAGTACTCACGTCGTAAAACTACGACGGATATCTATACGATATCCCAAACAAATATTACAAATCGTGGTCGACCACTAAAAGAAGTTCCAAGCGCCCATATATACAAAAAAAATAAATGGTACCATCACACAAATACAACAAAGATCGATCTGGTACAATACACCGCTGATTGATGCGAATTACCGGCTTACGGACATATATGCTTTCTCTGTCTAACTTGAAACTGTAACTTCCTGAACCAAACTTCGTTCGACTATTGTACGCCTAACGAACTTCTCAACGAACGAGAAATTCGGACTTATCATTCTTAACTTACTAATCTTACAGCTGAATCGGGACATCTCATTTTGGGGTAGATAGAATAGACGATCATAGCTACTGTTAGCGGTGGCTCGATCTTAGCCGTTATGCCGTTACATTGCGAACATATTACACTTTTAGTTTCACCAAGAATTCACCACAAAGCAATGTATTTGAGAGATAATAGTAGTTTATGTGACTGCTACATAATGGAGGGCATTAATCATAATAATATCACTCGAGAGTTTTAATGCCTAATTATGTACAGTTACATACACTAATTTATCTAGACACATATCATAAGCTCTTTTTGATGTATTCAGGAACTGCATATTTGACCGGCATTGTGGCATTGATCATTGCTCTGCAGTTGTTTAGCTTGTTCTGTAGTACCAACTTCACAAACAAACTAGGGGCGGCACGCAGGCGGCCGTCGGCGTTCGAAATTTGAATGTCATAATATGACAAATTTTTGTACATTATGGTCATAATGTACAAATTTTCAGATAACAAATGAGTTTTTACCAAATACTTTTCATTATGCTTCTTCTCGTGCGGTTTTTAGACGCAGTAAAGAGGGTTTATGGTACGTGTGTAGATAAAAGGTTTTTTTTTTGTGTGAGGTAGGTGGGTCAACCCTGCCCATGCATCGACCCGTCATTCACTACACAGTGCTGCACCACTGCGCACGCACAAGCACTTTTCTGACCGATGGAGACTAGTGAATAACTAATGTCGTATGTATCGTATGTAAACTGCCGAAAAGGAAGCGTGACCGTGATAGTGACATCAAGAAATTAAAACAAGAAGTAGACTAGAGAGACAACTAAAACGACGATACAATTGTTGTTGTATCGTCGTTTGATCGTTTTAGTTTTGCTGTGCTGTTTAGTTGGGCTGTTGCCCATTCCACCTGTCACTTTTAATGGCACTACATCCGTGTATAGCGATAGCTAAAAACCTGGGTCTTATCTTCGTCAACCAGCTGTCATGGTCATCTCTTGTCAATGAGATCAGTCGCCGAGTATTTGCGACTTTTCACTCTCTCAGGAGACTTCAGTACTTTTTCCCTCGATAGATAAAATCACTCTCGCTCAGTATCTCCTTTTATCCCTCATCGACTGTGCTGATGTATTCTGTACTAGGAAGAACTACGTTTTGAGTTTTTCACGTAGGTCTATCCCTGCTTAGCAATTAACCTTTCCCATCTTAACCAGGTTTGCTAGAAGAAATCTCTTATTAGAGAAGGGATCGCCTTTGGTAACTATTTTTATGTAACTCTTTTTAGGGTTCCTTAGAGAAACAAGGAACCCTTTCCGTCGGAAGTTTCGTCATGTCAGTATGTCACCGCAACTTTATTCCGAAACTATTAAGACTACACAGTTGAAACTTAGTAGTTAGATAAATACTGAAAACAGCTTTACGATTTATATACAAAAATGGAAAAAAAAAAAATGAAGGGGGCCCCCCCCATACATGGAACTGAAACAAAAAAAAAATCTTCAAACCTACATGCGTGGGGTGTCTATAGATAGGTCTTTAAAAATGACATGGAAGTTCCGGAAACCATTTTTGCTCAAAGTAAATCGTTAAACAGACAGATGGGTGGAACACAATTTTCACACTATACCAATACCTTGTCATGAAGGATATTTGGAAATGGTGCGAATCCCGCAAGATGTTTGTAACCATCGCGATAAAGAATGGTTCTTAACATGTATTCTTAAGTATGCTCTCTTAGCTTATTAAAAAGTTTGGCGTATCATCAATTGACTTATTCGCGAGCCGCACGATGGAAAAATGCAGAAAATAATGCTTGGCATCGAGGCCTTCGCAATAAAGGCCTTTACAGTCAACTGGTAAAATAGTTATTTTATGCATTCCCGCCTTTTCCACTTATCTTAAAGACACTAAAAAAACAAGAATGATAATGCAAAAGGCATCGTAATAGAACCGACATGGCCGACGCAACCGTGGTTCCCCTTGTTTAAAAAGCTATTAGTTTCACAATTAATAGCTTTTAAATCAGACAGTTACAATATAGTTTTTGATCACTCCAGTTATGGCAACATTCAAAACCATCTTACACTGACTGCAGGGATTGTATCAGGGTAGCCATATCACGAATAAGCGTCCCGGAGTCATCGGGACGCATAATGCTCGCCTTCCTACCCGAAAGTTCATTTAAACAATACGAGGTTGTTTATAAAAATGGTTCGATTTTTGCGTTTTAAATTCTTTTGACGTATCCTCAACGTCAATTCCCGATTAACTAAAATTTCTAACTGTGTTTCGATGCTGGTGGTGGTGAATATGGCAGTCTGAATAGTTTTTAGTGCAGCAGCACTATTCTTAATTTTGGGGCTGGTATCTCCAAGGATTAACACTAATAAAAAAAGGTGTTTTTTGTTTACGTTCACCCATGCCTTAATATAATTTGACATGGGATATCACGTGCGTTATGTCACATGTGGCTACTTGTTATCTAAATGATTCGTTAGTACGTGATCAAATGAGGAAATAATGTATAACGTTGTTAGCTTTTGTTACGGCTCACCGGGACCAACTTTTTTTCGAGAATTAATACAAAGAAGAGTGTACACCAAAATGTAATGAAATCTTAATTAAAATACCAGAGTTAATAAACACATCAAAAAAGAAACCACTCAAACCTTATTAGCATTACCCTACTTTTAATAAAAAATATAAATTCGTCCAGCTCAGAAACTAGTTGATTACATTGATAATACTTCATTGTTACGAAACACTGAAAGCCTATTTTGATGCTGAAAGCCCCATAAAGCAACGACCACACAGACCCTATATTGCTGGATAAAGAGCACGCTCCATATGAGCAGGATCGATGTTTCTATATTTTCGGCCCACAGCACGAGGCACGCCTCGCAACATCTAAGGTCTACCAGCTAGGTGTGCACATTGACTTAGTCAGAAAACGTGGCTGGAGCAACAATGCACGCATTTTTTTTATTTCAAAGATTCAAAGAAGAGAATTATCAAAGATGCATAAATATGACCAACTCGTCAACCTTAGCAAGGGCTATCATTAAAAACCGGCCAAGTGCGTGTCGGACTTCGCTCATTTAGAGTTCCGTAATAAATTTTAAATATAAACCAAAAAATAATAATTAGGAAGGTACTCACTTCACATACACCTGATACACTTAGCCAAAATATCACTTTCATTCTTCAACAGCAAATCACTTTATTTTTCATAGTGTTTGTATGAATGACAAAGTTTGCGGTTTTTAATAAATGTTTCATACCATAAAACTGCTTAAATTATTTTATTCAAACTAATTTTCGTTTAAAGTGTTTATTGAGATACATAGCATATATTTTTTTCTGTTTTTTTACCTTTCCTATTTGAAAAGTTCGAGGGGTGGGACCACAGATATCGAGAGATAGGCCCTTGGCGCTAAGCTTGTATCGGAACCAGTGTCGCCGAAAACTAAGAACACGCATACATTTACACCACTCGTACATCAATCCCTCCGCTTTTATTGGTCAGTGCAATGTCATGCACATATCATCCGAACACACCCACACTACCGCAGGTATACTAGATAGTCGAGCTAGTGTTGGGACAATGCAAGGACAGTGTGTATCATCGATCGATTATAATTTATAGACACTGCTATAGACAGTCGTATACAATGCCGGGTTCCATAAATAAAATAGTAAATTGTTTGTAAATACGACATACGAGACCCCTTTGCATCTCTTCTTTTTTTCAACAGAATCCTTACAGCTAGAAAGAGAGGCAAAGAGGTTTCTGAAGGTAGAATAACTGTGAACTCTTCGGACCTGACTGAAAGCATCGGAATTTCCGATCAATACTTATAACACCCTTTGCCAGAGGATTATAAGGAGAGCGACATCTTCGGGAGTAAAGTAAAAGGCTTGAGATGCGCGCAAATACGAGACCAGACTAGACTAATTTATTATAGGAAATCCTAGCTTATATACTAGGTTGGTACATGTTATTAATGACGTACATAAGACAAAGTGCGTGATGAATATAAAAATAACTTAACTGTGACGGTCGTCAACTTATCTTAACATTACGTGAAAATATGACTAACATAGTCGACCGGCACATACGCCATTATCCTTCGTAGGGCGAGGTTTTAAACAAACTTAAAATCTAAACTGCCTGTTTGGCAATCATTGGAATAACTAACAATAAACTTACGTATTATGAGCAATAAAATAACTATATTATTACATTAACTATATTAGTAATTGCGGAATGATAAAATCTATCGATTCAAAAACATAATTCTCCTATCACTATCCCCATCACTATATTTCGTCTCTGTGTGCGTGTAACAGTTCGCCTCCGTATCACGATGCATCTTTGCTTTCGTACTTAGATAAGTGTGAAATATTCATTGCGTGTTAGCTTGGCAATAAGTAGTGAAATTAAGATACAAAACAATCAATGTATAGTAAACTTCGCGAGAACAACATGACATTGTCACTTTAATGTCAATTCGTGACGAATTTTCCGCGAATGATTTATTTTCGTAATAATGTTTATTTCTTGTGTTTTAAGAAGAAATAATAGTTGGAATGAGACTTACAAGTGATATGTGACACCGGCGTTCTTGGAGTTCACAATCTCGCTTCAATTTTTGCACGTGAGTATTGCACAGGTCGGCATTTTCGAAAAACAACGGAAATGAATTCGTTACTGCGGTCGCCCGGTGACTACCGAGAATTTTTAATATCTAACCTGTCGGAGCTACATTTGTTCGCACGTGCCACGCCCCTCAACTTATCTCTCGATATCTGTGGGTGGGACACATTTTTTTTCCATTTTGGACGGATCTGTCTCTTTAACGATTTACTTTGAGGAAAATGGTTTCAGGACTCTCAACGATATTTTTAAAGACCTATCTGTACACAACCCTTTGATGGAAAAAAAATGTTTCAGTTCTATTTTTTTTTATTTTGTTTAAAAATGTAAGCGGTTTACAGAAATCATCTACAAACCAAGTTTCAACTGGGCAGTCTTGATTGCTGATTGAAAGTTGCTGTGACATACGGACGGACAGACGGACAGAGATAGACATGAAGAAACTATAAGGGTTCCTTGTTTCTCTACGGAACCCTAAAAATGGCAGATGATTATGTTTATTAAGACGGTTGCTTATTCTTATTCTTATTATTTTATTTTATTTTGGTTTGGTTTCGGGATTGGCATTCCACGATATATATTGTTATTAGTACTTTTACGTTTATGACTGCTGACAACTGATAAATAAATAAATAAAAATGTATTGTAAAAAACAATGTGATTTGTTCTTTAAGAAGCCTATTTACAATTATTAAACACGCCTACAAATATTTTGATTGAGTGATAGATATAAATAGATTCTTCTATTGGCGTTGATATTTTAAGAATGAACTCTCAAAATCTGCAATTGCAATGATAGGTTTATTATTTCAGGTAACTAATCTCGAGAACGAAACACGAGTGTAATTGATGATTAAACGAACTTACTTGTACGTGAAGTCCTATCATAATTATACGAAGTTCTTCGTTCGAAGCCTTTACCCGGCTACGAGTAAGATTGAGCCATACTCCACCACGCTGGCTCAGTGCAGTAATGGACGGATGTCGGGCTAGTGGCCAACCCGACAGTCAGATGTTTTCAAGCTGCCCTATTAGGGCCTTTGACCAGCTTTACGACTTCTTCCACCGCGAAGCGATAGTAGCCGGGACCTGTAGCTTAATACATCGTCCGAAACACGGAAGCTCCCGAAACAAAAGCCACATAGAAACGAACACCCATCCAGTAACCGTCTCAGCCAGATGTTGCTACCCGCACGACCGTTTCTGATGTGCGAATACCGCTAGGCACCGGACGGTTCTCATTTAAATGTTGCTGTCGTCGATCTTAATTAACCTTACAAAAATCCTTTTTTCATTAACTACCGAAAAAAAAACAGTATTGTTACCATTGTAAGACATATAATTGGACTCAGTAGTATATTTTGAACCGTACATAAATGTCTCGTAGCACTAAAAAACCATATCTATTCCAAAGAAAATAATGTTTTATAATTTATCCCAGAAAATAATTAACAATAACAACGACGTCGTACACATAGTTTTTTTTCGAAACTTAAATGGATTCAATTGGTTTATACGTATTGTGAGATATGTCCACCCTGGCCGAATGTGGCGAACGGAAGCGACTGACTAAAACAAAAAAGTCGGTTTCCTAATTCTTAATATAATTATTTCTTCTGTTAAGCAGTAAGCACTGAGGCAAAATCTAAATCTAGGTTCCTCAGGTTATTGGTGTGGCTACTTTCATACTCCATGTACAGAACCAGGTGCAATTATGAGTTCGTGTGTATTATTGATAAAAAATGCAATCGGATTGTTGGTTTTTATAATACTTGTTGTTGTTATACATTGTAATGATAGTCACGTTTTGGTTTCTTTAATTATTCCTTAAAAAAATATCCACATGTGGTGTGGATTATACGATTCATTTTGTAAGGATAAAACGGAACGCGGTACACGAAAAGCGGGTATTTACGATTTTTATATACGTTTTGACACCTGAATCACAATACAAACGATTTCTCTGTCAGGATAGCCCTTCACGTCTACCCGGGTAGTTCTATTGAGCATTAAATTATTCTCAAGACGCTAATTTCCAGGTTCTCGATAATAATTGTGATCATTCAAATACACTTGAATACAAATCAAAGGACAGTGTAATTAATTTTATGATTATAAACTTCACTATTTTACTCCTAGCCTTACCTTTATGCATACGCAGCGCGCTATCTTCATCTTTAGTTAGATATGTGCACGGCATTTTCGCCAAACCAAATCAAGGTTTCTTTCTTCCAGCTAAAAACTGTGCTTTACCTGAATTTTTATATCTCCTCACTAGCGCTCCACTAAATTAACTGTATCGTGTGTGCTAAGAACTGTCCTTTCACTATGCCTCGGCAATTTTTTTATGTACGATCGAAGCTCGTGCTTTATTCATTACTGCTTCGCATCCCATATCTAAAAGCTAACGCAATCAGAAAACGACCGAAAGGATAAAAAAAAAACACCTGATTTACTCTAATATACCACACACTAAAGTCAGCCGCTGCTCCTAGTCACCGCTCGCCCAGTGGGGACGCGTCATCTCTCAAATATCGGAGTCAGTATTATTTTTTTCGGCAGATGACCAAGAAATAGATTGTTGACACAAGACCTACCTACTCCTTTAGTGTTTATGAATAACTTGCTGACCCGATAGACGTCGTTGTGTCAAAAGCTATCAAAGCCATCTATCGAACTTCAAGGATTTTTTGATTTTTGGCAGATATTGCGTTTAAAAAAATAAACTCTCCGTAAGAACCTTCCTGAGACTTCACCAATTAAATAAGACATTTTTATTATTTGAAAAAAAAACCGACTGCATCAAAAAACCACTAAAAAGGAAAAAACAAGCTCATAACTCAAGCAAATAACAGATATATTTTAATGTATTACAAATAAAATTTATTTATGTTTTAAATTATTGCAGGGGGGACAAATTAATAACCCAAATGTATTTAATTGATATCTAGTAAATTATTTGTCATCGTTCGATTTTTTTTTAGTTCCTATGTCCCCCGTATAGGCCTGGAATAATTTAATACATAAATTTTATTTGTAATACATTAAAATATATGTGATTTATGTAAGTACCTAATAAAATTCAATACACGGTACACTGTAATACTCTTTACACTGAGCTTGTTTTTTTCCTTGTTAGTGGTTATTTAATGCAGTTTTTTTATAGCTATGTTTAAGGAAATACACCGGTACACACATTCACATTCACAATTCTTTATTGCACAGAACATTACAACAAAAGATTTTACAAGAAATGAAACACACACACCGGACAGGATCCATGGCCCTTCATTGGATTTTTGTGCGCTTATAGTGATTTTCCCTTGAAACTAAAACTGCAAGTTAGACGTATTTTGGAATTGCAATGGGAAACTCTTCATTTTGTTACCCCACTTAATGGTTTTGGTGGTTTTTTGTTACCTCACATTATGGCGTCTAAAATCTGCCCTTTTATTTTTTATTGTTTTTAGTGTACCCAGGGAAGCAGGGAACATAGAAATTTACATACATACAAACACTCGAAAAACCTAACTCTGCCTTCTGAAGACAGTCGGGTAAAAATAAATATTTATAAAGCCTCTACCTATCATATCTTAGCCTTTGCTACATCTATAAAATAGTATTCATTCCTCTGCTGTTGTCTTGAAATGTGCATGTTGCTACAATTTGTACACATTTTTATGATCTCATGTTACGAAATGAAGACAGTTTTACGGCCAAATGTATGTTCAAATAAGTAGTAATAAACTAAAGGAATATACATAAAGCTTTGAAAGCCAGTCTTTAAAAACTTTCCGCGTATCGTACTAAAATTATTTTATCAATACTTATTCGTAACCCCACTGCATCCCTAGAATCTAAACTAAACCAGTGGTACAATAAAAACTTTTTTCATTATCCTCGTATACAGAGGCATATTGAAAATAAAATATCTCAAGCACCTCTGTTTTACTGTAAATTAGTTTTCTTTGGGAAAACTGGTGTAAAGCGGCAGTTACCCGAATTCTTTCTTACTTTCTTTCTTTGCTCACTGGGATTGCAACTTCGGAAGTTTTAGATAGGCAGTGAGTGTTCTGTGTGGGCTTATTATTGTAAAATATCCTTAATGTTTGCATTATCTCAGATATTATGCTCTTTTGTATAAGGCTCCCGTAACTGGAGGGTGCTAAAAGATTTTTGAGCCTCTACTGTCCAGCTGTCTGTCTGTCCGTCAACGTATCTCATCAACCGTAACAGGTAGAGTTAAAATTTTCACAGGATTGAGTATTGCTGCTGCGGTTGCAGCAACTTAATTGAAAAAAATGAAGTTGCAAGGCTTTAAAAGTGAAGTGTTGTTTATTTTTCACTCTTGGCACGGAACCCTTTGTGTGAGAGTCCGACTCGAACATCACCGATTTTTCAGTTTATGTAGGTTCCACTATAGTGAATCTATTCAATTATAATTTATAACAACCCCGAAAAATTTAGACAAGGATGGCAAAGATATTATTTAATATATATAATTCTACTGTACGTATGTCTGTAACTTAACTCCTAAACGGCTGGACCGATTTGAATGATTTTTTTGTATACGTTTGGGTGGCGCCCTGGATGGTTTAGTTTAGATTCACAGTCACCAAGTTAAACGGCTGGATCGACTTGAATGAATTTTCGTGTATCCAGTCATTCATTCGTCCATTCAGGACAACGATATACATATATATATATATATATATATATATACATAGAAGCGATTGTTGCTACCGACGACAGTTGAGCAACCACGATGTTCTTGACATATTACCAGCATTCGATTTATATGAGCACGCAAGTTACTCAAATATATCTATATAGCTATGTCCACATTGTCCATTTTCACCTTCAACTTTCGTCTTCATCTTTCTATTCAACTTTTGTTTGGCGCTTTCAATAATTGAAAGCGTTAATGCCGGCAATACCACCAGTTCAGTCGTAGTTCTGTTATCTTTTGGAAACATGTGCGACGATCATTTTACTTGCTGAAATAGGTGCAGCTTACTTGTTCATAAGAAATTCCAGAAAAAAAAGAAAAAAAGTTTTCTTCGTCCTCCATCTTGTTGAACGCTATAAGGTACAGAAATCTAACCGAGACGCCGGAACACGTGTATCAAAGAGCGCGCTCTGCTTTCAACTGTAATCGCGCATGCGTTAAGGGCATGCCTCACTTGCGCTGTTGACTGCGCTATAAAAGGCATAGACATAGCTAAAGTATGTGCATCCTAGACAACTAGACTCACCGAAAGTCTTATGTCAACATCCATGATGACGCAGAGGATGTAATCATAATTGTGGGACTTTGCCAGTATATATTTTTGGTCTGATGGTGTTTCTACCAGTATGATGTTAGCAAAATTTCTAATATATTAGGTGATTTTAGAACGTTAACAAATTGTTCGAGAAGACAATTTCCGTAAAATGGGTAAATAGGAATGCTCTTATTCTCCCTTTTTGGCCCATCCTATTCACTCCTGGAATTCTACTCCACCCATTTTACGGCTTAGCACACGAAGTAACTGGCAATAAATCAATCCATTCGGTAATTAATAACCAAAGAAACGAGTCCACAAGCATTAGCTCCATGTGTACAATTTGTATATAGCCACACAAATTGTACACCTTATTTTCAACCTCCGACGACGACAAAGAGAGATTTGATAAGTTTGAAGCGTTCCGTCTGTTTCTCCGTGGCACTCTTGCGCTCCAACCGATCTCGACCCGTAGTCCAACCGCTATGTCCAACTGGTTGAACCACGGCAACGTAAATCTACCCATGGTACTTTTGATTCTGCAATATATTGTTATGACCAGTGGGGGCTATGGCAAGTGAGGGGCTATTGTCCAACTGGTATATGAATATCTGATATGTTTAACTAGTTGTACCACGGGGAAATAAAATTACCTTTGGTCCAATGGGCCGTGCTAAATAAATCGGTACTGCTTATTTTATTTTTTGAAATTTTAGGCTATTCTAGGAAACTAATTTTAATATTTCAGGTAATAAATGTCATATATTATTTTTTTAATATTATCCATCGTGACGTCATTTGCTCAGAATTTTGGATTGTTAGACTTGAGGCTGGTTGTTTCCGATTACAAAACTAAAAAACTTATCAATATTTGTTTATGTTCCAACTGACATCTCTGTAATCGCTTGATAAGAAAACTGTTGATACATAACAGTTTTACAGAACAGCCAACTTAACGGCAAAGAGAACTTGAACAAATTACTTACTCCATAGAGGACAAATGAATTACATTATTATGGTTTTACTGATATTTGGTCACTATATTAAACCCCACATTTTTCAAATACTTTACTAAAAAACCCAAGCAAAAACGTTGAAAAAAGCACGATTTTTATGGGGATCCCGTTTTTTAATATTTTAATATAATTATTTAATACTTGTTAAAGCGGAAATACTCACTGAAAAATTAAAGTTTACCTATTACGGTTTATCCGATACTGCGTTGTCACAGGCAGAAGAACTGACAGACGGCTAGCGTAGCCTTAGCAACCTTTGGGTACGTATCCCTATAAACTAAAATTCTTATCCTAATGGTAAAGAGAGAATAACTTAAGCATCTGCTTGCACCAAAGATAAGATACAGCATATTTTTCTTTTCTGGTCAAGGAGTATCGCCAATATTATCCGCGGAATTTTCTTTTAAAGATTTCACTATTTAGAACTTTCATCCATTAAATAAAAGCACATTGTCGCATTTTCTCTGAACTACTCAAAATTCTCTATTTTCCATACTTTGTTATATTTATTAGAATTCACAAAAAATCAACAAATTAAAGCTTCGACACTGTGGTCTCATATTCTTATCATTGACGAAAATATTAAACTAGATTGCAATCTAATTGCAGTTCAAAACGATAATAGATAATCTTTTTGCCTTTATGTTAGTTGGTCCATGGATAAACGTACAACCAATCAGGTCAAGGTTAAATTTCATATTTCTAGTGTTGGACAACTGATAAATGGAATTCCCTGTGGTACAACCAGTTGGGTCATGGATAGTTTTACTTACCCGTGGTACAACCAGTTGCGCATAGCGGTTGGACCACGGTCGGGAGGGGCTCAAACGGGTGGACAGTTTTAATGCAGTTTTTTTATTGGTTCCCTTCAAAGGTTCTGTAGTTCAGTTATCAGCTTAACAAGGAATTGAGAATGTTTATTCTGTTTAGATGAGGCGGGTTTAAATGCGGTTTTTGTAGTTGTTAATAGACCTCTTTAGTATATTTTATAAGTTCTTAGGTATATTTTATTAAAATCGGTTCAGCGTTTAAAAAGATATCAGCCTAAATACAAAACAAATGAACGAAATTTAAGCGGTTTTACTAATGTGCTGGGGGTGTTTTAATTTTGTATTTAAAGTTATTTTAAGAAGTGTCTCAGAGTATACTAGTTAGTATCGTTGTTTTGCTTTTACGTGTGCAGAGTGCTAATATTCTCATAGAGTGGACTGGCGTCCACAACTCAAAATTACAACCAAGTTCAGACCAGAGGAAAACCAACTGTAAAAAAAAACAAACACAATCCCTTTGTCAAGGAAAGCCGGAAGGAATCTCCTTACATATATCCTCGGACATCCCTCGCTTGGGGAAGCGAGAATGCGAGAAATTGGTCTGTCATGCCTTGTGTAGGTACACATTTCAAACTGTTTGGAGGTCGGAAGTGACAATTGAACTTTCCACGAAAACCAATGCAAATCTATTTGTTAGTTTAAAGGAAATTGAATATATCTTGTGAAACCTAGGTTTGCTAGAATAAATCTCTTGTTAGAAATTAGCTCGCCCTTGTACAGGTTTTACCCACTTTTATGTGTCTGTAAATTTTGGTTTGTAAAAAAAGTATAATGAATTTGGGGTAAATAGATTAGATTCTTAACCCTATGATGAAGGGCTCTAATTACAATCGCGAGGAAGCTAAAGGTGCTATCATGAGAGCTTCAAACAGACTATACTGATTCTCATACAATAAACATACTGAACATAGTACCGTATAGTAAAAACTGGAATAACTCCCCAGTCAGCCCAGTAAGAACGTGAGAATAGTCGTGTTGCGTTAACATTATAATTTTGGGAAGGTTTTGGTCTCACTAAGGTGAGCAGTCCTCATCATCAGCTTCTCAGGGGACCCACTGTTGGGTATAGACCTCCTCATAAACACGCCATTCAGAATGGTCCTGCGCAACCCGCGTCCATTGCTTTCCTGCCACCCTGTAAGCAGTCCACTGTTTCGTTTCCATATAAAGCACATCGGCAATTCTCCCATACATTATTTTATCTCAAGCGAATTGGTAACGCCTGCAGAATCATTCTGTTTGACTGATTTGTTGTCCATAAAAAATAAGGTCGATCATGAAAGAATCCCTTCGGCCGTGTACGTAACCGACCTTTCGTAACTGGTATTACGTATGAGGAAAAAATGATCTCTGTTCGAAACCGGTTTCGTACAAAGATCGTTTTTTCTTCCTTCGATACCAGTTACGAAAGGTCGGTTACGTACACGGCCGAAGGGGGAAAGAATCTTTGTAGCTGTTGAGCATTTCATAAATATATTGATGAAAATAAATTTTAGGGTAATGTCTTTATTTTCAACGTAGGTAGGTTAGGTACCCGAAAAAAACGTTTTTGTAGTTTGGTTTCGTTTTCTATCCTCTAGCACATTACCAACAGAGAAAATATATATAAATTCACGCTATTCAAATCATGATTCAAGCATACATATAGGGTATTAATTATAAATAATAAAGGGTATTAAAACATGGTCCACATCCACACTACGTCCTTATCCAGTTGCCACTTACAAAGATGCGACTATACAGAAATTTGATTATGACGTAGTATGGATTTGACTGGACTGGACCACTATACCTGTATTCAGATTATCATTTTCAAAATAGATCTTTACGATCTCTTTTTGAACGTAATTTGAATCTATACAATGCAAGACTAACTATTACCGTTTCGGAACGTGTTACGACAGCGGAGAAGAAGCGGTGAAAGAAACTCGTTTACTGCAACAAGGCCTACTTTTATTTTCTATGTATATATTTTTTTGTATCATACTCGAGTCGAAAGGTGTCTGGAAGAATTGTTGTCTTTACGTCGCTTGTTAATTCAAATTAACATTTTGATCAAGAGTTGGGCCGACGCCTCAGAGAGAGGTTTTGACCAACGCTCCGGGGCATTTCTCATGCAGAGGATTTCCTTGGCTGTGCAGCGGGGTAACACTGCCAGTGTCTTGGGAACCTTTGGCAGGGAGATGTCCTGGGGCGGATTGTTTAGTTAGTTTTTGACATATAGATATATTATTTCATTGTTGATAGGTAATTAACATGATATTTCAGTTTGTTAAGTTCGAACTATGGAATGACAGATCAGATGGTCGTCATCGTTATACATGATGTCCGGTAGATGGATGCAAAGACTTAAACCGAAGCTAGTACAAACCATTTAAAACCATTTGAGCCAAACATACATACGGCGAAGTCTTACCGTTAAAATTTTATTAATGATTTAGTGTTTTTGAAGAAAATTTACAGATTTTCAACTACTAAACTTTTCAAACTTTTAATATTTTTAATCTAAACAATAATTGGATTATGTTACGATTGATTCTAATAAAACACTTAATACGCATTCTAATAAATCTTGAATTGTGCATCTGCTACGTTAAACTTGGTTTTTACAGAACATTGAAGAGCACGGCAAATTTAAATCTTCAATAAAATAAGTTTTTCGGACCTAATTTAACAAAAAAAAAGTGAAAGCTTTTTATGTGCTTTTTATGTTTTAAAAAACATTCTTAGTTAAAGATCTTTTATTGAAGGTATTATTCACGTAGATACCTTACACATACCTACTAACCAGTTTGAGGAAAAAAAATAGAGTTTTTAGACAGTCTTTTTAATTAATTAAATTTATGCTATTCATGTTCGAAATGAGATCCTTGGTTCCTCACACAGACACGAGCCCGTGTTCGGTCTTCTATGGTCGTTATTTTGAGTATCATTACATCTTTCGTGGTGACAAAAGCCATTCTTATTTTTGAAATCAACTCTTCTTTTGTGTTCATGGCTACGTTGGAATCGACCAGTTCTTTGGCTCTGCCCCACACAAAATAGTCCATTGGGATCAGGTCTAGTGAACGAGCAAGCCATGAAATAGGCTCGTCTCTGCCGGTCCAGCAATTGGGAAAACAGTCGTCAAGATAGCTTCTGACTTCAATAGTCCAATGTGCTGGACAGCCGTCTTGTTGGAACATGAGTTCCCGATCCATCGGAGCTCCAGGCTCTTCCACCAAAACCAAAAAGTTCTGGACAACATCTAAGTAGTTTTGGCCATTTAAGGTATTTGGTAAAAAGTGTGGCCCAATCAACGTCCTGCCTGTCACTCCGGCCCACACATTGACTGAGAATTTCCTTTAGAATGACACATCCTTTTTCCAATAAGGATTGTTATGCTTGTCAGCCCATTTATGCCTATTATGGAAGTTTGTGATACCCTCTCTGGAGAACTTTCTCTCGTCAGTCCACAATATTGATTTAAAAAACTGCACATTTTCATTCAAAAGAAATCGGCAGAATTACATTCTTTGATGGGGATCTTGCTCTTCCAGACCTTCTAACCCCGTCCCATGAAATGTATACTTGTGGTTATCGTGCATGGTTTGCCATACCTTCCATCTAGAAATGTCAAGATCTCGAGCAACCACTCATAATTTCATAATTCATAATTTCTTTATTGCACACAACTAATAATGGACAACAAGACTTACATAAAAATAGTGTACAAAGGCGAGCTTATCTCTAATAAGAGATCTCTTCCAGCAAACCAAATTAGGATGGGAATGGTCGATTGCTGAGCAGGGGTGACAATGTGTACAACAATATAATTTAGTACATATCTAAATAACTAACATATGGTTAGATATATGTTATATCTAAATAACTAATATAAAACAATATTAACTAAATATACGAGGGCTTACATAAATATCATATAATATACTCGTACATGCTAAACATAAATACTATATAAATATATATAATTTTTAAATAAATATACTAATAAATACATACATACTACCTATATTTCTAAAGAGAAAGGTAATGCTTCTTCACGCGACTTTTAAATATATTAAGAGAAGGACTGTCTCTGATAGTGCAGGGGAGTGCATTCCACAATTGAATGGCCCGGAATCTAAACCCATGCTCATAGGACGCGGTGTTATGCTGTGGGGTTGTGAGCATCGAAAGCGCGTGAGTTCTCCGAGGCCTGCTGGAAGAAAGAAATGGAAAACGGTCTCGTAAGAAGGTTGGATAGCGTGGATTGCGTAAAATGTTGTAGAGGATGTTGAGGATGTGAGAATCCCGACGAAGACGTATTGGCAGCCACTTCAGCTCTTTGCGATGCTGTGATACATGGTCGTATTTGCGCAGCCCAAAGATAAACCGAATCCCGAGATTTTGAAGTCGTTCGAGTTTGTTCAGTAATTCTTCGTTAGCACTGACCCAGCAGACATCAGCATAATCGATGAGAGGTAGAAGGAGAGACTGAGCGAGAGAGATTTTGGTCTGTCGAGGCAAAAAGTACTGAAGTTTCCTGAGAGAGTGAAAAGTAGCAAATACTCGTCGACTGACCTCATTGACATGCGATGACCAGGACAGCTGGTTGTCGAAGATAAGACCCAGGTTTTTAGCTTTATCGCTATACACGATTGTGGTACCATTAAAAGTGACAGGTGGAATGGGCTGTTGCTGCAACAAGTTAAGAGAATGTCTGGTGCCTATAATCATGGCCTGGGACTTGCTCGGGTTAACCAGGAGTCCGAAGGATGAAGCCCAGCTTCTCACCCCCTCCAGATCAGCGTTCAATGCCTCCACAGCAGAGTTTACATCGTTATGAGAGAAGTGGCGATAAATCTGGAGATCATCAGCATAAAGATGATATGAAGAAGACAGGATGTCCGAGATGGAGTTTATGAAAATCGAGAATAGAAGAGGAGAAAGAATACCACCTTGAGGGACGCCTGACAGGAGGTCACACCATTCAGTGGATGTCTCTTCCGTCCTGATTCGCTGTTGCCGATCCCTCAAATAAGAGTCGAACCAGCTGGCAGAGAAGGAAGAGACGTTCAGGGATCTGAGAAGCTCAACGAGAATGTCGAAATCTACGCTGTTGAAGGCACTACTGAAATCAAGTAAAGCCAACACGGAAAGCTGTTTGCGGTCCATGGCTAGCTGGATGTCATCTGTGACTTTCAGCAGAGCCGTGACGGTGCTATGACCCGGTCGGAATCCTGACTGGAACGTGTTTAGCAGGTTGTTTGAGGAGAGGTAGTAGGAAAGCTGGTTATGGACAATGGTCTCAATGACTTTGGAGAGGATGGGCAGGATTGAAATGGGACGGTACTCTTTAAAGGAGGTGGGACTGGAGGTTTTGGGTAGTGGGATGACTAGAGCTTTCTTCCACACTGTGGGGAAGACACCATTAGCTAAAGAAAAGTTTATAACGTGTGTTATTGCTGGTAATAGTTCGTCAAGGATTGTCAGTAGCATTTTAAGGCAAATTTTGTCATCGCCTACAGCTTTCGAATTGACTGCCAATAGCGCCTTCTTGACCGCATCGATTCCAACATTACTCAAGTTGAATGGTGTGGTGTTGGGTAAGGACTTAGAGCGCAGGCTCTGAAGCGTGGCTTGTTTGACAGTGGGATCCATCACAACAGGCGGGGTAGAAAGAAACTGGTTGAGACCGTTGAGATCTACATTACCAGCATGTAGGTCCCGGGCCTTACCTACACCAAGCGTTCTCAGGAATTTCCACACCTGAGCTGGAGTGTAGTTCTCAATGCATTCGTGTATGTGCCGACGTTTAGCATCGCGACAGAGACGGTTGCAACGGTTGCGAAGACATTTGTAAGAGAGGAAATTATCATCTGTCGGATTCTTGCGGTATCTACACTTGGCTCTATTCCTCTTGGCCATTAGGCACTTAATAGTGTCTGTTAGCCAAGGGGCAGGGTGGTGTTTAACCCTCACTTTTTTGAAGGTGCGTGCTTGTCATAGAGACCCAGGACTATAGAATTAAAATTGGCGATTTTATTATCAACAGTCTTACTGGTAGTGACAGGGGACCAGTCAATAGACATGGCATCAGACAAAAGGGACTCATGGTTGATATCCTTAAAGTTCCGGATATAAAGGAATTTCGCTCTGCTCTTGAGAGGCCTTATCTTATAAGAGAGATAAATGAGGTCATGATAAGAGAAAGGAGAACTTAGCTGACCGTGTATTGCGACCTTGTCCAAATTGGAGATGATCATAATGTCGAGAAGCGAGGGAGAGCAATGAGGTTGGAAATGGGTGGCATCAAGCGGCAGAATATGCAGATTAAAGGAGTCGACCATGGACTTGAGTCTGGCAGACCGTGGATTGTGTTTAAGGAGACAGGTGTTGAAATCACCAAGAATGAGGGAATCATTATAAAGTGGTGTCAGTTCATTGAGGAGTGATTCAAAGGAATCGAAATAATCGATGCGAAGAGAGGGACTATAAAGAACACCGAGGAGGACCTTGTTGTGGTGAAGAATGATTTCGAGAAAGAGATGTTCAGCAGACTCGGAGTATTGACTAGGGGACGCACTGATCACCTTGCACGGAATTTCCGCACGTAGATAGATAGCGACGCCCCCATCGGCCTTCCCGACTCTGTCGTTCCTGTAAAGCCTGTAACCTGGAAGGGAATACAATGAGGATGGCAGCGAGGGCTTGAGAAACGACTCGGAGACAAGAATGCCGTCCACGCATTGTTCACTAAAAGCATCGAGCAGGTCCGGATAGCTGGAATGGATGCTTTGTGCATTTATATGTACGATGTTTAGATTTTTCTCCACACCACCAAAGACAGTCTTAATTTTGACAGATAGGGGTTCCTCTATAGAGGAGTCATTGCTTTCCGCACTCAAAAAATCATCGTCGCTAGAAGAACACGAAAGGAAACTTTGATTAATAAGATCAGGTAGAATATCCATATATATAAATATACTTATCAATATAAAATATTATATATACCTATTAAGTTATAAATATTCTAAAATCAAAAGTAAACTAATTAAAATTTCTAATCAATAAGCTTCATGCTTAGACCCAGACCCACCCTAGGATTGAGGAAAGAGATTGTTTGTTATATCATCTCACAAGTAACAAATAACAATAACTACTACAGATAGACGAATACAGAGATTTAAATCACACATATAAGTTCTGGATTCTGACTTCTACTTATCACGAACACAGCATGGCAAAAATATATATATTAATTTAACAAACAAACAAGACCAAGAATGGAACCGAAACGCAACCAATGGCCGCGGCCGTCCGGTCCGTACATCCGAAAATGAAAAGACACAAACCACGAACCATACGTCTTTGCTTCAAATTGACAGATGACAGCTGATGAAATAAAAACCACATAAGCACTACACGTTTAGTCAGAGTGTCGAAACAAAAACTTTACACACACCGATAGAAATGGATTGGTTGGACAATGGATATTGCGGACTACCTCACAGTTGTCGGATAAAATAGTCGCCTCGTGGAATGATACCTGTGATATAAGTGGTCTTGTGAAGATGCGACCACCTCACTTAGCTTGAGCACCCTTCCTGGTCGTGACGGTCTCCTATGCTGGTGGTAAAATCCGCTTGAAATGCCGCCAAGATTTTTCTTCATCGGTAGGACTATCTCTGCCTTGGTTGACTCCAGTTGCAGTGCGGTGAATCCCAACTTCAGCAAGCCGACAAAAGGTGCTATAAAACACTGACATTCGGTAGAAGGCGGTTTTGGTAGCGCTCTCCCTACAAACGATGAGCCATCGCTAAATTGCCGTCTGCCTTGCCATACATAAAAACAATGTCGGCATATTCTTCATTAGAAAAACTAGCCATAGTGGGAAGCTTTCGACCCAGAGCCCAGAATATATTAAATAATATCCAAGACGTAAAGAAACAATGTGAAAAATTATCCCAGTGAAATAGCAATTGACAAAAAATTATAATAAAATAAAGAGGTTTAATTTAGTTCAATCCAATTAATTTCAATTTCGTAGGCTGTTTAGTGTATAGGAGATGCATTAGGCGGTGAGAAGTTATCTTGACGACTTTTCTCTCAATTGCTGGATCGGAAGAGACGGGCCTATTCCTTCGCCTGCTCGTTCAACAGACCTGACCCCAATGGACTATTTTGTGTGGGGCAGAGCCAAAGAATGGTCTATTCCAACGTAGCCATCAAGACGAAAGAAGAGTTGATTTCAAAAATAAGAATGGCTTTCGACAACATGAAAGATGAAATGATGCTCAAAATAACAACCACAGTAGTCCAGAGACGGGCTTGTGTCTGTGTGAGGAACCAAGTATCTCATTTCGAGCATGAATAGCATACATTTTATTTATAAAAAAAAACCGCCTAAAAAGTCTATTTTTCTCCATCAAACTGGTTAGTAGGTCATCACCTCAAGAATGTGTAAGGTATTTACGTATTTACGTACGTCAATAATACCTTAAATGTAAGATCATTAACAAAGAATGTTTTTATAAAGATTTGGAAATTGTTTCTATAAATTAGGTCCGAAAAACTTATTTTATTGACGATTGAAATTTGCCGTGCTCTTCAATGGTCTGTAAAAACCAAGTCTGGCTTAGCACATGCACAAATCAAGATTTATTAGAATGCTTATTAAGTAATGCATTAGAATAGTAACGTAGCAGATGCAGAAATCAAGATTTATTAGAATGCGTATTAAGTGATTTATTAGAATCAATTGCAAAATAATCCAATTATTGTTTAGTTTTGCAATGATAATCACTTTACTGTGAAAATCTGGAAATTTCCTTCAAAAAACACTAACTCATCAATAAAAATTTAACAAATTCAAAATTCAAATTCAAAAAGAGTTTATTTCCATAAGAAATACATAGGTAACATTTGGAGAATGTCAAATATTAAACTAACACATGTATAAGGTACAGGGAAATATAGAACTCAATTTGGATTCCGTCACCTCAATGTTTAAGATGCTGGAGCCAAAGAGGCGACTAGAAACCTCCAGCTTTATACGTTATTTTTTACAGAATTAGAGCAAACACCTTCCCAAGCTTTCTTGTCTTCTACATAATCTGATATTTTGTAGTAAGCTTTTTTACATAAGTGATTTTAAACAACATTTTTAAATTTTAAAAGATACATTAACCTTATGGAGCTTAGTAGTAGGTATAGCTAGTTCAGTCATAGTTCTAGTGTTGACATTGTACCTGTCGCTATTATTAGGAAATTTATCAATATTTTTGTGGACGTATATTAGGTTTTCATAAATATACTGACATGGCACTGTCATAATTTTAATTTCCTTAAATTTACAACGCAGTGACTCAATGGTTCCAAATGGTCTGTTCTGACTTTGGTTTAAGTCTTTGCATCGATCTACCGGACACACTATCTGTTTCTGAAAACGTTGGTTCATTTCAAAAAGTCACGCAATGCACAATGACCTATTTTACGAACGCATATTGCCCTAATCACAAAATGCCCCTATCGCAAAATGCCCCAAACGCAAAATGCCCCAAACGCAAAATGCCCCAAACGCAAAATTTCCCAATCGCGAAACGCCATAAACGCAATACGCCCCAATCGCGAAACGCCCTAAACGCAAAATGCCCTAAAACCCCCCTACCATTACCTCATCAACGACCCAACTTCACTTTGAGTCTAGAGGTTAACAGACAGGCACACCGTCGCATGAATCTTAAAGGTTGGTAAAGCACGCACTCGTAATTAAATCTGCTGGTGTTACTAGTTATTGCGACTGTAATGGGCGGCGGTAATTACTTATTGAAATAAAGGGCTATTGCTATTGCGGGAATAACAATTCCAATTTTGCAGTCATGCAAAAATGTATTCAATCCTAAAATTGAAATGTGGTACCTACGATATTTTATCATTATCAACCTCTTTGGATTTGAATAATAGGTATTGTCAAGGAAGCGACAGGGACACCAATCAAACACAAGCTCACGATTAGCACTGATCTATTTATTCTCATGCAAACACCTTCAGTTATAACATGACGTCACACACTGACAACCCCCTTTTCAAATTAATGGATACAATAAATAAAAAATTAACAATATGAAGAAGCACTAGTTATCCCCCCAAAAGGAAAAATACTATAAGGACGAAAAGCTAGTAAGTGCTACTTCACTATCTTAAGTATAACAATATCTTCTGTAGGTATCTATAGACATATACATTTCATGCAAAATTATGCTTGATCAATATCTAAGTATTTCTGTTATTTCTTGTCTGTCTATAACCTGTATAGCAAAAACAATGCTTGAGAATTTTATTTATTATTAATATTATAAATCATGAATGCTTTAACGAATACAATGTTGATACAATCCAAAATTATGTGTTTTCTTTTGTATTTAAAAACTACTTATCTATCATGCTTGTAAACTAACTAACAATGTATAATTTAACCTAATGTGTGATTATAAAATATAACGTGCATTCCATGCTTAACTTTACTACAACTTTGACCTGCGAATAGCCAATGTTTCTTCGCCTTGCTTATGCTGACTCACGCCGAGAAGCCATACCGATCAGGAGCATTCACTTCCCTGCCAGAACGAGTATAGCGATTATTATTTTGATGTACCTGCATACTGGAGCCGGCTTGCGCGGGCGCGCGCGGCATTAAGCCTACTTGCGGGTGCTCGTCAGCTGTTTGCTGTACGACAATATCATCATAACGTGTTGATGTATATGGGTAGGTACGACTTGAATTAGCATCGCGACGATCGGAGTCTTCAATGTTGTGCCTTCGATTGCGCCTGACAATGCCGCCTGCACTCAGTTCTATAAGGTATGAGCGGGGGCCTGCTGTACCTGTTATTACCCCGTTCGTCGACTGCCCGTTCAACCAAACTTTTACTTTTTGATTAATGGCTAACCGATTTAAATTTCTAGAACTCCTATCATAATATTTCTTCTGAATGTATTGTCGTGCCTTTAATTCTTTAGTAACTCTAGTGTATATTTTCGGATGTAATAGTCTGGGAGAACAGGGTAAAGTGCTTCTTAACCTTCTGTTATACAGTAACTCCGATGGTGATGCTAACTTATCACTTATTGGAGTGTTTAGATATTCTAATAGTGCTATCCTGAAATCTGACCCATCAAATGCTGTCTTTTTAGCATACTTTTAATAGTTTGTATGGCACGCTCAGCTTGTCCATTCGATTGCGGATGTCTGGGGGATGAAGTATGATGTCGGAATCCCCATTCTTGTGAAAACAAACTGAAACACGAGGACGAGAACTCAGGGCCATTATCGGACTGGACCACCTCAGGCACGCCCTGATGACTAAATATAATTTTAAGTTGTTTCACAACGTTTTCCGACGTCATATTGCTCACCCTTACTACTTCCACAAACTTGCTAAAATAATCCACCACAAGCATGTAGTTTTTACTTTGAAAGTGAAACATATCTACACCTACTTTAGACCACGCCCTATCAGGCACTTCATGTTGAAGTAATGGTTCTTTGCAGTTCTGTTTTTTTAAAGTGAGACAAGCCTGACAATGCGAAAGATAATCTTGCAATTGTGCGTTCATGTGTGGCCAGAACACAATTTCACGTGCTCTAAGCTTGCACTTTTCTAAGCCTAAATGACCTGCATGTATTTTTTGTAACATTTCGTGTCGCATGCATTTTGGTATAATAACTCGATTTCCTCTCCATATCATATCAAAAGCTAACGTAAGATCACTTCTGTACTCCCAGTATTGCTTCAATTCATCCTTTATTAGATTCTTACTATTTGGTCATCCTTTCTTTATTATCTTACTTAGTTCCTGCATTTCAATATCTGTTTTTGTGTATTTCTGTATGGGCAAAAATTTTTTATCTATCAATTCATTTGATTCTGCGAGCACACATACCTGCGCCTGGGCGTCTAGTAGGTCACGTGGCTCCGTGGTCGCGATGGTGGGATCAACAGCACGAGACAATGCATCTGCGATGTATAGGAATTTACCCGGCTTGTATACCAATTTAAATGTATAGGGTTGTAATCTCATAAGCATTCTTTGTAACCGCGGTGGGGTATTAATTAGCGGTTTGTTTATTATAGATACCAATGGTTTATGGTCAGTTTCAATTATTATATCAGTTCTACCGTATCCGTACATATAAAACTTTTCACACGCGAAAACACATGCATACAGCTCTTTTTCAATTTGTGCGTACGCCTGCTCTGTTTTTGTTAGTGACTTAGAAGCATAGCACACCGGCAAACCATTTTGCAATAAACAGGCTCCCAAGCCATTCTTACTCGCATCTACTGACAATGTAACTGGCTTGTCTAAATCATAATATCGCAACACTGGCGGATTTATGAGACAGTTTTTAAGTGCATTAAAACTGTCTTCGTGCTGTTTTTCCCAATGCCAATCTATTTCTTTCTGTAACAGCTCCCGCAACAAGTGTGTTTTTTGTGAAAAGTTGGGTACAAAACTGCCAACATAGGTGATTAACCCTAAAAATCTTTCTAGGTCCTTAACACAATTTGGACGAGGCATGTTTTTTATAGCCTGTATATGGGAATCATCAGGAGTTATTCCATGTTTTGAGATTTTATGCCCTAAGTATTTTATCTCAGTTAATCCTATCTTACACTTTTTCCTATTTAGTTTAATGTTGATTTCCCTACATCTTTGCATTACACGGCGTAGACGTTGGTCGTGTATTTCTTTTGTTTTTCCATATATCAAAAGATCATCAACAAATAGAATGACTCCCTCAATATCGTCAAACTGTTCAAATAGCCTCTTATGAAATATCTCTGACGCTGAGCTGATTCCGTAGGGCATGCGTAAAAACTTGTACCTACCAAACGCAGTGTTGAACGTGCACAACTGTCTGAACTCAACTTAACCTGCCAAAAACTTTGTTTCGCATCTAATGTGCTGAAATAAGTGGATGTGCCGAGATTTGCCGTTATTTCGTCTAACGTCGGCAATTTAAAATGTTCCCTTCTAATCACTTTATTCAGATCCTGAGGGTCCAAACATATCCTTAAGTCTCCGTCTGCCTTTTTTGCTACAGTCATGCTATTTACCCAATCTGTTGGTCCTTCAACTTTCGCAATTATACCTTGTTTCTCCATTTCTACTAGCTTCAATTTTATCTGGTCCTTCAATGCTATCGGTAGTTTTCTCGGCGCATGTACTACGGGGCGAGAGTTTGGTTTGAAGCTAATTTTGTATTCACCCGGTAAACAACCTATACCCTGGAACACATCGTCAAATTCTTCTAACAGTCTATTACTTTTGGTTTATTCTACACTCAACACCCTTTTTACTAAGTTTAGCTGCTCACACGAACTTCTACTTAAAATAGGAGGGGAATCTACATCTGCGATGATGAACTTCAAAACATTCCTATCACTGGGATTTGGCCTCCCGGGTAACCTTTTAATGTAAGTGAAGTAGGTGTTAAGTCGTTCTCAACTATATTTATATCACTTAAAAAAATTCGCGTTATAACATTTACGTCAGCTCCAGTATCCAGTTTAAAACCTAATGTAATACCATTTATTTTTAAGTCGACGTGCCAATCATTTCGCGAGTTATTATTTTTGTAAATTACCTGGTCAGATGGATCCTCGTGTACTGAGTAGCATTCTCGGGCTCGACACATGCGAGCAAAATGATTATTTTTGTTACATCTATTGCACATTTGACCATAGGCTGGACATTGATATTTGTTATGCACTGTACCGCACTTTGAACACCCATTATAACGCGGGGTGACACCTGATGATCCTGCGCCGCCGCGACGCATCCCCGGGTAGCGTCCGAGCGCGGGGGCGGGGCATGCCTGGTCCTGTTGCCAGCGCGAGCGATCTGATGCCGCGTCACCGCCACCCGGGCCTCGTCGACCTTGACTGCCGGGGTCGCGCCGCCGTCGGTGGCCGCGCGATCCTCGCCCTGCAGCTGATCCACGGCCTACCCACTGTATGTCAGCGCCGTCTAACTCCGCTTCGCCACATTGATTTATTTCATGTAAATGATGTTCCGCCGACTCGTTGTTGAAATTTCCAGCTTGCATACTCGACATCTCTGCTAATCTGCATATCTCTAAAGCCTTCTGCAGAGTCAAATCATGCTCCCTCAGTAGTCGTTCTCTTAAATTTCCGTTAGTAATCCCACATATCAGTCTGTCTCTTATGAGGTCGTCTTTTAGTTTTTCAAAGTCGCAGTTTGACGCCATTTTATTTAGCTCGAAAACATACTGATCCGCGGACTCCATATCTCGTTGGTTACGTGTGAAAAACCAATGTCGCTCGATGGTCAAGTTCTTTTTAGGTAGAAAAAACGCATCGAATCGGGCCAGCAGCTCCTTTAACGTAGTACCTTTGGCTGGAAACTGCTCGTAGACCTCGCGGCACTTGTCACCAATCACGTGGAGCAATATACTACGTTGGACGGTTTCTGTCTTTTTAGATAGTTCACACGCCTCATGATACACTTCAAATGATTTCTTCCACTTTTCCCATTCCTTGCATAAGTTTCCTGACGTTATATTCGCCAAGTTATTCTCAAAACGAAAAGGCGGAGGTGGTTGCAAAATGACTTCCATGTTTGTATGTACACACTTTATTTGACTTTTATTCACTTTTTGTTTTAGTCTTTATTTATTTAGTTTTACGAATAAGTATTTATTTATTTGTATCTTTATGTATTTTAGCTTCCTAGATATATTATAATTCCGGCTGCGCCATGTCAAGGAAGCGACAGGGACACCAATCAAACACAAGCTCACGATTAGCACTGATCTATTTATTCTCATGCAAACACCTTCAGTTATAACATGACAGGTATTGTTCGCGTATTTAGACTTAATCATGGCCACTTCAGATATACGAGTATTATTCTTTTTATGAATCAATTGTCATACTCGTATTTTGTTTGTCATCTTTCACTTGATCATTATTATATTATGGTTTTAGTGTAAAAATGGAAGAACAAATAAATTTTTTCTACTAATAAAAAAGGGAACTCAACTTTGCTTCATGAGGGATACAGGTACAACAAACTCAGTAGAGTCAACAAGAATGGGACCAGCATTTGGCGATGTGTACATCGAAGTTATTGCAGTGCTACAATAGCATCAAAGCTTTCGTCGGAATCTCCAATTGTAAAATCCGTTTACGCATCGTCTGAATTCAAAATCGTCAGAAAAAGTGTCCACTTGTGCTCCAGTGACGAGAAAAGTAACGACATCTTTTTGGTGAAGCAAGAATGCAAGGAAGCAGTATGTAAAGTCTATTCTCCTGCTATCATTGAAAAAGTATTCGCACCAGTAAAAGAAGTTTCAGAATATATCAGCTACGTTCCAACAATAAAACAAATAAAAGATTTCTATGTACAGAGCGAGAAAAAAAATCCTTCATGTAGAAAGTTTACAGCAAAGGGAATTAGCTAAAGTTAAAGTTCCTGAAGTACTAGCTGATGACTTTTTGATTTATGACGACGGGGAAACAGATAAAATATTGATTTTTGCATCCAGGACGTCACAAAGTTATTTGAAATATCTGCATCCGACAACTGCACAGTTCTACGGCGACGGAACTTTCAAAAGTTGCCCGTCTGTCTTTTCTCAGCTGTACGCTATACATGTTGATCTAGGATCATTAGAAAAAGCTACGAATGTACAGATGTAGTGAATAATCCTTTCCTTTCGTATTTTCTCGGAAATGTTTGTTTTTGTCTTACTACTTTGTCTTACAATTTGACATTTGACATTGATAAATAAAGTATGCGATTTATTTGATACCTACACGTAATTTAATAATACAGTAATTCATAGACACATCGGCACTATTCGGGTGTTATCGTTGTTCCGAGTTTTGCCGATAGGAAAGAATTATTCACTACATCTGTAGTACCTGTTATATTTGGGCTGCTTCCAAATAAAACTCAAGCAACCTACACGCGATTTTTTCAATGTATTAAACAGGCACTGAATATAGACATGCTATATTTTAAATGCGATTTTGAAGTCGCTGTTATAAATGCAGTTCGTCATGTTTTCCCTAATGTGATTGTTTCTGGCTGCCATTTCCACTTTTCCAGGGCTGTGTGGAAAAAAGCTCGAAAGTTGAAATTACACAAAAATTGTGATGCGAGGAAGGTATTGAGACTCATCAGCAATTTACCATTACTAATTTAATAACAGAGAATTGGCAAAATATTCTAGAAATAAGTCCAAATACGCAGAATATGAGAGCGTTTGCGAAATACTTTCGTAGAGAGTGGTTGCAAGTTATTACGCCAAAGACGTTAAGCTGTGCTACTGACATACACCGCACCAATAACCTGGTAGAAGGGTAGCATTTACGTTTGAACAGGAAAATGGGTAAACACCCGGGATTATATGACTTTTTACAAAGAATCAGACAAGAATCTAAGTTTAATGATGACAGAATAATTCAAAATATGTTCTCAAACCCAGCAACCAATAGAAAAAAATCCAATATTTTGTTCGATAAGATGTATTGCTTGCTCTTGAAGAAACTCCAGAAAAATAAACTAAACGGTATACAGTTTCTGCGAAAAGTTGCTTACGTTAAGTTGAAGCTATTTAAGAATAAAAACCGAAGGTATTAATGGCTACGTAATTTAATTACTTAAGTGCTTTTTTATATCAGGTCGTTATATAAGTGGATCTTTTGAGTTTAAGATATGTTTTGTATGAAGTAAGCAAAATATGTGTTTATTTTCATTTTCTTTCAATAAACCTTTTAAATGATATATGTTTTGTCCTTTTCTAACGTAACACAAATGTTAGTGTCAAATGTTTAACTATTGGCGTATTACTTATTTATACCATCATGATTTAATACGGCTCATGTAGGCGATAGCATGGCATGGTGTTTGGAGGAGCTAGTCCGATTTTTAGCGGGCCGAAGTTTTGGAAAGGACATTATGCGATCAGGGCATTATGCATTCAGGACATTTAGGACCACTTGCGTTTATGTAATTTTGCGTTTGACTCATTATGCGTTTAAGGTATTAAAAATTTGTGGCATTTTGCGTTTGGGGTATTTTGCGTTTAGGACATTTTAGGACTTTAGGACAATATGCGTCTGACCCAAATAAATAAATATTAAATAAAATAAATAATTTATTCTATCAGGTCTTGTTCAAAAGCCATCGCCGCGGGCGGTCGTGCCAAAATGTAAAACACAGTTTGTCAACCCGTGACGCGTAATTTTCTATTTCTCATAATTGTACAGTGTGCTAATCAAACTACCTCCGAAGTTGAACTTCACTAACATCAACCATCATCAAGTAATATAGAACAGGTTTGAGCTTAATTAAAACATGTTAAGCATTATTTGAACTCTAGTAAAAACAGAAAACATCTGAACCTGAGGTTAACCTGTATTTCAGGATTCAGCGCTCTTCCTAATAATTACAGTTCAGTGCTATACATTACGAAAAATGAGGACCTGTTATTTACTAGACCAAGTACAGCTAAATCAGATTAAATAAAAAGAAAGTCAAATTTGCATAGGCTAAGAGATGAGAAGTGGCCCAACCAAGTCCAGTTGCCGCCGGCGATTGAGCTTGGAGCTCAGGCCTGGCTGGCATTGGACCCTTTCTACTGCTGTCATCATTCGTGGCGTTGGAGCTCACAGAGCCATGCACGTTATCCATTTTGGTAGTTCGGTATTCGGGTGTCACATGGTGAGAACCTCCACTTCGCTCAACATAATTACGATTTAAACATAATCATCAGAATGTTGGTGGCCCACGAGGTGGGACCTACCGTTTCACCATTTCGCTCTTCGAAACATTCCCTCTAAGATGTATTGTCGGCATGTCGCTCCCGCCTCGGAGGCCTCCCTACACCCCGCTCCATATTTTTATGAACTTAAGCGAAAGCTTGATAAGTTCTTCTTTTTCGGCCCTTTTCACAATCATATCTAGGAACACTTATTAATTGCTTGCTAGTTGAATAAGATTTAATAACTAATAAAATACTAAATGCAGCCTTTTAGTGTCCCCACCGAGGGGCACGGATACGAGTAAGATTGAGCCATACACCACCACGCTGGCTCAGTGTGGGTTGATGGAGAGGTGTCGGGCTTGTGGCCAACCCGACTGTAAGAAGTTATCAAGCTGCCCTGTTAGAGCTTCTGACACAGCTTTACGACTACCTACCACCGAGGAGCGATAGTAGCCGGGGCCTACAGCTTAACGTGTCATCCTAAACACGGAACACGGATCTGAATTATTTATTAATTGAGACAGCAAGAATTTTACGTAATAGAGAACTTCATGACCAGAAAAATGTGATATGCACCTAGAAGAGTTTCCGGCAGTGGAACCCAATTACAAGAAACCCAAAATGTGACGAAGTATTACCAATTGATACTAAAATATCTTTAAAATTCCAGACGAGTGTTCCGAAAATTAATCTTCCAAGCATATTGCAAGATTCGATATTTATTTCTAAGAGCATTAGAGGGAGCGCTTTCGTAGTTCCCTCACGTTTTCGTTAATTTTTATTTCGGCAATAATTTCTGACAATTGTTTGGATTAGTGTTTATTGTAGATATAAATAATATCAAATACCGACTCATACTTGAGTAGGAACTTGTACTAATTATTTTATTTAGGGTAATGTTTGTTTTGAGTTCCATTAATCATTATTCATTATGGGGCGATTTGTCATTACCCAGATAGACACAACTTTTTTTGAATAAATAGAGAGATGAGGATTGAGAGCTCCGTGGTCTGATGGATTTCACACTTTCTTTTCATATAGGAGATGCAGATACGATTCCTGACCATGTACCAATGCCATAATTAATTTCGGCGATGGGCTAGCCCCCTGTCACGCAAAATGGAGTATTGAATAACTGGCTCAAATTGGGCACAATTGTGCCTCTGCCACCCCGTATGGGAAAATAACCATTTGATAAAAACACGAAAGACCTTTCAATATGATTGTGAAACTTAACTTCGAACGGTTTCATTTCAGAGCACCTGAGCGAAATACCCGCTTAGGCACAAAATGTCCATTTTACCAAAATGACTAATTTACTTTACCGTCTATGCTTTCAAAAGGTCTACTCCAATTCTCAAAATGTCTACTCTTTAGATTAGGCACTAAATGTCCATTTTACCAAAATGACTACTTTACTCTAATGTCAATGTTTTCACTAAGTCTTCTACTCAAAATTTTCACTTTTACTTTTAGGTTTAATCAATGCTACTCACCCTCTACTTTAGAAAAATGACCACATTCCCTTGAAGACCACTGTGGATGGAAAATACCTTTATTCTCACTTGTTCAATTGGACAGTTCAGTCAATTGAACTAGTGGGACTTTTTTCCCACTAGTTCAGTTGTTCGTCTGTTCTGTTGAGTTACTAGTAATATTCCTAAAATGTTTAACTTAATTGTACTTTTATTTATATAAAATTAAGATTATGTACCTACTAAGAAATAATGGGTTGCTAGGAGGTATTCATCGATCGTGGAACTTCCAACATCTTTCTGCGATCCTGGTATATGTAACATCTTGTTGTTTATCGATACGCACCCCATCAGTGGCTGTCTTTATTATTTAAACTTCCTGAGGGCATATGTGCTCCTAGTACTTTTGGATTGATTGTGAGGGGCCGAAATAAAAGATTATGATGGATCCCAAAAGTATTCTTGAACCCAAGAAAATCTTTCGAGCTCTGTAGAGGGGCGTTCTTGATGCGTCCGAAAGTCGGTATCTCGTTTAGGTATCGTTCTCTTTTTTGTTTTGTAAGATTGATTGAATGGGCCCAAAATTTACGCGTACATTTTTTTTGCATTTTTGGATGGTCATCAAGACTTCTTTCTTGATGAAATTGCTTTCACATGTACAGATGTAGTGAATAATCCTTTCCTATCGGCAAAACTCGGAACAACGATAACACCCGAATGGTGGCGATGTGTCTATGAATTACTGTATTATTAAATTACGTGTAGGTATCAAATAAATCGCATACTTTATTTATCAATGTCAAATGACAAAGACGACGACGTTTAGTAAGACAAAAACGAACATTTCCGAGAAAATACGAAAGGAAAGGATTATTCACTACATCTGTATGTGGTTTTTGTCTCAAAACAACCGTTTTTGTTACGTCTAATGTGACTGTCACCGAACAATATTTTCTATTTACACATCTCCACAATGTCGTTTCTTTACATATCTTACTTAAATTTAACCTACGAGCAATAAACAGCTTTTACCTTTTTGGTTATTTAAAAATATGAAATCCATATTTCACTTGAAAATATTTTCAGCAGGCGACGACTACCCAAATGACAGGCAGATACCAAACCACGCAATAATCAGATGTCGTGAACGTGACACATCCCAACTTCTCAATTATCTATTAAACGCTTTCAAGGAGTGTATGTTGTTTAAGGTGTAAACTTTTATTCACTGTTACCAGTTAAGTTCGCTAGTCAGTATTAAAATACTTACGTACCTTCTGAATTACAAAATGTAACCAAGCCCAAACTAAACTAATTCAATCTACCCTAACCAAGTTTGTTGCCTGCGGAATCAGCTTTGCTTACATAGCGGACATTGGGAACATTAGTATGGTATTTAGGCGCGGCAACAAACAAACCGGTATTTCGCGCCCCGTCTAAAGCTATTGCCATGCGATTTTGTACGCGACTCACGGCCCAGATAATATATATAGACCAGACCTAGGTATAATAATGTTGCATTCTATCCAGATTTTTGTGCCCTTAGTTTTATTTCCATTCTATTTTCAGAGGAAAATTCATAAAGTACCTACCAGGGTACAGACTGTTGCAGGATTTCAATTCTTAATAATGAGAAATTAAACACATTTTGAGAAAGTAGTCTTCAAGGGAATGTAAACATTGTAAGAATGTGGACATTTTGGAAAAGTGGTAATTATGGGAAAGTAGTCATCAAGGGAATGTAAACATTGTGAGAATGTGGACTTTTTCGGGAAAGTGGTCAATATGGTAATGTAAACATTTTTGATGATAGTAATTTTGGTAAAATGGACATTTGGTGCCTAAGCGGAAATACCTCATGACACTGCAGCCTTAATTTAATTCTCGCTGAGAAACTTACTGCATTGTTAGATTTTATTAAATATGGAAACTGCTTGAAACTTTTATTCATATTCTACTTTATTATCGAAAACACCGGCTTATTATTATTATTATTTTATCATACAATACTATAGCTAAATACATAACATAGATCAGCATATAAAGAAATAAACTAGCATTTTCTATTTTAATAAAAATTTACCTAGCAGAATGAACTTTCACAAATAATCGTTAAGTTTTCGATTGTATAAATTGTTAGGCACATGCAATGAAGTTTATATTAACAAGCCTGTACTGCATACTATTTATATATTATAGGGTTAAACTAACATTACATCATTTCGAAGTACTCGTATAAAGGTTATTTGCCGGGCTCTCGAATACAAATGACTTTTGAACAAACTTACGTACAATACGAACTACAGTAATGTTAAATTGACACAAATACTTGGTCTCGTTAGTCCACGACGAGAAGGCCGCACTCTCTGACGACTTGTTCTGTTGATACCGGGTTTAGGAACACTGCAAAAGACATGAAATAAAATTTTAGCTAGGCTAGCAACGAAATGATACATTCATCAGAATTATTTTAAAAATTGGCACAGAATGAGTGCCTTAAAAGATTACATCTTTAGTAAAGCTCAGAAGAATGGTAAATAACGCAGTTATGGAAGGTTGAGTATGTAAAGGCTTGTCACGAAGACATCAGAGAATCAACAAGTTGTTAAGTACCATGAGCGGCGAGGTGTAAAAAGGAATGGGCCATGAAAAAGAAAACAATTACCAAATAATCACCAAAAAAAGGTAAATTCCGTTATAATATGTAATATCCGTAAAAAATAAATGTACTTTATTTGTCCTCTACGGCGTAGTTTGTTCAAATTCCCTTCGCCGTTAAGTTGGCTGTTCTGTAAAACAGTCTATTAGTTTCTTGAAATAGTCTAAACTTTCACAAAATATAATAAAAGTAGTACGTATTATTTTAGCAGGGCCCATGAGCTAGTGTACATATAATTCCAAGTGGAGAAAGAAACAAAAGCGACCAAGAGGACGTGCTCTATCAAAATGGTACTATCAGGCGCCACCTGGTGGAATACTACAATGACTATACTGAGAATAGCCGCTAACGGTGGCTACAAGACACTGCAAGGGTCAGGATCTTTAAGGGGATACCTCGTCCGTGCAAAGGTCCCCGTTACTCCAGGCGGAAAGACCCGCAGTGTGAGAGGGTCGTAATCGGGGAAAAATTACATAATGTAGCGCCAAACCACATAAAAATTGCTTAAAAATAAACTACGCTATTTTGTCAAAAAGATTTTCAAGGAGAGTTTACTAATACATAATATCCACATTCCGTAATGAAACAAGTTAGGATTTCAGAATGACAGGAAAAAATATAAACAATTTATAGGTATTTTAGCAATTGAATTCTATCGAAAAAAATTCACCCAATCGCGTTTTCCTTCTGTGAGAATCTTAATCAAATACTCAATATATGCTAACCCAAAAATCAAATCTGGGGGGTTACCACAACGTCTTATGCCGATTCAGATTAGGAACCTAATTTGATCCGCAAAATTACCGAGACCGTCTTAAAACAAGTCTTGGTGTTAGGTAAGTAAAGCCTGTTATGGCGAATTGGAATAGAAATGGTTGCCATGGTGATGTTCTTGTTTCGAACCTAATTTGAATCGGAAAAAGATTGTGGTAACCCCCCTGTAGATGACTTGGATTCGAAAAAACCCCATATTTTTTTCGTATCACCTTAACAATGAGGTTCCGGCTAAGAAGGAGAAATATGCAATGATGTAAGGCCACTTACTCGTGCTACCGCTGAAGAAGTCGTTGTCTGAGATGATGTTGGCAGCCGCTATGGCCGCCTCGTCGAGGACTATCACCTGCAAATTACCGACAAATAATGTAGTTGTCACCGTAAGATTGTCAAAACCGTTAGTTGATAAACTAACGTTTTTTTTTCGTTAGTTGTTCAACTATCGACAGTAGCGTACTGCTTACTATATGATGCGATAATTGATAAACTAACGGTTGAAACTGTTAAATAGTGAACTGGTTAAAACTTGAATTGCAAACTAAATACCAGGGCAAACACTGACGTAGCTTAGGTGAAGACTAGAGGGGGCACGTAAGAACAAAGAAACGTAAATTATAAACCCTGTCGGTCTGGTTTACTATCCGTCGATAGTAGATCAGCTACCGCGTTAGTTTATTAAATAACGGTTTTGACTATCTAACGGTGACATAGTTATTATAATGCAGCCAAATTAATCATCTTAGTGAGAAAAGGAAATGCTCGAAAGGAAACATTTCATTGGTATCCAAAAAACAAGGCAAGGCCTGAGACCAGAGTAGATAGTGGGGTAAAGAAGGCTTAGCAGTGGGGTGATGTGGGCATCATCATACTGAATTATGATGATGATGAAGGGGAGTAAAGGCTATGCTCGATTTTCCTATCCTTTATGTATGTCCTCTCCTTATTACTGCGCAAGGTTCAAGAAGTATTCTGAAGCTGTATCTACCTTAGGACACTCCATGATCTGAGCTTCTTCCAGAGATACATGCTCTACTCGCAGGTCCATCTTCTCGTTGACGTAGATGGGGCTGTGACGGTGAGGGAGCAAGTCTATCGCGTTAGCGGCCAGCGACCAGAGGTGGCCGGCGCCTTGAGAGGCTCGAGTGCCCTTTCTGGAAATGGACATTAGTGATTAAAACAAGGCATTCAGTTCCAAAACTAAAACCCGACTACTAAAACACCACGTTCTAAATAATATAAAATATATGTCACCGTAACATTGTCAAACTGAATTCACTATTGAATAACTGGCTCAAAGTGGGCACATTTGTTCCTCTGTCACCCTGTATGGGGAAAAGGCGTGACGCTATGTATGTATTTAAGATTTTCAAAAACGTTAGTTTGTTTTCTCGTTAGTTTACAAGCTATTGATAAATTGTAAGCTCTACCGTACTGCTCACGATATGACGCGTTAGTTTAAAATAAAAACTAACTCAACGTGGGCACAAATGTGCCCAAGGCAATCGTATGTAATATCTCTTGTATGGGTACTACTTTTAATACTTAAAAACTCGGCATATAGCGGCAATATAAATACACCCTCTGTGAAGATTTGAGCTCTCTACCTATTTCGGTAGAACCCGGTGGTAGGCGGATGGACTGACGGACAGGAGGGCTTAGTGATAGGGTCCCTTGGTTTGGCACCCTTCGGGTACGGAACTTTAAAATGATACTTTGAAAATAGTTTCGCGAATTTCAACCCTATGCGATGGTAACATAGTGTTTTCACTATTAAGAAAAAACATTGTACTGAGGGTGTACTTGCGCGAGCGAGACCTTTTTCAATGTCTCACCATAGCGATACACCATAGCGAAGAAAGTTTCATATTTTTTATTGCACACCAACGATATGAAAAAAGAGTTGCAAATAAATAGTGTAAAAAGGCGAGCTTATCTCTAATAGGAGATCTCTTCCAGCAAACCAGGTTAAAGTGAGAAATGTTGATTGCTGAGCAGGGGTAGACCTATATAGGTCTACCCCTGCTCAGCATGTGTACAACAACATGACGAAATAAACTAGTACCTACATAAATATTAATAAATAAAATAAAATATATAATTACAAATAACTAAATACATATAATATAATACTAACTACTACTACTATATATACACTCGCGAGCACTAAACTGGAATCACTTCATCGCGGGTCGCTCAAGACAAGTTTTTGCCTTTTTTATCCAATGTATTGCAAATTATGGCATATCAATTGAAAGGTAATTTTATTAGCTTTCAAATGATATCAAAACTATTTTAAATTAATGAAATTTCCTACCTAAATAAAGGTAATTGTTGCAAATGGTTAAAGTTGTAGATAAGATATGTTTTTTTATTTACAATGTGTAATTTATCCCCTCTCAATATTTTGTATTACCCCCCCTGGCCCTAATTACTGCTTGTTAACGGTTTCTCATTGACCGAATGAGTTTTCCGACGGAATCTTGAGGAATTTCCTGCCACTATTCGATTAAAGTTATTTTTAAATCTTCTAACGTCGTCGGAGCTGGATTTCTTCCTCGTACCCGTCTTTTCAGCTCGTCCCACATATGTTCAATGGGGTTCAAGTCAGGACTGAGGGCTGGCCAGTCCAGTGTGGAAATCCTGACTTCTTCCAGGTACTGTCGAGTCATTGCAGCGGTGTGGCAGCGGGCATTATCGTGCATTAGCAGGAAATGTTCACCAATAAACCCGGAGTAAGGGAGCACATGGTCTTGTAGAATGTCGTTGATGTATCTTTCCGCGGTTAGACCCCCTCCCCGACCTCCTCCAGGTACGAATATCAGCTCCATTTTTGCTTCTATAGAAATCCCCGCCCATATCATACAGGACCCGCCCCCGTATGCAACTGTTTCCGAAAAACAGCATTGTGCAAATCGCTCCCCTGGTCTCCTGTCGCTACCATGCAGGCACATCCTTGTTTCGTCCGAGAACAGGACTCGGCTCCATTGCTCTATATCCCAATCTAAGTGATCGCGAAAAAATTGAAGCCGGGCTTGTCGGTGCGCTGGAGACAATTTGGGCCCCGTGGCTGGCATTCTTGGGGTCAAATTTGCTTCTTTGAGTCTTCGCCTTACCGTCCACTCGCTAACAATCTTCTCTCGAACATCTCTGAGCTGCCGTTGAACATCGACGCCGGTTAAGTGTCGATTTCGGAGAGATGTGGTGACAATAAATCGATCATCTCTCACCGAAGTGCAACGCTGTCGTCCAGATCCTGGTCTCCGGACAAAGTTTCCAGTCTCCCGGAACCTTTTATACACCTTCGAGACACAAGACTGACTAACATGAAGCTGTCGAGCGATGGTACGCTGAGACAACCCTTGCTGGATTAGGATGACGATTTTAGCGGCTTCTGCAGGTGTGGTTTCCATTTTCTTTCAGATTCAGTGCTCCAGTGACGTGAAATATTGGACTGATGACAATTTTTTACGAATGCTCACTTTTTATAGGGTCTCAGGACTTCAAAACAAAACAGTGTTTTGTTGTAAAAAAAGTGTTTTTTGTTTTTACGTTCCATGACATAAAGGGAAAAATCTTTTTCTGTAACATTAAAAGAGGTCGAAAGCTAACAAAATTATGCCATAATTTGTAATACATTGCATAAAAAAGGCAAAAACTTGTCTTGAGCAACCCGCGATGAAGTGATTCAAGTTTAATGCTCGCGAGTTTATATATATTTATATAAGTTTATTACCCTATTCCCGACTGTATGAAAGGTGTCTTTAGCTGTGTCAATGGAGTTTTATATTAACTGTCATCCATCCCCTGCTGGGCGTCTTTATCTGAGTCAGAGGGTTAAGATAAATTACTTCGCCCATTGGTACATGGTCAAAACCGAAATTTGAACCCGCGACTCCTGCGTGAAAAGGGAGTATGTGTAACCAAAAAAATATAGAAGATTGTATTACCTGAAGTGAGGGTTGATTGAGAGATTGTGTCGGACAGAGTTCTTCCATCGCTCGTCGTTGGCTTTGTAGTAGGGAAACCGGTCACTAAAATAACAAGAAAACATCTCTTTATAAGAAACGTAATGTAACATGAGTAGGCTTAATGTAAGGCATGAACATTGCTTGTGGCCTCGCACTAGGATACCATTATTGCGAGAACCAGAAACAGCGACATCACATAAGTCGTCAATCATATTATAGGGATAGTGTTCTTTGGCTATTAGGAAATATTTCGAGATTTATGTCAATCAATATATTTATCAATTTACATAATACTTAAGAGTTTGATAGATTCGCTGTAAAAATACACACAAATACGGTTTCAAACACAAATCACAATAGTTAAGATTCAAATGTTAGGTTAAATTTTAGCAAATTAATGCTACCGGCGGCGGCGAAGGGAATATCATGAGAAAACCTTCACTATTGTCTTTTATTTGATTCATGATCATGTTCAGACAACATTGATTCACTGCTATGCTAATATGCCTGCTTTGGGTCGATGTAAGCTGAGCATGATTCTATAGCCTCAAGCCAAGAGGTCTAATTAAGCCAGCCGCGTCTCGAATCAACCAATTAGATTTTGAGTAATTAGTGTCTAATTGACCTATTATTTTAAACTGTTTGCATGCTTAAAGCCTAAAACGGATTTAACAAGAAACTAAACTTATGGAACTTCTCCATCCCTCAAACCCGAATTCTATTTACCAGAAACACCAGAAAGCGATCACGCAAGCAAATTTACAAACGTTGAACAGCTGATATTGTTGTTGTATGGTAATCCCACAACATAAACAAGTTTACCATTCAGACCCTTAAAGCGAAGGGGGTAAGAGCGGAGCTGTGGTGCCCATCGCTAGGTGGCACAATCGATGGCGCGATGGAGCGGGAAGCGATAGTCACGCGGGCTTGGAAAGATATCGGTCCTGGATTATGGTTCCTCAAACAGTTTACGCAGTTGTTTGTTCTTGGGAAATATTAAACTGCACATCAATAATACTGATTTGCACAGCTAATATACTCATTTTCACAGCAAATATACTGATTTTTACAGAAAATTTCAGGGCAAAATACTGCGATAGCTTAGGTAAAGGGGGTGAGCGAAGCGAAGCCCCCTTTATCCTTCGTATTAGATTAAACATGTAAGCACAACAAAAATACTTAAAACATAAAAAGTATTTTTGATGATCCTTTTTTGCGGTGAAAATCAGTATTTTTGCTGTGCGATTAAATACTAACCTTTGTTTTTTTCTTATAAGATACATAAGTTTTTTCTTCGCTAGATAATATCACAACCTCAAACAAAATGTAGAGTGAAAACACACAAATCATATATAGCGTCTCGCTTTTCAACCGATTTAAAACAGGTTCACAATTCGACAGTTTTTTTGTATGTTTGTACGCGATTATTTCGTCAATTATGAATGGAGTTTGATGATTCTTGTTTTGATTGGTAGGTAATACTTCAGAAGTGGTCCCGTTTCATTTTATCAAAGTTGAATACCAAAAATTATTTAAGATTATTTTTCAAAAAATTAACAAAAACGCAAAATATATACACACAGACGACGCTTTGGTTTGTAGTTCCGTGCAGACAAAGTTTTAATGAGGACTTTTCATGTACATAAGACTGAACATGAAAGTCGGTTTTTTAAGTTTTTTACTTGGTGAATTATTACCATAGCAATGGTAAAGACACGCACATGTTTTGCCCATCAAGAGAGATTTAATAAAAAAAAAAAGAGAGAGCTAGTAGTCTTTGTAACCAACTATTCAAAATAGCCTACGGAACCAATTCCTCACAAGTCACGCATCACTCGCCTGCACTTTAATGTTTTTAATAAATGCAATTACCTCATCGCAGTTAACCCCCGGTGTAATCGGTGAGCTTTCATTTTCGTTCTCACCTGTACCATGTTTATATTTTGGGGGACGCTATGGTTCCGATTAGGGACGATTAACATATCGGTTACTTGTTTGCATTGTTCCCCGTATCGTTGTGGGAAACGGAAAGACCTATTGCTTACCAAAATACAAGGTGTTATTGAAAATTAAAATTTCCAGGAGGTAAAAGAAAAACTGACACGCAATTTCGTTTACATGGATGATATAATAATACAAAAAAAAAATTTTTTGTAGTTTGGTTTCTATATAAAAAAAATACTTGAATTATAATTTCATCCAGGTAAACGAAACTAGATACGATTGCTTTCCTGTGACTTTTCAGTGGTGTTTACAGTTATTGACGTGAGATGAATTCTGACTTTATAGTATGACTTATGTCCCATATTTGTTTAAACAACAGTGAACCGACTTGGTCCAACATCTATGCATAAATTGTCAACTTGAACATTAAACATCTGTGAATCGAATGCAGTCATCACTCGAAAGGAAACTTGCGCGCAGAGATGACCTGATGATAACTATGAAATTATAAGCTGATCTAGAGGTCTGATCACTTAACTCATTAGATGAGTTGATGAGCGGCGGCGATGGGCTACCACCCTGTGAGAACTAGAATTGAATTTCTGTTGGAGCAAAAGTGTGCGTCAATCAATTCTCATGGGAAAAGGCGTGGTGATAATGTTTCATCACAACCGCAGAAAATGTTCAGCCCATCCTAAATCAACTCAAACAAATGTTTGATAAGGGAACAACGATAATGCGACGGAATTACACGCGATTACTGCATTTTCCCCCTTGTTTGATAATCGGTAGCAAACACTTGATTTGTCTTGCAAAAAACTGGTAAACCAATTACATTTTGCATGAAAATGTAATTGGTTTTTCCGTGGGTTATAAAGTTATTTAATTTACGCATTTAGGGTGGCATTTGTATTTGTAAAATATAAGAATGTGGCATCCGCACTCTAAATTGTATTGTAAATAAGTCAGTGGCAGTTATCTTACTATGTCTAATTCGCTAAATTCATTTCTATAGACTAAAAAGGATACAAAGAACCTCGAATCTTGATGCTACCACCATTTTGATTACTTCAGTAGTACAGTAGATTACTAGTTTTTACCCAAACGTGGAATCCAGGAATAGAAAATATTTAAAATGCATTTGATTCAATAGTATCGTCAGTGTGGACCCCTTGTGTAACTTCCACATTTTAAGTTCTCTAATGGTTTTGAAACTAGAACTTCTAGCATGGAAAATAGACCTGAGATCCTAAATAATTGCATAGTTGCCGTAGAAGCCTAGGGTGAATTAGATAAAATATAAAAAGATAAAATCACACTCACGAAATCCATTGGTAGATAGCCGAGACGGTCAACTCCCCCCGCTCCCTCAACGCCCTCTCAATCAGTTCAGGGTACGTGTACGGTGGCTTCTTCACAGCCGGTGGAACTTCAGGGAACCTCACACTTGGCTCCTCATGCACCGGCTCATCATAAGGCACTTTCACGTTCACTAACTCATCAAGCCTAAAGTTGAGCAGCCAGCCCAGGCTTCCACAATCATCGTCATCGCGCTGAGGTGACCTTCTGCGCCGCCACTTCGGCTTACCCGAATGCCCAGAGATGGTTCGACTCGCAGCCATGTGGGGGGATTTCAGGGGAACAGGAGATTAGAATGACAGCTACGCCACGACTGCACTGAAGGCTGGCGATTTTGAATTTGGAACGCGGTGGTTTCGGTTTGTATCGTGCCAGCACGCGCTATCTCCGTGGTCGCGGTCAGGTAGATGTAAAGCTCTGCATTGGCTGTTTATTAGCTGTGTGGGGTTACCGTGTGCGGGTGGAGTTCGTTTTGATGTCTGCTTTATATATTTTCATTCATTGTTGATGACGAAATATTAAAAATGTTGACACTGACAATCCTGCACCAAAAATAAACATATCTTATTCACGTTGAACCTTTTTGAACCCAAAAAGGTCCAAAGTGAATGGATAATTTTTATTTTTGGAAGCAAATAGTTTTTACAATTTTACGGAGACCTATAAATATTAACACCTCCTTACACTTTGACGATCTCTATGGCGCAGCGGTTGTATTGTATTGTATTGTATTTATTTATTACTCATTTACAATAACCTCTTATTCTAATACAATAGCCCCACAAAACTGCTTACGCAGTTGTGGCTCTGCCTACCACGCGAGAGGTTCCGGGTTCGAACCCCGGCTGGGGTTAAAAAAACAGGTCTTGAATGTTTATATGTGTGTGACGTCGCTGTTTCTGGTTCCCACGACACAGGGTATCCTAGTGTGGGGCCAGAAGCAATGGGTGTGCCTGTATGTAAATATTTGTAAAAATATTTTTAAATATTCATTTACAGATATGTTGAGGAAGTGCTTAAGTGTGCCAGGATCATCAGTCTCTATCTCCCTATTCTATTTAATGTAAAAAGCCTGTTGATATTACAGTATTAAATATGTATTAATCGTTCATGCATGAAATGAAAGGCATGCCTTTCTAAATATTTCTACGACCGATGGGCATTAACTGATTCAAAAACCGGCCAAGTGCGAGTCGTACTCGCGCACGAAGGGTTCCGTACCAACGTACAATGGTAGGGATGGTGTGGAGTAAAAAGTTTGGATTTTACATAGCAAAATGTTGTTTACAAAGTTATCGGTGCGGCTATTTATCGGAGCCTCCTGAAATATTATTTTTTATTCTGTTTTTGTAGTATTTGTTGTTAAAGCGGTAACAGAAATACATCATCTGGAAACATTTCAACTGTCTAACTATCATGGTTCATGAGATACAGCCTGGTGACAGACGGACAGACAGACAGACAGCGGAGTCTTTGTAATAGGGTCCCGTTTGTACCCTTTGGGTACGGAACTCTCAAAAGCAACTGATACAAAATGCCTACACAAGCAAGCGAAAACTTCTGAATCTATCTATCTGCCCTAACTCTTGCACTGCTGCCACGGTTGCGTAAGGTTTACTTCTGGATATTGGACTGAAATTCAAAATAATCAACAGAAGCTTTGTGCTTCCGTGATTATTAAATAAGTCCAGAATATATGCGTTTACTTGTTATTTTTATTCTTTTTCCCGCCTGTATGTCCATAGCTCCCGTATGCAAACTCAATTACAATTTCAATTTGCCGGCAAGCATCGGGGATTTCCCGGATTTTTCCGTAATTGGGAATAGCTTGTGATTGATACCTCGCTGCAACTGCTGATGTTCTTGCAGCGGGGATCATTCGATCAATAAAAGGATTGACGGCATTGACACTATAGTAAATACTATAGTGACAATGCTGTAATACTATAGTAAATACTAGTCTATGTTTTTTTACTCGGGTTAAGCAGTAAACAAAGATCACTTGTTCACATGTCACGACATTCCGACACAATGACGCAACTAAGATTGCCACAGTAAGTTATAGACACTAATTTAAACAATCGCATATGAATAGCCACTGAAAAATGCATTAAAGTGTCCTTTTAAATAACGTATTTAAGCAAAATCGTGTTTTGACGAAATTCCTTTATACAGATAATCAAAACGACACAGATGATTTCCACGTTTCGTTTTAGGGATGGCATTAAGTGATTAAATATTTTTAACGATTTTTTCTTTTATTCAAATATTTCGATTAAGCGCGATCTTTTTCTCAAAATCGATAGATTTTCCACTAAAATATCTAGTCATCTGCATCACATTGTAAATGAAATGAAAATCTCGTACCATGTAGGTATCCACTTAAGAATAATCATTATCGGTGGCTTATTATTTGAATCGAAGATTTAAAAAGATTTAAAAATAAATTAAGTTATGTATTCACTCGTGTTCCTAATGTCTTAATGAATAAAACTGCATACTTACACTTGAACTCATTGACTCAGGTGAAACAACGTATCTCGTATCTCGAAAGAATCTCAAAATGTTTCGATCATCCAATATTTTTTTTCTGATTTTGGATTATGTTTGCTACTTATTTACTGGTTTGCAGTTTATAAATGGATTCTTATTCTTATCCATAAAAAATATGAGGTTTATCTCGATTGTAAACTATAATTCATTCAATTATAAACTTTCGATAGTTCATTCAGTGACACCCATCTCTATGAAATGTCAAATTTACGTTTCATAGAGATGGGTCTCTATGAAATGTCAAATTTTATTGATACGCCATTGTTGTTTACTACTTAAGTCGACTTTAGAGTACCTTCGAATAAAAAATGCATGCGTTTGCAGGAGATAATCGCCTGTAGTTATACCCCTAATCCTGTCTGTATGAAATCAACCTCGGTAGCTCTAAAATTTGCTTTTGAAAGCTTTTCGGCAACTTCAAACTGACGTCGATCAATCACAACGAGATTATATCACACGCGCTGTAATAGCGATTGTAATTTGAGTTCGGGCTCCGTGGTCCAGCGGGTTTGACGCTTGCTTCTCATGCAGAAGGTGCAGGATCAAATCCCATTGCTGACCATGTACCAATGAGATGAGTATTTTGTCTTAAGTACATTCTAACGGTGATAGAACACATTAACGGTACGGACGTTCTAACGGTGATAGAACACATTAACATAAACATGTACATACAGGCATACAGACTATGGCGGAATTGACAGAATCGGGTAATGAACCAGACGTAATCTGACTAACGGAGACATTTGTAAAATCAGGTGATGAAATAAATATAAGATTAGCAGGTTATGACCTAGCTACCAACTTTTCTCGAAATAAGAAAAGAGGCGGGTCTTGCATTTTAGTGAAAAACAGTACTGCATATAAACGTTTAAAAATGGTTGACGAACTGGCTGTGTCTAGTGTATTTGAATGCTGTGGTATTGAGCTAACAGATCATAACATTATATTAGTATGCATATATAGGATTACGGAGGTAAAAAAAATTCTAGATCGCTTGGAATTATTACTCTTTTCCATAAAAAGGAAAATGAAAACAAAACAAATTGTTATAGCTGGTGACATAAACATTAATACATTAAAACCTGACATTAATACCAGACATTTAACAGATATTATTAATAATTATAAATTGACATTTCATATTGACGAGCCCACCAGACAAGCATCTTGCATTGACCACTTAATCAGTAGTATCAGTCATGCTGTAGGATCAGTGATCCCGTTGGGATTATCTGACCATGAAACAGCACAATTGCTCTTGATCCCCGTAAAAAATAAAAAAGCTATGCCTAAGGCTACATACATTCATAAAAGAGACTATGGTGGTGATAACATTAGGAAGTTTCGTGAATGTCTCCAATGCTTATCGTTCGCAGAAGTTTACGAAGAATCTGACCTCAATAAGGCATTTGAAAAATTTCATGAATTATTCTGTTTGTTTTATAATCTTTGTTTCCCAACAATTATCGTAAAAAGGAACATGGAGGTCAAACCAAAATGGATTTCAAAAGGACTAAGAATCAGCTGTAAAACAAAAAGATCTCTAAGATATAATTTTTACAAACAAAGAACACAATATAACAAAAACAGATATGAAAAATTCTCAAAAATATTAAAAAAATGTATCGTACAATCACAGACACAAGCAAATAATAAATATGTACAAACTAGTAAAAATAAATGTAAGGCATCGTGGAATGTAGTAAAAAATGAATCAGGAAATCAACAAGCATCACATTTCATACATCAAATTAGTCATGAGGGTACTATAGTTCAGGAAGCAACTGGAATAGCTCAAACATTCAATGAATACTTTATAAAAATCTCTAATAAGGTTAACCATGACTTGGCTCTCACCGGCGGAAGTCATCGGATAAGTGAGAGTATTTTTCTTAAGCCTTATGATAGTAACGTTGTGTCAAAACTAATAATGTCGTTAAATAACACCAATGCAGAAGGTTTTGATGGTATATCTACCAAAATAATTAAGGCATGTTGCTTGGAGATATCGCCTGTATTAAACTATTTGATAAACCTGTCTCTAGAAACAGGAAATTTTCCTAACAAACTGAAAATATCTGTCGTAAAGCCGTTGTACAAAAAGGGTGAGAGATCAGCAATAGGAAATTATCGTCCAATCACACTCACGCCTGTGTTGTCAAAGGTTTTTGAAAAAGCGATGCATGTAAGATTAAATGATTTTTTCACAAAATATAATGTATTAAAATCAGAGCAGCATGGCTTTCAGAAAAATAAATCGACCACCTTGGCAACTTTCAAACTAGTAGACCAAATTGTTCACAATATAGACGTCAAAAACTATAGTACAGTGCTATTTTTTGATATGTCCAAAGCATTCGATTTTGTTGCACATGAGTTATTGCTATCGAAACTCGAGGCTAATGGTATAAGAGGCTTAGCACGAAACTGGCTACAGACTTACTTGGACGATAGGGTGCAGAGTGTAGAAATAAGTCGTCTTAATGATAGCCATGTCGTTAAATGCTATAAATCCGAGCTAGAATGTAATAAATTTGGCGTTCCTCAGGGCAGTGTACTCGGGCCTCTTCTTTTCTTAATTTATATAAATGACCTGCCGGAAGTCACTAATCAAAGCTGCATTTTATTCGCTGATGATATATCAATAAATGTAACTCGCGTGATTACTGATGACATTTCACTTCATGAATTTGACATTAATACAACTATTACCTCTATAATTAATTGGTTAAATAATAATAATCTGCAAGTAAATTTAAATAAAACAATGTATATAAATTTTAATAACTTTGACAAATATAACAGAAACATGACATTAAATATAAATTATAACGGACAAATTCTAGAGGAGGCTAATAGTGTGACATTTTTAGGTATAGTAATTGATCGACATTTGAATTGGAAAGATCAAATTAATAAAATATGTAATAAGATAAACAGATTTATTTTTGTGCTAAGACGTTTGCACAAAACAGCCGAGAAAAAAACCGCACTGCTTGCCTATCATGGGTATGTAGAATCCGTCATAAGATATGGTCTGATAATTTGGGGTAACGAAACTGAAATTAACAGAGTATTTATTGCCCAAAAAAAATGTTTGCGTGCTATTTGTGGTATGGCACCATATGAGTCCTGCAAACAAACATTTAAAAAATTAAACATCTTACCGGTACCCTGTCTTTATATACTTGAAATCGGTAAATTCGTTAAGTCAAATCCTGAACTTTTCGTAAAAGCTCATGATTATTTCTCGAGGAACTCTAGAAACCCGAACAGGCTTGTATTTAATCACACACCAAGAACAACACTGTATTTAAAAAATTGCTCAGAAATGTGTGTGATTGTGTATAACAAAATACCAGATGACATAAAAACGTTGCCACTCAACACTTTTAAACGCAGATTATTCTATTGGCTTCTGCAAAACTGTTTTTACTCTGTGGACGAATTTCTGAACTTCAAACGTAGGTGAAACTGGTCTTGGCTTTTGTTGTTTTGTTTGTGTTTTTAATTTATACAATTTATGTGATTTAATGTGAATAGACTAAAACTAGATCTCAAACATTTGCATGCTACAATTTAATAGCTGATTAAGGCGTTCAACTTTCATGTTATTTAAGAGCTCTTTTACCCTTATCTTTGCAAATAAATTTCTTATTTCTTATTTCTTATTACATACATTGCTTCTGGCCCCACACTAGGATGTCGTGGGAACCTGAAACTGTGACGTCACATCCAAGACCTGAGGGTAGTCGGGGATCGAACCCGGGACCACTGCAGTGCCACAGAGGTCGTCAGGATCGTCAGGAAAACTTTATTTCTCCATAACTGCGGCGATGGACTAGACCACTGTCACGCAAAATGGAGTATTTAATTTCTGTCTAAACGCGAGCACAATTGTGCCTTTGCCACCCCGTATGGGAAAAGGCGTGAGTATATGTTGTTTTTTGTAATTTGAATTTGAAAGGATCTACAGTACAATAAGGAAATCATGAATTATGAAATCACTAGCTGATGTCCGCAACTTCATAAACGTTTTCCTAGAAAGTGTCATTTACCGAGATAACTTTACCCTCCTTTGGCGCAATCGGATAAAAAGTATATAACGTTATTCTAGCCCATAAACCATCCCTTTTCTATATTTCATTCAAATCCGTTTAGACGCTTTAACGTGATTGAGGCACTAACACACAAACATCCAAACATCGCTATTTTCACATTTATAATTGGCTTGTGTTTAAACGATTACCAAAAAATTCGAAAATTTACTACCAATAACTTCGAAATGACTGCCAAAATGGATGGATGTCCACCAAATTGTGTTTGGATAAATGATCACCAAACTTCTTTTTATGTTTTGTGTACTTAAGTTTATGTTAAAAGCTTATAAGTTTTTTTTTTGTTCTTACATGTTCAACCTACAACGCAGGGTAAAGGCGGCTTCGCTTCGCTCACCTCCTTTACCCTTCACCTAAGCTACCGCAGTATTTTGCCCTGATATTTTCTGCAACTTTTGGTGGTCATTTAGCCATTTTTGGTAGGAAAAAAATATTTTGGTGGTCATTAGTTGGATGGATACAAAATCAAGCTGCTGATTGATAGTGTCCAACCACATTGTGCCGCGAGTAACGCGACCGAAGTTCCGTGGGTGGTTCCGCCACTTTCCGTACGCGCCTTGATATTAGCACACTCTTTTTTAGGGTTCCGTACCCAAAGGGTAAGAACGGAACCCTATTACTAAGACTTCGCTGTCCGTCCGTCCGTCCGTCCGTCCGTCCGTCCGTCCGTCCGTCCGTCCGTCTGTCACCAGGCTGTATCTCAAGAACCTAGCTAACTAGAGAGTTGAAATTTTCACAGATTATGTATTTTTGTTGCCGCTATAACAACAAATACTAAAAAACAGGATAAAAGAAATATTTAAGGGGGCTCCCATACAACAATTCTTTCAATACCACATACAAACTTATGGATGCACCTGGTTACGTACATTGAGTGTGAAAGTAACCGCACCAATAACTTTGTAAACAATATTTTGCTGTGTAAAATCCAAACTATTCACTCCACACCATCGCTTCTATTGAACGGTGGTACGGAACCCTGCGTGCGCGATTTAGACTCGCACTTGACCGGTTTTTTAAACTGTATCGAGACCTTGGTATTTTACGCAGAACGCAACGTCTTTCGTTGATCCCCTTAGCTCACGGTAGCCATATATATACACAGTCAGGTCATAAGTTCTGTCACACAATAAAAACATTTGAATTTAGAACGCTGGCCACAAAAAAGTTTATTGAATTCGAATTTCGAATTTTTCATGAAAATAAAAATGTGTACTTTTTAGAATTTTCCTCATTTTTAAATATGGAGTGGACACTTAAAGAAGACCGTGTCGCAGTTATTGCGTTGCATCGTTGCGGTTACGCGCCAATTCAGATTTTCGACTTACTGAAAAATTTGAATATAACCAAAAGATTCGTTTATCGTACCATAAAACGATACAATGAAGACTCTAGTGTAGATGACAGGTCAAGAAGTGGTCGCCCTCGCTCTGTTAGGACTCCAGCAGTGATAAAAGCTGTGAAGGCGCGAATTCAAAGAAATCCCATACGTAAGCAGAAACTGTTGGCCCTTCAGATGGGGTTAAGCAGGACCAAGGTGAAAAGGGCGTTAAATGAAGACTTAGGGCTTAGGGCATATCGAAGAAAAAAAGGACATCGTTTGGACGCTCGTTTAATGGACCTGAGACCGAAGAGATGCCGCGCTTTGTTGAAGCGGTACGCGGGAAAAAAACATCGGGAAATTCTTTTTACGGATGAAAAAATTTTCACCGTGGAAGAGAGCTACAAAAAACAAAATGATAAGGTGTACGCACACAGCAGTGAAGAAGCGAGCAACCGTATTCCCCGTGTCCAACGAGGTCATTTTCCATCCTCGCTCGTGGTTTGGTTTGGAGTCTCTTATTGGGGCTTAACTGAGGTACATTTTTGTGAGAAAGGCGTAAAAACGAATGCAGTTGTGTATCAAAATACAGTCCTCAAGAACCTTGTGGAACCTGTTTCTCATACTATGTTTAATAACAGGCACTGGGTATTCCAACAAGATTCTGCACCAGCTCATAGAGCGAAAAGCACACAAGACTGGCTGGCGGCGCGTGAAATCGACTTCATCCGGCACGAAGACTGGCCCTCCTCCAGTCCAGATTTGAGTCCGTTAGATTACAAGATATGGCAACACTTGGAGGAAAAGGCCTACTCAAAGCCTCATCCTGATTTGGAGTCACTCAAGGCATCCTTGATTAAGGCAGCCGCCTATATTGACATGGACCTCGTTCGTGCTGCGATAGACGACTGGCCGCGCAGAATAAAGGCCTGTATTCAAAATCGAGGGGGTCATTTTGAATAAACTTTATTACCATAAGAATCTATGTTTTATTAAGTTCATTTTTCTATATAAATGTTTACATAAATAATAAAAATGTCTAAATTATTTCAAATTGCACATGTGACAGAACTTATGACCTGACTATGTATATGTTTTCTACCTCGTGTCGATGCCGCAGTTGGATGGAGACCACACCAGTTCATTTCTCCCACAGAACATTTAATTCTGTGATTTCTCCAGTAAGTATCATGACGCGGCTTGACGCTAAGGTGCACTTGCGCCATTCCGTTAATACAGAGCTAATGGGGTAACTCAATAACTCTGACATAATAAAATATGAGAAATAAGTCAAAATAATTGAGTTAACTTTAAAGCTTCAGGTTAACTGAATGTGCCAAGGACCAAGACCAAGGTCTGACGTACACAAACTTAGGGCTTCCTCACACGGGCGGCGACTCGAGCTCGACACGAGTATCCTACGCGTGGCTCTTAAGGGCTGAACAAGGGCCAATGGCATTGAGAATTAGACAAAGAAAACAAATACCCGTCGCATCGCGTCGAAGCAGACTAACGCATGCTCCCGCGCAGAGCCCCGCGGGGCAGCCCGAGCTCCGAGACCAAGAAAATTATAGAAAATATTACTAAACTCCTGTAATAATAACATTAAAAATAAAATAAAAAATCTTAAAATTTTCCCATTTTTTTACCTATTTTTGCGTGTAAGTTTCATATAGGAAACTGATTTCGTCTCCAAGCGCTTGTTCATTTAGTTGAATAATAATGCATTGCGAAAAATATTTTTAAGTATTAAATATAACATATATACGGTAATTTTAAAAGTCCATTCTTATCTCTAATAGACCTTTTAGTTCTATTAGTTTAGCCTAGAATTGAAGCTAAAGATGCATTTCTTTGTTCGCGTCCCCTGGCGCTGGCCATATTTAACCCCTTAAGGCCCAGTTCTAGCGGTTGAGGTGAGGGGCGCCGCATTCGCCCGTCGTCTTCTGGCGGGGTAGCGGAACTGGCGGGGTAGCGGGCGGCGCGGAATAGCATCGGGCCGCCCGGAGACGTAAAAAATTAGGTGTTTTTTCGAATTTACTTAAAAACGGAAAAAAGCTTATTGATAAAATTTAAGGACTGATACGGAGCTCTAAAACAGGAAAATTTAGGAACAACAATTAAGAGAAAATCAGTTATGTGATATAAAAATTATGATTTCTCCTTTTTAATATAGACTATGTTTAGGATTTTTTACGATCGAGGCAAATTAATCCAATCGCATAACGACGTAGTAGTCAAAGTAGATTATCTCTTTGTGAATAACTTATATTTTATCGAGACCAACAAATGTAGTGCTTTTTTTTTGCCAAAGCGCTCTTTAGGGTTTTGTGTGATCTTGGGCCTTAATTTCGTTATTGTTCGCACATGACGTCCAACGCATCACCAACCCATCGAAATGTATGGCAGCGATTTGCGGACACGCGTTTCAAAGTCGAGTTGCCGAAACAAAAATGCCACCTCGAGTATGAAAGTGCCATTTAAAGCACATAGCTCTATACTTCAACCACACACCGATATTATTGTGTTTGAAATTGCATAAATATAAAAGAATTATTGAGATGCTAGTGACGCCGTCACCAAGCAGTAAGGTTTGTAGTATTGTGTATCAGTACAGTAAGGCCCTCTGCACACGGGACTAATCGAAGGCGAATCCAGTTTGAATCACCACCATTTAAATTTTGACGGGTTGACGACGCGTTTAACATCGGGCCTTGTGCAAACTTCAACGAAGTTGCAGTGCGGCGGCTTATCCTTTCAAAAACCGTGGGAACCTTATGCCATGGTAATAAAATTTATAAAACCTTTAACGGAAAAGGGGCGATCAAGAGCGCCGGTGGTATTCAAGAGGTTAAGAGCGACGACGCGTAGAAGACGCGTATCAAACTCGAGTCGCCTCCCATGTGAGCACGGCCTTAGGTTCAGACAGTAAGGAAAGACAATGATATCCAGTTGAGTGCACTCAAGCCTTCAACTAGTGGAACAGAGAGCACCCAATTATGAGTGTGCCGGCTTAGTAATCGAATTTTCCCATTGGCTGATTCATATTTAGAGGCCTCAAGGCTCGAGATACAGGGTACAGTGAGGGCGTCGCTTGCGTCGAACAGTGCTATAAAAACCGGCCAAGTGCGAGTCGGACTCGCGCACGAAGGGTTCCGTACTATTATCGTTTCGTTAATTATTTATTTTTAAAGTAAATAAAATACTCAATATATTATGAACATTTTAAGGGTCTAACCTGCTATCATTATCAATATCGAGCAATAATGAGCAAAAAAAAAGTTGGTTGTATGGGAGCCACCCTTATATATTAATTTCATTTTAATTAAATTATTTATTTTTAAAGTTATTAATTACTTTAATATATTGTAAACATTTTAAGCCTACCTGCTACGATTATCCATATCGATCAAAAATTTGCAAAAAAAACACGTTTGTTGTATGGGAGCCCCCTTAAATATTTATTTTATTCTGTATTTTAATATTTGAAGTTGTAGCGGCAACAGAAATACATCATCTGTAAAAATTACAACTGTCTCGCTATCACGGTTACAGCCTGGTCACAGACAAACAGACGGACGGACAGCGAAGTCTCGAAGAATGATGACTCTAGTTAACCATTTGTTGACAACGCCTTGTGTAGATGTAAAGGAGAATCTCTACATTGAGGCTTTCCTTTGTTAATATAGAGTCTCTTACGCTCTGTACAATAAGTCTTTATTTTAATGCAACTCTGTGGCACTGCAGTTGTGGCTCTGCCTACCATGCGAGAGGTCCCGGCACATACATTGCTTCTGGCCCCACACTAGGATACCCTGTGGGAACCAGAAATAGCGACGCACACACATATAAACAACCAAGATCTGTATTTTTCCTGTATCCCACCTAGTGTGGGGTTAGAAGCCCTGTATGTAAATGTTTATTCAATTCAAAAAAATATATTTCAGACAAAAAATACACATTGGCATATACATATTATCCATATTGTAAAATAAAATTTCCCTGACATTAAAAATAAATAAATTATAGATTAGCAATAACTTAGCAATATTTTAATAATTGTGCATACAACCTATAATATAGTTATTAAGGTTTTTTACGGCGAAGGTGCACTCCCATCCAGTACCTCATTAAAGGGCTGTCCACCTTCCCAGCTAGTGTTTATATTTTGTTTTTTAAGTTTATGTTTAATTGGATTTTTACGCGTAAAATACAATGTCAACAATCAGCACAACGCTTCGTCTGAATAATACACTGACGAGCAATGAAAAAGTTCCACTCAAATAATACCGACAAACACCTTAATATCTCGGAAATAGAACCAATATTACGTTTACAATATTTACGTTTTTAATTGGTAATATTTTGATGAGCTGTTAAATGTATTTCAATATTGCAGACGGCATCATTAAGCTAGCCTTTCCCGTTTAGGAGTAATTTGGTGCTATCTCACTGGAACTTTTTCATTGCTCGTCAGTGTACAAACAGGCCAATTCGTTACACAAACCAACCGCCCCAGGAATCACCTGGCCCAAAGGTGCCCATCACACTGGCCTCGTTACCGCGAGCCTCGTTTCAGCCAGCGAGTTCCTTTGAACCAGGAAAGCCTCAGAGCGGTTGTCAAAGCCTCGGTCAAGCGGCGCTCAATGTTCCTGGCGAAGGCCTTACCCTGCGAACCCCGGCCCCCGTAGTCTCGACGGCCAAAGTAACGGACAGTGAGGGAAGCCGGAATAATTACGTGACGAAAAAGTATGTCTGTCAGTGACATATTTGACGACCCGAATGGCCGAGTCGGCAGTGACCCTGCCTACAAAGCTAAGGGTCCCGGTGGGGGCAAATATTTGTTTGATGAGAACGGCTGTTTGTACACTAGTCATGGTTGTGCATCTATCTAAGTATAATATTTATCAATATAAGTATATGTATTGTTGTCTAATACCCAAGATACAGGGAATCCTAGTTTGGGGCTAGATCAATGTGTGTAAATAGTGTCCAAGGTTATTATATGGTACATTTTATCTGAGCTCGACACTTTTTCACTCTGTTAATAATTCCTGCTTGAGCCAATATCTCACCAAAAGCGGCGCTTATTTGATGCACTAACAACAAATAAAACATAGGTCTTCGCAGCGGAATTCCGAAGACAAGAACGTTACAACGCCATTATTACCCGACTGCGCCAGAAGGAGGGTTATGTTTTTCGAGAGTATGTATCATAGTATGTATATTTCTTTTGCGCGCTCTATAGCCTGAACGGCTTGATGGATTTTAGCTTGAGAGGTGTCGTTAGATTTGTCTCAACTGTGAGAGTGACGCTAAGTATAAGTAAAAAATATATAAAAAATGGCCGATTTTTTGCGTCATTCATGTCTTAATATATATTTTTTCAAACCTATCGACTGAGATTTCAAAATAAAGGAATTCATTTATAAAAAAAGAAACTGAAAGCAGTCGGGTTTTTTTTTTAAATAATTCCACTTGTTAGATAAACATAATTCTGGCCTTACAGCTGGCACGACTACATCCAAGACATGAAATCTGCTTAAACAATTATTGCAGTGTCGGAAAGTCCTTTGTTTGAACCAAGTCTAAAATCATTTGGCTTATATGTAACTGTTTACCAAATTAAGTAAAGTTAAGACTCAACCAAAAAAATCATTTTCATCCAAAATAAACCAAATATTACATCAAAATGTCCCTACTTATTTAATACTAAGCGACGTGGAGTCGCCTTGCTCCGCTTCAGCTTGTATTATAAAGTTGTGACCGAACAAACAAACATAACTTTAGTATTCAGTCAGAAAGTTAGGACCAACCAATACGGGCACTAAATTTGGTGTCCATTTGACAAAATTGCGATTCAAAAATCATATTGGTAAGCAATATATTTGTTGACAAATCATTTTCACGCCAACTGCTCGATAATGCCACATTTTATCATGCAAACCTTACGCAAAACAAGTCATTATAGCTGTTGGTTCTAGCCCCGTCATAATGTTTTACTGAATCTCATTATAACCCGCTGGTTTTTCACTTTTTAAAGTCTAATGCGTGAAGTAAGCACGGAGTGCACACACCGCCCAGCTCCCGGGGGCGGCATCGGCGACGCGCCGAACTTATTTGAAAATCAAGCTGGCCTCGACAAGCTGAAGGGAAAAGGGAAGATACCTCTGGAGATCTTGAAATTGCCATTTGAGCAATTTAAAAACCATGATAAAGCGATTTTGTCGAAAAAGGGATATATTACAATATTCAAGATACTTGAATGGCGGGACTGTATGGGGTTAATCGGCTCAAAATACCTTGCTGTTAATAATTTTGTAATGATTTATTCTTGCTTATTAATTATGATGATGATATTTATAATATGTGTATTAGTATTAGTTTAGCACAAGCAATTTTTAAAAGAGATCTAAAAATCCTAGGAACACGCAGATAAAGGTGCGGACATCAGCTAGTATTAAATAAAGTCCAAAGTGTTGCCAGACGCTGCAATATTCGTAGTAAAGCCGTAAAGATTCTATAAAAAAATAGAAGATTAAATTATATTATCTAACCACGACTGGACTAATGTATCAAACATACATTTACACTTTTAATTTACTTAAATGAAGTGCTGGTTTTAGTAAATAGCTTTTTAATGTATTGCAAAGGTGAGGATAAGAACTCGGTCCTTCATTACGTTCGGGATTCAATATCGCAACCATGATATATAATAGTGTTTTATCCCCTAAGTGTATAATCTACTATTATAACAGTGTATAATACATACGAACATACTCATAAGCATAACGGTCTGAGAGTCTGTATCGACTTTGTGTTAATAATTCCAAAATTCCAAAATTAATATATCGTTTGTTATCATAACCGAATTCACTGATTGCCAACCAAATAAAATGCCGCTTAAATATGATACTGGAGAGCTGTCACACACAACACCAAGCCATACCCGCTAATCTAACTAGAAAAGAGCACACATAGAAACACTTTCCGTTCTGCGTAAGCACACGCCGCCACACGCACACTTTGCCGGGCTTAGGAGTGCATTGCTGGTACGCGGAACATGGTTGACGCTTTTCCTGGCCCGTGGGCGTCTTCTGAACAGCCAATGGAGTACAACGCTGGGCCGTGTTGTGCCCCACGGGCTTTTCAGAATGTTTAACTGCTCGAAAAGCCAGAACGCTGCAGCGGGACGCTGCGTTCAAAGTCAAAGTCAAATTTATATATTACTGTAGATATTTACATGTACTTAGAAAACGTAATTTTTTGCCTCTGCTCTACTTTGGACTATTGTGGGAGAAGAAGGGTGTAGAAACTGCCACAGATTGATTTTTGGATCTCTTTTCAAAATTGCTTGCAAACGGGGCCACACGGTGTTTTTCAGCACTCTCATTGACAATTTATCGTCTGTATAGCCCGTGGGTTTGTTTTCCTCTGGTTTTTCGTGAATTTAGCTTCTGGTTAAAAAACCGGAGCGCTACAACGCAGTTTTGAACTTCCTAATTTCAGTAATTAAAAATGTATACTTCTTATAGGTCAAGTTTGTTCAAGTTACGGCCAAAAATACATGTCAGTGGTTGTATTTTGTCCTGCCATCTACTTCACCGCGGCTAGTTTATACTAGAATTTACAGCCAAATTGGTTGCTAAAGTTCTGTCCAAATACTAAAGTTAAGTTTTATTAGGCCACAACTTTATGTACTACCTGGAGCCGAACGAAGTGGAGCGGAGCGAGGCGACCCCACGTAGTTACACAGGGCATTTATTTTCGACCAGACATTAAATTTTTTGTCATTTCATCGGGTCCTCATCAGCAAAGCACCGCACGCGCTTGATGCGCTAATCCGCTTACTCTTTCACGTCTGGTGCATGGGTTGCACGCATTGTACCTCACGGGCTATTCAGACGATGAATTGTCAATGTTAGCGCTGAAAAACCCCGGGTAGCGCTCTGGCTTTTCAAGCGTTTCGAAATTCTGAAAAGCCCATGGGGCACAACCGCGGCCCAGCGTTGTACACTGTGGGCGTTTCAGAATACGCGGCCAAGGGACGGCCGGCTGTGATCGAGTACATTCATTCGAGTTGTGATGTGACTTTCAGACGCTCTCCCGAATCCTGAGCAGAGCGACAACCCTAGCCGTTTGAGCACAGAGTAGGTAGTTATCATTCGAACAGCTTTGTTAACTTACTGCGACAACATGATTTTGATTACCAAACTTTGAGTTGCCGGTTATGCACACCGACGTTAATTATATTCCTTCACACTTGTCAATTTACGAAGGATGTTTAGGAAATGCCAAATCAGATAAGCGACACCGTTTTCAAGTTAAACATAGGAAATTTAGCTAGAAACACGTCCTTCAAATCAAATTAAGAACTTTGTCGCAACCTTGTCAAAGTTCATATATGTGAGACCGAACCACACGTACGGCGCATTGCGGATGAGGACGCTTTCAATGGTAGAAACTTAGGCTGTGTCCTCATTAAGCTTTTAGTGAGCGTTTGACTGTCAACCACGGATGTAATAAGCTGTCAACTCACAGCGGATTCACTCTCAGAGGCGATTCAGTTGCCATCACAATGTAAAATGAGCTGCGGGGACTGAAAATTAACCGTGAAGTAAATTAAATTTCAAATATACTTACATATTTATGTATCTAAAATAAGATCCATATCAAAATGGATCCTCGTAGTGTGAGTGTTTATCATACTAAAAGAAAGTTAAGTGATTGTATAATGAAGTACTTCGCTAGCATAGCGAGGATACGTACTTTTCAGCAGAATTTTGCCTCCTGTAGGTCGCTCACGGAATGAGTTTGGGAAGAGAAACAGAGTAGATGGTATGAACTGTATCGACACTCAAAATAATTTGAAGGCAACCTGGAGACAGACAGTCAGCTGCTCACTATGAGAACAAATGAGAACAAAACCTTACGGAGCCGATGCGCGCAATCCGTCAACGAAGTGTCAACTCAATATACCGACCACCTTAGTTCGGCAATCAGCCGCAGTACATACAGTTTGCAAAGCACGTACGGAGAAAGGAGTTAATATTTGTTGTGAGCGGAGAATATTGATGTGCGTGTGGGCGTGAAGTGAAGTGACGAGGGTCTCACTGACACCTGCTTAAGCAGTTGCTGACAATGTGTGCACTCGCCCTCGAAGGGGTATTCTGGTGTTAAACGCCGACATAGTTTATTCATTAATAAAAAAATAGTATGGTCATTAATTAACACAACGTCTAGTTATTTATAAGTTGGTAGATTTAAGTCGCTTGATATTGTTGTGATTTAGGACGGCTGATATTTCAAGAAATCAAGAGATATTAGTCTCTTAACATTCTATCATGCTTATGCTGATGATGTTACTATATTAATAATATATAATAATAATACCTTGGACACTATTTACATACATTGATCTAGGCCCAAACTAGGATTCCCTATATCTTGGGTACTAGACAACAATACACGTACTTATATAGATAAATATTATACTTAGATAGATAAACAACCATGACTAGGCTACAAACATCCGTTCTTATCAAACTTTTATACCATAAGATAAGATAAGACCTTTTTGTGCAGCAAGAGGCAACATTTTCAACTGTACAACACGGGACTATGGAAAGACAGTGGACACTATTCTGGCAAAGGTCCTTGAAGAGCCACTATAGGGAGAGTCCACATAAAAAAGCCTTCCTATTTAACAAAACCGACGAGACTATTCAGTGTCGCGACAGGCACTGAGGAGCTGACTCCAAACTTGGAGATGAACATGAACAATACATGAACATTAACAGTGTCGGTTAAAAAAACGATTGATGGGCATTATGCACCCGAATTTAACATCAACTACACGATTAGCTTTGGAGGGGAGACAAAATTACTTCAAGCAGAAACACTCAGTATCCTACATGGAGAAAGGAACGTAGTGGGAATATAGAGGAGAGCGAAATTATCTTTAAAACAGTCAGCGCTTCTCTACTCTGCGCACTTAAAAAACCACTAACAAAATCTAAACTAAATTGAATTATACTGAGTCAGTTTTTTAATTAAATATATTAAATTAAATCAATATGCTCATAGTAATATTATGTCGATATATTTATAGTAATAATATTTTAATCATTAAACATAATACGAAGGTTAGTTATGTTAGTTACTTTGATTCTATAAATTCATCATGGCTATAAGAGGACCTCTCGCCAAGCCATACTTTCAGTCTTACTTTGAATATGGGCATACTCGGTGCACCAGTGACAGCCTTAGGTAACTTGTTGTAGACCACCGGACCCATGACATGGATCGCCTTGCTTGTGTCAGCAAGCTTGTGCACGATTCCAGCTAGATTATTTGAGTTTCGTCTCTAATATCAATGCCATTACTTTACTTTTCAACGGCTTTTACATTTTAAGTTCCCTGATGTAATTACTTATTTCTTTAAGTTGTTTTTGTAACACAGAAAAATAAATAATCTTTAATCTTTAATCTTTAATTATCCAAGTCGATTGTATTGGTCAATATTCGATTCGTAGTTTTAGATGTTTAAAGTGCAGTTCCGCGGACTCGTCAGTCGGTACTCTCGCCAGCAGACGCCCGCTCCGACTACAAACTGCGTTCTTTTGCGCATGAAACTTGACAGCAACGCCAAGGCTGTTCCAGCAATTCCGTAGTGCTGGAGTTTCATGTGCTGGATATTGTGATCAACAATATCGATAGCTTTCGATAGATCACAGAAGAAAACAGCGACGGCTTAGCGTCGCTCACGAGGATCCAGCACTCTCCTCACTATCTCTCTTGCTGGCTGGGTGAGGGCAGAGGTATTCGCGAGATAGTCGGTGAGACGGGAGCTGAGTCCGTTCTCCAGAATCTTTGCTATCGCTGGTGTAATCTACATTGGACGATACAGATACAAAAAAAATACAAATCTTTATATAACTAATTTTGTTGAACATTTCACATAATTGGTTGCAGACTCCACACTAGGTCTAACCTGTCTCGTGGAGTCCTGACCAATTTGAAGTTTACAAATTAGAGTAAGTTGCTAACCATGAGCTGATTTATTAAGATAAAAATACAAGTTTTGGTGACAGAAAGAAAAAAAACACGCATAAGATTCCACTTTTAACTAATCTTAACATCAAGGTAAAAGTAAAAAAGTCTAAATGAGACAATAAGCTTGTCTTTGTACAATATTTTTATTAAATCTTGTTGTCTGTGTATTATTTATGTGCAATAAAAAAATATGAAATTATAATAAAATATGGGGCGGGGAGGATGACAACATAACTACAGCAAGATTGGCTAGACGGAATCACGGAGGATGGACGTTGTGATGATTGATTTTTGAGTATTGATTTCAACTTCGAAGCCAATCACCGCCAAAATAACTCTCCACCCATCTTTAATTGCATGAATTTCAATAAAATACGAAACAAGTCTTCCATCAATTCTGTCAAAAAAGGTTGATGCAAAATTCGAAGCAGATTGGACCAAGGAATCACGTTGTCCCATGCAAACTTTGCCCCTCTTTTTCACCCCGTAAGGAGTAGAATTTCGGAAAATCCTACCTACGTCATACAAAGAACACACCCTCCAAGTTTCAGGTCTCTACGATGAGCGGTTTAGGCTGTGCGTTGATCCGTCAGTCAGTCATTCAGGACAAAGAATTTTATATGTATAGATAGGGTGTTAAATTTCGGTAAACATTTAGTTCCTTAGGGATGAAAATATATTTTTCACACCTTTCATTCGGAGAAGTAAGTTTTGCTCCACGACGAGAGGGAGAAAAATGCTACTTTTACAGTCGGTGTGAAAAGTTGTATGTGTCACTCAGGAGCAAAATATTTTTGTCATAGGCGTTAATGCTTGAATCTTTCGTTACGCTCAGGAGTCTTAGAATCCTTCGCTTCACTCTGGATTCAATGTACCGCCCTAGCCGTAAATACATCATTTTACTCCGTTGAGACACAAATAACTATTTTGGATGTAACTTTTCAGTCAATTTCGTAAAATGTTCAACATAAGAACTTTGTTATTCAGAATACGACCATTCTGAAAGGATCGGCACGAACGTGGTACCTAAAGGTGTTTGTTTTGCTGAAAGGTGGAACAGCTAGCACCCAGTGAGGAAGGCTGACGTGTGATTCTTATGTGTTTACGCAATATGTCTTACCATCGACAGGTGGGTGTCTCGGCGAAGGTAAGACAGTGTTTCTTTCGCACATTAGCGTAGTTAAATTATTGGCATAGATACAGAAAACATTTTTGCAGGCAGAAGTTTCTTTCTAGGAGTTATTTATTAGTCTTTGTTTCATTTCGAATAGGTGAATTGATGTTTGCCTTCTACATAGTTTTGTCCAAAAAAACTCATTAGTAAGAATATGTAGATGCAATCAATCAATCAGCTCAGACTTACCCAGTGCTGGGTAAAGGCCTGTGTTTTATTACCTACCTGCTATAGCGCTGATGTCTTCTTTTTGATTGGTCTACACTCTGACCACTGGACTCCTTGCTGTTCTGAGTAGCCATTGTTTACCACTTGGGTCCACCTTCCGTTACTTTTGTTCCGTAACGTTTGTCCTCCTACAATTATGAGAACGGCACACTAAAATGTGCAACGTGTGGAATAACGTTTTAAGCCAAGATTGGCTATGTCAGCGACATCCGGGCACGCTAGCGACGCCCGCTTTAGTCCTTAGCAGTCGCCGTAGCCATATCGGCTTGGTGGATATCACATCAGCCTTCTGTGCCAGTAGTAGAGTAAATCCCAATTCATTTGATTTTGGAACAAGTTACTTAATTTTTAAACATATTTGCCATTTAAATATCTCAAAGGCGCTGCGCAAACTCAATCTGAATAAGCCGTAAACTAGATTATTCCCAACGTTTCAACGGTGAATTTGACACTCAGTTGCATCGTTTTATTGCATTACAAATTCGTCCAGAGTACGAAGCGAAACAACGGAGAAGTAATCGCATGTTCCATTAGCGCTGGAACGCAGGATGTTAGGGCTTGAAGCGCCTACAGAATGAAAATCACCCGCAGAAAAGGCGTCATTTGTGGTGGGAAGAGGCAACGTCCAAATGAACTCAACTAAGATAAAGACCGAATGCACAGACCGCTGTTCAAATGAAGTGCCCCTCAAATTTCATACTGGAGCTGTCAGTTCCAGAGCGGAAAACGTTGACAGCATCAAGTGTCGGTTGCATCGAGCCTAATTATCACCCCAAAACACGCACACGCACACACAAAAAATAATGTTGGCTAAAATCCCTTTACTTCGGCAGTAGGTTAGCGTATGGGTGACGTCTCCATTTTATGTCCTCCTTGTAGGAATGAAGTCAGCGCTAACTTTCTTGGAGCTGAATGTCTGGAACATTGCACTTTCCTTTTGACTTTAGTTGTATAGGGTTCGTTATTTTTTTGTCATATTATTGTTCTCTTGTGTCGTGTTCCGTGTTATTCTCAATTTACGAAAGAAATTGCCGTTGGGAGTTATAAAACTTGAGAGAAGTTTTAAAGTCTATTATAATTTTGTATACATTTTGTTGGGTTCATAACCGTACTGGGGCGATGGGCTAGCCCTGTCATGCAAGATTAATTATTGAAGGTATGGGAGAAGGCGTGACTCTATCTTTGTTGGTGTTTACTTAATTCTGCGGGTATAGTAAGTAATTGTTTACGCAAGATTACGTTAACACGACCTACCTATAATAAGAACATACGCAAGCAACACACTGAATACCTTTCCTCGCCCCCCCCCCCCCCCCCTCTCCTACCCTCTGAACTGTCAAGCCCAAAAATGCAAAATGGCCGCTTCTGTCACGGGGTCGCACGCGGACTCCGCTAACGTCCCGTTTCATTAAAATGACAATATCTCTATATTTTTTCTATGGGAGCTCTCTAAGAAAGTTATATCGTTGGAATTGCTTTTAAATAAGCTACCGGATAAAAAAAGAATAGTCCAGTTTTGCCTAGCAATATATTTTAATTCTAATTTGAAGCTACGGGGCGCTAAAAACAACTCATTCTTATCCTTTCCCTGCCCTTTCGTAACCATCCAGCACACTATTCTATTATTCATAACAAGGCCCAGCAAAACTGTACTTCAGAGGACGGTAGGCCGGAAAATGCTACAAGGGAGGAAGCCCTGCGGCCAAAAATAACCCAGTCGTTATATGCCGGCGGAAACATTTCCATGGAACAACTATAAAAGAAAATAAAGATACACTTATTTATTCAGTGCTGGCCATACTTCGGTAGATGCAAGGGATATTGTTGTAAGGGCACGCTCTGATATTGCGAGACAAGTTCTGGACGGTGCCTGTTTTTGAATGTCAGTGAAGTTACCGTATGATGACAGAGCACCTATTCTAGTGAACTTACTGGGTTCAGAAGTTCAGTTTACGTACCTATATATCACATTGAGTATACCACGAACATATCAGAACAATAAAATAATATTGATTACCAAAATTCACGGGTTCAAACTGACAGTTAAAGTTTGGCGCGAAAACGGACTTTCATTGACTGTTAGTCAAAATAGATACTTTTTAGGAACTGTCACAACGGTAATTTTGTTCACGAGGTCTATGAAATACCAGCATGTGTCGTGATAGTCAAATACTGTCTTTTTAACTCAAAATAGAGTTTAATTCATTCAATTCTGATACTGTGAAACGTTTTTGTTGAAATAGATTCAACTTGAGACACGTTTCTAGATTTATTTTACTATTTTGTAAAATACCGTATTGATAATAGTAGATGTCAGTAAGTGACAGAGCTATGCGTCAATCTCCTCCTTCTTTTTTTTGCATAGAAAATGATTGATAGCTGTCCTTTACTGACAACATTTATACCATCACTACCTCTGATAGGGCTGTTTCAAAATAAGTGCTGTTTGACGTTACTTTAAATTCATTTTTTTATGCAAATCTACTAAATAAAATAAAAACGTCAATTAATATTTTGAGACCTATATGTTTTTAGGTCTCAAAATATTATTGAAAGTGATAAATATCTTAACCGAAAGTTTTCTATTCTTGAGTCAACTTTAACATTCCTTACAATATATCTATTGTCTCTCAAAACATACCAGATATTGGTGCTAGCTCGTTACTGCCTTCTGGCCCTTGATTATGTCACGAGCGAACCGCTTTATGATATCTTGATCTTTATTGGATCAAACTTTAGAGCTATATCGTGGGTCCTAGTTTGGTGATTGATCCTATTGATTGTAAATAACATTTAACGAACGCTAAAACAAAATGCATTTAAAAAATCCTCAAACGCTTAAAACCTAAATACGTTCTTAGCAAGATAGAACAACATCTCCAAGCATCGGGCAATCCCCAAATACAGTTTTCAGTGTCGGCCGGTACCTCCCTATTCCGACATTGCCTTTGCACTGTGCTATATTTTTTTCATGAGATGTGTACTTTGGGCCGTTGGGTTGGGGCGATAAAGTCACAATTTATCGTTATTACTCGGATTTTCACGTTGTAAATTGATACTGCTTTGTGTAATACTTAGGAATGATACCCTTATTGTACTAGAGATAACCACTTATTCATGTTTCCTTGATATTTTGAAGCTATAAAACTTAAATAATGTTTTGGATAAAGTTTTAATCCTTTCTTTGCCTCTTGAAAAAGTTTTGTTTTATATTAGCACATTGTTGATTTTCTAAGAATTTATTTGGTAATGTTTAGTAAAGTGAGGTATAATATTTACTAAAGATTAATTACTTACCCTATTGGTACATAGAGAGCACTGTAGTTCGAAGCTGCTCTCAGCGTGCGTGTAACTTGTATGATATATCAATCAATCAATCAAAATAATTATGTTGGATAATTACATATATCTTAGAGCACGCTATTCGTTTAATACCAGGTGTACGTTTCAATATCAGATACTTCTCAGAAAAGTCCACACGAGAAACTCTGATGTAGCTCTTTTTCAAAGGAAATACTTAAAACCAATATAATATATTGATTTCACTTATGCTTATTATTACGATAGCCAAAAGAACAAACAGCTTATCACCAAGAATTTACGTCTTCTATATAATTTGAAACTGAGTGGAATGCCTTCAAATATAAATTACTTTTAATAAACGTTTTAAATTTATGTGTCGGTAAGCTATGAATATAGTAAAGAAAATCAACGATGGATCATCAAGATTTATTCTTACCATGGCGAGTTGATTTCGAATTAGGTTATCGCTCTAGACCGACTCTTAAGCCAGGTAATCATTAGAGAGGTTTTAGTGTGCACGGTATTGATAAGCAATATTCATCGGCTCGGTTGCAGTTGCGGCTCGCTTGAATAGCCGGCTTTAAATCCCGCGTACGTCATAAAACAAGCAACATTAGCCCATCCAAATTAGCCGGCCTCAGCACAAGCTTCAGAGTGTCGACTTTATTAACATTCATCATCAGTAAACGTACAGTTCCGTCGATACAAGCATACAAATGAGCCGCCCCTGCGAGAATCGTTCTAAGAGACATGGTTCGCAAGAGAAACGGCGGTTTCTGAAGCCTCTTTCTCTAATGGAGCAATGGGCGTAGCAGAAATGGGAAGGCATTTTCGAAGGATTGTTAGGGACATCTTGCGGACAACTTTCAGCATGAAACAGATGAGATCGAAGCAACTTTATGTTTGACATATCCATAATAACTTTTGGTACGAACGGTCGACTGATAAAAGTGACTTATAAAGTCGCTCTGATAAAATCGGTAAGATAATTAAAGTTGCACAGAGTGTTTCTAGCAACTTTGAACACACTAGTTTGAAACTCCCTCAATTTACCAACACACAATATGTAGGTATGTATCAAAGCCGACTCCTCCAGCCCACCAGCTCCCCGAGCCCCCGTAATCAGGGTAATCGAGTTAATCAGCCTCATCGGGTGTCAAGCCTTCTGTCGTAAGCCGAAGTCACGTATCTCATCAGTGGGTTCCGCTGTAAACACACACTGCTGTGGCACGTTTGATGAAGCTACAAGTTACCATTTTACAAGTCTAAGACCCCGATGCACAGAGCGTAGATTTTATATTGCATCGGCGCAGACGGACCACAAGAAGTCCCGGGTTCAAATCTCAACTCTCTGGAGAACAAGAAAAAAAGCGCAGTTCTTGGATGTTTACATGTCAGGGACGAGTGTGGGGCCAAATTAAATCTATGTGCCTATATATAAATATTATATTTGATAAATCAATAGGATACTATCGCAGTATGCTTTTTCCAAATTCAACAGACGGCGCTGTAGACGAAGTTGCTATTTCGGCTTAAGAATGTTAAAATACTTTACGAAGACACCTCAAAAACAAAAAAAAAAGGTTCAATATTAACTTAAGATTAGAAAACATTTTTGTTTCATTTGTTTCATGCATTCATCATGCGCCATTTGTTAAACCAACGACAACAGCAGCAACGCAATTAATTTTTTCCGCCATTTATTCCGGCTGGGCTATTTCGAAGGGTCCTACTGACCTGAGTGAAATCAGAAACTACAAGAGATAGAAGTTGTTGCCGTTGAGAACCATGACATCATTTGATAACTGTGATTTTTTTTTAAGATTTTTTTCTAGCCGAACATTGAAGCCGCAGATTTATTAACTAAAATACAGGCTGTATATAACATTATCTGATGGTGTTGCTGAAAAGCACACATTTCTGCAAAGTAATGTCATATGGCAAAAGGGTGGAAAGTGTACATTTTTTTAATAAAATGATTCAATGTCCTTATATTCCATACCAGTACAATACTCAATTTAAAAAAATCTTCACATACATCTGGATGGTAACCAGAACGAATAATATATTTTTGGCTTACCGCGCCGGAGTCCATTATGATACTTTATGCAATGAAGGGTTGAAAAATGAAGTGGCCACTGTGACGCACACCACACGCCATTTGAGACGACTACTGACCACACTACACATGTAAAAGTGGCGGCGTTTTGTGACGACGTTTTGTGGTCCGTGTGCCCCGAGGCTAAGCAGCAGTTTATTTGAGCAGCAGTCTGCTTATTGGGGTTTAAGCCGGAAAAGTACGTAAAAACTTTCTTACCAAGCTTGTCTTGTTAATTAATTAACAAATTTAACATAAAAAATAAAATACAAACAAATTAATGTCCACACTGAGGGACACGGGCCATGATGACCCGAATGGCCGAGTCGGCAGTGACCCTGCCTACGAATCCAAGGGTCCCGGGTTCGAGTCCCGGTGGGGACAAATACTTGTTTGATGAGAACAGATGTTTGTACCTTAGTCATGGTTGTTTATCTATCTATGTATAATATTTATCTATATAAGTATGTGTATCGTTGTCTAGTACCCAAGATACAGGGAATCCTAGTTTGGGGCTAGATCAATGTGTGTAAATAGTGTCCAAGGTATTATGATTATTACTAGCTGAAGATCGAGCCATACTCCGCCACGCTGTTTGAGCGCTGGTATCGAACTAAGGACGTATAAAGTTTTCAAGTTGACCTTTCAAACTTGTAATCTTGTAACTTGTTGCTACATAAAGTGGGCTGCTGCTGGAACTGCCGGAGTTTGGTTAGGGCTTTATTTGATTTAGATAGCGCACAGTTGAGATGGGCGTTGACTCGTGTCATCTGGCGATTATTAGCTCTTAGCACAACCGACTACTTAAAGTTTGAGGTACACTCCAATAAACAAACAAATAAATAAGTACAACCACATCATGTCTCAGTATTCTTTAGAGAAATCGTTTAATTATAGCTTATGACGTGTACAAATATGATATTCAGTATCAGCGTCTCAAAGTTTAATAATTTAATAACAGCACAAATGTGTAACCATATGTGCGCTCATTCACATGATACTGCATTTTTGCGGGAAAAGGTGATGTGAAGGTTAACATTCAGTTGATAAAATGAAAGATGTATTCTGAAATATAAATAACTTTAACCACGAAACAGATTTGATTTTTTAGTTAATTTTTAGAAATTATTAGGCCAGGCAGCCAACAAATTAGTATGGGAAAGTAAAAAATTAAGTTGTTCTAAGATCCCGTTATAATGTAACTATACCTATCTGGTACACCTTGTAAGACATTCACAATCCTAAGGTGCAGGTGTTCCTTAACACCATCTAGGAAACTTGCCAGAACAGTCATTCGTTACACGGGATTTCGGGCTTTAATGTCCCTCGATTAATAACCATTATAGCACGGCCACTGCAGGTAACTGGGGAATCTGGGAGCACAAGAAAATTATTGGAAATGTGGCTTGATAGTTACTATTAATTGTGTAATGTTTCCCTTATTTTTGTTCATTTATTTATTTTATCTACACACGTATCACAAAACCCTCTTTACTGCGGCCAAAAACCGCACGTTACGATCAGCATAATGTGAAACTACTTTGTAAAACTCATTTCTTATCTGAATATTAAACATTATGACCATAATGTGTAAATTTTCTACATATTATGACATTCAAATTTCGAACGCCGACGCCCGCCTGCGTCCCGCCCCTACTTTGTCTGTGAAGTTGGTACTACAGAACAAACTAAACAACTCAATGCCACAATGCCGGTCAAACATGCGGAACACATCAAAAAGAGCTTATGATATGTGTGTAGATAAACTAGTGTATGTAACTGCACATAATTAGGCATTAAAACTCTCGAATTTAATGCCTTCCTTTATGTATCAGTCACATGAATTACTATTGTTGCTTGTTAAGTTGTGTGTATTTTTGCAGACTGAATAAATTGATTTATATTCTATTCTATTCTAATTCATTAACTTGCTAAACCTGGGAACAACTACTACTATGCTAGCCCGTATGGAGAAATAAGTGACTCTTTCTAGGAATATAGGTGAACCATTTTTAAACGCCCGACATTAATAAAGCAATTAACATAAAAAACTTCTTGAGGAAACTTTTAATTTCCCTAACTGCGGCGATTGGCTAGCCCCCTGTCACGCAAAATGGGGAATCGAACAACTGGCTTAACACACTGGGAAGGACAATGCCTCTGCCACCCCGTATGAGAAAAGGCGTGACGCTATATTGTCGTTGTTGTAATAAAAAGAGGCCTGTGTTTAAAAATTACCAAAAAAATCGAAAATTTATTACGTAAATTCGAAATGACTGCCAGAATTAGTAAATGATCACATGATTGTGTTAAGATAAATGATCACCGAACTTCTTTCTAAATTTTGTGTACTTTAGTTTATGTTTTAAGTAAGATTTTTTGTTGTTCTTACATGTTCAACCTAACACGAAGGATAAAGGGGGCTTCGCTTAACTCACCCCCTTTACCCTTCACCTTAAGCTACCGCAGTATTTTTCCCTGATATTTTCTACAACTTTTGGTGATCATTTACCCATTTTGGGTAAGAAAAAAATATTTTCATGAACATTATATTTGTTGCCATAATAAAATACAATTCTGATGAGTAAGTTCTATTTCACATTTACGTACGAGTATAAAGTAATGGGAACATACCAGACATTCGCTTCGCTCACCCCCTTTACCCTTCATTTAAGCTACCGCAGCGTTTTGCCCTGATATTTGCTGTGCAAATCAGTATTTTTGATGTGCAGTTTAATATTTCCCTTACTAAATGGCCCAAACAGTTTGGGTAATTTCTATTTACATTTATTCTCCTCAGCCCAGACGAGGTTTAAGTAAAAAGAAAATAAGGAAAAAAGCAGAGAAACCGCCAAAAAATAAAATAAATATTTTGTATGGGAAGTGGAGAAGGTTCAGATTCCTATCGCTAGATGGCATTTGTAGCCATAGATCATTCAAACTCCTTTGTCATAGATTAATTATTATGTAATGCATTTAAACTCACCATAAAGTTTAAGCATAGCCTAAATTTAAATACAAAATACTTTACCTACGTTTAAACTACTAACGACTTTTATTTAACGAACAACTATTTTATTAGTATTTTTTCGCCTACGCGACATTTTAGGGTATACACTGTATTACTTATTTTACAAACAAATTTTAGGTAGTGCAAAGTTCACCGGGTCAGCTAGTGATTAATAATTAATCATTCTTTATTGCGCACATTTATTTATAAAGTTACATTTAAGAAAAATATTCGTACAAAGCCGAATATGCACACTATTTAATCTATAATAAAATACAAATTTTAGTAAATTAATATATATAAAATATGGACAGTCAAATACCTGCATATGTACCAAACTACTAAATAAGTACCAATATATACATAAAACTGTCCATATAGTCATAAAATCATAAACTCATAAATAACATTTACTTCAGTTGGTCACTAAATGCTCAAAATGCTTCCTCAAATATCACATGCTATAAAACTCGATAATCCTATGACTTGTGCTCAAGCGATTTCTTTTTCTCCGATACAAAGCATTCCCCGTTATAAATTAATAGCTTATCATTATATTCCTTGACAAACTCATAAATACCGCGTTAGAATATTTTAATATACTCTCCCAATACTTTGACATTCCCATCAGGGCTCGTGTCTTAATCACATCACCTTCGTCATAATTACACTTCGCAAATACCAGAGAACGCAATTAGAGAGCATATCTGGTAATATCCGCAGGTATATTAGGGCTATAAATTATCTTGCTCCGTTTAATATACGGCCATTCATTTCAGTATACCGGAATGCCCTGGGGTCATTGTTGACAAGTGAGGAATCGGAGTAGACTGAAGTCATACTCTGGTTTGTATACAGACACTGCTATCTATCTAAAAGTGAGGTTCTGGTAATGGTAAATAGTTGTCTTTTGACGTATTGGAGAGTGCGATCGAGCTCAGATTTGTCTGAATATCAGCCTAAACAAATGCTGCTCTAATAAATTCCCGCTCAATCGACGCTGTCATTTCCCGACCGAGATTCAGTGAACACATGATTTTGAGTTTTGTTTGCTGGCTGTGCACTCTGACCTTAGAGCGGCCATGAAATTCAGGGTTGGAGTGAGTGACCCCTAATTACAATGACTTTTTTTGTATATTTACATTGTAAGAGAGAATCAATCAGCTGTTACATCCTGTGTAAATAAAATAGTATTTTTCTGTTGTACCTATTTCCTGCAAGCTTCGCTCACGTTTGAGAAAATATCAAGATAGACTCATTGAACGGCGATTGTGTGTTTAGCAGACGCCGGCAATAGTCAACAGCAGCGGCTGACCGGAGACCGCGCAGTAGAAAAACAATTAGGGGACTACTCAACGGCAAGATCTATTTTCATTAGCTACTACGCCAATATTGTTCACGATACCACGATCCGGTGAAGGGTAAGTAGTTACGGAAATTCACATTAAAAAAACATTTGCATTTAAACACAGCCACAAACATTGCTTCTTGCCCCACACCAGGGTAATCGTGTCGTGGGTCGCAAAAAAATGATGACACAAACATATAGAAATGGGCATATAGCGTCACGCATATTTCTAAGTTTCTATAGTTGGCATAGGCACAGAAACGCCCACGTTGAACCTGGAAAGTCCCTAAGAAAATAAAAGCATTTACCGATGGTCGGAGTTGTTTTATTTCAGGTTATGATGAAAGGGTTATTTCCTTGATGGTTCCTAGCCCTTAACTAGCATAAAGATGACTATGGTCGCTTACGTCAAATTTTAGATTTGATAAACAGGGTCGATAAAATAATTTTAAACAACCGGATAACAGCTTCTTGGTACAACATAAAACCGGATATTAGATCAACACATCAGATTATTCGCCACATAAACTTTCTCACAAAACTACTAGCGTTTCGTGGGTATATCTAGCTAAGCTGAATTTATAATTCTGGAGCGGTGCGGAGCGGAGCGGTCAGGTTACCAAAGCGATATTTGACAATTTAGACATCACATAATTCAAAGCAAAATTGATTGCAAGGTTAAATAGGAATTTTGCAAGGCATGCCTCAAGCTCATGAGCTTATGGGAGGTTAGGCTGTGCGACCCTGGGCCATGTGGTCATAATCCGGAGGTGCACAGGTTTTCAGCGGAGTCACATAGCATCACATATGCTAACTCACAGAGGGAGCAAGCATAGGACATGAGGAACTCTATGACCTTGATTGAATCAAAAGAAAATTCTGTCAGGGCTTCTCGTTTCAGGAAGGACCTCGCCTGTATTACGATGACTCCTCGCAAAATAAAAATCGTCTGGGTGGCCAGCCGAGTCGCAACGTTCCAAAAAACTATGCGTGGGCGTGGGCCTCTGCACAACATCAGAAAGAGGTTAGGAAACCTTAAATCCCGACACAACATAGGCATTAATGCGGAATTAATGACCATCAATGCGGAGTTAATCAAACATACCAAAATATCTGAAATGAAGTACTCCTGGGCCACAGAAGACCACTTCTGACGTCAAAAGCTGCTTTCTAGATCTGTTTCAACGAGTTTAGTTTATCTGAGGTTCCAACGGATGAGAGTGTTCCGAAACTCGTTGTCGCGATATTCTTATTTTTACAAAGCACGGGTCGAAAAACCGGGGCTACAAGGCAGTTATTCAATATTCCATCTTACGTAGCAGGGGCTAGCCCATCGTTAAAGTTGGACCTAAGTTCCATTAAACACCAAATCCTTTCAATAATAAAGCTAAATAATGAATAGCAAGTAAAGAATCTTCTCAGCCTTCCGAGCAAGAATTGGATCACTAATAGTAAAACGACAAATAATTTCAAAACTTATTATCCTTTCTAAGCCCGGCGCACCGGACCATAAAACTTTGCTAGTTGTGGCGACCACTGGCCAGAATTGTGGTCAGTGATCGCCACAATCGTCGGTGGCCGCTACTTTTTCAACTAGTTGTTTGCCTAGTGTCCTAAACGACTTCACCCGGGTTGACTGAATCCAACGGAGAGAGGGATGGGCTAATCTCCACAAAAGGCACTCCTTTTTGTGGCGCTACAAAAAGCGAACAACGGCGATTCCAAATTCCAAATTCCAAATGTCTTTTTTACTGTAAATATTTACATATACTTAGCAATCGTATTTTTTTGCCAGTTCTCTACATTGGACCACTGTGGGAGAAGAAGGGCGTAGAAACTCCCACAGATTGATTTTAAGATCTCTTTTAAAAATTGCTTGTGCTTAACTAATACAAATATAACAACATAATTTAATAAGCAGAAATTAAAAATTACAAAATTATCAACAGCAAGGTCTGTGTTGAGCCAGATCAACCCCATACAGTCCCGTCATTTAAGTAATCTTGAACATTGTAATATCCCTTTTTCGACAAAGTCGCTTTAACATGGTTTTTAAATTGCTCAAATGGCAATTTCAATTTTCGATTTTTAGCGATTTTTAGCGGGTGGCGGCCACCGGTGTTTAGCGTATGCTTCGAGTCCATATAAAGTGTATGAAGAGTACAGGAAACAGATGGGGTGTGCGCCGACGCATCGTGTACCGGAATATGCTCAAAGGTTATGTACTGAAGATTTATCGTGCAAGAAAAATATGGACAAGAGCAGCCTTGAGGCAGCTTCACAATGTAATTCATATTCATAATGCCGGAAAAAGTAATTAGTTTTCATTATATCAAGACCCTTGGACTAATGTGCTAACAAATACTAATTATTTTTACAGAGAATCTTATCATTGGATGCTATCATTAATGTGACTTAAAATTCATTGTTGGTTTTGATTACTTTCTGCCTTGTGAATTATATTATCAATTCATTACAATTACGCAACGACCGAACTGTATTAACTTGCTTATCAAGTACAACACCTATATTTGAATTTGGCGTCGTAAGTTGAAGTATCTACCACGTTTACTTTATTATTATTTTAAACACACACCATGTTAGTAAAACAAACATAGTTTAACCTCAAAACCAACCTCAAATCTCATACATTATTTTCTTTGAACAGGTGTTGAACAGGAGTTTTCTACTTTTGGTCCCTGTTTAATACATACCTAACTTCCGAGAGTAATTATAAATAATACATAGTTAAATATTTGTTCATATAAATATTCGCTTGTATAATAACGAGTGACAGGTATTAGGTATCTTTATACAGATTTCGCATAAATAATAATAATATCTCTAATTCACGAAACTTTTTAATTATATATTCGCATGCAAAGTAATGCCATTCGCCCATGCACATGCATTCCCGTAGCTCGAGTATCTCCGACATCTAGGAATTTATAACCCAACCTATTTCATTGTTTTCAACGATTTTGCAAACTTTTTATTGTCTTTTGACCGAGTAAAGCGACTGTAATTATAATTTGAACGAAACTAGGTAAATCAAAGACACGTGATCGAGCCGAAGATGTATGTGAAATAATCGCGATCTAATTAGTCAACGGCAATTTGATGTTGGCAAAAGGCTTTCCAAACATCAATCGTGATTGATTTCACATATATCTAATCTATTGGAAGCTCTTCCACGCAAACACCCATCCCTTTACATGGAAGCCCTTCTCATTTTTAACAAAATTAATTAACAGCGATACGTTCAAAAAGGCTATCGATATCTGCAATATCGGAGGTCGGTGGTAAAAATATTATCCAATGCGAGATTCCGCTCGATGACACCGACGTTCATCGGAGAGGAGACTAGATAGAGAAATCATCTCGCTTCTTTCACTGATATCTTTTTTGGGGGGTGATAACAAGAACACACCGTTTTACGCCTTTTCGTAATTCGTAATTTCTTTATTGTACTACACAAAACAGACATACAGATAACTTATAATAGAAATAAGGTGTAAAAAAGCGAGCTTATCTCTCAAAAGAGATTTCTTCCAGCAAACCAAGATGATGTTGGAAAGATGATGGTTGAGCGGGCGAAGACCTGCGCGTACAATAAAACTCTATAAATACTACGACTAATATATACTACAAACAATATTATACTGATAACTCTAATTGCTAAAAATAGACTGCATACACAATTACTTAAATACAACGTAACAATATGAATAAACCGTATAATAAACTAATACATACCGAAAAGGGAGAGATAGTGCTTCTTTAGCCGGTTTTTGAATATATTTAGAGATGGACTGTCCCTGATAGTGCAGGGAAGCTCATTCCACAGTCGTACGGCTCGGGTTCTGAACCCGTGCTCGTAGGCTGCAGTGGAGCGATCTGGAGCTTTGAGCGTAGGCGCCATATGAGTTCTCCGAGGCCTGCTTGAAGAAAGAAATTCGAAGCGATCACGTAGGGAAATACCACGAAGTGCCTCCCTCTCCACTCTCCCGTTTGGATTTTTAGGAACATCTTGTGTACAATGGATTCCTTAGTGTGCCGCTCTAATGAGACTGAAATCCGTCGATAAATAACGCTACAGCAAACTTCTCCCTTCCCCCCCCCCCCCCTTCCTATTTTCCCCCAGAACAAAAAATGCGATCAACTAAAAATATCAAATTTATTAGGGTATTTTCAATTTTCATGAAAATCGGTTAAAAAATGCAACCTGTAGGCGAGAACAGACAGACGGACAAAGGCATTTTCGGCCAAACTCGAAACTGGACTCTTCGTCCGTCGCTCGGTCAATGACAGCGGTCAGAAGTTATATTTGTAATCGGTGAAAAAGGCCGCTTAAAAATATGGACCTATACTTATAGTTTCTGCGATAAAGGTAAATAAAACAGAAAGAAATAATAAAATAAATCTAAATATATACAACAAAGTCATGTTAGTTTCACGTCAAGAACGGCTAAAATGATTTTATATATCTCTTATTTGTTGGCTTGTCTTTACCCCAAATAACAGAAAAACAAATAAAATATGGGGAAAATTCGCGAAAAATAAATAAATACATGTTTTTTATATATAAATAAGGTTAGTAACTCGCCATCTTCCGAAATTGTCTTATCGCTTATCATTGACTGTTAGGCGGCACGATGCTCGCAGGATCAACTCGTTCCTAATAAATAAGAACAAAATATCTACTGGGATTATTTATCCTCATCGAATAGCTCCATATCATTTATAGAATGCTAGTATTTAATCGCACATCAAAAATATTGATTTGCACAGCGAAAAAGGACCAGCAAAAACACTTTTTATGTTTTAAATATTTTATGTGTACTCAAGTTGATGTTTTAAGTTTTTTTTGTTGTTCTTGCATGTTCAACCTAACACGAAGGATAAAGGGGGCTTCGCTTCGCTCACCCCCTATACCCTTCACCTAAGCAACCGCAGCATTTTGCCCTGATATTTGCTGTGCAAATCAGTATTTTTGATGTGCGATGAAATACTTGCATTTTATAAACGATATGGAGCTATTTGATGAGGATAAATAATTCTGGTAGATATTTTGTTCTTATTTATTAGGAAATATTAAACTGCACGTTTAATATGTGTATTTCCCTTCATAAATACAAAATATTACATCTAGCAATGCAATAGAGCTACGTTCAATGTGCGAGCGCTGACTAGCTGTAGCTAATGGCTGGGAAAATGAATGCCCCTCCAGTTTTTGACAGTTTTCTATTAGCCGGAACAATTAATAACTTCTCCGTGTGCGGGTAGTTGGCTTCGATGAGATTGCGGTAATGTGTTCGTTCTATTCATCTTAATTCTTTGGAAACTTAAATTTTTAGACGTTTTTCTAGGTTTCACTTCAATCGTTCTTATAAATAAATTAAATAATTCCTAGAACAGGTAGGTCTTCATAATAAATAACGTCTAACATCGGTAAGCAATGGTCATTATAATATAATTTATAATTTCTATTTTATGTAAGGTAATATTTATAATTCCTTTAGATCTCTAACTATAACTTAATTAAGAATAAACAAACTATTTGATAACCTCACTGTTAGTACCTACACGTCTGTACTGCAATGTGTAAATTGTTAATTGTTAACATGCCCTGCTGCAACATATTTTATAAAACTAGTGCAGGAGGCAGTATACTTAAAAGACTTTTCCTCAACCGTTGAATATAAATTGCTCAACAATTTGTTAGTTATTATTATTAGCGAGTTTGTAATCTTTATTTGGTAAATAAATAATTATTTTCATTATATTATGACCATTAGTTGCAAGCCTTGCGTAGCAAATGTCTCACTATAGTACAGTTTAAAAACGCATCGAAATTTGCAAACGCGCATGTACCAATGATTATTTAATATGTTGTAAGTACCGGGAAAGTTATTTATACCCAAGTTTGCAAATCTAAAAACCCTGCGATACTCTCGTGGTGCTTGAACAACTTACGAAATTCTGGCAATTTCTGCAGTTTTTTTCGAGAAAGCTACCTTATGGAATCTTATTTGGATAGATTGACTCTATTTTTAACCCCCGAAAAAAAGGAGTTATGATTAATCCCTGGGAACCAATTGAGGGCTTTATAGAAGTTTAAAGCGTCTGTCCGTCTGTTTAATATTTATGTTTCGGAACGCACCGGTTTTTTGTTGCGCGGATCGACCGCGAGTGATCGCGGGACATCACTAGCTAGCTGTCACTTGTATAGAAAAAAAATGACTAGCTAGCTGTCACTTTTTGCACATGGTAAAATGGTCTACCACAGGTATCGGGGCCTGGTCGGAATGTTAATTGCAATAATCTCGGAATAATTGTCGAGAAATAAGTAGATTTCACGTCATCGTAGTGAGTGCTTCGTGCTGTGAAAGGTTGAAGTGGTTCGGTCACCCATTCGTCGCGTTCGGATAGCGACACTTGTAGTCGGCAGCATCACGACGGCATCAGCAGCGGCCTACGACGCGAGTAAGATTCGACTCCCGTCACCCCCCACCCCCGTGTTCCTCATCCCGTACTCCCGCCTCGAATTGAGCTTTCGAATGCCGGTCCACGGCGTCAAGGTCAGTACTGCTTGTGACATTCCACTGAAAAACAACCCTACCAAGATTCCACCCCTTTTCGGTTGAGGCTTGGATATAACACCGTCTGTGTGTCGGTGTGTCTTCTGTATGTCTGTTCGTGGCACCGGTTCAAACGGGTGGACGGATTTCAATGAGGTTTTTTGTAAATGTTAGTAGACTTCCCTGCGATGGTTCTTGGATATGTTTTATCAAAATCGTTGCTGTTGTTCAAAAGCTATCTGCTTATTAATTAATATCGATCAAAAGGGGGAACCGATTTTATTCGTTGTATTGCACTTGATCATAAACTTTACTGTTATAGTTCTTAGATATGTTTTGTTAAAATTGGTTCAGTAGTTCAAAAGTTATCATGGACAAGCGATCAAATGTGTTGACTGATTTTAATGCGTTTTTTTTAAATATTAGACTTCTCTGCAATGGTTCTTAGATATGTTTTGTTTAAATCGGTTCAGCGGTTCAAAGTTATCAGCCGTGACGGGCGTGTTTTTTAAAATTTATAGTTGTTGTAAAATAAACTTAATTTTCTACAAATTGAGTCTAACCAGAGCTCTCTAGGTTTATTGTTTGTCGGGATAAAGCCTGTCAAATATAAGCATTTGTTCCCAAAAAGTAAAAATGTTTCGGTAAGGATCATCGGGAAAACAGATCTGCATGTGCACGAGTCTCAGCACTTTTTATTGCCTTCGCAAGCTACCATTCTGAGCAGGGTCTGTGCACACTGCGACGGGCAGAAGACCTTGTCCGCCAGGGGCCCATCCCCAGTCACACGGGTTTTGTCAACCGCCAACCATTGCTGCACCGGGTTGATCGGGCCTCCAGCACCCGCCGCATGCCGAGCGCGGCGCGAGTTTTGTCGACCGCCAACCATTGTTGCACCGGGTTGGTCGGGCCTCCAGCACCCGCCGCGTGCCGAGCGCGGCGCGAGTTTTGTCGACCGCCAACCATTGTTGCACCGGGTTGGTCGGGCCTCCAGCACCCGCCGCATGCCGAGCGCGGCGCGAGTTTTGTCGACCGCCAACCATTGTTGCACCGGGTTGGTCGGGCCTCCAGCACCCGCCGCGTGCCGAGCGCGGCGCGAGTTTTGTCGACCGCCAATCATTGTTGCACCGGGTTGGTCGGGCCTCCAGCACCCACCACATGCCGAGCGCGGCGCGAGTTTTGTCGACCGCCAACCATTGTTGCACCGGGTTGGTCGGGCCTCCAGCACCCGCCGCATGCCGAGCGCGGCGCGAGTTTTGTCGACCGCCAACCATTGTTGCACCGGGTTGGTCGGGCCTCCAGCACCCGCCGCATGCCGAGCGCGGCGCGAGTTTTGTCGACCGCCAACCATTGTTGCACCGGGTTGGTCGGGCCTCCAGCACCCGTCGCGTGCCGAGCGCGGCGCGAGTTTTGTCGACCTCCAACCATTGTTGCACCGGGTTGGTCGGGCCTCCAGCACCCGTCGCATGCCGAGCTTGGCGCGAGTTTTGTCGACCGCCAACCATTGTTGCACCGGGATGGTCGGGCCTCCAGCACCCGTCGCGAGCCGAGCGCGGCGCGAGTTTTGTCGCGGAAGAGTGAGGGACAGACCTATACGCTGTTATGCAGGGTGTCCCATAAATAATGGTCCAACATTAAAAGAAAGACAGGTCACCTAATTTCCCAAAACGAATTTTCTTATTTGAAAAATAACTACTGGAATTTCATTCCGTCTACCGTAGATCATGTTAGAGACCTTAATTTGTGTATTCCTGTTGCCGCATCCATAATAAGTCACGTTTGCGATGATATTTGAACGATGATGATTTTATAATTCACAAAGGGTATTAAAACACATATTTTGTACGCACATTTTACTTTACATTTTATTATTTGAAATAAGCGGTCATTTTCAGAGTAATAGCACTAACGTTGTAACAAAAAAGTCTAGGCGTGGGTACCATTTTACAAAGCTGGTTAATGGACAAGTTATAAAAATAATGGTCTAGCTCAACGTCATACAATATTTTGCAAGCGATTATTTCCAATTACGGTCATTTGAAAAAAAAAAACCTTCAGGATTTTTTTCCAAGTCATTTTATAAAAGTTAATATCAAATTTTTTATCTATCCAGATATCTATCATTGGTAAACTTTTTTGCTTTATTCTACAAAAAATATATCTTGGAAATATATTATTATTGGATAGCATTAACAAACATGATACCAATAAGGTAAAATTTCGGGAAAACAAATTCCTGGTGAACTATGTTTTTTTTAATATTTGAATTGGTTTTAGGTTATTAATAATAATAATAATAACTGTTTATTGCAGGCATAAAAGCCATAGAATAAATTACACAGTACGTCGACAACAAAATTAAATTAAAATTCAAATAAATCATTACAAAATAAAAATGTCAAAAAATTTAAATATAAAAACATACACACGGCAGGGGAAGGAGGACGAGTGCCTAGGCTACCCACTCGCGTGTAGCCTCACCCAGTGAGCCAGCAGCGGCGAAACCCACCGTCCAGCCAACGTGCGAAGAATGGAGTTGGAGCTGCCGCGTACACGCGCTAATAGCGAGGCGCTGCGTTTCCTAATGATCGCGGCAAACCCGTCGACCCTTGCCTCCGCAAACATGCCTGAGGCGCTGCAGTACCGCGGCAGCCCCATCACCACCCTAAACGCATTGTTGTACTGAACACGTAGGGCGCCGTATGCACCCTGCGTATAGTTGACCCACAGGCTGCACGTGTAGTAAGACTGGCAGTATGCCCTGAACAATGTTGATTTTGATTCTTTACTACAACGAGCGAACCTGCGAGCCAGCGCCCGACGCTCCCTTTCAATGTCACAGACATCTTTGAGGTCGTCGGTAACCCAGTGGCCCAGGTACTTGAACTTCTTAACCCTGTTCAGAGGAGAATTATTAATGTAGACTGGAGGCAGGTCAGAGTATGTTTTCGTGCCTGACTTGAAAACCATTATCTCACTCTTTTTCGCGTTGTACCTGAGCCCATGGGCCTCCGCATAGGACTCACAAATACGCAACAGTGTGCATAGCGCACCGACCGAGGGGCTCAGCAACACCATATCGTCAGCATAAGAGATGTTATTAATATTTTGTCCGTCTATATGACATCCAACTCTAGTGCTGCTGAGCTGCTCGATCAGTTTATTTACATACAATTTAAAAAGTTTAGGAGAAGTTCGGTCGACAAAACTCGCAAGTGGACATCGTTGAATAACGGGAGCTTATTTCTGTTTACATACATCTTGAATGCTTGGTGCTCTAAGTCATCACCCTGTATGTCAATTTGTCGTAAATAGACTTTTTCTTGCGTCTTCCTGAAGATGTAGTCCGCAATATTCTTTGTCTTCGTATCATTGTGAACATTGGTGATAAACAAAGGAACTTTAGGATCGGCTGCCTTAAACAACCCGTCGGGTTCCACATTTTCTAGCCCCGCCTGACCCAAGAAACGGTTCTTAGACCTCGTCTTGGATTTCTTCTTCTTCTTCACCACCTGCATCCATCCTTCATCATGCGGACATGACTTGACAGCCTCCGCAAACGTAGCAACCCCTTCCACAGCCACAGGGCAATCAGCTGATGAGACATTGTGTGAGGCGGCGAACTGGATTGAATATCCGCCGACTCGCTGCTGTCTATGTGTGCATGCGGCACAGCGCTGGAGGCAGGCTCGTCGCGAGGCGTCTGTGATGATAAAACCAACGGCTTGCTGATTGGCGAGCTATTTGAGGGTAGGACGATATTTTCCTTGGCTCCTTTGCTGGTTTTTTCAACATTAAAAAAAAATGGGGACGCTGTGGGATACGAAATGGACCGCCAAGTCGGTTGCAAAAGCCCACCTTTATCGTCCGTGGACAAACACTGGTTTGACAGCAGACCCATGGGGCCGCTGTCTAAATAAGCACCACGATGACGAGTATTGTCAAAATCCGTGTTCACCAAGAAATCCGACCTGAGATGCTGAAGATTCTCACGTATTTCACCAATCTCTGTTTTTGTGGCATAGTTCTCCTTTATAATTTAATTTAATTTCTCCAGCTTGTGGGCAACAAAAAGCGGCACTTTGTCGGTCTTCGTGACCCTTAACACGGAGATCATGTCCTGAAGGACGCGTTGGTGCTTGTTGTCTCCTTTACGATTGATTTTTCTCTTGTCCGTTGGCAAAGATTCAAACAGCAACGTCTTCGAGCGCACTATCTCCTCGGCCGAGAACGACGAGGAACACATCTGGATGAGGCTATTTTCATCCATAACATCCTGCTTATTTTGCATGAAGGCCAGGAGTTCGTTGATGACAATATTGCAATTCGTGCACTTCACAATGTTCGGCGACGAAATCGTTATCTCGATAACAGACACCCGCGTAATATGACGCGCGCGCGCAGACTGATTAGGTGAGACGTTTTCCCCTTAATGGTGCACTATTATTTACGGAACAACTGTATATTTCTGTCCCTCAACCCCCGCGACAAAACCCGCGCCCTGCTCGCCCTCCCATGCTAGGATGACTTTGGCCGTTGCTGCCGATTTTATAAATGTTGTGTATCGTAGTGTTTTCAGCATTCCCTTATCTCCTCCGTACAGGTTCATCAAGATCTAGGGAAATGCTGGCGAGGTCTATCCAGCGGGGTTTTATTTTAAGGACGTTGCACCAGGTCCAATTGCCTTGCCAGAAACGGGAAGAGGTAAACAACCTCATCCACTAAGGGCATGCAGGAATAAAGCAACCGCTCCTAGAACCAGCATTTCTCCTCATGTGATGGAATTTTCTGAATAACTTATAAAATTCTAAGACCTGACTGACGCACTGACTCACTTGCTGACTGATATATCAACGCACAGCCTAAACCGCTGGTCCCACAGACGTGCAAATTTGTAGAGGGGTTGATTATATAGCGTATGGTAGCACTAGGAAGTGATGTGGCGATATTCTTCCTCAAAGGGTGAAAACTGAGGGGTCACAGTTTGTATGAAAATAAAAAGCTACCCACTTGAATTATGAATCTGAAACTTTGCACGTGGGTAGTTTATAGGTATGATACGTCAACTAAGCACGTGTTTTTATTTTTTTATTTCCCTCAATTCAGAGGGGGATTGGGGGTGAACATAGAAAAATTACTTAACCTAGGTTGTTTATAGATATGACAACAGTTCCTTAAAGTTTTAATCGGAATTTGCTCCCTGTACGGTGTAGTAGCCGCACGTCTTGAAGATGTTATAGGAAGTTATGTTTAAGCTCTGGTAGCTATGATGGGTTGTTGTAGTTGTTGTAGTTAGTTAGAAAAAGATCACCAAAGTTCAGTAAAGCACTATATTGTCACTTAATAACACGAAATACAGATAAATTAGGCAAGTCTTTCTTGGTAGATGTTAACCCGATCAATATCGTATTGCTACTGCTTGTTTTTGTATAGGTACTAACGTCATGCTAAGTGCAATGCTAACAAATTAAAAGTAGGACGTTATTAATTATGTACAAACTGTACATCTTGAAAGCCCCAAGAAAAGATAAAAGTATGATAAGAAAGATTTGCCTTAACAATAAAATTAATCAAAATTAAAAACTAAATTGTCTGCAACGAGAATAAAGTCCCGCCGCGATGCATCCGCTCGAGGCGTCATCGGTCTCGGATTGCCCCGTGTTGGTTTTTGCTGATTCTGCAGTTCTGTGCTTATCGTTGATAGCTCGATTTGCTCGCGCCGCTCTCTGACTGCATTATGTTTTCTCGTACATTTTGGAAGGCAGCGAGTCTTCGCCACCCACACGATGCCGATGATGATGAGGACGGTGACCATCGAGTAGCCAACCACGTAGTGGTGTAGATCATGTCTTGTTAAGTTGGCGGGCAGGCTATTTTCCTTTCTCTTCTGAAATTCAACCTGTTCTCTGAGTTTCTTCATGTCAGCATTTTCGCTCGTAAGTTGATAAGGCACCTTAGGATAGGTCAGGCTCACTATGTTGTTTACAGTAGAGTTTATTGTTGCTTCCGGAATGTTATAGTTTATTGTTGCATTAATTTTGTATTTGTTGTGTGCGAAGATGCTTAGATCATCGGACTGTAGCACACACCCCTGTGATATTGTTATGATAGCGGCAGATGTGAGCGTGTATGATGCGATGTCTTCGTTGCAGATAGTCCGTATAGTGCATGTCCCACAGCATGTTGCCAGCCAACTGTTCGGTAGGTGCAACTCGATCCACTCTGTCTTGCATGACGCCGGTTTAACGTCACAGGGCAAGGTCGTTGTGTGACCCAGTAACTTTGCTTCGCACGGAGTTTTGTCAATGTTGTTATGAAGATTGTAGATCGGCACATTCTGTTGACAGATTTACTGGTCTTGATTGTGTACAGTACAGGAGCGTAAATTTTCATCAGTTATCGACATGTAGGTATTCTTTTTGAAGTCTGTTGCTAGGTATGGGGTTCTCGGTTGGATTACGACTATTTCAGCGCCCATCTTGATCGGCAGTGGAATGATCCGATATAGAGCGTAGTCCCCTTCCGCCACCAATGGTATTTGGATTTGAAACAGAAAATAATTAGTTGTGACCCTAGCTCTGACCTTCAAAAGCATGTATAATTCCTTGCTGCTCTTCGTGACATCAGTGTCGCCCGGGATTGACAGGGTCTTCGGTAGTTGTTCGTTTATGTTTTTCAGTTGTTCCATTAACTTAGTAGGTGTAATCAAATGAACGTCAATGTGTCCTTGGTACACGTCAGTGAGGGCATTGAAAATTATTTCTTGTATTTTTTTCAAGTTGTTAATAAGCATGTAGGCTGACAGGGATGCCGAGCTGAGTCGACGACTTCTAATTCTTCTTTAATTGTTGCAAAGTTAATGTTGGTTTGATTGATAAAGCCGTCGATCATGTTGAACTGTTGTTGTATATTATTTTCATTTTTCTTGAGTAAGTCGTTTTGGAGTTCGACTATTGAGGTCTGATTTTTTATAAGTTGTAATAAGTATTTTTCGTTTTCTTGCACCGATTGAATATCATCTTGATATTTTTCCGCAAATCGCTGATCCAGCACCCCAAACAGGCTGTTTGCGACGTAGCCTACTCCATCGATCAGTCCCCGTTTCTTCCTTCTCTCGCCTAGGTGGGCATGTGGAGACAGTAGCATAGTATTGTATGTTTTAAGTTCTTCGTTCTCGTAGTAAAGTTGATCCAGTGTCGTTTTGCAGTATCTTGGGTCCGTTTTTTGGCAGAAATTATTAATGTCGTTGAGATATCCTTCCATTCGTCGAATTCCATCCCGGTAGTTAGTTAAGTTATAATACATGACTAATGTCCATTCATCGTGTGTAACTTGAAGCGCTCCTAGCTTATCGTAGTAAATCGGCCGCTCGGGTTCCACCTTGGTTATTTGTGTTTTTGTTGAAGTTGCGTACGTTCCAGTGATGAATGTAAACATTAATAGCATCGTCGTCAGAACAGAGAAAGCCGCGTATACCCTTTGAACCTTTCTTTGGGTTTTCATGTTATTGCTGTTCGGGTCCACATGTTTTTCGTCGTACTTTGTTCTGTTTTCATTCTTTTCCGATTCGGTAGGCAATAATGATAGTTTTGTTACGGGTCTTTTGATCGTTCCAGTTTGAGTTTTTAAAGTAGTTACGCGTACGTAGCCATCAGCGCCGGGGTGAACCTCCATCACACGACCCATTGCCCATTTTGCGGGGGGGAGGTTGTCTTCCTTAACCAAGACAACGTCTCCTATCTTGATGTTTTTGTTAGGCTTGTTCCACTTGCATCTAGTTTGAAGTTGATTTAGATAATCGTTTGACCAGTTTTTCCAAAATTGTTGTGCCATATGTTCAGTTAATTGCCAGCGGCGCCGTATGTCGATGCTCCTGATGTCCGTATAATCCGATAACGGTGGTGTCAACGTTGCGCCACCGGTGAAAAGAGCCCGGGTGTCAGGCAGTTGTAAAATTCCTCTGGATCTTCAGTTAAGGGGCACAGTGGCCTTGAGTTAAGGCATGCTTCGATTTTCGTTAGCAAAGTTAGGAACTCTTCATAGGTTAATTTCTGTTCCCCCAGTACTCGGCGATGATGGTGTTTCATGGATTTGACCGCAGCCTCCCATAGTCCTCCGGCTGTCGGCCATGATGGTGCGTTAAACCGCCAAGTCACCTCCATTTTACTGATTTCGTTGAAGAATTTTTCAGTCATCATCTTCTTAAAGTCGACGAACTCTTGTCGAAGCACCCTTGAAGCTCCAATAAAGTTGGTTCCGCAGTCTGAATATACACATTTCGGCGTCCCGCGCCTAGCGCACTTTCTCTGGAATGCGGCGAGGAATGTTTCCGTACTGAGATCGGATACAAGTTCAAGGTGTACAGCCTTCGTGGCCAAACACACAAAGACTGCGATGTAGCCCTTGGATGTTTTCACTCCTCTTCCCTTGTTTAGTTTGATGTCAATGCTGCCCGTAAAGTCCACGCCGGTGTGCGTAAATGGCTTCGATGGGGTGATGCGTTGCTTCGGTAAGTCTCCCATCAGTTGATAATTTTTATGAGGACCGAAGCGACGACAGCGAACACAGTTGTGCAAGATGGATTTGACGGCTCTATTGCCCCCGATTATCCAGTACCGCTGCCGTATGTATGTTAGTGTGAGCCGCGCTCCGCCATGCAATGTCGAAAGATGCGCGTGCTCGATCATAAGTTTTGTAAATCTTCCGTTGCGTGAGAGAATTACAGGATTTTTCATGCCTCCTGGTAATATTGATTTGTTCAGTCGACCTCCCACACGCATAATGTTGTTCTCGTCCATGTAAGGGTTAAGTTTATTGATGTTGCTTTTTGAAGGTAAAGGTTTATTGTTCTGAAGTAGCTTGTAGTCTACCTCAAATTCCTTTTCCTGCACGTATTTAATTATCAGTTCATTCGCTTTGGTCAATTCGTTTGTTGTTATGTGAGGTATTTGTTGACTTGCAGTAGATTGCGTTTTTGTGACGAAGCGCAAAATCCAGGCAATGACGCGGCGAACTCGGGTCAAATTACTGTTATTCACCAGTAATGTTTCTATAAAATGCTCGGGTTTTTTATTGATAGTTATTGTTCGATTCCAAATCGATATTCGATCGATGGTTTCTGAACGGCCATTTTGAATTTGACGTTAGCTGCCAACCTAGCAGTTTTTTGACAACTGACGGACGAAAGCCCTCGCAATGTAAATGCGTTTTGGTAAGGGTATTGAAATGAAATCGCAGGCCATCTGGAATGTATTCGGGTTTCCCTCAGGATTGTTAATATAGCTGAGTGTGTTATTGTTTCTCGACCCAGATAAAGTTCGCATTTTCGTGCCCGATTGTTTTTACCACGTAACATAACCTGTGTTGAAACACTGTGCTCATTGAAGCTGGCCCGCCAGTCATACCTGGTTGGCTGAAGAACCTGTCTACCAAGAAGAGCCTAGGGTGCACCCGGGCCTTGCAGAGAGACAGGAGGTTGACGGGACCGAAGCACAGACCAGGTTAGATCGACCCCAATTAACTTCAGCTCGGTGAACCGCCGACGTTCACACTTCTTGGCAACTGATCGTTACGCTACCTCGTGGCTGATGGGCCCCTACGAGGTCATTAGGTGCTGAGAAGCCTGAACAATTTTGGTAGCTAGAGCGTGGCTTCCTGAGATTTGCAGCCGTCAAGGGCTCCAGGAAGGCACGATTTGGGACTATCAATCTGTAGGTATAGGCGGTTATTAGGTAACTTGGTTGTTGTTCCTATATCCACATAGATTGGTAGTATTGTAAGCTATAGGTCTATTGCTGGTAGTAGATAGACAGATATTGAATTGAAAATTGCATTGAATTACCAGTTAGTCAATCTATTAGTGGTCTAGTAATGCTATTGAATGAATGTTTTGGTTAACATAGGTAGTTACATCTATTGATAGCAGGCTATTACATTGTTTTCAGTTTATATCAATTTATAACTTGAACTAATATTGACTATCTGTGTGTGTTATAGTGATAAAGGGAAACTAAATTGTATTTACAGAATTTATATAGATATAAAACTCGGTTCCTATTGTTTAAGGAAAACAACATTGTTTAAGTTGTGGTTTAGGATTCCCTCGTTTGGGTTGTAGACTGGAGGGTCCAATAAAATTGAGTTACTGCAAATTGTGAGTAAGTATCGTTCCGATCATGTCGTTATCTGAAATCCAGAAGGGTGTTTCTAAGGAACTCAGATGGTTTTCCTCCGCACACGGTCTGATAGACCGTTTAGATAGGCATGATGTGGTATTGGAGCGGTCTATGGACGTTAAGGAACGTTACAAAAGGGTGCTCGAATTGTCCGCGCAGGCGGAATCAGTTGATGGTTGCGCACCTGACAGGCTGTCACGGTTGATAGGGGATGTCGACCAATGTATGGAGATGGCAGCTGCTATCACGCAGAAGGCTGCGGACATACGTAGACAGCGCGAGTCCAGCTGTAAGGATCGGCCTATTAGGTGTGGAATGAGGCAGTCACATGTTCGAAAGACAGTTGTATATTGAGTCATGAATCATAATAAAGAGGCTATTTATAGATGTAAGTAGGGTTCAGGTGTGCATACACTACACCTTCCCCCTTTTTTGAAAGTAAAAAATATGCATATAATTTTTATGACATTTAACAATTTAGATCTAATAACATCAAAACAACAATCTAATAAGTAACTAATTTCTGTAAAAATAACAATAAAATAAATCACCTGTGTAAAAATATCAATTGAAAATTTAAAATCTGTAAAAAAATATAACAAATGAAAACCTTTTTTTATTTTTGTTTGCCTGATACAATTTTGGAAATACTATCAAAATAAACTATAACCATTTATTACTATTTCTCACCCCTTTTTAACACCTATTTTTAACAACTTCATTAAAGTACATTTATAATGATTACATAAGAACATTAGGTTACATATTTTCTAAAACTAATTTTGAATACACGAAATAAACGAATAAGTACATACACAAGTAAATACACGAAACCAAAATATCTATCTGTTTTAGGTGTAGGGTTGACGACATGAACGAATTTTATACATTTAAACAAAATAACACAAAACCATAAAATTAATGAAACGCAAACACAAAATTACACATTTCTCAATCCTTCATCAAACATTAGAACGATTTATTTTTAACACATTGAATAACACATGAATTGAAAGAGGTTTGTAGGAGTAAATAGATGTTTATTGTACTGAAGTTTGGATAGCAGAGCCTCTAATTATCCGCAGTATAATCTTATATAGTCTTACAAATAAGGAGTCACACACACAGTGATACATCTTCATTCCAAACTAACAAAATATTCTCTCTTTTCTTATACAAACGCTATCAATCAAAGTCTCTTTTTTTTCTCTTCCACTTCATATAGGTACTTTTTAGGGGTATCCGGATCCCATGTTATTTCACATTATAGTGAGTGCACTTTTATAGGTACTTTTATTATTTATTTATTTATAGACGTCTTATGGTACTTTTATTATTATAACAATACTTAAATACATATACTACTAGTACCTGGCTCCAGGTCTACCTGCCTGAGCCTGCTCGCGAGCTTATTAGGTCATCGATATCCAACTTTCTCACGAAGGAAACTCGTTCACATCATGATCGAAGAGGAAGGATTCGTGCCTTGTACCTTGTACCTTTGAGACTTTGCTGAAAATACAATAACATATCGGACTCGCCAATAGTTACGTACCATACTAAAAACATAACTTATACTCAATCAATACGAATCCTTCGAATTTTAAGATATTCTGTAAAGATTGGATGATCATTCCAACTTTTCTCGAAAACTTAACAAACGAAGTGTTCCCAACTAACTTGCTCTGTGGCCTAGAGTAACAATCCTGCACATTCCACACCTTCTCTCAAATTCATACTTTTTATTCCTAAACAAAAACCAACATTCCCAAATCCAAACAAAAATCAACTTTCCTATGTAATACTATCATAAAACTCAAAAATATCAAATATTAAATAAACCTTCATAACAACGATTAACTTTTAATTTAATTCAATTTCCATACTTTTCAACTCTCAATATAAAACAAGAAGAAGTGACCATATCCGCTGGTCAGACTATAATTCTATTAATAGACTCGATTGCAATCTGTAAAATAAAATAAAAGTAAATGCAATCTTGAAACAAACTGTTGTATTAAACTAACGTAAGTGGTTCCGTCGTTAGTAATGTATTTTAAATCTGAGGTTAAACTACTTTATCTGTAAATTATTCTGAAAAACTAATGAAACATAACAATCTGAACACACAAAAAAAAATAACTCAAGTTATCTTCTCTCTAAGACGTACTTATTTAGCGTACTAATATTTATTACACACACTCAACTGATTTTCATACATACTCATACTATTAAAATTCATTTCATACTGTTCAAATTCATTCCGTATTATAACTTGAAAATGGTTTCATACTTAATCTCTCTGCGGTACCCTAAACTCGCTATCAATCATCCATCACCTTTTATGTATCTTCCATATTAGTCGCATGAAACTAAAATCTTTCGCTCTATACAAGTCGCACTGCGGTAACATGAACTACTAATTATTATAATAACAATTCTGTTTCTCTGTAATCAAAACATGTGTTATGTTCTAATCTAATTTGGTTTCTTCTGCAGTGTAGCATGTCCATATTTGGTTCGCCTGCGAACACTGGATTGAATTTCTATACTTAACTTTTGAATAACTTTGACTGTTACCAAGTCAAATGAACAACTGAATCATTTATGTACTTGATTGTACATTTGGAGTAAATCAGAATTATGATGCAATATAAAAAAAATACTAGCGGTTATAAAACAAAAAAATAACAAAACTTTCAACTTCATACTTCACACTTTTTATCACATTATTCCCAGATTTTTCAAAATCTCCTCAAAAATAAAAAAATACTGTCAAATCATCTCATCCCAAATAACTCGTGTCTAACTTATTTACTTTTCGGCTTTCAAAAATATCTCCATTCCTAAAAAATAATATCAATCGTTCATTCACACTTCTCTTGCTGACTATACTGTACTACTAACTTTTCGTTCTATGCCATTCATCATAATACTATTTTAGTTACTTCATGCAATCTTCATTTGGAAAAATAATTATATTAATATTGATCGTATCGTCAACCCTTTGACAATACAAAATCTAGCCAAAACTTAAATATACTAATCGACAAATAATTTAATTTACTTACATGTCATACGTATAATAAAACCCATTGTCCAAAAAACACATTGACGCCACGACGTCATCGCCCGTGTCGCACGCAGCTCGCTCGGAGTCAGCACATCCTGGGAACCGTACATCTCCCAGCTGCGCCTCACTTGACCCGTACGGTTACGCCCAGCGCCCTGCTTCCACATCATCAGGCTTAGGAAATCGCCCGGCACCCGGCAGCACAAATCTTCTGTAATATTTTCTTTTCTCTTCTTGTGTAAATATATTCTTTCTTCTATAATTATCTTCTTTCTTCTATTTATCCGTCTTCTTCTGGCTGCAATCCGCTAATCTCTTCATAGGTCATCCCGTTCTTTTTCTCTATATATTTATCTTCGTTATATTTCTCGTTTCCAAGTTCTTCAAGTATTATTTAAATATTATTTGAATTTATTTAATCGCCATTCGGCACAGCACTACCTCGCGAGAGGTAGGCTGGCCTGGCACGGTCGCCATGTAAGGATGGGCCTATTAAGTGTGGAATGAGGCAGTCACATGTTCGAAAGACAGTTGTATATTGAGTCATGAATCATAATAAAGAGGCTATTTATAGATGTAAGTAGGGTTCAGGTGTGCATACACTACACAGCCATGGTGGTGACATTGAAGCACCTCTGCCGCTTCAGGGATCGGGGTCCAGGTTACCTGCCATAACTATGCCTACTTTTGACGGCGTGTCCGGTGAATGGATGAGCTTCATCAATCTGTTCGACAGTTTGGTGCACATGCGATCGGACATTACCAAGTCTGTCAAGATGGCTCAGCTGGTGGCAGCATTGAGGGGTGAGCCTAGGGAGCTGGTCGCTCATTTGACAGTTACGGAGGGTAACTATGAAACGGCCAGGCAATTGTTGGTCAGACGTTACCATAACAAACGGAGGTTGGCCGATGCCCAACTGAACCGTTTGTTTAGTATCCCGGTTGTGAACAAGGTCGGGGCCATACAGACGGAGGTTTTGAACCCATTGTTGTCCGTCACCAAGGCTCTAGAGAATCTTGGACTTCCGGTTGGTGAATGGTCGTACCTACTGTTGTACATTGTACTTTCCCGCCTACCCGCTGACGTGCAGACTCGTTTCGAACAGTCTCACGGGAGGTCGGCCGAGGACCTGCCCGCCTTCTCCGACTTGGTCGGATTCTTGGAAGAGGAGGCTCGACGGGCAGAGAATTTGGGGTTGACGGTCACCCATCCTTCGGAGCCACAGAGAGCTGCCGGGAGCGCTGTGAGTAGGGGCCCTCCGACGAGGAAGGACCGCACCAACCGGCAGTCGTATGGGACTGTGAGTGAATTGACCCCACATGGTGAGACCTGCCCATGTTGTAGGCAGATTGGCCATGCTGTGGCCAATTGCAATAAGTTCGGGGAACTTAGGGTCCAGGAACGGCGCCGGATAGCCAAGCAGCGGAGCTGGTGTTTCCTGTGCCTCGGGCCACACATGGCTAGGGACTGCACGCGCACACAAATGTGCGGATATTGTGGTGGGCCCCACAACAATCTGTTGTGCTTGAACCGGTCCGGCCAACAGCCTCCACAGGGCCGTACCCAGGGTGACACGGCATGGGGCCCTGAGAATTCGTTTGCGACTCGGAGCGCAACTCAGGGGCCAACGTCCCCACGTGCACAGGGCAGTACCAGGGTGCAGGGCCGCACTCAGGACCATTACATGGGGGGCCCTGAGTTTTCGGTTGCGACTCAGCATCCGACCCAGCGGGACATTGGGTGTGTTGAGCAGGCCGTAACGGGCGGGTGTCATGGGACACCTTCGAGCTATGCGGGTGCGGTTCGGACGCCGCCTCAGTTGTCGCCCCGCTCGTCGCCTCGTCCTCGTCGGTCACATGTGATGTCCCCCCCGCTCATGGAGCGGCCACGGTTGAATTCACGCCCACAACCCTTCGGGGGGCGTCGTAGGGTGGCAATGGAACCGGCGCGTGGGCCATTTGTACAATGGGACCCTCTGGCGTATAGCTGCATACCTGATCGGTTACAGGCACAGTGGGGCCCCAGGGGTCCTCGCTAGGAATTTGCGGCCCAACCATTTGTTGCCCCCCAACCGGAGACGGTGGTGTTACCGATCGCCTCTGTGCTTGTTTGGGATTTGGCGGGCAACCCAACATACGTTCGCGCCCTATTAGATTCTGGAGCTCAGGGCTGCATTGTATCGAATGATTTAGCAAAATGGTTGGGCCTCAAGGTAAATAGGTATAATAAATCAATACGGGGCGTGGGGAATGTTACGGTTACGAATGTAGTTGGTCAATCGGTGATCACGTTCTCTCCACGTTATGACATTTTGACAAAAACATCCGTGCAAGCTTTAGTAATGACGCATGTCATGGGCAGACACCCCTTGGTGAAGTTGAATCCGGCCGTTCGATTCCTGACATCAGGACTCAAGTTGGCGGATCCCGATTTTGACAATCCAGCCCCGGTCGACCTGCTACTGGGAGCAGACGTTCTGGGTAGGTTTCTGTTGTCGGATCAGCGAGTTCTTCAGCCGGACGGGTTGATTGCTGTGGATACTAAGTTTGGTCACGTGATCATGGGTCCGGCATTGCCAATGGTTAGGCCTGCCGAGTCAGATGGCATACTTATTGGCTCAGCGTTGTCAGACGTTATCCAACGTTTCTGGGAGATAGAGGAACCTCCCACCGTTCGTCGAGTCGACGCAGACGAAGAAGAGTGCGAGTTGTTTTACCAGAATAGTACTGGTCGCCTTCGTTCTGGTCGTTTTGTAACTCGACTGCCTTTCAGGGCCGATCGACCGCCACTAGGAGAATCTAGGAAGATGGCTGAGACGAGATTGATGTCGATGGAGCGTAGGATGACAAGGGACGCCGTATTTAAACAAAAATATGTTGATTTCATGAGGGAGTATGAGTCGTTAGGACACATGTCGGTATCGGGTGTGGACTGGAGATCTGAGGATCATTGTTTCCTTCCACACCATGCCGTCCTACGAACCCCTACCGGCAAGATTCGAGTTGTTTTTGATGGGTGAGCACCTACCTCGAACGGGATGTCCCTGAATCAGTGTCTACATTCGGGACCCAAGTTGAGTCGTGATATTTCGGATATTCTCACGAGCTTTCGGAGGCACCAGATTGTATTTGTCGCAGACATTCGGATGATGTTTAGGCAAACGGTAATTCATCCGGCTGACAGAAGGTATCAGTTGATACTTTGGCGTGAGTCCACGGCCGAGCCAGTCAAGGTCTATGAGTTAAACACGAACACGTATGGGTTACGGTCTAGCCCGTATTTGGCGATGCGTACCCTGCGGGAGTTGGCGTCGCGTGACCGTGTGAGCTATCCTAGAGCCGCCGCTATCCTGGAGCAAGATTTGTACGTCGATGACGTCTGCACAGGGGCAGCCAGTGTAGAGGAAGCTCTGGACCGACGTGACGAGCTCATTCAATTGCTGGAACGAGGCGGCTATGAACTACGTAAGTGGATGTCCAACTCCCCTGAGTTGATGGCTGGTCTCCCAGATGAGTTTCAACAAGACCCGCACGTTTTTGAGAATCCTGACAACCCTAACATGTTGTCAGTACTTGGAATTCAGTACCGGCCCGTCCATGATGAGTTTACCTATCGGGTGGTTTTAGAAACACCGAAGGCCTGGACGAAGCGGTCAGTACTGTCAACGATTGCGAGAACGTTCGACCCGAATGGATGGATTTCTCCAGTCACATTTGCTCTCAAATGTTTTATGCAAAGGCTATGGGCGGCTCAGTTGACCTGGGACACCCACCTCTCAGGTGATTTGTTGATTGATTGGACGCGAATGTTCACCTCGCTATCGGACATAAATAATGTATCGCTGCCGAGGAAATTGGTCCCTGCTGGGGATTACAGGGCAACCCTTCACGGGTTTTGTGATGCCTCTGAACGAGGGTTTGCGGCAGCGGTTTATTTGCGAACCGACACCTCCACCGGGGAGGTCGAAGTGCGTTTGGTTTTGGCAAAAAGCAAGGTAGCGCCTATTCGGACAAGGATGACGATTCCAAAACTGGAACTGTCCGGGGCTGCTCTTTTGACCAAACTTTTGAATCACACTCTAACAGTGTTGCGTGGGTCAGTGGTTTTGGAGGATACGGTGTACGCTTGGACGGACAGCCAGATTGTTTTGTGCTGGCTGAAGGCTTCGGTCCATAACTTAGAGGTTTTTGTTGCGAACCGTGTCTCCCAGATTGCGTCGTCTGAGGTCCCACTGACCTGGAGACATGTACCAGGAGAATTGACACCGTCTGATTGTGCATCCAGGGGATGTCAGGCTCCTGAACTCGTTAGACACCATTTGTGGTGGGGACCACCCTGGCTTGCCAAGAGAGAATCGGACTGGCCCCACAGCAATGTAGTAGTATCTTCGGATCATGGCCCCAGAGCGGCCGTGCATGTTACCCAGAAGGCTGAGGACCCTGACGCCGGGTTTCTGCTGGACCGGTATAGCTCACTTGACAAGTTGATAAACGTGTCCACTTGGATTAGGAGATTCGCTCGAAATTGTCGTACTCCTCGCGATCAGCGAACGTTGAACCCTATTCTGACTCCGGCAGAGCGAAACGAGTCGCTATTGAATTTGGTCCGGTTGGTACAGTCCTCGAAGTTTGGGGCAGAATTGGAGATTATACGAAGTAGACGTTCGAAATTGAAGGGAGCCGTCGCGCGTCTCAACCCCTTTGTTGATTCGACCGGGTTACTTCGGGTAGGAGGAAGATTGCGCAATGCGAATCTGTCGTATTCGGCTCGTCACCCACTTCTGCTCCCCAAGGGGGGACAGTTAGTTGAATTGCTGGTGACTGATCGTCATATTAAAAACGCGCATGCCGGCTGTAACGCGTTGTTGGCCACGCTCCAGCGGGAGTTTTGGATCTTATCTGCCCGCCGTGTCATACGGAACATCGTGTTTCGGTGCATGCCTTGTTATCGACTTAAGGCTGCCACGATGCAACCTCTCATGGGGGACTTGCCCCCTGATCGTGTGAATGAGGTCAGACCGTTTTCAGGTGTTGGTACGGATTTTGCAGGACCGTTTATGGTGAAGAGTTCACGATTGCGTACCGCTAGGCAATACAAGGCATACCTATGTGTGTTTGTTTGTTTATCCACCAAGGCGGTACATCTCGAGCTCGTTGCTGATCTCTCGACAGAGGCTTTCATTGCTTGTTTGGATAGGTTTGTTTCTCGAAGGGGACTTCCAACTTTGATCCGCTCTGATAACGGCACTAACTACATCGGTGCGGAACGATACTTACGAGAGATAGTCAACTTTTTGAATGTAAATAAAGTGGATATTGGAACGGCCCTCTCCCGTCGGGGTATACAGTGGACCTTCAGCCCACCGATTTGCCCCCACTGGGGTGGAATTTTTGAGGCCGTAGTTAAGTCAGCTAAGACGCACTTGGGGCGTATAGTAGGTCAGACCGCGCCGACTTTTGAGGAGCTCGCGACATTGTTTTGTAAGATCGAGGCCGTTCTCAATTCGCGACCGTTGTGTCCGCTCAGCTCGGATCCAAATGACCTGGAGGCTCTGACCCCAGGCCATTTCTTGATAGGACAGCCACTTAACGCGTTGCCCGAGCACCCCTTCGAGGGAGTGAAATTGTATCGGTTGTCAAGGTATCAGATGTTGCAGCAGTTTACTCAGAATTTCTGGAAGCGTTGGTCGCTCGAGTATCTGCATATCTTACCACAGCGCCTTAAGTGGACTGACAAAACTAGCCCCCCTAGTGTTGGTGACCTCGTTCTGGTTAAGGATGCTAACCTACCGCCACTACGTTGGCGCAGGGGGCGCATTGTTAACTTGTTCCCTGGCAAGGACGGGACCCCCCGGTCTGCAGAGGTTCTAGTAGGAGGCTCGGTTCTAAAACGAGCGGTAGCAACGTTGTCTCGGCTGCCAGTAGATTAGGGGACAGGTGGGTGCCTGTCCGGGCGGGTGATTGTTCGATTCCAAATCGATATTCGATCGATGGTTTCTGAACGGCCATTTTGAATTTGACGTTAGCTGCCAACCTAGCAGTTTTTTGACAACTGACGGACGAAAGCCCTCGCAATGTAAACGCGTTTTGGTAAGGGTATTGAAATTAAATCGCAGGCCATCTGGAATGTATTCGGGTTTCCCTCAGGATTGTTAATATAACTGAGTGTGTTATTGTTTCTCGACCCAGATAAAGTTCGCATTTTCGTGCCCGATTGTTTTTACCACGTAACATAACCTGTGTTGGAACACTGTGCTCATTGAAGCTGGCCCGCCAGTAATACCTGGTTGGCTGAAGAACCTGTCTACCAAGAAGAGCCTAGGGTGCACCCGGGCCTTGCAGAGAGACAGGAGGTTGACGGGACCGAAGCACAGACCAGGTTAGATCGACCCCAATTAACTTCAGCTCGGTGAACCGCCGACGTTCACACTTCTTGGCAACTAATCGTTACGCTACCTCGTAGTTGATGGGCCCCTACGAGGTCATTAGGTGCTGAGAAGCCTGAACAGTTATTATGTTGCTGTTATGTTTCTCGCTTTCTTTGCTTTCTGTTAAGTTTGTATAAAGGCATTGTTGAGACGATGTTGATGTTTCTTGTAGGGTATATTTGGGGTCCTTTAGGAACTCTGGGCCCTGCCACCAAAGGCTAAAGTTGAGTAGTTTACTTGGTTGTAAACCTCTGGATGCACAATCAGCTGGGTTGAGCTCCGATTTCACGTATTGCCAAGTGTTAGCTGGCAATATCAGTTTTATTTTATTGACTCTGTTTGCTACGTAGGTTTCCCACCACGATGATTCACCATGTATCCATGCTAGCACCACTTGTGAGTCGCACCACGCTCGTTTGATTATGTTGTAGCCGGCGAGAGCTGTTTGAACTTTTTTCATTACTTCCGCTTACAGGAGAGCGCCACATAGTTCCATTCTTGGTAGGCTTATTTTCTGTGATATTGGCGCCACACGAGTTCTTGCGATCAGTAGGGTTAAAACAAACTCTCCGTGTTCATTTAGGACTCGGCTGTAGACAACGCAGGAGTACGCTTTTTCACTTGCGTCGCTAAATCCCAATAGCTCGATGTTGTTATTTAATCCGGCAATCCATCTGGGGATTCGCATTTCCGGAATGATTGGTATTTCACCTTTCAGTTTAAGCCATTCTGTTTTAACCTCCATTGGTACCTCTTCATCCCATCTCAGGTTACTTATCCATAGTTTTTGAAAGATAAGCTTGGCAGTTAGTGTAACGGGAGATAGCCAGCCCAACGGGTCATAAAGTTTGGAAATCTCTGATAGGAGTGTTCGTTTTGTTAGTTTTGAGGTTTGTTGGAGTGGCCAGTTAAACTTGAATGTATCCGCTTCCGGGTTCCAGGTTAGACCAAGGGTTTTCTGTGATTCTTCGTAATTAAATTCAAAGTTGTTTTTTGTCGAAATTTGCTCTTCAGTTAGTTCCTCTAGCAGAGCAGGGTGATTTCCGCTCCACTTTCTTAGGTTCATGCCGCTTCTTTGTAGCAACATGATGAGTGATTTTTGTAGCTTTTTAGCTTCTTCCAGGGAAGAATGACCGCTGATCAGGTCGTCCATGTAGAACTCTTGAGTCAAGGTCACTGCTGCACCTGGATATGGTACCTTGTCTCCATCATCACTAGCTAATTGTTTCAAAGTTCTCATCGCCAGCCATGGAGCACACTTAGTACCGTAGGTTAAAGTTCGTAATTTGTATTCTTGCATGTTTTCTGTTGGTGAAGCTCTCCAGATGATTTTCGTCAGGCCTCGTTGTTCTTCCTGAATCCAGAGGCAACGGTACATTTTTTCAATGTCCGCTGTGAAGGCATAGCGGTAAGTTCTCCACTTCAAAATCAATGCTTGAATGTCTTTTTGTAGGTTCGGACCCTTCTCTAGCAGGCTGTTGAGGCTGTAGCCGCTAGATGTCTTCTGAGATGCGTTAAACACTGTTCGAAGTTTGGTTGTAGTTGAACTTTCTCAAAACACTCCATGATGTGGGAGAAAACACTGAAGAGCTGATGTTGTGGTCTGTGATGGCGCCATGTGACCTAAATCTTCGTATTCTTTCATGAAATCTCGATACATGGTCGCTAGTTGTTGTTTTGTCTCCAGTCTCTTTTCAAGTTGAAGAAATTGCGAGATGGCTATGTTTCTTGAATTGCCAAGTTTTCTCTCAAAATCCGAACATAAGGGCATCTGAACAATGTATTGTCCTTGAGAATTACGCTGAACAGTCTCCTTGTAAAACTCTTCACATTGCTCTTCCCTTGGCGTATCCGGTTGCTGCTGGGAGATGTCTTCGGTTTCCCAAAAGCGTGTTAGTTCTTGTAGGTCAATCAAAGTTACATAACAGCAGTATGATTTAGTTATGCTGCCACATAATATCCACCCCAACTGCGTTTGTTGTGCAATAGGGGCTGATTGATTGCCTTTCAGTAAGCCGTCCAGAATTATTTCAGCGTACACTCCTGCCCCAAGTAAGAAATCTATGTTTTGAGAGATGTTATACTCCGGATCGGCGAGTTTTAAGTTGCTTAAATGAGGCCAGTTAGCCTTGGGGAATGACACGTTCGGTAAGTTGTTAGTTACTTTTTTCATAATCAGCGCTTGAGTTTCAAACGTGTAATCCGAGTTAATTGATTTACAGTTTATTTGAAGCCTTCCTTTGCATTCCCCTGAAGATGATCCAATTCCATTGACGCTAGCATTAAATTTCTTTCGGGGTAGTTTTAGAAGATGAACCGCCCTTTCCGAGATCAGGTTTACTTGTGCTCCTTGATCCAGAAGTCCGCGAAGATTTTGGTAAGTTCCGTCAATAGATTTAATATTCAATTGAACTGTTGTTAATAAAATCTCTTTATCGTTAGTTGGTGCGTGATTTGAAGTATTTGCTTGACCCGAATTGGATGATTGCTGAGTTGAGATGTTTATGTTTGCAGTTGTTTTCTTTGCGTAATGAAGCATCGTATGATGTTTCAAATTGCACTCTTTGCATGTTTTCGCTGATTTGCAAGCGTCCGAGCCGTGGCTAAAAAGACAGTTTTTGCATAAACGAAGTTTCGCAATTGTGCCGTTTCTTTTCGCTGTATCCATGTCGACGAACTTCGGACATTGCATCAAAACATGATTTTCGTTGCATAAAGGACATTGTCCATAAGTTGTATGACAGATTTTGTTAAATGTTGGTTTGTAGTCAAAATGTTTTTTTTCTTGAGTTTGTTTATTCGACGGAGTGGAAAAGGGCTTCGTTGAGTTTTCTTTTCTTGTGCTTTTCTTTGCTTCAAAGGCGAGAAATGCTCCCTCCAAATATTTTAAAAATTCTTCAAGTTTCGGAATCGCTCGTTGATCAACCCGAGTCTTCACATAGTCCTCATAGGAAGTTGCGTCCAGTTTTTGCGACATCAAATACACAATGATGGGTTCCCATGTTTGTACGTCTAGGCCGATATTCACGAAACCGTTGACAGCTTCGTTTATGACGTCATGCATCTTTTTTAAGTTGAACGCGTCGCGTTGTTGTATGTTGGGCAAATGCATTATGGTGTTCATGAAGGTCACAAATTGCAGATGACGGTTGTCGTATCTTTGCACTAAAAGTGCCCAGCATGAATCGTAGTTAACCGCGCTGATCGATAGGTGTTGAACAATCCTCTCAGCTTCACCATGAAGTTTCGTCTTGCGCCTTGTTTATAGTGGGGTTGCTGTGGATTGTTTCCGTAAATAGATCTTTAAAAGAAATCCACTGTCTGTAGTCTCCTTAAAATTCCGGTATGTCGACTCGCGGCGCAGAGTGCTGATAGTGCATTGTTGAATGTAGTTTGTTTTTTAGTTGTTTGCGTAATTGTTCATAATCCTGTTCGCCTTTCAGGAAAAGACAGTTGTATGCCTCACACTGGACCCCCGCCAGACTTGCCTCAATCCCACAGTGCAGTTTGTCGACAGGTTCCCATTTCGACTTTAAGATGGCTAAACAATCTTCCAGTTCCCATTTTTCAGTGATGGACTGAAAATCGATTTTCGCCATGGCGCGATCAAGCGCTTTGATGTTAATTTCTTGCTTGAACATAAGTAAGTTGATGTTGTTTTCATTAGCCTCTGGGATCCCCGCCAAATCAAAGTTGATGTTGTAGTCGGTAGGGGTTGGTTTTAACCCTTGAAGAACTTGCAGTTTCTTCAAAATGTCATCTTTCGTTTTTTCATACATTTTCTTAGTCATAGCATAGACGTCATCGGTAAAGTACTTGATGTTCTTTTCAGGAACCGTGGCCTCAATTGTTCCATGCCTTTCTTCAAACTCCTGCCAGTAGTCGTCGAATTTGGAGAGCGTATTCGATAGGTAGTCCTTAGTCTTCCTTGATGAGCCGTCCTTCCCATAATTCATGCATCCTTGTTTGAATTTGTTAAAAAGTTCAAGTTGTAAAGTTAGATGTTCCATGATGTTCCTCAAGTTTGAACGCTCAGGGACTCGGCGAAGTTTAGTTGTCCTCCTTTCCCGTCCTGCAGTTCACAGTAACGCGAAAAGGTAAAGTTGTTATTGTTTGTTCACTTTCACGTCCTGCAGTTCACAGTAACGCGAAAAGGTAATGTTGTTATTGTTTGTTCACTTTCACGTCCTGCAGTTCACAGTAACGCGAAAGGGTAAAGTTGTTGTTGATTGAAGTAAGTAGTTTCAGTTCAGAGCTCGCTGGATAATGGATGCAAGTGATCACGGCCGTGAATCTCAATCCCCTCCGTCCATGCACCGATGTTTACGACTTCTCAATTCAATTCGGTGATTCCGCTGGTGGAGGCCGAAAGAACCGATCCGTTATCAGTGAGGAATAGAAGGAACAAAGAATCGCTTAGTTTGTGGCACTTGCTTCTCGATGCTCGAAGGTTCGAAGGACCATAAAGATGTACGGTGTAGTGGCCGCACGTCTTGAAGATGTTATAGGAAGTTATGTTTAAGCTCTGGTAGCTAAGATGGATTGTTTTAGTTGTTTTAGTTAGTTAGAGAAAGATCACCAAAGTTCAGTAAAGCACTATTGTTCAGGCCTCTCGGCACCCGATGACCTCGCAGGGGCCCATAGCTACGAGGTAGCGTAGCGATCAGATGCCAAGAAGCAAGAACGTCGGCGATTCACCGAGCTAAGTAATAGATTCTATCTGACCTGGTCTGTGCTTCGTTCCCGTCAAACACCTGTCTCTCTGCAAGGCCTGGGTGCACCCTAGGCTCTTCTTGGTAGACAGGTTCTTCAGCCAACCAGGTATGGCTGGCAGGCCAGCTTCGACGCACACAGTGTTCCAAATACGAACTTTATCTGGTTCGGAGAACCACAATACACTCAGCTATAAGACAATCCTGAGGGGAGCCCGAATACAATTGCAGATGGCTTACTATTTAATTTTAATGCCCAAAATCAATACGCGTCACATTACGGGGGCTTTTCGTCTGTCAGTTGTCAAAAACTGCTCTGTTGGCAGCAACTGTCAAATTCAAAATGGCCGTTCCGAAACCATCGATCGAGTATCGATTCTGAATCGAACAATCACCCGCCCGGACAGGCACCCACCTGTCCCTTAATCTACGGGCAGCCGAGACAACGTTGCTACCGCTCGTTTTAGTACCGAGCCTCCTACTAGAACCTCTGCAGACCGGGGGGTCCCGTCCCTGCCAAGGAACAAGTTAACAATGCGCCCCCTGCGCCAACGCAGTGGCGGTAGGTTAGCATCCTTAACCAGAACGAGGTCACCAACACTATAGGGGCTGGTTTTGTCAGTCCACTTAAGGCGCTGTTGTAAGATATGCAGATACTCGAGCAACCAACGCTTCCAGAAATTCTGAGTAAACTGCTGCAACATCTGATACCCTGACAACCGATACAATTTCACTCCCTCGAAGGGGTGCTCGGGCAACGCGTTAAGTGGCTGTCCTATCAAGAAATGGCCTGGGGTCAGAGCCTCCAGGTCATTTGGATCAGAGCTGAGCGGACACAACGGTCGCGAATTGAGATCGGCCTCGATCTTACAAAACAATGTCGCGAGCTCCTCAAAAGTCAGCGCGGTCTGACCTACTATACGCCCCAAGTGCGTCTTAGCTGACTTAACTACGGCCTCAAAAATCCCACCCCAGTGGGGGCAACTCGGTGGGCTGAAGGTCCACTGTATACCCCGACGGGAGAGGGCCGTTCCAATATCCACTTTATTTACATTCAAAAAGTTGACTATCTCTCGTAAGTATCGTTCCGCACCGACGTAGTTAGTGCCGTTATCAGAGCGGATCAAAGTTGGAAGTCCCCTTCGAGAAACAAACCTATCCAAACAAGCAATGAAAGCCTCTGTCGAGAGATCAGCAACGAGCTCGAGTTCAGGAGCCCGACATCCCCTGGATGCACAATCAGACGGGTTCAATTCTCCTGGTACATGTCTCCAGGTCAGTGGGACCTCAGACGACACAATCTGGGAGACACGGTTCGCAACAAAAACCAGGTATGGACCGAAGCCTTCAGCCAGCACAAAACAATCTGGCTGTCCGTCCACGCGTACACCGTATCCTCCAAAACCACTGACCCACGCAACACTGTTAGAGTGTGATTCAAAAGTTTGGTCAAAAGAGCAGCCCCGGACAGTTCCAGTTTTGGAATCGTCATCCTTGTCCGAATAGGCGCTACCTTGCTTTTTGCCAAAACCAAACGCACGTCGACCTCCCCGGTGGAGGTGACGGTTCGCAAATAAACCGCTGCCGCAAACCCTCGTTCAGAGGCATCACAAAACCCGTGAAGGGTTGCCCTGTAATCCCCAGCAGGGACCAATTTCCTCGGCAGCGATACATTATTTATATTGAGGCCCAACCATTTCGCTAAATCGTTCGATACAATGCAGCCCTGAGCTCCAGAATCTAATAAGGCGCGAACGTATGTTGGGTTGCCCGCCAAATCCCAAACAAGCACAGAGGCGATCGGTAACACCACCGTCTCCGGTTGGGGGGCAACAATTTGTTGGGCCGCAAATTCCTAGCGAGGGCCCCCGGGGCCCCACTGTGCCTGTAACCGATCAGGTAGGCAGCTATACGCCAGCGGGTCCCATTGTACAAATGGCCCACGCGCCGGTTCCATTGCCACCCTACGACGCCCCCTGAAGGGTTGTGGGCGTGAATTCAACCGTGGCCGCTCAATGAGCGGGGGGGACATCACATGCGACCGACGAGGACGAGGCGACGAGCGGGGCGACAACTGAGGCGGCGTCCGAACCGCACCCGCATAGCTCGAAGTTGTCCCATGCCACCCGCCCGTTACGGCCTGCTCAACACACCCAATGTGCCGCTGAGTCGGATGCTGAGTCGCAACCGAGAACTCAGGGCCCCCCATGTGATGACCCTGAGTGCGGCCCCGCACCCTAGTACTACCCTGTGCACGTGGGGACGCTGGCCCCTGAGTTGCGCTCCAAGTCGCAAACAAATTCTCAGGGCCCCATTCCGTATCACCCTGGGTACGGCCCTGTGGACGTGGGGACGTTGGCTCCTGAGTTGCGCTCCGAGTCGCAAACGAATTCTCAGGGCCCCATGCCGTGTCACCCTGGGTACGGCCCTGTGGTGGCTGTTGGCCGGACCGGTTCATGCACAACAGATTGTTGTGGGCCCCACCACAATATCCGCACAATTTAGTGCGCGTGCAGTCCCTAGCCATGTGTGTCCCGAGGCACAGGAAACACCAGCTCCGCTGCTTGGCCATCCGGCGCCGTCCCTCAACCCTAAGTTCCCCGAACTTATTGCAATCGGCCACAGCATGGCCAATCTGCCTACAACATGGGCAGGTCTCACTATGTGGGGTCAATGCACTCACAGTCCCATACGACTGCCGGTTGGTGCGGTCCTTCCTCGTCGGAGGGCCCCTACTCACAGCGCTCCCGGCAGCTCTCTGTGGCTCCGAAGGATGGGTGGCCGTCAACCCCAAATTCTCTGCCCGTCGAGCCTCCTCTTCCAAAAATCCGACCAAGTCGGAGAAGGCGGGCAGGTCCTCGGCCGACCTCCCGTGAGACTGTTCGAAACGAGTCTGCACGTCAGCGGGTAGGCGGGAAAGTACAATGTGCAGCAATAGGTACGACCATTCACCAACCGGAAGTCCAAGATTCTCTAGGGCCTTGGTGACGGACAACAACGGGTTCAAAACCTCCGTCTGTATGGCCCCGACCTTGTTCACAACCGGGATGCTAAACAAACGGTTCAGTTGGGCATCGGCCAACCTCCGTTTGTTGTGGTAACGTCTGACCAGCAATTGCCTGGCCGTTTCATAGTTACCCTCCGTAACTGTCAAATGAGCGACCAGCTCCCTGGGCTCACCCCTCATTGCTGCCACCAGCTGAGCCATTTTGACAGACTTGGTAATGTCCGATCGCATGTGCACCAAACTGTCGAACAGATTGATGAAGCTCATCCATTCACCGGACACTCCGTCAAAGGTAGGCATAGTTATAACGGGTAACCTGGTCCCCGATCCCTGATGCGGCAGAGGCGCCCCAATGTCACCACTATGGCTGGACTCGCGCTGCCTACGTATGTCCGCAGCCCTCTGCGTGATAGCAGCCGCCATCTCCATACACTGGTCGACATCCCCTAGCAACCGTGACAGCCTGTCAGGTGCGCAACCATCAACTGCTTCCGCCTGCGCGGACAATTCGAGCACCCTGTTGTAGCGTTCCTTAACGTCCATAGACCGCTCCAACACCACATCATGCCTATCTAAACGGTCTATCAGACCGTGTGCGGAGGAAAACCATCTGAGCTCCTTAGAAACACCCTTCTGTATTTCAGACAACGACATGATCGGAACGATACTTACTCACAATTTGCAGTAACTCAATTATATTGGACCCTCCAGTCTACAACACAAACGAGGGAACCCTAATCTATAACTTAAACAATGCTGATTTCCCCAAACAATAGAAACCGAGTTTTATATCTACACAAATTCTGTAAACAACAATTTAGTTTCCCTATATCATATAACACACACAGATAGTCAATATTAGTTCAAGTTATAAATTGCTATAAACTGAAAACAATGTCCAAACATTCATTAGCATTACTAGACCACTAATAGATTGACTATGCAAACTTCAAACTGCAAACATGATATGACTTCAATGCAAATTTCAATTCACCTACAATGTACCTGTAATGTAATTACTATTCTGAGTCACATCTCAGTACAACTGGTCATTTAGGGAAAACTGTTATATCTGTCTGTCTACTACCAGCAGTAGACTTATAACTTATAATACTACCAATCTATGTGGATACAGGAACAAAACCAAGTTAGCTAATAACCGCCTATACCTACAGATTGATAGTCCCAAATCGTGGGTTCCTGGAGCCCTTGACGGCTGCAAATCTCAGGAAACCACGCTCTTGCTACCAAAATATTCAGGCCTCTCGGCACCCGATGACCTCGCAGGGGCCCATAGCTACGAGGTAGCGTAGCGATCAGATGCCAAGAAGCAAGAACGTCGGCGATTCACCGAGCTAAGTAATAGATTCTATCTGACCTGGTCTGTGCTTCGTTCCCGTCAAACACCTGTCTCTCTGCAAGGCCTGGGTGCACCCTAGGCTCTTCTTGGTAGACAGGTTCTTCAGCCAACCAGGTATGGCTGGCAGGCCAGCTTCGACGCACACAGTGTTCCAAATACGAACTTTATCTGGTTCGGAGAACCACAATACACTCAGCTATAAGACAATCCTGAGGGGAGCCCGAATACAATTGCAGATGGCTTACGATTTAATTTTAATGCCCAAAATCAATACGCGTCACATTACGGGGGCTTTTCGTCTGTCAGTTGTCAAAAACTGCTCTGTTGGCAGCAACTGTCAAATTCAAAATGGCCGTTCCGAAACCATCGATCGAGTATCGATTCTGAATCGAACAACTATATTGTCACTTAATAACACGAAATACAGATAAATTAGGCAAGTCTTTCTTGGTAGATGTTAACCCGATCAATATCGTATTGCTACTGCTTGTTTTTGTATAGGTACTAACGTCATGCTAAGTGCAACGCTAACAAATTAAAAGTAGGTCGTTATTAATTATGTACAAACTGTACACTCCCACAAGGAGAATTGCCAGCTTTTGCCAGAATTTCGCAGTTTTTCGAGCACCACGGGATTAGCACACGGTTTTTAGGGTTACAAAGGGGTGAACATTGAACATTGAACAACATATTGAAAAATCGTAGATATATGAAATTTACCTTTTTATGTTGATATAAACTGTATCATAATTATGATAACTACAAAGGAAACATTTAAAATACTCCCGACACATTGATGAAAACCTTATGAACCGCTGAACTGATTTTAATAAAGTATATCTAAAAACCATCGCAGTGACGTCTACCACTAAATACAAAAGCTGCATTGAAATCCGTTAATTCGTTTGACAGCAATTCCTTGAAAGCTGAGAACTTTCGAACATAATAAACTATACTATATAACCATCGCAGGGAAGTCCACTACCAGTTACGGAAAATCACATTAAAATGTGTCCACTGGTTTGAGTGCTGGAGTACCACAGTCAGATACACAGACAGACAAAGTCAAAGTCAAAGTCAAAGTTCTTTATTACTGTAGATATTTACATATACTTAGCAAACGTACTGTTTTCCTCTTCTCTACATTGGACCACTGTGGGAGAAGCAGGGCGTAGAAACGCCCACAAATTGATTTTAGATCTCTTTTAAAAATAAGTTGTGCCTTACTAAAACAAATATTTAAAAAAATAAAAGAATAATAAGCAATAATAAATAATTACGAAACTATTAACAACAAGGTCTGTGTTGAGCTAGATTAACCCCATACAGTCCCATCATTTAAGTAATCTTGAACATTGTAATATCCCTTTTTGACAGACTGACGCTTCAAACGTATAAACCCTCTAATTTCGTCGGGGATTCAAAATAAAAAGTGAGCAGAGCAGATGCACGATATCTATGCTGCAGTGTTTTACTTTCTAGAAGAATCCGCCTTTCCGAGAATATCTGCAAACTGGATAACGAAACGCGAATAATTAAAAAGGGTTTTCCTATTAACTAAATAAACTATGTTGGGTAGTGTTTACTGGGAACGCTATGGCTATAGTTATAGTGCGGACTCCCGCGCGGCACAATATCTGGCATGCTTGTTAAGCAATAACCAAAAGTACAACCATGAACGGTGATATTTAATTAGCTGACCAAATGATGAATGCTATGAGTTATTCTTGATCCAGGTTTACGAGTGTTTCATGTAGCCAATTTTATTTTTGTTTTTCTTGATTTATCTTTGATGTCTATGGAAACTGATTTATTTACAAACAAAAACGATGAGGAACTCGTTGAAAGTACATACTTTTAAAGATTTTATGTTTTATTCATCAGCCTACTGCCTGCATGAATAATAAATTATGTTCAGATTTTGATATTACGGAATTAAGTGCTGTTTCTTTCGTTTACTTCAAAGTCTTTTAGTAACAAAACAGTGTACTGTTATAAATTTATTACATGCAGATACTTGACATTAACATGTTCAGTAAAATAAATTAAATTTAGGTAGAACACTCATATTTAATGAAAAAACAACATCTTTCAACATTCTTTAATACTTTATTACTATACTTTATTATTATACTATTATACAATGGACAATTTAAATAATATTAATAACTTAACATTAATAATAATAATAATAATAATAATAATAATTTGTTTATTTCAGGCAATAAAAAACCCATAAAAATACAATAATAGTAAAAGTAAGTAAGACTTAAAATAAGGTACTTGAACAATAGAATATTACTTTCTGTTGCTTTCCTGGTGCACGCGGAGCCAGTGTTTAATGATCCCAGTCTCGTATGGGTTTTCGTTAAGAACATTAATGAGCTCGTTACTGGCAGTTCTCACTCTTTCCCAGAACTAGGCTATCCGTGACCTGATGACAGCGAAGTAGTCAGGGACCCTGGCTCCGGCGAACATGCCCAATGCACTGCAGTGACGTGGCAGTTGCAGCAGTATACGGAAGGCGTTGTTATATTGTACTCTGAGGATGTTATATGACCGTCTGGAGTAGCTAGTACAGAGTTGGCAGGTGGAAAAGCAGAGGCAATAGGCCCTAAATAAAGTAATTTTAACATCCTCAGAGCACTTCCCGAAGCGACGTGCGAGCATGTTCGCCCGCACAGCCATGGCCCTGCGCTCTCTTTCAATAACGGCGTCGTCACACAGGTTCTCGTCTAGGATATGACCAAGGTACATGAATTGCCGCACAACCTGAACCGGTGAGCCGTACTGGAGGCACCGTCTGGAGGCACCGTCTCCGGACCCTTCCCTGCTTTGAAAACTAACATTTCTGTTTTGAGGATGTTATATTTCATACCATTTTGCCTAGCAAAATCTTCACATATGGTGAGTAGTTTTCTTAATCCCTTGATCGAGGGGCAGAGGAGCACCATATCGTCAGCGTAACTTAGGTTATTGAAGCATACATCGTTGAACGAGCATCCGACCCCTGCACTCCTGAGCTCCTCGATCAAGCCATTAACATATAGGTTAAAGAGGTCCGGAGAGGTCAGCCCACCTTGACGAACACCACAATCGTCTATATTTACTAGATTCTGTGTCGCCCCATCTTACATTGTTTGTTTGGTTCTCGTACAGAATTTCAACAAGTCCACGATACTCTGCGGTACCTTAGCTTTTGACATCTTGTTCCAGAGTATATTATAGTTTACTAGATGAAAAGCTTTACTGAGGTCTAAGAAACACGCGTATATCGACGTGTTTCTGTTCTTGTAGTAGTTAACGGTGTTTTTTAGACAAAGTATCGCAGAGTCCGTTGAGAGACCGGGACGAAACCCAAACTGCGCATCACTAAGTCTGACATTTCTCATCAGTTCGGGCTGCAAAAGCCTTTCAAGCACCTTGCCCGTTATTGTCCCGAGAGATATGGGTCTGTAGTTAGACAAGCTCGACAGATCGCCAGTCCTATTTTTAACAATAGGGACTACTATAGCTTTCATGAGACCTTCTGGTAAATAGCTATGTTCTATACATAAATTAAATAAAGTTGATAGGACTGTAAAAACTGCATTCCCGGCGTAAAGTAGGTGCTCCACACTGAGACCGTCATGACCGGGTGACTTGCCCCGGGTCATCTTCCTGATGGCGGTAAAAACATCCTTAGGCGCGATATTTATTTGACGAGGGGGAATCTTGTTAGTCTCAGGACTGGCCTCGGTCTCAGTGTCGATCACACCCCCAACGACCTGAAGCGGCTTGACCCTGAAGTGGTTCATGAACGAATCAGCTATTTGCTTTGGGTCATGTGCACCGTTGACACTGACTGGCAAGCTTTGCTTGTGATTAAACTTCTTTGTTGCCTTCCAGAACTTAACAAAGTTCTTACTTCTTTGGTGTAGTGCCAGAATATTCATTTTGATCTTATCTTGATTATTCTGGCACCACTTCAACTTGTTTTTAAACAGCTTGCGACTATTAACCATGTTATTGTAAATATCTCCCACGGTTGGCTTACCCCAAAGTTGCCAGTATTGAAAATACAGTCTAGCTCGTCCATGAAGGTCTTTGACATGGTGATTCCAACCAGCGATCTGTCGTTTCTTGTGCTTGCGTGCACCAAAAGAGCTACAGTTGGAACTATGACTAGATATCGAAGCTTTTTGCAACACTTTAATAGTACTAGAGTATAAATTATCTACATAATTAGTTATATGTATATTGTTCTCTTTAATATCACAGTTTAATAGCTGACTAGGATCTGGTAAAAGTGATAGCTGTTTAGTGCATATTTTGTTGTACAGCTCTATTTGGTCAGTATCACGTTGGCCCCATTTTATTTTGAGATTATCATTATCATTTAAGTTTGTAAATGTTTTATCCACAACATATTGCAAATCACATTCAATATACAAAGGAAAATGATCCGACCATAATACATCGTAGTCAACTCTCACTCTTAAGATTGTATCACGCGCTGCATCGGTCATCAGTCAGTGGTCGAGCCATCTACAGGTTCCGTGTGCTTCACTGACATATGTGTAAGTCCCGGAGTCTGTACCCAGAATGTTAATGTCCGCACAGGAACACAATTGGTCCTCACAAAAAGACAACATCTACTTTCAAGTTGACGACCCCCGAACTCAATTCGAATTGCCGCCAACCGGTCTCTGGCACAGTCCATTATCGATACATCTTTGAAAACTGATTTTCGCCACATTATTGCCAATCCACCATAAGGACGCCCACGCAGTATCCCCGCCGAGCTATCCACCGAAGATTTCGAGAAGGCGCCGAACTTGTCGTCAATTTCGTGTATGAAATTGAGGTCATGCTGAAGCAGCCACGTCTCCTGAAGAACAACGGTGTCAGCTGATCTGCATATATGTCGTATGTGTTCTATGGCAGGTTTATTGGATTAACAATTAAACGAGGCCATAGTAACATTTCTCATGTCAGAATGCGGGGTGTTATTATTCTTGTTGGATGTACTAATCATGTTGCTTTGCGATGGTGTTATCCCGTGACGTCATTGTCAACTTCTTTCGCTCCCAGATGCGACGGTATACAATACGTACTGGCCAGAAATTGTTCTCCAAGAAAATCTTTACTTTAGAACTCGGTACAACAACTTTAAAAGAGTTGAAATTAGTTTCACGGTTTTGTTTCAGTAGCTCAACACTAATACATGATTCGCAACGCTTCTCTATATGAGCCTTAATATTTTCTATCGTAATATGTTTCTTCAAGCGAGATACATAAATCGCACCGTAGCTTTCTGCCGCCTCAATACAGCTACTATTAGATTCTAGGGTGCCGTGCATATTCCTGGACTTAGTAGTCTTTGTAGTAGCTATCTTTATAGGTTGCTTCTTTCGTTTTTGTACCACAGTGAATTCTGCCTTGTCGATGATGCTTCTAACGTCACTATTAAAGTCTTCGCTTTCGCGTCTAGTCATTAGTGGAGGTTTAGTAAGGATCATATCCCTATAGGTAGGGTTTGGTCTCAGTTTAGGGCTAGAAGCAAGTCTTTCCTTGTTCATTGTTTGCGTAATCACTCGCCGGTCGTCAGTTGAGCTCGCCTCCGCCGGCGACAAACCGTTTCTCCTCGGGCCGGACTTAGCGGGGCTCGCCTGGTTGCTACACGCGCCACCGCCGCTGAGCGGCTGAACCGAGTCCATTGCATGGGTACGCTGTGTCCGTATCTCGATTAATTGGTCAAGAACTTTTGGTCATTATCAATTACACATTATCAATGCAAGACTATCTTACATTAATGGCCTGACACACTCTCGCATGATATCGCTCCATGCATCACCAAATATGTTCAGTGGTGCTGCAGCAAACAATAAGTAAGAGGAACGATAATATGGCTGAGTTGCAGGATCAGATGGTCTCACATCCATGTTCCCACTATATTTATCTACCTCGCCTCCTGTTGGGTAACGGTCTCCACTTTATTAAGTAATTTATTGAGGCATTGCGTCAACAATCACTGTTGCCCAGCGTGTGCCCTGCAGTTTTGGAAATGTCATCCGACCATCGGGCGTCTCATGTTACCATGTCCCTTTTTATTTCTCAAAGAACACTGGCGTCCGTACTACAAATAGCTATAGTGACCGTTTCGCTCCTCCTTTGGGTGCCATCCGCCAATCTATTAAAACGATATCGGCGTCCGGTTTAATTAACGTACGACAAATATTTGGGGAACACTCCAGGCAAGCGGAATCGGGGTTTTATTCGAGCTTTGACATGTCGTGTAATGTCCGACAGATAGAGCAAAAGTTCTCAGATTAACTTTGACATCTCCATACTTTATGAAATATTTCGCTTTCCATTAATGTGCTTTATGGCTGAAAGATAGAGAGCTAGTTGGTAACGCAAATCCAAACTTACTGCAATCCGTCCATACAACTAACTAACCAACCCGCAAAACGCAGTTTGCCGCAACGTCAGTGGTCTAGTGATAACGTTCTCGCCTGTCGGGAGATGCTGATCCTAATCTCAAGATTGACCATGTTCCATGGGATGAGTAATTTATTTTAAGTATATCCATTTATACGGACAATATTTCTGTGGTGATGGAAAACAACGTCAGAAATCTTTCACATCTTCATTGCTGCAGCGATGGGTTAGCCCCCTGTCACGCAAAATGGAGTGTGGGGTGCTAAACGTGGGTGCAACTGAGCTTCTGACACTCTGTATTGAAAAAGGCGCGTTGGAAATTAACTTTGCTATTTCATAGAAAATATACACATGTGGCAATCAGAACACACAGCAACTGTCATGAACATCTGAAAAGATGATAAGGCCGATGATGATGATAACTATCGACATCTCCTAAATTTTAATATTTTACAGTGCAACTTTATATTTAATTTTCATATTTTTTATTGCACAGAAATAGTAATGGTGAGGTTATAAAACAATTTCTGAATTTGCTTCCAGAAAATCTAGACAGGTTAGTAATATTTGTGCTTAAAAAAGTCCTAGTGCATAAATAGACTATTATGTATATCTCTAGCATATACGAAACTAATTTTATATATGTGTTAAATAATATATATTCTTTAAAAAATACAAGGCACAGGTATCAAATATGTACATATCATGATTATATTTATTTATAGGTATACATACACTTCCTCTCGAATGTATTCAGCCACCTATAATTTCCATTCATCCACCTATAATTTCCTCAGTTCTTGATAAATTATTATTATTATATTTAAATTTTAATTAAATCTTTGATTCATCTATGTGACCACCATTGTTTTTAATAACCGCTCTACAAATCTGCGGCAGCTTTGCTACCAATTTCTCCAATACCTGTGCTGTTATTTTCTGCCACTCTTCCATTTTCCATAAGTGTTCCTTTGAAGTAGGACATACTTTCACCTGTCTGTCGAATTCGTCCCTTAGTAATTCGATGGGATTCAAATCCGGTGACTGAGAGGGCCAGGTCATAACCCTCAGTTTAAAGACTTTCCATCTGCTTTACAAATGACGAACGATTTCTTCTCGCAGATCCTCCAAAACAACCCCAAACCATGACGAACCACCGCCATGCTTGACAGAGCTAACTGCGCTCTGCTGAGCCACTCGCTCACAGGTCGCAACACGTGATTTCGTTCTTCCACTCTTCAGCTGTCAAATTTTGATGTTGCCCAAGTCAGCTGATTCTTATTATGCCTGGCTTTTAATAATGGTTTTGTTACGGCGATAACATAGTAGGTTTGAGTAACATATGGTCTAATACCAGTTTTGTTCTGGTTTTACGTAAACAAATCATAAATTACTACCTGGATTTTAAAGCGTTTCTAAAAGCGTGGGAATGCAATGCTGAGAATTGGCTAAGTGTTGGCTTAGGGTTTAGAATACAACTGTTTCACAGGGGAATTTCGGGATAGGCAACATCGGTCGATACGCGGGAACTGACGCGAGAATTCAGACAGGTTCAAGACTTATCTGGGAGTCGAAATACCAAAATTAGGTCACGCTTTAATTCTAGGATAATAGGCCGTTGCTAATTATCTTTCGTGAAGTTAATAAATATGCCATGTGCGAATTGAATAATGGTATTAGTATTTTTTACGTCATTCGAGTCGAGAAACAGCTTTAAAAAGGATCGTCTTGGACTGGAATGGAGGCGTGATAGTATATCGGGATGTATGTGTGTTTCGGCATAACATAGGCGTTGTAATGATAATTTTTCTCTTACTGTTACTGTTGGTGAGATTTAGTGACGGGGCCTAACCCTCCTAGGATCAGCACAAAAGACCACGAATCTGAATTCGACATATTTGCAAGCCTTAACTGCTTTAAAGCATGTTTGCATAAAATAAATTTAGACTAGGCCTCGTTCATAATTGATTAGTTTTAAATATAAATATAAATTGTATTAATTTAAAAAAATATGCATCTATACACAGTAGTCTTAACTTTTAAAAGTATATGATTAACTTTAACATTGTCGCATTGCTTGCTATGGTCCTTTTTAATTTAAAAAGCACATGTATAGGTATTCTATATTTAAGTTTCTATCTTAAGCTAGCAAAGCGTATTTTTTGTAAAGGATCCATTATACATAAATAAATAAATAAATGGCTGCCGCTTTCACGTTTGTACAAGTCATCGACGAGAAAGATTATACATAGATCTAAGGCTTTAATCTAGACCTGAGTGCTCCCACACACCTGCAGATAGTTCTGTTCAGTATAATGACTACGAAGTTATTCGCCTTGAGTATGTCATTAGTGAGTCAATTATTTATAATTGATTGAGAATTATTTTAGTTGAATTAAAGTATTGGTGTAGTGATAGTGCTCAAGGTATAAGGCTATTAATTTTAAGTTTTGTTTTGGGTTCGTGCCACGGGTTTTATTTAACGGAATTTTACGACTTCTGTGGCGCAGCGGTTGTGGCTCTGTCTACCATGCGAGAGGTCCCGGATTCGATCCCCGGCTGGGGGTAAAGAAAAAAAAAACCCCAGGTCTTGGATGTTTATATGTGTGTGACGTCGCTGCTTCTGGAACCCACGACACAGGGTATCCTAGTGTGGGGCCAGAAGCAATGTATGTGCCTGTATGTAATGTTTATTATAATGTTTAATGATGCGTCATTAATTGATTTATACTCATGATCAGATCAGATCAGAAAACTTATATGCCCCGATTAAATGATGGATTTGTATAATTCGGATTTATTTGACATTGTAGTACAGACCGTCACATCATTAAGGGACTCTAATCGCCCTTGTTTAGTGTGAAGTTTATTTCGCTGTAGAATGTTTTGAAACGGCCTGGAATCCGTTAGAACCAAACCTTCACATACGCTACATTATCAAATTCTGAGATTACATGTCTTAAAACTATTTTATACATAAAAATGGCTGGATGAATATATAGATGACATGAGACTTGTCTCATGATACCCTTCTGTACTGAGTACATACAAATGAGTACATGAAATATCCCGTTACCTGTGAACAAACTTAGCCACTCAACTATTTTGTCGCCTTAAAAGGCCACAAAGGAATTTAACTTTATTACCAAGCCATTATTAACATCAAAACGTTGAGTAGTCGACTGATGGATCAGAGAAATCACAATATCAAATCATATTACATCTTCATCTCAAATAGTCTATATGTAGATGATAGGCCAGGAAAGCAACTCCAGAGGAGTTTGAACAAATTCAGACTGTTTCTAGGTGATGGTATATTCGCTAATTCCAAAACTTCAGCAGTTTTAATTAGATGAAGAAGACATATCAGACATAAAACCGGTGAAATATTGCGCAAAAAGCGTACTCATGAACACATAGCTTACCCTAGGTTTTCTTATTTGTTTACAATATTGAGTGATTGAAGGCACTTTTATAAACTTTAAGCTCATTTTGTCACTGTAATACAATTAACATCAGTGTCAGAATTATTAAGAAATAATTCTGAAATAAGTTCTTTGCCAGGTAGTCCCTGCATGTTTTGATTTGTTATATTTGAGTGGTGCATACCCTTTGTCAGATTTGGCAAAAATTAAATATACCAGTATCATTGGAACCTTTGACAGTCTGTCTGTGAACCATGTAGGAAGATCTCCGGGGTCTTAAGGGTTTCACGCTTGCTTCTCACACAGGAGGTGCAGGTGTGATTCCTGACCTTGTACCAATGAGATAATAGAATAGAAAACACCGTGAGGAAACCTTCTTTACTCCATAGCTGCGGCGATGGGCTAGCCCACTGTCACGCAAAATGGAGTCTTGAATAACTTGCTCAAAGTGGGCTCAATTGTGCCTCTGCCACTCCGTATGGGAAAATTCGTGACGCTATGTTATATTTATGAACCTCTGTTATACTAATTATGACAGGGCCTAATAATAATTAAATGCTGAATACATTGCAAGTTGTCGTTTGGAGTATTTAGCAAGATAAAAGCTATATTTTGCCTGCCTAAAATCAGAAATACTGAATTATGTTTCTGTCAAATATAATTGTCACATTGACCTGTTGTACTGCACATAAGTCGGTTCACCCTGTTTATGTAGTTATTCTTACCTTTTGAAGATGGCCTTATATAAGAAAATGCTCAAGTCATAATGTTTTATACCAATTTTGTTCAACGAATTGAAACATCTAATTAGGTATACTTGTTTTACTCCTTTGCAATTACCCATCAACAAAATAATGATGATTCAAGCACTCCTCTAGATGCTGGCATCATCGAACCTAAACCTAAAATGTTATAAGAGAAAATATATGGTATGCATAGTACAGTACAGTACAGTATTGAGAAGCAAAAGGGCGTAACCCGAAAATTTGCCGAATCGAGCAGAGACGGCTAGTCTCGAGCGAGCCGACTAGTAATCTACTAATTAACGCAATCGTGGGGAACCGTAGACTGAACTCCGCTCCGAAATAGCGAAACTTGATAAATACGTTTTTTATGTAACCCTGAAAACGATGATGACAAAATATTATAAATGCTTTGCCATCGTAATCCATTAAATACGAATTATTAAATATAATTTTATTTCAAAAATCTACCTGATATATAAATAGACCATAAAAAGACAACAAATTAATACCTAATCAAACCCAATTGCGTTCATGTTCCTGTTCAATACTTTATTTAGTAAAATACGGATTTACATGAAAATAAACTTCAATCTTAAAATTGTGATAATTGATAAGCAAGAGATGTCCCTGAGATTAAACAAAAATGATAAAAACCCAAATATAAAACGCAACGGAGTATTGATTAACTGGCTACAAGTGGGCACAATTGTGCTTCTGCCACCCCGTATGGGAAAAGGCATAACGCTTGGTATGTATGTAAAAATATAAGGGAAAATACCTAAAAAAATATTAAATATAATAAAAGAAATTAATGAGATAAAAATCAAAGTAGAGCCATTAAAATTATTATATAGGAGATTCGAAATGTTAAAAATATCTTGGACGGATACAGTCAGAAACTGATAATAAGAGTTTCGAGCTATTGAAGACTATAAACATCAAAAAACTGCAGTACATGGACCACATATTACGTGGATGCAAAACCCACCTTCTCCATTTAACACTCCAGGGTATATACCAGGCCACCAAAAATCTGGCCGCAGAAGAAGCCACTGGCTTCAAAACTTCACAGTATGGTTCAAGTCAAGCACCACCTATATTTTCCTAGCCACAACACGGGAACAATAGCCACGGTGATAGCCGACCTCCGATAGGGGATGACCCCCAAAGAAGAAGATGTATGTATAAAACGCAACTTTATCGACAAAATATACGAGTTTGAACTTACGCCACTATTTATTAAAGTCGTTTACCAGCTCTCTAGACTTTCCTAATTGCCTTCCCCAGTGCCGGCTGCCTAAATTTGGTACACGTTTAGAAGGCCTATTGTCACACGGGCTTTAACTACAAAGCTGGGCCAATTGAAAATGACTGCCTTCTGTCCCACGAAGCTTGCTGCAAAAAAGCTTTGGCACAACTCCAAGTTCGTTTGCACCGGTTTAGTTCAGACGGTTAAGCTCGGATGTTTTGGCGTATAGATAAAGTTCATTTCGAGATTAACGTAGTATAACGCCCTTTCCTATAAGTTGGGCAGAGGCACAGTTGGGCTCACATTCAGCCAGATATTCAATTCTTCATATTGCTTAGATAGGGGACTAGCCCATCGCCGCTGCTAAGGAGATATAAAGATTTACTCAGGATGTTTTCCATGAGATTACTTCTTTGGATAAAAGAGTCACGTCAAAAATACGTCTCCAAATAAATCTTGTAATGTATGATTTCCCGTCCTCGTTTCCCTAACGAGATTTCCAAAAATATTAACATAACAATTAACATAAACATTTCAATACAGGCACATAAATAGCTTTTGGCCCCACACTAGGATACCCTGTGTCGTGGGAACCAGAAACAGCGACGTCACACAAATATAAACATCCAAGACCTGAGGTTTTTTCTTTTATCCCCAGCCGGGGATCGGACCCGGGACCCCTCGCATGGTAGGCAGAGCCACAACCGCTGCGCCACAGAGGTCGTCGAAAATAATTATCCCGAAAGCTTGTCGCGTTTCGTGAATACGTACAAAATCCGTCAAGTGCAAGCCGGACTCACACACGAAGGGTTCCGTGCCATCGTACAAGAATAAACGCAAAAAAAAAGTGTGTTGAATGGAGACCCCTTTCAATTAATTGAATTGCTGTTATGCTGTTTGTTGCTGCAGGGGCAACATATATATGCATTTTGTGAAAACTTCAACTCTATACATATTGCGGTTCATGAAACATCAAACTTCAAAGTTTTTATTCATAATAGAATTTTTAATGATGATTTTAATCTAGATAATGCAATAAAAACTACTACCGCTTCGGAAAGTGTTATGGCAGTGGAGAAGAGGCACGGCCCAGTTTTCTTTTCTGTTATTCTTTTTTTAATAGGTATTTTGTCAAATCGTGTGCGTTCTTGTCCTTCGCTGGAAAATCAGAGCTCCACACCTCTTTGTCATTGATGTAATTATCTAACCTATTATATGCTTTATAATATATATTTTTTATTAAAAATGCCTTTTAGTTTCTTCTCTGACAAATTTAATATCTCCTTCGGTATTTTGTTATAGTATTGTATACTTAGACCCACAAATGAAGTTTTAACTTTAGCTTGTCGAATGAAGGTTGGTTAATATTATTTCCACTTCTTATGTTATTTCGCCTGTCAACATTTTTAGTGAAGCTTTTTATGTTCTTCCTAAAGTACGTTTCTAAGTAAGTTTCATAAATATATCTGTACGGTACATTTATAATGCTAATTTCTTTGATACACAAAGATAGAGACACAAATGTACAGACAGACAGCGGAGGCTTAGTAATAGGGTACCATTCGGCACCCTCCGGGTAAAGAACCCTACAAAGTAAATGAATGTGGGCCTTCGGGCCAGAATCTCTCGTAATAAGGATACAAGTCATCAAGTACCACTTATTGTACAGAACCATCTTCGGACATGAGACTGCTCTTGTTAGAAACTGAGTTGTATGGACTTGCGTTTCGGAACGCCGCTTCTGTATTACATTCCGTTCTGTCGGTCGAAACAGCCCTTACCTGTGAAACGTGGATTCGAACCAAGCATGCATGCAAACCAATGGCAATTAATCTGAAAAAACTCATTGCAGATTGCGCTGGTGAAGTTGAAGGTCTATCTGTCAAAGTGCACAAATTCTATTTACTTATTCTTATGATATATGGCGTCCTTACCCAATTAAGGTTAATTTTAGGTAAGGAGGTATTTACAAGATCACGTGACGTGTTTTTGAACCTAACTTCATATGAATAAAACTCTTTGCCTCTCCAAAGCCGGATAGAGGTGCCATAGCGCCACCACAACCATGTGGCAAGCCGCGAAATCTACGATCTTAAGGCGATACCTCGTCCGTGAAAAGGTCCCCGTTACTCCAAGCGGAAAGACCCGCAGTGTGAGAGGGACGGAACCGGGAAAAAATGTCATAACGTAGCGCTAAGCCATAGAAAAATTGTTTAAAATAAAATACGCTATTTCGGTACAAAGTTTTTTAAGGAGATTTAGCGAATACATAATATCTACATTTTAAAACGCAGGTCCACGATGAAATTAATTAGGATTTCAGAATTACAGGAAAAAATAAAATAATTTAGAGGTGTTTTCGTAATTATATTCTATCGAGACAATTTCATCCAATCGCGTTTTCCTTTAGTGAAAATCTTAATCAAATACTCAATAAACGTAACCCAAAAATCTAATCTTTAGATGACTTGATGGTGGAGTAAATGGATTCGAAAAACACCCCATTTCTTTTTCGTATCACCTTAATTGAATCATGTTGTGGTTTGTTTTATCGCGGATGTTGTTACAATACGTCTCGTTTAGGGGGGGTCCCCCTTTTTTATTTTTGTTGCTGCAGCGGCAACAGAAATACACATTCTGTGGCAATTTCAGCTCTCTACCTATAAAGGTTCATCAGAGAGAGCCCGCTAACGAACAGACGTATAGACAGACAGCGGAAGTTTAGTAATATGGTCCCGTTTGGCACCTTTCGGGTATGGAAATTTAGAAAACGAGTTTCTTCAATCACGGATATATTTAATCAGTTGCCTGGTTACGTGTAAATAATGCATCCAACGTCATCATAGCAACATATATAGCTCTCTTAATTTCCAGTTTGCTATACGATATTCAACCTTAGGTGAGTCGGAGTTTTAATTCCGTCGAACTCACGTGTGTGTAGGTCACAGCAGGAAGTATTCGAAGTGCAGCGCCCAAAGTTTACTGCCGGTGGCTATAATGAGAACTTAGTCGCCAGTATGGAATGATATTCGTGTGGCGTTGACACTGGCGACGCCATCACTGGGTCATATCAGTATGCGCCACCGTATTAGATCCTATTGTGATCCTATTTATGTCTTATTCATATCCTGTAGATCCCATTCGTGCGTTACTCTTCTACGGAACGTCATGGTGAAAATAATAGTATGTACCTATCACCCACCAAACATAACATAATAAACTAAGGAATACCTTACTACGATAAGGAGAGGAAAGATATTATGTACCATCTTTTATTTCTAATAATAATTGGCGCTTAAAAGTGTAGATATAAGATGAGTGAAATCCACACAAAAAATGGTGTACATTTAAACGGGCTTATAGAAAACAGTGTTCATTTGGACGATGTGCTATCAAAGTTTGGACTGCATAAACCTTATCAACTTCAAGCAGTGACGTTGCTCGGGATAATATTCCTGATAAATGGAATGCATTGCATCAACTACATATTTGTCGCTGAAGACTTGCCTTACAGGTAAATTACTTTTAAAGTAAATACAGGGAAAGTAATATAAGTGCAAAGTGCATTAGGACATGCGTGTTTGAGTAAAATGCTGCTGTCATTTAGAGTGTAGGTATTACTGAAGATGCGTGTTTTAGGGAAAGAAAATTCGTAGTCGTATTTGAAAATGTTTTGTTAACTCGAAGAAAGAGAAGAAGCGTCTGTCTATCTAGGTCACCATAGCTCTCAAACAAATGGACAGATTTTAATGCGTTATTTTTTTATTGTTAGTAAATTTTACTGCGATGGTTATTTCATTAAAATCGGTCAGTGGTTCGAAAACTATCAGCTAATCGAGGAAAGGAGTTAACCAAATATTAGACTTTAAGGTTTAATGTATTGTTTCATGGGCAATTTTGTGATATTTTTAATATTTATGGCATCAGAAGAAATAATCTGAAACATATGTTTTCATGTAACCTAATCATTTATTAACCGTGTAATAAATAATGATTATGTATTAGGTACGTATTTATGAGACTTTTACATTTCAGATGCAAAGTCGAGGCATGCGAGTCAGAACAGATATACAATAGTCCCTGGTACAACTATACAGCTCCTCAGGAGTACAGAAGTTGTCACAAATACAGCTCCAACTTAACAGAATGCTCTCCAGAGGCTTTCGACTCGGAGATCGTTGAACCTTGCACTGAGTGGGTCTATGCTGTGAACAACAGCTTTGTTTCTGAGGTAAACTTATTATTTGCATACCTTAATATATATATTTAGGGACACTTCTTCTTCTTGTTGAGTCTCTCCACTATTGGAGGTCGGCGGTCAGCTCTGCATACTTCTCGTAGCCTTTCGCCAAGTGAATAAGCTGATCTAAGCTGGCCACTCCCGTGGCTCGCTCAGATCACACTTTTAAATTTCCCGATAGTCCACAAGAAACAAATTATCGCTAACAATGTTATTTTTCTCTGAAATTTAATTGTATAGTTGAATGCTTTACGAGTTTATTAGAATGGACCTGACTAGATAGAATAATCAGAAATTCCGGTTTCAGTTTCAACTAGCATGTCAAGACTGGAAGAGGACCTTTGTTGGAACTGTACATAGCTTCGGCCTAATGTTGGGGCTGTTGATACAAGGTCAACTATCAGACAAGTAATTTGAATAATCTGCCTGTGATTATTTCTAAGGTTACATTATAGCTATCGCTAAGTTTGGAAAATGTTGTAAGTTTCTTGCGTACATACATTATGTTTTTGGAAATTAATTGACTAGCTACAGTTAATATGTCAATTTATTCAAAAAGCTCTCTTAAGTAGTTTATGCGTTTAAGATTATAAATTACCCAAATAGCTCTTTGCTGTGAAAGAAAAATAGTTTGAATATCCGCTGCTTTTCCCCACAGCAAGATACCATAGGACATTACACTACGAATTTAACTAAAATAGATATAGCCATATCCGTTTTTTGTTTGATGTTCCTAAAAGCACAACCCGCGGAACTTAATTTACCAGCTAATTGATCTATGTGGGGTCCCCACTGCAAATTGCTATTAATATTTATTCTAAGAAACATCGTATTGCTGTCTAACACTAAACTGGTCTCAACTTGCCTGACATTTGGAAGTGAGAAGTTGATGAACTTGGTTTTTCTAGCGTTTAACAATAAATTATTAACGGTGAACCAATTCAAGGATAAAGTCATAGACATGGACATAGACAGAATTTATTTATATTATTCATTACAATTCAAAAGAAAATGTTACAAAATCACTAATTTTAATTTTTCATGGTTCTACTATATATATTTCATAATATATAATAAAACATAAAGAAAATACCTCGTAAACATATTTCTAATAATCTTATTCCCTTTTCTAATTTTAGGGATTTTAAATGCTCTCAAATTTTCCCAATATAAAACAGGTCTTCGACGCCGGTTATATCAGTCCGTTTCAAATGTTAGAGAACTACGATGTCTGTGGGCTGATGACCTTAACGGACACATAAAAAGAGGTGTTAAGTGCGTACTAAACATTTTATTTTATCCTAGAATCGGTCGAAAAGCAGCAATCATCATCGCGGGAGTGGCAGCAGCGGTGTTTGGGTTAGCTAAGAGCATAGCCAGTTCATACTGGATTTTCGTCACTCTGGAGTTCCTGGAAGCTACTTTTGGTGACAATTGTTCTCCAGCTTTCATTATGAGTGAGTAGTGAAGAGCTTTGTGGTCTAATTTATCTTAAGGCTCATATATCGGTTAAATTGGCAACTCGATTCAAACCATATTATAATAAACAAAGTTCATAACATCTTACACTGCGACATGGCTGTAACATCAGTCGCTGCGACATTATATTTTTTATTTATTTTTCAAAAAACACAGATTTTATCTTAATTGCAAACTACAATTTTAAAGATATATTTTGAATACTTATTTTTTGACGCAAGAACCATATCATTATTCTAATAAGATTCCAAGAAATAGCAGATATTAGCAAATTTTAAAGTGAAAAACCTTTATTTAGCAAACTGATTTCTTTATTACATATTAGCTTCGGGATTTGGGAAGTGTGATTCAAAGATGGGCGTATAAAAATACCCATCTACTTAAGTAAGCATAAACATAGCTTCAGCGATGGGCTTGCCCGTGTCGCGCAAAATAGAGCATTAAATATCTGGCTAAACCTTCCTCTGCCACCCGTACGAGAGAAGTCGTGATGCTACATATGTTATTATATATGTGGGTACTGAGATTCTCGTCTTTATTGATATAAATTAGTATTCTGTATTTTCCAGGTGTCGAACTAGTGGATATTGATCACAGACTACAGCAGTTAATTATCTTTTGCATTCTCTACGCCATTGGCGGCATTATCCTGTCTTTAGCAGCGTGGTACATACAATACTGGCGATATTACGTCCAAGCAATCTACGCACCATCACTACTGATCCTGCTATACTACTTCTGTATGGACGAAAGCGTTCGATGGCTTCTAAGCAAAGGAAAGAAGGAAGAAGCGACAAAGATTCTACTCAAAATTGCGAAGAGAAATAATATGGAGTTGGATACAAAGGAGCTTGAGAATTTGAAATGTGAAGAAGATACTGAAAATAAGTCTCCTTTGATGCAGACGTTTCGGTCGAAGATTGTGGTGAAAAGATTCTGTATTTGTCTTGTATGGTGGATATCTTGCACTTTTGTTTCTTTCGGGTTGTTGATAAATTCAGTATCACTCGCAGGAAACAAATATATAAATTTTGCGATAATGCAATTTATGGATGTGCCAGTGAGTTTTCTAATGGTGTATGTGTTGAAGTGGTTCAAAAGGAAGAAACCTTTGATAGGTTCGTTTATAGTGGCTGGGCTGTTATGCATTTTGCAAACATTCGTGCCACCAGGTAAGGAATATGTTTGTTTGCATTCTACTTTACATTATTATCGATAATATTATCTACCTATAAAGGTACATAACTCTTTGTCTTGATTACAATAAACAATCTTTATCTACACACGTATACAAAAACTACACGTTACGATCAGAATAATGTTAAACTACTTTGTAAAAACTCATTTCTTATCTGAATATTGAACATTTTGACCATAATGTGTAAATTCTCTACATATTATGACATTAAAATTTCGAACGCCGACGCCCGCCTGCGTGCCGCCCCTTCTTTGTCTGTGAAGTTGGTACTACAGAACAAGCGAAACAACTCAATGCCACAATGCCGGTCAAACATGCGGTTCCTGAATACATCAAAGAGAGCTTATGATATGTGTGTAGATAAACTAGTGTATGTAACTGTACATAATTAGGCATTTCGTATCAGTCACATAAACTACTATTATGATTGTTTTTACTTTTGATTAGTTTTAGAGTGCTCGGACGTGCATCTTAATCTTATCAAAAGTAAAATAATCTAGTAATTATGATCTTTTGTTAGAGAATGGTAACAAGTGATAAAGATTGATAAAATTGAGGATCAAAAAGTTGGTCATGAAGATAAGGGTGGTGATGATGACAAAAACTTACAGCATTAATTGTTTCCAAAGGAAACCCTTGGCTCTCCGTCGGACTGTACCTGGCCGGCAAGCTGCTGATAACGTTCACGTTTGGCACAGTGTACTTATACACTTCAGAACTCTTTCCCACTTATACACGAAACTTCATGCATGCTCTGTGCTCTTCAATCGGAAGGATTGGATCGGTGCTCGTGCCTATGACGCCGTTGTTGGTAAGAAATAATTTATGGATCGACATGTTATTCGTGAGAAGACCTATATTCAACTGTGGGTTTCTGGACAAGCTGATGATGGTGGTTATGGAATATTATGAAACGATACGCCTATAAGATTAATTGAAAACCACAGACTTTATGTAGGGCGTAGAAAGTAGTTTGTAGAAAGATGTAAATAATAATTATAACGATTCGGTATGAGCAAATCATGATGGCAGCGGCAGCCCAAGCAGACCACAATATCGACTGATCAAAGTGGCTGTGGTCTGAGGGTACTTTAAATTTATCTCTTTATGCAGCCTGTACATTCTACATTTCCCAATAATGTTGTGAAAGAAGGGCTACTCAGCAAATTTTGGTGGTTACTTGCACTCAACTTTCAACTTTCATTAATCAATATTGTATAAACTCGAACTCATAATATTCTTTCTTTTCAGATGCAATACAACGCAAACCTACCAACACTACTTATAGTTGGAATATCACTATTTGCTGGAATCACAACACTATTAGTTCCTGATTTAGCTAACGAATCTTTACCGGATAATGTAAAACAGGCAGAGAGTATGGGCAAAACTTGCCATGTCGTTGCTGGTAGAGATAATGAGAATATGTCATCCTTGTATACTGCCATAACAACAATAACATAACGTCACGCTTTTTGAAAGAGGCACAATTTCTGCCACCTTGTGCCAGATACTCGATACTCCATGTTACAGGGGAAATACGTCAGTCATTTCGAGAGATGATTCCCTTCACTAAACAATAAAAATGTTAGTTAGACTCGGCACTGACAGATTTTTATGAGATTTTAAAACCATATTTGAAATCTTATCCCATCCGATGGAACTTTTGTTTTTTAGAATCATGATAAGTCTTTAAATTTCTTGATTGTCATTTTGCAACATTGCAAATGAGTTAGTTGGGAAGCTGTTTACGATTGTTGTAATTTTTTGTTCTTTATGATTTATTGCCTCTGCTAGATGTTTTTCCTACATTTATAAAATAACTAATATAATGCTACATTTTTTAAAGATGAAAATGATGATGAATGATGTTTAGAAGTTCTCAAGGTTGGTCGTATATAGGAATGGTTGAAAAAATAGACTTAATAGCCTTCTAAATCTGCTTACTATTATTCTCGCTTGTTTAAGTTGTGATTATTTGATATTTCCTCTCGATGTCTTTCTCAAATTATTACAAAAAGTTCCATATTTCATCATTTCTTTATTGTACAAAAATAATTATGGTTTAAGGTTTAATGACGTTTATTATCACTAGATACAGGTCACTTTCGTGATAACATAGTTAAAAATACATTTTAACGTCCGTCGTCGACATAATTCTAATAAGTACAATACAAGGTGACAGCCAGAACAGTTCGGGTAGGTACGTCAAATAGGTTATCGAAGTGCTATAGGTATGGTATAGGTAAGTTTAAGCTAATTAATGAATGTATGGTTACATTCTAACCTGTCCCTTTGGAAAAAGATCAATCGAAAACTCATTCATGTTAATTATATAAAATTATGGTAAAAAATACAGTTTAAATTGTAAGTAAGTATACAGATTTGGAAAAGTAGTGATCAACGCAGTATATATTATTTAAATATTTAGCCATGGTGTTTTTATTCCTATCAAATATGTTGAGCTGTCTTTTGAATGCATTCATTGATTTTGCGTTTCTAATAGATGAGGGTAGTTGGTTGTAAATTCGCGCTCCGTCAGTAGTTATCATCGTTTTTCCGTAATTAGTTCGATTATTGGGTATGACTAGAAAGCTTGCTCGCCGCGTATGGCAGCGGCCAATAACTTGTTTTCGCTGGGTGAACGTTATGTTAGTGTGGATACTACTGTTGAGGGATTTTCGTATAAAGATCCACACACCATACTTGTAAAGATTTTTGATGTCCATTAATTTTGTTTCTGCATATATTTGTTTTGTCGGTGTGTGATAATTATAATTGAAAAGCAATTTAAATATTTTATTTAGTTGAATTTGTAATTTAGCTAACCTTGTTTTTGAAGCAGATCTCTATATTTCGATTAAATAAAGTAAGTGTGATTTTGCTAGAGAATTATATATTGTAACTCGTAATTTAGTATGCAGGCAACGTACGATGCTACGAAGTGAGCCCCGGAGTGCTACTGTACCGGCACCAGGCCAAGGTCGGAGCCGCCGCTATCAGTAGCTATGATCGTCTATTCTATCTATCCCAAAATGAGAGGACCCGATTCAGCTGTAAGATTTGTAAGTAAGAATGATAAGTCTGAATTTCTCGTTCGTCGAGAAATCCGTTAGGCGTACAATAGTCGAACGAAGTTTGGTTCAGGAAGTTACAGTTTCTAGTTAGACAGAGAAAGCATATATGTCCGCGAGCCGGTAATTCGCATCAGTCAGCGGTGTATTGCGCCAAAACGATCGTTGTTATATTTTATGTGATGGCACCATCTGGTTTTTGTATATATGAGCGCATTGGAACATCTTTTGTTTTAGTTTTAGTTTTAGTGGTCGACCACAGTCATATTTGTTTGTGATATCGTATAGACATCCGTCGTAGTTTTACGACGTGAGTACTCAATGATATTTCATGTGCTCGCTAGTAGCGGCTTGTGGTGGTTCCAATTATATATTTGGTTCACGGCAATAACGATCCGAAAAGACCGGTTTACACAATTGCGATTTGAGTTCCGAAATGGGTTCTGAACTAGCGGTTACCTCAAAAGGTCCGTAACGTTTTGAAACCTTCAACTCTGCGCAATTTGAGCTGGATGTTATCGAAACGCAAGCATTTTTGTTTTAGGAGATCTAATCCACACCATAGCGAAGTGCATAGTTCGATAAATACCGAACTATGAATTCCACTAGCCGCAGCACGTCCTGGGCTGAGCCTAATCATATATACCGACTCAGCTTACACATTAGATCTCCTGCGAATTTACATTTAATTTAAAAATGCAACTTGAATCCAATCTGACCCAAGGCAATGCAAAACACCTACCCGGACCTAAACAATGAACTTTAGACTGTAAATTGATCTCTTCGCGCGTCCCCGACAACACTCAAATGTCAAAATATCAACAGGATATGTTATCTGTGTTGACACCGGTTTAACTTTGTTCTGAATTTGTTATTTCCATCCGCGGAACCTCATCGATCAAACAGTCTCCCTATGCCCTGCCAACCTAGGTTTAGCCGCAACTAAACTCCTGTCTAGCCTAGTCTAAAAACCTAGTGTTATACCACGTCCATTATCGACACCACTCGAAAATGGTTGAGTTTGATTTGAATGTGCTTGAATGTTTAACGACTGTGTGTGTGGGAATTACAAAACTCGCTACTCGAAGGAATGAGGAGAGGATTAGCCCGCGAATATCCTAAGAGCCAATCCAGGAACCCTATGGTGAAGGAAAAAGGAATTTAGGGTCGCTCCAAGCCCAGACTCAGACTCAGATAAATTGACTTAAAAGTTCTTTCCTAACGACCCAACGATAGTTTTGGAATTAGGGGTAGGTTGATATAAAGGTAGGAACCGAGGTATATCTCGGCGCTTCAGACACTCACGAAAACCCACTGAAACTCCGCAATCACAAATTCGTATAGTTCTGACGCGTAACACGGCAGACAAAACTGTTTAGAACTCGTGAAGACGACTGTCACAGTAGCTAGACGCTGAGACTGAATGCTCTCCCCTCCCAGACCCTCGTATTTATATGCGTCCTTCGCGAACACGCTCTGCCCAAGCGAAGCTTCTTATCACTAACTACACAGAGTCTAATTTCAACCATGCCATGCAGATCCGCCGTTCTACAAATTGTGTGTACGCATATTCACTATGATCAACCGTAGGTGATCACTCAAATCATTTGGTACTGCCGATACACAGAATCTGTTGATCGCTGACCAATAAAAGCTTGTTGCGATTAATTAAGCATTACCCGACCGCTAGGGCGCGTGGCAAAGACCACTAGATTGCTATCCAAACTAGCGGTGTCAGACTCTCCATATCATACCTCAATCGCAATTGTGTATTTGCAATCAACATAATAGCTTTCTCCGTATCGTTCCATAATAACCTTTCATTATTTAGTTATTCATAATTTTATTCAACGCGCAGCCAAATCGGCTCTGATCTCTACACATCTCGCAGGAATGCGACAAAAAAACTTGACCTGAACTGAAATTCCACGAATGAACCCACGCGTCTTTTTTTTTTGCAAACTTTGCCAGTAAGCTACGCAAAAACCCCCAAACGTTATCTGAACCGATTCTCGTATTCAAAACAGCGCGGCGTTGGGCTAGCTCTCTACCACGCAGAATGAAGTATCAAATGTACCGAACCTCGTGTACCATTACACTACTAATTTGCTAATAATATGCTCTATGTTAATATTCCAGTTTAACTGGCTATCGAGATACAGACCGAGATATTTTTCATGAGTTTTTGTTGGAGGGGTACGTTATCTATGGTAGGTGGTGGATGCAAAGCTAAGGGTTTATTTTTGGCTTTAAATAATATATAGCAAGTTTTTGAGATGTTGATGGTGAGTAAATTGCTTCTAAGCCAGTTATACAGGCTGTTCAGGTCGTCTTGTGCCTGTGCAACCAGGTCATGTATAGATTGACCAATGTAGAATAAACAGGTGTCATCCGCATACAGGGCAATTTGGCCATGTAGTCCCAGGTCTTGTAAATTGTTAAGGTAAGTCACAAAAAGCAGGGGGGCCAAGATAGAACCCTGAGGGATTCCGCAGGTTATAGGCAGCGCATTACTTTTATTATTGTTGTTAGTTGTAACTATTTGGGATCATTGAGTTAGATATGATTCAATTATTTGAACGGCTGTACCCGAAATTCCGATGGTTTCCAGTTTTTAAATGCGTGGTTTGTGACTTATACTATCGAAAGCTTTTTTCAAATCTACGAAGATACCTAGTCCTATATATTTTTGGTCTATGTTTCGTTTTAATTGGGTGACAAGATCGATAATAGCTATAAGTGTATTACTTTTAGGTCTAAAACCATACTGTTTCTCAAATATATAATTGATTTTATCCAAATATTTTTCTAGCCTTTATGAATTATTTTTTCACGATTTTTGATAAGGCTGGTAGCACAGAGACAGGCTGGAAATTTCCAAAATCTATCGTTGGCCTAGCTTTATATGGAGGAGTTACTTTCGCAACTTTTAACGTATCCGAGAATACCATCTTCGAGTGGTTTGTTAATGCATTGTGATAATTTACTAGCGATATAAGATTTGCTAAACATGACCTTCGTTCTAATTTTAGCTAGCCCAACACTACAATTTGGATCGAGCTTGCTTATGATATTAGAAATTTTTGGTTCAGTACACGGTTCAAAAGACGATATAGACTCGAACGAGGTGGAATGTGGCCGAACGTAGAAGAAATTATCATGAACTTGTTTTGGTATTTCATCTGCCAACAGTGGGTTCGATATATAATACTCGAAAAATATTCGTTAAATATTTACATTTCCTTGTATTGTTTGGTTTGCTTGTTCTTAGTTAATAAGTCTATATTGAATTTGAAAAATTAATAAGATATACATTAAAATAGTGTACAAAGGCGAGCTTATCTCTATCTTGAGATCTCTTCCAGAAAACCATGACAGATAGGATAATCGCAGAGCACGGGTAGAACTATGTGTATGTACAACAAACCTTAAATTAGAATTCAATAAACTACAAACATAAAATATACATCATAAATATAAATAAATATTAAATATATATATTGGGCATCTCTCTCGTTGACCGTCTGGCAAACATCGAAATTCGACGGAAAACGAAGGTCGCAGATGTAGGCAAACGGATGACGAGATTGAACTGGAGATGGGTGGGACACTTGGCTAAACGGGAAGACGGACGGTGGACCAAAGCAGTCACGGACAAGCGACACGGGGAGCGACAAGGCCAGTGGGCAGACCACCAGCCAGTATATATATATATTTTTTTAATATGTATTCATTCAAACGTGTAAAGTGCAAGTTATAATATAACTATGGTTTTATTTTAATAAAAAAGGTTTAGCATATCAATAGGTACTTATCAAAATATTCAAAAAAATAAATACTTCTCAAAATATAATTATCATTCGAAATCAAATTATTTTCTAAATCACTATGTTAGAATTATTCCATATTATTACCTTTGAGTAATAATGTACAAATACTAGAGTAGGCGCGCAAACTGCCTTTCTTGCAGCTATAAGTAGAGTGAATTCACTCAACACCAATTCAGTCTATGCCAAGCGCTTGCCGAGCCGTGACGCTTTTGATGCGAGATTAAGAAACTAAAAATGCCGTCATGTGCTCTGCGGTACTGTAAAAACTACACCGTACAGACCAAAAAAGCCGAGGAACAACTTTTCATATTAATTACCCTATATTATCAGTAAGATACGCATACTTATTCAATAATATTTAGTGAAATACAAAAATCAACTAAGTTATAGCCATGTTTTCTCTTTGAAAATCAAAGAGTAACAAGATTTTTACATTCAGATGTGTCATTTCCGAATACCAACGTGTTATGCACGTCATATATTTTGTAAATATTTATTGCACATGAAAATCCACATTACAAACTTATGAAAAAGACATTTACAAAGGCAATATTATCTCTAACAAGAGATTTCTTCCAGCATGCCAAAGATGATAAGGATAAATTTCATAGCAGTGACAGGTAGACCCTTGCGCAGAAGTACCGCTCATGTTTTACTACCGCAATTAATTAATGATAATTATTAATTATTATACGACGAAAATTTAAAAAACTGTGAATTTATTTATCAAACTGACTAACAACATCATAAAAACAAAGAAAAAAAACCCATGAAAATATTGGATACATATAATTAATACATTTTAATGGTTTTTTTTTTCATGGCATGGTATAATGGGAATAAAATAGAGAATATGCACATGCACATTCTCTTTTATTTTATTCCCTAAAAGCCTTCGCCTGTATTCGCCTACGCTTAAAAGTATGCAACCAGCCAGTATACCTTTGGGCAAAGGCGACTGTACGTCTTCAGCATGTCGCATCTGAGCGCAAATATTTTTATCTATACAATTGACAAGCCCGCTCGCTCTCGTCAAGAGGCCGGACACATATTTTGTTCTAGCGCCTCTAGTATTTATATATTATTATTACTCGAAAATTATTACAAAGTTTTTAAAGCGATATTTTATACTTTTATCTACACACGTATGATAAACCCTCTTTACTGCGTACAAAAACCGCACGTTACGATCAGCATAAATTTAAACTACCTGGTAAAAACTCATTTCTTATCTGAAAAATTAAACAGTATGACCATAATGTGTAATTTTTCTACATATTATGACATTCAAGTTTCGAACGCCGACGCCCGCATGCGTACCGCCCCTACTTTGTTTGTGAAGTTGGTACTACTGAACAAGCTAAACAAGTGCAAAGGAATTATCAATGCCACCATGCCGGTCGAACATGCGGTTCCTGAATATATTATATCAAAGACAGCTTATGATATGTATGCAGATAAACTAGATGCATAATGTATCAGGCACATAAACTACTATTATGGCAATGTAAGAAGATTCTAATATCTGGTAATTGTAATTAAATTGTTATTATATATATATATATATATATATATATAATTAGTCGGTCCTTAAGTTCTGTCACAAGGTTTTTGATAGATAAAACTCAGCAATAAACTTTTTCTTGTTCGTATTATACATGATTAAAAAGCTTATTTTATACGAATCAAATTGCAATACAATACATTTTGTACGATTATCGCAATATGACAAAAAACCTTATAACTTGAGACAATCGCGAACCCAAAACACGCCGCAACTGACAAAAATACCACTTACCACAAATTTAATAAAAAAACAGTGTTCCAGATAACCAACAAGGTTTTTTTTATTCTGAAACCTCGATTTTAGACCATGCTTAACAACTAGCATTTGATTTTCTGTTAGCTTTCAGTTCCAACTGCTCCCAAAGAGAACTTTACGTACTTTTTACGTTTTCAGAAAAACGTTTAAAAATTATCTTGTGGGCAACAAGTACACTACGTAAAATGTGAATATGAAAATTAGTTTTACCCCGACTTAGTTATCTTATGCTTCAAAATGAAGGTAACGGGTGCAGGGAGGGTTCTGACTAAAATCTCACGTAAGTTTGAAAGGTTTTAAGACTCCTGGAAAAAAGATAAAGTGAATCACGTCCGTATTTTTGATTGGGTAAAAAAGTGCAAAATCTCTGAAGAAACTAGCATTTGTGTAATATGGCTTTAAGCATTTAAATCCAATAATCGTTCTAATTTATCAGTATTTAATGAGCTATCAAACCATATATAGTATTAAATAAAATAAAACTTGGTATTATTTACTATGCGGCAAAATATTTGTGACAGAACTTATGGACCGACTAGGTATATATATATATATATATATATGCATTGAATAGTAAAAACACGTCACTGGATAGATTGTTATCAACGTCGTTGTCAACATTCTGGTGCTAAAATGCTAAGAAGGCTTTTGTCACATTTGGAGTACTAATAGTTTCATTATTTGTTGATGGAAAATCCGTCCAAAAACTGTCGTCTTAAGATTAAGCTGTGATTCCAGAAGACTTCTGTTTCCCGTTTTATTGGCAACATTTGTTTTCCCTACATTTTTGTCGAGATAATTTTCATTCTCTTGCTGGTAAACTGCTGACTGGGACAACTTTTTCTTGTTTCTACATCTTCAGGTATGTTTCATGTATTTTTATTTTCCATTCCTTGCATTTCTTTAGAATTTGTCTTAACCGCTCCATCCTTTGACGTAAGGCCATTTTCTTTTATTTCGTTCTTCTGCGATGTGAGGCATTTCCGTGACTGCTTTCAGCCTTTTTCAAAATGAATAACTAAATTAATAGCATATCTGTATAATATAAAGTCTAATTAACAAGTAGGGGCTGTAAATTTTATATTCAAAGCAAAAATGACTATTTATATATTTGTAGATCACTGCTATTACAATTTTTTAGGGTTCCGTACCCGAAGGGTGCCAAACGGGACCTATTACTAAGCCTTCGCTGTCCGTCCATCCGTCCGTCCGTCCGTCCGTCCGTCCGTCTGTCACCAGGACGTATCTCAAGAACCTAGCTAGCTAGAGAGTTAAAATTTTCACAGATTATGTATTTCTGTTGCCGCTATAACAAAAAATACTAAAAAACAGAATAAATTAAATATTTAAGGGGGCTCCCATACAACAATTCTTTCAATACCACATACAAACTTATGGATGCACCTGGTTACGTACATGGAGTGTGAAAGTAACCGCACCAATAACTTTGTAAACAATATTTTGCTGTGTAAAATCCAAACTATTCACTCCACACCATCGCTTCCATTGAACGGTGGTACGGAACCCTTCGTGCGCGATTTAGACTCGCACTTGACTGGTTTTTATTAAATAGAACGCGAAATCTAAATAAGATTTGATTTTTAATTCTTGATAAATAATAACAGTACCACTTCGAAGTTATATAAAAACCAGATGAAGAACTATTTTTGTTTATTTTAGATATTAATTTTTTTTGATTGTTAAAACCAGATGAAGAAATATTTTTTTTGTTGAGTTTAAATATTGATTTTGCATAATTTGTTAAAGCCAAGGTGAGTAAAAGTTACCTAGTGCAGCCCACTAGATTAGTTATTAAGACATTCTAGAGTAAAACAAAATGTTAATTAGAATGTAAGCTAAAAATAACCATGAAAGAACAAGTAAAATAGAGAAAAAACAAACCAGTTTAATTGTATAGGAACAAACCGTTTATAATATAAAAATTAGTGGGGAAACTAGGAACAAATAAGTAAACCAAATATAGAAAAGGGAGCCAGGATAGAAAAAATAAAAGAGTGGTGATTTTTCAGGGTGAAAAAACAAACTGAGGAGGAGGAGAATGTAACGGTCACGCCTGCCGTACGTGAAAACTGCAATCACGCAGCCAGCACGTGACCGCCACAAGCCGCCACGACCACATCACACGAACGCAGTCTCACACTGATGACGTCATCGGCTTGCAGGTTCCCAAACAGCGCGCTCCTCCATGCCGCCGGTCCGACTGCGAGACCACGCTCACCACGGAGCCTCTTCAGCGTGTATATGTCACCGTAAGATTGTTAAAACCGTTAGTGGATAAACTAACGTTTATTTTCTCGTTAGTCGGTCAACAATCGACAGATAGTAAACTGTAGCGACTGCTTAATATATGTCGCGTTAGTTGATAAACTAACGGTTAAAACCGTTAAATAGTAAACTGGTTTAAACATGAATTACAATCTTAATGCGGTAGCTTAGGTAAAGACTAGAGGGGGCGAGCGCAGCAAAGCCCCCGAATAGTCTTCATGTTAGGCTGAGATGTAAAAACAAAAGAAACGCAAATTCTTATCCATGTCGGTTTGATTTACTATCTGTCGATAGTTGATCGACTAACGTGTTAGTTTATTAACTAACGGTTTTGAATATCTTAAGGTGATATATAAACCCGATCACGACCGTCGGAGCCGCACTTGGCTGATGCCCTGGCCTCGTTCAACTGCCCTCCTCACCAGACGACCCCATGTTTACCCCCTGGTCACGTATTAGGAAATTCCTACTCTTTGACCCCCATCCAATCCTACCGCGTATTTAGAGCCACGGGAATCGCCTATAGCCCGTCCTGTGAGAAACACAGGAGTCAATCCTGCTAGCGAATAAGGGATTCCGTGTTCCTGTTCAATGTGGTAAATAGCATAGCGTTCCGCTTTTTCTGTAACGTATAAAGAGATAATTAATAAGGGGAGTCCGTGTACACGTTCCATGTTATGAATGGCATAGCGTTACGCTGATCCTGTAATAAGAAAGATAAGGAGGTAATTAATAAGGGAACCCCTGTTCATGATTGTATCTAAATTAACAGAATAGATATGTATTAATTAAGATTATTGTGGTATACTTTATGGTGTACTCTTTTGAGGATTATGACGTCTGTCAGATCAATAAAATATTTGGAGATAAACGTGTCGTTTCCTTTGATTCCGTTATATAACTACGCCGGGCTATCTTCCGTTATTCTTCAGTGGCGACGAGTAAAAAAAGATTCTACGCTTACCTGAATCCGAAATGCCGATTGGAAAAATCTCAGAATTCGACTTACATAAAGATGACTGGAGGCTATACATAGAAAGGTTGGAAAAATATTATATAGTGAACAATGTGGAAGAAAAACTACATGTACCAACATTAATCACGATGATGGGGGCAGAGAGTTACGAACTATTAGTTAACCTCTGCACACCCGTCAAACCAAATACCAAAACCTTAGAGGCCCTGTCAGATATAATGGGCAAACATTTACAACCCAAGCCCAGTCTATTAGCGGAGAGATACAAATTTTGACAAAGAAAACAGATGACTGGTGAGAGCATATCCGACCACGTAGCTGTATTGAAAAGAATGTCGAAGACTTGTGGTTTTGAAGTGGGTTTAGAGGAAAACCTAACAGACCAAATGGATTGCGGTATACGTAGCGAGATTATACGACAGCGTTTATTTGCCGAGAATGACGTAAAATATGCACGAGCATATGTCTTGGCTGTGAGCATGGAAGCGGCGGAAAAGGACGCAGCAACCGTGGCAGAGGGCAGCAGAAGGGGATCGGGTGATGTCAGCACAGCGGTCGATTGCCAAGCCATGGCGGGAGCATGGCAGCGAAGCAAAACCACTGGGAACACGTCACATCGGAGCGGCAGCGGTGGAGCACGACCTCGAAGACCACAACGCAGGACCGACCAACACGAGCAGCCGGCGCCTGTGTAACCGACAGGGCCACCTGCGGCGTGTGTGCCCGAACGTTACAGGGCACCATTGCCTCGACGAAGTGGCGAACGATGAGCATAGTAGCAATGACAGTGAAGAGGTTGTATTCATTGACATCAATCAACTATCAATTTGAGCCTGCAAGCCATTCATGATACCGGTGAATATCAACCGGAAAGATATTAGTATGGAATGTGACACGGGTAGTGCGATATCTTGCATAAGTCAGGCCACATACGCGAAGTATTTCAGTAACCTATCCATATTGGGTAGCAGGTTAATTCTAAGATATTACACCGGTGAAACGGTACGACCAGTAGGGGTGATAAAAACACTAGTGAAGTACAAGGAGATATCTGAAGTACTAGATTTGTATGTAATCAAGAATGGCAAGACAATGTTATTAGGCAGACAGTGGATTGTGTCACTTAAAGTAAAACTGCCCACGCCAGAGTATGGCGCTGTTAACAAATTAGGTGAAGTATTTAGTTTGGCATCTTTCAGTTCCAGATACAGTAAGGTGTTTGAGGGTGGTTTGGGTCGCTTTACGGGACCGCCGGTGAGCATCCACTTGCGCGAGGGCGCACGGCCGCGGTTCATGCGCGCGCGCCCGCTGGCTTACGCACTGCGTGAGTCGGTGGAGCGCAAGCTGGACGAGAATGTGCGAGACGGTATCCTCACCCCAGTGGAACGATCAGACTGGTCCACACCCATTGTACCGGTAATGAAAAAAGACGGTAGTGTTAGGATCTGCGCTGACTATAAGCTGACTTTGAACAAGGTTGTAGAGATGGATCGTTATCCGCTGCCGAGGGTAGAAGATCTTTTTGTTCGACTGAATGGTGGGCAGCAATTCAGTAAATGTGATGTGTCGCAAGCATACTCGCAAATGGTTCTATCGGATAAGGATGAATCAAGAGATTATACCGTGATAAATACACACAAGGGGCTATTTAGGTACAATAGATTAGTTTTCGGGTTATCATCGAGCGCTGGTATTTTCCAGAGACGGCTAGAAGGGCTATTTGCTGACTTACCGCGGATAGGAGTTTTCTTGTATGACATCATCATAACCAGTAAAACAACCAAGGAGCACACGGCAAGCCTATATAAGGTATTCGAGCGTTTACAGACGTACGGCTTAAAAGTAAAAAAAGAAAAGTGTGAGTTTTTCGCCGATAGCCTCACCTACCTAGGTTACGTAATAAGTAAGGATGGCGTACACCCGTGCACGGACAAAGTGAAGGCCATAGTCAAGACGCCACCACCAGCGAATGTCTCAGAACTCAGATCTTTCATAGGTATGATCATGTACTATGCAAATTTCGTGAAAAACATCAGCACCTTATTAGCACCTCTGTACAAATTGCTCATGGGAGGTGTAAAGTTTGAATGGAGTTCAGCATGTGACGATGCTTTTAAGAAAGTTAAGGCGTGTCTAATTAGTAGCGAAGTACTGATGCACTATACGTCTGAGCTGCCCTTAGTGCTGACGGCGGACGCAAGCAGCGTGGGCGTGGGCGCCGTGTTGTCGCATATCACACCAGAGGGCGAGCGACCCGTGGCGTACGCCTCAAGATCACTCACTACGGCTGAGCGCGCGTATGCACAGATAGATAGAGACGCGTTAGGCATCATTTCCGGCATAATAAAATACCACCAGAACCTTTACGGTAAGAAGTTCACACTCAGAACCGACCATAAACCATTAACGTATATTTTCGGTGATAAGGTAGATATACCAACAATGGCCGCGTCACGTTTACAACGGCGGGCCGTTCTTCTATAGGGATATACGTATGATATCGAATATGTGGCATCCGCGAAGACTGCGCAGATGCGCTGTCGAGGTTACCATCCGATAAGGCCCGTCCACCGAAGAGGAGTGAGGTTACGTACGTTTATTTTGTAGAGGATTTCCTACCGGTGAACGAACGATGACGTCAGGAAAGCGACTATGAAGGACACTGTGCTTGCTAGGGTGGGGATGTACATAGAAGCGGGTTGGCCTCAAGTTTGTCCACTAGGACCACTACGCCCATTTTTCAGTAGACGTAATGAGCTGTATATAGAGCACGGATGCATCATGTGGGGATACAGGATGGTGATTCCAGAGGTTTTGAGAGGGAAAGTGCTAAAGCAGATACACAGTAGTCACATGGGCATAGTAAAATCCAAACAGTTATGTGTGGTGGCCGGGTACCGATGGCGATGTAGAGCGTTTGTGTCGGGGGTGTGAAACCTGTGCCATCGAGGCTGATGCACCGCCGCGTGTGATACCCAAACCATGGCCTTATTTGAGCCAACCCTGGGAGCGAGTCCATGTAGACTTTTTAGGGCCATTTCGGGGAAGAAAGTTTTTCGTCTTGATCGATTCAAGCTCGAAATGGATCGAGGTGCGCAAGATGGCACGTACGAACGCACAAGCGGTCATCAAGGTGCTCAGAGCATCATTTGCAAGATTTGGCCTACCCGTAGAGTTGGTTTCGGATCAAGGCCCGCTTTTTACGAGCGTAGAATTCCGCGCATTTTTGGAAAATAACGGTAGCGGCTGAAAATGCAGTTAAATTGTGCAAACGAGCTATAAAGAAGGCATTCAGAGACAAAGAGGATGTAGATACCGCGTTACAAACATTTCTGTTAGCTTATAGAAATACGGCACATAGCACTACAGGCGAAACACCAGCCATGTTGCTACAGCGGCAAAATTTACGCTCTCGGTTAGACCTTTTGCGTAATAATAGGGCTTTAGAGGACAGGGTAAGAAGGGCACAGGACATTCAATTAGGAAACGCAGGCGGGGTAGACCGTGACTTTCAGGTAGGAGAGCTTTTCTGGGCGAGGGGCTTTGGTACACAAGACAAATGGGTTCAGGGCACGGTACAAAATAAGTCGGGTGCGCGACAATACATTATTGTCGAGGAGAATGGTCGTCTCATGACAAGACATATAGATCAAATGCGGCGCAGATCCCAACAACCAGATATTGAACACTCGAAAAGAAGGCTTCATGGAGGCTTGTTTGGAACTGGCGGTGAGGATGTGGTGGTTTCTGGGGAAGTGGTGGTGGCTGGTGAGCCAGTAGTTGAACAAGGAGTGTCGGACGGAAGGGTAGTAGCACCCACCAGCAGATCAGCTGGCGAGCCGGCAGTTGAACAATTTGAACATGCCGGTAGTGATACCCCGGCTCACGCGCCGCCAGCTTTCCCTCAACGCTCACCGCGCCCACATTGGATTCGTAGGCCTGTTGTGCGATATCAAGCGGAGTGAGTTTGTATGGTTTTGAACTTTTAGAAGTTGGTTTTTATGTTGGTTCTTATGTTATGTTTGTTTCTTGGGGAAAACACTTTAAGTTTTATTAATCTGGCATTAACCCATTTGCAATGGAGCAAAGATTTAACATAAGTTAGGGTAGAGGTGTGGTATTCTTTATGGTATACTCTTTGAGGATTGTGACGTCTGTCAGATCAATAAAATATTTGGAGATAAACGTGTCGTTTCCTTTGATGCCGTTATATAACTACGCCGGGCTATATTCCGTTATTCTTCAATTATGCTTGTGGCCATTTGAATAGAACGTCGCGGCACCTCGTTAGGATTGCCGAACCGTAAATCCGTCTTTTCCCTGAATGATTCCAAGCTACGACAACTAGATAGACCCTACAATTGAGATTTCTTAAGCTCATCGCAGGAAGTGAAAACCCACCGTGGAGGAGACAACCAGGCTGAGCCAGCCCAAAGGGAGTGCCCGTCATAAATTGCACCCGCATGTTTTTCTTTAGGTGGAGTTTTTAATTAAAAGCTAAAGATTTGACACCTTAATGCAAACTTTAACTGCGTCAGCTCGGTTTCCCCTCAGCACTACCGGCAGAGTCTGACAGAAGTTTTCAGCTAACAACACGGTGACTCCACCTATCATGTTGTCGTTTCCTCTGATGTCTTTGAGAGTTCTGCTTAGTGCTTCAAAATCCCCTTTATGTACCATTGTGCATTCGTCCCAAACTAATAGGTTACAATCGCGGAGTACTTGGGCCGTATTACTTTGCTTTAAAATGTTGCAGAGTGGAGTTTCGACTTGAATACGATTTAGCGGCAGCTTGAAGGCAGCGTGAGCAGTCTTGCCTCCCACCAACAGTGTTGCTGCATTACCTGATGATGCGACAGCTAAGCCAATGCCACGATTACCCAAAGTTGCTGCAGATCTTTTTGGCTGAGACAATCCGTATTGTGCCAAGTTTTGCTTGAGTTATAACTGCATCCTCGATCAATATCAAGCATCTGCTATAGACCTCATCATAATTCATAATTTCTTTATTGCACACAAATAATTATATTAACAAGATATACATTAAAATAGTGTCCAAATGCGAGCTTATCACTAATGAGAGATCTCTGCCAGCAAACCATGTCGGGATGAGATAGGTTAATCACAGAGCAACCTCATCAATGAGCAGCTGCGCACTATCTTGCAAGTTTTTCTCAAGTTGCCGTTTGATGTCTTCCGAGAGACTGTCTTTGTGTTTCTCCCAAAGGCTTAAAGGATCAGAGAGTTGACAGAACTATCATTATTGTAAATAGCTCTCGCAGCTTTAAAGGAGAATCGCACAATGCATCTTAAGTACTGTCCCAATGCTTGTCGTCTTCCAGCAATCCAAGGGACTTGCATGCAGACTGAAATGTTGGATGGAGGATACCATTCACAGTCTTTAAGTCTTCAAAGCTTGTTGGCCCTCTAACCTCATGAAGCAGCAGGCGTAGCTGGTAGCACTCGGTGTTGTTTGGATTAATCGTGTAGACCCTACCTAGAGCGTGCTCTTTTTTCACTCCTGGCCAGCCCTCTACAACTTTCCCCTTTTTTCTTCTTGTTTTTTTTTTGTTGTTTCAGACAAAGTAGAAAGGGTGATAAAAATATCAGGACGGCCGGATGGGCGCACGTATGTCATTGTGTCTTGTGTACGCTCGTGCATATAGCGTGGTCCCCCAGTAAAAGATGACGGGAGCACCACCTTCTGACCCAGCTGCCCACCATCAACGTCCTGCCTCCCTATGGCATCCCGCAAGTGTATATAACTGTCAGCCCTCAGCTGCGCCTGGTTATTCCTGATATAGTTCAACCTTTCCGTCTCTATTTTGGCGTACATTTCAACCAAAAACTGACTAAAAAGGGAAAGGAAATACACCAGATGATTGTCTCCTCCTGGTCGTATCATAATACGAAAAGAAAACAAATTTGCGGCGGAGACTGTCTTTTTAAGTTTTAATTTTGTCTCAGGATCACGCTGAGGTACAGAAATAGAGTACCCATCTTCACCACGGCAAAACAAAAGCGGATACTGCAGGCTGTCGTATGAACGATGGATCTCACTAATGCGCTGTAAGGAGTTATCGTGGCTTTAAAGGATTACCTCTCGTTTCTCAATTTGCTGACCAACCATTCTAAAGCCACCTCATTTGATGTTGGAGCATTGAAACGACCCCTGTGGCTGTCCATTGGCTTACCTCTCAGCATTAGTGACTACTTCAAACGATTTAGACGTTGCAGGCAACTTGTCCAGTGCGACCTTAAAGTCTCTTACATAAGCATTAAACGTATATGTCATTTTCTGTGATTGTCTGACTAAGCCAGGTTTACTTCTCTATCATCTTCACTAACAAAATATATTTGTAAAAACTGCGGTTCTATTTGAGGTGCTGGCAGAAAACTTCCAACCAAAAGGTATACTTGGCCTTGAACTTTAAAAGAAGGCACAAAACCACCTTTTACTATCTGTTAAGCTCCGAACAACGTCATTTGAAAGCAGCTATTATATTTACGAATACCGTTTATAAACCAGTCTAGCTCTAGTTGAATATTCATTATCAAGCTGTAGAGAGGCTCGGGGATCTGTGTATAAGGCGGGAGCTGCACCTTACCAGCTATACAGCACACGCCTGGTGCCTCCTCCTTCCATTGAGAGCATTGCACCACCAGCACTTGTTGCTCATGGAACCTAAGGCCACGGTGCTCTCGATTTCATACTCTGTATCGATATCATATGCTAAGCCGGAGCGAGCCTTAGTTTTCCAGGTATGTAAGTTCCTTTCTACTCGAGGATTATTTTGCTCATATCGAGTTTGTGACGCCCTATGCACCTCAGGGTGAGCTCGCTGGTACCTAGCTACAGCTGCTCTATTTATATCAGGGTGAGTCTAACGGTACCTAGCTTCACATTCTCTATTCAAATAAGGGTGAGTTTACTGATATCTGGCCACAGCAGCACGGTGTATTGCTGGCTTTTTTTGCACACACTTTTTAGAAACTTGCACCTGGCACGACTTTTTTTACGTCGAACGGTAAGAGATAATGAGTCTCGATCTGGTTGTGATAGGGACGGTGGGATAGTAAGCACTTCACTTCTTCTCTTAGCAATCTTCTTGTCGACTACAGGGAGAAGAGAACAAGTAGAGTCGGGCTCGGACATTGCCGTGGTTAATTTACCTCTTACGTGTGCATTAAAATGGCCACGTGAAAGATCATCTGAAAAGCGTATGCATCCCGCGGGGTAACCTGCAGTACCAAAACTTATAACTCACCGTTGCGGTAAACTTCAAAAATCCACGGAAAGAATTATCCTGCCTCTTCGAGCTCACATAATCTACCATAAATAAAAGGGCGTGACATATCATTGCAGTATTCAGCAGCACTGGAGTAATTATCCCCATTACTATCGTGGGAAATAATGGCCAACTCTTCCTAATTAGCCACCACATGGTCAACGATTTGCTCACGCACCTCCCTGGTGCAAAAGATAGGAGATAGACCGAAACAGACGGAGTGAGGACCATACTCCCATCAATGTTCAAGGATTCAACAGTCATAGTTTAAGATAAAGCAAGTAAAATTATATTTTTAACTAAGTTGGAGTACAGATTTTAGCTCCTTTAGAGTATTTATTTTATGTGAATGATATGTGTAACGTCACTCAGGAAGGGTCAGTTTACCAATTCGCCGACAATACATGCCTGATTTCGGCTCACAGGGATATACGGGTAGCAGAAAAACATATGCAAGAACACTTTGACTTGATATGCAAATGGGCACACGACGTGGGGCTGGTGCTAAACCGTAATAAAACTAAAATCATTCACATTAGATCCTCGCACAATACAGATGAACACTCATTAAAAGTAATAACTCACGAACACGACTGCTTCCATAATAAACACCTAAACTGTAAATGCAATGCGCTAGATATAGTAAAACAACACAAATATTTGGGCCATATTATTGACGAGCGCTTCAACTGGGGACCACACCTAGCCATATTAAAATATAAAGTCCCATATAAAATTCTACGACTAATATACCTAGCAATGGCCGAATCAATCATTGGATACGGCTTATCTAGCTATGGCAAAACATATAAAACTTACCTAGACTATATCTACAAACTACAAACCAGTATGCTAAAACCCATTGCGCCAAAAAAAGTTAAGATGGAATGTAAAAATAAAAATCACTGGAACGGACTATTTAAATACTGAAAAATTCTCATAGTTTTTGATAAAATAAAATTACATACACTTATTGAAGAAAACCATAATAAAACAAAATTGAACAAAAAAAAGCGACCCAATAGATTGCGTAATTTACCTTATCAAAACTCATTCCACTTGCCACACTTCAATAATGTGTATGGTCAACGAACATGGATGTACTACTTGTCTAAAATTGTAAATGAACTACCAATAGATCTCCAAAACATGTTTATAAACAATAATAATTTTAGTTTAAAGGTTAATAACCACTTAATTGATAGTTACATACCTACCTAACATAGAACAAAAAGTCTTAGCTTGAGTTTTACCTAAGAACTAACTTCATTCACTTTTTATTATACACCTAATGTATCTGCTTATAAGTAAACTATTAACTGTATAACGAGAGCAATGACAGCGACGGATAAACCATGTCTGGTTTTTGTTCGCTGCTAAATGTACCTAAATCTAAGTTCTGAATATATGAATAAATAAAAAAAAATAAAAAAAAAAAAGATTAAATATTTAAATATTCTCGCTAAAATGCTCACTTTATAACGTAGAAATTCAAATATCAATTTAGCAAATATAAAAATAGGTAAAAACTTAGTAAATTTGGAAAAAAAAAATGCGCTAAAAAGCAAATTTTTAAGAGATAATATTGCACAAATAAATACAGCTAAATTGTTTCGTAAACTATCGCAGTAGCACTGCCACTCGTTGTGGTAGCCACTTTGTGAGATATGTTTTAAAGACTTGCTGTTCATTACTTTGAAGTCGTCAGGCATCTTGTTATACATAATAATACACAAATTGAATACATTCTTCCTATATATGTCCTTAAATTCAGGAGGTTCATGTGTTTTACACTTTTTTGCCTTTGGTGCCCTTCATTTCTGGTTCTCCAGTATTCCCGATGAGAGACAACAAAAACACAAATAGCTCTAATGTAGACACATGGTAGGGGTAAAATGTTAAGTTTTTAAAATGTGGTTTACAGGTTTCATCATATTTAACCTTACAGATTGCTCTTATGCACTTTCCAACCTCCACCGAATTTCCCCACAGGATCAGACCATAGCTGAGTACTGAGGAGACATAATACATTAACTTCAAACGGTTTTCCCTACTCCACCCTGAGACACGGTTGATATCACTTTATAGTCACTCACAGCCCGACCCATTCTTAATTTCAACAGTAATTTTAAGTCGCCAGCGAACAGTAGGCAACTCAAATGGTTAACACGTTAGGCAATTCATTTATTATTATAAAAAAATCGAGTGGTCCTAGGTTACTGCCCTGACTGACATCAGATCGCGTGGGATATGGCTCCGATCTGTATCCACCACAGTAAACGTACTGGTGTCTGCCCTTCATATAGGCAGCAAAAAAATACAGTGTATGAGGTGTATAGCCTACCTTTTGCGAGCCTCGAAAGCCTTCCTAAAATCAAAGTACGCCACGTCCACCTGATCACCAGCATCCACAGCTGGCATCAATTCGGTCATCATTTGGAGAAGATTACCCGAAGTACTCCGAGCAGGACGGAACCCATGCTGCGCGTCTGATAGTTGCGGGTTGATCTGCACGTACAGAAAGTGGTGTATCGCACTTTCAAAGACCTTCGCTGGTGCGCACAGTACAGCCACGGGTCGATAATCACTGCTGGCCACGGCTCCCTCTCCTTTGGTACAGGCACAACTCTTGTCAGCTTTCATTTTTTTGGGAAAGATTTTGAGTTTAAACAAAAGGTAAATATATACGGAAGTGGTGAAATCAAAACATTACGACAAACTCTAAAAAGTACGGTGGTAAACCGTCTGGTCTCACTGAGGTTTTAGGTTTTAGGCTTTTCAACGCTCGTTATACCTCCGCGTCAGTTAGACTATCGATGTGCACTCGCGCGGCTGATGGCTGACCGTGCTCACTTGCAGCCGCCAGTCCCGGGTCTAGTGCTGCATTTTCTGTTCAGTAAACCGAGTACAAAATCTGGGCGAACTCATTAGTACTCTCTTGTTCCGAAAAAGTACGATGGTTCGTAACCAATCCATTCCTGTACATGCTTCCCTGCTTAGATCTAACAAAGTTCCAGAAAGACTTAGGGTCCCTTGCCAGATTATTCGGTACTTGGTCAAGAACCCGGTCTTGAGCGAGCTCAAGTCTCTGGTCTCTTCTTTTACACTTGCGCGACATCGAAAAAAAGTAGCATAATCGATTTTTTAACTTTGTGGTCTTGTGACGCTTGTGCAGAATATATACTACTCAAAAGAAAATAAGGGCCAATCACATATTTCTGTTTTTGAGTAAATTTTTAGATGTAAACTAATTAATAATTGACTAATTAATGATGTCCGGCCTCCTTCAGTATCCAACCTCTTTAATGCTGGTGTTTTAGTCCTACAGCTGGCCAGAAATTGAAATTGATATCATTGACATTAATTTTGTATTTATTTAAATTGTTTTTTTTAATATTAACTGAATCTTTTAACTTTTGACATTCTGTATTTAATTGTATTTTTATAAATTAATTTAAAAAGATTTACTTGTGACATAAGATTTGTATGCCTATTTAGGTAGAGCACAAAAGAAGCTATATTTTTTCAACCATTACACCTGATGTACTTGTGTCTCACAAATCAATAAATGAATTATGAATTATGAATTATGAAGCAAATAACAAAAACCGAGTTTCAGGTCAAATTCCTTTCAGATGGAATCACAATTTTATTCTGTTAAAAAACTATTTCTGTCCATCTTTTGCTTCTTTTAACATCTTTTGTTAATAATGCCACTTCAACGAAGGCATATGGATACCATTACTGCCACCAGAGCCGTTACATTGATTGCTGAAGGTCATTCACAGCGGTCTGTAGCTTTTTCGTTGGGTTTCTCTCGCCGAGCCATCCAAAATGTGTGGGATCGGTTCCAAGAGACTGGCAGTGTTGCAAGAAGGCCTGGATCGGGCAGGGTGCGAGCGACTACGCACCCTGCCCGAGAGGATAGCTACATCCGATTGAGAGCCCGTCGAGAGCGCTCTGTGACGGCACATAAGTTAAAAAATCGCCTACGGTTGACAACGGGGACTCGTGTTAGTGACCAAACAATACGTAATCGACTGCATGAAGACCAGCAAAGGTCCAGACGATGAGTAGTACGAATTCCTTTATCTAGGGTTCAACGTGGAAATCGTTTAAGTTTTTGCAGCGAACATTCAGATTGGAGCATGAATCAATGGGGTATGGTGCTCTTCACAGATGAGTGTAAAGTGAAGCTTTGTAGTGATGATCGGCGGATTAGAGTATGGAGACGACAGGGTGAGAGATTTTCCGATGTCTGCAACAAGGAAATTGACCGCTTTGGAGGTCCTAGTGTGATGGTTTGGGCTGGGATTAGCTTACAAGGCAAAACTGAGCTGGTTTTCTTAAACCAAGGCACAGCAACTGCACAACGGTACATCGATGAAGTCATCAGGCCTCATGTGATTCCATTCTCACAGAGAGTGGGGCCAGGGTTCTGGTTAATGCATGACAATGCCCGCCCACACACAGCTCGGGCCACTCAGACTGTACTGGATGACTCCCATATTCGTGTCCTACCATGGCCAGCGTATAGTCCGGATTTAAATCCAATAGAGCATATGTGGGACCAAGTAAAACGAAGGGTTAGGGAGCATGAGCAAGAGGTTCACAACCAGCAACAGCTTATGGATGCTCTGAAACGTGCGTGGGAAGATATACCTGATGAAAACATCAGAAACTTAATCGAGAGTATGCATTCAAGGCTCCAGGAGTGTGAAAACAGGAGAGGAGGACACACCCGTTACTAAACCATTAAAAAAAACAGCTTGTGTCAGTTTTTGTTTTGTTTTGCAAAGAGTTTCTGTTTAGTTTTTGCTGTTGACAATGGACTAATTTCATGTTAATTGAAATAAGTGAAACAATTGACTACACAATTAAATGGTTATTAGCATAAGTTAAAACAAAAGCCTTGTTACATGTTATTTTAATAAATATACATTACTGTTTACTATATTTTTCACGTAGCAATCAAAATACTTAGTGGCCCCTATTTTCTTTTGAGTAGTATATTTTACCGATTTCAACTTCAATCTTAAAACTGCGTTAAGAATACTTAAGCGATTTTTGATTAAACAGGAGATGTCCCTGAGATTAAACAAGTAAGTGATAAAAACCAGAATATAAAACATAACGGATTATTGAATCACTGGTAAATGTGGGCAAAATTGTGCCTTGCCATCCCGTACGGGCAAAGGCGTGATGATGTTAACGCGTGGGTAAACAGGAGAATGAAAAATAACTTGGCCGGATACAGTCAAGACTATAAAGATCAGAAAACTGCAGAATATAGACCACATATTGCGTGAATGCAAAAACCACCTTCTCCAATTAGTCCTGCAGTGAAAAATATCAGACTGCCGAAGAACTAGCTACAAAAGAAGCCACTGGCTTCAAAACCTCACAGAATGGTTAAATTCCAGCACCATCGATTTGCGAGCCGCAACGTCACGAGCACAAATAGCATGAAATGGCACCCGAAGAAGATGTATGTGTACAAAGTAATTTTATTCACAAAATATATGAATTTGAACTTACGCCACTATGTACCAAATTCGTCTACCAACTCTCTACATTTCCCTGATTGCCCTCCCCTAGCGCTGGTTGCCTAAATTTGGTACACACTTAGAAGGCCTGTTGTCATAAGGCCTTTAACTACTAAGCTGGGCCAATTAAAATTGACTGCCTTCTGTCCCACGAAGCTTGCTGCAAAAAAGCTTTGGCACAACTCCAAGTTCGCTTGAACCGGTTTAGTTCAGACGGTTAATCTCGGATGTTTTAGCGTATCGATAACGTTAATGTAATAAAATTACACTACGTCAATGTTGAACATTGACGTAGTGTAATTTCATAGACGTGGTGGTAGAAGGACAGTTGGGCTCACATTCAGCCAGATATTCAATTCTCCTTATCGCGTGACAGGCGGCTAGCCCATCGCCGTAGCGAAGGAGATATTAATATTTCCTCAGGATATTTTCCATGAGATTACTTCTTTGGATAAAAGAGTCACGTCAAAAATACGTCTCCAAATTAATCTTGTAATGTAAGATTTCCGGTCCTCGTTTCCCTAACGAGATTTCCAAAAATCTACGATAATATCTATCTCGAAAGCGTGTTACGTTTCGTGAATACGTAGAAAATCTGTCAAGTGCGTGCCGGACTGACACACCAAGGGTTCCGTACCATCGTCCAAGAATTAACACAAAAAGACGTGTGTCGCATGTATAATACCCCTTTCAATTTCTTAAATTGCTTAATGCTGTTTGTTGCTCGGCAATAGATAAACATATTATGTCGATAAAAAACGGTCAAGTGCGAGTCGGACACGCGCATGAAGGATTCCGTACCATAATCTATAAAAACGGCAAAAAAATAACATTTTTGTTCTGTAGGAACCCCCTTAAATATTTATTTTATTATAACTATTTATTTTTAAAGAGAATAAATAACTAAATATTCTGTGAATGATTCATGCGTTTACATTTTGTCATTACCAATATCGAGCAAAAGGCAAAAAATGGCGTTTATTGTATGGGATGCCCATTAAATATTTATTTTATTGAAAATTTCAACTGTCTAACTTTCACGGTTCATGAGATGTAGCCTGGTGACAGACGGAAAGCGTAATCTTATTAGTAATAGGGTCCCGTTCTACTATTTGAGTATGGAACCCAAAAAATGCGCTGACGATTAGACAAATAGACCATTATCTATAAAAACGGCAAAAAATCACGTTTTTTGTATGGGAACCCCCTTAAATATTTATTATATTTTAACTATTTATTTTTAAAGAGAATAAATAACTTAATATTCTGTGAATGATTCAAGCGTCTATCTTTTTTCATTGTCCCGTTTTACCCTTTGGGTATGGAACCCTAAAAATGAGCTGACGGAGAGACAATTTTTTATTTTTTTTTATTTTAAGCAGAAATTATAAATTTACATATGACAATAGGTCCACGGAAACCATATAGGTTTGTATGTGGATCCTTATTACGCTAAAATATATGTACAATGTTTAACACATCTTATTTTTGTTTATGTAAGTACACACAAAATTTTAAAAATAAATTAAAAACATATCAGGTATGTATTTTTCATGGTTACACAACTTAGGTATTGGTTAGGGATAGGAAAGGGAGGAAAAGTATTTTTTAAGTTTCGCTTTTATGTTTAGCCGGAGATATGGTGTTTCTTATGTCAGTGGGTAGTTTGTTTATTAGTCGCGGAATGCAGTAGGCGCGCGTCCGTGTACCGTAGAAATTATTTGCGCGTGTTGTGGTTAGTTTACCCACGACGCGTGCCTACGGGGTGATCTATTCTGTGCTGTAGGGTATTGTTGAAGAACTCCTCTGTCAGTAATGTATAATGAAATTTGGTGTGAATAGAGAGTGTATTACAGTAATGGAATAGTTTAGATGAGTTACCTGAATATTCGTATCTGATATTAGGTGGGACAATTATTTTAAGAAGTTTGATTTGCAAGGTGTGTATTTAGTCCAGATATGTTTTGTGGGTACGTCCATAGCTGGAGAGGCCATAAGACACTATGGAGTCAAAGAATTCATTGTACAGCATTATTCGAGTTTTGAATGGTATACGATTTCTAACTACATTAAATGCGGCAATGAGTGCCCTGAGCTTGTCGCATACTCGTTGGATGTGGGGACCCCAGTTAAAAGTACCATCAATCACCAGCCCCAGGTAAGTGTGTCTGTCAACTACCTTAATCGATGGACATTGACAGTCTTTCTTGATGTGCTCATCGTGCATACAATCGTGCGTATGCGCAACAAGCTCATCCGACAGGTTACCCTTTAAATATAGCGATTTAATGAGCATTAATTTATTCTTTTGGGCATTCAGAGCTAGGCCTACGTCATGGCACCACTTATTGAGGTTGTCAAAATCAAACTGGAGGCCTTGAAGTGCTATGTTTATGTTACTATTGGCGATAATTAGGCATGTGTCGTTTGCAAATTGGTAAGGGGTGCTGAAGCTTAGGACATTTACCATATCGTTGACGTATGTGATGAAGTGGAGGGGCCCTAGTACAGAACCCTGAGCAGTTCCCTGGGATACCGTGGTAGTACGACTAATACTTTCGCCGACTTTAACACAGTACTGTCTATTTTTAAGTAATTAGCGCACCAGGTCTGTAACGTTCCTCTGATGCCACATTTTCCAAGTTTGTTTGTGAGCAGATTGTGATCTAATGTATCGAAAGCGCGCGAAAAATCTATGAAAAGGGCTAGTACCTGTTTCTTATCGTTAAGCGAGCTGTTCACGTGATCCGTGAATTTGGATAGTAACGATGTTGTACTTTTTTTTTTGCTGGAAGCCAAATTGGTGAGTGTTTATAATATTATTAGATTGGTAGAATGTATGTATCTGCTCACAAACAAACTTCTCAACTATTTTGTCGACCGACGACAGTAGTGTGATGGGACGGTAATCAGCAACGTTGTCCCTTTTACCTTTTTTAAATATAGGTCTAACGCAACCCAATTTGAGATCATCTGGGTACTTACCCGTGTTTATGCTAGTGTTTATAAGATGCGCGATCGTACCCGCAATTTTGTCACCGATTGCTTTGATGTCGAGGATTTTGATTTTATCTAGACCCGACGCTTTTCTGCTGTTCAGGCCGCGAATAAGTTTGTGGATTGTACGTGGGGTAGCTTTTTTGAACCTCATACTGACGTCCGCGTTATTGCTGAAGCTGTTTTCGTCGAGAATGGTATGTTTACATTGCGGGAGGATCTTTTTTACGGATTCGTCAAACTCAATAGCGAATTCATTTGCTATTTCAGTATTTGTAAGGTTTTTTGGTTTAAAAGCGTCCGCTATAGCATAGTCAATACTTTTTGATATTCTGCCGCATATCGAATTTATTATTGTCCATAAATTTTTTGGGTTACCTTTATTTATCTTTAATTTTATTTTGGTAGTATAGGTTCCTGTAGTATTCAATTATTTAATTGGATTTGTTTCGTGTCTTATTATACTGTAGCCTAATTTCATGGTTTGTTGGATTCTTCCTCCAGAGTCCAAAAATAATGTCTCTTTTTTCGCAAAGGTTTACAATTTTTTGGTTCATCCAGGGTTCGCGATTTCTAATAAGTTCACGATTTTTCTTTAGTCTTATGGCCGACTGTAAGGCCTCTTGGAAGGATTTTTTTATGTGTTGAAAAATCTCATCTGCCGTCTGCAAATTATAAGTAAAGTTCCAGTCAACATTGCCTAAGTTTTTGAGTAACTCATCACGATTATGTATGACTTTCGCCTTAGCAGCAGCCTGTATATGAGTCATGCCGGGCGGCGGTGGTCCAGCGAAGCTAGCTATCGTGATACGGTGATCGGCTAGAACAGTATCAACTGCCGCTGTGTACGCATCTAACGCTTGGCATCTAATAAATATATGGTCAATGCAAGATTTAGTGATCATATCTTTGCGCTTTTCGATCCGAGTATAGTCAGATAGACAGATAGACGGACAGACAAACAGCGGAGCCTTCGTAATTGGGTCCCATTTGGAACATTTAGGGTACGGATCCCTAAAAAGTAATTGAATGTGGGGCTTCGGGTCAGAATCTCTCGTAATAAGGATACAAGTCATCAAGTACCACTTATTGTATCAGAACCATCTTCGGACACGAGACTGCTCTTGTTAGAAACTGAGTTGTATGGACTTGTATTTCGGAACGCCGCTTCTGTATCACGTTCCGTTCTGTCGGTCGCAACAGCTCATACCTATACAACAACATAAATATATGTAAAACACCTCCGACAAATTATTTCAACCTTACGGCTAAAATCTGGTTCACTTATTTCCTATTTTAGCTGATAACTTTTGTACCGCGAAACTGATTTTAATATATATACCCAAGAACTATTGCAGTGAAGTCTACTACCAATTAAAAACAAACCGCATTGAAATCCATCAACTCGTTTGAGCGCTAGAGTGCCACGGACAGACACACAGACAGACAGATACTTTAAACTTTTATAAGACCCCTTGTTTTTGTCGTGGATTAAATAAAACCAACAAATCGTTTCACGCTTTTCCTCTGCGGGGTATATATTAGGCCAATTGTTCGCCTACGAGTTGGTAAGGCACAGTTTGGTTTTTTAATCTTAATAAATACTTCGGTTTAACGTCAACTGGAAATTAATATCGATTAAATCAAAGCCTACAGAGTGATTCCCGCTAATCTAGAATCGTACAATTTGGCAAGAAGAAAGGAATGCTACCTTGCTTCTTAGAGAAAAATCCGATAACCGTAAGTTTTTAGTTCCTTCATAAAAAATGCTATTTTTGCGGAACCTTCGGTGTGCAAGCCCACTTCGCCCTTGGGTGTTTTTTTTATAAAATGACATCCTTCAACAAATAATCAGTATTTTACTACTTTACTAAATAACTCTATGATTAGATATACAAATACCTTACATACATAGTGATAAAACCTCTTTGCGAAAAGTTTTCAGTAAAAATAACCTGTCAAGTGCGGGTCAGACTGGCATACGAATCCCTTCCATACCAATTTACAAGAAAACTTAAGGACTAAATACAATAAACAAAACAAAAAGAGATGTTATGTCCGAATGTGGAATCGAATCCAGAACCCTAAGATGGCAAAAATGATTGCAAACCAATTGTAGATGGCGCTGGCATAGTTCGTGGCTGTCTATATCTGTCAAGGCGATCAAATTATTTTTTCTCCTCCTTAAAATAAGTATATCAGCTTGTGTTTAACGATTACGAAAAATTTAAAAAATTTACTACCAATAAATTCAAAATGACTGCCAGAATTAGTAAATGATCACCAAATTGTGTTTGGATAAATGATCACCAAACTTCTCTTTATGTTTTATGTACTTAATGATGGAAGTACTTTTGTTGTTCTTACATGTTCAACCTAACACGAAGGATAAAGGGGTCTAAGCTACTGCAGTGTTTTGCCATGATATTTTTTGCAACTTTTGGTGATCATTTACTCATGTATGTTGTATTTGTTGCCAAATATACGCATCCTAACCTCATTTGAGGTTAAGGTTTTGCCAGTGTCTAGTGTATTTGAAAGATCTCACGACGTGTTTTGAAGCTAACCACAGATCAATGAAACTCTTTGCCTCCAAGTACGCCAGTGCCACCTAGCGGGAGCAAAGGCGGACATAGGTGCCATTGCGCCACTAAAACCATGTGGCAAGCCACGAAATCTACAAACATGTTTAATAGTACATTTCCTACGAGTTCGCAAGGGCTTACGGCACGAGCCGAAGGCGAGGTTCACAAAAAAGCCCTTTCGAACGAGTTATGAATAGAATTATTCCGCCTGAAGACAATCAAGCGGGGAAGGTGATATTCTGAGGTGAGGAGGCGGAAAATCATGTTATGGTTTGTTATATCGTGGGTGTTGTTAAAACCTCTTTAAGTATAAAATCTCATGAAGTTCATTATTTGTTGCTGTAGCGGCAATAGAAATACTATGACAATTTCAACTTACCTACTACCTATTTCAGTTCATCAGATAGAGTCCGGTGACGAACAGACGGACAGCCAAGGCTTAGTAATAGGTTCCCGTTTGGTACCATTCAGGTATGGAAACCAAGAAAGCGAGTTTCGTCATTCAGACATAATTAATTAGTCATTTGCATTATTTACACGTTACTGTAAATCATTCATACAAGTCTTCATAGCAACATACATCGCTCAAGTTTCCAGTTTACTATACGATATTCAACCTTAGGCGGGCCGCAAGTTTGATTCCGTCGAATTCACGTGTGTGTAGGTCACACCAGGAAGTACTCAAAGTACAGCGCCCAAACTTAACTGCCGGTGGCTATAACGAGAACTAAGTCGCCAGTATGGAATGACATTCATGTGGCGTTGGCGCTGGGGACGCCCTCACCGGGTTAATTCAGTATACGCACACTGTAGTAGATCCTATTTTGATCACAATCAACTTGTAGATCCTGTTCATGCGTTATCCGCTGTGGAACATCGTCACCCACCAACCATAACAAAATAAACTAAGGAATACAAAGTTATCTACGATAAAATGGACGGGAAGGATATTATTTTGTATCATCTTTGACTTCTTAATACAATTGGTGGTTAAAAAGGATTTAGTGTAGATACAAGATGAGTGAAAAACACACAGAAAATGGTGGACATTTAAACGGGCTTATAGAAAACAGTGTTAATTTGGACGATGTGCTATCAAAGTTTGGACTGTACAAACCTTATCAACTTCAAGCAGTGACGTTGCTCGGGATAATATTCCTGATAAATGGAATGCACTGTATCAACTATATATTCGTCGCCGAAGACCTGCCTTACAGGTACAGTACCTACAGAGTACATAAAGGTACCTAAAGATATCTAAATACAAAGTGCATTAGAACGCGAATGTTTGAATAAATGCTGCTGTCATTTAATTTTACAGTCTAGGTATTACGAAGGCGCGTGTTTAAAGAAAGGAAATTCACCGCTGTTTTTGTAAACTTTTTCTATTGCGAAGAAAGAGATGAAGCGTCTGTCTGTCTGTATGGCTTAAGTGTAAAAATAGCAACTGATTATATACCCATAATAATCTTGCAATGCCCTTGCAGAGCGCATGATTTGAGAGTAAACCTTATTTTGTCATCTTTTTACCACATGTAAGCATTGAATAAATGATTAAATTATGTGTCAACCTAGCGCTCAAACCGGTAGATATATTTTTTACGTTATGTTTTCTAGGGTTCCGTAGAGAAACAAGGAACCCTTGTAGTTTCGTCACATCTGTCTGTCCGTCTGTCCGTATGTCACAGCAACTTTATTCCGAAACTATCAAGACCACACAGTTGAAACTTGGTATGTAGGTGTATTATGTGAACTGCTTCACGATTTTTACACAAAAATGTAAAAAAATATATAAAAAAAATAAAAAATAATTAATTAATTTCCCATACATGGAGTTGAAAGCAAAAAAATATATAACATCAAACCTATATCATAATAATCATCATCATCATCATTTATTTATTCATAACAGTATGTTACATGTCAATTAATTGACGCACTTAGGAGTTATGCAAATTAAATAACGTCTTAATAAGCTACAATTACATTTAACATATAAGTAAATACATTAAATTATTACATCAATTACATTTGTCAGAATGAAAACATTAATATTGCAAAATTGGTACCTAAACCCGGTGAATTATGGGTATTAAGACACATTTGCCTCAACAAGTAATTCCTTATCGGAATGTAAGCCTTCTTAATAAGTAATATTTTTAGTTTATTTATGACAAGTTGATCTAAGTTGGTGTCTGTTATGGATTGTGGTAGTTTGTTAAAAACTTTAGATCACATTATTAGGATAGTATTGCCCGTTTTTAGCAGACGATGCTTTGGACATTGGATGTGAGTCATTCTCCTTGCACTGTACCTATATCCTCTCGCTGCGAGATCAGGGAATTCATCTTTATGGTGTCTAATATATTTAGCTATTTCAAATATGTATAGTGAAGGAAGAGTTAGTATGCCAAGTTTAATAAAAATTTGCTTTGCTGGGTTATCTCACGGCACTCTTAGCATTCGGCGGACGACCTTTTTCTGTAGTAGAAATGGTCTGTCCCTGTCTGCTGATAGACCCCATACCATAGTTAAGGTGAGAGTGAAAGTAGCCGTAGTAAGCCTTTAGTACGTTATCCCTGGTAAGAGACGATGTGAGTCTGTTAAGCTTGCTGCATAGTGCATCAATATGCGCGAAAGAAATCCGCGCTATCCCGCATATCTTCGTTCTTCGCATTTTGAGTTTCTTTTCTCTGGGGATAGACTTCGGAGATCTCACACGGTGTCACTTTTGTCAATTCCTCAGCACAACACTGTTGCTTACGAGCACTCGTTTAGGTTAAGGGCAATACGTTTGTGGAATGCACTTCCTTGCGCTATTAGGGATTGCACATCCTTGTTCTCTTTTAAGAAAAAGTTGAAACAGCATCTCCTCTCTTCCGCATAGTGGGTATCTTATAGTATGTATGTGTATCTATATATGTATTTATTGTATTCTATTAATTTATTTTATAGTATGTGTAGGATGTATTGTGATTTATCTGATAGTATATTGACTTTATGTCTTTCTTTTAAATCTTAATTGTACACTAGGACTACCTCTCTATAAATATTTTTTCCTTTCCTCACAGGTTAGCTGTAAGAAATTTCTTTTTAGAAATAAGCTCACCTTTGCATATTGTTCGTTGTATTTTTTCCATTGTGTTTTCTGTGCAATAAAGAATTATTATTATTATTATTATGCGCGTACCACTGCAACCTCGAGTCCAATGTGAAGCCTACAAACCGGCAAGTGTGGGGTGTCTATAGAGAAGTGTTTAAAAATGACATTGCGGTTCCTTAAAACCAATTTTCCTCAAAGTACATCGTTAAAAAGACAAACACTTCCAAAGTGTAACTTTTAAAGTAAGAGAGTGAAAAATGGAAAAAAAATATGTTTTGTCTCAATAAACATTTTCAACGAAAATCAGTTTGAGATATAATAGTAGTTTATGTGACTGATACATAATGCCTAATTATGAACATGTTACATACACTAGTTTATCTACACACATATCATAAGCTCTCTTTGATGTGTTCAGGAACCGTATGTTTTACCGGCATTGTGGCTCTGCAGTTGTTTAGCTTGTTCTATAGCACCAACTTCGGGCGTCGGCGTTCGAAATTTGAATGTCAGTACCAACTTCACAGACAAACTAGGGGCTGCACGAGGCGGGCGTCGGCGTTCGAAATTTGAATCACATAACGTGTAGAAAAATTACACATTATGGTCATAATGTGTAATTTTTCAGATAAGAAATGAGTTTTTACCAAGTAGTTTAACATTATGCTGATCGTAACGTGCGGTTTTTGAATGCAGTAAAGAGGGTTTATGATACGTGTGTAGATAAAACATTTATTAAAAACCGCAGATATAACTTTGTCATTCATACAAACACTGAAAAATATATTAATTATTTGCTGGTGAAGAATGATTGTGACACGTTGGCTAGGTGTATCAGGTATATGTAACGTGAGTACGTTCCTATTTTTTTTTAAGGCTAATATTTTAAATTTATTACGAAAACCTAAATGTGCGAGGTCGGACACGCACTTGGCCGGTTTTTTATTGTATGTAGATTTAACTGTGATGGTTCTTTCATTAAGATCGATCAGTAATTAAAAAATATCAGCTAATCAAGAAAACCAGTTAAAATTATGTTAGTTGAAATTTTAGACTTAAGTTTTGTATTTATTGTTTCATGGGTAATTACATATCATTTTTATTTATATAGTTACATGTTTATGACATTAAGATGAAATCATCTGAAATATATGTTTTCATGTAACCTTCTCATTTATTTACCGTTTAATCATTAATATGTATATCTACACACGTATCATAAACCCTCTTTACTGCGTCTAAAAACCTAACGTTAAGACCAGCATAATGTAAAAATATTTGGTAAAAACTCATTTCTTATCTGAAAATTTGTACATTATGACCATAATGTACAAAAATTTGTCAAATTATGACATTCAAATTTCGAATGCCGACGCCCACTTGCGTGCCGCCCCTAGTTTGCCTGTGAAGTTGGTACTTTAGAACAAGCTAAACAACTGCAGAGCAATAATCAATGCCAATTGTGGCAATTGGCCGGTCAAACATGCGGTTCCTGAACACATCAAAGAGAGCTTATGATATGCGTTTAGATAAACTAGTGTACTACTGTACTGTACATAATTAGGTATTAAAAATCTCGAATGATATTATTATGAAACTACTCTAAAGTTTTAATACCCTCTATTATGTAGCAGTCACATAAACTACTATTATATGGATTAGGTTCGATTACGTATTATAACGATTAGGTATTTATATGACTTTTTTGTTTTAGATGCAAAGTCGAGGCATGCGAGTCAGAACAGAGATACAATAGTCCCTGGTACAACTATACAGCTCCTCAGGAGTACAGAAGTTGTCACAAATACAGCTCAAACTTAACTAAATGCTCTCCAGAGGCTTTCGACTCGGAGATCGTTGAACCTTGCACTGAGTGGGTCTATGCTGTGAAGAACAGCTTTGTTTCAGAGGTAAACCTATAATTTGCATACCTACCTAAGCCTATATATTTAGAGACAATTCTGCTTCTTCGTGACTCTCTGTACTATTGGAAGTTGGTGGTCACTTCTGCATACTTGTCCCAGCCTTTCGCTAAGCGCATAAGCTGATCTAGGCTGGCCACTCCCGTACACTTTCCATTTTCTCAATATTTCACAAGAAACATATAGTCGCTATCAATTTTATTTTTCTCAGAAAGTAAATTGCATAGTTGTATGCTCAACAAATTTATTAAAATGGACCTGACTAGATAGAATAATCAGAAATTCCGGTTTCAGTTTCAACTAGCATGTCAAGACTGGAAGAGGACCTTTGTTGGAACTGTACATAGCTTCGGCCTAATGTTGGGGCTGTTGATACAAGGTCAACTATCAGACAAGTAATTAGAATGATCTTTTTCTGCAATAGCAAAAATAACTTCTTTGTAACTATGGTAAACTCTTCAAAAAGTAGTGAGCTAGCTTAGCTATAGCATATCTGCTGATCTTATTCTCTTTTCTGATTTTGGGGAAATTATATGCTCTCAAATTTCCCCAAGCTGAATCTGGTCTTCGACGCCGGTTATACCAGTCCATTTTAAATGTAAGAGAGCGATGTCAATGGGTAGATGCCTACAGGTTACATGGGTCTAGATTTCTTTAGATATACAGTGGACTACTATTAAGTGGTTACTAAACCTTTCATCATATCCCAGAATCGGTCGAAAAGCAGCAATCATCATCGCGGGCGTGGCAGCAGCGGTGTTTGGGTTAGCTAAGAGCATAGCCAGTTCATACTGGATTTACGTCACTCTGGAGTTCCTGGAAGCTACTTTTGGTGACAATTGTTCTCCAGCTTTCATTATGAGTGAGTAGTAAAGACCTTTGTGGTCTAATTTATCTTAAGGCTCGTATATCGGTTAAATTGGCTACTCGATTCGTGACGGTTGGAAATTTGGTTTATAACCTTATTATAATTAACAAAGTTCATAACATCGTTCACTGCAACATGGCTGTAACATAGTATTTTTTATTTATCGCTGCGGCTTAGTATTTTTTAGTTATTTTTCTGCCACCCGTACGGAAAAAGCCATGACGCTATTTATGTAGGTACTTAAATGCTCGTCTTTTGTTATTTTATTATTATTCTGAATTTTCCAGGCGTTGAACTAGTGGACAGTGATCACAGACTACAGCAGCAAATTATCCTCTGCGTTCTCTACGCCATTGGCGGCATTATCCTGTCTTTAGCAGCGTGGTACATACAATACTGGCGATATTACGTCCAAGCAATCTACGCACCATCACTACTGATCCTGCTATACTACTTCTGTATGGACGAAAGCGTTCGATGGCTTCTAAGCAAAGGAAAGAAGGAAGAAGCGACAAAGATTCTACTCAAAATTGCGAAGAGAAATAACATGGAGCTGGATAGACGGGAGCTTGCGAATTTGAAATGTGAAGAAGCTACTGATAATAAGTCTCCTTTGATGCAGACATTTCGGTCAAAGATTGTGGTGAAGAGATTCTGTATTTGTCTTGTGTGGTGGATCTCTTGCACCTTTGTTTCTTTCGGGTTGTTGATAAACTCAGTGTCGCTTGCAGGGAACAAGTATATTAATTTTGCAATAATGCAATTTATGGATGTGCCAGTAAGTTTCCTGATGGTGTATGTGTTGAAAAGGTTTAAAAGGAAGAAACCTTTGATGGCTTCCTTTATTGCGGCTGGGCTATTATGCATTTTGCAAACGTTCGTGCCTTTGGGTAAGGAATATGTTTGTTTGCTTTCTAATTTACATATCAAGTCAAAGTTCTTTATTACTGTAGATATTTACTTATACTTAGTAAAGGCTCTGCCTACCATGCGAGAGGTCCCGGGTTCGATCCCCAGGTCTTGGATGTTTATATGTGTGTGACGTCGCTGTTTCTGGTTACCACGACACAGGGTATCCTAGTGTGGGGCCAGAAGCAATGTATGTGCCTGTATGTTAATGTTTATGTTTTTATGTTTATGTTATTTACTTATACTTAGCAAACGCCTTTTTTTGCCTTTTCTCTACATTGAACCACTGTAGGAGAAGCAGGGCGTAGAAACTCCCACAGATTGATTTTTAGACCTCTTTTAAAAATTGGTTGTGCTTAACTTATACAAATTACAAATATTACAATATTAATTATTATGAATAATAAGCAGGATTAAATAATTAAAAATATATCAACAGCAAGGTCTGTGTTGAGCCAGATTTATCCCATATCTGTGGAAATTAATATTATCTACCTTTTTCTTGAATTCAATAAACAATCTCAATGATTATTTTATACCCTGAGGGTGCACGTGATTGTGTTCATCGAAAACTTATCGATAGTAAATCATCTAATAATAATTATGTTTTCTTAGAGAATGATGACAAGTGATAATGATTGATGAAATTGAGGATGAAAAAGATGGTGATGAATATCACGATGGTGGTGATGACGTTGACGATAAATCCAATGTTGAACATATATAACAAAGACTTACAGCATTCAATGTTTCCACAGTATACCCCTGGCTCTCCGTCGGACTGTACCTGGCCGGCAAGCTACTCATAACCTTCACGTTTGGCACGGTGTACTTATACACTTCAGAACTCTTTCCCACTTACACAAGGAACTTCATGCATGCTCTGTGCTCTTCTATCGGAAGGATTGGATCGGTGCTCGCTCCTATGACGCCGTTGTTGGTAAGAAATAGTTTATGGATCGACACGTTGTTTGTGAGGAGGCCTACGTTTACTGGAATATTATGCATAAAAATTACCTGAAGACCACACACTTTCTTTCGGCCGTTTAGTTTAGTTTAGTATATTCGGCTCTTAATTGGTAGAAATATAAATATAAGTGCGCAAATCTTAAAGATTTGGTTTCGGCAAATCACGCTAGCAGCGGCAGCCCAAGCAGACCACACCATCGGCCGATCAAAATATTTGAGGACTGAGGGGGACTCTAAGTCTCTTTTGTGCAGCTGAACCAAATAATGTTGTGGAAAAAAGCTACTACTCTGCTAAAGAACCCCGCACAAAATGTTCGGTAAAAATCTTTCAGTCGATTTGTCTGAAATTTTGAGATAATGTAGTCTTTAATATTCTTATTAACTGTGTGAAGTTACAACTTCAATTAATGACTAGTTTTTAAAATGTGAATATTTTTATGGTCAACATTTTTTACTTATAGGTACGCATATATTGCATCTCTGTAGCCACGATCTACAATGAAGATGTCTTGTAGCTGGAACCAATCACGCATTCCATGAAAATCGTTATCTAACTCATTGACAAGTATTCTAGCATCATTATTATGAGCATTGGAGAAATATGGTCCTTGAATATCTAAAATATATCCAGAAGGAGCAAACAACATTGAGGGTTTAACCAAATGTTTCTTTTTGTGAGTGCAAAAAGACTGTCGCAAAGTCTTGAAACAAGAACTTTTTTCAATATCTAAGTATGTACAATCATTGTACACTAACGCTTTTGGGACTTCTGGTATGGGATTATATAGCTGATTGGCAAAGTCTGTTACGTGCATCTCTATGTAATCTTGTCTTGTTATGGCATTGAAGCCTATATTCTCGCGAATAAAGCGGGTCCCTAAATATTTTCTCACTGTACTAACAGCTAGGCTTGCTGCTTGTCTTGACGAATAATGGAATAGAACCCACAAGAGTTCATCACTTACACCTTGCCGTAACTTACAAAGAAAACATAAAAGATCTTTTTTGCTCACATAACGATGTCCACCATTCACCGGCAAACTGTCACAGTAACTAAATAAATCAATAAAGTCTTCTTTACTAACGGGGGAAAGGGCTTTAAACTCTTCATCTGTCAATTCCTTCTCATCTTGATATCGACGTTGAGCACTGATATTTATTTCGTCACGTAATGCGTTCAAAAAAGTTTGTAACTCATTTCCTTTTAATATAAACGGTCTGTTAATATACCTCAGCTCCACTAGAATATCTTCAGTCAGAAAACCTCTTTCATCTAAATGTCCTCTGCAGCACACGTACCTAACCGGCACATAGATGTTCCTTTTCGCAAAAATATTAACCCGACACTCCGGTGATAATCGTTGTATATTGTCAACGCCGTTGCAAACAAAACAAGCACGCGTAGTTCTTTGCTGTAAAATATTTAACTGCAAACACTGGGGATTCAGTATCTGAATGTCCCGAATTATTGAAAAGTTACAATTATTGCATATACGTGTGTCACCATCAACGTCTACTGGTAAACCACCAGCTTCATCCCGTCTTTGCTTGGCTAACTCAATCAACATTGCTCCGTCTTCTCTGACCACTCGCACCATTACTCGTGGCACTAAGGCAGCATCGCATATATATATATATCGCATATATAGTAACGAATTCTGTTTCTGAAAGCCATTTTACTAGGCGAAATGCAAAATGCATATTTTACTATTTTGAGTTAGATTGACACTGATTGATTACTTCAGACATTTCGCATCAGTTCTTTATGCCGTTCGACATTCAAACTCGTACTTCATAGATAAAAGACGATATCTAATTATGCAACTGTAATTATCTACCTACTTCAACTGCTTGAACACTACGTACCTACTCGTAGACAAGAATATTTTAAAAACCTCATATTTTTAAAACTATTCATTAATTGAAGTTGTAAGTTCACACAGTTAATTAGAGTATTAAAGTCTACATTATCTCAAAATTTCAGCCAAATCGACCGAAAGATTTTTACCGAACATTTTGTGCGGGGTTCTTTGGTGGTTATTTGCACTTAACTTTCATTGTGTCTCAGCTTTATAACTTTCATCATTATTATCTTAACTTAAATTAATATTATTTCTTTTCAGATGCAATACAACGCAAACCTACCAACACTACTTATAGGTGGAATATCACTATTTGCTGGAATCACAACACTATTAGTACCTGATTTAGCTAACGAATCTTTACCGGATAATGTAAAACAGGCAGAGTGTATGGGTAAAATTTGCCATGTCGTTGCTGGTAGAGATAATGAGAAGATGTCATCTTTGTATACTACTATTACAACAACAAAATAGGGTCACGCTTTTTTGCATACGGGTTGGCAGTGACACCCTTGTGCTCACTTAAGTCAGTTAAACAATACCCTTTATTACAGGTGACTAGCCCATCGTCGCGGCTATGAAGATATGAATGTTAGGTTGAACAATCTATGCCTTTATAAAAATAAACGTTACCCTCTTTCTGGTGCAGTGAAAATTAGATGTACAGCCAAGACATAATACATACAAATAAAACTTTACTGTAAAAATTGGAACACTACGGTATTATAAATAAAGCTCCGGAACTTTTGAGTTCTTATTTGGATAATAGAATTAAGAAAGTTCAGATAAACAGAAACAAATCATAAGGATCTCGCGTGAAATTTGCCATTTTATTATGAGCTATTTTTGGTCTATATTAATGATTTTCCTTGTGATCGATGTTTTGGCAGCCTTTCAGCAACTGGACAACGCTGACAAATAAAAATTACGCACTCCGCGTTGACAACTGAGATGACAACAAAGTGCGTGGCCGATCGCTACGTTGGCGGCTTGCAAGAGAAAACTGAGATGATATTTTATGATACGACTGACCGCGACGGTATCCATTTAACATGAATTAACTGATAGGCTATATTGTGACACACGACTGCCCAAGGCGGTCTCCTACGAGCAAGGCTTGATTGAATGAAGGACTGGTTGAGACTTTTTATACATGAAGCAACGTTTTCAGAGACAGGTAGCCTAACGACTACAACTGATCGGTCGCTCCACAGTATCGATTTTTACAAAATGATATACCACGTTAATTTGGATTAACATCTTGCATGATTTAGAATTTGTCAAATATTATGATATTTTCTGATGATCTCTTATATTTAAAGAAGATCGATATGTTCAGAACTATGACGAAATAAATAACGCTCTTGGATAACTTAAAATTTACTTTACGGTTAACAATCTAGTGCTTAATGCGAATAAAAGTAAATGTATGAAATTCACTTGGCCCAATGTGTTAATTCCATAAAAAAATATGTTATATTAAATAGAGTTACTGATACTGACAGTGCAGATTTACTGGAGATAACACTTGACTCGAAACTACCATACAGCCCTCACATTACATCTTTATCGGTGAGACTAAGGTCAGTTGCATATGCTGTGAGACAAATTGGTAGTAGCTTTCCTTGCATTACATAGATTTAAATGACATTAAAAAGGGTTCGTAAGAATCTATTTTAAAATAAATATATTAAGGTTTGAAGTTTGAACTACGGTTACGGAAGGAAATAAACTAGCAGTGAAGAATCTGATTCAACAAAATAGTTGCAACTGCGACACCGGCACGTACGTATGCTTCCTAGCAGCGTCCGCGGCCATGGCCCCGTAATGCGGCGTAGTAACTGTATGAGTATTCTGCATGAAACCACGTCACCACCGTGCGCCTCATGGCGTGGAGGTATACGAGCGGGAAGAAGGATCTGTAGGAGATCTTCCGGGTGTTCAAGGAGACTTAACCTGATGACTTCCCGAACTACGTGGCCTGCAACCTCGATAAGCTGCCGCCGGTAACATTCAACCACGATGCCGGTAACATTCAACATCGTGCGGCTGCAGGGCGACGTTCAACTATTATACTGTAATCCCAGGAGGACACGAATGCTACTGTGTCTTGCCATGCTCATGGCTGCCGCTCGCGCTCCTACCTCCTGCCGCTGAACAGCAGTAGCTGCTGATCAGCAGTACCCGCCCGAGGTCCGCCCAACGCGACCATTAATGGAAATGGATTTTCTGGTATAAATCAGGAAGTGACTCCAGACACAGCTTCAATCAGCGGAGCTCCACCTCCACCTGCAGTGCCTTAAAGCTGCCTCTCCCACGGCATGGTGCAGATCTACTTTTCCCAACTTTACATCCTGGAAAGGCTAAAGAAAAATACACCGTGCCGTCTCAAGCAGATGATAGAGGTCGCGACAGAAAAGATAAGGCTCCTGCCCTTCAAAATCTGGGTGCTGGCGAAACTCAAGAAGATTTTCTTGACCAAAGATTACTGGGTAGAGGGCAAGGTCAACCAACACTTAAGGGAAGTGAGATACTTTTATATACTTATATCTATATCTTATTTTAGGTGTTCATTGATATGGGGTTTTAGCTCGACATAAAAATTTATTGTTATTTAAACAGGCGAATCACATACAAGGATATTCAGCAATTTCTGCAGATTGGATCGGAAAGAAAATGGACGCATTTTATATAGCCATCTTGGCGTGAGGAGGATCGTTTCACGACACTCAGAATCACGTGGGCGTGGAATGGTGGCGCGATATGATTGAAAAATTTTAAACAGGTCTCTTCTCCGATTTAACTATACAAACAAAGCACCAGTCAACAGTATGACTGTTTCAAAACGAACCAAGGTGTGCAAAAGTAAAACGATTCAGAAGCGCCGGAAAAAGTTTGATTGCTTGTTTTTCTTCTAAACGGGGTGTATAGCCCCCATAACATTTTGAAATCAAAGTAGCATCTATGCGGAATGGTACATTATCAAATATTTGCAAGATGTTTTTGCTGCTGTGGACAATAAGCGAACGAACACCATTCCGCACCGGGGCTCCGAGGACTTTTGCTCCACCGAGAGGAAGCGCCCGCACACTCAGCAATCAATACGAGGGGCTTCCTAGACACTACGCCGGTTAAACGTTTGGATCATCCACTTTAAAGTCCTGATTAAGCAGTTCTTCTTATTCCCAAAAAAATTAATTCAGCTCAAAAAGTTTTTATCGCCGGAGGAAGCGCTCAGGGCGTTCGCGATGACCGTAGAAGTGGTATCAGTGGCAGACTAGATAACAATGGTTTGAAAATTGGTTAAGACGCATGAAACTTTATAAAGATGCTTTGAAAAGATTTTTTAAGAAAAATATAACCTACAGTTTTTTTTTTTTCATCATTTCCATATACATTTGTTCGAATAGCATTACCCTCTTTCTCAAGTGGGGTAAAAAATAGTTTAACAGTTTTACCATGATTTCCAGCAGAATTAACTGAGCATATCTGTCTCTATAGTAAAATAATTCTCTTGGCCGTGGAGGAAAACTCTTGAAATTTAAAGTGGCTATGCAATTGGGATAAGTAGAGCTCAAGTTAAAGTTTTTTCTTATAAAGCATAAGTAGATGACTGTCACTTTTAATTTCTAGGTATAGTTCTTGCAAATGAAAAGCGCGCGTGCCAGTGTGTTTTGCCAAGTGTTGCCAGTGAGAGTGTATGGAGCCGGGAGACCTTGCATGTTATCAATAAGACCTCTGTGGCGCAGCGGTTGTGGCTCTGCCTACCATGCGAGAGGTCCCGGTTTCGATCCCCGGCTGGGTGTGAAAGAAAAAACCCCAGGCCTTGGATATTTATATGTGTGAGACGTCGCTGTTTCTGGTAGCCACGACACAGGGTATCCTAGTGTGGGGCCAGAAGCAATGTATGTGCCTGTATGTAAATGTTTATATTTATGTTTAAAACAGTGGTCTAATGTAGAGAAAGGCAAAAAAATAATGGAGCAAAGCTTATTTGTAAATATCTTCATCAATATAATAAAGAACTTTGAATTTGACTTGATTATGACTGTGACCCATACCTATATTCGCTCATGATTTGCAGAAACTCTAGAAAAACTAATTACTCACAATAACGCCCTCGTTTCTACATTGCAATATCGACGTCCCGAATGGCCGAGTCGGCATTGACCCTGCCTACGAAGCCAAGGGTCCCGAGTTCGAGTCCCGCTGGGGGCAAATATTTGTTTGACGAGAACGGATGTTCCTAGCCTACCTAGTCATGGTTGTTTATCTATCTAAGTATAATATTCATCTATATAAGTATGTGTATCGTTGTCTCGTACCCAAGATACAGTACATTACGTACCCTTTTGTAACCCCTGAATAAATAAATAAACATCCTAACCTACGGTGCTCAGACATTTGTCTTTGACCGAACTTCAAAAGTAGCGTCCTGAGTGTTCGTAGGACGGACCGCATAAGGAACACCACACTGCGCTCCTTAACTGGCAACGCTGATGTGGGTGTACAGACCGCCATGCTAAAGTGGAACTGGGCCGGCCACGTAAGTCGTATGCACCCAGACCAGACAGATGGGTGATAATCATAACTGACTTGTTCTTGAAGGGACCTTGACTAGTTTCTGCCGGGATGGCTGGAGGTGGCACAGACCAGGGAAGTGTGGACGGAAAAGGGGGAGCAGTCTTTGCCCAGCAGTGGCAGATCGAAATGGCTACATAAAAATACAAAAAATTAATGAAATTTATGAAATAAAATGAAATTTATGAAATATAATGAAATTTATGAAATAAAATGAAATTTATGAAATAAAATGAAATTTATGAAATAAAATGAAATTTATGAAATAAAATGAAACTTATGAAATAAAATGAAACTTATGAAATAAAATGAAATTTATGAAATAAAATGAAATTTATGAAATAAAATCAAATAAACGAAATAAAATAAAATTTATGCAATAAAATAAAATTTATGAAATAAAACGAAATTTATTGAATAAAATGAAATGTATTAAATTAAATTAATTTCATTTAATTAAATGAAATTTATTAAAATAAATTAAATTTGTGAATTTAAATGACATTAATGAAATTCAATAAAATTTATGAAAATAAAAGAAATATATGAAATTAAATGAATTTTACGAAAATAAATGAAATTTATTTTATTTCACAATATCATGAATCACAAAATTTATTGAAGGTCCTGGTTACTTAACTAGGCTATAACTTATAACTTGTATTTAAGAAGCCAGTTCCTCTCACATGCAGTATGATTAGGAGGTGTTTAAGACGATCATAAAACTAACAAGTGCAACAAAGAATTGAAATAGAACACGTCTACTTTATTTACCGTGCCGCCTCACCCGGCCACTTTTGAATAACTTCTTAATATTTAATGTCAGCTCGGAAGCCACTGGCTAGCCCACTTTCTAATCGTCAACTTGGAAATAATTAATTATTTTGTATACTTCATGTTCCGTTTTAATTGGGGGAGAAAGTCGTTTAAAATTAATGTGAGTCATCTCGTTTCTCATCATAGCGAGACGTTAAATGAACGTGGATTATTGCCCCCCCCCCTCCCCTTGCCTTATAGCAGAAGTCTGCGGGGGGTTCAATTGTTTAAGGAACTGCGAAATAGGTACATAATAATTTTGTCTTTAAATATCGCAAAGTTATTTCAAGTGTTGTGTGGTTGGTTTCTTTTCGACGCTTTAAAACAATTATTTCGAAGACTTTAAAGAATTTGCTAGGCTTGAGAATTTTTCAGGTTATTTTAGTATTACCTACCCGAGTAACAATATCGCCTCGTATCGTATCGTACTCGTCTCATAAAAGTAGATGCCTGTGGATGGAAAATATAATGTAAAAAGGTAAATACATAGTCAGGTCATAAGTTCTGTCACATGTGCAATATGAAATAATTTAGACAAGTTTATTATTTATGTAAACATTTATATAGCAAAATGAACTTAATAAAACATAGATTCTTATGGTAATAAAGTTTATTCAAAATGACCCCCGCGATTTTGAATACAGGGCTTTATTCTGCGCGGCCAGTCATCTATCGCAGCACGAACGAGGTCCATGTTAATATCGGCGGCTGCCTTAATCAAGGATGCCTTGAGTGACTCCAAATCAGGATGAGGCTTTGAGCAGGCCTTTTCCTCCAAGTATTGCCATATCTTGTAATCTAACGGACTCAAATTTGGACTGGAGGAGGGCCAGTCTTCGTGCCGGATGAAGTCGATTTCACTCGCCGCCAGCCAGTCTTGTGTGCTTTTCGCTCTATGAGCTGGCGCAGAATCTTGTTGGAATACCCAGTGCCTGTTATTAAACATGGTATGAGAAACAGGTTCCACAAGGTTCTTGAGGACTGTATTTTGGTACACAACTGCATTCGTTTTTACGCCTTTCTCACAAAAATGTACCTCAGTTAAGCCCCAATAAGAGACTCCCAACCAAACCATGAGCGAGGATGGAAAATGACCTCGTTGGACACACGGAATACGGTTGCTCGCTTCTTCACTGCTGTGTGCGTACACCTTATCATTTTGTTTGTTGTAGCTCTCTTCCACGGTGAAAATTTTTTCATCCGAAAAAAGAATTTCCCGATGCTTTTTTCCCGCGTACCGCTTCAACAAAGCGCGGCATCTCTTCAGTCTCAGGTCCATTAAACGAGCGTCCAAACGATGTCCTGTTTTTCTTCGATATGCCCTAAGCCCTAACTCTTCATTTAACACCCTTTTCACCGTGGTCCTGCTCAACCCCATCTGAAGGGCCAACAGTTTCTGCTTACGTATGGGATTTCTTTGAATTTGCGCCTTTACAGCTTTTATCACTGCTGGAGTCCTAACAGAGCGAGGGCGACCACTTCTTGACCTGTCATCTACACTAGAGTCTTCATTGTATCGTTTTATGGTACGATAAACGAATCTTTTGGTTATATTCAAATTTTTCAGTAAGTCGAAAATCTGAATTGGCGCGTAACCGCAACGATGCAACGCAATAACTGCGACACGGTCTTCTTTAAGTGTCCACTCCATATTTAAAAATGAGGAAAATTCTAAAAAGTACACATTTTTATTTTCATGAAAAATTCGAAATTCGAATTCAATAAACTTTTTTGTGGCCAGCGTTCTAAATTCAAAAGTTTTTATTGTGTGACAGAACTTATGACCTGACTATGTATTATTTGCTAAGCATGAAGCTGCGAGGTGAGCTACGAGTTTACTCTGACGCGTAGCACATGCTACGAAAAAGAATGTAAAAGTTGCAAGCACAAAACTATGGAAATGACAGCGTAACAGCAGTCTGTATATTTTGTTTTACGGGAATTGAATATCAAGCTACTTCGTTTGCTCATTCCTTGGTTTCATCAGTTATTCGCTCATAAATAGGATAGAGCACGTTTAGCCATTAAACAAAGCTCTTTTCCTTCATCGCGACAAACATTCAATAAAATGAAACCTACGACGACGTATAATTCTTCTATCTCGGCCAACTCTTCCAATAACGCCTAAGGGATCGTTCACATAGGTTCTTGCAAACAGTGAGCCGCCGACGACGTAAGCATAACTCGTGTTTTGTGTTGATATTATTATTTGCGAAAAATAGTCGCCAAGAAATTCTAATAATTAAATAAATACTTAAAGGTTTTAGAAATTTTTTTGGTCACTATAAAATGTTGTCAGTTAACTAATTGGGTAACAGTTTTGACTAAGAGATGTTTCAAATGAACAGCGCGCGCGTCGTCGATACGATATCGATGCGTCAAAGTCTGCTGTCGACACGTTTTAAGCCTGATGTCCACAGCTGCCGACGTGTTGTATTGCTAATTTTTACATGCATTTATTATGTTAGTAGGATATTGTTAACATTAGTGGTACAGGATGTCCAAACCGCGTAATGCCCTCTCACTCGCTCGCGCACGGTGCCAGATATACTGAATAGTGGCCGACTATTCCTAAACAGTCAGTCGGCGCGCTTAAAGATGGCGGTTAACTGTGAGCTATACACAATTAAATGGGTCAGTATGGTAAAAAGGCCTGTTTTTTTTGTTGTTGTTAAGAACTAAACTTGAACGGTTTAAGTGGCAATGAAAACTGCATTCTTAGATTTATTTGAAAAACTAATACCCATTTCGGCAATGATATTGAAGAAAACATAAACATTTATAAACAGGCACATATAGTTTACGACAGGATGTAATGGCAATCGGGAAGACATGATTAAAATCCATCTCTGCAGCGGCGGAGCCCGGTTCGCATAGCGGACTGGACCTTCCCCTGGGCGCCGTTTCTAATGCGTTTTTCCGTTGCAAATGTAAGCAAATACGGAGGTAAGCCAAACAAGAACTGAACACAATATTTCTAGTGGAGATTGGCTTTTTGTTTTTGAAAGTGATTTGAAAGTGAATTGTAACCTCTTTTGGACATTTGTTGTCACATTATATGGTTTAAAATCAGCTATTGTATAGGAGGACGTCAAAAAGCGATTTGGTGGTAAATGGCCGGTTGGCCATTCAAGCACTAGGGCCGCGACCTTGTATTATTAAGGCTCGTACAGGACCCACCATGTCCTCACTGTGGCTTGGAGAAAAGTAGCCAGCACTTCTTGGAAGAATGAGTAATATATTCAAAAATAAGGTGGTGAACACTAGGTGTTAAATCCACGCCTCAACCGAAAGGGTGGGATCTGTGAAGGGTATTTTTACAGTGGAATGTCACGAAGTAGTACTGACCTTGACGCCGTTGACTGGTATGCGAAAGTTCAGATTCGAGGCAGGAGTACGGGATGAGGAACACAAGGGTGGGGGGTGTTGGGAGTCGAATCTTACTCGTGTCTTAGCCCGCTGCTGGTGCTGTCGTGATGCTGCCGACTGCAAGGGTCGCTATCAGAACGCGACGAATTGGTGACCGAATCACTTCAACCTTTCACAGCACGAAGCACTCACTACGATGACGTGAACTTATTTCTTACAACTTATTTCTTGTAGATTATTACGAGATTATTATAAATAACATTCAGCCAAAGCCCCGATGCTTGACGCCGAAAATTTTACCACGTGCAAAGTGACAGCTAGCTAGTGATGTCCCGATCACTCGCGGTCAATCGCGCAACAAAAAAAAAGGTGCGTTCCGAAGCATAAATATTAAACACTAGGTATTTCGACATCCTAGAATTAATCAAGCGAACAAGAAGATTTGGGGAGGGACATCTGTTGATCTAACAGTAACCAGTGCCCAAACACTGGCAATTGGGTGAAGTAGTCACGATAGAGGACCGATCACCCGCCTTCTGTGGTTCAGCGGGCGTCCCACCTCATAATCAAAATCATCATCCTACCTGTGGCGAACTATACGTTGCTTCTGGCCCCACACCAGGATAGAAATAGAAATAGAAATGACTTTATTAACACGCATTATACAGTAGAGACAATTGATTAATACACGGTCATAGTGTTAATAGGACCCGGCTCAGCAATGCTGAGCTCAGACGGGTCTCAGCTCAGCGCTGGTTTTCAGCCGGACCTTCGGAACACAGGACTACCACATACACACATAATTATAATAACAGTAAACTAAAGAACAACAGGATACCCAGTGTAGTGCATGGAAAACTTATATGATTTCTTAGATACCAATGGCGCAAGTCATACACGCCCTAAGGTAGCCAAACACGTAAATTCAAAGATTTTCTATTGCGGATTTAATATCAATCCGGATGCGATTCCTTTCCGTGCGGACGTGCGCGGAATCCGCCGGAGCCGTGATATGAACCTGATCGAGATAATGTCGGGGGGAATAGTGTGTTGGCTTATTTGATGCTGTCGTTTTGCTATTACAACTATCGATAATTTATTCGTTAAAAGAAAAATACTAGTAACTTAGAAACACAGTTTTTCCCATATGGGATTGTGCCCACTTTTAGCCAGTTATCCATAAGATCTTGAGAAGAGCTCCATGGTCTAATGGGTTTCACGTTTGCTTTTCACACAGGAGATGCAGGTTTGAAACCTCACTGCTTACAGTGCCCGGGAGTTAATAATGCACATAGTATAGTAGCGTCATCTCTGTCGTACGAAGCACTAACTGCGAACGAGTGCAACAGGAGATGACACTATACTATGTGCATTTTTAACTGCCGGGCACTGTGTTGATGAGATAATAAATTTATCTTAAGTACATAATCTGACTTTCAGTATTTCGAATTACACCTTAAGCTGTAGGTCCCGCCTACTATCGCTACGTGACAGTGGTGGTAAAACCCCTCCATCAACCCTCAATGAGCCCGTAAGGCGGAGTTACTCGTATCCGGAAAAAGGCCTATGCCTCTCGGTGGGGATATTAATGGGCTACATTTATTTAATACTCCACTTTGCATGACAAGGGGCTAGCCCAGAAATTGAGATATGAAGGTTTTGTCTAAACCCTGAAATCAAAATAACTGGACCAAAATGACAGTTGGTGGGTTGCCGCAATAAATGAATAAGAACATATAAATACAAAAAAAACGCAGAAGTTAACGAGAAAATATAAATACAAATCAAATAAACTAATCGATGTATTTTTATGATCAAATACACCTGTATATCGATTGTAGTGTTTCAATCATTACATTAATAGGAGTAACAAGTTTGCAACATTAACCTTTAATATGTTTCCACCAACCTGTCATTCTCGTCCAGTTATTTAAAGCTCAGTGTATACCCGCACATGTTTTTATCACCATTAATTAGAACGTCCTTATTATGTACCTATGATAAATTACTTTCTCATTGGCACCGGAACCGCACCCGCGCCTCCAGCATGAGGAGCGAGCGATAAACCATTCATCCACAGGAGCTCACTAGACTTAGCTAAACGTAAGGTTTTTAGATTCAGTTAAACTTTCTAAAACAATAAAGTTAACAAATAACTTGACTCCGTGCTCCTAAAAAGAGGTCCGTGGTCTAATGGGTTTCACGTTTGAATCCTGACCATGTGCTAATGAGATAATTAATACATCTTATGTACAGTATCAGATGTTCTTATAATTAAATTTAAAATCAATAACCGAGCTAAAGATAAAAGGGCGGGTAACAAAAGGTTTAAAAATATTGTAAAACAAAACGATCTCTCTACATCAAGACAAACAAGAACAAAAACGAGTAAACATACAAACAAGATTTTATTCAAAAAGTATAATGATATCCTCAAACGATGTTTAAATAAAGCTCAGAAATTACATTATTATAAATACATAAAGGACCATAAGATAAATGTAAAGCTACTTGGAACATAATCCCATTGTCAACTTCAAACGAAATTAAAACCATAATAATATTAATAATGACATATAATATTGTAATCCTAATCATATTTGGAATATTCTCAATGATTATTTTAAAAACCTGGCATGTCCTTATAATAATGTATTGAATAATAATAATATCTTATCAATTAATAGCACAGAAATCAATCAAAATACAAAAATTTTAAGACTAGTTAGTGAAACAGAAATATATAACATTATTAAGTCCTTCAAAAACAGTAAGGCAAGGTCTTTGCCGTTATTATCACAATTAATGATTATTTAATGAACCTGGCATGTCATTAAAACAGTAAGGGAGGGGTCTTCGACGTCATTATCACAAAAAATATAAAATGCATTAGCATATAAGACCTGCTATCCTTGAAGGATTATTTAATAAAATTATTTAATAAATATCTTGTTTGCTGCAGGGTACTTCCCCGAAAAGCTAAAGCTAAAGCTTTTTAAAAAGGCGACCAACCTTGCAGTTATAGACCTCTTTTGTACCATTTTTTTCAAAAAAGCATGTATTTGTACGATTATTTGAAAAGGCATAATTAATACTGCACCTGGGGACATTATAAAATGGCTGCAAACCCATAATTTACAGATTGATATTAAAAAAATAATTAAAAAAAACTTTCATACAATTCAAATGCGCATCCTATTTCTATTACTTATAACGATGAAAAAATTTCCGAAGTTGACAATTTTAAATTCTTAGGCATCACGATTCACAAAAATCTAAATTAGAAAAAACACGTAGAATCGGTGTGTAACAAAATAAATCGCTTTGTGTACACTCTGTATAAATTTAGGCAAACTGTCTGTATTAAAGCCGCTCTAGCCTACCTTCCATGGTTATTTCTCCTCAGTACTCAGTTGTGGGGAAATTTGGGCTTTCAAAACTCAAAAAAAGTGCGTAAGAGCAATCTGTAAGGTTAAATTTGCTGGAACCTGTAAACTACTTTTTAAAAAACTCAACATTTTACCCCTACCATGTGCCTACATTAGAGAAGTTTGAATACTCATCGTGAATGCTGGAGAAACAGAAAGGCACAAAAGACAAAGAAGAGCAAAACACATGAACCTACTATGTCAACCTTTAAGGATTTAAGGACATATATAGGAAGAATATATTTAATACGTGTATTATTTTGTATCACAAGATGCCTGACGACTTCAAAGTCTTTAAAAAATTATCTCACAAAGTGGCTACTACAATATTTTTTATAACATTAAGTTTTTATAGAATGAGGAATATTTAGATTATAAAAAATAACCAAAATAATGACATTTGAAATTTGTATTATATAAGAATTAAATGAACAACTACAATAATATGGCACTTACTCATAAGTTAAAACTATAACTATTATTTTGCATGCTTATACATAAGCTGGAAACACTGAACATATTCTAATTTTATGATTATTTAACTGTTTTCTTGCAAATAATAGTAGTTTATGTGACTGCTAGGGGCAATTAAAACTCTAGAGTGGGTTTATGGAATGATCCGAAGGCTATTTTCATAATAATATCACTCGAGATTTTAATGCCTAATTATGTGCAGTTACATAAACTAGTTTGTCTACACGCATATCATAAGCTCTCTTTGATGTGTTCAGGAACCGCATGTTCGACCAGCATTGCGGCATTAATCAGTGCTCTATTGCTCAGCAGTTTAGCTTGTTCAGTAGTACCAACTTTACAGACAAACTAGGGGCGGCACCCAGGCGGGCGTCCATGTTCATAATTTGAATGTCATAATATGACAAATTTTGGTACATTATGGTCATAATGTATCAATATTTAGATAAGAAATTAGTTTTTACCGAGAAATTTATCAATATTCTGGTCGTAACGTGCGGTTTTTGGACGCAGTAAACAGGGTTTATGATACGTGTGTAGATAAAATTCATTACAATTCATTTCAGTGTTTTGGATGACACGTTAAGCTGAAGGTCCCGGCTACTATCGCTATGTGGTTGTGGTCGTAAAACCACTCCACTAACCCGCACTGAGCCACCGTGGTGGAGTATGGCTTAATCTTACTCGTATCTGGGTAAAGGCCTGTGCCCCTCGGTGGGGACATTAATAAGCTACATTTATTAACATGACTAGGGCAACAACAATATTTGTCACATAGTCACGCTTTTTCTCATACGGGGTGGCACAGTCGGGAGCGAGCCCATCGCTGAATGTGTAGATCAATATTTTCCACCACCGTTAGAACCTCCGTATTAAGTATCGTACGATGTCTTTAACTGTACCAATCGATAATTCTCGGTTTTAGTCCTGGAAACTTGTAATTTTGCACAGAGGTGTATCATCAAGAGTATACTAGTGGCTCTGTGAGCTGTAGACCTCACGATACAGGAAATCTGAATGGTTTATCCAACGCTTCATGGCTAAATGAAGACAGTTTGGGCCAAGTGGTGGATCAGGGTAGGTGAAGTTTATATATTTTCGTGTAAGTTTGAACATGTAAGTTCGTGTTAGTTTGAACCAGCGTTTTTTATTATTTCCCACCCCATCACACCCACTAAAAGGGTCGGGCCCCTTGCAGTTTATCGGATGAACAAGTGAAATTAATATAAATACACATATTCCCGCTGCATCAATACCACGTAAAATCTTATGATGGTTACGTACATGGAGTATGAAAGAAGCCGTAAAAATAACTTTGTAACTACATTTTGCTATATTAAATCCAACCTATTGACTTTTCACTAAAATTAAATAACTTATGTCATTTTTACAATCTTCACAAATCCAACAACACCTTATTTGTCATCTATCAAGCCGTTTGGGCTGCAGCGGTTTTTTTAGAAGTTCCAACCCCATATGTCCGCCAGTTTGTAGAATTTCCAAAAACTGAATTGACAAAAAAACTATTTAATTATCGAACCTGTTCACAAAAATTCACGAGAATCATTTGAGAAATGCGGCCTGTAGAGGATAACAACAGGACACACATTTCGTCCTGTCCCCAATCCTGAACGGAGACGTTTTACTCGCTCGGTCAATTAAGGGAAAAATCTGAAAACAGTCAATTCATTTACGATTTGATTTGATTTACGATAAAGCTAAAATAATGGCAGAGCTTGTCTAGTTTAAAATGTCGCGCCCAGAGCTTGTCTAGTTTAAAATGACGCGCCCCCCACTGAATCACACATATCTTATCACAAGTTTTATGACAGTGTGGCGCGGAATTTTAGTTTAGAAAAGCTATACTGTTCGTATCTTTAATCAAACACAAACCACCTGGTGTTACTCACCTAAGGAACTGTTTTGTTGACTTACTTACTAAATTTATGCACAAACAAGAATCTTAAATCGTTGAAGTTCAAAAAGCTCTTTAATACCATCAAGTAAACGTGAATGCGGAAAAAGAAATCAAACAAAAGTAACGACGCGCCTTTTTGCATACGGAGTGACAGAGGCAAAATTGCGCCCACGTCTAGCCCGGCTGTCTCAACTTTCCGTGAAAGGTGGCTAGGCCATCGCCGCAGCTATGGAAACATGAAGGTTCCTTCACCTCACGATGACTAGGGTTATCCGGATGAAAAACGACCGCTGCCTTACTGTAGTGAAATATCAGCGATGAATCTATGCTAGCCCTTTCAGGTGCTTAACTTTCTCATCTTTAAGTGAATTATCTCAGAAAAATACTTTAAGCACAAAATATACTTTTCTTGCGGAGTCTACTCACTGTTAAATTTACACAATATGTTTAAAGCATGAACATGTTTTAAGTGTTCTTCAATATGTTTTCAGGTAGCGTTCATTTGAGAATTACACGTAAACACTAGTTACTTCCTATATATCTGAAGATTAGTATGCATTCGTTTAAATTGCCTTACTTTGTTTCTAGTAGTACCAAATCATTGTTTGATTTATTTCCAAAAACACATAATATAGAGGGAAATATTAGACTGCACATCAAAAATACTTATTTGCACCGCAAATATCAGGGCAAAATGCTGCGGTAGCTTTTTCTGATCCTTTTTTGCTGTGCAAATCAGTATTTTTGATGTGCGATTAAATACTAGCCCAATATAAATAGTTATTTCTATGTTAGTGGACATTATTCTATAAAGAATCATGGTGCATCCCGAGTAAAAGAAAAGGCTCAATTTTGCCAACATTAATTTTGTAACTTTTCGCAATAAATTTCTCAAAGGCTTAAAAAAACATTGATAGCCGAATACACAGAGCGCCGCTCCTTTGAGCAAGCGCCACTTAAATGTCAAACTGGCGCTGTCCTACCCAAGGGAGAGACAGGGACAGCATGACTGAGTGTCCGTCAAGATTTGAGTTGTCGGTTGCGCACCCGGGCGGGAATGTTCCTGAAAATAGAAACATTCGTCCACAAAGTGTACACGCACTTTTAAGCCGCCACGCCGCGTGACGTCGTCAGATAAAAACCGTTTCCATGACAGCCTATTCATCTTGAGGGCTTGTGTGTCAACCTGATAATGACGCGACTCGCATCTTTTGAAGATAAATCCGCAAGAAACTGCGCGCCCTGTCGGCGTGACGAGGCTTTTGTGATTAGGAAAATTAACAAAACTCAAACAAAGATCGGGGTGGTGCTGTGTTGTGTTGTTGGTAAACAATTTCTCATTAAATCTTTGTTCTCATTGCGGCTGTCAGTCTGTGCCGACTGTCATATTTTCAGTAAAGGAGAACGGGCATTTTGGTACTCGCTCCAATAGCAATAATCGTAGTATCGTTGAATCAATCAATCAAGATTTCTTAAATTTCTGTAACTATTAACATTTTAGAAAACGTACTTTTTGACGTTGTAAAAGGTATTACCAAAAGGAACAACATATACTACAGCCACCAATCTCAATCCTTCAGAGATATAAATATCATCCATGTTACGAACCTGCGTACTATTGCTTTCCTGTGAATTTTGAGTGGTGTTTACGGTCGTCGTCATAAGATGAATTCTGACTATAAGTACCGTAAATTCATTTATGTCAAGTGACATTTGTGAGGACTTGACTGTCAGAAGACAGATTTAGTGGCTTGACCAGCAAAGTAGTTGAGCCAGGTTTATCTGACCACAGCCTTCAGCATGCTACACTTGATATAAAAATCATATCAAATCCACGTAGTATTTATAAACAAGTGAGAGACCTCAATAAATCAAATATAGACGAGCTCAAAGATTTTTTCAGTTGCGTATGTTGGGAGCAGTTACTCGATTTCAGATACGGATCAGTCTTTTACCAATCACCGGTATGCTTAGTGGAATCCTTGAAAGCTCCTCGACTCGGCCTTATCTAAAGGCGTCCTCAAGGAAATCCTCGAGGTTTCCTTGACATTCGTATGTTCAGTGGTTGACTTGGCTTTGGCTGAGGCCACCTCGAGTAAGGTGGAGTCGAGATCTAGTCGAGGAGATACGTCATCTTTTTTTTTTACCCTGGCAGTACTGGCTGCAACGTTCCATTCTATGCAAGCTCGATAAAGTTTTTTGATTGCTTTTGACAGTTTACGTTAATAATTGTTTGTAACGGATCGTAAAACGTATTTTTATTACAAAGCAAACAAAATAAACAAACGTCGTTAGTCATTACGTCGTTACTGACATACGGACTTCATTCGTTTAAAATTCATAAAAATTGTTCCTTGTTTTGTTGTTGTGTTGTGATTACGGATACCTAGCGGATAATACAATGAGTGGGCGTGTACCGCGTATAATGTTCACGGAAAGTGAAAAATCGTGCCTGTATGAGCTTGTTTTAAAATACAAGCTCAATAATCGCGACAAGTGGTCCCGACGCCGGGAGCTTGGTCAAAAAACAACAAGCGTGGCCACGCTTGACGGAGGAGTTTAACTCCATAGAAACTAACCACCAAATATGTTGATAACTAACTAAAGACCTACCTACTTAAAATTATAATGTCATCAGGGACCTGGGGAGATGACAAGAAAAGGGGCATGCATGGCTCAATCTTGTCATTCAATTGTCATTATTTATTCTTTATTCAATGTGGGGTATCCATCGCATTAGTACAAACATATTTTGTCAAATAAAAGATAAAGATAATTTTTTTGATGTTTCCTTAATACTAAATACAATTTTTATGTAGCCCTGTGCTATGCTCTAATAGCGAAATAAACTTTTCTCTCAGATAACCATTTTCAACTTTATTGTCACTTTTTCAAAAGGTTTTGCTTCTTCAAAGTTCCAACCTACTCAATTTAAATTTAGCCACAATAACCTACTCTAACTTCACATGGGTCAACTATTTGAATAGGCAATTTGTATAAGTTAGGGATTATGGGTGTGAGGGTTACATATTGTCCATTTTGAATGTGTTAATTGTTTTTTTTTGTTTCTTACCTGCTTAGATGTATGTGAAATTTAATAATCATTCCTTTTTGTAGCGTAATGAAGCACAACTTAAAAAATGTTGGGACAATATGAAAACAAGAAGAAAACAAACATTACGAGAGGAGAAGAAGCAACGTATGAAAACGGGGGGTGGCAGCTACGACAACCCACAACCAGGTCCCTCATCAAAAGATGACGGTGCCAGTGCAGCTGTTGATGCTGCCATCGATACTGTGGCTGATGCAGAAATGCAATTTGTTACGGACAGTGACAAGCCCCCGCCCAGTCCAATGCAATATATTGGTAAGAACACAATATTTACTTCTATGCAATCCTCAGTAAACTTCAAGGTATGTTTGTACTAATTTGTTTGTATATGTTTCAGTAGTGCAAATGGACTCTGAAGAGCCTTTTGCTCCTTCAGCATCATTTGATGAGGGCCATGAAGAAATAAATGCTTCGGAGTCTGGTAGAGGTAGGTATATTATATTCATGACATGTGCTTGTTTTACTATGACTTGCTACACTCGTTTTTCCATACAAATTTTAACGACTTCTATAACCATACTGCAATTTTTTTCCAAAATTGTAGCATGTAGAAGTAGAAGTGTCAACGTCTAAAGCCAGTAAACAGCTTAAGAGCAATCAAAAAAAGATATTTTGTTTAAAACCAATGAGCTCATTTTGTTTAAATATGTAATCCTATAACTTTTTAGGGGACACACAAGTCGCACAGCCTTCTGATGAAGGTTCCAGAGCCACTGTACCTGTGCCTGAACATACTTCATCGGCTGAAAGAGGTAATTATATCTACTATACTGCTATTGTATCCTGCTATAAGGCTTCATCATCTCACTGCATTGACAGTAATGCTCACTCCCAGAAAAAAAATATATTTCTGTAAAACTGTTTCCTTAAATTGTGATGAAATTTTACTTTTCAGTTGGCGTTAAGAGCAGACGCTCTGGAACTGGTTCCCGACTTGCTAGTTATGGAACCAGTCGCATTGAGACTAGTATGTCCTTTTTCATTTACCTTAGGCCCCGCAATCAAATTGCACAATAACCAAAGCTATTTTGTAGCCCTGCCGCCTGACCCTGAAAACAAAATGTTTGCCAAGTCCAGGTCAAGTGGCTTGCATCGATGACTATGTCCAACCCTATCATAAAATATAGATGTGATATGCTCTGCTTGTATGAGCAGCTGCCATTGAGGAGGAGGCTAAAGGATTTTGGTGTACCTACACTTTTTGTGTTGGTCTAGCAACCTGTCACAACTTTTAAGCATTGAAATTTTATTTACAAATTACAATTTAGTGTTTAAGAATGAAAACAATAATGTATTCGTGAGCCTAGCTGTCCCAGGTCAAACCTAGCATTTAAATTAAATTGATTAATTAATTATTTTATTAATTAATAAAATTAATAAAAATTAAATTAAACACATTTTTTACTAACTTTCTGTTTTATTTATACAATATGTACAACACCAACCTTAGTATCAATTAAAAATAATACATTTCTAGCGAAAAACATGTGAAACGCGATTCAATCAAAACGCGGTGAAAGCGCGCGAGAAATCGTTCCGATAAACTGGGTCAGAACTCATTTTTTTCCTATGCACGGACTGGTTTTTGATAGCTCCACAGATACGTTCGTGTATGGGGTACCAACTGTAAGTACAAAATCGGCTCCCAACCTATATTTTTAGTTTAAAAGCGCCCATCTCTATACGACCGGAAATCCGCCCGCTGCGGGTCGCTTGTCGGTCGACGCATTTTGCAAACTTGCCCGCTGCGGGCGTTCGACGGTCCAAAGGTTATAGGTACCTGAAGTCAAGCAATTAGAGAGGAGTTAGATGCTCGGAAGGAGATTTTTTTAAAAATTCAGAGAAGAGAAGAGGAACTACATTTATAAAAAATTCAGGAGCAGGAGTAGTTAGTTAAGGCTGCTGAGGAAAAATTTAAAAAAGCCCATTATGAGGCTCTTCTAGCTGAAGTTTTGTTGGAGCAGGTTAAAAATAAATAAATGTATATTTTAGCTGAAATGTCTTTGTATAAATGCTGCCCTAATTTCACTCCCCCGTTGATTCTCAGGAACGATTTCATGACTAACTGGTGGTATGTTCATTGGCTCTGGAAGCTCCTCATTAGAGCGAAGACTTATATTGTGCAATACAGCACAAGCAACAATAATGTTTGGGATATTCGTTATTTTATGTTGCAGTTTCCTGGCTAGACATGAGAATCTCCTTTTCAATACTCCATTAAGCCGCTCTATTATGTTTCTTGTGCTAATTTGAGCTCTGTTATAATCTCTCTGAGCCATTGTCTGTGGATTTAATATTGGAGTATACATATAGGTGGTTTGAGCATATCCACTGTCTCCAAGAAGAATGCCCTGCAACTCTCCCTGCTCTAACCGCATGCAACAATGACTGTTTGCAAATATTCTCGAGTCATGCACAGTCCCAGTCCATCGTGCAATAATATCGTAAATTTCCAGTTCCGGCCCACAGACTATTTGAACATTTACTGAGAATGTGCCTTTACGGTTCCGAAAAATCTCGCCTCGTTCTCTTGATGGACTTTTGATTGGTACATGAGTACAGTCTATGCATCCTATAACGCCAGGGAATCTTGCACGACGATAGAATTTTCTTTTGATGTTGGGGAGTTCATTTGCTGGTGGAAATTTCACATACAAGTTCAATTTTGATGCAAGTATCCTTGATATCTTTGATACTATTCTGCACACAACTGATTGACTTAGCTTGAGTAAATCTCCACAAACAATCTGAAATTACAAAACACAATACCCCATTTAAGTTTGAAATAAATAACGAATTGATTTTGTACTTCGCAAAATATTTAAATTACCTACTAACCTGATAACTTCCCGTTGCATAAAATCGTAATGCTATCATAAGCTGCAGTATCGGAGCAATGGGAAGTCCTCTATTGTTTGCTTGTTGACTCAGGTCAAGCAGGGGTAGTAGAATGTTAATTACGGTCTCTTTCTTAAAACGATATCTTCGTATAAATTCCGGTTCGTCATAAAACTCTAAAGGATTTTCTGCGTCACGTAAATAACGTCTTGCTGGGTAGGCTAGGTATTCATCGTCGTAAACAAAATCGATGAAATCGAGAAAATCGTCGAAATCGGACATTATTTTAATTAACTTGTCAAAGCACATACAAAACCGTCCTAATTTAGGAATGTTTACATGTCAAGGAAGCCTCGAGGTTCATAGAAACGTACCTTGAATTTGACAGTTCATTCCTCCACTCCCACTTCACTCGACTGAGGAAAATCCTCAAGTCGAGCCGATTTTGGACAACTGAGCATACCAATCTCTTGAGTGTGGTTGAGTTTAGGTCAATTCGAGGTGAAGTCGAGTGGAGGAAACGACTAAGCATACCGGTGTTAATCTGTTTCACGATATACTCCTTAGTGCGTTTGATAGGTTTTGTCCGTTGAAAACAGTACAGGTTGAGAAAAAATACTCTAAGCCAAAATGGATTACACCGGGTATTCAAAAATCCTGTGAAACAAAGCATGAACTTTTTATTGAACTTAAAAATTTAAACCAAGATTCCATAGTTTCAAAAAATTATAAATCCATACTTTCGAAACACTATAAAATATATTGTTCGTTTTCAGGGTGGTATCGTATGCAAAGAAAAAAGACGACGAATGTCTTATTCTAAATTTGAAAAATAAAATTAAAACTGTCTGGAATATAGTAAATAAAACTATCAAAGGGATTAATCAAAAAAATTGAAAGTTTTTCGGGACTCAAAGATGGTGTTAAAACGATAATCAGTGAGCTAGAGGCCCCAGACTTATTTAACGCATATTTCAGTACAAGTAGCACTCCTATAAATAAAAACTACCTACATAGCATTGAACTTCCCAGCTTTCAAAACAACAGCATGTTCATCAATCCCATGTCTAGACATGAAATTCTAATACTTGTGTCTAGTTTCATTAGTAAAAAGTCGTGTGGTTTTGACGGTTTACCAATCACTATTAAAGACATTATAGAGGCAGTTGCCGATCCTCTGGTCTATCTCATAAATCGATCAATAGCCACAGGTATTTTTCCATAAAGGCTTAAAATAGCTCATATCATTCCTCTGCACAAAGTATCACCTTTGTACTTCCAGTCCAGAATTATCGCCCCATTGCGTTGTTACCCTGTCTTTCAAAGATCTTCGAAAATTTTTATTCAAACCGTTTGACATTTTTTTTATTAAAATACAAAATACTGTCCAAAAACCAATTTGGTTTTCAAAAGGGTAATTCAACTATTGATGCTGTTTTTGATATGATGGATTTTGTGGCGGACTCTCTAAATATAAAGTCAAACGTGATAACTGTTCTACTGGACTCATCAAAGGCTTTTGATTATGTCGACGTGTTGCTATGCATCCTAAATCGGTACGGTATAAGAGGAAATTGTCTAGACTGGTTAAAATCTTATCTGACAAACCACCAACAAAGTGTTAAGCTCCCTATGTTTGACTCCAGGACAAACACACTTTCAAACAAAATATCCCTAAGTACTGAGACGACGCAAGGTGTGCCTCAAGGTAGTGTCTTAGGTCCCCTGCTGTTCATATTATATATTAATCATTTACCCCAAATAGTCAGTAAGAAAATCACGATTTTTGCGGATGATGTATCAGTATTCTTTAAATTTGAAAGAAATAATATAACACAGCTGTTTCCTGAGATAAATGAAACTATCAATGACATAGTGAAGTGGTTCAAATCTATTGGACTAAAAACAAATGCAGGAAACATAAAAATGATTTATTTCCGAAATTATAATACCCCTAGACTGGAACCAAATCTAACTGTGGACAATACTACGGTTGCCCTTGTAGACCAAGCCAAGTTTCTGGGGATTTTCGCAGATGAGAACATGAATTGGAAAAAGCACATAGATACCCTTGAGACAAAACTAAGTAGTTTTTGCTATGCTTTGAGATGCTTGTCAACAGTTACTACAACACATGCCATGCTGTAGGCTTACTATGCGTTTTTCCACTCTAGGCTTCTGTACGGCTTGGCATTGTGGGGTGGTAGCGTTGACATAGAAAAGTTGTTTGTTTTACAAAAGTTCCTATTTTAAGTGGTGTCAAATCAAATAATAACTTGTCGCGGCCTATTTTTTAAATTGGAAATACACACTGTCACAGCGCTCTACATTATCGAGCTCTGCAAATTAATAAAGCGTTATCCTGAAAAGTTTCCCATCAGCTCTGAACGCAATAGTAATAGGCTAAGAGAATAGGTTCAAGCATGACCTTAAGACTAGGTACTGTAGTACGTCCTATAGTAGAAGTACTAGTAATATGACAGTCTGCGTTTATAATAAACTACCGTCAAATATAAAGCTTTTCTCGGGTGATCGGTTTCTGAAGGCCTTGAAGCAATACTTACTGCTTATGTGTCCTTATACGTTGACTGAGTTTTATGAATACGGCAAATTATCGTCTTAGAAAGTAGGTATTTACTGTTTTACGGATTAGACTTTTTATTTTATTATTTTTCATACTTTTGACTAGCGATATAAATATTAACTCAAAATAACAATTCAATTCAATTCTAATCCAATAAAATAATGTTTTTATAAAATTATTTATGATTATGTATTTTTTTGTTTTTCCAAGCGGAAAATACTATTATCTAATTTACTCTAATGTTAATCTAATTAACTTTAATTCTATTGATAATTATGATAATTAAATTGCCATGCCGCCATTGGTAAAATAACATTAGCACATTATATTATATTACTTAAAATTTGTAACAAATACTGTAATTTATCGCAATAAAATGAAATTAAATGACCAGGACGGAAAAAAAATATATAGCGAATCGGGACAAGTGCCATGATAGACGGTATTTTACATTTAAACTCTATTCTAATGAATTATGACTATTGGAGCGGATGAAATTTTGCCCATTCCCCTTTGAAAGGCTGCAATCTAGCGATGTGTCAATACGGAAGCGAAACATTCGGCGCATATTCTCAGCCGTCATGAGAGCTTTACAACATGCTGTCACCGACGGAGCTATGCTTATATAATATGCATACGTCACGGCTTTACAACATGGCTACTGCAGTCAGGGCCTGGATTCGGAGTGAAGAAAGAAGGAACCTTACCGCAAAGAAAATGTCTGTCGAACTGTACCGCTTATCAGGATAAATCAATATGCAAACTGTCTTTAATTAGGAAAAAGAGGCATTCGGAAAATATAAGAATGGTGGCGTTATAATGAACTAGCGAACTGAAGCGCCGGATTGAATTCCGATAGCTTTTCTTCTTCTAGGTTCTAATTTAAAACTTATTTACTATTTACAAATTAGTGGCCTCTGGAATCGGATAATATAGGATTTGAAGATTTCAATAAATAAACCAGTGAACATCTACACCACGACCTAGTTGTCAGTTTCTATATTCATAAATAAATTTCTGTAAATTGTAAGTTGTCGAACCTTGGGACTCCTAAGCTTTGAACAACGCAATTCGTTATTCAGGACTTGCCCCTAACTCATTAAGTGAGCAACGCGGTACCCGGATGTCTTGTTTAAGAAACTACTGCGCCTTAATAGGGTTACTGAGGAAGTCACGCCTTAAATTTTGTTCTGAGCGAAATTACGAAGTTTCTGGAATAGCTCAACTTGGCAGAATAGTTTTCAGAATGCTGGTATATTCTTTGAGGCGCAAGACAACTAGATATATGCGATCATTAAGTTAAAAAAACAACATGGCGGATTCAGAACTGTGGCTCTGCCTACCATGCGAGAGGTCCTGAGTTCGATCCCCGGCTGGGGATACAGAAAAAAAAACAGGTCTTGGATGATTTTATGTGAGTGACATCGCTTTTTCTGGTTCCCACGACACAGGGTATCCTAGTGTGGGGCCAGAATAATGTGTCTGTATGTAAATGTTTTTTTACAACGTTACGTGACGCATAATATTTCTGAACTGAATCGCAGACTGCATCATAGTTGCGCCCACATTTAGCCTACTATTATTATTATTATGACTATAAATACTGCAATTCAGCGTTTCAGGGGGCTAGCCCATCGCAGCTAGGAAAATTTGACATCTTTATGACATGGCAAAATATTTACAAAATTGTTTTGTATACTGTAGCTAGCTCATATCTTGCTTATTGCTCTTCAATAGAAAAATACATTTCTGTTGATGAAAATAAACCACACTCAGTTGAAACGTTAAAGCCATCCACTCGAGAAGTTCAGTGAATAGCATTACACCTAAGTATCATACTTCTGCTCCAATAGAGTCTGGACGAGAATTTCCGCACGACAAGAACTTGGGTGTTTAAATAAAGTAGTATATTGGTAGTTGGCGGACCGCAGACCTTCGATGTTCCACGGTGTACACTGCAGCAGGAAGATAAGATATCAAGGACTTGTTTCAATTCATTTTTCAAAAGTGCTGTTACATTTTTATTTTTGCAATTATCAATAAAAGTGTATCTTATGCGCTCATGTACTCATATTCTTTATTGCAGAAAATAAAGATGTAGAGACAGTTACAAGAAATGTTATGAGCAAAGGCGAGCTTATCTCTAAAGAGAGATTACTTCCAGAAAACCTAGGCAAGACAGTAGAGTTTATGAAACAGGACAATCCTAGTGCGCAATAAAACTGTATACTGTGTACGAAAACTATTTAAAAAATATATATAAAATATATACCTCAACTATATAAAAGCACAAATAGCATGCACAATAAAATATATTGTATCATACATACACAGTCAGTGTTCAATATTTGGGTTGGTTCATTAGTTATTTTTATTAATTTTAAGTGGACTGTATCGCGGGGCGGTATATATAATCCTATTAGAAGGGGTTGAAATATTATCGCGGTTGAATCGGAGATGCACTCGTATTGATAGGGGAAACGGTCCTGCCTGAGGAATTAGAAGACAGAGAGACAGAACAGATTGGGAAGGGACTCACCAGCGGTCAGCAATCAGCAATCCGGATATAGCGGCTTCCTTCACCTGCTTCGATGCAGAGGGAATTTGTATGCTTCGAGACGAGACGCCCAGGTCCCAAATCCTTTGCACAAATATAGCTGACCAGCTCCCACAGATGCACTATCACTTTGGCAATCGTTAGATTCACAGTAAAGCGGATAATTAATTTATTAGCGGTAGACGACACGGAAGCAAAGTGTTCAGACGTCCATATTTTTTTTTTCTTCTTAGTAGTTCCAGTTTTTGACACCGCAGGCGCCACTCGAGTCTTCTATCTCGTTCGGCGCGTTGTGCGATGAGTGAGTAGGAAGGAGAGGTGGATATAGGAAGGATTCGAGTGCATATCCGTAATTTAAATTTAAATTAGGTATTGGCGTAAACATCCTCCCGGCCTTGAGAATACGTATACATAGTATTATCAAAAAAAAAAAAAAAAAACGGTTATGAAAAATATATTGATTTAAGTATTTATGTTATGTTATATGAGTATATAATCTACCTACCTATTATTTAAGAAGAGTTATTAGTCTATTTTTAATTTATGTATTTACTGAGATGGCAATGGACAAAGTTTGACGATAGGTCGTTTGAAAGTGCTTGTCGCAGTTTTAACTAGAGCAACTCGAACTCTACCATCTTTACCCGGGTAAACCTCTTGAATAGTGCCTAACGGCCAGCGAAGCGGGGGAACATCATCCTGATGTATTAGTACGACAGTACCCGGTTTCACATTGTCTGTGTCCTTAAGCCACTTTTCTCTCGCTTGTAATGAATTTAAATATTCCAAACGCCACCTTCTCCAATAGCTATGGACCATTTGATCGAGCAACTGTTTGCGATGACGCAGGGATTTAGATTCCTCGGAGATATTCGCGGAAGGTAGGTATGTTAAAGGAGAAGCCATTATGAAGTGAGCTGGAGTCAATGGCTCCGGATGTGGATCCTCTGTGAGGACACAAAGCGGTCGAGAATTTAATATAGTTTCAATCTGCGTCAAAACAGTTAAAAGCTCCTCATAAGTAAGTAATTGCGAGCCAATTACGCGGTATAAATGAAATTTAATACTTTTAATATTGGATTCCCACAGTCCCCCGAAATGTGGAGCGCGGGGCGGTATCATATGCCATTCAATACGATGGTCAGTAAATAAATCGTTTAGTTGAGACTTAGCTCCCACAAAATTAGTTCCGTTATCGGAATACATGTGGGAAACAGGGCCACGCCTGGAAATGAAACGCTTAAAGGCGGATAGAAACGTATCTGATGACAGATCTGTAGTCAGTTCAACGTGAACCGCTTTAGTCACTAAACAGATAAATAAACAAATGTAGGCCTTTTGGCTCTTTTGCCCACGGCGTCTACATAGTGTAATATTAATAGGGCCAGCATAATCGACACCTGTATGAACGAAAGCTTTAGTTTCTTGGACACGATAAGAAGGTAAATCGGCCATTTTAGTATGAAGCGGAGAAGGAGAATTTTTGAAGCACGCATTGCAAGCGTGAATGCGTTGTCTAATCACGTTTCGTGAAGACAAAATCCAATATTTTTGTCTCAACAGAGCACTGAGGACATTGGCACCAGTGTGGCAATGTAAGCGGTGATAATAGTCAATTAAAATATGAGTAACATGATCGTGTTTTGGTAACACTGCGGGATGTTTAGCTTCGTATGGTAGATTGCTGTTCGACAGCCTACCTCCTACTCGTATAATATCATGTTCATCAATAAATAAATCAAGTTTTCTAAGCGGTGAAGATATAAGTTTGTTAGATTTTAAGTCCTGTTTCATTTGCGTAAAATGGGAACTCTGAACAGCGCGGATAAGATATCGTTCAGCTACTGTGAGCTGTGAAACCGATACCGTATAGTCACGCGGTATAATTTTCATAAATTTAAGTACAAAAGCAATAATTCTCAGAATTTTATTATACGAGGAAAACTTCTGAGCTAGTTCATAGAGCAAACTCGAAGCGACAGTACTAGCGGAAGAGCAAACTAGAGTTTTGGTCTTAAATTCAGGTAATGTCTCACAGGCCTCCGGAATGAATGGAGTAACCGGCCAGTGAGACACCTGAGAGCGGAGCCAAGTAGGGCCGTGCCACCATAATGGGTGAGACAGCAACTGGTCAGGTAAGAGACCTCGAGAGAGGCAATCACTGGGATTTTCTTTCCCCCTGACATGATAGAAGTGGCGCGGATCGAGATTTTCTTGACATTTCGCGACGCGGTTACTAACATAAATATCCCATCTATGTGGTGAAGAGTTAATCCATGAAAGAGCAATTTTTGAATCAGAGTATGCGAAGATGTTGTCAATTTTGGTACGCGTGCTGTATGTCTCATGAACGAGGCGAACTAGTTTAGCCATAAGGACAGCGGCGCACAATTCGAGTCGTGCTAGTGACACAACCTTTACGGGGGCGACTTTGGATTTGGCGCAAACGATATTGACGTGCACGTTTCTGTCATCGTCCGTGACATGGAGATACACGACGCAACCGTATGCTTTCATGCTTGCGTCCGCGAAAGCAACAATATTTGTGCTGCAGCCCCTACGTACACCCAAGTGACGCGGAATTTCACAACTGGAAAGTAGAGGCAATTGCTGATTAAAGTCATGAAATAAAACATTTATATCGTCGGGCAGGGGTTCGTCCCAGTCGACTTTAAGTAGCCAGAGCTCTTTAATTAAGAGTTTAGCATACAATATGACGGGAGCCGCGAAACCAAGAACATCCCACAAGCAGGCGATGCTCGACAGAATAGTTCGTTTAGTGAACGTATCCTTTATAGGAGCAGTCGAAAAAGTAAGAATATCTTTAGCGGGTAGCCATTTAAGGCCCAATATCTTCGTATCGTCGGAGAATTCGAGCGAGGCTCGGTTCGATTCCGGTACGGAATTTAATAACTCCATCGAGTTACTAATCCATTTAGTTAAATTAAATCCACCAGTCTTAAAGAAGTCGATGAGTTCGCGTGAGACTGAAATTCCCTCATCTACCGTAGGGACCGAAGTGGTCAAATCATCCATGTACAGCTCACGAGCGGCTATGTCCGCAGCGTGCGGGAATTGATTTTGTTCATCAAGTGCCAGCTGTCGCACAGTGCGCATAGCTAAGAAAGGACTACATTTTAATCCAAAGGCAACTCGATTAAATTGAAATTCGCGTATAGGTTGCGAAGGGTCAAAGCGGAATAATATCTTCTGATATTTGCGGTGCTGCGGCTGGAGAAGAATTCTAAGATACATTTGTTTTATGTCGGCCGCCATCGCTACCTCAAACAAGCGGAAATTAAGTAAAAGGACGAAAATATCAGCCTGTAGATTCGGCCCTGCGTGAAGAGTGTCATTGAGTGAAATACCATTATGGCATTTAGCACTAGCGTCGAGCACGACACGTACTTTAGTAGTTGTTTTATCGCGTCTAACGACGGCATGATGCGGTATGTAATATCCCTGGGAGTCCTCACTGTCAGGCGGCACTTCGGACAGATAATCATTATCTATGTAGTCCTGCACAACTTCATTATAGCTAGCTCTCAACTCAGGATCCTGCAGTTTACGTTCCAGCGACAGCAGCCGGCGAACAGCGATGGAGCGAGAGTCACCTAACTCGGACGGATCTCGACAAAAAGGTAAGGCGGTACAGTAGCGACCAGACGAGTCACGTGATACAGTGGAGCGATATATTTCCTCACATTGACTTTCCTCTGGGCTAAGGAACTTCTTAGAAGGCATTTCCTCCATTTCCCAAAACTTAGTTAAAGATTTATCAAGGTGGAGGTTATCAAAGCGGTCACTCATCTCCATGCTATTAGAGCAAGTGAAGAAGGTCGCGGTATTTATTTGTTTAGATGCGGAAGCGGTATTATAACTTTTATTATAGCTAGAAGCGGCAGGTACATCACCCATTAAAATGTATCCGAATACGGTTTCAATAGCGGGTGGAGCGGGAGGAGCGACAACCCTGCCCCCTAGCAGTAGATGCGGAAACAGCTGAGCGCCGAGGATCAGATGGATCTCACCCGGAATGTGCCAAAGTGGATCTGCGAGCGGTAAGTCAACCAAATGTTGCACTATAGAAGTGTCAACATATTCGGAGGGCATGCGGTCAGTTATTTTATTGACAACCAAAGCGGTAATATTATATGAGTATTTTTTATTTTTCGCGGTAACGAGTAGCGAAACGTACCCGTGAACCGTTTGGGAAGCGGATCCGACGCCCTTTATGAATGAATTCGCAAGCGGAATGGGCTTTAGACCGAGCTGATCACAGCAAGCGGACGTAATTAGATTGTTTTGAGAGGCGTTGTCGATCAAACATCGGACAGAAGCATTCTGTTTGTCATGATTTAAAACATTAACTTCAGCGGTTGAAAGTAATATAGTCGTATGCGGTGTAGACGGAATAAACGATTGGCCAGAGTCAGAGCGAGCGTGAGCACAAAGCGACACGTTAGGCAACGCGCTCTCCTGTGGGTGCGAGCGAGACGACATTACGTCTCCGCTAGTGGCATCGTTGTTCTGAGCGGGCGGCGGCGGCGGCGGCGGCGGCGCGTGAGGCGCGGAAGCGGAAGAGGTTATTTTGCTGGTACCTCCAAGGTGCAACAAAGTATGGTGAGCCTTGTTACAGGACTTGCATGTATATGTGGAGTTACACTGAGAAGCGGTATGAGATAAACTGAGACAGTTCACACAAGCACGTTTAGATTTTATGAAATCAAAACGGCCTTTGGCGGGAAGAGATTTAAAGGCGGTACATTTATATAACTGATGATGATCAGATTTATGACACATCAAACAGGGACCAACACCGTTACTGTCACTCGTTAGAAACGTTTGTGATTGGTAGGTATTGCGCGGGCGATTCGGTTTTGTATTATTATTATTAGGGTTGTTCTCCACTGACGTGGGAGCGCGGTTCGACGGAGCAGCAGCGGTCCGCTCTAATATTTTAACTTGGCTTTTCATGAAGTCAACGAACTCCTTATAGGAAGGAATTTCCTTGTCTCTGATAAATGTTTCAAAGGCGTGCGCGGTGGCTGAATCAATTTTACGTATGGCCATAGACATCAAAATAAAATCCTTTAAGTCCTTGAATTTTAATAATTCTAAAGCCGAAACCGCGGAATCGAATGTTTCTATAAACGTATTTAATGACGTAGAATTATTCGACGCGGGTTTGATATTCAAAAGAATAGATGCGTAATGACTTCCAAGAGCTCTTTTATCTTGGTACTTTTTAACTAGACTTTCCCAGATGGAAGTATAATTCTCACCTGACGGAATAATACCAGCGATTATTTTCAATGCGGGACCGGACAATTTACCGGTTAAATATTGAATTCTCTGAGCGTCACTTAAAGCTTGGTTCAAGTGTATATTCGCCTTAAACGATTCGTAAAACACAGGCCAACTATCAATCTTTCCATCAAACGCAGGAAGGTTAATTGGCGGGAGTTTGAACGGTGAAGACGAACCTTTGGTCTCGTTTGAGTGATGCGGTTTGTTTTTTGATAATATGCGAGAACGTACTCTCTGTATCCTGGCGTAAATATCTTCGAAAGCGTTAAGCGCGCTATAGTTAGGTACAAAGTTCGGATTTCCCTGAAAACCTAACTCATTTATCGAATCCAGATTCGAACTAAAGTCCGAGCGAATGGCTTGCAGCGTCTCACTCTCAGCCATAAAAGTCTCAGTGGAACGCAATTCTACCTCCGTAATATTTATTTTCTGAGCGACGTCATTTAGACTAGTCAAACGAGAGAAGATCGCGTTATTTTTTGCTTGTAATACAGTTATTTTGACAGCGGCCATAGTTGATAAACAACGAATGGAATTCAGACAAGCGAAAACGTGTAACGTACGTAAATACTAATATGCGGTATCGCGTACCTGTGGGTAAATAAGTACAACACAAGGTAGAATTCGAGCGGCTAACTAATTGTGAGTTGCCTATATCGGTAGGATAGTACGACAAGCGGGTTGCGTTATGAGTATGAGTACCTAGATAGGTGGGTATGTAAATAAATAAATACTAACAGCGCAGGTAGGTACCTATGGCTGCGGTGGCGGCGGTTATGAGCGGGAGAACGATTAGCGTCCAATATGGCGGATGAATTACGTGTAAAACTATCGGAGTTTTGACACAAAATTACAATGAAATAACTGATCCGGCTCGAAGGACCAAAAATGTTCAATATTTGGGTTGGTTCATTAGTTATTTTTATTAATTTTAAGTGGACTGTATCGCGGGGCGGTATATATAATCCTATTAGAAGGGGTTGAAATATTATCGCGGTTGAATCGGAGATGCACTCGTATTGATAGGGGAAACGGTCCTGCCTGAGGAATTAGAAGACAGAGAGACAGAACAGATTGGGAAGGGACTCACCAGCGGTCAGCAATCAGCAATCCGGATATAGCGGCTTCCTTCACCTGCTTCGATGCAGAGGGAATTTGTATGCTTCGAGACGAGACGCCCAGGTCCCAAATCCTTTGCACAAATATAGCTGACCAGCTCCCACAGATGCACTATCACTTTGGCAATCGTTAGATTCACAGTAAAGCGGATAATTAATTTATTAGCGGTAGACGACACGGAAGCAAAGTGTTCAGACGTCCATATTTTTTTTTTCTTCTTAGTAGTTCCAGTTTTTGACACCGCAGGCGCCACTCGAGTCTTCTATCTCGTTCGGCGCGTTGTGCGATGAGTGAGTAGGAAGGAGAGGTGGATATAGGAAGGATTCGAGTGCATATCCGTAATTTAAATTTAAATTAGGTATTGGCGTAAACAGTCAGGTCATAAGTTCTGTCACACAATAAAAACTTTTGAATTTAGAAAGCTGGCCACAAAAAAGTTTATTGAATTCGAATTTCGAATTTTTCATGAAAATAAAAATGTGTACTTTTTAGAATTTTCCTCATTTTTAAATATGGAGTGGACACTTAAAGAAGACCGTGTCGCAGTTATTGCGTTGCATCGTTGCGGTTACGAGCCAATTCAGATTTTCGACTTACTGAAAAATTTGAATATAACCAAAAGATTCGTTTATCGTACCATAAAACGATACAATGAAGACTCTAGTGTAGATGACAGGTCAAGAAGTGGTCGCCCTCGCTCCTCGCTGGACTCCAGCAGTGATAAAAGCTGTGAAAGCGCGAATTCAAAGAAATCCCATACGTAAGCAGAAACTGTTGGCCCTTCAGATGGGGTTAAGCAGGAACACGGTGAAAAGGGTGTTAAATGAAGACTTAGGGCTTAGGGCATATCGAAGAAAAACAGGACATCGTTTGGACGCTCGTTTAATGGACCTGATACTGAAGAGATGCCGCGCTTTGTTGAAGCGGTACGCGGGAAAAAAGCATCGGGAAATTCTTTTTTCGGATGAAAAATTTTCACCGTGGAAGAGAGCTACACAAACTAAATGATAAGGTGTACGCACACAGCAGTGAAGAAGCGAGCAACCGTATTCCGCGTGTCCAACGAGGTCATTTTCCATCCTCGCTCATGGTTTGGTTGGGATTCTCTTATTGGGGCTTAACTGAGGTACATTTTTGTGAGAAAGGCGTAAAAACGAATGCAGTTGTGTATCAAAATACAGTCCTCAAGAACCTTGTTGAACCTGTTTCTCATACCATGTTTAATAACAGGCACTGGGTATTCCAACAAGATTCTGTGCCAGCTCATAGAGCGAAAAGCACACAAGACTGGCTGGCGGCGCGTGAAATCGACTTCATCCGGCACGAAGACTAGCCCTCCTCCAGTCCAGATTTGAGTCCGTTAGATTACAAGATATGGCAATACTTGGAGGAAAAGGCCTGCTCAAAGCCTCATCCTGATTTGGAGTCACTCAAGGCATCCTTGATTAAGGCAGCCGCCGATATTGACATGGACCTCGTTCGTGCTGCGATAGACGACTGGCCGCGCAGAATAAAGGCCTGTATTCAAAATCGCGGGGGTCATTTTGAATAAACTTTATTACCATAAGAATCTATGTTTTATTAAGTTCATTTTGTTATATAAATGTTTACATAAATAATAAACATGTCTAAATTATTTCATATTGCACATGTGACAGAACTTATGACCTGACTATGTATATATATGTATACCTACATATATTATGTGATAGCTATTACGAAAGAGAAAAAAATGCACTTTCAATATTTTCTCAAAAGTGAAAATTGAGGAGGTATCCCTAATAGCGCAGGGAAGTCCCACGGTCTGATTTCCCGTAACTTAAAAGAATGTCCGTAAGCGGCAGTTTTATGTCGAGAAGTTGAAAGGAGAGTTGATGAAGAGAGAAGACGAAAACTGTAAACGAAACGATCAGTGACGATAAACTACTACGCCACAAAGTGTACTTGGCTTTCGAATCGTGCGTAACTGTACTTTGCTTTCGGCAAAGTGAATCTGCCTATGGAGCCAAGGGTCCCGGGTTCGAGTCCCGGTGGGGGCAAATATTTATTTGATGAGAACGCATGTTTGTACCCTAGTCATGGTTGTTTATTTATCTAAGTACAATATTTATCTATATAAGTATGTGTATCGTTGTCTAGTACCCAAGATACAGGGAATCCTAGTTTGGGGCTAGATCAATATGTGTAAATTTTGTTCAAGGTATTATTATTATTACTATTATCAGCGTCGCGGTCCAAAAACACTGGACGCGAAGTAAAATAGGTCGTACCTTCTTGACGTCACTCCCTTCGCTGCGATCATCTCGTGCTCATTTCTTTGTCAAGTGTGCGACCTGCGCATGCCGCGATCACGTTCAGACTGGTGTGCGCGCACCATATCGTATCGCCTTTGAACGGGGCGAAAAAACCGACTCGAGACGGATCGGCTACGATCGAGACGCGTGTACCACGGTTCCTTACCGAACGGCGTCCAAACTAGCGTTCTTGGATCGCGACGCTGATACGTAACGGAGGTACGTTTCGGGGAAAATAACATGTCCGGACCCACCTTAAGGGGATACCTCGTCCCTGCAAAGGTCCTCGTTACTCCAGGCGGATATACCCGCAGTGTAAGAGGGACGGCATCGGGGGAAAATGACATAACGTAGCGCCAAACCACAGAAAAATTGTGCAAAAATAAACTACACTATTTTGTTACAAAATATTTTCAAGGATAGATAGATAGATAGATAAATTAATTTATTCATTGCAACATGGTACACACACAAATACATAATTTTAACTCAAATTTTAAGAAGAAAAATCTGCAAATTAAAACAAAACACAGCAGTTAAATAAAACAAACAATAAATAATAAAATTATACAAGCAAAACATTAAGGTACGGTAAGGATAACTATGTGGCATTGTGACTGTACCGCGACAATGAAATGGCCCTGACTCAGCAATGTCACAGACGAATCTGTGACGCTGATATTCTGCCAGAGCCAGTACGGACGAGACAACGGTTTGCTCAAGTACACATTTAACAACGTAAAATATGATGATTTTAATAAAATTGTTGAATAAAATAAATTGTATTCTAGAAGATTATTATTATAGTATTAAAATTATAGCATTAAAATTATATCATTAAAATGTCATGTCAAGGACAGTTTACGAATACAGAATATCCACATTTTGAACGCAGTACCGCAATGAAATTACATATTTGTAATTGTGTACAAATTCAACAAAATCACTAAGTTGTCTACAAAGTGACATAGCTATCACACTAATTACAAATATGTAATTAAAAATTATTTATCCACAACAAAATTTGTATAATACTTTTTTTATCTATCAGCTTAGAGCTTTTGTGGTAGATACGCCCTCTTATGTTAAAATTACAATCGATACAGAATTTATTGAAACAACTAATTGAGTCGGTTCCCCATTCCTCTAAGAAATCAAAAGGCTTAGTTTCGGTAAGGCTGGTTGTTAAACGTTTACGATGATGCTTTATTTTAATAAATAGGCTATGTATAAGATAAGAGCCTCATTTAAGCAAATGGTGATGACAGCTATAAATGTTTATGTTTAAGTTTTCTGAACTCTTTAAATCATTTGAAATACGGTAGCAAAGTACGGCCGCCGAATCGTGGTCCGTATTAATATTACATGAGCGGTCGCGAGCGAAATGCACATCGCTACCACCGACCAATTTTAAAAATGTCCCCCTCCGGTGTAAACGCCCCCGTTAGATGCCCGGAAGCCATCATGTAGTCTTGGACAGGTGAACACTGGAATAGTAATGTGGAATTGCATTTGATAGGTGGGACTTGGAATACGAAGAATGCAAAAAATACAAAATACAAAAATATTTATTGTTTAACTATGATTATTGTTACAAAATATATGTAGAAGCCGTCTTTTAAGTATACGCACACCCACCCAGAACCCGTCTCAGCCAGATGTTACTACCAACACGACCGTTTCCGATGTGCGAATACAGCAAGGCCACGGACGCTGAAAGAATATACTGGTGGCCCTGTGGGCTGTAGACCTCGCTAACAGGGGGGACTGTGAACCAATTTATAGGGAAGTATTTTAGATTCAATCAAAATCAAGTGGTAAAGTAGCCGCACCAATAACCTTGTAAACTACATTTTGCGATTTAAAATACAATCTATTGACTTTTCACGAAAATAGTTATAGTCTATTTCACTCACTCTCATGGTCTGCATAAATCCTCTTTACTAATCCGTCTCCTACTTCGAGGAGTCCAAACTTGGCATATTTTGAAAATATTACTTTGATTTTTAGAAAATAGTCGGCCGAAAGGTAGTGGTTTAGTATATTTTAAAAACCGGCTCATAAAACCCTTTAATTTGATACACCACACGATAGGCTACAGAAAAAAAAAAAACATACAAAAAGTTCATGACGTCATGACTCCTCCCCCCCCCCCCAAGGTAAAAATCGAGAACAGCTCACGATCACGAGCTCAAAAAAACAGACGAAAGCAAAATCGGCCTTCTATCTTGTCGAAATGGAGACCTTCGCTCGCTTCGCTCGCTCGGTCAATTAACGTTCACCCATATCAGTAGTACAGAATAAAGAATGCGATGCTGGTTCATTAATTGCAGAACTTTGTGCTACTACCCTGTTGAACCAATTGGCAAAAGGTACCAAACTGAAAAAACCATTTCGAGATAATTGAGTTCTTAACAAAATTCTGTTATTCCCATCAAAAAATATTACAGGATTACTAAAATAACCGAAAAAAAACAATGTACTTACTTCATTTGTCCTCGCACTTTGTTCAAATTCCCTTCGCTGTTCTTTATAACTGTCAAGTATCAACAGTTTTCCTGTCAGTCGATAACGCAGATGTCAGTCGGAAAGCAAACAAATATTGATATTATAGCCAACCGTTCCAAAACTGTGAACAAGTGACGTCATATTTATTTTAAAAAAAATAATAATAATAAGGCGTCAGTTACCAGAAATACTCAAATAACTTTCTTAAAATAGGCCAAAATTTTATAAATTAAAAGTACGATATTTTTTTTTCTCAAAAATTGTATAAAATGCTCCTATAACAGCTGTGAAGATAGTATCCGAAATTAACTCATCCTGGAAAATTTTTAGAAGTGTCCAGGAAAACTCAAAAGTGTCCATTGAAATATTATGATATTTAATGAAATCCCATTAAATATCATAATATTTTAATACAGATCTATTATTTTTTCAAAGATAAGCTAAGGAGGTTATTGATAGTTAAGGCCTTTAATAAAAAGGAGGTACCATAGAGGTTGACGTGTCCGAATTGCACTTTTGCACGATGTAAAATGGCAGAAAACTCAGTTCATTCGTATTTTTTACAATTTTGATACTAATTAGGAATTAGAAATTCGATACCAACAGAAAAAAGAAGAATAAAATAAAATTTTCACAATAAACATAAATGGTTTTATTTCTAAGAAAAGCACCATACACGCTTCGACCATAAGTGCCATCCTGGCCTCGTATTACAGCCGGACTCATACTCGTCCAGGATGGCTTACTTACTCGTCTCTGCAGTAATGTACTGAAGAGGATGGGGACTCTCTCCTGTACCCAAGGCTAGGTATATAGAAGAGAGCAGTGAAGCCAGATGCGGACCATTATTGACTCTTTATTATATTTAAATATCCAACTATAAATACTAATGATTCTGCCTATGTTGACAGATATCAAGGTTGCACTAAATATGCATCTGACTACCTAGTTACAAAGGTCAGCTATGTAGGTATGTATAGGTACCTACAGTACTTTCCGTAGACCTAGAGGCATGTGGCAAGAAGTAAGGTCATACTGGAAACAATCAGAAAACCGTTTTGTAGTTCCATCACAAAAACGTTATTGGCCGGTTTTTTTTCACAAAAGAAGAAAAAACTCTAGCACAAAAGGAACGGAATACAACCGCACATTGTCCAATGCAATTGTGAATTGAAACAAAACTAGCCTGTGGTGGGAGATAGGGGGGGTGTTGCAACAGGCTAGACCCCCATTGTTCCCCCGTTTGAAGCTGGTGAACAACAGCTATCGAAAACTATCGACGATGGCCTCGATAGTTGAATATTAAAAGTCACGAGCAAAGATGTCTGCGGAGCTGTTTGTTCTGTTTCGCACATCGGAGCAAATGGGGCTAGCCCATTGCCGCCGCAGCTATGGAGATAAGTGGCAGCACAGCTCTTTTGAGCAGTGAACTTAGTTCAAGTTTTAAATATCTTAAAAGGAAGTTCTTATTTTTTTATAATTTTGAACAGTAACGAACGACACAATATGGTGCTATGACATTGTAGGGAAGCAAAAAGTATGAGGCATATTACATTTCCTACGACATTATGCGTTATCGTATATAGTTCCTGTCTTACTGCCTGAGATATAGTTGAGAGGGGATGCGAACTGCAGTCTACAAGAATTATTGCGCATGTGTGAGTGCACAGATACTGCGTGAGTGAGCACAGGTTCCTTGCCTTATTTTTATTAACTTGAAACCTTTAGATGTAAGTAGGTAGGTTCTTATTAGGCGGTGATTCGAAAATCGAAAGGTACGATGCGGTACCTATGTTTTCTTGGTTTATGACTTAATTTTTTATTTTATTCTATGATGTTTTAATAAATAACAAAGTAGGATTATTTAATCACTAGGAATTTGTTTTCCTGGTGAATTGACGATCAGTGTGCAAGATATAAAGTGGTACTTTTTCCCCAGGTGGTGCAACAGAGCCATGGAATAGCCATGCAAAACAGAATAATATACCTTCCTACCATCAAGATACTTTTGACAGCTGTCAATATGTTTGATATTTTCAGTACCTAATTGCGACCTGTTTGACACCATCTAAATAAATGACCTGCCAAAACGTGGTATACCTGTCAAAAATAATAACAAGTGTCAAAAAAACTGAAAGTTATATTGATGTGACTTGAATGGCTATACGGTGTCTCTGCAACCCAATCTGTGAAAAGGCATGTCGTTTTGGCCCTTCTCATGTATCCCGTATGCACAGTACGCAAACTGCGTACAGATTTCCTCTTTGACGTACGTTTGATGTGTCTCGCACTATATTTATACGACACATCGTGAAGTATGGTAGGATTTTTCGTGCGGATGTATAGAGTTTTATTGCGAACTAGGACTGTCCTGTATCTCTCCTGTCTTGCCTAGGTTTGCTGGAATAAATCTCTTTTTAGAAAAAAGCTCGCCTTTGCTTATATCTTTTCTTGTAACTGTCTGTAACTTCATATTATTTGTGCAATAAAGAATATGAATATGAATTATAAAAGCTTCCATGATCACTATGTTGCTACGATACAATTGTATAAAAAATTCCACAATTTTAAAAGGGTGACCAACTCTCTTATTTAAATTTTCACACATAACCACTATATCACATTTAATTTTAAAAAAAAACTCAATGGTAAAAACAGTATCATCTGGCGTATGCTTTTATCCGCTGTATACATATAAAGATACAAACAATCAGAGATATACATAATAGTAGTTTATGTGACTGATACATAATGGAGGGCATTAAAACTCGAGAGTGGGTTTATGAAACTCGCCGAAGAGTTTTAATGCCAAATTATGTACAGTTACATACACTAGTTCATCTACACACATATCTTAAGCTCTCTTTGATGTGTTCAGGAACCGCATGTTTGACCGGCATTGTGGCATTGAGTTGTTTAGCTTGTTCTGTAGTACCAACTTCACAGACAAAGTAGGGCATCGGCGTTCGAAATTTGAATATCATAATATGTAAAAAAAAATGCACATTATGTTCAATATTCAGATAAGAAATGAATTTTACAAAGTAGTTTAACATTATGCTGACCGTAACTTGCGGTTTTTGGACGCAGTAAAGAGGGTTTATGATACGTGTGTAGATAAAGGTTTATTATATCAGCTCGAATAAGCTCGATAAACATACCTATATCCTCGAGTACGTGTAGAAGGTGGAAAACGGGCCAGCACCAAATTCACGTTCGGTTGCAATTGCAATAAATGTAAGGTACAAACGTGAGAAAAAACCCTCGACTGGTGTTCTTCCCTCCACAGGGCAGGGGCGGGGGAGGAAATGAGGCAACTTGCTCCAGATTGAGAAAAGTCTACAGTACTGCTTGCAATCGCCGTCGATAGTTTCGATACGTCATTTTAATACAGTGCAGTTTTTTTGTACTGGAATTGCTTGGTGGTAAGCTTTTTGTTATTTTAAACCTTTAAGGGCGACTAGCTAGAAGGCGGAATAAGACTTATCTCGCGTATACTTTGAAAATTCCTAAATTTATATGGAGTAGTCAAAATTTACTTGAGTAAAGTCTTATTACGCTTTCTAGCTAGTTGCACTTCCTTTGCCACGATTTTAAAGTTCCATCGCCAGTCGTCAGTTACTTGTAAACTACTCTGTCTGTGGGGCCGCGTTAGTGGCTCTGCTTGTCATGCGAGAGGTCCCGGGTTCGATCCCCGGCTGGCGATAAAGAAAAAAAACCCAGGTCTTTGACGTTTGTATGTATGTGATGTCACTGTTTCTGGTTCCCACAATACAGGGTATCCTAGTGTGGGGCCAAATTAATAAATGTGCCTGAAGGAAAATGTTTGTTTTGTTTCTCATCACTATACCAGGTTTTCAGTAAAGTCTTTGAACATATAACTATAGTTACATAATAGTATACTGGCTTTATTCACTGCTCGGAGTACCCCGAGCTTTTTGAGCTCACAACCACCATCAAAAGTGAAAAGTTGCTGACTCATCGCCGTAAATAACGCTAGGACCTATGCCGTGATCAACTTTTTTATAAAGTAAAGAGTAATTATTCTCCCATAAACAACATGACAACTACAGAACCCGACCCATCCTGAAATCCTACACAGCAGAATTTTCGCAGTGAAGTATTTAAAGTTGCTTCTCCATAATTTACTTACTTAGTAATTACACTTCCGAGTAGATAATTTAAAGGGCAGAAATCTACACTTCCGTAAGTAGAGGTAAGTCCAGAGTTCATAGTTGAGTCGGCGACGCATTTGAAAACCAAGTGTTGTGCCGGGGTTTACAAAAAACATCTTTTAGAAATATCTGGTGTGTCAACTAATTTGTATGCTCTGCTAATAATTTTTGGTGAACCGAATATTGTTGTTTAGAATTCAAAAATTCAGAAAGAAAAAAAAATTCATGTTCAAGAATGTGTAAATACAGTAAGATTTGTTTAATCACAGTGTGCCGGCGGGCATCAAGAAAATGTTTCTGGGCCACTACTAACGGGAAAGCATCGACGTTATAGCAGAGCGAGATCAAAGAAGCTATATTAGCTCCCTATCTAGGCTAAATGTTAGTTATTGTAATATGTATCTCTCGTTTTATAGCACTTTAGATGGGCTGCATTAGCTATAATATTCTGATTGATTCTTTCCCCTAACTCCACAAAGGACATGTGTGGTGATTGATATCTAGAAGACTGCCCAAGATATGTATAAAAAGCACTGTGCCTAGCGCAGATTTTCATGTTTCAAAAGTTTCAAGAACTTTCATATTTTGACATTGAAATTGTAATACTCCTGTGAGAAAAGTTGTTTAGCTATTTATAGAGTCGCGCCTATAACAAAAAAGTGGGGAAAAGTAAAAACAATAAAACTCCCAAAGAATTTTGCTACGATGTCCTCAGATGAATAAAACTGACATTTTTATTTTTAAAAACCCTTGGGAAAAATATAGCTAACTGCTAACTAATTATTTCATGAAAGTTCTAAAGAATAAATAGAGACGCAATATTTAAATTTAACTTCAAATACTATTGGCTGTGATAAATAAAGGCAGTCAATAAGTCATCTCTTTTCTAAGCTTTTGTAAGTCTTTTGTATTCATACATACAAACGACCTGCTTACCAATAACAGCGGATTCATCTGATGATTATTTTAAATATACTTATGAAATATAAATACACCAAGAAAACACATCAAACAAACAAACACGAATACACAATCCTGAAAAATATAAAATGATATGTTTCTTCCCTACAGTATATTCCAACAAAATCGCGGTGTCTACCCTAAGTTCTTATTTCCATATAATAATAATAAAAATAATTATATTCAAAAGTAGAAAACAGTAAGCTGTTTGCTAGTACGTTACACCGGTTAGAAGTAAATACGGAGTAGAAGTTGGTATTTGCCGTAAGTTCGGAGGGAAAGGGTGTATTTGCGTTGCTCGAACTTGGTCCGCATTAGGTATACAAATATCTATGTAAATTATGGTGAGCTTCTTTGCTAAGTAGTTGGTTAGAGGACACCATACAGGGTGTACGGTATTACAAATAAAAAAAGGTGATATAATGAAACAGAAAAATCTACCGCTACTATACCTAACTTAATAACTCGCGCACTTTCGGCAGATAGTTGTCCGAACAATTACTAAATGAAACAAACATCTTTATGCCTTTTCCAGCACGGGGTAGCAGAGATACAGTTGAGACTAATTTCAGTCCCTTAAACCATAAAACAAATAATTTAATACTCACACTCAACAACTAAAAAACTCCGTGGTTCGTTGACTTCCATACATCCGACCCGTCGTAACTATGATCGACTGTGGACTGCTAAAAGTTCACTCTGCCGACGATGAGACTTTCCAATAGCTGTTCAAGCTGGGATGGAGACCAAACGCAAAATAAATATATGTATAATACTAATAATAAACCTCTTGAGAACAATATGAAACGCAATCAACTCCAGCAACTAGCCCTCGTTTCAACGCCAGAACAAAACACAAGCTTATTAGCATGGAACAAGTGCAGCGGCAATTATACACACTAAGCTGAGAGCTGTTGCCGACGGGGGGTAGCCAGGGGGGTGGGGGGTGGGGGGTGCATGAGCAATGAGCCTCTGATGACACTGTTTTTCACGATTTACAGTTCATTATTAGGTGGTGTTCATAGTGAACTGTGCACCACTTTTTCTCTTGGCAGGGTCAGAAGGCGGCAGACGAACCAGATCGGTGAATGGGGGTTGCAGAGAGAAAGCCAAAGATCGATCAGCTGGCCACTTGCTGGATGGACTGGCGACCAAACGGGGATAGAAGAATAACAAAAGACGTGGGTCGTACAGAATCCAGTTGAATGATATCGAAGTATGTATTGGGTACCTAATTAATATGCCAATAATACTAATTATGCACAATTTAATCTTGTTTTCAAAATACCAATATTTGAAATATGGTTGCTAGGTTGCGTTTTCATAATACCAAAGAATGTATTTAAGTATTAAGTGTTTATGTATTATAATTATCGTCATAATGATATATATGTTATAAAATATTTTTTTAATTTTGTGTGTATGTGTAATGTATTATATTTTTAAATTTAGTTTCTGTTTTCTTGTTTGTATAAATATTTTGTTATTAGCTGAACCCGCATTGTTTCACTGAACATGCTTACTGGGTTGGCTGGAAGAGATTTATTTTAGGATAAAGCCCGCCTTTGTAAATTTTATTTCCCACTGCGTCATTGTTTTTTAATTATATTTTATCTACACACGTATCATAAACCCTCCTTACTGCGTACAAAAACCGCACGTTACGATCAGCATATGTTTAACTACTTGGTAAAAACTCATTTCTTATCTGAAAAATTTCACATTATGACCATAATGTGTAATTTTTCTACATATTATGACATTCAAATTTGGAACGCCGACGCCCGCCTGCGTGCCACCCCTAGTTTGTCTGTGAAGTTGGTACCACAGAACAAGCTAAACAATTCAATACAACAAAGCCGGTCAAACATACGGTTCCTGAACACATCAAAGAGAGCTTATGATATGTGTGTAGATAAACTAGTGTATGTAACTGTACATAATTAGGCATTAAAACTCTCGAGTGATATTATTATGAAATGAGCCGAACTCTCGAGTATTAATGCCCTCCATTATGTAGCAGTCACATAAACTACTATTATGCAATAAAGAATATATCCAGCAACCCCAAATTCAATCTTACTAATTAAGTACCCATTATGTACAATTGAATCATGTATTAAGAAATACTAAATTGAAAATGGTGTTACTGGTAAGCCTGACGTGTTGAATGTCGTGTACGTGAGGTGGCTTATACTGTGTGTACTTAAACAGTGGAATCCCTGACGGGCTGGTGATGATAATTATCACATTAAATTTATGTAAATTTTTAGGGTTCTGTAGAGAAACAATGAACCCTTAAAGTTTCGTCAAGTCTGTCTGTCCGTCCGTAACTCACAGCAACTGTGTGCAGAAACAATTAGGACTACACAATTGAAACTTGGTATGTAGATGAATTCTGCCTAATACAAAAATTTAAAAATATAAATAATTAAAGAGGAATAATACATGGAATAATACATGGAACTGAAACCAAAAAAAGGTTCCTGAAACAATTTTACCTTAAAGTAAATATTTACAGAGACAGACCCTTCCAAAGTGGAAAAATGTGTAACTCCCCTCTCTAACTTTTAAAGTAAGGGAGTGAAACATCTACAAAAAATATATCTCATAGACGAATTATATCTCGATACACACTTTTTAAATGAAAATTGGTTTGAACAAAATAAAATAAGCAGTTTTTAAGATATAAAACAAGTATAGTAAATAAGTAAACAAGTTAAGTATAACTTTGTCGTTCATACACTAGGAAAATCAAAGTTACAACACAAACATCCAGTCACATGATTACTTGCTACAACGGAACCCTTCATGGGCGAGTCAGACTCGCATTTGGCCACTTTTAAATGGTTAAATTTGATATGGCTAACCACATGTCGACTCCAATAAAAGACACCTTCCCATTTTACATCTGCGTTCAGGACAATATCTGCGTACTTCCCTTCTTTATCGTTCCCTCAATGCTGAGGATGGTGAACGCATGCTCTCCTCCATTACTCAAGTTTCCGCGTAGTATGGTACGCGTTGTGTAGAGTCGCAATCTAGCCTGCACGGGCGGGGCAACCGATTCTGTAGGCGCTTAGCGATTGTTGTACGTAGCGCAGGTGCGAGCTAGATTGCGCTTTATTGTCGCGCAGCGAGAGTAGCTATTTATTTAAGTGTATTTGAGGAGTAATCTTTCTGTACGTAGTACTATTAAGGGATTAAACTGGCCAGCGCCAGGGGGCGCGAACAAACAAATGCATCTTTAGCTTCAATTCTAGGCTAAACTAGACAAAACATAAAAATGTAGGATAAATATATGTTATAAAAGGTCTATTAGAGATAAGAATGGTCTTATAAATTACCGTATAACTGTTATATTTAATACTTAAAAATATTTTTCGCAATGCATTATTATTCAACTAAATGAACAAGCGCTCGGAGACGAAATCAGTTTCCTATATGAAACTTACACGCAAAAATAGGTAAACAAAAGATAAATTTTTTAGTTGTGTTATTTTATTTTTAATGTTATTATTAAAGGAGTTTAGTAAAATTTTCTTTAATTTTCTCGGTCTCGAAGTTGGGGCTGCCCCGCGGGGCTCTGCGCGGGAGCATGCGTCAGTCTGCTTCGACGCGATGCGACGGGTATTTGTTTTCTTTGTCCAATTTTCAATGCCATTGGCCCATGTTCAGCCCTTAAGTATTCTGTGGTAGAGCCCCTGTCGCCTCTCTAATCTGGTCGGACCATCTAGTTGGAGCACGTCCCCTGACGCGTTTGCCTGCGTACCTGTAGAGTCCCAAAGGATATTATGTATCGGTATTATCATTCCAAAGAAGCAGTTAGCCTTTCCCATTCAGATTTCAAATAAGGTTACACTAACACTTTCCACATGCGTGTGCCACTGCCAACTCCTCTGGTCCTCGCCCCACCAGCCAGCGAGGTGAGCCCGCCCTTATTACCGCCTAGTATTACGAGTATAACAAGAGTCGGTGAGCCGCGAGTTCTGTCGCTTATTAATTGTTTTCTGCTGCTGAAGCGTTGTAAAGGTGCCTGCACACGATACGAATGTGTATCGTTGTAGTTGTATGGCCCGAATGGCCGAGTCGGCAGTGACCCTGCCTACGAAGCCAAGGGTCCCGGGTTCGGGTCCCGGTGGGGGCAAATATTTGTTGGATGAGAACAATGTTTGTACCGGGAGTCATGGTTATTTATCTATCTACGTATAACATTTATCTATATAAGTATGTGTATCGTTGTCTAGTACCCAAGATACAGGGAATCCTAGTTTGGGGCTAGATCAATGTGTGTAAAAAGTGTCCAAGGTATTACAAGGTATTATGTATATCTTGTGAATTAATTAATTGTGCTTTTAATTGCTTCCTATTGACCGAGCGAGTGAAGATTGGGCAAAAATACGTTTATATGTCCGCATTTCCCAACTGATTCTCGTAAATATTTGGCCGCATGTTCAATAATATCATTTTATGTAGATTCAGTTTTTGGAAGTTTTTCTAAATGGCGGAGATGTAGAGGTTTTAAAATTAAAAAAATTTGATTAGTCTAAGTACAAGTAAAGCAGCGAGCAATATTTTTATAATTGGAATGTGCTAATTAAGCCTTTTTTATTGTAATACCCAATACGGCCAAGAACATTTTTTTTATTTATTAATGACTTATTGCTCCCTAGCGGTTGCCATATATAATTTAGTGTGTTACTTTACACATAATATTTTTCTAACGATACCTCAATAGTCAATTTACCATAGTGTTTGGCCTACTTTTATAGGGAATAATTATAGTTAATACAAACAAACGAGCAAACAAACAAAAGCTAGTAATTGACGACCGGTATAGCCTAGCGAGTAGCGACTCTACCTACGAAGCTGATGGTCCTGGATTCGAATCCCGGTAAGGGCAAATACTTGTGTGATAAGCATTAATATTTTTTTCTTAGTCTTGGATGTTTTCTATAAATTTACATAAGTATTTATCTGTATTAAATGTATCGTCGTCTAGTACCCATAACACAAACCTTGTTTAGCTTAGTATGGGCCTAGTTTGATTTGTGTAATATTGTCCTCTATTGTTAATTTAGTAATAAATTCTTGATATGCTAATTAGGCCCTTTTATTTGATACCCATCACGACCTTATTCAAAAACTTAAAGAAAACAAACAACTATATGTCCTCTAGTGGCCGCCCTATTAAATTAAATGTGACGTCACAAAGCCTCTAACTCTAACTTGTAGACTATCAAGAAGCTTCTAACCATACCTCATTCGTTAAATTCTGATAAGAAGTTTAGATGTTCTGGTAACACAAATGAACATATATACAAACATACCTTGTTGCTTCGCTGTATTCGGCTAAAAACGCTTTAGCAAATTTGTTTCTATAATTATTGCACGATCATTTTTCTAACAGTAACTGTCTGACGTTGCTCTAATGAGCAACGTCAGACAAGCGATTCCTTGTATCGCATCACCTTTAAGGCACGATCCGACACAACAACTGTCTGTAGGGACCCTAAAAGCGAGTGTCGACAAATTAGCGATGCAAATAGCCATGTAAATGTTACTCTGTTAGAATCAACAGTATGATTTGTCGTGCGATTTCGGGCCCCCTAATTAGAATATAATAACGTTATGATGATAATTTCAGACAAACACTGTTTACGGTGACTGTTTATTTTGTAACAGTTGTTTTGATTTCCAATTTCCCGTACCTTCCCTAGTAGGTATTGTGTATGATAAGAGTAAAATTAAGACTAGTTTTTCATAATTAGGTTTAATAGTCAAAGTTATTCAAGTGTTTATATGGCTATTCACATTTGGCATCTGTCAGTCATAGTAGAGTGACCGCTTACAAACATCAATTAAATTAAATGAATCGATACTGACCTCATACATCGAATCAAATCAAATTAAATCGTTTATCTACACACGTATCATAAACCCTCTTTACTGCGTTCAAAAACCGCACGTTACGATCAGCATTATGTTAAACTACTTGGTAAAAACTCGTTTCGTATCTGGAAAACTACACATAATGGTCATTATGTGTAGTTTTTTTACATATAATGACATTCAAATTTCGAACGCCGACGCCCACCCGCGTGCCGTCCCTAGTTTGTCTGTGAAGTTGGTACTGACATTCAAATTTCGAACGCCGACGCCCGTCTGCGTGTAGTTGGTACTAAAGAACAAGCTAAACAATTACAGAACCACAATGCCGGTCAAACATGCGGTTCCTGAACACATCAAAGGGAGCTTATGATATGTGTGTAAATAAACAGTGGTATGTAACTGTACATAATTAGGCATTAAAACTCTCGAGTGATATTATTATGATACTCGCCTTCGGCTCGTTTCATAAACCCACTCTCGAGTTTTAATGCCCTCCATTATGCAGCAGTCACATAAACTACTATTATTTATGATAAATCGGTTGGTAAAAATCTGGTTAAGATTCATATATTGTATAGGTTCGCTATTTTCAGCCACTTGGCATAAAAATATTTGGTTGCACATGCATTAAATTTTACACAATAGATAGGAATTAATATTTGGTTACACACACATATTCATAAAATTTTACATAGTATCTACTATCTAGGAATAAAAAAACGATCGGACGGGGTAACGTGTGCTATAAAAATAAAATATCACCGTTCATTATCATTTATATAGTCCTTGATCTATATAGACTTGCAAAAATTAATAACAAACAAAGCTGTAAACCCTACTTTAAAATATAAAAATTAAGGACACTTCCTGCCATATATACACAGTCAGGTCATAAGTTCTGTCACACAATAAAAACTTTTGAATTTAGAACGCTGGCCACAAAAAAGTTTATTGAATTCGAATTTCGAATTTTTCATGAAAATAAAAATGTGTACTTTTTAGAATTTTCCTCATTTTTTAATATGGAGTGGACAATTAAAGAAGACCGTGTCGCAGTTATTGCGTTGCATCGTTGCGGTTACGCGCCAATTCAGATTTTCGACTTACTGAAAAATTTGAATATAACCAAAAGATTCGTTTATCGTACCATAAAACGATACAATGAAGACTCTAGTGTAGATGACAGGTCAAGAAGTGGTCGCCCTCGCTCTGTTAGGACTCCAGCAGTGATAAAAGCTGTGAAGGCGCGAAGTCAAAGAAATCCCATACGTAAGCAGAAACTGTTGGCCCTTCAGATGGGGTTAAGCAGGACCACGGTGAAAAGGGTGTTAAATGAAGACTTAGGGCTTAGGGCATATCGAAGAAAAACAGTACATCGTTTGGACGCTCGTTTAATGGACCTGAGACTGAAGAGATGCCGCGCTTTGTTGAAGCGGTACGCGGGAAAAAAGCATCGGGAAATTCTTTTTTCGGATGAAAAAATTTTCACCGTGGAAGAGAGCCACAACAAACAAAATGATAAGGTGTACGCACACAGCAGTGAAGAAGCGAGCAACCGTATTCCGCGTGTCCAACGAGGTCATTTTCCATCCTCGCTCATGGTTTGGTTGGGAGTCTCTTATTGGAGCTTAACTGAGGTACATTTTTGTGAGAAAGGCGTAAAAACGAATGAAGTTGTGTATCAAAATACAGTCCTCAAGAACCTTGTGGAACCTGTTTCTCATACCATGTTTAATAACAGGCACTGGGTATTCCAAAAAGATTCTGCGCCAGCTCTTAAAGCGAAAAGCACACAAGACTGGCTGGCGGCGCGTGAAATCGACTTCATCCGGCACGAAGACTGGTCCTCCTCCAGTCCAGATTTGAGTCCGTTAGATTACAAGATATGGCAACACTTGGAGGAAAAGGCCTGCTCAAAGCCTCATCCTGATTTGGAGTCACTCAAGGCATCATTGATTAAGGCAGCCGCCGATATTGACATGGACCTCGTTCGTGCTGCGATATACGACTGGCCGCGCAGAATAAAGGCCTGTATTCAAAATCGCGGGGGTCATTTTGAATAAACTTTATTACCATAAGAATCTATGTTTTATTAAGTTCATTTTGCTATATAAATGTTTACATAAATAATAAACATGTCTAAATAATTTCATATTGCACATGTGACAGAACTTATGACCTGACTATGTATATTCGATACGTGTTTATTCGTATTTGATACCGCCGAATATTGCCCCAAGTAAAAGATACACATAATTTAAATACAAGACATAAAGAAAGATTAAATTTACCACAATTCCGAATAAAAATACTCAATTGTAGCCCGTTCTACATGGCAATCAGACTGTTTAACAAATTACCAATTGATATTAAAAATAGGCTTATGTTTAAACGATTACCAAAAACGCACCTATTTTACTACCAATAAATTCGAAATGATTGCCAGAATGGATAAATGTCCACCAAATTGTGTTTGGATAAATGATCACCAAACTTCTTTTTGTGTTTTGTGTACTTAAGTTCATGTTTTAAGTATTTTTTGTTGTTCTTACATGTTCAACCTAACACGAAGGATAAAGGGGGCTTCGCTTCGCTCACCCCCTTTACCCTTCAGCTATGCTACCGCAGTATTTTGCCCTGATATTTTTTGCAACTTTTGGTGTTCATTTATCCATTTTGGGTAGGAAAAAAATATTTTGGTGATCATTATATTTGTTGCCTTAAAAATATAGGAAACCATCAACTATTTACTAAAAGGCTTAAACGATTTATACGACCTTATTAATATGTGTCCGTACACAATTGAGGATTATCTTCAATATATTGTAAACCTAGATATACCTATAAATATTTAAATAAATTATTATTAGATACGATTTATTACATTCCATTAGATAAGTGTTTTTGCATTACCCGAAAAGGGTCCATAATAGAGACTGTTATTTAATTTTAAGACCTTATTTATTATATTATGGTGAAATAAAGTTTTGATTTGATTTGATGTTGTAGTATGTTTTACCTATAAGTAATTTCCTCACTTCTTTTTTAAATTGGTTAATGTGTACAATTTTACGAACATTTTCGCGAAGTTTATTGTATAACTCTGGCGCCATTCCAAAATAACTGTTCTGCAATAGTGCTGTTTGGTGTTTTCAGGGGGATATTTTATTATGATATCGTTCACTTGACAATTTGTCAAATAGTCCAAGATTGGCTCTCACAAACATTACAACTTCGAAAACGTGTAGTGATGGAAATGGCAAGATGTTGAATCGTTTAAAACGTGTCTTACAGCTCTCAGTGCGACGAGGGCCACATATAGCTCGTATGCACTTTTTCTGAGTTATTAGTACCTGTTCCTTTCCTAATCCGTTTCCCCCAAATATTAGCCCAAATCTAAAGATGGAATCTACATAACCATTGTAAGCTTCTAATAAATAATCTGTGAATACATAGTCATAATTTAATTCAATTATTTTTGATCGATCGGTTTCTTCGCTTTGATCTTTTTTTTACCAAACCAATCAAAACAATGTTTTAGATTGGTTTTTAGTGAAAGTAAATCGTAAAAATATCTTCTTTTATCGTTATTACAATAAATTTGTAATTTTAACCGACAAAAGTTTAGCAAACGTGCCAGTTCTAACTTTCAAAAATAAATAATTAGTATTGTGTGCCTTCCCTTACAAGATCACGTTGTTGGATTTTGATGATGTGTTAAATGATATTTGTTACAATAGCCTAAGTATATCTCAATAATAACAGACTTCCAAATGTGAATCAAAAGAGACAATGCAATATCTGATTCTATTCCCCAAACAATTTTATAAACACCCTATACAGGTATTCCACCCATTTTTACATAGATCAATGGCTGATTACAGTGACTGCTGATCAAAATAAAGTGTCACTTAAATTACAGACGGTGTAAGTTCCAGAGCGATGAACAGTGAGATCATGATTTTGAGGGTCCATAAAACTCTGAGGTTATCATTGTGCCCGGAGCCCAACAGATACAAATGCAACTCTTCACTTCAAATGATTTTCTACTCTAAAAACCGGCCAAATGCGAGCTGGACTCGCTCACCGAGGGTTCCGTATAAATCACATTTTCTTGTGGAGGAAATACAAATTTACGGTTTTCAGATTTTAGCATTACCTGTGCTGTAAGACCTTGCTTCGTGCCGAATTTCACGATTCTGTCAACGGGAAGTGCAATTACAGCAATCTTGTGACCAATATGGCGGACGGTATCTTTTGATTAAATTTACCTATAAGTTTGATTTTCTCACAAAAACAAAAAACCACAGACTGGAGTAATCGATGTTAATTTCAACTTGATGTCTTCACGTGTTTCTGAAAAGAAGCGTCGTCGACAGAAAACTAAGATATCCTATAAGTGTTCCTTTTTTCCTTCTAATGTACGGAACCCTTAAAAGGACGCATCTAGCGCCATAATAACGCGCCCCAGGCGTGGTCCTCACACACGTTTTAATTTGAACCCTTTAGAAAAAAGTAAAAGAAAAGTTATCTAAGGTTCCGTACCCTAAGGGTGCTTGCGGAACCTTATTTTATTACTTAGCAATATGTCACGCAGAAGATGCGGGTCCGAACTCCGGGGCTGACCATGTGCCAGTTAGAGCAACCGAAGTTCTCAAGGTGATGGCAAACGTCGGTGGAAATAAAGAGCTAAACGTGGGCGAAAACCGCGTGAACATTCGTCGCGGGCGCAAGCGTATACACCACAATATATGACTACTTTCTGTTACACCCCAAATATAATAATAAACAAACATACCCATAAACCTTTATATACAGGCATATCGCTTTTGATCCCACACTAGGATACCCTGTGTCGCGGGAACTAGAAAAAGCAACATCACACACATATAAACATCTGTAGTAGCTTAGCCAGTGGACTCCCAACTACTGCACCTCAATTTTAAGTCCAACCGTCTTGGTGCTTAGACGGAAATTAGAGTACAGGACTATGGGAATGAGTTTATTTACAGGTCAAAGAAGCGCAGTAACTCCAACATAAGAACAAAAACATTATAACATGAATCTTAAATTCCAGGGTGTTAGTCATCGTGGGATAAGTCAAGAAGAAAGAATAGTATCTTTGACCGGCGCACTTTTTTGCCGGCTGTCAAACTAGCCGCAGTGTTCATAGTCACCTTATCGTTTCCTACACATCCAAGACCTGGGTTTTTCCCCCTTCCTCCCCTGCCGGCGCTCGAACCTGGGACCTCTTGCTTGGGAAGCAGAGCCTCCAACCGCAACACCACGCTGCCCACGTACATATTATTTGGGAGCCAAAACTGCTTTAAACTTACTTGCACTTGACCGTTTTTGTTAGAGGCTCGAGTCCCGTGGCCTAAAAAGTTCGTGTGCTAATGTCTCAGCGAAAAAAGAAGTTAATGCCCCCAGGGCGTAATGTTGGGTCCCCATTTTGTAGGTTTGTAAAAAGACACTGCGAGTTTGCCGACTTTTTTGCAAGCAAGCACCTTCCTGTAGGTATCCACAATAAACACGTACAGAGAGCGCTAATTAGTGTGCACTGCAGTACATACAATGCCGTAAGCGGGGGGAAATGTAAAAGAACTAATGGGGATGTAATGCGGGAGTTACTCCTAATTTTTAAAACATCCAGGTTTAGTATAGTGGTTACAATGGATTCAGCCATGTTTAGACCAGGATACTGAACAAAATACTCATAGCACTGACAATCAAAGTGACGCTAACTTTTGGTGGATTTTAGAGACTGCTGCTGCATGTAGTGATTATGTCGCAGTTAGTTGGTTAAATCAGACCCTTAACTAACACCCTAGACCGTTAATTAAAGACCGACGTTTAACCAAGTCGCCAAATTTCCGTCAGACAAGTGAGTGAACGAAACGTTTGACGAGTTGTCTAAACGTTCCTAGGCAACAAGATATTCAATATAAATACACGTATGTACTTTTTTTATGTATACTTAAGTTTATGTTTTAAGTATTTTTGTTGTTCTTACATGTTCAACCTAACACGAAGGATAAAGGGGGCTTCGCTTCGCTCACCCCCTTTACCCTTCACCTAGACTACCGCAATGTTTTGCCCTGATATAAGCTGTGCAAATCAGGAGTGAAAAGATAAACTCTGAAAGTAATTAACATTTGTCGTGACGCCATTTTGTTTTACATTATTTAACCTTTAACTGGTGACAAGGGGTCTTACAGGCCCAGCGGCGTCAATAAAACAACATTTTGGCACCTTCTCCGGGTTTCCTTGGGCTCATCACCTGAGTAGCTTCGAGTTTACTTGCGTCCATGCCGTAGAAGGGGATAGCTGTGTCGGACAGGCTCAAATCGGTAAGTTACATTGGCGTAAAGTTCGGCAGGGGTCTCTCAGAACCCATGTCACCACTTACGTAATTTTTTACGTAATTTTGTTATATTGTTTTTTCACATTTTTAACCGAGAACAATCAAAACTCCAGGAAAGCAGGAGCCAGTTGTCTTCCTCGATAAAAGCGCCAATCAAATTACCAGTTTGAATCGTGTCCGAAACGTGTGTGCTTGCAGTGTGCAAAAAAATTATGCCCAGACTGCATATGAAAATTGGCAAAGTTCGACCATTGTCAATTTCGTGAAAATACACTTTTGATTTTAGTTTTTTTTTTCTTAATTCATTATTACTTCAATATTATAGAAAAAAGTGTTTTTTGTCAAAATATGTTGATTAATTTTTTGCTTATGTAATTTGTGATCTCATCTCTAGTTTTTTGATTGTTAAGACGACATACATTAAAATTGCAAGATCGTAACAAAAAAATATATTCAGAGTATAGTTATTTGTTTTATTTTATCCATTTATATATGATAACACAATTTTTACATACTCTGGCTAGCTACCACACTTAATTTCTATGACTTATACTAGATACCGCAGTGGGCCTCTCAGTCCCCTCGTCACCAGTTACGTTACACAAAAATCATGTCACCAGTCAAAGGTTAAGCAACACGCCGGCTTTCGGTAAGACAGCTTGTTGAACGTTTTCGACGTTGCTTTATTTGACTTGGTTAATTTATATATATATATATATGTATATATATATATATATATATATATATATATATATATATATATATATATATATATATATATATATATATATATATATATATATATATATATATCTCTATCTAAATATAAATATATATATATTTATATTTAGATTTAACCAACCAACTGCGACCATTATATTTTATTTGACTGATTCTCCAAAAGTGCCGCTGCACTGGCGTCGCTGTCAAGTCCCGAGCGCGACCTTAAGTCAAGGGCCTAATTAATATAAACAACCCTAGGCCCATGCTCTTTAAAGTTTCACCTGGAAATATGACATAATAAGCAGGATACCTGTATTAATGTTCTCCCAAAAGTATCGATATATCACGTATGGGCGTCCTAAGTTATTGAAGGTGAAAAGGGTCAAAAAACAGTTTTTCGCAAACACCTCGGTTTCTATCGCTCCACGAGATTATACCCTACAATTTCTATGAAGATGCCGTTGTAATTGAAACCATAGTAACCGAGTTATTTCTGTTTTTTGTAACCTTTGAGCTTGAATAACGCAAGACGAGGACACGTGATTTATTGTGAGGACAACATTAAGGATGCCCAAATAATGGGTCTACGCAATTTAAGTCTCTATTTCCTCACATTCCGAGGTAGACCTTATTGGCAACCATAACTTTCTTGAATTAAAGTTCAAAACCCCGACGACTAAAAATCGCGCTCTAATACCTAAACCACTAATAAACCTATAGCTACCAGGCTACCGGCTAATATTTGTAAGAAGCATATTAACCGTCCGGTATATATAAATATTACATTGTCATGTTTCTTTTGTGTTTCTTATAAGTATCAAAACCTAATCTTACCTATCAATTTGGTGTTAACCCTAAAAAGATAATCTACGTCAAAATGACTCCGTGTGTTTCGAAATATTGCTGTCTCGTTCTAATTCGCGCGAATCCGGCGCAGTGCTTTACGGACATTACAGTCGCCGGGCGGAGCTACCGAGTGGCGGTCGCGGCACCGAAGTAAGTGTTCCCGTTTTCGAAATACAACAGGTGTTGGAGTCAAAATGACGTATGATTATCTTTTACGTGACTTTTGAGATTTTTGTATGCGTTTCAATTAGGGTTCTTTTTGCTAACTTTTCTTTATTTTAGCGATTGTTTTACCTTTATTTTATATTTATAAATATTATAGAATATCCGGTCGCAATGGGAAATCGAAATTTAGAAGACGAGAGCATCCTGGCGGCTCTTTTAGAGAGCGATGAGGATCTTTCACCTGCCGACACTGACAGCGAGCTCGAGGACCATCTGAGCGAAGACGACGTGCAGAGTGACGTTGAGGAGGCATTCGTCGACGAGGAGAGGGACCAAGAGTCAATAGCATCCAGTGTACCGCCTGAAGGAAATGCTGAACAAGTACCACCATCTACAGCTTCTCGTCGTCTGATAACCGTGTCTCGGCCTAGCATAAGAGGTAAGAATAAACATTGCTGGTCTACTACAAAGGCATCAAGAAGAGGACGAATCTCAGCACTGAATATTATAAGGTCACAAAGGGGTCCGAGGCGAATGTGTCGCAATCTTTATGAAGCTTTGCATTGCTTCGATATTTTCTTTACCGATGAGATAATTGCTGAAATAGTTAAGTGGACAAATGCTGAAATTTCTCGAAGACGAAAGGAAACCATGATAAGTGCTACATTTCGTGACACCAATGATAATGAAATTCGCGCTTTGATCGGCATCCTGGTAATGACAGCAGCGAGAAAAGATAACCACATGTCCACAGATGAGTTATTTGATCGATCTTCGTCAATGATTTATGTTTCCGTTATGAGTCGAGATCGGTTTGATTTTTTGATCCGATGCCTTAGAATGGACGACAAAACTATCCGTCCAACACTTCGAGCCACTGACATTTTTACTCCAGTACGCAAAGTATGGGATCTATTTATTGACCAGTGCATAAATAATTACACTCCAGGAGAACATCTCACCATAGATGAACAACTCCTTGCTTTTAGAGGTAGATGCTCATTCAGAATGTACATTCCCAATAAGCCAAGCAAATATGGCATAAAAATCGTCATGGTATGCGACAGTGGTACATCGTATATGATAAACGCAGTGCCTTATTTGGGAAGAGGAACGGAAACCAATGGCGTACCCCTCGGAGAGTACTACGTGAAGGAGTTGACAAAGCCTGTCCACGGCAGTTGTCGCAATATAACCTGTGATAATTGGTTCACATCGATTCCTTTGGCTCAATCTTTGCTTCAAGAGCCTTATAAACTGACACTGGTCGGGACCATTCGCTCTAATAAAAGAGAGATACCTGAAGAATTGAAGAACAGTCGCTCCAGGCCAGTAGGAACATCAATGTTTTGTTTTGACGGACCCCTGACACTTGTCTCATATAAACCGAAGCCGGCCAAGATGGTTTACCTTTTGTCATCATGTGACGAAGACGCGGCCATACACGAAGTTACTGGGAAACCAGAAATGATCATGTACTACAACCAAACTAAGGGAGGAGTAGATACCCTTGATCAGATGTGCTCTCTTATGTCGTGCAGTAGGAAGACGAACAGATGGTCCATGTGCCTTTTTTATGGGATGCTGAATATTGCATTCGTAAATGCATATATAATATACAGGCACAATGTTGTCACTAAAGGCGAGAAGCCTCTAAATCGCCGCAAATTCATGAAACAATTGAGCATGGCTCTAACTTCACCCTATATGGCCAAGCGCTTGGAAGCACCCACTTTGAAGCGATATTTGCGAGATGAGATAAAGGATACGTTACCGAAAACTGCTCCTGGACCAACCGAAGACGACACAGAAGAGCCCAATCCAAAGAAACGTACTTACTGTGCCTATTGCCCGTCTAAAAAAAAGCGTAAGGCTAGTGGATGTTGCAAAAAGTGTAAAAAAGTGATTTGTCGTGAACATAACATTGACATGTGCCTGAGCTGCATCTAATCGATCTCCGTAAATTTAAGTATTAAAAATCTATAGAGTCTATTGTTTCAAACTAACACTATTACTAGAAATAACTGATTAGTCTAAAAAATGTGAATTCTTAATAATAAGAGAAGTTCCTATGTTTGGTTACTTTAAAATGATAGCCATTATGTTTCGTTATTTTTTTAAATAATTAATAAACAGTACTTATATATAAATATGTTGTATTTTTATTTAAACTTATATGAGAAATACATACATACCATAGTTCATCAAATTAAGTAAATAATCTTTGAAATAATAGCTATTTAAAACTAAGGAGTAATTTTGACGTATGATTATCTTTTCAGTACATCTAAATAAGATTATCTTTCTAGGGTTAATGTTAAATGTGTACCTATATTTATTTCAGCAGATTGATTTGAAAAATTGTGAATGTTGTGCGCATTTCTAAGTGATACAAACATGTGTACCACTTTTGTTAAACTTGTTCTATAATGTGTGTTTTTATTGTTGATGTGTCTGTTACAAATAAATAAATAAACTAAATTCGAGCTTTTTTTTTAAACCGCAAATTTACTACGCTCTAGAGGGCGTCATATAGTCTGATGACACATCCAACGGAAAATTAATACACTTTTATCGATACCTCATTTGTCATTTTCAATTCTGATAATTTCCGATAATGATCCTTTTGGCTTCGCTGTAGTCGGGTTAAAAGTATTCTAATATATGAAGATAAATCATCATCATTGATATGAGCAAAATTCAAAACAGAATTGTTTTCTTCCAATGACAGTACTTTTCTTAGTTCATTCAGCCCAGTGACATCATGGGTTTGAGTGTCAGTCGGACTTTGACTTGACAGTTGTGCATCGAAGGCCTTTATCTCCCGATAAGTTTCACTTAACTCTAGCAGCTGTTTGCGCATTCGAGCGCTACACTAACAAAATAACAGTACCAACTTGACCGGGCGCTACATAAATTATTATTTACAGCCATTTAGCTCGTAAATGTCGTCGGCAGTAGTGAACGGCACCGATGGGGCCCATACGTAACCGGCGGATGCAAAATGTGCAACATCAAAAATTCCAGCCAATTTATCGATAATTTCCTACGAGACCCCGCAGCTGGTGCATGATGATGGTAAATTTACATGGTAAAGTTAAGCTGGATTGAATCTTAAACACTATAGGAGATTCAGAGAAAAGAAGAGATCCTGGTCTAATGGGTTTGTCAAAATGACATCATAGCATCAATGTACAGCGCCATCTAGTCTTCCATAGTACGAACCACCTCACCCACAACTATACCCTAAATCGATACCTTTAGAGGTGGTTCGACTAATAAAGGCTAGATGGCGCTAATTAACCATATTATATAAATTTCGTTCAACTCGATTTAACCACCATTCTCGCATTAGAGCCCGAGCTGCGAATACCTTGTACAAACCGAATTAAATATCTTCAGATAAAACTAAACACCTATTATTTGGGGCACCCATTTTCATGGTGACCCCGACGTTCGAAATAACGCAGTGAAGAAATTGGACGGAAGAAACCTGCAAATACGCCGCCGCGCCGCCCGCGACAAGGACAAAGGCGCGAGCACATGGTCGCAGCCATCTTGCGTATTGCCGCGTTATTGCCGCGTATTCGTTTCAACAGCCGTCTGAAATTCGTTCCTGCATTAGAACAAGTAAAAGCGACCACGAGGCGTCGAAGAAAGTGATCCTGCAAGGCGAAACCCCAGGAAAACACACTAAGACATCACCACGTGCGTCCCGCGTGTGCCCCCCAACATCTGAAGACCATCAGCCGAGAATCAAATCACCGAGCAGCCGAAACCCAACGGACGTACAAGGAGCAGCATATCCGAAGCCCGGTGGAGCGTCCAGCCGAGACTGGACTCGAGACCCGTCGGAAGCCGAGGAGCCGCCCCTGCTGTTGGACGAAAGGCGCGCCAGAGACGAGAGACATAAAAACATAAGTATCTACCGATCACGTGAGTTGGCACAAAATTTCCCCCCCCATTTATTTTATCTATACACCGTTATTAGTAGGTAAATTATTGGTAAATTTCGACATTTCCATATGATGATATCAAGGAACGCGATAGTGTCTGTATGACGCACAAACGAGACTCTGAGGAAATTCGTCGTTAATCTACCTATCAAACAATATCTATCTATATCTATCTATCTAAATATTCCCATTAGCTAAAATGCCCAATAACGACGTGGCAACCGTAGAGAAATCTAAACCTGAGAGCATATCAGAACTAATAAGAAAGCGAGGGATTATAAAGGGGAAAATGACCCTATTTGTCAAATTTATAGCATCCATAAAACCCGAAACGATGACTGCCGAACAAATAATCGAGCTTGGGCTGCGCACAGACAAAATGCAACTCGAGTTTTTACAGTTTGATAAAATACAAAGTAATATCGAAACCCTCTGCTCAGATATTGACAAGCAGTTACTCGAAAGAGACTCCTTCGAATCTCAGTATTATCAATACATAGCTAAAGCCAAAGGCACTTTAAATCAAAAGGCGACAGACCAGACCGACTTACAAGAACCTACACATCATTGCAAACATAGCTCAGATGCTAGCGATTCCATTAGGTACCCAGATATTAGCCTACCCTCATTTAATGGAGACATTACACAGTGGATCGAATTCCGAGATACTTTCGACGCACTTATAAATCAGGGTAACCTGAAGCCCATACAAAAATATAAATATTTGAGAAGTTGTCTAAAGGGCAGTGCTTTGGAAGTTATAGGAGCGCTGGAATATTCGGAGGAAGGGTACAGCATAGCATGGCAATTACTTTGCGAACGCTATAATAACCCAAAAGTATTGGTCTACAATCATTTGCGAGCGCTTTTCGGCATCGATAGCGTACAATCGAATCCAATGGCACTAAGGGGCATGGGTGATAACATATCGAAACACCTTAGAACCCTAAGAAGCTTAAATATAGCAACCGAAAACTGGGATATATTGATAATTTTCTTTTTATCTAGCAAGCTAGAAAAGTCACTACAACTAAAATGGGAAGAAAAATCCAACTCACGTGAACTTCCTACATTACAGGATTTCAAGACTTTTTTGAGGTCCCGAGCTGACCTTTTGGAGTCGATGAACAGCAACCAAGCTGTTGAAAATACAAACCGGAATTCGAGTAATACAACTGAAAAGGCGATGATAACCACGTCCCGCAACAATCCGGAAGCTAACAAGGTAACAAAACCACCTACTACCCAGCATAATCACTGCCCTTTTTGCAAGGGCACCCACTACCTAAATCAGTGTACACAGTTCCTAGCCCTTAGCCCTATAGCTCGCAGCCGAGCTGCGAAGAGGTTACGACTCTGCACTAACTGCCTGAGATCGAATCACGCGGTGCCGAACTGCCGAGCCAGCAAGTGTACCAAGTGTTCAGGTAAACATCATACTTTGTTACACATACCTACTATACCTACTCCAGCGAACGAGCAATCTATTTATAATCCCGAGCGATTACCTACACAACCGAACACATCTCGTCCTACCTATAATCCCGAGCGATTACCTACACAACCGAGCGTATCTCGTCCTATGACGCTATACACCCCACAACAACAATCTACATCCGAAAATCAATCTATAAACTTGCATATTAAGCAAATCAACACGTCAAATGACAATGCTTGTTCACAGCCGATGCAAAACAAGCATGTTTTCTTATCTACAGCTGTAGTAAACATAACCGATCACGAAAACAAACAACAAAGCATGAGAATCCTATTGGATTCCGGCTCGCAATCGTGCTACATAACAGAAAGGGCACACAAAAAACTAAACCTACCCGTACACAACACAGATACCGATGTCATGGGTATCAGCAACACAATAATAAACGTTAAACACTATTGTAACGTTATTATTCACTCTAGAACCGAACCATTTTCTGTGGATCTATCTTGCTATATTGTACCTACAATCTGCAACCTACCTAACTATGATATAGGAAATCTTATCATACCTAAACGATTCCGACTGGCTGATGATGGATTCAATTCAGCCGGCGAAATCGACATGATACTGGGCGCCGAAAAATTCTATGACCTATTGTGCGTAAACCGACACGAATTAGGAACTAACTTACCGACTTTGCAAAAAACCAAATTGGGCTGGATCGTGACTGGCTCGACGACGGGGCCAGTACGCCAGCAAACTAGATGTCATTTCATTCAACAACAAATGAGAAGCATTTTCGAAACTGAGGAAAATTCCACACTTTCCAATGATGATATCACGGAGTGCGAAAGTGTCTTTATGACGCATAATCGAGATTCTGAGGGAAAGTTTGTCGTAAAAATACCTCTAAAAGAACCTGCTTCAAGTTTAGGTAGATCAAGACACATTGCCTATAAGAGATTTCTGTCATTAGAAAACAAATTTAGTAAAAATTCAGAATATAAAAAACAATACGTCCAATTCATGAGAGATTTCCAACAAGCGGGCCGCATGAAAGAGATGGAATACTCCAATGTAGGACCCCAAGTCTACTTACCGCATCACGCGGTAATTAATATCGAAAAATTATCAACCCCAGTGAGGGTTGTCTTTGACGCATCATGTCCAACAGACACTGGAAAATCGCTTAACGATATTCAATATAAGGGTACGATATTTCAAGATAGCCTAATCAATATACTAGTAAGATTTAGAACTTACAAATTTGTAGTAAATGCAGATATACAGAAAATGTTTTGCCAGGTCAATATTGATCAATCACAACAAAACCTACAAAATATACTATGGAGGGAAAACTCAACCGATCCTCTACGTACCTACACATTAACTACTCTCAGTTTTGGCTTGAAGGCGGCCCCCTACATAGCCACGAGATGCCTACTGCAGCTAGCAACCGAATTCGAAGGTAAATATCCTACAGCAGCCGAAGCAATAAAAGGTTCATTCTACTACGATGACTGGATCTATGGAGGCGACGACGAAGCAGCGCTAATCGAGACAGCAACGCAAGTAGCGGCCATCCTGCGTACAGCCTGCTTCAATCTACGAAAATGGAAGTCGAACTCAAAAACCATATTAAAAAAGGTATGTAACACCGACTCAACAAATCCGACCGAGAGCGGAAATAACACCGATTCAACAAATCCGACCGAGAGCGGAAATAACACACACAAACTATTAGGTATCACATGGTGCAGCCACACAGATTGTTTACAATTCTCATTCAAAGAACAACCAATGCCAGATCGACTTACGAAAAGAAAGGTCCTGTCTATAATTTCAGCTATCTATGATCCTACGGGCTTAATTAGTCCCGTTTTAGTGACAGCTAAATGTTTTATTAAAAAACTATGGCAGGATAAAACTTCATGGGACGAAACCCTATCGCCCGCTTTAACAAGAGAATGGATATCTTACTATAGGAGTCTATTTTCTTTAAACAATCTATCCATACCGAGACGCACAATCATAAACAATTACGTAACACTAGAACTGCATGGGTTTGCAGATAGTTCAAAAACATGTTACGGAATTGCAATTTATTTACGTTCCATTGATAATTTAGGTAATATACAGGTGCATTTGTTATGCACAAAGTCTAGAATTGCTAGAGAGGAAACAATACCCCGCTTAGAATTACGCGCAGCGGTATTGTTATCACAAGTAATGGAATCACAAGGCAATAACCTTGCCAAACGAGTCAGTAAAATATACCTATGGTCTGACTCACAGGTGGTATTGGCGTGGATAAAAACACCGCCACCTAAACTAGGTACTTTCATCAGTAACAGAGTAGCGGAAATTCAGAGATTAACCAAGATCGAAGACTGGCATTGGGTGTGTTCGGCTGAAAATCCAGCTGACATTATATCGAGAGGAATTCAACCTCATACATTAAGAAAAAGCAATCTGTGGTGGTCGGGTCCCGCCTGGCTATCTGGTCAAACGGCGCAGTGGCCTCTGCACAATCAAACTAACACACAAAGACAAACAAAGGACACAGAACAAACTATATCCTTAGTTAACCCAACAAACATCGAGAATAATTTCATAGATAAATTGTTTCATAAATATTCAAACGACAAAAAATTATCGCGAGTGTTTGCCTATACTCTGCGATTCATCAATAACCTACAAAATCCTTGTAATAAAATAAGCGGACCGCTGTCCGTTCAAGAATTAAATGATTTGATGCATAAACTAATTATGCGCGCACAAATAATATCACTACCTATTGAATACAAACTTTTAAGTCAGAATAAATCAATACCAACGTCATCAAATATTAAATGCCTTAACCCGTTTTTTGAAGATGGCCTGTTGAAAGTTGGAGGAAGGTTAAACCTATCAAACATTCCCGAAACTAAAAAACATCCTATAATTTTGCATCCAAAACACATACTCACTGAAACTATAATGAGAAACATGCATATCAAACTCTTCCATTGTGGTCCACAGCTACTGCTAGCATGCATGAGAGAGCAGTACTGGCCATTAAATGGAAAAGGTCTGGCTAACAAAATTGTACACAAATGCGTTACATGTTTCAAAGCAAAACCACTCATACACGTACCCATTATGGGTCAACTACCTACAATAAGAACTACTCCTTCACCGCCATTCCACACAACATTTTGTGATTATGCTGGGCCCTATTCAATTCGAGATAGAAGGGGGCGTGGTTTCAAGTCTTACAAATGTTGGATAGCTATGTTTGTTTGCTCATCGACAAGGGCAGTTCACATTGAGTTGGTTTCAGGTTTAGAATCACAAGCCTTTATTGCCGCCTTCCGGCGATTCATATGCAGAAGAGGTAAACCAAGTCAGATGGTAAGTGACAACTCAACCACTTTCCGTGGAGCAAATAATGATTTAGTAGAACTATACAGATACCTAAACGAAAATTTTAGCGAACTTACCAACTTCCTTGCAAACGAAGGTATTTCCTGGAAATTCTTACCCCCCTACAGCCCGCATCTAGGCGGCCTACATGAAGCTGCAATTGGCAGCTGTAAGCTTCATCTTAAGAGGGTATTAAGTCAAGCCTTATTAACATATGAAGAATTCTCTACGGTTCTTACTCAAATTGAGGCAATATTAAACTCGCGCCCATTGTGTCCCATACCTAATGCTAATAATGATGATTTTCCCATTCTTACGCCAGCTCACTTTCTGATCGGTAGATCGTACACGTCTCTGGCGGACTACGAATACCAAGATGTATCAAGGAATAAGTTAAATCACTTCCAACAACTCCAACAGATACAACAGGACTTCTGGAAGCGGTGGTCTCGAGAGTACCTGGGTCTCCTACAGCAGAGGTGCAAGTGGAGGAGCACAAAGGGACCTAACCTCACCGTCGGCTCAATTGTGCTGGTGAAGGACGATCGCTTACCACCCTGCCAGTGGAAGTTGGGACGCATCGCGAAGACACACGACGGTCAAGATGGCGAAACGAGGGTCGCCGTCATCCAAACAACAAAAGGCCTTATCAAACGAGCCTTCAATAATATTTGCCCCTTACCTATTTCTCTGTCAGATACCGACTATTAGTTCTAAGTAATCAGTGTAGGTAGACAGGGACTATTTAATTAATTAATCATTTTATTACACAAACAAGTGAAATGTAACCTAATTAACTACTGCCTACTTAATAAAAAAATACTTCTCTTGTGTTTTCTTCATAAGATCTAGAATCTTTCTAGGTAGGTAACTAAAACAGAACGCTAGGAGTATACATAAATCTATTAATAAATTAGCTAGTCACATTCATAAATTACAGTTATATTTGTATACCTAGTAGAGTTTAGGCGCTCTGGAGTATGTCAAAATGACATCATAGCATCAATGTACAGCGCCATCTAGTCTTCCATAGTACGAACCACCTCACCCACAACTATACCCTAAATCGATACCTTTAGAGGTGGTTCGACTAATAAAGGCTAGATGGCGCTAATTAACCATATTATATAAATTTCGTTCAACTCGATTTAACCACCATTCTCGCATTAGAGCCCGAGCTGCGAATACCTTGTACAAACCGAATTAAATATCTTCAGATAAAACTAAACACCTATTATTTGGGGCACCCATTTTCAGGGTTTCACGCTTGCTTCCCATACAGGAGTTGCAAGTTCGAATCCAATGAAATAATTAAGTACATTATCTCGTTGGTACACTATCAGACGTTCAGTGTTTCGGATCGGCTGCGTAAAGCCGCATTATATGTATGAATCAGGCCTGAGCGTGCTGAAACCGCACAGTTCGATCTTTGCTATTTCGAGAAATTAACGTAAACAAAATATGTGTACCTGTCAGCTCAGCCTGCGGAGGGTGTTGAGCTAATAATTTCATGTGTTCTCTATTCAGTAAGTAAATAATAAGTAGGTACTTACCTACTTTTACCATGCTTTCACAGTTTATCAAAGTTATTATTTTAAAAGAATATAAAGGTTTTAGTAAAGCACATGGAAACCTTCAACCTAGCTGCGGCGATGGGCCAGTCCCTGTCACGCAAAATGGGATATCGAGTAATTGGCTGTGCCTCTGCCAACCCGTTTGGGAAAAGGCGTGAAGCTATGTATATTGTATTCTATGTATGTACTTAAGGATTTATTTTGCAATATATGTACAGTTCTAACAGTTCCTAATTAGACAAATATTTATTTTCTAAATAATGATGACATTAAAAATCCGACTTCCGATGGGTGGGTGTTGATTGAAAAACTATATTTATTAGGTTTCTACTGTCACTACTACGCTGTCAGAAATATCAGACAAAACACGGATGTGGCTACATCTAGGCTACTATATTTTAGTTACTTTCATAGTATCATGTCCTTTGGTATCTTGTTGTGGGGGAAAGCAGCGGATATTCATACTATTTATATTTTACAGAAAAGAGCTATTCGAGCAACTTATAATTTAAAACGCACAGATTCTTTAAGAGAGCTTTCTAAAGAAATTGACATACTAACTGTAGCTAGTCAATTTATTATCAAAAATTTAATGTATGTACACAAGAACCTTAAACATTTTCCAAACTTAGCTGTAATATTAACCTAAGAAATAAAGTATTACAATATTTATATTATTTAAGCACAAGCAATTTTTTAAGAGATCATCTAGTGCTTTTTTGCATTGGGTCTATTTTGTGAGACACTTTGGGAAATATAATGCCCGCGTTTCTTATTTTTTGTGTGTTCGTTGGACATCCACTTTGAATTCGATTATTGCCTTAAGGTATGTCTCGGTTCTTGAATCTTGAAATAGTTATTAGTTGGTGGTGAAAACACAGTTCAAAAAGCAATACAAACACAGGTCGTCAGTTGACAATAAAGGAAAGGTCCTTTATTGTCAACTGACGACCTGTGTTTGTATCCGCCTAAGATGTGGAGGTATGTGAATTGCATGAACCAAAAAAATATCTCAGTCTATCGTCCGTCTAGTTATTCTACTCGCACGTTGCACTTTACGCACACATACAAGCATATGTTTGTCTCACCTTACGTTGTTTCAGTTATGCACACGCGTGTCAATGCGGCCCCATCGATTCAGGCATTTTGAATTAATTTTAGGGGCCAACCATATTGCACCCCAGCGCATTCGCTTAGAAATGCGCTAATAGCAATCATCATTGTCCCATTGATTCTAGATGACCAAGGCAAACTATGTTGTGTAAAAACTGTACAACATCACGGCGCTGTGGCATACACAGATTTTATTCATCGGTCCGCGCATTAGTGAAAGCCGAAGTCTGTGTACTATTCAGCATCTAACAGAGCTGACTAATATACAGAAAACGGCCTTACGCGTCCCGACTACTATCGCTACTTGGCAGTTGCCGTAAAAAAACCTCCATCAACCCGCACTCAGCCAGCGTGTGGAGTATGACTTAATCTTACTCGTATCTGGGAAAAGTCCTGTGCCTCTCGCGGGGCACACTTAAATTCTACTCTTTTTTTGTAGGAGATTCAAAAGTAGAAATTTCTCTTTAGGGTCCCGTAGAGAAACAAGAAACCCTTATAGATTCGTCAAGTCTGTCTGTCCGTCCGTATGTCACAGCAGCTTTATGCAGAAACTATTAGGACCACATAGTAAAAACTTAGTATATAGATGTATACTGTAAACCGCTTTAAGATTTTTATACAAAAAAATTAAAAATTAAAATAATTAAAGGGAGCTCCTCATACATGGAACTGAAACCAAAAAATAATATTTTCATCAAACCTATATGTGTGGGGAGTCTGTAGATAGGTCTTTAAAAATGACGTTGAGGTTTCTGGAAACATTTTTCCTCAAAGTAAATAGTTAAAGAGACAGACCCTTCCAAAGTGGAAAAATGTGTTTCCCCCCCCCCCCCCCCCCCACCTCTAACTTTTAAAGCACCTCAATAAACACTTTCAACGAAAATTGGTTTTGACAAAATAAAATAAGCAGTTTTTAAGATATAAAACATTTATTAAAAACCGCAAAGATAACTTTGTCATTCATACAAACACTATGAAAAACAAAGTTACAACAAATACATCCCGTCACATAATTACTTGCTACAAAGGAACCCTTCACGGGCCACTTTTTTTATCAATATTGTGATTTTTTGTGAGGAAACCTTAATTCCTGTTCATATCTCTATAGCTGCGGTAATGGGCTAGCCCCCTGTCATGTAAAATAGAGTATTGAATAATAAGATGAAAGTCTTCACCACTTGGGTCATCAACCGCTACACGTATGTCTAAGTCCCACACTAGGTTTCCTTGTGTCGTGGTTGCTAGGCTCAACCTAAAAAAAACGAAATAACTTGCTTAAAATAAAGTAATTTATATATTTTTGACTTCATTTGTAAATTATAATTATGTTTAGTGTTTGACGAAGCATCATCCGGATTATTGACGTTGTTTTTATGTCTGAATTAATAAACGTATTTAAAAAAGAAAATAATAAGTACAAATCAAAACTTAAATAAGGTTAGAGATTTTTACAATGTGGTGTACAATATGATAGGTAGAAATACATATCATTAAATTCATATTCATTCATATATCTTAAGGTGACGTCAAGTTTGGCATGAGATTAGCGTTTCCTCACCTTACATCATTCGTGAAAGTGGCGTTGATCATTACTTACTTTATCATTATATATTTAACCGATCCTCACTCACAATTAATTTAACAGGACGCCTCTGATTGCGAAATTTTATTCATGTTATTCGGAACTTTCCGGGCCCTGGGTCGGGCGCGTTCGGGAAAGAATTTTAATTAACGTCAATTAGTGAATTGTTCTACGTGAACTGGGAATACTTTGTCGGTTAGCAAATTCATAACAAAGATTTTGAATGACAGATATTCGGGGGGCGCTGTGGCGTCGGATGGTTGCTGTTGAATGAAGCTGCTCACGCATCTCCCAACCCACCAACCAGACTTGAGACTTGAGGTTGAGTCCAATAACGATTTAACCACTTAACGTACCAAGGACCTATGAACTAGGAACTTGCAAGCTTTAATTTTAGCACACAGACAGCTACATACAGGCACATACATTGCTTCTGGGCCCACACTAGGATACTATCTGTTGTGAGAACCAGAAACAGCGACGTGACACACATATAAACGTCCAAGACCTGGGGTTTTTTTCTTATTCTTTTTACCCCTACCCGGGGATCGAACCCGGGACCTCTCGCATGGTAGGCAGAGCCACAACCGCTGCGCCACAGAGGTTGTCTAATGGATTATGTGTAGTTGGTGTGGAACCTGAACAGGTATACACGTGGATACTGCGATACATGATATTAATATAATAATAATAATAATAATAATTTATTTCATCATCAAAATAGTTACAAGAGTTACCAACTAAGTCCTTATAATAATGTCACAATAATAAATTGGGAACATCTGAAGCCTGAACTAGGTATAAATAACCTGTATTATATTATGCATACTATGAAGTATTCTCTGTATTATATTATGCATACTATGAAGTATTATCTGTATTATATTATGCGTACTATGAAGTATTATCTGTATTATATTATGCATACTATGAAGTATTCTCTGTATTATATTATGCATACTATGAAGTATTCTCTGTAGTATATTATGCATACTATGAAGTATTCTCTGTATTATATTATGCATACTTTGAAGTATTCTGTGATTATGCTTAGATGATGGTGACACTTACGCCCAAAGTAAAAGTCAAATATCTTTATACCTCGCGCCACGGATTAAGAGCGCTGGGCGACGTTGGCGGGAATTACTTCGCATATGTAGAGGTATTGAAAAGTGACTACTTCGCATTCAAGGTACACCGCTCATAACTCGTGGCGCGACGTATATTACTGTTGATATTTACATATATTTAGACAACGTATTTTTTTGCCTCTTCTATACATTAGACCACTGTGGGAGAAGCAGGGCGTAGAATCTACACAGACTGATTTTTAGATCTCTTTTAAAAATTGGTTGTGCATAACTAATACTGATATTACAATATTAATTATTAAAATTAATAAGCAGGAATAAATCATTGCAAAATTATTAACAGCAAGGTTTGTGCTGAGTTCCAATATATTTGTCGACTCCTTTGAGTATATTTATGATAAAGCCAACTATTCTCGCGGGCCCTGGGTTCGAATCCCGGCGGGGGAGAAAAAATTAAAATCCCCAGATCTTGGATGTTTATTCCTTGAGTGACGACGTCGTTTCTGAATCCCAAGACAGTAAAAAAAAAAAGTTTATGTTTAGTTTATTCTCGCGGACAAGTCAGATGATGCAGTGGCAAGTTGAATGAACAATCCAACGTCCGTCCGTTATTTAACATTGAATTAGAAATTAATTATGTCGATGCAAAATTTAATCGGATCATGTTAAAGGAAATCATAGCAATACCTACATCAGAGTAATTTTAAAGCTGTCGTTTGTTATATCTAACAAACAGCGCTAAAAGCGGCAGTATGACGTCATATGCCCGTACACATCTGTATCAACTCGCAGTAGATAGGGCATCGGTGCAACTTGGCGTCCGCATGTATGCAGAATTACGGTAAAAGGATTAGGTACGATGGAAAGAATTCAAGGATTACGTGTAGTTGAGATGACCATAGGGGCAATAGAAAATCGTGGAGGGGAGACGCTCCGCGCACCTCCTCCACACACCCGCAAAGTCACCTTATCGTGGAGGGGAGACGCCCCGCGCACCTCCCCCACACACCCGCAAAGGCACCTTGGTCATAGTACGGCGCGAGTCCGCATCGACCCTGTTTATCGATTTATTGCGATCGATTGGTGCATTCTCAAGCACGATAACTCGCCGGAAATGTACTGAAAAATAGTGAGACTAAAATAGACTTGAAAATGAATACTGGGTGAAGGATATAAGAATAGAACAAGAGATGGAAGATTGTATCATAGCAGTCGGAGAAAGCAGTGACGATGGTTCCTTAAGAGTTTCCCTCGATGATAGCGTAGGTTCATTGCAATTGGATTTTGATAATAATAGTACGTTTTGTACGAGTTCACAAATGCTTATATCTACGAACCGAGAAGTTTACTGCATGAACTGAAGGCCAGGGTCGTAACAAGGTTCATAACCTTTGCGAACGAGTTACGAATAGAACTTTCCGCCTGAGAAGCTAAATTCAAGCGGCGAATGTGTTATTTTGAGGTAAGAAGGCGGAATAAATATTGTTTTATAAAAGCTGATCGCATTCGAACATCATTTAGTCATGTGACTTTTTGGTTACTATCGCCGTCGACAGCATCACTAAAAAACCGGTCAAGTGCGAGTCTAAATCGCGCACGAAGGGTTCCGTACCACCGTTCAATGGAAGCGATGGTGTGGAGTGAATAGTTTGGATTTTACACAGCAAAATATTGTTTACAAAGTTATTGGTGCGGTTACTTTCACACTCCATGTACCTAACCAGGTGCATCCATAAGTTTGTATGTGGTATTGAAAGAATTGTTGTATGGGAGCCCCCTTAAATATTTCTTTTATCCTGTTTTTTAGTATTTGTTGTTATAGCGGCAACAGAAATACATAATCTGTGAAAATTTCAACTCTCTAGCTAGCTAGGTTCTTGAGATACAGCTTGGTGACAGACGGACGGACAGCGAAGTCTTAGTAATAGGATTCCGTTCTTACCCGTTGGGTACGGAACCCTAAAAAGCGCCATCCCATCTTGATTTGGACAGTAAGTTTCTGATCCGTGACGTCATAACCACAGAGCATTAGATATAACTGTGGTCATAACGCTCTGTGACCAGAACGCTAAGGTCAAATAGATTGCAATTACATTGATGACATAGCCTGTTTGAACACTTCACTACACGTTTTAATTGGTTGATTAATAAACCTTGATGCGGGTGTCAAATAGCTTACAGATTCCAGAGGCGTCTCCGATTTTCTCTAAAATCCAGCCAATTGACTTTTCACTAAAATTATATAGCCTTTCACGGTCTTTAAATATCCAACGGCACCTCGGTAAATTAAAGTATAGTCGTGTTAATTAAGTAAGCGCTTAACTCCAATAATCTTCAGCACTTAACCCTCTCAATAGCCAAAAAAAAGGCTTTAAAAAGCCAAATTGTCATAGCGGCCAGCCACATTACCGATTATTTTATTTTTTTCATTTACTATTCAGTCGACCAATCAAGTGTGAGATACCAGAGAGAAAGTACGTTTATCCTCAATTTTCGGCCAGTATTGCCAGTAATAAAAAAGAATAGTGGGTATAGTAATTATTTTATAAGAATAAATATAATTATTATTCCAAGTCCATACTAGGTGTACATGCGCGAGTGGACTATAATTATATCAAAATTTTATGCAAGTCCATACTAGGTACAGATGTAGTGAATAATCCTTTCCTATCGGCAAAACTCGGAACAACGATAACACCCGAATGGTGCCGATGTGTCTATGAATTACTGTATTATTAAATTACGTGTAGGTATCAAATAAATCGCATACTTTATTTATCAATATCAAATGTCAAATTGCCCGTTTGACGGGTACTGAGTGCGAGTGAAGTAGTAAGACAAAAACGAACATTTCCGAGAAAATACGAAAGGAAAGGATTATTCACTACATCTGTATTCATACGCGAGTGTACAGGTTAAAACATCAACCTTCAATCAGCCCCTTTAGAAAGGGGCGACCGCATGGTGTGGCAATCAGTTTTCCACGTAGTACACGTCGGCGGTGGCCCAACCATGCCTTGTGCTGCCTGGTCTGGAGCTCGGGTCTGGCTGGCAAGGGACATTCCTGCTGCAGTCATCATCGGAACTTCGAAGCGGACAGAGCCACGTGCAGCAGCTAGTTTGGGGGCTCAGCACTCGGGTGCCACGTGGTGACACCTACCCCTGCAGTTCAACGAATCATTCATGGTGACGTGTTCGAGGAAAGGCTGCCAAATCCACTTTCTGAGCACAACCAGGTATGTACGCCGGAACTAACTAGCGAGGCCCATGAATTGCCACAACTGCTTAAAGTTTTAAGTTTTAAGACGTTGACGACCTCTGTGGCGCAGCGGTTGTGGCTCTGCTTACCATGCGAGAGGTCCCGGGTTCGATGCCCGGCTGGGGGTAAAAATTAAATTAAAAACACGCAGGACTTGGTTGTTTGTATGTGTGTGACATCGCTGTTTCTGGTTCCCACTACACAGTGTATCCTAGTGTGGGGCCAGAAGCAATGTATGTGCCTGTATGTAAATGTTTATGTTTTATATTTTTTGGTTTGGGTGTGGCTGCAACTTTATCATGGCTCGGCCCTACTTGACCCTCGCTAATAGTCCTGCCTGCCAAAATATTCAATGTCCTTCGCTAGTTACATACAGATGTAGTGAATATTCAATGTTCTTCGCTAGTTACATACAGATGTAGTGAATATTCAATGTTCTTCGCTAGTTACATACAGATGTAGTGAATATTCAATGTTCTTCGCTAGTTACATACAGATGTAGTGAATAATCCTTTCCTTTCGTATTTTCTCGGAAATGTTCGTTTTTGTCTTACTAAACGTCGTCGTCTTTGTCATTTGACATTGATAAATAAAGTATGCGATTTATTTGATACCTACACGTAATTTAATAATACAGTAATTCATAGACACATCGGCACCATTCGGGTGTTATCGTTGTTCCGAGTTTTGCCGATAGGAAAGGATTATTCACTTCATCTGTACATACATACATTATTGAAACTACTTCACGTACGATCGTTGATCATCCACTCATTCCACCACGTACGGGCATGGTGGAATGAGTGGATGGAAGGAGATCCTATAAGACAGTTACCTATCCACGATAGACATGTTTTGCGATTTGGCGCGATCTACGTTCTCACCTTAGAATAATAACGCCTAGAAACCTAGTCCACGCGCACAAAGTGAGGCAAGTAAAACTATGTCCATTCAGACAGAGTACGCCGGTCGACCAGTCAGATCTCTATGTCAGCCCTTACTACTAACAGCTCTCAGAGTTTAAATTTAAAATGACGGTTTGTGTGGTCCATGGGTGTCACACTCATCAGGAAAACAGAACAAAAGATGTAACATCACATTCCACATATTAGTACTGCAATTCACATTAAAACTTATCGTTAAACATAAATCAAAACAGAAATTATCCAACGTAATTTCAATAGACGCCATTGCATTAAAATGTTGCCAGTTAAAGCGGGAAAAAACCCTAATGTAAAGAAAACAATTACAGTTCCAAGGCCACTAGGTTGTTGTGCAGACCACTGCTCGGCAAAGTTATGTTTTTGAAGTAAAATTTCTATACGCACGCTTGACTTGGGGAGTAAGCTGGCGAATGCGTGACTAGAGCGTTACGAAAAATGTGATCGGGCGAGGCGAACGATAGATGCGCGCGCGCACATTTTCTTTCTCTCTTCCTCTCATAGCCAGACACAGTGCAGGAGATGTATTTTTGAAGCATTAGAGCTAAAGAAGTTTTACTTCAGTTGTGTGGTCTAAAGCACACTCTTTTTTTTCCAAATATATGAAATCTAGAAGTGACCTAACATTTTTTTAAGTATTATACCTGTTACATTTCCAGTACATTTACAGATAAAGCAATCCAAATTTTGTTTTCCTAGGTCCAGCTGTTTTTCTCGGCGTTTATAGATCAGTTAGTCAGTCAGGGAATTCATTTATAAATAGAGGGTGGCCCAATTCGATCGTCACAAAAAACTTTTTGCATTTCAAACAACTTAAGGTTAGCCCAGTCTAAGAAATTATTTTTTGTTTAAAAGTTATGATTTTAATAAGTTTCCGCGTTTACATAAAAGTCAACTTTAAGTTAAAAAACAAAAACTCAGTACTAATCTAACTTTTAAACTTAAAATAATTTCTTGGACAAAGATGACCTTATTGTCTGCACTGAATTATCAAAAGTAAAAAAAAAATGGACTACTGAAGTTGGACCACTTATATAGCTATAAAGGTGGGCCATTAGCAAGGGTCAGTAGCCGTCAATTAAACCCGTAGATTTTAAGAAAAAAAACATTCTGTGTTTTTACATCATTCGATATATATATTTATTTATTTATTTATTAATTCATTCTAAACTATCCTCCCTTCCTTCTCCACGGAAACTATATGGGTTTAAACTATATTCTATAAGGCTTAAAAAATATCGTGCTGTCTCATGAATGTCATCGTAAGATAGTAAAAACCGTGAGTTGATAAACTAAGGCGTTAGATGATCAAACTATATACTTTATCAACTAACGCGTCATATAGTAAGCAGTGTGCTACAGTTTACAATCTGTCGATAGTTGAACAACTAACGAGAAGAATCTACCAACTGTTTTGACAATCTTACGGTGACATGATCATAACCAGTCAAAATAATATCAATGATGATTTTTAGGAGTTTTGAGGGATTCGATGACCATGTATAATACCGGTTCCGTATATTTTTCTGGAAAAATATGTTATTTGCTTAGGCTATCACTGCTTTTTTGAACCCATGTTAAGAGGTCTTTCTTCCTCTTTACTATGGTATGATGCATAATCCATTACTTTAATGCAATTATATGGTGTATTAGGCAAAAGTTTTTGTTCCGACCACGTTGTGAAAATATTGGAGTTCTTTTGGTCATGGTGGTCGCCAGGTTTTGTGTTGACTTTCAACATTAGGAGTGCAATCTACAAATCTGTTTTCGATTCCAGCATAAAGTATTTTCCATCGGCGACCAGGGCTATAGTTCTTTTTAGGGTTCCGTACCCGAAGGGTGTCAAATGGGACCCTATTACTAAGCCTCCGCTGTCCGTCTGTCTGTCCGTCCGTCCGTCACCGGGCTCTATCGGATCAACCGAGAGGTACAGAGCTGAAATTTTATAAATAATGAAATATATCGGTTTTAAGAATGAAAAGAAGTACCCATATAAGAAATTATTGGTTTGGCCATTTTCTTAGCCATTTTGTTTTATTTGTTTATTGGTGAAAATTGGACTCTCTCGATCTTCTCGGAAAAGATCTTTAAATGAATATATTAAGTTTTATGCTTAGTTATTTGTATATACGATTAATAATTGCTCATTCGAATTATAATTAATAAAATTAAGTTATTAATATATTTTATTTCATTTCTGTAAATAACTTACTCAATTTCTATCCACTTCCGGTTTCAATGAGCAAAGAGTATTGTTTACTGATTGCATAGTTCAATACTTATATACTACACACACTATAGTTATTTGTGTCACAAGGGAGCAAAATGATGTATTTACGGCGAGAGCGGTACATTGAATCCAGAGTGAAGGGAAGGATTCTACGATAGAATCCTGAGCGTAGCGAGGGATTCTAAGTTAGAATCCTGAGCGTAACGAAGGATTCAAGCGTTAACGCCCATGACGAAAATAATTTTGCTCCTGAGTGACACATACAACTTTTCACACCGACTATGAGGAAAATTTAAATTGCTCTAAAAAAAAAACTATACTTTGAATTATTACGTTATTATGTTATTATAAAATATTACGAAAAATTCATAAATTTTGATATAACATTGTTAAAGTTAAAACTGAACCATGTTCGTTTTTAATCGACTACGTCATCGTTGTCGATTCTTATCTATTTTCATATTTACATTATATTATTTTAATCTGTGTTCAATTGGCACATTGCGTAAATGCTGCATGCCAATGAATAAATTAAAAAAGTAGCTTGAACAGAAAAGTAGCATTTTGCTCCCTCTCGTCGTGGAGCAAAACTTACTTTTCCGAATGAAAGGTGTGAAAAACTCTTTTTCAATATTTTGATGGCCTTGAATGTAGTCCTACTATTTAATAATTTATTATTAAAAACTTTAAAGGTATACTCGTGCAAAAGACTGTCGTTTTACGTTTACCCGTGCACAGTGGTATGGAACCCTTCGTGTGCGGGTCCAATGTTTTACTCGCACTTGACCGGTTTTATTACTCCCTTATATGTAGCAACTGCCTCAGAAATTTCCTTTTCCCTTCTTGCCTGTGAGACTGTTCCTTTGACCACTCCTGTGGCGGCGATTACACGCTCTGTAACTTTTGCTTTTAATTTCAGGTATCTTAGCATGTTCATTCGAGTTTCTTTGGAAACTATGTTATTCTGTTCAGAGTCCGATACATGTCCAATACATTGTTAAGTGAGTTACTTACTTTGCTAAGCAACCTCTTCGAATCTTCTCTATTCCTTTCAAAATAATCATCTATATTCACAATTAGTTCTTGCTTTCAAAGTAATCTTTTTCAGTAATTTACACGAGAACGTGATAATAATATGTAATTTATTATATAAAGTAGGTTGTCCAATGTCCAGTGATATAACAAACTATGATGTTGTTATTGTGAGCTACGTCTATGGGAATGCAGATGCAATGATATGTTTAGTGATGTTTATCCTCATTTCTCACCTTTATTCTTGCCGTAGACATAAGAAAACAAAATATAGTAACATTTTCTGTCTATGGCGTGTTTTTTTGTGTAAAATAATCGGTTTGTCCTTTAAAATGTCATTTATGTTACCTTTTTTTTAGGATTCGCTGACAAATCATAACTCTGGCTGCAGTAATAAAGTGGCAACCCCAAAGAAAGTTGGATAAAGTAAAGGATAAGTAAAAAACTCACGAGCACGAGCGAATTATTACTATAAACAATAACTAAAACAATAAAATAAACAAATGCGGTAAACTACTAAATTCGATTGGTAAAAAATTAAAAAAATACAAACAAACAGATTTAGCTAAACGCGTTTACTTTGAGTTAAAACTAGATCTAGATGCAAACGTGTCGTCGCATCAGTATTGAAAAAGAACGACACTTGCGCTACGGCATTGACAGCGGAAGCCCAAAATTTTATTCCAAATACAATATTTTCTACATAACTACTTTTGTATGAAGAAGTGTGTCTTGGTATATTTATTTAATAAGTTCCAGTGTTTACCTAGGTCGGTTGAGTGTTGTGAATATTTATTTACGTAGAGTATTAGCTTGTTAGTTAGCACTTTACTTAATACAAACATAAATACATATAGATATAATACATTATAAAACATTTTCTACTACATAATACATTCTCTATACGAAAAACTATCAAAAATCCCGATGTCGCAGTCACTAACAAGAAAATGTTTTTTTTTATGAAATGGCTATTTCCTGAAAATTCCAGGGCGTCTGGGGTTATTTCTTCCTGAGCATGATCCTGTGCGTTTCCAGTGGTTCTCCTGAGGTGGACCCGGAAGTCCTGGAACCTGGATTGCGTCATCTGCCACTACGAAGACGAAGTGACTCCTTTTAAGGACATGTTTTGTGCAGAAGTGTGCTCAGCTGGTAAATCTAAATTATCCACGGCTTTCCAATCTATCCTACCTACCTTGTAACGATCCCGTCACAGGATCATGGTTATACAATAATTAATACCTTCACAGGTGATAATGATAATGCAGTGACGACCTCTGTGGCGCAGCGGTTGTGGCTCGGCCTACCATGCGAGAGGTCCCGGGTTCGATCCCCTGCTGGAGGCAAAGAAAAAAAACATGTCTTGGATATTCCTATTTGTGTGACGTCGCTGTTTCTGGTTCCCCGACACAGGGTAAGCTAGTGTGGGGCCAGAAGCAATGTGTGTGTCTGTATGTAAATGTTTTTAAATAGAATAGGTTATGATTTCCTAAAAAAATATCTCTCTCTCTTTCACTCGTGATCACACTCTACCAACGTTGTTGCTAACTCTGTTTAGATGGTCTACGTGGGCGATGACGTCAAATACCAACTCTGAAGTGAACCGTCAAGCTTATCACCATTCTGTGGTGCTTACTCCGTCACGCCTTTACTCATAAGGTGTGGATGAGGCACATTTCTGGCTACATTTGTCAGCTATTCGATACTATATTTACAGTGACAGGAGGCTTGCCCATCGCCGCATATACGATATAAGGTTTCTTCACGATAATTACCATCACCATTAGAAAAATCATATAATGTATCTAAGATTAAAAAAAACTCATTAGTTAATAATCAGCCCTTGGGACCAAACCCGCCCCGCCTGCGTCAGAGGCTGGCGCGAAACCCTAGACCACGACGGTTGAAATTTACAATGGCAACAAATATAATGATCACCAAAATATTATTTTCCTACCCAAAATGGATAAATGAACACCAAAAGTTGCAAAAAATATCAGGGCAAAATACTGCGGTAGCTTAGGTGAAGGGTAAAGGGGGTGAGCGAAGCGAAGCCCCCTTTATCCTTCTTGTTTGGTTGAACATGTAAGAACAACAAAAAATACTTAAAACATAAACTTAAGTACACAAAACATAAAAAGAAGTTTGGTGATCATTTATCCAAACACAATTGGGTGGACATTTATCCATTCTGGCAGTTATTTCGAATTTATTGGTAGTAAAATAGGTGCGTTTTTTAATTAAAGCCATTTACAATGTACTTACGAACGAAAATCAAGTCCTTTAACCAACATACATAGCGCACAGGGCACACGTATGGCCTGTTATTCGATACTCAATTAAGACTGACAGGAGACTGGACCACCAGCTGTGGAAATTGTAAGTTTCAAGTGTATTTTGTCCCGGGTTTTGTACATATGTAAAACTCTTCTGCATATCTGTGTTTTGGGTGCTCGTAATAGTTTATGGTTTTTATCCAAAGTAACTGATGAAGCACCATCCTCACCTATACAACGCCAATACTAGTTTTATTTTTTGTGTGAAGGTAATATCGGTAAACCGATTAGCAAAGAATCTTGCCCTTTTGGGGTTTTTATAAATTTAATATCCATATTTACCGTACTTTATATCATTGAATGAAACCAATAAATGAAAAAATAAAAGTACACATACCTCTTTAAATGACGTAGGGATAAAAACGGATATTTTGGGAAAGGGATATCAAGCCAAACGTGTTTTTTGTTGTAAACAGATTCTGGGAAACGGATTATTTAGGAAACGGTAGTGACGGGATCGGTCGTTTCAGGATTAGGACTTTCTGGGAAACGGATATCATGTCAAACGTATCTTTTGAGGAAAACACATTCTGGGATACACATTTATCGGGAATCGGAATATCAAGGAAATGGTAGTGTCGGAAACGGGTGTTTTGGGAACGGGTATTTTGAGAAACGGATAGCACGTTCCGGAATCATATATTTCAACCTGTTTTTTTGCCCATTTGAGCGATATATATTTATGTGTATATGATAGACATGGGAAGATGTGCGCGAGCGCGCGCATCCGCTTCCCTTTTATAGCTCATGGTAGACAGATTTTGAGGCTTCTGCAATTATATATATATATATTTTTTTATTTATTCAATCTTAACTATCCTCCCTTCCTTCTCCACGGAAACTATATGGGTTTAAACTATATTCTATAAGCCTTAAAAAATATCGTGCTGTCTCATGAATGTCATCGTAAGATAGTAAAAACCGTTAGTTGATAAACTAACGCGTTAGTTGATCAACTATCGACAGATAGTAAACCAGACCGACAGGGTTTAGAATTTACGTTTCTTTTGTTCTTACAATTGTTCTTACTATTCGGGGGCTTCGCTGCGCTCGTCCCCTCTAGTCTTCACCTAAGCTACCGCAGTGTTTGCCCTGGTATTTCGTTTGGAATTCAGGTTTAAATCAGTTTACTATTTAACGGTTTTAACTGTTACTTTATCAACTAACGCGTCATATAGTAAGCAGTGTGCTACAGTTTACAATCTGTCGATAGTTGACCAACTAAAGAGAAGAATCAACCAACTGTTTTGACAATCTTACGGTGACATGATCATAACCAGTCAAAATAATATCAATGATGATTTTTAGGAGTTTTGAGGGATTCGATGACCATGTATAATACCGGTTCCGTATATTTTTCTGGAAAAATATGTTATTTGCTTAGGCTATCACTGCTTTTTTGAACCCATGTTAAGTGGTCTTTCTTCCTCTTTACTATGGTAAGATGCATAATCCATTACTTTAATGCAATTATATGGTGTATTAGGCAAAAGTTTTTGTTCCGACCACGTTGTGAAAATATTGGAGTTCTTTTGGTCATGGTGGTCGCCAGGTTTTGTGTTGACTTTCAACATTAGGAGTGCAATCTACAAATCTGTTTTCGATTCCAGCATAAAGTATTTTCCATCGGCGACCAGGGCTATAGTTCTTTTTAGGGTTCCGTACCCGAAGGGTGTCAAATGGGACCCTATTACTAAGCCTCCGCTGTCCGTCTGTCTGTCCGTCCGTCCGTCACCGGGCTCTATCGGATCAACCGAGAGGTACAGAGCTGAAATTTTATAAATAATGAAATATATCGGTTTTAAGAATGAAAAGAAGTACCCATATAAGAAATTATTGGTTTGGCCATTTTCTTAGCCATTTTGTTTTATTTGTTTATTGGTGAAAATTGGACTCTCTCGATCTTCTCGGAAAAGATCTTTAAATGAATATATTAAGTTTTATGCTTAGTTATTTGTATATACGATTAATAATTGCTCATTCGAATTATAATAAATAAAATTAAGTTATTAATATATTTTATTTCATTTCTGTAAATAAGTTACTCAATTTCTATCCACTTCCGGTTTCAATGAGCAAAGAGTATTGTTTACTGATTGCATAGTTCAATACTTATATACTACACACACTATAGTTATTTGTGTCACAAGGGAGCAAAATGATGTATTTACGGCGAGAGCGGTACATTGAATCCAGAGTGAAGGGAAGGATTCTACGATAGAATCCTGAGCGTAGCGAGGGATTCTAAGTTAGAATCCTGAGCGTAACGAAGGATTCAAGCGTTAACGCCCATGACGAAAATAATTTTGCTCCTGAGTGACACATACAACTTTTCACACCGACTATGAGGAAAATTTAAATTGCTCTAAAAAAAACTATACTTTGAATTATTACGTTATTACGTTATTATAAAATATTACGAAAAATTCATAAATTTTGATATAACATTGTTAAAGTTAAAACTGAACCATGTTCGTTTTTAATCGACTACCTCATCGTTGTCGATTCTAATCTAATTTCATATTTACATTATATTATTTTAATCTGTGTTCAATTGGCACATTGCGTAAATGCTGCATGCCAATGAATAAATTAAAAAAGTAGCTTGAACAGAAAAGTAGCATTTTGCTCCCTCTCGTCGTGGAGCAAAACTTACTTTTCCGAATGAAAGGTGTGAAAAACTCTTTTTCAATATTTTGATGGCCTTGAATGTAGTCCTACTATTTAATAATTTATTATTAAATACTTTAAAGGTATACTCGTGCAAAAGACTGTCGTTTTACGTTTACCCGTGCACAGTGGTATGGAACCCTTCGTGTGCGGGTCCAATGTTTTACTCGCACTTGACCGGTTTTATTACTCCCTTATACGTAGCAACTGCCTCAGAAATTTCCTTTTCCCTTCTTGCCTGTGAGACTGTTCCTTTGACCACTCCTGTGGCGGCGATTACACGCTCTGTAACTTTTGCTTTTAATTTCAGGTATCTTAGCATGTTCATTCGAGTTTCTTTGGAAACTATGTTATTCTGTTCAGAGTCCGATACATGTCCAATACATTGTTAAGTGAGTTACTTACTTTGCTAAGCAACCTCTTCGAGTCTTCTCTATTCCTTTCAAAATAATCATCTATATTCACAATTAGTTCTTGCTTTCAAAGTAATCTTTTTCAGTAATTTACACGAGAACGTGATAATAATATGTAATGTATTATATAAAGTAGGTTGTCCAATGTCCAGTGATATAACAAACTATGATGTTGTTATTGTGAGCTACGTCTATGGGAATGCAGATGCAATGATATGTTTAGTGATGTTTATCCTCATTTCTCACCTTTATTCTTGCCGTAGACATAAGAAAACAAAATATAGTAACATTTTCTGTCTATGGCGTGTTTTTTTGTATAAAATAATCGGTTTGTCCTTTAAAATGTCATTTATGTTACCTTTTTTTTTAGGATTTGCTGACAAATCATAACTCTGGCTGCAGTAATAAAGTGGCAACCCCAAAGAAAGTTGGATAAAGTAAAGGATAAGTAAAAAACTCACGAGCACGAGCGAATTATTACTATAAACAATAACTAAAACAATAAAATAAACAAATGCAGTAAACTACTAAATTCGATAGGTAAAAAATTAAAAAAATACAAACAAACAGATTTAGCTAAACGCGTTTACTTTGAGTTAAAACTAGATCTAGATGCAAACGTGTCGTCGCATCAGTATTGAAAAAGAACGACACTTGCGCCACGGCATTGACAGCGGAAGCCCAAAATTTTATTCCAAATACAATATTTACTACATAACTACTTTTGTATGAAGTAGTGTGTCTTGGTATATTTATTTAATAAGTTCCAGTGTTTACCTAGGTCGGGTGAGTGTTGTGAATATTTATTTACGTAGAGTATTAGCTTGTTAGTTAGCACTTTACTTAATACAAACATAAATACATGTAGATATAATACATTATAAAACATTTTCTACTACGTAATACATTATCTATACGAAAAACTATCAAAAATCCCGATGTCGCAGTCACTAACAAGAAAGTGTTTTTTTTTATGAAATGGCTATTTCCTGAAAATTCCAGGGCGTCTGGGGTTATTTCTTCCTGAGCATGATCCTGTGCGTTTCCAGTGGTTCTCCTGAGGTGGACCCGGAAGTCCTGGAACCTGGATTGCGTCATCTGCCACTACGAAGACGAAGTGACTCCTTTTAAGGACATGTTTTGTGCAGAAGTGTGCTCTGCTGGTAAATCTAAATTATCCACGGCTTTCCAATCTATCGTACCTACCTTGTAACGATCCCGTCACAGGATCATGGTTATACAATAATTATTACCTTCACAGGTCATAATGATAATGCAATGACGACCTCTGTGGCGCAGCGGTTGTGGCTCGGCCTACCATGCGAGAGGTCCCGGGTTCGATCCCCTGCTGGAGGCAAAGAAAAAAAACATGTCTTGGATATTCCTATTTGTGTGACGTCGCTGTTTCTGGTTCCACGACATAGGGTAAGCTAGTGTGGGGCCAGAAGCAATGTGTGTGTCTGTATGTAAATGTTTTTAAATAGAATAGGTTATGATTTCCTAAAAAAATATCTCTCTCTCTTTCACTCGTGATCACACTCTACCAACGTTGTTGCTAACTCTGTTTAGATGGTCTACGTGGGCGATGACGTCAAATACCAACTCTGAAGTGAACCGTCAAGCTTATCACCATTCTGTGGTGCTTACTCCGTCACGCCTTTTCTCATAAGGTGTGGATGAGGCACATTTCTGGCTACATTTGTCAGCTATTCGGTACTATATTTACAGTGACAGGAGGCTAGCCCATCGCCGCATATACGATATAAGGTTTCTTCACGATAATTACCATCACCATTAGAAAAATCATATAATGTATCTAAGATTAAAAAAAACTCATTAGCTAATAATCAGCCCTTGGGACCAAACCCGCCCCGCCTGCGTCAGAGGCTGGCGCGAAACCCTAGACCACGACGGTTGAAATTTACAATGGCAACAAATATAATGATCACCAAAATATTTTTTTCCTACCCAAAATGGATAAATGAACACCAAAAGTTGCAAAAAATATCAGGGCAAAATACTGCGGTAGCTTAGGTGAAGGGTAAAGGGGGTGAGCGAAGCGAAGCCCCCTTTATCCTTCTTGTTTGGTTGAACATGTAAGAACAACAAAAAATACTTAAAACATAAACTTAAGTACACAAAACATAAAAAGAAGTTTGGTGATCATTTATCCAAACACAATTGGGTGGACATTTATCCATTCTGGCAGTTATTTCGAATTTATTGGTAGTAAAATAGGTGCGTTTTTTAATTAAAGCCATTTACAATGTACTTACGAACGAAAATCAAGTCCTTTAACCAACATACATAGCGCACAGGGCACACGTATGGCCTGTTATTCGATACTCAATTAAGACTGACAGGAGACTGGACCACCAGCTGTGGAAATTGTAAGTTTCAAGTGTATTTTGTCCCGGGTTTTGTACATATGTAAAACTCTTCTGCATATCTGTGTTTTGGGTGCTCGTAATAGTTTATGGTTTTTATCCAAAGTAACTGATGAAGCACCATCCTCACCTATACAACGCCAATACTAGTTTTATTTTTTGTGTGAAGGTAATATCGGTAAACCGATTAGCAAAGAATCTTGCCCTTTTGGGGTTTTTATAAATTTAATATCCATATTTACCGTACTTTATATCATTGAATGAAACCAATAAATGAAAAAATAAAAGTACACATACCTCTATAAATGACGTAGGGATAAAAACGGATATTTTGGGAAAGGGATATCAAGCCAAACGTGTTTTTTGTTGTAAACAGATTCTGAGAAACGGATTATTTAGGAAACGGTAGTGACGGGATCGGTCGTTTCAGGATTAGGACTTTCTGGAAAACGGATATCATGTCAAACGTATCTTTTGAGGAAAACACATTCTGGGATACACATTTATCGGGAATCGGAATATCAAGGAAAAGGTAGTGTCGGAAACGGGTGTTTTGGGAACGGGTATTTTGAGAAACGGATAGCACGTTCCGGAATCATATATTTCAACCTGCAATTTGCCCATTTGAGCGATATATATTTATGTGTATATGATAGACATGGGAAGATGTGCGCGAGCGCGCGCTTCCGCTTCCCTTTTATAGCTCATGGTAGACAGATTTTGAGGCTTCTGCAATTATATATATATATATTTATTTATTTATTCAATCTTATCTTATCCTCCCTTCCTTCTCCACGGAAACTATATGGGTTTAAACTATATTCTATAAGCCTTAAAAAATATCGTGCTGTCTCATGAATGTCATCGTAAGATAGTAAAAACCGTTAGTTGATAAACTAACGCGTTAGTTGATCAACTATCGACAGATAGTAAACCAGACCGACAGGGTTTAGAATTTACGTTTCTTTTGTTCTTACAATTGTTCTTACTATTCGGGGGCTTCGCTGCGCTCGTCCCCTCTAGTCTTCACCTAAGCTACCGCAGTGTTTGCCCTGGTATTTCGTTTGGAATTCAGGTTTAAATCAGTTTACTATTTAACGGTTTTAACTGTTACTTTATCAACTAACGCGTCATATAGTAAGCAGTGTGCTACAGTTTACAATCTGTCGATAGTTGACCAACTAACGAGAAGAATCAACCAACTGTTTTGACAATCTTACGGTGACATGATCATAACCAGTCAAAATAATATCAATGATGATTTTTAGGAGTTTTGAGGGATTCGATGACCATGTATAATACCGGTTCCGTATATTTTTCTGGAAAAATATGTTATTTGCTTAGGCTATCACTGCTTTTTTGAACCCATGTTAAGTGGTCTTTCTTCCTCTTTACTATGGTAAGATGCATAATCCATTACTTTAATGCAATTATATGGTGTATTAGGCAAAAGTTTTTGTTCCGACCACGTTGTGAAAATATTGGAGTTCTTTTGGTCATGGTGGTCGCCAGGTTTTGTGTTGACTTTCAACATTAGGAGTGCAATCTACAAATCTGTTTTCGATTCCAGCATAAAGTATTTTCCATCGGCGACCAGGGCTATAGTTCTTTTTAGGGTTCCGTACCCGAAGGGTGTCAAATGGGACCCTATTACTAAGCCTCCGCTGTCCGTCTGTCTGTCCGTCCGTCCGTCACCGGGCTCTATCGGATCAACCGAGAGGTACAGAGCTGAAATTTTATAAATAATGAAATATATCGGTTTTAAGAATGAAAAGAAGTACCCATATAAGAAATTATTGGTTTGGCCATTTTCTTAGCCATTTTGTTTAATTTGTTTATTGGTGAAAATTGGACTCTCTCGATCTTCTCGGAAAAGATCTTTAAATGAATATATTAAGTTTTATGTTTAGTTATTTGTATATACGATTAATAATTGCTCATTCGAATTATAATAAATAAAATTAAGTTATTAATATATTTTATTTCATTTCTGTAAATAAGTTACTCAATTTCTATCCACTTCCGGTTTCAATGAGCAAAGAGTATTGTTTACTGATTGCATAGTTCAATACTTATATACTACACACACTATAGTTATTTGTGTCACAAGGGAGCATAATGATGTATTTACGGCGAGAGCGGTACATTGAATCCAGAGTGAAGGGAAGGATTCTACGATAGAATTCTGAGCGTAGCGAGGGATTCTAAGTTAGAATCCTGAGCGTAACGAAGGATTCACGCGTTAACGCCCATGACGAAAATAATTTTGCTCCTGAGTGACACATACAACTTTTCACACCGACTATGAGGAAAATTTAAATTGCTCTAAAAAAAAACTATACTTTGAATTATTACGTTATTACGTTATTATAAAATATTACGAAAAATTCATAAATTTTGATATAACATTGTTAAAGTTAAAACTGAACCATGTTCGTTTTTAATCGACTACGTCATCGTTGTCGATTCTAATCTAATTTCATATTTACATTATATTATTTTAATCTGTGTTCAATTGGCACATTGCGTAAATGCTGCATGCCAATGAATAAATTAAAAAAGTAGCTTGAACAGAAAAGTAGCATTTTGCTCCCTCTCGTCGTGGAGCAAAACTTATTTTTCCGAATGAAAGGTGTGAAAAACTCTTTTTCAATATTTTGATGGCCTTGAATGTAGTCCTACTATTTAATAATTTATTATTAAAAACTTTAAAGGTATACTCGTGCAAAAGACTGTCGTTTTACGTTTACCCGTGCACAGTGGTATGGAACCCTTCGTGTGCGGGTCCAATGTTTTACTCGCACTTGACCGGTTTTATTACTCCCTTATATGTAGCAACTGCCTCAGAAATTTCCTTTTCCCTTATTGCCTGTGAGACTGTTCCTTTGACCACTCCTGTGGCGGCGATTACACGCTCTGTAACTTTTGCTTTTAATTTCAGGTATCTTAGCATGTTCATTCGAGTTTCTTTGGAAACTATGTTATTCTGTTCAGAGTCCGATACATGTCCAATACATTGTTAAGTGAGTTACTTACTTTGCTAAGCAACCTCTTCGAGTCTTCTCTATTCCTTTCAAAATAATCATCTATATTCACAATTAGTTCTTGCTTTCAAAGTAATCTTTTTCAGTAATTTACACGAGAACGTGATAATAATATGTAATTTATTATATAAAGTAGGTTGTCCAATGTCCAGTGACTTAACAAACTATGATGTTGTTATTGTGAGCTACGTCTATGGGAATGCAGATGCAATGATATGTTTAGTGATGTTTATCCTCATTTCTCACCTTTATTCTTGCCGTAGACATAAGAAAACAAAATATAGTAACATTTTCTGTCTATGGCGTGTTTTTTTGTATAAAATAATCGGTTTGTCCTTTAAAATGTCATTTATGTTACCTTTTTTTTTAGGATTCGCTGACAAATCATAACTCTGGCTGCAGTAATAAAGTGGCAACCCCAAAGAAAGTTGGATAAAGTAAAGGATAAGTAAAAAACTCACGAGCACGAGCGAATTATTACTATAAACAATAACTAAAACAATAAAATAAACAAATGCGGTAAACTACTAAATTCGATAGGTAAAAAATTAAAAAAATACAAACAAACAGATTTAGCTAAACGCGTTTACTTTGAGTTAAAACTAGATCTAGATGCAAACGTGTCGTCGCATCAGTATTGAAAAAGAACGACACTTGCGCTACGGCATTGACAGCGGAAGCCCAAAATTTTATTCCAAATACAATATTTTCTACATAACTACTTTTGTATGAAGAAGTGTGTCTTGTTATATTTATTTAATAAGTTCCAGTGTTTACCTAGGTCGTTTGAGTGTTGTGAATATTTATTTACGTAGAGTATTAGCTTGTTAGTTAGCACTTTACTTAATACAAACATAAATACATGTAGATATAATACATTATAAAACATTTTCTACTACATAATACATTCTCTATACGAAAAACTATCAAAAATCCCGATGTCGCAGTCACTAACAAGAAAGTGTTTTTTTTATGAAATGGCTATTTCCTGAAAATTCCAGGGCGTCTGGGGTTATTTCTTCCTGAGCATGATCCTGTGCGTTTCCAGTGGTTCTCCTGAGGTGGACCCGGAAGTCCTGGAACCTGGATTGCGTCATCTGCCACTACGAAGACGAAGTGACTCCTTTTAAGGACATGTTTTGTGCAGAAGTGTGCTCAGCTGGTAAATCTAAATTATCCACGGCTTTCCAATCTATCCTACCTACCTTGTAACGATCCCGTCACAGGATCATGGTTATACAATAATTAATACCTTCACAGGTGATAATGATAATGCAGTGACGACCTCTGTGGCGCAGCGGTTGTGGCTCGGCCTACCATGCGAGAGGTCCCGGGTTCGATCCCCTGCTGGAGGCAAAGAAAAAAACATGTCTTGGATATTCCTATTTGTGTGACGTCGCTGTTTCTGGTTCCCCGACACAGGGTAAGCTAGTGTGGGGCCAGAAGCAATGTGTGTGTCTGTATGTAAATGTTTTTAAATAGAATAGGTTATGATTTCCTAAAAAAATATCTCTCTCTCTTTCACTTCACCAACGTTGTTGCTAACTCTGTATAGATGGTCTACGTGGGCGATGACGTCAAATACCAACTCTGAAGTGAACCGTCAAGCTTATCACCATTCTGTGGTGCTTACTCCGTCACGCCTTTTCTCATAAGGTGTGGATGAGGCACATTTCTGGCTACATTTGTCAGCTATTCGATACTATATTTACAGTGACAGGAGGCTTGCCCATCGCCGCATATACGATATAAGGTTTCTTCACGATAATTACCATCACCATTAGAAAAATCATATAATGTATCTAAGATTAAAAAAAACTCATTAGTTAATAATCAGCCCTTGGGACCAAACCCGCCCCGCCTGCGTCAGAGGCTGGCGCGAAACCCTAGACCACGACGGTTGAAATTTACAATGGCAACAAATATAATGATCACCAAAATATTATTTTCCTACCCAAAATGGATAAATGAACACCAAAAGTTGCAAAAAATATCAGGGCAAAATACTGCGGTAGCTTAGGTGAAGGTAAAGGGGGTGAGCGAAGCGAAGCCCCCTTTATCCTTCGTGTTAGGTTGAACATGTAAGAACAACAAAAAATACTTAAAACATAAACTTAAGTACACAAAACATAAAAAGAAGTTTGGTGATCATTTATCCAAACACAATTGGGTGGACATTTATCCATTCTGGCAGTTATTTCGAATTTATTGGTAGTAAAATAGGTGCGTTTTTTAATTAAAGCCATTTACAATGTACTTACGAACGAAAATCAAGTCCTTTAACCAGGTGATACATACATAGCGCACAGGGCACACGTATGGCCTGTTATTCGATACTCAATTAGGACTGACAGGAGACTGGACCACCAGCTGTGGAAATTGTAAGTTTCCTTTAACTAACAGGCGCCAAAATTCATCACGTCCTCCTCTATATGAGACACATCGCGCAGAGACGTCGTCGAAGTTTCCTGATTAACGCTGCGTGGTCGGAATGTGGACGAACTCGGCGCCCTGGGGTCCGCTATTGACGTTCCGGGGAGACGAGGTCGCGACATGGACCTGGTGATTGGCTGATCGAGTGAGGCTTCGATATTTTTGATAACTCTCAACTGGGGAGAAATAAGAAAATCAACCTCCTGTCACGCAAAATGGAGTATTGAATAACTGGCTCAAAGTCAGAACACGTGCCTCTGCCACCCCGTATGGGAAACGGCGTGACGCTATGTTATGTTATGTTATTTAAGTAAGCCAGGTTGAGATAAAGTAAGCGCTGTAGTTTTATTATGTATGACATATAATAGTAGTTTATCTACACACGTATCATAAACCCTCTTTACTGCGTACAAAAACCGCACGTTACGATCAGCATTATGTTAAACTACTTGGTAAAAACTCATTTCTTATCTGAAAAATTACATATATTGACCATAATGTGTAATTTTTCTACACATTATAACATTCAAATTTCGAACGCCGACGCCCACCTGCATGCCGCCCCTAGTTTGTCTGTGAAGTTGGTACTGACATTCAAATTTCGAACGCCCGAATTTTGTGCTACAGAACAAGCTAACCAACTGCAGAGCCACAATGCCGGTCAAACATGCTCGCCTTCGCCTTCGGCTCGTTTCATAATAATATCACTCGAGAGTTTTAATGCCTAATTATGTACAGTTACATACACTAGTTTATCTACACACATATCATAAGCTCTCTTTGATGAATTCAGGAACCGCATGTTTGACCGGCATTGTGGCACTGCAGTTGTTTAGCTTGTTTTGTAGGACCAACTTCACAGACAAAGTAGGGGCGGCACGCAGGCGAGCGTCGGCGTTCATAATTTGAATGTCATAATATGTATAAAAATTACACATTATGGTCATAATGTGTAATTTTTCAAATAAGAAATGAGTTTTTACCAAGTAGTTTAACATTATGCTGATCGTAACGTGTGGTTTTTGTACGCAGTAAAGAGGGTTTATGATACGTGTGTAGATAAACTACTATTATATGTCTTACATAATAAAACTACAGCGCTTACTTTGTCTTCTTTGCTCTGGCAGAATATCAGCGTCACAGATTCGTCTGTGACATTGCTGAGTCAGGGCCATTTCATTGTCGCGGTACAGTCACAATACCACATAGTTATCCTTACCGTACCTTAATGTTTTGCTTGTATAATTTTATTATTTATTGTTTGTTTTATTTAACTGCTGTGTTTTGTTTTCTTTTTGCAGATTTTTCTTCTTAAAGTTTGAGTTAAAATTATGTATTTGTGTGTGTACCATGTTGCAATGAATACATTAATTTATCTATCTATCTATCTATCTAATAGTACATTATGATACAAGTGTGGAAGGTTGATTGTTGCAAGGGTGTAATAATCAATGCACACAAGTATCATAAGACGTTTTTCAACTCTAAGAAGAGCTCCGTGGTCTAATGGGTTTCACGCTTGCTTCTCACACAGGAGATGCAGGTTCGATTCCTGACCATGTACCAATGAGATCATTAATTTATCTTAAGTACTTTATACGGACGTTCTAACGGTGATGGAAAAACATCGTGAGGAAACCTTCAATACTCCATAGCTGTGGCGATGGGCTAGCCCCCTGTAACGCAAAATGGAGTATTGAATAACTGGCTCAAAGTCGGCACAAAAGCCTCTGCCACCCCGTATGGGAAAAGGCGTGACGCTATGTTATGTTATGTTATTTAAGTAAGCCAGTTTGAGACAAAGTTAGCGCTATCTATAGTCTTATTGACATACAATAGTTATTTGTGTCACAAGGGAGCAAAATGAAGTATTTACGGCGAATCCAGAGTGAAGGGAAGGATTCTACGATAGAATCCTGAGCGTAGCGAGGGATTCTAAGTCAGAATCCTGAGCGTAACGAAGGATTCAAGCGTTAACGCACATGACGAAAATAATTTTGCTCCTGAGTAATACATACAACTTTTCCCACCGACTATGAGGAAAATTTAAATTAAATGCTCCAAAAAAATTAAATAACTATACTTTGAATTATACTTTAACCACTTTTACAGTAATCGAATAACGTAAACAAAACTTTTTTTATATAATGGCGGATTGTGAAGGATCAGGGAAAGGTCACAGATAAAATATTCCTGTGTACTTTTACTAATGTGTCAAAATAATCGAATCGAATATTACAATGGTTTCGGATATAAATATTAATTATATCACATTAACAGTCATCGATAGTTATGATTTCAGTAAAAGAAATAATTTATCGTGACATTTTTTTAATATTACGAAAAATTCATAAATTTTCATATAACGTTGTTAAAGTTAAAACTTGAAACATGTTCGTTTTTAATCGACTACGTCATCGTTGTCGATTGTAATGTAATTTCATAATTACATTCGATTATTTTAATCTGTGTTCAATTGGCACATTGCGTAAACGCTTCATGCCAATGAATAAATTAAAAAAGTAGCTTGAACAGAAAAGTAGCATTTTGCTCCCTCTCGTCGTGGAGCAAAACTTACTTTTCCGATGAAAGGTGTGAAATAGTTCATTATGATACAGGTGTGGAAGGTGGATTGTTGCAAGGGTGTAATAATCAATGCACACAAGTATCTTACGATTTTTCAACTCACTTGCGAGGAAACAAATAGCTAATCAACAAAAACGCCACCAAAAATTTGTGCAAATTGGCGTGCTTTTTTCTTTTTTTCACGCGCTGGCGCGCGCAGTTGTTTATGAAGGCACAGGCAACACCGCTAAACAGCCTATAACAATAAGGCTTTGAATATGCAAATTATGGGTAACATGTAGCGAAAAATATATAATTTAAGGAAATAATGTTAGGTATATGCATTGTTTGTAGGAATAAAAACTCGCACCTGAGATTGAAAAAAAAAGCAAAGTAAAAAGCACGAGGGTGTAATATGCGCTGTAGTGGCCCCGTATGTGTTGCTACAAAGAACCAGTTTACGAGCAAGTGTGTTGAAAATTACATTTCATAGCAGTGTCAACGTTCCAAGTACATCAAGAACCTGCCCCCATATTTAGTGGCTTCAATAGGGAATATCGATGTGGTTTAAATTAGGTTGAAATTTCTAAATAATCCTCCTTACAATATATTTATGACATACTTTTATTATGTAGTCTCCATTCATTATCAAATGATTCTCCATCTCCAATCATCATTATCTTAATTATTAAATTAAAATTGGATCATAAGGACAGGAAATTCAAATTTGCGAAACGCATCACAATCGATCGAAACGGGATGTGACGTCAGATGCCACGGCCGCGGCCGGGCGTCTAACACATTCCATTTCGACCGATGAATTGTCAGATGAATCAAACTCTTTGCAGGTACTACTACTTATTCTGTCTTTACCTAACTCCTTTCTATAGCCGAAGTGTAATTTTTTCCCCGTGTTCTTTCATTAGGCTGTATCGAAAATAATTATCTGTATTCTCCTTGACCTGAAAAAAAAACAATAATACTTATGTAAATACTACCTTCGATGATAAATCAGGTATAGTTTTCAAGTTCTATAAATGTTATGTTTACAGACATTTTTAGTTATATCAAATCGAAAGTTTTGTTGTAAACACTAAGTTTTAAGCCGGTAACAAAGTATAACCTACGTAGACCATACGACGAATTCGCACTATAGAAATGTGACATAAATATACCTACGTTAAAGTGATCTTCACAACAACTCGTTTCTATAATCTGAACTCTTGTAACTTGAAAATACTCAATTAAAAGGGCATTAATTGTGTTATTGCACTTTGGAACGATGTGTTACCTAAAGGTTTTAGATTCTTCCATTGTCTCGCCTAAATAAAACTAATTTGGATAACTAATCGGCGTCGGTAATAAACAAGATAAACATGGAGTGTGGCGGGTGGCGTAGCATGTGACGTCATCCTCCGCCGCCGCGACAAATGGCGGTGCTGTAGCCGCTTAAATTTGCTCCGTGATTTTATAGTTTAAATGATTCTTTATGACGCTATTTTTATTGTTTTTTATGATGATAAAATGTAAATATTGAATAGAAAAGGAAAATAAATATGTACATCGATATTCTCTTGACGTTTACTGTACATGCATGTCACTTTGCTAACAAATTATGTCTATTTGAGAACTGTAAGGGCGGCTTGCAGAAGCTGCTTAAATCTGGATTCAGCATCTTTAATCAATTTAACTTTGACACATTTCATACATTTTTACAGATGCTACATTTCTGCAAGCCGCCCTAAAAGTAAATTAAGGCCTGTCAGATGTGAATGACGAAGAAGTGTCTCGAGTGTTGCTATGGCTGTAGTTACAGTTGTGTTTCTATAGTGTTGTACCCCCCCCCCCCCCCACTGCCCCGCGTACGCGTATTTTCAGAATGTATAATTAGCAAGGTTCCTGTTAACGAGTAAAGTTGTTCATTGGTATTAGAATGGCAAGCTCATTGCAAACATTCGAGAAAGTTTCCTTTGACAATTCAGTCTTGTCAACTAGCGGCAACTTATTACTTTGCTAAGAACTTGCGCGGGACGCGGTCTCGTGACGCAGGATATGCGGGCTCGAGTCCTGATGCTGAACATGCATTTAATGAGATAAATAGTTATCTTATTGTTTTTTTTATTTATTTATTTACTTAGGTCGCCAACAGAGTATACATGGATACTTAAACTAACAAATATGTTATTTTTACTAGCTAGATGCTACTCTAATTACAGGCAACAACGGCATGCAATTAAAATTAAATAAAATCTTGTAAAAACTTACAAAATTAAAACATTTTGGATTGCGACTACATTATTAAGTAATTAAACAAAATTAAGCTGTTCAAAAAAGTTAATTTAATTTAGCTATACTAATATTATATAATTTAGTTTAATTATTAGCTTCTTCATATTCCGTTTCAACAGACAGAGAAGGAAGAAACAGATACGTTCTTAATTATTTACAAATAAAACCAAAAAATTATTTTTCACACCTTTCATTCGGAAAAGTAAGTTTTGCTCCACGACGAGAGGGAGCAAAATTATACTTTTCTGTTCAAGCTACTTTTTTAATTTATTCATTGGCATACAGCATTTATGCAATGTGCCAATGGAACACAGATCTTAATAAAATAATCGATTATAATTTCATCGAAGTCGATTAAAAACGAACATGATTAAAATTTCAATTTTTAACAAAAAAATATTGAATTTTTCAAAATATTTAAAAAGTCACAATAAATTAGATGTTTTACTGAAATCCAAACTATCGATGACTGTTATTGTTATATAAGGAATATTGATATCCGATACCATTGTAATATTCGATTTGTATTTTTTTACATATTCGTAAAAGTAGCACAGGAATATTTGTGGTACACCTTTCCCTAATACTTCACAACCCGCCATTATAAAAAAAAAGTTGACGTTGTTCGATTGAAAGTATTAATATAGTATATAAGTATTATAATAAATTTCGGAAAAGTAAGTTTTGCTCCACGACGAGAGGGAGCAAAATGCTACTTTTCTGTTTAAGCTACTTTTTTAATTTATTCATTGGCATAAGCATTTATGCAATGTGTCAATAGAACACAGATCTTAATGAAATATTCGATTGTAATTAAATCGTAATCGATTAAAAACGAACACGTTTCAAGTTTCAACTTTTACAACGTTATATGAAAATTTATGCATTTTTCGTAATATTTAAAAAAAAGCACATTAAATTATGTTTTACTGAAATCAAAAGTTATTGTGATATAATGAATATTGATATCCGATACCATTGTAATAATCGATTCGATAATTTTTACACATAGGTAAAAGTAGCACAGGAATATTTTATCTGTTTTCGATAAAATATTCCTGTGTGACTTGGTTGTTCGATTACTGTAAAAGTGTTGAAAGTACAATTCAAAGTATAGTTATTTCATTATTTTTAGAGCATTATATTTCAATTTTCCTCATAGCCGGTGTGAAAAATCGTATGTGTCACTCAGGAGCAAAATTATTTTCGTCTTGGGCGTCAACGCTTGAAACCTTCGTTACACTCAGGATTCTAACTTAGAATCCTTCGCTTCACTCTGGGTTCAATGTACCGCCCTCGCCGTAAATACATCATTTTGCTTCCTTGTGACACAAATAACTATTATCTGTTTCTTCCTCTTCCTCTCTCTCTATCTTAAGCAACTTATGTAAATTCATATAGACATTCTTATGCTGATGGAAAGCATCGTAAGGAAACCTTCATATATCCATACCTGCTTTGGGCTAGCCACCTGTCGCGCAAATGGAGTATTTAATAACTGGCTAAATGTCAGCGCTACTGTGGAAAATGGCATGAGACTATCTTTGTTTCAATATGAATTTAACCTCTCCGAAACCCGGCCGCCCGGCGCCAACCAGCTCTAATCCCAGGCATACATGAGCCCGCGCGGCGCGCGCGACTTGACTGACATATCAAGTGATTATGTCTGAATGGTAACTCTTAGAACTATGAGAGTTGTACATCTGAGTAGCTAATGAAACCCTCTCTTACTCAATGCGAATAAAATGTCACTGTGACCTTATTTTATTTTTGTACAGACATCAGAATCACAGACTTCTAATAAAATGCTCCCTCTCGTCACAAATGTAGTCGACATGAGTAAAACACAACAAAATACACATTTTGTTTGATACTGTTACTGATATAGATACTGTTTGTTTCTAACAGTGTATCATATTTTACTACTTACCGTACAAAATTCTATACAAACTTCAATGCAAACATTCAAATGTTTACGAAAAGTGATTTTTTTGAGTCACGTTTGCAGCGTCTTGAATGAATGAAATGAACAAAAGACCATACCGGAAATAGAAGATTGGCTCATTGGCCGTTTTTACACACTAAAACCTTGCCAATACGAACACAATTGGCTAATTCATTCCGGTCTAAAAAAAAGGTATCGAGTGCTTATCGGTACGCTTGGGTCAATAGTGTTTGTTTACGTTGACGTGTCGGTACGGTTGGCTCACGGAGAGGTTAATACACCTCTCCTTTGCAACTTGCTAAAAAGCTTACTATAATAAAACAACATACAGGAGCAATTCCAAATAACAGTATCAAAACGCAATCGGATTCCTAATGGCATTTTCCCATTCCCACAACATGTTTCGTAGCAAGAAAACACGGCAGCCGCAGTCAACTTTGATTGGCATCCGGGCAGTATAGCATCCGAGTGATCCGGGAAATGATGTCGCGTCCGGGCAAGAGGAACTCACATCCGGATAAAAGTAGTTTCGAGGAAAATCTTTATATAATAAAGCAGCTTAATGGGAAAACTCAATTAGTAGTGTTTGTAAACTCCTTGGATATACCGTTATACCTATAGATCTGGGAGTTTCTTCAGATCTGATATTCAATGGCTTGAAATTCTGTAAATTACTACAAAAAAATGATTATTAATGTTACCATGCAGGGGCATTTACTCCAAATCGGATGAAAAACACCGCGAGGAAACCTTCATGTCTCCAGAGCTACGGCGATGGACTAGCACCCTGTCACGCAAAATGGAGTGTTGAATTACTAGCTATGGAAAACGAGTGAAGTAATGATTTATTTATTTTTAATAAAATCAAGTCATGCTACACTAATCTGGCTGAGCTCATTACCTACTACATTATTTTATCCACACACTTATTATAAACCCTCTTTACTGCGTCTAAAAACCGCACGTTAAGACCAGCATAATTCAATTCATTTATTTATTTATTTATTTTCAATTGTAACCTTACAGCTAAATTAACCAATACGTTACAAAGGCGGTAAAAATATTTTACTTATCTAGATCTTGCATTCGTCTTTCTGTCATTCTCTTACATTCCCTCACCAAGCACGCCATCCCACTCGTGAATATATCACACTGTGGTGAGGCGGCGAGCACGGAGTTGATCAGCGCCTGCGCCTGCGCGACGGCCGAGTACAGGTAAAGGTTGGTGCGCGACGCGCGAGTTGCCAGCAGTGCGCGAGCGCGACTACCCCGCAGCCTCATGTATGCGTCGGGCACGAACATTCGCAAACACCTTTGGAGAAGCTCTGTACAGTCGAGTTTATTTCTAAGGATGTTCATTACAAAATTAAAAAGAGATATTGACCTTCTCAGTTCAAATGACTCATACCCCAGATGACCTTGCAGAAATCGTGTTGGGTACATATATGGGTAATATCCATGACCCTTTTTGTAGAGACTGCGTAGAAATCGTTTCTGTACTTGCTCCTGCATGAGAATATATTTACGCTCATGCGGAGACCAGACCGCTGCATTCTTTTCCACTATGCTCCTCACCAAGGCCTCGTACAGAGCGCGTGTAGCCGCGAGTGTGAGTGGCGCCGCGTTACGCAGTACGAACCCTAGCCTCTGGAACGCCTTAGCGGTGAGCTGCTGCACGTGCGGCCGGAACGTGAGCTGCGCGTCGAACAGCACGCCGAGGTCGCGCACCTCGTGCACGCGAGCCACGCTGTACCCGCCCAGCGAGTAGTCGCACAGCACCGGATCTTTCGACCGAGTGAAGCTGAGCATCTCACATTTGCTTGGATTAAAATAAAGCCGACTGTCGAGACTCCAGTTATATACTAAATCTAGATTTTTCTGTAAAATTGCACCGTCCCCCATGTTTCTGACGACCCTCACCAGTTTTACATCATCAGCGAACAGCAGCATGTCGCAGTCGCTGACCACATCCGGGAGATCGTTTATCTATAGCACAAAAAGAAGGGGGCCAAGGTTTGATCCTTGACTTATACCCGACTGGGTGCCGTATGGGCTGGATAGAAATTGGCCGTACCTCACAAACTGTCTTCTATCCATTAGATAGTTAGAAATAATGTAAAACTATTTGGTAAAAACTCATTTCTTTTCTGAAAATTTGTACATTAAGACCATAATGTGTAAATTTACACATTCAAATTTCGAACGCCGACGCCCGCTTGCGTGCCATCCCTAGTTTGTCTGTGAAGTTGGTACTACAGAACAAGCTAAACAACTGCAGAGATAATAAGATCAATGCCGGTCAAACATGCGGTTCCTGAACACATCAAAGAGAGCTTATGATATGTGGGTAGATAAATTATTTTATAGAACTACGTCCTTATTCCAAACATCCATAAATTAAGACGCTGCCCCACCTCCAGATAAAGAGCTCATTCCGAAAATCTGCCCCGAAACAGCAAGATCCTTCACCCGACCAAATTACATATTCAGACAGCTTCCAAGAACTTCCCCTGATCCAGTGGATTATTCAAATCAGCAGATTATCGTTTGTTCCCCCATTTATAACTGCGCTGTAGTTAACACTGCCGCCGCCCAGTTTTTATGTAGGGTCACGGCTGCTGAATGTTGATGGGGGCACATTAAAGTGATGAGGAGCTTAAGGAAGGTCGGCTCAAGCGGAATATCTTACTCGTTTTCGCCTGTTTTGAAGAATGCTTCCGGGTTTTTGAGGATCCTGTCGGGTGCTAAGAGTCTTGTGAATTAGTAAGTATAATTCATGAGAAGGTTACCAAATAGCTTACCCTAAAAGTTATTTTATTCTAGTCTCTCTACATTCAGTAGTTTTATCAGAAGAACACACATTATGTAGTATCAGACTACAGACTACATAATATGTTCATAATTCATAATTCTTTATTGCACACATATATTTTACAAGTTATCTTAAAATTAAATTTATGTACAAAGGCGAGCTTATCGCTAAAAACAAGCTTAACCTCCTGAGACCAAGACTCTACTTTTTCATAGTTATATCTTAAAAAAATACGTGTTTCCTGATAAGTCAAATATAAAGGCTCTGTCTAAAAATAATAATAAAAATCCCACCCCCCTCCCCCCTCCCCCCCTTTTAACATTATGTGCTCATATGAGGACGCTAGGCGCTAGTCCTCGTATGAGGACATAAACGATTAAAATAAAATTCGGTAAATGAGGAAATGAAATGGAAATAAAGCAAGTCCAAATATTATTTTAACTTATAATCAGTCTTGGGTTTGGTTTATTTGACAAATATACTCTGATAACACACTGACCACAAAAAGGTATCACCATCTCATATCAACACTACGGTCTTGTTTGTGGCACCCTTCTAGTATAAGATCAAGAACAGGCCTTACTTTTTAGATTTTATCCTTTTTCTTCCCTTCAGGGCTCAAGTCACCGTCGTAGAGGACTTTTATCGAATTTAAAAAACTTATCTCTGGTTATTGATAGGATAACACCATTTTTAACTCCAATACATATGTATGTTGGTGAAGTTTAGACACGAAATAATGTGCTTTAATCCTAGAAATATTTTACATTCATTCAATGTAAATCCCAAAGTATTTCTAGTTCGAGAAAAACTGTCCTGTCTGTATTATCTAACCATGTTAACCAATAAATAATCATCTATGTATTTATTTATGAAATCAATGGATTTCCATTCCAATCGATCATGAATCAGGTATGCTGGTTGCTGTAAGACTCTAATTTCGGGAATAAAATAAGCATGGGTCCATTTCTGGTTACATGGATAATATCGGCACTGCTGAATATTACGACCACGACCACATCCACGTTGACGCATGCTTTCACCACGTCCTCGTCCAAATCCTCGCCCCCGTGATAAGACTATATCCACTGTGATCTGTTTCCTCACCCCCTTCCCCTACACGATGTTATTCTTGCGGCCACTATTTCCACAACCGAAAAAACAAAAACTTTATCTAGAATTCGGTATTTGTTTAGGCATAGTGCCTAAACAAATTGACGACTTTGTTTTTGATAAGTTTAACATTCGACAGTTATTTCACACATTTATATAATAACGAGAACTCAAGTCCCAGGAAGCGGCTTCTAAAAGCTCCAAACATACATACATCAGGTAACTGAAAGAAAAACTTTTCGCAAGTCCCAATAATTCCTTTATTCGTTATAGAATTGTATTTCTTCCAAATCTAAAAAAATGTGCTCTATTTTAATTGGTCAACAAATCAATTGAATTCACTAAGTTAAAAACTCAAAAAAAAACAACTTCAAGTTCAAGCCCTATTTCTTCCTCCCCGGTCGGAATTCGAATGAAGCCTGTGCACAAGAAAATTCCACCTGTGTATATATTTTATGTATTTGTTATTTTTTCAAAAAGCGCTCCATCAATTGTGATAAAATTTGTATGTGACCACCACTGAGAAATGACCTACCAGTCAAAACAAGAAACATTAAAATCGGTTCATAATTGAAAGAGTAATCGCGTAGAAAAAAACAAAAAAACACAGACAAATTGAGAACCTCCTCCTTTTTGAAGTCGGTTGTAAATAGCACCTGTATATCTTAGAAATCTGTATTATATAATAATAATAATAATACCTTGGACGCAATTTACACACATTGGTCTAGCCCCAAACTAGGATTCCCTGTATCTTGGGTACTAGACAACGATACACATACTTATATAGATAAATAATATACTTAGATAGATAAACAACCCTGACTTAGGTACTGAGAGAGAGGGTATTAGGAGATCTGTACCTCTGCTGAAGGGTCACAGGACGAGATTATGATGATGGGTATTTTTATGGGTAAAATATCTTGACGAAGTCTTGTGGTGGTGTTGCTCTGCCTCCCAATCGAATCATGGCTGGGGAGAAAGAAAAATAAACCTTAGGTATTTGATGTGTATATGTGTGCGACGATGCTATTTCTGGTTCCCACTGAGTGTGAGGCCAGAAGCAATATATGTGCCTGCCTAAATGTTTATGTTTATGTTTCTATAGGCCTACAGCGGCAACAGGACGAGATCATGTTGATGATGTCTTACGTACTCGTATTTTAATGGATATTTTTGTGGGTAATAGCTTAGTTTACTTAACTAGCAGACAACGGGCCGACGAGTTCCTCTCAGAGTCCTCTTACCATCTCCACAACCCAACTGAGATTCACTGAAAGGATGTTTATTATCATCATCAAAGAAACAAATAATCAAACTTAGTAATGCGCTTTTTCCCATGCGGCTTCTGAAACATTGCTGCCAGTTGTTCAAAACCTTAACCTCACTACGGGCGACATGCACTAAACTTTTTGCAGCCAAAAAAGACATTTTAATAGGCTCGCGTAAGGACTAACCAGTCCTGTACTTGACAGTCCTGACCTAGAGTACCGATGATGATGAATGTTTCCATTGTGGCGATTTGTGGAGGAACAACATAAAATTTGCCTTGATTTTGCCATTTATGTTTATTTTCCGGCTAGCCGAGTAGAGAAAGGATTCAAAAGGGATTAAATATGGCCAGCGCCAGGGGGCGCGACCAAACAAATGCATCTTTAGCTTCAATTCTAGGCTAAACTAGACAATATAAAAATTAAGGATAAATATATGTTATAAAAGGTCTATTAGAGATAAGAATGGACTTTTAAAATTACCGGATTCTATTAGAGATAAGAATGGACTTTTAAAATTACCGGATATTTGTTATATTTAATACTTAAAAATATTTTTCGCAATGCATTATTATTCAACTAAATGAACAAGCGCTCGGAGACGAAATCAGTTTCCTATATGACATTTACACCCAAAAATAGGTAAAAAAAGGGATTTTTTTTAGTTGTTTTATTTTATTTTTAATTATATTGTTTAGTAATATTTTCTATAATTTTCTTGGTCTCGGAGCTCGGGCTGCCCCTAGGGGCTCTGCGCGGGGGCATGCGTCAGTCTGCTTCGACGCTATGCGACGGGTATTTGTTTTCTTTGTCTAATTCTTAATGCCATTGGCCCTTGTTCAGCCCTTAAGCACAACTATCAAGTTACGTAGCCAAGCATGGCAAGGTTATTACTGTCAGCCAGGTTCCCACATAACATAGCCATGTTGTATTTAAACAAGGCACTTACTTCAGCCACCAAGCTATATGGTGTAATGGAACATCGCTTAACGAATGCAATCAGTATACAGTGAGAATCGGAATTTGTTGTGTCAGTTCCTTTAACGCTGGGTTATCGAGTAGTTCGAAATAAGTTGACAAAAAAAGAGCCATAGAACGTGGTTGATTCGGAGAAGCAAGGTCGCGTCAGGTTTTTTTTTTGTCGCATTCCTACGAAATGTGTAGGGATCAGAGCCGATTTGGTGCGCGCTGAATAAATTATGAATAACTAAATAATGCAAGGTTATTATGGAACGATACGGAGAAAGCTATTATGTTGACTTCAAATATACAATTGCGTTTGTACGAAGTGGCGAGTTTGACATCATGGGTTTGAATATAATTCTAGTGATCTTTGTCTAAGACGCTAGCGGTCGGGAAGGCTTAATTAATCGCAACAGCTTTTATGGTCAGCGATCAACAGATTTTGTGTATCGGCAATACCAAATGACTTGAGTGATAACCGACGATTGATCATAGTAAATATGCATACACAAAGTTTGTAGAACGGCGGACCTGCATGGCATGTTTGATTAAAATTAGACCCTGTGTAGTTAGGGATAAGAAGCTTTCGCTTGGGCAGCGTGTGTTCCGCAAAGGACGCCATTTTTTTTCAGACATGTGGAGTCTATAAATACGAGAGCGTGGGAGGGGGAGGCATTCAGTCTCCGCGTCAAACTACTGTGACACACGTCTTTCGGGAATTCTATACAGTACGGAACTGGAAGAGTTGTGATTGCGTGTTACAGTGGATTTTCGTGAGTGTCTGAAGCGCCGAGATATACCTCGGTTCCTATCCTTTAAATCAACCTACCCCAAATTCCAAAACTATCCTTGGGTCGTTAGATAAGAACTTGTAGGTAATTCATCTGAGTCTGAGTCTGGGCTTGGAGCGACCCTAATTTCCTTTTTCCTTCACCATAGGGTTCCTGGATTGGCTCTTAGGATATTTGCGGGCTAATCCTCTCTTCATTCCTTTTGAGTAGCGAGTTTTGAAATTCCCACACACACAGTCATTAAACATACAAACACATTCAAATCAAACTCAACCATTTTCGAGTGGTGTCGATGATGGACGTCGTATAACACTAGGATTTTAGACTAGGCTAGACAGGAGTTTAGTTGCGGCTAAACCTAGGTTGTCAGGGCATAGGGAGACTGTTTGATCGATGAGGTTCCGCGTATGGAAATAACAAATTCACAACAAAGTATAAACGTTGTCAACACAGATAATCTATCCTGTTGATATTTTTGACATTTGAGTGTTGTCGGGGACGCGCGAAGAGATCAAATTACAGTCTAAAGTTCATTGTTTAGGACCGGGTAGATTGTTTTGCTTTGCCTTGGATCGGTTTGGATTCAAGTTGCATCTTTAAATTAAATGTATATTTCGCTGGAGGTCTAACGTGTAGGCTGCGTCTAGTATTTATTGCTGGGCTCAGTCGAGGAAGTGCTGAGGTTAGTTAGATGCATAAATCGGTATTTCCCGAAGTATGTACCTCGCTGTGAAGTGGGTTAGATCTCCAAAAGCGCTAATGACAACGATTCGATAACATCCAGCTCAAATTGCGCAGAGTTGAAGGTTTCAAAACGTTACGGACCTTTTGAGGAAACCGCTAGTTCAAACCCATTTCAGAAAATCAAATCGCAATTGTGTAAACCCGGTCTATTTGGATCGTTATTGCCGTGAACTAATTATATAAGTGGAACCACCACAAGCCGCTACTAGCGAGCATATGAAATATCATTGAGTACTCACGTCGTAACACTACGACGGATATCTATACGATATCCCAAACAAATATTATAAATTGTGGTCGACCGCTAAAAGAAGTTCCAAGCGCCCATATATACAAAAAATAAATGGTACCATCACACAAAATACAACAAAGATCGATCTGGCGCAATACACCGCTAACTGATGCAAAATACCGGCTTGCGGGCATACATGCTTTCTCTGTCTAACTGGAAACTCTAACTTCCTGAACCAATCTTCCGTTCGACTATTGTACGCCTAACGCACTTCTCAACGAACAAGAAATTCAGACTTATCATTCTTAACTTACAAATTTTACAGCTGAATCGGGACATCTCTTTTTGGGGTAGATAGAATAGACGATCATAGCTTCTGATAGCGGTGGCTCGACCTTAGCCTTTATGCCGTTACAATGGGTCTTCATAGACCAACTCACAAGGAATAAGTTTGTAAACTTTACCTACCATTTCTATTTCCGCTATAACGACAAATAATGAAACATACCAGTTTTTTTAATTTAAAGAAGTAGCCATACAATAAATTATTCGTGTCGCCATTTTTTTTGTTTTATTTGTTTATCGGTTAAAACAGGAATCTCCCGATCTTATCAGAAAAAATCTTCGATAATAATAATAATAATAACTTTATTTTCAAATAACTTAACATACTCTAACACCAACAATAACTCATAAAAACCGGTCAAGTGCTTTCATAATCTTCTAAAGGTTCATAATCTTTGCGAACGAGTTACGAATAGAACTTTCCGCCTGAGAAGCTAAATTCAAGCGGCGAATGTGTTATTTTGAGGTAAGAAGGCGGAATAAATATTGTTTTATAAAAGGTGATCGCATTCGAACATCATTTAGTCATGTGACTTTTTGGTTACTATCGCCGTCGACAGCATCACTAAAAAACCGGTCAAGTGCGAGTCTAAATCGCGCACGAAGGGTTCCGTACCACCGTTCAATGGAAGCGATGGTGTGGAGTGAATAGTTTGGATTTTACACAGCAAAATATTGTTTACAAAGTTATTGGTGCGGTTACTTTCACTCTCCATGTACGTAACCAGGTGCATTCATAAGTTTGTATGTGGTATTGAAAGAATTGTTGTATGGGAGCCCCCTTAAATATTTCTTTTATCCTGTTTTTTAGTATTTGTTGTTATAGCGGCAACAGAAATACATAATCTGTGAAAATTTCAACTCTCTAGCTAGCTAGGTTCTTGAGATACAGCCTGGTGACAGACGGACGGACAGCGAAGTCTTAGTAATAGGGTTCCGTTCTTAACCGTTGGGTACGGAACCCTAAAAAACAAGGTATTTGTATAATACAACATTATGTGAGTTGTTGTAGTGGTAGTGAGTAGTGCAGTGCCCTCCGTAATCAATCTATGGGAGTTTCTACGCCCTTCTTCTCCCACAGTGGTCCAATGTAGAGAAGAGGCAAAATTGACGTTTGCTAAGTATATGTAAATATCTACAGTAATAAAGTACTTTGACTTTGACTTCGAGTCAAGACTGTATGACGGCAGAGCATTGCTCTTCTCACAGCTGAACAAAAACTAAAACAATTTGCAATAGACTCCTGTCTAAGTTTATAAGAGTGTTATTGGAGCAGAGTGCAGTATAAGTACTAATATAGAATAAATAGTTAACAACTTATAAGTAATTTAGTTATAATATAGAAAATATACATGTTGCATATTTTATATGTAGGTATAGTTATATGTTGTCAATTGCAGGTACTGAGTTTTATGCCTAGTTATTTGTCATTTCATGCGATTAATAATTATTTGGCTATCCTTGGAGTTACAACATCCACCCACGAATACCCTGGTCTCCTACTTTAGCTGGTGCAGGAGTTAGGATGGCTAAATTACATGTGCTGGCGACGCGGACGTGCACAAAGGCTCCGATCAAGTGGGCCAGGTGCAGGCGCCACGAGATAGAAGAGAAGAATAGAATAGGACAATAGAATAATAGAATCAAGTCCAGAATTGAGGTTTTCTATTCATAAAAATTGCATTTAAAATTAAGCTCTAAGCCACAAAAAACATTATCATAGTAAGATTGCTTTGGATGGTAATAGCCTGTTTGACAAAGCGATATTATGAAATAATATCTATTAGGATACAGGGTAACTTTTATTTTGCTGAGCAAAGGATCGTTCAGAATCGAATCGTTCGAATTCAGCGTTCATAAATGTTTAGTTTAGGCTAAATCTGAGAGTGCTGATCAAAAAATATTGTTTCGATAAAATATGTAATTTAACTCATTTGTTACTTTGGGACAAAAGCTGTAACATTATTTTTGTTTGGCCGACACTTTGAAATTAAGCCAAAAAAATATATATAGTTTTACGAAATAATTTGATAAAGCACTCGTCTGTAGGTAGATCAAAAATAGCCCGCAATTTTGAAACTTATTGCTTGGCTCAATACCTATGAAAACTTAATCATCATAATTTAAATATTTTAACGAAATCATACATTATTTTTCCGGCAGGTACTTTCAAATTTAGCCCAAAATTAATGACGTTCTTTTGGAGAATTAAAGGACCCAACATTAAATACTACTTTACTGTAACCTATGGTTGTGGTTCATCACATGTCATCAGTCTCATACACATTTACAAACGGAAACAAATTTGGGTCTTCTCTAGTTACTTGTACACGATAACAGCTGATCGGGCCTATTTATTGAGGAATAAACAATTATCCAATTTACTACAATGATGGTTGCTACCATCCCCAAAAGAGCATGTAAAATTTTTGGCATACCGAAATATCTTCCATTATATGCAAAAATCTTGATTTCTATATGATGTTTCCCATCACCCGTCAGAAATTCCGTATAATGTTATTACTTATCTCAATGGTACATGGTCAGCACCTGATTTGAACCTGCACCTCCTTAGCGTAAAACATAACATAATATCATTATAATCTCAAACATTGCTTCTGGCCCCACACTAGGATACCCTATGTCGTGGGAACTAGAAACAGCGACGTCACACACATATAAACATTCAAGACCTGGGGTTTCTTTTTTCTTAACCCCCAGCCGGGGATCAAACCCGAGACCTCCCGTATTTTAGGCAGAGCTACAAACGCTGCGCCACAGAGGTCGTGGCTCTCAGCTCAGAGACCATTATTTTTTTAGAGGCCAATTGACTGCCTCGTCCACCCAGCGGTAAAACATGCATCCTTATTTTTCCAACTTTAAATTTAATTTACTCGCAAACTATAATCGTGTACGGAATTAATAACAACATGCTTTTGTTTTCAATAATATACTTTTTCGATTAATACTGGTCTCTCATCCCTGGTCTTGAAAATCAAGATTTTTGCCAGTGTCCATACAAAAAAATGGTAAACTAATAAAAAGTTACCCTGTATTATCCTTAAACAACTTGTTCCGCTATATACATATAATTGACGCAATAAGCTCCACTCACTACACTGTTTATAAATAGGCGAATTAAAATATTCTAATTTTAGCACGGAAAACGCGTAATTTAATTAATACTTTTAATTATCAAACGATTTTGTCACTCTCTTTACTTATTGGCTATTAAGTTGAACGTTCATAAAAGCGGCTTTTGCTATTCTTATAATTAAATGAAAATAATGAGAAAACATTTAAAAATGTCTGTCTGTTTTGAAGACGTTTTCTTCTACAGAATGTTTGTTTGAAAATTTAATTTGATTTGAGAATTTACATAAATGAAGTCGACAATAATGGCATAATCAATGTATAACACAAACAAATAATAACAGACACATTAAATAAGAAGCTTTTGGTAAAACCACCTTTAAGCCTGTGTTTACGTTCTGTCTAGTCTACATAAAATGATAAAACAGGTGAAATCATGAAACAAACTCTTAAGACGCCGGCGGACAGCCGATCAAGTGCAATATGAGGCAAACGCCAATGTTCGTTCGACATATCGCCATCACTCCTGACGCGCGCAGGCGCACAGTGGAACGGATTACGAAATTGCGGAATACGTTTTTTTGTTACATGCCATTATTTTATTTATGGCAAAAGATAGTCCTAATAAAGGCAACCATATGTTCTTAAAACACTTTTTGTTTTAAATGTTATGATTTGCGAGAAGAAATGATTTAATAAAAATAATGTATGGAGCGATATCTCATTTGCTCTATAAGTACCAAGTCTTAAAAGTTCTCAAGCTGGTTTTTAGTAAGCTTAATATTCGGGTGCTTGTGTACAAAACCAAATATATAGCATGGCGCCGGACTTCCCAGTTCTCTGGATAAACCAAACTGAACTTAGGTATTTTGGCGATATAAACCCACAACACTGATAGAGTTGAATTTATTCTATAAATATTAATAAATGAAGCATTCAGTCTCCATTAAACCTAGAATACGCGTTTACAAAGTGCTCCATTTATTTTTACTAAAAAAATGTGTTAAAAGCGTATCCGGTGCAGTGCAAATAAGTTACCTGTGTTCAGTTTTTGCCAGTTAACGCAGACATGGACGAATGCCTGGATTACCATGAAATAAGCTTGTAATTCACGAAAGCATTAGGTTTTTTCCGGTGATCGGGCCGGCAGCTAGTTTATGCACCTTTTAATTAAAAAAAAAAAAACAACTCTGTTTCATAAATACCGGTTTTTTCAACCGATGCACAGCACAATTTATTATTTCTTTCCCTAATCAAGAAAATTCAAAATGTCAAACCAAAGTGATCGAAAGATTCAGAAAATGTAGACGATAACAAAATTAACTTGAATTCCTCTTCACGGGGCGTTAAAATCCGCAAAGATACCGTCATTGATGATTGTTAAATGCAATTCGTGCAATATAGTCATGATAGAGGAGCTTGCTTTCATCCAGTACAAGGGTGAAGTGATGACAGATGAGAACATGATACAGATCTGCTCAACAGCTTCCACGGCTGACGAGATTTCATGTGCGAAAAATCTTTTGTTTGAATCTGTGCTGACAATAACGCGCAACATAAGCAACCTTAAAGATGGGAAGGCACAGAGAGAGCTGAAAGATATCATCAATTTGATGAAGGGAAGTGACCCTGAGAAGACACCTATATTTGTGGCCCGGATCTCCGCCGACTACCCCTGGTTTCCATCGACCGCGTCGATGTCTCAAGGATGTTAAAAGAAATTCATCGATTGCACAGCGAAGTAAAGGTGATGCCAGATAAAATGCACGAATGTGCATCCGCGAGTCAGGTAAATCAAATAAGAAATGATCTCGGTAATCTTAAGAATGTGTGTATTGTCAACAATTACTCATAAAATGTTAATAATAAAAGAGGAGCATATACGCTTGGAAAAAGCTACCACAATTGTGAGAGTGGCCACATGGGACTAACACATATTTCAATAGAAGAGCCCTTTTTATTGGAATGCATATCACCACCACAACCACCGTCAACTGAAATCAAAAGTCCAGTCGGGCTCAAGCAGTCTGAACCTGGTAAAGATGCCAGGGCCGACTACCTCTACTGACTACCGAAGGACAAGCCAGCCATTCTTGTATAACTGCAGTACAGATCACCCTATCAGCTGAGCGGACATCTTTCGTGCAAACAGTTAAAAAACACACTTCAATAAATCACCAATATGAAAGTGGTAAAGATGGGAGGATTGCAGCACGCATCCTGAACAGGAAAGCTTGCAGTGAAAAAGAGGCTCAAGTGCGACAGACTACTTCAACTTCAACCTCTGAGGTACGAGCTTGCTATTCCTGAATATTTGCAATAGACACTGCGGCGGGAATTTTACGGTGGTGTGGCTTTGCTATGGAGAAAGAGTAGGTTTCAGTGTGTTTCTGTAGTTGAGTGTGACATTTCTAGAATATCAGCTATCAAGGTTATGCAGTGTGGTCGTGCATTTCTGGTTACTAGTGTATATATATAAGCCTACATACTCAGGGGAAAACTTGACTGAATTTACAGATTGTCTAAAAACTTTAGTGCCGTAATTGAGGCAAGCGATATAGAATTCACTTTTATATCAGGAGATTTTAACTCACATCCTGTGATCCCTTCTGTAACAAGCTGTTAAATGTCTGTGATGAGCAGCAATGGTGATGTGCTGATTTGGACATGCTTGGTTTAGGATCTAACACCTACACATATGTAAGTAAGTCACATTCAGACTGTAAGCGATGGCTAGACCACGCAGTCGTAACTGCAGCAGCTCGGCAAACGGTCTGCATCACATATGTCATTCATGATGTCTTTTGGTCTGACCAATAGTCCCTTTAGCTCTAGTTTGTAATCTGCAACAGTTCAATGCCAAATAAAGTGCGATGGGGTGGGAGGAGCCCTGAAAAAGTCATTAAGTATAAGGAGTTATGTAATAATAATACTGATACTCAGATATATTGACTTTCCAGTAGTGCTGTAATGAATACTATAATGATGTAGAACATAGACATATTATAGATAAACTATATTGTAAAACAGTAAAGTCACTGGAGAAGGCTGCATCATTGAGCAGTGATGATATAAGTTGTAAAAAAAGCAAGTTGCAGGATGGAACAAACATGTATATGATGCTCACATGAATGATATTTTTTTATTTGATACTGGATTTGGTACATCTATGATGAAATGACAAAAAGTTGCAGAAATTTTAGAGTGAAACTAAGATGGTGTTAATATCATCAGGACCAAATTAAGATGAACATGTTGGTTGAAAAGCACTCTAACTATGATTTTCAAGACCTAGCATGCCTGTGAGTGTTAATGGAACGTGTAATGCTAAACAAATTGCAGATTTATTTCACCCAATTGAACCATTTTTCAGTAAAGTCACCTCTTGGCCCCATACAACATCGCCCTGAAAATAAAGACCTTACAATAATTCGGGCTGAAGATTTAGCATTAATAATAAAAATAATGGTTAGGGGTAAGTTGCCTGATCATGATGGTCTCAACATCAAGCACATGCAATATGCTGGGGTACACTTGCCTAGGGTTCTTGCATTATTGTTATACTTGTCTATTGTGCACTCTTATCTTCCGCATGATCTTATGAGAAAGGTGGTAGTGCCTTTTGTAAAGAGTAAAACTGGTGATGTTTCTGACAAGTTCAACTACAGGCCAATCTCGCTATAAGGTATGGGGGAGTTTCTTGCCGTTTCTTCTTAACCCCGAGGCCCACCTTCCGAAACGGTGGTCTTTTTTATATAAAAAAATTTACTTGTAGTTATGAGTAAGTATAATTTTGACGTTGAATAAGATAATTTATTTATTTATATTCAATAAAGAAAATGACTCTGACTCTGACTCTGACTCTGCTAGCTACAGTGATAGCTAAAGTGTTTGACAGTGTGCTCAATTCTCAACTTCAAATATATCTAAAAATTTATGACATTAGTTCGGATTTCGCCCCGGACTATCTAACGAAAGCGCAATATTGAATCTAAAATAAACTGTCATATACTTTACTGACAGAAGAACACCAGTGTATGCTTGCTTTTTAGATTATAAATCAAGCATTTATATTGGTTTCTTATGGGATCCTGTGGAAGAAAGTAAATGAAACAGTTTTACCTGGCGAATTGACTAACATTTTCAAGTAGATACTGGTTTAGTAATCAACAAAATTGTGTAAGGTGGGCTGATGCCCATTCTGACATATACAAATTAGAGTGCGGGGTGAGGCAGGAGGGGCTAACATCTCCCTTGCTCTTCAACCTGGATGTGAATGAGCTGATCGGGGAACTGAGCGGCGCTGGGTTCGGCTGCTCTATAAACGGGCTGTTCATTGACAACATCAGCTATGCCGATGACATGGTGTTGCTTACTGTCCCAATTAGCCGGCTCAGAAAGCTTGTCTTAATATGTGACACTTATGCTCAAATGCATGGGCTGTCTTATAATGCAAAGAAAAGCGAAATCTTAAGTTTTAAGGCACGTAAAAAGATGCCTAAAGATGTTCCACCTATTATATTGAATGGCTCCGTCTTAAAGAGTAACTGTATTTAAATATCTGGGTGATATTGTAAATAAAGACATGTCTGATTAACCAGATATTGAGAGGGAGCGAAGAATTAATGTAATTAATTTTACTGCACTTATAATTCTTAATAATAATTCACGATATCGATGTCAAATGTCAATAACAAAAATTACAGCAAACAGCTTAGACTTCAAACAATGGACTGCAAGAAAATAAAATAAAGATATATTAACGAATCGTAAGAGGTCAAATCAAGAATCGTTCCGAAATTAATGTGATTTGCAGATTGACATCGTTAAACGGGACGCTGGAACCACAAATGATGATGACACGGCTAAAAAGTTTTTCGGAGATAGTAAAATAAATGCACGTATTACAGGCAGATTTAATCAAAAGGTTTCAAAATATACTGCAAATAATATCATGTGGAAAATATGAAAATATTGCTAAATTTTCTCAGTTTTGCCGAGAAACAGCAGCCGTGTTTGTAAATCTTTATATATTGATATAATATGCCTGTTAGCGTTCATAATATACTGACATACATACATGTATCATAAGATAATTGAACAATTTGGGTTAATGCCCATCGAAAAATCTTCTAAAGAAGCTTCAGAAGCGAGAAAAAAAGAGCTTAGAAAATATAGAGAAGGACATTCCAGAAAAGTAAGCAGGTATGTGTCAAATGAGGAGATACTGCATAATCTCCTTTTGTCTTCCGACCCTGTGGATCATATATGTGGTGTAATATACAAACACCCGTTTATTTAGCCTACAAAAAAAGCTGATTAAGCACTTTTAAGACTTGGTACTTATAGAGCAAATTAGATATCGGTACATACACTTCTTTTATTATTAAATATTATTAAATATTTTTTTCTAACAAATTATAACATTAACATCAAAAAGTGCTCTAAGAACATATATTGCCTTAATTGGGACTATCGATTGCCATAAATTAAATAATGATATTTAACAAAAACACGTGAGTCCCCAATTTCGAAATCCGTCCCACTGTGCGCCCCGCCGCCGCCGTCTCCCCCTTGCGGACAGAGACAGATAGATAGCTGTACAAAAAAAAAGTGTAACTTGGTTGTGTTCCGTCTGTGAATACCGAAAATTATGAATGAAACTTGATTATATTTTAAATTTCTTTGTAAAATTATACAACTTGACAATAGAAGAAATGTTTATATTATAATCACAACATGAATGGTGTAGTTAATACAAAATAAATAGGTGAAAAATATGTCGTTTACGTCCTAAAAAAATATTAAATTTACTCGAATATATTTTTAAGTAAATAAATATTTTTAGAAAAATGTTGGAACACGAACCTAGGTAAGTACTGTATAATATGAATGACAGCATATACAGGGTGACTGGTAAGTCGACCTACATACGTTGGGAGATGCTAGCACGGATCAAAACCAACCATTGTTACTATGAAACACCCTACCAAAAAATAAACTAGTAACTGTTTGTGCAAACAAAACTTAACACATCTCCAGTTCTCTAGCTATTCAATGGTACAATAGTCAAATAAAATGTTTATTATTCTTGGGAAAATTGGGCGACAAAGTAGATAAGATAGCGGACTCTAAGATGACCGGTGATTTAAAAAAAAGGGTTTTAAGGTGTTGTAAGGGCAAAATTATTTTATTTTTATCGCCCGATGTCCAAAAGGGGGTGTTATAAGTTTGAAGCGTCTGTCAGTCTGTCGGTCTATCTGTATGCCTGTCCGTGGCACTCTAGAAGTCAAACAGGTGGACAAATTTTGATGCCGTTTTCTGTAAATAAAAGTAGACATCTCTGCGGTAGTTCTTAGATATGTTTTGTTAAAATCGGTTAAGCCATTCGAAAGTTATCTACTTAAAAAGGAATATGTAGTGGTCAAACGAATGGACTGATTTTGATGCGGTTTTCTGTAAATAGCACTTCTGATGATGAACATCAAAACTGGTCAATTCATGGGGAAAATGAATTACAGAACAGCTGATGTGAAATTTTTTTATCAAAAATTTATGAGGCCGAGACGAAAAGAAAAGTTTTGACATAAAAATTAAGGAAAATTATGTTTTCTTCGAAATTTGAATTTTCAGTACTCTAGGCGACGTCTGTCAATTACTGGACTGGATAGACCACGGATAGGTCCTTACGCGTACTATCGTAACTTGTGCTGTGCGTACCGTAATACCTTCCTCCCTGAGCTAACATTTTCTTTCATCGCGACTTTGCTTGTTTTGTGGACTTTTGAATCTTCTCCTGTACTGTGACCTGGATGTGTAACTAGGACTTCGACTTGCTTGTGATTTGGATTGTGAGATTTTAGTTCACGATGCCGGTGTTTCCTAATGAAGAATATGCTGATATTCTTATGTGTTACGGGTTGTGTCAAGGGAATTCTTGAGCAGCACGGGCAGAGTATGTGCAACGTTATCCAGGTCGTCGAGTGCCAGATGTGTCTGTGTTTGATGGTGCTTACCGACGACTAAGAGAAACTGGCTCGGTGCAACGACGAAATACGGATATGGGTAGACCACGTGTGTATGACGTCAACGTGGAAGACTAAATACAAAGATGTTTCCAAGAGAATCCTACGACATCTACACGTGTTGTTGCTCAACAGCTTGGCGTCTCACAGTGGAAAGTATGGTTCACTATGCACACTGCTGGAAACTATCCTTACCACTATACGCCAGTTCACGTGATAGAAGAAGGTGATCCGATTCGACGTATGGATTTCAGCCGCTTTATGCTAAATGAAGATGCCGAAGATCCGGACTTTTTAAAAAGAATATTGTGGACAGACGAATCAAACTTTGATAAAGATGGCATATCAAACTATCATAATGCTCACTATTGGGCTCCTAAAACGCTACGGAATCCAAATAAGAAGAGATTGAAAGGATCACAGCGAAGATTCAGTGTGAACGTCTGGATGGGAATTATAAATAACCATTTAATTGGACCTGCTTTCTTGCCTCAAAATTTGAATGGTGAAAGGTACCAGACATTTTTGACAACGGAATTACATGATTTATTAGATGATTGACCGCTCGCACTGATAAGAGACTTGTGGTATCAACACGACGGCTGTCCAGCTCACTACTTTAGGGGCGTCCGGGATTGGCTGAATGAAAATTTCCCAGACAGATGGATCGGGAGAGGAGGTCCACTACCATGGCCTGCAAGGTGTCCAGACCTAACCCCTATGGATTATTACTTATGGGGACACATGAAGAGTATCGTGTACCAAGATGTTCATCCTGTTGCAAATGTAGACATTTTGAAACAAAGGATTATTGACGCATCTGAAAAAATGAGAAGGCAGCTCACAACCAGAGCAGTCAAAAATTAATTGAGAACTAGGTTACGAAATTGTATTAGGAACATGACACCCCCCCCCCCCTAGAGAATTTGAATATTAAATTAACTCTATTTTTGCCTAATACCAGCAAAATACCTGGACTTAATCACCTAGATTAGGAAAATTGGTGCGAAATATGTTGTAAAGTGGGATTTTCCTCGAAAATCTTTAAATGCCCCTAACTCGAAAACGGTAAATTTTCGGGTAGGGTGTTTCATAGTAACAATGGTTGGTTTTGATCCGTGCTAGCATCTCCCAACGTATGTAGGTCAACTTACCAGTCACCCTGTATACGTGTAAATATTTTCGACTTTAAAATTTTTGTATGGAAATTTCATTGTTCGCCGGCTTCTTAATATAACACAAACACAAAGTTTCTCATTTAACCGAGCATCATATTATAGCATTAACATCGTTACGAAGTTTTGAAGTAGCAAATACTCATTTAAACCCCCGACGAGAAAAGAAGGGGCCTTGTAAGTTTGAAGCATCTGTCGGTCTTTCTGTCTGCGTGTGTCTGTCCGTGGCACCCTAGCGGTCAAACGGGAGGACGGATTTAAATGCGGTTCACCGCAAATGGTAGTAGGCTTCTCCGCGATGGTTAATACCCATATTTTATTAAAATATGGGTTGTGTTTCGAAAGCTCTCAGCTTAGCAAGAAAACCAGTCAGCCAAATTTTAGACTTAATAATTAGGTGTTTTAAATGTTTATTTAATGTTAAGGTAGCATTATTTAGTTAGCCGATGTTTTTTATTTAGTTCCCCTATCAGACAAAATGGCGAAGTGAATAACTGATTATAGAAGAGTCGTGACGCTCTGTTATTCCCAATCCAACGAATCTATCCATATGCCTATACACATATGATATACTTCACCAAGCTGACTCAACAACTAACGACACCGACAACATTTTCCCGGCCACACTCTGCTGACAAGTCCAAACTAAATTCAATAGAATCTGCTCGAAAGAAACGTGATAGGAATGCTCCATCTGCAAATAGTTTATTTTGGCTCCTCAAATCGGCCTACGGGTCTCGGGTTGTGGTGGAACGCTGGCAGCAAATACGTGAGTGTAACTATTTCGATTTCCACACAGTTGCATCTAACCTTAGTTTTGTAGTATTATGACATACATACATATATACAAAGAGTTTTTTCCTATACGTGGGAGCAGGAGCACAGTTGCGCTCGCGTTTAGCCAGATATCTCAATGAAGAATGCTACATAAAATGCTTAAACATGGTATATGTCACCGTAAGATTGTTACTTGATAAACTAACGCGTTAGTTGATCAACTATCGACAGATAGTAAACCAGACCGACAGGGTTTAGAATTTATGTTTCTTTTGTTTTTATATGTCAATATAACACGAAGGCTATTCGTCTCTGGTCTTCACCTAAGCTACCACAATGTTTGCTCTGGTATTTCGATGACCTCGCAGGGGCCCATAGCTACGAGGTAGCGTAGCGATCGGATGCCAAGAAGCAAGAAGGTCGGCGATTCACCGAGCTAAAGTAAATAGATTCTATCTGACCTGGTCTGTGCTTCGTTCCCGTCAAACACCTGTCTCTCTGCAAGGCCTGGGTGCACCCTAGGCTCTTCTTGGTAGACAGGTTCTTCAGCCAACCAGGTATGGCTGGCAGGCCAGCTTCGACGCGCACAGTGTCCCAACACAGGTTATATTACGTAAATACGAACTTTATCTGGTTCGGAGAACCACAATACACTCAGCTATAAGACAATCCTGAGGGGAGCCCGAATACAATTCCAGATGGCTTACGATTTAATTTCAATGCCCAAAATCAATACGCGTCACATTGCGGGGGCTTTTCGTCTGTCAGTTGTCAAAAACTGCTCGGTTGACAGCAACTGTCAAATTCAAAATGGCCGTTCCGAAACCATCGATCGAGTATCGATTCTGAATCGAACAATCACCCGCCCGGACAGGCACCCACCTGTCCCTTAATCTACGGGCAGCCGAGACAACGTTGCTACCGCTCGTTTTAGTACCGAGCCTCCTACTAGAACCTCTGCAGACCGGGGGGTCCCGTCCCTGCCAGGGAACAAGTTAACAATGCGCCCCCTGCGCCAACGCAGTGGCGGTAGGTTAGCATCCTTAACCAGAACGAGGTCACCAACACTAGAGGGGCTGGTTTTGTCAGTCCACTTAAGGCGCTGTTGTAAGATATGCAGATACTCGAGCGACCAACGCTTCCAGAAATTCTGAGTAAACTGCTGCAACATCTGATACCCTGACAACCGATACAATTTCACTCCCTCGAAGGGGTGCTCGGGCAACGCGTTAAGTGGCTGTCCTATCAAGAAATGGCCTGGGGTCAGAGCCTCCAGGTCATTTGGATCCGAGCTGAGCGGACACAACGGTCGCGAATTGAGATCGGCCTCGATCTTACAAAACAATGTCGCGAGCTCCTCAAAAGTCAGCGCGGTCTGACCTACTATACGCCCCAAGTGCGTCTTAGCTGACTTAACTACGGCCTCAAAAATCCCACCCCAGTGGGGGCAACTCGGTGGGCTGAAGGTCCACTGTATACCCCGACGGGAGAGGGCCGTTCCTATATCCACTTTATTTACATTCAAAAAGTTGACTATCTCTCGTAAGCATCGTTCCGCACCGATGTAGTTAGTGCCGTTATCAGAGCGGATCAAAGTTGGAAGTCCCCTTCGAGAAACAAACCTATCCAAACAAGCAATGAAAGCCTCTGTCGAGAGATCAGCAACGAGCTCGAGATGTACCGCCTTGGTGGATAAACAAACAAACACACACAGGTACGCCTTGTATTGCTTAGCGTTACGCAATCGTGAACTCTTCACCATAAACGGTCCTGCAAAATCCGTACCAACACCTGAAAACGGTCTGACCTCATTCACACGATCAGGGGGCAAGTCCCCCATGAGAGGTTGCATCGTGGCAGCCTTAAGTCGATAACAAGGCATGCACCGAAACACGATGTTCCGTATGACACGGCGGGCAGATAAGATCCAAAACTCCCGCTGGAGCGTGGCCAACAACGCGTTACAGCCGGCATGCGCGTTTTTAATATGACGATCAGTCACCAGCAATTCAACTAACTGTCCCCCCTTGGGGAGCAGAAGTGGGTGACGAGCCGAATACGACAGATTCGCATTGCGCAATCTTCCTCCTACCCGAAGTAACCCGGTCGAATCAACAAAGGGGTTGAGACGCGCGACGGCTCCCTTCAATTTCGAACGTCCACTTCGTATAGTCTCCAATTCTGCCCCAAACTTCGAGGACTGTACCAACCGGACCAAATTCAGTAGCGACTCGTTTCGCTCTGCCGGAGTCAGAATAGGGTTCAACGTTCGCTGATCGCGAGGAGTACGACAATTTCGAGCGAATCTCCTAATCCAAGTGGACACGTTTATCAACTTGTCAAGTGAGCTATACCGGTCCAGCAGAAACCCGGCGTCAGGGTCCTCAGCCTTCTGGGTAACATGCACGGCCGCTCTGGGGCCATGATCCGAAGATACTACTACATGGCTGTGCGGCCAGTCCGATTCTCTCTTGGCAAGCCAGGGTGGTCCCCACCACAAATGGTGTCTAACGAGTTCAGGAGCCCGACATCCCCTGGATGCACAATCAGGCGGGTTCAATTCTCCTGGTACATGTCTCCAGGTCAGTGGGACCTCAGACGACACAATCTGGGAGACACGGTTCGCAACAAAAACCTCTAAGTTATGGACCGAAGCCTTCAGCCAGCACAAAACAATCTGGCTGTCCGTCCAAGCGAACACCGTATCCTCTAAAACCACTGACCCACGCAACACTGTTAGAGTGTGATTCAAAAGTTTGGTCAAAAGAGCAGCCCCGGACAGTTCCAGTTTTGGAATCGTCATCCTTGTCCGAATAGGCGCTACCTTGCTTTTTGCCAAAACCAAACGCACGTCGACCTCCCCGGTGGAGGTGACGGTTCGCAAATAAACCGCTGCCGCAAACCCTCGTTCAGAGGCATCACAAAACCCGTGAAGGGTTGCCCTGTAATCCCCAGCAGGGATCAATTTCCTCGGCAGCGATACATTATTTATGTCCGATAGCGAGGTGAACATTCGCGTCCAATCAGTCAACAAATCACCTGAGAGGTGGGTGTCCCAGGTCAACTGAGCCGCCCATAGCCTTTGCATAAAACATTTGAGAGCAAAGGTGACTGGAGAAATCCATCCATTCGGGTCGAACGTTCTCGCAATCGTTGACAGTACTGACCGCTTCGTCCAGGCCTTCGGTGTTTCTAAAACCACCCGATAGATAAACTCATCATGGACGGGCCGGTACTGAATTCCAAGCACTGACAACATGTTAGGGTTGTCAGGATTCTCAAAAACGTGCGGGTCTTGTTGAAACTCATCTGGGAGACCAGCCATCAACTCAGGGGAGTTGGACATCCACTTGCGTAGTTCATAGCCGCCTCGTTCCAGCAATTGAATGAGCTCGTCACGTCGGTCCAGAGCTTCCTCCACACTGGCTGCCCCTGTGCAGACGTCATCGACGTACAAATCTTGCTCCAGGATAGCGGCGGCTCTAGGATAGCTCACACGGTCACGCGACGCCAACTCCCGCAGGGTACGCATCGCCAAATACGGGCTAGACCGTAACCCATACGTGTTCGTGTTTAACTCATAGACCTTGACTGGCTCGGCCGTGGACTCACGCCAAAGTATCAACTGATACCTTCTGTCAGCCGGATGAATTACCGTTTGCCTAAACATCATCCGAATGTCTGCGACAAATACAATCTGGTGCCTCCGAAAGCTCGTGAGAATATCCGAAATATCACGACTCAACTTGGGTCCCGAATGTAGACACTGATTCAGGGACATCCCGTTCGAGGTAGGTGCTGACCCATCAAAAACAACTCGAATCTTGCCGGTAGGGGTTCGTAGGACGGCATGGTGTGGAAGGAAACAATGATCCTCAGATCTCCAGTCCACACCCGAGACCGACATGTGTCCTAACGACTCATACTCCCTCATGAAATCGACGTATTTTTGTTTAAATACGGCGTCCCTTGACATCCTACGCTCCATCGACATCAATCTCGTCTCAGCCATCTTCCTAGATTCTCCTAGTGGCGGTCGATCGGCCCTGAAAGGCAGTCGAGTTACAAAACGACCAGAACGAAGGCGACCAGTACTATTCTGGTAAAACAACTCGCACTCTTCTTCGTCTGCGTCGACTCGACGAGCGGTGGGAGGTTCCTCTATCTCCCAGAACCGTTGGATAGCGTCTGACAACGCTGAGCCAATAAGTATGCCATCTGACTCGGCAGGCCTAACCATTGGCAATGCTGGACCCATGATCACGTGACCAAACTTAGTATCCACAGCAATCAACCCGTCCGGCTGAAGAACTCGCCGATCCGACAACAGAAACCTACCCAAAACGTCTGCTCCCAGTAGCAGATCGACCGGGGCTGGAGTGTCAAAATCGGGATCCGCCAACTTGAGTCCTGACGTCAGGAGTCGAACGGCCGGATTCAACTTCACCAAGGGGTGTTTGCCCATGACATGCGTCATTACTAAAGCTTGCACGGATGTTTTTGTCAAAATGTCATAACGTGGAGAGAACGTGATCACCGATTGACCAACTACATTCGTAACCGTAACATTCCCCACGCCCCGTATTGAATTATTATACCTATTTACCTTGAGGCCCAACCATTTTGCTAAATCGTTCGATACAATGCAGCCCTGAGCTCCAGAATCTAATAGGGCGCGAACGTATGTTGGGTTGCCCGCCAAATCCCAAACAAGCACAGAGGCGATCGGTAACACCACCGTCTCCGGTTGGGGGGCAACCAATGGTTGGGCCGCAAATTCCTAGCGAGGACCCCCGGGGCCCCACTGTGCCTGTAACCGATCAGGTAGGCAGCTATACGCCAGAGGGTCCCATTGGACAAATGGCCCACGCGCCGGTTCCATTGCCACCCTACGACGCCCCCCGAAGGGTTGTGGGCGTGAATTCAACCGTGGCCGCTCCATGAGCGGGGGGGACATCACATGCGACCGACGAGGACGAGGCGACGAGCGGGGCGACAACTGAGGCGGCGTCCGAGCCGCATCCGCATAGCTCGAAGGTGTCCCATGCCACCCGCCCGTTACGGCCTGCTCAACATACCCAATGTCCCGCTGAGTCGGATGCTGAGTCGCAACCGAAAACTCAGGGCCCCCCATGTGATGACCCTGAGTGCGGCCCTGCACCCCTGGGTGGCTGCGTGCTTGTGGCCCCATTGCCCGCTGAGTCGGATGCTGAGTCGCAACCGAAAACTCAGGGCCCCCCATGTGATGACCCTGAGTGCGGCCCTGCACCCTAGTACCGCCCTGTGCACGTGGGGACATTGGCCCCTGAGTTGCGCTCCGAGTCGCAAACGAATTCTCAGGGCCCCATGCCGTGTCACCCTGGGTACGGCCCTGTGGTGGCTGTTGGCCGGACCGGTTCATGCACAACAAATTGTTGTGGGCCCCACCACAATATCCGCACAATTTTGTGCGCGTGCAGTCCCTAGCCATGTGTGGCCCGAGGCACAGGAAACACCAGCCCCGCTGCTTGGCCATCCGGCGCCGTCCCTCAACCCTAAGTTCCCCGAACTTATTGCAATCGGCCACAGCATGGCCAATCTGCCTACAACATGGGCAGGTCTCACTATGTGGTGTCACTGCACTCACAGTCCCATACGACTGCCGGTTGGTGCGGTCCTTCCTCGTCGGAGGGCCCCTACTCACAGCGCTCCCGGCAGCTCTCTGTGGCTCCGAAGGATGGGTGACCGTCAACCCCAAATTCTCTGCCCGTCGAGCCTCCTCTTCCAAAAATCCGACCAAGTCGGAGAAGGCGGGCAGGTCCTCGGCCGACCTCCCGTGAGACTGTTCGAAACGAGTCTGCACGTCAGCGGGTAGGCGGGAAAGTACAATGTACAGCAATAGGTACGACCATTCACCAACCGGAAGTCCAAGATTCTCTAGGGCCTTGGTGACGGACAACAACGGGTTCAAAACCTCCGTCTGTATGGCCCCGACCTTGTTCACAACCGGGATACTAAACAAACGGTTCAGTTGGGCATCGGCCAACCTCCGTTTGTTGTGGTAACGTCTGACCAGCAATTGCCTGGCCGTTTCATAGTTACCCTCCGTAACTGTCAAATGAGCGACCAGCTCCCTGGGCTCACCCCTCAATGCTGCCACCAGCTGAGCCATTTTGACAGACTTGGTAATGTCCGATCGCATGTGCACCAAACTGTCGAACAGATTGATGAAGCTCATCCATTCACCGGACACTCCGTCAAAAGTAGGCATAGTTATAACGGGTAACCTGGTCCCCGATCCCTGATACGGCAGAGGTGCTTCAATGTCACCACCATGGCTGGACTCGCGCTGCCTACGTATGTCCGCAGCCTTCTGCGTGATAGCAGCTGCCATCTCCATACACTGGTCGACATCCCCTAGCAACCGTGACAGCCTGTCAGGTGCGCAACCATCAACTGATTCCGCCTGCGCGGACAATTCGAGCACCCTGTTGTAGCGTTCCTTAACGTCCATAGACCGCTCCAATACCACATCATGCCTATCTAAACGGTCTATCAGACCGTGTGCGGAGGAAAACCATCTGAGTTCCTTAGAAACACCCTTCTGGATTTCAGATAACGACATGATCGGAACGATACTTACTCACAATTTGCAATAACTCAATTATATTGGACCCTCCAGTCTACAACCCAAACGAGGGAACCCTAATCTATAACTTAAACAATGCTGATTTCCCCAAACAATAGAAACCGAGTTTTATATCTACACAAATTCTGTAAACAACAATTTAGTTTCCCTATATCATATAACACACACAGATAGTCAATATTAGTTCAAGTTATAAATTGCTATAAACTGAAAACAATGTCCAAACATTCATTAGCATTACTAGACCACTAATAGATTGACTAACTGGTAACTGGTACTTCAATGCAAATTTCAATTCACCTACAATGTACCTGTAATGTAATTACTATTCTGAGTCACATCTCAGTACAACTGGTCATTTAGGGAAAACTGTTATATCTGTCTGTCTACTACCAGCAATAGACTTATAGCTTACAACACTACCAATCTATGTGGATACAGGAACAATACCAAGTTAGCTAATAACCGCCTATACCTACAGATTGATAGTCCCAAATCGTGGGTTCCTGGAGCCCTTGACGGCTGCAAATCTCAGGAAACCACGCTCTTGCTACCAAAATGTTCAGGCCTCTCGGCACCTAATGACCTCGCAGGGGCCCATAGCTACGAGGTAGCGTAGCGATCGGATGCCAAGAAGCAAGAACGTCGGCGATTCACCGAGCTAAAGTAAATAGATTCTATCTGACCTGGTCTGTGCTTCGTTCCCGTCAAACACCTGTCTCTCTGCAAGGCCTGGGTGCACCCTAGGCTCTTCTTGGTAGACAGGTTCTTCAGCCAACCAGGTATGGCTGGCAGGCCAGCTTCGACGCGCACAGTGTCCCAACACAGGTTATATTACGTAAATACGAACTTTATCTGGTTCGGAGAACCACAATACACTCAGCTATAAGACAATCCTGAGGGGAGCCCGAATACAATTCCAGATGGCTTACGATTTAATTTCAATGCCCAAAATCAATACGCGTCACATTGCGGGGGCTTTTCGTCTGTCAGTTGTCAAAAACTGCTCGGTTGACAGCAACTGTCAAATTCAAAATGGCCGTTCCGAAACCATCGATCGAGTATCGATTCTGAATCGAACAATTGCAATACAAGTTTAAACCAGTTTACTATTTAACGGTTTTGACCGTTAGTTTATCAACTAACGTGTCATATAGTAAGCAGTACGCTAAAGTTTACTATCTCTCAATAGTTGACCAACTAACGAGAAAAAAAACCTTAGTTTATCACGGTTTTGACAATCTTACGGTAACATATATACCTAGGAGCATATAAGCCTCAGCCCCACACAGAAACCTGCAGAAATCAGAAAGAGTGACGTCACCAATTTATAAGCTTTCAAGAACAGAGAGTTCAATAATCATTTTCAATTCAGACCGGATCCTTGCCTCTACAAAGACCGACACCGGACGGCGCCAAGTAATGAAAATATGGGTATGAAACTGTGTATGAGACACATAACTATTTAAAACCATGGTCAAGTGGAATCATTATCGGTATAAAAACTGCAATAATATCCAAGTGCATTTTCTTTCAATACCACATACAAACTTAAGAATGCATCTGGTTACGTACATGGAGTGTGAAAGTAGCGGCACCTATTCATGTGTAAACTACTTTTGCGATCTTAAATCCAACCTATCGACTTTTCACTAAAATTATATAGCCTACTAGCTAATGCCCGCGGCTTCGTCTGTGTATCTACACATGTTTGTCAAATCACATAGTCTTCTTCATATTTTTTCTAAGCGATGAACTTACGATGCTAGAAAGAAGCAATTTGGTAGAAATTATAGCAATACGCAGGTTAAAAAATCCTCGTGCGTCGTGCCTTATATATATATATATACACAGTCAGGTCATAAGTTCTGTCACACAATAAAAACTTTTGAATTTAGAACGCTGGCCCCAAAAAAGTTTATTGAATTCGAATTTCGAATTTTTCATGAAAATAAAAATGTGTACTTTTTAGAATTTTCCTCATTTTTAAATATGGAGTGGACACTTAAAGAAGACCGTGTCGCAGTTATTGCGTTGCATCATTGCGGTTACGCGCCAATTCAGATTTTCGACTTACTGAAAAATTTGAATATAACCAAAAGATTCGTTTATCGTACCATAAAACGATACAATGAAGACTCTAGTGTAGATGACAGGTCAAGAAGTGGTCGCCCTCGCTCTGTTAGGACTCCAGCAGTGATAAAAGCTGTGAAGGCACGAATTCAAAGAAATCCCATACGTAAGCAGAAACTGTTGGCCCTTCAGATGGGGTTAAGCAGGACCACGGTGAAAAGGGTGTTAAATGAAGACTTAGGGCTTAGGGCATAACGAAGAAAAACAGGACATCGTTTGGACGCTCGTTTAATGGACCTGAGACTGAAGAGATGCCGCGCTTTGTTGAAGCGGTACGCGGGAAAAAAGCATAGGGAAATTCTTTTTTCGGATGAAAAAATTTTCACGGTGGAAGAGAGCTACAACAAAAAAAATGATAAGGTGTACGCACACAGCAGTGAAGAAGCGAGGAACCGTATTCCGCATGTCCAACGAGGTCATTTTCCATCCTCGCTCATGGTTTGGTTGGGAGTCTCTTATTGGGGCTTAACTGAGGTACATTTTTGTGAGAAAGGCGTAAAAACGAATGCAGTTGTGTATCAAAATACAGTCCTCAAGAACCTTGTGGAACCTGTTTCTCATACCATGTTTAATAACAGGCACTGGGTATTCCAACGTGATTCTGCGCCAGCTCATAAAGCGAAAAGCACACAAGACTGGCTGGCGGCGCGTGAAATTGACTGTTCAGGCTTCTCAGCACCTAATGACCTCGTAGGGGCCCCTGGGCTACGAGGTAGCGTGACGATCAGGTGCCAAGAAGTGATGAACGTCGGCGATTCACCGAGCTGAAGTTATGTGGGGTAGATCTAACCTGGTCTGTGCTTCGGTCCCGTCAACCTCCTGTCTCTCTGCAAGGCCCGGGTGCACCCTAGGCTCTTCTTGGTAGACAGGTTCTTCAGCCAACCAGGTATGACTGGCGGGCCAGCGTGGAAGCACAGTGTCCAACACAGGTTATGTTTCTACTGGTAAATACAAATCGGGCACGAAAATCCGAACTTTATCTGGTTCGAGAGACAACGGCACACTCAGCTATATTAACAATCCTGAGGGAATCCCGAATACATTCCAGATGCCCTGCGATTTAATTTCAACACCCTAACCAAAACGCGTTTACATTGCGAGGGCTTTCGTCTGTCAGTTGTCAAAACTGCCAGATTGACAGCTAACGTCAAATTAAAAATGACCGTTCAGAAACCATCGATCGAATATCGATTTGGAATCGAACAATCACCCGCCCGGTCAGGACCCCACCTGTCCCCTAATCTACGGGCAGCCGAGGCAACGTTGCTACCGCTCGTTTTAGAACCGAGCCTCCTACTAGAACCTCCGCAGACCGGGGATCCCGTCCTTGCCAGGGAACAAGTTAACAATGCGCCCCCTGCGCCAACGTAGTGGCGGTAGGTTAGCATCCTTAACCAGAACGAGGTCACCAACACTAGGGGGGCTGGTTTTGTCAGTCCACTTAAGGCGCTGTTGTAAGATATGCAGATACTCGAGCGACCAACGCTTCCAGAAATTCTGAGTAAACTGCTGCAACATCTGATACCTTGACAACCGATACAATTTCACTCCCTCGAAGGGGTGCTCGGGCAACGCGTTAAGTGGCTGTCCTATCAAGAAGTGGCCTGGGGTCAGAGCCTCCAGGTCATTTGGATCCGAGCTGAGCGGACACAACGGTCGCGAATTGAGAACGGCCTCGATCTTACAAAACAATGTCGCGAGCTCCTCAAAAGTCAGCGCGGTCTGACCTACTATACGCCCCAAGTGCGTCTTAGCTCACTTAACTACGGCCTCAAAAATCCCACCCCAGTGGGGGCAAATCGGTGGGCTGAAGGTCCACTGTATACCCCGACGGGAGAGGGCCGTTCCAATATCCACTTTATTTACATTCAAAAAGTTGACTATCTCTCGTAAGTATCGTTCCGCACCTATGTAGTTAGTGCCGTTATCAGAGCGGATCAAAGTTGGAAGTCCCCTTCGAGAAACAAACCTATCCAAACAAGCAATGAAAGCCTCTGTCGAGAGATCAGCAACGAGCTCGAGATGTACCGCCTTGGTGGATAAACAAACAAACACACATAGGTACGCCTTGTATTGCTTAGCGGTACGCAATCGTGAACTCTTCACCATAAACGGTCCTGCAAAATCCGTACCAACACCTGAAAACGGTCTGACCTCATTCATACGATCGGGGGGCAAGTCCCCCATGAGAGGTTGCATCGTGGCAGCCTTAAGTCGATAACAAGGCATGCACCGAAACACGATGATCCGTATGGCACGGCGGGCAGATAAGATCCAAAACTCCCGCTGGAGCGTGGCCAACAACGCGTTACAGCCGGCATGCGCGTTTTTAATATGACGATCAGTCACCAGCAATTCAACTAACTGTCCCCCCTTGGGGAGCAGAAGTGGGTGTCGAGCTGAATACGACAGATTCGCATTGCGCAATCTTTCTCCTATCCGAAGTAACCCGGTCGAATCAACAAAGGGGTTGAGACGCGTGACGGCTCCTTTCAATTTCGAACGTCCACTTCGTATAATCTCCAATTCTGCCCCAAACTTCGAGGACTGTACCAACCGGACCAAATTCAACAGCGACTCGTTTCGCTCTGCCGGAGTCAGAATAGGGTTCAACGTTCACTGAGCGCGAGGAGTACGACAATTTCGAGCGAATCTCCTAATCCAAGTGGACACGTTTATCAACTTGTCAAGTGAGCTATACCGGTCCAGCAGAAGCCCGGCGTCAGGGTCCTCAGCCTTCTGGGTAACATGCACGGCCGCTCTGGGGCCATGATCCGAAGATACTACTACATGGCTGTGGGGCCAGTCCGATTCTCTCTTGGCAAGCCAGGGTGGTCCCCACCACAAATGGTGTTTAACGAGTTCAGGAGCCTGACATCCCCTAGATGCACAATCAGACGGGTTCAATTCTCCTGGTACATGTCTCCAGGTCATTGGGACCTCAGACGACACAATCTGGGAGACACGGTTCGCAACAAAAACCTCTAAGTTATGGACCGAAGCCTTCAGCCAGCACAAAACAATCTGGCTGTCCGTCCAAACGTACACCGTATCCTCCAAAACTACTGACCCACGCAACACTGTTAGAGTGTGATTCAAAAGTTTGGTCAAAAGAGCAGCCCCGGACAGTTCCAGTTTTGGAATCGTCATCCTTGTCCGAATAGGCGCTACCTTGCTTTTTGCCAAAACCAAACGCACGTCGACCTCCCCGGTGGAGGTGACGGTTCGCAAATAAACCGCTGCCGCAAACCCTCGTTCAGAGGCATCACAAAACCCGTGAAGGGTTGTCCTGTAATCCCCAGCAGGGACCAATTTCCTCGGCAGCGATACATTATTTATGTCCGATAGCGAGGTGAACATTCGCGTCCAATCAGTCAACAAATCACCTGAGAGGTGGGTGTCCCAGGTCAACTGAGCCGCCCATAACCTTTGCATAAAACAGTTGAGAGCAAAGGTGACTGGAGAAATCCATCCATTCGGGTCGAACGTTCTCGCAATCGTTGACAGCACTGACCGCTTCGTCCAGGCCTTCGGTGTTTCTAAAACCACCCGATAGGTAAACTCATCATGGACGGGCCGGTACTGAATTCCAAGCACTGACAACATGTTAGGGTTGTCAGGATTCTCAAAAACGTGCGGGTCTTGTTGAAACTCATCTGGGAGACCAGCCATCAACTCAGGGGAGTTGGACATCCACTTGCGTAGTTCATAGCCGCCTCGTTCCAGCAATTGAATGAGATCGTCACGTCGTTCCAGAGCTTCCTCTACACTGGCTGCCCCTGTGCAGAAGTCATCGACGTACAAATCTTGCTTCAGGATAGCGGCGGCTCCAGGATAGCTCACACGGTCACGCGACGACAACTCCCGCAGGGTACGCATCGCCAAATACGGGCTAGACCGTAACCCATACGTGTTCCTGTTTAACTCATAGACCTTGACTGGCTCGGCCGTGGTCTCACGCCAAAGTATCAACTGATATCTTCTGTCAGCCGGATGAATTACCGTTTGCCTAAACATCATCCGATTGTCTGCGACAAATACAATCTGGTGACTCCGAAAGCTCGTGAGAATATCCGAAATATCACGACTCAACTTGGGTCCCGAATGTAGACACTGATTCAGGGACATCCCGTTCGAGGTAGGTGCTGACCCATCAAAAACAACTCGAATCTTGCCGGTAGGAGTTCGCAGGACGGCATGGTGTGGAAGGAAACAATGATCCTCAGATCTCCAGTCCACACCCGATACCGACATGTGTCCTAACGACTCATACTCCGTCATGAAATCGACGTATTTTTGTTTAAATACGGCGTCCCTTGACATCCTACGCTCCATCGACATCAATCTCGTCTCAGCCATCTTCCTAGATTCTCCTAGTGGCGGTCGATCGGCCCTGAAAGGCAGTCGAGTTACAAAACGACCAGAACGAAGGCGACCAGTACTATTCTGGTAAAACAACTCGCACTCTTCTTCGTCTGCGTCGACTCGATGAACGGTGGGAGGTTCCTCTATCTCCCAGAAACGTTGGATAGCGTCTGACAACGCTGAGCCAATAAGTATGCCATCTGACTCGGCAGGCCTAACCATTGGCAATGCCGGACCCATGATCACGTGACCAAACTTAGTATCCACAGCAATCAACCCGTCCGGCTGAAGAACTCGCTGATCCGACAACAGAAACCTACCCAGAACGTCTGCTCCCAGTAGCAGGTCGACCGGGGCTGGAGTGTCAAAATCGGGATCCGCCAACTTGAGTCCTGATGTCAGGAATCGAACGGCCGGATTCAACTTTACCAAGGGGTGTCTGCCCATGACATGCGTCATTACTTAAGCTTGCACGGATGTTTTTGTCAAAATGTCATAACGTGGAGAGAACGTGATCACCGATTGACCAACTACATTCGTAACCGTAACATTCCCCACGCCCCGTATTGATTTATTATACCTATTTACCTTGAGGCCCAACCATTTTGCTAAATCATTCGATACAATGCAGCCCTGAGCTCCAGAATCTAATAGGGCGCGAACGTATGTTGGGTTGCCCGCCAAATCCCAAACAAGCACAGAGGCGATCGGTAACACCACCGTCTCCGGTTGGGGGGCAACAAATTGTTGGGCCGCAAATTCCTAGCGAGGGTCCCCGGGGCCCCACTCTGCCTGTAACCGATCAGGTATGCAGCTATACGCCAGAGGGTCCCATTGTACAAATGGCCCACGCGCCGGTTCCATTGCCACCCTACGATTCCCCGTAAAGGGAGGTGGGCGTGAATTCAACCGTGGCCGCTCCATGAGCGGGGGGGACATCACATGTGACCGACGAGGACGAGGCGACGAGCGGGGCGACAACTGAGGCGGCGTCCGAACCGCACCCGCATACCTCGAAGGTGTCCCATGCCACCCGCCCGTTACGGCCTGCTCAACACACCCAATGTCCTGCTGAGTCGCAACCGAAAACTCAGGGCCCCCCATGTAATGATCCTGAGTGCGGCCCTGCACCCTAGTATTGCCCTGTGCACGTGGGGACGTTGGCCCCTGAGTTGCGCTCCGAGTCGCAAACGAATTCTCAGGGCCCCATGCCGTGTCACCCTGGGTACGGCCCTGTGGTGGCTGTTGGCCGGACCGGTTCATGCACAACAGATTGTTGTGGGGCCCACCACAATATCCGCACATTTGTGTGCGCGTGCAGTCCCTAGCCATGTGTGGCCCGAGGCACAGGAAACACCAGCTCCGCTGCTTGGCCATCCGGCGCCGTCCCTGAACCCTAAGTTCCCCGAACTTATCGCAATTGGCCACAGCATGGCCAATCTGCCTACAACATGGGCAGGTCTCACCATGTGGGGTCAATTCACTCACAGTCCCATACGACTGCCGGTTGGTGCGGTCCTTCCTCGTCGGAGGGCCCCTACTCACAGCGCTCCCGGCAGCTCTCTGTGGCTCCGAAGGATGGGTGACCGTCAACCCCAAATTCTCTGCCCGTCGAGCCTCCTCTTCCAAAAATCCGACCAAGTCGAAGAAGGCGGGCAGGTCCTCGGCCGACTTCCCGTGAGACTGTTCGAAACGAGTCTGCACGTCAGCGGGTAGGCGGGAAAGTACAATGTACAACAGTAGGTACGACCATTCACCAACCGGAAGTCCAAGATTCTCTAGAGCCTTGGTGACGGACAACAATGGGTTCAAAACCTCCATCTGTATGGCCCCGACCTTGTTCACAACCGGGATGCTAAACAAACGGTTCAGTTGGGCATCGGCCAACCTCCGTTTGTTGTGGTAACGTCTGACCAAAAATTGCCTGGCCGTCTCATAGTTACCCTCCGTAACTGTCAAATGAGCAACCAGCTCCCTAGGCTCACCCCTCAATGCTGCCACCAGCTGAGCCATCTTGACAGACTTGGTAATGTCCGATCGCATGTGCACCAAACTGTCGAACAGATTGATGAAGCTCATCCATTCACCGGACACGCCGTCAAAGGTAGGCATAGTTATGGCAGGTAACCTGGACCCCGATCCCTGATGCGGCAGAGGTGCTTCAATGTCACCATCATGGCTGGACTCGCGCTGTCTACGTATGTCCGCAGCCTTCTGCGTGATAGCAGCTGCCATCTCCATACATTGGTCGACATCCCCTATCAACCGTGACAGCCTGTCAGGTGCACAACCATCAACTGATTCCGCCTGTGCGGACAATTCGAGCACCCTATTGTAACGTTCCTTGACCGCTCCAATACCACATCTTGCCTATCTAAACGGTCTATCAGACCGTGTGCGGAGGAAAACCATCTGAGTTCCTTAGAAACACCCTTCTGGATTTCAGATAACGACATGATCGGAACGATACTTACTCACAATTTGCAGTAACTCAATTTTATTGGACCCTCCAGTTTATAACCCAATCGAGGGAACCCTAAACTATAACTTAAACAGGGTAGGGCCTTCATCAGGGACATTGGGCGTCGCTTGAGGGACCGAGGCCATGACTACCGCTCCGGAGCGTTCCTGGTGCAAAGGGTCTCACTTGCTGTGCAGCGCGGCAACGCTGCCAGCGTAATGGTTACCTTTGGTCCGGGAGCGTTCTGGGGTGGTTTATTTGTGTAGTTTTATGTATTTTAGATTTATTTATTATTTAAGTAGGTTATTATTATTTGGCTAAGGTTTGTTACTTCTAGCAATTTTAACTCTGTACTTTTTAACAAATTTGATTCCTCGTTCGTAAGTAATTTATCTAAGTTTTTCTTCGTGATTAAATCTATATCTACGGACTTACTACGATTTCTTAATTTTTAAGTTTTGTGCTTAGTTATGTGTCATTATACCATTAATAATTGCTCATTCGAATTATAATAAATAAACTTAAACAATGTTGTTTTCCTTAAACAATAGGAACCGAGTTTTATATCTATATAAATTCTGTAAATACAATTTAGTTTCCCTTTATCATTATAACACACACAGATAGTCAATATTAGTTCAAGTTATAAATTGCTGTAAACTGAAAACAATGTAATAGCCTACTATCAATAGATGTAACTACCTATGTTAACCAAAACATTCATTCAATAGCATTACTAGACCACTAAAAGATTGACTAACTGGTAATTCAATGCAAATTTCAATTCAATATCTGTCTGTCTACTACCAGCAATAGACTTATAGCTTACAATACTACCAATCTATGTGGATATAGGAACAACAACCAAGTTACCTAACCGCCTATACCTACAGATTGATAGTCCCAAATCGTGCCTTCCTGGAGCCCTTGACGGCTGCAAATCTCAGGAAGCCACGCTCTAGCTAGCAAAATGTTCAGGCTTCTCAGCACCTAATGACATCGTAGGGGCCCATGAGCTACGAGTTAGCGTGACGATCAGGTGCCAAGAAGTGATGAACGTCGGCGATTCACCGAGCTGAAGTTATGTGGGGTAGATCTAACCTGGTCTGTGCTTCGGTCCCGTCAACCTCCTGTCTCTCTGCAAGGCCCGGGTGCACCCTAGGCTCTTCTTGGTAGACAGGTTCTTCAGCCGACCAGGTATGACTGGCGGGCCAGCGTGGAAGCACAGTGTCCAACACAGGTTATGTTTCTACTGGTAAATACAAATCGGGCACGAAAATCCGAACTTTATCTGGTTCGAGAGACAACGGCACACTCAGCTATATTAACAATCCTGAGGGAATCCCGAATACATTCCAGATGCCCTGCGATTTAATTTCAACACCCTAACCAAAACGCGTTTACATTGCGAGGGCTTTAGTCTGTCAGTTGTCAAAACTGCCAGATTGACAGCTAACGTCAAATTAAAAATGACCGTTCAGAAACCATCGATCGAATATCGATTTGGAATCGAACATCGACTTCATCCGGCACGAAGACTGGCCCTCCTCCAGTCCAGATTTGAGTCCTTTAGATTACAAGATATGGCAACACTTGGAGGAAAAGGCCTGCTCAAAGCCTCATCCTGATTTGGAGTCACTCAAGGCATCCTTGATTAAGGCAGCCGCCGATATTGACATGGACCTCGTTCGTGCTGCGATAGACGACTGGCCGCGCAGAATAAATGCCTGTATTCAAAATCGTAGGGGTCATTTTAAATAAACTTTATTACCATAAGAATCTGTGTTTTATTAAGTTCATTTTGCTATATAAATGTTTACATAAATAATAAACATGTCTAAATTATTTCATATTGCACATGTGACAGAACTTATGACCTGACTATGTATATATTTTATATTTCGTGACCGGCCAGTCTGACACGTCAGCGGCATTTATATGTCTTAGATGAATAACGTGTTTGTGTAACATTTCCTGTAATTCTTTGACCCATCCTTTCTTCAGACCATTAAAATTATTATATCTCAACACCGCCTCTCTATCATAATCACCAACGAAATAAATTTGTAAAAATGTTGGTTCCTGATTAGTAACCGACAAAAAACTCCCTAGCAAAAGATAAACTTGATCTTGAACCTTAAATGTTGGCATAAAACCACCATCTTAGTTATATCGTTTTGGTCCAAATGAAGTCAACTGAGAACAGCCATCATATTTTCGAATGTTGTCTGTAAAGTGTTAATGAACTGGATGCAAATCCATTATTAAACTGTATAAAGGTTCTGGTAGCTGTTCAGAAGAAGGGATTGGCACTTTTGCGGCACTGTAGCACATGCCTGGCACTTCTTGCCATTTTAAAGCATCACAGAAGACTTACGATTCATACTTCCCAAAGCCACCATACTATCGTTTGTGTAATCGATTTCGGGATCTTACAATACGCCAGAATTGAATTTTGACTTCCATTAGAGATTCCATCTTTCAACGCATACACCTTGATTTAACGGTTCGTACCAAGTTTTTGAAGCCCAATTGATATTCGGATTATTTTGCTGTGGTGGCCCTATTGACATTCAGATTATTTTGTTGATATTTTGCTGTGGTGGCCCTATTGACATTCAGATTTGTTTGTTGATATTTTGCTGTGGTGGCCCTATTGACATTCTGATTTTTTTGTTGATATTTTGCTGTGGTGGCCCTATTGACATTCAGATTATTTTGTGTTTTATTTTGCTGTGGTGGCCCTATTGCCATTCGGATTATTTTGTTAATATTTCGCTGTTGTTGCCCTATTGACATTCGGATTATTTTGTGAATATTTTGCTGTTGTTGCCCTAATGACATTCAGATTATTTTGTTGATATTTTGCTGCGGTGGCCCTATTGACTTCAGATTATTTTGTGTTTTATTTTGCTGTGGTGGCCCTATTGACATTCGGATTATTTTGTTAATATTTAGCTGTTGTTGCCCTATTGACATTCGGATTATTTTGTTGATATATTGTTGCTATTGCCCTATTGACATTCGGATTATTTTGCTGATATTTTGCTGTTGTTGCCCTAATGACATTCAGATTATTTTGTTGATATTTTGCTGCGGTGGCCCTATTGACTTCAGATTATTTTGTGTTTTATTTTGCTGTGGTGGCCCTATTGACATTCGGATTATTTTGTTAATATTTAGCTGTTGTTGCCCTATTGACATTCGGATTATTTTGTTGATATATTGTTGCTATTGCCCTATTGACATTCGGATTATTTTGCTGATATTTTGCTGTTGTTGCCCTATTGACATTCGGATTATTTGCTGTTATTACGTTATTAACATTGGTGATAGTTTTTTCATATTTTTTTAAGCATATGTGTGACATCGCTGTTTCTGGTTCCCACGACACAGGGTATCCTAGTGTGGGGCCAGAAGCAATTTATGTGCCCCAGTGTCCCAGTTTGCTGTGACGTGATCCACTTCTTCTTATCTCTCTAGCTCTATCTTGTGTCGAATACAATAAATATAGCAGTGCCCGAAAAAAGCATGAGCCGTCACCTACGATGGGGATAATCTTATGTGGAACCATTCCACTTCCACGAATATTTATCATTTCACTCATTTTTGGTACCTACTTATCGAAAGAAAGAATCCAAAGCTAAACAACGACTGCGAATCAAATATTGCCATCATTTATATTCTGGCCTGCCAAGGTTTTGTAGAACCTCCCTTTTGAAGTCAGTTAAAAATAAACTAAAATAAAATGTTCCAAAGAAACCTAGAAAGGCTGTATGGTGGAAAGACGATTGCCTGTCCAAGTCCATTGATGGACGAATATGAAAAAAAAGAAACCTAGAGTTGAGTTATTCAAATAAGGAACACATTCCATTTCATTGAGCCAATATAAACTTCCCATACAAAATTACAAACTTTAAAGGTCTTTTTGACCCACTTAGGGGCAGATTTCTGTAAAACAGTTTCTTAGTGGCTCCCTGCGTCATAAAAGGAAGCCACCCTCCAAATTTCAGCCTTCTAGCTTTAGCTGTTTTGGCCATGCGGTGATGAATGAGTCAGTCAGACAGCACTTGTTCTTTTATAATATTTGTTCAGGCTTCTCAGCATCTAATGACCTCGTAGGGGCCCATCAGCTACGAGGTAGCGTAACGATCAGTTGCCGAGAAGTGTGAACGTCGGCAATTCACCGAGCTGAAGTAATTGGGGTCAATCTAACCTGGTCTGTGCTTCGGTCCCGTCAACCTCCTGTCTCTCTGCAAGGCCCGGGTGCACCCTAGGCTCTTCTTGGTAGACAGGTTCTTCAGCCAACCTCCTATGACTGGCGGGCCAGCTTCAATGAGCACAGTGTTCCAACACAGGTTATGTTACGTGGTAAAAACCAATCGGCCACGTAAATGCCAACTTTATCTAGTTCGGGGAACCACAACACACTCAGCTATATTGACAATCCTGAGGGAAACCCGAATACATTCCAGATGGCCTGCGATTTAATTTCAATACCCTAACCAAAACGCGTTTACATTGCGAGGGCTTTCGTCTGTCAGTTGTCAAAAACTGCCAGGTTGGCAGCAACGTCAAATTCAAAATGGCCGTTCAGAAACCATCGATCGAATATCGATTTGGAATCGAACAATCACCCGCCCGGACAGCCACCCACCTGTCCCCTAATCTACGGGCAGCCGAGACAACGCTGCTACCGCTCGTTTTAGAACCGAGCCTCCTACTAGAACCTCTGCAGACCGGGGGGTCCCGTCCTTGCCAGGGAACAAGTTAACAATGCGCCCCCTGCGCCAACGTAGTGGCGGTAGGTTAGCATCCTTAACCAGAACGAGGTCACCAACACTAGGGGGGCTGGTTTTGTCAGTCCACTTAAGGCGCTGTTGTAAGATATGCAGATACTCGAGCGACCAACGCTTCCAGAAATTCTGAGTAAACTGCTGCAAAATCTGATACCTTGACAACCGATACAATTTCACTCCCTCGAAGGGGTGCTCGGGCAACGCGTTAAGTGGCTGTCCTATCAAGAAATGGCCTGGGGTCAGAGCCTCCAGGTCATTTGGATCCGAGCTGAGCGGACACAACGGTCGCGAATTGAGAACGGCCTCGATCTTACAAAACAATGTCGCGAGCTCCTCAAAAGTCAGCGCAGTCTGACCTACTATACGCCCCAAGTGCGTCTTAGCTGACTTAACTACGGCCTCAAAAATCCTACCCCAGTGGGGGCAAATCGGTGGGCTGAAGGTCCACTGTATACCCCGACGGGAGAGGGCCCTTCCAATATCCACTTTATTTACATTCAAAAAGTTGACTATCTCTCGTAAGTATCGTTCCGCACCGATGTAGTTAGTGCCGTTATCAGAGCGGATCAAAGTTGGAAGTCCCCTTCGAGAAACAAACCTATCCAAACAAGCAATGAAAGCCTCTGTCGAGAGATCAGCAACGAGCTCGAGATGTACCGCCTTGGTGGATAAACAAACAAACACACATAGGTACGCCTTGTATTGCCTAGCGGTACGCAATCGTGAACTCTTCACCATAAACGGTCCTGCAAAATCCGTACCAACACCTGAAAACGGTCTGACCTCATTCACACGATCAGGGGGCAAGTCCCCCATGAGAGGTTGCATCGTGGCAGCCTTAAGTCGATAACAAGGCATGCACCGAAACACGATGTTCCGTATGACACGGCGGGCAGATAAGATCCAAAACTCCCGCTGGAGCGTGGCCAACAACGCGTTACAGCCGGCATGCGCGTTTTTAATATGACGATCAGTCACCAGCAATTCAACTAACTGTCCCCCCTTGGGGAGCAGAAGTGGGTGACGAGCCGAATACGACAGATTCGCATTGCGCAATCTTCCTCCTACCCGAAGTAACCCGGTCGAATCAACAAAGGGGTTGAGACGCGCGACGGCTCCCTTCAATTTCGAAAGTCCACTTCGTATAATCTCCAATTCTGCCCCAAACTTCGAGGACTGTACCAACCGGACCAAATTCAACAGCGACTCGTTTCGCTCTGCCGGAGTCAGAATAGGGTTCAACGTTCGCTGATCGCGAGGAGTACGACAATTTCGAGCGAATCTCCTAATCCAAGTGGACACGTTTATCAACTTGTCAAGTGAGCTATACCGGTCCAGCAGAAACCCGGCGTCAGGGTCCTCAGCCTTCTGGGTAACATGCACGGCCGCTCTGGGGCCATGATCCGAAGATACTACTACATGGCTGTGCGGCCAGTCCGATTCTCTCTTGGCAAGCCAGGGTGGTCCCCACCACAAATGGTGTCTAACGAGTTCAGGAGCCCGACATCCCCTGGATGCACAATCAGGCGGGTTCAATTCTCCTGGTACATGTCTCCAGGTCAGTGGGACCTCAGACGACACAATCTGGGAGACACGGTTCGCAACAAAAACCTCTAAGTTATGGACCGAAGCCTTCAGCCAGCACAAAACAATCTGGCTGTCCGTCCAAGCGAACACCGTATCCTCTAAAACCACTGACCCACGCAACACTGTTAGAGTGTGATTCAAAAGTTTGGTCAAAAGAGCAGCCCCGGACAGTTCCAGTTTTGGAATCGTCATCCTTGTCCGAATAGGCGCTACCTTGCTTTTTGCCAAAACCAAACGCACGTCGACCTCCCCGGTGGAGGTGACGGTTCGCAAATAAACCGCTGCCGCAAACCCTCGTTCAGAGGCATCACAAAACCCGTGAAGGGTTGCCCTGTAATCCCCAGCAGGGATCAATTTCCTCGGCAGCGATACATTATTTATGTCCGATAGCGAGGTGAACATTCGCGTCCAATCAGTCAACAAATCACCTGAGAGGTGGGTGTCCCAGGTCAACTGAGCCGCCCATAGCCTTTGCATAAAACATTTGAGAGCAAAGGTGACTGGAGAAATCCATCCATTCGGGTCGAACGTTCTCGCAATCGTTGACAGTACTGACCGCTTCGTCCAGGCCTTTGGTGTTTCTAAAACCACCCGATAGATAAACTCATCATGGACGGGCCGGTACTGAATTCCAAGCACTGACAACATGTTAGGGTTGTCAGGATTCTCAAAAACGTGCGGGTCTTGTTGAAACTCATCTGGGAGACCAGCCATCAACTCAGGGGAGTTGGACATCCACTTGCGTAGTTCATAGCCGCCTCGTTCCAGCAATTGAATGAGCTCGTCACGTCGGTCCAGAGCTTCCTCCACACTGGCTGCCCCTGTGCAGACGTCATCGACGTACAAATCTTGCTCCAGGATAGCGGCGGCTCTAGGATAGCTCACACGGTCACGCGACGCCAACTCCCGCAGGGTACGCATCGCCAAATACGGGCTAGACCGTAACCCATACGTGTTCGTGTTTAACTCATAGACCTTGACTGGCTCGGCCGTGGACTCACGCCAAAGTATCAACTGATACCTTCTGTCAGCCGGATGAATTACCGTTTGCCTAAACATCATCCGAATGTCTGCGACAAATACAATCTGGTGCCTCCGAAAGCTCGTGAGAATATCCGAAATATCACGACTCAACTTGGGTCCCGAATGTAGACACTGATTCAGGGACATCCCGTTCGAGGTAGGTGCTGACCCATCAAAAACAACTCGAATCTTGCCGGTAGGGGTTCGTAGGACGGCATGGTGTGGAAGGAAACAATGATCCTCAGATCTCCAGTCCACACCCGATACCGACATGTGTCCTAACGACTCATACTCCCTCATGAAATCAACATATTTTTGTTTAAATACGGCGTCCCTTGTCATCCTACGCTCCATCGACATCAATCTCGTCTCAGCCATCTTCCTAGATTCTCCTAGTGGCGGTCGATCGGCCCTGAAAGGCAGTCGAGTTACAAAACGACCAGAACGAAGGCGACCAGTACTATTCTGGTAAAACAACTCGCACTCTTCTTCGTCTGCGTCGACTCGACGAGCGGTGGGAGGTTCCTCTATCTCCCAGAAACGTTGGATAGCGTCTGACAACGCTGAGCCAATAAGTATGCCATCTGACTCGGCAGGCCTAACCATTGGCAATGCCGGACCCATGATCACGTGACCAAACTTAGTATCCACAGCAATCAACCCGTCCGGCTGAAGAACTCGCCGATCCGACAACAGAAACCTACCCAGAACGTCTGCTCCCAGTAGCAGGTCGACCGGGGCTGGAGTGTCAAAATCGGGATCCGCCAACTTGAGTCCTGATGTCAGGAATCGAACGGCCGGATTCAACTTCACCAAGGGGTGTCTGCCCATGACATGCGTCATTACTAAAGCTTGCACGGATGTTTTTGTCAAAATGTCATAACGTGGAGAGAACGTGATCACCGATTGACCAACTACATTCGTAACCGTAACATTCCCCACGCCCCGTATTGATTTATTATACCTATTTACCTTGAGGCCCAACCATTTTGCTAAATCATTCGATACAATGCAGCCCTGAGCTCCAGAATCTAATAGGGCGCGAACGTATGTTGGGTTGCCCGCCAAATCCCAAACAAGCACAGAGGCGATCGGTAACACCACCGTCTCCGGTTGGGGGGCAACCAATGGTTGGGCCGCAAATTCCTAGCGAGGACCCCCGGGGCCCCACTGTGCCTGTAACCGATCAGGTATGCAGCTATACGCCAGAGGGTCCCATTGTACAAATGGCCCACGCGCCGGTTCCATTCCCAACCTACGATTCCCCGTAAAGGGGGGTGGGCGTGAATTCAACCGTGGCCGCTCCATGAGCGGGGGGGACATCACATGTGACCGACGAGGACGAGGCGACGAGCGGGGCGACAACTGAGGCGGCGTCCGCACCGCACCCGCATAGCTCGAAGGTGTCCCATGCCACCCGCCCGTTACGGCCTGCTCAACACACCCAATGTCCCGCTGGGTCGGATGCTGAGTCGCAACCGAAAACTCAGGGCCCCCCATGTAATGGTCCTGAGTGCGGCCCTGCACCCTGGTACTACCCTGTGCACGTGGGGACGTTGGCCCCTGAGTTGCGCTCCGAGTCGCAAACGAATTCTCAGGGCCCCATGCCGTGTCACCCTGGGTACGGCCCTGTGGAGGCTGTTGGCCGGACCGGTTCATGCACAACAGATTGTTGTGGGGCCCACCACAATATCCGCACATTTGTGTGCGCGTGCAGTCCCTAGCCATGTGTGGCCCGAGGCACAGGAAACACCAGCTCCGTTGCTTGGCCATCCGGCGCCGTCCCTGAACCCTAAGTTCCCCGAACTTATTGCAATTGGCCACAGCATGGCCAATCTGCCTACAACATGGGCAGGTCTCACCATGTGGGGTCAATTCACTCACAGTCCCATACGACTGCCGGTTGGTGCGGTCCTTCCTCGTCGGAGGGCCCCTACTCACAGCGCTCCCGGCAGCTCTCTGTGGCTCCGAAGGATGGGTGACCGTCAACCCCAAATTCTCTGCCCGTCGAGCCTCCTCTTCCAAGAATCCGACCAAGTCGGAGAAGGCGGACAGGTCCTCGGCCGACCTCCCGTGAGACTGTTCGAAACGAGTCTGCACGTCAGCGGGTAGGCGGGAAAGTACAATGTACAACAGTAGGTACGACCATTCACCAACCGGAAGTCCAAGATTCTCTAGAGCCTTGGTGACGGACAACAATGGGTTCAAAACCTCCGTCTGTATGGCCCCGACCTTGTTCACAACCGGGATACTAAACAAACGGTTCAGTTGGGCATCGGCCAACCTCCGTTTGTTATGGTAACGTCTGACCAACAATTGCCTGGCCGTTTCATAGTTACCCTCCGTAACTGTCAAATGAGCGACCAGCTCCCTAGGCTCACCCCTCAATGCTGCCACCAGCTGAGCCATCTTGACAGACTTGGTAATGTCCGATCGCATGTGCACCAAACTGTCGAACAGATTGATGAAGCTCATCCATTCACCGGACACTCCGTCAAAGGTAGGCATAGTTATGGCAGGTAACCTGGACCCCGAACCCTGAAGCGGCAGAGGTGCTTCAATGTCACCACCATGGCTGGACTCGCGCTGTCTACGTATGTCCGCAGCCTTCTGCGTGATAGCAGCTGCCATCTCCATACATTGGTCGACATCCCCTAGCAACCGTGACAGCCTGTCAGGTGCGCAACCATCAACTGATTCCGCCTGCGCGGACAATTCGAGCACCCTAATGTAACGTTCCTTAACGTCCATAGACCGCTCCAATACCACATCATGCCTATCTAAACGGTCTATCAGACCGTGTGCGGAGGAAAACCATCTGAGTTCCTTAGAAACACCCTTCTGGATTTCAGATAACGACATGATCGGAACGATACTTACTCACAATTTGCAGTAACTCAATTTTATTGGACCCTCCAGTCTACAACCCAAACGAGGGAACCCTAAACCACAACTTAAACAATGTTGTTTTCCTTAAACAATAGGAACCGAGTTTTATATCTATATAAATTCTGTAAATACAATTTAGTTTCCCTTTATCATTATAACACACACAGATAGTCAATATTAGTTCAAGTTATGAATTGCTATAAACTGAAAACAATGTAATAGCCTGCTATCAATAGATGTAACTACCTATGTTAACTAACTGGTTGACTAACTGGTAATTCAATGCAAATTTCAATTCAATATCTGTCTGTCTACTACCAGCAATAGACTTATAGCTTACAATACTACCAATCTATGTGGATATAGGAACAACCAAGTACCTAACCGCCTATCAATCTGTAGGTATACTACAGATTGATAGTCCCAAATCGTGCCTTCCTGGAGCCCTTGACGGCTGCAAATCTCAGGAAGCCACGCTCTAGCTACCAAAGTGTTCAGGCTTCTCGGCACCTAATGACCTCGTAGGGGCCCATCAGCTACGAGGTAGCGTAACGATCAGTTGCCAAGAAGCGTGAACGTCGGCGCTTCACCGAGCTGAAGTAATTGGGGTCGATCTAACCTGGTCTGTGCTTCGGTCCCGTCAACCTCCTGTCTCTCTGCAAGGCCCGGGTGCACCCTAGGCTCTTCTTGGTAGACAGGTTCTTCAGCCAACCTCCTATGACTGGCGGGCCAGCTTCAATGAGCACAGTGTTCCAACACAGGTTATGTTACGTGGTAAAAACCAATCGGCCACGTAAATGCGAACTTTATCTGGTTCGGGGAACCACAACACACTCAGCTATATTGACAATCCTGAGGGAAACCCGAATACATTCCAGATGGCCTGCGATTTAATTTCAATACCCTAACCAAAACGCGTTTACATTGCGAGGGCTTTCGTCTGTCAGTTGTCAAAAACTGCCAGGTTGGCAGCAACGTCAAATTCAAAATGGCCGTTCAGAAACCATCGATCGAATATCGATTTGGAATCGAACAATATTCAAGATGATGAAGATGACATATATTTTATACATACACTCATATTTTATACATTGCGACAGGCCGTTTGGGCTGTAGTGCGTGCTAACGAAATAATAATAATTTATTGTTCAAAATAGCAGTGATTTGAAATATCCAGAAGCTTTTCTGTGTCGTTACGGGATAACTTTAGCAGCCATTTTAGCCGGGAGCCGATAATATAAAATTGCCTTTAGGCATGAGCGGTTCTACAACTTACTGATTCGAACACTTTATCTTTTCTCCGCTTTTGGAATAGCAAAGGGTCTTATGGGTGACTTGTGTTTGTTCTCAGAATAGTCAGTTGAAAAGTAAAATATTGTTTATTCACAAAAATATTATTCTACTTTTCAACAAACTATTCTATATATGTTGGAGGAAGAGTTTTCTGACTGTGAGCACTTTGCATTCAGTGTAGATGATTCAGTGGGGTATCTGAAAGGCTTTCTTTCAACCCCTTTAAGGACAGCTCTTTGAGCCCTTTCTAATTTTAAGTTAAGTGCTTAAAACGGCGTCTTCGGTCGACTTTCCCTTGCAGAAGCCATATTGATGTTCAGCAGTTATCTTGTATTTAGTCAAGAAGCCTCTAAGCGGAAATGCGCATACGCTCCAAATCATTACCCTCCTTCTGGTGCAGTCGGCTAAAAAGCAAAGCGTACCGTTTTGGCCATACGCAAAGGCACAGCTAAGCACACGTTTAGTTACCCAGTTATTCAGTAGTTTAGTTTCTGTAACAGGGGGTTAGCCCATCTGGGAGATGTGAAGGTTTCCTTGCAAAAACATATCCGCAGCTTCCATAAAAAACCTCTCAATACGAAATCAGCTCAGCGGAATCTTTCGTTTGCTAATGCGAGAATAATCGACGCTCTCATTGCTGAAACTAATTGCTCCGGCAATTAAACCTATTTCATTTCATATGCAGATCAGATGGGACTCATTACGGCGGCGGCGGTGACGTAATGGATTGCTAAAGACGAACCAGCATATGGTGCCAGTTCATTAGCATTCTGGATCTTTTTGGGGCTTTTCAGCTGATTATATATAAACGCCACCTGATGCAAATGCTGTTTTCCGAAAAAAATACATGAAGTTTTAATAAAAAAAAATAACATCCATAAAAGGTACAATTATCAACTATTTTTGGTCGAATTCCATAGAATTAGTGAGTATGGCGTTCCTAAGCCAGGGTCTCTATCTAGATGATAGTGACTTGAATCTCGATCTTATGATCGAGATTCAAGTCTTATAGGAACGTAGGAACTTATGTTCCTTAATTTCTGAACGTAGTTTGGTGAGTTTATTAGGTATGTTACTATCCATTTATACATATCATAAAATCATGTCCAATTATTCACTAACTCAGATCGACGACATATTGTGGACAGGACAGATTTTCCCATAATCGATATTAGGTTTACTCACACACACATGTATAATAATAATAATAATACCTTGGACACTATTTACACACATTGATCTAGCCCCAAACTGGGATTCCCTGTATCTTGGGTAGACAAGGCTAGCATGGATAAATGACAGGGGGCTAGCCCATCGCTGTAGCTCTGGAGATAAAGGTTTCCTCACGATGTTTTCCATCATCGTTAGAACGTTGCATCATCGATGTGATCTGCTGAATGCAGCCATTGGTGGAACACGCTAAACTGACTGACAGTGAGTAACAGACAACGCACAACCAAAACCTAATATCGTTTCTTTACATCGAATTTCGATTTAATAATATGCTATACTGTTCGGTACACACTGTACGTTGCCCATACGTCATTCGGGACAGGTGCCTTCTTAGCGAGCCCGGGTAGTCCACGAAATGTCAATTTGACAATAACTGCGATGTCTGATGGGGGAAAGTTGCCCACTACCGCAGGAAATACTCGGATCCCACCGCCCCACACGGTCACCCTGGGTAGTGCTGATGTTACACCGGCATCCCTAACCTGAGCATCCGAGGTGGCAACACCAGCGCTCCACGTCACTCCGCATACCATAGCAGGGACATAGCAGGGAGGTCTGACTCCTGGGCATGGGTAATTCCATTTTTTTCCCCTCCAACAAAAAAAAAATAAAAAACGAAGCCCTCTTTCGCTTGTCTCTGCTAAAGCTGTAAAATCTATGTCCGACGTCCGCCCTACTATCGTCCTGTTCCCTCCAAATTTGACTATATATAGTGTATTCCTAATTTCTAAATCTGCTGTAACTTTAATATTAAATCAAGTTATTTATGTGTAAAATAGTTCTGTTGAACAAATAGTGTGTAATTGCTGTAATTTTGTGTTATTATTCATAGAGATTAGTTGCTGTTATAATAGATTCAGTCATTTCTAAATAAAGAGTAATTGTAATAAAGTGCAAGCCTTTCTCTTTTTATCCTGCATAATACTAATGTGCAACTAATCAACACTAAAATTTGCAAAATCTCTATAAAACAAATAAAAAAATCATATTATTGTGAATGTGAATACCAGATTATAAAATAAATAAAATAAATAGAAATATATTTGACTTATTTTCTACGTTATTAACGTAGCAGAGGTATGTCAAGTCAAGTCAAGTCAAAGTACTTTATTACTGTAGATATTTACATATACTTAGCAAACGTCAATTTTGCCTCTTCTCTACATTGGACCACTGTGGGAGAAGAAGGGCGTAGAAACACCCACAGATTGATTTTTAGATCTCTTTTAAAAATAGGTTGTGCTTAACTAATACAAATATGAAAATTTTAATTGTTATGATTAATAAGCAGGAATAAATAATTACAAAATTATTAACAGCAAGGTCTGTGTTGAGCCAGATTAACCCCATACAGTCCTGTCATTTAAGTAATTTTTAACATTGTAATATCCCTTTTTCGACAAAGTCACTTTAACATGCTTTTTAAATTACTCAAATGGCAATTTCAAAATCTCCAGAGGTATCTTATCTATGAATCGACGAACCAAAAACGACCGATTTTTTTACCGATTGAGTTAAAATTTGGCATACTTACGTATTCACATAAATAAACAAGTACGTGTTACGTGAGCAAAGAAATCTTGAGTTTAGGGGGCACTTTTGCCCTTCTGACCCACCGTACCACCGCCCATACCAGTGGTTCGGTGGGTAATTATTTTTCGCTATGATAATTACCGTACCACTGGGGGTACGGGCGGTGGTACGGTGGGTCAGAAAGGCACTTTTGTAGGGTTATTCAAAATAAAAAAAATATGTTTCTGAACTGCATCGTGTGACATGTCTAGTGTAATCAAAGAACTTGTTGCGGCGTGGATCTTAAATATAATTTCTTCACTACTCTGAAACACTATGTTAAAAAAAACTAAGAAATAAGCCAAAAACTAACTGAACGTTATTTCTGTCGCCGATAAGATATTTTTGCGTAACTTTTGGGTAACATTTTTTTTAAAGCTAGCAACACTGGTTTCACTGGTGCCAACTTAACGGCGAAGAGAAACGCACTCTATAGTGAGTGTGTCAAATACATACCAATAGTAAATAGAAGCGAACCAGCTCGCCGCTCACTGTCAACCGAAGTGGAGCCCCGTCCTTACTTCTGAATAGCACAAAGCTTTTCATTCCGACTACAAACATCATGTTGTTATCCGGTACGATTTGCGGATCCCGCGTCATCCGCCTTGTAGGAGGAGAGGGGGCGGGGAAAGTCCAAGCTCTTCCACTTACCGACGACCTGAATGGCCGAGTCGGCAGTGACCTTGCTTATGAAGCCAAGGGTCCCGGGTTCGAGTCCCGGTGGGGGCAAATGTTTGTTTTATGAGAACGGATGCTTGTACCCTAGTCATGGTGGTTTATCTATTTAAGGATAATATTTATCTATATAAGTATTGTTGTCTAGTACCCAAGATACGGGGAATCCTAGTTTGGGGCTAGATCAATGTGTGTAAATAGTGTCCAAGGTATTATTATTATTACAGCTGGATTTCAAAAAATCTATCTTCAGAAAGAAATAATGAAGAAAGAAGCTTCCGTGGCCTATCGGTATTCGCACATCCGAAACGATCGTGCGTGTAGCAACATCTGGCTGAGACGGGTACTGGATAGGTGTTCATTTCTACGTGGCATTTGTTTAGGGCGTTTACGTATTATGCCACGTTAAGCTGTAGGTCCCGGCTACTATCGCTACTCGGTGGTAGTAGTCGTAAAGCTGGTCAAACGCCCTAATATGGCAGCTGACTAACTATCTGATAGTTGGGTTGACCACTAGCCCGATACCCCTCCATCGACCCGCACTGAGCCAGCGTGGTAGACTATGGCTTAATCTTATCCGGGTTAAGGCTCAGTGGGGACATAAGTGGGCTACATTATTTTATCGCTATCGAAATTGTTTGCGAAATACAGCATGATTTGGCATTTCATAAATTATAGGTTTAGGCTTTCAGCTCATATTGTTAGGCAATATTATCTATTAATATATCTGTAACAAATAATATTGCCAATGCCCCGGTACAGGGAGCTGTCCTGTCGCCGGCCCCTCTCATTATATGAACACACTCGAGGGCCAATTTGACCAACAGTGGCCAGAATCTTGTTAAAAAAAAAAGTGCGAGTCGAACTCGCGCACGAAGGGTTCCGTACCACCGTTAAATGTAGGGATGGTATGGAGTGAATAGTTTTGATTTTACATCGCAAAATGTTGTTTACAAAGTTATTGGTGCGGCTACTTTCCCACTCCATGTACGTAACTAGGTGCGTTCATAAGTTTGTATGTGGTATTGAAAGAATTGTTGCATGGGAGCGCCCTTAAATATTTATTGTATTCTGTTTTTTGTATTTGTTGTTATAGTGCCAACAGAAATACATCATCTGTGAAAATTTCATCTGTCTAGCTGTCACGGTTCATGAGATACAGCCTGGTGACAGACGGACAGACGGACGGACGGACGGACTGTGGAGGCTTAGTAATAGGGTCCCGTTTGGCACCCTTCGGGTACGAAACCCTAACAAGTAATTGAAAAAAAAACAAGTCAAGTTAACTCAAAAGTAAGAAATAATATTTTTGCACCTACACGAAACTAACCACCCAAACTAATTCAAACGCAGGTACAAAACAAATAGGAGTCGATTTTTTTCCGGGTCTATGACCAGGCCTTGAGAAACTTTTCCATTGTAGTTAAAGTTTTTCCATTGCGTAGAATTATTGAGAACCTCTCTTTTTTAAGTCGGTTAAAAGAGGTATGAAGAAACTAGCCGCTCTCATACAATCCGCAACGATTTTGCGGATGACGTGGGCTTGTGAAACGGGGTCTAAGGGCCCCGGAATATAAGGACCCGGGAAATAAGGGCCCGCACGGGCCCCGTACACCCAACGAAGATGTTTCGGGTTGATTGGCTCGAGCGGCTTTGCAAGGCTGCTATATGGGAAAAGTTTGAATGGAGACCCCACAATTATGGTATTGATTTTTTCACTCTTATTATACGACTACATAATGAGCTCCTTGGTCTAATGGTTTCACGCTTGCATACCACACAGAAACAGAAGATGCAGGTTCGAATCCTGACCAAGTACCAATGAGATAAGTAATTTATCTTAAGTACACTATCGGACGTTCAGTGTTTCGGATGACACGGTAAGGTATAATTCCCGCTTACTATCGCTACGTGGTAGTGGTCGTAAAACCCTCCATCAACCCGCACTGAGCCAGCGTGGTGGAGTATGGCTTAATCTCGTATCCGGGTAAATGCCTGTTCCCCTCGGTGGGGATATCATTGGGCTACATTGACTTGAGTGACCCTGCCTACGAAGGGGCAAATATTTGTTTGATGAGAACGGATGTTTGTACCCTAGTCGTGGTTGTTTATCTATCTAAGTATAATATTTATCTATATAAGTATGTGTATCGTTGTCTAGTACCCAAGATACAGGGAACCCTAGTTTGGGGCTAGATCAATGTGTGTAAATAGTGTCCAAGGTATTATTATTATTATTACATTTATTATAGGACTATAGAAGAGAAGGAGCATAACTGTGAAATTTTTGAAAGGTGTTAGAGGCCACTCCATCATCTCAGATCCATACAAACTTTGAGCCTCGATAAATAAATATCTCAGCGATATTAAAAACAGAATAAATTTAAACGAGGACCAAAATATTTTTTCTTTCCAAAATTAGTAAATGATCACCAAAAGTTGCAGAAAATATCAGGGCAAAATACTGCGGTAGCTTAGGTGAAGGGTAAAGGGGGTGAGCGAAGCGAAGCCCCCTTTGCCCTTCGTATCAGGTTGAACATGTAAGAACAACAAAAAATACCTAAAACATAAACTTAAGTACACAAAACATAAAAAGAAGTTTGGTGATCATTTATCCAAACACAATTTGGTGATCATTTATCCATTTTAGCAGTCATTTCAAATTTATTGGTAGTAAAATAGGTATGTTTTTGGTAATCGTTTAAACATAAGCCATTAAAAACTATGTCCAATTCTGAACTAAGCCTGAAATCGAATAGTTTTTGTTCGGTATATTGAATTGTTTAGTCAGTTAGTTGTGGCGCGTCCAGAATCCTACAAATCATAATTTCCACAATTTAGATTTGACATCCATGTTCAGTATACAGACCGACATGCCTCATCCAAACAGAAACAGCATACTGTTTCAGGGCAGGTATTGTACTATAAAGTTATCAGTAGCGGTATAGAAATTGGAGTAAGAAGTTTCGTTTACTTTTATGCTTGCTTCGCAAAAACCCTGAAAATACTAAAATAGTAGTTTATGCGAATGATAGATACATAATGGGGCATTAAAACTCGAGAGTGGGTTTCGGCTTCGGCTCATTTCATGATAATATCACTCGAGAGTTTTCATGCCTAATTATGTACAGTTACATACACAAATTTATCTACAAACCTATCATAAGCTCTCTTTGATGTGTTCAGGAACCGCATGCTTGACCGGCATTGTGGATCTGCAGTTGTATAGCTTGTTCTGTAGTACCAACTTCACAGACAAATTAGGGGCGGCACGCAGGCGGGCGTCGGCGTTCGAAATTTGAATGTTATAATTTGTCGAAAATTGATACATTTATGGTCATATCATAATGTATCAATATTCACATAAGAAATGAGTAATATAATATTATGCTGGTCGTAACGTGCGGTTTTTGGACGCAGTAAAGAGAGCTTATGACACTTGTGTATATAAAATCTATTATGACTTTAGTGTAGTCCGAAAAGCTGTCATGAAATTGAAATTTTGATTTGTATGTCGTTATAATATATCAATATATCGTTATAATATAATACGGAATAATAGTAGATATTGTTTTTTAGTGTTCAGTACCTTAACCTCTTGAATACCACCAGCTTTAGCTAACGCCATTTTTCCGTTATAGGTTTTAAATTTGGCATAAGATTCAAAATCGCGACCCGCCCTAACCTCGGTTGTTGAGAGGTTAAAAGGAAAAAAGGAACCCTTATAAGATCTTTTCGTTTTCCGGCTGTCAGTCCGTCTGTTAGTCCGTCTGTCCAGACCCCTTTCCTCTAGAACGCTTGGAGGTATCAAGTTGAAATTAAAATCGACTAATCAGTATTCATCATAAAAATAATACTTATAGGTTAAGGGGAATTATAAAACGATCGAATAAAAAACGAATTGAGCGAATGATCACTGAGCGAATGGCCATGAACAGCCCAAATACTTGAAATGAGCGAAAAAAAACACTTAATTGAGCCTTTTTTATGATAATAATAAAATTCAGAACGAGCTTTAAAAAAGTGGGCATTTCAGATATCAAAATTATAACCGTGCGACCAAATTACTAAGTGAGCGACTAGAAATACAGAGAGGGCAACTAAAATAATGGAACACAGATAGCCAATATTGGCTAGAGTAGGTAATTGTGGCTAAATTTCAATTGGGTTATAGCTTAGGTTGTGACTTAGAAGAAGCGACCCCGGACAAGAGCGGAGCGTATGCAAAGAAAAGTTTCTTATTTTGTATTTTAAGTAACTCAAATTAATATTTGTAAGTTGCTGTTCTGTTTATTTCTCGTCACCCGCAGTTAGTTCCTCACTTAGTAATACAATTACCTAAATTAATTATTTTTATCACTTCAAACTTTTATTTACAGTCACTCGTTTAAATACTACCCATAGGTTAATCACACACACAATCAATATGTCATTAATTTAAATTTTGCTGAAACTGCTTGTTATTCGCAAAGGAAACAAAACTTATACTTCTCGATAACCTGGAACCATGAAATTTGGCACGAAGCAAGTACTTACAGCACAAGTAAAGGAATAAATTTAAAAATCGTAAATTTTTAGTTCCTAAACAAAAAAATAAGCGATTTGTGCGGGACCCGGAATTATAATTAGGTTTGTTGAACACACAGGTCCTCCCCTGCTCAGCGATCAACCTTTTTCATGCTAACTTGGTTTGCTGGAAGAGATCTCTTGCTAGAGATAAGCTTGCCTTTGTACACTATCGTAATGTATTTCTTGTTAATTTAATTATTTGTGTGCAATAAGAAATTATGAATTATGAACCCTCGGAGTACACCTCACACTTGGTTGATATTTTTTAACAAGTCGACTTGTCCCCTAGAAAAAATCTTTGACAGATGTAAGAGATGTGAAATCACATCTCTTATGTGCGAACATACCCTTACCCTCTCCCTATATAATCTGTTTGTATGTTTGTATCAATCTAGGTAATTAAACGCCTGTTATTTGAACATAACACATGTTTTATTCACCACCTGTAAGCCGATCCTTAAAACTTTACAAGGCGACTTGGCCAGGCCATCCTGCCCTAAAAAGCAGGTTGTACCGAAATACCTGAGATTTATTTTTGTACGTGAAAATTATTATAAAAGTTTAAATTAAGAAATTTAAAGTGCGTGCAGTCAACTTGGTGCATAGATTATAGTGTAAACAATATTATTAAGAATATTATTATATGTATTAATATAATTGCGTGTATTTTGTGTTCCTTCATAAACAAGGCTACAAATATTTTGAAACGTTTATTTTTTACCGAAATATTAATTCTTTGTTTCATAGATTTCTTACTACAGGCATGACAGAATGTATCCTTTTTACATACAGGAAACACAGTAAATTTATACCTCTGTTCAAGTCGGGAGACAAGGGTGATCCGTCAAATTTCAGACCAATATCGGTTCTTCCAGCACTAAGTAAAATTTTTGAAAAGATTATACTCAATCAAATGCTCTCACACTTCAACCGTACAAAACAACTCCACGCCAAGCAATACGGTTTCACTAGGGGTAAATCGACTACGGATGCAGGTATTACCCTTATATCTCATATTTATTCCGCATGGGAAGCCGCACAGGATGCTATCGGTGTTTTTTGCGATCTGTCGAAACCATTTGATTGTGTTGATCATGACACGTTACTAATGAAATTAAATCATTACGGAGTTAGAAATAAAGCGTTGGATCTACTAAGATCATACTTAAGCAATAGAATTCAAAAGGCAGAAGTCAACGGCGTTAAATATGATGGATCGGGGATAATTGGCGTTCCACAAGGTTCCATATTAGGCCCTTTCTTATTCTTGGTATATATTAACGATCTGCCTTTTATGGTGGAGAAATTGACTAACATAGTGTTGTTTGCTGATGAAAAATTGAAAGACAAAAAGAAGATTTTGATGATGTCAATAGAGTATTATCTTTAACCTTGAATTGGTTCACAGTTAACAATTTATTGTTAAATGCAGGTAAAACCAAATGTATCAAATTCTCACTTCCAAATGTCAGGCAAGTTGGGACCAGTTTAGTGTTGGACAGCAATACGTTAGAATTAGTAAATGACACGAAGTTTCTTGGAATAACCATTGATAACAAATTGCAGTGGGGACACCACATAGAAAAATTGGCTGGTAAATTAAGTTCTGTTAGGAACATCAGACAAAATACGGATGTGGCTACATCTAGGCTAGTATATTTTAGTTACTTTCATAGTGTCATGTCCTATGGTATCTTTTTGTGGGGGAAAGCAGCGGATATTCAAACTATTTTTATTTTACAGAAAAGAGCTATTCGAGCAATTTATAATTTAAAACGCACAGACTCCTTAAGACAGCTTTTTAAAGAAATTGGCATACTAACTGTAGCTGTAAAAAGAAATGAACTGAGCCAGATTTGTACGTTTTTTATTTATTTTTTTAAAACGTGTATCCAAATCACCGTTTGCAAGTTTTCAACACACAGAGATTCATTTCAAGCCTTAGTTGTCCGTCCGTCCGTCTGTCCGTCCATCCGGGTGGAATCTCATGAACCGCAATAGGTAGGAAAAGTAGTTGAAATTTTCACAGAATGTGTGTTTCTGTTGCCTACACGAGAAATAATGAACTACCCGAGATTTTATTAATAAAAGGAGTCCCCATACAAAACATGTGTTAAACACCACCCGCATTATGATATAACATGATTCAAATATGATAATAGATTTCGCATCTTACTACAAGGTTGTGGTGACGCAATTGGTTTGATAACGGTTTCCCAATCTTAAGGTGCTGGGATCGAATCCACGTTCGGACATAATATTCTCTTTTTGTTATTTTTAGTGGGTAAGTTTTCTTGTACGATCGTACTTAACACTTAATCACACAACACTTAATCTACCGAGCGAGCGAAGCGATTGAAGCGTCTCCGTTCAGGATTGGTAAAAATAGCTTTCGTATGTCCGGATGTGTGTCAGGTTGTTCTCCTCTATAGGCCGCATTTCTCAACTGATTCTCGTAATTTTTTGTGAGCAGGTTCAATACATAAATTGATTTTTTTGTCCATTCAGTTTTTGTATTTTTTCAAAATGGCGGAGAAATGGGGTATTTAAAAGTAAAAAAAACCGCTACAGCCCAAACGGGTTGGCGGATTTTAATAAATGAGGTGTCGTTGGATTTGTGAGGTGCGTGGGAGTAACATAAGCTATAAAGTTAAGCTATATATTAAGTAAAAAAATAATAGATCGCAAAATTTAGCTTACAAAGTTATTGGTGCGGCTACTTTCATACTTTATGTACACAGTCTTCATAAGTTTGATGTGGTATTGAAATAAAATGCAGTTGGGTTATTTGTTTTCATAATAATTCCACTTAGTCATCCGATACACTTCAAGGGGTCGGGGTTGTGAGGAGGAGGAAAATAATAAAAAACCGCAAATTTCCTGCCTCGCTCGCGAGTTCTCCAGCTCACAGAGCCACTATTAAATATAGATATGATATAGTTAGACCCTCCACCAAGAACGAACCCTGTGACCTGAAAGACGTTGTTATTATGTACCTACCGCGACGAAGTTCATCTAAATGTAGAGTACATTCAAAAAGGGCCGTAACCTCTCAAATGTATCTTGCAGCGCGAAGAATCCGCGTTAAATATACAAAGGTACGATATAAAGGTGATATAGACTACAGACTATACCTCGTTTTATGCGGCACATAAAAAATGTTACGGCAATGTGCCCCGGCCTGGCCCGAACTCCAATAAAATACTGTGAAATATAACCATTTTATTAGATCATTGCTCTATACAGACTGTTGTTTTGTAAAGTTACGTCCAACTCAGGTGGTTATTTCAAAAGCAAATTTGACCAACACTGAAACAAAAAAGTATTTTTTTTGCGGTAAAAATTCCTAAAAACCATTAAATTGTTGCCTTATTTATATCGCTTGCCACCGTGCCCGCAATATCGGGCACCAGCCGAGCGTGTATTTCAGATTAAACTGAAATGGCAATTTGTGAATCAAAGTTATGCGAAGGAAAAATAAAACATTTTTTTAGTTACATTATTACGTAAATTATTGTCCGTGAGTGGGGCTTAACTTTACAAAACAACACCCTGTTAATTTGATAGGCGTCAATACAGACTATAACACAAAGGTTAAGTTGGTCGAGGCTCAGCTTCCCAAGCGAGAGATCACGGGTTCGAATCCCGGCTGGGGAGATGAAAAAAAAAACAAGTCTTGATGTTAATATGTATGTGACGTCGCTGTTTCTGGTCCCCACGACACAGGATATCATAGTGTGGGGCCAGAAGCAATGTATGTGCCTGTATGTAAATGTTTATGTTCAAGTTAAGGAAGAGTTGCAGACATCACTCAGAGCAATGTCATTTTTAGTGATCGACCGGTAGTTAAGGGGAAGTGAGTGAGAAAGTCAGTCTGATGGAGTCGGTTTCAAAGTGAAATATTTTCAGGATGATGACCCTAAGATTTAGGGCCCAAGGTATTAATTATTTCAAAATCAAAATGAAAAATTATTTATTACTTTAGATATTTACATATACTTAGCAAATGTAATTTTTTGCCTCGTCTTCGTCGGACCACTGAGGGAGAAGCAGCCTCAGATAGATTTTTAGATCTTTAAAAAATTGGTTGTGTTTATCTAGTACAAATATCACAATATGAATTGTTATAAATAATTACAAAATCATTAACAGATAGCTCTGGGTTGATTTAGATTAACCCCATACAGTCCCGTCGTTTAAGTAATCTTCAACATTGTAATATCCCTGTTTAGACAAAGTCGCTCTTACATGGTTTTTAAATTGCTCAATTCTTTTCTTTCTCGAATTTTTTCGATTAAAAGATTATTTTATTCATTTCTGGCTAAATGAGGGCTCTGCCACCCCAAATGGTAAAGGCATAACTCTATAATATTGTTGTCATTTCAATACAAGCGTTAATATGAATGTAGACAAAGTATTCTATATTAGCCCGAGAATCTAATGCATTTGGAATTAGTAAGTTATGCAGAACGACCTCTTCCCAAAAATGTCTCTTTACATTTCTGCCACAGCCTGTAAACAAACCTAAATGAAGTGGAAATATACATGCAACTGTCTTTGGGTGATTGTCAGCAATTTCAGCACCCAGGAGCAATCTGAGACCAATCTTGATGCACCATTTCAACGACTTCACCGAGGCAGTAAATTGAGACCATTTTGGAGTCGCTACACAAAGCTACTCCAAACTGGTACAAACAGTACAAAGCGAATTGTGAGACTACAAATATTGTTACAGAAACGTGTTTACCATATTGCCAGGGGTTCCTCAGGGCATTGTTTTATGCCCTTTTAACCTCCGACGAGAAATAGCGCTGTTAAATGTTTGAAGCGCCTGTTTGTGTGTATGTGAATGAGTTTGTCTGTGTTCGTGTATGTATCTGCCTATGTCACCCTAGCGGTCGAACGGCTCGACGGATTTTAATCCGGTTTTTTGTGATTGGTGGTAGACAATACTGCAATGCTTCTTAACTATGTATTATTAAAATGGGTTTATTGGTTTGAAAGTTATGAGCTTAACAAGGAAACAAGTGATCAAAACTTTTATGGTTTTATTTACTATGTTTTATTTTTTATTTTTAGTCTCAAGTACATTATACGAACGTGCGTAATAAATCATTATTGATGAAAATAATTAAGAGAAAACCTCCATTATTTTGACCTGTGGGGATGTTAATGTCGATAACTGATCGAATTTTACATTTCAAGTCGCCCTACATAGTGCATTTTTTTATTTTATTTTTATTTTGCCTGCATAGTGTCCCAATGCTGGGCGAAGGCCTCCCCTATCTCAGACCATTCCTCCCTGTGCTGTGCTGCCCCCTCCCAGTTCGGCAAAAACCTGTCCAGGTCGTCCCGCCATCGACGCCTCGGCCTGCCTCTATTTCGATGACCATCAGTGGGCACCCATTCGGTGGTCAGTTTGGCCCATTTTTGGGGGTGCATGCGGCACACGTGTCCGGCCCAGTTCCACTTCAGCCTAGCGGTATTTGCGCCAACGTCAGCAATGCCAATGATGGAGCGCAGTGTCGTGTTTCTAACATGATCGGTCAGCCTGACACCGCTTCGCTCCATCGCTCTTTGGCAAACCTTGAGTTTGGACTTCTGGATCTCCGTCACCGACCAAGTTTGAGCACCGCAGGTTAGGATGGGCAGGATACACATGTCAACGAGTTTTCGCTTCAGTGACAATGGAAGGTTTCCCTTCATCAGCTCTTTCATGGACCAGTAGCTCTTCCAGGCGTTCGATATGAGTCTATTGATTTCCTTATCCTGCCTGTTTTCGAAGGATACTAACTGGCCCAAGTCAATATAGTCAATAGTCAAAGTACTTTATTACTGTAGATATTTACATATACTTAGCAAACGTCATTTTTTGCCTCTTCTCTACATTGGACCACTGTGGGAGAAGAAGGGCGTAGAAACTCCCACAGATTTATTTTTAGATCTCTTTTAAAAATAGGTTGTGCTTAACTAATACAAATATGAAAAATTTAATTGTTATGATTAATAAGCAGGAATAAATAATTACAAAATTATTAACAGCAAGGTCTGTGTTGAGCCAGATTAACCCCATACAGTCCTGTCATTTAAGTAATCTTGAACATTGTAATATCCCTTTTTCGACAAAGTCGCTTTAACATGCTTTTTAAATTGCTCAAGTGGCAATTTCAAAATCTCCAGAGGTATCTTATTGTAGTAGAGAATGCACTGACCCTTGAAAGAATTGCTAACCTTCGCGAGTCTAAAACGGGGCGCACATAGTCTGTGATTATTTCTTAGGTTAACATTACAGCTATCGCTAAGTTTGGAAAATGTTGTAAGGTTCTTGCGTACATACATTATATTTTCGAAAATAAATTGACTAGCTACTGTTAGTATGTCAATTTCTTTAAAAAGCTCTCTTAAGGAGTCTGTTCGTTTTAAATTATAAATTGCTCGAATAGCTCTTTTCTGTAAAATAAAAATAGTTTGAATATCCGCTGCTTTCCCCCACAACAAGATACCATAGGACATCACACTATGAAAGTAACTAAAATATACTAGCCTAGATGTAGCCACATCCGTGCTTTGTCTGATGTTCCTAACAGCGTAAGCCGCAGAACTTAATTTATTTAATTTTAAGTAGATGTATTCGTCGACGTACTGTATTTCCTGCCCATCAACCTCGATCCTACGTTTCAAGCCTATGTGCAATTTTTTTATAGCATACAAATAATATGTATATAGACAACAAGACTTTCATAAAAATTGTGTTCAAATGCGAGCTTATCTCTAATAAGAGATCTATTCCAGTAAACCAATTTAGGCTGAAAAAACATTTGATTGCTGAGTGGGAGTAGACCATGTCGACCGCTCGGCCTCGTATGTAAGGACTCATATTTTTCTGGAACACCCTGCGTAAAGTCTGGCTCCCGAGACTTCAAATACATGGCCGGACTTCCAAATGAAGTCAACACTATTTTGCAATTTCATTTTGGTTGCAGGTTCCACTCTATAGTCACCTGCCAGTAAGGGTGGCGGTTTAGTAGAAATTGAATTGTTGTCAGCTGCAGCTGGACATTTCCACATCACGTGTTAATTCTTCCTTTTTTGAAGTTGGCGAAATTTTGACAACTGCTGTATACTGAAGGAAATTTTTACAGCTCATTTGTGGGGAAACCTTCATTAGGTACCTATCACACATCTTGGGGAAACCTTCATCACTACATGGGCTATCCCCCGGTTAAGCAAGATGGAGTATTGAATAACTGGCTAAATATGGGTACCATTGTGCTGCTGCCACCTCGTATGGGAAAAGGCATGACGCTATTTTATGTTTATGTGCTACGTTAAGCTGATCTCTGTCGCCAGTGGCGCCTTCGGTAAAACGGTAGCCCTCATTGAATTGCAGCATGTTTAATATTTAGGAAGCTGAGTTTCACAGCTTTCTGAATCAAGAATCTTAAGTGTCGTTCTGTCACGTTCTTTTGTGTGACATTAGCAGAGACAGAACGATACTTAAGTATTTGATTAGTGAAATTCCCAATTCAGAAATCGGAGCACAGTCTCAGCCTACCATCTCCTGGGAAAAATAAGTATGGAAAGTATAGTTTGATAAATTATAATTTAAAAACCCTATAATAAAACAGAGAAGTTTACAATACACCATTAGAACAAACATAATAATAAAGATAGAAAATGCTTATATGTATATATATAAGTATAAATAATCAATAACATTATAAATATATCACCAATAACATACATATATAGTATTATACAATATAGATAATATTACGCTATGTTACGAATATTATTTAATAGTGAGATTCTTATAGGAGGGTTTATTAAGAATCTCATTAAGCTTTCTCTTAACTTCAGGGGAGGTGCAGTCGCGGAAGTTGCAGTCATAGTGAAGATTGTTATAAATGAAAGGATGCAAAAATCATTGAATTTGGTAGCGAAATCGGTGTTTACATGCTTAACTGGGGCTTTATAGATTCTTCTTTTTAAGATTTCAGGATAGCAATTGTAACGACATAACGGCTAAGGTCGAGCCACCGCTATCAGTAGCTATGATCGTCTATTCTACCTACCCCAAAAAGAGATGTCCCGATTCAGCTGTAAAATTTGTAAGTTAAGAATGATAAGTCCGAATTTCTTGTTCTTTGAGAAGCTCGTTAGGTGTACAATAGTCGAACGTGGAGATTGATTCAGGAAGTTACAGTTTCAAGCTAGACAGAGAAAGGATATATGTCCGCAAGCCGGTAATTCGCATCAGTCAGCGGTGTATTGCGCCAGATCGATCGTTGTTGTATTTATGTGTGATGGTACCATTTTTTTTTTTGTATATATGGGCGCTTGGAACTTCTTTTAGTGGTCGACCACGATTTGTAATATTTGTTTGGGATATCGTATAGATATCCGTCGTAGTTTTACGACGTGAGTACTCAATGATATTTCATGTGCTCGCTAGTAGCGACTTGTGGTGGTTCCAATTATATATTTGGTTCACGGCAATAACGATCCGAAAAGACCGGTTTACACAATTGCGATTTGATTTTCCGAAATGTCTGAAAAAAAAATGGCGTCCTTTGCGAACACGCTCTGCCCAAGCGAAGCTTCTTATCACTAACTACACAGGGTCTAATTTCAACCATGCCATGCAGATCCGCCGTTCTACAAATTGTGTGTACGCATATTCACTATGATCAACCGTAGGTTATCACTCAAGTCATTCGGTATGGCCGATACACAAAATCTGTTGATCGCTGACCATAAAAGCTTGTTGCGATTAATTAAGCCTTCCCGACCGCTAGCGCGCTGGACAAAGACCACTAGAATGCTATTCATACTAGTCGTGTCAAACTCGCCATCTCATACCAACCAAACGCAATTGTATATTTGCAATCAACATAATAGCTTTCTCCGTCTCGTTCCATAATAACCTTCCATTATTTAGTTATTCATAATTTATTTCAACGCGCAGCCAAATCGGCTCTGATCCCTACACATCTCGCAGGAATACGACAAAAAAAACCTGACCTGTAACCTTCCTCGAACCATCCCACGCGTCGGCTCATTGTTTTTTGCTAACTTACCCTGAGCTACGCAAAACCCCAAACGTTATATGAACCGATTCTCGTATTCAAAACAGCGCGGCGATGGGCTAGCCCTCTGTCACGCAAAATGAAGTATCAAATGTACTGACTCTCGTGTACCATTACAGCCCCCTCCCAGACCTTGAGACACTGTTTATCACAGTTAACATGGCGCAAGGATCTCATTACCACTATGCTACCCATGCTTTGTCCATATCTACTCTATATGTACGGACATCTCAAATCATGTACACAGACCGATGAATCTGTCAATTATGTATATAATATTTACACAACTCGATTGAGCTCTCTCCTGTCTTATCTTATTTATCTATCTAACTATACAACCTCGCTTACCCGCAACTTATCCTAATTCGTATTACTATATAAATACAATTTTTTTTTGTTTTTTTTTTGTTTTTGTTCCTTTCTAAACCATGCAAGATCCTTAAATCTACAAAGTAGTTACTCAAATTTACAGCTTACAGCTTAATTATATAACTTTTATACACTATCTTATTTATCTACGCCCTTATTCGTCCTCACATAATACTTGGCTATATTTATAGTATTGAAGTTACCCAATATCTCATTCGAACCCGGATCTACTAAAGTATAACAGTTCGGATATACCACTGCCGAAATAACATAAGGCCCTTTATACAACAAAGAAAATTTCCGCATGATTTTATGTTCTTTATTTGAACGCACAAAGGTCTTAAGTTTCACATAATCACCTGTACGATAGACTTCTAACTTACGCCGTTTGTTTGCCTGTCGCTTACGTCGTTCACTAGAACTTTTAGAGTTTTCTATCGCTACATTCCGCACCTGTTCCGTATCTCGCACACTATGACCTAATAACCATTCATCGCCTAATTCCTTGTCAATAGTTAACGGTTCCCGCCTACCAAACGCTAACTCATTAGGCGCAAAGCCTGTGCTTGTGTGATTGATATTATTGTAGCAATTTTGAATGTCCGGTAACACGTCGACCTAACTACGATTACTTCCGCCGCAATAAGTTCTAATTAGTCGACCTAGCTCGCGATTCACTCTTTCTACGCTATTAGAATTTGGACAATACACCGACGTATGAGTGACCCGAATCCCTAGCTGTTTGAGACCAAATTTCCAAACTTTCGATATGAACTGTGGTCCTGAGTCCGTAATTATAGTTTCGATAGGTATTTCCCTATGAAATCTCTTTGTACAAGCGAGCACGCTCCTACCTGTCGCTTTTCGCATTGGAAATAATTTTATTACTTTACTGTACACGTCTTGAATCACATATATATATACAGTATGACCATGTCTCCCAGTATCGTAAGGAGCTGGAGTGGCTTCCGATCCGTCTTCGCCGTGACATGCACATTCTCTCCTATCTGTTCAATATTTTGCGAAATCCCCGATACCCCACATATCTACGCCAACGTTTTGACTTTCTTTTCCCCAGGGATAGCAATCCGAGATCCCACACGGTGTCTCTCCTTTCAACTCCTCGGCATAACACTGCCGCTTACGAACTCTCGTTTAGGTTAAGGGCAATCCGACTGTGGAACGCACTTCCCTGCGCTATTAGGGAAAGTCCCTCAATTTTCACTTTTAAGAAAAGATTGAAAGTGCATTTCCTTTCTCTTCCGTAAATGGTACCATATTTATGTAGGTATATGTATGATTTATTATAGTTTATGTATGTTCATCCTATACATTTTATTTTATGTAGTGGAAGTATATATATATATATATATATATATATATATTTATTTTATATTTGGTATAGTTTATATATATTTTGAAAGTCATTTGCGTCCGTATGTATAGTGTTATTGCGAACTAGGACTTTCCTGTATAATCAACTCTCCTGTCCTGCCTAGGTTTGCTGGAAGAAATCTCTTTTTAGAGATAAGCTCGCCTTTGCTTATTACATTACTTTTAATTGTCTGTAACTTTATACTATCTATGCAATAAAGAATATATATTGATATCCCAATTTACCTACGGGCAATGGCCCATAAAGGTCCGAGAAAACTTTCTCACCCAACCTTTCCGCCAACACCGGTGTACAAGGACCAACGGTATTGTTAGTACTTGGTTTGACCTTTTGACATATGTCACAACTTCTTATCACCGTGCTAATCACCCTACTCATGTGAAGAAAATAATATCTGTCCTTCATCAGTGCTAATATTTTATATCTGCCGTAGTGACCTATTTCTTCATGTATGTGTAAAATTAGTTCCTCCTGTAGTGATTTCGGAATTACTAGCAACTGTACGTTCCGCTTCGGCACGTGAAAATATAACGTATCACCTACTAGCTTGTAATTATCAAATCCTCTCGTCTCCATATCTACCACCCTACGTCTGATACAACCGCTAATTCGATTTAACCGCTCATCTTCGCTCTGTAATCTCGCAATGTCCCGTAAACTCGAAATAACACTTGCGGTATTCGATGCCTGAAACCAGAATATTCCCGGCTGAACAGTTATACTGTCAGTCATACCTCCAGGTCCTGCTATTTGCCTGCTTAGCGTGTCGGCAATTTGATTATCAGTCCCTCGCACAAATTCTATGTCGTAATCGAATTGCTCTAAAAACATAACCCACCTAGTTACGCGTGTCCCCAATAAAGTCCACGACTTAATGAACGTCAAACTTTTATGATCAGTTCTAATAATAACTTTTTCTCCCCGCAAATATATCTCAAATCGCTTTAAAGTGTATATAACTGCATACATTTCCTGTTCGCTGACAGACCATCTAGTTTGAGCTCCCTTAAATGCCTGCGAACAAAACCCTATAATTCGTTCCTGGCCCGAATCATCTAATTGATAAACATAGCCCCCAAATCCTACAGCGCTGGCGTCGCATTGAACATAATATGTTTTTCCCGCCAATGGCTGACTCAAAATTATACTTTCAGAGAATTGGTTTTTTATCTCGTCAAAAGCACTCTGCACCTGCGCACTCCAGACGAACTTGACTCAAGAACGTAATAAATTGTACAAGGGCTGTGTTAACGTTCCAAAATTTTTTATAAATCTCCTAAAGTAATTTATGAACCCCAAAAACGCCCTCAATTGCCTGTCAGTTCTGGGTGACGGATATAATTTAAGTGTTTCAATTTTGTCCGGGTCCATTTGCAAACCTTGTGTAGACAAAATATGCCCCAATAACTTGACCTTTTTTTGTGCGAACTCGCATTTTTTTAGTTTGCATGTGAAGCCCGCGTCTTTCAATTTACTTTCAATTCAATTTACCACTTGAGTCAAATGCTGATCGAATTCACCCTCAGTTAAAATCGCCAAATCGTCAACAAAATTTAAATAATATGACCTAACCTCTGGCCCTAAAATTAAGTCCATCGCCCTCGAAAATGAACCCACACTGGTTTTCAACCCCTGAGGTAAAACGTTGTAAACATAACTTCTGCCTTGATATACAAAACCCGTGTATCGTCTAGATTCGTCTGATAATGGTATAGAAAAATACGCATCTTTGATATCAATAACCCCTATGAAGTTTATTCGGCACCCCGATTGCAATATCTCACTCATTAAAGGTGTAGTTTCAACTTCCCCAACCATTCCCGTGTTTAATTGTCGTGCATCTAGCAATATACGGACCTCCCCTGACTTCTTTAGTGCACAAGTCAATGGACTGCTGAAATCCGTAGATTGCCTGCTAATAATACCTATCTGTTCCATTTCTTCCAATCGTTTTGTTACTTTATCGCGATATGCGAACGGTATGGGATAGCTTCGTTTTACGAAAGGCGTTTCATCTCTCATTTTTATCTCATGTATATATTTATTTGTCCGACCTACCCTATCGCTTAACAACTCTGCATGTTTATTTAACACCGACAATAACTTTGTTTTGTGTTCAACAGGTACTGATGAATTATTCACATATTCCTCTATCATATTTCTACTGGTATCTTGGTTCTGTACTCCCATTGTACAACAGCAAGAATCCTGATTAGGACCAGTACCTAATGGTATTTCACACATCCGCCCGGCGCTTCGTATAATTAGCCTCTTATTACCCTCACACATTGAACTGGCTCGCGTCTGTTGTATAAAATCAAACCCTAAAATTAAATCTTTAGGCACCCTTGTTAATACTAGCATTAGAGTATCGATAACGCATTCACCTATTGTTAATGGCAACGTAACTAACTTATCAACCTTTTCCTTACTGACCCCAAATGCACCTGTGATTCTCAAACTTGGGATCGGTATTTCCGTCGGTTTTCCCAATTGCCTGCATACTTCATCGTACTCTCTCCGACTTATTACACTGATTTCGCTGCCCGAATCAATCAAACTCCTTACAACAATATTCCCAATATGCACATCTATCTCAGGTAATGTCAATGTACTACATAATTCGCGCCCACACTCAGTCGAATCGTCGTCTCTGAATATCGTATGTAAACGCCTGTCATTTCGATCTCTACAATTCGATCTAGATTTTTCATCTAAACACACGGCATATCCGTGCGCTTTATGCGCTAATAATTGAATAAATTCATTCACACCCACGTTCGAATCCAAATTACACAATTCATACAGTCTATGCTTTTTTCCAATTTGATCGGCTGTCCATCCAAACCGTAATAAATATCTGAGCGCGAACGACCCGCGCGAGTCCACTAGTTTTTTGAATTCGAACTTATCGCATTAGTCCTGTCACTTGAACTTTGCCCTGCCTCTGTATTATCTGAACCATCATTACCTCTTTGGAACCCTATTGCCTTGAAACTAGCCTGAGGCTGTCTACCTCTACCGTGAAAATAACCGCGAGCGCGCGTCCCAAATTCGTTTCGTGCCTTCGTTCCTTATTATATATAGCGTTATAATTATTCCTACGACTCACCGCGTTATAACGTATCGTATTTACCCGCATAGCACGATAATGCCCACGCATGTAGCTATTCCGCCTTACGTTGTTCGTATTCATTGTCTCCGAACTCTGCAACGCACTTAATTCCCCATCGACATTCCGTTCTAAATGCCGAAGGAACTCGACCGCATCTCGTATAGTCATCGGTTCCTTTCTAGCAAAAAACGCTACCTGAATATCACGCGGCAACTGTCTGAAAATCGTGTTGATTTTCTCCGTATCAGTAAACGTTATCGTAAGCTCATATATGCTATTCAATTGAGAGGCAAAGAATTCTTCCATACTTGGACCTTTCTTAGAATCAAACTTCGCAGTTAGAAATCTTTGTTTAATTAATTCCTGTTCATTATCACCCCAGAATACCTCTCTGAAATCTTTTTCAAAATCCGAATAGGTTCGCCATGAGTCTCTGTATATGCTCATTCGAACTTTTGCAATTCCTACCAAATTATCCGTTGCCCATATCAAAGCCCTCGAACTATCTCCCGAGACTTTAATATAAGCCTTTAAATCTCTTAAGAAAATCATCGGATTTTCCGAACTCCGCCCATCGAATGTCGGCAACTTCTGTGTCATTTTCACTATGCATGATTGACGTTTTTCTACCGATTGGTCAAACTTCTCTAGTTCCTGTCTGTCAGTCTGTCTGTCCGAAGTCCTACTAGTATTGCTCGCGCTAGAACCCCTTTCCAAACTGTCTAATCTATTCACTATTTCAGATAACAATTGCGTCACCTGTCCTGACGCCATTTCACTTGTCTGCGAAAGTGAATCGTCTTGTACAACACGCCTAGGCCGGCCCATTATTTCCTGAACACTAAACCGTCGGCTTGTTCGAAGAATTGTGAAAACAATGCCCCTTTTTTTGCTTATTTCTTACTTACAAAACTGAACTGTTTAAAATCGTTTCTACGTTGTGTTATTTTTAAAAGTAACGCGTTAGACCTTGATTCTTTTAGAATATCTAGGTATCAGACTATCTAGGATATCCTTCGGTCTCGGCACCAGAAAATCTGTAACGGCATAACGGCTAAGGTCGAGCCACCGCTATCAGTAGCTATGATCGTCTATTCTACCTACCCCAAAAAGAGATGTCCCGATTCAGCTGTAAAATTTGTAAGTTAAGAATGATAAGTCCGAATTTCTTGTTCTTTGAGAAGCTCGTTAGGCGTACAATAGTCGAACGTGGAGATTGATTCAGGAAGTTACAGTTTCAAGTTAGACAGAGAAAGCATAATTGTCCGCAAGCCGGTAATTCGCATCAGTCAGCGGTGTATTGCGCCAGATCGACCGTTGTTGTATTTATGTGTGATGGTACATTTTTTTTTTTTTTGTATATATGGGCGCTTGGAACTTCTTTTAGTTTGTTTTTGTTTTTCAAAGTTCTTTATTAGATAAATACATTTTAACATATCAACATAAGACACCGTCATTATGAGTAAACATATAAATTGTATTGTTTGTTAGGCTAAAGCACCTCTTAAAACTTTCAACAGCTTAATTAATATAATATTTTAGATTGTGTTCAACTATTTTAATAAAATATCAATAAAATACTGGTGCATTCAACTTGATATGTTGAATACTTTTCACATCGACATTCCTATACTAACACATCGCGCAATACGAGTAAGTGCGGGTATGTAGAAAACAAATGCACACTGCCCGGCTAGGCGACGACACACGGCCGGCCATGGCAACAAGAGATAGGTAGGAGCCGTCGTAGTTTACTCACTGTTAGAAAATAGTGATGGGGCAGCTTATAACTTTTATAAGTATTAGCATACGATAAAGTATGTAGACGTGATTTGCCGATAGATGAGATAAGACTATTGCTGTGGTGTGGATTTTTATCGATATAAAATTTTCGAGATATGTTTAGTACATAAGGTTTTATTTTTGGGAGCTGAATTTTGCCATGCAATTTAGAAAGGTTGGTGTAAAAGGGAGTATTAAAAGCTGTTTTTAGGGCTTTATTTTGCACTAATTGGAGCTTATCGAAGTTTGAGTCACAAGTACTACTCCATACTGGAGCAGCATAAGTGATACAGGGCCTTATTAGTGTAGTGTACATCCTAAGTTTGGTGTATGCGCTCAGATTTGATCGTCTGTTGAGGATCTGGCTTAGCCCACATAAAGATTTAATTCCCTTTTGATGTAGTGCCTTTGTTTGTGTCGTCCAGTTCAGTTTTGTGTCCAGAATAATGCCGAGGTATTTAAAACTTTGTTTCCACGGTATTTTGTGTCCATTAATGGTGAGCTGTCGTGTGGGGTTTTGACGTTTCCGGGTAAAGAGGATAGCATCAGTCTTAGACCCATTAAGTTTAAGTTTCCACTTAGTGAAGTACTCATGTAAGAGTTCTAGGGACATATCAAGTCGACTTATGACAAGATCAATATCCTCAGATGAAGTAAAAACAGCTGTGTCGTCAGCAAAGCAGGCCAGCTGCGTACGGGGTTGTTTAGGAATATCGTTCAAATAAACGAGAAAGAGGTAGGGTCCCAAAACAGAGCCCTGTGGTACACCTGCTGGGACACCGTATATATCCGATTCGGTGATACCGATATGTACTTTGAACCACCGATTTTCTAGGTAGGACACTACAAGCTTGACCAGTTTTAGAGGGACTCCTATTTCAATTAATTTATGCACTAGGCCGTCATGCCAGACTGTGTCAAAGGCCTTTTCGACATCGAGTAGGTACATTCCTGTAGTGCTGTTTTTGTTGTGGTTGTCAGAAATATTTTCAGCTACACGTGCCAGTTGCTGGACAGTGGAATGTCCTCTGCGGAAGCCAAATTGTTCTGGCAAGAGGTGAGGGTCACTGTAACGTGCTAACCTTGAGAGGATAAGCCGCTCGTACAGTTTTCCCAGGGTAGAAAGCAGGCTAATCGGTCGGTATCTTACAGGATCTGACTCTTCCTTTCCTGGCTTTTTGATGTCGCTTACGTCGTTCACTAGAACTTTTAGAGTTTTCTATCGCTACATTCCGCACCTGTTCCGTATCTCGCACACTATGACCTAATAACCATTCATCGCCTAATTCCTTGTCAATAGTTAACGGTTCCCGCCTACCAAACGCTAACTCATTAGGCGCAAAGCCTGTGCTTGTGTGATTGATATTATTGTAGCAATTTTGAATGTCCGGTAACACGTCGACCTAACTACGATTACTTCCGCCGCAATAAGTTCTAATTAGTCGACCTAGCTCGCGATTCACTCTTTCTACGCTATTAGAATTTGGACAATACACCGACGTATGAGTGACCCGAATCCCTAGCTGTTTGAGACCAAATTTCCAAACTTTCGATATGAACTGTGGTCCTGAGTCCGTAATTATAGTTTCGATAGGTATTTCCCTATGAAATCTCTTTGTACAAGCGAGCACGCTCCTACCTGTCGCTTTTCGCATTGGAAATAATTTTATTACTTTACTGTACACGTCTTGAATCACATATATATATACAGTATGACCATGTCTCCCAGTATCGTAAGGAGCTGGAGTGGCTTCCGATCCGTCTTCGCCGTGACATGCACATTCTCTCCTATCTGTTCAATATTTTGCGAAATCCCCGATACCCCACATATCTACGCCAACGTTTTGACTTTCTTTTCCCCAGGGATAGCAATCCGAGATCCCACACGGTGTCTCTCCTTTCAACTCCTCGGCATAACACTGCCGCTTACGAACTCTCGTTTAGGTTAAGGGCAATCCGACTGTGGAACGCACTTCCCTGCGCTATTAGGGAAAGTCCCTCAATTTTCACTTTTAAGAAAAGATTGAAAGTGCATTTCCTTTCTCTTCCGTAAATGGTACCATATTTATGTAGGTATATGTATGATTTATTATAGTTTATGTATGTTCATCCTATACATTTTATTTTATGTAGTGGAAGTATATATATATATATATATATATATATATATTTATTTTATATTTGGTATAGTTTATATATATTTTGAAAGTCATTTGCGTCCGTATGTATAGTGTTATTGCGAACTAGGACTTTCCTGTATAATCAACTCTCCTGTCCTGCCTAGGTTTGCTGGAAGAAATCTCTTTTTAGAGATAAGCTCGCCTTTGCTTATTACATTACTTTTAATTGTCTGTAACTTTATACTATCTATGCAATAAAGAATATATATTGATATCCCAATTTACCTACGGGCAATGGCCCATAAAGGTCCGAGAAAACTTTCTCACCCAACCTTTCCGCCAACACCGGTGTACAAGGACCAACGGTATTGTTAGTACTTGGTTTGACCTTTTGACATATGTCACAACTTCTTATCACCGTGCTAATCACCCTACTCATGTGAAGAAAATAATATCTGTCCTTCATCAGTGCTAATATTTTATATCTGCCGTAGTGACCTATTTCTTCATGTATGTGTAAAATTAGTTCCTCCTGTAGTGATTTCGGAATTACTAGCAACTGTACGTTCCGCTTCGGCACGTGAAAATATAACGTATCACCTACTAGCTTGTAATTATCAAATCCTCTCGTCTCCATATCTACCACCCTACGTCTGATACAACCGCTAATTCGATTTAACCGCTCATCTTCGCTCTGTAATCTCGCAATGTCCCGTAAACTCGAAATAACACTTGCGGTATTCGATGCCTGAAACCAGAATATTCCCGGCTGAACAGTTATACTGTCAGTCATACCTCCAGGTCCTGCTATTTGCCTGCTTAGCGTGTCGGCAATTTGATTATCAGTCCCTCGCACAAATTCTATGTCGTAATCGAATTGCTCTAAAAACATAACCCACCTAGTTACGCGTGTCCCCAATAAAGTCCACGACTTAATGAACGTCAAACTTTTATGATCAGTTCTAATAATAACTTTTTCTCCCCGCAAATATATCTCAAATCGCTTTAAAGTGTATATAACTGCATACATTTCCTGTTCGCTGACAGACCATCTAGTTTGAGCTCCCTTAAATGCCTGCGAACAAAACCCTATAATTCGTTCCTGGCCCGAATCATCTAATTGATAAACATAGCCCCCAAATCCTACAGCGCTGGCGTCGCATTGAACATAATATGTTTTTCCCGCCAATGGCTGACTCAAAATTATACTTTCAGAGAATTGGTTTTTTATCTCGTCAAAAGCACTCTGCACCTGCGCACTCCAGACGAACTTGACTCAAGAACGTAATAAATTGTACAAGGGCTGTGTTAACGTTCCAAAATTTTTTATAAATCTCCTAAAGTAATTTATGAACCCCAAAAACGCCCTCAATTGCCTGACAGTTCTGGGTGACGGATATAATTTAAGTGTTTCAATTTTGTCCGGGTCCATTTGCAAACCTTGTGTAGACAAAATATGCCCCAATAACTTGACCTTTTTTTGTGCGAACTCGCATTTTTTTAGTTTGCATGTGAAGCCCGCGTCTTTCAATTTACTTTCAATTCAATTTACCACTTGAGTCAAATGCTGATCGAATTCACCCTCAGTTAAAATCGCCAAATCGTCAACAAAATTTAAATAATATGACCTAACCTCTGGCCCTAAAATTAAGTCCATCGCCCTCGAAAATGAACCCACACTGGTTTTCAACCCCTGAGGTAAAACGTTGTAAACATAACTTCTGCCTTGATATACAAAACCCGTGTATCGTCTAGATTCGTCTGATAATGGTATAGAAAAATACGCATCTTTGATATCAATAACCCCTATGAAGTTTATTCGGCACCCCGATTGCAATATCTCACTCATTAAAGGTGTAGTTTCAACTTCCCCAACCATTCCCGTGTTTAATTGTCGTGCATCTAGCAATATACGGACCTCCCCTGACTTCTTTAGTGCACAAGTCAATGGACTGCTGAAATCCGTAGATTGCCTGCTAATAATACCTATCTGTTCCATTTCTTCCAATCGTTTTGTTACTTTATCGCGATATGCGAACGGTATGGGATAGCTTCGTTTTACGAAAGGCGTTTCATCTCTCATTTTTATCTCATGTATATATTTATTTGTCCGACCTACCCTATCGCTTAACAACTCTGCATGTTTATTTAACACCGACAATAACTTTGTTTTGTGTTCAACAGGTACTGATGAATTATTCACATATTCCTCTATCATATTTCTACTGGTATCTTGGTTCTGTACTCCCATTGTACAACAGCAAGAATCCTGATTAGGACCAGTACCTAATGGTATTTCACACATCCGCCCGGCGCTTCGTATAATTAGCCTCTTATTACCCTCACACATTGAACTGGCTCGCGTCTGTTGTATAAAATCAAACCCTAAAATTAAATCTTTAGGCACCCTTGTTAATACTAGCATTAGAGTATCGATAACGCATTCACCTATTGTTAATGGCAACGTAACTAACTTATCAACCTTTTCCTTACTGACCCCAAATGCACCTGTGATTCTCAAACTTGGGATCGGTATTTCCGTCGGTTTTCCCAATTGCCTGCATACTTCATCGTACTCTCTCCGACTTATTACACTGATTTCGCTGCCCGAATCAATCAAACTCCTTACAACAATATTCCCAATATGCACATCTATCTCAGGTAATGTCAATGTACTACATAATTCGCGCCCACACTCAGTCGAATCGTCGTCTCTGAATATCGTATGTAAACGCCTGTCATTTCGATCTCTACAATTCGATCTAGATTTTTCATCTAAACACACGGCATATCCGTGCGCTTTATGCGCTAATAATTGAATAAATTCATTCACACCCACGTTCGAATCCAAATTACACAATTCATACAGTCTATGCTTTTTTCCAATTTGATCGGCTGTCCATCCAAACCGTAATAAATATCTGAGCGCGAACGACCCGCGCGAGTCCACTAGTTTTTTGAATTCGAACTTATCGCATTAGTCCTGTCACTTGAACTTTGCCCTGCCTCTGTATTATCTGAACCATCATTACCTCTTTGGAACCCTATTGCCTTGAAACTAGCCTGAGGCTGTCTACCTCTACCGTGAAAATAACCGCGAGCGCGCGTCCCAAATTCGTTTCGTGCCTTCGTTCCTTATTATATATAGCGTTATAATTATTCCTACGACTCACCGCGTTATAACGTATCGTATTTACCCGCATAGCACGATAATGCCCACGCATGTAGCTATTCCGCCTTACGTTGTTCGTATTCATTGTCTCCGAACTCTGCAACGCACTTAATTCCCCATCGACATTCCGTTCTAAATGCCGAAGGAACTCGACCGCATCTCGTATAGTCATCGGTTCCTTTCTAGCAAAAAACGCTACCTGAATATCACGCGGCAACTGTCTGAAAATCGTGTTGATTTTCTCCGTATCAGTAAACGTTATCGTAAGCTCATATATGCTATTCAATTGAGAGGCAAAGAATTCTTCCATACTTGGACCTTTCTTAGAATCAAACTTCGCAGTTAGAAATCTTTGTTTAATTAATTCCTGTTCATTATCACCCCAGAATACCTCTCTGAAATCTTTTTCAAAATCCGAATAGGTTCGCCATGAGTCTCTGTATATGCTCATTCGAACTTTTGCAATTCCTACCAAATTATCCGTTGCCCATATCAAAGCCCTCGAACTATCTCCCGAGACTTTAATATAAGCCTTTAAATCTCTTAAGAAAATCATCGGATTTTCCGAACTCCGCCCATCGAATGTCGGCAACTTCTGTGTCATTTTCACTATGCATGATTGACGTTTTTCTACCGATTGGTCAAACTTCTCTAGTTCCTGTCTGTCAGTCTGTCTGTCCGAAGTCCTACTAGTATTGCTCGCGCTAGAACCCCTTTCCAAACTGTCTAATCTATTCACTATTTCAGATAACAATTGCGTCACCTGTCCTGACGCCATTTCACTTGTCTGCGAAAGTGAATCGTCTTGTACAACACGCCTAGGCCGGCCCATTATTTCCTGAACACTAAACCGTCGGCTTGTTCGAAGAATTGTGAAAACAATGCCCCTTTTTTTGCTTATTTCTTACTTACAAAACTGAACTGTTTAAAATCGTTTCTACGTTGTGTTATTTTTAAAAGTAACGCGTTAGACCTTGATTCTTTTAGAATATCTAGGTATCAGACTATCTAGGATATCCTTCGGTCTCGGCACCAGAAAATCTGTAACGGCATAACGGCTAAGGTCGAGCCACCGCTATCAGTAGCTATGATCGTCTATTCTACCTACCCCAAAAAGAGATGTCCCGATTCAGCTGTAAAATTTGTAAGTTAAGAATGATAAGTCCGAATTTCTTGTTCTTTGAGAAGCTCGTTAGGCGTACAATAGTCGAACGTGGAGATTGATTCAGGAAGTTACAGTTTCAAGTTAGACAGAGAAAGCATAATTGTCCGCAAGCCGGTAATTCGCATCAGTCAGCGGTGTATTGCGCCAGATCGACCGTTGTTGTATTTATGTGTGATGGTACATTTTTTTTTTTTTTGTATATATGGGCGCTTGGAACTTCTTTTAGTTTGTTTTTGTTTTTCAAAGTTCTTTATTAGATAAATACATTTTAACATATCAACATAAGACACCGTCATTATGAGTAAACATATAAATTGTATTGTTTGTTAGGCTAAAGCACCTCTTAAAACTTTCAACAGCTTAATTAATATAATATTTTAGATTGTGTTCAACTATTTTAATAAAATATCAATAAAATACTGGTGCATTCAACTTGATATGTTGAATACTTTTCACATCGACATTCCTATACTAACACATCGCGCAATACGAGTAAGTGCGGGTATGTAGAAAACAAATGCACACTGCCCGGCTAGGCGACGACACACGGCCGGCCATGGCAACAAGAGATAGGTAGGAGCCGTCGTAGTTTACTCACTGTTAGAAAATAGTGATGGGGCAGCTTATAACTTTTATAAGTATTAGCATACGATAAAGTATGTAGACGTGATTTGCCGATAGATGAGATAAGACTATTGCTGTGGTGTGGATTTTTATCGATATAAAATTTTCGAGATATGTTTAGTACATAAGGTTTTATTTTTGGGAGCTGAATTTTGCCATGCAATTTAGAAAGGTTGGTGTAAAAGGGAGTATTAAAAGCTGTTTTTAGGGCTTTATTTTGCACTAATTGGAGCTTATCGAAGTTTGAGTCACAAGTACTACTCCATACTGGAGCAGCATAAGTGATACAGGGCCTTATTAGTGTAGTGTACATCCTAAGTTTGGTGTATGCGCTCAGATTTGATCGTCTGTTGAGGATCTGGCTTAGCCCACATAAAGATTTAATTCCCTTTTGATGTAGTGCCTTTGTTTGTGTCGTCCAGTTCAGTTTTGTGTCCAGAATAATGCCGAGGTATTTAAAACTTTGTTTCCACGGTATTTTGTGTCCATTAATGGTGAGCTGTCGTGTGGGGTTTTGACGTTTCCGGGTAAAGAGGATAGCATCAGTCTTAGACCCATTAAGTTTAAGTTTCCACTTAGTGAAGTACTCATGTAAGAGTTCTAGGGACATATCAAGTCGACTTATGACAAGATCAATATCCTCAGATGAAGTAAAAACAGCTGTGTCGTCAGCAAAGCAGGCCAGCTGCGTACGGGGTTGTTTAGGAATATCGTTCAAATAAACGAGAAAGAGGTAGGGTCCCAAAACAGAGCCCTGTGGTACACCTGCTGGGACACCGTATATATCCGATTCGGTGATACCGATATGTACTTTGAACCACCGATTTTCTAGGTAGGACACTACAAGCTTGACCAGTTTTAGAGGGACTCCTATTTCAATTAATTTATGCACTAGGCCGTCATGCCAGACTGTGTCAAAGGCCTTTTCGACATCGAGTAGGTACATTCCTGTAGTGCTGTTTTTGTTGTGGTTGTCAGAAATATTTTCAGCTACACGTGCCAGTTGCTGGACAGTGGAATGTCCTCTGCGGAAGCCAAATTGTTCTGGCAAGAGGTGAGGGTCACTGTAACGTGCTAACCTTGAGAGGATAAGCCGCTCGTACAGTTTTCCCAGGGTAGAAAGCAGGCTAATCGGTCGGTATCTTACAGGATCTGACTCTTCCTTTCCTGGCTTTTTGATCGCTATAACTTTAGAAAGCTTCCAGGCTGATGGATAGTAACAAGTCCGTAAGCATCCATTGAGAATTTTCGTCAGTGAAACAATACCCTTTTGAGGCAGATTTTTTAACAGAATATTGGTAATGCTATCGGGTCCAGGGGAATTGCGACTTTTGAGGCTACGGACGTGTTTCCAAAGTTCCTTAGGACGGATGGGATGCAAGATAGGGTCATCATTAGGACTGTAATTACTTAAAAGGTTAACAGATCTATTAACGATTCCAGCAGTACCGGCAGAAGGGACCCAGCTGGACGTGAGGAGCATGTTATTGTGGAAAGTTTCTGCAAGAGCATTGGATTGGTCGTGAATATCTTTAGTTAACGAGCCATCAATATTTTTAAGGGGAGGTATTACACAGGATTTCCGGCTTAGGGAACGAACTAATTTCCAAATGTCGGAGCTGGGATTATCGACTTTACTCAGTTTTTTATTCCATGTTTTGTCGTTGTGTGCTTGGATGGCTATTTTAATCTGTTCCTGGAGATTATTCATGGCTGTTCTAAGGGATCTGCGAGCATTTGGGTTTGTTTCACGTTGGTCATGTTTGCGAAGGCGGTTTTTGTTACTTATTAATTTTTTGATAAACCGGGGCAAAGGAGTAGGGCTGTCAGAAATTTTCACTTTGGGTACAAATCTATCTCTAGCTTCTGAGATAATGTTGGTAATATCACTCACAGCATCATCTAAGTCGGTGATAGAATCATACACCTTAGCGGAAAGGAAAATTTTTTCGTTAAGAAATGAGCGGAAGCTGGTCCAGTCAGCTTTGGGATAGTTAAAAAGCTTCATAGTTTCACGTAAGGGGGTGCCTTCGAGGGTAAAGATCACGGGGAGGTGATTTGAGGAGAGGGCAGGTACCGTAAGTAGGCCGGAGATATTTGTAACATTTTTCACTAAGCACAAATCTGGGGTAGATGGGATATTATCTGGGTTATAATTTACAAGGGTTGGACTATCCGGGGCATGAATTATAAAATCATTATCTAGCATGTGGTTTACAAGCGTTTTGCCGCGATTGTTGGAGGAGGGACAATTCCAAAGTGTATGCTTCGCATTGAGATCACCCATGATAAGAACTCTTGGGCCTAGTTTCAATAAAATATCCAGGTCAGAAGTAGAGATCTCTGAGTTAGGTGACTGGTAGGCTGCAATTACTGAATACTCATAACCTGACAATATTACTCGAACACCGATGGATTCCATCGTTTGGGTAATTGGAATGGATATTCGTGTATGTTGAAGGTCCGACTTAATTAGTAGGGCTACGCCTTGGCCTTTGCCGTTATTGGGGTGTTTGTCCTGCCGATAGCACACATATCCGGGAGTATTTAGCAGGGCATTAGTGGATAGTCTTGTCTCATTTACCGCAAGAATGTCTATTGATAGGTCTAGGAGTAGATCAAGAAGATCATGAATTTGAGACCGAATGCCATCTGCATTCCAGTACATTAGATTAAGAGCGTTTGCACTAAATGTATTGCCCAAGATGTGTCAGTACAAGTATGACTTTGTCAACCATTGAGTCGCATGTAGTGAACTGATCTTTTATTTTCCTAATCACTGAAAGTATTTGTAGCATCTCTGAAGTACTATCGTCGGGTTTTTGACTAGGATCTTCGTAACCTATTTTCTTCCTTAAGAACTCGTTTGGATCTTGATGTCTGGTTACATGCGAGTAGGTTCTCTGTTTTGGCGTTGTAATAGTATTTGTCTATGCTTGATTGTAATTCAATTGAGATGTGGGCGGAGCTTTTGTTGTTTCGGGTACACTATTAACACGGGTGAGATTGGTTCCTCGGCTTCTTTGAGTGCGCTGTAAGTATTCAACACGCTCTTTGCATTTTGAATAATTAGCAGGGTGTTCCTCGTTGCAGTTACAACAGCGGGCTGGGAGTGCACGATCCGTCTTTGGACAATCCTTCGAGGAATGTAGTTCGGTACACTTTACGCAACGAGCAGTTAGATTGCAGTTTTTTGCAGCGTGTCCGAATCGTTGGCATCTATAGCACTGAGTCCCACTAGTTGAGTTGGGCTTGTAACGTTGGATTGAAATCACACAATGACATAAATGCTTTAACTGACGGAATTTTGTCATGTCAGTGCCAGCTGGTAACTGGATCAAGAATGGTGGGTAAGGTGAGTCTGTATTTTTACACTTCATTTTCGTGACTGAGGCATCCTTGTAGCCAAGACTTGCCAGTTCATCAGGGATGAGACATTCGACAGAGGCTGGAAGGCCACGTATGACGACCTTAGATAGTTTTTCATCCTTACGACTGTATGTGTGGAAGGCAACTTCTTTAGTAATGAGTCCGTCCTTGATTTCTTGGTGACTTGTGGCGGTGTAACAGTGAACTGCTACCTTATTGCGACCTTTATATGCTAGATGGAAGTTCTTGGTGAAGGATAGTATCATGGTTTTGATGGTTTCATGAGTCCAATCTACCGGAATCTCAATGACAATTGGTGGAATTTTGGGTGACTTAGTCTTCTTTTCGGGCGCCACACGGGAGAAATTTGTTTCACAATTTGTTTGTTGGCTTCACTTTGTTCGAATCGGAGATTTGAAAAACGATTACTTACAGGAACGTTTAGGGAATAGAATAGAATAGAATAGAAAAGTGTTTATTTTTTGTCATTTCTTAAACATGTTTTTGTCCGCCGGGCGGGTAATAATAATATTAAGTACATATGTCATAAAGATCTGGTACATTAATATATGTTCGCTTATATAAAAAGTAATATAGCATGAAACTGATACATGGCAATGGTATAGGTAGGTATGTAAAACGGTTTATTTCAACATCGAGTGTCTACGAGGGACATGTCGCTTGCTGACACGTTTATCTCTGTCCATCTTGCTGACGTACTGCACGTCACCTACTCTGTTGCTGGATAGCATGGGGTTGAATTGACCATATCTTGTATACGAGGGGCCCGGTGTAGTCAGTCCTTCTATGCACATGCTATTTAGTTTGACAATCATGTCGTGGTGTAGGTCGTGAACTCGCAAGTGCCACGGGTCTTCATCAAGCATTTCCCATAGAATACGGCTAGGTAATGACTTTGGGAATCCTCCAGCTGACTTCAGCGCCATTCTGTATTGCCGTTCTATTGCCAGGAGATTTGACTTGCTGATTCTAGGCAGTAGTTGTACTATTCCGTAGTCCAAGATAGGCATCAGGCAAGCATGTATTACTGCGAGTTTGGTTTCGATGTTGACCTTAGAATACCATCCAATTATTGAGGACAGCATCCCTCTAATCCTTTTTGCTTTCGCGATCACGTTTTTTACATGCTCACTCATGGTTAGTCCTTTATCTAGTATAACTCCAAGATATCGCACGTTTTTCTTGTATTCTAACATGATGCCTTTGATCTTTACAGTAGGTTTGTAGCCACGGCTGGAAGCACTTTGTGCCCTCTTCTTTGTAAACATTATACACTCAGTCTTGTCTACATTGCACTGTAATCCCCAGCGGTCGTAGTAGTCGATTACTTCTTCTGCAGCCCACGTCACTCTAGTCGACGCATTGTCAGGTCTCTCCGCTGCATTTAGAATACAGAGATCGTCTGCATATTGTGAAAGCATCTGTCCGGCGATTCTGCTCTTTGGGAGGTCGCTTACATACAGGTTAAAAATGACTGGACCCAATATTGAACCTTGTGGAACTCCGTGCGGTACTGTCTTTTCTTCCCCTGTGGTAGTTCTAAACTTTCCTCTAGTTTTCCTATTATTAAGATAGTTCTCTATCAATTTTATGATGTTGTTTGGCACGTCACCTTCTTGTAGTTTTTTTGTAAGACCTCTGTGATTTATTGAGTCAAATGCTTTACTTAGATCTGTAGAGATCATCGCGACGCTATGTCCTTCAGAGAGTGCATCGGAGATGTATTTGCATGTCCTCAGAATCTGGGTGCCGGTGCCTCTACTACTCATGAATCCGTGCTGGAACTCTGGAATCAGTCTTTTGCATGACGTCATAATCCTTCGGTGCATAATTCTTTCGCAAATCTTACCCATGATGTTTAGTAGTGTGATAGGTCTGTAGGATTTCGGATTCTTGTAATTTTTCCCTGATTTATGTAGAAATATGCAGTCTCCTAGTTTCCATCTTTCTGAATAATAACCAGTGAGAAGGACATAGTTGATTGCTTTTCTTAATGCATTCCATAAAGCAGGTCCCGCTAGTTTTATCGTGTCTGCTTTAATCTGATCAGGGCCTGGTGCTTTTTTATTTTTGAAGCTGTAAATCGCTTTTTTTACTTCTTCAAATGACGCTTCTTCCAGTGGCTGAAATGGGGTCGTTGTTTCAGTTTCTTCATCACTCTGGGAAATTGAGGCGTCTTTTACTATAGCAGTTTCCACTAATGTGTCTATGGTTTCCTTTTCTGTTGTACAACCAGGCAGCAAGGGAAGTTTTTGTACTTCTTTTTTTAATGATCTCTGTATCTTCCACATTTTGGTTCTGCTATCTGTTGTATTTTCGATTATTTTAATCCAGGTCTGTTCTTTATAATCCCTCAATAATGTTTGTACTTGCTGTTTAGCTTCATTGTATAACTTTTTTGGGGTTTGGTGTCCCTGTGCTCGTTTAACATTTAGTTTTAGCTGATTTCGTACAATAATTTGATCTTGAATTTCTTTTGGAAGGGTTTCTTTTGGATCTATAACTCTTTTAGGTGCTGTAATGTCGAGGGCATATGTGACTATTTGTTCGAGCTTTTCTATGTAGTTATCTAGTTCTTCATTTGTTCGTATTATTTCCGTCGGATCTAATCTTTCTTCTATTAATATTTTATATAGTTGCCGGGTGGGTTCTTCTGTTAACAATTTCTTCATATCTCTGGTCAATTGTATTTCAAGTTCACTGTTTATCTTCAATGTGAAAATCCATGGCATATGGTCTGATGCTATAGAGTCAACTTGTCTACAATTATCACCCGTTTCAAACTGCAGGGAACCTGTCACGAGGGCTACGTCCAAGATGTGATCATTACCAGAGCTTGGTCTTGATGGCTTATTTGTGTGAATGAGTTTGCACTCACCGTCATCAATGCTTTTTTGCACAGCTCTGCCAGCTCCCACAGTTCTTGGATGTCGAAGCGTGGTCATCTTAAGGTTTAGATCACCAATGTTTATGCAGTCACCGTCTTCTAGAAGATTTTGTAACTCTCTCTGTATGGCTTTGTAGTTTACGTGTGGTATGTATATTCCTCTTATTGTAATTTGCTCTCCAGTTGAAAAGTTTGTACAGATCTTAACTGCAACTCCTTCGATTTGTCTCTCGTTGTCATCAAACCCAGGTAGTAATTGCACTTGGTTCCATCGAAGTCCTCGTTTTATGTACATGGCCGTGCCAAGATGCGGTTGGACGGTATCTGTAAGTTTGTCGTAGTTAGGTATATCGTAGTGGTATTTGTCGAAATCTGTATTGCATTCATTAAGAACTATTATATGTGGCTCAAGCTTAGATATTAAATGCTTGATTTCCATAAATTTCTTTCTCAATCCTTCGACGTTTGAGTGAAGTATTCGGATATATGTATGTCTTTTTTTTTTGTTTCTTTTATTTTTGTTATCCATTTCTTTTTATTAGAGTGAGTAATTGTACCATTTGATCCATCATCTGTTGTTGCGTGACTTGAATCATGGTTAGCATCTTCTCTAGAATTTCATTTGTTGTTTTGTTTTGAGTTGTCTCATTTGTCGTGTTTTCTCTTGATGAAGTTTCTGTCGCATTCTGTAGAATTTTTACAGTTTGGGCGTATGTCACACCGGGTTTTATTGTTTTGTTGTTTATTATTTGTTGCTTCATGGTCGATTGTGATTCGCTTTGCACTTTGTTAACGTTGATAAACCTTAGACGTCGTTCACGTTGCTTTTTAATCTCTTCTTTGAACTGTGGGCATTTTGCTTGTCTTGCAGTGTGGCCAGGCACGCGACAATTTGAACAGATTTCAACGACGTTGCCATCGCTGTCTGTTTCTTTCTCTGTTTCATTTCGTTGTTTTATTCCACAGTGTGCTTGCACGTGGCCAAATTGAAGACATCGTTTGCACTGTGTAACTGCTGTAAGTTTTACTTTGTATCGCTCGATTTTGACTTTTTGGCAGAGTATTGTTGTTATGTTTTTAATATCGCGCATGTCGCGTTCGCCGTTGAATATAAGGATCATGGCTGAATTTTTAAGTGGCAGTGCACGTTCCGGTTTGAGGCCGTATCGCGTTTCAATGTCATCTATTATTTCATGTTCAGTGTAACCGCTGGATAATACTCCTTTGGCGACAACTTTTTTAGCGGGTCGTCTTTCCTGTTTTGTTCCATAGGTATAATACTCGAAATCTGGTCTGGTGCGTAATTCTTCGATTAGCGCATTTCTATTCTCGACCGATTTAGGTGTAAATTGTAACTTACCAGATCGTCGGTCAGATTTTAAATCGCAGTTGGTTTTCTTTGCGAGCTGCGAAATTTCCTTGAATATTTTAGACGAGTCTAGCCATGATTCGTTCGTGCAAATCACAGGTGGGAGTCGTTTTACACTTTTAATACCAGAAGAGGCAATTTTAGAAGCTGTACTATTTAGTGCCGGTGTATTGTTGGTCGCTTTCAGGTGTGCTGGTTTCGTACGTTTCGCCATATTTGTGTATTGCAAAGGACTTGTTGAGCATTTACGCTTACTATTTGTACTAGACACGCTTGCACACTCATCCGCTGTTGTCTCTGCATCTATAGTTTCGGTCCCTGACAATGGCGCAGTGTCGGGGGTTTTATCATCAGATGTGGGTAGTCCGGCAAAAATGTTGGATGTTTCGATAGCAAATGTTTGCTGATTTTTTAACTGGTTTTGTTGTCGGCGAAGAATTTTTGGGTTATGTGTTTGATCGAATCTCACTAGATTTTCCTTAATTTTGGCTTGTCGTATTTGTTCTAGGCGACTTTTTGTTAGCCACTCACCAACAATTTTTCCTTTGGGCCCATCTCGAAGCGACGAACTTGTTGCTGTGATCTCGTTTATCGTGCCGCAATGTTGACAAGTTATAATCTCTTTGTTAAGAAATCTATCTTGATCGATTACTTTGGTATAGGTAGGTTGTTTGCACTGTTGACCTTTGCATAGCGGTCCTCTGCCTTGTCGGGTCATTGATTCATCCGCTGTATAGACGTAGTACGTAGTTTCGGTAAAAGGAATGCCATCTTTTTTCTTCATTGTTGCGTGAATGAATATCTTGACGCATGACTGTTTGCCGCATTTTCGGCACTTGGATGTTTTTATCTTCGTCTGGTTATCAATCCAGTCGTAGAAACCTTTTATTTCGGTAATTTCACCACAGTGATGACATTTTATTACATCAACATTGTTTGTTGATTTTGGGTAGTCCGTTGTTGCTTCACACTTATACGGGATCATATTCACTGTTAGTTAAAGTCCGAGTCAAAGTTTAGTTCGCACACGACTACATCTTGAGTGTAGGTAACATTCACAGGTAAACAAATGAATCCGCGAACGTTTACTATGTAGGTATAGACGCGATACGCTTAGGTATATAACACGACCGCTCCACGGCACGGCAGAAGTCGAGTGCCCGTTTAGGGTCTTCATCTGCTGGGCTCGAGGTGGTGCATGACGCTTGGGATAACGCCAGGTATCCGCGTCATCGTCAGCAGGTCTTTTGCCTACACTTGTAAGGCTTTCAGCCGAGTATGTTCTTGTAACATATTTATCCATCTCGGTTATATGACGAGATTATCGATAGCCCGGGTATCTACGGCGTTCCCATCACTAGAGTATGTGATGGCGAGCGCAAGGCAGCAGGACTGGTTTTGGTGAGTCACACTTGCTTCACACGGAATTATGTTAGAAACGTGCACTCGTCACAAAGACTGATGATATGATGATGACTGCGCTTGGAACTTCTTTTAGTGGTCGACCACGATTTGTAATATTTGTTTGGGATATCGTATAGATATCCGTCGTAGTTTTACGACGTGAGTACTCAATGATATTTCATGTGCTCGCTAGTAGCGACTTGTGGTAGTTCCAATTATATATTTGGTTCACGGCAATAACGATCCGAAAAGACCGGTTTACACAATTGCGATTTGATTTTCCGAAATGGGTTTGAACTAGCGGTTACCTCAAAAGGTCCGTAACGTTTTGAAACCTTCAACTCTGCGCAATTTGAGCTGGATGTTATCGAAACGTAGTCATTAGCGCTTTAGGAGATCTAATCCACACCATAGCGAAGTGCATAGTTCGATAAATACCGAACTATGAATTCCACTAGCCTCAGCACGTCCAGCGAAATTTACATTTAATTTAAAGATGCAACTTGAATCCAAACTGACCCAAGGCAAAGCAAAACAACCTACCCGGTCCTAAACAATGAACTTTAGACTGTAATTTGATCTCTTCGCGCGTCCCCGACAACACTCAAATGTCAAAATATCAACAGGATAGGTTATCTGTATTGACACCGGTTTAATTTTGTTCTGAATTTGTTATTTCCATCCGCGGAACCTCATCGATCAAACAGTCTCCCTATGCCCTGCCAACCTAGCCTAGGTTTAGCCGCAACTAAACTCCTGTCTAGCCTAGTCTAAAAACCTAGTGTTACACCACGTCCATTATCGACACCACTCGAAAATGGTTGAGTTTGATTTGAATGTGCTTGTATGTTTAATGACTGTGTGTGTGGGAATTTCAAAACTCGCTACTCGAAAGGAATGAGGAGAGGATTAGCCCGCGAATATCCTAAGAGCCAATCCAGGAACCCTATGGTGAAGGAAAAAGGAATTTAGGGTCGCTCCAAGCCCAGACTCAGACTCAGATCAGTTACCTACAAGTTCTTATCTAACGACCCAAGGATAGTTTTGGAATTTGGGGTAGGTTGATATAAAGGATAGGAACCGAGGTATATCTCGGCGCTTCAGACACTCACGAAAAACCACTGAAACACGCAATCACAATTCGCCCAATTCTGACGCGTAATACGGCAGACCAAAACTGTTTAGAATCGTGAACGACTGTCACAGTAGCTAGACGCTGAGACTGAATGCTCTCCCTTCCCCCGCAATCGTATTTATAGTCCCCACATGTCTGAAAAAAAAATGGCGTCCTATGCAAACACGCTCTGCCCAAGCGAAGCTTCTTATCACTAACTACACAGGGTCTAATTTCAACCATGCCATGCAGATCCGCCGTTCTACAAATTGTGTCTACGCATATTCACTATGATCAACCGTAGGTTATCACTCAAGTCATTCGGTATGGCCGATACACAAAATCTGTTGATCGCTGACCATAAAAGCTTGTTGCGATTAATTAAGCCTTCCCGACCGCTAGCGCGCTGGACAAAGACCACTAGAATGCTATTTATACTAGTCGTGTCAAACTCGCCATCTCATACCAACCAAACGCAATTGTATATTTGCAATCAACATAATAGCTTTCTCCGTCTCGTTCCATAATAACCTATCATTATTTAGTTATTCATAATTTATTTCAACGCGCAGCCAAATCGGCTCTGATCCCTACACATCTCGCAGGAATGCGACAAAAAAAACCTGACCTGTAACCTTCCTCGAACCATCCCACGCGTCGGCTCATTGTTTTTTGCTAACTTACCCTGAGCTACGCAAAACCCCAAACGTTATATGAACCGATTCTCGTATTCAAAACAGCGCGGCGATGGGCTAGCCCTCTGTCACGCAAAATGAAGTATCAAATGTACTGACTCTCGTGTACCATTACACAATGTGATCCAATTAAAGCTCGATGAACCCCAAGAACAGCCCTCCTACCAAACAATCCACGGTCGCTTAGCAATTTCGACTCTGAATAGATAAAGTTGGTCGGATGTCTATATTTCTTTTTGAACATAACTTTAATGACAGATCGCTGAGCTATTTCAACCTCTAGCATCACAGTTTTGTCAGCTATGTCAGATGAATTTCGTAGATGTTTCATAATGTTGATGACCTTTCTTACTCTTCCAGAAAGAACATGAACATGCTCCTTCAATGACAGATGTTGGTCTAATATTACACCCAAATACTTTATGGAAATTGTTCTACTAATTTTTCTGCACAAGCATGTTGGACCTGGCAAATTGGTTTTACATCGATGAATTCTAATGCTAGCTGATATAGGTAGGTTTGATGCTAATGTCTTATGGAAGCATAAGTATTTAGTTTTATCGGCATTCAGAGTTAGAAGATTGCCTCGAAGCCACTCAGCAATCTTTGACATTCCCTTTTCAGCTATGCCATGAAAGATAACTGCTGTATCGTCCGCATAGCAGAATAATTCAGTTTTTTCAATGTGTAGGGATGATATGTCATTTAGATACATTAAGCACAAAGTAGGGCCGAGGATTCTTCCCTGTGGGACGCCAAAACCTACCTCCTTAATAGAGCTTACAAAGTGACCGATCCTTGTGCATTGCTTCTTATTAATTACGGGAGGTTACGGTATAGATTCTTGACGTAATTTGTTCGTTCTTGTAGAGTTTTAAGCGATGATTTTTGGCCCGAAAATCTTCTTTTACATTTATTGATGCTTTGTATTAACATGGTAACCCTAACCAATTCGTGTTCTGAATAGATCGGAATGCTTCTTAGTACTTCTATATTTGTAAAGCTGTTTTTAAAGTTAGTTGGAATGTAGTCTATTTATTTTTTGTATGCTCGTCGGGGTATATCCATGTCCATCTTTGGTTTATTTTCTTTTTGTAGAGAGTGTTGAGAATTGTTGTGTTTTGTTCATATGCAAATTGTAGTAGGCTATCTCCTCTCTCGTTTCTAGTACCCGATCCATATTTTCCAATGGTAGAATCGGTAATGCCGGTTGATATTCCTAGTTTGGCTTGAAATCTCCCATTATGATATTCTTTTCATATGCCCTACATGTAAAATTAGGGAGCCCGTTGATCGGCTCCAAGAGTATGGGCTAGTTCTTCAGCGTTGACTACGAGTAAAATACTATAAAGGCTTAATTCGTGTGTATTAACAGCCAAACACGATTTTGTCCAAATACTATAGTAAAAGACAGCACTCACTCACGACGGACAAACCGGAAGAATATGAAAATATAACAATGTTGCCACACATAAAATATTAATTTTGGTGTTGCTAACACTACATTCATGGCTCTAGAGACTAGAGACGACTGAGTAAAAATGCCCTATTTTTTCGTCACTCGCATTTTCAGTGGGAGCGTAGACTTGTAGTATAGAAAGTTTTGTTTCCTTAAATCGTATGTTGAGCAACGCTACTCTATCTGAACAAAGAAACATTTGGTCATATACGAAATAAAATTTTGGGTCTCCCATAGTAACTTGTAATCAGCTGATCGTGTCATCAATGTACTAAGGAGAGACGAAAAATATTTTTCATTTGCGACCATATGTTTCTTTGGGAAAGTTGTTCATAATGATCGGTGCTCCCTTTGCCAGAGGCAATTATAAGGAGAGCGACATCTTCGGGAGTAAAGTAAAAGGCATGAGATGCGCGCAAATACCAGACTAGACTAGACTACTTTATTATAGGGAATCCTAGCTTATATACTAGGTTGGTACATGTTATTATTGACGTGCGTAAGACATAGTGCGTGATGAATATAAATATACCTTATCTGTGACGGTCGTCAACTTATCTTAACATTACGTGAAAATATGACTGACATAGTCGACCGGCATACTCCCATTCCTTAAAATATGGTCAGCTAATTAAATCTCACCTTCTATGTATATACGATAATATTTGTATTTGTATTTGTGAAACTTCAAAATAGAGGACCTTCTCAATCCGACTGTTTTTTGAATGTTTTTTGCGCGATTATTTCGTCAATTATGAAATTATTTTCATGATTCCAATTTTTATTGGTAGGTGCCACAAAAAATTGGCTCAAAATTTAACGGATTATGAAAAAAAAACAATATATATAACAGAACCACAAACCAAAACGTCATCTATATATATACACAGTCAGGTCATAAGTTCTGTCACACAATAAAAACTTTTGAATTTAGAACGCTGGCCACAAAAAAGTTTATTGAATTCGAATTTCGAATTTTTCATGAAAATAAAAATGTGTACTTTTTAGAATTTTCCTCATTTTTAAATACGGAGTGGACACTTAAAGAAGACCGTGTCGTAGTTATTGCGTTGCATCGTTGCGGTTACGCGCCAATTCAGATTTTCAACTTACTGAAAAATTTAAATATAATCAAAAGATTCGTTTATCGTACCATAAAACGATACAATGAAGACTCTAGTGTAGATGACAGGTCAAGAAGTGGTCGCCCTCGCTCTGTTAGGACTCCAGCAGTGATAAAAGCTGTGAAGGCGCGAATTCAAAGAAATCCCATACGTAAGCAGAAACTGTTGGCCCTTCAGATGGGGTTAAGAAGGACCACGGTGAAAAGGGTGTTAAATGAAGACTTAGGGCTTATGGCAGATCGAAGAAACACAGGACATCGTTTGGACGCTCGTTTAATGGACCTGAGACTGAAGAGATGCCACGCTTTGTTGAAGCGGTACGTGGGAAAAAAGCATCGGGAAATTCTTTTTTCGGGTGAAAAAATTTTCACCGTGGAAGAGAGCTACAACAAACAAAATGATAATGTGTACGCACACAGCAGTGAAGAAGCGAGCAACCGTCTTCCGCGTGTCCAACGAGGTCATTTTCCATCCTCGCTCATGGTTTGGTTGGGAGTCTCTTATTGGGGCTTAACTGAGGTACATTTTCGTGAGAAAGGCGTAAAAACGAATGCAGTTGTGTATCAAAATACAGTCCTCAAGAACCTTGTGGAACCTGTTTCTCATACCATGTTTAATAAGAGGCACTGGGTATTCCAACAAGATTCTGCGCCAGCTCATAGAGCGAAAAGCACACAAGACTGGCTGGTGGCGCGTGAAATCGACTTCATCCGGCACGAAGACTGGCCCTCCTCCAGTCCAGATTTGAGTCCGTTAGATTACAAGATATGGCAACACTTGGAGGAAAAGGCCTGCTCAAAGCCTCATCCTGATTTGGAGTCACTCAAGGCATCCTTGATTAAGGCAGCCGCCGATATTGACACGGACCTCATTCGTGCTGCGATAGACGACTGGCCGCGCAGAATAAAGGCCTGTATTCAAAATCGCGGGGGTCATTTTGAATAAACTTTATTACCATAAGAATCTATGTTTTATTATGTTCATTTTGCTATATAAATGTTTACATAAATAATAAACATGTCTAAATTATTTCATATTGCACATGTGACAGAACTTATGACCTGACTATGTATATACATAAGTTCTGTCACATGTGCAATATGAAATAATTTAGACATGTTTATTATTTATGTAAACATTTATATAGCAAAATGAACATAATAAAACATAGATTCTTATGGTAATAAAGTTTATTCAAAATGACCCCCGCGATTTTGAATACATATATACATAGTCAGGTCATAAGTTCTGTCACATGTGCAATATGAAATAATTTAGACATGTTTATTATTTATGTAAACATTTATATAGCAAAATGAACTTAATAAAACATAGATTCTTATGGTAATAAAGTTTATTCAAAATGACCCCCGCGATTTTGAATACAGGCCTTTATTCTGCGCGGCCAGTCGTCTATCGCAGCACGAACGAGGTCCATGTCAATTTTGGCGGCTGCCTTAATTAAGGATGCCCTGAGTGACTCCAAATCAGGATGAGGCTTTGAGCAGGCCTTTTCCTCCAAGTGTTGCCATATCTTGTAATCTAACGGACTCAAATCTGGATTGGAGGAGGGCCAGTCTTCGTGCCGGATGAAGTCGATTTCACGCGCCGCCAGCCAGTCTTGTGTGCTTTTCGCTCTATGAGCTGGCGCAGAATCTTGTTGGAATACCCAGTGCCTGTTATTAAACATGGTATGAGAAACAGGTTCCACAAGGTTCTTGAGGACTGTATTTTGATACACAACTGCATTCGTTTTTACGCCTTTCTCACAAAAATGTACCTCAGTTAAGCCCCAATAAGAGACTCCCAACCAAACCATGAGCGAGGATGGAAAATGACCTCGTTGGACACGCGGAATACGGTTGCTCGCTTCGTCACTGCTGTGTGCGTACACCTTATCATTTTGTTTGTTGTAGTTCTCTTCCACGGTGAAAATTTTTGCATCCGAAAAAAGAATTTCCCGATGCTTTTTTCCCACGTACCGCTTCAAAAAAGCGCGGCATCTCTTCAGTCTCAGGTCCATTAAACGAGCGGCCAAACGATGTCCTGTTTTTCTTCGATAATCCCTAAGCCCTAAGTCTTCATTTAACACCCTTTTCACCGTGGTCCTGCTTAACCCCATCTGAAGGGCCAACAGTTTCTGCTTACGTATGGGATTTCTTTGAATTCGCGCCTTTACAGCTTTTATCACTGCTGGAGTCCTAACAGAGTGAGGGCGACCACTTCTTGACCTGTCATCTATACTAGAGTCTTCATTGTATCGTTTTATGGTACGATAAACGAATCTTTTGGTTATACTCAAATTTTTCAGTAAGTCTAAAATCTGAATTGGCGCGTAACCGAAACGATGCAACGCAATAAATGCGACACGGTCTTCTTTAAGTGTCCACTCCATATTTAAAAATGAGGAAAACTCTAAAAAGTACACATTTTCATTTTCATGAAAAATTCGAAATTCGAATTCAATAAACTTTTTTGTGGCCAGCGTTCTAAATTCAAAAGTTTTTATTGTGTGACAGAACTTATGACCTGACTGTGTATATATATATATATATGTGTATAGATGACGTTTTGGTTTGTGGTTCTGTTATTCCAATTTAACATGATGTTTCAGTTTATAGAGGGCGATACTATGGAATGACCGATGAACCGTCATCGTTATACTATCTGTCTCTGAAAACGTTGCTTCATGTAAAAAAAGTCACGCAAGCATTCATTCTATCAAGTCTTTTTCAAAGGCTGTCGCCTCGGGCAGTCATGTCATAATCTCCAATCAAACCTCGCTCATAGGACACACCGTGTCAAAAATTTAACTCTCAGTTTAATCTCGTTCAATAATCATCGTCGCGGGGGCCGTGTCAAGATGTTATTCTCAGTTTATCAGCGCGTAGCGCGTAGCTTTCCACGTTATTTTTTTTTACCTTGCCCTAGTGTCAAATAAAGCAGTGTAAACTAAAGTCATTGTTTAACTTCATCAACATCAACCATCATCACAGACCCTTTGGAAAGAGGCGGTCGCTGACGCGGCGACAATTTACCACGTAGTCGTGGTTGGTGGCCCAACTATACCTTCGGTCCCGTGCTGCCTGGTCCGATAGCTCAGGTCTGGCTGGCATTGGACATTCCTGCTGCAGTCATCATCCGTGGTGTTGGAGTGGACAGAGCGTCGTGCAGCATCCAGTTGGGGCTTCTGCATTTAGACTCCTGGAACCTACCTTTTTTCATCCATCAGGTTCCCTTCAGCAAAAGTTTTGTTGAGAACTTTCCGTGTATATAGACGACATCGCATCCTGACCGGGGAGAAAAAAAATAAGAGCTTGAACTCGAAGTCGGTTTTTTAGTGTTTAATTTGGTGAATTATTGCCAATATCAATTAACATAATCCAAGCTCCTATTCCCAAATCCAATCCCATCAAAAACCACTAAATCCCTGCGCTATTTCATCAAAAATGTCCTGCTCTATTTCCGCACAATATTAAATTGTAGGTTAATGTATTCCACATCGGCCGCATATTTACACAACAAATTCGGTTTCGCCAGGTGGCGCCAAATTCTCCCAATACCGAATTCGGAAATACTTTGCATACACGAGTAGGTATGTAGAAATTCACAGTCGAATATCATTTCGACGGGCGAAAATATGGACATGTAGCCGACTGAGTTTATAATATGACGGAGTAAATATACTTAGACTAATTGAAGGATCACCCTTGTCTCCTGACTTGAACAGAGGTATTAATCAGTTTACGATGCATAATAAAATGAGATTATGAGGTTTAGGAAACTATATCGTCGATACATTTATTGATTGTATTTATATAAGCTAAGTATGGGCTCTAACCAGAACTATTACTACTGATATTCCTTACAGGTCTTCAGTATTTGTAAGTGATGCAATCTAAATGGTGTTTGTTTTTTAATCATGCCCCCTTAATTTAATCAAAATGATGTGTTTAATGGATAGCTGTTGGTCACTTATCTTAACAAAGTGTTTTTCTTTTTGTGAGGAAATGCACAGTTTTTCTGAAAATCAAACTTGAAAATTGGAAAATATCTGTGAACTAAACGCAATTCATTACAAAAATTGACATATCCTATCGTTAAAAATAACATATATACGCAATATTATCACATATTATCAATTTTATTATAAATTTGTGAGTGAAAACGAAAACCAAAACGAATCAATGGTAAGATGTCATTCCGTTTCTTGCTTACCTATGTGAATGTGTTCCTTTTTGTTCCCGATATTTATGACGACGCATGATCTGTACTTGGAGTATTTCGAACAACACGTACAGCTGAAATTCGAACAACACGTACAGCTGAAAATTAGAAACGCATTTTATAGGTTAAAAGTTCTGTAAACCATTAGAGACTTTCTAACTGAAAAAGTGCAATTACTGCCGAAAGAAAGCCTAGTCCTTTCACTTTTTAATTTTGGTGATTGTATATGGCTCAAGACTGTTCGCTGAAACTGAACGCGCTATTCAACGTGTCCAAAATTCTTGCATCCGTTTCTGTTTTGGAATACCAAAACGTAATTTTATAACTCCAATACTCAACCAAAAATGCATTTTAAAGATGTCTGCACGCAGAAAGCTACATATGACTGGTCTGGTGCATAAAATACTTAACAAAAAAAAACATGTCTATGGGATAAACTTACCTCTTCAAAAAATCTCAAAAATATTGCACTAGAGGTACTATACAAAACAAATTAATAATTCCGAAACACAACACAAGTTTTCAAAGGCAGCTTCAAGTATGCGGCCTCAAAAATTTGGAATGACTTGCCCCCTCCTCTTCGTAGTAAGATGGCTTTGTTAAAAAACAGCACTAGCATCAGTAATGTAGATTTTAAATTTAATCTGTATATCCCCAGGATATTGTCAAAACGTATAGATTACTTAACTTAAAAAATACTGATGACCTGTGGGGTATATCAGTCAAAGTCATTGGTTCAATAATACTTGTTATAGCCGAAGCCAAAGTCAAAGTCAAAGTACTTTATTACTGTAGATATTTACATATATTTAGCAAAAGTCAATTTTGCCTCTTCTCTACATTGGACCACTGTGGGAGAGAAGGGCGTAGAAACTCCCACAGATTGATTTTTAGATCTCTTTTAAAAATAGGTTGTGCTTAACTATTACAAATATGAAAAAATTTATTATTATTTATGATTATGCAAAGCCTATGTTGAGCTAGATTAACCCCATGCAGTCCTGTCATTTAAGTAATCTTGAACATTGTAATATCCCTTTTTTGACAAAGTCGCTTTAACATGCTTTTTAAATTGCTCAAATGGCAATTTCAAAATCTCCAGAGTTATCTTATTATAGGAGAGAATACATTGACCCTTGAAAGAATTGCTAAGCTTCGCGAGTCTAAATCGGGGCGCACACAGTCTGTGATTATTTCTTAGGTTAACATTACAGCTATCGCTAAGTTTGTAAAATGTTGTAAGGTTCTTGCGTACATACATTATATTTTCGAAAATAAATTGACTAGCTACAGTTAGTATGTCAATTTCTTTAAAAAGCTTTTTTAAGGAGTCTGTTCGTTTTAAATTATAAATTGCTCGAATAGTTCTTTTCTGTAAAATATAAATAGTATGAATATCCGTCGCTTTCCCGCACAGCAAGATACCATAGGACATGACAATATAAAAGTAACAAAAATATACTAGCCTAGATGTAGCCACATCCATGTTTTGTCTGATGTTCCTAACAGCGTAAGCTGCAGAACTTAATTTACTAGCAAATTTATCTATGTGGGGTCCCCACTGCAATTTTCTATCAATGGTTATTCCAAGAAACTTCGTATCATTTACTAATTCTAACGTGCTGTTGTCTTACACTAAACTGGTCTCAACTTGCCTGACATTTGGAAGTGAGAATTTAATACACTTGGTTTTACCAGCGTTTTACAATAAATTATTAACTGTGAACCAATTCAAGGTTAAAGACAATACACCATTAACATCATCAGAATCTCCTTTTTGTCTTTCAATTTTGAAGACCATCGAAGTACCATCAGCAAACAACACTATGTCAGTTAATTTCTCCACCATGAAAGGCAGATAGATAGATAGATAGATAGATAGATAAATTCATTTATTCACTGAAAAGGTACACACACAGACACATAATAAAAAGAAATACAAAATAGAATAAAACCTGGAAGAACATAACACAAAACAATTTACAAATAAATAATCATTTTCACTATGTGGTATTGTGAATGTACCGCGACAATGAAATGGCCCTGACTCAGCAATGTCACAGACGAATCTGTGACGCTGGTATTCTGCCAGGGCCAAATACGGACGAGACAACACTATGCACGAGTACACATTAAAATATACATTAGTATTAATTATTAATATAAAATTCCATTTATGACCAAAATGGAAACATAATAAAATATAACAAATAATTAAATTGAAATTGCATAAAGAGTGATATAAAAAAAAAATTAGATGGGATGTCGTATTATGATTATTGGGATATTTTAATTGGGAAATTTAAAAATTGAGAATTAGTAACACAAATTAAATAGTCATTACTACACAAAATATTTTAAATTGGGAAGTAAGTGATGTGAAAATAAGGTGGGTAGCAGAATAAATAAATTAAAAAAAACAAAAATACAAAAACACAATAAAAAACAGTACTGTATGTTAGGAGCGTGCTGTTTCCTCGGCCTTTTGCTGCATTGTTAGGTATTTCCGGTAGGCACCTCTAAAACCAGCCTTACTAACCAGAGACAACAGTGGAGGTGGAATGTTGTTCCAGCATTTGGTAGCACGGTATTTGAAACTACCACGGAAAGCTGCACCTTTGTGACGGGGCATTGAGAGGAAAGGTGCAACACGCTGTGACAGACGCCAGGTAAGTTTATCGTATAGATATGAGGGTCTCCTAGTCCGTATAACCTCAAATAGTAACGTAGAAAAATGCAGGTCTTGTCTAGCTTTCATTTTTAAAAGGTTTGCCTCGTTAAGAAATGGAGTGACATTTGTTCGAGGAGGAATCACGAAGCAGAACCGGGCACAGGCATTTTGTACTCTTTGTATGAGTTTATAACAGACACGATCCATATACCGTGATGCAGTAGTTTAACTTAGATAGTACTAAAGCTTCACTCAACTGTTTTCGCAGTTCAACGCTAAGAAGATCCCGGATTATATAGAGAACTTTAAGCCTATAGAAACAGTTCCTTACTATCTCGGGGACATGCCCTTCAAATCGTAGTTTGTCATCGATGAGAAGACCTAGGTTGCGAGCCTCGCGGACCCGTGTAATGGCAATTCCATTCACCAGGACTTGTGGTTCATGCGCTGCTATTGCCTGTATTTGATTTTTTGAGCCCAGTACACTTCGACTTGTTTGGGTTGAGCACTAAAGTGTTATTGGACGACCATTGCGATATACGGCCCAGATCCTCATTTAAAGCTTCCACTTCTATTCGGGGATCGCTGTCTACCGAGATATAAATTTGTAGATCATCAGCATATAAGTGATAATTACTGTTAACAATGCAACTAGTGATATCCGCACTTTATATTATAAAAAGAAGCGGCCCAAGTATGGATCCTTGTGGGACACCTCTATCCAGGGTAGCTAGCCGCGACTGCATCTGAGATCCGTCTGCCTTGTCCAGCACAACCCGTTGACTCCGATTGCCAAGGTAGCTATTAAACCAGTTAATGGTGGAAGCGTCAAAGCCATAGAAAGCTAGCTTAGACAACAGAAGGGGAATGTTAAGAGCATCGAAAGCCCTAGAAAAGTCCAAGAGAGCAAGTATGGTGCCCTTACCCTGATCCTGAGAGGACAAGACATTATCCACTACGTCCAACAGTGCTGATGCAGTACTACGCCCCTTTCTAAACCCAGATTGTCGCTCGGGCAGGATATCATTACTCTCACAGTACTTATAGACCTGGTTATAAATTACTCTTTCTAAAATTTTTGATAGGTAAGGTAGGATGCTTATTGCCCGAAGGTCGCTAACGTTTACTGGGTTGTCAATTTTAGGGATGGGGCGGATATTCGCTGACTTCCATTGTGCTGGAAAAGTAGAAGAGGCAATAGACCTATTAACAATTGCGGTTATTACTTTAAGGGTACAAGGTAAAGTCAGTAAGATCATATCCTCAGTAATACCATCTGCACCTTTCGCATTCGAACTTATAGAAAGGATCGTTTTAGCTACACAATTCTCATCCACCTGGTCCAACGAGAACACAGCCTGACAGTATCTGTTAAATTCAAAATGGGTTAGACGTGATAGGGTGACCGTATCAGCGCCAGGAACATTCAAAAAGTTGGCGCTGATTTCATCTGGATCATTAAAATGTTCGGGCAAATCACAATTATTTTTAAAGTTTGGTAAAATAGTTCCTTTAAGATTTTTCCACAGTTTCTTTGAATTATTAGCATACTTGTTGATATGCTGCTCAAAATATGCCTTCTTCTCACCAAAAATAGCGGCGTTAACAAGATGCTTCAGTGACTTATACTACTCTCTATCCTGCTCCGATCTTGATTTGCGATAACAGGCATGCGCTTGATCACGCAGCCGCATCATCAAAAGTATGTTGCTAGTAAGCCAAGGTGTGGGTTTGCTCCCAATTCTAGTCCTAGTTAAAGGAGCATGTTTATCGTATAGCACTAGGAGGTGCCTTCCAAAACGTTCAACCATTTCATCAACTGATGCACATGTTAATACATCCATCTCCCAGTCGACGTGATCAACATCAGAATTAAAATCTACTAAATTTATTTTACTGATCGGCCTGACCACTTTATACCGCGTCCGAATTTTTTCCTTTTTGATTTTTAATGGTTATCATTACATGACCCTGTTGAGGAACATTAAGTAAAGAGACGTTCGATACAGACGCATTTGTGCAGACCAAGTCAAGCAGTGTGGCACTATGAGATGTGAAATGCGTTGGTTCGGTGACAACATTTGTAATATTCATGCTTTTCAGAAAATCATTCAGACGTAGCAATTTATTATTCAAAATATCTATATTAAAATCACCTAAAACAACTATTCTATCGTAATTAATGAAGGCTGTAATAGAATCTGTTAGGGCGTCGAGAAAGTCATCCACCTTAACCCATTCAGGACGATATGCAGTACCAATAATAACCCTAGTCGACTTGACGTTTATTGAAATCCACAGTTGTTCGATGTGAGTGGTGGGAGCCGGGTGTGGACACGTACGCGCAGCCACTCCGCACCTTACATAAAAACCCACTCCCCCCCCAACCCGCGCCGGATGTGTAGCGGCCGCGGCAAATGCCTCAGTCTGTAATCCGGAACTTTAGGCGCTTTGCCTTCCTGACCAGCCCGGAGCCAGGTCTCGTTTATCGCCATCACGTCAGGCAATTCCCTCATTAATGCACCTATAAAGTCATCGTGTTTTGTGCCAAGTGAACCCGCGTTAAAAAAGCCAACTTTCAAAAATTTATAATTAACCATTACGCGAGAATGTTAGAGTGATGGAGTTGCAAGCAATATAGAAATGAGCGGGGCGGGAAAGGGACAGATGCGAAAGATATACAGATGATAGTGCAAAGTGAACACAAAAAACCAGTTGCTCGTCAAACATTGTCGCGTATTCACACATCCACATAGCAAACCTATTCTCGCATATTCTAAAGCTCTTCAGAACAGTAATCATTGAATTCATTGTTACAACACACATTAATAATTCAAAACATTTAAAACACGTTAAAACAAAACGACAGCATAATAGCAAAGCCAAAGGGTAGCATAAACAGTAGCGATTGAAATAAATAGCAATTTGACCCATAATTATCAATAAATTCAGTCCACAATAAATTAATAACATAAATTCACAACATGTTAACAAGCAGCATATTAACAAAGCCCGTAGTAGATATAAACAGTCTGCATAGGTAGTTTTTGTGTAGTCTATTTCATCGAACTTTGGCTCACCCCAAAAACTCGCACCAGGTCATCCTCCGCTTTAATCGGGTATCCTACAGCGCCAACATGATGCCGGGCATAAACCCTGCCCTCTTTTGTCCAGACGAACTTCCACTTCTGCTCCTCTCCCAGCTTAAGCGCCTTCCCAAATAGGACCCTATTCAACTTCGAAAGCCGCTCGTTCACGAACAGCTTCATAGGGGCATGGGGCGGCAGGCCGAGATCTGCAGTGGTGGCGCCACGGCGGACGCGGGCGTGCTTGAGGAAGTCGTCCCGCAGCGAGCGTCGCGCCAGTCGAACCACGATGGGGCGCGGGCGGGGCGGCGCCCCCCCAGCGTCCGAGAAGCGCTTGGGTCCGGCGCGGTACACGCTCACCAGGTCGCGCTCCTCCAGAGGCATGCCGAACTTTTGCGCCACCAGCGTCACGACGTGGCTGAGCGACTCCTCTTCATACTCAGGCACGCCGGTGATGTCGACATCGCTGAGCAGGTCTGTCCGGTCTCTGTCCTGAAGCTCTGTCTTGAGCTCAGTCATTGCTTCCCGCAGCGCAGTCACCTCCCCAGATTCGGTGGGTAAACTCTGCACCAATTTCATTAACTCCACCTGCGATTTGAGTTTCTCATTTTCGGACTCAACAGCGATAAGACGGGCGGTCAAACTAGACAACTCAGTGTGCAATTTTAAAAATGCCTGATTTATTTCAAGGCTTAACGAACGCTTGATGCCATCAAGTTTAGTCTCGAGTAACGTTGAGAACTGCTCAAAGCTTATAAACGGAGCGTTCTTTATTTCGTCACAAGACATATTTGTGACATCAGCTGCTGTGTCATCAAGCGTGAACTCTGGCACATCAAATTGGTTGCGAGTTGGGGTGCCGTCTGTCCTGGGTCGGCGGGTGACATTCAGGCACGATGGGCGGTGCCAGTTGAGCTGGAGCTTTACTAAATGTGTTGTGTAGTACTCTGTCGTCATACCCAGGCACTCATAATGGTATGAGGCGTTGCAGGGACGATATTGCAGTTGGCTGGTGGCAGCCACGGGCATCTTGCATGCACCACACTTCATTTCATTCATATCGCGAGAGATATAAGTAAGTATCCACAGCACGCTCGTCAGCTGATGTTTCTAGGCGAGTCCCTGTCTGTGTGTGTGTGACACAGACGCGCGGTCAATGACCCGTGCGGCGTAGAGAGGGATGGAAGTAGGCGCCCGAGCGAATAGCACTATATGATCCGTTGACCGTCGACCTTGAAGTCAGCTGTGACAAGCCGGTGACTGACACGGCGATTCACAGATTTATGCGAACTATAGTCTAGTTATCGTGTCAACACCACTTTCACTAAATCACTGGACTGTAAACTGCACCAAAATTGTGTAGATTTAGGTTAGCTAAGTTAATAAATATTTTCTTAAATAGTTATGTTTAAAATAGACTGTTTATTAATCAGAATTTAAGAGCGACTTAGATTTGTTGTGTACTCGGCGCGTGCTCGAGCTCAACCCCGTCAGATCGTTAATATATACCAGGAATAAGAAAGGGCCTAATATGGAACCTTGTGGAACGCCAATTTTGACACCCGATCCATCAGATTTAACGCCGTTAACTTCTGCCTTTTGAATTCTATTGCTTAGGTATGATTTTAGTAGATCCAACACTTTATTTCGAACTCCGTAATGATTTAATTTAATTAATAGCGTATTATGATCAACACAATCAAACGCCTTCGACAGGACGCAAAAAACTCCGATAGCATCCTGTGCGGCCTCCCATGCAGAATAAATATGAGATATAAGGGTAATACCTGCAACCGTAGTCGATTTACCCCTAGTGACACCGTATTGTTTGGCGTGGTGTTGTTTGGTACGGTTGAAGTGTGAGAGCATTTGATTGAATATAATCTTTTCAAATATTTTACTTAGTGTTGGAAGAACAGATATTGGTCTGAAATTTGAAGGATCACCCTTATCTCCCGATTTTAACAGAGGTATCAGTTTACTGTGTTTCATGAGGTCTGGAAAAGCCCCATCGTCAACACATTTATTAAATATATAAGCTAAGTGTGGGGCTATAACTAGAATTACTGAACCAATTACTTTGACTGATATACCCCACAGGTCTTCCGTATTTTTTAAGTTAAGTAATTTAAACGTTTTGACAATGTCTTGGGGATATACATGATGAAATTTTAAATGTTGAAGGTTTTGAAAGTTTTGGAATATTTTTTAACATAGTCATGAAATTTTCGATCAAAGTTATAGGTTTTTTGATCATAAAGGTCATACAAGATAACTCTACTTTTACGAATGCCAAACGTTGCCCAGTCATTAAATTTCGATTTACCGTTGTAGCACTGACTTTCTTTAATTTAAAAACTTTATTGAATTCTGTCTGAATAATGTTGAAGAAGTCTGAGTAGATTTTGTTTGGGTTCTGTTCATTAAATTCCGGTACTGGCAAATTTATATCTAAGTTTTTCGTATATGTCTCTCTAGAATATGGGATGTAATAGGCCTATAAAATGATGGACCAGTCTTATCCTTAACCCTTATTTCGAATTGGGCCATACCAACGGACAGGTACTTAAAAAAAATCTACCGTTGCGTCCGTTTCTATTTTCATCTCCAAACTTCTACCAAACTTTCGGTTAATCTTTCACGCTATGGTAGAAAAAATAATTTTGGGAGTGGCAACCCCATATCTGTCAGTTGCCAAAAAAATGTCAGCAAATCGGCGCACCGCAAGACCATTCCAGGTAATTTATTTGAAAAAATATATTTTTGTTTATGTTGCCTAATTTTTCGGTCTGTTTTATGAGAATTACATTACTAACATTCAAATAATACAAATTTCATTGATTTTGCTTGTGTCATTCGCCGTAAATAACTTTATTTTCTATTGTCCGGCACACCGGACCTTGTCGAATCACATGTAAATAGTGTGTTATTTGCCTTGTCCGTCACACCGGACCTTGTCGAAACACATGTAATTATTGTGTTATTAGCCTTGTCCGTCACACCGGACTCTGTCGAAACATATAGTAAAGTCGTGATATTTTTGTTGTACGTGGTGACGGACATTGTCGAATAGTTATACATGTGTACAACACTTACCTGCACCTGATTACCTGCACCTACTTACTGCATCTATTTACATGCACCTACTTACCTGCACTTACTTGCATGCACCTACTTACCTGCAACTACTTACCTGCACTGCACCTACTTAAGGCCTGTTTACATTGGTCTAGGACAGTGGACAGTGGGTAGTTACTATCCTAAATATTCGCCACTGTCCGATGTCCTTACCAACCTGCACCTACTTACTGCATCTATTTACAAGCACCTACTTACCTGAACTTACTTGCATGCACCTACTTACCTGCAACTACTTACCTGCACTGCACCTACTTAAGGCCTGTTTACATTGGTCTAGGACAGTGGACAGTGGGTAGTTACTATCCTAAATATTCGCCACTGTCCACTGTCCTTACCACTGTGCTAGACCAATGTAAACAGTCACTTCGCCACTGTCCTTACCACTGTACTGACCACTGTCCTAGACCAATGTAGACCGGCAATTACCTGCACTGCACCTACTTACCTGCACCGATTTACTTACCTGTGCCCCTTATCTCACTCCTAGGCATGAAATTCTAGAATAACTCGTAGTCTGCAAATATTGCCATCATTTATTTTCTAGCATTTCTTGCCAAGGCATACCCATTTTGTGATAGTGCTTTGCTTAGATTTTTCTTTTTCTTTGCTTCAGTCTTACCTGCATAAACGCACAAATAGGATATTGGCACTCGTTCCAAAAGAACGTGCACCATCGGAATCAGGCAATAGTTCCGACGCTGAAGATAAGCTTGAATCACCCTCTCTTCTGCCTTCTAACTCCAGTTCACCTGCACCGTCCATTGCATCTTCGCTTGAGCGCTTAGATCTCTTAGATAGCCCCGATGAAGATCATGCTGAAATAAATGTGCAACCCGACGACGACCTTTATCCGACACCTTTGACTCCGATTTTACAAAACGTATTCCCATATCTGTCGCAGGAACCCAATTACTCAAACTTATCGTCTATATCGTCGTTGCCCTCATTGCCCACGCCTGTAAACAGAAAGAGAAGACTCAGGGGACCATCTGTAGCAACAAAAAAGAAACCGAAGAAGATCCAAAAGTTCTCCCTGAAGTATACATGGAAACAAAGTACCTTTTTGTACAGAGCTCAAATAGAAGATACCGTAGCAACTGAAGAGCCTCCCGAAATCCGGACACCTCTAGATTACTTTGCGATGTTTTTCTCCAAAGATGTCATAGCAAATGTTGTGCAGGAAACGAACACATATTCTGTGCAAAAAACAGGCCGCTCCTTAAATTTGACTGAGGACGAGTTCTGCGATGTACTTGCAATTCAGATTCTGATGGGCATAGTTTCGATATCGTCATATTTAGACTATTGGAGCATAAAATACAGGTATGACAAAATTGCAAGTATCATGCCTCTCAAGAGGTATGAAACAATTCGCCAAAATTTACATTTTGCGGACAATAACTTCGATGACTCAGACCGGTTTTACAAGGTTCGGCCATTAATTGAAGGAATACGACAAAACTGTCTTGCTCAGGAAAGCGGAACAGGTGAACACACTTACAGCGTAGACGAAATGATGATACCTTATAAATGAAGCAAAGCAGGAAAAATGTCGCCAGTATATGAAAGATAAGCCAACCAAATGGGGCTTCAAAATGTACGTGCGAGCTGGAACTTCAGGCTTGATCTACGACTTTCTGCCATACGGTGGTGATGATACATTCAGGTATCACAAGTTCTCTGATGAAGAGCAAACGCTAGGATTTGGTGCACCAGTTGTACTTGCACTTTGCCAGACAATCCGGAAGTAACCAGCAACGGTTTGTTTCGACAATTTCTTCACGTCACCTGAACTTGTTTACATGTTGCGTGAAAGTCATGGAATCTTTTCCGTAGGCACTATCAGAAACAACCGACTAAGTGGAGCTGAAGAGAAAATAATTAGTGAAAAGGCACTGAAAAAGAAACAAAGAGGAGCTTATAGTCAAACAGTGTGCAATAAAAACAAGTTGTCAGTAGTGAGGTGGCACGACAACAAAGCTGTTACTTTAATCAGTTCCTATACTGACGTTGAACCGGTTCATAGGATCAAAAGATACTGTAAGGATGCCAAGAAAAAAATTGATGTCGATTATCCTAATATTGTGAAGGAGTACAATAAGAATATGGGGGCAGTCGACTTGGCTGACATGCTGATCGCCTTGTACAGAACTCCTTTCAGGAGTAAGCGCTGGTACATGGTTATGTTCGCACAAATGATTGATATCTGTGTAAACAACGCATGGATCCTATATCGTAAACATAAAGGCTCTAACACCAAATGCATGCGGCTGAAAGATTTTCGGTTCGAAATATACCGTGGTTTAGTCAGCACAAACAGACGTGCTAACTTTGAAAAAACGGAACCAAGCACGATCAGGCATGTTTGTAAACTAAGACCGCCTGACAGTTCGCGTTACGATGGACTTAGTCACTTTCCGTCAGTGAAGGACGAAGGTCGTTGTATGAACTGCAATAAAAAAACTACGGTTTACTGCATGAAATGCGACACACGCCTATGTTTTGTGACGGGAGAGACTCACCGAAACTGTTTTTTGAGTTTCCATGTCAAGTAATGCACGAGGAATGCTTGCACGTTCTTTTAATTAAGTTCGTTTTTTATTTGTGTATCTTTGATTAAAATTAGAGCCTCATTTGACTACTAACATTGTTTCATTTATAATATACAGCTTCAAACAGACACTGACATCATTCGCTAAAGTCCGCTAGGGCGGACACATAATTTTATCACTTTTTTTCTCTCAGATTCGACAGTGTCCGTTACGGCGGACACCAATTTTTTCAAGAGGGGGGGGACTTAGATTTTATTTTTTATTTTTTGTGGACTCTGAAAGATCAAGGAAACAAGATAATTAAATAAAGTTTGTCTTATTTTACTACCGCCTCCTCCGTCGAAATAAGGGTTAATAGCAATTGGGAATGAAACTGTTTGACCACTGTGATCGGAAGGCAATCAGTTAATTACACTTTTACTTGTGAATGCACAGTCACAAAAAACGTTATCTAAGCAAGTTTGGCTGGTAAGTGTAAATCTACTTTGCTCTAAAAATACACGACATAAGTTAAACGATTTGAATAAAGTTATTAATCGTTGTTTCATTGTTGTTCCTACAAGCAAATCTAACTTAAGATCGCCTCAAATAATTAACTTTTTTCTGTTATTACATAGTTTAGAGAGGGCTTCCTCCATAATTTTCTCAAATATTTCGAAATTGCCATGGCCTTTTTCATCCCTCGGTGGCCTGTAGACACAAACAATAATATGGCTATCCAACTCAATACAGGATACCTCTATTTGTCTTTCAACAGTAAGTGCAAGAATATCTTTGCGTTGTTACCTTAATATTATTTTTCACTAAGATTAGATAACTTAAGAATCTATATCAGCAGTCTTTCTATTGTAACAACTGACAATTTTGTAATTATTTATGTTAAAAGACATCATATTTTCCTAAAACCAGTGTTCGGTAACACAAATAATATCAATGTCAGAATTTTTTAGAAATAATTCTAATACAAGTCCTTTTCCAGGTAGCCCCTGGATGTTTTGATGGGCAATATTTAACTGGGGCTTATATTTTGACATATTTAGTGGCTCTTGTATGCTAGAGATTTCCAAGTACTTTAAATTAGTTCATAAGACAATAGAGTCTTATGAACGAATTTAAATTACTTGGAACAGACCTAGTTATACAGGGTTACAGGAAAAGTCGACCTAGATCCGTTAAGGGCGTGTAGTACACATCATTTCTAAATGATTTCACTATGAAACCCCCCATCCTAAACTTAACCGTTTTCGAGATATTCGAGTTTTATTTTCTTTTATGAAAATGCCCAATTTTTCGGCTATTGAATTGAATATTTTAAATTTTTTTGACTCTAATGATTATTTTTTTAGTTTTTTACATGAAAAATGAGATGCTTAATGACCTCAATGACTAAAATTGTACATAAGTTAACTAAATAGGTCATTGTAGTCGATCGTAACTTAAGAAAATAAGTACAAATTATAAAAAACAAAATTTCTTTTCTGGATATCTCAAAAAAATATTATGGCACTTGCTCTGCAGATGTGCTTAAAAACATCTACATTTTATCAGCTATCCAAAGAGGTATAACAACCTAGGGTTGTATTTAAACTCATAGAAAAAAACATAGTTGAAAAGGTTCAGGTAGTAGGTCTAACGGGTCCCTCGGCTATTGTCCTTCAAGTTAATCCGGTGCATGTGAGCGAGACAACTTACGATTTATGCTGGTAAGAGTGAGAAAAATAATGTGCAAAAACAAGTTTGGGGATAGAACATGTCATTGTTTTGTATTTGGTTGTTTGTTTGCTTGCCATCCATTTTAGTCTGCTCATGCGATTCGTCCATGGTAGATACGAATTATTGTGCTTTCGGATTCCCACACGACTTGGCTTTGTTTCTGGACTGATTTTTCTAACTGTGACTACTGTTCTTGTTTACTGGACTCTGATTTGTGCTTGTGATACTGGACTGTTGAAAATGGCAACATACTCGAACGAAGAATATGCGGATATGCTTATCTGCTACGGATACTGCAATTGCGTGTCCGCACGAGCTCGGACTGAGTACATACGACGCTATCCCGACCGTCGAGTACCTGATGTGAGCGTTTTCGACGGAGTTTACCGACGACTTCGTGAAACTGGCTCTGTTTTGCGACGACGTACGGACTTAGGAAGACCACGTGTCATTGATGACGACGAGGAACAAGACAACGAAATCGTAGAACGGTTCAGAAGAGACCCAACCACTTCGACCAATATTGTTGCCCGTGAACTGGGCCTAACTCAGTGGAAAGTGTGGTTTACGGTTCATACGGTAGGCCTGTATCCATACCACTACACGCCGGTACATGAAATTGAAGAAGGAGATCCCGCGAGACGTATGGACTTCTGCAGATTTATGCTCAATGCAGATATCGAGGACCCGAATTTCCTAAAATTAATATTGTGGACAGATGAATCCAAATTCGATAAGGACGGGATTACTAATTATCATAACGCACACTTTTGGGCTCCTTTGAGATATCCAGCAAAGAAATTTAGTTTTTTATAATTTGTACTTATTTTCTTAAGTTACGATCGTCTACAATGACCTATTTAGTTAACTTATGTACAATTTTAGTCATTGAGGTCATTAAGCATATCATTTTTCATGTAAAAAACCAAAAAAATAATCATTACAGTCAAAAAAAATCAAAATATTCAATTCAATAGCCGAAAAATTGGGCATTTTCATTAAAAAAAATAAAACTCGAATATCTCGAAAACGGTTAAGTTTAGGATGGGGGGTTCCATAGTGAAATCATTTAGAAATGATGTGTACTACACGCCCTTAACGGATCTAGGTCGACTTTTCCTGTAACCCTGTATACCCCACACCTAGCTTATATATTTAATAAATGTGTTGATGATGGAGCTTTCCCAGACCTCATGAAACACAGTAAACTTATACCTCTGTTCAAGTCGGGAGACAAGGGTGATCCGTCAAGTTTCAGACCAATATCGGTTCTTCCAGCACTAAGTAAAATTTTTTAAAAGATTATACTCAATCAAATGCTCTCACACTTCAACCGTAACAAACAACTCCACGCCAAGCAATATGGTTTCACTAGGTGTAAATCTACGATGCTGGTATTACCCTTATATCTTATATTTATTCTGCATGGGAAGCCGCACAAGATGCCATCGGTATTTTTTGCGATCTGTCGAAGGAAATTAAATCATTACGGTTAGAAATAAAGAGTTGGATCTACTAAGATCATACTTAAGCAATAGAAGGCAAAGGGCAGAAGTCAACGGCGTTAAATCTGATGAATCGGGGGTAAAACTTGGCGTTCCACAAGGTTCCATGTTAGGCCCTTTCTTATTCCTGGTATATATTAACGATCTGCCTTTTATGGTGGAGAAATTGACTAACATAGTGTTGTTTGCTGATGATACTTCACTGGTCTTCAAATTTAAAAGACAAAAAGATGATTTTGATGATGTCAATGGAGTATTATCTTTAACCTTGAATTGGTTCACAATTAACAATTTATTGTTAAATGCTGGTAAAATCAAATGTATCAAATTCTCACTCCCAAATGTCATGCAAGTTGGGACCATTTATTGTTGGACATCAATACGTAAGAATTAGTAAATGACGCGAAGTTTCTTGGAATAACCATTGATAGCAAATTGCAGTGGGGACCCCACATAGATAAATTGGCTGGTAAATTAAGTTCTGCGGCTTACGCTGTTAGGAACATCAGACAAAGCACGGATGTGGCTACATCTAGGCTAGTATATTTTAGTTACTTTCATAGTGTGATGTCCTATGGTATCTTGTTGTGGGGGAAAGCAGCGGATATTCAAAGTATTTTTATTTTACAGAAAAGAGCTATTCGAGCAATTTATAATTTAAAACGAACAGACTCCTTAAGAGAGCTTTTTAAAGAAATTGACATACTAACAGTAGCTAGTCAATTTATTTTCGAAAATATAATGTATGTACGCAAGAACCTTACAAAATTTCCCAAACATAGCGATAGCTGAAATGTTAACCTAAGAAATAATCACAGACTACTTGCGCCCCGGTAGAGACTCGCGAAGGTTAGCAATTCTTTCAAGGGTCAATGTATTCTCTACAATTTCAAGATCTCCAGAGGTATCTTGTACAACTACAACAAGAGATCTTGAAATTGCCATTTGAGCAATTTGAAAACCAATCATCTACACAAGTATCATAAACCCTCTTTACTGCTTACAAAAACCGCACGTTACGATCAGCATAATGTTAAACTACTTGGTAAAAACTCATTTCTTATCTGAAAAATTACACATTATGTGTGATTTTTCTACACATTATGACATTCAAATTTCGAACGCCGACGCTCGCCTCGTGCCGCCCCTATTTTGTCTGTGAAGTTGGCAGTGACATTCAAATTTCGAACGCCGACGCCCGAAGTTGGTCCTACAGAACAAGCTAAACAACTGCAGAGCCACAATGCCGGTCAAACATGCGGTTCCTGAACACATCAAAGAGAGCTTATGATATGTGTGTAGATAAACTAGTGAGTGTAACTGTACATAATTATGCATTAAAACTCTCGAGTCATATTATTATGTAGTATCGAGTATTAATGCCCTCCATTATGTAGCAGTCACATAAACTACTATTAAAGCAACTTTGTCGAAAAAGGGATATTAAATTGTTCAAGATTACTTAAATGATGGGACTTTATGGGGTTAATCTGGCTCAACACAGACCTTGCTGTTAATATTTTTGTAATTATTTATTCATTTATTCCTGCTTATTAATTATGATAATAACTAAATATTATATTTTGTATTAGTTAAGCATAAGCAATTTTTAAAAAGAGATCTAAAAATCAATCTGTGGGAGTTTCTACGCCCTTCTTCTCCCACAGTGGTCCAATGTAGAGAATATTTTTTGTTTAATATTTGTGCTTCGGAACGCACCTACTCTTGTTGCGCGACTCGGAACGGAAACAGAACGGCAGCTGTCACTCGTATCGAAACGAGAGGAGAAATTGGAGGTTATCTTTTCTCGTCGGGAGAACAAACATGTCTGCTCAGGCATCGGGCCATTGATTGTAATTCGGTGTAACAATCGTCTAATACAGGTGTCGAGCCTGGTCGGAGTGTAAATCTACCACATCGTCGGGAAATAAGTAGATTCGCGTCAGCGGTTAAGTGATCCGTGTTGATTGGACATCGTCGTATCGGACGGCGACTCCACGTGTCGGCAGGCAGCACGCCGGCGACAGCGTCGGGCAGCGACAGTGAGATTCATTCCTGATCCTACCCAAACTTGTGCCCTTATCCCGTATTCCTGCCCCGAATCGAGCTTCGATTTCCGGTCTACGACGACAAGGTAAGGTAACAATCACTCACTTTTCTCCCGTGCTGGCAAAAACCCAGCCCCCTCAAGATTCCACGCCGTTCGGTTGAGGCGTGGAATTAATCAGTAGAGAAGTGGCAAAAAATGACGAATGCTAAGTATATGTAAATATCTACAGTAATAAAGACATTTGGAATTTGGAATTTGGATGTCGGTGCTCACTATTAAACAAAAACTGCGTAAGCTGCTTCTTGAAAATCAAATGATCGACTCAGCACAATATTAAAGGTAGTGTTTAGTGAACTCATAAACTGTTTTTAAATTTTTATTTTTTCTAAACGTCTGTTTGTTAGCTGTCCTGTAATAATTAATAATTATTATGTCATCCACTACAAGGAATATTTGATAAATGGATTGATTGCCTCATTAGTGTATGGTCAGCACTGAGATTACACCGGGCGGAAAACCACAGAACTCAATACGTACTGTGTCATTCTTTAAAAATGTATTGTTCTGTTAATTTTTTCGTTATTACTGTTATATATTTTTTCTCTCTTCTCTTTTCCAGGTACGGTCTGAAAACCAGCGCTGAGAGACCGTCCCTTTTTAGCCCTTATAAACTAATGTACCACGTAACTGTATTTTTATGTATTTTTTAAGGCAAAATAAACGATTTCTATTCTATTCTATTCTATTTATAGAGAAGAGCTATTAGATTTCAAGTAATAAATTGGATCCGTTTGTTGAGTTAATTAAGGCATTCAAACATGTGAACAAAAGTTTAATAAATATATGATAAAAATAATATGGTGTTTGTTCTACTTCCTAGGCAGTCATTCCTTGGCAGTTTTGTGACTACGCTATAGAGTACTTTTTATGAGCCGTAGTAGCTAAGGTGGTTTCGAAATAATAATGTGATATAGGTTATTTTCGAAGTATTGACTCAAAGATCCTTTGAGTCAATACTTTCTGATGACCTTTACAGTATTTTTTGATATGACTAAGGCATTTGATTTGTTAGCAAAGTGTCAAAAATACGGAATCCGCGGTCCAGTATATCACTGGATTGAATCATACTTAACAGGACGCACGGAAATAGGTAAAATTAGTAAATCAAATCAAGAATTAACATAGAAGCCTCACACTCAAAACTGAGAGATAATAGATTTGGGGTACCGAAAGGAAGCATTTTGGGGCCACTTCTATTTACACTTATACTCCAATAGAGCATTTAGCGTTAATTGACTAAATTTAAATTCAGTTCCGCAGGCGTCCACGTTTTCCTTAAGCAATGTAGCTTAAGGGATGGTGAAGATTTTAGTGGTTAATTAGTTTTCAAGGGTATATTAGTAAAAAAGGTCTCGAATTCCTGAGCTACTTCTGAATTTGCACTAGAAATACCGCGATCTGTTTAGTGAAAATCTATACTCGCGTGGCTTTGTACTACTTTTTTCACTATTTATAAGTTTTCATACGGTTTTAATTTTCTCATCGGCAGATTTTATTTTATTACTTATAAAATTTGCTTTGTCTTTAAAACACTATTAACGATATTCTTTAATCATGTCACAATTTGTCATGTTTCTTAATAATAATAATACCTTGTTTCATAACAATGTTCCAGAGTTTCAAAGCGGGTCCTCTTTTGTCGAACTGTCTAGTTTTAATCACTACCATTAGTACTAATACTAACTAACACTGAAGGCGACTGTTTTATAGTATTTACAACTGTGTCGCATATATTATACACTAATAATGTAGCTACTCGTTTTTTTGTTATATTAGACAGGTACTTCCTGAGTAAAAGTAAAGTTATGAATAAAATTATTAATGTCGAAATATAATATAGCATCACTATGATGACACTTTATATCGTATAGGTGCATGTTCATTCCATGCATGTATATATTTTGTCGCTCACAAAAATTAGAACAATAGGGAAAATTGCAAAGAATGAACTTGCACTTTGTCTTATTATATAAATTGAGCAGCACTTCTAAACCGGTGTCTAATGCACTCCGACTAATGTTCGAGCGGCATCTAAAGCTCTGACATGTACACAAAATCAATTTTAAATTGATGATTTGAAAGCTGTTCCACGTCGACGTTTGACCACTCAGAGCACGATCATATCACAGGAGCTGTCCCAACCAACAACTGTTTTAATTTATTCATTAGACAAAAGTTTTTAACCACAGAAATATCCTATAGAAACAACACAGTATCACGTGGTAAGTAAGTAAATTCTTCATACAGTATTTCTGCTCTTTGGTACAAGTACAGTTCGCGCCAAGTATCCTCAGCTCTGAGCGAGCGTCACCTCTCTCTCTCTCATCCCACCTTACCCTGTGCGGGAAAGGGAGTTCAGGCCCATTATCATACAAAACCACTGAAAAGAGCTTTGGCAAAAAAAAAACAATAAATTCATAGGTCTCAAAAAAATATATGTTATTCACAAATAGTTAATGTATTTTGAATACTATTTCGTTACGCGATTGGATTAATTTGGCTCGATAGTAAAAAATACTGAACATAGTCTATATTTAAAAGAAGATACATTAATTTTAATATAAAATTACTGATTTTTCACATAATTTTATACCTAAATTTTCCTCTTTTAGAGCTCCGTATTAATCCTTTAATTTTATCAATTAGCTTATTTTAGTTTCGTTCAGTAAATTCAAAAAACACCTAATTTTTAAAGTATCCGGGCGGCCCGATGCTATTCCGCGCCGCCGCTACCCCGCCAGTTCCGCCACCGCGTCAGAAGACGACGGGCGAATGCGGTGCCCCTCACCTCAACAGATAGAACTGGGTCTTCTCAGCTCGCTCAGAGGCAAGAAATCATAGCGCGGCCTGTAGCATCATGGTGAAACCACGATGAACGTTTATCAGAGCAACTCGGCCTCACTGCACCGCCGAAGCCCACTTCGGCACGGCTCGTAGATAAAACGGCTTCATTCAGATTTATAGCGCACGAAACGCGCTTTATTATTATGACTCTGGAATAATATGGAAAAGTTATAGATACGGCTGCGGTAGTGAAATAATGAGGCAACTTAACTGAGGCGATGGGCTATCCCCCTGTTACGCCAAGTAAAGTATTGAATAACTGTCTTTGCTATAGCTATGATATGTAGTAAATCTAGGTAGAAGTAACTGGCATTTCGCATTTCATTCCGTTTGTTTCGCATTTTGTTGTTTATTTCTGTCTATCTATCTTGAGTACAGTACTCCAAAACTGATAGTACGCATAGAAATCTTCGCCAGTTGTCGTGTCGTATTCCCGAAAACACCCGAATCATATAATCGTATGAGCCCTAAACATTGCACTTGCACATTGTACCTTGCTCGAAAGAAATAGGAATCAATGTCATGTGTAAAACAATCTATAGCAATAATGGGCGGTTGAGCATTGACGCCGACTGCGCCTGCGCTCTGTTCGTGGAATTGTATAGAAATACGACCCTTACTGAACATGGGCCAAGATCTCTATGCCCATTATTAGTTTTGGAATAGTTGAGTACACCCACTTTTGAGTGTCACTCAAACTTTGAGATGTCGGTTGTGTATCCGCACCTGAGCGATTCGTCTCCGCAATATCAAACCATTACGTAGGGACGTCAACAACTGCGAACTGTTGGATTTTTAAAAGGTTTGTGTTTAAACGATTACCAAAAAAATCGAAAATTTACTACCAATAAATTCAAAATGACTGCCAGAATTAGTAAATGCCAGAATAACCAAACTTATTTTCATGTTTTGTGTACTTAAGTTTATGTTTTAAGTATGTTTGTTGTTCTTACATGTTCAACCTAACACGAAGGATAAATGGGGCTTCGCTTCACTCACCCCCTTTACCCTTCACCTGAGCTACTGCAGTATTTTGCCCTGATATTTTCTGCAACTATTGCTAATCTTACCCATTTTGGGTGAGAAAAAAATATGTTGGTTTTGATTATATTTGTTGCCTTTTTAAAAAAACCTGCTCAGTGTCCAATTGTTTAATTTAAGGCAACAAATGTCACATGATCACCAAAATATTATTTTCCTACCCAAAATAGATATATGAACACCAAAAGTTGCAAAAAATATCAGGGCAAAATACTGCGGTAGCTTAGGTGAAGGATATAGGGGGTGAGAGAAGCGAAGCCCCCTTTATCCTTCGTGTTAGGTTGAACATGTAAGAACAACAAAAAATACTTAAAACATAAACTTTAGTACACAAAACATAAAAAGAAGTTTGGTGATCATTTATCCAAACACAATTTGGTGGACATTTATCCATTCTGGCAGTCATTTCGAATTTATTGGTAGTAAAATAGGTGCGTTTTTGGTAATCGTTTAAACACAAGCCATTGTTTAATATTGCGGAGTCGAATCGCTTAAGCGCGGATACAAAACCGACAACTCAGTTTGATGGACATTGTGACAGTTTTAACTCAGTACTCAGTAGATTTTTTTATCATCCACTCGTATTTCACATCTATAGCTACGATTTACGGGTTCACTCATTGCAACAGACAGTATTTTTCGATAGTTTCAGTTAAAACTGCAACGTTGTGGCATTTGTACTTAAAATATTGTTTTATGGGGTGGTTTATCACGTGGGCACAATGTTATAGCCGCTAATGGCCAAGTTCTCGAGGAACCCTGTATTTGCGAGTGTCAAAAACTAACTAGCTCGATAACATCATCGATACAGATCTCTGAGATCATTCTGAGCTTTGTCCTGTATTTCTGATATAAATCGCAACACAAGTAGGACACGACTATTTTACACGACCTGTCTTTTCTTGCGATGTGACTGGTTGATTTCGACTTTGAATAACATTGCACTGATATAAGAACAAAGTCAAAGTCAAAGTCAAAATCAAAGTACTTTATTACTGTAGATATTAACATATACTTAGCAAACGTCATTTTTTGCCTCTTCTCTACATTGGACCACTGTGGTAGTAGAAGGGCGTAGAAACTCCCTCAGATTGATTTTTAGATCTCTTTTAAAAATAAGTTGTGCTTAACTAATACAAATATGAAAAATTTAATTGTTATGATTAATAAGCAGGAATAAATAATTACAAAGTTATTAACAGCAAGGTCTGTGTTGAGCCAGATTAACCCCATACAGTCCTGTCATTTAAGTAATCTTGAACATTGTAATATCCCATTTTCGACAAAGTCGCTTTAACATGCTTTTTAAATTGCGGTTGAGGTATCTTATTGTAGTGGAGAATGCACATGTTGAAAGAATTGCTAACCTTCGCGAGTCTAAATCGCGGCGCACATAGTCTGTGATTATTTCTTAGGTTAACATTACAGCTATCGCTAAGTTTGGAAAATGTTGTAAGGTTCTTGCGTTGTAAGGAAGGATAGCCTTAGGAGAATCGAGAGATGAATCAAAGACAACGTTCGGAGTTGGACTACCTTTATTAGAGTAAATACACACCTTAACAAATGTTAGATGGGCGGTTACGCCCTTCTTCCCTACCTTCCCTGAGGGAGAAAAATAAAATAAAAAATTTCATATTGTTTTATTTTATTTTATATATCTAAATCTAAATAGATTACCTATCATGGTTAAATGGTTACATGGTTATAGATTTTATTTAGTCAATGCTTGGGTAATACATTTTCGTCCTATTTTTATGTACAGTATCTAACTTACCATCTTTAATTATCTGTACATTAGGTGAAATATCTTGTTTCACAATGTATGGACCGGAATAAATGCTCTTAAACGTATTTCCTGTTTCATTTTTAACAATAATTAGTTCATTTTCCTTGTATGTGACAGGATTTACATTTTGGTCATGCTTAGTTTTTCTAAAAATCTTACTTCGTGTAAGGTTTTGACGGGCATCTTTTTGCGACGCCTGTAACCTAAATTGTTATTCTAGTGGATAGTTATCTAAATTATAAATAGGATCAACTCTATCTTTATCTAAATTACTTGGTAATTTACAATTTTTACCAAATACTAACTCGTAAGGACTATACCCAGTGTTCGTATGCACTGAAGTGTAATACGAAAAACACCAAAACGGAAGCCACGTACTCCAGTTCTCTGGATGGTAATTGTTTGTATGCGTAGATAATTACCTTAACTTTTATGCGAGTTCTCTAGTGCGCCAATACTCTGGTGGTGGTATGCTGTTGAATTTAACTTATTTATTTTTAAGGACTTACATACCTCATCAAACGTTGCGCACATGAATTCCGTTCCACGATCCGTGGCTATCTCCTTGCACAATCCATACCTTAAAATAAAATTATTAACTAAAGCCTTAGCTACCTCTACTGAGCTCTTAGTAACTAAAGGATACGCTTCGACATATTTTGTAAGTTCACACTGTAATGTCAGTATGTATGAGTAATTACTATTGTCACGATCTAATGGTCCTACGATATCAAGATAAATCTTATCGAACGCTGAGTTAGCTGTCGTAGTGATTACCATGGGCTCTTTAGTATATAATGAATGTTTTTCCTTTTGACACTTCTCACACCTTTTAATGAAAGTCTTTATGTCATTTTCAAGACCTGACCAGAAGTAATATTTTTTAATATTGTTGAACATTCTTCTAATACCCGCGTGGCTACTTGTGGGTAAGAGATGGAAATCGTTCAAGATTACTCTGCGGTCGTCTTTATCATCTATTCTCTGTACCTCGTTTAAAATACATAATCGTGGTCCGGGCCAATATTTTGTATTTATTATTTCATTTGTCAACTTATTTACGAATATGGTATTATTTATATTTTTCATGAAATATATTTCTTCTAACTTTAATACCTCATTAAATTCTCCTAGTTCTCTCACAAAGGCGGCTGGCGTCAGTTGTGATCGAGAAACTGGATTAATAAATATCATTTTTTGCGACGGTACATAACAAAACGTCGTACTTTCGTTATTAATTTCTCCACTTTTCCTTATTTCCATTAATTCATTATTCTCAATAAATCTCAACTCAATAGAATCTTTTGCTTTACTACAAGATTCTACAACTCTCAGTTGATCAGACCGATTGTCAGTAGGTGCCGTAGTCGCTGAAGGATCTATCCTTTGGTCTTGTTCAACTTCCTTTCTCTTTTGCGCACGGGTCATCACATTCACAACTCTCTCATTCATTTCTTTCAACTCACTAAGACTTATTCGAGATAGCGCGTCTGCAGCCGCGTTATCTTTCCCTTTCACATATTCCACGCAAAAATCATATTTCTCCAAGGTAATTCTGAACTTTATTAACCTGCTCGACGGGTCTCTTATGTTAAACAGATAAATAAGAAGCTTATGATCTGTGTATATTTTAAATTTCCTTCCATACAAATATGGTCTATAGTGCTTTACAGCCCAAACTATTGCGAGTAATTCTTTCTCGATAGTTGGATAGTTTCATTCTGCCTTATTTAGTCTTCTGCTAGCATAAGCAACGGGTTTTCCGTTGTTATTTGACAATACAGCTCCTAAAGCATATCCCGATGCATCTTTTTGTAATGTAAATGTGTTCTTTTCCGAAAAATCTGGGTATTGAAGTACTGGTGGTGATATCAAGCATTGTTTTAAAATATCAAATGAACTTTTACAGTTGTCATCCCAATAAAATGATACGCCTTTCTTACTTAATTTGTTGAGTGGGTGTGCCTTTGCCGCGAAATTGGGGATAAACTTTCTATAATAATTTGCAAATGCCACAAATCTTTTTACCTCGTCTGTACTTTTGGGGACTGGATAATTTTGAAGAACGTTTATTTTTTCAGGATCCGGTAATACACCTTCAGCTGAAACCACGTGACCTAGATATAGAATTTCTTTAAGAAATCGCATTTTATGGGGTTTAGCTTTAAATTTACCTTCCGCAAACGTCCAAAAACATCCATAAGGTTTTTATTATGATCCTGAAGATTTTTGCCAAATATAATCAGGTCATCTAAGTAAACTAGGCATTTTTCATAGGTTAAGCCTGCCATAGCTATAGTCATAATTCTTGAAAATGAGTTAGGACTTGTTTTGAGTCCCATGGGCATACGCGTCATCTGATATTGATCTGAAACAAATGCTGTATATTTTCTACTACTTGGGTCCAAACTTGCTTGTAATAGCCTTGATACAAATCTAAATGGCAAAAATAGACACAACCTGAAAGTGAATATATTATATCTGTAATGTTGGGCAAAGGGAACTTATCGTCATTAATGCAGTTATTTAATTTTCGGTAATCGATCACTAATCGCCAGTTCTTCTCACCACTTTTGTCTGTTTTCTTGGGGACTAAAAGAATGGGACTAGACCACTCACAAGTTGAAGGTTCGATTATGCCATCTTTTAACATTTTGTGTATTTGTCGATTCACTTCTTGCTTCTGAGAGTGGGGAAGTCGGTATGGCTTTACGTAGACTGGTTCTGTATTTGGTTTTAAAGATATTGACTGCTCATAAATGTCGGTAGTAGACAGTTTGTCATTGGGCAAATAGAAAATATGAGGAAACTTTGCACATACATTTTCAATAGAAATCTGTTCCTCCTTATTTAAATATTGTAACTGTAGGGACGAAAATAACTGCTTAACTCGCTCCGCATTCTTCACAAATTTATCAAACACACAAACATCATAATTACGAAGTTTCTCCAAAGTCAAATCAATTTTTCCCAAAGTCAATTCCTTTTCAGTCGTATTCAGAATCTTTACAGGAATCTTTCCATTTTTGGGGCTCGCTAATACACTGGCAATAAAAACTCCATCGGTAATTTCCGATGCACAAACCAAACATTCTTCATTCATATTTGTCTCAACATAATGAATAGACTCCTATCTGGGCGGAATGGTCAATGCACCATATTGTCATCAGTCCAAAAAGTCAATGTATCATTATTAAAATCTAGTACGGACTTGTGCTTCCCCAGAAAGTCCTGTCCTAGAATGCCATGCGCCTTACAAGGCAATGAATCGAAAACATAAAACTTTCGAATCAGAGTGTGTTCACCCGTGCACATCTGTAAATAAATGTATCCAATTGCTTCGATCTTTCCACCTATTCCATTTATAATTATCGACTCGTTATGAATTGGTATGTTGTGTTCTAGAACATGATCATATTTCAACGCCGAGATAGATGCGCCCGTGTCGACTAAAAAGTTGAATGCCTTGCTATTTACGGTCATCTCAACCGAGCAAACATTATTACATGCTAAAATTACATTTTCAGGCCCGAAAAAACTGGTTCTCTGTTTTTTTCCTCCTCTGCCATTGCATTCACCTGCTCATTTCTGTTTCCACGATAGTTATAATTTTGACTGGACCTACCTCTGTTTTGGTAGCTGGAATGGCCGCGCCCGCCACCGCGCCACGGCGAGCCGCCACCTCGCGTCCACTCACGATTGATACCACGAAAACCCCCGCGGTTGCTATCCTGGTTATCTTGGCTGTAGTTGTGGTTACCTCCGCTACGATGTCCTCTAAAATTACTCGATCTACCTCTGAAATTTCGTGAATGGTTATTTCCTTGCAGAGTCATGACGTCACCTGACGTATGATATATATACTACCTGTGGTCTCCTCGTCTAGTGCTGCCTGTACAGCGTCTTTCAGGGACTGAAAATTACGTGCCTGTATAATCGGTTACGCAACCCATCCGCAAATATTTTTATAGCCATCTTTTCATTTAAGGGTTTCAACACTTTAAAATTTGAATCATTTCCATCAGCCTGCGTCACCGTAAGGTCAACGAACAATTCGGTGATTTCGTTCCCAAAATCATTTAAGGACTTATCGTTCTGCTTCATTTATTGCAACTTACTCTGGATTGCTGTTGCCGATTTTCTAGGCAATAACTCCTTACGCATATCAGTTACCAAATCTTTGATATTGTTATAACTACCTCGTAGCTTCAGTTTTGCTGTTTGTGATAACCGACTTTTTAGTATAAAGTAATCAAGTTTCCTACCGCGGCTGTCTCGAAAGTGGTAGCATAATATTCTGTTGCATCAATAAATTGTTTTATGCTTGTCTCGTCATCTTTCAGTACCGGTAACAAATGCAAAGCAACTTTTACATCGAAGTTTGCCATTTTGCTTACTTGTGACTCAATCACTTTTTTACAAATTTCTGTTATCTCTCTGTAAAGAGCTTGTATTTCACGACAATAATATTGTACTAATTCCGTTTCCTCTGTTGATTTATCTGGTTTTAATGACCGTACATCTCTGTATGAATTATAACTATCAATAATAACATTTGCCTCTATTAACTTCTTACTACAATTATCTTTATTCTTTTGAGAGCCAAGCTTAATTAATTTTGTTCTAATAGACTTTAAACCTTCATAATTTCCCTTAAATGTCTCTTCCATAATGCATAATATTCCTCACACATTTTTATAATTTCTAATGCAACTTACCCTTAACAGCGGTTGAATGAACGTAACTTAATATATATGTTTACACTTACTGTCCTTAAAAGTTCATCGCTTATTAGTAGGTATTCGAAGACGTATTTATCACACGCGCCTGCCTATGCTGTATATTTTACGCACTGTTCACTTTTTTATCGCTGGGTTTTTCAATTCACTTTTACGCACCACGCTCGGAATATTCAGGAACATCAGGAACACGACCCTAAACTTCCTCCCGTTTGATAACTGGTAGGGCTCCCGCTCCGGATCTGCGATAGATCCTTTTGTTGAGTGACTTGTTTACATATCGCACGCAGTATAAAATGGCCAGGACGAGCAGCAGGGCGAAAAGGAGAAACGCGTACCAACTTATGCTGCTCATGAACACCATGATATTCTGGGTATGTTGTTGAATCTCATTATTCTGTCCTATCTGAGAAATAATTTGTCTGTCCATGGCTGCAGGTCTTGGAATGCCGCGCGAATGGCCGGTTCCCTTTTTTGGCTTAGGTCGCCATGTAAGGAAGGATAGCCTTAGGAGAGTCGAGAGATGAATCAAAGACAACGTTCGGAGTTGGACTACCTTTATTAGAGTAAATACACACCTTAATAAATGTTAGATGGGCGGTTACGCCCTTCTTCCCTACACGTACATACATAATATTTCCGAAAATAAATTGACTAGCTACTGTTAGTATGTCAATTTTTTTAAAAAGCTCTCTTAAGGAGTAAGTTCGTTTTAAATTATAAATTTCTCGAATAGCTCTTTTCTGTAAAATAAAAATAGTTTGAATATCCGCTGCTTTCCCCCACAACAAGATACAATAGGACATCACACTATGAAAGTAACTAAAATATACTAGCCTAGATGTAGCCACATCCGTGCTTTGTCTGATGTTCCTAACAGCGTAAGCCGCAGAACTTAATTTACCAGCCAATTTATCTATGTGGGGTCCCCACTGCAATTTGCTATCAATGGTTATTCCAAGAAACTTCGTATCATTTACTAATTCTAACGTGCTGTTGTCTAACACTAAACTGGTCTCAACTTGCCTGACATTTGGAAGTGAGAATTTGATACACTTGGTTTTACCAGCGTTTAACAATAAATTATTAACTGTGAACCAATTCAAGTTTAAAGACAATACACCATTAACATCATCAAAATCTCCTTTTTTTCTTTCAATTTTGAAGACCATTGAAGTGTCATCAGCAAACAACACTATGTCAGTTAATTTCCCCACCATGAAAGGCAGATCGTTAATATATACAACACACAATAAGGCCACTGGTTTGCAATCAAGTTGTCATTTTGAAGGATGGTAGACGCGTTCAAAGAACATTTTTGTTGCGATAGTGACTGATTTTTGATGGATTTCAATTAACTAAATCTCTAGTTTGACAGTTGCAAATCGCAATCACTTTCCGAGTCGCAATGCTAAATAACAGTTGCTACAAACGTAGATATACTTATATTCACGAGCTCTGTGGCGCAGCGGTGGTGGCTCTGCCTACCATGCGAGAGGTCCCGGGTTCGATCCCCGGCTGGGGGTGAAAAAAAACCCCCGTTCTTGGATGTTCATATGTGTGTGACGTCGTTATTTCTAGCCTAGTGTGGGGCCAGAAGCAATGTGTGTGCCTGTATGTCAATTTTTATGTTTATACATACCGTCACGTGTATTCCCGTTCGTGTTGATAGAGGCACAGCTCCTAGAAGTAAGTGATTATTCTTGGCTATGCAATGTGGATTGGGTAAAGTAGAATCCCCAAATAGTGACGAGAGCGGCACCTCGGAGGACGGTCGTCCATGAGCTAATGGAATGTGTCCGGAACGAGGCTAGAATTTATTTAAAGATGTAGGAGGAGTTCTGGCTTTGTTGAACTCTGAGGAAGCTCAACAATCATCTTACCTTGGGCTCAAGCCTCACCACGCCAGTATCCCGCTGAGGCCTGGTTCTGCACCCGTAGCATGAAAACCCCGCGTGAAAGTTTTTCGGGAGTGTTTTAATTGTTTTATTTATAGTTATTTATTTTTTATTATTATATTTTTATTTTCTAAATGAACTTTGAATAAAGATTTAAAAAAAACACAAGTAATGATCTGGCTGCAGTTTCACTTAAAATTTTCATTGTAGCTTCAGTTAGCGAGTCACATAAGTATAGATGTGAACTCTACTCAGGAACCTTATTCACTTAACAAACCGCTTCTAGCTCTGAGAGCTATCTTAAGCGCGTGAAGAAACAGCTGCCTTATCATATACTCCCTGTAATGTATTTTAAAGGATCTGTCTTTTGATTCATTGATTTATCAATTTGAAAAAGAAACAAAGAAAATAAAGTAGGCCGTGTTGCAGGATACGAGTTTTTTTGCGCTTCTTCTCCACTGCCGTAACACGTTCCGAAGCGGCATAGAGTTTGTCTTGCATTATATAAATTCAAATGACGTTCAAAAAGTATTTGCAGGAATCAATTTTGATATAAATATTTTGAATTCCCATTCTGATTCATAGACTAACTTAATAAGCCTACAGATTTGATATTTTGAAACGGTCATTTTGACAAGGCAGAGAGCGATTTATTAATACGGGCCATACTAAACGAAAGCGGCTTAGTTTATGTAAATAGACGTTTAATGGAAACTGAGCCTTTCAGTCAATGAATAAAGCTGTGTTAAATTATCAAGTGGCTGCACGCATTACCTTCTCCACACCTAGGCACACTCTTAGACAATGATTCTCTACATGAGGCAGTCGCCTTGCGTTTGGTTTGCACTATCTGCCAGCCGCATCGATATGTTTGTGGTGCATGAGTGGGAGAGTTGGGCCGCCATGGCCTACATTGTGTTAGGAGCGCTGCAGGTTTTCGCGGCACCACGCAATCAATGACATTGTCCGTAGGGCGTTAGTTTCGGCTTACGTTCCGAGTGTGCTGGAGCCGCCAAGGTTTTGCCAGTTGTGCCGTTCAGATGGGAAGCGCCCTGACGGCCTGACCTTGGTTCCTTGGGAGAGAGGGCGCTCTCTTTTGTGGGACGCAACTTGTGTCTTCGCAGCCTCCCATGTAGCGTCGACTGCGGCTACCGCTGGTGCCGCGGCCGAACCTGCCGCTAGACAGAAGTGTCTAAAATATGCCGCTCTCACGTCGGCCTACATTTTTGTTCCGCTGACGGTCGAGACGACTGCGGTATGGGGGGCGCAGGGTAAACTATTTATAAGAGAGTTGGGGCGCCGCCTTAGGGACAAAGGTTTCGACTACCGCTCTGGGGCATTTCTTATGCAGAGGCACAGATCACCCCCAATAGATACCGCATGATGAGACATTTGCACTGGACCGAACTCACCGAATTCGGAGGAAGGAAGGGCGTGCGGGGAACAAACAAGCGGGCGTGTGATTGGCTAATTCAAGGTCGCGCTAGAAAGCACCGAAGATCTAGTGATGCGACATCGAAATTACTGAAATAGCCACTTATCGATACATACGGTGTCAGTCAGTGACATTGAATCAATTCCGACATTAGACCTACAATTTTTTGAACCACAATTAAAGTCACAGATTTAACATTATATTTATATATAATAGTATAAGTTATATTAAAAAAATCAAATAAATTATATGCTAGAAAGTAAAAAAAAAGTTTTTATTCAGCAATTTATTTACATAATTATATCAATAACACACTTAAAATAAGTGTAGATAATATTTTGAGGGTACAAAGATACATATTAGTAGCTAATCTCAACTTACCTAATATGAGTTCTGAGTACCGCATGGTAGGCAGAGCCACAATCGCTGCGCCATAAAGGTATTAATAAAACAAACGAATACAATTATTTCGCATTAATCTAGCACTTTCAAACTAAGATAATTTACTTGGCGAAATCCCAACATCATTTATATAAAAAGATCGATAAAAACTTGAGCGCGAAACACTACACAACACTAGTGATATCGCATGATTTTGCTAAAAAAAAGACAAGTAATTCTCATCACCGCAGGTGAGAAAGAGACATTTTCAAAAGACATCAACGGGTAGTGCAAGTTCTATTAATTATTGAATATTATGAACCGTTGTATCTTGAACTTTGCTTCACTGGCAAAATAAAATTATTTTTTGAGGATTTTACTTACCAGTGGAATGTTATACCATCTTTTTGGAAGTTTGAAGTCTTGGTAGACTTCCCACACCACTTTACACTACAAAACGGCATTAAATGTTTGTTTTTTTCGGAAAATATTTTTTTAAGGTTTAATTTTTGACAATACGCACAGGTCTGACACTTGGTCGCGACTGAAGAAGCGCATTCAAGCTTTGTTTCGTATAATACCTATTGAGCTAATGCGTGGTGCGCGTCGCTTGCCTTGCATACGGTATCTATTGGGGGTGATCTGTGTGCAGAGGATATCACTGGCTGTTCAGCGCGGAAATGCTGCCAGCGTTATTAGAACCTTTAGCACAGAATACATAATAGCACTTGCCTTTAGCACGGAAATGTCACGGGGCGGTTGACATTTTAAATTTCTAATTATTATTTAAATGCATTTTGACGAAGCGTGTGTGGATAGTATTTTGATTGTATGTTTTTAAATTAATTGTAAAGAGAATATTGTTTTATTCTCAACTGAACTTATGCTACGTAGAGATTCATACTCACACTCATACTCATATATTTATTGCGTCAATGTGGTATACTTTAACAAAATTATATCCAACAATAAACCCTGTAAGGGCACAAAAATGTCTTAGATTTACTGAGACCTGCGTATTTTAGATAATAGGGATTGGGTAAAAATTATAATCGCAGTTTATGAAAAGGCCTCAGCGTAGCTGGCATTGTTTGAAATGAAATATTCGAATCTTCCGTAATATTCGGAGATCTTCGTCGAAATTATTTCAATAACTTGCCCGCGCCGCGACCTAAAGGGAAAATATGCAGAGGTTAGGAATTTGTCGGAAAAGTTTTTACAACTTTTCAGTAAATTGGCGGAATTCCCGCACGACGGAATCTGAGGAAGGATTATTTGTTAATTAAAATGTTGGGCAGTACCTTCATGCTATGTTTTTTTTTCCACGGGAGTTTTATCATTATAACATGTTTTTTTTTATGCGCGTGAACGCGGTGATAAATTCGTCTTACTCAGTAAGCAGCGCGTCAAGCTACACTTGTTACTCATGGTAATAAGAAAGATCAAAGCTCAAAAGGTGCGAAGGAAAGATTTGAAGCATGCAGTATGGTTGAAGTGAATCCCCATTCACAACGAAGTGGAAAGATTTATTTTTAAAACAATTAGCTCAACGCTGCAAAACAAAGGTGCGTACTCCTGCATATAACCGGAAAGAATTGGCCAAACTCTCTCAATACGAGTATAAAAATCCTACAATCAGTTAAATGTGACATAATACAATTATTACGATTTTTAAATAATACCCTTCTGCACGGCTGGGTAGTAAAAACGCTTCCATCATAATCTCCACAAAAATTCAGTGAGCTCGCCCGCAAATTGCAACGTCGGTCGAAAAGAGTAAAAATTCGATGAAAAACTGCGCCCAAATGTATCATGCATTTCGGTCAGCGGGATATTCTGTGAAAAATATTTTTATTGGCGAAGCGTGCATAATTTTCGGTGAACAGATACAGTTTTCATTTTTCCCGCTCGCGAGGGAGCCCTGCGCTGGAACTTTTGATTCCGAAGCTCCGTGGAGAATTATGCGGGAATGAAAATGAAGTGTTTGTCTGCTCTAATTGTGAAGAATTTTCGGACGTGAAAATATCACAAAGGGAGGATATAAACAAACTGTGCTGCCCATTGGGTACTTTAATTATCTGTGAAATTTCTTTCCAGGGTGCCTGTGCCATCTCATTAAGAAAATTGAGGAAATGAGAACAAGAGGACATTTTCTTAGGGATATATTTCACGAAATGTGCTATCGTAATATGAGGTTAGATGCAAATATGTATGTTCAAAAAGTCCGGTGTTAATCAATGGTTCGTTTTAATTTCTTTCGCTTAAACTATCAACAAATTAGCAATCTCTTTAGTTCTAATAGTTAAGCCAGTTAGTCAACAAAGTAATTCAGTCTATCGCATCTGAAGTCGTGAACCTCTTTATGCCAGACTATCTGAAAGTTTAACTAGAATCGGAGATTAGACAACTGGGAATAATTGAATTAAATTTAAATCACAATCAAACTTAATTCTCAACGTTTGAGATAAGAAAATAAATTAAGCGAGACAAATATAGAATGTTACTAGATTACATTGAATCCTTTGTTTGCGAGGTCGTATTTAACTCAGAAGCAGCTATTATACACTGGCCTACAAAACTTAGAACTTTTAGAAAAAAAACTATTTATTTATAACTATAGATGTTAGTTAGTAGTTAGTTAGTTCTCACTTCCAAATGTCAGGCAAGTTGAGACCAGTTTAGTGTTAGACAACAGTACGTTAGAATTAGTAAATGATACGAAGTTTCTTGGAATAACCATTGATAGCAAATTGCAGTGGGGACGCCACATAGATAAATTGGCTGGTAAATTAAGTTCTGCGGCTTACGCTGTTAGGAACATCAGACAAAGCACGGATGTGGCTACATCTAGGCTAGTATATTTTAGTTACTTTCATAGTGTGATGTCCTATGGTATCTTGTTGTGGGGGAAAGCAGCGGATATTCAAACTATTTTTATTTTACAGAAAAGAGCTATTCGAGCAATTTATAATTTAAAACGAACAGACTCCTTAAGAGAGCTTTTTAAAGAAATTGACATACTAACAGTAGCTAGTCAATTTATTTTCGAAAATATAATGTATGTACGCAAGAACCTTACAACATTTTCCACACTTAGCGATAGCTGTAATGTTTACCTAAGAAATAATCACAGACTATGTGCGCCCCGTTTTAGACTCGCGAAGGTTAGCAATTCTTTCAAGGGTCAGTGCATTCTCTACTACAATAAGATACCTCTGGAGATTTTGAAATTGCCATTTGAGCAATTTAAAAAGCATGTTAAAGCGACTTTGTCGAAAAAGGTATATTACAATGTTCAAGATTACTTAAATGACAGGACTGTATGGGGTTAATCTGGCTCAACACAGACCTTGCTGTTAATAATTTTGTAATTATTTATTCCTGCTTATTAAATAAAAATAAATCATAATTGTATTAGTTAAGCACAACCTATTTTTAAAAGAGATCTAAAAATCAATCTGTGGGAGTTTCTACGCCCTTCTTCTCCCACAGTGGTCCAATGTAGAGAAGAGGCAAAAAATGACGTTTGCTAAGTATATGTAAATATCTACAGTAATAAAGTACTTTTGAGTTTGAGTTTGAGTTTAGAGATTTGAAATAAAAAACGTCATATAGAAAATTTTATATATAAACTTTTTTTTGAGTCATTTTCATTTCGAAAGTATATCTTGTTTACTTAAAAACTTATTGCAATTTCGTAAGTATGATAATTAGTTTTGCAGGCCAATGTAGTATTTGTGCGAGCTGATCGTAGAGAATAAACAAAACAAGATTTAATAATAATCATAATTGACCGAGCGAGCGAAGCGAGGCCGATTTTGCATTCGTCTGTCTCTATGTCTCGTGTCTGTCAGTTCCGGTCTAGGGGCCACAGTTTTCAAGCGATCCTCATAAAACGTCGCACACGTGTTTCTTGAATTAAAAGTATTTTTTTGTCGAGAGCTTTTTTCGATTTTCCCCTTGGGGGGGCAGTTATGACGTCATTGTTTTTTTGTATAGGTTTTTTTTATTTTTTTCTGAAACCTATTCTGTGGGGTATAAAATGAAAGGGCTTCATGAGCCGATTCTAAAAATATACTACACCAATACCCTTCGGCCGCCTGTGTTCTAAAAATCCAAGAAATATTTTCAAAACATACCCAGTTTGGACTCCTCGAAGTAGAAGACGGATTAGTAAAGAGGATCTATACAGACCATGAGAGTGAGTGAAATAGGCTATAAGTATTTTCGTGAAAATTCCATCTAATAGATTGTATTTTAAATCGCAAAATGTAGTTTACAAAGTTATTGGTGCGGCTACTTTACTACTTGATTTTGATTGAATCTAAAATACTTCCCTATAAATTGGTTCACAATCCCCCCTGATAGCGAGGTCTACGGCCCACAGGGCCACTAGTATATTCTTTCAGCGTCCGTGGCCTTGCTGCATTCGCACATCGAAAACGGTCGTGCTGGTAGTAACATCTGGCTGAGACGGGTTCTGGATGGATGTCCGTTTCTATACGGCATTTGTTTCGGACGCTTCCTTGTTTCGGATGAGACGTTAGGCTGTAGGTCCCGGTCACTATCGCTACTCCGTGGTAGCAGTCGTAAAGCTGGTCAGGGGCTAATAGGGTAGCTTGAAAATATCTGACGGTCGGGTTGGCCCGAAACCTCTCCATCAACCCCTATTGAGCCAGTGTGGTGGAGTATGGCTCAATCTTACTCGTATCCGAGTCAAGGACCGTGCCGCACAGTGGGGTCATTATTGGGCTTTTTCTTTACTTCAGACTTTCATCCATACTTCAGTGCCCTAACGTACATTACATTACACTAAAACTTATCTCGTATTGAGTATAATAGTAGTTTATGTGACTGCTTTTTTTTCTTTTTTTTTCACGAGACGATAAGAAATTTATTAAGCAAAATAAGAATGAAAATAAGTACAGAGAATATAAATAAGATATTCATTCTAGTTCAAGACGTGTGGGACTGCCGCTCCATCCTCATATAGGCCTGTGCGATTCCACCTATGGTGGGTGCCGCGGATGCACATGCTGCTAGCCCTGATGATGGCGGTTTGAATTCTTGCTCGTAGCCAGCCCATTATTGTGGCAGGGGTCCGGTTCCAGCGGTCCGCCAGCGTTTCGGCGATGTGTTTAGTGAATGATATCATTTGTGGAGCAAAAACTCCGTCGACAGAGGTTACTAAAGGGGTGAAGGTGATGTGGCGCGTCTCGCATGGGTCGCAGTATTTCCTTTTCTTTTCTTCTTCAGCTGAACGAAGGACAGCCGCTACGGGGCGTGATGCGTGGGAGGGAGCGTCGGTGTCTATGACACGGATATCAAATAACGCCTCCCTCTGGGCAATCCATACCCCCCGACAAGCCAAGTATGTGACTGCTACATAATGGAGGGCATTAATACTCGAGAGTGGGTTTATGAAACGAGCCGAAGGCGAGTTTCGTTATAATATCACTCGAGAGTTTTAATGCATAATTATGTACAGTTACATACACTAGTTTATCTACACACATATCATAAGCTCTCTTTGATGTGTTCAGGAACCGCATGTTTGACCGGCATTGTGGCTCTGCAGTTGTTTAGCTTGTTCTGTAGCACCAACTTCGGGCGTCGGCGTTCGAAATTTGAATGTTAGTACAAACTTCACAGACAAACTAGGGGCGGCATGCAGGCGGGCGTCGGCGTTCGAAATTTGAATGTCATTATATGTAGAAAAACTACACATAATGACCATAATGTGTAGTTTTCCAGATACGAAACGAGTTTTTACCAAGTAGTTTAACATAATGCTGATCGTAACGTGCGGTTTTTGAACGCAGTAAAGAGGGTTTATGATACGTGTGTAGATAAATGTAGTTAGATACTAAGCCTAATGATAAAATATATTAGTTGTTAGTAAGTATACAGAATACATCATTAATAGAGTATCCTAGTGTGGGGCCAGAAACATTATATGTACCTGTGTATAAATGTTTATTTTTATGTGTAAATGTTTATTAATAGTCTCTTGCATTTAACCTACAATTTTCATTTATGATTTTATTAAATTTAATCTTTGCCCCTGAGCCATTTCGAAAGGAAAAAGCAGTGATGCTATCGGGGCCTAGGTGTGGCTGATACATGTTGCAGTGATGCTATCGGGGCCAAGGTGTGGCTGATACATGTTGCAGTGATGCTATCGGGGCCTAGGTGTGGCTGATACATGTTGCAGTGAGTGCCATTTGTCATATAATTGTTTTTAAATTAAAATAAGAGAAAAAAATAATTGTAATTTTCCCAAGTATGTAGGAGTGTAGGTAACCAGCCGTGGAATAAACGTTAACTTTTTTAATTATGTTAAAAACTTTAATACATTATACAAACACATAACATATGACAGGATTGACCTTCAAATTCTAAATACACGTATAACTTAAGGTTTCAAGTGTTATAAAAATAGAGAATAATACATACTGAACAGTAAGATTTAAACGCGTGTCACAATCACAACACAACCAGTTTGCCGTGGAGGTATTAAATATAAACATCTTTTTAGGGTTCCGTACCCAACGGGTAAGAACGGAACCCTATTACTAAGACTTCGCTGTCCGTCCGTCCGTCCGTCCGTCCGTCCGTCCGTCCGTCTGTCACCAGGCTGTATCTCAAGAACCTAGCTAGCTAGAGAGTTGAAATTTTCACAGATTATGTATTTCTGTTGCCGCTATAACAACAAATACTAAAAAACAGGATAAAATAAATATTTAAGGGGGCTCCCATACAACAATACCACATACAAACTTATGGATGCACCTGGTTACGTACATGGAGTGTGAAAGTAACCGCACTAATAACTTTGTAAACAATATTTTGCTGTGTAAAATCCAATCTATTCACTCCACACCATCGCTTCCATTGAACGGTGGTACGGAACCCTTCGTGCGCGATTTAGACTCGCACTTGACCGGTTTTTTTATATTTAAACAATTAAACTATGGAAAACTGCGATTTGGCATTGAATTTCAGAAGAGGTGTGTGTGTGGTACTACTCCACCAATCCAACTAGACGCCTTAGGCATCGTCTGTCGCATGTCACACACCCATCTGTGAAACAAAATATGCTTCAAAGCGTATGTAATATGAGACGAAATATGCCTGACAGGCGTCTAGTTGGCTAGGCGGAGCAGCATGTACGGGTTTATTAGACGAGCGAAGTGAGCCTAATTATTTGCCACAATCCAGCTTACGTTGTGGCCCACTTTATGGAGAAACTATTATATATAGTGATTTAAGTAAATGTTTAGTTTTTCCGAATATCATTGAAAACTTTTTTCTACATTAAATCAAAAAATAAACAAAAAAAAATTGCCTGTGAAAAACCATAAGGCAAAAATACCGATTTCATTACAATTAAGTGCAGTTCATAGACAAGCTTTCAGTGGACATCACCTTTAGCGCGCCCTTACCTGGGGAGGTAGAAAATATTATATTATAATATCTTGGATATTTATCAAGGGTGACATTTAATTAGCTGACGGTATTTTCAGGAATTATTATACCCATAGTTATGTACAACATACCCAAACACTTGTCCTCGAAAAAGAAAAAAAAATAGTGTCTCCCATAGTAACATGTAATCGGCTGATCGGGTCAATGTACTGAGGGACGAACTTTTTTTTCATTTGCGTCCATATGTTTCATGGGGAAAGTTGTTCAAAATGATGGGTTCTATAAATCCCCAACATGTGGTCAGCTAATTAAATAAATAAAATTAAAAAATGTCACCTGTATATCTGTGACGTCTCTGTTTCTGGTTCCTACGGCACAGGGCACCCTGGTGTGGGGCTAGAAGCAATGTATGTGCCTGTATCTAAATGTAAGTATGTAGATTAACAGAAACGGAATTATTATATCAAGTAATTCACAAATCCACAACTCATACTGGCATCTGTTCATTCCTACCTCACTCTCCGTGTTTCTTATCTCATTCATGGCACATTAACAAGTAGGTATATATGTAGATATATAGTGTATTTCATTGAGTATTATTCTACTGTCACGTTCCTCAGTGCAGACTTAAAATTATCTTCTAATTTTACGACCATTACATAAATCAAGCCAATGAAATGACTTAGTAAAGAAAACATTACTAAAAAAAACTTTGAACACTAACCCGTGTCTATCTCCAAAGCAACGTCAAGCAGAATTCTACTTTTATTAAATATTATTAACGTTTCGTCATAAGAAAGGGTTAGGCAGGATTCAAACAAAATGGTAGCCACGGAAGAAATGGAGGCAACAGTGACACTAGATGATGTACTGTCAAAATTCAGCATATACGGGAGATACCATGTATCTATTGGGGTATGTATGTTCTTAGCGTGCGCTACAAGCGGAATGTTTTGCGTAAACTATGTGTTCGCAGCAGAGGACGCAGAGTTCAGGTAATTTTGTGACAATATACTAGCTTCGAGAACATCGTCTGAATCTTAATATTTAATCTCAACTCTTGCTAATTTTTATTATAAACATTTTGTGACATCACAGTAAAACCAAATCGACACTAACAGGCAATAAATATAAGGGCAAAGAAGCAACAGCTTACAGGATATAAAAGATATATTAGGTACTTATAACACAGATAATAAGTAGCGACCCTTGCGAATCCCGTCAAAGAACATTGGAACAGGTCCACCTCGGTTCTCTCTGATATATCATTAAAGAGAGCGAGAGCCCTTATCATTAGCAGTCCTTAATTAGATATTAAAGATAAGATACCTTCCCCATCGATCTTACTATCGGTACAAACCTATGTGTTATCCTGTCAGGCGTGTCGGCCATTTTGGAACTTGGTCCCATACTGTGCTGCCGGCAGCTGCACATTGCGGCGCGCCGATAATTCATTTTTTTTTAATTCTCCGAGTGTGATTAGAATTTGGGTTTAATTCTTATTAGAATAATGCTCTCAATAGTATCCTTTACCTTATTCTTTCAATTGCACCTAAATTCCTATGGGATTGCAACTAAAATGTGTTATTCTATTTGCAGTAACCCAAATTGTACTAGATTTACTGAAATATTTTATAAATAAAGCAATAGTTAGTCATAGATGGTGGATTTAATTGAGCGGTATCATGTTCAAACTATAATAAACTTAAACACAGGTTATCCTGCTACATTTATTTTTCACAATTCTTCTTTTTTTTTCCACAAAAGATGGCCCCTCTTGTGAGCGCTGGTAGCGTGGGTGTTCAATGAACGAGGCGTATAAAGTGATTCATTCACTATCTAGCCAGTTCCTTCCTGCCCATTTTGACATACGCTAGAAAGAGATAGGCATTAAAATTGCATTTAATAATTAACCGAGTAACCTTCACAGATCAAATTGAAATACCTCATTTTCATATTTATATACATTTCAGATGCAGCCATTCGTCACAGCATTGTGTTGACGTCATCACCAACTCTTCGTCCAATGACCTTGAGGATCAATGTTATGAGAGAGTGTCAATTGGCGAGTCTTGTGGATTGAACAGTAGTAAATTAGTTCCATGCACTGAGTGGGTCTATGATGATCCTACCACATTAGTTGGAGAGGTGGGTACCTACCTAAAAACGGATAAAGAACATTGTCGTGTCACTGATTATCTGAAATTTATAAAAGAAACAACTAATGCCAAATCGTTGCAGTCTTAAGCCTTTTCTTAAAAACCTTATGTTCTGAAGAGATTTTCAATTTCAAGATGTCTCTGATCTTTAGTTGCCAAGTCAGCTAGTAGAAAGAAATCAGGTTCAGAAATAAGGTTTATATATTTCTAACCCCAACATGTCTGTCAGTTCGAGTTGGCGTGTCAGGAATGGAGGCGCACAATAATTGGAACTATCAACATAAGCGGGTACATGTGCGGGCTACTTGTCGTCGGGCCACTTTCTGACAGGTAATTCTATAACTATAGGTATATTTCTATATTCTTATTGGATTACAAACCCAAACCGACAGTTCTTTTTGAGATTCTCAAAAAAATCTGTTGGAGATTTCCGTTTTCCCCTTCCAAAGAGGTGGCTTAAACTTTTATTTTTAAAAATTTTTGTTATAATAATACAACCCTAGAATAGCAGAGGGTTGCTCAGCCAAACTGAATGGCGTGTAATGTGAGGAGGCTTATACTCGACAATAGTGGTTGTCTTGACAGAGACATTAGAGTTGTATTGAAAACTTTTACTTAGTTTCGCCTGTCCCGCACTCTCTTACCGTCTGTAATCAAATCGTGCAAGTAAAATTTTACCCACCTTAAAATAGAAAGACGGTAAATGTTATTCTTTAGATTGAGCTGACATTTTGCATGCATATGTAAATCAGATGACAAATGGTGGTTGCTTGACAAATACTCTGGTCATAGAAGAAATACAGGGTCTGATTATGGAGCCGGAATATAGTTATGGGAACTCTATAATAAACTCGGTAATAAAACGACGCAACACCCTAGAGTTTAGGCTAGTACTCTGCTCCTAGATTAGTATTTTAGCTTTTGTAAAAATAATCTTTGGGATTATTTGTTTTTTGCTAAACACAAAATTGCAGTTTTTCATAATCAAATTCCAGATTTGGCCGCAAATGGGTCATAGTAGTGACGGGTCTATTCGGAGGCCTGATGGGTTTCTGCAAGAGCTTCAGTCAGAAATATCTACTTTACCTCGTATTAGAGTTTCTGGAGCCATTCGGAGATTTGTACTCACCATGTTTTATGTTGAGTAAGTACCAAAATTGATGTTTTTATTTTCGTTTTGGTTCGTTTTGGATTGATCATCGGTTTCATAAGATATCAGTTGGTTGATGAGGCAAATAGATCCATGTAACTGTCCTAAACAAACATCTATAGATTAAGCCCTACAGTAGGTAAATTATTCTTTATTCTCACTTATTTCTAAAGTGGAACCTAATCACTCTAAAGCTTATCCTCTCCATTTCAACATTTTCAGTTATGGAAGTCGTGCCACCAAAACAAAGAGTCAAATACCTAATGTTCATCCAACTGGGATTCCAGGTCGGGAACATTGTGATGACATTAATCGCCTGGACGTTTCCGTATTGGAGAAACTATCTTCGCGTTCTGTATGCACCAGCGCTTCTATTCGTCACCTTCTCCTACTTCCTGGATGAAAGCCCGCGATGGTTGCTCGCCAAAGGGAGAAAAAAAGAAGCGATAGTAATATTGCAAAAAGCTGCTGATCGCAGCAGGGTGGTAATTGACAAAGATATGCTGGAAAGGCTGCCTTTTGGTGAGGAAGCCAAAAAAATCAGTATGCAAGAATTGTTAAAAGAAACATTTAAATCAAGAATTTTACTTGTAAGATTCCTCACATGCATTGTTTGGTGGATGACGAGCACCTTTGTGTGGTATGGAATGACGATACATTCTGTATCTTTGAATGGAAACCGTTATATCAATTTTACATTAATGGGGCTGGTTGATCTGCCAGCGAATTTGTTGTCATCGTATTTGATGATTTACTTCAGGAGAAAGAAGCCTTTGTTGGCGTCGTTCTTCGGTGCAGCTGTTTTCTTCTTGATCCAGCCATTTTTGCCCAGCAGTAAGTATAAGTATACTTTAAACGGCGGGTGGATAGGAAGTTTAAGTCATCTCGCCTCACTACCTACATAAACCATTGGCCTTCTCTGGAAAAATTATAGCCTCAAAAGGGCTGGGTAGGTCTAGCACTATCCAGGCTATGAGGATTTGTAAATTAGACAAAACTCTTCACGAAACGGGTACCTATAGCAGTTTTCGTTTCCGATAAAATCTTCTAAATCAACTAAATCGCAACAACTAAACTACCTGAGAGACCGCCAGCAACGCATTAAGTTTGAGGAGATCTCAACGGACTAGTGTGATCTCTCTGCAGGTGTTCCGCAGGGAGGCATCCTTTCTCCTCTCCTCTTCTCGGTATTCATTAACTCCATCTCTGACGTTCTTACCTCATCTTATCATCTGTACGCAGATGACCTTCAAATATATCGGCACTTCTCTCCGTGTGATGTGAAGCTGACAGTAGAGGCGTTGAATGCTGATCTCGATAACATCAGGAAATGGGCTACCTCATATGGTCTGCTTGTCAACCCGGGCAAATCGCAGGCCATGATTTTGGGTACTCGTCACTCTCATAACCTAGTTCAGAAAATGCCCGTCGACCCTATAGTGTATGATGGTAACATAATTGCACACAGCGTTCTTGGCCTTCTGGCCAAGAATCTTGGGGTTGTATTTGATAAATTGTTGTCCTGTTTGCCCCATGTTTGTGAGGTCAGCAGACGAGTCTTTACGTCATTTCACTACCTACGGAGATTGCAGCACTTCCTGCCGCGGCAGACTAAAATCACCCTTGCCCAGTCCCTTCTACTAACTTTAATCGACTATGCGGATGTTTGCTGGATCAGTGCGAACGAAGAACATCTGAACAAACTCGAACGACTTCAAAACCTCGGGATTCGGTTTGTCTTTGGGCTGCGCAAGTATGACCATGTCTCACAGTATCGCAAGGAGTTGGGGTGGTTTCCGATCCGCCTTCGTCGTGATATGCACGTTCTCTCCTATCTGTTCAACATTTTGCGAAATCCCCGCTACTCCTCATATCTTCGAGAACGTTTCGAGTTTATTTCCTCCAGGCATAGCAACCGGAGATCCCACACGATGTCTCTTATTTCTACTCCTCTATTTCTAACACTGCCGCTTACAAACACTCGTTTAGGTTAACGGCGATCCGACTGTGGAACGCACTTCCCTGCGCTATTAGAGATAGTCCCTCAATTTTCACTTTTAAGACAAGATTGAAAGAGTATTGCCTTTCTCTTTCGCGATAGGTACTTTTATATATGTATATATAAGTAGTGTATGTGTTTAATATTTATGCTTCGGAACGCACCTTTTTTTGTTGCGCGACTCGGACCGCGAGTGATCGGAACGGAACTAGCAGCTGTCACTTGTATAGAAACGAGATGACGAATTAGAGGTTACTTTTGAGAGAAAATGTCGGCACATGGCATTCGGGCCTTGGCTGTATTTTATTAGTAATAATTGTCTAACACAGGTGTCGGGCCTGGTCGGAATGTTAATTTGTAATAATCATCACGGAACAATCGTCGGGAAATAAGTACATTCACGTCATCGGAGTGAGTGCTTCGTGTTGTGAAAGGACGAAGTGATTCGGGGATCAATTCGTCGCATTCGGACAGCGACCATTTGAGTCGGCAAGCAACACGACGGCGACAGCATCGGGCTACGACGAGAGTAAGATTCGACTCCTCTCCCCCCACCCTTGTGCTCCTCATCCCGTGTTCCTGCCTAGAATTGAGCTTTCGAATTCCGGTCCACGGCGTCAAAGGTCAGTACTCCTGGTGAAAACCAACCCTACCAAGATTCCACGCCCTGTCGGTTAAGGCGTGGAATTTAAACATTTTGGTAGCAGAGGCGCGGGTTCCCAGTAGGAAATCGATTCACGGACGGTTGTAGGGTTGTTTTTTTGCCACATTGTAGTTGGGAGAAAAGGGTATCTCAGATTGGTCGGCAATAAGTTTGTGAGTGAGTCTTGTGGTCGGTATACCACAATTAAAGTTCATTTTCGGTTAGTGAACGTATAATTGACGATTTAGTTAACAATTATTATAAAATTGTAGTCGGAAACTACTCGGTGTGCATAAGGAACAGTCATTCGGTCGGACTATAGTATTGCAGTCGGGTTCCATAGTATTGCAGTGTTATTTCGGATTACAGAGCAGGGTCAGGCTATTTAAGGGGTATTAAGCTGATTTTGCTGACCTCAAAAGAAGTGTGGGTCATATCGGAGGGGCCACTTCTAGAAAAATAGTTTTTTTTTATAATACCTTTTTGTGTGTTATTTGTATTGTGCTTTATGGTGGCATTCTCTAATTGATTTAGAGTGTATAGTTATAAGGTGTATGTCCACAGGGCGACCATATTAAATATTTTTTAGGATTTAATTGTTTTAGTGGTTGCCATAGTTTTGACAACTTAGTTTTAATTTCTGTGCCCAGCGCTGACCGGCAAGTGCTGGTCTCTGGCTATACTTAGTTCGGTAGTGAAGTATAAGACCAGAATCTATTAAATCGGTAAACATGGCACCTTCGCCCTTGACGGTACTGCGGCATGGTGTCCGTGAGGAAATGAGATGGCTCGCCCATACTCATAAGTATGTAGAGCGACCAGATATGGATGATGTCCTGCTCAAGCGTGTGGAGGACGCAATGACACGCGTCGGGAAGGTGTGTCGGCTGGCTGCGGAGGCTGAAGCTCTCGGGCTTACTGATGAAGCCTCGGTGGCTGCAGTGAAACAGCTCTGCGCGGATGCTGACCAAGCGATGGAATGCTTGGGTGACATCGAGCGTCACGCGGAGAAAATTAAGCGGTCACGAAGGAATGACCATGGGCAGGGTAACGGAGACCCACCCCCGAAGGGTGTTGTTGGACGGCTGCCACACCTGGAGATTCCGGCCTTCAGTGGGGCAATTGATGAGTGGCCGGCCTTCATCAATTTATTTGATAGCTTGGTCCACGGTCGGGACGACCTGGACAACGCCTACAAGTTGGCCCAACTATTGATGGCTCTGCGGGGTGAACCGAAGGAGTTGGTCGGTCACCTAACGGTCACGGCGGGCAATTATGAGATAGCCAGGTCCATATTGTTTGACCGCTACCAACACAAACGGCGGTTGGTTGATGCGCAGCTGAGGAAGCTGTTTAGCATACCTAAAGTAACCCGGGATGTTGACATCCGAGTACAGGTGCTCAACCCTGTGCTGGTAGCCACTAAGGCCCTTCAGAACCTTGGTCTTCCGGTAGACCAATGGTCATACATTGTTTTGTATATGGTTTTGACACGGTTGCCTGCAGCTGTTCAAAGTCGGTTTGAACAGCTGCATGGGGGCAGTAGCACGGAACTGCCCACGCTCGTCCAATTGACGGATTTTTTGGAGGGTGAATGCAGGCGATGTGACACACTGGACACGGAGGCCAGGCGGGGGGGGTGGGCGGTCGAAACAATTTGGCGTTTTGAATGCCGCACCGTCGGGTGACGGCTGTGTGCACTGCGACAGTGCCGGTCATGAAGTGACCAGTTGCGCCAACTTTAAGGCGCTCGGGGTAGCTGCCCGCAGGAAGATAGTCTTCCGCCACCGATTGTGTTTCGGTTGTTTGGGGCCGCACACGCTGAGCGAGTGCTCGCGCGCGTTCCCCTGTGAGTGCTGTGGTGGCAAGCACCACATCGTGTTGTGCCTGAATCGGTCAGGCCCTTCGGACGGTCACCAGGGCCGGACTCAGGTTGGTCGGCCACAGGGCCCAACCAGGGCCGGACCCAGTCCCCCTCCGGACAACGGGAGTCACCAAGGGGGTGACTGGGGTACCCGCGGACGGGACCCCCCCCGAGGGGAAGGGGGCAGCGCGGGGGGTAACATGCGGGATAGCCGGGGTTCGGTCGCCGCTGTCCACGGTCAGCGAGGACTTCGGACCGCTGGCTCACCGCGTGTTGCGGGCGGGTGTCAGATGGCACCTATGAGTGGCGCGAAGGCTGGGAGCGTGGCACGAGCACTATTGGACTCGGGGGCCCAGGGGTGCTTAGTCTCGTGCAACCTTGTAAGACGGTTGGGCATTTCGGTAAGGGAGTATCCACATTCCATTCGGGGAATTGGGAACACGGAAGTCGGTTCCGTTAAGGGAGTATGTCGGATTACTCTCTCGTCACGGGTGGATTCATCGGTGAATCTGACGGTCACGGCATTAGTCATGCCTAATGTGATGGGCTCACACCCTCACGTACGGTTGTCACCCTCGGTGCGACAGTTGGTCGCTGGGTTGTCACTGGCTGACCCGGAGTTCGATATTCCGGGCCCAGTAGACATTTTATTGGGTGTCGATGCCTTGGGATACCTGTTAGTGCCAGGTGTCCACGTGTTGCAGGCGACTGGTCTGGTTTCGGTCAACACCAGGCTGGGCCATGCGGTAATGGGTCCGGTCATGCCGGCTGCCCCACGCCTAGCGACTAGTAGTCCCTTATTCGGTTCTGTACTCTCGGAGGTGATACAGAAGTTTTGGGAGGTGGAGGAACCACCTACGGTCCGCCGGTTGGACCCGGTTGAAGAAGAGTGTGAACAGTTTTATCGGAACAATACTGGTCGCCTTCGGTCAGATCGATTTCTCACACGTCTTCCATTCCGGAGTGATCGCCCACCGCTGGGCAGTTCACACCATGCAGCCGAGACGCGGCTTCTGTCGATGGAACGACGCATGAAGCGTGACGGGATTTTCCGGCAGAAGTACGTCGACTTCATGCGGGAATACGAGTCGCTCGGCCACATGTCGGTTTCGGGTATCGACTGGAAGCGTAAAGACCACTGCTTCCTGCCCCATCACGCGGTCTTGAGGACCCCGGAGGGCAAAATACGGGTAGTGTTCGATGGATCGGCATCAACATCTAACGGCATGAACCTGAACCAGTGTTTGCATTCAGGGCCGAAGTTGAACCATGACATCGCGGATGTTATCACACGGTTCCGTCGACACAATGTTGTGTTTGTAGCTGACATCCGGATGATGTTTAGACAGACGGTCATTCACCCTGACGATAGACGGTATCAGCTGATACTGTGGCGAGAGAGCCCAGATCAGCCCATCAAGGTGTACGAGCTGAACACCAACACGTACGGGCTACGGTCTAGTCCATATTTGGCGATTCGCACTCTGCGGGAGTTAGCGGATCGAGAACGGTTAAATTTCCCTAGAGGAGCAGCAATCCTGGAGCAGGATCTCTACGTGGACGATATCTGTACCGGAGCAGATTCCGTAGAGGAGGCGCTCGCTCATCGGGACGAGCTAGTTGAGCTCCTACGGGGTGGAGGTTACGAGCTCCGGAAATGGATGTCGAACTCTCCAGAGTTACTGTCTGGTCTTCCGGATGACTACCAGCAGGATCCCCACATTTTTGAAAACTTGGAAAATCCAAATATTTTGTCGGTATTAGGCGTCCAGTACCAGCCGGTGTCAGACATGTTTTCGTATCGGGTCGAGTTGGACTCCCCGAAGGTCTGGACGAAACGGAACGTCCTTTCAACGGTGGCTAGGACATTTGATCCAAACGGGTGGATCACCCCGGTAACATTTCAGCTCAAGTATTTTATGCAGCAATTGTGGTCTGCTGAGCTGAAATGGGACGACCCGATCGGCGGGTCATTGAGCTCAGAGTGGGACTCGTTCTTTTCGACCCTCCCTGGCATCAATCGGATTTCACTGCCACGGAGGTTGGTCCCCACCAAACGATACACCGCCACCCTGCATGGGTTTTGCGATGCCTCGGAGAAGGGCTACGGAGCTGCGGTATATCTGCGTACGGTCGACTCCTCGGGGGAAGTTGATGTGCGGTTGGTCATGGCCAAGAGCAAGGTTGCGCCATTGCACACTCGCCTGTCCATTCCCAAATTAGAGCTTTCGGGAGCGGCTCTCCTGACTCGTCTGCTCAACCACACGATGACGGTTCTTCGTGGGTCAATAGCGTTAGAAGATACGGTCTACGCTTGGACGGACAGCCAGATCGTGTTATGCTGGCTGAAGGCTTCAGTTCACAAGCTGGAGATTTTTGTGGCGAATCGGGTTTCGCAGATTTTGAATTCGGAGGTTCCCTTAATCTGGAGACATGTTCCAGGGGAAATGAACCCAGCAGACTGTGCGTCTCGTGGGTGTCACGCTCCGGAGTTGGTTGGACATCCCTTGTGGTGGGGTCCAAAATGGTTGACTCAAGCCGAATTGGATTGGCCAATGAGTCCACGCGTTACCTCGGCGAACGGCGCCTTGACAGTCGGTGTCTGTACGACGCAACCAGAGCCGGAAGAGGAGTTCAGCCTGCTGGAACGGTACTGCTCGCTCGACAAGCTGGTCAATGTGACCGCCTGGATCTTCCGATTTGCGCGGAATTGTCGCAATTCTGAGGCGCAACGAGTGCGGACTCCGCTCCTGACACCACGGGAATGGAACCATGCGTTGTTCGCATTGGTACGGAACGTGCAGACGGTGCATTTTAAGTCCGAACTGGACATTCTGAGACGCGGACGCGTCCAACTGAAGGGAGCTGTGGCTCGGCTCAACCCGTTTATTGACCCTCAAGGATTGTTGAGGGTAGGAGGTCGGCTGCGGAATGCCAACCTGCCTTATGCGGCTCGCCACCCGTTGTTGCTCCCTAGGAAGGGGAAGTTGGTCGAACTTTTGATACAGGATCGACACATTCGGAATGGGCATGTCGGATGCCACGCCTTGATGGCGTTTCTCCAGCGCGAGTTCTGGATTCTGTCGGGAAGACGCTTGGTGCGTAGCATCGTATTTCGGTGCCTGCCTTGTTATCGGGCCAAGGCGGCTACGATGCAGCCCCAGATGGGCGATTTGCCCTCGGATAGGGTTAACGAAATCCGGCCCTTTGCGGGCGTCGGAACGGATTTCGCGGGACCATTCATGGTCAAGTCTTCACAGCTACGGAACGCCAGATTAGTGAAGGCATACCTGTGCGGAACTAGCAGCTTTCACTTGTATAGAAACGAGATGACGAGTTAGAGGTTACTTTTGCACATGGAGAAAATGTCGGCACATGGCATTCGGGCCTTGGCTGTATTTTATTTGTAATAATTGTCTAACACAGGTGTCGGGCCTGGTCGGAATGTTAATTTGTAATAATCATTACGGAACAATCGTCGGGAAATAAGTAGATTCACGTCATCGGAGTGAGTGCTTCGTGTTGTGAAAGGACGAAGTGATTCGGGGATCAATTCGTCGCATTCGGACAGTGACCCTTTGTGTCGGCAAGCAACACGACGGCGACAGCATCGGGCTACGACGAGAGTAAGATTCGACTCCTCTCCCCCCACCCTTGTGCTCCTCATCCAGTGTTCCTGCCTCGAATTGAGCTTTCGAATTCCGGTCCACGGCGTCAAAGGTCAGTACTCCTGGTGAAAACCAACCCTACCAAGATTCCACGCCCTGTCGGTTAAGGCATGGAATTTAAACAGTATGATTGATATATATTCTATTTTATGCTTTTGTATTTTATTTAGTTTATATCATTTATTACATTATTATGTTTTAGTTGTAAACAATTAGATGTGTGCAGTTTTATTACGCACTAGGACTCTCCTGTTGCACAATTTTTCCTGTCCTGCCTAGGTTTGCTGGTAGAAATCTCTCTTTAGATATAAGCTTGCCTTTGCTCATAAAATGTTTTGTTACCTTACTATTAAGATTTCTGTGCAATAAAGAATATGAAATATGAAAAATCGTCGCTGATAATTATATATCCAGAGCGCCAGCGATTACGGCGTGCCAACCGAGTATAGAATCTGGCTTAATGTGAGCCACTATGGACCCGTATGGGAATACTAGTAAAAATATTTATCTTTGTTTATAACTTTACCTTCATCCGCAGACTTAACTTGGCTGTCCCTGATCTTCCTCCTCCTCGGGAAGCTGATAGGGACAGTCTTCTTCAACATCACGTATGTCTTCACTTCGGAGCTGTTCCCGACATACACACGTAACACAATGCACGCCCTATGCTCGTCGATCGGGAGGATTGGGGCTATCCTGGCGCCGCAGACGCCTTTATTGGTAAGAGCATTCAGCATATCACCAGTATAGTCACGAGTGTTGTAACAGTACAATCAGGGGAACGCTTGAATATAGGCCTACGACCTACTCGCGTTCACTCCGTCCAGCCAGTGCTGTGTGTCCCGCTTCCATTGTTTTCCGGCTATCCTCAACGACATCGCCCCGGAGCGTCTGGCAAGAATCATCATTAGAAAACTACCTGACGGTGCGATCGTGTCAGTACAATGACGTTGGAATTATATCAAATTTGACGACCTCTGTGACGCAGTGGTTGCGGCTTTGCCTACCATGCGAGAGGTCCATGCGAGCACCGAAAATCCCGTTATAGGTTTTTAATTTGATAACCATGGCATGAAATTAAAAATCGCGACACCTCAAAAAACAAAAATAATTTGAGGGGATATGCTCCCAAACGACAGTTGTTTCATGGGGAAAGTTGCTCATATTGATGGGTGCTATCATTCGCTAAAATAAGGTCAGCTAATTAAATGTCACACTGTATTGAAAGCAGTATACAGTTTAAAATTTTTCGACAGTTTATGGAATAACGAGAAAAAAATGTTAGATTAAAAAAAAACTAATAGTTTTCACGAACTTACGGTGATATACAGGCTGTGGTTATAAATGGTCTTCATAGTTTGGGGAATGATAGTAACCATCAATAATAACAACTTTCCATAAGAAACATATGGTCGCAAATGATAAAAAAACTCCCTCAGTAAATAGACCCAATCAGTTGATTATAATAAGTTACTACGGGAGATGCATTTTTTTTTTTCATTTGCGACCATATGTTTCTTATGAAAAGTTGTTCATATTGATGGGTACTATCATTCCCCAAAATATAGAAACTGTTTAAAACCACAGCTTGTATATCACCGTAAGGTCGTGAAAACCATTCGTTTTTTAGTCTAACATTTTTTATAGTTTTCATATTTACAAAAAAGATAACCTTCGTTAGCTGTGATAACTCTCGCTAACTTGCGTCAAGCTTCTCGCTCAATAATAAATGATAATCTGATTTGCAGCTGCCATACTGGTCGGGTCTGCCGTCGTGTCTGTTTGGCGGCGCGTCGCTACTGGCGGCGTTGACGACCCTGACAGTGCCTGACACAGCTGACGGCACTCTGCCCGACTGCGTGCGGCAAGCGGAGGCGGTCGGCGCTACGAGTTTACAGACATAATCATTATGACTTTTGTCATAAGAATGACAACAAATATAACGATCACCAAAAAAAATTTTTTCTACAAAAAATGGATAAATGAACACCAAAAGTTGCGAAAAATATCAGGGCAAAATACTGCGGTAGCTTAGATGCTAGGTTGAAAATGTAAGAATAACAAAAAATACTTAAAACATACACTTAAGCACACAAAACATAAAAAGAACTTTGGTGATCATTTATCCAAACACAATTTGGTGGTCATTTATCCATTCTGGCATTCATTTCGAATTTATTGGTAGTAAAATAGGTGCGTTTTTGGTAAGCGTTTAAACACAAGCCCATAATAATTACCATAATTATAGGACTAATTCGATTTAAGAATTATTATATTTATTGATAACGCAGATAATATTTTCTTTGCTGGCCCGAATCATTAAGTAATTTATACTGTACCATCATCAGCAGTTGTGGAAGACCACTGTTAGAGTTCTTTTCCCATGCAGCCCAACACTTAAAAGTCATTAAAAAATGGTTTTAAATAGTTTTTGAAATTTGAAAAAAAGTTTTACAAAAGCAAGGCTTTACCGCCACATGCAGCTGCAAGGGAAATAAGTTTTGAAGTGGGCTTCCACTTCTATTAGTGATTTTGACCCATTACACAAACTCGATTGGACAAGCACAGAGATAGTGACCTACACCAATATTCATCCATTAAAGTCTGTCTACACCAGCAGCTTTAGCTGTGGCCGGAACGATGCGATTAAGAACTAAGCTGCCTAGCATTTTACCTAGTGTCATTCATTACACTACATAAATGACTAATGTCCCAAGCCCGCTAGAAGTAACCCTGAAAATCTTAGAGTGACCGGCTTTAGTGCACATGTTGGTCTATGCTTAAGGTGATACCTCATTCGAGTAAAAGTCTCCGTTACTCCAGGCGGAAAGACCCGCAGTGTGAGAGGGACGGAATGGGGGGAAAATGACAATATTCAGTTTTAAATTAATACAAAATGAATTAAAATAGCTATCAAAATTTCCATAACAGACAATTTAAGTATTTTCAAAAACCATCTCAATAAATATTCTTGAAATCTGTCTGCTATTCCAATTTGTCAGAAAATAAAAAAGTGTAAATTTGGACCTCATTTCAATAATTCTTTCTATCTAGAGAAATTCCTCCGATCGCAGTCTGATAACCCACAATCTAGAAAAAAGTCCCAAATTTGTTATAATAATTTATTTAATTTGACACTTCTTTTGGACGGCAGAGAAATAACTTCAAGAAGTGTCGGTTTTGTCAATATATCGGCTTAACACAAAAGTTTTGCGAATATGCTGACAATTTTTTTGTCCCTATTATAAAACATTAACTAACCTCATATGTATCATATTACATGAAAAGACGAAATGAGTGATATATTGCTTGTTTTAATTCAAATCATTTACAATTTGGGCAGCGTAACAGCTTACAACTCAGATTTCTATAATTAATGCATCACGAATGCCGTCGTTGCTCGCTTTGTGCAAGTCGTGTGTATAGGGTCGAATCAAATCCGATGCTACCAGACCCGAGAATTTTTTGTATCCACGTATCCCTTTGATACTCCTAATCTGATTGATGCCTATCGTTACCGATAACTTTCGTTATTATATACGGGCCGGAGTAAAAATTATCCAGTTTACTATTTACTTTACTAGGAGTACTAGTAGGGGCCTATTTCCATAGTACCAAATCTCCCTTTTTATAGATAGTACTATTTTTCCGTGGCTTATCGTCTCGAGATGATTTAGAACACGTTCCGTCTTGTTTAGACGGGTTCTATAACATTTCGAGGCAAGTGAAAGGATTAAGAAAGCTAGAGGAAGAATGAAACGTTCATACGAAATGATATAAAACCCGGCCAAACAAGACGTATGAACGAGCTCTAAATCATCTCGAGGGGTAGCGACATCACATACTGATCGGCCAGCATGAGAGAACATGAGGTCGTATGGTTTATAGCCAGCATGGGTATCGGCGGGATTTACGAGTACTTGACGATACCCTTAGGCCATATCTAAGGAGGAAAACCTATTTTTTTCCGCTAGTTTATAAATTTGCTCATCAATGTTGGGTAGTGGATATCTCTCATAAACCGTAACGGCATTCAACGAAGGATAATCTACGCAAAGTCTACTATCGCCTGTCTTTTTCTTTACGATAATAACCGGAGATGCGTAATAAGATTCACCAGATATATCTCTAAACTGTACCTTAAATATAATAATGTAATATTAAGTGTGTAACCCTGCTCATGTATCTTTATATAAATAAATAAATAAATAAATAAGATTCGGATTCTCTGAGGGTGTTGACAAAATTATGTCAACACCCTCAGAGTTAACTTGGATGTTGACATAATTTTGACGCTTCGGCTGGGTCGATATTTCTGATTTGTTAAGATGTGTAGATCTATTTGAGTAGCTAACCTGCTCATATATATCTGATGCTGACTGTACATACACCAAACAAGATAGCAATGATAACATCTAATCTAACTAATATTATAAATGTGAAAGTAGCGATGTTAGGATGTTTGGTTGTTTGGATGTTTGTGTGTGTTGTGCCTCAATCACGCTAAAACGGCTGAACGTATTTGAATGAAATTTGGCACAGAGGTAGTTTATGAGCTAGATTAACATATAGTATACTTTTTATTTGACTGCATCAGAAGGAGGGTAACGTTATCTCGGTTAATGATAATTCCTAGGAACACGCAGATGAAGTTGCGGGCATCCGCTAATATATAAAAAGAAATTAAATTACAAATTGTTCATTTCACTTCAATCAGTATGTCAACTTAATATTAAATTCAAATTACAATAAGTCAAATTACAAATAAGACAACACAATTTAAACATAGTCAATTAATTCTAAATGTCAGCAAAAATATTAAACTTCAATTTAAATATTTCAAATAATAAATTAAACAAATTGAACACAGTCACACATTCATCTCGCAAAACCTTCCACATTCTCGCACAATATGTATCTATGCATCACTAAACAGATCAGTCAGAGGTTCCGCAGCCAACAGAAGGAGGGTAACGTTATCTCGGTTAATGATAATTCCTAGGAACACGCAGATGAAGTTGCGGGCATCCGCTTATATATAAAAAGAAATTAAATTACAAATTGTTCATTTCACTTCAATCAGTATGTCAACTTAATATTAAATTCAAATTATAATAAGTCAAATTACAAATAAGACAACACAATTTAAACATAGTCAATTAATTCTAAATGTCAGCAAAAATATTAAACTTCAATTTAAATATTTCAAATAACAAATTAAACAAATTGAACACAGTCACACATTCATCTCGCAAAACCTTCCACATTCTCGCACAATATGTATCTATGCATCACTAAACAGATCAGTCAGAGGTTCCGCAGCCAACAGAGCGTTGAGACTCTCCCGCGCCCTCACCAGCGGAGACTGCTGGCGCGCCACCGTGCGGTACGTGCCGCCCGCTAATAGGTGCCGTTGCCTGCGCGCGTGGGTATATTTCTAGCGCACATAGCGTACCGACAAGCGCGACGCAGTCACTGTCGCCTCGCAACAATCTACACACAGTCAGAAGCTGTTCGTTGTTACGTCTGACCTCTAATGAGTTGTATCCGAGCATACCCAATATAAAAGCGGACGGATAAAGGTAAGGATAGTATCCAAATTTCCTCTTATACAGATATCGTATGTGATAAGCGATAAGGGCGTTGGTAAACAGGTTGGGGGGTAGTTAGAATTATATTCATTTGCATAAATTTAGAGCAACCTAATACCTTAGTACTACTTGCAAAACAATTCCGATATTCCATGAACGTATCTATTATGGATTTATACTCATGTTCATGCATTTTTTTTTATTTCATTAACTCATTCGTCCATACAAATGTCAAAATTACAACAGTAAAGTTTAACCAAAACAAAATGCAAAACGGCAAACAAATGGTGCAATAAGCCCTGCATAAGGGCTTCTTTCATACGCGGTTAAGGACCTAATAATTAAAATTTTCCCGTGGCTCGTCAAATCTAGGCTCAAACTCTCCTGACGGCGATGCAAATACTGGAAGCAATAACATCCCACTACAACGATGGAAGACTGTTCAAAACAAAAAGCGAAACCTCCCCAGCCCAGCTAACAAACTATCAAACAACAAAGAGTCTAAATTAGATCCGTACTGGCTTAGTCAGCCTATCCAATTATCAAACAGCTTTTTCACGCTTCCACAAAATGCACCTCCACAAGTTGCAATACAAGATAAAGTCGGTAACCTTGCTCCACTCATTGAACTACTACGAACATGCCCAAGATTAATACATCATTAAAATCCTGCGTGAGGATCGTGTAAACATCTAACCTAAGAAATCAGACGCTTATTCAACAATAGTAAACGTAATAGAAATAAAATTAAAAAAATATACCAACAAAAAAAATGGGTGCTACAAAGTGATCCTGAAAAATATTCCCTGGTCAACCAAAACAGATGAAATAAAAGATGCTCTCCCTGATCTAGACACATTGCTACAAACATCTGGAATATAAATTTATTTATTTATTTATTTATTTTATTTGGGACATCAACAGCACATTACAGTAAAAATATAACAATACAAAACAGTACAGTGAAGCAGGCCAATAACAGATGTCCACCGATATACAAATATATATAAGTTTAGGAACTAAAACGTTTGCAATTTATAAGGTTAAAGGTTTAAACATGTATTTATATAATGATAGTGAAAGCACGAACAATGTATAAATTTGGTTATTGAGGAGAAACAAAACAAAATATAATTAAGTAAGATTAGAATTAGAGTGTTGGACGAGTGTGATGTGTGATATGTGGAGTGTATGTGATGGTGTATTGGAGAAAGATAGTGAGATATGTAGCCCTAGTGATTTTGAATGTTGAGGAAGGGGAGGAGGGGAGGGAAAGGGATGGGGATTATAATATTAAGTGCTTGAGTGACTGAGTAACTTCATAGTTCGACTCTTGAATGTGTTCCTTGTACAATCAAATGGGTCAATAGAACTGAACCGTTTATTGTATAAGTTTAGGATACGAAGTAAAGGGGAGTTTTGGGCGTATTTAGTATTAACGTTGGGTGTGTGGAACATTAAGTTTACCGAGTGGCGCGTGCGTGTGGTGGCAGCGCGATAGCCAACCAATTCGACAAGGGTGGTACTATCAATACGACCGCTGAGAATGTCGTGCAGGACAGACATATCGAGAGCCATTCTACGATTATTAAGATCCATCACATGATGATATTTACAGGAGGTAAGGTAGTCGCAGTTTTTACGTTTAGTTCGGTAGTCCAAATAACGGACAAATTTTCTCTGGATACCCTCCAATCGATCTTTGTGTGTAATGTATTGTGGGCACCAAACAGCGCTGGCGTATTCCAAAATACTACGCACGTAGGCAAAATAGAGGACCCTTATGCATGTAATATCATTGAACGCAGCACACGTACGAAATATAAATCCCAGATTTCTGTAGGCGCGGTTGGCGATGTCGTCTATGTGTTGATCGAAAGTAAGTTTAGCGTCGAGGGTCACGCCCAAGTCGCGGACAGTGTTAACGCGTGCTATTACTTGATCCTTAAAGCAGTATGTATGGACAATTGGGTTTGGACTGCGAGTGAAGGAGATCTGAAGGCACTTGGAGATGTTGACATTAATGCGATTGTTGAAGTAATACTCAGAGAGCCGGTCCAGATCGTCCTGCAATCCAATGCAGTCATTAACGCTACGTATTTTAGCAAATATCTTTTTGTCATCAGCATACATTATAAATTGGCAATTTTTAAATACTGTATATATATCGTATAGGTATGCATTATAAAATAACGGACCCAGATGTGATCCTTGTGGAACACCAGAAGAAACGCTAACAAAATCTGACCTGAAACCACCAAGCACAACCGCTTGACATCTATTAGACACATAGGACGAGACCCACCTGTAAATATCTCCACGAAGACCCAACCTATAAAGCTTACGGAGCAGGATGACGTGGTCCACACGATCAAAAGCTTTTTCAAAGTCCGTGTAGACCACGTCAACCTGCATCCTGCCATCCATTGCTCGGAGGACATAATGTACAAATTCTGCAAGATTCGAGACGGTAGAACGGCCCTTCAAAAAGCCATGCTGTTGCGGGGGAATTCCTTTTGCTAATGTTCCATAGATAGTGTCATAAACAATTCTCTCAAACACCTTACCGAATATGTTAAGAATTGAGATGGGGCGATAATTTGAAATAGGTAGCTTAGAACCTTTCTTATGTATAGGTACCACAAGAGCCTCTTTCCACTTGGTTGGGAATGTACCCTTTTTAATGGAAATGTTAAATAGAATGTTAAGTGGAATGGAGAGACTCTTGGCGGACCTGACAATAAAATATGGGGGGATTCCATCACTACCGGCCCCACCGTTGGGATCTAAGAGTGACAAGTATTTTACCACCGATTCGGGTGTACTTTGTATGGTGCTCACAATACTACCATCATCACAATAAGGAGGATCTAACTCTTTATCCACGTAAGTGGCTGCAGGTTTGATAAATACTGAAGAGAAGAAATTGTTAAACCCGGCACATATGTCTTCACCCTTTTCGTAAGTGCTGTTGTTGTACTCGAATTTCTTCGGATAGGCCGAACTGCCACGACGTGCTCTGACGTACGCCCATAGTTGTTTCGGGTCGGATTTTATGTTCTGTTGAATTGATGCGATATACTTTTTAAAGCATTGATCGTGAAAGAACTTTTGTCGACTCCGAAGCAAAGAGAATTCGTCGTAATCACGGGGATTGCCGAAACGTTTCCATTTTGCGTGAGCTCTGCTTTTCTCGTGTATTATTTTAAGTAACGGTGTGCTATACCAAACTGGATAGTTACATTTCTTATGACGAGTGTCTAACGGTATACATTTTGTAATAATATCGGTAAGTTTGTCGTTAAAAATGGATATAGCGTGGTCCAAGTCAGAAACACAGAGTGATTTATCCCAGTCAACATCCATTAGCAACCTGTTGACTTCATCATAGTTACCTTTGCGAAATCTATATTTAGTGCAATTCGATTCCACCAGTGGTCCAGCAAAGATGTCCTTAATTGTGATTTCAAGTGGCGGGTGATATTTATCAACCCTGCTAAGAGGGTTTTGAGAAGTCTTGACATCTGCCGGAAAACTAGAAACAATCAGATCCAAGATATTGCCACTGGAATTTTTAATGAAGTTTGATTGTTGTAGGTTCCAGATAGAGAATGTCTCTAAAAGACTGGCACTGGCATCTTGAATCTCTACGGAACCTTGATGAAGTTGTGTGGTGTAGCCGTCCGAGCTCCACACAATGTTGGGCATATTAAAGTCGCCAGTTATTAAAATATGTGCATTAGGGGATTGAGAGAGAACCTTATTTAGTAGTAAATTGATTTGACGTAAATCATTCGCTAAAGTTTTAGAGAACCGCGAATCAGGTGGGGCATATGCGGTACACATGTGTAGATCCTGATTGGAGATAGCAGAGTCGATGCTACCAGCGTGCATTCGCAGGTTGTCGGCCGGAATCGTCACCCAGAGACATTCAACTCCATCCTGTGACCACTCTGGGCGAGCTTTGGCGCCTAGCGAAGACCGGACCAAGATCATAACTCCGCCTCCATCTTGTTTTCCACAGAGAGTGCGGTTTCTATCGATTCTAAATACGTCGTATCTACTATCGCAGATTTCTGTATCTAGAATGCTATCTAATAACCAGGTCTCGGTAATGGAGATAATGTCGAAATCATCGCTTAGAATGTTTTGGTAAAGGGTATGTAGTTTACTTCTAAGTCCACGAGTATTTTGATAGTAAATATTGAGATTAGAATTGAATATAAGTTGGTATATATAGAACAAAGATTATAGTATAGATGGAGTCAGGTAATTGCTGGAAATACTCGTTTGTCGTCGTAGTATAATTAATTAGATGGGAGGGGTGTGAGACGGATGGGTTTGTGTGTGTTGTATAAGGATGTGTAAGGAGTGGTGGTTGTGTGTATGAAAGTGTAGTGAGTTGGTGGGTATAATTTTCGGTAAAAGAAATATTTTGACCTAGAAATAAATAGCTGATCATACTATTTTGACAAAATCCCTTGAGCTTCTTATATGTATCTGAGGACAATTAATAGCTTTTCGGACGTAAATATTGCAATGCTTAACCCAAACATAAGTGTAATTAAGTTTTTGACACCAGTCTTTACAGTCCTTAAGCAGGTTTTTATTAGTCGGTGTAAGGTGATCATGGACATAGACTTTTCTGGCTTCTCCAGCAAATCCAATGTCCGAACTTGTTACGCCTTTAGTCTTTCGCAGGCCGGACATTATTTCATCCTTGTGTAAGCGCTGCCTCAGTTTCACAATGATGTTTTTTGGGCGCCCAGGGACCGTCTTCACTGGCTGAACGCGGTGCGCGAACTCTATGTCGCCAGGCTGCAGCGTAACTCCCGCGTGGCTTGCGATTTGAATGGCGACGTTAGACACTGACTCATTGTTTAGTTCCGGAACACCCGAAATCTCCAGGTTATTCATTCGGAGTCATAAAGAACAGAGTCAATAAAAAGCCCCTGCCGATATTTTTGATAGAACTACAGCCGCATAATTACAACAAGGAAATCCACAAAGTAAACAGACTACCCCACTGCTGTGTAAAAATTGAAGAACCAAGACCAAAGCGTGATATTCCTCAGTGTGGAAATTGCCAAGAATACGGACACACTAAAGCGTACTGCCGCCGGAATCCAAGGTGCATCAAATGTTCTTGAAATCACACCTAAAGTCTGTTTGCAAACTACAAAGGATGTAAAGTCTACAAAAAATACAAAAATCAAAATACTCAGCTCTGAGGAAACCGAAAACAATGGAAATGCAAACTGCTGACCCAGAAAATAAACGAACGTTACCACCCACAATGGATGCATCAAGTTTGCCCAAGTCAAACTCTCTAAAACAGTTGTAAAGACAAGCAGCAAGGAACACGGAAAGAGAAAACAACTCAGGCCACCGCTAAGTCGCTCAACCAGCCATACCAAGAGACATGATGGCAGTGATATACATGATCCTGGAACAACTTACCAATCTAACAAAACTGATAATGAAGAGGTCGACTGTGATGCAAAATTCAACCATATCGATATAGTCCTCTGGAATGCCAATGGCCTGTCACAATACACTCTAGAAGTGAAAATATTTTTAAAAACTCATAATATTGATATCCTATTAATCACTGAGACCCATTCTACAGACAAAATTATCGATATTTAAAGTTACAACTTCTACCAAATAATGCACCCAGATGGGAGTGCACATGGAGGAAGTGCAATATTAATTAAATCAAATTTCAAGCACTATTAAATGTAGCCATATTGTACCATGTTCCAGGCCACTAACCTAGTGGTGTATGAATACCAAAGCTCACTAGTGATCTCGGCTGTCTACAGCCTCCCCCAAACCCAAACCCAAAAAATAGGATAACGTACAACTCTTTTCTATGTACGGACACAAATTCATTGCCGGAGGAGACTATAATGCCAAGCACACCTTCAGGAGTATAAAAATCATAACTACCAAAGGGCGTCTAATTTATTTCGCACTGAACTCTTTAAAACTCAGCCCCATATCATCTGGTGAACCTACCTATAGGCCAACAGATAGAAATAAGATACTAGATCTTAAAGACTTCTATACGTAACAAAAGGTGTTAAATTATACAAATTCACAATTGCAAAACAATGATGGAACTCTCTTCTGACCACTTACCGGTGCTGCTTAATCTGAATTCAAGCATAGAATATATGTCGATACCATGCTTCCTCTGCAATCACAAAATGGACTGGGATCACTACACACGTCGAGTTAAAACTGATATAGATCTAAAAACACCTCTAGCGAATGATAAAGAAATTGATAAAGCTGTAGAGCATTTTAACTATTTACTCAAGAGAGGTGCATGGTGCACTCCTCTAGTTAAAAATAGCAAAACTACCACCTGCTCCACATCTGTGCTAGAATTTCTCAGCGAAAAACGTCAGTTAAGGATGATATAGCAAACAGATAGATATCCCAGTGACAAGAAAAAGCTAAATGCCATAACTACAAGGTTAAAATTATTACTTGAGATAGAAAGAAACTCGACGGTACATAATTACCTGAAAAACTTAGACGGCACCGCTTCTACCAAGTATTCATTGTGGAAAGCCACAAAGAAGCTCAAAAGAACCCAGTTGCACCAACCATCTGTCGGCAAGATAACCATGGACCAGAGATGATGCACAGATAAGTGAAGTATTGGCTGACCACCTGGAAAAAGTATTCATGCCACACCGTGATGACGGCTCTACCAAGCTGGACTACGTTCGTGAAACACTCGCGACTGTTTGTTTTTCGAAGTTCATTTATTTTATTGAAGTTAAATAATAATTGACATAGCTAAACAATTACACGGCTATTTAAACAATTTATACTAAAGTAAACTATTTATTTTTACCAGACTGATACGCCTACAAAAAAACTTGTTACAATGTTTTTAATACTGATGAAAAAGGTGTTTGAAAAAGGTTGAGTGGTGGTCTAATAATAATTAAGTGGAATGAGGCAATCAATAAGGCTAAGGTATCGGTACTTTGCAAAAAAAGTACCGATACCTTAGTAATAAAGCCAGGTTGTGGACATTACACCAGTTTTTGTTTCGATTTAATAGTCGCAGTATTACCGAAGTTTTGACCAAAAACATATCGGCCATTTGCGAAACAATTTGTAAATGTATCATATGGCAATGGCATCGATGCTTGTGATGACGTCTCTTCGACTCACAGTCTAAGTTCGGCTGGCCGCGCGACCTCGCAGACGCAAAAAGTGATTTCTTATTCTTACTACGCTCTTACATTTTCGCTGTTGAACTATTATAATATAAAAAATACGCGTGTTTTAGTGTATAATTTATAATCATATAGTTTTATAATGGATGAGGGATTTGTCATACGCCAATCTGAAAACTTTGCCTACTTCTATTTAGTTAATTTCGTCGAAAAAAGCTTGGTACCTCAGTCTATGAGGAATAATCGAAGAGCAGTAGTGATTGAACTAATATTGTGAATAATGGTAAGCTGGTTTGCAAACTTGGTGTCATTGAGCTGTTGATGGAATGAGGACTTGAAGACAGAACCACGAAATGTAAGGCAGTCGTGTGAGACTCAATTTTTTAAGGATTATGAGCTGGTTTCCCAAATTTGGTGTCATGAGTTGATGAAGGCATGAGGACTTGGCGACAGTACTGGAAATCCGGAACCACGACTAGTAAGGCAGTCGTGGTTAGACATTATTTGTTAAGGATGATGAGCTGGTTTCACGAACATAGTTTCATGAACTGGTGATGTAATGATAACTTGGAGACATTACTGAAACTCAGGAACCAGGAATAGTCTGACATTCGTGTTTGGTCTATATTTGTTAAAGATGATGAGCTGGTTTTGCAAAATTGGTGTCATGAGCAAAACCAGCTATTCATCTTTAACTTAACAAACAAACACGACAGCCTAACTAATTCTGGTTCCTGAGTTCCAGTACTCATCCAAGTCCTTCATCATCCTTAACTAATTGAGTCTAAACACGACTGCCTTACTATTCCTGGTTCCTGAGTTCCAGTACTCATCCAAGTCCTCATTCCATCACCAGTTCATTTTACCATGTTTTCGAAACCAGCTTATCATCCTTAAGAAATTGAGTCCAAACTCGACTGCCTTACTATTCCTGGTTCCTGAGTTTCAGTAATCATCCATGTCCCATTCCATCACCAGCTCATTACACAAAGTTTGCGAAACCAGCTCATCGTATTTAACGAATTGAGTCCAAACACGACTGCCTTACTATTTCTGGTTCCTGAGCTTCAGTACTGTATCCAAGTCTTCATTCCATCACGAGAATGAGGACTCGGAGGCAGTATCATATTTAAATATGTTTGAATAAATATAATATATATAAGGTAACATTTATTTAAAGAGCCAGGTTCATACTGAAGACTAAGTATTCGGTCATTTGATTCTTTAGGACACTTGCCAGTGGTTGAATGACCTTTATGGCTGACGATATCCCCAACATAATCAAACAAATTCATCTTCTAACAACGATTTATAAGACGTAGTTTCATAGGTATTACCAGTAAAACATCTAAGAATGATGGTAAAATCTAGATACGTAAAAATGACCAACAGCAAGCAGTATTTTTATTTCGAATAGGATCTGCTTTCCTTACTTCGTTCATCCATTTTTTCTAATTTTTGGGCTTAATGCCATACAAAAAATAATTTATGTGGTGTTTTCACACTCGAGTTTGCACATGGGCACAATGCAGTATTTCTTGGTCAATTTCATATTTATTCGTGAGTATCATGGGAGTTTTTTACAGTATGGCGTGCTTGAGCTGAACGAGCCCGACCGATCCGATCATCTGACGGGTAACGTGACATCATTGCTGATCCTACATGGTACGCTCAGTTGACAAAATCGTTTCGTGGCGAGTCTAACCTTGCGCGTTAATAACTCCGTAAAACTTTTAGGATATCGAAGAACTAAAAACACAGAATTTTTCCATATTTTTTCAGAAATTTAACTGCATTCACAGAAATTTTAGCTGGCCGCATTCATTGACTTTAGCTCACTTTATTGCAGGTAGGTAAACAAATTACTAACAACTACTTAAACATAACTTCACTACTAGAACAATAGAGGTTTGTAGAAGATGAACCTACTTGTTATCTAATTACTTTCTGCAAATAAATAATTGTAAGCTTAAAGACATACAAGTTAATTACAATCAAGATATTTGGTACAAACTGCCATCATTATCATTAATGTTTAGCTAGCGAGTCTAGCGTAGTGACTCATGCGATCTATCATGCGGTGTGAACACGTTGCTATGCACTTTCGCTGTGGAGCACGTAGTGATGGGGTAAGCGGTAAGTATTATATCCGTCGATGCATGGAAGATCATGGTCTCGGGAGCGTCCAATATGTGGGACCAATCTATTAGGGTGAATAGCGGGTTTTTATAAGTATAACCTTTTACATAACTTCAAAATGAATTCATATTAAAGGTGAGTGTGGATTTTGCTTAGGTTTGTTTTGAATGGAGTGTTAAATGCAATTTGAGTACCCTGTTCTGTATTATTTGGACCTTTTGGTGATTCGTGATGCAAGTGTTGCCCCATACAGGTACCAAGTAAGTTAGACAAGGTCTTGCAAAAGTAGAATAAATTAAAAGTTTTATTCTTGGGCTGAGGTTGCTGCGGCGATTTAGGATGTCACATTTATGAATCTTTGTCCTTTATTTCTAAATGATGCCACGTGAGGTGTCCAATTCAACTTAATATCAAGTAAAAGTCCAATATACTTAAGTTGTTAACTCCATTGTATATCGTGATCTTTAATAATCTACGAGGAAATGATCTTTTACGGGTAAACATAATAGCCTCCGGTTTAGTTTCGTTTAGATTAAGTTTACATTGAGTAGATAAGGAGAATATTAAATCTAAAGATAGTTGGAGGCGGTCCACTACTAGATCCACGTCCTCGGAGGACGTAAGACACGTAGTGTCGTCGGCAAAACACGCGAGACTGGTACGTGGCTGAAGGGGCATATTATTAAAATACAGTAAGAATAGGTAAGGCCTGAAGATTGAACTCTGTGAAACGCCAGCGGGAATTGTTCGAGAAGAGGAGAAAATTTCGCCAATGTGTACACTTAGTTCACGGGAACAAAGGTAAGATTTTGTGAGTTTAACTAAATAAACTCCACTCAACTCATTATCATTTGGTTCCAAAGACCCGCATGCCACACCGTGTCGAAAGCTTTTTCAATGTCGAGCAGGAACATCCCTGTGGAATGTTGACGCCTAAAACCAAACTGTTCATCCATCAGTAAGTGTCCAGTGGCCTGTAATAGTCTCTTGTAAATAAAAGATTCATCCAGCTTACCGATCGATGATAGAAGGCTAATTAGTTGGGATCAATTTGTCTTTACCTGGCTTTTTCAATGTTATTACTTTAGCCCGTTTCCAGATGACAGGATAGTGAGAGAGCAATAGGCAGGAGTAAAATATTTTTGTGAGTAAAGCAACCAATTTTTGAATGACTCTATACTTCCTTAGGACGCGTTAACCTACCTATATAACTGCCATTAACAGTATCTATCGACGTATGGTTTCAGCGACTTCATCCTTAATTTGTGAGTTGCTTCGCCAGTTGATTGTGAGGCACATATTACCATAGAAGGCATCGGCAAGTGTCTCGCATTTTTCGCGAGTGCTTTAAATGAGGGTACCATGTTTCATTTTGAGTGGCGGAATGGCTTAAGGCGAAATTGTTTGGCAAGGCGCCATAGGTCTGAGTTGGGATTGTCTACCTTGGCTTATTTCTCATTCTATGTTTTATCATTGTGCTGTTTAAAACCCAGTTAGATAAGACTATTGGGTGCGTTAACTTCAGTGCGAATAACTCGTTTTAGTTCTAAATCAGTTTGGCGCTGTTCGTGCCTGCACAGGCGATTTTTATCCCTAACCCATTTTCCAAGTTACGAGGAATCATGGGGAAGCCACGCCTAGTGGATGTATGTACCGCAGTGTCTCTAGCAGCAAAGATGTTATGGGTTAGATGCTCTACTGCCTTATAAATTTTGCTGGGTTCAAGTTCAAGTTCAAAGATTTTTATTTATAATAGCACAAAAATTTAGACTTCATGAACGTCATAACATACTCAAGCAAGCATAATAAAACATTAAGCAGGTGCCTAATTATTAGTGCATAATATATAGGGTGCAATGAACTGGTTTAATGCCAGATGTCCGTGTCTTGTAAAAATTCATTAATTTTGTAGAAGGTTTGTGCACAAAGTGTGCTTTTATTGTAGAAGCGTATACAGTGTCCCATAAAAGAACTACTAACTTTTGTGAGTCTGAACATTGGAAAAGAAAGGTTATGTTTATTTCTAGTTCGCACATTGTGGCAGCGATCTATGGTTTTAAAGCTACTGATATTTTTTCTCACATAAATTATGTTTTCATAGATATATTGACTAACAACTGTCAGGATGTTGGTTTCTTTGAAGAAATCTCTCAGAGACTGAGATCGCTCTCTTCTGAAAAATGAAGATGGTCTCAATGTCAGCAGCCCGTCCCCATAGTATTATGCCGTAGGACATAATGCTATGAAAATAATTAGAATATATAAGCCTAGCAGTTGTAACGCCAGTCAATTCCCTGATTATTTTACCTGCATATGCTGTGGAGCTAAGTCTTTGTGCTAATTTTACAATATAGGGACCCCACTATGGTTTGGCCGAGAAATTCAGTTTCGTCTACTAGTTTCAGTTTATCTTTCCCCAATACAATGTTACTCTTAACTTGCCTTACATTATTTTTAATTCAGAAGCAAGTTATTGGCATTAAAGCAGTCTAGTACTCACGAGAGAGCATTATTTGTTTCCTGTACGTCATTTTCTTGTCTCCTAATTTAAAAAAAAAGTGACGTGTCATCTGCAAATCATACTATCTCTGAAATGTTCTGTACTATGAATGGCAAATCATTTACATACAGGAGGAAAAGCAACGGACCCAGAATAGTTCCCTGTGGAACTCCCATCTTCACCTGAGAACCCGACGATTTCGTCCTATGAATGTCAGATTTTTGAACCCACCCTTCTAAATACTATCTCATAAGCTTAGAGCTATTGCCTTTTATGCCGTAGTGTTTTAGCTTTAAGAGCAAAGTTTCGTGGTCTACACAGTCAAATGTCTTGGACAGGTCACAAAAAAAACATATATAACGTCGTTACGATCTTCCCACGCATTAAAAGTATGTTTAACTAACATGACTCCAGCATATGCTGTTGAACGCCCTTTTTGTAAATCTAAACTGCTGGCTGTGGAGAATTTGATGCGCATTGAAGTGCGCTAGCAACTGACCCAATATAATCTTATCAAATATTTTACTCAATACGGGTAGAACCGAAACTAAACTGAAATTTGTGGGGTCACCCCTATCGCTGCTTTTAAATAAAGATACAAGCCTGCTGTGTTTCATGAGATCAGGGAAAGTACTTTCATCTAAACAATTATTGAAGATTTTAGCTCAATGAGGGGCAAGTTCGTTTATCACTGAGCTAATAACTTTTACTGACATGCCCTAGACATCCTCGGATTTTTTTTTAATTTAACAACTCAAATGCTTTAATAATGCCATAGGGCTCAATATATGCGGATGAGAAATCTTGTTTGCACTTTAGAACATTGTCTTTTAAAAATGATGCAGCAAGATTCAGAGATGAATTTTAAGAAGCCGTAGTTACAATTGGAACATTTGTAAAGAACTGTTCAAATTGTGCCTCGATACCATCGTTAGAAGTTATTAGTTTATCTTCAATCTTAAGTAAAAAGCTACGCTCTCCTGATTTTGTTTTACCTGCTTCTATATTTATGATATTCCAAATTGTTTTAGTTTTATTACACGATTCGTTTTTTATGTGTACGCACTTAGTATTCTAGTACGTAGTACTTCGCACGTGTATATGTTTTTTTGCCATAAAGTGTATCCCTACTTTTACGGATTCCTTTTGTCGCCCTTTCACTAAACCCTACTTTACTCTCGCTATTTGTAAGTTTATGTAATTTAAAATTGTTTTCAAAACTATCTGAAAGTTTGTTGAATAAGACCGTATGGTGATCATTCGCTTTTTGAGTATTATTTTGAATAGGTAAGCTACTTTGTAAATCTTGATTAAATATTTTTTTTTGTTGTGATTTACCTACACAACGGGAATTGAGTACCTGAGAATTTTGAGTAATGTTAGAGTCAAGATGGGTGCGATAGGATGCCAAATCAGCTGAGGAGTAGTTGAATCGCTTTGCAAACTTTTCACTTTTTTACGATTTATAAAATAAATATATAATACATCTTTAAGTTATACGAAAATGATATCAAACTTGCATAGATCTCCCACTACTACGTTTCATGAGTAAAGTGCGTTTCCGCTTTACCTTCGCAGTTATGTTGGTTGCAATGAAACCAGCGTTACTTGATTTTGAAAAATGTGTTAGGTACCGAAAAGTAAGGGAAAAAATATCACAACTAGCTCTTACTATAAATGTTTATTTGTCAATACTCAAAGGTATCACTTGTAATACAATTAAAGTATTTCATTTTGTTACGAAATTTCCCAGTCTCATCAGTCCCGTCGTCTCGTCGTCTCTTCTTTTTGTTCGGCACTCAAAATACATTAAGGTCGCAAATTTCAATAAATGTCAATTATAAATTTTCAAGACATCAGGTTAACGAAACTCTATTATTTACTATGTAAGTTTATGATCAAAACATACAATACTTTCATAGCGATGGACCCTTTGCGGGAAAAAGTGTCAGTCCCTATCTCAGTAAAAATAATAATTAGGTAGTTTAAAAAACGAATAAAAAATTGTCACGTTAACACAGCAAAAGAGTCCATTTTCGAGCCTTGTTACCACAAAAAATATTAAACAGCGTTAAACCTCAAAACAAACGTCACATCCCATTTTTGTTTTTTAAACGAGTGTAGAACAGAAGTTTACTTTTTTCTAGTAAGTCCCGAGGTATTTAGCCGTTGAAGAGTTCGACTATCCATCTTCAGATACCATCATCAGATCAGCTCAATACTCTCACTAATCCATCAACTACTCACCGAGACGATTCTAAAGAGCCTAAACTGGTTAGGATTGCGTTGTGTTATTACAGAGTTTATGTGAACACCATACGGCTCCATCATCAGATCAGCTCGATGGTATCATAATATTGCTTAGTAGTTACAGGTGAAGCTAATATTAAACATTGTGTTAAAAAAAAATTCGACATTCACAGACATAGGATCATGTTGTACAAACACCTACTAATCCACAACTGTGATAAAGTGTATTGTAGTATACGTATTATACAGTAAATACTCTTCATTGGTTTTGTCACAACACGATCCTTATTAAAAAAAGCTTCCTTTGATGAGCCTGTGGCTGAAGTCCAGGCATTCGGTCTTCGGCAGGAGGTGCAGCATGATGGTGGTCACCAGAACCAGGGTACAAGGAGGACCACATTCTTGCGTCAGCAAGCTTAGTTTTCTCCACCAAGTAGTTATTACCTGTTCCTGAACTCTAAACTAGAAGACAGACAATTCTTTGTCAAACAGCAAGAAAAAAAACTAAGTTGGGAAATATAAAAGCAGGAGTCCCACAAGGAAGTTTTCTGGGACCAATCATCATCGGGTTCATAATATTGCTTTTTAGTACTTACAGGTGAAGCTAATAAAACCGTGTTAAAAAAGAATTTCGTCATTCACAGACATAGGATCATGTTGTACGAATACCTACTAATCCACAACTACGATAAAGTGTATTGTAGTATGCGTATTATGTAGTTAATACTCTTTATTGGTTTTGGTACAACATGATCCTTATTAAAAAAGCGTCGTTTCATGAAATACGCCGTTGTCTATGGGGCACTTCATGAGGTGCCCAAACCAAAATAGGGCAGATCAATGAAAACCAAACGCTTCGCCACTTCATGATACGGCCAAAGTATAAAGGTCATCACAACAAATCTATTTAATTTTTGCAATGTTTTTTTTGTTGTTACACGTATGTTAGATGACTATTTTTGTATACTTTTAAAAGTATTTATCCATAAATATTTTTTTAGGTTATACACCAAATCAAGAAAAGTAGGATGACCATCATACGGGGTCGGAGGACTACTATTGGGTACCCGAGTATGATATTTTATAGACTTTTATTATTATCATTTTAAATGTTGTTTTTATTTGCATACGCTTCGCTTCGCTACGCTCCGGTTTTGCTTTTTCTAAGTTCCAACCTAACCTATAAAACAACTTTAGCCACAATAACCTACTCTGGCCAAGATTGGCTTTTCATTACTGTCAGTCGCAAGCTCTCTCCGCTGGTTGCACATTAACATTCTAACCTAACCCAACCCACGAAGCCAAATCTATTGTCACCCCATTTTTCGATATGCCGAGTAATAGGCTGCCAGATCGTCGAACGTTGGTCTTGAAATGATAGGGCGGGTTTATACTTTGTCCACTCTATTAGTGGTTTTTTGACATTTCCTTATTGCGCACATAATAAGCAATAGTTTGCCTTGCAAACGTCAAAAATGTATAGGTTTTGAGCTGTCAAAAAAACATTATAGTGTGGACAAAGTATAACATGGCAGATCAAGAAATGCCGCCATTTCATGATATGCCGAGGCGCAACATGATCTGCCGAATCTAACGATCGGCCGCCTACACATACAACGTCATCATAGTAAAATACGTCCTCTTATGCTATAGATCTTATGGTGCTAGTTTGCTATACGATATCAAACCTTGGTGGTTTGGAAATTAAATTTCATGATCTGTACAGTAAATACCTACATAGATAAAAATAAGAATTTTTGAACTAGATTTTTTTAAGTGGCGTTGTGTTTGTGAATTTTTGATGGCGTATTAAATTTCTTTGCAAATTTTATTGTCAGACTGCGTCATTGCCCCAGATGAGCGATTAAGAATATGTGACGGAAGATGCGTTCGAGATTTTTTTAAATGCGCTTTGACTTTAAAACGCTTTTTAACAGGGCACTGTATATGAAAAGTAAATAAGCAACAAACAAAGTTATTTAGACAGAGAAAAAGTTAATAAATCAAAAAATCATTATTTTTTATTTCATTCAAGCAGTTTTGTTTTATAAGAAATAAGCGACATTTTTAAGGGTTCCGTACAGTCCAGAAACAAGGAAACTTTATAGTTTCGTCAAGTCTGTCTGTCCGTCCGTCCGTCCGTCCGTCCGTAGGTCACAGCAACTTTATGCAGAAACTATTAACACTACACTGTTAAAACTTGGTATGGAAATGTATTCTGTAAACCGCTTTACGATTTTATATAAAAAAATAAAAAAAATTTAAGGGGTACCCCCATACATGGAACTGAAACCAAAAAATATTGTTTTCATCAAACCTATATGTGTGGGGAGTCTATAGATAGCTCTTTAAAAATAACGTTGAGGTTTTTGAAACCATTTTTCCTCAAAGTAAATCGTTAAAGAGACAGACCCTTCCAAAGTGGAAAAATATGTATGCTTTTAAAGTATGCTGTGTATTTACATACACACTTTCAACGAAAATTGGTTTGAACAAAATATAATAAGCAGTTTTTAGGATATATTTTTTTTTATTAAAAATCGCAAAGATAACTTTGCCATTCATACAAACACTATGAATAACAAAGTTACAACATAAACATCCAGTCACATAAGTCTTCTGACCAAACAGCCAATTCTTATTTATTTATTTCTTCGTTTCTTAAGCCCAAGGAGCCCAAGTCCTAAGCCCAAAAGGAGTTTTATTATCTTCTGCCTTACAACACATTTACTGAGCACCATTTCTATTTCGATGACGACGTGTACTGTGCTGTACGAGTATTTTTGAAAGCTAGTGTTGTTTTGCCGATTTTATAGAAAATAAATAAATATTAGAGGACAATCTTATAAAAATTGAACTAGGCCCATATTAAGCTCAACAAGGCTGTTATGGGTACTAGACGACGATATATATAATTAAGATAAATACTTATGGAAATACATAGAAAAATTCCAAGACTAAGAAAAAAATATTCATGCTCTTCACACTAATATTTGCCCTTAGCGGGACTCGAACCCAAGACAGTCAGCTTCGTAGGCAAGGTCACTACCCGCTAGGCCAAGCCAGTTGTCATATTATAAATAGAGTCGTTCATGATACATATGAATCATCAAAGGCTGGGTCACATAGGCAAATCAAAATTTGTGGAAATTAAAAACAAGAAATTATTTTCAGATTTTGATAAAATTAATAATGTGACACCAAATCATAAATTTCGTGAAGGCTGTATAAGCCGGAAACAAGCATGTCTGCCATTTAACAAAGATAAGCCGAAAAATTCCAAACGAAGTCTATTAATTGCCATTTAACAAAGATAAGCTGAAAAATTCCAAACGAAGTCTATTAAAAGTGCACACAGATGTTTGTGGTCCAATCACTTCGTCAATCAAGCCTTGACAACAAAACTATTTTGTGATATTTGTCGATGTATGCTATGACTCGTACGTTTTTTGGGAATAGCTGACAGATTGTCAGTACTGCCAACGCGAAGGGGATATATAATAGCCTATATATTACACAAATAGGTATTATGGGTAGGTACCTATTTTATTGTTGCAAAATGCCATCCATTAGATAGTTTTGTTTTATGTATTACTTTTATGTTTGTAAGTATTTATGCTTTTATAGCAAATAAAATTTGTATTATTTTCTATTCTATTTGTGAAGATGAACAGATATTAGTCCATTATGTCTTTGTCACTTGGGTAGTATTTTAGGACTTTCACACGGAGTACTTTGCACTTGTTAAGAATAATCCTTCATCACCACTTTCTTTATGCTGAATTCGCTAAATAAACATAAATATTTGATATAGTGTATTGTCTTATCTTATCTTATCTTCTGTGTTTGGAAATTTAAAAGGACTTGCAAAGTGCAATGAAAAAGACAAAGTACGAAATTAGTTAAACGTGCAACGACATACTTGACTTTATCTGGTGGACAAGAATAAATTACTCGTACGATTTTAAACGATTTGAGCATAAAAGGTGGAACAATATTACTTAAGTACATTTACTCACACCTTTTCACCAGTAGACAGGTTAATAGCCTTCACTAAGTAATGGTGAAGGTACCTTTGAAACAGATATAACCAAATACTGAAAGTATTTTAAATTAAGAAAAAAGGCTCTTTGCATCATTATCAGATCAGATGATCAAAAGTTATTATAGGTCTTTTCATATTTCTATATAAGATATGAACCTAATTTTGCCATTTGAGCAATAAAAAAACCATGTAAAAGTAGCGAATTTATTTAAAAAAGGATATTACTATGATCAAGATCACTTGTAAATCTTTATTTTATCTAGGGGCTTTGGCACCCTACGGACGCATGTCAGCCCCTTTGTAACTTATTCTTAAAACAGTACATACTTATTTAATATTATTAACTAACGCTTTCTTAAACTATCACTTATAACTATCACTCAATATACTTACAAATTAAAAATGCCTCTCTAGACAGAGGTTCAGATAGAAAAGTCTGAAAAACACCTAAATCTAAAATATTTATCTTAAGTGAGGTCACAACCGCGTCTCTTTCGTTTTTGTTTCCAATACACTCTAGTAACAAGTGATGAATGTCTTCCACTTTACCACACTTCTCACAATTGGCTGATTGTACTTTTTTAATTAGGAAACCGAAACTATTTAGTGGAATGAGTCCAGAGCGGATTCTATGGGCCACTATTATCAGTTACCTTCCCAAAATAAAGTTTACGAACCAAGGAATACGAGGAGGCTCACTTTGCATTGCCTTATACTAAATACCCTTCGTCATCTTTAAATTTTTAGAGATCTAAAAATGCCATAATCCAAAGGTTCAATGTAGAGAAGATCATCAGTTCTTGAACCACCGGGCTTAAGTCGCAGCGACGGGAAGCGTCCGGACGGACTCACCTTGATACTGTGGGAGAGAGGTCGTTGCCTTTTGTGGGATGCTACTTGTGTGTGCACGTTCGCGGCATCCCACATTGCCTCCACCATGATGACACCAGGAGCTGCAGCGGAGTAAAATATGTGCAGCTGATGGGGAGCTACCTGTCGGTTCCCTTGGCCGTCGAGACCACGGGATTTGGGGTGCTCAGGGCAGGATATTTGTCAAGGACATTGGGCGACGCCTGAGGGACCGAGGTTTTGATAATCGTTCCGGAGCGTTCCTCATTCGCCGTGCAGCGCGGTAATGCTGCCAGTGTGATGGGGACCTTGGGTCGGGCATGTCCTGGGGCGGTTTATTTGTTTAGTATTGTGTTAGAGAGAGAGAATTGTTTTAGATTATTTGATAATCTCAAATACTTCGGTAACTTTAATTGACGATGCACTTTGCGGATTTTTTATTTTATTTCGGTTATATTTTCATCATGTTTTCTTTTTATCATAACTTTGACGATAATAAATAAATGTGAGAAGAGACAAAAATTGACATTTGCTATGTACCTATAGATATACATATCTACAGTAATAAAGAAATTTTGATTTGTTTTTGATTAGAGTCATGGCTGTTAATATGTGTGTGACGACGCTGTTTCTGGTTTCCACGACACAAGGTATCCTACTGTGGGGCGCGAAGCAATGTATGTGCCTGTATGTAAATATTATTTTATGTTATGTCATGTTATGTTATGTTATTCTCTTCTGATTGTTAAAAGGTTACTTTATGTTACATCGGGACATCCTGTACACAAGAGTTGAGACTAATATAAGGAAACGTCAAGGAAAATGAAAACTTCCTAGATTCATACCAACATGTACATTCCACGATAGGTACGTAAAGTCAAGGACAGAGGTAAAGTTTCTGAGGCCCCTGCCCACCTACGTGACATGCATGACTCTTCTCTGACAAAAGGCCACGATTGAACGCCATGTTCAACCCAATCGGAATTGAAGGATTATAAAAATATTTTGGTGATCATTATATTTATTGCCTTTTCGTTTTACATCTGTGAGTATGCCCTCTTAATAGGATCGTCATTGCAGCGTTCGTCCCTCCATGTCTACGATTGAGATGCCGGCACTTAACAATAATGATATTAAACGGCTTGTCCGTTTGATTGAACGAGACCTTCGGCTGAATGCACAACCACTGCTCAATTAAGTGCAACTTAAATTTCAAACTGGCGCTGTGATTTATCGGTATCAAGAACAGCGCTGACGAATTTAAAAACTGCGCAAAGACGATGTTGAGTGTCACTCAAACCTTTGAGTCAGCAGTTACGCATCCGAGTAATTGTCGAAGATACAGCTCAATGCACCATAGAGCGTAACGGCTGCAATATAGTACGAGGCTAGGCAGGAGAAGCATGCGGTGGGTTTCTACTGCTCTAATAAAAAAAAGAATTTCTTTTAACACCTTACAATCTTGATTCATTTCAATGTCTATATTATTGTGAATTGACCTTTCGTTAGGTTTCCGAACCCGAAGGGTGCCAAACGGGACCCTATTACTAAGCCTGTTACCGGATCAACCAAAATATATATAGAGCTGAAATGTTCACAGAGAGGTATTGGCACTAAAACTAGAAATAATGAACCGCACGCATTTTCAAAAAAAAATGTGGTCCCCAAATAAGAAACGACATAATTAGTAGTTGGCTGCGGAGGAAGAGGAATAAAATCCCGGTTTTAAATGTTAATGTGTGTGACGTCACTGTATCTAATTCCCTTGACATTGATACAGGCTATCCTTGTGTGGGGCCACAAGCAACGTATGTCCTTGTATAACAACGTATATACTGGGTGTAACAGAAAGGTGCAGTCATTTTTAGGGGGTTGTTAGGGACATCATTCTGAACAACTTTCACTATGAAAACAATATGATTTCAGAGACTGGATTTCACGGATGGACGTTTTTTTTTTGTACGGAACCCATGCTGCGCGAGTCCGACTCGCACTTGACCGATTTTTTTGTAACATGTTCAGTACTATCTTCAATCTTATCTTAAATAAATGTATAAATGTGAGCGTATCTCTATAAAGAGATTACCTCCATCTAATTTAACAGCGCACGTGCTCCATTGCCTTCAAAAGCAGTAAAACATAGCTATTATAGCGTGCACCTATAGAACCTAAAATATAACTCGAGTCGCCCTCACTACCCGAAGCGACAAATCTCACACTCTCAAATAACCAGCACAGTACTGCACAGTACCTCGCGACACTCCACACGATAATGACGGCTGTCAACGACAGTGGCAAGTCAGTGTCTTTGGACGACGTGATGACGAATTTCAGTATCTTCGGGCGATACCATGTGAAGCTGGGAACGCTGATGTTCCTGGCGTTCATGAGCAACGCTATGTATTGCACGAACTATGTATTTGCAGTCGAACAGGTGGATTATTCGTGAGTACACTTTGAGAAACCTTCGTAGCTGCGGCGATTGGCTAGCTACCTTTCACACTCAATGGGGTATAGTATGGCTGGCTAAACATCTGTGCATTGGCGCAATCGTGCCTCTGCCGGTCATATAGGGATAGGTATGCTGGGAGTCTACGAAAAACAATTTGCAAACTTATTCTCAATTTAAACACTAAATCAAAATTCACATTTTGTACAGATTAATGAAGTTTGTGTGAAGACTCTGATACATAGAGAAAAAAATGTATCCAAAATGGTAAATCTACATGACGATGATGCTGCAACGTTGCAGAGTGTCACGAAACTGGCCTACCTCGACTTTTTACAACAGCAAAATGTCGCGGGGCAAGTTTCGGGACGTCTGCAGGACATTTTGTCCCTAGTTAGCTAGAGACTTTAAAATCAAAAACTACTTGTGTTCCAGATGTAAGCACTCCCCTCATCAGTGCGATGTCCACCCAACCAACCTCACAGATGACTTCAATAGTCAGTGCTTCGAACGCGTTGCCATACGAGACGATGCTTCCTGCGCAGTTGATGGGAACTCTCGAGTGGTGCCGTGTACTGAGTGGACCTTCCCTGGCCCTATTGGGTTTGTTGAGGAAGTAAGTGGTAGACACATTATCTTTATATACGAAGTTTGACATAAAGGTGTAGACTCATATTAAAGGGTACGTCATTATTAACAATTTCGCTGTATGAACTGATTTGATTAACCTTATTGTGCACTTTTTTGTACATATCAGATGACAGCCCGTCCCAAAGTGTATGAAGATTTTAAAAATAAAGTTGCTCTGATCAAATCGGTTTATAGTCATAGTTTCTCAGAATAATGTCTAACAGTCCCCTAAAATATCACATCACCATTCTGTTACAACCTGTAAAAAGTATGCCAAAGTCAGAAACTAATATTTCCGCTTTTGGCATTTATATTCCTTCCCAGGAATTAATATTAAGACTTTCAGCAACACTGTCGGATGGTGCGATAATACAGAATGATATGTTTTTTTCAAAATCTGCAACATATATATAATAATATAACAAAATTATAATATATTACTTTCATGGGAAGTTTACAGCCGTGATTATTGAACAGTTTTACAGTATGGTAAACTTGAGCTAATTATAAGCAACCGCATATAGTAAAAGCTACCACATATAGTTAACAAACCAATAACAGTAAAAAAATTAAGTTACACACAAATTTAGCTTAATAGCTAAATTTGTTCACTGCTCACGCAGGTCTCTGCCTACATTTCCATCAACTGTGTCATTCATCAGTATTAAGAGACGCTCAAAACCTCGTAATAATAGTTTCACTCAATGCTTGAACACTGCTGCTGCAGAAGATTTATATATCGTAATCCTCTGCAAGGTCCGGGTCGAAGGCACGATTAAAAATTGAGCAGGCTATGGCCAGATGGAATTATGCTCTATAGTTGCTATGGATCAAGACTAGCTGAAATAAGAAAAGTCTAAGTACTGCGGGTAGAAATTTTGATGGTTTGTATTTGTGTCACAAGGAAGCAAAATGATATATTTACGGCGAGGGCGGTACATTGAATCCAGAGTGAAGGGAAGGGATTCTAAGTTAGAATCCTGAGCGTAACGAAGGATTCAAGCGTTAACGCCCATGACGAAAATAATTTTGCTCCTTTGTGACACATACAACTTTTCACACCGACAATGAGGAAAATTTAAATTAAATGCTCTAAAAAAAATTTATAACTCTACTTTCTAATAATTATACTTTCACCACTTTTACAGTAATCGAACAACGTAAACAAAACTTTTTTTTATAATGGCGGATTGTGAAGAATTAGGCAAAGGTCACCACAGATAAAATATTCCTGTGTACTTTTACTAATGTGTAAAAATAATCGAATCCAATATTACAATGGTATTGGATATCAATATTCATTATATCACAATAACAGTCATCGATAGTTTTGATTTCAGTAAAACAAAATATTTATTGTGACATTTTTTTTAAACATTACGAAAATTCATAAATTTTCATATAACGTTGTTAAAGTTAAACTTGAAACATGTTCGTTTTAATCGACTACGCCATCGTAGTTGATTGTAATGTAATTTCATAATTACATTCTATAATTTTAATCTGTGTTCAATTGGCATATTGCGTAAATGCTACATACCAATGAATAAATTAAAAAAGTAGCTTGAACAGAAAAGTAGCATTTTGCTCCCACTCGTCGTGGAGCAAAACATACTTTTCCGAATGAAAGGTGGGAAAAAAATATTTACCCAGTAGCCTAGGACAGTATACTGTAAATGTCCCTGCGCAAGTTCTGCAAAATCGATGTCATGGTTCCAACAACAAAAAATATATCTTATTAGATATTATTGACTTCGTCATACCACCCTTTCAAATAGCCCACCGTGTATACACCTGCACCTGCACATACACATTCCATCTGGCCCCACACTAGGATACTCAGTGTAGTGAATGAGGAACAGTCTGGCTCATGGCTGTAATTATCATCATGACATTCATGGTACCGGCCATATAGTTCATCCGACCTCGCCCTTGGGAGACATATAGTTCATCGGCGGAATAGCAGCGAAGGTTCAATCTAAATAAACATAACACAACATAGTGTTACGGCTTTTCCCATACGAGGTGGCAGAGGCACAATTCAATGTGCCGTATTGAGTGACGGGGGGCTAGCCCATCGGTGCAGCTGTGGAGATTGAAGGATTCCTCACGATACATCACCGACAGAACGTCCTTCAACTGGACTTGAGATAAATCTCTTATCTCATTGGTACATGGTTAGCATCGGATTTGAACCCTAGAACCATCTCCTAGGTGAGAATCGAGCGTGAAACCACGGAGCACTTATTAGGGTTCCGTATCTTAAAAAGGCAAAATTGATCCTTATAGGATGTCTCTTGTGTCTGTCCCAGGTGGGAAATAGTAATATTAAACGACCGAATTCTGAAGCGATAAAATTTAAATTTGGTATACTTATATATTTATCTACACACGTATTATAAACCCTTTTTACTGCGTCCAAAAACCACACGTTACGACTAGCATAACGATAAACTTCTTGGTAAAAACTCATTTCTTATCTGAATATTGATCATTATGACCATAATGTACCAAAATTAGTCAAATTATGATAAAGGCCTGGAGGTTTCAATGTGTTCAGAAATTCCACCGGGTAATGTATGGCATCATCATTGTATATCACTGAGTCTACAGATTTATAATGATTTTCAACTCTTTCGAACGACCTCAAAAGAATTTCATTGATGATTGTGGCTTGGTCGTTTTTCGGTGTTAGGATGGCACACTCGCAGAACCATTCTGCAGGTTTATCGTGGATGTTACTAATATCTGGGTTGATTTTTACTATTAGCTCTTCTACAGTTTTCGCAATTCTGCCTAACTCTGTAGGGAGAATTATGTTATGATCCACTTCTGGGTAATCACCATTTCCAGTTTTTTAAAAGGTCTAAAAACTGTCCAGCAGAAACATCTCCCCTCAGATGGACTCGCATATATTTTGTAAGACAAAGTTAAGTCACTGATGCCGAAAAATAAGACCACCTCATACACGCTTTAACTTCATCTGTCCGCGTTCCCCTGGGCACTAATGATAATATTTGCCGGTAATCACCTGCTAACAATACAGTAACTCCCCCCATTAGATAATTATTATTCCTTATATCTTGTAAAGATAGATTACAAGATATAAGGAATAATAATATTATTCCCCATTAGATAATTATTATTCCTTATATCTTATATCTTCCTTATATCTTGCGGCAGCAATTCCAGAAGACGCGAGCGCTAAGGCTATAACGCGATAGCTTCTCAGTTTGACCAGCAGTAAATTAATGAGAAAAGACTTACCTGTTCCTCCAGGATCATCCAAAAAAAGATCTTACCTGCCTGCCCTTATCGCAATACTGGAAAGTATTTTTAATGAACCAATTTGTTAGTGGAATAGAGAGTCTGCACCGCTTGACATCACTTCTGATAAAAAATCGATATTATAACTTTTTTCCCTTAGGTACTCCCGGTTGTGCAAGTCTCCAGACATTTGAGGCTGAGGGGCATGACCAGACACTCATTATAGATTTCATCTGCCAGTTTACCTATATTGCCAGAAAGTATCTCCACTTGTCGTTTATAATCTTCAGATAGACAATCCTTGTATTTTTTCCAAAGAGTCCTTGGGTTTGAAATTTGACAGAATGCTAGATTACTGTAAAAAGTTCGCGTATTTTAAAATAGGGATTCACATAATGCTGCTTTGTCTAGGGTACAATCCCAATGTCTGTTATTCTACAGCAAGCCAAGTATCATGCAAGCTAATTGAAAAGTTGGACGGAGGACGCCGTCGACGGTCTTCAAGTCGTCGTAGGATGATGGACCCTTAACCTCGTGCAGAAGTAAGCGAAGATTTACTCGTTGTTATTCGACTGAATCGTATACATTCTACCTAGAGCTTTTTCTTTCTTAATTTCCGGTCAGCCATCAATAGGATTTCCGCTTTTCCTTCTGACAAATCTATTTTTGTGCCATACAAAATACGAAGGGGCTTTGGAATATAAAAGAGTTTTGGCAAAATCATCTGTTTAACATAATTAAAAAAATGACATTAGTGTTGTTTGTGTTGTGTTATTAAGTTTATCAGAAAGGTTTTCGGAGTTAAAAAAACGCGTTGGTCATTATAAAGATGAACCGCTAAATGTATAACTGGCGGAAACCTTTCATGTATTGAAAATCCCAATATCCTCCGCACTGCCTCAGAACTACTCAAGCAGCGCCCACTCTCATATAATGTCACTTCATCATATATTTTTTTGCAAGGGCAAAAGCCGCCTGATCACTGCCTTTATTTACATACTTGCAAATATACTTATCGGGGGGCACGGCAGTGCCCCCGCCAAGTCGAACGCGAAGCAAACACTGCCGTACCATCCTTTACTGGAACCATTTCGCCGCAATTTCAGGCCCGTATTTGAGAACTTCTGGATAAGACCAGAACGCAGAAAATCGTCATCCAGTAAGCTATAATCACATACTTAAAATCCAAAATTTTAAGTCTGTAGGTCATTTAGTTCCGAAGTTAAGCGAAAGCAAAGTTTCGCATTTATGACACTCACTCACTCATGATCATCAGAATAGAACCAGTACTTTCCATAAACTTAGAGAGCTGAAATTTGGTACAGAGTTAGGGTTTAAGGGCCACATAAAGGGAAAACTATAAAAACTAGGATAATCGAAGATATGGAGTACCTGGTGACCCTTATTAGAAAACACAAGAGCTTGGCTTTCTCTTGGTATATATTCGGTGTATACCGTTTTCACATCTCCCGGATATCACCCGAAAATCTAATAAAGTAAATCAATAAGCCCACGTTTCTACAAAAAGAAGTGAAATCCCACCAAAACATCATTCAGCTTGTAATTTATTGTAATTAAATACCACGCAGTTCAAAATTGACTTGTACCCACTAACGTATAAAGAATGTTCAACGGCCAAGTCACACAACATAAACTATAATAATAAAGAAATCGCAGTAAGGAACCTTAGACTTGGCACGACTTTGGCTAGATTTCATTACTTTTTAGAAATAAACAAGTAGCTCCATCGAGACTTGGCTAGTTTTTTGCAGAATGTTTTTGGTGGGATTAGATTTTACAGAAATACTAAATTCAACATTAATTAATTAATTAAAAACATTAATTAATTGCACGTGCAGTGCACTTTCACTAACATGAACATTGCAGAGCCTGATTATACGGGACCACCCACTTCAATGTCTTTTATTTTCAGTTTGAAACCACCATCAGCCGGAGATCGTTTTCTGTATTATGGGTATTCATAATTACCTGTGTTCTCTCTTTAAAAAATTGTCGAGGATGTTTTTTGCAATAACATAAAGCAGCTTACCTCTCCAAATATTTGACCTTTGATATGTATAGAATAGATTTCAAAATCGATGCCATTTAGTAAGCCACGTCCAAAGAACCTATAAAAAATACAACCATATTGATATTTTTACATTTCAGCCCCATCGCACCCCAACAGGGGATGATGGTATTTCACTTCCACCGCGTTGGATTTAAAAATCGGTGTTCTTTTCATAATCAGTGACCCAATAAACCATACAAACGATACCCAATATGATTTTCAGAGTTTGTCACCCCATTTCCCCCTATTAGGGGTTGAATTCTTAAAAAACCTTTACTCATTTATCCATGGTAGTAATTCTGTGAAGTTTCGAATAAAATAGTCTAATTAATCTTGTCTCCAGAAACAACTTTAGACCCCCGTAGCACCGCCTTAGGGATTTTCATACAAACTTCCCTTAATTTACCAAAATCCTTACTTATTGGATTCCTACACTGTGCAGGGTATCTACGTGCAAAATTTCAAGATTCTAGGACCAGGGGTTTAGGCTGAAAAATTAAAGGTACCTAATCCCCATGCACGAAACTTGAATAACTACCATAATGCAAGGGTACGGAACCCTTGGTGCGCGTGTCGCACTTAGCCGTTTATTGATCTAAGTCCGCTCATGAAGTGCTCATATATCAATGATTACACAATGTTTTGCATTTGATTACTTGCTATAAAGAGTATTCAGAAAAACATCACCCTTCTAGCGCAGTTGGGTAAAAACATGTTTGAACTGAGTGCAAACAAAACTCATTACAAAGAAGTCCTAATTTATTTAAACTCCAGTCATTTTAAAGTATTCTGCGTAATTTATTCAGATTTATTCTTAGCATTTCATGCCAATAGCTCGTAAGTCACTGTCATCGCCTATAATAAGTTGTTGCAGTCTCAAAATAGTTACACTTTTATAATAAAAATAACAATGGTGTGAAGAATTGATCGTCTTACGTTCGTAACATTTTTGAGGTCATTGTTAATTTTATTTTTCTCGCTAACTTTGTTCGATGCATGACTTTGAAGTCACAGATTTGTCAAGCCTTATTCATCAGAGAATGCATAATATATCAGTGCCTCATATCATGTATAGTTTACATGCGTAACTACAAAGTGTACCTGCATTTCTAATTTGCGTCACCGTCATTAAAGTCACCACCCACTTTCTTCAGACGCACAAATTGCATTTTTTTTGTGAAGGAACAAAACATCTACGGTTTCGGATTTTATCACTTTACTTGTGCTAAGACCTAGCAATGTGTCAAATTTCATGATTATGGTCAAAGTAAAGTGCCCTATAGGTAATAATTTCGTTGCGAGTATCAAAAGCAAAGAGCGATGGGCAGGACCGTCCCCAACCACCAACAGCAACAAAACATGTCTCGACGATGATTTTTTACTAGGTGTCATCTAAATGAGACGTCACAGTAACACCAGAGGAATACCTGCCCCAGCTATCTGGGGCAGGTATTCCTCTGGTATCGATCTATATCGATTAAGACTAACATGACGTAAGTGAAAGTTGCATGTAATTCGAGATTACGAGATATTTAAAAGTTCTTTTCAAATTTCTCATTTTTATACTGTTAGTACCGTTGATATAGGAGTTCGAAATAGCGATTACTCTTTTTATGAGTTAATACAAGAATATCTGAGCCGATGTCATGTTTGTTGGTGGTTGAGGACAGTGCCCATCTGAAATTGCCCATCGCCCTCTACGGCATAAACGGCCGAATCTTTTATTGTTTAGAGTCCAGTCAGACTTAGTTATAGTACTTAAGATGTTGTAGCACGTCACGGAAAGTAAATTCACATTACACAGTAAACGGTGGCAACTCTTCCGATAAGTCTATATCGAGTTAGAATAAAATATGTAAATTATGAAATAAAAATACTCGCAGCCAAGCAGCTCGCAACATCGGCAAATAGCAGTTGCTAACATGTATGACAGAACCGTACATACCGGCAACCCCAAAACGAGAAAAAATTTGTTAAAGAATCTGAGAATAAAATCGGAGAGTTGCCCATACAAAGCAAGGAAATATAAATTCGAAGATTTAAAGTAAAATAAAAATTATGTGTCAAAGTCGAAGGTGACGTTTTCTTGGGTCCCGGGGGCGAACGTGCGTCGCTGCTGCGCGGGCGCCGGCACTCTCTCCATCCGCTTGTATCCGTTCTGTAGCTCGATGTATTCGTGAGGTGGTCCATCTTTGTTCTTCTTGCCAAATTCCAAATTCCAAATGTCTTTATTACAGTAGATATTTACACATACATAGCAATCGTCATTTTTTGCAACTTCTCTACATTGGACCACTGTGGGAGAGGAAGGGCGTAGAAACTCCCACAGATTGATCTTTAGATCTCTTTTGAAAATTGCTTAACTAATACAACATATATATATATATATATATATATATATATATATATATATATCATTATCATAATTAATAAGCAAGAATAAATAATAACAAAATTATTAACAGCAAGGTCTCTGTGTTGAGCCAGATTAACCCCATACAGTCCCATCATTTAAGTAATCTTGAACATTGTAATATCCCTTTTTCGACAAAGTCGCTTTAAAATGGTTTTCAAATTGGGTTTTGCGTACATACATTATATTTTCGAAAATAAATTGACTAGCTACAGTTAGGATGTCAATTTCTTTAAAAAGGTCTTTTAAGGAGTCTGTGCGTCTTAAAATATAAATTGCTCGAATAGCTCTTTTCTGTAAAATAAAAATAGTTTGAATATCTGCTGCTTTCCCCCACAACAAGATACTATTAAGACATGACGCTATGAAAGTAACTAAAATATACTAGCCTAGATGTAGCCACATCCGTGTTTTGTCTGATGTTCCTTACAGCGTAAGCCGCAGAACTTAATTTACCAGCAAATTTTTCTATGTGGGGTCCCCACTGCAATTTGGTATCAATGGTTATTCCAAGATACTTCGTGTCATTTACTTATTCTAACGTGCTGCTGTCCATCACTAAACTGGTTCAAACTTGCCTGACATTTGGAAGTGAGACTGTGACACATTTGGTTTTACCAGCATTTAACAATAAATTGTTAAGTTAAACCAATTCAAGGTTAAAGATGACATCATCAAAATCTTCTTTTTGTCTTTAAATTTTGAAGACCAGTGAAGTGTCATCAGCAAATAGCTTGACGGATTTATACAAATGAGGTATCTTTGGATTTGTAGAGACCGTGAGAGTTGTAACAGGCTTTGTAAATTCAGTGAAAACTCAATAGGTCGGGTTTTAGACCTCAAAATGTAGACCACAAAGTTATTGGTGCGGCTACTTTCATACTCCATTTACGTAACCAGGTACATTCATAAGCTTGTATGTGTTATTAAAAGAAGGTGTCTCTCGCGAGGTCTACAGCTCAACGATCATCTAGTTCAAGATATCCGGTATACCCATGGTTAGTAACAACAATATGGTCACAGCTTTCCCCATAGGCGGTGGCAAAGGTACACTCGCGGCGACTCAATTTTCAAATTTTCATCGGTGCTGCTCTTGAGTTATCAAGGTGTTTGCTCACGATGTTTTAATCATCATTGATGTTTTCTTTCCTAATAAATTAAGAAAATTAAAATTTAAATACCTTAGTAGCTTTGATTGAGTGCCATCTTCATTGCAACTCACGCTTTTTTTTTTTTTTTTTTAATCTTATTTATTTTATAAGCCATACATCTTATGATTAAGTCAGCTTAAGAATAATTAACAAAGTTACAGTGCTTACAGTATTACTTTAACAAAAGAAAATAACATTAAATAAATCTAAAATTGGTTAGTTACATAAGTATTTTGTAGTGTTCCCATCTAAGATTCAAAGAGGTTATCAAGAAACTTAAGAATCTGTTACTATACTCGACAGTGAACTCTGAGCTTAGAATTCGATGGAAAAGGAAGAGAAGATCCCCCTCAGAGCACCGAGTTTCTTCGAGGAGGTCCAGCCTTGGTTGTTCATTTATTTTACACTCGAGAACTAACTCACGCTTTGTTCGTCACAAATAGTCACGAATGCCAATAAAATGTGACAACACTATAGTTGTAAGTTTATTGGAAGAAATGTCATGTAAGAGTCGCCTTTTTCCATATATCTTTTGTATTTACTTGTCTGTGTTTCATTATTATGGGCAGCAAAATGAATACAGCCCATTAATGTCCTCACCGAGGGGCACGGACTTTAACCCGCATACGAGTAAGATTAAGCCATACTCCACCTTGCTGGCTCAGTGCGGTTTAATGTAGGGTTTCACTAAGACTTCTACTATACATCGCGCCACATGATTTGAGCTGTGGCCTTGAATGCGCAGTAGTCACTTTTCAATACCTCTACATATGCGCAGTATTACCGCCAGCGTTGCCCAACGCTCTTAATTCGTGGCGAGAGGTATACCAAGTAGCAATAGTAGCTGGGACCTACAGTTTAACGTGTCATCCGAAACACGGAACGTGCCATAATAAGATAAATTAATTATCTCATTGGTCAGCTCATTACCAGTTCATGAAACTATGTTCGTGAAACCAGCTCATCATCGTTAACTAATTGAGTCCAAAAACCACTGCCTTACTATTCGTGGTTCCTGATTTCCAGTACTGTTGCCAAGTCCTCATTCCGTCACCAGCGTAATGCCACCAAGTTTGCAAACCAGCTTATCATTATTTACAATATTAGTTCAAACACGACTGCTCTACCATTATTCCTCATAGACTTAGGTACCAAGCTATTTTCGACGAAATTAACCGCATAAGAAGTAGGTAAAGATTTTTCAGATTAGCGTGAGACAAATCTCTCATCCATTATAAAACTATATGATTAACTATATTATACGCTAACACACGCGTAATTTTATATTTTATAATACTTCAACAGCAAAAACTGTTGTAAGAACATGGTAAGAATAAGAAATCACTTTTTGCGTCTGCGAGGACGCGCGGCCGACCGAACTTAGACTGCGAGTCGAAAAGTGACGTCACCATAAGCATCGATGCCTATGATAAATTTACAAAGTGTTTCGGAAATGGCCGATATGTTTTGGTCATAACTTCGACATTACGAAATAAAAACTGGCGTCATGTCCACAAACCTGGATTTAATACTAAGTGCATCTTTTTGCAAAATTCCGATACCTTAGCCTTATTCTTTGTACAGCTATATATATACATAGCGCGACCCCTTTTCCAGTATAGATTCGATAGATATAAGAGTTCATTTTTTTTCCTTTTAAGGTACGGAACCCTAAAAACAAAACAAAACATACACAGTTGCTCCCACGTTTAGCCAGTATTTTAAAAGTGCATATTACCTGAGAAGGGGTTTGCCCATCGCCACTGCTACAGAGATATGAAGGTATCCTAAAGTCAATAGTCAATAGTCAATAGTCAAAGTTCTTTATTACTGTAGATATTTACATATACATATACAAACATCATCTTTTGCCTCTTCTGTACATTGGACCACTGTGGGACAAGAAGGGTGTAAAAACTCCCACAGATTGATTTTTAGATCTCTTTTAAAAATTGGTTGTGCATAACTAATACAAATATTACTATACTAATTATTATGGTTAATAAGCAGAAATAAATAATATCAAAACTATTAACATCAAGGTCGGTGTTGAGCTAGATTAACCCCATACAGTCCCGTCATTTAAGTAAACCTCACCATGTCATCAGCTTATATATGTATATTTAGTGTAGTGTATGTAATTTTTGCTTTTTTCCAGTTTGAGATCGCATGTCACGAGTGGAAGCGCACGTTGGTCGGGACAGTACACAGCTTCGCTTATATGGTCGGGCTACTGATCATAGGGCCTATGTCCGATAGGTAATGGTTCATTGTTCAGCATATTATGGTCACCGACCGCTGGTCAGTATCCGCAATAAAAAATGAACTGTTCATGGTGTTATGGCACCTTAAGCATTGATAATACTTTGTGTCTGTGCCCTAAAGCCTTAGCTTTAAGTAGTGAAGATTAGAGAATCTTGTCCAGAATGTCCAGAATGTCCAGAGGGACATTATCTATAGTATAAATAAATATGAATCCTAAATCTGGCACGTTTTTTCTAAGACTTTGCGTTGCCAAAGTCAAAGTCACAATTTCTTTATTACTGTAGACATTTACATATAAGAAATGTGAATTTATGCCGCTTCTCTACTTTGGACCACTGTGAGAGAAGCAGGACGAGGAAAAGGGCAGCTTAATTTTTAGATCTCTTTTAAATATAGGTTTTTTTTAGCTAGTACAAATATTACATATAATAAATAAAATGTAGGAATAAATAATTACAAAATTAGTGAGTCGAGTCTTGGAAACGTTCTTACAGAGAAAACAAATTGAAAAACGCAAAAAAAAAACTGAAAATAATTTAGTATAAGGATTTTCTATGACAATTCAATACGCCGCCCGAAATTTTTATTTTATTTTTCTATCCCAAAATCAAGATGGCCAGTTCCCTTGAAAAGCGCATGCGAAACTAGAACAGCTAGAATTCCAACAGTTATCTAATATATATATATAGTTATCTATATACATAGTCAGGTCATAAGTTCTGTCACATGTGCAATATGAAATAATTTAGACATGTTTATTATTTATGTAAACATTTATATAGCAAAATGAACTTAATAAAACATAGATTCTTATGGTAATAAAGTTTATTCAAAATGACCCCCGCGATTTTGAATACAGGCCTTTATTCTGCACGGCCAGTCGTCTATCGCAGCACGAACGAGGTCCATGTCAATATCGGCGGCTGCCTTAATCAAGGATGCCTTGAGTGACTCCAAATCAGGATGAGGCTTTGAGCAGGCCTTTTCCTCCAAGTGTTGCCATATCTTGTAATCTAACGGACTCAAATCTGGACTGGAGGAGGGCCAGTCTTCGTGCCGGATGAAGTCGATTTCACGCGCCGCCAGCCAGTCTTGTGTGCTTTTCACTCTATGAGCTGGCGCAGAATCTTGTTGGAATATCCAGTGCCTGTTATTAAACATGGTATGAGAAACTGGTTCCACAAGGTTCTTGAGGACTCTATTTTGATACACAACTGCATTCGTTTTTACGCCTTTCTCACAAAAATGTACCTCAGTTAAGCCCCAATAAGAGACTCAACCAAACCATGAGCGAGGATGGAAAATGACCTCGTTGGACACGCGGAATACGGTTGCTCGCTTCTTCACTGCTGTGTGCGTACACCTTATCATTTTGTTTGTTGTAGCTCTCTTCCACGGTGAAAATTTATCCGAAAAAAGATTTTCCCGATGCTTTTTTCCCGCGTACCGCTTCAACAAAGCGCGGCATCTCTTCAGTCTCAGGTCCATTAAACGAGCGTCCAAACGATGTCCTGTTTTTCTTCGATATGCCCTAAGCCCTAAGTCTTCATTTAACACCCTTTTCACCGTGGTCCTGCTTAACCCCATCTGAAGGGCCAACAGTTTCTGCTTACGTATGGGATTTCTTTGAATTCGCGCGATCACAGCTTTTATCACTGCTGGAGTCCTAACAGAGCGAGGGCGACCACTTCTTGACCTGTCATCTACACTAGAGTCTTCATTGTATCGTTTTATGGTACGATAAACGAATCTTTTGGTTATACTCAAATTTTTCAGTAAGTCTAAAATCTGAATTGGCGCGTAACCGCAACGATGCAACGCAATAAATGCGACACGGTCTTCTTTAAGTGTCCACTCCATATTTAAAAATGAGGAAAATTCTAAAAAGTACACATTTTTATGAAAAATTCGAAATTCGAATTCAATAAACTTTTTTGTGGCCAGCGTTCTAAATTCAAAAGTTTTTATTGTGTTGCAGAACTTATTACCCGACTGTGTATGTGTCTGTATATACAAGATTACTTTCCTACCTATCTTAGTACGCTGAGAGAGGTCTATTAGATAATCCATCAACATTGTATACTCGTAGGTATAACACGTCTTATTTATGTTCTGTTATGTGGTATATGGAACTAAATTAAGAATCCTCTTCTAAAAATAATAATGTTATCGTAATGATTAATTTTATTGCAGAGTAGGAAGGAAAGCAGCTCTTATAATGACTGGAGTGCTAGGCGGAGTGTTTGGCCTGGCTAAAAGTTTCTCAACGGCATACTGGATGTACATCAGTTCTGAGTTTCTGGAATCAGCTTTCGGTGATGCGTGCTCCCCTGCTTTTGTGTTTGGTATGTATGAAAATATGGATAAACAGACAGACAAAGTCCTATTCTCGTGCTAAGTGACTTATCAGTTAAAATGCAATCAATCCATCTAACAATGTATTACTGACTGAGTTAGTGAGAGGGCGTATACTCAGAATGATGATTTTAATGATGATGATGACATTTAAACTTTATGAAATGTATATGTGATACATGATATTGATTTTGTAACATCTTAGTGTGACTTGTAATGAATATTATCAATAAATGATGTCTATGTCTATGTCTATGTCTATGATGATTGAACTAAATATTATATAATAATAATAATACCTTGGACACTATTAACATACATTGATCTAGCCCTAAATAAGATTCCCGATGTATCTTGGGTACTAGACAACGATACACATACTCATATAGATATAATATTATACTTAGATAGATAAACAACCACAACTAGGGTACAGACATCCGTTCCCATCAAACAAATATTTGCCCCTACCGGGATTCGAACCCGGGACCCTTGGCTTTGAAGGCAGGGTCATTGCTGACTCGGCCATTCGGGTCGTCTTAAACTCGGTGAGGTAACACGAACAAAAACTTCATTGTCATCATTGAGCAGGGTCATTGTCATTTTTTACAGTGGTCGAGTCCGTCGCAGCCAAAGACAGAGCTCGCTACTATATGCTGACCCAGTTCGGCTACCAAGCTGGAGGCCTCGTCATGACGCTCATAGCTTGGAACTTCCCCTACTTCAGGACATTCCTGAGAGTAGAGTACGCCCCGGCTCTACTGTTCATACTCTACCTATTCTTTCTCGATGAAAGTCCTCGCTGGTTACTGACCAAAGGTAGAAAGGATGAAGCTCTCGCCATATTAGAGAAGGCTGCAAAAATGAGCAAAGTTGACATAGACAAAGGAATGTTAGAAAAAGTCAGCTGCGAGAAAGATGATGATATCCGAGACGTTGGTTATGTGGCGCTTTTAAAAACAACGTTTTCTTCAAAGGTTATTTTGAAAAGGTTCCTGATATGCCTGTTTTGGTGGACAACATGCACCTTTGTGAGTTACGGTGTGACGATAAACTCAGTGTTGCTTGCCGGTAACAAATATGTCAACTACGCATTACTAACGCTGGTAGATATACCAGCCAGTATAATCATGGGCTATGTGCTGATATACTTTAATAGAAAGAAGCCATTGTTTTTCTCGTTCCTCTGTGCGGCACTGTTTTTTATCATTCAGCCGTTTTTACCGAGCGGTACGTATACAATAGTGTATATTTTTATTACTTTTTTTCTTTCTTATTTGCTTTATTTGAGGTGAATCTTGTCAGTAGGTAATTAGGGGTATGTGTCTAGGTTCACGGCCCTTTGATGTTGGAAAAAAGCCGCCCAAACTGCATTTATAGCTCCATAGACTTTCTTAGAGATGAGACAATAGTCAGTTGGTTTGGGATAAAAATCTATTATAAATCCTTTTTCATCAATCATCAACCCATTTATTGGATAATAACCCTGATATAAATGTTTTTCTAGAAAAACATGTATTTATGGTTGTAAGTCATTCATGTGCTTCTCGCGCCTACTTCCACACTTTCTTTATTTCATTTGTGCCAGAAAGAAATGGAGCGCCCTTACTTTCCTACGGTATTACCATTGCTTTTCGGACAGCAATCAGCCCCTAAAATTTTGAAAATTGGCCACCTTAAGATACAGTTCATTTATTTCTTTGATTTCTCCCTAAAACTAAAGTCTTGACGTATTCACTTTGCTTCTTTTCAGCATTGTTTCTGAATTGCCTGCTTGAGCGATAGTTTTTAACAAGTGTCAAGTCCAGCGTTCACAAAGGCGCTTTATCTAAAAAGTTCATTGCAGATGGCGCTGGTGTCGTTGGAGGCTATCTATTTGTCAATGTTGTCAAATTCTATTTACTTCTTCTTAGAGTATTTGGCGGGCCGACTTCAGTTGAGGTTAATTTTACCTGCGTCAATTGCATTTGAAATATCACGTGACGTGTTTTTGAACCTCATCTCAGATGAATGAAACTCTTTGCCTCCAACTACGCCAGCGCCACCAAGTGGGAGCAAAGGCGGACATATCTGTTATTGTGACATCATCGGTGTTATCCGTAAAGTAAAGTCTTGTTAATAATCATTTGAATCCCGTCTAGATTTTGACGACAAACGCATTAGAATGACTATATTACAAATTAGCTCAGGAAATTATAGACAAATTGTCGACCTATTAAAGAATACGTTTGTTAAAACATATACAAACTTGCCTTGATTTGATGAACAGCTACATCAGCCCGGTAAAAATAAAAACCACAACGCTAAAAAGTGAAGTGTTTTTTTTTAATTAGTCGTATTTATTTAGTTTGTTCAATAATTCCTATTCTCTTTTCAGACATGGTGTGGCTATCGATGACCTTCTTCATGGCGGGCAAGTTCATGACGTCACTGTTCTTCAACATCGTGTACGTCATCACTTCGGAGCTGTTCCCCACTTACACGAGGAACTCCATGCATGCCCTGTGCTCGTCGCTGGGCAGAGTCGGCTCTATACTGGCGCCGCAGACTCCGCTGCTGGTAAGTTGGTGTTTCATAAAGACGACTTGGCGTTGCGGTTTCGAAGCTCTGCTTCCCAAGCGAGAGGTCCCGGGTTCGAATCCCGGCTAGGGAAGAAGAAAAAATCCAGAGGTATTGGATGTTTATATAGATCATAATTTATTTATTGCACAACTAATATACAGTAATAAGCAATATACAGACAACAAGACTTACATAAAAATAGTCATAAAAGGCGAGCTTATATATATAATAAGAGATCTCTTCCAGCAAAGCAAATTAGGATGAGAAAGTTCGATTGCTGAGCAGTGGCAGACCATGTGTACAACAATGTAATTTACCTAAATAAATATTATAAAACAATATAAACTAAATGTACTAGTGCCTTCATAAATATGTATGTCTGTATGTGATTTCGCTGTTTCTGGTTCCCTACGACACAGGGTAAACAGGTGGACGTCCGAGAATTTATTTTGTTTTTTCGTGCTTCTAGGTGGCATACTGGAAGGGCTTCCCCTCCCTGTTGTTTGGATCAATGGCACTCATTGCGTCATTACTGACGCTCCTGGTACCGGACACGGGCGATGACGCGCTGCCAGACACCATCCACCAGGCCGAGGCGGTCGGCAGCAAGCCTGTGGTTTCATCATCATCAGCTAGTCAGTGTTGACGCGCCTGGTACCGGACACGCGGGACGATGCGCTACCAGGCAACATACACCAGGCCGAGGCGGTCGGCAGCAAGCCTGTGGTGTCATCATCATGACATGATGGTCAGCACTGGCATGATGATGATGATGATGACAGTGCTGACCGGGGGGACACTACAACGTGTCATGCCGATTCAGTTTAGGACCTAAATGATCCGCAAAATTACCACAAACATCTCATAATTAAAACCAGTCTTCGTTCTAGGTAAACTAGTGGCGAAAAAAATCCTTATAAATATCGAACCCACATCAAAATTCACGAGAATCGGTTGAAAAATTCACCTGTAGAGGAGAACAGCCGGACTGAAATCCGGACAGAAATATAGAGACGAATGCATTTTCACCCAAGCTGAAAAAAGACGCTACGCTCGGTCAAAAAAGCCCAGTCGGTATGGAGTAATGGAATGGAAGTTTTTGCCATGGTGATTTTATTGTTTTGAACGTAATCTGAATCGCTATAAAAGTTGTGGTAACCCCCGCTACCATTTAATCTCTTGGCCCTCAAGAGGAAAAAGCAGTCCTGATTGACAGAAGTCACCTAGATGTTTGGCTGACAGCAAGCGGGTCGATTTCTGTGATTCATATGGTATTATGATAAGTCTCTCCTTCTAAAGTTGTGCATACACATCGTAGGTTCCGACATCGAAAGCTCATGACAGACTTTCCATCCAACGGAGACATATATACAGGAGTAGATAAACATAACATATCATTGAATAAACGCTTATCTTATCTTATCTTAACATAACTTTCTAAGCAAACTTCTTTATGTGAAGATCATATGCAACAAATCTTGCAAACGTAATTTAAACTTGTAAATATATTTTGTCTTTTGCATAAGGGACTGAGACTATTTATAATACCTTTATTATATAAATTTAGATATAATTTGTGTGCTCTTTACGTGGTTCCTTCCTTCACAAAATTTTGCGTTCATAATATTAATGATTTTCTGTTTTTCCTGGTAGAACTATCGCACTGCAGATTCTTGTTTCTTAAAAATTCAAAAAGTCGCTGTTTTTGGTTTCTCCCAATCCGTGGGCCATATGTAAAAATGTATGTCTGTATATAAATGTTATGTTATTCAATTACGAGTATTAGCTATCTATTTATTTTGTCTGTTTAAGTTTTGTCCTATAGAGGAAATAGTATAAAGATTTAAAAAAGAACGAATATTATATCTTATACCAAACTAGACATCTTGAAACTCAATCAGATTCGTATGCAGAGCCTACCCAACCCTTCTGTGGTATCCGATCTGCAGTAAGTCACGTCACGTCGGATCTCGATAGAAACTTGAGCTCCGTCGTTTTGGATTAGGACTACAGGGTGTGAGATGCAAGATGTTCTGAGACATGGGTAATACAGAACCTACATTATATTTTATTTTGGCTCTTATTTTAACTTATATCATGTCGAATAGAGCATCTTAAAACATCTAAATCCTATTATTATTTCTTAATTTCGCAAATGTCACGTGTTTTCTAGATTTCACTGTATTTAGACAGGTTCTTGGAAATTTTAGTGTTTATTTGTTAATATTTTTTGTAAATATTTTGTTGTTACTAGATAATTTCCCAGATAAAATTAATTACAGTTTGATTAAATAATATCCCCGTCAAGAATTATGCATTATGTGGTCACTTCCTGTTACGAAAATAGTTATTGTTAAAAAATGGCGCTTCCGGCGATTTATTTAAAAGATTAGGTTCTACATGTTTCTGCTTTCAGAATAAAATAAAATAAATTTGGATTCGATTGTTTCCGGTAAAATTATAAAAATCATGGAATCGGCATTTGTCATTCGTAATATAAATGTTAAACCCAATTAAGGAAATAGAAGTTACTTCGGCCAGCGTAAACGTGGACCCTGAAGCAACGGAAGTCAACTTTAGGTAGGAAACGAAAGGCAGCAAGAGAGTGCTAGATCCTCTAGTAGCTTTGAAAGGTCTAAGTGTGAACATAGTTTAGCGGAACTTTCAGTTTGATAATACTTATAATGTATCTATATTGTGAACAAGTATGATCTCAGTGTAAATGGAAGCTCTGTTTATGTCGTAATGTGATAGTATCCAGTGGTTTTTTCTTTCATCTCAGTATTGGCTACTTCGAGTAAATCAACTGAGTCGTATGATGCAACGTATACTTACTGATGATGGATGATTACCAGATTATAAACGAGCATTGATGCCGATTGATCAGAGCACATAGGTCTATCCTGTATATTAAATTATTCTTATCAACCTTGGGTTTGCTGGAAGAGATCTCTATTTAGAGATAAGCATGCCTTTGTAGATGTCCTTTCTGTTTATTATATCTTATGTTGTTTTATGTGCAGTAAAGATATACGAAATTAATTTTAGTTGCTTCAAGAGATATTTATAAATTCATACAAAAAATCATGAATATTTAAGTAGTGATTCAGTTAGTTTGTTGAAAAATATGTAATGTGTAATCATACTTGTACATATAAAGTAGGCAACGACTGCTTTGCTGACCAAATAGAATTACGATCATGTCTATAGTAATTCTGTGTTTGGACAGACTAATAAACGGGTTAGATAAATATGTTTCACTCTATTGCTCGGAAATGTAGCAAAAGATGGTCAGTAATGGGGCCGCAAAATATTGAAGAATTAACCAGGACAAGAAAAACATTTCTGGCCTGTTTGAACAGGCAAGAAAAAACATTGTTGTCTTGTTTTAAACACTCACCTGCAGCTTGGGCCTCAAATTTACTTGTCCATCTATTTCCTCACTTTCCAGCCTCTACAATAATATACTATATTTTCACGTCACATTTCGTTTTATAGTTGCTCTTAAATATGTAATATCAGTTTCACATGATGTAACCTTGGATGAGAATGCAAGTGAAATGCAGTGTACATAACATATTAGTTAACAAGAGAAATCTTGGACAATTGCAGTTAAAAGTTATTATAAGTTATAAGTTAACAGTAAGGATATTTCTAATCTCCTCATCAAAACTCATCAAAAGGATGAGTATTGTCGGAACAGATAAAAGTGAATGAATGATTTACTCTCTTTAGGGTTCCTTACCCGAAGGGTGCCAAACGGGACCCTGTTACTAAGCCTCCGCTGTACGTCCGTCCGTCCGTCCGCCTGTCACTAGGCTGTATCTCATGAACCGTGCTAGTAAGACAGTTGAAATTTTCACAGATGATGTATTTATGTTGCCGCTATAACAACAAAACTAAAAAAAATAAAAAAAAAATACAACATTTCTTACATAATACAACAATTCTTTCAAATGCAAACTTATCAATGCACCAGATTATGTACATGGAGTGTGAAAGTAGCCGCATCAATGAATACGTAAACATTATTTTGCTATGTAACATCCAAACTATTCACTCCACACCATCCCTACCATTGTACGGTGGTACGGAACCCTTCTTGAGCGAGTTCGACACACACTTGCCTGTTTTTTACTGTCAACGGCGTTAAATCTGATGGATCGGGAGTAAAAATTGGCGTTCCACAAGGTTCCATATTAGGCCCTTTTTTATTCCTGGTATATATTAACATAGTGTTGTTTGCTGATGATACTTCACTGGTCTTCAAAGTTGAAAGACAAAAAGAAGATTTTGATGATGTTAATGGAGTCTTGTCTTTAACCTTGAATTGGTTCACAGTTAATAATTTATTATTAAATGCTAGTAAAACCAAATGTATCAAATTCTCACTTCCAAATGTCAGGCAAGTTGAGACCAGTTTAGTGTTAGACAGCAGCACGTTAAAATTAGTAAATGACACGAAGTTTCTTGGAATAACCATTGATAGCAAATTGGAATGGGAACCCCACATAGATGAATTCGCTGGTAAATTAAGTTCTGCAGCTTACTCTGTTAGGAACATGAGACAAAACACGGATGTGGCTACATCTAGGCTAGTATATTTTAGTTATTTTCATACTGTCATGTCCTATGGTATCTTGTTGTGAGCTGTTGTAAAGCAGCGGAAATTCAAACTATTTTATTTTACAGAAAAGAGCTATTCGAGCAATTTATAATTTAAAACCCACAGACTCCTTATGAGAGCTTTTTAAAGAAATTGATATACCAACTCTAGCTGGTCAAATCATTTTCGAAAATATAATGCATGTACGCAAGAGGCTTAGGTACAACATGTTCCAAACTCAGTGATAGCTGTAATGTTAACCTAAGAAATAATCAAAGACTACTTGCGCCCCGGTTTAGACTCGCGAAGGTTAGCAATTCTTTCAAGGGTCAATGCATTTTCTAGTACAACAAGATACTTCTGGAGATCTTGAAATTACCATTTGAGCAATTTCAAAACCATGTTAAAGCGACTTTGTCGAAAAAGGGATAAGTATAACAATGTTCAAGATTACTTAAATGACCCTACATACATTATATTTTCGAAAATAATTTGACTAGCTAGAGTTGGTATGTCAATTTCTTTAAAAAGCTCTGTTAAGGAATCTGTTCGTTTTAAATTATAAATTGCTCGAATAGCTCTTTTCTGTAAAATAAAAATAGTTTGAATATCCGCTGCTTTCCCCCACAACAAGATACCATAGGACATGCATGACACTATGAAAGTAACTAAAATATACTAGCCTAGATGTAGCCACATCCGTGCTTTGTCTTTGTGTGGACATTTAACCCACCACGCTCGTCCAGTGCGGGTTGGCAGGTGGGTAGTCGCCTACTGACTGGGCATATGGGCGCCGCCGTTGGTGCACACAAGTAACTCGTCCGCCGCCGCCCCATGTTGACATCCTACCCTGATGCCCACACTTGCAGTTGCTGCAGGTTGCGCCTAACGGAAACTACGTCCCGGGTGTGATTTTAGAGTTTTCCTTCTCCTAGACGGGTTACTGACCAACGCTAAGGACGCCCATCTCGCCCCTATCAATACAAAATAACAAACAACGTGCAAAAGTGCACTTTATGTTATTAAGTCTCAAAATATTATGAAATGCAATTAATATCCATAATTCAGCTTTCTTATTCTCAATGTAATGTCCGAAAATAATCAACTTTACATTATATACAGCGTATAGATTCCATACTGGCATATATTTCCTCCAGTACATCGTACGTCTTATGGGAAAAAAGCGATATTAAATTAATCTGACAATAAATAATCTGATCCTACCTCGGTATGAGTGCCAATTTTAATTCCAATTAACGCGAAAGGAAACCTTCGCGAAATAAACTGTAGAGCAATTAGAATTAAACACTAAAAGCCCAGACGAGGAGATGGCTGTGGGCCTTTCCTGTAAGATCAATTATGCTATTTTCGTGTAATTATCTTGAAGTAAATAAAAGGAGAGTCAAGCCAAAGAAAAAGAACACTAACCTCACGTCAACAATGACGTTTTAGTCAAAATTTCACCGGATATTAACGTATATCGCTAAATCGTATTCTAACTTTTAGGCCCTTTATCTAACTTCAAACTTCAAAATTTTCATTCATAAAAATAGATTCTTACGAATACTTTTTGAATGTCATTTGAATCTAAATAATGCAATAAATGTGTTATGGCAGCAAGAAACTCGTACACTGCAACACGACCTACTTTTCTTTTCTATTTTTTTTTTTTCAAAAATTATTATTCTGTTACAATCGTGTGGCTGGTTCTTGTGCTGCGCTGGAAAATCGGAGCTCTAATAGTGCCTTTAAATTTCTTCTCTGTCGAATTTAACATCTCTTCCGGACCCACCAATGAATTTCTAACTTTAGCTTATCTTTAGTAAGGTTTGTCAATTTTATTTCCGCTTCTTATATTATTTCGCTTGTGCCTATTATCATTTTTAGTAATGCTATTTATGTTCTTCCTAAGGTACATGATATTTTCATAACTGTATATTGACACGGTACAGTCAGTCAGTACATAATGCTAATTTCTTTGAAAAGCTCCCTCAGTAAGTCATGACTGCGGAGATTATAGATCGCTTTTATAGCCCTTTTTTGTAGAACGGAATTCGAGGCAATTTCAGCAGCTCAGCAAATTCTATAGGACATAATGCTGTGGAAATAACTAAAGTAAACAAGTCTCGCCGTTGCTACATCCGTCAGCTGTCCGATTTGTCTCAGAGCAAGTGCAACTGAACTTAGTCTTCCCGATAAAGATGTAATGTGAGGGCTTCATTGTAGTTTCGAGTCAAGTTTTATCCTCAGGAAAACTGTACTTTCAGTAAACTCTAACTTATCATTAATTAATATTACGTAATTTTTTAGAGGAATTTACATCATCGCAAAGTGTTAGGCAAAATTTACTTTTTTTCGCATTAAGCACTAGATTGTTAAAAATAAACCAATTATGAAGTGGTCCAAGACCCTTATTTACTCATAGTTATGTAAATGGCAATCTTCTTTGAATATAACAGATGTATCAGCATCATCATCATCAAATAACACAATCTTTGACAAATTCTGAACCATGGAGGGCAAAACATATAGACCAAAAATAGAAAAGGACCTAATATGGAACCTTGATACACGCCAATTTTCACGCGAGATCTCTCTCTCTGAACCTTTAGAATTATATTATCCAAATAAAAGCACAAAATTTTAGAGCTTTTTTTAATACCATGAGTTTTAACAGTAAAGTTTCATGACCTACGCAATGCTTAGAAAGGTCACAGAAGACACCGATGGTATCTTTTGATTCTTCGCATGCACTAAAAATATATTTTAAGTAAAGGTACGTGCACATTGTGTGCACGTTAATACACCATTCTGGTAATTATATCATATAGCTGCAGATGGTTTAGACTTCATAATTTATTGCACACAAATCATACAAAAAACAAGACTTACATAAAAAAAAGTGTACAAAGGCGAGCTTATCTCTAATAAGAGATCTCTTCCAGAAAACCAGGCAAACAAGGGAAAAGTTGATGGTTGAGCAGGGGTAGACCTATGTGTACAATATATAAAATAATAAATAAAATAAATTAATTAATAACTATAATAATATACTAAATACTTATTATAGACATAGACATAGACATAGACATCATTTATTGATAATATTCATTACACGTCATGACATGAATCATAATTCAATGTTATGTACCTAGTATAAATTGGTACATAGGGATGTTTATATTACTCATGTCTATACAATAATAAGCAATTGCTAACAATTTTAAAATAACTTACACGCAGTAAATTAAATAAGTCAGTATATGTCACAGAAAAAAATAATTAAATAATCAAACTGTAAATAATAATGTCAATGGTAATTGTAAATTATAATGTCAAATTATGTGACTAGTTCACTAATGCTAAAATCTCATCATAGCTGTACAGGGACTTCTCAATAAGCCATGTTCTTAAAGATGGACACACTCGGAGCATCAGTGATAGCTCCAGGTAGCTTGTTGTACACTACCGGACCCATAGCGTGGATTGTTTTTCTAGTTTTTTTCAGTTTGTGCGCGATTGTAGCTAATTTGTTGGAGTTGCGCGTTTCGTACCTATGCCTTTCTCCAAGTCGTTTGTATAGGTGAATATTCTCTCGCACATACGTGGCCACTTGAAGAATGAGTAGGCTAGGCAGTGTGAGAATCTTAAGTTGTTTAAAGTGCGGTCTGGCTGACTCGTCAGTCGGTACCCGCCCCAGCAACCGCACGGCGCGCTTCTGCAGGACAAACACGCGGTGCCACTACGCCGCGCGCCCCCACAGCTCCACGCCGTACTGCAGCAGCAAGTGCACCGACGCGAAGTAGCACGTCCGCAGCGACTCTGCAGGGAGTGTTGATGAGAGCCGACTTAAGGCGAAACATGCTCTCGCCAGTCTGCTGCATAACTTATCTATGTGCGCGTCCCAGGTTAACGCCTGATCCACCTGAAAGCCCAGAAACGCTGCAGTGTGGGCTTGCTCAATTTGAGATCCGTCCACGACGACTGCTAATTTAGGTCTTCTACGCCCAGATAGATCAAACTGAACGAATTGTGTCTTTGTTGTATTCAGTAGCAGACCATTATGGCGGAACCAAAGGCACATGCGGTAGGCGGTTGCATTAAGCTTCGTCTCCAGTAATGCCAGTGTCGGAGCAGTTACTACTGCAGCTACGTCATCGGCAAATAAGAAAATCTCCCCCTCCCTAAGCACACTTGGAAGATCGTTTAGCAGTAAAGAAAAAGCAATATTTGACAATGAAGAGCCCTGTGGTACGCCCATGTCTGCCGAGAGTCCGTCTGACTTTGCAGCGCCTGCTGCACCCACTACGAACTGCATTCTTTCTTGCATGAAACTCGTAAGTAGCGACAATGCTGGCCCAATGATGCCATAGTGCTGAAGCTTCATATGTAGTACGTTATGATCTGCGACATCGAATGCCTTCGAGAGGTCGCAGAAGAGAACGGCAACAGCCTGTTGTCGCTCACGAGCATCAAGCACTCGGCGCACTACCTCCCGTGCCAGCTGGGTGGTGGAGCGGCCCTCGCGGTACGCGTACTGCCGGTCAGTGAAAGCGGAGGTGCTATCGAGGAAGCTAGTTAAACGGGAACTGATACCGTTCTCCAGTACTTTTGCTATCGCCGGTATGATTGAGATAGGGCGGTAGTTGCTGGAGTCGTCTTTACTTCCTTTGCCCTTATACAGTGGACTAACTTTAATTTGTTTTAGACATCTAGGATATATGCCACCTTTAATACATTTATTGAACATAACGCAGAGTGGCATGCATATGTTGCGTGCTATACTGTGGACAAGATTGATGGAAATGTCATAGATGTCTTTTGTAGGCTTATTTGCCACTCGCTTTATAATAATAGTGTAGACTTCCGCTGGTGTGAACGGGCGGAGTCGCAGCGATGAGTCACTCGGCGCGCGCGCAGCTACTACCGCGGCGCGCGCGGCGCACAGGTTGGCTGGCGGAGCTCCGCACAGGCGAGCTGCATTCACAAACTGTGAGTTGAGATGGTCGACAACTTCTTTTTTAGATGGAAAGACTATCCCAGTCGGGTGTTTGATGAGTTCCGTATAGTCAACACTCGATTTCTTGCTTTTACAAGTTTCGGTGCCCACTATCTTCCACATTGTTTTGATAGGATTGTCACTATTATTGATTAAAGAGGAAAAATGCTGAAGTCTGTGCGAGTAAAGTTTGCTATTGAGGTTCTCAGTCATCTGTTTAACTTTGTCACTAATAATTGTATCGTTTGGATAAAAAGTTTGTAACTCAATTAGATCGAACACCAAGGACTTGAGACAGAGTGTTTCCTCAGTGAGCCATGAGTTTTCTTTGTTGACATTTGGCTTGCGTTTTAAAGGAAAGCATATTTGTGCTTTACACACAATAACATTTATTATAGCTTGGGCAATCTCCTCTGTAGTTGTTTTGCTACAAAACAGATCCTCCCAATCCACACTATCTATAGCTAGCGCAAATTGTGTTCTCGATTGTCGTGTGTAGTCTCGAACGAGGCGGGTGGCGGGCGGCGGCGGGGGGCGCTCCCCGCATACCAGCTCCGCGCGGACGCCGAGGTGGTCACTCAGGTTGGTGGTGAGCGGTCTCGCGGCCGGCCCAGTGTTATTATTGATACGGCAATTGCCGTAATATACGGCAATTTGAGGATAATTTTTCAAAAATACGGTATACGGCAGGGTCTCGACTGCCGTATCGTTAAATACGGCATTTCAAATTCAGCATGCTCTCAACAAGCTTAAAACAAAAAACACTACAAACGGAACTCTAAAAAGTCTGCATGAAACGAATCGCACTGTGTCAGACATGGCCAAGGCACTATTCTCGGGGATTCCCGAGAGTGTTTTCTGTTATGAACTGGAGCTCTCATGTCATCTCTTTCATACAGCCCATTTGATCTATGAAAAAGGAATGGTAGTGAAAGAGACGGTAGACAACTTATCAGACAGAAGTATTTCGTTTGTTTTTATAGAAAGCACTGCGGCCACTCGTTCATTGTTTCTTCAGTTCATGACATTATTTATTCGCTAACGTTATTTGGTGCAAATATTTTCATAAAAACTACTCCGATAATCCGATCCGATCTGATAATACTCCGATAAGATAATGAGTGATAGTGACAATGTTCAGGGCCCATCTACGCCAAAAAAAATAAAAAAGGGCAAACACATAAGGCAAAAATATCGGAAGCAATGGGAAAGTGAAGACTTTTACAAAAACTGGATTGCTCCTGTTCGTGATGATCCTTATAGAGCTAAGTGTACCGTGTGCGATGTGAACTTATCGTGTGAACTTTCCACTTTGCGACGACACGTGACAAATAGCCAACATGGAAAAAAGATACAGGCTGCATCTTCTTCGAAAAGTGTTTGCTCATATTTTAGACCACGGGAAAAGGATACAAACACCTTAGTCGTTGAGGCTGAAATTAAACTGGCGGGTTTTGTGGCTGAACACAACATATCTTTCTTGGCAATGGACCATTTGTCAGACGTTCTCAAATCTTGCTTTCCCGATTCAAAAATCGCGGCAGATTTTGCAATGAAAAAAAATAAATGCACAGCAACCGTAAAAAACGTGATTGGTGAAAGCCATAAAGATTACTTGAAAAATATTTTAAAGCAACAAAAATTCAGCATTCTTGCCGACGAGTCAACAGATATTGCATCCTGCAAAACTATATGCATTGTTGTCAGATATTTTGACCAAAACTACAAAAAAATTGTGACATGCTTATGGCAACTGGAACCATTGCACGAAATACACACTGGAGACACAGCGGCGTCATCCCGAGGGTGCACTGCAGAATCACTTTATTTAACGATCATCGAAACGTTTACTCAACATAACATAAAACTCGACAACATAATAGGATTCGCGTCAGATGGCTGCAACGTCATGATGGGTGCTCACAACTCGGTCGCTAGTCGACTACGATCTGAATTACCGGGTATACAAATAATAAAGTGCATTTGTCACTCGATGCATCTGTGTGCTAATGAAGCTTGTAAAGAATTACCGCGACGTTGCGAGGATTTGGCCCGGAATGTATATGCATTTTTTAAACAAAGTGCCAAAAGACAAGCAGAGTACGTTGAATTTCAAATGTTTATGAACGCAAAAGTACATAAATTGCTACATCCATCACAGACTCGATGGTTGTCGCTATTGTCTGTGGTAAATCGATTGATAGAGCAGTGGGAAAGTCTTCGACTGTTCTTTGTGAACAAGTGGCTAGAAGAACGCACAGTGGCTGCGGAGCTAATCCACCGCGAACTGAATGACGACTTTGTAAAACTCTATATCTTCTTTTTACAGTGGATATTGCCCAAATTTGTCAAGTTAAACGAATATTTTCAAGGATCAGATTCCAGATTAATAGAACTCGACGACAAAATAAAACTTCTTTACAAAGAAATCTTACAATGTTACATGTCCAGAGACTATGTAAACCAGACTGAAATAAGCGTCATTGACCCTGAAAATTCTCAACATTTCCTGCCGCAAATATATTTGGGTGTCAAAATCCTTACCGAAACACAAAAACCAAACATTTCGAGACAGAAAGACAATCTAAAAGAATTTTATAATCGGTGCCTAAAATTCTTAATAACGAGCTGCAAGGAAATTCGAAAGAGATACAATTTTTCTGATAAAGTTCTTCCACTCCTCAAATATTTGTCACCGGAAGAGGCAGTGCGTCAGAGAGCTAGAGAAAGCTTTCCGTCATTGTTGCCACTAATTCACGAATTGCCGCGAATTGTAGAAAATGATACTATTAAACAACAAATCGATGACGAATGGAGAATGCTACCTAATGTGAATAAATTTTCAGACTTAGACATAGGTCAATGGAAAGCACATGAATTTTGGGTGAAAGTTCGTGATGAAACAGAATGTAAAACATTGGCGAAGTTTGCTCTTGACGTATTGTGCTTACCGCATAGTAACGCAGATTGCGAGAGAGTTTTCAGCGAAGTCAACAACATGAAAACTAAATTGAGAAACAAGTTGATTACATCCACAGTAAACGGAGCTCTATTAGCTAAACAAGCTGTTAGAAATCAAGGCGGTTGCACAAAATTCCAGGTGTCAGAAGATATGCGTCTTAAAATGAAAAGCAAAGAAAAATATTCCTTGCACATGCATGAGATTGAGGTTTTAGAATCTATTCGAAATCTTTATGGGGAAGAAATAGAAATAACATAAATTGTTTATTTTTGTGTAGCAATGGCTAGTTATTTAATTAAACTCGATACGGCAAATCTGCGTTTTATTCCCTAAAATACGGCAATTGAAAGTTTTAGATACGGCAACCCAGATTTTGACGATAATAACACTGGGCCGGCCTGAACCGGTCCCCAGTGTTGGTGTACGCGTGATAGAGTGATGTCGCCGAGGTTGATGTTATTCGCGTAGGGAAGTCTACCAAGTTCCTGAAACTATGTGATGCGAGTGTGTCACTGAGCTCTTTATTTTCAGAACTACTAACTAATGTGTCAATATTCGCCTCACCTACAAGTATGCACTCGAGGCCAGTATCGTTAATCTTACTGAGAAGTTTGTCCAGTACAGTTATGAAGTCAGATGCTTTGATTGCGTTCGTCCGATAAAAACATACTATAAGTAAATCATAGTCTATTAATTTAATTGCCGATATTTCACAATACAGCTCAACGGATAGTTTACATAGGTCGGGGTATTCAATTGCTTTGGTCTTGTTATTTATGAATAAACATGAGCCACCATGTTCGAAGTTAGCTCGACAGGAGCTTGAGACCAAATTAAAATTAGTGATATTAATACATTTTAGTTGATCGCTCTTTAACCAGTGTTCGGTTACTGCAAAAACATCACATTTCAGCTCATCTTGTGTTAGCAATTCTATATTTCTTGTTTTATTGTTTAGGGACTGCACATTTTGTAGGGCTATGGTAATAGTATTTAGTCTATTTACTGTGTTGGTCGTTCTCGGCACTTGTGGGAGGGGCGGAGCTTGAGGGGGCGCCGCGGGTGTCGGCGCCGGTGCCGCGGGCGCGGGATGCTGCGCCGTGGCCGCTGTCTCGCGCGCCGCGCGCAGCTCGCCCGGTGCTGCTGGAGTCAGGTGACGAACGCGCCGCTCGCGGTGTGCTGGGGCGAAACCACACTGTGATTTCAGTCCCCGGAGGCCAATTGGCCGGTGTCATGAAGAAATCAAACAGACTTGTTGGGACGAAGATGGCAAATGAAGCGTAGTGCGTGTGCTTGAGCTCGAGTTTTTCTACTCTATACTTTCCTGATTGTTTCTTCTTTTCCATATATGCTAGCATGCTTTCTGCTGTAACTTCTGGGCGTAAGAAGCATGCGTGGATTTTCTTCGCCCGCTCCACTGTTTGTAAGTATGGGTCATCCACACCTGTACATCTCCTGGAATCAAAGTTTCGTGAGGTGGAATCTGAACAATATCGATCGTCACCTCCTTGATTTCATTTTGCACCGGCAGCGCAGTCGCAAGCGTCGTTGGCGTAGTCTCATTATGTCCAGCAGGCGCTGCTGATTGGTTCGGAGCCAGCTTGTTGCGAGTCTCGGCACGAGCTGTGATTGGGCCTGTCGCTCCAACTCGGCCAGATGTTGAAACTCGTCTTGTAATCTCTTTCGTAATTGGCTTCTTTTGTGCCGCGGTGTTTTGCGGCAGCCGGGGAGTAATGGCGGCCGTTGTATTCTGCTTTGGATCACTTTGTTTGGCTTCTTTCTCTTCTCCTAGGCACACGATAGTAGCTTCTAGCTCACTTAACTTTCGCTCAATTGGTTCTAGGCACTTTTTGATCACTGATTCCACTGCTTCTAGGGTTAGATACGGCATTTTGTCTGCTTTAGAATTAAATAAGCGGGAGCGCCCGAACAACCAACCATCATCTCACGAGGGGCGGGGGAGGAAATATATACTACAATTACTATTTTATACACTATACTAATACATACTTACATGCATACTACCTATAACTCTAAAGGGAGAGGTAATGCTTCTTCACACGACTTTTAAAGATATTCAGATTAGGACTGTCCCTGATGGTGCAGGGGAGTGCATTCTACAACCGAATGGCCCGGGCTCTAAACCCGTTCTCATAGAAAGCGGTGTTATGCTGTGGAGTTGTGAGCATGGAAACTGCGTGAGTTCTCCGAGGTCTGCTGGAAGAAAGAAATTGAAAACTGTCTCGTAAGAAAGTTGGGTAGCGTGGATTACGTAAAATGTTGTAGAGGAAATTGAGGATGTGTGAATCCCGACGAAGACGAATCGGCAGCCACTTCAACTCCCTGCGATGTTGTGACACATGGTCGTATTTGCGCAGCCCGAAGATAAACCGAATCCCAAGATTTTGAAGTCGTTCGAGTTTGTTCAGTAGTTCTTCGTTAGCAGGGACCCAGCAGACATCAGCGTAATCGATGAGGGGTAGAATGAGAGTTTGAGCAAGAGTGATTTTGGTATGTCGAGGCAAAAAGTACTGAAGTCTCCTGAGAGAGTGAAAGGTAGAAAATACTCGGCGACTTACCTCATTGACATGCGATGACCAGGACAATTGGTTGTCAAATATTAGACCCAGGTTTTTAACTTTATCGCTATATACGATTGTGGTACCATTAAAAGTGACAGATGGAATGGGATGTTGCTACAACAAGTTAAGAGAATGTCTAGTACCTATTATCATGGCTTGGGACTTGCCCGGGTTAACCAGGAGTCCGAAGGATGAAGCCCAACTTCTTATTCCCTTAAGATCAGCGTTGAGTGCCTCCACAGCAGAGTGTGCATCGTTGAGAGAGAAGTGGCGATAAATCTGGAGATCATCAGCGTAAAGATGATATGAGGAGGACAGGACGTCCGAGATGGTATTGATAAAGATCGAGAATAGAAGAGGAGAAAGAATAGCACCTTGAGGGACGCCTGTAAAGAGGTCACACCATTCAGTGGATATCTCTTCCGACCTGATACGCTGTTGCCGATCCCTCAAATAAGAGTCGAACCAGCTGGCAGAGAAGGAGGAGACGTTCAGAGATCTGAAAAGCTCAACGAGAATGTCAAAATCTGCGCAGTTGAAGGCACTACTGAAGTCAAGTAAAGCGAGCACGGAAAGCTGTTTGCGGTCCATGGCTACCTGGATATCATCTGTGGCTTTCATGAGAGCCGTGACGGTGCTATGACCCGGTCTGAATCCTGACTGGTACATGTTCAGCAAATTGTTTGAGAGAAGGTAAGAAGAGAGCTGGGTATGGACAATGGATTCAAGGACTTTGGAGAGGATGGGTAGGATTGAGATAGGTCGATACTCTTTAAAAGAGGTGGGATTGGATGTTTTAGGGAGCGGGATGACTAATGCTTTTTTCCACATGGTGGGGAAGATACCATTCGATAGGGAAAAATTTATAACATGTGTAATAGCTGGCAGTAGTTCATCCAGGATTGTTAAAAGCATTTTAAGGCAGATTTTATCATCACCTACGGCTTTCGAGCTCACTGCTAGTACCGCCTTCTTGAACGCATAGATTCCAACATTGCTCAAGTTGAATGGTGTGGTATCGGGTAAGGACTTAGAGCGCAGGCTCTGAAGAGTGGCTTGTTTAACAATTAACTGAAGAGTGGCTTGTTTTACATTACCAGCATGAAAGTCCTGAGTCTTACCTCCTGAGACTTCATGTTCGCTTCGTGTCTAAGACAGCCCGTCTTTATGTTTCGAAGCTATTAATGTTTTACTGCACCAAACGTCGCAATTCTGGACAATTCTCTGCCTGACTCTCCCATATAGAGGGCTCAATATTGTGTCTCTTCATTTGTTTCCTCTGGACATCGTTGTACCTGAGGGTCTGGCCGCCTGATTTATTCGTGCTTTCCTGAAATACTTTAGAATAAAAGATGTGCTTTGCCACTCTCTCCTCAGGCATTCGTGATATATGTCCGCACCATCGAAGTTGTCGATGTTGTTACCATGTATGTATGTTCAAATGTTTCTCCTTATAAAATCCAAACTACTTAACAGAATTTGAAGTACCGTTAGAAGGGTATTGGTCGTCCACTACAAATAGAGCAATGATGCAATAAATTCAATATTGTGCCCTCTGGACTCGAGACCCTATACCTGTTCATGGTATTTAAGGGGTTGAAATGAAACTATTAGAACTAATGATTTATTCAAATTGTAGCCCTATTTCTTAGTCTTAAATGTGCCAAAAGACGTTCTGACAGTGTTCAGAAATAAAGGTTCAGACGAGACATTGCCCATACCCGAATGCTAGTCTATAATAGGAAACTGCACTATTCTCGTTGGGGAAAGAATTTGTGAGTGTAACTGAGAAAATGGAAGTTCTTAATAAAATGTCTCATATGTAGGTCGTTTTACAAAGGACGATCGGGTCGAATCATTCATCAAAAACTCTGAATTCGATTGACTGAGTGATTAACGTAGGGAGCCTAAATTTCCTTGAATGTTGATGATGATTTCTTGATGACGATGATGCCTGAAGTATTCTTCTTTTGCCATATTACATGAAGGTTATTAAAATTGAAATTGAATAGAATTATAATTAATAATACACATATAATTAGTTTACATATTATTATTTATTTTTTAACATGCGCAGCACCTAGCACACAGCTTTGACGATCTTCTTTTATCTACCTCCTATCTTAGGTTCTCCACTTCACTAGTGCAAGGGCCCACAGAACTGAGTAATTGATAATCATTTCAACTAAGTACCCCCACACGTTTCTGAGATTAAGGGTTTTGACAGACAGACAGACAGACAACCAAGTGAGTCTGTAAGGGTTCCTTTTTTCGCTTAAGTTACGGAACCCAAAAAACAAAGCAACTTTCCATGCACGCCAGTGTAAAAGCCCCTAAAGTCGCGCAGCCTCACTACTGAATAAATCAAGGCAATGTATTCGATGATAGGGGGCATTCAGGTACGTTAGTTTCAAATCACGATTCGAAAGAAATGAAATGGCCCTGAGAATATACATAGAAAGGGGTTTTTTGTTGTGTAATTTGATAATTTTATAAAAACATAGTATTATGGATGATGAACATTGTTTATCTATAACGTAGATAAAACATAAACATGCACAGGTATATACAGGCATATCCATTGCTTCTGGCCTCACACCAGGATAGTTTGTGGAAACTTGTTTACCACTCAAAAATAACACGCACATTAATCCCCTTAGCCTCCAGCAACAGCAGTGTTACCACTAACACGTTTCCCCCACCTCTTCCACGCGATCATTCTGTGTCATGTGTACATTGGACAATGCAAGGGTCGAGCGCCTGCCCAGAGCAACGGCGGGCTTAACCTATAGACCAATAGAGTACGCCACCAACGTTGTACTGAAATTATGTACCAAAATGTACGTGGTCTAAGAACAAAAACTACGCAATTTGTGTGCTTAGTCGAATCCACTGCATCAGATCTGATTGCAATTACAGAAACGAGCGGCAAAGAGTCTATCTGCAACGGTGAGATTGTCCCCCCTGGCTTTCAGATATTGCGTTGTGCCCAATCACAACGGACGGACCCAATCAGATGGACGCAAGCAGGGCGGGGTTCTATTAGTGTCCTCACCAAGATTTGAATTGCGCGCCGTGCCTTGCGACGTAGACGTGGATAACATATACACAGTCAGGTCATAAGTTCTGTCACACAATAAAAACTTTTGAATTTAGAACGCTGGCCACAAAAAAGTTTATTGAATTCGAATTTCGAATTTTTCATGAAAATAAAAATGTGTACTTTTTAGAATTTTCCTCATTTTTAAATATGGAGTGGACACTTAAAGAAGACCGTGTCGCAGTTATTGCGTTGCATCGTTGCGGTTACGCGCCAATTCAGAATTTCGACTTACTGAAAAATTTTAATATAACCAAAAGATTCGTTTATCGTACCATAAAACGATACAATGAAGACTCTAGTGTAGTTGACAGGTAAAGAAGTGGTCGCCCTCGCTCTGTTAGGACTCCAGCAGTGATAAAAGCTGTGAAGGCGCGAATTCAAAGAAATCCCATACGTAAGCAGAAACTGTTGGCCCTTCAGATGGGGTTAAGCAGGACCACGGTGAAAAGGGTGTTAAATGAAGACTTAGGGCTTAGGGCATATAGAAGAAAAACAGGACATCGTTTGGACGCTCGTTTAATGGACCTGAGACTGAATAGATGCCGCGCTTTGTTGAAGCGGTACGCGGAAAAAAAGCATCGGGAAATTCTTTTTTCGGATGAAAAAATTTTCACCGTGGAAGAGAGCTACAACAAACAAAATTATAAGGTGTACGCACACAGCAGTGAAGAAGCGAGCAACCGTATTCCGCGTGTCCAACGAGGTCATTTTCCATCCTCGCTCATGGTTTGGTTGGGAGTCTCTTATTGGGGCTTAACTGAGGTACATTTTTGTGAGAAAGGCGTAAAAACGAATGCAGTTGTGTATCAAAATACAGTCCTCAAGAACCTTGTGGAACCTGTTCCTCATACCATGTTTAATAACAGGCACTGGGTATTCCAACAAGATTCTGCGCCAGCTCATAGAGCGAAAAGCACACAAGACTGGCTGGCGGCGCGTGAAATCGACTTCATCCGGCACGAAGACTGGCCCTCCTCCAGTCCAGATTTGAGTCCGTTAGATTACAAGATATGGCAACACTTGGAGGAAAAGGCCTGCTCAAAGCCTCATTCTGATTTGGAGTCACTCAAGGCATCCTTGATTAAGGCAGCCGCCGATATTGACATGGACCTCGTTCGTGCTGCGATAGACGACTGGCCGCGCAGAATAAAGGCCTGTATTCAAAATCGCGAGGGTCATTTTGAATAAACTTTATTACCATAAGAATCTATGTTTTATTAAGTTCATTTTGCTATATAAATGTTTACATAAATAATAAACATGTCTAAATTATTTCATATTGCACATGTGACAGAACTTATGACCTGACTATGTATATATGAATTTATTTGTGCGACTGTTCACTTTAAGGACAAATTTATTTTTCAAACTGAACTGAACTCATACTGATGAAAATGAATATATAAGTTTGTTTAATTGTTTAATTTTATTGAGAAACTGTTTCAAATTTAAAGGCAATTATCATTGAGACAAAATATCATTGTATCAGGTGATTTTAGTATGTATTCATGTAATAATTGTATAAGCAATTATTTTAATTATTTTGTGGGCTACTGTGAATTAATTTAAAGAAACACGGTAGGTAGCTGAAACGACAGGCAGCTCGACTTGGTTTTGAGAAGTTAAAGCCAGTAAACTCTCGTTGATCTAATGTACAAAATACATAAAAAGTATGAGGCAAGCAAATTTAGCAACGAATATGAAGCAAAAACTCGCTCATGACTGATATCGGAATAGGGTACAAAGCCATCCCAAATTTAGAGATCCCAAAGCCTTACTTAAAAAGTAAGAATTTTCCGCAAAAAGGGACCGTCAATAGGACCAAAATAATTAAAGATGGTTGCTTTCTATCTGAACAGGATTTTGCTGACGAATTTGCCAAGTATTTTTATTCTTAGTATTTTACCGGCACGCGGGTGCATGTGGCGAGCCTCGAGCCCAAGGACGTGAGTCGTATGCTGGCACTACAGTAACCGAAGCGCTCGGTGGGGCCTGATGGCATTCCACCTTCCATATTTAAGAACTGTCGTAATGTGTTGGCCAACCCATTGCTGCATGTGTGTTAATGCTTGTCTTGGGGCTAAAATGCTCCCCCGGAGATTAGTGCCCGTACCGAAGGGGCGTAGGGGGTCTGAGACTAAGTAATTACAGCTATTTTATGTATACAGGCAAAAATATTTAAGTCTGCAAACATAGCCTCTTGCATTTGCAGGTAAGGTCCTAGCTCAATGAATCGCATAATGGTTTTCGCTCCACGCGCTTTACGACAGGCAATTCGCTGCTTTTAGTTACTCGTGACACACCGGCGGTAGATGCGGGCGGCCAGGTAGACGTTGCCTATTTTGATTTTAGAAAAGCGATTGACACCGTCGATAATGATAAACTGCTTACAAAACTGGAGCGTGTAGGTTGCGCCCCGCATACTTCATTCCTTCATTTCCTGGCGGAATACATGAAGGACAGGCAGTAGTATGTAGATTGTGGTGGTCACGAATCCGAACCATATTAAACGAGGTCAGGAGTAAGACAGGGTAGCAATTTGGGACCCTTTGAGATCATAGTAATGATTAAAGTCCTCCCCGAAATATTAAAGACATCGGCATGCCTTCTCTTTGATGACGATCTTAAATTGATGCTTAGTATTAAGGATGGTTTCGACTATCTAAAATTGCAAAAGGATATTGATAGGGTGCTGGCCTGGATCATAAAGAACCGATGGTTTTTCAATACAGAAAAGTGCCAAGTAATCTCATTTACACGAGCGCGGTCACCTCGACTCCACCAATACCGAGTTGACGGGGTCCCGATGCAGCGCGTCAGCGTCAGTGTGCGAGACCTGGGCGTCCATTTTACTGCCGATCTAACGTGGTTAAGGATCTAATGTGGTTACATTGTAGAGGTCTGTAAACAATCCTTTAGAAATCTCGGACTTGTTATGCGCCAGTCAAAGGGTTCACAAATATTGCAGCACTTCGTTTCCTATAAGAAGCTTTAGTGAAAAGCCGTTTAGAGTGTAATGCAGTGCATCTGGAGTCCACATTTCGCTGCCTCAGTGCTTGAATGTTCAACGGACCATTTTTCGGAAAATACACTTTTTGACGACTACTTAAAGAACAGCTGATTTTACATCGTATAATGGGACAAAAAATGTCCTAAAGTAGTTACAATTCACGTTCTATGCAAAAATAAAAAAGTTAATATCCAGTAGAAATATTGTGTGCAGTGCTTGTTTGGACAACCTCCGTAATTTGCGTATTCTGAACGCATCAGAAACCGATCTCCGTGCTTGCTTAATCAACATCCACCTTACAGCCAATCATGGACAAGGATTCAGCTAAGACGCGCTTGCGCGACGCCATCTTGCTTTCGAAGCGTCAGTCAGGTTGTGCCTTGTTTTGGTGAGGTTTTGGTAAAGATTAATAATTTACTGAGCTTAGGACCTGTTACTGAGAAAAACCAACGGCAGAAATGTCAGTGACACGTAGGAAAACAAAAAATCACAGGAATTTGACGGATTTGGAAAGGTATGTTGGACTTTTATTCATATTTTAATTTCTCTACTTCTTTTACGTGACTGATGCAGGCTGATGCTATATTATTTTGGTCGGCCGAATTTGATAGGTAAATAGTTACCTATTCTAATCAGTGGTCTATCTACTCATTTGAAAATATTGGCGAATTAAGTACCTACGTAAATTCCCGACCATATTCTAGATTACAATACTTAACAAAATGTTATTTTATACGTTAATTCCCGTTCATCTACACCATTCAAAAAGTTCCGTTCGTTCACATCAAGTTGACGATCGAAACGTTTTATTTCATACTTATGCATGCACATTATGTATAACTAAATGGGCAGTGCTATTAATCGTGTTAATATTAGAAGCCAAAATGGCTATTAACCCCGCTATTAATGTTTTTCTTACAATATGTGTTTTTTATGGTTGTATTATCATTAGTGATCTGTAATTCGGATGCTTTTGGTCAAGTCCGTTGCGGATTTCTCGGCCAAGTGCCAATTAGAATTTTTGGAAAAATTTGACAAAAAAAGGAATGATCCGAATTTCCGATCATTAATGATAAAGCAACCATAAAAAAAACAAATTTCGTATTAAAAATAGCCAGTTTAGCTATTTACGGCCATTAACCGGTTAATAACCCAACGATCCGGCTTTACACATCTCTACCTTATACCTGTAACTCCTTGCATAAACTTTATTAAACAAAATAGGTGGGTACCTTATTCCCGCTCGCGCACACTGCACACCTCGTGTCGTTAGTTACCTTAGATTGAAATAAAATAAAACACCTGTATTCTACCAATGGTTTTTTGAACACACAAGCAGGCAACTAAAAAGTATTTTATGCTATGCAACCTCCACATGTTGTGTTCAATATCCAACTGCGTAATTTTTACAGCGGCACTTTGTTCAACATCCACTTTTAAATTTGAAATAATCAGTACTTAGCTTACATATCTGTTCAAATTATGTATTTTACTTACTGGGCACGTTTAGACAATGCTTACATTCCGTTAATTTCCGTAGACTACGCTTTAGAACAATGTCAAACTAAATAAACGTTTCCTGTGAAATTCACTCAGTGGTCTGTTGACCATTCAAGCACTGAGGCAGCGATTTGAATAAACATAGGCTTATGGTATAGCGAATCCAAAAGATTTTGTTAGACTTCTATATTTAAAAGTGTATGGGGTATCCAGCAGTTTGGCTTTACAAAAGGGCTGTCGACAACAGATGCTGGAGTCATTTTAGTTAAACATATTTTTAATGCGTGGGAAGATCGTAGGGACGCTATCGGTGTTTTTTGTGACCTGTCCAAGGCATTTGACTGTGTAGACCACGGAACATTGCTCTTAAAGCTTAAACACTACGGCATAAAAGGCAATAGTTCTAAGCTTATGAGATCGTATTATGAAGGGAGGGTTCAAAAAGCTGGCATTTATAGGATAAAATCGGCGGGTTCTCAGGTGAAGATGGGAGTTCCACAGGGATCTATTCTGGGTCCGTTCCTGTTCCTCGTGTATTTAAATGATTTGCCATTCATGGTACAAAACATGTCAGAGAGACTAGTAGATGAAACTGTATTTCTCGGCATCACTATTGATGCCAAACTACAGTGGGGTCCCCATATTGTAAAATTAGCACATAGAGTTAGCTCCGCAGCATATGCGGTTAAAAGAACCAGGGAATTGACTGACGTTGCAACTGCTAGGCTTGTATATTTTAGTTATATTCATAGCATTATGTCCTACGGCATACTACTTCTACTGACATTAAGACCATCTTCATTTAGTATTAATGAGCTGTGTAATAGAGAATCTTTGAGAGAATTCTTTAAAGAAACCAACATCCTAACAGTTTCAAGTCAATATATCTATGAAAACATAATATATGTGAGGAAAAATATCAGTAGCTTTAAAACCATTGATAGCCGCCACAATGTGCAAACTATAAATAAACCTAAACTTTCTTTGCCAATGTTCAGACTCACAAAAGCAGTTCTTTTATGGGACACTGTATACGCTTTTACAATAAAATTCCGCAAGAAATAAAAATCTTAACTGAAGCTCGATTCAAAAAATGTATAAAGCACACTTTGTGCCCAAAGGCCTACTAAAAAATTAATGACTTTTTACAAGACACCGACATCTGGCATTAAACCAGTTCATTGCATCTTATATATTATGTACTATGTAATAATTAGGCACCAAATTAATGTTATTGATTAACTTGATTATGTTATGACGTTCATTAAGTCTCAATTTTTGTGCTATTAGGAAAAAAAATCTTTGAACTGAAATGATCATTCAAATCATTCATTCAAATATCGCTAGTTAAAAACTTGACGCGCCTTTATCGTGGATTTTTTAAATTAGAACTGTGTTTTCGTTTGAGCTAAAAGAAATCCCAGGGTTAGTGAAAATCCTAATTTAAATTTTATTCTTATTTGCGCAGTCAATGTTCAAGAATTTTGGCAGTTACTGTACAAGAAATGTGTAAAATCAAGCATTCTATAAATGCCTGAAATGGTCTTGCAGTATAATAGTACATCATGAAACAAGGGAGCAAAGTTGGTTATTACACACGAGGTTGCCTTACCAGCTCGAGCCGCAGCGTAGCGCAGGCGAGAGCAGTAAAGAACCAAGTATTTTATTACCATCACAAGTCTCATTCGACGTTTTCAACACACTTGTGAAGAAAAATCTATATCTTCACCGGTACTCGACATTATCACAATAAAAACAATGAATGAAAAGTTGTATTTGTTGAAAACTGGATCAAAATGCCGTGCACTTTATTTTTTTTAGTTTTCACTCGTTGACTCTGACTGCCAGAGGCAATGCAAAAGCTAAACTAACAGCTATTTTTTTATATTTTTTTCATAGTAAACGAAATACATCTCTGTAACTTTACTTGTAATTTGTAAAAAAAAAAATGTTTAGTCATCTTATTTTGATAATAACATAATTCATAATGCATGATTCTTTATTGGACAAAGATAAAGGTCATCAAACTTTGATGTGCGTATTTAATCGCAAATCAAAAATACTGATTTGCACAGCAAAACAGGATCAAAACAAAACACTTTTTATGTTTTAAATATTTTATGTGTACTTAAGTTTATGTTTTAAGTATTTTTGTGTTACTTATTAATCCCACCTAACTTAGAATAAACTATATTCAATATAATTATTGTGTAAATCGAACACAAATTTATTTTAATTGAAATTTGTAATTAACAAATTATATTGTCTATTATCAATTAGAATTCGTTATAATGTAACGAACTAAAATTTGTTATGTTTTGAACTGTAATTTAATGCAAGCTGAGTTTGCCTATAAGTGGACAAACATCTACAATGTGTACAGATTGTAATAATTCAGTAAACGCCACTGTACGGTGGCGGACCGGAAGCAATAAAAAAAACGGAGACTTTGTTTTAGAAACCAATGCTTATATCATGTTCAAACTGATCAGGAATCTCCCTAGTACATCATTTTTGTACCTGGATCAAATCAAGTGAGCGGATCTGGAATTTTATGGCAGACGCCCTGTGAGTGCCGCGTGATTTACAGCAAGATCAACAAAGTCTCAAATCAAGTGGAGACAATACCAATTTGCTTTCACCGTGGACATCGAAATAATGTTTCGGCAGATTTGGGTGCACCTTGATCATCAGCAATTGCAAAAGATCGTGTGGAGAGGCGATCCCTCGAAACGCCTGGAAGACTATCAACTGAGCACAGTAACCTACAGCAACAAAGCCGACCCTTTCCTTGATATGATGACGACATCATTAATACTGATATTTGGCTTTGGTTGTGTCGTGATAGTTGCGTGAGATATTCTGACCACCATCTCGTCCATATCGTCTTTGAATATCTTTTGGGTCAGTTGCAATCTTGTTCTCTGTCAATTTCTGTCTCATTCAATGTAAGTGATGGTCCACTCCAAATTATACTCGGCGCCACGACTAAAGAGCTTTGTCCTTGAATGCGCAGTAGTCACTTTTCACAAGTGTTTGGCGCGGGGAAGTGAGGAGCGACGGGGGCGGTAGTCAGCGCCGGCACCTGATTCGTTGATCAGTCGCTTCCCGATGCCCGCACCGAAAGCACGTCTCGAAGCTTCTTGAGTACAGTCGCATACAATATTACCCAACGTTATCTTTCGCCCCGGTCGAAAATGCCGAAAAATAAAGTACTGACTAGGCAAGCTAGAAAAATGGTTTACGATGTGAACTGTTATATCAAAAAAGAGTCTGATGAAATACTGATGAAGAAGTCTGATGAAAAACTTAATTGTGGTTTAATTGTTACAAATTATTAGTCAGCGGGAAGAAAAGAGTGTGCAGGACTATTACTACAAGTATCTTTATTCACTAGGCCCTAGTGACTAGGGGCATTCTATGCTAGGGGGTTATTTATATATAGGTTTCAACGTTGACGTTAACAAATGTTGTCAATAGAGAGTACCTATAGTTTATTTGACACAAAGTCCATTATTTACATCGGCTAATATCCCAATCAACAAAATATCAAACAGAGAAAAAATAGAAGTGAAGAAAGTCCTGAACACTCATTCCTTCACACTAACCCTAAAAACGCACTTCGGAATTATGCCGCGACTGTACACATGCGCAGTAATCCCCGCCAGTTTCTCCGAGAGCTCTTTATTCGTGGCGCCGAGTGTACTGATGATCAGGGTGCACTCAAATATGCCGGAACATTTTTTCGGTGTCCGCGGTGAAAGCAAATTGGTATTGTCTCCATTTGATTATGAGACTTTGTAGATTTTTCTGCAAATTACCTTCAAAATCCAGTAGGAAATCGTTTTTGCAACACATTGTCCAAATCCAGTGAAAATTTATAAAATTATTAGATACGACTGGGGCCACATTACCACCTTCTCATCTAGGGAACTCTTCCGTGAGAGTCCACCCGCACCGCACATGGCAATTTTTCATCGTACAGGAATTGTACTTATGGAGTATTGAATAACTAGCTAAACGTGGGCACAATTGTGCCTCTACAAAACCATATGTGAAATGGCGTGACGCTATGTTATCTTATGTATGAATAGTGCTTTCATGAATACGGTATATTAAATAAAATACTATGCACACGGAGCTGCTGAAGAGAAATGATTTGTTTAATGGGGTAGATCAAAGTAAAAGGCACTGTATGTTTGTAACACAAAGAGTTTCATTAATCTGAGGTTTGTAACTTGATTGCGGCCTCCCAGCCCGCCAGAGTCTTCAACTTGGACAATAAGGTTGTTTGCGATGTGCTTGAGTGGTAAGACATTCCTATCCATCATAAATCCTTATCATAAGTCCTTTCTATTCATGTGGTCTTAAAATATTTAATGTTATTGTTTAATATTTATGCTTCGGAACGCACTTTTTTTTTGTTGCGCGATCGGACCGCGAGTGATCGGAACGGAACTATCTAGCTGTCACTTGCATAGAAACGAAATGGCGAGTTAGAGGTTACTTTGGCACATGGGTAATTTGTCGGCGTCAGGCATTCGGGCCTTGGCTATAAGTTATTTGTAATAATTGTCTACCACAGGTATCGGGCCTGGTCGGAATGTTAATTGTAATAATCACGGAACAATCGTCGGGAAATAAGTAGATTTCACGTCATCGGAGTGAGTGCTTCGTGCTGTGAAAGGTTGAAGTGATTCGGTGATCAATTCGTCGCGTTCAGATAGCGACCCTTGTGTCGGCAAGCATCACGACGGCGACAGCAGCGGGCTGCGACGAGAGTAAGATTCGACTCCCCTCACCCCCCACCCTGGTGTTCCTCATCCCGTATTCCTGCCTCTAATTGAGCTTTCGAATGCCGGTCCACGGCGTCAAGGTCAGTACTGCTTTGTGACATTCCAATGAAAACAACCCTACCAAGATTCCACGCCCTGTCGGTTAAGGCGTTGAATTTAACAGTTATGATGATTATTATTATTGTATAATTAAATGTCATATTTGTGGAAATTTATTTATAGCATTATCAATGGAATTGAAAAATCGGGTTTAAAGTATTGTAGCTTTCATTCGATTGTTAATAATTTTAATGATCAGGTTTTTATTTATAATTAATTGTGTTTAATTTATGCATATATTTTTAATTTAATTTGAATATATTTTTTTTAATAATTGTTAATGATTCTGGAAAATAAACTTATTATTATTATTATTATCAACAGCAACAAAGACCACATGAATAGAAAGGACTTATGATAAGGATTTATGATGGATAGGAATGTCTTACCACTCAAGCACATCGCAAACAACCTTATTGTCCAAGTTGAAGACTCTGGCGGGCTGGGAGGCCGCAATCAAGTTACAAACCTCAGATTAATGAAACTCTTTGTGTTACAAACATACAGTGCCTTTTACTTTGATCTACCCCATTAAACAAATCATTTCTCTTCAGCAGCTCCGTGTGCATAGTATTTTATTTAATATACCGTATTCATGAAAGCACTATTCATACATAAGATAACATAGCGTCACGCCATTTCACATATGGTTTTGTAGAGGCACAATTGTGCCCACGTTTAGCTAGTTATTCAATACTCCATAAGTACAATTCCTGTACGATGAAAAATTGCCATGTGCGGTGCGGGTGGACTCTCACGGAAGAGTTCCCTAGATGAGAAGGTGGTAATGTGGCCCCAGTCGTATCTAATAATTTTATAAATTTTCACTGGATTTGGACAATGTGTTGCAAAAACGATTTCCTACTGGATTTTGAAGGTAATTTCTAAAAACTCTTTGTTTACTTAATATGTGTTTATTATCTCCAAACTTTTAGCACCATCTACGTGGAACTAATTAGAAAGTTTGTTTCCTCACGGTGTAATCAAATTACGCTACTGGTGGAGGACTCGTCTGTGATTTAGTCAGTATGTATCAGTTTTGTTTCTTTCCAGAAGCTTCTTCGGCATAGGATTTACTTCCTTCAATGTTTACATGTGTCTTTGTCACTTAAACAGCAACAACAACCTTATTATAGTAGTAATACCTAAATCACTGCAGTGCAGTCAACAACTCACTACCAGAGTCCAGTCACGCCCTCCCAACTGGCAAAAGATCAGTAGCAGTCTGGAATAGGAGAGTCGCCAGGAACATTAGATCAGGTAGGTCTGGAGGCACCTTTTGAGTGAGATCCCAGAAAAACATTTATTGCGGGGGACTAGGTAAAGCACCAACACAGAAACACGACTACAGATGGAAACTCGTCGCAACAAACGCACACATTACGAAACGATACAATGCTGACTAAAATGTGATGACAAGCAGGACTAATGATGGCGTTTCCACACTAAAACATCATTGCCAGGAACTGATTCAAGGCACTTGAGTCAGCTAGTTACCTTCAAAGCTACTGGCCTTTTTTAAATTTGTCACGTAACCTGTGAGGCAAGGAATGCTGGAACTGAATGCCTAGAGTCGTCAAGAAATAGTGCTTGCGTAAAGGTGTATACTTGTTTCTAGGTACAAACAAATATTGTTTTTTCTTACTAATGGAAAACATCGTAGGGAATATTTTATATCTCTAGAGATGAAGAGATGGGCTAGACACCGCACAAATGAATGATGAATTGATTAAGGCTGGGCGCCCCACAGCGGAGCTTTGAATTTAACCTTCAGCTTACTTTTGAAAATTATAATTCAAATGTTAAAATAAAAAAGGCTAACAGGGCAAAGTAACATTACACTTTTATAACGATGAAATAAATAACAAGTATATAATTACTTACTTGCACGTACATACATACATACACATATATAAATTCAAGCCCGGTCCGAAATTGTAAAAATAAATGGTATTTTTTCGCCCATTTTCTGAAATATATTTTTAACTGAGTATTTCAATTTCATGAAAAGAATTTACTCCTAGCAACAAGCCCTTTCATTGGATATACTTATTCGACGAGTACTTTGACACTAGATGGTAACCAGGGTCTGATGATGGAGCTGGAAGGTGGCCCATAGGAACTCCATAATTAAACAACGCAACCCCATCGAGTTTGGGCTCGTTTAATTTGTCTTGACGAGTACTTTGACGCTAGATGGTAACCAGGGTCTGATGATGGAGCTGGAAGGTGGCCCATAGGAACTCCATAATTAAACGATGCAACCCCATCGAGTTTGGGCTCGTTTAATTTGTCTTAACGAGTACTTTGACACTAGATGGTAACGAGGGTCAGATAATGGAGCTGGAAGGTGGCCCATAGGAACTCCATAATTAAACAACGCAATCACATCGAGTTTGGGCTCGTTTAATTTGTCTTGACAAGTAATTTGTCACTAAATGGTAACCAGGGTCTGATGATGGAGCTGGAAGGTGGCCCATAGGAACTCCATAATTAAACGATGCACCCCATCGAGTTTGGGCTCGTTTTGTTTGTCTTGACTTGTACTTTGACACTAGATGGTAACCAGGATCTGATGATGGAGCTGGAAGGTGGCCCATAGGAACTCCATAATTAAACGAAGAAACCCCTTCGAGTTTGGGCTAGTTTAATTTGTTTTGACGAGTATTTTGATACTAGATGTCCGACCCCAAAGCCGAGTTAAGTCTTTAGCAGTTCTTCAGATCGAAGAACTTGACTGCCCGAAGTTGACTTCGAAGAAACCTTGTAATGTTGATGCATTAAAAGAAATGGATAGAATGAGAAACGCTACAAATAAATAACTGGTGATTACATAACTAATTTGAACATTATTTTACCTTACTACAAATATGTAAAAAAATATACATATATAAATAAATAAAATATATAAACATTAAGTGCTCAAAGCAGCACATATTATGTGAACGTACTACGGACTATATAATGGAAACACGCTACTACGTGCAACGAACTACGTCGTAGTAAATCTCAATTTAAAAATACTAAAAAGTTAAAAATAAAAATAAAGAAAAAAAAACTTTTTTAAAAACAAGCTTTTATTAAAAATGAACTAAAGATTAAAATAAATTAACTCCAATAACAAATATATCACTTTATAAGTTCATTGTAACCTTTAACGATAATTAAGCTTCTTTGTCTACGACAAAATAATTACATACCGTACATAATTATATATTTTTAACATTAAAACCTTCACACTTTAATTGTTAAATCTTCCCGTTTTTATCACAGTCCTAATTTCATAAATAAAAGCGTGTTACATTTTGTAATTGTATAAATACCAATGAATTTGCCTATGCTGACTTCCTAGTTGCAAAAGTCTCTAAGTTACTCTAAGTATTAAATAGAGTTCCCTTGGATGGAGCATCAATCACAGGGTCCTATAAATTAAGTTTTTTGTAAATTATAAGCATCGTTAAAAATGTCTCCGTCAGGGCTTCAGAGAGAGGTCAGCAGATGGTTCTCATAATCTCATGCTTTGGTGGCATGCAAGGATAGGAGTGATGTTGTGTTGGAGCGTGCTTCGGAGGAGGAACGCTTCAATATCGTATCAGATTTGAGTGCCAAGGCAGAATCCATTGAAGGTTTTCCACAACTCAAGTTAGACAAACTAAAAGCCGATGCCAATCAAAGTTTAGTACCCAGTCTGCTGCAGAAATACGACGACCGCACAAAGCTGGTTGCGTAGCTGACAATGAAACCCCTCTTTACCGTGGTCTGACCAACTGTAATAGGTTTATTGAACAACGAATTCAGGGACCGCACCAGATCGTCAAGAAACGAGGCTGGTGCTTCAGGTGTCTGGGTCCGCACTTAGCAAAGGAGTGCAAACGAGCAAGAATGTGCTTGTTTTGTAGCCGCCCACATAATGAGCCCCTCTGCCTGAACTAGTTAGGCCAACCCCAGTTGGGTGAACAAGGACTTACGCAGAAACAGGATGAACGGGGTCGGGTATAGGGCAGTACTCGGGGTCATAGCAGGGGGGGACCTGGGTTCTCTGTTGCCATCCAGGGACTAATCGTACCACATGCAAAGGGACGGACCCAGGGGTACCAACATGTGGGGTCGCCTATACAGGGACGCAGGAGGATGAGGTCGGAAACATTGTTCAGAGGAACATTGTTGATGGTTCTCTGACCTACCAAGGCGCCGGGTGTATTGACCAGGCCGTCACGGGCGGTTGGCAGCAGACACCCTCGAGCTACGCAGGTGCGGCTTGGACGCTGCCTCGGGTGTCAATCCGATCGTAACTGACTCCCTTGGTTGCACAGATGGTTCCCCCACTCTTAGAGCACCCACGGTGGGATGTGCGGCCACCTCCGCTCAGCAGGGGAGTTCGTCAAATAGTGCCGCGTCCAGGAGAGCGCCGGCATAACAAGTCTTGGAACCCATTCGCATAAACCGACCTGCCTACGCTGTTGCACCAGCCATAGTGGGAGTACAGTCCTCGAACTTCGGCGCAAAAGAGGAGATCCTATGGAATGGATGTTCGAAATTGAAGGGAGCTGTTGCGAGTCTCAACCCATTCATTGATTCGGACGTTTTGCTTCAGGTAGGAGGACGATTATGCAATGCGAAGTTGCCGTGTTCGGCTTGTCACCCACTACTGCTTCCCAAGCGGGGACCGTTAGTTGACTTGCTGGTGACTGATCGGTATATCAAGAATGCTTATACAGGCTGCAACGCCCTGTTGGCCACATTCCAGCGGGAGTTTTGGATTTTGTCTGGCCGTCTTACCATACGAAGCATCGTGTTTTGGTGTATGCCTTTTTACCGACTCAATGCTGCCTCGATGCCACCCCACAAGGGGGACTTACTTCCTGATCGCGTGAGTGAGGTCAGACCATTCTCGGGTGTTGGTACGGATTACGCAAGGCCGTTTCTATTTAAGTACTCAAGGATACGTATTGCTAAACAGTACAAGGCGTACCTCTGCGTGTTTGTACGCAGAAAAAAAAGCTTATTTTGAACACCACATAAACAAAAACATAAATAAACCTAAACTGTTGTGGAAAAATCTAAGAGAAACTGCAATACATAACGTTAAGAAATCCATAGATATCCCTGATAACTTCGCTAAATCCGATGAAATGAATGCACACTTTATTAATGTTCCTGGGGACAACTCCCCTGCACCTCACCTTTGTTGTATATTTAATCAATGTATAGATAATGGTGTGTTTCCGGACTTGATGAAACTAAGTAAAGTTATACCTTTATTCAAAGCTGGTAGTACATCAGACCCCACCAATTTTAGACCCATATCGATACTACCAACGCTTAGCAAAATATTAATAATTAAGAACAATAACATGTAAACTTTCACTTTTAAAATACAAGCTGCCGTATCAGATAATAAGAATGATGTACATGTCACTTGCTGATTCATTGATCGGATATGGTATAAGTAGTTATGGGCGAACCTTTAAATCTAATATTCAGCTAATGTATAACATCCAACTTAGATTATTAAAATTAATTGTTCCTTCACGAATCAAAATTCAGTATGAAGGTGACGATGCAGGCTTATTTCATTATTGTAAAGTAATTAGTGTCTACAATAAAATTAAAATAGCAAACATTTTTGAAGAATTTTGTAAAGAAAATAGATTAATACGCAGAAGTCGGCCTGCACAGTTACGAAAACTGAATTACCTCACAAGGTAAGTGCTACCGCATTATAATAACTATTATGGAAAAAGAACAGGGGAATATACGTTATCAAACTCACTAAACGAGTTACCTACAGAAGTGCTAGATAGTCTATATATCAATAAAAATAAAGTTAAACAGATCCTAAAACAACACTACCTAAAAGTCGGTTGATAAAGTTTATGTACATATATGAGAGTAATGTAAGGAACTAGAAAGGGGTATTGCGAGGATGAATCTTGGTACTCAGTATTAGGATCCATTGTCGCATGGCTACTATCTATATGTATAAGTGTCATTTTTATTTTTGTGTTATCTGTGTTTATAGCGATTTAGCTACCCCCATATAAACCTGACGGTTTGCGAGGGGTATCTTGAAAATGTAAAATTGTAATTGTTCTTGTGGAAGTGAATAAAATAAAAAAAAAATAATAAATTGAAAAACTCATACTTAATCAATTGCAAAGTCATTTTTATCTCAATAAATTAATTCATATTGCTCAGTTTGGTTTCACAAAGGGTCGTTCAACAGCCGATGCTGGTGTTGAACTAATCGACAATATTTTTGATGCCTGGGAAGACGCAATGGATGCAATAGGTGTCTTCTGCGATCTATCCAAGGCTTTTGATTGCGTCCATCATGACACTCTTGTCAGGAAGTTACGCCATTATGGTGTAAAAGATCAGGCCCTTGGCCTTCTGGAGTCTTATCTAACAGATAGGGTTCAGATGGTCGATGTTAATGGGAAAAGATCACCTGGGTCTTCAATAAGTATGGGCGTACCGCAAGGTTCAATTCTTGGTCCTTTCTTGTTTATAGTATATATTAATGATTTACCTTACCTTGTTAAAGCAAAACATGGGTTAGTATTGTTTGCCGATGACACTTCTTTGATATTTAAAGTTAAAAGACAGCAATCAAATTATGACGAGGTAAACAATGCGATCTCTAGTATAGTGAACTGGTTTACTGTTAACAATTTATTACTTAATGAAAAGAAAACTAAATGTATTAAATTCGTGTTACCCAATGTGAACCCGGTAACTACAGACATACTTATAAAAGGACAGAGATTGGACCTTGTGCAGTCGACTGTCTTTTTGGGCATTACTTTAGACGCCAAACTACAATGGGATCCTCATATAAATAAATTGTAGAAACAGACTGAGTTCGGCAGCGTTCGCAGTTAAAAAAATTAGAGCTCTTACCGACGTAGACACCGCTAGACTAGTCTACTTTAGTTACTTTCATAGTCTAATGACCTATGGTATTTTATTGTGGGGTCACGCTGCGAATGCTAATAGTATATTTATTCTGCAGAAACGGGCTGTTCGTGCAATTTATAGATTAGGGCCTAGAGTGTCACTGAGGGAAAAGTTTACAGAAATCAATATTCTGACATTTGTGTCTCAATATATCTATGACAATCTTGTGTATGTAAAAAGAAATATAACTAATTTTCAGAAGTACAGTGATATACACAATTTTAATACTAGAAATAAAGACAAGTTGGTTGCTTATGTAAGCCGACTACATAAAATTAGTAATTCTTTTAAAGGCAATTGTATACGCTATTACAATAAGGTCCCTACTGATATTAAAAACTTACCTTTAGACAAGTTTAAAATAATAATAAAACAGAAATTGTATAAAAAAGGTTACTATAGGATATCTGATTACTTAGAGGACAGATGTCCATGGGAATAGATTGTTTGAGTAACAGGCTGTTTCGATATATAATTAGCATTCATTTTGTAATTTGACAATATGTTATTTAAAAAAGGAATCGCAAAAGATGCGACGACTGTGGAGTTTCTTCGGTGAGCTCTTCTCCACAGATTCCGCCATTGTGTTAGTGAACTCACCCAAAAAAAATGTAATGACGGATCTAAGTGATGTAACAACATCCTATGGAAATAAATGATTTTTGATTTGATTTGATTTGATTTGAACTCTGTAACAATATCGGATCTTTCTATCTTCGAATTTCATAGTCCGGCTGTTTTCCAGCTACGTTCTATTAGCGAGTACGACATCGGAAAGATCATTTGTGGAATGGGATCTGACTCCTGTGGATCGGATAACATTACCATGAGCATGATAACTCTGACGCTACCACACACTCTTAAAATAATCACTGAAATAACTAACAGATCGATTTCTACCAGCACCTTTCCGACCCCTTGGAAAAATGCCATTATACGACCTTTTCCAAAAACTAGTGATCCTCAAACCATTTCGGATTTACGTCCAATTAGCATACTTCCCTTTTTGTCTAAGATTTTGGAGAAAGTCGTTTATAAGCAGGTCGTCTTGTTTGCTGAAAAAATATCTATTCTGCCCAAATTTCAATCAGGATTTAGAAAGAAAAGGAGCACAACATCAGCCGTTCTTGATGTTGTTGACAACATACTCGCGGCGCAGGACTCCGGAAATGGAACAATCCTTACACTCCTGGATTATTCTAGAGCCTTCGACTCGATCAATGTTAGTCTGTTGCTGTCCAAGCTGAGCTACTACGGCTTTGATGTTGCCGCGGTGCGATGGTTTCAAACCTATCTTAGGGCTCGTAGTCAGCAGGTGGTACCGAGGAAGGCCGATGGTAGCTGCGATCAATCACAAACTGTTAGTACCGACAGGGGTGTCCCCCAAGGTTCAATCTTAGGGCCACTATTATTTATCATCTACAGCGCCGATGTCACAAAGTGCATTAATCATTGTCATTACCACATTTATGCAGATGACCTGCAGATTTATACTAGTCTAAATAAAAACAACTTTTTCGACTGCGTTAGACGTATTAACGATGACTTGGAAAGAGTGAACAACTGGTCTACGAGGAACGCCTTGGTCTTAAATCCTATTAAGTCCAAATACATGATATTAGGGTCAAAAAATCAGATAGAGACATTTACTAACCTAAATCCATAAGTAACTATTGCAGGTGTCCCTATTGAACGTGTATGTGAGGCCCGTAATCTTGGTATTATGATGGATAACCAATTACGTCTTGAGAAGCATTCTTGACGTAGTCAAAAACTGTTTCTATAGACTAAATATATTGTATAGGATCCGAAATTATCTGAGCGAACAAATGCGCATACTACTGTGTGTGTCATTGGTTCTCTCAAAATTAAATTATGGCATTACAGTATACGGGCCCTGTTTGCTCAAACGCATTCACCGGTTGCTGCAAAGAGTTCAGAACGCATGCGCCAGGTTCTGCTTTACCATCCCTTCTCGTAGTCACATTACTCCTTACCTGAACAAGGCCAATATGCTCAATATCAACGGTAGGCTGCAACTACATCTTGCCTCCCTCTTATTTGGTCTGATAAGGCAACAAACACCAGAGTATTTATATGAAAAGCTTAAATGGCGGGTATCTCGTCACTACATCAACAGGACTACAACCAGCATTTTAACAATCCCTCGACATCGTTCAGCTGCTTTTCGGGGCAGTTTCAGGTATCTGGCGACGAAGTGTTGGAACAACCTGCCACCACCAATCCGAGTTCACAATTCTATTGCCAGTTTCAAACTTGCATGTAGAAAACACCTTCTGCACCTGCAGAAGTCAGATGCCTGATTCTGCCCCAGTGAATCCCCGCGTTTGCTAGTTATATTATCTTAAAGATAAGTCTTTTAATGTACGTATGTGAATCGGTTAAGTCACTGAACAATCTATAGTATACAATATTTACAATATCCCATACTCTCAACTATTTATGCAATTAGTGTTTTTTAATGTATTATTTATTAATTGTTATTATATTTCTGATGTCAATTCGTCTCCTACTTAGCTTATCCATCCACTAAATTTTCCTAATTTTTCCTATAGTTTATTTATTTTCATATCACTTATATATGCAGTTTTAATAAAAAGTAGTTTATTAACACCCACCCTTTATCTTCTCCTCCTTGATAAGGTGCCGACAGAATACCAGCGTTGCAGGACCTCTTGCAGGTTCTGTGGCACATGCTGAGTCGGAACCTATTCGCCGCCTAGGCACACACTTCACGACGTTACTGTCTACTCGTCGCAACAAAATTGTATTTTGCTTTTATTTATTTCTTGTTGTCTTGTGTATGTACTATACTTATAAGTTACTGTGTGGTATGTACTTTTACTTTTGTGACGCGTGTGTATATTGTCTGCGATATTAGTCGTTATTATTTTTTCCTTCAATTGTATGTTTCACTTTTTTCTTGTCCTCTCATAATTATCGTGTATTTTATGTTGTGTGTGTTATGGCGTAATCCGAATAAATTGATATTCTTTCTTTCTTTCTTTCTTTCTTTGTATGTCTATCCACCAAGGCGGTTCATATCAAGCTTGTTGCCGACCTCTCGACTGAGGCCTTTATTGCTTGCTTGGACAGATTTGTTTCTCGAAGGCGACTTCCAGTATTAATCCGTTCTGATAACGGTACCAACTATGTAGGTGCCGAACGACGAGAAGTAGCTTATTTCTTGAATGTAAATTAGGTGGATATTGCAACGGCCCTCTCCTTTTGGGTTATACAGTGGACCTTCAATCCTCCTGGTTGCCCCTACTTGGGTGGGATTTTTGAAGCCGTAGTTAAGACGTATACGAATTAACTACGGCTTCAAAAATCTATACTATAAATATAAAATCTATAATTCATATATATTAATAAATCTATACTAAAAATCTTTACTATAAAATATATAATCTATACTATAAATCTATACTATAATATATACTATAGTATTAAGGCGCATTTAAGGCGTATAGTAGGTCGGAACGCGCAACATTTGAGGAACTCGCGACGTTTTTTTGTAGGATCGAAGCCGTTCTCAAATCGCGCCCGTTAAGTCCGCTCAGCTTGGACCCAAATGACCTGGAGGCTTTGACTCCAGAGCATTTCTTGATAGAACAGCCTTTTAACGCGCTGACCAAGCACTCCTTCGTGGGGGTGAAATTGTACCGGTTGTCGACTATAAGATGTTGCAGCAGTTTACTCAGGTACATTTTGTTTGATGAGAACGGATGTTTGTACCCTTGTCATGGTTGTTTATCTATCTAAGTATAATATTTATCTATATAAGTACTTGTATCGTTGTCTAGTACCCAAGATACAGGGAATCCTAGTTTGGGGCTAGATCAATGTGTGTAAATAGTGTCCAAGGTGTTATTAACTTCTCTTGAGAAGTTATTATAATAGGTCTGAAAATTGAAATAGGTAATTTTGTGTTTTCTTTACGTTTTAAGACCTGGAGAATCATTTGCAATCATTTTTAGAGTGATGTCTGTGTGTGTGTGTGTGTGTGTGTGTGTGTGTACGTACGTATGTACGTGATCAAAATTATGGAATTCGTTTTCTCAATAACTACTGGACCGAATCGCTTTGATGACCATATCAATCGATACGCCACGTCATGACTTAGATCTGAAAGGAGTCTAGAAAAAATCGGTCCAGCGGTTCGTTTTTTATTTGTAAAAAACTGACTTTTTTGAACACGCAACGTTAATTTTGTATGTAATTCCAAGTATTGAGGGGTAGATGTGGGTTTTTGAGGGTGCTGGTTTCGAATCTTTCATCAGTTTTTTAAAATTCAAAATGGCGGACCCACTATGACGTCATCTTTTTCGTGAAAATTCTTTAAATTCGATAAAATTTATTAATTATTGTGTAATGTTTAGGTAGGAACGTCGCTAGATATTCCAGTAATAATTCTCAAATGATTTTCTAGGTATCGAAACATTAAAAAAAAGAATTCTTCTCAAGAGAAGTTGCTTGTACGGTACTTGCTGCCGAACCGATTTTTATTATTATTATACATCTTACAACAGCGCCTTATGTGGACTGACAAAACCAGACCCCATAATTGGTGACCCCGTGCTGGTTAAGGATGCTAACCTACCACCACTGCGTTGGCGCCGGGGGCGTATTGTTAACTTGTACCCTGTATTGTTAATTTGTCCATTGTTCCCTGGAAACGATGAGACTCCTCAGTCTGCAGAGGTCGGGGACTCAATTTTCAAACGAGCGGTGGCAACGTTCTCTCACCTGCTATACCTTTAAACGAAACTCTTTTTTTACTGATAAATTTGCGCTAAGAGGTAATATCACTATGGTATTGTATGTTTTGATCATAGAGTTAGTAAACTAAGAGTTTCTGTAAGTGTAATATGAGGTTTGTCAATTTATAATTGATATTTTAAATACGAAAATTCGTGACCTTTATGCATTTTGAGTAAACAAAGAAATGGGATGGGAATTCATTATCAAGATTTTACTCATATTATGTTGTCCACGATCTACGCATTTTAAGGCCCACTTACACTAGACTTTTGATACCCGCTAAGTCTAGTTTAAACACAACTTAAATACACTATGATCAAGTGGGAACCTGGCTGACAGGCAATAGCCTCAAATCAAAAGTTTGTGCAAGTCGCCCTAAGATAATAAAATAAATAGAAAAAGATATCATATTTATCATGATATATATTTGGTCCCAATTACAAAACAATATATGCAATTTCTTGAGTTTACAGAATGTTTACAGAGATTCGGTTTATCAAGCAATCAACAATTTGGGAGATAATCTATACAGTGAAGGTCCCTGAAGGAATTCAAGACAATAGCTTCAACCTACAAGTATTCGGTTCTCATCTGGAAATTATTCAAATCGAAATCGGATAGCATCTTGCATTGTGAATTTGCAACCCCTTTGGTCGTAGCAATTTTTATTATGTTCACCAGATATTTTTTTAGAAAGAGATAGCTTTGAGTTCCTATTTGAGTATAGCTATAGTATTGAAAAACATACAGTTAAAGATACACAAACATACGTATCTTTAACTGTTTGTGTGCGTCACGTCTATGTTCAGCGGATCATAATTATATGACGTCATCGCATTCTTAAGGCCCAGTTCCGGCTGTTGAGGTGAGGGGCGCCACATTCGTCCGTCGTCTTCTAGCGGGGTAGCGGAACTGGCGGGGTAGCGGGCGGCGCGGAATAGCATCGGGTCGCCCGGCGACGTTAATTTGGTGTTTTTTCGAATTTACTGAAAAACGGAAATAAGCTCAAAGATGAAATTTAAGGATTGATAAGGAGCTCTAAAAGAGGAAAATTTTGGTATAAAAATTATGAGACAAATCACTAATTTTTATATTAAAAATATTATTTTTCCTTTTTAATGTTGTTCAGGATTTTTTACGATCGAGTCAAATTGATCCAATCGTGTAACGACATAGTATTTAAACTAGGTTATTTTATTGTGAAAAACATATATATTTTTGAGACAGATAAATTTAGTGGAAGTAATTTTAGTATTTTGTTTGCCAAAGCGCTTTTTAGTGGCTTTATGTGATCTTGGGCCTTAAAAGGTGGCTTCCGACTGTGGGATTCATCAACCGAGGGAGCGCGTACCGCGACAAAGCGCGTTGTATATCCGGCTATATTCCTCTAAAGGTCACATTTCTCAACCGAATCTCGTGAAGTTTTGTGAGCAGGTTCGATTTTTATATTATTTTTTTTCAAATCAGATATTGTTTTTTTTTTTAAAAAAGGCGTTGATATTGTAAAAAATAATCCTTTACAGCACAAATGGCTTAACTTATTTGTGGAGACTGTGAGAGCGACATAGACTTTATTATTTTAGTAAAAGTAAGTAAGTTGGATTTTCGATCGCAAAATGTAGTTTACAAAGTAATTGAAGCGGGTACTTTCATACTCGATTTGCGTAGCCAGGTGCATTCATAAGTTTGTATGTGATATTGAAAGAAAATTCAGTCGGGTTATATATTTTTTAAATAAAATTCGTAAAAAGTTCGTCCGATATGGCAATAATGAAAAAACACCAAAATTTCCTGTCACTCGCTGTTCAACAGCTCACAGCGCCACTAGTTTACAGAATTGAGAACTCTTGTGGAAATTTTATTTAATAGAAAGCGATATAGTTTATAGGCGCACGCGTTAAAAAAACTCAATTACAAATATGTTTCAACAATTTATTTCAAATCCTCGTTAGCTACCTTCGGGGGCAATTTTGATCCCTAAAAGGATGGACGTTAGTGGTCAGTTTAGCTCGTATTTGTAGGTCAGCTGTGATTGCACCGAGATATATTTACGTCACGCGATTTTGTATTTTTTGTCTATGTCCTATAGAATCTATAGAAATAGTATGGCGAGCGATAAATTTTACATTTCAGTTGTATTATATATATATCCCTATAGTCTGAAGCCAGCTTAACACATTTTGATCCGCTAACGAAATAAGTGGCGTCATAATCGACTCAATATAATAATCGATTCTGCTGAATTGAAGGTCCTCAACATCTTCTCAATCTCACAAGGATACTTAAAATATCATCAATCAATACTTGTGATAAAAGCTTTCCATCGGACATCGATATTATTTGGTCCATAGTCCAAACAAAACAGGGTTGGCACTTCGCCTTGCGTCCAGAGAGCCTAAACCCAGCGCTGATAGCGATGAAACCAGGGGCGTAGCTACCGCCGTATTTGCCGTATCAATTATACGGGGCCCCCGGGCCACGGGGGCCCCCAAAGTGTGTAAGGAAAAATAATAAAAACTTTCTAATTTATTTTATTTTAAAAATGACAAAATTCTATAAAGCAATTCCTTTTTTTCCCGCCTTAAGCGTGCGTTCAAAAGTTGGCAACACTACATCGTTATGGCGGGCTGCGGGACTTCCCCGTTTTACTTACTTCATCTTCAACTCAGCGGGGAATCCCCGGGAATCCTTCATCGATATCGCGATGTACGTGTACGTTGTTGTACTTTGCATTGGATGTTAAACCACGGAGTGCAGCGCACTGTTTATTTACGCGCTTTATATAAATGTGCATTACATTGTAATTCAGTACAAACAATATTGTTCTTCTGGTTTAGCAGTATTAGTAACGATTTGTAAAAGAAATGAGTGAAAGGAAAAGAGATTATCCCAGCGGCGCTGAGAAAAGAAAAATTAAACAGAAAAGGGACGAGGTTATAAAAAGTGCCCAAAATTTCTTCATTTTTTCAGAGACAAGATACTGTGAGTGATTTAGATTGGAAAGGTAAGTACTACACTACTACCCAACCCATTTATTAGGGGCCCGTAGTGATAAACAAGGAAATCTTTTAATTTCGGTCTGTCCATCTGTCCGTCACAAAAAGTTGTCTCCCCCCTCGATTTTCACAATTATACTGTTTTTAGGGTTCCGTGCCTTGATTAAAAAAAACCAAAATTCTAACTTATCTATAGGATCGATTTGTTTTGTTGTTTGTTTATCAGTCCGTATCGTATCGTTAATTGCGTGTTGAGAACTTCAGATGTGCAGACTCGCTTTCGGGTTCTCGTTTTGTATGGCCACTACACTACGCGCTGCGTTTAAATAGCACGCAGGTGTATAGTAATGCACGGACGGGCTGCAGGTGCTTTTGTATCTACTAATAGGTACGAGCACAATCCGCGTAGAATCTGTGTGCGTCTGAACTGAACACTCTCTAACTGTGACCCTTAGTAACGTTATTTATTTATATATAACTCTTTTTAGTTTAGTATCAAAGCATTCGTATTTATTTTTTAACAATTACTCGTTGATTTTTAGATTCTTCTGAAGCATGTTCTTCGTCACATATCTATCCGGAAATAGAAGAAAGCCAAGCACATACTTTATCGGATGTCCATCCAGAAATCGAGGAACCCCAAGTCAACGATTCTGATATATCTGCAGATAATGCAGATTGTAATATAATTTCATCAGATAGAGGAAATTTTGGTGACAATTTAACTGAATGCGAACGAAAAATAATTTTTAAATTGGGTCCATTTAAACCACAAGGACCATTTCCAAAAGTTTCAGAAAATAACCGACCTTTTTCAGCTTATTATTACTCATATTTCAATCAGGCAGGCATAAAAATTATAAGACCATGGTTATGTTATTCTAACGTTTTAAACAAACCGTACTGTCACTTCTGTTGGTTATTAGCAGATCGTCAAAACAAATCGTACTCCTCTGCTTGGGTTAACGGTGTTTCGGTTAGAAGCAATTTCACACAAACTATTCTTGACCATGAAAAGTCACAGCAGCATATTAGTGCCTCACTCTCTTATAATAATTGGTTGCAAGGAAATACCATCGATACTCTATTGAAAAGTGAAATCGATAGTAAAATTACATTCTGGAGAGATGTACTGCATCGTATAATTAATGTTATAATTACTTTAGTATCTTGTAATCTACCTTTGAGGGGGCATGATTCTGATTCTGGCAATTTTATGGCAATTTCACATCTGCATCTAACTATGATGCAACTTTAAAAAAACTTTTTCTAAAACCGAAAGGTGAAATAAATTATTTAAGCCCTACGATTCAAAACGAAATTATTAGTTTGCTTGGTACTAACGTTAGGAACAGTATTATCTCAGAAATTAAAAAAGCTCCATTTCTGACAATAATTCTGGATACAACACAAGACTTGTCAAAAATTGACCAACTATCTGTAGTTTTTCGATATATCTCGGTTACAGAAAATGATGATAATGTGCCTAAAGAAATAAAAATCTGTGAGTCCTTTTTAGGATTCATAGCAGTAACCGATTGCAGTGCTGCAGGTCTGAAAACTGTCATTTTAAATTTGACTAAAGAATATGGAATTGATTTGACTAAATGTAGAGGACAGGGATACGATGGAGAAAATGTTTTGTCGGGTGTGTATGGAGGATTACAAACCCTAATAAAAGAGCATGCTCCAAATGCCGATTATGTTCATTGTGCTGCGCACGCTTTAAACTTGGTTTTGAACGATGCTGCGAGACATGTTCGTGAAGTATCGACTTTTTTCGATAATTTAGAAAAAATATATACTTTTTTTGGCAATAGTATAAAACGCTGGGCTATGCTAAGTGACGATTCATCTGAAAAATATTTGATTACCCTTAAAAAGGTATGTCCTACCAGATGGTCTTCTAGGAACGACGCTTTATTAGCAGTAAAGAATTTTTTTTTACTAATCATGAAAACTTTGTACCAACTAAATTTAATTTCAAATAAAAAAGATGAACGTGAAGAATGTAAAAGTATAATTAATATTTTAGAGAGTTTTGATTTCTTAGTGCTCGTTACATTTTTTTCTTCACTATTTGAAATTATTAATCCTGTTTCTAAAGCTCTACAGCATGAAAATAATGACTTACAGAAATCTAGTATTTTATTAAGTAATCTTTTAAATAGACTGTGCCAATTAAGAAATCAGAATTCATTTAATAGTTTGCTAAATGAATCCAAAGATTTAGCAAAAAAGTAGGGGGTAACAACTGTTTTTAAAAACAGTAGGCGAAAGATAACGAAGCGTTTTTTTGACGAGTTATCACAAGATGAGAGAATTTCCGACCCGGAATCCTATTTCAAAGTCAATGTATACTATTGCTGTTTAGATATATTAATTTCTCAAACTAAAGAAAGATTTCAGAGCCTTTGCAACCTGAGTAGTATATTCGAAATATTACAACCGGAGAAACTCCTATCTTCTTCAAGCGAAGAGATATTAAACGCTTCCGGAAAACTGTCTGCTAAATACAGTAAAGACATCTCACTTAATCTTTGTGACCAATTAAAGGCTCTAAAAACATGCTTAAATTCTGAAATTAAAAAAATTTATTCCATTAAAGAACTCATTGAATTATTGCTAGTAAAATTCAATAGTCTTGAATTCAGTTTTCCCGAGGTAATCACAGCATGCTTTTTATTCTTGACCCTTCCAGTTACAACCGCAACGGCAGAAAGAAGTTTTTCAAAATTAAAACTAATAAAAAATTACTTAAGAACTTCGATGGGACAAGAACGGCTGTCAGACATCTCACTATTGTCCATAGAGGCAGAAACTTTAGAAAAACTAAAATCATCATCAGCCATAAATGATTTAATAAATCAGTTTGCCGATAAAAAGGCAAGGAGAGTGAATATTTAAAATTCGATTTTTATTTGTAAAATGGGTAAATTATGTGATAAATAAATATTACTTCTCACAATATTTTTTTTCTTTTTTGAAAAATCTTTACCTCCATATAAGGGCCTCCAAAAAAATTTTTATACGGGGCCCCGACAAGGCACGCTACGCCACTGGATGAAACGCATTGGCTCGGCTATACTATTTCAGTATATTTGAGAAATGGATTCAGCTTAGATTTTAATAGCGATTCCAAATATACGTATACCTTGCACTTTTAGTTTTAATGGAAAGGTAAAACGTTTAACGAAAATCACTATCAGCGCATAGAAATGCAACGAAGGGCACTGGACTGGGTGTGTACCGTCACTCTTCGGTGTATTTCCTCAAACTTAAATAGAAATAACATAGTATTTGTTAACTAAAAAGTCTAAAATAAAAAATAAAAATAACCCGACTGCATAAATACCTACTAAAAAGGAAAAAAACAAGCTCTATAATTTAGCGTGAAGAGTAATACAGTGTACCGTGTATTATATTTTATTAGGTACCTACATAAAAAACAGAAAACTATTTTAATAATAATAATAATAATAATAATAATAATCGTTTATTGCAGGCATAAAAGCCCATAGAATAAATTACACATTATGTCAGCAATAAAATAAAATTAAAATTCAAATAAATCATTACAAAATAAAAATGTCAAAAAATTTAAAAATAAAAACACACACACGGCAGGGGAAGAAGGACGAGTGCCTAGGCTACCCACTAACGTGTAGCCTCACCCAGTGAGCCAGCAGCGGCGAGTCCCACCGTCCAGCCAACGTGCGAAGAATGGAGTTGGAGCTGCCGCGTACGCGCGCTAATAGCGAGGCGCTGCGTTTCCTAATGATCGCGGCAAAGCCGTCGACCCTTGCCTCCGCAAACATGCCTGAGGCGCTGCAGTACCGCGGCAGGCCCATCACCACCCTAAATGCATTGTTGTACTGAATACGTAGGGCGCTGTATGCACCCTGCATATAGTTGACCCACAGGCTGCACGTGTAGTAAGAGTGGCAGTATGCCCTGAACAATGTTAATTTTGATTCTTTACTACAACGAGCGAACCTGCGAGCCAGCATGTTACAGCGAACAGCCAGCGCCCTACGCTCCCTCTCAATGTCACAGACATCTTTGAGGTCATCGGTGACCCAGTGGCCCAGGTACTTGAACTTCTTAAGCCTGTTCAGAGGAGAATTATTAATGTTGACTGGAGGCAGGTCAGAGTATGTTCTCGTGCCTGACTTGAAAACCATTAGCTCACTCTTTTTCGCGTTGTACCTGAGCCCATGGGCCTCCGCATAGGACTCACAAATACGCAACAGTGTACATAGCGCACCGACCGAGGGGCTCAGCAACACCATATCGTCAGCATAAGAGATGTTATTAATATTTTGTCCGTCTATATGACATCCAACTCTAGTGCTGCTGAGCTCCTCGATCAGGTCTCTTACATACAAATTAAAAAGTTTAGGAGAAGTGAGCCCCCCTTGTCTCACACCACAGTCCAGTCTGTATGCACCAGAGCATGACCCCGCCCACCTGACACAATTGTTTTGGTTACTGTACCAGAATCCAAACAAACGTGTTATTTCTGGCGGTACACTCGTTTCATTCCGCATTTTCGCCCAGAGTATGTTATAGTTGACTAAATAAAATGCTTTAGACAAGTCTAAGAAACATGAAAAAACTGGCGTATTCCTGGCGGTATAGTACTGAACAGTCTGCTTGAGACAGAAGATAGCACTTTACGTTGATGCATTACAAATATAATTTATATGTTTTAAATTATTTCAGGGGGGACAAACTTATATAATAACCCAAATATATTTCATTGATATCTATTAAATGGATTTTTTAATGTTCGATTGTTAGTGTCATTTGTTTGCGTTCTTTCCTTCTCGAGTTTTGTGAATATTTTTGCTGCGTTTCGGAAAAGAAAATCCGAATCAGGGCACCTTAGGCAGTCTTGTGGCTAGACTCCAGAGCATTTTTATGAGCCGGAGGCATGGAGCAGTGCAGGGGCATCTTCGCAGCCCCGTAGCAGCCGGAGCTAAGGCACTTTTGAAATAATAATGTGATATAGGTCACTTTCGTTGCGAAAATTATGTAAACATAACCTCTAAATGTAACAAACTTTAAAACAATATTTCTCAAAAAGTATTCATTTCCTCACTTCAAAAACTATATGGGGTGGATGGGGGAACGCCGCACTCCCCCTCCAACCCTATCCCTACCACCAAATAAGGAGAAACTATTCTAAATAAACTATTCCCAGCTTGTCTTCAACTTGCATCCAGCTCGCATCACAGGGCTGCATTCCTACTCTCAATTTCAGACACCCAGTCGTTGTGAGTAAGTGTTTTTGCGATCAACTGTTGGATCTCAGTCGTTAACGAGCACGTTGCTCGGGCGATCTCCATTTTCAATCTGTTAGGGTGGATCTCACCAGCTCTTATTTACGATCTACCAAATCCTCAATTTTTTGCTGGTACTTCAGTTGATATTGGCAATGGAGAAGACGGCATGGAAGCGGCGGTATATACGCGAGCTACTGGAAGGCCAGAAGAATTCGTTTGCCAGACTTCAGATGATGACTCATCCCCCGAGGCGACCAGCTGCATCTCCGGCTTCGGCATGCCATGCCTGTGCTTGTTTTCAACTGGAGTGTTGTCGTTCCTCGCTCTCCGCTGACTAAAATTTGAGCAGGGTGTTTTCGGACAGTGGTGCCAGGGAACGTTTAGGTCTACGTAATACATTGCATACTTTGCGCTCGTCATATTTACACCCGACACTGTGCCACTAGTACACGCAACTCTTTATGAGCGACATCTTTACAGCAGCTAACGCAGTCCATGGTAAAACAACGTGTTTCATTTTTTTTAAAACAGCTTCGATACCTGTTGTGTCCCTGAGATGACTACATACCCTCGCTTCTGTACTCCGCATACTCTTTGACGAGCGATTTGAGGCGATAATCGTCGTTGAATAGGACTCCGTTTCAAGCCGCAGCTAAAGTGAGACTTAAGGGTAGCCCTCAGTGATGAAAATGGCTTGCAGGCGATACACAATACTGGGACACTCGGCCGTCAGCTGATTTACCTCTCCGTTATCACAAATCATAAACAACACACTATTGACGCGGGATTTTATATGAAAACCAATAAATGCAGGTTCGACATAAACAATTCACAAATTTCGTATTTCGGTTCTGTGAAACTACATGGGGTCGCTCCGCTCCGCTGCACTCGGCTCTAGGTTTTATTATAAAGTTGTCACCATACCTAATCATAATATATCATATTGTCATACCTAATCATAATAGTAGTTTATGTGACTGGTACATGATGAAATGCACAAAAACTTTAGGGTGGGTTTATGAAACAAACCGACAGGCGAGTTGAGTGCCCAAATACTGATAGAGAAGAGATTAGTTATATTATAAGAATAGGGAACGGTACGGTGTCAACGGCTTTTGCAAGATCAAGAAACACCGCAGGAGTTTTCTTATTGCTGTTTATATTTTTGACAATGTTATTAACGTAAGCTTTAGAACAGCACATTTTAGAAAAGTAACATCTACCAAAATCAAATTATTGAGGAGAGATTATTTAATTAATTTCTAAGTAATTGGTAAGCCTGTTATGAACAATACGGCTATTTTATTCTACCTCACTGTAATACCTTTTTGATGACTTTACCTCAAGTTAAAGGTGACTTGTTGCCATACCTTGTTTTCCTTCAACTATGCACGTTATTTGTTGAAGTAAAACATTTCCCTCCCTAGACAATAATTGCATTAGTCCGGTACAATGCGGCGGAAAATCCGGAAAAACTTTTTTTGCACACAAGAGCGGAGCGGAGCTTTCTTCGGAGAACAGAAAAGATACATTAAAATTCACTTTAGAGTTAGGTCGCTAATGAAAAGATTCTGCAGGCGTATTCCGGTTCGGGCCTAATCCAATCGAAAATTCTTTTCAAGCAAGTTGTTGGGTAGGAATTTAGCTTCTTTTTATACAATTAGATAATCCTAGGATGTTAGGGATGTACCTATTGTATGAGTACCTATTGAATATAGGTTTTTAACGGGGCGCTTGACGTCATTCACATACAATATGATTTAACATGATGATTTCATAGTTCGTAGTTCGATTTTAAGAAACAAAGATGTGCTGTAATTTAAAGATGCTTTAATTTAAATTCCTTCACGTATTTATGTTAAAACCCTAACTGACTGAAATAGCAGTGCACACACACCTGTCGCCAAGAAACTGAAATAACCAGCTATTTTAAGCCAGTCGCCAATTAACACAAAAAAATGGTAGCCTTGACAGCCAATCAAAACAGGCTGAAAGTGACCAGAATAGTTGTCCTGAATAGATTAATGGTAAAACACTTTTTGCCATTGAAAGCGGACAATGTGGCAAAAAGCCGAAACAGTGCAGTAGCCGTCGCTTGGCGCGAAGCCCGAGCGGCAGGCACTAATGAAATTAGTTAAATCACAGAATGCCCGGATTTCTTTATTTATCACGTTTCAGTTTGTGAAGTGGCGTTGCATCCGGAACCGTCCGATTTATTTGCTGAGGAGGAGCTATTTGATTCTCTGCTTTTATCGTGATGAAGCGAAGTCAATATTTTGTCAATGCTTCTCAAATCGTTTGCACCTTGCACCCATAGTCCACATGACAAATGATCGAATGTTTGAATTGAGTGGTGCTCAACTAACTGGCGTGGGTAGTCAAATTTTGAGTTGTGGGATCTGATCCGGGCTTTATTTACCTTTTTGATGTAGCTAACTTAGTCCTATATTGATGATATCTTAAAAGTCTGCTTAATTCTATCATCTTCTACTACTATCATAAAGGACATTCAGACCAAGATGTCGTGTTCATAGTATCTATTCGTATACATATCTTGTTCCTTTTTAAATTCATGATTAGTTTTTGTACGTTAAGATTCAAAATCTCATCTTAAACCAAATCCCGTTGAGGTATTAATTACGCGGAAAAAACGAAAAATTTTTATAAAAACAAAATAATTGTTCCAGAAATAAGCCGTTGTTTGTGTTCAGAGTAAGATAAACCGGTAAGTGATTGTTTTCATTACTTATCTGACGCTTTCATTATTCACTCAGTCCCTAGAGATAATGAGTTCTTAATCCAAGACAAGATACAAAAAAAACGTGATCAGAATCGAACCCTAGTCGGACAGCAGATTTCGGCCGTTTTGAAATATAAGATTTCAGTTTTCCGTTCTTCTTAAACATATTTTTTTCTACTATGACCACGATGGCGTTTGTTGCCCGTGGGCCCTCTCGTAGTCCCTTGAAGGGACCTCTATCTCATATGAACATCCTAACATCCGTTTTCACAGCTGGGGTGTCAGAGTTACAACTCAGCCAGCCAGTCACAATAACATGAATTTTCTCAGATCGGGTATCATATGATATATCCCAGGCATGCATATGTTAGACTACACCTCTACAACTGAGGCCCACACTCTAGTTATGTTCAAAAAACCATACCCAAAACATCCTATGACTACGAGTGAAACAGTAATCAGAAAAACAATCCAACGTTTTTGATCACATCGAAATAGCAAACTGAAAAACTCGAACTGGTTACATAGAATGAAATGAAAATACTCGCCTACGTACAGCAACTTAACGCGCCATAACAGCCCGCGTTACGTTATCGTGCGGCTGTTAAAATTGTAAATAACGCGTCCGGAAAACATAAAGCGAAAAAGTTACAACCATAATATCGTACCACACACACTATCATGATATTATGCAGCGCTATAGGATGATTTGACTTTTTTATTATTATTTTATTAAGCATGCCCCTTATTCGCTAACTGAAATTAACATTGAACTCTAAATAAAAACCGGCTCGCGGTCGCTGGCACTGACGAGGGATAAAAAGAGTTGTTTATAATATTGTGTACGGATCTTTGTACACACTGTATAATATCGGAGCATACAATTTATTCCTTGAACGAATTTCAATTCAGATATTACAGAAATACTTTTTGTGGAGCACGGGGCACGTCCCGGCCGAACAAAAATGTAACGTATGGCAAATCATAACTAACCTTCCAATGGACTGTGAATTACTTTTGCAGAGTTTTTTAAGCAGGTAGTAGTGGGTTTCGTTTTCAGTTCTTCTATTAATTCATTCTGCTTAAAAAAGAACGAGCTAGTACATTTATCGGGAGTATCGAGACTCGGTAGCTTCCAGTGATCGTGGATGACCATGATGTGTTCGATGTTACGTACTTCCAGTAATCGCGGATGACCATGGTGTGTTCGATGTTACGTACATCCAGTGATCGCGGATGACCATGGTGTGTTCGATGATACGTACTTCCAGTAATCGCGGATGACCATGGTGTGTTCGATGTTGCGTACATCCAGTGATCGCGGATGACTATGGTGTGTTCGATGTTACGTACTTCCAGTAATCGCGGATGACCATGGTGTGTTCGATGTTACGTACATCCAGTGATCGCGGATGACCATGGTGTTTTCGATGTTACGTATCTCCAGTGATCGCGGATGACCATGGTGTGTTCGATGTTACGTACTTCCAGTGATCGCGGATTACCATGGTGTATTCGATGTTACGTACTTCCAGTGATTGCGGATTACCATGGTGTATTCGATGTTATGTACTTCCAGTGATCGCGGATTACCATGGTGTATTCGATGTTACGTACTTCCAGTGATCGCGGATTACCATGGTGTATTCGATGTTACGTACTTCCAGTGATCGCGGATTACCATGGTGTATTCGATGTTACGTACTTCCAGTGATAGCGGATTACCATGGTGTATTTGATGTTACGTACTTCCAGTGATCGCGGATTACCATGGTGTATTCGATGTTACGTACTTCCAGTGATCGCGGATTACCATGGTGTATTCGATGTTACGTACTTCCAGTGATTGCGGATTACCATGGTTTATTCGATGTTACGTACTTCCAGTGATCGCGGATTACCATGGTGTATTCGATGTTACGTACTTCCAGTGATCGCGGATTACCATGGTGTATTCGATGTTACGTACTTCCAGTGATCGCGGATGACCATGGTGTGTTCGATGTTACGTACTTCCAGTGATCGCGGATGACCATGGTGTGTTCGATGTTACGTACTTCCAGTGATCGCGGATGATCATGGTGTGTTCGATGTTACGTTCTCCCATATAGGAGCCTACTAGATTATGCTTGAGTCAGGAACAATCTTTATAGCATGATTGTTCCTGACTCGATTTTTTCGACTTCGACAGATTTTTCTCGACTTCAAATCATGAGACAGCGGAAAGCCTCCATCCAAGCGACTGCTTAGGACACAGAATCCTTCATAATAATAAAGGGTTATTTTTGGCTTGTGTTTAAACGATTACCAAAAACGCACCTATTTTACCACCAATAAATTCGAAATGACTGCCAGAATGGGTAAATGATCACCAAATAGTGTTTGGATAAATGATCACCAAACATCTTTTTATGTTTTGTGTACTTAAGTTTATGTTTGAAGTATTTTTGTTTTTCTTACATTTTCAACCTAACACGAAGGATTTTACTTTACCCTTCACCTAAGCGACCGCAGGATTTCACCCTAATATTTTCTGCAACTTTTGGCGATCATTTATCAATTTTGGTAAGAAAAAAATATTTTGGTGATCATTTAAATTGCAGCTGTTATTTTTGGCCCCGGTGCTCACGGTTCGTCGAGCGCAAGTGTAATCGCGCCTAGATTTTGGATTTACAAAGTGGCGTAAAATACGGATTAAATAAACAATTAAGTGCGAGTCGGACTCGCGCACCAAGGGTTCCGTACACACTTGTAGAGACCTATTATGTATGTATGTCATATATATATATAAAAACTTCGTCCATAACTCGGAAATTAATACACACATAGCGCGACCCATTTTTCCACAAAAGTTGGCAGATGCATAGTTACGTAGTCAGCACCGGGATTTGAACCTGCATCTCCTGTGTAACAGGTGAGGGTGTAACCACCGACCACGGAAGCTCTCAGATACGTTTACGATAGGGCCTAAAGGTAGGAATTTTCATCAAAAATATTTTTTGTACTGTTGAAACTACTTTACAGTTTTTTGATTTTACCCTTTATTTGGCCTATTTGACCTTGCTTTTTGCCTTGCCTTGATTTCATGATTCTAGGTCAACGGAAATTACCCAACATGTTTTGATTTCCTTGCGAGAATCAGTATTTTTTGATCGCTTTGATCTATATGTTTGATTTTCTTACAACTTTAAGAGAACACAAACTTGAGCATTTGATATTAGTTTCAACCTGATACCTTCACCTTTACGGAGAAAAGGGGACAGACGTAAAAGCAGACAGACAGGCAAACAGACAGAAATTTTCAGTTTTCGGAATTTCCCCGTTACCTGTGCTATAAGATCTTGCTTTTTGCTAAATTTTCATACAAAAATTGTCATCCATACAAACACTATGAAAAACAAATTTACAACACAAACATCCAGTCACATAATTACTTGCTACAACGGAACCGTTCCTGGGCGAGTTCGACTCGCACTTGGCCACTTTTTTCCTTTTAAGGTGCGAAATCCTAAAAAAGGAAAATATATAATTTTTCTTCACCATTTCTTTTTATATCCATAAATCATATTTGCTTTTGGCTAGGGGTCCAAAAATAACCCTGTATAGCGTCCCGTCACAACTTTCCCATACGGGGTGGCAGAGGTACAGTGTTGCCAGTTATTAAATTCTTTATTTTGCTTGTCAGGGGGCTAGCCAATCGCCGCATGTTTCTTATCACCGTCAGACAATAATACTGCTATTCTCGACTCTAAATTTAAGCCTAGGCTTCCATTACCTCCGACTACGCGAGTCCTTTGCGCTGTATACTCTATCTAGCTCCAATATCCAGTATCTTGTTAGCGGAGTCACTTGAAACCGCCGAGCCACCGCTCTTCACGATGGGGAATATAAAAAGAACTTTATGCTGATTATAAAGTCGGTGGGTCCGCTTTCCAAATGATTATGGGTACGTAGAGGAACGATCATTAGATATTTAAAATTATATATGGAAGACAAGTTTGTTTATCTACACACGTATCATAAACCCTCTTTACTGGGTCCAAAAACCGCACGTTACGATCAGCATAATGTTAAACTACTTTGTAAGAACTCATTTCTTATCTGAATATTGAAGATTATGACCATAATGTGTAAATTTTCTACATATTATGACATTAAAATTTCGAACACCGACGCCCGCCTGCGTGCCGCCCCTACTTTGTCTGTGAAGATGGTACTACAGAACAAGCTAAACAACTCCACACAATGCCACAATACCGGTCAAACATGGCGGTTCCTGAACACATCAAAGAGAGCTTATGATATATGTGTAGATAAACTAGTGTATGTAACTGTACATAATTAGGCTTTATGTATAAGTCACATAATAGTAGTTTATGTGATTGCTGCATAATGGAGGGCATTAAAACTCTAGAGTGGGTTTATGAAACGAGCCGAAGGCGAGTTTCATAATAATATCACTCGAGAGTTTTAATGCCTAATTATGTACAGTTACATACACTAGTTTATCTACGCACATATCATAAGCTCTATGATGTGTTCAGAAACCGTATGTTTGACCGGCATTGTGGTTCTGCAATTGTTTAGCTTGTTCTTTAGTACCAACTTCACGCAGGCGGGCGTCGGCGTTCGAAATTTGAATGTCAGTACCAACTTCACAGACAAACTAGGGACGGCACGCGGGTGGGCGTCGGCGTTTGAAATTTGAATGTCATTATATGTATAAAAACTACACATAATGACCATTATGTGTAGTTTTCCAGATACGAAACGAGTTTTTACCAAGTAGTTTAACATAATGCTGATCCTAACGTGCGGTTTTTGAACGCAGTAAAGAGGGTTTATGATACGTGTGTAGATAAACTACTATTACGTTTAACTGTCCTCAATAATAAACATAAACATTTACATACAGGCACACACATTGCTTCTTGCCCCACACCAGGATGGATACCCTGAGTCATGGGAACCGGAAACAGCGTTATCACACAAATATAAACATCCAAGACCTGGGAGTTTTTTGTTCTTTATCCCCAGCCGGGGATCGAATCCGGGACCTCTCGCATGGTAGGCAGAGACACTATCACAGCGCCACAGAGGCCATCTATAGTTCTTCAGAAATGAAGAATGAATTTGTTAGAATTATTATATTACAAACAAACAGCCATGGTAGGCGGCGGAGCCACTATCCCAGCGCCATAGAGGCCATCTATAGATCTTCAGAAATGAAGAATTAATGTGTTAGAATTATCATAATACAAACAACCATAGTAGGCATATCCACTATCGCAGCGCCACGGAGACCGTCTATAGTTCTTCAGATATAAAGAATTAATGTGTTCTAACACATTATCATATTACAAAAAAATAACCGTGGTAGGCAGAGACACTATCGCAGCGCCACAGAGGAAGTCTATATATAATTCTTCAGAAATTAAGAATGAATGTGTTAGAGCGCCACAGAGGCCGTCTATAGTTCTTCAGAAATGAAGAATGAATGTGTTTGAATTATTATATCACAAACAAACAACCATAGTGTCTCGCCGCTCCTTTTCCGTTCGGGTTGGCAGATGCACAATATTGCCCACAATTAGCTAGTTATTCGATACTCCATTTTGGTGACTTCGCAACGCGTTTTACGTATTGGCATAGCTCCCCGTCATAAAATTATTCATTTACCATTTAAGTAGCACCTACACATAGGTTCCTGAAATCCATATCGACATTATCGGCACAGATAATATTAGTAGTACCTAATTATCAGACCCCAGATTAACTAAAATCTAGCAAAAGAGGCTAAACTCTCCATACAAAATATTTTAAGATTTTTTGGCTGTTTCGTTGCGTTTTTCTTTGGTTGAGGAGAATAAAACCAAATAGAACGGCGACGCCCGTCTGCGTGCCATCCCTAGCTTGTCTGTAAAGTTGGTACTACTGAACAAGCTAAACAAGTGCAGAGCAATTAGCAATGCCACAATGCCGGTCGAACATGCGGTTCCTGAACACATCAAAGAGAGCTTATGATATGTGTGAAACTTTCGAGTGATATTATTATCTCGGGTTTTAATGCCCTCCATTATGTATCAGTCACATAAACTACTATCATAATAAAATATTTAATAAAAGGTAGGACTACATTCAAGGCCGTATATCGAAACATGGGAAATTACTTTTATTTATTTAGTATGTAAGTACGTACTCAGGTTAACGAAACGCTTTGTACACTGGAACCGGAAGTGGATAGAAATTAAAAAACTTCTTTACAGAAATAAAATCAAATATGGTAAAAAAATCTTAATATTTTATAATTATAATTTGAATGTTATTATAACAATCGTGTAATGACAAATAACTTAGCGTAAAACTCAATACCCGCAATTAAAGAGCTTTTACGATAAAATCGGGAAACTCCAGATTTCACCGATAAACAAATAAAACAAATTGGCTAGGAAAATGGCCAGACAAATAATTTCTTGTATAGAAATACAACCTCTGTGAAAATGTCTCTACCTATTTCGGTTGATCCGGGAGTGTCCGGTGACAGAAGGACAGACAGACGGACGGGCGGATAGCGGAGGCTTAATAATAGGGTCCCGGTTGGCATCCTACGGGTACGGAACCCTAAAAACCATAATATCAATATTTGTGTACGTTCTGACTGACAACCGAGTTATTGACAGACGGGAAACGGTTGATATGTGGAGGTCTTACAGGACAGCCAACCTAACGTCGAAGGAAATTTTAGCTAACTTCGCTGTAGAGAGCAAATGAAGGACATTCTGTTTTTAACCCCCGAGTACCAAAAGAGGGGTGTTAAAAGTTTGAAGCGTCTGTCGTTCGGTGTGTCGGTTTTTCTTTCGTCTTTCTGTATGTGTGTCTGTGGCACCCTAGTGGTCAAATCGGTGGACGGATTTGAATGCAGTTCTTTAAATCGCAGGTAAGTCTACTAACACTTCCCTGCGATGGATCTTAGATATGTTTTATTAAAATCGTTTCAGCAGTTCAAAAGTAATCAGCCTTACTAGGAATAGCGATCAAACGGATGGACAAATTTCAATGTAATAAAATACAAAACCCATAACGGGAAATGGCATTTCTTGAAAATTCATGGTAAAGGAGAGATTAAGAACACAATTATCTCGACATGGTTTTCTCAGTTCGATGCCCTTGAAAATGTTTTACACACCGAATAGACTATATAATGCAACAATTCCCAGCAATTGTCAGATCGGAATTCTTTCTAATATATTAACGGTTCTAATTATGACGGTCACCAACGTCGCCGTATCAGGACCGAAAACGTGGCGTCCATTAATTACGTAAGTTGAGTGGGAGGGTGTCGAGCCAAATCTCAATCGGGGAAGAAGAGGGGTCTCCACAAATCTCACGTATTTCCCCCTCCCCAAAACAGTGGAAAATTGCGAAAAAAAAGGGTTAAATTAAAAGTAGATATAGGTCTGCGATCCCAAATCAATCCTAGATGAATAAAAATAATCAAACAAATTCGGTGGAGGGCGTCGAGTCAAATTTCACGAAATCTCACCTGGGGGGGTCAGAAAATCGTCACCACACCGCACGTAATTAATAGACGCCCCCTATCTGCCAGATAACACTAGTTATTCTTTAAACAGTTGGCGCTTTAGTGTATATACTTTTGTTTGTCACGGTCACGGAGTTAAAAATATACCTAGAATATAAAGCATTTTTAATGACCACAACATGTTCAGTATGTCACGGTTTTAAAGACTCTTCTAATAGAATTCAAAACCGTTTTGTGAGTTGTCGAAAAATGACAGAGTTAAATGAAAATGACGCTGGCAAAAAGGTTTATGTTGATGATGTTTTGTTGAAGTTGGGTGCATTTGGGAAATATCATGTGGTTCTTGGTATTTGTGTGTCGATTCTCTGCATGATAGGGGCAATGGCTGTTGGTAACTATGTCTTCATAGCAGAAAAAGAGGATTACAGGTAAACCGTTACAATTTTAGATACGTCAAGCCACCCTTTACCTCTCTTACACTGCACTTAGTCACAGGAACGATCTTTCAATATCAAAGCCCCGCGAAACGCTAATAGCGTAACGTCATGGCGTGTGAATTGTGAGAACTATATAGTCAGAAATAAGAGCCATGTTTTATCAAAGAAACAAAATTCACAGCTGGCTATTGGAGAAGCTACTTAAAAAGGTTTCTTAGTGCTCCTCAACCACTATGTAAGGTACCCTTCTGCAAGATTATATGCTTCTAAGAACAGCAGAACTAGTGTACCCTTAGAGGCGGTATTCACAAAAAGCTGCTCAGGCAAAGTGACGACCTCCTGCGATGCGGTTGTGGCTCTGCCTTCAATGCTAGAGGTCCCGGGTTCGATCCCCAGCTGGGGATAAAGAAAAAAAGTCTTGGATGTTTATATGTGTGTGACGTTGCTGTTTCTGGTTCCCACGGCATAGGGTATCCTAGTGTGGGGCCAGAAGCAATGTATGTGCCTGCATGATAAAAAAGTGCAACTAACGAGAGCTGATGTCCGCTTGAGTTGACGACCGGTCGTAAAAATCGGGTAAGCAGGCAAACTCCTCCCATATATACTATACACACATATATATCGCCCAAATAGGCAAATTGCAGGTAAAAAGCCTTGAGCATATACCGAGGCCATGGCTCACAGTTATATCGATTTTATCGATAACTGTCACACAACACAACAAAGAGGTTGTTTTTAGTCCGTATACTACACGAGCTGATGCCCGCTCAATGTGTAGGGACCCGGACATAGCAGGGAGGTCTGACTCCTGGGCATGGGTAATTCCATTTTGTTCCCCTCCAACAAAAAAAAATGCATCTTATGAATAACTAAATAGGTTCCTGAGACAGTAACATCATTAATTCATTAACTGATCCTTGCCTCTTCTCTACCACGCCAATCTTCACGGCTCCGTGCCAACCGCTCCTCCGCCACAGGAACCTGTTCTATTAGAATCACATTGAAAACCCTTTCAGGTGTCAACCCTTACCCGGTTGTGATGTCGTGCCTCTGAACTACACTCCCGTTGAGGATCAGTGTTACCAAAGAGTGTCACTGCACGACGGCGCATCTTGCACGCACGATGAAGACTCTAAGCTTGTGCCGTGTAAGGAGTGGGTGTATGATGATCCAAGCAGTTTTGCAGCAGAAGTAAGTCTGTAGGTGCCTAAGTCATCATGTGCGCGCTAGTAGTCAACCCGACCGTCAGAAGTTTTAATGCTAATAGGTCTCGGTTAGCCAGTAAGCCCTAAGTAGGGACCTTAATGGCATATATTTATTATTAAGAAATATTTCTTAGTTTCAGTTGGCCTGTCAGAATTGGAAGCTGACATTAGTAGGGACCATGCACCAGGCCGGCTACACGGCCGGCCTTATCATTACAGGAGTTTTATCTGACAGGTGATTACAAAATACTAATGGAGCGTCCTACGTGGCTTAACGGTCGATATTCTGCTTAACCGAGAGGTCGTGGTTCGAATCCAGGAAGAACAAAATCCGCATTGTACGAGTAACGAAATTAAGCAACAATGGGCAATACTTGGTTGACGAATTAAAATTGGGAGGTTTTTTCGGGCCTTCTCACAATTCCCTCGATGTCTCCAGGATTCCATCATCAGATCCTAAACTGGTGTCAATGGGACCAATCGGGAGGTAATCTCTATCGAACAAAAAAAAATATTTCCAAATTGGTCCATCTGTCTTGGAGAAGTTGCCTGATGAATTATTAATGGGTTTAATTGAAGTCGACTCTTTCTAAGCTTTTATTTTTTGTTTTATTATGCTGTTTAGTTTTATCAAAAACATTACAAATACTTTTTCGTAATTTAGGACTCAGGCTTGGTTAGGTAAATACATTAGTTTGGTAATTTTTAGTTACAGTATAATCCGAATTAACTAAGCTGCATTCTTGTCTATAAATATCTGATAGGTTTGGGAGAAAGCCACTTCTTATTACTTTGTCAGTGATCGGCGGAATAATTGGCATAGTAAGGAGTTTTGCTGTAAACTATACGCTGTATATCGCATTAGAATTCCTCGAAGGAGCCATAGGAGATTCATTTGTTGCTGCGTATGTTATGTGTAAGTACTCTTAGTCAATAGGTTTTTTTTAAAGTCTCAGATATACTAGTCATCATCCAATGACATCGCCACACTCAAATGATCGATGTGTTTGCTCAAACCCTAATGGTGATAAAAGGCGTGATGCCGTCACCCAGGTGAGTCACGTGGCTGAATTTCCTACCTACGTTACGGTTCGAGGCTCGTCCCCCCAAGCAAGAGCAAGAGCTCCCGGTTTCGAATGAGGAGGAAGGGGCTGGGGAGGAAGAATAAAAACCCCCAGGTCTTGGATGTGTATATGTGTGTGACGTCGCTGTTTTCTGGTTCCCATGACACAGGGTATCCTAGTGTGGGGCCAGTAGCAATGTATGTGCCTGTTTTTATGATACATTTTTATGATATGTTTAACTTTAAATTTTCAGACCTCGAATCAGTGGCCGCAAAATATCGTGTCCTATACTCAGTTATAGTGAAATTATTCGTTGCAACTGGCCATATGCTGTTAGGATGCCTAGGATGGTATTTCCAGAACTGGAGGTATTATCTACGAGCCATATACATTCCGCACATTATGATAATATTGTACATATTTTTAATCGACGAGAGTCCAAGGTGGCTACTCACACAGAAACGAAAGGACAGTGCAGTCACCATACTCAAGAAAGCCGCTAGAAGAAATAATCAGGTTTTGGACAAAAGCGAATTCGATAATCTAACCAGCGAAAACACCGAAGACTTGAATTTCGTTGACTCAGTGAAAACTATTTTCAAGTCAAGAATCTTACTGAGAAGGTTTCTCATTTGCGTGACTTTGTGGATAGTCTCTTGCTATAATCATTATGGAGTGCTTGTAAATTCCGTATTGTTAAGTGGAAATAAGTATGTAAATTACATATTCATGGGCGTCTCGGGATATCCTGGTGCAGTTTTATTGTATTACTTGATGGAGAAGCATAGGCGAAAGATGCCTCTGTTTTTTGGATTCCTGGGCGCAGGCATGTGCTTCGGAATTCAGCCATTCATGCCTGAAGGTGCAAGTGAGTTCACAATTTATATTACCCCAATATAAATGCTTACCTAGTATGTTTATGTATCCACCGAGCCGCACATGCTTTTACACGGATTCGAGTAATATTGAGACATTAACTCGCTCGCTGGCTCTGTGCGAGTTGATGAAGTCAGACTAGTGGCTACCTTGACAGTCAGAAGTTTCCAAGCTGCCCTATTAGGGCCTCTGACACAGCTTGACAACTACTATCACTACTTAAGTACACACACAGCTTTAGTAGCTGGGAAGCCTTTTTTGAAGGCTGTTAACAATTTGTATGAGCGACGATCTGACAATCGATATCACGATTGCAATATGTCGCTACTACTAGTAGTTGCGGTTGCCACGTCACAAGACCGTGAAGAGTGGTGCTATAGAGAAGAGATTTAAATTAGAAGTATACCTAACAGTAGGTTTACATGAGCTAAGCATGATCATGATGATGATGGATAAGCGATGACGGTTATTATACTGATACACGAGTACTACCCATAAACAAGCTCTACATTTTACACAAGTTAAGTACTTGACCCAGGAATGTAGATGTATTTTTCAAGTCTTATGTTTAGTAGCTTTAAAAAAAACCTCAAGCAGCTTTATGATAACATTATTTCTCAGTTCTTCCTATAACGCTGATTTTCCCACGTTTTCGTTTCCCAGATCTTTCCTGGCTATCAATACTAATGCTCGTATTGGGGCAAGTCCTGACTAACATATGCTTCTCAATAGTATACATATTCACCCTGGAACTATTCCCAACGGATACTAGAAGCTCCATGCTGTCACTTTGCTCAACGTTGGGACGGATAGGAAGCATTCTCGGACCACAAACGCCGCTTTTGGTAAAAGTTCAATTTTGTTTTGTGAAATCTTTTTATAAACGCTGTGTTCTTTTTATAAACGTGTCGTTCTGGGCTTGGCGGGTCATTATACACAGTCATTGATTAATCTTAGTGATTGATTTTGATGCTTGCAAGCGAGCCCATAGCACCCGAAAGAGTATATTGTACGACGAGAGGGAGATGAAACTATGCAAGCCAACACAAAATCTCCGTTCAACATAACATGAAACAAATGTGGCCCATTAAAGTCCCCACCGTGGGGCACAGGCCTTTACCTGGATTCGAGCAAGATTAAGCCATACTCCACCACGTTGGCTCACTACTCAACATAACATACATAATATTTATACACAAGCACATACATTGCTTTTGGCCCTATTCTAGGACACCCGGTATTGTGGGAACCAGAAACAGCGTGGTCACACACACATAAACAGCCAAGACCTGGACATTATTTCCTTCCCAGCCGAGACTTGAACCCGGGACCTCTAGCAGGTCCATTAACCGCAACGCCCTAGAGGTATTAAAATCATTTATGTAGGGGACTTGCGGGAGTATGGCAAACCTTTGCAAGCATGGAAATCTAGCTTTCGATTCTACGACTGGAATCAAAAACTTGGAGTACTGCTAGACAATAAACTAGCAACATTTCACAATGAAGAAAACCTTCGGACACCTGCCCCCATATTCAGTAACTCGAAGTGAGAGCAAGGGAAAACTGCTGCCCCAGAAGCGAGAGCTATGTATATTCGCCTCGGCACAGAGTATCCCACTGTGTGGCCAGGAGTAATGTATATGCCTGTTTATTAATGTTCACATTTAAGCTCTATTTTACAGGTAACCTACTGGACTGGTCTGCCGTCGCTAACGTTCGCGGCTGCCTCCCTCATAGCCGCAGTTACCACGCTACTGGTACCTGATAACGACGTCGAAGCTTTACCAGATAGCGTAAAACAGGCGGAACACGTTGGCAGCCGCTGTATGACGAAGACAAAATTATAAGTGACAAAAAGCCAGTACATAAAGGTGCCTACAACCGAGAACCTTGTGCTTTTCAAATGCCTTCGAAACCGATGTTACCGCATGTGTCGTGATGCCAAGCTTTTTGCAACATCTTTCAGTGCATTGAGAAAATTCCGCCCAGGTCTGGAAATTCCTCAAGACGCGTGGTGTCGGAAAGCCTCGGTCACTCTACGGTCTTAACAAATTATTGTCAGCCCCCGCTGTCGTCATAGATCCTTTGTGAATAATGCCACTCTGCGTAACCTGCGCTTAAGGCCCGCCTCCACCTCCACTCTATTGGACTTTTCGGAATTGATGAAGTTAAAAAAGTAATGATCGCCATTTCCTCCAAAGCTGTAGAAGATTATCTCCTAGAAGAACATCTGCACTAAAACGATCAGTGGTGTGCTTGACGAGCTACTTCCAGCTATCACATGTATTATAAATTACTCTCTCTCCAGTAGTTCCTTCCTGCGTAGAAAACAACTTTAGTTATTCCTTGATTCCAAACCATCAAAACCCTCCTCCTTTAAAGAGTTTTATCCTGCTAACCTCTCCAAAGTTCTTGAAATGATTGTCCATTCTCAGCTCTCCTCCTAATTTATAAACATCCAATAACTATGTGTCCTAGAAACCTTATTCCATCCTCACCTAACCTCAAACAACGCTCTCAAGAGTTGCTTCCCTAAAGTGTGGAAAAATGATTTTCCACGCTTTGAGCTTGTGAAGCCTGTGAAGCTTGTCCTTCTCCCTAATAATAGCAACCAGTGGGCGACTATACCAGTGTTCTCTTGGGGACGTACTTTTATAAGTCATTATTAATATGTGACTTACAGTTTAGATTACTTAACTTAAAAATACTGAAGACTTGTGGGGTACATCAGGTAAAGTCACTGGTTCAGTCATTCACATACCTCACCGTTCTTCATAATTGAAAGACAAAAAGAAGATTTTGATTATTTTAGTGATGTATTGTCATTAACTTTGAATCGGTTTACAGTTGATAATTTATTGTTAAACGCTGGTAAACCAAGTGAATCAAATTCTCACTTCCAAATTTCAGGCAGGTTGAGTGTTAGGTAGCAACACGTTAGAATTAGTACCACTTTTGTTAAACTTGTTCTATAATGTTTGTGTTTGTATTGTTGATGTGTCTGTTACGATATCATCCATCGCCCATCACCATGTACTCGTATTCATCGCCACTTTAGGCCACCCATGAAACACTGATACTGCAAATGGAATTTTCCCGAATATCACGCCATGCCACCCAAAAACCCTGATGGCGCATTTCATAACTCATAATTCTTTATTGTACTCAAATATTTCAGCAGTTACATTAAAATGAAATACAAGTACAAAGGCGAGCTTATCTCTAAAAAGAGATTTCTTCCAGCAAACCATGTCATTATAGGAAATAGTATCATAAAAGGGTAGGCAGTGCACAATAAATACTATAAATAAAATGCCTAGGAATAAATTAAATACAAACAAAATACAGACAGTAAACACTAAATAATTACCGGTATGTACTACATAAAGTTTACATGGAATAATATAAATACAATAACGTTTACGAAAGAGGGAGGTAGCTAGTGCTCTTTAATAGGTTTCTTTAAAAGAGAAAAGAGTAAGACTGTCTCTCTTATTGCAAGGAGTGCATTCCAAAGTCGATGAGAACATTAGTTTAGTCGATCAATCGAGATCAATTTTTGTTATTTATTTTAAATAACATTTGTAACTTACGTAATTAAAGTTATAAGGACAATCATCTCGTTCTACTTTTTTTAAATCCCCTCCGCCGGCCAGTACATATAATTTGCCTGTCTATAAGACAGGCAAATTATATGTACTGGCCGGCGTACTGTATTACAGTACTATATGTACTGTAATAAATAAATCTATCTAACTATCGATCTTTCTTCTATACTTATAATAATGAATGGATGTACGTTAGTCTTACTAAATCTCTAAACAACTGCAGCGAGTCAATTTATTTTCGAAAACCTAAAATATATTTATTTCACTTTACATTTTATACATTTATTTAAAAAAAATATTTAAACAAGATCGTTTCAACATTATCCAAAATTAGCGATAGCAATAATGTTAGCCTAAGAAATAATCATAGGTCTAGTTGCACCCCGGCTTAGACTCGCGAAAGTAAGCAATTCTTTCAAGGGGCAATGCATTCTTTACTACACCAGGAAACCTCTGGAGATTATGAAATTGCCATTTCAGCAATTTAAAAACAATGTAAAAAGGGATATTACAATATTCAAGATTACAAAAATGTCAAGAGTGCCTAGAGTTAATTTAACTCAATATAGAACTCATTTAATAATTTTGTAATTATTTATAAGAGGCAAAAAATTACGTTTTCTAACATATTTACAGAAAATAAATAATTTTGAATTGGTATTTTAATTCCTAAGCTTTAATTACAATAAAATATAATGATATATAATATCTCACTATGCTCATTTAACGTAAAATAAGCATTTAATTTCATAATAATAGCGGTATGTACCCAATTAATTAATAAAAATTATATTCCGATTTCACACCTCCGCGTGGTCCCTCCCCGTAATTGTGGTCTGCCAATATTGGACCAATACTCATTGTACCAGTAGGGGCACTTCGCAAGCCGACGTGACAGGAAGACTCACTACGACGTATTTTCCAGCGCGGTGTTTTATGGCCAAAAGCCCTATTAATTCATTCAGCACGTCCTTCAGTCCCCGGCAGCCCCGCTATTCTTAACTCCGGCAGCGGTTATGGTTACGGCGGGGCAGAGGGTGCGAAAAATCCCCGGCAGAGATGCGGCTGCCAACACCTGACCCTTGCTACGTGTAATTAACGGACCCAGAGAACTGACGAACAGATGGAAGAGTTGCTAAAGGAAATTGAGAAGATCAAGTGGGATGTCATTGGGCTGGCCGAGGTACGGCGCAAGGGGGAAGACCTAGAAACACTACCCAATGGCTACCTATTCTATCACCGAGGCCATGAGGACTCAACATACGGAGGAGTTAGGTTCCTCATCCATAAAAGGCTCATCTCAAACAGTCAGAAATGTGAGTAGAGTCTCCACGCGAGTTTGCTCTGACAACCTGACTATTAATAAAGATATGCTTTAAAGATTATACAAGCGTACGCACCTACCTCGGACAAAGCAGACGAAGAAGTAGACGAGTTTTATGATGACATTGCGAGGGCAAAAAAAAGAGAACCCTTGCCACTATACGCTGATATTGGGTGACTTCAGCGCGAAAATGAGTCCCCACTTAGAGACCGAGAAATCGGTGGGAACGTACTGGCTTGGTCTTCGGAACCCCCGGGGGCAGACTCTTGTCAACTTCCTTAAAAAACACGAACTATTTGCTATGAATACTTTTTACAAAAAGCGTGGATTTTTAATTTTATTAAAACTTAACTATTTGAAAGTATTTTTCATGAACAATATCAATGTGAGAGTTATAACCGGTTTTAAAATACAACCTCGTTTAGTAGCCAAGCAGGACCGGATTTGTAATTTTTGATTCTGTGAAATAAAATAAATTTCATTAAAAAATCTAAAATCAAAAAGAGTTTATTTCCATAAGAAACACATAGGTAACATTTGGAGAATGTCAAATCTTAAACTAACACATGTTTAAGGTACAGGGAAATATAGAACTCAATTTGAATTCCGTCACCTCAATGTTTTAGATGCTGGAGGCAAAGAGGCGACTAGAAACCTCCAGCTTTATACGTTATTTTTTACAGAATTGGAGCAAACACCTTCCCAAGCTTTCTTGTCTTCTACATAATCTGATATTTTGTAGTGACCTTTTTTACATAAGTGATTTTTAACAACATTTTTAAATTTATTTACAGACAATTCTTGTAACTCAGTCGGTTTTTTGTTGTAAAAGCGAATACATTGCCCTTTAAAAGATACATTAACCTTATGGAGCCTAGTAGTAGGTATAGCTAGTTTATTCTTATTTCTAGTGTTGACATTGTGCCTGTCGCTATTCTTAGGAAATTTATCAATATTTTTGTGAACGTACATTAGGTTTTCATAAATATACTGACACGGCACTGTCATAATGTTAATTTCCTTAAATTTACAACGTACTGACTCTCTGGGACCCACATTGTAGATTGCACGAACAGCCCTCTTTTGCAGCACAAATATTATGTTAATGTCTGCAGCGTTCCCCCACAGCAGTATGCCGTAAGACATAATGCTATGGAAGTAGCTGAAGTAAACTAGTCTAGCTGTTTCCACGTCCGTAAAAAGACGGTTTTTTTTAACTGCATAAACAACGGAACTGAGTTTTTTTGATAGCTTATCTATGTGTGGGCCCCACTGAATCTTATTATCTAAGGTGATTCCTAGGAATACCGTGCTATCTACAATTTCTAAATTTTCACCTTTAACATTAACATTAGCCGAGACTTGTTTAACATTGGGGAGTATAAACCGAATACATTTAGTTTTGTTATTGTTCAGTAAAAGATTATTAGCACTAAACCAATTGACTACCTTTGAGATTGCATTATTCACATCGTCCAAGTTCAAACTGCGTCGTTTCATTTTAAACAAAAATGAAGTGTCATCTGCAAACAGTACAATCTCATGATTATCTCTGACAAGATGTGGCAGGTCATTAATATGAACCAAAAACAGTAATGGCCCGAGTATTGAACCCTGCGGTATACCCATAGTAACAACAGACCCTGGAGATCGTTTTCCATTAATGTCAACTCTCTGTATCCTGTTATTTAGATAAGAAGAGAGAAGATCTAAAGAGTTATCCCTAATTCCATAGTGATGTAATTTCCTGATCAATGTCCCATATTCAACGCAATCAAAAGCCTTAGACAAATCGCAAAATACTCCTAGAGCATCATGCGACTCCTCCCAGGCATCATATATATGTGATATTAACTCAATACCGGCATCAGTAGTTGATTTGCCTTGTGTAAAACCAAATTGTTTACAGTGGAGCATGTTGTTGGTGTTGAAATGTGTAAGAAGTTGATTTAAAATTACTTTTTCAAATACTTTACTAAATGTAGGCAATACCGATATCGGTCTGAAGTTAGAAGGGTCAGATGTACTACCCGATTTAAACAAAGGTACTATTTTACTGTGTTTCATTAAATCATGAATTCAATAGTTGCATTAAATATGAAAGCTAAATCAAGTGCAATAACATTTATTAGGGGCTTCACAACATGAACAGAAATATCCCAGAGGTCTGCAGTTTTCTTAACATTTATTACATAATATCTTTATCATCTACATAATTAAACGAGAATTGATTTTCAAATCTAGGTATATAGTATTTTAGCAAAGATTCAGCGACTACTTTGGAAGAGTCTAAAGACTTTGTAGTAGAGATTGGGATATCAGTAAAAAAAAATCAAACGCTTTAGCTACATCAATATCATTTTTTAAAGTAATATCATTAATTTTTAATTCATATTCATTGTTTTTAATACTGACCTTTCCAGTCTCACTTTTAATTATATCCCAAGTTGATTTAATTTTGTTATCACTTTTTCTTATTTTAGATCTGATATAATTTGATTTTGCAATTTGACAAACTTTTTTAAAGATTTTTGAGTACTTTTTTACTTTATCCATAAACGCTTCACTATGATTCCATTGTTTTTCACTATATAATTCATATAAATTTTGTCTACTTTTAAGTATACCTACTGTGGCCCACTTACTAAAGTTAAGTTTGTCTGAGACCACAATCGATCTGGTAGTAAATACTGCATTGAACGCATTGCTGAATTTGTAAAAAAAAATTACAATATGACTCATTAGGGTTATTATTAGAGTAATTGATAGGTAGTTTGCTATCCCAATTCAATTTAAACCTTTCAAACCGATGTGCAGTCACAGGTATGTATTGTATCTTTCTTGTAGAACTTTTTTTAAGTTGAATTTCTAGTCTAATGTATTGACCTAAATGGTCTGACTTTAAATTACTTATAATTTTTTTAAGTACAATTTTTTCATTTGGATAAGCAAATATATTGTCTATACAATTTGCTGAGGTTTCAGTTATTCGAGTAGGTTCCATGAAAAGTGGCTTTAAGTTGTGAGAATTAAATAAGTTAGTTAGTCTCGTACTAAGGGAGTAAGTTTCTAATAAATTTACATTGAAGTCTCCACATATCATAAGAGATTTATTAGATTTTGATACTTTAAATAATATGTCATCCATGACTTTTTCAAAAACATCAAATGAACCTGATGGTGGGCTGTAAACACTTATTACAATTATGCGCTCCAATTCAACACATGCTACTTCAATGTGGCTTTCAACTGATAAACATACTATGTCATTACGATTTTTGAACTTTATGTGTTTATTTAGAAATATTAGAGAGCCTCCACGAACAGCATGTGATCTGCAAAAAGAACTACCAACCTGGTGGTTACTGAAATTAAACATGAGCTCATGGATTTTTAGCCAATGTTCTGTTAGACATAAAATATCAATATTAAAAGAGTTCATGTACAATTCCAACTCTAATAATTTACTGCTAATACCTTGAATATTTTGGTGGACCAGATTAGTAAACTTTGCATTTATTTTACAATATTGAATTTTTCTGTTTTTATTATGTACTTTATTAATATTATTTGACGGGCTAGAGACCTAATTTAAATGACTTGGAAAAGCTTCCAAGGTTTTGTTTGAAACATCAGTATAATGCTCAATAGAGGCATTATGTGTAGCCAAATTTTTGGCTGTTATATTAAAATAATAGTGTTCAGGATAGGGAACAATCTTTAAATAAATAGATTTCTTGAAATTTGGCTTCGTTTTAATGTGCGTTACAATAATATCACACAGAAAAGTATTAGAAATTAGGCATTAAATATTATATATAAAATTGGCACCACAGAGTGTGTTGGCGAGGTTAGGGCGATCGAGCAAGTGTTCTTGCGTGCCTGTCGTTCATTCGCTGCAGAGCGCACGGCGCGATGTAGCGGTCCTGTCATTGGTTAATGCCTTTATCGCGTCATCGATACGAGCGATATTGGCTGCGGCTGCAGCATACCATCCTGGTAAGTACTTGCAGGGTTGCCTCGTTCGGAAACAGCACGGCGCCAACAAATAGGACAGCGAATTTGCTACTTGTCTTTTATAATAACTAGGAAGGTAATATTTACCTTTAGTCAAATAATATTTATTTCTACTAACAAAATTGTTAGTATCCATTACATGTATATTATTATTGCATGATATAGTATGCAAGGTCATATTCAGCTTATATCTAAGGTTGTTTTCTGATTGGGGCAGGCTGTCGCTGTAAGGGAATGTGAACATAACAATTTGTTTTACTTTTAAAGAACAGAGCTTGTCTAAATATTTAATTAAGTCAGACTTGTTCACATTACCCCTATTACCGAGGCATATGATTAAATAACAGTCATCACTATATGTAGCATTATCTCCTTTTTGCATAATATCATGCAGATTACAGTTGGGTAAACAATTATTTATTACCGTATGCTCCATATACATATTTAATAATTGGCCCATATTTTTTTCCAAGTTCATCACTGTACATAATTGTTTTTATACCTGGATATGAAGTGCTAACATCCAGAAGGGAAGTAGCTGACACAGCAGCTCTCCAATATTTTAGTTTCTAGGCTAATCTGGCTACTGAGAACTGCATCCATAGCTAGATTCAGTTCCCTGGTTTCCGCTCTGGTTTTGTCATAGAGGCTAATGTAGTGCCCCAGGGAGCGCTCTGCCTGGTCAAGTTTGCATCTTAGCTCATGCATGTTGTCCTCATAGCTAATCTGATTATAATTAAGCTGAGCAGTACACAGCTCCAGTTTATCTAAAACCCTTCTTTTATTATGAAGCTTTGTTACAACCTTTTTTTGTTTTTTTAGCATATTTTTTTTTTATATATAAACTCAATAATTTTGACATATTTTCTTAACTTATTTTTACTGAGTTTCAATTTGTATGTGCTGTCCCTGCTGCTGGCTGCCACATTACACACTGAGTCATCCTTAGTAAGGTAAGTCATAGTGGGCAAGCTATAGCCCGCAACAGAGACATGGCCCAAGGAAGTATTTACTGCTACCAATTCATCAAATAAGCTCTGCGTGGTCACTGTGGCAGAGCTCATAGCCGCTTCTTCCAGCTGTGTGATATGTTGGTGAGCATCACACAGTTCCTTCTCCAGGATTGAAGTTCTGTGCAGGACGGACTCAAACTCAGTGCCACAGTGCTCATCAAACCCATCTATTATTAGTTGCAGCCTATCCCGTTCCTCAGTAATAGAAATATTAATGGAATGTAGCGCGGACAGTTGCCTCTTTAATTTTTGATTGTTTTCTAAGGTTTCCAAGATAGTTTTTTCATTTTCATCTCTTTCTGCTTCTAATTGTTCCACCTGTCCCTTTGCTTGCTTTAATTCCTGCAAAACCAGTTGGAGCCTGGACTCCGCTTGGCGAGACAAAGCATTGCGAGTCATCATTATGATTAGTAATGTGAAAACAAAGACAAAAAATACTCGCTATGTAGCAAGGGAAAGGCAAGACAATGTCAGTTGAACACAGTGTCAAGACAGTTTGAATCTTCCTTTGATCTGTTGGCCCGTGATCGATTATTTTATCACAATTATAATTCTGACCACGTTTATCACTGGGACACTATTAATTGACTTAACAAATACTAAAAACTAACACTATATTCACAAATAGACGAATTTAAACAAAATTATTTAGTTAAAATACAGCACAGCTGTTTTTGACGTGTAGCCTCGGGTACGGTCCGATAGAAAAAATAAATAAAAAATATTATTATTACATTTACATTACATTTCATATCTTCATTAATTCCATCTAAGATGTCTTCTCCTCATCATACCATGATCTAATCCAGGGGTTATGTTTAATTACCAGCTGTCCTGGTCAGTGTTTGTCAGCGAGGTTAGCAGGTGAGTCTTTGCCACTATCCACTCCCTCAGGCGTGGTAGGGGGCCTGGCGCCGCCGCCCTTCGTAACACAACATATTGTGTATGCCTCATAGAATAGAATAGAATGTTTATTCGTAAAAACAACAAAGTGGCCGTTAGATCAAGTGTGGTATGGTTGCCGTGCCGCGATAGCAAAAGGGCTCAGACTCAGCATAATGCCACAGGAAACCCTGTGACGCTGGTATTCTGCCTAAACCCAGGACTACAAAATTCGAGCAGGTAAAAACTATGTCACCAGGTGGTACGTTTGAAGAAAAAATTATATCTCAAAGTGGTCTCTACTTCTCCCACAGTGGCCCAACGTAGAGAATAGGCAAAAAATACGTTTACTTAGTATATATCTAAATATCTACAGTAATAAAGAAATTTTGACTTTCACTTTGATATGAAGTCGGGATGAGGTTGGTTTTTTCTGACTAGACCTTGACTATAAGACACCCCCCCCCCTGAATTGATAGCTGGATCCGCCCCTGTGTTACACAGATTTTTTTACACCAGTTGACATGGATATCTCACGAAGAAGGAGTTTATGGCCGACTCGGCAGTGACCCTGCCTACGAAGCCTAGGATCCCGGGTTCGAGTCCCGGTGGGGGCAAATATTTTTTGATGAGAACGGATGTTTGTACCCTAGTCATGGTTGTTTATCTATCTAAGTATAATATTTATCTATATAAGTATATATATCGTTGTCTAGTACCCAAGATACAGGTAATCCTAGTTTGGGGCTGGATCATTGTGTGTCTATAGTGTCCAAGGTATTATTATTATTATTTTGTGGGGCTTAATCCACAGTCATGGATATGGTAATATTTGTAGTCAACAATAATACATATTTGTACAATAAACACTGAGGATAATAGCAATATTAGTAGCACAATTAGAATGCACCGCGCTGGCATCCCGGAATTAATATTGCAAGCAGCCGGCAGGTGGCGTGCTCCAAATTGGAAATCGCTCCTCATATCTGCCTACAGTGGTATAAAATAGTAAGCGCCAAAATATATTGGTTTTTGTTCTATATGCCATCTCGTAGAACTCTCTTCTTCTTACATTTCCCATGATAAAAAAAATAACATTGCAAAAATAATACTTACTTCATTGGTATTGTTACGTTTTTGCTGAACAAACTCCCCAGCGCCATCAGAGGCAGTCCGTCAATTTACACATAAGTCGTTTGAAAGAACACATTCTTTCTCCACCATGTAAGTATTTATTTGTATCTATTTATGTATGTGTTACATATTTATATATAGCATTATTTTTAGATATTGGTGAGTAGTTTAATATGTTTATTAACATATTTATTGTTGTGCACATAGTTCTACCTGTAGATTATTTTTTGCTGGAAGAAATCTCTTGTTAGAGATAATCTCGCCTTTGCACAAGTTGTTTCCTTTATATTTGTTTTGTATTAACTGTTGCAATAAAGTATATTGAGTATAAATATGTGCAATAAAGTATATTGAGTATTGAGTTTTTGGTACAGATTTGCACACAGGCCTGTTTTCGTGATTGCTGCTTGCATTCTGCTTTTATTGCAGTTTTTATAGGCTTTTATTGCAGTTTCCGGCTGTGGTCGCGTCATATAGCTTTGGTTCAACGGTAGCGTAATTGATGTGATGCCATTCAATAAGTTAGCTATTAATGTGATATCACTCTTGCGGCCCGCCATGTGATATCACTTATCACGATGATCGAATAAGATTGATTAAACAATGAGTTAAAAGACGAAGGAGTTCCTTGAGTATTGCTACATCTATGAAAGATTTATTAATACAACAGACTTTTCCAAGTATTAGCTCTAAATGAGCATTCATTTTCGACCACGTTTAGATTAAAATTTTAGTGGAGTCCTCGAGAATCGCACAAGAACACATTAGATTATTATCATATCGGACGGTAGTAAAAATTTATGCTACTAGTGTGGAAAGTAGGTGATTTCAGACATCTTTATACACGAGCGACCGAAGCGAGCAAAGGTCTACAGTGTATGAGTCTACACGAGTCAGAAATCATCTTACGTACGTGTACTGTCCAATATTTTACTATGAAATGTGTGAAGTAATAGAATATAGATGTGAACTAAACAAGAAATTAGTAAAATGGCAGGCTTATTTTAAATACCAATCATGTCCTGCGACGGAAAGAGGAACTCAATACGCTTATCTCAGTGGTGGCGGGACCTCTACTATTGCTGAAAATATATTTTCAGCCAAACACATTTTAATGAATATTTCAAATTAATGTTCGATCAAAATCAAAATCTAAAGAAATGACTGCTGTGTCCGCTTTTGCTCCCGCTTAGTAGCGCGGCCGCTGGCGTAGTTGGAGGCAAAGAGTTTTATTCATCTGAGGTTAAGTTCAAAAATACGTCACGTGATCTAACAAATCTGGGGGCGCGGCAGTGCCCCCGCCAAGATGAGCAAGCGAAGCGCAAGGGCTCTACCTACCTTTTGTCGAAGCGCTTCGTCGATTATTTGAACCCTCTCAACTTGGGTTTGGATTATAGCTGTTGAACAAAATTCTCAGGATACGATGTCAGAAGTGGAATCAATATATATAAAAAGTTTATTTTATTTTTATTTTATTCTCAGGGAAAACTAACAGCTAGGTATAATTATAAAAGTACGACCTAATAAAGTAAGCATTTTGCCAGTAATTGTTACGCACAGGTGGGATGTGTAAAAGATTAGGTTTTCGAAGTGAGGCAGCGGGCGTGCGCAACCCTAACTGTCCGAGTAGCTGCGGACAGTCAACCGTAACGTTTGCTACGTTAAGGAGGAATGCAATGTCTGCTATATTTCTTCTCTCTTGCAGCAGAAGGAAATGATGTTTTAATAGCATATCTCTAATACTTTAGATTTATTTATATCTAAAATACCCCGATTTCATCACTGAGTCACTGGTGATCATCAGAATTCTTAGGGTACTTCCTCAAGACCTAAAAAACTGAACTTTGGTATGTAAGCTAGTATTAATACACAAACAATAATAAAAATCTAAAACTTGGAATTTTTACCCCCCAACCCCTTAAACTAGGGGATGGAATTTTGTATGAGACTAGAGGTCTGAAAATTGATATAGGGACTCCTTTTTTAAATAATGAAATTAATATATCAGGACTTTAAGAAAATCACCTCCCCCCCCCCCCCCCCCCCCCTTTAAATTAAGGGATATAAGTTTGTATACGTTTTCCCATACAAACATAATTTTATGCTAGAGATCTGAAAATTATACAAATACACAGACGTCTTGTTAAAGTATATTACAAATAAAAAATACGTGTTTCAGGCTTTAAAAAAAATATCCCTCCACGCCTTAAAGTAAGGGATAGCGCTCTCGTCAGGTTCCAGAATATTAGTGCATAATTATAGGAATAATATTACTACACTTATGTATTTCGTTAATTAGTACACACACAACAAAAATATAAAACTTGGAATTTTTACCCCCTACTCCTTAAACTAGGGGTTGGATGTTTGTATGGGACTTCCGCAAACTTTGATGCAAGAGGTCTGAAAATGATGATGTTGTTAATAATAAAACATATATATTGTGCTGTGCAATTGATAACTTTTTCATATGACCCGGCTTGTTTATTCCTAACTTGCCTCAATCAAGAAGAACTAAGTTTAATTACCTTACTAAAATTACGTATAATTATTGTGTGTACATAATTATCTGCCTGTATGTAGCGTGAGCATATGTATGCATGTATTAGGTATGTATGCACTGCATATGATTAGAAAAAAGCTGCCAAATAAAGTTTTATAAGAAATCGAGTATTTTTTGTTTGTTCAATACATTCAAGTATTTTTATTTTAGTAATAAAGCTCATATCTGTCTAGTTACTCAAAACAGAAAAATGTTTAGTTGAGAGTATAAAATAAATCATGAATGCGCTTTTACTTGTAACCAGTTTGTCTTTTGTATGAATTTGTTGTGAGGAGACAACACCCTATAAACATGTTTCTTCAAATAGAGTATAGTTAACCAAAAAGTCGGCTTGAATCCGAACCTTTCACAAGATAACAACTAACCTTTTGTAGGCCCCAAACAAAAATTAGCAATTCTAAATAGAAAACACTACGATACAGATATAGAACGATCAGGGATGTTCTAAGGTAAATTGAATATTTACATAGAACAACCCCTATAGTACCAAAGGGTGGATGGATATACTTTGGTCTCACAAACTAGGACCTAACATTTTCTGGTTGGGCGAAAAAGCTTCCGTTTATCCGGATTACTCCGGATTTCCGGCTGTTCTCCTCTACAGGTCCACATATATTACTCCGGATTTCCGGCTGTTCTCCTCTACAGGTCCACATATATTCCACAGATCTTCGTGAAATGTTATGGGCCAGTTTAATAGTTAAAGGGTATATTTTTATTTGATTCAGTTTTTAGATTTTTTTCATAGGTTGAATTTGAGATCGCTAAATGTAGTTTCCAAATTTATTGGTGCGGCTACTTTCATACTTTATGTACGGTGTTCACAATTCACAAGTTTATATTTCATTTCATTTAATTTCATTTGTTTATGTGCTGTTTCTATATGGTAAAAAAAAAAATGCAGTCGGGTTATTTGTTTTTATTTATATTTATGTTATTCCACTTTTTTCCATTTTAACTTCAAGGGACAATGGACATTTCGGTATAGGCAGCGACTACTGATAAAACAAATATCATTCGATAGGGCACACAAAAAGAAACAAAACACTTTATGACGCCAACACTGTTATTTATTTAGGGGACGAGATAATTGACTTTAAATATAGGGATGCAACCGATATGATACCGATACCGATATGTACATTTCTTTTTTGAAAAAAATAAATATATTTGATTTGATTTTTTTGATCGGCGATATTTCAGGTTTGCCGATATATCGGCATCGACGATATTTTTATGGCCGATACAACGATAGTTTTCAAATAACGCACGTGTTGTGTTGCAGTAAACGCACGTGTTGTCTTATCTATTTTGTTGCAAACGAGGCACGTTAAAGATGCAATGTAATCGCGCGTGTTTTTTCGTCCATTTCGTTGCAAACGAGGCACGAACTATGCTCGGGGAAATCGTATCGGTATCGGTATCGCCGATATTTTTATAAGCTTATCGGTATCGGTATCGTATCGGCAAAAAAGCGTATCGTTGCATCCCTATTTAAATATAACCATATAATCCACTTTTTTGACATATAGCATGTCAAAAACGTGAATTATATGGTTATACTCATCCTTAAATACTTTGTAGGCCCTTTTTGATTGGGGTTGTGTCTTTTTACTGAAAAAAAGATGCCCCATGTCGTTTGGAAGCGATAGAAAATGACTTCCAGATTCAATGTCAAATTATTCGACCCCGATGTCTAAATTTTTTATTATGGCTGTGTCTAGATTAGTTTGTAATAGAAACCATGTTGGGTTACGCTGTTAGGAACATCAGACAAAGCACGGATGTGGCTGCATCTAGGCTAGTATATTTTAGTTACTTTCATAGTGTCATGTCCTATGGTATCTTGTTGTGGGGGAAAGCAGCGGATATTCAAACTATTTTAAATTTACAGAAAAGAGCTATTCGAGCAATTTATAATTTAAAACGAACAGACTCCTTAAGAGAGCTTTTTAAAGAAATTGACATACTAACTGTAGCTAGTCAATTTATTTTCGAAAATATAATGAATGTACGCAAGAACCTTACCAAACATTTACCAAAATTAGCGATAGCTGCAATGTTAACCTAAGAAATAATCACAGACTGTGTGCGACCCGATTTAGACTCGCGAAAGTTAGCAATTCTTTCAAGGGTCAGTGCATTCTCTACTATAATAAGATACCTCTGGAGATTTTGAAATTGCCATTTGAGCAATTTAAAAAGGCATGTTAAAGCGACTTTGTCGAAAAAGGGATATAACAATGTTCGAGATTACTTAAATGACAGGACTGTATGGGGTTAATCTAGTTCAACACAGACCTCGCTGTTAATAATTTTGTAATTATTTATTATTGCCTGCTTATAACATAAAAAAAAAACATAATTGTATTAGTTAAGCACAACCTATTTTTAAAAGAGATCTAAAAATCAATCTGTGGGAGTTTCTACGCCCTTCTTCTCCCACAGTGGTCCAATGTAGAGAAGAGGCAAAAAATGACGTTTGCTAAGTATATGTAAATATCTACAGTAATAAAGTACTTTGACTTTGACTTTGGTACAATTGAATATTATAATCGTGTTGCTTGCCTACTAGTTAACGGTTAAACGTTAAGGCTTGAGTCAATAAAACTAAATAGATTTCTTAAACATCATTTATTAAATCATCTGCATCAGCGTACTCTATAACAATATCGTCTTAACGGTAAATCGGAAGTCTCCATTTATAGAAATAGTAACTGATCTTACAGATAACACACTTAAAAAGATATTTTATTACTTATGTGATTGCGAGCCACTCGAGAACCGATTCAAGTCCAACTCAAGACCTTTGTTCAAGATTACTTAATTGACGGGACTGTATGGGGATTAATCTAAATCAACACAGAACTCGCTGTTAATAATTTTGTAATTATTTTTAACAATTAATATTGTAATATTTGTACTAGGCACAACCAATTTTTAAAAGAGATCTAAAAATCTATAATCTATAATATATATTGATTTTTTATGGTTCCGTAGTCGAAGGGTGCCAAACGGTGCCATATTACTAAGCCTCTATAACAACAAATACTAAAACCAGAACAAAATAAATAATACAAACTTATGAATGCACCTGGTTACGTACATGGAGTGTGAAAGTAGCCGCACCAATAACTTTGTAAACAACATTTTGCTATATAAAACCCAAACTATTAACTACACACCATCCCTACCATTGCAAGGTGGTAAGAAACCCTACGTGCGCTAGTTAGACTCGCACTTTGACGTTTGCTAAGTATATGTAAATATCTACAGTAATAAAGTACTTTGACTTTGACTTTGACTTGACCGCTTATTTATGTGGTATTTCGCAAATAGGTACCATTCTTCCAATCTCCAATGTACAAAGCTCGTAATCGGCTTAATTTACCGTGCTACAGTAGCCTTCATAAGGACCTAACTCAGGGTCCGACGGGTGTAATACCATGTCCGCTATCGAGATATGGAAATGAACACAGCACCTGTTTCTGTATTGTTTCGGCCATATTGAATTTTACCCGAGTTATTTTACATTATGGACAGGCGCGTGACGACCCGTAACATGAACAAGTTTTGCTGAGTGTTGGGATAGTTAAATACTATTGTTTTTTTTCTGAGCTTAGCAGGTATTACCAAATCGTTAAGGGAAAAGGAAAAGAAATCGTGAGGTAATTATAACGGGAAGTATTTAAACGTATGATTGTGAATCCAGTTTTTGCTTGGCAAAACTCGTGGTCCTGACTGAAATACCAACAAAAATGAGCGCGAATATAAATACCGGCTTCGTCTGACAAAATTACTGAACAGCGCCTTTATCCTTCACCTACCCTGACCCACTATTTCGCCCAGACAGTCTTTATTTAGCCAATAAGCGGTGGCTGAACTATTCATAATTTAATCGCGCAAATCATTTACTTTATCGCGCAATTCAGTATTTTTTTCGCTCATTTTAGAAAATTCCTCTGTTCATTGTCATTCGCTTAATTAGTTTTTAATTCGATTGTTTTATTATTTCCCTTGAAATTTCCCGTCCGGAGATTTTAGAGGAACTATCTGCAACGTCTTTAACTATCTTTACTTAAATAACTTAAATACTTAAATAACTTAAATACTTAAATAACCGTAAATCCGTGAAATAACTTGTTTAATTTCTGGTCATGTATAATTAGGGAAGAGCGCCCTTCTCTTCCCAAAACATAGGGTTCACCCTTCTTTGGGGAGTAGAGACTCACCATTTTGTTATTTGTAAGAATGTATTATTATATCAAGACAGCTCTACACGTATTACTGAATAAACGGTTATTATTATTATTATTTTTATTACTTACCTATATATTTTTGATACGCCTTAATAATAAACAAGTCTCATAAAGGGGTTTCAGCATTCTTATTGGTTGACCACTACAACATCTATCTATTGCTCCATTAGTATAATATTGTAGTATTAAGTAGTTGCTCCCACAAATTATACGCTGTCCAGCTCGATGGAATCCAGTGACAGACATCAATCACCAGAATAATTCAGCGCAAATCTTTTCAGTAGTCCCTGTAATGCCCGGCCCAGTATTGTCCGGCCCAGGAATGTCCGGTCCCGGAATAGGCGTCCCGAAAGCCCACGATTCAGGGGTCGGGCATTCCTGGGCCGAGCATTCCGTGGCCGTACAAAATAGTGCTCAACCCCGGAATGCCCGGCCTCGGAATTGGCGTCCCGAGTACCATAGACAACTGCTACATTAGAGATTAGGGTGTGTTCATAGTGTCTCTATCTCAAAAAATCTATTAATATCATTAAATGTTTTTTTTACTTGCATTCGCTTCGCTCCGCTACGCTTCGGTTTTCCTTCTTCTAAGTTCCAACCTAACCTATAACCCAATTAAAATTTAGCCACAATAACCTACTCTAGCCAAATTTGACTCAATAAATATAATGCACTTGAACTCAGTCTTCACAGTGTTATTTTTTTCAACAAATAGCAGAATTGAGCTTGTTTTTATTTTAAACTAACCAAATTTGAATAATATTTGGTTATGCTATGTGTCAAGTGAATGTTAAACTTGCTTACAAAAAAACCTCAATACTATGACTATGGCCTTAGATTCGTCTTAACTAAATCGAAAATGTTCGACCAAAAATCAAAATCAAAAATCATTTATTTCCATAGGATGTTGTTACATCACTTAGATCCGTCATTACATTTTTTTGGGTGAGTTCACTAACCCAATGGCGGAATCTGTGGAGAAGAGCTCACCGAAGAAACTCCACAGTCGTCGCATCTTTTGCGTTTCCTTTTTTAAATAAAATATTGTCAAATTACAAAATGAATGCTAATTATATATCGAAACAGCCTGTTACTCAAACAATCTATTCCCATGGACATCTGTCCTCTAAGTAATCAGATATCCTGTAGTAACCTTTTTTATACAATTTCTGTTTTATTATTATTTTAAACTTGTCTAAAGGTAAGTTTTTAATATCAGTAGGGACCTTATTGTAATAGCGTATACAATTGCCTTTAAAAGAATTACTAATTTTATGTAGTCGGCTTACATAAGCAACCAAGTTGTCTTTATTTCTAGTATTAAAATTGTGTATATCACTGTACTTCTGAAAATTAGTTATATTTCTTTTTACATACACAAGATTGTCATAGATATATTGAGACACAAATGTCAGAATATTGATTTCTTTAAACTTTTCCCTCAGTGACACTCTAGGCCCTAATCTATAAATTGCACGAACAGCCCGTTTCTGCAGAATAAATATACTATTAGCATTCGCAGCGTGATCCCACAATAAAATACCATAGGTCATTAGACTATGAAAGTAACTAAAGTAGACTAGTCTAGCGGTGTCTACGTCGGTAAGAGCTCTAATTTTTTTAACTGCGAACGCTGCCGAACTCAGTCTGTTCGACAATTTATTTATTTACCCAATGACCAATCAGAAGCCAGTATTTCCAGCCAATGAGAGACGTCGCACAATTCCGGGGCCGGGCATTTAGGGGTCGAACAGGCAGTGCACGGCTTCGGAATGCACGGCCCAGTAATGTGCGGCTTGGAATGTACGGCCCCGGAATTGGCGTCCCAAATCCCACGATTACGGGGTCAGGCATTCCGGGGCCGGGCATTACTGGGCCGTGCATTCCTGTCCCCCTCTTTTCAGCACCACGCGGACAAACCATCATATTGGTATAAATAATACAGGATCTAACAGATAGATGAATAATTATAATTTTAAGGCGCTGTCAGGGACAACTTTCACAAGGAAACCGATTTGATGAGAACAATTTTATTTATTTACACACGTACATTCATAAACCCTCTTTACTGCGTCCAAAAAACCACACGTTGCAACCAGCATAATGATATACTTCTTCGTAAAAACTCATTTCTTATCTGAATATTGATACATTATGACCATAATGTACCAAAATTTGTCATATTATGACATTCAAGAAGTTGGTACTACTGAACAAGCTAAACAACTGCAGAGCAATGATCAATGCCATAATGCCAGTCGAACATGCGGTTCCTGAAAACATCAAAGAGAGCTTATGATATGTGTGCAGATAAACTAGTGTATGTAACTGTACATAATTAGCCATTAAAACTCTCGAGTGATATTATTATGAAACCCACTCTCGAGTTTTAATGCCCCCCATTATGAAGCAGTCACATGACATGACTATTTTACTACACTTTTCTGTTCAAACCTGTATTGTGCAGGGAGAGTGCAAACCATCACCAACCCACACTGAGAGCGTTAAATCATGGCTCAAACTTATCGATAAATCGATTATATACAATTCAATAATAACTCTAACGTCTCCATGTCGTTAGCTTTAGGGTTCAGTAGAGAAACAAGGAACCCTTATAGTTTCGTCAAGTTTGTCTGTCCGACTGTCCGTCCGTCCGTCCGTATGTCACAGCAACTTTATTCCGAAACTATTAGGACTACACAGTTGAAACTTGGTATGTAGATGCATTCAGCGGTTTTTTTTCCGCAAGGTGGCGCTTGAGTGTAAACAAACAATTTCAAATTCTCCACAACGAATTTTCGATTTTCAAGTAATCTCTTTCTTATAAGTTTCTATAGTGCATAGTGAAGACAGTAACTCAATACATAAGTGTGAGTGTTATCTCGCTCCTAATTAGCGAAACAGTGCCGAAACGTAACATAAATAGCTGCGACTCAAAACGGTTACCAATAGTGTTTGATCTCCGTGAAAATTAGATCAGTGATTTTAAGAAGTGAATCAAACAAACTGAAACCATAATTAAGTAGCCAAATAGGCTCACCTTCAGCAGTCAGAGTGCACTAGACAGTAAATAACCCCCCTGCAACAATATTCTTGGTACCATCAATAGCAACAGCGAAATCTAACGCTAAATAGCTTCACTACCCTAGCAGAGACACCTAGCGCTGAGTAGCGCAAGTAGTTATAACACCTACCTCGGAAGCCTACTGTTTTAAACAACTACTAGATACTAGATGGCGCTCATAACAGTAATAGGCTCGACGTACTGATATTGTTCGTCTCGATTCCGCCTCTTTCGTGCGTTCGAGGTTGAAAGTTGGCCATTAACCCATCTGACTGGATTATTTAATCTCCATAATGGACAAATGTTTGGCTTGCGCGGGTTCAGTTTATGAAGGCGAACTATTGAAGTGCCAGCTCTGCAAAGGCCCGTACCACTACGCATGCCTTAATATTACATCCGCCCAATTTATGGCAAACATGCAGACGTTGCGTAAAACTTGGCAATGTCCTGCAGCTCAGTGTCAGAACGTCACCAGGACAAGGGGCACGCGAGGGGATGATACTATTATCACTCGCCACTACGAATCGTCTCTAGACCAGACGAACATGTCACTGGATGACACTGCTGCCGATATCAGCCTCGCGGTGGCGCCAGCGTATAAAACTCCGGAGCAGAACAATCTTCGTACGCTTGATTCATCTCTTGACAGGTGGGCCGAAATACTGGACACGAAGCTCGATGCGAAGCTTGCAATAATTAGTGATGACCTTAAAAAGGAAATGAACGCGTTTACCGCCAGGTTGCAGCTTGAATTCTCCAAAGCTACGGACGCATTACAAGCTAAAATTAAGGAGCTGGGAGATTCAGCCGATGTCGTGAAGGCCAGGCTAGATGCCCTCGAGCTAGAGAATCAGGCATTAAGGCTTGAGGTTTCAGAGGCAAAAAGGAGTGGGGGATCACCTGACGCCGAGCTGGAGAAGGAAGTGGTCCAGCTGCGGGCCGAAGTGAACGAGCAGGAGCAGAGCTCACTCCTCAACGACGTGGAGGTATCGGGGATCCCGGAGTACGAGGGCGAGTCGGTGCTGCATCTCGTAGCCGCGGTCGCGGTGAAGCTCGGCGTGTCGCTGGACGAGCGAGACGTAGTAAGGGCCACGCGCGTGGGCCCGCGCGACCAGCAGCGGCAACAAGGCGCGCCGCCCACGCATCATCGTGGTCAGCTTGGCGCGTCGGGTGCTGCGCGACGAGTTCCTGAAGAACGCGAGGGTTCGCCGAGGAGCTACCACTGAAGGCCTGGGCCTTCCACCGCACGTGCCACAGAAGGTTTTTATTAATGAGCGTCTGACCAAGAAAAACCGTGTCTTGTTTGCCAAGGCCCGCAACATGGGGTTCGCGGCGAAATGGCGTTACGTTTGGACCACGGACGGTCGCATTTTTGCCAGACGAGAGAACTTGTCCACCAAATACCATCTGCGTGTTGAGGCTTACTTAGTCCGTGTTTTTGGGTAGTGCCAGTGTTTGCGCAGAGATTGAATATTTGAATCGCTCGCATTACCAATTTTCACTGTGTTCGTCACTGCTTATAATTTGTTTATTTTTGTGTTGTATAAACTGTCTACAATGTTTTTTCTTGGTAAATAAGTTTTTAAATGTTTTAAACTATTTTGAAACGAAGTCATTTACGTGTGAGGGTTCCGTTGCTGTGTGTGCCCGCGGGGCTGTGGATGGGTTCAGATTACGCACGATGATTGCTATAGTCCCACAGGTTGCTCACAATCACTATTTATCATGTTCGCGTAAATATTATTTAATTAACTGCTATTATCATATAATACACCTATACAATAATGATACTCATAACAAATCACTACATGATTTTCAACAAAACACACACACTTCTGCTTTATTACACTATTATTTTCTCAAAATCTTATAATACAAAGTTCTTAAAAGTTGGTTTCTGGAACGCGGGTTCTTTAGGTACTGGACACGATGAGCTCATAGTTGCGGTGGAGCAGCGAGCTCCGGACCTATTGGCCATCAATGAGACGTGGTTGCGCCAGGACGACGTAGGTTACGCCCCCGACATCCCCGGCTATAGACTGCGACATATCGCGCGCCCGCGCAGCGTCAGACTGGCGCGGAGTGGTGGGGTGGGATTTTATGTGAAGATAGGTATAAAGGCGAGACTACACTCCCATCCAGAATCCACCGTTGGTGTCGAACAGATGTGGCTATCTATGAATGTAAACGGTATTAAAATTATTATTGGAACCGCCTATCGACCACCGTGGATGAATGTTAATACTTTCTTTGATGCACTTACCGATTCTTTATCTAGTTTTTCCAATTTTGATAAGATAATACTATTAGGCGATTTTAACATAGATTTTCTTGATACAGGCAACAATATGACTTGTAAATTACAACAATTCCTAGCGTACTCCAAACTGGTAAATATTGTCGATAAACCGACCCATTTTACTGACCATAGCGCAACCCTAATTGACTTGGTCTGTACGGACGTAACTCTTACTTCAATATCAGTTGATCACATTCCTGATCTCGGGCATCACGCAATTATAACCGCAAAAGTTAAAATTAAGAAAGATAAACGTCCTGTTCGCACTGTCATGTATAGACCATTTAAAAACATTAACATGGTAACATTCGACAATGACCTGCAAAATATTAACTGGGACGTGATTCTACACTGTGACAATGTGGACCTTATGGTGTCGACCTTCAATGAGTACTTGCTAGCACTTTATGATAAGCATGCACCAGAGCGTAAAACGATAGTCAGGGAAGTGTCAAAACCGTGGTTAACCAGTAATGTTAAGTACATGATGCAACTTCGTGATAGGGCACACGATAAATATAAGCAATCTCGACTTTCGGTTGACAGAGACCAGTATAAATCTTTGAAACACCTTGTTGCTGTCAGTCTTTACTCAGAAAAGAAGGCATTTTTCGAACATAATATTAATAATTATATCGGAAATCCTAAGAAGCTATGGCAAACTCTTAAGAATACAGTTCTTCCCAAGAAGTACAACGAATTGCCAGAGCATCTGAACGATCCAAATGAGATGATCACCCACTTCCTCAATGTGCCTGGAGACAATGGTGTTACGATATAATGACGGATATAAAGAAGATCCCACTTCAAGCCAACAATGATGATCTAGAAAACAGCGCAACAAACAGTGATATCGAAAAGTCCGAGTTACTTTGGAATAGCACAACTGAAGTTCAGAAAAAAAGAGACATTATAAAAACCAATAAAGATATCGGTAAGAAAGAACCAGCGATCGGATTAGTTAGGGTTATGATATTATCGGATGAGACAGGCAAAGGATTACATGGACCAATACGAGGAATGTTAGGGGACAGGTTTATTATTGAATCTTTTTAAAACCTAATGCGACTCTTGATCAAGTTTTGAATTCTTGTGAAAGCCTCTGTGAAAGCTACACTAAGTCTGATTTTGTTGTCATTTTGGGCGGGTCCAACGATAAGGATCCTCTCAAATTTCAGTCTTTATTGTACTCAAACTTAAAAAAACTTGAACACACAAATGTGATAGTAAGTAATGTTTTGTATGGCAAATATTTAGCTGAGAAAAAGATCAATGAAACAATTAACTTTATTGCGAGTAGATTTGAAAATGTTTCTGCTTCGGACTTCTGGGATTCAGGTGATGAATTTTTTAGATTTAACATAAGTAGGAGGTTAGTTGCTAGTAGACTCATACATAGAGAAATTTGTAAACGCTCTTATCATAATGAATATAGGAACTATATGACAGATTCACATAATAGTGGAATGCGCAATGTAAACAGGTCCAACAAGGAGACACAAACAAGTTGTCTCACTGTGAAATTGAATACTTCAATGCAAACAGAAGGGATTGAGAATGAAACGTTTTTTCGTGAATAAACGTAACAATGGCACGGGTAGTATGCTAAGGTCATCAACAGGTAGTGATTCACAGTCATCAAAAAAATTTAAAACAGGTGAACATGTGGTGCAATTTATTGATACAATAAGAATATTTCATCAGAATATTTGTGGTATCTCTAACAAACGTGACGACTTAATAGTTTATCTCAATTCACTAGAAGAAATTCCAACCTATGTATGCATAAGCGAACATTTTTTAAATGAGTCATCGGCGGCAGTTTTTAGCTTAGATACCTATATTGTTGCTGACAGTAATGTACGAAAGGGCAAAAAGAGAGGCGGTTCACTTATTCTATGTCAAGGAGAAAGAGAGTTTGAAGTTTTGGAAATTTGTAAAAAACTGTACAAGATTAACTCATTTGAGGTATGTGGGATTCGTGATATCGCTACAAATCTATATATTTTCTGTTTATACCGGATACCAGAAGTAAGCAATTTTACAGACTTCTTGAACTCACTAGAACAACTACTTGAGTACTCTTTTAAGAAGGAGTGTGTCATCGCAGGAGATTTTAACATAAACCTGCTTAAAGGTGATGAAAAAACAAATGATTTTCTCACATTGTTACGATGTTATAATTTTACGCATATTATAAATGAAGCTACATTTCAAAGAAACAGCTGCGAATCATGTATTGACAATTTTCTAACAAACTCAAACTTAGATCTCTTACATGACGTGATGGTAGATAACAATAAGATTGGGGATGGTCATTTTGCTATCTCTTGTTCAATAAATTTAGAAATTAAAAAGAGAAATATTACAGAGGGTGATAGAGAGTACATTTGGGCAGAGAAAAGAACTTATAGTAAAATTAACAAATTAAAATTTAGAACACACTTATTGAATCATCAATTATTCGATATAGGTACAAATACATTCTTAAAAACTATTAAAGAAATACACAACAAATGTTTTAAGAAAATACACAAAAAAATATATCTCAGAAATAAGAAGAAAGTGAATTGGATTACTAAAGGAATAAAAGTTTCTAGTGTTATGAAACGGTTTTTGAAAACAGCAGACCTCCAAACATGTCATAAGTCTGTTGTATCTTACATAGTCACATACATGAATACTTATAGGCGAGTTTTAAGAACAGCGAAAAGGAATAATGTTAACAATGAACTGAGGAAAACTAACTACTCTACAAAATCTATATGGAATATTGTAAATCGCCATAGAAATAAATCAAAACATGTTAATAATAATAAAGAGCTGCTTCTAAAAGACGATGACCATATAATAGACAAACCTGATGATATTGCGGATATTTTCTCAAAGGAATTTGATAAATCAAATAACAATAATACAGTGAATGCTAGCAAGGCGTTGAATTACTTATATGAGAATACAGATAGAGTTGATGAAAATTTAGTCGTAAATACTGTGACTGCCTATGATATTACTAAAATTGTTAACAATATGCAGGCCAAAAAGTCATGTGAAGTAGATGAATTGCCAATAACGGTTATAAAGGATAATATTGATATCTTGGCATATCCTCTTGCAGCTTTTTACAATGAGAGCAATAAAACTGGTACGTTTCCTGACCAGCTAAAGATTGCTAGGATTTTACCAATATTTAAAAAGGGTTCGAAAACCGATTCTGCTAATTACAGGCCAATATCTTTATTACCAATTTTGTCAAAGATTTTTGAAAAATTAATTAAGAATGCTCTAGTTGTACACCTTATTAAGAACAAAGTTCTTAGCACAAGGCAATTTGGTTATAGAACAGGCGTTAGTACAGCAGATTCAATAGAGGCACTACTTAATGATGTACTTACAAACCTGGAAAGAAAACACAAAGTTGCAGCATTATTTTTAGATCTAAGTGCAGCATTTGATATAGTTGATCATGAACTTCTCATTAAAAAATTAGAACACTATGGCGTAAGAGGACAGCCATCAAAACTCATTCGAAGCTATTTGCAAAATAGATACCAGTTTGTTGAAGTCAGATCAATAAGTAAAATGAAAGAACAAGTAGGTTCTTCTAACTTAGTTAAAATAAGAAGAGGTGTACCGCAAGGATCAATATTGGGACCCATCTTCTTTGTGGTTTTTATAAATGACTTGGTAAATGCTATCATCAATAACTCAATAGACACTAACTTGGTCCTATTTGCTGATGATACTAATGCAATAACTTCGGCAACCAACATAGTCGATCTTAATAGAAGACTAAATATTGTGCTAGCTTGTTTCAAAGATTGGTTCTTGCACAATAATCTAGAATTGAATGGCACAAAAAGCAAAATAATACTTTTTAAAACAACCACAAGAAACACTGAGACCTTGGACATAGTTTATAATAATGAGAAAGTCAATGTCGTTAAGTCACTAAAGTTTTTAGGGGTTCATATTGATGAAAATCTTAACTGGAAGGAGGAGGTGGAAGTGATTGTAAAATCCATTAGTTCCGCTTGTTTTGCTATGAAGACCTTAAGGGATGAGGTCTCTCAAGACCACCTCAGAGCAGTGTTTTTTGCATTAGTAGAATCTAAGTTAAGATACAGTATTAAATTTTGGGGTAACAGCTACCAACGCAATATTCTTAGTGCCTTAAGGATGCAAAAGAGAGCAATCAGAGTATTAGCTAGAGTTCCTCAGTGGATCTCATGTAAAGAATACTTTTTGAAGTTTCGTGTATTAACTGTCCCTAGTCTCTATATACTTATATTACTGACTACCCTGAGTAAACACCTGAGTGACCTAGAAGGTCCGGTAGAGAAACATTTAAGAAACATTTCCAGGAGGCAGGACATTAAACTTCAGATAATTCAACCTCGCCTAAACATTGCCAAGCAAAATGTTCTTTATCAATCCATAAAATTGTATAATTCATTACCGAAAAATTTGAAAATAATTGATAAAACGAAGATGTTTGAAGGAAAAATTAAAAAATATTTGATGGAAAAATCTTTTTATGACATTAATGACTTTTATGCTGAACCTAATTGTTAGAAAATTTGAACTATTTGTATTGTATAATTTATCAACCACAAGATATGACAACATGTGACATTAATTTAAATTATTGATTTATTCTGAAAATTAAATTTAGTAATAGTATTAGATATTAAGTTATTTCAGACACAATGTATATTGTTAATGAATTAATAAATAAATAAATAAAATAAAAAAAAATAATATCTAATCTTAGTTACTTCGAGCATCACAGGTATTGTAACGCGACTTTTCAGATGCACCCGGTCAATGAGAGCGAAGTGGGAAAAATTATTTTAAACATCCCATCAGAAGCCCGCGGGTGTGATGGAATAACTAGAAGTATGGTTCTATTTACACTACCTACAACTCTTAGGATCATTACAGCTATTGTGAATCGGTCAATCACCACTTTTACCTTCCCAGGGCTCTGGAAAAAATCGACTATTCGGCCAATTCCTAAAAATAATGACCCGAAAAATGTGACTGATCTTAGACCGATAAGTATACTACCATACTTATCCAAAGTTTTGGAAAGGATTATATGTAACCAGATCACTTCATTCCTGGAAAAAAATGGGATTTTGCCTAAGTTGCAGTCAGGGTTTAGAAAAGAACGCAGCACAACCACTGCCTTACTAGATGTCGTGGATAATATCCTAGCTTCCCAGGACAAGGGTTTTGGTACTATACTGGCATTACTGGACTTTTCTCGAGCTTTCGACTGTTTAAATGTAAATATGTTGCTGTCTTAACTAAATTACTATGGCTTTTATATTGAGTCGATAAAGTGGATTGAGAGCTATCTTGTCTATCGTTACCAACAAGTTGTTATTAGTGGAAAAGATGGATCTAGTATCTCATCTGATTGCATACTCTCTGGAAGAGGCGTCCCTCAGGGGTCTATTCTGGGACCTATACTATTTATTTTGTACAGTGCAGATATAATAGGTTGCATTAAGCACAGTAAGTGCCATTTATATGCTGATGATCTTCAGTTGTATATAGATTCCAATAAAGATAACATCGAAGAGGCCGTCAGAAATATAAATGAGGATCTCGCTAAGGTGTCCCTCTGGTCTGCCGAAAATGCATTAGTTTTAAACCCATCGAAGTCAAAGTACTTAATTATTGGCTCAAAAACACAAGTAAAATCCATAATTGACTATGATCCCGAAATTTCAATCTCAGGTGTTCGCCTGGAACGAGTCAGTGAGGCCCGAAACCTTAGCATACTAATGGACAGTGAATTACGCTTTGAAAAACATGTTGTAGAAGTCGTAAAAGCCTGCTTTTATCGGCTCAAAGTTTTGTACAAGGTTAGAAGATTTCTAAGTGTTGATATGCGTGTCAGGCTTTGTGAATCTCTGGTGCTCTCTAAAATAGACTATGGCTTGTTGGTTTACGGCCCATGTGTATACAAACGAACAGAGAAGTTGATACAAAGGGTACAAAACGCCTGTGCTCGGTATTGCTTCAAGATTCCTCCGCGCACGCATGTCACACCATATTTCAATAGTGCCGATATGCTGAAATTAAGGGCGAGACAAGATTTATATTTTACAACACTTTTGTTTGGTGTTATTAAAACAGGTAAACCTGAATACTTATTTGAAAAACTGACCTGGAGGTTTACGCGCCACCACACAAACAGAAATAATACCTGCGTTCTATCGGTTCCTCGCCACGGAACTGCGGCGTTTCGTGGCGGCTTCAGGTACCTTGCCACAAAATGCTGGAATAACATACCCCCTCCGCTGAGAGAGCTCAAAACAAAAACAATATTCAAAAGACGAATTCGAGCACAGTTATTGGAGCAACAAAAGCAGAGTACCTGATGCTGCCACGACCGCGGACGTGGTGCTGCGTGCCGCGTTTTCCAGCTTATTTTATTTTATACTTAAGATTTATTCAAATCCTTAATGTGTATATGTAGTGATTTAATTTAAATTTTATAATTTTATATTTTCTTGTGTATCTATGATTTGACATTATTACTTACAATACAATTCAACACACCAAACATTTGCATGCAACAACCATGCAATTTACAATTCTCTTTCACAACTTAATTCCGCACATTTCATTTGTTTTTAATTTTTATTTATTCTGAGAATAGGTACTTAGCCTAGGTTATTTTGACACTTCCCACCAATATTAAGTTAAGTTTATTTTATTTATTACATTGCCACCTGGACAAATTAATATTTTAAATCATATTATATCTTCTGGGCCCCAGACTGAAAACCAGAGTCACAGGATTTCCTGTGACATTATGCTGAGTCTGAACCCTTTTGCTGTCGCAGCATGTGCACATGGCAGCGAAACCCCTCACAAATGTTTATGTGTACTAATAGTGGGTAGTTTTATTGCTGAATTTTATTTTATTTTTAAATAGTACCTACTTCATTCCATGTAATACTTTTATATTCTTGTGTTTGTGCTGATACAGCGAATAAATGCCTATTCTATTCTATTCTATTCTATTCTTCTAGTTAAGCGCTTTACGATTTTAATACAGAAATAAAAAAAAATAAAAAAAATGTGGGGCTCCCCATATATGGAACTGAAACCAAAAAATATTTTTTCATCAAATATAGGATGTGGTGGAATGTTTATAGATAGGTCTTTAAAAATGAAATTGAGGTTCCTAAAACCATTTTTTCACGCCACTACTGCTCAGAAATATGGATTGAAATGAGAGTAGAAAGTAGTTCTTAGTAGTACAATTAAAAAACAGTCAAACAATGTAGATTTGCAAAGTAAAATGTAGTGTTTAGCGTCCTTTTTTACTTTCTACTCTGCTATTGGTCGATTATTTTCGGTCGGCATCACACTCCATACCGGCCGAAATGACACAAAATACTAATATAAATGTTCCGGAAAAAAATATTTCCTTGTCATTCCACAACTGCCTTATTGCGAATTTCAATATTACTTTTAATTAAACTGTGTATTATACTGTGTACTCAACCTGTATTATTTCCTTACATTAGGCGTGAAAAGCACACAGTAAATGCCTCGGTAGAAAGTGCAATAGATGGACTCGCATCTTCGCGGGCCTCACCTGCGGCTCGGCCCGCGAACTAACTCGTCCATCTATTGCTTACTTTCTATACCTGGGCAACAATGTTCTATTCCTTAAAGTAAATCGTTAAAGAGACGGACTCTTCCAGAGTGGACAAAATTGTGACCTCTGACCCCCCTCTAACTTTTAAAATAAGAGAGTGAAAAATCTAAAAAAATATATGTAGTGTATCTCAATACCTAAATACTTTGAAACTTGGTTTGAAAAAGTAAAATAAGCAGTTCTTAAGATATAACTTTGTTGTTGATAAAAACACTATGAAAAGCAAAGTAATTATTTGCTGGTGAAGAATGTTAGTGATATTTTGGGTAGGTGTATCAGGTGTTTGTGAAGTGAGTACCTTCCTAATTTATTTTTTTGGCTTATATTCTACATTAATTACGGAACCCTAAATGTGCGAAGTCCGACACGCACTTGGCCGGTTTTTATTCAATCCCTTTGCCACGCTCTTTTAAAGCCTTCACTCACTCACTTACATACGAGCACAATTACTGTACACTTGATCATTATATATCTTTGGGAGTTATAGGCCTGCACGGATATCAAATGGTTCCGACTGAAAATCAGCGCTGCAGCTCTGCTGTAGCATATTATATGCTGACTTGGAGCCATTTCACTAATGAAGCATGCGTACATCGTCATCTATAATTCTCTTTTATGTACTTACTATCAGTAGCAAAAGTTGAAGCCCTCTTCAAAACTTATTGCCATTGCTAAGCTAGCATATGGCGGTAAACCCTTAGCTTTGTGAAACTTTTTGTCGAATTTCAAAATCCATTCAAAAACTCTTTGTTTCATGACTTTTAAGAGTTGGGCTGCATGGGAAAATAACCCCTATAGTATGCTTCCACAGCTGCTGATGATGGTACAGTCTGCAACAGAGACATCTGACCCCCCAAATTTTAAAACGTAATTCCATTCAAACTGCTGAGAAGCGCCACCTACCACGATTCTTGGCACCTAAACTTGTTTCTGGAAAGTGTGCAGCCGCAGATTTTGTATTTCTATTTCAAATTGAAGGAAACCGGCTACATCAATAATAACCAGGAAGAAACAAAAACAATTGCTTTACAGAGCGGGGTTCGAACCATGGCCCTTCGATTTATGAAGCAAGCGCTCGTCCCATTGCACTAACCAACGATCTGTATATCATGGCGAAAATTAATATCATATGTTCTACTTCTATGACGCAGCGCTCTAACTTCATCGTCAACCGCACGCAATGCATTTACAAATAAATTGAAGGTAGGATATCAGAATTATAACCACAGAACAAGAATACGTTCAGTTCGTGTCACAATATCACATAAGTTACTGCGGATCTTGTGATTTTGAAAGTTTGGACTAGTCATCATGTCTCATTTTTTAACTGATTTTGTTAAAGCCAAAATAATAGTGTATTGGGAAGACAACCACAGTATTAAAAGTATATCTAGAGAATTAGGTATCGCGGTAAGTAAAAAATAATTATATATTATACTAATTTGTAACAATTTTTTGTTTCGTGTAACATAGGTTTAGTGTTAAAATTACTAATATGAGATGCCTATATTCTCTTACAGAGAAACACGGTTCGTCTTTGGATTCGGAGATACCAAGATAGTGGTGACGTAAAGCGTAACCGCCCCGGCCCGCAAGCAATGACCTACACAGATGCATCAAACCGACATCGTGAAATCGTTAATCTCCACACAGAAGACCCATTTAAGACAACACGATCAACTGCCATAGATTATAATATTTCACTGCAAACAGTAAGGAGACATTTACATGCAGGGGGTATCCATAACTACAAGCCGGCCAAAAAAATTAAATTAACCGAAGCCCATCGCCAAGCAAGAATGAGATTCGCATCTGAATATCTAAACTTTGATTGGGAGAACGAAATCGTAATTTTTACCGACGAAAAAAGTTTTAAGTCCGATGATGATGGCAGAAAAATATTATGGAGAAGAGCTGGCGAGCGTTATAACCATCAAAATATTTTGCCTTTGAGAACAAGTGGCAGAATAACTTTAGGTAAGAATATTTATAAACATATATGTTATATGTTGTGTTTATAAACAACATTAACATCATACAGACAGGCACATACATTGCTTTTACTTCTGGCCCCACACTTAACCTTTCACGTCCCGTCGTCGTCGCGATATCCGGTCGGCCGAAATTTTCATAGGATTGGAACTCTATAAGTCTATGGCGTTAAGTTGAAAATCGCGATGTATTTTTGCTTATATTTTTATAGGACGTATCTTGAGAGGTTAAATAGCCTGTGTCATAGAACCAAACACGGCAACATCAGAAACATGCAACTTCTAACACCTTTTGTCTTCGTGCCCAGCCGGGATTCGAAATATTATTATTTTAAATTGTATTACGCAGTGTGGATTATTTGTTATTTAACCAAATTATTGTTTTGCAGGCTATTGGGGTTGGATGTCCTCCATGGGCCCAGGGGAGTTGATCGAATTCGGCGGCCGAATGAACAAAGATAAATACTTGGAAATTTTACAAGATGTGATGATTCCAACAGTGCGCAACGTGTATCCAGAGGGGCAAATATACTTTATACAAGATAATTGTTCCGTGCACCGTTCGTGTTTGGTTAGAGAGTGGTTTGCCGCTCGTAATGATATAACTGTCATTGAGTGGCCATCTAAAAGCCCAGATTTGAACTTAATTGAAAACTTGTGGGGTCAAATGGTTCTTAACTGGGATACGAGTGATGTTAGAACAAAAAGTTATTTAGACCAAGAGGTGATGAGATCTTGGGACCTTTTCCGCCTTAGTAATATGTGTTCCAACATGGTTACAGGAATGAAGTCCAGGCTTGAACAAGTGCTTCAAAATGAGGGGCACCCTCTCCGATATTAAAAATAATTTGCTGCCACTACTTATATCGAAGCAATGTTTCAATAAATTGCTATCCAGGTATAGCACTATTCGACCCTATATGCTATTTAAATATCATGCTATGATAAAGAAAGTTGAGAGATGTAAATTGTTACTTAGACTTAGTAGCATGTTGATTCTCCCTACGGAAGATTTATCATAGTTTGAGTTTATATCTTTATTTCGTTTCTTTGTTGAAAAAGTCTTAAATATTGATATCGAAGCAAAGTTTCTATAAATTGCTATCCAGGTAGCACTATTTGACCCTACATGTTATTTAAATATCATGCTATGATTATGAAAGTTGAGAGATGTAAATTGTTACAAATATACTTACATAGTAGCATGATAATTCCCTCTACGGAAGATTAATCATAGTTTGAGTTTAAATGTTTGTCTAAGATACACATTTCTTTGTTGAAAAATTGAAATTAAATAAATAACTTTCAAAATTATTTTTATTTTATTTATAATAACAATAAGTTATAAAATAAGCTAGGTAAGTTATCTAACAATATAACAACCCATCGTTTCTATGAATCACCATATTATATTCCAAAATTATTACACCAACATTACCAATATTTTGCTTAGCAAAAACTGAGCCTTTGTGGATTCGAACATGCTACCTCTAACTTATCTTGACATGTAGCTATTTGCGCCACGTAACACTCATGATTTGTGACGAAATAAGCGTATCCTACGCTTCGACCCTGTGGTGCCTGACCTGGTGGTTTATCGAATATCGAATAGATGGCATTGATGGTAATGAAGGTCATGAAGGATTTAACCACGAGAGAGGGCGCTTTTGTAGCACTTTTATGGGGGGTCATATGTCTCTGTTGCAGACTGTACCTATGTGTGTTCCATAACTTCAGGAAGGAAGGAAGAAGACAGGAAGTCATAGAAACTCACCTGTTGATGTACTTGGGTGTTTTGATGTGAAGAAACATTTTTATTGTACATGTCTTTACTTACTCCAGGTTAACTAAGACGAGACGAGACGTTAATTGGCTACATTCACTATATTTGAATGAAGATCCGAAAATTTTAAATCATCGCATGACATAAGTCCCAGCTGCACAAAACCATGACTTCACTTTAGCTTTATCCCCTTAACGTTCTCTCGAAGATTCCATTTTACATTCCGCGCAGCACGAGATTTCTTTGAGTGGATTTCAGCACGTTTTAAAAACGATCTCGAGCTCACCTGGCGAGCTCTTATCAGCTGAAGCTGCGATCGGAATGATAAGTCACGGCATTGTTGGCCTCTTCAGTACTGAGATACTAATTTAACTGACTCGGTGGCCAAAACGGGAACTAAAGACGCCATATGCAATGTCGTTTGTTGCCGTTGACGCTAGCGACGTCACCATCGGGCCAGTCAACTTGGCGCTGTAAGAAGAGTCGTCTTGTAAAGAGGTCTACGTCAGCCTTTAAGCTACTTTGCCTTTCATGCAAAACAATAAACCGTCTTATTAGGGTCCCGTATATTATTATTGTCGCTTATAGATACGTTGTTAAAATATTTTCATTGGATTAGTTTTTTTTATATTGTACATTGTGGCATAAAAAAAGAGTTTCTTGGTGCTATCTTCCCTGACGGGCGTATTTCCGAAGCACTGGTAGAAATAATGGAGTTTCCTTTTCCTGTGCGAGATTCAGCCATGAAACTTGAAAGGCAAATTTCCTTTTTTAAACTCAAACTAAGTATAATCAGTTACTCATTAGTGAAGTTTTGATCCTCTTTGATTTGTTTTGTATTTTTCTCCATGTCTATGCGTGTGCATTATTTTGAGTACGTACCTTAGGAGTAAATAAGGAATCCTTCCTTGAAGAATCAGTTCATTGTCCGTTTGTCAAGACCCTTTTCTCAGGAACGCGCAGGTATCAAGTTTAAAATAAAATAAAATACTTAATACTTGTGGTCCCTTATAATTGCAAAAAAATAGTAGTTAATGCGACTGATACATAATGGAGGGCATTAAAACTCGAGTGTGGGGTATAATATCACGCGAGAGTTTTAATGCCTACTTATGTACAGTCACATACATTAGTTTATCTACACACATATCATGTACTGTACGTAGTACTATTACGTATTCTGTGCTAGTGCCTAAAATGCTATTTTATGCTACCTACATCCAGCATAAAGAAGGACTTTTCGAGCATGAGAAGTGAAAATGTTATTTAAACTTTGTCCTTTTGGTAGTATTTTCTGTCTATTCTCTATATATTTGTTTTGATCAAACATTTAATTCCAGTGTAAAGAAGGCAACATCATTACATCAAACGTATCGCCGCTTTTGTCGTCGTAGCGATCATCATTTATTTTCGGACCATAAAATAAAATGGACTTTTATATATTAATAGTCACACGGCCACATTATTTTTTCAAACCAGTTATAAATTTGGTTGTAACGTCTCTATATTATGCCTAATATAAGCATGTTTACGATAAAAAAAATCGCCTGCTATAAAAGACTCTCACACTCATATCTCGTATACTCTAGGGAAAGGGTTGTTTGTACGCGATGCCAATTTGTATGAATGAAATGGGCCCTGATAATGAATATTGTGTTTAACGCCCTCGCTGTATGAAGCGAAACAATTTCCACCCAAGTACCCCTGTATAAAACAAGGTACACCGGCAGCCGTGTTGCATAAATGAAACAACGTATGCCAATTTCTAAAAACAAACAATATTCATTTGCTGCTGAATGCAAATCAAGTTTCTAATTTATAATTCATGTTTCTTAATAAACATAACTGCAAATATTTACAATTTTGGATGGATACTGTAAATAAAATATGTATCAAATAATTTAGGCAAGCTAATTTATGTTGTGGTCTTCTTTTTACCACCTCAATTTGTAAGTAATAATTACTTATTATTATATATAGAAAGCGATTTTCTGACAGTTGAATAAAATATCTTCCGAAAAGCTCGTCAGAAAGTTATTATCATTTTGGATATCATGACTTGTTTTGCAACAATATCAGAAGGTTGAAAAGAGTCAAAAAAGAGTTTAATCCTATTGTCTATTTATTCTATTTAGTTTTCTTCATGAGCAAAGCCACGGGCGCCTTCTGTTAACGCAGTTATTTCGAAGTTTTGTTATTTTAAAATCTTCTGTCAGAAACATCCTCATTGAAAATATTGTAATATCGTTCTATACCTATATTGACCAATACTCAATATAGGTATAGAACAGGTGAGAGGCCTTTAAAATTAGAAAGTGCTTTGCGGAATTGGTGTGCTTATTCAGTACAATGTTGCTTGGGTAAGAGTCCACACCACATTCGATATTCGGCGAGCGTATTAATTACGTTACCGCAAGATAAGGCACGATCGGGGATATGTTCGTGTTCGCCTCGTTTGCACACCACACAACACATGTTTGTGTGTTTGGGCTTGTTTGGCAACAGTTAGCTTATCTTTGTTGGAAATACTATGCTCTTCTTCCTATCGGAGGCTGGTTGCCATAAGGGCAATCTGCTCATGGGATACTGTGGCCCAGAAAAGGTACATCGTGCTCATCCTGAACCATCCTCGGAGGCTTGGAAGCCAGGAGGTACGTGGGTGATTAGATCTTCCGCGTTCTTCGGTCTTGTCTTGCATGATCATTTGGAGCAGGTTGTATTTATTGTTATGCATAATATGTTCGAAATACTGCAGTTTCCTGCTTTAAATATCCCGAATTAGCTCTAATCCTTTTGCGGCCTTTCTAAAACAGCAACATTACATTCGATCCTTCCATGATATTTTCAGCATTATTCTGTACACCCACATTTCAAAAGCTTCCAACCGTTTGCACATTGTCTGGGATAGTGTCCAAGCTTCTACTCCGTAAAGAAGGACTGCAAAAACGAAGCATCTAAAGAACGATTTGAATTAAAGTCCCAAACCTCATAAATAACAGTAAACTGATGAAACTGAACTGTTCGAGTCGGGAGACCAATATCTATTTTTCCAGCACTAAATAAAATATTTGAAAAGATTATGCTCAGTCAAATTCTCTCACACTTCAACCGTACAAAACAACTCCACGCCAAACAATGCGGTTTCACTAGGGGTAAATCGACTACGGATGCAGGTATTACCCTTATATCTCATATTTAGTCTACATGGGAGGCCGCACAGGATGCTATCGGAGTTTTATCGATCTGTCGAAGGCATTGTGTTGATCATGCTACTAACGCTACTAATGAAATTAAATCTTAACGAAGTGAGAAATGCAGCATTGGATATAGTAAGGTCATACTTAAGCAATATTATTTAAAAGGCAGAAGTCAAAGGCGTTAATTCTGATGGATCGGGTGTGAAAATTGGCGTTCCACAAGTTTCCATATAAGGCCCTTTCTTATTCCAGGTATATATTAACGATCTGGCTTTTAATCGAGAAATTGACTGACATAGTGTTGTTGGCTGATGATACTTCACTGGTCTTCAAAATTGAAAGACAAAAAGAAGAATTTGATGATGTTAATGATGAATCTTTAACCATGAATTGGTTCACAGTTAATAATTTTTTTTAAACGCTGGTTAAACTAAGTGTAAAATTCTCCCTTCAAAATGTCAGACAAGTTGGGACCAGTTTAGTGCTAGACAGCAACACGTTAGAATTAGTAAATGATACGTAGTTTCTTGGAATAACCATTGATAGCAAATTGCAGTGGGGACCCCACATAGATAAATTAGCTGGTAAATCAAGTTTTGCGGCTTACGCTTAGGAACATCAGACAAAACACGGATGTATGTAGCTACATCTAGGCTAGTATATTTTAGTTACTTTCATAGTGTCATGTCCATGTATCATGTATCTTGGTGTGGGGGAAAGCAGCGGATATTCAAACTATTTTTATTTTACAGAAATGAGCTTTTCGAGCAATTTATAATTTAAAACAAACAGACTCCTTAAGAGAGCTTTTAAAGAAATTGTAAAAACACTAACTGTAATTAATTTTGGAAAATATAATGTATGGACGAATGAACCTTGCAACGTTTGCCAAACATACCGATACCTGTAATGTTAACCTAAGAAATAACCGCAGTCTATATTGACCTTAGAAATAACCGAAAGTTAGCTATTCTTTCAAGCTTGCATTCTCTACTTCAATAAGATACCTCTGGAGATTTTGAAAAAACATGTTAATGTTATATATATGGTTATTAATATGGAGTTTCTACGTCCTCCTTCTCACACAGTGGTCCAATGTAGAGAAGAGGCAAAAAATAACTTTTGCTTTGTATATTATTATGTAAATATGTACAGTAATAAATAAATTTGACTTTGACTTTGAAAATATATATTTATGTTGCCGCTACAGCAGCAAATAATGAGATACACGGGATTTTATAAATTAAAGTGGGTTTTCGTAGAAAAGACCGTATTTCAATATCCCTGCCCCTGTGAATTACCAAGGTATCGTCATTCAAATATAATCGATAATTTCGTGTCATTTTTTAATCATTTCGGTGGCGCAGTTGGTTTGACTTTGGATCCGCTAACTGTAGCGTTTTTAACATAGTTCGGACACTTTTTAACACGCTTTTATTAGCTTGGGTTGTATGTATGTATGTATCTATATATGTAACGGAATCTTTGAACTTAATTTTCACCAGTTTCCAGAAGTCTGATTAATTTGAAACTTTGCATACGTATCAAGGACCGATGACAATGCAATAATTTGATAACAGTTTCCCATTATCCTTATTAGGACGGCCAGGATTAATACATAGCAAAATGTTGTTTACAAAGTTATTGGTGCGACTACTTTCATACTTCATGTATGTAACCAGGTGCATTCATAAGTTTGTATGTGGTATTGAAAGAATTATTGTATCGACGCCCCCTTACATATTGATTTCACTCGTTTGCGACATCTGAAAACCTCGGACGCTTGTTTTGGAGGCATAAACGTGATTCTCTTTGGTGATCTAATGCAGTTACCACCTGTTCGAGGACATCAAGTTTTTCAACAACCAGAACACATGAAGCCAGCTTCACATTTGTGGCGACAGTTCGGTCTGATTGAACTTAAACAAAATATGCGTCAACAAGGAGACACGACATTTATAGATGTGCTTAACGCCCTTAGAGTTGGATAAATGACGTCTAGGCATCTTGAAATTCTACTTGAAAAAGTTTCAACAGATGCGACTAATGAATTCTCAATCGAGAGTGTATCAAGAATTTACCCAACGAATGATCAGGTTGCTAGACACAACGAAAAAGTTCTCCAGAGTTTTAAGAATAAAGTGACAGTTAGTTATACAATAAAAGCACAAGACCAACTCATTGATGCTACTCGAAATCTAGGTAACAAGGACTTAGATTCTGTGATACCTAGCGATATTAATAAAACCGGAGGTCTTCCGAATGTATTGAAAATATTCGTAGGAGCTAAAGTGATGTTGAGGACAAACATTGACGTGTCGAAAGGTTTAGTGAATGGCAATATGGGTTTTATCACAGAAATTATCTGGCCAAATTTTCGCAGAGGCCAACTATACGCGGAAGACATCCCGCCAGTCCGTATCGATTTCGGATCAGATGGTGTGCACATTATTAAACCAATATCGATACAGTTCCCAGCGAAATACAGTTATGGAACTGCTGAGAGACGAATGTTGCCATTAATCCTGAGTTGGGCTTCGACCGTCCACAAGATGCATGGTTGTACAGTCGATCATGCAGTCATTTATCTAGGCTCGCGACTGTTTGCTGCTGGACAAGCTTATGTAGCACTTAGTCGTGTAAGATCTTTAGACGGTATTCGGATTGAAGAACTCGATTGTTCTAAGTTAACACGAAAAACCCCATGCAACAGTGAAGCTTTGAATGAAATGATGAGATTGCGAAATAATTTGTGAGAAATTTCAATACCACATGTCAACAAATAACTAATTGATAAATCGAACTAAAAAATGAAAAATAAATAATAGTTTAAAAAAACTAAAAAAACACGCTTTTATAGTTAACCGAACTAAAAATTAGAAAATAATTTTTAATTTCAGAGAGTTTATAATACAGTAGTAGAAGATTGAACAATCAATCAGAATTTATCACCTCAAAATAAAATTATAATAAAGTTTAAGTAATTAACAAAAGAATTCAATTCAGAGTAAAAAGCGTGGGGTGCATTTTACTACTTTTCATAACTCTCCTCTCATAGATAGTTGCCAATAGAATGGTTGTTACATTTACTTTATCAAGCACCCCACGCTGTTTACTCTGAATTGAATTCTTTTGTTAATTACTTAAACTTTATTATAATTTTATTTTGAGGTGATAAATTCTGATTGATTGTTCGATCTTCTACTACTGTATTATAAACTCTCTGAAATTAAAAATTATTTTCTAATTTTTAGTTCGGTTAGCTATAAAAGCGTGTTTTTTAGTTTTTTTAAACTATTATTTATTTATTTTTGCTTGTTTTTGTTCACTGGTCTTCGTGTATCGTCTCTCTTTGATGTGTTCATGAACCGCATGTTCGACCGGCATTGTGCCTTTGATCATTGCTCTGCACTTGGTTAGCTTGTTCAGTAGTAGCAACTTCACAGACAAACTAGGGACGGCACGCAGGCGGGCGTCGGTGGTCGAAATATTGATACATAATGGTCATAATGTATCAATATTCAGATAAGAAATTAGTTTTTACCAAGTAGTATATCATTATGCTGTTCGTAACGTGCGGTTTTTGGACGCAGTAAAGAGGGTTTATGATACGTGTGTAGATAAACAAACTTATATGTCAACGCAATCAAAGGTTAACGCCGTTTATGTCACAATTTTGGTGAATTTTCTCGATACTCGCAAGAGAATCTGCTGCTGCACATCTCAAGTGATATGATAACACTATCAAGAGACATTGCCAGACCGAATTGAAGTATCAATCTTAGTTGGCAGTTGTGCATGCGGCTGCCGCCTTGCGATCCTGAGATAAAACCTCACAAAATCGCATATCTGTTTTCTAATACCGGTTGCCTGCCTATCCCGTATCCCGCCCGACGCAACTTGCATCCATCTTGATGCACGGGGCGGAATATTCAAATCTTCCGTCTGTATTGTTCGACGGTACACTGGTTCCGGGTCCTTCCTATCTGCCTCAGACAGCGTCAAGCCTTTGGTAGAGGCATAATTAGGGTTAGGCCAGATATCCTACACTCAATTTTGTAAACCTTAGTGAGTTCTAAAATGTACAACGCAGAAGTACCTTGGAAGGAAATGTACAACGCAGAAGTACCTTGGAAGGAAATGCTAGAACACTAATGAGGAAAATTATGTGTTATATTTGACAAACCTAATATTTCATTAAAAAACTGGTCAAGTGCGAGTCGGATGTATAATATAATAACTCTTCGTGCGCCAACGAAGGGTTATTATATATTTTTACATCCAATTTATGTAAATATGTAAGTACTCGTTTACTATATACATTTTTATTATATATATATATATATTTTATTATTCGTTTATTATAAGCAGAAATTATAAATTTACATCTGACAATATGTCCACGGAAACCATATAGGTTTGTATGTGGATCCTTATTACGCTAAAATATATGTACAATGTTTAACACATCTTGTTTTTGTTTATGTAAGTACACACAAAATTTTTAAAATAAATTAAAAACATATCAGGTATGTATTTTTCATTGTTACACAACTTAGGTATTGGTTAGGGATAGGAAAGGGAGGAAAAGTATTTTTTAAGTTTCGCTTTTATGTTTAGCGGAGATATGGTGTTTCTTATATACTTTGTGTAGGTCTCTCAACTAGGATCAACTAGATAACCATCCTTTTCTGAATGTAGCGTCACGCCTTTTCCCAAAAGCTCCGTGGTGTAATGGGTTTCACGCTTGCTTCTCACACAGGAGATGCAGGTTCGAATCCTGACCATTTACTGAGATAATTAATTTATCTTAAGTACATTATCGGACGATCAGTGTTTCGGATGACACGTTAAGCTGTAGGTCCCGTCTGCTATCGCTACGTGGTAATGGTCGTGGAACCCCTCCACCAAACCGCACTGAGCCAGCGTGGTAGAGTATGGCTTAATCTTACTCGTATCCGGGGGAAGTCCTGTGCCCCTCGGTGCGGGCATTAAAGAGTTTTATTTATTATCAGTAAACGAGTACGAATCACGTAAGTTAGTCGCAACTTTGTGTAGGTCTCTCAAGTAGGATCAACTAGATAACCGTCCTTTTCTGAATGTAGCGTCACGCCTTCTCCCATACGGAGTGGCGGAGGCACAGCAGCGCCCACTTTAACCAGCTTTTTAATAATGCTTTTTGCCTGCCAGGGGGCTAGCCCATCTACGCAGCTATAGAAGAAGCGATATGAAGATTTCCTGACGATATTTTTTATCAACGTAAAACACTCAGTTTGACAAACAAAATAGAAGAAAAATTGTTATATTTATGTATACGCCAAATACCAACTGAATACTGACTAACCATTCCGTTTCAATCACATCCAGAAACTTGTATTACCTAGTCTTACTACCAAAAGTGTGCATCGGTATGAAATGTCTGCAACGTTCCCCTTTCAATCTAGCTTGAACCTAGCTCCAGATATTTCTCCAAATCTTGATACATTGCATTTGATATCCCAAAGAAATTGATAAAATTTCTCCAGTATATCATTCTGGAAGGTAATATTTTTATTTGTACTTTATCATACTCTTGGCTTGATTAACTATGCAGGTATTTTCCGGCTTAGTCAGGATTTGGGGACCTTTTAAGAAAAGTTTCAAGGTAAATTTATGACGTTTATAGTATGTTATTAATTTAACTAGCCCTATGGATAGGAATGATAGATATAGAAACAGATCGAGGAAAATAACATTCATAATTACAAAAACAATGCCTCAATCCATGCAAATGAATTTTGTACGATACAGAAAATTATTTATCTCATTGATCTTTCGTTATATCTCGATCAAAGAGAAATAATTTAGCCAACATGATAATAATTTGTCCCATCAGTATCAAGGCGAGGGGTTGGTCATCCGAACTTTGTCCAATTCCCCATTGTATGCATCCCTTCCCTTAGTTTCCTTTTCTTTTACTTCTATATCGTTGAGATAACTTTTTTCATAACCCAGGAACAAGTTGGTCATTGGTTCCGAAGAATGAGTGTTTCATTATTTTATTGCAAGAGGGTTTTCCTTATTGGATTGTTTTATTTACTGCGCTGCCTTTCTTGTGTCTTGTTCCGGTGAACGTGAAACTAAACGCAACGGCTTTTTAAGCGAAAACATAACATCTGGAATCTAATTTCAACCTAATAAATCACGTAAGTAGCAAACATTTCGAATTCCGCTTAGCTGGCACATAACCTCAATTGGCTCACAATTATCCTATCTAGTTAGAAGTTGGTCGACTCTCATACATAATACCTATGACAGCCATATGCAGACCCGTAAAGCACACCAGGTAGAATCCCAACAAAAACTGGCTATAGAAGAATTGAAACTATCTAGGGAATAGAGTGGCCAGCCAATTCCGGTACACAATTACAGCTCCATGACAATTACATGACGATTACAGTCAACTTTAGATAACCAATATTTAGCGTTCGGAGAATATTTTTTTAGTCAATTATGGTAAAAATTAAGCTAATTGGTAAGCATAATAATTAAGTTAATCAACAAAGGGAATGGGATTACAAAATCGTCAGATATTTGATATCTAAAGTTGACTGTAATCGTCATGTTATTGTCATGGAGCTGTAATTGTGTACCGGAATGGGGCCCCTGTGAACGGGAGGACAATGCAATGATATTGCTAGAAGCATAAGGTAATAGTACTAAACTAAAAACCGAGCTGTCCACAACCACAGGCTAAACTCTATCTTTCTATCTATTCCGCCTCCCGCACCCAATATTGAGTATTGGCCTCCTCTTCAGCACACCACTTGACGCGGTCACTTATGTACAGGACATATCCCACCTCCAACCAACCTCATTCCGACATCATATCATACGACTTCATGTCACTCCGACTTCGTGGCAAACGCGGGGGAGCAAGCCAACGGGTTAGATTTGCATGGAGCTCTCGTAACCCGCAGCTATTTCTGTGCGCCCCCCACATGGCTGGACCGGCCTTCTGTGCCCTCCGCCTCTCCTCTTCCCGCCTCTCCCCATGTACAATATGAAACTGTTATTGATGAACAAAATAGGTTACAAATGATAATTCGGCTAGCCTTTAGAAAGCCGGCCATTTCAGATGCTTTTGCTGATTTTTAGCTTTATTAGTGATTTCGAAATACGCGAACCGTCTGAAATAATTAGATTTCGAGTTATATATTTTTTTATTCACCATTTCAAGCAATCGGGACCGTGGGGGTGTGGGAGTATTAGGGTGGGGAAACGACGAATTTTCGGTTTTTCAACGTTAGATGTCGTTCAAAGTTCATTGTCCTCGTGGCCATTGACCTTGACCTTGAACTTGGCCATTCGTGTATATTTCGCATAAAATTCACAGTGTTGCATTTTTTTAGGCTTGATATAGTTCAAGTTTTTTGACCGCAAGACCAAGGTCTTGGCCTTGATGTTTCGTGCATATTTCGCAGAAAATTCTCAGTTTTACTGTTTCGGAATATAAAATCCGAATCAGGGCACCCTGCTACCTAAGCAGTCCTTCCTAGGCAGTCTTGTGGCTAGACTCTAGAGGTTTTTTTTTATGAGCCAGAGGTTAGCTTGGGTGCGTGGGGCATCGCCGGAGTGGTCAATATCAATATATATTTTATTGAAATAAACAACATGTTATGAGGTGTTAAAATAATACAGCTTCGTTTCAGTGTCATTTTACCCTTAGGGCGTAGCAATATTATGATTATGATGTATTTACATGGTTGGATCAATTTCATCTAAATATTAGGTAATAGGTTAGCTTACCTTCCAGACATTCTACATGTTTCTTACAGTTCATATTTTCATCACAATAGATCCCTAAGAATGTAGCACTCGATGCTGTACACCAATTTTTACCATAAAAATTCATTTCAAGAGCCACAGCCGGAGTGTTGTAATTCCTAAAATGCAAGACATTTGTTTTATTAAGATTGGATTTAGACTGAGTTTCTTTAACAAATGTTTAACAGTATGCATTAATTGCGATATCCAGTCTGATTCTGTATTTATAAGAGTTCTTGTTTGGTTTAACATTGGCAGGAGGACACTCTGTTCTCTTTCTTTAAGATATGATGCAAACCATTTACTCACAAGCCCCCTGATATCATGTCTATCCATAATGGATAATAGGATACCATGATTCACATAATCAAATGCTTTCGAAAGATCGAGAAGAACCGTCAATATAATTCATTCATTCATAATTAATAATTTCTTTATTGCACACAAATTGTAAAGGAAAGTAACATTAAAGACAAAACAGTGCACAACGGCGTACTTATCTCGTACTTTTATATTTTTTACCATTCAGAGCATATGCAACGAAATCCGTCATGTCAAATATAGCGTCAGCTGTGGATACACCATGTTGGATACTGAATTTTTCTTTAGTTTAAATTTGTTTTAGTGTGAGAAAGGTTCGGAGTTTATTTGCCATCACCTTTTCAAACACTCTTGATAAGGTCGGCAGCAAGGATATAGGTCGGTAGTTGCTAACATCTAATTTAGCATCCTTTTTAAAAATTGGTCTTGCGTGGGCCTTTTTCTAGTTTTTGTGGGAAGCCTTTTTAGGAAGAACAGCAATGCTACGGAATACTCACAAGATTTATTATTTTTAAGGATTAAATATTTTATATAACTCTTATAGACTTGTTGGTCTAACAAACATTGTATCGGGGTTTAGATGTGGTAGGTTTATCTGACTTTCAGGAATGTCAACTGTATATGCCTTTGATGTTCGTGAAAAATAAATAAATATATCAGGAGCTTCGCAGTCTGCATTTGACATGTTTGTACCGTCAGTCAGTCCAACGTAACTTGTGACTTCCTTCCTGCTTTTGCCCATGATTTTGGTATTTATTAAGTCCCATGTTGACTTTACTTTGTCATGTCAATTAATTATCCTCAGTTCATTGTAGTAGCCATAGCTAAGGCGATATCGTAACGAAAATTATGTAAAAATAACCTCAAGAACGTTGCATTACCTTTTCATGGGTGTGGTGTCAGGGGGGGAAGGGGTATCCTTCCGATTTTTTTTTCGGAAAATTAACTATTTGTAATAAATTTCACGGTCAAGATCAATTTTCTAAATAAATATAAAATAAATATACCCGAAAGGTCTAGTTCAAGGTCAAGGTCAATATCCACGGGGTCAATAAAATTTGCACGACATCTTACATTAAATAAAAGCAAATTTGCCGTTTCCCCACTCTAATACTCCCAAATACCCAAGGTCCCGAATGCTTGAAATGGTGATTTAAAAAAATATAACTCGAAAAATAATTATTTCCGACGGTTCGCGTATTTTGAAATCATCTATAAATCCACTAATAAATTATAGACAAAATCAGCAAAAGCATCAAAACCGGAAAAAAATACTTAAAACGTAAATTTGAGAACACATAAAATATTTAAAACACAAAAAGTGTTTTTGCTGATCCTTTTTTGCTGTGCATATCAGAATTTTTGATGTGCAATTACATACCAGCCTAATTTAAATAATATTATGAAAACGCATTTGGTAAATAATGAACCGTAAAATTATGATTGTGAATGATGAACAATGATTTCCGCTTAAAGGTGAATGTTGTTAAAGCCAACGCTGAGGTAGCTTGAGCTTTCGAAACATTCTTCACCAATGTACCCTTACTCACAAATGAGCATCCATATTCATCTCCATATGAAGCAGAGACTTTGTTAAAAAAAAACAGCACTAGTGTAAGTAATGTAGATTTAAGCAATCATCCTATCCATATCCCCAGGACATTGTTAAAAGTTAAGATTACTTAACTTAAAAATACAGAAGACCTGTCAGGTATATCGATCTATGTCATTGGTTCAGTAATTCTAGTTATATCAAAAATGTGCTGACGATGGAGACCTCATAAAACACAGTAAACTGATAACTCTGTTAAATCGGGAGACAAGGGTGATCCTACAAGTTTCAGACCAATATCTGTTCTTCCAACTCAAAGTAATTTGATAAGGTTATACTCAATCAAATGCTCTCACACTTTAACCGTACAAAATAACTCCACGCCAAACAATAGGATTTCCCTAGGGGTAAATCGACTAGGATATCTAGCTTTTACCCTTATGTCTCATATTTATTCTGCATGGTAGGCCGCACAGGATGCTATCGGAGTTTTTTGAGATCTGTCTAAAGGATATAAATCATTACGGAGTTAAAAATAAAGCGTTTGATCTACTAAGATCATACTTAAGCAATATAATTCAAAAGGCAGAAATCAACGGCGTTATATCTGATAGATCGGGGGTAAAAATTGGCGTTTCACAAGGTTCCATATTAGGCCTTTTCTTATTCATGGTGGAGAAATGGACTGACATAGTTTTGTTTGCTGATGATACTTGTCTGTTCTTCAAAATTTAAACATAAAAAAAAAGATTTTGATGATGTTAATCGAGTATTGTCTTTAACCTTGAATCGGTTCACAGTTAATAATTTATTGTTAAACGCTGGTTAAACTAATTGTATCAACTTCTAACTTCTAAATATCAGCCAAGTTGACACCATTGTAGTGTTAAACAGCAACACGTTAGAATTAGTAAATGATACAAAGATTCTGGGATTAGCCAATGATAGCAATTTGCAGTGGGGACCTCACATAGATAAATTTCTGGTAAATATAGTTCTGCGGCTTACGCTATTACAAACATCAGACAAAATACGGATGTGGCTTCATCTAGCTTAGTTACTTTAGTTACTTTTTAGTTTCATGTCCTATGGTATCTTTATGTGGGGGAAAACAGCGGATATTCAAACTATTTTTATTTTACAGAAAAGAGTTATTCGAACAATTTATAATTTAAAACGCACAGACTCCACGAGAGAGCTTTTTAAAGAAATTGACATACTGACTTTAGTTAGTCAATTGTGCTGAATTCAAAAAGACAAAGTGTATAAAATTCACTTTACCTAATGTAAGGCAAGTTGAGAGTAACATCTTATTGGGAAAAGACAAACTAAAACTAGTAGGTGGAACTGTATTTCTTGGTATCACTATTGATTCCAAACTACAATGGGGTACCCATATTGTAAAATTAGCATATAGACTTAGCTCCGCAGCATATGCAGTTAAAATAGTCAGGAATGGACTGACGTTGCAACTTGTATTGTAACAGGCTTGTATATTTTAATTGTTTCCATAGCATTATATCCTACGGCATACTACTATGGGGACGGGCTGATGACATTGAGACCATCTTCATTTTGCAGAAGAGAGCGATCCGATTTATTTAGAAGCTAGGTTGTAGAGAGTCTCTGAGAGTTTTTTTCAAAGAAACCAACATCATAACAGTTGAAAGTCAATATATCTATGAGAACATAATGTATGTGAGGAACAATATCAGTAGCTTTAATACTCTTGATAGCCACCACAATGTGAAAACTAGAAATAAACATAAGTTTTCTTTTCCAATGTTCAGACTCACAAAAGTTAGTAGTTCTTTTATGTGACAATGTATACGCTTCTACAACAAAATTTCGCAAGAAATACAAAACTTAACTGAAGCTCGATTAAAAAAATATATAAAGCACACTTTGTGCACAAAGGCCTAGTACAAAATTAATATTTTTTACAAGACACCGACATCTGGCATTTAACCAGTTCATTGCACCTTATATATTATGTACGAATATTTAGGCACCTACCTAATGTTTTATTATACTTGCTTGATTATGTTATATTGACTTAATAGTCTCAATTTTTGTGCTATTATGAATAAAATCTTTGAACTTGAACTTAAACTTTAATTTATTTTCGGAAATATGATGTATGTACGCAAGAATCTTACAACATTTTCCAAACTTAGCGATAGCTGTAATATTAACCTCAAAAATAATCCCAGAATAGTTGCGCCCCGGTTTTGACTTCGCGGAGATTAGTGATTCTTTGAAGGGTCTGTGCATTGTTTACAACAACTTTAAAGACCGTGTAAAAGCGACCTTATCAAAAAAGGGATATTACAATGTTCTAACTCAACACAGAACTTGCCGGTAAAAATTATAATTATTTATTCCTGCTTATTAATTATAATAATTAATATCGTTATATTTTATAACAAGCAATTTTTAAAAGAGATCTAAAAATCAATCTGTCGGAGTTTCTTCGCCCTGCTACAGTGGTCTAATTTAGAGAAGAGGCAAAAAATTTAGTTTGCTAAGTACATGTAAATATCTTCAGTAATAAAGACATTTGAACTTTGAACTATAAACAATACAGAAAATGTTGATTGTATATCAATATCGCTAAGTGACACGTTTAAGGGAATACCTACTTAATCTATAATTACATTATAAGTGGTAAGCCCAATTTTTTTTTCTGTAACCCGTAATGTTTGCCACTGCTAGGCAAAGGCTCCCCACTCTTAGTCCACATGTCCCTTTTTTTGCCTTCTCCTGCCAATCCTACAAATCGCTTTAATTTACAGCCCGTGTGAAATAAATGCGACCAATCAGGTCAACGCAAATTTCAAGTTGGCAAACAGCTCTCAAAACATCTATTTGAAAGCTACCTACCAGGAATGTTTTTACAGATATATAGCGCTACTGATTGAAAATGAATCTCCCAGCCGGCTCCATCAATTTGTTAAAAGAACAAAACAAAATGGTTTCCCACTAAGCCAAATGCAGTGGCGGCTGCAAACTGGCAGAGCAAACCCTGACTTGAATACTAAATTGCTTGCAAATGCATACCAGACACTACACAACAATACTGTTACAATATTATGAAACTCCACCCTCAACTTACGTTCAAGTAGTTTATCAATGCATCGAAGGGTACGCTACCTTGAAAGGAATTGCCATTGATTCAGCACAGCAATGGTTGGGTAACAAAGCGATGGAGTGGCCGAGCGAAGGTGTTGCAGTCTCGTGGTAGGGGGGATCGTTGCATTTAGAATTCTCATCGCATAATGGACGTAAACAACTCTGATATTATTGCAGGAAGACGCTTGTTAATCAATAGCGAGGAGTAAAATGCAGCGCTAAGTACCTAGGGGTCGTTACGAGCTTCAGGGATGGTTGCTGGCACTGAGTGGAAAAAACATGAGTTTGAATATGATTTGTAATTTTTTTTAAATATTTTTTTAATTTTAACCACCGACGTAAAAGAGGCCTGTTAGACGTTTAAAGCATCTGCACGTATGTAGAGGGTGTAACAGAAAGGTTTAGACATATTTTAAGGGATTGTTAGGGACATCATTCTGAACAACTTTTACTATGACACCGATTTGATCAGATGAACTTAATTTTTCACTTCTCCATTCAAAATCAGCTGATGCAGTGTGCATTTGGGAAGTGAAAATAAAGTTATTCTAATCACATCTTTGCGGGGGTCTCTCAGCGTTCTCTCTCCTCTTCTTTTCTCTGTCTTCATCAATTCCGTCTCGGATGTTCTCCTGACATCTTTACGCAGACGATCTCCAGATTTAGCGACATTTTTCTCCCTGTGTTGTGCTCTCTGCTGCAGGGATGTTAAATGCTGATCTTGAGAAAATCAGGGAAATGGGCAACTTCTTTTGGAGTACTTGTCAACCCTAATAAGTCGCAGGCTTTGGTTCCAGGCTTTCCCTTGTTACAGCATTGCCCCTGAAACCTACAATGAGAACCATAATCTCATATAGTACTAAGGCCAAAAATCTAGGATCCGATATTGTGGAGGAAGGCTAGGTCAAGCATTCGCCTGCAATGAAATAGGGCAGTTATACTATATGGTCAGCCCCGGATATGAACCTGCATCTCCTGAACCTCCTGCCTGAGCCTCAAACTCACTAGACCACGGAGCGCTCTTATTAACGCAAATTCGACTGCGCGGTTATGAGCGCAGTGCGCCTTTTTATGACACGCGAAGTAAGTACACTTGCTGCGTCATGCCCAGGAGTCAGACCTCCCTGCTATGTCCGGGTCCCCACATATTGAGCAGGCATCGGCCCGCGTGACTTTACTGTGAGCCATGGGTCGTCTGTGTGAGGGGCACCCCCCCCCCCTCGCCCCAGTCGCGACAACCCCACCCCCGTGCTCGTCTAGCTACGGGTGCGGTCCCTCCCTACATATTGAGCGAGCATCAGCTCGTGTAGTGTACGGACTAAAAACAACCCGAGGGTAGTTATCGTTCGGTGTTACTACTAACCATGGCAACCAACAAAAAATTGCACTTTTAAAGTTTCATTTGTGGTGTAGGGGTGTTTTAGGGGTGTTTGTTTTAGGCGAGTGAGGAGACCTTTTTTACCTCAACAGGTAAAAAAGGTCTCCTCACTCGCGTGTCCTTCCGTCCGTCTGTCACAGGCACTCCTCCCAGGAATTATAAGAGATAGAGTCTTGAAATCTTCTGCAAAATTGCTTATCCTGATAACCGCAATATATTTAAACAATTTGCCCACATAAAAGCGGAGGGTATAAAATGAAATAAACGGTCAAGTGCGACTTGGACTCGCGAACAAAGGGTTTCGTGCCACCGTAAAATGGTATGGATGGTGTGGAGGGAATAGTTGGGATTTTACATAGCAAAATGTTGTTTACAATGATTTGGTGCGGGTACTTTCATACTCCATTTACGTAAACAGGTGCATTTATGAGCTTGTATGTGGTTTACAGATGAATAAAAAACCTTGGCTATTCCGGTTAGGATTCCCTGAATCTTTGGCTTAGGTTTCTGTATTTATTATCATCATTTTGGACTCTGTAATAACTTCTGAAGTTATCAAATCTAAAATAAAATAAAAGTTGACAAGTTTATAAAGAGCCCTTTTCAACCATACCCTAAATGACTTATTACAGTGTTTTTTTTTCCTTTTTAGGGTTTCGTATCTTAAAAGGAAAAAAGGAACCCTTTTAGGATCACTCTGTTGTCCGTCTGTCTGTCCGTCTGTCACTAACCTTTTTCTCAGGAACGCGTGCAGGTATCAAATCGAAATTGAAATCAATTACTCACGTCTGTGTACCCTTGGGGCCATGAAAAAAATCAAACTTCTAGGTCCCCGCAATCAAAAAAATACGGCCGTTTATGTCCTTAATTTGCAGAACTAGCTCAATTTTCTTGATACTCGCAAGGGAATCAAAACTTCAGGTTGACCTAGGATTATCAAATTTGAATTTGGAAAAATCTGAAAACTGTAAATTTCTGTCTTTCTGCTTGCATGTCTGCCAGTACGTCTGTCAAGACTCTTTTTCTCAAGAACGCGTGGAGGTATCAAGTTGAAACTGATGTCAATTGCTCAAGTTTGTAGTATCTTGAAGGTGTGATAAAATCGAATCGATTAAAAAATACCGCCGTGTATGTCACAATTTTGCTGAATTTGCTCGATACTCGCAAGGGAATCAAAACCTATAGGGTACTTACCGTTGACCCAATTTCATGAGTCTACTCATGAAATTGGGCAAAAGCAAGATCTTATAGCACAAATAAAGGGTAAAACCCGAAAACTGTAAATTTGTAGCTTGATCATAAAAAAAAGTATTTTGGTGAAAATAAATTCCTGCCTATAGGCCCTGTAAACGTATCTAATAAACGTATCCCGCTTCCGTCGTCTAGTGATTACAACCTCAACTATCACTTTATAGTTATATAATGGGTATATAATAATACCTTGGACACTATTTACATACATTGATCTAGCCCCAAACTAAGATTCCCTGCATCTTGAGTACTAGACAACGATACACAAACTTATATAGATAAATATTATGCTTAGATAGATAAACAATCGTGACTAGGGTACAAAAAGCCGTTCTCATCAAACAAATATTTGCCCCCACCGGGACTCGAACCCGGGACACTTGGCTTCGTAGGCAGGGACACAGCCGACTCGGCCATTCGGGTCGTCTCTACTCTCTTATTACTACTCTATTATTTATTATATATCGTTTTACTATTAGGACCATCACCATTGATAGAAACCAACGTCTCCATGGCGATGGGCTAGCTAGTATTGAATTACTGCCTATACCTATGGTTTCTGACAGCCCTTTATTAGCAATTGAATAAATAAATAAAAAAACACATTTTGCAAGTTAATATTTTTATATTTTTATCTTCTCAACGATATAATAAACCTTCTTTTACCACAACTATTTAAACAATTCACACTCACAAAAAGTAGGTACTTTTATGATAAATATTTCAATATCACTAAAGAAATAAAACAGTTTGTAAACTTTCCGTTAAAATTATAATTAAAAGGATCTATTTTTGCTGTAACTTTTGTTTTCATTATATAGAACATTACTAATTGTATAAAAAGATCCACTTTATTTAGATCAGTAATTTAATCATCCTCAGGTAAAGTTGACTCCCAGCCAAGGAAGTAAAAACAATGTCTGTTTACATACATTTCCTTAGTCCTTCAATATTCAGATATTTGAAATTTCGTCGCTGTTTCCGTGTATCCTAGTGTGTGTACGCGATAAGGCACGAGTAGGGCCAACGTGTATGTCAGTATTAACTTCCTTTGCTCATATTCTCAGTCCGTCAGGCATTACTAAACTTATTTTTCACAACTACATGTGCTGAAGAAATCTAAAATAAGTTTTTTTAGCCCATCTGCAGACCAAGCTACTGGAAATCGCTTAGCTGGTATCCAAAGAAAGAAGTCACAAACAGCCCTAAACCAGTGAGAGAGAGTCGTTTGTGAGTCGTTTCCTTGGTTACCAGATACCGATTTCCAGTAGCTATGTGTGCAGCGGACCTTAGTTCGTATTCCAGATCCAGATGCGATTTGTAAAATGAAACCTGTTACTTCTACCTTTACTATGTAAAACATATAATAAAAATATATCGAAATTGGTATCAATAAGCTGGAGATGCGATGTACGATCAACTTTTATGGATATCTCCTTTAATACTAACTGTTAAATGCAACTTAACCGTTCGCTAAGTTGATTGTTGGAAATAAGTTTCCTTTTGCCCGATAAAGGTTTAAATGTCATACTGGCACCATTATTACCTAAAAATAAACTGCCCAGTATAACTTTAAGCGTCATCCAATCTTTGAGTTTCCATTTGTGAATCCGCGTCTCAGTTGGTCTAATTACCAAAAACTTGTTCCGCCGAAAAATTTACTAACTTTACAAATAAATAATTTGCCTCACTTTATAATCGTGACTTTATAATCTGAGTGTCGTAAAATTCGTCAAGTCTAGCAATAAGTGACTAGTTCGTCATAAGAGCAGGCCTTCTCACAGCATTCGCTGACCACCGCGCCGCCCCTCTTTCCCCTGGATGACGCGATGGTTCTAGCCTTGAGTCTGCCCATCCACGGCCATCCCAGCTCCTGGTCGTCGTAGGCTGGAGACAGGATTGAGTCTGCGGGCAAAATCAACCAAAATAATATAAATGTCACCGTAAGATAGTCAAAACCGTTAGTTAATAAACTAACGTTTTTTTTCTCGTAAGTTGGTCAACTATCGGCAGATAGCGTACTACTTACTAATGACGCGTTAGTTGATCAACTACCGGTTAAAACCGTTAAATAGTAAACTGGTTTAAACTTGAATTGCAAACGAAATACCAGGGCAAACACTGCGGCAGCTTAGGTGAAGACTAGAGGGGGCGAGCGCAGCGAAGCCCCCGAATATTCTTTGTGTTAGGTTGACAAGTAAGAAAAAAAAAATGTAAATTCTAAACCCTATCGGTCTGGTTTACTATCTGTCGATAGTTGATCAACTAACGCGTTACTTTATCAACTAACGGTTTTGGCTATCTTCCGGTGAAATAAATACCTATCTTACTTTGACGACCCGTATAGCCGAGTCGGCAGTGACCCTGGCTACGAGGCCAAGGGTCCCGGGTTCGAGTCCCGGTGGGGGCAGATATTTGTTTGCTGAGAACGGATGTTTGTACCCTAGTCATGGTTGTTTATCTAAGTACAATATTTATCTATATAAGTAAGTGTATCGTTGTCTAGTACCCAAGATACGGGGAATCCTAGTTTGGGGCTAGATCAATCAATCAATCAAGTGTGTGAATAGTATCCGAGGCACTTTCTGTACAAACGAAATGCAGTCCTTTAAAGTCTCCACCGAAGGGAACGGGCCTTTACCTGAATACGACTAAGATCGAGCCATACTTCGCCACGTTGGCTCAGTGCGGGTCGATGGAGGGATGTCGGGTAACTGGCCCACCCCGCTGACAGGTTTTTTGAGCTAAAAGCCTTAACAGGACCAGCTCTGCCACAGCTAAAAATCCGTAAGACCACCAATTAGCGATAGTTTTCGGGCTCTGTAAGTCCCGACCTACAGCAACCGGAAAAATGCCTTAAAAAGAAACGGCGCGATTTAGCTTGACGAGCAGGTTAAGCAACATCTCGTTGATACCGTAAAACTGGATGGGTAATTCTTTTCTATGTGGCATTTCCGTGTTTCGGAATCGTATTCGATGTGCGAATACCGTCATACCACGGTTATTAATATCGGTATACCTATATCATCATCATCATCATCACATCAACCCACTGCGGGGCACAGGCCTCTTCTCTCTCGCTATGGCGCCAAAACACCCGGTCATGTGCCAAGCGTATCCATTGAAATCCTGTCGACTTTGTGATACTGTCAGACCTATATATTTAAAACTAATATCTCTACCTATTACATACCACTATCAACATAACATTTATATACAGGCACATACATTGGTTCTGGTCCCACACTAGGTACCCTGTGTCGTGGGAACCAAAAACAGCGACGTCACAAACATGTAAACATCCAAGACCTAGAGATTAATTTTTTCTTCCTGCCCAGCCCATATGCAAACCCAGGGCCACTCCCTTGGGAAGCACAGTATCACCAGAGAGGTCATCTATCTGGGAGAGAAACTGGATCCGATTGGCACAGGACCCGATAAGTTGGCGCAAAAAGGTGGAGGCTCACACCCATCAGTGAGCGGTAACAAGCTGCCTGGGATGATGAGAAGAAGCAACTCACTGTACATGGTCCCCATCCCCGCCCGCTTCCCCTGGCCCTCCTTCTCGACCGCCTCGCAGACCACCGCCAGGGTACGCGCCAGGTACCTGCCGCAATACATCTTGGGAGTGTTGGACCGCACGAACTCCACCTCGGCGCCGCCCATCAGGGCTAGGCAGGTGGTCAGAGTTCCCAACAGGGTCACGGCGGCGAGGGCTTGGTGGATGTTCATCTGGTTTTAAGGATTTTTTATCAGTTAGATAAGTTAAAATTGAAGTCGATTTCTTGAAGTTGAAATTTGATTTCTGTAAATTGATTGTTTATTAGCTACGCCGCGCCGTAGCATAAGCTGTTAGACTACAAAAAGCATTCGTATTAGGATGGACGTCTTCCTAGCTTGCTACTTGGAACGTTGCTACAGTGTTCGAAAGTGATAACATTTCTGAGCAGGTAACCATTTTAGTGCTTGCGTATCAATCAACATATTACAATTCTATATATAGACACATGTCGCGGAAGAATGTAGAAGGGGTTCTCTAGAATATAAACAACAACATCTTAATCACGCCTGATAAATATTTCCGTCAACAAGCAAACATCACATACCCGATCACTTTGAGTCATTAAAAGTCACGTAATTTACTCGAATAATATTGATTTAAGATAATTTATTTATATAACAGTTCATTATCATAATTAATTTACAGAGATTAACTACGCGATCGCACAATCATCGATTTCAACAAAGTAGCAAATACATTACGGTGCTCCAATAACAATTATCACAATCAATACAGGACGAGCGTTCTCGATCAGAGCCCACTAACATCTGTCCATTGGGGGGGACAACTTCACAACGAGAATATTTTTTTAAAAATCTCTTCATTGTAAAATGCAGTTACTTCTTTTATTCAACAAATTCCTCTGAGCATAAATTCAGATAAATAATTCAAACACCAGTTATGGTTTTAAAAAAATGCAGATATATATTTATTATAATTAAATACAAAAAATATGTACAGAGTGAGTTAATTTTTAAACGTGATTTTAGCAAAGGAAATGCGAGGTATATTTTTTGATAAGACAACCCCACAATACAATTATTCATACTGGCAACAATAACAATGCACAAGATTGACTTCTTGTCTTGCGTGTGCGCATTTTATTTAAATAATCGTTTTTGTTTGTATTTCCAGGAATAAATTATTATATTGATTTTGTGTTATCTTTCTTGCTGGAAGTCAATATGTTTATAAGTTTGTGGCCTAATGCTATTACTTATGTGCAACAAAAATAACAATCTAGCTCATTGCTGATAAACATCTAATGAAAGTTTACGAAAGAGAGGTATAGAAATACTAAGGTACCTGTGTTAGGTATGTGTGTTGTGGGGTATAACTAAATTAATTCGCTTTTACACAAAACACCTAGAAGGGTTTCAGCCTTTTCTATATCTATTTAAACTAGTCGCTCTGGGAGAACAGTAAACCTCGCTTCAATTTCAAAAATTTAAAAGCGTCGATATATAACGCTACAGAATATTTCCCCCCCTCCTTTTCATCACTCCACTTCCCTCTTTTTGGATTTTTTTTGCAACATCTTGTGTTGAATTAACTTCTTAGCGTGTCTCTTAAATTTGATTGAAATCCATCAATAAATAACTCTACAGCAAACTTCCCCCTTTTCCCCCAAACAAAAATTGCGATCGACTAAATTGTTTAATTAAATCAAGGAACTTATGTGCCAATTTTCGTCATAATCGGTCGAAAAATGCGACCTGTAGGCGAGAACAACGGACAAAAGCATTTTTGACCGCTCTCGAAACTGCACATTTCGCTCATTTGGCTCGCTTGGACAATAATTCCCAAAATGTGATGAAAAGCGTAAATCTTGCAAACGGCCCGTTTCATCACTGGCTACAGAAATCTTGATTTTTCGCCAGTTCGTATGCCAAAAATGAATTGAATAAAATTGAATTTGATTTTTTCGTCTAAAATTCGAAGCGGCCAACATGCATTCTCTTCTCTTGACGGAAACTATTAGAAATCGAAGAACGCGCCATAATTAGTTAGTATTATGGTATTATATATGTCACCGGAAGATAGACAAAACCGTAAGTTGATAAACTAAAGTAAAGTAAAAAAAGTAAAAAGTATTTATTATCACCATAACATAAAAAATAACTGACAGGTATAAGACACAAGATTAAGTGCTGTAAGAGTGACTTTTCTGGTCTTCGGTAACTAACGCGGTTATTGATCAACTATCGACAGATAGTAAACCAGAACGACAGGGTTAAGATATTACGTTTCTTTTTCTTTTACATGTCAACCTAACACGAAGACTATTCGGGGGCCTCTAGTCTTCACCTAATCTACCGCAATGTTTTCCCTGGTATTTCGTTTACAATTCAAGTTTAAACCAGTTTACTATTTAAGGTGCTACGAAAATAAAATGGGGTTTTTTTCGAATCCATTTACTCCACCATGAAGTCATCTACAGATTTGATTTTTGGGTAAACGTTTATTGAGTATTTGATTAAGATTTTCACCAAGACAAAAACGCGATTGGATGAAATTTTCTCGATAGAATTTAATTACGAAAACACCTCTAAATTATATTATTTTTTCCTGTAATTCTGAAATCCTAACTAATTTCATTGTGGAACTGCGTTCAAAATGTAGATATTATGTATTCGCAAAATCTCCTGAAAAAACTTTTTAACAAAATAGAGTAGTTTATTTTTAAATAATTATTCTGTAGTTTAGCGCTACGGTTTTTCATTTTTTTCCGATTCCGTCCCTCTCACACTGCGGGTCTTTCCGCCTGGAGTAACGGGGACCTTTGCACGGACGAGGTATCGCCTTAACGGTTTTAACCGTTAGTTGATCAATTTACGCGTCAAATAGTAAGCAGTAGGCTACAGTTTACTATCTGTCGATGGTTGACCAACCTATGAGAAAAAAAAACGTTAGTTGTTCAACTTACGGTTTTGACTATCTTACGGTGACATATGTATATAAAAATAACTAAATGTGTTGGGAACGGCGACAACTCGCAAACGGCGGGACCAATTTGGATAATATTTTTGACCAAGCGAGCGAAGCGTCTCTGTTTCAGCTTGGGCAAAAATGATTTCGTTTGATTGTCGTTCGGATTTGCGGCTGTTCTCCTCTACAGGTCGCATTTCTCAACCGATTCTCGTGAAACTTTGTGAGCAGCTTCGATAGTTATGTAGCTGAGAGGGCCACTAGTTTTAAGCTATTATTTGAAATGAGGTTCTTATGAAGATAAACATTTGAAAAACTCAAAAGGCCTCACTAATAAAAAAAGGTATTCATGGTTTAACTTATTCAGTGTTTTGTCCTTTTCATACGTCGAGTAAATGTCAAATGTCAAAGCAAGACAAACCACTGTATAAGTTAAGCCATGCTTAACTTCTTTTATTAGTAAGGCCGAAAGAGTACTGCCAAAAAATTTGCAAAAACATTTACTATGGGGATTTACTATGAGAATTCAAGCGACTTGGATCACGCAGCCAATTCGAAATTTGAATTTGTATTTTCCTGTTAAATAAAAAAAACGGTTAGTTCTCTTTAAACACATATGATAAGCCGTGCCACCACGGGCAACTAGTCATGCATAAAAGTCCCGAGAGAGGGCTCTCTTTTCCCGTATATTTACTAGTGGCTCTGTGAGACCCTGCGAGCGACACAGGAAATTTGTTTATTTTTTTCATGATTTTCCACCACCTCCACACACTCCAATGTCATAGGTTGAACAAATTGAATTATTATAAAAAATAAACCCGAATGCATTTCTTTATGAATGCACCTGCATGGTTACCAACATTGAGTATGAAAGTACGCACCAATAACTGTTTAACCCCATATATCCGCAATTTTGTAAAAAATCCAAAAACTGAATTGAAAAAAAAAAAACATATTATTATCGGCCTGTAGAGGAGAACTGCCGGCAGTCCGGTAAGACGGACATACGAAAGCAATTTTGCCCAAGCTGATACAGAGACGCTTCGGTCGCTTCGTTTTGTACCCGAAAGGGGTGTTGTTTACTCCCAGCAACATTGAATACCTGCGCAGGTAGTCACCCGGCAACCGATACGCAGGTAGTCAAGGGGTTGCAGGTGTGCGATCAATCATTATACATAATTTCTTTATTGCTCACCTAATCATTCAAATGACAAGACATTCATTAAAATAGTGAACAAATGCGAGCTTATCCCTTGTAAGAGAGGAAGTAGATGAATCTTGATTTTGGTATTCTGTTGGTACCGCGCCGATACACAGTACTTAGGGTAGGTAAGTAGATTTTTTTCGAAAATTCATTTGTAGTATTAATTTCTTACCTTCAGTGTTGTAGTTTCTTCCTTCCCGAACAGCGATCTAGTGTGATAACCTTAGTGGAACTCTCCCGTAATATACTAAAAAGAGCTCATTAATATGCAGCACTGGTACACATTACCGTAATACGTCCTGAAGGGGTGAGCATGCGTGGGTTATGCTAAAACGCATTTGTGACAGCTGATTTGAGATGTTATTCAAGGGCATGTGGTGAGGAGGCTGTTCGGGAAAACAATGGGAAACTGTTAAAGGCTTTCTGTAGCACGATCATCTGTGGCTGGTATCGTTAGCGTCCTTCGAAATAAAATCTGATGGCTATCCGTACTGATGGCAGTGATCGAGCTGGTCCTGAGGAGTCAAAATTTAAAACCTCGATTCCTTCATCATCATTTCATTGTAATGTCATCCCACCGCTAAATAGCCCTTTCCCACAGTACCTGGCGACTTGCACCAGCAGGCTTATTTATTCTGACATCTGGGAATTTAGATCAGAATCCCTTACAAATCGACAAATCAAAAGGCAGCTCTTTTAAAATCATCGTGTTGTTATTGGTTGATTTTTCCATTGGCTACAGACTTTTTACGGCCGCTAGACACAGTTTAATAATAGTTTATCTACACACGTATCATAAACCCTCTTTACTGCGTCCAAAAACCACACATTACTATCATTCATAATGACAAACTTCTTGGTAAAAACTCATTTATTATCTGAATATTGATACATTACGACCATATTGTACCAACAGTTGCCAAATTATGACATTCAAATTTCGAACGCCGACGCCCGCCTGCGTGCCGCCCCTAGTTTATCAGTGAAGTTGGTACTACAGAACAAGCTAAACAACTGCAGAGCAATGACCAATGCCACAATGCCGGTCGAGCATGCAGTTCCTGAACACATCAAAGAGAGGTTATGATATGTGTGTAGATATACTAGTGTATGTAACTGTACTGTCAGTCACATAAACTACTTACTAATATGACCCTGTCATAACTAGTATGACAGGTTCCTCGTGTCAACAACATGAAAATCATATAAGACATGATTATAATACATTTATACACACATTGACATGTCGTCATACTGAAAAATTTCATTTCATAGACACCAATATTTGTATTGGAAAATATTTTTATTTGACTAAGGATAGGTATTACCTATCTAGGTTTTATACAAAACAGATAGCACAGTCACTATCTTATTTTATTTTGAACTCAGTCAAGTTTTTGACTAATGAAACGCCTGCTTCTATTGAGCAGTGTATTAATAATGACATGTACTCGTTGGAATCTGTTCCAAGCTCTTTAAATTAACCCATAGGACAACAGAGAGTAACTCTGGCAGTAATATTAATATTTGTATAAATATACCTTCATCTTGCCCATTAAATCAAGTTACTAGTAATGAAAAATGTAAAAGTAAGAATATTTTAAACGTGGTTCATCAAAATATACAGGGCATGTTAAGTAAAGAACTGGAAATTGAGTTATTCATGAACTGTAATAATATTGATATTTTATTTATAACAGAGCACTTTTTAAAGAGTTATCAGTTCATGTTCAACTTTAATAACCACCACGTTGCTAGTTCGTTCAACAGAAAAACAGCTGATCGCGGTGGCTCCTTAATACTTGTAAATAATAGTTTTAAATATAAGGAACGAGTTGACATAGTGAGCCTGTCTGTTGAGCGTACCATGGAAATAGCCTGTATTGAACTTGAACAACTTATTGTAATGAGCGTATACAGACCACCAGATTCATCCTTTGATTTATTCGAAAAGAAAATGGATGAAGTGTTGATTAAAATCAGCGATAAAAACAATTTTTTTATAATTTGTGGTGATTTTAATGTTAATCTGTTAGAGGATAATAATATTTGTACTAGATTAAAATCTTTATTTTTATGTCACAACATGAACTATCTGTTTTTGGAGCCTACTAGAACTACTGCAACATCTGCTACCTGCATTGACAATATATTTACTAACATTACGCCCATTTTCAAATCGGTCATCAATAAATTAACCTCTGATCACTCTGGTCAGATAGGTATATTCAATATTAAAATAAAAAAGGACCAAAAAGAGGATATTACATGTGTGCCCGTTAGTGATACTCGGCTTGAACACTACAGGAATAATATTTTAGATAAACTATGGGAAATACCATACAGTGACGATCCAAATTTGTTGTACAACTCAGTATTTAACCTTGTCAAAAATGAATATGATACGGTATTTAAATCAAAAACTATAAAAGTTAATAACAAAGCTTTGTTTAGTGATTGGGCGACAGTTGGAAATCATAGGAGCAGACGAAGATTATATGAACTCTATGAAGAGAAATCATATAACAAAAATACGGCCTTTCTAAATTATGTTCGTAGTTATTCAAAAATGTTTAAACGCGTTTGTGCCGTAGCTAAATCTAATTTCATTAAAAACAAAATTGAATCTAGTAGCAATGTAATGAAAACGACTTGGCAAATTATAAACAGAGAGACTGGAAAGGCCAAAGCTACACATAATAACTTCAAGCTTAAGATAGATAATCAATTGCTAAGTACAGACCTAGAAGTAGCAAAAGCCTTCGAAAATGTCTTTACAGACATTCCAGTTTCAACAACCAAGTCTTTAAATTCATCTCCCGCTGCTGCTGAATCTATACTTAAACAAAACTTTGAGGAATGTAAAACAGATTTTAAATTTAGGCACGTAAATAATGAAGACATTGTAAAAGCGTTTAAATCCCTGGAAATGAAAAAGACAGCTGACGCCCATGGTCTATCAGTAAAAATTATTAGTTCCATTTTAGATTGTATTGCACCTCACCTTTGTTGTATATTTAATCAATGTATAGATAATGGTGTGTTTCCTGACTTGATGAAACTAAGTAAAGTTATACCTTTATTCAAAGCTGGTAGTACATCAGACCCCACCAATTTTAGACCCATATCGATACTACCAACGCTTAGCAAAATATTTGAAAAACTCATACTTAATCAATTGCAAGGTCATTTTTATCTCAATAATTTAATTCATATTGCTCAGTTTGGTTTCACAAAGGGTCGTTCAACAGCCGATGCTGGTGTTGAACTAATCGACAATATTTTTGATACCTGGGAAGACGCAATGGATGCAATAGGTGTCTTCTGCGATCTATCCAAGGCTTTTGATTGCGTCCATCATGACACTCTTATCAGGAAGTTACGCCATTATGGTGTAAAAGATCAGGCACTTGGCCTTCTGGAGTCATATCTAACAGATAGGGTCCAGATGGTCGATGTTAATGGGAAAAGATCACCTGGGTCTTCAATAAGTATGGGCGTACCGCAAGGTTCAATTCTTGGTCCTTTCTTGTTTTTAGTATATATTAATGATTTACCTTACCTTGTTAAAGCAAAACATGGGTTAGTATTGTTTGCCGATGATACTTCTTTGATATTTAAAGTTAAAAGACAGCAATCAAATTATGACGAGGTAAACAATGCTATCTCTAGTATAGTGAACTGGTTTACTGTTAACAATTTATTACTTAATGAAAAGAAAACTAAATGTATTAAATTCGTGTTACCCAATGTGAACCCGGTAACTACAGACATATTTATAAAAGGACAGAGATTGGACCTTGTGCAGTCGACTGTCTTTTTGGGCATTACTTTAGACGCCAAACTACAATGGGATCCTCATATAAATAAATTGTCGAACAGACTGAGTTCGGCAGCGTTCGCAGTTAAAAAAATTAGAGCTCTTACCGACGTAGACACCGCTAGACTAGTCTACTTTAGTTACTTTCATAGTCTAATGACCTATGGTATTTTATTGTGGGGTCACGCTGCGAATGCTAGTAGTATATTTATGCTGCAGAAACGGGCTGTTCGTGCAATTTATAGATTAGGGCCTAGAGTGTCACTGAGGGAAAAGTTTAAAGAAATCAATATTCTGACATTTGTGTCTCAATATATCTATGACAATCTTGTGTATGTAAAAAGAAATATAACTAATTTTCAGAAGTTCAGTGATATACACAATTTTAATACTAGAAATAAAGACAAGTTGGTTGCTTATGTAAGCCGACTACATAAAATTAGTAATTCTTTTAAAGGCAATTGTATACGCTATTACAATAAGGTCCCTACTGATATTAAAAACTTACCTTTAGACAAGTTTAAAATAATAATAAAACAGAAATTGTATAAAAAAGGTTACTATAGGATATCTGATTACTTAGAGGACAGATGTCCATGGGAATAGATTGTTTGAGTAACAGGCTGTTTCGATATATAATTAGCATTCATTTTGTAATTTGACAATATTTTATTTAAAAAAGGAAACGCAAAAGATGCGACGACTGTGGAGTTTCTTCGGTGAGCTCTTCTCCACAGATTCCGCCATTGTGTTAGTGAACTCACCCAAAAAAATGTAATGACGGATCTATGTGATGTAACAACATCCTATGGAAATAAATGATTTTTGATTTGATTTGATTTGATTTGTGTAGTAGTAGTCATAATTGTAGTAATGTGACTGATACATAATGGAGGGCATTAAAACTCGAGTGTGGGGTATAATATCACGCGAAAGTTTTGATGCCTAATTCCACATATCATAAGCTCTCTTTGATGTGTTCAGGAACCGCATGTTCGACCGGCATTGTGGCATTGATAATTTCTCTGCACTTATTTAGCTTGTTCAGTAGTACCAACTTCTTTGACAAACTACGGGCGGCACGCAGGCGGGCGTCGGCGTTCGAAATTTGAATGTCATAATTTGTCGAAAATTGATACATCATGGTCATAATGTAGCAATATTCAGATAAGAAATAATTTTTTACCAAGTAGTATAACATTATGCTGGTCGTAACGTGCGGTTTTTGGATGCAGAGGGTTTATGATACGCGTGTAGATAAAGTTCAACACGATCAAGTTATTTAGTCAAGCACGGCATGTTTATTGCCTGTCAGCCAATGCCGAGTTGTATTTTAAATACATGTTGTATTCAAAATTTAGCAACCTAAGAAACGGAAATAGCTGGATCGATCTGCCAACGAATTTGGTAAGCGCACAGTAAACGCAACACAAACACATAAAGAAAATAAAAAAAACCGGTCAAGTGCGAGTCTTACTCGCACACGAAGGCGGGACCCTTCGTGCGCGAGTAAGACTCGCACCACCGTACAATGGTAGGGATGGTGTGGAGTGAATAGTTTGGATTTAAAAAGCAAAATGTTGTTTACAAAGTTATTGCTACTTTCACACTCCATGTACGTATTATTTACGCATTCATAAGTTTGTATGTGAAAGAATTGTTGTATGGGAGCCCCCTTAAATATTTATTTTACTCTGTTTTTTAGTATTTGTTGTTATAGTGGCAACAGAAATACATCATCTGTGAAAATTTCATCTGTCTAACTATCACGGTTCATGAGATACAGCCTGGTGACAGACGGACGGACGGACGAGTACGAATAGGGTCCCGTTTGGCACCCTTCGGGTACGGAACCCTAAAAAACACGTCTTTTGTATGGGAACCCCATTAATTTTTAAATTGCTTGTCGTTCATAATTTGTTGCTGTAGCGGCAATAGACGTTCACATTCTGTGAACATGTCAAATCTCTACCTCTAACGGTTATTGAAATACAGCTCGCTGACGGTCAGACCGACGGACATCAGAGGCTCAGTAATAGGGACCCGCTTGCCACCCTTCGGGTACGGAACTCTAAAAGCATACTGCAAATTCGAGGCAACTATCTTCTTCGTGTATAGGTAAAGAAAGATGAACATGAACACGGATCTACGAAGAGCAAGCGGCAGGTGCATCAGGCCTGTTGAGTGTTTCTGAATCATAATTTGTTGATGAATTTTCCGTGTTGCTATAGGATGATTCTCTAACAAACCCAAATACCAAATAAAAAGATAGTCTTTATTCGGAACGCATCTGCAACGGCGATGCAACCCTTATGCACTGCAGCGTGAACATTCTGACCATAGATCCTTGACGACCGCTAGCTCTTGCTTCTTCAGTGCTCTCCGGTTTTGTATCATACATATAACTCAGTTTTCTAATTCCAATTTTAGGGAGTTCTAGGATAGAAACCTGAGATATGAGCACTAAGTTTAAGTATAATAATCTGGTATCTGCATTTGAATTTCTGGTTAAATAATATGGTGAGTTAGACTGTTGAATTGATGTCTCGCTTACTCGCTTCTTTGGTGGTACATGTGGTATCGGTGTTAGTCGGCCTGGGGGTGATTCACGCACAATATCACCAATCGATAAAATAGCGGATATCAAACGATTCCCATACAAAATCACTCGATATATCGTGTCGATCCGTAAATCGAATTCCCGAGAATCAGGCCCCCCTTACTTATCGCATCGCATTCCCATCCATAGACCCCACATCAGCCTGAACTAATTGAGCATATTCATCAGGTGTCTTAAATATTCTAACGTTCCCATTCACGGAAGGCGCCGCCGCCGCCGTGCCGCGAATCTCAATCTAGGGCGCACTTAAGCCGTCAAATACGGTGAAACGGAGCGTAACACCCGATGTGACGCTCCCTCATCTACCGCCGATGGGTAGGTACCTACCTAGCATTAAGGTAGGGACAGACTGAGCTCACGTATGCAATGTATGCAACGCAACGTGGGTGAGTTGATGTGTACACTTGTCCCACGTACACAACGCTTGACATCAAAGACTTGTCTACTATACTATACTATACTGTCTATACTTCGTATCGCCTAACCAAATCGATGAGTTGTTCGTCTCCCATTGCTTTGCTTTAATGTTGCATCATGTGTATAAGTTACATGGAAGGTAAGCGGAGACAGCGTTGCGCCAACTTTTAGTCATTGATCTCATCATGCTCAGCGTACATCGACTTACTGCTGGGCATAGGCCTCTTCTCTTCGCCTCGCAACCAAATCTAACGAGATCCTCTCGACAATTTGGTAAGAACATCTCGTTCAGGGGTCGGCCCACTGGCCCAGGCCGTAACGCTCCACTTGGCGATGGCCTCTCTATAGCCCGTAAACAGAGCTTCTCTCTCAAACGCGTGAAAATTATATTTTATACCATCATTGTGACATAGCTGAGGGGGGATTAGTTGCTCACGTACGCAGGAACTACTTGTATCCCACAGCCTTGCACGGTCCCCCCGGGGCAACAAATCTATTTCCTATTTCCAGGTTCCCGGAAGAGAACCTGTCCAAATACAGAACAATAATATCAATAAAAAATAAAAACGCGTGACATTGTTCAAATTAACCTAATTTGTAATAGGTACCTCCATTAACAACTTAAGTTAATTTCTCTTGATTGACCGATTTAGCTATGTCAATCAATCAGCTAAGCTCAGACAATGAACGGTTTTTTAACCCAGGCCAAAAAATATTCATCTGAGCTCTTAGCCATTTTGATTAGAATAATTTGCAGGTCGTTGTTAGTATTTATATACTATTGAAACATGTTCCTATTTCTACTATACTATACTTCCGGGTTCTACTTAGCTTCACTGCTACGGTTTTAGTCCAAAAGACGTAGGTATAAAAGAACATTCAAAAGATGTAGCTTTTCTTGCGCGCGGCTGTTCCTGTCTGTTTTATTAAAATACCCTTCCATGTCAATAGGCAATAGACGAATTATTTTCGCGATTTTGACGAGTTTTTCGTGGCTTACATGTATGTTTTTACTTAGCCTTTGATCTCCGGGCGAATGGTCACCCTAACCAGATAAACTATAAATATATAGCATAAATCAACCTAATAGTTCCCGATTTCCGAAAGTCAGCAAAAAACAGGTTGTAACAAAAAGGTCTAGTCATGAAGGGGTTATTAGTTTGGTGGCAAATGGAAAATTAGGGCAATTACATAGGTACCTACACGATCAGGTACCTACTACAGGTTACGAAATACATTACGAATAGTTCCTCATCATTATCATCATGCTCTCCAGCCAACATCGACCGACTGCTGGGCATACTTAGGTCCGTTCCCCAGATATTCCCTGATAGGACGCAAGCAGCAAGCACGGTAGGTCGTAAATGAAGGGGTAGGTAGGTAACTGGACGAAATCCCTAAATTAATAACATTAATGATGTGAAGCGGCAGGTGCATCAGGCCTGTTGAGTGTTTCTGAATAATAATTTGTTGATGAATTTTTCGTGTTGCTATTGGATGATTCTCCGAAACACAGCACGTTCCGAATCGCACATATTTTTCAGGACGTGACGAAGCGGAATAAAAAAAAATATGCATCGAATTTTTTAGCCTTTGAGACAATATTTTAAGCGCGTTTAATCTAGTTTCATAATCCTGTAACCTAATTTAACAACGAACAAAAATAAAAGAGATACAGCCAATTAACTATGGTTCTTACACGAAATCCTTCCACTTCGTCAAAAACTTAATTGACCGATAGAAGAAAAACTAAGACACCTACATTGTAATTGTTTTATGGCTATAAAAGCTGCTAAATGATTCCAAAATGTATAGTTGGAATAGCTCCAAGCTCTACACGGTTTCTCTAAAAATACGGATAATCATACCGATTCGTCACTTTCGGTTAAAACGGTGGTTGATATCTTCAAAAGCTGCAAAACCATGATGCTGGAGGACTTTGCTTTTATTATTATAAATATAAGTACACTTGCACTGCAGAAAGATATAAAACTATTATTCTAACTGCAGCTGATTTCAAAATATTTCAATAAAACCAAGTTCCAAAAAGTGTTACAGTCACGTGAGTGGAAACTTAACGTTCTGAAGCAAAATTCTAAAAGCAAGTTTACCTAGAGTAATTTTATGGCTGAAAATGTGGAACCTATTATATAAATGAACGATGAAATGTGGTAAATAATATAATAATAACCCTGCTTTATACATCCGCTTCGCGACGTCACTGTTCCACTGATACGAAATGTGACGAAGCGGATGTCACAATATCCCGATTTCATTATAGATTAATTAATAAATCCTCTTTGGAGTCAGATTTGCTCAAAACATTGATAAAATGGCGATGCCCTTAGTAAATGCTGTAGTTAGTAAAGTACAGTATTTTCAGTATAGTAAAAAGAACCAACGTCAAACTCAGCCGCAATACAATATTTTTTATGGCAGAACTTTTTTGGCTTTTCTTGACGCGACGACTAACAACTTTGACTGCGGGCTCGCACTGTTAGTAGAATCAAAATAATTACCTTTTCTAGATCAACAGTGTTGCCGCTATATTTTTTTATATTTAAAACTGGGACATATTTTTCCAAAGCTTCAAATAAAAGTAGGCCATGTTGCAGTGTACGAGTTTCTTGCGCCACTTTTTCTCCGCTGCATTAACACTTTTTGAAGCGGTACCTAGTAGTTTTTCTTGCATTATATAGATTCAAATGACATTCAAAAAGTGTTCGTAAGAATATATTTTGAATAAAAAAATGGAAGTTTGAAGGTTCAAAATATGCGTCGCAAAGCGGAAATTCCACCTATGGCAAAATTCGGTATTTTTTTTAAATACGTTTTATAATTATTTTTGTATGTATATAAATGCATTGTGTTATGAAAATAGATTATAAATTGGCTAAGAAATGTTGACTCAAAACAACAATTCCTCAACGTACTGTCAGTTAATTCGGACTCAAGTCTCCAAGTCGGACTTTCTGTGTTATATTATATGCCAAAAATTACCAAAACTAATATTTATATATAATGAAGTAGTTTATTCAGTCGCACTTGAAACAAATATTCAATCGTTATTACATCTTAAGTTGGATAAGAGTTGGGTCAAACATTTTCAAAATGAGGTTCTAATGTCTGTTACAAGGCCTTTTGACCATGTGACACTATTTTCGGAATGTAAACGTTTTCGAACGCTTCTGACAGCTCACTGACAGTTCTGACATGACAGTTGACGTCTCCCACGCGCTTGCGGCAACAGCTGACCGAAAAGTGGAACAAACAAAATTAAACGGAAGCGAAATAATCTTAAAATCCCGTTAGCTGACTCGTAAAACGTGTGTCTAACGGTGATTCCAAATAACCATACTCTTTCTGACAAGACACCCGTTAATTACTCGACTATCAGTGAAGTTAGTTCTAACAAAATGTTGAATATCCTGGAGTTGATATTTCTCAATCTAGCCTTCACGGTAACTTTTACTGGTTTCCTAATCAATAACTTCGAGGGGTATGTGCCTGCCTTTATCATAAAGGGCTATCGCTACGGCAGTTTCGGTTACCAGGGCTCTGATGCAAATTTTCTACATTTTATTGAGATACCGAAGTCTTACTATAAACATTTCTATGTGTTTTCCTCATTGTTTAGTGTAGTTGCTCTCATTTATATGTATAGCGTGTATTTCCTTGATGTGGAGGTAAACTTTTATGTGCCGCTAATATTGAGATTGTTTCTTGAGAGGGACCAGGCTGGAGGTAAGATTATAGACATTTTAATTAAAAATCTGATAAATGTCTAGCCAAGGAACTTGATGCCAGTTGATTACCTTCTTTTCTGTAGTCAGACAATTCATGTGTTTCAGCAGCCAATTCCAAGTTCATTCAGTACCTGACAGTAGGGGATCATTCAACAATTACGTGATCACCGGAAGGTGCTTGTATATACATCGGATTATTAGGGGGGGGAAAGAATCCATGATTATGTCATCTCTCAGAAGCACACCAGTAGAACAAACTTTGTATGAATTTCTATAAAAGCGTTGACGAAAGGGTTAAACGTAACTTAGTGAGAAAGAGTTGATTTTATTTTGTCGTTTCAATAAAGGTGTCGGAAAGTATCTATTTTATTGATTTAACTTTGTAGTTCTTACCTGCATTTTGACAAAATGACACACCCTCTTCCCAAATTTAGGTCATTTAAGACCCATAGAAACATGACATATGTGTCAGTGCTAATAAACAGCAAAAAATTTAAGCACGGACGAAGATTACGTAATCAAGGCTAGGGGGCGTTAAAAACAAAATATTACGCTGTGATCACATAAGGGGGGGTTAAAAAACGGCCAAAAATGATCACGTAATTGTTGAACGATCCCTAGCAAGGTGTGACCAGAATTAAAAACAGAACTTGTAATGGCCAAATCCTAATTAATTTATGATATCCAGAGAGTTTCATTCATATTAAAGGAAATAAAATGATATCTTGAAGTATATTACAGTGAGAATCAATAAACATATTAGTTGTTTAGAAGTATCTTTATCAATCTTACACCTACTTTACAAGATAATCTATATTCCTTCTATTTCAGTCAGCAGTAAAGCAGCATTTGTCGCAATGTCACTTCTCACTGTACAATGTATCAGACGATTCTATGAAACATACTACCTTCAAGTATTTGCAAAAAGCAGCAAAATGAACCTTAGTCACTACCTGGCTGGATTGATACACTACTTCGGTGCTGTTGTAGCCATCATTGGTCAGGCTCCTCTGTTTTGTGGTAAGATTTGTTTATTTTCTAAGTTAAAGTTTATTGCGAGCTTATTTTCCACATCTCGATGAGCGTGATTCGGGTTGGGGGCACTACTCCTGCCAACCAAGCTCCTATAGGAAGCCTAGCAAAATCTTGATGTTGCTGACAACTTCCTGGAGCAAACCCGGCGACCCAAGGTGTGTTGCCCAATAGATGACCACACCGGAACTTTCCAGCAGGATTTGGGTGGCAGTTTCCTCCACCTCCATGAAGGCTCTGCACAAAGGGTTGTCTGTAACATCTAGAGTGTGTAAATGTTTGGTTACCAAGCAGAGCTGTGACCTCATAGGAAGCCTAGCAAAATCTTGATGTTGCTGACAACTTCCTGGAGCAAACCCGGCGACCCAAGGTGTGTTGCCCAATAGATGACCACACCGGAACTTTCCAGCAGGATTTGGGTGGCAGTTTCCTCCACCTCCATGAAGGCTCTGCACAAAGGGTTGTCTGTAACATCTAGAGTGTGTAAATGTTTGGTTACCAAGCAGAGCTGTGACCTCTTTATCTTCAGAAGCTTTCTACATTTTCACTTGTATCTTTGCTACATTTTACTTGGCTACATTCTGATTTATGTCACATGATGATCTAGCAATTTGACATTGATAGTTCTTACTCATTGTATATCATGAACATGTTTTGATGAATGTGGCAGTGTTCTTCAAATTTCATATAGCATCATACCTTTTACCATATGAGGTGGCAGAGAACTGATTTGCGCCTACACTTAGCCAGTTATTAGATTTTCCATTTAGCATGACAATGCAATGTGTATGCAAATGCATTTAGTGCAACTCAATGCACACATTAAATGCACAAAGCAAAACATTTATTTATTTATTGAACAAAAATCCACAGCCATACATAAAATTAAACAAGAATGTAGATTAAATAACTAGGCCAATTAGGGATTTCACTGTGTAAATAGTCAAATAAGAACAGGTGAGAGTACACTCAAAGAGACAGGTAGGCAGGTAACTTAAAAAACAGTAAACATCTATGTGCATTATTATGTTGTACTTAGGTGGGGTACAGTGTACAGTAATATGTGCAGTGTATGTGCGTGTGTGAAAGGTTGTTTATGGATGGGTGTGTGTGTGTGTGTGTGTGTTTATCAGTTAGTATTGTTGTGTTTGTGTGTGTGTTTTATGTGTTTAGATGAATGGCAATTACAGCTAAAAACTTGATGTATTCTAATTCGATCAATAATCTACAAAGTTGTATTGTTGCGATGGTAAGAGTAGGTTTACATGGCGTTAGGCTAATACAGTTTTGTCGTCTTCTAATAACTTCAGCGCTACTTTCCGCTTAAACATAGGTTTATTGGCGCAGAATGGGTCAATGTCTAAGAAAAGTTTGTTATAAGTATTAGGCAATCTGAGACAAGTACAGTTAGATGCAAAATTAGTACGGTTGTAAGGGACGTGAAAAAGTTTAGTACGAGTGTGCCTGGTACGTTTTGCCGGAGCAGATAACCTGATAATATCATTGACCAAACGGGAGCAGTCGAGAGTACCGGAGCACACATCATGCAGAAGTGACATATCGGCTATAACACGCCGGACTTTTAGAGTCAGTAGTTTGTATTTGTTACATGATTCGGCGTAGCTTATGTTTGGGTTTCGGGTGCGATAGTTGAGAAATTTGGGGAATTTCTTTTGCATATTCTCGATTTCATTTACATGGCTTGTATATTGTGGGTTCCAAATAGGACTGCAGTATTCAAGGACACTGCGAACGTACGCAAAATAAGTAATCTTTATACAAGTACTATCTGTGAAGTCTTTACAGACTCGTGTTACAAAGCCAAGATTTCTGTATACTTTCCTTTTTACTGATTCTTTGTGTGCCGAAAATGTCAATTTAGAATCAAGTTTGACACCGAGGTCCTTTATGCAAGTGTCTTTATTTATGAGTACATTATTAAGTTTGTAGACAGTTGATATAGGATTAGTTTTCCTTGTGAAGCTTATATGTACGCATTTGGATGTGTTAACAGCTATTCTATTTTTGTCGTAGTAGTCCCCTAATCGGTTTAAATCCTCTTGAAGATTTTGAGAATCAAGAACGCTTTTAATATTAGTGTAGATATTTTTGTCATCAGCATAAAGTAGAAATTTGGCATTTTTGAAGCATTCATTGATGTCGAAAAGGTAAGCTGCATAAAGTAAGGGCCCTAGTAAGGATCCTTGTGGGACTCCAGAGGGTATATCAATATAGTTAGATCGGTGTCCAGCTATGACCACAGCCTGTCGACGATTAGATACGTATGATTTTACCCATCGTAGGAGATCCCCACGTCTGCCTAGTGTCTGCAGCTTTTGAAGTAGGATAATGTGGTCCACTCTGTCAAAGGCTTTTTCAAAGTCAGCGTAGACCACGTCCACCTGTCCATGAGAGCTCATACCTTGAAGTACGTCACTAAGAAAAACGGCCAAGTTAGATGTGGTTGAACGACCCCTAATAAAGCCATGGGATGCCTTGCATTAGAATGGGGTAGATTTGGTCAAGAATAAATTTTTCGAATAACTTTTCAAATGTGTTTAAGATAGATATCGGTCTGTAATTTTCTACGTGCAATCTTGAGTCTTTTTTATGTATTGGCACTGTAAGTGCCTCCTTCCACTTCAAAGGGAACTCACCATCGTCGACAGAACGGTTAAATATAATAAGGGGTTCCAATAGTGAATCTTTACATCTGATAATAAAGCCAGGTGGAATGCCATCATTACCAGGTCCTTTGTTGGGATCGATTGTTTTTAATAGTTTGGAAATGTGTTCTGTAGTTATGTTTAATGTGTTAATCGAGTTTATATATCTATCTTGAGCCTCTACAGTAGGGTTTGCATCGGCTCGCTTCCTGAACATTTATTCAAAGAAAGCGCTGAAGGCTTCACAGATCTCTTTTTCGTTGTTTAATTTATTATTACCTGTATACATGGTACTTGGAGTCACTTTTTCTCTTTGATTTTATACATGACCAAAGATGTTTAGGATCCCTTTTTATTATAGTTTGTGATCTTTGTATGTATGATTTATGACATTCAACTACCATATCTTTTTGTATTTTTCTGAGAAGTGAGAATGTGGCATAGTCAATTGGATTATTGTAGCTCTTCCATTGTGCGTGTGCTTTGCTTTTTTCCTTGATAATGTTAATGGGTGCTCGACTGTACCATATTGGGTAGCGGTTAGATGTGTCAGTAATGACTAGTGGTACATACTCTTTTATCACGCTATTTAATTTATCATATAGAATTGTAACTGCGTCGTCTATAGTACCATGATTAAGAATATGGGTCCAGTCATTACTCCGAAGTGCATCATTTATTTTTGTGTAGTCACTTTTTCTGAATAAGTACTTACGACGCAGGATTTTTGGCAAGGGAGGCATGGTAATCTCATTTGCATTTACAGTTAATGTAGTGTGAGCGGGGTCTTCCTTAACCATTGGATCATCACATTTAGTAACATCTAAGGTAAATGAAGAAAAAAGCAAGTCCAATGTATTTGATTGATTGAATGAATTTACTGACACATTGGTATGACGATTAAACTGACGTAGGCCAAGAATATTAGCGTGATGTGTCAGTTCGAATGCCGAATTTTGCAGCTCAACCGTTCCTCGTTTAAAATGTACCGTTTCCCACCGGGCCATACTTAGATTAAAATCCCCGGTTATCATGTGGTAGTCATCAGGGTACGCAGTAACAAAGTCTGTCAACCATCCTGTGAAGTTGATAATGCGTTGAGCATGCTTCTTGCATTAAGGTGAATCGGGCGGTATGTAAACCAGCCCGATATGAAGATCGCGCTGCGAACCCAACGATCGTCCTTCTATAGTAACCCATATGCACTCGACATCGAGATGGTCACGTCACGAGTCGGTACGCAGACGTGCATTGAGGCGCGCGGCACATAACATGAGAATTCCCCCCGCCTTCGAACCGCGGTCACGGCGAAATATGGTGTATTTGCTATTAGTGAGTTCAGAATCAAGTACACCCTCCTGCAACCAGGTTTCAGTAATAAGTACAATGTCGTGATCACAATTTAGAACACTATTACAGAAAAATAAAGTCTTAGTGTTGAGACCACGAACATTTTGGTAGTAAAACGAAGATTATTATTGTTAGAGGCTAGCACTTATGATAGTTGAGGTGTCAAAATATATAGTTGTTATATGTAGGGAAACGTTCTGGGCATCTACTCTTTTCGCGCATCGAAGAAAATCAGTAGACTTTAGGGTTGTAATAAGTTTGTTGCTAGTAATTGCCATTATACCAATGTAAATAGTTTTAGTGAGTGTGTAGGTGTGAATGAGTTATGTTTATATTTATTTTATGATTAGGAAGTGATACGAACAAAAAAGCAATAAATATTATTCTATTTTCACCAGGTCCAACTCTGTAGATATGTGAATATACGGTGAACCCTTGGCCTTCCGGACATAAATGCGACAGTTTTTTGTCCAAATAAACTTGTAGCCTTTATCAATTACGGCTTACTTACATTTAGTAAATAGCAGTTAATATTTTACAGTGAGGTGTTCGTTGACGTGTATTTTCCGTTCACGGGGGTTCACCGTCCATTCCTAAGTCTTGAGTAGTCATTCGACCAGGACACTATCGAGAAGCATGAATGAGGCGGTCTTTGGTCGCTCGGTCACGGAACTGGACCACGATAGCTCGCGGGACCCCCTTGACAGGGCGCTTCGCCTGGACGCGGTTGGCAAACTCCATCTCGCTGGGCTGCAGCGGCACTCCGGCGTATGCAGCGACCTTGGCGACGATGTCGGGTATCGACTCCGTGTCGCATTCGGGTACACCGACCAGCTCGACGTTCCGGATTCTCGAGCACTGATCTCTCTTAGAGCAGTCATCCTCCAGGGGTGTAAATTTTGTCTCGAGGAGTTTCACCGACTCTTGCAGCGAGTTGTTTTCGACCTGCAGCATCTTCAGCTTTGTTCCCGGGGCTTCCATATTTTTTATGACAGAGTCGTATTTATCGCTCATCAACTTGACGGATTCCTCAAGCTCAGTAATCTGCTTCAGCATCGACTTTTCCAATGATTGAAATTTCTCGTCCAGTAGGCAAAAAGTTTACTCGAATCTATGTTCACAATTGATGTCATCGGGGCTATTGTACTAATTTCTGGGATTGCGGCGTCCTCTGGTGTGGCCAGCGGGCTAGCTGACACCCCTTTCTTCAGTGGTTTGCACACAGTGCACTTCCATTTGGGTTTATTCATGGGCAAGATTTTTTCGTAGTCTGAATCACTTAAGCCCGCACAGCTGTAATGGAAGTTTGTTTGGCAGGTGCAACATTTAATTTAGTTTTAAGGCCGTGGAGCATTTGTTGCTATCCATCGTCGTTGTAGCAGGTTCCAGGACACAAGTAGTTTGATTGCTTATTCTGCGGCGCGAAGATGTTGAGTCACCAGCACAGTGACGTTATTGCACGGTAGGCGCGAGTGAGGCGACACTAAAAATACTTTTTGGGCAGCAAAGACACCGGTACACAGTCCAATTACTTATTATTTCCAAAGAACTAGTGATAACGATTAATGAAATATGATTTGTAGCTGCGATAAGTCACTTTTACAAGGATATTTGATTAAATTGTATAGACCGATACAAAACACGTCTGTCTCAGTCGAGGCTACCCTCATCGAATTAGGTAAATAATAGTAACAAACTTAAATATAACATTCATAATAATACAGAAATTTGTAGTGTGAGCCCTAGATCCCTGCTGAGGGATAGCAGGATGAGATGATGATGATGATGATGATGATGTATAATATCATCAGCAACAAATTCTTCTGTCTTACTCGCCACATACAAAGAAAAGTATGCACAATAGATAGGTATGTGTTTACCACAAGCAAAGCCCAGTCGACTTCATGATTTGCAAGAACTATAGTAAATTCTGGCTATGTTTTAAAGAGGGTGTCTAGAATCTTCTCTTCTTAACTTTTACTCTCTAACTTCCAGGTCAAAACAACCGCGCCGAGATCACGTGGACCAACACCTGGACAAACTTCTGGTATATTCCATGCACCATTGTCTTCCTCTCAGCCTGGTACGAGCAATACCAGAGCAACATCATTTTCGCTAACCTCCGGAAAGACAAGAAATCTGGGAAGTTAGTGACAGAAGATCATAGCGTTCCATTTGGGAGGCTGTTTGACAGAGTGTCAAGTCCGCATAGGCTGTGTGAATTGACGATGTATACAATGCTACTAATTTTGGTGCCCACTAGCACATTCCTGTGTATATATCTTTGGGTGCTTGGTAATCAGGTATGTATTCACTCTGATACTATTGTGATAAGTAAGTGGTAAGTGGTAAGTGGTAAGACAGAGGGCGCCACCGCAGCACAAACATTGAGTTAGACAGCTCCTCAACTAAAAATCTTAAAATAAATCATAGACAAGTAAACTAGTGCAACATTCCTACACATTATAAAAACCATTGGTAAATTTCACAATTAGTGATAAAAACAGTGATAAAAACCAGTGAACTTATCAAGAAAACAGCAAAACAATAGTGGAGTGACGGTTACTTTAACAGAACAAATTGAAAGTTATACCTTATATAGGTAAGAAACAAGAGTGCCTCAAAAATGTATCAAAACCAATTTTATCACTGTGTATTTATGTGACAAAAACAGATTATAAAAATCGTTATCTTCTCAAATTGCGTGAACCAGTGTACAAAGTCCAAGTCTTGGAACAAAGGAGAAGTTGAACCATGCAGATACTGCATGCATAACACAACAGAGTCTCCCCAGTGGACTTAAGATTTTCACCACAGGGCATAGCATTGCTTGTGGGTCAGAGGTTAAGCCGGCGTGTCGGCGACTCGAGTTTTTTCTAAAACTCAAGAAGACAGGGTTCGATCCCGGGTGGTGGACTTTTCTAAAACCGACTTTTTCCTCACTACATGCTACCCTGGCGACATCTTCTGATAGAACATCCAAACAGAGGTTGTGCCATTAGAGCATAGGTGGACTTGACCAAAGATTGAACCACCAGAGGTCGCTAGCTAATCCACAATATGAAGTGTAAGGCATGCGTAAGATTTGTTTACCCCACTGAACTACTTACATGTACTATCTGTCGTGACGCATACCACCATAATTGTGTCAACATCTCAAGTGCAAAATACCTCTCGTACACTGTGGAACTAAAGAGGAAGTTCACTTGCCAGAAGTGCCAGGATACCAAGAAAAAAAAATACCTGTACAAGACACTGAAAACAGCAGCAACAGTACGCCTTGCTCAACACATTTGGCTAGTAAAAATGTCACATTGAGACGGCCACGGCAGATAATTTCCGATACATAAAATCAAAACCCAGAGTCGCTTTTAGATCTTAGCTGTCAAAGCTTACCAAATGCGATAGATAACAACCAAGAGCTTAGTGATCTCCGAGAAGAGAATAGCCGACTCCTCTCGGATCTCGAGGTGGCAAATAATGAAGTTGACAGTCTCAACCTGGAAGTTAGCTCTTTGAAGAAGACATTATCAGACTGCAAGAAAAAGATCTAGATATTTAAAGCTTTGGGTTTTGGTGAACCAGCGCCATCTACACACACGTCATCCCCAAAATTTTACTCTCCACAATATCGCAGAATCAGTACCAAACCCAGTCTGATCCAAATGGGGTACCCTCGCAAATCACCAAGAGAACTCACAAGTAGAGTGGTAGCACAGATGGACCATATAGCAGATACCATGGATGAACCGAGGCAGACGTCTAGTGATCTCGCATCTGTACGTGTCGACAACAACATCCCGACAAACAAGAATAAAATGTCAAGTACGAGTGAGCCAGAGAAGACCAAAGACTTAAAAATAGAGGACACAGCCAACAAAATTCAAGACAAATTGATTAAAACCAAAGAGTCCAGCCGAAAACCAAAACGGAGAGTTATGTTACTGTCAGATGAAACCGGTAGAGGTATGAATAAAATACTATCAAAAACACTTGGTAGCGAATTTCAAGTAGAGTCTATCATAAAACCAAATGCCACTCTAGATCAAGTGCTAAACTCATGTAACTCTCTCTGTAAAGACCTTACAGTCTGCGATATTGTTATAATAATAGCGGGAAAAAATGATAAGATCCCTTAAAATTAAAATCTCTACTATATTACAACCTAAACCAACTAGCAAACACAAATGTCATTCTATGTAATGTTGACCAAAACAGGTATTTAAATGAAAATAAAGTAAACAGCACTCTCAGACTGCTAAGCTCACGCTTTTCACACAGCACCTACATTGATATATGGTACTCTGAAAATAGAAGTCGTACTATACTCTCTAAGGAACTCGCATGTAAATTCCTTTTGAGGGATATTCCAAGACTCTGCTACAGCCAAAAATATTCTGAATTCACTCGAATGCGGGATGTAGCGCCTGTGAGACCTGTGTATATTAGCGTAGAGATTCAAACTTGCGTAGATGTAACTCCTACATACTCATCATCATCATTTCGGTCTTTCCGCGCGCGCCAACGCGACACGTATAATTTACTTAGCTCCGTTTTAATTTATAAATTAGTGGTTAATTGCAAACTGGTCACGGACCGCTTATCTCAGTATCATTGACGAAAGCACCAGCTTTGTTTTGGCGTATTGTGTACTTTGCTGTGTTCCCGATCAGTGTATTAACAGCTAAAATCAATCAACAAAATATTGCAACATCATCAAGCCCGGGCAGATGGCCGGTACGGCCAAACAGGTATCACTCTCGTCAAGGTGAACCACCCAGCGGCAGCAACGAGCGTTTACTGGGGATTCCGAAGCAATACGCTGTTTCACCACAAACAAGAAAACGCCGCGTAGCCCAACGTGCGGGGCCCCGGACTTCAAACCATTAGGTACCAAGTTCGAATCCCGGTCCAGTTGCAGATCTTTTTGATTTTTATTTTTTGATTTTTATTTTTATTTTTCGGCTACAATACGTGATATTAAAAGATTTTATAAATTATGGCATCCAATTTCGATAAAAGCACCATGTTTGCATGCTGTCATAAAGTGATCACTAGAAGAGAGATCCCGCTGAGTTTAAAATGCAGCGTCTGTTGCGAAAAATTCCACGAGCTTTGCATCTTACCCTCGAAAAATAGCCCCCACAAGATGGATAAAGTCGAAAAAGCCGCATGGGTGTGCCCCTCCTGCTCATCAAAGCAGCCCAAGGTGATTAAAAACGACAGCACCCCAGTACGCACATGCAAACAGAATTCTTCCAACGCGGTCGAGGCGTCAGCAAGCTCCACCCCTATCAAGGACGCGTCAGTCGTCGACTTGCACGGATCGCCATCGGGAGATAGTGATTGCATCGCCCACAGTATTAGCGAGGATAATCTGCGCCGTATCATTAAGCACGAAATTACAGCAGCATTCGAAGCAACTATAAAGGATCTGGTCTCAACTCAACTGAAAGACATGAAAGATCTCATACAGGGCTTCCAAAAATCCATCGCATTCTTCAACGAGCAGTACGAAACCTTCAGTCAATGCATGAATGAGAAGGATGCAGCAATTAAGAAGCTACAAGCCTCTAACGAGCATTTAACGGAAACTGTGCAAGACCTTAGCAAACGTCTCAACCAAATGGAACAACACAGCAGGTCGACCAATGTGGAGATTCAGTGTGTACCCGAGAAAAAATCGGAGGATCTAATTAAGTTGGTTAATAACCTATGCACAACCGTCAAGTGCCCGTTAAATGATTTAGACATACTTAAATGCACCAGAATTGCCAAAATGGACCAATCAAGCTCTAGGCCTCGCTCCATTCTCGTCCAGCTGAGGAGCCCTCGAATGCGCGACACACTCCTCGCCGCAACGATGGGTTTCAACAAGGCGAACCTCAAAGACAAGCTCAATACAAGCCATATGGGCTTAGGAGGCGACGATCCACAACCAATATTTGTTGTCGAACATCTATCCGCCGCTAACAAAGCACTACACGCCGCTGCTAGAAAACAGGGGAAACTACTGGCTTACAAGTTTGTGTGGACACGCGGTGGCAAGGTCTACATGAGACGTCACAGCGAAGCCGATCGAGTACATGTGCGAAGTTTGGAGCATCTCAGCACCTTAAAATAATTATATACAGAGGTTTTAAGTACCACAAGCATAATACTTTATATTAATCAATCACATTCGATTTGTGTAAAAGTAAGATAAATATTTACTATCAAAATGTCCGCGGCCTAAATACTAAAACTATAGATTTTTATAATAATATGCTGAACTTTGATCATGATGTAATAGTACTAGGGGAAACTTGGTTAAATGACGGTATTTTCGACTCAGAGCTTTTTGATGATCGATACATAGTTTACAGGCGTGATCGCTCTTCGACAACATTCAGCAATTTTAGTACGGGCGGGGGTGTTCTGATTGCTGTCTCAAAGCGCCTATCAAGTCAGAGAAATGTTGCTCTTGAAGGCCCCGGGGAAGACCTTTGGGTTAGCATAGATGTCAAGTTAGGCAAAAATTGGGGAAAGTTACACCTCTGTGCAGTTTACTTGCGTTACACAAATGATACTAAAGATAAACAGCATAACCTCGATACTTTCCTGCAGAATGCTCAGAAAACTTTAGATCAAGCCAATAAAGTAATAATAATTGGCGACTTCAACCTGCGAGATATAACTTGGATGAAAAATACTCCACTCTCTCACACTACTCCTGAAGCCCCTAGCAATACCCTAAACAATACCCTTCTGGATTTTCTAACCCTTAATAGCTTAAAACAATACAACCATGTTTTGAACTTTCAATCGAAAGTTTTGGATCTGGTTCTGGGAAATGTACCCATTAACTGCTTGGCACAAAGTACGGACTTAATTAGCATCCTTGACCCCTATCACCCACCCCTGGACTTTCAGGTGTCTTTGGAAGGAACCAGTCTCCTACGGGAGATTCCAGCGCCCCGACCTAACTTCTATAAGGCAGATTACGACCTTATTGTGGACCATCTAAACAAAATTGATTGGCTTGACTCATTCAGATACTGCGCCTCAGTCAACGATATGGTACACGTGTTTTACACTGCAGTTCGTGACCTAATAAAGAAACATGTCCCCCTAACAAAAAACACCCGTAAAAGATTCCCTGCGTGGTACTCAAACCATCTTATCCGCATGTTAAAGGAAAAGTTTAAGCTACATATAAAGTTTAAGAAATATGGCAATCCTTTGGATCTTTTCGAATTTGAACTATTACGCAGCAGTTGCTCAAAACTACAACGACACTCGTACTGCAAATACATTACCCGTCTAGAAGCATCTATTAAAATTAACCCAAAAGTATTTTGGTCATTTCTAAAAGCAAAAAGGGGAGGCTCGAGTGGCTATCCCTCCCAGATGCAACTAGGGGATATCAACGTAAGTGACATAAACAGCATATGTAATCTCTTCGCTAAGAACTTCTCCAGTGTTTATAAGAAAGACAGCCAGACGACTTCAACATCCACAACTAATTTTGACACTACAAACTCAGCTCATTTTCTTAACAACCTTAGTTTCTCTGATACGGAGGTACTCCGAGCCCTAAAAGGACTTGATCCTTATAAAGGAGCAGGCTCGGACGGTATACCTTCTGTTTTCATCTCTAAAACAGCAACCGCACTTGCCATCCCCCTTCGTCATATTTATAATCGCTCATTAACAGATGGCGTATTTCCACAAGATTGGAAGGACGCATTGGTAGTTCCGATATTCAAGTCTGGTCAGAAAAATCTTGTATCGGATTACAGACCCATATCTATCCTCGCCGTCATGGGTAAAGTCTTCGAAAAACTCGTTTGTAAACATCTTACTTGGTTCCTAAAGCCGTACATAATACCAAACCAGCATGGCTTTATGACGTCACGTTCAACGGCTACGAACTTGGTTTCCTATCAAACAGATATTTGCCACACAGTGGACCGCCGTATCCCCACGGATGTAATCTATACTGATTTTAGTAAGGCATTCGACAGAGTTAATCACAGGCTACTAATCGGCAAACTGTCAGCGCTTGGCATCGGCGGCAGCCTTATCAAATGGCTACAGTCGTATCTAGAGGGCAGAAAGTGCAGAGTGGCAATTTGCGGGCATACCAGCACTGCATTTCAGGCTCACTCGGGAGTCCCTCAGGGCTCTCATCTGGGTCCAATCATGTTTAATGCTTTTGTCAACGACATAGGTAGCTGCTTCAGGCACTCACAATTTCATTTGTTTGCTGACGACCTTAAGATGACCAGGCCTATTAGCTCACTAAAGGATTCGAACCTTTTACAGGACGACCTCGTTAAACTGAGCGAATGGTGCGTCAATAATGACATGTCACTAAACGCTGAAAAGTGTTATTGTGTCCACTTTACTCGAAACAACATCACCAACCACCGAACATATCACATCGGGGATGATGAACTAAAAAACCTTGATTCTATCCGTGATCTGGGCGTATTGCTGGATAGTCGGCTAAAATTTGATAAACACATTGCGAAAATTACATCTAAAAGCCTAAAAACACTAGGGTTTGTCATTCGCAACAGCAAGAATTTCAGGGAACCTTCTACAAAGATCAGTTTATTCAACACACTGGTACGCTCACAGCTTGAGTACTGTAGCGTGGTCTGGAACCCGCAATACAATATTTACTCCAACAGGATAGAAAGCGTACAGAAAAGATTTCTTTACCACTTAGCCTATGGTGACAACAAAGCGAAGAGGCTACCCAGTTATGACTCGCGCTTGAATTACTATAATATTGACACACTGGCAGCACGTAGAAAAAAACTTGACTTAATCTTTCTACACAAACTGGTCAACGGAATTCTCGACTGTCCGGATCTATTGACTAAAATATCATTCTGCACACCAAAGAAACTCCCTCGGTCGAACTACAGACTTTTTTTCACGCCTTCGGTTAAAACCAATCTAGGTTCCAACGCGCCGCTGCATAGACTATGCAAGCTATACAATGATCTCAGGGCCAAAGAATGTGAACCAGAAGCTGAGATGGATATTTTCGCGCGCCTTAACAGCTTCAAAGCATGTATCAGCAAAGTCAATCTGGAGTAGATCGTCACTGCTATAGTTTTAAAAGGGTCACTTTTATTATAAATTTTAACTGATATAATTTGCCATAATTTTATTTTAATTTTAATTTTATTTTAATTTTATTTTATTGAAATGTTATTGTATAATTTGTCTATGGCTATTGATATTATGTGCCTTAGAGTCCCGTAATTATAGTTTTTTTTTTTTTAATTATCCATATGTATAGTCGCAATGCATGCTGTGGTCTTTTTTAATTAAGAAAGCGCAAATCTTATGTCATAATTAAGGAATTTTAAATGGTTTTTTAGCGTATTTCTTGTAAAAGACTCTATTAAATAAATAAATAAATAAATAAATAAATAAATACTCTGTAAACTGCCAAACAGAAGAGAGTTCGAACCCCAATTCAACTTCGAATTCTCAAACGCGGGATGTAGCGTCTGGGAGACCCGTGTGTATTAGCGTAGAGACTCAAACTTGTGTAGATGTTGTAACTTCTACATATCCGGTAAACAGCCAAATAGAAGAGAGTTCGAACCCAACTTCAACTCCAAACTCTCCCGTAAAAAGCCAGGTTTTTTGTAAACAGTCACAATGATCAGCAACAACTTAGAAAAATTGTACATTTAAATATTCAGAGTTTAAACGCTGCAAAGGTGTCTTTACTGGAGATATGGCTCAGCAATGAAAAAAGTGTTGAAGTTTTATGTATAACTGAGCATCATAGAGTCCAGGAAGATTTAGAGAGGATTATTATAGCTGGGTTTAAATTAGCATGCAGCTTCTGTCGCAAAAATAGAACCAGTAAAGGTGGATGTTGCATATATGTAAAGGTAGGAAATCGCTATACTGACTTAAAAAAGCTAAAAGACTATTCCATTCCTTACATCTTTGAAATATGTAGGATCGACTTGTATGGATACTATGTAATTAGTTTATACAGACCCAAGACAGAAAAAGATGATTATTTCCATCAACATCTTGAAAACGTCTTAACTTATGTATTTAAATATAGGGAACGTAAAATCATAATATGTGGTGACTTTAATATCAACACCCTTGTAGAGTCAGTTGAGGCTAGGGAGTTTATCGGGGTACTACAGTCGTACAATGTAAAGCTTTATATAAAAGAGCCAACCCGCATTACCAGCCACAGCCAAACCTGTATTGATAACATGATTTCCAATGTAGACTTAGGAGACACACGTGTTATAGAATTAGGATTATCAGACCATACACTTCAGTACGCTTCTCTCAACCTACCACAAAAAAGGGCCCTACAAAATACTTCATACAAGTAAGAAATGTTATGATCTCTAACCTTGAAAAACTGAAAGAAAGCGTACAGCAAACATCATGGGATAGAGTATTTTCTGAGCCTGACTTAGAAAAGAGCTTCAACATCTTTCATGATGTTTTATTGGAAGCTTTCGACTTTTGTTGTCCTTTAATTAAAGTAAGAGGTGACGCCTCCAAAAACAAAACAAAAAAAGACTGGCTCACCCCAGGCATTAGAAAGTCAAGCAAGACTAAAAGAGATCTCTTCGTTAAAGCTAAGCAATCCAAAAATATTCAGCAGCTCGAGCATTATAAGTTATACTCTACTATTTTAGGGCGAGTTATAGAGATGTCAAAGAAACTTGCAAACGAAAAAATTATTTTTGTCTCTCACGATAAAGTAAAAGCCACCTGGAACCTAATAAACTTGAATATAAAAGGGAGAAAAGATTTAGATATTCGAGATTACAGGGGTCTAACGGATAGAAAAAAAACAGCAAAGTGTAATAATGAAGCAGCAAATTTATTCAACCACCACTTCACAGATTTGTCTGAAATGCCAAGGGGAAATTCTCAAATAAAATTACCCGATTTCCACCATAGATCTATGTTCGTAAATGAAATTGAGATCGGCGAACTTCACAAACACGTGAGGAACCTTAAAAATAAGAAATCAAGTGGCTATGACGCTATATCGGCTAGCGTCATAAAGCATATATATTAAAAATAAGAAATCAAGTGGCTATGACGCTATATCGGCTAGCGTCATAAAGCATATATATGATGCCATAGCGATCCCACTCCTCTACCTCATAAATTTGTCGCTAATAGAAGGCGTCTTTCCATCAAGACTAAAAAAGGCTCAGGTAATACCGATACATAAAAAAGACGACCTACTGGATGTCACAAAACTCAAAAAACTCAAAACTCAAAACGTTTATTCTGTAAATAGGCCACAAGGGCACTTTCACATGTCATTTCATTTCATTTTTTACAGAACATTTGGTATTATTATCATATTATCAGAAAAAAAAAGTTTTTAATTATTGTTTCTGAGAGATGTAAAGAGTCTCAAATGTCATAATAAAATAATTAAAATATAAATAACAGAGATGTATAGTCTCTTTAGTCAATAATACAATGATAATAGGAGATGTAAATGGTCCCCACAGTCAAGAGTTGTATAATTAAATTAATCTTTGGAGGTGTAAAAGGCCTCCAAGTGTCCAGTAAAAGAAACTCTGGCAGTGAGGATGCTCACAATTAATTAGAACAATTCAGTCCCAAGCATTTTTATCGTCTATGTACTCTTGAATACTGTAGTAAGCTTTAGAAATAAGCCTTTGCTTGATGTATTTCTTGAACTTATTAATTGATAGATCTGTCAAAGTGCTTGGGAGTTTATTGTAAAATCTTACACAATTACCCTTGAACGAGTTTTTTATTTTATGGAGCCGAGTAGTGGGCACTGCAAGTTTGTCCTTGTTTCTAGTATTAAAGTTATGTATATCACAGTTTCTTGGAAAGTTAACAATGTTCTTATGGACATACATAATATTCTCGTAAATATATTGACTATGGACTGTCAATATATTTACTTCTTTAAACTTATTTCTAAGAGAATCTCTATTATTCATTTTATAAATCGCACGAACAGCCCGCTTTTGCAGCACAAAAATAGTATTTATGTCAGCAGCACTGCCCCAGAGCAGAATACCGTAGGACATAATACTATGAAAATAACTAAAATAAACTAATCTGGCTGTTTTTAAATCTGTCAAGTGACGGATTTTCCTGCATGCAAAAGCTGCAGAGCTCAGTCTGTTCGATAGCTTATCAATATGTGGACCACATTGGAGTTTGGAATCCAACGTTATACCTAGAAACACTGTGCTGGTTACCAATTCCAATTCCTCATTTTTAATTGTTATACATGTCTGATTATTTTTAACGTTAGTAGTAAGAAACTTAACACATTTAGTCTTTTTCTCATTTAATAGCAAATTATTAACATTAAACCAATTTACCACTCTTGATATGGTATTGTTCAAGTGATCATCAGTAGCGTGTTGGTTTCGCTTTGTTTTAAAAATAAGTGAGGTGTCATCAGCAAACAGTACCATATCATGACAGTCCCTTCCTAGATAGGGTAAGTCGTTTATATAGATGAGGAATAGGAAGGGTCCCAATATTGAGCCCTGTGGCACGCCCAAAGAAACCAATGATCCTGGTGATCGTTCTCCGTTTACGTCTACCCTTTGTATTCTTCCGTTCAGATAAGATTTTAACAAATTCAATGACGTGTCTCTAACTCCATAATGATGTAATTTCCTGATCAATGTTTCATGACAAACGCAATCAAAAGCCTTAGATAAGTCACAAAAAATGCCTAGGGCATCTTGTGACTCTTCCCAGGCATCAAAAATACTTTCAATGAACTGAATTCCGGCATCTGTTGTTGAACGACCGCGAGTGAATCCAAACTGTTTGTTATGCATTAGCTTATTTGATTCAAAATGATGTAATAGCTGTGATAAGATTAATTTCTCAAAAATTTTACTAAAAGTTGGTAGTATTGATATAGGTCTGAAATTGGTGGGGTCTTGAGTACTACCTGCTTTGAAGAGGGGAATTATCTTACTTTGTTTCATTAAATCAGGAAATTCACCGCAGTCTATACAATTGTTGAAAATGACCGCTAGGTCAGGTGCAATTAATTCGATCAGGGATTTAACGACGTGAACAGAGAGTCCCCAAAGATCATTCGTTTTCTTAACATTTATCAATTTAAATGCATTTACGACATCTGAACTTGTGACGTGCTTAAAATTCAAGTATGAAGCACACTCTGAGACATTATCTTTTAATATTGCAACAGCAGACAAAGGTGACGAATTTAAATACTTAGTCGTGGAAGCCGGTGCATTAGTAAAAAACGATTCAAATTCAGTTGCAACTTCTAAGCTAGAACTCGTAAGCTGTCCATTGATTTTTAGTTCGTAATCGTGACTCGCTTTTTTACTACGACCGGCCTCCTCATTAATTATTTTCCAAGTCGTTTTTATAACATCGGAACTATTCTTAATTTTACTACTCAGAAAATTACGTTTAGCTGTATGACAGTCTAATTTAAATTGTTTGGAGAACTGTTTGACTTGTTCTTTAAAGTCGTCACTCATGTTGAACCGTCGTTCCTCATACAATGCATACAATGCTTGCCTGCGTTTATGCAACTCTGCAGTAGCCCACGTACTAAAGTCGTTTGAACCACTAACCACAACCGATTTTGAAGTGAATATCGCGCTGTACTGTTTCATAAAGGTTTCAAAGAATAAGTTATACATTATATTAGGAGACTGTTCAGCAGCCAAAAACGGTAGTTCCTGGGCTAAAGAGTATCTCATTCTTTCTAACCGGTCAGCAGTTACTGGCACAAACGAAATTTTCTTTTTAATGACAGGTTCTCTAATAGAATCAAATTGAAATAATTGACCTAAATGATCTGAATCCAATTCACTGATAACACTTTTACTGATTGGAATAACATCAGTAAAAATGTTGTCAATGCATGTAGCACTAGTAGCAGTCACTCTTGTTGGCTCCATAAATAAATGGCTAAGCCTAAATGATGAGAAAAGATTTATTAATCTAACGCTGAGAGTAGTTCTTTCTAACAGATTAACATTAAAGTCACCACATATAATTAATCGTTTCGTACTGTGTGATGAAATAGTTAGGACGGATTCCATTATTTTCTCGAACATTTCAAAGTCGCTCAAGGGTGGCCTATAGACACATATAACGATGAACTGTTCTAATTCCACAGCTGCAAGTTCTATAGTTCGTTCAACAGATAAGGAAACAATGTCCTTACGTTCCTTGAATTTCAAATGATTGTTTAGTATGATTAATGCCCCACCATGTATTGAATTAAGTCTGGTGAACGAACTACCAACCTGGTGATCTTTAAAGCTAAACATAATTTCATTAATAGTTAACCAGTGCTCTGTTATGCACAAAATGTCAATTTTATTACAATTTAAAAATAACTCTATTTGTAGATCTTTGCCTCTAATACATTGAATATTCTGATGAACCAGGCTTATATACTTAGCATGTGAGCTTCCCTTATTCTTAGGGTTTTCTAATATACTAGAACATATGTTGCCAGAGCCTGGGTCCTCTGTTGTCCTATACAAACTACAGACCCATATCGTTGCTCCCAGTTTTGTCAAAACTGTTCGAAAAAGTTATGGCAGAAAAGTTAAGTCTTTATCTGTGCGCGGAAAATATTGGCAAAAGAACAATTCGGATTTCAAAAAGACATTTCCACCATAGACGCTATTTTCGACATGACAGACTATGTTGCTGAAGCCTTAAATAGTAACTCAAACGTCATGACAGTTCTCCTTGACCTATCAAAGGCTTTCGAAAACGTAAGTCATGTAATTCTGGTGGAGATTTTAAACCGTTACGGCATACGGGGCCCGGTTAATGATTGGTTTGTTTCATACCTAAGCGAGCGAAAACAGAGTGTCTTGTTACCAATCATGGGAGAAAAAATGATCTTAAAAAATGTAGAGTCAAGCTGCCGCGAAACTAAAATAGGAGTGCCACAGGGTAGTATATTGGGCCCAATTTTGTTTTTAATATATATCAATCACCTTCCGCTTTTAGTAAACAATAAAATTGTAATTTTTGCGGACGACGTCTCTGTGTTTTTTAAATTTGAACGTAGCGAGTGTGAAGATTTAGCCAAAGAAATTAATACAACGATCGGCGTTGTTGTAAATTGGTTTAATTCTTTAAATCTGAGTACAAATGTTAGCAAGACGAAACTCATGTATTTTAAAAACTACAACACCCATTTGCCACACTTTGACATTCAAGTAAACGGCAAAAACATAGAATCGGTTCCGTATGCCAAATTCTTAGGAATCCATACAGACTGTAACTTAAATTTGAAACGACACGTTGAAGTTCTTGAAGGTAGACTCAGTAGTTTCTGCTACGCATTGCGGTCTTTGAGGAGGATATCGACAAAAACAGCTGCTCTACAGGCTTACTTTGCGTTCTTCCAGTCTAGGATAATATATGGTTTAGCGGTCTGGGGGGGTTGTATTGAAATTAAAAAGATCTTCACATTACAAAAAAGGGCAATCCGTATTCTTGACGATCTTAAGTCCAGTATGGATTCATGCCGCTGTTCTTTTAAAAAACTTAAGATTCATACCATTACAGCACTCTACATAACAGAGTTATGCAAGTTGGTCAGGCGCTATCCTAAAAAGTTTCCCCAGAGGCCGCCTGGTGTAAGTGAAAGGCTGAATAATAAACACAAACTGAATTTAGAAATTCCGTTGAGCAGAACAGTGTCGCACACACCTAGCACAAAGGTGACCGCAATTAAAATTTACAATAAGCTGCCTGAAGATATCAAAGCTTTATCTGGAATCTCCTTTTTTAATAAACTTAATAAATATCTATTAGAAATGTGTCCATATGACTTATATGAATATTATAATTATAATTAATTAATAATAAGATAACGAAATAGAATTCCACAAAATGACATTATTTAGGATATTAAAATTCAAATAATCGTGTGTAGTTTTTATTCTTTTATGACTTTGTGACTGTGTAAATTATATTATAATTGCCTTGTTAGTATTTAAATCCTTGTATAATAAGTTGCTACACTCTTATGAGTAAAATTACACTGACATATCATTATTTATGTATGTGTGATATCACCAAATTGGCATAAAATAAAGGATTGAATTTAATGTGCGACATAGTCCTACCGTTGACTTGTGCCTTTGCTACCCTGTCTGGTTAAAATCCTAATACCTATATAATAATCATTACTTACCTGTTCCTGTCCCTTTATTTCAGATCCAAACAGCAATTCAAGCCCACAATTGGTACAAGAAATCATTCAATACTTATCCATCTAACAGATTCGCGATATTTCCGGGCGTACTATAGAAGACTGAGATTGCATTTAAGTATTAGTAAGTAGAACATTAACTCAGAATAATTTATTATTAATAGATGATTTATGGCACTCATTCAAATTACAGTTTTGAAAGTTCAAATGAATATAGAAGTCGGCTCAGTTTATCTGTTTGTTACTGTAAATGCAAGTTGTGCGTTTATTTATTTATCTACACATGTATCAAAAACCCTCTTTACTGCGTGCAAAAACCGCACCTTACGACCAGCATAATATACTACTTGGTAAAAACTCAATTCTTATGTCAACTTTTTATAAATATTTATCATTATTTCGACATATTATGACATTTACATTTCGAACGCCGACGCCCGCCTGCGTGCCGCTCCTAGTTTGTCTGTGAAGTTGGTACTACTGACAAGCTAAACAAGTGCAGAGCAATGATCAATGCCACAATGCCGTTTGAACATATGGTTCCTGAACACGTCAAAGAGAGCTTATGATATGTGTGTAGATAAACTAGTGTATATAACTGTAGATAATTAGGCATTAAAACTCTCGAGTCAATGTGTCATGCATAAAATTGGCAAAATAGTGAATAATCAATTCATTAGAATATAATGATTACATCAGATAAAAATTAAAGGCTAGTATTTAATCGGACATCAAAAATACTGATTTGCACAGCAAAACAGGATAAACAAAAACACTTTTTATGTTTTAAATATTTTATGTGTTAAGGTAGTTTATGTTTTATTGTTGTTCTTACATGTTTAACCTAACACGAAGGACAAAGGAAGCTTCGCTTCGCTTACTCCTTTCACCTAAGCTACCGCAGCATTTGCCCTGATTTTTTCTGTGCAAATCAGTATTTTTGATGTGCAGTTTAATATTACCCAAAATTAAATTGTAATATTTGTACAATAGCTAGATATAGAAAAATAATGAAAAAGTGAGTATTCATGGAGGTTAATAAATGGGCCAGATCGCTGCCGGCGTCGCAGGGCAAGGAGCCCAGAAGGCTGGCGGATAATATAAATAATAATAATTAGAATTTAAATTTGAATTTAATAACAAATAAAATTTGTTATCCAAGAAACAGGTAATATTTTTTGACCTATTTATTGAATTTGTATCGATTACTGTTATAGCTCATGTACGCATCCAAGATCGTCAATTGATCATCCAGAAATATAATACTCAACCAAGAGGCGAATTATAATTCCAAATATGCTATTTTAAGGTAAATAATAAGTCTGACAATAAATTTTAAGAACAATTTTATTTATTTCCTTCCATTCGCAATGTTAAACAAAATGTCTCACTCTTATGTGTGCCTCAAAATATTCCAGGGAATAGGGAACTAGTGTTTTAAGTTATTAAGTAGGTAGATGTAGGTACAAATCTTATTCTTATACATTGAAATAATAAATATTTATAAATAAAATCGTTTCATGTAACTTATAACATTTAGGTTGTTTCACTCTGCCATTCACACGAAATAAATCATCACTTATTATTATTATTGCACTAGATGACTCTCCTTACTTGAATAGGAAACTGGAACAAAAGAGAAATGCATTTGTTGACATAGCAAAGTTCTTCTTCTAATTTGGCGCGCTAACCTCTTTTGAGGTTAATGTTGCCAGTGTCAAGTGTATTTGAAAGATAACAATTTGGTCAGGTTCTCTAAATTAACATCTTGAGAATGATTTGTTGCTCCTCTAACTTGGTTGCTGTTAGTCTGGGTATCTATGTGGAACAAACGTCAAGCCTTGTCCCATAATGGTTGGCAGAGGCACTGCTGTGCCCACGTTTAGCCAGTATCAATATTTAAAATTGCCTAACAGGGGGCCAGCCCACCACCGCAGCTCCATAGATTTGAAGGTTTCCTCACGATGTTTTTTGTCACCGTTAAAATGTTGGTCTAATCTAAGGTATTTGAGATAAATCACTTAGTCCATTCGCTTAGACAGTGTCGTACACCCGCACGCAAATGTGGTTATTATCCTTATTCGAACTAGCTTATACTGGTAAATCCTTTCCTTTGAAAAGATGCGGCACGTGCTAAGGCGGGGCGGGACCGAGTCCAAGCGAAAGAAATTAGCATGGTCACTGGGATTCGAACCCTTGTCACGTGTACCACTGCTGGACTAGGCCTCTTCTATAGTGCGTCATCATTCGCCATCCTGGCAGGGTGGCATGCTCAGCGCACACCACATCGACCCACTGTTAGGGCGTGGGGTGGGAGATCAAACTCAAAGGAGTTTAATATTACCTAATAAATATTAGAGGACAATCTTACACAAATCGATCTAGGCATAGTAAGCTCACCTAAGACTTGTGTTACGGGTACTATACGACGATATATTCAATAGAGATAAATACTCATGTAAATACATAGAAAATATCCAAGAGTAAGAAAGAAACCTATTCATGCTCATCACATCACACAAAAATTTGCCCATACCGGGATTCGAAACCAGGACCGTCAGCTTCGTAGGCAGGGTCACTACTACCCGCTAGGCTAAACCGGTCGTTATCGCAAGACCGCTATGGCGTAATGAAGAGGAAGCCATTACTCAATAGATAGATATGCCTGGTTTACATTACGCCGTGCCCACTGCTACGTGTGCCGCCGGAAATATTTCTCAAAACGTCGCCGGGAATGAGTGTTTACTTTATACTACTTCTCGCTCACACGCATGCCGTCTCGTCTCCTCTCACGGGGGTGCCCCGGGGCGCTCTCCCGCACGAAGAACCGACAACGACGGAGCGGCATGAGAAGTGCGCGTTTACATCAAGCTCCTGTTCACTTCTTTGCCTCATTCACTTCCCGATTCGGTATAATGTAAATGGGATATCATATTAGTGCATTACATACAAACTCTAAATTAGAAACGGAGTCCACCCACAGAATGACATTAGGCGAGCTGTGTTACCACTTTCTTGTCGTCAATAAATAGTGAAGTCACACAATCGACTTTATTTTTGATTGTGTAGTTTTAAGTCTTAAATTTACTTCTTGTTTGTCAATATTATTATTCACTCACCTTTTTTTTAGCTTTTCCCTTCGCCGTTAAGCTGGTAGCAATGCAGCCAGTAGGTAGCTTTAAAACATATGTTACCCTAAAGTTAAGGGGAAAATATCTTATCAGAGACAAACAGAATACCTACCCCAAATTACCATAAAGTAGGGAATTGTGATATGAGTCTGGCAAACGGGCATCGCTTTTCCCCATTTTTTTGACAGTTATGCAACAAACAGCTAACTTGACGGCGTAGGGAAAAGTTACACGGAATGCGCTGTAGATATATTTCCTCACCTGTAAGGATACCCCTGCGTCTTCGCCCTGAACACCGACAACAGCAGAGAGAAGAAGACGCACACCAGCACCAGCCCCGCCGCGCACTGCAGGCGCCGCGGCTTGCCCTCGCGCGGGGCGGGCGGAGACCCCGGCGCGCCGCCCGCCGCCTCGATCATGAGGATCATGCCGACCACCACCGCGCCGTCTGGGCGGGAGTTGAGGAACTTGCGTGTATAATGTCAAGTGTGTGTTAAATCACACTCTATACCAGGGCCAAGATAAGGGACCACTTTTACACCATAAAAATTAAATAACGTAGCCTTGTAACGGAGGGCACACATTATTATTTATTTGATTACAATTAGAACTAAAATAAAAACGGTTAAGTGCGAGTCTAACTCGCGCACGAAGGGCTCCTTACCACCATACAATGGTAGGGACGGTGTGGATTGAATAGTTTGGACTTTACATAGCAAAATGTTGTTTAAAAAAATATTGCTGCGGCTACTTTCACACTCCATGTACGTAACCAGGTGCATTCATAAGTTTCTATGTGGTATTGAAAGAATTGTTGTATGGGAGCCCCCTTAAATATTTATTTTATTTTATCTGGTTTTTAGTATTTGTTGTTTTAGCGGCAACAGAAATACATCATCTGTGAAAATTTCAACTGTAACTATCACGGTTCATGAGATACAGCCTGGTGACATAAGGACGGACGAACAGCGGAGGATTAGCACTAGGGCCCCGTTTGGCACCCTTCGGGTACGGAAACCTAAGAGAGCGTATTTATTGTAATAATGACAAAATAAGGCAATTTTACGATTTACTTTGACTAATAAACCACTCTTCAAATAATAAACAATTTTGGTTCTAAAAAACTTAACGCCAGAGGTCACGTCGTAAGCCCGTTTTCTTTTTAAACACTAGAGCGATGTTACCTAAAATCGATCGATCGTTTAAATATAATTGAATGCAATGATGACTGAATTAAATTCACAAATGTTTGAAGTCATTTGATTTAATCGACGTTTTTAAGCTAATCATCTTACTATGAAGCTATCACTGACAGATGTCAAATGGGACCTATTACAATGGCCCCACAATAGTTATATAGAATCCACAACGAAGAAATACGTCGACAAACTAAGGGCATATGTTTTTTTTTTCCGGGTAGGTTTTCTTGTAATTTTTTGCTTATGTTCTATGTTTCTAGTTATTCATAATTTTAGACACTGTAGTTTTGAAGATAAGGTTAAGAGGGGTATGGTAATTTTTTGCACTTTTGTCTTCATAACTTCTGAAGTTATCTTAACTAAAATTAAAGAAACACATTTAGGAAATTTTATAAAGGGCCCTTTTCAACGATACATGAGTTATTTGGGTTATTGAGTTATGTATTGCAATAGCGCTGTTCACATTGGGGCGACGTGATAAAAACAAGATTTCTGTCGGGTCGGATACAGTATTGGCATGCTGCTTTGTATAGCGCCATTCACGTTATGCCCAACCGACAGTTTTATCGGACCCGACAAGGTGTCGGATGCATATTGGCGTCGAGTATTTCAATAGCGCTGTTCACATTAGGGCGACCCGATAAAACTGTCGGCGCCGACTCTTGCTGGACGTTCGCTCCGCTTCGCTTAAGCTCGAGGTTGTATTATAGAACCCTGACCTACCAAACCTAACTTAAGTATTCCGACAGAAAGTGGCCTATTAACAAGCAATACTGTTACGTCAGACTACATTTGGTAAACATTTAACATATTTGTGAGTCAACTCATATATTGATAAACAATATTTTTGTTGCCGTAAAAAACATAGCGGCCACCAACCACTTGTGATCAGTGGTCGCCAGAAATGGCGGCGATTTTTAGCGACGTTTTGTGGTCCATGTGCGCCGAGGCTAAGTCAACCAGCCCAGCGTCCTCCCCTCACGGGCCTGTGCCAGCCGCATCCAGCTATATCCTGTCGACTTGATATCGTCGGACCATCTGGTGGTCCACTTCCACAACAAACAGGTGCACAGCCAGAAACTCAAAGCTTAGCGGACGACCGACTTGAGTATACGGTAAGCTTTGATTGAGTGAGTGTCCGCTCGAGAAATGACAGGGCCAGCCTGATATTTAAGCGGTACTTTATTTGAGTATCACTGTGCATTCGGCCTTTATGTAATAGTCTTCTATTTTTGAAAAGGATACTCAAAATCGCGACAATATAGCTCTCCAGCACAAACTGTCCGTGCGATCCGCTGTTGAAGTACACAGGTCCATTCTTGTTCCTATGGAAGAACGGCGGGCCTCTAATCTGGTTCCACATCTGGCCGGAGACCATGGCGAAGCAGAACAGCAGAGCCAGGATGGCCCAAATCTGCTTGTTGTAGAGGAACTGAAGGTTGTTACGTCGGAGATAGAGGAAGCTGAGCGCGAGAAGCAGCAGGAGAGAGAAGACGAGCACGCCAGTGTAGTTGGGCGGGCGGAATACGCGGATCTGGAAGTGAAATATTTGTTATGTTGAGAGATGAAGAGAGTTATGTCTACTCTAAGGCTACTTTCAGATAAGTTCTGAAAAAGAAATAATGAACTCACTTAATGGTAGAGTTACAGGACTTAGGAAATGGCACAATTGTCTTTATTCTGAGCAATTATGACGATAATTATAATCAGTTATTTTACCACTACCATTTTTCAAAAAGTTGTTCCAAAAAGATGATGAAATGTATTTTTCCGCATTTCAACCTCAAAATAGCAACTTCGCCGCTTAATTTTTGGATCTCGGCGGAAAAAATATATTCCTAACCCGTTCGAAAAGGCTTTTTTACGAACCTCGCTACGACCGCGCCTTCGGCTCGTGCCGTAAACTTCTCGGTTCGTATACCTACCTCGCACCACGAATTAAGAGCGCTGGGCGACGTTGGCGGGAATTACTGCGCATATGTACAGTTATTGAAGTGACTACTGTGCATTCAAGGTAACCACTCATAATCCGTGGCGCGAGGTATAGATATAAGCCTTTGCTAACTCGTAGGAAATCTACTATTTTTATGCCAACACTCACACACTGTCAAATCAAGACACAATCAGTGTTGACGCTAATAGGCAGACTATGTTAATCTCGTCACATCACATTATCTTATTAGAAAACTTCTAGGTCCTTGCTTTTACAGTAAATAGAATAATAGAATATATTACACACCAAATTACCAATAGCCATTTCAACAATTTTTAGGACCAGCGAGCGGTGGAGATTACTAATATACCAGCTAACGATTAAAGATAAAATGTAAATTAATTTCATGCATTATTAACACTGCATTTAATCAGAACTAGGAAATTGGTTAAGAGTTTTTGTTAATATTCATAGTAAGATGCTATTTCTGGGTAGATATTCTAAAAAACGAAGAAATTTTGAACCTTCGAAACATTTGAAGCTAAGCAAATTATTACCTGAACATCAGACCGTTCCTGGATCCACTTGACAATGGACTCCGCCTGGATTCCAGAGCGCTCAAAGTCCATGGAGTCTGAAGGCTTTGGCTTTCCTTTAGCCGGGAAATGCATGATCACTGGAGCCGTACTCAGTCTTAGCTGGAAAGTGAATACAATGGTGTTGTAGCGAAAGTTCATACAAGGTGACATTTAATTAGCCGACTATATTTGGGTGGTTAGCTAACCTTATATAATATATAGATATAAATGTAGCCCTCTAATGTCCCCACCGAGAGGCCACGGCCTTTACCGGAATACCAGTAAGATTGAGACATACTCCACCACGCTGCCTCAATGCGGGTTGATGAAGGGCTGTCGGGCTTGTGGCCAACCCGGCCGTCAGAAGGGCATTATTAGGGCCTATGTCACAGCTTTACGACTGCTACCACAGAGCAGCGATAGTAGCCGGGACCTACAGCTTAACGTGACACCCGAAACACGGAAGCGCCAGATACAAATGCCACGTAGAAACTGTCAGTGCCGTTTCCGATGTCTGAATACCACCAGGCCACGGACGCTTTTTAATGCTTGTGTAATTGGTTACTAACGCCGCGTGCCATTTTATATCCTCAAATAATTATTTTGTTGTAAGTATTACAAATTTAAATTACAGTACAGTGCCATTAAGTTTTGTGTTCAGAGACGCTCAGTGGGTTATTAGGCAAGCGTTTGGGGTGGAGTTGGCAGGTTTGGGCGCTGTTTCGCAGTCAGAGTCTGGTCTCTGGCTCCACGCTATGCCTGCTCCACAAATCGGGACGTTCATATACAATTTTGAGTGGCTGTCGCTTTGCAGCTCGGTTGCGATGTTTGCCAACCTTCTTGAGTGTGTGGTGCGGGTATGGACGCTCGGGGTCAGCACGGTTTCCCGCGGGACTCTGTCGTACGATGGGTGTCCCGAGATGGCCTGACCGTGATACCTTGGGAGAAGGGCTGTTCATTGTTGTGGTACGCCACGTGTGTCTGCACTTTCGCCTCCTCTCACCTAGTGTCTACCGTATCAACCCCCGGATCCACCGCGGACGAGGCCGCGAGGTTGCCAAAAGTAAACAGTGCTTTTGGGCCAGTACTTTTTCGTTCCGCTCGCTCTGGAAAGCACTGGGTCTAGGGGGTGCAGGGGAAGGCTTTTTATAGGGAGATTGGGCACCGCCTGAAGGACCGGGGTTATGACCGCCGCTCTGGGTCATATCGGCTAGCCTTTAGAACGACGACGGCCGTTTCAGATGCTTTTGCTGATTTTTTTCTATTATATTATAGGTTTATAGATGATTTCATAAAAAAAATCAACAAAAAAAATTAAGCCCCGAAAAAACTGAAAAGCAAAAATATATAATAAGTACCTTTTTTATTTTACCTTAATATCTAAGTTCATAAACTAATGTAAGCCCACCTTAATAATTTTGAGTCGGCGCCAAACAATCAAGAAACCACTAAATTACCTTAAATTTAAAGAAATAACAATGCAACGTGAAATATCCAGCGATAAACATTAACATTCCAAAAAATGCGCTCTCAGCAAGACCACTCGCAACGACGTGTGAGGGTGTGTTGTGTGCCCGTTCGGGTTGCTGTCTCGCTGACATTAACTTCGTGAACGCTCGGCACTTTCCTCCAAAGGGGCGTATCGCGCTGCGCCGCCGCCGCGCAGCACGCTTTACGTAATTAATTAATTTGCTTGTTTGGTGCCGACTCAAAATTACTTAGGTATATGTACTAACATTCGTTTAAGAACTTAGTTCTTAAGGTTATTTAAAAACTCAAAATAATTACAAAAATATATCCTGAGGTATACTTACATTACTTTAAGGACTTAGTTATGAAGGTTAAATAAAAAAGGTTTATTATTTTTTGCTTTACGGTTTTTGCAGCGGTTATTTTTTTTGTTAAAACATTTTATTTCATGTTTTTTTGTGGCTTTAGTCTACTAATTATTTAATTGTAATACAAAACTCAGCGTTAAAGTCTGCGAGTCAACAATAAATCACCCCTATTTTCCCACCCTTAGGTTAGGATTTTTTTCAAATTTATATGGGACCAACTTCGAGGTTCACCCTATCCAATAAAAAAAGTTATCAAAATCGGTAAAAAAAAGTTATGCATGGTCATTTATTACAATCAGTGAGTGAACAATCAATCATCCCCTGTTTACCTACCCTTAGGGTTGTGTTTTTTTCCAAAATATGGGACCAACTTCAGGGTACACCCTTTTCGTTAAAAAAATATTTGAACCAACACTAGCGTCAGTAATGAATATTTCAAATTTCATCATTTATATCCCCGGGACATTGCTAAAACATATAGATTACTTAACTTAAAAAATACTGAAGACCTGTGGGGTATATCAGTCAGTTATTGATTTGGTAATTCTAGTTCATAGTGTTGTTTGCTGATGATACTTCACTGGTCTTCAAAATTTAAAGACAAAAAGAAGATTTTGATGATGGTAATGGTGTCAAGACCATAAAGGACGTAGCGGAAAAGGCAGCTGAATTGAAGTGAGATTGGGCACGCCACGTCGCCCGTATGCAAACAGACCGATGGGCCAAACTAACAACTCTCTGGATCTGGGCACATGATCGACCCAGGAAGCGCTAGAGTGACGAATTGAAGTACCACAACAACAACTGGTGGGAGGCAGCCCAGGAGCGTGAAGAGTGGAGGAGGGGAAGAGAGGCCTTTGACATAGGCTAATAATAATAAAAATAATAATGGTGTATTGTCTTTAGCCTTGAATTGGTTCAAAGTTCATAATTTGTGGTTAAACGCTGGTAAAACTAAGTGTATTCACTTCTTACTTCCAAATGTCAGGCAAGTTGAGACCAGCTTAGTGTTAGATAGCGACACATTAGAATCAGTAAATGATACAAAATTTCTTGGAATAACTATTGGTAGCAAATAGCAGTGGGGACCCCACATCAATAAATTAGCAGGTAAATTAAGTTCTGCGACTGTACGTTTGTATGTATGCAAGAACATTACAACATTTTCCAAACTTAGTGACAGCTGTAATATTTACCTAAGAAATAGTCAACTGTAGCTCCGTGGTTTAGACTAGCGAATGTTAGCAATTCTTTCAAGGGTCAGTGCATTCCCTACTACAACAAGATTTTAAAATTGCCATTTTTGCAATATAAAAAGCATGTTAAAGCAACTTTGTCGAAAAAGAGATATTACAATGTTCAAGAAAGCTTAACTGTATGGGGTAATCTAATTCAACATAGAGTTTGCTGTTAATAATTTTGAAATTATATATTCCTTCTTAATAATTATAATAATTAATAATAGTTAAGCACTACCAATTTTTAAGAGATCTAAAAATCAAGCTGTGGCAGTTTCTTCGCCCTCCTTCTCCCACAGTGGTCCAATGGTAAGAAAAGTTAGAAAATGACTTTTACTAAGTATATGTAAATATCTACAGAACAAAATAAATTGTACTTTGGTCATTGACCTTCTTCTTTTATAAATCCACAAATAAAGCTTAGAAAAAATCAGCAGAAGCATCTGAAATGGCTATCATTCTAAAGTCCTTACATCATATGTGATGCAGAGGATCTCCTTTGCGGTACAGCGTGGCAATGCGGCTCGTGCAATGGGGACCTTTGCATTTGAATCGGGCTGTTTATTTACTAGCTTAATGTAAATTTTGACTTTATGATTTATATCTCTAGGTGGGAGTCTTGACATTTTTATTTGTATTATTTCATTAATTGTAATTTTGAACAAAAATACATTTATTTTGCCCCAATTCAAAACAAGTTTTCTACAATCGGGACTAGACTAAAAGGTCCAAGAATATAGCTAACAATATACCTAAATATCTCTAGTAATTAAAATTGCGTGTCCGTGATCTTAACCCAACCCCAATTGTTCTACAATAACAGTTGCAAATATTATTTAAATAAAAAAGTTACACATACCATTTGGAAGATATCAGAGCCCTCATCAAAGTCGACAATACCAAAGAAGAGCTTGTCATTGTGATCTTGAGAGAATCTGAATGAGTTGGCCACGATCATGAACTCGTCGTAAACGTGCTGGCAGATTGCACAGCGTCTAGATGGTGCCATGGCAGTAAACATTACAACAACAGAGTAACTCCTTGGTGCTGACTTCACATAGTCCTTAAACCTATTGAGATTCAGGTTGACGACAGACCGCTTAGCAGTAAAATCATTCAGTTCCTTCAGTTTCTCTTCGAGCTAAAAGAAAATAAGCATACAAATGTTTATTAGGTTTACATACGAAAATGCCGGCAGTCGAAAGGCTTAAACTTACCCCTTTAACACGTGATTGAGCCTCCCCTTGATAGTAAGTGAGGAGGACGACAAAACAAAGCAATAATTGGAGCTTCATTCTGTCGGATTCAAATGAGAAAAAGAAACAAATCGACGAAAGAGACTAATTTCTGCCGTTCAAAACCACGTCATTCGTAAATTTTTGACAAAAGACTGAATTTACGAACGGAAATGACAGAAATCGGTGTTCCGATATTTCCGAACCTCACCAACCCTATCACTTCGTCAAAAATTAGTAACCATTAGATTAAATATTTTAATTAAATGTATCAATATTTTATTAGTTAGATGCTATCAACAAATTAATCTGATAAAAAACCCCAATATCGAAAAAGTAAAGTAGGTAGTATAAAAGGCCACAACACATGGCTCTCTACCACAGAAGATAGAACCATAGAGAGAAAACTTAGAGCGCTTCCGAACTTATTTCAAATCGTGTTTCACAATCATTCATAGAGTGCAGTGGTCCCAATCCGCAAATAATAATTTATTATTTTTTATTTAAGTTTTTTGTATCCGGGTTCCTTAGTTGTTGTTCGATAGATCGTTGAAAATTTCAGTTACATAAAGTCAAAATATCGATAATTATATCGACCTATTCTCAGTTCTAGTCATCTCATCCTAACAACTGTCACAGCTACATCCTATATTTTACCGATATCGACTACCTCACAAAAAAATATATTAAACTTGACTTGGACAGCAGTTATGTGCATATTATTTTTTATTACCAACTGAAATCGAATACAAAAAATATATGTAAATGTAGGTAATAAAAATAATATGAACATAACTGGTGTCCAAGTCAAGTTTAATAGCATTTTTGTGAGGTAGTCGATATCGATATAATACTAAGAACTGAGAATAGGTCGATATAATTATCGATCGAAAGTAACTTGATTCGTGTTTTTGTAATGTAAAGCCCAAATTATCATCAAAGTCAAATTCTGATTCGGAGTCACAGAAGCAATCTTGCAGATTAATAACCAGTTCCTGGGTACACTGTATGCTATCAAATTGTACAACCTTCTTCCAATTCTTCGACGACCCGAATGGCCGAGTCGGTAGTGACGCTGCCTACGAAACCAAGGGTCCCGGGTTCGAGTCCCGGTGGGGGCAAATGTTTGTTTGATGAGAACGGATGTTTGTACCCTAGTCATGGTTGTTTATCTATCTAAGTATAATATTTCTCTATATAAGTATATATATCGTTGTCTAGTACCCAAGATACAGGGAATCCTAGTTTGGGGCTAGATCAATGTGTGTAAAAGGTGTCCAAGGTATTAATATTATTATTATTATTATTAATCTTCTTGCATACTTTTTCTAGATCTTTCGAGTTTCTTCCAATCTTCCGCTGTGACATGTTCACATGCATTGATCAATAAAGTCATCATTTTATTTTCCGTAAAAGGCGGTGTTGTGTTATGTCTAGCCGCATGACCTATAAAAAAGAAAATATTAAAAATAATATATCACATGGTTTACGGAAAAAAACATATTATTAGAGATATGCTAGCATTTAAACATTTTTTTCTATAACAATCTATAAATAATGCTATTTGGATACAATAAAGAAATTACAAATTACGAATATAAATCTATTTGATTTTCAATTAAAAAATATATATATAGAAACACGTTCACCTTTGACCTGAGCCCAGATCAGCTCTATTGTCAATTGTCAATTGTAAGACGGGCTGGTTTCCGCAACTCGACGACGAAAGCGCCTATTTTGCGTGTGGGTGGGAATGCGACATCATTCGAGCCAACCCAACTCCTCCAGGAACGCCAGCAGGCCCTTTACGTTACCGACTATCCCTGGAAGGTCCCTCGATTGACCGAGGTGTTTAGCCCTGTAGTCCGCTACTCCTGTGCACTCCATGAGGACGTGAGCAGCCGTTTCTTCTGCCTCCAAGCAGGCTCTGCAAAGGGGGCTGTCGGTAACACCTAGGACATATAGATGTTTATTAAAGAAACCATGGCCAGTAAGTGCTGCAGTCACCAGTCGCATGCGCGGCCTACTAAGTCGAAGCAAGGTCTTAGCCAGCCTAGCGCTAGGGGACGGCAAGGCCAGCTTAGCCTGCCTGCACTCCTCATGGTTTGTCCAAAGAGTGGCATGATCATTCCTGGTCGACTCTCTCAGAAATGAGCGTACCATTTTGAAGGGAAGAGGGATGATAGGTTCGGGACCATACGCTGTCAAGCTAGATCCTTTACGCGCCAACTCACCCGCTGCATCGTTACCTCTTGATCCGCTGTGTCCTTTTATCCATTGAAGGATTACGCGGTTATGTTGACATACCCCCATTAGTCGTTTGTGACACTCGTAGATTAGCCCTGAGTTAATAGTGTTGCTATTTAGGGCTTGTAGGACGCCCATGCTATCCGAGAGTATTCGAATGGAGGAATCTCTTACCTTTCTCGATGCTATGGCATTAGCGGCCGAGATTATGCCCATGCATTCAGCTTGAAAGACAGTATTATGGGCACCCAGTGGAATGGCTATCTTGATGTTTAGGTCCTCCGAGAAGGTGCCTGAACCAGTGCCTGCTTCAGTTTTTGAACCATCGGTAAAAATTTTGAGCTCTTTAACGTCGAGCCCCTCAACCCGATGGTCTTCATGTAACTGTATATTGTATTTTTTGTCAAAAACAAATTGTTTAGGGATTCTGTCACTGCAAGCCATAGAGATGGGAAATTTTTTGTAAACTTCCCCTAGGATGGCGGTGTGTGAGGTCCTGTTTTTCCTCCAGAGTCCTAAGGTGTTGAGTCTCACCGTAGATGACGCGGCCTCCTGCTTAATATACATCTGGAGTGGCGGAAGACACAGCATGGCCACCATTGCTGCTGTTGGAGTAGTTCTCATACTACCTGTGATAGCCATGCAGGCCAGCCTTTGGAAGCTTTGGAGTTTGCTTACCATTGTGGTTAGTTTGGTCCTGTTCCACCACACCACAGCTCCGTAGCAGACAAGAGGACGGATCACCGTTACGTACAGCCAAAGAATGATGTTGGAAGAAAGACCCCACTTTTTCCCCACCATTCTCCGACACTGCCAGAAAGCAATACTCGCCTTCTTTAGTTTGTTGTCAATGTGGCTACTCCAGTTGAGCTTGCTGTCCAAGGTTATGCCCAGGTACTTCACCTCAGTTGCTAGCTGGAGTTCCGTTCCAAAGAGCTTAGGTAGGGTATACCTACCAAGAGCCCTATTGTTAGTGAACATGACCATTTCCGTTTTTGTTGGGTTAACCGCCAGGTCATATTCTAAACACCAGCGCTCCACGATGCGAAGAGCTGTTTGTTTAAGGTTGCACACTGTGCTCGCAAATTTACCTGTGATGAGGATTACCAAATCGTCGGCGTATCCTACGGTGTAGTATCCATTAGCTTTAAGCTTCGTAATCAGGTCGTTAATGACCAGATTCCACAGAAGCGGGGAGAGCACTCCTCCCTGCGGGCATCCCCGCACTATCTCCGCCGACAGGGACTCTCCAGCTAGACGCACGATACGTTTGTTAAGCATGTTTGTGACCCAGTTGTTTACAGCTGTTGACACCCCATGCCTTGTTAGAGATGCACTTATACTGCTATGCTGCGTCTTGTCAAAGGCACCTTCTATATCAATAAAAGTTCCAAGACAGATGCATTTGTTTTGAATCGCCTCTTCAATTGTGGATATAACTGCATGGAGAGCCGATTCAGTAGACTTACCCAAACTATATGCATGCTGATTCTTGTGTAAGGGTATATGTTTTTACGCTCCATCTCTCATGTGTCTCTCGCACAAACGTTCGAGAGTCTTAAGCAAGAACGAGGTGAGACTAATCGGCCTGAAAGATTTAGCGTTAGTGTAGTCGCTCCTTCCTGGCTTCGGTATGAAAATTACGTTTACTACTCTCCACCTTTTGGGAACGTATCCGAATCTAAGACATGCTTTCATGATTCGGACCATTATATTGATGACGGGTTCCCCACCCCACTGTAGAAGTGCTGGGAAGATTCCATCTGGTCCTGCTGATTTAAAAGGTTTAAAGCTATTAATGGCCCATCTCACCTTGTCAGCAGTGATAATATTATTAGTTATGTCTAAGTGGTCGACAGCTTCATGGTGAACCTCTTCCGGCCACACAATCTCTTGAATAGTTCTACTCCCGGGAAAGTGAGTTTCCAACAAGAGACTGTGTGTTTCTGTGGTGGAAGAGGTATATGTTCCATCGGGTTTTTTAAGCGACCCTAGCCTGGAGTTGCCTTGTTGAGCTAGTATTTGCCTTACCCGATTTGCTTGATCAACGGTTTCAATGTCGCTGCAGAATTTCCTCCATGAGTTGCTGCTTTTGAACCGTAGTCGTTTCTTGTACTTGGATTTGGCATCTTTGTAGTTGTCCCAATCCTCATCAGCACTGGTGTTCATCGCCCTGTTTAGCAGTCTTCTGATCTAAGCACGCATCCTATCTAGATCAGGACCCCACCAAGGCTGCCCCTTGATGTTGGTAGGCGCTGGTGTGCTAAGCGGGCAAGTTGAATGGTAGCAGTCTATTGAAGTATTAGTAAAATCTGTTACCTGTTGTTCGATTTGTTCGGGTCCCTCCGGATCTGGTAGAGTCTCAGCCCAAGCAAGTCTTTCACCTAGGATAGCTCTGTACCTGGTTCTGTCAGTCTTGCGTGGGTTTCTCTTAGGGACAGTTGGGGAAAACGCTGCGTTGATCTCGAAGCGTATCCATCGATGATCAGAGCATGACGCCTCGTTGGACACATGCCAGCCCCCAACGTCGTCGGATATGTCCGCCGTTGCCAGGGTAATATCAACGATAGTTCTGCTCCGCTTGGTAACAAAAGTTGGTTCAGAACCTATGTTAAGCACATTAAGGTTTGTAGTAAATAGGTATTCAACAAGTGTCTTACCTCTGCTGTTCATATCCGGCATGCCCCACAGTGGGTGATGCGCGTTCGAGTCGGCCCCAACGATGAGCTGGAGGCCCGACTTCTCGCAGTGGTCCACCAGCCGGCACAGGTCGTGTGGAGGCGGGTTGTCCTCCGCAGGCATGTAGGCGGAGGCCACCACGAGTTCGCGGCACCTAGCTGTGTCGGGCAGTTACAGCCTTATGGCACACAGGTCCCTGGAACAGAACTCTGTTAATGGCTGTGCTGGGATGTTGTTAGTAGTTATGATGCACGTTCTAGGGTTATCGTGATCAGTTGTACCGAAAGGCTTACCTCTCAAATTGGCGAGCCCTCGAATGCTACCGCGGTTGATCCACGGCTCCTGGATCAGAGCTACGGCAGTGCTGTTTGCCCCCAACCAGCGTCTTAACTGGGCCGTTGCAGTTTGGCTGTGTTGGAGGTTAGCTTGGAGGATTTTACAATCGCGGGAGAGGGACGCCATTTTTGGTCAACCCCTCCTCCACCTCCAAGACGAGTTCCTCCTCCAGCCGCATGGACAGCTCCTCGCCCTCAGAGGGCACCACTGCTGGTTCTAGCTCATCGCCTTCACCAAGCAGCATGGCCTCCCAGTGCGCGTGCCCGTCCTGCGGTTGAGCAGCAGAACTTTCCCCGACTACATCGGGACCTGTTTGCTGCCGCTCTGGAGTGGAACTCTGGGGCATAGCTGTTGTTGATGAAACCCCAGTGATGACCAGCTTAGAGCTGGTCTGCGCTACCACCGGTGGTTCCTTAACAAATTTCCCACCGGGTCCCTGAAATTTAAGGTAGACCGAACCACTACCAAAAAGGAGCTGTCTGCCCCTTCCCAGAAGGGTCGGCACCACATCTTCAGGGGTCCCTGAAATTTAAGGTAGACCGAACCACTACCAAAAAGGAGCTGTCTGCCCCTTCCCAGCAGGGTCGGCACCACATCTTCAGGGACGTCTGTAATGAGAAACAGGTTGTCCTGCTGCTCATCCACTTTCTGGAGGAGCCATCGGTCAACCTGTGCCCACTTGTTCATAAAGTGGAGGACTACGCCGACGTCGGGCGCAGTCTTCCACTTGCCCCGTTCGTTGGGTATGAGCACCCCACATCGAACCCTGCGGACCATCTCCGATTGGCGTTTCACCACCAACTGTACGTTGGATGGTGTAGACACACCGGAGACACACTCCCGCAGCCAGTTCAGGGAGTACTCGTCCTCCACGAACAGTTTAAGATGGCCGTCCTCGTAACGAGGCTTGCCACCGAATTTGGGGTTTTCCTTGCTCGGATCCGCCAACGCTTCCCTCAAGATTTTGTCATCAATCTCGTTGAGGATGAGCGTTGACAGATCCTGTGAAATATGACCAGTAGCGACGTCAGTTACGGCGATGTACTGGTCAGACTTCACCTTCTGAGCATAGGTGACCCCAGCTCTGCGCGCTTCCGTGCACTGCTTTTTAGGCTCCACTCGAGGAGAATTACTATCCTCTAGTCGAGCCCTCTTAGCAGCCGCGCGCTCGTTTTTGCCGGATCTCTTGGCAGATTTCAACTTCTTGTTAGAAGTTGGAGCACCAGAGAACGCTACGGTAGGTTTAGCCCCGTTTGAGTCTAGGGTTGCCCCTTTGACACCACGGGAGCAGGTCACCTTACCCGCAGCTCCGGCTGTATTAACAGCGGGACCGCTATCGGTCGCCACCGTGGCAGATGGAACCCCATCTACGCCGGCAGCGGCCGATGCGGCAGCCAAACGCTGTTTTTTCTTCCACCGACGATTGGCCTTACGCCCTGGTCCGGTTTGCACCGTATCTGGACGTTTAGTCGATGGGCCCTTCCCTTGCAAAGATTGCTTTCGACCAACCGTCGTCCAGGCGCTGGCGAAATGCTCGGCGATGTTTGTCGAATAGCTCCGCGCACCGGGTTGCCCCGTGGCCCTGCCTCTCGACTCACTTTCGGGCTTTTTGCAGCTAACCTCCGCAGTGGAATCACTACCGGTTTGCACCGGTAGGTCACTGATGGTGGCAGTGCGCCCAGTTAAGGCTTGAGGATCTGCCGAGGCAGATTCTCGCACCTGTTTGGAGACGCTTGCGGTTTTCACCGCTGGAAGCGTTCCAGATGGGTTTTTTGACCTGACACGATCCATAGTCAAATGTATAGAGATTCGTCTACTCGATTTCCCACCCTCCACGGAGCCCGCACAATTGGGAGCGCCTACTTGCTTGGAACAGCTTTCAGTAGCTAGAAGTACCGAGTAGATATAGGAGCATAGGGCTGGTACTTGGCGCGACATCGGGAGCTCGCTTCTGAGGACGATGGGAACCAAGGTGTCAGCGACATGGTCCCACCGCCGTAGTCACCGAAGCTTACCCCGTCAGCATGACCCATCCCACCGCTTTGACTGACGCCTTAGCGGACCCTACACCCCTAGCCGTGGCCCTCTGACGGGACACTTGGCCGTTACCCCAACCCGCGGCTACGGGCGAGGCTACCGTTTTGCCTGAAATCCAGGCCAAAGAGGGCGTGTTGCCTTACGAAGCTAAATCCACAGCAACGCTCGGCTCAACCCCCCAGGACCCCTTCATCCTGGCCTACGGTGATCAACTGCGCAGACCACAAGACGCAGGTGAGTGTAGATAGTCTGCCGGGTACACCCACCTTAACCGGCAGAACCGGAGGGACTTTTAGCCATCAGCTAGTAAGAGGTCCGGGGACCAGTCACTAGCCGCTGTTACCAGGGTGCACCAGGAGGAAGCAGAAGTTATGCAGTCGGACGTATCCTTCTGCATCACTTCAGCACCCCCACACTAGGAGGTAGTCGCTCATAACACCCTAAGATCAGCTCTATTGGATTGTACTGACAGTAGTATGGTGGTAAACGGATGTGGTAAACGGATAGTACGGCCATTTTTTTTTTGCGATTTCATCCAAGATACTTATTAGAATTCGGTGTTTATGTATGCCAACAAATCGCAGTACATTCTTCAGCATCGTCTCTTGCTTTGCCTGCGCCTTTGCTTTGCAACAAAATTTAGGTTGCTCGAGGTTAGCGCTTTATCTTTTTGTTCCAATTGATATGAAGCGTTGTCGATCACGGTGACATGCGGTTCATTCAAATTGTCGAGAATAATTAAAAACCACACCCTAAATTTTTCAAAATCCATCTCTTTGTGGTACTCAGTAGTCTTCACCAATTGGAATGCCACTAGACAATCATAATTGTGGAGCATTCAATTCTTTCTTTAGGCGAACCTTGTTAATTTCTTTATAAAAAATCTAATCTCAATCAATTTTCTCACACAATTATATTATCAATTAATTTTTTCAAGATCGATAACTTGGCTTTGTACAATAACCCTAGGATATTACTATCCACGTATAAAGTATAATGTTTGTCGGGTTGACTTTCCAACCGTGACAGATTAATGCATAGTAAAATTGGTTACTGGGGGGTTGATGCGGTAGTCAAGTATTTAATTAATTATGAATTAATTAAACTTACGAATATCTTTAAAAACGGAACACTTTTCCGAGGAAAGCTCCGTGGTCTAATGGGTTTCACGCTTGCTTCTCACACAGGAGATGCAGGTTCGATTCCTGACCATGTACCAATGAGATAATTAATTTATCTTAAGTACATTATACGAACGTTCTAATTATATATTATACGTACATTATACGGACGGTGATGGAAAACATCTTTTCCAACAACAATATCAACCCAAGTTTGCAACCCTAAAAACCCTGTGCGACCCTCATGGTTCTCGAAAAACTGCGAAATTTTAGCACTTCAGAAAATGCAGTTATGAGGAACACTAATTCAGCTAAACGCCTGTGACGCTCTGCTTCTCTCTTCTGCAGTTTTGCATTTTGTTTGATGAATCAACAACCCATTAAAGTGCCCCAAAACTGCTGACAAATGAATCTAACAAACGCAAACTGGTCACCATGATGCGTACTGAATTTCAGAGGCTGGGTATAGAGATCCATCAATCTCAAGAATACGCCGATGCTGATATAGTGAGGACTGCCCTTTCTAAGAGCTTGTCTTTCGACCAAGTTTTTATCATTGGGGAAGACGTGGACCTACTTGTCCTTCTTAACGGCTTAAGCTCTGGAGAGATGAACGTGTACTTCCAGAAAGATAGTACAGGTGGATCAAACTGCATCCAATATCCAGCAAATTCCTTAATATGTGGAGAAATGCAGGTTCTACGTGGGATGTTTATATTTCTGTACGCCATCAGTGGTAGTGACACAACCACTGCCCTTTTCTAGCAAGGCAAGATAAAGTGGTGCAACGACCTCAAAAAAACCCCGACCGAATAGGCCTCGCCAGCATTTTCCTTGATCCAAACTCCAACAAGGAAGAATTATAAAATTCTGGCAAGAAGATCTTGATGAACCTCTATGGAGGAGGTGAGAAAACACTGAATAGCATGAAATACTCAGCATTTATAAAAGCGGCAGTACTTAACTGTCGAAGTCAAACTTGCTCGCCTCCCCCCAACTACAGAGGCTGCAAAATATAATCTAATGGACATGTAACATTCTGTTATTATGAATAAATGATTATGATTATTATGGCACAGGGGGGGTTCCCTTAAACCCCCGTCTCTCCCCCAACCCTTTATATAATTGGAATCCATGGAAAAAAAATTACCGATTTCAGTAGGAAAGCAGTTTTAGGTTAGGTTAGTTTAGGTAGTAAGTGAGTAAATAATTTAATCAAGAAATACGTTCCCAATACAAAAACAACATCATAATAGAGACTGCTTTCTAATTATACCCATACCACTCATTTTATACCCATTTACACTCATAACACTCACATAAATGTTAATCTTTTTAATTGTAAGTTAACTAAATATTGAACCTCTTTATTATTTTTAAGTTAAATTCTAATGACTTTTTCACAATTTATTACTGCCTACCTGAATAAGAAACATTACATTTAAAAGTTATGAAATATATGTTGATATGTTTTTTTTGATAGCCAGAACTGGCTCAATATGGCTTTTATTTTAAGATATTTTTTATGTGTTCTGTGTTCTAAATAAAAATGTTTATTTTTGTCAAAGTTATGTATGTTTAACACCAGATTTAAGTTCAAGGCTAACCCGATTGTGGAACGCATTTCCTTGCGCTATTAGAGATAGCCTCTCAGTGTCAATTTTTTAAACAAGATAGAACTAGCACTCGATGATAATTACCATAGAAACGTTTATATTAGAACTTGTTGCTCAATAGGAGCTCAACTTCGTCTACCACTTAACCCACAAGTGGTATACTCTGAGGGATTAGTTAGATTTTAAGATATTGTGTATTTATCATTTGTTTTATTTTTATACCATAACTGGTCCTGTTATATAATTGAAACCCTTTTATCTGATAAAAACTTAACATAATAAACTTTATATTTGGTTCTGTTATTACTATGAGGTCAATATAATTTAAGTAATTATTAAGTATCACTAGTAGTTCACTAAAGTTTAAAATTTAAATGAATTAAACATAAATTTGACTTCTCTAGGACGTTAGGTATCCAAGTTTCGAGGTTAGGAACGTTAACCATGGTAATATTATTATCAGTTATTAAAATAATATTAACTAATGGAGTGAATTTATATGGAAATGTATAAAACTTAAACTGGGTATATGCTCAAAATATCTCCCTCTGCTTTTTTCACCAATATCTTACCGCCGGATACCCAAAAAACCCAAACTTTTCTTTCAGCTGTGTTCTCGCGTTCCAAAGGAGGCTTCTGGTAATTTTCGTTAAGTCTTCATTTATGTAGATTTTACAGTTTCATCACATTACATCACAACTTACGTTCAACTTTTCAGCGATCGTGTCCTTCAGGTCCTCATTTGCAACTTCCTCCACACCGACAAGTTCAATGTTGTGTTGGAGTGCTGCCTGCTCAAAATCATGCATTTTCTGTTCCAATGCAGTGTTGCATTTTTCTAAGTATAGGTATATGCATTTGTTATTTAAGGTCGTGACTGTTTTATCCATAACATTTAATTTTTGTTTGTTTTTTTTTCGTTCTCTTCTAGAAGCGCATCATATTTATCGGAGAGCATGCTCATTCTGGAGGTTAAGGTCTCCAGCTGCTTTTTTAAGGTTGGGAGGGCAATGACTTTTTTTTTAATGTCTTTTAAAATCTTACGAAGGTCCTGCTGTCGCTCCGAATCGTCGTGGTCGTCTCCGTCCGAGTCTTCCTCTTCGCAATTATTGCAGTGAGTCCGTTCTTTGCTGGCTCTCATTTTGGCAAGGAGTCCCTTTACGCAGCCCCTGTGGAATGTTTCTTTTGCAGGGGCCTCCAGGGGCAAAGAAAGTGCGATCCTTTTTTAGACAACACTTTTTTACACTTCGAACACTCCATTTTAACTATGTAAGTACTTAGTGTTTTATAACTTAATTGTGCGAAATAATATGTGATCGACTATTAATGACGCGGCCTGAATGTCACGCGTTTGGCACGTGCACTACGTACGGCGCGCTGAGCGAGACTGCTATAAATGATTAATATATAATATACATTATATTAAATTAGGTATAATTATGGAAATAACACTATGTACATATAAAAACTTAAACACTTGTCTTCAAGTATATATTTGTACATATACATTTATTCAATTTTATGTATGTATTAAACATTAGTATTTGTTTTCCCCCTATATAACATAACAAAGTGGTTCTTTAATCTTAGTAAAAAATAATAATGAGGTGAAACAACGGAAAGATCGGTCGGAGGAGACTTCCACTGAATGGTGTGACCTCCTTTCAGGCGTCCCTCAAGGTGGTATTCTTTCTCCTATTCTATTCTCGATTTTCATAAACTCCATCTCGGACATCCTGTCTTCCTCATATCATCTTTATGCTGATGATCTCCAGATGTATCGCCACTTCTCTTATAACTATGTAAACTCTGCTGTTGCGGCACTGAACGCTGATTTGGAGGGGGTGAGAAGCTGGGCTTCATCTTTCGGACTACTGATCAATCCGAGCAAGTCCCAGGCTATGATCATAGGTACCAGACATTCTCTTAACTTGTTACAGCAACAGCCCATTCCACCTGTCACTTTCAATGGTACCATAATCATATATAGCGATAAAGCTAAAAACCTGGGTCTTATCTTTGATAACCAGCTGTCCTGGTCTTCGCATGTTAATGAAGTCAGTCGCCGAGTATTTGCGACTTTTCACTCTCTTAGGAAACTTCAGTACTTGTTGCCTCGACAGACCAAAATCACACTCGCTCAGTCTCTCCTTCTACCCCTCATCGACTATGCTGATGTATGCTGGGTCAGTGCTAACGAAGAACTACTGAACAAACTCGAACGACTTCAAAATCTCGGGATTCGTTTTATCTTCGGGCTGCGCAAGTACGACCATGTATCACAACATCGCAAGGAGTTAAAGTGGCTGCCGATCCGTCTTCGCCGGGATTCTCACATTCTCAATTTCCTCTACAACATTTTACGGAATCCACGCTATCCAACTTTCCTACGAGACAGTTTTCAATTTCTTTCTTCCAGCAGGCCTCGGAGAACTCACGCATTTTCTTTGCTCACAACTCCACAGCATAACACCGCGTCCTATGAGCACGGGTTTAGACTCCGGGCAATTCGGTTGTGCAATGCACTCCCTGGCACCATCAGGGACAGTCCTACTCTCAATATATTTAAAAGTCGCGTGAAGAAGCATTACCTCTCTCTTTAGAATCACAGGTAGTATGTATGTAAGTATTTATTAGCACATTTATATCTAATAGTAGTAGTTAGTATTATATTATACGTAAACATAATAAATCCAGTACATCGCTCATACTTACAAATAATGTTAGCCATGACAAACAAAACAAATCACATCAAATCCATCGTCAAGCTGTATGCAGGGCGAGTAATTACTCGACCTGTGTTAGTTTATTTTCGCATAAAAAATGATACCACTCGATCTAAGTGATGATTTAGATTCGCTAAATATTGTTTGTCATCAGTTGAATATGTCGGAAATGTGTGAGAAGTTTTTGACGCGGGATTACAGTTTCAGTATATTGAGTTTTAACATAAGAAGTATAAACAAGAATTTTGATACCTTCCTAGTTAATCTTAAAAGACTCAAAATTTGCCTTGATGTGATCATTCTGACAGAGTGTCAAATAAATTCGTCGTCAATCATACCCCAAATACCAGGATATACTGAACATCAAACAAATAAATTTATAAATAACAATAGTTTTGTAGTTATATATATAAGAGACATCTGGAATGCCTTGGTTTCGGAACCACACTTTAAAGAGGCAGACTGCCTGCTTGTCGAGATTCCCAACATAATTACAATCATTGGCATATACAGCTCGCCGTCGTTTGGAAATACTCAGACTTGCAATCGACACCTCATAAACTCGGGGACAGGACAAATTTAGTCTTGGGTGGTGACATAAATATAAATATCTTGACAGGTAGCGATGATGGTGATAGTTCCGAATATCTTTGCCTAAATGCCGAACATGGTTTACTACCCGCTATCACAAAACCCAAACGTGGAAACTCGTGTATTGATCATATATTTGTGAAATCACGAGCCCCAGTTGTCGGAGTGGTATGTGAGACAGGTGTGACTGATCACAGTATGACAATGATCGGCTTGGCTATAAATAAAAACAAAATAACTAGACAAACGCATACATTTCTGAAAGTAGATTACGACGCTATAAGGGAGGAATTAGAAACAGTGGACTGGTCCAGTGTCACATCGAAAGAAAGTGTCGATGAGTCGGTTACTATCTTCACTGAAATACTGACAAAAATTGTGGGAAGTCACACCTCCGAAAAACGAATCACTCGATCGAAATATATAATAAAACCTTGGATTACGCCTGGGCTTGTCCGTTGCATTAAACATCGCGATCGGTTACACAGCGAAGCACGTCTTGAGCAGAACCAAAACAGCGCAACACTTCAACTAATTTATAAACGTTACCGAAACTTCTGCAACGATCTCCTGCGAAAATTAAAAACAGTGCATGAAGACGGAGAACTAAAAAAGAATCAAGGAAATCCTAAGAAACTCTGGACTACAATTAAAAATATATGCCACCTAAATTCAAACAAAAAAGAACCAACAGAATTGACGCAGATCCCAGGTACTTCTAATCCAAAGCAATCCCTAGACAAGTGCAATGAGTTCTTCTCAACGGTGGGGCAGACACTGGCAAATGAGATACTGGAAAACCTGTCTGAAACTGAGGAATCACTAGCAACTTCCATTAAACCAGAATCCAACTCCAAGGACTCCTTTTTTCTTAAACCGACAGATGCAAATGAAATACATTCAATGATAAAAAAACTCCAAAATAACAAAGCACCTGGTATAGATGGATTAAGAAATGTGCTTCTGAAAAGGATTTTTCATGTCATAGCTGAACCCTTTACATTTATTTGCAATCTCAGCCTTTCCACGGGACATTTCCCAGATCAGTGGAAGATTGCATCTATTTGTCCAATACACAAAGGTGGTGCGAAAGACTCTCCCGGCAACTACAGACCAATCTCCTTACTTGGTACTTTTTCAAAAATATTGGAAAAGGTGATGAATGGGCGACTTGTACGGTACCTTGAACAAAACAAGATCCTCTCTGCACGGCAGTTCGGTTTCAGACAGGGAAAGTCTACCGAGAATGCGGTTTCCCTTCTTACGTCATTAATATCGAACAGACTTGATGTAGGACAAAGATGTGTTGGCGTATTCCTGGACCTAGCCAAAGCCTTTGATACTGTTTCCGTCCCTATCTTGCTAAAAAAGCTAGAAATTTCGGGAATTCGAGGTCTGGCCCGTGAATGGTTTAGGAGCTACCTGACAGGGCGGAAGCAGTGTCTGGGAGTTGGCCGGCACAGGAGTGACCCAATCAACTTTGGACTTCCTCAAGGATGTATACTGGGCCCGACGTTGTTTATTTTGTACATGAACGACAAACTGCAACTTAAAAATAAAAACGCTGAATTGTTTTGCTACGCCGATGACACAGTTGTATTATTTCATGGAAAAAAATGGCAAGAGGCATTTTTAGCTGCCGAAACAGGAATGACGACTATATCTAGATGGCTACAACAAAATTTACTAACACTAAACGCATCTAAAACAAAATACCTTTGCTTTCACAAGACATCTGCATCGGCCCCTCCAGACTCCACTGATTTGAAGATTCACCTATGTACAGTAAAAGAAAACTGCGACTGTAAAAGCATATCCAGAGCTCAGGTAATCAGATAACTGGGTGTGATGGTAGATGAAAAACTAAATTTCCACGAACACCTGAAAATTCTTTCAGGACGTATCCGTAGGATCGCCTACATTATGAGAAACCTCAGAAATGCAGCCTCTGTAGATACACTTAAAACAGTGTATTATGCCCTGTGTCAATCGATTCTAGTTTATTGTATTTCTGTCTGGGGTAGCGCAAGTAAAACAGTAATGCTAAGTGTAGAGAGGGCGCAACGCTCAGTTCTGAAATCAATGTTACGGAGACCTTTCAGATATGCCACAACTGACCTCTACAATGAAGCTCAAGTCCTTACCGTGCGCCAGCTCTATCTGTTGAAAGTCAGTCTATCAGCCCACAAAAATATCATACTCTCTGAGAGTTATGCCCACATGTGCTCGCGTCGAACTTACAGGGCCCCGGCACCACGTACCTGCACTAATTTTGCTCGCCGCTTTGGGGATGCGGCCGCGCTGTTGGTCTACAACGGTATACACAGAAAGCTAAGAAATTCAGGAAATTCTAGGTCTTTGTCAATCCACGAAAGTAAAATTGAAATCACGAAACTTCTAAAAACCCTTTCGTATGAGGACACGGAACAACTCCTTAAACCCTTTTCTTAAATATAAGTATTATGTCCTAATTTAATATAAATTAACTTTTATTATAATAAAATAAATTTAATTCCTTTAACTTACATAACATTAATGATAAAAACCAAAATTGTTAAAGCTATACCTATCAATAAGTTTCTCCAAGTGATGGCAAAATATGCTTGAAATCGTTAAATGGTCACTCACGATACAGGCTTGCCTAGTGTGAGGACCAAAAGTAATACAAATTGTAAATTTTCGCCAAAATAGCCAACAAAATGGTATAACATTTACGAAAGAACGTGCCTATTTGAATTGTAAAACTGTACCTACATACTATAATTGTGTGCTATTTTAATAATTTTTTTTTCATTTTTTCATTTTTCAAGTATTTAGTATATAATTATAGTCATTAAATGTTTTATTTTATTTATTAATATTTATGTAAGTACTCGTTTATTTCGTCATATTGTTGTACACATAGGTCTGCCCCTGCTCAGCAATCAACATCTCCAACTTTAACCTGGTTTGCTCGAAGATATCTCTTATTAGAGATAAGCTCGCCTTTGTACACTATTTTTATGTAACTCTTTTTTTATATAATTTTTGTGCAATAAAGAAATTATGAATTTTATTTTTTATTTTTTATTTTATTTTATTGCATAAGTACACAAAACAGAATACAGTTATTTGATACTCTTGTACATCACTATGACTTATCTGCACTGAACTGTAGTCCAAAATATGTATACATAACTATACTTGTTTATTTCTATTAACTACTAATTCTTAATATCGCTCTGACAATCAAATCGAGTGTGACACTATACTATTGGCTGATATTTTTGAGTCGGTTTTATACATATAACTGATCAAGTTACACAGATAAATATAAATCTTAGACACACAGACAAATATTTTTTAAGAATCCTTTTAGGAAGAGGATGAGGATAGTTTTGATAGAATTAATTTAATTGATTTATTAAATTTATGAGGCCTAGACTCGAAAATATCAAGTTCAGGGTGATTGCTGGTGAGATCATTGTAAAGACGGCTCATTCTGGAGAATGGGTTAAAGTAAGAGGTATTGTTTTTGAAATTTTGCAATTGAAATGGTCTGTATAAACGTGATCTGGTGTAGCAGTTAATGCTAAGTTTATTCAACAGGAATGAGGAATCAATTCTGGAATGTAAAATTTTGTGAAGTAGTTTCAGATCGAGTAATTTTCTTCGGTTTTCCAGGGACAACAGTTTAAAGTGATTAAGACGCTGTTCATAATTCAAAAGACTCTTATTAAGGTTGAAATGATATGAGAGTATTTTTAACAGTTTATTTTGAACACTATCTATGTTATTTATGTGAACTGCGTAAAAGGGTGACCATATTTGGCACCCGTATTCCAAAATACTTCTGACAAGGGATTGAAAAAGATATAATAGACTAAAGGGGTTTTTGAAGTCTTTTGTGTTTCTTGTGATAAAGCCTAGAAGTTGACGAGATTTTTTTATAATGTGTTCATAGTGTTGCCGGAACGATAACTTTTCGTCAAATATAACCCCGAGATCCCTCGCGACGGTTTTACGCTATAATGCTTTGTCATTAAGTATGTAGGAATATGTAATTTTATTTTGACGCTTTTTAGTGAAAGTGATGACAAAGCATTTATCTACGTTGAGATTCATTTTGTTATAGATACACCAGTCGCTTAGGATACGCAGGTCATTCTGAAGGTTGACACAGTCAGTAATGTTGTCTATTTTAGCAAATACTTTGAGATCGTCAGCGTATAAAAGAGACTGGCTTGAGATCTTACTGACAAGGTCGTTAATAAACATAATAAACAGTAAAGGCCCTAGATGAGAACCTTGCGGAACACCTGAGGTTACCGATACCGGCAAAGATGCGTACCCTTTAATGGCAACAAGATGACTTCTTTTCTGTAAGTATGAACTAACCCAGCGTAGTAGACTACCATGGATGCCAAAGGCAGATACTTTAAGACATAATATAGAATGATTAACTTTATCAAACGCCTTGGAAAAATCAGTGTATATAGCATCAACTTGACCGCCGACAGCAAAGGAAGAACATAAGAAATTATTATACTCCAATAGGTTACTGATTGTGGATCTCTCTTTGATGAATCCATGTTGTTTGTCTGAGAGATATGTCTTCACCTGACTATAAATACGATTGTAGACGAGAGATTCAAACAATTTTGCAAAACATGAAAGAATACTTATTGGTCGATAGTTTTCGCATTTTGATTTATCACCTGATTTGAGTACAGGTATGATATGTGCAATTTTCCAAACATTAGGGAATATTCCGGAGTTGAGAGATTTATTAAATATTATGAAAAGAGGCATACTAAGTTCAGCTGCACACATTTTTGTGAAGGAAGGGGGAATACCGTCTGGTCCGGCTCCCTTATGAGAATCTAGATTTTTGATTTTACATAAGATTTCGTCTCGTCTCGTGAATTATGAATTATGAAAGATATTCTTGCACTTACTGTTTAAGTTAAGTTAAAGACAAATAGAGGTATCCTGAGTTGAATTAGATATTATTGTTTGTGTATACAGGCCCCCGAGGGATGAAAAAGGCCATGTAAATTTCGAAATATTTGAGAAAATTATGGAGGATGCCCTCACTAAACTATGTACTAACAGAATAAAAAGATTATTAATAACTTTATTCAAATCATTTAATTAATGTCATGTATTTCTAGAGCTGACTAGAATTACTGGTAACAGCCAAACTTGCTTAGATAACGTTTTTCATGTCTGTGCATTCACAAGTAAAAATGTAATTAACTGCATACCCTCCCGGATTTTAATGAACAGAACCCAAACAAAATCTACTCAGACTTCTTTAACATTATTCAAATATAATTCAATAAAGTTTTTAAATTAAAGAAAGTCAGTGACTACAACGGTAAATCTAAATTTAATGACTGGGCGACGTTAAATCTGATGGATCGGGGGTAAAAATTGGCGTTCCACAAGGTTCCATATTAGGCCCTTTCTTATTCCTGGTATATATTAACGATCTGCCTTTTATGGTGGAGAAATTGACTAACATAGTGTTGTTTGCTGATGACACTTCACTGGTCTTCAAAATTGAAAGACAAAAAGAAGATTTAGATGATGTCAATAGAGTATTATCTTTAACCTTGAATTGGTTCACAGTTAACAATTTATTGTTAAATGCTGGTAAAACCAAATGTATCAAATTCTCACTTCCAAATGTCAGGCAAGTTGGAACCAGTTTAGTGTTGGACAGCAATACGTTAGAATTAGTAAATAACACGAAGTTTCTTGGAATAACCATTGATAACAAATTGCAGTGGGGATCCCACATAGAAAAATTGGCTGGTAAATTAAGTTCTGCGACTTACGCTGTTAGGAACATCAGACAAAACACGGATGTGGCTACATCTAGGCTAGTATATTTTAGTTACTTTCATAGTGTCATGTCCTATGGTATCTTGTTGTGGGGAAAAGCAGCGGATATTCAAACTATTTTTATTTTACAGAAAAGAGCTATTCGAGCAATTTATAATTTAAAACGCACAGACTCCTTAAGACAGCTTTTTAAAGAAATTGACATACTAACTGTAGCTAGTCAATTTATTTTCGAAAATATAATGTACGTACGCAAGAACCTTACAAAATTTCCCAAACTTAGCGATAGCTGTAATGTTAACCTAAGAAATAATCACAGACTACTTGCGCCCCGGTTTAGACTCGCGAAGGTTAGCAATTCTTTCAAGGGTCAATGCATTCTCTACTACAACAAGATACCTCTGGAGATCTTGACATTGCCATTTGAGCAATTTAAAATCCATGTTAAAGCGACTTTGTCGAAAAAGGGATATTACAATGTTCAAGATTACTTAAATGATGGGTCTGTATGGGGTTAATCTGGCTCAACACAGACCTTGCTGTTAATAATTTTGTAATTATTTATTCCTGCTTATTAATTATGATAATGACTAAATATTATGCATCCTTGTTAGAAGAAATCATAAATACAAAGTCATCAATGAAATTAAAAATATTAATATCCTAAACTTAATCGAATGCTGTGCAATTGAGCTTATCGAACATAAAATTATTGTTGTGTGTATGTATAGAGTACCACCCCAAACAAATAAGAGTGAAAAATTAGAATCATTTTTCACCAAATTAGAAGAAATACTGCAACTAGTTTGCTATAAAAATAAAAAGGTCGTTATAGGTGGTGATTTCAATATTGACATGCTTAGTAACACCGTTGCAAAAAGAAAATTTGTGGATTTACTAAGTAACTATAACTTAAAGAGTAAATTTAATGAACCAACTCGCCTAAGCAGTCGCACATGTCTCGACAATTTCTTACATAACGTGCATGGTTGCAAGGGTAAAATTGTGGAGTTAGCACTATCTGACCACACAGCGCAAATAATTGCGTTACCCGTAAAAAAGTTTTTCTCTCTGACACACTATTTTATCATGCGACGTGATGTAAGCGAGGTAAACATGCAAAAATTTCGAAACTACCTAGGTCAGCTTACTTTTAGTGATGTATACGACAGCACTAAACCCAATGAAGCATTTAATTGTTTCCATGATGCTTTCACGCTTCTGTACTCACTATGTTTCCCTTTAAATAGAATCAAAGTGAATATAATAACTAAGAAAACAAAATGGATATCAAAAGGCATAAAACGATGTTGCAAAAGGAAAAGAAAACTACTGTGGGACTATAGATTAAATCCAAGCTCTACCAACAAACAACGTTTTAAGCAGTACTCCAAACGCCTGAAGAGAGTGATAGTTTCGACACAAAAGGCGCAAAATGACTACTACATCAAAACATCGTCAAACAAAAGCCAAGCGGTTTGGAAAATTATAAACAACACAAAGAATCACATACCCAAAGAGAGTATTGATTGCATAAAAGTCAATGGAAATTTGTTAACAAACCCCACAGAAATAGCCCAAGCTTTTAATAATAATTTTATTGACCAAGTTAAACCTCTTTGTGACATTACTGCTAATAATACTAATAATAATAATCCAGCTTTGACATATAATCAATCAATTCAATTAAATAATTCTTATAAATCTATGTTTATGTCACCGTCAACTCCAGCTGACGTTTATCGACTAACACTATCGTTGAAGAACACTAACAGTACAGGAAACGATGAAGTTTTGACAAAAGTTATAAAATATATTGCTGATATTATCTGCCCGATGTTATGCTACATAATAAATATCTGCATCGAACATGGTATTTTTCCGGATCGTTTGAAAACTTCTATCGTCAGACCACTCTTCAAAAAAGATAACAAGGAACATATTAATTGTTACAGACCAGTGGCTCTTATCCCAATCTTATCCAAAATAATTGAAAAAGCAATATATGAAAAATTATACAGATATTTAGAACTTAATAATATACTTGCGGATGAACAGAAGGGATTTAGAAGAAATAAGAACATTACTATGGCTGTTTTAGATTTTCTAACCACGATAATGAAAAACCTAGATAACGGCAAAAGAGTGTCATCGATATTTATGGACCTCACAAACGCATTTGACTATGTCGATCACAAAATCTTAGCTCAAAAATTAAATAGTTACGGAATAAGAGGGAATGTTCTTAGTCTACTAGAATCATACTTGAGTAACCGGTCACAATTGACACAAATAAACAAAATCTGCCCTAAGACAAAAACAGATCAAGTGTATTCTTCTGACGTAAAGGAAATTAAGTATGGTGTTCCACAGGGATCCGTATTAGGACCTTTACTGTTTATTATATATATAAATGACATCCCAAAAGCTATAAATCATCCAATAGTTTTATTTGCTGACGACAGCACAGTGACATTTATCGGTAATAATTTAATTAACTTAGACATATATGAAAATGACATTAATAATAATTTAACACATATAATTGAATGGCTAACAAAAAACAATCTTTTAATTAATCTGGGAAAAACTAAACTAATGAAATATAGGCTAGGGCATGGACAGCAATACGCATTGAATATTAAATACTTGAATGAGCAAATTGAATGTACAGAGACAACAAAATTCTTAGGGCTACATATTGATTCCAACATGTCGTGGAAGACACACATCGAACACTTGCAAAAGAAGCTAAATCAATATGCGTATGCGTTACACATGCTTACAAAAATTGTGAACACTGATGCTGTACTTGTTTCGTATCATGGTTTTGTAGAGTCTTCCGTACGCTACGGTATAATCTTCTGGGGAAATGCGACGGGTAGAGAGACTATTTTTAAAGCGCAGAAGAAATGTTTGAGGGCTATGTGCAAGCTGGTCCAAACTGACAGTTGTAAACCCTACTTCAAGAGTCTCAACATTCTTACGATGCCGTCTATTTACATATACGAAACCTTGGTTTTTGTCAAAAGTAATATGCATCTTTTTCAAAATGTCAAAAGCAGGCGTCACCATATGATGCTCAAAATGGAGTGCCACAAGTCAGCCTATTTTAATAAAAGTATATTTGTCATGGCTATTAGAATATATAACAAACTCCCACAGTCTGTAAAAGAAATACAAAATATACATACATTTAAAAAGAAAATAAAGGGTCTTCTAACAAACAAGGTTTATTACAGTGTCGATGAATACCTCAGTAATGTTTTATAAAGATGGCGACAATGTATTATTTGCCAGATGCCTAATATAGTCATATATGTAGGTAATTAGTAATTCTACGCTAATTTTTATTGTTTATAATGTAATTAATACTTATAATGTAAATAATATTCATATGCCCTCCCATGGCAGAGCATAGAGCCCATCACTCAATGTCATTGATTAAGATCTACATATTACCTATGTTCCTGAATAAATGATTCTTTATCTTATCTTTATTTTTATTATATTTTGTATTAGTTAAGCTTAAGCAATTTTTAAAAAGAGATCTAAAAATCAATCTGTGGGAGTTTCTACGCCCTTCTTCTCCCACAGTGGTCCAATGTAGAGAAGTGGCAAAAAATGACGATTGTTAAGTATATGTAAATATCTACAGTAATAAAGACATTTGGTGTTTGGTATTTGGAATTCGTCAAAGTATGGTTATCTTGTATGACCTTTATTTACAAATAACCTCTAACTTTGATCGAAAATTTCATGACAATGTTAAAAAATATTCCAAAACTTTCAAGTTGGTTTTTAGAATTGCAAAAACTTAACATATTAATAGAAAAATATCAAAATTCATATAATATATAGAATGAAAACAGTTTGGCAAATAATAAACCGTGAAACTGGCAAAGTTATACGAAGGCACAATGATTTCTGCCTAAACATAAATGATGATGTTGTTAAATCCAACGCTGAGGTTTCTCGAGCTTTCAAAACATTCCTCACCAATGTACCCTTACTCACAACAGAGCTTCCAAATTAATCTCCATATGAAGAAGAGGCTTTATTAAAAACCAACACTAGCGTCAGTTATGTATATTTAAAAATTCATTGTCAAAACGTTTAGATTACTTAACTTAAAAAATACTGAATACCTGTGGGGTATATCAGTCAAAGTTATTGGTTCGGTAATTCTAGATAAAGCCCCTTAGCTTATATATTCAATAAATGTGTTTACGATGGAGTTTTTCCAGACCTCATGAAACACAGTTAACTGATACCTGTATTTAAGTCGGGAGACAAGGGTGATCCTTCAAATTTCAGACCAATATCTGTTCTTCCAGCACTAAGTAAAATATTTGAAAAAAATTATACTCCAACAAATACTCTCACACTTCAACCGTACAAAGAACTCCACTACAAACAATGCGGTTGCACTAGGTATAAATCGACTAAGGATGCAGGTATTACCCTTATATCTCATATTTATTCTGCATGGGAGGCCGCTCAGGCTGCTATCGGAGTTTTTGCGATCTGTCGAAGGCATTTGATTGTGTTGATCATAATACGCTATTAATTGAATTAAATCATTACGGAGTGAGAAATAAAGCATTGGATCTACTAAGATCATATTTAAGCAATATAATTCAAAAGGTAGAAGTCAACGGTGTTAAATCTGATGGATCGGGTTTAAAAATTGGCGTTCCACAAGGTTCCATATTAGGCCCTATATTATTCCTGGTATAAATTAACGATCATTTCATGGTGGAGAAATTGACTGACAGGGAATGCAATCTCGTTCTCGCGAGATCTCGATCTCGCGAGATATCGGCCCTTTTCTGCGAGATTAATCTCGGCCTAAAAATGGGCGAGATCTCGCGAGATATAAAATTACAACTTGACTGTAAGACACGATGGTCGAGCCTAGCTGACATGATTTCTACATTCAATAGAATCAAACTATGTGTCAGCAAAGCTTTAATCGATCTTGGCCTGGAAGCTAACCCAAACTACTATTTGAGTGCAGAAGAACATGCGGTTTTAGCGAACTTAGACAAGGTATTTGAACCCGTTAAGCTGGCAGTGAAGGTGCTATGTCGTCGAGATACCGACTTGGCTACTGCTGAGAAAACACTTAGGTTTATGATTCGTAAACTAGAAGAGCTAAAAACTCCATTGGCAGAAAAACTAACTGATTTCTTGAGAAACCGCATTGCTGAGCGTCGGACGAATTTAACGGCATGCTTGTTATATTTAAGAAACCCAGCTAAGTACCAAGAAGATAAAGAAGAGTTTGCGAGAGATGAAACCTTTAAATTACTTCCGAAAAGTGTAGTTCGCACTGAACTTAAAGCATTAATAGAGCGCCTGCATTCGCAGCATGGTATAAAACAGACTGAGTCAGTCACATCAACATCACCTGCGCCTGCTGCCACTGCCACCCCTGATGAGGATGATGAACCCCTCTCATCCCTTTCCCAGACTCTGAATGAAGCAGGCAAGCTTTCTTTGCAAGAAGAACTGGAGGAAGCAATAACTTCCTGCAAAGACCCTAGGAAAGCAAAGATTTCGCTGGACCAATTGTTGAAGAAGGAAATGAATCTATACGAGTCCGGGGGGTCTAAAGGAGAACTTTTGCAGTTCGCTGATAACTGCCTCACAACTATAGTACCAACAAGTGTGGAATCTGAAAGGGCATTCTCAGCGGCTGGCTATCTAGCCTGCAAAATAAGGTGTAGGTTAGGTGACGATACCTTAAATACGTTGTGCTTTCTAAGAAGCTACTTCCAAAACAGTTTGTAAATAATTGTATAGCGAGATGTTGCTAATGTTCCTAATTTGATTGTTTTTATTTGGTTTTCACTTTATATTCTATTTCTCTTTTTAGTTTGGCGAGCCATTGATTTGATTGATCTCAAATTGTCAACTCAAATTCTATTATTTTTGTTAATTAATCTTTTTGACTTCGTAAAAATAAATGTTGATTTCAAAATACCTATGGTTCTTTTTCTTTCAATGTCCCGGGAGTTCTATATCTATTTTATTAGTGAAATTATTTGCAAAAATTGATACTCTTAACTACCAATCTCGCGAGATCTCGAAATTGCCGAGATCTCGGGAGATTGATTTTCATAATCTCGCGAGATCTCGTCCGATCCTCAATCTCGCGAGATTGCATTCCCTAACTGACATAGTGTTGTTTGCTGATGCTACTTCAATAGTCTTCAAAATTTAAAGACAAAAAGAAGATTTTGATGATGTTAATGGTGTATTGTCTTTAACCTTGAATTGGTTCACAGTTAATAATTTGTTGTACGCTGGTAAAACCAAGTGTATAAAATTTTCACTTCCAAATGTCAGGCAAGTTGAGACCAGTTTAGTGTTAGACAGCAACATGTTAGAAGTAGTAAATGATACAAATTATGCCACCAGACCGATGGGCCAAACTAACAACTCTCTGGATCCCAAACGCGAAAAGGGTACGTGTTCGACCCAGGAAGCGCTGGAGTGACGAATTGAAGTACCACAACAATAACTGGTGGGTGGTAGCCCAGGAGCGTGATGAGTGGAGAAGGGGAAGAGAGGCCTTTGCAAAGCAGTGGGATGATGTAGGCTAATAATAATAAAAATAATAATGGTGTATTGTCCCTTGAATTGGTTCAAATTTCATAATTTGTGTTTTCAATACTTACTTCAGGCAAGTTGAGACCAGATTAGTGTTAGACAGCAACATGTTAGAAGTAGTAAATGATACAAAGTTTCTTGGAATAACTACTGATAGCAAATTACAGTGGGGACCCCACATAGATAAATTTGCTAGTAAATTAAGTTATGCAGCTTACGCTGTTAGGAACATCAGACAAAACATGGATCTAGGCTAGTATATTTTTGTTACTTCTATAGTGTCATGTCCTATGGTATCTTGCTGTGCGGGAAAGCGGCGGATATTCAAACTATTTATATTTTACAGAAAAGAACTATTCGAGCAATTTATAATTTATAACGAACAGACTCCTTAAAAGAGCTTTTTAAAGAAATTGACATACTAACTGTAGTTAGTCAATTTGTAAATCAAAATTTATGTAAAACTAAAACACTTAAGAGATTTAGGAAGAAAAATAGAGTTGCGACAAAAGTTGCACAAGACAATAAAATTAATAAAGTCTAGGAATATCCCAGTATCAACCTGCTTTTAGTATTATTAAATTGTTTTTAGTAACGTACATTTCTTTTTTATAATATCAATGAAAAATAGTAACTATGTCGGTATTTTCATTATTGGTTTGCTCTCATGTCCTAAACAGCGAGACTTTTAATTTGTTGACCAAATTTTCGGAACATTTGGGTAAAAACGTAAAAAAATGGCATCCCTTAGTAACTTGTAATAAATCTTTTAGGTCAATGTACCGAAACATTTATTTCACTTTCTACCATAAAATTATAAAAAATTAAGAAATATAATATGTAACACAATCAAATTAACTTTCTTTAATATAATCAAATCAAAAATGTGCAATGTGCCAAGTTTCTTTGTCTCTTGCCATAGCTCAGAGCCAGATAGTTAGGCTCGGGCTTAATTCTAAGCTAATAAGAGATAACGCAGCGATATTTAGTGAAGGAGTGATCAAAATTGTAAGGAACATAATTTTAATTTTGCTTTCATATGTATGCACCCCCGCACGCATATTAGTTCCTGTGCGTGCGGGGTGCGGGTGAGAGCAGCGAGAGGTAACGGCAAACTCGAAGCCAACGGCTAGTGCCTATACTTTACGTTAATATTTGGATGAAATAATTTATTCGATGAATTCGATTTGACTGATGACCCTAAATGAATGACACCTTTGGTAACCCTACTTAGAAAGAGATACACGGCCGTAGTTTGTTTGTCTTTGTCGGCACGTTTTTTCGTTCACCGTTCTCAGTCCTGTTTTGGGTAATACGGCCATGCATACAATATACATATGATCATGGAAAAATACATTCAACTAGTTCTCAATAGTAGACACACAGTGATTTCTGCCTAAAGATAGGTGATGATGTTGTTAAATCCAACGCTGATGTTGCTCGAGCTTTTGAAACATTCTTCACCAATGTACCCGTACTCACAACGGACAGTCTAAATTCATCTCCATTTGAAGCAGAGACTTTATTAAAAAATAACACTAGCGTCAGTAATGTATATTTAAAATTTCATCATGTATATCCCCAGGACATTGTCAAAACGTTTAAATTACTTAACTTAAAAAATACGGAAGACCTGTGGGGTATATCAGTCAAAGTCATTGGTTCAGTAATTCTAGTTATAGCCCCACACTTAGCTTATATATTCAATAAATGTGTTGACGATGGGGATTTTCCAGACCTCATGAAACACAGTAAACTTATACCGCTGTTCAAATCGGGAGATAAGGGCGATCCTTCAAATTTCAGACCAATATCTGTTCTTCCAACACTAAGTAAAATATTTGAAAAGATTATACTCAATCAAATGCTCTCACACTTCAACCGTACAAAACAACTCCACGCTAAACAATATGGTTTCACTAGGGGTAAATCGACTACGGATGCAGGTATTTCCCTTGTATCTCATATTTATTCTGCATGGGAGGCCGCACAGGATGCTATCGGAGTTTTTTGCGACCTGTCGAAGGCGTTTGATTGTGTTGATCATAATACGCTATTAATTAAATTAAATCATTACGAAGTTAGAAATAAAGCGTTGGATCTACTAAGATCATACCTAAGCAATAGAATTCAAAAGGCAGAAGTTAACGGCGTAAAATCTGATGGATCGGGTGTTAAAATTGGCGTTCCACAAGGTTCCATATTAGGCCCTTTCTTATTCCTGGTATATATTAATGATCTGCCTTTCATGGTGGAGAAATTAACTGACATAGTGTTGTTTGCTGATGATACTTCAATGGTCTTCAAAATTGAAAGTCAAAAAGGAGATTTTGATGATGTTAATGGTGTATTGTCTTTAACCTTGAATTGGTTCACAGTTAATAATTTATTGTTAAACGCTGGTAAAACCAAGTGTATCAAATTCTCACTTCCAAATGTCAGGCAAGTTGAGACCAGTTTGGTGTTAGACAACAGCACGTTAGAATTGGTAAATGATACGAAGTTTCTTGGAATAACCATTGATAGTAAATTGCAGTGGGGACCCCACATAGATAAATTGGCTGGTAAATTAAGTTCTGCGGCTTACGCTGTTAGGAACATCAGACAAAGCACGGATGTGGCTACATCTAGGCTAGTATATTTTAGTTACTTTCATAGTGTGATGTCCTATGGTATCTTGTTGTGGGGGAAAGCAGCGGATATTCAAACTATTTTTATTTTACAGAAAAGAGCTATTCGAGCAATTTATAATTTAAAACGAACAGACTCCTTAAGAGAGCTTTTTAAAGAAATTGACATACTAACAGTAGCTAGTCAATTTATTTTCGAAAATATAATGTATGTACGCAAGAACCTTACAACATTTTCCAAACTTAGCGACAGCTGTAATGTTAACCTAAGAAATAATCACAGACTATGTGCGCCCCGTTTTAGACTCGCGAAGGTTAGCAATTCTTTCAAGGGTCAGTGCATTCTCTACTACAATAAGATACCTCTGGAGATTTTGAAATTGCCATTTGAGCAATTTAAAAAGCATGTTAAAGCGACTTTGTCGAAAAAGGGATATTACAATGTTCAAGATTACTTAAATGACAGGACTGTATGGGGTTAATCTGGCTCAACACAGACCTTGCTGTTAATAATTTGTAATTATTTATTCCTGCTTATTAATCATAACAATTAAATTTTTCATATTTGTATTAGTTAAGCACAACCTATTTTTAAAAGAGATCTAAAAATAAATCTGTGGGAGTTTCTACGCCCTTCTTCTCCCACAGTGGTCCAATGTAGAGAAGAGGCAAAAAATGACGTTTGCTAAGTATATGTAAATATCTACAGTAATAAAGTACTTTGACTATTGACTATTGACTATTGACAGAAAAAAGATATTGTCAATACAATAGGATCCTTAATTAAAGTTATTTCGGATAATCTAGACCATGATGATGCCATCAAATATGACAATGTGATGAAGGAAGTAAAATCTCGCCAGCACTCTATATAAAGAAAAACGGCTCTTATCAGAAATGGTGAGGTTTCTCACAAACTGTTCTTTAAACTCGTCTAATTACCTCATCCACATAACAGTAAACAACACGCTTACACTTACATTGCGTCCGATTAAATTATACACAGCACACGTATTACCGGTTGCTCCCGCTAATATATTATAAATAAGTCTCACAAGCATAACCAATCCGGTGCATGCGACACTAAACCCAAAATAAACTAATCATCAAATACTACCGATAGTTAAAAAAATATATTCTCGGCAGTGACCCTGTCTACGAAACCCGGTCCCGGTGGGGGCTACTCCGCTCTGGTCCACTACGCTCCAAGGTTGCTTCTTCTAAGTTCCAACCTAACCTATAACCAAATTGAAATTTAGCCACAATTACCTAGGTACTCTAGCTAAAGTAGGTGTTAAAAGCGACTCTAACGAAAGGAAACTATGTTCACTGAAGCGAATGCAAGCAATGAAGGCCTAAAAGGACCATATTCCAGGGCCATAAAACATATTTAAAAAAGAAAAAAGCATGAATTAATTTGGCTATCAGCGCTCCGTTACAAAAACTGTATCTCAGTAAATCTAAAAGAACACATTGAAATAAGAACAAGTTCAAAAACGCAAAGAAACAAGCTTCTGACGCAAAAATATAATCAAAAATAGCTTTATTACAATACAGTTCGGTTTAATGTACACTTTCATCTATGCATTCTCATCTAACAACAATCGTACCTACAACAAAACGTAACACATTTTGAGGTTATTAATGCGTTTGTCATACAAAAAGCAAAATTTTATAGATTTTCATAAAGTCTAGCCGTCTTTACTGCTTTGTACTTTAACAAAAGTTAAAGAAAAATAATTATTATGTCTTTAAAATTCATTAAATTGGTCTTGTATATTAATTAATAAATGATTATTATAGTATATATATATATATCTTTATTGAAATAAATTACACGTTATATAGATCTCAGAATAAATAATGTATCAGTGTAATTTTAGACATATGGGTATAGCAGCTAATTTAAAATATACAATATACCTAAATAATATAAATGTATTATTATGGATTTATTTTATACATCATATTATACAATGAATATAGTTAAGTCAGCTTTGTAATTATAATATTCACATAAAACATTTAAACATAAGCGATAAGTCATATAGGGACATTTCTAACAGATATTTATTAAGTTAATTGAAAAAAGAATTTCAAGATTAAGCCTTGATGTCTTTAGGGAGCTTATTGTACACTTTAATTGCGGTCACCTTTGATCTCCGTCTATGCAAAACTGTTCTACTCATTGGGACTTCTAAATTCAGTTGTTTGCTATTATTCAGTATTTCACTTATACTATACCAGGCAGCCTCTGAGGATTTTTTTCAGGGCAGCGCCTAACCAACTTGCATAAGCCTGTTATGTAGAGTGCTGTAATGGTTGAGCAGCGGCACGGATCCATACTGTACTTAAGGTCGTCAAGAATACGAATGGCCCTGTTACTAAATAATATTTGTTTCTTGCAAAAAATCGGATTATTATTTGAACTGCTTCATTCTGATAACTACTCACTAGTTACTCGTATACAGTAGACCGCGCTGACATCACCACAATCACCGAGACACGCGGTATTGCGCATATAAGCCAGGCTCGTTTTCGGGCGGAGGCAGAACAAAAGGCGCGCGGTGGAGTTGAAAACTATTGTTTGTTTAAACGCGTTTGCAAGATCTCGGGGGTGGATGGACACGTAAGTTCGGTCCGGCAACACAATTGCCACTCTTTGCCTTTTGTATTTTACCATTTAAAAAAATGAAATAGAATATGCGCTTAAGTTTTTAGGTACTTACCTACAAAAGCAGTGTCACTTCTGTTGTCTGCAATCTCGCGCCGCCCCCGCTCCCCTCCTGATATCAAGTTGCGATAAGATTTTTGTTTGTGATCGCGTCTCTCTCTATCTATACGAATATCTCTAATATTATCTTTATATCTCTAAAACTATTATTAATAATAATAATCGTTTATTCATCAAACAAAATACAAGAGAACAGTTAGAGTATTTAAGATGTGTTTAGCTATAGTTGGAGTAAACATACGGAAAACATCTGAACCTGAGCAACCACTCTTCCCTAAAATAATATAATTGCTAATAGAGCTGTCACAGAAAAACAATCAAAACGTAAAAATAAACGATACAAAGATCAAAATAATCATAATAATAATAATATTCACTAACATAAGGGGGGGAAAAGAGTGAATATGTGAACCTCTCTTTGAGTAGTATGGGAATGAATGAGTGAGTGTGAGAGGGTGAGTGAGAAAATAATAATAATAACGATATGTACGTAATGTATGCTAAGGTTCCTGTAATATTTATAAATGATTTATATGTAATTGTAATTTTATATGTGATAATTTTGATATTAAATATAAAAATATGAGACTGTTTATGATAGAGCTACCTATTTGTCAAAAGTAACTCTTCAGTTTTCTCATAATTGAGTGCTTGCAGGGTTTTATATATGGCTTTTTTAAGATCATGTGTGTGTAGGGCATAAATGTCAACAATTTTATTAATTCTATTATACAGAAAGGGACCGAGGAAGCCGAAAAACCTATGGACGTAAAATGTCCGGAATATTAAATATGTATTCAGGCAAACCCTATGCTTGAGCCGCCTGGGGATAATACATGGGTCAAAGATAATGGATGAGTGCTGTTTCAGAATAATGGGATATACAAACAACTGCCTTACCGTAAGAACGTCACAGGAGTTATAGAGAGAGACAGTGGGGAACAGGCGGGGACGGAAGGTAGAGATCTTAAGAACAGCTCTCTGGGCACGCATTTGAAGTATTGAAGTTTTAGGTGCACCACCCCACGAGGTGATGCAGTAGGAGAGCACAGATTGACAGAGTGCCATATAAACCTGTTTCATCAATCTTGCATCAGCAACATGGCGAAGTATTCTAAAGATGTAGATGAGCTTACGCACCCTAGATGCTACTAGCTGAATATGTGGACCAAAAGTTAGATTTTGATCTAGAACAACACCAAGGTATTTAATGGTAGGGGTTTTGTTGAGGACTGGATATAAGCAGGTACCACCAGTGGGAAGTGAGCAGTTGTGTGCACGTATCAGGCCGTCGTCGGTACAGTGAGTATTCCTAATGGAGAAAGTTATGTACTTTGTTTTGTCGGCATTCAAAGTTAAAATGTTTTTATGAAGCCAAAGTGTAGCTTTATTAAAGCCAGCCTGGGCAACCTCATAAGTCTCCTCCCAAGTATTGGAAGAGAAAAGAAGAGCTGTATCATCAGCATATGTTATAACTTTTTCTTGAGGGAGATTAACGTCACAGAGCTCATTGATATAAATTAAAAAGAGCGTAGGACCCAAGATGCTGCCCTGAGGTACCCCGAAAGATATTGGCAGTTCGCCGCTACAGTGATCCCCTATTTTTACAGATTGAGTACGACCAGACAAATACTCCTCAAAAAGTTTCAATTGTACCCCACGGATGCCAAGTCTGTGCAGTTTTCCGAGGAGGATGGGAACAGAGACCGTGTCGAACGCCTTAGCAAGGTCAAGGAATATCCCTAAAACCATCTGTCCAGTGTCAAGTTTCTTAAGCACGTAGTCAGTGAGTTCATGAACTGCGTCACTGGTGGATAGCGCATTTCTAAAACCGAATTGGTTGTCTAAAAGGAGACTGTTACTCTCAAGGTAGTCGTAAGAGTTTAAAATTCGCTCCAGTAATTTAGATATAGAAGGCAAAATAGAGATAGGCATGTAGTTGTTGACACGGTCTCTGTCACCAGCTTTATGTACAGGGATTACAATTGATCGCTTAAGGGATTTGGGAAAGATTCCCTGAGTCAGACACTTATTGAAAATATAAGTTAGAGGAGGGACAGAGAATTCTTTAAAAAAAATTAAAACACGGTTTGAAATGTTATCCCAGCCAACAGCGCAGACATTCTTTAACCCAGAAATCAATCTCCCAACCTCACCCATATCAGTCTCTAATAGGACAAATGATTTGAGTGTGTTGGGGGTTCGCGTGGGGAGAGTTGAATCAACTGGAAACTGTGATGAACCCATAGTTTATTTTATCTGCGAGATTTTTACCAACATCAGCGAATAATTTATTTACATTGTCGGTAGCATTTGGATTGTCTGTAGAACCCAGCAACTCAGTCGCCGAGTTCTTTGAGGTAGAAGTGTTGGTGATCCCTTTTATTGTTGCCCAGAGTCGGTTGGAATTATTGCCAGCCTTTGCGAGCTCATTCTGTTCATGACACCTTTTAAGTTTTTTGAGCAGATTGTTACAGAATTTTTTATACCTCTTGTAAGTAAGAAGTATTTCATATTCCGGAGAATTTATTGATTTCTTATGTAATCTGTCTCTATTTCGCATGCATCGTATAAGTCCAGGTGTGATCCATGGCTTGATAACTTTGAAACGACATGAGAGTTTTTTAGTAGAGGTGTGACGATCAACTGCTGTTTGGACAGACGATATAAGGTAGTTGAGAGCAGAGTTAGGGTCAGATGAGGAATATATTGGTTGCAAGTTGATGCTAAGTAAGTCAGAACTTAATCCGTCAGAATTTAGCCTAGTAACAGTGGTCTGGCTGAGTTTTCTTTTTGTTTGCTGTCGAGGGACAAAATGACAAGACTGTGGCCGGTCAAGCTGGAATTTGCAACTAGGGTTATGGCGCGGTTTTTTGTTTTTAGCATAACGTGATCTAGACACGTTTTATCTAATCTCGTAGGCAAAGTGTGCGCTGGAAGGAGACCATGAGAGGCACACAGATTTAGATAGTCAAAAGTTCTAGTGGCTGTGACATCCTGCATAATGTTTATGTTATTGTCGCCTATTATAGAAATATTATTATATGAATTTAGTGTACCTAAGATAGAATGTAACGAGTCAAGAAATGGATCCACATTGACTTCAGAAGGAGAGCGATAAATTGCAACTATAGACGTTTCAATCCCAATTTTATTAAGAGGTAATTTTCCCCAGAATAGTAGCTCAATGGCTTTAATTTTTTCAGTGTTATCGCATTTTTTTTTTAATTCTCTGCATAGCTCTCCGTAACGGGACTTACATAATAAAGAAGCTGTACCTGACTTCACTATACGAGTAAAATAGATGTATCTCTATGTTATATCAGATTAAACATAGAACGACAGATCCAAAAAGGATCCATAAAATCCGGTCTTTGCTTGGGCTGTGTTTAAAAATCAACTATACTTTTTGGTTTTTGGACCTCACTCGGACAACGAGGGACCTAAAATCTACTATTTTGCATCCACATACTAGCTAGCTAGCAACACCGGATGTAATGCAACAAAAAATACATTGTTTTTTTTTCAGAAAAAAGTTTTCTTTTTAGTATAAAGCTAGCCAGTTTTTATAGTATCTAAAGGTGAAGGAATAATTATAATTAAAGTGTACATTCTGCTTGTAGGTAAGTACATTTAACAGCTTTAATTATTTTCTGCATGTAAGATAATTTACTCCGCATACTCCTGCAACCCGTACTCAGCCGGCGTGATGGAGTATTGCTCAACTTACTCGTTTCCGGATAAAGGCCTCGGTGGGGACATTAATAAGTTTAATTTAACTGTAATAATTATTTTTTACGAGTTACATCTACCTACCTACGCTTTTTCACAATTAGTAGGTGTAAACAAACTAACCCAATAAACTTTGCTTGCTTACCATTAACCGAGTAAAATGTATGCATCTAAGCTTAATTAAACAACACCGTAATATGTGGCGATGCCGTTATCCTGCACCTACTCATCTCATACTTACCTTCAAGAAACGTTGAAGATCAAATGATCCGAAGGGATTCGAATGATTTCACACTACTACACATCAGCTCTCGTAGCATGCCAAAAGCTGGCGAAAGGTGACGGCAGAGCTTTTTATAGCGCATAGCTGTCCATCACTTTCCCGCATCTACATCCCACGCGGGGTCAGCATGCTACGGGTCTACTGGAGGCTAGAGCCTCTTTTTCTATAGGTACCTACGTAACTAAGGCAAGTTCTGTAACTGGGAGATGTTGAAGAATATCCTACCCTATAAATATGCCTCTTCTATTTACACATCCACCAATGATTCCATAGGTCACTAGATACAAGTCATATTCACTATTCTCAGCCTAGACCGCCATAAGTTGTAGGATTTGAAAAGTTTATAAATAGGTAACTCAAAAACTAAGGCATCATGGATTGAAAGTTTTAAATTAATTGTTTTCGGAATTGGTTTAAAAATATTTTATTAACACAATTCATTCAGTAACACCAATACATCATCTCTAACATTTAACCTAAAATAAAATACAATTTTACCTATTGTTCTTTCTTACCAATTTATAATCATTCAAACATGGTTTCGACTATGAGGTACATACATAATGACAATAAATATATTTGAATTATTTCACATTAGAAAGGTAAGCCGTCAGAAAAGTACGATTCCAATATAATTATGGTGATTATTAAAACGCGTATTATATTTTATGCCTTCACATTGTAGAAGGCCTGCCGCCATCTAAATATGCGTTAAGTTTGTTCTTATATGTAAGACTGAAGAGAGAAAAATAAAACACAATCAAGTAGAAACAAAATAGTATGGAATGTACAAATCATGTTTATTTACTGATTCCTGGCAATAGGTACAATGTTTGTGACTTGCTGATGTACATTATCCGTAAAAATCGGTGAGACAAAAATATACACACAGCTACGGTACAAGTATAGGGATACATACAAATACCCTCTATCTATAATACTGAAAGCTTGGATCAAATTATAGTAGATAGGTAAGCCAGGTCAAACCAATCAATTTCTGCAACCGAAATTGCGGAATTACGCAGTACACAGTACCATGGGTCAACGGATCATAAATTATTTAAAAATAAATTGTTTGGACTTAAATTTCTACTCTAACTGTACATTAGTTTCGCCTTAACGCTAAAAATAAACTAAGTGATATCGTGATCGTCAGATAGGATGAATATCGTTCGCGAAGGATAAAACGCGCAAATTAGTAATTTGATATGTTGTAGGAAACAAAAACAAAAGTCCTCCTGTCACCGATAATTAGATTTCGGCGTTAATAAATAAAACATATAAATTATTACGCTGTCACCGCGCGGTAGCTTGAGTAAACATGATTGAATTGAACACTGTAATCATTTTTGTAAAAGTGAAATAGAAAAATTATTTATACAAGTCGCAACTCGAGGCAAGGTGCCGCCGCAGCATCAAGGCAGCACCGAGCCGGAGCTATAGCGACAAAATATAAATGATTAACGTTCAAGTACTCAACAAGATATACTATACAAGGAAGTTTGGTGCCCTGAGGTCCTATACGAGTAGTTTGATGATAGCTTCGCTACCGGCGACGACATCCCTGTGCGCGATCGTGAGCAGATTCGATGAGCATAGAACCTCAAGGCACGGGCGACGGGAGAAGAGTGTGTTCTGCAGACGATTCAACTACTTCGTGTAAAGGTAGATGGCGACGATGAGACCGTATAGACCCAACACTTCGGCGAAAATGAGGATAAGAATCATTCCGACGAATAATCTGGGCTGTTGCGCTGTACCACGGACACCAGCGTCACCAACTATGCCTATGGCGAACCCGGCGGCGAGGCCAGAGAACCCGACGGCCAGACCGGCTCCCAGGTGGATGAAGCCCCTGGAAATAATGAGAAATTTCCAATGTTAGTACAAAAAATGAGATTAAAATTATAATAATCGCCACTAGTTTTGGAATGTTTTGTAAAGTTTTATTACAGAAAAACATGGTCAGGATTAAGGAGCTGGATTATATGACCAACGATATAGCTGAAAGTCGTTATTTTAAGTGCATCAACTTGGACCAATAATACACGCAATTTAAATGTATTACTAGAGCTGTTCATATATTACATGTGAAATATGTAAATATTGAGCTCTGGTCTAATTTTCAAACAATCTTCATTCAATCCTGGTTTGCTAAGAAATCTCTATTTTGTTTCTTCTACAAAAAAAATAAACTAGGACAGCCAGAAAATGAGTGCATTTCACGGCATGGCAAATGCATCTGAAGCGACCATATTCACTCACGGCTTAATAGCATTACCATCGTGCTAATGCACGATGGTAATGTGCAAAATGGAAAACCTTGAAACAGGACAATAGTATTATGAGGAAAACCATGTGTCACATGGTTGCATAACACCAAGTCTCTGAACGTGATATACTTTTGTTTTGTCTCTATGATTGGTTTTATCTCTTATTAGATATAAGCTCGGCTTTGCAAATGATTGTTTTTATCTCTTATTATATCTCTGAAAGAAGATATCTATAGAAATGAATTCAAAAAATTCAGCGATTTGCAAAGAACTGGTTTTCACATTGATATTTTTTCAATGACAAATGTAACAACAGCTAGTTCAAGCTCAACAGAATTCGCGTAAAATCTATATAATATTATGATTGAGTTTTCGCTTAACATACAAGTCTTCCGTGACTTGATTTAAGTTTTTATTTTGTTGAAAAAAGATGCTAGGCTTTTTCGTATCTTGCTTGCCTGATTTGTAGCTGACTTCTTTGTTACATCCTTCATGCAATTCACCTAATGTAAAATTGTGAAAATTTTTCACTGCTGGCATTGCAATAATAAGGAACCTTCTTCTCAATTATTTTAATGAGGGTTTTTCGCAACCAAGCCCTACATCGTTTTAGTATTTTCCCATTATTCTGTCAAGTTAATCACTTTTAATAGAGGTAGTTCTAGGAATAATCTATAATAAGCTATAAAGGTTGTTTGCTCACTTGTAAAGGGAGTAGTCTTTGGGCTCTCCCAGAGCACCGGCGATCAGGACAGCCACGACCAGCCCGTAGATGGCGATGATACCCGCCATGACGACAGGGATGATGGATTTCATGATGAGCTCAGGCCGCATCACCGACATGGCGGCGATACCGGTACCCGACTTGGCGGTGCCATAGGCGGCTCCGAGGGCTGGAAAGAGAGATGGTGCGAATTCAGGAGCTGTCTCAGACACACTCTGCAAGGATTTTTCCGGGTGGATTTTCGGACACGAGTGTTTTCCTTTGCAACTAAGCTTAATAGGTGATGTTACATTTCAGTTAGATACTAAAATATTTAGTTACCCTTTCCGGGGATTGCTCATCACTACGTATATGACACCTTGCTGATAACCCTGAATGAATGTCTGTCATTCTTGTGTTTGTTAGAGATGACTTGTCATATATATCCACGCTATTTGTTAATAGTTTCAAATAGTTAATCCCCAACTAGGTACTACCAACGCTTACATAATGATAGCGTGTCGCCTTTCAAAGAATACAGTAGATCGTGAATAAACTCGTAACCGCTTGCACTTGAAAGGAGTAGGCATCCGAATCCACAAGCAGATAATTAATTGTAATATGAAAATTTGTCAGCTATCACATAAAGAACAATGGGCCCATTCAGAATTTACAAAACAGAACAAGCTATTGTCTGTTTTATATTGTTATAATAAATAAGGCTGAAATCAGATTGTATCTAGGCAGGTTCAAAAATCACAAGTAGGACTAAACAAAAACAGCTGACTTGGTCACATGATCTTGGTTTTTTATCATGTGATGGATTTGGTCAAGTTTTGTGATAAATTGGTTGGCCACGAAAGAAGCCTTTACAGCATCTGAAGCTACTTTAAGAGTTACTCATGATAGAATGAAGTCTTGAGAACAGATTAAGTAGCTCATTCATTCAATTTGCCGGTAAGTTATTAGAAAATCTACATTAAGATGGATATGAAATAGGCCGTACAAAACAAAGAAAAAGTTGCTATAGATAGAGCCTTGATTTATTGAGGACAGTCCATCATAACTTATTTTATTAGAACTCTAAACACTATTAGGTTAGGTTGAAATTTGACTGCACTTGTAGAAGGTAAGTACTTGGGATTATTGAAGCTTGAAAGCATAATATAGTAAAAATAACATACTTATAACTAACATCTATTACGAATTAAGCTCATAGCTATAGGTAAGTAAATGTACATATGCAAAACCCTTTAAATTTTCATTATCAAGGATTTAGTTCGCGTGCAACAGCGTGTGGCTAGCAGAGCTACCACCATTCAAAACATGATAATATTCAGTCACATGACAATGACATCCATCATCTCAATGAATCATTGGGCTGGCTAGGGATTTTTTTTAATGTTCTTGGAACATTCACTAAAGTATTCTACACTTTCGTACCTACTTCTTCCAGAAGCTTACACATTACAGAATTAATTGATTTCTCAGCTGAACGATATCATGGTACGTGTATCCGACAAGGCGCGGCTAATACCTATAATTAGGGCGCCGAAAATACCATACTGTATTCCCGTTTACATGAATTTAAGGCTGCCATGATTTAGAAAGCCAGCAAAACATGATCCTCATCAACACGTCAAGTATTCCACTTGGGATCGATAACATTCAAGACAGCCATTGCGATCACCACTGGGTTTCATGAAAGAGAATGCATACCACTGAAGATGATGGCAGATGCCGCTCCCATAACTCCGAAGAAGGGTCCATAGATAGGGTTTGTTTCCGCCATTTTGAAGATTTTTGAAGTGTTGGGTGGTTACAGGTCCCAAAAACTGTGATGACTATCTGCACACACTCGCGCCGCGAAACTACTTTAGCACCGACAAATATGGCCCAAGCTTTACCGACTCGATAGAATGGGTCATATGACGATTGATGCTCAAGGCAGTGCTCGATATGCCCTAACTTCTCATTGGCTTTGATTTGTCACTTCCGTTATGCGCGACCAATCCTGAGCTAGAGATTTCGCAGGGTAGTGACGTATTTCATTGATGTGGATCGCTGGCCAGCAAATCCATTCTGCGCATGGACTGTTCTGTCGTTTCATTACTTTTTTGGTTATTGGATTTTAAAATAAGCATGTAAAAAATGTATCTACAGCTAATTAATTAATTTCTCTAGATATTGTAACCCGTGCTCTAATTTGTTTTCCTCTAATTACTGTATTTTGCTATTGAAAAATAATTGGGATGGTTTTTGGTAATAATGTTTTATAGCCACACGTAAAAATGCTACGAATACAGTACCACCATTGTCGAATAATGGACCAAAGTTATAAGTATTTATCGTATGATAAGTGGTTGTATTACTTGTCCTACAACAAGTTAGGATTTTCAGATAGTTATAACAATGGCCACGAAGTAGCTAAGTACCAATGGTCACTGACATTACATTACATTTAACCTGTGGTAGCTTTTAAGATCTACGCTGGTTACCCGAAACACGTGCGAGCCTCGCTGTCAAAATTGAGTTAAATTGACATTACAACTGTCAGGAATGTCAAAAACGCGTGTTGGTTGTGTGTTTATAAGTGTATTTTGAATTTTTGAAATGTTTATGGTTTTCACTAAAAAATACAAAATAAAAATCTAGTGCTATTTCACCTAGACGATACCTTACTAAAGACACAATTATCTGTAGATAAAGATGAAGTACAATTACAAGGTTCTTGCCATTCTATCGTATCCACTGTAGAACCAAATTAAAACATTGCGTTTCTATAAACAACGATTTCTATTAAAATTTTGCAGTTTTACGAACATTCCCCAATGTCCGCATGCGGTGTTTCGTAGTTTATTTAGTTCCTCGCTTATTGTTCTTCAGTAAATAGTAATTTGGTTGTGTTTTGAAACCGAATCATAACCTACAAAATCTTGCAGTAGTTTCTCTGTTACTCCATACACGAAATAAATTATAAAAGAAACTAAGAAACGAGCGCTTCTTAAAGTAAACTTCACTGCTTTCAGTTCCAAAACTTGCTTGGGACCGTGTACAGGAAAGGTGACATTCTATTCACAAATGATGGCAACAGCGTCATCAGTCCAGTGGGGAACAGGATTGCCATTTATAACTTGAAAGAGTGAGTATGAGTTGTTTGACATATGTAATACCATTTTCTATTCTAATTTATTTGTGACAAACACTGCTGAGAAGGGCAAGACCAAAGCAAAATTTTATCATCTACATTTTTTCCACAGTAACAAGAGCAACACATTTTCTGTGGAAAGTCAATATAACTATACAGCTATTGACATCGCACCAAATGGCTCCACTTTACTTGCAGTCAATGAACGTAAGTTTACCTTTTATTTATTATTATCATTAGAAACTTATTCTTTTGGACTACCACATAGTCAGCACAAAAATACTGATACTACTACCACCATAAGTAGCAATTTAGTCTAATTAACCATAAACTGAACAATAATAAAACTCAGGATATCCCACGTTGCAGCATTCATGTTAATCCAATCTTTTTCTAAACTATTCAAATTGCACATGCAAGTACTGGCTGTGTAACGATTGAATATTCATTGCTCAATAAAACTAACTTCTGAAGGGACCTATTTTTGTACCTATTGAAAAAGTTTTCTATTCATAAATAAATGGATGAAGACTATCTGTGTTTGATATCTGACCATGTACCAATGAGGTAATTAATTTATCTTAAATAAATACATTATATGGACATTCTAATGGTGATGGAAATCATCGTTAGGAAACCTTCATGACTCCGTAGCTGCGGCGATGGGTTAGACACCTGTCACGCAAAATGGAGTATTGAATAACCGGCTCAAACTGGACACAATTGTGCCTCTGCCACCCTAAAAAGGTATGACACTATGTTATGTTATGTTACTATTAGTGAGAGCTTGTAGATTCAAGGTTGAAGCTATTCAACATTGCGGGATTCAACATAAGGGAAATCAAGCAAAATCATTATGATTAGTTCTAGAGACATCAAAACTAATGTCAATTTAGATTGTTACATACATACACAAAGTGTAGTATGCATTTAAAGTTTCAGTTGCACAGAGAGCCAAGGAGCATGTAATGTTAGGTATTAGGATGTCTTACTGCATCTGGAATACCGAAATCAGATGCTGAATCCAAACCAAGGTGACTGACTTAGGTAAATGGCTAACATGGCTTATGTTGAAATGGGCGGGAAACTTGGCAAGGTGAGAAGATGTTAGATGGAGCAGATCGGTAACTGATTGATGGCCAAGAGGAGGCAGACCACCTGCCAGAAGGTCCGATGACATAGTGAGGATAGCAGGAAAGCAGTGGACCCGGGTTGCATGGGACCTGGTCAAGTGGCTTGTATTTGAGAAGGGCTATACTCAGCTGTGGGTTCCCTGACAGGCTGATGATGATGATGAGAACTTACATACAGTACAGTTTGTGTGAGTGCTCTTCCATTTGTATAAGACTTTGACAATGTGAGAGACATGTCAGAGAAAGTTTCATCAGAAACAGAAACTGCTGAATCTTCTTCTCCTGTTTTTTATTAACCGCATGCTAACCTCTTTTTTGGGGTCTATATATATTCATCATCATCATCAATCAGCCCATATTCACCCACTGCTGGGTATAGGCCTCTTCTTTTCCACGCCATCCACTCCGGTCCTGAGCCTCCCGCATCCACTGCCTACCCGCTATGGCGATGATGTCATCTGTCCATCTTGCTGGTGGTCTGCCGACTGGTCGTCGTGCAAAATTTATCTCAATATATATGTCACCGGAAAATAATACGTACCGCAAGTTTATAAATTTCCTAGGAAATTTATAAACTTGTGGATTCTAAACTTCCTTCTAGATTATATTAGGCTAGGTTAGGTTAGGTTAGGTTATGTTAGGTTAGGTTAGGTTAGGTTAGTATATTTATAAACTTGCGGAAACAATATTAGGAAATTTATAAACTTGCGGATCGTATTATTTTCCGGTGACATATATACATTGAGATAAATTTTTGCTCCTTAGCACTACTCAGGGGAATGTGAAGGGATGTATGATCCAAGTATTTCCTTCGGACGTGAGCAACTGGCTCCCCAGTTTAAAGTTAGAATGGGTATTTTTTCAAAAAATATGATTATTTAGGCAGAGAGCCGTTGTAGTAGTCCGACCCACTGTCGGTGGATAGGGCTCGCGAGCCAGGAGCGCGCGGTGCACTCGACGGTCTCGGTGGAAGCGGCAGCGCGCCGACACAAACAGCTCCGATGTGCTGCACCAGCGCGGCAGACGATTGAGGGCTCTCCAACCGTTGTTGTATTGAACCCGGTAGTCGGCTGTACCCTCGTTTGGTGTAGTTGCACCACAACTCGGCAGTGTATAAGGTGGTGCAGTAGGCAATAAACAGCAGACGCTAAATCAGTCAATCATTAAATCAAATCTCTTTAATACTATAGATATTTACATATACTTAGCAATCGTCATTTTGTGCCACTTCTCTACATTGGACTACTGTGGGAGAAGAAGGGCGTAGAAACTCCCACAGATTGATTATTAGATCTCTTTGAAAAATAGGTTGGGCTTAACTAATACAAATATGAAAAATTTAATTTGATAAGCAGGAATAAATAATTACTAAATTATTAACAGCAAGGTCTGTGTTGAGCCAGATTAACCCCATACAGTCCCGTCATTTAAGTAATCTTGAACATTGTAATATCCCTTGTTTGACAAAGTCGCTTTGACATGATTTTTAAATAGCTCAAAAGGCAAAAGATCTCCAGAGGTATCTTGTTGTAGTAGACAATGCACTGACCCTTGAAGGAATTGCTAACCTTCGCGAGTCTAAACCGGGGCGCAAGTATTCGGTGATTATTTCTTAGGTTAACATTACAGCTATCGCTAAGTTTGGACAATATTGTAAGATTCTTCGTACATACATTATACTTATTTCAAAAAATAAATTGACTAGCTACAGTAAGTATGTTATGTTAATTTCTTTAAAAAGCTCTCTTATCGAGCTGTGCGTCGGGTGTTTCACAACGTAGACCGCCGTGCTCGTAGCGCAATCATTCTTAAAGCCCATCTGGTGATCCGAACTTTCTAGATATTCTTCTGTGAATTTCAGAACCTTCTCAAATATTCTGGCTATAATTGAGGCGAGTGCAGGCCTGCAGCTGCCTGAGCTTGCAACAACCTTCTTAGTATAGGCACATAGAATGTATGTGAAATATACATTAGTCATTTTTGTAGGAGAAGCATCTGACACCACTGCACCAGCGCTCTTTAGGACGAGCCGCCACTGTTTGAATGCCTTGATTTAGGGTATTTTTTCGAGTGTATAATTAACCCAACTGTTGCAGAGGGTGAAGCGCAGATGATAAGTCTGCTGACGTGCACCGTGATACACCGATACAAGTTCAAGCAGCAAGTGAGAGCCGTGAAATTCAGTCCGGATGGGAGATACTTTGCGGCCTGCTGTGGCGATACAGGTTTGATTGAATATACTTATTTATTACCCGAACTTCAAAACGGGGGCGTTTCTCAATTCTTGTTCAGTTATGATGACGATGTTCAGTGATTTGATTTCTCGAAGACAAATGGACCGATTTGGAAAATTGATATTTTTTTGTTTGAAAGGGTTCACCTTCCGATTGGTCCCATTGACATCAGGTCAGGATCTGATGATGGGATCCTGGCTATAGCATTTACTTTCGGGAAGAATAATTTTGTGAACTGATTATGAAGATGGCACAGATGGCCAGCGGAACTGCTCAATACTAGCTATACTTTATTAAGGTTGGAGTAATGTAAGCTCGTCATAATACACAATAGTGAAATTGAAGTGAAATCAAACTCGCTCGGTCAGGACCAGAGTAATAAAGGAAACTCTTTAATTAATGCAGCAATCAACCTTTCTCATCTTAACCTGGTTTGCTGAAAGGGTTCTCTTATATGTTTTGTGTGCAGTGTAGAAATTATAAATCATGAAAAATGCAGACAAATAAGGATATGTTTTGTTTGTAAGAAAGAGGGTTTAATTGAAGTCGGTTTTTACAAAAGTATTACTTTTCGTTTATTTTTTATCACCTAGCCCCTTCTTCACGCAAAAAGGAATATTACTGGCAAGGTGGGCACAACTTTTTTATGAACAGTGCTGTTCGTGACAACATGTGACAGTGTTGCAATGGGCTTGCATATCATAAAAAAGAGTTATGAAATACTGGCTAGATTACAGAGTGGGTTCAGATGACTCCTGTATAGGAATTAAGTTCGTAGCTCATTTACACAATTCTGTTCCAACACCGCTCCCGAACAGCGTCTAAAATGGACCTCCATTTTAGACGAGTTGTATGTAATGTATTTGTTTATCAATCTGATCAGACAGTCCTGAACTCTGTTGCTGTCCATTTAATTCCCCACTTGTTCAAAATACGAAACTGTTTCGCCAAACAGTGTTCATCATGACCGCGCCCTGCACCTTCACCGGCGAATATCGCTCCTTCATCATGAAGCGGGTCTTCAAGAAGGCCCACGATGACGTCACCAGTCTTGACTGGTCAGCCTGCTCCCGGCTCCTGGCAGTTGGGTCTAAAGACACCACGACTAAGATCTACACAGCGGAGTATCTGGACAACCTCAGCATGTACTCGCTGAGTGGGCACACGGATGCGATTGTTGGGGTCTTCTTTGAGAGGAAGAGTTTGGATTTGATTACGGTGAGTCTTGATATTTGGGGATTTGATTACGGTGAGTTGATATTTGGGGATTTGATTACGGTGAGTCTTGATATTTGGGGATTTGATTACGGTGAGTCTTGATATTTGGGGATTTGATTACGGTGAGTCTTGATATTTGGGGATTTGATTACGGTGAGTCTTGATATTTGGGGATTTGATTACGGTGAGTCTTGATATTTGGGGATTTGATTACGGTGAGTCTAGATATTTGGGGATTTGATTACGGTGAGTCTTGATATTTGGGGATTTGATTACGGTGAGTCTTGATATTTGGGGATTTGATTACGGTGAGTCTTGATATTTGGGGATTTGATTACGGTGAGTTTTGATATTTGGGGATTTGATTACGGTGAGTCTTGATATTTGGGGATTTGATTACGGTGAGTCTTGATATTTGGGAGTTTGGTGGAAAAGTTACAATAGAGGACTCGCCTTTGTTCAGCTCGTTTTGTATATTGGTGGTGGTGGTGATAACATAATAACTTGTGTGCACTATCTGCGCCCATAACTGGTGCCAACTGCGCCCATAAATGTGTGTGTGTGTGTGTGTCAGGATGTATCTGTATGTGTGTCTGTCTGTGGCACTCTAGCGCTCAGATGGGTGGACGGATATTGGTGATGCGGTACAAGTCAGACGACGAAAAAGAGGGGTCTGTGCCATAGGCGCTCAAACGGGTGGACGGATTTTGGTGATGCTGCACACAAGCAAGTCAGAAAGAATTTATTACTGAGACACATCAGACGTCTTCCACCTTTTTTATCTTTGAAATTCAGTCTAAGCCAATTTGTCATGGGGACTATTGAATAGTTTTCTCTGGTTTAGTTAACAAATAGCAACACCTTGTAATGTTTTTATGCGACTTAGAGCTACATATGCTTGACCTTTTGCAAGTAATTTACTGCCCAGATATACGACAGCTTTTTCTACTGTAGTTCCTTGCAGTTCAATAAGTCCGGTTTTTTTATTTTTTTATTTACACATGTATCATAAACCCTCATTACTGCGTCTAAAATCGCACTTTAAGACCAGCATAATGTAAAACTATTTGGTAAAAACTCATTTCTTATTTGAAAATTTGTACATTATGACCATAATGTACCAAAATTTGTCAAATTATGACATTCATATTTCGAACGCCTACGGCCGCCTGCGTGCCGCCCCTAGTTTGTCTGTGAAGTTGGTACTACAGAACAAGCTAAACAACTGCAGAGCAATGATCAATGCCACAACGCCGGTCGAGCATGCGGTTCCTGAACACATCAAAGAGAGCTTATGATATGTGTGTAGATAAACTAGTGTATGTAACTGAACATAATTAATTGGGCATTAAAACTCTCGAGTGATATTAATAGTTATTTGTAATAACGACCACCTCTGCCCATAACTGCTCCCAACTGCGCCCATAACTGGTAGCAACTGCGCCCATAACTGGTCCCAACTGTGCCTCTGTCGCCCCGTATGGGCATAGGCGTGACTATGTACATATGTATGTCCTACCTGTGTATGACAATAACTTATAGGTTTTATCCTTCCCAAAACTAGATTTTCCATGTATCATCGAACTAAAAGGATAACACAAAAAATATTTTCTCTTGGGTAACTAACTACCTTACCTAGTAAATTGTTTAAAGGAAATAATAAAACGACCAAATAAAAACTTATTGAGCGAATAACCATGAACAGCGGATTTTCCTGAAATTACCGACATAATTACTGATTTGCGCGACTAAATTACTGAGAGGTTTTGCCACCGCTTATTGTGTAAATAAGGACTGTCTGGGCCAAGTGGTGGGTGAGGTTAGGTGAAGGACAAAGGACTTTTTCAAGTTGCGGTTTTCAGATTTCTAGCCTCGCAATTCAGTAATTTTGTCAGATGAAGCCAGTAATTTTTTTCGCTATTCAGTAAATCAATCAGTCAAAACCAGTATTTTTACCAAGCAAAAACCTTACATTTGAATACTACCTTAAAATCAACATTTACTATTTTCCTTTTAATTTCTCAGGTGAGCAGAAACGGCCAAGTCTGCCTCTGGGAGTCGAGCCTGGACTCGGACGAGCTGGTAACATCCTCGGTACAGATCTCCCACGCCAAGCGACGGAAGTTACTGAAGGAAGAGCAGGACAGCGAAGACGATGTGGAGGAGAGAGACGTGGTCGAGAAAGAGAGAGATGATGTGAGTTTTGGTTAGGCTATGTCTTCATTGCTCGGTCAGAGAGCCATATATTTAACACTTCTTAATCGGCGCAAAATTACGCGCGCTCTGTTCTTTCGCCTTCGGCTGCGAACTTTCACTAGGCTGGCGAAGTTCGCCAAAACGCACCGTGCGAATAGGGAGATTAAAGAGTTCATATGTAATTTCTAAATATAATTGATCGAATCTGCAATTTTTTATTCTTATTCTGAAATTTAAAGTAAGGGACAGCTATGAATGCGCCAATTTTCCGCCCCTTTCCCTTTCTATGTGAAACAAGGAAAGGAGATTTACGCTTAGCGCTGTCCCATAAACTTCGCGATCTTCGTTGCTTTCAGCCGACAGCATGGACGCCTTTCCTTTTCATACATGACGAAGAGGCAAACGTTTAAATTTTTAACTGATTAAAAAAGGAGGGACTTTTTCAATTCGTCGGGACGTAGTTTTTTATATATTTCTTATGTTTTTTCTGAAACACCCCCCCACACGCTCAAAACATTCGGGTCTCAAATTACGGAAACGCTTACAAGGCTCGGCTCTGACTGAACACTCAAAATTTGACTGAAATTACCTTGAGCTTTTGCCTAAACCATACTTGAACTCGATAATGGTATGCACCATAGCCCACTTACATGTTTGACTTCTGTCAAAATTCAAAACTCAAATCATTTATTGCAAATAGGCAAAAATAATGAACTTTAACAAGTCAAACACTTAAATACATGGATAAAAATAAAAAATAAAACATATGATCAACTAAACTAATAAGTACATAACGAATTATGGTTTGAGTTTGAAAGAGGAAATTTCTTTTTTAAATGGTTATTCATGGCTGAATCTAGCACAGGAAAAGGAAACTCCGTTAAATCTACCAGTGCTTCGGAAATACGCCCGTCAGAGAAGATAGACCAAGATACTCTACGGGGATGTAATATTTTTTTTTATTGCGCAATATATAATGTACAAAAAATCCTATCTAATGACAATATTATAACATTGTGTCTATAATTGCCAATAGGAGGTCTCAAAATAATAATCTAACAAATGAAATAAATAAGAACAAAGAAAAGCTGTAATTAACATAACTTATAAGAAAACAGACTGGAATAGTCCCCCCAAGCAGCACCCGTTCAGCCATCACTCCATATTTGAGGGTGGGGAGCAACCTGCTAAACAGAGCCGCCGCAAGCAAAGACTTGTTGGTGTCCATGTCCATAAACTCTGGTTTCTTGATCTTCTTCTTTCAGTGCCTCTCCACTACTGGAGGTTGGCAGTGAGTTCTGAATATCTCTCTCTGTCCTTCGCTAGGCGGAATAGGTCTTCGACGCTACTATACCGGTCCATTTACGTATATTGAAGAACCACGATGTCCTTCTTCTTCCGACGCTCCGTTTACCTTCAACCTTTCCCATCATGACCACTTGAAGCAGTTCATATCGATCGTGACGGAGAATATGTCCCAGATATACAACTTTTCTACTCTTGATGGTGGTCATGAGTTCTCTGGATTTGTCAGCTCGTCTCAGAACTTCTTCATTCGTGACCCTATGGATCCAGCTAATCTTTAACATCCTGCGGTAACTCCACATCTCGAAGGCCTCTAATCTTTTGCGCGTGTTCTCCAAAATGGTCCAAGCTTCGCATCCGTAGAAGACTATCGGCCGGATGTAGCATTGGAGAAGCCGCACCCGAAGTCTTAAGGTTTAGCTGCCTGGTACACAGTACTGTACTTGAATGACGCACGAGCAATTTCAATACGGGTCTTTATCCCTTGCTCAGATTCCCGTTTTCATTTACCCATGTGCGACTTCTGAACTCGCTCTAGATCAGTGTAGCGTCTCTGGATACCACAATACATTTTTGTCCTGGATAAGTTCATCGAAAGACCCGCTTTCTGACTGCACTCATGGGCACTGTTCACTATCATCTAAATATCTTCCGGCGTGGAGGCTACACGCCCTGTGTCGTCGGCGAACCGGAGATTGATGATGTTGACGCCCCACTCACTCTCCTTCAGCACTCCAGTGATAATGGCCTCCGATTACAGGTTAAAAAGAAGCGTTCTTCGTATTCTCATAGATTCACATCATTGAACTATTCGTTTATAATTTTAGAGGCACCTTCATTGGTTTATAAAATCCATATCGACATTATCGGCCCGTTGTTGAGCATAAATCGCATCAGACCTCAGATTAACGAAACTATTTGCTTACATACTTCATGCATCGCACTGTCAAACAAAAGTTCCGCTACCTACAAAGAGGTTGAATGTAGTAAATACATTAATCATCGACGAAGGGTTTTGAGTGATGCTTTCTTCTATGGCTTCCAATGCCATCTAGCTAAATTTATTTAATTAATAAAGATGCTGAACTTTCCATACAATATATTTTCGATTTTTTGGCTGTTTCTTTGCGTTTTTCGTAATTTTATCTAAACCTCCTCTGGACTGAGGAGAATAAAACCAAATAGGAAATACAAACCGATCGGGCCATTTTAGAGATTTAGTAAGACTAACGTACGGCGATTCATTTTTATATGTATAGATTATACAATTAATAATTGCTATACAATAACATATTTTTATATCATATTTGATTTTATTTCTTTATATAAGTTACTCGATTTCTAACCACTTCCGGTTCCATTGAGCAGAGAGTTTCGTTTACTTGAGTACCTAGTTCAATACTTACATACTTCATACTCAAAACTCTTTTTCTCTTCATCTAGCCATTCGTCAGGCTGAATGGCTCCATTGTCGTAGTCTAGATTATTAATCTCTGGTCTAGATGACGACAACTCTTTATGCACTATTGCCTAAAATGCGATTTTATGCAGCCCACATCCAGCATAAAGAAGGACTTTTCGAGCATGAGAAGTGAAATAGTAGATTTCTTACGAGTTCGCAAAGGCTTATATTTACGAACCGAGAAGATTACGGCACGGGCCGAAAAATTTTCCACTTTGGAAGGGTCTGTATCTTTAACGATTTACTTTGAGGAAAAATGGTTTTAGGAAACTCAACGTCAAAAGTCAAAAAAGTCAAATGGTAAAGTACTTTATTAATATAGATATTTACATATACTTAGCAAACGTTATTTTTTGCCTCTTATCTACATTGGACCACTGTGGGAGAAGAAGGGCGTAGAAACTCCCACAGATTGATTTTTAGATCTCTTTTAAAAATAGGTTGTGCTTAACTAATACAAATATGAAAAATTTAATTGTTATGATTAATAAGCAGGAATAAATAATTACAAAATTATTAACAGCAAAGTCTGTGTTGAGCCAGATTAACCCCATACAGTCCTGTCATTTAAGTAATTTTGAACATTGTTATATCCCTTTATCGACAAAGTCGCTTTAACATGCCTTTTAAATTGCTCAAATGGCAATTTCAAAATCTCCAGAGGTATCTTATTATAGTAGAGAATGCACTGACCCTTGACATAATTGCTAACCTTTGCGAGTCTAAATCGGGGCGCACATAGTCTGTGATTATTTCTTAGGTTAACATTACAGCTGTCGCTAAGTTTGGAAAATGTTGTAAGGTTCTTGTACAGTAAGTATGTCAATTTCTTTAAAAAACTCTCTTAAGGAGTCTGTTCGTTTTAAATTATAAATTGCTCGAATGGCTCTTTTCTGTAAAATAAAAATAGTTTGAATATCCACTGCTTTCCCCCACAACAAGATACCATAGGACATCATACTATGAAAGTAACTAAAATATACTAGCCTAGATGTAGCCACATCCGTGGTTTGTCTGATGTTCCTAACAGCGTAAGCCGCAGAACTTAATTTATCAGCTAATTTATCTATGTGGGATCCCCACTGCAATTTGCTATCAATGGTTATTCCTAGAAACTTCGTATCATTTACTAATTCTAACGTGCTGTTGTCTAACACTAAACTGGTCTCAACTTCCCTGACATTTGGAAGTGAGAATTTGATACACTTGGTTTTACCATCATTTAACGTCATTTTTTAAGACATATAGGATTAATGTTTTTTTTTTTTGGTTTCAATTCCATGTTCGGGGAGCCGCCTTTAATTATTAAAAATTTTAAATTTTTGTATAAAAATCGCAAAGCGGTTCGCATAATACACGGACGGAGGTACAGACAGACTTGACGAAACTATAAGGGTTCCTTGTTTCTCTACGGAACCTTAAAAAGGAGGGGATTCTCAATTCGGTATTGGATAAGGCAGTCAAATATATATAGGAACATGTCTGAAGTTGTGCAAAATGGCTCGACAATATCAGATTTGTATATTTCCAGCAGTTGTATTTTATTAACTCAATTTTGTGTAAAAAAAAGACAGCATATGATTATGAAGTCACGTGTTTGTATTTTATAGAACTCATGAACTGATGATTAAAATGATGATTTCTGTTTTGGCAGTTCGTAAAAAGTATAAAACCTGATAAATTTTCCTATATTTCTTTTTGCGTTTGCTGGAAGATATATCTTTTTAGAGATAAGCCAAATGCGTGTGTACCATAGCAAGGGATTGATTTCCTTCGTTTCTCAGGTGGAAAGCGACGAAGACACTAAGAAAATCGAAGTAAAAACAGAAAATGAAAACAAACTGCTCTACAAAAAGCTGGGCCGCCATTACATCGGTGATGCGATAAGAAATGCGAGCCACAGAGTGAAACTCACAGCTGCCAAGTATCATAAGGAAACGAAGATTTTAGTCACAGGTAATTAGTGTATACTATTATTACAAGTGGCTCTGTGAGCTGTAGACCTCGCAAGTGACTTCTTTTAATAACACATACGGACATGTAACGACCCGAATGGCCGAGTCGGCAGTGACCCTGCATACGAAACTAATCCTTATTAATCCTTTCATTATTGTGCCGGGTGAGTAATGCAACGCAGCAGTCAACGCGCGTTTGTTGATTTTCTTCACTCAGTTCGTGAGGTTTTTCAAACTTTTTCACCTTCCCAATGTGCTTCAAGTGAATTAAAACAATTTTATCACTAACACCGCAGCCTGCAGCTAACTCGGACGTGGTTTGCGATAGATCCGCTTCCACAATAGCCTTCAATTCTTCATTATCAACTTTGGTCTCCGGCCGTCCACGGGGCTTGTTCTGCAGGTCGAAATTTCCAGAACGAAAACGTTGGAACCAAAAACGCACTGTGTTTTCTATTGCGGCACCGTCGCCATACACATCATTAATCCTTCGAGCCGTTTCTGCAGCACTGTTGCCGCGGTAGAACTCATACTCGTAAATAACGCGATATTTCAAGTTTTCCATTTTGTAAGCTGAGTGACGCATGAAAAAAAACAATTGAGGAAAAAATAAATGAATTATAATTTTAGAAACACAAATACATGAGTAAATAGCTGTATAAATTTGAATTTGGAATTCCTAACCATAGAGGAGATATTTGAGATCAAAGTGGCCAGTACGGCGAAACGCCAATTTCATATGTAAGGACCTAATATTATATATATATATTTTAATTTAATTATCGAGCCTGCTCACAATGATTCAGTTGACAAATGCGGCCTATAGGGGATAATATTCGGACTATAGAAAGCAGTTTTGCCCATCCTGAAACGGAGACGCTTCGCGCGCTAGGTTTGAATGTTCCGTGGTCTAGTGGTTACAGGCTCGCCTCTCACGCATTAAATGTGGGTTCGAATCCGGGTGCTGACCAGGTACCAATAGGATCAATAATTTATCTTTTGTACATTAGGGACATAAATGCGTACGGTCATGGAAATTAGGAAACCATAATATCTATAAAGCACGGCGATGGACCAAACCCCTGTAACGCAAAAGTGTGTTAAATAACTAGCTAAGCTGACACAACGGCGCCTCTGCGCAATAATGTTTAAATATATCTACAACCTAAAAACTTCACACCCCCGACCCCTTGAAATTTATCGGATTATTATAAAAATAAATAACCCGACTGCATTTCCTTTCAATACCACATACCGATTTGAGAGTGAACCTGGTTACGTACATAGGGTGTGAAAGTAGCTGCACCGCTAAGTTTGCAACCGCATAACTCCATTAAAAAAAAATTGAATCGTTATAACAATATATAATTATGGAACCTGCTCACAAAATTTCATGAGAATCGGTTGAGAATGAGACCTGTAGAGCGGCATATCCGGGCAACCGGAAATCCGGACAGATATACAAAAGGATTGTTTCCCAAGTTGTGGACCCGTGGTAGTTTGTTCGCCCTTGTCTTACAGTGATCGAATGTGGTGAAAATACCAATTTCACTATTTGAATCTTATCAAGCATATCTACGATCAATAAACAATCTATTACTTTGTCACCCATCTTCACTGGAGGGAGACCACTCAAGTTCGAAAAGACTGGATGGGAGAGGCCATTGCCCAGCAGTGTGTGGGTCGTAAAGCCTCGCCCCGGCACAACCTCGCCACGACTACAGAGAGCAACTAAAAAGTAGCTGGAGCGCGCTTCACCACACCACACACGAGCCACAAAACGCCGCCACACGCCACGTCACAAGCGCTTGTATATGGACATTTTATATGCTGGCGAGGTTGTGGTTCGTGTGCGGCGAGGCAAAGGGCTCATATTAATATCTTATCTTCCTAGGTTTCTCTTCCGGCGTGTTCTTCCTGCACGAGATGCCCGACGTGAACTTAGTGCACACGCTCAGCATCTCGGCGCACCGCATCAGCAGCATCGCGGTCTCGGCGCGGGGAGACTGGGTCGCGTTCGGGTGTCCACACATCGGGCAACTGCTGGTGTGGGAGTGGCAGAGTGAGTGGTTAATTGTTTGTTACCTTCGTATATAGTGACAGGCTTCTTTCTTAGTGTCAGGCTTCCTAGTGTCACGCTTCATTCATTATGTCAGGATTCTTTCTTATTCATAGCGTCAGGCTTCTTTCTTACTATTGTCAGACTTCTTAGTGTCAGGCTTCCTAGTGTCAGGCTTCATTCATTATGTCAGGATTCTTTCATATTCATAGCGCCAGGCTTCTTTCTTACTATTGTCAGACTTCTTAGTGTCAGGCTTCCTAGTGTCAGGCTTCATTCATTATGTCAGGATTATTTCATATTCATAGCGTCAGGCTACTTTCTTACTATTGTCAGACTTCTTAGTGACAGGCTTCTTTCTTAGTGTCAGGCTTCCTAGTGTCAGGCTTCATTCATTATGCAGGATTATTTCATATTCATAGCGTCAGGCTTCTTTCTTACTATTGTCAGACTTCTTAGTGTCAGGCTTCCTAGTGTCAGGCTTCATTCATTATGTCAGGATTATTTCATATTCATAGCGTCAGGCTTCTTTCTTACTATTGTCAGACTTCTTAGTGTCAGGCTTCCTAGTGTCAGGCTTCATTAATTGTGTCAGGATTATTTCATATTCACAGCGTCAGGCTTCTTTCTTACTATTGTCAGACTTCTTAGTGTCAAGCTTTATTCATTATATCAGGATTATTTCATATTCATAGCGTCAGGCTTCTTTGTTACTATTGTCAGACTTCTTAGTGTCAGGCTTCCTAGTGTCAGGCTTCTTTCTTACTATTGTCAGACTTCTTACTGACAGGCTTCTTTCTTAGTGTTAGGCTTCATTCATTATGTCAGGATTATTTCATATTCATAGCGTCAGGCTTCTTTCTTACTATTGTCAGACTTCTTAGTGTCAGGCTTCATTCATTATGTCAGGATTATTTCATATTCATAGCGTCAGGCTTCTTTCTTACTATTGTCAGACTTCTTAGTGTCAGGCTTCCTAGTGTCAGGCTTCATTCATTATGTCAGGATTATTTCATATTCATAGCGTCAGGCTTCTTTCTTACTATTGTCAGACTTCTTAGTGTCAGGCTTCCTAGTGTCAGGCTTCATTAATTGTGTCAGGATTATTTCATATTCACAGCGTCAGGCTTCTTTCTTACTATTGTCAGACTTCTTAGTGTCAAGCTTTATTCATTATATCAGGATTATTTCATATTCATAGCGTCAGGCTTCTTTGTTACTATTGTCATACTTCTTAGTGTCAGGCTTTCTAGTGTCAGGCTTAATTCATTATGTCAGGGTTATTTCATATTCATAGCGTTAGGCTTCTTTCTTACTATTGTCAGACTTCCTAGTGTCAGGCTTCATTCATTATGTCAGGATTATTTCATATTCATAGCGTCAGGCTTCTTTCTTACTACTGTCAGACTTCTTAGTGTCAGGCTTCCTAGTGTCAGGCTTCATTCATTATGTCAGGATTCTTTCATATTCATAGCGTCAGGCTTCTTTCTTACTATTGTCGGACTTCTTAGTGTCAGGCTTCCTAGTGTCAGGCTTCATTCATTATGTCAGGATTCTTTCATATTCATAGCGTCAGGGTTCTCTCTTACTATTGTCAGACTTCTTAGTGTCAGGCTTCTTTCTTTCATTTACCTGTATATAAATGTTAGATTACTAATTAACATACAATTTGCAGGCGAACAGTATGTGATGAAGCAACAAGGCCACTCTCTCGACATGACCTGCCTCGCTTACTCGCCGGACGGACTGTACATAGTGACAGGCGGGTACGACGGAAAAGTCAAGGTAATTTACCATTTGAATGATGTTGAGTTAGGAAAACCTACTTCTTAATTCCACCTTCCAATAACTTCAATACTTTGTCCTCATTATTTCATATAAGTAGTAGAGCTTAGTTGGTTGTTGGCGCCTAAAAGCTGCATCAGAGGCAGCGAAATAGTTACTCAACTAGCAAAGTCATGTCGTATAAATGTTTACAGCACAAGTTGTTTACTCTGCTTAAAGTTGTAAGTAAAAAAGCTGTTATAAGATGCAAATAGTGAATTTGTTAGTACACTTCACATAAACCCTTTTTAATTGCGATTAGATAATCATTGGTTGTAAAAAGGCTGCTTCATTATCTTTTGTTTTTATTTTTATTTTGTTGTGACATACAAACTATTTAATATCGTCAAAATTATGATAAAGAGAAAACATATAATCGAAATAAAATAACGAATCCGCAAAGTGCATCATCAATGAAAATCTATTCATTATTGGTAAAATATAGCTGTCTTTCGACTATTTGGTAGAGTAAAAGTACATTGATTGCTGTCTTTCGACTATTTGTTAGAGAAAAAGCAAAATTATTGCTGTTTTCCAACTTTTTAGTGCAGAGAACGCCCTAGAATAATTAACTTAGATAGCTTTATTGATGACAGCAGGATACCGTGTGTCTAAATATTGCTCACGTTGTAAAATACAATAACAGGAAAGAAAAGAATAAAGATAATGGTTATGCTTTTCTTTCCTGATATTGTATTTTCCACCATGGGTAATATCTGATCTGTGTTGATCCATAAATTAACATAAGTGATGTGGTTAGTGCAGACACAAATATTAGTGGCAAATAAACTGTTTCGATGAATTCATACCTATTATGGACAGCAATACGTTATAATTAGTAAATGACACGAAGTTTCTTGGAATAACCATTGATAACAAATTGCAGTGGGGACCGCACATAGATAAATTGGCAGGTAAATTAAGTTCTGCGGCTTATGCTGTTAGGAACATCAGACAAAACACAGATGTGGCTACATCTAGGCTAGTATATTTTAGTTACTTTCATAGTGTCATGTCCTATGGTATCTTGTTGTGGGGGAAAGCAGCGGATATTCAAACTATTTTTATTTTACAGAAAAGAGCTATTCGAGCAATTTATAATTTAAAACGTACAGACTCCTTAAGATAGCTTTTTAAAGAAATTGACATACTAACTGTAGCTAGTCAATTTATTTTCGAAAATATAATGTATGTACGAAAGAACCTTACAAAATTTCCCAAACTTAGCGATAGCTGTAATGTTAACCTAAGAAATAATCACAGACTACTTGCGCCCCGGTTTAGACTCGCGAAGGTTAGCAATTTTTTCAAGGGTCAATGCATTCTCTACTATAATAAGATACCTCTGGAGATCCTGAAATTGCCGTTTGAGCAATTTAAAAACCATGTTAAAGCGACTTTGTCGAAAAAGGGATATTACAATGTTCAAGATTACTTAAATGATGGGACTGTTTGGGGTTAATCTGGCTCAACACAGACCTGGCTGTTAATAATTTTGTAATTATTTATTCCTGCTTATTAATTATGATAATGACTAAATATTATATTTTGTATTAGTTAAGCATAAGCAATTTTTAAAAAAGAGATCTAAAAATCAATCTGTGGGAGTTTCTACGCCCTTCTTCTCCCACAGTGGTCCAATGTAGAGAATTGGCAAAAATGACGATTGCTAAGTATATGTAAATATCTACAGTGATAAAGACATTTGGAATTTTTAATTTTATTAAATCTTATATTTTCATAGGCCCCATTCACAAATCAAATTTTTAATGAAATAAATCAATAAAAATGATGTAGTAAAAAGCTTACTGTTTCACAGCATTGACTCGGCATCAAGTTGTAAGACAGCAATGTGATTACTTATCATAAGGTCATATATTTTAATTTTAGGGTTGCTTCTAAGAATGAGATAATACAATGTTTACCCTTCTATTACAACTTTACACGTATTTTCACTTCTGTTCTGTAGATGAGTGCTTAACCTGACAATTATCTTGTTATTAAATGTAAGTAAGTTTCTGTATAGGAACCTAAAATGGTGGCTTTAATGGATGTGGACACTTTTCTCCCCAGATATTGTTAAGACCATTTGTATAATAGTGTAAGAATTCGCAAGTTAGTAACGTAGAAGCTTTTTACAATCTTTTTGCAACATGTTGTAAGAATGCTGTATGATGAAAGTGAATTGAATGCTACAATTTCCTGTCAACTGTTATCCAACTATTATGACACTTAAGTGTCACTAGACAGCAATATAGATCACAGTTAGTAGAGTAAACGTTTATACGACATGGTTTTACGACTGCAAAGTGAAAATTGCAAAATAGTGCAAACAGGCTCTTTTTCTCAGCAATCGTGTAACATAGAATCATTTACACAGCTATTATACGATTATTGGCTCTAAGAGCAGTTGGTCTTTCGACTATTTTGCTAGTTGGGTAAGACAGCTTGAATACTTGTGACATGGCAAAACTCCCAACTTCCACCCCAAATGGGACAAAGCCTGATGCAATGTTCTATACTTGTTAACCCAATGTTCCAGGTGTGGAACACAATGTCCGGCTTCTGTTTTGTGACGTTCAGCGAGCACAAGTCAGCGGTCACGGGCATCGTGTTCAGTGCCAACAAGAAGATGTTTGTGTCCGCTTCACTTGACGGGACTGTCCGGTGCTACGATCTCGTTAGGTTTGTAATTCAGTTAGGATCTCAATAACGCAGCGTGGAGTGAACCAAAGGGGCGGCGGCGACCGGCTCTAGATATTAACTGTATCGGTATTCATGATTGAGACGACCTCTGTGGCGCTGCGGTTGTGGCGCTGCCTACCATGCGAGAGGTGGCGTGTTCGATCCCCGGATGAGGATAAAGGTAAAACACCCCCAGGTCTTGGATGTTTATTTGTGTGTGATGTCGCTGTTTCTGGTCTCCACGGCACGGAATCCTAGTGTGGGGTCGGAAGCAATGCCTGCCTATGCCTTTATATAAATGTTTTTGTTTATGTTAATAATTTGTGAGCCAAAGATATTCTTAACAGATCTTGTTGGTTAGAGATTTCAAGGACTCCGGCTTCACCTTTCTAGGGTTCTGTATCTTGAAAAGGAAATACGGAACGATTATAGGATAGGTGTGTAAAGGTAATACAAACAAAAGTATTTATCTACTCACGTATCATAAACACTCTTTAATGCGTCCAAAAACCGCACGTAACGATCAGCATAATGTTAAACTACTTGGTAAAAACTCATTTCTATTATCTATTTCTACATATTATGACATTCAAATTTCGAACGCCTACGCCGGCCTGCGTGCCGCCCCTAATTTTTCCGTGAAGTTGGTACTACAGAACAAGCTAAACAACTGCAGAGCCACAATGCCGGTCAAACATGCGGTTCCTGAACACATCAAAGAGAGCTTATGATATGTGTGTAGATAAACTAGTGCATGTAACTGTACATAATTAGACATTATGTATCACTCACATAAACTACTATTATGTGATCCAAACAAGAACGTGTTACGTAAGCAAAAATATTTTGAATTTTGGGGGGCATTTTGGGCGCTGCAATCAGAAAATTAAAAAAATAGTTTAACAAATTGTATTGTGTGATATGTTTAATGGAAGTACTTGTTGAGAGTATCTTATTTTGAAGTCAAAATAGACTATCATTGTCCGAAATATAGTCAGCTAATTAAATGTATAGTCACATACATGGCTTCTGGGCCCACACTAGAGTACCCTGTGTCGTGGGAACCAGAAACAGCGACTTCTCACACATAAACATCCAAAACCTGGATTTTCTTTTCCTTCCTCCCCAGTCGGGATTCGAACCCGGTACTTCTCACTTGGGAGGCATCGCCTCGAACCGCAAAGCCACAGAGGTCGTAGAAATAACGAATGTGTTCATCCAAAAACCCCAGTTCTTGGATGTTTGTATGTGTGTGACAACGCTGTTTCTGGTTCCCGTGCCACAGCATATCCAAGTGTGGATCCAGAAGCAATGTATGTGCCTTTATCCACTCAACTGTCCGATGGCACTCCAGCACCAAGCGCCTCGTTAATCCGCATAGGTAACCGCTTCTCCGGAATGCGGATATTTGAGCCGGTCTGTTATATGACGACCTCTATGGCGCAGCACTGCCTACCATGCGAGAGGTCCCGGGTTCGATCCCCGGTTGGGGGTAAAGAAAAAATAAACACAGGTCTTGGATGTTCATATGTGTGTCGTCGCTGTTTCTGGTTCCCACGACACAGGCTATCCTAGTGTGGGGCCGGAAGCAATGTACGTGCCTGTATGTAAATGTGTATGTTCACGTCGCACGCAGATACCGCAACTTCCGCACGCTGCTGTCCCCGCAGCTGGTGCAGTTCTCGTCGGTGACGCTGGACGGCGCGGGCGAGCTGTGCGCGGCGGGCGGACAGGACGTGTTCGAGGTCTTCGTGTGGTCCGTCAAGTTCGGGAAGCTCTTGGAGGTGAGTGCGTGCGCGCTACAGATTTCATTTACAACACCGTTAACCCCTGGTATGTCTGGAGGAATATTTCTCTTGTACCGTGTCTGTGTGAGCGCATCGCGAATTTTGGTGCGCGCGAATGTTTGGAATTGAGACGAATAACGGCCGACTGATCGCTTGTCCATGATTCGTTCGTACTTTAAGTTGATCCTTTTTTTTCTATAGTGCATTCGTATCTATCGTATAGTTTTATTGCACATGAAAATTCACATTACAAGGTTGTAGAAAAGACATTTACAAAGGTAAGTTTATCTCTAACAAGATATTTCTTCCATCAAACCCAATATGAAAATGTTAAATTTAATAGCAGTGGCAGGTAAACCTTTGTGGAGCAGAAATAGAAGTAAATAATATAAATAAGTGTTTTTACTAAACTATTATAGTAGTTTATATGACTGCTACATAATGGAGGTCATCAATAATATCACTCGAGAGTTTTAATGCTTAATTATGTACAGTTACATACACTAGTTTATCTACACACATATCATAAGCTCTCTTTGATGTGTTCAGCCACAATGCCGGTCAAACATGCGGTTGCATGTTTGACCGGCATTGTGGCTCTGCAGTTGTTTTGCTTGTTCTGTAGTACCAACTTCACGAAGGCGGCGTCGGCGTTCGAAATTTGAATGTCAGTACCAAATTCATAGACAAACTAGGAGCGGCACGTAGGCGGGCGTCGGCGTTCGAAATTTGAATATCATATGTAAAAAAAATACACATTATGGTCATAATGTGTAATTTTTCAGATAATAGAAATGAGTTTTTACCAAGTAGTTTAACATTATGCTGATCGTTACGTGCGGTTTTTGTACGCAGTAAAGTGGGTTTATGATACGTGTGTAGATATAATATAATATATATGTCGGATCCGATTAAATTAAAGCCGTACGGACTTCAGACGGAACGATAAGCGGGTCACGGGACGGGCGCACCGCGCTCCACCGGTTGTCTGTGGCTCGCTTCGACAGAATCTCGGTGCTCGATTCGAACGGCAACGTACTTCACTTTCTGTTGGCGCGTTCTAAAAGAAACACCTTGGGACTGTCCTCTCGTTCTGTGCTGCGGTACCTACAGCTAAGTGTGATTGTGATAACCACTGATTCATAAGACATTGTAAAACTGAATATTAAAGTGTACTCTGGATGGTCATTTAGTATTTACTCTTTGTCTGATCTCCCGCGCAACGCCCACGATGTCTGATGATGACCCTCTAGATCCCCAGAGGCCCTCCTATTCTGATGTTCCTACATCAGAAGTGGGATCCAATCAGGCAAATGAGATGGCACTAAATAGCGGTAATGATCAATGGAGGCAAATGGTTGACCTTCAAAGTTCGCAAATGCGCGCCCTCATACAAGCGATAAAATCTCCTAGTTCGAGCAAGCTGGTGACTATTCCCGAGTTCAATCCTGATAAGCGTGATTCAAATGCAAGATCTTGGTGCGCGACCGCAGACCTGTGCTTCAAAGATAACCCCGCGACAGCAACGGGTGGACATCTCATCGTGACACTGAGCAAGGCTTTGAAAGGCGTCGTCGCTTCAACCTGGTTAGCGCAAATATCCTATCCTGGCATTACTTGGGATGAGTTCAAGGAACTTTTCAAGGCGAGATTCGTAACTGTGGAAACAAACGCAGCTACCCTCATAAATCTGAATAACGAAAAACCGCAGGATAATGAAACGTACTCTGCCTTCGCAAGCCGTCTAATCTCTTCGCTAATGAGCCGCTGGAATGAAGTGACTATCGAACAAATTGCGGTGTCAATTGTGCTATCCCATCTCGCGCAATTTGATAACCGTTTAAACCGACTCGCATTCACACGGGACGTTACTACCCGCGCTGAGTTGCAAAAGGAATTACAAGCGTATGCCTACCTAAAACGCAAGGCTCCAGCTGAAATTACTACTCCTGACCCTCAAGATAACTCTAAAAGGCCTAAGATCATGCAGCAATCGAAGATCAAGTGCTTTCTTTGTGACAAAATGGGCCATAAGCAAGCCGATTGTCGCATGAAGGGATTATATCCGAAGAAGCAGCCAGCTCCAGCTTCCCAGACCAGTCAGCAGCAGCAGCCGCAGGCGTCAGGCAGCCGAACTGTCATCTGCTACCGATGTGGACAACCAGGCCACATCTCGACGCGCTGTCCAACCCCGGCGTCAGCATCAGCCTCCAGGCCTGAGCGTCGAGTCGACCTATGTGTGGTTGAGCCCTCAGCCGGAGAGTTGATTCACCGTGGTGAGCATTTTATTTTCCATTATGACTCGGGTGCAGAGTGTTCTTTGATAAAAGAAAAGATTGCTAATAAATTCAGCGGTAAACGCATAAACAATACTGTGAACCTTGTAGGCATTGGTAGCAACAATGTTGCAAGTACATTGCAAATTCTTTCTGAGGTTGAGATTGATGGATGCACAATGGAAATCTTATTTCATGTTTTGCCCGATATTTACCTACGCAGTGATATTATGTTAGGTAGGGAAATCTTGAATAATGGCTATTGTGCTGAAATGACCGCTACGAAATTCACACTATCTAGGATTTGTGAGGTGAACACCTGCGACATATCTCAAGTAGGTGGTGCGCCGGTCAATGAACTTATGAACATTGATACCGATATTCCCGAAGAGAAACGATCCGTGTTGCATAGTGCACTGCAACCATTCGCGGATTTTTTTATCGCCGGTTTTCCAACCACCCGCGTTAAGACCGGTCAGTTAGAAGTAAAGTTGATTGACCCAAATAAAACTGTGCAGCGACGTCCGTATCGTTTATCCCCGGATGAGCGTAAGATAATGCGTGATAGGGTAGACGAGTTGTTACGCGCAAACATAATTAGACCGAGTTGTTCACCGTTCGCGAGCCCGGCGCTCTTAGTAAAAAAACATGATGGTGCGGATCGTATGTGCATAGACTATCGCGAGTTAAACAGTAACACAGTACCCGATAATTACCCCCTTCCCCTGATCATAGACCAGATTTCGAGGCTTCATGGCGCTCATTACTACACAAAACTGGATTGCGCAAGCGGATTTCATTTAATTCCAGTCCAGGAACAGTCAATTGAGCGAACTGCGTTCGTAACGAACGACGGGCAGTACGAATATCTTACCATGCCCTTTGGCTTACGAAACGCCATATCCGTGTTCCAGAGAGCGATCATGAATGCCCTAGGTGAACTAGCCTATACGTACGTGGTGGTTTATGTCGACGATGTCCTTGTCATTTCCGAGAATGTAGAGCAAGGTATAGAGCGTCTAAAAACTGTGATTGAAGTACTCACAAAGGCAGGGTTTTCTCTAAACCTCAATAAGTGTTCCTTCTTAAAAACCCGGATAGAGTACTTGGGTTTTGAGATCGAAGCAGGTGAAATAAGGCCGAATAAGCGTAAGATAGAGGCTCTCTCCGCATTGCCTCCACCACAGTCAGTCACACAGGTGAGGCAATTCATAGGTTTAGCCTCTTACTTTCGCCAGTTCGTGCCGAACTTCTCCCGTCTAATGAGCCCGCTACATGCCTTGACATCCGGTAAGTCCCAGTTCGAATGGACCGCTAAACACGAAGATGTTCGACAGAAGGTAATAGAGTCTCTCACTACAGAACCTGTTCTAATGATCTATGACCCACAGTATCCAGTGGAGTTACATACCGACGCTAGCAGCGAAGGTTACGGAGCTATTCTGATTCAGATTGTGGATGGTAAGCATAGAGCAGTAGCTTATTTCAGCAAGCGCACAACACCAGCAGAGACTCGCTACCATTCGTACGAATTGGAAACGCTCGCTGTCGTTAATGCTATCAAACATTTTAGGCAATACTTACATGGACGTAAGTTTGTGGTGGTAACAGACTGTAATTCGCTGAAATCTTCAAGGAACAAGATTGACCTGACTCCAAGAGTTCACAGGTGGTGGGCTTTTCTTCAGTCCTATGACTTTGACGTGACATATAGAGCAGGTAAGCACATGGCACATGTCGATTTCTTTTCTAGGAATCATATTCCAGTCCCTGAAAAAGAGCCTGTTGTCAAATGCGCTCAGAAAATCGTCAACTTGACCGAGCTTTCTGAAAACTGGCTTCATGCAGAACAGCAGCGTGATGGAGAGATTGTGAAGCTGGTGGGTGACCTAAACGATGGACACGTGAACGAGGATCTAGCCAAATCTTACGAGATACGATCAGGTGTGCTCTACAGAAAGGTCCAGCGAAATGGTAAGACAAAATGTTTACCCATAGTTCCCCGTAAAATGAGATGGTCGGTCGTGAACAATGTTCACGAATCTCTGATTCATCTCGGGTGGGAGAAAACGCTGGAAAAGCTTTATGACCATTATTGGTTTGAAGGTATGAGTCGTTTTGTAAGAAAGTTCACGGACAGTTGTGTTACTTGCAAGGTTGCCAAGAAACACTCAGGTAAGGTGCAAGCTCAACTTCATTCGATACCAAAAGCGACAGTTCCATGGAATACAGTACACATTGACGCTACCGGAAAGCTCAGTGGTAAGAATGATACAAAGGAGTATGTCTTCGTACTGATAGATGCTTTTACCAAGTATGTGCTACTCTATCATACAAAGAACATTGACTCTAAGAGTAGTATTCAGGCCGTAAAAGATAGTGTAGCTATATTCGGAACTCCTATGCGTATAATTGCGGACCAAGGGAGGTGTTTTGCTAGCAACGAGTTCAAAACGTTTTGTGAGAGCAAAAACATTGGTCTCCATTTGATAGCGACAGGATCGTCTAGAGCCAACGGTCAGGTAGAAAGAGTTATGAGCGTTCTAAAGGAAATGTTAACAGCAGTAGAGTCAAGCGGTGATAAGTCGTGGCAGGATGCATTAGGCGATGTGCAACTTGCGTTGAAATGCACTGTGAATAGAGTAACAAAAGTTAGCCCTCTAGAGCTCATGATAGGAAAAGTTGCTCGTCCGCTAGACTTGATGGCCAGTGATGACGTAGAACAGACGTTGGATCTCGATGAAATTAGGCAATCTGCGTCGGTACGGATTGATAAAAACGCACTGTATGATAAACAGAGGTTTGATGCAACTAAGGCAAGGCTGAATAAGTTTTCCATTGGTGACTTTGTTTTGATTGAGAATGAAGAGCGGAACCAAACTAAATTGGACCCCAAGTTCAAAGGTCCATTTAGAGTGATAGAGGTTCTGGATGGTGACCGTTATGTCCTGAAATCATTGAGTTGTAAGCGAACTTACAAGTACGCACACGATAGGTTGCGTAGAATGCCAGAGGGTCAAATACCAATTGAGGTTTCAGATAGTGAAAATGATTCAAGCGAAGAGCATGTTGATGCTGTGACGATGACGATAGAGTAATGTGTGCACAGTTCGGTTGGTCGGCTATACCAGGAACCATGTCGTAGTCGTAGCTCGTTGGAAGTCGGTATTTGCTCGCGGAGAGTAATCCGTGGGTACGCGATGGGCGCATGGTTCTGGCGGAGGCCGGGTCTTCTTGAAGACTAGAAAGAGTCATAGTGGACTCTGTGAAGTGATCCCCGGAGGGGATGCACTGTTGCGACTTGTGATTGCGGTCCTTGAGAAGGATGCGTAATACAATGTTGAGGAGCTATTGCAGCTCATAGGCCACGAATGTGACACTTGCTATAATCGGAATTACTGTTGTGTTGTTGTAACCATTTGATAATGAGATTAATGGTAGAGCTATTTAGCTTTAGTTTGATGGTATTTGATACTCTGTGCAGTTGAGGTTGTGACTGTAAATATTTAAGTAAACTTTTTATGATTCTGAAACTACATTGTAAAGTAGAGCCTAATAACTTTTAAGAACTTGTAGAGTTTGATGATCGATTTTCAGAGTGGTAGTCAGGTATGACCGAACGTCTATTGTGCTGCCCCTTTCTATTGTTACAGAATAACACACGAGGGCGTGTGTAGAGGCAGGATAGCCGTGTCGGATCCGATTAAATTAAAGCCGTACGGACTTCAGACGGAACGATAAGCGGGTCACGGGACGGGCGCACCGCGCTCCACCGGTTGTCTGTGGCTCGCTTCGACAGAATCTCGGTGCTCGATTCGAACGGCAACGTACTTCACTTTCTGTTGGCGCGTTCTAAAAGAAACACCTTGGGACTGTCCTCTCGTTCTGTGCTGCGGTACCTACAGTTAAGTGTGATTGTGATAACCACTGATTCATAAGACATTGTAAAACTGAATATTAAAGTGTACTCTGGATGGTCATTTAGTATTTCCTCTTTGTCTGATCTCCCGCGCAACGCCCACGATGTCTGATGATGACCCTCTAGATCCCCAAGGGCCCTCCTATTCTGATGTTCCTACATATATATATATATATATGTATAAGAACATTAATACCGTATATAATAGTACTTTATGTGACTGCTGCATAATGGAGGGCATTAAAACTCGAGAGTGGGTTTATGATATCACTCGAGAGTTTTAATGCCTAATTATGTACAGTTACATACACTAGTTTATCTACACACATATCATAAGCTCTCTTTGATGTGTTCAGGAACCGCATGTTTGACCGGCATTGTGGCTCTGCAATTGTTTAGCTTGTTCTGTAGCACCAACTTCACGCAGACGGGCGTCGGCGTTCGAAAGTTGAATGTCAGTACCAACTTCACAAACAAATTAGGGACGGCACGCAGGCAGGCGTCGGCGTTCGAAATTTGAATGTCATTTTATGTAGAAAAACTACACATAATGACCATAATGTGTAGTTTACCAGATACGAAACGAGTTTTTACCAAGTAGTTTAACATAATGCTGATCGTAACGTGCGGTTTTTGAACGCAGTAAAGAGGGTTTATGATACGTGTGTAGATAAAATACATATTACTAGTATAAATAAATGATACTGCATATTAAATCCCTAAGTTAACGAAATAGTGTGAGGCGAAGTAGAGAGCATGGAGGCCGGATGTCATCAACGAGGTCTCGTCGACGGAAGGAAGTCGAAGCGTTCACGCAGAAAACTGAGATATCGGGGGTTAGTTAAGATGCTGTACACGAAAGTGATGATGATGAACAGAGCGGATTTAGAGCGGGAAGATCTTGCACAGACCAGATTAACGTATTGCGAATGATACTAGAACAGTGCAATGAAATGCGAAACGAACTTTATGCTCTGTTTGTAGACTTCGAAAAAGCTTTCGATCGCTTGTAATGGTCTAGTATCTGGCGAATTCTCAAGAGAAGAGGTATACCGGTCAAGGTTATAGATATTATCAAGTGCCTCTTGCCGAGTGTTGCACCAGGGCCTGCTAACCGACCCGATAACAGTCACCGCCGGAGTCAAACAAGGCTGTTTGTTGTCGCCGCTGCTGTTCCTGATTGTCTTGGATGAGGTGATGCGTAGAGTAACCAGTAAAGAAGGGAGAGGTCTGCCATGGTTGCAAAGTAAGTCCCTCGAGGACATAGACTTCGCAGACGATCTCTGTCTGCTCGCCACATCCCGTGACCAACTACAGTCCAAGACCGACGACCTCACAAACGAAGCTGCTAAAGAAGGGCTGCGCATCAACAGTAGCAAGACCAAAGACATGCGCCTAAACACCTCTGATGCAGCACCCATTTATGTCAATGGCGAGGTGGTCGAACAAGTGCAGCGCTTTACCTACCTGGGGAGCGTCGTGGACCCACTGGGGGGAGCGGAGGCGGATGTAGAGGCGCGCGCGTTGAAACCTGTTTGGACGTCTTCCATAATCACTCGGCGTACAAAGATCAGAGTATTCAACTCCAATGTCAAGTCAGTCCTCCTATATGGATGCGAGACATGGCTCGTCAAAAATGAAGTAACCAGCAAGCTACAGGTCTTCGTGAACAAATGTTTACGGCGGATACTAGGGATTTGCTGGCCACGAACCATCTCAAATGCAAGGCTGTGGGAGATGACTGACCAAAAACCCATCGACAAGGAGATCCTAATGAGGAAATGGCGCTGGATTTGACATGCCTTAAGAAGACCAGATAATCATCTGTCCAAACAAGGGTTAACGTGGCAAGCGTATGGGAAAAGAAGGCCGGGCCGCCCCCGTATCACCTGGAGGCGCTCAGTTAAAAAAGAGGCTGCATCAACTGGGCTCGACTGGAAGGACCTGGAAACTGCCGCACAAGATCGTCAGAAGTGGAAATCTCTTCTTCGAGCCCTATGTCCCTGATGAGGGATTACAGGATTACATCATCACCATCATCACACGAAAGTGAGGATGCGATGTGAGTGTCCCGACGAAGACGGATAGGCAGCCATTTTAACTCCCTGCGATACTGTGACACATGGTCGAACTTTGGCAGTCCGAAGATGAACCGAATCCCGTGCATTTTATAATCTATTTCAACCGCATTAAGCATTCAAATTGCATAAAAGCAGGCCGGGTACTCTCCGCATGGATCCGTGCTTGCACAGCTTGGCGGGAATCATGGAGCCGTGCTTACAAATATCAGAGGTTAAGCGCCAGTTTCTGAATTGACAAATTAACTAAGTTAACATTTAAGTATCGTTATGTCCTGATCTTTTGTGTGACATCTGCAGAAACAAAACGATACTTAAGTATTTGATTAGTGAAATTCTCAATTCAGAAATCGGAGGTCAAACGTCCTTGTAAGCACCATTTCTCTAGGTAGACGCTGCAAATGCATCTACTTCATGTGTCATATGTTGGTGTTCTGCACCTACCGAACCGCTCAGTCGCTATATGAAGACAATCGGTCAAGTGCGGGTCGGACTCGTAAACAAAGGGTTCCGTACCGTAGTACAAGAAAACTTAATCACCAAAAATAATAAAACAAAAAATAAATAAATATTATGTCCGAACGTGGATTCCAAACCCAGAACTTAGAGATTACGCAACCACTATCAAACCTTTGAAGAAGAGCTACCTCAGAGTTTCTTGTGCGTTATTCTCTGAGGAGTGTCTAGTTTTGGAACGTCCACCGAGTGTCAAATGAGTGACGTGCTCTAAAAGATATGTTATTATCCAACATCTAGTGTCAAATGAGTGACGTGCTCTAAGAGATATGTTATTATCCAACAGAATAAAGAATATTTTTAGTACAAAGAGTACAAATACGATAATGCCTATATGAGTGCGGTGCGATGACATGGTCAGCTCCGGAACTCGAACCCTTGACTCCTGCGAGATAGTTACACTGTCCCCCCCGGCGAGGAGTGGTATACGTTTGAAGCGTCTGTCTTTGTCTGTGTGTGTGTTTATCTTTCTGTGGCATTCTAGTGCTCAAACGGGTGGATAGTTTTTTTTTTTGGAATTGGTAGTAAACTTCACTGTGATGGTTTTAAGATATGTTTTATTAAAATCGATCCAGTAGTTCGAAAGTTATCAGCTTAACAAGGAATCAAACTAGACTAGGCTGGACGGATTAAATGCGATTTTATGTAGTCGATGGACGACTTCACTGTGACGGTTCGTTATCTAAGGGGTTCAAAAATGAAATAGGCCAGACTAAGTCAAAGTCAAAGTACTTTATTACTGTAGATATTTACATATACTTAGCAAACGTCATTTTTTGCCTCTTCTCTACATTGGACCATGTGGGAGAAGAAGGGCGTAGAAACTCCCACAGATTGATTTTTAGATCTCTTTTAACAATAGGTTGTGCTTAACTAATACAAATATGAAAAATTTTATTGTTATGATTAATAAGAAGGAATAAATAATTACAAAATTATTAACAGCAAAGTCTGTGTTGAGCCAGATTAACCCCATACAGTCCTGTCATTTAAGTAATCTTGAACACTAAATAGTAATAGTAGCAAGTGAACTAAATTTTAACCGTAAGGTTTTATCAATGTGCCGGGTATGTTTTAAAATTGACATTTTTAGTTATATAATAAGACAATCATCCCCACAGGTACTAAGCGGTCACGAAGCGCCCGTAGTGTCGCTCGCGTTCAGCCCCGCGCCCGCTTCGTCGCGCCTCGCGTCCGCGAGCTGGGACAAGGCGCTGCGCCTGTGGAACTGTATAGAGAGCGACGCCGGACACGAGACTATACAACTGACGGCTGATGCGACGCAGCTGGCGTTCAGGCCGGACGGGCTAGAGGTTTGTGAACCAATATGGCCAATTTGTGGTCAACTAAGGCCTGTTTGTGGACAGATATGGCCTACTTGTGCGCAAATATGGCCTACTTGTGGACAAATATGGCCTACTTGTGGACAAATATGGCCTGCTTGTGGACACATATGGCCTACTTTTGGACATATAGGACAAATTTGTCCATAAGTAGTTGTGGACAAATACATAGTCAGGTCATAAGTTCTGTCACATGTGCAATATGAAATAATTTAGACATGTTTATTATTTATCCCCTCCTTTGCCGAGCGCCCTACATAGTCCACTTTTTAATAACGCCATATTTGCGGGCCGCTCTATATAGACCCAGCAGCAGCGCGCGCTACCGCGTCGAGCAATATGAGTAATTTCAACCAATGGGGATCAGTGTGACAAGGACAGTAACAAAATTTCGTTATGTAAAGGAATGAGATAGGTATTAAAACCGTCGGACCTTAACCAACCGTAGTAAAAGTCCATCAACGGAATGCATCATGCGGCACAACTTCAGTCCGGTTCAGTCGTGGGTTTGAGGCAGCAGCGTTCAAGTTTTTTTGGTGAAAAGTGTTTTGTTTTCATCGCAAAAGGAAAGAAACGTAAGTAACTAGCATGTCTGTTTAATCCTGTAGGTTGTTTGCGTTGGATTTTGTACTAATATCGATGACCTAAACTTGCACGGCGATAAATTTCCGCCTTGCTGGTTTCGACAAGACAACAATTGATGGCTTTTTGTTTCTATTTACGGATAAAACGATGTTATATTCATATCTAAGATTCATAAACTCGAAGCGAAAACAATAATTTTGTGCGTAGATCGTTTCTGAGAGCTGAAATCGTCAATCGAAAATCTTGAGTCATCATCTGGACTAAATTGTCCGCAACACCAATGTATGTTTTGAAACAAAATGGCGGTCGGTGGCCATGAGATAACTTAGTATGGATACGCCTGTACAGCTATTGATTCTTGAGATTTGGTTTTGATTAACTCTTGGTCTGCATTTTGTAAATGTTGCATGTTACTGTTTTTAATGGGTTAGTGTTAACGAAAGGGTATGCGCAAAAGACTTAGATATTTTTTTTTATCTTTTTTTTATTTTTTTGTTTTATCGAATCTTTAAGGGGGGGGTTGTTCAATGCGTTAATACAAACATATTTTGTCATATAAACTTTTTTCTTAGACGCGTATTTTCGACTTAATTGACACTTTACGGGGTTTCACAGGATTTAGATTATTTTTAATGTTTTTTATTTTTTTTTATTTCATATATTTGCTTTTTTGTTGATGCATAGATCTTATTAAAGGTCGTAAATACTTAAGTTTTTGTTTCATACACTTTTCTCTGTAGTCAGTAATTTAGCCGTAATTTTTTTTCGAAATCTCCCAACACTTAATTAGAAAACTTTTACATGTCTGTGAGTCCTACGCTGTTACACACGGGCTCAGGTATAATGTGAAGAAAAGTGAGTTGATGGTGTTTCATTCAGGGACTAAACCTCCTGATAAGGATCCGGTTGTGTCATTGTGTGGAGCACCTCTCAAGCGGGTTCCACATTTCAAGTACCTGGGTCACGTGGTCACGGAGGGGCTCGTAGATGACATTGATATTGAAAGGGAGCGCAGGGCGATGGCGGTCCGATGTAATATGCTGGCCCGCAGGTTTGCGAAGTGTACAAGGGCTGTCAAATTGACACTTTTCAGAGCATTTTGTCAGTCCTTCTACACTGGTGGCTTGTGGGTCAGCTATACGCGGAGAGCCTACAGCGCCCTGCGCGTCCAATATAATAATGCGCTGAGAATACTGTTGGGGCTGCCGCGATACTGCAGCGCCTCGGCTATGTTTGCCGAAGCTAGGATTGAGGATTTCTTTGCAATAATGAGAAAGAGGATTGCCTCGTTAAGAAACCGCCTTTTCGGCAGCTCCAACACTATCCTCAGCACTCTGGCTGGGAAGCTGGACAGCCCTATGTTGAAGTACTGGATGGATGTGCACCTTCGCAGTAACAAACCATAAATTATAATCATATTTTAGGACGATGTTTTGTGTGTGTGAGAGGGTGTGTGTGACTGTGTGAGCAGGGTGTGAGTGTGGGTGTTATTTATTATTCAAGGATGATGGATGATGTATTTAGTTTAATTTTAAACTTTTTTATAATGATAAAATAATATCTACCTATGGATGTATATGTGTCAAAATGTATGCTATCTGAAATAAATATTTTGAATTGAATTGAATTAATTATTTTTTCAGAAAGGTACAAAATTTTAGTCTAGTAAACCACATATTATTTTGCACTCTGCTGATAGGTGGCGTCATTATAAGCCACATTTGCCACATATTTTTGTATGTAAGTTTTGTTGTTTGTGTTATTGGAGACGAATAAATTTACTTATATTCTATTCTTTTTTGTATACTTTTTATTTTTATAATTTTGTTCTTTCTTTCAGCTTTTACTGCGGTAATATTGTCGGAGGCGGACTCCCAGAGGGAGAACCGTTGGAGTCCCTCTTGCACATTAAGCGCCAGCGGATCTGGGATCCCCTCCAATCCCTGATCACAATACACGAGATGCCGCCTGCTTCCTCCGCTTTGTTGGCGCCATCACCAGTGATGTAAGAAACATTTTTTTAGCGTAGTCTATATTGTTTTTTTTTAAATTATTTTTTTAAGATATTCCAACAATATGTTCGTAAAAAGCTCTGTGTTTCAAAAAAAATCACATATATTTGAACATGTTATTTGTTATCTTACCATTGCTAATTTATTTTATTGATATTTTAATAAGTATTATTTTTTTACAAGTAAACATTTTTGTATGAAGCCAGGCTACTTGAAACTTCAAATAGGTACTACCCTAAAATTTTGGTTTTTCGTGTACTGTAATGTAATGTTTCGTGTAATGAGAATTTAATTACAAACAACAAATGTTCTTTTGACACAATATAGTAAATAGCGTAGTAGCGTTTCTGAGATAATTCAGTTTAAATATGTAATTTAGTCATTTATCTAGTAGTTTTTATTTTTATTCTAATACGGTTCGATACTTGTCAAATTTATATATTTATGTAATTTCTCATTACAATATACATTAAATTGTATTTTGTATATGACTATTAAACATAAAATAAAATCGAACTAGATAAAAATACAGAGAATTAATTTGCAAAGGCAAGCTTATCTCTAAAAAGACATCTCTTCCATCAAACCCATGATGTAACCCCATAATTGTAAACTATTTTTTAAACATCTGTCATATCTACCAAAGATCAGAATTTTAAAGTCGCATCCATACTTTTTTCGCCAGTGGTATTTCTGTTTGTATGAAGAAATTGATCATTTTCAACTCTTCAAAACTTATTGTTTCTAGTATGCTAATTAGATAGTGTTCATTGAATTAGTTAGGTAATTTAATGTTGTTTTTGAATTAGTTAGTTAATTTAATGTAGTTTTTGAATTTATTGACCATTTTCAGCAAATATTTCAAGCCCATAATTTTACTATGTGACTGGAGAGGTGATTAATATCGGGTCATACACACCAACGACAAATCATATCTGTATAGGGTTCTTGATTTAACTAGTTAAAGACCTAAACTCTCTAAATTAGCTTAGACAAGCCACTGTAGTCACAAAGAGGGTCTAGAAATAAGCTGACAACATAACCTATTTTAGAACACTTTTTTGATAATGTTATTTTAAGGTCATGGCTTTAAATCTATTTTTGTCTTAATTTTTCCATAGGACCATGTCATGTTTATATGTAACTGTGTAAATAAGATAATGTTGTAAATAAAACCAAAAATTCAAGCTGTTCCTGTGTTTAATTTTGAAAATTCAATAGTTTTTGACAAAAATGAGAAGAAAAAATCCCTATTTTCAGAATACTTTCTTTGCTCACACTTAGACCGCTTGACCAAACCTAGCTTATGTTACAGTATTAGAAAGTATGTTTAATGCAGTTTTCAAATATATACAGGTTGTTTCTATTAAATAAGTAGTTTACGCCTCTTGGAGGCTAGAAGCAAGCGCGGGGCGCGCGGCCCGCCACCTGTGGTGCGCACGATTTGCGCCGCGGCAAGTGACCCTAGATGCGGTTGCGAGGCATGTGGCAAGGGAAGGGTTATGTAAACATTTATATAGCAAAATGAACTTAATAAAACATAGATTCTTATGGTAATAAAGTTTATTCAAAAAGACCCCCGCGATTTTGAATACAGGCCTTTATTCTGCGCGGCCAGTCGTCTATCGCAGCACGAACGAGGTCCATGTCAATATCGGCGGCTGCCTTAATCAAGGATGCCTTGAGTGACTCCAAATTAGGATGAGGCTTTGAGCAGGCCTTTTCCTCCAAGTGTTGCCATATCTTGTAATCTAACGGACTCAAATCGATTTCACTCGCCGCCAGCCAGTCTTGTGTGCTTTTCGCTCTATGAGCTGGCGCAGAATCTTGTTGGAATACTCGGTGCCTGTTATTAAACATGGTATGAGAAACAGGTTCCACAAGGTTCTTGAGGACTGTATTTTGATACACAACTGCATTCGTTTTTATGCCTTTCTCACAAAAATGTACCTCAGTTAAGCTCCAATAAGAGACTCCCAACCAAACCATGAGCGAGGATGGAAAATGTCCTCGTTGGACACGCGGAATACGGTTGCTCGCTTCTTCACTGCTGTGTGCGTACACCTTATCATTTTGTTTGTTATAGCTCTCTTCCACGGTGAAATTTTTTTCATCCGAGAAATGAATTTCCCGATGCTTTTTTCCCGCGTACCGCTTCAACAAAGCGCGGCATCTCTTCAGTCTCAGGTCCATTAAACGAGCGTCCAAACGATGTCCTGTTTTTCTTCGATATGCCCTAAGCCCTAAGTCTTCATTTAACACCCTTTTCACCGTGGTCCTGCTTAACCCCATCTGAAGGGCCAACAGTTTCTGCTTACGTATGGGATTTCTTTGAACTCGCGCCTTCACAGCTTTTATCACTGCTGGAGTCTTAACAGAGCAAGGGCGACCACTTCTTGACCTGTCATCTACACTAGAGTCTTCATTGTATCGTTTTATGGTACGATAAACGAATCTTTTGGTTAAATTCAAATTTTTCAGTAAGTCGAAAATCTGAATTGGCGCGTAACCGCAACGATGCAACGCAATAACTGCGACACGGTCTTCTTTAAGTGTCCACTCCATATTTAAAAATGAAGAAAATTCTAAAAAGTACACATTTTTATTTTCATGAAAAATTCGAAATTCGAATTCAATAAACTTTTTTGTGGCCAGCGTTCTAAATTCAAAAGTTTTTATTGTGTGACAGAACTTATGACCTGACTATGTATAGCCTACTTGTGGAAAATTTGGTCAACATGAGACATAAGATATATTAGGGGTAGACACGCTGCGGCTGTGGGCAGTGGTGAATTTAGACATTTGCCGCCTGTATGCTATCCAAATTTGCCGCCTCTCCCAACTTTTGCAACGGTATTCTATTGAGCACCCTCAAAATAAAATAACAAATACTTAATACCCTAGACATTTGGTGCGAGGTACAAGCGGGTACCTGTGGCTCCAGCAGGAATAATTATTAGAGTGAAAAAGCATTCGAGTTCAGATAAAATGATTGTCATTGTATACTTCGCATACTTCGCATACTTTTTCGAAGCGAAATTCCTCCTGCGTCATCTCTTCGCTCGCTCGGTCAATAAAACAGTCTTCCAATAAAGTACATAATGTAAAAATAACAATATAATTCTTGACTCCACCTCTTTTTTGTCACAATCGAAGAATGCGCCATTTACTCCTACTGAGTGGTGGCGTGGAAATGTTTTTTTACTGCAATACTTTACTGCGTTTTGGCGCATGTTGAAGTACTCTTTGTGGAGCTCATACTCTAAAACTATTGATTAAAAAAAAACAAGTTGAGGTAATATTTATTAGGAAATTTTTCTCTTGTTTATATTAATAGAAAACTACTTTAAGGTAAAGTGAGCCGGGGAGGAGTTACTGTCAAATACTGTTAATATAATACTGTACCTACTTAACTGTTTAAATGCGCCATTTTTCCAATACGGGCTGACGTGAGCGGCAAAGATAAATTCGAAAAGAGCTTATCAAAATCTAAGAAAGGCAAAGATAAATTCGAAAACAGCTTATCTAAAGTATAATATCACCAATTTTCAAATAACACAATTTTTCTCTAAGAAAACATTCCAGGCAAAACGACCATATGCGTGGGCTACAACTACTAAAATAGAGCAATCACCAAGCACTATTATGAGGGGGGGGGGGTTTGCGCTGGCTAGAAATTTGACATGGCTAGTAGAGTCATGACGTGAGGAAGCAGGAATCCCCGCTAAGAGGGGCGGCGCAAGCCTTATGAGAAAGCTTAAAGAATAAGAGAAAGATAAGCTTTGTCATGATTCACAGAAATTTCACTTTGATAGGTTAAATCATACTCGTTACCAATGACGACATAAATAAAAATGTTGGCCCCATATTTGCCGCCCGGACTATTTGTGGACTAATATTGCCAACCTTTGCATAAATATAGCATATTTGTGGAAATGAATTGTCAACTTATGGATAAATATCGCCAACTTGCGCCATAGCGTTAACAAAGGGTTAATGACAAGTTCTGGCCAACTTCAAGTTTTATGCCAGAATTTTCGGATGTAATCGAAAACTGTTACAAACAAGTGCTCCGTGGTCTAGTGGGTTTCACACCTCACGCAGAAGGTGCAGGTGGAAAATAAGTTATTTATCTTAAGAACATTATACGGACGTTCTAACCGTTATAGAAAACATAGTGAGGAGACCATCATATCTCCATAGCCGCGGCGATGGGCTAGGCCCCGTAAAAAATGACTATTGAATGTGAGCACCTGTAATCCCACCCCACAGGGGATAATGTGTGTTGCTATGTTTGATTTATCTAAAAAGCCAGGTACAGTACGATTACTTTAACTTTACCACTCGAAACTTCTCGGCTTAGTCGCTGAAAGTGATCAAGATGTCCTGTAAATTCGAAATTTGGTACAGAGGTGTATCATGAAGAATGATTTACGATACAATACGCCGAGAAGTGTTGAGCGATAAATTGAAAATAATCGTTCTGTACCATAATTGTTTGTTTACCTTTACGTAAATAAAAAGCAACAGTTTTTATTTAAATTTGAATCTTGATCTTCACAGATCGCAGTATCGACTCTTGACGGTAACATATCGTTCTTCAACGTGGAGACGGGAGACCAGACCGGCAGCGTTGAAGGGAGGAACGATCTGGGCTCCGGCCGAGCTGACGCGGACCTGGTCACTCCGGAGAAGATGCTCAAAACTAAGTGAGTCAGCTCTTTGTTCAACTGGAGTTGTGCTCAGGAGGGATGGTGGGAGATAGACTCATTCGATCCCAGACTGGCGATAAAGAAAAGAATAAACTCCACGTCTTGGATGTTTATATGTATGTCACGTCGCTGTTTCTGGTTCCCACGACACAGGGTATCCTAGTGTGGGGCCGGAAGCAATGTAAGTGCCTGTATATAAATATTTGTTTGATTGATTGACTGGTGGAAGGGCGTGTGTAAACGCGAAGAAAAGTGGCTGGGTCAAGGCCAAGGCAAGAATTCATTCGCCAGGTCATATATGTCAGCTGTTGTCGTGACGTCATCTTGTTTTCCAACACGCCGGCTTTCAGTAAGACAGATTGTTAAACGTTTTCGACGATGCTTTATAAAATGCTAGTGACTTGGTTAAACGTCGGTATTTAAATAACGGTCTAGAGAGTTAGTTATGTGTCTGATTTAGCCAACTAACTGCGACATATATACTTGACAAGATGTTTTCGTATTCAACGTTTTTAATGATTTTTAACCCCTGACGAAAAAAGAGGGGTGTTATAAGATTGAAGCGTCTGTGTGGCACTCTAGCGCTCAAACAGGTGGACGGATTTTAATGCGGTTTTTTGTAAATGGTTGTGGACGAGCGATGGTTATAAGGCATGATTTTTTTAAATCTGTTTAGTGGTCCGAAAGTTATCTCAAACTCAAACTCAAAAGTACTTTATTACTGTAGATATTTACATATACTTAGCAAACGTCATTTTTTGCCTCTTCTCTACATTGGACCACTGTGGGAGAAGAAGGGCGTAGAAACTCCCACAGATTGATTTTTAGATCTCTTTTAAAAATAGGTTGTGCTTAACTAATACAATTATGATTTATTTTTATTTAATAAGCTGGAATAAATAATTACAAAATTATTAACATCAAGGTCTGTGTTGAGCCAGATTAACCCCATACAGTCCTGTCATTTAAGTAATCTTGAACATTGTAATATCCCTTTTTCGACAAAGTCGCTTTAACATGCTTTTTAAATTGCTCAAATGGCAATTTCAAAATCTCCAGAGGTATCTTATTGTAGTAGAGAATGCACTGACCCTTGAAAGAATTGCTAACCTTCGCGAGTCTAAAACGGGGCGCACATAGTCTGTGATTATTTCTTAGGTAAACATTACAGCTATCGCTAAGTTTGGAAAATGTTGTAAGGTTCTTGCGTACATACATTATATTTTCGAAAATAAATTGACTAGCTACTGTTAGTATGTCAATTTCTTTAAAAAGCTCTCTTAAGGAGTCTGTTCGTTTTAAATTATAAATTGCTCGAATAGCTCTTTTCTGTAAAATAAAAATAGTTTGAATATCCGCTGCTTTCCCCCACAACAAGATACCATAGGACATCACACTATGAAAGTAACTAAAATATACTAGCCTAGATGTAGCCACATCCGTGCTTTGTCTGATGTTCCTAACAGCATAAGCCGCAGAACTTAATTTACCAGCCAATTTATCTATGTGGGGTCCCCACTGCAATTTGCTATCAATGGTTATTCCAAGAAACTTCGTATCATTTACTAATTCTAACGTGCTGTTGTCTAACACTAAACTGGTCTCAACTTGCCTGACATTTGGAAGTGAGAATTTGATACACTTAGTTTTACCAGCGTTTAACAATAAATTATTAACTGTGAACCAATTCAAGGTTAAAGACAATACACCATTAACATCATCAAATTCTCCTTTTTGTCTTTCAATTTTAAAGACCAGTGAAGTATCATCAGCAAACAACACTATGTCAGTTAATTTCTCCACCATGAAAGGCAGATCATTAATATATACCAGGAATAAGAAAGGGCCTAATATGGAACCTTGTGGAACGCCCATTTTAACACCCGATCCATCAGATTTTACGCCGTTAACTTCTGCCTTTTGAATTCTGTTGCTTAGGTATGATCTTAGTAGATCCAACGCTTTATTGCTAACTCCGTAATTATTTAATTTAATTAATAGCGTATTATGATCAACACAATCAAACGCCTTCGACAGGTCGCAAAAACTCCGATGGCATCCTGTGCGGCCTCCCATGCAGAATAAATATGAGATATAAGGGTAATACCTGCATCCGTAGTCGATTTACCCCTAGTGAAACCGTATTGTTTGGCGTGGAGTTGTTTTGTACGGTTGAAGTGTGAGAGCATTTGATTGAGTATAATCTTTTCAAATATTTTACTTAGTGTTGGAAGAACAGATATTGGTCTGAAATTTGAAGGATCATCTTTATCTCCCGACTTGAACAGAGGTATCAGTTTACTGTGTTTCATGAGGTCTGGGAAAGCCCCATCGTCAACACATTTATTGAATATATAAGCTAAGTGTGGGGCTATAACTAAAATTACTGAACCAATGACTTTGACTGATATACCCCACAGGTCTTCCGTATTTTTTAAGTTAAGTAATTTAAACGTTTTGACAATGTCCTGGGGACATACATGATGAAATTTTAAATATACATTACTGGCGCTAGTGTTATTTTTTAATAAAGTCTCTGCTTCATATGGAGATGAATTTAGACGGTCTGTTGTGAGTAAAGTTACATTGGTGAAGAATGTTTCAAAAGCTCGAGCAACATCAGCGTTGGATTTAACATCATCATCACCTATCTTTAGGCAGAAATCACTGTCCCTTGGTATAACTTTGCCAGTTTCGCGGTTTATTATTTGCCAAACTGTTTTCATTCTATTATTTGAATTTTGAATTTTTCTATTAATGTGTAAAGTTTTTGCAGTTCTACAAACCAACTTGAAAGTTTTAGAATATTTTTTAACGTAGTCATGAAATTTTCGATCAAAGTTATAGGTTTTTTTTTCATAAAGGTCATATAAGATAACTCTACTTTTACGAATTCCAAACGTTGCCCAGTCATTAAATTTAGATTTACCGTTGTAGTCACTGACTTTCTTTAATTTAAAAACTTTATTGAATTCTGTCTGAATAATGCTGAAGAAGTCTGAGTAGATTTTGTTTGGGTTCTGTTCATCAAAATCCGGTACTGGCAAATTTATATCTAACTTTTTCATATACGTCTCTAGTCTATGGGATGTAATAGGCCTATAAAATGATGGATCAGTCCTATTTTTACTGGCAATTGGGAATGAAACTGTTTGACCACTGTGATCGGAGGGTAAGCCGTTAATTACATTTTTACTTGCACAGTCACAAAATACGTTATCTAAGCAAGTTTGGCTGGTAAGTGTAATTCTAGTCGGCTCTAGAAATATATGACATAAATTAAATGATTTGAACAGAGTTATTAATCGTTGTTTCAATGTTGTGTCTACAAGCAAATCTACATTAAAATCGCCACAAATAATTAACTTTTTTCTGCTATTACAAAGTATAATGAGGGCATCCTCCATAATTTTCTCGAACATTTCAAAATTGCCATGGCCGTTTTCATCTCTCGGTGGTCTGTAGACACGAACAATAATATGGCTATCCAACTCAACACAGGATACCTCTATTTGTCTTTCTACAGTAAGTGCAAGAATATCTTTCCGTTGTTTCACCTTAATATTATTTTTTATTAAGATTAAAGAACCACCTCTATCGGCAGTCTTTCTATTGTAACAACTGACAATTTTGTAATTATTTATGTTAAAAGACATCATATTTTCCTTTAACCAGTGTGTTCTGTAATACAAATAACATCGGTGTCTGAATGATTAAGAAATAATTCTAATACAAGTTCTTTGCCATGCTATCTATCTTAACAATGAAACAAGTCAAACAAGGGGGGGCTTTACATTTTTAAATTATATATTGCGTACTCGTTTTTTTTTTCTCCATTCAACCTATAAGTGGGATTCCCTGACGCAATTGTTAGATTTTAATTGATTATGTATTTCTCTTCTGTTCGTCATCTGCATATTGTAACTTGTCCAGTTTGCAACGCCTAAATAAATAAATAAATAAATGAGAATTTCGTCGGACCTGGGCACAAAAGCGTGCCGTATCTATCTATCTATCTATTGCAGACAAGTATGATTATTTATAAAAGTATGCGAGAATTCGTGTGCAGAAACGACCAGAATTCAACGTATTCTTACCGCCCGAATGGAGGCCATGGGACGCGTTTAGAGGCAGAACTACACTCGGTGAAGTTAGCTTTCACACGACAAAATTACGGTGCCACAGACATATACATAGACGTGGGCACAACTGTGCCTCTGACACCCCGAATGGGAAAAGGCGTGACGCTATATGTTAAATTAGTTAAACTTCTAACAACTATCTGTCTGCGTTAAGGTTTAAAAGTTATTTTAAGCCAGCGTGGTGGAGTATGGCTCGATTTCGGGTAAAATGCCTACCTGTGCCCCTCACTGGGAACATACACGATCAACATTCACCCACCGCCTGGGTAGTGGGTATACGACTGGCCTCGTCTACCACGCCATCTCTCCGTTCCTGGGGTCCCGATCCGAATTCATTAATTAGGATTCTGTACCCGAACTATGATAAACGGGACTCTACTACTAAGCCTGCGCTGTCCGTCCGTCCGTTAGTCAGAGGGGTAGATCTCATGTACCGTACTCGCTAGAGTTGAAATTTTTGCAGATTGTATATTTCTGATGCCGCTACAGTAACAAATAATGAACTTGTAGGATTCCATCGTGCATCGTCAGATATTTTAACGTCAGCTTTAATGTATATTGCTGTTTTCATTATTTTGTAAGTTAGAATTATCGATCAGTTCACATTCGTCTATCAATAAGTGCGCACCAATTGTAATCATTACAAATAAAGTGATTTATCAAGTTATCACTCTTCTTTCCTGTTCCACCAATCATCATCAGTTACCGCCAGCAAGGGCTCGTACAGAACTAAACGAGATTTTATAAGAAGCATACAAGAGACGTGTTTTAATATTCCTGGTTTGACGGCGAATCCGCAATCTATAGGGACTGGGTATCGAAACCAACTTCGGTCATATCTTTTTATGTTTTTGTCATGCTATATTTTATCTTGTACGATGGTACGGAACCCTTTGTGAGCGAATCCGACCCGCACTTGACTTAAGTAAAAAAATCAACCGCTACCTTGATAATGAGACAGAGTGAGAGAATGAAGAGAGAGAAAGGAAATTACTTATTAACGGGAATTATTAAACTGCACATCAAAAATACTGATTTGCACAGCAAATATCAGGCCAAAAAGCTGTGTTAGCTTAGGTGGTTAGCCTTTATCCTTCGTGTTAGGTTGAACATGTAAGAACAACAAAAAATACTTAAAACATAAACTTGAGTACACATAAAATATTTTATCTACACACGTATCATAAACCCTCTTTACTGCGTTCAAAAACCGCACGTTACGATCAGCATTATATTAAACTACTTGGTAAAAACTCATTTCGTATCTGGAAAACTACACATAATGGTCATTATGTTGTAGTTTTTCTACATATAATGACATTCAAATTTCGAACGCCGACGCCCACCCGCGTGCCGTCCCTAGTTTGTCTGTGAAGTTGGTACTGATATTCAAATTTCGAACGCCGACGCCCGTCTGCGTGAAGTTGGTACTAAATTAGCAGTCGTCGTGGACGGATCTCAAATTGAGCAAGCCCACACTGCAGCGTTTCTGGACTTTCAGGTGGATCAGGCATTAACCTGGGACGCGCATATAGAAATGTTATGCAGCAGACTGGCGAGCGCATGTTTCGCCTTAAGTCGGCTCTCATCAACACTCCCTGCAGAGTCGCTGCGGACGTGCTACTTCGCGTCGGTGCACTCGCTGCTGCAGTACGGCGTGGAGCTGTGGGGGCGCGCGGCGCAGTGGCACCGCGTGTTTGTCCTGCAGAAGCGCGCCGTGCGGTTGCTGGCGCGGGTACCGACTGACGAGTCAGCCAGACCGCACTTTAAACAACTTAAGATTCTCACACTGCCTAGCCTACTCATTTTCCAAGTGGCCACGTATGTGCGAGAGAATATTTACCTATACAAACGACTTGGAGAAGGGCATAGGTACGAAACGCGCAACTCCAACAAATTAGCTACAATCGCGCACAAACTGGAAAAAACTAGAAAAACAATCCACGCTATGGGTCCGGTAGTGTACAACAAGCTACCTGGAGCTATCACTGATGCTCCGAGTGTGTCCATATTTAAGAACATGGCTTATTGAGAAGTCCCTGTACAGCTATGATGAGTTTTTAGCATTAGGTATGTAATTAGTGAACTAGTCACATAATTTGACATTATAATTTACAATTACCATTGACATTATTATTTACAGTTTGTTTTTTTTTTTTGTGACATATACTGACTTATTTAATTTACTGCGTGTAAGTTATTTTAAAATTGTTAGCAATTGCTTATTATTGTATAGACATGAGTAATATAAACATCCCTATGTACCAATTTATACTAGGTACATAACATTGAATTATGATTCATGTCATGACGTGTAATGAATATTATCAATAAATGATGTCTATGTCTATGTCTAAAGAACAAGCTAAACAATTGCAGAACCACAATGCCGGTCAAACATGCGGTTCCTGAACACATCAAAGAGAGCTTATGATATGTGTGTAGATAAACTAGTGTACGTAACTGTACATAATTAGGCATTAAAACTCTCGAGTGATATTATTATACCCACTCTCGAGTTTTAATGCCCTCCATTATGCAGCACTCACATAAACTACTATAAAACATAAAAAGTGTTTTGCTGATCCTTTTTTGCTGTGCAAATCAGTATTTTTGATGTGCGATTAAATACTAGCCCTTATTAACAACTAATCAATTTATTTGAACCATTTCATAATTCAGTTTATAATTGGCTTATGGCCGATTTTTCCATTTCACTACTCAATCTCATAACTCAGATTTCGTTTATCTGCCTGTTTATCTGAGGAATTTGTCAGAATGTACGTGTGAAATGTCAAATAAAGGTAAAATATCTGCACACCATCTCCTAAATGGTGAATATTTTGGTACTTAAGTACCCAAAAGCTTATTTTAGGTCTTAAATTTACACTCATTTCAAATAAAAAAGTTTGATGTGATTTTTTATGTCCCAGAGCATTCACAACGATCTGCTACTCGGCGGACGGGTCGTGCGTGCTCGGCGCGGGCAACTCCAAGCACGTCTGTCTGTATAGCGTGAGAGAGGCGATACTCATCCGGAAGTTCGTCATCACTCAGAACCGGTCACTGGACGCTGTTAATGTGAGTGTACAAGTAGGGCCAATTTTGACCACCCGAATGGCCGAGTCGGCAGTGACCCTGCCTACGAAGCCAAGGGTCCCGTGTTCGAGTCCCGGTGGGGGCAAATATTTGTTTGATGAGAACGGATGTTTGTACCCTATTCATGGTTGTTTATCTATCTAAGTATAATATTTATCTATATAAGAATGTGTATCGTTGTCTAGTACCCAAGGTACAGGGAATCCTAGTTTGGGGCTAGATCAATGTGTGTAAATAGTGTCCAAGGTCCAAGGTATTTATTATTTGACACTTCATCAAAATTCAACAATTCTGAACCGATTAAGTTGAAATTTGGAACACGTGTTTTTCTGTGGCCCAAACACGAAGGCGTTACGTAAACTTAATAATAAAAAATTGGGGAGGGCATTTTTGGAGGACAAATCAGTAAATAAAAAATAAAAGTTTTTTGATTACAAAAAATCATTTTTTGTAATCATAATTCTGAAACCTCTGAAGTGGAGCCTAAGTTTGACATCTGTCAACAGTATGAACGGAGCTATAAGTCAGTTTTTTCCCTTCTTTTTCGAAACTCAACAAGGAGAAGGAGACAGACGCATAGCTCTGTCCTTACTGTTGACAGATGTCATGTCTAAGATCTGAGCATGGCTCCACTGTAGTTCAAAAATATTCAAGAAATAAGACAAAAAATACCATCCCCTCCTCCCTTTCCTCGAAGCTACTACTTACTTTATTACTGTAGATTTTTACTTTATTACTGTAGATATTTACTTTATGACTGTAGATATTTACTTTATGACTGTAGATATTTACTTTATTACTGTAGATATTTACTTTATTACTGTAGATATTTACTTTATTACTGTAGATATTTACTTTGTTACTCTAGATATTTACTTTATTACTGTAGATATTTACTTTGTTACTGTAGATATTTACTTTATTACTGTAGATATTTACTTTATTACTGTAGATATTTACTTTATTACTGTAGATATTTCCTTTATTACTGTAGATATTTACTTTATTACTGTAGATATTTACTTTGTTACTGTAGATATTTACTTTATTACTGTATATATTTACTTTATTACTGTAGATATTTACTTTATTACTGTAGATATTTACTTTATTACTGTAGATATTTACTTTATTACTGTAGATATTTACTTTATTACTGTAGATATTTAGTGTGACTGTTGCTGGCCCGGCCACGACATGACCTATCATCTCCCTAGAGATATGAATGATGCAGGATTTAGTGACTTATTTTTGCGAAAATTCTCATTGCCCGACCTTTAAATTGCTATAACTCGGAAAATATTGAGGCACAAATTCGGAGATTCAAGCACTAATTAAGAACTAAATCCAGCATCATGAGTGTGCCCCTATCATACCGTGGCCGGGCCAGCAACAGTCACACTAAATATCTACAGTAATAATGGAAACATATAACAGTTGCAAGGATATATATTGCAAATAGGTCTTGAATGTTTGTGTCTGTGTGTTGTCGCTGTAGTGTGGGGCAAGAAGCGATGTATGTATCTGTATGTAAATGCTTTTATTTTAAATCATCGTATAATTTGGTGTGTCTTGCAGGACGTCATCAATCGCCGGCTGCTCACAGAGTTCGGCAACATGGCGCTGATCGAGTCCCGCAGTGAACTAGAAGGCGGTGACGTCAGCGTGAGACTGCCCGGGGTGAAGGAGGGTGACATGTCCGACAGGAGAACTAAGCCTGAGGTACTATTGTACAGACACGCACCCACACGACGTACACGAACTATTTTTGCACATGAACATGTTTTTAGATCTCGGAGACGGCTCTAACGACTTCGCTGAAAGTAACTCCTGTGTTTTTTTTTTTTGGGCGAATGGAGGATCAACCCCGACCTGGTATAGTACTGGAAGAAACAGAATTAGCTGCGCTTGGCTGCATACTAACATTAAAATGTGTGTGGGTTGGGACAAAGCTGACAAAATAGCGGTTTAGCCAAACACGTCGTACGTCGAGAAGTTTTACTGAGAGACAGATGTCAAACAACCAAATATTAGATTATGGCAACAAATGTAATGATCACCAAAATATATTTTTCCTACCCAAAATGGCTAAATGACTACCAAAAGTTGCAGAAAATATGAGGGCAAAATACTGCGGTAGCTTAGGTGTAGGGTGAAGGGGGTGAGCGAAGCGAAGGCCCCTTTATCCTTCATGTTAGGTTGAACATGTGAGAACAACAAAAAAAAACTTAAAACATAAACTTAAGTACATAAAACATAAAAAGAAGTTTGGTGATCATTTATCCAAACACAATTTGGTGGACATCCATCCATTTTGGCAGTCATCCCGAATTGATTGGTAGTAAATTTTCGAATTTTTTGGTAATCGTTTAAACACGAGCCTTAGATTACACCGCCCGTTATTTACAGTACGGTTTACGATGCGCATTTGGTGCGCGCACTGCAATCGTTGTATACTCCCCGGTTTACATTGTAAGCAGGCAAATAGCCCGCATTCTGTCGCGTTCATTATAAACCACTGAAAGCGCGCTTACGACATCCATCTGTCAACTGTCGATTTGTTTGTTCTTCTGGGAAAACTAAACATATTTTAACCCTTTCCTGGTTAGAGTAAAATATATTCCCACCAAATATTCAACTTTACGTCTTGGTGATAAAGTACAGAACCAATGAAAAAAGTTCTATGCTTATGACCGGAAAGAAGTTAAATGAAACTCCATTAGATATCCTAAAATAGGTCTTGCTACAGTTAGGTACTGAACGAATTTTGAACATAGTAGAAGCTATAACCCAAAAACTTAACTTTATTAACGTACGACATCGAGCTAAGTGCAGAAACGAATGAGTGTGGCTCATTCGTTTCTGCACTTTTCTCAGTACTTCAGATTATATTTCATTCATTCTTCCGTTCATTCAGATCATGTCTATCACTAAAACGAATTATGACAATTAACTAATCTGCTTGTCGTCGGAAGTATAATTTTTATTGCTAAGCAGAATTTAGACCAGTTTGTAGTGAAATCGTAGTGTATTTGTATTTAAAGTAGTCTCTACAACTGAATGTGGTGACCAATATCGAGCGATCCCTTTGAAATATCGAGTTTAGTGATCTCATGACATTTGTTTACAATGTTGGCCTAGTTAGAGTTAGAGCGCCCAACGTATAGAGAAGAGGCAAAAAGTATGTTTGCGAAGTTTACATCGACGAGTAGTAAATATCGACAGTAATAAATAAATTTAGACTTTGACTTTGACTTTGAGCATTAGTTAACGGCTTGTGTTTAAACGATAAAATTCGAAAATTTTCTACCAATAAATTCGAAATGACTGTTAGAATTAGTAAATGATCACCAAATTGTGTTTGGGTAAAGAATCACCAAACTTCTTTTTATGTTTTGTGTACATTTATGTATTAAGTATTTTTTGTTGTTCTTACATGTTCGACCTAATACGAAGGATAAAGGGGGCTACGCTTCGCTCACCCCCTTTACCCTTCACCTAAGCTACCGCAGTATTTTGCCCTGATATTTGCTGCAACTTTTGGTGATCCCATTTTGGGTAAGAAAAAAATATTTTATTATTTTTTATCATTATATTTGTTGCCTTTGTTGAGTGTGCGGTATCTGTGTCTGTGCAGGTGCGCGTGCACTGCGTGCGGTTCTCCCCGACGGGCGACGGGTTCGCGGCGGCGGCCACCGAAGGCCTCATGCTGTTCAGTCAGAACGCCGGATTGGACGGGACTTTCCGGTGAGTTCTTACACTAATATACCCAATTATAGTCCCGGAACACACTAGGCTATTTCTAGATTAAAATATAGAAGATACCTAACACTGAGTTTAGTAACGCGACCAAATCTAAGCTTTCCATTCTAGAGCCGCGCGGTTAGGGCATGAAAACATATGGGTGAAAACAGATTAGTGGGATTCACTTGAAGATATGATGAGTTAATGACGCGCCAATAAGTGTACATTTGTTTATGAAACTTGTGGCTCGTCCACTCCTCCTTCACTATCTCCCATATCTCTGACGCGTTCGAGTTACTCTTGGGCAGTCGTGATGTACTCAGGGTTATTGGTGGTTATCTCTAGACCTGCTAGGCTAGGGGCCCCGTCACCAAAATTAATAATGAGTCGCTAAATGTGTTCTATCCTTCGAAGTCTCAGGAAGGTTCTTAAGGGTAGAAAAATTTGAAGAACGCAAAGGGAACAAGCGAAAATTTAAAAATATTTGATTCAGTTCATGTTTCAGTCGATAGATGGCGTTGGTTACTTTTGATCGAATGGCGGCTGTCGAGTCAGCTAGTGGACTATAAATACTAGTGGCCCTGCGGGCAGTAGACTCTGCTAACAGAGAGGACCGTAAACCAATTTATAGGTATCATTTTAAGTCCAGGTTTATTTAAAACTGCATGGGTTTCCACGCGCACCCAGGAGGTACCATGCTACGCTCGTTGGGCGTTATCGAGGTGCACCCTCCCAAGCCATCGCTTCTTTATAGGTAAACTTTCTCAACGTAACGCCAAGATACCTAGTGAAAGAAGGTTGAGAATTCCCAGCTCCAAAAAGAAAATAGAACAAATACAATACGCAGTGATTTTGGTGCAGGTATTTCCAGGTCCAAGGTTAAAAATAACCCATTGTGTTTACAGTTGTCCTACTAAGACTTTACTGTGAGCCATGGACCACAATAAAGTCCCAAGTCGGTCCAAAACGAGTCCAAAGAAAAAGGTTTTAAATTATTTGTCTCTTTCTATTTCTTCATTATGAGTGAGATTTGCATAGACAATATTTATTTGTGGAAAGCAAGTAAGGAGGTTGCATCCTTCTTTATGCAAGCAGAGACTTCGGCCGCCATGTTGTTATTTCTGTAAACAAATTGACAACCAACTAAGAAAATAAACGAAAAATAAAACTATCGTAATCCCTTGTTTTCACATTTTTCCGACACTCCGGCACTTTTATGAACATTTCAATATAAATAACAGTGAAACCGCTCCGGTCTCTCTTGAGTTTGGTCTGTTTAAGAAAAGTATTAAATTAGGTAGAAATACTGGGTCCCGTACGTAGTTTCGAACGACGTTGTAGCGACAAACGTTGTGGCGAAAAAATTTCAGGGTGGTAGGCTGGAGCGAAATATTATTGCTGCGAAATCCGCGGGTTTGAAATACACCGCAGCGAAAACATTGTAGCGAAAAACTTTCAGCACGTAATACCCTGGGGCGAAAAATTATTTAAGCGAAATCCACTAAACATTGTTAACATAAGCATTTACATACAGGCACATACATTGCTCCTGGCCCCACACTACGATACCCTTTATCGTGAGAACCAGATACAGCGACGGCACACACATATAGACATCGAAGACCTAGGGTTTTTTTTTCTGTATCCCCAGCCGGGGATCGAATCCGGGACCTCTCGCATGGTAGTCAGAGCCACAACCGCGGCGCCACAGAGGTCGTCATTGTGTCGAAAAGTATTTATGATCACTAGCTTAGCGCTCACGATGGGACGAAACACTATTTGTTTCACATTATGAAAAACAATGAGTTTTTATTAAATCCCAATAATAATCAAAAAATTCATTTTAGTCAAGTTAGCAATGTTTGTCGCTGCATCATTCAAATCAATCTCGTGGATTTCGCTTCAATTATTTTTCGCCCCAGGGTATTTATTACGCGCTGAAAGTTTTTCGCCACAACGTTTGTCGCTACAGCGTCGTTCGAAACTACGTACGGGACCCAGAAATACTATGGAAGTATTTTCCCCCTTTTCCTAACAAGTGTGATGAAAAACATTTTGTGTGCCACGGGCGGTACAGGAATTGCAAACTCGTGTCAATTAACTCTCGACAGCAAATATCTTGTCGAAATGGAGCCTTTCGCTCGCTCGGTCAATAATGGTTACCTACATAAACATTTCTAGGAATTGTCCTCGAATGATGAATGACAACAGTGCTTATTCCGCCCAACGAGCCTACGTTGATGGAGTATTGAATGACTCGCTAAGCAAGAACGACTTTAGTGCCTCGTATCACCCCGTATACGATAAGGCGTGACGTGACGTTACTGAGGGCCGGCATACAATCAAATAGCTAAAAGTCCGTGGTGCATGTTACTAACAAAACATTTAACGAGTTGCTTAAACGTGCCCAGGCAAATCGTTAACACAAGATTAGGCTTGCAGCATTGGATCGCCTCGCTCCTTTCCGCTCCAGATCTAACATAAAGTTGTGAACTTACACAACTTAACTTTAGTATTCTTATTTTTATTGTATTATTTTATTAGTATTCGGACAGAAAGTGACCTAATTCGTAGTATGTGGTCATCTGAAAGAAATTAGCTGTCGCGTTGACGCCGTCTTTAAAAAATCGGTGAAATATGGGTCGAACTCGTACACGACGGATTCCGTACCATCGTTAAAGAAAACTTACGAAATCTACGATCATATGTGAATCATATTATGGAATGTTTTATCGCGGCTGGTTTTTAAACACGTCTTTTGTATGTGGACCCCTTTCATTTATAAAATCTCGTGTAGTCCATTATTTGCTGCTGTTGCGGCAACAGAGATACACATTCTGTGTAAATTTCAACTCTGGACGGACGGACTGACGGACAGCGGAGACTTAATAATAGGGACCCGTTTGGCAAACTTCATGAACGTAACTCTGAAAACTAATTGGTTCAAGCGTTTGGCACACTCTCACACTCCCGAACCCTTGAAGTTTATCAGATGAACAAAATAAGTGGAATTACTATAAAAACAAATAAACCTGCATTTTCTTTCAATCCCACAATACAAATTTATGAATACGCCTGGTTACGTACATGGAGCAAGAAGCTAGCCGCACCAATAATTTTTAAACCACAGAAAAAAACAGTAAGCATCGGTTGAACAATGCGACCTGTAGAGGAGAACAGATGGAAATCCGCACTGAAAGCTGGACATACGAATGCATGTTTGCATAACAGAAGCTGGACACTTTGGCGCTGCTAATTCTTTCCGTTGTGATAACAATCAAAGTGCGTAAAAAGCAGGGTGTTCAAATGCCGTTCCTTAACGAACTTCCCGGGCTATTAATTAAGAGCCTCATTTAACCCAATGACGACGACATTTGTAATCTGCTATTGTGATCCCGCAGGCCGCATCGTCTGTCCCTCGGCTCCACCCCGGCCGCCGTAAAGTCCGCCCTCGCCCTGCGCGAGTGGGGAACCGCGCTGCTAGCGAGCCTGCAGCTCAACGTGAGAGACTACGTGAGGGAGTGTGTCGAGACGATACCGCACACTGACGGTACGTAGGCACCGGAGTCTAGCGAGGTATTCAAGCAGCGTCGCGACGGAGCTGGGGAACCGCGCTGCTAGCGAGCCTGCAGCTCAACGTGAGATACTACGTGAGGGAGTGTGTCGAGACGATACCGCACACTGAAGGTACGTAGGCATCGGAGTCTAGCGAGGTATTCAAGCAGCGTCGCGACGGAGCTGGGGAACCGCGCTGCTAGCGAGCCTGCAGCTCAACGTGAGATACTACGTGAGGGAGTGTGTCGAGACGATACCGCACACTGACGGTACGTAGGCACCGGAGTCTAGCGAGGTATTCAAGCAGCGTCGCGGCGGAGCTGGGGAACCGCGCTGCTAGCGAGCCTGCAGCTCAACGTGAGAGACTACGTGAGGGAGTGTGTCGAGACGATACCGCACACTGAAGGTACGTAGGCACCGGAGTCTAGCGAGGTATTCAAGCAGCGTCGCGGCGGAGCTGGGGAACCGCGCTGCTAGCGAGCCTGCAGCTCAACGTGAGAGACTACGTGAGGGAGTGTGTCGAGACGATACCGCACACTGACGGTACGTAGGCACCGGAGTCTAGCGAGGTATTCAAGCAGCGTCGCGGCGGAGCTGGGGAACCGCGCTGCTAGCGAGCCTGCAGCTCAACGTGAGAGACTACGTGAGGGAGTGTGTCGAGACGATACCGCACACTGAAGGTACGTAGGCACCGGAGTCTAGCGAGGTATTCAAGCAGCGTCGCGGCGGAGCTGGGGAACCGCGCTGCTAGCGAGCCTGCAGCTCAACGTGAGAGACTACGTGAGGGAGTGTGTCGAGACGATACCGCACACTGACGGTACGTAGGCACCGGAGTCTAGCGAGGTATTCAAGCAGCGTCGCGGCGGAGCTGGGGAACCGCGCTGCTAGCGAGCCTGCAGCTCAACGTGAGAGACTACGTGAGGGAGTGTGTCGAGACGATACCGCACACTGACGGTACGTAGGCACCGGAGTCTAGCGAGGTATTCAAGCAGCGTCGCGGCGGAGCTGGGGAACCGCGCTGCTAGCGAGCCTGCAGCTCAACGTGAGAGACTACGTGAGGGAGTGTGTCGAGACGATACCGCACACTGACGGTACGTAGGCACCGGAGTCTAGCGAGGTATTCAAGCAGCGTCGCGGCGGAGCTGGGGAACCGCGCTGCTAGCGAGCCTGCAGCTCAACGTGAGAGACTACGTGAGGGAGTGTGTCGAGACGATACCGCACACTGACGGTACGTAGGCACCGGAGTCTAGCGAGGTATTCAAGCAGCGTCGCGACGGAGCTGGGGAACCGCGCTGCTAGCGAGCCTGCAGCTCAACGTGAGAGACTACGTGAGGGAGTGTGTCGAGACGATACCGCACACTGACGGTACGTAGGCACCGGAGTCTAGCGAGGTATTCAAGCAGCGTCGCGGCGGAGCTGGGGAACCGCGCTGCTAGCGAGCCTGCAGCTCAACGTGAGAGACTACGTGAGGGAGTGTGTCGAGACGATACCGCACACTGACGGTACGTAGGCACCGGAGTCTAGCGAGGTATTCAAGCAGCGTCGCGGCGGAGCTGGGGAACCGCGCTGCTAGCGAGCCTGCAGCTCAACGTGAGAGACTACGTGAGGGAGTGTGTCGAGACGATACCGCACACTGACGGTACGTAGGCACCGGAGTCTAGCGAGGTATTCAAGCAGCGTCGCGGCGGAGCTGGGGAACCGCGCTGCTAGCGAGCCTGCAGCTCAACGTGAGAGACTACGTGAGGGAGTGTGTCGAGACGATACCGCACACTGACGGTACGTAGGCACCGGAGTCTAGCGAGGTATTCAAGCAGCGTCGCGACGGAGCTGATTTTGCACTCGTTTTGTTCAAACGTATATTTGGTTAATTCATCGTTGTAGCTATGGAGGTAAGACGTTTTTTTTTGTTTCCATCACTGTTATCGTACTTAAGATATATTGCTATAAACTTATCTCGTTGGAACGTGATCAGTACCGGGATTCGAATCCGTATCTCCTTAAAGTAACAGCACAAAATATTCTAATGACCTAGGATAGTATTTAACATAATATTTATTTATTTATTATGTATAAATTTTGTGATAATTCGTTCAAATAATTATTCAAATGCGATCTATGTAATCCGATGTCCGTCGAGATCTATGAATAAGAGACCTTCGTAGTTAAAGACAGATGATATCGTTATCTGCTTTTGATAATGTTATCTTTTACGTTAGTGGTGGAATAGAGTAATATCAACACAGTTACGTGAATCTGTATTGAAAGGAATATTTTTTCCTGAGAGTACCCACCAACATTTGAGTCATTCAGGTAAAGGGTCTTAGAGATATTAACAGCATTATAATTACATATAACGAAGCATTAAGTTAATTTTACTCAATAATCTAAACTTATGAAATTCAAAGTCCTGGCTGGCTGACTGATATATCAACGCACAACATAAACCGCTGGGCCTAGAAACATGAAACTTTGTACAAGGGTATAGCGTAGGGGTAGTAAGAACGTATTTGGCAAAATGTATTCTCTAAAAGGGGAAATTGGGTTACCGTTTGTTTGAAATCAAAGACCACATAACTTATGAAGCTGAAATTTTGCAGGTAGGTAGTTCATAGATATTAGACGTCAATTAAGCAAGTGATTTTTTAGTGATTCGCACACTAAAGGTGTCAAATGGGAGTTAAAATGTTCTCAGAATCTCTATTTCTGTTGCCGCTACAGTAAGAAATAATGTGCTACACGAGATTTTATAAATGAATAAGTCCGAATACCGTTAGTTGGCATCGCCATTTGGAACCTCATGCCATGGTAATACAATTCGAAACATGTACGTTCATGGGCCGTTAGAGGATAAAGAGGGTCCCATACAATGGACGTGTTTTAACACCAGCTGCGTTATAACAAACTATATGTATAACATTGTATAATAACCACAACGTAGGGCATAGGAACAGTTACTATCACGCATAGGTACACAAAACACACACATATACACCCTCAATTAAGCACACACATACAACACACACAAACACAACATTATTATTTTAACATGATTCAAATATGATCGTAGATTTCGCGGCTCATGACATGGTTGTGGTGGCGCAATTGGTTTGATATCGGTTTCGCAATCTTAGGGTGCTGGGTTCGAATCCACGATCGGACATAAAATTAACCTCTTTTTGTTTTAGTTTTAGTATTTTTAGTGGTTAAGTTTTCTTGTACGATGGAACGGTAGCCTTCGACACCGACCCGAACAACCGATTATAAAATTTCCTTCCGCTAAAGGGGGATTAACTTTGTATGGACATACATAACTAATTGACCTATGCACTGCTATTTGGCAGATAGCTGGTGTTAGATGTGGGACGTCAGTTCAGTAAAGTTTGTATCAAAATTTGTCCCCACAAGCGGGAAAAGAGGAGGTTAGCAATTGTGAGATTGTATGAATGAAAATAAAATGAGAAGCTAGTCGCCCTAAGAGTCGATTCATTTGACAGATAGTAAGTTGAATAATGCAGGCGATCAGCTCAGTCAGAGATTTTCAACATCTACTGTGACGAAACAAACATTTAGTTTATTTCTCAGTAGGTAGAAATATATATTTTTTTAAAAATCTCCAAAATGTGGATAAACTTTAAGAGCTATGAAATAAGTTGTGAATCGTAAATTTAAAATGAATATGGTTTAACTTCACCGTTGCTTTCAGTGGATGTCGAATTATGACCATTTTATACATTTGTGATGTTGTTTTGAAGTGTCGCATTTGACATGGCTCATTCAATCGAAACTCATACGTAAGGGTGTTTAGTTACGGTATAGTTTGGTGGGTCAAACAGATGCGTAGTTAGTTCAATGATGGAGGTACAGATGGCGGTCGATCGCCTTTAGATTCCAGATGGTTTGACTCAAAGTAGAACTTTATTCACTATAATTGCAATAAGATGTTTTATATAGAAAACAAATGGGTATTATTTTATTTAGATTATTTTATGATGTTATAAAGTATATTTCTGGTTGAACTTTGTGATCTAAAATATAAAGTGTGTTTACGGTGTGGACCAGTGAACAATCAGAGCACTGAGTTTCGAAAGGAAATGAAACGAACCAATGAGAATGACTCGCAGAGTTTTACATGGTGTTTTGGCGAGCACGCCTGGGGAGGACGTTTTGGTGGGAATAGAGGATATAAAAGGGATGGGTCGAGATGAGAGGGGGCTTTTTGTTGCTGGTCGTCGAGTGAAGTGTGAGTTAAGACTCAGTGGGGGAGCCATTCAGTCTCCGCGTCAAACTACTGTGAAGCACGTCTTTCTGGAATTATATACAGTTCGATTCGCCGTTTTACGCGTCTTGAACTGGGAGAGTTGTGATTGCGTGTTGCAGTGGATTTTCGTGAGTGTCTGAAGCGCCGAGATATACCTCGGTTCCTATTCTTTAAATCAACCTACCCCAAATTCCAAAACTATCCTTGGGTCGTTAGATAAGAACTTGTAGGTAATTGTTCTGAGTCTGAGTCTGGGCTTGGAGCGACCCTAATTTCCTTTTTCCTTCACCATAGGGTTCCTGGATTGGCTCTTAGGATATTCGCGGACTAATCCTCTCCTCATTCCTTTCGTGTAGCGAGTTTTGAAATTCCCACACACACAGTCGTTAAACATACAAACACATTCAAATCAAACTCAACCATTTTCGAGTGGTGTCGATGATGGACGTGGTATAACACTAGGATTTTAGACTAGGCTAGACAGGAGTTTAGTTGCGGCTAAACCTAGGTTGTCGAGGTTATGTAGTTAGGGAGACAAACACGATTATTTAGGTTTATGTAACAAACAAGTATCTGAAATTCGTATGACTACAAATAATTACGTTATTTCCTTCTCACTCTTGAAATACCTAAATACTTATAAAACTATCTAACAAACTAAATATTTTTTTGATTGTGGCTGTTTTGATCTTTCTTTTCTTGACCGTATATCATGTTGGTTGGCCTACCTAACTTTACATTAAATGACAAACATATTCTAATTCCATATAGCATGTAGATTGACGTGGTTACTTGGTCATTCACAAAACACACACATACAAATTTACTCAACAAGAAGCTGACATTACTATAAGAACACTCTTCTAGATTCTACACGGCCTAAGGTTTATTAGCAGTCATTCTCCCCTTCTGAAACGCCTCCGATTCAGAAGGTCGATCATTCTTACTGCATTGGAATTCGAACGAACTTGTGCTTTCCATTTTCCAAAGGCTGTCACTGCTTTGAGTACTATCTGGTTCATACCTTTGTCGTAAGCACATAGTGCCTAGACTTCTTCTTACTCATGGACTAGAGAACTACTCGCATACCCCGATTAAAAGATGGATTTGTACAATTCGGATTGATTTGACATTGTAGTACAGACCCTGGTCGCAGTATTCAGGGACGCTTATCGCCCCTGTTTAGAGTGAAGTTTACTTCGCTGTAGAATGCCTGTGGATGGCCTGAAATCCGATAGAATCAAACCTACACACAAGCTACATTAACAATCTAGTGACCTAAGTAGTTACGCTGAATTTACATGTCTTAAAACTAATTTATATACAAAATATCTGGATGAACATCAACATGGTTACGGAATAAAACTTAAGAGACGGGTAGGTGCAAATAAAAATATCCCGTAACCGATCAACAAACATGTTGGACTGATGGATGAGAGATATCACAATATCAAATCATTTGATTGGCAGGGAAACTAACTCGAGAGGGATTTGAGTAGATTCAGGCGGTCTCTAGGTGCTGGTGTATTCAGTTGGCTAATTCCAGGTCTTCAGCAGTCTTAAAATAATGCAGTCACGTAGATTTTGTATGGGAATGTGGGAGGAGGATGGCCCCAAAACAGGTGAAAGATAACGCCAAAAGCGTACTAATGAACACATAGTTAACCCTATGTTTAATTGTAAATTGTGTTTACAATTTTGAGTGGTTGTAAGCATTATTTTATAAAATTTAAGCTTATTTTGCTTAGCTAAATCTAACTTCGTCTGTCTTGGGTCCGTAGAACTCGGTTGACCTCCACTGGGTTGGGCGGGGTTAAGGGGCCCGATCTTAGGGCCCGGGTCCCTTCTGGACGCGAGCTCTAGCACAAACCCTCCTTTATAAACTCATGTAATCGAAATGTCTTTTAAATGGTTATTTACTTGGAATTTATTCTAATAAGCTCGGAATCGATGCTTATCAATAATTTATGTCACTTATATTCATCACTGGCTGAGGAACCTCATGACGATATTGTTAACCAAAACCACTCTAAAAAGAACTTTATTTTATTACTATCACAACGTCTGCTGTCCTACCCATAGACGATCATCCACTACTTTGGCCAAATCATCTAAATAAGATAATCCAATCGTTGGTATTAGAATCTTTCCAATTGGAGAAATATTCCAATAAAAATGCGTAAGGGTTAAATTCCGTCTGACATTAAATTAATGGTTAGCTGGTTATATCTTTAAATTTACTTTTCATAGAATCGCTCGGTTAACTCGTGGGGTTTATTCATTTTATATCGATTAACTCGAGGGGGGGTTGTTACACTACGCCCTCAAATTGGGATGAGGGGGCGGGGGAGGGTAGGGCGGTTACCCCCAGTTTCCGAACAAATGTAACAAGCGATTAATCGATCATTAATTCAAAATAGCGGCATGTGATTGGCTGAAATGCGTTTAACAAGAGTTTAACAAGTTGTCACAGCTAATTTTCCTTTCAGAAACCGGATGTCAGTGTTGTATGAAACTCGAAAACTGTGGAGTTGCTTGTCAGGTATAGAGGAGACATCTAAATGAATAATGAGGGCGCGACCAGGAGGTCTACCATGACCTTATAAGAAACTGCTCTTAATCCAGGCAGTTCAGTTAAAGTACTTAAACTGAACGACTTAATTTCGTACCATGACCTCATAAAAGGTGAACGAGTCCTGAGCTGCTTATTTGATAAGGTGAATAGTTTATTGTCTCTGGCTAGTTAACTTACATCCATGTAAGAACGAGAAGGGAATATACAGGATTCCATAAGAAAGAACTACTCATCGCATTGTCTGGAGGACCGTTCCTAACCAACGTTTATTGTTTATACGGTATTTACCGGTTTTTTTTATTATAAGGATATCTTATATTATAATTTATTTTATTATTTACGAATGGTACTTTGAAAAAATGAAAGCTTAAAAGTAATACGCGCATATTACTATTTAATGCAATTTGTGATAAAACTTACTAACTTATGCTTTGTTTTTTATTGATCGTTCAAATTATATTGAGTATTTTGAACGCAACTCATAACTGTCAAGTGGTTCATGTGTTTGTTTACAATATTTAACGATTTATTTTAGGAGGTAGTTTTGTGTGTTGATTTAATTACATATTATTAAGTAATATACATTCTTTCTCGTTCGCTACGCTACAAACAACAAGGCATACTCATTTAACAAACATAGCATTGGCCTCGCTGGATGGCGGGTCGAAACTGTAAAATAATATTTTACATATAATTTCTAATTAAAATCTGACTCCGTGTAATTTTAAAATATGTCGTATGCTTAACATATAATTATTGATACTCCTTTTCATAAATTACATAGGTGTTTTAAATTTATATTTGCTTGCAGTAATTTGGTTGAATTGCCTATACGACGACGCCCCCATCGTATATCATACGACCAATATGTGTTTTTTTAAATTCACACAGAGACATAGTCTTGGGCTATAATAAGTCCACTCAGCCATCTGTACCCTAAGAATGTGGCAGAGAGTTGCCCAGCAATGTAACTAGATGGGTGATGGTGCATTTAAATATAGGAAAGGATGGTCATCGGTTATTTATCTAACTAATAATATAGACTCGAATGTTTGTGGTTGAGAGGATGGATGTTTGTTACTCTTTTGCGTGTACTGCCTGATAGAATCAATTGAAATAGGCTATCTTCTCTGATGGGCGTATATCCGAAGCACTGGCACAGATTATGGAGTCTCCTTTGTCTGTGCGAGATTCAGTATGTACTCATTAGTTTTGTTGATCATATTTGATTTATTTTATCTAGTGTTTCACTTGTACAAAAGTGCATTATTTTTAACTACTTACTTTATTTGAGTTTGGAGTTTAAAATCAAAATAATTACATACACAAGTATACTCAATAGTTAAGTCAAAGTTAGATTTTTTATTCAAAATTACATGTATGATGATGTCTTTAAAAAGTGACAAAAAAAATCAGTGCTACAGTATTATAGTATCTGTGGTGCTTCTAAATTATGACTGTCTAAATATGTATGTATAGATATTTAAATACATGCATATTTATCTTATTACATTAAATCTTTATAAAACAAAAACATTGTAACTTAAAAAACAACAAAAACTAAACAACACAAAAAAAACACAATTTTAACATAAAACTTAAATGAAGACTGTTTGATGCTTGCAATAACTGTGTAATTACATTTCTAGTTTTGACATGGCAATTAGTGTAGTAGGCTTCAGATGAGCCTTCTGTTGCATCCAATAAAGCAGTCATCATAGTTTTCCTCAAAGGATAACCAGAGTCACCTGCAAGTAAAATATTATATTAGACACAATTGTAATTAAAACTATTATACTTTATTAATCATCATAGCAGCCTATAACAGCTCACTGCTGGCTTTCTGACTGAGTGCGCCACAGACCTCCTATTTAAAACTTACTTTATTAAATAGATAAAATATTTATGTGAATAGTGAATGTTTCATTATTAATTTTGTTGCTATGTTAAGTTAGCTAAACATCATCATCAATCGGCACACATTCTTTACCACTCCATCTACTCCGGTCCTGAGCCTCCCGCATCCACTGCCTTACAATTATACATACTCTAGTTCTCAGTGTTACTTGACAACACAAATAAGAATGCTACTTGTCTGCATCTCGTAACCTACTGCTAGTACTAGTGCGGGAGGTAGGGGCATTCTTATTAGGTTTGTATGATTGTAATAAATGGCATTTTTTAACTTTATAAACTATTATTATAATAATTCAGAAATAAGTAGCATAGTATTTGTAAATTTCTGTTTGTTTACTAAATAAAATAATTCTGATTAACATGGATTCCAGTTTTATTTTGATAGTCAGTGTACTGTAGGCCATCCATATCCCATCAAAATAATCCATTCTTAGAAATACATTTAGAACAGCTTACCTAAAAGCCTTTTTATTACTGAGGCCTTTGAAATAGTCTTGAAGTGGATGGACTGATCATCTAAATGAGTCATGTGTGGATCCACCATAACTGGCATCAACATACTACTAAATAAACATTAACGTTTATGTACAGGCACTTACATTGCTTGGCCCCACACTGTTGTGTTGTGGGAACCAGCAACAGCGACATTACACACACATAAACATCCAAGACCTTTTTCCAATTTTTTATTAATTTATCCCCAGCCGGGGAATCGAACACGGGACCTCTCACATGGTAGGCAGAGTCATAATAACCGCAGTGCCACAGAGGTCATAATAATTATCATTGATTAATCTTACCAATTGAACATTTAGAGAATAGCCCTTCCGACAGATATACCTCTCCTCTCCTTTTGGTTTTACAATAGCTACCTGTGTCCCATCAATGCAGCCAATAACATAACACCAAATTTTTCATTACACCTGAAATTAAAAAAGTGTTAATTATAAATAACCTTTTCAAATTAGCGGCTATTTAGAACCGGTGTCTGACAGCTACATAATTAAAGCTATGGTATCAATTAAAAATTCACCTTATTCTATTCATAGGTACAACATTCTTCTACAGTTTGTGTGCATTTTTTATAGGTATTTCCCATTTCTAATGAGTTCATTGCTGCAGTGACCTATGCCCAATACTGCCGATATGGTTTGTTACGCAATAAAGCCACGGATCTTACCTGTTGGCATTTGATATGTTCCATAGTCATAAAATGATAAAGCTGTAAGACCCTGCAACAGAAAAGAGTAGGTATTTCAAGGTATTTAGTTGTACACTGTCTAGATCTCTTGACTAGAAATTACCTAAGTCTCTTGACAAAGAACTAATGTATTTCCATAAACTCTTACTTTTGTTTCTATGGTGGAATCCGACGATTTACTTGGCTGTGGTTTACCACTCGTCGCCAGTTCCTTGCACAAACTTTGAGCAAAGTCGGGAGTAAGCCGACAGTTCGACGAATTTGTCGTCAGTTAAATGAAAGGGATCATACATTTCCCTTGTAAGGCGGTGGCGATTTCTTTTTAAATTGTCATTCAAGTTATTGTCCGTTTCAAAAAATTCAAACAATACCTGTTTACTCACTTGCCATTATTATAAAGAAAATAACTAAAAAGCACTTGAACAATCGCAAATCGTCTACTAAACTATCAACAACAAGACAACAATTCACATAAAGTTAATCTCAGAGCAACTTTTTAAACATTGCTTACTTTGACAGTTGAGCGTTTCAGTAATCGCCGAGCGCTTGTCAAATGGCACGTCATGGTACGATTTTATGAGGAAAAAAAAGGTGAATTGCATGAAAACGCTGGACGTAATAAGGGCTTAAACTGCCTTGCTTTTTAGAGGTCATGGTACGAATTAGCAATGCAGTTCAGTTTAAGGCCTTAAACTGAATAGATTTAAGAGGTCATAGTAGGCCTCCAGACCCTATTACCACAAAAAAAATAAACTCCTGTTGAACGCTTGTTAAAAGACAAAAATGTAGGATTTGAGGTTTGTTTTGAGGTTAAACTATGTTCAACATGTTTTGCGAAGCTGCGGGCACCTCCTAGTAAAACTTATTAGAAACAAAGCCAGATGGGCAAAATATCTTGATACGGAACATTTTGGCTATTTTTCCTGGTTCTCAACCATCTTCGTGAGATGCTGAAAGGAAAGTAGGCACCTAAATACAATATGTATATGTCACCGGAAAATAATACGATCCGTAAGTTTATAAATTTCCTAATTTTTTTCCGCAAGTTTATAAACATACTAACCTAACCTAACCTAACATAACCTAACCTAACCTAACCTAGCCTAATATAATCCAGAAGGAAGTTTATAAATTTCCTAGGAAATTTATAAACTTGCGGATTGTATTATTTTCCGGTGACATATATTTGGTGTAGGTATGTTCAACCTTTACGATGTGGCGAGGGTGGCAGGTGCGCAATGGCGTGTTTATGAGGAGGCCTGTACCCAACAGTGGGTCCCCTGGCATGCTGAGGATGATGAAGATGTTCAACCAAACCGTTGGGAGTCAAAACTTGATGAGTGTATATCCGTTTGTCCACAGTGGAACTGACGGTGACTTCCCTCGACGATGACTTCACGGACCGTCTCCTCGACTACATAGCTCGTCTATTGGAGGACAGGTAATCAGTGATGCTAAGAAAATACACTTTGAATTTTCGAGTTATAGACATGTGATTACTTTTTAAATAACAGCCCTCGTGACCTCACTTGATAAATAGTAGTTTATGTGACTGCTATATAATGCCTAATTATGTACAGTTACATACACTAGTTTATCTACACGCATATCATAAGCTCTGTTTTATGTGTTCAGGAACCGCATGTTCGACCGGAATTGTGGCATTGATCATTGCTCTTCAGTTGTTTAGCTTGTTCTGTAGTACCAACTTCACAGACAAAGCGTCGGCTTTCGAAATTTGAATGTCATAATTTGATAAATTTTTGTACATTATGGTCATAATGATCAATATTCGGATAATAAATGAGTTTTACCAAGAAGTTTATCATTTTGCTGGTCATAAGGTGTGGTTTTTAGACGCAGTAAAGAGGGTTTATGACACATGTGTAGATAATAGTAGTTTATGTGACTGCTACATAATGGAGGGCAGTAATACTCGAGAGTGGGTTTATGAAACGAGCCGAAGGCGAGTCGAGATAATATCACTCGAGAGTTTTATTGCCTAATTATGTACAGTTACATACACTAGTTTATCTACACACATATCATAAGCTCTCTTTGATGTGTTCAGGAACCGCATGTTTGACCGGCATTGTGGCTCTGCAGTTGTTTAGCTTGTTCTGTAGTACCAACTTCACGCAGGCGGGCGTCGGCGTTCGAAATTTGACTGTTATAATATGTAGAAAAGTTACACATTATGGAATTTTTTAGATAAGAAATGAGTTTACCAAGTTATGCTGATCGTAACGTGCGCTTTTTGGACACAGTAAAGAGGGTTTATGATACGTGTGTAGATAAAATAACAAACGTTACATGAGGCTGGTTGTTTCTGAACGATAAAATCAATGTCACTATTAAACATCCACAACAACAAAAACATTCCAGCAAATTGAGCAAAAGAACGCCAAAATAACTCTTTACTATAAAATGCTGGAATGTTTGCATTGATTTGAAGATTATACGTAAAACAAACATTTTTATACAGACAGGCCCATATATTGCTTCCGACCCCACACTAGGATAGCCTGTGTCTTGGTAACCAGAAATAACGACGTCACACACATATAAACATCCAAGACCTGGGTTTTTTTCTTTATCCTCAACCGGGGATCGAACCCGGGACCTCTCGCATGGCAGGCAGTGCAGCCACAAAGGTCGTCATAATACAGAAACAGCGACATCACACACATTTAGACATCCAATAACATCAATTGTATCTAAATGCTAAAGATTTGAGCTAGCCTTATCTTCTCCCTGGGCGGACCTTGAACGTATTTCTTACTAGGCATGGTTGTCTTTTTCTAATCTTAGGATTTCACTAAGACTTTATCACCTGTATAATCTGAGTCCTCACCACTTTATAAAACTAAATAAAATCGGCCAAGAGCGGGTCGGACTCACACACGAAGGATTCCGTACCCATTGTACAAGAAAACTTAGGCACGACAAATAATAGAACAAAATGAAAATAATATTATGTTCGAACGTATACGTATCCACCAGCACTTATTGCGCGATATCAAACCAATTGCGTCACCACAACCATGTGATGAGCCGCGAAATCTGCGATCATGTTTGAATCATCATATGATTTGTATATCGCGGGAGGTGCTCAAAATGGGGACCCCCTTTCATTTATAGAATCTCGTGTATTTCTGTGTTTCGTGTATTTCTGCCTGTCTGTCTATCCGTTTGTCAGCATGCTGTATATCATGAACCGTAGGTAGAGTTGAAAATTTCACATAATGTGTATTTCTGTTGTCGCTATGTCGCTGTCGCGTATTTAAATAAATACACATTATGTGAAAATTTCAACTCTACCTACGGTTCATGATATACAGCATACTGACAAACGGATAGACAGACAGACAGACGGACGGAGGAGGGACTTAGTAATAGAGTCCCGTTTGGCACCCTTCGGGTACGGAATCCTAAAAGCTATAATATCAATATTTGTGTACTTTCTTACTGACTGAAAACTGCACAGGACAGCCAACTTAAAGGTGAAGGGAATTCTACAAAAAATAAACAAATAACGCTGTAGAGCACAACTGAAGGACATTCTGTTTTCGCGGCGATTTCAGAATCGTTTTATATTTTGAGACGGGAATAACGTAGCTGGGCAAGAACACCATCTCGAAATGGTTTTCTCAGTTTGGTGCCCTTGAAAATTATTTACAAGGCTCATTCAGCTGTATACGTCTATGTCACCCTAAGATAGTATACACCGATAGTTTTTAAACTAACCCGTTAGCTTGTAAATTATCTACAAATTGTAAACCAGACCGACAGGGTTTAGAATTTACGTTTCTTTAGTTCTTACATGTTACCTAAAACGAAGACTTCGGGGGCTTCGCTGTGCTTTGCCCCCTCTAGTCTTCACCCAAGCTACCGCAGTGTTTGCCCTGGTATTTCGTTGGCAATTCAAGTTTAAACCAGTTCACAACTCAAGGGTTTTATTATAAACACGTCATATCGTAAGTAGTACGTTATAGTTTACAATTTATCGATCGTTTGTAAACCAACGAGAAAAAACCCTTAGATCATAAACTAACGGTTTTGACGATCTTACGGTTTTGACAATCATGCATCAACAGCATCATCATTCCAAGCCGACATCAACCCACCGCTGGACAGAGCCCTATTCCAAGCCGACATCAACCCACCGCTGGACAGAGCCCTATTCCAAGCCGACATCAACCCACCGCTGGACAGAGCCCTATTCCAAGCCGACATCAACCCACCGCTGGACAGAGCCCTATTCCAAGCCGACATCAACCCACCGCTGGACAGAGCCCTATTCTTAATAATGTACAAAGTAATGATGTCTGTCCACCAGGCCGAGTGACTTCATTATGGCTCTTACAATCCTAATAATTCACCAAGTTAAAAACTTTAAAAAACCGACTACAATTTTAAGCCATGTTCTCCCCGGTCAGGATGCAAATGTCGTCAATATACACGAAAACAAGGCTACGAGGTCTGTCTGTCTGACAGTCAAGTCCACACGTATTACATGACATAAACGAATATACGGTACTTATAAACAGAATTCATCTTATAACCTTAAACACCACTGATAAGTCACGAATGCCCGAGTCGGCATGACCCTGCCTACGAAGCTAAGGGTCCCGGGTTCGAGTCCCGGTTGGGGCAAATATTTGTTTGATGAGAACGGATGTTTGTACCCTAGTAATGTTTGTTTATCTAAGTATAATATTTATCTATATAAGTATGTCTATCGTTGTCTAGTCCCCAATATACAGGGAATCCTAGTTTGGGTCTAGATTAATGTGTGTGAATAGAGTCCAAGGTATTATTATTATTATTAATACGCAATTTCGTTTACCTGGATAACACCATAAATCCAGTGTTTTTGCTTTAGAAACCAAACAATTAGGCTGATTTCTAATTTCCAAAAATCGGACCAAACTGGAAGGTAAATCTTTCAAATAAATTAAGTATTTTTGAAATCGGTTAATAAATAGAACCAGTTAACAGACATTTTTTTAATGCAATCAAATTTAGGACTCCCTCCTTTTTTGAAGTCGGTTAAAGACAAACCCATCTCAGGCCCGCGTCCACAACCGACAGGTCAAAATACTCGTGTCTCTCGGTACTCGTTTATCTACGTGTAAATGTATTGTACTTTGTACGCAGTTTTTGTGATGTAAACGTTCTGCATGTCGGCGCGTCGACCGAAACTGACGTCCATTTCATTAACGTTTCATGAGGCACAAAGAACGAGGAAAAGCGTCTATTTCCTAAATTTAATAATAATATTAAAAAGAAAGAATAAGAAATGATAAGGAAAAATCTTGTCATCCGAAACACGGAAGTGTCCAAACAAATCTTTTAAGATTTCTGTGCAATAAAGAATATGAAAAAAATATATGTTTAATTGCAAATGGAAACAAAATTTGGTCGTGGAGTAAGATCTACTCACTCTAATAGTAGTTTATGTGACTGCTACATAATGCTGATCGTAACGTGCGGTTTTTATACGCAGTAAAGAGGGTTTATGATACGTGTGTAGATAAAATATTTTGTGTATGTGTCTTTAGTCGAATAAAACATAACAATTTTTCGCTTTTATAAATGCTAAATGTACATTACTGCCGTGGAGGGGAAAGTCGGCAATAGTAGGACGACTGTTGAGTTTGTAAAACGACACTTTCATACTTACATGGCGCGCTGGGGGTTTGAAATTCAAATAAGTCTGTCTGCACTTTCATACTTACATTTCTTGCGCGTTTCTTTTCTCTAAATTAAGAGTCTTTGACTGTAAATTTGATGTACTGCGTTTGTATTTCCGAACGTAATATGAAATTCTTTGCGCATGTTTGGGAAAATATTTGAAATGGTTCTTCGGAAACTAAGCCTCGTCTACACACAGGAGTTTTTGTAACGGATAGAATGTTAAAAAACAATATTCACATTCATATTCTTTATTGCACAGAAATCTTAGTGGTAAGTTAACAAAAAAAATTATAAGCAAAGGCGAGCTTATCTCTAATGAGAGATTTCTACCAGCAAACCTAGGCAGGCAGGAAAAGTTGTGCAACAGGAGAGTCCTAGTGCGCAATAAAACTATCTACCACTAGTTATTTATTTACGAAACCCCTCGCTTGGGAAGTAAAGCCTCGACCATAACACCAAAGATCGTCAACTCCATTTGAGCACCAGTCTATATTCAGCCAATCAATGTGTAATAAAATGATCGTAATTGTTTCAGCCGTCACATAGAGCACCTACTCACGTGGGTGAAGTGCATAGTCTCGGTGAAGAGACGCAAGTTCCCGCCCAGTGTGCTGCTGGCTTTAGAGAAAGTGCTCACTGTCAAATACTCGCAGCTGTCGAAGATGTAAGTATGTCCTACTTGGCGCGGCAGAGATCAAGTCAAGGTTCTTTATTACTGTAGATATTTACTTATATTCCTAGTTCACGTATTTTAGGGTTCCGTACTTCAGAAGGAGGAACTCTTATAGGATCACTCGCGTGTCACTCGTTGCGCAAGTCGAGTAGTAGAATAAACTTCCAATACGTCAAAGCTAACGCAACAAATTTTTAAGTGTCAGACTGATTACAAGTTTGCTGTTTTCGCGAATCATTTCAAATTGGAATCCAAAAACGTCAAATATTGTGACATTTGTGACACACTGAGCAGCCCGATTTGTTCCATATTATTTCTAGGATTTAGTAGGCTGGTTATCTGACCAAACACTGTCTTAAAGCTAATAAGAGATCATTTGACATTCCGGTTCCCATGCGGTATTTACCGGTTTTTACTTTTTCTGCGTGCAACGGATAAAAATCAACATTCCCAAATTTATTGGCAACACCGATGATGAACGAGATTCATTAATGCAGAAACTCCACGTCATGCGACTTGTTGACATAAGTCGCATGCAAAATATTATGTCACGCGAGTGATTAAAAAAATAAAGCTCCTGTACCGCATGCGGTGTGCCGAATCCTTTAGAGCCGAAGGTATTTTTAATAGGCGCCAACGATATACTACTTTCGATGATAGCCATGGTGTTCACCCGAGGTTAGCTAGTGCCTGCCACAGCTGATATGTGGGATTAGTACGAACATTTGAGCATCGAGTCAGTAAGCAGATGTCAGTGACCGAAGACATTTCAACTCGACTCGTTCAGTTCACTTGTCCGATTGTACAAATGTGTTTGCCCTCTCTGCTGGAGAGAAGAATATTTATTTATTTCCATAAACAACGACCACTTCAGGGTAAAGCTAATGCAAAACCAAATAAAAAATATGTAAATGTAGCCCAATAATATCCCTACCGAAGGGCACGGGCCTTTCTCCGATACGAGTAGGATTGAGACACTTTGAAATGAACACCCATCCAGTACCCGTCTCGGCCAGATGTTGCTACCCGCACGTACGTTTCCGATGTGCGATTACCGCCGGGCCACGGACGCTTCTGTGACGTGTGACGTGACGACCCGAATGGCAGAGTCGGCAGTGACCCTGCCTATGAAGTCATGGGTCTCGGGTTCGAGTCCCGGTGGGGACAAATATTTGTTTAATGAGAACGGATGGTTGTACCCTAGTCATGGTTGTTTATCTATCTTAGTATAATATTTATCTATGTAAGTATATGTATCGTTGTCTAGTAACCATGATTCAGGGAATCCTAGTTTGAGGCTAGATCAATGAGTGTAAATAGTGTCCAAGGTATTATTATTGTATGTATTATATTATTATATTCTAATGAAAACATAATACAATATGTATATGTTACGGCTAAAGCTAGGTGTGCAACTAAACTTAAGTTTAGCCGGCTAGTCTTAAGATTAATTTCGAGGCTCGGCTAATGTCCGCAATAATGTTCATTGCGATAAATGATTTCAACATTAGTCGGCTAGACTGCAGTTTAGCCTTGACGCTGTTAAGGCTAAAGATAGGTGAGAAAATATTCAATTTATATTATTTATAATAATTATATATAAGAACAACAAAAAATACTTATACTCGTCTTATTATAGTTTTTGTTGTTCTTACATGTTCAACCTAACACGAAGGATAAAGGGGGCTTTGCTTCGCTCACCCCCTTTACCTTTCACCTAAGCTACCGCAGTGTTTTGCCCTGATATTAGAAATAGCTTTCTCATCTGAATAAAATTACCCCGCCCCGCTCCCCGCAGTCGCACGAATACTTCGTTTTCAACATTAGCTAACTAATGTCCAACATTAACCGAAACGCATCGGCTATAGTGCAGTCTAGCCGATTAAAGATGACATCCGTTATCACAAACGAACATGACTTCGGAAATTAGCCGAGGCTCGAAATTAATCTTAAGACTAGCCGGCTAAACTTAAGTTTAGTTTCACACCTAGCTTTAGCCGTAACATATATATCATTTAACCAAACCCTTCATCTGTGGGGCCATTAAAACATCAAGGGGTTAACTAATTATATAAATCATTATAACATGTCGTCTCTGAAACAAAGAAACAATATTGTCGTTCTTCTAAGTTCAGCCAGAATAATCCCGAACACATTATTAAGCTTTCCCACTACTTTGAAAGCTCGAATATCAGATCAGAATGTCGGTCAGTTCATCGTGCATTATTCTTCTTTATATTATTGCGAAATTCTTTAGTCAATGTCCGATCACTTTAGCAATTCGTCGACTCAGTGCCCAGCTTCGGAGAGTAATCCTGCGTTATCGTTTGGATTTTAGATAAAGAATCGAAATATGTAAAAAAATATCCTAAATCTATAAAATTTGCTAAAGTGCGAGTCCGACTCGCTGAACACGAAGGGTACCGTATCATCGTAAAAAGGAAAGAAGCGAAAATTCCTAAGAAGCTACAATACTCACCGTGTTACCACAAAAAAATAAACAGCGTTTAACCTCAAAACAAACGTCAAATCCCATACACTTTTGATTTTAAACAAGTGTTGAATAGTAGTTTATTTTTTGTGGTAAGGCGCTCAGTGTTCGTAAACTTTTTTATCATCGTAAAAAGGAAAAACGCGCAAATTCCAAAAAAGCTAAAGTACTCACCGTGTACCACAAAAAAAAAACAGCGTTTAACCTCAAAACAAATGTCAAATCCCATACACTTTTGATTTTAAACAAGTGTTGAATAATAGTTTATTTTTTTGTGGTAAGGACCTCAGTGTTCGTAAACTTTTTACCCTAATCACGCATAAGACTATCCACTGCTAACTACTTAGAGTTGCTGAAAAACCAGGTCTTTAGAATCCTTGCACCTCGCACTGGGACCACTTTAGAATCCTTGCACCTCGCACTGGGACTACTTTAGAATCCTTGCACCTCGCACTGGGACCACTTTAGAATCCTTGCACCTCGCACTGGGACCACTTTAGAATCCTTGCACCTCGCACTGGGACCACTTTAGAATCCTTGCACCTCGCAGTGGGACCACTTTAGAATCCTTGCACCTCGCACTGGGACCACTTTAGAATCCTTGCACCTCGCACTGGGACCACTTTAGAATCCTTGCACCTCGCACTGGGACCACTTTAGAATCCTTGCACCTCGCACTGGGACCACTTTAGAATCCTTGCACCTCGCACTAGGACCACTTTAGAATCCTTGCACCTCGTACAGGGACCACTTTAGAATCCTTGCACCTCGCACTGGGACCACTTTAGAATCCTTGCACCTCGCACTGGGACCACTTTAGAATCCTTGCACCTCGCACTGGGACCACTTTAGAATCCTTGCACCTCGCACTGGGACCACTTTAGAATCCTTGAACCTCGCACTGGGACCACTTTAGAATCCTTGCACCTCGCACTGGGACCACTTTAGAATCCTTGCACCTCGCACTGGGACCACTTTTGCCTGTCGTTTTAGCCCGCACATAGACGCACATATTTAAATACGTTGCTAAAGGAATCCAAAATAGCTGTACAAAGATCCTATTGTACAAAGATCCTATGCCAAAACGGAATTACTGTTTGCAAATATTGCCTCAAATATTTGTGGTCTAAATGCAAAAGATAACTAAATGTGTATTTATATTTTATATTAACTGACTCCATTTTTTTATAATAGTAGTTTATGTGACTGCTACATAATGGAGGGCATTAAAACTCGAGAGTGGGTTTAGAAACGAGCCGAAGGCGAGTTTCATGATAATATCACTCGAGAGTTTTAATGCCTAATTATGTACAGTTACATACACCTGTTTATCTACACACATATCATAAGCTCTCTTTGATGTGTTCAGGAACCGCATGTTTGACCGGCATTGTGGCTCTGCAGTTGTTTAGCTTGTTCTGTAGTACCAACTTCACGCAGGCGGGCGTCGGCGTTCGGAATGTCAGTACCAACTTCACAGACAAACTAGGAGCAGCACGCAGGCGGGCGTCGGCGTTCGAAATTTGAATGTCGTAATATGTAGAAAAATTACATATTATGGTCATAATGTGTAATTTTTCAGATAAGGAATGAGTTTTTACCAAGTAGTTTAACATTATGCTGATCGTAACGTGCGGTTTTTGTACGCAGTAAAGAGGGTTTATGATACGTGTGTAGATAAAATTCTATATATGTCTTTTATGACGTGCAAAATCTTTACGTTAATCACTTAGTTAAAGATTCCCACGACAGAGGCTCGCCAACTGTGGGGGTCACCGACTTGTCATTGTACCATGATTTTTCATATTGGTAAATATTAATTTTTTATTTTTAAAAACACGTCTCTTGCATTCTTTAGGGGCCTCCTTGATTTTAAACGCCTGTTGTAACTCTGAAAATTTTAAGTCTATACATATTACGGTTCATGAGATACAGCCCGCTGACAGACAGACAGACAGACAGACGGACTTAATAATAGAGTTCCGGTCGGCAACCTTCGGGTACGGATGAAACCCTAAAAAACGGATTACAGCATAATGAAAGAACGACCCAAAAAAGGTAAGAATTCATAAATATCCCAAGACTGTGTTATCCTAGAATATAACAGTCAGCTGATACTCCGACGTTACTTTCAGGAGTGTCTCATTCATCATAATTGATTTATCGCTGTCAAATATTGCTATCAGACTCTTGTAACTGATATTTGAGATAAAGCCGACTCCATATTTGTTTATCTTGATAATTCTCTAGTGTTGATAAGCAAGATTTTTATGGAGATCCTACTAATACATATACCGTCGGACCTATTTTCATAACGGGTGGCAGAAGCACAATTCCGGCCACATTTAGCCAGTTATTCATTTATCCATTTTGCGTGACGGGGTTAGCCCATCATCCATATGAATGTTTCCTCACGATGTTTTTCCATCACATAATTCAGTCATTAGAGATTTTGAAACGCCACCTTTGTAACGCGACCGGTTAAGGCAAGGCAAGGTTATAATTTCAATAACACACAACTCGATAACCGATACGCGTAATATCTTACCATACACTTAGTAATGCTAACTTCGATCCAACATGCCGAGTTAAAGCCATTTAACTTAATTAACAATTAGCGGCAATCAAAGTTTTAGGCTAAGCACTAGTTTTAGCGTTTAATCTAAATAATACCAGAGTGCTTTTAGTCATTATGTGTTATTACGCTGTGTTTATGAACCTCTCAAGCCCTGAACCTGGTTATGAGGCTTCGCTCACCCCCTTTACCCTCCACCTAAGCTACCGCAGCATTTTGCCCTGATGTTAGCCGCGCAAATCAGTATTTTTGATGTGCAGTATAATTTTTCCATTTCCTATCTGTATTTTATAGGTATTTAATTTATTCCTAGGCATTTTATTTATAGTATCTATTGTGCACTGCCTACCCTTTCATGATACCAATTCCTGTAATGCCTTAATTTTCTGGAATAAATCTCTTTTTAGAGATAAGCTTGCTTTTGTACAAGCATTTTCTTTTAATGTAACTTTTTAAATATTTGTGTGCAATAAAGAATTATGAAAGAAAACGACTTTGACAGATAGACAGCCTGCCAACTACACCAGCGCCATCTGCAATTAGCTTTTCAGATAAGCGCCATTGACAGCTCACCCATCGTTGACTGATATGCGGTATGAATGGCAAATGCTAATGGGCAGGTACTGCGAGATGAATGTGTGACAGTGTTGTCTTGTTTTTTTTTTTTTGCATTGACATCAAAATAAATAGGTACAGAAGTCAACCACATGTATGTACTTCACTTTTCATAGCTACGCTCGGCGATCGCTCTAGGGTTGTTAACTACGGCTTATGCACGAAAAACTATCGTGGTACTGACGCTCCTATCTAGTTGTATGATTTATTATGAAGAATGAAAACATTACACTACTATTACAATACAAAAGGTTTACAGATCAGAAAAATACCTACACAATTTTGCGTTTGTCAATTTTCATTATCGAAAATCCCTGATAACTTCTAAACGGACTACCCCAGTTACAAAATTTCTATTGCTCTGTCCGTTTTAGACCTACACCAGTCAAATGACACGAAAGAAAATACAACATCTACACAAACAAAAAAACATGTTTTAACTTACGTAAGTAAGGTGACGTGAATTTACCTAACAAAATTTTTGTTAATACTTATTTTATTATACTGTTTGAAAAATAGGCAACTGTTATTTATTTAAATCGATCTGATATATATTATTCGGGGACCTTACCTACCTACCTAAATGTACTATACATATAACGTTAAAACGAACCATCGAAATATAGGCAGATCTTTCCGAAACCACTGGTAGCTTAAAAAACGCCAATTCATAGTTTAACGTTGAATTTAAACAACCGTCCACTGAACAGTTATAATATATATTTTTCCGTTGCTCCATTGTTGCATTGTTTGCATTAACAGACGCGCGTGTCAAGCGGATGGCACTCACGCTCGCACTGGTTTGAACTGCTCTGAGATATGGTGTCCGTGAGCAGTATCTATGTGTGCGTTGCTCGAGCGCGCTTGTATGTAGATTGATTTCTGTAACCATTTATTTTGTGTTGACATTTTATTTATAGTACCAAGGGTACTTAATATTTAATAATTTGTTATTCCCTACCTTTGAAATCGACTTACCTAAATTGATTCTGACATTGTATAATTATTTGACTTTGAGCGCATTGGGTGTATACCTGTAATGTTATATATCGTACTTGTATATTAAATAAATAAAATAAAAAAATAAAATGAAATTCGCTTGGTCAGCTAGTTGAAAGCAAATCCCGTCAGGTTGTCACCCGGTAGATCCGTCGTCCACAGGTGGTCATCCAATAAGGTCAAGTGTAAGTGGAGGCATAATTGCCGTTCATTCGTCCAGAATTACAATCTAGTTTTTTCTTCGTAAACACGATTCGATTTCGCCCTCCATCGGATCGCGAGCTCTGCTCGAATTATGATAAAGAGGATCGGCAAAGAGGTGTTAGGATGGAGTCTAATCTTGCGCGAACACTTCTGCCGAAGCTGAGTTTTAGCCATCAATCAATCAATCAATCAATCCCGACCGCGATCCAATTTGACGACCCGAATGGCAGAGTCGGCAGTGACCCTGCCTACGAAACCAAGGGTCCCGGGTTCGAGTCCCGGTGGGGCAATTATTTGTTTGATGAGAACCGATATTTGTACCCTAGTCATGGTTGTTTATCCATCTAAGTATAATATTTATATATATAAGTATGTGTATCGTTGTCTAGTACCCAAGATACAGGGAATCCTAGTTTGGGGCTAGATCTATGTGTGTAAATAGTGTCCGAGGTGTTATTATTATTATTAAATCAATCAATAGTTCTTTAACAGCTAAGCTTGGCATAGCGTCAACCTTTTCCCACACGGGGTGGCAAGCGTTTAGCCAGTAATTCAATACTCTATTTTGCGTGTTCACTGGCCCAAAGTTCTTTATTAATTAATATTTAATAACATTATAACAAATTGAACCAGGCCCATAGTAAGCTCAATAAGGCTTGTGTTTTGTGTACTAGACGATATATTTCATAGAGGTAAATACAAAGAAAACATGCAAGATAAGAAACAAATATTCATGCTCATCACACAAATATTTGCCTTACTGGGATTCAAACCCGGTACCGTCAGCTTCGTAGGCAGGGTCACGGCCGCAAAAATGTGGATTTCCCGTAGGCGCCTCCAGTCCTAATTATTCTTAGATTATAGGGTGCTGCTACGCAAACATGCTCAGATTTACGACGTCTTCGTTTCGGCTATAAAATGTGATTTACATTTTTCTCCGTTTCGCCGATGTTATGGTACCTATATGTATGATATATTATAGTTAATATATGTGCATGCTATCTATGGTATTTCAAATAGTTGAGGTATATATTTTATTTATAGGTACCTATTTTAAAATGAATTTTCGTTCCTACTCTTCTGTCTTGCCTAGGTTTGTTGAAATCTCTTAATGATATTGCAGCGGCCGGCAGTAAGGTTTGATGAAAGAACGTTTGATCGTGGGTACTGCAATGACTGGTTGTGGCCAAGGCTTGTATCGTGCTTTTCCCAAATAATGCGAGGAAATTCAAACAAAGTAATAACTTAATACAATTTATTTTATAAATTGTACAATTTTTGAAATTCAGGGTGGACTTTCCGGGGATTATTAGTTTGAATTGAATATGACGCAAAGTGTAGTTGGTTTAACTTTCTTGGCTAGCTCGCCGAAATATGCAAGAAAAGGGTTTTCGGATAAGGATTTACATTTTCTTTCTATCTTCCAAAGAACAAACTTTTCATAGGTTTCCAAATATCTTTCTTTCGATTTCGGCGGCAACGGGCTTCCTATAACCGCTCTTGCCACTTCTTGAATTTCTGGCATTTTAAAGTTAATTTCGTTACAGTCGCTTACTTCACTTTAACTTGAATTCATTTTGCATAACAATATCAACAATTTTTGCAAATCCAAAATATTGGCGTCAATATGTTCTTATGTTTTTCTTAATTATTGCACAGTCTTGTGTATAAGCCTATTCGAAATTTAAATAAAACCTTTCATACGTTACTTTCCTGGTTGCCATAGTGCCAAGGAAAAAGATCGTTCCATTTTTTAAACTACAGTTAAGAGTTTTCATACAACTTTGACAAGCACCCAAATACTACAGTGGCTGAAGCAGGAATTAATAACAGAGTGAAAAATTGCTCGAGTTCAGATAAAAAAAACCTTATGTCATTGTACATAAGAGTCACGGACAGATCGATTCGCATTCCTGCTTCCTACACAGTTAAGGATTTTCATACATGTTTAACCGGCAACTACTCGTAGTACTGACCAGGACAGCAATGTAGTACAGGAAGCTTGATTTATCTCAAAGAAGGTCACAATAATGACATTTCCAAGCATGTTTGAGAAATAGTATATTATGCAATTAGTAAAAAAGGACGGATTTAAAGCGAGGGCCATCATAGATGAATCACGTTCAAGTGAAGGATTCTAAGATTTTCAATATTTACTGAATTTCAAAATATTTACTACGCCACACATTTACTTGGCACCCGCGTGGAATGCGTCTTCCACCTTCTCTCGCTCGCTCTCGCCCTCGACGCGATAGTTAAGGACGCTATGACGTCATCAGAGGGAGGTGCCAAGTTAACTTGGCGTGTAGTATGTATAAACATAGTCAACTGAATGATTCATGATGATAGTTACAATCCTGAGCGACGCGAGTGATTCATGGCCCTCGATATAAATCCGTTTTATTCAAGAGTTGCATCTATGCTTTATACCACGACTACTACAAAAAGCCGCCCTCTCTTTCTAAACTCAGGAGTGAACACATCTTCTTCAACACTGGAATGCATTTAATCGATACACTAAACTTTGTGTTCGTACACAAACTTACAGTATTCAAAATAGCGCCAATTTACTATTAACAACATAGTAGACTTGGGTAACTCGAGAGTAAGATATAGTATGACACACATATCGCTTGACGTCCATTATATCCTAGTTACATCCCAGCGATATGAATCATATCTTACTCCCCAAACAAATCTCGCTCTCTCTGCCCAGGCTACACTAAACACAGTTGTGTGAGAACAAACCAACAAAACCAGACGTCTTCCAGTTTTAAAATGTCACTATTAGGCAAACAGCAACCTTATCACCTTAACATTTGGTCTACATTTGGTCCACATTTTGTTGGCAAATACACAATTGACCAAACCAACCGCACGTATTTCAGTCTTAAATGTCACTTTTAGGCGAATAGCAACCTTATCACCTTAATCCTTGGTCCAAATTTGAGCCGGATACCTAGTAGTAGCGATAGCAAAGGCGAACACACACTAACCGCACCGGACGGATCGACGGCGCCGAAGGAATCGACCACGCTGCTCTCGCGCGTTGCTCTGTCGCACTCGCACGCCACGCATGACCGGATATGCATGGACAGGTGTGCGTTCACCTGTACACCAGAGCGAGATTCGCGGAAACGAACACGTGGGTTTTTTCGGCTATCATCGGTTGGATTAAGATGAGCAAGAAAGAGTATGTGTTTGTCATACTATAATAGGCATAATGTTTCCAAAAGTTTGCTTATTGATTTGAATCTTATCGCATTGCAATAAGCTCGAAAAGCAATAAAAAATCTATGGGATATAACGTTCATAATAATGTATGAAGAAGCTATGGAGGCCTCAGTTCGCTGCCAAGGCAAAAGTGATCAAGGGATCGAAGCGGGCAATAAAAAGTGGTCTCTAGGTAGGTAAGTTGGTTAAGGCATAGTTCAAATGGTGAAATTAAAATGCAACTGTTGCAATTCGTTTGTTTATATATTTTGTATTGAGTAGGTTATTTTTCGAGACTCTTCCAACTCATCAACTCATTAAACAAATATAAGAGAGAGATTGAGAGAGACTTGTGAGATAAAAGAGTAAGAAATAAGTGGGAGTTGGAGCGTTATGAGATAGATTTGAATGAGTGAGATATGATAGAGATATAAAGTGTCACCGAATCAGTAGATATGGGATATGATTACTCCCTATAAAGACACACTTTGCGCAAGTCTACAACATAGAACACCAAACAGTTTTCATTCTAATGCTAAACTCCTTGTCGAAATTGTAGACCTATCAAATGTCGAGGAGTTATTTGCACAAGGAGTTGTATTTCAGTGAATAAAATAAGCATTTTAGAGGGGGAATGGTATAAAGAATATTATTATTGCGCTTAAAGTCTACCCGCGGTTTTACTTGCACCCTCGGCCCTCGTGGAACCCTTATTTCCATGTAACTCACGTGCAAGAACTCACAGGAACCGGACATTCCATTCTTTTGAGATAATAATTAATAATAAGCGTGTGTGTTATAACTTTTACATTCACTTGTATATTTATGTAGGAATCGCTGTCCGTGGCGCGGCTTCACAACCCTTTCTTTGGTATTCTCATAGTTCCCGGTGAGAAAACTGTTAACCCTTTATAGGACGGATCTCCAAAAAATGGCCCGCGATTTTCAACTTTATTGATTGGTAATAAAGTCCAAAAGACAGTGCCCTATAAAGGGTTATATGTTTAATTTCTGCGGCACCTATCTAAAGGTTATATCCATCGCATACTCAGCCCAAATCGGCATGTTGGGCAAAATATCGAAACTCTTTGGTGAACAACTTTTTGGTCCGCTACCAAAAAAGAGGTTGAATGGTTGGAACGACGAAGGAGTTTCTTGAGTGATGGCTACCAATGCCATCTGGCTGCTGGTGACTCTCTCGGCCAACACTCGGTCAGGGATCTACTCCGCTTGCCATCACCTCGCCTCGCCAAGTGACCTGCCCACTTCAGTTTGATGATTTCAGACGATGGTGATGATAAATCTTTAATTGAAATGTTTGTATTGTTGCAGTTGCGACTTCAACAAATATACCATAAGGTGTATAAAGAGTGTTGCGGCCATCGCACCCAAAGACGAGGAGGAGAGTGATCACGACTCTAGCGGTCGAGGCACAGCGTCGGAGACCGACAGTGATTGATCGACAGCGAAATATAGCAATCTCCATTTCACGCCACACTGCGTTTTATTTTAGCTCGGGTTTGACGAAAGGACCCTTTTCAATTTCCCACAGTAATCACACGACACTTAAAAGCAAGGAGCAGAGCGATAGCTTCCATTTTGAAACCAAACAAGAGAAAGTACATTAACGCACTGAGCCTAAAGCTCCAGTATTTAACAGATCGAAAAATTGTTCGAGTTCAAATGAACCTTACGACGTTGCATAAGAGCCGATGACAATTAAATTCGATTATTTATTCGATGCATACTTAATTAATTATTCAACACTCGAACAGTACTCGAACTTTAAAGTGTCCTCTAGTTAGAACGACGACCTCTCTGATGTTGCTTCTAGATCCCACGATACAGGGTATCATCAGAATTCGCTCCGATAAAGTGTTGGACCCCGATGCTACTAAGCACAAGCCTATCGCAGGCTCGGAAGTCTCGTTTCATCGAGTCGGGAGAGAGAGAGATAGCGCGAGCCTGCGATAGGCTTGTGTGAGGCTTGTGCTTAGTAGCATAGAGTAACTTATTTACAGAAATGAAATCAAATATGATAATAAACTTTTATTTATATTATTTATTATAATTAGAATGAAATGTAATAATGAATTTAGTATAATTAATCGTATAAAGAGAAATAACTAAGCACAATACTGCTAAAACCTGCAATTAAAGATATTTTCCGATGACATCGGGAGAGTCCTTTTTTCACCAATAAACAAATAAAACAAAATGGCTACGAATATTCTTATAATTATTTATCTACACACGTATCATAAACCCTCTTAACTGCGTACAAAAACCGCACGTTACGATCAGCATAATGTTAAACTACGTGGTAAAAACTCATTTCTTATCTGAAAAATTACACATTATGACCATAATGTGTAATTTTTCTACATATTATGACATTCAAATTTCGAACGCCGACGCCCGCCTGCATGCTGCCCATATTTTGTCTGTGAAGTTGGTACTCACATTCAAATTTCGAACGTCGACGCCCGCCTGCGTGAAGTTGGTACTACAGAACAAGCTAAACAACTGCAGAGCCACAATGCTGGTCAAACATGCGGTTCCTGAACACATCAAAGAGAGCTTATGATATGTGTGTAGATAAACTAGTGTATGTAACTGTACATAATTAGGCATTAAAACTCGAGTGATTATGATATGTGTGTAGATAAACTAGTGTATGTAACTGTTCATAATTAGGCATTAATACTCGAGTGATGCCCTCCATTATGTAGCAGTCACATAAACTACTATAATAACCGGTATGTTTCATATTTTGTTGTTATAGCGGCAATAGAAATACACCCTCTGTGAACATTTCAGCTCTACCTATTTCGGTTGATCTGGTAGAGCCCGGTGACAGACGGACATACGGACGGAAGGACGGACAGCGGAGGATTAGTAATAGGGTCCCGTTTGGCACCGAGCGAACTTCTTTGAATTTTCATTTGAAACAACTTTAATTGATTTACACAAACTGAATAAAAGACGAGTTCTAGCAGTGAAAATTTAATATTAACACCAGCAAGTATATAATTAAACGTAGAAAATGTCATAAATAATTTACTACCAAACAAATCTAGGGAAATATAAATATTTGCCACTCCTAAAAGCATCTCTTATTGATTTTGCTCTTAGAGGGGATGAAAAGCGGAGTGCCACACGGTACCAATATTATTTAACCTCGAGTGACGTACTTTGAATCCTTCGCTGCGCTTAGGATTGTACTCTAGAACGCTCTGGATACTGGATGAAAGCGTTCCGCTGCAGCATAAAGCTACAATACAGGGTGTTTTGGGGAAGAGTGTAGGTATTTTGCAGATGGACCGCGTCGGTCCTTACGATCATTTTATAGTATGGGAACCATGGTCCGATATCCTTTAGTTTTTAAGTTATGGGTTAAAAACTGATTTTATCAAATCTACACTTTTTGGGCTACCAAGCTAAAAAATAAACACAGTTTCAGATTAAATACAGTTTTTTTTTATTTATCAAATTCAACACATAACACACGATTAATTAAAAGTCTCAAAACTATCCCGATATCGAAAACTATCAAATTGTGGTCAAAAGAAAAAAAAAACAAAAAACAATCTTAGTGACTTTTATCATTTCAATGTTTATTTAAAAAAAAATGTGTTGGTGAAAAATTATTAAAATTTCTAAAAAAAATGCTTATCTTTTCCCCTTTCTATTGATGTATCAAATAACAAGCTACACCTCAAATTCACGGAGATATGAGACTTTACATGCAGGGATACCTCAAACCGGATTCGCCTCAGGTAGACAAAAAACCGGTCAAGTGCGAGTCTAAATCGCGCACGAAGGGTTCCGTACCACCGTTCAATGGAAGCGATGGTGTGGAGTGAATAGTTTGGATTTTACACAGCAAAATATTGTTTACAAAGTTATTGGTGCGGTTACTTTCACACTCCATGTACGTAACCAGGTGCATCCATAAGTTTGTATGTGGTATTATTGTATGGGAGCCCCCTTAAATATTTATTTTTATCCTGTTTTTTAGTATTTGTTGTTATAGCGGCAACAGAAATACATAATCTGTGAAAATTTCAACTCTAGCTAGCTAGGTTCTTGAGATACAGCCTGGTGACAGACGGACGGACGGACGGACGGACAGCGAGGTCTTAGTAATAGGGTTCCTTTCTTACCCGTTGGGTACGGAACCCTAAAAAGGGGCTGCATCTCGGTTAAAGGAATGTTTGCTTTGTTAGTTAGTACCTTTTGACTGTTCATTCGGTGCACACGATTTCATCTACTTACTGTATTTCTCCCTGTTAAGTTGTAGTTCCACTTCAAGTGTTGATCTCCTTCACGTTGAGTTCTCAGTACCTTACAGTATTGTTAACGACTGTGTTTGTAAAACATTTCACTAAAATGCCTGTTTTTACTTTTCGTGAATACGCTGATATTGTTTTTGTGTACGGACTTGCTGACGGTAACGCTACCAGAGCCCGAGGGCTGTACCGAGAACGCTTCCCTACAAGGCGAATTCCGAACGCGCAGGTATTTAGGAATACTTTTAGAAGACTCGGCAAAACTGGAAATTTGAACTTACGGGAACCGCGAGTGTCTACGCACCAACACCATGTGGAAGTCGATGAGCTAATACTCCAAGCTTTCCTGTCTGATCCCACAACAAGCGTGCGCAAAGTGATAAAGCAACTGCGTGACAGTCATGGTTTAAGACTATCCACCTACAAAGTATGGTCTGTAGTCCATGGAGATAGGAGATATCCCTTCCATTACACTCCTGTGCAAGGTTTGGATGAAGGTGATCCTGCCCGACGCATGACATTCTGCCGTTACCTCATCAGTCAAGATGCAGAGAACAGAGATTTTCTAAGAAGAATACTATGGACCGACGAGTCAAAATTTGATAGAGATGGAATAACAAATTTCCATAACAAGCATCACTGGGAGCTAAAGGGTGCAAACCCGAAAGTAAAAAAGCAAGTGTCGTCGCAAAGGCGATTCAGCGTCAACCTGTGGGCCGGTGTAATCGGAGGAATTTTGATTGGGCCCCACATCCTGCCCGACACGCTGAATGGCGAAGCGTACCTAAATTTCCTACAAAATATCTTGCCGGATTTACTAGACGATGTTCCTCTGCATCTCCTATCAGAAATGATGTTCCAGCATGATGGATGCCCGGCGCACTACTCGACGACTGTAAAAGAATATCTGGACGTTGAATATGAAAATAGCTGGATTGGCCGAAATGGGCCAATCTTATGGCCAGCCAGATCTCCCGACCTAACACCCCTCGACTTTTATGTGTGGGGAAGACTCAAAGAGTTGGTGTACGACGTAGAAATAATGAGTCGAGAGCAATTGGTGACTAAGATCAATGAAGGAACCGAAGTAATAAGAGCGGAGATGACATTAGGCGTAACAACTACAGAAGTCAGACGACGTGCGCGAGCTTGTCTTCAAAATGCCGGAAGCCATTTTGAACACCTTTAATTACAAGATGTGACTGATATCTGTGCGGCATTAGTGAAAATTAAATGTTAGTTACCTTTCTATTTCTGAGTACCGTTGCAATAATAATATCTAGCAGGTATTATTATTGCAACTTTGTTACCTGAGGCGAGTCCGGTTTGAGGTATCCCTGCATGTAAAGTCTCATATCTCCGTGAATTTGAGGTGTAGCTTGTTATTTGATACATCAATAGAAAGGGGAAAAGATAAGCATTTTTTATAGAAATTTTAATAATTTTTCACCAACACATTTTTTTAAAAATAAACATTGAAATGATAAAAGTCACTAAGATTGTTTTTTGTTTTTTTTTCTTTTGACCACAATTTGATTGTTTTTGATATCGGGATAGTTTTGAGACTTTTAATTAATCGTGTGTTATTTGTTTAATTTGATAAATAAAAAAAAAACTGTAGTTAATCTGAAACTGTGTTTATTTTTTAGCTTGGTAGCCCAAAAAGTGTAAAGATTTGATAAAATCAGTTTTTAACCCATAACTTAAAAACTAAAGGATATCGGACCATGGTTCCTATACTATAAAATGATCGTAAGGACCGACGCGGTCCATCTGCAAAATACCTACACTCTTCCCCAAAACACCCTGTATATCTCAGATATCTCTTTTTTAATTAAATTGTTTATTGACAGATAGCTTGGTTTACACAGGTTCTACTTACAAAAATAAGGATACATACATAATTATGAACATATATAGTAAAATAGGAGGAATCAGTGACAACCGGACTAGTGAAAACACTGCATCTCGGTTATGAAAAGGTGCTCGGTAGATTACATATAAGGGTGAGCAACTTGCACTACTTAACTTAACAAGTAGATTATGTTTGGTACTGGGTACTGGGGCGAAAAACAAAAATTTTGGATATAAATTAAGCATGAAAAAATTAAAGAAAAATAGGAATGTAAAGAGTGTTGCTGCTCTTTCAAGATGATAGGATGTAAGTATAAATAGTAATTATAAACTTAAATGTATTGAAAAAACAGGGTGAGTAATTGTGGTGGTTAAGTTGGGTATGCACAAAACTAATTAAAGTTAGATGCAGGGTGTGTAATTGTTTGAAAGTGTGTTTATATGTGTAATGTAAAATAAGCAAATTGTAACTATGTTTTAAAACATTCCGTTTCTTCAAAGCAGAGATTTTGTAACCAGTGAGTTTTACAGATGTTCTTATTAAGGGGATAAATATTGAGAATTCGTTTGATGTTGTTGTATAGACCCTAGGGCCCAAGAACAGGAAAAACCATTCAGAAAAAGCCAAGCTGTGTTTTTTCATTGATGACGTTTTGAAAACTTTGTCATTACGACGAGTAGAGGGTACAGCTGGATCAAAGAAAAGCTTTGAGTGTCGCCTGAGAACGAGATGTTGAATAAATAGTTGGTGAACATTGAGGACACCTCATGTCTGATAAAGGTGGTATGTCGAAAAGAGTTTAGGCCTAAAAGTACAAACCTTGAGAATAGCTCTTTGAGCTCTCTCAAGGCCCAACATATCCGTTTTGCCAGCACTACCCCAAGATGAAATGCAGTAGGTAATAATTGACTGACATGCCTGAGATTTTTAAAGATGTAAATGAGTTTTCTCAAAAATAGTATGAACATCTGTGAAGATAGTATCCGAAAGTGACTCATCCTGGACAATTTTTAGAAGGGTCCAGGAAAACGCATAATAGTAGTTTATGTGACTGCTATATAATGCCTAATTATGTACAGTTACATACACTATTTAATTAATCTACACACATATCATAAGCTCTCTTTGATGTGTTCAGGAACCGCATGTTTGACCGGCATTGTGGCTCTGCAGTTGTTTAGCTTGTTCTGTAGCACCAACTTCACGCAGGCGGGCGTCGGCGTTCGAAATTTGAATATCAGTACAAACTTCACATACAAATTAGGGGCGGCACGCGGGCGGGCGTCGGCGTTCGAAATTTGAATGTCATAATATGTAGAAAAATTACACATTATGGTCATAATATGTAATTTTTCAGATAAGAAATGAGTTTTTACCAAGTAGTTTAACATTATGCTGATCGTAACGTGCGGTTTTTGTACGCAGTAAAGAGGGTTTATGATACGTGTGTAGATAATAGTAGTTTATGTGACTGATACATTATGCCTAATTATGTACATTTACATATACTAGTTTATCTACACACATATCTTAAGCTCTCTTTGATGTGTTCAGGAGGACCGCATGTTTGACCGTCATTGTGGCATTAAGTTTTTTAGCTTGTTCTGTAGTACCAACTTCACAGACAAAGTAGGCGTCGGCGTTCGAAATTTGAATGTCATAATATGTAGAAAATTTACACATTATGGTGATAATGTTCAATATTCAGACGTGTGTCTAGAGTCTCTAGTCTTGTGTGCACTATGTTCAGATTTTTCCCTAACCCACCAAAGACAGTCTAAGTTTGACGGAAAGTGGTTCTTCCACAGTGGATATATCGCTTTTCGCACTAATAAATTCATCGCTAGAAGCACACGACAAGAAGCTATCGTTATAGATATCCATTGTATGTATAGATAAATAAAACAGATATATTTATAAAAATATATAATACAATAATGTAAATAAGAATAAAAACAACAAAAAATAAATACGAAGTTATATAGATATATAACTAAACGGGGTGACCTAGACCCCTTGCCAGATAAGGGTTGGGGTTAGGAATAAGAAAACCTTCTTCATTTAGTATTAACAACACACACGATACAATAAATTAACAACTGGGCAGAGGACAGTAAGGGCACAGAAATATGAAATAGAACCTATCATGAAAATTTTTTTAAAATAGTGCCACGGCGAAGTAAACGCTAAAAGGACCGCGACATGGAGCGCGAACGAAACGCAAACATCTCTGCCAACACTGTGAATCACTGTGTAAAAGTTTTAAATGAGATCATCAAACTTGTGGAGCATAAACTAATGAAATAATAATCATATTACCTAACATCAAAGCGAATTATCAAAACTACTCTAGATTTCTCACGGCAATTTATGAAATACGTAGACATACCTACCTACTGAGCAGACATACCTACCTACTGAGGTGCAAAATTGTGCCACCCACCACTCTATGTGGCAAAGTGTAATAGGTAAGTATCTAAGCACGTGTATAGATTTAGTAGTATAGTCAGCATTAGATATGAGCACGCAATTTACTTGAATAGATCTACACATCATAAACAACCAGACATATTTTCACTGCCAAAGAAAAAATATGATGATAACATAATCTGCGTCCACATGAATGTTCACATAATTTTGAGACTTGCGCTGTGTGTAGGCAGATATGTCTGCTTGATTTCGTCTGATTAGCTTGCGCACTCATAAATATATGATGCTAACAGTAGGTGGGTACCAATTTGGTATAATATAAACCGACTACGCTAGAAAGACCTTCAGACCATGGTCGATGTCAATGAATCACGTCACTGCTTATTATCAGGCGCTCAGTTATCGATGCGCTCTCTCTATCTATCTATTACCTCACTATTTATTGAGGTAGTATGCTCATACAGATGAGTATTGTATTGGCTTTGATGAATTAGCTGATCGGGGAATCATACTACATACCCCTACCTACTTCCTATCTTACCTATGGGAAGTCCTACCAAATCATCTGTGGTTATCATTAACAGATGATTGAATATTCTTCATAGGTTTTGAACTTTATTACAAAGCTCTTAGGTTCAAAATCGCGGGCCATTTTTTCGTTGCCCTCGGATGACTGGATTGGAGTGTATGTGGAGTGTACTTTACATGCATATAGGTTGAGTTGAGTCTGGGTATTCTTATAAGCCAGTCGTTAGAGTAATTCTATGTTACAAAAGGTGGATGGAGCATTTCTTTTTTATTATTTTAAAATGGGTGAAACTGAGTAAATATCAAAAATGGTATCTGACGCCGTAGTTTCTTAGCGCCTGAGCAAAGTGTTACTTCTCTCTGTTGCCCATGTATGCAGCTCTCGCACTCTCGCTGTCCCTCCAGGCGTCACTCAGTCGCTAAGAAACTTGTCAGGTATAACACGAGATATCTCGCGGCAACTTCCTGGATTTAAATCACTTTTAAAAAAGCATATTTTGTCTAGTATAGTCGATTTTGTTTAAAAGTCATAGTCACGTAAAAAAAGAAAGAAATTATAATATAATATTAGCTCGCATAAGTGTGTTATATAAGTATATTTACAAACATTATTTTAATGTATAGATTAATGTTTCTCTATAAGTGAACTACATTATTGTTCTTTTGAGAAATAAAATTCTAAAACCTAAAAAAAACTTTTGGCACCTACAAAACTCGAAATGTAGTTTTTTTGTTTCCCGCTCATAACTTCTTTACGGTGCATTCTTGCCAAAAGTTACTTTCCATACCGTTGTTATATTATTATATTTATTTTATTCTAAAAGTTACTTTGTATAATTAAAGAGTGTAATAATTATGCGTCTAATGATTACAAAAACAAAATTATTAGGTAAAGCGATATAGTAGAAAACCATGGTCACCCAAAAAAAATAGTTTTTATATATTTTTATATAACTGGAATATTGTCGTTTTTAACCGGTCCTTTACCGCGAAAACGCGCGAGGCATCGCGATTTTTAACCTTATGCCATGGTAATAACATTCAAAAGCCTAAAACGAGAAATGGCATTTCGAGATATAAAGTAAACTAAAAAAAAATATTAATGCACTAGAAAAAAAAACAGAATACATAAAATGAAAATCTGTGCATACACTAAACTTGAAACTTCGAGATTGCCAGGAGTCCTCGCACTAGGGTAGGCCAGTATTGCGGGGACCCAGTTGAAATTGTAAGTGGCATTTTTTTAAAACATAAAAAACAAATAATTAAGTTAGTCGTACCACAACATCTAAACTATTTATAACACTTATTCTAGAAGTATCTCTGTGTTGTCACAATGTAATGCTAAAAGGAATTTTGTTAATTTTCGTTTTGCTTTCATGACTGAGTTTGTCTTTATATCACAGATTTTGACGAGGTTATTATAGCTTATGTACGGGCCAAATCTACTCGCAAAAACTCTGTTTATTGTGAATAAGAATAAGAATAATTTATATTGTTCAAAATAACAGGGTTAACATATTTGAGGTCCCTGCCTCCCAAAGTAGGAAAAACCTGTATCATGGGAGACAGTTACTTCCCAGTCGGTACATATTTTATTTTGTACAATAGTAGGTACTTAACTATTTTTAGATTTATGCAGGTAATCAAAAAAGGTAAATCTACAGAAAAATAATAATAATCTACAGTATAAAAACAAATTAGGGTAACTTAATTAAGTAACACTGAAACTTAATTGTAATTATTATAAAGAGTGGGTCTTGCTATTCTGTAAACACGTCTATCTAGTATGCGAGGACAGTCGCTGGAGGTTATGGGCCGTTAGGGAGACTTTTTGTATAAAGAGTTGACGGGCTGTAAGAATTTTAGCTTCTTTGTATAGATCTTTGGATCTTAAAGGTTTTCTCATTATAACTTTTAATACGGAGCGTTGGGCTCTTCCTGCGCTAATCAGGTCAGTGTTTGCTGCACTGCCCCACACGGCGATGCAGTACGTTAGTAGGGACTGACGGATTGCCATGTAGACGTGATGAAGAATGTCTCTACTGGCTGCGTTGCCGAGTTTCTTCATTGCTCCTATAACCTTTCTCACCCTTTAAGAAAGCCCATAAACACAGCTTTTCATCTGCTGTTTCGATACCTGAATATTTAACAGTATGTGTTCTTTCGATTTGGTTGCAGGTGCAGATGGTAGGGCGTTTTTGCATGTGTGAACCCTTAGTTTTAACAGCAGCCCCGGATCTATTAGGGGGGGGGGGGGCGCAAGTCGGGGGGCGGCACATACAGAGGGCGACCAATTCAAGCATGGAAGAAGAATACACTACTCAGCATTTTCGCCACTTTATCATGACAGGGACCCGCAGTATAGTAATAAAGTTAACTTCTTAATTAAGTAAGTAAAGGTTAACAATATAAACGTCCAAAACTAATTAAAGTTATACTTAATTATCTAACAACAAGCGAGCGCTGATCAGCTGTGAAGTGAGTACCTAATATGTCTCTAGAATTAACTTCAAACTTACACTATATTGGCACGAATTGCTAAGGTCTAACCTATCAGTGCACTTGTGTATATCGTGTAATAAATATGAGTAAACGGCTAAAGTTTTATCGTCAAAAGTATATAATCCTTTGAGAGAAACACAAATACAGTCTATCGGACGACATAAAACGGCAACTTGAGAAAAACTTGCAAGATAGTGAGCAGCTGCTCATAGATGAGGTCTACCACAGGTGCTTGCTATTGATCGAGGATGCAGTGTTAGCTCAAGCAGGACAAAACTAGGCACAATACGGATTTCGTCAGCCAAAAAGATCTGCAGCAACTTTGGGTAATCGAGAATATCTGAGGGAGACCAATTATGATCCCTGTGCCTTGGAAAAGATGGTGTCATATAATGAAGAGTTACTAACAGATGAACAGCTTTACATTTATCATCAAATCCTTGGCAATATTGGCAAAGTGGATGAGATCTACCTGGTATTCCCCGATAACCAACACTCTGGCCTAATTATGTGTGCTGCTTATATCCCCGATTCTTCTCCCTATAAAGTTTATGAATCACACTTAGTAAAGGCTCAGGACGTCTTCATTGAGATGCCTGGCTATAATTTTTGTTTATTGGGCGACTACAACATCCCAGGTATCGATTGGCAATTCCAGGTCGGTATAAAAGGCTGTAACTTACCGGACCAGTACTTAATAACCGAGGTTAACAAACTTTTATCCAACACCATGTCACTTCTAAATATGCTACAATTCAATAGCATCAGAAACATAAACAACCGGACTCTTGATTTAATCCTAAGCAATATAATTGACATTGATGTCGTTACCTCCACGCAACCTGTATTGAACGTTGATAGACATCATCCACCATTGGAAATATCATTATCTACCAATATGTCCGAAAAAATATTACCGAACGCAAACATCACTAAGCTTAACTTTTATAAAACAGACTACGTCACTGCTATCGAGAAACTGCAGAGCATTGATTGGGTTACAGAATTGACACACTTGAACGCAGAAGAATCTTTAGATTTATTCTATAAACATATATATTATATTATTGATATAACTGTCCCCCGTGTTAAAACTAAATCACGTAAATATCCCATTTGGTTCTCTAAGCATCTGATAAAATTATTTAATCTGAAAGACAAAGCGTGGCAGAAGTGGAAAGTTTATGGAGCGTTGGCGGACTACAATCGGTTTTCTAAGTTACGCGCCAAATGTAAACATGAGATGGACATTTGCTACAAAAAATATGTAAGTAATGTCGAGGAGTCTGTTAAGGTGGACATTAAAAACTTCTGGAAGTACACTACCGCTCTTAAAAAACCAATACCGGCTACCCTTCAGTGATGAAGTCGGGAGACACTACTTCACACAAAATTGATGAAATAGTCGAACTTTTCTCTGAATATTTCTTGTCCGTGTTTGAGCCAAACTCAGGGGTGTCGCCTAACTTGGTCGAACTTATTCTTATTGACAATCCCAATAGTCCCCTTCACATGTCCAGCTTGACTCTATCTGAACCTGAATTAACTTCAGTTCTTCGACAGTTGGACGTCACCAAGGGTGCGGGTCCAGATAAAATTCCACCTATATTCCTGAAACATTTGCATGAATATATCTCTCCAGCACTTACTATTATATTTAACAAATCATCACAAGAGGGCGTTGTACCATCAGTCTGGAAGCTTGCCTATGTCACGCCTATCCATAAGTCAGGACCAAAAAATGAGGTTTCCAACTATCGTCCCATTTTCCTTTTATCCACCCTAGCTAAAACATTCGAAAAATTGGTACATAACAGAGTATATCCCCTTTTAGAACCATTACTTGATCCAAAACAGCATGGCTTTGTCAAACTCCGCTCCACTCTCACGAATCTACTTATTTACTCCAACGATCTCTTTGAAGCCATGGATCAGAATGTCGCAGTGGACTCCGTATACACCGACTTCAAGAAAGCATTTGACAAAGTCGATCACTTGCTGCTTCTTAAAAAACTGGCATACAATGGAATCAAGGGAGACTTACTGAGATGGTTTGCATCTTACTTAGAAGACAGGCACCAATCTATCGCCCTTAATGGCAAACTGTCAAATGCAGTTTTGATAACCTCAGGCGTTCCTCAAGGATCTATCATAGGCCCATTTCTTTTTGTCATTTTTATCAATGATATAGCACAGTGTTATACGCGGATGACCTAAAGGTCTATAGGGAAATCCATTCCGACATGGACACCGTGTTGCTCCAACAGGACCTGGACAGACTTGAGGCTTACTGTACCGTTAATAGTATATCCCTAGCATACAATAAGTGTCAATATATAAGATTCACAAAACATGTGATAGAGCGTAATACGCGTGAATATTATATAGGCGGACATGCATTGCAAAGGGTCACATGTATTCGGGACCTTGGCGTCTACTTTGATGCAAAGTTGACCTTCGATGCACACATCGCACACATAACTAAGAAAGCTTATCAGATGCTTGGATTCCTCATGAGTACAACCAAGAGCTTTAAGAAACCCAAGTCCTTCCTCACGATTTACGGCTCTCTCGTTCGTTCCCATCTTGAATACGCATCCCCTATCTGGAATCGCTTCTATGCAGCGTATGATGCACAAATTGAAATGGTACAGAAGAAGTTCCTCCGTAGTCTCAATTACCGTGTCAGGGCTCCAAAGAGGTCATATGATATCCTGCTTACAAACTACAGACAGACGTCCCTCCACGATCGTCGCACCCTCGCGGACGCCGTTGTTCTCAAGCGGATCTGCACCAGTTACTACAACTGCCCAGAGCTTGTCTCCCTTATAAGGTACCATGTCCCGCTCAGAGCTCCGCGGCACAAGCGGCTCTTCCACGTGAAAGCCGCTCGCACCAATGCTGGTAAAAGGGCGCCAATAGGTCGACTCTGTGCAGACCACGACAAAAACTTTGCAGAGGTTGACTTGTTTGATTCATCTGTCAATCGGTTTAAGCACTCCATACGCAAGCTGTTGTTCAAAAAACTCGAGGATAATAATCCTTGACTGTGGTGTGGTAATTTCATGCACGTTTGTGCAATAGATGTACCCTAATTGTAAACAATGCACATTTTTCTCTCATATTTTGGTTTTTAATTTTAGTAAGAATGTATATTCTTAGCACCTAAGTACTTTAGTTGTTGCTCATTCGGAGCTAATTCTTCCCAAATCATTTAAGCCATAAGTGGGATACCCTAAGGGATAAGTTAGATTTTAATTATCTGTATAGTTATCCTCTGTTTGTTTTTGTAATGTAACTTGTCCTGTTTGTAACCCCTGAATAAATAAATAAATAAAGCAATCTTAACTCTTTTTCCTGGATGCTGCTCCTGGTGGAACTGGAAAAACCTTCCTTATCAATTTGCAATTGGCAAAAGTATGGATCAATCGTGGCATTGCCTAAGCTGACGCATCGTCAGGAATCGCATCAATACAGTTGGAGGGAGGCAAGACAGCCCACGCTGCCTTCAAGCTGTCGCTAAATATTATCCATGTTCAAACTCCACGCTGGAACATTTCAACGCAGATTAATACGGCCCAAGTACTGCGCGATTGTAACCTTATAGTTTGGGACGAAAGCACAATGGCGCATAAAGGGGCTTTTGAAACACTAAACTGAAGTCTTAAAGACATCAGAAGAAACGTCAACATGATGAGTGGAGTCACCGTGTTGTTAGGTGGAGACTGCCGTCAGACTCTGCCGGTAGAGCCGAGTGGAACCCGAGCTGACGAAGTTAAAGCTTGCATTAAGGCATCAAATCTTAGGCCCTTAATAAAAAAAACTCCATCTTAAGAAAAACATGTGGGTGCACTTGAAGGGCGATGTTTGCGCTGGGCAATTCTCCGATCTTCTCCTCAAAATAGGAAATGGAGAATATCCGGAAAGTGAAGGCAAGATTCCACAGAATCTTGCCTCAGTTGTATCAACTGTTGATGACCTAATATAGCCCGAATATATCCAGATGTCCACAACCTACACAGCAAATACTTGAAGTGGCTGTGCGCACGTGAGATTCTGACTCCTAAATTCGATCAGGCTTCCGTCATCACGACATTTTGTTGACGTCATTCGAAGGTGCAGAATACCAGTACAAGTCTGTAGATATAGATACTGTAGTAAATACCGATGATGCTGAACAATATCCTGTGGAGTTCCTAAATGCACTCAACCCACCTGGTCTACTTATCCTTTAAGTGGGTGATTCAGTCATGCTATTGCGAAATCTCAAACCACCTAAGTTGTGTAATGGGACCAGGTCACGCGTGAAAGCCTTACATAAAAACGTGGTAGAGGCCATTGTATTAACTGGCTGTGCTCGAGGTCAATCTGTGTATATACCGCGGATACCACTTATACCGTCGGAGTACCCATTTGAGTTTAAAAGACTACAGTTCCCTCTTAAGGTCTGTTTCGCAATGACGATCAATAAGTCTCAGGGTCAGTCACTGAAAACAGCAGGAATTGATCTTAGGGGCGACAGTTTCCTAGGTGCTCGCATGGCCACGTAAAACTGGCCGTGCGAGCACCTAGGAGCCTGGTCGTATTAACATCTGAGGGCAGAACCTCTATTGTAGTATATAAAGAGGTAATTTAAGTATATAAATCAAAAAAGAAAAAGTCTTAACAACTATGAAAGCAACCTAAAATTTTTATCCTCAGTTTTAAAAATTTACAATTGGTTCGAAATATATTGACTAAAAAAACGAAAATAATGGCGGTGAAGCCGCGGGCAAAAGCTAGTCCTTCGATATACAGGGTGGGCCATTTGAAAGAGTCAGAATGGTGAAATCAGAAACTGTAAGAGATAGAAGTTTTTGCTGTAAGGAACTAGGTATGACATAAATTTTGATGAGAAAACTATTTACTATTAGTTTTTTTTTTCAACCGGGTTGTGGCTGTGTCGTGGACATGGCCGTAGGTTTTACGTAAAATTACCTTTGTAACGTGAAATATTTTCTTTTAGCGAATATCGTCGCCTCCAAAGTAGAAAAACAGAAGCGCCATGAACTTACGTTAATGGCGCTTTGTTTTTCACCGTCACCGTCGAGGAAAGTTATTTGTATAGTAATTATAACACAGTAATTGTTTGTTTACTTGATTTATTTCCAGAACCCAGCCAAAGTAAAATATTACCATCATGAATAAAACAAGGAAATCCAAATCACCTTTTATTGTTCAAAAAATATTGTGTTTATGGTTGGTAGGTACTTACATATCGTCGCCTCCAAGGCAAAAATACTGAAGCGCTATGGTTTTTCATTACAACAACCAACACTTTTACCTAGCTATAGCTATGTAGCAACCATAACCATAATATTTTTTGAACAATAAAAGGTGATTTGGATTTCCTTGTTTTATTCATGATGGTAATATTTTACTTTGGTCGGGTTCTGGAAAGAAATCAAGTAAACAAACAATTACTGTGTTATAATTATAATTCTAATATAACTATATTGTGTTGTCCAACTTACCTTCGAGCCTAGCTTCTGCCTAATGTGTCTTCATAATCCTTCATAAGTCCGGGGCGTTAATGAAGTGAATTAATAAAAAACAAATGAAAGAAGTGCTTACATAAATCCATTTGCATTGGCTCGGCCGCCCCAGCTGCAGAAGTATTGGCACCGTCTCGAAGATCCGCTCGGGTGTCTTCATTGAACTTTAGGAATTCCACAAATCGATCGATGGCAGAATGGAATAGTCAGCGTCGATCGACAGTTTCCATTGCACCAATCGAGCTATAATACCTTTGACACTATTTAGACACCTTGATCTAGCCCCAAACTAGGATTCCCTGTATCTTGGGTATTAGACAACGATACACATACTTATATAGATAAATATTATACTTAGATAGATAAACAACCATGACTAGGGTACAAACATGCGTTCTCATCAAACAAATATTTGCCCCCACCGGAACTCGAACCCGGGACCCTTGGCTACTTAGGCAGGGTCACTGCCGACTCGGCCATTCGGGTCGTCATGGGCGATGTCGATCGATGCCGTCGATCGATGCCAGAATGGAATAGTCGACGTCGAGCGACAGTTTCTCGATCGACGTCGATCGATGCCGTCAATAATAATCCCCACTTGCCAGAAATCTGAGCTTATTCAACTTTTAGGTAAAATTGATTGTCTGTAATTGCTCTGCCTGCCATGCGAGAGGCGGGTTCGAACCCCGGCTGGGGGTGAAAAAAAACCTAGGTCTTGGATGTTCATATGTGTGTGATGTCGCTGTATCAGTTCCCACGATACATGGTATCCTAGTGTGGGGCCAGAAGGAATGTATGTGCCTGTATGTAAATATTTACCGATCCGAATGGCCGAGTTGGCAGTGATCCTGCCTACGAAGTCAACGGTCCCGGGTTTGAGTCCCTGTGGGGGCAAATATTTGTTTGATAAAAACGGATCTTTGTACCCTAGTCATGGTAGTTTATATGTCTGAGTATAATATTATATATTTACGTATGTGTATCGTTGTCTAGTACCCAAGATACAGGGCATCCTAGTTTGGGGCTAGATCAATCTGTGTAAATAGTGTCCAAGGTTATTATTATTATTATTTATCTCTATGTTAATTTCCACAGAATATGTATTTCTGTTGCCGCTACAGCAACAAATCATGAACTATGCGAAAAAATATTATAAATTAAAGGGAGTCCCCATACCAGAGACGTGTTTCAATATGCCTGCTTCTGCGAGTTACCAAATCATCGTCATTCAAATATAATCGATAATTTCGCGGCACCTTTAAATAGTTTCAGAAATAGAATCAGTTATCTGTAGCGTGGTGCCTAGGCTCGAAACCTAGTTAGGAAATAAACTTTTTAGTTTTTGTTTTATTATCGTTTGGTCCTGAAGTTGTCTTGTTGTTTACGAAACCCTTCGTGTGCAAGTCCGACCAGCACTTAACTGTTTTTTTAGTCCGTATGTTATGAGTTGAGGCTCTTTCAATGTAGATAATCTGACGAAGCAAGGAGGTCTGTCGCCAAGGCATGTCTAAAATATTTTCTTCCCTTCCATCAAAAATTGATATATAATATATATTTGCTACCTGCTTTTAGACACTTCATCAAGTGTTTCATTAGCATAGTCACAATAATTCGTCAATTTTCTTTCTTTCAAACATTTGCCTTTCCAAACTATCAACATTTTACTGAGCTGAAGAGAGGGTATAAACACCAAAAATCCTGACCCGTCCACTAGACAGGCATCTACAAAGACGTAAAGAATACTGTGCTGGATTGATAAAGTATAAACTAGTGTGGTAAATTACGGAATCCCGACGCTGTTTTGCTAAAATGATTGTTTCGCAATTGGGTGAATCACCGTGAAAGTCCGTTATTAGGTTGTGTGATTTGCGGTTAGTACTAGCAGACCTATCAAGTTCAATTACCGGCTTTATTTAAATCTTATTTAATTAGCCAGCACTTAATACGTTTGCGTATCCCAACCCATTAAATACCCAGAATTGAGAAGTTCCGGTGGCAATCCCTAGTCGTCACCATCAGTTCCACTTCACCAAGTCATGCTTCCCGAGAACTGCAGCTTCCAAATAGTCAAAGTACTTTATTACTGTAGATATTTACATATACTTAGCAAACGTCATTTTTTGCCTCTTCTCTACATTGGACCACTGTGGGAGAAGAAGGGCGTAGAAACTCCCACAGATTGAATTTTAGATCTCTTTTAAAAATAGGTTGTGCTTAACTAATACAAATATGACAAATTTAATTGTTATGATTAATAAGCAGGAATAAATAATTACAAAATTATTAACAGCAAGGTCTGTGTTGAGCCAGATTAACCCCATACAGTCCTGTCATTTAAGTAATCTTGAACATTGTAATATCCCTTTTTCGACAAAGTCGCTTTAACATGCTTTTTAAATTTCTCAAATGGCAATTTCAAAATCTCCAGAGGTATCTTATTGTAGTAGAGAATGCACTGACCCTTGAAAGAATTGCTAACCTTCGCGAGTCTTAAACGGGGCGCACATAGTCTGTGATTATTTCTTAGGTTAACATTACAGCTGTCGCTAAGTTTGGAAAATGTTGTAAGGTTCTTGCATACATACGACATTTGACGACCCGAATGGCCGAGTCGGCAGTGACGCTGCCAACGAAACCAAGGGTCCCGGGTTCGAGTCCCTGTGGGGGCAAATGTTTGTTTGATGAGAACGGATGTTTGTACCCTAGTCATGGTTGTTTATCTATCTAAGTATAATATTTCTCTATATAAGTATATATATATATATATATCGTTGTCTAGTACCCAAGATACAGGGAATCCTAGTTTGGGGCTTGATCAATGTGTGTAAAGGGTGTCCAAGGTATTATTATTATACATTATATTTTCGAAAATAAATTGACTAGCTACTGTTAGTATGTCAATTTCTTTAAAAAGCTCTCTTAAGGAGTCTGTTCGTTTTAAATTATAAATTGCTCGAATAGCTCTTTTCTGTAAAATAAAAATAGTTTGAATATCCGCTGCTTTCCCCCACAACAAGATACCATAGGACATCACACTATGAAAGTAACTAAAATATACTAGCCTAGATGTAGCCACATCCGTGCTTTGTCTGATGTTCCTAACAGCGTAAGCCGCAGAACTTAACCTACCAGCCAATTTATCTATGTGGGGTCCCCACTGCAATTTGCTATCAATGGTTATTCCAAGAAACTTCGTATCATTTACCAATTCTAACGTGCTGTTGTCTAACACCAAACTGGTCTCAACTTGCCTGACATTTGGAAGTGAGAATTTGATACACTTGGTTTTACCAGCGTTTAACAATAAATTATTAACTGTGAACCAATTCAAGGTTAAAGACAATACACCATTAACATCATCAAAATCTCCTTTTTGTCTTTCAATTTTGAAGACCATTGAAGTATCATCAGCAAACAACACTATGTCAGTTAATTTCTCCACCATGAAAGGCAGATCATTAATATATACCAGGAATAAGAAAGGGCCTAATATGGAACCTTGTGGAACGCCAATTTTAACACCCGATCCATCAGATTTTACGTCGTTAACTTCTGCCTTTTGAATTCTATTGCTTAGGTATGATCTTAGTAGATCCAACGCTTTATTTCTAACTCCGTAATGATTTAATTTAATTAATAGCGTATTATGATCAACACAATCAAACGCCTTCGACAGGTCGCAAAAAACTCCGATAGCATCCTGTGCGGCCTCCCATGCAGAATAAATATGAGATACAAGGGTAATACCTGCATCCGTAGTCGATTTACCCCTAGTGAAACCATATTGTTTAGCGTGGAGTTGTTTTGTACGGTTGAAGTGTGAGAGCATTTGATTGAGTATAATCTTTTCAAATATTTTACTTAGTGTTGGAAGAACAGATATTGGTCTGAAATTTGAAGGATCGCCCTTATCTCCCGATTTGAACAGCGGTATAAGTTTACTGTGTTTCATGAGGTCTGGAAAAGCCCCATCGTCAACACATTTATTGAATATATAAGCTAAGTGTGGGGCTATAACTAGAATTACTGAACCAATGACTTTGACTGATATACCCCACAGGTCTTCCGTATTTTTTAAGTTAAGTAATTTAAACGTTTTGACAATGTCCTGGGGATATACATGATAAAATTTTAAATATACATTACTGACGCTAGTGTTATTTTTTAATAAAGTCTCTGCTTCAAATGGAGATGAATTTAGACGGTCCGTTGTGAGTACGGGTACATTGCTGAAGAATATTTCAAAAGCTCGAGCAACATCAGCGTTGGATTTAACAACATCATCACCTATCTTTAGGCAGAAATCACTGTCCCTTGGTATAACTTTGCCAGTTTCGCGGTTTATTATTTGCCAAACTGTTTTCATTCTATTATTTGAATTTTGAATTTTTCTATTAATGTGTAAAGTTTTTGCAGTTCTACAAACCAACTTGAAAGTTTTGGAATATTTTTTAACATAGTCATGAAATTTTCGATCAAAGTTATAGGTTTTTTGATCATAAAGGTCATACAAGATAACTCTACTTTTACGAATTCCAAACGTTGCCCAGTCATTAAATTTAGATTTACCGTTGTAGTCACTGACTTTCTTTAATTTGAAAACTTTATTGAATTCTGTTTGAATAAGATGAAGAAGTCTGAGTAGATTTTGTTTGGGTTCTGTTCATTAAAATCCGGTACTGGCAAATTTATATCTAAGTTTTTCGTATATGTCTCTAGTCTATGGGATGTAATAGGCCTATAAAATGATGGACCAGTCTTATCCTTAATAGTAATTGGGAATGAAACTGTTTGACCACTGTGATCGGAGGGTAAGCAGTTAATTACACTTTTACTTGTGAATGCACAGTCACAAAAAACGATATCTAAGCAAGTTTGGCTGGTAAGTGTAATTCTAGTCGGCTCTAGAAATACATGTCATAAATTAAATGATTTGAACAGAGTTATTAATCGTCGCTTCAGTGTTGTATCTACAAGCAGATCTACATTAAGATCGCCACAAATAATTAACTTTTTTCTGTTATTACAAAGTTTAATGAGGGCTTCCTCCATAATTTTCTCAAATATTTCGAAATTGCCATGGCCTTTTTCATCCCTCGGTGGCCTGTAGACACAAACAATAATATGGCTATCCAACTCAACACAGGATACCTCTATTTGTCTTTCTACAGTAAGTGCAAGAATATCTTTCCGTTGTTTCACCTTAATATTATTTTTCACTAAGATTAAAGAACCACCTCTATCAGCAGTCTTTCTATTGTAACAACTGACAATTTTGTAATTATTTATGTTAAAAGACATCATATTTTCCTTCAACCAGTGTTCAGTAACACAAATAATATCAATGTCTGAATTTTTTAGAAATAATTCTAATACAAGTTCTTTGCCAGGTAGCCCCTGGATGTTTTGATGGGCAATATTTAACTGGGGCTTAAATTTTGACATATTTAGTGGCTCTTGTATGCTAGAGATTTCCTCTATTGTCTTATGAACTAATTTAAATTACTTGGAACAGATTCCAATGTTGCATGCAAAGTATAATTAACAGGTGAATTCCCAATAGGGGTGCATGTCATATTACTCTTAAAATAAGCTGATGTCAAGTTGAACTTAGTTAAACCAACTATAGCTGCGTCGCATATATTATAAGCTAACAATGTAGCTACTAATTTTCTATATTTATTAGACAGGTACAATGTATCCCGTGTCAGAGTAAAGTTATGAATAAAATTATTCATGTCGAAATATAAAATAGCATCGCTGTGATGACATGTTAAATTAAATAAATGAATATTCATTCTATGCACAGATTTGTTCTGTAGTTCTGTCAAATTACAGGCATATGGAAAATTGCATAGTATAAATTTGCATTTCATCCTACTATGTATGTCTAGAAGTGTTTCAACACTTTTATTCAAATCATTCCGACTAATGTTTGAATGATTTCCTACCATAATTACAATAGTGCTGTACTCATCATAGATACCGCGACTAATCATCTTCACTAGATCTACAAATGAACTATTTGGACAGCAAATGTTCGTTACTTTTTGGTTAAGCCGGTTATGTAATAGAGTCCCAAATCCTGCACCTACTTTGTCGGATGCATGAGATACTATGTATATTAAATACTAGTGGCCCTGTGAGCTGTAGGTCTCGCGATTCTGTAAGCCGAAAGCAGAACTGAAACCTGAACATATGTACTCTCGAACCATCTGAATCATGACCCACCATAAGCTTATTTTGCTAAACCCCTTAAATGCAAGTAGGTCGAAATTCGCTTGAAGGTTTATTTCCTTGGTAACGAACTTGTTATCATTTGATTAGACACTGACATTTTGATAGATCTTACAAGTTTGAAAGTTTCAAACGAATTATCAGGCAAAAGGGTCATGATTCAGTTGGTTCGATTGTACAAAGGACAATGGCGAACCCCCATAGTGAAAAATAGTTGGGCGAAATACTCTGCATCTTTATATGAACAATTATTTAAAATATTCTGCTTAAGGTTCTAAACTTGCATGTATTTATGCTAGACGAGGCTAGGTTACTGAGATATTGTTTGATGAATTGTGAATAAATTCTAACCTCACTAATGTTCTATTTTACCTCAAATTTACAGTTTATTGATGTGAATGAGAGAAAGTGATCGCTACCACTGCAGTCTGTTCAAACAAGGCATTTTTACCCAATAATTCAATGTTTATAAGGATTTCGACCTGCAAAAGACGTCACGCTTTAAGAGGCATAATGATATGATATGATGGTGCGTCTTTGCCTGATAGGTTGCCCTGCCAAAATTAAAACAATAAACTTCAAACTCCATCAAGTACTTTTTTTAGGGTTCCGTACCCGAAGAGTTCCAAACGGGACCCTATTACTAAGACTCCGCTGTCCGTCCGTCCGTCCGTCCGTCTGTCACCAGGCTGTATCTCAAGAACCTAGCTAGCTAGAGAGTTGAAATTTTCACAGATTATGTATTTATGTTGCCGCTATAACAACAAATACTAAAAAACAGGATAAAAGAAATATTTAAGGGTGCTCCCATACAACAATTCTTTCAATACCACATACAAACTTATGGATGCACCTGGTTACGTACATGGAGTGTGAAAGTAACCGCACCAATAACTTTGTAAACAATATTTTGCTGTGTAAAATCCAAATTATTCACTCCACACCATCGCTCCCATTGAACGGTGGTACGGAACCCTTAGTGCGCGATTTAGACTCGCACTTGACCGGTTTTTTTTTATTCTTCCTCAACGCATCACAGAATAAAATGTCATTACTTTTGAACTGCAATGATTTTCTATCCAAAAAGTATTTAAATAAGGTATCAATAACTACCACTACTATAACAATAAATAAACTTATTTATTTTATTTTTCGTACCTCTTCAAGTTTTAATTCAATATAAGTGTCCATTAAACTGTTTGAAAACAAAAGTTGTGCCGGAAGCCAAGATTAACCGCGTTGCTCTATGGCCGGAAGTTAGGATAAGTGACAAAGTAACAAAACTGCTCAAGTTACATTCATAAAATATATTGATTTTTTACCTGGCCTCCTCCGAATTTGAGAATAAATTGAAAAAACCTGTAAAATTACAAAATGAAGTTTAGTCTAGGTGTCTCTTTAAGACGCTCAAAAAATCCCAACTATTTTTTCGCCATTGTTCTTTGTGAGCTACATTTTGCTATCTAAAATCCAACCTATTGACTTATCAACAAAAATGTTGAAAAGCCTATACCAATCTCACAGTCTCCATGAATCTTACGACACCTCATTTGTTAAAATCCGTTAAGCCATTTGGGAAAATGATTTTTTAAACATTTTCAACCCCTTATCTTAGCCATTTTGGAAAATTTCTAAAAACTACATTCTAGATAAAAAGTAAACATTTAGTTGTATGAGGACTATTATGCCCTATAATTATGATTTTAAATTCATTTTTAGAACAATAGCAGGCCATTTTTATTCATGGTGAATGCGGTGGGTTCCGTCCCGTTTGGGTGTACGTACTTGGTTCTTTCTTCTAAAATGGATAATAGAAATTGGAAAATATTTAAACGCGGTGCTACTTACGGCAGAGAAGTGCAAAAACGCTATAAAAAGCAAGATTATCATTATCTACAAAATAAACTAACAGTAGTAGCAACCAAAGTCAAGTTGAGAGAAGAATTACGGAAAATGATTCCGTGTAATCGTTTATCTTGCGATGAAGAACATAAAGACTCCAGTGATTTGTGACAAATAAAAAAAACTATTATTATAAATCATAAAACTAAATTTACCATTTCCTGGATGCGCCTCTTTAACTCACTTCCTTTAAACATGTTAACACTAGAATCCTTGAAAGTGAGATAACTATGCTAAGTTTGCTAAGTTGCTATATAAATGCTAAGTTTTTTTCAAGATTGTGAAGAAAAGAAAACATTTTCAATTTGCATCTTTAGGTATCCTCAACACATATTTACCCCGTTCAATTGGAATTGTTACAAAATCAACTAACCCGACTGCATTTTCATTCAATACCACACACAAACATATATACGCTCGAAAAACCTTCCTTCTGGTGCGCTGGGTAAAATAAAACTTTTAGTGTTTTATATAGATTACCGTAACGTACCCATGGAGCCCTAAATTCAATCTGACACAATGAAAACATCGTAACGACAAGTACTATAATGGCGCTTGTGGACGTAATGTGTTATAATTTGATAAATATTTTAGCTAAAACTCAAACACTCTTGGGGGCACTTGAAATTTGTGGTAAACCATACCCTAGTTCATCAATAAAACTGCGGTTGCACAACATTTCCAACATTATAGACGAAATATCATTAGGTAATTAGGAATAATCCAACTCACCTCTTAGGAGTCACAGGACTGTGAATCCTAATATATATATTTCTTTAACAAACACAAATAATTCTTGCAAATCTTGACGGAAAAGGTACTATAAAGAGTCCTATTGAATCCAGTAGATCACTATTTTGAAACTTTCGACACTGCTATGTGAATTTTATAGTATGAAAAAGTACTATAAAGAGTCCTTTTGAGGCCAGCACATCACCATTTTGAAACTTGCGATACTGCTATGTCGTTTCAATAGAACTGATTGGTCATGTGTAACACTTCTACTGATTAGTTTAAAGTACTAAACATTGATATAATTTTGCCACTTTCGAACAACTGTGACGTTCTTAAGGATGTTATAGGACCAAATTCAGTGTTTTCTAAAACGTTCTAAGAGCTTTTATAGGACCACTTTTTGTTGCTTGGAGTAATAGGTACCTAGCCGTATCGAAACCTATTGGATACCTAGTATTGAGCAGTTCCTTCCGGTGGCCATCTGTGGTATGAATCATCAGTAAATACACAAGTTACTATGTAAATTACAAAAATCTTATTATGGGGCTGCCCATAATATTTATATAGTCCCCTCGATTCCTCGATCGATATCCGATGCTGTTCCAGTCAAATCCAGGTTTTCCATGCGATATTGGTTTTAGGGTTCCGTACCCAAAGGTTCAAACGGGACCCTATTACTAAGGCTCATGTCCGTCCGTCATGAAACGTGATAGTTAGACAGTAGACATTTTCACAGATGATGTATTTCTGTTTTGCCGCTATGACAACATAAACTAAAAAATATAAAAAAGTATTGTATTTATCTGTAAACCACATACAAACTTATAATAATAATAATAATAATACATTGGACACTATTTACACACATAGATCTAGCCCCAAACTAGGATTCCCTGTACCTTGGGTACTAGACAACGATACACATACTTATATAGATAAATATTATTCTTAGATAGATAAACAACCATGACTTGGGTACAAACATCCGTTCTCGTCAAACAAATATTTGCCCCCACCGGGAATCGAACCCGGGGCCCTTGGCTTCGTAAGCAGGGTCACTGCCGACTCGGCCATTCGGGTCGCCAGAATCAGGTGCATTCGTTCATGAAGTGTGAAAGTAGCCGCACCGATAACTTTGTAAACAACATTTTGCTATGTAAAATCCAAACTATACGTGTGCGAGTTCGACTCGCACTTGACGGGTTTTTAAATTATGGCTGTTTGAAAATTAAAAAATGAAATTGGAAATGGTTGTTAAGTGGTCTGTGTCTGCAGTCTTCACACGATGATTTATGACACTAGGCAAGCCTGTGGCGTGGGTATCTAATAAAGTGATAGATTGGTAGGTACGATACGCGCCATTTTCACATCATCATTATGATAATCACTTACGAATTTCAGTATTGAAACCATTATTAATGAGGTGTTACTAAAAAACTCAACGTTATTAATTTTGCTCTTGCAAGGTTTTTGTAATTTATTTACTTATTTATCAATTTATTTCAGACGCGAAAGCCATGTTTAAAATTAAAAAGATAATTAAATAAGATACTGGGACTGATTTTGGAGGCGACACAACTAAACTAACTAAACTAATTAAAAAGTGAGTGTGAAAATGGAATCTATGGTTACCGGACTTAAATAAGATACTGGGACCGATGTTGGAGGCGACACAACTGAATTAACTAATAGTAGTTTATGTGACTGCTGCATAATGGAGGGCATTAAAACTCGAGAGTGGGTTTATGAAACGTACCGAAGGCGAGTTTCATAATAATATCACTCGAGAGTTTTAATGCCTAATTATTTACAATTACATAAACTAGTTTATCTACACACATATCACGAGTTTTTACCAAGTAGTTTAACATAATGCTGATCCTAACGTGCGGTTTTTGAACGCAGTATGATACGTGTGTAGATAAACTAATTAAAAGGTGTGTTTGAAAATTGAATGTATGGCTACCGGACTTAAATAGTTTGTGAAAATAATCGCTAACACTTTCTGACAGACAGATAACAGAGATATAATCATAATCATTGTTCAGGGGTTTCTTATCTACAGGGTGGAATTTTGTGACATCACCTGGAGGGCAAGTACAAGTAATTGTACTGTAAACCTCAGCCCTCAAGTCGTTCACAGTTGCATAGGATTTTAGGTAAACTTTATTTTTTACATATCCCCATAAAAAAAAACCAGAGGGGTGAGGTCTGGTGATCTTGCAGGCCATCGGATTTTGCCGTTTGTACCGATCCAGGTCCTGATATTGTTATTAAGACAGGCAGCGGTGATTCTGCTGTTATGGGCTGGAGCACCATCTTGCTGTAATATTACACGGTTTCGCTCATCCTAGGGTAAAACATTCAACTCGTTTCGTAAGAGGGCCAGTATTTCAAGGTATTTGACCGAATTTAGATGCCCTTCATAAATGTGGATTAACACAAACATATTTCTCATTATACCGCACCAAACATTGAAGAAAACTTGACTGTTAGTTTCATGAACACGAACAGGATTTACTCTAGACCAATAATGGTTATTGCGGCGGTTGTACATGACATTATTACTAAAGTTGGTTTCGTCAGACCACACAATGACACTCAAAAAACTCAGGATCTCCAGGATGTAATTTTTGGACCAACCGACCATCACGATAACATGTCCACTTATACTTTTTCAAGACTTTAAGTACCTGAGTATGGGTGGTTCCAATTTCTTCGGCAGCTTCTCTGCTTGAAGCCTTTGGATATGCTTCAAAATATGTCAAGAGCTGTGGACGATGACTTTTGTAACTACCAAATTCTTTCAAATTTTGTACCATTCGCCTCAAGACGAATCGAGTTGGTACTTGTCGGTCCCGATCTCTCTCCGTACCACCGTAAAGCTAAATTGACATCTTGGCGATTTAAAAAAAAAGCTTGCATTAAATCAAATTGTTCTTGATAAGCCATTTTGACGATTAGTAATGCCGCAGCTGTCAAACAATTTGACAACAATCAAAGACGACCCGAATGGCCGGTTCGGCAGTGACCCTGCCGACGAAGCCAAGGGTCCCAGGTTCGAGTCCCAGTGGGGGCAAATATTTGTTTGATGAGAACGGATGTTTGTAGCCTAGTATGGTTGTTTATCTATCTAATTATAATATTTATCTATATAAGTATGTGTATCGTTGTCTAGTACCCAAGATACAGGGAATCCTAGTTTGGGGCTAGATCAATGTGTGTAAATAGTGTCCAAGGTATTTAAAAATGTGAATAGCAAAAGATTATCGCGATGTCGTATTTTCCCTGTTCCATTTTCAAATTTTTTTTTTATTTATGCCACACACAAAAAAAATAGGTCTTATCCAAAAGAGTCTACATTAACACGCGTAAAGATGATATTGTGAACAACACAAGGTACCTATCTGTATGTATTGAGGGAAATTTGCTACCTCCATTATTTAGAGTACTTGCCCTCCAGGTGGTGTCACACAATTCCATCCTGTATATGTCCACGGAATCTATGAATATTTATACAAACAAGAGTACAGCAACTAAATTTAAAAATAGAATACATTACACTGACATTTTGCAGGTGGCTGGTTCATCGGTATAAGTAGAACTATGGAAGTGGTTTTTCAAATTTCTTCCCACAAAGGGGGAAAGGGGGGTTGAACTTTGTATGGACATTAAAAAAACTATTTGACCTGTGAAGCAGTAATTGAACAGGTAGGTTGTTTATAGATGTTGATGATGGTTGCTCGAGCTTTTGAAACATCTTCAACAATGTATCCTTATTCACAACAGATCGTCTAAATTCATCTCCATATGAAGCAGACTATTAAAAAATAACACTAGCGTCAGTAAGGTATATTTAAAATTTCATCATGTATATCCCCAGGACATTGAAAAGCGTTTAAATTATTTAACTTAAAAATACGGAAGACTTGTGGGGTATATCAGTCAAAGTCATTGGTTCAGTAATTCTTGTTATAGCCCCACACTTAGCTGATATATTCAATAAATGTGTTGACGATGGGGCTTTTCCAGACCTCATGAAACACAGTAAACTGATACCTCTGTTCAAGTCGGGAGATAAGGGTGATCCTTAAAATTTTAGACCAATATCTGTTCTTACAACACTAAGTAAAATATTTGAAAAGATTATACTCAATCAAATACCACTTCAACCGTACAAAACAACTCCACGACAAACAATTCGGTTTCTCTGGGGGTAAATCGACTATGGATGCAGGTTTACCCTTATATCTCATATTTATTCTGCATGGGAGGCCGCACAGGATGCTATCAGAGTATTTTGCGACCTGTCGAAGGCGTTTGATTGTGTTGATCATAATACGCTATTAATTAAATTAAATCATTACGGAGTTAAAAATAAAGCGTTGCATCTACTAAGATCATACCTAAGCAATATAATCCAAAAGGCTAACGGCGTTAAACCTAATGGATCGGGTGTAAAAATTAGCGTTCCACAAGGTTCCATATTATGCCCTTTCTTATTCCTGGTATATATTAGCGATCTGCCTTTCATGGTGGAGAAATTAACTGACAAAAAGGAGATTTTGATGATGTTAATGGTGTAATGTCTTTACCCTTGAATTGGTTCACAGTTAATAAATTATTGTTAAACGCTGGTAAACACAAGTGTATAAAATTCTCACTTCCAAATGTCAGGCAAGTTGAGACCAGTTTAGTCTTAGACAACAGCACGTTAGAATTAGTAAATGAAACGAAGTTTCTTGGAATAACGATTGATAGCAAATTGCAGTGGGGACCCCACATAGATAAATTAGCTGGTAAATTAAGTTCTGCGGCTTACGCTGTTAGGAACATCAGACAAAGCAAGGATGTGGCTACATCTAGGCTTGTATATTTTAGTTACTTTCATAGTGTCATGTCCTATGGTATTTTGTTGTTGGGGAAAGCAGCGGATATTCAAATTATAAAAAAGAGCTATTCGAGCAATTTATAATTTAAAACGAACAGACTCCTTAAGAGAGCCTTTTAAAGAAATTGACTTACTAACTGTAACTAGTCAATTTATTTTGGAAAATATAATGTATGCACGCAAGAACCTTACAACATTTTCCAAACTTAGCGATAGCTGTAATGATAACCTAAGAAATAATCACAGACTGACTATGTGCGCCCCGATTTAGACTCGCGAAGGTTAGCAATTCTTTCAACGGTCAGTGCATTCTCTACTACAATAAGATACAGCATGATAAAGCATGTAAAGCAACTTTGTCGAAAAAGGGATATTACAATGTTCAAGATTACCTAAATGACAGGACTGTATGGGGTTAATCTAGCTCAACACAGACCTTGCTATTAATAATTTCGTAATTATTTATTCTTGCTTATTAATCATAAGTTCATAACATTTTTTTTTTTCATATTTGTATTAGTTAAGCACAACCTATTTTTAAAAGAGATCTAAAAATCAATCTGTGGGAGCTTCTACGCCCTCCTTCTCCCACAGTGGTCCAATGTAGAGAAGAGGCAAAAAATGACGTTTGCGCTAAGTATATGTAAATATCTACAGCAATAAAGTACTTTGACTTTGACTTTGACTTTGAGCAGTGAGACACAATATAGGCTATGTAAAAAAAATAAAAAATTGAGCTACGTGTTTGTCATTTGCATTTTTTTATAACACAAGTAACACATACTTACTTGTGTTATAAAAAAATGCAAAGTTCAATAATGGGAGTACATCCCCTGGAACTGGATTTGGAGATAGAGCGGACGCGAGGACGCACGCGCCAGTCTTTGAGAGAAAGATATTGCGTATCAATGTGCGAATTCAGGTGAGGTCGTTGCAGTACATATCTATAACTAACACCTCAATTAACCATAACCAAAACGACTTAAATTTTCTTTAGGGTCATCAGTTGAATTATCAACATATTTATTGCGCCGCAACGTCGGCTCATAATAATATACATATCTAAAACTCAATTATCTACGTCATGAAGGTGTAATTTCATACGAATTACATAATAATGTATAGACAAGTGTTGCATATACTGAGGAGTTGGAGATGGGAGTTTCATATTCTGTGAAATCACGTATCGTGTTGTCCCGATGAATGATGAAGTGTTTATTGGTTGTCAATCACGGTGGTTTGACTTTTGTTGCAAAACGAGTTTCAAATGACATTTTCATATTTTTTACAAAGGTTTCTGTCCTGTTATTAAACATATATATCCAAGTACCCTAATAGGTGCATTCAACCGGCAAGTGAGTTGGTAATTGATCCCAGTTTTAAGCCCAGCTATCCGAGAGGCAACAACAATAAACAGATAAAATCTGAGTAGAGCGCAAACAGCCAACAAACTTGTAATTGTGCGAAGTCAGACAATATAGAATCGATGAAGATAAATTGCATTGGAAAAAGATGAGTGCATAATATCGCATTAAATAATGCTCCTGACCCATAAATGAAACGCTCAACCATGAATAACTATTATGACAAAAGCTTTTACGTCGCCTTCTCATCGTCGTACTTCTACAGGATAGAAAATAAATCATATCTTCAGCAGCTGAAATCTACAAAATCCAGAAATGAACTCCGCAGAGTATTTTAAGAGGAAACTGGCCTAGTAGGCTATTACTTCCACGTCTGCCATGACAAAGAAAAGTATCTAAAAGACTACAAGAAGAAAGAACATTCAAAAACAACTGCACTCCAAAATCCTAATACTACTTAACAAATTTTCCTATATTGGCTTTAGGCAGAATAGTCCGTCGATTGAATGCCGCACCCTTGTTTCTTTTAGATAACCAGTGATCTAAGAGAAAAAAATAATTACTATTAGATATTCGACTTCCCAAACCAACTCACAGTTCTAGCAACATATTGGTCACCGTCTTTCACAGACACCAGCAATTTCATAGAATCTTTGGACCTTATGTTGTCTTCTAACGCTGGCTCCCAAAACCTGATTTTTGCAGGAGATATAAATATAAATTTGTTTGAAGAAACTGACAGTCCAGACTACTATTCTCTATTATCAGAAAAGGGTCTAAAAGCGTTAATAACTAAACCCACGAGAAATAACAATTGCCTGGACCATATTTTCGTACGCTTAAACCAAGAGACCGAGGGCATTGTCTGTAACAGTACCATAACAGATCACCGAGCTACAATCGGAAGTCTTTCACTCGTCAAAAAACAAGCACCAAAGCGTCCAATCACTAAAATTGATTTCTCAGCCATTGCAAACGAGCTGAGTAATCTAAACTGGTCAGGTGTTTTAAATGAACTCGATCCTTCACTGAGTGCCCAAACATTTACTAACATAATCTCAAACACGATCAAAACACACACTACCTCATTAACAGTAAGCCGTCGCAAATACGCTATAAAACCATGGATCACCCCAGGCCTTATACGTTGCATGAGACACAGGGACTTGTTGCATTTGCGAACTCATAAAGATCCCAATAACATAATACTTCAAATATCATATAAAAGGTATCGCAACTACTGCAATGATCTCTTAAAACGCTTAAAATACATTTATAATAACGCTAGCCTTGCTAAAAGTAAAAACAACCCACAAAAGTAATGGCATACTATCAAAACCATTTGTGACCTAAATAAACAAAAAGAACCCTGTAACGAAATACTTAAACCAAGGACACAGTCGAGGACTCACTAAATCATTTCAACCAATATTTTACTAGCATTGGACAGTCGTTAGCTAACACTACCATGGACAAGCTCAATTCAGACGAAGCAGAACTCTCTAAAAGGAATTGATCTAACCGAAATGCCTGCCTCAAACTCATTTTTTCTTCAACCAACTACCGAGAGCGAAGTAGAAACCCTTATCTTCAATAGCAAGTCCGAAAGCTCACCAGGGATTGATGACATCCATAACAAACTACTAAAAATCATCTCAAAACAAATATTAGTACCACTGACTCACATATTTAATAGTAGCATATCAGCTGGGCGCTTTCCACAGTGCTGGAAAAAAGCAGCGATAATACCAATCTTCAAGGGCGGTCAAAGAAAGGAACCCTGCAACTATCGTCCAATTTCACTACTAAGCGCTCTCTCCAAGCTGCTGGAAAAGGTTGTCAACAAACGCCTTATAGCATATCTAGAATCACGCCAACTATTAGCTGAAGGACAGTACGGGTTTCGCCGAGGCAGGTCTACGGAGGGTGCAGTCACGGACCTTCTCAAGGTTGTCAGCACAGAGCTGGATAGGGGCAAGGCTTGTGTCGGCATATTCCTGGACCTGGCCAAGGCTTTTGACACTGTCTCACCAACCATATTGTCACGTAGGCTGGAAGCCATTGGCATCAGAGGGATCGCCTTGGAATGGTTCTCCAGCTACTGAACCCAGTGTATCAAAGTTGGTCAACACATCAGCCCATGGAGCAGCATACCATTTGGTGTGCCGCAGGGCAGTGTCCTCGGCCCGACCCTCTTCCTAATTTACATCAATGAAATCTGCAACTTGTTCAGACATAAAAAGGAAGTGGACGTGTTCTGTTACGCCGATGAAACTGCTCTGATATGCTGCGGAGAGTCATGGGAACAGACTCACAAACTGGCTACGACCTGCAAGCGCGATGTCAATAACTGGCTTCAGAATAGTCTACTGACATTAAACACTAGCAAAACAAAATTTATCAGTTTTCATAAGACAGCCGCATCCCAACCACCCCCCGAATTCGAAACTGTTATGCTACACTCTTGCCCGACTGATTCTCATACATGCGACTGTCCCGGCATATCTAGAGTGGCGCAGATTAAGTATCTGGGAGTTAACCTGGACGAGAAGTTGACTTTTGCACCTCATGTCTCTAGTATGGCGAGCCGGGTACGCAAACTAATCCCAATATTTAAGCACTTGCGACAGGGAGCTGATCCGGAAGTTTTGAGGCTGGTCTACCTGTCCTTCTGTCAGTCCTTGCTTGTATACTGCATCACAGCATGGGGAGCCACACACAAAACCACGCTCATAACTCTGGAACGAGCACAGCGATCGATCCTAAAAGTGATGACGAGGAAACCGTTCCGCTACCCCACAAAATCAATCCTCAGCGAATGCAATGTACTTTCAGTACGCCAACTTTACATTCTCAGGGCATCACTTCTCCAGCACAGAATTTCAATTAATGCAGAGGATTTCCCCCGTCTCTTGTAAAAAAGAATTTATAGGGTGCAGCTGCCAGCAGTGAACACGACATTTGCGAAAAGGTTCAGTTTCTTCGCTTTGCCACACCTATACAATACAATATGCAAGCACAACGAAGTCAAAACTACCACTGTACGCGAGTTAAGGGTTAAGCTCTTGAAGTGGCTAGTGACATTAGATTATGATTCCACTGAAGCGCTTCTAGTCTAAAACTTCTCTTTCTAAAACAAATTCAGAATTGCTTATTTACTTATTTATCTATCCTTATCCCTAATTATATATAGATATATATTGTTTATGTGTATAGTATATTTTATATTACTATTTCAGTGGTCTGGGAGGGTTTGGTCACCTTGGTATGTAAGAGTTCCCTAATTATAATTACTTTTTATTTTATTGCTGTTGCTATCCCAAACTCAGGAGAACACAACATTGAAATTTCATTATAGACCTCCACGATACAGGTTATACCTAGTGTGTGGGTCATAAGCATAATATTAGACTGTTACATAACTTTCTGGTAAATAAATATATTTTTATTTTTATTTTTTTTTAATATTGACGATAAAAGAGTATACTCGAACATAGCGTACATTCAGGACTGCTTTAATTTGCAAGAGTATCTAAACCACCTATCAGCTTATTATTTACGTAATAGGATATTAATATTAACAAAACATTAACCAAATGTAACATAAACAGCTTTATTATATTATTTCATAGAGTATAGCCTTAATGCTGTATGCGTCACAAATCGAGGAACCAACGACACCAGACACCTACGATCCAAGAGCAGATAGACTAGAAGACGAACTGTTACCTGCGGTAACAGAGAGTGAAGTCCGACATGCTCTTAGCCAAATGAAACGGGGTAAGGCATCTGATGATGGTGTATATGTATGTGGAGATGTTGCAAACAGGATCTCTAGAAATACTTATACCTCTTTCCATGCTTTACAACAAATTTATGTATGAATGCAATACTCCGAAGGCGTGGGGTAACGCAATAATCACAATTCTCCATAAAAAAGGCGATAAGTGCAATCTGGGCAACTATCGTCCTATCAGCCTCCTCCATTATTTGCTAAGGTCCTTTATAACAGGTTAACACCAACAGAGCAGGCGGGCTTCCGGAGTGGCTACTCAACCATGGACCACATTCACGCAGTCAAACAACTGATGGAGAGATGCCGAGAGTATAACCGGTCCATGTGCCTGGCCTTTGTCGATTACAAAAAGGCATTCGACAGCATCGAGCACTGGGCCGTGTTTCATTCTCTCCATCGGTGTAATATTGACAAGCGATACGTGGATATCCTCCGGGAGCTCTACCGGAATGCAAATCTTCAAGTACGAATGCACAACCTTTCTGACTTCGTGCCAATCTGGCGGGGTGTCCGCCAGGGGGACAAAATCTCCCCAAAACTATTAACTGGTGTGCTCAAAATTTGCTGAAGATACTCGACTAGGAAGGGCAGGGAATTAACATCTAAGGCCGATGTATATCACATTTACGCTTTGCCGACGACCTCATCCTCCTTGCCGAGAACTATGTGGATCTTCAGACTATGCTCGACAACCTGCATAAACCTTCGCTTGCATTAGGCCTCAGGATGAACGTATCCAAGTTTAAGATAATGTAAAATATTGCGGGTCCTAAACCTAACATAATCACTGCCAGCTAGAGACAATAGCCAACTACATCTACCTTGGACCCAGTTTATCTTTTGGCAAACACTCGCAAGTGAAGGAAATCTTGAGACGCATCCAGTGGGTTGGGCTACTTTTGGCAAAATAGAAGACGTCTTAAGGTCTAAAATACCCCAATGCCTTAAAACCAAGGTGTTCAACCAATGTGTTCTGCCTATTCTCATTTACGGATCCGAAACATGTTCGCTCACAAAAGAATTCATGCAAAATCAGAGTAGCACAATGGGCAATGGAGCGTGCCATGCTCGGATTCTCCCTTCTCGACCGAATACCCAAGACGATCTTACCTATTTTTTTGGGCGCCAGTGGACGAGGCTTGCACAGGACCATGTCAACTGGCGTACTGAAGAGGAGGCCTATACTCAATAGTGGATGCGGGAGGCTGAATAGATAGATAGCCTTAATATCAGACAGCCTCATATTTAAGAGTACACTCCATTTGTGATCTGGGGGCTATCTAGGACGCTAAGCTTACTTTTAAAGAACACATAGAATACATCACAAATAAGGCGTTTTGTTTTGTTTTAAGAGTCAGTAAACCATTCACTGAAATTGACTGTGTACGTGTTCTGTATTTTGCATATGTCAGAAGCATCCTCGAGTATTGCTGTACGATCTGGAATCCTCAGTGCTAGTATATTTAAATATGATCGAAATAATACAGAAAAAATCTGAAACAACAAAGTTTCCGTGACAGATTTCAAACTGATGATTATGCAGAGGAATGCCGTCATCATTATATCCTCAACCTCGAATCTCGCCGAGCCATGTTAGATGTGCAGCTTCTGTATAACGTTTGTCAATGGTGTTATTGATTGCCCAGATCTAGTTGATGCTCTACTCAGGCTGAATGCTCCGTAGACCCGTACTCGTCACACGAAACTCTTCAACGTTCCTCTGGCTCATATAAACTAAGCTGCTAACACCATCAGCCGCCGCTTGCCACGCACTTATAACATATTGTTTTCTGAATTGGACATCTTCCACAACTATTCAAATATCTAACATATCAGATACTGATAAGTTAATTGAATAATCAAATAATATTCTCTTTATTTCCTACACACACAAATAGACAATGGACATCATCCCCTCCGTGTTTTTTTTATTTTTCTTTTGTTTTATTCATATTTGTAATAATCAGACGCCTATTATTATTTTTTGTAAGATTATTGCTTACCCTATTTAATGTTAAGATCGTATAATAAGAGTCCTTAATTGGCCTATGTCATATATTAACTTTAAGTACTTTAGATTGTATCGCGCTGTGGACTCAGTTCTCAAATAAACAAATAAAGTAATAAACAGATAACCGGTAATTTGGCAGACGTTATATACCTCTTAGAAAGGAGATATAAATGAAGAATAGCAGTACTCACTAAGAAATGAATTAGAGTTGGTTGGCATTCCAGAATCCCCTAATGAAAAGCTGTACTATAGTGCCTGCTGCTATCAGGAAAACTTGCTGTCGATATTAAAAGAGTCGGCCCCCATATAACAAAATTGTCTCGGGAGAAGTTAAACGAGGCGATAATATAACTTCTAATGGTAATTCCATTTCTTAGAAAGGCACACCGTGACCGCTTTCTGAAAAACGCAAAATCTCGTCGCAATCTCAAAACTTCAGACTTAGAATTCTACGGCCTTTTCAGTAACATATAAGTGAATGAACGCCTTACAATAATTAATTGATTAATATGTCGAGAAACGAAATCACGCGCACAGCTAAACACCTGGGTGCCCACTGGGTTTTCAATAGTAAAATCTTCATACAACGTGCTGAAGGAGAGAAGGCTGTTCACATCGAATCAATTAAGAAACTGGATGCTCGGTTTAGCACCGTTTATACTGTGTCTTTACTACATTTGATTACTTAGCAGCAGAATATGGCCTGATTCCAGCTATGACACAACCAACAGGACAAGATTCATGGTTAGACCATATTTTTATTTCTCATAAAACGAAAGCAGAGTATTGTTTGTAAAACCGATATAACAGACCATAATGTGAAATCAGAAATTGTAGCAATCAACTGGACCAAGGTTACAGGACGAGATGATGTCGAGAAAGAAACCAATATTTTTATGGAATACATCACATCAATCTTAAGTAAGAACATAAAAATCTTATTTATCAATAAATAAACAAACGAAATGAATGAAATGAAATCAAAGTACTCCATTAAACCATGGATCACTCCCAGTCTTATAAAGCGTATGAAGAATCGGGTCGCATTACATGCCATACACAGAAAAGATCCCGAAAACCCCATACTGAAAAAAAAATACTTTAGATACAGAAACTTCTGTACAAACTTGCTGACTCAATCAAACATGAATACAAAAAACAATACCGTTACAATCCGAAAAAAACTATGGTCTAAGATAAAAGATATCTGCTATACAAAAGTCCTTAAAAGTTCTGTGACAAGTTAACTAACAATAGAATATATTGATCTTACATCAGCAAATAAATGCAATGACTATTTTCAACGATAGATAGGCCAAAAAACTAGCGAACGAAACCCTTAGTACCCTGGGCGAAACGGAGGACTCTTTGGCTTCAAAAAGGACTGCCGCAGCTGAATCCGTACCGTCTTTATTCCTAAACCCTACAGATACATTTGATTCAAAATAATTATAAAAATCTACCAACTAAAAGTGCTCCGTGTCTCAATGGGATAAAAAATTGGTTAATTAAACGATTAAAAGTGTCACTGACAAGCCCCCTAGTCCATATATGCAACATAAGTATGTCGAAAGGAAACTTTCCAGAGACCTATAAATCTGCTACCAATCCATAAAAGTTGCCCTAAAAATGACCCAGCCAACTAACGCCCCATAACCCTTTTTGCCACGTTCTCAAAAGTACTAGAAAAAGTTGTGAATAAATGACTTGTTAATTTTATAGAGAGTCAAAACTTATTATATCGGATGAGATAGCTGGCAACACTTGCCGTACGAACATAAGCTCCACGTGTAAATAAAAAAAAATGCAAATTCCTTCTTAGAAATAAAAAATATAGGCTGAAAGTGTAAAATAACTTAGGAATGAGGTGATGATACTATAAAACCCATAAAGAAATAGTTACAAGTGAAAATAATAGTGAAAAATAACTTTACCCTGTGAAGCTGGCTAAACATAAACAAATACAGCTATTAAAACTCAGTGTTGAAGTGTCACCAGTGAATTGTCCTAACGCGATTATTATACGTACGAGACAACACTGAAAAATCCATATTAGTGATAATCAACAAGATTTTAACCTAAAAATACCTATTCAAATACAAATCCGCATCTAACGACCAAGTAGTACCGCTGTGAAAGTGCCACCTATGAACGAGTAGCTAAATCCCAAAGCTCCTGCGCATTGACAACAACCAGCATCTATAGACCGCGAGCAGCGTCATCTATGAACAAGTAGCGAAAACCTAAAACTAGCTCCCACGAAATTTACCAGTGTTCACAAAGACAACTATAAGCTACCGTACACAAGAGGGCAGAACAGGTTGAAACTAAAACACAAGTACTGTGACCGCTAGTCACGTAGTGCAGAGCTGATGGGAGTAAATGAGGGGAGAATGATATCCATACAACATAATACTGTGAAAATAACTAAAGTAAACCAATCTGGCTAAAGTAAACCAATCTGGCTAACTTGAAGGCAGGCCTTATCAGGTTTCCTTTGGCTGTATGGTCCACCACTCGTACCACTCCATCTTTCCCAGGTATTGTCCGGGTGATTCTTCCCATCTTCCATTGTAGCGGAGGCAGGCCATCTTCTTTGATGAGTACCAGTTCACCAACTTGAGGAGGAGGGGAAGGTGAGAGTCATTTGGAACGGGTTTGGACGATATGGAGGTATGAGGTGGACCAAAGAATTCAGAAGCGTTGGGAAAGAGCTTGTATGAGCTGAAAACGTCTGCGAGCTGAGATGGGCTGATTGTCGAGTGAATGCTCGGGTAGAGCAGTGAGAGGGCATCCTATCATGAAATGTCCCGCAGTGAGGGTTTTAAAGCCCGAAGGTTCAGACGAAAGTGGGCAGAGGGGTCTTGAGTTGAGCACGGTTTCAATTCGGGTTAAAAGGGTGGAAAATTCCTCAAAAGTGAAGTGCTGCTCACCTATAACACGATAGAACAGCTGTTTAAGTAGATTTCACATTTATTTCATGCAATGCGCCGAAACATGGTCCAAGACCAAGACCAAGGGGGGTTCAGTTCACTATTTGAGCTGAGAAATTCTTGTACCTCCTTGAGCTGATTCCTAGCGCCTACATAGTTTGTGCCACAATCGCTTCGAATGAGGGTCTTCGTCCCACGCCAAGATGCAAACCGTTGTAATGCCGTAAAGAACGCTTCCGTGGTAAGGGCAGAGACGGCCTCTAACTGAACCGCTTTCGTTGCGAGGGAAACAAAGATACAAAAGTATGCCTTTAAGAGCTTCACGTTGCGCAATGTGCTGGATTTTCGGTTGTGACCTGGCTAAATACTGGCTGAGGATTGACCCTATCTGCTGGTAGATCAGACATGATCGGGGCCTTAGTTTGTGTATGACATCGGAAACATCTGATGCATTTGAATACACGGTGACTGACAATATTGCGGGAGGAGAGGATTGAGAATTGCTGGCGTAAAATTGCGTGCAGTGTGTCAGCGCCATGATGGCGGTGTACTTTGTGGTAAAGATCAACGATGAGATCCACGAGAGGACTTGAGCTGGGAAGAATGAGCGGATGTTGAGCGTCGTACCTAATTGACGCGTTTGAGAGAAAACCACTGACTCTCATAAGATCGTCCTTATCTATATAAAGGCGTCCTTTATCTATATAAACGGCTGTCACCCTATGGTGACAGCCGTTGGAGGCGCATGAGACAAATCTTGCCGGTCTGCAGCCGGTTAATGACCTCTGCGAACTCATTATGCTAAACTGAGCGGATCCAGTACAGTAGGGCTTCCCTACGTTCAATGTCTGTTGACGGACCAGAACGCCGAGCATCTGAGCCGTGCTTAACATTGAAGATGAACCGTTGGTTACAAGCCGTTACTCCGACGAGCTTGTCTAAAGAGCTGAAGCGAGTAAGCAAATCCAGATCAAGATCTGGGATTGCTATGTGATACCTTTTTTGGTTTAAGCCCTGGAACAACATGATGCCCTAACAAGGGTGGCATCATGGGCCATGTGCAGAGAGGATCCTTTGATCAACTGGGAGTCCACCAAAGGTTATGTAAAGAGAGCAGACATTCCCCTGCTTGCACTTGATTGCTGTCGTGCTAGCTGCGACCTTAGCCACTCGATTGGCTTCGAAAGTCTGAAGCCGATGAGAGGGAGTATTGAGCCATGCCAGCACTATGGTGCTGTCGGATCAGCATGTGTGATTTGATATAGTAATGTGACCTGACAAGTGGGTCGACACTCTAGTCGTGAGCTTAGATAAGAGGGTTGCAGCTGAAAGCTCCAACTTAGGAATGGTGAGGTGGTACTTGACTGGTGCCAACTTTGACTTGGCCATGATCAGATGTACGTTGACATGTCCATTTGCGTCAAGTTCATGCAGGGAAATGACAGCTGCATAATCAGCTTCGGAGGCATCCGCGAACCCGTGAAGCAAGTAGGTGGACGTAGGCTTATGTTTACACACGTGCCGAGGTAAGGGAATATTTGAGAGCTGAGGAAGATCCTGTGAAATGTGCTGCCACTCTGTGTATTTGTATTTCCATCCTATTTTTAGAAGCCATAACTTCTGAAGAAGGATTTTCGCGCGGAAGACTGTGGGGGTTACCCATCCATTTGTGTCATAGAAAGAAGTTACTGTGCTGAGAATTGGGCGATTTGTAATTCGTGTTAAGGGGGGTAGAAAAATGCGGTAAGTGATTCGTCAGTTTGAGGGATACACTGTATGCCTAACACTTTAATGGAATTTGAACCAGGAGTGATGTTGAAGACTTTGGGCATATCACACTGATCATCATGGAACCGGTCAAGGAGCTGAGGTGAGTTTGAAATCCATTTACTGAGCTGGAAGCTACCTAGAGCCAATAAATTAATGAGTTCATTCTGAAGTGCCTGAGCAGATTCTACAGAGTCATGATCTGTGAGTATGTCATTGACGAAGATGGACTTGCGTATAATTTGAGCAGTATGAGGGTAGCGATGACCTTCGTCATCAGCCAATTGGAGCAGAGTGCGAATAACATGGAATGGGCTGGACCGTAATCCGTATGTGACGGTATTGAGAACATAAGTAAGCAGGGGCTGGTCGGGCGATAATCGCCATAGAATGAACTGATAATGTCTTTATTCTGGGTGAATGAGAATATTCATGAACATCATTTGGATGTCAGTACTAAATACTACCGAGTGAGTTCTAAATGACATGATGATGCCAACAATGTCCTGTTGAAGTGGTGGACCTGTGTGTAGACATTCATTTAAACTGACACGTTTTGAGCTTTTGCAGCTTCCGTCGAACGTACAGCGTAGTTTTTCTGTGCTCGGCTTTAATATGTCATGGTGTGGGATATAAAAGTGCGGTTTATGAGCGAATGTATGGGGATGGCAAAGCGACACATGTTTAGCCTAGTTTTATGTAATCTGTCATGAAATCTACATATTTTGAGTGAAAGAGCGGGTTTGATTGCAGCCTTTTCTCTAAATTGAGAAACCTGCGTAGGGCAATTGCATGTGCGTTACCCAATGTCGGTGCTCTGTGCAGAAATGGCAGTGTGACTATATATTGGCCTGTAGGCTCACGTTTTGTTGTGGTGCGAAATATGTCCTCGCACTGGTCTTGGGGTTCCTCACTCTCCCAAAAAAAATCCATGTCTTTGTGTAGATCATGAGCAGATGGATCGGGATCTGTATGAGCGCCGACAAAGTGGAGTGAGCTGACCTGTTTGACCGGCGAGTTGTATAGGGCATCAATTGGCCCGATTAGTGTGTAATCAATAATCGTGCCGAAGGCAATAGGCTTCCCGGGGCCCAACGAGGCCCGTCAAACACTTGTCATAGATCGTCTGAGCCGAGTATGAGAACAACCGGGGCTGGTGTGTGATAGCCTCGATCTGCGAGGGGAATTGGTGGTTGCCCTATTGTGTGAGTGATATCTGGTACCTTCTCGAGCGGTAGGTATCCAGTAATATTTTACATCCAGTGTCATGGTTTGTGGGCCTACATACAATGGCAATTGGTGCCTTTGAGTGTTGTGTGTGTTGGCCGCAAACTCCTTTTATTGTTAGTGATGAGGGTTTTGGCGGTAACTTCAAACTCCGAGCCATGCGCTGAAAAATTAGAGTTAACATTTACCCACAATCTAACAAAGCCCGTGCTGAATTGAAATAATCACAGAGGATATAATAATCATTGACTGTATTGGAATGGTAAAGATAAAGACAAATTCTCTGAACAATTGAGTACGATGCTACTCTACATAGGTAAGATATTCTCTAAACATAGGTACAACCGGGGGCTTCGCTTCGCTCACCCCCTTTACCCTTCACCTAAGCTACCGCAGTATTTTGCCCTGATGTTTTCTGCAACTTTTGGTGATCATTTACCCATTCTGGGTAGGAAAAAATATTTTGGTGGTCATTTAATTTGTTCTCATATGCTACTGCCGCGTGACTGCTAGCGTGCTCGACCGGGTGACGCTCTCGTCCACCCCTCGACCCCACCTCCCACCGCACGTGAATGAATCGTATGTGTTTGTGTAGCCAAAGAGTGTAGCTACGCAATGCAATAAACGCCATCAGGACAGTGCTTCGTGTTTTTAATGAAAAATCAAGGACGGGCCGCCACGATATGGGGGGAAATTGATCGGGGTACGTGGGGAAATTGAGCGTCACCAGTCATAGTGTCGTGACCGGCTGTCAAAGTGTTATGCAATTGTCACCAAGTGCAAGGGTATTTTAAACCATTCCCAGCTATCTCCGAATCATCAATGAGTCCCTAGCATGAAAAGCGACATTAATTTACGTACTATTTCTTTGCCATCCTTTGATGGTACCTATGATCATTGGCTAGAATTCTCCGACACCTTTCTTTCGCTTATTCTCATCTCTGGTAATTTGGATAATATCCAGAAATGTCTTTAATTGCGTTCGGCTTTAATCGGTAACACATTGCAAGTTATCACATCATTAGAGTTTTGAGCTGAAAATTGCCTCACTGCATGGGATCTCTTGCAAAACCGCTATAATAACGATCGTTTACTGGTTCACAATCGCATTAAGGCTTTGTTCTCAACGCAATCAACGCATGACAAAGGAATGTGTCTCAAATTCGCAAACTTATCGACGCGATATTGAGAAATTTGCGTGCCCTCAAATCCCTCGGAGAACCGACTGACTCATGGGATACGTTAATTATCTAGATAATAGTGTCAAAACTCGATTCGTCGACTGAAAGGGAATGGGAAATTTATAAAAGCACCATCATTTAGTCTCGGAATCACACATCAAAATTACCGTTGTCCGCGTTGATTACATTCCTAAAAGACAGAGCCGATGTGTAAGAAACTATTAGAATATCTCACTCTAAGCACACCATAGAAATCAACACAAAGAAACCGTTGTCGAATCCATCATTAACCTTTAACTGGTGACAAGGGGTCTTACACTCCCAGCGGCGTCAGTAAAACAACATTTTGGCACCTTCTCCGGGTTTCCTTGGGCTCATCACCTGAGTAGCTTCGAGTTTACTTGCGTCCATGCCGTAGAAGGGGATGGCTGTGTCGGACAGGCTCAAATCGGTAAGTTACATTGGCGTAAAGTTCGGCAGGGGTCTCTCAGACCCCATGTCACCACTTACGTAATTTTTTACGTAATTTTGTTGTATTGTTTTTTCACATTTTTAACCGAGAACAATAAAAACTCCAGGAAAGCAGGAGCCAGTTGTCTTCCTCGATAAAAGCGCCAATCAAATTACCAGTTTGAATCGTGTCCGAAACGTGTGTGCTTGCAGTATGCAAAAAAATTATGCCCAGACTGCATATAAAAATTGGCAAAGTTCGACCATTGTCAATTTCGTGAAAATACACTTTTGATTTTAGTTGTTTTTTTTTCTTAAGTCATTATTACTTCAATATTATAGAAAAAAGTGTTTTTTTGTCAAAATATGTTGATTAATTTTTTGCTTATGTAATTTGTGATCTCATCTCTAGTTTTTTGATTGTTATGACGACATACATTAAAATTGCAAGATCGTAACAAAAAAATATATTCAGAGTATAGTTATTTGTTTTATTTTATCCATTTATATACGATAACACAGTTTTTACATACTCTGGATAGCTACCACACTTAATTACTATGATTTATACTAGATACCGCAGTGGGCCTCTCAGTCCCCTCGTCACCAGTTACGTTACACAAAAACCATGTCACCAGTCAAAGGTTAAAATCACAGTTATACATATATATTAAAAACATAGCTTCACATCACAAAGTAATCCAAATCAAAACAAATCATCGTCAAGTTCATTAAAGGCAAAACAGAGCCAGCCCACCCGTGTAGTCTGTGTGCTACTAATCACCCGATCTATAAGTGCGAAACTTTCCTAAACTTGTCAAGTTAAGATAAATTATATTATAATTATAACACATAGACCATAAAAAGCTATGTCACATTTGCTTGCGCGTCGGATACACAGTTGCAACGTGCTGGTTCGGGCCATGCAAGCGATCCAACCTGAAACACAACAGCCTCATACACACCGAGTGTCCTGCAGACTCTGGTGCATTAACATCTTCAGCAGTCGCATACACTGCGCCGCCGCAGCCCGGCTCCGGCATGAGCGCTGACGATTCACAAAATTCATCATTGGATACCGCGTCTCACACTAGTACAACGTGAGTTGCGTGTGAACGCATTATGGTAGCAACGATAACAGTATTACGCACACGTCTTTAGAGCCGGTTCTTTTATCGACTGCCTTAGTGGAGGTAGCGGATAAAAACAATCAATATCACACAATTATGGTGCTTCCAGACAATGGAAGTCAACACTGTTTTATTGCAGAGTCATTATGCGCAAAACTTCAAATACCTTCAGTCCACTGTTCAAGTTACCGGGTAGGTAACTCGGTAACTCAATCCACAAAATCATGTGATATCCAAATGCCGTCCAAAATTAGCCCTTATCACACGCTTTTTAAATGCTTGGTATTAGACCGCATCACTGCACAATTACAATCGTTACACACACAACATTAAAATCCCGGATAACATACGGTTAGCCGATCCCCAATTTAACTCCCCATCAATTTGATGTATTAATCGGTGCGAATAAATGGGAATTAGTTAGTGACGGTCTTATACGCCTTCCTAACGGTCCCCTTCTGCAAAATACAACGTTAGGTTGGGTCATTTCGGGGCCATTGCACTACAAATACTCAAGCATTAATCGGGGACTGTGCGATTTCGTCCAATCACTCGAATTAGACACACAGTTACGCAGATTTTGGGAGCTTGAGGAAATTCAGACGGATAATAAATACACTGCGTCGGAGAATGGATGCGAAACTCTTTTTAAAGACACTACTTTAAGCGACGAAAAAGGTCGTTTTTATTGCGACAAAGAGGGGTGTTATATGTTTGAAGTGTCTGTCTGTCTATTTGTCTGTTTGTGTGTCTGTGTGTATGTCTGTCTGTGGCACTCTAGAGCTCAAACGGGTGGACGGATTTTAATGCGGTTTTTTGTAAATGATATTGTACTTCCATGCAATGGTTCTTAGCTACGATTTATCAAAATCGGTTCAGTATTTAGAAACTTATTAGCTTAACAATCAAATTTTACTTTTTATGAGTGTTGTTATAGGTGTGAGTGTGTGTGTGTGTGTGTGTGTGTGCGCGTGTGTGTGCGCGTGCGTGCGTGCATGCGTGCGTGTGTACGTGCGTGCGTGCGTGTGTGTGTGTGTGTGTGTGTGTGTGTGAGGGTGTGTGTGTGTGTGTGTGAGGGTGTGTGTGTGGTGTGTGGTGTGTGTGCGTGTGTGTGTGTGTGTGAACCAAACAGCAGTCAAACTGAGGAAGTACTGTTGCACCGAAATGATTAATTGTGCAGAAGAAAATGATACGAGTTATAGCTAATATTGATACATAACACAGTTGCCGACCTTACTTCCAAAAGTATAAAATCCTAACACTACCTTTAATTTATATCCTGGAAGCATCCTCGGCCCTACCCTGTTCATATGTATCTTAACGGTATTTCTTCAGTTAAATGTGACGGCCCATTATTTTGCTATACCGATTTTATGCAGTAATTTTTCATGGTTCTTCGTGAGAAGAAGCAGCCGAAAAGCAGAACAGGGAATGGCCGCGATCACAGCCTGGTTGAGCACAAATATACTCACGCTCAACGGCTCAATACTGACAAAACTAAATTTGTAACATTTCACAAAACTCGGGCATTCGAGACGCTTCGTCACTTAGTGTCAGGGCTCACTCTTGTGGCAAACGGAACTATCCAGAATAAGCGCCATTAAATACCTGGGAATCACGCTGGACCAATTCCTAGCTATCAAAGAGCATATCCATATTATGTCTGGTAGGGTCAGAAAAGTTATACAGTTATAAAGTTAAGTTAAAGTTATAAAGTTACACCATGAAGCAACCGCGTAACTCCGCAGAAAAAAGAAAGACTGCAATACCCTACAGACATGCTGCATATAGACTCGAAACTTCAAAGTGTACGCGGACTCCAATGCTGTCCTGCTGTCCTGTGGCCTGCTGACCTATGGATGGCAGCAATTCTAATGCACAAAGTTTCATACTAATATGAACAGTTGGACCGCCGAGTTCCTAGAATTCCTGTTAAAAGGGTAAAGACAGCATTTGCACAGAGATTCCCAGAAATTTTTTACCCGTTCATTTACAAAAAACTACTTTAGGAAATCCCCGACCTATTTAGTCAGCCTATCAATGAGGGAAGCAAAGTAAAAAATTAACGATTATCTCCTGAAACGAAATTACAAATACATTGAAAATATAATCGAAATTACGGGATGATTAATATTTACCGGCGCTTCGGCGGCAGCTGCCGGAAACGACGGAACTATGCCGCCATAGGCGACGAATATCTATTCATGCAGTTAGGCGTGGAGACCCTTGGGCCGTGGGGCCCTGACGCTCGACGAGTCCTTAAAGACATCTCTAAGCGACTCGTCGAAGCTTCAGAAGACCGTAGAGCTGGCACCTACCTCGCTCAACGTATCAATTTAGTGATACAGCGAGGAAATGGTGCCAGTATATTGGGCACCTTGCCGCCCGGTAGCGATCTTGGGGAAAAATTTAATTTAGTATAGATTTTAAGTTTAGTAACATTATTAAGCTTATTATTTTTAACCACTAATGTTAATATTTTTTTTTTATATAAACCGTTTATTATGTGTGTATTTATGGTTACATTTGTATTTTATAGTTACATTTTAAATGAGAATATATTGCAAACATTTGCAATCTATTCTCATTTAAAATGTAACTATAAAATCTACTTTTATGTGCTACTGCCGATCCCAGGCATTCACGACACAAGCGTTATTTTGTCGATACCCTAAGTAGACGATAATAAATTGATGACTTCGTCGTAGCTTAAATCTTCTGCAAAAACATTGACGGCGCCTTTGGTCAGCTGTCGTGAAAAAATAATAATACACACGGAATGAGAAAATACCCTTTAAAACTAGACTAGACTCATTATTGAGGCTATTCGCAATGGAACATCGCCTGCTGTTAAAATCCGTTTTCATTAAATTCACGCCTTTGTACTTTGTGCCTTTCTTATTATCTTTTAAAATTAACTCTACATAGAAACTTACAAATAACGGAGTTTAAACAGAGGTAGGTACTATAATATTATATTAATAGGCACGCCATGATCATGAATGTTGTGGATCCCTATAAATCCTAGATACGGATATTTTTGGACTAGCACACAGGTAAAAAGAGGCCTAAAACTAGGTACTTACTCTTATCTTTTTGGGTTTTAAGAGTGGATACACGTGACGTTTATTGATAACATGTTGAGGTTGGAACTTACGAGAAGAATATCTTTGCCCTGCAACTAAGACGGAATTGACCACGCCTAAATTTAATAATAATAATAATACCTTCGACAATATTTACACACATTGACTAGCCCCAAACTAGGATTCCCTGTATCTTGGGTACTAGTACTAGTAGTATAAATATTATACTTAGATAGATAAACAACCATGACTAGGGTACAAACATCCATTCTCATCGAACAAATATTTGCCCCTACCGGGACTCGAACCCGGGACCCTTGGCTTCTTAGGCAGGGTCACTGCCGACTCGGCCATTCGGGTCGTCAAAAAATATATATTATAAAAATAACAACAACTGTTCCGCCAGCTGGTCTCAGCTCTACTCAGTCTAGTGACAGTAAAAGTTCTATAATACCTACTACACCTGTGGAGAATAAACGAATGGTCGCGGTCGTGTCGTAAAACTTCCCAAAATTGACTATAATAAAACTATTCTGTTTTAATGTCTTCATCTCATGCTACACAGTCTCGAGGATAGAAGCAGAATTATACTGAACTATCAAACATTAAACTCTATTTTGCATTAAGAAATTTATAGGTACATCTGGAGTATTAAGTATAGCTGGTTATATTATATTTCGCCGGACGAAAAGCGAGGGATATTTGGGCTGACTGCAAACCTTCAGAAAGGGAGAAAATTTTGAAGATATGGCAAAATGCACTAGAATGTATATTTATTTATACTATGGCACTAGACTCCGATGACTTCCGGAGTTTCATGCCGTTTGTGGAATGCATACAATTCAATTTATATGCACATACATTGTGCCTAATCCTGAATTTGAAAAACTGAGTTTTTAACCTAGTTTTATACCTTAGTACCAATACCTATGACCATTCTGAATTTGTCTCATGAAAAGACGCAGGCGCTTTGGAATGTATCTAGCTGTTATTTCGAAATGAGACGCTGATGATTCATATGTTTGTCTAAAAACATAACTAAGCTACCAAAATGAAAGCCCACAGAAAGTATCAAATTGACTAGGCTCAGATAAGGTAGTTTCTGAGTTGATGTTACTTTATTATGTCAAGTCAAGTGCGTACCTAGGCGCTCCGAATTACAGCCATAAAAGCTATTAGCTATAAAAACTTCATGCTCTTCACAAGTCCGCCTTAGTTTTTTTATTGACTTAAATAAACCAGTCCGTCTATATACACTGAGTTATCGAAGGCTAACTGGCAGAATTCCGTGCAGGCTTTTTATAAGCTGAAGTAGGTTAGTATTAGTTTTTTACTTCTCATGCTCGAAAGGTCCTACTTTAACCTGAATGTAGACTTCATAAAATCGAATTTACGCACTAGTGCACAAAGTGTTGTCGTCATCTAGACCACAGATTAATAATCTAGACTAAGACAATTGAGCTATTGAGCCTGACAGAGGAGGTGACTGCATTTTTTATTTTTTATTTTAATACTTTTACTTTAATTTATTTGCATTCTATGTTGCATAGTAAAATAAATTGTGCAGGCCACCCTGCACTATTTCTCGCATGAGTCTCTCGGTGTTGTTATTTAAATAATAGTTTGTGGATATTCGTGTGCAGGCGTTTAGGAGACGTTTTAAGAAGTTCTAATATAAAGTATACAGGATCTAACAGAAAGGGTGTTACAAGCCGAAAGGTGGTTCGTAGCGACATCATTCTGAACAACTTTTACTATTGAACTGCCCCGCGATCTAAGCAACTTTATAATTCTTATCTCAGTACATTTCGGGATCTCACCTGAGATATATGGTGGAGTTAAAATAAAGTTGCTCTCATCAAGTCGGCCCCATACTAAAAGTTGTTCAGAATGATGTCCCTGATAACCACTCCATCATACAAATCAACTCCTTTCTACTTTAACCATGCCCCGCACTATGAGCCTATGCCGCCCGCCGCCTAATGTACGGGATATATGGCACTGTGTGCATATTGTATGGGAGCTATCATTTTTAGAGTTTAGCGGTAGTAGCCGAGTACGCCATGTTATAGATGATATTAAGATGACGAGTAGTTTCAAAAAAATCGTTAGTCCCGTTTTTGAATAAACTCAATAAATAGAACTATCCTTACTAGAGGAACGAACTCTCTTTCGTTTATTGCTACGACGGACTCCGAAGTGTTTTTATTTGGGGCATGATCAGCCGAAAGTTGATCGTCCATTTTGTTAAATTTCTCGTCTAAAATTAATAAGTAAGCGAATGCTACCTCTAATCTAAAAATAGCCCACAAATGTGGCATTGGAAAAATAAAAGCCTTCAGAATTAAAAGGCTGCAGCTTAAAAGCCTGCTATAGAAAAGCGTGGGAATTTTATGCGGGTAGCTCGATTTTAAGCGCTAACCTTATGAAAATAAGACACAGGGATATTAATAATGAAATAGAAACACTCACCTGATTTCTTCGACAAGTAACACTTGTTAATGAAATTAAAATCAGGGTATTATTACAGCTAAATAAAACAGAGCCCTCGGTCTGACCGAGGCTGTTGTGAACTGCAGGTGGAGGTGGAAAGGGGTGGGACTAAGGAAAGAGATGGCGCTATAGGACAGAAAGGGACGAAACGGAACAGAAAACGATAGGCCTATCTCATTTACTTATTAGGCTTCGAATAACGGTACAGTTGTTTAATAAGTAAATGATACGAAGTTTCTTGGAATAACCATTGATAACAAATTGCTGTGGGGACCCCTGCAATTTGTTGTCAATGGTTATAAATTAGCTGGTAAATTAAGTTCTGCGGCTTATGCTGTTAGGAACATCAGACAAAACACGGATTTGGCTACATCTAGGCTAGTATATTTTAGTTAATTTCATAGTGTCATGTCCTATGGTATCTTGTTGTGGGGAAAATAGCGGATAATCAAACAATTTATAATTTTAAACGAACATACTCCTTAAGAGAGCTTTTTAAAGAAATTGACATACTAACTCCAGCTAGGTAATTTATTTTCGATGATATAATGTATGTACGCAAAAAAATTACAACACTTTTCAAACTTAGCTATGGCTGTTATGTTAACGTTAACCTAAGAAATAATCACAGACTATGTGCGCCCCCGTTTAGACTCGCGAAGGTTAGCAATTCTTTCAAGTGTCAGTGCATTCTTTACAACCCTCTACTACAACAAGATAACGAGGTTTTAACGTCATGGGAACCTTTGTCTCGGCAGTGTCCCGGGGTGGTTTATACGGGTAATTATTAAATAAAATAAATAAAAGTAAATTTTCAATATTTATATTAGTTAAGCCCAAGCAATTTTTAAAAGAGATCTAAAAATCAATCTGTGGGAGTTTCTATCCCCTCCTCTCTGACAGTGTTCCAATATAGAGAAGAGGCAAAAAATGACGTTTGCTAAGTATATGTAAATATCTACAGCAATAAAGAACTTTGACTTTGGCCCTGGAAATTCAGTCCTTTTAGGCTAATTGATGAACAAACGAAATTAACTGAATGATTTAGCTGTTCTGTAGTAAGATACTCACTAAACACTTTTTTGTGGTAAAGAAATTTAGATACTTGCTTAACATTTATTTATTGATAGATGATGATTTAGCTAAACAAGTGATAATACTGTGTTTTTTTTAATAAGACGATATAATTTAAATACAGAAATAAGATCGAAAAATGCAAGTATGCAAGATTTTTGGACTAATATTTGCGCGTACTCAGGCTTTGAATACGTTTTCGCAAGTTCGTACAGGAAACCTTTAACTATATTGTCATTCTGGTGCAAGAGGACCATTTCAAAGCACAAGAGGTCGTTAGGCCCTCATTAATATTAATCAGATGCTTTGATATTTTATTTACGCTGCTCGAAGCGTGATCTCATCTATTGATGCTTGTCTAATGTAATTCGGATAAAAAATTGGAGGCTTCCGTCTGTTTACAACTAAGACAACGAAATACATATACCTCGCATCCTAGAACATATAAAAACTGGTACTACTCAAGATTTTGTGTCTACTAGAAGCCCATTTATTAAAATATCCATCAGATGGCGGCCATATTCAATTTATAACATATAAGCCACCAGAGGTTGAGCAGACGTTGGCTGCGGTGGTTTCCTAAATCCTAACCATGCCAAATAATGACTTCAAATACTTGCCACACTAAATGAGCGACTGCCTGCGAGTAACGAAAAATCAACAGAACAGCAATTTACAAACATTCATTTGAATTAGTTAAAATACAAAATGAGAACCTTCATAATATTAGGGCAACCTAATATTTGTTTGAGTGTCAACCCCGATTGAAAAGTAACCACAATAATCTACTCTAGCCAGTCGTTTTTGTTTGTATACGCTTCGCTCCGCTCCGCTCCGGTTATTAGCATCTTCGACGTTCTAACCTAACCTATAACCCGATTGAAAACTAGCTACAATAACCTACTCTAGCAAGTTCAATAGTTTCAGCCGTATAGCAAGGCTTATTATATGTTTGCACATATATATTTTGAAAAATTGAGGGCAATGGCATGTGCCTTCCGCCGTTTTCATTAAAATATGATGTATAAAAATATATAATAACCATTTATTACCTAATTATAGTATTCGTTTTAACATTTAGAGCTGCCTATTTTTTAACACCCGTATTCATATTCATTTGTCGCATTAAATACATGCCATTAATAAATTGTCAGTTATTACAATACAAATACTGCTCATATATGCTCATATATTTCGAAATTTCCATGACCTTTCCCATCTCTTGGAGGTCTGTAGACAAAAACAATGATGACAATAATGATATTATTAAAGAATCACCACTTTCTTTAATATAATTAAAGAAATATGTTACAGAAAAACTACGGAAATATATTCTTGCACTTACTGTTGAAAGAAAAATGGAGCTATACTGTAGTGAGTTAGATAGTCATATCATTGTTTTTGTCTACAGACGTCTGAGGGATGGGAAAGGCCATGGAAATTTCGAAATATGTATATGAAATATTATGAAAGAAGCCGTCACTAAACTATGTAATTACAGAAAAAAGATGATTATTTTTGGCGATCTTAATGTAGATTTGCTTGTAGATACAACAATGAAACGACGATTAATAACTCAAATCATTTAATTTTTGTCATGTATTTATAGAGCCGACTAGAATTATTACACTTACCAGCCAAACTTAGATAACGATTTTCTTATTGTGACTATACATTCACAATTAAAAATGTAATTAACTGCTTACCTTCCGAACATAGTCGTCAAACAGTTTCATTCCCAATTGCTAGTAAGGATACGACCAAACACGTATACGAAATCAATCAATCAATCAATAAGATCTCTTTACTACTATTTACATATACTTCGTATTTTTTGCCATTTCTCTGCATTGGACCACTGTTGGAGACGAAGGGCGTAAAAACTCCCACACTCCAAAAACTTAGATATAAATTTGCCAGTACCGGATTTTAATGAACATAACACGAACATAATGTATTCAGACTTCTTCAACATTATTCAAACAGAAATTAATAAAGATTTTAAATCAAAGAAAGTCAGTGACAACAATGGTAAATAACAAATTAATGAATGGGCTACTTTTGGAATTCTTAAAAGTAGAGTTAACTTTTATGACCTTCACGACTTACAAAAAACCTATAACTTCAATATAAAATTTCAAGACTATGTTAAAAAAATATTCCAAAACTTTAAAGTTGGTTTATAATCCTGCAAAAACTTTACACATTGATATAAAAAATACAAATTCAAATAATATAATGAAATCGGTTCGGCAAATAATGAACCGTGAAACTGGCAAATTCATACCAAGGGACATTGATGAATGAATGGGTGATGATTATGAATGATGATGTTATTACGTTCATCGCTGAGGTACCTCGAGCTTTCGTTCCATTCTTCAACAATGCTACCCTTACTCATAACACAGCATCTAAATTCATCTCCATATAAAATCAGTACTAACGTCAGTAATGTACATTTTAAATTTAATCTTGTATATCTGTAACGTACTACCTCCTTGACCATATTGGCTACTGGCGGATTAGCCAGTTAAAAACTAAAACTATAAAAATTCGGAAATTCGGGTCTGGAATCTCGTCTGGCAGCTGATTGTTTTTTTGAGGCAGACATTGTTTGAGCTCTGAAACGTGAGGTTGTATCTTCTGCATCAATAATTTTTAAGTCACGCCTTTGTTGCGGCGATGGGCTAGTCCCTTTAGTACTGTAATGGAGCTGAATGTTTAGTTGCTGTAAAGTGCAGTAGTTTATATGAAACTTCCCTACTATCCCCAATCCATGGGGTTCCACGCTGAGGAGTAATATCCTCCTGGCGCTAACGGAGCTCTGAATCGGTTCCACGCTGAGGAGTAATATCCTCCTGGCGCTAACGGAGCTCTGAATCGGTTCCACGCTGAGGAGTAATATCCTCCTGGCGCTAACGGAGCTCTGAATCGGTTCCACGCTGAGGAGTAATATCCTCCTGGCGCTAACGGAGCTCTGAATCGGTTCCACGCTGAGGAGTAATATCCTCCTGGCGCTACCGCATAATCACTTGTTGACGTCTGGAGAAGTGGACCAGTTGGATTGAGTCTACCAAGGAGCTGAAATCTACAAATTCCCGGCGAGTCCCTATCCAGCGTTTCAACTATATCACCAATATTCGACTCACGACCTTGTGATTAATAAATGTATCTTGAGCCTGCCAATAATCTCTTTTGGTCAGGTTAGAGTTTCACTGTTTCAATGGCGCCCGGATTAAGGGAATATTGGTGATAGAGTTTTATGTCTGGTCAGAGTAGTTAGGCCATAAGAGCGCCGTAGAACGCTTGATTTCTTTCGTAGCTTGTATATTTTGTTGTGTTTATTTTTGTCTGACAGGAGTATATTTGATCGTTTATCTGGGTACCTACCTCATTTCTACATTATTTATGGGCGCAGTCTGACGGCCGTTGTCATATTATAATTGTTGATAAATATTTTCCTCCAAATTCTCAGTACGAAAAATAAATTAATAAATTGTGAAGATTTTAGTAGGGAAACTTTTCGGACTATTAAATAATAAATAAGGTTAGTGTTTAACGGCCGATTTCTCGTACATTTAATCTGTTGTTGACAGTCCTTTATCAATTTCAGCTGTCAAAACGGTAGATCAATGGCTTGATTTTGTACCAGAAACCGGGCGTTAGTCGTGTACTCTGCTTACTTTCATGTAAACTTGTACAGTTTACTAGATAGGTAGTAAACATGACGTTTCCTATAAAATATCTGTACTTGTACCGAGCGATCTGTGACTGTCTGCGAGCACCTTCTGTCTGAAGATAGGCTGCGACAGCGTTCTGTCTTATTCAATAGTAGTTAACGATTCCTTTATGTATGTAATAAGTATTTTGACCCTTGTATTCTAAAAACCATCTATATCTACAGCTATGTAAAAGTTCTTTATTGTGTAACGTTACTCTGCAATGTCTGTTACTTTAGCGTATGGCCTCTTGAACTATAATTATCTACTTTTTTACTCTTTGTTGTAGAATAGATATTCTACTCTATTATTATTTTCTGTACCCACTAACGGTGCAGGAAGTCTTGAACACTTGAGGGAGCTGCCCCTCATGGTGTTATTCTGCGTTACGATAGTAGCTAAGCTATCGGGGCGTTTATGTACTAAGGTTCTTATTTTAGTTCAAGGGATCTTGCTTATTTTTCAACTTCTGACAGTTAGTCTGGGTGTGCATTTGGCTATAATAATGGCACCCTGTGTGTAAGGCTGTGTTTACACGATGTTAGTGTGAACTCTTGTATGAACTTAGTATGAATTCTGATGTCTGATTGTTGGTTCGAATGTGTGATGTTTGTATGTAGTTGAGCTAGACTGTTAGTTATATATTTCTCTGACATTGTAGATGACGAGCTTTAGAGAATTTTATCTTAAGTAGTTAATTTGGTAAGTTAGTTTAGTTTAGTTAGTATCTTAGCGGATTTTATCAGGTAAAATCCTACCCAAACAAGACGGGTATGTAACGTACTACCTCCTTGACCATATTGGCTACTGGCGGATTAGCCAGTTAAAAACTAAAACTATAAAAATTCGGAAATTCGGGTCTGGAATCTCGTCTGGCAGCTGATTGTTTTTTTGAGGCAGACATTGTTTGAGCTCTGAAACGTGAGGTTGTATCTTCTGCATCAATAATTTTTAAGTCACGCCTTTGTTACGGCGATGGGCTAGTCCCTTTAGTACTGTAATGGAGCTGAATGTTTAGTTGCTGTAAAGTGCAGTAGTTTATATGAAACTTCCCTACTATCCCCAATCCATGGGGTTCCACGCTGAGGAGTAATATCCTCCTGGCGCTAACGGAGCTCTGAATCGGTTCCACGCTGAGGAGTAATATCCTCCTGGCGCTAACGGAGCTCTGAATCGGTTCCACGCTGAGGAGTAATATCCTCCTGGCGCTAACGGAGCTCTGAATCGGTTCCACGCTGAGGAGTAATATCCTCCTGGCGCTAACGGAGCTCTGAATCGGTTCCACGCTGAGGAGTAATATCCTCCTGGCGCTAACGGAGCTCTGAATCGGTTCCACGCTGAGGAGTAATATCCTCCTGGCGCTACCGCATAATCACTTGTTGACGTCTGGAGAAGTGGACCAGTTGGATTGAGTCTACCAAGGAGCTGAAATCTACAAATTCCCGGCGAGTCCCTATCCAGCGTTTCAACTATATCACCAATATTCGACTCACGACCTTGTGATTAATAAATGTATCTTGAGCCTGCCAATAATCTCTTTTGGTCAGGTTAGAGTTTCACTGTTTCATATCGCCAAGACATGATCCAAATGCTTAGATTACTTAACTCAAAAAATACCGGAGACCTGTGGGGTATATCAGTCAAAGTCATTAGTTCAGTATGTCTAGTTATATACTTAGCTTGTATATTCAATGAATGTGTTAACGATGATGCTTTCCCAGACCTCATGAAACACAGTAAACTTATACCTCTTTTCAAGTCGGGAGGCAATCCTTCAAATTTGACACCAGTATTTGATCAATCAGCAATGATAATAATATTAGAAAATATTATACACAATGAAATGCTCTCACGCTTCAACCGAACAGAACAACTCCACGCCAAACAAAACGGTTTCGCTAGGGGTAAATCGATTACGGATGCAGGCTTATATCTCATATAACATTTTATACAATTATTTAAGTATTAAAACTGTGTAAGATAATAGTAAACTACTCTAAGGCATCAGGTAAGCCTGTGAAGATAGATGTTTAGTGGATACTTAAATAAATAAAATAAAGATTTTCTCTGCACGATAGGCCGCACAGGATGCTATCGGCATTTTTTGCGATCTGTCAAACGAATTTGATTGTGTTGATCATGACACACTACTAATGAAATTAAGTAATTACAAAATTTTCCAATTTCAGCGATAACTGTAATGTTGACCAAAGAAATAATCATTAATCACACACTAGTTGCGCCCCGGTTTAAACTCGCGAAAGTTAGCAATTATAATGTTATGGGAACCTCTGCCTCGGCAATGTCCCGGGGTGGTTTATTCGGGATATTATTACTTTTTGAGTTTTATTTTTATCGATTATTTGTTAATTTTAGTGAAATTTTATTTGAATTGATGAAAATTGTTTGGATCTAATGAAACTCTTCCCATTAAACAAAATATTAATTATCATAAATAATATGCTGTAGATTTTGAACATACCATTTAAGCAATTTAAAAACCATCTAAAAACGAATTTGTCTTAATCTCTCAAAAACCCGCGGGTAGTCGGGACTTGTCGCGATTTTGAACCTTATGCCATGGTAATAAAATTTAAAACCTATAACGGAAAAGTGGCGCCGGTGGTACTCGAGAGGTTAAAAACATAATTATAATTTTCAAGATTACATAAATGACAAGACTATATTATTCTAACTCAACACAGAACTCGCTGTTAATATTTTTGTAATTATTTATTCCTGAATATTATTTATTTTTTAAATTTGGTAACATCGCGAGGAAAATTTCATAACTCCATTACTCAGGTGCTTACTTTTGGTGCCCTGCGTTAATTATTCATTAGAGAGGGACGCATTTTCTTAACTTTTTTTACTTGATACGATATCTTAAGCATCTTTACTCCAGCTATTTTCTTTAAAGGTCAATTTGATTAAATTTTATAGCCATTTATCTAAGTGGCGCCATCTGCTACTGGGCTAGCCCAGTAAGCAGGTAATTTTGCCCTGCTAAATGTTGCGTAGAAAATGTTTTATTTGTTTTGCTTAAGTATAGGCCGGTCATGAGAAATGTAAGTTTTAAGTAAGGCCATCCCTGACCGTAGAAGTTCTGTAATCTCTATTGTGTAATCAACATATAGAAGTGAAAAATAAATTGATATAGTATTGAAACTTGTGTGACTTCTGAGTGTGGTCACCACACTCTTCACCACATTATTTAGTCGTACGGGAGCGGGGAGTTGTAATAGTAGTTTATGTGACTGCTACATAATGGAGGGCATTAACACTCGAGAGTTTTAATGCCTAATTATGTACAGTTACATACACTAGTTTATCTACACACATATCATAAGCTCTCTTTGATGTGTTCAGGAACCGCATGTTTAACCGCCATTGTGGCTCTGCAGTTGTTTAGCTTGTTCTGTTGCACCAACTTCGGGCGTCGGCGTTCGAAATTTGAATGTCAGTACCAACTTCACAGTCAAACTAGGGGCGGCACGAGGCGGGCGTCGGCGTTCGAAATTTGAATGTCATAATGTGTAGAAAAATTACATATTATGGTCATAATGTGTAATTTTTCAGATAAGAAATGAGTTTTTACCAAGTAGTTTAACATTATGCTGATCGTAACGTGCGGTTTTTGTACGCAGTAAAGAGGGTTTATGATTCGTGTGTAGATAAAGTAATGACCTGTAAGCTAATGGATGACGTATTTTGCTGTGGAGTATTGGGGCGGCGCATCAGGAGGCCCAAACAGCGTTTTGCAAATCTCAAGTCATGCAAAATAATGAGTACGAATGCTCTCGGTTTCCTCACTCGATTGTTGATCATCATGAGTGTTGGTATGTATTCTAGTGAACATTAGAACATTACAACAAACATTAGTATGTACCTACTTACGTAATTTAATTACTTTTGCTCGATAGCCGCATTTGGATTAACATACCTGCCAATCTTGTTGTCAATTTAATGGTTATAAAAATATTTAGTTAAGTTTAACTTATTAATCCTATTCTTCTGAAATTAAGCTGAAGATGAACTAAAATATTTTAGTATATAATGTAACATATTCCATAAACAAAAATGGTGATAAACAAACAGCGTAGTTAAAATATATTGCGATATTTATGTTGAGGAGGAAAAACTACAAAAAGGTAATTAAAATGATATTACTAGTTGACATTAATTTTAATCATTATTGTCATCCTCATTTTTATTCTCATTTGTTAGGAATTGCCGCGTTCATGTCAAATCACTTCGAACTACAGTACAAATCTTTTTCGTATACTATAATCTTACCGAAAACTGAGGAAAGTGACAATAGTTCCTGGCACAAAAGTTCATTGCAGATGGTGCCAGTGAAGTTGAAGGCTGTCTATCTGTCAATTCTATTTAGTTCCTATTATATGGCGTGCTGACCTTATGTCGCGAATGTACAATCGAACCAACTGAATCATGACCCATTTGCCTGATAATTCGTTTGAAACTTTCAAACTTGTAAGATCTATGTAAATGTCAGTGTCTAATCAAATGATAACAAGTTCGTTACCAAGGAAATAAACCTTCAAGCGAATTTCGACCTACTTGCATTTAAGGGGTTTAGCATAATAAGCTTATGGTGGGTCATGATTCAGATGGTTCGATGGTACATGAAAGATCACGTGACATGTTTTTGTACCTAAACTCAGATGAATGAATACATGACTTAGGTAAGACTCGAGAAACACCGGACCGAACACAGACTATTACTGTTCTCAAACTAATGGTGACGGAACCCTTTTGGAAAGCGAAATACTTGACGTAACCCTATAATAAAACAAAAATGTCTTTATGTGCATTCTTTATTAATTATTAATAGTAGTAAGAGTATAATGTAACAGATTTACTTATTTAAAAAAATATAATGGCAGGTATGAAACTGTTTTTCATTTTTAATCAAGGTTTGATAGAAGAGAGTTGAAGTCTCATATCAGGTTCGGCGGTATCAGTCTATTGCGGTATTTTCTTTTTGTAGCTGCTTAGGTTGAAAATCCGGTTTCGCACAAGTATGTTTTTGGGAACGGGAGAAGAACATTCAGATACCTTTTTGGCAAGAATTGGATATTTATCACGGATGCTGCACCAAAAATCGTTGAGAGGTGTCGTTTTGAACAGTGACTCAATACTTGTGTCCGATGCCATTTCTAAAAAAGATTCATATATCTCGTTTGACATACTGTCGGGCTTTTGCAAGTTGGGTAAAAAGGATTATGAATTCATGTATTCATCTTCATTTTTGTATGCTGTACTTCGGGAAAATACGACTCAAAAGATGCGCGCATCGCAGTGAGATATTGGACCAATTCTACAATTACATGATCTTGAAACATTACTGCTTCGTTATCGGTAGCAAACTCACTGAATGACGAAAAGCTTTCGATTTCTCTCTTACCAACGCAAATAATACAAAAATATAATTTTCTTTTCAAGCCAATTATTTTGTTACAGACCTGGAACACTGTCTGTTTACCTTGTAATTATCCGCCTTAAAAAACAGTCGGAATAACCAAGTTTTATCATACCATCGGTTTTTTAAATTAAAAGTAATATCTGAAAAAAACCATTTGTAACTCGGCTCTAAGTTCAAGGAAATAATCATCGCACTTCTGTATGGAGCAGCAGAGTTTTATGTTTGCTGCCATAATCTTCACACAATATTGAGAACAACCGTGATTGTAGTGGTATTGATTTTATATAGTTAATTATTTTTACCGCTTCATCCATAACTAATTTTAGATTTGGCGGAATTTGCTTCATCGCAAGTGTTTTTCTATGCAGGATACATGGCTGGAACTACAATAAGGCGCTTTATTTTTTATTCGTGACACTGCTCCTGCTATTTCACCTGTCATGGCCTTGGCCCCATCTGTAATTAAAGTTTTCTTCAAAAAAGAAATTATTTCACTAAAAATTTCTTCTCCGGTAGTGTTTGTGGCCAGCGGTGAACACATAAGCATGTCTTATTCTAAATAACTTCATATGGATATCTCACGATAACCAACAAGATAGCTAGACCAGCGACATGAGTCGACTCATTCATTTGCAAGACGAATCGTGTTTTTTGTAGGCGTGTAACTAGTTCTTGTTTGACGTAGCTTGCCAGATCATAAATTCGCCGTGAAACCGTATCGTTTGATAGCGGCACAGTAGAAAGATGCTTTGCAGATTTATGATCGGGCATACATTTTGTTATGTCTAACACACATGGTTTTATTAAATTCTCAGCGATAGCACTGTGGCGATAGTGTGCGCTTCATCTGCTTGTGCAATGCGATAGCTAACTAAATACGATGCCTCCATGGACTTTTCATTGACAGTTTGGGTTGAATGCTTCATAGTTTTTTGACTTTCCAATAGATGTTCTTTTTACGTCCAAAAAATTTTACATTCTTGTCTTTAAACTCGGGGTGTACTGTTCTAAATGTCGGCGCAACTTGTCAGGTACCATGGAACTTTTACTACAGAACATGCAGAGAGGTGAGCCGTTGGAATCAACAAATCCAAAACTGTTATATGATTCATCATACTTCCTTTTTTTCGCCTTTGAAACTGTGGAGCTTGATGTCCCGGGAGCAGCCGGTCGCGAACTCTTCATTCCTAGGAACTGAAAAACCTCGAGAAACCAAAACCCTACTTTGCAAACATATTGGGGTGCATACGGCGTCTACTTCTATGTATTGTCTGTGGGGCTGAATGAATAACGAAAAGTATATATATGTAAGTAAATACTCGTTTATTTTGTTATATTGTTGTAGGTACACATAGGCCCTTCCCCTGCTCAGCAAATAACCTTTCCCATCTTAACCTGGTTTGCTGGAAGAGATCTCTTTTTAGAGATAAGCTCGCCCTTGTACACTATTTTTATGTAACTTTATTGTAGATGATTTGTGAGCAATAGATAAATTATGAAAATATTATGAAAGCATCACAAATGCTTAATTTTTGAGGTTCTATCATGTCAATATCGATCATTTTCCTTTGAATACTATAAGTAAAAAGTTATATCATCTTTGTCTATGCGGCCCACTGTGTATGTACTTTAGCGAATTCTCTGGGTCGTGATCTAACCTGATGGAATTAAAAATAAAAAAAATAAAAATTTATTTATTTACCAGAAAGTTATGTAACAGTCTAATATTATGCTTATGACCCACACACTAGGTATAACCTGTATCGTGGAGGTCTATAATGAAATTTCAATGTTGTGTTCTCCTGAGTTTGGGATAGCAACAGCAATAAAATAAAAAGTAAATATAATTAGGGAACTCTTACATACCAAGGTGACCAAACCCTCCCAGACCACTGAAATAGTAATATAAAATATACTATACACATAAACAATATATATCTATATATAATTAGGGATAAGGATAGATAAATAAGTAAATAAGCAATTCTGAATTTGTTTTAGAAAGAGAAGTTTTAATGAATGGAGTGGAATGGGTCCGTACCCACATAGTGTACATCCGAATATAGTTGTGGCCGCCGGAAACACTAAGCTCCGATGTCGATGTCGGGGTGGCGAGTTTTGGGAGTACCTATACAAGGCTAGATAAACACAGGTTGGATTGGGACTGCTCACGTATAGATTCAAACTGTAATAGGACATCGAGTTCTTGGGAAATATACATGATTATTGTACACTTATCGTGCATATATTCCAATACTTACGCTAACATTGTGTATGAAAATATACTGCACTAGATACCATTGCGGACTAATTGTGAACTGGTTTAAACTTGAATTACAAAGGAAATACCAGGGCAAACACTGCGGTATTTTAGGTGAAGACTAGAGGGGGCGAGTGCAGCGAAGCCCCCGAATAGTCTTCGTGTTAGGTTGACATGTAAGAACATAAGACATTTTTTAATTTATGTTTTCCTATATTTATATCACAATAATTTTTTATAATCTGACTGTATACTTTTCAAATACTATTACATATTTACGTCCTAAAACTATACAGTGTCAGTACGTGTTGGTTCTAGCCTTGTAGAGTACAAAACAATTGCCTTCATTGTTATTAGAAAGTATACGCGACCAGTACGGGCAAATCGTGTATACTTTTTGACTTTTTTTGGTAATAAATTTGAAAGTATATAGTGCAACATGGGTACTGACTTTGTATACTTTCAAAAGACGCGTCTAGTAAGTAAGTTCTATATAAGTAAGATGCTATTTTGTGGCTTAACCAAGATGTTAAAAAGTTAAACCAATTGTTATTTGAAGCCTGAACTGCGATTGATCAATTGTTTGGGGGACGACGCTTGATAATAGCTGCGTGACCGGCGCACACGCCGATTTGACCTCTATTCTATAGTACTGGGACTGGACCACATGAGAGTTAAATACAATAAATTAAAATAATTTAAATACAATACACTCGACGTTCTAACGGGGTGATGGAAAACATCGTGAAGCTGCGGTGACGGGCTAACTAACCCCCTATTACGTAAAGTGGAAAATAATTACCATCTAAATGTGGGTACATATGTACAACTGTCCTTACCTCTACCACCCTTCGTGGCAAAAGCACTGTGTCATTTATTTATTTATTTATATTTCCATTTATTCCATATATGAAGAAACCATGATACTTATCTAATTCAACGTTTTGACTCAATGTTTTTATCTCGAGAGTTTCTCAGTGAACTACACCCCAGCACCGGATTCACCACAATCTTCTTGGCATATAACTAACTGAACGTATTCTCCATTTTGGAAAGCCAGCCAGGTGCTAACACACCTGGAAGGATGCACCAACCTGAATTCGGCACAGTCTTCCGAGGTCCTTGAACTTCATTGTTTTTGGTCGGAAACTGTTAAGAGCGCATCGAACTCGCTACTGAGGGTTCCGTAATACGACGTAAACACATAGAGCCAACCCTTTTCTCATACGGGACGGCAAAGGCACAATTCCGGCCACGTTAATTATTCAATACTCTATTTATTTCGTACTTCGAACTCTTGAATATTTGCGGTACTTATCTATTATTTTTACCCGACTGCACACGAAGGAGGGTAATGTTATTCGAGGGTATGTTTGTGGATATAAATGACTATTTGGTTAGCACGCGCTACAGCCAAAACGGCTTGACGGATTTTAATAAATGAGGTGTCGGTCGTTGGATTCGTGTCAGTGACTTGTACGAGTTCTACAACCGTTGTTTTCATTGTAATTCTGTGTAAAAAGTTATAATTTTTATTAAATGTGTGGCCAGTTAAGATTCTTTGTAAAGCAAGTATTCTTAAGTAATCAGAGTACTTATCTGTTTTATTTTTTTTCCAATTATGTTTATTTAATCGTTATATAAACACATCCACACAAGTTTCGTCAATTGAAATTAAAGCAATTAAAATATAACAAAACATACAAAGAAACAATTACCCGAATAAACCACCCCAGGACATTGCCGAGGCTAAGGTTCCCATGATGCTGTCAGCATATCCACGCTGCACAGCCAAGGAGATCCTTTGCATCAGAAATGCCCCAGGCGGTAGTCAAAACCTCTATCCCTTAGGCGGCGCCTCAAATCCTTCAAAAAGATTTTACTTTGTGTCCCCCAAACCCCAGTAGTCTCGAGTGCAAGTGGCACAAAGATGTAGTTGCCCATGAGTGTGGCATATTAAAGGGTCTTCTGTCTTGCGACATACTCGGCAGCTGCACCAGCGCGGGCTGCCGTCGACCTAACATGGGAGGCTGCAAAGATGCAGACGCAAGTCGCATCCCAAAGCAGGGAACGTCCTCTCTCCCAAAGTATCAGGGTCAAGCCATCCGGGCGCTTCCCATCCAACCGGCACACACCTGGTGGCTCCAAAACACTAGGAACGTTGGCCGATACCAACGCCCTACGAACGATGTCATTTATTGCGTGGTGTCAGCCCTCCTGGTACAGTGTAGACCATGGCGATCCAACTCATCAACCCATGCCCCACAACCGCTTTGATGCGGCTGGCAGATAGTGCAACCCAAACGTAAAGCGACTGCCACGCGCAAAGTGTCGTCGTCCAAGATAGTTCCTAACTGGGGAGAAGGCATTGCGTGTAGCCACAACCCCAAGTCCGACTGACAAACGGCCAATTTCGGCCCTTCTTTGAAGGAGACGCTTCCTAGATCCCGAAAAAATATATATAATGAATACATCCTTTTCCTAAAATCTGTTTTTTGAAAATATTTCATATATCAATGGGCCATATGAAAAAAAAAGATATTTTTGACTTGGAATCTAAAAATAATATTGATATGGTTCTTGCGTCAAAAAAAGGTATTCAAAATACCTTGAAATTAAGAAATGATCTGTGGTTTTTGAAAAAGAATAAAAAACATTATCACATGAACATGAATTTTATTTTGATATGGTTTCATCTAAAATTTAGCATATTCCACTAACCTTTTCCTTTTTGTCCGTAAATTCCCTTTCCAGTGTAAGCAAACTTGTTGGCCCTTTGACGCCGGAACGGGATTATCTGTCAGTTTATCTGGGGATTGGGGATTGAATTTGTATTGAATTTTTTCAAAGAAATCTTTGGTTACGGAATCCTAAAAATGACTATCAGATGTTTGAGATATAAGTCGTCATCCAAGTCCAACATCGAAAGGTATTTTTTACAAATGAATACGTTCGCATGTCTTCGCCTTTACTCGGGTAATCTCTACCCCTATTGGCATAAGTGCTATAATGGTTCAACTTGGGATACTCCTTATTTTGCGAATCACTTATTATAAACCAGTCTGTGTTTTTTGCGAGTTAGTAAAACACAGCCTGCTTGGGGACTTTCCGTGTAACGCTTGGTGTTTGATGAGTCACTTTTGTGATCCTGTGGCTTGGCAAACTATTTTTGGTAACTGATAGTTGTGGGCATATTTTTATGGGCTATTCATATACAACTGAAAGTATGGCTACAACTCGTCATTATTAAAACAGTGTTGTCAGACAGTATTTATTTGCTTTAATGAATTAACGCTGGAGACGATTTGGCTCGGCAACTGATTTAAAGTCCAAGATGATGTAAAAAATCGGTCAAGTGTGAGTCGGTTCCTACACGAAGGATTCCGTACGAATGTACAAGAAAAATCACAAAAATACATGTCTCTTGTGTCCCCATGCAGTCCTTTAACTTTATAAGATGCATCTGTTGCCGCTACTGCAAAATTGTATTTTTCTATAGTGACAATAGAAGTACACATTCTGGGAAAATTTTCATTCTCTGCATATTAAGGTTCAACACAATCCGCTGCGCCCCGGACAGATGGACGGACAGCAGGGGTTAGATCCATTTTGGCACCATTCGGGTACGGAGCCCTAAAAAAGTTATCCTATCCAGTACCATATCCCTCATAAGTCCTTGTCTCCAAGTTTATTGTTGATGATTTTGTGATCATGTGGTATCAGCGAGCAAGCGATAGACCTTCCTTCAGAGGTTTATTTATGACCGGATTCGTCGTACCAGTACATATAAGCCTTAAGGCACTCAAGCCAGAAGCATTCTAAAAGCTCCTATATAATGGTAAATCAAAAGCCTTCACCAACCACCAGCATACTTGGATCTCCCTCGCCCCCCTTCTTCTGTTAGCCACCTGGCGTTGAAACAGAAGTGAAAGACGTCTTCGGGGGCCAAGCCACTGGTTCTGCCCAAGGTCCTGCGCATAGGCATTTCGCAAAGCAGTGCTGTTGAGTGACTGCCAGTGCTTACCCAACCGCCATGGCTGCCGCGCGCTAAATGCAACTGACAGATAATAAAAACGCGCGAAAATTCAGTTGTTGTTTGTTGTTTTGTGCAACGGTGGAAATTAGAAAGTGTTGTGTTTGAAGTGGCTGTCAAAGGGCAGGATTGTTGGAAAGTTATTTTGTGACTAGTGCGGATACAGCGGTAGGTTTCTGTTGTTGTTGATTGTTGTGTAATTGTCGGTTTTTGTCGCTGCTGCTATCGTGCGGTAACGGTTTCTGTGCATGTGGCTATGAAGTATCATAGACATGAGCAATATTCGAATAAACTTAATTGCAGAAAACAGCACATATATTCTATGATTCATTCTTACGAAAGGTGAATAGAAATAAACATGAAGGCATTTTTTACATAAACGGCATCCTACTTGAATATTATGTGCAGTATCAACGGAATTAGTTGTGCAGGCCTATGTATTTAGGTAATATACCTCTAAGTATGCAGCCTAGCCCAACTAATTCAGTTTCTCACTATAAATATATGTATAAAAATACTTATACAATGTAAATACTGCAAAACTATCCCAAAATAACATAATTATATGTATGTAGTCGCGGCTTGGTGATCTGCGATAAACGCAGAATCGATCAAAAGAGACTGCCCCGGCACGGCGGCGGGCGCGGGCCGGTGCGGGCCGGTGCGGGGGGTGGTGCGGTGGAACTTTGCCTCCACGCGCAAAAACACCGAAGTCAAACAATAGTTGTGTCGAAATTCACTAACTTGAGGTGCCGAAGTTTACTCGCAATTATACCGTGAACGTCGTCGTTCGGCGTGATTAAGGCTGCGGTTATTGTAACATCGACATAATGCCAACTACGCTTTACATTCTAACACGACCGACTCATTACATGATGTTTTGTAGCAAATGATAGCTCACTGAAGATGTAGAGACCTCCATTTAGATAAATTATGCACGGGGCCGTTAACCAAGGGGCCGGCATTCAATCAAATGGCTAAATGTCCATTAGGCAAATAAGTGAGCGAAAGGTTTAACGAGATGCCTAAACGTGCCTAAGCAAACAATTAACACAAGACAGATTAGCATCGGCTTCGTTCGGCTCCAGTTCATAAAGTTGTGACCTAACTATAGTATTCGGACAGATTATTACCAGTTGACTCTTATATAAATTAGCTGTTGCGTTGACACTATTTTGCAAAAACCAATTATGCCAGTTCTCCATTCCACTAAATCGAAAAGGTTGTCTTCCGGTAAGGCTGGTTGTTATAAGTTTCCGACGATGTTTATTTTAAACAAAAGTCTAGGCCATTTGTTTAAACGCCGATCCTTAATGAAAGGCCCGGGCTATTAATTAAGTGCATCATTTAACTAAATGACGATGACAGAGACATTGATATGGTGAGACTACAGTGACATTAATGAAAATTGGATGATTTTCTATTGGGAGCAATTTGCACCTTTACGTTACTTAGGACCAAGTGAACAATTACTGGTTGTAGGAACCACCGAACAAAGTTCAAAAAGGAATTGCAAAATTATCCGATTTGAACTTAAACTAAACAAGAAATGGAATCTTCACCGTAAGTGGGGGCATCTGCGCCTGCGCATTCCTGCACATGAAAAACCCTCGACTAAGTTTCATCAAAGAAACGATTAGTTTGAAATTACACACATAAGTCACATTATGTCACCCGTCTCCCAGTCCTCTCTGTAACAATGGTGTGTCACGCCTCCTGACGTCCTTGGCCATTTATCATAGGACTAGATCTTATTGTCACTTTGCTAAAGCCTCGGCACACTGCAGGCGGGACAGACGCGAGGCGGTGCGGCGCGGCGGGGCGGCGGGGCGGGGCGGTTGCCAATGTTGTCAACAAAATTATTCAGAAGTCAGATAAGTTAGGCGTGGGCTGTACCCTAAGCTAATAGGAGTGAAGGAATCATCAAAATCGTAACTAACAAAAATTTATTTTAGCTTCCATATGTATGCACCCCGCACGCATATCGATCTAACGCCTAGGCGTGCGGGCATTCGGCTGAGAGGAGCAGGAGGTAACGGCAAACTCGAACTGATCGGCTAGTGCCTATATTTTGAGTAAATATTTGGATGCAACAATTTATTCGATGAATTCGATTCGACTGAAGTGCCTGAATGATTGATACCTTTGGTCACCCTACTTAGAAAGAGACACATGGCCGTCGTTTATTTGTCATTGTCGGCACGTTTTTTCGTTCACCGTACTCTGTCCTGTTTGGCTAATATGTCCATGGCATGGTCAAATGGCCGCCATACTGACACAACAGCGCTGGCCCGCTTTCTGGTGTGGCATGTATAGTTTCTTGTATTTGACATCCGACCTGCTCCTGTCCCGCCTGCGGTGTGCTGAAGCCTTTAGTACTTACCTACATACTGTGTGCAGACAGCGAGACCTATTATCCTATAGGCTAATGCACAGCACTGCTGCTCAAATAAAGTACCACTCAAATGTCATGATTTCACTGTCAGTTCCCGAGCGAGAGACACTTGACAGCAATCTCCCAGTGGCGGTCTTGGATGTTTATAAGTATGTGACGTCGCTGTTTCTGGTTCCCACGACACATGGTGTCCTAGTGTGGGGCCAGAAGCAATGAGTATGCCTGATATGTAAATGTTTATATGTCTGTGGTACCAAACTCCAAACTATACTACTTAATAATACTATTTGATTTTGACCTGAATTTAATGTTTAATGTAATTTAATATGTAGTATTTTCTACGAATTTGTACCCTTTGTTCCCTACCTGATGTGAAATCGACTTAACTAAATTGATACTGACATTGTGTAAGTATTTGACTTTGTACAGCGCATTGGGTGTACACCTGTAATGTTGTAAATCGTACTTGTATATTAAATAAATAAATAAAAAAACTTACTGAGATTACACAACTATGATTTAGGTTCAGGGCAGGTGGAGTAAATGTTGCTACCCCAGCCAGTGGAAATTGGCACTTGTGATTCCCCTCCCCAAAACGTCTAATCCCGCCTTCTTTAAAGATTTCCGTCCCATTTCTATTCTGCATATCCTCTCCAAAGTCCTGGAATCAATTGTCCACTCCCAACTCTCCTCCTACCTTTCCTCAAAAATGTTACTGAATCCCCACCAATCAGGTTTCAGGCCGGGTCATAGCACTACCACAGCACTGCTCAAAGTCACTGACGACATTCAATTAGCTATGGATCAAAAGCAGCTTACGGTCCTTACACTGCTTGATTTCAGTAGCGCCTTTAACTGCGTCGATTTCGATATACTAGTCGAAATTTTAAAGTCACTTAATGTCTCCTCGCACTCTGCTCACTGGTTTGACTCCTACCTGAGAGACCGCCAGCAACGCATTAAGTCTGAGGAGATCTCAACGGACTGGTGTGATCTCTCCGCAGGTGTTCCGCAGGGAGGCATCCTTTCTCCTCTCCTCTTCTCGGTATTCATTAAATCCATCTCTGACGTTCTTACCTCTTCTTATCATCTGTACGCAGATGACCTTCAAATATATCGGCACTTCTCTCCGTGTGATGTGAATCTGACAGTAGAGGCGTTGAATGCTGATCTCGATAACATCAGGAAATGGGCTACCTCTTATGGTCTGCTTGTCAACCCGGGCAAATCGCAGGCCATGATTTTGGGTACTCGTCACTCTCATAACCTAGTTCAGAAAATGCCCGTCGACCCTATAGTGTATGATGGTAACATAATTTCATACAGCGAGAAGGCCAAGAATCTTGGGGTTGTATTTGATAAATTGTTGTCCTGGTCGCCCCATGTTTGTGAGGTCAGCAGACGAGTCTTTGCGTCATTTCACTCCCTACGGAGATTGCAGCACTTCCTGCCACAGCAGACTAAAATCACCCTTGCCCAGTCCCTCCTACTACCTTTAATCGACTATGCAGATGTTTGCTGGATCGGTGCGAACGAAAAACAACTGAACAAACTCGAACGACTTCAAAACCTCGGGATTCGGTTTGTCTTCGGGCTGCGCAAGTATGACCATGTCTCACAGTATCGCAAGGAGTTGGGGTGGCTTCCGATTCGCCTTCGTCGTGATATGCACGTTCTCTCCTATCTGTTCAACATTTTGCGTAATCCCCGCTACCCCTCATACCTTCGAGAACGTTTCGAGTTTATTTCCTCCAGGCATAGCAACCGGAGATCCCACACGATGTCTCTTCTCTCTACTCCTCGGCATAACACTGCCGCTTACAAACACTCGTTTAGGTTAACGGCGATCCGACTGTGGAACGCACTTCCCTGCGCTATTAGAGATAGTCCCACAATTTTCACTTTTAAGACAAGATTGAAAGAGCATTTCCTTTCTCTTTCGTGATAGGTACTTTTATATATGTATATATAAGTAGTATATGTTTGATATATATAATTTTTTTTGCTTTTGTATTTTATTTAGTATATATCATTTATTAAATTATTATGTTTTAGTTGTAAACAATTAGATGTGTACAGTTTTATTGCGCACTAGGACTCTCCTGTTGCACAATTTTTCCTGTCCTACCTAGGTTTGCTGGTAGAAATCTCTCTTTAGAGATAAGCTCGCCTTTGCTCATAAAATGTTTTGTTACCTTACTATTAAGATTTCTGTGCAATAAAGAACATGAATATGAGTATATTCCTGACCGAGAGGTGGCCGAGAGAAGACAAAAGGAGTGTGGACGTGAGCGATGGGTTGATGACATTAGCAACGTGGCTCGCGGGGAAAACCTGGGTTCGGTGGGCACAAGTTGGCACAAAAAAGAGGAGGCTTTTACCCAGCAGTGGGCGGACGCGCGGTTTCAAAGGACTTCTTTTTATACGAACAGTCGACCGTATCCAGCAGGCAGATTTGCGAAAATTGAACTCAGGTCACGATAAAACTATTTATTAATTACAGGAGATTTAGAACACAAAACTTAGGTATTTAGAAAATAGGTTCTGTTTAGTTTGTATCCGTTTGAAGTAGTGTGGACCTTACATATTTATTGCATCGATGTGACGTTGAGACCTTTGCTATAACAAATAAAGCTTTGAGTTTGAGATAGACTGTGATTTTACTCTTTTCACGAATCTCTATAAAAAATCGTACCCACCCTCTGAATAAAGGTTTCATTTTAAGCTCTCAGAGTTCACCGAATTATAACTTTTTCGTGATTGGATTTGAGTAATTTCGCGTGAAAAATGTCACCTAATATTTTCCAAACAAAGCCAAAGGCGTCAATGAAAGTTTGCCCAATTTAATAAGGCTCGAAGTCATAAACCGGGATCCCATTTCTCAGGCACGAAATCTCAGGAGCAATATTGAAGCCTGCAGGTTTATGGAAGAATGCTTGTGCATTTACTAGGCTTAAGTTTCACAGTAGGTATCAAATATACAAAAGACTTGGCCTGAATAATTTGGTTTTAAAGCCAGCGTAAATGTTTATTGTGATCAAATGTTTTGTCTGAAGTAGTATAGGTAGGTATTACAGGTATTATTAAATAACATATAAATGAGCAGCGTTTTGTAATGGTGCGTGAGGGTAAGTAATATATGGGTAAATTATCGGGTGCTTCTAATATTTTTACCCGACTGCACAAGAAGGAGAGTAATGTTTTTCGAACGTTTGCATTGAACGTATATATGTTACTATGTATGTTTGAACGTATGTACTAATAATATGGACATTTACCACTCTGGCAAAAAATTTGAACAAACAGAGGTCAAAACGATTTTAGGAATAGACATTGATAGCAATCTTAAATGGAAAACACAAATTGAAACCACAATGTAGCTAAATAAAGCCAGTGGGTCGACCCTCTGATATACTAAAGTCGACAGGATCTCCATGGACGCGGATGGCACAGGACTGTAGGGGTTGGCGCTATAGAGAAGAGGCCTGTGCCCAGCGGTGGGTTGATGTGGGCTGAGCATGAAGATGGTGTTGCTAAATAAATGTTCATATGCATTGTACAAACTTTCCAAAACAGTCGGTAAGGATGCAGTATTATTAGCTTCCAATGTATACGTAGAATCCATTCTGCGATTTGAAATAATGTTTTGGGGTAACGAGGGGGGAAAGGAAAAAGTACTAATAGCACAAAAAAATATATATATCTGACTTACGCCCCAGAGATAGTTGCAGGCCTCATTTTAAGAGGCTAAATATTTTGACGTTTCCCTCATAATTATACATTTACGAGGTTGCTAATTTTGTCAAAACCATTCCAATCTATCTGATAATAACACCAGTAAACGTCACAAATCTAAAATCCATTTGCCACAATATAATACAGCCTTATTTAAAAATACAATATTAGTCAAAAAGTAGTACAATATTCATTGTAATACGTAATACGTGTCAATGGCTTGGCACCTATCGTAATACGTGTCAATGGCTTGGCACCTATCGTAATACGTGTCAATGGCTTGGCACTTGGCACCTATCGTTGTAACAAGCTGCCGGATTGTGTGCGTAATATAGAACATGCAATAATACTATTTAAGAGGTAACTGATAAAGTTACTCATAAATAAGACAAAATACACATTAAATTAATACAATAAATGATCCAACAATATAATTACAATAATGAATATACATATAATTATAGATAGGTAATGTCTTAAGCTTACTTCAAAATAAATGGATAGCTACTTATAGAAAATGATATAATAAAATGTTGCATAGTGTTCTTCTACATCTATAAAATATTTGTATCCCCTACGGCGAAATATAGAGATGCTACACCTGCTCTAACAAGCTATTGTACCTATGTTTGACAAATAAAATATTTGATTTATTGATTGATTGATTGATTGATTGATTGATTGATTGATTGATTGATTGATTGATTGATTGATTGATTGATTGATTGATTGATTGATTGATTGATTGATGTATGACCATTTCGTTGGCACGCGCTACGGCCCTAACGGTACACCTTTCTGTTATTCCTTGTATAATGTTAGAGACAAGTCAATATGTTGGATTTTAGATGACAAAATATACTTAGTTCAAAAAGTTATCGGTGTGGCTATTTTCACTCTCCATGTACGTAACCAGGTGAATTCTTAATTTTGTATGTGGTATTGATAGAAAATGCAGCCGGGTTATTTGTTTTTATAATGATTCCACTTGTCAGGGTAATAACCACAGTTATCACTGAAAAATAACCACAGTGAGAGCATCTTAATATAACTTGAATAGCAGTTTTGTAAACTATTCTAAAACGATTTTGTGCAGGGTGACATTTAATTAGCTGACCATATTTTGGGGAAAGATTTATGAATAACTTTCTCAAAAAACATATGGTAGCAAATGAAAAAAAAAACCCTCAGTACGTTGACCCAAGTTACTATGGGGGGGGGGGTGTATTTTTTTGTTCTTAACCCGAAAGTTGATTATAATGACACTATAATTCCCCAAAGTATCATTCTGTTGAAGTTACTTACGAATGCATGAGAAGGTATTTATGTCGTTACCATATCTTTGAATTGACTATATAATGGATTGGCCTATCATGGTTGAATTAGAACTTTCATTGAACGAAGAAATTAAGATTTTAGGGAAAAACACTGCGCTAGCTTAGGTGAAGACTAAAGGGGGTGAGCGCAGTGAAGCCTCCGAGTAGTCTTCGTGTTAGTTTGACATGTATATCACAAAAACATTGGGTAGTACTGAATAAAAATGTTTTTAAAATACATGTTTTATCAAATTCTCGAAATGGTTGGCCAGATCATGAAATGACCAATTCTATGTTATGGCTACGAAATATACATCAAATACCTACATTGAACATAAATCATTCTCTAGTTAATGAATTGTTATAAAAAATTGTCGCGTGTGTTTTATGATATTATAATAATACTCGTCAACATATTCCTTGCTGCTCCATAACCTGCTGATTCTTGATCAAGAGCCGAATGTTTTGAGTTCATCATTGCAACATCAGAAAGCATTCCGAGGTGAAGGTTAATTCTAATGCTTCCTTTACATAATTACCAAGGTTTGCCGAACTCTTGTGATTCCCTGGCAAGCCCTGGCTAACGACAGTGATATACTTTCTGAGCAGGGTTTTTCAGAATCTAATAGATGGCAATGAAGACCCTTTACCCTTTCCATTTTGAGCGTTCCGTAGAGAAACAAGGAACCCTTATAGTTTCGTCATGTCTGTCTGTCCGTCTGTATGTCACAGCAACTTGATTCAGTAACTATCTGCATTTTTATACAAAAATTAAAAAAATAAAACATACATGGAACTGAAACCATTTTTTTTTCATCAAACATATGTGTTTATAGATAAGTCTTTTTACAAATGATGTTGAGTTTTCTTATACCATTTTTCCTCAAAGAAAATCGTTAAAGAGACAAACCATTCCAAAGTGAAAAAAATTGTGTCTGCCCTCTAACTTTTAAACTAAGAGAGTGAAAAATCTAAAAAATATATGTTGTGTATCTCAATAAGCACTTTCAACGATAATTAGTTTGAACAAAATAAAATAAGCAGTTAACAAGAAATAAAACATTTATTAAAAACCGCAAATATAACTTTGTCATTCATACAAACACTATGAAAAACAAAGTAATTATTTGCTGGTGAAGAATGTTACTGATATTTTTTTTAGGTGTATCAGGTGTATGTGAAGTGAGTAACTTCCTAATTATTATTTTTTGGTTCATATTCTAAATTTATTACGGAACCCTAAATGTGCAAAGTCCGACACGCACTTGGCCGGTTTTTTTTCCTTCGGCGCATGATGAATGTGGTAAATATGGGTACATCGTAACCTTATGGTATCACGTTTGCAGGATAATTGTTATTGGAGAATCAGTGCTGTCAAATATTTATCTTTACTTTCATATTACTAAACTTTTTTTTGTTTAGGATGTCTTCAGCACCATCTATGGGATTTTGAAAAAAAAAACTGCTCAGAAAGTATTAAATTGTAAATGAGGTACAACTAACTCGCGCCAAAACACACTACACATTTGTGTTTACGGGAGTTCGACAAACCAGGCAAGTATGTAAATCAAGCATTAAAATACATATTTTTTAATTTATTCTCACAAACAAACCAGCAGTATTTGGCATACGGAAACCCGCGAGTGAATCAACAAGCGAGAGAAGGTCACTGTCGATTCTATTGAGTTCAATAATCCGCGAGTGAATCAACAAGCGAGAGAAGGTCACTGTCGATTCTATTGAGTTCAATAATCCGCGAGTGAATCAACAAGCGAGAGAAGGTCACTGTCGATTCTATTGAGTTCAATAATCCGCGAGTGAATCAACAAGCGAGAGAAGGTCACTGTCGATTCTATTGAGTTCAATAATCCGCGAGTGAATCAACAAGCGAGAGAAGGTCACTGTCGATTCTATTGAGTTCAATAATCCGCGAGTGAATCAACAAGCGAGAGAAGGTCACTGTCGATTCTATTGAGTTCAATAATCCGCGAGTGAATCAACAAGCGAGAGAAGGTCACTGTCGATTCTATTGAGTTCAATAATCCGCGAGTGAATCAACAAGCGAGAGAAGGTCACTGTCGATTCTATTGAGTTCAATAATCCGCGAGTGAATCAACAAGCGAGAGAAGGTCACTGTCGATTCTATTGAGTTCAACTCAATGCAAAGCTTTATTGTAAATCATCGGTGCAGTAACAACACTCGAAGGAATACAGCCAAAGTGCCTCCTTGAGAGAGAGGTTACGCGAAAAGGGACCTGAAGTGATTGGAAACGCTTTTTCGGTTTTTGGTGATTTGATGCCTTAGAATTTCCTCTTTCATTTGGAAGAAACAGATTTATTTTAAGTTTTTTTAATATATATACGTCACTAGTCAAAACACACGTACACGACTCTAAAGTTTAAACTCGATAAACTCGAAATAAATTATGTTCCCTGTCCATGTTTGGCGCAATGGCTTACAAATATTATATTTATTGAACATTAGCCGTATAATTGCTTTGCTAGCAACTTATATATATAGCTACAACTCTAAGATATGGAGGGGGTGCAGCTTATAGATTTACATATTAATAATTTCTATTCTCTTTGGTGGACAAAACGTTACAATTTCTACCTCTTAGATTCGCGCGGCGCGGCTGGATCGGCGGTGGGACTTACGAAGGAAAATTTATATTGACTTTTATTCTACGTTCCACACCGAACAAGGCTCTCACCCAAATATTATAGATCTTACAAAAAGAAACTCCCGTTCAACACTTGTTTAAACACTACAATGTAAAGGATTTGACGTTTAATTTAAGGTTGAACTGTGTAACATTTTTGTAGAAACACTGTCTAAGTTATTGTAACAAAACAATACGTGTAATTTATCAGTCGCTCAAACTTTTCGTTACAGTGACTTACAGTAAAATATGTCTCTTAAAAGTATTAAGTGTGTATGAGTAAGGTTTGATCTGAAGATGATTTATCTCGCCACTGCTTTTACTGTCAGCCATTATTCGTTTTCGCCTTTATGACAGGCAATTAAGGGTCATTTGGCTAACACTATTGTTTTGCATATCACTTTCTTGACGTTGATAAATCTTTTGCTTTGATTACCGTTTCGAGCAAACTAGAGATAAAGGTATGACGGTCAACCTCCATGGTCTGACCTCAGTTTCCGGGCTTGGCGTGGTGACGACACGTTATTTTTTTATGTCTGGACTTTCTCTCTCTGGTGTTTTAGGCTACAGTAAATATATATTTTCAGTTCGATCAGTAACAATGTGTTGCTGTCAGCTGGGCTCTTTGGGTTCCCACAAATAGCACTGTATTTATAATATTGCATTTTATATTTTTATTTTATTGTACTACAGCATATACCTACTGTGAAGTCTAGGCTGTCTTGTGTTAATCGACGACGTAAGTTTGAATGTTATGACATTACTGTGTTTGACAATGTCTTTTGCAATTTTCATTATTTCGACTTTGTTTTAACTGTCATTGACAGGACAGAGTCAGATATCCTCAATATTCAAGCTTAGTTTCGATTTCAACATTCGGGGTAGCTGATCTCCACAATTTTTATTATTTAATGAACTTACATTGTTATTTGTGATTTAACAAATTTTGTACATTTTACGTTTACCTAGTTTTCAGTTACATGACGACCGGAAACTCAGGTGAGACCAAAAAGGTTGACCGCAAAAAAAGGCTCTTCTGTTTGTCATCGTCGAACCTATGCCTAGCGCACAAGAACTGTCGGATTTTCAGCTGTAATTTTACTTCGTCGATTCGCTGTGACGCCTTCAGAATCCTGTAAAGTGTCGAATTGATAATGGATGTAGGTAACATCAAGAGCTTGAAAACACTACTTACTAACGAAAGTTCTTTATCTCATGAGAGCATGACGACCCGATTGACAGGCAGTGACCCTGCCCGCGAAGTCAAGGGTCCCGGGTTCGAGTCCCGGTGGGGACAAATATTTGTTTGATGAGAACGGATGTTTGTACCCTAGTCATGGTTATTTATCTATCTAAGTATAATATTTATCTATATAAGTATGTGTATCGTTGTCTAGTACCCAAGATACAGGGAATCCTAGTTTGGGGCTAGATCTATTTGTGTAAATAGTGCGCAAGGTATTATTATAGTATGAGAATTTTAACGTTTACCGCAGAATACGGTTTTGACTGCTAGTCAAAATATATACTTTTTAGGAACTGTCAAAACGGTAATTTTGTTCACGAGTGCTATCATGTGACGTCATAGTCAAATGGTGTCTTATACACAAATTTGAGATCATAAAATACAACCTGCTGGAAATATACAATTGTGATACTGTCAAACGTTTTTTGTTGAAACAGGTTCAGCTTGAGACATGGTTCTAGATTTATTGGACTACCTTGTCAAATACCGTATTGTTGACATACTGCTGATCCGCCCGACAGACGTTGTTAAGTCTAAAGCTTCTGGACTGCCAACGCCATCTGTTGGGAGCAGGATACGAAACGTTTTTGCTTTGTCAGCTATGTCTTTTGAGTTATTTTTTCTCATGGTAAGAACCTTCCCAAGACTTCAACAAATAAGTTTAAATTATAGTTCATACGTTGCAAAAAGTCCAGCCATATGAGAGATTCGCGCTTACCAACACATTTTGGGATTCATTTTTATATTATACAGAATATAGATAGATATATAATAATAATACCTTGGAAACTATTTACACACACACATATATTATAATAGATAATCTAAGCCTTAAGCTAACTGTATACATTTGTACATTAATGTATTGTATGTAACAATTATTGGTGTAGGTAGGAGATGAAACATAGTAGTTCAGTTCATTGAACCGGAATTATGCTAATGTGCAAGCCTCACTTAGTCACTCCAAAGTAGAACAGAGTATTTAACTGTTAGTGAAGTACCAAAAATATATTAAAAATATATCTAACGCATTGCATACACAATGATTTAATCGTATAAAGTTTTATGCATTTCAAAATACACTGGGAGTCTTTATAAAGGACACAAATTGAAAAGGGTTGAAGAGGATCAAATTTATCGACAGAAACTATATTTATTAAAGTCCTCCCTCCTATATTTTTTATAGTCATTTTAATATTAACTTTTTTAAACTGTGTCAGTGGAGGGCTAACTCGCAAAAACCAAATGTAACGAAATTAATTTATGACAAAATCGACTAGACCTCTGGAAGTGTAGTACCTACGGAAATATTTTTTATGTCATTTATTGGAAGAACAGAGCCATTACTTGCCACTACAGGCAAAAAATGGTTAAGTGCGAGTCTTACTCGCCGAGGATTTCGTACAAAAAAAACATACTTGATTCGTACGTACCTTACTACTACAGCACATTTCATCCTTTGCTTGAGCTATTGGTAAGACCTTACTTCTTGCCATGCTTAATGATTCGATCTAAAATAAAAAGGACTCTAATAACGCCTACTGTCAAAAGGCATCAAGCAGCCCTATTAGGGCCTTTGGCACAGCATGACGATCACTACCACCGACTAGCGATAGTAGCCGGGACCAACAGCTTGACGTGTCGTCCGAAACACGGAAGCGCCCGAAACAAATGCCACATGGAAGCGGACCCATCCAGTATCTGTCTAGGCCAGATGTTGCTACCCGCACGATCGTTTCCGACGTGCGAATACCGCCACGCCTCGGATAATAAGATAACGTCATAAACGGCTATATCTTTTTATTGCGTTAACCTAGGATTTTGTTTTTTTCTCAGCTTTAAGGGACTACAAACCCACGCATTTGACCCACAATTACCAAATATGACTTACAGCAAAAGTTAAGGAAAATATGAGAATGCCATAAATTTGTAGTTCAAGTCTACACAGAATGGAAGGCCCGGTGACAGCGTCCGTGTCACTGACGTAATAAGGTTGTATTTAGTTTGGGCCACCGGGCCTTTTATTTTGTGAAAACTGTAGCTAAGACAACAAATAGGTGTTTTTGCATGGACTCCTGTGCACCATCCATCATACTCGGTGACTCGCAACTCGCAACGTTTTTGCTATTTTCCAAGTAATGTATTCTTTCTTCCAATAAATCTGGGAGATATATTTCTAGAGATCTAGATGATATTGATATAGATATATGACGTTATTTCGTTTTTGCGAGTTCCCCTCTACTAACCGAGTTTTAAAACGTTACCACGTTAAAAGTGTTTCAGATAGAAACATATTTTTGGTGTCAACAGAATACTGTGATGTTAAATAATATTCCGTAGTATAATTATTTAGTTTAGGCACACCATTTTAATAAAAACTGCAACTACTAAAAAGTGCTCAAAAAGTTCACAATTAACATTTTAAGGACTTTTATCTACACACGTTTTATAAACCCTCTTTACTGCGTCGAAAAAGCGCACGGTAAAGACCAGCATAATGATTAACTTCTTGGTAAAAACTCATTTCTTATCTGAATATTGATCATTATGACCATAATGTACCAACATTTGTCAAAAATTTCGAACGCCGACGCCCGCCTGCGTGCCGCCCCTAGTTTGTCTGTGAAGTCGGTACTACAGAACAAGCTAAACAACTGCAGAGCAATGATCAATGCCACAATGCCGGTGAAACACGCAGTTCCTGAACACATCAAAGAGAGCTTATGATATGTGTGTAGATAAACTAGTGTATTAACTGTACATAATTAGGCATTAAACCTCTCGAATGATATTATTATGAAACTCACTCTCGAGTATTAATACCCTCCATTATGTAGCAGTCACATAAAATGCTATTTCATACTAGCGGTACCGCCAGTAATTAAACCCGGTCATCACTATCCGGTTTATTGACCCCTACAAACCCTTCCATCTCGAAGCTAAGAAAGTCCTATTATAGTATTAAGGAATACTTAGATCACAAAACTGCATGGTCCATACCATCTCAGCGCACAGAAATTCGACGAGGGGCGATGGATCAAGTCTATCACTCGCCGGCGAATTTCCTTAGACCGAAACCAGTAGTACCTGTTGTGAAGTCACTTTTTAAAAAAGAAGGTATGGGGGAGTTTCTTGTCGTTTCTTCTTACCCCGAGGCCCACCTTCCGAAACGGTGTTGTCTTTTTTTTATATAAAAAAAAATGACTTGTAGTTATAAGTAAGTATAATTTTGACGTTGAATACGATAAATTATTTATTTATATTCAATAAAAGGATTGACTCTGACTCTGCTATAATATATTAAAATGTATTTTTATTGATAATCTTTGATCCACTGCAACCCTGTTCGATATAATATATTTTACCGTAAGATTGTCAAAACTCTTAGTTGATAAACTAACGTTTTTTTTTGTCCTAAGTTGGTCAACTATCGACAGATAGTAAACTGTAGCGTACTGCTTACTATATGACGCGTTAGTTGATCAACTAACGGTTAGAAATGTTAAATAGTAAACTGATTTAAACTTTAATTGCAAACGAAATACCAGGGCAAACACTGCGGTTGCTTAGGTGAAGACTAGAGAGGGCGAGCGCAGCGAAGCCCCCGAATAGTTTTCGTGTTAGGTTGACATGTAAGAACAAAACAAACGTAAATTCTAAACCCTGTCAATCTGGATTACTATCTGTCGATAGTTGATCAACTACCGAGTTGGTTTATCAACTAACGGTTTTGACTATCTTCCGGTGACATATACACTTTATAAATATTTACACTGTATGTCTGAAGTATTAGCATTATGTATTACTATAGGGGCGACAGTATCAAGATTGTATACAATTTGCAGCACTTTTTTATAAACTCACAATTTCTTGTAAATATAACCAATATTTAAAGAACCACAGTACTTCGCTAGTGACTAGAGTATATACATTCTGTGATTGGTTACTGATTTAGAGAGTGAGTTGTGAGTGGGTTTCAAATAGTATAGACTATAAGATTGGGAGCCTATTAACCATTGTATTTGGGAAACAATCGATACTTAAGGCGGCGCAGTGACCGACAATATTTCGATGACGGTTGGTATTCTCCTAATGAATATTAGTTAAGGCTGGGCACCCCGGCAGCGGGACTTAGAATTTTAACTTCAGCTTATTTTTAGAGGAAAATAATTTAAATGTTAAAAAAAATCGGTCAAGTACGGGCCGGACTCGCACACGAAAACGGTTCCGTAGCTTCGTACTAGAAAACTTAGGCACTAAAAATGATAAATTTAAGACAAAATAAAACGATATTATGTACGAACGTGGAATCATATCAAACTAATTACGTCACCACAACCATGTGATATGATACGCCGCGGTATCTACGATCATATTAAAATCTTTATATGATTTGTTATGTCGCCGGTGGTGTTAAAACACGTTTCATGTATGGGGACCGCATTAATTTATAAAATCTTGTATTGTTCATCATTTCTTGCTGCAGCGAAAACAGAAATACACATTCTGTGAAAATTTTAGCAAACTTAAAGTTTTTTATTACTGTACATATTAACATATACTTGGCAAACGTCATGTTTTGCCTCTTCTCTACATTGGACCACTGTGGGAGAAGCAGGGTGTAGAAACTCCTACAGATTGACTCTCACACAACTCTCAACTTACTACGGTTCATGTGATTCAGTCCGCAGCGACGGACAGCAAGAAGCGGAGGCTTAGTAATAGGGCTCCGTTTAGCACCCTTTGAGTACGGAATCCTAAAATACGTCTATACTTCACCGATCTATACAGGACAGGGCAACATAAGTTATACTTTTCATAAATAAATAATTTTACAAACTTAGAAAAATAGATTTTGTGATAACTTTGGTAGACTTTTATATCGAGCAAACATAATCAAATTACATTTGTTTGTTCATAAATCTCTGCTGACACTCATGTTTAACAATATAGAATATAATAAAAAACTGCTCTAATACTCCAATTTTGCGTAACTTGAGACTTACAAAAGGCTGTGTTGGCCTACTGCGTCACCTATGACAGTCGAATGACAATGCCGTTCCGGTCCGGACCCGGACGAAACTTTGTGAGAAAACCAATCAATCTAAACAAAGGTGCTGCACGCGTCAATATCTCTGGCTCTAAATGAAATGTGACCTCTCTCTCTCTCTCTCTCTCTCTCTCTCTCTCTCTCTATCTCTCTCTCTCTCTCAAGGTGGATCCAGACATGTTCTTATGTCTGTCGCAGTTGGTTGGTTAAATCAGACAATTAACTAACTCTCTAGACCGTTAATTAAATGCCAACGTTTAACCAAGTCACTAGCTTTTTGATTTAAATAAACATCGTCGAAGACGTTTAACAAACCGTCTTACGGAAAGCCGGCGTTTTGGAAAATAAGATGGCGTCACGACAACAGCTGATTTGCACAGCTTATAACAAAACATTGCGGTAGCTTAGGTGAAGGGTAAAAGGGGTGAGCGAAGCAAATCCCCTTTTATGCTTCGTGTTAGGTTGAACATGTAAAAACAACAAAAAATACTTAAAACATAAACTTAAGCACACATAAAAATATTTATATTGTATATGTCTTGTTGCCTAGGAACGTTTAGACAACTCGTTAAACGTTTCGTTCACTTACTTGTCTGACGGAATTTTAGTGACTTGGTTAAACGTCGTTATTTAATTAACGGTCTAGAGTCAGGTGTCTGATTGAACCAACAAACTGCGACATGTTTGTAACGTACCTCCGTTTCGTATCAGAGCGTCGCAATCCAAGATTGCTTGTTTGGACGCCCGAACCGTACCAAACAGGCGTCCAAACTAGCTAGCGTTCTTGGCTTGCGACGCTGATACAATACGGAGGTACGTTCCGGACAAAAGAACATGTCTGGACCCACCTTTAGTTTATTTTTTGACATCTAACGTTCAGAGACGAAGATATTTGGGGCGGCCTGTACCTGCGCTATAATGGGCCAACACATTGGAGCTGTGTAGGTCGCTATTCTTCTAATGAGTGACATGACAAAGGTCGCAATGTTTCCTACACGGGTATTGTCTGGGGAGTTTATTTGAAACAATTATTTCAATACCCATGTCTACCTATTTATTAAAAGTATTTGATTGCCTTATGTACTGGCCATTTATCTATATCCCAGCTTTTACCTAAAGCCCCTTTTTAGGTACCTTAACCCTCTCATTAGCCATAAAAAAAAATGGCTATAAAAAGTCAAATTCAAATTTTCATGGCGGCCAGCCACATTATCGTTTTTTTTTTATTTACTAAGTCAGTCGACCAATCAAGTGTGAGATACCAGAGAGAAGGTACGTTTATCCTCTATTTCCGGTCAGTATTGCCAGTCATAAAAATAATAGTGGGTAGTAATTATTTTATAAAAATAAATATAAATATTATTCCAAGTCCCAGGTATTCACGCGCGAGGACGGTAGGTAAATAAAAATTAAATGCAAGTCCATACTGGGTGTTCATACGCGAGTGGACAGGTTAAAAAGTATATCGGAACCATTATAGGATCACTCGTGTGTCTGTCCTAGGTGTGTAAAAGTAATATTTAACAATCGAATTTATGCGACCCAAACACGAACGTATTACGTAAGCAAATTTTTTAAATTTGGGGAGTAAATCAGTTTTTTTTTCATCTGTATCGTGTAACGTGTAAAATGAAAGAGCTTCTTGATGATTTCATATATACTTTTTCATATTTTTGTCATGCTAAGTTAAAGAAATATAAGAAAATAGGTAAAAAAATACCAATACCCCTCTTATCTCCAAAACTACTCATTACATTTTATTTAAATATATTTTATATAGGTCACATATATATTTCAGGTTTAAATATGGGGTTACATTTTTTTTCAATACCAAATACAAACTTATAAATGTACCTGGTAACATACGTGGAGTATGAAAGTAGCCGCACCAATAACTTTGTATACAACATTTTGCTATCTTTACCCAGGAAAATTGAAGATACCTTATCCCCATGCAAGAAAATTGAATACCATTGTGCGGTGGTACAGAACTCTTAATAATATCTACATTCATGGCCCGTTACGAAATTTTTGTTGTGTTATGGATAAATCTTATGAATGCAGTTTACTAACCCACTAATGTCCCTAATGAGGGGCACAGGCCTTTACTCGGATACGAGCAAGATTAAGCTATACTCCACCAAGCTGGCTCAATGCGGGTGGATGGAGGGGTTTTTACAACCGCTAGGTACCACGTAGCGATAGTAGGACCTACAGCTTAACGAGTCAACCGAAACATATTAATAATGTCATTGGTACGTTGTCAGGATTCGAACCTACATCTCCGTTCAAGAAGCAAGCGTGAAACCCATTAGACCACGGAGTTCTAGCGATAAATGTTATGTGTCAAATAAATCTTAAATTTTGAACGTGAAATGGTATAACATAAAATAAGCGATATCTTAACTAGCGACTACATTTGATTTATATACACGCACTTTATCCATTAAAAATACAAATGAAACGGGTCTCAGGAAAACTTCTTTTATTTCAACACTTTTATTGAATCACTATTTACACTGGCGTAGATTCCTCCTTACAACTTTATTCCTCAAGATTCACATCAAGACTGAGCTCTGTTTTTTTTTTGTTGGAGGGGAAAAAAATGGAATGACCCATGGTCAGGAGTCAGACCTCCCTGCTATGTCCGGGTCCCTACACATTGAGCGGGCATCAGCTCGTGTGCTATACGGACTAAAAACAACCCTTTTGTTTTTACAGTTGTCTTACTAAGAATAAACTGTGAGCCATGGCCTCGGTATATGCTGAAGGCTTTCTACCTGCAATTTGTCCTTTTGGGCGATATATATGTGTATTATGATATACAGTGGTGGTCATATAATTAAGAACGATTTGTAGTACCAGATATTTTTTTTCAAAACTATGCTATGTGTACTTTTAAGTTCCTTCTTAAAAGTAATTAGTTGTATTATGAAATAGCTACATCGATAAAGTAAACGGGATTAGGAGTAAATATTTAAAACATTTTCTATTTTTTTTACAAATTTAATTGATTATCGATAATTACAAATTCAAGTAGTAAAAATGCTGGACAAATAATTAAGAACGATTCTTAAGCTGCTCGAGAGTTGTTTCCGTAGATACTTAGATTTTACAAATCACATTAAATAAGACAGTGACAATGTTAAAAATTATAATTTAATACATTTTATTCTAAGTTAATAGTCTGTAGCGTGACCATGGCTTTTAATAACTGCCTTACACCGACGAGGCATTGATTCTATCAATTTTTGACATTTTTCAAGAGAAATAGAGCGCCATTCTTCTAAAAAAACGTTATATAACTCAGTTAGGTTACCACATCGTCGATTTGATACCTTTTTCTTGACTTCGCACCAAAGATGCTCTATGGGATTTAAATCTGGGCTGTTCGGTGGCCATTCTAAGACATAAACTGATTGAGATGTGAGGAATTCTTTAACGGTGCGTGCAGTGTGTTTCGGATCGTTGTCGTGTTGGAATGTCCAAATAATCGGAAGTACGTCTTCAGCATATGGTAACAGAGTTTCTTCGAGTATATTTTTGTACTGGAATTGATCCATGTTTCCTTCTATCAGTCTAACAGGTCCAACACCATGACCAGAGAAGCATCCCCAAATTTTCACATTTCCACCACCATGCTTTAATGTCATTTTTGTGTACTTGGGGTCGAATGCTGTATTCGGAGGGCGTCGAACATATCGTTTCCCATCAGAACATACTCTGTTAATTTTTGTTTCGTCAGAGAAAAGGACATTTTCCACTGTCTTGCTGTCCAGCTTTCAAGCCGGGCTTGCCTATGACACTGTTTCAACATGGGCACCTTTCTTGCTATCCTTCCGTTCAACTTCGCTTTTACCAAACGCCTTCGGATAGTGCGCGCTGAGATCGCTGAAGGGTTATTTTCACCAAAGTATTCTTTTTTTAACTCATTAGACCCCTTAAAAGGGTATTGTTTTGCCAAACGCACGATATTTCGATCGTCTCGCTGAGATGACTTTCTCTGTTTAGGTACACGAGGAATATTTAAAGTTGTTTGATGTGTGTTAAAATGCTTCACAGCGTGGAATATCATCGTTTTTGAGCACTGCAAATGATTGGCAATCTTTTTATATGACCAATTCATATCGCGAAGTTTTATTATTACTTTCCTTGTAGATGCATCACAATTTTATTTTTTCCCTTTTTTTTATTATGAAACGATCAACTTTTTGACTTTTACAGAACTAAATGGCGCCAAAATTACTCGAATAGTGGCCTAGTTACAGAGTGTTCTCTATTTAAATTTGAATAAAAAAATAAACTATCCAGCGTTCTTAATTATGTGGCCAGCCAGTAAGTTTGCAATAACATGTTAAGATATATTATATACAAAAAGTTTACTTATATAATAATATTGTTGAATTTATCATATTATAACTGTTTGCTACGATTGTGTAAAACAGTTTTACGATACCGAGAGAGATACAAAACGATATGCAATAAGTGTTATTCTCGTAAGTTTGAAAAAAGCTTGTTTTCAAATAGTCGTTCTTAATTATATGACCACCACTATATGGGAGACTGAGCTCTGCTGACACGAACAGCCATTTTTATAGACTTCAATTACCGCTTCTTTATACAATTTCCGGAAGTGATATTATCCTAACATTCATAAAAACTTCAGTAGCATAATAATTACGTATCTTTTAATTCTTAAATATTAAAAAAATTAAGTTTACTAATATCTTAGCTATCAATAAAGAATAGCTTAACTTCTCAATTGTTATGCTACTGTTACACATGTATTCTAGAATATATCAAAATAAAGTAAATTAATATCTTAGGGGCTTGAAATTAATATCTTAGCTACTCAATAATTATGCTACTGTTACACAAATATACGTCATTAAATTTAAATACAAAGGCAAGCTTCTTAAAAAAAATGGTTTGCTTTGCACTGTATTGTGTTTATATTGTACTACTAACATAGATTGTAAGACTAATTATTAACACTTATAAATGGACTTGGTCTGAAATAAATGATTATTATTATTATTTATATGCTTAAATTATTAGTATTTATAATTTAAATTTAACTTTTTACACAACGTCGTGATTTGGAACAATGTGCATATTTTATTTTACAGTTTTAGCGCCTCTGGCCTGCACTAGAACGCAAAGTGAAAGTGTGGTTTGTAATGTCAACAATTACTACGAGTATTGTCACAGACACCTAAGCCGGCGTCAGGATGTTATAATGATTATGTAATAAAACCGTTTAAATGTATGTCATAATGGCGATAGATTCTTGTTTTAAAATTCAAGCAAAATCTGCAATTGATATTGATGGATTCATATTGGAAAGTGTTCCGAGACTTCGGAGCTCATGATGAAAGGAGATGATATCATAATTAACCAGTTATTAACTAAGAATTCAATACGCACAAAATGTGTACCAAAATATTCTACACAATGAACCCCGTGTCAAAAACATTTAATATTAAGTATTTTTTTTAAATTATATTTGATTATCAATATCGAGCAAAAATGAACAAATAAAATCACGTTTATTGTATAAGAGCCCCCAGTGAAAAAAATGAATAATGAAATTTTTTCGGTTATTGCCTTTTTAACCAAACTTCAGTTATTCGTCAACAAACTTAATTTGAAATAATTAAAGTGGTTTATTTACGAAGCACAAAACTGGTTTTGTTATTTTTAGTTCGGTTATTTAAAAACTAAGATTTAGTCATGTATGTATGTATGTAGGCTTCATAACCTTAATGAAGTAAACAAATCGGATTGGTAACGTGCAACAGAACATGTTTAATTAGTTTATACTAATTGTTAGACTATTCTAGAAGACGAAAGTTTACCTACAAATAACAAGAGTTTTTTTCAGTGCGTCTTATTTTTTTGTCCTATATTAGTTTAATTATTTATTTTTAACGTGAATAATCTGTGAATATTTCAAGCGTCTACCTGTTGCCGTTATTGATATCGAGCAAAAAAAACGGTCAAGTGCGAGTCGTTTTCGCGCACGAAGGGTTCCGTACCACCGTACAATAGCAGGGATGCTGTGGAGTGAATAGTTTGGATTTTACATAGCAAAATATTGTTTATAAAGTTATTGGTGCGGCTACTTTTACACTCCATGTACGAAATCAGATGCATTCATAAGTTTGTAAGTGGAATTAAAAGAATAGTTGCATGGAAGCCCCCTTTAATGTTTATTTTATTGTTTTTTAGTATTTGTTGTTATAGCGGCAACAGAAATACATCATCTATGAAAACTTCATCTGTCAAACTATCACGGTTCATGAGATACAGCCTGGTGACAGACGGACGGACGGACAGCGGAGGCTTAGTAATAGGATCCCGTTTGGAACCCTTAACGGAACGGTAAAAACAACAAATTTGGCTGAATGGCTCACTTTTTTGATCAACCTCATTGCTCAAACTTGAAAGCAGCGACAGCACATTTAAGGGCTGAACATAGGCCAATGCTCCCGCGCAGAGCCCCGCAGGGCAGCCCGAGCTCCGAGACCGAGAAAATTATAGAAAATATTACTAAATTCCTGTAACAATAACATTAAAAATAAAATAAAACAACCAAGAATTTTCCCTTTTTTTACCTATTTTTGCGTGTAAGTTTCATATAGGAAACTGAGTTCGTCTCCGAGCGCTTGTTAATTTAGTTGAATAATAATGCATTGCGAAAAATATTTTTTAGTATTAAATATAACAGATATCCGGTAATTTTAAAAGTCCATTCTTATCTGTAATAGACCTTTTATAACATATATTTATCCTACATTTTTATGTTGTCTAGTTTAGCCTAGAATTAAAGCTAAAGATGCATTTCTGGCCATATTTAATCCCATTCGGGCGCGGTTTACCAAATAATGCTTTCCGAGCATAATATAGGTAGTTTTGTTTTAAATATTTATTATTAACCATAAACTTGTCAAGAAATCGATTTATCTAACTAATGCTCAGGATTCTCTATGGTTCGAGATAGATGTTGATTGTTTCATTTTTCGCAATTCCAAAATGTGGATAAAATCGAGGAGAATCTATTACATTCGTGTGCGCGTGTCACCTGATAAGGCCTTGCGCATACGGGGCGACTTCAAGGCGACTCGAGTTGATACGCGTATCCTAAGAGAATCGCCGCCCGCCATACAACTTCTATGGGTAATTTTTTTTTTCCGTTGGAAACTCGGCCGTTGATGACAATTCTTCCAATGTCAGAGACCCATCGAAATTGTATGGCGGTGATTCGATTCCCCCTCGAGTAGTCCCGTGTGCTTAAGGAATACTTTCTATGGGATTCATATCATTTACACCTATAAGAGCCTGTTTCAATATGTCGGGATAAAGCCTATGTGATGGATAAATAAAAAAAATGAACGTAAATATCACCATTTATCTGTCACATAGGGTTTATCCGGGCATTGTGAAACAGACCATAAGATTTTATTCAGTTTAGTAACGAGAACTGAACATGAGTATTCATACACATTTATTACTTAATAAATAACATATTTAGATGACTTTGCAATGACGCTGCGGTCCTTTCTGTATGGGGTTAACCTAGCTCAACACAGACCTTGCTGTTAATTATTTTGTACTTATTTATTCCTGCTTATTATCATAATCATAATAATAATAAAAAAAAACATTTATATTAGATATGCACAACCAATTTTTAAAATTGATCTAAAATCAATCTGTGGGCGTTTCTAAGCCCTTCTTCTCCCACAGTGGTCCAATGTAAAAAGAGGCAATAAATGATGTTTGCTAAGTATATGTAAATATGTACAGTAATAAAGTACTTTGACTTTGACTTTTCGACGCATAAAACCACACGCGCAAAACACCAATAACAAATTTTGTGGTGTTTTGCGAGTTAGTAGAAATAATGACATCAAATACCAACCACGTGCAATCCCACATACGCTTATTAATACCACCTTATAAACATTGGCAGTTGTGTGGGCAAGGGCTAACAAACCGGATAGTCCTCACTTGCAATTATAAAGTGTTACATTTAATTAGCTCAAAGTGGGCACGAGTGCCTCTGCCACCCCATATGGGTAAAGGCGTGTCGCTATGTCATGTTATGTTTCGTTATAGGTTGACATTTAATTAGCTGACCATATTTTGGGGAATGATAGTACCCATTATTATGAATAACTTTCCCCAAGAAACATAAGATCGCAAATAAAAAAAATATTGGGTCTCCCATTGTAACTTGTTATCAGCTGATCCGGACAATGAACATGGGGACCTTTTTTAGGGTTCCGTACCCGAAGGGTTCCAAACGGGACCCTATTACTAAGACTTCGGTGTCCGTCCGTCCGTCCGTCCGTCCGTCTGTCACCAGGCTGTATCTCAAGAACCTAGCTAGCTAGAGAGTTGAAATTTTCACAGATTATGTATTTCTGTTGCCGCTATAACAACAAATACTAAAAAACAGGATAAAAGAAATATTTAAGGGGGCTCCCATACAACAATTCTTTCAATACCACATACAAACTTATGGATGCACCTGGTTACGTACATGGAGTGTGAAAGTAACCGCACCAATAACTTTGTAAACAATATTTTGCTGTGTAAAATCCAAACTATTCACTCCACGCCATCGCTTCCATTGAACGGTGGTACGGAACCCTTCGTGCGCGATTTAGACTCGCACTTGACCGTTTTTTTTTTCTCTTTTGCGACCATAATATATAAACCATAATAAACTTTCATGGGGAAAGTTGTTCATAATTATGGTTACTATCATTCCTCAACATATGGTCAGCTATTTATATGTCAACCTGTATAATGTATTGCTGTTAGCAGACATATATAACAAAAAAAAAAAGACCATTACTTACTACAAACACCCGAGGGCAGGCCTTACATTTACACGAATCGAAGTTAAAGTTAAACCGGGATTTCCCTACAAGAAACTTGGTTAACAATATGCGCTGGTACGGAACACTTCGCTTGCGAGTCCGAATCGCACTTGGCTGAAGTTCATCCGACTGCAACGAAGTAATAATGTTTTTTTTGGAGCCACGGGCAGAAATAACAAATAAACAATAAAGACAAATCAATGGATCAACATGCTGGTGGCTGCTATTTCACTGTGGTAGGAGTAAAAACAGTAGATGACTGTTATTGTGATGTAATGAATATTGATATCCGAATCCATTGTAATATTCGATTCGATTATTTTTACACATTGGTAAAAGTACACAGGAATATTTTATCTGTGGACCTTTCCCTAATCCTTCACAATCCGCCATTAGAAAAAAAAAATGTTTACGTTATTCGATTGCTGTAAAAGCGGTGAAAGTATAATTTAAAGAATAGTTTTTTTTTTTTTGCATTTAATTTAAATTTTCCTCATAGTCGGTGTGAAAAGTTGAATGTGTCACTCAGTAGCAAAATTATTTTCGTCATGGGCGTCAACGCTTGAATCCTTCGTTACGCTCAGGATTCTAACTTAGAATCCCTCGCTACGCTCAGGATTCTATCGTAGAATCCTTCCCTTCACTCTGGATTCAATGTACCGCCCTCGCTGTAAATCCATCATTTTGCTCCCTTGTGACACAAATAACTATTGAGTATCAAGGGGTCAAATGTAGCTCGATTGCTTTTATTTTCTTTCCCCCACTTTAAAATAAAATTGAATGACTTAAAAATCCCTAGTAATTAAATTGATAAATTGGAAACTACGAACATTTAACATACATATTAGGTGGCATGCCAGCTACCGATGTTCTTCATATATGTGCATGATATATTTACGTACATACGGAAAGTCGGTTCGTCCAATTAGTTGGTTACGAAAAAGTTGGTGTTATGCGGCGTTTGTATTTAGCTCAAATTAAAGTTGGTCTTATGCTTAGTTGGTATTTTATGTATGGTATTCTCCGAGCTTGGCGTACTGCGTAAAGGTGGTGTTTTGCGTACCTATATGGTTTAATGCGTCGAAAGGGCTGCAGTGACGATGCGCTTGGAGTTGCATGCACCAGCACTGCAGTTGCATGCACCAGCACTGCAGTTGCATGCACCAGCACTGCACTATTCTCTCACCGCATTATACTCGTACTTATACATATATTAGTAGTTTACACCTGCCTTGCTCGTAAAGACCTACTTACTTACGTTCAAAGAGTGAATGTAAGTTAGTCTTTACGTCATTCATTCATTGTCTGCATTGAAAACTACGTTTCATTTTCAAATTACTTTGCAGAACCACAGAATAAATAACTAGGCAGAACAAGCAATGCTTGATATGTAATGGATTTTCATACAACTTTACAGATCAAGCTATGCAAACCTCCTTGGTCAAAAACTCAACCAACACAAAAAAAAAATATGTAGGTACTTCATTAGTTTTTTGATATGAATTTTAATTACATTGTTTTATTTTATTTGTTGTGTTTTATTTTCCTCGCAAGAAAGGTGTAAAATAGTATACTTGTCTCGGGTTGTAAGTAGCTATTGCACCCTCGAACTATATCGCCCGGGCGTCTAAATATCTCGGGTGCACTCGATCCTCAGAGCCCTTTGCGAGCGAAGCTCGCACGGGCACCAAATTGCATCTCGTTCCGTAATAGCTCACTTACTTCCCTTGTAGCGTAATGTAATTATGTGACTGCTACATAATGGAGGGCATTAATACTCGAGAGTGGGTTTATGAAACGAGCCGAAGGCGAGTAATAATTTTAATATTAATATAATAATATCACTCGAGAGTTTTGATGCCTAATTATGTACAGTTACATACACTAGTTTATCTACACACATATCATAAGCTCTCTTTGATGTGTTCAGGAACCGCATGTTTGACCGGCATTGTGGCTCTGCAGGTGTTTAGCTTGTTCTGTAGTACCAACTTCACGCGGGCGGGCGTCGGCGTTTGAAATTTGTATGTCAGTATCTATCAACTTCACAGACAAACTAGGAGCGGCACGCACGCGGGCGTCGGCGTTCGAAATTTGAATGTCATAATATATAGAAAAATTACACATTATGGTCATAATGTGTAATTTTTCAGATAAGAAATGAGTTTTCACCAAGTAGTTTAACATTATGCTGATCGTAACGTGCGGTTTTTGTACACAGTAAAGAGGGTTTATGATACGTGTGTAGATAAACATACTTAGATGCTGGTTGTGATCTACTGCCAAAAGGAAATCTTCACCTTTAGCCACAGAATACTTAATAGTTTAGCTCAGTCTGCCTCATATGGGAATATTAACCTAAATATATAAACATATAATTGACCAATCGCTTATTGTTTTATATCAAGGTTTCTACTATCGATAATGCGACTGTACCACTGTACCCTATGCTCAAATAATTACGGATATTACGCATATCCTTCCTATTCTACTAAGTGATTTCCATTACATTAGTTCTTTACATAATGGAAGTGACATTGCATTGTCTGTGTGTGTACTACTACATACTAATATGTAGGTCAGCATAAACTGTACATAGGTTGTTAATATTATTACCTGGCTGTTAAGGCGCCGCAATAGGCCAACACAGCCTTTTGTAAATGTAATTTTTCGCCTAATAGAAGTAAGAAACTACATGATTGATAATGAATCATCTCTGACAAAAAAAAAATGTCCCTCAGTACATTGACCTGATCAGCTGATTACAAGATACTATGGTAAACCGAATTATTTTTAGGGTTCCGTACCCGAAGGGTTCCAAACGGGACCCTATTACTAAGACTTCGCTGTCCGTCCGTCCGTCCGTCCGTCTGTCACCAGGCTGTATCTCAAGAACCTAGCTAGCTAGAGAGTTGAAATTTTCACAGATTATGTATTTCTGTTGCCGCTATAACAACAAATACTAAAAAACAGGATAAAATAAATATTTAAGGGGGCTCCCATACAACAATACCACATACAAACTTATGGATGCACCTGGTTACGTACATGGAGTGTGAAAGTAACCGCACCAATAACTTTGTAAACAATATTTTGCTTTGTTTTCTTTGTCTAATTCTCAATGCCATTGGCCTTTGTTCAGCCCTTAACATCATCCAAAAAGGTAGCGGGAGATCGGATAGGGGTTTCTCGATGCTGGGCCATGTGCCAAATAATGCACGTGACATGGGCACAGCACCCAAGGGTTCGCATTCCCATAAGACAGTTGCAGTAGTCACGAATAACATGCGGGTGGATTGATGTCGCGAATGTATTTTGCTCCTTCCAAGCCAAGGTTTGACAGCTACAATATCTTATTGACTATGTTTGTAATCAATTTCCAAATCTTCGTACCTAAACTTCGATGAAAAATGTTCCATCGCCGTCATAACTTCTTGATAAGGTCCCAAAGATAGCAATTCATCGTGAGGAAAGTGCGTCTATGGCTCGAAAAGCTAACGCGTTTCGAGCCATAGACGCACTTTCCTCACGATTCAGAACAATTATAATCAACACAGTTATCTGTTGATTGAAATTGTTCTGCGTCACCGACACGAATAGGTGGTTTGGTGCGTCATATTTTATATTAAATATGTATATGTCACCGTTAGATTGTCAAAACCGTTATTTGATAAACGAACGTTTTTTTCTCGTTAGTTGGTCAACTATCAGATAATAAATTGTAGCGTACTGCTTACTATATGATGCGTTAGTTAATAAACTAACGGTTAAATAGTAAACTGGTTTAAACTTGAATTGCAAACGAAATACCAGGGCAAACACTGCGGTAGCTTAGGTGAAGACTAGAGGGGGCGAGCGAAGCGACCCTGTCGGTCTGATTTACTATCTGTCGATAGTTGATCAACTAACGCGTTAGTTTATCAACTACCTGTTTTTACTATCTTACGGTGACATATATATCTAATTAATTATTTCATCTTCGAGTCGTTGGTCTTCCAATCGTTTCCCAAACGCGTTTATTAAAAAACAAACAATTTTTATTTCTTGTTTTAAATATATTGGTAAATGTACATGAGACATTGGACTTCCTTGTTCACAATTTAGTTCGTTTTATTATATAACGTTTAATTAAAGTGACTTCTTCTTTTACGCTACTATTTGTACCGATTTCAAACTCATAGTTTAATCATGCTAAGAACTATTATTTGAATACAATGGAATGCGTTTACACACGTAATAAATAACTTCATATGCAATCTTTGTAATTGTTCTCATATGGCGATCTTTATCTCCAAATAACTTGGAAACGTGACACTTTAGGAAACCATAACTACTTGACATTTTTGTTTAAATAGGTATGCTACCCATAATTTACCAATTTTTTTTCGCGCATCGTTATCACATCGCTCCCGATAACTAATGTATTTAAAGTAGTTCAAAGACAGTTATCGGTCTAAATAAATGTCTTTGAACGATAAACAAGCAAATATGCACGGAAAAAATCCGTTAAATCATTGAAAATCGCCACAACGACTCGCCGAGGCGGGTGAGTCACCAACACATCACCCGCTACTCGCATCGCATGGCTCAGCGAACGCGATGTACCTGTCGCAGTTAGTTTGTTTAATCAGACACTTAACTAACTCTATTGACTTAAATACCGACGTTTAACCAAGTCACTAAAATTCCGTGAAACAAGTGAGCGAACAAAACGTTAAACGAGTTGTCTAAACGTTCCTAGGCAACAAGAAATATACAATATAAATATTTTTTATGTGTACTTAAGTTTATGTATTATTTATTTTTGTTGTTCTTACATGTTCAACCTAACACGAAGGATAAAGGGGGCTTCACTTCGCTCATCCCCTTTACCCTTCACCTAAGCTACCGCAATGTTTTTGACACAGTCACGTCACGACAACAGCTGAGTTTGCAACTCAGCTGTTGTCGTGACGCCATCTTGTTTTCCAACACGCTGGCTTTCGCTAAGACAGATTGTTAAACTTTTTCGACGATGCTTTATTTGAATTAAAATGCTAGTGATTTGGTTAGACGTCGGCATTTAATTAACGGTCTAGGGAGTTAGCTAAGTGTCTGATTTAACCAACCAACAGCGACATACCCACACCTACTCGCTCCGCTCGCTCGCTGTTGCTACGCGCCCCGCGCCGCGCCAAGCTAGCCGGCGTGGCTCTTTTGCTGTGCTGCCAAGCCTGCGACGCGTCGCGACGACGCTCTTCACTTTGCTTTGGGACATTTGCTTTCGAGAGATGTTGCAGTTTAGTATTTTTATGTAATAGTTTGCCGGACTGTACCTAGATTTACGGCTGTGTATCGTCATCATAATCTTGATAATCTTTTAAATTCATTGTATAATTTATTTGTTATTCTTATTACATAACTATTGTTTATTTTTTGACCGGGGTTATGACCGTCGCTGTGGGTCCTATCTTATGCAGAGAATCTCCCTCGTGGTGCAGCGTGGCAACGCGGCTAGTGTAATGGGGACATTTGGATCGGATATGACTCGGGGCGGCCTATTTTCTTAGTTTTAGCATGGACGAATAAAACTAGATTAATATTTATTAATAATTCAGCTTTTGACCAAGCTCTAGGCGGATACTTGAAGTTTTTGTTTCTAATATTTCTTTTATTGTAATTTTAACTATATACATTACTCCGCAAAAAAAGTAACTAGAGCCGCTTATATTGCGTGCTGTGAAAATAAATAATTAAAACATTTTACCCATTTATGCCACTTTCATCGGGCGCGGTGGTTTTGAAAAAAAAAACAAAATGGCGGCGGGTGGATATGCCATGATATGATAACATTGATAAGGTTTTATCCTCTTTGGTGTCATGTGACTCACAATATATGTATCGAATTACCGGTCACCTTGTTTAGATGTAACTTAACTAAACTAATATTTGTTTGTAAAATGCAGTATTTTCTAATAGGAAGAGGATCTTAGCTTGTTGGTGTTATCCTTGCTGGTGCGAATAACTGCATACCTGATAGTCACGAACAAAACAACAGGATGTTATGTATTTTTAGTCAGGTATACATGAGGATGTTACTAAGAAAATCGTTTGAACAACTAATATCATAATTAGGAGAGATGAATGTCTCATTTTTTTTTCACAAAACGTTGTTTATAGATGGAGGCTCTCAAGACCATCCTAATAATATTTAAACGCGAAAGTTTGTGAATATGTATGAATGGATGTTTTTTACTCTTTCACGTAGAAACTACTGAATGGATTTTAATAAAATTTTACAATAATGTAGCTTATACATCAGAATAACACATAGGCTATAATTTATAAAGATATAGTGTGAATTGCCCAAAATATACTGATAAGTCTCAAGTAAGTAGGAAAAATATCTGCCATAAATACATAAATACAATAAATACAATACAAATGCTTCCTTATTTCTAATGCACATTTGGTCGTAACAAATTGATCTATATCAAATAAATAGTTATATCGCTTCTGGTGTTTAAAGTAAAAACTTTGTCTTTTACATTACAACATTTGGACAAATATTTTAATAGTTACGACGAACTGATTTTGTTATGAAGCGTCGAGAAGAGTCGTTGCCATCCTTTACTGGAAGCCGTTGATGCCCGTTACTTCGTTGTGGATAAAGCTAGAAGCCTGATTTTTTATGGCAAAGAAAGCTCAAAAAAGGTATATCCCTAAATAACATTCAATTTGAAATAGTAGATTTAAAACTACGGCAAGTCAAAGTTCCTTAATTCTGTCACTGACTCACTCACCGATCATCGACATACTAAGGTATTTCTAGCAGACCCACAAGCTTGAAATTTTTAACATGATTAGTGTTTAGCCTACAAAGCAAGGGAAAACTCAAACATTACGAAATATGAGACCCGATTTCAGGTCCTACTAATATTATGAACGCGAAAGTTTGCAGGTATTGCATTTTTTAAGTATATAAATAACTAGATGATACCCGCGACTTAGTCTGCGTAAGATTAGTATTTCGTGTTGCTTATTTTCTTCTCCAAGGAATCTTTATAGCAAACCACCCGTGACTGACGAGGCTACTGTCTCCAATGCGTGTGATGTCTTTGGGTCACCCGCGACTGCGGAGATGTTTGTTCCTTATGAGTAATATGTAAGTCTAGAAGTGTTTCAAATTCAATATCAAATCAATAAATATCTTAATTTGTTTCTTCCCTATACAAATTTTAATTATAACTCAGCCCACAGTCCGGAGACCGCGAGGTTGTCGATCGGAAATTCGGAACCAAGCGGGCAAATCAAATCGAATCCTTTCGACCAATTACCAAGTACCAGTTCCTGGTATTTGTCTGCGTGGCCCTCGCGGTAAATAATAATAACAAGCATAGATAATAATACCAGATTGTGACAATAATTAAGATTTTGTTCACTAAAAGTTCGTATCTCTCTTCGTACGACGATGCATATTGAAATCCGACTGGGTAAAGTTGTAGGTGTGTGCAGAGGAGATGAGCCGGGATGTGAGATCACAAGTGAATTTTATATATCCTTTCGATGGAGCCATATAGAAGTTTACACAGTCTATCATTCGTACTACATATGTATAACAATGAATCGATGAACATCACATTCATTACATTTGTAATGAGGAAGAAATGTATAAAATCACGGTGACGTTAGTTCCGGCTCATCCCGTTCTCTGACTTTCCGACTTGACTGTGCGCAGCGTCGTGCGTGGTCCATCGCGAGACCAATATTTTCGTTGGAACGAAGTTCGCGGGTTCAGCTAGTATTGAATAATGGTTGTCCCTTATATGACATAAACATAAACATTTTCACACAGGCACATATATTGCTTGTGGCCTCACACTAGGATACCCTGTGTCGTGGGAACCAGAAACAGTGACACACATGCAAAGGTCCAAGATCAAGAGGATATATTTTCTTCCTCCCCATCCGCGATTGGAACCCGGAACCTCTCGCTTGGAAGGTAAAGCCTCACATCACAACAGTCTTCATAATCACAACTGTTCCTCTGCCACCCCGTATGTGAAAAGGCGTGACGCACAGGCGATAGACATTTCCGAATCATCCTGTATATGTAGTAACGCGGAAATCGATAGATCGTTTGATCGAGCCCCGATTGTGATGTGTCATAGACATATACCTATACATTTCATTAAAGGTCATTAATTAAATATGAGTGTTAGTATGTATGATGTGGGCCGATCAACTGTTTCTTGTTCAACAAGCTGTTAAATAAGATTTTAGAAATGCCGTTGTATTTTCTTACCGGTTTTTAATTTGTGTATGGGGCGATTGTTCCATCCCCAGACACTCAGATAATTTATCTTAAATCCCTACATTAATTTAAATTAATTTAAATAATTTATCTTACGATGACACCGAATATCTTCTCACATCATTGTACTGAATCTAAATTATGTAAATTCCCTGACACCTGCGTATTTACACTTACCTCTCTTATCTTTAAAATTATCCTTTCACACGCACCTTCTACCACTCGACGAACATCCCTATTTGTATTTCATGTTAGTCTTAGTCTTGAAAATAATAATAATACCTTAATACCTTGGACACTATTTACACACATTGATCTAGCCCCAAACTAGGATTCCCTGTATCTTGGGTACTAGACAACGATACACATACTTATGTAGATAAATATTATACTTAGATAGATAAACAACCATGACTAGGGTACAAACATCCGTTCTCATCAAACAAATATTTGCCCCCACCGGGACTCGAACCCGGGACCCTTCGCTTCGTAGGCAGGGTCACTGCCGACTCGGCCATTCGGGTCGTCGATGTGAAATGTCCATGTCTTTGCGTATTCGCTTCGGAAGTGGCACGGGACTACGTGCCATAAATACAGGCTAATTTGTGGTCTAGCTATGGATGCCGGCACCTCCAACTGTACCCAAATTGCAAAAAAATCCTTGTATATTTTTTTATTATTATTAACTTTATTTGATAAACGTTATACGTTATCTGAGGATGGAAAAACCGGCCGTAAGTAAATTTATCTACACACGTATCAAAAGCCCTCTTTACTTGGTCCAAAAACCACACGTTACGACCAGCATAATGATAAACTTCTTGCTAAAACCTCATTTCTTATCTGAATTCTGAATATGGGTACATTATGACTATAATGTAAAAAAAAATGTCATATTATGACATTCCGAACGCCGACACCCACCTGCGTGCCGCCCCTAGTTTGTCTGTGAAGTTGGTACTTCTGAACAAGCTAAACAACTGCAGAGCAATGATCAATGCCACAATGCCGGTCGAACATGCGGTTCCTGAACACATCAAAGAGAGCTTATGATATGTGTATATTTACACTAGTGTATGTAACTGTACATAATTAGGCATTAGACGACCCGAATGGCCGAGTCGGCATTGACCCTGCCTACGAAGCCAAGGGTCCCGGCTTCGAGTCCCGGTGTGGGCAAATATTTGTTTGATGAGAACGGATGTTTGTACCCTAGTCATGGTTGTTTATCTATCTAAGTATAATATTTATCTACATAAGTACGTGTATCGTTGTCTAGTACCCAAGATACAGGGAATCCTAGTTTGGGGCTAGATCAATGTGTGTAAATAGTGTCCAAGGTATTATTATTATTATTAAAACTCTCGAGTGATATTATTATGAAACACGCCTTCGGCTCGTTTCATAAACCCACTCTCGAGTGTTAATGCCCTCCATTATGTAGCAGTCACATAAACTACTATTTGTTTACCGTACTAAAAAAAAAACGAAATATTATTTGGTACTTGATTAAAACGTGCGTAAGCATGGTGACGCCCTCGTTCAAGAAAAACTTGTTCGGTGCATGTAAATATTGCAAATAATTGCATGTGGCTGGTTCTTTTAAATGTCGAGGTTCAGTACCAACACCTAGAACATTAATATTTGCATACAATTATAATGATAGATGTTATAAAATAAAGTCGGTTTATAAAATGGAATCTATAAACCGTCATGACTTGTCTCATGACCATGACACTAAATTGTCATGGAACTATCATGTAGATCCATACCTACTTGTATTTTGACAAAAACAAACACAGCGTCATACATTTTCCCATACGGGTCGTCGGAGATGAAATTGTGCCCATGATTAGGGGTCTTTCTTTAAGGGACCGCGGGTCGCACACCCAAGGGCTCTTTTTGAATAGGGCATTTTGCACCAAGGTGCTTGGAGCGAGCGGTGCGAAAGGCCCAAGGTATTTGAACTATTAACTGGGGGTGTAAACAAATTTAACAAACAAATTGACCATCTGAGAATAATACGGATCTGGAGTCATTAAATGAATGATATCTTTGAGGAGAACTTAAAGAATGTTTCCAAGAGCTGAAATACTCTTTGGTGCCCTGACACTCAAAGACGCCAATCTCAATCTTCCAAATATGGAAACGAAAAACTATATACGCTTTACAAATAGTTTCGCGACAACGGAAAACTTAACTCGTCGTCGTCGCCGAGTGCTCTCTTCATGCCTCGGAGACACTTTAAAGTATGACAGATATAAACCCACATTATTACGCCCATTACGTTGTGCTTTTAGATTTTAAATAGAGCCGCAGATCCATGAAACTTAGAAACTTTGCGGTGTATCAATTCGACCCGCGGCGGTGTGAAATGAGTCATTGAAGGATCGATTCAAGCCAGTTTTGCGTCAACAATTAAAAATGAAAATTGCTAGGTACTTCAAAAATGTTGCTACCCGATCAGACCCAAGTGTAAGACACCTTGAAATAATAGGGGTACATTTACCCGAAGGCATTGCAAAGAGTTTCATACCCCTTTAAAGAACCTAATAGCCCTAATTAATTTCATTCGATCTTTGGCAAGTTCACAAATGAACATGTCAGCTTTTAACATTACGACATACAATAAGGCTAGTGACTTGGTGAACTTGAAACACTTATGTAGACATGTCTATAAAAACATGTTTCGTCATGGATATTACACATAATCGCAAAAGTAAGCACAAAATAAACTTATTGAGAATCCAGTTCTTTCAACATTTAGGTACAGGCCGCGCCAATTTTTATTTTGGCTCTGAGCGAGCTGTAGCCTCATGTGGCCGTAAGATAAGGTGGGTAGGGACAAAGAATCATGGCGTGAACTATACCTAGTTTTTGGTTGTACCGTGCGCCTTGACACATTGGACCGAATGAATATGGAAAAGTACCGAATATAAAGGTAATCATCGGGAGGCAGTTGCTCACGTCCGAAGGAGATACTTGGTTCCTACAGCCCTCCACGTCCTCCTGGGGAATGCTTAGGGGCAACTAATTATTCTCAAGACTTTCTCTGTCGAGAACCTGACCAAATTGTGATATTTCGATATACTAGACACTGGCAAAATTAACCTCAAAAACCCGGTCAAGTGCGAGTCTAAATCGCGCACGAAGGGTTCCGTACCACCGTTCAATGGAAGCGATGGTGTGGAGTGAATAGTTTGGATTTTACACAGCAAAATATTGTTTACAAAGTTATTGGTGCGGTTACTTTCACACTCCATGTACGTAACCAGGTGCATCCATAAGTTTGTATGTGGTATTGAAAGAATTGTTGTATGGGAGCCCCCCTAAATATTTCTTTTATCCTGTTTTTAGTATATATTGTTATAGCGGCAACATTAATACATAATCTGTGAAAATTTCAACTCTCTAGCTAGCTAGGTTCTTGAGATACAGCCTGGTGACAGACGGACGGACGGACAGCGGAGTCTTAGTAATAGGGTCCCGTTTGGAACCCTTCGGGTACGGAACCCTAAATAGAGGTCAGCACGCCGAATTAAAAGAAGATGGTAATATTATATTTGTAAGAAACATATTATTGATTACCAATTATTATTATGAGCAAATGTCAAAAATGGAGCATTTCCTTCTAATGACAGCTGATACTTTTCGTGCAGGATTAATTCGGCCCAATTTACCACTTGCGCCAAACAGTTAACCCTAATCTAAATACAAGGTGACATTTAATTAGCCGACCATATTTGAGGAAGCGAAAGAAGTATGCCAGGATCGTAGCAGGTGGAGGTCTTTGGTCTCTGCCTACCCCTCTTCCGGGAAATAGGCGTGATAGGCGTGAGCATATGTATGTAGAAAAAATACCTACTACTTTTTAGGATTCTTAATTACAGTTATTTGGTGATGTTTTGATTAATTTGATATATTGGGTGATGTTGACAGATGAAAGAAAATATTATTGCTTTAAAATCTTACAACAACATAATTGTCAATATATACCCCTTATCCAATTGCAATAAATATAGGTACAGTGTATCGTAATATAAACAATGCTATCGGATATTCACAAGTGCAGGTTAGTGACATTTCAAACGTCTAGATATTTGAAATGTAAATAGCACTCTAACTACTAGATGCTAGCTAGCTATTTGATGTGGAAAGAAACCACACTTTTAATTGAGTCAATAATGTATGGTAGGTTCATTCTCGTACCAGCAGTTCGATTCAATGCATTTTGATACAACACCTAACTCTTTCAAATTGAAGAATTGCTAATCACAATTGCTTATAATCCTCTGATGAAAATGATGACCTCTGTGGCGGGACGGGTCGGGGCTGTGCCTCCCAAGCGGACCCGGGTTTGAACCTCGGCTGGGCAGCATCAACGTCAACCAACGACTGGAGTGGACGTGAAGCTGTCTACTCGTAGTGTATCGCCCGTTCACAACTGCCTAAGAAGTCCTCGAGCGAACAGCAGCTCTCTCCAGCGTCGTCTACACCAACGACCACCTGGAATAGGATTGCTTCACCGGCCAGCTCTGCCGTGGCCAACCAATAGCTCCTGCACTAAATCTGGAAGACGATAAATATTTTCTCTGATAAGATAGGACTAGGCTTGGGTGCGATGATGCTAGATGAGTGTTTGAATGGGTGGTTAACATCTGTGTGCCCGGTGCTTCATACATACAACTGTTAACATCTGTGTGCCCGGTGCTTCATACATACATACAACTGGTACAATGCATTTTGAATGTGTGGGTAACAGCAAAGGATTTAACAAGTAACTGTTTAGATTCGCTGAACAAATTTGGTGTTAAAAATATTATAACTTGTGCATTTCCTTATAGGGCCATCTTGAAAAAATCGCACTACATACATAAATAGGCATAACCAGCTTATATCAGGTCAATATGACAATAATGTTTGACTTTACATAAACATATTTATTTCTTAATTCAGGCAGACAAAATATAGTTTTTATCTTGATAGCTATTCTAACAAGCAACTTGGTGTACGTATTTAGCATTAAATTTATGATATGACCCGTTCATAACTAGTATCACGGAGGTTCCTTGTGTAGTAGTAGTAGTAATTTTAATATTGATATTGACAGGGTAAAACCAGGTGCCAATGATACTGGTGTATTATTTTTGGCAATTCCGATAAAGGATAGGCACCACTTTAATATTACACATCAAAACATGCAGGGGGGTACGCAGCATAATACCTAAAGATCTTATGACATACGTTCGAAATACCGAAGATCGAAATACCTAAAGATCATATGACCTACGTTCGAAATCCCAACGTTCGAAATACCGAAGATTGAAATACCTAATGATCTATATCCAGAATGTTCGCAATCTCGAAAGTGCGTAATACCGAATAGTCTTTCTAGGGCCAGAGTGGGGCGTACTATTAAGTATTCTGTGGTAGGGGGTCAGCTGTTAAATGTGAACCTAACTAACCAATCTTTAGTTTTCAAACAAGAAGGGACCTATAGCAATCAGTTCGGTTCTGTGACATAGTCGGGGATGCCCACTATGTCACAGAACCGAACCCATTTGTTATATTTTCTCTTGCCAAACTTCCTCTCATCCAGTTGTACGATCTCGCCCCGGCAGCCAATGTTCCCTTCATTCACCCCCCCACCCCCCATCCTACTCGCCCCCAATACCCCCAACTCCCCGTGTCCCGAATGTGTGTTTGGGCTTAGTATGATTTTTTTGAAGTTATTAAATCCAACGCTAAGTTAGTTCGAGCTTTCGAAATATTCTTCACCGACGTACCCTTACTCACAACAGAGCTTCTAAACCCATCTCGAATCTCCACATGAAGATTAAAAATAACATCAGTAATGTAGATTAAAATTTTTGTTATATATATCATCAGGACATGGTCAAAAAGTTTAGATTACCTAAGACCTAGTAGCGTATATCAGTCAAAATCGATTAAGTAATTCTGGTTACAGCCTCACACTTAGTTTATATATTCAACAATGTATTGATGACGGAGCTTTCCTAGACCCCATGAAACACAGTAAACTAAACCTCTGTTCTAGTCTGGCAACAAGGGTGTTCGTTAATATTTCAGACCTGTATCTGTACTTCCAGCACTAAGTAAGATATTTGAACATTTCATACTCAATCAAATGCTCTCACACTTCAACCGTACAAAACAACTCCACGCCAATCAATACGGTTTTACTTGGGGTAAATTGACTACGGATACTGGTATTACGGAAGGGATAATAAAAGGGATATAACAATGTTCAAAATTACATAAAAGACAAAACTGGATGGGGTTAATCTAACTCAACGCAGAACTCGCTGTTTATAATGTTGTCATTATTTATTTCTTTACATTATATATAATAATTCCTGTATTCCTGTAAAAATCCCTTTTCACTTTCAAGAAAAAACTGAAACACCATCTTCTCTCTTCCGCATAGTGGGTATTTCATAGTATGTATGTGTATCTATGTATTTATTGTATTCTATTTATTTATTTTATAGTTATTATGTAGGATGTATTGTGATTTCTCTGATATTTATTTGTTTCTTTTAACTGTTAATTGTACACTAGGACTACCTCTCTATATTTTATTTTCTTCTTTCTTTACAGGTAAGCTGTAAGAAATTTCTTTTTAGAAATAAGCTCACCTTTGCATACTGTTCCTGTTATTCTGTTTTCTGTGCAATAAAGGATATATTATAATAATTAATATTATAATATTTATATTAGTTAAACACAAACAATATTTAAAAGAGATCTAGAAATTCATCTGAGTGGGTTTTTCGGCCTTCTTCTCTCGCAGTGGTCCAATGTAGATATGACGTAAAAAAAGTTTGCTAAGTATATGTAAATATGTACAGAAAATAAAGAAAAGATTGATGCTGAAAATTTGTGTTTGGAACATCTGTAAATGTTTATGTAATCCATTAATGTACGCGAGGTTGATCGTCGTCGTCGAAGGTATTTTATTATAATCCAGACCTAAGTTATGTTGCTAGGTGATGAAGGAAACTATAGGACTTCATTTCGATTCCGAAATTGTGTGGGTTCTTCATTACCTCAGCTTAGTACAGTTTTGCTCTAAAGGACTAATTATGAGTTCATCAAATAAACTTTTAGTAATAAAGCCACAGAGAAAATTAACGTTCATTTTCCTGCTCAAGCTTCAAAAAGATACCCGGCAAAATGTTATTTATTTTTAATAGGTTATAGACCGAAGTTAAAATATGTACCTCCGGGGTGTGCGTCGCCTCACCGTGGCCCTGAAAGTGTCCCGAAGCGCAGTGTTTTCCCTTGGGCACATATTAAAAAACCGGTCAAGTGCGAGTCTAAATCGCGCACGAAGGGTTCCGTACCACCGTTCAATGGAAGCGATGGTGTGGAGTGAATAGTTTGGATTTTACACAGCAAAATATTATTTACAAAGTTATTGGTGCGGTTACTTTCACACTCCATGTACGTAACCAGGTGCATCCATAAGTTTGTATGTGGTATTGTTGTATGGGAGCCCCCTTAAATATTTATTTTATCCTGTTTTTTAGTATTTGTTGTTATAGCGGCAATAGAAATACATAATCTGTGAAAATTTCAACTCTCTAGCTAGCTAGTTTCTTGAGATACAGCCTGGTGACAGACGGACGAACGGACGGACGGACGGACAGCGAAGTCTTAGTAATAGGGTTCCGTTCTTACCCGTTGGGTACGGAACCCTAAAAAGAGTCAGGAACAGATGGGTTACTCAGCAAAATCATTCAACTAAATGGCGGCTCTTGCTGCAACGCAATTAAGTATAATTCATCATGCATAGCGCGGCGCACCGACATCGCATATTCACAAGTTGCCTCTCTTTCTGTCGCATAACTCTATCTCGTCTGACGCGGCCCGTGAAACTTTAGGGTTTTCTTCTTGTGACAAATAATTAAACTGATTTACTTACCAACTACGAACCAATTATTTATTTTCTCCATTTGTGAACAAAGTCAAATTCAAAGTACTTTATTACTGTAGATATTTACATATATTCAGCAAACGTCATTCTTTACCACTTCTCTACATTGGACCACTGTGGGAGAGAAGGGCGTAGAAACTCCCACAGATTGATTTTTAGATCTCCTTTAAAAATAAGTTGTGCTTAACTAATACAAATATGAAAAATTTAATTATTATGATTAATAAGGAATAAACAATTACGAAATTATTAACAACGAGGTCTGTGTTGAGCCAGATTAACCCCATACAGTCACGTCATTCAAGTAATCTTGCTTTTTAAATTGCTCCTTATTATAGTAGAGAATGCACTGACCCTTGAAATAATTAATAACCTTCGCGAGTCTAAACCGGGGCGCACATAGTCTGTGGTTATTTCTTAGGTTAACATTACAGCTATTGCTAAGTTTAGAAAATGTTGTAATGTTCTTGCGTACATACATTATATTTTCGAAAATAAATTGACTAGCTACAGCTAGAAAAAGCTCTCTTAAGGAGTCTGTTCGTTTTAAACTATAATTGCTCGTTTAGCTCTTTTCAATAAAATAAAAATAGTTTGAATATCCGCTGCTTTCCCCCACAACAAGATACCATAGGACATGACACTATGAAAGTAACTAAAGTATACTAGCCTAGATGTAGCCACATACGTGCTTTGTCTGATATTCATAACAGCGTAAGCCGCAGAACTTAATTTACCAGCAAATTTATCTATGTGGGGTCCCCACTGCAATTCGCTGTCGATGGTTATTCCAAGAAAAGTCGTATCATTTACTAATTCTAACGTGCTGTTGTCTAACACTAAACTGGTCACAACTTGCCTAAAATTTGAAAGTGAGAATTTGATACACTTGGTTTTACCAGCGTTGTTAAACGCTGGTAAAACCAATAATAAATTATTAACTGTAAACAAGGTTAAAGACGATACACCATTAACATCATCAAAATCTCCTTTTTGTCTTTCAATTTTGAAGACCGTTGACGTATCATCAGTAAACAACACTATGTCAGTCAATTTCTCCACCATGAAAAGCAGATCGTTAATATTATATAAACCGGGAATAAGAAAGGGCCTAATATGGAACCTTGTGGAATGCCAATTTTTACACCCGTTCCATCAGATTTAACGCCGTTAACTTCTGCCTTTTGAATTCTATTGCTTAGGTATGATCTTAGCAGATCCAACGCTTTGTTTCTAACTCCGTAATGATTTAATTTAGTTAATAGCGTATTATGATCAACACAATCAACGACATTTATAATATTCCTACCTACCTACTTACGTAATGGCCAGAAAATCTATTTTACTTTGTCTTCTTATTGTTATAGTTTTTTATTAGGTATCTTACTACCTACAGCGAGACAAAATTAACTTAGCACTAGCGAGGAATTAATTTTCCCTCTCTCTCTCTCGCTCGCTCTTGTCTTTGGCGCATCATTAGAACAGTGACGGACGCTACTAAGATTTCATCACATAGTAATAACTAACAGCGATGACGCTCACAACATAACCCACTTCAACAACCACAAGTGCAACAATAAGTGCATTACCAACAGCATATGAACAAACAGCCGTTATTAACAGCGGCAGAAAGTGAGAAAAAAGTCATGTTTTTGTAATTATTCTTCCATCCAAATGCATTGCAATATTTTGTGGTCATTTTAAAGAACACGCGGCGGCGGCAGGGCGTGGACATACACAACACGCGCAACCCTGTCGGCAATCCGCCGAGGCACTGAATCTATTCTTGCTTGCTTCATAATCTTCTCACGCACCCCTTCTGGGGCGTGGGGAGTCGGGGTCAGGTCGATGGACCTCTTCCCGAAGAATCGCCTCTGTCCACTCCTGTGGACAGGTCATCGGATGGCCCATGCGGGCGGTGGTCTTCTTGTGGCGCTGGTATGCAGTGGGTGATCGCCGGCTAGGCAACCAGGTCGCGTGGCAGGCGGCGGCGGTCGGGCGAGCGCGCGTGGTGCGGCGCCTGTTCGGCGATGTGCGGAAGGTGTGATGCATCCGCACGCGCGAACATGCCCTTCGCCAGCCTCTGGACAAACTGGTCCACGGTTTCCCATCTTAGGTCCCTCTGGATTGTCGCGTTCCTCACGTAGCGGGGGCCGCCGACGATGGTACGCAGAGAGAGGTTCTCTTGGGCTCGGAGTCTTCGTTTGTTCGTCTCCGAGCACAGGGCGTACCATGCCGGAGCCGCGTAGGTGAGGCGGGATCTCACATAGGTCTTGTAGATCCCGAGCTTCGCCCTCAGAGGGAGGCTGGAGTCGAAAAGTGGACGCAGCTTGGCGCGTGCCACCTTGACCTGGCTGACGACGTTGTCGACGTGTTGCTTCATGGTGAGCCGGCGATAAATGGTCACTCCCAGGTACTTCACCTGCGAAGACCACTCGATGTGCTGTCTCTGGAGCTGGAGCGATGGTGGAAGGAGACTCTGGCCTGTGATGAGCGCCTGCGTTTTCCCAACATTGACGGACAGTCGCCACTTGGCGAGCCAGTCGGGCAAGATGTCCAGGGTGCGCTGCAGTTTGATGGCAGCGTGCGGAGCCTGGAACGACGACGCGTAGTAGGCTGCGTCGTCTGCAAAGAGTGCCAGCTAGGCACCCGGCCCGACGGGGATGTCGTCCGTGTATCGGGCGTAGCAGGCGGGAGACAGGCAAGAGCCCTGGGGGACGCCGGCTGCGACGGGATGTTCCTCGGAGAGACCTATGTTCTTCTAGCGTTGTAGGTAATTTGCGGAGTGTCCCCCGCCTGCCTTAGGCCGTATATGTAACCGAATCTGAGGCTCGTAACCAGTTACGAAAGAAAAAAAACCGGTCAAGTGCGAGTCTAAATCGCGCACGAAGGGTTCCGTACCACCGTTCAATGGAAGCGATGGTGTGGAGTGAATAGTTTGGATTTTACACAGCAAAATATTGTTTACAAAGTTATTGGTGCGGTTACTTTCACACTCCATGTACGTAACCAGATGCATCCATAAGTTTGTATGTGGTATTGAAAGAATTGTTGTATGGGAGCCCCCTTAAATATTTCTTTTATCTTGTTTTTTAGTATTTGTTGTTATAGCGGCAACATAAATACATCATCTGTGAAAATTTTAACTGTCTAACTATCACGGTTCGTGAGATACAGCCTGGTGACAGACGGACGGACGGACAGCGGAGTCTTAGTAATAGGGTCCCGTTTGGAACCCTTCGGGTACGGAACCCTAAAAACCATTAAAAACAGACTTATCACGTGTCTCTAGGCGTCGGCTTGAATCCAAATAATAGTTCCCAGATTGATTTTTACTATTACTGTTTATTGGAAGAGAGTAGGTACACTACATACTAATAGGAGCGCGAGAAAACTACTACTATAAATAATTATTACTTACTTCCAATAATAATAATCAACCTGGGAACGATTATTTGGATACAATCTGACGCCTATAGATATTGCGTCGCCTCAGTTCGACAGGGTTCTATATGCGGCAGTAACTCTTTTGCGCTAGATCGATTTTAAACTTTGACAGGCTGATTTCGGCGTTTCGCTATGATTTGCTTTATGAGTTTAATTTTACCATATTATCATGTAATGTAATGTAATATTAAAAGTATATGAAATCATACAATACATTACTTTTACAGATAATTACAAATCAGTTGGAACCTTGCTGAATAAGAAATACGTCATAAATTAAAACATCAAAGTTCTGACTGACAAATTGCCATATAGTGAAATTACAATAAATCAGGAGATCAATATATTTATGTTAGTAAATTAATATGGGGATATTTTAAAAACTTAGAATTGGTCATAATTAAGTAAAAAAATGAAATAAAACCGGCCAAGTGCGAGTCGGACTGGCGCATGAAGGGTTCCGTACCATTATTTTTATTATTTATTTTAAAAGTCAATATTTAACCAAATATTCTTGGAATATTTCAATCGTCTACCTGTGGCCGTTATCGATATCTAGGGTTTGTTGCATGGGAGCCCCCTTCAATATTTGTTGCATGGGAGCCCCCTTCAATATTTGTTGCATGGGAGCCCCCTTCAATATTTGTTGCATGGGAGCCCCCTTCAATATTTATTTTATTCTGTTGTTTATTATTTGTTGTTATAGCGGTTACAGAAATAAACCATCTGTGAACATTTAAACTGTCTAACTATCACAGTTCATGAGATACGGCCTGGTGACAGGTTATCAATATCGAGCATATTTGAAAAACATAGTTCTATCAGCTATACGAATTTAACTTGGAACCTTGATGCATCGTTTTTTTTTAAATGAAGCATATTGTTTCGTCAATATCTTGCGAACCAAACACAATTTTTTGACAGTCTTTGATGCAGAGAGAACCTTGAGGGACTGGCTATAATTAAAAAAAAAAAAGGAAAAAATCGTAAAATGCTAGATAGAACCCTGTTGAACTGAAGTAACGATTGGGTAAACTTACACCGAAACATACATAGTACTTACTTAAGACCTGTACTGTAAACATTAAAGTTAGTGCAATAAATACTGAAAATGAAACTGCAACGTAATAAGTCTATTTTTAATGATTGTTGTACTCATATGTCGATCTTTACCTCCAAATATCTCGGTAACGTGACCCCTGGGGGTACCATTTTGCTTGACTTTTTTGCTCGTTTATGTGTTTTCTACCCATACACACAAGTTTCATCCTGCGCCGAGATTTCGAAAAAAATAAAAAAATGGCGGTGGGTCGATATGCCAGATCGGTTCTTTCCCCTTTCTTTATCACTTATGTATATATGTATACAGTTAGTAAACGTAATGTTTGCCTCTTCTCTAAATTGGACCACTTTAGGAGAGAAGGGCGAAGTAATTATTTTCATATCTCTTTTACAATATTAATTATTTTAAATAACATTCTCCATACAGTTCTGGCCGGGCGATCAGCTGTTATTCATGGAGAAGTGAAAAACAAAGTTGCTCTGATCAAATCGTTTTCAAAGTGAACGTTGTCCAGAATGATGCCCATAACAACCCCCTAAAATATGTATACCTATCTGTTACAACCTGTTTACTATAAACTATATTAGGTCGCGTTAGGTATGCCAAAGGTGTTATGTTCTTGCTATTTAGTCATTCAGGTTCCTCAGGATAGGTAGAGGGCGGACTCCTTTGATCTGCCACTACTATGCATATGCAATGGTCGCAAATAGCAAGGGAAGAAAACATATTCTAATGATTCTACCTTTTGCCTGTGCTTCAACGGGTAGTGTTACTCTCAACGTGCGAAACTAAGTGGTGAAAATGAAAATTAATGTCGATCAAGCCTGTATAAGAAATTATCCTTGATAAATTAACACAGAAAAACTATTTCAATTATAGTTACCACGCGCTCTGCCACGAAATATGGACATTTTAATAATTATCGAGACTTTGCTTTACATACATTTAATAATGTGTTCTTTTAGCTAAAGTCAACTTTGATCGCCCGCCTTGGAGTGACCGACTCTTTTTTAATTTGCTAGTTTGTCGCCAATAAAAGATTGTGTTTGTGTTGACTCTGGCACGTACACCGAAAATGTTTTTTCCTTCTTGGTTCATTAAAATTATTTTTGCTAATGTATTATTTATATTCGTATTGCATTTGAATAACCATAGCTGCGTGCTGGTATACCGTGCGGGCGCGATGCAGTCTCGGTGAACGCACTATCTATACCGTGCGGGCGCGATGCAGTCTCGGTGAACGCACTATCTATACCGTGCGGGCGCGATGCAGTCTCGGTGAACGCACTATCTATACCGTGCGGGCGCGATGCAGTCTCGGTGAACGCACTATCTATACCGTGCGGGCGCGATGCAGTCTCGGTGAACGCACTATCTATACCGTGCGGGCGCGATGCAGTCTCGGTGAACGCACTATCTATACCGTGCGGGCGCGATGCAGTCTCGGTGAACGCACTATCTATAACTTCGCTCTAGTAACGGTGACATATATAAATATATATAATTAACGCACTTATAATACGTATACAAGAATTTAAGCAAAAAAATTGGCTTTATGAACGCATTTATTTTATCTATCGTAATATGTAGCCCGATAGATAAAATAAATGCGTAAATTTTGCAATTTTTTTTGCTTAAATTCTTATATACGTATTATAAGTGCTTTAATTATAGTATTTATATCTGTCACCGTTATATTGTCAACACCGTCAGTTGATAAACTAACTTTTTTATAGTTTCGCAAAATCACATCTCATCTACTTTTAGTCTGTCTACTCGTAGTAAACGAATGGTATTTATGTCACCGTAAGATAGTTAAAAACGTTTTTTTTTTTCAGCTAAGTTGGTCAACTATCGACAGATAATAAACTGTAGCCTACTGCTACAGTTTATTATCTGTCGATATATGAGGCGTTAGTTGATAAACTAACGGTTAAAACCGTTAAATAGTAAACTGGTATAAACTTGAATTGCAAACGAAATACCAGGGCAAACACTGCGGTAGCTTAGGTGAATGCTAGAGGGGGCGAGTGCAGCGAAGCTCCCAAATAGTCTTCGTGTTAGGTTGACATGTAAGAACAAAAGAAACGTAAATTCTAAACCCTTAGGTCTGGTTTATTATCTGTCGATAATTGATCAACTAATGCATTACTTTATCAACTAACGGTTTTGACTATCTTACGGTGACATATACACATCAGCCTCGCCCGGTAATCTTTATAGAAAAGTGCGCGCACGGCCAGGCACACACAGCCACATGACCTATACTTCCGCGTAAGCACACGCACACATTGCTGAGTTTTAGGGTGCATTACGGGTGCGCAGGATAGGGTCAGTATTCGGCTACTTATTGCTACTATTTCACTAAGATTGTTTCTCTATAACTTATTGGCATAGTTACAACGACTGTAGGTAACATTAGATATATATTTTTACCATGATTGTTGACTGTAGGCTACGCTTTAGGTACCTACAGTGACAAATTATCTCAATTAATATGAGGTAACAATTTTATTACCCTTCTTCGTCAGAAGGAAGGTAACGGAATTGTGGAGATCGTGAAAGTGACATAGGCTATAAAATGTTTTTGAAAAATTAATAAGTGCGATTTTAGGTATCAAAATGTAGTTTACGAAGTTATTGGTGCGGCTCTATTCATACTCCATGTAGGGTATTTATAAACTTGTGATATAATTAAATGTACTATACTGGTCTTATTTCATCAGAAGTTTAAAGAACTGACACCGTGAGGAATTGATCACTGCACAAGATATTTATATGTGTGAGATATAGCTGAAAGCCGCGCCGCAATAGACAATGGGCCATGCTAAAAAAATACGTACTACTTTATATTTTATCTTAAGAAACTAATTTGAATATTTCAATTAATAGATGTCTAATTGATTTTTAAATAATTTAAAAAATAACACTCCTCGTAACGCCAGTTGCTCACAGTTTTCTGATTAAAAAACTAAAATATCAAAATTTTGTTATCGTTCCGACTGACATTTGCGTTGTTAACTGACAGGAAAACTGTTGATACTTGTTGGTTTTACAGAATAGCCAACTTAACGGCGAAGGGAATTAGAATAAATACGCCTTAGAGGACAAACGAAGTACATTATGTTTTAGCGGATATTTCAGTAGTCCTGTAATATTTTTTGATGGGATTAACGGAATTTAGTTAGGAACACAATTAACTCGAAATGGTTTTGTCAGTTTGGATCCTTTGTTTTTTTACATGGCCAATGCACGGACTAGCCTGGGGTGCTAAGCGACAACCCTAGCCGTTAGAGCAACATAATTGAAACGTAGGCATTGTTTACCTACTGATTTTACTTATGTATACTATGTATGCTTCACGTACGCTTAGGGCACGCTTTATTTCGGTGTTGGAATTTAAAAACCGGTTTGTGTTTTTGTTCGCAACCGGTGTGTTATGAACATGGACCAAGCTTTCGGAAACCGTTATCTACCAAAAAATAAAAGTCAGTTCAAATCAATTTGCTTTTTAGATACGTAAAAATATTCGTGTTGACCCCGCTCCGCTCTGTCTTGAATCGTAGACGAAGCACGTACGAGTTTATCGTCCGTGTGTACTCTACTGCAATTGCATGATAGCACGCGCACAGCGATTCTGATTCCCTCATACTTGAATGGGCACGCACGTCACCGCACGTAATGTTGGAACTTCGAAATCAAGCAGGAGATTCAAAAACAGTTGTCCAAGTGCGAGTTGGACACGCATACCAAGGGTTCTGCACAAATAGCAGTTTATGTTGTGAAATAACTACAAATATGGTTTTCGGATTTTTAAGTGCTCCACTGTAGGGTTCCTTACCCGAAGGGTGCCAAACGGGACCCTATCACTTAGCCTCCACTATCCGTCCGTCCGTCCGCTGTCCGCCCGTCTGTCTGTCTGTCTGTCAGCGGGTGGTATCTCATAATCCGCAATAGGTAGAGAGACAAATTTTTCACAGAATGTGTATTTCTGTAGCCGCTACAGCAACAAATGTGACTGATACATAATGCCTTATTATGTACAGTTACATATACTAGTTTATCTACACACATATCATAAGCTCTCTTTGATATGTTCAGGAACCGCATGTTCGACCGGCGTTGTGGCATTGGTCATTGCTCTGCAGTTGTTTAGCTTGTTCTGTAGTACCAACTTCACAGACAAACAAGGGGCGGCACGCAGGCGGGGGTTGGCGTTCGAAATTTGAATGTCATAATTTTTCAAATTTTGGTACATTATGGTCATAATGTATAAATTTTCAGATAATAAATGAGTTTTTACCAAATAGTTTACATTATGCTGGTCTTAACGTGCGGTTTTTAGACGCAGTAAAGAGGGTTTATGATACGTGTGTAGATTAATAGTTTTAGGAGTTGTTTTAACAACTCCTAAAACTATTAATTTTTTCTTTCCACTTTCCACTATCCATGTATACATCATTCGTCGGCTACTCGTAGACAGACTAAAAGAAGATGAGATGTGATTTTTGCGAAACTATAGATAAAGTGCATAGTATTTTTATCAGATGCAAGCAAAGATTTTGCAATCCACATGATCTCTTAAAGATAAACCGTCTGCAAGTTTTTATTAAGTTAATAGATTTTAACGTTATCACACATCTTAATTGGTTGTTAAATTGCACGATATTATATCCATAGCTGGTAAGTACACATATTTTTTTAAAATCTTTCTCTTGTATGTTGGTCAATATTTACTAATTGAACACATTAATGATAAATAATAAAAGGGCAATAGTGACATATCGACCTAAATAGCTCTTTAAATTTTCTTTTAATTCCTTTTCTTTCCTTAACTTTTTTGTTCCTTTTTTCTAAGCGACTTACACCCAAACAAAACACCTAGCTCCGTTGCAAACAAGTCCGGAACCTAAGTTTTCGTTATGAGCAGTAGAAGGCTGGTGGCTCAGCTCAATAACTCTAAAACACTATAATTAACAACCATATAAGGTTGGCTATTCTAGGTAAATAAGGAATTAATTGCTGTGTCTTTAAATATTATGATGAGTAAACACAGGATAGTGGACTGGCTACAAATCACCAAGGTTTGCATAGTTTTGAGTACATGTAATGTTATGTGTGGATAACGATAATAATTGGTCAAACGAGCTCATAGTTCTATACAAATATTGGTAATAGGTAAAAAGTATATAGCATCAAGGTTGTAGACAGTTTTATCAGCTTTCATTATGTGCGGCAACAAAATTTCGTATGATTCGTCGTTTTCGAGATATAAGCAAAATACAAAAACCGGTCAAGTGCGAGTCTAACTCGCGCACGAAGGGTTCTGTACCACCGTAGAATGGTAGGGGTGGTGTGGTGTGAATAGTTTGGATTTTACATAGCAAATTGTTGTTTACGAGTTTAATGTTATAATTTTAGAAATTAACTGACGAAATATCCACTAGAACACGTCTGTATTTCTCAAAGGTCCTGGGGGAAGGAGGACAAAGTTATTGGTGCGGCTACTTTCACCCTCTATGTACGTAACCAGGTGCATTCATAAGTTTGTATGTGGTATTGAAAGAATTGTAGTATGGGAGCCCCCTTAAATATTTATTGTATTCTGTTTTTTAGTATTTGTTGTTATAGCGGCAACAGAAATACATCATCTGTGAGAATTTCATCTGTCTAACTATCACGGTTCATGAGATACAGCCTGGTGACAGACGGACGGACGGACGGACAGCGGAGGCTTAGTAATAGGGTCCCGTTTGGCACCCTTCGGGTACGGAACCCTAAAGAACGGGACCTTCTTTGTGCCGTGTGCCCTATGGCTCACCTCAGAGGGTCAGGACTTTTAGTATGTTTTTTCCTAACAATTCTAAACAAATTTCAGAGCTGAACTTTCTGCTTTCGACTTTTCCATCAAGACCCCCCCCTGTGAGCACTTATTTACTAAGCTATATCTGACAATTTATGGTTATGCTGCAGGAAGATTACCGACCGAAAGACGACCTCTGTGGCGCAGCGGTTGTGGCTCTGCCTACCATGTGAGAGGTCCCGGGTTCGATCCCCGGCAGGGGATAAAGACAAAAAACCCCCAGTCTTGGATGTTTATATATGTGAGACGTCGCTGTTTCTGGTTCCTACGACACATGGTATCCTAGTGTGGGGCCAGAATAAATGTATGTATCTGTATGTAAATGTTTATGTTATGTTACGTTATCTTACTCGTAAAGGCAGCAATGTTATCATCTGCAATAAAACTCAGAAAAACGGCATTTTTCCAGAGATAAGACTAATGAGATCGATTTTTATGGTTCCGTACCTTAACCTCATATAAGGCAAGGGGACATATATTACTTACCACAGTATTGTTATCGTTATGACTTAGTAATACATTTGAAACATTCTGCGCAACAACTTATGAAAAATTCTGCGCATCAACTTATGAAACATTCTGCGCAACAACTTATGAAACATTCTGCGCAACAACTTATGAAACATTCTGCGCAACAACTTATGAAATATTCTGCGCGCTCAAGCCCTATTAAGGGTTGTGTGGGAAAGCGGAACCTTTGTATGGTCTAACCCGTAGTTTACGAGATTGTCCCACACACTCAAAATAGTTGTTAAAGTTATGAGTTAAACCAGAATTATTGCTGGATTACTATTTATTGATGTTACTAGTTATGGCGATGTATAAAGACTGTACTAATCTATAGTTAAATATCAAACAATTAAGTTCGCATGACGCGTGACTTGAACTAGGTTGCTGATCACAATATTGTGCGGCGTGACCGTACAACCTTTGTAGGGCCAGTCGTGTGTCCTTCCTTGGGTGTGTAAACGAACATAAATAAACGACTTTCTAGATAGATTCAGATGAAATTTGTACACCTACATTCATATAAATATGTGACCCAAACACGATCGCGTTACATAAGCAAATATATTTTGAATTTGGGGTGCACTTAGAAGGGGGCAAATATTTTTTATTTTTATTTATACCTGCATCGTGTGATATGTTAAATAAAAGGGCTTTTATCTACACACGTATCATAAACCCTCTTTACTGCGTTCAAAAACCGCACGTTACGATCAGCATTATGCTAAACTACTTGGTAAAAACTCGTTTCGTATCTGGAAAACTACACATAATGGTCATTATGTGTAGTTTTTCTACATATAATGACATTCAAATTTCGAACGCCGACGCCCGCCTGCGTGCTGCCCCTAGTTGTCTGTGAAGTTGGTACTGACATTCAAATTTCGAACGCCGACGCCCGCCTGCGTGAAGTTGGTACTACAGAACAAGCTAAACAACTGCAGAACCACAATGCCGATCAAACATGCGGTTCCTGAACACATCAAAGAGAGCTTATGATATGTGTGTAGATAAACTAGTGTATGTAACTGTACATAATTAGGCATTAAAACACTCGAGTGATATTATTATGAAACTCGCCTTCGGCTCGTTTCATATACCCACTCTCGAGTTTTAATGCCCTCCATTATGCAGCAGTCACATAAACTATGATTAGTTAGAATTTCAATAATGATTTTCTCGTAATTTTGAAATACTTATAAAGATATAAAAAGAGACCATTTCCGACCCTCCGAAACTGCAGGTTCCAAAATTTAAAAAAAGTTATGTAACTTAACCTAAATAATTCAGGAAAACAACAGAGAAATGTATGTTTCAAATAGAGGGACACAATTAGGGAAAATCCATTTTATTTGTTCCGTGGCACGGAACTCTTAAAGTGCGAGTGCGACTTCCACTTGGCCGGTTTATTCGTCATAAACACAATGTCACTAAATTAAAAGATATCTTTATCACTTATTTTATGTCAGGAGCCTGGACCAGCCTTGAGCTCGAAGCTCCGGTAGAACAACAACTTGTTCATTTTTTTACGGCAACAAATATAATGATCACAAAAAATATTTTTTTCCTACCCAAAATGGGTAAATTTATGATCACCGAAAGTTGCAGAAAATATCAGGGCAAAATACTGCTGTAGCTTAGGTAAAGTGTAAAGGGGGTGAGCGAAGCGAAGGTCGTTTCGAATTTATTGGTAGTAAAATAGGTGCGTATTTGGTGATCGTTTAAACATAAGCCTTTTTTAATTTAGAAAAGGATTGCGCAGACATAACAAAGAAGAAAATTAATCGTAAAAGCTTAATGTATATAAGCCAATTAGGGACTTTAAAAACCCAATTAGGAACACTTAAACTAAAACAATAACTTTGCTCCTGCATATCAGATTAGCTTAAAAGCTAAAACAAAATTTTACACACAATAACATTTTAGAACTCCCCAATAATAGTAGTTTATGTGACTGCTACATAATGCCTAATTATGTACAGTTAAATAGACTAGTTTATCTACACACATATCATAAGCTCTCTTTGATGTGTTCAGGAACCGCATGTTTGACCGGCATTGTGGCTCTGCAGTTGTTTAGCTTTTTCTGTAGTACCAACTTCACGCACGTTCCGTAAAGAGGGTTTATGATACGTGTGTAGATAAACAAATATATCATACTGCTTGGTACGGTACCTGTGGGAAAAAGGTTGAAATAAGAAGCTATTTTGTAGTTTCATTTAAAGAGTTCCGCTTCGTAAAGAAACTTACAATTTTCTTGTTATAATTTACATACTACATTTGTGGTTTCACTCAATTTTCGCTGATATTTTTCTTCTAAGTATTTGCATTGAATGGCTTTAGTAGAAGCAATTCAGAATGATATTTAATAGCCTAACTTTTGTGGAATAGAAACCACTCAAATTTTTTTTGGGTCCCCTCGACATTATACAAGACTTTCTGTTATACCCTGTACAAAACCATGAGGCGCAGTCTTCCTTCTGATGCAGTTCTGCTAAAAGGCGCCAAAATGTGTATCTCCCTTGCTTTTCTAAAGGGGGAAACGCATACCGACGCATACTACTTTGATTATTAGGCCGTGTCGTCACCGAACAAACTAAAAGCAGCATTTTCTTGTATTTATTATAATCGCCGACATCCCGTAGTTAGCGCGTCGACAAGATGATTAACAGCTGATTAACACAACCCAACAGCTAATGAGGTGAGGTGAGGTTGGTACTACATGACCAACAGTGGTCCAACAATGGTCCAACAGCGATTCAACATAGAGAAGAGACAACAAATTACGTGTAACCATAGAGTAATGGTGTTACTAAGCATATTTGCAAATATGTTCAGCAATTAAATATCTGCATTGATTTGACTTGACTCAAAAATGTATACCTCAGGTCCTAGTAAGAGGATCCGGAAGCAGAAGTGACAACCCAAATTTTGACAGACACTCAGACTCTGTCACTGTCTCTCTCTCTCTCGGGAACTGACAGGGCTAGTGTGACATTTAAGCAACAGATAATTTGAGCAATGTGTCTGTGTATTCGGTAGCAATGAGTCTTGGAAAGCATTTTCCAACGTTCCACGACACAGGCTATCTTAGTGTGGGGCCAGAAGCAATTTATGTGATTTGTGATTTCTTTATTGTACTATGTATATGTCACCGGAAAATAATACGATCCGCAAGTTTATAAATTTCCTAGGAAATTTATAAACTTCCTTCTAGATTATATTAGGCTAGGTTAGGTTAGGTTAGGTTATGTTAGGTCAGGTTAGGTTAGGTTATTATATTTATAAACTTGCGGAAAAAATATTAGGAAATTTATAAACTTGCCGATCGTATTATTTTCCGGTGTCATATACAAAACAAGTGCGAGCAGGACGTCGGACCCGCACTCGAAGGGTTCCGTACCATTGTACACGGGAAAAGGTAAAAGGACTGTCTTTTGTAGGAGTACACGTTTTTAATATTGAATAATAAAATATTAAATAGGTAGGACTACATTCAAGGCCGTATATCGAAACATTGAAAAAAGATTTGATGTATTTACTATGTAAGTATTGAACTATGTACTCAGATTAACGAAAGTTTTTGCTCATTGAAACCGGAAGTGGATAGAAATTGAGTGACTTATTTACAGAAATAAAATCAAATACGATAAAAAACTTAATATTATTTATTATATTTTGAATGAGCAAAATTATTAATCGTATAATGACAAATTACTAAGCAAAAAACTCAATAACTGAAAATAAAGATCTTTTCCGATAAGATCGGGAGAGTCCATTTTCACCGATAAACAAATAAAACAAAATGGCTAAGAAAATGGCCATACCAATAATTAATTGTATCGATACTTCTTTTAATTTAAAAAAACCGGCATGTTTCATTAGTTTTTGTTATAGCGGCAATAGAAATGCACCCTCTGTAAAAAGTTCGGCTTTTTACCTATTTCGGTTGAGCCGGTAGAGCCCGGTGACGGACGGACAGACGACGGACGGACGGACAGTGGAGGCTTAGATAGGGTCCCTTTTGGCGCCTTTAGGGTACGGAACCCTAAAAAACATGCACAAAGGCGAATGTGCCTATAAATGTTTATGTTTATGTTTTCTAACCTAAATCTGTTGCAAGATCCATAAAGTTTCTGCCAAATTGGCGTTCTTCGCCAACAGTGGCCCATTGTATAGAAGAAGTAAAAAAATACGTTTTCGAAACATTTGTTAATATTAACAGAAAATAAAGAATTTTTAATTTAATGTGGGTAAAGGAAAACTTTTACATTTCTCCAGTTTTTGGTCTACATACTTGAGTAAGGCTTTAAAACACGTCGAATTTTATGGAGGTGGAGCCTCTTTACCTTTTAATTTGAGGTAAGTGAATTTGGCTGCCTATCTTGTAAAGGACGAACTAATGTTTTCCATCGACTGATTTTAATATTTGTTTAAATGGCCGATGGGTATGTAATACGATATCCTTAAAGGTATATAAACCTTTTTTTATGAGCATCCTTTTCATTCACCCTGTCACATTACTGCTGTGTTGGAAACTTGGCTCTTATACAGGCTGAATAAGAGCCAAGTTTCAGCGAATAGCAGACAGATAAACAGCTTATTGTGAATCTCAAGTTACGCAAAATTAGTAATAATGCTGATAATGTTTGCTCGATAGAAAATATTTTTTTTACGCACCGCACTTGAGTTTATGTAGGTACTTGTTATTGATTACACGGTCATAATAAACTCAGGCTCATTGCTTCTGGCCCCACACTAGGATACCCCGTGTCGGGGGAACGAGAAACAGTGACGTCACACACATATGAACATCCAAGACTAGCGATTTTTATTTGTTTTATCTTGTTCATCCCCAGCCGGGGATCGAACCCGGGACCTCTCGCGTGGTAGGCTGACCCATAACCGCAGCCACAGAGGTCGTTAAGTTAATGATCATTATTAAGTTGTGATGCTCATCAGTTATCTAAACATCGACTTTCAGTCTGTTTCAACATCGGAATTCCTATTCCACTAAAAGAAAAGTTGTTGGAGCGTCCAGCCTTGGAACATTAAATTAGATTGCTTCTGATCTCGCACGAGGATACTACCCTCTGTAGTGACAACCAGAAGCGGAGACGTCAATCTAAGGACTGGCTTTCAAATGACACTTATTGTATAATCATCATCACAACTTCGAACTACGCGAGTCAGTACTATTCACTGAATAACTTTGAAAGTTACGTAATTGAGAATCCAAAAGTTTCGGCTGGAGTTAAAACTGAAGAGGAAGCCGTTGCTCATTAGTCGGAAAACAATCAGCAAACTAACAAAGGCTTGGCCTGTAGGTATTGTTAACCTAACAAATAATCACAGACTAGTTGCGCCCCGGTTTAGACTTGAGAAAGTTAGCAAGTTCTCTGGAGACTTTGAAATTGCCATTTGAGCAATTAAAAAAACCCAGCGAAGTGCGAGTCGGACTCGCGCACGAAGGGTTTCGTACCATTATCTATTAAAATGGCAAAAAAATCAAGTTTGTTCAAGTGAGCCCCTTAAATATTCGTTTTATTTTATTTTTTAAAGTGAATATTTAACTAAATATTCTGTAAATATTTCAAGCGTAGACGCTTGAAATATTTACAGAATAACTGTTGCCGTTATCAATATCGAGCAAAATACGAGAAAAAAAATACGTTTGTTGTATGGGAGCCCCTTTAAATATTTATTTTATTATATTTTTTAGTATTTTTTATTATAGCGGCAACAGAAATACATCATCTGTGAAAATTTCAACTATCTAACTATAACGGAGATACAGGCCGGCTGACAGACGGACGGACGGACGGACAGCGGAGGCTTAGTAATAGGGTCCCGTTTGACACCCTTCGCGTACGGAACCCTAAAAACCATGTATAAGCGACTTTGTCTTAAAAGGGATAATGCAATGCTCAAGATCACCGATCTCATTGTTAATAATTTTGTAAGTATTGATAATTATCAATATTGTAATATTAGTAATAACAACACAACCAATTTTAAAAGAGATCATGAAATCAATCTGTTGGAGTTTCATCGCCCTACCTCTCCCACAGTGTAGAGAAGCGGCAAAAAAATACATTTGCTTATTATAAGTAAATATCTAAAGTAATAAAGAACTTTTGATTTGATTTTTTTTGACGACACATAAAAACTCCATACTGCCATTGGTCGTTAACTAAAATCTTCCGGAGGAAAAGTGACAGTAACATCAGGTGACATTCCGGAGGAAAAGTGACAGTAACATCAAGTGACATTCGCTGCGTAAGTTTTGTTGGGGATTGTTTGACTTTGAAACTAGTGGGGCGAGGGGCTAACCTACCGTCGGCGTAGATATGTCGCAGTTGGTTGGTTAAATCAGACACGTAACTAACTCTCTAGACCGTTAATTAAATGCCGAAGCTTAACCAAGTCTTGATTTAAATAAAGCATCGTCGAAAACGTTTAACAATCTGTCTTACCGAAAGCCAGCATGTTGGAAACCAAGATGGCGTCACGACAACAGCTGATTTACACAGCTTATATCAGGGCAAAACATTGCGGTAGCTTAGGTGAAGGGTAAAGGGGGTGAGCGAAGTGAAGCCCCCTTTATCCTTCGTGTTAGGTGGAACATGTAAGAATAACAAAAAATACTTAAAACATAAACTTAAGTACACATCAAATATATATATATTATGTATTGTATTTGTGTTTCATGTTATTGTGTATTGTTTATGTCTTGTTGCCTAGGAACGTTTAGACAACTCGTTAAACGTTTCGTTCACTCATTTTAAGCGTCGGTATTTAATTAGCGGTCTAGAGAGTTAGTTAAGTGTCTGATTTAACCAACTAACTGCGACAGATACACAGTTGCGTTGTAAACTCGCACGAACAGCAAGCAAATTAATAGAGTTACACGCAATGATGTTATCAAAAGTTATTCTGCGAATATGGAAATCAAATCTGGATGCGGTCGAGAGAAGTGGTAAATGTCCATCGATATGATCCCCTCAAAGCTTTGAGCGACGTTTATTTATTAAAAGGAAGTCCCTCCTAATCCTGGCCACAAAGGGTGCCGCTGAAGGGACCCAGAAAGCGTATTAGTCCAGTGCCTAAGGACAACATCCGATCGCTGATCCGCTTTTCACGCCTTACGGGAGACGTTTTGGGCAAATGATTAATATCGGGAAGAGAAACGTAACGTTTATATAATCAAATCGGTTTATTTCATTACTAGAACACTCAATGTAACCATTTCCTAAAATTCCGACGGTTCTATATATTATTGAATCATTTAACCCTGGAGAATTTGAAATTGCCATTTGAGCAATTTAAAAAGCATGTTAAAGCGACTTGTCGAAAAACGGATATTACAATGTTCAAGATTACTTAAATGATGGGACTGTATGGGGTTAATCTAGCTCAGCACAGACCTTGCCGTTATTAATTAATTATAAAAAATAATATTGTAATATTTGTATTAGTTAAGCACAACCAATTGTAAAAAGAGATCTAAAAATCAATCTGTATGAGTTTCTACACCCTTCTTCTCCCACAGTGGTCCAATATAGAGAAGGGGCCAAACATTACATTTGCTAAGTAAATGTAAATATCTACAGTAATAAAGAACTTGGACTTTGATTTATGTGAATATCGCCAATTTCTAAACGGTTAATTTGTCGAGTAATTAACCAACGAAGCTGTTTACATATTTCGAGTATAGTATATAGGTATATATATATATATATATATATATATATAGGTAGTAATTCGCCTAAATTTGCCGTTAAGCTGGCTGTGGTGTTGTGCACAACTGCGAACTGTCACGGAAACACTGGGCAAATGCAATATCCGGTTGCCACAATCACATTACATTTCCCCGCTGTCATAAAAAGGGAAGCAGGCATGTATGTAGGTAACCTACGACCTCGTCACAAGCAGGCATGTATGTAGGTAACCTACGACCTCGTCACAAGCAGGCATGTATGTAGGTAACCTGCGACCTCGTCACAACACAGCAATGGGTAAACACATTTTTCAAAAGCTATCAATACTGGTTTCGTTGCTACCAACTTAACGGGGCCAAGGGAATTTAAAGCTGAAACGCACTTTAGCACAAAGCTGCATGTCGGGTTACACCCGATTCGGAACTTTCCAGATCCACCCCAATGAGGTCAATGACAAAGGAGTTTCTTGATTGTGACTATCATAGATCGAGTTCTAAACTGACAATAAAAGTAAGCTGCTTTCCATTGATCTTACCACAGGCTTTAAATCGAAAGGTTATATTTGGGCCCCTAGCCATTTTTTATCACGTCTTAGCATTATATGAGTCTAATCAATTTATGAAATAAAAACATATATTTTTAGACAATACAAAATTATAAATTAAAATTATGCTCACTTACTCGTTTTTTCACGGCGCGCACCGCCCGCGGGCACATGCGCGTCGAGCGCAAGGGTGATCGAACATGCCTAGAAATTTAGGATTTACAAAGTAATATTTTTTTTAGGTAATAGGTAATAAGTTACTTTATATTCGAATATATTTTGATCGATTAATAAATTAATATTTTCTTTCTTTTCCAGGATAACACCTCAAAATGGGTCGAGGGGAAGAAAAACGAAGAGGGACCATTGTCCTGGAAAACTTCCACTCAACGTAAGTCTATTGTCTCATATATATAGAATTACTTTGGGTAACAATTTAACTGTCGTTCTCTAGCTAATATACCAATTTTAGCTAATAATAATGAAAATAAATAAATGCTGCGCTGACTGACTAGCGAAGAGGCACCAGAAGAAGAAGATAAAGACACCGATTTCACGTCGTCTGGATCGTGTGATTGTTTTTCCTGGTGGTTGTGTCTATTAAAATGATTAATAAAGTTCTTCTTAAACTGTGTAATTTCGCTAATTCGCAGACAATCTTTTAATAACATCTGGAATAGTTTATAGTTACAAAATCACTCTTAATTGATGCAATGAGCCCTTCAACTGACGTGATGAGGAAACTGAAACAGATAGTTTTATTAGCGATTTTGTTAAAAAATGGTATATATTTGACACTACATATAGATTTGAAAAAACATCCTTGTTTTATCAGCTTCCCAACATGGTAAATTGTTTTACATTAACTTTAAAATAAAAAAAGATATACAATAATTGTAAATAATAAAATATAACAAAAGTAGTGGAGCGTACCCCCGGAAGAACAAGAGACACTCTTGTACGGACTCCGAGCCAACCTTGCAGTCACGAGTGCAGTGAGACAGACTGGGAGACATCTCTTTGAAATGTAATATTGTTTTGTACTGCAAATGCTTAGTAGCAACTGCAAGATCAAAGATGAATACGAAAGTGTTATTTGTTCATTCTACTTTCTTCTACCTACGTTGCAATTATTGTAATAACTTTGTTTGCTTTAAAGCCAATGTAAGCGTTGTTACCATGTTGCATAGCTGAGTAAACAAGGATATTTTTTAATCAATTTGTACTCTCAGTTACATTTTTATTTGTCAAAATCGCTATTATAAATAAATTGAATCTGTTAAGTTTTCTCACCACGTGTGTTGCGGGGCACACTACATCAAAATTAAGAGTGATTATGATTAATTAACTTAAAGCTATTCCACAGAATCAATGATATATTAACTAACAAACGACATTGAAATTGTTACCCATATTAATTTAGTGTTTTCGTAATTAATAAAATGTGACAAATTTTGCAAAAAAAGGAAATGGATCTAAATGACTCGAAACCTATTAATTTTCGGATAGGGTATTTGAAGGTTAATATTACTGGAAATGGGCTCTACTCCCTAACCCCCCTCGATCTAAGGGTTTGTATATATTAACCAATCAGCCTGTGTAGTGTAGCGGTCTAGACTCTGACACGCCACCCACAAGCCAGAATCTTGGGTTTGGAGCCCGGTGGAGGAAAGAAAAGAGAAATACATCTTATTTCAAGTGACTGTTAATGGTTTGGTGTAAGACCAAACATATCCATTTATGTCGTGAAAGGCCCCTACCATTCAACAGATAAACTAATGTGAGACAAATAAGGTATATTTCAAAGTTTCACATCTACATACATTTTTGTGCCCAATTATGTACAGTTACATATAACACACCTATAATTTGTAAAGTACACATAAGTAAAATTAATAAAACCTATGTAGGTATTTCTGTTTTAGGAGATCAAGCTGTCACCTTAGACTATTTGCTGTCACCAAAGTATTCCTGCTCAATCTTCGCACTGAAAGGCCCTGACATGTTTTCTCGTGCCTCTTACTCTCATGGAAACTACTCTTATAACTGAGATTTGTATTTTCACTTTCAGCCAGTACACTATTTGAGAATAAGCTTTTACAGATAAACTAATTCTTTTTTTCAGAGCAAATCTCGCATCAAACCCTGGTTTCCAGTCGACTCTGAGTCTCGGCTCCAAGGAGGTCATCAATGAAAAGCCTTACAGCCCTTTCGAGCACAGACAAGTGGAACATCCCAACTCGTAAGCCCTAACCAAAGAAATTATAATCAATACGTTGCCCTACATACACTACCCTATTAGGCTTAAAATAAAACAGTTTAGGTACCTATTATCGTAATAGATCTTCTCTTGTGCGCGTGAAAGTAATCCCTTGGCACGACCTCCAAATGCGTCTACATTATAAAATCTGTGTAGGTATGTAGGTGAAACGTAATGCTAACTATTACAACAACTTGCGGGAAGTCTCCATAATCTCTCATGTACCTTTTGCGTTGGAATACCTTTACTTTGGTTGGACTTCTCATCTTTTACTTCATCTGTATTCAACTACAACAACGGGGAACCATCTTAAAACGTATACTACGGGGTGGCCCATATATCTTTGGCTGTATTATACTAATTAGAACAATTCAATTCAATTTGTTTATATGCAATTGTAACTTACAGTATACTTTCCATTTTGTTACAAAAGGGGACAGGGTTTACCACGTCGATTCAGCTTAGAAACCTAAACTTATCAGCAAATTTAACACGCGCCGTCTTAAAACAATTCTTGGTAGCAGTTAAACAAAGCCCATTACGGTGTAGGCTTAGATTATATCGCGAAAAGTTTATTGTAAACCCCTGAACATACATCACCTATACAGAAATACGGGTATCATAAATCATTATATTACCTTGGCAAGACCTCCAAATGCTTCTACATTGTAAATACTGTGTAGGTATGCAGGCGTAATAGCTAACTATTCCGTTTTGTTGTGGAGTGTTGTTTGCGCCGGTTACGTAGAATTGACAGGTATGCTACATAAATAAATAATTAGCACGAAAATCACTAAAATCGTGAACTCAAGTCAGAACAGAACCATGGCCACAGACCCCATGGCAGAACTAACTTGAAACATTAAAAATTAACGCCTTACATAACTTGTGGGCCATACTCGTAATTAGCTGTTGCTGCGCGGTCGTTGCTACAGTAAAATGTGAAGGCGTTGGTTTATTTTATCGCTGGAAGGCGAGCACTCAGATTGTCTTGGATTTATAAATGTTCCTGGGAAATTATTTCGATGTAAACCATGTTCAGCGGAAAAAATTATATCTTGTTTTTGTTGTTTTGAACGTTGAGTTCAGTGAAAAAATTCTCCCAGAAACATGGTCGAATAAAACTCGTGCGAGTAACTAAAATAAAATTCTTTCTTAGTCCTTACCAAATAAGAGTAAACATAGGAGGAGGAGAAATTCCGGAGATTAGGCCTGATTTATATTGTTAATTCCTGAGATTTAGTCGTAATTTCAATTAAAACGTAATGGAACTCTACAACTTATATTTACAATAAAAAGTCACAATAAAAAAAATAATGTAATATAATAATAATGTTATTTGAGATTTTAGTTAGGCTGTTTGATCTCTTAGTTACTGGAGAGTTTACACGAACGATATTGACGATTTGCTCGGTTTTATTGAAAATTCCTGAATTCCGGAGATCTTACGACAATTCCGGAGTCCCGGAGATTGGTCTATAAGTCCGGAGATCTCAGGACAATTCCGGAGATATGGTAACCCTAAGTACGACTCACTCTTACTCGTATCCGGGTAAAGGCCCGTGCCCCGCGGCGGGGACATTAATGGGCTATATTATTATTGTCATATTTCTGAGACAATCCAACGCTTGCATTCACAAGAAGCTCACGTAGCTCAGGCAGAGTCATCAGGCCTGTGTTAGACAGAGATGGTGTGATCAGGAAGAGTCATCAGGCCTGTGTTAGACAGAGATGGTGTGATCAGGAAGAGTCATCAGGCCTGTGTTAGACAGAGATGGTGTGATCAGGAAGAGTCATCAGGCCTGTGTTAGACAGAGATGGTGTGATTCACAGTTATATTCCAACACGGCGTGATGGATGATGTATCGTGAATTTGTCCTTAAGTCTTGGATATACCTGTTCGGTTATGTGCAAGTATTTCCACGATAAAAGCACTTCAATAGGCTTTACAAAGCATCTCTCTCGTTTAGTACAAATACTCGTATTTCCAGAGTGAAAAACTGTGTAATATCACAAAGAAATTGAAGCGTGAAAATTTGTACGCTTTTTAGGGTTCTGTGTTCCTAAAGGGTACCAACGGGACCGTATTACTAAGATGCCGCTGTCCGTATATTATCCATCTGTCACAGGACTGTACAATACGATTATTATTTCTCTACCGATCGACACTTCTCGCGTTATATCGGCACAGATCGGACGAGAATATTGCTGCAAATTCATCACAACACTACTTACCCTATAGTAGAAAAAAAGTAATGTGTCGAAGTCACAATTTGTAGAGTATAGGTACAAATTACATAGTGAGTTATTCGCACAATCACTTTCACAGTCTGGAATCAGACACATTCATTATAAAGCTGTCACTAAACATCTAGTTTTTCTTCTTCAGTTAAAAATTCTTCCTCACATTTCGTTGTGATTGCAAAATTTCGTCCATTCTTCAGGTCACATTTTCTCATTTTTTTTCTTACAGAAACTTCTTGACAGTGGTTTTATTCATATTTATTTTTCAGAAGCAACATATCCTTTTCTTACTCTGGGTCAAAATCCAACTAATATCATCAAGTCAATTTTTTTTATTACTGTAGATATTAACATATACCTAGAAAACGTGTTTTTTGCCTCTTCTCTACATTTGGCTACTGATTTTTAGATCTCTTTTGAAAAATTTTTTGTTTTGAACTAATACAAATATTACAATATTAATTATTATAATTAATAAGCAGGAAAAAATAATGACAATATTATTAACAGCAAGGTCTGTGTTGAGTTAGGTTAACCCCATACAATCCCGTCATTTTGGTGATCTTTTTCGACAAAGTCGTTCTAACATTCTACTTAAATTGCTCAAATGCCAATTTCAAAATCTCCAGAGGTATCTTGTTGTAGTAGGGAATGCACTGTACCTAGAAAGAATTGCTTACCTTCGCGAGTCAAAGCCAGGGCGCAAGTAGTCGGTGATTATTTCTTAGGTAAACATTACAGCTATCGCTAAGTTTTGAAAATGTTGTAAGGTTTAAAATTTATCTCTATCTATATCCTCACTGTAATTTGCTATCAATGGGTATTCCAAGAAACTTTGAAAGAAGAAACCATATATTTCCTAAGTAAATCTGACCTAAACAGAACCCTTCGTGTGCAACTCCAACTCATCATTATTCAGATTTTGTGCCTTATTCTGATAACATCTTTCTACGAACCTCTATTTATTGTACCGTATGAATGAATAATATTCAGTCCATGTTCCCCATTTACATGAGCATACAATATCCAAACCTCCCTTCTTAGCATACCACATATATAAACATAAAATAAGCGTACGCTGTCCGTCAGTCCGTATGTTCATCTGTCCGTCAGTCCTTCAGCTGGCTGTATCTCATGACCCGTAACAAGCAGAATGTGTACTCTTACCGTTACAGCAGCATTTTTTTAAAGGGGTCCCCATAAAATAACCTTGTTTTTTGCGATTGCTTGTGTGATGGTACGGGACCCTTCGTGTGCGCGCCCGGATCGCACTTGATCGATTTTCTGACCTCCTCTGAAATAAAATACATGGTCTCCGTTCGACAGCACCATGGGCTCGCTGGCTCACCTGCTGAAGTCGTCCCTGGGCTCCGGCATCCTGGCCATGCCGGCTGCGTTCAAGAACGCGGGCCTTGCCACCGGGGGCGTCGGGACCATACTCATCGGGTTCATCTGTACACACTGCGTTTATGTGCTGGTAAGTACATACATTCATATGCTCACGCCTTTTAGCGGATGTGGGGTATGCAGAGGCTAAAGCCATAGCTACGACCCTGGCATAAGTCTCTCGCTTCCTCAACATTCATAAGCGTCTTCAAACAAGCTCGCCGGCTACGGGTATTTGTTATTTGGCCCTTTACTTGCCAATTGTTCTTTTTTATCAGCGCTGGTAAGTAATAATGGAACTAGCTCCGTGGTCTGGTGGCCTCGCTTCTTACGCGAGAAGTGCGGGTTCGAATTCATTGCTGACCAAATAGCACTAAGAAAACTAATTTATCTTAAGTACGTTGTTCGGACGTTCTAACGATGTAAAAGCTGCGGCGGCCATGGGCTAGCCCCTGCTACGCAACAATGGAGGATATTGAATACTGGCTTGGATTTTCCCAAAAGGATTAGCAGAGCCCCAGAATGTACCACGCGTAGACATTTATTATGTCTTTCTCCATTTCTAATGACATGGGGCTAAGTTAGCTAAGTAGATACGAACGTTTCCTAAAAGTGTATCTTTTAGTGTAGAAAGAATGTAAATCTTGTACGACTTGTAGTATGTACTTTATTCTTTAGTTGTTAGCACTAGGAAAGTTTTCGTGGAAACTCTTAGCGCTAATTAGGGCAGGTGGGCGTTCTCTTTGGCTTATTAGGGCTAATCCGAATTGGGTAGTATTTAAATGTATGGCCGTAAATCCTGTTTTATACTGAAAAAAAAAATACATTTTGCATGCCAAAATTTCTGCGTGACTAGAAATATTGATTTTGTTTGACAAAATGCCTGAATTGCGTGACTAGAAATCTGAAAAACTGCAACATGAATACATTAATTCAAGTAAAATGAAATACCAAAGGAGCGTTGGATTTTGTTGTTCTTAGGTGTTAAACCTAACACGAAGGATAAGGGGGGTTTCGCTTCGCTCTCCCCCTTTATCCTTCACCTACCTCTTCGCCCAGATTTTAGCTTAACCCAGCGTTGGGCTAAACTATTCAGTAATTTTTTCGCGAAATGCAGTAATTTAGTCGCAGATTCTGTTTTCTTTTGCCAATATGAGATGATGTCGCCGTTAATTGTCATTCACTTAATTAGTTTTTTATCAGCTCGTATTATTAATCCGCATCCAAACTATACAGTAAACGAAACAAATAAAAATAATAATAATGCTTTATTGCGCTAAACATAATGGAAAATATAACAAGAACAGCATGCAAAGGTGAGCTTATTTACAAAAAGAATTTTCTTACAGCAAATAGCGTCACGCCTTTTCCCATACGGGGTGGCAGAGGCACGATTGTGCCCACTTTTAGTCAATCATTCAACGCTCGATGTTGCGTGAAAGGGTGGTAGCCTATCGCCGCAGACATGAAGATATGAAAGTTTTCTTTCGATATTTTCAGTCAACTTCCATCACCGTGGCGTATGTTTAAACGATTACCAAAAACGCACCTATTTTACTACCAATAAATTCGAAATGACTGCCAGAATGGATAAATGTCCACCAAATTGTGTTTGGATAAATGATCACCAAACTTATTTTTGTGTTTTGTGTACTTAAGTTTATGTTTTAAGTATTTTTTGTGGTGCTTACATGTTCAACCTAACACGAAGGGTAAAGGGGGCTTCGCTTCGCTCACCCCCTTTATTTTATTTACCCTCTTTATTTACCCTAAGCTACCGCAGTATTTTGCTCTGATATTTTTTGCAACTTTTGGTGTTCATTTATCCATTTTGGGTAGGAAAAAAATATTTTGGTGATCATTATATTTGTTGCCCTCAATAATAACATTTTATCAGAACCAACAGTCTATCATAATCGGAATATTAAACTCGCGCCTTCAGCCTAGATTTATCGCTACAGAAACTGAGCAAAACTCTCGCTATAAAAGCCACCTGAGCAAGGAGTTTAATACAGGATGCCTTTTTATTATATTACCTTTTTTTGATTTTTTTGTATCGTCGAAAACATATATTTTGGTTTTCCTTAGTCGCAGTTAGTAGTTCCTACTTTATCGGGCCAAGAACATCCCGGCCATAAGTCAGACTTGCGCACCGAGGGTTCCGCACATCTTTTTTATTTTTAGCTTTAAATTACGTGATTCTAGGTCATCGGGATGTACCTAGGTTTTGGTTCAGTTGCGAGTATCAAGCTATTACCGCAATATTTAATTACGTTGACCTAGTGTTTTTTTTACAGCCCCAAGGGACCACAGACCTGAGTTATTTATATCTATTCATTTCAACTTAATACCTCCACGCGTTCCTGAGAAAAAGTGTGTTGATAGCCAGACAGAAGAACAACTAATTGATCCCATAAGGGTGCCTTTTTTTTTAAGGAACCGTAAAATTAATTTGTAACCATATTGGGAAAAGATGTTTAATTTGATGATTCGGTTCTCAAGAATTCGTCCAGCTAATTAAACGTCACCCTGTACCATCACAGACAGCAGCGTAGGCGAGATTTACGACCAAGGAAGGCAACTCCTTGGAAGGTTAATAGAGTGGTTTAATGTTTCATGGAAATAGATACAGGAAAATCTGTAGTGAAGGACAAGCCGTAAAAGAAAATTAGTATGTATGGGACTGATAAAATTTTACGTAGTTTAGCTAATCAACCGCTTTCCAATTTTTTCCCGATTATGGCAAAGCCAAGTTTATGATTTGACCGGTATGTTGTATATATTTATGTTCGAATGTATGTACCTACATACGTATGATGTGTGTAGTACATCTCTTCCCCAGAAAAGACAAATTAGGTCTTGATCGTCCGCTGGTTATAGGCTATGTGATGCTACATTAAATTGCCTAGTATTTAAATGCACTAAAATACTGTTTCACAGAAAAAAAGGTCAGCAAAAATACTTTTTATATTTTAAGTATTTTCGTTGTTTTTACATGTTCAACCTAATATGAAGGATAAACGGGGCATCGCTTCGCTCGCCCCTTTACCCTTCACCTAAGCTACCGCAGTATTTTACCCTGATATTTGATGTGAAAATCAGTATATTTGCAGTGCAAATCAGTATTATTAATGTGCAGTTTAATATTTGCAGCTGAGAAACACTGACAATGCTGTTACAGTTAACTTGCTCTCTATGGCTAACAGCATTTATTTCCTAGACAAATAACTATTACTAACGATAAGGCAAAAGGAAGACACTTATCATGATATTTGGTTCTCATACTTATACATACATATTTCAATAGATATCAACACTAACCTCCGTGCTAGTTAAGAACTGTATTGCGGCAGAGTAGAGTCGTCATCGCACATAACAAGTTTTAGCTGATCCTTACATTACATGAGTTGTAATCCTATCCTTCAATTCTATATTTCAATCAGTATCCTTCCTATATTTCAAACAGTATTGGTGAGTTTTTTCAATGGAGCACAAGTAGTAAGCACCGTTAAAATGCGCATTTTTAGGGTGTCAAACGGGACCCTATTATTAAGCCTCCGCTGTCCGTCCGTCTATCACCAGGCTATATCTGATGAACCGTGATAGTTAGACAGATGAAATTAATTTTCACCGATGATGTATTTCTGTTGCCAATAAAAAAAACAAAATCGCGACCCGTCCCAACAAACCTCGGTTTTGGAGAAGTTAAGGAATCTGTGCTTTTTATATGATAAATTGCTCAAATAGCTATTTTCTGTCATATAAATATAGTTTGAATATACGCTGCTCTCCCCCATAACAAGATACCATAGGACATAACTAACTAAAGTAACTAAAATATACTAGCCTAGATAGCCACATTCGTGTTTTATCTGATTTCCTAACAGCGTAAGACGCAGAACTTCATCTACCAGCTAATTTACGTATGTGGGGTCCCGATATTCCAAGAAACTTCGTATCAATAGTCAGATGCAGGAAGGAAGAGAGATGTGCTGGTTCTCGAACTCGAACGAATCATCTTAATTAATTTAGTTGTGAAATCCGTCGGACTATGATACGACCTGTATGTTATGTTATAATGTGGTGTTATCAGCTGGTCCACTTAATCAATCATATTACCTGAGTGGCACTTAACTGGCAGCGTGTTGGCAGTGGACTCCAATACATCCTGTCTATTTCCTCTTACAAATATTATGGATATAAATTGAAAACGGAAATGTTGCTTTTCACGAAAGTAATTTCTGTCTACAGGCTACGAAAATTTGATCGAAATTATGTCCCTAATGGTTCACTGTTGCCTTGCATAAGATGAAATGTAATCATATTGTGTGGCATAATTCCTTTTGACCAAAAATTTATAAATCCTAATAATCATTGTACTCAAACAAAGCTAGTAATGTGCTTATTATTTTGACCACCTTCTTTGAGCAAAGTCGACATTGCCGCGCTACTTGGAGGAGCCAGAAAAGGTGCCGGCAAATTCCTGTGAAAATCCATTACTGTCGTGTTTTAGCGACCGGCAATTTTGTGTCAAATTCCATGATTATCGAGCTTTGTTGCGAAAATAGTAAAAAAAAAGGTAGCGCAAAAAGGCTTTATTCAGAATTTGGTTAAGTGTGACAAAAAAAAAGAGCGGGAGATCTTCTTGTCACTAAAAAAAGGTACTGCAAAAAGGCTTTATTCAGAATTTGGTTATGTGTGACAAAAAAAAAACTCACTCTCAATTTTATAATAAGCTGGTTTTATTTAATTATTCGCATTATTTGAGTAAAGTACTATACAAGCCTTGGTCCGCAATGACTGCACTGCTGGCCACACTATGAAGGCCTCGACCTTTGGTCTCGACATTTATTCCAGCTTGTCCATCAGGCTCGATGCTGATCGCGCTGTGTAGGCCTTGAGCTGCGCTGTGCTGCGCTTTCGGCCACCAACAGTGCGACCAGCAACGCAGTCATTACAGACCGCGACAGTATTAATGTACTATAGCATAAATAGTAATAATACCTAGTCGGTCCATAAGTTCTGTCACAAATATTTTGCCGCATAGTAAATAATACCAAGTTTTATTTTATTTAATACTATATATGGTTTGATAGCTCATTAAATACTGATAAATTAGAACGATTATTGGATTTAAATGCTTAAAGCCATATTACACAAATGCCAGTTTCTTCAGAGATCTTGCACTTTTTTACCCAATCAAAAATATGGACGTGATTCACTTTATCTTTTTCCATGACTCTTAAAACCTTTCAATCTTACGTGAGATTTTAGTCAGAACCCTCCCTGAACCCGTTACCTTCATTTTGAAGCATAAGATAACTAAGTCTGGGTAAAACTAATTTTCATATTCACATTTTACGTAGTGTACTTGTTGCCCACAAGATCATTTTTATACGTTTTTCTGAAAACGTAAAAAGTACGTAAAGTTCTCTTTGGGAGCAGTTGGAACTGAAAGCTAACAGAAAATCAAATGCTAGTTGTTAAGCATAATCTAAAATCGAGGTTTCAGAATAAATAAAAAAAACCTTGTTGGTTATCTGGAACACTGTTTTTTTATTAACTTTGTGGTAAGTGGTATTTTTGTCAGTTGCGGCGTGTTTTGGGTTCGCGATTGTCTCAAGTTATAAGGTTTTTTGTCATATTGCGATAATCGTACAAAATTTATTGTATTGCAATTTGATTCGTATAAAATAAGCTTTTTAATCATGTATAATACGAATAAGAAAAAGTTTATTGCTGAGTTTTATCTATCAAAAACCTTGTGACAGAACTTAAGGACCGACTAGGTAAATTGGTCGGAATACCTTGGAGCGTATCGAAAGAAAAACATCAATATAGTGGACTTGACTTTTTAGCGTTACTCAATTTCCAGACCTTATTTAAATATCGGTACGTTACTATTTACATATATATTTTTTATTACTGTTAAGATGTTGCTTAAGAATGAAGAAACACAGTTCAAGTTATTTTGATTGCCTATATACTAGGTGGCATTTAATTAGCTGACCATGTTTTGGGGAATGATAATACCATTTACGACCATATGTTTCTTGGGGAAAGTTGATCATAATGATGGGTACTATCATTTCCCAACATATGGTCAGCTAATTAAATGCCACCAAATATTTTGTAACATGTTATTAAAATTTAAAAATATTTATGTGTCAATTTGGCATGTAATTCGGTGGTAACTAATTCTTCATTAAATTTTTTAAACAAATACATTTAAATAGTTCATATCACTGCAAAAGGGCGTATTCCATTAGATTTAAATTTGGTACTCGTGGGAAGTTTCAATAGAAAATATGTAAGGCACTTGTTTTCTAAATTATATTTACATCGATGCTAGAAGAATACATAGCCCACATTGTTCATAAAAATAGCTCCAGCAGAAACTTATTCGTCATCTGAAGTCTGTCTTAATATATTTTCTGTGGAGGTATTGAAATAAATAGTCATATTTTTGTCAAGATTTTCCTCATTTCATGTATTTCGCTTTACCTGCAAATTACATAAGTCGCTCGAGAATGAGCGCTCCACATCAGTGGAGGTAAGTGGAGCGAATTATAATTTGTTTATATCTGGATCATTTATTTCAATTCTTATATAATATCAATTTTCTCTATTTTATGTCTAATGCTTTCGGGCGCAGCTTCTAAAAAAGCTCTGACTTGGTCTAATGATAATGTGTAATATGAGTCACTTATATTAATATCACTTTTTTGTAGTTCTGTTAAACTAAATTGTATGAAACTGTTACTATCATTTATACATTTTAATTATTTGGTAAATTTTCGCTCTCAATAATATTTTTTTAATTTTTCATTGATACAACGTCAGAGCTATTGAAACAAGAAAGAATTTCCTTTATTTCTATATAAAATATTAGGCATAATATGACGCTACCTCTAGCCAAGTAATTATTGACTGTGGAGGCAACGTTTTTTTTGGATATATTTAAGAGGCAGACTTTATAAATAGCTTTCAAGAATATTTCTTTAACATTTTCTATTAAAATATATACATTGTGATATTCCGAACTTATCTCTTCAGTAATACGTCCTGCGGAGGTCATATACGCAGGCAGCTCCATCACGAGATGATCATGAGCATGGATTTCATTAAAGCATTCGTTTCAAATTAAAAAAAAAACCATAAAGTCTCCATACGGTCTATAAAAAATTGAGATCTGTAGAAATGTCATGCATATTATAGTTTGACCTCTAAAGTGATCTTATTTACTCGTCGGAAATATCTGTGGACCAGCAGCCTTATGGCGTAACTCTCTGAAGTTCATAGCGTGTGTCTACGGTTCATCTCATGCTCATACAATTTCATCGATTGCGGGGTATCACCGAAGGCTTCTAGGCTTCATTCAATGAACTTGGATTTGGCCTCCATTATGATGCTACTTGCGTGATACCAATTTGACAGATGAAGCTGGTGCAAGGTGTCAAACGTAAAAGTCTATATGAAGTTCATAGCTCAGACGACTTACGCCATAAGGCTGCTGTTCAAATGACGTCACCCAAATAGTTTCCACCCACGCGCATTCCATCGAGGTCCACAGATATTTCCGACGAGTAAATAAGATTACTTTAGAGGCCAAACTATAATATGCATGATATTTCTACCTAAAAAATCAGTCGTTTTGTCCAAAGAAATGCTTCTCATGTTTCTTAAGCATATTCAAAATTTATTATAAAGAACTTGTCCAAGAAACTATATTATTCGTAACGAAGACTTATTTGACAACGTGCGATTCGAGCAATATTGTTTCTAAACGGGCAATATTTTTCGAAGAAATTCCTGAACGCCGGGTTGTTCACTTGGGAAGGTATATCCCAAAGTCGACTTTTTTTTCATAAGGTAAGTCACCGAGGGTCAGGTACAGTAGATTTATTCATCGAACATTGCACTTAGTACAAAGAAGACATCTTCGAAGAGTCCCACAAATCCATCCAGGTGCTCAGCCATTGAGTTACCATTACTAGCGTATATTATAGAGTCACAACTTGATGACACGGCTAGCGGGGGGCGTGGCTAGATTGCCCACCGCAGAAGTGACACTGCTTTTGTATCTAAAAGTAATTGTGGTCGGAACGACCCCAGCAATTTGTATCCGACTACAGTGAAGGGAAAAAGAGAAGGGTGTGTTTTATACATACATACAGGTAATGTGCTTGATCTGTATATATGTATGTAGTCAATAGTCAATAGTCAATAGTCAATAGTCAATAGTCAAAGTAATTTATTACTGTAGATATTTACATATACTTAGCAAACGTCATTTTTTGCCTCTTCTCTACATTGGACCACTGTGGGAGAAGATATGTATGTATATATGTATGTCTGACCGTAGATACAATCGGCCATCAGCGAATAGTGGTAACTGGTAGCCCGCCTTCGTGCTTGTGGTACTAACCACCAATCATATTTTTATAATCAGATTTCGATGCAATCTGACCAACGTCAATTGAGTCTACGGATTTTAAGCTTGATTATTCAGAGAATAGTGGTAAGAGGCCTTCGTGCTAGTGGTTATGAACCCCAAAAATCTCAGATGAATAATATTGTTTGTTTCCGAAAATGCATTATATAATCTACATATAATGCAAGAACAGTTGTAACTTCTGCATAGACCTCTTTTGTTACTCTATGATTTCAGCGAAACATGGCGGGCACATGGCGCGTCGACGTGAGTTAAAATTGATAAAAAAGTAATTAAATTAAGCGTGATTTTGCAAAAATGCAGAAAGCTTGCATGTGGAAAGTCCTTCCTTTATTTATATTTCATTTTCCTGTGAAGTTTGTGTAGTACCTCAATACGCACAGGCATACTTACGTAACCTTTTTCAAGCTCTTCTCCACAGATTCCGCCATTGTGTTAGTGAACTCACCCAAAAAATGTAATGACGGATCTAAGTGATGTAACAACATCCTATGGAAATAAATGATTTTTGATTTGATTTGATTTGACTCCAATGCGTCGAGCTGTCGCAGCTGCCCGGTAAAGACTGAGCCCGTTTGGGTCAATTGCCTTAAATAGGTTTTACATGAAATCAAGCCAAGGCGTCTACTCTAGTGTATACATAATTACTCAAAGTACTCAGCAAGCCATTTTTTTTTTCTGGTTGCGGCGGCATGTTAGTATCTTAAATTCGCATTATTGTTGCGATTATTTATTGAATTTATATTTCAGAATTTTCTTGCAGACTTTTTATTCATAGCGATAAGTTAAAGTCACATTTTTATTCTTCGTTTTCTTCAGTGATATATGTGACAACCATTGTCTTTGAGTAATTAATAATGTATAAAAATACTAGAGACGCTAGCTCGAACAAAATATGTGCCCGGCCTCTTGACGAGAGTGGGCGTGTCTGTTGTCGTAGATAAAAATCTTTGCGCTCAGATGCGACATGCCGAAGACATACAGTCGCCTTTGCCCAAAAGTATACCTATCGAGTGAATCCTGCCTATGTTGCATACTTTTAAGCGCAAGCGACCTATTATGTGTATTTGGGAATAAAATAAAAGAGAATATGCACATATCCAATATTTTAATGGTTTTTTTTCATTGGTTGTGATTTTGTTAGTCAGTTTATAAATAAATTGACAGTTCTTAAAATTTTCGTCACATAAAAATGAGCTATATTTCTGCGCAAGGGTCTACCTGTCACTGCTATGAAATTTACCTTACCACCCTGGCCTCTTGTTAGAGATTTGCTTGCCTTTGTAAATGTCTTTTCCATAAGTTTGTATTGTGAATTTTTATGTGCGATAAAAATTAAAAAATATGTGACGTGTATAACACGTTGGTATTCGGAAATAACACATCTGCATGTAAAAATATTGTTACTCTTTGATTTTCAAAGAGAAAACATGGCCGTCGCTTTATTGATTTTTATAATTCACAAAATATTATTGGATATGCGTATTTTACTGATAATACAGGGTAATAGACATAAAAAGTTATTCCTTGGCTTTTTTGGTCTGTACGGTGTAGTTTTTACAGTACCGCAGAGCACATGACGGCATTATTTAGTGACTTACTCTCGTATCAAAAGCGTCACGGCTCGGCAAGCGCTTGGCACAGACTGAATTGGTGTTGAGTGAATTAACTCTACTTATAGCTGCAAGAAAGTCAGTTTGCGCACCTACTCTAGTATTTATACATTATTACTCAAAGACCATTGTTGAGTTTCTAAATGTTGTTGTTCCGATGTAAAGTGTTAAAGCAAAAAAAAACAATGTGTAAAACATCCATCAGGAGACTCAGAAGTAGTCCAACGAAAATATTAGGTCCTTACATATGAAATCGGCGTTTCGCCGTACTGGCCACTTTGATCTCAAATATCTCCTCTATGGTTAGGAATTCCATTATTAAAATTTATACACCTATTTACTCATGTATTTGTGTTTCTAAAATTATAATTCATTTGTTTTTTCCTCTATTGTTTTTTTCTTGCGTCACTCAGCTTACAAAATGGAAAACTTGAAATATCGCGTTATTTACGAGTATGAGTGCTACCGTGGCACCAGTGCTGCAGAAACGGCTCGAAGGATTGATGATGTGTATGGTGACGGTGCCGCAATAGAAAACACAGTGAGTTTTTGGTTCCAACGTTTTCGTTCTGGAAATTTCGACCTGCAGAACAAAACCCGTGGACGGCCGGACACCAAAGTTGATAATGAAGAATTGAAAGCTATTGTGGAAGCGGATCCATCGCAAACCACGTCCGAGTTAGCTGCAGACTACGGTGTTAGTGATAAAACTGTTTTAATCCACTTGAAGCAAATTGGGAAGGTGAAAAAGCTTGAAAGGTGGGTACCTCACGTACTGAGAGAAGCAAATCAACAAAGGCGCGTTGACTGCTGCGTTGCGTTACTCACCCGGCACAATAATGAAAGGATTTTAAATCGAATCATTACCTGTGATGAAAAGTGGATCCTGTACGATAATCGGAAGCGCTCATCGCAATGGCTGAACCCTGCCGAACCAGCCAAACCATGCCCTAAGCGAAAATTGACTCCAAAAAACTTACTTGTGAGCGTTTGGTGAACTAGTTACCGTACCTTAGTGCTGGTGTCGTTCACTACAGCTTTCTAAAATCTGGCCAGACGTTACGGCAGATGTCTATTGTCAGCAACTGCAAATCATGATGGAAAAGCTAGCTGCTAAACAACCGAGACTGGTCAATCGCTCTAGGCCACTGCTGCTTCATGATAACGCTAGACCACACACTGCACAACAGACGGCTACCATATTAGAGGAGCTTCAATTGGAATGTCGAAGACATCCACCGTACTCTCCGGACCTTGCTCCAACAGATTACCATTTTTTTCGAAATTTGGATAACTTCTTGAAAGGGAAAAAATTCAACTCCAATGGGGCAGTCCAAACCGCCTTCAAAGATTTTATTGATTCCCGTCCGAATGTTTTTTTTTAGTAAAGGGATCGAAGAACTACCTTTGAGATGGCAAAAGTGTATGGATAGCAATGGTACATACTTTGATTAAATAAATATATTATATTTAAAAAAAAATACTTTATGTTCCTCCCATGCAAAACGCCAATTTCATGTGTAAGGACCTAATTATACAAAAATCAAGTTATGCCAACCAAAACAGTTTGCCGAAGTATCGTTATAAGAAAGTATAATTATGTCATTACAAGTTATGACACAAATGCGAGTAAAAGTTAGGAAACACAAATATATTCGAAGCTAAGGGATACCGCCGTTAATATTAACTCTGTGGCTACTTACACACATTCTTCTTACCACAACAACCTTACAGAACCTTACCGTACCAGCAAGCAACACCAGCAAGCAACACCTTACCATTACCAGTACCAGCAAGCAACACCAGCAAGCAACACCTTACCATTACCAATAACATCAGTAAACAACAGCAAGTATTTCGCAATGTTTTATTGAGCACATCGGTTGCAAGAAACAAGGAATGGAGTTCTGAAAAGAACAGCTGAACAGCGAGCTGAAGCAAGCGGCTGGCGGCAGCAGCGACGACCACGCGGCACGGCGATAGCGGAGATGCAGCTCGCTCGACGTCCGGGCGCAGAAAAGGAACGATTTTTTTTTTTTTTTTTTTTGGACTTGATTTTTTTGTTTTAGACTTTTGTCTTTAAAAACTTTGCCTTGGGGGGCGGAACAGATAGTCCCCGCCACAATTGTTCTGTTTCACGTGAGTGCGTGCCCTACCGGGGGAGAGGCCCAACCTGGGAGGGTTGTGGTGAGTGGTGTGATTTAACGTAGCCGGGCACAACTAAGGTGTGTCGCTGCGTCTAAGTGTGACTTGTGCCGGCGTAGAGTGTACGGCGTCATGTGGGGTGCTTTCGGCTTGTGCAGTGTCTGGTGCGGGTGTTCTTGTTAGCCGCCTCCGCCTGCGCGTGCGCGGGCGGTGGATGTATAAGGGGCGGGTGGGAAGAGTCGGGTCGGGGTTGTCTGTGTCCGGGGGTAACAGTAAATTTAATTGCGCCGTAATGGCGTCTTCCGGGTCTAAAAGGATGTTACGGGGGCGTCTTCTCGGTTGGGTTGCCTCGGGGTTTGCAGCGTAGTCAGCCGCGAAACGAATAAGGGGGTTAGAGTGTTGTTGAGCTCTATCGAAGTATCGAGTAGAAGCTTTCTTAATGAAGTCGCGGATGGTAGGCACTTTCAGGTCTTTGTGGAGATCATAATTTCGCACAAACCACGGGGCACCCGTGGCTCGACGGAGAAATTTATTTTGGAGGGTTTGGAGAGTATCTAGGTGGGTTTTGGCCACGTGCGCAAACACCACACTAGCATATGTAAAAATAGGACGGACGCAAGCTAAGTACAATCTTAGCTTATTGCGTAAGGAGAGTTTGCTCTTGGATTGAATAAGCGGGTTAAGCCGGCTTAAAACGAATTTGGCTTTATTCCTCACAATTCTTATGTGCGGTCCGAAGGTGAGACGGCTATCCAGTGTCACTCCAAGGTATTTCACTTGGCGAGTCCATGGAATAGCCCGACCAAACAGGGAGATTTGTGGTAAACGAGACCACTCACTGAGTGGTGTGAAGCGGGAGAAGAATATAGCCTGGCTTTTTTCTGGGTTGAGTTCAAACCGCCACTTCTTGAACCAATCGCCCAAGAGAGTGGCGGCTATTTGGAGCCTTTTAATGACTATTTCTCTATTCCTACCAGAGTAATAGAGAGCTGTGTCATCGGCGAAGAGGGCAAGCTGTACGTTGTGATGTTTGGGGATGTCACTAGTGAAGAGTGAGAATAGGAGAGGCGAGAGCACAGAGCCTTGTGGGACTCCCGCCTTAATTGGATGAGGTCTAGAGTGAGTGCCTTCCACTCTATACCTAAAGTTCCTATTAGAGAGAAAGTCTCTGATAATAAGAACCAGTCTGTCAGGGAAATTCAAGTTGTACAGCTTGTAAATCAGGCCGTTGTGCCAAACCTTGTCAAACGCTTTAGCCACATCGAAAAATAAGGCACCCGTTCCTTTCGGCTTCTTTTGATTGAAACCGTCCAAAATAAATTCGGTGATCCTGTGTACCTGGTGGACACAGGAATGACCGTTTCTAAAACCAAACTGCTCGTCTGGAACGAGGCCTCTACCGAAGGCTATTGCCTTCAGTCGTCTGTTTAACACCCTCTCATAGATCTTGCCAAAGGATTTAAGGAGACTGATAGGGCGGTAACTGGTTGGTATCGATCTATCTTTACCCGGTTTATGAATTCCTATCACATCAGCTTCCTTCCATGCATCCGGGAACATACAGGTGGCAATGGCGGAATTCAGAATGGTCACCAATAGGACTAGAAGGGGGTAGGAGAGGTTCTTAAGAACCCGGTTTGCAATTCCGTCAGAGCCAGGGGCTTTATTGGAGTGAAGCTCCTTGATAATAAGATTGACCTCATCGATGTTAACTAGCTCGATAGTATCTTGAGGGGGAAGTGATGAGCGTCTGACTACTTCAGAGTCCACCAGGTCTACGTGGGATTGGTCAAAAGGTTCATTTGACAATGAACATTGACCCTCTAAACTGTCAGCCAGACACTCAGCCTTGTCAGCATCCTCGAAAGCTAGTGATTTGTCGGGTTTGGAGAGGGCTGGGATATCCACGACCGCGTCCGATTTGAGAGTGCGCGCTAACCTCCAGTAAGCCTGATGATCTGGGGTGAGCTCTACCAGAAGTTGATCCCATCTCTGGGATTTGTGATTTTTGATGGCAGTTTTAACTAATTGCTGGGAACGACGCATTGCGATTTTGTTGTCAGTGCTCGGGAAGTTATCATAGGCTCTGGTGGCAGCGCGCATCTCACGGATGAGGTCGCGTATATCCTCAGGTAATCTCCACCTACTATCACTAGATGAGTTTACCGGCTTAGTACAGGCTTGAATTGACTTCTGGATGTGCGAAGTCAGCGACTCTATAGCTATGTTAACATCAGATTGAGAATCGATGACTTGTGGGATTCTTTCTAATTCTTCGGAGGGGGAGTTTCTCTTAAATGTGTTGTGGAGCAAAGTCCAGTCTATGGTTGATTTTATGGCGGGCGGGCGGGGTTCAATATCACCAAGTATAGATATCACGGGGCGATGGTCGGATATCAGTTCATGGAATACTTCTATCCCTCTTATTGGGAGAAAAATGTTTTTAAGAAGCATAATATCGAGGATGTCACCTTCCGAGTCCGGGTTGTTCTTAGGAAAGTGCGTAGGAGTCATTGGGGCTAGTAGTTCAATAGCAAATTTCTCGGTGGCTTTCTTTAAGAGAGGACCGTTTGAGTTTGTCACTCTACAGTTCCAATCGACATGTTTGCTATTGAGGTCACCCGCAATGATGACGGAATCACCCAAACTAAGAAGGGAGGAGATGTCAGCCTCCTTGAGTTGCCTAAGACTGTCTGTTGAGCCCTGTCTTTGGTAGCATGAGGCGATAGTAATAGTTTGATGACCCCTCATTGCTATTCGGCAAACTGAGGCTTCTATGTTTTGAAGCGGTGGACAGTCACACGGGGAGACGTGCAGGCTTCTCCGATAATAGATTGCCGTGCCCCCACGAATTCCATTTGTGCGATCATTTCTAATCAATTTATAATTAGAAATGTTGGGGTTTCTGTGTTGGGGTTTAAGGAAAGTCTCCTGTACAAGGAGAATGTCAATTTGGTGGTCTGATAGGAAGGCGGATACTAAGTCCCTTTGTCTCTTCAAGCCATCAGCGTTAAAAAAGGCCAATCTCAATGCACTAGGTTTAATCCTACCGGGTGTGGTATCCATTACGGAGAATAGACATTACGGTTCCTGAGAACGCCTTTGATCGCCGAAATCAATGATCTGTGAGCTTGACAGGCTCGCAAGGCAGCAGCAGGGTCCTGCTTTAGTGCTGCAGTATCAATTTTGAGTAAAAACTCATCAATTTCATCAGGGTCTATTCTGTCCAATATGGTCAGTAGGTCTGTTAAATAGTCCCTAGTTTCTATCGGTGGTGGAGGGGGTCTTGTTGAGTTAAGGGGCATGGCTCTAGTTGATAAATCAGCTGGAGCTGTTTGAATTTTGCTTGGCTTGTTAGCCACAGCGGATGAATTGGGAGTAGAGGGGTACTGCCTAGAAGGGGGAAGAGGAGGGAAGCTGGTGTGATTGACCGCTGAACCCTGAACCCAACTAAGTGGCTTAGCCCAGGCATTGTGGCTCGGGCGAGGATGAGCCTGGCCTACATTAGTTGGGGCTGGGGCATGGGCTTTCGCCCGTCCTGATAGGCGAGGCTTAGGTCGGGCCGGACAACCTCCGTAGGCTGCGGTGTGACCAAGCACACCGCAGTTGACGCACCCAGGTGGGCCGTCAGACTCCTTGGGGTCGGTTGGGCGTGTGCAAGCCCCCGGAGCGTGGTCCTCCAGGCACTTAACACATCGGCCTTTCCTATGGCAGTTCTTGGCCGAGTGGCCAAACAACTGACAGTTGAAGCACTGGAGCGGCTTATTTTTTTTATGAGGGTTTTCAATTTTGAGCCCTGAAATGTGGCAGATCTCCATAACCTGGAAGATCTGCTTCCCCTGTGGTGACAGATCGACCACAACCAGCACCAGGTCGTACGGTAGCTTGGAGCGACCATTGTACATCCTGTGCACTTCGTGCACAGGAATGTTCTTCGCCTTCAAGTCATCCATGACCTGCTCGCTCTCAATCTCCTTTGGAAGACCCCTGACAACCACCCGAAGTCTTCTATCCTCCGGTAGAGTCCAATGGTGGTACTCAATTTTAGAGGCGGTCAGGAATTTAGTCAGAGCCCGGTGGTCGTCTGAGGTCTGTAATTGGACTAGGATCCCATGAGTGGTGTTGGTGGCCCTAACAAAGTTGATTTTGCGCTCTTTGAGCGCTCCATCAATTTTTAGCCACATCTCTTTGTTTTTTATGCATATCTTGGGTGGCAGCGCTTTGCGCGTGCCCGGGACTGTAGCCGGGACAGCTACAGAGGGCGCTGGCAAGGGTTTGGCTACGGCGGAGGGAGTAGGGGTGGCCTTGGACGGACGACCGACCTTGGCGAGGGAGTTTTCTGGACCAATGATTGGAGTAGGAGGCCTCTTAGAGGCACGTTTCCTGCGTGGCCTAGCGGGGTTGAAATTGTCTTCATCCGAGGCGGAAGCATCTCCTTCCTCGGTGAGACCATCAAAAGAATTCCTGGGGTCAGAGTAAACCTGATCCATTGCGACTTCATTGGAGTTGGGGGTATTAACCGGGCGGCTGGTCGGTAGGGTCTGTTCAAGGGGGATGATGATGGGGTCTTGATTGTTATGAGTCAGCTCGCTCTCAGGCGGAGAGGCCGGCGACCGCTCAAACAAGGTTTGTTGCGAGAACAAACCTTGGGAGTTAGTCCACGACTCTCTCTCAGCATGGAGCTGGCTGAGCTCTTGGGACAGCGCCTGGTTACGGAGCCGGAGTTCATAAATCTCCTGCTCCATCTTAATCTGCACTAACAGGTGGGGGGGAAACAATAAATGTCTGTCACCGGAGGAGGGGACGATCTCCCTCCCTGCCTAGTGCAGGGAGGCGTGTGTGCCTGCGTGTGTTGTGTGCCTACTGTGTAGTACACGTAACCCACCTCAGGCGAAATCAAACCTCCAGCGGTACACTCACTCACTGTAATCCGGCACTTGGTTTTCTTTGATTGGAATGTTTTAACACTTCTCATTGGTCCCGATAGCGAGAGGGACGCGCGCGTGAGCGCGAGAGGGACGCACGATTCGAGACAGCGACCGATGCACGGGCGTATCGGTCAAGCGGCGAACGACGAGTCGTCGCAGAAAAGGAACGAGGCCCCGCGCCACGAGTATTTAACTTGCGACCGCGCGTCAGCGGCGCGGGGGGGCCCCCCCCGCGGATCGCGTGATGTCGTTCCCCGCGCGCCCCGCGGACTCCCCGATCAGTACCTCTTTCTGTATATAAGTAGGCGTATTTTCTGTAAATAAATCATCTTATTCTGTCCACTCCGAGTAGTATCTTTACTTACTACACCATACCTCCAAAGTGGTGACCCCGAGGAAGAAAGCAGCTTCTGAAATACTTCAAGCCTCAAGATGTCAAGCGCCGACGAAAAATCTGCCCCTGCACCTGCAACTCAGCAAGATGCCTCAGCTCCATCTCGCCTCGGAAATCATGAAGACGTCTCTGCAATATCCCTCAGCATGCGGATTCCACCCGTCTGGCATCAACGACTTCGCCTCTGGTTCGCTCAGTTTGAAGCCATCATGAAGCCGCTCAGACAAGGCGACCAAGCAATGTTCGACATCGTCATCCGGCAACTCGACAAGCAAGACCTGGACATCGTGGACCACCTCATCCTCAAGCCACCGGAAACCAACAAGTACGAAGCGCTCAAGACGAAACTCCTAGCATTCTATGAAGACTCAGACGAACGCCGCCTCGACCGCCTGCTCGCAGAAACTGAACTCGGCGACTTGAAGCCGTCACAGCTCCTTCGCCGAATGCAGCACCTCGCCGGCGACGGGATGACCGACCACACCGTGCGCAACCTGTGGATGCGACACCTGCCACCGTCCGTTCGAGCAGTCCTCGCCGTCACCTCTACAATCGCTACAACGGCGGACATCGACGAGCTCGCTAAAATGGCCGACAAGATTATGGAGAGCACACAAATGTCGCACAACTCCGCCGCCGTCGGGACGTCAATCGCTGCCGTCGACGCACACAAATCAGCACCAGCAAGTTCAAACCAAGACATCAACGAGAAACTTGAATTTCTAATGCACGAAATCGCCGAACTGAAGACTCAAAAATGGCAGAACTCGCAACAACACTACAACAACTGGTCACGTGATCGCGAGCCGCAACACACACGACAGCGCTCGCGTTCCCGCCCCCGCATACCTCGCCCGCAACCCGCCGCCGCCGCCTCCGACGACTCACGCGCGCCCGTAACCGGAAGTTTAAACAGCGGAATATGTTACTACCACCGTCGCTTCGGGAGCAAAGCAATTAAATGCACGCGCCCCTGCAATTTCGACCAGAAGCCGGAAAACTAGAGCCAGCGTTGTGTGAGGCGGCAAGCAACGCTATGAAGTCCCACCGCCTGTTCATTCAAGACAAGAAGTCCAAATTAACATTCCTCATTGACACAGGCGCCAACATCTCTGTTATACCTAAACCAAAAAACGCAAAATTCTCGCCTACGAAGTTCTCGCTCTACGCCGCCAACAACACGCTGATACCTACCTACGGGGAAAAAACCTTGGAACTAGACTTCGGGCTGAGAAGACCATTCATGTGGAAATTCATCATCGCGGCAGTCGGTAAGCCAATCATAGGCGCCGACTTACTCGAACATCATCAACTCATCATCGACATAGCAGGAAGAAGCATCATCGACAAGAAAACGAAATTATCCGTCAAAGTTCCGATCTGCAACTCTACTGAACCCACCATTCGCACTATCGACGTCGAACAGAAATATCACGACATCTTGGCCGAATTCCCGAACGTCACTCGACTGTCATCAATGAAGGAATGTCCCAAGCACAACGTGGAGCATTACATCGAAACCACTGGCCCGCCCATACACTCCAAGGCGCGGCCCATCCCTCCGCATCGATACGCAGCTGTGAAAAAAGAATTTGAAGACATGATGGCGCAAGGCCTGTGCCGCCCCAGCAAAAGTCCATGGTCAAGTCCCCTACACGTCGTACCTAAAAAGAACGGTGACCTTCGAGTGTGCGGCGACTACAGACGACTGAACGCAGTTACGAAGCCCGACCGATACCCAATACCGCGACTCCGAGACTTCACCTACCAGCTGAGCGGGAAAAATATCTTCTCCGTCATCGATTTGAACCGGGCATATGCACAACTACCTATATATGATGCCGATATCGACAAGACCGCCATCACTACACCGTACGGCTTGTTCGAATTCCCGCGAATGTGCCCGGGTCTCAAGAACGCCGGTCAAACGTTCCAGCGATTCATACATCAAGTACTACAAGGACTAGACTACGTATTTCCATTCATCGACGATGTGATCCTAGCGTCTGCAAGCGAAGATCAGCACGTTCAAGACCTGCGAACTGTTTTACAAAGACTCGACGAATACGGAATAACACTTAACCCCTCAAAGTGCGTCCTCGGCAAAGAAGAAGTCAAATTTCTCGGCTACACTGTATCGAAGCACGGTATTAAACCACCTGAAGATAAGATCGCCGCAATCAATAACTTCCCCAAGCCTGAGACCATCGAAGAGCTCAGGCGTTTTCTCGGTATGATCAACTTTTACCGTGAAAGCATTCCTCACGCCGCAACACTACAAGCTCCATTGAACGCATACCTACATAACTCAAAGAAGAAAGACAAGTCGAAAATTCAATGGAACGACGAAGCTACGGCCGCATTCGAAGCATGCAAAGTTAGCATACAAAACGCCGCTTTGCTTGCTCATCCCCATCCCCTCCGCGCCCCTCGCCCTCATGTGCGACGCATCTGACAAGAGTGCCGGCGCTGTCCTTCAACAAAGAGTACGAGGAGTCTGGCAACCTCTCGGCTACTTCTCGAAGAAATTCAGTGAGACTCAGCAGCGTTACAGCACCTTCGACCGTGAACTATTATCGATCTACATGGCAGTAAAACACTTCAGAAAAATGTTCGAGGGCAACGAGCTAACAATCTACACAGATCACAAGCCTCTCACATTCGCAATCAACAAACCGCCGTCCGACAACGACACGCCGCGACGAGTGCGACAACTGCTATTCATCAGCGAATTCACTACAAATCTACAACACATCAGTGGAAAAGAGAACATCGTCGCAGACACGCTCTCAAGAATCGAAGCTGTATCCTGCCCATCACCGATCGATTATCAAGAACTTTCCTGCGCGCAAGAGCGAGATAGCTACATACCTAAACTGCTTCAACAACCTAGCTTAAAAATCAAGAAAGTAGTGATCCCGCTCTCAACACACAGCCTATACTGCGAAGTGTCTACTGAAAACGCCCGCCCATACCTACCTGAAGACTACCGACGCACCGCCTTCAACACCGTGCACAATGTCAGCCATCCAGGGATACGAACGACGCGCAGGCTAGTGCAGCAGCGATATTTCTGGCCGTCCATGAATAAGGATGTCGGAAATTGGGCAAAGGCATGCGAGTCGTGTCAAAGGGCGAAGGTTCAACGACACACTTCAAGTGGCATCGCTACACTACCTACGAGCGAGCGCTTCGAACACATACACGTTGACATCGTCGGACCGCTACCTACTTCATCGAGCGGACATAAATACCTACTCACTGCAATCGACAGATGTACCCGTTGGCCGGAAGCATTCCCGATGCAAGACATCACTGCAGAAACCGTTGCGAAGACCCTGTACGAAGGCTGGTTCTCTCGGCATGGCTGTCCTGCTACCCTGAGCACGGACCAAGGCCGGCAGTACGAGAGCTACCTATTCTCCGCACTCACCAAACTACTTGGGATAGAGAGAATACGGACCACCGCCTACCACCCGCAGAGCAATGGCATGGTCGAGCGCTGGCATCGCTCACTAAAAGCAGCGCTAATGGCAAGACTGGAGAACACCAACAAGTGGATGGAAGACCTACCGACCGTGCTACTAGGACTCCGAGCCGCGACGCGCGCCGATACCTACACTAGCCCGGCCGAACTAACCTACGGTCGCGCACTCCGCCTGCCGGGACAATTCTTCACTTCTGCACCGAGGCAAACGGCGATGAACTACGACTTCGTGGAGCAGCTGTCCGACGCGATCGAGCGTTGTCGACCTGTCACGAAACCTCACCACGCCAAGCCACACATCTTCATTCATCAAGATCTTCACACATGCAGTCACGTGTTTCTACGAGTCGACGCGGTACGCAAGCCTCTACAGCCACCTTACACAGGACCCTATCGTGTCGTCGAACGAAACCACAAGATATTCAAGATACAATTACCTGGCCGTCAAGCAAATGTCTCAATCGACCGACTGAAGCCCGCATACGTAATTAGCAGCGAAAATGAAGCCGCAACTACAATGCCAGTCCAGCAAATACCTACGAGTCGGCAATCTCCAAGCGCCGCGACATCGGCACCGCCCGCAATCAAACAAACACGCACGGGCAGAATAATCAAGCCTCCTGTACGCTTCGCTTGAGGGGGGAATACTGTGGCTACTTACACACATTCTTCTTACCACAACAACCTTACAGAACCTTACCGTACCAGCAAGCAACACCAGCAAGCAACACCTTACCATTACCAGTACCAGCAAGCAACACCAGCAAGCAACACCTTACCATTACCAATAACATCAGTAAACAACAGCAAGTATTTCGCAATGTTTTATTGAGCACATCGGTTGCAAGAAACAAGGAATGGAGTTCTGAAAAGAACAGCTGAACAGCGAGCTGAAGCAAGCGGCTGGCGGCAGCAGCGACGACCACGCGGCACGGCGATAGCGGAGATGCAGCTCGCTCGACGTCCGGGCGCAGAAAAGGAACGAGGCCCCGCGCCACGAGTATTTAACTTGCGACCGCGCGTCAGCGGCGCGGGGGGGCCCCCCCCGCGGATCGCGTGATGTCGTTCCCCGCGCGCCCCGCGGACTCCCCGATCAGTACCTCTTTCTGTATATAAGTAGGCGTATTTTCTGTAAATAAATCATCTTATTCTGTCCACTCCGAGTAGTATCTTTACATACTACACCATACCTCCAAAACTCCTTGAACAAAACTGGTTAAAAGTTGGGAACTACCTCAGATCATCAACGGGAGTCTGTCACTCCGCATAAGAAAATGCATAACGGTTAAGTCACACGAAGGGTTATGATTTTGACCGGTATGTATGTATGTATGTACATCTGTAATTTATCGTTAGAAGCGTCTTGATTGTGCACTACTTATAGGCTTTGTGACGTCACACAAAAACTAATATGGCGACCACTAAAGGGCATAAAGTTAATGGCTTGGGTGTCAGATTAAAGGCTTGGTTCCAAAAATAAATACATTACTAGCTATTGCTCGCTTCTTTGCTTGCATTTAGTAGAATCGTTAGAAGCATACTGCGCAAGACGACCTCTGTGGCGCCGTGGTTTTGGCTCTGCCTATCATGCGAGAGATCCCAGGTTCGACCCCCGGCTGGGGATGAAGAAAAAAAATCCCCAGTGTTTGATGTTTGTATGTGTGTGACGTGGCTGTTTCTGGTTCCCACGATACAGGGTATCCTAGTGTGGGGCCAGAACGTTTATGTTTATGATAACATATTAAAATCTTTTGCATTTTAACACCCTTAAGTTACAAGGTGGGAGATAGAACACTATATCAAGTTTTGGCCCATTCCGTTCGTCTTAGCAAGGCTATATATTTCGTAAGTATGTTTTTAGTTCTTAAGGTTCCGCACCAGAAGGGTTGCAAACCAGTCCCTATTACTAAGCCTCATAATCCGTTCCTCTGTCCGTCTGTCCGTCTGTCTTTAGCAGGCTATATCTCATAAGCAGTAATAGGTAGAAACGTGCAATTTTCACAGAATGTGTATCCCTGTCGCCGCTACAGCAGCAACTGGTGAACTAAACGTTATTAAAAATAATCAAGGGAAAAAAGAGACGTGTACTTTTTTGAGATTTTTCTTGTTGACGACCCGAATGGCCGAGTCGGCAATGACCCTGCCTACGAAGCCCAGGGTCCCGGGTTCGAGTCCCGGTGGGGGCAAATATTTGTTTGATGAGAACGGATGTTTGTACCCTAGTCATGGTTTTTTATCTATCTAAGTATAATCTTTATCTATATAAGTATGTGTATCGTTGTCTAGGGCCCAAGATACAGGGAATCCTAGTTTGGGGCTAGATCAATGTGTGTAAATGGTGTCCAAAGTATTATTATTATTATTATTATTATAAATAATAGACCGGGTTTTTATACTATCAACTTATTCCAGGTGAAGACTTCCCAGGAGGTGTGTGTGGAGGCTAAAAGGCCTTCAATGGGGTTTGCTGAGACGTGCGGTGCGGCCTTCGAGTTCGGACCGAAGCGACTCCGGCCCTGGGCTAATTTCGCCAGGTAAGTGAGTGTTTGAAATATTTATGTTAATATATAAATATAGCCCATAATGTCACCACCGAGGGCCACGAGCCTTTACCCGGATACGAGTAAGATTGAGCCATGTTCCACTACGCTGGCTCAGTGCGGATTGATGGAGGGGTGTCAGGCTAGTTGCCAACCCGACTGTCGGATGTTTTCAAGCTGCCCTATTAGGGCCTCTGACCAGCTATACGACTACTACGACCACGTAGCGATAGTAGCCGGAAATAGTAGGACGGGAAGCGCCCGAAACAAATGCCATATAGAAACGGACACCCATCCAGTATACGACTCAGCCAGATGTTGCTACACGCACGATCGTTTCCGATGTGCGAATACCGCCAGGCCACGGACGCTTCATTTATGTTAATACGTGATACTATAATAAGATACCTCTGGAGATCGTGAAATTGCCATTTGAGCAATTTAAAAACCATGTTAAAGCGACTTTGTCGAAAAAGGGATATTACAATGTTCAAGATTACTTAAATGATGGGTCTGTATGGGGTATAATCTGGCTCAACACAGACCTTGCTGTTAATAATTTTGTAATTATTTATTCCTGCTTATTAATTATGATAATATGTAGTTAGTAGTATAGTAGAATATTATATTTTGTATTAGTTAAGCTTAAGCAATTTTTAAAAAGAGATCTAAAATTCAATCTGTGGGAGTTTCTACGCCCTTCTCCTCCCACAGTGGTCCAATGTAGAGAAGTGGCAAAAAATGACGATTGCTAAGTATATGTAAATATCTACAGTAATAAAGTCATTTGTAATTTGGAATTTGGATGATAAACTCAATTTGCCGCAGTGAACCACGTAACTTCAATCCTCAGTATTAAGGGGGCTATCTATTTGATGACCTCTGTGGCGCAGCGGTTGTGGTTCTGGCTACCATGCGAGGGGTCCCGGGTTCGGCTGGGGGTAAAGAAAAAAAAATGCCCAAGTGCGAGTCGGCCTCGCCCATGAAGGGTTCCGTTGTAGCAAGTAATTATGTGACTGGATGTTTGTGTTGTAACTTTGTTTTTCATAGTGTTTGTATGAATGGCAAAGTTATCATTGCGGTTTTTAATAAATGTTTTTTATCTTAAAAACTGCCTATTTTATTTTGTTAAAACTAATTTTTGATGACAGTGTTTATTGAGATACACTACATATATCTTTGTAGATGTTTCACTTTCTTACTTTAAAAGTTAGAGGGGGGGGGGGGGAGGGGGGGGGGGGGGAAAAATTTTCCACTTTGGAAGGGTCTGTCTCTTTAACGATTTACTCTGAGGAAAAATGTTTTCAAGAATCTCAACGTCATTTTTGAAGATCTAACTATAGACAACCCCACACATATAGGTTTGAAGCAAAAAATATTTTTTGGTTTCACTTTCATGTTTCCCTTTATTTTTATTTTTTTTTTAAATAAAAGTATGGTCCTAATAGTTTCTGCATAAAGTTGCTGTAACATACGGACGGTCGGACGGAAGGACGGACAGACAGACTTGACGAAACTATAAGGGTTTCTTGTTTCTCTACGGAACTCTAAAAAAGCCCCTGGTCTTGGATGTTTATATGTGTGTGACGTCTATGTTTGTGGTTCCTGCATCATAGGTATCCTAGTGTGGGGCCAGAAGCCTGTACGTTTATGTTGATAGTACCTGCACTGGCCTACTTGAGCGGCGCCTAACGTACTTCACACGTAACTTCTTTATTGTACAACGGAAACGTAATAAAGGGAAAGTTCTACAAATATTGACAAATGAAACGTAATCGGTCGTTGACACGTGCTAATAATATCAGACGCGGTCCACATCCACACACACCACGTACGGAACCTTCATCAAACAGTTGTTTCGGAGTTGCTACATCAATAACCTTGTTTATTATTTGGCTGTCAGTTCCATCATAGCACAGCATGGAGACGTTCAGATGTTTCACTCTGGCTGTTTCCCCAACTCATCTGAGGGTAGATCAAAAAACCGGTCTAGTGTGAGTCTTACTCGCGCACGAAGGGTTCCGCACCACCCTACAATGGTAGGGATGGTGTGGGGTGAATAGTTTGGATTTTACATTGCTAAATGTTGTTTACAAAGTTATTGGTGCGGCTACTTTCACACTCCTTGCACGTAACCAGGTGCATTCATAAGTATGCGTTCATTAGTAAGTGCATTGTATGTAGTATTGAAAGAATTGTTGTGTGGGAGCCCCCTTCAATATTTATTTTTTCTGTTTTTTAGTATTTGCTGTTATAGCGGCCACAGAAAAACATCATCTGTGAAAATGTCATCTGTCTAACTATCAAGGTTCATGAGATACAGCCTGGTGACAGACGGACGGACGGACGGATAGCGGGGGCTTAGTAATAGGGTTCTGTTTGAACCCTTCGGGTACGGAACCCTAAAAAACGCCCGCGATTTTGAATCTTATTGCTTAGTAATAAAATTCAATACATATGAAAAATAATCAATCATCTGTTGATGGCCCCACAGCATATCGGCTGACAGTGAGCGGCCGACTGATCGCACATGCGCAGTTTGCGGGTCGTGCCAAATCTACAGGTTGTAACAGAAAGGTGTAGTTATTTTTAGTGGGTTACTACGGACTTTAATCTTTAAAACTTTTACTAACCTAAACGAACCTAATTTTACTTTATTTTTCACTTCTCCACACAAATCAGCTGATCACCCGGTCCAAAATGTCACAGGAAAGAAATAATACGCAAATTCGTTTGCCTGGTTGACATCATAATACTATTGATAAAATCCAAACTAGTGGACAGATTAATAATTTTCAAAAAATGGGACATAAACGGTTAGGACACTCTTCATATGTTTTTTTTATCGGTTCATAAATAACAAAAATTTTGAGGCAAAAAATATAAAAAAAACAACAAACGAACCCCTTTTGGAGGCATTAATGTCTCTCGTTCGGGAAATGACATCATCAGTACTATGACATATAAGCGGCGCTTTAGTTGAGCAGAAGTATGTACATTGGCCATTTTTGTGGAACTTCAAATGGCTTGTATACCTACGTCGCGCCACACGTTAAGAGCGGTGCCCTTGAACAGTAGTCACTTTTCAATACCTGTATATTTCCGCCAATGTCGCCCAGCGCTCTTAATTCGTGGCGCGAGGTATACCGACGTTTCCTTCGATAGGCTAAAAAAACCTAAATTCTAAATACTCATTCCTAATTTATTTATTTTTCCTAAATTTCTACCTGTTTAGAAGTCTGGTTTGAGTAATTAGCCCATCTCTAGGGACGAAACCATCAGTGATTATATTTTTTAGGAATCTACCACAAAATGTCTCTTTCAAAATAAAACTGCCGACTTTAGCTACTGCCAGAAAAACGTGCAATAAAGTTCATTGACCAGCAAAGAAACTGTTTACGATTTGATATTTGCCGTCGCGACTTAGCGCGGCAAATACGCGTCAAACTTTAAATAACATACATTTGCTTCGGGGTCAATGTCCTTTATTGCATGTTTATCAAGCAGTAACTATAGTAACGAAGTCGATATCAAGCAAATACAAAACAGCAACTACTTCGCAGTTTCCGTCATAGACAGCCATTTGCAGAAACGATCAAAATTTTAAAGCCGTGCAAAATGCTCAGGGCCTTACCACAAAAAAATAAACTACTGTTGAACACTTGTTTAAAAACAAAAAAGTATGGGATTTGACGTTTGTTTTGAAGTTAAACGCTGTTTTTTTTTTTTTTTTTGTGGTAACTCGGTGAGGGTCTTACCACAAAAAATACTCCTGTTCAACCCTTAGTTAGAGACACAAATGAATAGGATTTGATGTTCCTTTTGAGGTTAAACTATAATGTAACATTTTTTATCTACACACGTATCATAAACCCTCTTTACTGCGTTCAAAAACCGCACGTTAGGATCAGCATTATGTTAAACTACTTGGTAAAAACTCGTTTCGTATCTGGAAAACTACACATTATGGTCATTATGTGTAGTTTTTCTACATATAATGACATTCAAATTTCGAACGCCGACGCCCACCCGCGTGCCGTCCCTAGTTTGTCTGTGAAGTTGGTACTGACATTCAAATTTCGAACGCCGACGCTCGCCTGCGTGAAGTTGGTGCTTCAGAACAAGTTAAACAACTGCAGAGCCACAATGCCGGTCAAACATGCGGTACCTGAACACATCAAAGAGAGCTTATGATATGTGTGTAGATAAACTAGTGTATGTAATATGTGTAGTGTACATAATTAGGCATTAAAACTCTCGAGTGATATTATTATGAAACCCACTCTCGAGTTTTAATGCCCTCCATTATGCAGCAGTCACATAAACTACTATTATAGTATCACGGTAATAGGCGTAACGTCAAGGCGTGTGAACTGTCATGAAATAAAAGCCATGTTTTAGCAGGAAAAAAAAACATGGTATAACGGGGATTTGGCACCATATGATAGGTTTTGAATTGTATTACCATGGCATAAGGTTAATAATCGCGATGCCTCAAAACGACCCTGGGTTCTGAGAGGTTAAGCAACTGACACGCAATTATTGTTTTAAAATTTAGGGGCAGGCTGTAAAATAAAAAAATCGTTTCTGCAACTGGCTATCTGCTACCCAGTAGTCTGTGGCCAAGTTACTTTTCGGCGAAGAGTGGTTCACGTCCGTCCGCAGGAAGCGTTCGTCAACGTACTTACATGGACGTGACCCATCGCAGCAGTTTCCAAATTAACCAAACTCTTTGCCAAGGCCAAAAGAGCCTCTTCTTAATCTAAGTTACGCAAATTAGGAGTAATAAACTAGTTATTTGTTTACACTAGCTTGTTGATCATGAGTTTCAGCAGCGATTCGTTGACGTTAGAACGTAGTTTGATTACGAGAACGTTTGTCTCCCAAAGTAATCATATAAAATATTTTTAACTTGTTTACAATTTGGAACCGGATTCGAACTTATGAGTTTGTTATTTTTACTTAATCGTTAAAGAAATATCAATTTATGTTACACCGTTAGTCACGTAACGTCCCCAAAGAGTGTCAAACGGGACCCTACTACTAAGCCTCCGCTGTCCGTCTGTCCGTCTGTCCATCTGTCTGTCCATCACCGGACTCTATTTGATGAACCCTAATAGGTTGACAGTTAAATGTTCACTGAATCTGTATTTTTGTTGCCGCTAAAACAAAACATAATAAACAACATGAAATTACATAAATTATACGATATTACACATCAAATCATTTGAATATGATAAGAATAGTAATAATATTATCTTGAACACTGTTCAGATATTATTATTACTATTTGACACACATTGATCTAGCCCCAAACTAGGATTCCCTGTATCTTGGGTACTAGACAACGATACACATACTTATATAGATAAATACTATACTTAGATAGATAAACAACCATGACTAGGGTACAAACATGCCCAAACCACATCAAACAAATATTTGCCCCCACCGGGACTCGAACCCGGGACCCTTGGCTTCGAAGGCAGGGTTACTGCCGACTCGGCCATTCGGGTCGTCATTCGTAGTTGTTAGTTGTTATTTGTTGTCATGTAGTCGTAAGATCGTAGTTAATGCTACGGTGGCGCAATAGAGAAGCTTCGTTTAAGATATTTACCACATTTAATAAAATATTGGGACCTACGAACAAATGCCTCTGTTTTGCACCTTGTTATTTGATCTACCTAGTAATTATTTTCAACAAAATAATGAATTTAAAGTAACGTCAAACAGCACTTTTTTAAAACGCCTTATGTGAGGAAGTGACGAAATAGTAGTCGTCAGTAAGGGACAGAGCTATCCATCACTCTCCCTTTCCTTTTCTGTGCGTAAGAGGAGGTGGAGATGGACGCATAGCAACGCGTAGTCAACTGTCAGTTTAAAATTACTGTATTTTAATGTTTAATATGCTCGTATAGTCTATTTGATATGATACAAGTGAAAATGAAAGTAAAAATAAAACAAAATTGTGATTCCTATTCTGATATTCCTGGTCTGATATTGGCCGAGCAATCTTTAAGTTTTAGGTACGAATCCACGTTGAGTTACTATTACTAACATATAGACACGCCCGGTGATCTTCATAGAAAAATGCGCGCACGGGCGCACACATACTGCCATATTACCACATTCCGTTCCGCGTAAGAACACACCGCCACACGCACACGTTGCTGAGTTTTGGGGTGGATGGATTACGGATGCGCAGAACAGGGTCTTCTGTTAGGATATTACAATGTTCAAGATTACTTAAATGACAGGACTGTATGGGGTTAATCTGGCTCAACACAGGCCTTGCTGTTAATAGTTTTGTAATTATTTATTCCTGCTTATTAATCATAATAATTAAATTTTTTATATTTGTAATAGTTAAGCACAACCTATTTTTAAAAGAGATCTAAAAATCAATCTGTGGGAGTTTCTACGCCATTCTTCTCCCATAGTGGTCCAATGTGGAGAAGAGGCAAAATTGACGTTTGCTAAGTGTTTAATATTTATGCTTCGGAACGCACCGGTTTTCGTTGCGCGGATCGACCGCGAGTAATCGGGACATCACTAGAGGAAACGGAACCGCAGCTGTCACTCGTACCAACGAGATGAAAAATTAGAGGTTATCTTTTCTAGTCGTGAGAAAAAACATGTCTGCTCATGGCGTCGGGCCATTGATTGTATTTCGGTGTAACAATTGTCTAATACAGGTGTCGGGCCTGGTCGGAGTGTTAATCATCAACATCGTCGGGAAATAAGTAGATTCGCGTCAGCGGTTGAGTGATTCGTGTTGTAAAGAACATCGTCGTATCGGACGGCGACTCCTCGTGTCGGCAAGCAGCACGCCGGCAACAAAGTCGGCGGCAAATAGTGAGATTCGTTTCCTATCCTATCCCAATTGTGCTCCTATCCCGTATTCCTGCCTCGAATCGAGCCTTCGATTTCCGGTCTGCGACGGCAAGGTAAAGTAGCAACACGATTTTCTCCCGTGCTGGCAAAAACCCACCCCCTCAAGATTCCACGCCGTTCGGTTGAGGCGTGGAATTAAACATTTTGGTAGCAGGCGCGGTTTCCTAGTGGGAAATCACCGATTCACGGACGGTTGTAGGGTTGTTTTTTTGCCACATTGTAGTTGGGAGAAAAGAATATCTCAGATTGGCCGGCAAGTCGGCAATGAGTCTGTGGTCGGTATACCACAATTAAAGTTCATTTTCGGTTAGTGAAAGTATAATTGTCAATTTAGTTAACAATTATTATAAATTTGTAGTCGGAAACTACTGTTTGCCGCATAAAGGATTGAACAATCATTCTGCGAAGTAACTAGATTTCATTACTTGCGGTAGAACGTCGGGTTCTATAGTACTGCAGTGTTATTTCGGTTTACAGAGCAGGGTCAGGCTATTAAAGGGGTATTAAGCTGATTTTGCTGACCTCATTAGAAGTGTGGGTCATATCGGAGGGGCCACTTCTAAAAGGTCACAGCTACCTTCATTATATTAAAAATAGCTTGGATTTCGGAATCCAGTGTGGTTTAGGGTGCTATATTGTTTAGGTTTATAGTCTCGGAGCCCACCACTTATTATTTTGTATTGTTTTCATAATCAAGTTTTGTGGGTTATTTTTGTATTGTGTTTTATGGTGGCATTCTCTGATTGATTTAGAGTGTATATTTATAAGGTGTATGTCCACAGGGCGACCATATTAAATATTGTTTAGGATTTAATTGTTTTAGTGGTTGCCTTGGTTTTTACAACTTAGTTTTAATTTCTGTGCCCAGCGCTGACGGGCAAGTGCTGGTCTCTGGCTGTGCTTAGTTCGGTAGTGAAGCATAGGACCAGAAACAATTGAATCGGTAACCATGGCACCTTCGCACTTGACGGTACTGCGGTATGGTGCCCGTGAGGAGATGAGATGGCTCGCCCATACTCACAAGTATGTGGAGTGACCTGACATGGACGATGTCCTGCTCAAGCGTGTGGAGGACGCAATGACACGCGTCGGGAAGGTGTGTCGGCTGGCTGCGGAGGCTGAAGCCCTCGGGCTTACGGATGAGGCTTCGGTGGCTGCAGTGAAGCAGCTCTGCGCGGATGCTGACCAAGCGATGGAGTGCTTGGGCGACATCGAGCGTCACGCGGAAAAAATTAAGCGGTCGCGACGGAATGACCGCGGGGAGGGTAGCGGAGACCCGCCCCCTAAGGGTGTTGTTGGACGGCTGCCACACCTGGAGATTGCGGCCTTCGGTGGGGCAATTGATGAGTGGCCGGCATTCATCAATTTGTTCGATAGTTTGGTCCACGGTCGGGACGACCTGGACAACGCCTACAAGTTGGCCCAACTATTGATGGCACTGCGCGGTGAACCGAAGGAGTTGGTCGGTCACCTAACGGTCACGGCGGGCAATTATGATATAGCCCGGTCCATATTGTTTGACCGCTACCAACACAAACGGCGGTTGGTTGATGCGCAGCTGGGGAAGCTGTTTAGCATACCAAGAGTAACCCGGGATGTTGACATCCGGGTACAGGTGCTCAACCCTGTGCTGGTGGCCACTAAGGCCCTTCAGAACCTTGGTCTGCCGGTAGACCAATGGTCATATATCGTTTTGTATATGGTTTTGTCACGGTTGCCTGCAGCTGTTCAAAGTCGGTTTGAACAGCTGCATGGGGGCAGTAGCTCGGAACTGCCCTCGCTCGTCCAATTAACGGATTTTTTGGATACGGAGGCCAGTGTGCAGCGCCAACCCGCGCGGATGCGGGAGGGGCCGCTTTCCACCCCCACGGGGGGGTGGGCGGTCAAAACAATTTGGCGTTTTGAGTGCCGCGCCGTCGGGTGACGGCTGTGTGCACTGCGACAGTGCCGGTCATGAAGTGACCAGTTGCGCCAACTTTAAGGCGCTCGGGGTAGCTGCCCGCAGGAAGGTAGTATTCCGCCACCGATTGTGTTTCGGTTGTTTGGGGCCGCACCCGCTGAGCGAGTGTCACGCGCGTTCCCCTGTGAGTGCTGCGGTGGCAAGCACCACATCGTGTTGTGCCTGAACCGGTCAGGCCCTTCGGACGGTCACCAGGGCCGGACTCAGTTTGGTCTGTCACAGGGCCCAACCAGGGCCGGACCCAGTCCCCCTCCGGGCAACGGGAGTCATCAACGGGGTGACTGGGGTACCCGCGGACAGACCCCCCCCGAGGGGAAGGGGGCAGCGCGGGGGGTAACAGGCGGGATAGCCGGGGTTCGGTCGCCGCTGTCCAGGGTCAGCGAGGTCCAGGGTCAGGGCCGCTGGCTCACCGCGTGTTATGGGCGGGTGTCAGATGGCACCTATAAGTGGCGCGAAGGCTGGGAGCCCACCACCTTCTGCGCCACCCTGCCCGTCGCTCTGGGAGGCGAACAGGGAGGCGAACAGTCGGATGTCACCCCCATTCCTAGAGCGCCCCAGGTTGGATCCGCTCTCCCCCCTCCATCCACGGTGGCCACCGGGCACACCGTACACAGTCCGGTATGGTCGGATACCGGGACAGCGAGGGGCCTATTATGCGGGTTGGGACCCCCTGATGTACATACGGTCTGATATAACACCGGCATATCAGCAGCCGAGTTACCAGGCCGACGGGGGTCCCAGCGGGTTCGGATCCCGCGGAGGTTCCCGCTAGGGACACTCCGCCCACTTACAGGGTGCCGCCACTCCACAGACGGTCATGCTCCCCACCGCCTCTGTGATAGCGTGGAGTTCGGACGGCAAATCATGTGTGGCACGAGCACTATTGGACTCGGGGGCCCAGGGGTGCTTAGTCTCGTGCAACCTTGTAAGACGGTTGGGCATTTCGGTAAGGGAGTATCCACATTCCATTCGGGGAATTGGGATCACGGAAGTCGGTTCCGTTAAAGGAGTATGTCGGATTACTCTCTCGTCACGGGTGGATTCATCGGTGAATCTGACGGTCACGGCATTAGTCATGCCTAATGTGATGGGCTCACACCCTCACGTACGGTTGTCGCCCTCGGTGCGACAGTTGGTCGCTGGGTTGTCACTGGCTGACCCGGAGTTCGATATTCCGGGCCCAGTAGACATTTTATTGGGTGTCGATGCCTTGGGATACCTGTTAGTGCCAGGTGTCCACGTGTTGCAGGCGACTGGTCTGGTTTCGGTCAACACCAGACTGGGCCATGCGGTAATGGGTCCGGTCATGCCGGCTGCCCCACGCCTAGCGACTCGTAGTCCCTTATTCGGTTCTGTACTCTCGGAGGTGATACAGAAGTGTTGGGAGGTGGAGGAACCACCTACGGTCCGCCGGTTGGACCCGGTTGAAGAAGAGTGTGAACAGTTTTATCGGAACAATACTGGTCGCCTTCGGTCAGGTCGATTTCTCACACGTCTTCCATTCCGGAGTGATCACCCACCGCTGGGCAGTTCACACCATGCAGCCGAGACGCGGCTTCTGTCGATGGAACGACGCATGAAGCGTGACGGGATTTTCCGGCAGAAGTACGTCGACTTCATGCGGGAATACGAATCGCTCGGCCACATGTCGGTTTCGGGTATCGACTGGAAGCGTGAAGACCACTGCTTCCTGCCCCATCACGCGGTCTTGAGGACCCCGGAGGGCAAAATACGGGTAGTGTTCGATGGATCGGCATCAACATCTAACGGCATGAACCTGAACCAGTGTTTGCATTCAGGGCCGAAGTTGAATCATGACATCGCGGATGTTATCACACGGTTCCGTCGACACAATGTTGTGTTTGTAGCTGACATCCGGATGATGTTTAGACAGACGGTCATTCACCCTGACGATAGACGGTATCAGCTGATACTGTGGCGAGAGAGCCCAGATCAGCCCATCAGGGTGTACGAGCTGAACACCAACACGTACGGGCTACGGTCTAGTCCTTATTTGGCGATTCGCACTCTGCGGGAGTTAGCGGATCGAGAACGGTTAAACTTCCCTAGAGGAGCAGCGATCCTGGAGCAGGATCTCTACGTGGACGATATCTGTACCGGTGCAGATTCCGTAGAGGAGGCGCTCGCTCGACGGGACGAGCTAGTTGAGCTCTTACGGGGTGGAAGTTACGAGCTCCGGAAATGGATGTCGAACTCTCCAGAGTTACTGACTGGTCTTCCGGATGACTACCAGCAGGATCCCCACATTTTTGAAAATTTGGAAAATCCAAATATGTTGTCGGTATTAGGCGTCCAGTACCAGCCGGTGTCAGACATGCTTTCGTATCGGGTCGAGTTGGACACCCCGAAGGTCTGGACGAAACGGAACGTCCTTTCAACGGTGGCTAGGCCATTTGATCCAAACGGGTGGATCACCCCGGTAACATTTCAGCTCAAGTGTTTTATGCAGCAATTGTGGTCTGCTGAGCAGAAATGGGACGACCCGATCGGCGGGTCATTGAGCTCAGAGTGGGACTCGTTCTTTTCGACCCTCCCTGGCATCAATCGGATTTCACTGCCACGGAGGTTGGTCCCCACCAAACGATACACCGCCACCCTGCATGGGTTTTGCGATGCCTCGGAGAAGGGCTACGGAGCTGCGGTGTATCTGCGTATGGTCGACTCCTCGGGGGAGGTTGATGTGCGGTTGGTCATGGCCAAGAGCAAGGTTGCGCCGTTGCGCACTCGCCTGACCATTCCCAAGTTAGAGCTTTCGGGAGCGGTTCTCCTGACTCGTCTGCTCAACCACACGATGACGGTTCTTCGTGGGTCCATAGCGTTAGAAGATACGGTCTACGCTTGGACGGACAGCCAGATCGTGTTATGCTGGCTGAAGGCTTCAGTTCACAAGCTGGAGATTTTTGTGGCGAATCGGGTTTCGCAGATTTTGAATTCGGAGGTTCCCTTAATCTGGAGACATGTTCCAGGGGAAATGAACCCAGCAGACTGTGCGTCTCGTGGGTGTCACGCTCCGGAGTTGGTTGGACATCCCTTGTGGTGGGGTCCAAAATGGTTGACTCAAGCCGAATCGGATTGGCCAATGAGTCCACGCGTTACCTCGGCGAACGGCGCCTTGACAGTCGGTGTCTGTACGACGCGACCAGAGCCGGAAGAGGAGTTCAGCCTGCTGGAACGGTACAGCTCGCTCGACAAGATGGTCAATGTGACCGCCTGGATCTTCCGATTTGCGCGGAATTGTCGCAATTCTGAGGCGCAACGGGTGCGGACACAGGTCCTGAGACCACGGGAACGGAACCATGCGTTGTTCGCATTGGTACGGAACGTGCAGACGGTGCACTTTAAGTCCGAATTGGACATTCTGAGACGCGGACGCGTCCAACTGAAGGGAGCTGTGGCTCGGCTCAACCCGTTTATTGACCCTCAAGGATTGCTGAGGGTAGGAGGTCGGCTGCGGAATGCCAACGTGCCTTATGCGGCTCGCCACTCGTTGTTACTCCCTAGGAAAGGGAAGTTGGTCGAACTGTTGATACAGGATCGACACATTCGGAATGGGCATATCGGATGCCACGCCTTGATGGCGTTTCTCCAGCGCGAGTTCTGGATTCTATCGGGAAGACGCTTAGTGCGTAGCGTCGTATTTCGGTGCCTGCCTTGTTATCGGGCCAAGGCGGCTACGATGCAGCCCCAGATGGGCGATTTGCCCTCGGATAGGGCTAACGAAATCCGGCCCTTTGCGGGTGTCGGAACGGATTTCGCGGGACCATTCATGGTCAAGTCTTCACAGCTACGGAACGCCAGATTAGTGAAGGCATACCTGTGCGTCTTCGTGTGCTTGGCCACGAAGGCAGTCCACTTGGAGGTGGTCAGTGACCTCACTACAGAGGCATTTATCGCATGTCTAGATCGGTTCGTCTCACGAAGGGGCCTCCCGACATTAATCCGTTTGGACAACGGCACAAATTTTGTCGGAGCCAGGCGATATCTGCAGGAGGTCACTCAATTCCTGAACGGTAACCAGGATGCCATCGGTACGGCTTGCTCCCGACGAGGGATTGAATGGGTTTTCAGTCCGCCGGGATGTCCTCATTGGGGAGGAATATTTGAGGCTGCGGTTAAATCGGCTAAGTCGCACCTGACGAGGATCATCGGTGAGACCTCTCTACGCTTTGAAGAGCTTGCGACGCTGTTCTGTAAGATTGAAATGACACTGAACTCGCGTCCGTTGTGCCCGTTTAGTTCGGATCCAAATGATTTGGAAGCGTTGACTCCGGGTCACTTCCTGATAGGTCAGCCCCTTAACGCCCTGCCAGAATACCCATTCGGTGATGTTAAGTTAAGTCGGTTAACTAGGTGGCAGATGTTGCAGCAGATGGCTCAAGATTTTTGGAAACGGTGGTCCCTTGAGTACTTGCACATCTTGCAGCAGCGCCTTAAGTGGACTGACCGGACGAGCCCCCCTCAAGTCAGTGATTTGGTGCTGATTAAGGATGCGAAACTGCCATCATTGAGATGGAGATGAGGACGGATCGTCAATTTGTACACGGGTCGGGATGGCACGCCTCGATCAGCAGAAGTCAAGGTGGGGGACTCGGTCCTCAAGAGAGCGGTCGCAACACTTTCTCGCCTTCCTATTGATTAGGGACAGGTTCGGGCCTGTCCGGGCGGGTGACTGTTTAATATTTATGCTTCGGAACGCACCGGTTTTCGTTGCGCGGATCGACCGCGAGTAATCGGGACATCACTAGCGGAAACGGAACCGCAGCTGTCACTCGTACCAACGAGATGAAAAATTAGAGGTTATCTTTTCTAGTCGTGAGAAAAAACATGTCTGCTCATGGCGTCGGGCCATTGATTGTATTTCGATGTAACAATTGTCTAATACAGGTGTCGGGCCTGGTCGGAGTGTTAATCATCAACATCGTCGGGAAATAAGTAGATTCGCGTCAGCGGTTGAGTGATTCGTGTTGTAAAGGACATCGTCGTATCGGACGGCGACTCCTCTTGTCGGCAAGCAGCACGCCGACAACAGCGTCGGCGGCAAATAGTGAGATTTGGTTCCTATCCTATCCCAATTGTGCTCCTATCCCGTATTCCTGCCTCGAATCGAGCCTTCGATTTCCGGTCTGCGACGGCAAGGTAAAGTAGCAACACGATTTTCTCCCGTGCTGGCAAAAACCCACCCCCTCAAGATTCCACGCCGTTCGGCTGAGGCGTGGAATTAAACACTAAGTATATGTAAATATCTACAGTAATAAAGAACTTTGACTTTGCTAGTTATTGCTACAATTTTACTAACATTATTCCTCTATAACTTATTGGCATAAGTACTACGACTACTACCACTATAGGTACTACTAACATTAGGTTACTATTTTTCAACCATGATGGTTTACTGGAGGCTGTGCTGTAGGTACCTCTATTAACAAATCATCTCATAGAATTGTTTTACTCCACTGCGCCAAATGAAAGGTAACACGAAACTAGTTACCTGCATGGAATATGCAAGTAGGCGCACAAAAAACAAAATTGGCGCGGCTACTTTCATATTCCATGCAGGTAATATAAAATAGAAATAGACTTGACTAGTCTTATTTTTATTTAGCAGACGCTTAGAGACCGTGTACTAATATACCTTGAGGATGTCATCACTGCACAAGATATACACATACGTAAGATACATTTTAACCCTTTACTGCATACTAACCCATATATGGTTTCATAGGTTTTGAACGTTATTACCAAGCAATAAGGTTGAAAATCGCGGTCCATTTCGGATCAGGCCATGTATTAAGGGGTTAACGTTAAAGCCGTGCCGCAATGGAACATGCATAGAATGGCCCGGGGCTCTAAGCGACAACCCTAGCCGTTAGAGCAAAAGTAGGTAGGTAGATACATTCAAACGGCAGCCCTTTTTAGGGTTCCGTAGAGAAACAAGGAACCCTTATAGTTTCGTCGAGTCTGTCTGTCCGTCCGTCCGTCCGCCCGTTCGTCCGTATGTCACAGCAACTTTATGCAGAAACTATTAGACTACACAGTTGAAACTTGGAATGTAGATGTATTCTGTGAACTGCTTTAGGATTATATACAAAAATTTATAAATTAAAATAATTGAAGGGGGCTCTCCATACATGGAACTGAAACCAAAAAATCTTTTTTCATCAAACCTAAGTCTGTGATGTGTCTTTAGATAGGTCTTTGAAAATGACGTTGAGATTCCTGAAACCATTTTTCCTCAAAGTAAATCTTTAAAGAGACAGACCCTTCCAAAGCGGACAAATGTGTCCCCCCCCCTCTAACTTTTAAAGTAAGAAAGTGAAAATCTACAAAAAATATATGCTGTTATCTTAATACACACTTTCAACGAAAATTTGTTTGAACAAAATAAAATAAGCAGTTTTTAAGATATAAAACATTTATTAAAAAACCGCAAAGATAACTTTGTCATTCATACAAACACTATGAAAAACAAAGTTACAACACAAACATCCATTCACATAATTATTTGCTACAACGGAACCCTTCATGGGCCAGTCCGACTCGCACTTGGCCACTTTTTACCTATTACTTACCTATTATACTTATACCAAAGTATAGAGAGTATATCAAATAAAAAACGTGTATCAACTTGATGACAGTGGCACAAAATAAGTAGTAGTACCTATAATTAGAGGTACAGAAAGATCACTCCGCAAAGACACATACATAAATAGCTACTTTCGCTGCGCAGCAATAAAACGCAATCTAGCTCGCACCTGCGCTACGTCCAATAATCGCTAAACACCTACAGAATCGGTCCCCCGCGTGCGGGCTAGATTGCGCTACGCCCGACATATCAAGTTCGTCCTATCAACTCCAGTCTCGCTCGCTCACGATAGGACTACCTACGTGCGATTTGTGTTTGTGAATTTTATCGCACCGTGGGTAAAAAATGCTTATGTATTTATTTTATAATAATGAATGATGCACTAAAATTTATAGAATAAAAAAATGAAAATTTCGATTCCTCGTTCTCGTGCTTCTTTTATAAAGACACTTGTTATCACAACAGTATGTTTCAAACAAAATACTTTTTTATGATTGTTTTTTAGATGTCATTGCTCGTTACAAACATCACAGAGAATATGCTAACGAAGAAGCGGCTAGTGTGCGACGCGACTGCACACGCTGACTACAACGAGCCAAGCGAGCGAGTTTAGGTAGATATAAGGAAAAGTGTATGGCTATAACTAGAATTACTGAACCAATGACTTTGACTGATATACTCCACAGGCCTTCAGTATTCTTTAAGTTAAGTAATCTAAACTTTTTGGCAATGTCCTGGGGATATACATGATGACATTTAAAATCTACATTACTGACCCTAGTGCTCTTTTTTAACAAAGTTTCTGCTTCAAATGGAGATGAATTTAGACACTTTGTTGAGAGTAAGCGTTCGTTGTTGTTGGTGGAGAATGTTTCGAAATCTCAAGCTGCCTCGGCGTTGGATTTAATAACATCACCTTTGGTATTACTTTGCCAGTTTCACGGTTTATTACTTGACAAACCGTTTTCATTCTATTGTTTGAATTTCGTATTTTTCTTTTAATCTATAAAGTTTTTGTAGTTCTACTAACTAGTTGTTTCTTTCTAGTTGTTTGAAAAGTCAAAGTCAAAGCAAAACTTTCTTTATTACTGTAGATATTTACATATACTTAGTAAACGTATTTTCTCAAACGTACTCTTCTCTACATTGACTTTTAGATCTCTTGCCCCACAGATTGACTATTATATCTCCTTTTAAAATTGATTGTGATTAATAGTTCAATAGTTCAATAGTATTTATTCATAAACAATAGTACAATTGTGTCTGAAATACATCGATTAAAACTAAAATATTATTTAAATGGTATAACAATTCTATACAAGTGAAATCATTATAAGCCAGAAATATAATAAAATGTAACTTAATTGAAATTAAATTAAATGATAGGTAGACAAACAAAATAACAAAACACTTTGACATGTCAAAATAAATTATTCAATACAAATACAAATCACATACCTGGCATAACAGTTATTAGTAATCATAAGTGAAGTACGTCTAATTAAACGTCAAAACTAAAATTAATCATGCGCATGTCACAATAAATAAATAAATTCATAAACACAAGGAATAAAATATCATGTCATAAATAAAAATTGTGTAACTATAAATATTGTTAACTAATAAAAATATTACGATATCATTTATTATAAATAATAAGCATGATTAAATAATTGCAAAATTATTAAAAGCGAGTTCTGACATTTATGTAATCTTGAATATTTATGTATCCTTTTTTAGACATGGCCGATTTACACGGTTTTTAAATTGCTCAAATGGAAATTTCAACATGTCGAAAGGTATCTTATTGTAGTAGAAAAAGAGCAGTGACCCTTGAAAGAATTGTTAACTTTCGCGAGTCTAAACCGGGGCGTAACTAGTCTCTGATTAATTCTTAGGTTAACATTGTAGCTATCGTAAATTTTGGATAACGTTGTAAGGTTCTTGCGTTAAGACATTCTATTTTCGAGCCTTGCCTCGGTTAGTTTTTCAATTTTCTTAGGGAGTCTGTGCGTTTCAAATTATAAATTTCTCGAATAGCTCTTGTCTGTAATATAAAAATAGCTTGAATATCCGCTGCTCTCTCCCACAACAAGATACAGTAGGATATGAAAGTAACTATAGGTAAAATAGACTAGCCTAACTGTAGCCACGTCCATTTTTTTCTGCTGTTTCTAACAGCGTAAGCCGCAGAACTTAATCTACCAGCGGATTTATCTACCTATATGTGGGGCTCTGCTGCATTTTGCTATCAATAATAGTAACTCAATGATCAATAGTTATTCAAAGAAACTGCTTATCGCTTAATAATTTGAACGTGTTGCTGTCTCTTTCTAGCCCAACATCGAAAAGTCAATTCAGCTTACATTAATTGCAACAAAAGTATTTTTTTTTTCTAGAATCGTTTTGTATAGTGTGATTAAGCCTAAATTAAGTTTGCGACCTCGAAGGTTGGGGGACAACTTTTCGTGCCCGATGTGGAAAGATCTGTGCTTTTTGAAACAGATTGTTGAAAATGTGTGAAATACAGTTTTTTGCAAAGATGAAAAAAATAAACTTTTTTTGGACCCCCATTAAAATCGAACTGCTCAACAAATCTTGTATTTTTTTATTTCTTAACGCAACATTTTCTCTTCTTAAATGTACTACAACATTATTCTTTACAAATATGGACCGTTTTCGAATTAAAAGTAAAAAACTGGAATAAGTCCGAAAATTTCGAGGTTTTTGTCTCACCAAAAGTTGTCCCCCCACTTTCGAGGTCGCAAACCTACATTTGGCATTCCCACATAATTCCAAAGGATCCTAGAAAAAAACACCTTTTGCTATTAAGGGATTAAATATGGCCAGAAATGCATCTTTAGCTTCAATTCTAGGCTAAACTAGACAACATAAGAATGTAGGATAAATATATGTTATAAAAGGTCTATTATAGCGATAAGAATGGACTTTTAAAATACCGGATATCTGTTATATTTAATACTTAAAAATATTTTTCGCAATGCATTATTATTCAACTAAATGAACAAGCGCTCGGAGACGAAATCAGTTTCCTATATGAAACTTACACGCAAAAATAGGTAAAAAAAGGGAAAATTTTTGGTTGTTTTATTTTATTTTTAATGTTATTATTACAGTAGTTTAGTAATATTTTCTATAATTTTCTTGGTCTCGGAGCTCGGGCTGCCCCGCGGGGCTCTGCGCGGGAGCATGCGTCAGTCTGCTTCGACGCGATGCGACGGGTATTTGTTTTCTTTGTCTAATTCTCAATGCCATTGGCCCTTGTTCAGCCCTTAATGTAAGCTGCAACCCCCCTATATATTGGGCTATTCGGTGAGTAAGGATATTTTTTGATTGAAGAGTTTACTATTGGAACTATGTGCAAAAATAAACGCTGAAAACTGAATCTAGCCACGCCCCCTGTCACGCAAAATGTACTATTAAATAACTATTACTATCCTCAACCACCCCTTATGGGTAAGGTGTGACTTTTTAATATATTTAAAACGAATATATTAGCGGTACTACATCAAATGAATTATCGATACTTTATCGTCTTGTCACTGGCATACTGATCAGACAGTCTGATAACCGATCGCTAGTCTCTAATCTCGAGGGCCCCTTTTTATACCAACAAATTTTACAAGTCTTACCCCCAGTTTTTGAAAGAGTGGCCAACTATAACACGTGAAACATCGGAGATTTATTCAAAATGGCGGCACGTGATTGGCTTAAATTGGTTAAACATGAGGTTAACAGCAAGTTTAATTTTTTCTGTCTTCCGGAAACCGGGCGTAAGGCCCGAGTTGGGTTTCTCTCGCTCGGGAACTGACGGCGCCAGCATAACATTTAATCTTTGTATAACAGGCATCGTCATATGATGACATTTTCCCTGAGACTGTAGGTTTTGAATTTTATTACTATGTCATGAGGTTCAAAATCGCGATGCCTAATAACGGGATGCAGGTCTCCAGAGCGGCACTCTATTTGAGCAGCATTCTATGCATTTCAAATCCACTTGTCACTGGCAAAATTAGCTCTAAAAGTGGTAAGCATTTCACTTGACACTGGCAAAATTAGCTCTAAAAGTGGTTAGCATTTCACTTGACACTGGAAAAATTTACTCTAAAAATGGTTAGCACCTCATTTATTAGAAGAAGAAAAAGGGGGGAGCAACGCTCATGCCCACAGGAAATATTTATATATATATATATATAAATGTGTATCATTGTCTAGTACCCAAGATAGAGGAAATCCTAGTTTGCGGCTAGATCAATGAGTGTGTATAGTGTCCAAGGTATTATTATTAAATACTTAGTACTTGGATCCCACAGCCCTGCTCGTTCCCCCTGAAGAACACCAAATCAACACTCGAATTTCAGGTTTATCCAAAGAAAACCTGTCCAAATACAGTCAAATCTATAAATCACGTGTAATTGGCGAAATTAACCTAAGTTGTCAAGGGTTTGTATATAGTAGGAAAACATCTTCTGGCAAATTAATTATTTTGATTAAGAGCGTCTTTGTTATATCTTATATAAATATCACGGAATTCCAAAGACTTGTTTAGTGAGATAGCTATTCAAATTTAGTTTGCAGTAAGTATCACTTTGAAAATAATGTTGAAACTGCACTTAAACAAAAAAATTCCGATAAACAGCATTTAGTGTTTTCATTCAGTATTTTACACCTTTCCCGTCCACTCTACATGAGTTTGTTTAGGTGTCTATAAAGAGCCCTGGCAACGATAAATACAAGGTGTTTTTAATTAGGAATTTATAGTTTTGAATAGATTTACTGACTGAAATCCTCGTGCTACTTCGCGGTCGTGGCATCAACCAACGCTGTGAACGCAGTTGCTCACGATAGTTCAGAGTGGGAGCACTTCGGTTTGCACCAGCAAAAGTTAGTCGCCAAAATTTTGTTCCGTCCGACACAACGCAGGGCTGCACGGTAGTCCACTAAATTAAGAAAATGATATATCATTTTCTTAATTAGGATATTATAGTAACATAGGATATTATAGTAACATTCTTACTGAGGTAGTGATATTATAAATTATGGTTTATCTTTACATTTCAAGATTGCGCCTGTGTCAATGTATCATAGTACTAACAGAGACGTGGCTAACGAAGGCGTTTTCAGCAATGAGCACTAGCAGTTTGATAATAGATATGGTGTATACAGAATAGTTAGAGTCATCATTATTTCTAATAAATCAGACGGCGGTGGAGTTACAGTTACAATAGCGGTATACAACGGTACTGGAAACCTTCTTGGGAAACTGCAACAGCCTTTCGGAACTTAACGACGTCAAAACCGGCCTTAATATTATTATTTTTATATTTGTTACAAACTTAAAACACTAAATCAAAAATTACTATTTGCTACATCACAGCAATTAAAAGGGATAACTAAATAATACTCCACTCATCATCAATTCGGAAGAGCGCACAGAACGCTCATTGCCCGAACAAACAAACTGGTATTGTTATATATAATATAGGCGCGAGCGAGGCTAGCTACAGTACGTACCCACCTGTGTTGCCTATTATGTTGTTGTTGTCTTTAGTGTGCGGCGAGAATATGACGTGTGATGGATGTGATTTAGCGAGATACAATTTGTCAGTAGCTAAGTACCACTACCTATTTAATACTATATATAGGCACCTACTATTATATATTATGTATGAGTGACACCCACGAATATCTTGTGCCCGGACAAAACTCAGTGGTTTACGGGCGCATGCCTTACAAATGTAATTTAAGAAATATGAAATAAATAAAGTAAAGTAAGTAAGTAAATTTAGGGTTATATTGCATTCGAAGATGGCGGCGGCACCAAATTATAGTCTTGCAATATTGGTTAAAAGGTTTTTTATATTGCTAATAACGAGTTTAGAGTCCATTTTGTGTTCTAAAATGGCGGCCGCGTGATATTTAAGTTTTTCAATATGGATATGATGTAAAGGTGCTTAAATTTTCAATTAAAGATGGTGCCTACGTATATTTAAAACTGTGCATAATGGTAATAGTCTTTTTTTCAGTTTGATTATATTAACGAATTTAGGGGCCATTTTGCATTCCAACATGTCTGCTGCACCAAATTTAAGTTTTGCAATATTGGTATGACTTGCTATGAAGATTTTTGGGTAATGATGAATTCCCCACAGTGGTCCAATGTAAAGAAGTGGCAAATATGACGTGTTCTAAGAATATTGTTAATATCTACAGTTATAAAAAAATTTGAACTTTGAACTTTAATTTAAGTTCCATTTTGCATTCTAAGATGGCGGCCGCGTGAATTTTATTTTTATATGGGTGTCTTTCAAGTTTTCTGGGCGCTTGTAACGAAATTAATGTCCAATAACTTAAACATCCGTTATAATCAAATGATCGGTAAATATTTAAATTTGGCGTATTCGGTTAATTTCTCTGGGACTTTTGTGTTATGTGATATAAAAGTGCCAGGGAAATAAACCGAATGCTAGAAGACTCTAAGAAAAAGCAAAATATGTCCTGTAAAAATATGTCCAAAATTCCTAAAGACACGTTTGCCAGATTTTTGGACAAAAAGTTAGGAAAACGTCAAAGTTCGTCATTTTTATGAAATAGATAAAAGATTGGCTATTTACTCTAAAACCATTATTTTAAGGAGTTTCACTTAAGATCATTTTATTATCCATACAAAAATGGCAGGAGAACGAAGTTTATTTTAAACAGACCACCGTTTATATAATTTAATTCATTAACTAATCTGCTATCGTGAAAACAAAGACATTCATATGAATTCCTTCGATAAGTTGTTGTTTTGTTAGAAGATTGGTCGAAATTTTGTATGCAGACGCGGCAGGGATATTATCCCCTGTGTATAGTCATTCCCTCAATTCGTTTTTATTCGGTCGTTTTTTTATTTCCCATAAGTAACTGTAACGTTGTAAGTTGCCGTTGTCTTCACTCTATCATTAACTGGTCTTATTTTAAATTTAAGTAGTAATTCTCTTAATAAAACTACCAAATGAGGCTAGTAATCACAGTATTGATTTTCACGCGCTGTACTGGCAGCATTCCACTGTTGACGACTCGCTCGCTCTGCTATGATTGGCCCGTTTTGAACTAACTAGCCGTGACCGCAACTTGACTTTGCGGCGCCGGCGTCATTCCGAAAACTCACTCAGCACTGTGCGCACGTCCGTCCTACTGGCGCTCTGTAACGGTCCCTTTTTACCGTACGCCGACGAACGACTCTAAGCAGTGGTTGCTTACGTTTAATCATAACGTACTACTGGTGGTTACGTTTTAGTTTTGTCTGTGCTTCATATTAACCCCGATTGAGTTCGGGGTTCCTGGCACCTCTTCGGGATCACCGCTTTTCTTGCTACCCTACGGTTTCCCGGTTCCTGACACCGCTTCGGGCTAACCTGCTTCCCTGCTCCGGCTGCATTCGGACCGTTACTTCTCCGACGTCAGCGGCACTCCGACTACGGCAAAACCCGCAGGGAAGATTCGTTGCTGCGTAACCAGGGTCAGACTACATTCGGAGAACCCACGTTAAATAAAATTTCTTGTTGGCTACCTATTTGGAATCTTTTTATTCCTCTCCAAGTAGGGACGTCACAGTGGCGCCCAACGTGGGGCGTCTGGCCTTGCTTACGCTGTAAGTAGTTAGTTGTTTGTGTGTGCGTGTTTTTGTAAACGTTTACCTGTGTTGTAATTTTGGTTTTGCTTAGCAACTTCTGTGTACGTGGTTATTATTCAAACTTTTAAATTGTAGTGTTTTTTTCAAATTCCTACGTTGGTTTTAATTTCTCGTTCTCTTATAAAAAAATTAACCACCTACCCACTAGTTGCAATATTTTTATTTGCAGTTTTAACATATATATTTTTTTCTACATCGTCATTCACTTCATTCATACCGTCAAAACCTAACGTACATAAATCATTTTGTAACAGAACGGAGACTAATTAGTAGCGTCATTTTCAATTCCTTGATTTCTCTTCCTGTGCTGTCCCGGGAAATCAAAAAAGAATACGGCAGTTGCATTTCCTCCTGTGCATGTCGTAAGAGGCGACTAAAGGAATCAGTACACTTTCACTACTCATCTCTTTGGTATTTATTATTTGAGCTGCATCATGTCTTTTCAAATTAAGTTTCTCTCTCTAAACAAAGCAGAACTGGAGTACGAAGTTGCCATCAGAGGTGAAAACCCAGGCACTACCGTAGAAATTTTACGTAAACAAATAACTAAACTTGTGACAGAATACCCGTCAGAGGACGTTCTGTTATCTCACCTTGAACCTAAGGACGACTTACTTGCAGTCGTCAAAATCTTGGACAAAGTGCAATCTACTCTTGACGGACCTGCACCAGATAGATCCTCTCTTCTTAGGACACAAAATCTGATGCACCATGCCTATCACAGATTAAGTCGGGTACCTACGGATGAAAAGTTCGAAACGGGCCATGATCAACTGTCGGAGATTTACCGAAAATATTATTCGAAGATCCTAGCTCTCTTATCACAAGCAAAGGATCCCCTTTCAATATCTTCCTCGTCTAATACTGCGTGTAGGGAATCAACGCCATCTGTTAGTGGCGCGAGCGTGATTTCTGTAACTTGCGAGCGTAGCAATACTTCCGAACTTAGTAAATTGAAGTACGACGGGAAATCATGTGTTCGGGCTTTTATCGAAAGGGTTTCGGAACTGTGTCAGGCCAGAAATATTTCGGACTCCAAACTTCTGTCCTATGCAACGGAAATTTTCACCGATCAAGCATTGCACTGGTTCCGAAGTATAAGAGATAGCGTTAACAACTGGTCGGATCTCAAATCTCTGTTGTTAGAGGATTTCAGCCAAACTGACTATGATTATCGTCTACTTTCTGAAATTAGGGCTCGCACTCAGGGCGAATCAGAAACGATAACCATTTATCTTTCCATAATGGCAGGAATGTTTTCGCGCTTATCGAAACAATTATCCGAAGAGGACAAATTAGAGATACTATTGCACAATATCCGGCCATGTTATGCGAGTACGTTGGCCTCGGCAACTCAGATTGTGGATATTGGGGTATTGAGAACGTTGTGCAAAAATTACGAAAATATACAAACCCGTATGTCACACTTTCGCGAGCCACCAACGATTACCACACACACACTAGCACCCGAATTTGCTTACAAGCCATGTAAGACGAAATCTGACAACCATGTCTCTGCGATCGCTCCTGCAACAACTGTAAAGTCAAATAACTTTTGTCTAAGATGCCGCTCTAACACTCACAATCTTCGTCAGTGTAAGGTTAGTCGTGACGTCATCGTCTGTTTTGGGTGCGGTAATAAAGGTGTAAAGAAACCTGAATGCCCTAAATGTACTCCTACCGTTCAAAAAAACTAATTAGCCAGAATTGGGACGGTTCTAAGGGTCATTTCGATAGAGTAGATTTTGAAAAATGGCTACAAACCCTTAGAAACTTCTTCTCTAGTTTCAGAGTCGCCTCAATTCTGGATAGTAAACCAACAAAGGACAGTAGACCCTATATTTCCGTTAGAATCGGGGACATCCCTGCTTCTGGTCTACTCGATTCTGGATCTGCTGTCACTATTCTCGGCAATGATTCTCATAAATTATTGTCGGACCATGGTCTAAAAGTATTTACCGATGATTGTATCTCCGTGACTGCTGCTGGAGGCCAGTCCCTTCAAAGTATTGGCTACATCAATCTTCCCATTCACTTTGAAGAACAATTCCACATTATTAAGGGTTACGTGTTACCAAATGTGGACAGCCCACTTATCCTAGGCATTGACTTTTGGCGGATTTTCAATATTTGTCCCAAATACTTAGGTAGCATCACCTTGTCCAACTCTTCTTTGGCAGGAATAAGTATCGACAAAAATGAGACTTTTATACAGTCTTACGATAATCTCTCTGATTCACAAAAGTCCACAGCCGATTCAATTGTCAGTCAATTCCAGGAAATCTCCACTGACAGTATGGGCCTTGGTAGAACTAGTCTTATAACTCACCATATCGATACTGGTGACTCTCAACCTATAAGACAACGTTACTATCGAATGTCACCTGAGAAGCAGCGAATTTTGGTAGAGCAAGTCGACGAAATGCTAGCGTTAGATGTAGTTGAACCTTGCGAGAGCGCTTGGTCGTCCCCTGTCCTCATTGTCTATAAAAAGAATGGACAACCTCGCTTTTGCCTCGACAGCCGTAAACTGAATTCGGTCACAAAAAAGGACGCATATAACCTACCCTATATAACTGAAATATTAGACAACCTACGCGATGCAAAATTCCTATCTAGCGTAGATTTGTCGAAAGCGTTCTGGCAAATTCCAATAGCTCCAGAAGATCAAGACAAAACTGCATTCTATGTTCCAGGCAGAGGAACTCTCCGTTTTAAGACCACTGCTTTCGGTCTCACCAATGCCCCTGCCACTCAACAAAGGCTTGTCGATCTTCTGTTCGGGAATTTTGATCTAAAGGCGTTCGCATATTTAGATGATATTATTATCATCAGCAGCAGCTTTGAGGAACACGTGTCCTTACTACTAGGCGTGCTGCATAAATTAAAACAAGCGAACTTATCCATCAACCTTGAAAAATGCAAGTTCTTCAGAAATGAGTTGAAGTACTTGGGTTATGTTGTGGATGCGCATGGCCTTCGCACTGATCCTGAAAAAGTCGAGGCTATCCTTAATTTCCCAACACCCACAAAAAAAAAAGATCTTAAAAGCTTCCTTGGAACAGCCACGTGGTACCGCCGTTTCGTCCCCAACTTTAGCACTATTGCCGGACCACTCAACCAGCTGACTTCAAGTAAGAAGAACGCACCCAAGTTTCAGTGGACAACTGAAGCTGATGATGCTTTTAATAAGCTAAAAGAGTGTCTTGTATCAGCCCCGGTTCTCTCTTGTCCCAATTACGATTTACCGTTCGAAGTACACACTGATGCGAGCAATTTTGGGATTGGTGCCATGCTCACACAAACGATTGATGGTAAAGAACATCCGATTGCATACATGAGTAGGGCGTTGTCGGGATCTGAGAAGAACTACAGTATAACCGAGAGGGAGACGCTAGCAGTTTTAACCGCTCTAGAACACTGGCGGTGTTACTTGGAAAACGGAAAAACCTTTACCGTTTACACCGACCACTCCGCGCTCAAATGGTTCTTGTCACTGGACAACCCTACCGGAAGACTAGCACGCTGGTGTGTGAGGTTGTCTGCCTTTAATTTCGAACTTAAACATCGTCGTGGGGTCGATAATGTCATTCCAGATGCACTATCTCGTGCTTTCCCATGTGCTTCTATCAGTACGGTCAACTCTAATTTGACTACTACTGACACATGGTACAAAAACATCTATAACGGTTGTTTAGAAAAGCCGAACCTCTTTCCTAACTACTTGATCGAAGGTGGTGCTCTCTATCGCCACTCCAAAAATAAGTGCGAAATGATTTCGGAGTTTTCCTGGAAGGAAGTGGTGCCGAAAGAATTGCGTGACAGCGTCATAGAGGAGAATCATGCTGACCCTACTGCTGCTCACTTGGGTATTTTCAAGACCTATCGACGCTTACTTCTTCGATACTACTGGCCGGGCATGCACCAAGACGTCGTACGTTTTGTTGGTTCTTGTTCAAAATGTCTCACTTACAAACCACAAAACCATCCGACGCTGGGTACGATGGGTCGACCTAAACAATGCTCACGGCCGTTTCAAATGATATCTATTGATTTCATAGGTCCACTTCCGGTCAGTCGAAAGCAGAATAGTTATATTTTGGTCGTAACATGTTGCTTCTCAAAATATTGCCTTATTTTTCCCATGCGACGCGCTACTTCGGAAGCTGTCGTCAAGGCTCTGGAGGACTCTGTGTTTCTGGTCCACGGAATCCCACAGACAATATTCCTTGACAATGGTACCCAGTTTATTAGCTCGGTAACAAATACCCTCTTTAAGAAATACAAGATACCTAACGTATTCTTCTCTCCGAGATATACTCCGCAAGTAAACACTGTCGAGCGCTATAACAAAACAATAGTTACATGTATTTCCACCTACGTGGACAATGACCACAGAACCTGGGACACTAATATTCCCAAAATACAGTATGCCATTAACAACTCCGTCAATGAAGCAACTGGCTACACTCCATCGTTCCTCGTGTACGGACGAGAAACGGTTACTTGTGGTTCTCATTATACAGATAACGATCTGGGTGAGGAACTACTATTTCTGCCACGCGACATTTACGCTGAAAATCTGGGTCACCTGTCAAAATATTTTGATAAGGTACAGGCATCTCTTTGGCACGCACATAAAAAAAATACGGCGCACTATAATCTTAGGCGGAAAGAGGCAGAATTCAGCGTAGGCGACATTGTCCTAAAACGTGCTTATGTCTTGAGTGATAAAGACAAGTACTTCAGTAAAAAGTTAGCGCCCAAATATACCAAATGTCGCGTCTCCGCTAAGAAATCACCCTTGGTATACATTTTAGAGGATATGACGGGAAAGGACTTAGGCACCTGGCATGTTAAGGATCTAAAACTAGTTAAGAATATTTAGAATTAGGTTTTGGATTTTCATTACGTATGAAAACCCTTTACTGGGCGAGGGGGTATTGTAACGTTGTAAGTTGCCGTTGTCTTCACTCTATCATTAACTGGTCTTATTTTAAATTTAAGTAGTAATTCTCTTAATAAAACTACCAAATGAGGCTAGTAATCACAGTATTGATTTTCACGCGCTGTACTGGCAGCATTCCACTGTTGACGACTCGCTCGCTCTGCTATGATTGGCCCGTTTTGAACTAACTAGCCGTGACCGCAACTTGACTTTGCGGCGCCGGCGTCATTCCGAAAACTCACTCAGCACTGTGCGCACGTCCGTCCTACTGGCGCTCTGTAACGGTCCCTTTTTACCGTACGCCGACGAACGACTCTAAGCAGTGGTTGCTTACGTTTAATCATAACGTACTACTGGTGGTTACGTTTTAGTTTTGTCTGTGCTTCATATTAACCCCGATTGAGTTCGGGGTTCCTGGCACCTCTTCGGGATCACCGCTTTTCTTGCTACCCTACGGTTTCCCGGTTCCTGACACCGCTTCGGGCTAACCTGCTTCCCTGCTCCGGCTGCATTCGGACCGTTACTTCTCCGACGTCAGCGGCACTCCGACTACGGCAAAACCCGCAGGGAAGATTCGTTGCTGCGTAACCAGGGTCAGACTACATTCGGAGAACCCACGTTAAATAAAATTTCTTGTTGGCTACCTATTTGGAATCTTTTTATTCCTCTCCAAGTAGGGACGTCACATAACTAATGTAACTAATAAGGAAACTGAATTGTAGAAAAAGAAGAAATGTTGCCATTCAAACTTGTAATATTGTAACTTGTTGCTTCATAAAATAGGCTACTAAATTACAGACGATCAACTTCCTCGGACGGGATGAAACATGATGTACCATCGTTGTACAAACACTGGCAATAACGATAATTGGATGCGGGACCAATTTACTCTGAGCCTCCTCGCCTGAGGTAGCACGTCATACCATCGGTCACGGGAAGGTACAGCTGACGCAAATTTTGTTGGCATCTGAATGCTGTCTGGAGGGTGTAGGGACGCATGGGGACAAGAAAGATTCATGCATGGGCAAGCGAGAGAGGAAGCAGTTGGTTCAAAGGGCCACGAAATCTGGCGCGGGCTGTCATAGATTGAATGGTAGTGACGTTCAGAGGCCAATACAATTGGCGTTACGTGTACATATATCGAAAGGTTTCTTGGTGCCTGAGCGAGGAGGCCACCCATGTTTGCATCTCTCTTATTCCCATGCACCGCTCCCCCTCCAGGCAGCACTCAGGCGCCAAGAAACTTGGCATCAGGTATATTAACCATACAATTTAATCCATTAATTCTCTCCTTTCAGTTCTTTGAGAGTCATTCCATTAGCTATGTACGTTTACGATTATTGCTTAATCGATATTTAAACGAAAGCCAATACAGTTTATTAGTTCTTGGACATTATTGGTTTCTAGAGCGGGCTACGGATATTGCCGGAGGCACACGGGAATACTCCTAATGTCCTTCTGAATAAGCTTTTTACAACTACTTAAAAAGTTATGTCAAAGTTATTTTGTCAGATAACATACAAGATTATATTCGATTTTATCCGACATTCGTCGAAGTAGAAGTCGTCAGCAGTCTAGTGGTATTTATTACGCCCGCTTCTCACGCAGGACATGTGCCAATGAGATTAGTGATTTTTAAGAATATTTTATGGACTTTCTTACAATGATGGAAAACATCGTGAGGAAAACTTCAGCTGCGGCGAGAGGCTAAACCCCTGTCACGCAAAATGGAGTATTGAAGGCAACATTGCTTCTAGCCCTATACTAGAATACCCACTAAAGATCAATTACCAAAATTAAATTAAATTTCTTTCTTACTTTGCCCAGCAGTGGGAAGATATAGGCTAGCAATCATAATAATAATATTACTTTAGGTATTTACATATACTTACATATACTTAGTAAACGTAATTTTTTCCCCCTTCTCTACATTGGACCACTGTGGGAGAGAAAGGGCGAAGTAATACCCACAGATTAATTTTAAGATCTCTTTTAAAAATTGGCTGTGTTTTACTAATAAAATGTGTTTAACTATTATATAACTATACTATACTAATAACTGGCTGAAAGTGGGCACAATTGTGCCTCTGCCACCCCGTATGGGAAAAGGCGTGATGCTATGTTATGTTATCTATTATTATAAATAATATGCAGGAATTAATAATTATAATATTATTAACAGCGATTTCTATATTGGGCTAGATTTACCCCTAAGTATCTTTAGAAACACATCGGCTCTTTTACGACCACTTATTTATTCGGCAAGTCCCTCACTGAATCCAAATTCTCGGGCTTTTCTTGTGACAATTTAAAAGCTTATCGAAGTTTTTTTTTATATTTCAGAACATTTATTGACTACGCCCTGACAGCTACTTATTTATCGGCTCTTTGTGTCTACGTTGTGTTCATTGCTGAAAACTTCAAGGAGGTGAGTCAGAAAATCTGTTACCAAGTGGAATCATTATAAAACAAATGACCCGACTGCATTTTCTTTCCATACCACATAGTCTCATGAATGCATGGTTACGTACGTGGAGTATGAAAGTAACCAATAACATTGTAATCTACATTTTACGATCTAAAATACAACCTATTGACTTTTTACTAAGATACTATAGCGCACCTTACAACTCCAAACATTCACACAAAGTGGGCGAATTGGGAAGTGGTCGAATTGGGAAGTGATCAAAATGGGAACTAGTCATTATGATCTTGTCATAATGGGAAGTGAAATGGACCTAAAGGAACTTAAGGCCTGACCCGATAGATAGAACGCCAGTTGTCACTAAACTTGGGTAAACTTTGACGTTTTTTTAATGGAATGACAAACTTTAAATAGACCTAGTCTTGTAAAGGTATAGAATAATATAAGATTGAATATATGTAACAAGTAGGAAACAAAAGAAGAAAAAAATACATATGAAGACAAAACACAGAATATAAGGGGATAGGCAGATCGAAGCCATGAGGGGTGTATCGCCACAGCGAAACGGCTCCGTCTCAGCATGTGTTGCAGGACCTCCAGGAGATCCTGCAACGCTGATATTCTGTCGGTACCTTTTGGGGACTGAATAAATAAGTGTGGGTGGGTTGTTAATAAACCTACATATTATAATTAATCACTATATCAAATACACAGGAAGTGAAGCCATTAAATAAATAAAATGCAAATAATATGAATTACTACAAAGATAAAATTGATATATTAAAAATCAGGCAAATGACTTCTGTTGTCCGCACGTAATCGATAAACGATTTTTGATCTCGAATTGGCGACGGCAAGTTGTTCCAACACTTCGTGGACAGACATCAGAAAAGCAGCTGATCCATTTCTGAATCGACACAATGCTCGTTGTGGCCCTGTTTGTGTGGTGATGTGAAACTCGCCAGGTGAGTTTTTCATACAAATACTCGGGTATTTGACATTTGATCACACCAACGAGCGTGGCCAGATGTAATTTCTGTCTACCGTCCATCTTAAGTATATTGGCCTGGTTCATGTAAGGTGTAAAGTGGCCACGAGGAGCAATGTTAAAACAAAACCTTGCATATGCATTCTGGACTCTCTGTATCAGTCGGTAAGTGCGTTTGAGTAGACAGGGCCCGTATACCGTAATGCTATAATTTAATTAAGACAATACCAAAGATTCGCACAGCGATATGCGCATGAGTTGGCTTAGAAAGCAGCTGACTCTATATAAAATGTTAAGCCGATAGAAGCAGTTCTTAACAGAATATGCCTCTCTAAATGTAATTCCTGATCCATAAGCCTCGCACACACGTTCAATCAAGACACATATGTATGAATACAAACATATATTATATGGGAGGCCGCAAAGGATGCTATCGGAGTTTTTTTGCGATGTGTCAAAGGCATTTGATTGTGTTGATCATAATACGCTACTTATGAAATTAAATCATAACGAAGTTAGAAATAAAGCGTTGGATCTACTAAGATCATACATAAGCAATATAATACAAAAGGCAGAAGTCAACGGTGTCAAATCTGATGGATCGGGTGTAAAAATTGGCGTTCCACAAGGTTTCATATTAGGCCCTTTCTTATTCCTAGTATATACTAACAATCTGCCTTTCATGGTGGAGAAATTGACTAACATAGTGTTATGTGCTGATGATACTTCACTGGTCTTCAAAATTGAAAGACAAAAAAAAAGATTTCGATGATGTTGATGGTGTATTATTATGTTATATATGTAATATGTCTATAAAAACATAATGCATGTGAGGAAAAATATCAGTAGCTTTAAAGCCATTGATAGCCGCCACAATGTGCAAACTAGAAATAAACATAAACTTTCTTTTCCAATGTTCAGACTCACAAAAGTTAGCAGTTCTTTTATGGGACACTGTATACGCTTCTACAATAAAATTCCGTAAGAAATACAAAACCTGAAGCTCGATTCAAAAAATGTATAAAGCACACTTTGTGCACAAAGGCCTACTACAAAATTAATGACTTTTTACAAGACACCGACATCTGGCACTAAACCAGTTCATTGCACCATATATATTATGTACTATGTAATAATTAGGCACCTACTTAATGTTATATTATGCTTGCTTTATTATGTTATGACCTTCATTAAGTCTAAATTTTTGTGCTATTATGAATAAAAATCTTTGAACTTGAACTATTGTCTGAAAACTTGAATTGGTTCACAGTTAATAATTTATTGTTAAACGCTAGTAATACCATATGCATCAAATTCTCACTTCCAAACGTCAGACAAGTTGAGACCAGTTTAGTGTTAGACAACAGCACGTTGGAATTAGTAAACAATACAAAGTTTCTTGGAATAACCATAGATAGCAAATTGCACTGGGGACCCCACATCGATAAATTTGCTGGTAAATTTGGTTCTGCGACTTACGCTCTTAGGAACTTCAGACAAAACACGGATGTGGCTACATATAAGCTAGTATATTTTAGTTACTTTCATAGTGTCATGTCTTATGGTATCTTGTTATGGGGGAAAGCAGCGGTTATTCAAACTATTTTTATTTTACAGAAAAGAGCTATTCGAGAAATTTATAATTTATAATAAACAGACTCCTTAAGCTTTTTAAAGAAATTGACATACTAACTGAAGCTAGTCAAATTATTTTCGAAAATATAATGTATGTATGTAATTAAGATACTGTTTGTGAGACAAAGGAGGGAGGGGGAAGTTTGTTGTGGCAAACGTAATCGTTATAGCGGATTTCAGTTTTTAATTTTGTTTTGAAAAATGTATACCTAATCAGACTACGCAGTTATCAGGCTTCACGAGACGTAAGTAGACACCAGATTTGACCTCCTAGGACCAAGGAAACGCGAGTAATCGCCAAAACTTATACCCTTATTTTTCCCAAAAGTCTGCACAGTAATTGGAAAATTGAAGCACCTGAAATTTAATTTAAAATTGGACTTTCTTGATTAAATTGTCACGCAAAATAAACTTGTATCGCATTATAAAATAGCCTTTTGTCCGTCAGTCGTGACAATATGTTTAAGTATGTATGTCTGTCGAAGGGCTCGCGAGGTCTACTGCTCTCATATAACCACTAGTTTTTATTCCACATTTGGCGGGTTCGACTCACGGTTCGATTGCTGTTAAATTGTTTAAAAAAACAAAAAAGACTTATTTAGTCTACAGCATTTAAGGTACTTTCCCTCCATCAGGCATAGCCATGGGATACCCTGTATACAGAGCATATATTTCTATAGGCGAGAGGTAAAGTCTAAAACTCACAAAACTTTATCGAATAAGCAGAATCAAAGAAATATTAAGAAACTTCTGTCAAAAGCTGAAAAGAAAGGCCATGAGCTCCAGAGTGTGCCCTCGTCCTTAACCAACTTTTATACTTTTTACAATGTAGCATTTTTATTACAGAATGAATTATAAATTTTGCATTACGGGGTATGGAACAACATGGAAGGCATTTGCCTTTCCCTTGCTTCATTTTCGTTTGTAATAGCAAATATTCATTTTACTGTTACGACTCCATTAAAACAGCATTTGAAGAGTTTTCCTTGTCACTGATGGCTTTTTAACTGACTTTACAAAAGGAGGGAGGTGTAAAATGCGTCGGGAGCTATGTTTCATTTATGTATGCTCATCGATTTCTCTAAGACGGATGGAGTGATTTGGAAAATATTTTTTAAAAGGTTTGCTTTCCGATTGGTCCCATTTTCATCAAGTCAGGATCTAATGATGTGATACTGGAGAAATCGAGGGAACTCTTCAAACATTATTGCAGGCAGGTCTATTGCGATTTTTGTATTTTTCATAGATAATCTGATTCTATTTGATTACAAACTGCTTAATTTTTTGTAAATAGTAACATATCTTTAGAAAACGTCACGTTTTGCCTCTTCTCTACATTGTACCATTGTAGCATGGAAACTCTCAAAGACTGATTTTTAGATATCTTTTATGTATAGGCTTTTGTTTGACTAATAAAAACATTAAATATTTGGCCAAGCGGACGAAGCGTCTCCGTTTCAGGATTGGGCAAAAATGCTTTCGTATGTCCGGATGTGTGTCCGGATGTTATCCTCCACAGGCCGCATTTCTCAACTGATTCTCGTGAATTTTTGTAAGCAGGCTCGATTATGAAATAGTTTTTGTTTGACGATTCAGTTTTTTTGAATTTTTCAAAATGGGGGAGATATGGGTTGAAAATGTAAAATTCCGCTGTACAAGCCAACCTTGTACAATGCGAACGCGGCATTTATCAGCACGTTCTAATTTCTATATAATTGATTTTAACTATTAACATATTGCAGTTCTACTTACTTATTCGCCGTAGCACCTAAATATAAGCCACAACAGACTATTTTTAGAGTGTTTTTCATTATTATAAAAGTAAAGTGTTTTCAACTATACAAGGAGACTCTTTAAACTTCCAACTGACAACTTAGCTAACCCTGAGTTGTATGTAAGGCTGTGTGGATCCCACCAAAGACCATACATCTTTTTGATCCTTCGAGCCGGATCCACACAGTACAGTCTAAACGGCTTGACAGATTTTCAACAAATGATCCAATGTGTCGTTGGATTTGTGGACACCGTTTTCTTGACATAAACTACATAATTTTAGCGAAAAGTCAATAGGTTGGATTTTGGGTCGTATGATGTAGTTCACAAAGTTATCGGCTACTTACATATAATCAGGTGCATGTATAAGTTTGTATGTGGTATTGAAAGAAAATGCCGTCGGATTTTAAAAAACTTCAAGAGGTCGGGGGGTAAATAATTACAAAATTATTAAGCGAGTTCTGAGTTGAGTTAGATTAACACCCTGCTGCACTCTTGTTATTCATATAATCTTGAATATTGTAATACCCATTTTAGATAACGTGTTTTTACTTTACAAGGTTTGTGAAATTGCTCATATGGCAATTTCAAAATCTCCAGAGGTATCCTGCTGTCGAAGAAAATGCCTTGAATGAGTAAAAACCGAGGTACAACTAGTCTGTGATTATTTTTTAGGTCAACATTACAACAGCTATTTTGGAAAATGTTGAAGGATTCTTGCGGAGATAGATTATAGTACAGTTAGTATGTCAATTTCTTTTATCTTTCAATCTTGAGGACCAGTGAAGTATTATCAGATAACTGGAAGCCAGCCAATTTCGCCGACATAAAAGGCAGATCCTTAATATATACCAGAAATAAGAAAGGACCTAATATGGAACCTTGTAGAACGCTGATTTTTACACCCGATCCATCAGATTTTACGCCGTTGATTTCTATTCTTTGAATTCAATTGCTTCATTTGCTTCGTAATAATTGGATTGCATTAGAAGCGTATCATGATCAACACAATTACATGCCTTTGACAGACGACAATTAAAGCCGATAGCATCCTATGCGGCCTCCCAAGCAGTGAAAATGTGAGATATAAAGGTAATGCCTGCATCCGTAGTCGATTTACCCCTGGTGAAAAAGTATTGTTTGACGTGGAGTTGTTTTATACGGTTGAAGTGTTTTGATTATCGAAAGCATTTGATTGAGAGAGCTTTTCAAATTTAAATTCTTAATGCTGGAAGTACAGATATTGGTCTGAAATTTGAAGGATTACCTTTGTCTCCTGACTTGAAAAGACAGTATTGATATACTATGTTTCGTTAGGTCTGGGAAAGTTCCATCGTCAACACATTAAAATGTATAAGCTGAGTGTGAGGCTATAACCAGAATGACTGAACCAAATAATGACTTTGACTGATATGCCCCACAGGTCTTCAGATTTTTTAAGAGAAGTATCTTAACGTATTGACAATGTCCTGGGGATATACATGATTAAATTGAACTCTACAACACTGAGGCTAGTGTTGTTTTTTTAACAAAATCTCTGCTTCATTGGAGATGAGTTAAGACGTACTTTTGTGAGTAAGGGTACATTGGTGAAGAATGTTTCGAAATCTAGAGCTACATCTCCGTCAGATTTAATAACATCATCACCTTTAAGCAGAAATAATTGTCCCTAGTTACAACTTTTCCAATTTTCACGATTTATTATTTGCCAAACCGTTTTTATTCGATTCTTTTTATTGAACATTTTTCAATTAAAGTGTTAAGTTTTTGCATTTATGTGATGTAATAGGCACTTACTCTCGGAAAGCATTATTTTGTGAAGTGGAACTGATGATGAAGACCACAGATTTGTGTGACGTTGCTCTTTCTTCTCAGGACACAGGGTATCCTAGTGCGAGACCGGAAGCAATATATTATTATGTGCCTGTGGAACTAATGTTGTAATTTTTTCATGCATCGGTCTCAGACTCTATATAGGGGTCGATAAGATGTAATTGTAAGCAAGCAAGCATCTGTTTCTTTCTTTCTGTAAGTGTAATGTACATTCTTCCCCACAGGTCCTAGACGAATACATCCCAGAATACAAGCTATCGGTCGCCGCGTACTGCGCGCTGACTCTCCTACCGCTCGTCGTCATCTGCCAGATACGGAACCTCAAGTACCTAGTACCGTTCTCCGCGATCGCCAACGTGTTGCTGGTTATCTGCTTCGCGATTACGATGTACTATCTGTTCACTGACCTACCGAACCCTAAAGAGAGGGAGATGGTGGCTAGTGTTACTCAGTGGCCGCTGTTTATGAGGTGAGGGTTTTGATAGTGGTAGTTGATGTCATAAGTATCACAACATAAAGTGACTAGAAGATTTCAAGATTAAAGCAGCATCGCCAGCAGAAGGAAATTATTTTACCTCCTTACGATATGTTCCGAATTAACGATCACTAGTTCCTAAGGAAGACCCAATATAATGTCATTAAGATCCTTGTCATAATAAGTACTTGTCGAAATGGCATAAAATTTAAAAACTGGGAAGTCTCTTGTCATTATGAATCTTGTCAAAATGGGAAGTAGTCGTGTTTAGATCCATTAATAAACTAATGATTCTGAAAAGGTATACTTAAGTGTGTATGTGAATGCTAATTTAGTTTCCTTCACCAGCACGGTAATCTTCGCCATGGAAGGCATCGGCGTAGTGATGCCAGTAGAGAACGAGATGGCGAAGCCGCAGCAGTTCCTCGGCTGCCCGGGGGTGCTGAACGTGGCCATGACCATCGTGATCTCGCTGTATGGCGTCGTCGGCTTCTTTGGCTATATCAAGTATGGCGACGACGTGAGGGGAAGCGTCACGCTGAATTTGCCGCAGGATGAAATGTGAGTGGCACCCCTACAATAGACCAAAAGAAAGACCGTCGGGCAGACAATTACGAAAACACTAGAATTTTCTTTCTGTTTCGACTGGCCCGACGACGAAGCTAACAACGACAACCACAAAAGCCCAGCAATGATAATACAGACTTTGGGCTCTTGACCAATTAATTTGTATGTTGAAAGTGCAACTTTATCGTAGGTACTAGAAGAATACATAATTTATTACACATTACACTGAATTCACAGCCGTTTTGCTTTGAAGAAACCGCCCGCGCCCGGCAGCGCTTTGAAATTCGTGTCATTTCGTGTTTGGCTATTTTTATTAAAACAACCACAAAACTCTTAGTAATGAAACTTTGACATATTGTTTATGGATCTTATATATTTGTTGATACATTAGAAAATCATTGAAGAGTGGCCTGTGATTTGAATAAAAAGGAGAACAGTCATTACAGTCTTTGCGTTTTCAGTCTTTTTCAGATTTTTCTAGAAGATGGTGGGTAATTGTAAATTTAAAGGTTTTGTCAGATACAACACAGCTGCAGTACAGCTCTTCGCTAACCTGTAATATTTTTGATTAAGAAGAAAAGACAACATGAAAAACGTAAATATGACTCGCGCAAAGCGCTCAGAAATGTATTCGATTGGAAATTTCGATATGAAAAGTGACGTGACTTTGTCTGCGGGCCCGTGCTAACATATTTATTTATTAAGGTCTATACAACAAGTATACAACAATGCAGATCACTGAAATATTTTAATATTTAACATAACACCGTATCTGCAATCCCGGTATCTTTGCAGGACGTTTCCAAACCTCATAAGTCATGATGTCTTTGTCTAGTACCCAAGAAACTGGGATTCCTAGTTTGGGGCTAGATCACTGTGTGTGAATTGTGTCCAAGGTATTATTATTATTATTATATCTCGTATCAAATAATCCTGTTCGATAGCTTGATTGTCAATTTGATTGCAATTGTGAAATGACAACTGTCCATCTTGCGATTTATTTCTTTCAAATCCGCGATCGCAATCTAAATGTACTTTGAAGCCCATCCTTCGAAATTTAAATATTATATGATACAGGTGACATTTCATTAGCTGACTGCATTTCGGGGAATGATAGTACCCATCATTATGAACAACTTTCCCAACAGACATGTCGCAAACGAAAAAATAACGTGAATTCATATCTAACGTCCTCTTCAAAGGTATCGGTATTGGTTTTGTAGTCAGACAAGACAAAACAGTAAGGAGTTCTGTTTGGAATTATTCTAAATACTGCAGTTAACTGAGACAGAGCAGAAGTTGAATTATGGCGTTCATTAAAACACGAATCGATCTGCAATTACAGTCTATGGAGTTCCTTTAACTTGATCAAATAACAGTTTTATTCGAGCTTAAATGTTCTGTATCTTAGGAATATTCTAGTAATCTTTTGAATTGAATCAGCACAGTATGCAATTCATGCAATCTGTATTTAAATCAGTACAACTAGTAAATCATCCAAAATCTAGATTTAAGAAGTTTCAGTTACTTTACGAACTGAAAAAGTTTGCCGAAAATTGTTTATAAGTGGAGATAAATTATTTTGGACTAAAAAGTATTATTTCAATCCGAAGTTCTCGTATTACAACGGCAGTTATACCCTCCAATTCACATTGAATGTTAACACAGCAGTGCCGACCGTCACCTTCTCATTAATATAAAGGGTAGAAAAGAAAAAAAAAAGGGGTTTTAGCATCATTCTAAACTACTTTGAAACGGTTTTGTTAGAGCAAATTTATTTTGACTAGCTGATTCGGTGAACTTCATAAAATTTGATTATAATAGTAGTTTATGTGACAGCTACATAATGGAGGGCATTAATACTCGAGAGTGGGTTAATGAAGCGAGCCGAATGCGAGTTTCATAATAATATCACTCGAGAGTTTTAATGCCTAATTATGTACAGATACATACACTAGTTTATCTACACACATATCATAATCTCTCTTTGATGTGTACATGAATTGATCATTGCTCTGCAGTTGTTTAGCTTGTTCGTTAGTACCAACTTCACAGACAAACTAGGGGCGACACGCAGGCGGGCGTCAGCGTTCGAAATTTGAATGTCATAATTTGACAAATTTTGGTACGTTATGGTCATAATTTATCAATATTCAGATAAGGATTGAGTTTTTACAAAGAAGTTTATCATTATGCTGGTCGTAACGTGTGGTTTTTGGACGCAGTAAAGAGGATTTATGATACATGTGTAGATGCAATAAGTAATACGGTACATACCCTAAAATGTCGCGTTTTACACGCAGGTAAATTAGTTTGTATTAGATTAGATCTTAGATCTTCGCTTAGCTAAAACTTTTTGGTAGACAATCAACACAGAGGTTAAATCACCTAGTAATTAAATCTATGACAAAGGAGTTTGAATAATCTGTGGCTACCAACGCCATGCCATCTAGTGATAGGAAGCTGAGACTTTTCCACTTCCCATACAAAAAAATATTTTTTATTTTTTGGCGGTTTCTCTGCGTTTTTACATATTTCCTTTTTACTTACCTCCTCCGGAATGAGAAGAATAAACGTGAATAGAATTTTTCCAAACTGTTAGAGATTTAGCAATACTAATGTACAGCGATTTATTTTTATAAGTATATACAATATATGTTTGTTTTGGGACCAGAGCAGCCGACCGATTTGTGTAGTAGGAAGAAGTGGAAATTTAATTTGGTATGATCGAATCTTTTACTTACATACATACTCAAAGTTGTACAGAACGATGTCCCAAACTAACTACGCCTTGAAAATGTACTACATATTTTTGTCACACCCTGTATAGACACTTCTGTAAGATCTGAACTTTGTTTAATTCGTAAAATAAATATTTCTTTCAGTGGTTTTACTTTCACAATTGTTTCAAAACCCCAGGCAAAAGGGAATTAAACATTAGAAATATTAGTTACAACACTTTAAGAAATATTATTTTCTGGACGTAACTGAGACTTATATAAAATTTGAATTTGAATTTAATTTATTTATTTATTAGCCAAATATTTTTGTTACTTTCTCATTTTTTAGGGTGCCGTACCCGAAGAGAGCCAAACGGGACCCTATTACTAAGCCTCCGCTGTCCGTCCGTCTCTCTGGCCGTCTGTCACCAGGCTGTATCTCATGAACCGTAATAGTTAGACAGTTGAAATTTTCACAGATGATGTATTTCTGTTGCCGGTGTAACAAAACATACTAAAACAGAATAAAATAAATATTTAAGGGGCTCCCAAACAACAAACGCGTTTTTTTTTGTTCGTTTTTTATCTATTTTGATAACGGGAACAGGTAGATGCTTGATATATTCACAGAATGTTGAGTTATGTTATTCACTTCAAAAATAAAAAAATATATTTAATTAAAATAAATATTTAAGGCGGGCTCCCACACAACAAACGTGTTTTTTTGCCGTTTTTATAGATAATGGTACGGAACCCTTATTGCGCGAGCCAAAGAAATATGTAATTAAGTGGTACATTCTTTTCTGTCACTAACTGATTCACCTACATACAAAGTACTTCATTCTTAATTCCAGCTTTCGCATGCATCACTAGATCTTCTTAGCCAGTTATTCACTATTCCATCTTGCGTGACAGGGGGCTAGCCCATCGCCGCCATAGCAAGGTTTCCTCATCCTGATGTTTTCCATCATCGTTAGAACGTCCGTATAATGTACATAAGATAAATTAGTTATATCATTGGCACATGGTCAGCACAAGGATTCGATCCTAGGCCTGCATGAGAAGCAAGCGCGAAACCCACTAGGCTTCGGAGCTCTGAACTCCCCTCTTATTCATTAACTCCAATTGACAGGTTCAACGCAGTTTATGTGAAGTTGTTGTTTAGAAAATGGGGTGAATGGACTTTTCCACAATATCTGATCGATTTGAGTTACTGAAGCATGGGCCTGATTTTGTATCTGTAATATCAATCCCGATAGCGTTCACATTGGTGTCTTGAAAGCTGTTAAAATTGACGTCGACCTATGAGAACGCGATTTTTTCCACTAGCTGTCAACTGAAGCGGTTGTAATTTGCATTTGAAAGGAAACCGTAGATGATAAGAGACCGTCCATTCTATCACCTACCCGATGACCTCTCTACCACCTCCACGACGACCTCTCTACCACCGACCCGATGACCTCTATACCACCTACCCGATGACCTCTCTACCACCTCCACGACGACCTCTCTACCACCTACCCGATGACCTCTATACCACCTACCCGATGACCTCTCTACCACCTACCCGATGGCCTCTCTACTACCTCCCCGATGACCTCTCTATTACCTCCCCGATGACCTCTCTACCACCTCCCCGATGACCTCTCTACTACCTCCCCGATGACCTCTCTACCACCTCCCCGATGACCTCTCTACCACCTCCCAGATTACCTCTCTACTACCTCGCCGATGACTTCTCTACTACCTCCCCGATGACCTCTCTACCACCTCCCTGATGAGCTCTCTACTACCTCCCCGATGATCTCTCTACCACCTCCCCGATGACATCTCTACCACCTCCCCGATGACCTCTCTACCGACTCCCCGATGACCTCTCTACCACCTCCCCGATGACCTCTCTGCCACCTCCCCGAATTCAAATTCCAAATCTCTTTATTACTGTAGATATTAACATATACTTAGCAATCGTCATTTTTTGCCACTTCTCTACATTGGAACACTGTGGGAGAAGAGGGGGTGTAAACTCCCACAGATTGATTTTTAGATCTCTTTTAAAGATTGCTTGTGCTTAACAAATTTTATAATATCATAATTAATGAATAAGAATAAATAATTACAAAAATATTAACAGCAAGGTCTGTGTTGAGCCAGATTAACCCCATACAGTCCCATAATTTAAGTAATCTTGAACATTGTAATATCCCTTTTTCGACAAAGTCGCTTTAACATGGTTTTTAAATTGCTCAACTGGCAATTTCAAGATCTCCAGAGGTATCTTGTTGTAGAAGAGAATGCATTGACCCTTGAAAGAATTGCTAACCTTCGCGAGTCGTAACCGGGTCGCAAGTAGTCTGTGATTATTTATTAGGTTATTTTAGGTATTACAGCTATCGCTATGATTAGCAAATGCTGTAAGGTTCTTGCGTATATAAATTATGTTTTCGAAAATAAATTGACTAGCTACAGTTAGTATGTCAATGTCTTTAAAAAGCTCTCTTAAGGAGTCTGTGCGTTTTAAATTATAAATTGCTCGAATAGCTCTTTTCTGTAAAATAAAAATAGTTTGAATATCCGCTGCTTTCCCCCACAACAAGATACCATAGGACATGACACTATGAAAGTAACTAAAATATACTAGCCTAGATGTAGCCACATCCGTGTTTTGTCTGATGTTCCTAACAGCGTAAGCCGCAGATCTTAATTTTCCAGCCAATTTATCTATGTGGGGTCCCCACTGTAATTTGCTATCAATGGTTATTCCAAGAAACATCGTGTCATTTACTAATTCTAACGTGCTGCTGTCTAACACCAAACTGGTCTCAACTTGCCTGACATTTGGAAGTGAGAATTTGATACATTTGGTTTTACCAGCATTTAACAATAAATTATTAACTGTGAACCAATTCAAGGTTAAAGACAATACTCCATTAACATCATCAAAATCTTCTTTTTGTCTTTCAATTTTGAAGACCAGTGAAGTGTCATCAGCAAACAACACTATATCAGTCAATTTCTCCACCATGAAAGGCAAATCATTAATATATACCAGGAATAAGAAAGGGCCTAATATGGAACCCTGTGGAACGCCAATTTTTACTCCAGATCTATCAGATTTAACATCGTTGACTTCGGCCTGTTGAATTCTATTGCTTAGATATGATCTTAGTAGATCCAACGCTTTATTTCTAACTCCGTAATGATTTAATTTCATTAGTAGCGTATTATGATCAACACAATCAAATGCCTTCGACAGATCGCAAAAAACTCCGATAGCATCTTGTGCGGCCTCCCATGCAGAGTAAATATGAGATATAAGAGTAATACCTGCATCCGAAGTCGATTTACCACTAGTGAAACCGTATTGTTTGGCGTGGAGTTGTTTTGTACGGTTGAAGTGTGAGAGCATTTGATTGAGTATAATCTTTTCAAAAATTTTGCTTAGTGCTGGAAGAACAGATATTGGTCTGAAATTTTAAGGATCACCCTTGTCTCCCGACTTGAACAGAGGTATCAGTTTACTGTGTTTCATGAGGTCTGGGAAAGCTTCATCGTCACCACTTCGTCTTCAGTATTTTTTAAGTTAAGTAATCTATACGTTTTGACAGTATCCTGGGGATATACATGATAAAATTTAAAATCTACATTACTGATGCTAGTGCTGTTTTTTAACAAAGTCTCTGCTTCATATGGAGATGAATTTAGACGCTCTGTTCATTGGTAAAGAATGTTTCAAAAGCTCGAGCTACCTCAGCGTTGGATTTAACAACATTATCACCTGTGCCGGTCGACTATGTTAGTCATATTTTCACGTAAGGTATATTTATATTCATCACGCACTATGTCTTATGCACATCATTAATAACATGTACCAACCTAGTATATAAGTTAGGATTTCCTATAATAAATTAGTCTAGTATAGTCTAGTGTTTGCGCGCATCTCAAGCCTATTACTTTACTCCCGAAGATGTCGCTCTCCTTATAATTGCCTCTGGCAAAGTTGTGACCCGAATTCTGAATATCAGCAACCTTCGGTAATAGCAGCATGGACCCAGCCGCGAAGGAAACTCCGTGTGCTGCCACCCTAGAAGTGCAAGCAAGAAGCACTTCGTCCAAGATCGCCGAGCCCCGACTTCTGCATACCTATTTCAAACCACGCTGCAGAAATCCATAATCGAGACCCCACCCAAACCAAGCCGACATCAAGCAAGCCATGACGGACCAGAAGCCAAAAGATTTCAACTGAAGATTTCCCGCATCGAACTCAAGATAACGCAAGAATAATGAACCGATAGTCAGCCGACTGCTGATTTATCAAAATGGAGCTCGCACCAGCAGAAACGAACGCGTCGGCAAATTCATTCACAGCAAGCACCTTTTTCAAGTTCAAGACATAGGAAGCCGTTCCGCCCCCCAGAAGAGTATTGAAACATCATCTATATACCTAATTCAACGAATATTGAAATCATCCAGGAAGAACATCGCACGAAGAATAATCAAATCACTGAAGAGAGAGATATATATATACGATTGGTGTACAAGATGTGCCCTATGTTGCCAAATCCCAAGGTTTTTAGGCACACAAATTTCATCAATCGACAACTTAATATTCACTCAAGAGTGAAGAGCACGCACGTACGCCAAGGTTACAGATTTAATGCTGACGCTGATTCAGCACAATCATCCTTGTGTAGGTACGGTCGCAATTATAAACAAACAGTGATTACAAGTTCAACGACGTGCGATGTAAATTGACTCATCGATTCCTGAAAAACATGGGCGGCTGCAGCATCAGACGACTCTCCTGCGGATCTTTTCCAGTTATAGGTTAGGTTAGTTTACTAACCGCGAAGCTCCATTTTCCTAGTGTTTTTCTGTTTTCCAGTTTTTAGTTTATTTTATGTAGTGTGCGGCCAGACACAAGACTTGCCTGTAAGTAAATATTAAGTAATTCTTTAAACTTATGTAGAATTCGCATAATCGTAGTTCTTTTATTTTTTTAATTTTTGTAAGATTTACCTTTTAAGTTGAAGTGTGCGCTATTACTATCTAGTTTTATTTAACAATGACTTTCCTTATATATAAAATAGATTAAGTGAAAGTATGCACAATTAAGATCTGGTTTTATGTTTATTAAAATACTACTAGTTATTATTGCAGTTGATAAGTTTGTTATGGTATCTATCTTAGATTTTTTCCATTGTTATAAGTACATTCATTTATTTTTTCCCTAAAGGGGGGAGTATCTGTGCCGTTCGACTATGTAAGTCATATTTTCACGTAATGTTAAGATTAGTTGACGACCATCACAGATAAGGTATATTTATATTCATCACGCACTATGTCTTACGCACATCATTAATAACATGTACCAACCTAGTATATAAGCTAGGATTTCCTATAATAAATTAGTCTAGTATAGTCTAGTATTTGCGCGCATCTCAAGCCTATTACTTTAATCCCGAAGATGTCGCTCTCCTTATAATTGCCTCTGGCAAATCACCTATTTTTAAGCAGAAATCATTGTCCCTTGGTTTAACTTTGCCAGTTTCACGGTTTATGATTTGCCAAACCGTTTTCATTCTTTTACTTGAATTTAGTATTTTTCTATTAATGTGTAAAGTTTGTGCAGTACTACAAACCAACTTGTAAGTTTTGGAATATTTTTAACATAGTCATGAAATTTTATATCAAAGTTATAGGTTTTTTGTTCATAAAGGTCATACAAGACAGCTCTACTTTCACGAATTCCAAATCTTGCCCAGTCATTAAATTTAGATTTACCGTTGTTGGCACAGACTTTCTTTAATTTAAAAACTGTATTAAATTCTGTTTGAATAATGTTGAAGTCAGAATAGATTTTGTTAGGGTTATGTTCATCAAAATCCGGTACTGGCAAATTTATATCTAACTTTTTCATATACGTCTCTAGTCTATGGAATTTAATTGGCCTATAAAATGATGGATCAGTCCTATTTTTACTGGCAATTGGAAATGAAACTGTTTGACCACTGTGATCGGAGGGTAAGCAGTTAATTATTTTTTTACTTGTGAATACACTGTCACAAAAAACGTTATCTAAGCAAGTTTGTCTGGTAAGTGTAATTCTAGTCGGCTCTAGAAATACATGACATAAATTCAATGATTTGAACAGAGTTATTAATCGTTGTTTCAATGTTGTATCTACAAGCAAATCTACATTAAAATCGCCACAAATAATTTTGTATGATTTTCTTATGTTTTGAGGGGCCCTCTTTTGTCGAACAATCTATTTTAAAACACTACTATTAGTACTAATACTAACTAAAACTGAAGGCGACTGCGTTATAGTATTTACAACTGTGTCGCATATATTATACGCTAACAATGTAGCTATTCGTTTTTTTTGTTTTATCAGACAGGTTCATAGTATCCTGGGTCAAAGTAAAAATAAAAGTGTACATAGAATGAACATGCACCTATACAATATAATTTTATTCATAACTAAAATTATTCATGTCGAAATATAATATTGCATCACTATGATGACAAGTTATATTGTATAGGTGCATGTTCATTCTATGTACACTTTTATTTTGTTTCCACGATAAATTAGAACAATAAGCAAAGTTACATAGAATAAACTTGCACTTCGTCTTATTATATAAATTGAGCAGTACATATGTACCGGTATCTAATAATAATAATAATAATAATAATAATGTCTTTATTCCAGTTTTTTTTTCATATAACTTATATAACCTAACACACATGAAAGATAAAAGATAATTTAGAAACAATCAGTCTTATTGGGACTAATGCACTTCGACTAATGTTTGAGTGGTTTCCTACCATAATAACAATGGTGGTATGTTCATCAACATTTCCTTCAGCTATCTTTTTTTATAATATCCTCACAGGAACTATTAGGACAACACTTATTTGTCATTTGTTGCTTAAGGCCATAATGCAAAAACGTACCAAAATCTACACCTATCTTATCTGAATAAACTACAGTTCTTTTGTTTGCTATTGTTCTTCCCTGAGCATGATTGGAGGTGAGTGGCGGGACACTCGTGTCGGAGTGCGGTGCGATGCACGTGCCAGCGGGCGGCACGGCATTCGCGGTAGCGAGCGGTGCAACGCGCGTAACCGCGAGCGGCGCAGCCCTCGTGGCAGCGTGCAGCATGACACACGACTCAGCAGGCAGCGCGACACTGATTTTTTTATATTTTCCGGTGGCTGGCAACTGTTAAGCTTCTGCAGCCGGTTCCGGGTCTTCACAATAGCTTTATTTATTTTTCTGGATTTTTTAAAGTATTTTCTTGTTTTAACAGCGGTGTAGTTTTCTTATTAGTACTTGTTATGTCATTTTAGTTACTTTCATAGTGTGATGTCCTATGGTATCTTGTTGTGGGGGAAAGCAGCGGATATTTAAACTATTTTTATTTTACAGAAAAGAGCTATTCGAGCAATTTATAATTTAAAACGAACAGACTCCTTAAGAGAGCTTTTTAAAGAAATTGACATACTAACAGTAGCTAGAAAATTTATTTTCGAAAATATAATGTATGTACGCAAGAACCTTACAACATTTTCCAAACTTAGCGATAGCTGTAATGTTAATCTAAGAAATAATCACAGATTGTGTGCGCCCCGATTTAGACTCGCGAAGGTTAGCAATTCTTTCAAGGGTCAGTGTATTCTCTACTATAATAAGATACCTCTGGAGATTTTGAAATTGCCATTTGAGCAATTTAAAAAGCATGTTAAAGCGATTTTGTCATAAAAGGGATATTACAATGTTCAAGATTACTTAAATGACAGGACTGTATGGGGTTAATCTAGCTCAACACAGGCCTTGCTGTTAATAATTTTGTAATTATTTATTCCTGCTTATTAATCATAATAATTAAATTTTTCATATTTGTAATAGTTAAGCACAACCGAATTTTAAAAGAGATGTAAAAATCAATCTTTGGGAGTTTCTACGCCCTTCTTCTCCCACAGTGGTCCAATTGTAATGGTACACGAGAGTCGGTACATTTGATACTTCATTCTGCGTGATAGAGGGCTAGCCCAACGCCGCGCTGTTTTGAATATGAGAATCGGTTCAGATAACGTTTGGGGGTTTTGCGTAGCTTACTGGCAAAGTTAGCAAAAAAAAACAGAGACGACGCGTGGGTTCATTCGTGGAAGTTAAGTTCAGGTCAGGTTTTTTTGTCGCATTCCTGCGAGATGTGTAGAGATCAGAGCCGATTTGGCTGCGCGTTGAATAAAATTGTGAATAACTAAATAATGAAAGGTTATTATGGAACGGAGAAAGCTATTATGTTGATTGCAAATACACAATTGCGATTGAGGTATGATATGGAGAGTCTGACACCGCTAGTTTGAATATAATTCTGGTGGTCTTAGCTACGCGCCCTAGCGGCCCTAGGAGGATGAGACCAGCAAGGAGGATGACACCAGCAAGGAGGATGAGCCCACATCACAAACTCTGGTCTTGACCCCCCTCAACGTGAGTGTTGCAACGCCCACTACTGTCCCGACCAAAAAACAGCGTCGCCGTCGTCGTCGAGGAGGCACCTCGCAGCTCATCAGCGCAAGCGCCGCGCCGCTAAGTGACGCGCGTGTCGCGCTGCCTGCTGAGTCGTGTGTCATGCTGCACGTGCCAGCGGGCGGCACGGCATTCGCGGTAGCGAGCGGTGCAACGCGCGTAACCGCGAGCGGCGCAGCCCTCGTGGCAGCGTGCAGCATGACACACGACTCAGCAGGCAGCGCGACACGCGCGTCACTTAGCGGCGCGGCGCTTGCGCTGATGAGCTGCGAGGTGCCTCCTCGACGACGACGGCGACGCTGTTTTTTGGTCGGGACAGTAGTGGGCGTTGCAACACTCACGTTGAGGGGGGTCAAGACCAGAGTTTGTGATGTGGGCTCATCCTCCTTGCTGGTGTCATCCTCCTTGCTGGTCTCATCCTCCTCATCCTCAATTAGAATGCCTACCAATTCCGCGTTCTGGCGTTGTAGTTGTAGTAGCTCAGATGTTGCGGCTCTGAGTTCGACTAACTCACTTTGATCTTTGCCAAAACATTGGAGTGCGTTTGCCAGGAGGTCACGTAGATGCTGGATTTCTCTTCGGGCATCTTGGAGGTCTGACTTTAAACCTACATTTTCAGCCTCCAACTCCACCGGTGGTGTGTTACCGGTGTCAGATGTGATGATGGTGACCTCTCTGGTAGTAATCTCGAAGGGAGCGGTGTTAGGCTCGACCTCAGATATCGGGCAGTTCTCGTGAAGGCATTGTTGTGATTGTTGCGAAAGCTCGAGTACTCTCTGTAAGTTTGTGTTGCTGTCTGCTATTATTTTATCTAGTTCCATTATTTGTTCTGCTTCTGATTGTGAGTATGCAGTAGCCATATTTTGCAGTTCAATCTCAAGTCGCGATATTTTCAGCTCTATATCGGTGACTATTTTCTGATATTCTTCAGTTCTTTCTTGTAGCAATCTTGAAAATCCTGATTTTTTTATATTTTCCGGTGGCTGGCAACTGTTAAGCTTCTGCAGCCGGTTCCGGGTCTTCACAATAGCTTTATTTATTTTTCTGGATTTTTTAAAGTATTTTCTTGTTTTAACAGCGGTGTAGTTTTCTTATTAGTACTTGTTATGTCATTTTAGTTACTTTCATAGTGTGATGTCCTATGGTATCTTGTTGTGGGGGAAAGCAGCGGATATTTAAACTATTTTTATTTTACAGAAAAGAGCTATTCGAGCAATTTATAATTTAAAACGAACAGACTCCTTAAGAGAGCTTTTTAAAGAAATTGACATACTAACAGTAGCTAGAAAATTTATTTTCGAAAATATAATGTATGTACGCAAGAACCTTACAACATTTTCCAAACTTAGCGATAGCTGTAATGTTAATCTAAGAAATAATCACAGATTGTGTGCGCCCCGATTTAGACTCGCGAAGGTTAGCAATTCTTTCAAGGGTCAGTGTATTCTCTACTATAATAAGATACCTCTGGAGATTTTGAAATTGCCATTTGAGCAATTTAAAAAGCATGTTAAAGCGATTTTGTCATAAAAGGGATATTACAATGTTCAAGATTACTTAAATGACAGGACTGTATGGGGTTAATCTAGCTCAACACAGGCCTTGCTGTTAATAATTTTGTAATTATTTATTCCTGCTTATTAATCATAATAATTAAATTTTTCATATTTGTAATAGTTAAGCACAACCGAATTTTAAAAGAGATGTAAAAATCAATCTTTGGGAGTTTCTACGCCCTTCTTCTCCCACAGTGGTCCAATTGTAATGGTACACGAGAGTCGGTACATTTGATACTTCATTCTGCGTGATAGAGGGCTAGCCCAACGCCGCGCTGTTTTGAATATGAGAATCGGTTCAGATAACGTTTGGGGGTTTTGCGTAGCTTACTGGCAAAGTTAGCAAAAAAAAACAGAGACGACGCGTGGGTTCATTCGTGGAAGTTAAGTTCAGGTCAGGTTTTTTTGTCGCATTCCTGCGAGATGTGTAGAGATCAGAGCCGATTTGGCTGCGCGTTGAATAAAATTGTGAATAACTAAATAATGAAAGGTTATTATGGAACGGAGAAAGCTATTATGTTGATTGCAAATACACAATTGCGATTGAGGTATGATATGGAGAGTCTGACACCGCTAGTTTGAATATAATTCTGGTGGTCTTAGCTACGCGCCCTAGCGGTCGGGTATGCTTAATTAATCGCAACAAGCTTTTATTGGTCAGCGATCAACAGGTTCTGTGTATCGGCAGTACCAAATGATTTGAGTGATCACCTACGGTTGATCATAGTGAATATGCGTACACACAATTTGTAGAACGGCGGATCTGCATGGCATGGTTGAAAATAGACTCTGTGTAGTTAGTGATAAGAAGCTTCGCTTGGGCAGAGCGTGTTCGCAAAGGACGCATATAAATACCAGAGCATGTGAGGGGAGGGCATTCAGTCTCAGCGTCTAGCTACTGTGACAGTCGTCTTTCACGAGTTCTAAACAGTTTTGTCTGCCGTGTTACGCGTCAGAACTATACGAATTTGTGATTGCGGAGTTTCAGTGGGTTTTCGTGAGTGTCTGAAGCGCCGAGATATACCTCGGTTCCTACCTTTATATCAACCTACCCCAAATTCCAAAACTATCCTTGGGTCGTTAGAAAAGAACTTGTAAGTCAAATATCTGAGTCTGAGTCTGGGCTTGGAGCGACCCTAAATTCCTTTTTTCTTCACCATAGGGTTCCTGGATTGGCTCTTAGGATATTCGCGGGCTAATCCTCTCCTCATTCCTTTCGAGTAGCGAGTTTTGAAATTCCCACACACACAGTCATTAAACATTCAAGCACATTCAAATCAAACTCAACCATTTTCGATTGGTGTCGATAATGGACGTGGTATAACACTAGGTTTTTAGACTAGGCTAGACAGGAGTTTAGTTGCGGCTAAACCTAGGTTGGCAGGGCATAGGGAGACTGTTTGATCGATGAGGTTCCGCGGATGGAAATAACAAATTCAGAACAAATTTAAACCGGTGTCAACACAGATAACATATCCTGTTGATATTTTGACATTGAGTGTTGTCGGAGACGCGCGAAGAGATCAATTTACAGTCTAAAGTTCATTGTTTAGGTCCGGGTAGGTGTTTTGCATTGCCTTGGGTCAGATTGGATTCAAGTTGCATTTTTAAATTAAATGTAAATTTCGCTGGAGGTCTAATGTGTAAGCTGAGTCGGTATATATGATTTGGCTCAGCCCAGGACGTGCTGCGGCTAGTGGAATTCATAGTTCGGTATTTATTGAACTATGCACTCCGCTATGGTGTGGGTTAGATCTCCTAAAACAATAATGCTTGCGTTTCGATAACATCCAGCTCAAATTGCGCAGAGTTGAAGGTTTCAAAACGTTACGGACCTTTTGAGGTAACCGCTAGTTCAGAACCCATTTCGGAACTCAAATCGCAATTGTGTAAACCGGTCTTTTCGGATCGTTATTGCCGTGAACCAAATATATAATTGGAACCACCACAAGCCGCTACTAGCGAGCACATGAAATATCATTGAGTACTCACGTCGTAAAACTACGACGGATATCTATACGATATCACAAACAAATATTATAAACTGTGGTCGACCACTAAAACTAAAACAAAAGATGTTCCAATGCGCTCATATATACAAAAACCAGATGGTGCCATCACATAAAATATAACAACGATCGTTCTGGCGCAATACACCGCTGACTGATGTGAATTACCGGCTCGCGGACATATATGCTTTCTCTGTCTAACTTGAAACTGTAACTTCCTGAACCAAACTTCGTTCGACTATTGTACGCCTAACGGATTTCTCGACGAACGAGAAATTCAGACTTATCATTCTTACTTACAAATCTTACAGCTGAATCGGGTCCTCTCATTTTGGGATAGATAGAATAGACGATCATAGCTACTGATAGCGGCGGCTCCGACCTTGGCCTGGTGCCGGTACAGATTTCTGGTGCCGAGACCGAAGGATATCCTAGATAGTCTGATACCTAGATATTCTAAAAGAATCAAGGTCTAACGCGTTACTTTTAAAAATAACACAACGTAGAAACGATTTTAAACAGTTCAGTTTGTAAATAAGAAATAAGCAAAAAAAGGGGCATTGTTTTCAGACGAGCTACGGCGGTTTAGTGTTCAGGATGGCCGGCCGGCGTAGAAAAAACGATAGTCGGGTAGCACAAAATTCACTTTCACACACAAGTGAAATGGCGTCAGGGCAGGTGACGCAATTGTTATCTGAAATAGTTAATAGATTAGACAGTTTGGAAAGGGGTTCCAGCACGAGCAATGCTAGTAGGACTTCGGACAGACAGACTGACAGACAGGAACTAGAGACGTTTGAACAATCGGTAGAAAAACGTCAATCATGCATTGTGAAAATGACACAGAAGTTGCCGACATTCGATGGGCGGAGTTCGGAAAATCCGATGATTTTCTTAAGAGATTTAAAGGCAAAGTCTCGGGAGATAGTTCTAGGGCTTTGATATGGGCAACGGATAGTTTGGTAGGAATTGCGAAAGTTCGAATGAGCATATACAGAGACTCATGGCGAACCTATTCGGATTTCGAAAAAGATTTCAGAGAGGTATTCTGGGGTGATAATGAACAGGAATTAATTAAGCAGAGATTCCTAACTGCGAAGTTTGATTCTAAGAAAGGTCAAAGTATGGAAGAATTCTTTGCCTCTCAATTGAATAGCATATATGAGCTTACGATACCGTTTACTGATACGGAGAAAATCAACACGATTTTCAGACAGTTGCCGCGTGATATTCAGGTAGCGTTTTTTGCTAGAAAGGAGACTATGACCATACGGGATGCGGTCGAATTCCTTCGGCATTTAGAACGGAATGTCGATGGGGGATTAAGTGCGATACATGGTTCGGAACCTATGGATACGAATAATGTAAGGCGGAATAGCTACATGCGTGGGCAATATCGAGCTATGCGGGTAAATACGTTACGTTATAACGCGATGAGTCGTAGGAATAATTATAACGCGGTAACGAAGGCGCGAAACGAATTTGGGACGCGTGGTCGCGGTTATTTTCGCGGTAGAGGCAGACAGCCTCAGCCTAGCTTCAAGGCAATAGGGTTCCAGAGGGGCAATGATAGTTCAGGAGATACAGAGGCAGGGCAAAGTTCAAGTGACAGGAATAATGCGATAAGTCAGAATTCAAAAAACTAGTGGACTCGCGCGGGTCGTTCGCGCTCAGATATTTATTACGGTTCGGGTGGACAGCCGATCAAATTGGGAAAAAGCATAGACTGTATGATTTGTGTAATTTGGATTCGAACGTGGGTGTGAATGAATTTATTCAATTACTAGCGCATAAAGCGCACGGATATGCCGTGTGTTTAGATGAAAAATCTAGACCGAATTATAGAGATCGAAATGACAGACGTTTACATACGATATTCAGAGACGACGATTCGACTGAGTGTGGGCGCGAGTTATGTAGTACTTTGACATTACCTGAGATAGATGTGCGTATTGGGAATATTGTTGTAAGGAGTTTGATTGATTCGGGGAGCGAAATCAGCGTAATAAGTCGGAGAGTATACGAAGAAGTATGCAGTCAATTGGGAAAACCGACGGAAATACCGATTCCAAGTTTGAGAATCACAGGTGCGTTTGGAGTCAGTAAGGAAAGGGTTGATAAATTAGTAACGTTACCATTAACAATAGGTGAATGCGTTATCGATACTCCAATGCTAGTATTAACAAGGGTGCCTAAAGATTTAATTTTGGGGTTTGATTTTATACAACAGACGCGAGCCAGTTTAATGTGTGAGGGTAATAAGAGGCTAATTATACAAAGCGCCGGGCGGATGTGTGAAATACCATTAGGTATTGGCCCTAATCAGGATTTTTGCTGTTGTACAATGGAAGTACAGAACCAAGATACCTGTAGAAATATGATAGAGGAATATGTGAATAATTCATCAATACCTGTTGAACACAAAACAAAGTTATTGCCGGTGTTAAATAAGCATGCAGAGTTGTTTAGCGATAGGGTAGGTCGGACAAATAAATATATACATGAGATAAAAATGAGAGATGAAACGCCTTTCGTAAAACGAAGCTATCCCATACCGTTCGCATATCGCGATAAAGTAACAAAACGTTTGGAAGAAATGGAATTGATAGGTATTATTAGCAGGCAATCTACGGATTTCAGCAGTCCATTGACTTGTACATTAAAGAAATCAGGAGAGGTCCGTATTTTGCTAGATGCACGACAATTAAACACGGGAATGGTTGGGGAGGTTGAAACCACACCTTTAATGAGTGAGATATTGCAATCCGGGCGCCGGATAAACTACATAGGAGTTATTGATATCAAGGATGCGTATTTTTCGATACCATTATCAGACGAATCTAAACGATACACGGGTTTTGTATATCAAGGCAGAAGTTATGTTTACAACGTTTTACCTCAGGGGTTGAAAACCAGTGTGGGTTCATTTTCGAGGGCGATGGATTTAATTCTAGGGCCAGAGGTTAGGTCATATTGTTTAAATTTTGTTGACGATTTGGCAATTTTAACTGAGGGTGACTTCGAACAGCATTTGTCTCAAGTGGACACGGTTCTGAGTAAATTGAAAGACGCGGGCTTCACATGCAAACTAAAAAAATGCGAGTTTGCACAAAAAAAGGTCAAGTTATTGGGGCATATTTTGTCTACACAAGGTTTGCAGATGGACCCGGACAAAATTGAAACACTTAAATTATATCCGTCACCCAGAACTGTCAGGCAATTGAGGGCGTTTTTGGGGTTCATAAATTACTTTCTGAGGTTTATAAAAAATTTTGGAACGTTAACACAGCCCTTGTACAATTTATTACGGTCTGGAGTCAAGTTCGTTTGGAGTGCGCAGATGCAAAGTGCTTTTGACGAGATAAAAAAACAATTCTCAGAAAGTATAATTTTGAGTCAGCAATTGGCGGGAAAAACATATTATGTTCAATATGACGCCAGCGCTATAGGAATTGGGGGCTATGTTTATCAATTAGATGATTCGGGCCAGGAACGAATTATAGGGTTCTGTTCGCAGGCATTTAAGGGTGCTCAGACGAGATGGGCTATCAGTGAACAGGAAATGTATGCAGTTATATACACTTTAAAGCGATTTGAGATATATTTGCGGGGAGAAAAGGTTATTATTAGAACTGATCATAAAAGTTTGACGTTCATTAAGTCGTGGACTTTATTGGGTGCACGCGTAACGAGGTGGATTATGTTTTTAGAGCAATTCGATTACGACATAGAATTTGTGCGAGGGACTGATAATCAAATTGCCGACACGCTAAGCAGGCAAATAGCGGGACCTGGAGGTATGATTGACAGTACAAATGTTCAGCCGGGGAGATTCTGGTTTCAGGCATCGAATACCGCAAGTGTTATTTCGAGTTTACGGGACATTGCGAGATTACAAAGCGAAGATGAGCGGTTAAATCGAATTAGCGGTTGTATCAGACGTAAGGTGGTAGATACGGGAACGAGAGGTTTTGAAAATTACAAGCTAGTAGGTGATACGTTATCTTTTCACGTGCCGAAGCGGAACGTACAGTTGCTAGTAATTCCGAAATCACTACAGGAGGAACTAATTTTACACATACATGAAGAAATAGGTCACTACGGCAGATATAAAATATTAGCACTGATGAAGGACAGATATTATTTTCTTCATATGAGTAGGGTGATTAGCGCGGTGATAAGAAGTTGTGACATATGTCAAAAGGTCAAACCAAGTACTAACAATACCGTTGGTCCTTGTACACCGGTGTTGGCGGAAAGGTTGGGTGAGAAAGTTTTCTCGGACCTTTATGGGCCATTGCCCGTAGGTAAATTCGGATATCAATATATATATGTGATTCAAGACGTGTACAGTAAAGTAATAAAATTGTATCCAATGCGAAAAGCGACAGGTGGGAGCGTGCTCGCTTGTACAAAGAGATTTCATAGGGAAATACCTATCGAAACTATAATTACGGACTCAGGACCACAGTTCATATCGAAAGTTTGGGAATTTGGACTCAAACAGCTGGGGATTCGGGTCACTCATACGTCGGTGTATTGTCCAAATTCTAATAGCGTAGAAAGAGTGAATCGCGAGCTAGGTCGACTGATTAGAACTTATTGCGGCGGAAGTAATCGTAGTTGGGTCGACGTGTTACCGGACATTCAAAATTGCTATAATAATATCGAACACACAAGCACAGGCTTTGCGCCCAATGAGTTAGCGTTTGGTAAGCGGGAACCGTTAACTATTGACAAGGAATTAAGCGATGAATGGTTATTAGGCCATAGTGTGCGGGATACGGAACAGGTGCGAAATGTAGCGATAGAACACTCTAAAAGTTCTAGTGAACGACGTAAGCGACAGGCGGACAAACGGCGTAAGTTAGAAGTCTATCGTATAGGTGATTATGTGAAACTTAAGACCTTTGTGCGTTCAAATAAAGAACATAAAATCATGCGGAAATTTTCGTTGTTGTATAAAGGGCCTTATGTTATTTCGGCAGTGGTATATCCTAACTGTTATACGTTAGTAGATCCGGGTTCAAATGAGATATTGGGTAACTTCAATACTATAAATATAGCCAGGTATTATGTGAGGACGAATAAGGGCGCAAATAATAAGATAGTGTATAAAAGTTATATAATTAAGCTGTAAGCTGTAAATTTGAGTAACTATTTTGTAGAATTAAGGATCTTGCATGGTTTGGAAACAAAAACAAAAAAAAACAAAAAAAAAAAAACACAATTTGTATATATATAATAATACGAATTAGGATAAATTGCGGGTAAGCGAGGTTGTATAGTTAGATAGATAAATAAGATAAGACAGGAGAGAACTCAATCGAGTTGTGTAAATATTATATACATAATTGACAGATTCATCGGTCGGTGTACATGATTTGAGATGTCCGTACATATAGAGTAGATATGGACAAAGCATGGGTAGCATAGTGGTAATGAGATCCTTGCGCCATGTTAACTGAGATAAACAGTGTCTCAAGGTCTGGGAGGGGGCTGTAATGGTACACGAGAGTCGGTACATTTGATACTTCATTCTGCGTGATAGAGGGCTAGCCCAACGCCGCGCTGTTTTGAATACGAGAATCGGTTCAGATAACGTTTGGGGGTTTTGCGTAGCTTACTGGCAAAGTTAGCAAAAAAAAACAGAGACGACGCGTGGGTTCATTCGTGGAAGTTAAGTTCAGGTCAGGTTTTTTTGTCGCATTCCTGCGAGATGTGTAGAGATCAGAGCCGATTTGGCTGCGCGTTGAATAAAATTGTGAATAACTAAATAATGAAAGGTTATTATGGAACGGAGAAAGCTATTATGTTGATTGCAAATACACAATTGCAATTGAGGTATGATATGGAGAGTCTGACACCGCTAGTTTGAATATCATTCTGGTGGTCTTAGCTACGCGCCCTAGCGGTCGGGTATGCTTAATTAATCGCAACAAGCTTATATTGGTCAGCGATCAACAGGTTCTGTGTATCGGCAGTACCAAATGATTTGAGTGATCACCTACGGTTGATCATAGTGAATATGCGTACACACAATTTGTAGAACGGCGGATCTGCATGGCATGGTTGAAAATAGACTCTGTGTAGTTAGTGATAAGAAGCTTCGCTTGGGCAGAGCGTGTTCGCAAAGGACGCATATAAATACCAGAGCATGTGAGGGGAGGGCATTCAGTCTCAGCGTCTAGCTACTGTGACAGTCGTCTTTCACGAGTTCTAAACAGTTTTGTCTGCCGTGTTACGCGTCAGAACTATACGAATTTGTGATTGCGGAGTTTCAGTGGGTTTTCGTGAGTGTCTGAAGCGCCGAGATATACCTCGGTTCCTACCTTTATATCAACCTACCCCAAATTCCAAAACTATCCTTGGGTCGTTAGAAAAGAACTTGTAAGTCAAATATCTGAGTCTGAGTCTGGGCTTGGAGCGACCCTAAATTCCTTTTTCCTTCACCATAGGGTTCCTGGATTGGCTCTTAGGATATTCGCGGGCTAATACTCTCCTCATTCCTTTCGAGTAGCGAGTTTTGAAATTCCCACACACACAGTCATTAAACATTCAAGCACATTCAAATCAAACTCAACCATTTTCGAGTGGTGTCGATAATGGACGTGGTATAACACTAGGTTTTTAGACTAGGCTAGACAGGAGTTTAGTTGCGGCTAAACCTAGGTTGGCAGGGCATAGGGAGACTGTTTGATCGATGAGGTTCCGCGGATGGAAATAACAAATTCAGAACAAAGTTAAACCGGTGTCAACACAGATAACATATCCTGTTGATATTTTGACATTGAGTGTTGTCGGGGACGCGCGAAGAGATCAATTTACAGTCTAAAGTTCATTGTTTAGGTCCGGGTAGGTGTTTTGCATTGCCTTGGGTCAGATTGGATTCAAGTTGCATTTTTAAATTAAATGTAAATTTCGCTGGAGGTCTAATGTGTAAGCTGAGTCGGTATATATGATTTGGCTCAGCCCAGGACGTGCTGCGGCTAGTGGAATTCATAGTTCGGTATTTATTGAACTATGCACTCCGCTATGGTGTGGGTTAGATCTCCTAAAACAATAATGCTTGCGTTTCGATAACATCCAGCTCAAATTGCGCAGAGTTGAAGGTTTCAAAACGTTACGGACCTTTTGAGGTAACCGCTAGTTCAGAACCCATTTCGGAACTCAAATCGCAATTGTGTAAACCGGTCTTTTCGGATCGTTATTGCCGTGAACCAAATATATAATTGGAACCACCACAAGCCGCTACTAGCGAGCACATGAAATATCATTGAGTACTCACGTCGTAAAACTACGACGGATATCTATACGATATCACAAACAAATATTATAAACTGTGGTCGACCACTAAAACTAAAACAAAAGATGTTCCAATGCGCTCATATATACAAAAACCAGATGGTGCCATCACATAAAATATAACAACGATCGTTCTGGCGCAATACACCGCTGACTGATGTGAATTACCGGCTCGCGGACATATATGCTTTCTCTGTCTAACTTGAAACTGTAACTTCCTGAACCAAACTTCGTTCGACTATTGTACGCCTAACGGATTTCTCGACGAACGAGAAATTCAGACTTATCATTCTTACTTACAAATCTTACAGCTGAATCGGGTCCTCTCATTTTGGGATAGATAGAATAGACGATCATAGCTACTGATAGCGGCGGCTCCGACCTTGGCCTGGTGCCGGTACACAATGTAGAGAAGAGGCAAAATTGACGTTTGCTATGTATATGTAAATATCTACAGTAATAAAGTACTTTGACTTTGACTTTGGCTTTGATTTATTATTGGTTTTTGCTGCTGAGTTGGAGTCATATGAATTTGTCCGACCAACTCATGGTACAGAGAGATATTGTTTTCAGTGTCTTCCTCAGCCTTTTGGGCCATCAGCTGTTGTATACTTTGATTTGCTTCTTGTTACTGTTGTTCAAGCGCTGATATTCTCTGAAGGCTCGAAACGTATGTATTTATTTATTGTTATTAGTTGTTTCACAGCATATAAATACAAATACAAAAATAATTAATATAAATACGAAATGCCAGTTACGAAACAAACCGATAAGAAAGTTGGTAGGAGGAAAAGTAACCTTATACAATTGATAATTATGGAATAAAATAATAACTAATAATTACAGTAACATAACATTAAATTAAATTAAGTTGGCATTAAATTAAAATTAATTGATATTGAAGTGTGGGAGTGAGTTTGTGTGTGTGTGTGTTTGCGTGAGTGTGATAAATAAATAGTTCCCCGGATATCAATGTTGATCGTTGTGTATAATTTGACCGATTTCTGTACAAATCCTGGATATAAATTGAGGACGGCTTAGGCAAAAGACATCGGCTTCCGCAAAGTATTTCTCATATATGTATATGCTCCTATTCAGTGCCGAATTCAAAGCATAATTGGTGCATGTGTGCGCGTTTCCAAGCTCCGCGAGTGCGCAGGTGCGACCCTCAGCAGCACCGAGCTCACCAGCGAAGAGCTGTCCAGCCTGTTGTTGATCACATCGTATAGCAGTTTCTCATCCGCCAGCATTCTCCTGCCCTCCAGTGACATCAAGGAGTGTTGTGTTAGGCCGTCCCTTTACCCCGCGTGTGAACCAAACAATTTTGACTGATAATGCCTCATGAATCTCCTCTGAATAGACTCAATCCTCGTGATGTGGGACTGATAGTTTGGTGACCAAACGGGTGAAGAGTATTCGAGTATGCTGCGAACGTAGGCAAAATAGAGGACCTTAAGAGCATGTGGGGAACGTAGCGGTTTCGACACACGATTAACAAACCCCAGCATCTTATATGCTCTCGAGATGATATTGTCATAGTGAGATACGAATGTAAGTTTTGAATCTAATATGACTCCGAGATCCCTAACCTCGGTGACTCGTTCGATGGGGTGGTTATTTAATATATATTGGTGGTCCAAGTTAGAACACTTCCTGGAGAACGTAATCGATTGGCATTTTTTAGGATTCAGGTCCAAACTATTGAGACGGCAAAACTCGCAAAGACGATCAAGGTCTTCCTGGAGCCTGTGACAATCAGATAAGTCAGATATCGGAAAAAAAATCTTTGTGTCATCAGCATACATTAAATCACTAGCAAATTTGAAGCACGAGAATATGTCACATAAACAGACATTGAACAGCAGTGGCCCCAGGTGGGAACCCTGTGGAACGCCGGAAGGAATGGGAGCAAAGCGCGAGTGTGAGGCCCAATTCGGACAGCTTGGCTTCGATTACGGAGGTAAGACTCAAACCATCTGAGTAGATCGCCATGTACACCGATTTGCTCCAGTTTAAATAGTATAATGTCATGCCTGAGCCGATCAAAACATTTGGAATAGTCAGTGTACACGGCGTCGACCTGATTGCCTTTGTCCATTAAACCTGCAACAGATCCTACAAATTCAACCAGATTGGAAGTCGTCGAACGTTTCCTCATGAAACCGTGCTGAGTTGGCGGAATACTACGAGAGATGATAGGGTACACCTGATCATGGACTATAAGCTCAAGAAGTTTACCAAAAACTGGCAGCACTGATACCGGGCGGTATTGTTCTGTCTTGTTTTTAGGACCACCCTTGTGAATGGGTACAATAAAAGCCTTTTTCCAGTGAGTAGGAAAGCACTGTTCGTTGAGTGATCTGCGGAATAGTGTACACAATGGGGCAGCTAGCTGATCGGCAGACTGTCTTATAAAAATAAAAAATAATAAAAATAAAAATAAAGTGTATGGTAGCACTCGTCAAGTGAGTCTAACAGATTTCTGAACTGGTCTCTTTCCGCACAGGCATCGACCCAATCACTATGCAGCTGGCTCAACTGGCTTTTAAGATTCTTGTTTGAGATAAGAATTTTCTCAGTCTCCACTTCACTGTCAGCTCTCTCTTGTTCATATTTAGCATTAAGTTCTCTTGAGGTCAAAAGATCTTAAAGAGCGTTGTGCAGCTGCAGTGCGGTCTCAGCTCTGCGCGTGGTCATCTTGGACACCATGCTGGAACCGAGAGACAGGGTATAACAATGTAGAGTTCTAATATAGAGAGTTTAAGGGAGGCGATTTGTGTACGTGCTGTGTGTTTATATTGTTGTAATACTGGCAACCCGTTCATGTGAAAAATAATTCACCTAATATCTACACAAAATGTTAATGAACATACTTATTCTATAATAACAAATCAGTCAGATTGGTAGAATTTAATAAATGGACTTTATACTTAATAGATACTAAGTAGTTTATTGTTATTCTATTACCTAACTAAATTAAAGTGGTGTTATACAATTTAGGTACTTATTTATTCTTTACATTACACTATTAATTTTTTATTCTAATAAGTCTTAATGTTGCTATTTTTTTACTACCTATGTTGTGTATGATGACCTCAGAAGGGATAGTGCAACTTTTAGACCAGGGGATAGTTCTGCAGTGATAATGTTTACAACAATTCTGCTAGCCTTGTAGGTGTGTCAGCTGAGATATAGTTATTTAAACAGGTGAGTAGAAGTTCAGAGAACTGTAGAACCATATAACTACCTCAGGCTCAGCGGATCTACTTTACACAATTTACATTGACACTAGGTTGGTCGGTAATCAATTTTTTTGAGGTATTTGGGTTGTGGAATGCGTGTGATTCTGGTTAGTTCTGTCTAAAATATGTGTTGAGCGTGATTAGATTATGAAACAAAAATACTCAGCTGGTAAATTCCTTTGTGTTATTCAAATGCACATTCGAGTAGGTAACGGCTCGGTGGATGATGCAATCTTGAGAAAACTGGCCGCAAACACTTGTCCCCCTTTTATAAACACTAACAATGATTCTTACGTAGTAAATTATATACTCTTTGAATAATGTTGCACTATATTTATGCCCTAAATACAAATAAAATTACAATTAAAATCAGATGCCGTTTCCTTGACAGCTGACCGGCCGGCGGGCGCGTTCCGTTCTTCTCTACCACCTCCCCGATGACCTCTCTACCACCTCCCCGATGACCTCTCTACCACCTCCCCGATCACCTCCCTACCACCTCCCCGATGACCACTTTGTTATTTGCCCTGCCTTACCACCGGCATGGACCTGTTCCTACAACCTGTTTACCCTGTTTTGCCGAACACCTGAAAACCAGGAGAGTGCTCGTGTAGTGGAAATGTGCTAAATCAATACCAATGAGTTGCGTGTGCCCAAAACCGACTATCTTATGCAGTCATATTAAAATTCTTCACGTGTAAAACTATCTCTTCTTTTCAAAGTGCTACGTCAAACAATTAAAAATGAGGGTCTGTATTTTCCCTTGCAGCCTAGCCCAAACAGCCAAGATCCTGATGGCGATCGCGATCCTGTTCACCTACAGCCTTCAGTTCTACGTGCCCATGGAGATGATCTGGAGGCAGCTCCATGATAAGATCTCCGTGCGGTTCCACAACATCACTCAGATATCTATCCGGACCGCTGCTGTTGTTGGCTCTGGTAAGACCTTCATCAGGGTTCCGTACTCGAAAGGTGCCATACGGGACCCTATTACTAAGCCTCCGCTGTCCGTCTTTCGGTCCGTCTGTGTGTATATCAGCGTGCTGTGTGCTCATGCACTCTAATAGGTAGAGAGTTGAAAATTTCACAGAATTAACGCCATAGCAAAAAATATGAACTACGTATACATGCATTTTTTAATGAAAGGCAGTCCCTTTTATTTTATTTAACCATGTTGCGGTCGGCGAAGCGTTCGGCGCACGATGCGCACGGGTAGGGACGCTCGCCGGTATTCGCTCAGCTAGGTGCAAACGTGGCCTTTTGTCAGATCAGAGTCATGCTCGTGACGTATGCCTTTCACGGACGGCGACTTATATTGGCTGTACTTACTTAGATCACTTGCCCCTAAAATAATGTAACCAATAAAATGTGTTAGTAACGCTTCGCAAAGTTCTTAAAGCGTCACTAATCATAGAATTTGTCATTACATACACAATTTGTTATTTCGTTTTGTTTTGCAGCCTGCGGATCCTGCCTTGACTGTCTATCTGTTTACATTATTCTAATTACCTACCTGGCTCTACCATAGACGCCTGCCAGGTATCTTTCATCTCATGTGACACACACACTTTACTGTGAAACAAAACACTGTTTAAAAGAGTTCCGATTATCTGACCTTCAAAGCGTATGAGACATAAGACAGACGATGTCTGACTGGCGTCTAGTTGGATTGTTAGAGTAGATAGTGATGACCATATTGCTAACAAGTCGTGATTTTCCCACAGTGGCCCTGGCAGCCGCCTTCCCAGACCTGGAGCTTTTCATCAGCCTCTGCGGCGCGATCTTCCTCTCCAGCCTCGGCCTCCTCACTCCAGCTGTAGTGGACACCGTGCACAAATGGGACCGCGGCCTCGGACGCTTCAAATGGGTGCTGTGGAAGAACATCTTCATCGGTCTGCTGTCTTTGACGGCGCTGGTCGCTGGCTCGTACGTCTCGGTGAGGGGGATAGTTGATAAGTTTGGGATAGTAAGTCATGCAGTCGACACGAACGGGACAATCGCTGTTAATGCTACTGGGAACTTTTGAATATGTTGACGGTTGGTTGGATTTTATGGCTGGGCCAAAATTTACTTACAATGACATGGTGAGAATTGTGATTATATGATTTCCTGATGTCCGGAGAAATGAAGCCTTATCATGTGATTGAACATCACAGCACAATTGTTTAACACGAGCTGTGTTTTATTGTTAGTGTACTTGCGAAGTCTGGTTGGGCAATTTTTAAAAAGCGTTTAAAATTCCTAGACCTCGAATTACATGACATCTGGCACCCACGGTACAGGTTCGCCTAGTGTGGGGCCATAGTCTGCATAACATCTTTACACTAGTAATAGTGTGAAGATGTTATGCAGACTATGGCCCCAGGAGTAATCCTAACCTAACCCATTTTTACTTTTGTGTGTAATTTTCGTGAGAAACTGCTTTTGTATTATAATAATAGGTACTTAATGTGTAACCAACTGTTTCATGTATTATTTATGAATAATCAACTACTTCGATTTCTATTGGTATTCTTCATGATAAGGCTTCAGTGTTCAAGTGGGTAAAATACTTGATATTTTTAAGAATTTATCGATGTTTTATTTAAGTATTGAACAAATGAATTTAAATCGTAACTAAGTCAAATGGGAAAATAAATTGGCATCAAAAATAGCCATATCTTTTGCTGCGCCTTCCGCCCAGAAATAAAAATGTCTGCATTTTAAACTAAGTTACCTTAGGTTAATGAAAACATGGTTATTGAATGTACTCATTACAAATGTTGTGAAAATACTATTTAGGTTAGTATCTATAAACTATTGAATAGACGACTATCTCTCTACTGTACTTATGGACTAAACAATCAGGGTATTACTGCCGATTCATTTTGGACTGACTCTCAGAGCGATAGAGTATAAAACGGTGTTTTACATATAAATAATATCCGTGTGTAAACTAAGTACAGTTACCTCTATATGATTGTTGATACATAATCTTAAGTGAGCAATAAATTTTAACATTCCAAGTATTAATATAAATTGCAAATACTCCATTTCCATAACTAGAATGTCTTAGAAGTGTCGCTCTACAAGTAACTATATATTCTGTTGACTGATTTCCTGATGAACTCATTAGTTGTTATTGTCTCACACTTCCTACGCAACAATATTCATTGGTGTAATGTACATTTTAATTTAACAAAAAAGCTGTAATGACCATTCGCTCACTTGAAATAACATATTAGCGACTTTAACAATAGAAAAAATGCTTCACGATCTGCTTTCTGGGCGCTCAATCTCTACAATCAACCGAAAGTTGTAGAAAAGTGAAGACAGTAGATAAAAGGTGGACGCACACGTGACCTGCAGGCAGACTGTCCAACCCATTCCACCCAGAGCTGCCGGTGGACGATGCTGCCAGGTGTGCGTAGTCGCATAGTGTGGAGCTGCCGGTGGACGATGCTGCCAGGTGTGCGTAGTCGCATAGTGTGGAGCTGCCGGTGGACGATGCTGCCAGGTGTGCGTAGTCGCATAGGGCTTCATACAACGAAATCTAAATGCGATGTCTGTAGCTAGGGTGTAGCTCTATTGTGCAGGCACCTAGCAACCCTGTGGACTATGCTATGGATTTAAGACGATTTTAGACAGCAAGGGCTCGCTTAGGCCCCCTAAAAATATGTATTAAGGTATGTTCAAAAGAATTTACCTAATAATGTATAAGCGCGCCATGTAATAATGTAAATCTTGGATAACATAATATGTTATACTTTTTTATCGAATCGAACATAACACACTTTATGATCAGTGGCTCAAGCAGGAATAATTACCAGAGTGAAAAAGTGTTCGAGTTCAGATAAAATGAACCTTACGTCATTGTACATAAGAGTCACTGACAGTTCGATTGACATACTTTTTAATCGCGTAATTATTCCTGCTTCCTACACTGTTTTAAAAAGAATAAGTTTGCCTCTACCACTCCTTATAGTATAAGGCATGGACAAGTTTGTTTAAAAAAATATATGTTTGACATTTTTAGAAAACTTATTTCACGGATACTTGGTAAATCGTGCTTGGACTCTGTGTATAAAAAATTAATGTTTATGTATAAATTGTATCCAGCATCAGACAAGCAAAAGTTGTCGATAAAATGTTATAAAATCTACAATGTAAATTTAAATATAAGCAAACGTATTTTGTACTTTTAAAGCGATACAAATGTGATACGTAGATTAAAATAGAAATTAAGTTTTTCTAATGACCCAATTAAAATCTGAATAAGGGGGCTGCCTTTTCTTTTTATCTTCATAAGCAAGCCAAATATCATGAAAAAGTCGACGTAACTATTTTTTTTATAATTAACTATAGAAGTGATGTATTGCTAATAGACAAAAGAGAAGATAATATTTTTGTAGGTAATAATGGTAGAAATTACGGTCATATAAATTAGTAAAAAACCAAAGAAAGGGATTACAAAAACGTTAGATAAAAGATAGCTAAAGTTGACCTGCATACGTATCAAAAAATCAAAAGATCAAACATCAATCTGTGAGAGTTTCGTCGCCCTTCTGCTCCCACAGTGGTCAAATGTAGAGAGGAGGCAAGAAATTACGTTTAGTAAACACATGTTAACCTTGAAATTTAAATTTTCACAAAATAAATATTTTTAATTTAAATTGATTATGTGAAATACTTCGTGGCGACTAGTTTTTGAAACTAACGTTGCCTAGGTGTATCGTCATGGGAGAAGGGCCTTACTCTGGCCAAATCTGTTAGCAAAATAAACCAGTCAATGAACTCTATAACAGCATTTAATGTCTGTCGAATTATGCATTCTCTGAGATTTACGAGTAGATGTTATATTGTGCGCTTTATTTGGTCTTATTCCACATTACGCAATTGTAACACTTTGGCAACCTTTCTGAATACGCATATCTATCAGCGTTTGAGTGTTAGCAGGTCGGTGTGAATTTAACCGAGAGTTAAATCTAATCGACAGTTATATAACATCGACAAAGTAACGTAAGGTTTGGTTACATGACTGTTACTGGCGAAATTGTAGCATAATATTTGGTACATGAGGGCTGACGATGTCAAAGTCCGTTCTGATCGATTACGGAACAGCGACAGCGTCAATGGCAGCTTTGTCCACCTTTGCTCCCGCTAGGTGGCGCTGGCGTGGTTGAAGTCAAAGAGTTTCATTCATCATTGAGTTTAGGTTAAAAAACATCTTTCAAATACACTTGACACTGGCAAATAATAACATTGTATGTTTTTATTTTAATTTTTTCTTGCTTCTTTTCTTGATTCTTTGCTTAAAACACGACGCCTACGAATCACTGTTACGATCCTCGTAAGAGGCGCGGGCCTACTTATTCATAAATACAGGCTACTTGTGAGCCTAGTTATGATAGTAGTCGACATAACTATCTCCTTGTTGTGTATATTTTTTACTATGAGTAAAGATTTATTATTATATTATTATTATTAATAACAATAAATGTAGCCCAATAATGTCCCCGCCTAGGGGCACAGGCTGTTGCCCGGATACGAGTAAGATTAAGCCATTCGGGTTGTTGGAGGGGTTTTACGACCACTACCACGTAGCGATAGTAGACGGGACCTGCAGCTTAACGTGTCATCCGAAACACTAAACGTCCGATAATGTTCTTAAGATAAATTAATTATCTCATTGGTACATGATCAGGAATCGAACCTGTGTCTCCTGCGTGAGAAGCAAGTGTGAAACCCATTAGACCACGGAGCTCGCCCGAAACTGGCAAAATTAACCTCAAACGACCTCATTTCTTCATATAATATATGGCGAGATAACCTTATCTCGCCTTAAATTATATTAAGAATTAAATATAATTTGACAACTGTTCTAACGTCGAACATCCAACAATGCCTGAAGGTATTTAACCAATGTGTGCTGTAACGTAGACACTCACAAAGGAGACGGGAAGTTTCAGTAGCGATGTCCGACACAATAGTTAATAGTTCTACGGCCGAATCGAGGTGGCTGACGTCGGCAAATGGATAACAGGGCTCAGGTGGAAGTGGGCAGGACACTTGGCAAAGCGAGAAGACGGCAGATGGAGCAGAGCGGTAATGAGTGGCCAAGAGGAAGCAGACCACCTGCCGGGTGGTCCGATGTCATAGTGAGGAAAGCAGGAAAGGAGTGGACCCATGTTTCATTGGACCTGGTCGAGTGGAGTGGCCCTTACTCAAGTATGGATGGCGAAGGGGGGATGGCTGGTAAACAAGTCATACTCGTGAACGGGTGCTGCTTGGGGGGCTGGTCCAGTCTGGTTTCTCACAAGTTATGTTCATTACAGCTTGTCTTTGTTCTTATTTATTTATTTTGTTAGATTGTAATTTTACTTCTCTGACGGGCGTATTTCCGAAGCACTGGTAGAGTTATTGGAGTTTCTTTTACCTGTGCGAGATTCAGCTATGAATTGAAGGGAAAATTTACTCTTTCAAACTCAAACCATAATCAGTTATGTACTCATTTAGTTGATCATATTTTTATTTTTTTTCCATGAGACTTAAGTATTTGTAAAAGTGCATTATTTGGCTTAATTGCAGTAAATGATTTGAGTTGTATACTCAGCGGTGGGTTCCCTGACAGGCTGATGATGATGATGATGATGATGGCAACTTTGACAGATACACCAACTACACCAGCGCCATCTGCAATGAGCTTTTGAGATTAGGTGCCATTGGTCTGAATCTGGCGTCACGGTCCGCGGGCTCGCATGTGGCGTACGGCCAGTCTTACATAAGGGCTATAGCGGTTATCAAAATGTTTTCTTGGATTTTGTAGGTCAACATCCAACAGATAGAATTTAATGTTTTCGGTATTTTTTTAATTGCATGGCTTAGTTTAGTTTTATTTCGGCCCAGTAATAAAAAAGTTACTAAACACAATTTACCGAATTTAACCAACAAAACGTGGTAAAATGACATTTGAACGACGAATTTCTTCATACAGTCAATTTTAGTTATTAGGCACTTACGGATACGAAAAACCTGCAAGTGAATTTGAATATCCCGCATTTTATATCTTAACAGGCACAGGCATATTATATTGCTTCTGGCCCCACACTAAAATACCCTCGTCGTGGGATCCAGAAATAGCGACCACACACATACCTAAATAATTTAAGACCTGTTTTTTTTTCCTTTCTCCACAGCTTGAACCTGGGACCTCTCGCTTGGGATACAGGTCATCTACACGTGCATATAAAGCTCTCATTAAAATAAAATAGTATATTGTCGTAATATACCCTTTAATTGTAAATTCGTTTCTTATATGGATATAAATTGTATGTACTCAGCTGAGGTTCGTATAATTGTAATAATAAACAAAACAATCCCAAGGTAATAATTTCGTACAGAATAGAAACACGAGAGGAAATAACAGATAAGAGCAGTTGTTATCCACGTGTTATCCTAATCATAAAATAATAGTAAAAAAGTTTAATTGGCTTAGATAACAAGCATTATCAGATTTAAGTAAAATACATCTCCGATTTATAAAAATATATATTTTTACTATACAAACTTCTTGGTTTTTGGCCAGAGGGCAAAAGTTTTGACCACGGCACCAGCCACAGAAAAATTAATGGCGCTTTGTATCATTTATTTTTTACAAAAAAAACTATTCCCAAAACGGATTCTCCAAATAGACATCACTTTTTTTGTTCAAATTATTGAAAAGCGAAGTACTTCACTACTTTTATTTCATTCACGTCCTCAATGTTCTTGTTTTTGTACATATATACATATTTTCACGACTTTTCCCATACGGGGTGGCAGAGGCACAGTTGTCCCCATGTTTAGCCAGTTTTTTGATACTCCATTTTGCGTGAGAAGGGGTTAGCGCATTGCCGCAGCTATTCAAATTCAATTGTTGTCGCTCTGCCTACCATGCGAGAAATCCCGGGTTTGATCCGAAAAAAAAACCCCAGGTCTTGGATGTTTATACGTGTGTGACGTCGCTGTTACTGGTTCCCATGACACAGGGTATCCTAGAAACAATATTTGTGCCTGTATGTAAATGTTTATGTTTAAAAACATTTATTTCAGAAACAAAACAATGAGATCCTTATCAAAACATAGCAGCTCACTCAATAACAATAACAACAACAACAGCTGAAATTCACTGAGCCATACATAGCCAAAGGGCTAATATTGCAGTACCTAGTTAATCTTGTTTACCTTCATCGCGACCTTACGAAGGATACAGAATGCGCCGACCGCAACAGAAACCGGCGCATAATTTATTCGAAAAAACAAGGTTACTTAGTTACTGACGTAGAAGTGCGTTATCATCACAGATGCTGTTTGGTGTTCGATCGACTCATTCGTGTGAAGGGCCAATGTTAAGCCTCATTGCTATGCCATCAGTGTAACGTGCAATTTGATAGCCTCACATCCATTCTAGTTGTTCTTTTGATTGGAAAACGTGCATTGTTAAGTTTCTGATAGGGCGGCTCATAATAGTAATAATGATGCATTTCCGATACCTAGTGGAAGGTCATTTAATAGCGATTATACTAATATGTACGTATGTGTGTGATATAAAATAAAACTATGCGGCTTTGTGGTAGAAAAAAAAATGTTGTAGTCTCAGTTGGCTAATTCATTCATTACGATTATTCGATTAATTCTCATTCCGAAATTAATATTTTTTAAGTAACTGTTGAAACGTATTTTTTTGTTACGACGCTGTATAAATAACTCTTTTAGTCAGATCAACTTGACTTTAAAATTATCTAAATAAACAAATTTTAAAATGAATAAAATATGAATATTCAAAGGAAACGAAAAAGCAAAAGAAGGATTAGGGTTATCAGTATAATACATACTGTTTGTAGTATATATTAGTCGTAGTATTTATAGAGTTTTATTGTACGCGCAGGTCTTCCCCCGCTCAACCATCACCTCTCCTACCATCTTGGTTTGCTGGAAGAAATCTCTTTTGAGAGATAAGCTCGCCTTTGTACATGTTTTTTTTCTATTATAAGTTATCTGTATGACTGTTTTGTGTAGTACAATAAAGAAATTACAAGTAATTATAAATTACTACTTAAGTATCAAATAAACCAATCGACGTATTTTTATAATATAATCGGTACGTCTACGATTTTATTGTATCGATTTTTACAACTAGGACTAAAAAACCTGCTAAAACGCTTGGTAATTGGGTCCCGTTTGGTACCCTTCGGGTACAGAAACCTACAAAGGGCCAATCCAACTGTCATTTTGGTCTAGCTGTTTAGATTCCAGTTTATACATAGGGCGCACTGTAAGTTTCCGGAACTGGCCACTTACATAAACAATATTTAAAAATTTATTGCAACATTTGAAAATAGAACTCTTTGGCTGTAGAATGCAGTTTGTTTCATCTGACTGCCTTTTGTTTTTACCTTGTGGCGCCATTTAAAAAATTGTGTGTCTGCATCAACATGGATTTAACTCGGGAAAATTTTCGTAGTATGATTTTCTACGATTTTAAGTGTAATTTGACAGCTCAACAGAGCATCGCTCGGCTTGAAACAGCTTTTGGCAATGAAGCACCATGCAAGACAACTGTTTATAGCTGGTTTGCAGAATTCAAGCGTGGTCGTATCAATCTCAGTGACGAATCTCGCGATGGTCGGCCGTCCACCACTGTGACCAACAAAAACATCGATGCTGTGCGCCGTATGATTGAAACAGACAGGCATGTGACCTACCATGAAATTCGCGCATCCTTAGAAATAGGCATGAGTCAAATACAATTAATCCTACACAAACATTTGGAACATTTACCATGAAATTCGCGCATCCTTAGAAATAGGCATGAGTCAAATACAATTAATCCTACACAAACATTTGGGTGTGAGAAAGCTGTGCTCGCGGTGGATCCCACACAACTTGACCGAGGCTCAAAAAACGGACCGCGTCACTTGGTGCAGTGCCATGCTTACCAGATTCAACGAAGGTGCGTCAAATTTGGTGTGGGACATAGTAATAGGTGACGAAACATGGATTTATTGCTACGATCCCAAAACAAAGCAGCAATCGAGCGTATGGGTCTTTCAAGATGAGCCGAAACCAACCAAAGTGGCGCGCGTGAAAAGTGCATCTAAGCGGATGATTGCTTCTTTTTTTAATAAAACTGGACACGTGGCTACTGTTGCTTTAGAGAATCGTCGTACAGTGAATAGTGACTGGTACACGACCATTTGTTTGCCGGAAGTTATTGACGAATTTCGTAAAAATAACCGTAAACGCCGTATCATCCTGCACACGACAATGCTAGTTCTCACACGGCTAGACAGACAAACGACTTTTTGAAGGCGAAAAATGTAGAACTCATGAGTCATCCTGCATACAGTCCCGACCTGGCACCTTGTGCCTTTTTTCTGTTCCCAAAAATTAAGAACCAATTACGCGGTCAACGATTTTCATCACCAGAAGAGGCTGTCGAGGAGTATGAAAAACACGTTTCAGAGGTCACCACAGAGGAGTGGCACAAAAGTTTTCAAAACTAGTTTCATCGAATGAAAAAGTGCATAGACGCCAAGGGAGATTATTTTGAAAAATAATAAATTAATTTTGTACCTTTAATAGTATTTTTTCATATTCATTCCGGAAACTTACAGTGCGCCCCACGTAGTTATGTTTTTTACAACGCCTTAAAACAGCCATAGCATACCGCTAACCATATTATACTAGCCTGAATTTCTCCTAGCTAACCTTCACAAACTCCAGATGTAATAACTTTGACTAAATTACTTCAACTTTTGAAAGTCACATACCTCCTCCTCCTCCACAACAATCTTAGTCATGTCATGTTATAACTACATCTGTGGCGTTGCGGTTCGAAGCTCTGCATCCCAAGCGAGATGTGTCGGATTCGAGTGACAAATAAAAAAATATTCATATACCCAGGTCTTGGTTGTTTATATGTGTGACGTCGCTGTTTCTGGTTCCCACAAAATAGGGTACCCATCCCAGTGTGGGGTCAGAATCAACAACATGAAATGAACAACACATAATCAAATAATAAGAAAGACAACAGACAACTCTACTAGCCAGAGTGTGTGAGCAGCCTATCCCCAATTTTCAACTCACCATACTATATAATCTAGTGGATGCTCTCCTACCACGCTCGCACCAAGGTTGGCTGCTATGTATGAAGGCCGATGAAAGGGAACTCCGCGAGTCTAGTGTTGCAACACCACTCGCAAGCCACGCTGACCCCTCGCGCCACCCAACCAACCCTGCGCCGCGGGTCAAACTCAACCGGTCGTCGCGTCAAACAATGCTGTGCAATGTTAGAGTGCTCTTAATGTCATATTCGAGCAGCCCGCGGCAGCACGTGCGGATGTTAAAGTGACTTTAAAAATGCGCGAGTGATTTTTTCCCTGTGATTTTTATTTGTGAAAATATTTTTTCTTTGGACGATCTAATTTGTAAGTATTATTTTTTATCCGTAATAATTGGGAGGATAATTCGTTACGTTGCCTGAGACTTTGTGAATTTCGGTAATGAACTGATAAAACAAATAATAACTTGAGCCGCGCTATCAGATAACGAGACGAAAAAAGCTTTCTGCCAAAGCCAAGTGTCGAATTTTAGGTTTTAATAAGAACGAGCAATTAAAAGCGTGAAAGTCTTGCCAAGTAATAAAAAGTGAAAAGCGGACGTTATATTGTTACATAAAAACTTTTCAACTAAAATCTTGTATATTAAATGGCATGAATTTAGAGGGCCCTCTCAGAATAGTTTTATAAACCAACTCAAAATTTCAAGAAACATTTTTGTGGAAAGGTCTTTTAGAGCAAGACAAACTTTTTCTTTATCCCCAACACCTCAAAGGAATATCCACCTCGAGACTCTAAGCCTTCGTGATCCATCAGCGGCCCACGTTTTTATTCGCATTCGTGAAAATAAACGAGCGGTCAAAGAAGACAAAACTGATATTGATCGTGAAACAGCTAAGTACCTACTGAATGATGAAGGGTTGTGGCAGAACATAAGTCTATTTATCTACACACGAATCATAAACCCTCATTAAATATCTCTGTTGTATGTTGGTATTGTGCAGTGTTGTGTTGATGTGGAGAGGTCAAAGTCCATGCGCCCCTCAAAGCAAAACATTAAATGTAATATTAATCACACATAATTACATCACACAAAAAACACACTCACATTGTACTATCAGTAATCAATTAACTACAAACATATCTACTATTCATATCGCTCTCATCTAACAATATATCATCATATTCACTATATTTTTCTCTTTAATTTTTAAAGACATTTCAAATACAAACACTTATAAAAAATGTATACCTTTATCTACTTAGTTTATTTATTTACTTACTATTCCTATGCCAGATTTACACTCATTTAATTAACTTCACCGGGATCATAATACAAAATATTTCCTCACCATTTGATATGCAAATAAAATTTCTTTATCTAAATAATAATCCAATTAAATTTTCAAATTCAATATTTTTTACGATGTATACTTGCACCTGTTATTACATAGCTGCTTCTTTGATTGGCCAATGTATATTTGTCTCACTTTTGCACTCTTCTATGTCCATAAACATAAAAAATGGATAAGAACAAATACCTCAAGTTAGGCTTTTTAATGCAGGTTCCTTGAATACCGGACACAACGATTTCTTAATCGCTGTGACTCAAAATAACCCCGACATTATTGCAATCAACGAAACTTGGCTTCCTATCGATCAGAAGCGCGAGCGCCTGTCGACCCAGGCTATCGTCTGCGCAAGCGCTGTACCCCTAGACCCGAGCACATGCGAGGGGGGGGGGGCTTAGTGGCGTTTTACATTAAGCAAGACGTGCGCGTTCGGTATGAAAAGTATCCTACTGCGGATATTGAACAAATATGGCTATCAACTAAAATTAATGGTCAACATGTTGTAATAGGGACTGCTTATAGACCTCAGTGGGTTGGTGTGGATGATTTTTTGATGCACTTACTGACTCAATCACGAGTTTCGCTCGGTATAATCATGTAGTTTTGCTTGGAGATTTTAATATTAACTTCACAGATTCTCTTAACTGCCATACCAAAAAATTACAACAATTCCTGACATATATGGATCTTAAACAAGTAGTTAATGAGCCAACGCATTTTACTTCTGAGTCTGCAACTTTAATAGACGCTGTTTGCACAAATGCTAAGGTGCGTGAAGTCACTGTCTCAAATATCACCGGTTCCTTTGGTCACGCTATGGTAAATGTAATATTGGCATTCGAGAAAGATAAAATACCGCCCCGCTGTATAACTTATCGTCCCATTAAAGACATAGACTTTGATCGATTCAATCGCGAATTGGACTTGCTGGATTGGGAATCTATTATTGACTTGCCTACTGTTGATGATATGGTCGATAGATTAAACTACTTGCTCTTGACTCATTATAATATATTCGCACCAGTCAAAGTGGTAAAAATGAAATATCATCACACTCTACCTTGGATCACTGATACCATCAGACTTATGACCGATTTACGTAATGAATCTCACGTTAAGTACCGCGAAACTAAGTCTGAAGTTGACAACGAGAGCTGGAAAGATCTAAGAAAGTTAGTGGAATCTAACAATGAAAAACGTGCTTACTTTAATCATTTAGTTAACTATGAAGTCTCGGATGGCAAAACATTCTGGCGAAATATGAAACAAAATATTCTAGCAGATCATGGTCATGGTGAAAAACTTCCTGATTGCTTTAGTGACCCAAATCAAATAAATAATCATTTTTTATCTCTCCCTTCTGCTAGTGAAGATCCTAAACCTCTGTTATCGTATTTTAATTCCAATCGGTATAGTTATTCCAGATTTAATCTCGTGCCAGTTTCTGAACAAAAAGTATACAATTACATAATCTCTATCAAATCCAATGCAATTGGAGATGATGGGATAAGTAGAAACATGATAATACTGACTCTCCCCAGAACCCTGCTTGTTATAACCTCAATTATAAATAGGTCAATTACTACTGGCATAGCTCCCAAGCAATGGAAAAAAGCAATAGTAATGCCTTTTCCTAAAGTCGATAACCCGTCCAATCTCAAGGAACTTAGACCTATTAGTTTGCTTCCCTTCCTTATACAAATATATAGAAGACTCTAATATTTTGCCTGACCTCCAGTCGGGTTTCCGCAGGGGGCAGTGACAACTACTGCGTTGGTTGATGTTGTAGACAACATTTTGAGCAATATCGATGTAGGTAAGGCTACTATGCTTACACTGCTAGATTATAGCCGTGCATTTGACAGCATTAGCCCGACTTGTTGCTGTCGAAATTGCGTTACTATGGGCTGGATGCATTATCTGTGGGATGGTTTGAAAGTTATCTCGAAAAATGCTTCCAATGTGTCAAGCTGACCAATGATAGTGGTGGTGCCTTGCACTTGGATCCAAAGCCAGTTTTGCGGGATGTTCCTCAGGGTTCCATCTTGGGGCCTCTATTATTTATTATATATACAGCAGATTTGGTGAATGAAATCAAGCACTGCAAATTCCCTTGTTACGCTCATGATCTTTAACTTTACATTTCCGATGTGCCTTCTAATATTGACTGCATGACAAATTTTATCAATGAAGACCTAAGCAGGTTAGATGCCTGGTCAAATAAAAATTCCTTGATTCTCAATCCCTTGAAATCAAAGTTCATGGTGCTTGGGAGTAAAGTCCAAGTTAAAAAAAAAACTTATTTCTAATCCTCAGCTAATCCTTGAAGACCAGACTCTAGAGCGCGTTGACGAGGCCAGGAATCTGGGAATTATATTTGACACTTACCTACGATTTGAAACTCAATGTCCTCAATTTAGTGAAGAGTTGTATGTACCGTTTAAGGGTTTTGTACAAAATCCGTAACCTTATCTGCGAAAGGGCACGTATTATTCTGTGCGAGTCACTGATTTTATCTCGACTCAACTACGGAGTCCGCGTCTTCCGTTTATTGCAGTGCATATAAAATGCTTGTTGTAGATTTTGCTTTGATGTACCACCTCGTAGTCATATCACCCCATACTTAAACTCTGCTGGAATGCTCAAAATGGAACTGCGTAGGCACTTACACCTTTCCAGTGTATTGTTTGATGTCATCAAGTTTAAAAAACCTGAGTACCTGTACCTAAAGTAATCTGGGGTGAAATGTTGCCACATCTCACCCCAGATACGGCATGAGGGTTATTCGGGCACCTTTTGAAGGTCATTTTCACCGCACGGTGGCATTTAGAGGTAGCTTCCGCTTCCAAGCTACCAAATGTTGGAATGATATTCCGCCGCCCATAAGAAATCTGACCTCCAAATACACCTTTAAAACACATATGAAGTCGCACCTGATTCAAAAGCAAAAACTAGAAATTTCTCTTTCCAACATTGGATAGCCGGGCGGGCTACCTCTGCCATTTTCATATATTTTTTAGTTAGATATTTTATGATTTTAGTAAACATATTCACGCTATATCCATTCTGCTACTCACTATACACATGGTATTATATACTTATTTATATAATCTTCACGTATATTTTGTACTATCCTACTCATGAAAGTATTGAAACATATTTATATGCAATGTATTTATTTATTTCCACATCTTTAAACACTTGTAAGGATATATCTATTTCTGACACTTTTTTATTATTATTTTTTTCATTCACATTCACATTCGGATGTAACCGCTGAGTCTCCGCGTCTCCTAGGTGAGGGCTGAAAACCAGTGCTGCTCTTAATCAGCAATAAATACTGACCTTTGACCTTTTCGCGTTAATGCAGCGCGCCTAAAAACCTACCTATATTCTTCTTTTTGTTTTATGTAATAATCTTCTGTATTTTTGTTTTTATTACTTAGCTATAATTTAAGTTCTTTTATAGTTGTACCTCCGTATCACTTTTAATTTGTATGTGTGCTGCTTTGATGGAATAAACGTTAATCAATCATTCAATCATTACTGCGTCTAAAAACCGCATAAAAACATAATGTGAAACTATTTGGTAAAAACTCATTCATAATGTACAAAAAGTCAAATTATGACATTCAAATTTCGAACGCCGACGCCCGCCTGCGTGCCGCCCCTAGTTTGTCGGTGAAGTTGGTACTACAGAATCAATGCCACAATGCTGGTCAAACATACCGGTCCAACATGCGGTTCCTGAACACATCAAAGAGACTTTACGATATGTGTGTAGATAAACTAGTGTATGTAACTGTACATAATTAGGCATTAGCAGTCACATAAACTACTATTGTGAGCCAAATCCAGGGCCGCTTGTACCTATGTGCTGGGTGTGTGGCGCAAACGGGCATAGGGTGTTATTACTATTATTATTATTATTATTATTTTATCCTTTATTGCATAAAATGACATTAAAAAACAATGAAGCAGTGGGAAATAAAATTTTCAAAGGCGGGCTTCCCTTTCTAAAAGAAATCTCTTCCAGCCAACCCCAACCAACAAAATATTTATACAAACAAGAAAACAGCAACTAAATAAAAAAAATCTTTATAACATATATATATAATTATGAAGATAATTATACTGCATAAACACTTAATACCTAAATAAATAAGGTGTCAGGGGGCGCCGAAATCTCAGTGGCAACTTACGCCGCCCCCTCCTACCAGTCTCGGTGGTTTTTCATAACTCTACCTTCCATAATAATAATAATATGATATAGCGTCACGCCTTTTCCCGGCACAGTTGTGCCCACTTTTAGCCTGTTATTCAATACTCCATTTTGCGCCGCAGCTATGGAGTAATCAAGGTTTCCTCAAGATGATTTCCATCTCCGTTAGAATGTCCGTATAATGTACTTAAGATAAATTAATTATCTCATTGGTACATGGTCAGGATTCGAGCCTGCATCTCTTGTGTGAGAAGCAAGTGTAAAACCCACTAGACCACGGAGCTCTACCTTCCATCCATGTGAAATAACTATATTGCTTGCTCGGAACCCGACTTGCAAGCCTTCTGTAGGGGTTGCTTATTGGGGTTACGTACCCTATTACTAAATAAGTTACTAAATTTCTGTCCACTTTCGGTTTCAATAAGCAAAGAGTTTCGTTAACCTGGGTTCATAGTTCAATACTTACATACTGCATATACAAAACTCTTTTTCAATGTTTCGATGTACGGCCTTGAATGTAGTCCTACCTATTATTTAATATTTCCGTGTACAAAGGTATGAAACCCTTCGTGTGCGGGTCCGACGTCCTACTCGAACTTGACAGGTTTTATTTTGCATACGTAAAGGGGTCCTATTTATGAAATAACTACACAGTTGAGCGTTCATTAAGCCTTCTCTCCTAACCTAATACTTTTTCTCGTGCACCTATTACATCCCGACATCATTAAAATTGCACCATTTGCATACGAATCTCCGTTCACTGGTGAAAATATAAGTAAAATAGATATCTATTAATTTGGGATCGCGCGCCCACTAGAGGGCGCCAGGGTGTTGTTGCACACGGGTTCTACAAGGACTAGAGAAGCCCTTGCACAAACATAGGCACCTTGAGGTATGTTCTACACAGTTCTACAGGCACGTTTATTGCTTCTGACACCACACTAGAATGCCCTATGTCTGTAAACCTACATTTATGTTTTATGTTATGTTACGTTTAGCTTTTGAACGAACTCCAAATCAAAGGGTAAAAGGGCCTTTTCCGATACGGGGTGGCAGCAGCTCAGCAAACCCACCTTTAGCTAGTTGAACAATCATTTAGTGTACGTGTCAGGGGGTTAGCTCATCGCCACAGTTCTGGAGATATGCACTAGTTGCATGAGCCATGAACAGGAGCCATGACACTATTGAGGTTAGCTCATGGTCAATATGTATCAAGTCGGCCACTTATCAGGATTTCAGGATTAAAAACCACCACTTACATTAAGTGGTAATTGGTCAATTAACTACCCATGAACTAATTACTATCTTGCAATTGAGCGTGACTCATAAAATCGGTTCGGTGTGCTGTGCGCCGCAGTCACATGACTCACATGGGTTGGAGAAGGAAAGCACCGTGGGGAAACCTGGAGACATGCTGGACTTAACATAGCTGTGGCGATAGGCTAGCCCACTGTCACGCAATGGAGTATTGACCGTGTTACTACAAAAAATGTTGAACACCGTTTAACCTCAAAACTAACGTCAAATCCCGTACGTTTTTGTTTTAAACAAGTGTTGAACAGTTTATATTGTGGTAAGGCTATGTGTAATGTCTAGCTAAATTTGGGTGAAAATCTATCTCTTTATTACCCTAATGTCGTGTTTGTACTACATAAGTATTTATCATTTGTAATTTGAAGGTTCTCTCTTTGCTTGCTTGAAGCTTGAAGGAAACTTTTCAAGTATGAAAACATAGGGTCAAAGTGATATATATGTCACCGTAAGATAGTCAAAATCGTTAGTTAATAAACTAACGCGGTAGTTGATCAATTGTTGACAGATAGTAAACCAGACCGACACTTTTAAAATTTCATAACTTCAACATAATTTCAAACTTCGATAAGTTAGAGATTTAAAATAAAAAACGTGTTAGAGCAAATTTTTTCAACTCTTTTTCATGTCCTTTTATTTTGAAAGTATGTCATGTGTACTTTAAAATAATTGAGGTTTTAAAAGTATGATACTTAGTTTTGCAGGCCAGTGTAGTTAAAATAAGACTCGAAATTGTTATTCTCGTGTACTATTTTATTTAATCTGCCTGATAAGACCACTTCATCATTAAACCTCTCAATCCTTTTAATTGCGATGTTGATAAGAAAATTAAACACTCATATTACACCTAACATAGAGACACAAACATTAACCAACTACCAGCGTATTTTATGATGGGTATTTCAATCTTAGTCGGAGAAAAAAAAATACAAGTGCATAACATTTCATATTAAGATAATTTTGGTAGATATTTAATTCTAATATAGACCGGACATTTAAAAATTCTATTTCGTTACGAGTGGCAGTGGCACAGCAGTGTCCACGGTTAGCAATGAATTCGACACTCTATTTTGCATGACAACTGACGGGGAGTTAACCCATCGCCGATATTAATCTGCTTGATATCCGACAGATCTTGTCCGGTTGCCATAGGTACATTTATTTTCTAATCAGTTATTTCGATGAGGGCCGCTGAGAGATCCACTGGCAAGTAAGGACCTAAAGTATGAAGGTGTCTAAATTAAACAGACTGTTCAAAATAGGTTGTCAGTTCGTTCTGTATCGGGAGAACTCACGCGATAGCCTATTTAATTGGTGTTATTTTATTTTTTTCCAAAAACAAAATGTAAAAATATACGATAAAATAAAATTTCCATGACATCGAAATTATTATTAACTTTGTAAAAATACGACGTCTATATGTACAGCATAAACATGAAACTAATTATATTAATTCATTACATTCAATGTTAAATGATATGTGAATTTACTATTTACCAATAAATACATAAAAGCCAATTTTGCTTTCATATAAACATACATACAAACATAAACATAACAAATTTTATACAGGCACTTACATTGCTTCTGGGCCCACACTAGGACCCTCAGTGTTGTGGGGACCAGAAACAGCGACGTCACATACATATAAACATCCAAGACCTGGGTTTTTTTCTTTATCCCCGGCCGGGGATCGATCCCGCGACCTCTCGCATAGTAGACAGAGCTACAACCGCAGCTTCACAGAGGGCATGAAGCAATGAATAAAATCTACGCCCCGGGGCGAAACCCGACTTCTCAAAGTCGTATTACAAATGTGAAATACCTCTTTTTACGTTACGTACGATATTGCGAGTACTCAGATAAATTATTTGTGTAAACTTTTCAGACACCATTTTCTACTTTCACGCAGGTTTTCTCGGAATATGTGTACAGTCGAACAAGGCAGCAATAAGCTACCTTCCAACTCTAATTATGTATGACTTTTGGAATGTAGTTTTTTGGTAAATTTAAGGTCTCAGAGAGTCATTACTGTGTGACAAAATGAATTTTCAATTAAAATGTCACATTTATTCCTAAAGAGGTAGTAGGTACGCCAAATTACGGCACCTACTATTGCTCACCACCATATGGAATACGTTTTGTGGAGAAGGAAGAGAGACACTAAGGGCCACTAGCTATAAACGATTAATCGCAGGATTACGCTAACTCGAGCAGAAATTCTCGAGATTTCTTCGATTTGTCCAGCACCAACATTATTCGACGGTTTACCACGAAATCCATAGATTACTTAGATTAATAGATTAATCATGGGTTACTGCTGTCAATGAAATTCTGGGAAAAATTGCGAGTAAAGTGTAATGTTACCATTTTACCCAATGTTTCGATAAAACTTGAGGTAAAATTAACAAAATTCCCCATTTTTTACTTTTATTATGAAAAGTGGCAACAACTGATTTAAACATTTGTTGATTTTGAGGTCACTTTATTTTATCTATTGATAATTTAATTAGCTTTAGTCATTGGTGCATTTTTTATGTTGTTTTTAGGCTTCTGCTCACATAACTAAAGCCTCCAGAACATGACACGCAGGCGAATGTTTCCATCTTCGTACGATTCTGTAATGAGACCGTATGATATGTAACTTCCTGACAGAATACTTGTGTAAAAGCTCGTTTTAACGATATTGGGGTGCCGCTCCCGTACCCTGCGAATACCAGGGTCAGAGTGTCGATGAGGGGTCGGCACCAGCCCCTATCTACAATCAAACTAATATCAGCACTGCTTGCGCTGCAACATCTCACCGGCTTATCTCAGAAAAGGCAAATCGCACACATCAATGCAGATAAACAGTCGTCTAGGCTCAGACATATCCAACCTTCGTCTCAAATTTCGCAATATAGCTAAATGTCTAAATGATCAGCCACACCACTTCCACGCAACGGCAGAACCTAGCTGCAAGCTGCAAGCAATTTGATCACATTCAAGTAGTGGAGCAGATAATTAATAAATATTCAGAATTCTAATTTCATATCTTTTATGGTTTATGATTATGACAAAAAGCTTAGACTTTTTATCATACAACAGCATCTGGGCAACGTTGAACTCCAGCACCACTCAAAGAAGAATGGAAAGAAGTTACCTAGGGACAAAACTGAAACACAAAACGAATATCCTTGGAGGAGGCATTTACCCGTGAGGGGTTAAAACAAATATTGTTTACATAAATAAAAATAAAAACTAAAATATATGCATGCATAAATTGACAATTTATGCAAAATTGTACAAATAAAAAAATATAGAATGTGAATTGATTGTTTATTTAAATAACAGTATTATTATGGTTGATGTGCATTGTTTCTTTATAACACAGTTAAAACATGTATATACAGGCTTATCCATTGCTTCTGACCCTACACTAGGTTAGTTTGTGGGAACTTGTTTTTACCACTCAAAACTGATGTCCTCATCGTAGTATCTGATTAACGACAGCGACCTCTGCTATTTTCTTTTGTGTGCTCTAACGTGGCTGGCGAATCAGAATTTGCTCTTAAATGTCCTGTAGCATTGGACACAGTACAGTTGCCCCGAATCATTGTAGGTGTAAGTGTCGGTGCGCTTAGGATGAGATTTCCTTGTCTGGCGTTTCGCTTCTAGGTCTGCCAGTCGTGTTTTCCCAAATTCTTCCAACAGAATGCCATTTTGGCTTCCCTTGAGCATGTTGCATTTATCAGGTGGTTTGCTGCATGCCGTTAGGTGATGTTTGAGCACATCATTGTGTGCAGGTTCTTTCTGCCTGGGTTCCGTTTCCAGTTGGTCAGTTCTGAATAGAACACGGCTTTTGGCAGTCATCCGCACACACAAATTTTCCACTCAATCTCAGCTGACTTTCCATCAATAGTGCCTCCATACCAGTTATATTAGTTCGCCATAGCACTTCGGTGTTGGTAAGATAGAATGCAGACATCTCTAGATAGACGCCTTTGACATTGGAAACGATCTGTGATCTTTTATATTTTTTAAGACAGGGACCACAAGTCATCGTTTGTCCTTTGTAAGAGTGACATAGAGTAATAATCATTCAAATCATTCATTCAAATCTCGCTAGTTAAAAACTCGAACCGCATTTTTCCTGGATTAGTTAATTCGAACTGTTTTTTGTTTGAGCTGGGAGAAATCACCGGGTCGGGGAAAATCATAGGTTATTTTTTTTTTCGTAGAATAAGATTTATTCCGAGATTTATTCCGCGTATCTAGCTAGTGCCTCTTAGGCTCCTATTAATAAACCACTATCGTATCAACAACCTCCTTATTCAGAAAACTTATCACACCTATGATAGCTAAAATGTCCTTTGTCCTTTTATCACAAACACAAATGTCAAAGCGACAGACAAAAATAAACGAATTATAACGGCATTATAGTTAAAATAGGTTTAATAGAAGTTTATGAATAAGCATGGACGTATAAAAAAAGTCGGACGTATTCTCGCTAAGACAAAACTGAGGAACCGTAATGGCGGCGGATATCTATGAGTGAGTGAATTTAGGGTTCCAAGTTAGCCAAATTTTTACCCTTATAAAACACAGTAAGAAATAAAAAAAATGTATCGAGAGAAAGAAAAAAAAAACACTGTTCCACAAACTCCAACAGATGGTGCTGATAATGCTCTTGAATTCTTGCGCTTCTTTTCTCAAACGGGTCTATAAATCGAAAAATGGTCATATTGATATTATTTTTAAAACATCTATCCAATGACATCTCACACTGTGGGAAAGAGTATAATTAGAGTATAATTAGAGCTTTTAGAAATAATATCAATTTCATAGGACCATTTTTCGATTTATGGACCCGTTTGAGTAATATAAGCGCAAGAAACAAATTGCGACAGCACCATCTGTTGGATTTTTTGCAAAGTTATATAAAAATACCTAATGGAGATGATACTTGAATGGTAGACAAAAAAATACGAATGATGTTTAAATTGATAGCCCTAACAAGAAAAATTACCGTCAATATCACAGTCGTTAATAATTTTAAGCAATAAAAATAATTAACATCATTTTGTGCCAGAGTGCATTTGATTTCAACGAAATATGACGTCATTGACTCCTGTCTACCACTGCATGCTCGTGATTGGGTTAGTGATACATACTTATTGGGTGTATCGTTCGAAATTTCTGTCGTTTAGAATATCATAGTAGCGGTCGCCGATCGTTATCATGGTTACCGACCATTACCATGGCTACCATATATCTTTCGGTTCGCAATGACAGCCGGTTCAACGACCGCTATTGCAATGCTGACCCGTGCAAACTACAGACTGTATGACGCCAGAGCATTGCTCTTCTAACAGTACGAACGAGTAGAAAATGAGAGTCCGGGAGGCTTACCACAACCTTTACAGGGATTCCGTTAGGGACCTTAAAATAACATCACCATGGCAACCATTTCTATAAGAATACTCCTTACAGTTGATACAATCCTAGAAGTTATATGACAGATAAACTAAAACTTCATAAAATCCACTTTTAAACACTAGAGACATTTACCAAAGCAATCGGAAATAACCGAAATTTAAAAAAAATGTGCCAAAATCTTTTCAAATTTGCTGCACCTTATTCACAAATGTGCGATGAGTGTATCGATTCATTTGATAACCTCTGAGCCTCATAAGCAGTCTCTCCATACAAATAATTTTTCATTTGGTTTGCAGTTTATTACCAAGCCATAAGGGTGAAAATAGCTGGCCATTTTTTAGCGGGCGGGTTAATCGATGTTTTTAATCTATCAACGACCCACGGTATCTTAACGTGGCACCTACTTTTTCAACAGACGTCACCTAGAGTTTTCAAAGATTCTATTGTGGGAATTGGCGGGGCAACGACCTAAAAAATTGTCTTAATTGATATGTCATATTTTTTTCTTTTCCGGCCAGCAGAGAAGTGGAAGACTTAAGATGCCATTTTCCTGTTATGGGTTTTGAATTTTATGCTTCAAAATTTCCGTGGTCTTTCCACTCACCTCCCTTGGTATTTCAGGAATTATCATTTCCGTTATAGATTTTGAATTTTATTACCATAGCATAAGGTTCAAACTCGCGATGCTGCCGCACAGGCACACTTGTTGAGCAATATCTCCTCACTAACCGGCTGACTGACTCTCGTCAAGCACCATATTGTCTTTTTCATAGTGTAATGGGGTTTCTAGGGTTCCGTACCCGAAGGGTGCCAAACGGGACCCTATTACTAATCCTATGCTGTCCGTCAGTCTGTCCGTGCCACCGTGCCACCGCCCTCTACCGGATCAAACGAAAAAGGTAGGGAGCTGAAATGTTCACAGGGGGTGTTGTATTTCTATTGCCGCTATAGCAAAAAATAATGAATCTTACCGGTTTTTATGAATTAAAAGTATCCATACAATAAATTATTGGTAATGGCCATTTTCTTGGCCATTTTGGTTTATTGGGTTATCGGTGAAAAGTGGACTCTCCCGATCTAATCGGAAAAGATCTTTGACTGCAGGTATTGAGTTTTCTGCTTAGTTATTTGTCATCATACAATTAATAATTGCTCATTCGAATTATAAAAAATAATATTTAGTATTTTATCATATTTGATTTTATTTCTGTAAATAATTTACTCTATTTCTATTCTCTTCCGGTTTCAATGAGCAAGGCGTTTCGTTAACCTGAGTAAATAGTTAAATAATTACATACTACATACACAAAACTCTTTTTCGATGTATGGCCTTGAATGTAGTCCTACCTAGTATTTAATATTTTATTATCAAAAATTAAAAAGGTATACTCGTACAAAAGACTGTCGTTTTACGTTTTTCCGTGTACAATGGTATGGAACTCTTCGGGTGCGGGGCCGACGTCCTACTCGCACTTAACCGGTTTTATTTACCTAATACCAAGACTTTTTAAGACGGTTATGGTAATTTTACGGATCAGTTTAGGATCCTAACCTAAATCGCTCAATAGATTGTGGTAACCCATCAGATCTGAGTTTACTAGATAGGTATAAAACAGCATAGTACGGGCGGTTTGCCGCAGAGCGCAAAGTGGTTTCTACGCAGGCGTCGAAAAACCTTCTGTGTCCGTCTGTGTATGGAGTAAGTCATGGAATTACCACTGCAACCGTGCATCTGCGACTCCTTATAGGAAAACTTACAGTGCCTATGTGATTCACAGACTCGTTCAATTACACTTCTTACCTTAGTACCTATAGTATGTCGAAATAATTTAGTTAATTTATCACTCGAATTTCCCCTCTTGATAAAACAGTTTAAATAACCTTGAGAATTATGCGGAAAATGTATACGCGGCGTAAAACATTATAATACATACACGTAAGCTTGTGATAATGCAGATTATTTGATCAGTAAGACCCAAAATGTATGGAGTTTTCAAAAATAAAGTTCTTCTGATCAAATCGGTTCCTATTAGATGTTGTTCAGACAGAGCACGACTAGGCTCTCCGACGAAGACGCCAATCAAACTCTTAATCGATTATAATGAAAGTTGTTCACAATTCTGTCCCTAACCATTCCAATTTTACCACACCTTTCTGCGACACCCTGCACATCAATTAGGGCGACTAACTAGAAGGCGGAATAAGACTTAACAAGAGCAAACTTTGACAATTCCATACAAATTGATATGGAATGGTCAAAGTTAACACGAGTAAAGTCTTATTCCAGTGGCAGTAAGGCCCGTATTAATAAACCGCTCCCAGCTCAGAGAGCTATCCCAAGCGCGTGAAAATTACAAACTTGTCGCCTTATTCACATGGACGTATAAAAAAGTCGGACGTAGTCTCGCATACAACAAAAGTGTGTCGGATTAGAGTCGGCCAGCTCGCTGTACGTACACGCCGACAAGCATACATTCACACATTAGTCGGCCATTTTGCGCACAGTCGTCAACAAAGGCGGTACGTTATGCGGAGCAATAAAAAGCTAAACAGCATGTCTTGCGTGGTAAAGTGGTGTAAAAACCGAACTGACCGCAGGAAAAAACATCCAGGAATCACGGTTCATAGGTTAATTAATAAATAATCACTTATTTCCAGTAAAAAATTAAAATCAATCTTCTTTCACACGAACAAAATAATTCATAACAAGTCCAGTGTTGTCACTATTCACGTAAGCAAAATTACAAAAAATATGGGAAAATACGGTATTTTTATGTTCAAATTATAATTCGATTATTTGTTTAAAGAAAGTTATTTTTGGCAGCTCTTTAATTGGTCGGGATGTTGTTATGCGGTCAGTTGAATCAATAAATTGGCAGTTTATAAATGTTTCGACCGATGAAAATTTGAACTTCGTAGTTACTGGTCCGATTTTCTTCACAATCGATATCTGGGGTTCTGGTTGGAATCATGATTCTGAAGTCAGATTTTAAAAAGTAGCCGCCATTTTGAACTTCGTATTGACTGGTCCGATTTGCTTCAAAATCAATATCTGGGGAACTGGTTGGAGTCCAATTATGATTCTGAAGTCAGATTTTGAAAAAGTGGCGCCTTTTTGAACTAAGTAGTTACTGGTTCGAAAGAACACAAAGTAAATCTTATAAAATGTATAGCGGAAAAATATTTAACGATTCGGCTTCACCACATTTCAAAATTAGAAGATGTATGAAAGTAAAAGACACTATTATAAAAAACTTACTCAGCATTTGGGATGTAAATCACTTTTACAGCAGTCATAAACGGTAGGAACAGTAAAATTGTTAACAAGTTAGATACTTTTGAAGAACTGTCGAAAAAGTCGATTTATATGAGAGTTGTATTGAAATCCGAAACATGACGTCATATTTCGTTGAAATCAAATGCACTCTGGCACAAAATGATGTTAATTATTTTTATTCCTTAAAATTATTAACGACTGTGATATTGACGGTAATTTTTCTTGTTAGGGCTATATCAATTTAAACATAATTCGTATTTTTTTGTCTACCATTCAAGTATCATCTCCATTAGGTATTTTTATATAACTTTGCAAAAAATCCAACAGATGGTGCTGTCGCAATTTGTTTCTTGCGCTTATATTACTCAAACGGGTCCATAAATCGAAAAATGGTCCTATGAAATTGATATTATTTCTAAAAGCTCTAATTATACTCTAATTATACTCTATCCCACAGTGTGAGATGTCATTGGATAGATGTTTTAAAAATAATATCAATATGACCATTTTTCGATTTATAGACCCGTTTGAGAAAAGAAGCGCAAGAATTCAAGAGCGATTATCAGCACCATCTGTTGGAGTTTGTGGAACAGTGTTTTTTTTTTCTTTCTCTCGATACATTTTTTTTTATTTCTTACTGTGTTTTATAAGGGTAAAAATTTGGCTAACTTGGAACCCTAAATTCACTCACTCATAGATATCCGCCGCCATTACGGTTCCTCAGTTTTGTCTTAGCGAGACTACGTCCGACTTTTTTTATACGTCCATGCTTATTCATAAACTTCTATTAAACCTATTTTAACTATAATGCCGTTATAATTCGTTGATTTTTGTCTGTCGCTTTGACATTTGTGTTTGTGATAAAAGGACAAAGGACATTTTAGCTATCATAGGTGTGATAAGTTTTCTGAATATGGAGGTTGTTGATATGATAGTGGTTTATTAATAGGAGCCTAAGAGGCACTAGCTAGATACGCGGAATAAATCTCGGAATAAATCTTATTCTACGAAAAAAAAAATAACCTATGATTTTCCCCGACCCGGTGATTTCTCCCAGCTCAAACAAAAAACAGTTCGAATTAACTAATCCAGGAAAAATGCGGTTCGAGTTTTTAACTAGCGAGATTTGAATGAATGATTTGAATGATTATTACTCTATGTCACTCTTACAAAGGACAAACGATGACTTGTGGTCCCTGTCTTAAAAAATATAAAAGATCACAGATCGTTTCCAATGTCAAAGGCGTCTATCTAGAGATGTCTGCATTCTATCTTACCAACACCGAAGTGCTATGGCGAACTAATATAACTGGTATGGAGGCACTATTTATGAAAAGTCAGCTGAGATGGAGTGGAAAATTTGTGTGTGCGGATGACTGCCAAAAGCCGTGTTCTATTCAGAACTGACCAACTGGAAACGGAACCCAGGCAGAAAGAACCTGCACACAATGATGTGCTCAAACATCACCTAACGGCATGCAGCAAACCACCTGATAAATGCAACATGCTCAAGGGAAGCCAAAATGGCATTCTGTTGGAAGAATTTGGGAAAACACGACTGGCAGACCTAGAAGCGAAACGCCAGACAAGGAAATCTCATCCTAAGCGCACCGACACTTACACCTACAATGATTCGGGGCAACTGTACTGTGTCCAATGCTACAGGACATTTAAGAGCAAATTCTGATTCGCCAGCCACGTTAGAGCACACAAAAGAAAATAGCAGAGGTCGCTGTCGTTAATCAGATACTACGATGAGGACATCAGTTTTGAGTGGTAAAAACAAGTTCCCACAAACTAACCTAGTGTAGGGTCAGAAGCAATGGATAAGCCTGTATATACATGTTTTAACTGTGTTATAAAGAAACAATGCACATCAACCATAATAATACTGTTATTTAAATAAACAATCAATTCACATTCTATATTTTTTTATTTGTACAATTTTGCATAAATTGTCAATTTATGCATGCATATATTTAAGTTTTTATTTTTATTTATGTAAACAATATTTGTTTTAACCCCTCACGGGTAAATGCCTCCTCCAAGGATATTCGTTTTGTGTTTCAGTTTTGTCCCTAGGTAACTTCTTTCCATTCTTCTTTGAGTGGTGCTGGAGTTCAACGTTGCCCAGATGCTGTTGTATGATAAAAAGTCTAAGCTTTTTGTCATAATCATAAACCATAAAAGATATGAAATTAGAATTCTGAATATTTATTAATTATCTGCTCCACTACTTGAATGTGATCAAATTGCTTGCAGCTTGCAGCTAGGTTCTGCCGTTGCGTGGAAGTGGTGTGGCTGATCATTTAGACATTTAGCTATATTGCGAAATTTGAGACGAAGGTTGGATATGTCTGAGCCTAGACGACTGTTTATCTGCATTGATGTGTGCTATTTGCCTTTTCTTAGATAAGCCGGTGAGAAGTTGCAGCGCAAGCAGTGCTGATATTGGATTGTAGATAGGGGCTGGTGCCGACCCCTCATCGACACTCTAACCCTGGTATTCGCAGGGTACGGGAGCGGCACCCCAATATCGTTAAAACGAGCTTTTACACAAGTATTCTGTCAGGAAGTTACATATCATACGGTCTCATTACAGAATCGTACGAAGATGGAAACATTCGCCTGCGTGTCATGTTCTGGAGGCTTTAGTTATGTGAGCAGAAGCCTAAAAACAACATAAAAAATGCACCAATGACTAAAGCTAATTAAATTATCAATAGATAAAATAAAGTGACCTCAAAATCAACAAATGTTTAAATCAGTTGTTGCCACTTTTCATAATAAAAGTAAAAAATGGGGAATTTTGTTAATTTTACCTCAAGTTTTATCGAAACATTGGGTAAAATGGTAACATTACACTTTACTCGCAATTTTTCCCAGAATTTCATTGACAGCAGTAACCCATGATTTAATCTATGGATTTCGTGGTTAACACACTAGCGGTCGTTAAACCGGCTGTCATTGCGAACCGAAAGATATATGGTAGCCATGGTAATGGTCGGTAACCATGATAACGATCGGCGACCGCTACTATGATATTCTAAACGACAGAAATTTCGAACGATACACCCAATAAGTAAGTATCACTAACCCAATCACGAGCAGGCAGTGGTAGACAGGAGTCAATGACCGCTATTGCAATGCTAACCCATGAATTCTAGTGCACTAAACATAAACATAAACATTTACAGATAGACACATACATTGCTTCTGGCGCCACACTAGGATACCCTGTGTCGTAGCAACCAGAAACAGCGACGGCACACGTATAAACATCCAAGACCTGGTTTTTTTTTCTTTACCCCCAGTCGGGTCGGAGCCACAACCGCTGCGCCACAGAGGTCGTCAAAACTCACTACAATAACTCATTCGTTTCAGTTCTGTTCATTTTGTAGTCATGACATGTTTTTATGATTTTTTGTAATTGCCTGAGCTAAATTCATTGGAAAATTAAATATTCATTTCTAATTTTATTCTATTTTATCTGCGCACCAATACGACATTGATACGTCGAGAAAGGATAACCTCATCTTATATCCTATTTTGTGTGCATGGAGATAAACAATTATATCATCAGATGCATCATCATCATATCATCAGTATTTATTTGAAGAGTCCTGCCTAAGCGTATCACCCCAGACATTGAGGAGGCACTCCCAATTGGACAGGCGGGATTCCGGCAGAACGAACGTAGCTGTTGCAATGAAGTCCTCTCTCTGACAACACCGATGTGTTTTCAAAAGCAAGATCTGCTGCCGTCATCGCTGATGTAAGTTCGGCATCTGATACTATCTGGAAACGAGGCCTACTCCTCAAACTAACCAGAATACTCCGTGGCCTGCATCTCCACCGCTTCCTGTCGAACCGGGTATTTCAGGTGAGTCTGAACGGGGTCAAGAGCAAATCAAAGACTCTCATCAACGGTGTCCCACAAGGCTCATTACTGGTCCCAATACTCTTCATCGTATACAAGTGGCCGGTTCTATATGTACGCCAATGACATCGCCGTAACAGCCCAGGCGCGAACTCTCGGTCAGACCGAGGAAAAGCTGCTGGGACACGTAGAAATACTCAAGGACTACTTCAAGTAGGGCCTGAAGCCAAACCCCAGGAAGACGGTCTCCAGCACACTCCACCTCAACAACAAGCAGGCTGAGGACACCATCTCTATATGCTTCTGCAACGAGATCCCCAGACATGACCTTCCCGGTCTCCCTCGGCACTAGACCGCACCCTCACATACAAAAGGCACCTGTATAAACTAAAGAAGAAGCTCTCGAGCAGAAACAACCTACTACACAAGCTCGCTTCAACGACATGGGTATGCCGCGCCTGTGGAGCCATTCAGAGCATGGCCCACCTCACGGATGACTATCCCATATGGTCATTCGGGGGCGGACTGCTAAAAGTCCACTCCGCTGACGAAGAGGCTATCAATGGCTGCTCAGGCTGCCGCCTTTATGATTTGTGACGTGGACGCAGGCGACCAAAAGCTAAACAAATAAATATCGTCATTAATCATAATTTACATAAACTTGCGGGTTAGCGGACGCGATTTATATGGCCTGTTTCACATTGTGTCCGAATAAGCCCTGTGGGACTGATATATCGTGATTTTAAGATTAATCTGTCACATAGGGCTTATCCTGACATTTTGAAACAGGCCCCTTTATAATATTTCAAGACCAGTGATCGGGATTGATCGGATCTTCTTTTGCAGCATGTTTTAGTCCACCTATGCACTTTCCTTCGATCACTCATTTGTTCACTGGAGTAAAAATATAGATATGCTTTCTCTTTTAGCTTGTTATTTGTTGTTATAAATTAGTAACTGTAAAAAATATTTATTTTATATATTAATATTAATTTATTTTTACTTGATATAAAATAAACTTTGCAAACACTTCTCTTCAATGGGGACGTACCTAAATTTTTAAGTTAATTATTTTTATAATTGGTTGTTGTAGTGGCAATATAAAAACACATTACGGTTCTCGAGATACAGCCATGATAGACACACAGACAGAAAGCAAAGTCTCAGTAAAAGGGTTCTGTTTGTCACCCTTCGGGCAAGGAACCCTGATATACCAACAACGATCGTGTCCGATGGCATCCTCTACACTATCTAATCTCTTTTCTATAAACCTGTGACAAGTTATACTGGCCACTTAAAACTGAAGTGATGTTGTAACCGATATTGAAATTATAATGACACAATGGCATCAAATTGTCGTTGCAATTCTGCGGTTACTTGTCGTGTACAATGACTTTCTTCAAATTTAGTAAAACCCAAAGAGGAAGGGAGGGGACGAAATGGGATATGACAAAGTGAACCGGAAGGGTATAGCGGAGCAACATAACATTGAAACATAACAAAGTTTTTTTTATAACCTACCTAGTCTGTGTTTTCTGGAAAAAGATGTCAGAATAGGAATACGTCATACGAGAATAGGAAATCTGCCTAGCCACGGCGGTCTTCGTGCTGAGCATCTACAGTTTGCCGGCCCACATATGCCCATAAACCTTGCAAGTAGATCTAACTATAGGCAAATATCGCCACAATCATAGCAAAAGTACTTGACAGTTTGAGTCCACGGAATCCGCTATTTTGAGTCTCAAGCATACTGATGGGTACGAGTATATAGAAAAACGCCCGTATATGCAAGTTTTGTTTCGTGTTTGGATTCGTCCAAGGCTTTTGATTTGGTTAATCAATAAATCAATCAATCAATCATGGTAGATAGTAGTACCCGAGCCGCAAGCAAGGGTGAATAGTTAAGTCGAGGGTAAAATGGGGTTTATGACCGAGGTTTACACCTTGCTTTTCACTTCGATTGCGAGAACATGAAACAGTGATAATGTAAATAAAAACCGGTCAAGTGCGAGTCTAAATCGCGCACGAAGGGTTCCGTACCACCGTTCAATGGAAGCGATGGTGTGGAGTGAATAGTTTGGATTTTACACAGCAAAATATTGTTTACAAAGTTATTGGTGCGGTTACTTTCATACTCCATGTACGTAACCAGGTGCATCCATAAGTTTGTATGTGGTATTGAAAGAATTGTTGTATGGGAACCCCCTTAAATATTTCTTTTATCCTGTTTTTTAGTATTTGTTGTTATAGCGGCAACAGAAATACATAATCTGTGAAAATTTCACTCTCTAGCTAGCTAGGTTCTTGAGATACAGCCTGGTGACAGACGGACGGACAGCGAAGTCTTAGTAATAGGGTTCCGTTCTTACCCGTTGGGTACGGAACCCTAAAAATACCTTCTGAGAAGTATTGCCTTGTTTGCCGCTTCTCTAGAGGATGAAATTTTTATACTTTTTAAGATAAATTTGCTTGGATTTAGGCGTCAATGTCTGTTCAAAACTCCTTTTGCTTTTGTTTCCATTAGTGTGTCAGGCCTAAGCATTATTTCCTCTTCACTTGACGACATATTAATTAACTTTCGTAAAACAACAAGTTTTGCAAAGAAAACAACTCAATAATATAACAAGTATTACCAACCTAATCTATAACACAACAGAAATTTAGCCACAATAACCTACTCTAGCCAAGTTTGGCTTTTCATTACTTTCAGTCGCAAAAACATTAGAAAAAACAATTTATGACACGGCAGTATTGAGTACAATCTAAGCTAAAAATGACATGCAGAAAATAAAGCCGTATTTCTGACTTTTATTTAGTTGTTTTGTTGTTTTACGAAAGTTATTAATACGTCGTCAAGTGAAGAGGAGAGGTTATTGAACCGACATCGTCGTCTAAATCCAAGCAAATTTATCTTAAAACGTAAGTATTTTTTGCATTATCACTGTTTTATTACCAAGTAATCGAAGTGAAAAGCAGAGCGTATAACACGGGCTTAAAACCCATTTTATCCTCGACTTAATGATCCTTACCATAAGTCTTGGATAAAATGGCTTGTTTTATGCCCTTGCTGTACAATCTACTATTAATGTCTAGATAAATCCATGATCGTTCATTTCTTACTGGTTGAAGTTTTAGTGGAAAACAACTACATATCTACAGCCTTTTCCCATACGGGGTAGCAGAGTCACAATTGTGCCCACTTTGAGCCGGGTATTCGATACTCCATTTTGCGTGACAGGGGGCTAGTCTATCGCCGCAGCTATGGAGGTTTGATTTAATGAAGCTTTCCTCAAGTCGAGTCAAGTCAAATATATTTATTACTGTAGGTAACTTTTTGCCTCTTCTCTACATTGGACCACTGTGGAAGAAGGAGGGCGTAGAAACTCTCGCAGATTGATTTTTAGATCTCTTTTGAAAATTGCTTGTGCTTAACTTATTCAAATATTACAATTTAATTACTATAATTAATAAGCAGGAATAGATAATTACAAAATTATTTACCCCGAGGACTGTTTTGAGCTAGATTTACCCCATACAGTCCCTTCATCTTGAACATTGTAATATCCCTTTTTCGACAAAGTCGCTTACCATGCTTTTGAAATTGCTCAAAAGGCAATTTCAAATTCTCGAGAGGTATCTTATTGTAAACCGGGCAATTAGTCTGTGATTATTTCTTAGGTTAACATTGCAGCTATCGCTAAGTTTAGAAAATGTTGTTAGGTTCTTGCGTACATACATTATTTTTTCGAAAATAAATTGACTAAACAGTTAGTACATGTTTTCCATCACCGTTAGAACGTCCGTAAAATGTACTTAAGATATTTTTATTATCTCATTAGTACATGGTCAGGAATCGAACCTGCATCTCCAGTGGGAGAAGCAAGCGTGAAACCCATGACCATGGAGCTCTATCAAGATTTTATTTATTGAGCCAAAGTTTGATTTTTATTTTTTGTTTATTTTATGTTGGCGAGTCTGACTTCACCGTTTATTTTATTTGATGTATTTTTACTTGTTTGCTTTTGCACCTGTAATAAAATTGATACAAATTTTATTGGAGAGTTTTGTAGAAAAGGTTTAAAAACCGCTCAAGTGCGGGTCAGACTCGCATACGCAGATTTCTTGTAAGATGGTACGGAACATCTTACAAGAAATCTTAAGCACTAAAAAAAACAAGAAAAAAAAACTTGGATTTGGACCCAGAACATAGAGATTACGCAACTGATATCAAACCAATTACGCCATCACATCGTTTCAATAAGTCGTGAAATTTAAGATCATTCTTTGAATGGTCTAATCTGAATCTGGTGGCGCTATTGTAGTCTTATAAATCTCGTATCTCTAATAACGTACAATAAATAAGCAGCCGTAGGCACAGAAAGATGGTTTCTTTTTCTACGTAAGCAGCAAACAGGGCTTACGCCATCTGTGCCTGGGCAGAAATTTTGTCATCTACCGGAGCACGAAGTTTTGTTCGGGATGGCTGGTCTTCTCGTATTATTAGTCTTTGCTCATACCATACGACCGTTTTACTTTGTATTACTGAAGCCACTTTGTACTTTGTAGTACATATAGTTTTGACAGAACAAGTAAGATTATTTTCGGGAACAATTTCAGTGACAGCCAGCGATGGGGTAAATATCTATATGAAGTTAGGCAATCGACAAAAATTATACTGTCGATATTTTGGAAGACTGGTATTTACTGACCGTGTCAAGTTTAATTGCCATTTTTTAGTGAGATAGTCGCAGCCAATAGCTATCAAAAAGGTACACGACAAAATAAATGTTGAAAAGTATTACCTTATATTTCAACTAATATTTTATGTATCGCAATCATAATCATATGTACACTATCATTGCAGAATCTCCGTTCGTCACTGGCTACTCCCAAATCTATGATTAAATATTATTATTTTTATTTCCATTTACATCATTTGATGCTGGTATTCATTTTCTAGTGTCTGAACAAGTTTTAAAAAAATAATAATACCTTGGACACCTTTTACACACATTGATCTAGCCCCAAACTAGGATTCCCTGTATCTTGGGTACTAGACAACGATATATATATACTTATATAGATAAATATTATACTTAGATAGATAAACAACCATGACTAGGGTACAAACATCCGTTCTCGTCAAACAAACATTTGCCCCCACCGGGACTCGAACCCGGGACCCTTGGTTTCGTAGGCAGCGTCACTGCCGACTCGGCCATTCGGGTCGGCCAGTTTTTCGAAATATTTTTTCCGACCAATGTCATAATTTTCCAGTACTTTTCTAGCTGCTAGTTCTCGTGCTTGAGAGTGATAAAGAAGACGAGGCAGCCGATTAAATATACCTAGAAGTACAAGTGCAAGCCCCAACGCGAGCAAGATCAAATCGATAAACAGAGTTTTGTGGGACGTCGCCCTCTCCATGATTCAATCCTTCCCCGCTGGCCATCAATCCTAACAAGGGCTATACCTATGAACTAATGATCACTGTTTAAATAATGTCGATATAAAAAGAATATAGAAGTCTTATTTTATTTACTTGCTACGAAATAAATACATACATTTCTTTTAATGAATTTATATGTACACTCAGTAGAGTAACCAGTTTTAAATACCTTGGCCTTATAGTGTCAGAGGACCTGAGAAATAACCTAGACATAGAGCGGAGCACAGGGCATTAGCAGTTCGGGCAAATATGTTGGCTCGTAGGTAAGCACGTTGTACGAAGCCGGTAAAATCACACTCTTCAAGGCATACTGTAAATCATTCTACACGTGCAGCCTTCGGGCCAAGTATACCAAAAATACTATTAACGCCCTGCGCCTCCAGCTAACACAAGCTCTTACGAAAGCAGCAAAATCAAGGAGAATGATGGTTTACAAGTCAGCGAAGTTTTTTTTTTTTTGGATGGGAAAAAAATGGAATTACCCATGCCCAGGAGTCAGACCTCCCTGCTATGTCCGGGTCCCCACATATTGAGCGGGCATCAGCTCGTGTGCTATACGGACTGAAAACAACCCCTTTGTGTTTACAGTTGTCCTACTAAGAATTAACTGTGAGCCATGGCCTCGGTATATGCTGAAGGCTTTCTACCTGCAATTTGCCGTTTTGGGCGATATATATATGTGTATATGATATATATGGGAGGAGTTTGCCTGCTTACCCGATTTTATGAGCGGACATCAGCTCATAGTCAACGGGCATGATAGCGGCATGTTAGGGGGGCAGATAGCCCCCGCTACTAAAAGGTGGTTATATATAATTTTTGAAACAGATCATACCCACAGACTGTGCTTATAAAGTATGCCTCAGACAGCGAAATGCATAAGAGTGGAGAAACAAATATAATTCACTAATTGAGAACAACACACAGAGTCCACTCTGCACTAACAGCTGAAAAAAAAAACAATTGTATGTAAATGGGTTTTTAAAAACAAACCAAAGCAAGGTTAGGTTAGGTTAATGGTGTAGATTATACTGATGCGAATGGCTGTGTAGTACGCCTCACTTCTATCAGATATCTACTTGGAATTGGAGCTATATATCAGCCACAAATTGAGCTACTGGATGCAACTATTGCTTTTCTACAAGATGATAAATATAGTCATAAATTGATTACCCGAATGGCCTGGTCGGCAGTGTCCCTGCCTACGAAGCCAAGGGTCCCGGGTTCGAGTCCCGGTGGGGGCAAATATTTGTTTGATGAGAACAGAGTTTGTACCCTAGTCATGGTCGTTTATCTAATATAATATTTATCTATATACGTATGTGTATCTTTGTCTAGTACCCAAGATACAGGGAATTCTAGTTTAGGGCTAGATCAAGATTATGTTTTAAATATTTTATGTGTACTCAAGTTTATGTTTAAGTATTTATTACTTCGCTTCGCTTACCCCCTTTACCCTTCACCTAAGCTACAGCAGCATTTTGCCCTGATATTTGCCGTGCAAATCATAAATTTTAACATGCAGTTTAATATTTCCCTAATAATAATTAGCCCGCAGGGCAGCTTGTGGCGAGCTGCTGGGGAGTAATGACCCCACGGATCTGATCCAGCAAGCAGCGTACGCCCTCGTCTCGGGCCAGCTGCGGCCGGAGTGGCACTCGCAAGGAGGCCTAGCTAGCTCTCGCAGCTCTGTCTTGCCTTCACCGGCCGGCCAGAGGGGAACTGTGCACTTGAAGGGTGGATGTAAAACGTAAGATGGCGAGTGGTCGTACGTGATGGAACCCTGAGAGTGCAAGTGATCTTTGTTTGCGGTCTGCTGGAAGAGATCTCTTACTTAGAGATAAGTACGCCGTTGTGCACTGTTTTATCTAAAATGTAATTTTGCTTTATATTTTGTGTGCAATAAAGAAATTATGAATCATGAATTGTTTAAAGTCCAGTTTCCAGTGTTCAAGGTTGTTGCCACCTTGCCGTCATTTAGTGGAGGGCGAGTCACCGCCTGCCTATTTTTGATCATAATTGAGAGTTGATACATGCAGATGTCGGTAGTCTCAGATATAAGCTGGAGTTACTATTCCATTTCCTTAGATCCATTACAATTTTGCAATAGAGCTATGCACCTGGCGGGAATGTTCTTTGAGTGCATTATTGGTGTGGGTGTTTTCGAGGACAGTCCCAACGGCTGCATCACATCCCATATTTGTTCTGAATAAATTGTCTGAAAGGGGCTTCTTCGTGTTGGGCCCATGTCCCCACGGAAGCCTACAAAAAGGACCGCGAAAGTATTGTCCCGTGAAGTCTTAAACTCAGATACAAAATAATAATAATACTGTGAAAATCCAAGTGCAATTAAACTTTCAGGTAATTAAGCTTATCATGCCGAAGTAAGAACATTGATTCGTGATAAGGTCAACTCTTATGAAATCCATATCGAGTACTTTCCTCGAAGTTCAATATCTGCCGAATGCCTGACCAAAGTCCTGGCTTACCCGAAGCATCACCAGTTCCTCTATGATATGGCGCTACGTCCAAGGGAGGATGTTGAAAATATGAACGCAGGCAAATTGTGAATGCAAATAACCTAATCAAAGTCTTTTTTATAGATATTACTTCTTACTATTCTGTCAATAAATTAAACTCAAGTGACAATTTAGTTAAGTATTTTTATTGATTCGGCTAATAATCCCATATATAGATCAGATATATATATAATAGTCATAATAGATCACTTTCATGGACAGTCGATCACTAAATATATTCAAAAACCGGCTAAAGAAGCACTATCTCTCCCTTTACAGTTAGATATTACAAGTTTGTTACACGGTTTATTCATATTGTTACGATGTATTAGAGTAATTGTGTATGCAGTTTATTTTTGTCAATAAGGGTTATCAGTATAATATTGTTTGTAGTATATATTACTCGTAGTATTATTGTACGCGCAGGTATTCAACCATCACCTTTCCTACCATCTTGGTTTGCAGGAAGAAATCTCTTTTGAGAGATAATCTCGCCCTTGTACATGTTTTTTCTATTATAAGTCATATGTATGTCGGTTTTGTGTAGTACAATAAAGAAATTACGATTACGAATTGTTTTCTTCAACTTTGAAGAGTACATTTGGCTTTATTTCTTAAATTTTAGTTCAACAACTAATAAAAGGTGATTTAAAAAAAAAACACTTTTTAGTATTTCTTCATCATCAGATCAGACCCATGTCATAATAAACGTTCAAGTGCGAGTAAGTGGTATTAAAGTTTAATGCAGGAGGATAAGGTATCATTAATATTCCTGTGTGTTTAGAAAGTCATTGTTGTTTGCAAGTCATTTGCTCGGCTACTTTAATACTCCATACTCGTTGCCATGTGCATTTATAAGTTTATATGTGGTATTGAAATAAATGGCGGATTTTTGTCATTTAAAAAAAAAAACACATAACGTAACATAAAATAGCGTCACGCATTTTCCCATAAGAGGTGGCAGAGGCACAATTGTGCCCACTTTGAGCCAGTTATTCAGTACTCCATTTCGCCTGACAGCGGGGTAGCCCATCGCCGCAGCTATGGAGTAATGAATGTTTCCTCACGATGTTTTCCATCACCGTTAGAACGTCCGTATAATGTACTTAAGATAAATTAATTATCTCATTGGCACATGGTCCGGAATCGAACCTGCATCTCCTGTGTGAGAAGCAAGCGTGAAACCCATTAGACCACGGAGCTCTAAAAATAAATAAATAATAATTTGTATATCAAAATTAAAAAATGATAACATTTAAAGTCTTTGCAGCAAGCCCTTTCATTTGACATGTCACACGATACAGTTGGATTACCTTTTTTAAATTTCTGATTTGCGCCCCGATTCTGGGGTCCCACTCCCACATTTAAACAATATTTATTTCATTATTTTTCCTTTAATATTTAGGTGAAGACACTTATATTTCGTTTTTTTTTCAAAAATAATTCTGTGATCAGTAGTTTTGAGGTAATGGTTTTATGCCTAGCTTTTTCGTTTTTTTTTTTCAAAATTCTGTGATCAGTAGTTTTGAGGTAATGGTTTTATGCCTAGATTTTTTAAACTATTCATTTCAGAAACCTATATAAAAATATTATTTTCAATTCTCGCAACAAGCCTTTTCATTTGACACGTAACCATGAGACCGTTTGAAAATCTTTTTCTTTTGTTTTCTGATTTGCCATATATTTTTTTTTAATTCGGTCGTTTAATATTAATTTTACACGCCTAGGTCAGACACAAGAGTGTTCTTTTAATGGTTCCATTTTAAGATACGGAACCCTAAAAATGTTGCATTGTCATCAGATTTACATACGCACACAAAATTTTAGTTCAACCGGAAACTGGGAAGTGGGCAAAATTTATGTTGCAGGATTCCATTACAGACAGACAGACAGACAGAGCCCGGGCCAGGTGCAACTACATCGAAGTTTATAAAATGCGGAAACGAAGGCGAAAAGCGATAAACAAAGAGTCTCTCGAATGTTGTAATTAGTTGGTTGCCACTAGATGCCTTTGAAACCTGACATCAGCTTAACGAATTTCCGAATAATTTGTTTTCTCAGAATTGCTTTGTTATTTGATTCTTCTGTTCTTCAGAGATCAAGTCACAATCGCAGTACTTTTTAGGTTTACGAAAATTATATTCTCTAGATTAATAAATTGATACCGCGAGAATTTTCCTGTAATGTAACAATCTAAGATCCAATTTATTTATCTGTATGGCATATTGACTGTGTAATCGAGTGGCTGAAAGAAGGTAATAGGAGAGCGTGGGACGACCGGCAGCCAAGCAACGGGAGGCGTTATCATAACGGACAACAACTGGATATCGGTGCTGACTGCCCCTATATGGAGTGGCTGACACTCCATATAGGGGCAGTCAGCACCGACCAGAAAATAATTTATTATTTTTTATGGGGCTCGAGCGCCAGCGAGGGCTCTTGAAGGCACGAGTGAGAAGTTTATTACTTTTTCTACTACAATGCTTTTATCTGTCATTTACATAGTCACGAGCACTAATATAAAGACATACAAAACGATTTTACAGAAAAGTCCCTATTTCCCATAATCCACAGCCGTGCTGTTTTCTCGTCAAAACAATACACTTAGCAGCCATACGCTTCTAAACATAGGTAGTAATATGTGATCAACACTAATTTAACAACAAAATACATTGGGTACTACCAACTTAACAAACCACTGAATGTTTTTACTTTAAATACATTTTTAAAGGCATTGCTGCCAACTTAGAAAAAACCTTATTATTAATATGAAAACCAACCATAACAATAACTCACAATGGTATTTAATATTTACATAGATCTACATTTTCATAAATTACAATTTTCTTTGTTTCATTTTGCATTTCATTTCATAGTAGCTAGTCGTAGAAAAGTTTTGTATGCAACGTCAGAAAACGCTCGTGGCGTGTTGCTTTACGATGCATGTTCTCATATCGTAACCCACGCCACTCGCCTTTTTTGACCTCTCTTACAACTGTTGCATAAAATACTATAACGCGAAATGCATAACCTGTTTTTCATTTAAATTACTGCAAAGAAAGTACGTAAAAAATAAAAGTAGTGAAAGAAAGAAGTTAAAGTATTTCAAATTATATCCCGTTTACTTCCCGCTTTAAAAAAAAATAAAATATGGCCAGGACTTTTTCACGCCTAGCACACATCACTTCACACGCAAACTGTGTAACTCCATGCAGCCGTCAGGTTGGCCAACCGAACGCATTGTAAACCTAGGGTTTTACTTTTAGTAACTTTACATGTGCGTACATTACACTCTTTGGGTGTAATTACGCAACAAAGTGCCGCTTTGTGCTGAAATAGTGCAGTTGTGATATAATTGCAGCGTAGTTGGAAGAAATAGTTATTTGTGTCACAAGGGAGAAAAATTATGTATTTACGGCGAGGGCGGTACATTGAGTCCAGAGTGAAGCGAAGGATTCTACGATAGAATCCTGAGCGTAACGAAGGATTCAAGCGTTGACGCCCATGACTATGAGGAAAATTGAAATGAAATGCTCTAAAAATAATGAAATAACTATACTTTGAAATATACTTTCACCACTTTTACAACAATCGAACAACGAAGTCAAAACACTTTTTTTTATAATGGCGGATTGTGAAAAATAAGGGAAAGGTCACAGACAAAATATTTGTGCTACTTTTACGAATGTGTAAAAATAATCGAATCGAATATTACAATGGTATTGGATATCAATATTCATTAAATCAAAATAACAGTCATCGATAGTTTTGATTTCAGTAAAACGTGACATTTTTTAAAATATTACGAAAAATTTCATAAATTTTCATATAACTTTGTTCGATAATCGACTAGGATGATATTACGAGTACAATCGATTATTTTATTAAGATCTTTATTCAATTAGCACATTGCATTAATGCTACATGCCAATGAATAAATTAAAAATGTAGCTTAAAAAGAAAAGTAGCATTTTGCTCCCTCTCGTCGTGGAGCAAAACTTACTTTTACGAATGAAAGGTGTTAAAAAATATTTATATTCTGATGTAATATTCTGATGTCTAATGGATTCTAGAGATGTTTAATAAAATTTTATGTACCTTTAAAGGCATACACGTGATAAGAAGAGCGCAACTAAATGACAATGACGGATAATCTGCCAACTTCAAATGACCTCAGCCATGAACCGGTACCATCAACAGAATAACAAGCTGCGCCTATTGGATTCTGATGCTCAGAGATAAGCTTGCTATGTGCTGATAGTACTAAGTTATGTAGGGCAAGGCTTCCACGGTAGGTAACCGGCGAGGGAATCATCGCAGTCATTAATGATTTGTTAGTGATGCGATGAAGTGTCGATTGTTCTCGAATTCATTAATGAGATTTTGGATTGAAATATATGTCAGACAAAATTATTTATCTGAAAAAAATGATGAAAAATAGAATATTTTTTAATAATATTAAATGTGATTCTGTACTAAAAAGTGTAAACTAATATAACCACATCTAATCTTTACAACTTATCAGAGTAAAATTTGTAACTAGAACTGTACCGTAAAATAGTAAAATTCGTTATTTGATAAACTAACGTTTTTTTCTCGTAATCTGGTCAACTATCAACAGATAGTAAACCATAGCGTGCTGCTTACTATATGACGCGTTAGTTGATCAAGTAACGGTTAAAACCGTAAAATAGTAAACTGGTTTAAACTTGAATTGCAAACGAATTACCAGGGCAAAAACTGCGGTAGCTTATGTGAAGACTAGAGGGTGCGAGCGCAGCGAAGCCCCCGAATAGTCTTCGTGTTAGGTTCACATGTAAGAACAAAAGAAACATAAATTCTAAACCCTGACGGTCTGGTTTATCATCTGTCGATAGTTGATCAAATACCGCGTTAGTTTATCAACTAACGGTTTTGACTATCTTCCGTGACACATATTTCGGCTCGGCTCGGCTTTAACTTTGTATCAGCTAAGCCATATTTTTAGGGAGCAGAGAGAAAGTTTCATAATATTTTGAACTGAATACAATCCTTGAAAATATCGTCCACCTGTTTGTAGGTAGGAAAATAAAAACAATTATAAAGAACAAAGGCGCCATAGATTACCATAATATCCAGAAATAAACAAATTACCGTAAAGTGGCTCTCAGATAAATCTTTGAGATGAGACACTCAATGCGAAGCGATGAATTTGAAACTCCTCGTAAAATCATGAGATTAAAAATGGATTTAAGTAAGTCTTAAAATCCTAATGGTTTTATGTTCTTAACGATGCCTTATTAAAATATGATAGCAAATAATAAGAACCAACTTAGAGAGTGATATTTTTAGGTAATAAATATTACCGACAGTCACAGTTTACTGTAAAATATAACTTCAAATACTTACTTCTTGAAGACTTTGTGGTGCAATGGTTGACGTTTTGACTCACAAGCGAAAGGACCTGGGTTCTAATCCCAATTAAAAACCTGGTCTTTAACGTTCATATTGCTTGTGACGTCACTGTGTATGGTCCCAGTGCACACTAGTAGAGACATGAAGTATGGTGATGTGGTCCAAAGTAATGGGAAAAAAAACTTACAAATTAGTTTCACGTAGAGGGCGCTAAAAGTTTGTAGATAATAAACACGGAGTAAGTAAGCAAAGAGTTTCGTTTATCTGAGGTTACGTACAAATGTATCTCAGAGTAAAAGTAAGTAAAGTAAATCTATGCAATGAGTTTTGTTATTCAGATAAATAAATTGTCAATATCCAGATATACATAGAATCTCAGATAAATTAAACTCTTTGTTACTGTTAACTTCATCAAGTTACATACCTAAAATAATGAACTCTTTGTGTTTCAAACATACAATGCCCTCTCCCAATAAGTTTTTCCTAATCATCCCCATTGAAATGCGGGTTTTATCACATTGTAACACATGGTGCAAAGTCATCTGAAAAATCTGATACGGGCAGATTATGTAATGACGTCGCCCGGTGTAACCACGTGGCTCCATGTGAATTATGGAGTTGCCAAAGTTATCCAGAGACTGGTGTAGACTCGGTTTCAAAATGGGCCTTAAAAATAAGACCTCTTCTTTTGCTATGGTTGGGGTAACGTTATTATTTTTTAGCGGCTACAGAGGATTTGTGATCATAAGAAATTTAGGTATACATGCTTATCAGTTATCAATCACTGGTTTTTCAACACGATTAACCAAAATATAAATGTTTATTAAGGTTTTACTTAGCACTTACTTGCTTTGGTCTTTTTAACCTAAGTGAGAACGTATTAGGTTTTGATTTGTTATCTTTATCTCTTCTAGATAATTTAGAAAAAGTTTGACTTTTGTGCGCTGTTGTTACAGCAGTGTGATGGTGGAGTGTTTAATGATTTCTGAATTAACAAAATAAAATACTATCATAAAACTGAAATACCGTATGTGATTATATATTGAAATACTTTCATTCTCTCAAACAGCAGCAGATACTAGATATGAACATCGTATAATCGAATAATTTTCTTTGTCGTTATTTATAAAACAATCTATTATTCCGCCGTTGTTTAAAATAACACTATTGTTCTAATGTGATAGATTAAACAACTTTGTTACCATTGATTTGGTTATTTCACCAACATACAGTTAATGCACATCGGCTATATTCGGCTTGTCACAAGACTGTTAGTGCTCCGTGCGACAGAGATGACGCTGCAGCGTCCCATAGTGAACTCTTCGTGTAAATTGCGGAATTCTCTTGCTCACATATGCAACTACGACAAATACAAGAATTTTGCGGAATTTTCGTGTATAGTTTGCAGTGAGTGCGTGCGAAAGTTTAGTTCCAAACTATACAGTGTCACTTATGCACCCTATCAAAGGTTTTAAATATATTTTACATATGTGGTTATGTTTAAGATTTTTCGTTGTTCTTACATGTTCAACCTAACACGAAGGATAAATAGGGTTTCGCTTCGCTCACCACCTTTACCTAAGCTACCGCAGTGTTTTCCCTGATGAACATTTACGGGTATTTACATTGGGTAATAGCGTAGATAGTACCATAAAATTGGCGTAGACCATTAAAAAGGGCTTTTGTTTAAACGATTAGCAAAAAAGTAACTATTTTACTACCAATAAATTTGAAATGATTGCCAGAATGGATAAATGTCCATCAAATTGTGTTTGGATAAATGATTACCAAACTTCTTTTTATGTTTTGTGTACTTAAGTTTATGTTTTAAGTATTTTTTGTTGTTCTTACATGTTCAACGTAACCCGAAGGATAAAGGGGGCTTCGCTTCGCTCACCCCCTTTACCCTTCACCTAAGACACCGCAGTATTTTGCCCTGGTATATTTTGCAACTTTTGGTTTTCATTTATCCATTTTGGGTAGGAAAATAATATTTTGGTAATCATTATATTTGTTGCCATTAAAAACTATACAGGATTGCGGTGTAATGCTGATGTATAGTTCGGAAGACGTTAGTTAAAACATTACGTTCCAAAGTAAACGCGACAATTTAAAGACCCCTGCGTAACGGGCTTGTATATGTCACCGTAAAATAGTCAATACCGTTAGTTGATAAACTAACGCGTTAGTTGAATAACTATCGAAAGATATTAATCCAGACCGACAAGGTTTAGAATTTACGTTTCTTTTGTTTTTACATGCCAACCTAACACGAAGATCTAACACCTTCACCTAAGCTACCGCAGTGTTTACCCTGGAATTTCGTTTGCAAGTCAAGTTTAAACCAGTTTACTATTTAACGGTTTTAACCGTTAGTTTATCAACTAACGCGTCATATAGTAAGAACTACGCTACAGTTTACTATCTGTCGATAGTTGACCAACTAACGATTAAAAAAAAGGTTATAGCTTATCAACTAACGGTTTTGACAATCATACAGTGACATATACAAGGTGACATTTAATTAGCTGACCATATTTTGGGAAATGATAGTAACCATCATTATGAACAACTTTTCCCAAGAAAAATGTGGTCGCAAATGGAAAAAAAATATTGTCCCTCAGTACATTGACCCGATCCGCTGATTACAAGTTACTATTATTACTCAAAGGGGGGACCCAACATTTTGTTTTCGTTTGCAAACATATGTTTCTTAGGGAAAGTTCATAATGACGGGTTCTGTCATTAGATTAAATGTCATCTTGTATAACGGAACACGCGACGCTACTATGCTATCTGCATTATTAACGGCACTGTAATATGACGACACACACTGGTTTCCCATATTCTGCAGCTTACCATACCTTAAAATTGTCCAATCACAAGACGATATTTCAGACGAGCTTTGTTGGGATTTTGCATGTTTATGCGATGTTGTGATTGGTAACCTTTTCAAAGGCCACTGAAATTCCTACAAGTCAGAATTACATGATAAGGATACTGTTGTGCATTTCAATAATCTGTCAATTTTAGCGTGTCTTAAGGAAGTGGAAGGGTCACACACTTGCTCTGATCTAATCGGTGTCATACTGAAAGATGTTCTGAATAACTTAACAAAGTCCCATACAATACGATTGCACTGTTCTGTAACATACTGTATTCATCGATTTGAAGTCGTCGGGTGTTTTCGTAGGTGTATTTAAAGTGGAGCCATACGCAGAAGCACAGAATACTTAATAGTACTACGTATAGAAAGATCACTCCTCAAAGACACTTAAATAAATAGCTACAATTAAGCGCGATGTAGCTCGCACCTGCGCTACGTTCAATAATAGCTAAATACCTACAGAATCGGTTAACCCGCCCCGTGCAGGCTAGATTGTGCCGCATCACTTCTCCTAAGAGCTTCTCTTACTCTGACATCTCGCGATGCGACTGCGAGCCAAGCGAGCGGAAACCTAAGTGAGACGCCCCTGGTAGAAGTAGCAGTTGTCACCTGTCAACAGTAGGGAGAGAGCTATGCCTCGGTCTCCCTTCCTTATCTAAGCGAAACAAGGAGAGGAAGACTGTCGCATAGATCTGTCCCTACTGTTGACAGATGTTAAATGCGACTACAAAGAATTGCTCCACTTTATATACGTATAGAACTGGTTGTGATTAGGTAATAATATCTTCGTAGGTGTTATCTTGTTATAGCGATAGATTACGTTCAAGTGACAGCGCGAGCTATGGTATGCTCACAAGTGTAGACAGATAGGCGGTCGCGCCCACACACTATTCTGCGCTGCACTTTGCTAAAAAAACATAAACAGAACGTATATACAGGCACATTCATTGCTTCTCGGCCCACACTAGGATACCCTGTGTCGTGGGAACCATAAACAGCGACGTCACACGCATATAAACTTCTAGGTTTTTTTATAAAATTGTGTCCCTCATCTTTCGCGACAAAATCTCCCCCGCGCTAGGCTTGCTAGAGATGGGTGCTGGAGATATCTTTTTCTTCCCCGCAGACGGGATGTGATCCCGTCACATCTTGCTTGGGAGGCAGTGCCTCGATCCGCAACGTCCCCCACAGAGCTCGTCGATGGCGGGTCCTTTAGGTAAAAGAATAGCAAATTTTTTGGCCTCTGAAAGTACAATAGAGATGCATGACAACTGACTCAGGGGGGAAAGAGACGGAGCGCTCTGGCTGTAAGCGTTATGTGGAGGGAGTCTAAACGAACTAACTATTCTACTAACTATTGTTCTTGTCCATTTACCTTAGGGTCTATTTTCGGCTCTGGTAGCGGTAAAATTGTAAGTCGAGTTTTGAACACAACCGTATTAAAATAAAATTAATTCACATGTTATGGCAGTTGCTGCGGCAGAACAATGCAAAAATTTAAATCTTCATTTCAAACTAACAGTTGTAACATATTTTAAATATCTATGTTTTAACTCAAGAACAAATATATTATATTCAGTATTCTTTTTATATGCAAGAAATACCAAGTTTTAGATGAAAAACATCTACCTACTTCTTATTTTCCGTATACTTCCAATTAACATTTTTTTTTCCGGTTTTGAAGGAAAATTATATTTTCGTCATTTTTTTTTTTGGATTTGGGAAGTGTATCGTTTTAGAGGAATAACGGTTAGAAGTCAATACGACCCCATAAAAGGTACCCTTACAGGATAACTTCGTTGTCGTCTTTGTGGGGGAGACGAGCGTGAAGATGGAGTTGCCCTTCCACCTCGCTGGTCGTATTTATAGCGAGCTTCTCAGGTTGTTTATAAGTTAACAAGTGTACAACAAATACTCGAATATATCGGGGGGGGATTTTTTGGCAAAAGTTTACGTTTCCAAGATTATTATTCTCGTCTGTATCGAGTATTGTTCAAGATACAAACAGAATACATTATAGAACTTCATCTTATTTCTATGCTTTTCTCAAAGGATTCTATCATACAAATGTTCCCTTTGTACAAGTTTATGAGTTTCAGCGGGAAATTCTTTTTCATTTATTTGCATATTTTGTGTAATAAAAGATGGTTGCTCGGGAGGCAAAATATAGCTTTACAACACAAACATTTAAAGGCACATATATTGCTTCTGGCCCCACAATAGGATACCCTGTTTCGTGAGAATCAGAAACAGCAACGTAACATAAATATCCAAGATCCAGGACCTATAAACACACAATAAACCGCTAATATATCACTCAGGTTGCATTTTTTATACATTAGATGGCGCAGGTTTTGTTATGTGAATGTGGACGAAATGGGATTGTGGACAAAGTGAACCTGATGGGAATCTAAGCCTTAATTTTTCTTCTTTCCAGGTACTCGACGAGTTGGGTGATAATGATCGCATATCCAGGCATATGAAGAGAAAAATACAGTACAAACGACTATATAATTTAAATAATTTAGCAAATAATAATTGTTACCTGTAAATATGGACAAAAAAGCAACCGCCCCGCCTTTACACATCGTAATGGATACGTACAGTTCTAAGTAAGTGCAATAATTATCATCATCACCATTATTTGGCGTTTAGTATTTTTTTTGTATTTTAGGAAGATTTAGGTAACGAGCTCTTTGGCCTAGTGGTTTCATGCTCGCTTCTCATACAGGAGATGCAGATTCGAATCCGGTGATGAATGATGAGATCTGTTATCAAAAGTATGGAAGTTCCTTATAAGCAAGTCATGATTAACATTCAAATGTTTTGTCATGACCATGTAAAGGGCCACGATTGGTTTTCTTTTATCCATGCTGGTGGTTACATAGTGTAAGAATTCGAATACGGCCATATTTATTGATTTTGACATATTTATTGATAGTTTGGTATAGATATTTCTCAAAAATTTTTGAAACAACAGATACTTGAGCAACTGTTCGATAGTATTTCATCATTTCTCTATTCTCTTTTTTGAAAAGTGGCTTTATAATTAATGGTTTGAGCTTTTCCGGGAATATACCGGACTCTATGGAAGCATTCACTATGTGGCTAAGTTGAGCTATAATATCACTAACATATTTTAGTGCCCTAGTATGTATACCATCATATCCAATGCTATTTTAATTTTTGAGTGAACCTATAATTTTTATGATGGTTTCTGTTGTCGCAGGGTTTATGAAAATCGATTGACTTTGATGGTTTATTTTCACACGTGAAGTCCTATCCAAACATTGATTTCTTGGTTGTATTTTATCTACGAAATAATCATTGAAAGCTTCTGCTATCGTTACAGTGTCAGATATTTCGTAATCATCGATTTTTAATTTTCTGATATGCTCATTGATAACCGATGTCTTAGAGCTATTAATAATATTCCAAGCAAATTCGGATTTATTGGTAGAATTTTTAATTAAGTGGTTATTTGTGTGTTACTTAGTCTGAGTCGTTTCGATAATTTTTAAATAACTGTTCATTTTCTTCCGATTTATTCTTCTAGGATAAATCTATTTAGATTTATCCTCTTAAATAGACGGATTTAATGTCAGTATGAAAATAAATGAAATTCTCTATTTTACGTAGCTAGATAGATACATGCTGCACTAGTCCCACACTAGGTTTTACTGTGTTATGCGTACTAGGTTCGACCGGAAAAACAATTACAAATATAATAATAATAATATAATAATAATACCTTGGACACTATTTACACACATTGATCTAGCCCCAAACTAGGATTCCCTGTATCTTGGGTATTCCCTGTACTAGACAACGATATACATACTTATATAGATAAATATTATACTTAGATAGATGAACAACCATGACTAGAGTACAAACATACATTCTCATCAAACAAATATTTGCCCCCACCGGGACTCGAACCCGGAACCCTTGAATTCGTGGGCAATGACACTGCCAACTCGGCCATTCGGGTCGTCAATAAAATAAAATAAATAAAGTAAATGACTTGCATAAAACAAAGTGAATTATTAAAGCAATAACTGTAAAGCCAAAGCATGTATTTGTGATTAATTTCACCTTGAACCCTAAATGATATACCGTGAAAAAGGTTAACCTGTCAGGCGGCCCCACAAAAACTCTTAACAACAGATAACAAAAGAGTCTAGCACCCAATCCTGCCTTGAATGGTTTTGGAAAATGAACTTCGCTTTGTATGTTTTACCAGAATGTGCTGGTACTAAGTGGTACAGAAATACCCGGTACACCATAATGTTATACCATTTTGAATTAAATTCCACTGAAACGTCGCATTCAGCAGAGCTCATATAAATTAAAATTAAAATTGTGCACATTCTTCTACAACTCTGAGCTTCTCCGTGAGCTCCGTAGTCTAGTGGTTCACGCTCGCTTCTCATGCAGGAAATGGGGCTCGAATCCGGTGCTGTATATGTACAATCGAACCAACTGAATCATGACCCACTTGCCTGATAATTCGTTTGAAACTTTCAAACTTGTAAGATCTATCTAAATGTCAGTGTCTAATCAAATGATAACAAGTTCGTTACCAAGGAAATAAACCTTCAAGCGAATTTCGACCTACTTGCATTTAAGGGGTTTAGCAAAATAAGCTTATGGTGGGTCATGATTCAGATGGTTCGATAGTACCAATGAGATACGTCATTTTTCATGTACATTGTAAGGATATTCTAAATATGTATGTTCTAAATACGACCTCTGTGGCGCAGCGGTTGTGGCTCTGCTTACCATGCGAGAGGTCCCGGGTTCGATCCCCGGCTGGGGGTTAAGAAAATAAAACCCTAAGTCTTGGATGTTTCTATGTGTGTGACGTCGCTGTTTCTGGTTCCCACGACACCTTGCATGTGCCTGTATGTAAATGTTTATGTATAAGTTTTTATATAACGGTGATGGAAAACAGGAAAAAATTGTGAGAAAACCTTCACAATCTCCATAGCTGCGGTAAAGGGCTAGCCCCCTGTCACGCAAAAAGTAGTATCGCATAACTGGCTAAAAGTGAGCACAACTGTGCCAACTGTGTTATGTTATAGAGTCTTCTACAACTTTGTATTATTATAAATACCTTACCTCGTACTGTTGTAGATAGTTTATATACATATAGTTTAGGTACATTGTTCGTCATCTAAGCAAATAATTTAATACTCACGAATTGATTTCTATTTGACCCATATTTGTAGCACTTATTGTAATGTGATGAAAGAGTTATTATTCATTGCATCATGTCATTCGATAATAGTTTTTGATTTATCAACCATTGATATTTGACACGAGGTAAGATGGCTATCTGGATTGATTGAGCCTTGATTGTATAGCTCTACTTTTCTGGTATAATTTAGTGCTACCAGCAAAAAACAGGTCACTTCCCGAAGCATGTCCCGCGCGATACGCGCCTAGAGCGCAGTTTAACGCGTCTAAGACCGGCTTGCAGCAGTCTTTGAAAGCCGCAAAATGGAGTTTCAACGCAATATAATGCGGCCATGTTGTCTGGGAACCTGGCTGACAGGACTTGCCGTGCTTGACTACGTAACTCGACCGTATAATCAGGGAGGTCTCACGCAGAGGTTTAGGTACGTTTGGCTGGCTGACTCGGAGTTCGGGATTTCACTTAGGTTTCCGCTCGCTTGGTTCGCAGTCGCATCGCGGGATGTCAGAGTAAAAGAAGCTCTCAGGCGAAATGATGCGGCGCAATCTAGCCTGCACGGGCGGCTAACCGATTCTGTAGGTATTTAGCGATTATTGAACTGAGCGCAGGTGCAAGCTACATTGCGCTTTATTGCCGCGCAGCGAGAGTAGGTATTTATTTACGTGTCTTTGAGGAGTGATCTTTCTGTACGTAGTACTATTAAGTATTCTGTGGTATCGTTCAACGCGGCCAAGTTACGTAGTCACTTTAGCCACTGTCAAAAGTCTCCTGCAAGACAGCCGCAATGTCAAATTTCGCGAATCACTCGGTAAATGGTGATGGGTTTCTGCCCATTATTTATAAGCTGAAATCGATTCAGATTTGTGGTAAAGAGCCAGTTCCCCATATACTGAACGTACATATTCGCTCGAAATATGTTGGTAAGCGCGAATCTCGCCAACAGTCGGACCGATTTGAGTGAAGTCTTGGGAAAGTTTTTTCCGAATGTCAAAAAGAAAAGCAAAGGGGAACAGCCGAAAAAGGAAAATAAAACCCTTTCAATAGATGGCGTTGGTTGCATTGAAGTTAAAACACGATTTCGATCGTTCTGCAATATCAATGTAATGTTCACTTCTAGCATTGTGAGAATTATAGGTATTTTTTAATCCACAGAGCGGAACTAGCACATAATGGGTCGAGAGAAGACTTGGATCCTTACGTGCCTGCGCAGCACAGACCCCTCGAGTCCCACACATCGTAAGTTGAAACACTTAATTCTTGTATATCCGACTATGGCGATGCCAAAAAGGTGTTCTGATTTTGACGGCTATGATGTTATGGTGTATGTATGCATGCTCATTTGTTCCCCCAGAACATCTAGAATACTTATCAGAATTTGACAAATAAGGTAACGTTACAGCCACTCGTCAGTGGGTAAATCAAGAAATGGTCTGCGATTTTGAACCTTCTTGCTTGAAAATTGTAAAAACACCCCCCTCTCGGCATTTGAAATAACAATGAATGAACCCTACGAGTTTCCCGAACGATTCTATGAAAAGTAAATTTAAAGATATAACCAACTAACCATTGATTTAATGTCAGACGGAATTAAACCCTTACGTATTTTTTATTGGAATATTGCTCCAATTGGAAAGATTCTAATACCAACGATTCCAAATATCTTCGACAAGCATGCACCAATGAAAAAAGTCAGGGTCAAACATCTTCCTGCCCCATGGCTGACCGACGCCATCAAGCGTTTAATGGCAAAAAGAAACCGTGCAAAAGGGCGATATAAGAGGGACCCGACCAACGACAATCTTCTAGCTTTTAAACGCCTCCGCAACCTATGCAACCGCATGTGCCGCGATGCCAAGCGACGCCACATCCATGAGCGTATAGAGATGTACACTCCAGCTCAGGTATGGAAGTTCCTTAAGACCATTGGTGTTGGCAAGTCCCAGGAATCTTCTTCAAGTAATATCGATCTCAACGGTCTCAACCAGTTTTTTTCTTCTCCTCCCGTCGTGATGGACCCTACCACTAAGGAGGCAACCCTTCATTGTCTACGGTCGAGGGCTGCAGTCTGCACCTCACCGTTTAACTTTAAGCTTGTTGGAATCGGTGCAGTTAGAAAGGCAGTGCTAGCTATCACATCCAAAGCTTACCCATTCTCTCCAAAGTCCTTGAATCCATAGTCCACACCCAACTCTCTTCCTACCTTTCATCAAATAAACTTCTCAATCCTTTCCAATCTGGGTTCAGACCGGGCCATAGTACTACCACAGCACTCTTAAAAGTCAGCGATGACATACAGCTAGCCATGGATCAGAAGTTGGTCACGGTCCTAGCCCTGCTTGACTTCAGCAATGCCTTTAACTGCGTCGATTTTGACATTCTGGTCGCTATATTGAGCTCACTGAATGTCTCCGTCCATGCTGCTAACTGGTTCCACTCATACCTGAGAGGTCGTCAGCAACGCATTAAGTCTGAAGAGACTGAAACTCAATGGTGTGATCTTTCCTCAGGAGAACCTCAAGGTGGTATTCTCTCTCCTCTTCTATTTTCAGTCTTCATCAACTCTATCTCCGACGTTATCTCTTCTTCATATCATCTGTACGCAGATGATCTCCAAATTTATCGCCACTTTTGCCCCTGCGATGTAGCCTCAACCGTGGAGGCACTGAATGCTGACCTCGAGAATGTGAAAGACTGGGCCTTATCATACGGGCTGTTGGTAAACCCGACCAAATCACAAGCCATGCTTTTAGGAACCAGGCACACGCTTTCCTTGATACAAAAACATATTGTTCCTGTGTTATATAATGGCATATAATGGCAAGCAGGTAGTACTCAAGACCCCACCAATTTTAGACCTATATCAATACTACCAACTTTTAGTAAATTTTTTGAGAAATTAATCTTATCACAGCTATTACATCATTTTGAATGAAATAAGCTAATGCATAACAAACAGTTTGGATTCACTCGCGGTCGTTCAACAACAGATGCCGGAATTCAGTTCATTGAAAGTATTTTTGATGCCTGGGAAGAGTCACAAGATGCCCTAGGCATTTTTTGTGACTTATCTAAGGCTTTTGATTGCGTTTGTCATGAAACATTGATCAGGAAATTACATCATTATGGAGTTAGAGACACGTCATTGAATTTGTTAAAATCTTATCTGAACGGAAGAATACAAAGGGTAGACGTAAACGGAGAACGATCACCAGGATCATTGGTTTCTTTGGGCATGCCACAGGGCTCAATATTGGGACGCTTCCTATTCCTCATCTATATAAACGACTTACCCTATCTAGGAAGGGACTGTCATGATATGGTACTGTTTGCTGATGACACCTCACTTATTTTTAAAACAAAGCGAAACCAACACGCCACTGATGATCACGTGAACAATACCATATCAAGAGTGGTAAATTGGTTTAATGTTAATAATTTGCTATTAAATGAGAAAAAGACTAAATGTGTTAAGTTTCTTACTACTAACGTTAAAAATAATCAGACATGTATAACAATTAAAAATGAGGAATTGGAATTGGTAACCAGCACAGTGTTTCTAGGTATAACGTTGGATTCCAAACTCCAATGGGGTCCACATATTGATAAGCTATCGAACAGACTGAGCTCTGCAGCTTTTGCATGCAGGAAAATCCGTCACTTGACAGATTTAAAAACAGCCAGATTAGTTTATTTTAGTTATTTTCATAGTATTATGTCCTACGGTATTCTGCTCTGGGGCAGTGCTGCTGACATAAATACTATTTTTGTGCTGCAGAAGCGGGCTGTTCGTGCGATTTATAAAATGAATAACAGAGATTCTCTTAGAAATAAGTTTAAAGAAGTAAATATATTGACAGTCCATAGTCAATATATTTACGAGAATATTATGTATGTCCATAAGAACATTGTTAACTTTCGAAGAAACTGTGATATACATAACTTTAATACTAGAAACAAGGACAAACTTGCAGTGCCCACTACTCGGCTCCATAAAATAAAAAACTCGTTCAAGGGTAATTGTGTAAGATTTTACAATAAACTCCCAAGCACTTTGACAGATCTATCAATTAATAAGTTCAAGAAATACATCAAGCAAAGGCTTATTTCTAAAGCTTACTACAGTATTAAAGAGTACATAGACGATAAAAATGCTTGGGACTGAATTGTTCTAATTAATTGTGAGCATCCTCACTGCCAGAGTTTCTTTTACTGGACACTTGGAGGCCTTTTACACCTCCAAAGATTAATTTAATTATACAACTCTTGACTTAGGGACCATTTACATCTCCTATTATCATTGTATTATTGACTAAAGAGACTATACATCTCTGTTATTTATATTTTAATTATTTTATTATGACATTTGAGACTCTTTACATCTCTCAGAAACAATAATTAAGTACTTTTTTTTTCTGATAATATGATAATAATACCAAATGTTCTGTAAAAAATGAAATGAAATGACATGTGAAAGTGCCCTTGTGGCCTATTTACAGAATAAACGTTTTGAGTTTGAGTTTGAGTTTGAGTTTGCATCACAATAGAGTATACAGATCAGGCGAAAAACCTTGGGGTTATTTTTGACAACCTGCTGTCTTGGTCTCCACATGTCAGCGAGGTCAGCAGACGGGTCTTTGCGTCTTTTCACTCCCTCAGGCGTTTGCAGTACTTCTTGCCACGGCAGACCAAAATCACCCTTGCTCAGTCCCTTCTTCTGCCGCTAATCGACTACGCCGATGTCTGTTGGGCGAGCGCGAACGAAGATCTACTGAACAAACTCGAACGGCTTCAGAATCTTGGGATTCGGTTTATCTTCGGGTTGCGCAAATTCGACCATGTTTCTCAATATCGCAAAAAGTTGGGGTGGCTTCCAATTCGTCGTCGCCGAGACACTCATATTCTTTCTTATCTTTTCAATATATTGAAAAACCCGCGCTACCCCAGCTACCTTCGAGAACGCTTTGAGTATATCTTTTCAGGAGATCGGCACCGGAGATCTCACACGGTCTCACTCTTAGCCACTCCAAGGCATAACACCTCGGCATATGAGCACTCATTCAGGCTGCAGGCGGTCCGACTGTGGAACGCACTACCTTGCACTATAAGAGACATTCCCACTATTGTCTCTTTCAAAAACCGGGTAAAAGAGCACTTCCTCTCTCTTTCGTGAGGGTTATAGTATGTAGGTATATCATTATAATATATAAACTATATTTGCAGGTATATGTATGTATTGTATTTAGTAGTCTGGTATATAAGTATTTTATTTTCCGTATTTTATATTATATGTATTTTAGTATAAATTAGATATTAGATATTGTACACTGCCTACCCTTTCATGATACATTTCCCTTTCATGCCTTGGTTTGCTGGAAGAAATCTCTTTTTAGAGATAAGCTCGCCTTTGTACATATGATTTCTCCTAATGTTACCTTTTAAATTGAATATGTGTGTGCAATAAAGAATTATGAATTATGAATTATGAAAATATCTTATTAGGATGATTTGGCCAAAGTAGTGGATGATCGTCTATGGGTAGGACTGTAGACGTTGTGATAGTAATAACCTAAAGTTCTTTTTAGAGTGGTTTTGGTTAAACAGTATCGTCAAGAGGTTCCACAGTCAGTGATGAATATAAGTGACATAAGAATATTGATAAGCATCGAGTCCGTGCTTATTAGAATAAATTCCAAGTAAAAACCTATTTAAAAGACATTTCGATTGCATGTGTTTATAAAGGAAGGTTTAAGCTAGGCTCACGGACAGAAGGGCCACGGGCCCTAGGGAAGGTCCCCAAAACCCCGCCCAACACCAGTGGAGGTCAACTGAGTTCTACGACCCAAGACAAATGAAGTTAGATTTAGCTAAGCAAAATAAGCTTAAATTTTATAAAAAAAATGCTTACAACCATTCAATATTGTAAACACAATTCATAAGAAAACATAGGGTTAACTATGTGTTCATTAATATGCTTTTGGCGTTATCTTTCACCTGTTTTGGGGCCATCCTCCTCCAACACATTCCCATATGCAATCTACGTGACTGCAATATTTAAGACTGCTGAAGACCTGGAATTATCAAACTAAATACACCACCACCAGCATATCCCTCTCGAGTTTGTTTCCCTGCCAATCAACTACATATAGACTATTAAGGATATATTTTTATATGATTTGATATTGTGATTTCTCTTATCCATCAGTCCAATATGTTTGTTGACCGGTTACGGGATATTTTTATTTGCTTAAACTCGGTATTGAGGTTATCTTGAGAAACACGTCTCTCAAGTATTATTCCGTAATCATGTGGGTATTCATCCAGATATTTTATATATAAATTAATTTTAAGACATGTAAATTCAGCAATACTACTTAGGTCACTAGATTGATAATGAAGCGTGTGTGTAGGTTTGATTCTAACGGATTTCAGGCCATCCACAGGCATTCTACAGCGAAGTAAACTTCACTCTAAACAGGGGCGGTAAGCGTCCCTGAATGCTGCGACCAGGGTCTGTACTACAATGTCAAATCAATCCGAATTGAACAAATCCATCTTTTAATCGGGGTATGCGAGTAGTTCTCTAGTCCATGAGTAAGAAAAAGTCTAGGCACTATGTGCTTACGACTAAAGTATAAAGCAGATAGTACTCAAAGCAGTGATAGCCTTTGGAAAATGGAAAGCACAAGTTCGTCCGCCGTAACAATGCAGTAAGAATGGTCGATCTTCTGAATCGGAGGCGTTTCAGAAGGGGAGAATGACTTCTAATAATCCTTAGGCCGTGTAGAATCGAGTAGAGTGTTCTTAGAGTAATGTCAGCTTCTTGTAGAGTAAATTTGTATGTGTGTGTTTTGTGAATGACCAAGTCAACACGTCAATCTACATGCTATATGGAATTAGAATATGTTTGTCATTTAAAGTAAAGTTAGGTAGGCCAACCAACGTGATAGACGGTCAAGAAAAGAAAGATCAAAACAGTCACAATCAAAAGATATTTAGTTTGTTAGATAGTTTTATAAGTATTTAGGTATTTCAAGAGTGAGAAGGAAATAACGTAGTTATTTGTAGTCTTACGAATTTTAGATACTTGTTTTGTTACATAAACCATAATAATTGTGTTTAGTCTCCCTACCTTGTAATGGTACACGAGAGTCAGTACATTTGATGCTTCATTTTGCGTGACAGAGGGCTAGCCCAACGCCGCGCTGTTTTGAATACGAGAATCGGTTCAGATAACGTTTGGGGGTTTTGCGTAGCTCAGTGGCAAGTTAGCAAAAAACAGAGCCGACGCGTGGGATGGTTCGAGGAAGTTTACAGGTCAGGTTTTTTTTGTCGCATTCCTGCGAGATGTGTAGAGATCAGAGCCGATTTGGCTGCGCGTTGAATAAAATTATGAATAACTAAATAATGAAAGGTAATTATGGGATGGTACGGAGAAAGCTATTATGTTGATTGCAAATATACAATTGCGATTGAGGTATGAGATGGAGGGTCTGACACGACTAGTATGAATAGCATTCTAGTGGTCTTTGCTGCGCGCGCCTAGCGGTCGGGAATGCTTAATTAATCGCAACAAGCTTTTATTGGTCAGCGATCAACAGATTCTGTGTATTGGCAGTACCAAATGATTTGAGTGATAACCTACGGTTGATCATAGTGAATATGCATACACACAATTTGTAGAAGGGCGGATCTGCATGGCATGGTTGAAAATAGACCCTGTGTAGTTAGTGATAAGAAGCTTCGCTTGGGCAGAGCGTGTTCGCAAAGGACGCTGTTTTTTTTTCTTTCAGACATGTGGGGCGTATAAATACGATTGTGGGGGAAGGGAGAGCATTCAGTCTCAGCGTCTAGCTACTGTGACAGTCGTCTTTCACGAGTTCTAAACAGTTTTGTCTGCCGTGTTACGCGTCAGAACTATACGAAATTGTGATTGCGAAGTTTCAGTGGTTTTTCGTGAGTGTCTGAAGCGCTGAGATATACCTCGGTTCCTAACCTTTATATCAACCTACCCCAAATTCCAAAACTATCCTTGGGTCGTTAGATAAGAACTTGTAAGTCAATTATCTGAGTCTGAGTCTGGGCTTGGAGCGACCCTAAATTCCTTTTTCCTTCACCATAGGGTTCCTGGATTGGCTCTTAGGATATTCGCGGGCTAATCCTCTCCTCATTCCTTCGAGTAGCGAGTTTTGAAATTCCCACACACACAGTCATTAAACATACAAGCACATTCAAATCAAACTCAACCATTTTCGAGTGGTGTCGATAATGGACGTGGCATAACACTAGGTTTTTAGACAAGGCTAGACAGGAGTTTAGTTGCGGCTAAACCTAGGTTGGCAGGGCATAGGGAGACTGTTTTATCGTTGAGGTTCCGCGGATGGAAAAAACAAATTCAGAACAAAGTTAAACCGGTGTCAACACAGATAACCTATCCTGTTGATATTTTGACATTTGAGTGTTGTCGGGGACGCGCGAAGAGATCAATTTACAGTCTAAAGTTCATTGTTTAGGACCGGGTAGGTGTTTTGCATTGCCTTGGGTCAGGTTGGATTCAAGTTGCATCTTTAAATTAAATGTAAATTTCGCTGGAGGTCTAATGTGTAGGCTGAGTCGGTATATATGATCAGGCTCAGCCGAGGACGTGCTGCGGCTAGTGGAATTCATAGTTTGGTATTTATCGAACTATGCACTTCGCTATGGTGTGGGTTAGATCTCCTAAAGCAATAATGCCTACGTTTCGATAACATCCAGCTCAAATTGCGCAGAGTTGAAGGTTTCAAAACTTTAACCACTAAAAGAAGTTCCGAGCGCCTATATATACAAAAACCAAATGGTACCATCACCCATAAAATATAACAACGATCGTTCTGGCGCAATACACCGCTGACTGATGCGAATTACCGGCTCGCGGACATATATGCTTTCTCTGTCTAACTGGAAACTGTAACTTCCTGAACCAAACTTCATTCGACTATTGTACGCCTAACGAACTTCTCTACGAACGAGAAATTCAGACTTATCATTCTTAACTTACAAATCTTACTGCTGAATCAGGTCCTCTCATTTTGGGGTAGATAGAATAGACGATCATAGCTACTGATAGCGGTGGCTCGACCTTAGCCCTGGTGCCGTTACAACCTGCATAACCTAAATTACGTAATTTAATCATTTAGCTAAAATACAACCAAGAATAAGATCAGAAAAAGAAAGCCTGGTAATTTAAAAGTCTGCGCAAAATGCATTTGAATTAAATCACGAGGACGAATTAATTGAAGATTCATTATCATTAAATTGACGAATTTTAATACCGTAAAATAAAACCCCCGGCATGAACGCAAAACAAAACCTAAAATTACAAGCCTTAGAACTATAAATAATCTTTCTCGTCGATGACTTGCGCATGATGATCCTCTCCCGCTTCGACAGCCGGAAGTCTCGGACCTAGGACGCTTATCACATCTCTAGGTCTCACCAACAGAAGCAGTAAGAGACAATTCTCATTACAACGCATACTTAACCAACAAATCACTAATGAATCACTATACACAATCACGCCTAAGTGTTTCTCTAAAAGTCTATAAAAGTTTCAGTCCGAGACAACTCTTTATTTGAACGTAATTGTTCCTCGACACGAATGACGTGAGAAATACAAATACCGTTATTATTATTATTATTTATTTCATATCAGACACAAGAGATCCATAGTTGTACAGCAACAAAATTATAGTAAATAAATAAATATTACATTAACAATGAATAAATAGTCCATTATTACAATATCTACAAAATAAATAAAACTAAATCAAAACAAAATGTCAAATTATAAAATGTCAAATTAAATTCAAATTATCAATTAAAAATCAAATTAAATTAGTTGTACAGCAACAAAATTATAATAAATAAATAAATATTACATTAACAATTAATAAATAGCCCATTATTACAATATCTACAAAATAAATAAAACTAAATCAAAACAAAATGTCAAATTATAAAATGTCAAATTAAATTCAAATTATCAATTAAAAATCAAATTAACATTTTTATCCAGTGGAGGGTGAACGGGCTGGCCCACCTCTCCGAGAAAGCATTCAGGATTTTGTTTTTGCTGCCACGCATTCTACCTAGTAGTGAAGCAGCCCTTTTCCGCATTATAGCGTGAAAACCGTCTGTGCGCGCTTCGACAAACGTTGCCGATGCAACCCGCACTATACCGCGTTATACCCGCACTTATAATATTAACAACAAGAAATATAATCGAAAAACTATTCAGTGATCCTAGAACGAACCCGTGACTCTAATTCTAGTATTTACACTCCCCGATTGGTCTTGAACCTGTCTAAATTCTCACGTCAACTCTCGCGTATCGACCGATATTGACTGTCCCCACAACCCCCTGTCAAACAGTTTTTAATTACAAACCCCAAGCCTTCAACCTGAGCTAATTCTCAGCATTCCATTCCCATACTTTTAGCCTAACGCTAAAAAAATCTAGGCGACAATTTATTATTTGTTTACGTAAAAGTAGAATAAAACCCCAGGCACTTGAGGTAAAGTTTCTCAAACCTAATCTGTTATCAAATAACTGTCACGTAATAAACTAGAATACAAATTGCTTTTATTATTTAAAATAAACACAAAATATACTTTTTGACCTGCCAAAATATATCGTAACTAAATACCCTTAAGTACGAGTTTCGATTGAATGAGCCATGTTTAATGCGTCACTTCAAAACAACAAGACAGATGTGTGAAATGGTCATAATTCAATATCCACTTGATGTAGTTAAACCATGTTCATTTTGAATTTATGATTCATAATTTATTTCATAGCTCCTAAAGCTTATTCGCATTTTGGAGAATGTTTAAACAAATATATTTATACCTACTGAGAAATAAACCAAATGTTTATTTCGTCACATTGGTAAAAAAGTTCAAAACCTATGAAAAATAATCAACCATCTGTTGATGGCCCCACAGCTGAGCTATGTACCGTCACTTTTCATTGAATATGGCGCCCTCTAGAGAACAAACAGCTTAGGCATAAAGGCAAAGATAATACGAACGTTAAAAGTGTTGGATTAAAAAAGAAATGATCAACAGGGCCGTGTTGGCGATAAAATTAAAAGGCTTCATTAGCACGTTCCAAAGATACATGGATTTCTAGCTCTTGCACGCCGGTGGCTCTAGGTTTCATACTCTTTAGAGCGCAATGTTTTTGTAGATGGGTGTTTGAACGTATTAGAATTATTACGAACGTATTAGAAGTATTTAACATGTCATCACAGCTATGCTATTTTATATTTCGACATGAATAATTTTATTCATAACTTTACTCTGACACGGGATACATTGTACCTGTCTAATAAATACCTATAGAAAATTAGTAGCTACATTGTTAGCTTATAATATAAGCGACGCAGCTATAGTTGGTTTAACTAAGTTCAACTTGACATCAGCTTATTTTAAGACTAATATGACATGCACCCCTATTGGGAATTCACCTGTTAATTATACTTTGCATGCAACATTGGAATCTGTTCCAAGTAATTTAAATTAGTTCATAAGACAATAGAGGAAATCTCTAGCATACAAGAGCCACTAAATATGTCAAAATGTAAGCCCCAGTTAAATATTGCCCATCAAAACATCCAGGGGCTACCTGGCAAAGAACTTGTATTAGAATTATTTCTAAAAAATTCTGACATTGATATTATTTGTGTTACTGAACACTGGTTGAAGGAAAATATGATGTCTATTAACATAAATAATTACAAAATTGTCAGTTGTTACAATAGAAAGACTGCTGATAGAGGTGGTACTTTAATCTTAGTGAAAAATAATATTAAGGTGAAACAACGGAAAGATATTCTTGCACTTACTGTTGAAAGACAAATAGAGGTATCCTGTGTTGAGTTAGATAGCCATATTATTGTTTGTGCCTACAGGCCACCGAGGGATGAAAAAGGCCATGGCAATTTCGAAATATTTGAGAAAATTATGGAGGAAGCCCTCATTAAACTTTGTAATAACAGAAAAAAGTTAATTATTTGTGGCTATCTTAATGTAGATCTGCTTGTAGATACAACACTGAAGCGACGATTAATAACTCTGTTCAAATAATTTAATTTATGTCATGTATTTCTAGAGCCGACTAGAATTACACTTACCAGCCAAACTTGCTTAGAAAACGTTTTTTGTGACTGTGCATTCACAAGTAAAAGTGTAATTAACTGCTTACCCTCCGACCACAGTGGTCAAACAGTTTCATTCCCAATTACTATTAAGGATAAGACTGGTCCATCATTTTATAGGCCTATTACATCCCATAGACTAGAGACATATACGAAAAACTTAGATATTAATTTGCCAGTACCGGATTTTAATGCACAGGACCCAAACAAAATCTACTCAGACTTCTTCAACATTATTCAGACAGAATTCAATAAAGTTTTCAAATTAAAGAAAGTCAGTGACTACAACGGTAAATCTAAATTTAATGACTGGGCAACGTTTGGAATTCGTAAAAGTAGAGTTATCTTGTATGACCTTTATGATCAAAAAAACCTAAAAAACTTTCAAGTTGGTTTGTAGAACTGCAAAAACTTTACACATTAGTAGAAAAATTCAAAATTCAAATAATAGAATGAAAACAGTTTGGCAAATAATAAATCGCGAAACTGGCAAAGTTATACCAAGGGACAGTGATTTCTGCCTAAAGATAGGTGATGATGTTGTTAAATCCAACGCTGATGTTGCTCGAGCTTTTGAAACATCCTTCACCAATGTACCCGTACTCACAACGGATCGTCTAAATTCATCTCCATTTGAAGCAGAGACTTTATTAAAAAATAACACCAGCGTCAGTAATGTATATTTAAAATTTCATCATGTATATCCCCAGGACATTGTCAAAACGTTTAAATTACTTAACTTAAAAATTACGGAAGACCTGAGGGGTATATCAGTCAAAGTCATTGGTTCAGTAATTCTAGATATAGCCCCACACTTAGCTTATATATTCAATAAATGTGTTGACGATGGGGCTTTTCCAGACCTCATGAAACACTGTAAACTTATACCGCTGTTCAAATCGGGAGATAAGGGCGATCCTTCAAATTTCAGACCAATATCTGTTCTTCCAACACTAAGTAAAATATTTGAAAATATTATACTCAATCAAATGCTCTCACACTTCAACCGTACAAAACAACTCCACGCTAAACAATATGGTTTCACTAGGGGTAAATCGACTACGGATGCAGGTATTACCCTTGTATCTCATATTTATTCTGCATGTGAGGCCGCACAGGATTCTATCGGAGTTTTTTGCGACCTGTCGAAGGCGTTTGATTGTGTTGATCATAATACGCTATTAATTAAATTAAATCATTACGGAGTTAGAAATAAAGCGTTGGATCTACTAAGATCATACCTAAGCAATAGAATCCAAAAGGCAGAAGTTAACGGCGTAAAATCTGATGGATCGGGTGTTAAAATTGGCGTTCCACAGGGTTCCATATTAGGCCCTTTCTTATTCCTGGTATATATTAATTATCTGCCTTTCATGGTGGAGAAATTAACTGACATAGTGTTGTTTGCTGATGATACTTCAATGGTCTTCAAAATTGAAAGACAAAAAGGAGATTTTGATGATGTTAATGGTGTATTGTCTTTAACCTTGAATTGGTTCACAGTTAATAATTTATTGTTAAACGCTGGTAAAACCAAGTGTATCAAATTCTCACTTCCAAATGTCAGGCAAGTTGAGACCAGTTTGGTGTTAGACAACAGCACGTTAGAATTGGTAAATGATACGAAGTTTCTTGGAATAACCATTGATACCAAATTGCAGTGGGGACCCCACATAGATAAATTGGCTGGTAAATTAAGTTCTGCGGCTTACGCTGTTAGGAACATCAGACAAAGCACGTATGTGGCTACATCTAGGCTAGTATATTTTAGTTACTTTCATAGTGTGATGTCCTATGGTATCTTGTTGTGGGGGAAAGCAGCGGATATTCAAACTATTTTTATTTTACAGAAAAGAGCTATTCGAGCAATTTATAATTTAAAACGAACAGACTCCTTAAGAGAGCTTTTTAAAGAAATTGACATACTAACAGTAGCTAGTCAATTTATTTTCGAAAATATAATGTATGTACGCAAGAACCTTACAACATTTTCCAAACTTAGCGACAGCTGTAATGTTAACCTAAGAAATAATCACAGACTATGTGCGCCCCGTTTTAGACTCGGGAAGGTTAGCAATTCTTTTAAGGGTCAGTGCATTCTCTACTACAATAAGATACCTCTGGAGATTTTGAAATTGCCATTTGAGCAATTTAAAAAGCATGTTAAAGCGACTCTGTCGAAAAAGGGATATTACAATGTTCAAGATTACTTAAATGACAGGACTGTATGGGGTTAATCTGGCTCAACATAGACCTTGCTGTTAATAATTTTGTAATTATTTATTCCTGCTTATTAATCATAACAATTAAATTTTTCATATTTGTATTAGTTAAGCACAACTTATTTTTAAAAGAGATCTAAAAATAAATCTGTGGGAGTTTCTACGCCCTGCTTCTCCCACAGTGGTCCAATGTAGAGAAGAGGCAAAAAATGACGTTTTCTAAGTATATGTAAATATCTACAGTAATAAAGTACTTTGACTATTGACTATTGACTATTGTCTTATTAAGTAGCTATTATGAAAACAGAATACTATGACCCACTGCTGGGCAATTGATATCGCTAACAAGCGATTTATTCCAGTAAACCTATGATATACAAGATCTCGTTGTAATGTGGCAGGAGTTTCGGTACGCTAGTTAACTTCTAACTAAATGCCTCCCTCGGCTTCGGCATCCTGGAAATGCTGCTTACCTTCAAGAGCTCTCGGCTTCGTGCATTTGCATGGTTTACAAATTTTTGCCTTTCAGATTCAGGATTTAAATCGACATTTACAGTAATGGAAAGTATCGTGACGGAACCTTCAAATCTCCGCAGCTACGGCGATGCGCTAGCCCCCTGCCACGCGAAATGGAGAGATGCATAGCGTACTAATCGTGGGTGTAACTGTGCTTCTGCCACCCTCTTTGTATAGGGCATATTATTGAGGGTATATAAATTTCTCATAGTTTTATATTATAGATAGATTTATAAAATCATATCACACTTACAGTTAACCCTACCAATTTTTAAAAGAGATCTAAAGATCAATCAGTGGTAGTTTCTTTTCCCTCCTTCTCCCACAGTAGTTCAATGAAGACAAGGGACAAACAAATAACAATTATATGTAAATATCTATAGTAATAAAAAATACTTTTACTTTGACTTTACACCAACTCATGTCATGTATAATTTAAGGCTATTAAAGAAATTAATAATATCACTCGAAGTTTTAATGCCTAATTATTTACAGTTACATAGACTAGTTTATCTACACACGTATCATAAGCTCTCTTTGATGTGTTCAGGAACCGCATGTTCGACCAGCATTGTGGCATTGATCATTGCTCTGTACTTATTTAGCTTGTTCAGTAGTATCAACTTCACAGACGAACCAGGAGCGGCACGCATGCAGGCGTCGGCGATCGAAATTTGAATGTCATAATATGTCGAAATATTGATACATTATGGTCATAATGTATCAATATTTCAGAAATATTTTTTAAGAAGTAGTATATCATTAGTATTAGTATATTAATGTATTAGTATTAGTATATTTGTAAGATATTTATCGATATGCAGTATTTATGTAACTGTGTATGTAGTCTATATTTCTTAGCAATAGGGTTTTATGTATGTGTAATATGTCTTATATTAGAATATAGTCTTAATTGTACGCGCAATTCTTTCCCTTACCTATCATCTCCGTCTCCTATCCAACATGGTTTGCTGGAAGAAATCTCTTTTTAGAGATAAGCTCGCCTTTGTACATGTTTTTTCTATCATAAGTTATCTGTATGTCTGTTTTGTTTAGTACAATAAAGAAATTACGAAATTACGAAATTACGATATCATTGTGCTGGTAGTAACGTGCGGTTTTTGGATGCTGTAAATGGGTTTATGATACGTGTGTAGATAAAGAAATTAAAGAAATCCAAAAACAAAATATTTCAAACCTAGTTGAATGCTGCCCAGTTGAGCTTATTGAGCACAAAATTATTGTCACATATATGTATAGAGTACCTCCTCAAACAAATAAGAGAACTTTTTTTTTAAATCTAGACTCGAAGCAACACTACAACTGTTGTGCTATAAAAATGTATCGTTATAGGCGGCGATATCAATATCGACCTGCTTAATAACAACGTTGCGAAAAATAATTGTAGACTTGTTATGTAATTATAATTTAAAGGGGGTGAAATTATAGAGGCATTATCTGACCACAAAGCGCAAATAATGACGTTACCCATTAAAAAGGCTTGCACTTTGACACACAATTTTATCATGCGACGTGATCTTATCGAGGAAATCATGCAAGCATTTAGGGCCTACCTTACCGACATACGACATATGACAGCACCGAACCAAATGAAGCATTTAATTATTTCCATGCCACCCTCACGCGTCTGTACTCACTATGTTTCACTTTGAATATAATTAAGGTAAATATAACTACTAAGAATACTAAAATAATATCAAAAAGCATAAAAAAATGTTGCAAAAGGAAAAGAAAATTTCTGTGGGTCCATAGATTGAATTCCAAATTCCAAATTCCAAATGTCTTTATTACTGAAGATATTTACATATATAGCAATCGTCATTTTTTGCCACTTCTCTACATTGGACCACTGTGGGAGAAGAAGGGCGTAGAAACTCCCACAGATTGATTTTTAGATCTCTTTTTAAAAATTGCTTATGCTTAACTAATACAAAATATAATATTTAGTCATTATCATAATTAATAAGCAGGAATAAATAATAACAACATTATTAACAGCAAGGTCTGTGTTGAGCTAGATTAACCCCATACAGACCCATCATTTAAGTAATCTTGAACATTGTAATATCCCTTTTTCGACAAAGTCGCTTTAACATGGATTTTAAATTGCTCAAATGGCAATTTCAAGATTTCCAGAGGTATCTTGTTGTAGTAGAGAATGCATTGAACCTTGAAAGAATTGCTAACCTTCGCGAGTCTAAACCGGGGCGCAAGTAGTCTGTGATTATTTCTTAATTTAACATTACAGCTATCGCTAAGTTTGGGAAATTTTGTAAGGTTCTTGCGTACGTACATTATATTTTCGAAAATAAATTGACTAGCTACAGTTAGTATGTCAATTTCTTTAAAAAGCTGTCTTAAGGAGTCCGTGCGTTTTTAATTATAAATTGCTCGATTAGCTCTTTTCTGTAAAATAAAAATAGTTTGAATATCCGCTGCTTTCCCCCACAACAAGATACTGTTACGCCGGTAGGTTAGGTCAAAAAACTTTGAACGTCAATTTCAGTGCTGTAGAGGCGTAACGAGTCCTTACAACAGTGGGCCCTGGAAATCGAGAAGTTGGTTAGGAAGGCCTATCAACGTACGTCAGCATCCTTTGTGGACAGTATGCTGGTGCAGGCCTTCATCGATGGGATCCGGGATCTGGAAGTGAGGGCAGCCGTGCGATTGGGACATCATGGCAGCCTAAAGGATGCAGTAGCCCACGCTCTCGAGGTGGAAGCTGTACGACAGGATTCATCCAGGCCTTTCAGGGTGCGAGAAGTGTCGACTACGAACCCAGTAGATTCCCGCCGCGAATTTGGGCCACGTTGCTACCATAGTGGAGAACGTGGTCACCTGCAGTCAGGCTGTCCAAAAAGGACTAGGAGGGACAGAGACCCCGCTCCAATGGCGAGGAAAATAGGCTCTGTGGAGTCAGAGCCCCAACAGGGAAACGAATAAAAGCCAGGACTATGGGACGAGTGCTGGCTGGCGGTCGAAATGTCCCAATTATGATCTCACAGGCAAACGACGGGAATAGTCTGGTTGTCAATGGAGAAATCTGTGGAATACCATGTCTCCTTACCATAGACACCGGAGCTTCTCGGACTGTGATCAGCTCTCGGCTACTGAGACACCTGACCAGAGATCATCTAGTCCGATCTAGGCATCTCCAGCTGCAAACTGCTACCGGCCAGTACATTTCCGTCCAAGGAGAACGAGAGTTAGCTGTGAAAATAGGTGAAAAATAATACTGGCACAAAGTGATCGTTGCTAACATCGTCGACGACTGCATTATTGGATTGGATTTTATGAGGAGACATGACTGTAAAATCGACTTGAAGGTTGGAGTTCTAAAGTTTGGAGTTGATGAGATTCCTATACAAGGTGGAGTAAATGGAAATGTTTACTGTACCAGGAGAACCATTCTTCAACCAAGGTCACAGGTTTTAGTTCCAGTGAAATTGCCGAACTCCACAAGGCCGCAATCTCACCGCTGTGTGGTGGTAGAGAGGTTGGATGCTGATAAACCGTGGATAACAGCCCGTACATTGGTAACCACGGCATCTATAGCATTTGTAAGGATCCTTAATCCAAGCAACACGGAATGCGTCCTCAATAAAGGAACGCTGGTCGGATCATGCCAAGAAATTTCTTGGGTAAGAGGCTGCCGGGAATCTGAGGTAAACGTGAAACCTGGGCATGTTAAGCCTTCAATGGATGTTGAAAAACTACTAAATGACTCCAGGGAGCACCTTACCGAGGAGGAATTCCTTGAGGCGCGTAGCTTACTGCTACAATATCGCAACGTCTTTTCTTCGCATGATGATGACATTGGAAGAACTGGAGTGGTTCAGCATGAGATCGACACTGGGGAAACTATGCCTATCCGACAGCGCCCTCGGAGAGTTCCAGTAGCTCGGGAGAAGGAGGTTGAGGGCATGATCGAGGAAATGCAAAGAAGCGGCGTTATTGAACCTTCAACAAACCCGTGGTGTTCTCCCGTAGTTTTGGTTAAGAAGAAGGACGGCACCATGAGATTCTGTATTAACTACCGTCGACTTAATGATGTAACCAAGAAGGACAGTTATCCACTTCCACGAATCGACGACACTTTAGACACATTGAACGGAATGAAATGGTTTTCAACGTTGGATCTGAAAAGTGGCTATTGGCAAGTCGAAATCAAGGACAAGGATAAGGAGAAAACGGCCTTCTCTACTGGCAAGGGACTCTGGCAGTTCAATGTTATGCCATTTGGACTGTGTAATGCACCAGCCACATTTGAGAGATTAATGGAACAAATATTAGCTGGACTTCTAGGAGAAACTTGCTTGGTCTATTTGGATAACATCATTATCGTTGATAGAGACTTCAACGACCACTTGAATAAATTGGAGCAGGTGCTAGGCAAACTACGAGGGGCAAATCTGAAACTCAGTCTGAAGAATTGCTAGCAGTTGTTAAGACGTTACAACATTTCAGCAAATACCTGCTGGGAAATAAGTTTCGTATCAGAACTGACCATGCTGCTTTAAAGTGGTTGCTAGAATTTAAAAACCCCGAGGGACAAGTGGCGAGATGGATTGAACAACTGCAGGAGTATGATTTCATCATCGAACACCGTAGTGGGAAATCACATGGAAATGCTGACCCTATCACGTAGACCTTGTGCGGACGACTGTAAACATTGCTCAAGACAAGAAGGCAAGGAATATGTTCGAATGATGAGAACTGATACGGTTAGCGACGATTGGAGTGATGAAATCATGCAGCAAGCGCAACAAGAGGACCCTGACGTGAGACCGATTTTTGATTGGATTAATGCTGGCGCACCTAAACCAATATGGTGTGATGTAGCTCCTATGAGTGCGGTAACAAAAAGCTACTGGGCACAATGGGATAGCTTGGTTATGCATAATGGCGTTCTATGTAGAAAATGGGAATCAACAAATGGGAAGGATGCTCATCTGCAAGTCGTTGTCCCAAAGAAAAGGGTGAAAGATGTTTTGAGAAGCTTTCACGATGGAACATCCGGTGGACACCTTGGAGTAAAAAGGACCCTAATGAAAATTCGGCAACGCTTTTATTGGATTCACTGCCGAGAAGATGTTGAAAATTGGTGTAAACGATGCACTAACTGTGCATCAGTCAAGGGACCGCATACCCGTAGCCGAGGAACACTCAAGTTGTACAACGTGGGAGCCCCTTGGGAAAGGGTTGCATTAGATGTCGCAGGACCATTCCCAGCATCGGACTCCGGAAACAAGTACATTCTTGTCGTGATGGATTACTTCACGAAGTGGCCTGAAGTATTTGCCATTCCTAATCAAGAAGCGGTAACCATAGCTGAAAAGTTAGTGAAAGAAGTATTCTGCCGGTTTGGGGTACCACTCGAAATCCACAGTGATCAAGGAAGAAACTTCGAGTCTGCGGTCTTTCAGGAGACTTGTCGCATAATGGGAATTCATAAGACGAGGACTACGGCGTATCATCCACAGTCAGATGGAATGGTTGAGAGATTTAACCAGACACTGGAGAGACATCTAGCCAAGGTCGTTGAGAGCCATCAAAAAGATTGGGATCGGCATATCCCCCTCTTCCTGTTGTCTTATAGGTCGGCAACTCACGAAAGTACGGCGGTTACTCCATCGTATGCGAATTTTGGAAGAAAACTCCGTCTGCCTGCAGATCTCCTGACTGGACGTCCGACCGATACACCAAGGACCATCACGGAATATGCAAGTGATTTGCGGGATCGGATGGATGATGTTCACAGCCTGGTACGTGAACACGGGTTCCACGCTAGCATAAAGATGAAAATCCGATATGACCGGAAGTCTTATCAAGTGGGTTTTGAGGAAGGTTCGTTGGTGTGGCTACATAACCCTATGCGACGAGTAGGAAAGTCCCCGAAACTATCTCCGAATTGGGAAGGGCCTTACAAGGTAGTCACCAAAATAAACGACGTCACGTATCGAATCCAGCGGAATCCTCGTAGTCCGAGCAAGATTGTTCATGTTGACCGGCTGGCCAGATACCACGGAAATAATGATGCTCGGGACGAGCATGTCTTAGGAGGGGGTAGTGTTATGCCGGTAGGTTAGGTCAAAAAACTTTGAACGTCAATTTCAGTGCTGTAGAGGCGTTTTCAGCGGGCTGAAAAGTCATTTCAGGCCGTTTCAGAAGTTACTCTATCACATATCTAAAGATCGAAATTTCACCCAAGTTGCCGTCGTTTTCAGGCGCCTGAAACATGTTTTCAGTCCGTTTCAGGGCACCCTCTATCAGATGACGCCATAACCTGAAAACCCGTTTTCAGGCGTTTTCAGGACCCCTTATGGGCCTCTGAAGCACAAATCGTTATATGGCGAAATATCCGGTAGGAGTGACAGAGATAGCACTACTAGAAAGAGATATCTATACTCGGAACATTCGAGAAGGGAGTGACAGAGAGAGTGCACCATTAGAGAGAGACATATATGGTCTCGAATGTTCTCGGCCCGCACGCTGGTCCTTACTAGAATATTCGCGATATGTGTGGACAATGTTTCCAGAGCGGCTCCGCGGGATATAAAAGGCGCCGACGGCCGGCGCGAGTTAAGTTACATTTTAACTGCGATCGAGTGCTAGTACAAGGATAATCGGAAAGAAAGACTCTTCCTGTGAATAGTGAGTGCATAATTAGTGAAATAGTGTGTGTGTGTTTTAGTGGATTTTATGTACAGTTCGCGTGAATTGTTAGTGCCTAATTTGAGTAATAAAGTGAGTGTTTTAATTAGTGGATTAATTCGTGTTTTTCTATCAAATACGAACCCCACGCTCGTAACAATACCATAGGACATGACACTATGAAAGTAACTAAAATATACTAGCCTAGATGTAGCCACATCCGTGTTTTGTCTGATGTTCCTAACAGCGTAAGCCGCAGAACTTAATTTACCAGCCAATTTTTCTATGTGGGGTCCCCACTGCAATTTGTTATCAATGGTTATTCCAAGAAACTTCGTGTCATTTACTAATTGTAACGTATTGCTGTCCAACACTAAACTGGTCCCAACTTGCCTGACATTTGGAAGTGAGAATTTGATACATTTGGTTTTACCAGCATTTAACAATAAATTGTTAACTGTGAACCAATTCAAGGTTAAAGATAATACTCTATTTGACATCATCAAAATCTTCTTTTTGTTTTTCAATTTTGAAGACCAGTGAAGTATAATCAGCAAACAACACTATGTTAGTCAATTTCTCCACCATAAAAGGCAGATCGTTAATATATACCAGTAATAAGAAAGGGCCTAATATGGAACCTTGTGGAACGCCAATTTTTACCCCCGATCCATCAGATTTAACGCCGTTGACTTCTGCCTTTTGAATGCTATTGCTTAGGTATGATCTTAGTGGATCCAACGCTTTATTTCTAACTCCGTAATGATTTAATTTCATTAGTAACGTGTCATGATCAACACAATCAAATGCCTTCGACAGATCGCAAAAAACACCGATAGCATCCTGTGCGGCTTCCCATGCAGAATAAATATGATATATAAGGGTAATACCTGTATCCGTAGTCGATTTACCCCTAGTGAAACCGTATTGCTTGGCGTGGAGTTGTTTTGTACGGTTAAAGTGTGAGAGCATTTCATTGAGTATAATCTTTTAAAAAATTTTACTTAGTGCTGGAAGAACCGATATTGGTCTGAAATTTGACGGATCACCCTTGTCTCCCGACTTGAACAGAGGTATAAGTTTACTGTGTTTCATGATGTCTGGGAAAGCTCCATCATCAACACATTTATTAAATATATAAGCTAGGTGTGGGGCTATAACAAGTATTATTGAACCAATGAATTTGACTGACATACCCCACAGGTCTTCAGTATTTTTTAAGTTAAGTAATCTATACGTTTTGACAATATCCTGGGGACATACATGGTAAAATTTAAAATCTACATTACTGATGCATATGGAGATGAATTTAGACGCTCTGTTGTGAGTAAGGGTGCATTGGTGAAGAATGTTTCAAAAGCTCGAGCTACCTCAGCGTTGGATTTAACAACATCATCACCTATCTTTAAGCAGAAATCATTATCCCTTGGTATAACTTTGCCAGTCTCATGGTTTATGATTTGCCAAACCGTTTTCATTTTATTATTTGAATTTTGTATTTTTCTATTTATTTGTAAAGTTTTTGCAGTTCTACAAACCAACTTGAAAGTTTTGGAATATTTTTTAACATAGTCATGAAATTTTATATCAAAGTTATAGGTTTTTTGTTCATAAAGATCATACAAGATAGCTCTACTTTTACGGATTCCAAATGTTGCCCAGTCATTAAATTTAGATTTACCGTTGTTGGCACTGACTTTCTTTAATTTAAAAACTGTATTGAATTCTGTTTGAATAATGTTGAAGAAGTCAGAATAGATTTTGTTCGGGTTCTGTTCATCAAAATCCGGTACTGGAAAAACCATATCTAAGTTTTTCATATACATCTCTAGTCTATGGGATGTAATAGGCCTATAAAATGATGGATCAGTCTTATTTTCACTACTAATTTGGAATGAAACTGTTTGACCACTGTGATCGGATGGTAAACAGTTAATTACATTTTTACTTGTGAATGCACAGTCACAAAAAACGTTATCTAAGCAAGTTTGGCTGGTAAGTGTAATTCTAGTCGGCTCTAGAAATACATGACATAAATTAAATGATTTGAACAGAGTTATTAATCGTCGCTTCAGTGTTGTATCTACAAGCAGATCTACATTAAGATCGCCACAAATAATTAACTTTTTTCTGTTATTACAAAGTTTAATGAGGGCTTCCTCCATAATTTTCTCGAATATTTCAAAATTGCCATGGCCTTTTTCATCTCTCGGAGGTCTGTAGACACAAACAATAATATGGCTATCCAACTCAACATAAGATACCTATTTTTGTCTTTCCATAGTAAGTGTAAGAAAATCTTTCCGTTGTTTCACCTTAATATTATTTTTTACTAAGATTAACGAACCACCTCTATCAGCAGTCTTTCTATTGTAACAACTGACAATTTTGTAATTATTTATGTTAAAAGACATCATATTTTCCTTTAACCAATGTTCTGTAATACAAATAACATCAGTGTCCAAATTATTAAGAAATAATTCTAATACAAGTTCTTTGCCAGGTAGCCCCTGCATGTTTTGATGGGTAATATTTAAGTGGGGCTTACCCTTTGTCTGAATATTATTAGACTTTTTTGACTTATCCCATTAACGGCTAGCGGTGCATTTATGCATCACCTATTTGATGTTTAAACTTTCGCGCTGAATTTCGCGGCGATTGTGATTGGGTGAGGTTTTGTGCGTGAAATTGGTCAAGAAGGAATGTGTCTTTTGATTAGTCGAAACAATAGCCAATCAGGATGCATGGTTTGTGCGTGCAATCGAGGTGAATACAGGTGTTTGAAAAAAAGTGCAAAAATGGAAGCCGCGTTCACGTAAGTTTAATATAATATTGTTTATTTGTGATTGATTGTTAGTATTCTTGTGTTTAGCAGGGACAGTAACCCTTATAGAACCATGTTACATAGAAATTACTAAGTAGGCGCTCTTTTCCTTTACTTCACAAGTCATTATTTACTGCCGATGCAAAAAGGCATCACTAGCCCGATACCGTGTCTTTTCAAGATACCTAAAATGTTCGTGTTTTTTACATTTTGCTGTGTACTTATTACATATTTGTACCTAAGTGTATGTTTCTTTATAATTTAAAAGTTACTTTTTGTGTTTTAGGGACTGTACATTGCACGAAGCTCTAGCGATTTTAGAAGAGGACTCTGATTATGAAGTGGACTCGATATTTGTGGAGCCTCCTGAACCAAATATTCATTCTGACGAAGACTCGGGTGAAGATGATGGCGGCGCTTTAGTGAATAACCTCAGCGGTCGCCAGCTCAATGCAAGATGTGACGTGAGAACCTCACGAAGATCACAACAACTACGAACCAACCGTTGTATATCGCCTCCAGGAGAGTCCTCGGCATCGGTTTGTGTTCCTGGCCGCAAACGCGGTGCAGCTGTTTCTCGGGCGTATTTACGTGGACGAGGGCGTGGTAAAACTAATCGTGGAAGTATAAGCAGAGCCGCCGATAAAAACATAAGTAGTAAACGCGCACGGTTGGTGGACTCTTCTTCGGATTCGAGTTCTTCGGATGAAGAAGCTGAAAGAAACGAGCCACAAGCAAAAAAACAAAAAGTGGGACGATCATGGATTCATGAAGATTTATCGCAGGAACTGCCCATGTTTCCTGAAGGGAACTATGCTAAGTATAGGGAGCTTTCACCAGTACAAATGCTTGAACTGTTCTTAGAGAATGATGTGTATACTTTATTGCAAGAAGAGACACGAAAATATGCAGCGTTTTTGAACTGCCCTGATCCGAAAATAAGTATGGATGAATTGATTGCTTTCGTGGGAATTCTCATACTGTCTGGTTATAATACCGTGCCGTCAAAAACCCACTACTGGGATCAAGGAGAAGATTTGAGAAATGAACTCGTTCATAACTGCATGCGACGTGACCGTTTTAAGACTATTATGCGGTTTCTACACTGTGCTGATAACACCAAAATGGATGTAAATGACAAAATGTGGAAGCTTAGGCCACTCATAAATATACTGAAAAAGAAATTTCATGAGAACTTTACAGCGTGTGGCCATTTGAATTACGATGAATCCATGATTGAATATTTTGGCAAGCATATCTGTAAACAATCTATTCGAGGGAAACCAATCCGTTTCGGATATAAAAACTGGTGCCTGAATACACCATATGGGTACTTAGTTGATTTCGAGATATATCAAGGCAAAAGTGTACAAGCAAACACGGAGTACGATAAGAAGTTTGGGAAAGCCGCATCACCTCTCATGGTTATAATCGACAACTTGCCTGAAGAAATTCGTCCCTTGCCAATGAGTTTCTACTTTGATAACTTGTTTACTAGCTTTCAGCTACTGGCGTGTCTAAAAGAACGCGGTTATCAGGCTACAGGAACAGTTCGCGACAGCCGTCTTCCCAAAGACATTCCTATCACTGATAAAAAGACAAATCAGTTAAAAAAATCTGCGCGAGGGTCATACGAGTACACTAAAAGCCAAGATGATGAGATTGTTGTAGTACGCTGGAAAGACAACTCTGTCGTTACAGCTATGTCTACTTTGCACGGTGTAGAACCACTATCAAGTATTGGTCGATATTCCGCAGTTGAGAAAAAAAAGATCAGTGTACCTCGTCCTGCCGTATTTACCAGCTACAATAGTTATATGGGTGGCACAGACTTGATGGACCAGAACATCAGTACTTACCGGATTGGAATTCGTGGCAAGAAGTGGTGGTGGCCCATCTTTACCTACCTCATTAATGTGGCAATTTGTAATGCCCGGAGTTTATGTCGAAAATCGGGAAATCCCGTAAGCCAGCTTGACTTTCGGAGGCAAATTGTTCAAACATATTTAATGCGTTTCCGAAACATGCCTCGAGGTGCTGGCCGCCCTCACGCATCTCGACAATCTCAGGCTGGTTACAGAGTTTCTGATGACATATGCCTTGATGGTATTGGACATTATTTTAGACCAGGTCCTGAAGGTATGCGTCGTAGGTGTGCCTCCCAATATTGTAAGAGTCAAACCAAATATGAATGCTCAAAGTGTGATGTCGGTCTGTGTGCTAATTATAATTATTCATTCCATACCCAATGATTAATTAAAATTGCTGACTGTGCATAATTGTAACTTTCATTTATATTTTTCTATAATAAATGCTAAAAATTAACACTATGTTTCTCATTTGAAAAGCTACGGTAGTGGGCTAGCGGTGCATTTTTGCATCAGTGGTTTTTTTTTAAACTAGTAGTCCGATTTAAATTCTGATTTCACATTTCTATTACTGGGGTTCAATATAATGACATATATGAAAATCATCAAAATCGGAGACATAAAATTAATTCAGCCGTTAATGGGTTAATTCGGGCAAGATATTACACATTTTTGATCTCCTATGCTTGCTTGATATATGTATTGACTTATGCATGCTAGAGATTTCCTCTGTTGTCTTAAAAACTAATTTAAATTACTTGGAATGTCTTCCAATATACCTTGTCTATGCTCAATAGAAGCAGTCAGGTTAGCCAAATTCTTGGCTGAAATACTAAAAAAATAAGATAGCGACACAGCTACCTGTCGTTTGTAAAAATCTGAAAGTTAGTAACTACCGTTGGTCAAATAAACATGCTCACATAATTGTTAGAGTCAATCAAATGAATCAAACTATTATTATATGACATTTTATGTAATGTCATATTTAGCTTATATCTAAGATCATTTTCAGCTTGTGGCAATCTTTTACTGTATGGGAATGTAAACATAACAATTTTATTAACATTCAGTGAGCAAAGTGTTTCAAAATATTTAATTAGATCCCATTTGTTTACCTCACCCCTATTGCCAAACATGAGTATTAAGTTTGATTCAGGTGTCAGATCATGTGTCTTTGTTATTTTTTGCATAACATCATGAAAACTGGAGTTTGGTAAACAGTTATTTATGACTGAGTGTCTCAACTTATTCAAAAATATGCCTAAGTTTCTTCCAATTTCATCACAAAACATGACAGTTTTGCTTGTGATGCTTTTGTGCGACCCTGAAATCCCGGGTCGGATACTTATTTCAAGGCTCGTGGTTGAAGCTGGTCTCTCCGGCTGTTGCAAGGAACGTTGGCAGTCACACAATTGATTGGCCACCAAAGAGTCATAGCGTTCCTGATTATTATGAGACAGTTTAAGCAGCTCATCCATGGCCAGGGAGTACTCCTCAATGGCCTCTTGAGATTTTTTATAGCGGGCAGTAATAGATCTCAAGCAGCCATTGACAGTGGCAAGTTCAGACTCAAGATTTTGCAGGTCTTTCTCATATTTTGTTTAATTAATTTCTAACTCTGCCATACACATTTTAAACTTTTCCAAAATTTATATTTTACTGTTAATATATACTTATATATATATATATAACTTTTATTGAGATTTTTATGAGATTTTAATTTTTTTGATGTTTAAGTGATGTGTTTTTTAATTTTAACATATCTTTTTGATGCGTTTTTGCTGCATGTTGAACCAGTGCCCACCACTGAGTCTTCATGAGTCAAATCAATCACTGCACTGGACACATCACTACATGCAACAGAAACTTGGCCGGTCGACTTATCCGCTAATATCAATTCCTCAAATAAATTTTGGGATTTTTGTGCTGCTGAAACATGAGACTCCTCTTCTTATTGTGTGATTTGGTTGTGGGCATCATACAGGTCCTTTTCCAAGGTAGAAATTCTCTTAAAAGCAAAGTCATAATCAGCAGCGCACTGATCAAAACCATGAATTATCATTTTTGACCTATTTTGTTCTTCAAGTACATTTTCATATTGTGAGTGTAAAGTAGACAGCTCGGTTTTTAGTTTATTATTATTACCTAATGCTTCTAGGAATATCTTTTCATTGTCCTCCCGTTCACAAGTCAACTGGCTACACAATTCCCTAGATAGTTTTAATTCTTCTAAAGCCAGGTTAAGTTGGGATTCTACTTGGCGTGCTTTACGGGTCTGCATGCGACTGTCCATTATAGATATGAAAGGAAAATAGTATGTATAATAATAATAATAATAATAATAATAATAATAATACCTTGGACATCATTTTACACACATTGATCTAGCCCCAAACTAGGATTCCCTGTATCTTGGGTACTAGACAACGATATACATACTTATATAGATAAATATTATACTTAGATAGATAAACAACCATGACTAGGGTACAAACATTCGTTCTCATCAAACAAATATTTGCCCCCACCGGGACTCGAACCCGGGACCTCTGGTTTCGTAGGCAGCGTCACTGCCGACTCGGCCATTCGGGTCGTCAATGTCAGTAATCAGTGTCAACAAACTACCAGAATAATTGTCAGCCAATTGAGGTTATGTCAGCTGAGCCGAGTTCGAAATGATTGCCACTTACGTGATTTATTTGGTTGAAATTAGATTCCAGATGTTATGTTTTCGCTTAGAATACACAGAAAGTAGAACGAAATCACTCCGAACCGAGAATAACAATGACAAAGACAAACCCATACCTATATTGTAAATGTTATTATAAATTAATCTCAAAGTCGACATTTAAATTGCATGCACTACTTTATTACAATTAACGTTTTGAACCATGTGAAACCTGCACTGCTGTTTGCGATGCCCTAACAGGGTACATGTACTCACCTACTGCTGTATTTTAAGACCACTATTGTTTTGTACATGTTTGCAAATTAATAAATGAAATGAAATGAAAATGAAATGAAATTTCTGTAACCGAAAAATAATTGGCCAGTTTGAATCAAATACAAGTCACTCACATAAAATATTTATAGTTACACCAGTTATATTTATGATTATCCTATTAAATACAACTAGAATTGTAGTTTAATTACACAAGAAAACAATTTATATTTTAATTTTACATAGGATAAATCTCAGTCGGTTATTGACCTCAGTGTTGCCACAAGCTGAATCTTGAAAAAAATCCAAGTTCTAATAACAAACAATATTTAAACAGTAGGTACTCCAAACATCTAAAGAGGGTAATTGATTTGACAAAAAAGCATAAAATGATCATAACATCAAAACATCGACCCACAAAAGGAAAGCTGTCTAAAGACAGTATTATTCGCATACAAATAAATAGAGACTTTTTATCAAACGCGACAGAAATAGCACAAGCCTTTAATAATAATTTTATCGACCAAGTCAAACAACTTTCTGACATTACTGCTGACAATAACCAGCTTTGACATTGAATCAATCAATTCTATTAAATAATTCTGCTGACATCTATACGTTTATTAACTTATCACTGAAGAACACAAATAGTACAGGAAACGATGAAGTTTTGACAAAATATATTAAATATGTGGCTGTTATTATCTGCCCGATATTGTGCTACATAATAAATATCTGCATCGAACATGGTTTTTTCCAGAACGCTTAAAAACGTCTATCATCAGACCAATCTTCAAAAAAGATAACGAGGAAGATATTAATTATTACAGACCAGTAGCTCTTATCCTAATCTTTTCTAAAATAATTGAAAAAGCCATCTAAGAAAAATTGTTTAAATATTTAGAAATAATTATATACTAACGGATGAACAGAAGGGATTTAGATGGATTAGGAATATAAATATAGCTGTCTATGATTTTTTACACACAATAACGGAATTCGAGGGAATGTTCTCAGTCTACTAAAATCGTATTTGAGTAACCGTTCACAATTGAAACAAATAAATAAAATTAGCCCTAAGACAAAAACCGATCACGTGTATTCTTCTGACGTAAAGGAAATTAAATATGGTGTTCCACATGGATCCGTATTAGGACCTTTGCTATTTATTAAATACACCAATGACATCCCAAAAGCTATAAATCATCCAATGGTTCTGTTTGCTAATGAATGCACGGTGACATTTATCGGTAATAATTTAATTAACTTAGGTACATATGAAAATTACACTAGCAATAATCTGACATTTGTCATTGAATGGCTGACTAAAACAATCTTATAATTAATCTGGAAAAAATAAAATTAAGGTAATATAAATTAGGACATGGACAGGAATATGCATTGAATATTAATAACTTCAATAAGCAAATTGAACCTACGGAAACAACAACAAACAAAGATCTTAGATCTTCATATAGATTGTAACATGTCATGGAAGACACACATTGAACATTTGCAAAAAAAGCTAAATCAATATGAATATGCATTATACATGCTTACAAAAATTGTAAACTCTGACGCTGTTCTTATTTCGTATTATGGTTTTGTAGAATTTGCCTGACGCTACGGTATCATCGTCTGGGGAAATGCGACGGGCAAGGAGACTATTTTTAAAGCACAAAAAAATAATTGAGGTCTATTTGCTAACTGATCCCAATGGACCGTTGTAAACCCTTATGAGTATTAACATTCTCACAAATCCATCTATATATAAATATATACGAAACCTTGGTAATATTATTATGGTTATTTATTTATTTATTATGTTTACCAACAGATGATACACCTTAGACATAAGTCTAAGGTGTATCATCTGTTGGACAAGCTAAACTAAAGTCAAAGTCAAAGATATTTATTTGCAAATATAGGTATATATATATATATATATATATATATATATATATATATATATATATATACTAGGTAATTCTATATTATTGCTACTAGAATAAACTTTAACTAAGTGATATTTTTTATAAACTTTTGAATTAAACAAAAACATCTAGGCAATTTTAGGTGTCTTAAATCTAAATAACTATTTACGAAAACCATAAAAGCTACAGTTGAAGAAATCAATGTATTCAATACCAAATAGAAAATTAAGTTGATTACAAATGGGATTCAATATGATATTAGTCCTACTATTAGTAAGGGCGAATGTTCTATAATTTTTTAGTCTACATCCGCAGCGAGGAACAGTGAAATTAATACTAGACAGTAACTTTGGACAATCTATGAGTCCAGAAATGATCTTGAACAGGAGAAGTTGGTCAAAAATCCACCTTTTGCTCTCAAGGGAATACATATTAAAGGAAGATAGCCTTTTTTCGTAAGAAGTTAGGTCAAATCTTTTCACATGTGCAACTAGAAGATAAAGAAAGCGTTTCTGGACTCTTTCAACTCTATCTATTTGACACTGATAATGAGGGTTCCATACACTTGCACAGTATTCTAAGTTACTACGAACTAAGGCACAGTAAAGCACTTTCATTGGAGACTTTTAAACTTTTTACAATTGCGCCATACAAAACCCAACATTTTTAAAGATATACTTACAATGGCATCGATATGACTGTTGAAATTGAGTTTCGAATCAAGAACGACACCGAGGTCTCTGATAGACTCCACCTCCACTAATTGTTTTTCGTCGATATGGTAAGATGAGACAAAGGGATGTTTCTTCCTACAAAATTTCATATGTTTGCATTTACTGCTGTTGAGAGGCAGCTTGTTATCAACTGACCATTTAGTTATTTTATCGAGATCTTCCTGCAACAGAAACGAATCCGACGAGTTCTGAATTATCTTATAGAGCTTGAAATCATCGGCAAACAAGGAAAAATGCGAATGTTGTATTTCAGTAGCTAGGTCGTTGATGAATAACAAAAATTAAATTGGACCCAAGTGAGAACCCTGTGGGACTCCAGACGTGACTACAAATGTTCTAGACTCAGAACCACATACGACGACCTTTTGCAATCGCCCGTGGAGATACGAAAAGAACCAGTCGAGCATAGATCCGTGAATTTCCACTTTGTGAAGTTTTTGAATTAATAAACAATGGTCAACCCTGTCAAAAGCTTTACTGGCTCTGAACCCGTGCTGCTCGGGAATTAAGATAGGATTAAGGTGATCTGTTAAAAGGGATATATAAGTGACTTGAACACTTTAGTCATAGTATTCAATACGGAAATGGGCCTATAATTAGAGATATCAGCTGAGTTGCCGCACTTAGGAACGGGTACAATATTTGCAGTCTTCCATGCTGTTGGGAAAACTCCGGCCGACAATGAAAATTTTTAAATAATGTCATTACACATTATTTTAAATTTTTCATTGTCGGCCGGAATCGGAAGACCTCCAGCACAGTTGCTAACAAAGACAGGCGGGATACCATCCGGGCCGCCTTCCTCCTTAGTTTAAATCTTTTAAGTTTTTTTAATATTGCCTCAAATGAGACGTAGAGATAGCCCATATGGTTGTGGCTAGTCGGAGTTCCCGTGGAGTGCGCTGGAGATGATTATTTAATAGCTGCTTCTGAATTGCAAATATAAGGATTAGCAGGCGCATAGATAGAAGCAAAGTTTTCTGCAAAAGCATTACAAATAGTAGTTGGAGACGAGATTGCCAGCGAGCTCCCAGATTTTCGTTTTGAATTGATAAATGACCAAAAGGATTTTAGGTTATTTTCACATAAGGATTGTTCTAAAGAATATCGATATTTAACGTTTGTTACGTTAAATATCGACATTGATTTGCTAGTGGCATTTACTTCTAGCGATTTCAAAGTCGATTTTTGCTAATGGGTTATTTTGTTTTGTATATTTGGTACGGTATGTTTATTTTTCGTTCAGCAGTTTAATCAGCTTTTTTGTGTACCAAATAGGATAGCCGCTCTTCTTAGGTATATACAATGGGACGTTATCAGAAATATTTTTGTTCAAAACACTGTAAAACCTTGATAGGTTTTACAGTATTTTCAACAACGTCAACAGACGCTAGGCCAAATAATTCGTGTTCCCAATCGACCAAGTTCATGATTTATTTTGTCGTAGTTCATCTTAAAGAAGTTATACCTAGGTGCACCTTTTTTTTCAAGTAACTTGTTACAGGATTACTTGTTTTGATGACTAATGGTTGATGGAAGGAATCAACTTTGGATAAAGGGTAATAAGATTCATTTACTTTGAAACTAGAAGAGCTGACAAAAACAAGGTCTAAATAATTTCCGTCTTTGTTGGGTACATTATTCTTTTGGTAAAGACCAAGCAGAGATACAAAATCACTTACTAACTCAACAAGCCCGGAAATTTACGTGACGGAGGAGCTTTCTGAGGAGATTTAAGTCACTAACGACGACGACTTCATCATATTCTGTATGTACTCGTGAATTACCGATCTGTGATAACTGGTTTTCAAGCTTGATGGACGTCATTGGTGGGGGTATGTAAATAGCGCATATTAAGATCGATTTACAAGACAATTTATGACCACTTTATATACGAACCCAGAGATCTTCATTATTTGGACTTTCACACTCCAGCATACGTACACAGGACAGCTTTTTAGAAACCTCAACCAAAACTCCTCAGCCTTCAGATTTTTAACCGTTAACGCTAGAACGATCACGGCGAAAAATAAAATAATTGTTTGAGCCAGGTTTCCGTAAGAACGATGACGTCATGATCGCAATTGAGAATATAAATATGGAGATCATACAATTTGCCTCGAATACTTCGGACATTCTGGTAGTAAATACGTAAATTAGCCACTGTGTTAACAGATAATCAAAGAACATGTTATAAATGACACACGCAAATCAATTAATCTCTTTGTAGTTTTTGTAGTACCTCTTTGTTCTTTACCCAGATGGACGTCGTAGCATCGTCTCTGCGGAGCATCACTCGTCCATTACGTACCCATACGTACTTGTAGTTATACGATTTCTTGAACTGACGAGCCTGAGCGTGAAGTGAACGATTGTATGGAGAAAGATGTTCAGCGATGTAGATATTTTGTTTGTTACCTCCCAAGCCTAGATGGCTGCTGTTGAGCCTGTCAGTAGGAATTGATTTATTGAACTTGATACATGCAGCTAGCAGACTGTCTCGAATTCTAGGGGATGAGAGCTTGAGAATCACCTACCTGGGTCTAGCAGAGTCACGATTTGACCTGGCGAAACGAGAGCAGGACATGATATCATTTTCTTCCAAGGGATAGGATACCACCCTGCTAAGTTTTCATTCGAAAATTCTTAAAGGCATTGCACTTTAATATTGCATGCCCTCGCCCGTTGATCCATCTGAACCTTCTGAGATCTTTGAGCTGAGTTCCTTTACCTGCTTACTCAGATTGATATTGTCAGAACGAAGTGAACATGTCTATGTGCGAAGCTCAGAGACTTCCTTATTCAACTTGTCGAACTGAGATGACATGAACTCGATTGATGCGTTATTATGTTGTTATTATGTCAAGACTAATACGCACCTTTTAAAAAATTTGAAAGCGAGCGTCGTGGCATTAAGCTCAAAATGGAACAACACAAGTCTGCATATCATAATGAAAGTATATTTTGCATGTCCACTAGGATGTATAATAAACCTCCGCAGACTGTCAACGACATATAAAACAACCAGGCATTCACAATGAAAATAAAGGGTCTTCTCACAAACAAAGCTTATTACGGTGTCAACGAATACCTCCTTGATATTTTATAAAAGTTGGTGTCAATTATGACTAAATCTGAATTCTATGCTTATTTCTAATGTTTGTAATGCCAATTATTGATAATATTAATCATTTTTATGTTCTTATGCATCCCATGGCAGAACATAGAGACCTATCAACATGTTATTAATTAAGGTCATTACATTACATTACATTATTACCTATGTTCTTGAATAAATAATTATTTATCTTTATCTTAAACATTTGGCAGGAGTTACGGCGCGCTGGCCCACCTGCTGAAGGCCTCCCTCGGCTCCGGCATATTAGCGATGCCGCTCGCCTTTAAGAACGCCGGCATCGCGGTCGGACTCGGAGGGACTGTGGTCGTCGGACTTATATGCGCGCACGCACTGCATATACTGGTGAGTCTATAATTATCGTAATTATTTTCGTTGCCATTATCGCTGCCGTTACCGACACCGTTACCGTTACCGACAGCGTTGCCGTTACCGTTACCATTACCATTACAGTTACCGTTACCGTTACCGTTACCGTTACCGTTATCGTTACCAATACCGTTACCGTTACCGTTACCGTTACCGTTATCGTTACCGTTATCGTTACAGTTACCGTTACCGTTACCGTTACCGTTACCGTTACCGGTACCGTTACCATTACCGTTACCGTTACCGTTACCGTTACCGTTACCGTTACCGTTACCGTTACCATTACCGTTATCGCTCGTTCGGATCGGCCATCGCCACCGCCATCGCCTTTGTCGAGGCCTATAATGACATTTGATAGAGTGTGATATTCATTTAGAATTACGACAAAATATTCAACATCTTGCGTTGATAAAAAGAGTAATTCAATATCAGAAACGGCTCGGCTCCACTAAACCGTCCACGATGGAACTAAATGCTAAACGAGCGAGATATCTCAGTGGATAATGGAAAATGGCTCAATTTGAGAGCATAACTTCGTCAAATTCGCGAAATGGGAATATTAAAATCAAACGAATTATGAACGTAGACAGTTTTGTGAATACCTTCAGTTAATAGTAGTTTATGTGACTGCTGCTTAATGCCTAATTATGTACAGTTACATACACTAGTTTATCTACACACATATAATAAGCTCTCTTTGATGTGTTCAGGAACCGCATGTTTGACCGGCATTGTGGTTGTGCAATTGTTTAGCTTGTTCTTTAGTACCCACTTCACGCAGGCGGGCGTCGGCGTTCGAAATTTGAATGTCAGTACCAACTTCACAGACAAACTAGGAACGGCACGTGGGTGGGCGTCGGCGTTCGAAATTTGAATGTCATTATATGTAGAAAAACTACACATAATGACCATTTTGTGTAGTTTACCAGATACGAATCGAGTTTTTACCAAGTAGTTTAACATAATGCTGATCGTAACGTGCGGTTTTTGAACACAGTAAATAGGGTTTATGATACGTGTGTAGATAAACATGTATAAAAAACATAGAAGTAGGGCATAATAATTCAAATTTTATAATCAATTATAATGGAACCACGCTAATTACACGTTTTTTGATGTTTATGCTCAAACGTGATCAAAATTGCAAACATTGCAAACAAACGATAACTGATAACAACAAACTCATAACTAATAAATCTGTAAGTAGAGATAAAATGGCGCTCAAATGACAATACTTATGTCTCATACGAACAATGACACAAGGTTCATTGTCTATTGCAGGCGCGCGCCATGTTATCGTAGTTAATCTTTACCTAAATTTACAGAGTTTTGATAGTTTGTATTCCGTTTGGAAGCACAATAATTACATACAGACAAATTCATTACTTTGTTGCGATAATGGCTAACAATGTGACACGCCGCCTCGCTGCGCTGCTAACAGCTAGCGATGTGTATTTATATCAAAGCGAAACAGTCGGGCCCTCTGTTAGTAGTATAATTAATAAGATTTTACTTTTGCTTTGTCCCTACACTCGGAAAGCCTTGTTGTGTGAGCTTTGAAAAACTAGTTCCAGTGGCGAACAGTAAGAGCAAGAAACTGTACCCAAGAAACAATAAAACATGTGATTTCTTACAACAAAAAAATAAACATTTATTTGAAGATAATAATGTATAGGATTTGTGGTTTGATTTGAAGTTAAACTATGTCTAATATTTTTGTAGTAAAACGGGTGGTGTCTCAAAACATTTTAAAATATTCAAAAGATTTGGACATAAACTTTTCCGCCTTTTAACCTCAAAATAGCATCTTCGCCGCTTGATTTTGGGACCCTCGTCTTCGGCTCGTAAACTTCGTAAATATAAGCCTTTGCGAACTCCCAAGAATTGTACTATTTCAACACACTTGCTCGTAAAGTGACCCTTATGACATTGGTTTTAGGATCATAATGCTGCCCATTATACACGTGTGCGGTAATAAACATTACCGTACTAGTAATGGATGTAATGGATGTGGTAATGGATATAGTTTTAAATTTATCAACTATAAATTTAGTTTAAAAATATTAGTTTAATTGACTTTAATTATTAATTATTATATGTTATCGTCAAAATAAGATGGCTTAACATTTATTTTCATCAAATTACAAGCAAACTAAGTAAATAGAGACGATTTTCATTTACTGCATCCCATGCATGCTGATAAAATTTAATATTTGGCTGTTTGTTTGGTTTTTGCCATGCCTCTGGCAGTCAGAGTCAACGAGCGAAAATACGAAAAAAGTGTGGGCCATTTAATTCCAGTTTTCAACAAATAAAACTTTTTAATCAATTGTTTTTATTGTGAAATTGTAGAGTACCGACGCAGATTAGATAGGATAGAGATAGATATAACACCGCAAGATATCATAAGTGAAGCGCAAAATTCCAATGAAAGTTTAATACCCGCGAAATCTAAGGCAAAATATATTTCAGCCTATGAAAATTTTGTGAAATGGAAAAACAGCAATAATGCGAAGTCATTTTCCGGGGCTGTATTTTTAGCTTACTTCAATAGATTAGCTAAAGAGTACACGCCAAGCTCACTGTGGTATATATACCTTGTGAAAACTATCACAAAGTTGAAAATGGATTAAGAGACCAATACTTGCTTTAAGTCATCTAATGAAGAATAATTATTACAAAACACTACGGCATAAAAGGAAATAGCTCTAAGCTTATGAGATCGTTCTTAGAAGGGAGGGTTCAAAAAGCTGACATTAATAGGACAAAATCGTCGGGTTCTCAGTTGAAGATTGGAGTCCCACAGGGATCTATTGTGGGTCCGTTCCTTTCCCTCTTGTATGTAAATGATTTGCCATTCATGGTACAATACATGTCAGAGATAGTGTTATTTGCAGATGACACGTCACTATTTTTTTTAAATTAGGAGATAGGAAAACGTCTTACAGGAAACAAATAATGCTCTCTTGCAAGTACTAGACTGGTTTACTGCCAATAACTTGCTTCTGAATTTAAAAAAGACAAAGTGCAAATTCACGTATATTTCGTATATATTTATGGCACATAAAACAACATAAGATATAATAAACAGAAAGGACATCTACAAAGGCATGCTTATCTCTAAATAGAGATCTCTTCCAGCAAACCCAAGGTTGATAAGAATAATTTAATATACAGGATAGACCTATGTGCTCTGATAAGATACATACATATGTTACTGAACTATTGAACTAACTGCTAGATACACTACATACACAAGTACATAAATATTATATAAAAATATAAATACACCTAAATAAACTAATATATACAAAGCTCAAATCTAGGATAGAGAAAGATAATGCTCCTTCAAACGATTCTTAAAGACCAATGCTTGTATGCGACGGTGTTGTGATGAGGTATAGAGAGCAGGGAAGCCGTGTGAGTTCTACGTGGACGAGCCGAAGGGAGAAATTGAAAAAGCTCACGGAGAAAGCTAGGGTATCGAGGGTTGGTTAAGATGTTGAATAGAAGAGTGAGGATGTGTGTGTCCCGACGAAGACGGATTGGCAGCCATTTTAACTCCTTGCGATACTGCGAGACGTGGTCGAACTTGCGCAGTCAGAAGATAAACCGAATCCCGAGATTTTGAAGTCGCTCGAGTCTGTTCAGTTGCTCTTCGTTGGCGCTAGCCCAACAAACATCGGCATAATCGATCAAGGGGACAAGAAGAGATTGAGCAATAGTAATTTTTGTTTGATGGGGCAGTAAGTTCTGAAGCCGTCTTAGTGAATGAAAGGTGGCAAAGACGCGCCTACTGACCTCGCTGACATGGTTAGTCCAGGAGAGTTGTCTATCTAACATGACACCCAGGTTTTTGGCCTTGTCACTGTAGGCGATTAGAGTACCGTCATAGGTAACCGGAGGTATGGGCAATTGTTGTAATACGTTTAAAGAGTGTCTAGTACCTATAATAATCGCCTGGGACTTACTGGGGTTTACCAGCAATCCGTATGACAAAGCCCAGGTTCTGATGTTCTCAAGGTCAGCGTTCAGTGTGTCTATAGCCAGGTTCACATCACTAAAGAGAAAATGACGATAAATCTGAAGATCATCAGCATAGAGATGATATGGGGAGGAGATAACATCGGAGATGGAGTTGATGAAGACAGAGAATAAGAGAGGGGAAAGAATACCACCCTGAGGAACTCCCGCCAAAAGATCGCACCACTCAGTAAAGGTCTCTAAATTCACTAGTCTAAATTCACTTTACCTAATGTAAGGCAAGTTGAGAGTAACATTGTATTGGTGAAAGACAAACTAAAACTAGTAGGTGGAACTGTATTTCTCGGCATTACTATTGACGGCAAACTACAGTGGGGTCCCCATATTGTAAAATTAGCACATAGACTTAGCTCCGCAGCATATGCAGTTAAAAGACATCTGGCATTAAATCATTTCATTACAACCTATATATTATATACTCATAATTAGGCACCTCGTTAATGTTTTATTATGCTTGCTTGATTATGTTATGACGTTCATGAAGTCTCAAATTTTGTGCTATTATGAATAAAATTCTTTCAATTGAATGGAATTGTTGAAAAATGGTATGTTGTATTGACATCAAATCATATTTCAACCTGACCGCATTTCTAAAGAGACGCTCAGATGGCTATACTTGTCAAAAATCCAAAGTCTTATCAACAAATTACATTGAAAAGTTTTTATAACTATAAATGTAAAAAAAAAAAGAAAACGACTCATTGGATCGCAAGGAACTACAGAACAAAAGGCTGTCGTATATCTGGGCAGTAAATTAGTGTTGCAATTTGTGAACTAAATCAGGGAAAACTTTTAATAGTCCCCATGGCAAATCGGCTTTGGCAGAATTACAAAGATTAAAATGTAGAAATCCATTTGTGTCTCAGTAGTTCATTCTTTCTGACTTTTGTGCAACATCACCACAATCCGTTCACCCGTTTGAGCGCCTATGCCACAGACCCCTCTTTTTCGTCGTCTCTTACTTGTACCGCATTATAAAATATCCGTCCACCCATTTGAGCGCTAGGGTGTCACAGCCAGACACACACTCACAAATACACACACACACACACACACGCCCTCACACACACACACACACACACACACACACACACACACACACACACACACACACACACACACACACACACACACACACACACACACACACACACACACACGTACAGACAGACAGCCTCAAACGTAGGTTTGAGGCTGACGAAAAATAAAGTGTTGTTGTAGAACAACACTTATATTTTTCGTAGTCTGGGGTAAAAAGTAGTATACAATCATTTACTAAAAACCGCATTAAAATCCGTCTACCCGTTTGAGATCTAGAGTGCCACAGACAGACATACACACAGACACACACACAGAGACAAACAGACAGACAGACACTTCAAACTTATAAAACCCGACTTTTGGTCATCGGGGGTTAAAAAGAAGCTCCGGATAGTCAATATCTGGCAACAAAGGTTAGTTTTACTTGCTTGTTTCATTTACCGTTATAATTATTGTTGTTATGTTGTTATATGCATTTTTTATGGTTACCATTATCTTTCCAGGAACTTTTAACTATTTTTTCAATTACTTAATTAATTAATTATATCTCATCTACCTGTTTTTTATTTCCTCACAACTGTGTTGAAAAACGTCGTATGAGACTCGCGAGCAATTGGTAATAAATAAATAACAAACTCGATTCTTTACTGCTCTCGCATGCGCTCGCTGAGGCTCGAGCTGGTAAACCAACCTCGTATGTTATGTATGACTAACTTGGCTCCTTTGTTTCATAATACCCGAAGGAAACGGAACCCTATCAATAAGCCTCTGCTGTCCGTCTGCCCGTCTGGCCGTCCGTCAGTGAATTGAATCTCATGAACCGTACGTTATAATTATGTACAGAGTTGTCATTTTCACAGAATGTATATTTCTGTTGCCGCTAAGTAAAATTAAGATGTGTGTGTGTGTGTTTGACAACCCGAATGGCCGAGTCGGCAGGGTCACTGCCTACAAAGCCAAGGGTCCCGGGTTCGAGTCCCGGTGTGGGCAAATATTTATTTGATGAGAACGGATGTTTGTACCCTAGTCATGGTTGTTTATCTATCTAAGTATAATATTTATCTATATAAGTATGTGTATCGTTGTCTTGTACCCAAGATATAGGGAATCCTAGTTTGGGGCTAGATCAATGTGTGTAAATAGTGATATATATGTCACCGGAAAATAATACGATCCGCAAGTTTATAAATTTCCTAATTTTTTTTCCGCAAGTTTATAAACATACTAACCTAACCTATCCTAACCTAACATAACCTAACCTAACCTAACCTAGCCTAATATAATCTAGAAGGAAGTTTATAAATTTCCTAGGAAATTTATAAACTTGCGGATCGTATTATTTTCCGGTGACATACATGTATATAAGAAAAAAGATTTTATAATCAAAAGGGGGTTCCCATACAAAAGATGTGTTTTAATACTCCTTGCGATATAACCAATCATATCATGATTCAAACATGATTGTATATTTCACGGCTCATCACAATTTTGTCGTGGCGTAATTGGTTTGGTATCGGTTGTGCTATCATTAAGTTCTGGTTTCGATTCCACGTTCAGACATTATTAGTAGTTTATGTGACTGCTGCATTATGGAGGGCATTAAAACTCGAGAGTGGGTTTATGAAACTAGCCGAAGGCGAGTTTCATAATAATATCACACGAGAGTTTTAATGCCTAATTATGTACAGTTAAATACACTAGTTTATCTACACACATATCATAAGCTCTCTTTGATGTGTTCAGGAACCGCATGTTTGACCGGTATTGTGGCTCTGCAATTGTTTAGCTTGTTCTGTAGTACCAAATTCTCGCAGGCGGGCGTCGGCGTTCGAAATTTGAATGTCAGTACCAACTTCACAAACAAACTAGGGACGGCACGCGGGTGGGCGTCGGCGTTCGAAATTTGAATGTCATTATATGTAGATAAACTACACATAATGACCATAATGTGTAGTTTTCCAGATACGAAACGAGTTTTTACCAAGTAGTTTAACATAATGCTGATCGTAACGTGCGGTTTTTGAACGCAGTAAAGAGGGTTTATGATACGTGATGTGTAGATAAACATATTTAAGTACTTTATTGCTTAAGTTTTCTTGTAAGATGGTACGGAACCCTTCGTGGACTTCCGACCCGCACTTGACCGATTTTTATAATTGAGACGTAGGAATCTCTAACATCACATTTCGTAGAATAAGACGTGATATGTAACCAAAAGTAAATATTAAGGTAGGTTATAAATCATAAACTTAATGTTAAGGCAGGTTAAACACGCAGATAAAATCTGCCATGATAAATGCAGCATATTTTTACGACACAGCCAAATATTCACTATCTTTTCTTTCTTCTAAATATAGACAGCTGCAAAGAACGCCTTATGTAATGAACTAATGAGTTGTTTAACGTTGTTTGCTTCTGACCTTAATTTGGTAACGCGCTTGTTATGTGCAATTTTCTTTTCATTTTGTTCTTGGGAACTGCTTTATGTAACTGTGCCAGTACCATTTGAACGCAAGTTACAAAGCAATTAGTTCCTAAATAAACAGAGCTGTATACTGGCTATGGTAATTATACCGTAATGCAATTGTTTAATATTTATGCTTCGGAAACGCACCGGTTTTTTGTTGCGCGAATCGATCGCGAGTAATCGAGACATCACTAGCGAAAACGGAACTAGCAGCTGGCACTCGTACCGGAACGAGATGTAAAATTGGAGGTTATCTTTACTCTTGGTCTTGTCTCGTCGGTGAGAACAACATGGCTGCTCGGGCACCGTGGCATTGATGGTATTTCGGTGTACCAATTACTAAATACAGGCATAGGGCCTGGTCGGAGTGTAAATCTACCACATCGTCGGGAAATAAGTAGATTCGCGTCAGCGGTTAAGTGATTTGTGTTGTGAAGGACATCGTCGAATCGGACGGCGATTCCACGTGTCGGCAGGCAGCGCGCCGGCCACGCCGTCGGACAGCGACGGCAAGGGTTCGATCCCATCTCCCATTCCAAAACTGTCTCCTCTCCCGCATTCCCCCCATCGAACCGAGCTTTCGATTTCCTGGCTGCGGCGACAAGGTCAGTAACAATTTCATCAATTCTTTTCTCTCACGTGCGGGCAGAGGCACACCCCCTTCCGATTCCACGCCGTTCGGTAGGCGGGTCAGAGTGTCGATAAGGGGGCGCGGGAAATTAATCATTTTGGTAGCAGGAGTGCGGTTTTCCTAGTGGGAAATCATCGATTCACGGTTGCCTTTGTCACATTGTAGTTGGGAGAAAAGAATATCTCAGATTGGCTCAAGTCGGCAATGAGTCTGTGGTCGGTATACCACGATTAAAGTTCATTTTCGGTAAGTGAAAGTATAAGTGCCAATTTAGTTAACAGTTGTTATAAAATTGTAGTCGGAAACTACTGTTCTTGCGCATAAAAGATTGAACAGTCATTCTGCGAAGCCTAGATTGTATTACTGCGGTAGAACGTCGGGTTCGATAGTCCTACAGTGTTATTTTGGTTTACCTCATAGCGTCGGGCTATTTATTGTAATTAGATTCGCGTGGGAACGGAACCATGCGTTGTTCGCATTGGTACGGAACGTGCAGACGGTGCACTTTAAGTCCGAATTGGACATTCTGAGACGCGGAGGCGTCCAACTGAAGGGAGCTGTGGCTCGGCTCAACCCGTTTATTAACCCTCAAGGATTGCTGAGGGTAGGAGGTTGGCTACGGAATGCCAACCTGCCTTATGCGGCTCGCCACCCGTTGTTACTCCCTAGGAAAGGGAAGTTGGTCGAACTGTTGATACAGGATCGACACATTCGGAATGGGCATATCGGATGCCACGCCTTGATGGCGTTTCTCCAGCGCGAGTTCTGGATTCTATCGGGAGGACGCTTAGTGCGTAGCGTCGTATTTCGGTGCCTGCCTTGTTATCGGGCCAAGGCGGCTACGATGCAGCCCCAGATGGGCGATTTGCCCTCGGATAGGGTTAACGAAATCCGGCCCTTTGCGGGTGTCGGAACGGATTTCGCGGGACCATTCATGGTCAAGTCTTCACAGCTACGGAACGCCAGATTAGTGAAGGCATACCTGTGCGTCTTCGTGTGCTTGGCCACGAAAGCAGTCCACTTGGAGGTGGTCAGTGACCTCACTACGGAGGCATTTATCGCATGTCTGGATCGGTTCGTCTCACGAAGGGGCCTCCCGACATTAATCCGTTCGGACAACGGCACAAATTTTGTCGGAGCCAGGCGATATCTGCAGGAGGTCACTCAATTCCTGAACGGTAACCAGGACGCCATCGGTACGGCTTGCTCCCGACGAGGGATTGAATGGGTTTTCAGTCCGCCGCGATGTCCTCATTGGGGAGGAATTTTTGAGGCTGCGGTTAAATCGGCTAAGTCGCACCTGACGAGGATCATCGGTGAGACCTCTCTACGCTTTGAAGAGCTTGCGACGCTGTTCTGTAAAATTGAAATGACACTGAACTCGCGTCCGTTGTGCCCGCTCAGTTCGGATCCAAATGATTTGGAAGCGTTGACGCCGGGTCACTTCCTGATAGGTCAGCCCCTTAACGCCCTGCCAGAATACCCATTCGGTGATGTTAAGTTAAGTCGGTTAACTAGGTGGCAGATGTTGCAGCAGATGGCTCAAGATTTTTGGAAACGGTGGTCCCTTGAGTACTTGCACATTGCAGCAGCGCCTTAAGTGGACTGACCGGACGAGCCCCCCTCAAGTCGGTGATTTGGTGCTGATTAAGGATGCGAACCTGCCATCATTGAGATGGAGACGAGGACGGATCGTCAATTTGTACACGGGTCGGGATGGCACGCCTCGATCAGCAGAAGTCAAGGTGGGGGACTCGGTCCTCAAGAGAGCGGTCGCAACACTTTCTCGCCTTCCTATTGATTAGGGACAGGTTCGGGCCTGTCCGGGCGGGTGACTGTTTAATATTTATGCTTCGGAAACGCACCGGTTTTTTGTTGCGCGAATCGATCGCGAGTAATCGAGACATCACTAGCGAAAACGGAACTAGCAGCTGGCACTCGTACCGGAACGAGATGTAAAATTGGAGGTTATCTTTACTCTTGGTCTTGTCTCGTCGGTGAGAACAACATGGCTGCTCGGGCACCGTGGCATTGATGGTATTTCGGTGTACCAATTACTAAATACAGGCATCGGGCCTGGTCGGAGTGTAAATCTACCACATCGTCGGGAAATAAGTAGATTCGCGTCAGCGGTTAAGTGATTTGTGTTGTGAAGGACATTGTCGAATCGGACGGCGATTCCACGTGTCGGCAGGCAGCGCGCCGGCCACGCCGTCGGACAGCGACGGCAAGGGTTCGATCCCATCTCCCATTCCAAAACTGTCTCCTCTCCCGCATTCCCACCATCGAACTGAGCTTTCGATTTCCTGGCTGCGGCGACAAGGTCAGTAACAATTTCATCAATTCTTTTCTCTCACGTGCGGGCAGAGGCACACCCCCTTCGGATTCCACGCCATTCGGTAGGCGGGTCAGAGTGTCGATAAGGGGGCGCGGGAAATTAATCAGCAATAATTGTACGTTGATATAATCCTATTGTAAGGGCCTGTTTCGATATGTCCGGATAAGAGACAAATAATTCATACATTTCGCACGTAAAATCACAATTTATCGGTCTTATAGGGTTTTTCCAGTCATTGTGAACCAGGTCATATTTTTTATGATAGACCTAGGTCTTATAGCGTGACATACACCATCTTAGACAGTAGTGCAAAAGCGATAAATATTTTGATTATGATTGTGATAGAGGAGAAGGTGGTAATGTGGCCTATTTGTTTCTGAAACTTTGTTCCTGAGGCCTCATATAGAAAACCAGACTTGATGAATAATTCCTATCCTTCCTAACGCAATGGCCTATGCATGCCTATGGCTGCGGAATAATAAAATAACCACAGAATCATCAAAAACATAATTATAAGTTAGAACGAACCCGAGTTTCTTGGAATAACAATTGATAGCAAATTGCATTGGTGACTCCACACATATAGATTAAGCTCTGCGGGTTTCGCTGTTAGAAACATCAAACAAAATGTGAACCTGTCTACAGCCAGGCTAGACTATTTTATTTATTTTCATAGTTCTATGGTATCTTGTTGTGGGGGAAAGCAGCGGATATTAAAACTATTTTTACATTTAAGAAAAGGGCTATTTGAGCAATTTATTATTTAAAATGCACAGACTCCTTTACTTATGCACATAATTTTTCACAGAAATTGACAATTGTAGCTACAGTCTTCACAAAATAAAAGGCCCGGTGGCCCAAAATAAATTCAACCTTATTACGTCGGTGACACGGACGCTGTCACCAGACCTTTTATTTTGTGAAGACTGTAGTATTCTTTTTACCAAAATATAGTGTATGAAAGGTTATTTCCAACATTTTCCAAAATTTGCGCTAGCTGCAATTTTAATCTTAGAAATAATCACAGACTAGTTGCGCCGGTTAAGATTCGCGAAAGGTAGAAGTTATTTCAAGAGTCAGGCAATATTTTGCTGTAGTAGAGAATGCTATATAGAAATAGAGTTTTCTATGTCGCCATAAGAATATTTAACCTTTTACCAAATGCTAAAAAACTTTGGAGTTACATTTAAAAAAAAAACGTTTACTAAAATCTTAAACTATAAAATGTACTATGATATCAATGAATTTTAAGGACAAAGAACTGATTACTCAACAAATCCGCGTCGCAGTAAATGGGCTGGCTTGAGTGTTATTGCCGTTTCTTGCTTATCTTAGCCCATGTTTTGTGAAGCGGTGTAGCATAGCAATATTAGTATACCTAAAGTCATAAAATAAAACTGTTATAAAATACTACTACAGCAAAATATTCTTGCCATTTGGAATTGTCATTTGAGCAATTAAAAAAACATGCAGAGACTGATTTGTCTAAAAAGTGATGTTACAATTATCAAGATTACATAAATTACAAGAGAGCATGGTGTTAATTTAACTCAACACAACATGCTATCAATACTTTTGTAATTAGATATTCCTTTACATTATTTATAATAATTAATATTCTGATATTCGTTTACTTAAGTGAAACATAACCTATTTCTAAAAGAGATCTAAAAATCAATTTGCGGGAATTTCTTTACCCTAATTCTCCGACATTGGTTGAATGTAGAGTGGGGACAAAAAATATATTTATGATGTATGTACTTTAGTAAGTACAAAAACACAAAAAAAAAATTTGTTCATCATTGTATGGAACTAGGTTGTATATTATTTAAAGTGTTTCAAATTATGGTACCCGTTATAGTACTGGGTGTACAAATATTAACCTTATTATTATATAACATCTTAAATCTACATTGAATCTAAACATATTTAGAATACATATATATATGCTAACGCCTATTTCCCGGAAAAGGGGTAGGCAGAGATCAAATACCTCCACCTGCTATGATCTTGGCATACATCTCTCACTTCTTCAACATACATAAGTCTCTTCATGCAAGCTCGCCGGTTACGGGTACTTCGTATTTGCCCCATCGCTAACAAATCGCCGATTTCGTCTTTATAGGAACTTCTTGGGCGTCCCCGCCCGACGGCTCCTTTCATATTTAGAATAGACATATTTATAACTTAAATCAGTATCAGTATAAGTATTTTATAACAGTTTTATTTTATGACTCTAGGTATACTAATATTGCTATGCTACACCGCTTCACAAAACATGAGCTAAGATAAGCATGAAACGGCAATAACACTCAAGCCAGCCCATTTACTGCGACGCGGATTTGTTGAGTAATCAGTTCTTTGTCCTTAAAGTATTTATTGATATCATAGTATATTTTATAGTTTAAAATTTAAGTAAAAGTTTTTTTTTTTAAATGTAAATCCAAAGTTTTTTAGCATTTGGTAATAGGTTAAATATTGTTATGGCGACATGTACAACTCTATTTCTATACATATAGCACGCATTTAGGAGAAGGAAGTACTAGATGGTTTTTATTACGTCGATTTCTTGTGTGAGTTCTGATTCGTTCTATAAAACGTGTATGATAGTTTTTTTTTATTATGTCTAACTTTTTGAAGTAGGGTTTGCAGCTTTACGTCTTTTTATGCCAGCGATTTTATATGACCTTAATACATTTTCTGATGCCTGAAGATTTTATCCCTATTAGTAGAATTTCCAAAAAAGATGATACCGTCACTAAGGATAGAATGCACATATCCGAAATATGCAGTAACAGCTGCCTCTGTGGTCGCAATCTGCGTTAATCTCTTTAGAGGGTAAACAAAGCTGTTTGTCTTACAGCATAGTTTTTTATGTGCAGTTTCCATCCGCAGTGTTGGTCTAGATGCAGTCCGAGGAATTTTATTGTTTGTATTATTTCTACGTTATTGTTATAATAGTTATTTAGTTTCAGTGGGTTTGCTTGTGGTTGATGAAATTGCATAATTTTAGTTTTTTGTAGGTTAATTTTTAGAACGTTATTCTGAAGCCATTTGAGAAGCTCATTCAATGTATTATTTATATCTATTTCGAAGTTTGCTTTGAACGCTTTATGGCAACGGAACTGTCATCCGCAACCAAAACTGTAGGATGTGGTACACTTTCTGGTAGGCCATTTATATAGGCTAGGAACTGGAAAGGATACTTTCCTGTGGTACTCTGTATTCTACAGCGCTAGTGTCGGACGCGGGGTTTTGTTCTGTTCTCGTTTTATCTATACTATTGATAATGCAAAACTGTTTCCTATTTGCTATATGCTAAGTATGAATTTAATAGTATTTGTGTTCGACCCCTAATACCAAAACTTTCGAGTTTTTCCAGCAATAGTTTGTGATCTACGAAATCAAAAGCCTTAGTATATATTATTGTGTAGAATCAAAAATTACTGAAATTGATATTATGTGAAGATTATATGGCCCCTGTCATCTTTGAAATATTTGTTCAGACAAAAAAATATTTAAAATAAAAACAATGTCAACAATCCACATGATGCTCCATCATTGACTTAACAAATAAATCAAAAATTATAATGAAAAAAAAAAAATCTAAGTCAACAAACCACCTCAGGATATCTCCTATCAAAGGTTCTCAAGAAACTACGTTACCCCATCTTATGAAATATATTCTTCTTTAATTAATCCTTAGCCTCTCAATAACCGAGGTTATTGGGACGGGTCACAATTTTGAACCTTATGCCATGGTAATCAAATTTAAAATGGAATTAATAACGGAAAAGTCGCGTTAGCTAACGCCGGTGGTGTTCCAGAGGTTAAGAGCAAATATTTTTTTTTGTTTACATGCTGTAGGAGCCCATAAATTGTAACTCTAGCACTAAATCCACTCCTCTCCTTTTCTGTTGCAAGAATAAGTGGTTTCACAAAATATGCAGCTCGTATCTTAACTAATAACGGAAAAGTCGCGTTAGCTAACGCCGGTGGTGTTCCAGAGGTTAAGAGCAAATATTTTTTTTTGTTTACATGCTGTAGGAGCCCATAAATTGTAACTCTAGCACTAAATCCACTCCTCTCCTTTTCTGTTGCAAGAATAAGTGGTTTCACAAAATATGCAGCTCGTATCTTAACTTTCAGGCATGAAAACCAAAAAAACCTATCGCCATCTAATATATCTTTTTCTATCTAAACATATTATACTAGAGCTCCGCAAAGCTCGTAAATTTTACTATATAACGTCTTTCTTTAATATAAATATGCAAGGGGGCCAATACAGGCTGTTACAGAAAGTTGTAGTCATATTTTAGGGCGTTGTTAAGGATATCATTCTGAACAACTTTCACTAAAAAAATTGATCAGAGAAACTTTATTTATTTTTTATTTTTTATTTTATTTATTTAACACAAATCCACAGCCTGTCAACTATAGTAAATTAACAATATGTACTTTAAATATTGCCAGTTATGGATTTCACTATATATACATATTAATATAAAACGAACAGACTTTTTATATAACATGAAATAACATTAACAGCTTTGGTAGAAGCTAACTATGAGCCTGTGAGTATATGGTGAAGGTGAGTTATGTTGTGTATAGTGTAAAGTTTGTGTGTGTGTGTGTGTGTGTGTGTGTGTGTGTGTGTGTGTGTGTGTGTGTGTGTGTGTGTGTGTAAATGTGTGTGTCTAACAGATTCGTCATTATATGAATTTAGGACACATTAAATGATAGGTAATTAGTAGTTGTAAGTTTAGGCAGATGGCAAGTGCAACGGATGGTTCAGTATTATTATCAACTTGGTAAGGGAGGGATACATGGATCTGATTTGATAAAACAAGGGGTGAGATAAATAATATTATGATTTTCCTATCAGCTAACGAGACTAGTCTTTTAAATACACTTCTCCATACAAAACATCTGGTCGCCCGTACCAAACTGTATGGAGAAGTGAAAATTAAAGTTTCTCAAATCAAATGAGTTTCATAGCCTTTCTATTATACCCTGTATATCTGTAGGGGCCAGGAGCAGGAGCAATCGCGTTTTCTTTAAGTGAGAATCTTCTTCAAATACTCAATAAACGTTGACCTTAAACTTAATTCTGTAGATGACTTTAAGTTGAGTAAATGGATTCGAAAAAATTCATATTTTTTTTCGTATCAGCCTAAATAAAAATTATTTTCTTACCCCTTGAGAATAAATATTGGATAAAAATGTATCTTTTGTAAAACTCATTTCGAAATTCAAGTGTTGTTATTTTCAAGACTGATTCAACATCTGAGACGAGAATGACACTTTAGTTTAGTAATGTCTTGAGGGTTTGATATTTACTCTGCGATAATGTTAGAAGCAGATATACAAAAACAAATGGAATGATAGAAGTATGCAGCCCTTACCAGCTAAATGTTCTTAGTGTGTGTCTGTTATCAAATTGTGTCGCAAAACGCTAAGTTTTGCGACACAATTTGATAAATTAGTATTATTCCAGTTGAAGAGGTGCAGAACAAAATGTCAATCTTCCACTTTTGTTAATTTTAGAGAAAAAAAAATGTTAATTAGCTAACATATTAGCACATCTGCACATTTTTATTAGTGTCATTATTAACTACGTTTCAGTCTATATGATGTTTCATTGCTGAATACAAATCATAAGAATATTAGGCAATATTTTGGAATGAAATTTGTAAATGTGAGCTTTTGATTTATTTGTTTTGAAAAAGTGTGGTTTTGATAGACTGCTGGAAAAATATAGACCGAAGTTTGAGCGTAGATCATTATCACTGTCAACTTATATCAACATATAACTGTAAAAACGTTGCCAGAATACAAATTTTAATAACTACCATCAATTATTTAAAAGAGACCAAACAATTTAGCTCCTTAAAACTCTATAAGTTAAAGTGGTTTTGATCGATCTGCCGGTGCGCACGCGCAGCGCGCATTTGATTGCTTTGGATGTATTCATAAAGAACCGCGTACACTATCCGTACCAACCGCACGGCACGCATTTTTTATGAATTCTTACAAACTATCAAAATCCGTTGCGTGCCTTGCGTGCGTGCCGGCAGATCGACGTTGAGTAGCTATTTAATTAGGTTCTGATTAAGTGAATTATTTGGTGTTAAAGTAAGGTTTTGTGGGAGACCTTCTATTTCAACAGTAATTTTACGTAGGAAAAAATATGTTTTGATGAGGAATCTGCTTTTTGCCCCACGATATTCAACAAGTTTTGTCCATAGACAAGATAACTATAAAAATGTTAAAGTTTTCAAACACCCCGACATATTTAATTAAATATAACGTAAACGACACAAACTTAACGAAATATCACGTAAATGGCTAAATAGTATCGAGTTTCCCTTAAACTCCGACCATCCCCCAGCTACTGCAGCGCCCCCTGGTGGTCTGCAACTATAAAAATATCATTTAATAAAGAACCTGTGTAATGGTACACGAGAGTCAGTACATTTGATACTTCATTTTGCGTGACAGAGGGCTAGCCCAACGCCGCGCTGTTTTGAATACGAGAATCGGTTCAGATAACGTTTAGGGTTTTTGCGTAGCTCAGGACAAGTTGGCAAAAAAAACAGAGCCGACGCGTGGGATGGTTCGAGGAAGTTTGCAGGTCAGGTTTTTTTTTGTCGCATTCCTGCGAGATGTGTAGGAATCAGAGCCGAGTTGGCTGCGCGTTGAATAAATTGTGAATAACTAAATAATGAAAGGTTATTATGGAACGATACGGAGAAAGCTATTATGTTGATTGCAAATATACAATTGCGATTGAGGTATGAGATGGCGAGTTTGACACGACTAGTATGAAAAGCATTCTAGTGGTCTTTGTCTAGCGCGCTAGCGGTCGGGAAGGCTTAATTAATCGCAACAAGCTTTTATGGTCAGCGATCAACAGATTTTGTGTATCGGCCATACCGAATGACTTGAGTGATAACCTACGGTTGATCATAGTGAATATGCGTACACACAATTTGTAGAACGGCGGATCTGCATGGCATGGTTGAAATTAGACCCTGTGTAGTTAGTGATAAGAAGCTTCGCTTGGGCAGAGCGTGTTCGCAAAGGACGCTGTTTTTTTTTCTTTCAGACGTGTGGGGTGTATAAATACAGATGGCGGGGGAAGGGAGAGCATTCAGTCTCAGCGTCTAGCTACTGTGACAGTCGTCTTTCACGAGTTCTAAACAGTTTTTGTCTGCCGTGTTACGCGTCAGAACTATACGAATTTGTGATTGCGAAGTTTCAGTGGTTTTTCGTGAGTGTCTGAAGCGCCGAGATATACCTCGGTTCCTATCCTTTATATCAACCTACCCCAAATTCCAAACTATCCTTGGGTCGTTAGATAAGAACTTGTAAGTCAATTATCTGAGTCTGAGTCTGGGCTTGGAGCGACCCTAAATTCCTTTTTCCTTCACCATAGGGTTCCTGGATTGGCTCTTAGGATATTCGCGGGCTAATCCTCTCCTCATTCCTTTCGAGTAGCGAGTTTTGAAATTCCCACACACACAGTCATTAAACATACAAGCACATTTGAATGTGCTCAACTCAACCATTTTCGAGTGGTGTCGATAATGGACGTGGTATAACACTAGGTTTTTAGACTAGGCTAGACAGGAGTTTAGTTGTGGCTAAACCTAGGTTGGCAGGGCATAGGGAGACTGTTTGATCGTTGAGGTTCCGCGGATGGAAATAACAAATTCAGAACAAAGTTAAACCGGTGTCAACACAGATAACATATCCTGTTGATATTTTGACATTTGAGTGTTGTCGAGGACGCGCGAAGAGATCAATTTACAGTCTAAAGTTCATTGTTTAGGACCGGGTAGGTGTTTTGCATTGCCTTGGGTCAGATTGGATTCAAGTTGCATTTTTAAATTAAATGTAAATTTCGCTGGAGGTCTAATGTGTAGGCTGAGTCGGTATATATGATTAGGCTCAGTCGAGGCGTGCTGCGGCTAGTGGAATTCATAGTTCGGTATTTATCGAACTATGCACTTCGCTATGGTGTGGGTTAGATCTCCTAAAGCAATAATACCTACGTTTCGATAACATCCAGCTCAAATTGCGCAGAGCTGAAGGTTTCAAAACGTTACGGACCTTTTGAGGTAACCGCTAGTTCAGAACCCATTTCGGAAAATCAAATCGCAATTGTGTAAACCGGTCTTTTCGGATCGTTATTGCCGTGAACCAAATATATAACTGGAACCACCACAAGCCGCCACTAGCGAGCACATGAAATATCATTGAGTACTCACGTCGTAAAACTACGACGGATATCTATACGATATCACAAACAAATATTATAAACTGTGGTCGACCACTAAAAGAAGTTCCAAGCGCCCATATATACAAAAACCAAATGGTACCATCACCCATAAAATATAACAACGATCGTTCTGGCGCAATACACCGCTGACAGATGCGAATTACCGGCTCGCGGACATATATGCTTTCTCTGTCTAACTTGAAACTGTAGCTTCCTGAACCAAACTTCGTTCGACTATTGTACGCCTAACGAACTTCTCAACGAACGAGAAATTCAGACTTATCATTCTTAACTTACAAATCTTACAGCTGAATCAGGACATCTCATTTTGGGGTAGATAGAATAGACGATCATAGCTACTGATAGCGGTGGCTCGACCTTAGCCTTTGTGCCGTTAAACCTGCTCTGAATCTGAGCTTAATGCAAAAAAAAAACTGTATAGAAATTGGACCTGTAGTTTTCCAGGAAAATGGTAATGACACAGACTCACACACACAAACAACTTCTAAACCGAAACGCATATACCGCCCCCTTTCAGTTCCGTCCGTGGTGGGTAATAAAAACAATATTTGTAGAAGTGGAGAAGAGAGGTATTGTTCTCCACCTCCTCAGTTTCGTATGCTAGGTTACTTTTATACTTTGTGTATGTCACTGAAAGATTGTCAAAACCTTAATGTCAAAACCTAGCTGGTCAACTATCGACAGATAGTAAACGGTAGCTTACTTCGTACTATATGACGCGGTAGTTGATCAACTAACGGTTAAAACCATTAAATAGTAAACTGGTTTAAACTTGAATTGCAAACGAAATACCAGGGCAAACACTGTGGTAGCTTAGGTGAAGACTAGAGGAGGCGAGAGCAGAGAAGCCCCCGAATAGTCTTCGTGTTTGGTTGACATGTAAGAACAAAAGAAACGTAAATTCTAAACCCTGTCGGTCTGGTTTACTATCTGTCGATTTCTAACGCGTTATCAAATCAAATCAAATCCTTTATTTGCTTAAATACACGTATACAGTAGGGGTGGTATTATGTGCAATACTTTAAAATTTGTGCAGTGTATTTTACCGTAGAATACGGTGTGCAAATATTTACAAATTATCAGTTTTAACTATACAGGAGGGAATATTCTTAAATTTAACATGTCAGTGGGTTAAAAAATATGAATAATATACGTACTAAATGCCATATGATTTACATTTTTAGCAAGTTTTACTGTCTTAAAAATCACGCACACTATAAAAACAATGAGTCGTTAACCAGCTTCTCAATTTGTCTTAAATACTACACATTTTTCATATTGTTTTATATCGTCAGGTAACTTATTAAATACTTTAATGTCGATACAGTACACGTTTTTTCTGCATAAATCCATGCTGCTGTAAGGTAGATATAGTTTATCTTTATGGCGAGTTTGTCTCACACAAATACCGGCATTTTTTTGGAAAGTTGTGCCTGTGTTGCACTACAAATGTACAATTTGTTCTGATGTAGAGGCAAGGTAAAGTAAGTATTCCTAATTTCTTTAACTTTTGACTGGTGACATGGTTTTTGTGTAACGTAACTGGTGACGAGGGGACTGAGAGGCCCACTGCGGTATCTAGCATAAATCATAGAAATTAAGTGTGGTAGCTAGCCAGAGTATGTAAAAACTGTGTTATCATAAATAAATGGATAAAATAAAACAAAAAACTATACTCTGAATATATTTTTTTGTTACGATCTTGCAATTTTAATGTATGTCGTCTTAACAATCAAAAAACTAGAGATGAGATCACAAATTACATAAGCAAAAAATTAATCAACATATTTTGACAAAAAAACACTTTTTTCTATAATATTGAAGTAATAATGAATTAAGAAAAAAAAACAACTAAAATCAAAAGTGTATTTTCACGAAATTGACAATGGTCGAACTTTGCCAATTTTTATATGCAGTCTGGGCATAATTTTTTTGCACACTGCAAGCACACATGTTTCGGACACGATTCAAACTGGTAATTTGATTGACGCTTTTATCGAGGAAGACAACTGGCTCCTGCTTTCCTGGAGTTTTGATTGTTCTCGCTTAAAAATGTGAAAAAACAATACAACAAAATTACGTAAAAAATTACGTAAGTGGTGACATGGGGTCTGAGAGACCCCTGCCGAACTTTACGCCAATGTAACTTACCGATTTGAGCCTGTCCGACACAGCTATCCCCTTCTACGGCATGGACGCAAGTAAACTCGAAGCTACTCAGGTGATGAGCCCAAGGAAACCCGGAGAAGGTGCCAAAATGTTGTTTTACTGACGCCGCTGGGCCTATAAGACCCCTTGTCACCAGTTAAAGGTTAATAAAGGTTTACAGCTATCCACAGACCTTACTCCGCATATCGCCCTGATGCATTTCTTTTGCACTATAAATGCTTGTCTACATCGACAGAGTTTCCCCATACAATAAGGCCATATGCCAAGACTGACGATTCATACCCATCCATGGTACGCTGTGATAGATGCTCTTACTCCGAAAGTCATTCGTATTCGTCGTATGGCCTATTAAGTATTCTGTGGTATGGCAAAGATAAAACGGTTCACCCTATTGCAAAATGACTCTACATTTAGTTTATCAACTAACGGTTTTGACTATCTTACGGTGACATATACACTCGCGAGTAATAAACTAGAATCAGTTCATAATTTTTTGCAGTTTATACGCAATGAACTGTCAGTGAGTAAATGGATTCGGAAAAAAAAGTACATTTTTATTTTATTACATAAATAATCACTACTTTTCCCGTACGGGGTGGTAGAAGCAATGCTGTGTCCAAGTTTAGGTAGTTATAGACTTAAGTGAATTGTCTTTAAATATTCTTAATACGTCCTTGAAATATGAAAATAGGTATCTTTATTTAAAAAAATGTCTTGTCTCTTTCTAGGTCAAAACCTCTCAGGAGCTTTGCGTGGAAGCAAAAAAACCAAGTCTAGGATACGCAGACACATGCGACCTAGTCTTCCAGTTCGGTCCGAAACCAGTGAGGAAATTTGCAGCCTTTGCCAGGTTGGTAAACACTAAGGGCGACTTACATCAGACTTTGGACAGCCGCTAAGTACAAACATAACTTAAGTACAACACAGCCGGAATAAGAAATATGAGAATTATGAAACTTTATTTGCATACCGTGATTTGCATTTGTAATTTTTGTTTCGGAAACGATTGTGCAACATCTGTCTGAAACGGGTACTGGATGGGTGTCCGTTTCTATGTGGAATTTGTTCCAGGTGCTTCCGTGTTTCGGATGACATGTTAAGCTGTAGGTCCCGGCTACTATCGCTAATCGGTGGTAGTAGTCGTAAAGTTGTGTCAGAGGCTCTAATACGGCAGCTTGAAAACATATGACAGCACTCCTCCATCAACCCGCACTGAGCCAGCCCGGTGGATTATGGCTAAATCTTACTCGTATCAGGGTAAAGGCCCGTGACCGTGGGAACACTAATGGGCTACAAAAAATATATAACTATGCCAATAATATATTTACACAACTGAATTACTAGTTATTTATTAACATACATATTTACATAGTAGCTGAGAGGGAATTCATAAAATTCGTGCACTTTTTGCCAAGTCTTTAGTATGAAACCCCAAGCAACTTGTGCGAGACCTCTCGTGGTCTGCTTGCTATTACTGACGACCCGAATGGCCGAGTCGGCAGTGACCCTGCCTACGAAGCCAAGGGTCCCGGGTTCGAGTCCCGGTGGGGGCAAATATTTGTTTGATGAGAACGGACGTGTGTACCCTAGTCATGGTTGTTTATCTATCTAAGTATAATATTTATCTATATAAGTATGTGTATCGTTGTCTAATACCCAAGATACAGGGAATCCTAGTTTGGGGCTAGATCAATGTGTGTAAATAGTGTCCAAGGTATTATTATTATTATTATTATTTTAATAATAAATAAAGCCGCTATCTGTGTGGGTAATTTAATACATGGGATTCTATAAGTCACAAATTTTTGAGTAATACCACTTTTAATAGGTTCTACAATGTGAGGAATGCATTTTTACGGTCTTATTTGTTTTTAAAGCTCATATTAATTTCAAATTTCAAATTTCAAATTTCTTTATTGCACACAGTAAAACAACACAGGACAGATAATACAATCGTAAAGGTGTACAATATTCTTCAGGCGAGCTTATCTATTACAGTTTTTACAGTTATTACAGTTTTATTACAGTTTATTAACATAACAGAACAAAATTGATTTACAATGGCCCCACACTAGGCGAACCTGTATCGTGGGTGCCAAACATTGGATTATACATTTGAGAGTATGCCCGGTTTCGGCATCGGCGCATATAGTGTTATTATTATTATTAGGTAAGTAGGTGTAATAGGTTATATTTATTTAATTATTTATTTATTTAGTATTTTTAGATTAAGCATGCATAATTGTATTGTGTTAATTGTGTATTAATATAAGACTTTTATATTAATATATTTGAAAATGTATTTATAACTTTATTATTATTTATCTTTTCAATAGGACCTATCGAGATCATCGTAAACGATTGCTACAGGGCCTCATTCACCCAGCGACTTTAATAATATTTTCTATGGCTGTGTAATTAAGTTTCATGAGATAGTTGTTCAGCTTTATTTTTGCCTCTCTCATTGTGAGGCTAACTAGGTCAGTGATTTCTTTAATTAGTTTGTTGTAGATAAACGGGTGTAGAAATTCTGGGAGTCTCTGCGCAAAAGATGTCTTTACCCGTTTAACAGGAATTCTAGGAACCCGCCGCCGGTCTAGCTGTAAACATTGGAGAGAAACTCTGTGTTTTAGAAGTGCTGACCTATAGACGAAGAGACCGCGCACGCTTAGAAGTTTCGAGTCTTTATGCAGCTTTTCTGTGGGGTATTTTATTTCTTTCTTAAGCATAACTTTAATGACTGATCTCTGTGCCCTTTCTAACTCAATCAGATGAGTTTCTGCGGCTCCGCCCCAAATGGGAAGGCAGTAGCAGATCAAGGACTGGCATATGGCTATATAGATTTCTCTTAGTAGTTCCTTTTCTGCGGAGTTACGCAGCAGCTTCATAATATTAATTACTTTTCTGACCCTACCAGACATAATGTGGATGTGCTCTTTGAAAGACAGAAATTGGTCCAGCGTGATACCCAGGTATTTAATGGCGCTGGTTCTGAAAAGTTCAGGACATTGACACGTTACGCTGTTTGGTGTGTTTTGTTCATCGCCAATCTCAGTCCTCCACTTGCCACAAAAATGAGCCTTGACACTGAGTGGTGAAGGCGGCTCGGATGCCCGGGTCTTGTGAAACGTTACAAATTTCGTCTTATCAGTATTAAGTGTGAGTAGATTCGCACCCAACCAGTCCGCAATCATGGCCATACCCTGATCCGCTCTTCTGGCCGCTGCTTCCCACGAAGAACCACGAAAAACTACCGCAGTATCATCGGCGTAGCAAAACAGTTGTCCGTCGCAGTTCCTGACTGAGGAGATGTCATTTAGATATATTATAAATAAGGTAGGGCCCAGGATACTTCCCTGAGGAACACCAAAAGTCACAGTGTTTGAATCACTTACACTGTTATTTATCTTAATCCTTTGCCTCCTCAGTGACAGGTAGCTCCGAAACCACTCCAAAACAACACCTCTGATTCCGAAACTTTCCAACTTATTTAGAAGAATCGGCACCGAGACGGTATCAAAAGCTTTTGCTAGATCTAGAAATACTCCGATACAAGCTTCGCCTCCGTCCAGCACCGATGTGACGAGATTTACCAGGTCACCGACCGCATCCTCTGTCGACATTCCACGCCTAAAACCATACTGTCTGTTAGATAATAAGTTGTGATTCTCTATAAAGTTTACTAGTCGCTTATTAACTATTTTCTCTAGTACTTTTGAGAAGGTGGCCAGAAGAGATATATATATTTAAGATTAACATTACCTATTTTTTTCTTACTACTCTATTATTTGACATACTACTCGACACTTTTTTAAATTTCTGGCATATCGAAGAACTTTCTTGAACATTATTTGACATATTGTGGTTGATTAATAGTATATGACCCTGGTATTACTCAAGATTTTGTGCCTAATAGAAGCCCATTTATTAAAAATACCGATACAGCTGGCGGCCATATTGGATTTGTAGCCGCAAGTTGCTTGCTGTGGTTTCCATAATCCTTAAGAACTTACCAAAATTCAAAGACTTGGCACAAAGCGCACGATTCTTATGATTATTATATAATTCCTTCACAGTTTTGACAAGTTAATCATTATTTATATAATATATTAAAAATGATTCGATATTTATATTATTTGTATTTATTTTGACGCAGCTCGGCAAGGTTATTACTACTTAGCATAGCCGTGTAAATTTGTGTTCAAACTGTATTTAGCGGCTGTAAAATGTCTGGTGCAAGTCGGCCTGAAAGTACCTAGTGCACCATTGCGCTTAACTAAGCGGTTCCCTGCGCGAGTGGGGTGGTGCGGGAGGTGCGACGTCACACGCTATGCCGACCCCGCGCTGAAGTCTCGCGCCACTCTGACGTCACGACAACACACCCCTCCCCCACCGGAACACCATCGCAGGGACCTACTCAGATAAACTCGTATGCTATGACTGAAGATTTGGTTTGCTGGAAGAGGTTTCTTATTAGAGATAAGCTCGCCTTTGTACACTATTTGTATGTAAGTCTTGTTTTCTATATATTAGTGGTGTGCAATAAAGAAATTATTAATTATGAGATTTTGAAGATAGGTATTTCGTAACCACATCGTAAAATTGACCTTGTACATAAGCAACCATTTCATGAAATGGTCAGAAACGGTTGAATTTCACGAAAACTTGTATTTTAAAAGCATTTGTATTCAGTACTACGAATCAGCCGTCTTGCAGCAGAATTTTGGAGTTTAAACGCAATATAAAAAAACACGTCCATGTTGAGTGGGAACCTTGCCGTGTTTGACTATAAAGTTTGACTCTATACTTATATAATATTAGGTCCTTACATATGAAATTGGCGTTTCGCCGTACTGGCCACTTTGATCTCAAATATCTCCTCTATGGTTAGGAATTCCAAATTTAAATTTATACAGCTATTTACCCATGTATTTGTGTTTCTAAAATTATAATTCAATTGTTTTTTTCTCAATTGTTTTTTTTCTTGCGTCACTAAGCTTACAAAATGGAAAACTTGAAATATCGCGTTATTTACGAGTATGAGTGGCACTAGTGCTGCAGAAACGGCTCGAAGGATTAATGATGTGTATGGCGACGGTGCCGCAATAGAAAACACAGTGCGTTTTTGGTTCCAACGTTTTTGTTCTGGAAATTTCGACCTGCAGAACAAGCCCCGTGGACGGCCGGAGACCAAAATTGATAACGAAGAATTGAAGGCTTTTGTGGAAGCGGATCCATCGCAAACCACTTCCGAGTTAGCTGCAGGCTGCGGTGTTAGTGATAAAACTGTTTTAATCCACTTGAAGCAAATTGGGAAGGTGAAAAAGCTTGAAAGGTGAGTGACTCACTCACACTTTGGGCGTTTGTTGATTTGCTTCACTCACTCACGAACTGAGTGAAGCAAATCAACAAACGCGCGTTGACTGCTGCGTTGCATTACTCACCCGGCACAATAACGAAAGGATTTTAATTCTAATCACTACCTGTGATGAAAAGTGGATCCTGTACGATAATCGGAAGCGCTCATCGCAATGGCTGAACCATGCCGAACCAGCCAAACCATGCCCCAAGAGAAAATTGACTCCAAAAAAGCTACTTGTGAGCGTTTGGTGGACTAGTGCTGGTGTCGTTCACTACAGCTTTCTTAAATCTGGCCAGACGATTACGGCAGATGTCTATTGTCAGCAACTGCAAATCATGATGGAAAAGCTAGCTGCTAAACAACCGAGGCTGGTCAATCGCTCTAGGCGACTGCTGCTTCATGATAACGCTAGACCACACACTGCACAACAGACGGCTACCATATTAGAGGAGCTTCAATTGGAATGTCTAAGACATCCACTCTAACAGATTACCATTTTTTTCGAAATTTGGATATCTTCTTGAAAGGGAAAAAAAAACAACTCCGATGGGGCAGTCCAAACCACCTTCAAATATTTTATTAGAAGAACTACATACCTATGAGATGGCAAAAGTGTATAGATAGAAATGGTACATACTTTGATAAATAAATATATTATATTTAAAAAAAAACGACTTTATGTTCCTCCCATGCAAAACGCCAATTTCATATGTAAGGACCTAATATTTAAAGTCCATTCAGCGGCTGTCAAAAGTCTAGTGCAAGACGGCCTCAATCATTGGAAGCGTAATTATTCAAATTAAAATAAAATTTGTTTTCAGAGAAATTGCTGACTGGGCTCTAGCTTTAACGCACCTTGGCGCCTGCTGTGTCTACATCGTTGTAGTAGCAGAGTCTTTCAAACAGGTAACGTTATTTCTATATCTTTCTCACCCACACTCTCTCTCTCCTCTCTATATCTGTCTCTCGGTCTGTTAATATATTACGCCGCAAAGTTAACTTGGAACCCGTGAGAAATGTATTGTCCTCCTCTCGTTCGCTCTCGCCCTCGACACATCAGTATGAGTGTGTCATTTGGAGATATGAAGGTTAAATCACAGTTAGTACGTCCATCTATATTGACGACCCGAATGGCCGAGTAGGCAGTGACGCTGCCTACGAAGCCAAGGGTCACGGGTTCGAGTCCCGGTGGGGGAAATATTTGTTTGATGAGAACGGATGTTTTTACCCTAGTCATGGTTGTTTATCTATCTAAGTATATATTAACCAAGATACAGGGAGTCCGGGTTTGGAGCTAGATCAATGTGTGTAAATGGTGTCCAAGGTATTAAGGTATTATTTTAGATTTATTCAAATTTTAGTGTACTCTGTAACACTCTTTACATCATAAAATATTCTGTTCCAGGTCTCAGACGTATACGGCGGACCTGATTGGCCTATTACTGTATTCTGTGCACTAACCCTAGTGCCTCTAGTACCACTAACTCAAATTACCAACTTGAAGTACCTGGTACCATTCTCAGCGCTCGGAAACTTCGTCTGGCTGGCATCTATAGGCATCTCCGTGTATTACTGCTTGCGGGATGTGCCTAGTATTCATGAAAGGGAACTAGCTACGACAATTGGTGGCATTCCCTTGTTTGTGAGGTAAGTACTATAAATACTTATTGAGGATATCGTCAGCCCCGCAGAATAATAATCCGATGAACCTATAGAATTGTTTAAGCATCGGTTTTGACTCGCGAAGGTTAGCAATTCTTTCAAGGGTCAGTGCATTCTCTATTACAATAAGATACCTCTGGAGATTTTGAAATTGCCATTTGAGCAATTCAAAAAGCATGTTAAAGCGACTTAGCGACTGTCGAACAAGGGATATTACAATTTTTAAGATAACTTAAATGAAGGGACTGTATGGGGTTTATCTAGCTCAACAAAGACCTTGCTGTTAATAATTGTGTTATTATTTATTCCAGCTTATTAATCATTATAATTAAATTTTTCATTTGTATTAGTTAAGCACAACCAATTTTTAAAAGAGATCTAAAAATCAATCTGTGGGAGTTTCTACGCCCTTCTCTCCCACAGTGGTCCAATTTAGAGAAGAGGTAAAAAATGTAGTAATAAAGTACTTATAGACTTTGACTTTAAGCACATTTCTCAGCTTTTCCGGGGATGCTACCATCACAAGCAGAAATACTGCTTTCAATGATATTGGACCTTACTCACTTTATATTTAATTTTGTCTGTACTCAAAAGATCTGACGTCATACGCCTTGACGTTACGAGCATTACTCTATGGGGCTTGTACGAGTAAAATAACGGGATCACTTTTATCCGTCAGTTGTCCGTCTATCTGTCTGTTAGTCTTTCTAGGCCCTATTGCTCAGAAACGCGTGGCAGTATCGAGTTTTAATTAATTAATTAATACTCAAATCTGACGTTCCTAGGTACTGTATGAAATTGAACTCCTATAGTATGAAAAAAAAAAAATGAAAAAAAAATTTTCATACAAAAAATAAATAGTCTTTTCAAAAGGTAACATGGTGCTTGACGGGTGTCAGTCATAGCCTTTTATTAGTGAGAGTAAAACATCAATTTATCAAATGGATCGATACACTGTTCAAACATTTGTGTGTATTGGATGAAGCAAATTTGGATAGATTGTGATATTTTGTTTAAATTAAGTTATTAATAGATATTCAATAGATAAATGCGTACATTTTTTGAAATACCAAATATAATACTGCGTATCCCAAACACATGTTACTTGTTTATAAATACATGCATAGTGCCAAAAGCGGAACTCGAGTAACGCAATACTAAGCGAACAGGAAGAAAAGCCATATATATTAAAAGGAGAGTTTCGTTAACTGCCAAAAACCGTGACATTTTCAGAGTCATCTGTTGGATTTTGAAGTAATTCAACAGATGACTCTATTGAATTACTTCATACCTCATTGTACTCAATGAACATTACATGACGCATTTTTTCTTCTGTCGTGGTGCATAGTGTCATTGTGGTTTTTGTGTGCTCTCTATTGTTTTCTGCTGACCCGGCTTTTCTTATTGGACTTTGACAATAACCTGGCTATAATTTTGGACTCCGATTGCTTAGCAATTTGTTTTATCATGTTGAAACGAGAGAAAACACTAAACAGTCAACACTGTCACCCGTCGCCTCAAGAAGAATTCTGGACCATCAGTCTGAGAAAATAACATTTTAAGTACTCCAAGATAACATTTTAAGTACCTACTCCAAAATAACATTTTAAGGACGCCAAAATAACATTTTAAGTATTTCAAAAAAAGACAAGAAGGTTGTTGATGTTGATAATTTGATGCTGCTGCAATCCGGAACCATCTTTATGGATATTATTCGAGAAAATAATATCCTACGCTGTAAAGTAGTTAAAAGCAGCAGGCTTATTTTGTGGCATTACACCGTCTCTGTAGAAGATTTTAAAATCAATAGGATTTGGAGATATAAAATCTGACAAACGGAAAATTGCTGCGGAATAGTGCTGGAACGTCACGACATCGTTATGAAGAGATTATCATTCTTACGTGAAGTAAAGAAGATATTGGATAAGGAAAATATCGTTATTATTGACGAAAATGCAAACCACACAGTTTCCCAGCCTCCATCTCAAAAGCTCATCAGGAAAAGGAGCTCGCCTCATTATATGTCACACTGGTTCAGCTTCTGAAGGATTTATTGCAGACTGCCTCCTCGCATTTGCGTCTAAATCTATAGGTGACTATCACGAGGAAAGAACTTTGAGATTTTCAAACGGTGGTTCGAAAATCTGCTGGTCAGCTTAGAAAACCCATCTAAATCTATATTGGTCAATGCTCTCAATACTTAGCTACCCTTCAGTACCGGTAAAATGTCTGCTGAAAACTGCACGTGCAAATGTGACCGAAGAAGACTGAGGAAAAGTTGTAAATAAAACAAAGAAATTATTTTACAGGAGTTTAAAAGATATATCTTTTAAACTCCTGTAAAATAATCAGAATAGACAATATTATTGAAAATAAATGTAATCCCTAAGTGCGGATAGCAGTGATGATATTGACAACTCTTTTTTTCGTTCAACTGAATGAACAATTTCGATTCTTTCGGATTTTTTCGGTAACAGTGTGTAAAAAGTGGATTGATTTTATGACAATTTAGGCTATCTGTCATATATATTACTTCTATGATTTTATGAAGTATAGGTAAACTTAAAAATAATCTTACAGAAACTTGGGTGGTGTTTCCGCGCTGTCAGAATTTTTGGTTTAGCCTAGCGGGTAGTGACCCTGCCTACGAAGCTGACGGTCCTGGGTTGGAATCCAAATATTTGTGTGATGAGTATTTGTTTCTTGGTCTTGGATGTTTTCTATATATTTATTTATGAATTTATCTCTATGAAATATATCGTGGTCTAGTACCCATAGCACAAGCCTTATTGAGCTTAGTATGGGCCTAGTTCGATTTGTGTAAGATTGTCCTCTAGTATTTATTTATTTATTTATTTCGTCGCACCGCATCCACACTCATACTCGGTGGTTAATAGATCCTAGAATGTAACTGCTTCATAGCAATAATGCCATCAAAGCGTCTCGCTCGCATGTTCTCCGAATTATTTATATAGAATAGCTGAAAATATTCTTCGATATTGTAAGTGCTCAAGAAACCTGTAAAATTCGTTGCGAGCCTTTCGGTAATGCCACATAAATGATTAAATTTTACCAAGGCGGTTAGATAAGACCTAATATCATAAAAAATAACCGGCCAAATATAAGAATAGCGCACCAATGGTTACGCCCAATATATATATTTTTTTGTGACGGAACAATAAGTTGCAATTCAATAACTAGTGGCCCTGTGGGCAGTAGACCTCGCTAACAGGGGGGACTGTGAACCAATTTATAGGTAAGTATTTTAGATTCAATCAAAATCAAGTAGTAAAGTAGCCGCACCAATAACTTTGTAAACTACATTTTGCGATTTAAAATACAATCTATTGACTTTTCAGGAAAATAGTTATAGTCATTTCACTCACTCTCATGGTCTGTATAGATCCTCTTTACTAATCCGTCTCCTACTTCGAGGAGTCCAAACTTGGTATGTTTTGAAAATATTTCTTGGATTTTTAGAAAACAGGCGGCGGCAAAATGGTGTAGTATATTTTTAAAACCGGCTCATGAAGCCCTTTAATTTGATACCCTACGCGATAGGTTTCGACATAGAGACAGAAGAAAGCAAAATCGGCCCCCTATCTTGTCGAAATGAAGCCCTTCGCTCGCTTCGCTCGCTCGGTCAATAATACAAACTGTTAAGGCGTCGTCCGTGCAAAGGTCCCCGTTACTCCAGGCGGAAAGACCCGCAGTGTGAGAGCAACGGAATCGGGAAAAAAAATCATAACGTAGCGCTAAACCACAGAATAATTGTTTTAAAATAAACTAAGCTATTTTGTTAAAAAGTTTTTTAAGGAGAGTTTACAAATACATAATATTTACATTTTGTGCGCAGTTCCACAATGAAATCAGTTAGGATTTCAGAATTTCAGGAAAAAATAAAACAATTTAGAGGTATTTTCGTAATTAAATTCTATCGCGAAAATTTCATCCAATCGCGTTTTCCTTTATTGAGAATCTTAATCAAATACGCAATAAACGTTAACCCAAAAATCAAATCTGTAGATGACTTCATGGTGGAGTAAATGCATTCGAAAAAAACCCCATTTTTTTCGTATCACCTTAAGACGCCTCGTTGCGATCTCACTTTCCTGGTTTCCGCTGATAGTTCAAATAGATAATACGTTTTATTTTGGATAAGTAAATCAATTAAAAGTAAATTTGCGGCTTTCAGATTTTTTCCTACACTTTTGCTGTATTAAGTTGGTTCTTGCCAAATTTAATGATTCTAGTGCAAAGGAAAGTATCCAGTAGTACGAGCAAATTCAGTATATTGCGACATTAACAACCGGATTTTTAAGTGACCGCAAACTTGACTAATTGATTATAATTTCAATTTAGTATTGCCACGCGTTTCTGAGAAAAATTCAGACGGACAGAGTCAGAGGCAGAATCATTTTTTTATTGAATATAAATAAATAAATTATCTTATTCAACGTCAAAATTATACTTACTTATAACTACAAGTCAATTTTTTTTTATATAAAAAAAGACTACACCGTTTCAGAAGGTGGGCCTCGGGGTTAAGAAAAAACGGCAAGAAACTCCCCCATACCTTTTTTTTTAAAAGTGACTTTACAACAGGTACTGGTTTCGGTCTAAGGAAGTTCGCCGGCGAGTGATAGACTTGATCCATCGCCCCTCGTCGAATTTCTGTGCGCTGAGATGGTATGGACCATGCAGTTTTGTCATCTAAGTATTCCTTAATACTATAATAGGACTTTCTTATCAGCTCATTTTTAACATAGTTTTTGAACCTCGCTTCAGGAAGGATCAATGATTCCTATGGTATTTTATTGTAGAAGCGAATACAGTGCCCCATGAATGATGTGCCTACTTTACTTAGTCTAAATAATGGTAGTGCTAACCTATTTTTATTTCTAGTGTTAATTGTATGGCTATCACCTACAATTTTAAATAAAGCTATGTTTTTTCTTAAATTCATGATATTCTCGTATATATATTGACAGGTAACCGTAAGTACATTTACAAGTAAATTTCTTCGAATTTTTCTCTTAATGATTCTCTAGCATCTAATTGATATATCGCCCTGATCGCCCTTTTTTGTAAGAAAAATATCGTATTTATATATGCTGCTCTCCCCCAGAGCAATATTCCATAAGACATAATACTGTGAAAATAACTAAAGTAAACCAATCTGGCAGTTTCAACATCTGTAAGATATCTGATTTGTCTGACCGCAAAAGCGGCTGAGCTAAGTCTTCGTGCGAGATTAGTTATGTGAGGACCCCATTGAAGTTTCGAATCTATAGTGATTCCGAGAAAGATTGTGTCTTCAACGAGGTCCAATCTTTCAGATCCTATTCTAACACTGCTTTCAACCTGTCGTACATTAGGCAAACAAAATTGTTTACATTGAACCAACTTAACACATGAGAGAGTGTACTACAGACGGTCAGACAGACGGACGTCGGAGTGACAACTTAACAACAAGACATGAATGTAAATGAAAAACTCGTCGGGAACTTGTTTAGAAGTCGAAAAGCTTTTTCTTTGGCTAAGTAAGCTCATGGTTTTCAAATGTTTTGCCGATCGTGACTGAAATTGAACATTGTTGTTGTTGTTTCAACTATCTCTTAATTAACGTCGAAAGCAGTTTCCCGTTGTGCCTTAATTACATGGCCTTTGAACGTACGGGGAGCGGCTGATTTAAAAACTGATTTGTTATAAGTAGAAAGTTTTAGGTGTTAAAGTCAAAACAAGGAATAAAAAAATACTGAGTTCAGTATATTTTTATTCCTTGTTTTGACTTTTAGTATAGTTATTTGAATGTTTTCTATTTTATTTAGAGAGGCGTGGTTTTCAACATTTCCGAAGAAAAAAAACATTAAAATGGAGCGTCGCGCTGTGTTTAATTTCCTGTCGGGAAGGATATACGCTTACGCATATCCGGGATTACGTCCTTAATTGATTGGAGATTCATTCTAAATTTAGTATACATTTTAAGTATCAAATGGCCGTGAGAGCTTAGAATACGATTCTTGTAGAGGACGGGCCATGTCACCCCAGATAACGTTGAAAAAGTGAAAATATAACGGATTCTTCTACAGTCGGCAAGTAAAAATTTGAGTATTTGTAGTATCTGGAATTATCTGTTTTTGGAACGTTCACCTTGTATTAAATTAATGACGTGCCCGTGACGAGATAATCCAACAGAATGAAGAATACAAGTCCCAGTTTTATTGAATTTTGGGGTACTGTTTGAGAATTGTGTGTGGAATTTCTGTTTGTAACCTCAAGGAGCTTTTGCTCACTTTAGGGATGAAAACCCGTGAAATATTCGGACGTTTTTGTTTTTTCCCTCAGATCTTCTAAATTATGGTTTTTCTGCTAAGCTGTGGTGTGAACGAGAGGTGCGCGCGCTCATTTTCTTTCTCTCTTCCTCTCATAGCCAGACACAGGGCAGGAGATTGATTTTTTAAAGCTTTAGAACTAAAGAAGTTTTACTTCAGTTGTGTGGTCTAAAGCACACTCTTTTTATTTTTTATTTTATTTAATTGTCATTGTCAAAGCGTAAATTATTTGACTTAAAAAATTAATCTGTATTTTTTTTACCAAATTATATAAGTCAAAGTCATTGGTTTAGTAATTCTGATTATATCCTTAAGTTATATATTGTATAATAAATGTGTTGACGATGGAGCTTACCCAGACTCCATGAAACACACAGTAAACTAATACCTCTGTTCAAGTCAGGAGATAAGGATGATCATTAAATTTTTAGAGTAATATCTGTCCTTCCAGCACTAAATAAAATATTTGAAAAGATAGTACTCAATCGAATGCTTTCACAATTCAACTGTACGAAATAACTGCATGCCAAACAATACGATTTCACTAGGGGTAAATCGAATACGGATTACCCATTACCCTCATATCTGATTTTCTCTGCGTGGGAGGCCGCAGAAGTCAACTAGTGTTATGTCTAATACGTTACGCTGTCGCAATACGTTGGAATTAGTTCATGACACAAAGTTTATTGAAATGACCATTGATATGCTATCAAATTCTGTGTGGAGCCACATAACTTTTATGCGGCTTTTTTACACTATCAGGAATATCAGGAAAAAAACTGATGTGGCTACAGCTAGGCTGGTCTATTTCAGTTACTGTTATAGTATCATGACGTATAGTATCTTGATGTGGGAGAAAGTAGCGATAATTTTAACTATTTTTATATAAAAAAAAAGAGCTATTCGAGTAATATATAATTTAATAATGCACAGACTCCCAAAGAGAGAAGAGAACTTTTTGATGAAATTGACGTATTAACTGCAGCTAGTCAATTTATTTTCAATAATGTATGTACACAAGAAAGTTACATTTTCCAAAATTACCGATAGCTGCAATGTTAACCTGAGAAATAATCATTGACTGGTTGCGCTCTGGGTTAGACTCTCAAAAATTAGCAATTATTTCAAAGGTCAGCACATTCTTTACTACAATAAGATACCTTAATGTTACGTTAGATTTTGAAATGACCACTTAAGCAATTGAAAAACTATGTAAAAATTATTTGTTGTAAAAAGGGATATTTTAATGTTGAAGATTTCAGCAATTGCAAGAGTGTGTCTAAATCTAACTCACCACAGAACTCGCTGTTAATAATTTTGTGATGATTTGTTCCTGCATATTATTATTATTTATATTATATGTTAAACACAACTTATTATTAAGAGATCAATTAAAATTAATCAGTCGGAGTTTCTTCGTCCTTCTCTCCCACAGTGGTCCAATATAAAGAATAGGCAAAAAAAAACGTTTACTAACTATATGTACATATCCACAATAATGGTTCAAGTCCCGGTGGGGGCAAATGTTTGTTTGATGAGAACGGATGTTTTTACCCTAGTCATGGTTGTTTATCTATCTAAGTATAATATTTCTCTATATAAGTATATATATCGTTGTCTAGTACCCAAGATACAGGGAATCCTAGTTTGGGGCTAGATCAATGTGTGTAAAAGGTGTCCAAGGTATTATTATTATTATTATTATTATTATTATTAATGAAGAATAAATAAACTCAAAATATGAACAGGGGTCACTCCGCACCACACCAGGTTAAACCTATATCGCCTCAAGGAATTCTGGCGTGAGCTGGTCTTTCTAGAACAGCCGGTCCCACTCATTCCATGCACAAAGGTCCAAATGAGCCCGTCAAAGAAGGGCCTGAGTGGGTTATTAAATAATTACCGTGCAATAAAGTGTGTGAATATGAACCCACCTAGGAAACAATACAAGATTAGGCAGGCTTGGCAGGACAGGAAAGTGTATACTGAAGAGGACAGCCCTTGTACACAATAGTTGTACAAAGTTTGGCTGTAATCTAAACGAGTGTTTGTAAACAGCAATGTCATCCCAAGATGTTGAAAGAAGAGACAACAAAGGGTAGGTAGGGTAGGTTTCTTGACGAGGGCGGTCCAGTTTAAGGAAAGCGCTTGTTGCGAGGATATCAAACATATATTTTCATAAAACTGAAATGCTTGGTTAAAAAAATATTTAAGAAAATAGGCAAAATGTAACACCCCTCTATCTTCGAAACTAATGATTCGAAAATTTGGAAAAAATATGTAGTTCAGGACTTGACCTTAATATTACGGGAAAAATAATGGGAAATGTATGGTTTATATAGGGGTCACCATTTATTTCAATACTACATACAAAGTTATAAATGCACCTGGTTAAATAATAATAATAATACCTTGGACACTATTTACACACATTGATCTAGCCCCAAACTAGGATTCCCTGTATCTTGGGTACTAGACAACGATACACATAATTATATAGATAAATATTATACTTAGATAAACAACCATGACTATAGTACAAACATCCGCTCTCATCAAACAAATATTTGCCCCCACCGGGACTCGAGCCCGGGACCCATGGCTTTGAAGGCAGGGTCACTGCCGACTCGGCCATTCCATTATTTTTGCCTAAATACATGGATTAGCAAAATAGCCGCACCAATAACATTGTAAATTACTTTTTGCTGTCGTATTGACACAGAAAAATTAAAAATAAACATAATTATCATTGTGACCTATCTTGGTGTTTTCCGCGCGGCCGCTGCACCCGTAGCAACATCGTGCCTCCGCGCATTTAATTAATTAATAATCGAAAATGACGGTTAAAGAACTTGAAAGTGCTATACGTGAATTAACTGCAACTATATCCTCACTAGTGACAAAGGTTGTCGCTCTGGAGGAGAGGATTGAAGTGCAACATGCAACAATCCGTCTTCTAACTGGTGCAGCAAATGGGCAAGTCCATTATACGGCATCTCCATCTACCTCACAAGTCTTGCGAGTGACTCCTACGGCACCTCCAGCGCCGCAGCGCCCAATTCAACAAATTCGTCTAACAAAGACAGGTGAGAGCGCTGCAACAAAGCAAGCAGCCGCCGCTGCCCGGACACTGCGAGCGTCCATCTTAAAGCCGGCCGGCATCACTATACAAGCTGATCAACCGCAACGAAAATCGGATGCAGCCACGAAACAGGCGACCCTGCAAAAAGCGCCGCTACAACCACGTCCCGTAGTCTCTCCTCAACCTACCAAAACAGCCGCAAGCGTCACTCATAATGACTTCTTTTCCTCGAACAATGAAACCAGGAAACCTACCAATGATGACGAAAAGAATACACAAGATGATGAAATTGATGAACCCTGGACAGTTGTAACGAAAAAACCTTCAAAGGGACGCCCCACTCGGGCTGTCATTACTGGCACTGGCAAAGATAATTCAGACCTGCAAACGGCCGATCGCCTAAAGTACGTCCAGATTTGGAACCTGAGGCAAAACACAACCGTGGAGAGCTTGCTAACCTTCCTCAACGCAATTGCGAAATCCGACAGATATACCGCTGAGAAACGACCCCTTAAGACCAATGATCAGGCATCGTTTATAATCTGCTTTCCTGACTCGCTGACTGAGTACGTCAAGACTCCAACTGCGTGGCCCCCGCGTGTCAAGCTGTCGGACTGGCTTCCCGCTCGTCCCCGCAGCCAGCGGGGAGGTGAGCAGCGTAGCCGCAGCAGTCTCAGCACGACGAGCGCCCAATAACGACCGTGCGTATGTTCACAGCAGCGTCGACGAGCCTCGCATCATACCCGAGCATTGTTCAATTCCTCCACTAGTGATTTGCTACCAAAACGTACAATCTCTTAATAATAAGACAACTAAATTGGAAGTTCTCTTACAGTCCGACCTTAAATGTGATGTATTTGCAGTATCGGATCACTGGCTTACGAAAGATAAACTTGAATGTCTATCCACAGTATTCGACAACTTCACACTTGCGTCTAGCTACTGTAGAAGTCAATTTGAACATGGCGGTTCGTGTTTATTTGTTAAAACTAAAACTAAGTATATAGAGAATAAGGACTTGACCGAACTATCTGACGAGCGTTATTGCGAAATTTCTGCTGTGAATTTAGTAGATCACAAATTAACAATTGTTTGTTTTTATAGAACTAATTTAATAAGCCATAGCGAGTTCCTCGTGCGCCTGGAGCGCTTGCTCAATAAAATCAATGAGACTGGACTTAACGTTGTTATACTGGGTGACTCGAATATAGATCTGATAGGGCAGAAGTCGTATGAACTGTAGTCGTCCCTTCAGGACTTGCTGTTGGCGTATGATTTTCGCTGTGAGGTAGACTTCCCAACCCGAGTCCACGGCAACTCATCCACATGCCTTGACCACCTATACACAAATTACACTGCTGCCGCCGGCCGATTGATTGTCACTCCGCTTGACCTACACATCGGTGACCAACGTGGATTACGCGCTGAGGTTTTGTGTTCCAAGGCTGTGCTTGCGCCGACTACAGAGACGTTAGACAATACTCCCAGGCAAATCTAAATAATTTTATAACTTCCATATTCTCAATCGACTGGCGAGACGTTTGGAATAAAAATAGATGTTCTTCTGAGTCCCTTGCTAACTCGTTCACAAACATATTAACCAACAAATTTAATTCATGCTTTCCATTTATAAAGAAAAACAAGAGAAAAACGCATACTTGGATTACCGATGAAATACTAAATTTAAAGACCCTACTATTAGATATAATACACCTTAACAAACACCTACCAGACCAACAATCGCTTGCGACCACTATCGATATCGTGACGAATAAATACAATAAAGCTTAACGTGAGAACAAATCTTCTTATTACAGTAAAATCATAAACAGCAGCCAAAATGCAAGTAAAGCTATGTGGATGGTTATCAATAAAGAGAGAGGGAAAGGTATTAATCAGACTGCAGATTTCACAGACATCATTAGAGATATGAGTGGAGGTAATTTTGCCTCAAAGAAGCACGCGGTCGATGCCATGAATTTGAGATTCGTTAGCGCCGCTGCAGCCTGCGGAGCCCCGCGCGCAGACTTATCTAGCATGCAGGCCGATCTCACTGCGGCCCGCCGACCAGCCGACCGAACTTTGAGACTGCTGTATTTTACACCAATTGAAGTCCATGAAATAATTACAAAGAAAATACCACACAAGCGTACAAAAGATGTATATGAGCAATCAATGGAACTTTTAAATCTGGCAGCCACACCACTCTCCCCTCTCTTATCGGATCTTTATAATACGTGTATAAAAGACGGAGTCTATCCTATGACTCTGAAAAAGAGTAAAATATCTCCTATATTTAAAGGAAAGGGAAAGAGAGAGGACATCGACTGCTACCGACCAGTATCTGTGATACCGGCTACCGCCAAAATATTTGAAAATGGACTAAGTTCACGTTTGGTGGATTATCTGACCCAAACCAATGCATTGTCCGACCAGCAGTACGCTTACCGACCTGGCCGCTCAACGACAGCACTGGCACGTGAAATAATCCATCGCATATTGAACGCGCGTGAACGCAGGTCGCATGTGGCAGTCCTATTTTGCGATCTGTCAAAGGCGTTTGATGTGGCAGACCACGCAGTAATTGCGGCCAAGCTGGTCCACTATGGAATTGTCGGCCCACCGCATTCCCTTCTCACCAGCTTCATGCGAGACAGATCGCAGATTGTGGTGGGCGACCGAGGCACCGTCAGATCCGATCCTCTTACCACGCCTTCGCGCACATGCCTTAATCCTTTTGAATTCTATTGCTTAGGTATGATCTTAGTAGATCCAACGCTTTATTTCTAACTCCGTAATGGTTTAATTTAATTAAAAGCGTATTATGATCAACACAATCAAACGCCTTCGACAGGTCGCAAAAAACTCCGATAGCATCCTGTGCGGTCTCCCATGCAGAATAAATATGAGATATAAGGGTTATACCTGCATCCGTAGTCGATTTACCCCTAGTGAAACCGTATTGTTTGGCGTGGAGTTGTTTTGTACGGTTGAAGTGTGAGAGCATTTGATTGAGTATAATCTTTTCAAATATTTTACTTAGTGTTGGAAGAACAGATATTGGTCTGAAATTTGAAGGATCACCCTTATCTCCCGACTTGAACAGAAGTATCAGTTTACTGTGTTTCATGAGGTCTGGGAAAGCCCCATCGTCAACACATTTATTGAATATATAAGCTAAGTGTGGGGCTGTAACTAGAATTACTGAACCAATGACTTTGACTGATATACCCCACAGGTCTTCCGTATTTTTTAAGTTAAGTACTTTAAACGTTTTGACAATGTCCTGGGGATATACATGATGAAATTTTAAATATACATTACTGACGCTAGTGTTATTTTTTAAAAAAGTCTCTGCTTCATATGGAGATGAATTTAGACGGTCTGTTGTGAGTAAGGGTACATTGGTGAAGAATGTTTCAAAAGCTCGAGCAACATCAGCGCTGGATTTAACAATATCATCACCTATCTTTAGGCAGAAATCATTGTCCCTTGGTATATTTTTGCCAGTTTCGCGGTTTATTATTTGCCAAACTGTTTTCATTCTATTATTTGAATTTTGAATTTTTCTATTAATGTGTAAAGTTTTTGCAGTTCTACAAACCAACTTGAAAGTTTTGGAATATTTTTTAACATAATCATGAAATTTTCGATCAAAGTTATAGGTTTTTTGTTCATAAAGGTCATATAAGATAACTCTACTTTTATGAATTCCAAATGTTGCCCAGTCATTAAATTTAGATTTACCGTTGTAGTCACTGACTCTCTTTAATTTAAAAACTTTATTGAATTCTGTTTGAATAATGTTGAAGAAGTCTGAGTAGATTTTGTTTGTGTTCTGTTCATCAAAATCCGGTACTGGCAAATTTATATCTAACTTTTTCATATACGTCTCTAGTCTATGGGATGTAATAGGCCTATAAAATGATGTATCAGTCCTATTTTTACTGGCAATTGGGAATGAAACTGTTTTACCACTCTGATCTGAGAGTAAGCAGTTAATTACATTTTACTTGTGAATGCACAGTCATAAAAAACGTTATCTAAGCAAGTTTGGCTGGTAAGTGTAATTCTAGTTGGCTCTAGAAATATATGACATAAATTAAATGATTTGAACAGAGTTATTAATCGTTGTTTCAATGTTGTATCTACAAGCAAATCTACATTAAAATCGCCACAAATAATTAACTTTTTTCTGCTATTACAAAGTTTAATGAGGGCATCCTCCATAATTTTCTCGAACATTTCAAAATTGCCATGGCCGTTTTCATCTCTTTGAGGTCTGTAGACACAAACAATAATATGGCTATCCAACTCAACACATGATGTCTTTCTACAGTAAGTGCAAGAATATCTTTCCGTTGTTTCACCTTAATATTATTTTTTACTAAGATTAAAGAACCACCTCTATCTTTCTATTGTAACAACTGACAATTTTGTAATTATTTATGTTAAAAGACATCATATTTTCCTTTAACCAGTGTTCTGTAATACAGATAACATCGGTGTCTGAACGATTAAGAAATAATTCTAATACAAGTTCTTTGCCAGGTAGCCCCTGCATGTTTTGATGGTAAATATTTAAGTGGGGCTTACCCTTTGTCCTAGTATTTTTTATGTGATTGCCAGAAAACCCCAGCTTATTTTGTAAAATTTTCTTATGTTTTGAGGGGTCCTCTTTTGTCGAACTATCTAGTTTAAAACACTACTATTATTACTAATACTAACTAAAACTGAAGGCGACTGCGTTATAGTATTTACAACTGTGTCGCATATATTATACGCTAACAATGTAGCTACTCGTTGTTAGGGTTCCGTACCCGAAGGGTTCCAAACGGGACCCTATTACTAAGACTCCGCTGTCCGTCCGTCCGTCTGTCACCAGGCTGTATCTCACGAACCGTGATAGTTAGACAATTGAAATTTTCACAGATGATGTATTTATGTTGCCGCTATAACAACAAATACTAAAAAACAGGATAAAAGAAATATTTAAGGGGGCTCCCATACAACAATTCTTTCAATACCACATAAAAACTTATGGATGCACCTGGTTACGTACATGGAGTGTGAAAGTAACCGCACCAATAACTTTGTAAACAATATTTTGCTGTGTAAAATCCAAACTATTCACTCCACACCATCGCTTCCATTGAACGGTGGTACGGAACCCTTCGTGCACGATTTTGACTCGCACTTGACCGGTTTTTTTGTTTTATGAGACAGGTACATAGTATCCTGAGTCAAAGTAAAGTTATGAATAAAATTATTCATGTCGAAATATAAAATAGCCTCACTATGATGACACGTTATATTGTATAGATGCATGTTCATTCTATGTACACTTTTATTTTGTTTCCCCGATAAATTAGAACAATAAGGAAAGTTACATAGAATAAACCTGCACTTCGTCTTATTAAATAAATTGAGCAGTACCTCTATACCGGTATCTAATGCACTCCGACTAATGTTTGAGTGGTTTCCTACCATAATAACAATGGTAGTATTTACGTCAAAATTCCCTACAGCTATCTTTTTTATAATATCCTCAAAGGAACTATTAGGACAACAATTATTTGTCACTTGTTGCTTAAGGCCATAATGCAAAAACATACCAAAATCTACACCGATCTTATCTGAATAAACTACAGTTCTTTTGTTTGCTATTGTTCTTCTCGGAGCACGATTTGAGGTGAGTGGCGGGACACTCGTGTTGGAGTGCGGTGCGATGCACGTGCCAGCGGGCGGCGCGGCAGTCGCGGTAGCGAGCGGTGCAACGCGTGTAACGGCGAGCGGCGCGGCCCTCGCGGCAGCGTGCAGCATGACACACGACTCAGCAGGCAGCGCCACACGCGCGTCACCTAGCGGCGCGGCGCTCGCGCTGATGAGCTGTGAGGTGCCTCCTCGACGACGACGGCGACGCTGTTTCTTGGTCGAGACAGCAGTGGGCGTTGCAACACTCACGTTGAGGGGGGTCAAGACCAGATTTTGTGATGTGGGCTCATCCTTCTTGCTGGTGTCATCCTCCTTGCTGGTCTCATCCTCCTCGTCCTCAATTAGAATGCCTACCAATTCCGCGTTCTGGCGTTGTAGTTGTAGCAGCTCAGATGTTGCAGCTCTGAGTTCGACTAACTAACTCTGTTCTTTGGCATATCATTGGAGTGCGTTTGACAGGAGGTCACGTAGATGCTGGATTTCTATTCGGGCATCTTGGAGGTCTGACTGTTAACCTCCATTTTCAGCCTCCAACTCCACCGGTGGTGTGTTACCTGTGTCAGATGTGATGATGGTGACCTCTCTGGCGGTATTCTCGAAGGGAGCAGTGTTAGGCTCGACCTCAGATACAGGGCAGTTCTTGTGAAGGCATTGTTGTGACTGTTGCGAAAGCTCGAGTACTCTCTGTAAATTTGTGTTGCTGTCTGCTATTATTTTATCTAGTTCTATTATTTGTTCTGCTTCTTATTGTGAGTAAGCAGTAGCCATATTTTGCAGTTCAATCTCGAGTTGCGATATTTTCAGCTCTAAATCAGTGACTTTTTTCTGATACTCTTCAGTTCTTTCCGGTAGCAATCTTGAAAATCCTGATTTTTTATTATTTTCCGGTGTCTGGCAACTGTTAAGCTTCTGTAGCCGGTTCTGGGTCTGGACAATAGCTTTATTTATTTTTCTGGATTTTTTAAAGTATTTTCTTGTTTTTACCAGCGGTGTAGTTTTCTTATTAATACTTGTTATGTCATTTATTATTGGTTTTGGCTGCTGTGTTGGAGTCAAATGAATTGGCCCGACCAACTAATGGTACAGAGAGATATTTTTTTCTGTGTCTTCCTCAGCCTTTTGGTCCATCAGCTATTGTATACTTTGATTTGCTTCTTGTAACTGTTGTTCAAGCGATGATATTCTCTGAAGGCTCAACTCGTGAGTATGGTAGCACTCGTCAAGTGAGTCTAACATATTTCTAAACTGGTCTCTTTCCGCACAGGCATCGACCCAATCACTATGCAGCTGACTCAACTGGCTTTTAAGATTCTTATTTGAGATAAGAATTTTCTCAATCTCTAGTTCACTGACAGCTCTCTCTTGTTCATATTTAGCATTTAGTTCTCTTGAGGTCAAAAGATCTTGAAGAGCGTTGTGCAGCTGCAGTGCGGTCTCAGCTCTGCGCGTTGTCATCTTGAAGAGCGTTGTGCAGCTGCAGTGCGGTCTCAGCTCTGCGCGTTGTCATCTTGGACACCATGCTGGAACCGTGAGACAGGGTACAACAATATAGAGTTCTAATAAAGAGAGTTTAAGGGAGGCGATTTGTGTATGTGCTGTGTGTTTATATTGTTTTAGTACTGGCAACCAATTCATGTGAAAAATAATTTACCTAATAACTACACAAAACTTTAATGTACATATTTATTATATAATAACAAATCAGTCAGTCTAGGTAGAATTTCATAGATGGACTTTATTCTTAATAGATACTAAGTAGTTTATTGTTATTCTATTACCTAACTAAATTAAAGTGGTGTTATTAAATTTAGGTACTTATTTGTTCTTATCAGTACACTATTCAATTTTTATTCTAATTAGTCTTAATTTTGCTATTTTTATACTACCTATGTTGTGTATTATGACCTCAGAAGGGATAGTGAAACATTGAAACCAGGTGATAAAGTTCTGCAGTGATGGTTTACAACAATTCTGCTAGCCTTGTAGGTGTGACAGCTGAGATATAGTTATTTAAACAGGTGTGTACAAGTTCAGAGAACTGTAGAACCATAGAACTACCTCAGGCTCCGCGCATCTACTTTACACAATTTACATTGACACTAGGTTGGTCGGTAATCAATTTGCATTGTACTACTGATTTGAGGTATTTGTGATATGGAATGCGCGTGGTTCTGGTTAGTTCTGTCTAAAATATGTGTTGAGCGTGATTAGATTATGAAACAAAATACTCAGCTGGTAAATTCCATTGTGTTATTCAAATTCACATTCGAGTAGGTAACGGCTCGGTGGATGATGCAATCTTGAGAAAACTGGCCGCAAACACTTGTCCCCTTTTTATAAACACTAACAATGATTCAACAACAACAATTTATTGATTGAATAATGTTATATAGGTACTCTTTGAAATATAGTGATATTTATGGCCTAAATACTAATAAAATTACAATTAAAATCAGTTGCCGTTTCTTTGACAGCTGACCGGCCGGCGGGCGCGTTCCCATAATTCATTAAATACAAATACCTATGTTCAAAAGGTACGCAGGAAGGTACATTATATAAAAATACGAGGCGACGTATTATTCAAGTATTCATCCACACTATAAAACGTCTGTTCGATAAGCCAGTTCTTCAGTTTATGTTTGAAGCCACTTGTTGTTATGGCGGCCGTGATTTCTTGTGGTAGCCGGTTATAGATAGTGGCGCCCATAATGTGCGTGAGTTTATCTGAACGAGCGAGACTTCGTGGGATAGCGGCTAATTTTTCCGCATTTCTGGTGCGGTATTTGTGAAGATCACCCAGTTTAACAAAATTATGGGCGTTTTCCCTTACAAAAGTTGCCACCTGCAGAATTACAATGGAGGGTAAGGTAAGGATTCTGAGGGCTTTGAAATGTGGCCTGGCCGACTCGTCATGTGGCAGCTTCATGATCGCCCGCACGGCCCGCTTCTGCATTCGGAAGGCGCGCTGCCAGTCCGCGGTGCGCCCCCACAGCTCGGCGCCGTATTGGAGTACCGAGTGCACCGTCGCGAAGTAGCAGGTGCGTACTACGTCGCGAGGAACCGTACGCTCCAGGCGGCGTAGTGCGAAGCACGCTCCCGCCAGTTGGCCGCACACCTTATCAATGTGCGAGCCCCAGGTGAGGGTCCTGTCGAGCTCGAAACCTAGGAAGGCTGTTGCCTCGACCTGGTTTATTTTCACGCCGTCTGCCAGCACCTCAAACTGCTTCATAGCTTGACCTGCGAGGTTGAAGTGGAGGAAATGTTTTTTTTTTTAAACGGATCCCTCTCCCTGGACGGGGCTAGGACCCCTTTATTTTGGTAGGACTGTCGTTTGGTAGAACATCTATGTCACATACATATAAACATCCAAGACCTAGAGTTTTTTTTTCTATATCCCCAGCCGGGGTTTGAACCCGGGAACACTCGCATGGTAGGCAGAGCCACAACCGCTGCGCCACAGAGGTACTTAGGTTCTTGGTTCAAACATAGGTTCTTGGTAGGTAGGACAAAATGCACTAAACATAGCCAATGCTAGGCCGCCTTCATATAAAACAGGCAAATGGTTTAAAGGGGTATTACACTGCCCCTGACTAGGGTCCCGTATGCCCTGAAGATACATCTGGTGGTATGTGGTACGTCTTTTAAAATTTAACGATCTAATAGTGATGTGATGTCATAGATGAACATTCCTGAAGCTTATGGTATGGGAAATATTAGGAAGAGTAAAAAGCTTTTTCTACTCTCATATCGTAAAATTCGAATCACAAACTTCTAAAATAATTTATATTGACATAATTTGGGTGCGTTCGAGATCGGTTAAAAATTACTCCGAGTGATTTGAAAGTTACCCCAGAGCGTTCAAAAACAACCCGAGTGAAACCTAGGGTAAACGAACTGTTACCGAGGGTAAACGAACTGTTACCGAGGGTAAACGAACTGTTACCGAGGGTAACCGAACTGTTACCCGACAGCTTGCCGAACAGCGTTTTCGAACGGCTCAGATATAGTTATTTCATAATTCATAATTCTTTATTGAACACAGTTATTTAAAAAAGATACATTAAGAGAAAACGTATGTACAAAGGCGAGCTTATCTCTAAAAAGAGATTTCTTCCAGCAAACCAAGGCATGACAGGAAATAATACGTTAAATAAAATACATACTCGTATATACCAAACTACTAAATACGTATCAATACATACATAAACCTGTACATAAAGTTTACATATAATAATAATATACATACTACAACTATCACAAAAGAGAGAGGAAGTGCTCTTCTACCCGGTTTTTGAAAGCGAAAAGAGTGGGGCTGTCTCTTATCGCACAAGAAAGTGCGTTCCACAGTCGGACCGCCTGCAACCTGAAGGAGTGCTCATATGCGGAAGTGGTATGCCTTGGAGTGGCTAAGAGTGAGACCGTGTGAGATCTCCGTTGCCGATCTCCTGAAAAGAGATACTTAAAGCGGTCTCGAAGCTAGCTGGGGTAGCGCGGATTTTTCAATATATTGAAAAGATAAAAAAGAATATGGGAGTCTCGGCGACGACGAATCGGAAGCCACCCCAACTCTTTGCGAAAATGAGAGACATGGTCGAATTTGCGCAGCCCGAAGATAAACCGAATCCCGAGATTCTGAAGTCGTTCGAGTTTGTTCAGAAGATCTTCGTTCGCGCTCGCCCAATAGACATTGGCGTAGTCGATTAGCGGCGGGAGAAGGGACTGAGCAAGGGTGATTTTGGTTATTTGTGTCACAAGGGAGCAAAATGATGTATTTACGGCGAGGGCGGTTCATTCAATCCAGACTGAAGCGAAGGATTCTACGATATAATCCTGAGCGTAGCGAGGGATTCTAAGTTAGAATCCTGAGCGTAACGACGAAAATGAGGAAAATAATTTTGCTCCTAAGTGACACATACAACTTTTCACACCGACTATGAGGAAAATTTAAATAAAATGCTCTAAAAATAATGAAATAACCATAATTTGAATTATTCTTTCACCACTTTTACAGTAATCGAACAACGAACACAAAATATATTTTTTCATAATGGCAGATTGTGCAGGGTTAGGAAAAGGTCTCCAAAGGTAAAATATTCCTGTGTTACTTTTACCAATGTGTAAAAATAATCGAATCGTATATTACAATGGTATCGGTATCAAAATTCATCGATAGTTTTGATTTCAGAAAAAAAAAATATAATTTATTGTAACTTTTTTTTTAAATATTACGACAAATTCATAAATTTTCATTTAAAGTTGTTAAAGTTAAAACTTGAAACATGTCCGTTTTTAACCGGCTACGATTAAATTACAATCGATTATTTTATTAAGATCTGTGTTCAATTGGCACATTGCATAAATACTACATGCCCATGAATAAATTTAAAAAGTAGCTTAAACAGTAAGGTATCATTTTGCTCCCTCTCGTCGTGGAGCAAAACTTACTTTTCCGAATGAAAGGTGTGAAAAAGTCATTATCGCACTGACAAGTGCGATTGCTCTCCCGTCGTTCAGCTTCGTTAAATATTACCCGAGAGATGTCAAACTGCACTTGGCGGGTTTATAACATCTTTTCGTGGTGTTTGTTTGCTATTTTGTTTAGTTTTGTTCTCTAGAGCAGGCGTGGGAAGTGTGTGACTGGAACTGGAGGATAAATCCATTTTAAATATTTTTTTAGTTAGTAATACTAACTAAAAAAATATATATGTGTCAACAAAAATGCTTTTTATACGAATAAACGTATACAACTCCTTCTACTTATGTTGGTTTGACATTGACAACTTATCCTGTGCGGAAACACGATTTCTCGCGTTACCGTTCGATAACCACATTTCATATCTCTTTCTGTCATTATCTCCATCTCTTTTCTTTCTCCGAGTGAATATTCACTCGATTTCCGAACGCAGCCTTTATAAAAAAAATACCGAAATTTAAAAATATAATCAAATTATAACACTTTTTCTCAAACTAATGTTATTTTTTCCATGACGATAGTCTCACCTTAGATTATACAAACACTAGATACCGCGTTAATACTGAATGACAGCGGTGAAAACAGGCCAACTTTAGCAGGCTAGTGTGCGTATCGACATGTTGGAACGCTCGCGACCTGTTAATCTGTGTGCGTGTTAAATGTTGCCACAATAGCAATACTCCCGGAAAAAGTAGGGAAACTGTACAAGTTGGTGGATTACCTTCGATCATTTATTCTACAGTATATCCTAAATAAATAAACTTGGTAAATAAACTAAACTCATTTTAACCATATTATGTTAGCTGAATTTCGGTTAAGTAGCAACTAAATATTTTTTATCTTCACAGATTTAACTTAAATATCTATCTTTCGTGTAGCTAATGGTATGGTATGACTAATTTGGAACTACATAATTTGTAATATTCATAGGCACTACATAATGTATAATATTCTCAAGTAATAAACTAATTCATATAGCGACTGGTAAACAAATTAGACTGAAAAGAAAATGACTGAGTGTTTATTTAATCCTTTTTCAATAGGTAGCGTCAAAAAAGACCCCGCCTTACATGCGCAGGGTTTTTCAGGCCCATCTTTTAATTGGAAATGCAGTAAGAGATGTGAAATCAGACCTCAAAATAATAAAAATGGCTAGTCTTAAGATTAATTTCGAGCCTCGGTTAATGTCCGAAGTCATGTTCGTTTGTGATAACGGATGTCATCTTTAATCTATTAGATTGCACATTAGCCGATGCGTTTCGGTTAATGTTTGACATTAGTTAGCCAATGTTAAAAACGAAGTATTCGTGCGACTGCGGGGAGCGGAGCGGGGTAATTTTATTCAGATATGAAAGCTATTTCTAATATCAGGGCAAAACACTGCGGTAGCTTAGGTGAAGAGTAAAGAAAAACTATAGTAAGACGAGTATAAGTATATTTGTTGTTTTTACATGTTCAACCTAACACGAAGGATAAAGGGGGCTTCGCTTTGCTCACCCCCTTTATCCTTCACCTAAGCTACCGCAGTGTTTACGGCTACATCCCACATCATCACTTATTCCAGATTAAGACGGTAACTTTTCAACATTAGCCTAGGTATACTGAAAAATAAACTTAAGTTTAGTTATGCTAATGTCAACCATATTTTCTCACCCATCTTAAGCCTCAACAGCGTCGAGGCTAAACTGCAGTTTAGCCGACTAATGTTGAAATCATTTATCGCAATGAACATTATTTCGGACATAAGCCGACGCTCGAAATTAATCTTAAAACTAGCCGGCTAAACTTAAGTTTAGACACACACCTAGCTTTAGCCGTAACATATACATCATTTATTACATTATTATGTTTTAGTTGTACTTGTGTGTTGACTCCAACCGGATTCCCAGATATAGATTTTGAAGCAAATCGGACTAGTAACTACGAAGTATGATTGAGTTTGGTCACAACTGTGATTTTGCCACCCCGTATGGAAAAAGGCAATGCTAGTTTATCACCTCATGTTCAAAAGCACTTTGGTGCGAGCATAATTGTTATTTGTGGGGAAATTTTGCATTGAAAAACTGGCAACACTTATAAAACGTAAAGTGTGAATCATGTGAAATCAACAAGAAATTTACTGAATGTTTTACGAAATACAACGAATTTAGGTTGACTTCCCGTTGAAATGATGGCTTGTGATTTGCTTTTATTCGTCCTTTGTAATTTCTACATACTTTAATCGCACAGCAAGGCATTTTTTATCAAATTTTGATGACCTGTGAAACTGTACAACGCGTGCGTCTCCAATGTCAGCTCAAGGCAGACTGTTTGAATGGCGGCCTACTGTTGTGGGCCTTATTTTTCGACGCAATTGCGAAAGTGACACTCCGTCTATAGAGTAAATAGTCTAAGAGTCTCACATGTCTGTGGCAGCGCCCACTTTGGCGCATGCGCGGTGACATGCTGGGTTTTGGTGCCATTCATACGTTTCGTTGTGTTAAATTTAGTGGAAATATTATTATTTCAGCTTAAAAATGTCCGATAGCAATGATTGTGCAGAAAATTTTACTCCACCCGATATTTTAAATGCGGTGAAAGAAGTGACTCATAATCTATGAACAGCAAACTACTATATCTTTTATTAAGTAGGTTCAACCATTGATTTAATATTACTGGCGTTTAGAGACGCTTTCTCAAATCAAAATCGTGTCGCATCGCAACTTGATGACACGGGAGGGCGGGGCGGGGAAGCGGGGGGCGTGGCTAGATTGCCCACCGCAGAAGTGACACTGCTTTTATATTGTACCTACCTAAGTCATTGTGGTCGGAACGGCCGAAACTATTTTTATCCAACTGCAGCGAAGAGAAAAAGATAAGGGTAATGTGTTTGACCTGTATGTATGTATGTCGCACCGTAGATACAATTGACCATAAGATAATAGTGGGAATTGCTAGCCCGCCTTTATTCGTGCCAGGATTTGCTCTCACGACATCGAAGGGCTATTACGGGTAGCCACAGAACGACGAGTTTCATAACGTCGAGCGGACGGCATGACGACCGGTTTTATCTGAGGTACAGTCTAACAGAATCGAACATGTCTGGTAAATCGACAGATCGCATATTCATATATATTCATATATTCATATTCTTTATTGCACAGAAAACATAGATAAACAGACAGTTACAATAAATTTATAGGCAAAGGCGAGCTTATCTCTAAAAGAGATTTCTTCCAGCAAACCTAGGCAAGACAGGAGTGTTTATGAAAAAGGACAGTCCTAGTGCGCAATAAAACTGTATACATACGTACGAAAATTACTTTTAAAATATAAATAAAATATACCTAATAAAAAATATATATACCTATCTCAACTATATAAAATACACTAGATAGCATGCACATATATAAACTACAAAATATCATATATACACAGTCAGGTCATAAGTTCTGTCACACAATAAAAACTTTTGAATTTAGAACGCTGGCCACAAAAAAGTTTATTGAATTCGAATTTCAATTTTTTCATGAAAATAAAAATGTGTACTTTTTAGAATTTTCCTCATTTTTAAATATGGAGTGGACACTTAAAGAAGACCGTGTCGCAGTTATTGCGTTGCATCGTTGCGGTTACGCGCCAATTCAGATTTTCGACTTACTGAAAAATTTGAATATAACCAAAAGATTCGTTTATCGTACCATAAAACGATACAATGAAGACTCTAGTGTAGATGACAGGTCAAGAAGTGGTCGCCCTCGCTCTGTTAGGACTCCAGCAGTGATAAAAGCTGTGAAGGCGCGAATTCAAAGAAATCCCATACGTAAGCAGAAACTGTTGGCCCTTCAGATGGGGTTAAGCAGGGCCAATGTGAAAAGGGTGTTAAATGAAGACTTAGGGCTTAGGGCATATCGAAGAAAAACAGGACATCGTTTGGACGCTCGTTTAATGGACCTGAGACTGAAGAGATGCCGCGCTTTGTTGAAGCGGTACGCGGGAAAAAAGCATCGGGAAATTCTTTTTTCGGATGAAAAAAATTTCACCGTGGAAGAGAGCTACAACAAACAAAATGATAAGGTGTACGCACACAGCAGTGAAGAAGCGAGCAACCGTATTCCTCGTGTCCAACGAGGTCATTTTCCATTCTCGCTCATGGTTTGGTTGGGAGTCTCTTATTGGGGCTTAACTGAGGTACATTTTAGTGAGAAAGGCGTAAAAACGAATGCAGTTCAAAATCAAAATACAGTCCTCAAGTCCCATGTTTAATAACAGGCACTGGGTATTTCAACAAGATTCTGCGCCAGCTCATAGAGCGAAAAGCACACAAGACTGGCTCGTGAAATCGACTTCATCCGGCACGAAGACTGGCCCTCCTCCAGTCCAGATTTGAGTCCGTTAGATTACAAGATATGGCAACACTTGGAGGAAAAGGCTTGCTCAAAGCCTCATCCTGATTTGGAGTCACTCAAGGCATCCTTGATTAAGGCAGCCGCCGATGTTGACATGGACCTCGTTCGTGCTGCGATAGACGACTGGCCGCGCAGAATAAAGGCCTGTATTCAAAATCGCGGGGTTCATTTTGAATAAACTTTATTACCATAAGAATCTATGTTTTATTAAGTTCATTTTGCTATATAAATGTTTACATAAATAATAAACATGTCTAAATTATTTCATATTGCACATGTGACAGAACTTATGACCTGACTATGTAAACTTACATAAATATGATACCGATTACGGAAGAGAAAGGAAATACGCTTTCAATCTTTTCTTAAAAGTGAAAATTGAGGGACTATCCCTTATAGTGCAGGGAAGTGCGTTCCACAGTCGGATTGCCCTTAACCCAAAAGAGTGTTTGTAGGTGGCAGTGTTATGCCGAGGAGTTGACAGGAGAGACACCGTGTGGGATCTCCGATTACTATCCCTGGGGAAAAGAAACTCAAAATGTTCTTGAAGATATGTGGGGTAGCGGGGATTTCGCAAAATATTGAATAGATAAAAGAGAATGTGCATATCACGGCGAAGACGGATCGGAAGCCATCCCAGCTCCTTGCGATACTGGGAGATATGGTCGTACTTGCGCAGCCCGTAGACAAACCGAATCCCAAGGTTTTGAAGTCGCTCGAGTTTATTTAGTTGTTCTTCGTTCGCAATGACCCAACAAGCATCCGCGTAGTCTATTAAAGGTAGTAGAAGGGACTGAACAAGGGTGATTTTAGTCTGCCGCGGCAGGAAGTACTGCAATCTCCGTAGGGGGTAAAATGACGCAAAGACTCGTCTGCTGACCTCACAAACATGGGGCGACCAGGACAGCAAGTTATCAAATATAACCCCAAGATTCTTAGCTTTCTCGCTGTAAGTGATATTCCTGAGTTGTGGACCTGAAATAAGCACACAGGCGGGACAACGCCACGTTTTCCTTGTTTTTACACCAAGTCTCAGCCTTCACGACACCGGGATGGCTGAGATAACAATGGATTTTGAAGGGGAAACGCGGTCCTCCCATCTGGGACGACCGCGTTTCCCCTTCGAAATCCATCTGTTTGTGGGGATATTATTCCTCTTCTTACCTTTCAGTTCCATCATCTTCAGTCTCAAACATCAATATATTTTTATCTTGTAAAGGCCAGGGAAATATTTCTTTGATAAACATGTACAGTCAGCATCAGATATATGTGAGCAGGCTAGCTACTCAAAAAGATCTACACATCTTAACAAATCAGAAATATCGATACAGTCAAAGTGTCAAAATTATGTCAACATCCAAGTTAACTCTGAGGGTGTTGACATAATTTTGACACAACACTATTGTTACTCTTTTGATATCAACGAAACACGGCCACGTGCCGCGTCGATATGAGTTAAAATTGTTACAAAATTAATTAAATTAAGCGATTTTGCAAATCAATATCTGGAAAGTCACTCCTTTACTTTTATTTAATTTTCCTGTGAAATATGTGCAGTACGTGTCTCAGTACACGTGAAGGCATATTTAAGTCACCTTTTCACTCTAATGCGTCGAGCTGTCGCAGCTGTCAAATAAGTTTTACAAGAAATCAAGGCGAGGCGTCTATTCTAGTATGTAGGTATACATATAATTTCAATTACTCAAAGGGTTCAACACCAATTTATGCAGAGTAGATTAGAAGAATTATATGAAACTGCTCATAACTAGATATTAAAACACTCGAATGTTTTTTTTATTTACCCACGTATCATAAACCCTTTTACTGCGTACAAAAACCGCATGTAACGACCAGCATAATGTTATACTACTTGGTAAAAACTAATTTCTTATAATATTCTATATATTATTATATTTCTTAATCCTAATATTGATACATTAAGACCATAGTGTGTCAATTTTCGACAAATTATGACATTTAAATTTCGAACGCCGACGCCCGCCTGCGTGCCGCCCCTAGTTTGTCTGTGAAGTTGGTCCTACTGAACAAGTTTAACAAGATCAGAGTAATTATCAATGCCACCATGCCGGTCGAACATGCGGTTCCTGAATAATAGCTTATGATTTGGGTGTAGATAAACTATTGTATGCAACTGTACATAATTAGGCATTAAAACACTCGAGTGATATTATTATTAAACTCGCGTTCGGCTCGTTTCATGAACCCACTCTCGAGTTTTAATGCCCTCCATTATGTATCTGTCACATAAACTACTATAAACACACTATACAATAGCCTTCTTCTTAATATAATAACTTCCCTTTACCCCTTTTGAAAAAAAGTCCGAGAAATATCTTATTAGACCCCCACACTACATTGTAGAAACACATAAATTCACGCTTCTCACTCCACTGATTATGTCTGTGCGTTATTTGCCAGTCAGCCTGCGTTAGCGTATTGGGTAGATAAGAGAGGCTTTTGTCCTGTTTTGATTTCATACTGGAAAGTTGATAATAATCTCTTCTATTTCCAGCACAAGCCTATTCGCCATGGAAGGAGTAGGTGTGGTCATGCCAATAGAGAACGAAATGGTAAAACCCCAGCAGTTCCTCGGCTGTCCAGGAGTCCTGAACATAGCCATGTCGGCTGTGGTGATTCTGTATGGGTTTGTTGGGTTCATGGGCTACTTGAAGTATGGTGATGATGTCCGAGGCAGCCTTACGCTGAATTTGCCGCAGGATGAAATGTGAGTATTACTTTAGCTTCAGTATTTGACATGATTGTTACCAAAATGTTGATAGCTGGTCATGAGCTAGCTCACTGAAACGAAGAGATTCGTGACCGAAAACCGTGTGTAAAAGAAACAAAACGTGGCTTGATGGAAGTTGATTACTCTAAATTCCTAAAGTATTCTCTTGCTAAATGCGCAAGATAAATTACCAGCCCACATTTACCTGTCGAAAATGTTATCTGACGAAAGTGTACTAATCTCCATACGGACTTACATCGAAATAAATTTGTAAGGTCAGCTCGTTTTTTATAAAACTGTACAATATTTTCCCAACAGCCTCGCCCAAACCGCCAAACTGCTTGTAGCTCTCGTGATGATGCTCTCCTTCGCGCTGATCTTCTACGTGCCGTTCGACGTGGTGTGGCGCCGGGTGCAAGCGCGCGTGCCGGCGTCGGCCCACCGGTGGTCCGTGGCTGGGATTCGGCTAATGGCTACCATGTTGACAGGTTCGTGGTACCCAAGGGCAGAGCAAGGCCTTCAAATCAGGGGTTGTCATGCAGACTGCAGCCAAGGACTACGCTAGTTAGGGGACAAACTTCTATTATATTACAATAAAAGTCGATTTAGGACCAACCAACAAGATCTATTATGGGCTGCCTATTAAGTTTTGGGTAACGAGGAAGCAACATGGTCTGCTCTTGAAATTTTACCAAGCTAGAATCAATGAATCAATCAAAATAATATTTATTCGGTTGGACATATCTCTTAGACCGCGTCATGTATTTAATACTAGGTGTTTGTTTCAAAAGCAGATACTTCTCAGAGAAGAAAGTTAAAAGTTCAAGTTCAAAGTCCAAATTTCATTATTACTGTAGAGATTTACATATACTTAGTAAACGTAATTTTTTGCCTCTTCTCTACATTGGGCCACTGTGGGAAGAGAGAAGGGCGAGGAAATTCCCACAGATTGATTTTTAGATCTCTTTTAAAAATTGGTTGTGTTTATCTAATACAAATATTATAATATTAATTATTATGATTAATAAGCAGGAATAAATAATTACAAAATGATTAACAGCAATTTCTGTGTTGAGGTAGAATAACCCGATACAATCCCGTCACATATGTAATCTTGAACCTTGTAATATTCCTTTTTTGACAAACTCTAAGGAAGCTCAAAGGATTTACTTGTAACTAATAATAGATTGATTTCACTTATGTTTATTTTTAAGATTGCCCATGGAAGAACAAGTAGTATATCCCCAAGGATTTTTGTCTTCTAGAGAATTTGATACTGAGTATTATCCGTTTTGAATTTGTGTGTCACTAAGCATAGAATAGTATCGCGGACGTTATTGTGAAAACCTATAGATTGACCGAATAAGAAATTGGAAAGAGAAACTATGCAAGCTTTGAATGTTTCCTTATGTTTTCTGATAGTAACCATTTCGGAATACTAATCCAAAGTAAATCCAATCATCCCGTTTCTCTCCCAACAGTTGCCATCGCCAGCGCCATACCCCGACTTGAGCTCTTCATGGAGCTCGTCGGCGCAGTCTGTCTGTCCGTCATGGGCCTTCTCCTTCCTGCCGCCGTTGAAACCGTCTGGAGATGGAACCGAGGGTTTGGACCTTGCAACTGGATTTTATGGAAGAACGCCGTGATTGCCTTGTTCTCAGTATTAGCTATGGTATCCGGCGTGGCGTACTCGATTAAGGGTATTGTTGATAAGTTGTGATTTGTGAGTGACTTCTAAAGGAAGATCGGGGAGACATACATCCAGCAGTGGATAAAATAATATGCTGAAGAAGAAGAATAATAATAGAAAAGGAAATGTTGTTTGTGACTTTTATATGAAACTCTTATCGTGAGTTTATCTATAAATAATGAAATTACTGTACTCTAAGTTAAGCCTAGTTTAAGTTAAGTAATGATGATGTGATTCGATCTTGAATCGAATAATACTTAGTACCCTTAAATTCCATAGGGCAATAAAGATTGTGTGACATTCTAAATTATTATTACGGGGCTTTGATTTCTCAAAGGATGTTCGTCAAGGTACCGCTAGAGGCGCTGTACGCGTTGTCATGTCATACAATGCTAAACTACAGTCGTGTCATACAATGCTGAACTATAGTCGCTATGGTGTATAGTTTTAAAAACTCATAAAAGACGTACTGTAGTGCCCAAAATTTCACCCACTTCTAAGATAAAGATAAATAATTATTTATTCTAGACTAGAACATAGGTAATAAACAGATCTTTATTACAACATGTTGATAGGTCTGCCACAGGAGGGCATATGAATATTTTCAAATAAACATACAATTAAGATTTAGTCGTAATTGTCAACAAGTTTCATGAATTATCAAAGGAGGTATTTGTTGACATCGTAATAGTACAGAGCAGGTATTTAGAATCTACTAATACTTTCTCTGTGGTAATAGGCTTTGTTTGTGAGAAGACCCTTTTTCTTTTTGAATGTGTTGTGTATGTCACCGTAAGATTGATAAAACAGATAATAATCTGTAGCGTACTGCTTACTATATGACGTGTTATTTATTTGATAAAGTAACGGTTTAAACCTTTAAATAGTAAACTGGTTCAAACTTGAAATGCAAACGAAATACCAGAGCAAACACCGCGATAGCTTAAGTCTAGAAGGGGTAAGCGCAGAGAAGCCCCCAAATAGTCTTCGAGTGCCTTCGTTGACACTAGTTCCATGATTAGTACCACGATGGAACTAATGATAATTTTTATCAACACTTTTTATCAACACTATGAGTAGCACTTGAAATAATGGTACTAATGATAATTCTTCGCTAACACTAGTTCCACTTTAGGTGTTCGATACTTATAATTTTTTAACAAATATTTACCTCTTACAAATGTATGTTGTGCTGGTACTTTTACACCTAGATACATTGTGTAGTGCGAAAGTGGTGAGATTAACAAATATGTAGTGATTTTACTTCCTTCATATGAAATTAGCGAATAATAGGTAAACTGGACAGTGATCCACCAACTCAAAGAAAAACTTAAGATTTTAAGAATAAAAAACATATTCGTATATAACATAACATATTAGTACTCTAAAAAATCAACGAAGTTTATTCAAAAAGTGGCCCACGGATATTTGACCTGATATCAATCAGTAGTATAGGTCGCCTCATGAATAAGGAGCGCTGGCCGAAAATGACGGGGCTTACTGCGCATTTGTATATGTACAGGGGCCCGATTCCGGTACACAAATACAGCTCAATGACATGACGATTACGGTCAACTTTAGATATCCAATATCTGACGATTTTGTAACCCCATTCCCTTCGTTGATTAACTTAATTATTGCTTACCAATTAACTGAATTTTTACCATAATTGCCAAAAAAATAATTCTCCGAAAGCCAAATATTGGATATTTAAAGTTGACCGTAATCGTCATGTAATTGTCATGGAGCTGTTATTGTGTACCGGAATTGGGCCCCAGGTATAAAAGATTGCCTACTGCGCATTCAAGGCCACCGCTCAAAATTCGTGAAGCGACGTGTCCGAGTGTCGATGCCTTGTCTATGCCACGTGTTTCCAGTTTTTATTCCATTATTTTGAATGCTAATAATTTGTCGAGTTTTGCACAATAAGATGTTACCTACCTGTTTTTTTTTTGGCTTGTGTTTAAATGATTACCAAAAATACACCTATTTTACTACCAATAAATTCGAAATTACTGCCAGAATGGATGGATGAATGTCCACCAAATTGTGTTTGGATAAATGATCACCAAACTTCTTTTTATGTTTTATGTACTTAAGTTTATGTTTTAAGTATTTTTTGTTGTTCTTACATGTTCAACCTAACACGAAGGATAAAGGGGGCTTCGCTTCGCTCACCCCCTTTACCCTTCACCTAAGCTACCGCAGTATTTTGCCCTGATTTTTTTTGCAACTTTTGGTGTTCATTTATCCATTTTGGGTTGGAAAAAAATATATTGGTGATCATTTTATTTGTTGCCTTTTTTTTCTATACTTAGATAAATTATGTCAAAAAGAACAAAGTAATCTGTTTTCAATAGTGAATGCCTCAATTGTGTGAGCGAAAGCGAGTTTGTGATTCGCTTGCGAGAATATAAGAGAATCAAAATGGCGGGCTGCTGCTGCCAGTGTCGTGAGAGTGCAACAAAATTGCGGATGTTTTTGGTATCGGACTAGTTACAGTGACTCGTATCGGCCAAGAAAAGGTATGGTTAGACATCATTTGACATGATGAGCAAAATGTAAACAGGGCCTTATCACAAAAATATAAAAAAACTGTTCGACACTCGTTTAAAAACAAAAGTGTATGGCATTTGACGTTTTTTTTAAGGTTAAACGCTGTTTAATATTTTTTTGGTGGCACGGAAAATATAGATACCAAATTACTAAGAAATTCTGGTTTATTAATGAATGAATGAATGAATGAATGATGGTGCCTCTCCAGCCAGGGTTTTTAATCCGTTCTGCTCTATCGGCCGGAACAGGCAACAGAGGGCACAAGTTTTGGAAGGAGGGGTGTAACCTGCTCGTCAGGAAGTGGATTGGAGCTACTATTACCCCTTAGTTAATAAAATCAAATAAATACTCTTAATGGTGTTGAAATTAAATATATATATGTATATGTATATGTTCCATATGTGCCTGAATATTTTCGTAAGCGTAGCTTCACCTGTTAAATAATGGTGCCTAACAACTTGCCCACATACCTAACGATATGGTTCAGCTGTAAAGAAATTGTGTCAATATAAATCCGAAAGCTTTGAACACTTTCTAAACTATATATTTATTATTATTTTGCATATATAGGTTTACTAAAGATATATAAAATTAGGTATGAACTAAATAAATATTGTGATCAAAGCAATAATAATTGTAATCATTGGTACGAGCAATGTTTGTTTTCAATATTGATGAGGTATCTTAAGTCTTAACAATTTTAATAAAATAAGCATCGACTTCAATGCCTGCCAACAAAACGAATGAAAATTCTGCACGCCTATACCAGTCAAGGGGCTAAGTTTGCTAATCCTCCTTGGAAGTTAAAGGCTTATGTTTAAACGATTACCGAAACCGTACCTTTTTTACTACCAATAAATTCGAAATGACTGCCAGAATGGATAAATGTCCGCCAAATTGTGTTTGGATAAATGGTCACCAAACTTCTCTTTATGTTTTGTGTACTTAAGTTTATGTTTTAAGTATTTTTTGTGGTTCTTACATGTTCAACCTAACACAAAGGATAAAAGTGGTGTCACTTCGCTCACCCCCTTTACCCTTCACATAAACTACCGCAGTATTTTACCCTGATATATTGTGGCCAACTTTTGGTGTTCATTTATCCATTTTGGGTAGGCAAAAAATATTTTGGTGATCATTATATTTGTTGCCGAAGTTAAATAACTAATGAAAATCTAAGAAGAAAACTTTCGAATTGAAGAAAAATATATTCCAAAAAAACAAATTTAAACAATGGACAAGGCGTGGACTGGACTGGACCGACATGTTACATTTTACTCAAATAATTTAAAACAAACAGCAATGGTCCAAATACTACAGGCTTCCTAAGAAGTGGTTTATCAAAAACGCCTACGCTGCTATCAAAGAAAAATGCGAAAGAAATGGAACAAATAACGGCGAGAGCATTTGCAAACAAACAAAGAGAGATAAGATTCAAAGAAATTTAGTCACGTAATTGATGGAAAAATCATTGCGCTTACCCAACAGTCCTTTTCATTCGCAGTCATCTTTAATATTTCAGGAATGACATTTATGATAGACCAACATCTTTGATAGTTTGTGCTGATGAGAGATCCTGGCTCAGGTCAGTGGCGTGTATGTGTGCGGCCAGCGGTCGGTCAGCAGCGTTTGCGGCGGCGTTTGCAACTTTTGCGGCGGCGGCGGCGGCTTTTGCTGCGGCGGCGGTGGCGCTGCGGAAACAAAAGTTACAACTGTTAAACAAAAGTTGCTCAAATGCACAGGGTACCGAAGAAAAGCCGGAGAAGACGTCCGTACATGATCCGATAGACGCTCTGAAGAGTGTCGCCGCGCTCGTCAAGCAGCGAGAGCATGTCGCAGAGCCCGAGTCTGCAGAGCAGCGTGCACAGCGACAGCGCCTCCAGCGCAGGCTTCGCCAGCAGAGCGTTGTACGAAGCACCCGACTTCACAGCCGACGCGCCCCGAGGCTCGCTAGACGTACTCAGGCCGCGCAGAGAAAAAACTGAATCCGACACAGTTTTCCGACGGAACACTGACTTGTCAAGTGGGTAGGAGGCGGTAGTCTCGCCGGACCAGGTAGCTGCTTACAGAGGATGGCTTTCTGAATGAAACTAAACTGTGACCGCTTGGTAACCCAGGTTTCTGAATCATATCGCAACGTGTGTGGTCTCTCATTTGAATACACACATAGGTACTCAAATTAAAATTTCAGTAGCTCCGTGTGAATGGGGTCAAAAAATAAGATATGTTTAAATGTATAAGTCACCAATCTTGAAGATATTATAGGTGAACAAAGAAGTGAGATTGACTAGTAAACAAAACCTTTAACTTTGACGTTAATATTATATGATGAAATGTCATTGGCCAGTACATAGATTGGCCAATGACATTACTGGTATTACTTTATTTACCTTTAATCTACCGGATTGGTAATATGAGTTTAAGGTTTGGTAAGTTTGTAGGTATCATTAGATACAAGTGCTTCCGTTTTCCCTTTATATTGTAGATCTACGGTAGGTATACCTACGTATAAGCTGTATGATTAAATACCTGTGACATGTGAACAAAAAAATTCGTTCTTGTTTATGCTGATTCGACCTCATTTGAACGGAACTTTTTGAAGGCTTCTCCCTCCGACGCACTAAATACTGACACGTGATGTAAGGGCGGGAATCTCACGGGAACGAGGATGTAATTTTGAACATATTCTGACTTAAGGTCGAAAAGTTGTAAAATCTATCGCCCGTATAGCTTGAAGGTACCTAACAGTTCTCTGATGCTCTGATGGGTTGGAGGTTGAGTCGAAGTCAGTGCGACTGAGGGACACGGTGATTAAAATGTTTCCAGCGAATTTCCGAAAAGTACCACAATTTGATAGCGTAAAGTGAGGAAAACAAAGTAAAAGTCAGCAAGTAAGTACCTGCTATATTTGAGAAAATTCTTGTTTCATATCAGCAACCGGACTAATTGGCATTAATATTTTGTTCTGAAGAAGCAAAGGAATAATTAAAAAGTGTGATATAATATTTTGTAGACGTGTCTTTCAAGAGTTCGCTACGGCAATTTTCACAATTGCTTTGTCTCCAACAACTTCAGTGATTCCACTAATACATGTGACATCCTGAAAACTATATTTCCCAATTGGTGTCACACTGTATTTCACGCAGATTTCTATATGGACGTAGCAAATGGCGTAAGATTTTTTTTTTTGAGATATATCGATTAAGAAGTGCTACTTTAACTTTTGTCAGTGTTTATGGCAAAAAGCGAGATCAATATGTTTTAGAAGTAAACAAAAAAAAAATGTGGGATTATTTACGGCATTGTCGGTAACTTCATTAGAACTAGTACAAAAATAATTACATAAAAGCTGAAATTAATTGATTGAGTGGGAAAAGAGTTCATAGCGTACAGGGCCCGACAGTGGCTAAATAATGAACAACATTTTTCTGACTGGTATGTAGAGTTGGTCAAAAGCACATAACCAACAATGTTTGTGAAAGTGGGCATATAAAAACTACGTAACCATAACAAAATTACTAACAGTATTATTCAATCAAATGGAAATTAATATCAAATATAACTGGTAAAGTGCGAGTCGGACTCGTGCACGAAGGGTTCCGTATCACCGTAGAATGGTAGGGATGGTGTGGAGTGAATAGTTTGGATTTTACATAGCAGAGTGTTGTTGACAAAGTTATTGTTGCGGCTACTTTCATACTGCATATACGTAACCAGGTTCACTTATACAAGTGACAATTAATTATGTGACCATATTTTGGGGATTGATAGCACCGATCATTATGAACAACTTTCCCAAAGACACATATGGTCGCAAATGAAAAATATTTTTCGTCCCATTGACCCGATTGATCAGCTGATTACAAGTTACTATGGGAGGCCCAAAAATTTATTTCGTTAACGACCATATGTTTCTTGGGGAAACTTGTTTATATCAATTGGTACTATCATTCCCCAAAATATGGTCAGCTAATTAAATGTCAGCCTGTATTTTTTTGTTTGCAGACGGGTTCGTTTTTATTAATAATAGTACATTACTTTGTGCGCCATGTAGGCTAAGAATGGTGCTAAGTTCGAATCCTATATTTCGGGCATAAATAACCTTTTTTTTTTGTGATTTTTTGTCCTTTTCTATTTTCATGTACGGAACCCTTCGAGTGCGTGTCCGACCCGCACTTGACCGATTTATATATTAATATAACCAGTGCTATTTAAGGGCTTGCCGGTGGAGTAGGTATAGACGGCTGACCGCAGCAGGGAGGCCGGATAGTGATACGAGGCCAGCCAGCCCTATTCACGACCAGAGGCATGTAGTGCTATTCTCACACTTATGCGTTGAAATAAAAAGATACACCACTCAAAAAACAAATTCAATTGTTTTTTGCTTTGAGCATAAAAAAAAACTTACCGGCCTAGGCCTGCAATTTTGTATGAAATTAGAGTTATGCGGCCCGAAGCGTGATACTTCCAAGCAAAGTAATGACGACATTTCATTGCATGTTTGAGAAATATTAGATTTCCTACGAGTACGCAAAGACAAAATTTACGAACCGAGAAGTTTTCGGCACGAGCCAAAGGCGCTGGTCGTAGCGAGGTTCGCAAAAAAGCCTTTTCGAACGAGTTACGAATATAATTTTTCCGCCCGACAGCCCAAAAACAAGCGGCGAATATGTTATTTTGAGGTTAGAAGGTGGAAAATACATTTATTTATATATTTGTATGTGGTTTACAGATAAATAAAATACCTTGGCAATTTTGCGTAGGTTTTCCAGTAGTCTTTGGATTAAGATATATATTCTTAATTTTTTCCTAATATTAGACTGTAGTTCCGTAGATGAGGTGGGGAATGGTCATTATTTGGCCTTTTTATCATAACATATAAAAATAAAAATAAAAAATTCGAAGTTTACAAAGAGCCCTTTTCAACGATATCCTACATTACTTGTTACGGTGTTTTTTTTCCGTTTTATCAATTTACACCCTCCACTTTTTTGTAGCCAATTTTTTTTTCCATATTATACTTGAATTATGTTGCGGTTATCAACATCTCTTTTAGTTCTTGAGAAAAGTGCCTATGACAGACGGACGCACGGACAGAGGGGCCGACAAACGGACGGACGGACGGAGGGGCCGACAAACGGACGGTCGGACGAATGGACACGCCAGTGATCCTAAAAGGGTTCCACTTTTTGAAGTACGGAACCCTAAAAAAGAAGAAAGAATGATCAAAGTGATAGGTGATTTAAACTTTCTAACCAATATTTTTTTTAAATAATGAAATATCATTGGGACAGTTTCTAGAAAAATTGAGCTAAAAACATAAGCTAAAATGTAATTTACACGATTTTTTTTTAACAAACTAAGTAGTATAACAAGGATATTACTAGTTGGCAATGACAAGTGATATATCGAGCAGAAAAGTAATTAGTGTGACAATCGAGAAAAAAATTCCTGGTTTCCGTACTGGTGTGATAATCTGGTGTGACTATGAATTGGACATGGAAATTTCTGCCTTATTTTTACTAAGAAAAAGTGAAACTGTCTTGCGACGACTTGAATTGGAGCTACTTTTTTTGTTATTGTAAATCCTGCCTAATTTTCATTATCATAAAGTGAAATTACCGATCCCATTTTACCGAAAAGCATTAAAACTCAGAAAATGTCTTTTCCCAGTTATGAGACAAATTTTTCGCCCCAAAATCCTCTATATAGCACATCCAAAACTTTAGCGCCGTTTTCGAGAACTCAAATTATTTATAGAATTTGATTATTTCGAAATAGCCAACCAGGGATTGACAATATCATGAAATGGCCAACCATTTCATGAATTGTCAATTATTTCATCAAATAATCAGAAAGCATTTAATTTCACGATTTTTTTTTGGTGTTATACATGTCCGACCTAACACGAAGACTATTTGTGGGCTTCGCTGCGCTTTCCCCCTTTAGTCTTCACCTAAGCTACCGCAGCGTTTTGCCCCAAAATATGTGATAAAGTCAATTCTACGGTATTGTTACGACATATAGATATTTCTCGTTTAGTATTGTATTAGTAAAGTTGTTAACCGCTTGCGTGACACGGATATGGGTTTTAAATTTTCATCACCGTAGCATGAGGTTCCAAATCGCGCTGCCTCATGGTGAAGCAGCAGGCAGCAGTTGGCAGCGCTTACCTACATTAACCTTCTCGGAAAAGGGTAAAACTTCAGAAATAACTGGCTGAACATGGACTCAACTGTACCTATGCCATCCCATATAGGAAAAGACGTGACGCTATATTTCAGTTGGTTCCCGACATTGGTTGCACAAGGATGCAAAGACAGAAAAAATATCTCACCGGGCAGCTGGGTTTCTTCTTCTTAGGGCAGCTGGGTTTCTTTTTCTTAGGGCATTTCGGTTTCTTTTTCTTAGGGCATTTCGGTTTCTTTTTCTTAGGGCATTTCGGTTTCTTTTTCTTAGCGCCACACTTGTCCGACGGCGCTTCGGAATCAGAAGAAGGGCTATCGTGCCGGCGCCGCCCCTCGGCCTCGCCAGTGTCCGCGGCGCTGTTCTGCCGCTCAATATTCTGCTCCAAGTTCTTGCTGGCGACGCGGCGACTGCTCTTCTCATAGCGGTTGATATCCGGGTTGCGGGCGGCCTCTCCCCTATCGCGCCTGTTGGAAAAATATAAATATTGCCCGCACTAATTAGTGGATTAAAAAATGGACTAGTACGTCCAGCATTGAAGGTCTATTTCAGAGCTGACTTCAATCACTCGATATTATTAGTTACTCTGCCAAAAATTGTCTTGTAAATTTGAAGACAGTTAGATTTCACCTTGAGTCAATCGGTGCGGTTTAAGATGCGCTTACGAGCGCTATTTGCGTTGTTACCGGGCTATAGGTCGGTTCATAATGCGCATACAATACACCAGAGTAAACGTTGTGACCTCATGAGTGACGTCATAATAGCCCGAAAAAGAGGTAGCGCAGTGTTTGTGGAAACGTCAAATTGACATTTGGTATTTGTTGTGAAATTTGAATAGAGTTGAAAATTATTCTTGGAATAACTATTGCCTTAATATAATCTTAACGTGGCGCGAGAGGTGGTAAAGAACTGTAAAGTAGAGGATAAACAATTTCTATTGTTGGACGGTGCCATGACATAAGACAGTTGACAGATGGATGACGTAAGCGCGCTTTCGCTGGTTTATAATGAACGCGACAGAATGTGGGCTATTTGCCTGCTTACAATGTAAACCGTATACAACGAATGCAGTGTGCGCACCAAATGCGCATCGTAAACCGCACTGAATCTGAGGGTCTGTTTAACTAATAAATTCGAAACACTTTAGCGCAGCACAACTAGAGTCTGGCAAACGAAAGCGTGACCTGGAGTTTTCTTAAGTTTCAATATGGCAACAATATTATGCTGTCAAAGGCACGTCAAACGAAAAAGTGATAGATAGTCACACTCCGTTCCGTTATTCTAAACCTCTGTCTCTTTTTAGCTGTAACGCTTCCGTAAAGCAGAAAGAGAGGCAAAGATCTTTAGAATAATGAACGGAGTGTAGTGATCTATGTTAGTGATACCACATAGAGGTTTTATGAATTCTACCACGTTTTCTCAGGTCACGCTTTCGTTTGCCAGACTCTAAGCGTAACTCACTTGTCGTACAAAGATAGCCTCTTATTCAGGCGAGCAGCGTTCCAGCCCACATCGACCTGGCTGCTGTTGCGCGCGTACTTGATCAGCTCATCGGTGAGCCGCTTCTTATGCTCCTCAACGCGCTTGTCCTCATTGTCCTCGGCCATGACACCGCCGCGCCGATGACGCTGACGACGCTGACGGCGCTTCACCTGGAAAACCGTTTAACTAACATCAGTAATCCGTAGCTGCGGCGTTGGGTTTTCCCCCTGTTGACAAAAGGAGCAACGAATCACGGGCTAAACATGGGTACAACTATGTCTCCGCCACCCCATATTGGAAAAGGCGTGACGCTGTTTTTTTTTGTTTTTCAGTAATCAGAAATAAGTAATTGCTAGGACAAATGTGAAATAAAGGCAATGATAATCCTACGATACACAGGCAATATTATTACGTATGGGCATGATTGCACGTTCATGGGCGAAAAATAACCAAAATTGCGCAGGATGCTATGACGTCAATCGTCTCTATTGCGTCATCTCAACTTGTGCTCCCTTTAGGTACTCTGTGATATTAGATAATCTGTGCTACAGGTCACTTTCTGTCCGGAAACTAAAGGTAGGTTTGTTAGGTCACAACTTTATAATGCACCTGGGAGCCCAAGCGCAGCGCAGCGCAGCGAGGCGACCCTATGTCGTGTCACAGAACCGAATTGGTTGCTATAGGTCACGATGTTTGAAAACTAAAGTTAGGTTTGTTAGTTCACGACATTATAACACAACCGGGAGCCAAAGCGGAGCGGAGCGAGGCGATTCCTAATCAGACACTAGATGATTAAACATAAATATACATAAACATAATATAAAATGAAGTATAAGACAGTCCCGGAATTTTTTATATCAAAAACTATAAGTGAGCCAAATGTTGTAGTGTCGCGACTGACCCTTTTCACGGTCGATTTTATTTACCAGTCACAAGCGGCCGGCCGCGCGGCGACAGGACGCTCTTCACCCGCTGTGAACGTGGACGTGGGCGCTTAATTGTATGATATTGTACTGCACGCTTTCTGACTGAAAGCCGAATACTGGACTACTTTGGGGTTTTCAAAATTAGTCAGCTGCGGCCTAGCCCAATTGCCATTTAGACGACTGCCTCTAATCACCCGTGTAAATACCCTGTTAGGTAACAACTTTATGGACAACCTGAAGCAGAGCAAAGCGGAGCGGAGGGAGGCGACCCCATGGTGCAAGGCCACAATAACGAAAATACAGTCTAACCACCTTTTGTGATCCAGGGGGCAAGTCCAACGCCACATTATAGACGAGCTGCGATCGATAAAAAATAATAGGTCATGGCACAACTTCGAAATACTTACAAACAAATGTCGAATTCAGTTCACAGCATTACTGCTTGATTAGATAAAATTAACAAATAATAAAAATAATCCACTCCGTACATATCAAAATGACTAAAATTTTAGTGACCAAATTTTTGTTTCTTTTTCGTTCTGAATATAAAAAATTGACAAGCATTTGAGTTGCCTCCTGCCATGAAGGAAAAGGTCGTTCAATCTCAGCATGGACGGATGCTGCATCTCGTTGTAGGTTTGCAAAGAGGTTTCATACATTGCACTTTTGAAAAGGTTGCACGCACGACCCACATAACGAAACTCTGCTTATTTGCCTCAATCAAAAGTTCAAAGTTCAAATGTCTTTATTGCTGTAGATATTACATATACTTAACAACCGTTATTTTTTGTCTCTTCTCTACATGGGACCACTGTTGGAGAAGGAGGGCGAATAAATTCCCACAGATTGATTTTTAGATCTCTTTTAAAAATTGGTTGTGTTTAACTAACCTTCTCGCTGCCGAAGGTAAGGAAGGTGTTGATGTAATGCCTATATCATCGTAAGATAGTCAACGTTTTTTTCTCGTAAGTTGGTCAACTATCGAAAGATAGTAAACGGTAGCGTACTTCGTACTATATGACGCGGTAGTTGATCAAGTAACGGTTAAAACCATTAAATAGTAAACTGGTTTAAACTTATATTGCAAACGAAATACCAGGGCAAACACTGTGGTAGCTTAGGTGAAGACTAGAGGAGGCGAGCGCAGCGAAGCCCCCGAATAGTCTTCGAGTTAGGTTGACATGTAAGAACAAAAGAAACGTAAATTCTAAACCATGTCGGTCTGGTTTACTATCTGTTGATACTTGATCAACTACCGCGTTAGTTTATCAACTTACGGTTTTGACTATCTTCCGGTGACACCTATAATGAATCGAGGCGCGCCGAAACTATGTGTCGATGTTAACTAAATTATGGATAACTTTCAAGTAATATGTCTAGAGCATATATACCTTATCACTGCATATATTTTTTTACTATACCTACCATACATCATCACTAGCAAAAACGGAGTCAAAGACAACACGCAGACACCAAGACAATGGCTCCCATAACTATAAATTGGAAAAAATCATGTTGGAATAGAGGCACTTCTGATAAGTACTCGCGGTCGGCCTTTTTAGGGTTTACGCGAATATGCCCAGATTTTGTCAATTCATATTTCACTTTTGGCACAAATAAGATAAAATACACATTGGTAAAAGATACATGAATATAAGAAAACTAGACTAGCCTGTAGTCTGCGGGGTTTCTAATGTACCTTAGGGTAATAGTAATATTTATACAAAGTTTTAACCGTCGGAGTTAATTCGTTAACGAGATATTAATTATTAAACTCTCAATATATTTTTTTGACGCTGCCAAAACTAATTTTGCGCTGTATGAACGCATTAAGATGCTACGATAGAATTTATGAAAAAAGTTTCGTTATTGCACACGTATTTTCAAATAAACAAAAAAAATGTCAGTCCAAGCATTGACACACGCTTATAAAATAAGTGTTATATTTCATTTGGTTCTTGCTATAGCTTGGTAAAAGCGTGTGTCAATGCTTGGACTGACATTTTTTTTTATTTGGAAATACGTGTGCAATAACGAAACTTTTTTCACAAATTCTGATTATATTCTCTTTGGTTCGCCATTTTGAATATTTCACAAGCATGCTTGCCCTGCGCTCGAGTTTGAATGTTTCCTTACTTTGGAGTATTCTGTGTGTTGTGAATTCAGGGTGTCTGATTTCAGTAGTGATTCGAGCGATGAAGTAACGCCGGCTTTGGACTCTTCGGTGCGATGAAGTGTTGCCGGTTTATCGGGACATGGTGTGAGTGATGAGGTGTCGGTGTTGAACTCTTTTGAGCCACTAGCGGCTCTTGCAGTGCCAAGCACCAGCAGTGGCATATGCTGGTGCTTGGCGTAAACATATTTTATAATTAAAGTGCTAAAATGATGTTTCCTAAATCAGAAAATGGTATCAGAGGATAGCTAAGGACCCCCCCTAACCACTTAAGTACTCCAATCTTCAAATTTCAATGTGTCTTATATAAGACCCAACCCACATAGTGCCGCTGTCGCTGTTGCTGCTGGTTCTGGTTTTGCTGAATCCGAGCCGAAGAAGAGCCATCTGCTTGCTAAGGAAGTGTGGAAGTTCTACAACTTTGAGAGACTGCGAGGTGGGCATATCGGGTTAAATTATATTCAAATATTAGAAAAAAAATACAATAAAATCCTTGTTATTTCTTTTAGGCGAATGCGAGACCAATGAAGACTTTATTATAAAAGATATACCAATGCATTGCGTTTGCAGAGAAACATGGATTAATGCCAAGGCTCAAGAAATGTCCACAACATCGTGGCATTATGAAACTGGACCCTGAGGGCACAGTGGGAACATTCCGGTGCCACAAAGCCAGGTGTAGATACGGAAGAATAGTCAGATCACATATCATATCAGAAACACGTGGTTTTAAAATGTCAACACTTGCTACAATGTTTCGGATAATGCTATGTTACGCCCAGGGTATAGAATATTACCAGGCAAGAGTTCAATGTAGCTCACTAAAAGATGAAATAATCCTATCAGAGGCCACAATTTGCGACTGGAACAACTACTGCCGGGAAACAATAGGTGCGAATGAAACGGACAACCAAGAAAACCACGAACAAATTGGTGATCCCGGCAGAGTTGTCCAGATCGATGAAAGCAAGTTTAGGAGGAGGAAATATAACCATGGCACACAAGTAGAAGGCTTTTGGGTACTGGGAATGATCGATGAAACCACAAATGAACTTAGATTAGACACATTATCGGGACATACTTCTGTCCCGATAATGTGAGGTCGGCAGAGGTATTAATAATATATAATAATATTCTGTGCCTACAGAAATCCATACATAGGCTATAGAAATACACCCTTTGAAAATTATAGTTCATTACCTATATCGGTTGATCCGGTAGAGCCCGATGACAGACGGAGAGACCGACGGGGTATTATCAAACCCCATCTAAATAAATATTTATGAATTCTTTGCGCAATTCCAATTTGTAAGAAAAACAAAAAAAAGTGTAAATTTAGACCTCATTTCAATTATTATTTCTATCGAGTGAAATTTCTCCAATCGCGTATCTGTTATTAGAAAATCTAGAAAAAAGTCCCAAAATTGTTATGTCAATATATTCAACTTGGAACTTCTTTTGAACAGAATGGAAATAACTTCAAAAAGTGTCGATTTTGTCGATATAACACCTTAAGTTAGAAACTTCACACTTTACTACTTGTAATAAAGAACCAATATGATCATACCATTTTATTTTTAATCGACGAAAAGAGAGAGGTATAATAACTTTGAAGCATCTGTCTGCCTGTGTATCTGTCTGTGATACTCTAGTGCTCAAAGAGGTGGATTGGATGGATTTTTATGCGATTTTCTGTAAATAATAGGAAACTTTCCTGCAATGGTGCTTAGCTATGTTTTATTAAAATCGTATTAGTGGTTCGAAGGTTATCAGCATAACAAAGAAACAAGTCAGCCAAATGTTTTCTTGAAGGTTTTATTATGTTCCTGAGATGCTGAGATGCTAACTTTCCACGTCTAGCATATCATTTTTTATTTTGTTTATTTTTTATGAGTTTTTTGGTACCCTGTAGCCCTGTATTTTAACGAGGTTTGTTTAGGTTCTTCACAGCGAACAGCCTAACAAAGTTATTTGTTTTCCATGTTATAGAATCAAAACGTTTCTGTTTGAGAAGTTGCCGCTTCACAATTTTGCGGTAATAGTACAGTTTCTTTCGTATTAACATCGCAGTCGGATTAAATTATATTTGAAGGTTTGAAACCATTTGGTATCAATGACCTGTACGAGGAGCTTAGCGATACATGTTTTGGTTGTGCATCAACAACCTATGGATATTCGTTTATCAATACAAATATTACAATATTAATTATTATAATTAACAAGCAGTAATAAAACACTACAAAATTATTAACATCAAGTTCTGTGTTTTTTTTTTCATTTATTTATCAAATTACTGAGTTTTAAATACTTATCTAACTTAATGCACTACTTAAGCCACTAAGGTTTGTATGTAGCACAAAATTTGTCTAGAGGTCGATAAAAACAATATATATAAGCATGAAGTCACTTGCTGGCTAAAATGCAAAATACAGTTTGTGTACGACTATAGAAGTAATGATATAAAGTGTGAATTTAATTTGTGATTGATATTCTTGGGATGGATTGATGATTTGAGTTCCGGACAGAGACCGTTAAGAAGACGAGGAATTAGATACCTAATTCGACGTTTCCCGTAAAAGTTATTTGCTCCTACAGTCATCAGCTTTTTTTTTCGTGCAGCTTCTGGTGCCGATTTTATGTGATAACGGTTTTTGGACGGATAAATTGAAGAATTGTTCTTTTTGTAGTGTATATTCTACTTTGGTGTGTACTGGTAGTGTTTTACAGTATTTGAACGGTTTGAGCTTATCATTGGAGTCAAACCAAACCCGGACAACATGTCTAGATAATAATCCCTATGCTTTGATATGGTCTTTAGATCTATATTTGTATCGCCTATGATCAGAATACAATCATCTTTACAATCGCTCATAATCAAGTGTTCAAGTTCCGTGATAAATAATGATTAACTTAGTGATGGTGGTCTGTATATCGCACATACAGAGATAGCACAGTACGGGGTTTTTAGAGTATCTGCTATATTTTCGAAGTAATGTGTCTTAGTTTGTTTACGGGTGAAGACCCTTACAATGAATACGTAGTTGTGTGTACATGTTAAATCCAGGGATGTTGAACAGATTAGGATATGCCTTCTGAAATATTAACTTCTGTGACCGCAGCAACATCGAGGAGAGGCTTAGACTCGATGATTAGTATTAATTTAGGAAAATTTAATATCATTGAGCGAATGTTAGCATGCAGACAAAATAAATGAATGTTTGATAATGAAGAGGTTGGTATTTTTTCCAGGTACGACTTTATATTTATACAATCAAAGATTTCGTTGATATTAGAATTAGAAGCCATAAGTATGGAATGATAGGTTTATGTTTATGTGAGTAAGTATACTTAGTTATAGATGTCTATAAAATTACACAACAAGCTTTTCAATGTCGGTTGGCGATCGAATTGACAAGATTTTACTTTTGTCGGTCTTCCGGCAGAGTTAGATTAGTCCCACATAGTCCCTTTATTGGAGTAATCTTAAACATTGTAATATGCCTTTATTGATAAAGTCGCTTTAACATGGTTTTAAATTGTACAAATGGTAATTTCAAAATCTCCAGAGGTATCTTGTTGTAATAAATAATGCACTGATCCTTGAAGAATTGCTAGCCTTTGCGAGTCTAAACCGTCTACTAGTCTATGATTATGTCTTAGGTTAACATTACAGCTATCGCTATAAGGTTCATTATATTTTCAAAAATAAATAGATTTGCTACAGTTGCTATTACTTGGTCTTTGACAGACATCCAAAAGTCTAAGTTGGCCACTTCGCTCGTATGCAACCAGACCGAAGGGCCAAATTAACAACCCTCTGGAGCCCGAATGCAAAATGGAAACGTGGCCGACCCAGGAAACACTGGACTGACGAGCAGAGGGCCACGACAACAACTGGTGGGAGGTCGCCCAGGGGCTTGAAGAGTGGAGGAGGGGATGAAAGGCCTTTGCCCAGCAGTAGGAAGATAAAGGCTAATAATAATAATAAAATCAAAAATAATAATAACGCCAGTTAGTATGTCAAGTTCTTTACATGTCTGTGCGTTTTAAATATAAATAACTCAAATAGTTCTTTTCTGTAAAATAAAAACATTTAGAATATACGCTGCTTTCCCTCACAACAAGATACCATAGGACATGTCACTATGAAAGTAGCTAAAATATACTAGCCTAGATGTAGCCATATTCGTGTTTTGTCTGATGTTCCTAACAGCGTAAACCGCAGAATTAAATTTAACAGCAAATTTATCTATGTGGGGTCAAAGACAAAAGTCAAAGTCAAAGTTCTTTTACTGTAGATATTTTCATGTACTTAGCAAACGTCATTTTTGCCTCTTCTCTACATTGGACCACTGTGGGAAAAAAAAGGGCGTAGAAACTCCCACAGATTGATTTTTAGATCTCTTTTAAAAATAGGTTGTGCTTAACTAATACAAATATGTATTTTTTATTGTTATGATTAATAAGCAGGAATAAATAATTACAAAATTATTAACAGCAAGGTCTGTGTTGAGCCAGATTAACCCCATACAGACCCATCATTTAAGTAATCTTGAACATTGTAATATCCCTTTTTCGACAAAGTCGCTTTAACATGGATTTTAAATTGCTCAAATGGCAATTTCAAGATCTCCAGAGGTATTTTGTTGTAGTAGAGAATGCATTGACCCTTGAAAGAATTGCTAACCTTCGCGAGTCTAAACCGGGGCGCAAGTAGCCTGTGATTATTTCTTAGGTTAACATTACAGCTATCGCTAAGTTTGGGAAATTTTGTTAGGTTCTTGCGTACGTGCATTATATTTTCGAAAATAAATTGACTAGCTACAGTTAGTATGTCAATTTCTTTAAAAAGCTGTCTTAAGGAGTCTGTGCGTTTTAAATTATAAATTGCTCGAATAGCTGAAAATTTTTTGTAAAATAAAAATAGTTTGAATATCCGCTGCTTTCCCCCACAAAAAGATACCATAGGACATGACACTATGAAAGTAACTAAAATATACTAGCCTAGATGTAGCCACATCCGTGTTTTGTCTGATGTTCCTAACAGCGTAAGCCGCAGAACTTAATTTACCAGCCAATTTTTCAACTTGGAATGGAAGTCGTTTTTTTCATTTATTGATTTAAAAAAGGCTAATCTTGAAAAGTAAAACACCCGGTTACAGGCTATAGAACACTTCGAACACTAAACTTAACTATTTATAAAGTAATAATTGTATTGCGCGCGCGGCTGTACTCATGCGCAGCTATCCCCTCTAAATTTCGCTCAGCATTCAACTTACGTGCCCCTACTTGTATCATGATCAACACAATTAAATGCCTTCGATGGCTCGACCAAAGAAGATTCAAGCATCAGGTGTCTGTAGTGCATTAAATCTATCTCCCGCTCACATGCATTTCTATTATCTGAATGGTCAATCAGCATGATTCTAGCGAAGTGAGCGTAAATCGAATCGAAAGATTTAAACTATTAATGGCGTTACAGAAAAACAAAAATGCACTTAATATTTCAGCTCGTTCTCTGAACTAATTTCTTATCATTTTCCTTATTAACTGTCGACTTCTTTAATAACACATTCGGGGTTCACTGGACTGTGAAGAGACGAGGGTCACAGATAATGCCATCAACTTAGATGATTATCTTTTTCGAATTACATGATATGATTCTCATTCTGTAGTACCTAGTAATAGATTACTTTACTTAAAGCATATTTTGATTGAAACTTTATTGTTCAGGCGAGCTTATGAGAATATATATATATATATATATATATATATATATATATATATATATAACCCAAGCCAAGCCCCTGTCATACGAAATGGAGAATTGAATAACTGGAATTATTTCCCCGGAACTGTGCTTCTGCCAATCCTATATTACAATTGTGCTACCCCAGTGCTCATCCACCTACCGAAGACTTTTCATGAATAAAAACTGTAAAACACAAGTGAAATAATTTATGAGTATGAGCCAGTAAAGTCGTTGAAATCACGAATGGAATCTAGAGAATCTAACGAGAAACCAAGTATAAACCACAGAATCTAAAATAAAACAGCTGAACCCAATAATTAGCCAAGATAATTCATGAGAATCGAGTGATGACATAAAACAATTGGAATAAATACAAAATATAACCTCAAAAAACAAACACATAATATCAATTAATACATTGATTCACACGTCGATAATTACAACTACTACCACCTATTGAATAAAAGAACAAAAAACAACGAAACCAAGTACAAGAAAGGAGGCTAACATCATAGTTGCGCTATTTACCACCAGAGGTTAATGAAGGGGAAATATTGCTACGCCATCGCTATTCGCCAATAGATGTCGCTGGCGACTTTTATAATCTACTATATGATGAAAAACCTAATCTTTTAATAAACAAATCGAGCTCCATCTGCAAACATGCTATAGAACTGGGAGATGGGTTGCCCTGCAATTAATGCCGAATAAAACAAAACTACCGTTTCCTGAACTACACAAATGCGTACTATCATGCTAATGCACAAAAATTTAAGAAGACTTGAATGTGCCCCAAATGTGTCAACCAATCTAGCCGGCAGAAGTATAACGATGATGATAAACCAGTGGGCACAAACCTTCGATCACCAATGAGGTCGAAGATTTTATATGATGGCAAACCCGAACAAAGCGAAACACACTGGACAGACCTTAACCAAAATAAAACAAACAATTTTACCACAATAAAAAGGACAAAACCTACAGCTGCAGAAATTCATACTCCTAACAACATTTATATTGAAAATAATGACCAAAATATATCCTCGTCTACGATAGGATATGGGTCAGGCCGCGAAAATTGTCAATTTTTTTGCGTTACGTTTTTGTCCTTTTTTTCGCAACAACTTGTAGTGGAAATATTACGAACTTAATCTAACGTAACCATATTTTGAAGTATTCAATTGAAACATAGATATCTAGGCTATGCACTAACAGTAAGTATGTGCAAAAATACATATTTGTACCTTGCTTTATTGACCGTTAAAAATTAAAAATGCTTTACTATTGTGTGACATTTTTTTTTGTGTTATGACTTTTTACCCCAAGCCTACTATTTTAATAGCTAGGGTAGAAGTTGGATGGATGATCCTGGCAACCCCATTATCCATAGACAATAAAAAAGTAAACTGCCATATTCTTTTTTGTCAGCACGAGGATTTGAGTCACACGTTGTCGCGCACGTCTATTTCGAGAAAAAAATATTAAGTGTGTTTTCTGAGGTAAGAAATAAACATTTTATTACTATTCAACCATAATTGTTAGCGGCGGTTCATGTAGTTTCATTTAAAGTATTCATCAGCGCCTAATTCTAGAAAACAACCGAGTTATAATCTAAAATTTGTGCGAAAATTTTACTATTGTGATACTATTGTGTTACTTTTGTGTCACTCTTGTGATACTATTGTGTTACTGTAATGCAAGTAATTGTGTGACGTAACACAATAGAGCTATAAAGTCTTGTTTATAACGGTAGCCTGGTCAAATTAAGGAATTCAGACCAAATATTTCGTCTAGTTTTGAAAATTGGTAGAGTTCATCTTTGAAGTGCCCCGATTAATATACTAAAAAGTCCTCGAAGGAGGGGGGTGAGCCGGTGGTGGGGGGTGGGAAAAGTGTTATTTGCCCGTATCTCAAAAACTATCAGAGATATCTCTTTAATCACTCGTTCTTTAATACTCATTAATAAATTGTCTAAAAATTTTGATTTTTGCTGTGGAAATATTAATTTCTGGTAATAATTTTGTGTTATTTTGAAAATTGGTACACTTGGTATGGAAGGTCATCCGGCGGGGGGAAAAGTTTTAATTTGATCCTAAAGTAAAAATGTATATATCATAATTTAAAGACAGTTTAATAAGTGTAGAATTGTCTAAAGTGATACAAATAAAACTAAAATCTGTTAATCTAGCTAGGTTAACCCTATTTTTTTTATAGACGATGCCGTTAACAGCTGCGGAACGACAGAAAAAATACAGAGAAAAACTAAAAACAACTAATCCTGAAAAGTATATAGCTCAAAAGAAAAATAATAGTCAAAGAACTAAGATACAATATAAAAAGAAAATAGAAAATTATACCATAGAACAAAAAGAAGACTTAAGGAGAAAATGGAGAGAAGATCGCAAGAAAAAAGAAGGTGCACCACTGATAACTCAGCAACCTGCCATAGTAGATTCCAACATAGATTCCAACACACAACAAATTACAACAATTGTCACAGACCCTCAAATGAGCAGAAAACAACGAAGGCGTATGAGAAAAAAACATCAAAACGAAATGATTCAATTAAAAAGAAAATTTTCCGTACTGACGAAAGGGTACATAAATCTTAAAAAAAAACTAAACAGACAAGAAAAGCAAATAAAAAATATAAATAAAAAATATGACGATCTAATGATTAAACTAACAAATTCAAAAGATAATGATAAAGCTAAAGATGATAAAGAAACAAAAACATATGACTATAGTACAGTTACAGACGAGACACCAATTAAAAGAGCAACAGAGTTTATAAACCAGACGATACCAAACGTTGAAACGCCTAAAAAGGAAGAGATTAAGAGAAAGTTGATTGAACATGATTTATTACAAAAATCTTTTAAAAACGAATACAATAACTCGAACAAGGCTGATAAAGATGTTTTAAAGAGAATAGTGAACAGTGAGATAATGAAAAAGTACAAAAAAACAACGAAGTTCAAAGTTACCTTAGGCCTACAAAATTCTGCTTATAAACAATTAGCAGAAGATCAGAAGAAAAGTATAAAGTTACGCGAACAAATTGCAGCATTCTATAATAGAGATGATGTCAGCCGAGCAACCGCAGGCAAGAAAGAGTACAAAACATACAAGAAAATCAAATTCCAAAAGAGATATTTATTAGACAAGCTGAAAAACTTACACAAAAAATATGTTGAAGAAGGAGGAACAGTGAGCTTCACCACCTTTAAAAAATACCGCCCAATCTATGTGTTACCTCCCAATATCAAAGATTGTGAGAGCTGCGCATGTGTGAAACACTCTAACATGCAATTTATGGTAGACAATATAAAATCGCTTGGTTTACTTAAAAGTAATGTCTTGAATGATGTAGTATCAGACTTAGTCTGCGATTTCAAATCCAAACGCTGCATGTTCGGTAACTGCTCCGATTGTTCTGAAAGATATATAAATAATGGTGATATAGATTTAAATACAGAAGTAAAATGGTTCAAGTGGGCCTTAAAAGAATACGAATATGGCAAAGAAGGAAATTTAAAGAAATCTAAAAAGATGATGAAGACTAACAATGAAGGGACACTCAAAGATCTGTTGGAAACGTTTAACAAAGAAATGAAGACATTCAAGAAACACGTTTTCAATTTCTACTACCAATACAACCAATATAAACAATGTGCAGAGAATTTAAAAGAACACGAGGCTTTGATACATATTGATTTCTCGGAAAATTATGTTTGTAAATATTACCAGGAAGTCCAAGCTAAACATTTCGTAAAAGACCAAATAACATTGCATACAGGCGTATTATATCTGAAAAACAACAAACCGATATCATTTTGTTCTATATCACCTGATAACACACACAACCCGGAGTCTATATGGGGACATCTCGATCCGGTCCTTAAGTATGTCAAAAATGAACACCCAAATATAAGCACCATTCATTTTTTTTCTGATGGGCCAGCAACTCAATACCGGCAAAAAAAGAATTTTCTTCTTTTTAGCCAAAATATTTACGATTATGGATTCACCAACAGCTCTTGGTCTTTTTTTGAGGCGGCGCACGGTAAAGGTGCAGCTGATGGCGTTGGAGGTGCTATTAAACGAACCCTCGATATGATGACCGCTCAGGGACTGGACATACCCGACGCTAAGACTGCATATGATGCATTGTCATCAACAGAAACTAAGATCAAGATATTTTATGTGCCAACTGAAAATATCAAATCCTTAGATCCATTGATCGTTGAGAAACTGAAGCCAATATCTGGGACAATGAAAATTCATCAGATAATATCCTGCGGAAAATATAAAATCATGTACAGAGACCTCAGCTGTTTCTGCAAAGATATACAAGAAGCCTGTGCGTGTCATTCACCAACATTCCATGACTTTTCCACTCCAAATCTATGCAAACAAAATAGAAAGCGAAATAATAGTTCTCTGAACCCTCAGCGAAAATCGCTGAAGAAAGTCAAACGACATCGTCATACTCAATCCACCTCATCATCAGACGATGACACAGATATTGAAATCGAATATGCTGACAGTGATGCTGATGAAGATTTTGTGACTGATGTTTCTGTGATTGCTGACGAAGTAGATACCGAAGAAGACTTATTACCTAACGTTAACCCTGATAAAAATTCTGGCATTGTTCCAAAACTTATCGACTCTAATAATAAAATTCATGTGATATCATCAATTGTTGTACATAAACCATATAACCGAAAGTGTGATGATGGCAATATGATAAAAAACAGGGCAGTTATTAACCAGCAATTTATGAGGAAAATCGATTTAGAGGAACAAATAATGGAGAAAAACTTAAACTGCAATCGTTCTGAAAACGATAAAATGACTGAAAACGAAGAGAGAGATACAGATGGACTGAAGAAGATAGATGATAAAAACTTTTCAACTTTAGAGGAAAAAATAATGGTGAAAGACAATAACTGCAATCGTTCTGAAAACGGTAAAAAGACTAAAATAGAAGGTAGTATAGATACGAAGAAGATAGAGGAGAAATACAATTCAAATTTAGAAGAAAAAGATATGGAGAAAGACATTAACTGCAATCATTCTAAAACCAATAATATTTATAAAATAGTGAAATATGAAGAAAACAAGACTGCGCAGGAAATATTAGAAGTAAATACAAGCGTTTTAGTGCGTTATTACGAAAGGAAAAAATGGAAGTATTATATAGGATTTATTACAGATGTTAATAATAATGCAAATGAAACATCATATAAAATACGGTTCCTTAAAACAACAAAACAGCCGTCATTAAAATTTTTCATGACAAAAAAGACTGATATCGATATCGTACCAAGCATTTCTGTTGTAAAACAGGTCAATTTAATCAGAGAGCACGAGAAACAATTCGCGTTACAAGATGACTTTGACAATGTTTATTTTTTAGAATAAGAAAACAAGTATTATTAAAAGACGATTTTGATGTTTATTATTAAGAATAGAAGAAACGAGTGTCTCAAACAAAAGTGACTGATGTGATTTTTTATTTAATTTTAATAAACAAAATATGCCTCTAACTGTGTTGTTTAGTTTCTGATTGCTCCCTTTTCACTATACCTAATTACAAATAAAAACATAGCTTAACTTACAATCTTGCATTATTTATAATGTGTTACTTTTGGGTTACACATGCGTAATGATAATCAAAGTTATATGTATCCATTATGAAACCAGCTTTACCAAAAAAATGGGTTACTTTTGGGTTACATTTGTGTAACGATAACACAAATGTTGTTGTGTTACTTTTGTGATACAATTGACAATTTTGGCGGCCTTACCCATATACAAGTGATGATACCATCATGGACGATATAATTCAACCAGGGGATACACAGAACTAGCCGATTCTGCAACAAATAAGTGCACTAATCGACAGAAACAACCAAGCGCTCGCTGCAGACTTTAAATGCACAATACAACTAGAAATAAAAGGAGCAATACAAATATCCATGAGTGAAATAATTCAGCATATAGACACATTGTACAGCGGTCAAGAAACATTAAAAAACATATTAAAAATTTTGGAAGAATTTACCAACAAGTATGTTTGAAAACACATCAACAAAAGAAAAGCTATTCAAATTAGAAGCCGAGCACGCAGCAATACACAACGAACTGGAAGCCCTAAAAAATCAAATACTGCCTATACCATTAACAAATACCCTCGAGACACATGATAACGATAAAAAACTTGTTGTATACGGAGTGGACGAGATCATAACGAAACGGAAAATGTCACTCCTGACCTAACAATGCAAATATACCCAGGATATGCCGACAATGAAAATGAAAACTATAAAATGATGATGAAAAAATACAAGTTTGTTGCAAACCCCACTTCCAAAAAGACAAGATCTTGACTCTAGTGCAGGTACACTAGAGTACATATTTGAAATGGCGACCTACGTAAAAATTACCCCGAACGATAAGAACACTGCACAAACGCTAGACAGAAAAATAATTTATTATTACCGGAACCTAAACTAGACATTTACGAAAAAAAGTTCATTTTATATGTCAATTTTAATTGGGTGGCATTTAAACGCATAACTAATAAATACTATTTTTAACACAAAAAATCCAACGCAGCATCAAAAGTACTGATCGCACACTAAATTTGCATACCAAAAAATATGATTCTGCAAACTTTTATACCCTAATGTAAACTGTTATTCTACGTGATGATCTAATATGTATTTCGAAAGCATACCTAATATTTTTTAGTTACCACGAAAATCTCCCTAACCCTAATTTATTAGAACCAAGCACCTAATAAACTTGTAGCAACATCTGTTTTTATAAATAAAATACAATTAATTCAATCACGTATATCTACCTAATTATGCAAACTAAAAAAACTTATATATAAAACAAAAAAGGTATGCATGCAACCTAAACACTGGCCACATATTCTGCCAGGAGCACACGAAGTGGCGGTGCTGCTATACTAGTAAAACAAGAACTTAAATATAATGCAATAGATTTAGTGGACTGTAATATTCCTAACATAATAGAATGCTGTGGTATCACACTAACTGAGCACAATATAAATTTAATATGCGTATATAGAAAAGCGAAGTATGTTGCAAAGACTTTGATTAATTTTCCACGCCTACCGAACGGCGTGGAATCCTAAGGGGGTGTGCCTTTGCCCGCACGTGAGAGAAAAGAAATCATGAAATTGTTACTGACCTTGTCACCGCAGACAGGATAGATTGAAGGCTCGATTCGAGACAGGGGAATGCGGGAGAGGAGACAGTTTTGGAATGGGGGATGGGATCGAACCCTTGCCGTCGCTGTCCGACGCCGTCGCCGGCGCGCTGCTGGCGGCACGTGGAGTCGCCGCCGATACGACTATGTGCTTCACAACACAAATCACTTGACCGCTGACGCGAATCTAATTACGATCAAGAGCCCGACGCTATGAAGTAGATTTACACTCCGACCAGGCCCGATGCCTGTATGATAATTGGTACACCGAAATACCATCAATGCCACGGGGCCCGAGCCGCCATGTTATTCTCCCGATGAGAAAAAGACCAAGAGTAAAAATAACCTCCAATTTTACATCTCGTTCCGGTACGAGTGACAGCTGCTAGTGCCGTTTTCGCTAGTGATGTCTCGATTACTCGCGATCGATTCGCGCAACAAAAAACCGGTGCGTTTCCGACGCATAAATATTAAACAGACTTATAACATCTTCTTTAACAACATAGATAAACTATTATCTAGACTTTGCCAAGGTAAGAGAAAAACTATTGTGTGTGGAGACTTTAATATAGATCGACTTAAACGTAATAGATTCTCGATTTATTTCGAAGATATGTTACAGAACTACAATCTAAAGCTCACATTTAATAAGCCAACACGTGTAAGCAGTGGCACATGTTTGGACAACTTCATCCATAATATCAAAGGCTGTAAGGGCGAGATAGTAGAGTTTGCGCTTTCAGACCATACAGGACAGTTACTAAAATGTCCAGTAAAACATTTCAACGTCCTCCAGAGTTGGTCAGTTTATAGACAAGACTACAGTAAAGATTACCTAAAGAAGTTCAAAGAGCACCTTTCAAGTCTCAGTTTCAGTGAGGTATTCAATAGCAACGATGCTAATGAGGCGTTTGCTGAGTTCCATAATACTTTTAAACTTTTGTATGATCTCTGTTTTCCTAAAATCAAGGTAAGGATCTCAAGCAATAAACGACCACAATGGGTATCGAAAGGTATCAAACAATGTACAAAAAGGAAGCGAGAGCTATTATGGAAATCTAGACTGCATCCAAACCACCAAAACAAACAAAGCTTTAAAACCTATTCAATAAGACTCAAAAAAATAATAAAATTACCGCAAAAGTCCCAAAACGAATATCAAATAAAAACATCAACTAATAAATCCAAAGCCACATGGAAAATAATAAATAATTATCACAACAATAAAACTAAACCAAAAAACTACATAAAACAAATAAAAATGGAAGATCATCTTATCACTGATCCACATGAAATTGCACAGTCATTTAATAACTTTTACATCGATCAGACATCACAACAACGTCAAGAAAATGCCACAAATAACCATTTAAAGATGTCTTTCAACCCCAACTCATTATTCCTAAATCCGACTACTCCATACGAGGTATATCAAATAATAAAAAATCTAAAAGACACAAACAGTACTGGATATGACTATCTATGCACAAAAGTTATTAAATACGTATCGGATTTAATAGCACCGGTTTTGAGCAGTATAATTAACCTATCGATACAACAGGGTGTATTTCCAGAGAAGTTGAAAACTTCGATTATTAGACCGCTCTTCAAGAAAAAAGACCGTGAAGACATGAGTTTCTATAGACCAGTTGCGCTCATCCCCATAATATCAAAGATCTTCGAAAGAGTAATTTATAATAGTCTCTACCAATATTTTGAGAAAAAATGTCTATTCGCAAAGGAACAGAAGGGTTCTAGAAAGGGTAAGACGATCGACATGGCCATTTATGATTTCTTAATGCAGGTAGTGACGTGTTTAGATAAAAAAAATACCTATTTCAGCGTTGTACATGGACATGACGAAAGCATTCTCCTTCGTCGACCATGAAACACTAATAAACAAACTGGATGTTTACGGTGTACGAGGTAATGTGCTTGAACTTATTAAAAGCTACCTGAGTGACAGAACACAGTTAACACAGATTTCCAGATTATGTCAGAAAACAAAAACAGAAAATCAATACATATCAGGCCCGAGAACGGTTAAATGTGGCGTACCACAAGGTAGCGTATTAGGACCACTACTATTCCTCATCTACATCAATGATCTCCCTATGTCAGTAAGTTACCCAATGGTATTATTTGCAGATGACAGTACGATGATTGCGGATTGTCGAGATGAAAATACATACGCATCTGAAATTAATAATTCCCTTAACGATATTATTGAATGGCTGAGCCGTAATAATCTGATAATCAATCTTGATAAAACTAACATAATGACATTTAAAAATAATTACAATCAAATAACAAACACTCTTGACATCCACTATAATAATAAAAAAATTGACAAAATAAATGTATTCAAATTCTTAGGAATTAATATTGACTCACATCTGACATGGAAACCACAAGTAGAGCATGTTTGCAAAAAACTAAGTCAGTTTTCCTATGCTCTATATATGCTTGCCAAAGTTACTGGGCAATCAGCTTTATTAACCGTGTATCATGCTTTTGTCGCCTCGACTTTAAGGTATGGCATTATTTTCTGGGGCAACTCAACCGACAAAGATAAAGCTTTTAGAGCACAAAAACGGTGTATAAGGGCAATTTGTAAATTGAAACCTACAGACAGTTGCGTTCTTCATTTTAGAATGTTAGGTATATTGACATTGACATCATTATATATTTATGAAACTGCTGTATTTGTAAAAACAACTGGTGCTTGTTTAAGAAAATGAATAGTAAAAGAGATACTAAATTAAGTGCACTTCCCCGCTCTACTGCTTTATTCAGCAAAAGTATATTTGGTATGGCGCCAAAAGTGTATAATAAGCTGCCTAAATCCATAAGAGACATTGAGCAACTTCATTCATACAAGGCTGGACTTAGATATTTCTTAATCAAAAAATCATACTATAAGTTCTAACGCATATTGCGTTAGATTGACTTGTCCTCCAAGAAGTATAATGATAGGGACATAAATAGATAAGTAACATGACCAGAATAATAAATTTATTGTGAATAAAATTAATGCTCATTCACTCTTAGATGGGTGCTTACTTTTCTTTAATTTTAATTTTATGATAATTGTGTTGTATGTACATCAAAACATTTGCACGTCTGCATGGCAGAATATAGCGAAACTAAGTGACATTCAAAAATACCCGATGTACACCTATATTCATGCAAATAAACATTACTTTACTTTACTTTACTTTACTTTAAATCAGCTTTAATTTCTAAACCATATTTTTCACGTCATCGGCTTTTCACGTTGGCTTAGGAACATAATCTTAAAAGTAGAATGAATAGAAAAGTCGTGTATATTTTTTTTTGGGTGGTATTTAATCGCACATCAAACATACTGACTTGCACAGCAACAACAAAACACTTTTTACGTTTTGAATATTTTATGAGTACTTAAGTTTATGTTTTAAGTATTTTTTGTTGTTCTGACATGATGAATCTAACACGAAGGATTCACCTAAATTAACGCAGTATTTTGCCCTTATACATCGTATAGCTTCGTCTCTTTCGCACACGCGTGAACGCTGCTATGGAGAGATGGTTAGAGTGGGTGCGAGAACAAGTAGGTGTTTGCGCGCCAAAACAATTTTCAGTAAAATAGATCGAAGAGAAAGCGATTTAGTGTGCGAAAAAGTATTTTTGTTTGCAAAATAGATTTTTAGTTATAACACTAGTAAAGTGGTGTAGGTGATTTGATGTAATAAACATTGTTATCAACTTTTGATAGAAATTTTAGAAATTTTGATATGCCATTGGATGAATTAGTGTGCAAGTCAGTATATTAGGTGTGTCATGAGAATTATAGTTTTAAAGGCAGGATTTCAGTATTATCGTACAAATTTTTGGTGCTTAGTTAAAAATATCCTCTAATTTTTATAAACTACGCTTATCATATCGCCCGGTTGTATGTAGAGTTCCTTCGTAACAAATGTACGTAACAATGAAAAGAGCGAAGAATACGAATAACTCTGAAGTCAACTCTCGCGCGCACTTATATGGATAGGTATAGATCCACTAACATATCTGACCCGGTGACTGCGTCGCTAGCGTCAATGGCTTACGAATAAGAATAGCTTACGCCACCACCGGCAGGGGGGGTCTCACTGTACAGTTTAGGTACGTTCGACTGGCCAACCTGACGGGCGGGAATTCAGTTATGTTGCCGCTCGCTTGGCTGGCAGTCGCGTCGCGCGATAGCCGATCCTCATAAGCAACTTTTCTGTGATATTTGCAACAACAATGACTTATGTACCTAACATTTTTGGGTGTCTAACGGAATTGTTCACAAATAAAATTCGATTCCTTTTAAATTGAATACCTTTTTGTTTAACTAAAATTAAACACTTTAGACCCAGTATAAAACAAATCACAATCACATAAGTAAGAAGGTAGGTACCTACCTAGCCTTAGAATTTACCAATAGCCTGAATAAGTACTAAGTAATAACACCTCTCTTAGATAGAGTGGACTAAAATTCACAAACACAAATAATCGCACGTAGGTAACCCTACCGTGATCAAGCAAGACAGGAGTTTACAGGATGATCTTGTGATGTCAGAGTGAAAGAAGCTCTCAGGCATAGTAATGCGGCGCAATCTAGCTTGCACGGGCGGGGTAACCGATTCTGTAGGTGCTTAGCGATTATTGTACGTAGCGCAGGAGCGAGCTAGATTGCGCTTTGCGAGTAGCTATTTATTTAAGTGTATTTGAAGTGTAATCATTCTGTACGTAGTACTATTAATTATGTATTCTGTGCCACCGGTGTCGATTTAGAGTCCGCATGGGAGTTGACTGCAAATCAAATCAAGCGAAATTCTACTGTGCGTCACAGTGACTAGAGCGAAAATAAAAAAACTCTGCAGTCAGTCTGTACTTAGAATAGGCATTTATTTGCTATATCAGCAAAAACACACAAACTCAAATATAAAAGTAATACATAAAACAAAACAATCCTCGCAACTAACAGTTTGCTTTGACATGTCACACATACAGTTTAAAACACTTTTTTAATTTATTGATTGTGCTCCCAATTGTGTCCCCCGTATTCAAACAATACATTTCTCATTATTTTTGCTGTATTTTATAAGTAAAAACCTATATTACGTATTTTTTTGGATATAATGATAAGGAATTATCTTTTACCCGACTGCAAAGGAGCGGACAAGAGTTATGGGTTATGTTTTTGACCTGTATGTATGTATTTGTCGCAATTTCGTCAGAAGCCTCCATCAAGCATACCTTGTCTTACTTATCCTATAATCCATACCTTATTTTACTTAGTTTGCTAAAAGATTAGTTAATTGAACTTTAATGAAGTCACCTTCAAAGATGTTGTCATTTCATTATGTCAAGCAAATGGAGTAGATTCTAGAGAGTGTTGCTAGTATTCAATATTGTTAAGTTCGTTACGAATCTGACAGAACGTTCGTTTGATTGTTCGTCTGTGCCCGCATTCCGATTTGCTGTGAAACGCTAGCGTAATGATAGGGCGCGGTCTTTATGGAGCTGCCAAAACTATTTTCTGTTGTTTGATTGGTACGTCAGCAGGGTCTGGCCAACCAGAAGCTCGCGTTTATGTTTACGGGCTGATGCTCCCATATTCTACAGTAAGTAACTCTGAAGACAGATCCATTCTGATCATGCTGCGTTTCCTAATCAAGCTAAGTAAAATCTATTGCGCCGCGCTGTCTAACCTAATTAGCTTTAGTGAAAAAACTTTACCGTAGGTCTTTTAATATTAGTCCTTATATTAGTACTGAACAGCTGCTTAATCTTTTTCAATCAAAAATTTAGTACTTAATAGCTTTTGATGACAAAATCATTAATTTTTTAACTTAAAAAAGGAGGAGTGATCAATTCGGCAGTATATTTTTTTGAAATAAAACTTCTTTACGCACGCTTGACTTGGGGAGTAAGCTGGCGAATGCGTGACGAGAGCGTTACGAAAAGTGTGATCGCGTGAGGCAAACCAGAGGTGCGCGCGCACATTTTCTTTCTCTCTTCCTCTCATAGCCAGACACAGTGCAGGAGATGTATTTTTGAAGCATTAGAGCTAAAGAAGTTTTACTTCAGTTGTGTGGTCTAAAGCACACTCTTTTCTTTTTTAATTATGTTTGTTACCTCAAAACTTGTACGATTTATGAACCGATTACAAAAATTATTTTTTAATTAAAAGGTAAACCTTTTAATTAAAAAATATTTTTTTTAAAAATTATATAAAACCACTTTGAAGCCATTTAAAAAAAATTAGATATCGGTCCATTAGTTTGGATTCTAAGGCTAAAAGACTGGGTTTCTAATTGGTTTCCCGATTGCTTCTCACTGAGGAGATGCAGGTTCGAAACCTTACCATGGAGCAATGAGATAATAAATTTTTCTTCAGCAAGTTATCGGACGGTCAGTGTTTCTAATGACACGTTAAGGGATTAAATATGGCCAGAAATTCATCTTTAGCTTCAATTCTAGGCTAAACTAGACAACTTAAAATTTAGGATAAATATATGTTATAAAAGGTCTATTAGAGATAAGAATGGACTTTTAAAATTACCTGATTTCTGTTATATTTAATACTTAAAAATATTTTTCGCAGTGCATTATTATTCAACTAAATGAACAAGCGCTCGGAGACGAAATCAGTTTCCTATATGAAACTTACACGCAAAAATAGGTAAAAAAAAGGGAAAATTTTTGGTTGTTTTATTTTATTTTTAATGTTATTATTACAGGAGTTTAGTAATATTTTCTAAAATTTTCTTGGTCTCGGAGCTCGGGCTGCCCCGCGGGGCTCTGCGCGGGAGCATGCGTCAGTCTGCTTCGACGCGATGCGACGGTGTACCGGCACCAGGCCAAGGTCGGAGCCGCCGCTATCAGTAGCTATGATCGTCTATTCTATCTATCCCAAAATGAGAGGACCCGATTCAGCTGTAAGATTTGTAAGTTAAGAATGATAAGTCTGAATTCCTCGTTCGTTGAGAAATTCGTTAGGCGTACAATAGTCGAACGAAGTTTGGTTCAGGAAGTTACAGTTTCAAGTTAGACAGAGAAAGCATATATGTCCGCGAGCCGGTAATTCGCATTAGTCGGCGGTGTATTGCGCCAAAACGATCGTTGTTATATTTTATGTGATGGCACCATCTGGTTTTTGTACATATGAGCGCATTGGAACTTCTTTTTGTTTAGTGGTCGACCACAGTTTATAATATTTGTTTGTGATATCGTATAGATATCCGTCGTAGTTTTACGACGTGAGTACTCAATGATATTCCATGTGCTCGCTAGTAGCGGCTTGTGGTGGTTCCAATTATATATTTGGTTCACGGCAATAACGATCCGAAAAGACCGGTTTACACAATTGCGATTTGATTTCCGAAATGGGTTCTGAACTAGCGGTTACCTCAAAAGGTCCGTAACGTTTTGAAACCTTCAACTCTGCGCAATTTGAGCTGGATGTTATCGAAACGTAAGCATTATTGTTTTAGGAGATCTAGCCCACACCATAGGGAAGTGCATAGTTCGATAAATACCGAACTATGAATTCCACTAGCCGCAGCACGTCCTGGGCTGAGCCAAATCATATATACCGACTCAGCTTACATATTAGACCTCCAGCGAAATTTACATTTAATTTAAAAATGCAACTTGAATCCAACCTGACTCAAGGCAATGCAAAACACCTACCCGGACCTAAACAATGAACTTTAGACTGTAAATTGATCTCTTCGCGCGTCCCCGACAACACTCAAATGTCAAAATATCAACAGGATATGTTATCTGTGTTGACACCGGTTTAACTTTGTTCTGAATTTGTTATTTCCACCCGCGGGACCTCATCGATCAAACAGTCTCCCTATGCCCTGACAACCTAGGTTTAGCCGCAACTAAACTCCTGTCTAGCCTAGTCTAAAACCCTAGTGTTATACCACGTCCATTATCGACACCACTCGAAAATGGTTGAGTTTGATTTGAATGTGCTTGAATGTTTAATGACTGTGTGTGTGGGAATTTCAAAACTCGCTACTCGAAAGGAATGAGGAGAGGATTAGCCCGCGAATATCCTAAGAGCCAATCCAGGAACCCTATGGTGAAGGAAAAGGAATTTAGGGTCGCTCCAAGCCCAGACTCAGACTCAGATTAATTGACTTACAAGTTCTTTTCTAACGACCCAAGGATAGTTTTGGAATTTGGGGTAGGTTGATATAAAGGTTAGGAACCGAGGTATATCTCGGCGCTTCAGACACTCACGAAAACCCACTGAAACTTCGCAATCACAAATTCGTATAGTTCTGACGCGTAACACGGCAGACAAAAACTGTTTAGAACTCGTGAAAGACGACTGTCACAGTAGCTAGACGCTGAGACTGAATGCCCTCCCCTCTCATGCTCTGGTATTTATATGCGTCCTTTGCGAACACGCTCTGCCCAAGCGAAGCTTCTTATCACTAACCACACAGAGTCTATTTTCAACCATGCCATGCAGATCCGCCGTTCTACAAATTGTGTGTACGCATATTCACTATGATCAACCGTAGGTGATCACTCAAATCATTTGGTACTGCCGATACACAGAATCTGTTGATCGCTGACCAATAAAAGCTTGTTGCGATTAATTAAGCATACCCGACCGCTAGGGCGCGTAGCTAAGACCACCAGAATGATATTCAAACTAGCGGTGTCAGACTCTCCATATCATACCTCAATCGCAATTGTATATTTGCAATCTACATAATAGCTTTCTCCGTTCCATAATAACCTTTCATTATTTAGTTATTCATAATTTTATTCAACGCGCAGCCAAATTGGCTCTGATCTCTACACATCTCGCAGGAATGCGACAAAAAAACCTGACCTAAACTGAACTTCCACGAATGAACCCACGCGTCGGCTCTGTTTTTTTTTTTTGCTAACTTTGCCAGTAAGCTACGCAAAACCCCCAAACGTTATCTGAACCGATTCTCGTATTCAAAACAGCGCGGCGTTGGGCTAGCTCTCTATCACGCAGAATGAAGTATCAAATGTACCGACTCTCGTGTACCATTACAACGGGTATTTGTTTTCTTTGTCTAATTCTCAATGCCATTGGCCTATGTTCAGCCCTTAAGCTGTAGGTCCCGGCTACTATCGTAAAACCCCTCCATCAACTCTCCCTGAGCCAGCGTGGTGGAGTATGGCCAAACATTACTCGTATCCGGGTAAAGGCTTATGCCCCTCAGTGGGGACAATAATGGGCTACATTTATTTTTATTGTACTATTTAAATTTTTATAACTTGTTGGTTGGGTCTTACAATAAAAAAAACACTCTTGTTGTCACAAAAATCAACACTTGTTTAAAGACAAAAATGTATGGGATTTGACGTTTGTTTTGAGGTTAAACTAAGTTTATTATTTTTCGGATTGTTTTGTAAAGTGTATCATTTTGAACATGGTGATTATGTAGATTACCGTAGTGTTACCTATTTTTTCTGAAAGGTCTCCGAATAATAAGAAATATGAAGTAATTATCCATCTAACATCACGCTGTTTCCCATATGCCAATCAATCAATCAATCAAAATATTAATTATTCTGTTGGATAATTAAATACCGCACGTCATTCATTTAATACTTGGTGTACATTCCAAAAGCAGATACTTCTCAGAGAATAACACACAAGAAACTCCGAGCTAGTTCTTTATCAAAGAAAATACAAAAAAAAAATAGTACATTGATTTCACTAATGTTTATTTTTAAGATAGCCTATGGAAGAACAAACAGTTTATCCTCAAGGATTTACGTATTTTAGATAATTTTACACTGAGTAATATCCCTTCAAACCACATTTTTACTCAAAGGTATGTGCATCCGATATTCGGAAATTTCACTGACAAGGGTTTTGAGCGCCGATTTTCGCATTGATCGATTGACAAATGACTGAACCGTTGGAATTATTAATTCAGTAGCTAGCTTGTTCCGTTAGGTGGATTTAAAATATGCTAGAAAGAGATCGGAACAAAATCAACGTAGCAATGTGTATTAAGAAATCGTTCCTCCTGGCTGCGAGCACTACAAGATTGGATCCCCGCACCTGAGGTGGCGGGCGCGCGGGGTGTGCCAACATAACGAGTAGGATCTTAGACTCGACCGCAGCAACATCTTTCTGCAATGTTTAACGTCACCTTCGCTGAATACACTGAAACTTTGTAAACTACCAAGTTTCAGTAAATAAATACTACACCAAATGCTGAATCTGGATTTTCATTTTGTGAAGAAATATTTTGAATAATTTAGGCGCTAGAACAAACCATCAACAATGTATAGAAAATTGTACATTCGCTTTCCTTCCAATCCTCGGTAGGCTCACTGACACATCAAAAGTGACATTTCCGATTCCCAGAATTTTCACTGACGTCTGGATTTTACATTTAGTAAACGTTTTGAATTTATGCGTCGGTATACTTTTGATAGTATCGGGGACCTTATTGTAAAAGCATATACATTGGTCGATGAAGGAATTGCATTTTTTTTTGCAGTCTACTGGAGTAGCTAGCCAGTTTATTCTTATTTCCAGTATTACAATTATGGTTATCGCATTATTTTTTCAAACAGGTGAATATTTTTCTTGACATAGAATTTATTCACAATAATGTCACGAAAAACTTGTCTATTAGCGACTCCTTCGAACCTTGTTCGTGAATGACACGTATAGCCCGTTTCTAAAGAATAAATATGCGATTTATGTCCAAGGCATTACCCCACAGCTGGATGCCATATGGCATCAAGCTGTGTAACTAGTCGAAGTAAACTAATATCGCAGTATCTGACGGTGACAATACGACATAACTTAATAATATAACTGTCAAAGACCTAACATATCATATTACGTTCATACGCAGATAAGACTTCTCCCATCTCCCACACACATTACACGCACTACACTCTACATCTCCTTTAGACACTCACTTTGCTCACATCTTCTTTGTTTATTAATTTGTATTACAATGGGAACGTCGGGGCTATTGTAATACAGATTCTCTAGAATCTAGTACAAGGCCCTTTTGTATATTTATATACTGAAAATATTTAATGCATAAATGATTTGTATATGTATTTGACTAGTTCCGAAATACGTCAGATTATTTTGAATGCGTATGCTGCAGACCTCAGTCATGCCCCTCGTGCATCCAGATGAGGTCCTCATTGAAGCTTTGAATTGAGGGTGATACCAAGAAATAAAGTTTTATCTACAAGGCTCAGGTTTCAATTTTTGAAAATATATATATTAGTGGGTGTGTGTTTTACATTGGGTAGAGTAAACTTGGTTTTCAGTTCAGTTTCAGTTTTGGTAAAAATATTTGGTTTTCTTTCATTAAGTAGAAGATTTTTTGCTGTAAGCCAATCAACTACTTTGGAGAAAGCAATGTTCACATCGTGATAAAATGGTTGCTGTCTTTTAAAAGAGTAAGGAAGTATCATCCGCAAACATGCTATTACATGCTTAATATTAACATAATCCCATGTTTTATAGTCGTTTATATCAAGGAGAAAAATAGACAGACCTAATATTGAGCCCTGTGGAACGCCCATGCTTACCCACAATCCCGACGACCTCTTGTCATTGACTACCTACTACTTTTTGTATTCTGTTACTGAAGTATGAACTCAAAAGGCCAAGTGCATCCTTTACACGATAATGAGCTAGCTTTCTGACAAGAATATCGTGATTTACACAATTGATTGCTTTGGAAAGATCACAAAAAACGCCGATTGCGTCATGTGAGTCTTCCTAAGTGCTGAATTTATGTTAAATAAGTTCAGCTCCAGCGTCAGCCGTTGAGCGACCACAAGGGAATCGGTGTTGTTTGGAATTTATCTTAATTGATCCAGTGTGACTTTTTCGAAGACTTTGCTAAGGGTGGATATAATAGCATTGGGCTTAAAAATATTGGGATCGGATGTACTAGAAGCTTTGGACAGAGGAATGAATGACTTTACTTAGTTTCATCAAGTCAGGAAACGTGCCGCTGGCACACATTACTTAGTAAAAAATACAAACTAAATGACGGTAGATGCAGTCTATTATGGAATTAACAGTTTTTATAGAGAGCCTGTAAAGATAAGCGGTTGTTTTCAAATCCAGTGATTTAAAAGCTTTGAGAATAGTGGAAGGGCTGACACGATTTGGAAATAAACATTTCTTTTTGTTTTACTATCTTTAAGTGAGGATTCGACAACAGTAGGTGACTAGCTTAGTGATAAGGTACATAAGTGACCAAAAACTGGAATATCCGAAAAGAAATATTGTAAGGTTTCGGCAACGTCGAGATCTTCCGTTACGAAGTGGTCGTTTACTCTTAGTTTGAAGTCGGTGAATCGTTTATTCTTTTCAGTTTCCTCCTTAACTACCTACCAGTTTTGATGACGTTCCTGATGATTTGATTGATGATGATCCTCTTGCGAGTTTGTTCCGACTTAGCTTTCGCACAGTCAATTTTGAATGTTTTAGAATAAATATAACCACTTTAGCAGTTTTGAATCCGTTTATTATAAGATTTTACTTATTATAGATTTAAAAACACGCTACGATTTGTTTGCGGTTCGCACATCGAAAATACTCTCCCGGACGTCGCCGGGAGGGGGCAAAGGATGCGTTCCAAGAAGTTTTTATTTGACGAACGCGTCCGAAGGAGAGTATTTACGAGGTGCTCGTCTTGTGCGTAGATAGCGCTGGGGGTCCCGCGCTACACCACTGATAATTACATTATCACCAAATTCTTTACTAATCTAATCCAAGATGTTTCTCTTCGCGTTTGACAGGTAAATTTTGTGAAAAAATTGTCGTAATTTGCTTTCCCCAATTTTGTGAACCCTGTTCAAAACTTTAACTGAGCTTAAATAACGATGAAATATTTCACTAACAGGTAGGAAAAAAAAGATAGAAAACCCAAGAAATATCTGTTTTTTCGTGTGAAAATCTTATATTTTCACCTACTTAGAATACAGTAGAGTTCCAATTATTTTCTTATTTTTTACATACTTCTTTATTTAACGAAGATACATATAAATTGTAAGTAATAGTAACTATTAACTGGTAAATACAATAACATAAGTACTAAATCGTTTTCTAGGCTAAAAAAAAGGTGCACAACCTTTTTTTTAACCAATAAACGAACTAATAATAGGTTCATAGGATCTTAACAAATAATCACTTAAACAAAGGAGTTCATCTTAAGTAATAATCTATGTTTCTCTTGGTGCGAGGCACACTATTGCGATACCTAACGGTAAAGTGGTAAATTTAACTAGGTAAACAGAAGATTAGGACTTCGATCATGATGAGTAAAATTACCCGCTCAGCAGCGAGCGCGATCACAAACAAAAAAAGTTGTTTGTCGATACTGGATGGAACCAACAGTATAGATACCAATCTATGGGCAATTTTTGAGTCCAAATTAAAAAAGATAACATTCCTAACCATTTTTACATTTTTATTTTCTGATTTCCAGCTATAGAAAAAACTTCCCTGAAGTTCTGTTGAGAATGGATTGGATATTCAACAATCAAGCCAAAATTCTGGGATGCAATTCTTACGTGGATTTACTGAACTAAACCTTCTTAGCGATTGTTGTGAAGCAGATTATGTTAAAAATAATGTTGTTAATAAATTATGCAAAACGGAGGGAAATTAATAACATACAAATATATACATTTAAAATAATCAATTAAAAGCAAATTTATTCGAAATACCCTGCAGGAAACTAGCGGCATTTTGTGGTCCCTAAATACAGGATGGCCTTAAAACAATGGATATTGCCGGAACTATTGACAGCCCTCATCAGAAAATCTCTAAATAAAATTTTAACCTCATTAAAAATATCACAGTTTTCAATTTTTATTTTTTGACATTCGCCAATTTTGGTTGTTTTTTTTTCATGCCATTTCCACAATTTCCTCACGTTTTTTTTTGCAATTTTACAAAGAATAGTTTAAACTATTAAAAAAATATTGAATAAACGAATTTATCAAATTGTCTTATTGGTAAGCACTTACCTCCCATGGCATTTCTAAAAATGTCATTTCCCTTTATAGGTTTTGAATTTTATTACCATGGCATAGTCTCCAAAATCGCGATGCCTCCTCACGCGTAGGCGCGGGTATGGACCGGTTAAACAGGAAACATAAAAAAGTTGAATGAAATTATTGAAGCATCATGTTTGATTAGCCGTAGTGTAAAAAATGTATGACGCTCACGGTGCCAAGTGTTTAAAAGTTTGTTAATAAATGCTGATTCCAAAATTATATCAAGTTTCAACGACTCTGATTTCTTCATCGGTTTGGAAGGTTTGTGATTAACATTTACATACATTGCTTTTTGCTCCATACCAGAATACCCTGTGGCCTAGGAACCAGAAACAGCGAAGTCACACACATGTAAACATCCAAGACCTGGGGTTATTTTTTTGTTCTGTCCCCAGCCGGTATTCGAACCCGGGACCTCTCGCTTGGTGAGCACATCCTCGACCGCTACATCAAAGTCAGGTTGTCAACTGAATCTTTATATTAGGCACATCGTTTATGGTATTCAACAAAAGCGAATAAGCTGCCATGAAATATAACTGCAAGACTATTTTTTAACATTGCGTCCAAATCAATTGAAAGTATATTCTCGTATTTCTCAACGGGAATATATTAACATAAATATAAACATAAACATCTATTTTATTTTTATTTATTTATAAACATACATGCTTGTGACATCACAGTAAAACCAAATCGACACAAACAGACAGTAAATATAAGGACAAAAAAGCTATAAATAAATCTTATCTATAACACAGACAATAAGTGGCGACCCTTGCGAATCCCGTCAAAGACATTGGAACAGGTCCACCTCGGTTCTCTCTGTTATATCATTAAAGAGAGCGAGAGCCCTCATCACAGGTTATATACAGGCACAAACATTACTTCTGTCCCCACACTAGGATACCCTGTGTCGTGGGAACCAGAAACAGCGACATCACAGACCTGGTTTCAAATTTAAATTCCTTCGTCAGATCTTAAAAAACTCCGATAGCATCCCATGCGGCCCCCAATGCAAAGTAAATACGAGATATAAGGGTCCGTAGTCGTTTTACCCCTAGTGACTAGTGGAACCGTATTGTTTGGCGTGGAGTTGTTTTGTACGGCTGAAGTGTGAGAGATCTTTTCAAATATTTTACTTAGTGCTGGAAGAACAGCGATATTGGTCTGAAATTTGAAGCATCACCCTTGTCTCCCGACTTGAACAGAGGTATCAGTTTAATGTGTTTCATGACGTCTGGGAAAACTCCATAGTCACCACATTTATTGAATATAAAGCTAAGTGTGAGGCTATAACTAGAATTACTGAACCAATGACTTTGACTGATATACTCCACAGGACTTCGGTATTTTTTTAATTAAGTAATCTAAACATTTTGACAATGTCCTGGGGATATATATGTCTCCGTAAGATAGTCAAAACCGTTAATTGATAAACTAACGAGTCCGTTGATCAACTATCGACAGATAGTAAACCAGACTTTACGTTTCCTTTGTTATTACATGTCAAACGAACACGAAGACTATTCGGGAGCTTAGCTGCGCTCGACCCCTCTAGTCTTCACCAAAGCTACCGCAGTGTTTGCCCTGGTATTTCATTTGCAATTCAAGTTTAAACCAATTTACTATTTAACGGTTTTAACCGTTAGTTTATCAACTAACGCGTCATATAGTAAGCAGTACGCAATAGTTTACTATCTGTCGTCAGTTGACCAACTAACGAGAGAAAAAAACGACATTTTATCAACTAACGGTTGAGAATCTTACGGTGAAATATATATTTCTTTTTATATGGCCTATGAGGTGTCCCATTGCTGGGCAAAGGCCTCACCATTTTGAGTTTGTGCGCCGTAGGTTAGGATGGGCAGGATGCACATGTCGACGAGTTTGCGCTTTAGGGACAATGCTCTTCATCAGCTCCCTCATGGACCAGTAGCTCTTTCAGGCGTTCGAAACATGATGTTCGATTTCTTTCATACAGTTTTTCATATAAATTTGTGCTTATGATGATGGCGAGTAATGGACCTCTATCCCTATTTCCTTGTTTTGTCCCACTTTTGTCCATTAAACTATCAATGTTTTACTATTGTCAGAACCTTGTTTGACGATACGTAAAGACCTCTCTTGGGCTATTGCTGTTTCAACTAGTTTTCTGGTAATGTTTCTGATGTCTGTGCGGTTGCCTTCTCTTTTATCCAATAGTATTTTTGTGTTATGTGTTAACTTGTTGCTATTTCTTCTGGGTTCTTTAAATTTAATGCTGGCTCACGGCCCACCGGTGAGCCGCATGGCGTTCAAGGTGTTAATAATTTGAAAAAAAAAAAAAAACTTCCTGAAGGCCGTGGCTGATGATCGACCCGATCTATGACTACTTAGTTGGACTGCCTAGTCTACCAGCGTGCTCGTCTCTAATTGTTGTCCGACACTTTGTGAAATGACAATTTCTTAACAAGACGCAAATAATATAGAGACAACAAGACTTACATAAAAATAGAGTTAAAAGGCGAGCTCATCTATAATAACAGGTCTCTTCCAGCAAACCAAATTAGGATAATAAAGGTCGATTGCTGAGCAGGGGTAGACAATGTGTGCAATAACATAATTTACCTAGCTAGCACGAAAATAATAAATGATATAAAACAATATTACCTAATTATTAGAGTGCCTACATAAATATTATATAATATACTCGTATATGCTAAACATGAATAATATACTATGTGCTAATAAATACATACGTACAACCTATAGGTATAATTATAGAGAGAAGGTATTGCTTCCTAATACTCGTACATCTACGAGTACATATATGAATTGTAACTTGTACGCATGAATGCCAGCATCACGCACAAACCTCCGTGGTTTTTATGATGTAAATGTTAGGTATTTAAGACTGAAAACTCTCTTCGATAAAGAAAAAATAAAAAAGTAATCGAGATATTTCATGTGATACAGAATCGTGCCACTGATGGAGAAAGGCCCGGCTACATCATTGCGTTACAGCGTCGCAGGGCAAAGATCTGCGACATTTCCTATGCGTATTCCACTGTTGTGCAAAGTAATTTTTGCGATGCGACGCCCCGCAAAGCAGTCTTGTGGCCTGGGTCTGAGGCAGACAAGTTGGGTGCAACCGTGCCTATGCCACGCAGTGTGAAAGAAGCCCTAAAGAAATTTCTAGAGTTAGATAAGGGCAACTTAGTAAAAAACACGTTCTAGGATCACTCTTCTATTTATGCCATTCATCATCACCATCTTCGGTCACAGCTCGCTCAGAGTCCGGTGTTTCGCGCGATGAAGTCCCTGACGTCGGGCGCGGCGATGTCTGCGAACACGGCCGGCGAAAGCCGCTGCGCGCAGCCGCGACCGAACGACACTATGCCGACAGCGACGCCATCTTGGATCGCTGCGCCGCCGGAGTCGCCCTGTAAACACATGGTCTTATATTTTTATCGTCATCATAATGCTCATATGGACCCACTGCAGGCCTTAATCCTCTTCTCTACAATGCTGGACCTCACGGGCCTGTGCCAATCACATTCTCTCTTCTCTCCACTGGTCGTATCGTCTTGGCCACTACTCTGTGATATGACTATTTTGGTCCAGCGCCCGTCATCCCCCGTCTAGCCAAGTGACCCCCATATCCCTATTTTAGTCTCGTTGTCTGCATGCTTGCGTCCTAGACCATTGTTTTCAGTCGAATCCCAACGTTTGGCAAATTATTAACAAAAGAGACCCAACGCTCGACCGTTATTTGTGCCACCTTCATTTTTTGCATTTTATATGGAAACATGTGACGCTTAGTAAGCGTCACATGTTTCCATTGGTTTCATAGTGAGATTGTTTTAATTTCCCTAAAAACCCCTTAGAATATGACTTCACTTTTCTATTAATTTTTATTTTAATGAGCTTTGTTACTCACATAAATCCTCTTAGATTACTTTTGGGCAAAAAACCAAGAAAAATTACTTGACTTTTGTTTGCTGAGAAGTTATGTAACGGATAATTTATTATGAAGTTGAAGCCAACGGTCTGTGTTATTGCATTAAATAGCTTAATGTGAAGATAATTTGCACAAACGTTCAAGTAATTCTATGAGTGAAGTGGTTAATACGTGGGTTGAATAAATCTCTACTCCGGACTCTATTCTGACAAAGAAAAATGACGGCTCAGTGAAACTACCGTGACAGTGACAGTCGATATCTAAACTACCGTGACAGTGACAGTCGATATCTAAAGGGGATCCTTTAGACATCCACTTTCATATCCATTATTTCAGGTTTGGGAAATCCTACCTTAAGAGTTTTTTAGGTTATTTTAAATACATAAGTTATATATCAAAAGAAAAAGATGTATATGTCACCGTAAGATTGCCAAAACCGTTAGTTTATAATCTAAAGTTTTTTTCTCGTTAGTTTACAAACTATCGATAAATTGTAAACTGTACCTTACTGCTTAGGATATGTCGCGTTAGTTTATAATAAAACCGTTAAACGGTCAACTGGTTGTAACTAGAATTGCAAAGGAAATACCAGGGCAAACACTGCCGTAGCTTAGGTTAAGACTAGAGGTGGCGAGCGCAGCGAAGCCCCCGAATAGTCTTCGTGTTAGGTTGACATGTAAGAAAAAAATAAACGTAAATTATAAACCCTGTCGATAGTTTTCAAAATAACGCGTTAGTTTATAAACTAACGGTTTTGACAATCTTATGGTGACATAAAGAAACATCAGGTAATTAGTACTTAAAGTGGAACGCCACTATCACGCCAATACGTTATCGGTTCCCACCTAGCTCGCTTAAGATTAAATCAAATTACATAATAATTCTTACGTAATTGTTATTTGGATGCGACCTATCCTATCATTAGCGAGTTAACAGGTCTTACAAATTACGATAGTTAGTCCCTTAAACTAAATGTTATTCGTAATTAGGGCGTTAGGCTCGAGGGGCAACCCTAGTTATCGCTGAGTCCGATAGATGCATTAATCCTAATTGTATACTGCTTCACGACATTCCCATAAGGGGTGGTTGAGGCACAGTAGCGCCCACATTTAGTCAGTTATTCAATACTATGACAGAAGGCTAGCTCATCGCCACAGCTATGGAGATATAAAAGGTTTCCTCACAACCATTGCCTATGAAATTTTGCCATGGGGCCGAGCTGCTGATAACGACTCAATTTTTGTTCTACAAGAAAGGGCTATTAGAGCAATTTAAAAACTCCGCAGTCGTGACTCTCGTGAGTCGAGGAAACTGTTCAAAGAAACTAGCATTATGACTGTAACGTGTCAATATATTTACGAAAATATCATGTACGCTAGGAAGAACATAAATATCTTCCCTAAAAATGTTCACGGGCGCAAGCGAAATAATATAAGAAGAAATAAAATGACCAACCTTACTTAGCAAAAGTTTGAACTTCATTTGTGGGTCACAGTATCCAATACTATAATAAAATACCGAAGAGATATAAAAAAAAACTTCACGTGTTTTATCTTTATATGACGAAACTGTGTCTGTGGATGTTTGACATTGTTTTTTTAATAAGCAAGGCGTTCGACAGACTGGCACATGACCGACTCTGGCTGATACTGCAAGAGCGGGGAGTACCGGGTCACGTGACCAAGGTGCTGAAGACCTGGTATAGTCAGCAGAGTAACGTCGTTCGTTGGAATGGGGCCCTATCGGATCCGTCAAAGCTGGCGTGTGGTGTGAGACAAGGTGGAAGCATGTCACCTATACTTTTTAACGTCTACATGGATGGTCTGTCTCACAAACTGAACCAGCTCAATGTTGGGTGCTCCATGAACGGCGTCACAACTCTTACCGCTCTTACCTGTAAGTACCAAGAGGATTTATCGTTTTCCAGCTCCACGTGCCATAAGTGCTTTTGCGCGTAGGCACTACAACTATGTAACACCTCGCTTGTACAGTACTATACACAATAAATTAAATATCTCAAAAGAAACTTTAAAAAACAGAGTCTACACCTGGCTGAGATCCCACGATTATGATGGCACCGAAAGACTAATGGACTCTGCGTACTAAAACCATTAAGATAAGTATATTACACTTACATTCACCACACTGCACTCACTACAAGCCTAACACACACACCTACACTAACAACTACACCTACACTACACTTGATAACTCTGGTTAATTATTATAACTCTTAAATTTTCTGTCTACTATATAAAATCTTTTTGTTTTTGTAATTAATGTACATGCTTAACTACTTTATTAATTTCACAAACATTGTGACTATAATCGGGAAGAACTGTTTCCCTAGATACAGTTTAAACTAGTTAGGGAGACAGGGATCCACCAATATGGAATGAGGATTTATTGTGAATAAATATTTTTTCTTTCTTCTTTAAAATAACTAACCATTTCTGCTATGCAGACGACATGGTTCTACTCAGCCCATCCATTTCAGCAATGAGAGACATGCTTGCAGTTTGTGAGGAATACGCAGCACAACACAACATGGCATACAACCCGGATAAGTCTGTGTGTATGATGTTCCGATCGACAAATACACCTGCCTTCATACCGCCAGTGCGACTAAACGGCAGAGACCTCGAGTTCGTCGAGGAGGTTAAATATCTGGGCCACGTCATCACTGCGGATCTAGACGACAGACTGGACATCGCGAGGCAGCGACGGGCTATACTGGTGCGAGCCAACATGCTGGCGCGGCGCTTTGCGCGCTGCAGCCCGGAGGTGAAGAGGCAGCCCTTCCTGCACGTCCGTGTACACTGTGGAGCTGTGGGCGGTGTACACAAAGAAGAGCATGGAGCAGATGCGCGTGCAGTACAACAACTCATGGCGCGCACTGTTCCGCCTGCCGCGCTGGTGCAGCGCAAGCGGCATGTTCGCGGAGGGGCGCGCGCCGGGCTGGGCGGCGCTGCGGCGGCTGGGCACGGCCACCGCGCGGACCCACATAGCGCACTCCACCAACCAGCTGCTGGAGGCTGCTCGCTCATGGCAATCCAGCCCCCTGCACCGCGAATGGAGGCTCCTGCACCGACCCTCATCCACATTTTTATGATGATTAATGTGTTAGTAAAATTATTTTAAATGATGTTTTTTAAATGATGTTAATTAATTTTATTATTGAATTGGAAACAATCTAATTATTTTAAACTATTTTATCTTTGACATTTTTTGTCATTTTTCTACATTCATGTATTGGACATTTGTTGGTTAAATTATTCAAATTGTGTGTGAATCAATGTTATTATTAATCTATTTTATCTTTTGACATTTTATATTATTCGACATTTATATTGGACAATAGTCTGGAAATAAAACAATTATATTATTATTATTATTAATAATTGAATTTGTAACTAATTAATCTACTCTCATGTCAAAAAAAAACCACTAAGTAATAAAGCATATTATAGCTTAGATGGTTACATTAATGACAAAAATGTATGGAGCTTTGATTTTCCAGCGCAGCACAAGAACTCCGCACACGTTTATAACACAAGACCTATGTTTGAAAAAAAAATGGAAACTTATAGAAAAGAAAAGTAGGCCGTGTTGCAGTGCACGAGTTTCTGGCGCCGCTACTTCTCCACTGCCGTAATACGTTCCAAAGCGGTAGTAGTTTTTCTTGCATTATGTAGGTTCAAATGGCTTTGAAAAAGTGTTCATGAGAATCTATTTTGAAATAAATATTTTGATATTCGGAACGTCCCCGTGATGTACTTTAAAATAAAATACATATCGCAATGGTACATGGTCGTACCAGGAATCGAAACTGCGTTACCAGCATGACTGGCGAGCATGAATCCACAAAACCACTGGGCGCGTTCATTACCTAAATTTTAAATAAATAAAAACATAGTGTAAATGTTTGGATGACAACATTACCATAGCTGGGAGGCAGTGGGTGCGCGAGGCTCAGGACCGGAGTCAATAGTATGATGATGAGGAGGCCTGTATTTAGCAGTGAGAAATGTGGGCTGATTGATTGTTTGATGGCGTGAATTGTTCAGCGACGAGTACCTGGCAAGTGCTCTGCCCCCCCAAGAAGAAGTTCCCCGCACAGAACATGTTCCTTGTGATGTACATCGGGTAGCTGGCTGCACACTCCGCGAAGTAGACGACAGGGATGGTGACGTCATACAGCCGGTCTGGTATGCTGCCGGCACCTTGCTGAAATCAAAATTGCCGTGATTCCCTTTGTCGTGGTAGCCAGAAACAGTGTTTTCACACACATAAAACCTGGGAGTTTTTTTTGGTACAAGAAGGTATTTTGGTTTGACATTCTCCAAATGTAACCAATGTGTATCTTATGGAAATAAACTCTTTTTGTTTTTTTTCTTGTAAGTTGTTACGGAACCACGAAGGGTAAATCCCCTGAGACCGATTCGCACATGCCCGTTTTTTGATATTTGATAATATTAGCCCGAAAGAAATTGAGTGATTTATTTTTTCAGTCAGTGTTAAGTACAAGACTAAGAAACAGAATGCCTACATATAAATCAGAAATAATTTGAAGTAAAAGTCCTGCTAATGAAGGTTTTTTGTGAGCAGTACCTCGTTAAGGCTTGCTTCGAAGTAAATATTTTCGCTTGGCTACTTCTAATTAAAATAGGGTTAACCAATTGAGGCTGGACTTCCCTATTTTATCATAGTTTTTCTTCCTGGGAACCCTTCGTGCGCATGGTCAGTTTTTCATTATATTCTATACCTTTTGAGATATTTTTGTTCGGACCAAATCGGTTACATAGTGATATTTATTGGAAATTATTTGCCCATAAAATTAGACCCTTTCTATTACACCCTGTCCGATGTCCGCAACTTCTGCGTGGACTTAGGAATTAAAATATGGGGCGGGGGGATAACAACAAAACTACAGCAAGATTGGCTAGACGGGATCACGGAGGATGGACGTTGATCGAACAAGAATGATGAAGTCGACGGAATCTCAATGAAATAGTTGGCCCAGGACTTACAAGATTGGCGCTACAGCAATTAGGCTTATGACCAACAGTTGTTTACATAAGTTTATATTTTAGGTATTTTTTGTTGTTCTTACATATTCAACCTAGCACGAAGGGTAAAGGGGGCTTCGCTTCGCTCACCCCCTTTACCCTTCACCTAATCTGCCGCAGTATTTTGCCCTGATATTTGCTGCAAATTTTGGTGATCATTTAAATTGCTGCCTAAAAATAATTAGCTCAACCTCTCAAAAACTGTGGGTAGTTGGGACGGGTCGTGATTTTGAACATTATACCATGGTAATAAAATTAAAAAACTATAACGTAAAAGTGGCGTTATCTAACGCCGGTGGTGTTCAAGAGGTTAAAGAACACATTAACTGGTATTTCCTTTTGTCACGATTTAAAAAGGTTATCTACATTTGTAACCCACGAGCAAGCAACACACCTATACGTATAATTAGCCGTGGCAAAATCAATCAGACTGTAAGTATATTCCAGCCGCCAGCTAAAATTAGTTTATTTGTCCAGCAGCAGTAGTTGCTCCTCATTAAATGATGGGTCACCACATCCCTAAACCTCCCGTCTTTCACTGCTTACTGATTACGTTCACGACGCCAGAAAAGGTTAACAGTTAAAAGTTCAAGTTCGTATATTTGTCCAGCAGCAGTCACTGTTTCTGTTTCAATTGGTGACCGGGGCCCCCAACCCGGCGTCTTTTACGCCGCACTGATTACGTTCACCAGCCGCCAGAAAGCGTTAATTAACAGCTCCAATTTCTCTATTTCTCGTCGTCAAAGTAAAAATGAACCTATGAAACTTCTGCATATAGTATATCTAGAAAACGGTATTCATATCGCGAAATGTTTGAGTTTTCCCTTGCTTTGTAGGCTAAAAAGTAATCATGTTACAAATTCCAAGAAATTTCCGAAGGAAAATCGTGGAGATAAGTTTTTCATTAAAATATCCAAGAAGAAATAAAATTAAAATTTTGAATTCTAATCCGATTATTTTTTTGATTATGGAATGATTCGTGTAATATATTCGTATATAAAAATAGTACAGTTTGCATATAGGTATGGCGTGGAAGTCATTTTCTTTGGAGTTACCAGTAATCATTTTATTGAAGCTGGAAAATATAGGATGTTAAAATGAAATCCATTGTATAATGCATCAATATATTATATGTATTATTATACTTTATAATAATTATTGGGATAATAATTATTGGGAATAATTATTAACTACCATTTAGGGATCTGTGATTAAAGGTGTGGCTCTAAAATAATTATGGTCCATTAAAGGATCTGAGATTAATGGTGTGACTACATCTATTTGTCCATCCAAAGTTTCGGCCTCTTCTCCTGAATCAGAAGGATCAGAATCAGTATCACTGTCGCTATTGACTGATATTATAATCTTTTGAAGTTCGACATCTATGAGATGGTCAGAAGTGTAATATTGGTCTTCGATTTTTTCAACATTTTCAACAAAAGCATTTTCAGTCAACCTTTCTATGTCTTTTGTACTCTGACTAACATTGTTGAAAGCAACTCTCTTCATTATGACACATATCTTTTCTATGGGGTTCAAGCCACAGTGATATGGGGGCAACCTAACCACTCCATGGCCGCTTTGATTCAATAAATCTTTAATCACGTACGTAGGCTGCCCCCTTTTTATTTTTTATCACTTGAAATAATTGTGGCTTCGTCCAGCATTTATCATAATAATTTTTGTTTCTTAGCCAGGCGTGAAGTTCTGCTTTAGGATTGCCCATTGTTAGTGCTTTGTCGATCTGTTTACAATGGAACGATTCATTATCCATTACAACTATCGTCTCAGGATCTCCATTTGGTATGAGCTTTTCCTTCATCCATCGCGTGAAGTTCTCAGAATTCATATAGAAAGACAGAAAGAAAGAAAGAAAGAAAGAAAGAAAGAAAGAAAGAAAGAAAAAAAATTATTAGAAAGAAAGAAAGACATTTATTACACACAAAAAACACACCTTACAGTAGGACAAAACAAAAAAGTTTAATAAACAAAACGAAACATCTAAAAACACAACTAATTGTAAACAATTATTGGCCAGGGTCACGGTGTGTTCTTGCTGTGCAAAAGGCACTAACTCAGCATTGTGCTGGGAGTGGAGGCCCTCAGCGCTGATTTTCAGTTAGTGCCAGTCATTTGTCATGATAGTCAGATGACTTGGGTTTAGATTTAAATATTAATAATCCATTCGGTACAAATCCTTTCTTGCCATCCCGCATGAGCTATTATATACCTTGGTCTAATGCTGTCCGAAACTAGTATACCTGGTTGGTTAGGCCCCCGCTAACAACTTATCAGGTGGCATGATGCATGTATATACGTTTCATCAAGATAGACAATGGGCGTTGATCTAATATATTTTTACGTTACTTATACACTTCGCCCGCTAAGCTGCAATGTCTGGACGTTCCGTTAAAAAGTTTCGCTTTGATTGACACTTACAAAATTTATATCCTATCGTTTTTAGGATACGTCTCAGAGATGTTCGACTGAACGTAAAATTAATGTCTCTTTTTAGTTCCATCCACAGCGTGTTTATAGTAGGTACTTGTTTTTTACTGTGTATAATTCGTTTATTTAATGACGAATTACGCAGAAGTCAAAGTCATCCATGTCAATCAATTTCTTTCTGTTTATTTTTTTCCAGGCGACACAATTTTATAGGACTGGGATGCTGCAACATTATGTTACTTTGTAATATCAAAAACGGATTTATCTGATATTCCTGTAACAAATAAACAATATTATAATAATTTTTATTGTTATAATTAAATGGTAATTAAGACGTGAAAAAATTTATCCATGTGATCTTTCAAAACAGAATATAATACGTATTTAAGGGGGCTCCCATACAAGAAACATGATTTTTTTTGCTCATTTTTGCTCGAAATTGATAAGGGCAACAGGAAGGTGCTTGAAATATTCACAGAATAATTAGTTAATTATTCAGTTTAAAAATAAATAATTTAATTAAATATAAAACATATATTTAAGGGGGGCTCCAATACAACAGACATGTTTTTTGCCGATTTTATAGAATAACATGCGGGACCTTTTGTGCGCAAGTCCGACTCGCATTTGGCCGTTTTGTACAACAGACACGTTTTTTTGGCCGTTTTTATAGACAATCGATGCGGAACCCTTCGTGCGCGAGTCCGACTCGCACTTGGCCGTTTTATACCACAGACATGTTTGTTTTTGCCGTTTTTATAAACAACAGATGCGGAACCCTTTGTGCGCAAGTCCGACTCGCATTTGGCCGTTTAGTACAACACACATGTTTTTTTTGCTGTTTTTATAGATAATAGCTACGGAAACCTTCGTGCGCGAGTCCAACTCGCACTGGGCCGTTTTATACCACAGACATGTTTGTTTTTGCCGTTTTTATAAACAACAGATGCGGAACCCCTCGTGCGCGAGTCCGACTCGCACTTGGCCGTTTTATACAAAAGACATGTTTTTTGTCGTTTTTATAGACAATATATGTGGTACCCTTCGTGCGCGAGTCCGACTCGCACTTGGCCGTGTTTTTTCTTGGGGCGGACGTAGCCCCACCTGAGTCATTAGTGTTATAACTAAAAAATATTATTAATACACGGGACAGTAAAAATGATTACTGGCAACAGCCAACCAACCTGTCAATAAGGCGAACCCAGCTCTCACTTGATCAAAAGGCACTAAACGTCCGCCCTTATCCCTTTCATCTTCACACGACTGTTTCACCTTCAAAATAATCTCTCTGGCTGCACTTTTCAACAGTTTCGGCTTGTTAATTAGTCCTGATCACCCAAATTCTCACTAAAAATACCACTCACAAACACTGTCCGAGCTCCTGACACTGACGACAAAATGGCTACCTGTCAAATTAGTTCGGCGGTCACCGCCGGTAAACTTAGCTGGCGCATACTCTAATTTAGTACAGTGACTGGGTTGGGTCTTATATAAGACACATTGAAATTGGAAGATTGGAGTACTTAGGTGGTTAGGGGGGGTCCTTAGCTATCCTCTGATACCATTTTCTGTTTTAGGAAACATCATTTTAGCACTTTAATTAAAAAATATGTTTACGCGATTTTTACAACTTGGCCAATCTCGGAACGACAAATGTCAAACCCAAAAGCTCCAACGTTGGATATTGGTACATGATTTTAGTACAAATTACAAGATTTTGTTGTAATGGTAGAAATTTGCGTCAGCAATTTTGTATTTTCTGACATAATGACTTGCTCATTTCATTCCGATTCCTTCAGTGTTTCGTGAATGTTCTGTTGCGCTCTCGTTTTAGCCGTGATTCTCTGGATGACTTTGGCTTTGTTTACTTACTAACTACTTTATGGAGTTTATCAGAACCAAATTGGTTGCTTTAGGTCACTTCGTGTTGAAAAAATAAAGATAGGTTTGATAGGTTCACACGTTACAGCAGACCCGGGAGCCGGAGCGAAGCGGAGCGGAGCGAGGCGACCCCCTACTTGCTCATTTCATTCCGATTCCTTCCGTGTTTCGAGAATGTTCTGTTGCGCTCTCGTTTTATCCGTGATTATCTGGACGACTTTGGCTTTGTTTACTTACTAACTACTTTATGGAGTTTATCAGAACCAAATTGGTTGCTTTAGGTCGCTTCCTGTTTAAAAACTAAAGATAGGTTTGTTAGGTTCACACGTTACAGCAGACCCGGGAGCCGGAGCGAAGCGGAGCGGAGCGAGGCGACCCCCTACTCTTGGCAACCCCTCCTCCAACCCCTCTCCTCCTCCAACTCCCCCGAAATCCAAAAAATGTAGGCATTTTCTTCAATCTTTGGACCTCCATAACATAAAAACTAGTGGTTTCCTAAAAGGGATGGTAGGTGGGGGGACCTCCCCTCCCCCACCCCTCCCCCCCTCCACGCCCCCCTCCCCCAAATTCAATGTGTCTTATATAAGTACTTACCCCAGTGACTTTCGAGACATACCAATTTTAAAGAGTATTTGCTTATGTTTTTAAGTGAGTTCAACCTTTTTTGAATAAACTCGGATTGAGTTTTCAAACATGTAATTTTAATCAAAAGCACCAAGGAGTATTGATATCAACTTCGAAGCAAATCACCGCCAAAATAACTCTCCACCCCTTTTAAAACCTATTAGGGATAAATTTCAATAAAATACGAAACACATCTTCCATAAATTCTGTTAAAAATTGTTATGCAAAATTTTAAATAGATTGGACCAAGGAATCATGTTGTCCCATACAAACTTTGCCCCGATTTTTCACCCCCTTAGGGGTAGAATTTCGGAAATTCAATTCTTATCGGATGCCTACGTAATACAAAGAACACACTCTCCAAGTTTCAGTCATTCAGGACATTAGTCTAGGTCATTTAAATCAGGCGCGATTTGGAACCCGCTTGAGGGACTCATAAATATTCGCAGAAACTGGAATTCGATCTGAATTGCATATCACGCTCTAGACATTGAGTCCACGTGGACGTTACATGCTACAATCTGACTGACATTAAATTGTGGTGAAATAAGCAAGGGTTGCGAATACTATTAATTATCTATTTTAGATTCACACAAGAACACACAATACATTTGACAGGTTAAAACGTAAGAGAGGGCCGCCAGAGGACTTGTAGTCAGCAACGGTCGCGTTCCAAATCATTCACAAAATTGGCCCGGATATTGAACTGCCACCTCAATGAAGAAGGTTTCTCGTCTCATCACTCCAAATTGATCAATACCTAGATGGTATTTAGTTATTAAGATACGTTTAAAAATATTAAGGTGCAGATATACGATGCAGTTGGCGCCGGCGCCAGTGAGACTGGCAGCCAGCACTGGCAGACAGCGCTGGCTTGGCTTGAAAACTGAGTAAACCTAGCTTTACCTCAAGTTTTCCCCAGCCGCTGACATTGATTTCAGTCATTCCATGCATCAACCTGTTCCTTGGAGGCAGAGGAATGGGTTGTATGACTTCGCTGAACTCTATCGGGTCGACGGTCCTGGAACAATATGAAATTGTATGTTACTCCTGTTCTGCGTACACTGAATCATACTGGTGAGTAATTGTCATAGAGTAGTTCTAATCAACTTCCACCGAACTAATAGATGGACAAAAACACTGAATGAATATCTATACTGAATTACTGAACGAAAATTTCGGGTCTATATTCAACGATATTTTTATGATCAGAAAATGAGGTTCATCTTCTTTTATATTCGATTCCGATTAAAGGGAAAATTCACTTTAATTTACCTATATTTATTTTCACACGTATGTGTCATATACCCTCTTTACTGCGTACAAAAACCGCATGTACGATCAGCATAATTTTAAACAACTTGGTAAAACTCATTTAATTTTAATGTGTATTTTTTTTACATAATTATGACATTCAAATTTCGAATGCCGGCGGCGCCCGCCTGCGTGCCGCCCCTAGTTTGTCTGTGAAGTTTTCACTACAGAACAAGCTAAACAACTGCAGAGCCACAATGCCGGTCAAACAGGCGGTTCCTGAACACATCAAAGAAAGCGTATGATATGTGTTTAGATAAACTGGTGTATGTAACTGTACATCATTAGGCATTAAAACTCTCGAGTGACATTATTATGAAACTCGCCTTCGGCGCGTTTCATAAACCCACTCTCAAGTATTAATGCCCTCCATTATGTAGCAGTCACATAAACTACTATTACCTCTGTTATCTAGCAATTATGCCGCGCGCCGAGTTTTCGGTACGTGAATGTCTAACTCATCTCTGCTACTGCAATATTGGAAAACATTTGTTCCTATGTTTGTTTTTTAATCTACCTCATAACTGCGACATCTTTATCGAACTGCCTCGGCTTGTTGTGCTCCGGGTGCGGAATCACCTCAGCGATGGGGATGATGGTGCCGTTCTTCCGGAAGGTGCTGCCCGCTCTCAGCACCACCGAGCTGGCGTTTACACTGCGGAAAGTATGATGACATAGTTAATGGGACATAGACTCTGTGGGAGTTTCTACGCCCTTCTTCTCCCATAATCTGTGGGAGTTTCTACGCCCTCCTTCTCCCACAGTGGTCCAAAGTAGAGAAGTGGCAAAAATGGAACATTTGGAATTTTGAATTTTGAATGAATACAATATGAACGTAGATTTTGTAAGCATTTCTTTCTGGCGATGCAAGGTTAGTTCGGGTTGTGCCTGTTGAGCTTTGAATCAAAATCTGGGATAGTGTGGTCCAAAAATTTATACAAATCTGTGTAATGTTCAGTTTGTGTCAATTTCTGATAAGGTCAGATTCTTAATATATGTCGCCATGATAGTATCATCAAATTTTGTGAGCAGCTTCGATAACTGTGTGTTTTCTTTTTTGTAGATTCTATTTCTGGAATTTTTCTGGAGATATGGTTGTTGAAAATCAAAAAAAAACATTTTTCAACAATGTTATGTAATGAGTGTAATGTGTTTCGAAAAATGTTAGAAAATAATGATGATAGATAGTTCCGTGGTCTAATGGGTTTCAATCTTGCTTCTCACTCAGGAGGTGCAGGTTCGATTCCTGACCATGTACTAATGATATAATTTATTTATCTTAAGTACAGTACGGACGTTCTAACGGTGACGGTGATGGAAAACATCGTGAGGCAACCTTCATTACTCCTTAGCTGCGGCGATGGCATAGCCCCCCTCTCACGCGAAATGGAGTTTTGAGTAACTGGTTCAAAGTGGGCACAATTGTGCCTCTGCCACCCCTTTGTGGGAAAAGTCGCGACGCTATATTATGTTATGTTCTGTTAGAAAATAACACAAATTATTTTGTTACCCTTACAACGGCTCAAATTTTTTATCCGATAAACTTCAAGGGGTCGGGTGCGAGGCGGAGGAAAATAATAAAAAAAAACAAATTTACGCTGTCACCAAAGCAGTCTCGCGAGGTTTACAGCTCACAGAGACACTTGATAGTACATACATAGTCAGGTCATAAGTTCTGTCACATGTGCAATATGAAATAATGTTTATTATTTATGTAAATATTTATATAGCAAAATGAACTTAATAAAACATAGATTCTTATGGTGATAACGTTTATTCATAATGACCTCCGCGATTTTGAATACAGGCCTTTATTCTGCGCGGCCAGTCGTCTATCGCAGCACGAACGAGGTCCATGTCAATATCGGCGGCTGCCTTAATCAAGGATGCCTTGAGTGACTTCAAATCAGGATGAGGCTTTGAGCAGGCCTTTTCCTCCAAGTGTTGCCATATCTTGTAATCTAACGGACTCAAATCTGGACTGGAGGAGGGCCAGTCTTCGTGCCGGATGAAGTCGATTTCACGCGCCGCCAGCCAGTCTTGTGTGCTTTTCGCTCTATGAGCTGGCGCAGAATCTTGTTGGAATACCCAGTGCCTGTTATTAAACATGGTATGAGAAACAGGTTCCACAAGGTTCTTGAGGACTGTATTTTGATACACAACTGCATTCGTTTTTACGCCTTTCTCACAAAAATGTACCTCAGTTAAGCCCCAATAAGAGACTCACAACCAAACCATGAGCGAGGATGGAAAATGACCTCGTTGGATACGCGGAATACGGTTGCTCGCTTCTTCACTGCTGTGTGCGTACACCTTATCATTTTGTTTGTTGTAGCTCTCTTCCACGGTGAAAATTTTTTCATCCGAAAAAAGAATTTCCCGATGATTTTTTCCCGCGTACCGCTTCAACAAAGCGCGGCATCTCTTCAGTCTCAGGTCCATTAAACGAGCGTTCAAACGATGTCCTGTTTTTCTTCGATATGCCCTAAGCCTAAGTCTTCATTTAACACCCTTTTCACCGTGGTCCTGCTTAACCCCATCTGAAGGGCCAGTTTCTGCTTACGTATGGGATTTCTTTGAATTCGCGCCTTCACAGCTTTCATCACTGCTGGAGTCCTAACAGAGCGAGGGCGACCACTTCTTGACCTGTCATCAAAATCAAATCAAATCAAAAATCATTTATTTCCATAGGATGTTGTTACATCACTTAGATACGTCATTACATTTTTTTTGGTGAGTTCATTAACACAATGGCGGAATCTGTGGAGAAGAGCTCACCGAAGAAACTCCACAGTCGTCGCATTTTTTGCGTTTCCTTTTTTAAATAAAATATTGTCAAATTACAAAATGAATGCTAATTATATATCGAAACAACCATCTACACTAGAGTCTTCATTGTTTCGTTGTATGGTACGATAAACGAATCTTTTGGTTATATTCAAATTTTTCAGTAAGTCAAAAATCTGAATTGGCGCGTAACCGCAACGATGCAACGCAATAACTGCGACACGGTCTTCTTTAAGTGTCCACTCCATATTTAAAAATGAGGAAAATTCTAAAATGTACACATTTTTATTTTCATGAAAAATTCGAAATTCGAATTCAATAAACTTTTTTGGGCCAGCGTTCTAAATTCAAAAGTTTTTATTGTGTGACAGAACTTATGACCTGACTGTGTATAGTAGTGGGGTTATCGCAATATTTTTCCGATTCAAATTAGGTTCAAAACAAGAACATCACCATGGCAACCATTTCCATTCCAATTCGCCATAATGGGCTTTACGTACATAATACCACGACTGGTTTTAAGACGGTCACGGTAATTTTGCGGATCAAATCAGGTTCCTAATCTGAATTGGCATAAGACGTTGTAGTAACCCCCCTGTTCAGGTCAGGGGGTTACCACAACCTCTCATGCCGATTCATTTTAGGAACCTTAACTGATCCGCAAAATTACCAAGACCATCTAAAAGCAAGTCTTGGTTGTATGTAAATAAAGCCCATTATGGCGTCTTGGCATAGAAATGGTTCCCATGGTGACGTTCTTGTTTTGAACCCGATCTGAATCACTAAAAGTTTGTGGTAACCCCCCAGGTAGATAATGTGTTGAAACATTTTTCTATGGAAAAGGCAGCTAGAGTGGCAGAGGCACATCATAGCCATATGAGTCACAATAACCTGTGTTTTCTCAGATGGGTTGCCAGAGTCATAATTTCACATAATATAACAAGGCGGTTCTAAGGACGCGTGTAAAAGGGCCGCGGCCGGCGATTCGCCAGCGTTATTTATTTGTTCCTTGACTGTATAACTTTTTGAAAATACAGTGAATTTCAGCATTAAATTTGCTGTAGTGCACAACGGTCCACTATCACGAAAAATATGGGCAAATGCAATATCAAAATAGGTGTATTCATGTTTTAGGGGGTGCAATTATTGAATATCTATGCCTAAATCACTTGACCAATAAAGCGTGCTTGCTTGCTTGTAGAGCTGTTTTGTTTGGATTCGACCACATTTGTCTTTTGAAGCGGCCATTTGTCTGAACTGAGACGCCTAAGCTGTTTTTGATTCTATCTGGAAAAGCCCATGCCCAACAAAATTATATCGATATATATGAACTGAGTTGATGATAATTATGATGCTTATTGCATCCTTATTTGTACTAAAAGTCATTGATTTTTGCCAAATTTCATGATACTAGTGCAACCTATAGGGTACTATAGGTTTTGATTCCCTTGCGAGTATCAAGAAAATTTGGCAAGTTCAGCAAATTTGTGACATAAACGGCCGTATTTTTTTTATTGCGTTGACCTAGAAGTTTAAACTTTTCATATCTCCAAGGTTCCACAGACGTGAGTAATTAATATCAATTACAATTTGATACCGTTCCTGAGAAAAAGGGTGTGACAGACGAACAGACAGACAGCAAAGTGATACTATATGGGTAGCTTTTTTCCTTTTAAGGTACGTAACCATAAAAATAGTCATGGATGGTAGAAAAATATGACTGGTGGCTATTGGCGGGAAATTCAATAAAAGCGCTCCCGAACCGTGGTACAACTGCGATGTCCAACTGGTTGTACTACGGGGAAGTAAAGTTACCCTTAGTTCAACTCTTTTTTTAAATATTTATGATTATGACCCGTGGTACAACGGTGAAATTATGTCCAACTGGTTGGACCACGGGGATAAGATGATCGCGTAAAACAAATGAACGTCTACATAACAAAAGACCTATGTGAAATAATATACATTTATTTATTGAAAATATTTTTTTGAGAAATCTACAGCGTGTGTATTTCATACGGGCGTATAATGGATCCAGTTATAGTACCTGATTATACAAGTACCAAGAAACGCTATTTATATGCTAAGTTAGTGTTGAGAAAAATATAAGTAAGGATTCTGCAGTTTCTGCTTGCTTACAAGAGCCTTCAGTGTCTGTGATATAAATTATTTTAGTGAAAATGACTTTACAACCTAATAAATGCATTAACGTAGTGACGTCTCACATCACTTGAATTTAACCTCCACGAATCCGGGCCGCCCCAGCGGCGCGCAACAGCTAGGATCCGCGGCATATTTTGAGCCCACCCGCGCGCGGCACTTGACTGACGTATCAAGTGATTCTGTTGGAATGGTAACTCTTAGAACTATACAAATTGTAGATCTGAGTAGATAATGAAACCCTCTCTTATTTTATGCGAAAAAAATGTCACTGTGACCTTAGTTTATTGTTGTACCGACATGAGAATCACCCACTTCTATGAAAATGTTCCCTCTCGACACAAATCTAGCCGACATGAGAAAAACATCAACAAATATACATGTTGTTTGATATCTACGTAATCTACACAATTAACCTTTTCAAAACAATAAAACCATTAGTGTGTTCTTATAGAAACAATTCAATATTCACCATAAAAGCTCAGAAAAGATCAGTCAAAAATCGCGCGCGAGAAAAAGTGATTTTGTTTTTTCCAGTCTGAATATTTTTTTCAACGAAAGACCACAGACAAATATGTTCATGGTAGAGTTTGACTAACGCCGCATTTACACTTGCCAAGCATGCCAACATTATGCACTAAAATTGTACCAAAATACCGGTTTGTAAACACAGCGTCACCCGCGCATCAATAGCTGCGCGTGGTAACCAACGGTATTTTGACTTTGCAGCTATTGATGCGTTCGGATATTGAGAGGTTAAACATAAAAATACACCCGTTGGCGCTAGACACTTTCTTTTGTCGGATCGCTCGGCTATGAAATAGTTAAGCAACGTTGGACTCTAATGTAATGAAAATAAAGTAGTGCGACTGCCACTTGCTATCGGCCACTGCTACTTCAGTATGAATTGACGTATGTACCTATAAGTTTAGCAAAGCGAGGGGAATAACCTACATAAGATCCTAATGAGAAGAAGTTACTTTAGGTTGGCTGTTGTGGTCATAAATAATTTATAGGTACAAAGTAATTGTCACCCAATGAAATGTTTAGGTTTGTCATTCATAACGTTATTGTAATGGCCACATAAACATAACATAAACATTTAATTACAGGCTCATACATTGCTACTGGCCCCACACTAGGATACCCTGCGTCGTGAGAGGCAGAAACAGCGACATCACACAGCTTAAAACATCCGAGACCTGCCGTTTTTTTTCGATCGAACCCGGAACCTCTCGCATGGTAGGCAGAGCCGCTACCTTAGCGCCACAAAGGTCGTCCGTGACATGTTTCAATAAACAAGAAGTGTGTTTCTTTCCAAGGCCATATTAATAGCTTTACCATACGGAGGTCTTTCTTGATCAAGTAACGGTGTATACCCATATATTGGTGGTGTGAAATGGTTGTCATTTGACACCAGCAACGTTGTCCCTTGGATTCATCCAACACACACACATTTAATTTTTACTTAGTTTATTTGTACGGTCAAGTGATCAGGGTTATAAGGGATCAGAGGAAGCCAAGATCAAAAGAAGAGAACTCGCGACGCAGCGACCTTGTGTTCTATTACATGAACCACTTGGAGCCACTTTGACATCTACATAACTCAAAATTTATTAAACATATGAAATTTAGTTTATTTATTAAGAAACTTAAGGCTAACTAGAACCCCAAATCCTAACATGTACCGCGTTAGTCCGATGAAATTCATGAGAAATTCAACGCGTGCAAAAGAGGCGATGGCATGCAGGCGTCATTTCCGCTGAATTTCTACGCCAGTTATGCGGTAGAGCCGCATAAGGTTTTATGTAGGTAAAGTAAGGAACCCTAATTATTTCAACAAGGCCAACCATTCATATTCAGAATGCTAATGTTAGTTTTCTCAATCTGACTATCGTCTTATAGTGCGCTGTAAAAATGCAGTAATACGAATAAAGAAATAGAATAATTAAAAGTGTTTACGAAATACCATATTTGGTTAGGCCCTGAAGTTCAAAACGTAAAACCCTCTACTTTATAGTAAATAATTTATTTCCAACGCGAATATTTACCGCAAAACATAAACACTCACCAGGTGATAAGCAAACAAGTTATTGTTTAATAATACAGAATGTTTCAAATAAGTACCGTGTTATGATACAAACAATAAAAATAATCTTATTTAGGCTCCCAAGATTCAAACGTTGGGCCATTATATGCCATTACAAGACACTTACGTAATAGCGGTATTGCCTAAGGCAGCTTAGCATTCAATTAGAGTGATTATTATTGGTTCCCAAATCCAGGCTTATACAAAGAATCAAGGTAGGAGCGTAAATATAATAATCTTGAGATTGTTGTAAGTCTGGTTTTGTTGCTTGGGGTTGTTCTCTCCAGCCAGGATTCGAACCCTGGACTTCAAGCTTGTGAGATAAAACATCGATCACTACCGCTAAGCTGCAGAAGTCGTAATTTTAGTGTAATTATATAATAATAATGCAGCCCATGAATGTCCCCACCGAGGAGCACGGCCCTTTACCCGGGTAAAGGCCCGTGCTCCCTACGACTAAGATTGAGCCAAACTCCACCACACAGGCTCAGTTGATGGAATATTAGTGTAAAGTTTTTTAAATAGTGTATACTTCTCGGCACAATGCGCTGCTGTGATTATATAGTTCTCGCTGACGATGAAACCGCCACAGAAGTATTTCCCATTGAAGATGAAGCTGACTTGATAGGGATGTTCTTCGATAGTTGTCTCCTGGCCACCGACAATGCGGTCGCCGTACAATGAATCATCGCCTACATCATCTGTTGTTCCCGACGACTGGTCTATAGTTTCCTCTTCCAGAGAGATGTGGGCCTCTGAAATTCAAAGCCAAACAAACATAAACACTTAACCCTTCCGGGATCATAAAGACACCCGCAGTACGGTGGATGACAGCTAACAAAAACTACAATTGAGTCTCATAATGACACCTTCCATACAGTGAGCTAGCTCCAGTCCGGTTACGGAAAAATCGGCACGAGTAAATCCCAATGTAGTTTTATCAACTGGCAATACTGCCGGGAATAGCCAATGAAACTAGCTTCCGGTTGATATCTCACACTTGATTGGTCGAGAGAAAAAATCATTAGAAAATATATATTTTAGACAGCTCTACCCAGATTAGTTACATCATTTAGGCGCTGTATGGTAAGCGAAAGGGTTAAGTACTGGTACATACATAGCTTCTTGCTCCACATTAGGAACTTTGTGTTGTGGGTACCAGAAACAGCAACGTCACACTTACTCATATAAACATTCAAGATCTCAGTTTTTTTTTTCTTTGTCCCCAACCGGGATTCGAACCCGAGAGGAACCGCAACGCCACAGACGTCTTCAAACAAGTGCAACGCTTTTTACCATCATGGATAGATAAAAAAACGGCCCGCGATTTTGGATCTTATTGCTTAGTAATAAAATTCAAAACCTATGAAAAATAATCAATCATCTATTGATGGGCCACAGGTGAGTGGATAGGGTGCAGAGGCATAGTCGCACCTTTTTTAGCCAGTTATTTAATAGTCCATTTTGTTTAATAGTAGTTTATGTGACTAATACATAATGCGTATTTATGTACAGTTACATACACTAGTTTATCTACACACATATTATAAGCTCTCTTTGATGTGTTCAAGAACCGCACGTTTGACCGGCATTGTGGCATTGAGTTGTTTACGGCAACAAATATAATGATCACCAAAATATGTTTTCCCTACCCAAAATGGATAAATGAACACCAAAAGTTGCAAAAAATATCAGGGCAAAATACTGCGGTAGCTTAGGTAGCAACGTGTTAGGTTGAACATGTAAGAACAACAAAAAATACTTAAAACTTAAACTTAAGTACACAAAACATAAAAAGAAGTTTGGTGATCATTTATCCAAATACAATTTGGTGGACATTTATCCATTCTGGCAGTCATTTTAAATCTATTAGTATTAAAATAGGTGCGTTTTTGGTAATCGTTTAAACATAAGTCGTTGTTTAGCTTGTTCTGTAGTACTAATTTCACAGACAAACTAGGGGCGGCACGCAGGCGGGCGGCGGCGTTCGAAATTTAAATGTCATAATATGTAGAAAATTTACACATTATGGTCACAATGATCAATATTCAGATAAGAAATTAGTTTTTACAAAGTAGTTTAACATTATGCTGATCGTAACGTGCGGTTTTTGGACGCAGTAAAGAGGGTTTATGATACGTGTGTAGTTTAGCCAACCGCCGCATCTATGAAGATATAGAGGTTTACGTTTAGCAAGCGAGAATATCTCTAAAATGGCCGTATCGGTTTGTATACATCCTATTTGGTTTTATTCTCCTCAGTCTAGAGGAGGTTTAGATAAAAAAAATACGAAAAACGCAAAGGATCAAGCAAAAAATCGAAAAATATTTGTTATGGAAAGTTAAGTCTCTTTAGCTAGATGGCATGGGTAGCCATAGATATAACATCACTCAAACTCCTTCATCGTTAATTAATTGACCGAGCGAGCGAAGCGAGCGAAGGGCTCCATTTCGACAAGATAGGAGGCCGATTTTGCTTTCGTCTGTCTCTATACGTGTCTGTCAGTTCCGGTCTAGGGGCCACAGATACCAAACATATTTCAAGATTTTGTATTACCCGATCAGAGAAATGGTGAACGCATAATTGTATTTGCGACTCCAGAACCAAGACGAATGATTCAACCCGGTGAAACATTTTGCCTAGATGTCAGAAGCTGCTCAGTGCCATTCTCTCAGCTATTTAATATACATGTTGATTTGGAGCAGCGTTTGATTGGAAGCAGAATACTTCGAAAAGTATCGACGACCCACCTGACGCAGTCGTCGATCCATCAATATTGATCTAAGCTTTTATGTGATTATAAATAAATATAAGAATGTAGATAACAAGATAGGTAACAAGACATTGGTGTGATTGATTTACGAATTTAATGATTGTATATTGAGATTATATTTTAGTAAGTTATCGTTGTTAATAGTAGATGCTTATTTGATATTGTTTATTCATATTTTACAGTTGTTTTGTCTTTTATTTGTTTTGTTGTTATTTTAAGGATGATTTAATACTGTTGTATTATACGACTGATTTAAAAAATTGGGTGAGATATTTCTGTATAAAAGTTGTGATATCGTAGAGAGATACAATAAGTAATAGTTAAGAAAATAACAATAATTTAGTTAAGTTCTAATGTGAAGCTGTGATTTTGCATTATATTTTACACTTATACTATATTATTACTTTTCATGCTAGATTTTAATCAGAGGCTGTGATTTAATTATACCTTAATGGATATTTCTATTTGGTCCAAATGTATTTTTTTTGTGTCTCAATGCTAATTTCGTCTTTCATTTTATAACTATTCTATATTGTCAAAACAATTCCTTCACAAAACCTCCAAATCATCGTTTCGGTAGGCAACTGTACTTAGCTACTATGGCCCCAAGAGGGAATAGAAGTATGAAAATAACGCGATTTAATTTTAATAATAGAAATATATCTTTCGGCCCCGTTTAGTTATAAATGTATGGATATTCGCGGTTACGAGAACAATAGGCCGGCCCCTAGCGGTAAGATAAAAATAAAACATAATTTATCACATCATTCACAATGTCTGCCAGTCAGCCATTAGGCCGTTTTAATCTAAGAATTACAACGGTATTATCGTAGGAATGTTAGGGCAGAGCTATATAGGGGATGATTATATACGCGATACTTAAAAGAAAAAAAATGTTTAAATAAATAAAATAAAAAAACTGAAAAATAGCTGAAAAATATTAAATTGTGGCCATATTTCTATCGCTTGCTACCGCGCTCGCATTATCGGGCACTCGGCGTGTGGCGAGCGCGCTTCGTACGACCGGCAGCTGGTGTAGGCACGTCACGCGCGTTTATTTCAGGATAAATTGTAATTGCAAATGCACAAAAATATACGTTAACTAAGGCCATTAAATTGGGCGTAACTTTACAGAAGAACACCTTTGTCAAGTTTATATAGCGCATGGCTCTGTCACTTTCCTACCATATTACCGTTCACGACGCCATAAAACCAGCCAATGTCCCGGATATATCATGACACGTAGTACGTAGATAGCTAATTAGTTACCGCCATGTCGTGTTGAAGCTTGGAGCAAGTCTTTGAATTATTTAGTTCGTGTTCACAATGTTAGCATGTCCCAGATACAAGTATGAAATATAGCGCATTAATTGTTTGGTATATAGAATAATACGGTCTTCCAATAAATAAATAAATAAATGGTTTGCTTTATAATGCAGTTTTGGAGTAAAATAGGATTAAGGTGAAGTAAATCAAAACCTATAAAATCGTGAAATTTGGCAAGAAGCAAGATCTTATAGCATAGGTAAAGGGCAAAATCTCAAAAAGGTAAATTTGAAGTTTCTTCAAAAAAAATATATGTGCGGAAACATTGGTCGAAACTTTCGACGTTTTTTTAGAGGCAATCTTTAATAACGGCGTTAAACGCTCAAGATAGTTATATATCTGTGGTCATGGCGTCGAAACTGACGTACCACGGTATGGGTGTCACAAAACCTCAACAAAAGTAAGTAAGTAATGAGTTTCATTAATCTAAGACTCCACCAAACCAGCTAGATATCCTGTCACCTTGAAAGGTATGTTGAAAAAATAAGCAACGGGTTCTGTCAGACTATCAGGTAAAAAAACAATAGAAAGGGATGTGAGGTCAATCGATATAATCAAAGATCGATGCGATTTTCTGTATTTTTTATTAAACCAAGACTATACGGACCTCCACCCAGATCAAATCAGACGACTATCAGTTTAATTATTTTTGGGATTCCGTACCTTAACAAGGAAAAAAGGAACCGTTATAGGATCTCCCGTGTATCTGTCCGTCCGTGTGTAGAAGTATATTAAACGAGCCAATTCTGTACCGATGATGTTGGAAAAACAACGGCCATTTTCCCAATTTATTAATTTGGGATTTTCATTTATTTATACATGCACACCAACTTTCAGAAAACATTCCAAAAAATGAATGCTAGTTTCTATGTCAATTATAATCGAGCACAACATTCTTGAAATAAAACAAATGAAGTTGGCAAGTAATAACAAAACCTAACTTACACATATTCAACTTAGTATAAATTTACAACTTTCACATAATAATTATATAAGTAACATTGCATTTTCATTATAATTTAGAACTTGTCATTGTAATATGTGATGTAAATATTGCTTACTCTGTAAATGGTTGATATCAGAAACATATTAATACGAGTATAAATACCAGCATAAGACATTGAGGTATCATTTGTCTATATAGTGTCTTTGAGCAGCTTATGCTTGAAGGACCGTCTCGAAATATATCTAATTCGCATGTTCTCTGTAATTCGCATGTAACTGATGGCGCATGGCGTAGTGGGTGCGTTCTACAATGAGGCACCTCAAACGTATTTTCTAAGTTATAGAAATCTAATAATGAAGGGAGAAATCGTCCGAAAATAAAAGCTTGTAAAAAATTAAAGCGTAATTAGCAAAGAGAACGGAACGCGACATGGGCTGGGCCATGATACACGGTAAAGCGGTCAAGCCCTGGGAAATCCTACTACGTCATAATCCAGTTATCACGTGCAGTCCATCGTTGTCAGTGGCAACTGCATATGACATAGTGTGGACTTGGCCGCTACACCTGTTATCATGGGCTGAGTTGGGCTCATGAGAAGAAAATGAAATGGATGACGTGACGATGATTTGGTCAAAAATACGGTATTTGACAAGGTGGTCCAATAAGTCAAGAAACGTGTCTCAAGCTGAACCTATTTCATAATTTCATAATTCTTTATTGCATACAAAAATATTAAATTTAAAAGGTTACATTAGGAGAAATCATATGTACAAAGGCGAGCTTATCTCTAAAAAGAGATTTCTTCCGGCAAACCAAGGCATGAAAGGGTAGGCAGTATACAATATCTAATATCTAATCTATACTAAAATAATATATAAAATACGGAAAATAAAATACTTATATGCCAGAATACTGAATACAATACATACATATACGTGCAAATATAGTTTATATATTATAGTTGTAGGTACCTATACATACCTACATAGCTGACCTTTGTAACTGGGTAGTCAGATGCATATTTAGTGCAACCTTGATATCTGTCAACATAGGCAGGCAGAATCATTAGTATTTATAGTTGGATATTTAAATATAATAAAGAGTCAATAATGGTCCGCATCTGGCTTCACTGCTCTCTTCTATATAGCTAGCCTTGGGTACAGGAGAGAGCCCCCATCCTCTTCATAATCATATACATACTATAACTCTCACGAAAGAGAGAGGAAGTGCTCTTTTACCCCGTTTTTTAAAGAGACAAGAGTTGAACTGTCTCTTATAGTGCAATGCAAGGTAGTGCTTTCCACAGTCGGACTGCCTACATACTGATTGAATGCTCATATGCCAAGGTGCTATGCCTTGGAGTGGCTAAGAATGAGTCCGTGTAAGATCTCCCGTGCCGATCTCAAGAAAAGAGATACTCAAAGCGGTCTCGAAGGTAGCTGGGGTAGCGCGGTTTTTTCAATATATTGAAAAGATAAGAAAGAATATGACTGTCTCGGCGACGACGAATTGGAAGCCATCCCAACTCTTTGCGATATTGAGAAACATGGTTGAATTTCAGAGCCCGAAGATAAAGCGAATCCCAAGATTCTGAAGTCGTTCGAGATTGTTCAGTAGATCTTCGTTTGCGCTCACCCAACAGACATCGGCGTAGTCGATTAGCGGCAGGAGAAGGGACTGAGCAAGTGTGATTTTGGTCTGCCGTGGCAAGAATTACTGCAAACGCCTGAGGGAGTGAAAAGACTCAAATACCCGTCTGCTGACCTCGCTGACATGTGGAGACCAAGACAGCAGGTTGTCAAAAATAACCCCAAGTTATTTCGCCTGATCTGTAAACTCTATTGTGACGCCATTATATGATACACTAACAATAAGTTTTTGTATCAAGGAAAGCGTGTGCCTGGTTCCTAAAAGCATGGCTTGTGATTTGGTCGGGTTTACCAGCAGCCCGTCTGATAAAGAATTGTCTTTCACATTCTTGAGGTCAGCCTTCAGTGCCTCCACGGTTGAGGCTACAACGCAGGGTCAAAATTGGCGATAAATTTGGAGATCATCTACGTACAGATGATACGAAGAAGAGATAACGTCGGAGATAGAGTTCATGAAGACTAAAAATAGAAGAGGAGAGAGAATACCATCTTGAGGCACTCCATATTCAACAAAAACGTGTGAAAATCCAGTCATTCGCTTGGCTTGTACTGTGGATCCCTACTGTAATTCTGCCAATATCACATGTTAAAGATGTCACGAAGGGGATCACATTGTACAGTTATCGGTGAATCTTCCTTTAATTTGAGATTAATTAGGTTAGCACCTATTAACATATATTTAAATGTTAATTCATTACATAGTTATTAATGGTGTTAGATATGAAAGGAAGACATAAATAAAATAATAATGTAACATCTAATTACAGTTCAATCTTGTCAGATGTTATACATTTTGAAATAATATGAATAAAAGAAGATCCGAAAGAATCAATAAGAATTTAAGATTGACGGGTTGTGGGATTTTCCGGGGAGGATTCATACAATGTGAGGTTTGAAATTAATTGCATTAAAAAAACACATGCTTTTTAAATTGCTTAAAAGGTAATTTCAAAATCTCCAGAGGTATCTTATTGTAGTAGAGAATGCACTGACCCTTGGAAGAATTGCTAACCTTCGCGTATCTAAACCGGGGAGCAACTAATCTGTGATTATTTCTTAGGTTAACATTACAGCTATCGCTAAGATTGGAAAATATTGCAAAATTGCAATTGCAAATATTGCTTGTGAACATACATCGAAAATAAATTGACTAGCTACAGTTAGTATGCCAATTTCTTAAACTAACTCTCTTAAGGAGTCTGTACGTTTTAAATTATAAATTGCTCGAATAGCTCTTTTCTGCAAAGTATAAATAGTTAGATATCCGTTGTTTACCCCCACAACAAGATGCCATAGGACATGACACTATGAAAGTAACAAAAATATACTAGCCGAGATATAACCACATCTGAGTTTTGTCTGATGTTTCTAACAGCCTTAGTCGAGGAACTTAATAAACCAGCTAGTTAGTTAGCTAGAGCTTGTCTCTCGACTTGAACGGTATCAGTTTACTGTATTTCATGAGGTCTGGGGAAGCTCCTTCGGCAACACATTTATAGAATATATAGGTATGTATAAGCTAAATGTAATATATATTATATATTATTACTATAACTAGTATTACTGAACCAATAACTCTGACTGATATACCCCAGAGGTCTTCAGTATTCTTTAAGTTAAGTGATCTAAACGTTTTGACAATGTCCTGGGGATATACATGATGAAATTTAAAATCTACTTTTTTAACAAAGTCTCAGTCTATGGTTTGTTGAGTAAGTACGCGTATTTTTTTTTGTCCAAATCACGTAAGCGAACGCTGTGTTGTTGTTCAATTACTTTTCACGGTTATTCTACGTTCAAGGGAATAGACTCTGACGCCATTGTTGATACGAGAAATGAAAAACAGCGTAAATATGACATATCGATGAACAATTTTGTCCATGTTTGCAAAATCACTCAGATCAATCTCATTTAATGGCTATGAATAATAAACAAAAGAACGTAGATTCTTCTTTTTCAAATTTACGAATGAGAAGATTCCAAATTTCGAATATTTTTTTTGGGACTGCCTACTTAGTATCAAAATAAATATTCCAACAATAATTTCATTATTTGTTCGATATTGAGGTTATTTAATTTTTATGTAATTATAATTCAAACAGAGAAAAATTACATAGTATTCGAGAGTTATAAATATTATTAAATGTGTAATATTTGTTCTGATGTTTTACATTGCACAACTTTAAATGTAAGAGATGGCCGAACGAATTCGATTTTCATGTACCTACCTATCTAAACAATTAAGATCAGAGTAAAATGTAGTACAATGTAACATCTCTAAATGATTTCTATAATTTACTTATATCTGTTAAGAGTACATAGTTGAGTTGACTCATGCATGTTGGTAAGTTGAATTTTGTGAAGTTGCTCAAGATGTTTAATATAATATGTTATTATCAATTAACGAGAGGACTCGTATTTGCATAATGGCCGACTGTGAGCTTTTGTCAATTTTCGTTGTATTCGGTACGTTATCGAGTCGATATTAGATTGATCGATTCGAGTTTATATTAAGCGCAATTTTTAGAATAAAATTCATTCGCTGTCAAAAAATGGAAGTGTCAACAGCAAAGTTGTGACTGTAAAATATACAACTACATCATTACAACAGTAACTGATTTTATTCCATGAGAGTCTCGGTAACTATAGATTTTTTATAAGTTTTTAAAACTGCATCGTGTGATAAATCAAATTAAAGGGCTTGTTGCGAGGATCTCAATTTTTTTTTTTTTCATAATTTTAAAATACAACATAAAAAAATACTTCCTATCATTCTGAAAAAAATTACAATGGTAATAATTAAGTTAAATCTTAAATAATTGGAGTTGAAATATGGGGGCACAATTAATTATTGATAAGATGTTCTATCTATCTATCTAGCTAGATCGATGTAAAACCATACTAATTGCACCGTGAATCGATACTAACCCTTTGTGGCAGGGAAATGTGGGGCTTTAGAGGTTACCGTTTCTGTTAACTACGTTATAGCGAGCTTTTTTCTGTTTGGTGTTCACTGTCTCGTGACCTAACACCTGTTTATTCCATTTTTATTTTCTTAAATTATCAATAACCTTTAATATATTCATTTGCAGTGATTGCAGTAAGAAACGGCAAAATCCTGACCTTGGAGGATCGCAGGCCACGCGGCGCTAGCGCATGGTGAAGAAGACTTCCCGTACCACGAGGAACAACGGATATCTAGTCATCTATATACATATACATATAAAAAAATATCTTAATAAATTTCTTAAATGGCTGGATCAGTTTTTATAATTCCTATTTGGTTTTATACTCCTCTGTCCAGAGGAGGTTTAGATAAAAATAAAATTACGAAAAACGCAAAACTTGCTTTGCGTTGGCTATTGCCAAAAAATCGAAAAATATTTTATATGGAAAGTTCAGCCTCTTTCGCTACATGAAGTTGGTGGCCATTTTTCAAGCATCACTCGAACTCCTTCGTCGTTGATTAATTAATTTACTACATTCAACCACTTTTTTGGTAGCGGAACTTATGCTTGATAATGCGATGCATAAAGTTTATAAGCAGAGAGTTTCGTTAATCTGAGGTCTGATGCGTATTATCCTCAACAACGGGCCGATAATTTCGATATGGATTCTAGAAACCTATGAAGGTGCCTCAAAATTATAAACAAATAGTTTTAAGACGGGGATCTATGTGACTTCGAAATACGCGTTGCGAAGTCACGCCATGGGCAGCTGGTTAACATTAAGTGGTAGAGACTTCTGTCAACAGATAAGAATCCAATCAATCCTTTGCAAGTGCCACAACCCCGACTATCAACACAGAATTAAACCACAAACGGGCTACCTTGAGCTGTCGATGGCTTTGCTTAATTTGGTCCTGATAGAACCGGATTTTCAATTCAAATAGTCGATAATTATTCGCTGTATTCATAATCAGCGCAATATCGGTTCATTTATTGGTTTAGATTCGGTTTGTTACGTAATTTTGCGGTGTTATATCATTCGTTGTCGTGTCGGTAAGCACGGTATTTCAATTGCGTCGGCCATTGTTTATTTCTTCGTGAACGCGCAAGTCAAATTCGAATCTTTGTTTACTCGGTTACTCGGTTTATAATTGTTTCGATGAAGGTCATAGGTAATAATAATAAGGCGGTCGGATATCTTAATTAAAAATTAGATAAGACAAATCACATTGGTACTCGATAATAGTTCTATATTCAGCGGATACATATTGTAGGGTAGGTAGAAATAATTCGGAAGTAATTTTGACTTGGTTCGGACGGTTCGCATTTGGTTGCAATTATGGCCACTAAAGCTTATCAGTGTAAGTTCAATATCAAATATGATTGGATAGCTAATCCCATTGCGTTCTAAGAAAATGCAACACAGACGGGCTCTGTACTTTCTGCTTGGTTGAGAAATTTGGAAGATCATTTTACGGTGCCAACTGAGTCGTATGGAGGCTCACTATAAGTCTTCAAGGATATACGAAGGAATACGGATGCGGGAAAGATACGGCTATGATGAAAAATACAAAAACACCACGGAGATATATATATCTCCGTCTCATAGGTTGGATGCGGCATATTTGGTAACCCCACTCTATACATACGTACAAAAATTACTTTCAAAATATATATATATATATATATATATATATATATATATATATATATATATATATATATATATATAAACTATACCTACCAGATATAAAAATTAAATATATAGCATGAACGTACATAAACTATAATAAATCATACATATACCTACATAGATATGGTACCTTGTCGTGTGACGACAAGAACCTACCAGAACCTAACAGAAAACAACCAGAATAAAATTTAGAAATGACAATTTATTAGGGCTATTTACAATGAATTAATTTAAAAAAATGAAAGGAAGATGAGGATGAATGAGGTGAAACAGGTTTTATAAAATACAGATGTCTGGATAGAAAGAAGGAAGCGGAGAACACGGAGGGTAGGAGACCGATGAAGCAGGATGCAGGTGTATTTGTTGTTGTAGATGTTGTTGAAATCGTCGCCGTAGGAACGGTAGCGGGCGTATTTGTAGTTACGGCTCGCAGGATCCCTTTGTAGGGACGGCTCGCAGGATCGCGTCGTAGGCACGGCTCGCAGAATCCCGTTGTTTGAAGGATTGTTTGAAGGTTTGAGGGAGTTTGAAGGCTCGCAGGATCCCGTTGTTTGAAGGATTGTTTGAAGGTTTGAGGGAGTTTGAAGGCTCGCAGGTTCCCGTTGTTTGAAGGATTGTTTGAAGGTTTGAGGGAGTTTGAAGGCCCGCAGGATCCCGTTGTTTGAAGGCTTGTTTGAAGGTTTGAGGGAGTTTGAAGGCTCGCAGGATCCCGTTGTTTGAAGGATTGTTTGAAGGTTTGAGGGAGTTTGAAGGCTCGCTGGATCCCGTTGTTTGAAGGATTGTTTGAAGGTTTGAGGGAGTTTGAAGGCCCGCAGGATCCCGTTGTTTGAAGGATTGTTTGAAGGTTTGAGGGAGTTTGAAGGCCCGCAGGATCCCGTTGTTTGAAGGATTGTTTGAAGGTTTGAGGGAGTTTGAAGGCTCGCAGGATCCCGTTGTTTGAAGGATTGTTTGAAGGTTTGAGGGAGTTTGAAGGCTCGCAGGATCCCGTTGTTTGAAGGATTGTTTGAAGGTTTGAGGGAGTTTGAAGGCTCGCAGGATCCCGGGGTAGTGCGACCCCGGGATAAGGCCTTTAAGTGGTACTTCTAGTTCAGAAGCTAACGTGAGACTCCAGAATTTCAGAATTGTTCCGCTTTTATACCCTTTTTGGAGAGTTCTAAAAATTATTTAAATTAAACGTAATTTTTGTGAGTGGCTAAGAGAGAAAAAGTATTTTTGTAAAAGTATTGAAGCAAACCTATCAGACCGCTAACGAGTTTGAATGGACATTGCCATGACAACCAGATAAACAAAGACGTCAACAAATGTCCAAGTTTGGTTTCAGGCTCGTAATATAAAATTTAACCAGTTCACATAGCCAAAATTACATAACAGCGAAAGGAAAAAGGGTAGCGCACCAGCGCGCACGAAGCCCGAGATTGCAAAGTTTCGGAGAAAGCCAAAAACAAGGTCACCAAAGGTAAACCCCTTCCCTATCGATTTACAAGAGCTGATAGTGTGAAAATACAAAGCGAAAATGATTTGTTAATGTGTTCTTATGGTTTAAAACGTTACAGGGTCCTATGAAAATAAAGGTGATACCAAATATACGGCTATGCAGCTCAGCAAGAATCCAGCTGAAAAGCATGAAAGCATGAAAAGCAAGAATAGCATGTAAGTAACATAACACTACAACCTTTTACGGAAGAGAAAGGAAATACACTTTCAATCTTTTCTTAAAAGTGAAAATCGAGGGACTTTTCCTAAAATAGTGCAGGGAAGTGCGTTCCACAGTCGGATTGCCCTTAACCTAAACGAGTGTTCGTAAGCGGAAGTGTTATGCCGAGGAGTTGAAAGGAGAGACATCGTGTGGGATCTCCGATTGCTATCACTGGGAAGAAGGAAGTCAAAACGTTGGCATAGATATATAGGTTATCGGGGATTTCGCAAAATATTGAATAGATAGGAGAGAATGTGTATGTCACGGCAAAGACGGATTCCCGGAATTCTGGAAATTTCTGGAATCCCCGAACGTCGGGTTGGCCGGTCGAACGTACATAAACTATTGAGTGAGACTCCCTGCTCCAGCATTGGATTTAGTATTGGCATCCATAGTTTCCAAACCTTAGTCAACAGCAACAAGTTTAATATCCACGTAATGAGAGAACATAGTTTCCAAACCTTAGTCAACAGCAACAAGTTTAATATCCACGTAATGAGAGAATGCGCCAACCGTATGTTTAACCCATGTCCAGAGATTTATCCTACCCAGGTAAACATAAACATAAACATTTACATACAGGCACATACATTGATTCTGACCCCACACTAGTATACCCTGTGTCGTGGGAACCAGAAATACCGACGTCACACACATATAAACATCCAAGACCTGGGGTTTTTTTTACCCCCAGCCGGTGGTCGAACCCGGTACCTCACCCCTATTTCCAAACATGAGAACTAAGTTTGATTCAGGTGTCAGATCAAGTGTCTTTGTTATTTTTTGCATAATGCATGTTATCATGAAAACTGGAGTTTGGTAAACAATTATTTATGACTGAGTGTCCCAATTTATTCAATAATATGCCTTTTATTTTCTTCCAGTTTCATCACAAAACATAACATTTTTGCTTGTGATGTTTTTATGCGAAATGGAAATCTTGGGTCGGATGCTTATTTCAAGGCTCGTGGTAGAAGCTGGTCTCTCCGGCTGTTGCAAGGAACGTTGGCAGTCACACAAATGATTGGCCACCAAAAAGTCATAGCGTTTCTGATTACTATGAGACAGTTCAAAGAGCTCATCCAAAATTCAAAATTCCAATATTCCAAATGTCTTTATTACTGTAGATATTTACATATATGTACTTAGCAATCGTTATTTTTTGCCACTGGGAGAAGAAGGGCGTATAAACTCCGACAGATAGATTTGTGCAGACATGTTCCAAATGAGATGAACTGTGCGGATATTCACAGCTGTGGGGCAATCAACAGGTGATGGGTAGTTTTTCATATGTTTGGAACTTTATTACCAAGCAATAAGGTTCAAAATCGAGAACCATTTTTTGATCTACCCACAGACAAATGGGATTACCACTAGAAACTCTTGAAGTAGAAATTGAACAGATTTATCGAGGAAAATTTAGTGCTAGTTTTCTTATGCGATGGTACGGAACTCATCGTATGCGAGTCCAACAAGCACTTGACTGATTTATTTTTAATTTTATGAAATTATTTCATAATAAAACAAATTGAAATATTTCATAATTCATAATTTCTTTTTTGCACACAAATGATATAAAAAAGAGATACATAAAAATAGTGTACAAAGGCGAGCTTATCTCTAATAAGAGATCTCTTTCAGCAAATCAGTTTAAAGTAGGAAATGTTGATTGCTGAGCAGGGGTAGACCTACATGACGAAATAAACGAGTACATACATAAATATTAATAAATAAAATAAAATATATAATTATATACTAAATAATTATAATAAAATACTACTATGATATATAAATGTGCTAATAAATACTTACATACATACTACGTGTAATTATAAAGACAGAGGTAATGCATCTTCACGCGACTTTTAAATATATTGAGAGTAGGACTGTCCCTGATGGTGCCAGGGAGTTCATTCCACAACCGAATGGCCCGGAGTCTAAACCCGTGCTCATAGGACGCGGTGTTATGCTGTGGAGTTGTGAGCAAAGAAAATGCGTGAGTTCGAAAACTCGAAAAGAAATATTTCGAGTAATAGATATCATTCTTTTCGTAATAACGGTGGAAATAATGTACCCCTTGTGACGTCCACTGACGTTATTCAAAGTTATTGAACGGTTACTTGAGGCCTGTTGTTTCTGAATAAAAAACTGTATTAAACATTCAAAACAACAACAAAAAATAACAGAAAATTGGGCAAAAAATTGTCAAAAATACTCACTTCGCTATAAAATTATAGACTTCTTTCATTATTTTACAGTTTTTTACGGATATTAGCTCAGCTCGTAAATAATATCAATTGTATAGAAAACTCACAATCAATGCTGCCGATTTGCTAAAAACTTTTGGTGGCTTATACATTTGCCTCAACGGACCTTAAACCCATTTAATAACGATTGCTTTGTTCCGGTCTTAGGATTTCATTAAGACTTTGCTACAATCTGAAATCTCGCCACTTCAAAAACTCTCATATTCGCACACGAATGGTTCCGAATCATCTTAAAAGAAAACTTAAAGACTTTAGAATAATAAAACAAAAAAAACATAACTAATCCGAGCTTGGTGGCTACCCTGCACGTTTCTCGTATGTAAGCTCGTAAAGCAATACCAATGTCCAGTTTCTCGAAAGAAAATATAACCTACCTATACATGTAACGTGTTTTTTTATGAACACAGGTAATAATGGCGGAACACTAAGTTGTTTGACCGCCATTCATTAAGAATTGAAATGCATCTCACCAGTGTAATTTAACAGGGTACAAGACAAAAATAATATAAGAAGTAATAAACGCATCATAATAGAGATGTAGTCAATTACAAAAACTTCATAAATTGTTCAAAAATGAATGACTAATGCGGCTGTCATAACGCCGTTGGGGTTTTTATTATCTAGTGTAGTGCATAGTTTAGTTTTCGCATACAAATCACCCGCATGACACCCTAATCATACGAACAAGGTAAAACAATTAGTTATACGGTGAACGGAGAGATAAATATCTGACACTTGTTGTTTTTACAAATGGTAGCCATAGTTAATATATTCCCTGAAAATATCACAACTATATTGTGCTATAAGTGTTGAAGTACGTTACCGACGCTTGTGCGTATAATCTGTATATAATTAACGTATTTCGAATTGTGACGAAGTTGAAGGTAATTACCACTACTTGTCAGGAAATCCTAGAAAATAAATGACAGCAACAATTGCTGACTACTGTGTGTTTTAAAAAATAATGGAATGACTGCTACGAGTAGAACACGAATCTGTGACACTTATGTTGCCATAATTTATTGTCTAAAATTTCCTGCCAAGGTGTTTTTGCTTTCATATTTTCTAAAGCGCGGAATTGTACTCTGAATCTGGCAACAAGATAGTGCCATCTCCTTTTTTTGGTGAAAGTTGACAGTTTCACAGGATAGCTAACTTAACGGCAAACAGAAAAGTTATAAGAATCGCAGTTAAGGTATTGCGGTTAAGCTCAGAAATAGGCATGAACGTTATGGTCGGGGCTCCACTGGCCCGAAAACACAATCAACGGCCAATTTTGTTGATACAATAATGAAACAATGTTTAATAATTATATTCAAATCATTTAAATTAAATGTCGTTTATTTCTAGAGCCGACTAGAATTACCAGCCAAACTTGCTTAGATAACGTTTTCTGTGACGGTGCTTTCAAAAATAAAAATGTAATTAACAGCTTACCTTCCGATCACAGCGGTCAAACAATTTCTTTCCCAATGGCTAGTAAAGATAAGACTGATCCATCATTTTAAAGGCCTATAACATCCCATAGACAAGAGACCTGTATGAAAAACTTATATATAAATTTGCCAATACCGGATTTTAACGAACAGAACCCGAACAAAATCTATTCAGACTTCTTCAACATTATTCAATAAAGTTTTTAAATAAAAAAGTCAGTGACAACAACGGTAAATCTAAATTTAAAGACTGGGCATCGTTTGGAATTCGTAAAACTAGAGCTATCTCATAAGATACAACAAACCTTTAACTTTGATGAAAATTTTAAATTTAAAAGGAGTACATTAACTATGAATTCAGTTACCCTTATATCTCATATTTATTCTGCATGGAAGGCCGCACGGGTTGCTATCGGTTGCTTTTGCGATCTGTTGAAGGCGCGAATTTGATTGTGTTGATCATGATGTTAACTAATGAAATTAAATCATTACGGAGTTAGAAATAAAGCGTTGGATCTACTAAGATCATACCTAAGTAATATAATTCAAAATACAGATATCAAGGGCATCAAATCTGATGGATCTGGAGTAAAAATTGGCGTTCCACAAGGTTTCATATTAGGCCCTTTCTTATTTCTGTTATACATTAATAATCTGCCTTTCATGGTGGAAAAATTGACTGACATAGTATTGTTTACTGATTATACTTCACTGGCCTTCAAAATTTAAAGAAAAAAAGGGGATTTTGATGATATTAATAGAGTATTATCTTTAATCTTGAATTAGTTCACAGTTAATAATTTGTTGTTAAACACTGGTAAAACCAAGTGATAAAATTGTCACTTTTAAATGGCAGGCAAGTTAAGACAGCAGCACTTTAGAATTAGTCCGATCCCAATACTACGGTCGTAAGGCTAAGCAGGGGCGTAAACCACTACACTACACTACATTCAAAATTTATAATTTAATAATTTGAATTTGTTTTTAGTAACATGTTTTACTGTTTTCTTTGTTTATATACTTATTTAACTTTCCAGTATAATGTCATGATGTTTAGTTTAAGGAATTTATATCCATTATTGGCTAAAGTTAAGGTTTAATTAGCTTTTTGGACTTGCGTATATTAAGCTATGGATTTTTTAAGATAATAAAATAAATAAATAGGTAAATGACGTGTTAAGAAACTTCGTGAAGTTTCTTGAAAAACCATTGATAGCAAATGGCAGTGGGGACCCCACATAGATTAACTAGCTGGTAAATTAAGTTCTGCGTCTTACACTGTTAAAAACATCAGACAAAACACGAATATGACCTCATCTAGGCCAGTATATTTTAATTACTTTCATAGTGTCATGTCCTATGGTATCTTGTTGTAGGGGAAAGCAGCGGATATTCAAACTATTTTTATTTTATAGAAAAGAGCTGTTCGAACAATTTATAATTTAAAACGAACAAACTTCTTAAAGAGCTTTTCAAAGAAATTTACATACTAACTGCAGCTAGTCAATTTATTTTCTTAAATATAATGTATGTACGCAAGAACCTTACAAGATTTTCCAAACTTAGCAATAGCTGTAATGTTAACCTAAGAAATAATCACAGACAAGTTGCTCCCCGGTTTAAACTCGTGAAGGTTAGCAATACTTTCAAGGGTCAGTGCATTCTCTACCACAATAAGTTACCTCTGGTTTCAGCACTCAACAAGCAGGACACGAGCAGATCGGTAGCGAGGTGCGTATCAAATGTATATAAGAAACTTTTGGAGCGTGTCACACAAAATTTGAAAGCGGGCGTTCGTTGTTATGTCAGTGTGGCGGTCATTTAACTACATTGACACCCGCCCCGCTACAGTCCAGAAGGCGAGATCTGAGAAAAGCGTTTGAGTGAGTGACAGGGTACCGCCGGGTGGGGGGCGAATGTGTACATGCCGGGCGGATATAGTGTACGTGCGTGAAGGCTGCTATCGATGGAGCATGCACTTTTTACAGCAATTGCATGAATCAACAACAAGGAAATTCTTCTCTCGCTCAATCCATTTATTCGACATCAATTTATTTTAATTCCATAGGTTTCTCTCTTGTGAAGATAAAATAGTTTGATTAATTATCCCTCTTTCTTGTTTAAATGTGACGTCGTAAATATGGGATTCATTACTTAAAGGATTCGTGACGGAAAACTTATTTTATCGGTAATCGACCGATACGTAAAAATAATGTCAAACCTGTAATGAGTGATGTGACGATGACACGAAGTTTAATATAACTATAAATGAACAATCATAGAGAGCCAATGATATGTACAGATAAAGCAGTGTATGTAACTGTACATAATTAGGCATTAAAATACTCGGATGTTATTGTTAGAAAAAACTCGTGTCTTAAAGTTTCTCATGATGGAAGTTACATTAGCTAATATTATTTTTTATTATTATAAAAGAATCTTCCACTAATGTAAGTACCTGAAGTCGGGTAAAATATAGAAAATAAAAACATTATAATTGTTTTTTTTTTCATTAGTCATCAAATTTTGAATCTAAATATTCAAAGATTCATATGACATTTCATGATTTTCATGATCAGATTGTACTGGTTCAATTCTAGTCAGACTCTTTGTCAGTTGTAAGACTGGATGTTTGACTATCACTGCCGCTAACATTTATAATAAGTTTTTCAATTTCTCTATCAATTACCAGTACCCTGCATCTTTATTACTCTTTGTTTCATACTCCTTACTTCTTTTTGGAGAGCATAAAATTCATGTGTTTTATGCCTTATTGCCCATAAATCTAAATCATACAGAATGATGTTCTTTTTGGTTTTAAGTGTATTTTTCTTAGGCGTAGAAAATACAGTTGGCATCCCACCTTCATTTTGTATTTTCATTACGGAAGGTCGGGATGTACGAGCTAACACGTACAGAATTACCATTTATATAAATTCAGTAAATTTTGCACTTCTTGTAATTTCCCACATTTTAGGTCAGTTCATGTATAGCCATCAGGCGAGCGTCGCGTTCTCACTCTCATTTACTCACTACATCATCCATCCTACTTCTACCAGTCTTTCAATACAGTTTTACTATCAGTTTATCAGTCTTTCAGTCATATCAGTCTCATAGCTCCGGACACCCCGGAACACGGGATATGCCTAAAATATAATAAAATATGTTATTTATAAATAGTTACAAACTAGCCAATTCAAATTACACATAGTATATGACGTACCTCCAGTCAGCTTGACTGGAGGTACGTCAGCGCCGGTGATGTTATTTATTGATTGTGAATAACTTTTCTTATGCCGCTGCTAATAGTTTTCAGCATTTTCTCACAAAACACAAATATTCCATGCACAATCGACGCCCCACTTTGACAGTAATCGACAGCTGACATTAATTACTTTTTAAAGAAAGTGTTGCAAGTTGAATAAAATAGTTTCATAGGTTTTGTTGGTTGTTTGGTATTTAGTTGGCTTTAATAAAGTTAATTTTTATTCTGCATTCAAAAATGATTTTTAAATTATAGGCAAATCCAGGGATTTATATGGAAATTATATTATATGGTATTATGAAGAATAGATAAGTCTAACAATTTGGAATGAAATGTTCTTAACAGTTCGATCCTCGGAGTAAATCTAACAATTTGGAACGAAATCATGCATACAGTTCAATTCTCCAAGTCAGTCTAATCATTTGGAAACAAATGTCCAAACAGTTAGATCATGGGAATCGGTCTAAGAGTTTGGAAAAAAAGGTCCAAATAGTTCGATAATCGGACTATGGTATAACAGGATGGTATAAGCACCTCTTTTAACGATTTTAGATGTAACATTTACAAGATGTTTTTTTTCAGGATTTCGCTTCTCTATATAAAATTCTCGCCAGCCCGCCTAAAAGTTTATGTTTACAATTCAGGTGTCTTCATGCCCAACTACGTGAGTTTAAGTGACGTGGTGTGATATGTATCTGACAATAGCTATGTTTGCACGGCAAGTTCTACTTAATTTTGATTTATAGGATTGGCTACCGAAAAGGACATGCATTGCAAAAGTGGCCTTTGGAAGATACATATTACGTCTGTAATGTATGTGCCTATAAATATCCACCCTTATATGGATAACCAAACAGCATTGTATCGCTGTGTAAGAGTGCATTCTGTTACCAACTGTGACCGAATATACTCTAATATATAATTAAAATAAGAGAAATAATGACCATGTAATCTATTTCATCTCTTTTATTTAGTATCGTCAACTTTAGTCCCTACAACTCATGGCGACCTTTACAGTTGGGTGTGCCTCGGTCTACCTCGGGACTCAGTGCAAATGTCACGAAATGTGTTAAGTGCCAAAAATAAAAATGGGAAAAACACAAAGTAAAGAGAAAGATAAGCATAAAATTATCATCGCCCAAAACTTCGCTGGCGATGGTACCTGTAAAGCCAATGCTCATTTAGAACAAATTCAGACATATATGGTATATAACCATAGATATCTGTGGATATAACAAAAGCATAATATCTATATTCTTTTTGATTTTGATCATAATTGGTTTGTTGTTTTTGTGGCGTACATACAAAGGGTGTCATCGTCGCTGAATGCCAGCGTAAATTAATCGTGACGCCATACGGTAAACGGATAGTGTATAAAAAACTTTTATTTGTATAAAAACAGAAGTGAATTGTAGTTAATTAACACTTGGTGATAGCAATATTTGACGCCTACGTGACTAAACGCATAGCAACCTATGAGCATAGCTGTAAATGGATATGCATCGGAGATGTACTCGCGCCATACCGGCGCCGTGTAGAATACCTCACTGTCCAAAATAATAAAAGACGCCCCCGTGCAGTCGTACCCAATACCAGGACCGTATGTACACGCCATTTCCTTGCATTTACCTTTCCATCCCTACTCAACAAGATCCAAAACACCCACGTTTTTGCCTAAAAACCCTTTCAGTAAAAATCTTGAAAGAGTATCTGTTGTCGCCGAACTATGATGAAACTGAGTGCCTCTTCCAATATTCCAAGGATGAATTCTATTTCAAATCATTCAGTTTTTTTATTACGCATGTTCAAACTGCAATAATTATTTACCTTTGACGACCCGAATGGACGAGTCGGCAGTGACCCTGCCTATGAAACCAAGGGTCCCGGGTTCGAGTCCCGGAGGGGGCAAATATTTGTTTGATGAGAACGGATGTTTGTTCCCTAGTCATGGTTGTTTATCTATCTAAGTATAATATTTATCTATATGAGTATGTGTATCGTTGTCTAGTAGCCAAGATACAGGGAATCCTAGATCTAGATCAATGTGTGTAAATAATGTCCAAGGTATAATTATTATTATTACCTTTAAATACTTTTATCTACTACCTATAAAATAAACCATCTTGTGTGAATACCTCTTAATGTATCTTATATATGTAATTAATATTATTATTATTATTATATGATCCCACAGCATGTATGTTGAGTTAGGAGGATCTTTCGTCATTGTGGTATTTTCCCGAATTTGAGGAAATAACAACGAGTTTGGCGCCTCAATTATTATTGTGGTTCCACGTTATTAATGGTTCCATGACTACTTTGTAGTTTAACGATTCGACTGAGTTCCACGACCTGTTCTGCTTCAACGCTTCATTGTAGGTAGTTCAACAATCCACGTATCTTAGATAAGTTTAGACAGTAAGCTATTATTTAAGGTCGGCCACCTAAACACGGACCCTTTACAAACCTGTAAATAAACAACTGACAACCAGTAGATACATTTATTTTACTCAGGGACCTCCAAACTTATAAAAAACTGGTTACATCCTAGGCTCTGATTTAATTCTAAGGTTTCTCATCGCAGAGCTCCTCAGATGTCCTCCATATCAGCTACTCTTTGTCTATAGTAACCATAGAGTAAATTCTTTCCTCACCAGAGCCTGCTCAACATTAACCGTCAAAGTATTGCATCAGCAGAGTTCAATCATTGAGCAAAAATATCTTTAGGAAGTTGAGGTGGTAATGCAGGCTGAGGCATGAGTGAGCAGTGAAATCTTTAAAGGCTCACATACACGAGGGACAAAATGTCTTCCAACATGTCGCTGCAATGTGACGCTGCAACGTTGCACGGTTTCTCGAAACATGTCGCGACATTTAAACATAGTTTATTGCACACAAATCTTATAAAAAACAAGAGTTACACGAAAATAGTGTACAAAGGCGAGCTTATCTTACATAATAAGAGATCGCTTCTAGCAATCCAGGTTAAGATGGGAAAGGTTGTTTGCTGAGCAAGGGTAGACCTATGTGTACAACAATATAACGAAATAAACGAGTACTTACTTACATAGATATTAACAAAACAAATACATATCTACTAAGTTAGTAAATTATCTACATCTGTTTTATTTGCTATTTTCTCTTAGTTTTTCCAAACATAGGTATGCACTGGTGTATTTTGAATGTACTGATTGAGCCCTTTATTTATAACCCAACACGGTCCTGTTCAAAAACCTACTCAGGATTACGTACCTGAAGGGTACCAAACGGGACCCTATTACTAAGCCTCCGCTGTCCGTATGCCCGTCCGTATATGTCTCATCTCATGAACCGAGATAGTTAGACAGATGAAATTTTCACAAATGATGTATTTCTGTTGCCGCTATAACAAGAAATATTAAAAAACAGATAAAATAATTATTTTAAGGGGCTCCCATACAATAAACGTGATTGTGACGTCACATACGTATGAACATCAAAGACCTTGGTTTTTTTTTCTGAAGCCCCAGACGGGGATCGAACCCGGGACCTCTCGCATGGTAGACAGAGCCACAACAACAGCGCCACAGAGGTCGTCGAATTTGGGACGATTTTGGGTTGTATGTTAGTAGTGAACTAAACTAAAATTACCGGTGATATGGCAAACCTTTTAAGGAAAACATAAGAGCATTACATAGCGTCACGCGTTTTCCCATACGCGGTGGCAGTGTACAGGTGTGCCCAGGTTAATTCAGCAATTCAAGATGAGGGTTTTCTTATCATGTTTATAATCATGTTAATATGTCGTGAGATTTCAGTGTAAAAGACGGACTAATATCACGTCGAAAAAGTATGAGAATCGAACTGTCAGTGACTCTTATGTTCAGCTAGTTTTTTTGTAGTCAATATATTTCGAACCAATTGTAAATTTTGAAAACTGAGGATAACATTTTTAGGTTGCTTTTCACAGTTGTTAAGACTTTTTATTTTATTTTTATAATTCTCTATATACTACATTAGAGGTTCTGCCCTGAGGTGTTAATACGACCAGGCTCCTAGGTGAGCTCACTCTCGAGCAGGCCACGTAAAACTGGCCGTTAGAAAGGTAGCCTCCCCTAAGATCAATTCCTGCTGTTTTCAGTGTCTGACGAAACAGAGCTTAAGAGGGAACTGTAGTCTTTTTAAGTCAAATGGGTACTCCGACGGTCTAAGAGGTATCCTCGTTATATACACAGATTGACCTTGAGTACAGCCAGGAAATACAATGGCCTCAACCACGTTTTTATGTAAGGCTTTCACGCATAACCTGGTCCCATTACACAACTTAGGTTGATGGGGAATTCACAATAGCAAGGCTCGAGCACCCACTTTGAGGATAAATGTGTGAGATGATAGAATAGAATACTCCATGGATTTGCTGTGTTGCTTGTGGACATCTGGACATATTTCGGGCTATAAGGTTGTCAACAGTTGACACTACTGAGGCATTGTAATCTTACCTTCACTGGATGTTCTCCATTTCCTATTTTAAGGAAGAGATCGGAGAATTTTCCACCGCAAACATCGCCCTTAAAGTGCACCCGCATGTTTTTCTTAAGGTGGAGTTTTTTATTAAGGATTAAAGATTTTTTTTACCCCGTTTTTGCCATTCTACTGAGTATATAAAACAACGCATCTCCCCAAACAGATTACCTTTGTTTAGAACCTTTCTTAACAGGCTGTCCGTTTCCCAAAAAACCCATTCCCAAAACACCCGTTCCAAAATAACAGTTTTCTTAAACCACCATAGTCCGTATGCCAAAACACCCGTTTCTCATTGCATCCGTTTGCCATGAGATTCGTTTACCATTTTACTCATTTGCCCAAAAGATCCGTTTTTCATTGCATCCGTATGCAAAAAGATTCGTTTCTCATGACACCCTTAAAGAAAACCTGATTTATATTTATTCCCGTTCAAAGACTTGCGTAATATTTGTGACTATGTTTAGTAAAAGGGACCACATTAGGGGAGTTATTGGTATCTAAAACTACTCATCCTAGAAGCTTCTCGACTATCCATAAACGAAAGTTTTTTATTTATTCATTCTTACGTGGTCAAAAATATCTGAACACAACGTTTGTCATTGGCAAAGAGGCGTGTTCAAGTGTATTTTTGTCCCGGGTTTTGTACAGATGTAAAACTCTTTGACGTATACCTACCAACTTTCAACTTAATAGGTCCTAGTAGATTTGGAGCTGTTTTGAGAGATGGACAGATAGACTCAGACAGTGTGATCCTATAATAATAATCACCCTTGAAAAGGAGACACAACTACGCCTTTATCAGAAATTTATCAGGCAATATTTGCCTTACCGGGATTCGAACTCATCCCTTTCCCCATGCCCCTTTCATCATTCCCCATCCCGAAACATCCGTTTTGGGAAGGGGATCTCAAGCCAAACGTGGTTTTTGTTGTAAACACATTCTGGGAAACGGATTATTTAGGAAACGGTAGTGACGGGATCGTTCGTTTCAGGATTAGGACTTTCTGGGAAACGGATATCAAGCCAAACGTATCTTTTGAGGAAAACAAATTCTGGGAGAAACATTTATCGGGAATTGGCTTACTAAGGAAAAGGTAGTGTCGGAAACGGGTGTTTTGGGAAACGGATAGCACGTTCCGGAACCGTTTAGAAGAAGCATCATATTTTTTTCCTTTAGATGGAATACACTAGCTATAATGTCGTGGCGATCGTGTGACTTTTGGCGAGAAAAGTATATCTGTGATGTCTTTCCATCGATAATTATGCGTTAATATATTAATAAGGTCAGGACGGCAGTATTGGCGCATGTATATCATTGCGTCTTGTGTACGCTTGTGCATATAGCAGGGTCCCCTAGTAAAAGATGACGGGACGATCACCTTCTGACCCAGATGCCCACCATCAACATCCTGCCTCCCTATGGCATACCGCAAGTGTATATAACTATCAGCCCTCAGCTGCGCCTGGTTGTTCCTGATATAGTTTAACCTTTCCATCTCTATTTTGGCAAACATGTCAACCAAAAACTGAATAAAAAGGAAACGGAAATACACCAGGTGATTGTCTTCTGCCAGTCTTATCACAATACGAAAAGAATGGAAATTTGCAGCGGAGATTGTCTTTTCAAGTTTTAATTTGGTCTCAAGATCACGCTGAGGTACAGAAATAGAGTACCCATCTTCACCACGGCAAAACAAAAGCGGGTGAGTCTGACGGTACCTAGCTACAGCTTCTCTATTCAAATCAGAATGACTTTGCGGTTATTTGGCCACAGCAGCACGGTGTATTGCTGGGTTTTTTGCACATACTTTTTTGAAGCGTTTTTGAATTGTTGCTTTCGAGTAGCATCGGTGCACCTGGCACGACATTTTTTCCGTCGAACGGTAAGTGATAATGAGTCTTGATCTGGTTCTGATAGAAATGGTGGGATTGTAGGAACTTCACTTCTTCTCTTAGTAATCTTTTTGACGACTACAGGGAGAAGCGAACAAGGAGAGTCGGGCTCGGACATTGCAGCGGTCAATTCACTAATTTCGTATGCATCAAAATGGCTACGTGACAGATCATATGAAAAGCGCATTTGTCCCACGGAAATACCTGCAGTATCAAAACTTACATACAGCTCACCGTTGCGGTAAACTTCAAAAACCCACGGAAAGAGTTGCCCTGCCGCTTCGAGCTCACATAAACTAGCATAAGTATAAGGGCGTGACATGTCGTTGCAGAATTCAGTGGCACTGGAGTAATTATCCCCGTTACTGTCATGGGGCATAATGGCAAACTCTTCCCAGTTAGCCACCACATGGTCAACGATATGCTCACGCTCCTCCCTGGCCATTACCTGTGTGTCATACAATAGAAAGGAGATGGACCGAAATAGACAAGCTTCGTCTCCAATTATGGTAACTATGGTATGAGGCACCATGGTCCCATCAATGTTCAATGATTCAACAGCCATAATGATAGATAAAGCAAGTTAAATTATATTTTATCTACACACGTATCATAAATTTTATTATATTTTATCTACACGCGTATCATATTTCAAGGTGGAGCCGCCATCCTCGCCACCGCCGCCGCCGCCATAGGCCGCCACTCATGGCCGTACTGGCGGGGGCGCTGCGGGGGCAGGGAGTGGTGCTGGACCCGAGGGGGCCGCGGGGACCGACAGGAGTGACGTCATCAACTTTACGTCAGGCGAATGGTTCGCGGCATGTCGCCGGGGTTCGATGGGCTCGGTATCGAGCACATCCTATTTGCGGGCGACAAAGTCTATCGTGTGTTGGCTACTCTGTTCAATTCTTGCATAAACCACGGTTACCTCCCCAAAGAAATGATAAAAATAGTTGTGGTTCCAGTCCCTAAGAACAAGACAGGCGACATGTCGGTGCTCAGTAACTATAGGCCTATATCTTTAGGTACTATTGTGGGCAAGGTGTTTGAACGGCTTCTGCAGCCCGCTTTGACCAGCAGGTTGCGTATTGACGATGCACAGTTTGGTTTCCGTCCCGGGCTCTCAACATTTCAGCTATTTTCACTTTAAAACATACCGTCAAATATTACACCAGCCGGGATACATCTGTATATGCCTGTTTTCTGGACTTAAGCAGAGCTTTTGATCTGGTAAATTATAATTTACTATGGGAGAAACTTCAGCGAGCTCAAGTAAACCCAAAAGTGGTTCATAAAATGTTATATATCTCTAGTTTTTAAGGTATTTGTCAATATGGGTTTTTATACCTGAAATAAAAAGATTTTGTATTATTATTATTATTATTATTATTATTATTATTATTATTATTATTATTATTATTATTATTATTAATTTTTAAACTTCAGTCTAAACACAGAATTTAATGATCCCAACTTCAAAACTGACGGACTTTCATACAAACTTCAACATTTTACCCCCTTAGAGGCGTGTTTTTTAAAAATCCGCCCTTATTCCTTGTCTACATTATAAATGGAACCTCTATGCAAAAAAATACTTTTATAGGATGCAGGGTTTGGGCTGGGCGTTGATGAGTCAGTAGGTGAGTCAGGCCTTCTCTTTTTATATATACTGATGGTTAATACCGGGGTTTGTACCCGCATCTCTTGTGTGAGAATCGAGTGTGTAACCACTGGACTAGATTTAAATATTAGCATCACTGTTATCAAGAATTCTGTATCAAATTTTGCTATTTCCAAGGCGACATATCTAAACATTAGCTCTCATTCCAACACCAACAGTTTCTCAGTAAATTGCCCAGTAATTTCCCAGTCCGGTGACGTACAGACTTTTAATTGGAGTCCTAAATATAGGTACTCGTATACCAATTACTCGTAGAACTTATACCGCCTTATTAATAAAAAGTTTTACTCCGAGAGTACAATTAATCCAGGAGTAACTACGGGACAGAGCCAGACAGCTGTCTAGCTCTGTCTTTGGATTAACTTTATTCCCGGAGTAAAGCTTTTTATTAATAAGGGAGATAGAGTTTTGTAGTACGCGCAGGTCTTCCCCCGCTCAACCATCATCTTTCCTACCCATCATGGTTTGCTGGAAGAAATCTCTTGAAAGAGATGAGCTCACCTTTGTACATGTTTTCTTGTAGTATAAGTTATCTGTATGTCTGTTTTGTGTAATACAATAAAGAAATTAAGAATTAAGAAATCAGGGTTCCTTTTATAGCAGCGGTAAAGGACAAACAGTTATGCAAGCACAAACATTAAAGTCGAGTACGTAAATGTCACCGTCAGTGACCCTTTATGTACACGGAATAAAACGGTAAGTCAATACAACACGCATACTATTTGACGACCTATGTGACGTAACGTCGGCCTCACTAGCAGAAAGCGCACCTTTGTAGAAACGAGCGAAAGGAAGGTGATATCTCTTGATAACTTTGTCAATGGACTGCAATTGTTGGATTCTACCTATATACTCTTTGGTAGCGCCTGTTGGATCTCTTTTGGCAAAAACACCGAATCGGTACCGCGAAAATGACGGTACTAGAATAAACTGCAGGCACTGTAGACTTATCATCTAATTCTGAAATCTAGGAATCACAATCTCTTTTAAAAAAATGCCAATTATAAAATCGCATGAACAAGCAAATTCGCAATACAAGACACCTCGTGCGAAATAATATCTTTTCTAGTTTATTTAGAAATAAAAAGGTCTTAACACAAAAAAATAAACTCTTGTTCAATACTTGTTTAAAAACGAAAATGTATAGGATTTGACGTTTGTTTTTAGGTTAAACTAGTGTAAAATTATTGTAGTAACACGGTAAGATTTCTAGAATAATTATTAGGATATAAATTGAAATCTCTATGTAAAAGCTCAAACTTATACTTACTATAGGTTTAAAAGTTTCTTCATAAAGTGTACCACAAGTCGTGCTGGGTTGTGGTCAAGCGGGAGGTCCTGGTTATAAACCCGGTCAAGAAGAAAGAGAAAAAAATCCTTGGGCTTGAGGGTTCCCAATTATGTTTGTGACATCACTGTTTCTGCTGGCCACGACCCAGGGTATTCCAGTGTGTGGCCAAAAAGCAACGTAGTTATCTATTTATAAATGTTTATGTTTCGATACAACGTAATTTTTTCTAGTTTGGCTGTTGTTTTGTTCCACGCCTCAACCGAACGGCGTGGAATCTTGAGGGGCTGGGTTTTTGCCTGCACGGGAGAGAAAATCTTGATTGTTACTTTACCTTGCCGTCGTAGACCGGAAATCGAAAGCTCGATTCGAGGCAGGAATACGGGATAGGAGCACAAGTTTGGGTAGGATAGGGACTGGATCTCACTATTCGCTGCCCGACGCTGTCGCCGGCGTGCTGCCTGCCGACACGAGGAGTCGCCGTCCGATACGACGATGTCCAATCACAACACGGTTCACTCAACCGCTGACGCGAATCTACTTATTTCCCGACGATGTGGTAGATTAACACTCCGACCAGGCTCGACACCTGTATTAGACAATTGTTACACCGAAATACAATCAATGGCCCGACGCCTGAGCAGACATGGTTTTTCTCCCGACGAGAAAAGATAACCTCTAATTTTTCATCTCGTTGGTACGAGTGACAGCTGCGGTTCCGTTTCCGCTAGTGATGTCCCGATTACTCGCGGTCGATCCGCGCAACAAAAAACCGGTGCGTTCCGAAGCATAAATATTAAACAGCTGTAACAACGCGATAAACTAAGAAAGTAACCAGTTTGTACCTCAAAGGAAATTTGATACCAAATCGCATCTCCCGCTATATTTCCCCCGACCCCGAGATTTCGTCGCACGTATCGCATACGAGGCAAAACCCGACAATCCGATAACCCTCGTCAAAAATTTGATTTGATTTAATAGATTTCCATTCATTCAACAAAATGATACCTCATCCGTACCCTCGACCTCTTTTTTAACTTATCCTCATATCAAGTCTCTTGGGCTGTGCTTGTTGTGTAATTGGATATTCCGATTCTTTGTTCATGTCATTTCATGCGGATTATTTCTGATTTTAAATCAGTAACAACCGGCGAAATTTTTCTATATGCCCTGCTTTGCTTTTTGAACGGATTTCTAGTGTTTCAAGGTCCCAGGCTCTGCAACATTATTAATAAAGATTATAACATTTTCGGCCTATGTAATTTAAAAAAATAATATTTTCTCTTTACGTACATTCCCACACATCTGAACAGAACATGGCATAAAAATAATAATCGAAAATTGAAAAAGTTACAGCTCCGTGGAGCTTCGTGGCGCTATCTTCTCTGACGGGCGTATTTCCGAAGCTTGATACAGTTAATGGAGTTTCTTTCTCCTGTGCGAGATTCTGCCATGATTCGCCACTTGAAAGGGAAATTTCCTTTATCAAACTCAAACTATATTCAGTTCCTCGTTAGTTTAGTTGATCATATTTGATTTATTTTTCTCCGTGTGTTTGACTTGTAAATTGCATTATTTTTGCCTACTTGCAATGAAACATTTGAGTTTTGAGTTTTGAGTTTTGAGTTTTGAACACACACAACTCATACACATTTTAATCGTTTAATTTTCTAGACTCTATTGGTGTAAATGTGAGCAACCAGTGATCATAACACAGGAGTTTTAAATACCTAGCTTGGTCCTTGGGCTGCTTTGTGAAAATAGTGTAGCTTTAATGTTTGAATATAAGTTCTTGTGATTTATCTTCGTTTTGTAAGATTTCATGAATAAATACATTAATATTATTAATATTGAACCTTAAATATCATATTTTTATTGTTAATTTTATATAATTGCCTCGATCTGTGTCTGACTGCCCCTATGAACATAGTTAAATGATAAGGCTTACGGTCAGCAACGAAAAATAAATATGAAATTATACGGCATCATAATGAACCTGCAAACATTCTACATGGTATACTCAGCACATTAGACCTAAACCTTTTAACCCGACCATTCTGATCTCACTATAATTTTCATCTACATTACATTCTAATTCAGAGTCATTACTCTGAGTATTATGTTATTATAACAAGAGTATGTATAATTAGAGTGTAATAATATACTTTATCTACACACGTATCATAAACCCTCTTTACTGCGTACAAAAACCGCACGTTTCGATCAGCATAATGTTAAACTACTTGGTAAAAACCCATTACTTATCTAAAAAAGTACACATTATGACCATAATGTGTAATTTTTCTACATATTATGACTTTCGAATTTCGAACGCCGACGCCCGCCTGCGTGCCGCCCCTAGTTTGTCTGTGAAGTTGGTACTGACATTCAAAATTTCGAACGCCGACGCCCGCCCGCATGCCGCTTCTAGTTTGTCTGTGAAGTTGGTACTACAGGACAAGCTAAACACCTGCAGAGCCTCAATGCCGGTCAAACATGCGGTTCCTGAACACATCAAAGAGAGCTTATGATATGTGTGTAGAGAAACTAGTGAATGTAACTGTACATAATTAGGCATTAAAACTCTCGAGTGATATTATTATGAAACTCGCCTTCGGCTCGTTTCATAAACCCACTCTCGAGTATTAATGCCCTCCATTATATAGCAGTCACATAAACTACTATTTGATTTCAATTTCAACTACCAATTCACGGTGACTAAGTCAAGCTGGGCTAGAAATATGTATATGAGTTTGATATTAGGATATCGTAACGGAAGGGTGCCAAATTGAATGCTTTTGACTCCGCTGTCCGTCCGTCAGTCCATCTGTCAGTATGTCTGTCCGTCAGCGGCTGTGTCTCAAGAAGTTGCTTTTTTTAAAAGAATGAGTATTTATGTTGTCGCTACAGTAAAAAATGGCTTATGTTTAGACGATTACCAAAAACTCAACTATTTTACTACCAATAAATTCGAAATGACTTCCAGAATGGATAAATTTCCACCAAATTGTGTTTGGATAAATGATCACCAAACTTTTTTTTATGTTTTGTGTCCTTAAATTTATGTATTAAGTATTTTTTGTTGTTCTTACATGTTCAACCTAACACGTTGCTACCTAAGCTACCGCAGTATTTTGCCCTGATATTTTTTGCAACTTTTGGTGTTCATTTATCCATGTTGGGTAGGAAAAAATTATTTTGGTGATCATTATATTTGTTGCCGTAAAAAATAAGGAACTACACTAGTTTTATAAATTATTGGAGGTCCCCATACAAGAGACGTGTTTTAACGTGTTTTACCACAAAAATAGTTACACATAGTTAAACCTCAAAACAAACGTCAAATCCTATACATTTTTATGTTTAAAAAAGTGATGAACAGGAGTTTTTTTTTTGTGGTAAGACCCTACATGATTCAAATGGTCGTTGATGTCGCGGATTACATGGTTGAGGTGGCGCAATAAGTTTAAATCCACTTTCGAACATAATGTTATTTTCTTTTTGTTTTGTTTTATCATTTTTAGTGGTTAAGTTCTCTTGTACGATGGTAAGAAACCCTTCGAGTGCGAGTCCGACCAGTAGTTGGTCAATGTTTTGAATTGCTCAAACTGTATTATCTTTTTAACATGCAGACATTTACCAGAACTATATTCTGGTAAATATCTGGACCAAATAGTCCAATGCACAAACAGCTGCTCAAATAACTTGTCTTTGGGTGTCCATTAAATATCCGGGCAAGGGCATTGAGTTCGTAACTAACTAGTTGAACTTGAATATCTTGAAGCAAAACGCTTTAATGACGACACCAAAATATGTCAAGTCATCTAATTAATTTTACGCTTCGTCAACACAACTCAGTTCCAATCAGAAAGTTATTCTCTCAACGCTGAAGTTCATGATTCAAAGAGAATACATAAACGACTGCGTTTCAGAGCGTGTGTGGGGCTGATCAGGTGCTTTAAGTAAAGGCAGTACCATTCTTTTGTTGGTGGGTCATTGCAAACGGGATAAACGAGTAGACATAATCAACTGTTTTGTAACAAGTTTTTTACTGGCCTAGCTCAGAGATGGGTCACTCCTGTCCTGTCCTCCTGTGGGTGTCCTGCCTCCTTCCACTTAAGCCGTGCTATCCACTTACGCACATCAGCCACCACCATCGTTCCAGTCTACAGTCTTCAAAGCGTTCCTCTAGGACATTGGTGAAGAGCTTGGGCGACGCCCTCCACACTGACAAACTGAGACTACAATAAAATACACGACCGATCGCGACATCGGCATCTTGCAAGAGAAAACTGAGAATTACATTTTGATATATGACCGGGGTTGGCATTCCAACCCTGACAGATTGATATTTAGTAAAATTGGTAACTGATGTTTGATGATACCCCATCAGCTTGAACCATTTATTCTGTTTAGAAGACTAGAAGTCAAGTATTTAATTAGATATAAATTAATTGTAATTACGAATATCCGAAAAAATGTATGGGATGAATGTCAATTAGACTTAGAATACGTGGAAGGGAACGTAACGTCGTTTAAACTCAAACTCAAACTCAAACTCAAACTCAAAAGTACTTTATTACTGTAGATATTTACATATTCTTAGCAAACGTCATTTTTTGCCTCTTCTCTACATTGGACCACTGTGGGAGAAGAAGGGCGTAGAAACTCCCACAGATTGATTTTTAGATCTCTTTTAAAAATAGGTTGTGCTTAACTAATACAATTATGATTTATTTTTATTTAATAATCTGGAATAAATAATTACAAAATTATTAACAGCAAGGTCTGTGTTGAGCCAGATTAACCCCATACAGTCCTGTCATTTAAGTAATCTTGAACATTGTAATATCCCTTTTTCGACAAAGTAGCTTTAACATGCTTTTTAAATTGCTCAAATGGCAATTTCAAAATCTCCAGAGGTATCTTATTGTAGTAGAGAATGCACTGACCCTTGAAAGAATTGCTAACCTTCGCGAGTCTAAAACGGGGCGCACATAGTCTGTGATTATTTCTTAGGTAAACATTACAGCTATCGCTAAGTTTGGAAAATGTTGTAAGGTTCTTGCGTACATACATTATATTTTCGAAAATAAATTGACTAGCTACTGTTAGTATGCCAATTTCTTTAAAAAGCTCTCTTCTTCTCTCTCGTTTTGGCAAACCGATCTGGCCAGTCCTTCCTGGGCAGTATTGTGGCTACTCCTTAGAGTGTTTTTATGAGCCGGAAGCGATACCAAGCGCGGCGGCCGCGTGCCGGTGAGGAGCAAGCCTGACGAACGAAGCTGGAGCGGCTTAATCTGGTCGCCAAACTGAAGAGGTGACGGCGAGTGATGAATCCTGCGACGAACTGCACGGGGACAGTCACCGCGTTACGTTGCGCCAGAGAAGAAGGATAAGAAAAAATGTATTTTAGTAGAAAACATGTTTTAGGTTTGGTTAGTTGATTTCATACTTGATCAGAAAAACTACCCATTCTATAGGCTAGATATGGAACAGGGGGGTCCCTTTAACCCTTTCTCTCTCCTCCAATCCTTTGTGTAACTGGAACCCGTGGACAAAATTGCCTGATTTTAGTAGGTAAGCAGTTTTAGGTTTGGTTAGTTTAGATAGAATATCTCAAAGACCATACATTTCCTAGACTGGATATTTTACAGGGTTACTCCCCACCTCCCGCTCTCCTCCCTCCACCGACCCCCCTCCGAATCTGTCAGGGTTGGGAAAATTACGCCATGACAGCCCATGGCACCGTCCTATGAGCAAGCTTTAACTGAGATATTACATTGTGACACGACTGACAGCCCATGGCACCGTCCTATGAGCAAGCTTTAACTGAGATATTACATTGTGACACGACTGCTCCAAGCGACGGCTTATCAACAAGGTTTGACTGAATGAAGGACCTTGAGATATGAATCAATATTTTAGAGATAGATATCATAATTAATGACATTCGATGGTTCTTGGATCTAACAAAAGAAATGGCATATTAGTTTGGAATAACAACTGGTTTAACGAAGATATGACTTATGACTTATTTCATAACAAAATTGTGAGCTAATAAATATAAAGTCTACTGATAGAGGTGTTTTTTTAATCTTAGAAAAAATAATATTACGGTGGACAAAAGAAAAATATTCTCAATACTCAATACTCAATAGTTTATTTGAATTCCGTAATGGTACATTTGGTCTTAATAGTTATAATAAATTGTCTCACATTATGGACCCTTACAGGCACAGCAACACAGGGAGGGAGATGGCAGCTAATTAATTTTTGTATGCTATCACTTAAATAATCTTATAACGTATAGTAGCTTTTATTTATTAACATTAGTTTTTTACAGAAAATGCTATCTTTTGTTTCATTTGTCAATGATTTCGGTAGTTTATTATAAATTTTTATTGCCTTAATATATGGACTGGAAGAGTGTAGTTTTAACCTTGAATATGGTAAATGAAGTCTGTTCTTATGTCTCAAATTTTTTTGATTCGTTTGCTCACGGCGATTGAAAAAATGATTGTATTTCCAGACGAATTTACATAGTTCCAAAATATAAATTGAAGGAGTTTATGTTTTTGAAAGAAGGGTCGACAAATATCTGTTTGCTTTAAGTTAAATATGATTCGGATTAGCTTTTTTTGCATTGTAAATAGTCGAGGTGCGTCGACGCTGTTTCCCCATAGTGTAACACCATAACTTAGCCACGCATACGTAATACATGGCTAGAGCAGAGGAAAAGTCAGTGGATTTTTTTATTTCTCTTAGAGCGTAACAAAAGCGAGATAATTTCATGTGAATTTTTTGAATATGCTTTTTCCAGTTATCATGGGTATCTATATCTATGCCTAATAGATTAAATTCGTTTACGGTTTGTATTGAAATATTATTGTAAATAAGGTTTATGGCAAGAGGTTTCTTTTGGTGGGGGTAAAAGGCCATTATTTTAGTTTTTGCGTAATTTATTTGAAGATTGTGATCTAACATCCAGTCAGTAACTATATTTAAGATGGACGTGAGTTTAGCAGTTAGGTTAAAATCACTATCGCATGTGGTAAGTAAAGAGATATCGTCTGCAAATAATTCTTGCATTGAGTAATGTAAATGTAGCCTATTAATGTCTCCACCGATCGGTAACGGGCCTTTACCCGGATTCGAGTAAGATTGAGCCATACTCCACCACGCTGGCTCAGTGCGGGTTGATTCTTGCACTTACTGTAGAAAAACAATCTTATACCCTCAAAGGGATGAAAATTGCCATGAAAATTTTGAAATATTTGAGAAAATTTGCGAGGAAGCCTTCCTTTACTATTTAATAACAGAAAAAATATATATTGTGGATACAGCAATGAAAAAATGATTAATAACGTTATCAAAATCATTTAATTGTCATGTATTTCTTGAGCCCAATAAAATAACACTTACCAGCCAAACTTGCTTAGATAACGTTTTTCTGATTTTACATTCACAAGTAAAAATGTAATTAACTGCTTACCCTCTGATCACAGTGGTCAAACAGTTTCATTCCCAATTGCTAGTAAGTATAAGACGGATCCATAATTTTAAAGGCTTATTACATCCCATAGACTAAAAACGTATATGAAAAACGGATTTCAATGATCAGAACCCGAAAAAAATTTACTCAGACTTCTTCAATATTATTAAAATTTCAAGATGGTCCTAAGAAATGCAAAAACTGTATTTTAATAGAAACATAAAAAAACAATAGAATGAAAACGGTTTGGCAAATAATAAACCGTTAAAATGGCAAAGTTATACCCCAAGGACAATGATTTATGCTTAAAGATAGATAATATTGTTATTTAATCCATTGCTGAGGTAGCTCAAGCTTTCGACAGATCCGTCACTAATGTGCTCATAACAGAGAGTCTAAATTCATTTCCATATGAAGCAGAGACTTTATGAAAAACAGCATCAGCGGATGTATTGTAGATTTTAAATATAGTCTTGTATGAAAAAAAAAACAATTTTAGATACACCCTGTCTGAATAGTCTAAATCAATACACATAGCGGTAAATCAGTATGTAAAAGATATTTTTCTCAAGAACGGTGCTTTACCTTCCAATTTTTCCCTAAAAATGCACAAAAGGTCATTTTTAAGCTCAATAAACTGTGAACGAAAACAAGCGTCAAAAAACGGCAAATCTGACTTTTATGAGAAATATGCACGAAAGATCAAGGTCAATGGCTTCGAGGTCAATGAACTTTGCACGACATCGAACGAAATAAATCGAAAAACTGAGAATTTTCTGTGAAATATAGGTCAAGTTCAATGTCAAGGTCAATAGCCGCGAGTTCAATGAACTTTTAGCGACATCAAACGTTAAAAAATAATTCCCTACCTTAATACTCCCACATTTCCACGGTCCCAAATGCTTGAATAGCGATTTTTAAAAAAAAAAAATCTCGTAAACTCCATCCATTCAATATTTAGTCGTGTGGTACCCTTAACACAAGCCTTATTGAGCTTACTATGGGCCTAGTTAGATTTGTGTAAGATTGTCTAATATTTATTTATTATTTACTTTCTACCGCTACACAACTTTGCAATCCTGAATCAATTAGTAGGAAATCAATTATGTCACTCTTGTTAAAACTTTGTTTTCACAACCCTGTGACACTAATTGAACGATTTTACTCAATAAGAACTGATTGAAGTTCAAGGCAAACTTTTAGAAGTTTTGTTTCAATAAACATCATAACACGGTTTATTAACAAAATGATTATATAATTATAAATAGGCGGGATGATAAGTAACTGGCCTACACCATTCAAAAAGAAGACATATTACAAGAAGTCATGCCCGGTTTGTCGTAAACGATCACAGTATTACTGTAAGGATTGCAACAAATCGTCATGCCTCCTGACTTGCTTCGCTCAAATGCACTTATAACTTATCTAATTATATATTTTATTTTGTACCAGACTTTTTTCACTTTAACTGTTCATGGTCACGCCACGAGGCCATAATATTACGGATACGGCTTGTTGGTTGGAATGATGGTCCTTCACTTCAAATACACTGGGAGTGGGATTGGAGGCAGTGACTGGTCTAGGGACTAAATTTTGGTGTTTGGAGAGGACCTGGAGGGATTTGATGAGAGAGACGCGATACTACTGCGCACAGAGGCGCGAAAGTGTAAGAAGAAAGGCAAGTTTTCTAAGAAGTTATTCCCAAATAAAAACATAACTAAAACTGAAAATAGCGGGGATTCAAGCATTGAATTACAACAAGTCGGACCTAGAACAAGAATCAACTAAATGAACGAAAACTTTCGCATTTTCCTTAAGTTTTCTCTTAAAGGGGGAGTTTTTATAGATGGGTCTCTGTATGGGTGCCCCTATAGATACAGCTGACACTGCATTCTGAAATGTTTAGTACAGGTTGAATAGAGCTGGTTGTTTGCGGGCAAGTCAGTTACAATCCAGTCTCCTTCCTAGACACTTGTCTTTCTTCATAAATAAATAAGTATTTTCAATGTATCTAAAGTGACCTAATATATGTATAATAAAACTATTAAGTTAGTAGCTCTAAAACATTTCCTTTTTTTTTAAAACTCAAATACTATCTCCCGTATGACAGCGAGATGTTTTCGTCCTCACTGTAGCCACACATTTTTATTGTAGACATGAACTGACTATAGAAAAGGTCCACTCCTCAGTTTCGCCCGCGAAGTGGGGCAATTCTTTGGAGCCGATCTGCCTTGCGAGGAGCTTGGTTTGGTTATGTTGCACTCTAGCTTCTTCAGTGGGTCTGGTCTGGTGTCGGTAGGCTGTGGTCTTGGTCTATTGGCGATGTCAGGGTTCGCCTGGGGTGATCCATAGGGTGCTTTTACGTCAGTTAAGGCAGTAATCTTGTTAGTATTCGATGCCCTCGAGTATGTGCGATCTCGTCGTCTTCGAAGTCCTGTATTTGTATCGCAAGTTTTTGCTCTACAAGCCAGCTCAGGATTTTTGCCTGCTCTTCCGCTGCCTCTAGCTGAAGCTGCACCAGTCGTTTGACGTTCGCCCTCGAGCTGGTCACGAAGCCCGAGCAGGCGGGCGGTGCCGGCAAGGATGCGCGGCGGCTGCGGGTGGATGGTGGCGGCGAGGGTGCGCGGCTGCTGTGGGCGGACTGTCGGTCGTGTCCGTTCCCTTCGTCTGCAGTATCCACGGGTGTTTTTGTCGCCGACGCCTTGGACCTTGTCTTCACCATAGGTTGAGTCTTGTTGATTCGAAGGACCTCTTGATTGGTTTGCTAGCTGGTGGATTGACTAGAAATAAAAATACTTGAATTAATCCAGGGTCTCACTTTAATTTCACTAGCACAAGGTGTTGTCGAAGTCACGTCGAAATCTCGTCTCGTGTCAGAGTACCAAAGTCGTGGTTTAAAAATATAGAATGTCTGTCCGTCAGTCTGTCTTTTCATTGTCATCAGTCAGCCAGTATCCACAGCCAGCCAGTGCAGAAGCTGGCCATGAATTTGCCGTGACACATACTATAATTTAAGTAAAAATCGCATGTCTCAACGTCATTCAAATAAATAAATAAAAGTCTATTTTAAAATCAACACCTCTCAACGTCAACAAGTAGAAAGTTGAAATCTATTTGCAATATTTTCTTAAGTAAGCATAAAGAGTACACTTTGTAATTTAAGTTATTCCATCTGTACATTTTGTTTCATGCTTTCCAATTATATATGTGGAAAAAATATTCAAATATATAGAAGCCGTAGTAACAATTGAAACATTTGTAAAGCACTGTTCAAATGCGGCCACGATGTTATCGTTAGAAGTTATTAGTTAGGTAAAAGTAAAAAGCTACGATCTCCTGATTTTGTTTTACCTGCTTCTCTATTTATGATATTACAAATTATTTTAGTATTATTCGATGATTAAAGAATCTTTGTTTTATGACAGACAGACATACTTAGACAGCCCTAAATGTTTTGAATATAATTTTACGTGTTAAATAAAAATTGAGTAGGAGTCTGTCTGTCTGTCCGTCTATCACCAGGCTGTATCATGATCCGTGATAGTTAGGCAGTTGAAATATTCACAGATGATGTATTTTTGTTGTTGATGTAAGAACAAATACTAAAACCGGTCAAGTGCGAGTCTAAATCGCGCACGAAGGGTTCCGTACCACCGTTCAATGGAAGCGATGGTGTGGAGTGAATAGTTTGGATTTTACACAGCAAAATATTGTTTACAAAGTTATTGGTGCGGTTACTTTTACACTCCATGTACGTAACCAGGTGCATCCATAAGTTTGTATGTGGTATTGAAAGAATTGTTGTATGGGAGCCCCCTTAAATATTTCTTTTATCCTATTTTTAGTATGTGTTGTTATAGCGGCAACATAAATACATAATCTGTGAAAATTTCAACTCTCTAGCTGGCTAGGTTCTTGAGATACAGCCTGGTGACAGACGGACGGACGGACGGACGGACAGCGGAGTCTTAGTAATAGGGTCCCGTTTGGAACCCTTCGGGTACGGAACCCTAAAAACAGAATAAAATAAATATTTAAGTGGGCTTTCATACAATAAACATGATTTTTTGGTCGATATTGATAACGGTAACAGGTAGATGTTTTAAATATTCACAGAATATTTAGCTATGTATTCACATTAAAAATAAATAGTAAAATTAAAATAAAACTAATATTTAAGGGGGGCTCCCATACAACAAGCGTGATTTTTTTGTTGTTTTTAATTCCGTGTTTCTGCATGATCAACTGCATGGTCAATAAGTAATCAACTAGACCAACGATTTTTATTCCTGACAGACCAACTATGAGAAATTGTATTAAAAAACCTCTTTGAAGCTATGTGGTCCTGGTAGTTTTTGTAATTGTGAGAAGTGCAGTTGTCTCATTCACATGATTTATTTGTATTGACGTTTCTTACGAATTTCGTACTAGGAAACGCAAAACATCGCTTAGTTTGTGTTAATAATTTGCCACTATTTCTTATGTTCTTTATTGATCAGTTGATCACCTACGGACTCATCTTTAAGTAAAGATAATCTTAAAAGAAGAAGTGCAGAACAGAACTTTAGCAACGAAAGCGCCAGACTCGAATATCAGCACTGGCGCTGGTGTACAGCACTGCAGATTATACTGTTCATAGATCTGTTTTATAGATAATGGTACGAAACCCTTCGTGCGAAAGACCGACTCGCACTTGTCTGGTTTTTTTTTTGCTGTGATCGGCCTACACAAGACTTCTTCCTGTGATTTTGAATTTACTTCTTAGTTGAAAATTTGCCCACTGTGATCAGACTTTAAACAATTTACTGTACACTTCTTCAAAATTTCGCAATCGCAGAAGATGTTATCAAGGCAGGTTGCAGTAGTTTCAGTTATTCTTGAGGGCTCTGTGAAGATGTTGACTAAGTTGAATGATTTAAAAATTATTATTAATTTAGTATGCAACGGGGAGTCCACCAGCAAGTCTATATTGAAGTCACCGCAAATAACTACTTTTTGTTACTACTAGAAGCTACTCTCAAGACATCCTCCAATACTGATTCAAATATACCATAATCACTGATAGGGAGTCTGTATACGTTTACTACAATGTACAATCGAACCAACTGAATCATGACCCACTGGCCTGATAATTCGTTTGAAACTTTCAAACTTGTAAGATCTATCAAAATGTCAGTGTCTAATCAAATGATAACAAGTTCGTTACCAAGGAAATGAACCTTCAAGCGAATTTCGACCTACTTGCATTTAAGGGGTTTAGCAAAATAAGCTTATGGTGGGTCATGATTCAGATGGTTCGATAGTATCTACCAAGTTCAACATACGATAACATAACTACTTTCTCTGCAGAAATTCTGCAAATAAAGTGCGCTCTTTAAATTTTAGGACATTTTAACCAGGAATGAGGATCTTCAATGTATTGCAGACTTTCTTTTGAAGCAGCTTGGTACTTTATAGTTGTATACAGCGAAATTCATTTGCGACTCAAATGGCCAGTTTTCTACTAGGCATAGTATGTCTACTCTGTATTGCTCCAAGAATAGTTATAGCATTAGTAATTTGCCAGAAAAGCCACCTTGTAAGTTATGATTTACTAAAACCAATTGCTTTCCAGGGGACTTTTCTGTTGTCTGACCTGACAGTTTAAATGAGTAGTCGAAGTTAATTTATTAAAAGTCGTCTTGGCTGTTTTTAAAACTTCAGCAGACAAAGTTATTATACATAGAATTATTTCTACATTCGTAATTTTCTACTGGAACCCTAGTTATTTTCGCGACAATAACAGGGTCATAAATATTGAATTTCAATGATTTGGCAGTCTGTCGATTAGATGAAGCTGGTAAATACATTGAAATTTAAGTAACACAGTATAATACTCTGTCCCGATCACCAAATGTCAAGTTATGCATACGACGGTGAGTCTAGAAATCGGGTCATTTTGTGCCTCTGATAGAGTTTTGGAATAAGGAAAGGCACACAGAATACTTTTCCTTGCCCAGAGCGATACAATATATTCAAAGTAATTAATCAAATCGTATTGTTGAACTCCTGTGCTGTTCTTCATTTGTGATACAATAGTCATATTACTATCATACTCCTTATTAAGAATGCAGTTTACTATCTGCACGTAAGATGCATCAGGCATAAAAATGTTTTCTACATGCTGCCGTAAGTTATTCTGCAGCTTGATGCTTAAACCTACTCCTAATTTATCTGAGTACACTATGGTCTTGAAGGCACCATTTTCAGGAACTGAGTTGCTGGTGAGTGTTGATTGCCAATGTCCATCTAAGGCATCACAGCTTTACGTGTTGCTATGGCCCGTCGTTCCGTTTGATGCTACCATTAGACCGCATGCCTTGACTCCATGCGGCTATGCTGGATCCCGAGGTAAAGAGGCCGGTGTGTCGGGCACGCTGCACGGTGAAGACAAGCAAGCCTGTCCGCTGACTGTTTCAGTTCTCTTCCGCTGCTGGGTGCTCAGCTGTAAAGGGGCTGCTTTCCCCGGCAGGTCTTGTGTTGGTGGCAGGGGTGGCAGTGACAATCTTTGTTCAGAGTACTCGATGTTTATTTGATACAAGGACTCAATGAGCTCAAGATTGTTTTTGCTTAGTGCAATCTACTCGTTTATTGATGAAGTGCATTCATCATACTGAGTTTGCACTGTTTAGTACTTGCATGTGATGTCCACCTACTCATACTGCAGATTTTCCAACTGAGATTGTAGTTCAGCCATGACTAGCTCATAGTCTAGTTTGCTGGTAAGTATTTCCCAGCATGTATTTCTGCAATATTCCTCTTCATCAAGCTCCATATAATTTCAATTGCATTGAAATCGCAAAGATAGGGAGGCAATCGAAACATATCGTGACGTGATTGTTAGGGTTCCGTACCCGAAGGGTTCCAAACGGGACCCTATTGCTAAGACTTCGCTGTCCGTCCGTCCGTCCGTCCGTCTGTCACCAGGCTGTATCTCAAGAACCTAGCTAGCTAGAGAGTTGAAATTTTCACAGATTATGTATTTCTGTTGCCGCTATGACAACAAATACTAAAAAACAGGATAAAATAAATATTTAAGGGGGCTCCCATACAACAATACCACATACAAACTTATGGATGCACCTGGTTACGTACATGGAGTGTGAAAGTAACCGCACTAATAACTTTGTAAACAATATTTTGCTGTGTAAAATCCAAACTATTCACTCCACACCATCGCTTCCATTGAACGGTGGTACGGAACCCTTCGTGCGCGATTTAGACTCGCACTTGACCGTTTTTTTTTTAAATATATTATGAATTTCATATTCAGGAGGTTCATTGGTTTTTCTTTTTATTAACTCGTAAAGCTGAGGCTTCATCATTTATTACTTAAACTATACCCTATTTTATAGTTAGGTCACCTATTTACGCGAAAACTATGATATGGCACTATACGCATACAATAAGCGTGGGTTTACGTAGTTTCGGCAGTAATTATTCAAGAACCCATATGTTTAGTTAGTTAGTTTAGTTAGTTCATCTCTTAGACGTAGTTCCCACTTTTTGTGCTTGATTTGAAAATGAGATGGGTTCGCCTGCATGAACAATTATCTCTTTCGAAACTGATTCCAGAACACCGTCGACTTCAGGACCTTGCCAATATTTACCAGTTGAGTGAGACGACTGCATGTAGGTTTCATCTCAACAAACAAGAGGCTGTTATTCCCCACGCTCATTTTCCTCTATTTTATGTAGATAGGCTTCTCGCCACGCCACTACGACATTACGTTCACACAACACTTTCCAATCGATTTCATTTTTAGGGTTCAGTACCTCAAAAGGAGGAACCCTTATAGCATCACTCGCGTGTCCGTCCTTCCATCTATCCATCTGTTGCAGGCCCTTTTCTCAGGAGTATTCTTATAAAAGTCTTGAAATTTACTGAAAAAATACTTATTCTGATAACCGCAACATAATTCAAGTCTAATATTATTATTTTTTTACAAAAAGTCACATGAGTGAAAAGTGAAAAGGTAACATGACAAATCGAAAAAATAAATACCGTAATAAGTTATGTAGGGCATCGTTGAAAAAAGCTCTTTATAAACTTTTCAAAAATATATGTTTTAATTTAAGTTTTCATACTTTCAGAAGTTATCATACATAATTTTATCATATATAATTTTTGCCTCTGTAGTTTCAAGGATCAGGGGTGGCGAGAATGGTCATTTTTGCACTTTTTGATGACGATCAAAAAGTGCAAAAATGAACATTCTCGCCACCCCTGATCCTTGAAACTACAGAGGCAAAAATTATAGAAAAATAAAGAATGTTAAACTACCCGAAATTGCCAAGGCTTTTATTCATCTGTAATCTACATACTAACTTATAAATATTGCACCTGGTTTTGTACATGGAGTAAGCAAATTAGCCGCACCAATAACTTTGTAAACAACATTTTGCTATTTAAAAATCCCAACTTTTCACTCCCCACCATCCTTACCATTGTGTGGTAGTACGGAACCCTTCTCGTGCTAGTCCAACTTGCACTTGACCGCTTTTTCAAAAACTAAATCCTATTTTGTGGAACAATTTTCGAAGAGTTTTTTAAGTTTTGCTTGGAAATTAATGTCTTCCCTAAGAACATTAACTAACTTCTGTAAGATCGGAATTTCCTTTCTTAATTAATAAAAAAAACATGTATCTTTATTCTCATAACACCAATGTCAAAATCATCGATACATATCTAGTTTCACTTTTTTAATTTCCTTTTCTTGTCACAGAAAGAAATAAACCTACTCCTGAATATGAATTTCACAATTTATTAAAAAGTCATACAAGTCACACACGGGCGGCGGAGTGAAAAAATCATTACGATCATGTCAAAAAAATTGGAAATTAACACAGACGGAAAGATGTGTTATATAATATCTGTGGTTATATATGAAACTTTTATAATGCAATTACAGACTGATAGTGAAATTGATTCGAGTGACTCAGAAGAGAAGTGGGAATCAGCAGATGGCTACGGAACATCCGGCCGACCGGTGTTCCTGATTTTTTTTTTTCTAAACCTAAATAAAATCATATTATTCCCTACTTTATGTTTTATTTATTTACTTACACACACCACACTTACACACCTATAAGGCTTCATAAGCGTCGGATTAGCATTAATGTGCACACATATAAATGTGTGCACGACCTGTACCTAAACTTTTATTATCTGTGCAGTGTAACAGTATCCATGCTATTACATTAAACCACTAAGTAACAATTGAATGCATGTGCTTACCTACGCACGCAGGTAATAAGCCAATAAATAAAAAATAGAATGCTTGACGCTAATGACCTGTTTTACAGTCGATAACTAACTTGTAAATCGGATCGATAACAATACAACTTATTAGAGTGCTTTTGCAAAAGTTGAGTGTGTTTATATAACGTAAAGGTATGCTGGTAGTAGGTAAATGAGCCGGCAATAATAAGTTAACTTTTGTAGGGTTAACCAGATTGTTATTATATTGCGCATCTAGGTACCTACTCAGTACCGTTAAACATACGTTACAAATCAATTATACTTTTATTGGGCTAAACAAGTTATGTGCTGTTTAGACAGTAACGTATGTTTAACGGTACTGAGTAGGTACCTAGATGCGCAATTGCGCAATATAATAACAATCTGGTTACTGTCGGCTAATGATGCAATCTTCTGACCCTTCTGACATAATCTTATGACATCGAGAAATCGTTTACCGTATAAATGAATTACAATATCAACTGATTGTGTAGGTAGGTAGTTACCAACATACATTACGAGATGAAAACAACCGTTTAGTTGCTCCAACAAGAGGAAAAACATCAAACTTAACTAAGATGGGAATAAAGAACCAAATTACCTAATTTAAATTTAAATTAATTAAATTGTACGTCGGGATATTTCCGAGGCAAAGCTTTCCATGATGCTGGCATCATTTCCCCGCTGCACAGCCAGGGAGATCCTTTGAATGAGAAATGCCCCAGAGCGGTAGGCAAAATCTCTATCCATTAGGCGGGGCCCCAAATCCTTAACAACGATTTTCCCTCATGTCCTCAAACTCCCAGTAGTCTCGAACGCAAGCGGCACAAAAATGTAGTTGCCCATGAGTGCGGCATATTTTTAGGACTTATGTCTTGCGGCTGACTCGGCAGCTGCACCAGCGCGAACCGCCGTCGACCCGACATGACGCAGGTCGCATCCCAAAGCAAGAAACGCCCTCTCTACCAAGGTACCGTCTGGGCGCTTCCCATCCGACCGGCACAAACTTGGCGGCTCCAACACACTATAAACGTTGGCCGATACCAAAACCTTACAAACGATGTTATTTATTGCGTCGTGCTGCGAAAACCTGCAAGCGCTCCTGATACAATGTAGACCATGGCGACCCAACTGCTCAACCCATGCTCCTCAAATGCATCGATGCGGCTGGCAGATAGTGCAACCCAAACGCAAAGCGACTGCCACGCGCAAAGTGTCATCGTCAAAGAAAGTTCCCAGCTGGAGAGAAGACAGCGCTTGCAGCCACAAACCCGAGTCCGACAGACAAATGGCATGCAGGCACACCAATTCCGGCCTCGCATCTTTTTGCAGATGACTTTTGTATTTTAATAAAACATGAAGATCATATCGATGTAAACGAAGTACTAAATTCAGTATTCACTGACTCAAAAAACTATCTCAAAGTTGTCAAGGTTAAAATATTATACTTAGTGTTGTTATTGAAAAGCCGATCAATAAGGAGTAAAGATAACATTTCATACCAGAAACGCCCACTAAATTGGCACTGGAAATAAATTACATCACTGTACGTTCGGAGTGAGCTATATAGTGGACTGTATGACGATAACGAAAAGGGTTTGTGAAGGTAAGTTTGATGTGTGGCAGTATAGTATACTTCTAGGCCCAACAAGGAGAGATGAGAGCTTCACTCACCTCCGTTCCTGGGTCGGGCTACTCACGCTTGGAGAGCTACATCAGCTCTGCTTTGCCTTTGCAAGCCTCTTCACGATCGCAACCTGGATCTGGGCTCGGCGGCGTGAAGTCCCACGGCTTCTTGCTGGTTCGGTTAGGCTTGCTCGGTAAATAGTTTAACGCCAAATATACTTGTATATGTTGTATATTGTATATATTAATATTATGATTTAGTAGGCAGCTTACCTGAACACCACAATAGAATCCGTCGATCATGCGAGTTAATTTGGATGAAAACTCAAACTGGAAAAGTCATATAGAAAAAATAAAGACTAAATACTCAAAGTTCATGAATGCTTTTGGTGAAACTAAACTAAGCATAAATCCAGATACAATACTGCCTGAATACTATGCATTTGCATACTTAGCTTGGAAGTGGCTTAGATATGGTATCATTCTGGGGGCAACAGTGTAAATGCAGACCGACTCTTAGCATTCCAAAACGATATGTCCGAATATCCGCTCACAAAGACGATCGAAAATCATGCAAACAAATGATAAAAAACGATTCTACTAGCTCACTATCTAACTAGTCCACATTATACGGCAATCAAAATCTACAATAGACTACCAAACTCCATCGCAGGCTTAGGTACTGCAGCTTTGTTCTCTAAACATCTAAAATCCTATTTATTAGACAAATGCTGTATTCCATAGATCAATTCTTCTCGGATATTTCATTACAAACAAATAATACAGTTTGTGTTAACAATATATAGCCTGCCTAATATTGCATATATGTTAAAAGCCTACATACTAATATAAACGACTAAGCTCTAAAACGGCTTAGTAAGTATTTGAATAGAATTGCATTAAATATTTTGAATTCTAAGTTTGAGTTTCAGTCTGGTTTGTTTGAAATTGCCATGTGAGATGATAGCTCTTTAAAAAGTAAACAAGTTTGGTGGAGTTTGAATTACGATCAAGTTTTGGACTCAGTCGTTTGCGCCAGTACTTTAAAAATTCACAGGTTCAAAATATTAGGCCCAAAGAGATGTAGTGTATGGTATCATTGGTATGCAAAAATGGTTGAAAAATATTACTTATTTAAAATATTTCAGAATGCCCTTTTCAATTTACTGAAGCAGTTAGTACTAAGTCTATATTGTAATATATCGAAAGATCTGTAACTGCATTAGAGAAGAAGATAGTTTTGAGTAATTAACTGTGACTAAGTAGATACATAACACACAATTCGATTAATTTTCTATCTATCGATTGAACCTTGACTTCAAAGCAACAATTTGCAATTACAAATACACTACGAATACAAACAAATCAAATAAATTTAATAGACAACGCTATTATACTGGATTAAAATATAAAATTTCAATGGTTTCGGCCATTAAATAACTTACCTAATATCTAGATCGAAAAAGCAATCGACGATAAGAATTTAATGCAGAGGCTGATAAGAATCACAACACAAAACTATTGTCTAGTCCCATGATAAAAAAAAAACTCATGGGGTAATGTTCCCCATTAGTAATATTGATTCTAATTATACACCTACATGATTGCCGTGACCGAGCATACCATGCCGTGTAGTGTAGTCATGATATGAGGCAGGTGGTTGCTTGCCAGTTCAATATCACAGTCAATCAAACCATGTCTATAAACATACGTTTGACCGGAAAAATGACGAGGAAAAACGAAGCGTAATCAACGAGTTATTAAATGTTCTCGTGAGAGGATCTTGGTACAAGATCTTTGGACGCACGCTACGGCTGTAGTCTTTTGTTTTACAAGGAAATAAGATATCTTCTATCTAATGACCATATTTTGTAAAAAAAAAGTTTAAAACATTGCGTTCTTTCGTTTAAAGTTTTTAATGTTGAAAATGTTAGGAAATCGTTTGAGACTATATTTTGGGATTTCCTTCATAGTGTTGGCTATCGCTGTTATAATGGCGGCTTGGGGTTTTCCGAGGATTGTTCAGAAACGGATTCAGCAGGTAAGCAGCATCATCATCATGCACAACCCACATAGACCCATTACCGGGCATACACCACTTCTCTATAGGGCCAATCATCAAGGTCCTACCAACCAACAACCACATCCGGAAAGATGGCTTTATCTACCTACTTTTATGATGCCACTGAAATTTACTTAAGTACTATGCAATAGCTCCGCGGTCTAATAGGTTTCACGCTTGCTTCTCACACAGGAGATGCAGGTTCGAATCCTGACCATGTACCAATAAGATGATTAATTTATCTTAAGTACAGTATTTGACGTTCAGTATTTCGGATGACACGTTAAACTGTAGGTCCCGGCTTCTATCGCTAGTAGCCGTAAAACCCCTCCACCAATCCGCACTGAGCCAGCGTGGTGGAGTATGGCTTAATCTTACTCGTATCCGGATAAAGGCTTATGCCCCTCGGTGTGGAAATTAATGGGCTACATTTATTATGCCATAATGTTTTGTCCAGATGTACAAACTAAATCAGGACGAATTTTACAATAATAAAATAAATTAAGCTCATAACATTTTATTCATCAGCACCCTTACCAGTAACCAGGTAGGGAGACGTTCACCTGGTCACTGGTCTTAAGCATTGTCTTTGCAGTAGGAGCGTATCTTCTGCGCTTATAAATATATTACTGACGAATTATTATAACGAATCGAAATGTTCTTTTCTTTTTTCTTTCTTGCAGTTTAACAAAGATACTAATAATAAGTTTAATTTTATTCTGAAAAAGTCTTAAAAAGTAAACTTCGCAAAATAAAATAAATTAGCTGCCATAATGTAAGCGATTTGATGCCTCCTTGCCTCTAGGAAAATATTTTTAAGAAATATTTTAAGATCGCGGGAAAACAATTTGAAACCATTTTCTTTCCTTCACAATAGACTAGACACTAGAGTGCTATCGTGCTTATTTCTCGTGCGGAACGCGAGGAGACACACTGACAGCACCCGCATCCATAAAATAGAATTAAATAGAAATAAAAAAGTTTTTCAAACTGTATCCTTTGATATGTCAAAAGAGGGCTTGCGTGGTTAAAATTATGGCCCTTTTCTATATTCCGTTTAATTGTAGAAACTAATGGCATAATAATACGAAAGACAGAATAATGAATATCTACAATGAGTTATTTTATGATTTATTACCTTTAAAAACGCTGGAATGTGTAATTATTCCAATGACGACAAATTATAATATATAGAAGTTCAATCCCAATCCCAATAATTGCATCTTATGTTGTATGTACATATATGTCGTGGCCATATGATAAAATTGATCATTCGGTCGGCCATTTCATGAAACGGTTGCATTTCATGAAATGGCCAATTCAACTGCCCACATCAAAAACGGGCTGGCCGAAAATTAGTGTTCAATGAATCGGTAGGTTCCGGGAGCCTAAATGATGATGAAGGTTGATGTTGACGAATCGAAACGTTGGTTTTATTTTGATGATTTCACGACTTTGTTTGACTGTTAGTTAGCATATCATACAATTATGAAAATGAAAATCACGCATTCCGCGCTGACAAACTCAGATGATAACAAAAAGTACGATCGATCGCGACATCGGCTTCTTGCAAGAGAGAAACATTAAAGATTTAGTGATGTGACAATATGTGCAAACAGATAGTGACGTTATGACAATCGATCGGTCGTTATTAGTATCGACCCGTTGCCAATACCATGTTATTTTGGATTACCAATTGGTGATCAAATCATAAAATAATTACATTAATCACCGTTATAGGCGCTTATGTCGTTTTATTGTTGTTTTTTCACCAAAGCGGCGGACAATAGTTCTGGCTTAGAAAGCATAAGACTGTATAAAATTACGCTCTAAACGCAGCGAAATGTCGTTATGAACCCAAACTACGTGATAATAAATAATAATTTTATGATGGTCGCTCAAAAAAGAGCGCAAAACGTGAAAAAACGATGAAGTTAGGAAAGTAACTTGCAGTATTAATTTGTTTCCCTGTAAAATATTTTTCAATTGATTCATTTGTTCATTGACGATTCATGTAACCTATACCATAATAACTAAACCAATGCTAGTAACATAATATCGATTTTTTTATTTTAATTGACTAATTTTATTCAACCTTTTAATCATTGTTGATATTTATATATTTTGATATATATTATTCAAATAACTAGACATACATTAAAACAGTGTACAAAGACGAGCTCATCTCTAGTAAGTGATCGTTTCCAGCAAACCAATTCTCGATGAGAATGGTTGATATATTTAGCTCCGTAGTCTAAAAGGTTTCAAGTTTGCTTTTCACACAGTAGATGCACACGATTCCTGACCATGTACCAATGATATTATTAATTTATCTTAAGTACATCATACGGACGTACTTACGGTGATGGAAAACATCGTGAGGAAACCTTCATTCATCCATAGCTGTGGCGATGGGCTAGACTCCTGTCACGCAAAATGGAGTATTAAATAACTGGCTCAAGGTGGGCACAATTGTGCCTCTTCCACCCCGTATGGGAAAAGACGTGACGCTATATTGTGTTATGATATATATTTATTGGCCAATCGTCCATGCCCGTTTCATCAAACGTTGAAGTTTAAACGAGTATCAGTCGGCCATTTTATGGAATGCAACTATTTCACGAAATGGCCGAACACGTTATAAAATGATCAATTCTATGGTATGGCCACGACGTATCCATTAAACTTTGTAAATAATTCACTAAATTAATAACATAACAATTGAGAACCTCCTCCTTTTTTAAGTCGGTTGAACAGTGGGCGCAACTGAGCCTCTGCCACATCGTATTGGAAAAGTCTTGGCTGTTCGTTGTGTTTAAAATACTCGTTCATTTTTCGAGCAACATGCTGAAATTATAATAATAATAATAATACCTTGGACACTATTTACACACATTGATCTAGCCCCAAACTAGGATTCCCTGTATCTTGGGTACTAGACAACGATACACATACTTATATAGATAAATATTATACTTAGATAGATAAACAACCATGACTAGGGTACAAACATCCGTTCTCATCAAACAAATATTTGCCCCCACCGGGACTCGAACCCGGGACCCTTGGCTTCGTAGGCAGGGTCACTGCCGACTCGGCTATTCGGGTCGAAATGATAAACCATTCGCCCTTATTAATAGTAGGACTAATGTCGGATCTTTGAGTGTATTGAATCGCATTTGTAATCAATATAATATTATATTTGTTATTGAAGACTGTACTGTTAGTTAACTTTAGTTTTTATAGTTTTCGACAGTTATTAAGATTTAAGACACTTAAAGTTACTTAATGGATGTTTTTGTTTAATTTCAAAGTTTTATAAAAAAGATTACTCAGTTAAAGTTTATTCTAGTAGCATTAATATAGAATTACCTAGTTTAGCGTCCACTTTTCATGTTACTTGTGCATGCAATGTTTACCTGTAATTGGGTGTACCCATACTTCTTTTTAAAACTTTACATGTCTGTAGACTGAATATGTATAAGGTGTATATCATCTGTTGGTAAACATAATAAATAAATAAATATATGAAGCACGTCCCTCCCACCAACTGCGTGAATGTTCCGAGACATGACACAGTCACGTGACAGTATCTTTGAGATAATTGTTTAAACGACCCGAATGGCCGAGGCGGCAGTGACCCTGCCTACGAAGCCAAGGGTCCCGGGTTCGAGTCCCGGTGGGGGCAACATTTGTTTGACGAGAACGGATGTTTGTACCCTAGTTATGGTTGTTTATCTAATTAAGTATAATATTTATCTATATAAGTATGTGTATCGTTGTCTAGTACCCAAGATACAGGGATTCCTAGTTTGGGGCTAGATCAATGTGTGTAAATAGTGTCCAAGGTATTATATTATTATAATGTGCTCGCTCTCTGAGCGGGAGCAAGCAACATGCGCGCGTCAGGTAAAAAGTTGCGCGAAATTTTAGGGGACCCTAGTGTATCGGAGGCTTAATTGGCGTGTATTGTGCGTTTCAGATAACTTGTACCTTCGCCGGTGATAAGTTGCTAGCAACAAAACCGGTATTGCTAGCTTTTGAAAAATGTGTCTTTTTTTTGTGTGAGGGTAGCCTAGAAATAAACTGCAAAATTTTGTGGCTGTGTAAATAATTTAATTTAAAAATAAAATTATTCTATTTATGCTAATAAATCTTATTGAAAACTAGGCCTGAACCCCTACTTAAACTGGGTCAATAATTTGCAAAAGCTTTCCTCACCTCCTTTCATCACAACAAAACACCATGGATCTTTACACCAAAGTCAACGAGAAAATTGACACAGTCATTGCCAATTTCAACACCCAGATGGCACAGTATGAGAGGCAACTGAAGGAGTCCGCCACCATGTCGATGTCGTGCAGCCCGCAGGACATCACCACCTTAGCTAGTGACTTCAGCGAGTTCAAGGTATTCACATGGAACTGCCTGGATGCGCCCCATTCACAGGCAGAGCCACTGCTGGTGGGCCAAGACCGGCTTGAGCAGGCGTCGCGGTGCAAGGTGCTTCTCTTGCACGGTGTGCCAGAGGTTGCAGGCGAAGCAACAGAAAGTTTTGTTAAGGGTGTGCTAACCAACAAGATGAAATTGTCGCCAGAGTGTGTATTGGATATTCATGTTGCCCACAGGCTCGGGTCCAATATCAAGATATCAGCTCCCCGCCCCCTGCTTGTGAGGTTCAATATGTACAGAGCCCGGTCCGAAGCATGGAACGGCAAGACATCCTTGAAGGGCACGGGCATCACAATGTCTGAGTTTTTGACAAAGGCCAGACATCAGGTTTTCATGGCGGCCAGGAAGCATTTTGGTATGCGAAACTGCTGGTCCACTGAAGGCAGGATCATCCTGCTGCTTCCCGACAAGTCCCGGCAGAAGATTGAAATGATGAAGGAGCTTCTGGTGTTCACCGACAAGTTCCCATCTTCTGCCGCTCAATCCTGGACAGCGGGCAACCCTGCGTCCATATCTACTGCACCTGCTGCTACTGCGTGGGCGCCTGCCACCACTGCCAAGCGTACACGCGGAGGCCGAGGTGGATCGACGACGGGGGCGGCTAAGAAGTAGTTCGCCGACAACCCGTGTTCTTCACTTCAGTGCCTCCGTCATTCGGTCGGATTATGCCTGCGCGCAGTGGACTATGTGTGTATTTTCAATTTCTGTGAAGATTGCACGTTTTTCCTTTTTTTATCTATCGTTTTCTCTTCCGACCTTCGTGTATTTCATAATTTCTTGGTGTCACCTGTCATTTTTGACAGCGACGTTTTTTTTTTCTTGTTACTGTCATGTCTCTGTACAATAATTCCGTATGACGCGTAACGAAACGCAATAGCGAGATTTCGATATTGCTTGAATCTTTGCTGTTTGTTTGCGTTTTATTTGTTTTACCTTTTTGCTTTAAAATTATTGCAAGTTGATTTCTGTTAACCTTGATTTCTTTCCCAGCATGCCCAGTGAAAGACTGAGTTCAGGCTTGGAACCAAAAGTATTTTAAAGTAGATCCTATTAATATAAATTTATTTTATAATTTATATGTATATCTATTTAGTTTATGAATACCTTAAACAATTTTAACGATAGCTTATTTTCTAGCTCTGATAGCGATGTTTCACTTAGTGCGGGAGGTGGGTTGTCGGCGGATGGCTCTTTGTCTGATAATCTGAAACGCGTGTTCTCGACCATTGGCTTTAATCTCAACATCGTGCATATTAATGCCCAGAGCATTCACGCCAGCTACGCTGATCTTCTTGATGCCTTCATTGACCAGAATATTCACGGAATTCTTGTCTCCGAATCTTTCCTCAAGCCATCCCTCTCTTCTTCCATGTATGCTCTGCCAGGGTTCAGGCTCTTTCGTAATGATCGAACGGGTAAGGCTGATGGCGGCGTTGCCATCTACCTTCGCTCTGACATCTCGTGCAAAGTTATCAGCCACTCGCCCAGCCTATACTCTGGTTCTGCGAAACACTTATTTTTAGAGATATGTCTTCGTCACATCTGGGTGTTTACTACAGCCCCTCTCTTCGCATAGATTACTTTGAATCTTTTGAAATTCTTCTTAATGACCTATCTCCTCTTTATCCTGTTACTCTTATTCTTGGTGACAATGATACACATACTTATATAGATAAATATTATACATAGATAGATAAACAACCATGACTAGGGTACAAACACCCGTTCTCATCAAACAAATATTTGCCCCCACCAGGACTCGAACCCGGATACCCTTGGCTTCGTTGGCAGGGTCACTGCCGACTCGGCCATTCGGGCCATACATGAGGATTTGTAGTCTGATGAGGTTGACGACTCATGTAAAGAATATATAAAATAGATCTCTTCTCGTGTACACTGAATGAATTCATAAGAATAGCTCTGGAATCTTTATGTTATGATAAGTTTTAAATAGAGAGATGTGTATTTAAGTAATAATAATAATATTGTATTTTATAAGATAGTTTAATAGTAAAAATGTGTAATGTATAATTATTTGGTAGATTACTCTATAGCATTAGGGTCACTCCTGTAAAGATAGATGTTAAGTGGAAAAATAAATAAATAAATAAATAAAAAATAATATTGTTCCATTTCCACAGAGCGTCCAGCTGGACAACTCTTCTCTGATGTTCGACAAGTGGCGCAAGATGCCCATGCCGCTCACGTTCCAGATCACAGTGTTCAATGTGACCAACCCGGACGAAGTGAACAAGGGGGGCAAACCGAGGCTGGCGGAAATAGGACCTTATGTCTATGAGTGAGTTACAATACCTAATACAGCCTTTTTGATACCCGACTGCGGCAAAATAGGGAGCTTTTGATTTCGACCGGCTATTTATCTATGTATGTTTGTTCATATGTTTCCCCAGAACATCTTAACTAGTATCAATAGTTTTATAAATGAGGTATCGTTAGAAGCATATTGATCGTCTACTAGTAATAGGCTATTTGACGTTACAATCAGTTCAATATGGCATCATCTAGAGGGCTTACAGTCATGTATTTAAAAGAAAATTTTGTGAACAGCTCCATTATTCAGTAACTGAAAAAGACGGATAACTGTGGGAATGTAACTGTTTTCCCATACGCTTAGCGTCAATTTAACTCTAACTGAGTTGGATTTGACGCGGATTCAAGTTACTGAATAACTTGGGTTTTGGGGATTAAATTAAAGAGCTTAAGCACGTTCTATATGTACAAGATGACATTTAATTAGCTAACAATATTTTGGGGAATTGTGGACGAGACTGGCGGGTGACCGCAGCGAATGGCGTGCTTTGGGAGAGGCCTGTGCCCAGCAGTGGGATGACAGGGGCTGATGATGATGATGATGATTATTTTGGGGAATGATAGTACCTGAACAACTTTCCCCAAGAATGATATGGAAGAAAATATTTGTACCTCAGTACATTGACCCAATCAGCTGATAACAGGGTATCAGTCGGCCATGTATGGGTACCAAAATTTTTTTGGTTTGCGACCATATGTTTTTTGGAAATAGTTGTTCATAATGATGGATACTATTATTCCCTAAAATATGGTCAGCTGATTATATATCACCCTGTTTTTATGCATTGCACGCAATGTAATCGAATCAATGCATTGCACGAAATTTAATCGAATCATTAATAGTGTGAAGTCGCGGCTGAGCTCTCCAAGCGAGAGGTCCCGGGTTCGAGCCCCGGCTTCGGAGGAAGAAAAATATATCCCATGTTTATGTTTACATGTGTGTGACGCCGCTTTTTCTGGTCCCCATGACACAGGGTATCCTAATGTGGGGCTAGATGTATGTAAATGTTATGTTAACTTATGTTAACCTATGTTAATAGGTTTCTTTCATACTCTAGAGTGCGATGTTTTGGTATTCGGGCCTTAGTTTTTTAACGTATTGTCTTGTCACTAACTCAAATCTGAAACTTGAAAAAAAATGTGAATTTCCCGCTCAGCTCTTAATCCACGCAGTGAATGTCAAATTGAGGTAGATAAATAGTGATGATTTTTAATCTGTGATCAGAATTTGAAAAAGTTTTTAACAGAATTAAGCAGGTACAACTAATATCACATTGCCTGAAACCCAATCCTGATTGATCCAATCATCACTCTGTCTCTTACGGTGGTGTACTTCCTGTTCAGTTTAATTATCTACATGTTGACAATAATTAATGCGTTCTCATCCGTATTGTACGGGTCTCGAAGATAACGACTTTGGGACATGTGTCTGGTTCTGTCGTTTTCTGCTGCACACAGACCTGGAGGATCGTGACTTTTTTTAAAGTATCCTGTAAACGGACGAGTCCAAATTGATTAAAGAGGCAATTCTAAATCTTTACAATCTGCACCTCTGGTCGTCGAAAGGACAGAACCCACGGGTCAAAAGTTACGTTAAGTCTAACAGTTAATGATATTGTTAAAACTTATAACCACTGGATACATGGTCACCATATATAATTATTGACGTGAGGTAGATAAATCAAGTGTCATAGATTCGCCGGGGAGTTTTGATAGATCTTACGTCAGTAAAAATTCCCCTCCAAAACGCATTACTCGTAAGTTTTTAAAATTTGTTTATGAAACTGTCTTTTGAAAGAGGTTGTTAACTCATAAACTAGACCATTAGTAATTACAACATTAAACTTATTATAAAAAAAAATGATTCCATCGAATTGTAACTTAATCGTGATAACCATCATTTACTGAATTAGAAAAAAAAGTTTCTGATCATCGATCAAAATTCATCATGTATAATGTAGGTAGGTACTTAATTATACACTATCATTAGTTAGTCATCACTACCTAACGTTGATTTATTGTGGCTTTGGAGTTACGAAATAAGTGGGCCGGCTCGTCATTTTACCATACGTATTTTCTGTGCTACGCCATGAAGAGCTCCGTGGTATAACGGGATTTATGTTTGCTTCTCACAGAGAAGATGCGGTTTTGAATCCTGACCAAGTACAATGAGATAATGAATTTATCTTAAGTACATTATCGGTAGTGTTTCGGATGACATGTTGAGCAGGTCTCGGCTACTATCGCTACGTGGTAGTGGTCGTTAAACCCCTCCATCAACCCGCACTGAGCCAGCGTGGTGGAGTATGGCTTAATCTTAGTCGTATCACGGTGCCCCCCGGTGGGGGATTATATTTTCTTTGCAGGATGTAACAGCAAGGCGTACTCATATTTAATGGGGTTGTTAGGAACATCATTCTGAATATCTTGTGATATACTATTAAAACTTTACTCATCTGGCCCACTAAACAGGTTGATAAAAATCTATAATAATATACCTGAATATGTATTAAATGAAACTAAAGAGAACAAATTCACAAAATCACTTAGCAATTGCTGATTACAAAGCGCTATTACAATATTAACGAGTTCCTTAATGATAAACTATAACCAATAAAATAAGAATTAAATAATATATCATAAATTACTATAATATAAAAATTAATAAAATATTAAATAATAAAACTACAAACTAAACCTAACAATTATTTAATAATTCAGCAGTTAATAATTTCTTATGTTTCTCCTTCTTAAAAAAAATAAAAATATAAGAATATATATAATATAATATAATAATGTAATAAGTATAGTAAATAATATAATAAGAAAATAATATTTAACCATCACAAATGTTAGTTGTAAGCTAGTTATTAAGACATTGTAGTGCCCTTACAGGGTTCATTGTTGGATATAATTTTGTTAAAGTATACCACAATAACGCAATAAATATATGAGTATGAGTATGAGTATACCGTTTAATAATACCTCGTTTCATCGACATTATCTAGGGATGAAAATACATATGACGCTCTTTTTGAAGAGGAGATTAGAGGACGAATCCGAAACTCCAATCGAAATTGTCCATTTGTCTCATGAATATTTAACGAAGCATCTGGCAATCTCAGGGTAAATTTCGTGGTTGTGTTAAAACACCCCCAGGTTACCCAAAGCTTAGGTGACCTTCGAACAAATATAGGACGACCTCTGCTGCGCAGTGGTTGTGGCTCTGCCTACCATGCGAGAGGTCCCGGGTTCGATCCCCGGCTGGGGGTAAAGAAAAAAAAAACAAGTCTTGGATGTTTATATGTGTGTGACGTCATTTTTCCTGGTTCCCACGACACAGACTATCCTAGTGTGGGGCCAGAAGCAATGTATGTGCCTGTATGTTTATGTCTTTATGAAATGACAACAGGCAATCCTAGTAGGCCGAGTACAAAGTCTTTATAATAGTTATAATATATGTACCAAGGGGAATAAGCACTGAGAATTAAGAGTCAGTCCTGAGTACAGCGAGGGGCTTAAGCGCGCCCAAGACTAAAACAGCTGTGTCCCCGAGGATTATACTCTACTTTTCTCTCGAGAAAATAAAAAGCAAGACTACTAAACCATAATTTAATTAAAGTAAATTAAAAGTAACAAAGGATGTTTTTTACATTGTAGGTACCATTTGTGGAAAGATAATAGGTTTTATTATCTTTATTTAAAAAATCTTTTCAAATCATTAGTTTAAAAAGTATGTTCTCTAAGCAGCCACATTATGCCGAAATGCCACTTCTTACTTTATACCTTTGTTTAATTTTTTTCACTCCATCTTTCCTCCGTGAAGCCCGATGCAAAGAGTTTTTATTATTAGAGTAACGTTAATAGATAAATTAGTCAATTTCAGATTATCATTCATATAAAAATTACAATAAAAGTAATACTTACTTCACTACAATAAAACTAACACTTACTTCATTAAACGCGATTTATTTATTTTTTTATTTAGATTTTGGTCAAATAATGAATTTGAAATATTCATTAAATACCGCAAGAAGGTACTAACAAAATATACTTTCAGTCAAACAAGTTTAACAACGTATATTTTGTTAATGCCTTTTTGCCATATGACGTGAAAACTATTTGCACATGCGCAGAAGCAGTTCCCACCGTGTCTTCTTGCCAGTGATATTAGCGCATTTTATTCTACTTTCCGCATGTGTGGTGGCGCGGACTATAGATATATTGAGCCCGCATGTTTTTAGGGCTCCGTACCCGAAGGGTGCGGAGCCCTAAAAACGGGACCCTATTACTATGCCTCCGCTGTCCGTCCGTCCGTCTGTCACCAGGCTGTATCTCATGAACCTTGATAGTTAGACAGTTGAAATTTTCACAGTTTCACTCTCTATGTATGTAACCAGGTGCATTCATAAGTTTGTATGTGGTATTGAAAGAATTGTTGTAAGGGAGCCCCTTTAAGTATTTATTTTATTCTGTTTTTATTATTATATAGCGGCAACAGAAATATATCATCTGTGAAAATTTCATCTGTCTAACTATCACGGTTCATGACATACAGCCTGGTGACAGACGGACGGACGGACGGACAGTGGAGGCTTAATAATAGGGTCCTGTTTGGCACCCTCCGGGTACACTTAAAATGAGGAAGACGTGCAAATATAAAATCAAGAAAGTTATCAATACAATACATGCAGGATTACATTACACAAAGTTAGTCAATTTTAATTGCCAAAGGGGTTTGCCACTTTGGCAATAAAAATTGACTATTATTGTGGTTTTAAAGGTTCCTGTTACACCTTCTATTATTTATCATTGTAATATATTTACCAAACTGATTCACCTTTACCGTATGCAAGATATAACCTAGTTTCACTGATCAGCATGAACCCAAGATCAATCAACAAGGATATTATAATTTACATACTAGACTTACTTGTTCAATACCATGTTTTCTAGTATTACCTTTTATATAGATAAGACGTCATAGGTGGTAATTACATGATGCGGGCTTATTCTTGAGTCTATAAGTTGGTTTTAGAGTAGATATCATTAAAAAGCAAAGACTCGAACTACTATAATATAATTACTACACTAATTAAGCGTTTCCCGAGCTTTGCGAGATCGGTTAGGAAACAGACCACATTCCATCCACCCGTTTACAAAACTCAAAGAGCTTACCACGGACCTCTCCCTTATATGTGCCGACTTTACAATGACATCTCCAACGAACACACCCTAGATATCTTTGTAAACCCTAGTACCTTCAAAACAAAACTTTTAAACATTAATAGAAAGAAACACAAAATAAACATAGATTTTACTTTTAAGGACTTACACTTTTCATATTTAAGTAATACATTTTTGATGAATCATATAATTAAGTAAGTTATATAGCAGATAACATTGAATTAAGCATGCTGTCAGGACATCTTAAGGTTGAATCACTAGTTTAATATGTCAAATTCTAAGACATGCAATGTGATTTTACTGTTATGTTCTTCAATAAAATAAAATTAAAATAAAATAAATTTGCCCTAACTCGCGTTTCATCTGTCGAGCCAAAGTAGACATTGGCCGACCTTTTTACCTAAAAATATATTTTGTTCTCCAGTGAATACCGAGAAAAGTCCATCCTGGGATATGGAGAAAATGACACAATCAAGTACAACCTAAAGAAGACATTCTTCTTTAACCAGAATGCTACTGGCGACCTTACTGAGGACGACGAGGTCACTGTCATCAACTTCTCTTACATGGTGAGATTAACAAGCTTACAGTGATTCTAGAGCAATGACGGGCTAGCCCCCTATGACGACATTTGTGGCGCTGCGGTTGTGGCTCTGCCTACCATGCGAGAGGTCCCGGGTTCGATCCCTAGCTGGGGATAAAGACAGAAATTCCCAGGTCTTGTATGTTAATATGTGTGTGTCGTCACTGTTTCTGGTTCCCACAACACAAGGTATCCTAGTGTGGGACCAGAAGCAATGCACATAAATAAATAGATTTATTATAAAACAGTGTTAAATTCAATAAAATTTTGATGCAAGCGGAACCCACTGTATTAAATTGAATTGGTCCCGACTGCATTTAAGTCTTCTATCACTTCATGTCAGACTATTTGAAACACCAATTAACAATTTTGTGAATGGCACAAACATGAACAATGAAATAAATTAGTTCTTAGAGATTAATATTCATTGTATTCTATTAAACAAATATCTCTATAAAGCCACATAGGAATTATATGAAGGTATAATAATTGTCATATTGTATCATAGCAAAATATAAAACCGCAGTAAAATCGTGCGTGTCCTTACATCTATCGTATATGGTGCCAAAGGAAATTTTAGGATGCTCCATTTATACGCATTTCCCCATCGTTTTCTTGCTTGGGGTTCCACGTATGTTTATTGTGTGTAAATTCTACATTTATGGCCAAACGGACTTTTTTTTTCATTGAGTACCAACAATAAACAGGGGTCACTAAAAAAACAAGGATTCGTTCAGTAATTGCCAATATTTTATTAAAAAGCCACCCATGAAGTACCATCATCAAAGACGCTCCGTGTTTTAGTTACATACATTTACATACAGGTCCAAAACATAACCCTACTCTTTTCCGCTTCGCTGCAGTAGGGTAAAAAGCGGTGAAAGGCCCTTCATGCAAACGACTCAACCAGTTATCCTCTTTCCATGCGAGTTGGTAGAAGAATAGATTTTTTCGTTTACTGGACCTTAATGAGGTCAGAAAGCATTTCCATTCTATCGCTACGTAATATAGTCAGGAGCTCTAAGAAGCACTGAATCAGTGCCTTAAATAAGATGAATTAAAGTAATTGATTTATGCAAATGCGGGAATATTGAGACGAGTCTTTGGCTCAGTCAGCATTTCAGTCGAAAATAAGACTCACAAATTCTTGACAGCCGCTTATTACATTTTAAATTCACTCAGCGGCAGAAAATGTGGCCCAAGTGCTCATCGCAAATTTTTACACAAACTGGCCGTCGATTAAAGGATATTTTGATGAGATGTAAGCGAACCCTTTTATATAAGTGGACATTTACTGAAAACTTAAGTCCACGTCGTCTTTTCTTTAAAACCTGTGTCAGTTTTTTGGAATAAATTCAAAAATCAAATATGAGTTTTGTTGAGCTGAAGTTTTGTTGAAATATTTTTCAATGGGTTTTTATTGATTGTTGGACTACTCCGATTGTTGGACTACTCCGATTGTTGGTCTACTCCGATTGTTGGTCTACTCCGATTGTTGGTCTACTCCGATTGTTGGTCTACTCCGATTTCAGAAATGCTAATGCAGATGCCACATATGGATGCTCAAATTGCTCAGGCGATTTTTGTAACCGGTAAGTATCCAACTCAATGTATGGTGGCTGTATATCATAAAATACCTCTTGAGCATAAATCTTAGGGCTATACACGGTATTTTAAACTTAGGATTGTATGGGGTTAATCTGGCTCAACACAGACCATGCTGTTAATAATTTTGTAATTATTTATTCCTGCTTATTAATCATTATAATAAAAAAAAACATATTTGTATTAGTTAAGAACAACCTATTTTTAAAAGAGATCTAAAAATCAATCTGTGGGTGTTTCTACGCCCTTCTTCTCCCACAGAGGTCCAATGTAGAGAGGAGGCAAAAAATGACGTTTGCTAAGTATATGTAAATATCTACAGTAATAAAGTACTTTGACTTTGACTTTATGCAATGCAGCCACCTAACATTGAGTTAAGCAACACGCTGAGCATTTAACAAGATCGCCTGAGCAACATTTTCTGAAATCGGAGTTGACCAATAATCAATAAAAACCCAAAAAAACATTAGAAACATAAGAAAAAAAAACACACGTTACACCATGTCTTACTTAACTCTTGGATTTACGTAAAATACATTCAGACACACGTTTTTAACGACTCAAAAGTCGAGGGAAGTTGGGAAGGGTCGCGATTTTGAACTTTACGCCATGGTAATAAAATTTAAAACCTGCAACGGAAAAGTGGCGTTAGCTTACGCCGGTGGTAACTGAGGGGTGAACAGACTTGAATAGAATAGAATAGAATGCCATTTATTTACTGTATCAGCATAAACACATGAGAAAATAAGAATAAAACACAATAAAAATAAAAATAACACAATTAAAATCACAAACAAAATTTACAATAACATTAAAAAAATATATATAATTTCCAATTCATATCTAATTTTTAAAGAAACCCACATTAAGTTGTGAGTTGTTTCACTGCTATGTGCACATACTGCGACAGCAAAAGGGCTCAGACTCAGCGTAGTGTCACAGGAAAACCTGTGACGCTGGTTTTCAGTCTAGGACCCAGAGTATAATTTAATTTAGACATGTCAATGTCACCAGGTGGCAAGTGTACTAAAATTAACAACCTAAAACTAAACGTGTAAATAAAATAAATAAAATGTCAATACGGAAAAAATTAAATAAAAAATAAGATGGAGATAATAAAATTGTATTGCGGATTAGTGAATAAATAGTTATATGGATTAAATTGTATTGAATAATAATGTCGTATTGAATGAATTACTAATGTCACAAAGAGTTGAAATTACGTACACAACGAAAAAGTATATTTGGTATACACATTGCGGTATCAGGTCAATTTTAGAGTGGTAGAAAACTTGGACTCAATCATCGCCCTAAATGTCTTCCTAAATAAACAAAAGGGGCCACTTATATCAGTTAAATCCTATTCTCATCAAAACATCTGTTATGATGAGAATCTAGTGGCACTGTGAACTAACTGTACACCGCGCGAGCGACACAAAACATTTACGTTTTTTGTTCATCATATTCTACTCCTCCATACCCCCAACCCCTTGAGCAGACGAACAAGTAGAATTGTTATAAAAATCATTAATTGTTTTTATTCGGGTTATTACCCAACTACATTTTCTTTCAGTTCCACAAACAACTTATGAAAGCACCTGGTTACGTACGTGGAGCATGAATCTAGCCGCACCAATAACTTTGTAACCACTTAGCTCCGACATTTAAAAGTGAAATTTGTCAATTAAGTTTGTTTTTCGAATCACGAAATTTCACGAGAATCGGTTAAAAATGCGACCTGTGGAGGAGAACGGCCGGAAAACCAGACATATGAAAGCATTCTTGCCCAAGCTGAACAGAGACGCTACGCCGCATCGCTCGCTCGGTCAATTAACGCTCAGTTATGTCACAAAATTCGATGAGCACCCTGGGCTAATTTTCATCCGCTGAGAGTAGAACTTAAACGTGTATCGGTAAAATTATGAACTCGATTCGTGATGGTGCGGTAATTTTGAAGTAAATTGTGTGTTTTTACCCGACTGCAGTGAAGCGGAATAGAGGAGGATTATGTGTACGACCTTTATGTATGTATTTATGAATCTTCCCGAGTCCCCTCGTAACTACTCAACGGCTCAACCGATTTCGATAAATGACACGTCATTAGGTTTGTCTAGATGGCGCAAGTTCACTAGGTTCACAATTAACAATTAACATAATTTAATATAATGCGCTTTAATGTGCGGAAATAGAATATTTTTTTTCATAATCCTCGATTGGGATATTATAATAATCTTCTATATATATAATATAATAAAAATCTTCAACTAGCTAATAGTTTCATTCCTTATCCTTAGATCCAAAAGAGGCGTTTACAGATTTTTCGTAATTTAGTACCAAAAAGAAGAAAATAAATGACCTAATAAAAAAACTAAGAAACCCGACTGCGGTACATTAAAAAGCAGGACTTGACGTTATTTTTCAGATTAAAATAATTACTAATTATTCCTTAACTTCAAAAAGACATTTTAATACTTATTTTCCGATTTAATTCCGACAATTTGAGTAATTACGAGCAGACGCAAAAAGGAATGTCGAATTTATGGCTAACCGAGCGTGCAAATCAGCTCTTGCATGGAATATGTTACCTCGAACAGGATTATAGCATAAAAGCTTTACATTACTCCCGGTACTCATAATGTTCTTCGTTTATTTCGATAAATATTTTCAGGGAAGAATATTTTGAAAAATATATGTTATTCGGATGTAAGTATGTTTTTATTTCATTCACCTAACTGCCAGTGTGTTTATTCAAATTAATATACCTGCCTGATTTATTCCTTCACGGCATCCGAAACCATATTGACAATATTCCATATACCTATAATATAATTTAATTTCACAGAATTTAGGGAGTTGATTATTCTTTTTATTTTCTTTTCAGATGTTGTATTATTTTAATTAATGATAAGTAAACGTCCATTAACAATTTACAAATTAAACTCGCAGCGAGCGATCTAGTGCGTTACACATGCCCTAAAATATGATTAAATGAGTTTTGTTGAGAAAAGATTGAAGGAATGAAACTCGCGCGTGTGCTTCGTCCTTGGTTCAATGATGAGGCTGGGGCTTCTGGTGTTCTTGCATAAGTTGAGTGGGCTTGAATCACTTTTCGGGTGAGGTTGCTGATTTTCCTTATCGCGACGGTTGTAAGGCGACGCGAGGGCTCGAGCCCATAGAAAAGCAGTGGACGGGACATAATGTCGACGGATCTGATCCGTGGCACACTCGCTGGAGTGAATAGAAGGAATGGAAGATGGAGGATAAATTGACAAAGGCGCTAAATTTTAACCCTACTCTCATTCTACACCTATCACAACCGCCACCCGAAAAAGTTTTTGAGCTATATCAGATAATATTTCTTACGATGGGTTTCGCTAAGATGATTTTCCCTATGAGTTTTTTTAGATCCTTACCAAAACGTTTAACTAGTTGATTTTTCTTTATGCTAACCTATTAAAATCCACATCAACACTGTCTAGGGATATTTTGTATTTCTTAAATTTTTTGATAAACTATAAATATTTTGTTCAGAGAAGTATATATGGAATTAAACCTCAGTTAATGCCCAACTTAATTATATAAATAAAAACATTTTAGATCTTCAAATTTTTTTTTAAAATAAAATAACAAAGAGACTAAAAATGGTGCTAAGTCTACGAATGAAATTAATGAATAAAATGGATAATTTTATTTAAAAAAACAACTTAAAGTGAGACATTTTAACTCTTAATAATCAGTGTTGCCACCCCTTACGTTGATAAGCGTTTGGCATCGGTTATTTATACTGTGAATTAAGGTGTCGATGTCTTGCTGTGGTATGCGTTCCCAGGTTCGTTGCAGGTGCAAGAAAAGTTGCTCTTCTGTGGCCAGATTTGGAAGGAGAGCATGCATAGCCCTTCGCTGCAACATGTCTCACGCATGTTCGATGGGATTCATATCGGGCGACTGCGCAGGCCATCTCATTACCGTGACGTCGTTGTCTTGAAGTGCGGCTGATACCAGCCTCGCAGTGTGTGGACGAGCATTATCATGCATGAGTACGAATTGCTGGCCGATTTGCACCCTATGCGGAATAATAACAGGTTCCACCACCTCATCACGGTATTTCTGAGCATTCATGTTGCCTCTTACAAAAACAAGGTCGGTTCGCGCGCCTATACGAATTCCTGCCCATACCATGATTGTTCCTGCTTGGTACGAATGAACCTCTTGTGGAAGCTGGAGCCGGCTTTCCCTGCCTGGAACTCTCCAAACTCGTGTTCTTCGCGATTCTGGATGAAATCCAAACCGAGACTCATCCGTAAAGAGCACTGTCGACCATTGTTCATTATCCCATAACACGTGTTCTTGGGCCCACAATAGTCGCCTTCCGCGATTGCCTCGTCGCAAAGTAGGAACACGAATTGCCTTGCGAGAATGAAGATTAGCTTCATGTAGCCTTCTTCTGACAGTTTGGTCGCTAACCAACAGCTGATGCTCCTGTTGGAGCCTCTGTACCATTTCCATGGCCGTCAGAGTAGGTTCTCTCCTGGCGGTATTTTGGAGAAAACGGTCCTCTCTAGGGGTGGTCACCCGAATTCTGCCAGCATGCCGTTCCGCCACTTCCCCATTATCACGATAACGTGACCAGAGCCTTGATATCACATTCTGGCTGGTGCCTAGGGTCTCCGCAACAACGTTTTGGATAGCGCCAGCTTCCAACATTCCTACCGCTCTTATCACCTCGTCTCTCGTCAGATGTCGACGTTGCAAGGCACCAACAAGATGACACAAACAGTAAAAATCTCCAAAACAATTGATAGAGTTAGTTAATTAATGTTTTTCTAAATAAATCTCAACACAAAACTAGCACTGTAAACTGAATCAAATGCGTGTTCCCGCGCTTTCTTTTGTTTTCATAAGTTTTATTTTTTTCAATGCCAGTTTGAAAATGGAACAAGGAGGTTCAATTCCACATATAAACTTTTTCCTAATTCTGAGTAGTTTTTCTGAAAAACTAAGAAATGCAAACAAAAATCTAATATCCCTAGACAGTGTTGATGTGTGTATTTAATATCAGATGCTCATATTACTAGTCTTTTCATTTGTTGGTAGCCTTTAACAAGGATCTGAGATATGACCTAGGGTTAATTTTCATACCCTGGTAGAGTATTCAGCGGTTGACATGTGACGAAATTACCGGGCTTACAAGGGACCTAAAGGTCTAAAATTAATCACAGCCTCGATCTTGGCGAAGACGGTACTCAATTCTTCGAGTGTAAAAATAGACGCTCTCCTTTCACGTTTTAATGAGGCTTTAGAAGATTTGATAGCTGATTCCCAATGTCCACCCATATATTCGATCCCAGCAACGTTTGGCGACCTTATTTCCGCAGTCAGTGAAGCAGACTGACACCATTTCCCTTCTCGACACGAAGCGATGGACGCAAGCTAGAAAGGCGTTCTTCGAAAGCTCTGTTACAACTTCAAGGTAGAGTGCTTTGCGATGTAGACGAATTATCGGAGTGAACGGGTGTGCTTCACGGACTCTCCTTGGAGATAGACTGCCCATGAAGGGCTCCAAAGGTTTGGCCCTAAGCCGTTGAAAGTGGTGATGTTTAAAATTACATGTCGATACACACGTTGAGCAGATAATATCCAGAACCTCTGGTGATGAATATTTTTTAGACACGCAGGTCCTGCATGTAAATTGACCTGGTGATTCAATGCTCTATGATTTTGTTTGTCAGGTGATGTGCTTTGGCAGCAAAAGCGGATGTTTGACTGTATAAGGTGAGTTGGAGTGCTTTAGTCTCCCGCCGATGCGTAGGACTTTCTGAATCTAGGAATGGTTGGAGATGAGCGCTTTAACGACCCGTTTCCTTGAAGTGCTTTGAGCTGATCTGCAAAGACTTCTCCATACACCGCTTGATGTATGGAGAAGCCATACATCAAGCCATACATCATACATAGTATCAAGCCAATGCATCTCACAAATATTGAGCTGTAAGAGTACCTAACACCTTAATTTTGGGATTGCGAATGTTGTGGACGAAGCGCATCATCCATTAGCATACACGCTGTTATACAGTCAGAGATCTGAAACGAGTGGTAAGAGGAAAGGAAACGATTTCTTCACCTTTATCTTCCTTGACGATGTTGAATGTAGAGACGACCATTTCTGGAACGTCGTCAACTGGCTTGACGTCATGGATTCTGCATGATCTTCTTTAGCACGCTCTTAGGACAGGACGTCTTGTGGCAAAATTTTCTTCTAGCACAATCAGCTGGATTGAGTGCGGAGGACACGTGGCGCCATTTCATGAACGGGACGAGACTTGGATTTATGAGGAGTAGTTTGAATCCAAGTCAGAACAATGCTGGTATGACACCAGGCTACGGTGTCAGAAATTTCAATTCTATTATCCAAAACTTCTATGACATGATATACCAGTCGAGCGAGGAAATCTCCAGAATAATCGAGGCGTAGTATAGTCAGCTTTTTTCAATTGGCGCAACTTGAGATTTACCCTAACCTTACCGTGAGAGTCGATCACCCTTAAATATACGATGGCGGTAAACCCCTTTTCCGAAGTGTCACAGAAACCTAGAAGCACTGCAAGGGATGTCTATTTAGGATGAACCTTGGTATTTGTGGAATTTTGCGGTGCCGAAACCACCCACAAATGAATCCCAGAAGTTAGCGATTTCTTCGGGCAATTGATCATCCCATTATAGGCCATGAGCTAACAAACACTGCATAATCGCCTTTGTATAATCCCCTGAATCCCCAAACTGAAGGGGCGTTGCGAGACGAACAGACAGAGTCAAAGTTCTTTATTAATGTAGATATCTACATATACTTGGCAAACGTCATTTTTTGCCTCTTCTCTACATGGGACCACTGTTAGACACGGACATGGATAGCCCTACAACACCTTGGCGCTGTTACTCGACCACTTCCTGTCAAAAAATCCTCCTTGACTAAAACATCGACCACCTGCTGCTGCAATACTCTGGCTGACTCTACATTCTGCTACCCGTGATGACGTAACTGACAAAGATTCACAATTCACAATTCACATTTCACAATTCTTTATTGCACAGAACATTACAACAATACAATTATACACGAAATTAAAAGGCAAAGGCGAGCTTATCTCTCAACAGAGATTTCTTCCAGAAAACCTATCTGGATAGGATACATATAAAATGAAAAGGGCAGTTTAGTGCAATTAAATACTACCAAATACCAATAAAATATGATACTTACTATAAAAATACATATAATCAAAGAAATAGTAGATAAAATAAGAATAAACAAATAATAATAATAAATAGATAAATACAATTACATACTTATATATACAATACCTATGATGAAAGATAAGATAAGATAAGCGTTTATTCACACGTACACAAAACAGAATATAGATAAAGCCGGAGTAAACATTTCACAAAAATAATCATTATAGGTAATGGTAGTGTATTATGTACGACGACGGTGAAACGGTTCCGGCTCAGCATATGCTACAGGAATACCTATAGCGCTGGTATTCTGTCGGAACCTAGTGTATATTGGAGTGTGATATTTGTGGTGTTGACTAGTCTACAAGATTTAAATAAGAGATATTATATAGATAGACAGAACAGGTTCTTGAAAGAAAAAAAAATATAAACATATATGATGCTACTTGTATATTTAAAAAAATAAAAAAAATAACTGTGTCATATTTATACAGGGTTCATTGTAATTAGAAGTAAATGCCAACTATAATAGTCTACATGCATTTTGTAGTGCAAAATGATTGATCCGTTTAATTGTTTGAGGTTTAGGTGTAGAAAGTTAAAATGTCAAATGTATTAATTTAGATTAATAGTAAAAATGATACCTTTATTTAGCTAAGGGTTAGGAGAACTAGCAGTCATCAGATATCTGACTTTTGAATGCTTAATAAATAATCTTTATACGAGATTTTGAAGCTGGTTATATGTTTTTTATCTCGAATTGGTGGTGGTAGGTTATTCCAGCATTTCGTGGACAGGTATCTGAAGCTGCCCCTAAAAGCAGCAGTTCGGTGGTGGCGAAAGGAGGCTTGTCGTGCTACGGTTAGTGTGGTGATAAGACTCTCTCCATTTGAGCTTTTCAAACAGATATTCAGGTATCCCTCTCTTGATGACACCAAACAAAAGTGCAGCTAACTGTAGCTCCTGTCTGCCCTTAATTTTCAGGATGTTTGCTCTATTAAGATAAGGTGTAATGTGGGCACGAGGAGGAACGTTGAAGCAGTAGCGTGCACAAGCGTTCTGTACACGTTGCACCAAACGCTCGGTGCGCTTGTACAAGCATGGTCCATACACTGTGGTGCAGTAATTAAGTTTAGACATGACCATCGATTCACAGAGCCTAACTCGCATGTCTTCCTTTATAAACTCTCTAATTCTATATAGTATATTGAGTCTATAGAAGCAATTCCTGACTAGTTCAAGAATATGCTTCTCGAAACGCAATTCCTCGTCCATGATCAAACCTAGGTTTCGTGCTTCATGTACCCGTTCGACAGGGATTCCAGATATTTTGATTTGTGGATTCATTTGTCCAATAGTTGCCACTTGATGTGTAGATCCCAGTATCATGTATTTTGATTTGGTAGGATTTAGGACCAACGCGTTTTTGGAAGACCAGGATGCTATCTGTTTTAGGTCCGCATTTATACCCCGAACAGCTGCTGGTAGTGTCTCGTTGTTTGCATCAATGTATAACTGCAAATCATCTGCGTATATGTCGTATTTGCAGTGTGAGATACAACGAGAAACGTCTGCACTGTACAGTATGAACAACAGTGGGCCTAGTATGGATCCTTGAGGGACACCTCTACTGGTGGTGACATTTTCCGATAGTTGGGTTGTACCATCACTATTTCTTAAAACGACCTGTTGATTTCGATTGGTAAGGTAACTTTCAAACCATCTTATTGCATCCAAATCAAAACCATAGTAACTCAACTTTGAGAGCATCATGTCCATATTGATAGAATCAAAGGCTCTTGAGTAGTCAAGTAGAACAAGAAGAGTACCGTTGCCGGAGTCTTGGGAGGCAAGTATATTATCAACCACATCAAGCAAAGCCGTCGTTGTGCTACGATTCTTTCTAAAACCTGATGGCTGTTTTGGCAGAATACCGTTTAGCTCTGAAAACGAAATGACTTGATTATATACGCTTTTTTCTAGAATTTTGGATAGATATGGTAGTATGCTTATAGGTCGGAGATCAGATATTGACTTGGGGTTATTAATTTTGGGTGTTAGTCGAACAGTTGAGGCCTTCCATGACGCTGGAAAGGTGGAGGAAGTCAGGGATTTATTTATAATGTCAGTAATTATTTTAAGAGTTTGTGGTAACGTCATTATAAACATATCCATTGAGATTTTATCCCTACCACAAGCGTTTGAGTTAATTTTAAGTATGATTTTGCTGATGTCATTCTCATTCACTGGATGTAGTCGAAAAATCTCGGGACCAAACCTATAATATTCGAAAAAGGTAAGATCAGATATTGATACAACATTTTTCCCGGGAATATTCATGAAATGTGTCATTATGTCATTGGGATCAGCGAAATTGTCAGGCAAGTCATTTGGCTTTTTGAAATTAGGTACACATGTGTCTCGAAGATTTTTCCACAACAGTTTTGGGTTTTTGATATTTGTATTGATGTGTTGCTGAAAATAAGCTTTTTTTTCAGCATACAGACTTGTATTTACGAGGTTTTTTAAAGTTTTGTATTCCTGGTGATGGTTTGGTGATTTAGATTTTTTTAAAGTAGTGTGGGCCCTGTCTCTTAGCTGCATCATAAATCTGACATTGCTGGTTAGCCATGGCATGGGCCGATCCCTGATTATTTTAGTTTTTAAAGGGGCGTGTTTGTCAAATAATCCATTAATGTAACCCTCCAAAGTCGCAGCCATATCGTCGATATCGGAACTTTCAGCAATCTCATCCCACTTAGTTAGGTTAAGATCGTGCTCAAAAGATTGTATGTCAATACTATTAAGTGCCCTATGAGTGATTTTACGTGTGGGGTATTTTTCCCTTTTTACCTTTATTTTAACCGTCACGAATGCATGCTTGCCAAGGTCGGGGATATGATCAACCGATACACTAGCAACAGACGTATTTGTACATACTAGGTCTATCAGAGTGGCGCTGTGCTCGGTAAAATGTGTCGGTTCATCTACATAATTTGTAAGATTTGTGTACTTTAGGAAATCCTGAACTTTTTTTGTCATGCTATCTTCTGTATTTAGCAGGTTTACATTGAAATCACTAGTCATTATAATACGGTCAAATTTAGAAAAGGTCGCTATCGAGTCTGTTAGCGCGTCTAGAAAAACATCAATATTCATCCACTGTGGACGGTAGGCAGTACCAATAATAATTTTAGTCGTTTTCACGTTAAGAGCGAGCCAGAGCTGCTCCACTTGGGTGTCTGATTCCGAGAGGGGGTATATCCTGGCCTTTAGACCAGCTTTGATGTAGAAGGCGACGCCGTCGCTTCGGGCAGCCCGGATTTGTGTGGAGCGAGCTATATGACGCATACGGTAGCCAGGTACAGATGGAGCTCGGCCGACTTCGCCCTCACGCAGCCATGTCTCATTAATCGCGATAAGATCGGGAGATCTTTGTAATATAACTGCCGTAAGCTCGTCGTGCCCAGTGTTTAATGATCCCGCGTTCCAAAGTGAAATTTTTAATAACTTTTCACTTAGCTCGGGTAATAGTAATGATAAAAGTGTATTCGTAGTAAGTATGTAGGTGTACGTGTCTGTATGTAAAGGTATTTGTGTGCAATTGAATGAACGGTGTAGCACGGGTTTTAGATTTATGTGTTTTTAATGTCAGGGAGTCGTGATGGTTTATATGGGGATAGAGGAAAGATAGTGTAAGGTAGGTGCTATCAGGCTGTGTTGGATGAAAAGTGTAATAATAATGTATGGAGTGTGAGTTACCAGGCCGAACAGATGCCAGTTTGACGCCGCCGGCCGGCAACATCGCATTCACCGCCGCCGTCGCGTAAACAAACTTATAATTATTGACCAGTAAATCTAAATAATTATGCAGGTACAAATTAGGTTTGTCCCAGTTTTTTTTACATAAGAGTGATGTACATACAATACGAACATGAAAAGTGCTGGCGATATTAATCAAATGAGACAGTGAACAAGTGGTGACAGGCGACACGAGTGAGTTTACGAGTAAAAACAACACGTTTACGGAAAGGAATGTTTTTAAGTGGTTAGACCTTAGCGGGGCTGGTATGGTTGCCAAAAATACGTTCCAGATCGTCATCACATCGTATGTAGTTGATTTTAGTCGATTTGGATTCTCGTGCTTGTATGAGGCCATCCTTGGTCCAGATGAACTGCCAGTGTTTCCCAAATTCGCGCGCTTTGGCAAAAAGGACTCTATTTTCCCTCGTGAGTCGCTCGTTGATGTGCATCTTCTGGGGCACATGATGCGGGAGTCCCAGTCCGTCGGTAGTGGTGCCACGACGTACCTTCACGCTTTTGAGCAACTCCTCGCGGACGGAGCGCCGAGCCAGCCGCACGATGATGGGCCGCGGCCGGTCCTTGCGGGGTAAGCCGCTCGCCTCCATTGCCGCCGCGCCCATGCCCTCCCGCCGCCGCGGGTCCCCGACGCGTGCTGCGCTCACCACATCTCGTTCGTCCAACTTCACGCCGAGCTTCATCGCCGCAGCTGTCACGATGTGTGACACCGATTCGCCCTCGAACTCCGGTACACAGGTGAGTTCGACATCATTTAGTAGCGCAGCCTGGTCGCGAAGTTTCACCTGCGCCTTCAGCTCCATAACCGATTCCTTGAGCTCATTTACTGTGGATGTTCCGATTAGCTGTTTCAGTTCCTCTAGTTCAGATCGCAGCAAAGCCGTATCATTCTCACTCTTAGCAACTCTGGCGTTTAGGGTAAACACCTCTGTGTTCAGCAGTTTTATCTCAGCTGACAGACAGCTTGTAGCTTGGCTAATCTCCGACTTTATAACCTCTGTTAGTGAAGATTTTATAAGCTCGAATTTTTTGTCAATTAAAGCCTCAAATTTCATCAATGAGATCAGATCATCCGAGGTATTTGGTGGAGTGGGGAGCTTGGTGTAGGCAGGGTCTGTGGCTTCATTTTCCCCCACTTGCTTATCACCCGATAACTCATCTCCCGAAGCATCTGAATGTGGAGGGCCATGTTTTTGTTTGCCTACTGGGGTGTTGTCATTCCTCGGTCTCCGAGTAATGCTTGTGCATGATGGTTTTGGGCAGCGCCAAGAGTGTTTCAAATCAGCGTAGTTTGTGGAGTAGTATGCTATTGTTATGTTGACGCACGAGTGATGGTATGGGCCTTTACAGACATGACACACCAGCAACTCAGTACGATCTATCGTAGTACTACAGGCGATACAATTCATGTTGTAGCAGGCTCTTTATAGAAAGTTCAGTTTTAAGAATATTTTAGAGCGCTAATACCTGATGTGTCTCTGAGATGCACTGTCCATCCACACTTCTTCACTCTGCCTATTCTTTGACGACCGGTTTGACTCCTTACCGGTTCGTTGGGTAGGACGCTGCTGAGAGCCGCACTTGAAAGTAACACTTAGGTGTAGCGCACAGTGACGAAATTGGCTTGTATGCGACACACAGCACTGAGACACTCTGCCGACAGCTGATTCTGTTTTCCGTTATCACAAATCACAACAGACACACTATTGACGTGGGATTTTATATTAAAACCCAATAATATAGGTAGTGTATTAAGAATATGCAAAATTTTGTACAAATTCGGACAATATTAACACTACTGTAATTTTTCTTTGAGAGCAACAATACGTAGGTACGTCAACACCGACCGTGCGGTCAAAGATGAGTGCGTGCGGTGAAAGAGAAAGTAAATGCTCTTTCAAGCGATTCTTAAAGGAGAAAAGAGTGGGACTGTCCCTTATAGTGCAGGGAAGTGCGTTCCACAGCCGAATGGCCCTCAGCCTGAACGAGTGCTCGTAGGCGACGGTGTTATGCTGCGGAATACATAGAAGAGACACCGTTTGAGATCTCCGCTCCTTGCCTCTGGAGAAAAGAAACTCAGAAAAGATGTCCCCTTGCAGAACTCTCGCAGTCTCGGGATGCGTTGCTTCATTCAGTGTGGTAAGCTCTTGTATGACCCGAATAGTTAAAAAGGCGGCGCTAGAAACTCCTTGAGTCACTCGTGAGTTCAAATTATTGCACAGGACCATGAGGTGATTCGCGCCAAAATATAGTCTGGAATCTGTTGTCGTCATCATGCATACGGATTTACCGATATATTTGTTTTATGTCCCAAGTGAATACAATGGCGTGCATCCTATAGTGTTAAACTATTTGCTCTTTATTTTGTTACAACCCGGGAGCCGGAATTAAAACCTAATTGAGCGACACGCCTGAGCTACTAGCCACTGATGCATCGAACAAAGCCATCAATTAGGATATGCTAATACTCGTCTTTGTGTGGTGGTTGGGAATGAAGTTCCTTTCCTTTGAAGATATATCATATATTGGGCGCATGAGACCTGACTCTAGATTGTCGGCCATGAACGCTTAATTCATTTCCTTGAGCCTGACTTCCCTGAGAACCTTACGTTCTAAATAATGGAAGCGCCTCCGAGCGTAATTACAAGTCTCTCCTAGAAGTTTTTGAATTGGTTGGAACGGCAAACGTACCATATACCTTCCTGTATCATCTCGTGTGTAAGTCTCTACAAAATGTTTTTCACGTTTCTATGGATCATGTATAGCCTTAGAGGGAACCTCCTCTACCTCCCAGAACTTGGTTAAAACCGAGTGCAAGTCAACAGTGCAGGACAGAGACATAACTTGCCCAATCAGAATCAAGAATCAAATGTAGATATTGACATATACTTAGCAATCGTAATTTTTTGTCTCTTCTCTACATTGGACCACTGCGGGAAAAGCAGGCGAAGAAACTCTCACAGATTGATTATTTGATCTCTTTAAAAAGTTGGTTGCGCTTAAGTAAAAAAATATTACAATATTAATTATTATACTTAATAAGTATGCCTTCTTATTAAGTAATAACTTCAATTTTTTAACAGCAATTTCTGTGTTGATTAACATCAACTCCATACAGACCCGTTATTTAAGTAATCTTTAGTCTTTAAGTTATATCACTTTTTGACAAAGTCGCTTTAACATGGTTTTTAAATTGCTCAAATGGCAATTACAAAATCTCCAGAGTTATCTTGTTTTAGTAAAGAATGCACTGACCCTTGAAATGATTGCTAACCTTCGCCAGTCTAAACCGGTCCACAACAAGTCTGTGATTATTTCTTAGGTTAATATTACAGCTATCGCTTATTTCGGAAAATTTTGTAAGGTTCTTGCGTACGTACGTCATATTTTAGAAAGTAATCTGACTGGCTACAATTAGTATGTCAAATTGTTAAAAAAGCTTTTTTATGGAGTCTGTGCGTTTTAAATTATGAATTGCTCAAATAGCTCTTTCTTTAAAATAAAATAGTTTGAATATCCGCTGCTTTCCCCCACAACAAGATACCATAGGACACGATACTATGAAAGTAACTAAAATATACTAGCCTAGATGTAGCCACATCCATGTTCTGTCTGATGTTCTTAACAGCGTAAGCCGCATAACTTAATCTGACAACTAATTTATCTATGTGGTGTCCCCACTGCAATTTGTTAACAATGGTTTTTCCAAGAAACTTCGTATAATTTACTAATTCTAACGTGTTACTATCTAACACTAAACTGATCTTCACTTGCCTGATATTTGGAAGTGAAAATTAAATACACTTGGTTTTACCAGCGATTTTCAATAAATTATTAACTGTGAACGTACATAAAGTTTACAGGTACATAAAGATTTCCAGTCGGACAAAGTTTTGATAATTAATAATTACACTTAGAACAAGCAAAATTCGAGACCACTTTTTATAACAGTTATATTAGTATATTTGGATAGGAATATTTTAAAGGGTTTAGAGCTATTTCATTATGCCGGTGTTTTAGCAACCGAATAAGTTGGCATACTACTGCAACTTTTCAATTGTACGTACACTTGGATAAATACTTAACTATAGAATGTTTACAAGCGATCCACTTAATACCAATTTGAGCTGAATACTATTTGTTTTCAGTACGCTATCTAACAGTAATATCAGAAGCTCCACATTTTACTGGAAGTACTCTCATTAACTGGTAAGTACTCGATTATAACTCGAAGTACTATATCGGTCAGACAATGTTGACATGATCAAAAAATTATTGCCAACTTATTAGAAATATCGTCTCCATGGATCATGATGGATATTATGTCCAACTTATTTGTAGATGCTTCATTAAACCTACTTTATAAACATTTATTTTAGTTCACATCAATATCAGTAAAACATTTATCATTGTTCATTAATATCCGGCAAGAATATCACTACTAGTCATTCACCCCTCACTCATGACCAATTCGTCTTTTATCCATCGCCTTAACTTTTCGAGACTAGTATCTTGGACGAAGCCCTCTCAATTATCTACATAACTGGATCCTATCGTATCCACCCGACAACGGCACGCGTTCGAAATTTTTACAAGCGTAGGTCTGTCACCGGGATACCACCAAATCCGGGATGTCAAGTTTCGCACAAAGCGGGCGCGGGCGGGTTCCCTTCAAAACTGGTGGTCGTCGTTTATGTAGATCGCCTCGCCGGCCGACTCCTTGGGCTGCGGTGGCGGGGTTAAAGACAATACTACATTACCATCATCAACATCTTCTTTTTGTCTTTCAATTTTGAAAACCAGTGAACTATCATCAACAAATAACACTATGTCAGTCAATTTCTCCAATATGAAAGGCGGATCGTTAATATATAGGAATAAGATAGGCCCTTTCTTATTCATAGATATTATATGGAACCATGTGGAACGCTAATTTTTACTCCCGATCCATCAGATTTTATGCCGTTGACTTCTGCCTTGTGAATTGTATTGCTTAAGAAATAGTAGATCCGTTGTGTCATGTTTCTATTCCAACACTGCCCCAACGTTCATCTAACTCTGAGCTGTTGTTGCTGTATTGTCAGACGGAACGCAGGGTGTGTTCCTTCTAACTTGTTAATGTTAATGTTAATTCTATACAACAATAATGTTAGTGTTCCATATTAGTTATAATGCTCTGTGTGTTAGTGATTGTTCCACAATGTGTTACGTTTCATGAAATAGTACATTTATGTGTATTATTTTTCCTCAATGTTTAAAATTGAATATTTTTCTGATTTTCCCCCCGGAAAGCACAGTGTATGTACGACTGGGTTCAGGCTATTTATAATAAGTTTTTGTTTTTTTTTTTAGGATAATATCGATTATTGGGATATATATATATATATATATATATATTACATTCATTGTATTAGTATATTTATTTTAGTCCATGGATACCTACAACTTTAGTAATAGTTTCTTCTCTTCTTGTGATAACGATATTTCTGTTACCGCGGGAAGTGTTGGGTCAACAGCGGATGATTCGCTGTCATATAACTTGAAACGGGTGTTTTCAAACCTTCGTGCGAACTTCAACGTTGTTCATATTAATGCACAAAGCATTCATACCAGCTATGCTGACCTTCTTGTAGTTTTTAGTGATCTGAACATACAAAGTATTCTTGTTTCGGAATCTTTTCTCAAGCCATCTCTTTCTTCTGCCATGTATGTTCTGCCAGGGTTCTGTCTCTACCGGAACGACAGGACAGGCAAGGCTGATGGCGGTGTTGCTATCTACCTACGTTCTGACATCCCATGCAAAGTCATCAGCCAGTCGCCAAGCCTGTACTCTGGTTTTGCTGAACACCTGTTCCTCCAGATATTCTTGCACCACAACAAAGTCCTCCTGGGTGTCTATTATAGCCCCTCTCTTCGAATCGACTATTTTAACTTCTTTGAAACCCTTCTCAGTGACTTGACTCCTCTTTATAGCGACACCCTAATTCTCGGCGACTTCAACACTTGTCTTCTCAAGAATAAAGGTCGCTTAGCGAAGCTGAATTTTCAACCACACTGCACCCCCTCTCTTCTAGATCTAATGATTACTTCTGACATGACTAAGGTTGCTGCGCATGGCCAACTTACCGCCCCTTTCTTCTATCACAATCTTATTAACCTCTCTTTTAAGATAAAACCTCCCAAGCTGTGCTTCAAGTAAATGGATATAATCTCCCTAAATGACGACGCCTCCTCAGTCGACTGGTCGCCTGTCTACGGTAGTAAGACCATTGATGACAAAGTACGGAACTTTAACTCTATTGTCCTGAACTTGTTTGATAAGTATGCTCCGGTCAAGAGGGTTAGAGTTAAGCATCTTCCTGCACCGTGGCTTACTGACACCATTAAGGGTCTGATGGCTGAGAAACCGTCAAGCCAAGTCTAGATATAAGATGTATCCGACTAGATATAATCGTTGCACTTGCCTGTGTCGTGATGCTAAACGCCGTCATATCTAAGAATGTATCGAGAGCTATACTCCAGCACAGGTTTAGAAGTTCCTGAAGACCCTTGGTGTTGGCAAATCCCAGGACATGGCAGCCGAAAAATGTCGATCTCCGGGGTCTCAATAGTTTCTTTGCAACTCCCCCTGTCGCGATGGACCCCCTCGTCAAGGATGTTACCCTTCGTAACCTACGGTCGAAGGCAACAGCCCTCACCTCAGCATTTAATTTCATCCCTGTCGGAATCGGCGCAGTAAGGAGGGCTATACTAGCAATCTCGTCGAAGGCCATAGGTGAGGACAAGATCTGTTCTCAGATGATAACAACTATCATTGATGTGCTGTTACCTATCATCACCCACATAATTATTTCCGAAGTTTGTATTCCGAAGTTTGTCTACCTCAAGCTTATGCGGAGTTGAGTAGCCAATGTCCAAGGAGCGGCTTCAGTGGCATTATTTTTCACCAAGATAACGCGCCCGCTCACACAGCTGTTAGAACCATCGTTTGTCAACTTCGGGGGCACAAATGTTACCCCATCCTCCGTATAGTCCAGATTTAGCTCCATGCGTTTTTTTAATACCCACAGTAAAAAAAATGCTTCGGGGACGAAAAATTAACACCGCAAACGCCGCCGTCGAATAATTTCATCGGTAATTTTTCAACCTCGAGCTTGCAACCTCTTGAGGTAGCGTTTTTCATATTTTATGAGGACTAGTTTACTCGAATGCATAAGCGCATAGGGGCTGGAGGGGGATATTTTGAAAAACTGTAAATATACTTTTATGAAATTCTTACAATTTTTATTTTACTAAAAATTTTTGGAACAGCCCTCGTATAAGCTAAGTATGAGGGTAGAACTATAAATACTGAACAAATGACTTTGACTGATATACCCCACAGGTCTTGAGTATTTTTAAGTAATCTAAACGTTTTGTCAATGACCTGTGGATGTACATGATGAAATAAAAAATCTACTGACGCTAATGCTGTTTTGTCAAAGTCTCTGTTTCATTTGGAGATAAATTTAGACGCTCTGTTGTAAGTAAGGATAGTTTGGTGAAGAATGTTTCGAAAGCTCGAGCTACCTGAGCGTTGGATTTAATAACATCATCACCTATCTTTAAGCAGAAATCATTGTCTCTTGGTATGACTTTGGTAGTTTTATGGTTTTTTATTTGCTAAACCATTTTAATTTTTTATTTGTATTTTTTTTCCATCTATATGTAAAGTTTTTGCAGTTTTGAAACCAACTTGAAAGTTTTGGATTTATTTTTTAAAATAGTCATGAAAATTTCTATTAAAGCTTTAGGTTTTTTGTTACTAAAGCTCTACGTTCACATTACCATTCAAAACCAAAAAAATATAGTAAGTACCATTGGCGACTGTCATTCCTTCACTCAGCTAAATAAATCCATTCTTAAATCTATGGATCTAGGAACCGAAAATCATATATTTATGAGTTTTGTTAGCTCAGCGTTTCAGTGTATCAAACTGTCAAAGAGAGCAATGAAGTTTTGCCATTCAGTGTAATTGCTGGAAGGACTTTTGAAGTTTATCTTCTTTAAACAAAATTGTTTTGTCTTTATGGCCCCTTGAATTGATATGTTTGTCTGTGTCTGTATTTCGTCTTGTTTATTATATTCATATTATAATATATTGTTATTAAGAGTAAAACATTATCATTGTATTTGCTTAACCTTTATTCTGTTTCATTCTGAAAAGCCTCATCGTTACACATTGTCGTAATATCAGTGTAAGCCTCTTGGTAACATTCAAGAAATGTATCGAAATACTTGTATCGTACTTTGAATTGAGACAAGAGCACTGAATCTAACGCTAAAGTACCTTGAAATATGGAAAATGCTGATTGATGATTAAAAATTTATTATTTACAATGCCAAAAAGGGAAAATACATTAAGTGAGGAAATGTATAGATTTTAGGTTATAAATTATTAATTTTGTTAAAATTTTAGAGAGGATGCAACCCGTAGCATACTTCAGTCAGTCTTGTGGCCTTCTTTTAGCGTTATTTTATTCCAAGAGAAGCAAGATTCTTATAAAAAAATATATCGACCAACTTACCTGTAAAATGGCAGAATTCAGAACAAACATATGTATCATTTCTGCGAATTTCTATGAAAATAAAGGGCACCCAACTTCCTAGGCAACCCAAGTAGCACAAAGCTGCATTATATAATTCTACAGAACGTCCACATCGGTTTTTTAAGAACTTTTAACGACTTATTAGTGTTCACTCGGACTGCAATAATCGCATAGGAAATAACGAGGCCTAATTTAATGCAATATTCTATAATGCGATTCTTCACTCAAAAGCAAAAGTTTTGGGTACAGTTTGTACTGAAATTCTATACAAAGTGTACCCAAAACTTTGCTCTTGAGTGTATTAAGCGCTACACACATGCCACAGATTCACTGTAATTCAGCGTTTAATAGCGTTGTATTAGCTACAAATGCGCATTTTGTGGCTACAGATAGTGTAGTTTTCTGAATAATGGTTCACAGGTGTACCTTTAAAACACTTGTATTTTAAGATAGAACATATGAACCTCGATAACGCAAATAGACACGACGTACTGCTTAAACGTGGACTTTTACGTCATTACTCACTGATAGAGTAAACTCGTACCTATATCAGCAGTAATATAGTCCAAAATTGTTCCAAGTGTGACATTTATGCAGTTACACAGCAGCACACTGTGATAAAACTGTAGATAAATCGTGCCCGTCAATTCAGACCTGAGCTGAATAATGGAATTTAAGTCGGCATTTAGTCTTCTGTTTAAGTATAATTTACCGTTACAAACCGTGCGTGGATATTCATTCATTTAGCATTAAATTTAAGTTAACACTGACCATTCGTTTATCCGCCATTTTTAAGTACATGACGTGTATTATTGACAACATTTAGCTTTTATACCATTCAAATGATATAAGAAATTATCGGCTTGAACTGAATTAGATCAAAAATAAATGAATTTGTAAATTGCGCTTAAATGTAAAAATAATATGCAAAGAAAAATTTGCAAATACTATTTTATTTTGAACGTTTTTACGTATTTGTAGATATTATGAGAGCTCTTGAAAATTTTGACCTAAATATGTATGATATTTCACAATAAAGTTACATTATCGATACAATTTTACACATAATTGAAATAACCCAAAGTTTTACCTAACATTAACTTTATTATTTATCCACAAAATGGCAACTAAACATCTTCATTTGCATGCATAATATTACTTATTACACTTCAACATTTACGTACTAAGTAAAATAAAAAATGCGTACCACAATGTCACTGAAAATTTACTTAAATCTTCGATAAAGCATTTAAGATGTCCACACTTATTCCGATTTTGCGAATGAGTATGAGAATGGCTGCATATTAACTACAATAAGTACCACGTGCCTTGTTAGTCGTGCAATGTTCAGCACTTGAAGTAGCTGTTGCCTTTATTGATGCTAATATAATGCTACTATAATTCAATTGTAGTTTAGCAATGTTTTACGTAGTTTGTGCCCAAATTAGAGTTATATCAGCATTATATGCGCATATAATGCTATTATACTGCAATTTTCAACAGCTAATGTGTCCAAGGTGTACTGTAAAAATGCTGTTACACAGAAAAATTGTGCTACTTGAGAGTCTGATGACTACACTTTAGAGTGTTTTTTATGAGCCAAAGCTAAGGCGATTTCTAACATTACCTCAAAAAATGGGGGAGTTTTGGCGGAGGGGGGAAGTCCACCCCCGAACCTCTACGGGTTTTTTCATGTCAATTTCAGTGAAAATTATGTCAAAATCATAAAATTTTACAAAATTGAACAATTTATTTCTCAAAACTGTACATTACCTCGCAAAAAGATATACCAGGGTGAAAAAGGAGCTCCCCCCCTACCCCCTACCCCACCATATTAGCCCCCCCAAATTAAGGTGAGCGATATATATAGTTCACCCGGAATAACTTACGTGAGTGAGGCTTCTGGCGATCTTTCTTGATTTGAGAGGGCTTCAATCACTTTGCGTATATCGGGTGAGGTTGCTGATTTTTCTTATCACGATGGTTGATAGGCGACGCGAGGACTCGTGCCATTAAAAATCAGTTGACGGGACAAAATGATGATGTCGACCAAAATGATCCGTGAAGGACTCGGCAGTCTCGGGAAAATGTGGCTTCTTTGACAGCTGTCATTTTCTTCTTTAGATCTTCTAACCATGCATGAGTGGATTTAACGAATGGAAGACGAAGGATAAATGTGCAAAGGCGCGAAATTTTAACCTTACTCCCATTCTACACTTAAAAACCATTGTCAGTTATTGTTCTTAAAAAACTGCAAATTAATTTGGGGGCATTCTTGGTCATTCATTATACATACATTATTAAAAGGAAGCTCTTCACTACCCTTTTGAAGACTCACGTATTAAGTGACTCTCGTTAGTGGTAAACAAACCAGAAACAAGCGAGTTCCGCGTCATTATTTCCTTATTTTTCTGCACGTGTTTCCTCGCCTCTCCTGAAAATGGGTAAATTCAAAACTTATTACATCTGCATCACTAGCCACCAACCTTTAAGCAGCGAGATTGTACAGACCCACAAACTTGACTGACCCAGTACCTAAACTGGAACTAAAGTCGCCTATATGAAACATTTGAATGCCATTGACGCTAGCGACACCGTCACCGGGCCGGTTATTTTATCGTATATCGTCTGTCCGTGCTCGTTTCTGATAAATATGTGTTCCGTAACCCAGATTATATGTTTCTTGCCTTTTATCGTTCCTGAACTGAGTCGTTTATGTTGAGCTGTTCGTAATAACTCCTCAAAATATTGTGATTATTTTAAGGTTCGCGGTTTGGACCTTATGCCATGGTAATAAAATTCAAAACCTATCAGGTTGGGTGCTCAAGGGATATATAAAAAAAACAGCCAAGTACGAGTCGGACTCGCGCACGAAGGGTTCCGTACCATTATCTATTAAAACGACAAAAGAATCACGTTTGTTGTATGGGAGCCCCCCTTAAATGTTTGTTTTATTTTTATTTATTAATTTATTTTTAAATTGAATATATAAACTTAATATTCTGTGAAAAATTTTCAAGCGTCTACCTGTTGCCATTATCAATATCGAGCAAATACGAGAAAAAAAAAGTTGGTGTATAGGAGCCCCCTTAAATATTTAATTAAATAACTTTTTTAGTATGTGTTGTTATAACAGCAACATAAATACATCATCTGTGAAAATTTCAACTGTCTTACTGTCACGGTTCATGAGATACAACCACGGACGAACGGACGGACAGCCGAGGCTTAGTAATAGGGTCCAGTTTGGCACCCTTCGGGTACGGAACCCTGGAAAGTAGTGATTAAACTAATTTAATAAGACCTGTGGCGCTCCGGTTGTGGCTCAGCTTACCATGCGAGAAGTCACGGGTTCGATCTCCGGCTAGGGATAAAGAAAAAAAAACCCCAGGTCTCGGATGTTTATATGTCTGTGACGTAGCTGTTTCTGGTTACCACGATACAGAATATCCTAGTGTTGGGCCAGCAGCAATGTATGTGCTTATATATAAAGGTTTATGTTTTTTTTTTCTCATCATCATCATCATTTCAGCCTGTTAATGTCCACTGCTGAACATAGGCCTCTCCAATCGCACTCCAGCGTGACCGGTCCGTAGCCACCTGCATCCAACGAGATCCAGCGATCCTCACCAGGTCGTCGGTCCATCTCGTAGGTGGGCGACCCACACTGCGCTTGCCTGTACGTGGTCTCCATTCAAGGACCTTTTTGCCCCATCGGCCATCCGATCTTCGCGCTATGTGGCCTGCCCATTGCCACTTCAGCTTGCTTATCCTACGGGCTATGTCAGCAACTTTGGTTCTTCTACGGATCTCCTCATTTCTGACTCGATCTCTTTTTTTTCTCAGAAGAATCGTATGACTCATAAATAAAATAATCACCACTTGCATTTTTAAAAGCCATCGAACCTAATTTGCATGACTTGTTTTGTCAGAGAAGATAATTATAAAATAAAATGTCGTAAATGATTTATTTTCTGAAAGTTTGTAGACATAAATAAAATAATATATTTCCTCAAGTTCAATAGCATTAAGGAAGAAAATGATGGATGACAAAGAATAAATACTCCTGGTTGTAAATACCTATCGTATATTAAATTCTTTCTGAGATATTTCATATTACTAAAGTACAAGTTTGCCATTGTTAAATAAATTAAGTCTTAAGGGGACTTATTACTTTTTACATTATAAACGGTTTGAATTTAACATTGTCCAGGGCAAAGTCTTCTTTTTTGTTTCAGTATTTTCTTTAGATTTAAGGGTTTGACACCAAAATGATAACAATAAAAAGTATTGTTGTAATTGTTTTTGAAATGAGTCATAAAATAAATAAAACTAAATAAATATTTTCATTAACAAAAATATCCAGTACTTTCTTTAAGTTCATTTTCATGCAATTTAATAAGGCATTAAAACTCTCGAGTGATATTATAATGAAACTCGCCTTTGTCTCGTTTCATAAACCCACTCTCGAGTATTAATACCCTCCATTATGTAGCAGTCACATAAACTGATGTTTATTTATTAGTTATCCAATAGTACATTTTGCGTGACAATAAAGGTCTGTACAGACAGATGGACATTTACTGAATATGCATCTGTTAATACAGCTTCATAGATATTGGATATGAAGGCTTCATTACAGTTGGGACGTCCGAAAACTTATCTCAATTGTACATTGTCAGTCTAAGGGCAGAACCTATTATTTAAGGGAATAGCATACCTATCAATTGATCCCAAGGGCGCAAAATGCCGTATTTTCCTTGTCAGTGGCGCTTATTTTGTTTGGAGACTGACTGTTAAATACGGTATTTCGCGCCCTTGGTACCAATCCTTATGTTGCTATTCGTTTCTCATGACATAATTGTGCCCCAGGAGTCAAACCTGCCTCTTCTGCGTGACAAGTGAGCGTGTAGATCACAGACGCTCTTTACATTAGAGTTAAAATAGTTTTTAGGGTTCCACACTTGAAAAGAAAAAAAAACGGCCGAGTGCGAGTCGGATTCGCCGCATTTTTTACTGCGTAATCCTGAAAATAATATATTTCTTCAGGCCGCCCTACTAAGTGTCCAAGAGATGATGCCAAGTCTCGTCCCGATGGTGAACGAAGCTCTCGGGATCTTCTTCTCAAACCTGACGGATCCGTTTCTTCGCGTCAAAGTCAGGGATCTGTTCTTCGACGGCGTGTTCCTGAACTGTGTGGGAGAAAACTCGGCTTTGGGTGAGCATACAAACATTAATATATACACATAAATTTCTTCTAGCCTCACACTAGGATACGCTGTGTTGTGGGAAGCAAGTACAGGAACGACACACCAACAAACTCATCGGACGGAATTCGAACTGAAACTCGAATTTATCATCAAGGATGATTTCTTAGTTAGGATAAGTCAGAGCTTTTAGTATGAACCTACAGCAATATTTTCAATATGTTAGGGACTAGGTATAAAAATGAATAATAATACAAACAACAATGACTATTAACAATAAAAATAATGAATAATTACAAAATAAAAATAAAAATAAATAGAAAAATGTTAAAGTTCATCACCTCCATTATGAAAGCATGAATTATCACCATCAAATAATTCACCAAGTTACAAACTTAAAAAACTGACCTAAAGTTCAAGCCGTTGCGTGCGAACGTCTATTATACATAAAAAGTCCTCATCAAAACCTTTTCTGAAGGGAACCACAAACCAAAACGTCATCTTTTATTTATATTTTGTTTTTGTTGATTTTTTCCAAAAGCGCTCAGTCAATTTTATAAAATTTATGTGGAACCTCTGAAGTATGACCACAGAATACTTAATAATATTACGGTATGACCTTTCAATCAAAACAAGAATTATCAAAATTTGGAATCGGATAATGGTTCATTTAATGATTCTGTGTACGGCGGACTCTATTAATTTTTCTTACATGTGTAGGTACATATGTATATGTATGTGGCGAATATTAAAAAAAAAACATCGATATAAAAATAGTATACTTTCATCGATATATGAAGTATAAATGTAAAAGTATATCTTTTTTATTTTTATTTATATTTTATTAATTAAGAGTTAATATTAATTAATAAAAACCTGTTCTAAATAAAAAATCCCAAGATCGCTACCGGGTGGCAAGGTGCCCAAAATGCTGGCACCATTTCTTCGCTGTATCGTTAAACTGGTAAGGCAACACCATCCGCCGCATAATATCAAAGACCTGCTGCAAGTACATCCTGCCAGACCTCTGCGCTACTCTCCAACGGCTAGTATTTAATCGCACATCAAAAATACTGATTTTCAGAGCAAAAAAGGATCAGCAAATACACTTTTTATGTTTTAAGTATTTTTGTTGTCTTACATGTTCAACCTAATATGAAGGATAAAGGGGGCTTCGCTTCGCTCACCCCCTTTACCCTTCACCTAAGCTACCGCAGTATTTTGCCCTGATATTTGCTGTGAAAATCAGTATATTTGCTGTGCAAATCGGTATTATTGATGTGCAGTTTAATATTTACCCTTTCCAACCGGTACAGCTGGGTTACAGCCTTCGATAGGGAATATCGACTTGGTTTAAATTTGGCTGAAATTATATTTTTCTGAATATTTATCGTCCTTACAACCTATCTAAGACATACTTTTATTATTTGACGACCTCTGTGGCGCAGCGGTTGTGGCTCTTCCTACCATGCGAGAGGTCCCGGGTTCGACCCCGGCTGGGGATAAAGAAAAAACCCCAGGTCTTGGATGTTTATGTGCGTGTGACGTAGCCTAGTGTGGGGCTAGAAGGATTGTATGTGCCTGTATGTAAATATTTATGTTTATGTTTAATTAGTCTCTATTCAATTGTCTTAAATATTAAATTAAAATGGGAAATATTAAATTGCACATCAAAAATACTGATTTGTACAGCAAATTTAAGGACAAAATATTGCGGTAGCTTAGGTGAAGGGTAAAAGGGGTGAGTCAAGCCAAGCCCCCTTTATCCTTCGTGTTATGTCCAACATGTAAGAACAACAAAAATACTTAAAACAAAAACTTAAGTACTCGTTAAATATTTTAAACATAAAAAGTGTTTTTGTTGATCCTTTTTTGCTGTGCATATCAGTATTTTTGATGTGCGATTTAATACTACCCAATTAAAATTGCGAAATAAGGACAGGACATTCAAATTTGCGAAGCGCATCACAATCAATCGAAACGGGATGTGACGTCAGATGTCACGGCCGCGGCGGGGGCGCGGTCTCAGATGAATTTTGATTCATCTGAGACCGCTTCTCTTTGCAGGAACTACACCTTACTCCTTTCTGTAGCTTTTCCCCCGTGTTCTTTAATTAGGTTGTATTTATTAAACATAATTTTCCCTGACGTATTTGACCTGAAATAAATTCAATACTTATGTAAATGTCGCAGCCATATCGTAGAATGCGCCGTATACATACAGGCGCGCCGGAATGAAAAACGTCGCTGTTTTACAATGCGGCTACCTCACGTTGAGCCAGATTGTAGTGGCGATACGTTCAATAAAGCGGCGTCCAATATTTAGCATTATTGTCACCAAGGAGCAATGTGGGGTGATTATATATAATGACTATACTACGGTTTAGGGGTGATGCACTATGGGCGCTGGAATTCCTTATGGATCAGAGACTAAGTTAGAGATAGCTATAAATAATTTATAAATATATATATGTAGATACTTTTGTCCTACTATGTTGAGAGGCTACAGGCTACGTTATCAGTATGTTGTTTAGTTAGTTACGTAAGATAAGATATTTATTGAAAAATGTTAATAAATATTGTTCAAATCACATGAACGGTAGGATCGTCAGAGGTTTTTTTTTCTTAAGAATGAGATTATTTTCTTTACCAGTATTCATCACCTAATATTTTATACTGCAATATAATTGCTAGGGTGTCCGACGAATACCAGAATACATGGCCACCATACCCATTTTGATGTGCAAAATAACCTGAAAACACCAATCACCTGTCCAAGGCTGTTTCACTTTTCCAGACTATTCCCTGTAGAAGTTTAGAAGCTGACAATTGAACTTAACTTTGAATTCACTATTCTCATGAATGCTACCAACGTTTGCATTTCTAAATTCAATCTAATTTCACTTTGTTGTGACATCATTGTCGATTGCGACGCCATTTTCGTTGACTTGTGGCGATAAATGGAACTTAAACTTTCAAAGCGGCGTATCGACGATGCATTCTTTTGTATGTGGATGCCACGTTAATAAGCCGCTTTGAGCAACGCGAAGTGCTCATACAATGAGGTGTACTTTACTTCAGCCGAATTGCAATCCGAATCAACGTGAGGTAGCTGCATTATAAAACAGCGACGTTTTTCAATCCGGCGCGCTTGTATGTAATACGGTGTGTTCTACGATATGGCTGTGACATAAACACAACCTTAGATATCTTAATAAAACAGGTTCAGTTTTCCAGTTGTATAATTTGTAAGTATTCTTCTAGAGACATTTTTAGTCGTATGAAATCGAAAGATTTGTAATGGAAACGAGATTTTAGGCCGGTAACAACGCCACACTTACTTCGACGAATTCGCACCATGCTTAATATAGAAATTTAACATAAAGTTACTTAAGTTAAAGCAATCTTCACAACAATACAAATATGATGTTGGCGATACTTCATCTCTTCTCATTATTTTACAGCATTGTGTTCGTATCTTCGGAAATCTTGGAACTTGAAAAAGCACTTCAAGTTGTGTTATCGCACTTTGGCACGATGCAATACCTTTAAAACGTAGTGTTAAATTAAATGTATAGAGAGTTTGTTAACTAATAGTGTTGCAGTGCTAAATGTGGTCAGAATTGTTATTCTGATAAAATAATTCAATCACGGACCAACAGACAAAGGATTGACAAAGGTCGGTTCGAACTGCGAACGGACAAACCCGGGGAGATTGCTTTCTTTTATTCATATTTTACAAGTATACAACTTGAAACAACTCCAAAACTTTTTAGGTTCTTCGATTGTATCACAAAAAAAAAAAAGATTTGCATAACTAATTGCATAACTAATGCACGGCACGGCATAAACAAAACAAACAAGGAGTGTAGCAAGTGGCATGCCATGTGACGCCATCTGCCGCCACCGCGACAAATGGCGGCGTTTTAGCCGCCAAAATGTACTCCGTGATTTTAAATGTGATTTTAATGTGGTTTTCTATGATATTAGGATACAAACAGTTTACGGTACTCGCATTTTACTGACATTGATAGGATGATACTGATAACTAACGAATTATATTGATAGAGGGAGCGGCGTATGAATATAACAACCGTTTCTAATGAGTAAGTTAGTGACACTATTTTATTGTAAAATGAAGAGTAAACTATTTAGTAAATTATTTAGCTTAATGTGTAAACAAAGCTATTTTCGCTTTTTACTCGTTCATCTCGCCGTCTAAAAAAACAAAAAAAATATTTTTTTGATATAAATTACATGATATATAAGTTTATCGATACAAATTATGTAAGATTAACAAAGAAACAAAAACTTAACTTAATGTTGAGGAATCTTGAATTTGACTTCCGTCCTTTGGGTGGGGTGGTGCGTGCATCTCGCGTCTGTGCATAACGGATGATGAAGTTTACTGTAGAAGACCGGTAGCGAGGTAGCGGTGTAGTCATTTGTGGGGTGGGGGAGCCGTCTTTGTAAATAACACAACTGGCTGCTGTTCTTGGCATCTCTCAAGGATACACGTCTTAGTCTGATAAGATAACAGCCGGTTCTGACCATCAGGGCGCATACTATCGTCAGGTTGTATATCATCGTATAGTGATGCGTATTATGTACTGATAAAGTCACATCCGTGTCCTCAGCAATCTTGAGAGCATCTAGTTGGTTCTGAATGGTCTCGAACTGACGGCCATTGTCTTCAAGTTGCAACATATGATATCTTGATATGCTCATATTGATGTAATCGTTGAGGAAGGAAACTCTTTTATCCAGGTGGATTAGCTTCTCCATTGTTGATAAAGATTCGGTTACGACAGTCTTGGTGTCCCAGTATAGTGAAGAAGTCTCCTTTGATAACGCAATTCCGACTTAGGGTAATTATGTCATTATCGCGCAGACTGCGACGACGGGCCAGCCGGGCATAAAATGCGAAAGATACATTCTGCGTTACATGAGTAGAGCCAGGAACTACAGGAGTGTAACTTGATCCATTTGCTAAGGCTTTCCGCCGACCTTGTTTTGCAAAACAATTATTCGCCTACTTGGCTCATAACCTTGACATCGCATATTGATTCTATTACCGCAATTCTATAGATAGAGTTATTTAAATCGCAAAGGGGCTTCTTCGGTTGTATTTGATATACAAAGACGTATATCAAATACAATGTAGTCGGCCCGTTTTGTCACATCTAGGTCTTGAGATTCCGTTTCTGCAGTAAGCTGAAGACGTAATCAAGTTCGTAACTCTCCTTAATAGCCAGTGGTATTTTTATTTCTATGATAAGGTAGTTATCTGTCACCTTAGTCCTTGCTTATGACAGCTGATGTAGAGTTTTGATATCATCGGTTTCAATTTGTTGTGGTGATAAAAAGTACGCGTCGAGGCGGCCTTGATAGATGTCGGTGACGGTATAGACTAACGTAACTTGTATACATCTTGTATAGCGCAGATTGGCTTATTCTTTCGGCTTAATAGAGTTCCATTGATATGTTGTTGATATGATGGTTAATAGCCTTAAATTGCTCGTTCATGAGTTTTTGGTTACGATGTAGAATTTTATTCTGCGCTTCAAAGATGGACGTCTGGTTTTGCAATAGTTTCAAGAGATGTATATCGTTCAGTTAAAGCTTCTCAATGTCTTGAGCGTATTGATTCTGTTCGTGGTCGAATTGTGAAGCTATAATAGAGCATTATTCGTCCTTGGCACTCACGTTCTTAAGATGGCTCACATATTGCTGAATACTTAAAATACTATGCCAGTAGGTTGTCATGTTGTAAATATAACCATGTTCCAGTGATCTTTGATAAAACGCAGGTCTGCCGCTTTGTCGAAGTAGAGAGAATTGCCATTGTTGATAGGTGTGACGTTGAAAGACGTTGATGGGGCAATTAGAAAGATCGCAGTAAACAGGAGTAAGAGCGTCGCGAAAAGTTTTTTGAAAATGCCAATTTCTGCTTGCCCTTCTGCTCGTTTGTTAATTGTCATATTGAGCGGCCTTGGGTGGCTCCGCCGATGATTTCTCTTGTGTGTCGTGTCACCTTTAGTTACAGGTAACACGATTCACTTGTTTTTGAGGGAGACAACTCCGGTATTACCATCCTTTCCAAGATAGACGTCTGTTATTCGGCTCAAAGTCCATTTCCCGGGGGCCATGATGTCCACTTTGTTAATAACGACATTGCCTACTTCCAAGTTCTTTGCCGGATATCTCCACTGCAATCTTGTTTGAAGTAGTTGCAGATAGTCGCTGGATCATTACTTCCAGATGAGTTTGTTCATTGTCTGAACCATTTGCCATCGGTTTGATAAGTTCAAGTGGTCAGGTTCCAACTTAGGACGTGATAAAATCGGACCTCCCACTAGAAACTATCCCGGTGTGAGGATGTCATCATCTGGACTCTCTGATAGGGTACACAATGGCCTTGAATTTAGACAGGCTTCAATTTGATAGAGTAACGTAGTGAACTCCTCGTACGTTAACCTTTGCTCTCCCAGGACACTCTTGAGATGGTACTTGAAGCTGTTGACAGCTGCTTTCCAAAGTCCTCCTAATAGCCAGGCGGCAGCGTTGAAGTGCCAGTTGATGCCATCTCATTGATGTCTTGAATAGCCTCAGGGTTGATACTTAGAAGGATCATCATTATCATCATCACTAAAGCTGTAAATGACTACTTCATCAAAGTGGGAAAAAAACCTTGCAAATCTTATGTTTAATAAATAAGGCAAAACTGACCTCGAACTATGTAATTTAGCTACGGATACCAATACGCCAGCTAACTTCCTGTCCCTATCACCAAGAGATCCAATAAAAGTACTAAATATATAATAATAATAGACAGTGCTGCTGGTTTTGACAATATTGCTCCATTTTTTTTTAAATCTTACTGTAACTTTCTTTTTAAGTTTTGTTACTGGAGTATTTTCAGTGCCCTTCAAGATAGCACTCGTCTGTCCCATTTTTAAGGCAGGAGAATAGAACCTCCCTACTAACTACAGGCCAATTTCGCTCCTACTATCATTATCTAAGGTCGTTTAGAAATTAGTAAATAAAAGGCTTTTACATTATCTTGAGAGTCAAAATCTTTTCGCTAACAATCAATTTTGCTTCAGAGAACATCGCTCAAGTGAAGACGCAGTCCTAAAGTTAACTAGCCTTATAATAGAGTTTCTGGATAGAGGGCAAAAGTATGTGGGAATGTTACTTGACCTCTAGAAGGCCTTTGACACAGTGTCTGTCCCAATACTTCTTACGCGGCTTAAAACGTAGGTGACAGAGAGGTAGCCTTGACTTGGTTTGAGAGCTATTTAATTGGCAGGCGAATGAATGATTTACTTGATAAATAGTATAACACAACTTGTATCTATCTACTTACATAAAATATATGTGTGCGTGTACTATTGAACAACTGTCTACCACACTATATAGGTATAAAAACACACATTTCTTACCTAAGTTAAGTTTAGATTTATTGTTATTGCTTTCATAATTCACTTTGTTTTATGCAAATCACACGCTGTATCAGTCAGAGTTGATGGAGGGGTGTCCGGTACTAGCTAACCCGACTGTCACATTTTTACAAAGATTATATTAGAAACATTGTTTGTCCCTAGGTCTCGTGTGCGGAAAGATCCGTTCTGAAATGCCGCCAACAATGCGAGCTTCAGAGGACGGAGACGGATTTTATTTTTCCATGTTTTCACACGTAAGTAAATGATTACAAATTATAATAATGACGTAATTAAAAACTTAAAAACCCGACGGCGCGGCGGTACATTAAAAAGCATAAAACAAGCAGATAAATGTAATTATTGAGATTTCACAAAAGTACTGTCAGTGTTAAATTAAACTAAATGCAGGTGGAAACCACTTAGTACATTAATTGGACCCGCATTTAAATTAAATTTAACTTAACACTGTAAAATCATTATTTGATCGAAGTCTTATCTGCTTGTTTTTAGCTTTTTAGTGTACCGCAGTCGGAATAAATTGTTTAATTACGTCATTTATTTTCTCCTTTTTAGTACAAAATCACGAAACATTTATAAATGCTTAGTTTAAAACTAAGCTGTGTTATTCATAGCTTGTGCGAGAAAAGTCATTGACATTCACACCAGACGAATCTGACGAATGACGTATCATGTATCAAAATCGGGTGAGCCGTTGGGTAGTTACGAGGGTTACAAGTTACAGGTTATAGAGTTGTTTTTGAACCCTAGAGGAGTACAGTCAATTTATTAAACAAAAAACTTTTTTTTATATTTTTAGACAACTTTTCAAATTAAAATTATCCTTACTTACACGTTACTTTAACGCGCGCAACGCTCATATTATTTTCTGTCGTTTGCGGCTCGCAGCGCGTTGAGTGCAAGGATGACCGAATGCGCCTAGAAATTTAGAATTTACAAGGTGACGTAAAATGCGAATAAAAAAAAGGAAAAGTAGTTTTTTCAATTTTTATTTTAACTTCCTCTGTGGCTTTGCCTACCATTCGAAAGCTCCTGAGTTCGATCCCCGGCTGGGTATAAAAGGAAAAATCCCAGATCTTTGACGTCGCTGTTTCTGGTTCCCACGACACAGGGTATCCTAATGTAGGGCCAGAAGCAATTTATGTGCCTGTATATAAATGTTTATTTTACGTATTTATTTATTTCCATAAATCATATTCACTTTTGGCTAGGGCTCCAAAAATATCCCTGTTTATACAAACAAACACGTGACCCTCCTCTTTTCCGCTTCGCTGCAATTGGATAAAACAAACTTAGTGTCACATCTTTCTCCATGCAGAGGTACAGATGCGCCCACGTTTTGCTAGGTATTCAATACTACTTCTTAGCGTATATATAAACTCCTTGACCTGTGAAGTTGCATGTCAGGTATGTACAGTTTATAAAATCTTAGAAGTGATGTGATAGATAACCTAAAACTTCATAAAATTGGTCATTCACGCCCTAAAAGACCTATACCAACATCCAATTTAATTATCGCGAATGCTGTGGCTTACCATATAACACCAATCGCAAAACTGGTATCGCTAACTATCGTGGTACAAGGCCTACGAATCAACTGGTACTATACGAGATTCTAGCGATGCCAGTTTGCATGGTAGGCGACAGATTCAGCGATACTTAAATAACAATATAAGACATTCTGGTAAAGGTCAGTGAATGCAGCGAATGACCTTTGTTGCCACGTTATTTGGCAGATAGTATAGAAGAGTTTTCATCGTCATTCAATTCACAAATGTTCAAAGGGAGTACATATGTAATGTACATGGTATAAAGTCAGTCAACATTTCTTTATTACTGTAGATATTTAAATGTAATAAGAAAACATAATTTTTTGACTTTTCTTCACATTGGACTACTGTGGGATAAGCAGGGCTAAGCAACTCAACAGATTGATTTTTCTTTTAAAAATTGTTTATGTTTAAGGGTGATACGAAAAAAATATGGGGTTTTTTTTGAATTTATTTACTCCCTTATAAAGTCATCTACAAATTTGGTGTTTAAGTTAACGTTTATGAGTATCAAGACTCTCACTGAAGGAAAACGCGATTGGATGAAATTTTCTCTATAAAATTTAATTACGTAAAGACCTCTAAATTGTTTTATTTTTCATGTTGTCCTGAAATCGTCACAAATTTCATTGCGAAATTGCATTGAAAATGTGAATTTTATATATTAGTAAACTCTCCTTAAAAAAAGTTTAGAAAAAATAGCGTTAAAATACTATTTTTAATTTGTGGCCAGAACTGTAAACAGACAACTGTCATTTTCTAGAACAAAACCGTTGACATTCATATTATATTTTATGTACTGGAAAATACAGTTCATTGTTTACATTTCTCGCCTCAAATAAAAAATTCCACTTTAGTTTGAGTCGAGCTCATTGTTTGCGCTCTCTTTTCTTTCTCATGTGGAAGTAATTAAGGTTGTCACTTTCGTATTCCTTTTAAATATAATTTTTCGTATCACCTTAAACGTAGTAAGCGGGAATAAATAATTATAAAATTACGAACAGTGAGTTATGTGTTAAGTTAGATTAACCCCATATATTTTCATACAAAGACGTGCTAAGGCACATAAAGATATGCGTCATAGAGCCCTCTAGAGGGAATCTAGCCGCCATAAGACCGGAGTGGAGAGCTATAGCTCATACCAAAGACCGTGACTTTGAGACTCTAGCGCGCTGAGAGTGATTCCAAGCGCGATGAAATAATAGCCCGACCACCTGCGCAAAAGGTGATAAAAAAAAAACTTTTCAAATACATTTACTCCACTATAAAGACATTTACGGATTACATTTTTTGGGTAGGTAAATGTTTATTGAGTATTTTATTCAGATTCACATTGAGGGAAAACGCGATTGGATGACATTTTCCCTTTATAATTAAATTACGAAAATATATCTAAATTGTTTAATTTTTTCCTGTTATTCAGAACTCCTAACTTATTTGATTGCGGAATTGCATTCAAAATGTGGATATTATGTATGCGTAAACGCGTGTTTCCGTAATATACAAGGCCATTACCCAGGGGTCTAAATTATAAATAAATATCGCGTATACTTAAATTAATACGTAAATTATCGCGTATACTTTGGAACGCAATATTTTCACTTACGTCTTCCGAACTATATTTATTCCTCAGCATTACGCCGCAATCGTGTATACTTCGGAATGGTCTACGCCAATTTTATGGTTCCGTTATATACTGCGCTATTGCCTAATGTAAATACTCGTGTTTATTAAATAAATATTTTTATGTGTATTTAAGTTTATATATCAGCGATTAATATCAGAGTTTAAGGGAAATATTAAACCGCACATCAAAAAAACTGATTTTCACAGCAAATATCAGGGAAAACACTACGGTAGCTTAGGTGAAGGGTAAAGGGAACGAGCGAAGCGAAGTATCTTTCGTGTTAGGTTGAACATGTAAGAACAACAAAAAATACGTAATACAAATTTAAGAACAAATAAAATATTTAAAAAGTTTTTATTGAACCTTTTTTGCTGTGAAAATCAGTATTTTTGATGTGCTATTAAATAATAAAATAACTGGAGCGATTTTCACAGCAAAAAAGGGTCAATAAAAACACTTTAAATATTTTATTTGTTCTTAAGTTGGTATTACGTATTTTTGTTGTTCTTACATGTTCAACCTAACACGAAAGATACTTCGCTTCGCTCGTTCCCTTTACCCTTCACCTTAGCTACCGTAGTGTTTTTCCTGATATTTGCTGTGAAAATCAGTATTTTTATTTTAGACTTTGATAGCGTGCGTAAGATACACTGTATAGTTTGGAACTAAACTTTCGTACGCATTCATTACAAACTATAGACGATTAGTTCGAAAAAATCTTGTATATTTTGTAGTTGCAGATGTGAGTATCAGCATTCCGAAATATACACGAGCAGTACGCTATGGGAGCGTAATGGTCTTGTATACAACGGAAATACGCTGCGTAAACTCTCCTTGAAAATATTTATGACAAAATAGAGTAGTTATTTTATGTGGTTTGAGTGGTGTGGTTTGAGTCGAGCGCATTATCGCTTTTTTTATGTGGTAGTAATTATCGCTGTCACTTTCGTCCAGATTCGTATTCTCACCTTCACATATCACCTTAACAACACCAATGGTGTACTCACATGCTCGCAATGTGCGAGGATCTTCACAAGTACGATTGGCTACATAATTAAGCTACAAGTGTGCGCACGACTTCGGACTCAGAACAAATGAATACGTCGCAATGACCGAAATCGGTCGGACCACATCATATTTTCATATAACACACACAAACACAGACACACACACACATAGCGTCACGCCTTTCCATACGAAGTGGTAGAGGCACGTTGAGCCCACGTTTAGCCAGTTATTCCAAACGCCATTATACGTGACAAGTGGCTAGCCTAGCCTACGAAACTTTGGAGTTATTACCATCACGATATGAAAATAAACAAGAGCTTCGTAGTCTAGGTTTAGTGCTCGCTTCTCACGAAGGGGATGAGGGTTCAAATCCGGTGCTGACACGTATTATCAATGGGATATGTAATTTATCTTTAATACATTTATACGGACATTCTAACGTTGATAAAATACATCGTGAGTGAATCTTCAAATCTCCATAGCTGCTGCGACGGCGTAGGGCTAACCTCCAGTGACACATAATGGAGTATTGAATAACTGTCTCTAATGGACTCTCTCTATTCAAGTGACTGCAGCAGCAAAACCTTTGACAGTCAAGCAAAGACGTACTGGCGAGCTGTCGTCCTTCGTTAGGGAAATAGTGGCAGTATCACCTTAGTTTTATTTTATTTAAGCAGTGGTTCGTGCAATCTGTCATACATAAGGTATCGATAAAAGCTAGTACTTTGAGATGCACATCCGGTTGCCACCTGCAGCCCAAATATTTAATTGGGTGTAAATTCCTTAACACAGATTACCTACTAATCAAGCTAGGATGTCAGCTCGTCTCCCTACCTAAATGTATACATGCATTTTTAAATCTGTACTATGATATCTTTGTTCTTACCTTAATTTGTGTATATTTCCTTTGTGAGAAATAAATGATATTTGATTTGATCGACTTCACGACGAAGGTTTCATACCAGATTATTGTTGATTTATTCTGGAAATAATTTTTACTTGTTGTTGTACTATTTTAGTATATTCTAAACAGCCTTATTAATATACTGAAGCTAAAATCGGACGGTCGCTGAACGTCACCATAATTTAACAATTCTGTAATAAATTAAACAGACAAGGCTTCCCTGTCCCTAAATTTGTGAAATATATGGCGACGGGTCTAAAGTATTTTGAAACATTCCATTCAGAAAAAATTATTACAATCAACCATGCTTTTTATTAAATTGTATATAACACGCATAGATTAATTAATATAGTCACTCTTATATCAAAATTACTTGGTAATTCCAAGACAATAAATAGTACTAGACAGTAAAACCACAAGTAGTTTAATTCAGTTTAATAACTTGTGTTTATACCATGTTTACACTCTCTTAAAATAAGTTCAGACTAAGTTTCCAAGTAGGCCCATCTGTCTTAAAATATGTTGACAGTCAACAGTTGTCTTTATCCCTCTCTCTGAGCAGTACTTGTGGTTTTAAATTAATCTTTTGTTAGAGTGCTTGAATACAACACCTTTACAAGAATTATAGTTTAGCATCTTAGATGCTTTTAGTCCTTTCGGCGAGTACCTACTTTGAGTTCAAAGATAAGTTTTCACTTAAAATTGTTGGATTAAAGAAAATAAGGTAGGTCCTGCACTCCTTTACCTATCAGGGTGCGCATGACTGAGTAGACATAAACTGCGACAACATGGCGCCCCTCTCCACTAGTCGCCGGCGTGACAGCGAGAATAATAATATCAAGATAACAGCCACATAACTATTTAATTTTGTCTTACCCTGGTTATCCTTTATCTGTCAATAACTTGTCAAGCTTTTATCACGGATTATGGTTTCTTCTTTGATCGAAATACAAAGAAAGTTCAAATGGTTCATGAACATATTTCATTTAAATTCTAGTCAACTATGCTATATGAGTTTTTGTATGAAGTCAAGCAATCGAAGTATGCTTGAACGTTTGAAAAAATCAAATTACGAAAGAGTTTTACTAGACGGCCTCTGTGGCTTTGCAGTCCGAGACTCTGCCTCCCAAGAGCGAGGTGCTGGGTTCGATTCCCGTCTGAGGAGGAAGAAAAGTAATCCCCAGGTCTTTGTTGTTTGTTGTATGTGACGTCACGTTGCTGATTCTGGTATTCACGGTACAGGGTAAAAGGAAAGTTCTAACGGTGATGAAAAACATTGTCAGGAAACCTTCATATCTTCATAGCTACGGCGATGGGCTAGTAACCTGTCACGCGAAATGGATTATTAAATAACTAGCTTAAAGTGAGCACAGTTTTGTCCTTCCACCCCGTATTGGACAAAGCTAGGCACTATGTATGTATGTGTTTATACTCGATATTTCCCGATATGTCTTTTAATGTTGATATACTTGTTGCAGTTAAACCGCACGGAGTCCGGCCCCTACGAGATGGTGCGTGGCACACAAGACCTGAACCAGCTCGGCCACATAGTGTCCTTCGAGGGTCGTACCCACATGAGCGCGTGGAAGGACGAGTACTGTGGTCAACTCAACGGGTCAGACGCGTCGGTGTACCCGCCGATCAAAGATAATAGAGTTCCAGAGAGGCTGTACACGTTTGAGCCGCAGATTTGTCGGTAAGTAATCACCTTTAGATCCGTAATGACCACTTCCAATTTCGTCAGTTTTTCATTCTTGTGCCGATTCGACTAGTTCTCATTATGACATGGATCATAATGACACTTTACCATTTGACCGGTTTCCTAATTCGGCTTATTCCTCATTTGACCACAATCCATATTGACCACTTCCCATTACGTCAGTTTTTCATTTATTTGCCGACTCGTCAAGTTCCCATTATGACCAGGAGCATGTCGCATGACACGTACCCATTCGGCTGATTCCCTATTTTACCATATCCCATATTGACTACATCCCAAATCGTCAGTTTTTCTTCTATAATTCAAGAGCGAACACTCACTTTACTTCTTCCAACCTTCTCTCTCTAGATTTAATAACTATATGGGGCCTGCTCAAGAGTTACTTGAGGGAGAGAGAGCTTTAATGAAAGTATAAATCTTCCAATACGGGTAATTGAGAAGTGGTTATATTGACAAGTGGTCAAATTAAGAAGTGTTCGAATTAGGAAGTGGTATCATTGGGAAGTGGTCAAATTAGGGAGTGGTCATATTGGAAAGTGGTCAAAATGCGAAGTGATCGAATTTGGAAGTGGTAACATTGATGATTGGTAAAATAGAGAAGTGGTCCAATTGCGAAGTGTTCTATTCGGATGTTGTGAAATTGGGAAGTGGTAAAATTGGAAAGTGGTGAAATAGGAAAGTGATCAAATGAAGAAGTATCTGAATATGGAATGGTAAATTGGGAAGTGATAAAATTGGGAAGCGGTCAAATAGGGAATTGGGCAAATTTGGAAGAGGTCAAATTTGAAAGGTGCCGAAATGAGTAGTGGTCTAAACGGGAACTAGTCAATAAGAACCTTGGAATAATGAGATGTGGGAATAATGGTTCTAAGGGATAAATTGGACCCAGTATGGTGGAATATGGCACGATGCTACAAATAGCATCGTACGATATTTCGTATATATAGCATAGCAAAGATAGGACCAGCCTACCTTTCTTTGTCCCTATGATACAAGATGGATCATTCATTCGTCGTACCCATTTTTTCCTGCGCCTAGCAGCAGCTCCATTGTCTCTGAGGGTTGGGCGGTGCTGGTATAAGTGCGAGATTACATAGAATAATCCAAGTACGATGGTAGAGTGAGGCTTCCCTAATATGCGGGTAATAAGTGCCTCTTGAATCATCTACCTACTATAACTGGTTCTCTGTTGCATTACATAAAATTAAACGGAATACAATTTTTTGGCATAAATCCTTAAGCCATTTCAAAGCCATAAACATAGGAGTCATAAGCATTATAAAGTCTACAATTATACAGCATAAACATAAAAAAGAATAAAAATCATTACGCATCGTAGACAAAGACATAAAAAGTATACTCCTAAAAAATAAATACTCAAATGCCGAACAAGAAAGTTGTTATAGTAAAAATTGTATGCGCTTCACAAGACAGTGCAAATGATATTATAAAACCAAATGACTAGAAATTAACAAAGCAATCTATGGACGAAAACAACAACAACTTGTTATCGTCGTGTCGCACATTCAAGAATGGAAAATCAAGTGCGAATAATTAAAACAAACAAAGGAGCAGTGAAATTGGAAGGACTTAAGAGAAAAAGTGGTTTTCTGATAAAACTGATATTTTTGTAATAAATATGCACTAAAGGTCAAGGTCAAAGCCAATGACCTCGAGGTCAATGAACCTTGAACGACATCGAGGAGTTAAATCGCATAACTGAGAATTTTCTGCGTAATATACACAAGAGGTCAAGGTCAAGGAGGGGATTTGGGAGTATTAGGGTGGAGAAAAGGCCAAATTTATCGTTTTCCACCCTAACACTTCTCTATCGCCGCGGTCCCGAATGCTTGGAATGGAAATTAAAAAAAACTCGAAAACTATTTTTTTCCGACGATTTGCATATTTTGAAATCATCTATAAATTAAATACGCTAATAAAACAAAGACAATATCGGAAAATGCATCTAAAACCGCCGTCTTTCGAAAGGCTAGTCTTGACATTAAACTTAAATGGTTACGTTTATGAAAAAACCTGCAAAATAATAAGAAATTTCGAAACACGACCATTATAAATGTATCTGGCAACTTATAACAACCACGCTAAATGATGCAGAAAATCATGAAGTTTTATAAGAAAAAGAACAGGAGCATAGTCATAAACCAGATGCACTTCGAGAAGAGGTTAACTGTTTACTCGTATATTTACTGAATATTTGCTTTGGGTAACAAATATATCGGGTAAAACAAACGCGTTCGCGGTTTAGGGGTGGCCTAAACACGGAAGGAAGGAGTTTTTACTGGACCAATTTCACAGTAAATTCGTATTTCACCTATATTCTTCTAAGTTGTAAGCTTACCTATAACCCTATTGATATTTTGCCACAATAACATGCTCTAGCCAAATTTGGAGGTTATATTCGGCCAATTTCTCACCAAATTCGTATTTTAGCTATTTTGTTATCATTAGATGTTGTTTTTATTTGCATACGCTCCGCTCCTCTCCGCTTTTGCTTCTTCTAAGTTCTAACCTAACCTATAATCCAATAGCCTCAATGACCTTCTCTAGCCAAATTTAGATTAACATTACTTCCGGTCATAAGCTCACTCAGCTGGTTGCACATGTACGTTCTAATATTACCTAACCGTGGGGAGAGGGGGGTGCCTGACCCCCTTCAGCTTTCACCCACCCTGACCCATTACTTTGCCCAGATAGAATATGTGCAATGTGGCAAATAATTATTCGTAAAAATCCATTAGATGAATTAACAGTTTTCCAACAGAAAATATACTACAAGCTTGTTACCCCAAACGAAATTGGAGGCCGAAGTATTGTTATAAGAAAGTATTAAAATGCGATTAAAGTTATGACAAACTCATTATGCGAATAAAAATTAGGAAACAAAAAACGGCCCAGCGCGAGTCTGTTTAGAATAAGTATAAATATAGTTTATAGTTCTATTGATATTACTCACGCAGGTAGGTACGTCACTATTTATTCGCGTGTCTCCTCACTAGAACTGTCCGACTCTTGTCACCGGTGGACATGTGCTTGCTGTTTTTTGCTGTTTTGAATATTTTTGCTGATTTTCCCTGGATTATCCACGCATATGGTGCCTATAGTTGTTTTGTTATTGGGCGTGATCCTTCGTGATGGTGTTATTTTACTGATATCCCTAGCCCCCCCTTGTTTACTCCTATCCAACTCTGTCGTCACCATACGAGGTCATTTCGAGCGACGTGGTTTGGAGGTAAACATTTATATTTATAACTAAAGCTTTCACATTTTCCTTGTGTTACTAATTATTTTAGGTTAAGGTTTCCCTTAAGTTTCGTATCGCGACTCACTCTGTCACACTCAGTGAGGCAGCTGACAAAATAAGAAGACACTTTAAACATTATTCGATGGGCCCAGCGCGTGCGAAGGTCAAATTCGTTTTGTCAGCTATCTCGAGTAACATATTTTTGGTAGCAGGCGTGGTTGATAGGTCTATGTTTTGCTGTTTTTGTTGTTGTTTAAAAATTAGTTACAATTTGGTCGGTTAATCTAAACTATTGGATATTATTTAACCAGCTCTTAAATTTAGTAAGATTTATTAAATTTAAGAGCTTGTATGTTTGTATATTGAAGCGTTTTGGTTTATTGCTTGTCGCTCGGCAAAGAAAATTGAATTTTGAAAATTTTCTGTTGTCATGCAAAATACTTTGATTTTGCAGTTGATTTTGATACTATTGTGCACTGAATTGCACATTGAAAGCCACATTCTTTGCTCAATAGTATTAATATTTGAGCAATTTTAAAATATTGCTGTCGGAGCTCGGCCAGTTAATATTAAGATTGTTTGTTTTTGTTTTTATTAAGATTAAATTTTGCTTCTCAGACTGCTGTTTATTGGTCAGATCTATAATAGTGTACTAGTGCCAAATTGTTTTTGAGCCTTGTGTACCATGGCCGAATTAAGGATGGCTAAGTCTCCGTGGCCAGTATTAGGAGCCACTCGAGATGGTTCGTCGCCGCTGCAGTCTTGGTTGACAGACTCGACCGACACGATGCACTCCTAGACCGATTCGAGAAGCTGCCCGGCTACTTTGAAAATGTGTCGGACTGTTATTTCAAGTACTTGGAAGCTGTTGAGGAAGTTTCCCTCGAGCTCTACTCACAAGTCGAGCGCAACCGAGTCGAAGCTGATATTGACCAGATTCATGATATGGCAGACCAAATCACCCAGCGTTCGCGGGAGATATTGAGAATGCGGGATGGGACTACACCGTCGGAGACTAAACACACACCTCCGGCGCTTTTGAGCCGTCTCCCGACTTTGGATCTTCCCCACTTTGACGGACGTTTGGATGGCTGGGTTGCCTTTAAAAACCTTTTTGAAAGCCTGGTAGACGCTAGGGAAGATTTGACGCCATCGCAAAAAATGGAATATTTGCTTTCAGCATTAAATGGAGAAGCAATTGGTTTGGTAAAACACTTAATACTCACCGACGACAATTACAAGATCGTTTTTGATATTTTGCAAAGTAGGTACCAAAATATGAGGCGTTTAGCAGACACCCACGTGGGTCAAATTTAGGGTCTGCGCGCCGTCAGCAGGTTATCATCCCTGCGCAGTGACCTACTTAACCCGCTGATTGTTGCTTATAACGCACTGCGCAGCTTAAAGTTGCCCGTGGAACATTGGTAATTTTTATTATTGCATATTATTTTGAATAAATTGCCCACGGACTTGAAAGCTTGCTTCGAGCAGAAATATGGTGGAAACAGCGCTACCTACCTGCCTCCCTTTGATGACCTCGTTAAATTCATCGAGGACGAGTTCAGGATGATTGACAATTCTGGTGTGCTCGAGGCTGCCCAGCCGCCAGCAAGGCGGGCTAAAAAGGCAGCACGCGCGTGGAAAAGCACGCCTCAGAGGAGCGCTCACCCTTGTTTTGCTGTCAAACAGAATGCAAATGTTTGCGCCTATTTCCAGGGTGACCATTTTATAAAAAATTGCCGGTCATTCCTCGCGCTTCATGTTGGCTTGCGCCGCCGGATTGCGAAAGCGCGACGCCTATGCTTCTCATGCCTGGGAGACCGTTTTCAGCGCGACTGCGATCGTGCCAAGCCCTGCGCATACTGTAGAGGCTGCCACCTGGAGCTATTGTGCGCCAACGCGAACCGCCAGGTGGATCAAAGGGAGCCCCGCACGAGCGGGTACATTGAGCGCGGCAGCCGGGATCGTGCCTCTCCTGTTGAGATCCGAGAGGCCCACCGCTCGTTGGGTCGCCGCACATCTCCCCCATCGAATATTGATACTAGGCGCGTGGTACGCTCCTCACCCCCTAGGCAGCACTGTGCCGCGACGGATCGCCGTCCTCAGCCGAGGGGAAGTCGCTTGCCATCGCCGCCTATGGCCGAACGGCCCCGGTTGGAAAACCGCTCGCCCCGCTCCGGGCAGGTAGGACACCATGACCTCCCACATGACGTAGGTCACTATGACCCCCCATCGAATGGGCCGATTTGACCCCCCAGAGCAAGCGGTCATGCTTGGACACCGCCGCCCGCTTCAGGAGTGGGGTACCGCTTGGTGTGGCAACCGCTCGCCACCCAGGCGACAAGAATAGGAAATCGCCGCCTGCCCTCCACCTGCAGCCCCTCCGTTGGTTATCCTCCCCACGGCTCCTGTAAAAGTGTGGGGACATGGCGGTTATCCCGGTCATTGTTCGTGCTTTGTTGGACTCGGGGTCCCAGGGCTGCATTATTTCTTCTTGGTTGGTGGAGCGGCGAGGCCCAAAGATGCGTAGCTACTCTGACGTTGTCAGAGGTGTTGGAAGCGTCACTATGTCTTCTATAAAAGGCCAGGTGTTGTTTGCGTTCGCACCTATTGGCTGTTCAGACCCGACTATACGTTCGTCGGCTATTGTGCTGGAGAATATTCTTGGCAAGCATCCTCAAGTACGATTGCCAGATTCTTTGGTGACCTTGACCTCCAGATTGGTGTTGACTGACAACAAGTTCCACATCCCCGGACCAGTCGATTTGTTACTCGGCTCTGATATTCTGGGCAAATTGTTGGTTGGAAATAAAACAGTGTTACAGCCAGGTGGTTTGGTGGCCGTCCAGACTATTTTTGGTTGTGTTGTTTTGGGACCAGCTTCACAGGTGCCCCCCACTTTTGATTTGATGTCCTCTTTGTTGGTTGGCTCCACCCTTTCTGACGTGCTTTAGTAGGTTTGGGAGGTGGAGGAACCTCCACAGGCCGCGCGTTTGAATCCGGAACACAAGGAATGTGAAATGTTCTATCAGAACAACACTGGTCGCCTTCGTTCTGGACGGATCATCACGAGGTTGCCGTTTTTGGCTGTTCGACCTTCTCTTGGCAACTAAAGGTCAAGTGCTGAAAAAAGGCTAGTGGCAATGGAGCGCCGCATGAATAAAGATCCGTTGTTTCGGCAGAAGTTTATTGACTTCATGCGAGAGTACCTGGAGGACCTGGGGCACATGTCTGTGTCTAATTTGGACTTGATGGATGGAACACTTTTTTCTTCCGCACCACGCCGTTCTTAAGGCGTCGAATGGAAAGTTGCGCAGTTGAGAAAGCCTTTCCTACCCCCGAGCCTCCGCAATCCTGAAGGAGGACTTATATGTTGATGACATTTGCACTGGGGCTTCCTCGGAGGAAGAAGCTAAGATCCGTGATGAATTAATTGGAATATTAAAGTCTGCCGGCTACGAGTTGCGTAAATGGCTATCGAACTCGCCAGCCCTTTTGGAGGGACTTCCTGACGATCACCAGCAGGATCCTCATCTCTTTGAAAATCGGAAATCCTAACATGTTATCTGTCCTGGGGGTACAATACAAACCTGTGCAGGACATTTTTACATATAATGTTGATTTGGATGTGCCTAAAACCTGGACAAAACGATCGGTGTTGTCCACTGTTGCGCGGACCTTCGATCCAAATGGTTGGATTTGTCCAGTGATTTTTCGGCTAAATGTTTCATGCAAACATTGTGGACTGCTGGCATCGGTTGGGACGAGCCGATAAGTGGCAATTTATCAAGTTTTTGGGCAACATTTGTATCTTCACTGCCAGCTGTTCATGAAATTTCGCTGCCCCGCTCCATTTTGCCACCTGGGCGCTACAAAGCGTCACTTCACGGCTTTTGTGATGCATCTGAGCGAGGATACGTAGCTACAGTCTAACTGCGAGCCGTTGATGAAGCCGGCCGGGTAAAGATCTCTTGATCCCTGCCAAAAGCAAGGTTGATCCCCTCCGGACCTTGATGACGATCCCTAAGTTGGAGCTGTCCGAAGCTGCTATTTTGGCACGTTTATTGAATCACGTGACTAGTACGCTTGGTCGTACCATTGTGAGATCTGGGTGTTCTGTTGGACTCAAAGATGACATTCGAAGACCATATAGTGGCCATCACAAAAAAGGCGTACAGAAATCTGGGCTTTATCTTAAGAGTGTGCAAGCCGTTCAAGGATGTGAGCTGTGTGCGTATTTTATTCTTTGCCTATGTCCGGAGTATCCTTGAGTACTGCAGCACTGCCTGGAATCCGCGGTATGCAGTGCACGAGGACAGGTTGGAACGCATACAATCAAAATTTATCAAACACCTGAACTTTCGCGATTGTTACCGTAACACCGACTATGATACAGCGTGTCATCACTATAATCTACACAGCCTTCGAGATCGCCGCATTCTTTTAGACATGCAGTTCTTGCACAATGTTTATCATGGCCATGTTGACTGCCCCGAGTTGGTCAGCGAGCTGCTGCGACTTAGAGCACCAACCACGCGAACCCGACAAACTTCTGTCCTCCATGTCCCCTTCGCCCGCACAAACTACGCGGCCAACTCCCTCAACTGCCGCCTTCCGCGTACATACAATGACCACTTTGCACATCTCGACATTTTCCACATGTCGCGGGGTGAGTTCAAGCGGCACCTACTGCTACAGCTTACCAAAAGTAATGAAGACGGTGTATAGCTGGGTATTTCGGCTTATCATGTCTCTCATAACTACAAGACCTTAAATATCTCTCACTCGCACTCACACTCACACATTAACATCATAAACAAACACGACGACATAACCTTACACACACTCCACTCTCCTTCCCTCCCGTCCCATCACATCCAAGATCTTATGTATATCACCCCTACCAATTATGTCTGGCCTATAAAATATAAGTCATTAATTGGCCTTTGCTCAGTTTAAGTTATTGCCTATTTTCAAATGTTTTGTGCTGTTGACTTTGTAACATAAATAAATAAATAAATTGAAATTGCGGCAACATATGCCTGAACGGATAGCCAGATTGTGCTTTGTTGGCTGAGATCGCCAGTCCACACCTTAGAGGTATTTGTGGCTAACCGAGTATCCCAGATACAGAAGTCGGTTACTCCTTTGATTTGGAGACACGTGCCAGGCGAGTTGAACCCCGCGAATTGCGCATCGCGAGGCTGTCTGGGACCCGATTTGATTTACCATCGCCTCTGGTGGGGACCAGATTGGCTGAGCCGTTCAGAATTGGAATGGCCTCGATCTCCAGTTTTGTCTACTGAACCTTTGCCGGGACTCCGGGTACATGCGGTCGAGCAGGCCAATCCTGTCTTGGACCCATATTTTTTTCTGAACCGCTACAGTTCCCTAGACAAATTGTTAGCTGTCACCGCCTGGATCAGGCGCTTTACCTATAATTGCAGACACCCCCAGGCAAAACGTCTGGAACCGACTCTCTCTCCTCAGGAGCGTCAGGATGCTCTTTTATATTGGATCCGTGCAGTGCGAGCCGATCATTTCGGAGAAGAGATTCGAACTTTGAACTCCGGTCGATCGAAATTGTCAGGGGCAATTTGTAAATTGAACCCCTTCTTGGATGAGTTGGGTCTTCTACGTGTTGGAGGCTGACTCAGAAATGCTAACCAGCCCTACGGGGTTTGTCTCCCCCTCTTGTTGACCAAGGCAGGCCATTTGATTACTTTGTTAGTGACCGACCGTCACATCAAGAACTCGCACGCCGGCTGTAATGCCCTGTTGGCCATTTTGCAGCGAGAATTTTGGATCTTGACTGCACGGAGGACAATCCGTAGCATTGTCTTTCGTTGTGTGCCTTGTTATAGGCTTAAAGCCTCTACCATGCAACCCATGATGGGAGATTTGCCTGCTGACCGCGTGAACGAGACACGACCCTTTGCAGGTGTTGGTACCGATTTTGCTGGCCCCTTTTTAGTTAGAACGTCGATGCTTCGAAACTATAAGGTGGTCAAGGTCTATTTATGCGTCTTTGTGCGCCTCGCTACCAAGGCGGTCCACTTGGAATTGGTGTCGTCTCTTTCAACTGGAGCTTTTGTTGCGACATTGGACCGTTTTATTTCTCGTAGAGGACTGCCTTCTTTAATCCGATCAGACCGTGGTACGAACTACAAGGGCACTAGTACCTCGGACAAAATCAAATTGATATTGGTACTAATCTTTCTCGCCGAGAAATTACTTGGTTGTTTGATCCACCAGCCTGCCCTCATTGGGGGGGTATTTTTGAAGCTGCTGTTAAGTCTACCGAGACACACTTGCGACGCGTAATTGGTGAGACAAAGCTCACATTTGAGGAACTTGCAACTGTGTTTTGCAGAATTGAAGCTGTGTTAAATTCACGGCCCTTGTGTCCGCTCTCATCGGGTCCTAATGATCTGGAGGTTTTGACTCCTGGACATTTTTTGATTGGTCGGCCACTTGTTGCCTTGCCGGAATATCCGTACATTGATGTACAGTCTAATCGACTTTCCTGTTTTGAATTGTTGCGCCAACTCTCACAGAGCTTTTGGAGGCGTTGGAATATTGAATATTTGAACATTCTCCAGCAGCGCATCAAGTGGACCGACAAGACGGATCCACCCAAGATTGGAGAGCTCGCATTGGTTAGGGATGCGAACCTTCCACCACTGCGTTGGAACAGAGGCCGCATTCTTAAGCTTGTTTCTGACAGCGATGGTGTACCACGTTTTGCTGAGGTCCTGGTAGATGGGAACATCCTGAAAAGAGCGGTCGCAACTTTGTCGCGCCTGCCGTTAGACTAGCGGACAGATGGTTCTGTCCGGGGCGGGTAGATGTTTAGAATAAGTATTAATATAGTTTACAGTTCTATTGATGTTACTCACGCAGGTAGGTACGTCACTATTCATTCTCGTGTCTCCTCACTAGAACTGTCAATTGGCGACTCGGACTCTTGTCACCGGTGGCCATGTGCTCGCTGTTTTTTGGTGTTTTAAATATTTTTGCTGATTTTCCCTGGATTATCCTCGCATGTTATATTCATATTCTTTATTGCACAGAAATCTTAATAGTAAGGTAACAAAACATTTTATGAGCAAAGGCGAGCTTATCTCTAAAGAGAGATTTCTACCAGCAAACCTAGGTAGGACAGGAAAAATTGTGCAACAGGAGAGTCCTAGTGCGCAATAAAACTACACATCTAATTGTTTACAACTAAAACATAATAATTTAATAAATGATATATACTAAATAAAATACAAAAGCAAAAAAATATATATATATATCAAACATATACTACTTATATATACATATATAAAAGTACCTATCACGAAAGAGAAAGGAAATACTCTTTCAATCTTGTCTTAAAAGTGAAAATTGAGGGACTATCTCTAATAGCGCAGGGAAGTGCGTTCCACAGTCGGATCGCCGTTAACCTAAACGAATGTTTGTAAACGGCAGTGTTATGCCGAGGAGTAGAGAGAAGAGACATCGTGTGGGATCTCCGGTTGCTATGCCTGGAGGAAATAAACTCGAAACGTTCTCGAAGATATGAGGGGTAGCGGGGATTTCGCAAAATGTTGAACAGATAGGAGAGAACGTGCATATCACGACGAAGGCGGATCGGAAGCCACCCCAACTCCTTGCGATACTGTGAGACATGGTCATACTTGCGCAGCCCGAAGACAAACCGAATCCCGAGGTTTTGAAGTCGTTCGAGTTTGTTCAGTTGTTCTTCGTTGGCACCGATCCAGCAAACATCTGCATAGTCGATTAAAGGTAGTAGGAGCGACTGGGCAAGGGTGATTTTAGTCTGCTGTGGCAGGAAGTGCTGCAATCTCCGTTGGGAGTGAAATGACGCAAAGACTTGTCTGCTGACCTCACAAACATGGGGCGACCAGGACAACAATTTATCAAATACAACCCCAAGATTCTTGGCCTTCTCGCTGTATGAAATTATGTTACCATCATACACTATAGGGTCGACGGGCATTTTCTGAACTAGGTTATGAGAGTGACGAGTACCCAAAATCATGGCCTGCGATTTGCCCGGGTTGACAAGCAGACCATAAGAGGTAGCCCATTTCCTGATGTTATCGAGATCAGCATTTAACGCCTCTACTGTCAGATTCACATCACACGGAGAGAAGTGCCGATATTTTTGAAGGTCATCTGCGTACAGATGATAAGAGGTAAGAACGTCAGAGATGGAGTTAATGAATACCGAGAAGAGGAGAGGAGAAAGGATGCCTCCCTGCGGAACACCTGCGGAGAGATCACACCAGTCCGTTGAGATCTCCTCAGACTTAATGCGTTGCTGGCGGTCTCTCAGGTAGGAGTCAAACCAGCGAGCAGATTGCGAGGAGACATTAAGTGACTTTAAAATTTCGACTAGTATATCGAAATCGACGCAGTTAAAGGCGCTACTGAAATCAAGCAGTGTAAGGACCGTAAGCTGCTTTTGATCCATAGCTAATTGAATGTCGTCAGTTACTTTGAGCAGTGCTGTGGTAGTGCTGTGACCCGGCCTGAAACCTGATTGGTGGGGATTCAGTAACATTTTTGAGGAAAGGAAGGAGGAGAGTTGGGAGTGGACAATTGATTCCAGGACTTTGGAGAGGATAGGCAGAATAGAAATGGGACGGAAATCTTTAAAGAAGGCGGGATTAGACGTTTTGGGGAGGGGAATCACAAGTGCCAATTTCCACTGGCTGGGGTAGCAACATTGGTCAAGCGACACATTAATTATGTGGGTGATGAGAGGTAACAGTACATCAATGATAGTTGTTATCATCTGCGAACATATCTTGTCCTCACCTATGGCCTTCGACGAGATTGCTAGTATTGCCCTCCTTACTGCGCCGATTCCGACAGGGATGAAATTAAATGCTGAGGTGAGGGATGTTGCCTTGGACCGTAGGTTACGAAGGGTTACATCCTTGACGAGGGAGTCCATCGCGACAGGGGGAGTTGCAAAGAAACTATTGAGACCCCGGAGATCGACATTTCCGGCTGCCAATTCCTGTGACTTACCAACACCAAGGGTCTTCAGGAACTTCCAGACCTGTGCTGGAGTATAGCTCTCGATACATTCGTAGATATGACGGCGTTTAGAATCACGACACAGGCGAGTGCAACGATTACGGAGGCGTTTGAAAATTAAAAGATTCTCATCGGTCGGATCCCTCTTATATCTAGACTTGGCACGGTTTCTCTTAGCCATCAGACCCTTAATGGTGTCAGTAAGCCACGGTGCAGGAAGATGCTTCACTTTAACCTCAGCTCAAGCTCAGGACAATAGAGTTGAAGTTCCGTACATTGTCATCAATGGTCTCACTACCGTAGACAGGCGACCAGTCGATAGAGGAGGCGTCTGAATTAAGGGAGGTTATATCCATGCCCTTGAAGCTACGAATGTCAAGGAATTTAGCTGCACGCTTGGGAGGCTTTATCTTATAAGAGAGGTAAATAAGATTGTGATAGGAGAAAGTGGCGTTAAGTTGGCCATGCGCAGCAACCTTAGACATGTCAGAAGTAATCATTAGATCTAGAAGAGAGGGGGTGCAGTGTGGTTGAAAGTGAGTGGCCTCTAGAGGAAGGATATGCATGTTAAATGAACTTACAAGAGAATTCAGCTTCGCTGAGCGACCGTTATTCTTGAGCAGGCAAGTGTTGAAGTCGCCGAGAATAAGGGTGTCGCTATAAAGAGGAGTCAAGTCACTGAGAAGGGTTTCAAAAGAGTTAAAATAGTCGATTCGAAGAGAGAGGCTATAATATACACCCAGGAGGACTTTGTTGTGACGCAAGAATATCTCCAGGAACAGGTGTTCAGCAGAACCAGAGTACAGGCTTGGCGACTGGCTGATGACTTTGCATGGGATGTCAGAACGTAGGTAGATAGCAACACCGCCATCAGCCTTGCCTATCCTGTCGTTCCGGTAGAGACTGAACCCTGGCAGAGCATACATGGCAGAAGAAAGAGATGGCTTGTGAAAAGATTCCGAAACAGGAATGCCATGTATGTTCAGATCACTAAAAACTACAAGAAGGTCAGCATAGCTGGTATGAATGCTTTGAGCATTAATATGAACAACGTTGAAGTTTGCACCAAGGTTTGAAAACACCCGTTTCAAGTTATATGACAGCGAATCATCCGCTGATGACCCAACACTTCCCGCGCTAACAGAAATATCATTATCACAAGATGAGAAGAAACAATTATTAAAGTTGTAGGTATCCATGGTCTAAAATAAATATACTAATAAAATGAATACAAATATATATATATATAATAAATTTTACCCAATAATCGATATTACCCTAAAAAAAATATTCAAATTAAAATAAATAAATAGCCTGAACCCAGTCGTACATACACTGGGCTTTCCGGGGGAAAATTCAGAAAAATATTTCATCCTAAACATTGAGGAAGAATAATACACATAAATGGACTAATTTCACGAAAACGGGACACATTGTGGATCTTCGCATGTTGTGCCTATAGTTGTTTAGTTATTGGGCGTGATCCTTCGTGAAGGTGTTATTGATATAAATCCGCCGCTGAAGACGCCCCCGACGAGGAGATGACAAGTTACCCTTCTTACTAATATCCCTAGCCCCCCTTGTTTACTCCTATCCAACCCTGTCGTCACCATACGTGGTCATTTCGAGCGACGTGGTTTGGAGGTAACCATTTATATTTATAACTATAGCTTTCACATTTTCCTTGTGTTGCTAATTATTTTAGGTTAAGGTTTCCTTTAAGTTGCGTATTGCGACTGTATGCACTCAGTGAGGCAGCTGACAAAATAAGAAGACACTTTAAACATTATTCGATGGGCCCAGCGCGTGCGAAGGTCAAATTCGTTTTGTCAGCTATCTCGAGTAACAGAGTCTAACTCGCGCACGAAGGGATCCGTACCACCGTACAATGGTGGATGGTGTGGAGTGAATAGTTTGGATTTTACATAGCAACATGTGGTTTACTAAGTTATTGCTGCGGCTGCTTTCACACTCCATGCTCCTAACCAGGTGCATTCATAAGTTTGTATGTGGTATTGAAAGAATTGTTGTATGGGAGCCCCTTTAAATATTTATTTTATTCTGTTTTTTTTTTAAGTATTTGTTGCTATAGCAGCAACAGAAATACATAATCAGTAAACATTTCAATTGTCCAACTATCACGGGTCATGGGGTACTGCCTGGTGACAACGGACGGACGGACGGCCGGACAGCGGAGGCTTAGTAATAACGTCCCGTTTGGCACCCTTCGGGTACGGAACCCTAAAAACATACCACTACATTTTTCTACAGCAAATATATGTCATTGACGACCTCTGTGGCGTAGGGGTTGTGGGTCTGCCTACCATGCGAGAGGACTCGGGTTCGATCCCCGGCTGGGGGCAAAGAAAAAAATACTCAGGTCTTGGATATTTATAAGGATGTGACGTCACTGTTTCTGGTTCCCACGACACAGGGTATCCTAGTGTGGGGCCAAAAGCAATGTATCTGCTTTAATATAAATGTAATGTAAATTATGTAATTTAATTATAATATTTTCTTCTCAAGAACATGTATCCTTCCTACAATGATTGAAATCAGATGAATACAGATATTCCTATTACTGTTCTGCAGGCATACAATACGTCTAGACCAGACCTTACAGGCAACTGACATATAAGCAGAATTGCGTGAATTCTCAACAAAAAAGGGACAATATCCCAACGAAAACGTTGGAATATTGTAAGAAGCAATCATCTCGAAGTCGCAGATCGGGCGGTTACCAAGTTTATGGTCTTTCGGTTAGCGACAAACTATTATCACTTTATGGTGCAAACGGAGAGATGCGCTTAATATTTTTTGCATTGACCTACAACATAGATGTTTAAAAACAGTTGAATACGGATAAGGATAACTTAATAATACATAAAACAAAAATCAGACGATATAACAAGTGGGCAGAGAATATAAGATCATGACATAAAGGACTTCGGTAACTCTCCATGCTTATGATTCTCTGGAGTGAATTTGTAACATCTAATCATAAGAATAGATTATACGTATATTGATGAGGTCGATCCTGTAAGAATGTTTGATGTTAGAGGCCATTTTTTAAAGTTACAGTTATTTTTGTTGTGTATGTATTTTGAGGTTATGTTACTTTCCTGTTGGTAGCCTATACCTATAAATATTTTTATTGATGATTTACTCTGTGATCTGCTCTGTGCCATTAATGAGTGATCTGCTCTGTGCCATTAATGAGTGATCTACTCTGTGCCATTAATGAGTGATCTACTCTGTGCCATTAATGAGTGGTCTACTCTTTGCCATTAACGATTATCTGCTCTGTGCCATTAATGAGTGATCTACTCTGTGGCATTAATGAGTGATCTGCTCTGTGCCATTAATGAGTGATCTGCTCTGTGCCATTAATGAGTGATCTGCTCTGTGCCATTAATGAGTGATCTGCTCTGTGCAATTAATGAGTGATCTGCTCTGTGCCATTAATGAGTGATCTACTCTGTGCCATTAATGAGTGATCTACTCTGTGCCATTAATGAGTGATCTACTCTGTGCCATTAATGAGTGATCTGCTCTGTGCCATTAATGAGTGATCTACTCTGTGCCATTAATGAGTGATCTGCTCTGTGCCATTAATGAGTGATCTACTCTGTGTCATTAATGAGTGATCTACTCTGTGCCATTAATGAGTGATCTACTCTGTGCCATTAATGAGTGATCTGCTCTGTGCCATTAATGAGTGATCTGCTCTGTGCCATTAATGAGTGATCTGCTCTGTGCCATTAAGGAGTGATCTGCTCTGTGCCATTAATGAGTGATCTACTCTGTGCCATAAATGAGTGATCTGCTCTGTGCCATTAATGAGTGATCTGCTCTGTGCCATTAATGAGTGATCTACTCTGTGCCATTAATGAGTGATCTGCTCTGTGCCATTAATGAGTGATCTACTCTGTGCCATTAAGGAGTGATCTGCTCTGTGCCATTAATGACTCTCCTCCTACCTTTCCTCAAAAATGTTACTGAATCCCCACCAATCAGGTTTCAGGCCGGGTCACAGCACTACCACAGCACTGCTCAAAGTCACTGACGACATTCAATTAGCTATGGATCAAAAGCAGCTTACGGTCCTTACACTGCTTGATTTCAGTAGCGCCTTTAACTGCGTCGATTTCGATATACTAGTCGAAATTTTAAAGTCACTTAATGTCTCCTCGCACTCTGCTCGCTGGTTTGACTCCTACCTGAGAGACCGCCAGCAACGCATTAAGTCTGAGGAGATCTCAACGGACTGGTGTGATCTCTCCGCAGGTGTTCCGCAGGGAGGCATCCTTTCTCCTCTCCTCTTCTCGGTATTCATTAACTCCATCTCTGACGTTCTTACCTCTTCTTATCATCTGTACGCAGATGACCTTCAAATATATCGGCACTTCTCTCCGTGTGATGTGAATCTGACAGTAGAGGCGTTGAATGCTGATCTCGATAACATCAGGAAATGGGCTACCTCTTATGGTCTGCTTGTCAACCCGGGCAAATCGCAGGCCATGATTTTGGGTACTCGTCACTCTCATAACCTAGTTCAGAAAATGCCCGTCGACCCTATAGTGTATGATGGTAACATAATCTCATACAGCGAGAAGGCCAAGAATCTTGGGGTTGTATTTGATAAATTGTTGTCCTGGTCGCCCCATGTTTGTGAGGTCAGCAGACGAGTCTTTGCGTCATTTCACTCCCTACGGAGATTGCAGCACTTCCTGCCACAGCAGACTAAAATCACCCTTGCCCAGTCCCTCCTACTACCTTTAATCGACTATGCAGATGTTTGCTGGATCGGTGCGAACGAAGAACAACTGAACAAACTCGAACGACTTCAAAACCTCGGGATTCGGTTTGTCTTCGGGCTGCGCAAGTATGACCATGTCTCACAGTATCGCAAGGAGTTGGGGTGGCTTCCGATCCGCCTTCGTCGTGATATGCACGTTCTCTCCTATCTGTTCAACATTTTGCGAAACCCCCGCTACCCCTCATATCTTCGAGAACGTTTCGAGTTTATTTCCTCCAGGCATAGCAACCGGAGATCCCACACGATGTCTCTTCTCTCTACTCCTCGGCATAACACTGCCGCTTACAAACACTCGTTTAGGTTAACGGCGATCCGACTGTGGAACGCACTTCCCTGCGCTATTAGAGATAGTCCCTCAATTTTCACTTTTAAGACAAGATTGAAAGAGCATTTCCTTTCTCTTTCGTGATAGGTACTTTTATATATGTATATATAAGTAGTATATGTTTGATATGCTTTTGTATTTTATTTAGTATATATCATGTATTAAATTATTATGTTTTAGTTGTAAACAATTAGATGTACAGTTTTATTGCGCACTAGGACTCTCCTGTTGCACAATTTTTCCTGTCCTACCTAGGTTTGCTGGTAGAAATCTCTCTTTAGAGATAAGCTCGCCTTTGCTCATAAAATGTTTTGTTACCTTACTATTTCTATAAGATTTCTGTGCAATAAAGAATATGAATATGAATATGAATAATGAGTGATCTACTCTGTGCCATTAATGAGTGATCTGCTCTGTGCCATTAACGATTATCTGCTCTGTGCCATTAATGAGTGATCTGCTCTGTGCCATTAATGAGTGATCTACTCTGTGCCATTAATGAGTGATCTGCTCTGTGCCATTAATGAGTGATCTACTCTGTGCCATTAATGAGTGATCTGCTCTGTGCCATTAATGAGTGATCTACTCTGTGTCATTAATGAGTGATCTACTCTGTGCCATTAATGAGTGATCTACTCTGTGCCATTAATGAGTGATCTGCTCTGTGCCATTAATGAGTGATCTGCTCTGTGCCATTAATGAGTGATCTGCTCTGTGCCATTAAGGAGTGATCTGCTCTGTGCCATTAATGAGTGATCTACTCTGTGCCATTAATGAGTGATCTGCTCTGTGCCATTAATGAGTGATCTGCTCTGTGCCATTAATGAGTGATCTGCTCTGTGCCATTAATGAGTGATCTGCTCTGTGCCATTAATGAGTGATCTGCTCTGTGCCATTAATGAGTGATCTACTCTGTGCCATTAGGCGTTTTTACATACACCGGCACGGCACCGGCACCGGTTGCCGGCGAAGTAAAAATGTATGGAAATTACGGCATGATTTTCAAATTAATTATAATAAGTATTAGTAGGTACACGAACAAGAGCAAAGAACTATTATCAATCTAGCCAAGCGGCACAGGCACCGGCATAGTGGAAAAACAGGGTATAGGTCGCGCAACGAATTAATAGCGCTGGGCGACGTTGGCAGGAATTACTGCGCATAATATGCAGGTATTGAAAAGTGACTAATGCGCATTCAAGGCCACCGCTCATAACTCGTGAAAAAAGCTCAGATCAAAACCAGAGAAAGTCATTTGACTTTCTAATTATACAATATACACTGATGAGCAATGAAAAAGTTCCACCCACAAAATGCCGACAAACACCCTTCCAATTTTTTAAAACATTTAATTTAAAATTTGAACACAATATTTACGTTTTTGATTGGTAATATTCTGGTGCGCTATTAAATGTACTTCAGTATTGCAGACGGCGTTATTAAGCTAGCCTTTGCTGTTTATGAGTAATTTGGTGCTATGTCAATGGAACTTTTTCATTGCTCGTCAATAAATTATAATGTGGCCTGTAATGTCTTCCATTATACTATGAAAAAATGTATCGAAAGAAGAGTTTTTCTTTGATATATGTGGTTTTCATACACGCGTTAGAAAGACGAGATATTATTTGCCGAACTCCTTTGTATAGAACACTATTAAATAATCCCTGTCTATAAAAGTTTTAAATATAAAAACGTATGTATATCGTTTGTATATATTTAGGTATATCTGTTTCACGAGATCAAGCTGTCACCAAAGTGTTCCATCTTGGCTGCTCTTATAAATATCTGCTGAATCTGCTCTTATAACTGAGATTTGTATTTTCACCTTCAGCCAGTACCTACACTTTTTGAGAATAAACTTAATTGATACAGAGTGTAATAGAAACTTATAGCACAATTTTAACTATTTACTAAGGACACTATTCTGGGCAACTTTTACTATGACACTGATGTGATCCGATCAACTTTATTTTTCACTACCCCATACAAATCAGCTGACCGCCCGATCCCAAACGTGTGAAGCAGTGAGAAATAAAGTTACTCTGATCAAGTTAGTCTAACTAATATTATAAATGTGAAAGTAGCGATGTTGGGATGTTTGGATGTTTGTGTGTTTGTGCTTCTATCACGGTAAAACGGCTGAACGGATTTGAATGAAATTTAGCAAAGAGGTAGTTTATTTCATATTCATATTCATATTCATATGTGCGTTCATATTCATTCATTCATGTTCATATTCATATTCATATTCATTTATGAGCTAGATTAACATATAGGATACTTTTTATCCGACTGCACCAGAAGGAGGGTAACGTTATCTCGGTTAATAATAATTCCTATGAACACGCAGATGAAGTTGCGGGCATAGGGCTAGTTTAATAATAAAATCCGCCTCCCAAGAGTCCCGGATTCGATTCCCAGCTGGGGAGGAAGAAAAAGTAATCCCCAGGTCTTGGATGTTTAAACATAGTACCCTTAATTATGAACAACGTTCCCCAACTTAATAATTTGCAAAAATATAATATGAAAAATAAATAAATATATAAAAAATTAAAAAATATGATAAAACAAACATTTGCAACCATATGTTTCTTGGGGAAAGTTGAACAATCATTCCCCAAAATATGGTCAGCTAATTAAATGTCACCTGTATAAACATCCAGGAAATCCTAGTGTGTGGCCTGAATCAATGTAAGTATGTGCTTGTATATACGAGTTTGTATTTATGTTTCATGATGCCCCTTATAAGAATAGTCCCCTAAGAAACTTTCTATGACTTCTATCTTCTATCTTCTGCAAGGGGGTTGTAGTGCCTGCATCTGGCCCACTTGAGCGGGGCCTTTGTGCATGTCCCCTTCGCCTGCACATCTACTTCAGCCATCCCAACTCCTGCACCAGCTGGAGTAGGAGGCCTGGGTGTTCTAGGAGCTCGTGGGTGTTTTTTGTGTCTCCTAGGATAGCCACCCTGGTTTCTGTTGTGGAGTGACATGCCAGTAGCATATGCTCATTATTATTTCATCCACTTCCATGCACCCCCTGCACAGGGGGCTATCCGTTGCACCTGTAATTGTCAAGTGTTTGTTTAGTGTACAATGGCCTGTAATAAGGCTTGTTAGTATTTTTATTTTACTGCGTGGCAGTCTCATTAAGTCATTCGTAAATTTATGGTTATACTTGTCTATAAAAAGTTTTGTGTTTTTCTCTGCTAGACCATAATAGGTTTTGTTCCTGTACTGTGGCTTCTCTGAGCCTTTTTCGTAGAGCTTTCGCTGATAAGGGCGAGAATGGTGAAGGGCCGATTGCTGGCCTTTCTGCCCTAATTTGCTAGCTTGTCTACCTCCCAGTTGCCTTGGTCACCCTGGTGACCTTTTACCCACTGGACTGTGACCTGGTTTTTCTCACCTAGCCTGTTGAGTGCCTTGTGGCATTCTAGTATGAGTTTTGATTTTGTCAACGGTCTTTTTAGTGAGCTTAGGAGGGCTGCGCAGTCCGTTTTAAAGATTATGTCATTCCCCTCTGCATTATTTATCAAGTGCATTGCCCCGTGTAGGAGACTCAGTGTTTCAGCTTGAAACACTGTCGTCTCCTTTCCGAAGCTTAGGGAAAGTTTAATGTCAAGCTCCGACAAGAAAAAACCTCCGCCTGTGTTCTTGCTTTTCTTTGAGCCATCACTGTATATTGTTATGCTTTTGTGATTTAGTATTATTGGTGTTTCCAAGCCCTTGGCTGTGATTTCATATTTCCTACCGAATAGGAATTCTGATTTTATGCGATCAATTCTAATAATGGCTACCGGCACTTCCCCGAATGCTTTTTCTAGAATTGTGCAGTGTCCTTTATCTGCTATTTGTCCTTTCCATTGTCCAGTATTGCATGCTTATGGCCGCCAATTTGGCCTCCTGCTGTACGAATAGGTCCAATGGTGGTATGCCTAGCATGATTTCTAGTGCCGCTGATGGCGTTGACCTCATGCAGCCTGTCATGGCTACACATGCTATTCTCTGGAACTGCTGTAGTTGTGTTGCAGTTGTGCATAGTGTTGTTTGTTGCCACCATACCAGGGAGCCGTATGTGATGATGGGTCTCACCACAGCCATATACATCCATCGACATATTTTGGGCTGGAGTCCCCATCCGTTCCCTACCATCTTCCTACACTGGAAGAACGATATGGTGGCTTTTTTAAGTGTTGCTTCCATGTGCTTGCTCCAACTTAATTTGTGGTCAAGCCATACACCTAAATATTTCACGTCTTTTGATAGTGGTAGTGTTTTATTAAAGAGTTTGGGCAGCCTGTAACTGTCGCGGTTTATTTTTGTTGTAAATAGTACCATCTCAGTTTTGGCGTGGTTTACTGAGAGTTAATTATCGTTTCTATGACTTTCAACTATAAACACTCCCTATATTATCAAATATATATCCAACTATCCAACTAATATTATAAATGTGAAAGTATGGATGGATGTTTGGGTTTTTGTGCCTCAATCACGCTAAAACGCCTCGTTTATTCTCAGTAGTCCCGTGGAAGAAATTCCGTGGCGGTTCTAGTGAGACTTTTTTCACAATAGTTCCGGTAACGGTATTGATTTCCCAGTAGTCCCATGAAAGAAGTTCCGTGGTTTTAGGGATTTGATTGATATGTGGTTCCCGCGCCCTCCGGACTACTTGTACCATTGGCCAGTAGCAGTACCATCTTGTCACTATTTTGACAGGTGTCTTTATTTTTACAGGTATAGCTTTTTTATCAGGTATCATGATTCTGACAGCTCACTATTTTTTAACGAGGTCGTTATTTTGGAGGGTTTATAAGCGAATGAGTCGCTGTAACTATTTTTGACAGTCTGATACTTTGCGCGTCAAGTTTAGCAGTCCTAAGCCAGAGGAGTATTGAATTTGTCAGAAATGACACAACAACTTAAATCTCAAATATTTTCTACAATATTGGGCAAGTATTTGTTTTTCTATCTCAATATTATTATTACAAAACAATAAGTTGGAGTGTTTAAGGTTTATTCAATGACACGTTGCGTATTATATTTTTTCTTTTCTTTCAGACATTACAACCATTTTGTGAGTAATCTTGTAACCTTGATGGTATGACTATAGATAAATAGTAAGAAATGATGATAATAGATATGTAGTTACAGAGAGATTTAATAAAATAGAATAGGCGGGTCGTCGGTTTTCAGAACTCTGGTTTTGATTTGTCACATTTTCACTACACGAGCACTCCCCTGTTCTTCGGATGTTCAACAGGTCAGTAGACACTATGGGCAGGTTATAAGCAGGAACCAGGCAGGATGTAGGATGATCGGATGGTATTCTTGGATGTTGTGAAGTGCAGATCCGATAGGGAGGAAAAGTCAGCGTAGTACCGAAAGGTAGGAAGATGGATAACGGAGCCGGTAGTAAGATCCTGTGAGACAGCTTCAGAAAGTGCAGTAGAGCTACTGCAATGTCCCCAGCATCATCGCAGCCACGCAGAGAAGGCGGGAGGCTTTGATGAAGCACTTGGCCATCCAGGACATTTCAGTAGGGAGAGAATAAAACTATCTCTGCACAAATAGATAAATACTTACCCGAATACGGGATAAATAAAAATAGCACAGCAAACTTGGTAAAAATATCAGAGAAATGAAGAACAACAGTTTGACATCCGTCAAAGAAAACTATAATTTCGAATTTAGTTTTATAGGAATATCATAGATGACAGCCAGCTACATATGATATAAAAAATATGTATGGAGATTGACCCAAGTGAATAAGAACTGCATGTTACAATATATACAATCTTTTATGCGTAAAATATGTTAGTAGTTTTCTATTTATATTTGACCATTGTCTGGTAAACCGGGTCTCAATATGGCCCGCGACCACAGACAGTATGGTGCTGCGGCTGGCGCGGAGTATGGCGAGGATCGGCGCGGAGTCTGGCGAGTGCCCCGCGCATCGCTAAAGCTTGGTACGGTACGGTGGTACGGCGCGTCTCGATCGCACCCGGATCGGCTGCTGGAATGTACATCCAGCAGCCGATCCGGGTGCGATCGAGACGCGCCGTACCACCGTACAGTACCGAAAGGGCGTCCAAACTAGCTGTCTTGGATTGCGACGCTAATACAAAACGGAGGTTCATTACGGACAAAATAAAATGTCTGGACACAGCTTTACGTAACGTTGTGTAGAAGCAGTCGACGAGTGCCTCCGCGAACAGCCCTCTTGTACACGAAGGGCACTGAACGATTTCTTTGTGTATTTAGTCCACAGGCTACATGTGTAAAGCGATATATAGGTGCTCTTAATAATGTGAGTTTGACTTGTACTGTACATCGCTCGAACCTGTTGATATTATATTCGCCCTAACGGCCAGTGACCTTCGCTCCCTCTCGATGCCAGAATCGTTAGTCAAATCCTCGGTCACGCCGTGTCCGAGATATTTCAACGCTCTCTCTTTTGAGCTTCTTTACATTCAATATGACTGGAGGGATGTGTGTAGGATACTTAATACCCGCCTTTAAACCATCATCTCACTCTTTGTTTCATTATATGTAAGACCGTGGTCACCGGCATCCGATTCACATTTCTCTACAACTTAGGCCTGTAACTTAGGCGTACTAAGCAGGATTTCTTTGTCTCTAAGTTATTTGAAATCTCTCGCACTACTACACAGATATTCATGATGTCATTCCTCTCGCAGGTCCCTGTACGCCAGTCTGGTCGGCAAGAGGACCCTTTTCAACATGTCGGCATATTACTACGAAATATCAGAGGCGGCGCTGGCGGCCAAAAGCGCTAACCCGAATAATAAATGCTTCTGCCGAAAGTAAGTGGCCACTGTGAGTCGCAGTTTTTGTTGGGAATTCGGGCATATGCTTGTGAGTAAAATATTTAAGTTAAAGGCGTCTAATGAAAGATAGTAAACGACTTGGGGCCGAATATATAAAATTATCTCTTGTCATTGGAAGGTAATGCTTGACGTACACTCAAATCAATGGCGATCATTTTCCTTCAAATTTTATAAGTAAAGGAATTAAAACTTTTCTTTATTGCTTCGGCCCATGATAATGGCTTGGAGTCAACTTTGGTATACCCTAAAATATGTATAAGTACCTATATGTAGCACATCTTACATGAAATTTAAAACTAAGAAAACAGCCCTTTAGTACCTAACTTATTAAGTATTATCTAATAACATAAAAAAATATAAAATCTCATAAACCTGATAACAGTAAAGCAATAACTGTAACTATGTTTTTTAAATAATGTTAATCAGAGATCCTGTAAACTCAGAAGAGTTTATTTGTTTCTAAAAAATTCTGTTTCAATGTGAATGGTTGGAATCACCCAGTACAGATATTATAATATTTAAAAGGAGATCCCATATATGTGTAAACAATTTTCTTTGAAATGAAATAAACTTTTTTGTTTGTATCAAGATGTAATAAAATTTTATGAATGTAGGGAATGTCAAACTTGCCTCAAGACAAGTCTGTACTCAGTTTCTATCTTTCGGCCCTAAGGCTTCGAAGGCGAGTCAACACGGTGTTTTGAATAAGTTTCAATAGGGTTGACCTTATCCCTTTATAGGGCATAAGCCGAAATCGGCACTTACGCATACTCACTAAAGTCGCTCTTATTCACATAATTATTATGTCAATTTTGAGCGTTATGATTTTTCGAGTAAATGATGAATGAGCAAAGGTCTCGGAACCGAACCGGAAAGTGACCGAGCATTACAGAACGCAATTAAATATAATATAACGCATCCATTTCGCGGTCGCCATAATGACCATCGTGCCCATAAAAAAATGTTGTTATGACAGCTCGCCGGTTTCACGATTGGATTTTCCAATTTTATAAATAAAATAAAATTATAAATAAATAGGGGCAGGCCCAGAAGGAGATGGAAGGATGACCTGGATAGGTTCCTTCCAGGATGGACAGACAAAGCTTCAGATAGAGATGTGTGGGATCGAACCGGTGAGGCCTTCGCCCAGCAGCAGGACACCATTTAGGCTATTTAAAAAAAAAAGAAAAAAAAATACCTTGGACACTATTTTACACACATTGATCTAGCCCCAAACTAGGTTTCCCTGGATCTTGGGTACTAGACAACGATACTCATACTTATATAGATAAATATTATACTTGGATAGATAACCAACCATGACTAGGGTATAAACATCCGTTCTCATCAAACAAATATTTGCCCCCACCGGGACTCGAACTCCGAATCCTTGGCTTCGTAGACAGTTTAAAAGTAGTGTAGTGTAGTATAGGCGATAAATGAAACGAGTAGTCAATGCAACAACTGGTTTAATACTGGCCCGGAGCGACTCGACGGGCGCCGATAGATCATCTCCTCCAACATTAGTTTAGACCCTTAAACAACATAAAATAAAAACTAAATTACCTACTACAAATGTTTTTTATAATCTACTCTAACCCTTGGTCTAAGACTTCTCTCGAGCGGTCCACCAATCGATCCAGCGACATTGTTAGGGCCAACTACAGCTGATGAATTAAGATCACTGGTAGGTCGCTCGAGATTACAGGCAGGAGCTGATTCACTGCTTACATCATCTCTGCCAGCGATATCTGAAGCCTCCACCCAGACATCCTGCTGATCATCTTCCTCCCCTCCCGATATACTATCACCTGTATACACAGCAGCAATTGTACATGGTGTTTGGTGTTGATTATTACAAGGTGGCACAATACTCGAGGGTGGGAGTGGGGGTGGTGCTAGTGTCGGTGGAGAATGCGGTACAGCACCTAGACTTGGTCTCGTATCACATTCAACATTGACTTCCAAGAACTTGCTCGGAGGAATAGGTCCTCTGTATTTAAAAATTTGATTAAGGTGACGTTTTCGCATCACCTTGAAGTCTTTAAACATCACTTCAAACATTCTCGAACCTGCACCTGCGCCTGCTTGCTGGTATGCTGCACTTGCCGCCACAGTGAGACTCACCTGACGCGCACACGCCGCTTGCTGCGCGACCTCCAAAGCCTTGCTCAAGGTTAATGTCGCTGCGTCCTGCTCGAATAATTTGTCCCGTTCTGGGCCAGATTCCAGGCCGAGAACAAATTTATCTCTGATCAACTGGTCAAATGCAGTACCAAAATCGCAGTAGACTGCCAGTCCTCGCAATCTTGCCTGCCAGTCCTCCAATGATTCGGAGAAATTTCTGGTCGCATTATAAAATTTCGCCCGATCGGCGAATGTTGATATCTTGGGAGTAAATTGATCTATGAGTTTCTGAACCAGAACATCGTACATGACGTCTCCCAAATCAATAGGATGCACCAAATTTCGTGCCAACCTATACGAGTCATCGGAGAAATGAGTCAGCAGTACCGCCGCTTTGTCTTCCTCTTTCACATTATTCACCTTGAACCACTGCTTCAATCTACTAAAGAAGATCTCCCATTCATGGGTCTTGTAATCAAATGATTGAAGTTTTCCAACATAATTATGTGCCGACATAATTCCACGCGTAGATCATTAGATTTTACAACGACGATTAAAATAAATCCCATCCTCGTCGCCACTGTAGTATAGGCGATAAATGAAACGAGTAGTCAATGCAACAACTGGTTTAATACTGGCCCGGAGCGACTCGACGGGCGCCGATAGATCAGGTAACAGCCGTCTCGGCAATTCGGGTTGACCACACATTTTGGTTCCATATGGTTACTGATTAAATGGTTGACCACCTTTTTTAGCTTTGTCGGAGTGGGACATAAATATTGAGAAATTACTTAATTTGATTAAAAAGAAGGTAAAAGATGAAATAACGTCAAACAAAAATCACGCTTGCCCAGTCTCTTCTTCTTCCTCTGATCGATTAAGCTGATGTCTGCTGGGCAAGCGCAAGCGAAGAGCAACTGAACCAACTCTAGCGACTTCAAACCTCGGGATTTGGTTTATTTTCGGTTTGCGCAAGTTCGACCACGTCTCGGAATATCGCAGAGAGTTAAAATGGCTCCCGATTCGCCTTCAACGGGATTCCCATATCCTCATTTGCCTCTTCAATATTTTATGTAATCCTCACCATCCTGGCTTCTTACGAGATTGTTTCGTTTTTCTGTCTTCGGATAGGCCACGGAGCTTTCACACTCGGTCACTACCATAGATGTCACTACTTACAACTCCGCAACATAACATTACCGCTTATGAGAAGAGCTATCAATCTCTGGAACAAACTCCCTAGCGCCATCAGAGACAGTCCGTCAAGTCACACTTTTATCTACTATTTATATATATGTTACATATTTATATATAGAATTATTTTTAGTATTATGGTATAACGCGTCCAGTCCGCGCCCAACCGCGCTCGCGCAACATACTGGTCCGCAAATATGACTTCTAACGCAAAGTGTAAAAGCTGCAATATAGTTATAAATGAACTCCTCTCCTTTGTGACTGACAAGAAAAATGTGATGGATGAGGAGAGCATCATCCTCATCTGCAAGAGCAACTTTACCATTGCTGACATACAACAAGCTAAATCTACGCTGTACGAAACCGTCCCCACCAACCGACGGGTGATAAACCGACGAACCGATCATAAAGGCCAACGCGACATGGAGGACATTATGCTCCTCATCAAGGAAACCGAACCAAAGGAACTCCCAGTGTTCGTCGCCCAAGACCTGGCGAAACTACCCCCAGTTACGTTTGATCATGTCGACGTTACAAGATTACTTAAGGATATTGTTTTGCTAAAGGCAACCCTGCATCGCATTCAAACAACCTATGTCACCTCAGAACAACTCGGGGAATTTAGGGAGGAACTTGAAATATTGCGTCAGACAAAAACACCACATCAACAGCAACAGGTACCCCCCACTTTTAACATCAGACGACCACTGCAATTTGGCCAAGATCTAACCAACAGTGGCCCAGCTGGAATAAGCTTGGCAATGGAATGTAATCAGGATACAAATCCAAAACCTACATGCTAACCTATCAATCGCGCCACACCTGCTATCAGTAGTCCCCCCGCCACACCTGCTATCAATAGCCTCCCGGCCAAGGAAAAACTACCAACCTCGCAGACGGGCCATACTCAGAAGGTAACATCGAGTCCCCAGAAGACTTCATATGCAGCCAAGGTCAGCACTGCACCCACAAAACCTTCATCTGGTAATAATGAAAATAATAGCTGGATTAAAGTAACGCACAAAAGAAAAAAGAAACAAAGCAAAAACATCAGGGGAGTGTCTACAAATCAAGCCACTAATAAACTTAAAATTGCGCCCAGGACTGCAGACATCTACGTCGCTAATCTGGACCCCTGCATGACAATTGAAGATCTAAGCTCTTACATCAAGGCAATGGGAGAATCGTCGCTGAATATTAGGAAACTACCACCCCGAGAATCCTACAGTTCAAGCTCAGAATTTGTTGTAACTACATCTATGGAGAATATTAAAACATTCCTAAACAGGGATTTCTGGCCTAAGGACGTTATCGCTGGTCGTTTTTACCGGCCCATATACTATGGTAAAAACCCGACAGGGATATCAAGTAAACAAAAGAGGGCAAATTAAAGATTACGTCTATTAATTGTAAATCTGTGCGGAGCTCGGCTGTATTCATTTCTGACCTGTGCGAAGAAAATGATATCGTATTATTACAGGAAACCTGGCTCCTCCCTACGGACCTGCACTTCCTAGATAGCATTAACGCGTCATGTCACAGCCTGGGTACATCAGCAGTCGATACCTCCAAAGATATCCTTAAAGGCAGACCATACGGCGGAGAAGCCATCCTGTACAAAAATACACTTCGCATAATTCCGATCGAATGCAATACACCACGGCTGTGCGCGGTAGAAGTCACATTGAACGATAACTGTACGCTACTTGTTATAACATCCTACATGCCGTGCGAAAACACTGATAACTTCCCGGAATACTGTGAGCTATTAAGCAAAATACATGCTATTGTCGAAGACCGTGGATGCACTAACTCCATCGTAGTGGGAGACTTCAATGCTGACCCTAGAACACCATTTGGAGATGAACTTGAAGACTTCTGCAGAGAAAATCAGTACAAATATGCCGATAAATTGCTATTACCGGGATCGACATACACATTCGTCAGCGACGCGCACGGAACTACGAGCTGGCTAGATCATTGCCTCGTCACAGATTCGGTATACAACTCCATTAGCAAAATGTACGTAGACTACGGAATCTCATGGACAGACCATAGACCAATCTCAATTGAAATGACAATCAATAACCTCACCCGGTTAGAAGCCACGAATGACCACCTAACATGTACATGGTCATGGAAACCAAGATCGGCCAACCAGATTTGTCATTATGCAGAAATTGTACAACGATACATGTCGGCCCTCTTGAATAGTGGTAACTACCTCCATATGTACACGCCTCAACATATCGATATTGCTTATAGGAGTGTTGTCAAAATCATGCAAAATGCCGCTAGCTTTGTATACAAAGCAAAACCAGCAAAAACCAAGAGACGCACGGTACTGGGCTGGAACGATCGAGTAGCTGATCACTATGCCGCATCTAAGCGCGCACTTGCTCTATGGCACAGAGCCGGCTGCCCACGAGAGGGACCGATAGCTGAGCAAAGGAGACAGGCGCGAGCGAACTTCAAGCTAGCATTGAAAAAATGCCAAAGGAATAAAGAACAGATCACTATGAACAGAATTGCGAACGATCTTAACAGCAAGAACTTTCAGTCCTTTTGGCAAAAGTCGAATAACGTCATCAAACCCAAAACACCAAGTCCCAGTCACATAGATGGTGTCACAAACAACTACGACATAGCGAACAATTTTAATCAGCTGTTTACGCAACCCGCCCCTGCAAGTACATTTGCACCTACTAACTCACTTCAAGATGACAGCAGCACTGACGACACTATAACTGTTAGCCCTGCGTCATTATACAAAGTCGTGAAGAATACTGTGCGTGGTAAATCTCCAGGACTGGACTGCTTATCAATTGAGCACTTACAAAATGCGGGCCCGGCCATGATAGTAGCAGTGAGCCACCTATTCATAGCTATCTTGCGTACAGCTCACCTGCCCATTGCAATGACGGATGCGGTTATTGTACCAATATGCAAGAACAGGCAGAAAAACATCTCCAGTCGCAGTAACTACCGTCCGATTGCGTTAGCCTCGACAATTGCCAGACTGCTTGAGAAAGTGCTCAATGAGCTGGCCGCGCCTTACCTCAGCACTGCGGACAACCAGATGGGATTCAAGAAGAACGTATCCACCAGTACCGCCATCTACACCTTGAAGCAAGTCGCGGGATACTATAAGTCAAGAAAAACATCTGTGTGCGCCTGTTATCTTGACTTGAGCAAGGCGTTCGACAGACTGGCACATGACCGACTCTGGCTGATACTGCAAGAGCGGGGAGTACCGGGTCACGTGACCAAGGTGCTGAAGACCTGGTATAGTCAGCAGAGCAACGTCGTTCTTTGGAATGGGGCCCTATCGGATCCGTCAAAGCTGGCGTGTGGTGTGAGACAAGGCGGAAGCATGCCACTTATACTTTTTAACGTCTACATGGATGGTCTGTTTCACAAACTGAACCAGCTCAATGTTGGGTGCTCCATGAACGGCGTCATAACTAACCATGTCTGCTATGCAGACGACATGGTTCTACTCAGCCCATCCATTTCAGCAATGAGAGACATGCTTGCAGTTTGTGAGGAATACGCAGCACAACACAACATGGCATACAACCCGGATAAGTCTGTGTGTATGATGTTCCGATCGACAAATACACCTGCCTTTATACCGCCAGTGCGACTAAACGGCAGAGACCTCGAGTTCGTCGAGGAGGTTAAATATCTGGGCCACGTCATCACTGCGGATCTAGACGACAGACTGGACATCGCGAGGCAGCGACGGGCTATACTGGTGCGAGCCAACATGCTGGCGCGGCGCTTTGCGCGCTGCAGCCCGGAGGTGAAGAGGCAGCTCTTCCTGTCGTACTGCACGTCCGTGTACACTGTGGAGCTGTGGGCGGTGTACATAAAGAAGAGCATGGAGCAGATGCGCGTGCAGTACAACAACTCATGGCGCGCACTGTTCCGCCTGCCGCGCTGGTGCAGCGCAAGCGGCATGTTCGCGGAGGGGCGCGCGCCGGGCTGGGCGGCGCTGCGGCGGCTGGGCACGGCCACCGCGCGGACTCACATAGCGCACTCCACCAACCAGCTGCTGGAGGCTGCTCGCACATGGCAATCCAGCCCCCTGCACCGCGAATGGAGGCTCCTGCACCGACCCTCATCCACAGTTTTATGATGATTAATGTGTTAGTAAAATTATTTTAAATGATGTTTTTTAAATGATATTAATTAATTTTATTATTGAATTGGAAACAATGTAATTATTTTAAACTATTTTATCTTTGCCATTTTTTGTCATTTTTCTACATTCATATATTGGACATTTGTTGGTTAAATTATTCAAATTGTGTGTGAATCAATGTTATTATTAATCTATTTTATCTTTTGACATTTTATATTATTCGACATTTATATTGGACAATAGTCTGAAAATAAAACAATTATTATTATTATTATTATTACTGGTAAGTAGTTTATTATTTCATTGACATTTTTATTGTTGTGCACATTTCTACCTTTAGTTGCTTTTTTCTCTCTCCATTCTAGGTTTGCTGGAAGAAATCTCTTCTTAGAGATAAGTTCGCCTTTGTACTTGTTCTGTCCTTTATATTTGTTTTGTTATCACTGTTTTGTGCAATAAAGTATTACAAAATAAAATAAATATGGTTTGGCTGTATGCTCGTAAGGCACTTCCCTGTCCAGATATATACTACTCCAAAACTGATAATGCGCATAGAAATCTTCGCCATTTACATTTCCAGAAATACCTGAATGATATAATTGTATGAGCCCTCAACATTGTACCTGCAAATTTGTACCTTGTTCGAAAGAAATAGGAGTCAATGTCATGTGTAAACAATCGAAGCTATCACGGGCGGTCGGCGGTTGCCCGCTGATCAGTCAGTTGCCTTTGAACCTGTATATATTACCTTACTTTTTGCTTTGAGCATTGATACTGACTGCAAGCACGTATGCTCTGTACGTGGAATAATATAAAGCTCATATTGCACACTCTTCTTTGTTTTGTTTTCAGAGGTAATTTTAATATCAACTTTAATTATGTTGGCTGCATAATCAAATGCCATTTGTCTGATGACCTAAATGGCCGAGTCGGCAGAGACCCTACCTACGAAGCCAAGGGTCCCGGGTTCAAGTCCCGGTGGGGGAAAATATTGGTTAGATGAGAACGGATGTTTATACCTTACCTTGGACACTATTATACACTATTTTTTATGTTTGTACCCTAGCCATGGTTGTTAAGCTATCTACATATTTATCTACATAAGTATGTGTATCGTTTCCTAGTACCCATGATTCATGGAATCCTAGTTTGGCTAGATCGATGCGTGTAAATAGTGTCCAAAGTATTATAATAATTATTATTATGTCTATTGATTTTGTCAGTCACAATTCCTTCTTCCAGGATGGAAAAATTCAAACGTGTGAAGCCGATTAAGTCACAAACACGGCAAATAGTGTTTATTATGTACCTTCATTTCTTAAATGAAGCCAATGTATTTAAAAAATACCATGATGGTTATCTTAATAAAGTTCAGGACCGTGTTACAAAATCCACAGGAATTTTACAGCGAACTTTGTGTAATATATTGAAGCAAAAAAGTCATATTTAATCAATGAAATTGTCATCAGCGAAAAAATAACGAACTAAAGGAAGGTTTCGGGTGAGACTTGCTGATTTCAACTAGTGCTATTCGAAATATGATAAAAAAAATTCATATAATGCTCAAAAAACTCCCAACTGTAAACAATTTGTGAAAAAATTTAATAGAAGCTATTAACTTACAGCCTTTGAAGCAGAAACTTAAAGTAACATCTTGAAAGAAATGGGGTTTAAGTTTCTGAAAACAGATACCAACAGACGACTACTTATGAAAAAGCTAGATATACATATAAAAGGATCAAATATCTCAGAGAAATACAACAACTGTGAAAACATAATGTTTATGGAAGATTCATACATGCATACATCGCATACTAAAAGTAAAACTAGGCATGATAGCAGCAAAAAGGTATTAAACAACGGAAAATATTAAACTGCACATCAATAATACTGATTCACATAGCAAATACACTGATTTTTACAGCAAATATCAGGGCAAAATACTGCGGTAGCTTAGATGAAGTTACCCTTCAGGGGGTGAGCGAAGCGAAGCCTCCCTTATCCTTCGAATTAGGTTGAACATGAAAGAACAACTAAAATACTTAAAACATAAATAGTTTTTTCTGATCCTTTTTTTTGCTGTGAATATCAGTATTTTTGATATGCGAATAAATAATTAACTTAAAAAACCCATTTTTAAAGGAGAGCGAATTATTAATGTACTTGCTGGCAATAAAAAGGCTTCGTCCTAAAGACTGTAATATTGCATAAATATGTCGATTCGGAGGTGACTATCATAAAGAAATAACGCGGAATGTTACCAACTTGGCTACGCAATTAGTTTATTTCCAACTTGCCTCCCAATAGTGGGTAACGGTAATGGATAATGCACCGTTGCAATATCATAATCAGTTGTCTGTGAAACCAAAAAACTCAAACACACCCAATCCACAAATGATAGCGCGTAGTTACAACAACATAATACTCAAAACGTATCGAAACCCGAATCGTACGAATTTATAAAAATACACAAAGAAAAATACATAGAATTCGTGATTCTTCCTATCCACCATATCATCCCGATTTTAATACCATCTAAAACATTTGCGCGCAAATCACGCAGCCAAAAAATACATTGCAATGAATGTCACGTCAGTTAAAAAACTCATATTAGAAAAATAACAGTAAGTAATATAGGATATAGGATAAAGAATGGAAAATAGTTCATGATCATGCCGTTAAATGCGAAGATGAATATAGACAATCGAATCAAGAATCGATAGTTTTTCCTATAAAATGATTACTTAAATAAGTGATATCATGGTGAAAGTGACAGTAAACAAGATGATAATAAATTTTCCCATGCCTCTGGACGTCAAGAATAGGGATCCTCTTTGAATCTGTTTGCATTTTTAGCAAGTATTATATATTTTTTTATAGAAACTTAAGCATTTTTCTCCACATTTAAGTTTCGTATTTCCTAGACAAATAGACAAAAATAAGTCAAATAAATAACAAAGTATTCTAGGAATACGAAAAACATTACTTAAGGATTTCCATCACAAATATAAACCCTTTATAAACTCGGTTTCAAACGGTTTTATCCACTCTATGTAGATATCGTCTCCCGAAAGCTCGGAAATACGACCCTTGCCGAACAGTGGCGATGATTTCTATGCGCATTATTAATTTTGGAGTACTGTACGAAGAATTATAAAACTAAAAGAACCCCAAAACGAATTAACAATATAAACATGTTCATTTACAACTTTATTTTGAACATCCGCATCGATACTGTTGGTTCTATCGAGTATCAACAAACTACATTATATCAAATTTTTCAAGCTCTATTCTAAATAAGTGTTAAAACTTGATTTTTTACGAGAATATAGGTATTTCCTTAATTTTCTAACTTCCTACATCGTCAAAAGATTTGCTTATACTTTATGCTTGGTAAAAGATTTTTTCATTTTTAAGATTTTACGTAAAAGACATCTTTCACGCAATAACTATGATCAATGTTGCTAGTAGATCCTTAGAGATAAGACGTTTTAGGTGAAACATATCTTAAACTTTTTTTTTCCATATAGTTCCCATTGAATGATGTTTTTAAATTACGATTATAGGAACGGGGTGTCTTCACAACATACACATTTTTTTTCAAGATTTGGAAAATATCGCTTTTTGGAGAAACAACGCTTCAAATATGGGCATTTCACAATAACGTCTTAAATGGGCTCACTGACAGGCTTCTTTGACAATTTAATAATCATAAAATTTTTCCCCCAGCAACTGGAGCGCCAACCACGATGGCTGCCTTATCATGGGGCTATTAAATCTCATGCCCTGCCAAGGCGCGCCGGCCATCGCGTCGCTGCCGCACTTCTACCTCGCCTCTGAAGAGCTGCTGGATTATTTCGCCGGCGGAGTGGAACCGCACGAGGAGAAGCACAAGTCTTTCGTATATATTGAACCTGTGAGTTGTTCTTCTTTTCTTTATTTTTCATAGTCTTTTTTTGCTACTCTCTCTTAAATTATTAATTAAACCTATTTTTTATTTCTGCCTCTCTCCCTCTCTTTAGGTTTATCTTTCTATCTTTCTGGCTCTCTCCCTTTCTGCTTTAGAGATGAAGAGATAGAAAGAAAGAGAGATATATAGAGAGAGAGAGAGTCAGAAAGAAAGAAATAAATAAATTTCTTCTATCTACTTTTCTAGCTCTCTCTTTCAATTTAATTTTATTTCTTTCTTTCTTTCTGGCTCTCTCTCTTTATCGTATTTTTTTTCTCTATTAAACGTAAACTAGATACGTTTGGGTATACAGAACTATAACAATATTCAATATTAAATTTAAACAATATTCATAAACCAAAAAAAGACCATGGGCGGTAAGAGGATAAATAGATGGTAAAAGTGATGATGGAAAATGATATTAATGTTGATTTTTGTTCGAAATCTTAGTGTGTATTAATTAATTTAAAAACTTGCGCGCGCTAGCAAAAGGTTGTGTCTTTGGTTGCAAGTGCCATATTTATTTATTCGTAAAGTTAATGGCTACGAAATGTAATGGCTGTGATAAGGAATATTCCATTGAGGGGTGCAATAAGTTGTACCACGGTAGCTGTCTTGTATTTGCAAGTGGTTAATTTGAGGAGTTGAGTGATGAATTGAAACAATCCTGGGTATGTCATCCACGCAAATCTGTGATGACTCGAATGGCCGAGTCGGCAGTGACCATGCCTACGAAGGCAGCGGTCCCGGGTTTGAGTCCCGGTGGGGACAAATATTTGTTTGAAGAGAACGGATGTTTGTGCCCTAGTCATGGTTGTTTATCTATCCAAGTATAATATTTATCTATATAAGTATGTGTATCGTTGTCTGGTAACCAAGATACAGGAAATCCTAGTTTGGGGCTAGATCAAGGGTGTGTAAATAGTATCCAAGGTATTATTATAAAAAACGATCTTGAGGGTATACGAAGTTGGGCTTCATCCTTCGGACAACCCGAGCAAGTCCCAGGCCATGATTATAGGTACCAGACATTCTCTTAACTTGTTGCAGCAACATCCCATTTCACCTGTCACTTTTAATGATACAATAAACAAAGAACAAAACTTGGTAGAAGTTTTGCAGGTTCCAAATACTCCCACTACTTGAGCAGAGATTGCGCAAGAATAAACTTCAAAAAGTCGGGCCACGAAAAACGCATAAACAATAATGGCAGAAACCTCCAAAGAGGAGTAGGCTGTCAAGGGAGATTTTATAGAAAAGACACAGGAAGATATTGTAGAAAAGACACAGGAAGATATTATAGAAAAGACACAGGAAGATATTATATAAAAGACACGGGAAGATATTATAGAAAAGACACAGGAAGATGAGTGACAAACAGTCACCAGGAGGAAACCAGGTCCCCGAACCCAAGGAACAGAGAAACGGAAATGCTAACAAGTCTGGCAAGTAAGAAAGGCCGTATCAGTTGAGGAGATGGGGGCTTTTGTGAAAAAATATGAGGAGAAAGTGAACAGATAAAGTTAGATTCCATCAAGCATCAAAAAGAGAGGAATTATGCATCGTTTATTGTAACGATACAGGAAAGTAAGTATATTAAATGAACCGGAGTACTGGGATGAAAAAATAGAATACCGCAAGTGAGTTTGGTTTCGAAGGACAAATCGTAGACCACCAGATCAAAAATGAAGTCACCGTGTACTATCAAAATGTAAGAGGCAGCTAGAAGATGTCTATTCCAGTTTCCACTTTTCGTCGGCAGACATATTTTCATTTACGGAGACGGGCTGTATTGAAATCATACATACATCATGCGGAGATAGTTCCGCCAGGTTATGAAATGTTGCGCTGTGACAGAGCGGACGGCTGAAAGCAAGGCGGCGCGTGTCCCTTGGCCCCACCGCCGTTCGAACTTCGCAGAGTCGCTCGGCCGGGTAGTATGAATATTGACGATCATGCACTGGTTTGAACTGGTTCTGGTTACGTCTGCGCTGCGGTGTACTCGTACAAAACAGATTGTTATGGTTATGGTGCTGTATCTACCTACATGCCTCCAAATACTAGTGAATTAGAGTATATGATCATGTTTAGAATAAAAGAACAATATTGTGATAAGTGTATTAGTGTAATAGTTGTATGTGATTTTAATTTATTTTCTTGTTCTTCTTCATTAGATTTAGTACTGAGTAAGTTTGAGAATAGTTATGGTTTCTGTGTGAGGGTGTACGCGGCAGACACCGCTTTATTACAAGTGGATAAGTATAATATTTGAGATGACTGGTCGATCGCCAGCGCATTCCACTGAAATTGCTAACGGTGACTCATCGCGTAGTGAACTGACAGGTTGTAACTTTAATAAAGCTGATTTTTATTCGCTGTACTCGGCAATAACGCAAATAGGCTGGGCACAATTGTATACTTGTACTTACGTAGAAACATGCCTGGATTATTTTTATACTACCTTAAATGGTATTTTTGATGTTTATGTTCCAAAAAAAAGATGTAGTATGATAAATGATAAGTATATATATCCTAATTGGTACACTTCATAATTAATTCGGGAAATAAAACAAAAAGGTTATTTACATAGGAAATACAGAGGTAGTAGGTTGGATACAGATTGCGAACTATTTTCTAAGCGCAGAGCGAGGCTAAAATCTTTGAGTGGGCTAGCCAGGGAATAATGCAGTGGTCTGGTAGAAAAACACATGTGTGAAGATCCAAAGGCCTTTTGGGGATACAGCAACAGCCTATACTAGTTGTCACTTTAAATGGCACCACAATCATATACAGCGATAAAGCCAAAAATCTGGGTCTCATCTTCGACAACCAGCTGTCCTGGTCATTTCATGTCAACAAGATCAGTCGACTAGTATATGCTACTTTTCACTCTCTCAGATACTTCAGTACTTTTTTTTGCCTCGACAGACCAAAATCACTCTCGCACAGTCTCTTCTTCTACCCCTCATCGATTATACTGATTTCTGCTGGGTCAGTGCTAACGAAGAATTACTGAACAAAATCCAACGACTTCAAAAACTCGGGATTCGGCTTAATTTCTGGCTGTGCAAATACGACCATTTATCACAGCATCGGAAAGAGTTGAAGTTGCTGCCAGTCTGTCTTCGTCGGGATTCCCACATCCTCAACATCCTCTACAACATTTTACGGAATCCACGCTATCCAACCTTCCTACGAGACCGTTTTTAAATTCTTTCTTTCAGCAGGCCTCGGAGGACTAACATAGTTTGCATCGCCGGCAACACCGCGTCCTATGAGCACGGGCTTAGACTACGGGCCATTCAATTGTGGAATGCACTCCCCTGCACCATCAGGGATAGTCCTACTCTCAATATCTTTAAAACTCGTGTGAAGAAGCATTTCCTATCTCTTTAGAAATATATGTATGTATGTATTTAATATGCATATGGAAGTATTTATGTATATAATAGTATGTGTAAATAATTTTTATTTATATTTAGGATGTATATTTTATGTTAGTAGTGTAGGCATTCGTATAGAGTTAATTGAGTTGTAATATTGATTTATGAACATAACAGGATAATTAAAATTAGGGTTTTTAGTAAACATAGGTCTACCCGTGCTCAGCGTTGAACCTTTCTCATCCTGACTTGAGATAAGCTCGCCTTTATGTACCATTTTAATGTATATCTTGTTATTTAATTATTTGTGTGCAACAAAGAAATTAAGATGGACAATAACCGAGAATAATCGACACCTTTGGACCGGCTATTGATTGGAGTGGTTTATTAATTTTATTGATTGATGTGATTTCTATTATTTATTTAGTTTTGACGAATCCAGAATAACATTAAAATCTTATATGCAGTTTGATAGGTGACCAATCATATTTAATCGATGTACTATATGAAAATAATGGCATATTATGATCCCCAGCTACATTAACCTACCTCTCAGCAATCTCCTTCTCCTATCAAACCATGTTTGCTGGAAAAATACATTACTATGAAGTACAGTTAAGAAATTACAAATTTTCAAATCTTTTTCATCGTTTTGATCTATTTGATACCTAAATTTTTCATTAGAATTTTCTTATTTACAGACAACCGGAGCAGTTATGCAAGGAGCTCAAAGACTACAGTTCAACATTGAACTGCGTAACGTGAAAGGAGTACCTCAGCTAGAGTATGTGCCTACTGGCTTGTTTCCTCTGCTGTGGATTTCAGAGGTATAGTTTTATAAGATAAGCAGTAACTAGCCTACTTACAAAAAATACAACCTGAGAATCCGCCGACAGACGCCGTTTTTTTCTACTTAAACCAGGTTTCTGTTTAACTTTATTATAACAACCTCATTCTGAAATATCTATTTACAATCTTACCGGTAAACCAATTGTATTAGAACACGTCTATTATCCACTTCTCATACGATATAGTTCAATTGCTACCAAATATTCTTTTCCCCTGTCTTTTCTGTTTCCATTGTGAAACTTTTTCAGAATAATGTTCCAAGCGCCCACCCAGCCTTTAAAGTGGTATGCTCACGAACAGAGTCTTAAAAGAAATTAATTTCAACAATCATTCTCACTCTTACCAAGTTTGCTTCAGGTATATATTTATCTACTCGATATAAAGGAGAAAATGAAGCTCAGTAATAAAATATGTTGCCTATTTTGTATTTCAATAGAAATTACGAATTGATTCGACGAATTAATTTGTAATACAGTTCAACTTTTTGTAGGACCTCTGTCAGGGTATTCAGTCGAAGGAAATTAAAAATATTTTACTGCTTATTCATGAACTTTTGCAAGGTATAACATTAAATGTATATCTGAGTGTCTTTGCCTCTGAAAAGTATGTGTTTTTAATATATATTTTTGTATAATATAGATAACGTCTAACTTTATGTATCTGTATCTTGCGGAATGTTTATTTTTGTTATTTACCATATGGTAAATAACATACATTTTCATATACATATACATATAAAATATACATATATTTTTCAACGCACGTCTATAAAATAATATTTTCGTATTCTCGAGGGCGCCAGCTCAAAACAAGAGCTGACATTAACACCCATCTTAGTTCAGCAATGCTGAGCCAGTTCTTTTTAAAAATATCCCTGTGTTACTGTGTTCTTGTCAATAAAGTCTATTCTATTCTATTCTGTCTATTATTAGTTGTATGTAAATAACTAAAAAGTAAATAACTAATCCAGAAATAACGTACTTGTCAAGACAAATCCAACGAGTTCAAACTCGATGGTGTTATATTGTCTTATTACAGAGTTCCAATTACCACATTAACACCCATCTTAGTTCAGCAATGCTGAGCCAGTTCTTTTTAAAAATATCCCTGTGTTACTGTGTTCTTGTCAATAAAGTCTATTCTATTCTATTCTGTCTATTATTAGTTGTATGTAAATAACTAAAAAGTAAATAACTAATCCAGAAATAACGTACTTGTCAAGACAAATCCAACGAGTTCAAACTCGATGGTGTTATATTGTCTTATTACAGAGTTCCAATTACCACATTCGGGCTCTATCATCAGATCAGTTCCATGTCATAAAAATATTGCATTATCATCTGACTTACAAATTTTCAGCTCAATCATTAACCGGGAAGTGGGCCAAATTTAATTCGCAAGATTTCATTTCAGACGGACACAACCCGAGATAGGTGAAACTAAATAAAAAGCTTATAATGATCTTCCGAAGAACTAAATAGCTATATAAAATGAAATTCGCGTTTCTGCCATAGCCTGTAGCTCAATTCTGTATCTCTTGACATATCCAGATCCCTTTTAAATTGACGTTTGTTCAATAAAAATAGCTTTAAATAACAGCTCTAGTGAAATAATCGCGTTCGGATTGTTCGAAGTTCAAATTAAAGTTGGCGAACATCCTTTGAAATATTAAGGACATCGATAAAAAAAGACGTCTGCCCCAGATGTGTATAAGCATCGCACCTAGCGATACACAATTCTGAATGGGTGAAAATCAATATTGCATGTTTTAATTATTAGGAACTTATCAGATTATCAAAATTCGATTATTAAAAAAAAACGTGAAAGTTATATGTAAGAAGTTGTTTATTAATTTATCTACACACGTATTATAAATTCTCTTTACTGCGTACAAAAACCGCACGTTACGATCAACATAATGTTAAACTACATGGTAAAAACTCATTTCTTATCTGAAAAATTGTAATAAAATGTGTAATTTTTCTACATATTATGACATTCAAATTTCGAACGCCTACGCCCGCCTGCGTGCCGCCCCTAGTTTGTCTGTGAATTTGGTACTACAGAACAAGCTAAACAACTGCAGAGCTACAATGCCGATCAAACATGCGGTTCCTGAACACATCAAAGAGAGCTTATGTGTAGATAAACTATTTTATGTAACTGTACATAATTAAGCATTAAAACTCTCGAGTGATATTATTATATTATTATATATTATTAATGCCCTCCATTATGTAGCAGTCACATAAACTACTACTGCTTCCAATATGTCACCGTAAGATTGTCAAACAGTTAGTTGATAAACTAATGTTTTTTTTTCTCGTTAGTTGGTTAACTATCGCTAGATAGTAGACTGTAGCGTACGACGCATTAGTTGATAAACTAACGATTAAAACCGTTAAATAGTAAACTGGTTTAAACTTGAATTGCAAACGAAATACCAGGGCAAACACTGCGGTAGCTTAGGTGAAGACTAGAGGGGGCGAGCGCAGCGAAGCCCTCGAATAGTTTTCGTATTAGGTTGACATGTCTGAACAAAATAAACGTAAATGCTAAACCCTGACGGTCTAGTTTACTATCTGTCTATAGTTGATCACCTAACGGTTTTAACTATCTTCGGTAACATAAGATAGTCAAATCGTGATTGCTTATTATATACACCTATACAACATGGCAAACAACGGGTTGCCGCTTTATGGTAGAAAAAAAATTGTGTTGGGTAGTCACAAATGGCTAATTCATTCGTTTGGATCAATCGTAAAAGACCCATTCATGTATTAATAATTACTTATTGATTAATCGACGTACCTATCTACTTTTTCATTAAATCGATATGACTTCGAATTAACTGAATAAATTTTTACAACACTAGGAGTATATAGCTTGCGATATTAAAAGTAAAAAAGGGAGAATCCAACTGTCATGTCAGTCAATTGTTAGTTAGTAGTTAGTAACATAAAAATCAGAGTATATATAAATACAAGGTGATATGATTATCCGGTTTTACAAGCATTTATGGCATCGTGATTGTATATTTATTACATGGAGATGTCGCTAGTTTCTGAATATTATTGAACGTTTAATCTTGTACTATGATTCTCTACCATAGTCCGAGTCTGACTGACGTTAAAGTATTTGTTTACAAACGTATCGGGAAAAATCAAGCTAACAAATATTGATTATTTCGAAGAAGTTCTTTAATAGTAGTTTATGTGACTGATACACAATGGAGGGCATTAAAAGAAGGCGAGTTTCATAATAATATCACTCGAGAGTTATAATACCTAATTATGTACAGTTACATACACTAGTTTATCTACACATATATCATAAGCTCTCTTTGATGTGTTCAGGAACCGCATGTTTGACCGGCATTGTGGCATTGAGTTGTTTAGCATGTTCTGTAGTACCAACTTCACAGACAAAGTAGGGGCGGCACGCAGGCGGGCGTCGGCGTTCAAAATTTGAATGTCATAATATGTAGAAAATTTACACATTATGGTCTAATGTTCGATATTCAGATAAGAAATGAGTTTTTACAAAGTAATTTAACATTATGCTGATCGTAACGTGCGGTTTTTGGACGCAGTAAAGAGGGTTTATGGTACGTGTGTAGATAAAATAAATAAAGACGCAATAATTAATGAATTAATCTTTAAAGGGTTAGTAAAAAGTAAAGATAGATCCGGAGTCAGTTGCGGCCATCTCCTTTGAAAGGGATTTGGATAAATATCAGTGATATAAAAAAGAGCTACTGTTCATTAATAGCTGAGAAGGAATTATTCAACATTTATAAGAATCGTCCATGCCAAGTCTTTGAAACTTGGCATGGATTAAGGTATAAGTAGTCTTTAGGATTTAGAAAACCACCCCGCAAGCAACTTGTGCAGAACTCTGGTGGCCTGTTTGCTATACGTCCAATATGGCCGCTATCTGTGTTGGTATTTTTTATAGATGGGCAATAAAAGGACACAAAATCGTAATTGCACTTTCTATAGGTTCACGGATGCGAGTAATTCATTTCTTAGGAAGAGTTTGTGTTTCAAAATCAATTCCAAGGCCAAAATATTTTATATCACCTATTTTTCTTACTACTTGACAGATTTCAATTTATTACATATCGAAGAAGGGCTGTTCTTTGATACATCGAGGTTGATTAATGTTTTTTATGATAGAGAGCATGACTGACAAGTCGTTATGTGGGATCTTGGTCAAAAGTTGGCTGAATCCGGCGCCAAAACTAGCGAAGTAACGTTTTCTTAGGTCTCAACAAATTTTTATTGCTGACAAATCGATGAAGGACTTATATATATAGTAACTTATTAGAAATAATGCTTTATATCATAAAGATTATTTAACAACCACGATCTGTCGAAGAATAGCCGTTATTGGATTTGACAGAAATTTTAATCTGTCGTGTAGTAAAAACAATTTAGATCGCTTGCTTTTAGTGCTGGATTCGGCCATTTTTAAATAAATATGTCCGATAATGATATATCAGAAATTACGCTTTGTGTGATAAAATTATTTTTTAAACCATGACATGTCAAACAGCCGATATTCGATGTGTCAGAAATTAAAATTTGTCGAGTAATGAGAAAACTTTAGTTTTCTAGATTTTGAAGCCAGATTTGGCCAGCTTCCACCCATGATTACAGATAATAACCATTAATAACATATTACTCATGATGCTTTGTGTCATCAAGATCATAAATCAAGCACGATATGTCAAAGTACATCTGTTATTCGATATCTCAGAAATAAAAATTTGTCGAGTATTAAGAAAATTTGAGTTTTTTGAGACTTTGGAGCCGGATTCAGCCAGCTTCCAACCAAGATGCCAAATAATAACATATTAGAAATGATGCTCTGTGTCATAAATATTAATAATTAACCACGATAAAGAACAGCCTTTATTCGATATATAAAATTTTTAAATCTGTCGATTAGTAAGAAAAAAATAGGTTATAAAAAATATTTTTACCTTGAAATTTATTTTGATACCCAAATTAAGTCTTAGAAATTTATTTTTCGAATATTTAAAACTATTAAAGCTACTTTACTCAATATCGATTAAAATACCCACATAGATGGAGGCCATATGAGATTTACAGCTAACAGGCCACCAGAGGTCGTGCACAAGTTGCTTGCGATACGAAATTTCAAAGATTTGGCTTTCAATGCACGGTTATTATGAATTCCCCCTCAATTATTTATAATCAGTATATATATAACAAGTCAGTACTGTATCCCATAAAGGGCAAACCGGGTCGGATTTTGAGTAATGCTCTCTTTTCAGGGCGCCACGCTCCCCGAGTCACTAATCGACGAATTGCGGCGGGCACACAAACTGCTCTCCTACGTCGAGGCGACCCGCTGGATCCTCCTAGCCGCTTCCATCTTCGCTGTGGTCGCCTCCGCCGTCGCGCTGGCTAGGGCTGGACTGATGCCTTTGTACGGACGGAGGGGCAATTCCGTCAGCTTTATCATGAGTCCGGGAAATATCAGCCCCAATGAGCCGAGTAAAGTGCAGTAGTTGTTTTTGTGAAGGTTTTTGAATAAAGTTTTGTTGGTCTATTCAGTTTTTGTTTTCGTGAGTGCTTAGGGTTATGAATTGTATTTCACAATCCTTAACTTTCACTTCATAAATCACACGTTACAAATAAGTTTTTAGATCAATGTACCCTCCTGCCAAACGTCGATATTGAAAAGAGTGTCTTCAGGTATTTCCTGTTATTTAAATATTTATCGAAGCGTCACCGAAACCCACTTTTAATATACAGAATACTCTCTAGAGAATTGCCGAGAAATCGATAGAACTGGAAATTGTTATTTGTAGCGATATATTAGGGGCAATCGCTACTCAATAAATAAAAAAATTCAAAATTCTCTATTTTCTGTTAATATTCCTGCATTGGACCACTGAAAAACTCCAAAAAATATTTTTAGATCTCTTTAAATATTTTAAATCTTACAAATACAATTACATATTTTAATTACTTTATAAAATTATAAGGCGAGTTCTGTCTTGAGTTAGATTAACACTATTTGACATTTGTGATATGAATAATGTAATTTTCCTTTTTAGATTAAGTGGTTTTCTCATGGTTTTTAAATCATTCAAAGCTATATGTTTCTTGATCATAAAGGTAATACAAGATAAGTCTACTTTTACAAATTCCAAATGTTGCCCATTTATTTAATTTGGATTTAGTGTTGTTGTAATTGACTTTCTTTCTTTAATAAACTATATTGGATTCGGTTTGAATAATGTTGAAGAAGTCTAAATACATTTTGTTCTAGAGCTGATCCGGTACTGGAAAATTTGAATCTAATCGTGTCCTATTTCGGGTCTATGGGATGTAATCTCTCTATATAAAAGAGTAAGTCCTGACTGATCAAAAAAGCGGTGAAACGGCTGCAGCTAGAAAGATTCTATTGATAGGAATATCTTCTTAGTTATAAAACCGCTCACTAAGAAAGGATTTTTAGAAATTTGAACCCTAACGGTGTTACCACAAAAAATGTTAAACAGCGGTTAACCTCAAAACAAACGTCAAATCTCATACGTTTTCGTTTTTAAACAAGTTTCGAACACTCGTTTATTTTTTTGTGGTAAGGCCCTAAGGGTCTAAAAAATGTACTTAAAGTTTGTATGGAGAGTCACGGGGGAGTCATTTGATTATATGCTTTATTACTAGGCATGAGAGTCGAATTTCACTTTTAATGTCATATAGATCCCTAGAGCTCAGATTTATTTTTTATTTTTTCGCACTTCAAGTTTGGCAGCCAGTGATGTTTTAATTAGATACTCTTTGGTGCGTTGACAATTTGACGTGATGTTTTGCAGTCTGCATGACATGAGTGAACCTCACTCGTATCTTAATATACAAGGTGACATTTAATTAACTGACCATATTTTGTGGAACGATATCACCGATCATTATGAACAACTTTCCCAAAGAAACACATGGTCGCAAATGAAAAATATTTTTCGTCCCTCAGTACATTGACCCGATCAGCTGATTACAAGTTACTATGGGAGACCCAAAAATTTATTTCGTTTACGACCATATGTTTCTTGGGGAAAGTTGTTCATAATAATGGATACTATCATTCCCCAAAATATGGTCAGCTAATTAAATGTCACCTTGTATGTCTGTGCCTCACTCGCTCGAGTCGAAAAGATGACTGGCGGCGTCGCCACGCCACGCCGCCAGTCGCCACATCGAAAGCAGAAGCCGTAGCTAGACCATGCAAGACAAGATGCAATGAGATGAGTACCTCCGTGGCGTTGCGGTCGAGGCTGTGCTTCCCAAGCGAGAGTTCCCGGGTTCGAATCCCGGCTGGGGAGGAAGAAAACAAAAACCAGGTCTTGGAAGTTTGCATGTTTGTGATGTTGCTGTATCTGGTTCCCAAGACACAGGGTATCCTAGTGTGGGGCCAGATGTAATGCCTATGCCTATAATGTAAATATTATTTATTTTTGACGCAACATTTCTATTTGCGCTAACGCTTTGGCGTGGAGCGTCTTTCGCTACGCGCTTATTAAAGGTGAAATATTGTCTATGCCTAGCGTTTTATTAACTTATGGTTAGCTTTTACTTCGTTAAGATTAGATAACTTAACTGTTTTTGAGCATTGGCGGTATTAATACTGGTAAATATAAACTGTTGAATTCACATAGAGGAATTACAAAAATTCGTAAACTTTCATGTTTCAGTGTTTTCCGTGTGTTTTTAAAGTTATTTAATGTTTATCGCAATAGCTTCAAGATGCGAAAGAGTCCTCGGGAATAATTTAACTCTTATTGGAGTTCTTATAGAGGTAGGTACAATGAACTGCCAAAATGAACTCGTCCGTGGTATCGTGTTCATCGCTCACCTGTCACGCTGGAGATGCTGGTTTAAAGGCAACCGAGTGGAAAAAATCGAGAGGAAACCATAATACCATAGCTGCGGCGATGGGCTAGGCCCCCGTCATGCGAAATGGAGTAGAGAATAACTGGCTCACCATTAGAGCAACTATGTCTCTGTCATCCCTTTTAAGGATTCTTCCTTAAAAGGGATGACAGAGGCGTGACGCTGTGTTGTTGTATCATGATAGGCACATAGTTATTTTTTATCATAATAGGCATATAGTTATTTAGCATTGAAATCCCTAGCAAAGCTTTAATAAAAGGGGATTTGTTTGGTTTGTTTATGGAATGGTGACATCGGTGAATCGGCCCTAAATAAGCTCTAAATCTACCTAGCAAAGCTTCATTAAAGGGAGTTTTGTTGGGTTTGTTTACAGAATGATGACATCGGTGAATGGACCCCTAGCGTGCTCTAAAGTCCAAATAAATGCCATTTTGGCACCTTGGAGGAAATCCTGATCTTAAAAAAAGGAGTTGCACGGTCGTAACAATAAAGTGCACCTTATAAGTGAGCTCCATAGCTCGTAGGACTCTTTACAATACCCTTTTCTATTCTGTCGTGTCGAAAATGGCTACACCGTAGATAACCCTCAGCGTAACCCTTCCACTAAAAATATTCTCCCCCAGATGGTTTCAGCAGCATCATTTTATTCGTATCTTCTGGTTGACTTGTATGCTAAAATAGAGAGCGAGAGGTTACAATTAATTAAAAATAACCAAGCAAAGCTTAGAGTTGACAGTTATATTCATTTGAGGGATGCGGTAGGTAGGCAAACTGTAGATCAATTTGGTCAATTAGTCGTTCTTCCTACTTCATTTACATGCATGAGAAGACTCAGGATGCTATGACCTATGTCCTGCATTATGGCCGCCCTGACGTTTTAATTACACTTACTTGTAACCCTGAGTAAGTAGAAACTAAAGAACTCATATATCAGGGCCAAAAATCACACCATAGGTATGACGTGATTGAAAAGTGTTCCATTTGAAATTAAAAAAACTTATGGATATTTTAATTAAGGCAAGATATTTGGTGTAGTCTGTTGTTACATGTTATGTGTAGATTGGCAAAAGCGGGGATCGCCTCATGTGCATATTTTATTATGGTTGGAATCACGTATAGCTCCCAATAAAATTGATAACATTATATGTGCCGAAATTCCCGACCCAATATTGGATCCCCTCCCTAATTAAATTATTAGATCTAATATGCTACATGGTGCTTGCGGCCATTTAAATTACATGTCACCATGCATGAATGAGGGGAAATGTGTCAAAAGGTATCCAGTACCGCTGCTTAAAGATACACAGACAGTGGATGACGGTTATCCCCAGTACAGGAGGAGGGATTTATCTAAGGGTGGTTTCACTCTCAATTTGAATGGTATTCGAATAGATAATCGCTGGGTGGTGCCGTTTAACCCTAACCTTTGTCGCACAGTCAATGCGCATATTAATGTAAATTACTGTAATTATGTAAAGTTGGCCTGGAGCTAAGAAGGACACAACTTTAGGAAGGGTCTACACCGTATTATTATTATTAATATTATTTTATAGACAAGCATTATTTAAGGCTTGTCTTTAAACGATTACCAAAAACGCACCTATTTTACTACCAATAAATTTGAAATGACTGCCAGAATGGATAAATGTCCACCAAATTGTGTTTGGATAAATGATCACCAAACTTATTTTTATGTTTTGTGTACTTAAGTTTAGGTTTAAAGTATTCTTTGTTGTTCTTACATGTTCAACCTAACACGAAGGATAAAGGGGGCTTCGCTTCGCGCACCCCCTTTACCCTTCACCTAAGCTGCCGCAGTATTTTACCCTGATATTTTTTGCAACTTTTGATGTTCATTTATCCATTTTGGGTAGGAAAAACATATTTTGGTGATCATATTTGTTGCTGGTGGTGTCATAATTAACCATAAATCTGTTAAATAAATAGCGGTACGCGACCTCGACACCTGAGGGGAATGGGTTTTTTTCGAATTATATTTAATTTGCAAGTGGACTGTAGTTTTAGCGATAGATTTAGGTATTTTGAGTTTAGGCACGCAGAAGAAAGGATTGGCAATGCACTAACCTGATTATCTCTGCTCTGCTGTCTGCTTTCGACGTGGTTGGCCAACCAAAATACGCACTCTGAAGAAATGTTTTTAAAGTTCTAGGTAAGTATATAGCACAAATCACAACAGTTTTGGATTAAATTCACTCTGGGAGGCTATAAGCGAAACCTCAACCAATATGGCGGTAAATTTACCCGAAAATAATGAGCGAGCGACCGTCCAATGCTAGCTGCATCTCGTTACACAGTGCATGTCAAAAGGAAGGATGAGGTTTGACAGGTAATGGGAAAAATACAGTCTACCCTCTTATAAAAATATAAAAACGAAACCCAACAGTTGCCATTATTTAATAGTATGCTATACAAATGTTTGTAATGATATATATATAGATACAACAAGTAGGCATAGAATATATAGGCATACAATAGTAGGCATAGTATATTCTGAGTTCTGTTTTGTGTATTATCCGAATGAACTCATTTCTTACAAATTTACTTATTGCCTACTACTTTGAATATTCATGTAAAGATATGTTTATTTTTTCCCTATGTAGATATTAGATAATTTTCACAAAAGTGCACATTGTTGTGCGTGTTGTCACACGTCATCGTTCTCAATGGAAGACCAGAGCTGATTGTTCGCATAATGTTGAGTTGAGGCCGGCTTGTGACAGGAATGTTGAGTTGAGGCCGGCTTGTGACAGGAAATACTCATATGTACCTACGGGCTTACTAATAAAAAAAGTTATTCACGGTTTAACTTATTCAGTGTTTTGTCCTTTTCATACGTCGAGTAAATGTCAAATGTCAAAGCAAGACAATACCCAATACTCTGTAAAAGTTAAACCGTGAATAACTTCCTTTATTAGTAAGGCCGCTAGTGTTCAATATTGGTTGACATTTTTATTTCCAGTTGAAAATTAACTTCTTTCTTTCTTTCCTTCTTTCTTTCATAAGAGGGGTGGAGAGAGGGCAGCAAAGTTTTACACGGGTTACTCTTTCAATATTGAGGCACATATATAAAAGCTACGTGTATGCCAAGTTTCATGCTTTCTTCCGGATTTCAGCAACAAACAAGCCGTACCATAGATGACTGAAATCAGTGATCTATTGCTAGATTCAAATAAATATGAACCGTTTCTGTAAGTGTATAAGTGTCTGTGTGAAACGAGAAGAGCAGCAGTTGTTAACTATGTCAGGTTGTTTATGAAGGTGTAATATATACGTAAATTCCAAACTCCTTTTTCCGTTTCGATGATGAACAATACGAATGCCATCAAACCGGGTACGGTCAATAAAACTGCACGCATATAATACTTCTCGAAAACCTTTTGCTTCATTCTCGTGAACTTGAATAAAGTTTCAAAACTACTGGTCGAAATATATATAAATAGCGGTAAGCTATAACTATCATCATCTTTTGAGATTTAAGTATTGCTTTAAAGTTAAATGAAACCTATAACATATAAACACAAGACAATATATGCTTTAAAAATTGCCAAAGTCTTTAAATTCTCTCTAGCCATTAAAAAAAAGGATATTATAAACGTATAAGAAGTGAAAAAAAACAAACACCTGGTGGAAAAATCAATTTGTTGTTATCAAACTAATTGTTCTTTTAACATTAAAACCCCATGTGAACGATACATGGTTTAACATACAAGTGTATTATCAGTATTAATGTCATTATTTTGTAACATACGTTATAATTGACTATCACAGCTTAAGCTACCGTTACATTTACATTTGGCACAACCTCATCCATTTCACTGGCAGAGAACATACTCTCTATAGAAGTATAGGAACCAGCGACAAGCGCAATCAAAGATATGATGCCAATGAGGATATTTTTCCAGAGTACATAGTTGAATTTTCCTAGAGATTTGTCCCATCGGTAGACCGTGTCGACAAATGCTGGGATGAGGAGACCCAGTGTGGACAGGAAGATGGCTCCGACGAGGTTGATGACCACTTCTAGGTTAGGGACCAGGGCTGCGACGACGACTGTTGAACAAATGAACATATTTACAAACGGTTTGAATCAACTGATAATCATCATCATCATCATCGATTGACTACCAGATAACTTAAATAAAAGACAAGCATCAAAAGCAGGAGGAATCCATTTTAGAAATTACCACCCCATTAGAAATTACCACCAAATCCGGTTACGATTTCGTAATTACAATTACGAAATCGTAACCGGAGGATGCGGCCTATACTTTTACTTCAATACTTTAGGAATAAGCACTAATTCCTAGAGTTTTGACAAATATTGAAGAATAATATAGTGATCGACATTTCCATGCCCACGCCATCCCCCGCGTTTCGTCCGCGCGGCCAACTTAAAATCCTTATAATGCTTATGTTTAGTATGTATACTCCACTAATATTAGGTCCAACTAATTCCATTTCTTACTGTTGGAGAGAAGATGCGGCTGAGTTATTACTCACCGGTGAAAGCAACAAGGAGCGTCCTGAACGTTATCTGAAAGAAATTCTCATATTTGCCGGGAACGCGTCTCTTGATAATCCTGTTGAATAACTCCATGGGCACATAGAATTGTAGAGCGTAGGAGAAGTATATTACTATAGCCATGACGATCTGGGCTCCTTGGGCGACCCTGGAAAAAAAACAACTCCATTTAAAAATAATAATAAATAATAATAATAATAATACCTTGGACACTATTGACAAACATTGATCTAGCCCCAAACTAGGATTCCCTGTATCTTGGGTACTAGACAACGATACACATACTTATATAGATAAATATTATACTTAGACAGATAAACAACCATGACTAGGGTACAAACATCCGTTCTCATCAAATAAATATATGCCCCCACCGGGACTCGAACCCGGGACCCTTGGCTTCGTCATAAACATACTAACATACGTGCATTTGCAGTTAAGACCGGTCTTTCGGCTTTTTTTAGGTTCACTGTTGCATTGCTTAAATAAAATGTAATCAAATTGTTTGACATAAATCCTTAAATATTTTTTTATAAACCCCTTATAATCACATAGGAAACATAAGCATTATCAACACTATAGTGATACAGCATGAACAAAAAATATATCTCCATAATTTCGCTTCGTAGAGAAAGGCTTAAAAGAAAAAACACGAAAAATTTAAATTTACCAAAAAAAAAACACATTGAATTCGTATTCAGCTAATATTATTATATTTTATTTGCATACGCTTCGCTCCGCTAAGCATCACTACTCTCTGGTTATGCTTATTTTAAGTTTCAAAATAACATATATAAGTAAATTTAAAAAAGCCTTTCAATGTCTTTTTATTACTTTCTTCAGTCGTAAGCTCGCTCCGCTGGTTGCACAAATCAATCCGAATTATTTCCGATTGTGAAACTGTAATCGCAAGATTGGGATTGGCTCATATAACAAACAATTTTGAGGTCTTTTAAAAATATTGTTGCTGCTAACTAACAAAACTGGGTTATGTATGGATAAACCTGAGTCGTAACAAAAGTTGATATGGCGACACAGCTGCTCAGAACCACACCCATTTTGAGATATGAGCATGTTTCGGATATGTCACCGTAAGATAGCAAAACCCGTTAGTTGATAAACTAACGCGTTAGTTGACTAAACACATAATCCTGATAAGCAAAAGGATCAAAAGCATGGCTTAGCAGTTGCACACACTTAGTTACAGCTAGTTTTCGTTTTTGTTTGACTAAATTAATTTATTAAATGTCAGGATTATCTATAATTTATCTATAGAACCTGGCACCCATTTAGATCTGATTTGTTTTTTTATTAAAGTCTCTAAGTAAGCTCCCTTCCTACTGTTTTGCTCTGCAGAAAATTTCACCAGCTAGTTAAAAAAAGGTAAGTCAATGTTGAAATTAAATCCAAAACAAGTTTTACTTCATTGTGTTATCATCATTTTCTGATTGGTGAGGTGGTTTTGTTAGGTTTTTACAAAACTCCATGGATACATTAATTATCACCCACTCCATGACATTTAAAAAATAGACCTACCAAATCTATGAGATTATTGGTACAGTCAGGTCACTAAAGGCTTTTATACAAAAATAATGTGTATATAATGATGACAACATTTTATTCGCTGGTATATTTTTACAAATAAACTATTACATTGCAAACAATCAATGCTGAAGATGGCACTGCATAATTGTGAGTGATTAGTCGTTTCGTATAGTTTCGTTTTACATTCTCATCTCGTTTTTTCGTATGTCTGAAAATGTTGGTTTTATTAAAAAGTAACGAATGCGTCAGAAATTACAGCTTATTTTATAGGTATTTGTTTTAGTTATATTTAATAATATATCTGTAGGGACATGCTTATGTCAGCAATATGTAACAGTGGTAGCGAGTGCGCTCTGCTTGCGAGTTAGTCGTTCCGTAATCGCGTTCTAAGTAACTTGTCTCTTCTGTGTTATCCCGGGTGTACCGTGTAAAACTGAACTGTAATAAAGGATCTATACTAAAGACTAAGTGAATATTATTGACACTCCTAAATTGGTGACCCCGACTCTTTTTTTCTGGGAATCAGTGCAGTGACAAGTGTATACCTACCTACGAACGAGCGGCGACGGGACGACTCCCGGCTAAGTAACCACGACTTGGCCGGAGTTTCAACGTGGAACAATGAGTAAGGGAGCGGGCCAAGACAAGGCTGGAGCCGCCGCCGGACCCAGCAAAGAAGAGCAACCATCTGAAATGGCGTCAATTTCGGTGTCGGCGAGAATCCCTGAATTCTGGCAGGAACAGCCGCGTTTATGGTTCGCGCAGTTCGAGGCGATAGTCAGCCCCCAGAAACAAGGTGACGAATATAAATACCAACTGGCAGTGTCAAAGTTAAGTAGGGATGCATTACAACAGTGCTCAGACATACTTTATACACCACCAGCAGAAGGGAAATATAATTCACTCAAAGAGAGGCTTCTCAAGGTGTACGAAGAGTCTCCAGAACGACAATTTCAGCGTCTGGTCGGTGAAATGGATTTGGGATCACAGAAACCCACGCAGCTGCTACGAAAAATGATGACTTTAGCAAGGAACTGCCAAGCGAGTGATGAAACAGTTCATAGATTATGGATGGCACGACTACCGACGCCTGTAAGAGCGGTGTTGACAGCGAGTCAAGATCAGACATTGGAGAACCTGGGGACAATTGCAGATAAGGTAGTGGAAAACATAACGAGTGTGAACGAGGTAGCGTCGGTAAGCAGCGGTGCAGCAAACTTCGCGATGCAAGAGATGATGACAGCTATGAACAAATTGGTCCTGGAGGTAGCTTCTCTGCGCGGCGAGATACGTGGCAGGTCACAAGCAAGGTACCAGAGTAGGGGCAGATCAGCGTCAAGGGGCAGATCGCCATCACCTAACAGAACTCCAGAGAGTCCGGACTGGCTCTGTCGGTACCATTTCCGATTTAGATCAAGAGCGACTAGATGTGAGAAACCCTGCGCATGGAAACAACCGGCGGAAAACTAGAAGCAACGGCCTCAGGAGACGTAGGAAATACCGTGCTGCGAGAAAATCGTCTCTGTGTGTACGATCGTAAAAACGCGTTGCGGTGGTTAGTGGATACTGGTGCGAACATTTCAGTTATTCCAAAATCAAAAGTGAACAAACATTTGCGACGTGGAAATGTATCTTATAAACTATATGCGGCAAACGGTTCGGAGATACAAACCTACGGAACTGTGACTTTAGAATTAAATTTAAGATTAAGAAGAGCATTGAAATGGGTGTTTGTAATTGCCAATGTAAGCAAACCAATCTTGGGAGCAGATTTTTTAGAGCATTATAAGCTGTTAGTTGATGTAAGTGGGAAATGTTTGCGAGATAAAATTACTGACTTAAAAACAATAGGAATTTTGGTTGATTATGGGGCTACTACAGTGAGCACTTTCGATGGCGGAAACCCCTGTAGCGAAATTTTGGCAAGATACCCAGACATAACCAGGCCTTTTAACCTGAAATATGATACTAAACACGGGGTACACCATTACATTGATACAAAGGGCCCACCTGTTCATGCAAAGGCGAGACGTTTACCCCCAGATAGGTATGACAAGGTCAGGGAGGAATTTAGGAATATGCAAGAATTAGGTATTTGCCGTCCATCGAAGAGCGAATGGGCAAGCCCGCTTCACGTTGTGCCCAAGAAAGATGGGCAAATCCGACCCTGTGGTGACTACAGGCAGCTGAACGCGGCGACCAAGCCGGACCGTTACCCCATCCCAAGACTGCAGGACTTCACATATGGACTTTCAGGTAAGAAACTTTTTTCGCATATTGATGCAAATAAGGCATTCCATAACATCCCAATCAATCCTCAGGACGTCGAAAAAACCGCAATAATTACCCCATTTGGGCTATTCGAGTTTCCCAGAATGACGTTTGGCCTATGTAACGCAGCCCAGACGTATCAAAGGTTCATGAACGACGTAGTATTAAAAGGCATAGAACAGATTAGGTGCGAGGCTACCAGGGAATCGAGTACCGAAAAATCGAACCTATTCTGTTATATTGATGACGTCATTATATCGAGTCATTGTGTGGAATGCCATAAGAAACACCTTGATGTGGTTTGCCAAAGGTATAGTGAGTGCGGGCTAACCATCAATATGGCAAAGTGTGAATTTGCAAAAGATAAAGTAGAATTCCTTGGTTATGAGGTATCGGCGGAGGGTATCACACCCCTCCAAAGTAAAGTGGAGGCCATCATGAATTTTCCTCGTCCACAAACAGTAGAACAACTGAGAAGATTCTTAGGGATGATTAATTTTTACAGATCTCATCTGCCCAGAGCCGTGGAACAACAGCAGGAACTGAACAAGTTTCTGCACAACACTAAGAAAAGAGATAAGACCAGAATAACGTGGACGGAGGAGGCGAGTAAAGCATTTGAACAATGTAAGGTGAGCCTTAGAAATGCTATTACCCTAGCTCATCCATTGGAAGGCGTTCCTTTAGCACTGATGTCTGATGCGTCTGACTCGTGTATCGGCGGAGTACTACAGCAGTGGGATGGTAAGTCGTGGAGACCGTTAGGATTTTACTCAAAGAAACTTTCCGGTACTCAGACTAAATATAGTACCTATGACAGGGAACTTTTAGCAATATACTTATCAATCGAACATTTCCAGAACATGATCGAAGGCCGACCATTGATAATCTTCACGGACCATAAGCCGCTATCATTCGCATTTACAAAGCCCGACAACGGCAAGGAATTAGCTAGAAGAATTAGACAATTAGCATACATAAGTGAGTTCTCAACAGATATACGACATATAAAAGGCGACCTAAACATTGTAGCTGACGCCTTGTCCCGTGTAGAAACAATAGAATGTCCCACTGTGTTCGATTTCGCAGACCTAGCAAGAGCGCAGGAAGCCGATACTCAGATTACATTACTGCTAAATGAAGCGAGCGAAAAAATAGTTATGAATTGAAACAATGTAGCATGCCCAACTCAGACAGCAAGATTTATTGTGAAGTAACTCAGAAAAATATTAGACCATACGTCCCGGAAAATATGAGGAAACAAGTTTTTGATGCGATTCATGGCATCAGCCACCCAGGTATTAGGACAACAAGGAGAATGGTAGCTAAGAGGTACTTTTGGCCAGGTATGAATAAGGATGTAGGCCTTTGGGCCAAAACTTGTATCGCCTGTCAGCGAGCCAAAGTAGTGCGTCATACCAGCTCCGGGATAGGACAATTTGAGAAGAGAGAACGTTTCGAACATATTCACGTCGATATAGTTGGCCCGCTACAGACAACTCAGGAAGGGTACAGGTATGTATTGACAGTTATAGACAGATTCACCAGGTGGCCTGAGGCTTTCCCACTGAAAACAATAACGGCAGATATAGTTGCAAAAACGCTATACGAGGGCTGGATTTGTCGATTTGGAAATTGCAGGGTAATAACCACAGACAAAGGCCGGCAATTCGAGAGTGATTTGTTCACAAAACTGATGCATATGTTAGGGGTAAGTAGAATCAGAACAACCCCATACCACCCCGAGAGCAACGGCATGATAGAACGCTGGCACCGTAGCCTTAAGGCGGCGTTAATGGCAAGGTTATCGCAGACCTCGTGGGTGGACGAACTTCCAACGATCCTGCTTGGGTTGAGAACAGCCATTCGTAGTGATTCAGGGATAAGTGCCGCAGAACTGGTATATGGACAGACAATCACTTTACCAGGTGAAATGTATGTACAGAGTCCTCAGAGATCGTTAGATGAACATGAGTACTTGGAAACACTGCGTAAGTCAATTGCACAGAATAGGCCCCAGCCCAGTTCACACTCGAATTCTAGAACCGTGTTTGTTCATCCGGACCTGAAATTATGTGAGTATGTATTTATTAGAAATGACGCCGTACGCAAGCCTTTACAGCCACCGTATGACGGACCGTACAAAATAGTAAGTAGAACAGACAAATATTATTCGATACAGTTGCCCAACAGAATCACGCAAGTTTCTATAGACAGGCTTAAACCGGCGTATTTAATTAGGGAAGACGAAGATACATTAGGCAGAAACCCAAGGGTAGCATTGAGAGTTAGGGGACAAACAAACCAACAGACAATAGACATGCCACCCCCCTTTTCAAATTTCGAGCCAGCGGCAGATTTAGTACCCGCCAGCGAAAAGTGCACACGTAGCGGCCGCGTCGTCAAGCGACCCGTGCGCTTCATTAATTGAGCACACGCAATAGGTATAAGTTTTGAATAGAAAATAATATAGTTTAAATACGGATTTTGTCAGATGTTAAACGACGGATGTTGTTGTAAGAAAAATGTTTACCTCAGCGGTCAGCACCATTAATTAGAATAGTCAATAGTTTAAATATAGCTGTGCGAGAGTAAATCGTCATTATTACCGCAATATTGATAAGAGTTACTTATCGGGCCCTTAGCGCATCAATTGTATCGAGTTAACAAAATTGCTATTTTTTGGAACACAATGGGTGGAAATCAAAGCAAGCACGAGGAAATACTCATTGCGCAAAACGGAGCTAATAACGCGAGTCCGCGCATCACAGAGGTAGAAACAAAAGTTAATAGTAATTTTGTGATGTTGATGGTGCTGACAGTGGCTGTAGTGCTTATGTATTTGTATGTGGCCTTCAGACTTTACAAGAATCATCTAAGAAAATTGTTTAGAAAGGACATGAATGCAGCATCCCAAAGTGTGTAGCGATTACGAAGTAGTCTCGTAAGTTTTTTTTTTTTCTTATTGATTGTATTTGCAAAGTATTGTATTGTATTGTATTGCAATGTATTGAATTTCAAGTCGGGCATTGAAACACATGTACCGCATATGTATGTATCGTTGGCTTGGGGACACAAAAATGAATAGGTGTACGTTTATTTTTGTGTCACACAAGTTAATATGGAATGTACTAAAGTATTTTATGTTAGACTTAAGTGGGTTATCCTCAGTTCAGTTTTGTATAACTACAGTATTTCGTCCCAAGTAAGTTTGATAACGTATTGATTGATATACAACTTATGTGTAATTGTTGGAATGAGTATCAACGTAGGACTTTCGTGGGATTGTGTACTTAGTATGACGCCAAGGAGGTACTCATTCCAACAAGTTTTAACTAACGTATTTAATTGCAAGTGTAATTTCTAATCTTTGAATTAGAAAGGAATACATGTAGACAATGTTTTGTTAAACGGATGTAGGCATAAGCATTGTTATAAATAACAAATGAAACACGATATATATTAACAGAAGGTATATTTCATCATTCAGAATCAGAATACAGTTTTGCATTAGTGTTTATCATTGCAGCGTTGCTCAGAACTTAGAGTCAGCAGAATCATTACAGATAGTATCAGGTATTTTTGCATTGTATTGGACGTTTCAAAGTACAGTCAGTCAAGTAAGTTTTTGCATAATGTTTTGTAATTGTTAAAAATTTCAAGTAAAATTTTTGTTTTTTAAGAGGGGGATGAGTGTAGGGACATGCTTATGTCAGCAATATGTAACAGTGGTAGCGAGTGCGCTCTGCTTGCGAGTTAGTCGTTCCGTAATCGCGTTCTAAGTAACTTGTCTCTTCTGTGTTATCCCGGGTGTACCGTGTAAAACTGAACTGTAATAAAGGATCTATACTAAAGACTAAGTGAATATTATTGACACTCCTAAATATCTTGAAACAAGTAAAACTGAAGCAGTAAATAAGTTATGCAGGTAATTTAATAAACTTAGAATTCGTTCTCACCAAACATCACATACGCAAACAAAATTGCAAGTATATTGAGTGTCTCAACCGCTGTTGCAATTTCCTAAGTTATTCCATATTTATTTTAGATTTTCGGGTTCCGTACCCGAAGTGTGCTAAAGGGGACCCTATTAGTAAGACTCCGTTGTCTGTCTGTCTGTTTGCCCGTCTGTCACCAGGCTGTATCTCATGAACCGCGATAGAGAGAAAGTTGAATTTTTCACAAATGATGTATTTCTGTTGCCGCTATAACAACAAATACAAAAAATAGAATAAAATAATTATTTAAGGGGGCTCCCATACAACAAACGTGATTTTTTTGTTCTTTTTTGATCGATATTGAAAACTCCAACAGGTAGACGCTTAAAATATTCACAGAATATTGATTTATATATTCACTTAAAAAATAAATAATTGAATTTAAATAAAATTAATACTTAAGGGGGGCTTCCGTACAACAAAGCTGTTTTTTTGCCGTTTTTAAAGATAATGGTACGAAACCATTCAAACTTTGTGCGCGAGTCCGACTCTCGCTTGGCCTTTTTTATTTATTTCTGTTTTTTCTTCGGACTCACGGCTATAATCAGCGGAACTACATCATGCAAGTTAAACCATTAACATCATGCAAATTAAAGCATTATTACGGAAATCATTGACACAGTATCTAGTCAATGTGCTTACAATGTGACAAAGGCTTTCGTAATGCAGAAGAGAGCAATCCGTACGATAGTTCGCATTTCACAGATGGAATCGTGCAGGCCGCATTTCATTAGGTTAGGGATACTAACGGTTCCTGCGCTTTATAAACTTGTTTTATTGGTTGGGTTATCTAAAAACATTCATTAATTAGAAAACCTGGAACAGAGGTCTAAACGAGTAACTTCGCGTCGGAAGGACTTCCCAATTGAATCCGCACCGAAGTTAGTGATAGCACGACATGCTGCTAGTTTTCAGTCGCTATTTTTATTTAAACATCTACCAGTGGAGCTTAAAGCTTTAGTTACACACAGCAGCTTTAAACATAAACTTAAATTATACCTGTTACAAAAGAGCCCCTACAGCATTGAAGAATTTATTAATTTAAAGTGAATTTAATAGTACCTTTTGACATACCTAATATTATTATTGTTTGTGATTACAATTTATAAATTAATTTTGACACATTATGTACTGACTCGAATGAACAAATATTTATGGACATGCTCTTTAGATTTAGTCGTTAAGATTAGATTTAGTCTATGGTTAAGTATTTAATCTATTTTTATTTTATTTTAATTATCATCTTTAATTTTTAATTTAAAATTTTATCTGTGTCATTTGTTATACAATGTTTATTTGATTGATGATTAATTTATTAATTTTAAATTTTACTTAATTTTTGTAATTTCACATACAATCTTTGTATCGTTTTTGAATAAAATACTTACGACTTATGACTTAGTCTGATGTTGCGATCATATATTGTGAAAATCATATTTTTTAACATTAACACTTTGACAACCAACCATTTTATAGCTCGCCTTTTCTGGTACGCCGGCGATTTTTGTAGATATTGTAATATTTATAAAAAAGAACTATCTGTGCTACATGCAAATTTTTATTTGATTTATACGATGGGTTTATTTCTTAGCAGGATTAAAAAAAACATATCATAATTATTTGTTTTTATTTGAAAATATCTCTACAAATAGGGCCAAAAAGTGAAAAAAAACTCTTACACTCTCGATGAACATTTCCTTTTTTTGTCGCGCGCGCGTCTTAAATCGTTAGCCTCTCTTACACCCTGCACCTCACGTCGTGAACGATACAAGTGTGCGTAACTAAAGCATCATTTAATCAAGGTTACACGCGACTAGCAGGTTCCACATTGAGCGAGGCATGCGCGCGAAGCAAATCCTCGGTCGGTCTGGACGTGCCTCGTCCGAGCATGCCTCGGCCCGAGCCATACGTTGCTGGTTTTTGTCGATGCTCAAAGGCGCCTTAGAACGTTTGCCGCGTGCACTCAGAACGTGTAACCTGTTTTACCTCAGTCGGTCGTGTAACGTTTTTGTGATGGATAAAGAACAGTGCATTACGTTAGACTGAGCGCTCGACTGAGGCTCAGCCTCCTTCAAAAAGATTACAGACCGACGCTGCATCGCGAGGCAAACGCTGCGAGGCAAACGTCCAAGGCTGCCTCGCGTAACGCCAGGCTCAGTGTGGACCCTGATAATGACGTCCTGCGCGCGTGAGTTTGAAACAAACGATATGAAAGTCAGTGCTGTACTGAGTACGAGATCAGTGTCATACTGTACCAATGCGTGATCGGCTATCAATATTAAATTGTCATTACTGGATAAAAATAACAGCAATTTCAAAATGTGTCAAGCGCACCCACACGCACATCCCTCAACCGGCGTCTTGGGTTCTTGGGTACTGGAAACGATAAACAAGATCTTGTCTATCATTTCCAATACCCAAGACGCAGGTTACGTTATTTTGAAGGATAGGGTATTACAACAATCCTGTACAAATATTTTTTTTGGTCAATGAATGGAAATAAACTTTACTTTTGCTTTACTAGTACGCAATATAATACATTTTTTCACGGGGTTGCCATTTCACAAAATCTTCCTTTTCTAGATATTTGTCGAAATACTGACTTTATTTATTTAAGTCTCTTTATGTAGGTTATTTGTTTGTCGTCAATTGAAGGTCAAAAATATCTGCCTTTTATTAAAACCATATTTCAATTTATTAAGGCACTATTTAGATACATGTACAACAGAGACATACGTGAGCAAAATGAGCACAAACTACTAACTTGTTATAAATAAAAAGTGGCACTTCTTTGCTTTCAATACTTCTCTTTCTGGGCAGTGTCGGGCAAGTGAAAAAAAAAAAAAAAGTAATAAAAGGTCAAGCTAACCCAACTTTCACAAGTTTTCGAGCTGCCTTTGTAAGACTTATCTAGTTAAAGATCAGCATGATGTTGCTTTTTTTATACCACAAGGCCTTTCTCTTACAGTCTGTGCTTTGAATTAGCCTCGTGGAGCTGGCGGGAATCCATAGACTTTTAACATTTTCATAACTTTATCTACACACGTATTAAAAACCCTCTTTACTGCGTACAAAAACCGCACGTTACGATCAGCATAATGTTAAACTACTTAGTAAAAACTCATTTCTTGTCTGAAAAATTACACATTATGACCATAATGTGTAATTTTTCTACATATTATGACATTCAAATTTCGAACGCCGACGCCCGCCTGCTTGCCGCCCCTTGTTTGTCTGTGAATTTGGTACTGACATTCATATTTCGAACGCCGACGCCCGTCTGCGTGAAGTTGGTACTACAGAACAAGCTAAACAACTGCAAAACCACAATGCCGGTCAAATATGCGGTTCCAGAACACATCAAAGAGAGCTTATGATATGTGTGTAGATAAACTAGTTTATGAAACTGTACATAATTAGGCATTAAAACTCTCGAGTGATATTATTATGAAACTCGCCTTCGGCTCGTTTCATAAACCCACTCTCGAGTATTAATGCCCTCCATTATGTAGCAGTCACATAAACTACTATTATGCGTGGAGTGGGTGGGAGCAGATAACAATGGGCTCATGGAGCTCTGGGAACGACTCGTTTTTATGTCATAAATAATATCAATTAGGTCGACGATGTTTGATATTGATAAATTGTTTATATGTAAAACTCAAAACACAAATCATTTCTGGTAAGTAGGCAAAAATAATGCACTTTTACAGGTCAAACATTTAAGGATCCATCCTTACACGGCCAGAAAAGCAAATAATCACCTGATCACAAAATCTGATATTCCAAAAGGATCACTCTGGCCATTTTCATGCAAGTTTGCGCGAGCGAAGCCGCGGGCACCTGCTTGTCATATTTTAAATTAATGTTAAATTAATTTTATTTATTCAACATTTTTTTTTAGGTCTCAGCTATTCATTCGGTAATTACCAAGACTATGAAATGTGACATTTCATTGATCAGCTATTGTTGTATTAAAAATTGGCCACGTTAAGATGTTAGATTATATGTCGTTAATTTCGTGTATTTGTTTATCAACTTTTGGAAAATATCCCTTGTGAAGTAATTGGATCATATTCAGACAAATTATAATCACATAACTTCTGATTATGAACCAACCAACTAAAAGCGACAAAACTCAAACGTTAGGAAGTTGCGGGATTTCTGTAGTAATTAACAAACGAATGAGATTTGGAAACGAATTCGTAATTTCATATATTGTAATTAATTTATCTAGAAATCCAACGATATCCAATATATGTTGAAATTATGAACGGGAAAGCCATAAAAACCAATAAATTAGACCACTTGACACGTCGTTATCCAAAACGTAACGATGATTCCGAAACTCTTTATTTTTCCCCCCAAAACCATTCACAACGTCTTCTAAGAAACTTTACTTCAATAAATAAAAAGTCCTTACCAAGAATCCTGGGGCAGATTCAACGTGACGCTCCCTTTGACCTCGTCCCCATACTTCAGGTAACCGAAGAAGCCGAAGACACCATACAAAGTTATCACAATCACCATGGAGACATTGAGTACTCCTGGACAACCGAGGAAGCTTTGGGGGCGTTTCATCTCGTTCTCTATCGGCATTACCACGCCGACGCCTTCCATTGCGAATATCACTGTGCTGGAATAAAACAGAAATATCTTCAGCGTTTAAAGGCTCCATGGACTACAGGTTTCATGCTAAGGCTCCATGGTCAAGGGGTTTCACGCTGGCTTCTCAGGCAGATTTTGCGGGTTCGGATCCGGTGCTGGCCATGTACCAGTAAGAGAAGGAATTTATCCTCAGTATATTATACGGAAGTTCTAACGATGATGAAAACCTTCGTGAGGAAACCTTCAATCTCCAAGGCTGCGGTGATGGGCTAGCCTCCTGTCACGCAAAATAGAGTATTGAATAACTGGCTAAACGTGGGTACAGTAGTGCCTCTGCCATCTCGTAAGAGAAATTGCGTGACGATATGTTCTATGTAACTTTCATTACATTCACGACTAATTTTCACATATTTTAGTACTAAAATATGTTTAAAGATAGTTGTGAATGCAATGAAAGTTACAGTTATTTTACCTCTACCCACATACGGTTGTTTAGCTTGAGCTCTTATTGTCATATTTAGTTTTCAGACATACCTTTTCGAAATATTTAAATGTTATATTATATCATAAGCTATTGTTTCCGGAAAAGTTAATACACTGACGAGCAATTTAAAAGTTCCACCCACAAAATGCCGACAAACACCTTAATATCTCCTAAGACATAGAACCTAGCTTCATAAATTAAAAAGTATACGTTTTTAATTGGTAATATTCTGATGCGCTGTTAAATGTACTTCAATATTGCAGACGGCATCATTAAGGAGTTTCCCGTTTAGGAGTAATTTGGTGCTATGTCACTGCACCTTTTTCATTGCTCGTCAGTGTAATAACCAATGTCTAAAAATCAAGGTTTTTGCCAACTACGCCAACGGGCTTGTCAAGCGGGACATGGTGGCCTGGGCCTACGTCTAGCTAAACAGTAGAATCATGTAGCCTGAAATGACGAGAGTGAAATATAATCACCAAGTTAAAAACTTAAAAAAAGTCTTCAAGTTCAAGCCCTAGTTCTTCATCCCCGTCGGGATGCGAATGTCTCTTTGTACAAGATGGTGATGAAACTATTGGTCTGAGGCTAAAAGATAGAAGTACTACGTTACACACCCCAGTTGCACACCCATACCACCATCAAGTACTACGTTACACACCCCAGTTGCACACCCATACCACCATCAAGTACTACGTTACACACCCCAGTTGCACACCCATACCACCATCAAATACTACGTTACACACCCATACCACCATCAAGCACTACGTTTCCGGCAACCAGGGGTTACGGAGATGTGGAGCTTCGTATGTTGTCTTATATTAAGCTAGGAGTCACAAAAGAGCAGAGAGTTAACCCTCGAAAGAGCAGTGATTGACCTTGGCAAAAAAAATATTGCGAAAGGACGTGTTACGTTAAGCCGAGTCAAAAGTTTCGAAGGCATAGTCTTGTTAGATATGGACATCAACAAATGATTAAATCGACGACATGATGACAGATAGTTATCGGAAATTACGAGATCACAAAATCTGTCTTCCGATAATCAATAATATAATATAGCTCGCTTTTCACTATGGGATATCATGTAATACTTACATGTTATATCCTACAGTGAAAAGTGAGCTTAATACAATACGAATATACGGCACATAAGTGAAAAAAATGCAAACAAAGAACGTAAACAACACACATAATTCACCAAGTTAAAAACAAAAAAAAACAAGACCTCTTTCTTCAGCCCCGGTCGGGATGCGAATGTCGTCAAAATACCCAAAAACAAGGCTACGAGATCTGGGGTCACGGCAGTGCCCCCGTCAAGACGAGCAAGCGAAGCGCAATGGCACTATCTACTTCTTTTCGAAGCGCTTCGTCGATTTTTGGACCCTAAGAACTTGGGTTTGGATCACAGCAGTTAAACAATATTATCGGGATATGATAACAGCTCAATATATTTATAAAGTTTCAATAGCAAAGCTCTTACACTTTATATTTTATTGACATCTAAACTACTTCGACTTCGTCACTGACGCACTCACTCACTGATGACCATCAAAATTCTTAGGGTACTTCCTCAAGTCCTAGAAAGCTGAAATTTGGTATTTAAGCTAGTATTAGTACAGAAACAATAAAAAAATCTAAACTTGGAGTTTTTACCCGCAAACCCTTGGAACCCCCCAACTAGGGGATAGAAGTTTGTATAAGACTTTCGCAAATTGATGCTAAAGGTCTGAAAATGTATATAGGGATTCCTTGTTATAAATAATGAATAACATATTTCAGGATTTTAAGTAAATCACCCTTTTTAAATTAGGGAATGGAAGTTTGTATACAGTTTCCCATAGAAATTGAATTTCGAGCTAGAGATCTGAAAATTATACAACTACACATACTTCTTATTATAGTAGTATTATATATTACAAATAAGAAAATATGTGTTTCAGGTTAAGAAAACATCCCTCAACCCCTTACTTAAAAGGGGATAGGGCTCTCGTCATGTTTCAGAATATTTGTACTTAATCTACAAATACTAAAACTACACTTACTTTTCTATAGGTATTTCGTTAATTAGCACAAACATTAAAAATATCTAAATCTTGGAATTTTCGCCTCCTACCCAATAAACTAGGGGATGGAAGTTTGTATGAGACATAAATTTTGATGCTAAGGTCTGAAAATTTATAAAGGGAATCCTTGTTATAAATTATAGAACATATATAACAGGATTATTAGTAATTCACCCCTCACTGTTTAAATTAGGAGATGCAATTAGGCGCGCGCAAAACGCCTAAAGTGTACCCGAACATCGGTCTAAGAATATTATAAAATATCAAAAGCGGTGCATTAGAGTGATACGTTACTGGGTATCGTATTGTATGCCACTGATCCGTAGATGATAATTGGGTGGTTAATGTCAACTTGAACCGCAATCGAAGAGTCAAGTCTAAAACAGAAATAACAATGCTGAATCCCGATTCCACAAACATATATTACTAATTGGAAAAAGGCAAAGTAGAGAGTGGGCTTATAAAAGGCACCGCTGATGTGCAAGAAATACACCCCGAAAAAAGAAGACAAAATCTACTAAATAAAAAAATATTGTCTCAGGCATCTTAAAAAAGGAGTGAAATCCCACCAGAAAAAAATTCATGTAAAATGTTGCCAAGACGAGACCATATGGCTCGCACTATCAGAAAGTTATCAGAGCTCATGTAGAGACAAGCTTCTAACTCTACATATCCTAACTCTACAAGCCCTAACTTTACAAACTCTACACCTTAGTGGAAATATGTGGTTTGGCCGTTTCCTTACCGTCACATGGGCGTAAAGTGAAAAATTAATTCGCTTCATTCTCCATCTGTTTCACAAAAAATATCTTCAAAGTAACTTACTTGTTAGCATTGCCTTTGCCAATATTGTTCAGTAATATATTAGAATGCTTCTTCCGTTAATTTAACAATTTGGCTTGCTTCCTGTCCTACATTATTACTGCATATTCGCTTTTTTTAAAGGCTCCACATAAACTCGATGGTGTTTGAGTCATAATGATATGGTGGTAAGCTAGTTGTTCTATGTCCATAAACCTTAAGCAATTGGTTAGCCTCGTATACTGTAACTTCTTTATGCTCCTTTACTTGCTCATAAAGTTGAACTTTCATCTTGATAAAGATTATCCCTTAGTTTTTATCCAATTTCGCATAACGGCTTTAGAGGGTGCCTTATTTACCGCAACAATATGATAATCCGCATTATCCATAACGATTATACTGCTAAGCGGTAAATTAGGTATTTTTCATAAAATTGGTTTTGTTCATGTCGTCGTGGTAATCTCAAGATTTTAACTGAGATTCAAAAAAATAACTGAGCGTTTGGTATCAAACCAATTTCACCAAATGCATGCAAAATAATCCAGAACGCAACAGTGGAATAGTTTGTTAGGACACCTTCCTTATCCTACGTTTGCCAACATTTTCTAAGAGAGAACGAAGCGAGTATATATGAATTTAAATGTGTTAATGAAATTTGTGCAGCGATTTGGAATTTCTCTGTAATATTGTGCAAAATTAAATTAATAAATAATAAATAAATATGTTTCATAGAGAAATATAATATGTCGGACTTCAGTACGATTTTGTCTTAAAATGTCTAAATATCTGTATCTCCGAGCTATAATATCATCATAATATCGTATAATATAATTTTGTTCCAAAAGAAGTTTTCTTTCAGAGCCACATTTTTAAATCGATGTGGGCAAAGGCCTCCTGAGTCCATACCTCCCTGGACTGCGCCGGCCACCCCGGCAGAAACTTGTCAAGATTCATCTCCGCCTTTTGGCATCCATGAGTGGCGAAGTTCACCCATTCGTCTGGGTGCATACGAATGACGTAGCCGGTCTAGTTCCACTTTAGCTTGGCGGTCTGTGCACCCAGAGAAGCCAGTTAAAGAGTCATTAAGGTTTCCTCATGGTTCCCATCACCTTTAGAATGTCTCTTTGATATACATCAAAATGAATGAAAATTATTATTAGTGCAGCCTTTACCGGGTCTCACAGAAAGGTGTTGTCATATTTGAAGGTATGGTTGGGACATCATCATCCCACTCTAAACAACTTTTACTATGAAACCGATCTGATCAGACAAACGTAGTTTTCAGTTCTCCGTACAAATCAGCTGGCCCTTCCGGATCAAAATGAATTCAGAAGTGAAAAATAAAGTTGCTCTGATCTAATCGGTTTCATAACGAAAGTTGTTCAGAATAGTATCCCCAACTTTTTCCTCAAATGTGACTACACATTTCTGTTATAACCTGTTTGATATTGCTGTCATCGAACTGCTTGGCAGAAGCCTTTTATCCCCTCCTCCACACATCTCGCTCCTGGGCCGATCCCCACCAGAAAACAACACCTAAAATAATAATTTAATTAAATATTTAACTTTATCCTCACCTCAAAAACAGCGGCCACTGTCCTACGCTTGCCACCATTTCTCTACCACTGTCTTTAATATCAGGCAATCCGGAGAAGATGTAATACAGGGTGACCCCAAACACGCCCACGATGAGAATGTTGGCGATTGCTGAGAACGGGACTAGGTACTTCAGATTTCTGATTTGGCAAATTAATACCAACGGCACTAGGGTTAGTGCGCAATAGGACTGGATATTCAGCTCGCTGCCTTTTGTATATTCGTCCAAAACCTGTGAAGGGGAAATTTTATTTAAATCAGTCAACTATCTGTAGCGATCAATGAGCAACCATATTTCCTTGCTTCATTTCTCAGATATACATATATTTCTCATACGTAACCATGTACTGTCATAATCCTAAAGGCAACCCTTGCACGTATTTAAATAAATCGATAAAAAAAAAACGGTTTTTCTACATCACTACTAGGCTCCCGCCGTAGCGCAGCTCCCGACACTACGGCTCATTTCTAATTTATGCACAGCAACGCGCGCTCGCGCCTACTTTAATCAATAACTGATTTCGGAGACAGTTCTTTTTCCTAAGTTTTTGTTTAAGCTAAGGCTTCGCTGTTGAAGCTGTGCGTATTCAGACATGCCTAAACGTAAGGAAGAACGATGCGTCAATCTACTGAAACGACGTCGATTAATAATTTACTCGGATTCGTCAAACTTTCAAAACAATTCGGGTGAGTGTTTGTTATTTCAATACGATAACAGGGGCTTTTTAGTTGGGTCATTACATTACTAAATAGAACGTGATAAAGATCAGCTTGGGGAGTGACCGCGAGTCATCACGAGAGCGATTTCACTTGGAAGTTAACCGTCAGTTGACACGAAAGTATGTATACAGCTTGGGGATTGGCCGAGACTCAACACGATAGCAAAATACTATAGCCAAATGCCCATTGTAGAAAATACGTGTCGATCGATCGAAAAAAAAATAAAGTTTTCCAGAACTACCCTCGCATTACAAATATCTTTTCTTCGTTGCCTCAGAAAACGATGCGTCTATCCTGACTCTCATCAAGGAGATATTCCTGCTCAAATGGCGGAAGACCCTGCTCAAGAATCTCCCGCCCGGAATGTGGACGATTCTGCTCAAGAGGTTCCCGATCAACTACTGGAACCGGAGATATTGACTGCCCTGGGCGATACAACAGAGGATTCACCGCGTTACTGCGAGAATAACCAAGAAAACTTGTCAAAACTGTGGCTCCCCATAAGGAGTAAAATGCTGCTTACAAAAATAAAGATACATATGGAAGAGTACATAGATCCGGACAACTGCTGTTTATTGTAAGCACCCAGACCCCGAAATATCAGCGGCAATTTCAGATTTGACAAAAATTATGACAAAAGATTGAATCAATAAAACAACAACTAGGTATCTGAATAACAGCCATTCATCGAGCATGACGGTTTTGCTATAAGGAGATAGTAACGATAAAAGAGTTAACGCCAAAAAATTGAGCGACGCATGTGTCTTTGAATCTTTGAATGCCGCATACTGTCTGAGCTTCACGTCGCAGAAACCCGAACCCACACAAAGTTTATAACAGCTTGTTTAGACAAAGCAGTTCTCAAAATTATCCAAGAGGATGAAAGAGACGAAACATTCTTTCGGAGAAAGCTTTCAGATAGCATAACAGCTTCAAAGGCCGTTGAAAAACAGAGCCTTCAAATAATAATAATAGTTTGGACACTATTTACACACATTGATCTAGCCCCAAATTAGTATTCCCTGTATTTTGGGTACTTGACAACGATACATTTACTTATGTAGATAAATATTATACTTAGATAGATAAACAACCATGAGTAGCGTAAAAACATCCGTTCTCATCAAACAAATATTTGCCCCTACCGGGACTCAAACCTGGGACGCTTGGCTGCATAGGCAGGGGCACTGCCGACTCGGCCATTCGTGTCGTCAAAATAAAGAAGGTTATTCAACAGGAGACTCCTCCGTTGCCATCGACGCCGGCTGCGCCCCGTCGTTTCCCGGTGACCAAGGGGGGACAAGGGGGACAGAGGAGACACTACCTGACGGCGCCGACGGAAATGGCGACAACCATTAAAAACCTTTTAGACATAAGATATGTCTCAGTTTCTTCACCTTCCGATGATCAATTAATTTCGTCAAAGTTTCTGGCAACAAAACTAAATGGTTAAATGCGCTTTTGAAATAATTGAATAACCAAAGAACATTTTAAGGAGCCTCGAATCTTCTACCTGATTTAAGGTATATGGGGACAGTCGATCTCAAAGTTGCCTACCAACTGGTACTTATATCCATACATGAACGTAGATTTTTGATATTTAAATTTTAAAGTGATAATTCCACCATTATTACATATAAATTTAACGCAATGCCCTATGGACGTTCTATTGCGCCTCGAACGTTCACTAAGATCATGAAACAGGTGGTCTCTCATCTGAGAACTCGAGGGTTTAGGTCTATTTCCTAATTGGATACAGTAACGATTATTTTCATTGAAATAGCAATAATATTAAATTCCCTAGGTTTTGTTATCAATCATAAAAATAGTTCTTTAACACCTACTCAAATGTGGTAGTATTTAGATGGTATTTACAATTCGGTCGTTCTTACATGATCTCTGCCGGAAGAAAAATGCCAGTATATTATATAAGTAGCCCAGAATTTTTTCCGTTTACCAACTTGTAAAATCAGGGAATTTGCTCACATTTTAGGGGAATTAACAGCCGCTTGTCCTGTTGTAAGATACGAATGTACACATACAAAAAAAAAACAACGCCAGAAGTACTTGGCCTAAGAAAATAACAACCAGAATTACGAAGATAGGTTTAAATTATCTCGGGTCGCTTTACCGGAACTGCATTGGTGGTCTTTAAATGTCTTGACTGCATCCAGTCCTCTGCGCATGTTGGATTCCTAACTAGAGATCTACACAGATGCCTTAAGAACGGCCTGGGGCGCGCTCTATAATGGCGAATGGACGAACGGAGCTTAGTCGGACAATGAACGCGAGTTTCATAGAAATTACTTAGAATATTTTTAGGTGCACAATGCTTCGCACGCAACAAATCACATTGTTCAATTTTGTTGCGTGCGGATAATACGATTGCCATCAGCTACATCAATAGAATGAGTGGGATTCAGTACCCACATTTAATTTAATAACCTAACTAGAGCTATCTGGGAATGGTGCGAAGAGCAAAAATCTGGCTTTTAGCTTCGTATAAAAAACACCAAAGATAACTAGAAAGCTGACAAATAATCCAGGATATTCAATCCAGATATCGAATGGGACATTTCGCTCTAGATGCGTTCCATAAGATAACTGAAAAACTGGGAGAGCCAGAGATAGACTTGTACGCTTCTCGAATCAAAGCTTAGTGCGTCTCTTTATCTCGTAGAAGCCGGACGCAGACGCCAATCACATTGATGCGTTCAGAATTAACTGGAGATCATTTTGCTTTTAAGCTTTTTCCCCATTCGCTTTAATTTAAAAATGTCGACATAACATAATATATGACAAGGATACGAGAATTGTAGTATTTCCTTATCGGAAGTCACTACCGTCGTTTCCGCTTATTAAGAACCTATTAGTATAAGACATATTGTAATACTATTTGAACCTCATAGACCTCTTTTGCGGTCTCCTTTCAGGTCGCGTCACCCACAGTACCGCCACCTACCCTGGCGGCGGCGAAGCTCTCCAGCTTGCGTTCCTAAGAAGAATCCCTGCTATACCAGCTCTTGACCTCAGTATCCGAACGCATCAATAGCTGCAAAGTCAAAATACCGTTGGTTACCACGCGCAGCTATTGATGCGCGGGTGACGCTGTGTTTACAAAAATTGGTATTTTGGTACAATTTTAGTGTATAACGTTGGCATGCTTGGCAAGTGTAAATGCGGCATTAGTCAAACTCTACCATGAACATATTTGTCTGTGGTCTTTCGTTGAAAAAAATATTCAGACTGGAATAAACAAAATCACTTTTTCTCGCGCGCGATTTTTGACTGATCTTTTCTGAGCTATATGGTGAATATTGAATTGTTTATATAAGAACACACTAATGTTTTTATCGTTTGAAAAGGTTATCTTGTGTAGATTACGTAGGTATCAAACAACATGTATGTTTGTTGATGTTTTTCTCACGTCGGCTAGATTTGTGTCGAGAGGGAACATTTTCATAGAAATCGGTGATTCTCATGTCGGTACAAAAATTAACTAAGGTCACAGTGACATTTTTTTCGCATAAAATAAGAGAAGGTTTCATTAGCTACTCAGATCTACAATTCGTATAGTTCTAAGAGTTACCATTCCAACATAATCACTTGATACGTCAGTCAAGTGCCGCGCGCGGGTGGGCTCAAAATATGCCGCGGATCCTAGCTGTTTCGCGCCGGGGCGGCCCGGATTCGCGGAGGTTAATCATCAACTCGCTTACTCCGAATACCTAACAATAATACAGCGCAATGTACAAGCTCTGGTGGCAGTTCTGCATAGATAATAACACAGATATTTTCATCAATTCCATGTCTACTGCGGTAATTTTCTCGACTGAACAATTTAACAGAGGAGAATCTTACGGTATCATGAACAGTCAGCGTTCAGCACTTTCATTATTTCAAGGAAATGCCATCGGTTCAGATGACATGGTTAAAAGGTTGTTAAAAGGGGCTTTTAGACTCAGGCCATTGGTACCTAAATATTCTTAACTATAATAAATAAGATGGCAAATACATATAAAACAAAACACATCTAGAGAGGTACTTTAGTATAATAATAATATATCTCATAGTTAGACAGGCACCTTAGAGGTGGCTTCAGACTATGCGATATATAATGCAGGTTGTTGTTTATAAAGTAATGCCCACTCAGGGGTAATTATTTACACGACACTAAAGCAAAAAAAACACCGTGAGAAATACCTAAAAATCATTCAATTATAGTCTTACTTCTATCATTTGCTACACCAACTGCCACAATTTGCGGCTGTTTCAGGACAAACTGAACACGGGAATTAACAAATCAAAATTATGCGACGGATAAATTAAACTCATTTGTAAACAAGCGGTACGTAACCTATCGTCCCTGAGGCGGGCGAAACCTTTCAAAACAACACCTGTATATTATTATAATAGCATTGTAAAAGGGCTCATAGACAAAGTACCGCGAGCGATGAAATTTTACATCTTGAGATGTAGTTTGAGCTACAAAGTGACATTGAATTTGGTGGTCCAATTTTAGAGACTGATAGTATGAATGATATTGATAGTAGATAATTATGATCAACTTTCCCTAAGAAACACATGGTCACAAGTGAATAAAAAGTACATTGACCCGATCATCTGATTACAAGTAACTATGAAAGACACAAAAAAATCGTTTGCGACCATATGTTTCTTGGGGAATGTTGTTCAAAATTATGGGTACCAGTACGATTATTTTTTCTTTTCCGCGCGACACTTGCTGAAATTCGTTTTCAACGTTGTCTTATTAAACTCCCAGACATTATTTACAACACATAAACAAGACTAATGGTAACAGATTTAAACTATCGGGAATATCTGAATAGAGCGTACAAAATATTCCGAAGGAAAGTGACTCAAATTGCAATAAGGAAAATACCAAATCTGGAGTAAAGACAAACATGAAACATCGGTTAAAAACTGGATGATTTAGATCATTTGTAATACGGCGGATGATGTACGATTTTTACAAGAGTTTTAAAGAACTCCCTACACTCTCAAAAAAATATTGCCATTGAAACAAAAAAACTTTGATGCTGGACAGCCGTCAAAGGTGCATAGTTATGAGGGCAACGTTTTTATTGTTACTAAGTAAATTTACCAATTTTGATGTAATAGCAATAAAACATTGTTCAAATTATAATGCTAAAATTGTTCGTGTCACTATATGATTTCTTGTCCTTTTGTTCCCATGACAAATGATTTTAGCTATCATATCAAAGGTAAATTGTCCCGATGACAAGGGGTTTTGCTAAAAAGACAAAGGTTTACTGTCCGTGGATCTAACTTTGTTTTGTTGAATTAGCTATCTTCCTTTGTGCTTTTATCAATTCACCGTTGCTTCTCCGACAAAGTTACTTTTCTCGTATATATTTTGCTGCTCTAGCAAAGTAACATGGCTGATCTTATCCCTGCACTTTGTTAATGGTACACCATGAAAAAATATTATATACTCCCCGAAGCTTCTGACTATTATTCCAGGAGTATGCGTACCCTGAACTATGTTTAATGTACACCATACATCTGTATGGTGCATACACAGAGCACTCCGGTGAAGGTACGTATACCCGTAACAATATATAAGCAGAAGCTTCGAGGAATATAGATTTTTTTCAGTGTACCATTTACAAAGTGAAGGGATTGAAATCTACAATGTAGTACATTGCTTGGGTAGCACAAGATACGATAAGAGGATAGAGGTATTTGAGAATCCTAAAAGAAAATAAGAAAATATTTATATCAAAAGTATTTAATAATCTCTACTTTACTTATTTATTCCTATGGCATTAGTAAACAGTTCATACCAAATTACAAGTTAATATTAAGGGATTTAAGCCACTCGGTGGCTTCGTCAGTAAGCTTGATTAGGTCCTCGGGAGGTCCCCCGGTATATCGCGTTTCTGGGCATTCAGAGATAATATGTTGGATGTATTGTACTTCAATTCCGCAGGTACAAGCAGGGGAGTCTATCCAGCCGCAGCGATGTTTATATTGGGCACAGCGTCCATGCGTAGTCCCGTGCTTAGTCTGTTGAAGTTACACCAGTCGCGCCTCGGCAGCTGGGACCCCTTTATTTTGGAGCCTGGAACAAGATCTGAGCCCAATTTGCCGGCCATTGTTGAGTTCCATTATTGCGACCATTGTTGCATGAGGTTGGAGTCTTCTTGCAGCAGATTTATCGCGATTTTGTTTGGTGGGTTTCTGGATTCAAGACGGTGAACGACAACGACAACGGGTCAACGACATGAACCTCATAATTGTATTAGGGCACTGTTACTTACCAAGCATAGACTGCAGCAGATGCCGCAGTTTATTTTCTGTTAAAAAAGTCTCCCATGCCATATTTCATATCACTCTTGAGCACAAACACTACTTCTCTGCACGACATCCACGTTGAAACTGGCAGAATAGGAGAAACAGTTTGCGCTTGCGAGAACAAGTATAAGACGTCACTTTGTAATTTTATCTAAGAATACTTTGTCAAAACATCTACTTCGTATTTTGTTAGTATATAACTTTACCGTATCAACACCATCATTTAGCCGTAGTAACAACTGTTATTTTGATAGATTAAACTTTGCTGTAACATCATTTCATAACGTTGCCGTGTCAATAACAGCATTTAGCCATAGTAACAACGCCTATTTTGATAGATTAAACTTTGCTACAATATCACTTCATAACGTTGATAAGTTGACAACGTGCCGTTGTTATCCCGTTTAAACATTTTTAACATAGTAACCGTATCTACGTGTCTTTAGCTAAAATAACAAAAATAATTTCAACAATAAAAAAGTTGCCACATCAACTATGGGCCTATAGCTGCAGCGAAGATGCACTTTTATTGTCGCTTTGTTAGCCGATTTTTCTCTGAGTGTACTCTCAATTAATTACAGAAGACATCGGATTCGAAGGATCGGTTGCAACTCTCCGAAATATTACTCGAGATACAGGATTCAGATTTACAAAAACAGAGAATAATCGAAAAATATTAATGGACAAACCTGACGTCCATTTGGAACGAAATAAAATCCCTAAGACAAATAATGAAAAGCTGTTGGTAAAAACATCATTTATACATAATAATAATGAAGCCTTGTTTATCATTAATGGTAAAAAAACAATACATTTTTAATATTCGATACAATTTAAATTCTCAATATTTTAATATTTGTATTTTATGGTATTTTATTATAAATATATTCAATTAATTAATAAATAATAATGTTTTATAACTTATTTATTGTTTTATAAATTTCATGCATGCATATTAAGGCACTTACTACTGAGTAAAGGACTCCATTTTTGTCCATAGTTTTCTGTTGACTGTCTTTTCAGTCCAGTTTTTACCTGCTTTTTTAAATTTTTCGTCGAGCCATTCTCTCCACTGGTCTACTTCTCTTGCCTGATGGCCATGAGGTTAAATTTTTGTCCATTTTTCTTCTTTCATTTGTGCAATATAGCCCAATTTAAGTTCATTTTCTTCTTGCGATATAGAGCGCTAATGGCTTCAGTTGAATTTAGTAAACATCGATGTTTGTGATGCATTAGAAAGAGGTGGTAGGATACTCGAGTCTAGGACCTTTTTCTTGAGTCTCACCGGAATATTGGACTTGCGGACTTCCTTAGAGCTCCAAAATTTGTTCCAGGTCAGGTTCATATGTCTATCTAGTTCTTCTCAATGTCTTGATTTTTATAATGATATCTGTTTGCCCAGATATATAAATAAACTCTTCAACGTATTCTATTAGAGCGTTATCAACAAAAATGGGAATATTTTCATGTTAGTTGGTTGGTTGGCAACCAGTCATTTTGGTTTTCGTTGTTTTTGATTGCAACCCAATTTCACAGCAGGCATGTATTTCCTTGACCATTGCTTCCAGCTGTGAAGCACTTTCGCAAAGAGACAATATCATCAGCGAATCTGAGATTACTCAAAAATCGTTTATACATATGAATATTAAATTCACACTCTACTCACTAAAACTTAATAAAACGATCAAGTTCGAGTCAGACTCGCGTTTGAAGGGTTTTAGTACCACTTTGCAATTGTGGGGATGGTGTGGAGTGAATAGTTTGGTTTTCTAAAGCAAAATATTATTTACAAAGTTATTGGTGCCGCTACTTACATACTCTATGGACGTAACCAGGTGCATTGTTAAGTTTGATAATGTGGTTTGCAGATATATAAAAAAACTTGGCAATTCCGGATAGGTTCCGAGCTATCTTAATAGATCAGTCGGCGGACTCTGACGGAGATTATCACAAGGAAATGAACTCGGAGAAATATTAAAAGTGGTTTGTCAAAACAACTGATACTTAATTTACCGCTTGATAGCGTCGTTGTAAGTGATAATGCGGCTTATTTACACACTTGTGAGAAGCCATCTAATTAAAATAGCTGAAAAGAAGACATATTCCTTATGCAGATGGTGCCATAAAACCTGAATTTCATATATGATATAATAAAACGCGACAAAGAAATATGTTCCGAATTTAATATGTAAAGTAATAAAGTCTTGCGAGAGCATGATCAAAGTGCAGTTCGTTTACCTCCGTATCATCTGAATTTTAATCCCATATAAATATTTGGGAAATTAAAGGGAGTAAAAATGATATGTTGCTTCTAAAGATATAAAATAAAAACCGGGACCTTAAGAATGGAGGAAAATTTGCAATCACGCAAAGTAATGTGAGGAAGATTTTTAACTGAAAAATGAAAACTGTATGTATTTAGTGACAGCTTTATAATCAATGTGTCTGATTAACCTGCTTGCTAGCGTTAGCCCTAAACAAAATATGAACATAAACCTAACTTAGAATCAGTGAAAGTAATTGTGACAGTGACACATTTTTAAAGAAAGTTACATACTATAATGGACATATTATATAAATGTAGCTAGTCCATTTATATAAGAAAATATGATGTATGTACGCAAGAACCCTACAAAATATTCCGAACTTAGCGTTAGCTGTTATGATAAATAAATATATAATAATCACAGGCTTATGGCACCTCAGTTAAGACTCGCGAACTTAATCAATTTTTTCATTGGTCAGTGCATTCTCTTCTATAACAAGATACCTCTGGAGATTTTGAAATTGAAAATTTGAGCATTAAAAACCATCTTAAAGACACTTTGTCAAAAAAGGGAAATTACAATGTTCAAGATTACTTAAATGACGTGACTGTACGGGGTTAATCTAACTCAACTCAGAACCTGATGTTAATAATTTTGTAATTATTTATTCCCGCTTATCATAATTAAACACAACCAATGTTTAAAAGAGATATAAACGTTTCTTCGCCCTTCTTCTTCCACAGTGGTCCAATGTAGAGAAGGGTCAAAGAATGACGTTTGCTAAGTATATGTCTACAGTAATAAAGAAATTGAAACTTGATCTTCGAACTTTGAACACTTATGTAATTTTTAGGTCTACTCTACGAAATGTGGATTCGGTTCATAATATTTTTCTATTATAAGCATCCATAAGGTTAATTATTAAATAGTTATGTGATTAATATGCTGCAATGTATATTTTCTTCCGATCTGTGCCGATAGGAGCCGAGAAGTGAAGAGCGGTAAAGAAATAATAATCGTATCGTAATATCGTTATCATTCCCCAAAATTTCCAGCAAATTAAATGTCACCTGTATAATCCTTAGTCTGAACGCACCTTGGGATTGTAATCTGACAGATAATCTGGCATTTCTCATCCGATTTTCGTGCAATTTTATAAGCAGTTACGATAATTATATGTATTTTTTTGTAGATTAAGTTTCAGGAAAATTTTCAAAATGGTGGGGATTGAAATTTTACCAAAAACCACTACAGCCAAAACGGCTTGACAGATTTTAAGAAGTGAGGTCTCGTGGAATTTGTGAAGACTGAGATAATGACAAAGGGTGTATAATTTTAGTAAATAAATAGTAAATTGTATTTTAGATCATATAATTTACAAAGTTCACAGATCCCACGACGTCTTTGTAGTTACTCATTGTCGTACCAATTGTGCTCAAAATTCATTCATGAGGCAAACCCCGAAGTTTTATAACAAACAACTTTCTGGCCCAGACATTAACGTATTTAATATTTCTTTAGGCTCAAGTTGAAATTAAGGCAAATATTGTTTAATTTTGTTCAATTTTAGAATCATGTTTTCAATTTAATAGTTGATCTTATAGTTTGTCAAACCCACTAATTGATTCTCGCAAAGCAACTCAAGGTCTACTTTATAGGCTTATATCTTGTGTCATTGTGCTTACATGTTACCCTTGTTTTCTTATAAATAAAAATAAAATAAAATAAAGTTATTGGTGCGGCTACATTGATACTCCATAAACGAACGAACGAATTCATAAGTTTGTATATGGTATTGAAAGAAAATGCAGTCGGGTTATTTTTTTCTGTAACAGTGCTACTTGTGCAGCCGATAAACATCAAAGGGTCGGAGGTGGGTTGAAAAATAATAAAAAAAAAAATCGCAAATTTCCTGCGTCGTTCGCGAGGTCTACAGCTCACAGAGGAACTAGTAGTTTGTATTTAATCATTCAGGTTTGGTTTGTGCAGTTGCGTAGTCTTAAGAATCGGTTTTAGTATCGCAACAAGTAAGAGCTGTCAACGCTATACCACGCCCCGTAATCTTCGAAGAAAAGTACGCGCACGGCCGCACACACACAGCCATATTCCGTTCCGCGTAAACGCACGCCGCCGCACGCGCAGAACTTTTGCGGTCCATTACGAGTTTACGAGTGAGCGACAGGGTCGTCTTCTGCTACTTATTGCTTCAATTTCACTTACATTATTCCGCTATAACTTATTGCCATAAGTACTACGACGACAGGTTCTAACTTTATGTATATTTTTCATCCATGAGTGTTTACTGTAGGCTGCGCTGAATAACACGAGGCAACAAATTTATTACCTCACTGCGCCATAAATAAGGGAACGAATTTGTAGAGATCGTGAAAGTTATATAGGCCATGTAAACTTAGTGAAAAAATAAAAGGTTGTATTTTAGGTGGCACATGTTGTTTACAAAGTTATTTTTGGTGCTACTTTCATACTCCATGTTGGTAACTAGTTGCATTTCTGTGTTTGTAATATGAAAAACACGACACTTGTCTTATTTATAAAGATAATGACGACCATTTTAACCACAAAGCCGCGCCGCAATGGACAGTGCAAGGAGTGCCCGGCGCTAAGCGACAACTCTAGCCGTTAGAGCAAGAGTAGGTAGTTATCATTCGAACGGGAACCTTGTTCAGTTACTTATTATTGACGAGATAACGTCTTATAAATCGATGAACGCCGGCTGCACGCACAAAAAAGCATGACTGATTGTCACGTTCCGTCTGAGGCGAGCGTGCAAGCGAGAGCACGGAACAAGCGATAGAGAGGCACGATCGGCCTAAGCGTTTCTTATAACGTTATCACGTAAAATTATCGTCCGTAAACCGACTTTACAGACAGTCAGTTTTTTATACTTTGACTACACTCTGCCTACCCACCCTTAGAGGCTGACATAATAATAATAATAATACCTAGGACACTACTTACACACATTGATCTAGTCCCAAACTAGGATTCCCTGTATCTTGGGTACTAGACAACGATACACATACTTATATAGATAACTATTATACTAAGATAAACAGGGATGACTAGGGTACAAACATCCGTTCTCATCAAACAAATATTTGCCCCCACCGGGACTCGAACCCGGATCACTGACGACTCTCATGGAAATATATTTACCTCTTTGAACGATGAACCGATGAACACGACATATACACAAAGCACACTTATGTATGTCATCGCCATACTCCAGTCAGCTATTGTCCTGAAATGAAATGAAATGAAATGAAATGAAATGAAATGAAATGAAATGAATGTTTATTTGCTTGGAATGAGGTTAAATATATGGTGGTAAATGTTAAAATAAAATGCTCAGCACATTCCACCTGTCCAGGTATGCAAAAACTTGTACTTAAATCTAAAATATGTTATTTGAAATCTACTATTTACATTATATTATTATGTCATTCCTTTATATCAATAATTTTAAGATTAAGGTATTCATTTACATTATAAAAACATTCTTTCAAGAGCCATCTTTGTAGTGTGGACTTAAATAGTGTCAATGGCAACGTTTTAATTGGCTGTGGTAGCTTATTGTATATTTTTATTAACATTCTGTAACAACTTCTATTGCAAAATTCGGTCCTGCATAGTGGGGTTACAAGTTTATCTGGATATCTTGTCGTAAATGTGTATGCATCCTTATTCTTTTTGAAAATATTTGGATAACTATGAGCAAAACATGCCATTTCAAATATATAGAGACTTGGCAGCGACAAGATTTTGAGTTGAATGAAAAGAGGCTTACACGAGTCTAAGGGATGTGCATGGCAGATTGCTCTAATGCATTTCTTTTGTAAAATGAAAACTTTTCCAAAATCTCTTGCGTTACCCCATAGAATTAGGCCGTATCTTAATATAGAGGCCACATAACCGTGGTATGCCATCAAAGCTGAATGTACGTCAGAGGTTCTTTGTAACCTGTGTAGAGCGTATACATATTTGTTAAGTTTATTGCACACTTTTTCAATGTGTGGTAGCCATGAGCAGTGCTCATCTACGACTATACCTAGGAAAGTGGTTGATGATGTGTGGTTAATTGTGATATTATTACATTTTACATGGATATTTTTTAATGTCATTTTATTATTTCTAAATTGAATATATTGTGTTTTATTCTCATTCACCAGTAAGTTATTTGCTTCTAACCATTCCGTGACCTCTTTTATGCCAGTGTTGACATCTGATTCAAACTTGTTGTCGTCAGTGCATTTAATTGTCATTGAGATATCGTCAGCAAATAATACACATTTATTTTTTGTAATCTCTGGGAGGTCGTTTATATATAATATGAAAAGTAATGGTGATAGGACACTGCCTTGAGGAACTCCAAAGGTGTTTATCTCAGAAGGAGATTTATGTATTTCTAACTCATTGTCGTTTGAGAGTGAACATATTTCCACCATTTGCTCGCGGTCAGAAAGATAGCTGCTAAGCCATTCCCATGCCGGGCCCCTGATACCTAATCTTTCACATTTGTCTAACAACAATGTATGTGGGACATAGTCGAACGCCTTTGTCATATCAAAAAATATAACAGCTACAGGCTTTCCTTTGTCCACATATTCTATGATTTCTGTTGTTAATTGAAAACCGGCCAGAATTGTAGATTTATTTTTTTGGAAGCCATTTTGTTCAATTTTAAGTATCTTATGTTTGTCCAGAAACCTATTTATTCTCCTTTGCATGGCTTTTTCGTAAATTTTAGAAAAAATACTAATGAGGGCAATGGGACGATAGTTATTTACGTCAGTCCTGTCTCCTTTTTTATGTAGGGGTTTTATAATGGATGGTTTTAGGGCTTTCGGAAATCGACCAAATTCAAATGAAGTATTGATTAAATAGCATAAGATGTTTGCTATGTCATGGCAGCAATGTTTAAGAATTTTTGTATTTATACCATCGTAGCCTACGGAGTTAGTTGATTTTAAAGATTTTATTATTGATATAGTTTCCTTCGGTTCACAGGGATAAAGGAACATTGATTTTGGATTTCTGGCTTTTTTACTTGTATTATTATTAAGATGTTTAGTTTTTGATTCTTTATCTATAAATTTTTTATTGAACGCAGTAGCTATTTCTTCCGGGTTTGTAATAATTTGGTCATTTAATATTATTTTTTCTATGTTGTTTGGTTGGGTAGTGTTGTTGTTGTCTTTTATAATATTCCAAATAGCTCTACATTTATTTTTTGATTGCGTTATGTAGCGTTGGTTTGTTTTAGATTGAGCTAGGTTTATACATTTTTTTAAAGACTTTGAATAGTTCAAATATGTGTTTTTGTCGTGTATGTTTCTTGTACTATAGTATTTATACCTTAATTGTCTATTTTTTTTGCACGCTAGTTGTATACCTGGTGTAAGCCATTTTAAACCCTTGATGCTTGCCTTGATTTTTACTCTTATTGTTGGAAAACAAAGTGAATAAAATAAATCAAAATATTCTTTAAATTTATCAAAAGCTAGGTCTGCATCTGCTATTTCGAGTGTTTCTGACCAAGATAATGATTTTAAACACATTTGGAACTTGTCAAGGTTTTCTTTGCTGTAGTCTTTCTTTTTTATAAAATAGTTTTTTTTTAATCTTTCTAGTTTTTTCGTAACGAATTTCGAAATTTGACAGGTATTGTGGTCCGACAGCCCGCTTTGCAGAGTTTTAGATGACTCTATGTCCTTTACGTTACTCGCAATATGATCAATACATGAACGTTGTCTAGTTGGTACTGTTATATTGTGTAGTTGGATATTAAAGTTTTCGAGTAATGAAATTAGTCCCTTTGTTTGCGTGGTATTTGTTTTTAGTGTGTCAATATTAAAGTCACCACATAGAATTATCATTTTTTTGTTCCCACTGCTTAGTTTTTGAAGAACACATTCCAGTTGGGTAAGGAATATCTTTACGTCTGAGGAAGGTGTGCGGTATACACATATTATTATGCACTTTATTTGAGGTACTTCTATAGCGCAGCATTCGAAATGGTTTTCTATAGCAAAATCTTTAATAAATAGACTTTCTTTTACCGGGATATCCATCTTAGTGAAGATGCACACGCCGCCTCTTTTTTTTGATTTACGTGAGAAATAGGAACTCAGTTTATACCCCGCTAATTGGGCATTGATTTCCGTGCCTTGTTTTAGGAATGTTTCACATAAGCAAATAATGTCAATTGATATATTTTGTGCTTGGAGATCACATATGAAGATTTCTAAAAGTTCACGTTTGCGTAATACTCCCGCAATGTTTTGGTGGAAGCATGATAGAGTATGTCTCGGCTCACACTGAGGAGGAGAGACGAAAAAACATGTTTTTGTTAAGAATGTTTTGAAAGGGAGAGGTCATTGTTGCCTTGTCACTTTCGTTTAAAGTTAAAGAATTAGCTGGTAGGCCATTTTCTTTTATGGGTACTCTTCTTTTTTGCATCTCTGTTTTAATGTTTTTTATGTATCTATCATTGTAGTCTCTACAGTCTATGTCAAAGTTGATGGCTTTTGAAGTGAATGTTAAGTACTGTTTTCTGCCGTAGTTTCCTGAGTCAGTATCGAGAAACTTACATTTGGTCATGTTTTTGCAAAGTGCTTTTAAGGTTTCATTTAATCTGGACACATTTAGGCGAGTACTATTGTTTACGCTCAACACTATTAAATTACAATTTTTACAGAGTTTTTGAGCGTAGCTAAGCTCTCTTATTACTTTTGTAGGATTCGAATCGTTTTCGCCCAAACAGAGAATCACCGTGTCTTGATCTTTAAAGTTGTAGCTATCCATAGAGCCGACGATGTCATCCGACTGCGCGTTCGGTTTGATGAAAGAAGAAACTCTGTACTCTTCATACGGTAGCTGTCCTCTATTTATGCTCGTCGCTTTCGCCAGTCCTCTGCATTGTTGCGAACCGAAAAACAGAATTTGTCGGGGGATTTCTTCGAAAGAAGTATTTTTGTAGAGCATCTTTAGTTGTTCAGACGAGTTTCCCGACAAGGTATTGGTTTCAGGATTCGTTTTGTTCATGGTAGCGGCCGGATTTCTGATGTCATCGGTCTCTGATGGTGTTTGACTCGTGTTTAGTTCTTCAGCGTCCAATGTGAAGTTTATTTTCTTTTGTTTTATTTTCCGTCTCTTCGTCTCTTTACATTGTTTTTTCGTTGTAGAAAGAGTTTCGTTGCAAAGTTTTTTAAGAGTATTGATTCTGAGCTCATTATCCTTTTTTCCCGATCTCAACTTTCCATTTTCGAGTGTCAGTCTCTCCACTTCGTCATTTGCACTTTGCAGCTGTATATTTAATTCAATGATTTGTTGTTTGAGGTCTTCAATTTCAGTTGCAGAATGGTAAGTCGACATATCAGGCAAACTCGTGGTGTCGTAGTCAGAAAAGGACTGGCAGCTTGAGTCGGTGTCTATGGGTGACATAATTTGTTTTTTATTCCTTAAAGTTATGTTGTCTTGTCTAAATGGAGATTGAGGGCTACAGGATTGGCATTTCCATGCATTTTTAGTGGGATATATTGCGGAAAATGTAGCACTAGTGATATTGAGGCATTGGTAATGGAAGTGCTCTTTGCATGCAGCGCATTTCAATAGGTCACTGAGTGCTATCAGCTTTTGGCATACTTTGCAATCCATCCTGACTGCTATGACTGTAGCAGTGTATCGTGGCCGCGTGGCGTAGAAGCGTGGCGCGTAGCAGCGTGGCGTAGCAACGTGGTGTAGCAGCGAGGCGTAGTACGGCGTAGCTCGCTTGGTAACTGTCAGTAGGCGGTTTATTGATTAAGACTGGAGGCGCCCTCTATTGTGAGGTCTATGATGTGGTGTCTTTAATCGAATGGATGATCATGGCGTACAATGTATTTTTCTATATTAGCCACTAGATGGCGGTAGTGGATTTTGGTGATGTAGGTATGTGGTTAGTTCCGCCTTTGTGCAGTAGATGGCACTATTTAAAATTCTGTACTGTAACGGTCAGGAAATTGTATTTTGAAGTATTTACACGTAATTACATATGAAAATAGTACTTTAGTTAGGACCTTCAAACTATTCAACTAGCGGATATTCAAACTATTTTTATTTTACAGAAAAGAGCTATTCGAGCAATTTATAATTTAAAACGAAAAGACTCCTTAAGAGAGCTTTTTAAAGAAATTGACATACTAATAGTAGCTAGTCAATTTATTTTCGAAAATTAAATATATGTACGCAAGAACCTTACAACATTTTCCAAACTTAGCGATAGCTGTAATGTTAACCTGAGAAATAATCACAGACTATGTGCGCCCCGATTTAGACTCGCGAAGGTTAGCAATGCTTTCAAGGGTCAGAGCATTCTCTACTATAATAAGATACCTCTGGAGATTTTGAAATTGCCATTTGAGCAATTTAAAAAGCTGTTAAAGCGACTTTGTCGAAAAAGGGATATTACAATGTTCAAGATTACTTAAATGACAGGACTGTATGGGGTTATTCTGGCTCAACACTGACCATGCTGTTTATAATTTTGTAATTATTTATTCCTGCTTATTAATCATAACAATTAAATTTTTCATATTTGTATTAGTTAAGCACAACCTTTCTTCTTCTCCCACAGTGGTCCAATGTAGAGAAGAGGCAAAAAATGAAGTTTGCTAAGTATATGTAAATATCTACAGTAATAAAATACTTTGACTTTTACTTTTGACTTTGACCTACCCCCCCTTTAGTTACTAATAACTAGGGGGAGGGAGGAAGAGGGAGGGAAGGTTTGTAAGAACTGGCCAGTATTGACACGGGGTTGCGGGGGCGAAGCCTGCCATTCATCAATATTAGACTTGGGAAGAAATTGCTCGGACACTGACAAATTGACACATTTTCATTTTAATACTTTTTAGTGAAGATTCGGACACCACAATATTGATGCTGTTTTGTACAGTCAGATAAAAAAGTTTCAAAGCATAGTTTGCTGAAAAAGAGAGCTACAAAAACTATATATTGCTCTGTGGACGTGTACCACTGTAAATCAAATTAGACTATTACAAGTTAAAAAAATAAAATATGCCATTCAAAATGAAAAAACAACCAAAAAATTACTTTTAAAACATAAAGTTATTCATCATAAAAATCAACACTTTAAAGTCTGTTATTCAAAAAATATATTTCGTAGAAAAATTAACATCTCATACATATAAATCATTACGGAGTAAATTTATTAAGCAAAAGATTCATGAAAATAAGTACAGAGAATATAAATAAGATATTCATTCTAGTTCAAGACGTGTGGGACTGCCGCTCCATCCTCATATAGGCCTGTGCGATTCCACCTATGGCGGGTACCGCGGATGCACATGCTGCTAGCCCTGATGATGGCGGTTTGAATTCTTGCTCGTAGCCAGCCCATTATTGTGGCAGGGGTCCGGTTCCAGCGGTCCGCCAGCGTTTCGGCGAGGTGTTTAGTGAATGATATCATTTGTGGAGCAAAAACTCCGTCGACAGAGGTTACTAAAGGGGTGAAGGTGGTGTGGCGCGTCTCGCATGGGTCGCAGTACTTCCTTTTCTTTTCTTCTTCAGCTGAACGAAGGACAGCCGCTACGGGGCGTGATGCGTGGGAGGGAGCGTCGGTGTCTATGACACGGATATCAAATAACGCCTCCCTCTGGGCAATCCATACCCCCCGACAAGCCAAGTCTCCGCGCAGCCCAGTATCGCCTTCGGAGATGACTGGCTCTTTCGTGACGTTTCCCCAGGCTTGCTGGCACAGTTCACAGAAAAGATCCCTTATTTCGTTATGTCTGCGTGTGATAAGGCCACCTGTTTTGCAGCACAAGGCGTGGTCCACGTTGAAGTTGTCACTGCCGCAGCCGTCGCAAGTCGCAGGCATGGAGATTGGTGTGCGGTGGTATCTTATGGCCAGGGCATCTCTAAATTCGTGGGGTGATAAGTCGAAGTTGTCTTTTCTTGTCGGTATTACTGAAAGCCATGTTGATGTTTTTGTTTTCATTTTTGTCGCTATTGATCTTTCTATTGCTCTTTTCTTTTTGGATGGTAATTTTGTTAGAATGCTTTCTAGAGTTTCGTTCTCGTATGTTTCTTTTTCCTTGTTTCCTTCCTTTCTTGCGTCACGCAAAGAATTGTAGTGTTCAGCAAGGTTTATGTCTTTTATCTCGGTTAGGGCTGTTGAAAGTATTGTAGATCCCTGTTTTGAGATTTGGTATGCACGGTTTGGTGTGTTGAAGGGGTCAGAAAGGGCAAGTCCGCCTTTGTGGACTGGGAGGGTAAATAGCTGGGTTTCAAGTTTTGTGATTTCGCCTCCGATTAGTGTTGGTATGAATTTGTCGTGTAATGTGTTAGTTAAGGGTTCAAAAAGTTCTTCTGAATTTTTTAAGACACGTAGTAGGAAGGACCATTTAAACTGAGCTGCTTTAGTTAGGGCAGTGTAAGCGGCTTGAGGTGAGTTTTTGCAGATTGTTGTGAGTTTCTCGATGATAGATATCCATTCGGTTACATTCTTTTTTACGAAGTCGTCCCCTCCTGTCCCTATGTAGCCTCCTAGGAAGCGGGAGCCGGTAACTATGGAGACGTTGGTACCGGAGAACGTCTTTTCTGCGGTAGACTTGTCAGTTTCTGACACTATTAGAAATGATTTTTTACCTTGTGGTAAGTATCCGTATGCTGGGCCTGTTTTGTTTAAGTTGTCCCACCATTGTCGTAGGCTTTGGAAAGTGCCTTGCGCGGAGGAGTCATCGGCGTACCAGCATTGTGTGACTGTGTTTTCGGTTTTAAGTTTGTTAATTATTGGTAGTGTTGCAAGCGCGTACAGTGGCATTGCGAGTGGGTCTCCTTGGGTTACGCCTTCTCTGCTATATAGTCTTGTATCAGAATCGCGAAATACCAATTCAGCGTGGCCATTGTAAGTATTATAAAGAAAGCGGGCGCAGTGTGGCCAGTATATTCTTGCTTGCCAGAGGGCTAGTTGTCTATTCACGGCGTTAAAAGCATTGTTCGCGTCAACGAGGAGCATTCCCCAGTTTGAACCAGGTTGGCAATCTCTTTGGAAGACATCGGTCATGGCATGAATGGCGCCTTCGATGCCACTGCCCAGTCCACTTCAGAGCTGTGACTGGCCGCATGCTTCAGTGACTTCAGAGCCTGTTGCTAAGATCATGCATTTGGATAATATTCTTCGTAGGCATTCGCCGATGCCGATAGGTCTTACGCCTGGGCATTTGTCTAAAGCAACAAGTCGGCTTGACATTAATGCTTGTATTTGGGTCCAGGGTATGGTTTCGTTGCTAAGTTTCGTTGTGAGCTGCGCTACGGTTTCTCTTAAATGGGCGCTTGCTTGGCCGAAGCGGAGTAGGAAATCTCTCCAGTTTTCGGCTGTGCATCCAGTGGGGCCTCCGCCGCCGTGTAGTTTTCTCGCAACTGTTTCGACATGGTCACAAGTTATTTCGATTTCAAGGAGTGGTGGGAGTTTTGTGACGTCTTTGGGGAGAGTGAATAAAGCGGGATCTGGAGTATTAGGCGGGGGGTGCTTTTCTCTCAGCACATCACTGACGGTTTTACCGGATGGATCAACTTCAGTGTCTGGGTTTAAAACTTTGCTCGTGTCTTTTGTGAGGAGCCAGTTGAGCGCTTCCCGCGTTTTTCCATGTAGTATCAGTCGTGTGAATAATTTTGTTTCTTGGCCATTGTTGTTTTGTTTCCGGTTTCTTGTATTCCATATAGATTTATCTGCTTTGGTGGATTCCGTGATGAGTTCCTCGAAAAGTTTGTCTGCCCAGAGTTTTAGGCGCCGATCGAGTAGTCTCAGTATATCTTTCATTTTTCTAACGTTTTTGTCTCTTTGCAGTATGACCGCAGCAAAGGTTAATACGCGTTCAGAGGGGTAGGTTGATTTGGTTAGATGCTCAATTTCGTCGGCCAGAGTGTGCACGAATTTTCTACTGGCAGTACCGCATGGGAGGTCGTATAGCTTGCCATGAAGGTTACAGACGTTGTCCCAATGCCTTTGCCAGATGCCAGACTTGGGTTGGATGGCATTCAGGAATGGGGATCCGAAGGCTTCTTCCAAAGGTGACATTGGTGTTTGCCCATCGGTGGTAGTTTTAAGAGTAGCGGATGCTGATTGGTTTAGTACATCGTTGTGTGCTGATCTCATGTGACGCTGGAGCCCATTTTTCTTGAATTTCCTGGGGCATAGCGGGCATTCGGTGTCATAAATATTGGTTTGTAAATACTACAATAATCAATTTGATAATATACATACATATTCACCTACCTACATAGCAAATATGTCGTCAACAATTACATTAATTCATTTAGTATTAATCGTTACTTAATAAAAACAACAATATAATTTGTCCTAGATAGAATGCATTGTTTAACTATACCAGGCTTAACGGTCTGACCTGACGTTTTGGGTACCCTTATCAAATTCCAACAGTAATTGATTGTGCACAAAATCTGGCTCAGAGTTGTGGTTATCTTCTTTTCTAATAGAGTTGTTGCTTAAAATCACTAGTGTTGCTTCGCGTGTATTTCTTTTCATGCATTTCTTTTTTGACAATTTATTTTTGTTCGGCTCATATTGTGATAAAAACCCGCACGTAAAAGTACAGGTTATTCTTGCTTAGATGAAATTACTTCGAATCCAATTTGATTTAGATTTGTAAGATGAATATGCTGGTTTGTCATCTCCTAAAAAAAGGACCTGTGATAATATTTCTCACGCATTCTGTAGGTAAACACTGGAACTTGTTACAATGGTATCACTTTGCTTCGCATTATTTTGTGATTCCTAATTTAAATTCGCATAATGAGTTTGTCATAACTTCAATGGCATGATAGTACTTTTGGTTGGCATAACCAGCTTTTAGTATTTTATCTACCACGTATCATACACCCTCTTTACTGCTTCCAAAAACCCCATGTTACGACCAGCATAATGTTAAAGTACTTGGTAAAAACTCATTTCTTATCTAAATATTGATACATTATGACTATAATTTAGCAATATTTCGACATATTATGACATTCAAACGACGAACGCCACCGCCCGCCCGCGCGTGCTGACCCTATTTTGTCTGTGAAATTGGTACTACTGAACAAGCTAAACAAGTACAGAGCAATGATCAATGCCACAATGCCGGTTGAACATGCGATTCCTGAAAACATCAAAGAGAGCTTATGATATGTGTGAAGATAAACTAGCGTATGTAACTGTACATAATTATGCATTAAATCTCTCGCTTGATAACACATATCACATAAACTATTATTTTCTATTGGTCTACTTTTAAATCGTCTAATAGAGGTTTACATTATATGTTATTTTTTTTAAAATAATATTTTAGAATATTTATCAAAAGGCAGAAATTCTTGATGAAGGTCAAAATTTATGTCATTTGGTTCAGTTATCGTATTGTTTTTTTTTCTTACTATAGAGTATATTGCATATAACAAACAATATATATATATATATATATATTGTTTGTTTTAATTTATATTGTTTGTTTGATGAGCGAATAGCATAGGTGCGATTGCAGTTTCACATTAGCATATAATTTAGATTGCATTATGCATCCAGCGGAGCCAGCTTTCGATTGAAAGTAATGATAGGCCAAATATAACTGAATAGGTTATCGTAGCTAAATTTTAATTGGGTTAAAGGTTAACTAAGAAGAAGCGAAACCGGAGCTAAGCGTAGTGGGACGGGGCGAAGCGTCAAATAAAAACAATATTTATTGACACGAGTGTTTGCTGAAACACAAATGTTAAGTTTTTTCGGCATTTAAATAAATAAATAAATTTAGCCCATTAATGTCCCCACCGAGGGGCATATGCTTTTACCCTGATACGAGTTGGATTAAACTATATTCCATCAAGCTGGCTCAGTGCGGGTTGATGGAGGGTTTTACGACCACTACCACGTAGCGATAGTTATCGGGACCTACAAGCTTAACGTGTCATCCGAAACACTTAACGTCCAATACTATACTTTTTTTTTTTAGCCATTAAGGTGTCCCACTGCTGGGCAAAGGCCTCCCCTTCTTTCGTCCACACTTCCCTGGTCTGTGCCACCTCCGGCCACCCCGGCAAAAACTTGTCGAGGTCGTCCCGCCATCTCCGTTTAGGCCTGCCTCTACGCCGGTATCCGTCCTGTGGCACCCAGTTAGTGGCGATTTTCGCCCATCTATCTGGGTGCATGCGACTTACGTGGCCGGCCCAGTTCCACTTTAGCTTAGCGGTCTGCGCACCCACATCAGCGATGCCAGTTAAAGAGCGCAGTGTGGTGTTCCTTTTGCGGTCCGTCCTACGAACACTTAGGATGCTGCGCTCCATTGCTCGCTGGCAAACCTTGAGTTTGGACTTCTGAAGTTCGGTCAAAGACCATGACTGAGCGCCGTGGGTTAGGATAGGCAGGATACACATGTCGATGAGCTTGCGCTTGAAGGTCAGCGGAAGGTTACCCTTCATAAGCTCCTTCATGGACCAGTAGCTCTTCCAGGCGTTAGAAATGCGTCTATCGATTTCTTTATCCTGCCTGTTTTCGAAGGCTATCTGGCCCAAGTAAATGTACTCATCTACATAATGTATTTCCTGCCCATCTACCTCGACCCTACGTTTGACACTGTTAGTCATGGCCTGGGTTTTTGAACGAATCATCTTCAGTCCAACCTCAAGGCTTACATTGCTGAGTTCCTGTAACTGGGGCTGGAGCTGGGGTGCAGATGGGGCAAACAGGACAATATCGTCGGCGAAGCGAAGGTTAGTAAGTCTTCTGCCACCAACGTCAATGCCTCGGTCTGCCCACGGGACCGCCAGCTTCTTGAAGACTTCTTCGAGGGTGCAGGTAAACAGCTTCGGAGATAGCGGGTTTCCCTGTTTGACGCCTCTCTCTATGGGGAATGATGGTCCGGCTAGATGTAATTTTATATCAGCTGTACTATTTTGGTAAATACTTTCCAGAATGCTAATGTAAGTTTGATGGATATTTTGGTTGTGGAGTGCAAAAAATATCGATGAATGTGTAATGCTGTCATTATTTAGTAGGGAGTTTTCCTTTCAAAAGAATAGTGTTGCAAATATTAGTTATATGTGGTAGTAATACTGGTCTTCCGAATTTTAAGGCTTCTGTAGTTATTCCGTCTTCTCCAGGGCTTTTATTATATTTCATATTTTTGAGGGCAAAATTTACTTCTGTGGCTTTTATGAAAGGGATAGAATCAGGGCAACTGTGTATTATATTTGAAATGTGGTCTGGTTTTGTTATATCTGAGTAAAGGTATGTGTAGAATTTGGTGCAAATTTCTATTATTTTGTCTCTACTTCCTTGTTGTTGACCATTCTCGTCTGTAAGCCTTGTAATCCAGAATTTACCTTTCGAGATTCCTTGTGTGGCAACTCGGAGCGAGGTGTTATTTTCTATCGCTGTTTGCACCAAATTTGTATTAAATGTTCTCATGTCTTTTCTGATGTTACGCTTTACTTGTCTGTCGAAATGGTAATATTGATTGGAGCATTTCTCTAGGGATTCTCTTTCCTCTATGAGAAGTTTAGTTGATGCACTCAATTTGAATTTGCAGGGTCTATCTTGTCTTAATTTATTGCTAGCAGATTTTATAGCGTTTTGTATGTTTTTTAATTGAGTTTCTACGTCGTCTATGTCTACATTGAGATTTGCAAACTGGTTCGTCAGTTCCAAGTTAAAAGCATTTGCGTTAAGTGTAAGGTTATTGCGGTTAAGTTTTTTAATTTGTTTGGTGAATAATTTTTTACGGAGAATTTTTGTGTTGAGATATATCCTTGCACGAACAGGCCTATGATCGGAACTACATTTGAATTGATTTAGAACGGATAGATCTTTTACTATATATTGATCTGATGACAGTACGTAATCTATTTCATTTTTAGTTTTTCCATCGAACGAGCGCCAGGTCCAGCGATGCTGAGGCTTTTTAAAGAAGAAGCTGTTACTTATTTTGAGGCTCTGTCCAAAGGCGAAGTGGATCAAACGAGTGCGTGGCACTCGTTTGATCCATTTCGTTACGGCTTCCCAGCCCGTGTGGTCCAAGTATATCATCGTTGTCCAGCTCTTGCCTTATCCCGACTTTGGCGTTGAAATCACCGAGGACTATATTCCAAGTCCCACGGTGTTCATCGCAAGCCTTATTTATAAGGTCATAAAATTCTTCTATTGCATCGTCGCTATGCTTTGCTGTCGGAGCGTAAACCTGGATCACTGTTAGAGTTTGCTTCTGCGTCACTCGAAATTTGAGGACAGCGATCCGGTCCGAGTAGACACCAGGAACCCAACTGCGTATAACCCGCTGGTGACTCCGAAGTGATAGAATATACCATTGTCTCTTTCGACAGTTTGCTCTCCTAACCTTCTAGTTTCTGCAAGACCTACAATGTCCCACTTGATATCTTCCAGTGCTTTGTCTAACTCTTTGAGTTTGGCATCTTCCATCAAAGTGCGAACATTGAAGGTTAGAATGTTCAATGTATCGGAGTCCATTTTTGTGTGTGCAATAGTCGTCTGACGGGGGATCGCTCTCGCCCGGAGATTCTTAGCACCCCTGCTTCCAGGGCTAGTCCGGCTACCGTCGTCGCCGGGGTCGCCACTGGAGGCGCCGGGAAATTGGGGCCGGGGTTGTGTGTGTACACTCATAGGGAGGGGGGTTTGAACCGTAAACCCACCACTCTGGTCCAGTGCGGGTTGGTGGGGTTTAGGGGATTGGGAAGGGGAAAGGGGGTGAGGAGAAAAAGGATGTGTTTAGGTAGGAACATGAGGGTAGGATTTAAGGATACCACTTTCTCGGAAGACAGGTATGAGTTGGTAATAGCTCGGGAGGCCGGGGGCGCTTACCCGTATATCACAAAAGATTCACCGGAAAAGCAAATCAATTATGGATATCCCTGACACAATACTATACTTAAGATAAATTAATTATCTCATTGGCACATGGTCAGGTTTCAAACCTGCATCTCCTGTGTAAGAAGCAAGCGTGAAACCTATCAGACCACGGAGCTCATTGGCAATTAAATATTACATATTTAAGCAAGACAAGTCCCCAAAATATGCCGTACTCTTGCGCAACCACATTTTTGAGCCGCTTGAGCTGGAGACGACTGGGGTTTGGGGGACACAAGGGAAAATCTTTGTTAAGGATTAGGGGCGCCACCTAAGAGAAAGCATAGTTTTTGACTACCGCTCTGGGGCATTTCTGATGCAAAGGATCTCCTTGGCTTCAACCTAACGCTGTTTCAAGACGTAAGTATTGATTGGAGGTTTTATGGTTTAACCCCTTCGCTTGTCTGCTGGCCGGAAAAGAAAAATAATGACACAACAATTAAGGCAAATTTTCTGTTTTTTGCCCATAATTGCCCACAATAGAATCTACAGTACTCTAGGTGACGTCTGTCATAAAAGTTCTGTTTTAGGTTTTACGCGAGTCTACAGGATAAGACATGAACAATTTTTGGGAAAATGAAAACTAAAAAGTGGCAACACTGCTATCGGGGAAAATGTAAACTTATTACTGGCAACACTACGTTTGACATCACTCTTGTATTTGTGGAACCGAAAAATGAATACGTGTCTGCGATAAAATATTATTTTTATTTGCTAACTATTCGAATTCCACTTTAATAAGTTCTTAAAAATATAATCCTTAAAGTTCCTGCACCTGAGGTTAAGACAAGGCTCGTTTTTTAGCTAACTCACATTTGAAGTACAAACTTTCCTACAATACAATAATGTTACACAAATGTGTTGTCTCTACGCTTTGTGATGTAAATAATTCGTGTACTTTAAGTATACATATTTTAGTGAAGCATGTCTTGAAGTCAATTTCAATTAGAAAACCTATTCCTGTCAAGTTGCCTATTTGGAAAATTGATGATTTTGTTTCGTATCTTGGTGAGAGGTCAAATTAACCATGACAATATTTTTAATGTATCGAGGCAGGCTTATGCTCTTTCGGGTCTTTGCGCTGGAAGGAGAATTTAACGTTGCTAGATAGATAAGATAGAAGAAAAACATTACGTTAGAGAAGAAAATTCCGTAACCATGAATCCTTTGGACAAAATACTGATCATAGGCAGTCAGGGTGGCAATTATACTAAAAAAAAAAATAGGAATTTAGATCCTGTATATTGGGTGAAACAAACCGTATCAATAGCTTGTTTATCACAACTAGAGGTGCTGCTCATACGGCCTCAAGAACTTTCTTTGCAGGGTGGGTCAACACCCTGATGCATCAAGCGGGTATCTATGCCAGTCCTAGAATTATCAGCTCCGCAGATGCTTTTAGGAATTGGTTGGACAATTTCTCCCATGGAAGATATTATGGCTCGGGGAAATTGGAGATCCTCAAACACTTTCAATAGATTTTACAATCGACAAGTATTATAGCCCTCCAGGACTAACAGCATAGCCACTTTCTTTAACCATATTAGTTGATTAAAGTGTGCTCACTTTTTTAACTAATTACTTAAAGTAATTTTATCTATGTTGTAGTTTCTTATTGCCTTCATATGCATATGTAAAAATTTTAATGTTAACGTTTAACAAAACTAATTAATTCAGTCCATTTTTTGGGATTTTATCTAGTTCCCATCACATTGGCCTTCACATCACCATGCTATAAAAGACAAGATCCCAATTGTTTATGTTTTGAATTACGATCAAGTGGTATAGTATGAGTAGCAGCTTTTTTACCTGAAATGAATCGTTACTTAAACTACTTACCTTATTCGAAGCATACTGTAAATTCTCCCCGGAGAAAAAGTCAAGAATCCAATACGCAAGACGGGTCGCGAGCCCGCTAACGCATGCTTCCCCTCCCCTGTGGTGATGACATGTGAGAGCGAAACAAAGTATATGGCTAGAAAGAGTAGGGAAAAAGGAAAGGAAAATAGATATGCCTATCTCAATTGCTTAGTCTTCGTAGTAGGCAAGAAGTTTAAAAAACTTTTTATTTCAGGTCAAACCTACTATTATGAGTATTTGATTAAGATTGTCACTTTTTTTCAGTATTTGAATGAAATTTTCTCGATAGAATTTAATTTCGGAAACCCCTCTAAGTTGTTTTATTTTTTCCTGTAATTCTGAAATCCTAACTAATTTCATTGTACGTTTCAACTGCGTTCAATATGTAGATAGATATTATGTATTCGCAAAATGTCCTTAAAACACTTTTTAACATAATAGCGTTGTTTATTTTTAAACAATTATTCTGTGCTTTAGCGCTACGTTTTTTCATTTTTTTCCGATTCCGTCCCTCTCACACTGCGGGTTTTTCTTTGCATTTTCTGGGAGCCAGTCTATGGCTCTCTTAGCCCAGCTATTCGGCATTTTAGATAGGCAGCCTTCAGAGCTACATCTATTATCTTTGTTCGGGAGCGCAGCTCTGTATTCCGGATCCGGTCTAAAAGCCGAACACCGAGAATACTGCGCTCCATGTTTCTCTGGCAAACCCCGAATTTGAACATTTGCGCGTCAGTCAAAGACCAGGTTTGGGCTCCGTAGGTAAGGATGGGAAGAATGTGTGCATGCATGTGTTCAGGGACAACGGAAGTTGTCCTTTCATGAGCTCCTTAATAGACCAAAAGCTCTTCCAGGCATTGTCGTCTATCGACTTCCTTGTCTTGTCACGCCTGAAAAGAGACTATTTGGCCTAGATAGATTGATTCCTGGACATATGCAATTCTCACCCCATCCACGTCTACCGCATGCTCCTTGCTTTTAGACATGACCTTGGTCTTTGACAAGTTCATGCTAAGACCAACCTCGAGGCTTGCATGGCTGAGTTGTTGCAGCATAGTTTGTAGCTCAGAAGATGAATTAGAAAACAGGACTATATCATCGGCGAAACGAAGGTTTGTAAGCTTCGCCTCGCCGACGTCTATACTCCTGCTCTCCCAATCTGGCTCTAGTGTCTTGAAGACCTCTTCCAACACGCTCGTAAAAAGTTTAGGGGAGAGAGGATCGCCCTGCTTGACGCCTCTTTCAATTGGAAATGATGGACCCGGAAACTGTAATTTAATTCATGCTGTACTGTTTCTATAAATTTCCTTGATGAGGCTGATGTAGTGTCTATGTATTTCTTGATTTTGGAGTGCTGTAAATATGAATGTGTGTGTCAAACTATCAAATGCCTTTGAGTAGTCGACGAAGGGAATATATAGAGGGAGGTTATATTCGTGATACTTGTCAATAATCTGGTTCAGTGTATGGAGATGATCTGAGGTCGACATACCGGGTCGAAACCCAGCCTGCTCGGGTGGTTGAGCTTGGTCGAGTAGACCGGATATGCGGCGCTCTATCACATTGATAAAAGCCTTATCCAGGTGGAATGTAAGGCTGATAGGACGGTAGTTGCCGATACCTGATCGCTCGCCTTTTTTTGTGAAGGAGTATGAGTACCGAGTGGCACATGTTGACTGGAAATCGTCCGGTATGCATTAGAGAGTTGAAAAAGTTCGTGACGTGTGGTAGTAAAATGGGTTCACCCAACTTCAACACTTTTGTTGATATGCCGTCGTGGCCCGGACTCTTGTTGAACTTCATTGAGCGAAGGGCGCAATGAACCTCATAGCCAGTGATTGGTTGTGTGTTATCAGGGCAACAGAATGCTGAAGCAGGTTCTTGTTCGGTTGTATTCGTCATTCTAGTGTAAAGGTTCTGGTAGAAGTTAGTGGAAATATTTATAATTTCGGTCCTGTCCCCCTGTTTATTTCCGTTCGTGTCTTTTAGGCAAGTGATCCATGATTTGTTTTGTGATATTCCTTTCTTAGCAATTTTGAGGGATTTATTATTTTCTAACGCTGTTTGTACTAGCTTTGTGTTATATTGTCTAATATCTCGCCTTATTGATCTTTTTACTTTTCTATCCAGCAGTCTATATTGCTACGTTGATATGATATTATACTCTGATATCAACAATCGCAGTTGCCGCAATTTGTTTAATCCAATTTGCGCCTAACGGATACTACATTCCGGGTCTTGGTTTAATTTTGGAGTTTTTGGAGTTTCCTTCTCCTAGATGGGATGCGGACCAACGCAAAGGACGCCCATCCCGCCCGACAAATACAATGATCACCAAAATATTTTTTTCCTACCCAAAATGGATAAATGAACACCAAAAGTTGCAAAAAATATCAGGGCAAAATACTGCGGTAGCTTAGGTGAAGGGTAAAGGGGGTGAGCGAAGCGAAACCCCCTTTACCTTCGTGTTAGGTTGAACATATAAGAACAACAAAAATACTTAAAACATAAACTTAAGTACACAAAACATAAAAAGAAGTTTGGTGATCATTTATCCAAACACAATTTGGTGGACATTTATCCATTCTGGCAATCATTTCGAATTTAGTGGTAGTAAAATAGGTGCGTTTTTGGTAATCGTTTAATCATAAGCCATATCTAACTGTTCACCGACCAGAAATGCACCCGAGTGAAACGAGTGAGAGAGTCCTATATAAATAAAAGAGATAGAAATAGTGACTTTTTTAAAAACCTATCCATAACGCTCTCTCGGTTGTTACTGAACCTTAGCGTAACTTTCTGCATTTCTATTACCTGATACCGCGTTTTAATGTATTTATATACGTTTTTATAGTACGGGGCAAAGGAACGTTCCGATGGGGTAATAAACCCAGCTGTTAACAAGGATGCGGTTAAAGTCGATATTGCTTATCGATCAATTACGCTTGCTCTGTGCATAAATATAGCAATCGGTTTAAGTATTATTTCATAGTTAGGGTTATTAAATGATAATAATAATAATATAATAGACCAGAAACTTCTAGTAATAAATTTACAGTGATACCGACAGTTCCGGTATACGAAAGCTATGTAAATTAAGTTTATTGTTGAAGTTTTTATTCATTGATATATCAATGAATAAAATATAACATGTTATTTCTTTTTATGTTATTCATAATATAAAGTTATACATTATTTGTATAAAGTATGTACCTAATTATAAAAATAACTTTGGTCACAACTTTTTATTTCACATTAATATAATATTTTAACGAAAATCTGTAATTTTGATTTTTTCCTAATAATAATTTCAAAACTAACATAACCAATTATTGAGGAGTAATCTTTCTGTACGTAGTACTAATCAGTATTATGTGGCACAAAATTACAGAAATAATTTTAATTCGTTGTACACACACCGAACAAGATACCATTGATAACATATATAATAAGAAATTAAACTACAAATTATTTATTTCTATTATAATAACATGACACCATCGATAATCTGCAAAGGTTGCGACACGCATCCCTAGAAGCAGGAAGTAAAAGGGGCAGGGCCGGCCTAATGATTTATGGACTTACCGGAACTTTCCTTTGGCCCGAACTAAAGTATTCTTTATTAGGTACCATAGTAACATCCAAACGCAAAGTCAGATTTCAACAATAAGTTATTGTTGGATTGGTCTTGGCTAAGTTTTTTATCTGACTATACAACACATTACTTTTGATGGTGTCCGAATCATCGGTAATAGTAGTTTATGTGACTGATAAATAATGGAGGGCATTAAAACTCGGGCGAGTTTCATAATGATATCACTCGAGAGTTTTAAGGGATTAAATATGGCCAGAAATGCATCTTTAGCTTCAATTCTAGGCTAAACTAGACAACATAAAAATGTAGGATAAATATATGTTATAAAAGGTCTATTAGAGATAAAAATGGACTTTTAAAATTACCGGATATCTGTTATATTTAATACTTAAAAATATTTTCGCAATGCATTATTATTCAACTAAATGAACAAGCGCTCGGAGACGAAATCAGTTTCCTATATGAAACTTACACGCAAAAATAGGTAAAAAAAGGGAAAATTTCTGGTTGTTTTATTTTATTTTTAATGTTATTACAGGAGTTTAGTAATATTTTCTATAATTTTCTCGGTCTCGGAGCTCGGGCTGCCCCGCGGGGCTCTGCGCGGGAGCATGCGTCAGTCTGCTTCGCCGCGATGGGACGGGTATTTGTTTTCTTTGTCTAATTCTCAATGCCATTGGCCTATGTTCAGCCCTTAATGCCTAATATGTACAGTTACATACACTAGTTTATCTACACACATATCATAAGCTCTCTCTGATGTGTTCAGGAACCGCATGTTCGTCTGGCATTGTGGAATTGATAATTTTTCTGCACTTGTTTAGCCTGTTCAGTAGTACCAACATCACAGTTAAACTAGGGGTGGAACGCAGGTCGGCGTCGGCGTCCGAAATTGGAATGTCATAATTTGTCGAAAATTGATACATTATGGTCATAATGTATCAATATTAAGATAAGAAATGAGTTTTTACCAAGTAGTATAACATTATGCTGGTCGTAATGTGCGGTTTTTGGACACAGTAAAAAGGGTTTATGATACGAATGTAGATAAAATTTTAATATTTTTGGTAAAATGTGTCAATAATGTCCGTGTAATTACTGTCCGAGGCGTCAGCGAGTCTGATATTGACTATTGTTCTTTTAAAAAATAGGTACCTATTAAAAATATTTTACAATCGTGTGTTTGAAATCAAGAAATAAACAGTGGTTTTGAAGAAATTAAGAACACAACATTTTCACAATGTTCTGCCGCAGCGACTGACGTAACAGCAATGTTGCAGTGTGAGCTGTTATGAACTATATTTTAATATAGTTGTGTCCCAAATTTCAACCACCACTATTATTTTATCGACACACGAGCCTTAAGAGGGCAAACTAAATGTATAAAAAATACCTACTCGTATACCCTGTTGCCCGGACCATAACTGGCCAATAAGTCAATATCGTCGATATACGCCCGACTGCTGAAATCACAAGTCTACGTCCAGACGGTGAGCATTTTCCCTGTAAAATATCGGGAAACGGATGTCGCAGTCTGTACGTGAACTAACCTTCTTTTTTTAGCTTTGACGTAGTCAATTTAAAGTTAAAAAGTCCTTTGAAGAGCTAAGCTTAGTTAGCTTTCCATATAATCATTTTTCCTTTGTATAAAGAACAGTATATTACGTACTTCCTAGAAAAACGATTTTAGAGGATTTTACACGATTCAAATTGTTCTGAGCGAACAACAGCCCCACACAGACAGATGTGATTTAATCACGTTCAGTGCTCAAAGGAAAATGTACGGGCAACATGGAAAATACAAAACAATAGCTCAATAGCTGCATTCAGCCATATACTTTGAACGTCGTTTTGCTTGAGGACTCTACAATCTACACCAGTACATACAAATTTGTATCATAATTCATAAAGTTAACAAAAACATAAACAGGCACATACATTGCCTCTGGCCTAGGATACACCTTGTTGTGCTCGGAATTTACTCATGATTTACTGACCTGAATAAATCTGAGTGTTTTCTTATTCGTTTCGGTCCATGCGCAAACGCTTCCCCGCATGTGTCGGCATAGTTCAGAAACGGCTTCTTGGCATCCACGCATAGCTCCTGGGACGTCTTTACCTGATGAATAGCAAGATATAGAGGTACCTGCATATAAATATATCCCTTAATCGGCCTCACCGAGGGGCTCAGGCCATTAACCCGGATAAGAGTAAGCTTGGGCAATATTTCACCACGCTGTCTGAGTGCGGGTTTATAGAGGGGTGTCGTGTTGAGCTAGCGGCCGAAACGACTGTAAGAAGTTTTCAAGCTGCCTTATTAGGGACTCTGACACAGCTTTGCGACTACTGCTACCAAGTAGCGATAGTAGCCAGGACCTACAACTTTACTTGTCAACTGAAACACGAAACGTCCGAATAAATTACATATCTCATTGGTACATGCTCAGCACCGGATTCGAACCAGTGTCGCATGCGTGAGAAGCGACAGTGAAACCACTAGACCTAGGCGCTATTAACAAAATATATTGGTAACGAGCGACTGGCTAAGGACTTCAACGCGCATCGACGGCAGCATTATAACGTGTCGACGGCAACTGACTGCTTCCGACGGCAGCCTTAAAACTCGTCGGTGGCTGCCGTGGACTGCCGCCGAAGCGCATGCCGCTCGCGTGTAGGAGCTCTAAACGTGGGCGCAACTAAAAACGTGGGCGCAACAAAGCCCCCTGCCAGCCCCTGTGGATATTAGCTATACGCTATGCTAATGCGAGAAGTTGATCTGCAAGTGTGAATTTCGTTAAAGTGATTGATAAGAATCGAAATTATTTTCATAGTGTTTCCCTAAACGAAATAGCTTTGCTTACCCCTAACTGCGAAATGCACTGGACTGTTGACATTCGCTAAATACAGTTTAACCACAACTTAAAATAACACCGTCGGGTTACGTTGTGAAGTAAGCTAAAGTCGGTCAGCCAGGTCTACACTTAAAATAGCCGTATTGTATTTGAGTTGTAGTTTAACTGTAATAAGTGACTGTCGAAAGTCTGGTGCAAGTCGGCCAGATTCAAAAATAAATAAAGTCTAGCTGTTCTTTAAGGTGATACGAAAAAATGTATATAAAAGGAATACGAATGTAAATGGAAGTGACAGCTTTAATTACTTCCACATAAAAAAGAAAAGAGAGAGCCAACAATGCGCTCGACTCAAACTAAAATAACGTAGCGCCAAGCCACATAAATATTGTTTAAAAATAAACTACGCTATTTTGTCGAAAATATTTTCAAGGAGTGTTTACGAATACATAATATCCACATTTTGAATGTAATTCTGTAATGAAATTAGCTAGGATTTCAGAATTACATGAAAAAATAAAACAATATGGAGGTCTTTACGTAATGAAATTCTATCGAGAAAATTTCACTCAATCGCGTTTTCCTTCAGTGAGAATCTTAATCGAATACTCAATAAACGTTATTGCAAAAATCAAATCTGTAGACAGTTATAGTGTTATAGCGAAGTAAATGTATTCGAAAACAAAACATTTTTGTTTTCATATCACCTAAATAAGATTAAAACGCCCTGGGGAAACCGTCTTTTCCAACAATGAAATAAAACGTCAGGACAACAATGATAAATAAAATAAAATATTGTATTTGCCTTGTTCACAGCTTTATTCCCTCTGGTAAATCTAGACTTCAGTCTCTAGACGATTAACAATGTATTTCATATAACGTAGTAGGTTTACAACGTGCACTTGACAAAAGACGAACGGCAAAAGGGGTTTCCAAGAGTCCCTCGGCCCTTCACGTGACTTGCATTCGGTCGTATTGTTCCTATAAATTGGTTTCTAGAATAATGGAGCCCTCTGAAGAAAGATTTTTCGTGCTTCCAACTCTGAGGTGCGAGAACTTTCAGAAAAAGGCTTGTTGTTAAGACGATGCATTAGGCCGAAATAGCCTTTTGTGAATCTCAAGTAACGCAACATAGTAATTTTAAAACAGTTGCTTATTCATATCAATTCAATTCAATTCTAAGCTTTATTTGTAAATCATAGGTACATAACAAAGATCTTAAGGATAAATAAAATAAAATAAAATAAATAAAAAAATAAAAAGCCTTTTAATATCTCATAATAAAAAATAGGGTATAAAATTTCATTTTTCATGAAATAAATAAATTTAAATTAGGTACATTATTATTTTTAATATTATAGCAGATTGATTTATTATTATTAATTGTAAAAAATATATTTGTTGTCGTGCTAATTTTATGAGAGCCCTGATCGGGAGAAGGCCTCCTCTAAGCGATGCCACTCTTCCCTATCTATCTTAAGGATACATTCAAGTATGTCCATATTTGGCGCATAAAAAGCATACAAATAATATATTTATTGAGCACAAACATCAGCCGTATAATTTACAAATAGTATAAATATCTATAATAGTAATAAGCAGTTGATAAACAAGAATTTTATTATGTAGTCGATGGTCAGATATATAAATAATCTATAATAGATAATAATTTATTGAGTAATATGACTACAATGTAAGCAATTTTTTCAACATATTTAGATTATTCATTGCTCTTAATATCTCCGGAACTGTTTTGTAAATTATATTAGTTAAGCGCACAGCTTGTCCTGAACGCGTTTACTCTTCTCTTAGATATATAGATGAATATTACACTTGATAATCACCGCAGTTTCAAATATGTGTAATGAAGGAACTGTTTATAACTTAAGATCAATAAAATTACTATTGCAAGATTATGTTCTTATAAGTTTACATATAGCTTACGAGCTATAAATTAAATATTATATCAATTTTGTGGCATTTCCCCAAAACATGACACAACGCGACAAACCCATGATATGCCCTTAGCACAGCGACCTTATTGACTTGTTTAGACAGCATATGTAAAGGATATGAAAATTTACTTAATGTATGACTCAGTATGTATGTCTACGTGTGTATTCTATGACATGTTGTTGTCAATGTGAAGCTCTAAGACTTCATTCGTAGAATTAGTCCCTTAATAATTAGTCTTAATAGAATAATGTTTTATTAAGGATCAGAAGGTACTTGAAGCAAAACGTTCTGGTGACATAGAGTCCGCTATAATAAAACCAATCTTATGAGAAATCAATAAAAAACAAATAATTTTGGCAATATTCGGCCGCAACGTTTGAAGTAACATCTAACTGTTGTAGTATATATTAGTCGTAGTATTTATAGAGTTTTATTGTACGCGCAGGTCTTCCCCCGCTCAACCATCACCTCTCCTACCATCTTGGTTTGCTGGAAGAAATCTCTTTTGAGAGATAAGCTCGCCTTTGTACATGTTTTTTTTTTTTCTATTATAAGTTATCTGTATGACTGTTTTGTGTAGTACAATAAAGAAATTACAAAATTAACTGTTATTTTATTTCAATATGGTTGAGTCAAAAATTTAAACGATCAGGTACAAATTTTTCCGACACATTTATTTTCTCAGTGCAATGAAGTCTATAACAGGAGTGTATAGATCTCTTACCCAATTATATTGATGTAGAATTTACTTACCAGCATATGTATAGCATGAGTGCAGACTAGACCAGCTATGAAGGTGCCAACAGAACCGGCGACAAGACCACTGTTCTTGAAGGCAGCTGGCATGGCCAGTATGCCGGAGCCCAGGCATGCCTTGAGCAGGTGAAGGGCTGAACCGAGAGTCCTGCAATCAGGAGATAAGAGAATAAAGACATTAGAGGCCGCACCAAGTTTCTCACGTTGCGCACCTGTCATTCTCGCGTAGGATGGATGGATGATGGAGTGAGAGAGAGAGAATGGTGTCAACTTGCTAAGCGCAAAAGGAACTTGGTATACCTTGGACACTATTTACACACATTGATCTAGCCCCAAACTAGGATTCCCTGTATCTTGGGTACTAGAAAACGATACACATACTTATATAGATAAATATTATACTTAGATATAAACAACCATGACTAGAGTACAAGCATCCGTTCTCATCAAACAAATATTTGCCCCCACTGGGATTCGAACCCGGGACCCTTGGCTTCGTAGGCGTAGGGTCACTGCCGACTCAGCCATTCAGGTCGGGTTGGCCTGAACTGTGCTAATATCGTGGCCAACTGAAACCGAAGAAAATATTGCCCCTGTCACAACACAGTACAAATACCAATGAATCGATGGCTACTTCATTTATTAAAATCAGTTAAGTAGTATAGCCGCTATTGTTTATTTTCTGAGGAAAACTGTAAGGTACAGTATTCCTCAGAAAATAAGTCCAATAACCTTGGAAGATATTAGAAACAAATAATAACCGACCAAGAGCGAGTCAGACTTTATTCTTTATTCTTTATTCTTTATTGCATAGATAATATAAAGTTACAGACAATTAAAAGTAATGTAATAAGCAAAGGCGAGCTTATCTCTAAAAAGAGATTTCTTCCAGCAAACCTAGGCAGGACAGGAGAGTTAATTATACTGGAAAGTCCTAGTTCGCAATAACACTATACATACGGACGCAAATTACTTTCAAAATATATATAAACTATACCAAATATAAAATAAATATATATATATATATATATATATATATATATATATATATATATACTTCCACTACATAAAATGCAATGTAAAGCATGAACATACATAAACTATAATAAATCATACATATACCTACATAAATATGGTACCATTTACGGAAGAGAAAGTAAATGCACTTTCAATCTTTTCTTAAAAGTGAAAATTGAGGGTCTTTCCCTAATAGCGCAGGGAAGTGCGTTCCACAGTCGGATTGCCCTTAACCTAAACGAGTGTTCGTAAGCGGCAGTGTTATGCCGAGGAGTTGAAAGGAGAGACACCGTGTGGGATCTCGGATTGCTATCCCTGGGGAAAAGAAAGTCAAAACGTTGGCGTAGATATGTGGGGTATCGGGGATTTCGCAAAATATTGAACAGATAGGAGAGAATGTGCATGTCACGGCGAAGGCGGATCGGAAGCCACTCCAGCTCCTTGCGATACTGGGAGACATGGTCATACTTGCGCAACCCGTAGATAAACAAAAATATTATAAAACTTGCTCACCGAGGGATTCGCACTAACCGCATTTTTTGACGAAGTAAATACAAATTTACGGTAATTGGATTTTGCCTTTACTTGTTGTGTTAGGCCTTGCTTCGAGCCAAATTTAATGAATCTAGATCAATGATAAGTATCCTATAGGTTTTGCATCTTTTACGAGCAACAAGCAAAGTCTGAAAAATTGGGGCATAAAGGGCCGTATCTTTTGATTGCCTTGCCCTAGATATTCTGCTTTAAAGCCCTTTTATCATTATTAACCCTAAAATTTTAATGAAGCTCCTCTTTTATCAAAATAATCCAAATATATTCCAACGTCATCGGACTTCTTTTCTTTGGAATACGGTAATATGACTTAATTTACACTTAGTAAATACCTATATCTACACATATACTACAAACATCATAAGAAACGGGAACTCTCACTGAATTACTTGGTCAAAATTCAAATTCACATTTCAAAAAGAGTTTACTTCCATAAGAAACACATAGGTTACACTTGGAGAATGTCAAATCTTAAACTAACACATATATAAGGTATAGAGAAATTTAGAACTCAATTTGAATTCCGTCACCTCAATGTTTTAGATGCTGGAGGCAAAGAGGCGACTGGAAAACTCCAGCTCTATACGTTATTTTTTACAGAATTGGAGCAAACACCTTCCCAAGCTTTTTGTCTTCTACATAATCTGATATTTTGTAGAAAGCCTTTTTACATAAGTGATTTTTAACAACAAATTTAAATTTATTGTTGGCTCATTATTCCAAAATCAAAGAGAAAATCTATAAATTACATCCTACTAAGCGAATTAAACTTGGAAAAGTACCTGTGGTATTATTTTTCCCACGGGGATGTCAAGTATTATATTTAACTGCAAACAGAAGTAATCGTGATAACATAATTATTTTTCTAAAATCCGTGGGCTAGTAAGCAGTTTAATTTTCGTACTTGAAAATCTTATTCAAGGGAACTTAATTTAAGACCCTGAACCGTCTTTAAATCAGTGCAAAAGATCTCTAGTTATAGCCCTTTTAGAAACGTCTGGTATTTAATTTACAAAATACTTTAAACCATCTGAATTACTAGTTTAGGGCGCGAAGCCACAATTTTCTAAAGTACGCATTACTCTGCTCAGTACTCTTCTAGACGGTCTTTTGGCAGCATTTTTAACATAGCTGCGATATCTTCACCTTTCAGTTATACCGCGATAGAGTGCCACTTAATTTTCATAAAGCGCTGTAATTAACCGACCGCGCGTTGAACGCGTCTTGAACACTACGGATTGAATTCTCTGGAAACTCTTAGATCTATTAGCAGGCTAACCACCCTACATAAAATATTGCATGGAAGCTTAAATACATCTTTTTTGAGAGAAATTAAAATACGTATTCCACGAGTTCTTCAGAGCTCAACCAGAAAAAAAATACATTCGAATTACCATTGTATAGAACGCAGAGAGCTTATCATGAACCACTTCCTAATATGTGTCGTCTCTACAAAAATATGTCTAATGAAGACGACGCGACGCCGACGCCTTGGACATCTTTGCAAAACTGTATAAGTATCTTCAAACATAAAGTTCGAAAATCTTTAGCTAATTTATCTAACTAATAACACTTTAGGCTGTTTGAGCATATTTACCAGTAATTCCCTAAAGTTATTTTTTTCTTTCCTTTTAAATTAGTTTTTAACCTACTTAAATACACTGTCCACAAATTTTAAAGATGCTGTCAAAACACCTAGTAGGATATTCTACATGTTTTAAATTAAGATATCTATATTAAGAAACTGTATTATATCTGTTGTGTTTTGCAATAAATAAATAAAAAAAAAACGGTCGTTTTATAATTTCCCTATCAGAAGTATGTACCTACGTATAGTATCGAACCTACAAAATGTATTCACAAGCATTGCATTAATTGACGATGCACTTTGCGGATTCTTTATTTTATTTCGATTATAGGTTCATTATATTTCCTTTTTAGGCAGCATTTGTGTGTACTTTGTGAATAAAAACTAATTTATCCCTCACGAGCATTCTGATCCCAAATTCTAATATATTTTTTTCATAAACAATAATTGAGCACGTAAATGTAACACATAGTGAGTATTACCTACTTTACCTAAAACAAAACAATGGCACCTAATGTCAAAAACTCATTGCAGATGTCGCTAGTGTAGTAGAACGCTGACTATCTGTCAAAGAGGTCAAATACTATTTACTTCTTCCTAAAAGATATGCTGTGCTCACCTCATTTGAGATTAATTTAGCCAGTGTCAAGTGTATTTTAAAGATCACTTCATCAATATAGAACTCTTTGCCGCCAACTACGCCAGCGCCGCCAAGTGGCAGCAAAGGCGAACAAAGCTGCCATCGACATGATCCGTCCGACCACAATCATAGATAAAAATGTATAGTACCACAATACAACCTGGACGTGAAAATCTATTTTTCATTGCTGCTCTATTTTTCTGAAAATTATTTTTAATAACGATGTACGATTCTGAACTGTGTCTGGAAGAAATATATGTAATTTACACACTGTATAGCAACAAACCGGTGGCTAAGCCGAGACCTAAAGTTGTCAGTATGAAATGCCATTCCGAAGCTCCGAGATCCGAAAATCTGAAACTTTGTCAAAGGTTTTTTCCATATTTGAACCCAGGATCTCTGGATTGTGGTTTGTGAACAGACTGCTGACCGCTACACCACAGGGTTTTTCTACAAAACGCAAAAACATTAATCATTCCTTTGGTCATATCATCGATGAAAGCACATATTAAGTAAGTATGTTACTCATTACCATAAGGAATGCTGAAACATTAATTATTACATCACCTGCTCGACAATGCCACATCATGCAAACCTTACGCAAAGCAAGTCATTATAGCTCGCTAGCAGTATAGGGGGGGAGTTTGCTGTGACGTTATTTTATTTATCTACACACGTATCATAAACCCTCTTTACTGCGTCCAAAAACGACAAGTTACGACCAGCATAATGATAAACTTCTTGGTAAAAACTCATTTATTCTTTGAATATTGATCATTATGACCATAATGTACCAAAATTTGTCAAATTATGACATTCAAATTTCGAACGCCGACGCCCGCCTGCTCGCCGCCCCTAGTTTGTCTGTGAAGTTGGTACTACAGAACAAGCTAAACAACTGCAGAGCAATTATCAATGCCACAATGCCGGTCGAAAATGCGGTTCCTGAACACATAAAAGAGAGCTTATGATATGTGTGTAGATAAACTAGTGTATGTAACTGTACATAATTAGGCATTAAAACTCTCGAGTGATATTATTATAAAACTCGCCTTCGGCTCGTTTCATAAACCCACTCTTGAGTATTAATGCCCTCCATTATGTAGCAGTCACATAAACTACTATTATGAACGGATCGAGTCGAGACCATTTTTGGATGAAATATTAAGTACACAGGTTGTTGTGAAAATAATGCCATATAAATGGGTATGGGGGGCAAAAGGGGGCAAAAAGGAGGAAAGCCTCATTTTTTATCATTTCTTACGGAATTTAACACAGACCGTGGCACGCAAAATGTTTTTCAATACACTTGTGAGGAAAAAAAGGGAAAACATGAAACTTCTAAATAATTTCATACTTTTCTTAAACAGACCAAACTCGAGAGCAGCTGGTCCGATTTCGCTGTTATTTGTCAATACAAATAACAGCGAATAAATGTTTCAATAAATGTTCGTAAAAGTGCCGGGCGCGTCGGAAAAATTAGAAAACAAGACATTTCGATAGTTTTATTTTTCGTTTATTTTCTTAGTTGGTTTCTTAATTTGTTTACAGAAATTACAACATGGCGGCCGATGTTTCTGCTTGCATAAAGAAGGATGCAACCTCCTTAATTATAAATAAATTCTTCTTCCTTACAAATAAATATTGTCTATGCATCTCACTCGTAATGGAGAAATAGAAAGAGACTAATGATTAAAAACCTTTTTGCTTTGGACTCGTTTTGGACCTAAAAACTGGGCGACGCGTGACCATTAGCATTTCTTTAGCAACTGACTGTTGACGGAGCTAAACGCGATTCTTCTGCGATCTTGGACCTGGAAATACCTGCACCAAAATCACTGCGTATTTGTTCTATTTTCTTCTTGGAGCTGGGAATTCTCAACCTCCCTTCACTAGGTATCTTGGCGTTACGTTGAGTAAGTTTACCTATAAAAGAACCATCGGTTTCGCACGCGGCCGAAGGGAAAGAAGCAATAGCTTGGGAGAGTGCACCTTGATAACGCCCAACGAGCGTAGCATGGTACCTGCTGGGTGCGCGTGGCAACCCATGCAATTAGTTCTAAATAAACCTGGACTTAAAATGAAAATACCTATAAACTGGTTCACGGTCCTCCCTGTTGGCGAGGTCTACTGCCCGCAGTGCCACTAGGTTCACGGTCCTCCCTGTTGGCGAGGTCCACTGCCCGCAGTGCCACTAGTTTATATACCTATAAACTGGTTCACGGTCTCCCTGTCCGCGAGGTCTACTGCCCGCAGTGCCACTAGTTTATATATCTTACATTTCTAATTTATTTAAATATGAACGGCGCACGAACAGTCCAGCCTGCCGCGGGCAGACGGGGTCGGCGCCGCACCGAAGTCCAGCTTGCCGCGGGCAGACGGGGTCGGCGCCGCACCGAAGTTATTTGAAATTCGAACTTATTCGAAACTCGAGCGAGCTGAATAGATCACATCAAACTTGACGTTAGTTTTACTAAATCTCTAAAATGGCCCTATTGGTTCGCATAATCCCTATAAGGTTTTATTCTCCTCAGTCCAGAGTAGGTTAAGATAAAAATAAAATTACGAAAAATGCAAAGAAACAGCCAAAATATATTGAATGGGAAGTTCAGCCTCTTTCGCAAGATGGCGTTGGTAGCCATAGATTTAGATCATCACTCAAACTCCTTCGTAGATTAATTTATTAACGTTTCGTGAATCTTTGGTCTGTTGCGTATTATGTTCAACAACGGCCCGATAATGTCGATATGAATTTCAGATACCTTCATAGGTATGAAGGTGCCTCTAAAATGATAAACGAATAGTTTCATGACATGGATCTATGAGAATACAAAAAAAAATCGTTGCGAAGACGCGCCACGGGCAGCTATTTTTAAATAAAATAAAAGCTACGAGATTTGCATGCTGCTTACCTAGTAAAACTGCATAGTTTCTATCAAAATAGATCAATTCACTTATCTTTCATTTTTAACTTTTTATTTAATCTTAAAAATGCTGTTTTTAGAAGATTTTCTTTTTAATTGTCTTGCACATGCTGAGAAAGGGGCGTGCTTTAAATAAGAAATAGGAAATAAGAAAATTATTTGCAAAGACCAGGGTAAAAAGGTTTTTATATCATTATACAAATATAACGCCTTAGTTAGCTATTAAATTGTGGCACGCAAGTTCTTGAGGTCTGTAGTCATTAAAACATAAAAAACAACAAAGGCCAAGGCCGGTTTCACCAACGTTTAAAATAATAAATTCGTCAACAGAGTAATAACAGTTTTACAGAAGCCAATGGAATAATTTACGTTTAAAAGTGTTGAACGGCAACGTTTTTATGTCATCCGGTATTTTGTTATAAACAATAATACATATTGTGTATCCTCTAGAATTTGTCCATTATGATTTATATTTAATGTCATATTCCTATTATATTTGTCAAAGTTATTAAAATTTATGTATGTCGATGTAAGATAGTCAAAACCTTTAGTTGATAAACTAACGTATTTTTTCTCGTTAGTAGGTCAACTATCGACAGATAGTAATAAACTACAGCGCATTGCTTACTATAAGACGCGTTAGTTGTTAAAACCGTTAAATAGTAAACTGGTTTAAACTTGCGTTAGCTTAGGTGAAGACTTAGGTGAAGAATAGTCTTCGTGTTAGGTTGACATGTAAGAATAAAATAATTGTAAATTTTCTGTCGGTCTGGTTTCATCAACTAACACGTTAGTTTATCAACTAACGGTTTTAATTATCTTATGTTGACATATACATAGTTTAATTTAATTTAACTAGCTGATTATTATCATTTAACCAATTAATCAAAGAGGTTCTAGTTGCGTTAATGTCTGATTCATGAAGTGAAATGTCACGTCTCAGTATCAGTAATCACGCGAGATACATTTATCGATATATCATCAGTGAATGGAATGCAGTTTGGATTAGCAACTTTCGGCACTTCATTTATATAAAGTAAGAAAAGAAGAGTAACGATTACATTGCCCTGAGGAACGCCGAATTCATTATAGTTAAGCTCGGATTTCTAACAATTTACCTCATTGTTTTCATTAAGACGACTTATTTCTACACTCTGCTCCCTATTGTCCAAGTAAGTCTGTAGCCAGTTTCTTGCTAAGCCTCTTATAAAATTTGTCTCGAGTTTCGATATCAATAACTCATGTGCAACAAAATCGAACGTTTTGGACATATCGAAAAATAGTTCTGTACTAATGTTTTTGACGTCTATATTGTGAACGATTCGCTCTACTTGCTTGAAAGTTGCCAAGGTAGTGACTTATCTTTCTGAAATCCATGCTGCTCTGATATTAATACATTTTATTTTGTGAAATGCTTTTTCATCGCTCTTCAAAAAATCTTTGACAATACAGGTGTGGGTGTGATAGGATGATAGTTTTCTTTTTCTGATCTCTCACCTTTTTTGTACAACGGCTTTACAACATATATTTTTAGTTTGTCAGGATATATTCTGTTTCTAGAGACAAGTTAATCGAATGGTTTAATACAGGCTTTAACTCCAAGCAACATGCCTTTGTTATTTTGGTAGAAATACCATTAAAGCCTGCCTTGGTGTTATTTAGCGACATTATTAGTTTTGACACAACGTATGATAATGACGGGTTTAAGATACACGTCACTATCATACGTCAGGAACACTCTCACTGGTCCGGTGAGTTCCACTGGCGAGAGCGAAGTCATGGTTTATCTTATTTGAGATTTTTATAAAGTATAAATTGAACGATTGAGCTACTCCAGCTGCTTCCTGAACTAGAGCACCCTCATGATTAATTTTATGTATAAAATGTGATTATTGTTGATTTCTTGATAATTTTTAATACATTCCACGATGCCCTACATTTATTTTTACTATTTTGTCAATATTTATTATTAGCTTGCGTCTGTGATGGTATATTTTTTTGAGAATTGTTCGTATTTATTTTTGTTAGATTGTGTTTTTGTTTGTAAAACACAATCTAACAAAGCTTTTAGCTTCATATAGATATTGACTGTTTCTGGCACTTAAGAGCATTTCAAATTATTTAAGCTCATTTGAATGTGACCATTTTCAAGTATTATTTTCGTAGGGTTGCTATCATGTTGCCCAAAAGATAGAATATTTTTGTCGTCCTTCGCATAAGAATAGAGTTTTGTTGCTTTGTGATTTCTTCTGCTGTACCTCCCGATGTAACATACGACGTCTCTTCATATTTATTCTTCCCGATGCGAGTATCACTGCGTGACTTTTGGGGTTGGTGTGATAGTCTTGCACAGTATATATATATATATATATATATATATATATATTATATATATATTTACGCTTGGTTCTTTTCTCTCGCCTAATATTTTCTTGTGTTGTATTTTCTTAACTTCTCTTTGTTTTTATTTTGTACGGATTTTGAAAAGATCGGAGTTTATTGGTTGATTGCTGCTATTGTTTTACCGTTCCATTTTCTGCCTGGGTGCAATAAAGCGTTGATGAAACTATGTCTTGTCATCTTCTTTTGATGCTTGGTTTTTGGTGGCATTATTTTGTAAGAGGTCCTTTACCATATCATTTCAATCAATTGTTCTGTTGCTTTTCTCTGATTGTTATTAAGTTAGTATTTTGAGAATCCTCTTTTTTAAGTATTGCTTTTCTTGGGACTTGCGAGGGCGTAACATACCTATTGTAGAATGCTCATTTGCCCATTACTTTTATCTAGTTATTTCTGTAAAGCCATGTTTCCTACCATGAGTTTTTCAACTTCTGCGTTTGCTGCCTCAAGATCTGACGTCAAGCAGCACGGCCGTGTTTTTAGCTCTTGCTCCGTCATATGCCGATAGATCTGGTAGACTTTTAGAGTCCGAATAACAGTCCGAAAGAGAGAGTGATTCATCGTCGTTGTTGAAGCTAGACCTCATCATATTTTCTTTCGTGTGGCAACCATTGCTATCTAAGTCCATATTTATTCCAATTTTTAGCAACAAAAAAATAATTTTTCTGGGGTTATTATTTTGTAGGAAAAAGAAACAAAGAAAATAATAATATTGATGCGCCGTGAAAAGAACAGATGTTCTCTTCGTCGTAAGGTATCACCGATAAATGATGGGGTAGCGAAATTAAAGTTTAAGTAGTGTGACTTGTGAGCGATCTTGCGACCTTGTTGCTGCAATGCTAGGTGATCAATCGTCGCCGTTATTCGTCTTTTCATTGACACTTGTAGCACCCTCGCTGCGCTCGGGAGTTCAAACTGGGGTCCTTTTTTACGTTCAGGATTCAAAATCATTCGATTAAACCTCCTGTGATGAGCCAAATATTACATTTTCAGCCAGACAGAAAATTAATTTGCTTGTCCTTGAATTCTAGAGATTTAGTACCTCTAGATTCTTAATGATGAGCTTTGTGTAACCATAATGATATAAATGTATTTAATTTCTCCGTGAGATTAAACTTAGTTTAAAATTATATCTATAGATAAATGTTGGTATTAGATTTTACTTTGACGAAGGTAATTATTGGCTTACGTAGGAGGACTAGGAGACTTAGGTGGTGTATTTCAGCTATGCTGTAAGTAGTATCGACCGTATCCATACATAATGATTAACTTACATACTTGCCAAAATTTGTCAAACTCCCTCAAGGACAAACGTGAACTATACCCACATCAAACTCACTTGCCAACACAAACGCACCGGTTTGTTGGCAAGTGAGTTTGAGGTCCTTATATCCGGCGCCCGCGTGAACTTGGCAAGCATGTAAATGAAGCTTACAGTATTTTCACATTATTTGATATATTGGTAGGTACTTACGAGTTTGGGTGTTCCAAGCTGCGATGTTCGAAAGGGTTGTAAGTTTTTGGTTCTTCAACACCATCTTTTGACGCTAAGCTGATTGTGGAAGGGAAGCCTGGATTGGTTGCTAGTTCAGCACTGAAAATAAGAAAAAAATATTGTCTAGTTATTCATTGAGAACAGTAGACCTCGCCTGTTTAAAATTTCAAGCTTGTAGTTCTGCTAGAATTACTAGTAGAATTTTGATGATCGATGATGAGTCAGTCAGTGAGAAGATATCGGAACTTTGAACGACTGTCATTTTCATTTCCATTAAATTGGTTCAAATTGACTGAATTTTAGGAATTTGCCTATAACTCTAAAAATTCAGGTGATTAGCCCATGGCTCACAGTAGAGTGTTAAGACAAATAACTGTAAACACAAAGGGGTTGTTTCAGTCCGTATACCACACGAGCTGATGCCCGCTCAATATGTGGGGACCCGGACACAGCAGGGAGGTCGGACTCCTGGGCATGGGTAATTACATTTTTTTACACTCCATCAAAAAAAAACAGGTGATTATCAACAACAATACCACGACGTGCTTCCCTCTATACTCTCCCCTTTTTGGTGTTTTTTTCGCAACATCTTGTGTAGAAGGAAGCCGTGCCCTTCAAATTGGATTGGAATCCGTCGATAAAAATAACGCTACAGCAAACTTCCCCCCTTTTCCCCTCTATTTACCGAATTTATGTGCCAATTATCGTCAAAATCGGTTGAAAAATGCGACCTGTAGGCGAGAACATACAGACGATCAAAGGAATTTTTGGCCAGTTTCATGACTGGACGCTTCGCTCGCTCGGTCAATAAAATGGGACCTCTTCAGCATTGTGTTCGAAGCTTTGCCTTCCAAGCGAGAGATCCTGGGTTCAAATCCCGGCTGGGGAGGTAGAAAAAAAATATTCACAGGCAGGTCTTGGATATGTGTGAGACGTCTCTGTTTCTGGTTTCCATGACACAGGGTATCCTAGTATGGGGCTAGAACCTGTGTCTGCATACATATTACTTATATTTTTTATGATAATGCTGTATTTCCTATAGTTTCGTCACATTGGTCTATGAAGTAGAATCAGAAGGAAACTTGGGTTTGCTGGAAGAGATCCCTTTTTAGAGATAAGCATGCCTACAAAGGCATGCTTATTATATATCTTATGTCGTTTTATGTGCAATAAATATATACGAAGGAAACATAGAAGGTTTGCAAATGTAATTCAATCAGAATTTTTATGCATAATTGGTAAAGCACAAAAATCTAATTCTACAGCTTTGGAATTATCTAATGCCAGCATGTCGGGCACCCTGCCAGTCGACGGCACGGTGACCTGAAAGTTTTTTTATTATTTTGATTTTGTTAATAGTTGTTTTTTTATATATTTAGCTACGTTAATCGAAGAAAATCAAAAGTTTGTCGATATTCCCAGTAAACGCTTTACCACATCATGATGTGGCAAAAGGATAAAATGACACATCGTCAATTAGTTAAAATTTTAAAAATAGACAAATCTTTTTAATTTTTCCCATGTTGTTTTTGTTGTTACACGTTTGCTTGATGACTATTTATGTATACTTTTAAAAATAATTAACCATTAACATTTTTTTTAAGGTTATAAACCAAATCAAGAAAAGTAGGAAGACCAACACGAGAGTTGGTGGACTACTATTGAGTATCTGAATCTGATATTTAAAAGAATTTTATTATCCTCATTATTAAATGTTGTTTCTATTTGCATAAGCTTCGCTTCGCTCCGATTTTTCTTTTTCTGAGTTCCAACCTAACCTATAACACAACTGATAGGTCAAGTTTGGCTTTTCATTACTTTCAGTCGCAATCTCGCTCTGCTGCTAGCACATACTCTTTCTAACAACACGACCTACCGAGCCAAATCTATTTTCAGCCTACTTTTCGATAGGCTGATTTATAGGCTGGCGGATCTTCGAACTTCGTCTTGACACCATGGCGGGTTTAACATAGCGGATCAAGAAATTCCGCCATATCATGATATGCCGAGGCATATATTGTAAAAAATTTATGTACTCAGCTACCCTGTAATCCTAGAATAAGCAGATATGTAATTGGTGCATACATTGTTAGTAGACCTAAATAAAATAAATAATTCTCTTAAAACTACAAACTCCAACGGCCTTACTAATAAAAGAAGTTATTCACCATGTGATTTATACAGAGTTTTGTCTTGCTTTGACATTTACTCGACGTATGAAAAGGACAAAACACTGTTTAAGTTAAACATTGAATAACTTTTTTTCATTAGTAAGGCCGTTAATGCAGTACCTATATACCTAATATGTTAAATTTAATTATCTAAAGGAACCGTACTAGTTAGGAAGGCCAAGAAGGGATTTCGAAGAGTAACTCGATTAAGATATGGGAGTTACCTGACACCCTGTTTGGTAAAATTACACCAATCTGACCTATGTATCTTGTTTTGCGGTGTTAGGGCAACAGAATATGAGTCCATGCAAGTGGGATTACCTCGAAAGCGACAGACTCAGATATGGTGAGTTATTGTCACCCTGATAAGTATACATTGACGTAACGCGAGGGAATAACTTGTTGCCCTAACGGCACGGCTCTGGATAGAAAGCTCAGATTTGGTGGAGTTAATGAACAGTGTGTCAGTCAGGTATCCCCCAAATCTTATTTTGATACGCTCTAGTTACTCACGGAATAGCCTCGTGATCACCCGAACTATAATACTAAATTCAAAGAGCTTTTTTTGTAGCTAACAGATAATAATAATAATACTTTGGACACCATTTACACACATTGATTTAGCCCCAAACTAGGATTCCCTGTATCTTGGGTACTAGACAACGATAAACATACTTATATAGATAAATATTATATTTAGATAGATAAACAACCATGACTAGGGTACAAACATACGTTCTCATCAAACCAATATTTGCCCCCACCGGGACTCGAACCCGGGACCCTTGGCTTCGTAGGCGCAGGGTCACTGCCGACTCGGCCATTCAGGTCGTCAATTACCAGATAAAGGCATTACAAATCCCGACCGCCGCCGCCGCCGTGCCTGGATGCGCATGATCAAGCCTGAATGCGCATGCGCAATCGATATCTGATGAGCCAAGGTCGGCCCGTGGTGTGCCGCCATGGTGTTTGTTTATTGTTGCACAAAAAAGGAAACTCTAGTTGAGTAGTTGTTATAATGAGTTCGTGCTCACGGTCAACCGTGTCACGGTGACTATGGTGTTAGACAAATGGTCTTGGTTTTTGTTTAATTGTAATGTTTGATATTTACAGACAAGCTGTGGCCCCGATAGGGCAGCTTGAAAAACTTCGGATAGCCGGTTTGGCCAATACACCGACACCATCCTGTTCTCTGCATGACTTATAAAATAATTTGATCGATTTTCATTTCACCGAACAGCATTGATCGATTGCTCAGATAACGATATAGACGACCATGCGAGAGGTCCAGAGTTCAATCCCCGGCTGGGGGTAAGGAAAAAAGGTCCGAGGTCTTGTATGTTTACATGTGTGTGACGCCGCTGTTTCTGGTTCCCACGATACAAGTTATCCTAGTGTGGGGCCAGAAGCAATTATGTGCCTGTATGTAAATGTTTATGTTTATATTTACTTATGTGACGGTCAATCGAAAATCCATTTGCCAATGCTCATTTGAACGATGTTACGTATAACTGACAAAACGTCTCAAGCCTAGCTCCCCTCCTTCAAATATGGCGAGGGGGGTGATGGCTGGTGCACAAGTCATACTCGTGAACGGGTGCTGCTTGGGGGGACTGCTCCAGTCTGGTTTCTCATAAGTTATGTTCATTACAGCTTGTCTTTGTTCTTATTTATTAATTTTGTTGGATTGTTATTTTGAGACGTCTTATTGGCACCTATGGATACGATGGTATAATATTGTCATTAGAAAAGGTATAATTTTTATATCGTTTATTGTGTAATAAAAAATATGTGACAAAATTTTAAAAAAAGAACTCCTCGTAGAGTTTCTCAGTGCTATCTTACCTGTCGGTAGTTTCCGAAGCACTGCTAGAGTTCATGGAGTTTATTTCTCCTGTGCGAGATTTAGCCATGAATCACCACTTGAAGGAAAAAATTCCTTTTTCAAACTCAAACCATAATCAGTTATGTACTCATTAGTTTAGTTGACCATTTTTTTTTAATTTTTTTTCCATGCATATGAGATTTAAGAAGTGTTAGACTTGTAATAGTGCATTATTTTGCCAAATTGCAATAAATGATTTGAGTTTTTGAGTTTTATTTTTAACTCCTTTGTCAGCCCGACGCAAACAGTTTTTATTTTTTCCATGTTTTAAGTAAGTGTTTGACTTTTAAAAGTGCATTATTTTTCTTGAGTTTTATCATCATCATCATCAGTCACTCTGCGTCCTAGTGATGGGTTTTTTTTTTACCATGACATAAGGTTCAAAATCACGGCTCCTTAAAAAAAACGACTGGTTAGTGAGTACTTATTCCATTTTTTTTCTAGGCTATAGTTTCGATTATAATCGTGCTTCCTTATAAATATCCTTGATAATAATTATTGCCACATAAGCTATATTTACCAACCACAGTAATAACGATAAAGTTTATTTACTTACGTTGAGTTGAAGTTATTTAAGGAGTATTCTTGTTTTCCAGTGCTCGCCATTTTGTTGCTTTACCTGCAATAAAACAGAATTTTTATTTTTCCGTCGATTCAAAACCAACTTATATTAGTGCTATTAATGTTTATTTGCGGATTCTTTGGATAAACCCCTTTGGTTACGCATTTGTTTGAGGATAATTATTGTACGTATTCAATACAGCGGTTTTTACCACAACAACAACAATCTAGCATCATGCCTTTTTCCCATTTGTAATAGCAGTGGCACTTATTGTAGCCACGTTTAGCCTGTATTTAACAAAGTTATGTCTAAAGTAATAGAGCTCTTAACCTTTTACTACATACTAACGCATATATGGTTTCATAGGTTTTGAACTTTATTACCAAGCAATTAGGTTGAAAATCGCGATCCATTTCGGACAGGCATTAGGGTTAAAACAATTTACATTAGATAATGGGCTTCACGCTTGCCTTTCACACAGGAGATGCAGGTTCGAATCCTGACCAAGTGCCAATGAGATAATTAATTTACCTTAAGTACAGTTTCGGACCGCTACGTGGTAGTGTTCGTAAAACCCCTCCACCAACCCGCACTGAGCCAGTGTGGTGAAGTACGGCTTAATCTTACTCGAATCCGGGTAAACGTCTATACCTCTTGGTCATTAATAGTCTTCATTTATTAATGGCAACAAATATAATGATCAAAAAATTATTTTTTTCCTACCCAAAATGGATAAATGAACACCAAAATTTGCAAAAAATATCAGGGCGAATTACAGCGGTACCTTAGGTGAAGGGTAAAGGGGGTGAGCGAAGCGAAGCCCCCTTTATCCTTCGTGTTAGGTTGAATATGTAAGAACAACAAAAAATACTTAAAACATAAACTTAAGTACACAAAACATAAAAATAATTGGTGATCATTTATCCAAACACAATTTGGTGGGCATTTATCCATTCTGGCAATCATATCGAATTTATTGGTAGTTAAATAGGTGCGTTTTTAGTAATCGTTTAAACACAATCCTTTATTAATATTACTATATAGTTTTAAGAATGTAAAAAATCGGTAATGACTGGTATAATTAAATTAACTAAAATAAACTCAAAGCTTTAATCAGGTCGTCGCCGTACAACAGTTAATAGCATAAATCCGATAAGGGAAAATCAGTTCGCAGACCACCTGCCAGATGGTCAGATCAAATGGCGAGGATAGCAGGAACATATTGAATGCGGGTTGCACAGGACGAGTTGAGTGGCTTCTCAGCAGTGGGTTGCCTTACAGACTAATGAAAAATTGCTAGTATTTAATCGCACATCAAAAATACTGATTTGCACAGCAAAAAAGGATCAACTAAAAATTTTAGTTTATGTTTTAAGTATTTTGTGTTGTTCTTACATGTTCAACCTAACACGAAGGATAAATGGGGCTTCTCTTCGCCCTTTACCCTTCACCTAAGCTAACGCAGCATTTTTCCCTGATATCTGCTGTGCCAATCAGTATTTTGTGCAGTTTAATATTTCCCATGAAAAATTACTACGGAAAACTAACGCTCCTGTCTGACGTCATTAGTAAAACTATTATGTTTGACGCTGATCGAACGTTTACAACGCTAATGATTCGGTCGATCTTCAGCTCTAATCGTACGACACTCGGTCGTTTTAAAGTTTATACCAGCTTCACACGCACCGCACATGTGTTTGTGAGCTACGGACGGATATCAAGGATAATGAATTCGCTTCGTGACGGGTTTTCAAAGTTACCGCGATTTATTTAGGTCATTATCACTGATGGCGCTACCTCGACCGTGCGAAGGTCCCCGTTACTCCAGGCGGAAAGACCCGCAGTGTGAGAGGGACGGAATCGGGAAAAAATGAAAAAACGTAGCGCTAAACCACAGTGTTTTTTTTTTAAATAAACTACGCTATTTTGTTAAAAGGTGTTTTAAGTAGATTTTTTTGCATTTTGAACGCAGTTCCACAATGAAATTAGTTAGGATTTCAGAATAACAGGAAAAAATAAAACAATTTAGAGGTATTTTCGTAATTAAATTCTATCGAGAAAATTTAATCTAATCGCGTTTCCCTCTAGTGAAAATCTTTATCAAATACTCAATAAACGTTAACCTAAAAATCAAATCTGTAGATGACTCCATGGTGCAGTAAATGGATTCGAAAAAGACTCCATTATTTTTTCGTATCGCCTTAGGGTGCCGCATTTGGTTAGCCAAATGCGGCACCTTAACACGTTAACAGTCCAGTGACTCCGTTAACCCTCGGGGTGCCTGGTGGGTCTGACAGACCCGTCACTTCAAGAAATCGACAATATTTCTTAAAATTCGAAACTAGCAACGCTGTGCGCCAGAGTAGCTTCGCGATATAGACTAGCAGTCCGATTACCACCCCTCCCGCAGTTCGCACCGCGCTCGCGTTCAAGTAACACGCGTTTTCTGCGCCCTCGGGCCTGAGAGACCCGACCAGGCACGCGGCGTAACTTTTAATTGGTAAGTGGTTATTTTTGTTTTCCATTATTTATTTTGCTTTGTGTGGTTAATTATTCATAATTATCATATTGTTGCAGTTAAATATGGCCAGGAGATTAAGTAATGCCGAAATAAGCAGAATTTTACAACAAGACTTTGATGACGTCGAGGATGACGTTGTTTTTGATGAAAGTGGAGCCGAATCCGATCACGTGAGTGTCCAACATGATTTATATGACACTGAGGAAGAAGCAGAAGTTCATAATGAACCGAGTAGTGATAGTGATGAGGAGATGTCTCAGCCTTTGAGCAACTTTACTCACGGATCGAAGTATAAAGGCAAAGATAACACAATATGGTACCGTAATCCTCCGAGTGCTCGCATCCGTACTAGAGCAGAAAACATTTTTACTGGAACACCTGGAGTGAAACCTCATGCAAGACATGCCCAGCAAGAACTTGATTGCTTTTATCTGTTTGTGACCGAAAATATGTTGGAGGTAGTTATGGAACATACAAATAGTAAAATCCGCAATATGAGGCAGGGGTGCAATACTTCCAACGAATATGCTTATTCAGATATCACAATGAGCGAACTAAAAGCAGTTATTGGATTACTTTTCTTAGCTGGATTATTCAAATCTGGAAGACAAAACCTGAAAGATTTATGGGCAGGTGACGGAACCGGTATCGATATATTTCAAATAACAATGAGTTTGAGACGCTTTGTGTTTATTGTCAATTGTATGAGATTCGATGACTTGAACACGCGTGAAGAAAGAGCGAAAACTGATAAGTTGGCACCTATCAGACATATTTTTGAAGAGTTCGTAAGAAACTGCCAAGCCGTCTATGTTCCATACGAAAATTTTACCATTGATGAAGAGCTGGTAGCATTTCGTGGTAGATGTGGGTTCCGCCAGTACTTACCTAGTAAACCGGCAAAGTATGGGATAAAGATTATGGCCCTTGTTGATGCCCATACCTATTATTCTTTGAATATGGAAATATATGCAGGAGAACAGCCGGAAGGTCCATATAAGGTGAGCAATAAGCCGCATGATGTAGTAGACCGTATAGTACAACCAATCTCTCAAACAGGAAGGAACGTCACCATGGATAATTGGTTTACTAGCTATCCCACGTACGAACATCTACTGAAAAATCATAAATTGACTGCTGTGGGGACAATTAAATGTAACAAGGCCTGTATCCCACCGAGTTTTTTGCGAAAACGTGACGTGAATACAACAATGTTTGGATTTCAGAAAGACTTGACAATCCTTTCCTATATTCCAAAACGAAACAAGAATGTTATGATGCTGTCATCACTTCACCACGACGGTGAAATAGATCTTGAGACAGGTGATAAGCAAAAACCAGCTGTTATAACCTTCTATAACCAGACAAAAAGTGGTGTGGATAACGTAGACAAATTGATTCGTACATACGATGTGTCTCGAAATTCTAAAAGATGGTCCCTGACAATTTTTTTCTGGATTTTGAATACCGCTGGCATAAACGCAAAAATTATTCAGATGTTGAACAATTCCGGTGCAGTAAATGTAACTAGAAGAGACTTTATAAAGAAATTGGGCATGGCATTGACAGCTCCATATCAAGCTGAACGACTTAGCAATATGCGTCTTCCGACTAACCTAAGTGTACCGGCACCAGGCTAAGGTCGTAGCCGCCGCTATCAGTAGCTATGATCGTCTATTCTATCTATCCCAAAATGAGAGGACCCGATTCGGCTGTAAGTTTTGTAAGTAAGAATGATAAGTCTGAATTTCTCGTTCGTCGAGAAATCCGTTAGGCGTACAATAGTCGAACGAAGTTTGGTTCAGAAGTTACAGTTTCTAGTTAGACAGAGAAAGCATATATGTCCGCGAGCCGGTAATTCGCATCAGTCAGCGGTGTATTGCGCCAAAACGATCGTTGTTATATTTTATGTGATGGCACCATCTGGTTTTTGTATATATGAGCGCATTGGAACATCTTTTGTTTTAGTTTTAGTTTTAGTTTTAGTGATCGATCACAGTTATAGTATAGATATCCGTCGTAGTTTTACGACGTGAGTACTCAATGATATTTCATGTGCTCGCTAGTAGCGGCTGGTGGTGGTTCCAATTATATATTTGGTTCACGGCAATAACGATCCGAAAAGACCGGTTTACACAATTGCGATTTGAGTTCCGAAATGGGTTCTGAACTAGCGGTTACCTCAAAAGGTCCGTAACGTTTTGAAACCTTCAACTCTGCGCAATTTGAGCTGGATGTTATCGAAACGCAAGCATTATTGTTTTAGGATATCTAACCCACACCATAGCGAAGTGCATAGTTCGATAAATACCGAACTATGAATTCCACTAGCCGCAGCACGTCCTGGGCTGAGCCAAATCATATATACCGACTCAACTTACACATTAGACATCCAGCGAAATTTACATTTAATTTAAAAATGCAACTTGAATCCAATCTGACCCAAGGCAATGCAAAACACCTACCCGGACCTAAACAATGCACTTTAGACTGTAAATTGATCTCTTCGCGCGTCCCCGACAACACTCAAATGTCAAATATCAACAGGATATGTTATCTGTGTTGACACCGGTTTAACTTTGTTCTGAATTTGTTATTTCCATCCGCGGAACCTCATCGATCAAACAGTCTCCCTATTCCCTGCCAACCTAGGTTTAGCCGCAACTAAACTCCTGTCTAGCCTAGTCTAAAAACCTAGTGTTATACCACGTCCATTATCGACACCACTCGAAAATGGTTGAGTTTGATTTGAATGTGCTTGAATGTTTAACGACTGTGTGTGTGGGAATTACAAAACTCGCTATTCGAAAGGAATGAGGAGAGGATTAGCCCGCGAATATCCTAAGAGCCAATCCAGGAACCCTATGGTGAAGGAAAAAGTAATTTAGGGTCGCTCCAAGCCCAGACTCAGACTCAGATAAATTGACTTAAAAGTTCTTTCCTAACGACCCAAGGATAGTTTTGGAATTAGGGGTAGGTTGATATAAAGGTAGGAACCGAGGTATATCTCGGCGCTTCAGACACTCACGAAAACCCACTGAAACTCCGCAATCACAAATTCGTATAGTTCTGACGCGTAACACGGCAGACAAAACTGTTTTGAACTCGTGAAAGACGTCTGTCACAGTAGCTAGACGCTGAGACTGAATGCCCTCCCTCTCTCAAACTCTCGTATTTATATGCGTCCCTTGCGAATACGCTCTGCCCAAGCGAAGCTTCTTATCACTAACTACACAGGGTCTAATTTCAACCATGCCATGCAGATCCGCCGTTCTACAAATTGTGTGTACGCATATTCACTATGATCAACCGTAGGTGATCACTCAAATCATTTGGTACTGCCGATACACAGAATCTGTTGATCGCTGACCAATAAAAGCTTGTTGCGATTAATTAAGCATTACCCGACCGCTAGTTGCGCGAAGCAAAGACCACTAGTATGATATTCAGACTAGAGATGTCAGACCCTCCATCTCATACCTCAATCGCAATTGTATATTTGCAATCTACATAATAGCTTTCTCCGTATCGTTTCATAATAACCTTTCATTATTTAGTTATTCATAATTTTATTCAACGCGCAGCCAAATCGGCTCTGATCTCTACACATCTCGCAGGAATGCGACAAAAAAACTTGACCTGAACTGAAATTCCACGAATGAACCCACGCGTCTTTTTTTTGCGAACTTTGCCAGTAAGCAACGCAAAACCCCCAAACGTTATCTGAACCGATTCTCGTATTCAAAACAGCGCGGCGTTGGGCTAGCCCTCTATCACGCAGAATGAAGTATCTAATGTACCGACTCTCGTATACCATTACATAAGGAAGAGAATTAGCTCTCATATAGGAGAGCCCTCAGAGCCACCAGCTAAAAGACAAGATGCTGCTATAAAAAGGCGTTGTTATATGTGCCCTGGCAAAAAAGATCGCAAGTCTAAGTATACTTGTATTTCTTGCACGAGTCACATTTGCTTGGAACACGCGAATTTCATATGCGAAAACTGTCGCACAAATACCGATTAGTTATAATAAATTTTGTTATCCAAAGTAAATAATCTATAAGTTAATTCATCTGTGCCTTATATTAATTTAAAGTCTGATTTTGATCTCAATTAAAAAGAGTAGTTTTGTTCATTTAAATATAAGTGTTACAATGTTACCTAAGATAAGAGTGGTTTTTTAATTGACCAATAAAGCTTTATAAAAAGAGTTATTGTCTTATTTTTTAATTTAATCATTTAAATACAACGTTGAATATAAATTAAGACTTGTATTTTGCTTTCTAAAACATATATACATACAAAAATATACAATTATGTTTAGGGTCCAGCAGACCCACCAGGCACGCCGTGTAACTTTTACCTACCAGGCACCCCGAGGGTTAAGAGTCACAAATGGTCTTGCTGAGACGTCTGTGACTCCATACGGAGTCACATACTTCAGGTTGAATCTATGTAGGTTATTTTACTGGACGTGTGAGTTACTTTAAAATTTTTTACACGGACGTGTGAAGTAGGAATTGAAGCACACATTGGGTAAAAAATCCGTCGTATTTTATTTTCCAATTTTTTTGTATGAAGTAAAAATTGAAACAGTTTTATCTAGACAGTTTTTATTAAATATGAAATAAATCAATGAAAAACATTGTGTAACATGGGCGACAAAAAGCTTTTTTACATTTTGGGCACCAAGTTGTCACTTTTGAAACCTTTGCTCCCGCAGTTTTTGATGTTTTTCCTTCTGAAATCAGCTTACTGTAGCAACCGGAACAGCGTTTCTTGTAAGACGATCGTCCTTCTGGTTTTTCAAGTTTTTCGAAACTGTGTTTACTTCCGTGTTTTTTCTAACTTCGTTGTATATAATGTAAGAATTTATAACGGCAATCGATATCATGTCTAGAGCAATTTTTTTGTACCATACCAAGGTTTTTCTAGAAGGGTTATTGTAGCTACTCAACTGGTCTGAAACGTCAATTCCTTTTTTTTTTTAAACGTGAGGGTATATGAAAGAAACTTTGCAAGCAAAGAATTTTAGATCCATACGTCCATGACTCCGCATGGATACACACATTATTATATTGATAAGTCCATGACTCCAAACGGAGTCACACGCGATTTTCGGGGAAAACCTATGACTTTTCCATTTGTAACAACATATTCGGAAACGTATATAACCTGTGTCTAGATGTATAGCAAGAAATAATTTGGACTTACGGGTATGTTCTAACATTTTATATGGGGACAGGGAACGTGTTAAGGCGATACGAAATTGCAAATGGCTGCTTGAGAGCAGCCATTTGCAATTTTCAAGTTACGCAAAATAACATTACATTAACTTTAACATAAACATTTTCATACAGACACATACGTTGCTTCTGGCCTCACACTAGGATATCCTGTGCCGTGAGTACCAGAAACAGCGGCGTCACACACATATTAAAATCCAAGACCTGTTTTTTTTTGTTCTTTACCCCCAGCCGGGGATCGAACCCGGGCCCTCTCGCATGGTAGGCAGAGCCACAACCGCTGCGCTACAGAGGTCGTCAACAAAATAAGAGTATGAAAGCAAATCAAAATAGAAGTATGAAAGCAGTTGTTTCTCAATTTATTGTTGATCTTAAGTGTCAGCTTGCATACGCTAGCGTGTAAATATCAATTTATTATTTTTGCTCGTCTGAAAAGTCTTACGAAGTTATGACTTGTCTGTTTTTCCCAATATTTTTGAAGTAAAAGTTGCTCTAGCGTTGTGATTTGTGAATTTGTGATGGGGGGTAAAAGGTATTTAACCTCTAATCAGAGGGTAATTTACAACATTGCTTTTCAAATTTTACTCGCGGATTCTGCCATTCCTACAGCCGAGGGGTTAAGAATATGTAACGGACGATCAGTTGTACGTTTTGTATAAAAGGCATTGATTTTAAAACGCAGATGATATTAAGGTTAAAATTGCAAAAAAAATAATTTTTATTTGACGTTTTTTATTTCACATGGGTTTTTATTTCAATATTCTTGATATTTTTTTTATCGATATAATAGTAGTTTATGTGACTGATACATAATGCCTAATTATGTACAGTTACATACTCTAGTTTATCTACACACATATCATAAGCTCTCTTTGATGTGTTCAAGAACCGCATGTTTGACCGGCATTGTGGCATTGAGTTGTTTAGCTTGTTCTATAGTACCAAATTCACAGACAAGGTAGGGGCGGCACGCAGGCCGGCGTCGGCGTTCGAAATTTGAATGTCATAATATGTAGAAAATTTACATATTATGGTCATAATGTTCAATATTCAGTGAAATGAGTTTTTACAAAGTAGTTTAACATTATGCTGATCGTAACGTGCGGTTTTTGGACGCAGTAAAGAGGGTTTATGATACGTGTGTAGATAAAATTATTAATAGCGAGTTTTGTGTTGAGTTAGATTAACCTCTCGAGTGATATTGTTATGAAACTCGCCTTCGGCTCGTTTCATAAACCCACTCTCGAGTATTAATGCCCTCCATTATGTATGTAGATAAACATATTAAGTTATCAGTTTAGTTTTTTAGGGTTCCGTACCCGAAGGGTTCCAAACGGGACCCTATTACTAAGACTTCGCTGTCCGTCCGTCCGTCCGTCCGTCCGTCTGTCACCAGGCTGTATCTCAAGAACCTAGCTAGCTAGAGAGTTGAAATTTTCACAGATTATGTATTTCTGTTGCCGCTATAACAACAAATACTAAAAAACAGGATAAAATAAATATTTAAGGGGGCTCCCATAAAACAATTCTTTCAATACCACATACAAACTTATGGATGCACCTGGTTACGTACATGGAGTGTGAAAGTAACCGCACCAATAACTTTGTAAACAATATTTTCCTGTGTAAAATCCAAACTATTCACTCCACACCATCGCTTCCATTGAACGGTGGTACGGAACCCTTCGTGCGCGATTTAGACTCGCACTTGACCGGTTTTTTAACATTTTAATTCCTATACACCTAAAGTAAACTTAAAGTGCAATTCTAGGATCAATATGTATTTACATCTACATATACTTAGTAAACGTCATCGTTTTGCCGCTTCTCTTCGTTGGGCCACTGTGGGAGAAGTACGGCGAAGAAACGCCCACAGATTGATTTTACATCTCTGTTAACATTGTAATAATTTGGACACTTAGACACAATACCTTGACAACTATTTACACACATTGATCTAGCCCCAAACTGGGTTTCCCTGTATCTTGGGTGCTAAACAACCATACACATACTTATATAGATAAATACTTTACTTAGATAGATAAACCATGACTAGGGTACAAACATCCATTCTCATCAAACAAATATTTGCCCCCACCGGGACTCGAACCCGGGACCCTTGGCTTCGAAGGCAGGGTTACTGCCGACTCGGCCATTCGGGTCGTCATTGGAAAAAGCCTACTGTGAGGAAACCTTCATATCTCCATAGCTGTGGAGATGGGCTTGCCCTTTGTCAGGCAAAATGGAGTGTTATATTACTGGCATGTAAAAAACTACGACGAATAAACAATTTCGTACGTTACTTTACTTTTATGAAGAGTTGCTGGCAATGACAGCTATCAGCACCAGATGACTCACACAGCAACGACTGATGGACACCACTCAAGTAAATTGCATATGTTATAAACAGTGCCGTCATGTCTCTAGCGGGAGATATATAGCCACGCCAGTAGTGACTTTAAGTGAAAGTCAAACTGAGTGAGCAATTGTGCATACAGCCTGAGCTTGATCTTTATAAACCGATTCCTTTCAAATTAAAACGACAGATGCTTTAAGACGATGGGTATTTTCAAATGTCGACCTTTGAATCGTTCTCTTAAAGAAAACCCTTTCATTTATTATCCATTCACCTCACATGGTATTTCTAGAAATACTATTTCCCGTAATAATTTTTGAATTTTATTACCATGGCATAAGGTTCTAAATCGCATACACTGCGTCTGGCCCAACACTAGGTTATCCCTGTCGTGGGAATCAGAAACAGCGATAGCACACACATATTATTATTAGACTCCTCCCTTCCGTTCCAACCTCTCCTCGCAACAAGACTTGAGTCTGTGGTCGCTCTTTGACATTGTCAGTGGGACCACCGCCCCGCCCCGGCACAACCTTACCTAGGTTGTAAAAAAATAAAAAGTTTAAACTGGAAACTATGGCTACCGCACAAGAAATTATTTTATTGAATTAATGTAATTATCTCTATTATTACATATTTTTTATTAATATATTTTTTCACTTACTATTATGTTATATACTCATGTACACATGTTTTAATGTATGTATCACGCCGCAGTCTGTGACGCTCGCGGGACAACACTCGGCGCTGACTGTAAATCAGCGCTGAAGGCCTGGCCTTCTGCATACTGCTGAGTCAGATGCCATTTTTAATGACAATGACACACCACGACCGTCGATCTCGCTCGATAGAATGATTGATCGTTTGTATGAATGAATGACTACACGAATTAATGAATGAATTATTTGGTTTTCTTTCGTGTCTGTTCTGAATTCTTCCATTTCTGGATAATATATATATTCCTTATTTTTATTTTTATTTCTGTAATTGTTATGTGGTTGTGTGTGTTCACTGTTTAAAAAAAAAAAAATATAAAAATAACATCCAAGTCCTGGTTTTTTTTTTAATATCCCCAGCCGGGAATCGTAACTGGGGCCTCGAGGCCCCATTGTAGACAAAGCCACAACCTCAGCGCCACAGAGGCGCAGTTAGCATTAGTGTGGGGTCAACTTTCACATTCCATATATATTTTAGGGAACGCCAAAGTAGTCCCAAGATAAGTATAGTGGTAACTCGGTTTACATCGTTCGGCCATAAGTCGAATATTGTTACACTTCAGAATGTTTTTGCTATGATACAGGGTGTAAAAGTTTATAAGTAATAAAAAGTAAGCCTGCATGAAGTAAACAAAAACATAAATATTTATATACAGGCACACATTGCTTTCGGCCCACACTAGAATACCCTGTGTTGTGAGAACTAGAAACAGCGACACCACAGACATTAAAACATCCAAGACCTGTTTTTTTTTTGATCCCCAGCTGGGGATCGAAACAGGGTAGACAGAGCCACAACCGCATCGTCACAGAGGTCGTTGCACACGCATACTATTTGTGAAAGTACACTCAGTTGTTTTTTTAAAAAAACATCGTTCAAATATAATCCGTCGCGTCACGAATTCCTAGCACAAATACTAAAATTGCCAAAACATCCCGGGGCGGCGCGGCGCGCGGCGGGTAGAATCTGCGATGGCCACGTAAAATGTCTCCACGGTTTCTGGAGCTCTCGGTGGTCTTGTTCGCCAATGAAAATGGGTACAGAACTGTGAAGAGCTCTGTTAACCACTGGAACAACTTGCATCGGGACAACCAAGATCATCAAGAACACTGTACTGTGCAGTACTTAATACAAACGAATACTAGGTATAATACTAATAAGTAATAATACTCAATACTAAGTAAGCCCCTTGCTAACAGCGATACTTGAAAGATAAAACTTTTCAAGCAGAGTAATCTGACCACTTCACTCGAGTTAAGATAAACTATCTCCCATAAATATCAGAGATTGAATGACGGTTGAAATATCGTGTCGATATGATCGAGAATTGTAATAGTTGCTTACGAAATGTTGCAAAATACATAGTTATCTACTCTCATACGTTGGTGTTGAACCTATATACTTAGTAAAAGATTAAAGTTACTTGGCGTCCACACACCACACGCCACACGCCAATCATGCCATCTACCACACACCACACGCCAATCATGCCATCTACCGTCCACACACCACACGCCAATCATGCCATCTACCGACCAACACTGCGTAATATAAAAAACTGCAATAGAACTCGTAGGTTATTTAGTTCTTCCCCTTATTACAATAGATGGTTTTTGTAGCATACTGCCGCAGTCCCATAGCTTTTTACTGAACGTCGTATGTGCCAGATCAGCCATTTTGAAATAAAACCTACAAAAGTATCATGATTGTTACATCGACTAAATTCGTCTAACGCACTCAAAATCATAAAATATTTTATCTACACACGTATCATAAACCCTCTTTACTGCGTTAAAAACCGCACGTTACGATCAGCATTATGTTAAACTACTTGGTAAAAACTCGTTTCGTATCTGGAAAACTACACATAATGGTCATTATGTGTAGTTTTTCTACATATAATGACACTCAAATTTCGAACGCCGACGCCCACCTGCGTGCCGTCCCTAGTTTGTCTGTGAAGTTGGTTGGTACTGACATTCAAATTTCGAACGCCGACGCCCGCCTGCGTGATGTTGGTACTAAAGAACAAGCTAAACAATTGCAGAACCACAATGCCGGTCAAACATGCGGTTCCTGAACACATCAAAGAGAGCTTATGATATGTGTGTAGATAAACTAGTGTATGTAACTGTCCATAATTAGGCATTAAAACTCGAGAGTGGGTTTATGAAATGAGCCGAAGGCGAGTTTCATAATAATATCACTCGATTATGCAGCAGTCACATAAACTACTATTCTTAGCTGCGGCAATAGGGAATGGGCAAGCCCCCTTTCACGCAAAATGGCCCCACTGCACTACCCTACTACACTTACTACGCCACAAAGATTATCGTGATACGATACTTTACTTCTGAGATAACAATAAAATTGACACAGTTTACGCTTCCGGATAGGCCCTAAAATAATTGCGTCATTTGAATCCGCACCCACTGTGACCAAAAATAATGGAGTCATTTTTAACGACTTTTTAATTATGGAAGTTGTTTCAGCTGATAAAGACGTCCATTAGTAAAGAGCTGTCGCTCACTCAAATAAGTTCCGCTTAAATGTCTAATTATGCCAGTCGATAGATTAATTCTATGTTACAAAAGGTGGTGCATTAGCGTTTTTTATATCCCGAGCGAAACACATTATGATTCTGAATATCTGTGAGACTTTGAGCTTTTAGGTTGTGATACTAATAATGCGTCCATACGTCACAAACAAGGTGGACAAAAGGTTTAAAAAATATATATGTCACCGGAAAATAATACGATCCGCAAGTTTATAAATTTCCTAATTTTTTTTCCGCAAGTTTATAAATATACTAACCTAACCTAACATAACCTAACCTAACCTAATCTAGCCTAATATAATCTAGAAGGAAGTTTATAAATTTCCTAGGAAATTTATAAACTTGCGGATCGTATTATTTTCCGGTGACATATAATAATAATAATAATAATAATAATACCTTGGACACTATTTACACATATTGATCTAGCCCCAAACTAAGATTCCCTGTATCTTGGGTACTAGACAACGATACATATACTTATATAGATAGATATTATACTTAGATAGATAAACAACCATGACTAGGGCACAAACATCCGTTCTCATCAAACAAATATTTACCCCCACCGGGACTCGAACCCGGGACCCTTGGCTTCCCGATATATACTGATACTTACTTTGGATACTGCTCTTCAATTTCTACAACAGCAACAATTTCTTGTAGCCATTGATTTGTTCGGTGAGTTTATCAAACATCTTACTATGGTATCGATTTTTTTAAAGTCAAATTTCACGATCTTATACTCGCGAGCGTAAAGGGCTATAGGTTGGCAGAGGCACGAGCATAAAGGGCTATAGGTTGGCAGAGGCACGAGCATAAAGGGCTATAGGTTGGCAGAGGCACGAGCATAAAGGGCTATAGGTAGGCAGAGGCACGATTTTGGCCACTTATAGGCAGTTATTGAATACTACATTACGCGTGACGGAGGGCTAGCCCAGGCGCTGCTATTGAGATTGTTTCCCGATTTTTTCCATAACTATTAGAACGTACTTATCTCACTTATAAATTCGATTTGTACCCGCATTTCCTGCGTGTATGCGGCGAGCATGTACCACTGGACTAGTCCACGGGGCTTCTGAAACCATTCGACCACGAAGCTCCTTAATTTATAGGGCTTTAAACAGCACATCAAAAATACTGATTTGCACAGCAAATATCAGCGCAAAACACTACGGTAGCTTCATCATCATCATCATCATCCTCTCAGGGGACCCACTGTTGGGTACAGGCCTCCTCATTAACACGCCATTCAGCGCGGTCCAGCGCGACCTGCGTCCATTGCGCACCTGCCACCCTCGCCACATCGTCGGACCATCTTAGGTGAAGGGTGAAGGGGGTAAGTGAAGAGAAGGCCCCTTTGTCCTTCATGTTAGGTTGAACATGTAAGAACAACAAAAATACTTAAAATTTAAACATAAGTACACATACAATATTAAAACTTTTTTTGTTGAAACTTTTTTTTGTGCGATTAAATGGAAAAATTGGGTTTATAGTGGTTTGCAAATGTCAGGGATCTCTAGATTAAAGGTATTCAACTAAAATAATGTCGTTTATGTAATATTTTAATTATGATATGAAATATGCAAGATTAAATTGAAATTTACATCTAGCTAGGTACTTCTTTATAAACTACACATCTCAAGAAAAATGTAACAGTTATTTGTCATGCTTTGTTTAAGATATTGAAAATCCTGCTTTTTTTTTTGTGGACTATTAGGCAAAGGACCATGGAAAATCATTTACGAATATTTAAATGCTAAAGGGTTTCATAAATGTTGTTATAATTTTGAAAGTTATGCTTACACCGTTAGCAAATGAAATTATGATGTCAACTGATCGGGTTAGTTCATACGGATCCTGGGATCAGATCAAAGTTCATACGGATCCCGACGATTCGTTCACACCGATCCCGGGATCAGTGTGAACGAAAAAAATATAATATTTTAGTTCACACCGATCCCGAATCCCAATGTACAGAGACACGAAATATTGAATAGCATTTTATCGATGCTGATTTATTTATATTATATTATTTTTATACGTAGGGTTTTAGGTGAATAATAATACTGGTAAATTAGAAGCCGTGTGAAGCGTAAATAAAACAGTCTGTAATACAGGGTGTACGGGGACTATATAACATTCTGTTTATTCCTGTTCATCTTTCCCCCCAAATAATTTGAATAAATTGGACAGAGAAGAGACATGTGCCCAGCGGTGGGTCGATTTGGGCTGAAAATAATATCAATGATGAAGATGACGATTTATAGCCGCCATTTTGAACTTTTTAGTTACAGGCCTGATTTGCTTCAAAATCGATATCTGAGGATCTGGTTGGAGTCCAATCATAATTCAGAACTCAGATTTGACAAAAACGCCGCCATCTTAAACTTTTGATTTACTAAACCGATTTGCTTCAAATTCGATATCTGAGGTTTCAAAAAGTTCATGATGCGGCGACTTTTTCAAAATCTGACTTCAGAATCATGCTTGGACTCCAACCGGATCTTCAGATATCGATTTTGAAGCAAATTAGTCAAGTTACTCAAAAGTTCAAGATGGCGGCGATTTTTTCAAAATCTGACTTCAGAAACATGATTGGACTCCAACCGGATAGCAAATTGGCTTAGTAACTAAAAAGTTCAAGATGGCGGAGTTTTTTTTTATCTGAGTTCTGAATCAAAATCAAAAAATCAAATCAAAAATCATTTATTTCCATAGGATGTTGTTACATCACTTAGATCCGTCATTACATTTTTTTGGGTGAGTTCACTAACCCAATGGCGGAATCTGTGGAGAAGAGCTCACCGAAGAAACTCCACAGTCGTCGCATCTTTTGCGTTTCCTTTTTTAAATAAAATATTGTCAAATTACAAAATGAATGCTAATTATATATCGAAACAGCCTGTTACTCAAACAATCTATTCCCATGGACATCTGTCCTCTAAGTAATCAGATATCCTGTAGTAACCTTTTTTATACAATTTCTGTTTTATTATTATTTTAAACTTGTCTAAAGGTAAGTTTTTAATATCAGTAGGGACCTTATTGTAATAGTGTATACAATTGCCTTTAAAAAAATTACTAATTTTATGTAGTCGGCTTACATAAGCAACCAACTTGTCTTTATTTCTAGTATTAAAATTGTGTATATCACTGTACTTCTGAAAATTAGTTATATTTCTTTTTACATACACAAGATTGTCATAGATATATTGAGACACAAATGTCAGAATATTGATTTCTTTAAACTTTTCCCTCAGTGACACTCTAGGCCCTAATCTATAAATTGCACGAACAGCCCGTTTCTGCAGAATAAATATACTATTAGCATTCGCAGCGTGACCCCACAATAAAATACCATAGGTCATTAGACTATGAAAGTAACTAAAGTAGACTAGTCTAGCGGTGTCTACGTCGGTAAGAGCACTAATTTTTTTAACTGCGAACGCTGCCGAACTCAGTCTGTTCGACAATTTATTTATATGAGGATCCCATTGTAGTTTGGCGTCTAAAGTAATGCCCAAAAAGACAGTCGACTGCACAAGGTCCAATCTCTGTCCTTCATTCCAATCATGGTTGGACTCCAACCGGATCCTCAGATATCGATTTTGAAGCAAATCGATGTAATAACTAAAAAGTTCAAGATGGCGGCGACTTTTTCAAAACCTGACTTCAGAATCATGATAAGACTCCAATTGGATCCCCAGATATCGATTTTGAAGCAAATCGATTAATTAACTAAAAAGTTCAAGATGGCGCCGTCAATTTTTCAAAATCTGACTCTTGATTGGACTCCAACCGGATCCTCGGATATCTATTTTATGCATATACGACATCAGTTGCGGCGATGGGCTAGCCTGTCACGCAAAATGGAGTATTGAATCACTGGCTAAAAGTGGGCACAGTTGTGCCTCTGCCACCCCGTAAGGGAAAAGGGGTGAAGCTATGTATGTATGTTTTGTATGTATGTACGACATCCGTTTTTATTATTCTTTATTTCGTGTCTCTGTACAACGGGATCAGTGTGCACTGCTACATTTTATTGCGGGGTCAACTGATCCCACGCGGGATCGGTGTGAACGAATCGTCGGGATCCGTATGAACTTTGATCTGATCCCGGGATCCGTATGAACTAACCCAACTGATCACTTTCGTGAAAAGTCATGAACGAAGAACAAAAACACGAAAAAAGCAATGGTCTGTCATTAGAGTAGCCGCATTGCATATTTCAAAAGTCAGTAAAAATATTTATAGCAAATTTAATTAACTTTCATAAAAATACAAGAATTACAGTGTGACATTCTCAGAATGATAAAAAAGGTAGAATGGATTATTAAAGAAGTGTGACAGAGTCGTTCGCTGCTCCCTAATAATTCACCAAGTTAAAAACTCTACAAATCCGACTTCAAGTTCAAGCCCTATTTCTTCCTTCCCTGTCGGGATGCGAATTAAGTCTTTGTATATGAAAAGTCCTTATCTATACATTTGCTGTACGTAACCATAAACGAAACGTCAATAATGTATATATTTTTTGTTTTTGTTGTTTTTTTTCAAAAAGCTCTAAATTAATTTTCATAAAATTTATATGAAACCATTTCTGAAGTATGTCCTACCAATAAAAACAAGAATAATCAAAATCAATTAATAATTGATAGAACAATTGCGAAACAAACATTAAAAAAAGCAATCTAATTGAGAAACTCCTCCTTTTTGAAGTCGGTTGAATAGAGCTCCTGGTCTAGTGGTTCACTCAGGTTATGACCTTGTTCCAATGAGATAAGTTATTCATATACATATAATAATATTTGAATAACGAAAACAAATATGCGGATGTTTGCTGGATCGGTGCGAACGAAGAACAACTGAACAAACTCGAACGACTTCAAAACCTCGGGATTCGGTTTGTCTTCGGGCTGCGCAAGTATGACCATGTCTCACATTATCGCAAGGAGTTGGGGTGGCTTCCGATCCGATTTCGTCGTGACATGCACGTTCTCTCCTATCTGTTCAACATTTTGCGAAATCCCCGCTACCCCTCATATCTTCGAGAACGTTTCGAGTTTATTTCCTCCAGGCATAGCAACCAGAGATCCCACACGATGTCTCTTCTTTCTACTCCTCGGCATAACAATGCTGCTTACAAACACTCGTTTAGGTTAACGGCGGTCCGACTGTGGAACGCACTTCCCTGCGCTTTTAGAGATAGTCCCTCAATTTTCACTTTTAAGGCAAGATTGAAAGAGCATTTCCTTTCTCTTTCGTGATAGGTACTTTTATATATGTATATATAAGTAGTATATGTTTGATATATATTTAATTTTTTGCTTTTGTATTTTATTTAGTGTAAATCATTTACTATATCATTTATTTTATTTTCATTCATTCATTTTTTTATTATATCATTTATTATGTTTTAGTTGTAAACAATTAGATGTGTACAGTTTTATTGCGCACTAGGACTCTCCTGTTGCACAATTTTTCCTGTCCTGCCTAGGTTTGCTGGTAGAAATCTCTCTTTAGAGATAAGCTCGCCTTTGCTCATAAAATGTTTTGTTACCTTTCTATTAAGATTTCTGTGCAATAAAGAGTAAAGAATAAAGAAAATATACCTATGTATAAAAATAGAAAAGACATTACATATTAAAGTTTACTCCTAGAATCATTTCAGCGTCATTTGTATGTAAATACTTTTTATTCAGCCAGGTGAACATTTTTTTCTCACCCTAATACGTATTCCTTTTTATTTATATAGGTAAATGTAAATTGTGTATACTTTTATGTTTATACAGTGAATAAATCCTACCTGTAAACAAAATTCTCTTAATTATTTTCAGAAATAAAAAACGAATAACCCATTGCTTAAGTATACTTTTTTTTTTTAGAGTAGTTGTGTTAGTTCTCACTTCAGATCACTTTTGTACCAGATACGAAGTATCGATCACTTAAGTGCTAAGTCGGAATTAGCGCGGGTTTTGCGCCACTGTGCGGTGTGTATGTGTGTGTGAGCGCGCCGGTTGTAGTGTGAGTAACACGCAGTCCGAAGGTGGAGGGGCCCTTAAGTACAGGAGAAGACCTTCCAACTCCATAGCTACAGCGATGGGCTAGCCCTCTTTCACGCAAAATGCAGAATTAATAACTGTCTAAACGTCGGCACGATTGTGCCTCTGCCACCACGTAAGGGAAAAGGCGTGACGCTATGTTATGTTATGTGAGATCAAAAGCCAAATCATAATCAAAAAATCTTATAATTCTAAGTAGGTATTTAAGCATGCATTAAAACATGAACTTAGCTGGTTCTAAGCTTGAATGACTTTATGGCAAACAGTTCAAAGTGAAGGCCAAGCTAAGAGCATAAAGTTAAACTTTTCTTTTACGTAGGTGTCTTCAATTTTACGCTATCCGCGACTTCTAAATTTACACGTAAATATGCCGCTGTGCATAGTATAAGCTGCTAATTGTTACTAGTCGTAACGTCAAGGCGTATTAACTGTCGTGAACTCTATGCGTTCAGAAATAAGAGCCATGTTTTATCAAAAAAACTAAATTCTATGGAACTGTCATGACTGTTATCTTTTTGCGGGTTTTATAAGCCAATGTACGATGACTCGACGTTGAAGCCGACGAGATGCGACGGACACCGCACCAGCCCCCCTAGACAGTCTCTGATCCAGGATTCTCGTTTGGGGGGCTTAACCCCACAGAGAACTTAAAAAAAAGTATTGTACTTTTCATGGTTCCGTACCATGAGACTACCAAACGCGGCGCTATTTCTTAGCCTTCTCTGGCCGTCCTTCCGTCCGTCCGTCCGTCCGTCTGTCCGTCACCGGGCTGTATCTTATTAACTCGTATAAATTTGAATTTGGAAATACTAACCATAGAGGAGATATTTGAGATCAAAGTGGCCAGAACGGCGAAACGCCAATTTCATATGTAAGGACCTAATATATGAAGTTTATGTGACTGCTACATAATGCCTAATTATGTACAGTTACATACACTAGTTCATCTACACACATATCATAAGCTCTCTTTGATGTGTTCAGGAACCACATGTTCGACCGGCATGGTGGCATTGATCATTGCTTTGCAGTTGTTTAGCTTGTTCGGTAGTACCAACTTCACAGACAAGCTGGGGGCGGCATGCAGGTGGGCGACGGCGTTCGAAATTTGAATGTCATAATTTCACAAATTTTTGTACATTATGGTCATAATGATCAATATTCAGATAAGAAATGAGTTTTTGCCAAAGAAGTTTATCATTATGCTGGTCATAACGTGTAGTTTTTGGACGCAGTAAAGAGGGTTTATGATACGTGTGTAGATAAAAATATTTATGACCATTTTGTTTTGTGTGTTTATTTTTGAACTGAAGCTATTTGTTCTTAGTTATTCGGCAGTATACAAATAATAATTGTTCATTCAAATTATATAAGTAGAGTTTATTTTTAATATATTTAATTTTATTTGAGTCAAAACTCAAAACTCAAAATACAAATATGTCTTTGGTCGGCCCTGAATGTAGTCATATTCAGTAATATTTTATTATAAAAAATAAATAGCTTACAAAAATCTGTTGTTGTGTGTGATGGAACCCTTCGTACGCGAGTCCAACGTCGTACTTGAACTTGAGCGATTTCACGAGCGAGTGTATCTAGCGATGAGTGGCGCGCCGAAAATTACACTTGTCATAGTCAAAGTCAACATTTCTTTATTACCGTATATATTTACATAACGACTGTGGTTCAATGTGGAGCTGAGGTAAAAAAAATACTTTTACTAAAATTATGTAAATATATTATTAACAAAAAAACTTGCTGTTAACAAATTCTGTATTCCTATAATAATCTTCGCCCTTCTGGAGAAGAAGGGCGAAGATTATTAAAGGAATACAAAATTTGTTAACAGCAAGTTCTTTGTTAATTTAGATAACCCCAATTCTTGTCATTTATGTTACATTGAATACTGTAATATCCCATTTCAGACTAAGTCGTATTTACATGGGTTTGAACTTGCTCAAATAGCAATTTCAAAATCTCCACGTTGTAGTAGATAATGAACCAACCAACCCTTGAAATAGTTGCTAACTTTCGCAAGTCTTAAAAAGTTGCTAATTTTTTTTCTAATCTATTCGCTCCTCTATGAAGACTTCTAGGGATTTAATTTTTTCAGTAAATGTTTAATGAGTATTTTTTCCAGATTCTCACTGAAGGAAAACGCGGTTGGATGAAATTTTTTATGGTGTTTTTTTCCCGTAACTCTGAAATCTTAACTAATTTAATTACGGAATTGAATTCAAAATGTGGATATTACGTATTCGTAATCTCTCCCTAAAAATACGTTTGATAAAATAGCGTAATTTATTCTTAAACAAATTTTATGTGGTTTGAGTGGTGCTGTTTAAGTCGAGCGTATTGTTTGCGCTCTCTTTTTTATGTGGTAGTAATTAACGCTGTCACTTTCGCTTACATTCGTATTTCCGCTTTTACATATCACCATAACACTAGTCTGTGGTTATTTCTTAGGATAACTTTACGGTTATCAGTAATTTAGGAAAATTTTGAAAGGTTCTTGCGTAATATTTTCAAAATAAATTGTCTTGCTACAGTCAGTAAGTCAAGTTTTTTTTCAAAAGTTATCTGATGGACTCTGTTCGCTTCAAATTATAAATTGCTCGAATAGCTTTTTTCTGTAATAAAAACAGTTTGAATATCCGCTGCTATCCCCCAAGATAATAGGACATGAAACTATATTTTCGTAAATTTATAAACTAAATCAGACTAGCCTAGCTGTAGCCACATCCGTGTTTTGCCCATTGAACTACTATTACTAGCGAATGGAACCGACACCGCGAACCATTACTTTACGCCATGACCTAACGCCAACCGGCGTTATTCCCTTTAGTCCCTCGCCAGCGCTGATAGCGACCGCATGCGGATATTGTGACTAAAAACAGTTCAAAAATGCCTTCTTGCGTCTTGCGAACTTGTAAAAATGCAACTACTACGAAGAAAAAAGATAGTGGCGTGACGTATCATCAGTAAGTAAGCAAAATATCAACTAAAATAATCCAAATCAAATTTGAACATTATTTTCTACTGTACCCGACTTTTGTATGAAAAACCATAGAATATGAAAAGTGAACCGTACAGATAAGACACGTAGGTACTAATGGTGATACGAGAGAGCACTTCACAAATATGTGGGATATGATGAATGAGGTAAATATGGGTAGAGGATTCCTAAACTAACAAAACATGTTTGGTAATATTTTAACACGACTGCCCCCAAAAATGGAGTGTACTGTTTTCAGGGTCCATGTGGGTATTTTACTTAATTCCACCACAACTTCTTAAAGCCTGAACCAATTTCGTGGTATCGGATCTAGCATCCTAAGTGGAGAAGGCTTTAAATATATATAATATAAGGTGTAAAAATAATTTACTTTTCAGTTCATTTTTAAATTATGGCAGTCGCGTTTTTTTAATATTTTTTATTTGATTTATAACCTAATTTTTGAAGGGTGCTCGTACGAATTTGGTACATTCTGCATTCCAAGGTGGTGGTTGCGAGATTTTTTTAATTTATGATCTGGGTATGATAATAAATGAAATATGATAATAAAGTTTATCATATATGAAATAGCAATGGATTTTTATTCCACTTCATTTATTTCGTTAACCCTTTACCAGACCTTGATCATGCAGATTTTACATTGGTTTTCGAATTCATTACAAAGCTATAACGTCGAATTAAAACTGTTTAGATAGATAACTATAACACATTGCTAATGCGAAAGCGCAAGTCATCTATAAACCTTTGTTTAAATCTCGGTTACAATTAATACTTAGATCGGTACATTTTGTAATAGACTGCACTCAATCAAATTAAGTTTTGTAGGTATAAAAGCGGTGTTACTTCTGCGGTGTGTTATCTCCAGGCACGACACGTCGAGCTCGCGGCAGGTCGCACCATCCCCCCCGCCCCGCTTGTGATCTAGTTGCGACACGTTTTTGGTTCGAGACAGCGTCTCTATAATAATGGTAGCTCAATGATTTTGACTGATGTGCTAACCGCGTAAACCGCAGAACTTAACCTAACAGCAAATTTATCTATGTTGGGTCCCCACGGAAATTTGCTATCAATGGTTATTCCAAGAAACTTCGTATCAATTACTAATTCTAACGTGACGCTGTCTTATGCTAAACTGGTCTCAACATGCCTGAAATTTGCAAGTTATAATTTGAAAAACTTGGTTTTACCAGCGTTTGACAATATCACTCGCCGCGACACGCTAAGAAAACAATTTGACGTTTGCCGTGCAAAATCACGTGACCAATTTCTTTCGTCGAGGGGCCTGTACATTTCTGTGTTTTGAATTGAGACGCGGCGTACCTACGGGGCGTGACGGGTAAATAGGTCATTAACCTTAGATTGATTTTCTGTGAGAACTCGTTGTCACTCCCAATAATGGGTGACGGATAATATTAAAAATAAATATACATTACAAGTATCCGTGGCCCAGCGGTATCCGCACATCGGAGACGATCGTGTGGGTAGCAACATCTGACAGAGACGGGTACTGGATGGGGGTCCGTTCCTATGTCTATTTGGAATTTTTTTTAATGTGTTTCGGATGACACTTTTAGCTGTAGGTCCCGGCTACTATCGTCTACTCGCAGTCGTCAAGCTGGTCAGAGGCCCTAATAGGGCAGCTTGAAAACACCTGACAGTCGGGCCACTAGCCCGTCGCACCTCCATCAACCCGCACTGAGCCAGCGTGGCGGAGTATGGCTCAATCTTACTCGTATCCGGGTAAAGGCCCGTGCCCCACGGTGAGGACATTAATGGGCTACATTACTAATGTATATCTTGAATATAATACCTAGAATAATATGTAATTTTAATTAGGAAAGGCTCTGAATCATTTGCTATAATGAATGAGTTAACGATCTAATTAAGTAATAGCAAATGCAAATATTAATATTCCTAAGCACCTAACTTGAATAGCTAAAGATGACCGTCGCCGTGGCTTCATGTTTACTGAACCGTTCTTGTGCTACCAGAAAAGGGCTTCTGGATAATCATCCAGAAGCCCTTATAAGTTCCGTTTGCTCTGCAAAAGATTTCAGTAAAAATGTCTAAGCTCGCTTTTGTACATGTGTTTTCCATTTGCAGGTGTCTGTTACTTTTTTGCGCAACGAAGAATAATATTCATATTCTTGTATTCAAAATACGGTAGTGGGAGTCACGGAATTAGATTCACAATCAGATACCACAGATGTTTACAAATGACGAGGAAAAAGCAGAAGAAAACTTCTGAATACTAGACTGAGATTTTCTTTCAGAATTTCGCGTAGCGCTTCTGGCCTCTTGTGAAAAGTTTAAGTTTTATTAAATGTTCTCCCAAAGTAATGGAGTATACATTAGTTTAAGTTTAAAATTTTCATCAGGGCGTTATTTTTCATCGTTTTTATTTAAATTTCTTTAAGATATGGATATTTTCTGATATTGACATGCTGAATCCACATTTTCCATTCGAAGGTGCACAGGCACAAACACAAACACAAACACCAACCTTTAGCCAATATGTAATAACAATATTTTTTCCAAATAATTAAATAATGCAGTAGTTTATATATGTTGTATGGCTATTTAATTGTACATTTTATTGTAAAGGTGTAACTATGTATATGTTTTTTTTTCTTATTATTAGTTATGGCAGGCATGACGTAGTTATTTCTAAATGGCGAATTGTAAACTAAAGATGTTAATAATTGTATATGCTTTAGTAACATAAATAACTTACTTATTCCAACCAAAAAAATTCAACAGCGCGTTACATATTTATCCGACACACACAAAAACAAACATTGATTCGCAACGACGATCAATAGTCAACTGTCATTGAAATATAGGATTTACCTGCGCAGGAGTTGATCAACTGGTTGCAAAACCACTCAGCTTATTAGTCACTAACTTTATCAACCGTAAATATATCGTGATAGGGAATGTTTTGCAGTTTAGCACCTTCTGAAGGCGGCCAGCTTAATAAATTCGTACCTTAAGTGATCAGTTGTAATAAGGCCCTGGGTATTGTGAAAACATCATTTTCCTTCAATGCTTATATTTTAAAACATTGTCAACGGAGTATGGTAAAAAACATCTAAATGGATGAATTTTCCTTAAACTTGCTATTTATTGGGATCTAAAACAAAGTTTGATATGGCGCGTCAAAAATAATACATACAAAATACCTTATATATAAATAACTGTATATTAAAAATTAAGAACTATTCTGGTTGTTTCTGAAAAAATTAAGAAATTACACACAATTTTCGCACTGTTCTGCAGCAGCGACTGACCTAACAGCCATGTTGCAGTATGAGCTGTTATGGACTTTATTTCAACTACCACGAATCGAATCGACTAATTTAACGATACACGTCTTAAACAAATTTATGCTCAGCAGATCATCTCATTGTGTAAGAAATATTTATGATGAATGTATATTTGTTCGAAATGTATAAATTAAACTTTAATTGAATTACGGTTTGACTTGAAATTACAATAAAGAGTAATGTGATTAATAAGTAAGTGACAAAGGCAAGAACTATCCCGTATTTTTATACGGTAAAATATCGTTTTGATAATGGGAAAGTATTTTTATTTGCGGTTTTAAGTGCGGACGAGTACGACTGACCAGGATTTTTTTAATCAGGTCAGGTTCTAGAAAATATTATTTCGAATTATAGTACATTGCGTTCAATTCAATAAGTTAATAAAATTGTCAAGTGCGATTTGGAATATAAGAGTAAGTATGTACTCTTATTTGAAGGCTGCTAATGATGTAGTTGTAAATTTAAGGAAATATGCATAATACATAAAATAATATATTCAAAGTATAAAACTAACGGAAGTACTTCAATTTGCTGGTTGAAGAAAAAACGCATGCGGACTTTAGCAGACCTTTTACACTCCGCCAAAGAGAAATTACCGAACTAATCTTGCTCAAACTTCGTCCACTCGGCGACTTTTATTCTGAGTTATTCGGAGTACCTTTTCTAAGATTTGGCAGCTTTACTAAAAAAACGTCAACAGATGATTTGGCAATTCTGACCTACAAATTGAGATTAAAATGTTGTATTCACAGAGTTATCTATTTAGGTCTTGGTTATGGTTAGACTTCACCACTTGTTGATTTCATTATCGTGTGAAAATGTAGTAGGAAACTAGGAAAGTCTGGAAAAACTGGGTTATTGGCGACAATACCAGACAAATGTATCGTATCGATCAATTTCAGTTTCCGTGGTTCAGTACCACTACAGTTCAGTACATTCTGCCACATTCAACAAAAACACACACTTAACACTTTCATTGTGCAATAAACTCCCTAGTGTTCGCTAGTATTCCACCCGGTCATACACTGACACCTATTCGCGGTTTTTTTTTCAGGCGAAAAAGGGTGCAATGCTGACCCGAAGCAAGATGAGCACACGCGATGTGGAGTTGAAGCTGAAAGCGACCTTCCTGGAGCTCAAGAAGAGCCAAGAGCTTTGTGAAATACTTCTACGAGAGCGAGATGAGTGTGAAGAGGAGATAGAAAAGCAAATTAAGAAAAATTCGGCGCTAAAAGAAGAGCTCCGTGAGTTGGACATCCAATGCCAGGATCTCAGTGCCCAGAGAGATGAACTACAACACCAAGTCGACTCATTTTACAAGTGTGATGATGTCCACCACGTAGCATTGCAACACATTAAATCACTTGAACAACAGATTGCAGAGGCACACCACGAGCTTCAAGTTTTCAGCGAGCGGGAGGAACAGCGAGACAGTGCTACAACCAGGGCCTTATATAATGAGGTCATGAGCCAAACTGGCATACCAACTATTGACCTAACAGCTTATGATCTCACGTGTGATAGTACTAATAGATCGCAATCAGTAACCACTATGAGCTGTAGTAAAAATAAATTAAAGAAATATGTGAAATTGAATAATTATATTAAAAAAAACACAAAAACTAGCTAATAGAAATAAAATATTTTGTAAAAATGTAAATTGTAGCAAGGAACGTGTCGAATTAATTAACGAAATCGATGATTGTAGATTATGTTTGGAAAAAACTACAGAAAAGTACGAATGTGACACACGGCGACTCCAGTCAGTATGCATATTTTAAACCCATCATTACAAAGTATTACACGTAAATATGAGTCAGCACAATACGAAATTAAGGAACATGTGTCGGCTATGAATAGTTTGTTGGAGACGTGTAAGTATAATTATGACACTTTCATATCTTTGACCGACAATCACATCTGTGATTGTAAACAAGCTCCAGCGGACTGTTCCGTGCCGACCGTGTGTCCCGCCGAGCAGCCGGCCGAACAGCTGATACTGACCCAGGCGCCGCCGTCAGTCGACTTGAGTACTAATAGTGTTATCAATAACGCCTCCTTCTCTCGGACAAAGGATAGGTATATAATGTACAGCGATGAACTTGGAAAAAATATGGGTTTACAACTTAGTCAGCGCGTGGGCCAGGCAATATTAAATAACTGTATGCCTGGCGCCACATATTCACAAATATTAAACAAAGTGTTGTCATCGCAGTTTTTAGAACCAACCACCCTAATTATTTTTATTGGTAGAAGGGAAAATGTATCTAAAAAACTAATTACTAAATACTTTTTCAAATTAAATTCTTTACAAAATGTAGATAGAATAATCTTGTTTGCGTTTCCCTTCAGCCAATCTTTGTCATAACATGAAAATCATATAAGACATGATTATAATACATTTATACACACATTGACATGTCGTCATACTGAAAAATTTCATTTCATAGACACCAATATTTGTATAGGAAAATATTTTTATTTGACTAAGGATAGGTATTACCTATCTAGGTTTTATACAAAACAGATAGCACAGTCACTATCTTATTTTATTTTGAACTCAGTCATGTTTTTGACTAATGAAACGCCTGCTTCTATTGAGCAGTGTAATAATAATGACATGTACTCCTTGGAATCTGTTCCAAGCTCTTTAAATTAACCCATGGGACAACAGAGAGTAACTCTGGCAGTAATATTAATATTTGTATAAATATAACTTCATCTTGCCCATTAAATCAAGTTACTAGTAATGAAAAATGTAAAAGTAAGAATATTTTAAACGTGGTTCATCAAAATATACAGGGCATGTTAAGTAAAGATCTGGAAATTGAGTTATTCATGAACTGTAATAATATTGATATTTTATGTATAACAGAGCACTTTTTAAAGAGTTATCAGTTAATGTTCAACTTTAATAACCACCACGTTGCTAGTTCGTCCAACAGAAAAACAGCTGATCGCGGTGGCTCCTTAATACTTGTAAATAATAGTTTTAAATATAAGGAACGACATAGTGAGCCTGTCTGTTGAGCGTGCCATGGAAATAGCCTGTATTGAACTTGAACAACTTATTGTAATGAGCGTATACAGACCACCAGATTCATCCTTTGATTTATTCGAAAAGAAAATGGATGAAGTGTTGATTAAAATCAACGATAAAAACATTTTTTTTATAATTTGTGGTGATTTTAATGTTAATCTGTTAGAGGATAATAATATTTGTACTAGATTAAAATCTTTATTTTTATGTCACAACATGAACTAACTGTTTTTGGAGCCTACTAGAATTACTGCAACATCTGCTACCTGCATTGACAATATATTTACTAACATTACGCCCATTTTCAAATCGGTCATCAATAAATTAACCTCTGATAAAAAAGGACCAAAAAGAGGATATTACATGTGTGCCCGTTAGTGACACTCGGCTTGAACACTACAGGAATAATATTTTAGATAAACTATGAGAAATACCATACAGTGACGATCCAAATTTGTTGTACAACTCAGTATTTAACCTTGTCAAAAATGAATATGATACGGTATTTAAATCAAAAACTATAAAAGTTAATAACAAAGCTTTGTTTAGTTATTGGGCGACAGTTGGAATTCATAGGAGCAGACGAAGATTATATGAACTCTATGAAGAGAAATCATATAACAAAAATACGGCCTTTCTAGATTATGTTCGTAGTTATTCAAAAATGTTTAAACGCGTTTGTGCCGTATCTAAATCTAATTTCATTAAAAACAAAATTGAATCTAGTAGCAATGTAATGAAAACGACTTGGCAAATTATAAACAGAGAGACTGGAAAGGCCAAAGCTACACATAATAACTTCAAGCTTAAGATAGATAATCAATTGCTAAGTACAGACCTAGAAGTAGCAAAAGCTTTCGAAAATTTCTTTACGGACATTCCAGTTTCAACAACCAAGTCTTTAAATTCATCTCCCGCTGCTGCTGAATCTGTACTTAAACAAAACTTTGAGGAATGTAAAACAGATTTTAAATTTAGGCACGTAAATAATGAAGACATTGTAAAAGCGTTTAAATCCCTGGAAATGAAAAAGACAGCTGACGCCCATGGTCTATCAGTAAAAATTATTAGTTCCATTGTAGATTGTATTGCACCTCACCTTTGTTGTATATTTAATCAATGTATAGATAATGGTGTGTTTCCTGACTTGATGAAACTAAGTAAAGTTATACCTTTATTCAAAGCTGGTAGTACATCAGACCCCACCAATTTTAGACCCATATTGATACTGCCAACGCTTAGCAAAATATTTGAAAAACTCATACTTAATCAATTGCAAAGTCATTTTTATCTCAATAATTTAATTCATATTGCTCAGTTTGGTTTCACAAAGGGTCGTTCAACAGCCGATGCTGGTGTTGAACTAATCGACAATATTTTTGATGCCTGGGAAGACGCAATGGATGTAATAGGTGTCTTCTGCGATCTATCCAAGGCTTTTGATTGCGTCCATCATGACACTCTTGTCAGGAAGTTACGCCATTATGGTGTAAAAGATCAGGCACTTGGCCTTCTGGAGTCATATCTAACAGATAGGGTTCAGATGGTCGATGTTAATGGGAAAAGATCACCTGGGTCTTCGATAAGTATGGGCGTACCGCAAGGTTCAATTCTTGGTCCTTTCTTGTTTTTAGTATATATTAATGATTTACCTTACCTTGTTAAAGCAAAATCATGGGTTAGTATTGTTTGCCGATGATACTTCTTTGATATTTAAAGTTAAAAGACAGCAATCAAATTATGACGAGGTAAACAATGCTATCTCTAGTATAGTGAACTGGTTTACTCTTAACAATTTATTACATAATGAAAAGAAAACTAAATGTATTAAATTCGTGTTACCCATTGTGAACCCGGTAACTACAGACATATTTATAAAAGGACAGAGATTGGACCTTGTGCAGTCGACTGTCTTTTTGGGCATTACTTTAGACGCCAAACTACAATGGGATCCTCATATAAATAAATTGTCGAACAGACTGAGTTCGGCAGCGTTCGCAGTTAAAAAAATGAGAGCTCTTACCGACGTAGACACCGCTAGACTAGTCTACTTTAGTTACTTTCATAGTCTAATGACCTATGGTATTTTATTGTGGGGTCACGCTGCGAATGCTAATAGTATATTTATTCTGCAGAAACGGGCTGTTCGTGCAATTTATAGATTAGGGCCTAGAGTGTCACTGAGGGAAAAGTTTAAAGAAATCAATATTCTGACATTTGTGTCTCAATATATCTATGACAATCTTGTGTATGTAAAAAGAAATATAACTAATTTTCAGAAGTACAGTGATATACACAATTTTAATACTAGAAATAAAGACAAGTTGGTTGCTTTTGTAAGCCGACCACATAAAATTAGTAATTCTTTTAAAGGCAATTGTATACGCTATTACAATAAGGTCCCTACTGATATTAAAAACTTACCTTTAGACAAGTTTAAAATAATAATAAAACAGAAATTGTATAAAAAAGGTTACTATAGGATATCTGATTACTTAGAGGACAGATGTCCATGGGAATAGATTGTTTGAGTAACAGGCTGTTTCGATATATAATTAGCATTCATTTTGTAATTTGACAATATTTTATTTAAAAAAGGAAACGCAAAAGATGCGACGACTGTGGAGTTTCTTCGGTGAGCTCTTCTCCACAGATTCCGCCATTGTGTTAGTGAACTCACCCAAAAAAATGTAATGACGGATCTAAGTGATGTAACAACATCCTATGGAAATAAATGATTTTTGATTCGATTTGATTTGAGTAAATTTCATTTCATTTTTATAGCCAACACATGAGAGCTTTTATAAAACTGTTGAAGCAATAAATACACAAGTCTTATGTGTCGTATAATTTTAGAATTACCTTGTTATACAGGCTTATTAATTTTGATGTAGATATACCTGTAGTGGTTTGATTCATATCATAACAATTTGTTTACATATTATTTTCACAAATATCGTTTACGGATGCTATCAAAATGTAACGACAACATATTACAGGGCTAGATGTGATACAAACACTATCCGTGTTACTACTGAAACCGTTACACATAGTTTAACCTCTCAACAAATGTCAAATCCTGTACATTTTATCTTTAAACAAGTGATGAACAGGAGTTTTTTTTTGTGATAAGATATATGATTCTAATGCATTCATGTTTGAGGATCCATAACGGTTATAATGGGAACTAAACATAATTAATGATAACATAAACATACGTCCCACTGTTTTTCCATTAGACAAATGGTAGTTTATGTGACTGCTATAATATGGAGGGCTTTAATACTCGAGAGTGGGTTTATGAAACGAGCCGAAGCCGAGTTTCATAATAATATCACTCGAGAGTTTTAATGCCTAATTATGTACAGTTACATACACTAGTTTATCTACACACATGTCATAAGCTCTCTTTGATGTGTTCAGGAACCGCATGTTTGACCGGCATTGTGGCATTGATCGTTGCTCTTGTTTAGCTTGTTCTGTAGTACCTACTTCACAGACAAACTAGGGGCAGAACGCAGGCGGGCGTCAGCGTTCGAAATTTGAATGTAATAATATGTAGAAAAATTTCACAATGGTCAAAATGTACAAATTTTCAGATAAGAAATGAGTTTTACATTATGCTCGTCTTAACGTGCGGTTTCTAGATGCAGTAAATAGGGTTTATGATATGTGTGTAGATAAACACGTTTATGGCTACATTTAGACTCGTCTATTTCTGTTACTTTCATAGTGTCAGGTCCTATGGTATCTCGTTGTGGGGGAAAGAAGTGGATATTCAATAGTAGTTTATGTGACTGCTACATAATGGAGGGCATTAATACTCGAGAGTGGGTTTATGAAACGAGCCGAAGGCGAGTTTCATAACAATATCACTCGAGAGGTTAATCTAACTCAACACAAAACTCGCTATTAATAATTTTATCTACACACGTATCATAAACCCTCTTTACTGCGTACAAAAACCGCACGTTACGAACAGCATAATGTTTACTACTACTTTGTAAAAACTCATTTCTTATCTGAATATTGAACATTATGACCATAATGTCTAAATTTTCTACATATTATGACATTCAAATTTCGAACACCGACGCCCGCCTGCGTGCCGCCCCTACTTTGTCTGTGAACATCCAATTTTAAAAGAGATCCAACAATTAATCTGTGTGAGTTTCTTCGCTTTCTTTATTCTCCGACAGTGTAGAGAGTTCCGATGTAGAGAGGAGGCAAAGAAAGTGAAGGTTGCTAAGATAACATGTGTTGTGTGAATTTAAATTAGGAATAATAGGAATAGAAATAGCTGATGTGCCTAAGGTGGCCAAGGGGACTGACTGGCGGCTAGTGGGCAGACCGGCTGCCCGATGGTCTGACGATATCAAATCGACGGGATGTCAGTGGATGCCATTGGCGACCTTGAATATTGTCGCTATGACGCAGCCTTACTGACTATAGGTTTATGCAAGGAAGAGGCCTGTGCCCCGCATCGGGTTAATGTGGGCTGAGCATGATGAGTATGATGAATGTATGAACAATGTCACCGCCGTTTGGTTAAATTAGGCACTTAGTCAGAAGCCCTGGCCGTTAACTAAGGGCCGGTATTCAAAGGTCGTACATAAAGTTGTGACCTAACACAACTTGGCTTTAGTATTCGAACAGAAAGTGACCAATAGCAACCTATTCGTAGTTCGGCTACGGTGACCCTGAAAAAAAAGAAAAAAAGCGGTCAAGTGCGAGTCGATCTTGCGCACGAAGTGTTCCGTACAACCGTACAATGGTAGCAATGTTGTTTACAAAGTAATTGGTGCGACTACTTTCACACTCCATGCACTTAACTAGCTGCATTCGGAAGTTTGTATGTGGTATTATTGTATTAATTGTTGTATGGGAGCCCCCATAAATAATTATTTTATTCTGTTTTTTAGTATTTGTTGGTATAGCGGCAACAGAAATACATCATCTGTGAAACTTTCAACTATCTAACTATCACGGTTCAAGAGATACAACCTGGTGACAGACGGACAGACAGACAGACAGCGGAGTCTTAGTAATAGGGTCCTTTTTTACCCTTTGGGTACGGAACCCTAAAAATCAGCTGTTGCGTTGACACAATCTTGCAAAAAAGAATTGGGCCGGTTCTTCATTATTCTAAATCAAAAGGCTGACTTTTGGTATCGCTGATTGTTAAATATTTCCGACGATGCTTTATTTTAATCATATCAAAAACCATTTGCCTAAGCGCCCGTCCTTAACTTAGGCCCGGGCTATTAATTAAGTGCCTCATGGCGTCGACATATCTCGGTAAACTTCAAGGGACAGACACAAAAATTGGCGAGTTCCTCCAAAAATTTCCGAATCTGTATAACTCCGGATTTTCTTAAATAGCGGAAAATGTTGAAGAACAAACTCGCTCATCATCAACCTGAAAGGAAACCTGTGTTGAGTACGGGCCTCCTCGTGAACACGCCACTAACTCGGCCAGCCTGTGCACCGAGCGACTATTTTTCGGCTATCCTTGCTATGTCATGGGACAATATTGTCGACTGAACTTTGGCCTTGAAGGAACTCACTAAAGTCGTGTGAAGCTAACTTTGTAATAAGATCCCGCCGCTCTCACCCGGCACCCCGAATGCATACGGGATCGTTATTGCACGACTCACTCCGAATATTAAATAGAGTACCAATTTGCGTTCAGTTTAAGCATTTTTACCATAATGGGATGGATGTGTCGCAGGCAATTTGTTTGATTCCGCATTTTACAAACGGCGTCGTCCGTTAAAAAACGCGCGCTGCTATGTAATATGCCGAAGGCGAATTGACACTCCTTTATGTTTTAAGCATTTATTGTTGTTCTTACATGTTCAACCTAACACGAAGGATAAAGGGGGCTTCGCTTCGCTCACCCCCTTTACCCTTCACCTAAGCTACCGCAGTGTTTTGCCCTGATAATTTGCTATTTTAATTTCAATTTGTCAATTTGCCTTCGGCATATTACATAGCAGCGCGCGTTTGTAAACGGACGACGCCGTTTATAAAATGCGGAATCATACAATTTGCGTGCCACAGATGCATTGTTTCCTAGATCCATGACATGTCATGACCGTGCTAGAAAGTTAGTTCTACTTTTCATAGCTAAACTTCACTGCGTTGTGTGCACATATGGTTGTGTGACTACACGTATTAACATCGGATTAGCTTGGAACTTTTCTTGGTCTAGTGGTCGCTGGCTTATTGCGCAGAATTTGCCGGTTCGAATCTGCTGTCGACCATGTATCAATGAGATGAGTAATGTATCTTAAGTTCAGTTTAGGGTCGTTCTAACGGCATGATGAAAAACATCATGAGAAAACATTCAATCTCGTGCGATGATGGGCTAGCCCCCTGTCTCTCAGATCGAGTATTGAAGAACTGGCTAATCGTGTGCACAATTGCCACAACGTATGTGAAATGGCTGACGCTTTGTTGTGTTATAACAATTATTGATTTAACGAATATACTTCTGTACGTATAAAAATAATGTGGTATTTCTAACTACAATGTATTTCCACAGATTAGGACATAATACGTTATGCATTTTATCTAACACATGAGAATTGGTAGTGATTGATGATACTCATGATTACTTATTTATTTTTCGTTATTACAACTTCATAGTCCTTTGCTAAATTGTTCATTGTTTACAGACGGCAATCAGTGAATACGTCAAGACAAAAAATCACTGTGTTTGTTGTTATTCCTTCCTCACCATGTAAATATTCTGTTGACATTTACATCTTGTAAAGAAACCCTAGTAACGCCAGTCAATTAAAACTTGACTCCACAGTCTAAGATTTCCAACATGTTGTCAGTCTTCTATGCATATATGTTTTTATCCATAGCCCTTTGTCACTGTATATAATAGGCTACATTTGTTTAATACATTTTATTGACAATAAAGAACTTTGAAAATTAAAAATGAACCTAAACTTAAAATGTCTCTTACGATATGTCCCTTTTCGATAAAACTCTATTTAGCAGTTGCCAAAAAGTTGTAGTACTTGGATGATGTTGTGGCCTCGCTTCTCTTGCCTAATAAATCTTGCCCATTTCACATCAACATAGTCTTAACAACACCAAAGATCAAATTAATTTAGAGTGAAACGTGAATGTTGCAATATGATCATGCGCCCTCATTTTTTGCCAAACAATATAAATCTGATATTTTATTTCAAACCAAATTAAACTCATTCTCGACTTAAAAAAATATACGGCTTATTTGCACAAGCATTTTCATCAAAGAATTTCAGCATAAAGCATTTCAGAATCCTTTTTCCTGAGTGACAACAGGGAGAGAGTGGCGGTAATGAAGACATCATCCTTATCTTTAAAATGAATCTCTACTGACGTGGACTGCCTTTTCAATCATTATGGTTCAGTTAACGAAAGGATATTGGGGTTTACAAAAAAGCAAACATCATGTAATGTAGAAAAAGCTTGATTCATAACAATATTTAAACAAGGCGGAGGAAGATCCATTTATCTCGCTCCAGTAAGCAACAATTTTCATTGGTCAGGATTTGATTGATTTGAAATCTCCGGGTCGGGGTTAACATATCAATGAAATAAACTTGAACTTTTACGATAAACGAAACGACTGTTATAACTAAACTAATCAACTAAATTATAATTAAAAACTGAAATGGATTTTTGAAAAACTGAGTTTAATATCTCGTTTTTGTTTTTATAATTTGACACCTGCCTGTGACATGTGGAGGCTGGTCCCATTTAGCTCAGTCGATTTAACGATAAATTCACCACCATGATAAAAAAACAAAACTTGGGTTCGCTGCGCACCACACGAAAAACTTCGAAATTTCGAGATTTTTTCCACTATTTGCTCCAAAAGTCATCATGCACTGTCCTACTTAATTCTGTGTTCTCTAGAAAGTAAATAAAATTTGCAACAACTTAACCCAAACTGCAACTCTACGAACCCCATGGGCATCTAGTTATTAGCCTTCGAAGATGATGCATTTTTCCCGTGTGGATCAAAATATTAGCAAAATAGCCCGTGCAAAAATTGTTGTAGTAGATATAATTAGCTTTAATTAAAACACACACCGAAGTCTTTGAGACTCAAAGTTCACTCACAATCTCGAAATAACAAGAGAAGACAAAATCTTTTTGTAGAATTAAGGTCTAGTGGTGTCAGATTTGCTTCTCACACTGAAGTAGTCCATTTAATTAACTCTCATTTTAAAGCACAGAACAAATTCTATAACCGCCGTCATACCCAGAGTCATTTAATGAACCCTTAATCCAACTCCAAATTTAAATTTACATACAAAATCGTTCACGAAGTAATTCTTAATGTACTCTGCGTATGGCGGTAAGACTTATAATTCGCCCACAATCTCGAAATAAATCAAAGTAGATTGTCTTACAACATGACATGATAAAGAGTCACGCCTTTCCTTTATGGAGTGTCAGGGGCACAGTTGTCTCCATGTGTAGCCAGAATCCAGTTCAATGTATTTGGCGTGACAGGGCACTAGCCCATCGCCTTTAAGATTGAAGGTTTCTTACAATGTATTTATTCCGTGACCGTTAGAACGTCCGTAAATGTACTTACTTATCTGATTGGTATATTGTCACCCCCAATTAGAACTCGCATATTTTGTACGACACGTGAGTGTGAGCATGAAAGGAAGCTCTTTTTAAGGAACAAAGAGCGAATTTGTCTCGATAAATAATATGTAACTGTTTACCTTATATTTACGTTATTTTGAGATTTTTAGTGAAATGGCGGGATGGCCTAAACGGAGATGGCGGGAAGACCTCGACAAGTTTTTGCCGGGGTGGCCGGAGGTGGCACAGACCAGGGAAGTGTGGACGAAAGAGGGGAGGCCTTTGCCCAGCAGCGGGACACCTTAATGGCTAAATAAAAATAAAAATGTGAAATAATAGTCTAGTAGACTTCTTTCTGTATGCTAATGAAGGTTTATTATAGCAGTTTATGTGACTGCTACATAATGGAGGGCATGAATACTCGAGAGTGGGACCACTTGAGAGTTTTAATGCCTAATTATGTACAGTTAAATACACTAGTCAATCTACACACATATCATAAGCTCTCTTTGATGTGTTCAGGAACCGCATGTTTGACCGGCATTGTGGCTCTGCAGTTGTTTAGCTTGTTCTGTAGCACCAACTTCACTGACAAACTAGGGGCGGCGCGCAGGCGGGCCTCGGCGTTCAAAATTTGAATGTCAGTACCAGTCGACCCGAATGGCCGAGTCGGCAGTGACCCTGCCTACGAAGCCAAGGGTCCCGGGTTGAGTCCCGGTGGGGGCAAATATTTGTTTGATGAGAACGGATGTTTGTACCCTAGTCATGGTTGTTTATCTATCTAAGTATAATATTTATCTATATAAGTATGTGTATCGTTGTCTAGTACCCAAGGTACAGGGAATCCTAGTTTGGGACTAGATCGATGTGTGTAAATAGTGTCCAAGGTATTATTATTAACTTCATAGACAAACTAGGGGCGGCACACAGGCGGATGTCGGCGTTGGAAATTTAAATGTCATAATGTGTGGAAAAATTACACATTATGGTCATAATGTATAATTTTTCAGATAAGAAATCAGTTTTCACCAAGTAGTTTAACATTATGCTGATTGTAACGTGCGGTTTTTGTACGCAGTAAAGAGGGTTTATGATACGTGTGTAGATAAAATGTATTATAACAATTTTTAATGACTTTTGTCCTATAGGACGAGCGGTTATGCTAATATTTTGATCCGCACGTGAGTAAAAAATAAAATTGACAAATTTTGGATAGGGTTTATTGAGCAGCGGTTGGGCCTTTAAATTCATGGCTATTTAAGTGAGTTTCAAAGTACAGACTTTGTTTGTCGAAAAACACCAAATTTATGAAATCCATTTCAATTCTCTGCTGGCCGGAAAAGAAAAAATAATTACATAACAATTATTTTGTTGCCCCGAAAATTTTATGTTGTTGCCCCACAAATGCCCACAATAGAATCTTCAGTACTCTTGGTTACATCTGCCAAAAAAGTTCCTTTTTAGGTTCTGTGCTTCATACCAGATTAAAGCAAAAGGTTTCGCAGTTTATCGTGTGGCGCGCAGCGAGCACAAGATTTTAATAGTTGCTAAATTGGATTTACACTATCGTAAATAGTGCAGGCAGCATAATAAAAATCCAGATTTACACGAAGCTTTGCAATTTTAGCCTTTATAGTCTTGTTTCTAATAGGCTAATACATCTATTCAATTTAAAAAAGTGGATATACACACTTTTGAATTGCTTTCTTACTTGGTTTTGAATCTTAGCTGGAGAGATAGGCCAGGTCTTAGGTGTCTTTGGTTCCTGCGACACTGGGTAACCCAGTGGGGCCAGAAGCAAATATGTGCCTTTTATATAAATGTTTATGTTTATGTTTTTTAGGGTTCCGTACCCGAAGGGTTCCAAACGGGACCCTATTACTAAGACTCCGCTGTCCGTCCGTCCGTCCGTCCGTCCGTCCGTCCGTCTGTCACCAGGCTGTATCTCAAGAACCTAGCTAGCTAGAGAGTTGAAATTTTCACAGATTATGTATTTATGTTGCCGCTATAACAACAAATACTAAAAAACAGGATAAAAGAAATATTTAAGGGGGCTCCCATACAACAATTCTTTCAATACCACATACAAACTTATGGATGCACCTGGTTACGTACATGGAGTGTGAAAGTAACCGCACCAATAACTTTGTAAACAATATTTTGCTGTGTAAAATCCAAACTATTCACTCCACACCATCGCTTCCATTGAACGGTGGTACGGAACCCTTCGTGCGCGATTTAGATTCGCACTTGACCGGTTTTTTATATTTCTCTACCCCAATGACTTTACTAGGGATTTCTATAGTAATAAATACACCTCAAATAATCCTGAACACCATATCGTTTAGATCGCAAAACAATCACCTCTGCAAATGACTACAAAGTGTTAGACGTACTACTAATTTGTAGTTCCCGATCAAAATGGCTTAGTTAGCTAAGTTTTAAGTGGTAACGCTTACAACTTAGCTAACACAACAGGTGGCTTTAAGGAGAACAGTTAGGTGTTTGTCACTGTAACCAGAGCGAGCGAAACGAGTCCATCACTAGACCACAACTAAGCAATAATTATGCTACCATTTATAAAATCCATAAATACACTGAAGTCGGTGTAAGTTGTTAGAAAATGATTAAAAATAATAACATTTAATTTCGAGGCCAGGACTTTTTAAAAGTAGGGATTTCAGATTTTATTAAAGAAGTCAGGCGCTTTTTGATGCCGAGTCCCTGTATAGAGTCTGAGTAGTACTACTTACCTAACTTAAAAAACACGAAAGCCCAGTAGATATCAGTAAAAGTCATCGGTTCAGTTATTCTGGTTCTACTTAGATTACACTTAGCTAATGACATGCAAAAATATTGACTTGAAAATGTGTAGTCCTGGGTTCAGGCAGAATACCAGCGTCTCAGGATTTTCGATGTGATTTTTGCTCTAGCATGCGCTCACGGCAACGATGCCACACTTGACCTGACGCTGACTTTATTAAAATTACTATTATAGTTACAGTGAATAAACGAAAATTCTATTGTAATGTATTCTATTCTAAACTATTATATTATATTCTTATACATTCAACATATGTATTTACGATGGGGTCTTCCCAGACCTCAAGAAACACAGTCAACTGATACCTCTTTTCATTTCAGGAGACAAAAGTGATCCGTAAAATTTCAGACCCATATCTGTACTTCCAGCGCTAATAAAAATATTTGAAGAGAACATACTCAATCAAATGCTCTCAAACTTCAACCATACAAAACCAGTCCACGCCAAACAATAAGGTTGCACAGGGTTAAATTGACTACGGATCACGAGATATGAGATATAAGAATTATGCTTATATCTCATATTTTCTCAGCAGGGAAGGCCGCACACGATGCTATCGGAGTTTATTTGCATTTTGTGAAAGGCATTTTTATTGTGTTGATGTTGATACGCATAAGATACGCTGCTGATGAAATTAAATCGTTACGGATTTTGAAATCATGCGTTGGATCTACTAAAATCATGCAGCAATATTAATGGCAGAAATCCACGGCGTTAAATCTGATGGATTGGGAGTATTCGGGAGTAAAAATCTGCGTTTCACAAGGCCTTTGGCCCTTTCTTATGGCCCTGGTATGTATTAATGCTCTGACTTGTATGGTGGTGAAATTGACTGACATAGTGTTGTTTGATGATGATATTTCACTGGTCTTTAAAATTGATAGACGAAAAAATATTTTGATGATGTTAATGATGTATTAGATTAGGTTAAGGCCGTGTATTTATTTGTTCATAATTAATATTTTTTTTTGTTAAACGCTGGTAAAACCAAGAGTATCAAATTCGGACTTCCAAATGTCTTACAAGTTGAGACCATTTCACTGTAAGTCAGCAAAATGTTAGAATTAGTAAATGATTCGAAATTTCTTCGAATAGCCATTGATAGCAAATTATAGTGGGAACCCCCACATAGATAAATTGGCTAGTAGATTAAGTTCTGCGGCTTAAGCTAAGCTAAGCTAAGCTGTTCTAAAACCAGCCAAAACACGGACGTGGCTATAGCTTGTCTATTTTAGTTACTTCATTGTATCATGATGACCTATGGTTGCTTGTTGTGCTTTCCCCTAACAAGATTCGCGACGGTTGTAACGAACACAATTTTTTGCTGTCATATTTTTATCTCGAACGCATCGTTGCCTACATGAACGCATAGCGATTCGGCGATTTCGGAACGTGCCCGCTTACGACAAGTTCTGTTTCACATAGTAAAAATTACGCTAATTCACGCTTCGCTTTTAAGCTTTATATATATACACTATAAATTCAATTTTTGAATAATTATTTTCAAATAATTTAGGCAGGTTAAGCCTCTTTAGGCCGTAGATGTCTTCCAATTCAATATGAAGTTAGGAAATATATAATTTCAAAGTCTTGAGACGAGTGCCCGCGGTAGGCAGCTTGGAGAAACAAAAACGTTTTGGAACGGAAGTGTCAAGGAGGCCATTTCATTCATCATTTGGTTTCCTGATACGGCGTTGAGAGTTCTGATCCTCGAATTATTACAAGCAAGGCAGCTGTCCGCATTCCTGTAAGTATCATTTTGATGCTGGTGCATTGGCAAGCCAGCTTAGCGCATTCGAAAGTTGAATCCCTTTTTTTTTTTGCAGATAGGGAAACATATCCGCTGCTGACGTGCAAGCAACTGTGTCTATTTGGCTGCTTTCCCGGCGTAAGTGAGTATCACGGCATCAGGAATACTCATCTGCAAGGACATTCAAGTCCTCATTTTCGTAGAAACTCATAAAATAACATAATTTCAGAAGCCAGTTGTGAACCACACATGGTCCAGGGCGTGTCCCAGCGGCAGTGGGTAGAGGACTGGAACTTCTCATTTTTAAATCCCAATCAATGGGATGTAAACCTTTTTGATAATTTTATCATGGAAAATGCGCATACGAAGACAAGTTTAGTTCCTAAACAAAATATCTCATATTCCAGGGTGAAATCTTCGTGTTCACAGGGTGTGATCTTCGTATTTACTCTACAGGATGTAGGACTGGTACGACCAAAGAGGAGGGGTCCTCGTGGGCGACTTACCTTTTTCAGATTCAGATTTATTGTGGAACATAGTTAAGCTTAGATGTTACATAAAAAGTTCTTTTTTACGTCCAGCCATTAGGCATACAAAATCACATACTAGGGAAAAAAGTAACAAACAGTGGGTTCGGTTTTTTGGTGACATTTTCTATTTGCACATTCCAATTTAGTTTATTGTCGATTTGTAATCCTAAAAATGTTGTTACTTGTACTTCTTTAATGATGTTGTTACCGTGTTTCATAGTAAATGGTATCCGTTCTTTAGTTTGTTTAAAATTCATTATATAAGTTTTATTTAAATTAATCATTAAATTATTGTATTGTAGCCATGTTGTTATGTCATAAAAGGAATTATTTATTTCATTTACAAATGTCAAATTATAATTACCTACATTTTTATAAATTATGGTAGTATCATCAGCAAATAGGATCATATTGTGAGATGTCGAGTTAAAAATATCATTAATATAGATTAAGAATAACAGCGGGCCTAGAACGCTTCCTTGTGGTACCCCTAGCGTTACTTTTGAAGCATCAGATGTGTAGATTTGTTCAAAATTTGTTTGGGAACATAATATCTTAATTTCAGTGATTTGTTTTCGATCAGATAGGTATGATTTGATCAAATCTATAACCTCTGACTCCATAAGTCTGTAACTTTTGTAACAATAATTTGTGGCTTAAATAATCGAATACTTTGGTCATGTCCATATATATGGCTGACCCAGGTGTCTAAATTGAAAATATATTTTTGCAGGAAGTCATAAAGAGCCAAGTTAATTGTTTTTTAAAGCCTCTTTTATCGGTAACCAGAATCTCATTCTTTTCACAGTAGTTGTAAATGGCAACAAATATAATGATCACCAAAATATTTTTTCCTATCCAAAATAGATAAATGAACACCAAAAGTTGCAAAAAATATCAGGGCACAATACTGCGGCAGTTTAGGTGAAGGGTAAAGGGGGTGAGCGAAGCGAAGCCCCCTTTATCCTTCGTGTTAGGTTGAACATGTAAGAACAACAAAAAATACTTAAAACATAAACTTAAGTACACAAAACATAAAGAGAAGTTTGGTGATCATTTATCCAAAAACAATTTATTGAAATTTAACCATTCTGGCAGTCATTTCAAATTTATTGGTAGTACAATAGGTACGTTTTTGGTAATCGTTTAAACACAAGCCGTTGTAAATGCCATTATACATAGTCAGGTCATAAGTTCTGTCACATGTGCAATATGAAATAATTTAGACATGTTTATTATTTATGTAAACATTTATATAGCAAAATGAACTTAATAAAACATAGATTCTTATGGTAATAAAGTTTATTCAAAATGACCCCCGCGATTTTGAATACAGGCCTTTATTCTGCGCGGCCAGTCGTCTATCGCAGCACGAACGAGGTCCATGTCAATATCGGCGGCTGTCTTAATCAAGGATGCCTTGAGTGACTCCAAATCAGGATGAGGCTTTGAGCAGGCCTTTTCCTCCAAGTGTTGCCATATCTTGTAATCTAACGGACTCAAATCTGGACTGGAGGTGGGCCAGTCTTCGTGCCGGATGAAGTCGATTTCACGCGCCGCCAGCCAGTCTTGTGTGCTTTTCGCTCTATGAGCTGGCGCAGAATCTTGTTGGAATACCTAGTGCCTGTTATTAAACATAGTATTTTTTTTTATTTTTATTTTATTGTATTAGGAGAACAAACAGTTTTACACACTCTATTAATAAACTTATATAATAACTTATAACCATTAATGTGTTCTCGCATGTAGAAGCTAAAAAAAAAAACTGCCTGCCTGCGGTTAAACAGAGAAAAATTAAAAATATAGTTCTGTCTGGATAACAACATTAGAATGTATAACTTATATATAATTGACAAGATTTATAAATTTAATCATAATAATTAACAAGAAATTATATGTAAAAAAAGACAGAACTGTGAGTTAAAGGAAAAAACATAATGCACAGAAAAAAAAATAAAAAATTAGGTAAAATTGTATTACCTAATAACAACTTAATTAGTTTAAGATGCTAACGCAGTAAACCAGCGCTTTGTCAGGAGTTTCTTTACACTTTGCGGTTTTGAGTTGAATAAGTCAAGGTCGGGGATATCGACCAAACCGTTAAATGTAGCTACCGCTCTACTGAAAAAGGAGTTTTGTCTATAGTTTGTGAAACTGAAAGGAATGTCTAGATGAATAGGATGTCTATTAGTTCTATTGGGGACTTTAATTTTGATGTGTTCAGGAAGCTGCGGAGAGTCAGTTTCTCCTTGTGCAATTTTGCAAAGGAGTACAACATCAGCAATTCGTCGTCTCTCTTGTAGGGGGAGTGTATGGTGTCTTTTACATATAGCTGAATAGTCCGAGTCAAAATTATTGCACTTAAATTGCAGATATCGCAGAAATCTACGCTGTATGGACTCAATCCTATCTATGTAAATTTCATATTGAGGGTTCCAAACCTGTGAACAATACTCGAGGATGCTACGTACATAAGGACAATACAGGATTTTAATAACTTTAATACTCGTAAACTGAGAGCAGGTTCTCATAACAAAACCCAAAGCCTTATTTGCTCTTTTTATAATGCTATCAATATGCTTGTCGTAAGCTTGCCTACTTTCTTGAATAACTCCAAGGTCACGAATCTCATCTACCACCTTCAGGGGGTTTCCTTTGAACGTGTAACTGTACTGGGTAGGCTTAGGGCTACGGGTAAAAGTAATAGCAAAACATTTCAACACATACAGGTCTAGTTTATTTTGCTGGCAGTAAAATTCAAACCTACCTAAGTCCTCCTGCAATAGACTGCAGTCGTTGACGTCGCTAATTCGTTTAAAAACTTTCATGTCATTCATATAGCAAAAATTTTGAGAACCTAAAGCAGTGGCAAATATCATTAACAAATATAGAAAAAAGGAGCGGTCCGAGCAATGATCCTTGGGGCACGCCTGAAGGTATTTTTATCCAACTAGAGGAGGAGGAGAACCCATTAAGAACCACGGCCTGGGATCTATTTTCAATGTAGGAGGTAAACCATCTATAAAGATTACCATGGATTCCCGCCCTTAGGAGTTTCTGTAAGAGCAACTGGTGATCTATTCTGTCAAATGCTTTGCTATAGTCAGTAAAAATAGCGTCAACTTGGCCACCAGCATCCATGTTTGAGGTGGTATAATCATGGTATGAGAAACAGGTTCCACAAGGTTCTTGAGGACTGTATTTTGATACAAAACTGCATTCGTTTTAACGCCTTTCTCATAAAAATGTACCTCAGTTAAGCCCCAATAAGAGACTCCCAACCAAACCATGAGAGAGGATGGAAAATGACCTCGTTGGACACGCGGAATACGGTTGCTCGCTTCTTCACTGCTGTGTGCGTACACCTTATCATTTTGTTTGTTGTAGCTCTCTTCCACGGTGAAAATTTTTTCATCCGAAAAAAGAATTTCCCGATGCTTTTTTCCCGCGTACCGCTTCAACAAAGCGCGGCATCTCTTCAGTCTCAGGTCCATTAAACGAGCGTCCAAACGATGTCCTGTTTTTCTTCGATATGCCCTAAGCCCTAAGTCTTCATTTAACACCCTTTTCACCGTGGTCCTGCTTAACCCCATCTGAAGGGCCAATAGTTTCTGCTTACGTATGGGATTTCTTTGAATTCGCGCCTTCACAGCTTTTATCACTGCTAGAGTCCTAACAGAGCGAGGCGACCACTTCTTGACCTGTCATCTACACTAGAGTCTTCATTGTATCGTTTTATGGTACGATAAACGAATCTTTTGGTTATATTCAAATTTTTCAGTAAGTCGAAAATATGAATTGGCGCGTACCGCAACGATGCAACGCAATAACTGCGACACGGTCTTCTTTAAGTGTCCACTCCATATTTAAAAATGAAGAAAATTCTAAAAAGTACACATTTTTATTTTCATGAAAAATTCGAAATTCGAATTAAATAAACTTTTTTGTGGCCAGCGTTCTAAATTCAAAAGTTTTTATTTTGTGACAGAACTCATGACCTGACTGTGTATATTACTTTTTCAAATAATTTTGTAAGCACTGGTACAAGGGCAATAGGCCTGTAGAATTTCATACTTTCTTTTTATTCTTTTTTAAAAAGAGGCTTGATCATATAGGTCTTTAAGGCATTAGGATATGTACTGAATTCGATGCAAAGATTAATTATGTAGCTCATCACCTTGCTTATAGTAAGTACAACATATTTTAATACTTTCGTAGAAATCTCATCATATCCTGTGCTGCTTTTGTTTTTCAAGGTCATAGTTATAAGCGTCATGTCAGTAGGATTGGTAGGATTTAAATGCATTGAATTTGGTTTATTATAGGTCAAATTTACATGATTATTATGAAAATTATTTGATGGTTCTGGTATCGTGAAATGGTCATTGAATGCCTTTGCTGTATTAGTCGGGTTTTTTATTACTTTTCCATTTTTTTCAATTTGCCCAGTTTGTTATCGTGGGTGATTTGACTTTGAGCTGTTAATTATATTCCATGTAGCTTTTGATTTCTTTTTTGATGATTGTATATAGTAATTTGTTTGTGATTTTTGAGTCAATTTTATTATTTTATTTAGTTTTTGATATTAATATTTAAAATAGTTCCTATTATCTGTTTTTGGCCCTCTCCTAAACTCCCAAAAGAGAGCTACTCTTTTGCCTTTGCTACATTTTCTTATACCTTTGGACATCCATTTTGGTCTTCGTTTAGTATGTATTGTTACTCTTACTTTTAGAAAACATAAATCATATATTAATTTGAATACATTGAAGAACCGATCAAATGCATCATTCGGATCTGATGTATTGTATGCGTCAGCAAAACTCAAATTGCTAAGATGTTCTTTGAATTATAACATGTTTTAGAGATTATAATCACGCTTCATAGTATACCAGTGACTAAGATTGCAGGTTTTTTGTACTTGACATTTAAGTATTTGTTCCGTGTGGTCTGACAGCGCGAATTGACGTAGTTGGCTCTCCGTTCCGCGAATATTAAGAATGATATTGTTAAGGAATGTACCACTACTCATCCTTGTAGGTTCACTGATTGATAATTTTAAGTTGAAACCTAATACAAGTTGTTGGAATCGCCTAAATATTACACTATTTTCTAAGATATTTAAATTGAAGTCACCTACTATAATAAGATATTTATTTTTACATGCGTATTGTTGAAGAATGTCATAAAAATATTAAAGAAACGATTCAAATCATTCAAAATGTATTTATGAATTCTATGCATATGAATATAATGTTGTGTTCAACAAGTTGAATTGCAAAATATTCTAGTGTATTTATTATGTTGAAGCGTCGTATATCTTTTAGATCTTTTGATTTCTGTTTATTCCTGACAAATAAACAAGATCCACCCTTTCTGCTCATACGTGAATAGCATGAGGATAAACGAAAATTTGGAATATGTAGCTGATTTTCATCACCTTTCATCCTGTTATTTCTGTCACACCTATTATATCTATGAGATTGCTATCGTGATCTAAATCATCTAAATGTGCAGTATATTAATATGTTTAAACACGAAAAACCTTCTTGATCCCAAAGCGGCTCTGAGAGGGCTAAGGACCTGCGTTTCCTCGTGTGACGTCTGTCAATGCCATTCAGCAGTGCGGTCCCAGGGACGCCGGAAATTCATTTCTTACTTACAATACAAATCACGCTTCACTCCATACTCAGAAGGTAACTTTACACGTGTATTTTTGCGGATTGGCACCAACTACCATGTATTAGATAAGTCCAGAGCATTTATTAATTAATCGCCAAAGTGCCAAAGTCACCGATTTAAGAAAACGTGTAGCGCGACTTAAATGTCAATGGGCAGGACATATCTGTCTCAGAAACGACGGAAGATGGGGCTCTTAAGTTCTGTCCTGGAGGCCCTATACAGGAAAGAGAAGTACTGGAAGACCTGCGGCACGATGGTCCGATGAAATTAAGGGTACAGCCGGCCCGACATGGACGAGAATGGCCGCAGAGCATTCGAATGGGCGGTCAATTGGGGAGGCATATGTCCAGCAGTAGACAAGAACATGCTGAAGAAGAAGAAGAAGATTTATTAAATCTTAATTGTCAATGATAAAGTCAAACTATTAACTCCCAAAGAAGAACTTCTATGTCATATTTATTTAATTGTGTCGAATATGAAATACTTAGTTAAATAAACTTGTCTTTATTAGCTCGTACCAAAACCGGCCTTAGATTAAATCCCTCATCAGTCTATCTCGTACAGGGAGTGGAATCAGGTTCTCCATAAAAAAAAAAACCCCTCTTTTATATAGGGATACAAGGCACTCAATGCACAATGGCACTCAAGAAGACCTGGTTAAACACACTACCAAACCTGGTATTTTCCACGATCCACTACTAAGCTAGGCAACAAAAATCCATGTTCAAATTATTTTTATAACCCTTATATTAGATTCATCTATAACTTTAAATGTACCAATCAAGTTAAATTTGATCTACTTCTCGATTTCCAATCGAGCTAAATGTTGGATTAATTATTAAATTTGGTGACAATGAAATATTATGATATCATCGTGCTGATCTATTAATGGAGCCGGATGGTGGTCACAGGAACTCTGTAATAAAATAACGCAATTCTACGGAGTTTGGGCTCTTTAGAATCGGCTTGGTTGTTAGATTAGTGAGAATATTGAGCTGATCTGATGATAGGACCTGAAGGTGGATAGTGGAACTCTTCAAAGGCTACTGGTAAACCCCTCGAGTTTGGACACGTTTGATTTGTTTTAACGTAATAAATACATTGCTGTTTGTACTGAGGGTTTCGAGCTGTTCTAATGATTGAACTGGATGGTTTTCACAAGCACTCTGTGATAAAATAACGCAACCCTACCGAATTAAGGCTTTATAGAAATATCTCAGTTAGTACTTGATAAGTCTGATTTAAGTTTTTAACTTGGTGATGTTATATTACGAATAAGAGCAGGAGATGAAGGTCCAAATCCGCTGCTGACCATGCACCAATGAGAAAATTTATTTTAACAAGTATATCATCGGACGTTCCGGATGAAGCTGTAGGTCCCGGCTACTATCGCTACTTGATAGTAGTGGTCGTAAAAACCCCTCCATCAACCCGCACTAAGCCAGCATGATGGAGAATAGCTCCATTTTACTCGTATCCGGGTAAATGCCTTTGCCCCTTGGTGCGGACATTCATATATATGTACTTGGTGGCTACATTAATTTATAATATTCTTGAAGTTATTGTACTAAACCAGTATGATGCAAGTGACATCTTATCTTACCCCTCTGGCAGAGTTGAGTCTGTATTTATAAGATTGTGAGCCTAAGGTGGTGAGTGGGTTTAGAATAAATCATAATATTTGCCAACCTAATGCTTTATTTGCTCAAATTTGAATTGAATACATTTGTGAATTGTATTCCGCTTTTACGTGTGTCTGTTATTGTGGATTTAATCTTAGTACATATTGATGATATACAGATTTAGCCGTGACGGAAAATCTGATATAGCCTGCCTGTTACAAAAGGCCACCTGATAGATATTGACTTATATGTGAATTAGGGGAGTTGGCGACGATCCCGACCTCCGAGTAGCCGGATTACAGATGACGCCACATTTTTTTATTTGCTAATAGTATCATAAGTACTTCATTATGGTCATAATCATCATGCGGCGATCCCGACCTCCGAGTAGCCGGATTACAGGTGACGCTACATTGTTTTATTTGCTAATAGTATCATAAGTACTTCATTAGGGTCATAATCATCATGCCAAGAACATATTGAGTCCCTCTAATAGCCTCTGAACTGTCAAGCGCAAAGCATCATAATAACATACACATAAATAGAAGGTTATTTTAACGCAACTAAGATTCTCAGTTTTTTTTCAGAGCTGAAATTCCTTCCAATTTAAAGGGAAACTTATTTCATATTTTTATTGTATAGATAATATAAGGTTACATACAATTAAAATAAATGTAATAAGCAAAGGCGAGCTTATCTCTAAAGAGATTTCTTCCAGCAAACCTAGGCAAGACAGGAGAGTTAATTATACAGGAAAGTCCTAGTTATTACAATTGAACTCATTTAAACTGAAGCTTAAGTGTATGAATGTGTTTATTGAAATACACAAATTGGTTGGATAGGTATTCGGGCGATACTGGAAGGCCAGACCCCTGCGCTGGTGGACGGCGGCCTAGATACCGTTGACTTATCTGAGTATGTTGTTTGCCCTGCGGTGAAGAAACGAAATACTTAACCTTGGTGGATAACTTAGTCAAGCTTAGTCATCATAACCGAATAAAGGTGTGAGCTATGTGTACTATCGGCTATATGTAACAGAAAAAGTCGCTTCTTGGATCTAAATTGTCTAAAGGTCTAGCCATAGAGAGTATGCTTAGTTTTTCCCATGCTACCTACATCGATATAACTAATACTGTTGTTTGTTCTGATAGACATTGTTTGTGTTTTCCAAGACATCTTGTGAAATTCCTTATCAGTTGCACTTAAAGTAGTGGTTATCTAAAGAAACTATTTCATGTTACTTGGCACCACCATACAGTCATACAGGTTCCTACGATAGTCTTATATGGTCTGGCTGTCCTTAACTGCGAATGTGTGGCAGATTATATAGAATAAATTACCAATGAGATATACAGACGTTATCAAGATTAAATTATTCAGATAGCCATCTACGCTCGTGACTGCGAGTATATCAATACAGTCAAATTCTGGAGAGGTGAGAATAAATTGTTTGGACCAAGATGCATTACCACGATAATTTGGAAATTTTAAGCAATTTAAACTTCTGTCAAACTTCGAGTTTTTGGATGTGCATCCAAGCGTGTAAAATAAAACTCATTGATGAAGCCTTCATTATTATGAAGAATTATTATTATTATTATTTTTATCTACACACCCATGTCATAAACCCTCTTTACTGCGTACAAAAACCGCACGTTACGATCAGCATAATGTTAAACTACTTGGTAAAAAATCATTTCTTATCTGAAAAATTACACATTATGACCATAATGTGTATTTTTTCTACATATTATGACATTCAAATTTCGAACGCCGACGCCCGCCTGCGTGCCGCTCCTAGTTTGTCTGTGAAGTTGGTACTACAGAACAAGTTAAACAACTGCAGAGCCACAATGCCGGTCAAACATGCGGTTCCTGAACACATCAAAGAGAGCTTATGATACGTGTGTAGATAAACTAGTGTATGTAACTGTACATAATGGCAATGGTAACAACTGGCATTAACCCTTTAATTCGCAATGACAATCCTAACCTACATTCACTTTCACAAAATATTTCTCGGATCCTATTATTGTTTATTCGAATCTTTGTTGTTCATATCATAGCAAAACCGAAACGCAACACGAAAAAAAATGCATGAAAGCAAGCTCATGCTTTTTTTTTCTTTTTTGCCAAGACGGCGTCGAGTTCACAAAACATGCGCGGAACAAAGGTAAACAAGTTGATATTCAATCTAAATACGTTGGGTTTTACGCTAAAGTGCAATCGAATTTCACTAACAAATAGTCTTGCTATGGATACATGCGATAATCATTTGATTTCACTCATAAATAGCGAAGCTGTGAGGGTTGTTGTTGATATGTCGCCTGTGACCAACGTCGCCCACTAACTAGGGAAGTAGTCACGTTCTGACATGTCGTACCCAACCAACATTGCGCGTTTAGCACGAAAGTACCTAATATTTTAATGTCGCTGTCTAACACCATTGCTCACTTACTAACAAATAATTTCACTGCAATTTGCGCACCGATTTGGCACTTATTTTGCAAATTTACTTTATGGTTTTACGGCTGAAAGCCTATTAACCCTGCAACACCAAGCCGAAATTAAATTATATACTTATAATAAATTCCCGCGTTGACAGTTTAGAATTTTTTTTTCCTTACTACTCTATACTACCTTTGTATACGGGCTTTGGTTGCATTTGCATTAATTATTTGCTTCAGGTAAAAACAAAATGGCAAAGAACTCGTGCCATCATGGCACTTGTTCCACCGGAAAACGCTTTGTCGGATGACGAAAGTACCTCGTCTGAAGATGAAGTTCGCATTCAACAAGTCCCGAATCCCGACCTGTCCGAAGATGACGACGTTACGAACTGTAGCTCTGAACCAAGATCTTACCCCTATTCTCTGAAAGATCTGGACATTGATGGTTCTCCATCTGACTGCAAAACAATTTTATTAGACGAAGAAACGATTCCACTGACACCAATCATTGCTTCACTGTTTCCTTCTGGTCAACCCCATGAACAACTTCCTTTCACTCTGAATTCCGTATCATCTATATCGTCTCCCTCGTCAAACTCACCAGCCGCTGCAACTCGTTCAAAGAGAAAAGCCAACAATGCTCCTAAGTTTTTGGCAAAAATAAAAAAGAAACAGAAAGCCGTGGAATTTCAAATTCCAGAATGGAAAGTTTCGTCATGCAGCTGTGATAGAGGAATCCCTGCAACAACAGATTCCTCTTGGTGATGAAAACCTCAAATCTCCCCTCGAATACTTTGAAAAGTTTTTCTCGGATGATATATTGGATCTGATCACTACGAATACGAACTTGTATTCAGTCCAGAATGATGGAGCCAGAAGTATAAACGTCACCAAAGATGACATCAAAGATTTCATTGCAATAACTCTTTTGATGGGGGTTATAAAACTGCCCGCCTACAGGGATTACTGGGGTAAGTCATTGAGATGTCCCCAAATTGGTGATGTGATGTCACTGAAAAAATAAGAAGATTCGAAGAAACCTGCACTTTGTGGATAACAATGAAGATGATGGTGACCGATACTTCAAAGTGCGACCAGTACTCGAGAAAATTCGCAAAAATTGCTTACTCCTGGAAGAAGAAGATCGCTATAGCATCGACGAAATGATGGTCTCATATAAGGGAACGAGAGCCGGATCTAGACGACAGTACCTACCAAAAAAGCCGAAGAAATGGGGGTTCAAGATATTTGTTCGAGCAGGAGTATCAGGGCTTATCTATGATTTCATGCCATATGTTGGTGATGACACTTTCAGATATCGCTCCTTCTCGGATTATGAAAATAGTCTTGGTCTTGGAGCTAAAGTTGTCATTGCTCTTTGCAAAACCATACAAGGAAAACCAGCAACTGTCTACTTCGACAACTTCTTTACGTCTCTCGGGCTGATCCAACATTTGCGCCATGAGCACGGCATTTTCAGCCTAGGGACAATAAGAGCTAATAGACTTAGAGGCTGTCAAGGTGTTATTGTTCAGGATAAATTTCTTGCGAAGAAGGGTAGAGGAGCTTCCCAACAGATGGTCTGCAACAAAAACAAGATAGCAGTTGTCAAGTGGTTTGACAATAAAGTTGTCACCCTGGCGAGCAATTTCGTGGACTCATATCCGAAAGAGATAATCAAGCGATACTCGAAGGAAACTAAAGCGAGGGTAGAAGTTGATTGTCCGCAGATTGTAAAGCAGTATAATGCTCACATGGGTGTAGTTGACTTAGCCGACTTAGCATTGTACCGCTCCAGCTTCAAAACCAAGAGATGGTATATGGCTTTGTTTTCCCAATCACTTGACATTTGTGTCAACAATGCCTGGCTGCTGTATGGAAGACATTTTATTATTATTATATTATTATTATTATAAGGGATCACAAAAAGCTACTTACTGCCTTTGAAAATATTCCGAATAGAACTGGCAACAGAACTGCTGCAGGCTAATCGCATAGCACAGATCGCCGAAACAAGCAACAAGCCGGTAGCAGTACCAAAAATCAAGGCTACATTGACTCCAAGGCCTCCCGATTCAGTGCGACTTGATAAATTGGGACATTTGCCAACATTTGTGGTGCAAGGAAGGTGTAAATTTTGTAAAAAAAGGTTACACATGTGCATTTTGTTCAAAATGTAATCTGAGACTGTGTTGTATGGAGAAAAGAAATTGCTTTTACGAATACCACACTACAAAGTAAATATTATAATGGTATGATAAATAAAACGTGTAAATGAATGAACGCAGAATGAGAAACTAGTCTGTTAGGGACATCACTCTGATCAACTTTAATCAAAAAACCGATTTGATCAGAGCAGCTTTACTTTTCACTTCCCAGTACTTTTTGGACTGAGTGGGTCAGCAGGTTTGTATGGAGAAGTGAAAAATAAAGTTGCCCTGATCAAATCAATTTCATAATAAAAGTTGCTCACGATGATGTCCCTAACAAAAAAGTTTCTCATTAAGCGTTTATGCGTCGTATATTTGATTGTTTGAATATAAAGATATGCGACTGATTTTGATAAGCTTCTAGCATAAAATTGATGTTTCTATATAAAAAATTAATAATATATAAATAAATAATTATAAAGAAATGTGTGTGTTTTCCAAAAATCAAGATTCGGATGACAAGCAATAAACGACCAAAGTAGGTGACGAAAGGAATCCAATTATGTTCAAAAAAGAAAAGAATGTTATTATGGCGATCAAGACAGTATCCTAGCCAACAAAATAAACAGATTTACATAAACTATTCAAAGAGACTTAAAAAAATTATAAAACTGACACAAAAATCTCAAAATGAGTATTTAAATAAAACATCAAATAATAAATCGAAGGCTACATGGAAAATAATAAACAGCTAAAATAATAACAAGACGAAACCAAAAGATGACATAAAACAAATAAAAATTGATGGCCAAATGTTTAATGATCCGCAAGAAATTTCACAACTATTTAATGATTTCTACATCGATCAAATAACACAACATCGCATGAATCATACTCTCTCAAATAATCGCATATCCGTGCCTTTTAATCCCAATTCATTATTTTTAATGCCAACAACTCCGACCGGGGTATTTAAAATAATAATAAACCTAAAAAACACTAATAGTACTGGGTATGACAACTTGTCAACAAAGGTTATCAAATATGTGGTGGATCTGATAGCACCACTTTTGAGCAGTATTATTAACCTATCAATCCAACAACAAATCCAAGGCATATTCCCAGAAAAGCTCAAAACCTCTGTCATACGACCTCTGTTTAAGAAGAATGATCGAGAAGACATGAGTTGCTATAGACCGGTTGCGCTGATCCCCATCCTATCAAAAGTTTTTGAAATAGTATTTTACAATGCTCTTTATCAATACTTCGAGAAAAAAGGACTATTTGTGAAAGAACAGAAGGGGTTTAGAAAGGGAAGAACGATAGACCTAGCTATATATGATTTTTTGGTACATGTGGATAAAAAGATCCCTGAGTCCGCGTTATACATGGATATGACTAAAACATTCGACATCGTTGACCACGCCATACCAGTAAATAAACTTTATGCTCATGGTGTTCGGGGTAATGTGCTAGAACTTGTTAAAAGCTATTTGAGCAACAGAGTACAGTTAACTCAGATCTCCAGAATCAACCCTAAAACGAAAACAGAAATTCAGTACTTGTCAGACCCGAGAATTGTACAATATGGAGTGCCGCAGGGTAGCGTGTTGGGACCATTATTGTTCCTTATTTATGTCAATGATCTTCCTGCATCGGTATCTCATCCAATGGTATTGTTTGCAGATGACAGTACCATGATTGCTGGGTGTCAAGACACAAACACATATGAATCAGACATTAAAAATTCTCTAAAAAACATTGTTGGATGGCTAGAACGTAATCACCTTTTGATTAATCTTGACAAAACAAAATTTATGACATTTAAAAATAATTACAATCAATCGACGTATAATAATCTTGACATACACTACAATAATAAGATAATCGACACAGCAAATATAACAAAATTTTTAGGACTTTACATTGATTCACACTTGACATGGAAACCACAAATAGATCATATGTGTAAAAAGTTAAGTCGGTTTTCTTATGCACTCTACATCCTTTCAAAAGTAACTGGACGATCGGCTTTAATAACAGTCTACCATGCCTTCGTCGCCTCAACTTTAAGATATGGGATTATATTCTGGGGGAACTCTACCGACAAAAATAAGGCGCTAAAAGCACAGAAATGGTGCATAATGTCAATCTGTAAACTTAAGCCAACAGATAGCTGCATTTCTCACTTTAAAAGATTAAAATTATTAACGTTGCCATCATTATATATATATATGAGACTGCTCTATTTGTAAAGACAAACTGGCATTTATTTAAGAAAATGAATAGTAAAAGAGAGGTCAAATTAAGTGCTCCTTTACGCTCCACTGCGTTTTATGATAAGAGTATTTTAGGTATGGCACCAAGGCTCTATAATAAGTTACCGAAATAAATTAGGGATGCTAACCAACTGCACTCATACAAGGCTTTACTAAGAAATTTCCTGGTCGAAAAGGCTTACTTATAGTGTGCAGGAGTTCCTAGATGATAAATTGTCAATGCATTAAAATAAATTAATATTGAATAATGATTGCGACATATACTAATATTAACTATAATAATTCATTTGTTATATAACTTTATTGTTCTAAAATAATAATTGTTAATAATATGTAAATTTTGCTAATTTATTTAATTACATATGTGATACAAAATTTGTATGTCTACATGGCAGAATATAGAGAAACTCTATGTGAAATTCTCTGTAAGAACTGATGTATACCTATAATAATAATAATAAAGCCTTTTATTTCCCATCTATTAGATACATATTATTATTTAAGTAATTACATTTTCTATTTATTTCATTTATATCTAAAATTCATTTTACATTATTTACCATTTAGTATGTATAAAATGTATATATTATTATTTATTATTTCTCTAACATCGCTGTATTGGTAAATAAATTTACATAATTTTCAATAATTATAATATTAACATATAATATAATTTATCATTTAATTTACCTACCTATTTTATGAATAATGTTAAGTGTTAATTGTATTATTTATTAAGTATTATTTTTATCGGGTATCCATTTTTGGGTGAAGGCCTCCTCCAACCCTTTCCAGCTGTCTCTATGTTTGGCTTGACGGGTCCATGTTGCGCCGATCAGTTGCGTAATGTCCATATTCATGCAAATAAATAATACTTTACTTTACTTTACTTTACTGTTTTTGTAAATTAGATTATTTTATATGAATTTTGCTGCTCTATGCAAGCCGCAATGATGGTGACATACAACATATCTACATGCATAAAATTATGTCATAGCTGGACAATGTCGTATGTCACCGACATATTATTTCTCGAAAATTACATATGTTAGATTTTTTTTTGTATTTTTCCTAATGCCTTTTTACCTCAATAATTTAAATAAAACCATCGAAACAATAAGATATGAGTTATTTTTTCTTTGGCCATTAAATGTTTAACCCTTTCTCGAGTTTTAATGCCCTCCATTATGTATCAGTCACATAAACTACTATTAACGCATTATTATTGTCGCACGTGGAGGCCATTTTGTAAATTTCGCCGTATCGGTGTGTCCCAGACCGGTACCCGCACACATCTGGACTTTTGAGCGCCGATGTTTGGTTTTTGTTGAAATTCTCCTATTCTTATTAGAATTGGAGATAATTCTTATTAGAATTCTATACCCTTTTTCCTTTCCACAACGCCTTTATTTCAGTTTGGTTAGAGCTAATATGTGTTACTTAATTGAAGCTCCCTAAGTTGTACTTATTTCTGTATAATTTTAAAAATAAAGCAAGCTTTAGGCCTAAAGTTTGGTTTTATTTATGCGATTTAATGTGTAGAACTACATATAACACAAACACAAATAATCTTCATACATTTATTTAATAATATAAAACTTTTTCAATAGGTACCAAAATAGTGTCCCTCAAATGTCAGCCAAATTTTTAGCAATGAGTGACCACAGAGTACAAAACCATTCATTCATTATATACCCTGTTCTTTCACGTGCAGTTTGAATAGGTTAGAAAGAGATAGGATTAACATGAATGCTGCAACGGAAGCAAAATTGAACCTAATTTCTTTGTCCCGGTCCGGGATAATCACACACAGGCGCCTGCCTCACATGTCCCGGACCGGGACAACCACACAGACTAGAGCTTATAAGCCTATAACACGCGCGAGTTAACTTGGCACCTGGCTCGCCCCACCCGCTTCCCCGCCCCGCTACCCGCGGTGGTCCTTGCCAAGGCGATCGCGGGTAGCGGGCGGGGAAGCGGGCGGGGCGAGCCAGGTGCCAAGTTAACTCGCGCATGTGGTATTCGACGAAACGAGTGAATAGGAAAGAATTGAACTCACGTGATCTTCATGAATTATGAATGCTCGTTAAGTATTTCCATTATCTGTTTTAATAACTTTATATGATATTATATGCAGTATGTCAAGATTTTAAGTTATTTATCTATGGGTCATGTCTTAGCAAGACTTCGTGTTAATATTTTTTTTAAATAAAAAAATATATTTCGCTTATTTTTATTGCACATGAAAATTCACATTACAAGCTTAAATAAAATATATTTACAAAGGCAAGCTTATCCCTACCAAGAGATTTCTTTTAGCAAGCCCAAGATTTAACTTATAGCCTGTTCATCTTAAGATACGTTATCTACATGCGTTGCAAATAATAACTATATCTTACTGTATCTTGACGTGTTGTTACTTTTGGAGCGACAACGATGAATTGACGTCACATAAGTTGCACGTATAGAGATAGACTCGTTGATTCTTAGAAGATTTTCCGCAATAAATCTTCACAACATCATCGCTTCGTAACTTCATTCTGGATGATTTGAGGTCTCGAAAATAAAAGTAATTAAAGTTTAATACATTATCTGTTGTTAATTATAAAAAAATAAAATTATGTTTAAATGATAAAATAAGAAACGTTACCTAATGTTATCAAAACAGTCACCGATTCAATTACAATCATTGAATAAAGGGGCTGTTTATATATATATATATATATATATATATATATATATTTAGCTCTTTTTCTATAATTACTCCATGCATACATATGTCGCAAAGTGGTTTGATGAAATCCCGGGAAATGATAAAATAATGACATGATTTTGAATTATTTAAACGGATCTCGGGATTTGACCATATCCCTGAACTAAATTTAGTGAATTGATCGAATCCCTACACGATTTCAGTAAATGTCAAAAATACTTGTCAGTTCCAAAGTATTAAGCGAAGTTTGCGTGAGACTGAAGGACAGTAATCTTTTTTAGAGCTCAAGGGTGTATGAATTTTTCTTGCGTTATAAAACGTAATAAGTTGCAAAACAAACAGATGTGCCTTCAAGAAAAGTTAAGTTCTGTGCAACTCATTAAGCCACAAATCTGATACGTGTTATGTTATGTATCATCAATAAACATTATATTTATATATAGACTTCGGATATCTCACACGGTGTCACTTTTCTCAATTCCTCAGCACAACACTGTTGCTTACGAGCACTCGTTTAGGTTAAGGGCAATACGTTTGTGGAATGCACTTCCTTGCGCTATTAGGGATTGCACATCCTTGGTCACTTTCAAGAAAAAATTTAAAAATTGAATTGCATCTCCTCTCTTCCGAACAGTGGGTATCTCAAAGTATTTATGTTTATCTATGTATTTATTGTATTCTATTTATTTATTTATATAACGTAGGGTGTATTGTGATTTATTTGATAGTATATTGATTTTATTTATTTCTTTTAACTCTTAATTATACACAAGGACTACCTCTCTATATTTTATTTTTCTCTTTTCTTCACAGCTTAGCTGTAAGAAATTTCTTTTTAAAAATAAGCTCACCTTTGCGTACTGTTTATGCTATAATTTCCACTGTGTTTTTTGTGCAATAAAGGATTATTACATATTTTCTTTATAATTTTCCTTTTATACAGGGTCTTGTTTTGTAAAGTTACGCTCCACTCAGAGACGACAATTTTCGTATCGCTTGTAATTAACATTTTGTTTTATTTTCCCTCGCATAATTTAAGGCGCGCCGAGTGTCTGATATTGGGATCGTGGCATCACGCTATCTATGTATATAAAACAAAATAGGTTTCATTTACAATTTTTTATTATAAATATTTTTTTGCTGCAGTTTCGTGTTAAGAGACCGGTGACCGCGTGAATTTCCCATACAAACGTAATACAAAAATGATTTGAATTTGAGAAATAGTTTAACGTATTTATACTGTTAATCGATTTATACACTATTTACGCAGGTTCCTGGTGTGTATACCAGGGTTCCTCTTCAACCGATTTAAAAATATTTATAAGTAATTTGAATAAGAACCTTGGTATACGACCAGGAACCTGCGTAAACACTATATTAATCCGATTAACAGTATTAATGCTTTGAACTAGTTCTCAAATTCAAATCATTTTTGTATTACGTTTTTATGGGAAATTCACGCGGTCACCGGTCTCTTAATAACCACGCCTGAGTCAGGCTTACTTTACAAAACAACAACCTGAATGTTTTTTTTTTGTTTAAATATTCTTTTCAGATCACTCATCCGTTTGTTTTAGTAAATGATACGATTAATAGTGATTTTGAGATCTATGTTCTGATAAATCTAGTTAAAATAGCCATCTTTTCAAATTTTGTCTTTGAAATTTCACTGAAACCGTTCCGGGAATAGACCAAAATTCTAGATTTGTTTAGGGATTTGTTAAAAACGGCAACACGTCAAAAACAGCGAAACAGGTACTTTTCTGCGCGCGGTACAGAAAAGTACCGCGCGCAGCGCTAGTTGAAGAAAGACGCGTTGTCGTTCTGTCCATACTAAACAATTAAATAAGTGTTTAAAAAGTGCTTATTCAAACTTCAAACTTAGGTCCAATTATACATTGTTTAGTCACGAATTAAAGTTATTAACTGAATTATTAAAGTGCACCGAATTGTCACAATAAAAGATAAAACGTTGAAAGTGAACCGTTACAACGGTTGTGTGCTATCGTTAAGTGAGACAAAGAAAGGGCAAAGTCCTACTTACGCTCCGAGAATTTGCTTACAATCGTTAAACTGTCTGATTGAGCGAACTGTTTAATATTTTCGCACTTATAACTACACGACGTACTGGCTTGTCGGTTAAGAAGCCGAGTTGAGAGAACTGTGATTTTACGAGACCGGGTTCGAGACTGATTGGCACCACTTTTGTCACCTGCCTTTTATTTATTTTTACCACTGATCGCCTCTGAAAATGCATTGTCAAGAGTGTCGTAAAATAATAGCACTCAGTGATTTGCTTAAATGCATCGCATGCAAAAAACAGTTTCACTATCAATGCTTAAACATTGCTTCCGCCAAATATTCAGCATTGTATCCAACGAAAAAACAATGGAAGTGTGAATCATGTGCGAATATTACTATAGGCCGTGGAAAGAATTTGAAGAAGAATATACGAAAGGAATTGCAGTGTAACATAGAACAGGCATCTTCAAGCATCGGCCTAACACCAAAAACCACTAAACCTAATATAACAAACCTCGACCAACCGAGCCCTCTACTGAGAATGACTTCGATGGAAGATCTTTCTACCTGTGATTTGGATAAGAGTTCAAGTTTTTTAGATACAACTTCAAGAAGCCTTCCAAATGCAGTACAAATGGACGATTCTCTTGTACAAAGTTTAAAAGAACAAATTGCTGCCATGAACATTGATTTAAACAGCGCACATGAAGAAATTGTCAGTCTGAATGAAGAAAACACTAGATTGAAATTAGACGTTCAAGAATTAAACAAAAAAATTGCTATACTACTGAAACTAAGTTCAAGTATCACCACTTCTACTCCAAAACAAGTTTCCCTGAACTCTAGCTCCTCACAGCCTAAGACTAAGAAAAAAATCGTGTTCGAGAAATCAGAGTCTACACCAAAGGCTAGTCTCAAACAAACCAGCCCTAAAACCACAGAAAAATGTACGGTGATAATGTCCGATCAGGGCATCGTCGCAGTCGAGAAGGATGAAATAATGGAAACGTTACTTCCATCAATCAATAAATCTAAGTCGTTCATAGAGAAGCCAAAAAACATGCACTCGCCAACCTCTAAGTCAAACAAGCCTATTATACATATTCTAGGAGATCAAGGTGCACGTGGAATTGCTCTAAAGCTCGTGGGTCTAAGAGCAACACCCATAGGGTGTCTGCATTTATCAAACCACATGCTTTGTATCCAATTATTCTTAATGACTTTAAAGAATTGATCACACGGGTCGCTGAAAATGACATTATACTCCTAATCGTCGGTCCTGACGATAGCTCAACGACTTTTAAAATTGATGTAGAAAAGGTTTTGCAAAAAAGTGACACTCATAATGTCGTATTTCTTTGTGAAGTCCAACGTAACCAATTCTGGCATAAAAATAAATTAAACAGAGAATCAAAGTCGATTATTTACAAATACCAAGATAATCATCTCGTAGAATTGAAAAATGAATTGGATCTCTCTCAGAAATTAAATATAGAGATTGATTATCTGCATTATAAGGAAGAATTCATAACAAATTTTGGAAAACTAGTAAGAAGCCAAATTACCCAACAACAAACGCGCGGCATTTTTAAGGTCGGCACCATACCTTTTTATTTCCACCAACAGGAATTGAAAAACCAACAAAAACTGCTAGAAAAGACTTCCAAAATTCCCAGAAAAGGTACAATTCCTTATTATTTCAGCACAAGAGCCATAAAACGCTCTACAGGCGCCATTACCGTAACTAAGAGGGATGATTTTTTTCGAGAATAAAAATAAACTAAACGGAAACAGAAAATCTTCACAGCCAGGCATAACAGTAGCACACCTAAACATACAAAGCTTAAATGATAGAAAGCAAGCTTTACTTGAGGCATGGCTTCACTCGGAAGATGGGCGTTATGTCAAAGTTTTATGCCTGACGGAACACCACCGAGTGAAAGATGATCTAGAAAGGATCTCATTTGGGGGTTTTCGTCTAGCTTCTTCGTTTTGCCGTGAGAGTCGAAATAGTAGAGGTGGAGTTTGTATTTTTGTACACAATAGCTTACAATTCGATGAACTTCCCTTAATAAAACAACTTTCCATTTCGAACATATTAGAAGTTTGTGGAATTAATATATTTGGTTCCTACATAGTTTGTGCATATAGGCCTAAAATAATTAATAATGATAATTTTATCGATAACCTTGAAAATATCTTAAATCCCTTAAATAATAAAATGGAAAGAAACTTTCTTCTGTGTGGAGATTTTAACGTTAACTTATTGGTTAATGGAAGGGAAACTAGCGAATTATTATGTCTCCTAAATTCATTTGGTGCCAAACCTTTCGTTCAAGAGCCCACACATATCACAGAGCATAGCAGTACCTGCATTGATAATATAATTTCAAATACAAATTTACGCAATGTTAACGTGATTGATCTAGGTCTATCTGATCATTGCCTTCAATATGCTACATGGGACATCGTCCTAAGTAAATCACAGACTGATGGTGTTCTTAAACACGTAAGAGATGTAAATAAATCAAATAGAGAAGAGTTAAAATATTTCTTCAGCAGTGTAAATTGGGATCCGGTATGCACGAATTTTGATATGAATCAATCTTTCAATATATTTCATGATGTGCTTCTAAGTGCATTTGATAGGTTCTGCCCGTTGGAAAAAGTACAAGTTAATAAAAAATGTTCTAAACCAAAATGGATCACACCGGGTATAATGAAATCCTGCGAAACAAAACGCGACCTTTTTATTGAGCTTAAGCATTCGAAAGAGAAGTCCTTACGGTCTCAACACTATAAAAAATACTGTTCGATTTTGCACAAAGTTGTAGCATATGCAAAAAAGAAAATAATGAATGTATCATAACGAACTCCAAAAATAAGATTAAGACTATCTGGAGTATAGTGAATGAAACAGTCAAGGGGCAAACATCTAAACAAATTGAGAGTTTTGTAGGACTTACCGATGGTGTCAAAATTGTCGAAAATGAGTTGGAGGCTCCTAATTTGTTCAATTCCTACTTTACCACAAATAGTTCTAATCGTGGTGAAAATGAATTTAATAATATTAAACTCCCCAGTTTTCATGAAAACTCTATGTTCATCACTCCCATATCTAGACAGGAACTCCTTAAGCTTGTATCAAACTTAAATAATAAAAGGTCTTGCGGTTATGACGGTTTACCAATTACTATTATTAAAGATGTTATCGATGTTATAGCTGATGCTCTTGTCCATCTGGTCAATCTGTCAATAGCCACAAGAAAATTTCCAGAAAGACTAAAAAAAGCTCACATTAAACCTTTACACAAAAGTGATAGTAGAATGGATGTTCACAATTATCGCCCTATAGCCCTGTTGCCAGTATTATCAAAAAATTTTGAAAAATTTTACTCAATTAGATTATCAAATTTTTTGTTTAAGTTCAACATAGTGTCCAAAAGCCAATTCGGTTTTCAACCGGGTAAGTGTACGGTAGATGCGGTATTTGACATGATGGACTTTGTGGCGGACTCTCTTAATAGTAAATCAAATGTTGTAACGGTTTTATTAGATATGTCCAAAGCATTTGACTATGTGGATCATCAAGTCCTGGCAGATATTCTCATTCGTTACGGTATTCGGGGAAATTGTTTAAACTGGCTGAAATCTTATCTGACCAATCGAAAACAAAGTGTGATACTTCCCTTGGTCGATTCTCGGACTAAAACACTGTCAATTACAGAATCTCGAAGCACAGAAACCAGGAAAGGAGTGCCGCAGGGTAGTGTTTTGGGGCCGTTATTATTTTTACTGTACGTAAATCATTTACCTGAGCTCGTTAATAAAAAACTAACAATGTTCGCAGATGATATATCGGTTTTTTTCAAATTCGAAAGAAGAAATGTAACACAGTTATCAGATGAAATATCAGATACTATTTATACCCTTGTTGAATGGTTACGGTCTGTAGGACTAAAAACAAATGCAAGTAAAACCAAAATGATACATTTCCGAAACTACAACACTTCACGTTTGGAACTTAATCTCACAATGGATAATACTAAAATTTCACTAGTAGACCACGCGAGATTTCTGGGAATTTATGCAGATGAACATATGAACTGGAAGAAGCACATTGAGGTCCTTGCGGGGAAACTAAGTAGTTTTAGCTATGCATTAAGATGCTTGTCGAAAATTACAACGACACATGCATCATTACAGGCATATTATGCCTACTTTCACTCCAGACTTCTTTATGGCTTGGCGCTGTGGGGAGGAAGTGTTGAGTTAGACAAAATTTTCATTTTACAGAAGAGGTGTGTTCGAATTTTAAGCGGAGTCAAATCAAACAGAGTGTCTTGTCGCGATCTGTTTTGGAAACTAAAAATCCACACGGTTACAGCGCTCTACATAATTAAATTATGCAAATTAGTTAAGCATCTTCCAGAGAATTTTCCAATCAGCGCTGAACGTAAGTGTGGTAGGTTAAAAGAACGCTTCAGGCATCATCTCGAAGTTAAGTTCTGTAGAACGACATCTCACAGTAAAGGTACTAGCCATGCAGCAGTTTCTGTATACAATAAATTACCAAAAAATATCAAGCTTCTCCCTGGTGATCGATTCCTCAAGGTATTAAAGGAATATCTACTTGTTATGTGCCCATACAATCTGAACGAATATTATGAAAATTGTAAATAGTTTTCAATACTGATTATTGATCTAATGCTGAAATTTTACTGATTTATTATTTAATGAGCTATGAAATAATGTACCTAATGTTATTATTATCTATTATACTAATTCTAAATTATCAAATTGCTATGCCATTATCGGTAAAATTACACTTGTACCACATTTTTTGTAAACATCATACTATACTGTAATTTATTGCAATAAAATGAAATAAAATGAAAAAAAAACAGCTGTATTTTAGCTAAATTAATTAGTTTAAATTCATCTATTTGTGTATAAATTGTGCTCAATATGTTGAAAATGTATTATCTTAGATTGTGCCAGTGTTAAATGTGATCAATTGTATTTCTGATAAAATAATCATTCACGGTCAAGCTGGCCGTTGGAGACCGGCGTCAACGTTCGTGATTTGAAAAGATTGTAACTTTTCTTTAGAAATACCGGGGAAGTACCATTACTTAGCTTTTAAAACTATTAATTCCAAGTCAATATAGTAATCTTAGCAAAGGAACGTAAATTAAAAAGACTACTATTTAATTGTAGTCCTGCTTAGGTTAGAATTGAAAAACTGCTACATACATTTTTGACTGATTTCTGAATTCAAACCACGTTTTCCTATCAGTGCTTCATTGTTAGTTTCTCATAGCCTGCCAGAACCTGAAAGTAAGATGAAGACCCGCAGAATGTAAGCTTAGCAAAGGATGGCCAAGCTTCAACGGAAAATAACTGAAGCCGAAGAGATCAACAACAACCTTCAAGCCGAAAGAGATGAGACAAACTTTGAGTTGAGACGCTTAAAAGCAAAAAACACCCAGCAGATTCAGAGTGTGACTAGTCTGAGAGCAACGTAAGAGGAATCTCAAACCTCCAAATGTCGCGCGCCGTGGAGGACGGCGCCCTGTAGGACGTCGCGGTGGGCCCGGTGCTGTTATATCACCTGCGCCCTGCCCCGCACCCCCCGTTCCCGAGGCTGACGACGACGTGCAGTCGACGGGGTCACCCCCTGCCCCTGCCCCCGCTCGCGGAAGATGGCTCCGGTGTCACAGACCCCTGTCGCCACACCGCGTGCTCTGAAGGCACATACCATCCTATCCATCGTCGTCAAGTTTCCGCAGCCTCAGCCTCGACCTCGACATCACGCGCGTCAGTCTCCGGCCCGTGAAGGTAAAGCGATATTTATTTATATAGATATTAATATAGTTTATTAATATAGATAGATAGATATAATTTATTAAACGATGGTAAAACCAAGTGTATCAAATTCTCACTTCCAAATATCAGGCAAGTTGAGACCAGTTTAGTGTTAGACAACAACACGTTAGAAGTAGTAGGTAAATGATACGAAGTTTCTTGGAATAACTATCGATAGCAAATTGCAGTGGGGTCCCCCCACATAGATAAATTAGCTAGTAAATTCAGTTTTGAGGCTTACGCTGTTAGAATCAACAGACGAAACAAGGATATAGCTACATCTAGGCTAGTATATTTTATTTAATTTCATAGTATCATGCCCTATATTATATTGATGTGGGGGAAAGCAGCGAATATTCGAATTATTTTTATTTTACAGAAAAGAGCAAAAATTCGAGCAATTTTTTATTCAAAACAAACTCCTTAAGAGAGTTTTTTAAAGAAATTGACATACTAACTGTAACTAGTCAATTTTTTTTTCGAAAATATAATGATTTTACGCCTTACCTTAGAACATTTTCCAATTTTAGCGATAGCTGAAATGTTAACCTAAGAAATAATCACAGTCTAGATGCGCCCTGGTTTAGACTCACGAAGGTTAGCAATTATTTCAAGAGAAGGCTTTCTCTACCACAATAATTTAGAAATCCTCCTTTTAATGGCAACTTCGAAAGTTGCCATTTGAGCTATTTTTGCAATTTAAAAAGAATGTTATAGCGAATTTGTCGAAAAATGAATATTACAATATTCGAGACTACTTAAATGACGGGACTGTAAGGGATTAATCTTCCCAACTCAGACCTTGCTGTTATTTATTTTGTAATTATTTATTCCTGCTTATAAATCATAATTATTAAAATTTTATTATCAGTATTAGTTAAGCACAACCAATTTTTAAGAGATCTAAAAATCAATCTGTGGGAGTATCTACGCCATTCTCTCCCACACTGGTTCAATGTAGAGAAGAGGCAAATAATGACTTTTGCTATGAATATGTAAATGTCTACAGCAATGAAGAATTTTGACTTTGACTTTGACTTTAGAAGTAGCGGTATTATCACAATTTGTATCTTTGTATATAAACATCCAACAAACGAGGAATTCATTAGCTCAGAACCGGATTGGATTTCGAAGCAATATCTAGCAGCAGTTCATGCCGAACTGACATTTATTGGATAGGCCGTTGTATACATATTTTTTTCACATTAAACATTTATATACACGCACATACATTGCATCTGGCCCCACACTAGGACACCCTGTATCTTGGGAAGCAGACATAGCTACTTTCGTTATGTGTGTGACTTACAAACAACAAAGACATGTTTTTTTCTTCCTCTGCAACCGGGATTAGAACCTGGGATCTACGTAAGAGAATAAAGGTGGGTCGATAATTTACATACAAAGCGTCACGCTCTTTCCCCTGATATAAGATAACACATTTTATTCATCACTTTCAACATGTCAATTTAATTTGCAATATAATTACATTTGGAGTTCGGATTGACATCAGTCAATAATCAAATTAAATTCAAATAATACATTACAATGTCAAACAAAATAATGTAAATTAAAAAATATCGATAAAATTTGATTTTATATACACTGACGAGCAATGAAAAAGTTCCAGTGACATAGTGCCAAATTACTCCTAAACGGGAAAGGCTTAATGACGCCGTCTGCAATATTGAAGTACATTTAACAGCGCATCAGAAAATTACCAATTAAAAACGTAAATGCTGTAAACGTAATATTGGTTCTATCTCCTGAGATATGAAGGTGTTTGTCGGCATTTTGTGGGTGGAACTTTTTCATTGCTCGTCAGTGTACTTGGCGTAAGAAATATTATCGGGGCAGAAAGATTGCTCGACAAGCATACGAAATGGCATTGGCACAGTTGTGCTTACGTTTAGCCAGTTATTCAAAATTGGAATTGCAATTGGAGTTTCTAAATTATATTTTTTATTTCTAACAATTACAATTATTTAAGTACAAACTGCAACTAAACTTACATTAAAACCTTCACTAAATAATAATAAAAAACCCACATTCCTGCCGGTCACATCAATATCTTGGTACCATTTCGTCGCTGTGTCCCTAAACCTGATACCTTGGGCAAGGTATCAGGTTTAGGGACACAGCGCTACAGCGCACATCAGGCGCTAGCTCTAAGATCTTCTGACACTTCGACGAAATTAATTAGAAATAATAACTAAAACTAAACTTACATTAAAACTTAAACTAAATTAAAAAAAAACCCCAGATCGCTACCGGGCCGCAGGGTGTCCAAAATGCTGGCACCATTTCCTAGCTGTGTCGCTAAAACTGATTCGTTGGGCAGAGGTAGGTGCTAGATCTATGGTCTCCCGTCGCTTCGACGATATATCTTTAAGGGCTGAACATAGGCCAATGGTATTGAGAATTAGACAAAGAAACATATACCCGTCGCATCGTGTCGAAGCAGACTGACGCATGCTCCCGCGCAGAGCCCCGCGGGGCAGCCCGAGCTCCGAGACCAAGAAAATTATAGAAAATATTACTAAATTCCTGTAATAATAACATTAAAAATAAAATAAAACAACCAAACATTTTCTCTTTTTTTACCTATTTTTGCCTGTAAGTTTCATATATGAAACTGATTTCGTCTCCGAGCGCTTGTTCATTTATTTGAATAATAATGCATTGCGTAAAATATTTTTAAGTATTAAATATAACAGATATCCGGTAATTTTAAAAGTCCATTCTTATCCCCAATAGACTTTTTATAACATATATTTCTCCTACATTTTTATGTTGTCTAGTTTAGCCTAGAATTGAAGCTAAAGATGCATTTCTGGCCATATTTAGTCCCTTAAAGTATCATCGAGATTCAGGGCCTTACGGCCCGAGGTTCTCGACGCCGAACGTCATAATTAAATATTTGTCGCCTCGGGCGGCATACTTTGATAAACGCTCTGCCGCCACGCGCTCACACCTTTATTAACTTGTTTTTGCTTTAAATATTGGTCTGCGGGTTTTAAAAACAATAAGCATACATTGTTTTTATTGGTTTTGGACTTAATCACCAAGTCATAAAGTTGATATTTGGTGGGAATCCACCAAATATCAACTTTCAACAACAATTATATTCATCATTCCCTCTGCCCACGGCTAAACGTTTGTTCCTGAGATGTTCTTGCTTATATATGGCATAGAAATAACATAAATAAAGGTACTATCCAGAATATTTCAAAACAATCTCACTAATCGACGCATAACACCCCGAGCAGAGCACTATTAGGTAAACCAATAGAAGAGCACAGTTCTTCCAGAGTATACAGTTGAGTGGCCCCGGCGATCTGTCCCAGCGGTGAGCCGTTTCCACCACAACTGGGATGAGAAGTCCGAGGGTCGAGAAGAAAATTGCGCCGACCACTCCGATTAGTAGCTCTAAGTCTGGAACTGCTATTGCGAGGATTACTGAGGAAGAAAACGAAGAATGTTAGTAGACCCAAACTTGCATATACATTATACAGGCAAATAAATCACCTCAGGCCCTACACTAGGATAAACTATGTCGTGGCAACCAGAAATAGTGACGTCGACATCCAAGAACAAAGGTATTATTATTTCTTGGCCGAGATTCGCATCCGGTAAATTCCATAAAATTCTGGTATCTTTTTAAATATCCCTATTCCTTTCAATTAAAATCGCTTTAGATGACAGCTTGTGTGATATAATCACGCTCTGATTGCTCAAACATCAATTTCAAGTTAGCAAGCATCCTCCAAAAAAGCAAGAAACAAATTGTTTTTAAATAAGCTTATAAATGGTTACTAGCAAATACGGAACCTTAAAAAGTAAGACACCAATCTAAGACCAGATTTCTTGTCAATTGAAATCGAGCCCAAACTCGATGGGGTTGTGTCATTCTATCACATAGTTCCCATGGCCACCTTCCAGCTCTATATTCAGATCAGCTCCATGTAACTTTTACTTGCAAAATTTCATTACAGACGGACCGAGCCCAGGAGAGTGTATAGATTAATTATTCGAAATAATATTTTCCTTGTTTTTTTTTCCAATCGCGTTTTATTATAAAAATAATATGATTTTCTAAACGCTTTCATTTCTTGTTTTTATTTTTGCCGACATTCATTTATTTCCTATGCTTTTATTTTCTCAATTCGTATTTTTCATATATATTTGTTTTACCAGTATAATAATTTTCCAGGCGCATATTTCCTCATACGTTTTATCCTTGATTTAACATACATCCATACACGTCACGCCTTTTCCCATACGGGGTAGCAGAGGCACAGATGCGCCATGGTTTAGCCAGTTTTCACTACTGCTTTTTGTGTGACAGGGGGCTAGCCCATCGCCGCTGCTAAGGAGATTAAAGCGTGTAGAAAATTATACGACTAGTAAAAAAAAGTATAGAAAAATTAATCGTGGGGAAAAAAATGGATGGAAACATAATACAAGGAAAATATTATAATTCCCCATCAATCAAGGTTTTAAGCTGGGGCACTATCACGGCATTGCTCAAAGTCACCGACGACATTCAATTAGCCTTGGCTCATAAGCAGAAGCTTACGGACCTTACACTGCTTGATTTCAGTAGCGCCTTCAACCACGTCGATTTCGATGTAGTAGTTCAAATTGTAAAGTCGCTCAAAGTCTGCTCGTACTTGGCTCACTGGTTTGACTCCTACCTGAGAGCTATCAACGCTTTAAGTCTGAGGAGATCTCATAAGAGTGGTGTGATCTCTCCGCATGTATTCCGTGGGGTAGCATCCTTTCTCATCTCCTCTTCTCAGTAATCACAAGCTCCATCTCTGACGTTCTTAGTTCTTCTTATCTTCTTTACGCAGCTGACATCCAAATATATCGGCCCTTCTTTCCTAACAATTCAAATAGGACTATAAAGGCGTTAATTGCTGACATCGAAAACATCAGGAAATGGGCTATTTCGTATGGGCTGTTAGTAAACCCGGTCCACTCACTTCACTTAGTACAGAAATACCAGTCGACCCTGTATTATACGAGTACTTACCATAATTACATATAGCGAGAGGGCCATGAATCTTGGAGTTGTATTTGAAAAATTTTTGTCCCAGTCGCCCTGTGTTTAAGAGGTCAGCAGATGACTCTTAGCGTTATTTCACTACCTCCTTTCATGATCACCCTTGCTCAGTCCCTCCTACTACATTTGATCGATTTCACGGATGTTTGCTGGGCTAGTGCGAACAAAGAACAAGTGAACAAACTCGAATGACTTCAAAATTTCGGGATTCGGTTGATCTTTGCCGGTATGACCTTGTTTCACAGTATCGCAAGGAGCTGGGATGGCTTCTGATCCGTCTTTGTCGTTACATGCATATATCTATATACATATCTGTTCAATATTTTGTAAATCCCCGCTACCCCAGAGATAGTAATCAGAGATCGTACACGATGTATCTCCTTTCAACTCCTCGGCATCACACTGCCACTTACGAATACTCGTTTGGGTTAAGGATATTCCGACTGTTGAACGCACTTCCTTGCGCCTCAATTGTCACTTTTATGAAAAGAATGAAAATGCTTTGCCGTTCAAATCCGTGTTAGGTACCTTACCTTATATATGTTTATATAATTAATTATATGTAAAACATGAATTATTATGTAATGTATTGTATTTAATAGAGAATCTATTTCTATCTATATATAATTGATTATATTATATATTATGAGGTTTTAGTTTTGTAAATAATTAGGAGTAAATAGTTTTATAGCACACAAATGTTCTTGTCCTGACTAGGTTTATTGGTAGAAATCTTTTTTAAGAGATAAGTTCGCCTTTGCAAATAAAATGTTTTGTTACCGTACCTTTATGATTTCTGTGAAATAAAGGATATGTGAAAAAAATAATTCACAATTCAAAATTCTTTATTGCACAGAACATTACAACAATACAATTATACACGAAATTAAAAGGCAAAGGCGAGCTAATCTCTCAACAGAGATTTCTTCCAGCAAACCTATCTGGACAGGATACATATAAAATTAAAAGGGTAGTCTAGTGCAATTAAATACTTACCAAATACCAATAAAATATGATACTTACTATAAAAATACATATAATCAAATAAATAAGAATATATAATAAGAATAAACAAATAATAATAATAAATAGATAAATACAATTACATACTTATATATACAATACCTATAATGAAAGAGAAAGTAAGTGCTCTTTCAAGCGATTCTTAAAGGAGAAAAGAGTGGGACTGTCCCTTATAGTGCAGGGAAGTGCGTTCCACAGCCGAATGGCCCTCAGCCTGAACGAGTGCTCGTAGGCGACGGTGTTATGCTGCGAAATACATAGAAGAGACACCGTGTGAGATCTCCGCTCCTTGCCTCTGGAGAAAAGGAACTCAAAACGTTCACGAAGGTAGGAAGGATATCTGGGGTTTCTCAAGATGTTAAAGAGTAAAGTCAATATGTGGAAATCACGGCGAAGACGAATCGGGAGCCAACCCAGTTCCTTGCGATACTGCGAGACGTGGTCATACTTGCGCAGCCCGAACAAATAAGTGCCCTTGTGTATTTTATTTTTATAAACGTTTTTTTTGTACAATAGTAGTACCTTTTGTCTGTGAGTCCGACCCCGCTTTGACCGTTTTTATCACGCTTTTAAATTCAAACAATCAGCGCTCCTCTTACTAAGCTTCAATTGATATTGACTCGATGTTTTCACTTTTACGAACTACTTATGATGTAATGTTCTGTATTAGATAAGGACCTAGATAGTCACCTTTAGACCACTTCCTACTTTGTCAAGGTTCGTAATGGCAAATTCCCATTTTTACCACTTCCCATTTCGACCACTTCCCAATTAGACCACATATGAATAAATCAGTAAGACTTCTCGAGTGAATTCCATAGAAGCTGTTAATATTTTGACGTGATTTTACAGTAAACAAACTATATTGGAAAACAGCATTAGGACACCTTTATATCTCCATAGGTGTTGCGATGGGCAAACCCCTGACATGAAAAATTAATAACTCGCTTAACGTAGACCTGTACCCGTATGAGAAAAGAGTTTCAACTCTCAAAACTAAACAAAGCTTCAGCTTTGTTTAGTTTTTGTTTCCACTCTTCCCATATCGGTCGATATTAATTTATCTGCCATTTTGGAAAATTCAAATTATGATAAAGTTCATAATGTCGAGTTCTCATATATTGTTACGCTGATAATATGGGAAGTGCTCAAAATAGCAAGCAGTCAAATTGAAAAGTGGTCAAATTGGGAAGCGGTCGAACTGGGAAGCTTAGGAATTGAGAAGTGGACGAATAGGGATGTGGTCAAATTGGGAAGTGGTCTTGTTGGAAAGTGTACAAATTGGAAGTGGTCGCATTGGGAAGTGGTTGAATTGGGAAACGGTTAAACTGGGAAGTGGTCTAATTTAGGAAGTGGTCAAAATGGGGAATTAGGAAGTGGTCAAATTTAGATGTCAAATTGGGAAATGGTCGAATTAGGATATCAAATTGGGAAGTGGTCAAAATTGGATGTCAAATTAGAAAGTCGTCATATTTGGATATCAAATTGGGGAGTGGTCGAATTTGGATATCAAATTGGGAAGTGGTCAAATTTGGATGTCAAATTGGGAAGTGGTCAAATTTGGATATCAAATTGGGAAGTAGTCAAATTTGGATGTCAAATTGGGAAGTGGTCAAATTTGGATATAAAATTGGGAAGTGGTAAAATTTGGATATCAAATTGGGAAGTGGTCAAATTCGGATGTCAAATTCGGAAGTGGTCAAAATGGCAACTTGTCGTTCTGAAGCTTGTCATGTATCTTTACTTAAATATAACAATGTATGTTGATTGTAGGTACCTGTCAAAATAACACTTATCGTTCTCAGTGCAATTTGCACAACATTGTGATACTTCTGACCGACTCTTGGCTTCAGTTTCGTCCACATGATGTCCATCGGTGCATACATCTGCAGGCAGTATGTGAAGAATACAGCCAGCGCGACGAGGATCTTCGCTGTCAGTGCTAATCTGAAATGTGATAGCAGGGCTTATCTGTCGGTGAACTTAGCAAATTGATTCGAGGTGGTTGATATTTAGCACACAAATAGCTGTTATAGTAGCTGCGGCAGAACAGAGCCAAAATATTTTTATTTTTCTTAACCGCTGATTATTTCATAATACCAAATTAATAGTTTCAGAATATTTTGAATACCTTTTTTTATGATAAAAGAACCATATCATCATTTTTTTAGAACCCAAGGAATAGTAAGTTCTAGTTGAAGAACATGTATTTAGTTTTTGATTACGTATGTCCAAGTAACAAATATAGGAATAATGTTTTCAAACGAACACATTGAAGGAAAGGGATAATTTCATAACATGCCAGTACCGCCGCGACCTTGAACCGGTTCTACATAAAAGCGAACAATAACAATATTGATAAACCTTATCTAGATAATGCGATGTCATACCTCCAATTGTATATAATAACACCAATGCCGTCACTTTAATTCGCGCCGTTTTTGTTAGGCGAAATTTTCATGGTAGGTAAAATAGACCGGGAGATAGTGACACAAAATATTGGGTCATTTGTACCAGTATGGCGGGTCTTCAGGGGTCTTAGTACGCAATGACAAAAAAAAATGGTCATAGCGCTGGTACCGATGGCCCAATCGCGTGGGCGTAAGTCGAACCCGTCGGATAAATTACGAGTGTCAAACGACTTGTTCCACAAACATTCTAGTATTTTCCGATAGTCCATAAAAAAAAAGTAGGTGGCGGTAGTGTCATGCCATGCCATGCCACTTCTTCTCGAAAAACAATTCAACCATTTGTACCAGGCTAATTTTTGCACAGTTAATCATCGTCGTGCAGCCATTTACGAACTTCACCATGCCATACTTTTTGGACGGTTCCAAATGGCCGCCATACCGCCGAAAATGAGCATTTTTTTTTTTGCCAAACGATTTGTACTTGTATTGCATTTAGATTTTTGGAAATTATTTAATCAAATGTGACCGTTATTATATTTGACATACGTCTAGTAGTGCCCAAGTGGTGCCACACTCGAAAAAATAAATTTCTAAAGGTTTTTTTTTGTGTTGAAGAATAAGCCTATATCGTGACCAGGGGGCTGGAGCTGCCACACTCGCTCTATTTCGACAACCAATACAATCTTGAAACCATTTTTCGCAATAGCCCACCTATAATATCGTGAAGGGTTTATATGTGAAAAAAAATGATATGCAATATCAATATTAATGCAGTTTATTCCGAGCGGTGAAGCGGTTCGAGCGGTGGTAGCCGTTCAATATTATACAATATAACATCTGGTTATAAGACAAGATTGCCGCCACCTAGGTCTTTGAAATTTTGTATTTATATTCGTTAAACCTCAAAACTTACAGGAAAAATTAGTGCCATAGTGGTACAAATCGTTCGAAATACGAAAAAAAACTTTCAATAAAAAAAAATTCACATTCACCACCTCCCACAGGTATGGCATTATCAGACTTATATTTTTGATCATACAGGAACTGTTGCAAAAAAATATTAGGGGGCACAAATCGTTTGGCAAAAAAAGTTGCTCATCCATTTGGAACCGTCCGAAAAGTATGGCATAGTGATGTTCGTAAATGGCTGCACGACGATGATTAACTGTGCAAAAATTATCCTGGTACAAATGGTTGTTTTTTTTTAATTACCGCATTCGCGTCGGTATGGCGGGCTGCAAGTCACACCGGAGAAGTATGGCATGACATTACCGCTTACTTAATTTGTTATGGACTATCGGAAAATACTAGAATTTTTGTGGAACAAATCGTTTGACACTCGTAATTTATCTGACGAGTTCGATTAACGCCCATGCGATTGGTCCGCCGGTACCATCATTTTTATTTTTTTCATTGCGTACTAAGACCCCTGAAGAACCGCCATACTGGTACAAATGACCCAATATTTTGTGTCACTATCTCCCGGTCTAAAAAAACAAAACGTAAACAATCAAAGGACATAAATGAATAATATATCCACCAATGTCCTTGACGACCTTCTACCGGTTGTAATATCTTTGTTAAGCCACCTTTTCAACCAATGTGTCTCCGCGGGCTTTTATCCTAGCTTGCTCAAAAATATAAAGATTCAACCTATATACAAAGGTAAATGGGACACGAACGTACTCCACTATGCGCCTTCGTCGCGTTATTGTCATTGTGCTATCTGAATCGGGCCCAATCAAGCTCACGCAAACAAACAACAGTCATCGTATTGCAGGAACTAAATATTGCATCTGAGTTATTAATACCTATATAAGCTTAAGTCATATCATATCACATCAAAGACGATAATGTCAAGTCAAGAACACCAAGTATATTTTAGAAGAAGAAAGCAACTCAGTTTGACTCGCCCGATGAACGATGAGACGCTTGCAACAATTCAAAGCTCTAAATCACATCGAATAATGCCTCAAACAAAACCAGTAGCGACACCACTTTGTAGACTAGTTTTCCTATAGCAAAAACGGGTCTCGTCCCGTCATAGAAAACAACGACGACTACCCATTCCTAGAGCGCACCCCCCGCTCCGCGTCCCGGGAACCATGGGAGGGCCGAGTTTGACCTGTACGTATGTTTGCATGTATGTCTGTTCCTGTGTCCCCTCGTAACTACTCAACGGCTCAGCCGATTTTGATAAATGATAGGTCGTTAGATTTGTCTTGAAAATACAAATATAAAATGGCAGAATTTGTGCGCTTTAATATTTATTTTTATTTTTTATTTTATTTAATATATAAGTACGATATACAACATTACAGGTATACACCCAATGCGCTGTCAAATAGTTATACAATGTCAGTATCAATTTAGGTAAGTCGATTTCACAGGTAGGGAACAAAGGGTACAAATTCGTAGAAAATACTACATATCAAATCACATTAAACATTAAATTTAGGTAAAATTCAAATAGTATTAAACATTATTAGGTATGTCAAGGGTACTGAAATAAAATGTCAATGCAAAAAAATAATAATAATATTTCTAAGACAACACTTTCACTCTTTCATCTCGCAGAACCTGCCACATTCTCGCACAATATGCCTCCACTCATCACCAAACAGATCAGTCAGTGGTGCTGCAGCCAGCAGAGCATTGAGGCTATCCCGTGCCCTCACCAGTGGAGACTGCTGTCGCGCCACCGTGCGGTACGTGCCCCCCGCTAACAGCTGGTGCCTACGCGGTTAATATGCGGGCTAAATACATTTTTCAAGACTCTCGAGTGGGGGTTCAAAATAAAGGTCTCTAATAGGCAATTACAAAAATATTTACTAATGTTGCACAAGCTATGAATAGTTTACCTTAGAACAGATTTTTTGTAATTTTGTACTAAAAGTAGTAAATTTATAATATAGTGTTACATCAAATTTAATTTAAATGCAGGCGGGACCAATACAATCTGATGCAGTGTGTTTCGTTTGCATTTTAATTGAATACTCTACTACGAGTATTTTTAAACACCAACACAGATAGTATAATATACCACATGCCACGCACACACACCACAATGTTATCAATTGACAACACTCACATATCTTACACTAATATCTAAATTGATCAAGATACGCCTGAATATCATTTTCGTCTATGTCTTTGGGGTGTAATTTGGGAAGAATTCAATGTATCTTAATGGAATTGCTCATGGAATATGATATCCAACCAAAAATGTTTTTCAAGTAAAATGTTGCCAAGACGAGACCATATGGCTCGCTGTCAAAAAGTTAGCATATCCCTTGTAGAGCCAAGCTTCTAACTCTATAGTATATACGAACACGTTGGTGGTAAGGTGCGGAGTGCGGCGCCACGCTGTACGGAGCCACAGCTCGACGCAACCGGTGCGCTGCGGGGCGAGGCGGGCCCCCCCGCGGTGAAATCAGTAACATTAGCTCCAACACTATAGTATAACTATATACGAGTAGTATATACTCCACAAGCCCTAACTTTACAAACACTACATCTTAGTCAAAATATGTGGCTCGGCTTACTTTTCTGTTAAACAATAGTTTTTGTAGTAATGAGTATAATTCTTGTAGGTACTAATAAATAAACTTATTTCATTTTACAACATAAATGTTTACTATTGAATAAAATAAAAGTTACGAACAGTGACTCAAAGTCAAAGTCAAAGTCAAAGTACTTTATTACTGTAGATATTTACATATACTTAGCAAACGTCATACTACTACACACTACATACGACTACATTTTTCTCCTTACGCGGCATCCCATGTGACGGTAGGAAAACGGTCAAGACACATATTTTGACTAAGGTGTAGAGTTTGTAAAGTTAGGGCTTGTGGAGTTAGGGCGTATAGAGTAAGATATGATAACTTTTTGACTGTGCGAACCATATGGTCTGGTCTTGGCAAAATTTTACATGAAAATGTTTTTGCTGGGATTTCACTTCTTTTTATAAGTTGCCTGAGACAATTATTTTTTTTTTCTTTAATCTGTCTTTTTTATTTTTTACACAGAGGTGCCTTTTTTGATAGCCCACACTCTATATTTGCCTTTTTTCGATTTGTAATATATGTTTGTGGAATCGGAATTCAGCATTGTAATTTCTGTTTTAGACTTGACTCTTGGATTGCGGTTCAAGTTGACATCTAGCCACCTAATTGTCGCCTAGGGATCAGTGCCATACAATAGGATACCCCTTAACGTATCACTGGCCTCTAATGCACCGCACTCGCGACTTGACAACATTCTTATCCCGATGTTCGGATACACATTTAACTCCATCCCCTAATTTTAAGCGTGGTGTAATGGTACACGAGAGTCAGTACATTTGATACTTCATTTTGCGTGACAGAGGGCTAGCCTATCGCCGCGCTGTTTTGAATACGAGAATCGGTTCATATAACGTTTGGGGTTTTGCGTAGCTCAGGGTAAGTTACCAAAAAACAATGAGCCGACGCGTGGTTTGGTTCCAGGAACAGAGTTCAGGTCAAGTTTTTTTGTCGCATTCCTGCGAGATGTGTAGGGATCAGAGCCGATTTGGCTGCGCGTTGAATAAATTATGAATAACTAAATAATGGAAGGTTATTATGGAACGATACGGACAAAGCTATTGATTGCAAATATACAATTGCGTTTGGTTGGTATGAGATGGCGAGTTTGACACGACTAGTATGAATAGTATTCTAGTGGTCTTTGTCCAGCGCGCTAGCGGTCGGAAAGGCTTAATTAATCGCAACAAGCTTTTATGGTCAGCGATCAACAGATTTTGTGTATCGGCCATACCGAATGACTTGAGTGATAACCTACGGTTGATCATAGTGAATATGCGTACACACAATTTGTAGAACGGCGGATCTGCATGGCATGGTTGAAATTAGACCCTGTGTAGTTAGTGATAAGAAGCTTCGCTTGGGCAGAGCGTGTTCGCAAAGGACGCCATTTTTTTTTCAGACATGTGGGGACTATAAATACGATTGCGGGGGAAGGGAGAGCATGACTCTGAGAAGAACTGGAGCCGCAATCATCCGCGCATACGGACCTACTGCAACGCTCCACTCAGCTGCTTGCGCGCCGTTTCATTGCGAAACGCCCGCGTCAACACGCGCCCGTGCGCGTCGCGTTCGCGCTACAACCGCGTCGCGAACTGCACGGAGGGGAAAACCTTCGGGGGCGGACGGACGTCGGCTTCGGCCTAAGGTCGTGCCAGATCGGAACCCCTTCCCGTGCCAGCTCATCCATAGCCAACCAGCGCTATGGATGAGTTCCACAGCCCTTCTCAGGGCTACGCTGCGCCGGACGGGAGCCCTCCACTGGGCGAAACCCCGAGGCGCACCATCCCCCGTGTTCGGGAACCGAACACCTTTTGCTGACGCCTGTATAGTCGGCCACTCGCGATTACTTATTTTCAGTGCATTTTACGGAACCGCGCGTGACGGGTGCATTCATAACATTTCAACATTTCCTCATTAACTATTCGTGAATTAAAGTCACTTCAGTGTTCAAGCTAACATTGTGTATCAATCAACAACCCCAACAAGGCATCAACCCAAACATTGGTCCTTCGAGCCGGATTGAACCAGCGACCTATGGATTTGCTTAATGAAGAGGATAATGAACAGTTCGAGGCATTATTTAACAACAACGAGAAGCAGTATAATAAACTGAAAAAGAACCTTAATTCAAAAATGTGGTCAGAAACCCACAGAGACAAAACAACCCCTAAAATGGAGGTACCGGTATATCATGGAAATTACAACCAGTGGATGTCTTTTAAAGACCTCTTTACTGAAACTATTCACAAGAATGCTTCGTTGTCTAACGCACAAAAGATGCAGTTTCTGAAAGGGAAGGTACGTGGAGAAGCTGAGCGTCTGATACAGCACCTCAATATTAGCTCTGACAACTATACCGTGTGCTGGGACATTCTGAACCATAGGTACAACAACAAACGCCTTATTTTCACAACGTATATCAACACACTATTAGAAATACCAAACATGAAACACCAGTCCCTAGAACAGATCAAGAGGATGCACGATGTGGCCCAAGAAACACTCAATGCGATCAAGAACTTAGGAGTAGATATAACAACATGGGACCCACTAATTGTACATATTTTGGATTTGAAATTGGATAGCGAAAGCCACTCAGAGTACATAGACTCTTTAAAAAATCGCCGCGAGCTACCAATATTGAGCGATTTTATTGATTTTCTGGAGGGAAAATTCACCGCTATGGAAACAAGTCGACGAAAAGGAGAGAACAATCAGCAAAGAGCATCTTACAATCATCATTATCAGCCAAGTTCATCATCTTCAAATAATACTCGAACAAATATTTCGAACAATAAAGAAAGACCGCCAGTAACAAAATCAACATTCAACGTGACGACAATAAAATGCCCACTATGCAACAACGAACATGGCCTGTATAACTGCAAATACTTCCTAGAATTACAAAATGATAGAAAACTAAAAAAAGTACGAGAACTTCAAGTTTGCATCAACTGTTTATTCAGCCACAATGGCAACGAATGTAAATCATCAAAAACATGCCGCAAATGTAACAAGAGACACAACACAATAATTCACGATGCACTGAACTGCAATAACAACTCACACGTGTCGAAACAAAGTGATTTGAACATGACAGCGGAGGTCTTGTTGTCAACCGCCATGATAAAAGTGAAGGGAAGCGATGGTACTTATCATCTCCTGAGAGCGCTGGTGGACCAAGGGTCACAAATTTCCATCATTACGGAGAAAACAGCCCAGTTATTAAAAATTAAACGTGTCAACTGCAAGGGATCAGTTTGTGGTATTGGAGAGAAAGAGACAAATGGAAAGGGAATGATGCACATAGAGTGCAAATCTATACATAATGATTACACTTTTAACACAGACGTCATCATAATGAACAATCTGGTCGGTAACTTACCTAACAAAACATTTGCAAAGCCGGAATGGACATCAATCAAAAATATTTCATTAGCCGACCCGGAATTTTACATTTGCCGCCCAGTTGACGTGTTACTTGGAGCAGAAATATATTCACAAATTATACTCAGCGGAATGATTAAGGAGAATGACTCACGTCAGCCGCTCGTACAACAATCACATCTTGGTTGGTTACTGTGTGGAAACGCCAAGACATACAAATGCAACATAGTGAGGCAAGATTTAGATGAGATTAAAAAGTTTTGGGAGTTGGAGGAGATCAATGAACAGTCAAACTTATCAGTAGAAGAGCAACATTGCATAACATACTACAACGAAACAACTACCAGAAAAGAAAATGGGAGATATGAAGTACGATTACCACTCAAAGAAGACATCGAGACAAAACTAGGGTCGTCTAAACAGACTGCCTTAACACAATTTAAAAATTTGGAGAAAAAGTTTCAGAAACAAAGTAAATTAGCGACGGATTATAAAACATTTATGGAGGAGTACGGAGCCTTAAATCATATGAAACCGACAAATAGCAACGAGACACCTGAGTACTACATGCCGCACCACGGGGTCGAGCGAATCGACTCGCTGACAACGCAATATAGAGTTGTATTCAACGCATCAAACAAAACATCTACAGGATGTAGTCTTAATGACTTAATGTATACAGGACCGAATTTACAGGTTGACCTACAAACACTTTTGCTCAGATGGAGACAATACCAATATGTTTACACGGCAGACATAGAGAAGATGTTTCGCATGATACTAATAAATGAAGAAGACCAAAGATACCAGAAAATTATTTGAAGATCAGACTTAGAACAACCCATACAAATATTTAGTCTATCAACAGTCACGTACGGAACACGCGCCGCGCCGTTCTTAGCAATGATGACTCTGAAAAGATTGGCAGCGGACTCACGAGAGCAATATCCTGAAGCAGCCAAAGTTGCAGAATCAGCATTCTACATGGACGATTTGCTGCATGGATCAGATACGATTGAAGAAGGAAAGAAACTGATAAGAGAGTTGGACTTATTGATGAAATCAGGCGGATTTAATCTCAGGAAGTGGTCCGCAAGTGAACCGCAACTACTGGCAGATATCAAAGAGGAACGTAACCGGACAGAAGACACAATTTTCAATTTTAAAACAGACAACATTAGTAAAACATTGGGATTATGCTGGAACTCAGATAAAGATACTTTCACGTTTCAATACAGCATTCCAGAACAGAGAGGGAAACATACAAAAAGAAGCTTGTTGTCCGAAATATCGAAACTGTTTGATCCAATGGGATGGCTGGCCCCCATTACAACAAAACTAAAACTTTTATTCCAACAACTATGGAGTGAAACCATTAAGTGGGACGACGAAGTACCGGAAAACATTCAGAAGGAATGGGCAAGGTTAAAGGCGGAACTTAACCTCATTAACGAAATCGAAATTCCCAGATGGATTGGAAGCAGAAGGGGAGATATAATAGAGCTTCACGGCTTTTGCGATTCGTCCTTAGTCGCATTCGCCTGTGTGGTTTATGCTAAGATTATCAACAAACAAACAGTGGTTCTGGTGTCAGCCAAAACAAAACTCGTTCCACACAAAAAAGCATCAACACTTCCTAGAATGGAGCTTAACGGAGCCTATTTACTGGCAAAACTAATGAGAAAAATTTCAGAAGCATTACATCAACATAAACTTGAGATCTATGGATGGACGGACTCGATGGTGACATTAGGTTGGTTACAAGGAGAGCCGAGCCGATGGAAACCATATGTGGCGAATCGAGTTCAAAAAACAACAGAAGTCATACCGGGTCAAAGTTGGAGGTATGTGAACACGAAAGAAAACCCTGCTGACGCAGCGAGTCGGGGTCAATACCCTATACAGCTAAAAGACAACACATTGTGGAAAAATGGGCCTTCTTGGCTGTCAACGTTTGAGAAAGGAAATACCGAGCCGGAGAATTACACAACAGAACAGGAGATGTGCAAAAAACAATCAACAGTCGTTATGGAACGAGAGAAACATTTGATCGACGATCTTTTAAACAAACATAGCTCATTCAATAAAATAACACGTATTGTAGCTTGGCTACTAAGGACAGCTGCACCGAGTAAACGTAACAAATTGCCAAGCTATCTCACGTTACACGAGTTGGCCGCCGCAAAAACGCTGATCGTAAAATACGTGCAACATGCAGAGTATGGAGCGGAAATCGAACGATTGCGAAAACATAAACAAATAGAGGCGAAAAGTAACATTTTGAGCTTGAATCCGTTCATTGACGAATTAGGAGTTTTACGAGTTGGTGGGAGGTTGGAGAACGCGAACATAAACAAGGAAAGGAGACACCCAAAAATCATACCACGAGGGAGTCGACTGGCAGAGCTTTTGATAGATGAAGCTCATCAACTAACATTCCACGGAGGTCCACGCCTGACCTCGGCGAATCTCAGGCAGCAGTTCTGGATCCCTGGAGGAAACAACGCAGTGAAGAAACAGTTGCGTAACTGCGTGACTTGCAGAAAAAACAATCCGAGCAAACAAAACCAAATAATGGGAGATTTACCCGCAGCTCGGGTAGAGCCTGCACAACCCTTCTACCAATGTGGGGTCGACTACACCGGGTTTGTGGAGATAAAGGCGAACAGAACAAGAAACGCAAGGTCACTGAAAGGCTATATCGCCGTGTTCATTTGTATGGTGACCAAAGCCATTCATCTGGAGTTGGTGTCAGACCTTACCAGCTCAGCATTTCTAGCAGCATTGAGGAGGATGGCCGCCAGGAGAGGAGCCCCCGGCCACCTGTATAGTGATTGTGGCACTAACTTTGTCAGCGCTAACAGAACAATACAGGAAGAGTATGAACAAGTGAAACAAACATTGGATGACAATTTTCGAGGAGTTTTGGAAAACATGAACATAACATGGCATTTTAATGCGCCCGCTTGGCCAAGCGCAGGAGGAATTTGGGAAAGAGCAGTGCGTAGCCTCAAACACCACTTGAAACGTGTAGTCGGACAACAACGCCTAACATTTGAAGAATATTCAACAATATTATCGCAACTCGAAGCTTGCTTGAACTCCCGGCCTTTGTGCGCCCTGACAGAAGATACGGACGACTTGGATTTCTTAACTCCCGCACACTTCTTAACCGGGAGAGCAGGTGTAACAGTGATAGAAACCAGAGAGGATGCGAGAACAAGATGGTTCCTAACAACTCAGATTTTACAACAAATATGGAAGAGATGGAAAGACGAATATCTAACACAACTAACAGCGAGAAATAAGTGGTTACAACCAAAAAGAAACATCCAAGTAGGCGATTTAGTGACCATTCGAGAAGATAACATGCCTGTCGGAAAATGGGCAATGGGCAATGGGCAGAGTGGTTGAGATACATCCAGGAAGAGACGGTTACGTGAGGGTAGTGACATTGAAAACAGAGACTGGATATATCAAACGCCCCGTAGTCAAGCTCAACTTGCTCCCAATACAATCCGAAGAACAAAAACAAGATGACAGCGAGAAAAATGCAAAGAACAGCAATAACAACAACCGTCAGCAAACAAACTGTAGCCGCAAGCCGCTCTCCAAACTATTCGCGGTGGTAACAGCAATAATATTTTTTGCTTCATTCATATCGGGATCGAGCGCAACATGCAACGTCACAAAACTCAACAACAACCAGTCGCTTTATTTCGACCCGCTCGCAAAAATGCAACTACTAAGAGATCAATGGACACTCGTGACATACTATGATATGAGTCCATACTGGGCCGGAACACAAACAACAGAAAAACTCTTAAAATATCTCGAAAATATGTGTAACAGTCTGGAAATAAACAATAAGTGTAACATGATCATACCTCAACTGAGACATGAGTTCAATGAGCTGGAGTACTACGACCAGCTTTTGTCAACTCAGCATTTCACGGAGCAAGCGAGACGCCGCCGCCGCCGCCGCCGCAGAGGTCTTATCAATGGTGTCGGTTACCTTGCTAATAGCCTGTTCGGGGTACTAGACGAACATTTCGCAGAACAGTACTCACGCGACATAGCGCTTATTAAGAAAAATCAATCTCATCTAAAGAAATTATGGATTAATCAGACGACAGTGTTGGAGTCGGAACATAATCTACTAAAACGAACGGAGGAAATCATGGAAAAACAACATAAAATTATTAATAAACATTTGAACAGTCTTGACGCAGCAACAAAAAATATTCTGAAGGAGATTAACATTGCAGAGAAAGAAAGAGACTTTACATTGACAGCTATTGCAGCGACAAACATACTACAAATCTTAAGAGAAATACAGAATATGATGCTGGATACCATATCAGACATATTTAAGGGACAGTTTAACCTACATTTATTGACGCCAAAACAACTTCAAGAACAATTAAACATAATAACTGGATTATTATCGAGCGAAGTAACATTACCGATTGAAAACATACATACAGACTTTACGAAGCTTTACAAACTTCTAAAAGTTCGAGCAAGAATGACACAAGATTATTTCATCTTTGAAATCAGAATCCCCCTAGTCAGCAGAGAACAGTATGATCTATACCACGTCATTCCAGTGCCGCAAGTGCAACAATCAAATATGATATCAATCGTGCCGATTTCCGAGTATGTGGCGCTAAACCTACAAAAGGACAGATATATATCCGTAACACAGGAGAATATACAGAAATGCATAATCGAAGACAGTTCAACATTCATGTGCAACCTTCAAAACCCTATATACAAGATGAAGTCTGATATTGATTTGTGTGTGCAAACAGAGAGCAAATGTGAAATAAACGTCGCTAAGTGTAAAAATAAATGGGTCGGACTTATGAAAGAAAACATTTATCTATACTTGTCAAAATGACATCATAGCATCAATGTACAGCGCCATCTAGTCTTCCATAGTACGAACCACCTCACCCACAACTATACCCTAAATCAATACCTTTAGAGGTGGTTCGACTAATAAAGGCTAGATGGCGCTAATTAACCATATCTTATAAATTCCGTTCAACTCGATTTAACCACCATTCTCGCATCAGAGCTCTTGCCGCGAATACCTTGTACAAACCGAATTAAATATCTTCAGATAAAACTAAACACCTATTATTTGGGGCACCCATTTTCATGGTGACCCCGACGTTCGAAATAACGCAGTGAAGAAATTGGACGGAAGAAACCTGCAAATACGCCGCCGCGCCGCCCGCGACAAGGACAAAGGCGCGAGCACATGGTCGCAGCCATCTTGCGTATTGCCGCGTTATTGCCGCGTATTCGTTTCAACAGCCGTCTGAAATTCGTTCCTGCATTAGAACAAGTAAAAGCGACCACGAGGCGTCGAAGAAAGTGATCCTGCAAGGCGAAACCCCAGGAAAACACACTAAGACATCACCACGTGCGTCCCGCGTGTGCCCCCCAACATCTGAAGACCATCAGCCGAGAATCAAATCACCGAGCAGCCGAAACCCAACGGACGTACAAGGAGCAGCATATCCGAAGCCCGGTGGAGCGTCCAGCCGAGACTGGACTCGAGACCCGTCGGAAGCCGAGGAGCCGCCCCTGCTGTTGGACGAAAGGCGCGCCAGAGACGAGAGACATAAAAACATAAGTATCTACCGATCACGTGAGTTGGCACAAAATTTCCCCCCCATTTATTTTATCTATACACCGTTATTAGTAGGTAAATTATTGGTAAATTTCGACATTTCCATATGATGATATCAAGGAACGCGATAGTGTCTGTATGACGCACAAACGAGACTCTGAGGAAATTCGTCGTTAATCTACCTATCAAACAATATCTATCTATATCTATCTATCTAAATATTCCCATTAGCTAAAATGCCCAATAACGACGTGGCAACCGTAGAGAAATCTAAACCTGAGAGCATATCAGAACTAATAAGAAAGCGAGGGATTATAAAGGGGAAAATGACCCTATTTGTCAAATTTATAGCATCCATAAAACCCGAAACGATGACTGCCGAACAAATAATCGAGCTTGGGCTGCGCACAGACAAAATGCAACTCGAGTTTTTACAGTTTGATAAAATACAAAGTAATATCGAAACCCTCTGCTCAGATATTGACAAGCAGTTACTCGAAAGAGACTCCTTCGAATCTCAGTATTATCAATACATAGCTAAAGCCAAAGGCACTTTAAATCAAAAAGCGACAGACCAGACCGACTTACAAGAACCTACACATCATTGCAAACATAGCTCAGATGCTAGCGATTCCATTAGGTACCCAGATATTAGCCTACCCTCATTTAATGGAGACATTACACAGTGGATCGAATTCCGAGATACTTTCGACGCACTTATAAATCAGGGTAACCTGAAGCCCATACAAAAATATAAATATTTGAGAAGTTGTCTAAAGGGCAGTGCTTTGGAAGTTATAGGAGCGCTGGAATATTCGGAGGAAGGGTACAGCATAGCATGGCAATTACTTTGCGAACGCTATAATAACCCAAAAGTATTGGTCTACAATCATTTGCGAGCGCTTTTCGGCATCGATAGCGTACAATCGAATCCAATGGCACTAAGGGGCATGGGTGATAACATATCGAAACACCTTAGAACCCTAAGAAGCTTAAATATAGCAACCGAAAACTGGGATATATTGATAATTTTCTTTTTATCTAGCAAGCTAGAAAAGTCACTACAACTAAAATGGGAAGAAAAATCCAACTCACGTGAACTTCCTACATTACAGGATTTCAAGACTTTTTTGAGGTCCCGAGCTGACCTTTTGGAGTCGATGAACAGCAACCAAGCTGTTGAAAATACAAACCGGAATTCGAGTAATACAACTGAAAAGGCGATGATAACCACGTCCCGCAACAATCCGGAAGCTAACAAGGTAACAAAACCACCTACTACCCAGCATAATCACTGCCCTTTTTGCAAGGGCACCCACTACCTAAATCAGTGTACACAGTTCCTAGCCCTTAGCCCTATAGCTCGCAGCCGAGCTGCGAAGAGGTTACGACTCTGCACTAACTGCCTGAGATCGAATCACGCGGTGCCGAACTGCCGAGCCAGCAAGTGTACCAAGTGTTCAGGTAAACATCATACTTTGTTACACATACCTACTATACCTACTCCAGCGAACGAGCAATCTATTTATAATCCCGAGCGATTACCTACACAACCGAACACATCTCGTCCTACCTATAATCCCGAGCGATTACCTACACAACCGAGCGTATCTCGTCCTATGACGCTATACACCCCACAACAACAATCTACATCCGAAAATCAATCTATAAACTTGCATATTAAGCAAATCAACACGTCAAATGACAATGCTTGTTCACAGCCGATGCAAAACAAGCATGTTTTCTTATCTACAGCTGTAGTAAACATAACCGATCACGAAAACAAACAACAAAGCATGAGAATCCTATTGGATTCCGGCTCGCAATCGTGCTACATAACAGAAAGGGCACACAAAAAACTAAACCTACCTGTACACAACACAGATACCGATGTCATGGGTATCAGCAACACAATAATAAACGTTAAACACTATTGTAACGTTATTATTCACTCTAGAACCGAACCATTTTCTGTGGATCTATCTTGCTATATTGTACCTACAATCTGCAACCTACCTAACTATGATATAGGAAATCTTATCATACCTAAACGATTCCGACTGGCTGATGATGGATTCAATTCAGCCGGCGAAATCGACATGATACTGGGCGCCGAAAAATTCTATGACCTATTGTGCGTAAACCGACACGAATTAGGAACTAACTTACCGACTTTGCAAAAAACCAAATTGGGCTGGATCGTGACTGGCTCGACGACGGGGCCAGTACGCCAGCAAACTAGATGTCATTTCATTCAACAACAAATGAGAAGCATTTTCGAAACTGAGGAAAATTCCACACTTTCCAATGATGATATCACGGAGTGCGAAAGTGTCTTTATGACGCATAATCGAGATTCTGAGGGAAAGTTTGTCGTAAAAATACCTCTAAAAGAACCTGCTTCAAGTTTAGGTAGATCAAGACACATTGCCTATAAGAGATTTCTGTCATTAGAAAACAAATTTAGTAAAAATTCAGAATATAAAAAACAATACGTCCAATTCATGAGAGATTTCCAACAAGCGGGCCGCATGAAAGAGATGGAATACTCCAATGTAGGACCCCAAGTCTACTTACCGCATCACGCGGTAATTAATATCGAAAAATTATCAACCCCAGTGAGGGTTGTCTTTGACGCATCATGTCCAACAGACACTGGAAAATCGCTTAACGATATTCAATATAAGGGTACGATATTTCAAGATAGCCTAATCAATATACTAGTAAGATTTAGAACTTACAAATTTGTAGTAAATGCAGATATACAGAAAATGTTTTGCCAGGTCAATATTGATCAATCACAACAAAACCTACAAAATATACTATGGAGGGAAAACTCAACCGATCCTCTACGTACCTACACATTAACTACTCTCAGTTTTGGCTTGAAGGCGGCCCCCTACATAGCCACGAGATGCCTACTGCAGCTAGCAACCGAATTCGAAGGTAAATACCCTACAGCAGCCGAAGCAATAAAAGGTTCATTCTACTACGATGACTGGATCTATGGAGGCGACGACGAAGCAGCGCTAATCGAGACAGCAACGCAAGTAGCGGCCATCCTGCGTACAGCCTGCTTCAATCTACGAAAATGGAAGTCGAACTCAAAAACCATATTAAAAAAGGTATGTAACACCGACTCAACAAATCCGACCGAGAGCGGAAATAACACACACAAACTATTAGGTATCACATGGTGCAGCCACACAGATTGTTTACAATTCTCATTCAAAGAACAACCAATGCCAGATCGACTTACGAAAAGAAAGGTCCTGTCTATAATTTCAGCTATCTATGATCCTACGGGCTTAATTAGTCCCGTTTTAGTGACAGCTAAATGTTTTATTAAAAAACTATGGCAGGATAAAACTTCATGGGACGAAACCCTATCGCCCGCTTTAACAAGAGAATGGATATCTTACTATAGGAGTCTATTTTCTTTAAACAATCTATCCATACCGAGACGCACAATCATAAACAATTACGTAACACTAGAACTGCATGGGTTTGCAGATAGTTCAAAAACATGTTACGGAATTGCAATTTATTTACGTTCCATTGATAATTTAGGTAATATACAGGTGCATTTGTTATGCACAAAGTCTAGAATTGCTAGAGAGGAAACAATACCCCGCTTAGAATTACGCGCAGCGGTATTGTTATCACAAGTAATGGAATCACAAGGCAATAACCTTGCCAAACGAGTCAGTAAAATATACCTATGGTCTGACTCACAGGTGGTATTGGCGTGGATAAAAACACCGCCACCTAAACTAGGTACTTTCATCAGTAACAGAGTAGCGGAAATTCAGAGATTAACCAAGATCGAAGACTGGCATTGGGTGTGTTCGGCTGAAAATCCAGCTGACATTATATCGAGAGGAATTCAACCTCATACATTAAGAAAAAGCAATCTGTGGTGGTCGGGTCCCGCCTGGCTATCTGGTCAAACGGCGCAGTGGCCTCTGCACAATCAAACTAACACACAAAGACAAACAAAGGACACAGAACAAACTATATCCTTAGTTAACCCAACAAACATCGAGAATAATTTCATAGATAAATTGTTTCATAAATATTCAAACGACAAAAAATTATCGCGAGTGTTTGCCTATACTCTGCGATTCATCAATAACCTACAAAATCCTTGTAATAAAATAAGCGGACCGCTGTCCGTTCAAGAATTAAATGATTCGATGCATAAACTAATTATGCGCGCACAAATAATATCACTACCTATTGAATACAAACGTCATCAAATATTAAATGCCTTAACCCGTTTTTTGAAGATGGCCTGTTGAAAGTTGGAGGAAGGTTAAACCTATCAAACATTCCCGAAACTAAAAAACATCCTATAATTTTGCATCCAAAACACATACTCACTGAAACTATAATGAGAAACATGCATATCAAACTCTTCCATTGTGGTCCACAGCTACTGCTAGCATGCATGAGAGAGCAGTACTGGCCATTAAATGGAAAGGGTCTGGCTAACAAAATTGTACACAAATGCGTTACATGTTTCAAAGCAAAACCACTCATACACGTACCCATTATGGGTCAACTACCTACAATAAGAACTACTCCTTCACCGCCATTCCACACAACATTTTGTGATTATGCTGGGCCCTATTCAATTCGAGATAGAAGGGGGCGTGGTTTCAAGTCTTACAAATGTTGGATAGCTATGTTTGTTTGCTCATCGACAAGGGCAGTTCACATTGAGTTGGTTTCAGGTTTAGAATCACAAGCCTTTATTGCCGCCTTCCGGCGATTCATATGCAGAAGAGGTAAACCAAGTCAGATGGTAAGTGACAACTCAACCACTTTCCGTGGAGCAAATAATGATTTAGTAGAACTATACAGATACCTAAACGAAAATTTTAGCGAACTTACCAACTTCCTTGCAAACGAAGGTATTTCCTGGAAATTCTTACCCCCCTACAGCCCGCATCTAGGCGGCCTACATGAAGCTGCAATTGGCAGCTGTAAGCTTCATCTTAAGAGGGTATTAAGTCAAGCCTTATTAACATTTGAAGAATTCTCTACGGTTCTTACTCAAATTGAGGCAATATTAAACTCGCGCCCATTGTGTCCCATACCTAATGCTAATAATGATGATTTTCCCATTCTTACGCCAGCTCACTTTCTGATCGGTAGATCGTACACGTCTCTGGCGGACTACGAATACCAAGATGTATCAAGGAATAAGTTAAATCACTTCCAACAACTCCAACAGATACAACAGGACTTCTGGAAGCGGTGGTCTCGAGAGTACCTGGGTCTCCTACAGCAGAGGTGCAAGTGGAGGAGCACAAAGGGACCTAACCTCACCGTCGGCTCAATCGTGCTGGTGAAGGACGATCGCTTACCACCCTGCCAGTGGAAGTTGGGACGCATCGCGAAGACACAAGACGGTCAAGATGGCGAAACGAGGGTCGCCGTCATCCAAACAACAAAAGGCCTTATCAAACGAGCCTTCAATAATATTTGCCCCTTACCTATTTCTCTGTCAGATACCGACTATTAGTTCTAAGTAATCAGTGTAGGTAGACAGGGACTATATAATTAATTAATCACTTTATTACACAAACAAGTGAAATGTAACCTAATTAACTACTGCCTACTTAATAAAAAAATACTTCTCTTGTGTTTTCTTCATAAGATCTAGAATCTTTCTAGGTAGGTAACTAAAACAGAACGCTAGGAGTATACATAAATCTATTAATAAATTAGCTAGTCACATTCATAAATTACAGTTATATTTGTATACCTAGTAGAGTTTAGGCGCTCTGGAGTATGTCAAAATGACATCATAGCATCAATGTACAGCGCCATCTAGTCTTCCATAGTACGAACCACCTCACCCACAACTATACCCTAAATCAATACCTTTAGAGGTGGTTCGACTAATAAAGGCTAGATGGCGCTAATTAACCATATCTTATAAATTCCGTTCAACTCGATTTAACCACCATTCTCGCATCAGAGCTCTTGCCGCGAATACCTTGTACAAACCGAATTAAATATCTTCAGATAAAACTAAACACCTATTATTTGGGGCACCCATTTTCAATACTTCTGTTGCGAGCAATGCCAACTACGAACAATATGCGGAGATCGCGTTACCGCACACCAGCTGACGCATACAAGTGTCATTAGCCTCGATGATTACTGCATAATCAAAACAAAGGACTTTACGATCTACGGGCACAAACACTACAGAAGTCAATTAAACATTAAAGATGAGTTTCAACCTTCAATCATAGCCCCGATCAATCACATAATTAACATTACGATAGAGACGCAAGATGGAAATGCGACAAATGAAACTAAAGAAAGAGATCGGTTATCTCAGGACATAAAGCGAAGCTGAGGCTAATGAAACAGAGTCAAAGTGATGAAGATGGAACCCAAGTCTCATACCATAATATTCACCACTACGCACTGATCTACGGTATCATTGTACTGTTAGTGCTGGCATGGTTATGGCGTCGATCACGTCGTAGTTGGAGAACACCCCAGGCACCAGCAGCAGCAACGACGAGCGAGCCGGCTGTGAGCGCCCCTTCCCCCGCCTCCGCCCAGGCCCCAGCTAAACACAACTACAATCAACATCGTCATAGTGCACCAGCGAATGACTTCAACATGGACAATGGCAAATCCCCAGTGTTTCGCAAAATAGTGTTTAGTGATGAATAAATATTTTACATAATTACATAAATACTAACACTAACATAATTTCCTATATTGTAACATGATTTGTAATTTTCTTTCTTGTTTAATCACCACATTAACTACTAACATTTAACAGGAAAGCACCCAGAACGCTTATCTTTGCCCCCCGGGAATATGTTCGGGAACCGAACACCTTTTGCTGACGCCTGTATAGTCGGCCACTCGCGATTACTTATTTTCAGTGCATTTTACGGAACCGCGCGTGACGGGTGCATTCATAACATTTCAACATTTCCTCATTAACTATTCGTGAATTAAAGTCACTTCAGTGTTCAAGCTAACATTGTGTATCAATCAACAACCCCAACAAGGCATCAACCCAAACACCCCGCCACCGCTTCAGATCGGCCTCCCTCGAGCGGCCCCTGGTTTTGTCGACCTCGACAGAATACGGGTCGCCGATCGTCCCGCGACCAGTCTCGCCGAGAGCAGAGCTCACGCTGGACGAATTGTATTTAATTCGTGCCCGTGACGCCAAACTGTTTTCGGCGGGACTTCTGCGGGCCATGGAGACCTACCTCGTCGAGCGCCGCGCAGCCATGGAAGGCTGCCAGCTAGCAAGCATCGGCGACGAACTATTGGACGCCAGGCTGCTGGAGCAGGCCCGCTCGCAGCCCCTCATTCTGCCGCCGACCCGTGGGGGCAAACGACGACCCTCGGACGACTTGCAGCAGGAAGCCGCGAAGCGAGCGCTGCTGGAGCCCTCGCCGTCACCGACTCCCCCGCAACCCCGAGGCCTCGACATGCCGCGGCTATCGCCGGAGCCGCTGGCCACCTCGTACGTGGCGGCCGCGTCCGCATACGCGCCCATGCCCACCGCGCTGGCGACCGTCGCGAATCAGCCCGCCGCGAACGCGAGGCCCCCCCGCCCCATCCCGCACACACACGGAGTGCAGGCCGCGCCCGCGCCCCCCGTCGCGAAACTCGTCGCGCCCGCTAGCGCGCCCCCCGCCGCGCCGCCCGCCGTCGCCCGCCGCCCGCCACCCGCCGCACCCCCCGCTGTGCCCGCTAGTGCGCCCCCTGCCGCGTCGCCTACCGCAGGCGCCCCGCCGCCACCCGGTGCCCCCGCTACGGGCGTGGCCGTCACGAAACCGCCCTCCAAGCCGCGCTACCCGCCTATAGTGGTGGAGACCCTCCCGAACTGGGTCCACCACTTCCGCGAAATCCAGCAGCGGCTGAAGAGGGCCCCGAACGCGCGCCCCTACCAAAAGGGTGTGCGATTTTCGCCTGCAGATGACGAGGAATACCGGTGCGTCCAGTCGTACCTCTCGACGTTGGAGAAGACCACAGGGGTGCACTGGTACTCCTACTCGCTTCCCGCCGAAAGGAGCCTGAAGATTGCCATCCGGGGGCTGCCGGCAAACACTGAGCCCGCGGAGATCACTTCCGCGCTGGCAGAGCGCGGCTACGAGGCCAGCTTTGTCAAACAGATTCTGGTACGGAAGGGCAGACCGGGCTGCATTTTCCACGCGCAGCTGAAGAAGACGCCGTGTATAACAGCCAGTCTGTACGATACAGACGAGCTACTTTTTATGCCCAGCGTGAAGATCGAGGCGTGGCGCGGGAAGAAAGGACCAGCTCAATGCCACCGATGCCAGAAGTTTAGGCATAGCAGCCACAACTGCCACCGCCCCCAGGCCTGCGTGCGTTGCGGAGGACCGCACCCCGCCGCGGACTGCGACCGGCCTAGAGAGATGCCGCCGACGTGTGCCAACTGCGGAGGCCCGCACACGGCAAACAACACGTCGTGCCCTGTATTCCGGCAAGAGAGCCGAAACAAGAAGGCCGGTCCAGCGGCCCGCACCGGTGGCCCCAAGACGCAGCCGCCCCCCCCCAAACCCCCAACTGTGCAGGAGTCGGCGCCCTCATCACTCATGGCGGAGGCCAACCCGGCCACCGCGCCAGGCGCGCCCCTACCCAAGCGCAAACGGAAGCGGGGGGGAAAGAAGAACGAAGTGCCGAGAGCGGCTGAGGAGAAAGGAGCCGCAGCACCACCACCTCCACCAGAGAACGAACCGCCGAGGGATCTTGTCGCAGCACTCATCAAAGCACTCCAAGATCCCGCAGTCCTAAGGAGTATCGCCGAACATCTGCCCTGATGGCTGACTCCTTAAGGATTGTGCACTGGAACGCCCAGTCACTCAAAGGAAAGAAGCAGCTGCTGAAAACCTTCCTGCGAGAGTACCGAGTCGACGTCATGCTGGTTAGCGAAACCCACCTCACCGTGAAGATGAAGCTCACCCTCCCCGGCTACACAACCTACCGCAAGGACGAGCGATCCCCGCAGGGGATTGCCTACAGAGGTCTGGCTATCCTGGTTAAAAGGAGTATCGTCCACCAACCCATCGACTTCGAGGAGCACACTACAATCTACGTCCTTGGCGTCGAAGTACAGGTCGCCGGCAACGTTGTGCGACTCTATGCCGCCTATCACCCCCCCGGTGAGAGACTCAATCCCAGGGAGCTCCGGGGACTGCTGGAGTCGCCGCAACCGACTCTCATCGCCGGAGACCTCAACGCCAAGCACCCACACTGGAACTCCTCGAAAGTGTGCGCCGCCGGACGCGCACTCCTCGCCGACTCCGTGAGCCACGACTACGATGTCATCGGACCCTACGAGCCGACTCACTACAACCCGGACGGCTCTGGGGACATCATCGACATCGTAGTCTACAAAGGAATCCGGACCCAGCCAAGCCAGGAAGTCCTGCCAGACCTTCCCTCGGATCAAAGACCCATTCTCCTCGTCCTTGCGGATTTGCCAACAAGAGTCTCGCCACCAGCGCCCCGTCGACGGTACAACTGGGCCTCCTTCTCGGCCGCACTCGCCGAAAACCCCACCACCCGGACAGCCACACAGCCAGAAGACGTCGAAGCACTGACTTCAGAGTTGACTAGCAAGATCCAGGACGCGCTCGACACATCCTCGCACACCGTCTCTAGCCGGAGGAAACCCCAACCCCTCCCGGCGAAGATTCAGGCACTGATCTGCGAACAGCGCCGTCTCCGGAAGCTATGGCAACAAACCCGGTGCCCAACTCTGAAGTCCCGCCTCAACGCCATGACGGCCACCATCAAAAGATGCCTTGCCGACCACGCCGAAGAATCTTGGGAACGCCACATCGAGTCCGTAGGCGATCACGTCCCCTCCGTGCATCGCTTATGCCGGCAGCTGTCGGCCACCCCGGCTCCTGTTCGACCGCTGCTGGGCAGTGACGGCTTCCCGAGATTCAGAGCAAAAGACCGAGCTGAAATTTTCGCCGAATGCCTGGAGAGGCAGTTCAAGCCGAACCCCACCGACGACGCCGAACACGTAGCAGCAGTGGAGGAACACCTGCGGCACTACTTCGCGACGCCGATAGCTCCTGAAGAGGACCCCATCTTCTTCTCGCCCGGCCAAGTCCTGCGAACGATCAGGCGCACCAAGCCCAGGAAAGCCCTGGGCGCAGACCAAATCACCAACATGGCGCTGCGCAACTTGCCGCTACCGACTGTGGCGGCTATGACGCGCCTGTTTAACGGCATCATGCGCACGGGGCACTTCCCTACTACATGGAAGGAAGGCCTGGTCATAATGCTCCCCAAGCCGGGCAAGAATGTCAAGAAGCCCGAGAGCTATCGGCCCATCACCCTCCTGAGCACCATGTCAAAGGTGTTCGAGAAGCTGCTGCTAGGAAGACTGCTGCCACATATCCAAGCTCGCCCGGAACAGTTCGGCTTCAGGCCAGAGCATTCGACGACGCTCCAGCTCACCAGGGTACTGAACGACATGACGGTCTGTCGGAATAAGAAAGAATACACCGTCGCAGTACTCCTGGACATGGAGAAGGCGTTCGACAGAGTATGGCACGAGGGGTTGCTGTACAAGCTGTCGACGTCCCCAGCTCCACGACGAATCACCCGCGTCGTGGCCTCGTTCCTACGGAGTCGCCACTACAGAGTGGTGGTGGAAGACGCCGTGTCAGAAGCCCGCCCCATCGAAGCCGGCGTCCCACAAGGTTCCTGTCTTTCACCCGCCTGCTACTCCCGATACACGGATGACATCCCAGTTGGCCCTGGTGTACAGCTGGCCCTCTTCGCTGACGACGCAGCATACTATGCGTCGTCCTAAAAAGCACCCCACGCCGCCGTCAAAATGCAACGCACGCTGGACACCCTGCCTAAATGGCTGGCCAAATGGAGGCTCACCGTCAACGTCGGGAAGACGCAGGCGATGATCACCGGCCAGAGCAACCTGCCACCACCACTCCAACTCCAAGGGAAGGACATTGGGTGGCTGCACCAAGTGAAGTATCTGGGGGTCACCATAGACCGCCGGCTCACGATGAAGACCCACGTCGACAACGTCGTAAACCAGGTCCGGGCTGCACGGGCAAAACTTCGTCCACTCCTGGACTCCGGCCTCCCCCTGCGGTCGAAGCTCGGGATCTATAAAACGTACATCAGGTCCCGCCTCACGTATGCCTCGCCGGCATGGTACGCCCTCTGCTCGGAGTCCAACAAGAAGAGACTCCGGGCCCAAGAAAACCTCTCCTTGCGTACCATCGTCGGCGCGCCTCGCTACGTGAGAAACGCAACGATCGCAAGGGACCTAGGATTGGAGACACTGGACAAGTTCGTCCAGAGGCTGGCAACGAACATGTTCGCACGAGCGGACGGCTCTCAACACCCGCTCGTGCGAGACCTGGCGCCATACCACGCGCGCCCGCCTGACCGTCGCCGCCTACCCCGAGACCTGGTTGCCGAGCCGGCAGCACCCCTGGATTGAGGCCACACAACCCGAAGAAGAACACCTCAGCCACCCAATGACCTGGCCGTAGTCACGGCCAGCGGAAGACTCCGCGGAAGGGGGCCATTGCCCCGGGACCGCAACCCCGCACCCTGGAAGGGGTGTGAGAAGATCACCAAGCAAGGAGAGCATTCAGTCTCAGCGTCTAGCTACTGTGACAGTCGTCTTTCACGATTCTAAACAGTTTTGGTCTGCCGTCTTACGCGTCTGAACTAGACGAATTGTGATTGCGAAGTTACAGTGGATTTTCGTGAGTGTCTGAAGCGCCGGGATATACCTCGGTTCCTATCCTTTATATCAACCTACCCCAAATTCCCAAACTATCCTTGGGTCGTTAGATAAGAACTTGTAGGTAACTGATCTGAGTCTGAGTCTGGGCTTGGAGCGACCCTAAATTCCTTTTTCCTTCACCATAGGGTTCCTGGATTGGCTCTTAGGATATTCGCGGGCTAATCCTCTCCTCATTCCTTCGAGTAGCGAGTTTTGAAATTCCCACACACACAGTCATTAAACATACAAGCACAGTTGACTTTTTCGAATCATCTCACAATTACGTAAATAATTAATAGTTATCTAGTGTTATTATCATTTCCAAAGTTATCATCGCATAATACACGTTTAGCAACAACAGTGCAAGTATTATTTTGAACCGGGGTGCATTGAATTGAGAGTATTCTAGTAAGAAAGTGGCCAACCGATCTGGTGCAGTGATTCATCTAGAGACGCTTAATTTGCGTCATTGAGCCGCTGGAGGTATCATCAGGACCGTCATCGTTGTTCAGCGCAGTGAGTCATTGACCGGAAGTGGCTAATTAATTACTTATCGTTGATTTATTGATCATTTAATAGCAAGCCTTAACGCGCAACGCCATCTAGTGGCGATAATCAAAACCCAAGCCCCACCTAGCTACGATCCATAGATCATCACACATTAGCACATTATACGATGAAGCCAAAGTGCGGAGCATGTGGTAGGTTTACTGCCGCAACAGGTGGCGCTGTATGTGCTGTATGCAAGGGAAATTATCACAAAGCGTGTGTGTCACTTGGTGTCGAGGATGTTCCTAATAAATGGGTCTGCCCAAGCTGCATCAGCCAGAATGAGTGTACCTCGGGCCCTGAACACCTGCCTTGCGTGGATGGATCGATAGATAATGACGGCCTCACCATGTCAGAACTACTCAAAGAAATGCGCCTGATTCGCATCGAAATCACCTCCATGCGGCTAGAGTTAACCAAGATCCACTCTGATTTCAACTCGCTCCGTGCAGACGTTGAGATATGTCAAGCCAACTATGTCGACGTTAATAATAGATTGGAGAAAGCAGAAGCATGCCTAGACGTCGTCAACTCATCTCTTTGCAAGAAAGATGAAGAGATCAAGAGCCTTCGGGCCGATAACGCGAAGTTGTCTGGTCAATCCAAGGACTTACTGTCTCGCCTCACAGTGCTCGAACGCGAATCTCAGCAGAACCAACAGTGGGCCCGCCTGCAAAATATAGAAATTGTTGGAGTGCCGGAGACCGAAGGCGAATCAACCCACGGGCTGGTGAAGAAGATCGCGTCGTGTGTGGGCGTGGCGCTGGGACCGGATGACGTCGAGTTCGCGCATCGAGTGCAGCCCCTGCGCGCTGTGGCCGGCAAGCCGCGCGCCCTCGTCGTGCGCTTCAGGCAGCGCAGCACCAAGGACGCGGTCTATGCTGCATCCCGCTCACAAAACCTGGACACTGCGAAGATCGGCATGAGCGGAGATCCGTCGCATATACATGTGAATGAACATCTAACAGTAAAAAATAAAAAACTGTTCAACTCATGTAAGTTAAAGGCTAAAGACTCTGGTTATAAATTTATCTGGACAAAAAACTGTCGCATTTTTGTAAGAAGGGCTATAAATGCGCCGCAAATTTTAATATCAACAGAAACAGACTTGATGAAAATTATATAACTGAAATTTACCTAACTGCCGCCTTCACCTTTGTTAACATGCAATATAAACTAAACACATACACATACCCAACTCAACCACCACTAGCACAACATCACCACAACACTCACACACCCGAGAGAATTATACCTACCTACCTACCTATATTTATACCTATACATCACTATGTTATCTTTTACATCACACCAATGACATCAAAATCAATATGCTTATCAATGTGTCTAATCGGAGCCGTCTCTGTCGTCTGCAGAACTATTATTAATAACTACAACTTAAACCAATCTACATGTTATGATATAACTATGTCGAGCCAGCATAAAATTCAAAAATCATAGCTTACGCATATTTTATCAAAACGTGAATGGTCTGAGGACTAAGACTATGAATTTTTATAATAGTATCGCGGCATTTGACTATGACCTCATTTTAATCACAGAAACGAAACTGTGTGAGGGTTTTCTTAACGCGGAGATCGCGGATCCCAATCGCTATAACATATTCCGTCGCGACCGTGCATCTGCGACGGCCGGCGGTGGTGTGATGGCACTTAGCTCGCCCGCACTCAATGCGCGCGCTCGGCCTGAGTGGCATCGCGCCGACCACGAAAGTATATGGCTGACCGTGCCGGGCGGCGCAATTGCTTCCAAACATGATCTGCATATTTCCCTTGTATACTTACCTCCTGACGTAAACCTACCTGAACGCGTACAGTACTTTCTGAAGGGGCTGAGTGATATCACCCAGCAACACCCGGATGACCTGTATCTTATAGTAGGAGATTTTAATCTACCCTGCCTTAATTGGGACACAAGTGCGCCACTATGCATGAGGACTGGTCCAGTCGCTCTTCAGAATTCTGCCACCAACCTAACATGCTTAATGAACTTCCTTGGTCTTACTCAACACAACAGGCTGAAGAACTGCTGCGAAAACGTTTTGGATCTTGTCTACACCAATTTTCCATTAGACATACATCAGGCTCCGTCACCAGTTGTAGATGAAGACCGTTTCCATACAACCCTTGTAATGGAAACCGCAGACATTGGCATAGTTGATATCCCCACCATTAACCAGCTCAGGTACCAATTCCGTAAAGGCAATTATGAAGACATGAACAATTATCTTTCCAAAATCGACTGGTCTAGCGTCGACTCTGGCTCGCTTGATGACGCGGTCTGCTTGTTGAACTCGCATATACATGATGCCATAGAAAAATACGTCCCTAAGAGAACAACAAGCAGCTCGCGTCAGTACCCAATCTGGTATAGTCGGTCACTGGTTGCCATTATCAGAGAGAAAAACAAACTGCATAAGGTATGGAGAAAACATAGGATCCCCGTAGACTACAAGGCGTTCTCTCTCCTCCGTAGTAGGTGCAAACTCGCTCAACATAATTGTCACATAAGTTACATAAACCTGGTACAAGATAGCATAAAAAATAACCCGAAACTTTTCTGGTCGTACGTTAAAAATATGCATAGAGAAGGCTCGGGTTATCCCAGTAATATGACTCATGGCACGGTTGCCCTTCAAACCGAAAAAGACACTTGCAATGCCTTCAATGAGTACTTCGGTAGGATGTTTAGCGAACCCGCTGCAGTATACCACAACACTAACCTCCTCGAACCAGCCCATCCCAGAGTTATAAGCGCGGTGCGAGTATCTACAGACAGCGTTTTCAAACTACTCAGCACCCTGGACAAAAGTAAAGGCCCCGGCAGCGACAAGATTCCTCCAATACTAATCGCCCGCTGTGCCAAGGTTCTCGCTGTACCACTTACAACCATCTTCAACAGGTCATTCTGTGAAGGTGTCTTTCCCAATCAGTGGAAATTTGCAAATATTGTGCCTGTACACAAAAAAGGTTCTAGGCTGCCTGTAGAACACTACAGGCCTATATCGATACTCAACGCATTCAGCAAAATTATGGAGCGAGTGGTCCACGACCATATCTACGCCACTATTTCCAATAACATCCCTGGGGAACAGCATGGTTTTATGAGGTCTAAATCTACCACAACTAATCTGGCTACTTTTGTAGATGCGGTACTTAGGGACATGGATGGCGGTGGACAGGTGGACGCCATCTACACCGACTTTGAGAAGGCCTTCGACCGTGTTGACCATAACATACTTTTAAGGAAGTTAGAAAAACTAGGCATCCAGGGCGACCTCTTACGATGGACAAAATCTTATATCGCGAACCGTTGTCAGGCTGTTGTGATTGGTGAACACATGTCTAATCGAATTACTATCCCGTCTGGAGTCCCACAAGGGTCAATATTGGGTCCCCTATTATATGTAGCCTATCTATACGATATAGGTGTGTGCTTCCACCACGCCAAATTCCTCCTGTATGCTGACGATAACAAAATATATAAGCAAATTAAGTCTACTCAAGATTGTGATCTGCTGCAGGAGGATTTGGATCGTCTGACACACTACTATGATATAAATAGAATTAATGTCAATGCCTCGAAATGCAACACCATCAGCTTCACAAGAAGAAACCAGCCCATTTCGCACAGCTATCATCTCAACAATATCCCTATTCCGAGAGTTCACTCCATACGCGACTTGGGGGTGATTCTTGATGATAAGCTGACATTCGAGGAGCATGTAGAGGCAATAACTAGCAAAGCTTTTAGAAACTTAGGGTTTATTTTAAGAGTCACCAAACCTTTTTCAGACATGGGATGTGTTCGAATACTTTACTGTGCATATGTGAGAAGTGTCCTTGAATATTGCAGTACTTCTTGGAATCCACAGTATGGCGTCTACGTGGACAAAGTAGAACGCATTCAAAAGAAGTTTTTAAAACAACTTAACTTCCGTGACAGAATTTCAAGCGAAGGATACGAGAACTCTTGCCAACACCACGGTTTCGAGAGCCTCGAGAACCGTCGGAAGATGCTTGATATGATGCTCCTCTATAACGTCTGTCGCGGAGGTGTCGATTGCCCTGACCTCGTTAACTCATTACTTAAACTGGATGTACCGTCTATTCGCACTCGCCACTCTGCAAACAAACTCTTCCATATTCCCTTCGCACGCACAAACTACGCAGCTAACTCAATCAGCTGCAGGCTGCCCCGCACTTACAACAAGTACTTTGCCGACCCGGACATTTTTCATCTATCAAAGCCGCTCTTCAAAAAACGGATTATGTCGTTGCTTAAGGAACAAAGGTAAGCCTGCCTTCTGTTCCTGCATAATCATTTAAATTCTCTCTCTCTCTCTACCATACACACACTCACATACACATAGTCCCATATACACAAACTCACTCACATAACCACAATAATGTAATTTTGATGTAAGTTAATTTAATTTCATTTTTCTTTTTAATGTAAACTGTATGCTTTCTATCATACCTGCTTAGTCTTAAATAATGAGAGTTTGTAATTGGCCAAAGATAAGTTTACCTTTTTGTCTTATTTGTATCGTATGTGCTGTAAACTCTGTAATTAGTAAATAAATAAATAAATAAATAAACATTCAAATCAAGCTCAACCATTTTCGAGTGGTGTCGATAATGGACGTGGTATAACACTAGGATTTTAGACTAGGCTAGACAGGAGTTTAGTTGCGGCTAAACCTAGGTTGGCAGGGCATAGGGAGACTGTTTGATCGATGAGGTTCCGCGGATGGAAATAACAAATTCAGAACAAAGTTAAACCGGTGTCAACATAGATAACCTATCCTATTGATATTTTGACATTTGAGTGTTGTCGGGGACGCGCGAAGAGATCAAATTACAGTCTAAAGTTAATTGTTTAGGACCGGGTAGGTTGTTTTGCTTTGCCTTGGGTCAGGTTGGATTCAAGTTGCATCTTTAAATTAAATGTAAATTACGCTGGAGGTCTAATGTGTAGGCTGAGTCAAATATATATAATTAGGCTCAGTCGAGGACGTGCTGAGGCTAGTGGAATTCATAGATCGGAATTTACCGAAGTATGCATTTCGCTATGGTGTGGGTTAGATCTTCTAAAGCACTAATGACTACGTTTCGATAACATCCAGCTCAATTGCGCAGAGTTGAAGGTTTCAAAACGTGACGGACCTTTTGAGGTAACCGCTAGTTCAAACCCATTTCGGAAAATCAAATCGCAATTGTGTAAACCGGTCTTTTCGGATCGTTATTGCCGTGAACTAATTATATAATTGGAACCACCACAAGCCGCTACTAGCGAGCACATGAAATATCATTGAGTACTCACGTCGTAAAACTACGACGGATATCTATACGATATCCCAAACAAATATTACAAATCGTGGTCGACCACTAAAAGGAGTTCCAAGCGCCCATATATACAAAAAAATAAATGGTACCATCACACAAATACAACAACGATCGATCTGGCGCAATACACCGCTAACTGATGCGAATTACCGGCTTGCGGACATATATGCTTCTCTGTCTTAACTTGAAACTCTAAATTCCTGAACCAATCTTCCGCTCGACTATTGTGCGCCTAACGAACTTCTCAACGAACGAGAAATTCAGACTTATCATTCTTAACTTACAAATTTTACAGCTGAATAGGGACATCTCTTTTTGGGGAAGGTAGAATAGACGATCATAGCTACTGACAGCGGTGGCTCGACCTTAGCCGTTATGCCGTTACAGTGGGTGGGGTTGATTTACTATAAATCCTGTAATATTTGTTTTATTATTTATAACAAGGAGTCCCTTTATCAATTTTCAGACCTCTAGCATCAAAATGGTTGTATCGCAATAAAAAGCCACTGAGGTGAGTGCATAATTTATGTTGCATTATTGTGATATACATAACCGTGGTGTATTTATTTTTATTATAATATTGGTCTTTCGAAATTTAGCTTATTTTTCATATCCTTATCGCTCCACCCCAAACAATTGGTCCTAATCGAACAGTATATTTAAATTCAAACTTATTCCTATGGTATAAAACTTATGAATAATTCTAAATCAAAATCAGTGCAATTCAATTACAACCACATAAAAACCGCATTCAATCCATAACATAACTACTGGTCATTAGCCACTCGTCGCTATCGTCGGGATTCCTTTGTTTGTTTACCCACCTAGATGCCTAATCTATATATCTATAATGAATACTGCGTTTCAGTAATTCACAATACCTGAGTATTTATTGGAAAGGTTTAATTTCAATGTAGTGAGATATATTACTTAGTGGTTTCGTTTATAATACTGAACAATACATGCAACTTACGGACGGTTTAACTTTCTATGGCGTTTTGATCCATCGCTACCTGTTGAAAAGTATGAACTCAACACTGTCACATACGGTATGCCATCTTCGCCATTCTTGGCTCTGCGTGTTGTGCAACAGTTGGCGGAGATCGAGGGTGCAGCGTTTCCCTTAGCTGTTGAGGTACTGAAGAGAGACATTTATGTCGATGACATACCTTGTGGAGCTAACACAGTTCGAGACGCACTCGTACTCCAACAACAACTTATTGGGCTCATGGCGAAAGGGAAATTTGAGTTGAGAAAATGGGCTAGTAATGAACCGAGCTTACTTGCTCACCTGCCTCCAGAACATGTCAAAGTCACAAACTTGTGACTTGAACCAAGATGTTTTTATCAAGGTCTTGCGTTGGGACCCAGACCTGACCAAATTGTTTATAATGTGCAGCCAATGAATAAACCAAACGGACTATTCTATTGGAACTAGCTCGTATATTTGACCCACCCTACCCACCCCTGTTACTTTCTATGCAAAATGTCTGTTTCAGAAGCTATGGCTTCAGCGGGTGGACTGCGATGAGGTACCCTCGTCTGAGATTGTGGACTCCTAGGCGCATTATATCGACCAATTACCGCTATTGTCTCAATGTTCTGTCGCTCAAAATGTGACCAACAATGCAGCGGTGATATACGAATTACACGGCTTTGGAGATGCGTCGGAGGCAGGATGTGGAGCGGTTGTTTATCTCCGTTTCGAACTCCCGGACAATTCCGTGCGAGTTCACCTTTTAAAAGTTAGGACGTGTTAAGTGTACGTACAGAGTTTCATTAGATCAGCACGGAAACTCCCGATTAATACTGGTAATATTACCTCATGAGAAATTTGGGGTGCACTAAACCTAATGGTGTCACAGATACAACATCAAACTTTCCAAGAGGAAATTGAATGCCTCGCGAACAAAAAGGACTTACCAAAACCAATGCGCAAATTAAGCCCATTCGTCTGTGAAGATTCCATTCTTCGAGTGGGCGGTCGCCTAAATAAAGCCCCTTTGGCATATGATGCCAGACATTCAGCACTGTTGCCAAACAATCATCGACTCACTGATTTAATTATACAGGATATGCACGAGTCGAACATGCATCCTGGTCTTCAAACCGTCCAATTTTTGGTCGACCAAAAATTTTGGGTGTTATCGGCTCGAAGAGAAAACGTTGTTTGCATAAATGTGTTCGGAGTTTCCGTATGAACCCGACACCTGTTCAGCCAATTATAGCACACTTGCCCTCCAGTCGCGAATCTGGAATAAAGGCCTACGCTGTAGTGGGCTGCGACTATGCAGGCCCGTTTAATGTCATTATGGGAAAACGCAGGCGCGGAACAAAATTATTTAAAAGTAAACTACGCTATTTTGTTAAGAAAGAAAATTAAGGAGAGTTTACGAATACATTATATCTACATTTTGAACGAAGTTCCACAATTAATTTCGTCAGGATTTTAGAATAAAAAAAAATAAAAATTAAGAGGCATTTTCGTAATTAAATTCTATCGAGAAAATTACATTCAATCGCGTTTTACTTTAGTGAGAATCGTATTCAAATACTAAAAAAAAGTTTAACCAAAAATCAAATCTGTAGATGACTTCACGGTAAAGTAAATGGATTCGAAAAAAACTACATTTTTTTTCGTATCACCGTAATTTGTGGCGTTCCACATGTGAAGGTACCATAAGGTCGGTATGTAGTTATGCGTCATGTCAACCCCCAGCAGGGGTCTAGGGCTTTCAGTACAGATCTAAATTTGTTCCGATCTTGGGCCATCTGCTCTAGCTCCGCCCGTCTCTCCGTCGAGAGTCGCCACGTTATTTTGGGACGACTTTTCTTCCGTTTCCCCTTTGGGCACCATTTGAGGGCATTTTTCGACATGTGTTCATCAGGTCTCCTCATCACGTGGCCAAGCCATCGCCACTTCCTGATCACATACCTCTCCAGAATTCTGCGTTCATGATTGTGTTTGGCCAGAATATTCTCAATATTTATCTCAAGCATTTATTGACAAATACTTGGAGCCTGCCCGAGACATCCTATCAAACGAACCACGTTTCGCATCCATATAACGACTTCACGTTGGATTCGAAGATTCTCAACTTGGTGCGACGTGTAATGGAGGAGGTATTCCACACTGGTCTGAGTTGGGTAAATGCTGCTCGAGCCTTGGTGATGCGGGCTTCCACGTTGGCCTCAGCTCCACCTTGTGGGCCCACGACGCTGCCAAGGTAAAAAAGCTCTGCACTTTCTCTACTACCTCCCCGTTTACATAGGTTGAAGCTACATCGGTGGTATTAAAACGCATCTCTTTTGTTTTCCCATAGATGACGCGTAGTCTTCCCTCGGAAAAATTATAAATAAACATTTTAGACAAATAATTATTTACTAACCATACTATGTAAACATGTAAACAATCATGGCTATCGTATTATCCCCTTTTTATATCAAGTATTTTTTATGGGCTCAAATGGCAATTTCAAAATCTCCGAAAATCTTGCTGTAGTAGTGTATGCATTGACACGTAAATAATTGCTTACTATTACAATTATACTCTATTTAAAGAATCAATATAATGGGAATTAAATGAACTGGTAGAGCCACGATGCTAAGACCGCGTTCACAGTGAGATCATTTTTAGTATGTTCGTGCGACTCGTACCGTTCAGACGTACTTTACTATCATGTGTTCGTTCAATTGATATTTTTTTCCTGTGACCCAGATTGTTTATTGAACTTTGTAATTCATAGTTTTTTCATACGACCCTGCTTGTTTATTGCACTCGGTGAAAATAAATTACTCGTCATCATACTATATGCCGAAGCGACGGCATTGTATGTTTAATCATAAATGAAAATATGTATGTATTGTTAAATAAATAAATACCTTGAGTAAATCGGGTAAATGCCAGTTTTTAACCACTCAAGCACCCGTTTAACAATTTATTAATACTTCAAGTAACTCAAAAGAGAAAATGTTTGGTTAATAGTATGAAATATAGACAAATCATGAATGCGCCTTTACTTCTTACCAGTTTGGTTGACGCCCACTAGCGATTTTTGACGTTGTTTTTTGTATGAAATGGTGTAACAGAGACAACGCTTGTAGTTGTTTCGGTAAATAGTCTGTGTTTATTCTAAGGTTAATATTAGAAAACTGTCGCTAATTTTGAAAAAAATTGAAAATTTCTTGCATACATACATACATCATCAAAATCTTTATTAACAATAATGGTATACCTATATACAAGTACATTAAAATATAACACACCTATAATTTGTAAAGTACACATAAGTAAAATTAATAAAACCTATGTAGGTATTTCTGTTTTAGGAGATCAAGCTGTCACCAAAGTATTCCTGCTCCACCTTCGCATTGAAAAGCCCTGACATGTTTTCTCGTGCCTCTTACTCTCATGGAAACTGCTCTTATAACTGGGATTTGTATTTTTACTTTCAGCCAGTACACTATTTGAGAATACGCTTTTCCCCATTTCTCGTTAAGCTTTGATGCGCTTTTTTTTAAAAAACTGTTATATTCAGTTCCTAGGGCTCCATCGCATGAAATAACTAGTGGGGTGAACGAGGCTCTTAGGTCTTCAGCTGCTCGGTCGTATTTTGTGTGTTTCTCTCGGCTATGTCTCTGTGCTGTTTTTTGCCAGGTGAGGTTGCTGTAAGAGGAAGCGTCAGCATTTACTATGCGTACGTCGAAGAACGCTTTCCTTGCAGGTTCCCTAACACTGTTTAGTAACAGATCACCTATAAGTGCTGGTTGATTTATATTTTCATCTTGATTATAGGTTCTATTGTGCTAGTTCCCCAGGCTAGTTCGGCCCAATTTTTACAATCATCTCTGTGTTGATCATGTCCTTTTTTTATTAATCCTCCTTTCTTGCAGTTTAATGCGTGGTTTAAGTCGAAATTATTCTCTCCACATCCGTCGCAGGCCTGAGGGAGGTTTGCAGGTTCTTGGGCTATCTAATAGCTAAAGCATCCCTAAACTGGGTAGCTGTGAGATCAGTATTATTTGCGGTGGTCGGGATGATAGTTAGCCATTGTGAAGAGTTCGTTTCAACGACTCTTTGGAGACATCTTTTCATTTTATTTGTTAGTTTACATATTATGACATTACTTTTTTCAGCGTCTCTCTTTTGCCGCGATAGTTTTTCTTCTTTGATAATATTTGTAGCATGAGTTTGATGGGCTAGTTCGTCTAGATTTTCGTCAGATCTGATGGCGTGCGTTAGTATACTATTTGATTCTATCGATGTTTTATAACAGTCGTTGTTATTCATTGGGTCGTTAATGCCTAGCCCGCCAAGTTTCACAGGTAGGCTGAATAGCTCATGTTCTAGTGACGTTATTTCTCTGTCTAAGATTGATGGAATCAGTGTTGTCATGATGGTTTATTTTAAAGTGTGAAATTCCTCACAAGTGTTATCCATGACTGTTTGTAAATATCTCCATTCGCATTGGAGTGATTTTGTAAAAGCTGTATGTACAAGTTGTGGGTGTTTTTTACTAGTTTTGATAGTAGTCTTATACATTCAATCCATTCGTTAACCTTTTCTTTGATGTATCCGACGTCTCCGATGACACCACCTAAAAACCGATGTGAAAGTACATTCTTCACTCCAAGGTTCCCAAAAAGTCGGTGAGCTTCTTCGGTTGTTTTATTTTTGACTATGATATAACTTTTTGAAGGTTCTGGGAAATAACCGTATTTTGGACCAAGTTTCATCAGTTTTTCTAGCCATTCTTTTATATTTTTTAGTTTTCCAAAACAGGCGGAATCATCAGCATACCAGTTTTGTACATATTTTCCAGGGTCTTTGCAGCTTTGGATTAGGGGTAGAATACCGACTGCATACATTAGCATTGCTAATGGATCACCCTGTGTTATTCCTTCCTTGCTTAAGATGAAATCCTTTGAGCCTGATAAGCAAATGACTGCGTAACCTCTATAAGTGTTGAAAATAAATATTGCACAGCGCGGCCAGTAGATTCTAGCATTCCAGAGAGCGATGGGGCGACTCAGCGCGTTGAAGGCATTCGCGGCATCTATTAGTAAGAGGCCTTCATCATCTTCACCTTCATTAAAACATTTGGTCATGGCATGAATCCCTCCTTCAATACCCAATTTCATACCTGCACATAGCTGATTTATCCAGTGCTATACCTCTTCTTGCTAATAAATCTCTTACGCAGTCCCAATCGACAATTTCACTGCTGAGTTTTCTAGTTAGTGCTGCGATTGATTCTCTCAGTTCTGAGCTGTGGTTCCCAAAGCGAAGTAAAAGTGATTTCCAATGCATACATACATTATTTATTTGAATATAAATTGACTTGCTACGGTTAGAATGTCAGTTAGTTTAAAAAGTTTTCTTAGGGAGTCTGTGCGTTTTAAATTATAAATTTCTCGAATTTCTATTCATTGTTATACAAAAATAGTTTTAACATCCGTTGCTCTTCCCCACAACAAGATTACATAAGTTATGACACTATAAAAGTAACTAAAATAGACTAGCCTAGCTTTAGCCACATCCATGTTTTGTCTGAAATTCCTAACAGCGTAAGCCGCAGAACTTAATTTACCAGTTGATTGATCTATAAAGATCAGCAAAATGCAGTGGGGACCCCCCCACTGCATTTTGCTGTCAACGGTTATTCCAAGAAATTTTGTGCCATTTACCAATTCTTAAGTATAACTGTCAAACACTTAACCGGTGTTAACGCACACCCTGACCCGAAATAGGTCACAATTTTAAACCTCATATAATAAAGTTCAAAAACTAAGAAACCATAAATGGGTTAGTATGCAGTAAAGGGTTAACTTGCCTGCAATTTGGAAGAAATGATCTGATACACTTGGCTTTAACAATAAATTATTAACTATGAACTTATTTAAGGTCAAAGAAAATACATCATTAACATCATCAAAATATTATTTTTGTCTTTCAATTTTGAAGACTATTGAAGCATCAAGCAACACTATGTCAGTCAATTACTCGACAATAAAAGGCAGAGCGTTCATATAGACCAGGAAGAAGAAAGAGCTCAATATGAAACCTTTTAGATCGCCAATTCTAACACCCGATCCATCAGATTTAACTCCGTTAATTTCTGTCTTTTGAATTCTACCTACTTAAGTATGATATTAATAATTCCAACGCTGAACCTCTCCATAACGTAATTTGGGACGGGTTGCGATTTTGAACCTTATGCCATGGTAATAAAATTTGAAACGTGTGTTAGCTAACGTCGGTGGTTTTCAAGAGGTTAATATCTAACTCCGTAATGATATACTTTCATTATCAAAACAATCAAATGCCTTCGAAAGATCGCAAAAACCTCCCATGCAGAAAAAATATGAGATTTAAGGGAAATACCAGCATCCGTTGACAATTTTTCCCTCGTATAATCGCATTGAAATGTGTGAAAATTGATTGAGCAAAAATTTTTCAAATCTTTTACTTCAGTGCTGGATATTGGCCTGAAATTTGAAGGATCAGCTTTGATTTGAACAGGGGTATCAGTGTACTATGCTTTATGAGGTCTGGAAAAGCTCTATCGTCAACACATTTGTTGAATAAATTAGCTAAGAGTGGGGGCTATGACCAGAATTACTGAACTGATGACTTTAACGGATACACCCCACAGGTTTTCGGTATTTCTAATGTTTAATATCAAAATATTTTGACAATATTCTGAGAATATACATGATTAGATTTAAAACCACAATACTGTTTTTAAAGGCTTATGTTTTAACGAGCACTAAAAACGCACCTATTTTATTACCAATAAATTCGAAACGCTGTTTTGAACAAGATATTCCATTGACGAGTTTGTCACTGTTTTATGGGTAAAGTGTTGGAGGAAATGGCTATCACTGGAGTTCAATAAAAAACTTTGAACACGCAAGACACTTACTTGAAACACTGAAAATGTCATGTTGAAAAATGCTAACGTTCTGATGTAGTAAATTAGTTTTTAAATATCATTTACCAATGAGCAAGTAAATTATTATATTAAATTAGCTGATATGCTGGTAATTAATGAAATAATAACAAATAAACATCATTTCAACGTATGAATACTCAAATATGTTTGTTTTAAATGGTTTTAAAAATGTCGATTAAATTAATTTTATAATCGATATGAACGGAAAGTAGAATTCACAGATAAGAAATAAGAAATAAGAAATAAGAAATTTATTTGCTATGTCAAGGGTATTGTACAGTAATTATTCTTGGTACATTGATTGTGCTCCTTAAACAGCTAGTCAATATAGCATGCAAATATATACAACACGTTTAACAAGATTATTCAGCAGTTTTAAAATTGAAAAAATCTTGAAGTGAATAAAAACAATTATCTAATAGCCATTTTCGTAGTCTAGATGTGAAGAGATTAACATCGAGGTTTTTAATATATCGAGGTATCTTATTGTACACCGCGATACACATTGCGTCACAATTATTTTGGTACAGTGCTGTTCTGGGACAGTGTTTATAAACAAGCTTATCGGGATTTCTGGTATTTCTGGGATATACATCACTAGCCCTGGCAAATAGATTTGTGTTAAGTTTAACAAATTTCGCTACTTCCATTATATATAGACAGGGAAATGGTAGTATTTTTAACTCGCGAAACAATGGCTTGCATGATACGTGCTGCGGTACTCCAACTATTGATCGGATGCATTTTTTTTGAGCGATAAAAACCGCTTGCTTGTCGGTACCGTTTCCCCAGATGATCAAGGCATATCTGAGTGCTGCTTCTATATATCCGTAGTAGGCCGATATCGCCGTTTGTCTTGATGCAACTTTACTTAGCCTTCTTAAGACAAATACAAATCTATTTAATTTTCCGCACACTTTCTTGGTATGCTCCTTCCAATTTAGATTCTTATCAATTATTATACCTAAGAATGTTGCATGGTCTACATTTTGTAATTGTTGTCCTTGGTGATTTATACTTAGTAATTTATTATTTATAGTTTTATTAAAATTCATTATATTAGTTTTTGTTAAATTTACTTTTAAATTGGAATTGATTAAATAATTTACAATGGTTGTCACAGTTTCATTAAGGTCCGAGATATGATTACTTAAATTATTATTTTTTTGTGTCACTATTATTGAAATGTCATCAGCAAATAATATACATTTGTGTTTGATGTGGTCTGGGAGATCATTTATGTATATGAGGAATAAGAGAGGACCAAGGACACTGCCTTGTGGCACTCCGTATTTATTAAACCTAGGTTGTGACTTATATGTTTTTAAGACATTATCTTCTACTCTTGTGGTTTCTACATATTGGGATCGGTCCCCTAAGTACGTTTTTATCCAGGACAGTGATGGGCCTCTTATTCCGCATTGTTCAAGTTTTATCAGCAGTACTTCATGGTCAACAAAGTCGAAGGCTTTGGACATGTCAAACAATAAAAGAGTCGTAGTTTTTTTTTGATCAACCCGTCGGCTTAAATTGCTAACTAGATTAAAGGCCGCTAGTGTTGTAGATTTTTTTTTTTGGAATCCATATTGATCGGGTTTTAATATTTGATGTGCGGTAAAAAATTTGTTGAGTCGAATTTGCATGGCTTTCTCAAATACTTTTGACAGTATTGAGATCAGTGTTATTGGCCGATAGTTACCAACATCGTCTCTACTGCCTTTCTTATGCAACGGTTTAACTACAGATTGTTTAAGTTTTGATGGAAAACACCCTGACTCTAGAGATAGATTGATCAGATACGTTAGCACGAAGCAAAGTTCGTTAGCACATCTTTTTAAGACTTTCGTAGTCAGGCCGTCGCTTCCTGAAGCATAAGTATTATTGAGGGACATGATGATCTTATAAGTTTCAATTGGACATACAGGTTCTAAGAAAATTGTTTTGTCCAGTGAGTGACTCGTCTTTTGGAATGTATTATTACTGTTGTTTATATTTGTTGTATCAATGAAATAATCATTAATTGTGTTTGCAATATCTACCGGATTTGTGACACTTTTTCCCTCGTACAGTATCCTTTCAATGCCCTGTATTTGATTTGTGGGCCCCATTTCATTCTGGATGATTGTCCAGGAAGCTTTGCACACATTTCTGCTGTTGATTATAAATTTACTATTGTTATTTCTTTGGGCTACTTGTGTACATTTTTTTAGTATCTGAGCATACCTTTTAAACACATTTTTTGTGGTTCTTGTTTTGTGTTTATAGAAGTTAAACCTTAGTATTCTTTTTACTTTACAGCTAATTTTTAGACCTTGAGACATCCATTTTTGTTTTTTTGTTCAAGTTATCTTTACTCTTTTTGAAGGAAAGCATAAGCTGTAAAACAAACATAGTAGATCATGAAATTCGTTGAAAGATTGGTTCAAGTCAGCTTCACCGTACACATCAGAAAAGGAAAGACTTTCAAGACACTCTTTAAATTTGTTTAGATTATCCTCACAAAAATCTCTTCGGTAAACGAACACTGTTTTTGGTATGTTAACCTTCGATTTCACTGGTATCTTTAATATCTGGGCAGTTTCATGATCAGAGAGGCCGAGCAGGATTATAGATCCTGTTCCCTCTTTTACAGTACTTATTATATGGTCAAGACAGGCATTGCGCCTAGTAGGCTTGTCAATGTGATTAGTCAGATTATAATTTTTTATGATGTCAAGTAGTCTATTTGAATATATGGATTCTTTAATTGTATTAATATTAATGTCACCTGCAATAATTATTCTTTTCTTAGGATATTTCTTTGATACAATGTATAACATTTGTTCAAATTTTTCTAAAAAGACCTTCGCATTTGTTGGTTTGTTTCGTTCATCCGTTCTATATAGACATATTATTATAAAGTTGTGATGCGGAATCTCAGTAGCGCAGCACTCAAAAGCACTTTTTTGACATAGACTGTCAAAATTATGTTTAGGAATGTGCGGCAGTCCTTCTCGTACGAAAATACATACCCCGCCTCTTTTTTGTACTCTACAGTAAGTCGCTGCTAATTCGTACCCATGTATATAAGCGTTTTGTTCATCACCTGTTTTAATAAATGTTTCTGAGAAACAAAGGATATCTGGGTCTATATTATTATCATTTAGTTCCGCGATCGTTATCTCTATGATTTCTTTTTTACTTGTTAGGCTAGCTATATTTTGGTGTAACAATATGAAATCAGTTTGTTTAGGCTCGAAAAAAGTTATTGTTGCTCACTTCTTGTGTGATACGTGTCGTTTTCTTTGTATTGCTAAGCACCGGGAAGAAGTTTAATATTTTGGTTTGAGTCTTTACTTTTTGTTGGATGTCGTATTTTGTTTTTGAGGTTATATCCTTAGAGAAGTAATAGGGAATTGTACCTGGTTTTGTGTGTCTGTTTTCGTTGTTATTATTTGCTTTATTATTTGATTGTGTATTGGAAGTTTGTGCTTTTTTTGAAGCAAAGTTTAAATCTATCGATCTTTTGTTGTAATTCAGATAATTTGTATCATAATCATTTTGAGCGATCGCATTATTTATCATTTTGCTCATTGTGTCTAACCTTGTTAAAAACGTTTCCCTGTCATGTTGTCCTATTTTTAAGAAGGTACAATTTTTATGATTTTTACTGGCTATTAACAATGTATCATTCAGCTTGTTTTCATTTAGGTAGTCTGATTTACTTATACTAAGCAGTATCACATTGGGTTTCTCCAATTTTTGAAGAATTGCTCCCAAGTCCATCAGTAGTTTGGTCGGGTTGTTGTCGTGTTCACCAATTGACAGAATGACGTAGTCATCTTCTTTTATGCTGAATAGATCACATGTTTTCCCAATCTCTTCAGATTTTGCATTGGGTTTTATGAAAGAAGTGATGTTGTAGTCTTTCACCTTTTTTTGCGTGTTCATTTTGTACATGAGCTCTGATGATAGTCTTGTGCATTGCCGTCCTCCGAAAATGAAAATTGAACTCTTGTCTTTTCCATCAATCTTGATTTCATTTGTTTTTTTTAGTAGTTTTTCTTCATAAGGTGTTGTCTCTTCATTCGTTGTTTTCTTCACATTTTCTTTCACGCCTTCATTTTTAGTGCTTCCTTCTTCAGCGTGATTATCTCGTTTCTCGTGTTTTGAGATTTCTGATTCTTTCTTATTTTTAACGTTTTCATTGTCGTCTTCATTCGCAGTTTCTGTGTGTCCTTTTTTTATGTCAATGTATTGTTCATTGCGTGTTGGGGTTTCTGTTCGAGACTCCACCTCTTTTCCCACTTTGTCATAAATTAGTTTCTTAAATAATTTCTTTTTCTTCGTGCTCATGCTCATATTGTCAATATAAATTTGTTTGTAAATGTCATTCTGTTGGGTGATTTTTCCAATAATACATTTCAGGTCATTGTTTTCAATCAGAAGATTGTCTATTTCTGTGTGTGCACTGGCTATATTCTGTTTGAGTTCTTCAATTTCTTCCTTATAATTACTTTCTCGCAGATTCTCCAGTCTTATTGATAGGTCTGGTAGACTTCTATTCAAGGTTTCTGTGCTGGATTGGAATTGGTGTGGAAGTACTGAGATTACTATTTTCCAGATTTTCATGCAATGATTGTTTGCGCATTGAATCTTCCAGTAATCTAGGCTTGAATCTTTTTCTAAATGTTACTCCGACTGGGGTCATCGTGTTATCAATTTGTGTATTTTTGTTGATTTTTTGTCCACTGTTTGGCGACTGAACTCTTGGAAGCAGCGTTTGTTTCGCAGACTTCATCTTGCACTTGCAGGCAGTATAGGCTCGTGGATGTGCAAGTGACTTCTGGTGGTCTGATCTTGGAACTATTACGTCTTTTTGGTATTATGTAATATTGCTTGGTACAGCTGGTAGATCACAGGTTATGTTTGGTATTCATCAACAAGTGCTTGATTTATCGCACAGGTGAAGAAAAAAAAAAAAAAAAAAAAAAAGTAAAATCGAAAAAATTATGAGTCGTGGTGGGACTCGAACCATGTCCACCTTGCGCTGCACAGTATAGTCAGCCTCCTTAACCGTTCGGCTATCGAGTCGCTAAGAGACGCGTCGAATATAGTCTTTGGGTCCTATGTAGTTGAAGGTCGGTGAAGGTGCATCTGTGCGTTATGTAGTTGGTGGACTTTGCACTGCACGATATTTGTCACAAGATTTACACAACGAATAACGTAAGTTATGATATTGTTCACTGAGTTTATATGTTATTTGCTGATATGACCTTGTTTAACACTGCTTTCGTATCTATGTACGGTTGTAACTGATCACTTTTACACTGTTTCTTGTTATGGTAATATTGTGTCTTTTTCACTTTAATCACTTGTTTAGTCCGGTTGATACAATTGATTTAATAGTGTCTATACTTAATCTATATTATATCACAAAAAAAATGTACTTGTTTAAGCGTAATTATATCCTTATTTAATTTTTAACACGGAGGTGCCTTTTAAGAGGTGTTTACGTAGTGAAGCGAGCGACACATCTCCTGATCGATTATTCTGCAATTTCGTTAGACTTGACATTTCGTTAGGATTAAATTTCGCATGTGAGCCAGAATACAGTTTTTGTGGTGCATAAGAAAATTTGTATTAGAATTTAGTTACGCGACATAAGGGAATGCTTCGTCTGTGCAAAGGTCCCCGTTACTCCAGGCGGAATGACCCGCAGTGTGAGAGGGACGGAATCGGGGAAAATTACAAAGAGGCGGTTTTAAATTGAAACAAAATTAATTAAAATAGGCATGAAAATTTATCTAACAGGTAATTTAGGTATAGTCAAAACCCATCTAAATATATATTTTTGAATTATGTGTACTTGAATTCCGATTTGTCAGAAAATCAAAAAGGTGTAAATTTAGACCTCATTTCAATATTAATTTCTATCAAGCGAAATTCCTCCAATCGGGATTCTGTTATTATAAAACCTAGAAAAAAGTCCCAACATTGTTATGTTATTTTATTTAACTTGGGACTTCTTTTGAGCAGCAGAGAAATAACTTCAAAAAGTGTCGATTTTGTCGATATATCACCTTAAAGGCTCATGCGACAAATTTGCTAACGGCGTGAGAATTGGCCCCGTCACGAGCACAAAAGTCTATCGAACTTTGCTGAAACCATCTAATGCAGATTCTAATATGTCTTATGTATAGACCTTTTTGTGTTTCAGACGTGTGTTGATTTTATTATTACGCTTCAAGCTCAGACGGTAAGTGGTACACTCTTAACTTTGAGTGTAAATGACATCCCCGTAGAGTTTCTTGGTGCTATCTTCTCTGACAAGCGTATTTCTGAAGCACTGGTAGAGATTCTGCCATGAATCACCACTTGAAGGGGAAAATTCCATTTTAAAACTTAAATCAGTTATGTACTCATTAGTTTATAGTTGATCATATTTGATTTTATTCTTATTTTTTTCCATGTTTAAGAGACTTAAGTTAGTGTTTGACTTATAATAAATGATTTGAGTTTTGTGTTCTGAGTGGAGATATGAATTTTTCAGTTTGTTTAAAACCTAATTGTGTCTAGTTTTAGAATTTTCTCTTTCGAAATCACTCATCTTACTAATTAGGAATGCAGTTTATAACTAAGAAAATAAAGATAGTATCGGTTGATGTATCGCTAGTGTTGTCGTTACTGCCAATTGAATTTCTATTTTCGTTCTTTCTGGACATTTTAATACCCTATTTCAAAATAAGCCTTCAATATCAAATAGGGTCCTCCTTTGAGTAATCTAGGTACTTAAGACTCATTTGTGCCAAGCAATTGCGCAGAAGTTAAATACCTACCTATCACGATATTGTTGACGATATTTCTCATACTTTAATCAGACTTAGGCCGGGATCCTTGAGCGACAATTCGAAATTTGATGGCAATCTGCTGCCACCGTCTCTGCCACCGTCTCTGCCACCGGCTCGGGCACTGACAGTGAAAGTATGAAATGAAAGCCTTACTTTCATTCTGAATTAACAGATTGTCGCAAAGAGGTATCGGCAGGCGGTAAATGTTGACGAATTTCTTTCGGCTTGTGTTTAAACGATTACCAAAAAATTCGAAAATTGAATACCAATAAATTGGAAATTACTGCAAGAAATAGTAGTAGTAGTAGTAGTGGTAGTAGAAGTAAATGATCACCAAATTGTGTTTGGATAAATGATCACCAAACTTCTTTTTATGTTGTAAGTATTTTTTTTTTCTAACATGTTCAAGCTAACACTAAGGATAAAGGGGGCTTCGCTTCGCTCACTCCCTTTACCCTTCATCTAAGCTACCACGTTTTGCCCTGATATTTTCTGCATCTTTTGGTGATCATTTACCCATTTTGGTAAAGAAAAAAATAATTTGGTGATCTTTATCTTTGTTGCCATTAATTTTAACCGGCATGACTCACATTTCATCCTGAGGCAAGTTCAGCGTCACACTTCCCTTCACGTCGTCGCCATACTTGAGGTAGCCGAAGACGCCGACCACGCCATACAACACTGCAACCAGGGCCATGGTGCAGTTAAGTACCCCTGGACAGCCGAGGAAGTATTGGGGCCTCTTCATCTCGTTCTCAACTGGCATCACCACGTTGATGCCTTCCATTGCGAAGATGGCTGTGCTGAAAATAAAATATAGAATAAGTTTGAAAATCCTTCTTATTAAGCCGGGTACTCATTAGCGAGGCGTAACTTCAACCGTTGCTCGAATTTTAAGGCCCGTGTATTGGTAAAATTTGCAACTTGATTCGTGGTAGTTAAAATTTTGGACACAACCATATTAAATAAAATAGCTGCTCACGCTGCATCATGTAGTTTTTGTGTGTATTTAACTTATTTCTTCAAAAACACTGAAAATTTATTTATTTCAAATGCACGCATATTAGATAGTTTGAAAATTTTCTACGCAAGAACCACAATTTTATTTTAGTTAGCAAATTTTTGGTGAAAAACGTCTATTTAGGTATTATTTTTCATCTAGTTCCATTGACATGTTTTCAAACACATACATTGAAGGAAAAGGAGATCTTCGTAACAAATATTTTTTCGGTATTAAGGAAGTATTTCCAAGGATGAACAATTCTAAACCCTGTCGGTCGGTCTCGTTTAATACGCGTCGATAGTTGATCGACTAACGGTTTTGACTATCTTATGGTGACACATACAAACTGTACCCCCCCGCCCCTCTAGGGGGGAAATTTCGCCATACCCTTTCTAGCAAATTTAGGCTACATAGAGAACCTTTGTACAAAGTTTCATGACTCCGTTTAGGCTCTGCGTTGTCCGTAGGTCACTCAAATAACGATTTATCAAGTAGATGTAATTTATTTGTTTGTGTTTTTATGTTCTAGTAGGCACTTCGCACGTGCCACCTCAAACTACTACGAATCACTAATTTAACTTCGAGCTCATTCATCCATCGAAGCGCTATTGTTCTTTGAAACTCATTCAAGTAAAGTTGCGTGGCCAGGCGGGAAACCCGACGGCTAAATACCCTTGGGCGGTCGGAGAGGGTAGCGAGATTCCTTATTGACATTTGTAATTACCGCTTCTGTGCTTATAAACTTTACTGCGTACTTAACACTTTAATAGGAAATTGGTGAGAGTCTAATCAAAATATAGCTATTTGTTTTATCATTGGTGGGTTTATGTTGATCTTACACACGTTTACATAAGTATAGTATTAAGTACATACTTACATACATAACACACACACACATAGCGTCATGCCTTTTCTTATACGGTTTACGGTTACGACACGGTCGATGCCAGGCGGGAGGGGGCGAATGGGCAGATACAAGTCGCACCCAAAGCAATGAGCGCCCTCTCTCCCACGGAATCATCCGGTCAGGCCATTCGGGCGTTTGCCATCGGTACGACACAGACCCGCGCAGATACACAAGATATAATGGCTGTAACAAGAGCCCGCTTGACAATGTCATTGATAGGGAAGTGCCGGGAAAGCCTGCCCGCACTTCGAACGCAGTGCCGACCGTGCCGACCCCAAGCGTCCATACTCGCACCACACACGCAGGAATGGGACTGGCAGATGTCACAGCCCAGGCGCAAGGCGACAGCCACGCGCAACGTGTAATTTCTCAGAAATGTTCTTAGTTGAGGAGAAGGCAAGGCGTGAAGACAGAGCCCCGACTCTGGCTGCGAAACTGCGAGCAGTCGTGCCAGCTCGAACCTTTAACTCCGGTCCAATAACTCGTTTAGCGTAACTCCGCACGATACCTCATCCCGATTGCGCTGTGGGTGCGGGTGCTGGGGCGGAATGCTACCAGTACACCAATCATGCCATAGCCCTAATGCCTGCTCCGCGAATGGGATACGAAAACTATCACCATGAATATTTAAAATAAGAGTGACAAGGTCTCGCACCGTCGAATGCCTCAACCACCGTGCCCTGATGGGCAAAGCTGCTTGGAACCACTGAGTGGAAGTCATTTCGATAGTGTATAATTGGGAACTGACAGACAACTTCTCAGAATTGTTAGTGCGACGTGGGCTGGGAGTTGTTTTAAGTGCTCTTTGGATGTCAAAAGAGCTCTTGTTTTGTCCGATAAGACACCCGCGATACCCTCGGGAAAGACTGGTGCACCCAATAAAGTAAAGTCGGATTTGTCCATTAACCTTAACCCTGGGGCCACGGAATTTACTTCTGATAGCACTTCCGGGGAGACCTGGCTGGAACAGGGGTATAATTCGCATTTCTGTGGATTCACTTCCAGCCCCAACCTCGCTAAACCCTAGTTTTTAGTTAAATAAAGATTTTATATTTGTATTTGTAAATAAACAATATCAGATTAAAAAAAATATATCTGGAAAACTACCGAGTTCCTACAACTTAAACTGATTGTGATTAGAATAAACATAAATATTTAAATACAGGTACATACGCTGCTTCTGGCCCCACACAAGGATACCCTGTGTCGTGGGAACCAGAAAAAGCGATATCACACACATATAAACAACCAAGACCTGGTTTTTTTTTCATTACCCCCAGTCGGGAATCGCACCCGTGACCTCTCGCATGTTATGCAGAGCCACAACCGCTGCACTACAGAGGTCGTCACAAATGACCCCAACTATCCAACAAAATATTTTGAAAGCCCTAGTTAATGGCCCTCTTTCTGAAGTCTAGCTGCAGATTCGCAAAGATCACAAAGGTAATCTGAGTATAAGTATTTCACTGAATACAGTTTTAACCTAAGTGTATCCCAAAATAAGCTGTAAAAAGGGGCCACTTTACATAGGCCGCATTCACACTTAATGGTATAGGCATGCGATTGTATCATTTTTCACCGATGTATCTAAATAGTGTACCCTGCGAAGATTCTGATTTACACAGAACAACACGAGATTTTATGAATAAAATGGGTTCCCATGATTAGTGATGTGTTTTAAAACCATCCGCGATATAACAAATCATAACATTATTTAAATACTATCGTAGATTTTGCGGGTTATCATATGGTTGTGGTGGCGCAATTAGTATGATACCGATTTCGCAGTCTAGGTCTAGGGTTTTGGGTTCGAATCCACGTTCGGACATAATATAATAGTAGTTTTAGTGACTGCTGCATAATGGAGGGCATTAAAACTCGAGAGTGGGTTTATGATATCACTCGAGAGTTTTAATGCCTAATTATGTACAGTTACATACACTAGTTTATCTACACACAAATCATAAGCTCTCTTTGATGTGTTCAGGAACCGTATGTTTGACCGGCATTGTGGTTCTGCAATTGTTTAGCTTGTTCTTTAGTACCAACTTCACGCAGACGGGCGTCGGCGGCGTTCGAAATTTGAATGTCATTACCAACTTCACAGACAAACTAGGGACGGCACGCGGGTGGGCGTCGGCGTTCGAAATTTGAATGTCATTATATGTAGAAAAACTACACATACGAAAAGAGTTTTTACCAAGTAGTTTAACATAATGCTGATCGTGACGTGCGGTTTTTGAACGCAGTAAAGAGGGTTTATGATACGTGTGTAGATAAATTATCTTTGTGTTTTTGTTGTATTCATTTTAGTAGTTAAGTTTACTTGCACGATGGTACGGAACCCGTCGTGTGTGAGTCCGATAATTATTCACAACAAATATTTACTTTTCTGCTTACTCTTTCCAACAGAAGCTGACATGTAAGAAATAAGGATGCATATATACATCAGCAGATGGAATACTCTGCTCGATTGACAAACGAGACGCAGAAAACAAACAACATGTGTAACCTGAGCATCCACAATAGGTCACACACAAGACAAAGACGGCGCCCGCGTGCGAAGAGCAAAGGATCAGATTACATAATAATAACAAGTGGATGTTTACGTATTGCGAGGAATAGGCTGTGCACATATTTTACACAGACAGCAAAGTATACATGAGCTTATTGACCGGCAAAGGAATTCTCTATGTCGGTAAGGCTGCTCTATCAGAAGCAACACATTAACTTTATCAGGGCACCACGACTTCAGCCACAACAATGTCACCATCTTTATCTGGCAATCCCCTGGCATTGATCCTGAACTAGATAGTTAACACCACAGACATCAAGACGTACATGGAAGAAGATCACAACGATGAGTGGCCCAACATCAAAGCCCAGATTGACAACTTGAAATAACAAGCTGATGCACCGCTAACAAGACATGATGTGTATCAGTACTCTATATTGTACACGATCCTGGTACTCATAATTCTGGCGGAGATTATCTTCGTCATTACCATAAAAAATAATCAACTGACAGCACCGAGCACGTCCTCACGATCCCTTACAAGGACATCTAATTGTCACTGACAGCCCGGGATTAGCAACAGGATCAACGCCAAATTTGCTTACCAACGGATATCAGCGATCAAAAAGTTTCATTCTCAAATTTAGCTAGTAAGGGTAAGACTGATCCATCTTTTTATATACGAAAAACTTAATAAATTTGCCAGTAGATGTTAATGAACAGAACCCGAACAAAATCTATTCAGATTTCATCAACATTACTCACCAGAATGCGATACAGTTTTTAAATTAAAGAAACGACGTTAAATCAAAATTTAAAGGGCAACTTTTGGAATTTGTAAAAGTAGTGCTAATTTGTTTGATTTTTATGAACAAAACCTATAACTATAATAGAAAATTTCATGACTATGTTAAAAAATATTGCAAACCTTTCAAGTTGGTTTGTAGAATTGCAAAAGCTTATACATAAATAAAAAATACAAAATAGAAATAAAACGGTTTGGCAAATAATAAACCGTGAAACTGGCAAAGTTATACCAACAGACAATGATTTCTGCTTAAAGGTGATGATGTCGTTAAATCCAAGGCTGAGGTAGCTGGAGCTCGAGATTTCAAAATGTATCATGTATATACCCAGAAGCGTCCGTGGCCGGTCCCGGGCCCGGTCGTGCGGGTAGCAACATCTGGCTGAGACGGGATCTGCATGGGTGTCCATTTCTTTGTGGCATTTGTTTCGCTAAGCTGTAGGTCTACAGGGAAGCTTGAAAACATCTAACGGTCAGATTGGACACTAGCCGACACCTCCATCAACCCTTACTGAGCCAGCGTGGTAGAGTATGGCTCAATTTTACACGTATCCGGGTAAAAGGTGGATGGGGATTTTAATGGGCTACATTATTATTATTATTATATTTCTATCCCCAGGACATCGTCAAAACGTTAAGATTACTTAACTTAAACATACTGAAGACCTGTGGGGTATATTATTTAAAGTCATTTTTATTATTGGCTCAAAATTCCAAATTCCAAATGTCTTTATTACTGTAGATATTTACATATACTAAGCGATCGTTATTTTTTACCACTTCCCTACATTGGACCACTGTGGGAGAAGCAGGGCGTAGAAACTCCCACAGATTGATTTTAAGAACTCTTTTAAAATTGCTTGTGCTTAACTAATACAAATATTATAATATCATTATCATAATTTATTAATTATTATTCATGCCATTCCTGCTTATTAGCAGGAATAAATAATTACAAAATTATTAACAGCAAGGTCAGTGTTGAGCCAGATTAACCCCATACAGTAAGTTGGTTCAGTTCAGTAATTCTTGTTATTGCCCTACACTTAACTTATATTCTATACCTATAAAATGATTCGCTGTACGTTGTTCTTACTAAATCTCTGAAATGGCCCGACCAGTTTGAACAATTCCTATTCACATTTACTGTCCTCAGTCCGGAAGAGGTTTTGGCAAAAAGAAAATAAGGAAAAACTCACAGAAACAGCCAAAAAATAAATAATGTTTTGTATGGGAAGTGGAGAAGTCTCAGCTTCCTATCGCTGGTTGGCATACGTAGCCATAGAAGAATTTAAACTATTTTGCCAGTGATTAATTACGTAGGACCTTATGTTCCACCGCTGTGCGATCGCAGATAAACGAAACTCTTTGCTTACACTTAATCTGTGTGTGCGATGCATATTGTTACTATGCAAAGGATAGATGGCGTTAGAAGCGGATCTTTTTCACTTACCTACAATACGCCTTTTATTTAATGACCACATATTGTATTACTAATTTTCTTGCCAACGCGACACTTTAGGGTATTTACTATAATATTATATAATATTACTTATTTTTCAATACAATTTTAGGTGGTACGACTTTCACCGGGCCTTTATTATACTATTAAAATGAATATGTTTATTTGCTCAAAAATAAAGAAATTCTAAAATATACACAAACAATAAATAAATACAAGTACGATGACCTATGCTGATTTTCCCGTGCATATTATCCTAAATTGGAATCAGGGGCAGTGCTGCCGAAAATAAGTTTTGCAAAAATTGTGTGGTCGTGCTGTACGTACAAATTCGTTTCCACAAAAACTGGACCTTCCTGTGACAGCAAGCTTTGATCTCGCGAACGTAGAATTATTAATCTGAGATTGGGTCAGATATTTACTGATGAAAGATTAAATATAATGCCAATAAGATGATCAAATGTGAATATTGTAAATACATTACATTGATAGGTACTTATAGTAAAGAAATATGTTTTAACCATACGAGATGATTTTACCATATTCTATTATATGATGTATAATATTGCCATGCAGTGAAATAAGTGAATTGTCATAAATATCACAATTAAAATATTTTCTCTAGGGTTCCGTACCCGAAGGGTGCCAAACGGGACCCTATTAATACCCAGCCTCCGCTGTATCTCATGAGTCGTAAAAAGTAGAGAGATGAAATTTTGACAGAATGTGTATTAAACTACACGAGATTTAATGAATTAAAGAGGGTCCCTATGCAAGAGACGTGTTTTAACACCACCCGCGATTTAACAAACAATGACATGATTCAAATATGATAATAGATTTCGCGGCTTATCACATGGCTGTGGTTGCGCAATTGGTTTGATATCGGTATCGCAATATAAGGATTCTGGGTTCGAATCCAATTGTTTTATTAATTTTAGTGGTTAAGTTTTCCTGTACGGAACCCTTCGCGTGCAAGTCCGACCCGCACTTGACCGATTATTTTATTCATTTATTTATTCGGACAGGATGTTTAAACATGAAGGATTGAGGTTACACAGGCCATAGGGACGTTACTCACTAAGTAAAAAATATTACTGTAGGAATCTTACGCACACACATGCAGCTTATACAGGAATACATTGTTTGGCATAAGTGCGTAAAATTTTCATTATGATTATAGGACGGTGAAAAATATTAATTCCATAATGCGATTTGCGGGATTCGAATCGCGAACCGATTGATTTTTCCTTTAAATTGGTTTTTGTGTATCAGGAGAAGATTAAATTATGTAACAGATTTTTATATTTGATAGGTGAGTTATTATATATGTTGACCGAGGCAATGTGTTTGTAGTAGTTGTCACGGATAACCCAAGGGCGCTAAGGTCCAGCATTGGTGTTGCTTTTGGGGACTGCATATAGGTTTTGAAGCCATTGATACAAGATTTTCACACGAGGTGAGGTTAATAAGTATTTTAGAGAACTATTATTTGATTAAATGGTTTTTGTTTTGTTGCAAAGAATTAAGACGGAACCCGTATCACTTCTAATAGTTTCATAACTCGACCATTTCATTCATTTCTTCGTGGCAATTTCCTTCCTCATATTGCGATATTTAACCAGTATATTCCAAAAATAAAGATTGCTGAATTCGGTGGCTAAAGTGGGGTTTTTGAAGTGTAGCAGGCGTTAATATAATTTCGAGATACATTCCGTTTGCACCGTGCGGGCCTGGGTTTATTTTTAAGATATCTCCGGTGAAACCCTCAGTTTTTACAAAATTTACCATGGAACCCTTCAAACTCACCTCAAAAACAATGGCCAACCCTTGAAGCTGGTAACAGCTAGGTGCCTCTCACTGATCGCAGGTAGATCCACAAACGTATAGTAACACGTGATGCCCACAGTGATAACTAGGCATAGGTTGGCGAAGATGGAGAACGGCACCAGGAACTTGAGGTGACGGAGCTGGGTGATGAGGATGAGGGGGATCAGGAGGATCCCGCAGTAGACCTCGACTTGCATCTTGTGGTGAGGGGCGAAGTGGTCGCTGAGCTACAATAATAATAAAAGGTATTTAATTATGGTGAAGGGAGGCGGCTGAGTTCATAACCTAATTTATTAAAATATGTTTTCTTTAAACTATTGCCCGTGTGTTTTTTTCGATTTTTTAATAGTTATTCTTCTTTCAGTCGTTCTTGAGTTATAAGTGGTGTACAGTAGGTAAATGTGAGCTGATTTGATTAATTGATTGATAGTAAAAGGAATGAAATTATATGCATAGTTTTAGGAGAGGTCCGTAGAGAAATAAAACGTCAATAACGATTCACTTGTATCACTTATATTGTTCACCAACAATTTATAGTAACATTTTTGCCTTCTTGGAGGCTACGAGCGGAATGCTCGATCACAGTTTTTTCCCTCTCCAGCTAAGTTCCCTTTCCCTTCTAAAGGAAAATCAATCAAAATCAAAATCAAAAATCATTTATTTCCATAGGATGTTGTTACATCACTTAGATCCGTCATTACATTTTTTTTGGGTGAGTTCACTAACCCAATGGCGGAATCTGTGGAGAAGAGCTCACCGAAGAAACTCCACAGTCGTCGCATCTTTTGCGTTTCCTTTTTTAAATAAAATATTGTCAAATTACAAAATGAATGCTAATTATATATCGAAACAGCCTGTTACTCAAACAATCTATTCCCATGGACATCTGTCCTCTAAATAATCAGATATCCTGTAGTAACCTTTTTTATACAATTTCTGTTTTATTATTATTTTAAACTTGTCTAAAGGTAAGTTTTTAATATCAGTAGGGACCTTATTGTAATAGCGTATACAATTGCCTTTAAAAGAATTACTAATTTTATGTAGTCGGCTTACATAAGCAACCAACTTGTCTTTATTTCTAGTATTAAAATTGTGTATATCACTGTACTTCTGAAAATTAGTTATATTTCTTTTTACATACACAAGATTGTCATAGATATATTGAGACACAAATGTCAGAATATTGATTTCTTTAAACTTTTAACTTTTTTAACTTTTTTAAACAATGTGATAACGGATATACGCTTAAAATACAACCAAAACCTAATAATTTTTAATGAACTTCCTGTCCAATCGATATTTGGTAACATTTTATTAAATACGACATCCGTTCAATATAGCAATTATTATCTAAAATAATATGTATTAAAAAGGATAACTGCTCAAAATTAAAATTTTAATCAAGTTAATATCCAACCAAATCAATATCCGGTAAAATTATTAAATACACTTCCGTTCAAGTTAACATCCATATAAATTATTAAACAGACTTCCGTTAAGTTGACATTTCATAAAATAATAAATCAACTTCCGTTCAAGTTAACATCTCACAAACTAATCAAATTTACTTCTATTATTACAAATATTTACATGAACACCTAAAATGGCATCACAATTATTTATTGGCTAATTATCCTAACAATAGATACTTATAGTTATTATGGGCATAGCGAAGGCGGGGGGGGGGTCGGTGACGTCAGTATGGCGCGAGACTTCAGGGGCCTTGGCGTGAAGTGCGTTTCAGATAGCATATCTCTTCGCCGCGTAAGAAGTCTCTGGTGCGCACTTATCAAAAAAAATAGGAAAAAGCAATATCCGGCTGCCAGACTCATATCACAATTGCGAGCTTCCAAAAAATAACATTTGTAAATTTTTAGGTAGCAACAACTACGTCACAATATGAAATACGTAAATAAAATACAAGTGATATCTATGAGAATAGGAAACGATTGATTGATATGAACATTTATAGTATGATTTAGCTGAGATGTTTCCTCCCTTACTTTTGGGTAATACTTTTTTTAAAAGCTACAAAAACTGGTTTTATTGCTAACAATCACCTGGGTTGTGTCAACCTCCACGTACCGCTCCACTACCGCAGTAATCTACTCAATAAAGTCTCAGATACTCTAAGGGAACGAATAATCTAAATGGCGTTGCACATTTGCACCGTGTCACCATTTTACTTTAGTAAAACGCTTTTCAGACACCGTGCAATGTTGCAGCGTCATGTTGCAGCGAAATGTTTGGGGACGTTTTGTCCTTAGTGTATCTCAGGCTTTTTGTGACATGGATGATGGCACTGTGAAAACAAAATAACAAAGATTGTCCACTCGAGAACTCTAGGCCGAAATGAACTGGCGCGATGGCAGAAGAATAATTTATAGAAGTCATATTTTATTACCATATAGAAGAAAAAAAACCCAGCGTTTTCCCTTAATATCCTCTTTATAACGACTGGGATAAATATTTAGGATAAATATTGTTAGCTTTAGTTTTGGTATACGAGTACTTACATCTTTGAGGGATGAAGCGACGAATATGACGTAGACACTGGTGCCTCCGAGACACACCCCAGCCATAGCGTAGTCAGCGAAATATCTGTTTAAACATCATTAAAAATTAATTCAGAAGGAAGTTGTCAAATTGCAGCCCTTTGACAAAGTCAAAGTCAAAGTACTTTATTACTGTAGACATTTACATATATTAAGCAAACGTAATTTTTTGCCTCTTCTCTACATTGGACCACTGTGGGAGAAGAAAGCGTAGAAAAACCCACAGATTGATTTTTAGATCTCTTTTAAAAAATCCTCGTGCTTAACGAATACAAATGTGAAAAATTTAATTATTATGATTAATAAGCAGGAATAAATAATTACAAAATTATTAACAGCAAGATCTGTGTTGAGCTAGATTAACCCCATACAATCCTGTCATTTACATAATCTTCAACTTGTAATATCCCTTTTTCGACAAAGTCGCTTTAACATGCTTTTGAAATTGCTCAAATGGCAATTTCAAAATCTCCAGAGGTATCTTATTATAGTAGAGAATGCACTGACCCTTGAAAAAATTGCTAGCCTTCGTGAGTCTAAACCGGGGCGGGGCGCACATAGTCTGTGATTATTTCTTAGTTTAACATTACAGCTATCGCTAAGTTTGGAAAATGTTGTAAGGTTCTTGCGTACATACTTTATATTTTCGAAAATAAATGACTAGCTACAGATAGTATGTCAATTTATTTAAAAAGCTCTCTTAAGGAGTATGTTCGTTTTAAATTATAAATTGCTCGAATAGCTCTTTTCTGTAAAATAAAAATAGTTTGAATATCTGCTGCTTTCTCCCACAACAAGTTACCATAGGACATGACACTATAAAAGTAACTAAAATATACTAGCCTAGATGTAGCCGCATCCGTGCTTGGTCTGATGTTCCTAACAGCGTAAGCCGCAGAATTTAATTTATCAGCTCATTTATCTATGTTGGGTCCCCACTGCAATTTGCTATCAATGGTTATTCCAAGAAACTTTGTATCATTTACTAATTCTAACGTGCTGTTGTCTAGCATATAGAATTTGATATACTTGGTTTTACCAGCGTTTAACAATAAATTATTAACTGTGAACCAATTCAAGATTAAAGAAAATACACCATTAACATCATCAAAATCTCCTTTTTGTCTTTCAATTTTGGAGACCATTTTAGTATCATCAGCAAACAACACTATGTCAGTCAATTTCTCCACCATGAAAGGCAGATCGTTAATATATACCAGAAATAAGAAAGAGCCCAATATGGAACCTTCTGGAACGTCAATTTTTACAACCGATTCATCAGATTTAAAGCCGTTAACTTTTTCTTTTTGAATTATATTTCTTAGGTATGATCTTAGTAGATCCAACGCTTTATTTCTAACTCCGTAATGATTTCATTTAATTAATAGCGTATTATGATCAACACAATCAAACTCCTTTTACAGGTCGCAAAAAACTTCGATAGCATCCTGTGCGGCCTCCCATGCACAATAAATATGAGATGTAAGGGTAATACCTGCATCCGTAGTCGATTTACCCCTAGTGAAACCGTATTGTTTGGCGTGGATTTGTTTTGTAAGTTTGAAGTGTGAGAGCATTTGATCTTTTCAAATATTTTAGTTAGTGTTGGAAGAGCAGATATTGGTCTGAAATTTGAAGGATCACCCTTATCTCCTGACTTGAACAGAGGTATTAGCTTACTGTGTTTCGTAAGGTCTGGGAAAGCCCCATCGTCAACACATTTATTGAATATATAAGCTAAGTGAACCAATGACTTTGACTGATATACCCCACAGGTCTTCAGTATTTTTTAAGTTTATATGAATGTTTAGTTAAATCTCCAGTTCGCAGTTTAATATTGTGTCTGTACGGTGTGAACCGTATTTTGGGCAAAAATTGTATTTTTCCCTCCGAAGTTTTTATTCTTTTGAGATTTTTACGCCACGTTTCCGAAAGGAAAGTTAGCTGTGACAACTTGTCAAACTCTTTTTGTCCAATCAGATGCCGCTATTATGAATTAATCTTCTATTAATCGCCTGTAACATTTGACTTATCTTGTATAAACTGGGGGTTAGAGTTTGATTGCCTGGGTAATTTTTATTTAACTCCTTTGCTACATTTTTTCAATACTTTTCCTGGAGACACGTGTCGAAAATTCCACCCTAAATATATCAAAAACATACCTTTATCATAAAAAATCTCGGTCGACCCCCTTTCATCAACCCACACTGAGCCAGCGTAGTGGAGTACGGCTCAGTCTTAATTGATTTGGAAAAAAGTATGTGCCCCTCGGTGGGGATATGAATGGGCAGTTCGACACGGTAGAAAGAAAAAAATAAAATACTCCAGGCGTCACAACTAAATATCGAACTAAACTGACCACTTGTAGTCAAACAGCTGCAAACAGCTTACCATAGGTTTTTTAAAATGTTTTTCTTAATAACCAGCAGCTTAGTAGTAATAACTGGAATGATATGCTTTCTGAGCAGGCTCATGTTTTCAAAATCTAATAGATGGCGTTGAAGACACAACTCCTTTTTTCCTTTGGCGCGTGATGATGGTGGTAAATATGGGTGGAGGACACTCAAATAATCAAAAAATGTTTGTTGAATTAAATCTTAAATCTTATTATCATATGTAACGTGTATTTTAATGTAATGCACACTTTAATGTACCTTCACATATTAGTATGATGCGCTCGAGTAAAACCTATTCGTATGGTCTTAGTTTTGGCCCTAGTGGCGCGGCTCTAGATGAAAGATCAGATTTGGTGAAGTTAATAAACATGGTGTAATGGGTCACCCAAATCTTTATCCGACACGCTAGATATTGCGCAATCTCCTTCAGTGGAAAGATGGGATTTTGAATGTCACAATTCTGAATTGTTTGACGATCCTTTTTTCCTGGTTCTGTTTTTATATTTTTCCTCGTTACATAGTATGTTTTGTCCTTACGTCCAGCCGTGATGCGTACAAATAATACAAATAAGCAAATAAACAACAGGTGAGGTAAAAAATATAGGCAACAAACAATACATTAAACCATTACAATATTACAATGATGTCAAAAAAAATATGTCAAATATATTATTATTGTATGTCATATGTAAAATTGTATTTAGTAAAAGGTGATTAAAAAAAATAAAAAAAGATGTCAATGGCAATAGTTTAGTAGATATAACATGTCAACACTATGCTAAATATTCACCTAAAGAGTAGTATGCTTTATCAGCCAAATAATCTTTTAATCTAAGCTTGATCTTGTTTGGGTTATCTATATTCATAATTGAGACAGGAACCTTATTGTATATTGTCGAGGCCATACCGAATACACTGTTGGTGAACAGTGCAGTTTTGTGTCTGGTAGCGCGTATATTTTTTTTGTTGCGGCGACTCTTCGGGTTTTCGTATAGGGTTGGGTTTATTTTAATAAACATTATTATTTCATATATGTATAACGAAGGCATTGTTAAAAGTTTATGGCGTTTAAAATATGGTTTGCAGCTGTCTGTTCTTTTTAACGAAAATATAGCTCTAATGCATTTTTTCTGAGACTTGAACGCAATTTCCCTATTTATTCCGTTACCCCAGAATATTATTCCGTATCTGAGTATAGACACTACGTAGCCGTGATAAGCAGTCAGTACTGCGGTAACATCCACAACTTTGCGGAGCATATACAGTGCATATGAAAACCGGTTTAGTTTTTTCAATTTGCTCTTTCCAGTTTAGTTTATTGTAGATTTGTAATGTACATCAAATTATCATTTGTTTATCCTCGTTTTATTCTCAATTTATATGTCTCATACAGTTCATCAGTTCTACCGATCTATATCTATATTGATAACATAGAGTGTTATCAAAGTTATAAGTCATGAAACGAAACGCCTCTTGGCCTTCCCTATATACCTGACATGCCTGGCGTATGGCCGCAATCTTCTTGGTCCATATTTGAACGCTTGCTCACAAGTCTCTGTATAGCTTAGCGAAGGGACTCGGCTCGCTTTGCACAGCTCCCTCGATGTGTGGACCTGAAACACATTTATGCTTTAAATACACTGGGGACAGGCCATGTAAAAAATAAATCAAAGGTACGAAACTCCTACGAAAGGTTTAGCATAGCCAGGGCAAATATTTCTGTGATGTGCATGAATATTTGTTTCTTAGTCTTGGATTAAATATTTATGCGTCGAGTACCCATAACTCAAGCCTTATTGAGCTTACTTAAACTCTACTAGTCTACTCAGATGTCAGATTTATGTCAGAAGCAAAATAAAATAAAAATATCATACAATTCTTGCAAAATTCTCGTTATTGTGAAGTCAATAGTTTTAGCGTATCAGCGTTTTGATTTCACAAAAAAGAGAGTTTATTTTTCCATTTGATACATTTACGGTATCTATTATAGCTTTGCCAAATAATGAAAAAACCGTTAATGTGTCCCACATTTTACAGCGTCAGGTGGAGGGGTCTTAGGGGGATGCAGCGCGATTTTACCACCACACCCAAATGTATTATGTGGAACACAAGTTACAACATTTTAATAATATGTTTGTCATTTCCAGACATTGATTACATACAGTTGCTGCGTTAAGTGTATGCGAACGACAGGCGCGTGGTCCCGGGTTGGTTTATTAGCGTAGTTGTTTCTTTTTATGTTTTTATTTTATTTTAATTCATATTTCTTTAATAGTTTCTTGCGTACACACATTATATTTTCGAAAAAAAAATCAAAGGAACGACATATGACATAGTACGCTCGCTGTCTATCATGACATGATAATTTTTCTGTAGGTATGACGACAGGCGCGTGGTCCCGGGTTGGTTTATTAGCGTAGTTGTTTCTTTTTATGTTTTTATTTTATTTTAATTCATATTTCTTTAATAGTTTCTTGCGTACACACATTATATTATCGAAAAAAAAAATCAAAGGAACGACATGTGACATAGTACGCTCGCTGTCTATCATGACATGATAATTTTTCTGTAGGTATGACGACAGGCGCGTGGTCCCGGGTTGGTTTATTAGCGTAGTTGTTTCTTTTTATGTTTTTATTTTATTTTAATTCATATTTCTTTAATAGTTTCTTGCGTACACACATTATATTTTCGAAAAAAAAAACAAAGGAACGACATATGACATAATACGCTCGCTGTCTATCATGACATGATAATTTTTCTGTAGGTATGACGACAGGCGCGTGGTCCCGGGTTGGTTTATTAGCGTAGTTGTTTCTTTTTATGTTTTTATTTTATTTTAATTCATATTTCTTTAATAGTTTCTTGCGTACACACATTATATTTTCGAAAAAAAAAATCAAAGGAACGACATATGTATGACATAGTACGCTCGCTGTCTATCATGACATGATAATTTTTCTGTAGGTATGACGACAGGCGCGTGGTCCCGGTTTGGTTTATTAGCGTAGTTGTTTCTTTTTACGTTTTTATTTTATTTTAATTCATATTTCTTTAATAGTTTCTTGCGTACACACATTATATTTTCGAAAAAAAAATCAAAGGAACGACATATGACATAATACGCTCGCTGTCTATCATGACATGATAATTTTTCTGTAGGTATGACGACAGGCGCGTGGTCCCGGGTTAGTTTATTAGCGTAGTTGTTTCTTTTTATGTTTTTATTTTATTTTAATTCATATTTCTTTAATAGTTTCTTGCGTACACACATTATATTTTCGAAAAAAAAAAATCAAAGGAACGACATATGACATAGTACGCTCGCTGTCTATCATGACATGATAATTTTTCTGTAGGTATGACGACAGGCGCGTGGTCCCGGGTTAGTTTATTAGCGTAGTTGTTTCTTTTTATGTTTTTAGTTTATTTTAATTCATATTTCTTTAATAGTTTCTTGCGTACACACATTATATTTTCGAAAAAAAAACAAAGGAGCGACATATGACATAGTACGCTTGCTGTCTATCATGACATGAGAATTTTTCTGTAGATATGAAAATATTTTGTGTCTTTGTTACCTTTTATATTCCTAGGAAATACGGTCAATGCCTTAAATTGGAAAAGCATTGTACATAATACTCACCAAAATATGCACACAATGCGTTGCTATAAAGGCAACTAAAATAGTTCCAATACAGCCCGGGACCAGCCCAGCATGTTTGAAGGCAGCGGGCATTGCCAGTAGACCAGAACCGAGGGAAGACTTGAGGAGGTGAAAGAACGAACCGAGGGTCCTGTGAACACAACCAAAGGTGAGATATTTATAACTAATGAAATCTATTTGCAACAATACAAAACAGGATCGGCAAAAGTATCGTAAAAGGCCGTGCACAATATAATTGGTTCAATAATATTAGTTATAGCCCCATACCTAGCTTATATATTTAATAAATATGTTAACGATGGAGCTTTTCCAGACCTCCTGAAACATAGTAAACTGATACCTCTGTTCAAGTCGGGAGACAAGGATGATCGTTTTAAATTTCAGACCAATATCTGTTCTTCCAGCACTAAGTAAAATTTTTTAAATGATTATGATCAATCAAATGCTCTCACACTTCAACCGTACAAAAAAACTCCACGCCAAATAATACCGTTTCACTAGGAGTAAATCGACTACGGATGCAGGTATAACTCTTATATCTCATATCACATGGAAAGCAGCACAGGATGCTATCGGTGTTTTTTGCGATCTGTCGAAAGCATTTGATTGTGTTGATCATGATACGCTACTAATTAAATTAATTTAGAAATAAAACGTTGGATCTACGAAGATCATACTTAAGCAATATAATTCAACAGGCAGAAATCAACGGCGTTAAATCTGATGATTCAAAAGTAAAAATTGGCATTCCACAAAGTTCCATATAAGACCCTTTCTTATTCCTGGTATATTTTAACGATCTGCCTTTCATGGTGGGGAAATTGATTAAAATAGTGTTGTTTGCTGATGATACTTCACTGGTCTTCAAAATTGAAAGAAAAAAAGAAGATTTTGATGATGTCAATGGACCTAATTGGTTCACAGTTAATAATTTATTGTTAAATGCTGGTATAACCAAATGTATCAAATTCTCACATTCAAATATCAGGCAAGTTGAGACCAATAAAGTGTTAGACAGCAGCACCTTAAAATTATTAAATGACATGAAGTTTCTTGGAATAACAATTGATGGCAAATTGCACTGGGGACCCCACATAGATAAATTAGGTGGTAAATTAAGTTCTACGGCTTACACTGTTAGGAACCTCAGAAAAAACATGGATGCGGCTACATCTTGGCTTGTATGTTTTGGTTACTTTCATAGTATCATGTCCTATGGTATCTTGTTGTGGGGGAAAGCAGCGGATATTCAAACTATTTTTATTTTACAGAAAAAAGCTATTCGAGCAATTTAAAATTTAAAACGCCCAGAATCCTTAAGAGAGCTTTTTAAAGAAATTGACATACTAACTGTAGATAGTCAATTTATTTTCGAAAATATAATGTAGGTACGCAAGAACCTTGCAACATTTTTCAAACTTAGCGATAGCTGTAATGTTAACCTAAGAAATAGTCACAGGCTACTTGCGCCTCGGTTAAGACTTGCGAAGGTTAGCAATTCTGTCAAGTGTCAGTGCATTCCCTATTACAACAAGATACCTCTGGAGATCTTGAAATTACCATTTGAGCAATTTAAAAACCATGTTAAAGCGAAAAAGGGATATTACAATGTTCAAGATTACTTAAATGACGGGTCTGTATGGGGTTAATCTGGCTTAACACAGACCTTGCAGTTAATAATTTTGTAATTATTTATTCCTGCTTATTAATTATGTTAATTCATGTTATATTATTTGTATTAGTTAGGCACAAACAATTTTTAAAAGAGTTCTAGAAATCAATCTGTAGGACTTTCTACGCTCTTCTTCTCCCACAATGGTCCGATGTAGAGAAGTGGCAAAAAATTACGATGGCTAAGCAAATGTTTATATCTAAAGTAATAAAGACATTGGGTATTTGGACTGCAGATACTCAGATATGGCTCGGCTGGTGAAACTACTAGGAAGTGGCAAAACCTTCCAACTAGGAAGTTTACAAATAATTAGAAAACGTATATCTGAACCACAAAAAGTGTTGGAAACCATGTTGAAGACATACTTCCCGGGCTGCAAAGAATATACAGAGAGCAACATATCGGATTACCAGGAAAGATGGGAGGATCTACCAGATAAGATAAATAAGAAAAATAAGAATGGGCCATAAATTCATTTGCACCCTTCAAATCTGCGGGGCCTGGTGGCAATTTGCCTGTGCTTCTACAGAAGGCCTACAGATTAATAAGTAACCTTCTCGAAAAAATATTAAAGAGCAGCATAGCACTTGTTTATATCCCTCCAAATAGGAGGCGAGTAAAAACAGCTTTCTTACCATACGTATAATATTTCATATAATACTGGACAGACATTTAAGAATAAAACCAAATGAAAGTGCATATCCCTTCCATAGCAATCAGTATGCATATATGGAAGAGAAATCAATAGAAACACCTCTATATAACCTAACTCTAAACAAGAAATTTGCCCTGGAATGTTTCTTTGATGTAGATGGATCTTTCGAGAGGGCAGCATTCCAAGATTAAAGGAATCCCTGAAGCAGGGCGGAATACATGAACTGTTAGAAAAATGGGTGGTAATCACGGTTAACAACAGGATGATCTTATTATCACAGGAACCATGAGGTCCACACCAACGGAATTCTTAGTAACGATGCTCAATCTAATCCATGTATGTAAAAGTAAAAGGACAGCAACAGAACAATGGCATAAAATGGAAATGAACAAAGAATTTAATGGCAACAAGAAATACTGAATCCGTATAGGAACAAGAAAATTGGGAAATTGAAACAGAACAGCCGGCTGTTACTTTCGTCACGTATGCTTCAAGATGAGAAAGCACAAAACTAGCAGGACCTGACTTTTGCGGCATGGATGGCAATAAACAAGACCAATCAATTGGCTTGGGGCTATACGCTATACGCTCGTGTTCCAAGCGGAACCCTTCGCCGTAATAAAATGTTGTAACATTAAAGCATTACCTTCACCTAATTGTGGAATAACAGCCAAACAAATAACCTCATTAATTAAACCTTGTTTTCTTGAAAACTTGTTTTTGGAATTGCGTGTTTTGCCCTTAGGAGTAGTAGGAGAAGAGAGGCGAAGTAGGTTGCAGTATATTGAATAAGAAAACAATCCAAAAAATTTCACAACTATACAACAATCAAAGATACGACAGTCAAAGTCTGTCAAAGATGCTGAGGGATGTGAAGATTAGTTAGAATAAAATGGTTACTGTCTAAGAGTTACAACACTGAATATCCGTAGCTTCGACTGTAATTTAGACAATTTTCAAGTACTACTATCGAGACAATAAATATTACGATTTTTGCATTCTGACAGATTGTTGGCTTCGCCATCTGAGGGTACTAATATGTCTTCCCGAATATTGTAGGTTTTCAGATATAAATAATATTAATCAAAATAGCGGTAAAGTTACCGTAACGTCAGAACCATGAACCTGAAGTGGATGATACTGACTAAAGATACGTCATAAAAATCGGTGCCACTCGTGTTATCATCTATATTTACCGATTGCATTATAGAGACGACGTGAAAGATTTTATAAATTATATATGTCGTCTTCTATGTTTCTTATTATTATAATGATTGTTGATATAAATGTTGATATATCGGATGGAAATTAGGACTCTAGATCCTCAGAGTTATTAAAGCTATGTGCTGCATATGACTTTTTTCCGTCACATTCTTTCCTGACGTGGGACCGCCCTTTTTTTAGGGTTCCGTACCCGAAGGGTTCCAAACGGGACCCTGTTACTAAGACTTCGCTGTCCGTCCGTCCGTCCGTCCGTCTGTCACCAGGCTGTATCTCATGAACCTATCTAGCTAGAGAGTTGAAATTTTCACAGATTATGTATTTCTGTTGCCGCTATAACAACAAATACTAAAAAACAGGATAAAAAAATATTTAAGGGGGCTCCCATACAACAATTCTTTCAATACCACATACAAACTTATGGATGCACCTGGTTACGTACATGGAGTGTGAAAGTAACCGCACCAATAACTTTGTAAACAATATTTTGCTGTGTAAAATCCAAACTATTTACTCCACACCATCGCTTCTATTGAACGGTGGTACGGAACCCTTCGTGCTCGAGTCCCACTCGCACTTGGCCAGTTTTTTTAACTATTTATTTGCCAAATCAAATGCAAAGAAAATGACTACGTTAGTATGCAACTAAACAGAAACTGACTATAATTGTGTTATGGCATCGGTTCCTATTAATAAGGTCACTGGATCACCAAAACCGATCAACCTGTGAAAGAAAGTGAACTACGGGGCAAACCTCTGTAATTTGCTATAATTATATTGACGACCCGAATGGCCGAGTCAGCAGTGACGCTGCCTACGAAACCAAGGGTCCTGGGTTCGAGTCCCGGTGGGGTCAGGACCCTTGTTTATTTGACGGGAACGGATGTTTGTACCCTAGTCATGGTTGTTTATCTATCTAAGTATAATATTTCTCTATATAAGTATGTGTATCGTTGTCTAGTACCCAAGATACAGGGAATCCTAGTTTGGGGCTAGATCAATGTGTGTAAATGGTGTCCAAGGTATTATTATTAGATTGGACTGACGTGTTGACTGTTGAGCCTATCAGTCTCAAACGATCTTAAACAAGGAAGGAATAACACAGCGTGATTCATTAGCAATGCTAATGTTGGCAGTCTGAATTATACCCCTAATCCAAAGCTTCAAAGTCCCTAGAAAATATGTACAAAATTGGTATGCTGATGATTCCGCCCGTTTTAGTAAACTAAGAAACGTAAAAGAATGGCTACCAAAACTGATGAAACTTGGTCCAAAATACAGTTATTTCTCAGAACTTCCATACAGACTATTTGCGAACCTTAGAGTGAAGACTAGACTTTCACATAGGTTTTTGGGCGGTGTCATCGGAGACGATAATTGACGAAAAGAATACATCACAGAAAAAGTTAACGAATGGATTGAATGTATAAGACTGTTATTAAAACCAATTATAAAACACCCACAACTTGTACAAAACCGCCTACAAAATCAGTTGAATACAAATGGAGATAATTACAAACAGTCATGGATAAAACATGTAGGGAATTTCATAAATGAAAAAAATCATCATGACATCGCTGATACCCTTAATCTTAGACAGAGAAATAACGTCACTAGAACATTTACTTTTCAGCCTACCGGTAAAACTTTGCGGGATAGGTATTAACGACGCCTTGAATAAGAATAACTGTTATAAAACATCGGTAGAATCAAATAGAATACTAACACATGCCATCAAATCTGACGAAAATGTAGACTTACTAGTCCATCAAACACAAGCTACAAATACTATCAAATTAAGAAAAACTATCGCGGCAAAAGAGACACGCTGAAAAAAATTATGTAATACTATCTAAACTACCAAATAAAATGAATGATGTATTCAAAGAGTCGTTGAAACAAACTCTTCATAATGGCTAGCTAACATCCAGACCTCCGCTCATAACACTGATCTCCCAGCTACCCAGTTTAGGGATGCTTTAGCTATTAGATACGCCGATGAACCAGCAAACCTCCCTCAGGCCTGCGACGGAGGCGGGATGAATAATTTTGACCTAAACCACGCACTTAACTGCAAGAAATGTAGATAAAAAAGGACCTGATCAACACAGAGATGACTGTAAAAATTAGGCCGAGCTAGCCTGGGGAACTGGCACCATAGAATTCATAATGCAATATGCAAATATAAATCAACCAGAATTTATAGGTGATCAGTTACTAAAAAGTGTGTGTGAACCATCAAGGAAAGCGTTCTTCGTCGTACGCATAGTAAATGCTGAGGCATCCTCATACAGAAACCTCACTTGGCAAAAACAGCACAGATACATAGCCGAGAGAAATACTCAAAATACGAGCAAACAGCTAAAGACTTAAGAGCCCATTCAACCTATTATTGATTTCATGCGATGGAGCCCAAGGAACTGAATATAATAGTTAAAAAAAAAACGCATTTAAACTTAATGAGAAATGGGGAAAAGCATATTCTCAAATAGTATACTGGCTGAAAGTGTAAATACAAATCTCAGTTATTAGAGCAGTTTTCGCGAAAGTAAGAGGCACATGAAAACATGTCAAGGCCTTTCAATGCGAAGATAGAGCAGGTATACTTTAGTGACAGCTTGATCTCATTAAACAGAAATACCTACATTTATATATTTTTAACTTTTATAGACAGGGATTATTTAATAGTGTACTATACAAATTTCTGTAATGATGTTATATGCCTACTTGTTGTATCTTCTGAGTTTTGTTTTGTGTATTATCTGAACTACACCATACTGAAACAAATATTGCTACTAAATGCAAAACGGATGTGAATTGCTTGAACTACAGTGTCCTTCAACCTACAGGTGGGCTTTAAATAATAAAGATCTTGTAAAGATCTGATCGCTTACATTTACACTGTACATGCTAACTTTTAAGTTATAGACTTGAATTTTTATTTTTATACCTGTTAAAACTGTACTTAGAACTTTTCTTAGGGGAAAACCTATTTAACTCATCCTAGAACACAGGGAAAACCATCCTAAGGGAGTTAAATGTGACTATAATACTTTGATACGTCTACCTGTATATTATAACAGATGAGCTGTTTTTGTTGCTCAGAAATAAACAATTTCATTTCATTTAGTTTTGAAATCACCTAAAGATTAATCGTGAGAAGATAGTGAAAAAATTTAACGATTTAACAAAAAGTGTCCAGTAAGAAGAATAATTAATGACTCATTTTTCCGAAATGAGATGTGGATAAATAAATTGTGCAGGCCACCGTGTACTAACTTTCTTGCATGATGCTTTCGGTGTTGTGATTTTAATAATAGTTTGTGGATATCCGTGTCCAGGCGTTTAGGAGACATTTTTAAAAGATCTAAGATAAAGTATACATGGTCTAACAGAAAGAGAGTTCGAGCCGAAAGGTGGTTCTTAGGGACATAATTTTGAAAACTTTTACTATAGAACCGACGTGATCAAAGCAACTTTATTTTTCCTATCTCATTACATTTTGGGCCCAGCGCTCACCTCAGTTATATGTGGAGTTGAAAATAAAGTTGCTCTCATCAAGTCGGCCCCATACTATAGTGCCTTTAGAAAGTATTTAATATTACAGCAGAAGACTGAGGGAACGGCGCGGAGTTAATCTACCTGTTACCTACCTCTGATATTTACATTGTTTCCAATGATATTATTGAGTGTATTCATTCCCTACTAATTATTATTATTTTATAATCCTAATGACATTTTCAATTTAATCTCACTTGGAACATTGACATCAATTTTATTACGAATTGCTATAATTATATATCTCGTATTACTATAAATTTTAATGATATAATTTTAATTCTATAATTTTAATACAATCTTATAAAATACAATCTCTTTATTGAACTATTTTATTAAAATCATCATCTTTTACGTTGTTAAATGTGTACTTGAGCAGATCGTTGTCTCGTCCGTACTGGCTCTGGCAGAATACCAGCGTCACAGATTCGTCTGTGACATTGCTGAGTCAGGGCTTTTTCATTGTGGCGGTACAGTCACAGTACCACATAGTGATCCTTACCGTACCTCAATGTTTGCTTGTATAATTTTATTATTTATTGATTGTTTTATTTAACTGCTGCGTTGTTTCCTTTTAGTAGATTTTTTCTTTTCAAAGTTTGCGTTATAATTATGTATTTGTGTGTGTACCATATTGCAATGAATAAATTAATGTATCTATCCATCTATCTATCTACTAAAAGTTATTCAGAATGATGTATCTAACAACCACTCCACCACACAAAACAAATCCTTTCTACTTTAACCATGATGCACTATGAGTTTATTCCGCCCGCCGCCTAACATATGGGATATATGGCACTGTGTGTATATTGTATGGCAGCTACAATTTTTTGAGTTTTGCGTTAATAACCGAGTATGCCATGTTATAGATGACATTAAGAGATAATATGATGAGAAGTTTGAAAAAAATCGTTTGTCCCGTTTTTAATAAACTCAATCAAGTGTTTGATTTGTATGGCAGGTACCTTAAATAATCAAGTTATCCAAAAACTAAAAAATAGTCCTAAATATTTACAAAATAACCCCCAATACAAAATAACATTCAATTGGGTTCAGTGTTTTAGGCTCCAGAGCTGACTACGGAAAACAGCCATCCATACATATATACACACACATTTTTTTTTCAATTTTTGGACTAAGTTAACGATAAAGAACCTATCCCTATCCAAATCTCAGCCTCGATTTTTTAAGATTACAATACTTCCTTAATTTTCACTTCGTTCGACTCGAAAGTAAAAATTAATGTGAAAACTGTAGCTGGCAATTTGGGAGCAAATAAAAGAAACCCACTCTATGAACTCGTGAAGGATATTGGATTTAAATTCAATAAAAGATTCAGAAATAGCCCATTAATTGATAGGGGCGACATCTTTTATGGCGACGGAATTACTTGCGGACAGTCAATAAGGCCCGCGAATCAAATAACAAATATACTAGCTCGATGAAACTTAACTTAACGTAACACACCTCATAACTGTCTACTTAATAGACTCTAGTTACATAAGACGGAATAATATTTAGTGAGAGTATAAAACGTAGGCACATCATGATTGCGCCTTCACTTCTAATCAGTTTAATTGACGCCCACTAGCGATTTTTTTTACCTTATCCTTGAAATTGTGTAACAGAGACAACGCACCATTAACTTGTTTCGGAAAATAGAGTATAGGTAATACGATACATAGTTCTCATGAATTTATAGTAATGTAGTTTAAAAAAAAATGTCGTTTCATTTAATATCGCTTAACAGATTTTGTAAAGTATACTTTACAGTGTTTGTTCAGGCTTCTCAGCACCTAATGACCTCGTAGGGGCCCATGAGCTACGAGGTAGCGTGACGATCAGGTGCCAAGAAGTGATGAACGTCGGCGATTCACCGAGCTGAAGTTATGTGGGGTAGATCTAACCTGGTCTGTGCTTCGGTCCCGTCAACCTCCTGTCTCTCTGCAAGGCCCGGGTGCACCCTAGGCTCTTCTTGGTTGACAGGTTCTTCAGCCAACCAGGTATGACTGGCGGGCCCGCGCGGTGAGCACAGTGTCCAGCACAGGTTATGTTTCTACTGGTAAATACAAATCGGGCACGAAAATCCGAACTTTATCTGGTTCGAGAGACAGCGGCACACTCAGCTATATTAACAATCCTGAGGGAATCCCGAATACATTCCAAATGCCCTGCGATTTAATTTCAACACCCTGATCAAAACGCGTTTAAATTGCGAGGGCTTTCGTCTGTCAGTTGTCAAAACTGCCAGATTGACAGCTAACGTCAAATTAAAATGACCGTTCAGAAACCATCGATCGAATATCGATTTGGAATCAAACAGTGTTTTTTCAGCAAACCTTACATGTGAGATTTAAAAAATATTTTTGAAGTATACTTAGAACACCGTTTAGCGTGATATATCCAACACAACATTCTACCACAACCTTTGTAATCCTGCTCGGCTAAAGGTTAATAATTTAATTTCCTAATAATAATAATAGTAATAACTTGAATTTAGGGTGAGATTGGTTGCTTAAGGTCACTTTCTGTCCGAATACTAAAGTTAGGTTGTGTAAGAGATCTTGAGATTGCGATTTGAGCTATTTAAAAACCATTAAAGCGACTTTGTCGAAAGAGGGATATTACAATGTTCAAGATTACTTAAATGATGGGACTGAATGGGGTTAATCTGGCTCAACACAGACCTTGCTGTTACTAATTTTAAATTTATTTAATCCTGCTTATTAATTATGATAATGATAATATAAATATACTTTGTATAAGTTAAGCACAAGCAATTTTTAAAAGAGATCTAAAAATAAATCTGTGTGAGTTTCTACGCCCTCCTTCTCCCACAGTGGTCCAATGTAGAGAAGGGGCAAAAAATTACGATTGCTAAGTATATGTAAATATCATATAAATATAATATAAAAATAACATTTGGAATTTGGAATTTGTAAAGTCACAATTTTATTTACAAGTACCTGGAGCCGAGCGACATTCATGTTCGACCAGCAGTACCATAAACGCTTTGTTTTTCATAGCACCAGTTTCGGAATTTGATCACATCTCTAGATTAGTTTAGGGATATGTGAAAATTATATCATTATTTTACCATTTCCCGGGGTTTGATCAAATCACATAGGGATTTGATAAAGTACCTTATATTATTATATGCCTGCAACATGGAATTGATGAACATATTTAAAAATATATATGACGACCCAAATGGCCAGGTCGTCGGTGACCCTGCCTACGAAGCCAACGGTCCCGTGTTCGAGTCCCGGTGGGGGCAAATATTTGTTTGATGACAACGGATGTTTGTACCCTAGTCATGATTGTTTATCTATCCAAGTATAATATTTATCTATATAAGTATGGGTATCGTTGTCTTGTGCCCAATGTTTAATTTCCACGCCTACCGAACGGCGTGGAATCCGAAGGGGGTGTGCTTTTGCCAGCACGTGAGAGAAAAGAAGTGAATGAATCTTTACTGACCTTGTCACCGTAGACAGGAGATTGAAAACTCGTTCGAGACGGGAATGTGGGATAGGAGCACCAGTTTGGGATAGGATAGGAATCGAATCACTATCGTTGCTGCCGACGCTGTCGCCGGCGTGCTGCCTGCCGTGACCGTGGAGTCGCCGCTACCGATTCGACGATGTCCGATCAAACACGGATCACTTGACCGCTGACGCGAATCTACTTATTTCCCGACGATGTAGATGATTAACACTCCGACCAGGCCCGACGCCTGTATTTAGTCATTGGTACACCGAAATACCATCACTGGCACGAGGCCCGAGCCGACATGTTGTTCTCCCGATGAGAAAAGCCCAAAGATAACCTCCAATTTTACATCTCGTTCCGGTACAAATGACAGCTGCTAGTTCCGTTTTCGCTAGTGATGTGCCGATTACCCGCGATCGATTCGCGCAACAAAAAACCGGTGCGTTTCCGAAGCATAAATATTAAACAGTCACCCGCCCGGACAGGCCCGAACCTGTCCCTAATCAATAGGAAGGCGATAAAGTGTTGCGACCGCTCTCTTGAGGACCGAGTCCCCCAACTTGACTTCTGCTGATCGAGGCGTGCCATCCCGACCCGTGTACAAATTGACAATCCGTCCTCGTCTCCATCTCAATGATGGCAGGTTCGCATCCTTAATCAGCACCAAATCACCGACTTGAGGGGGGCTCGTCCGGTCAGTCCACTTAAGGCGCTGCTGCAAGATGTGCAAGTACTCAAGGGACCACCGTTTCCAAAAATCTTGAGCCATCTGCTGCAACATCTGCCACCTAGTTAACAGACTTAACTTAACATCAACGAATGGGTATTCTGGCAGGGCGTTAAGGGGCTGACCTATCAGGAAGTGACCCGGCGTCAACGCTTCCAAATCATTTGGATCCGAACTGAGCGGGCACAACGGACGCGAGTTCAGTGTCATTTCAATTTTACAGAACAGCGTCGCAAGCTCTTCAAAGCGTAGAGAGGTCTCACCGATGATCCTCGTCAGGTGCGACTTAGCCGATTTAACCGCAGCCTCAAATATTCCTCCCCAATGAGGACATCCCGGCGGACTGAAAACCCATTCAATCCCTCGTCGGGAGCAAGCCGTATCGATGGCATCCTGGTTACCGTTCAGGAATTGAGTGACCTCCTGCAGATATCGCCTGGCTCCGACAAAATTTGTGCCGTTGTCCGAACGGATTAATGTCGTGAGGCCCCTTCGTGAGACGAACCGATCTAGACATGCGATAAATGCCTCTGTAGTGAGGTTACTGACCACCTCCAAGTGGACTGCCTTCGTGGCCAAGCACACGAAGACGCACAGGTATGCCTTCACTAATCCGGCGTTCCGTAGCTGTGAAGACTTGACCATGAATGGTCCCGCGAAATCCGTTCCGACACCCGCAAAGGCCGGATTTCGTTAACCCTATCCGAGGGCAAATCGCCCATCTGGGGCTGCATCGTAGCCGCCTTGGCCCGATAACAAGGCAGGCACCGAAATACGACGCTACGCACTAAGCGTCTTCCCGATAGAATGCAGAACTCGCGCTGGAGAAACGCCATCAAGGCGTGGCATCCGATATGCCCATTCCGAATGTGTCGATCCTGTATCAACAGTTCGACCAACTTCCCCTTCCTAGGGAGTAACAACGGGTGGCGAGCCGCATAAGGCAGGTTGGCATTCCGCAGCCGACCTCCTACCCTCAGCAATCCTTGAGGGTCAATAAACGGGTTGAGCCGAGCCACAGCTCCCTTCAGTTGGACGCGTCCGCGTCTCAGAATGTCCAAAAATCCAATTTGGACTTAAAGTGCACCGTCTGCACGTTCCGTACCAATGCGAACAACGCATGGTTCCGTTCCCGTGGTGTCAGGACCTGTGTCCGCACTCGTTGCGCCTCAGAATTCCGACAATTCCGCGCAAATCGGCAGATCCAGGCGGTCACATTGACCAGCTTGTCGAGCGAGCTGTACCGCTCCAGCAGGCTGAACTCCTCTTCCGGCTCTGGTCGCGTCGTACAGACACCGACTGTCAAGGCGCTGTTCGCCGTGGTAACGCGTGGACTCAGTGGCCAATCCGATTCGGCTTGAGTCAACCATTTTGGACCCCACCACAAGGGATGTCCAACCAACTCCGGAGCGTGACATCCACGAGACGCACAGCCTGCTGGGTTCATTTCCCCTGGAACATGTCTCCAGATTAAGGGAACCTCCGAATTCAGAATCTGCGAAACCCGATTCGCCACAAAAATCTCCAGCTTGTGAACTGAAGCCTTCAGCCAGCATAACATGATCTGGCTGTCCGTCCAAGCGTAGACCGTATCTTCTAACGCTAGTGACCCACGAAGAACCGTCATCGTGTGGTTGAGCAGACGAGTCAGGAGAGCCGCTCCCGAAAGCTCTAACTTGGGAATGGTCAGGCGAGTGCGCAACGGCGCAACCTTGCTCATGGCCATGACCAACCGCACATCAACCTCCCCCGAGAAGTCGACCGTACGCAGATACACCGCAGCTCCGTAGCCCTTCTCCGAGGCATCGCAAAACCCATGCAGGGTGGCGGTGTATCGTTTGGTGGGGACCAACCTCCGTGGCAGTGAAATCCGATTGATGCCAGGGAGGGTCAAAAAGAATGAGTCCCACTCTGAGCTCAATGACCCGCCGATCGGGTCGTCCCAGTTCAGCTCAGCAGACCACAATTGCTGCATAAAACACTTGAGCTGAAATGTTACCGGGGTGATCCACCCGTTTGGATCAAATGTCCTAGCCACCGTTGAAAGGACGTTCCGTTTCGTCCAGACCTTCGGGGAGTCCAACTCGACCCGATACGAAAACATGTCTGACACCGGCTGGTACTGGACGCCTAATACCGACAATATATTTGGGTTTTCCAAATTTTCAAAAATGTGGGGATCCTGCTGGTAGTCATCCAGAAGACCAGTCAGTAACTCTGGAGAGTTCGACATCCATTTCCGGAGCTCGTTACCTCCACCCCGTAAGAGCTCAACTAGCTCGTCCCGTCGAGCGAGCGCCTCCTCTACGGAATCTGCACCGGCACAGATATTGTCCACGTAGAGGTCCTGCTCCAGGATCGCTGCTCCTCTAGGGAAATTTAACCGTTCTCGATCCGCTAACTCCCGTAGAGTGCGAATCGCCAAATAAGGACTAGACCGTAGCCCGTACGTGTTGGTGTTCAGCTCGTACACCCTGATGGGCTGATCTGGGCTCTCTCGCCACAGTATCAGCTGATACCGTCTATCGTCAGGGTGAATGACCGTCTGTCTAAACATCATCCGGATGTCAGCTACAAGCACAACATTGTGTCGACGGAACCGTGTGATAACATCCGCGATGTCATGATTCAACTTCGGCCCTGAATGCAAACACTGGTTCAGGTTTATGCCGTTAGATGTTGATGCCCATCCATCGAACACTACCCGTATTTTGCCCTCCGGGGTCCTCAAGACTGCGTGATGGGGCAGGAAGCAGTGGTCTTCACGCTTCCAGTCGATACCCGAAACCGACATGTGGCCGAGTGACTCGTATTCCCGCATGAAGTCGACGTACTTCTGCCGGAAAATGCCGTCACGCTTCATGCGTCGTTCCATCGACAGAAGCCGCGTCTCGGCTGCATGGTGTGAACTGCCCAGCGGCAGGCGATCACTCCGAAATGGAAGACGTGTTAGAAATTGACCTGACCGAAGGCGACCAGTATTGTTCCGATAAAACTGTTCACACTCTTCTTCAACCGGGTCCAACCGGCGGACCGTAGGTGGTTCCTCCACCTCCCAAAACTTCTGTATCACCTCCGAGAGTACAGAACCGAATAAGGGACTACGAGTCGCTAGGCGTGGGGCAGCCGGCATGACCGGACCCATTACCGCATGGCCCAGTCTGGTGTTGACCGAAACCAGACCAGTCGCCTGCAACACGTGGAAACCTGGCACTAACAGGTATCCCAAGGCATCAACACCCAATAAAATGTCTATTGGGCCCGGAATATCAAACTCCGGGTCAGCCAGTGACAACCCAGCGACCAACTGTCGCACCGAGGGCGACAACCGTACGTGAGGGTGTGAGCCCATCACATTAGGCATGATTAATGCCGTGACCGTCAGATTCACGGATGAATCCACCCGTGACGAGAGAGTAATCCGACATACTCCCTTAACGGAACCGACTTCCGTGTTCCCAATTCCCCGAATGGAATGTGGATGCTCCCTTACCGAAATGCCCAACCGTCTTACAAGGTTGCACGAGACTAAGCACCCCTGGGCCCCCGAGTCCAAAAGTGCTCGTGCTACACAAGATTTGCCGTCCGAACTCCACGCTATCACCGAGGCGGTGGGGAGCATGACCGTCTGTGGAGTGGCGGCACCCTGTAAGTGGGCGGCGTGTCCCTAGCGGGAACCTCCGCGGGATCCGAACCCGCTGGGACCCCCGTCGGCCTGGTAACTCGGCTGCTGATATGCCACCGGTGGCATATCAGACCGCATGTACATCAGGGGGTCCCAACCCGCATAATAGGCCCCTCGCTGTCCCGGTACCCGACCATACCGGACTGCGAACGGTGTGCCCGGTGGCCACCGTGGATGGAGGGGGGAGAGCGGATCCAACCTGGGGCGCTCTAGGAATGGGGGCGACATCCGACTGTTCGCCTCCCTGTTCGCCTCCCAGAGCGACGGGCAGGGTGGCGCAGAAGGTGGTGGGCTCCCAGCCTTCGCGCCACTCATAGGTGCCATCTGACACCCGCCCGTAACACGCGGTGAGCCAGCGGCCCGAAGTCCTCGCTGACCCTGGACAGCGGCGACCGAACCCCGGCTATCCCACCTGTTACCCCCCGCGCTGCCCCCTTCCCCTCGGGGGGGGTCCCGTCCGCGGGTACCCCAGTCACCCCGTTGGTGACTCCCGTTGCCCGGAGGGGGACTGGGTCCGGCCCTGGTTGGGCCCTGTGGCCGACCAACCTGAGTCCGGCCCTGGTGACCGTCCGAAGGGCCTGACCGGTTCAGGCACAACACGACGTGGTGCCTGCCACCGCAGCACTCACAGGGGGACGCCCGTGAGCACTCGCTCAGCGGGTGCGGCCCCAAACAACCGAAACACAATCGGTGGCGGAAGACCACCTTCCTGCGGGCAGCCACACCGAGCGCCTTAAAGTTGGCGCAACTGGTCACTCCATGACCGGCACTGTCGCAGTGCACATAGCCGTCACCCGACGGCGCGGCACTCAAAACGCCAAATTGTTTTGACCGCCCACCCCCCCGTGGGGGTGGGGGGCGCGGCCCCTCCCGCATCCGCGCGGGTTGGCGCTGCACACTGGCCTCCGAATCCATGGTATCGCATCGCCTGCATTCACCCTCCAAGAAATCCGTTAATTGGACTAGCGTGGGCAGTTCCGAGCTACTGCCCCCATGCAGCTGTTCAAACCGACTTTGAACAGCTGCAGGCAACCGTGACAAAACCATATATAACACGATATATGACCATTGGTCTATCGGCAGCCTTAGTGGCCACCAGCACAGGGTTGAGCACCTGTACCCGGATGTCAACATCCCGGGTTACTCTTGGGATGCTGAACAGCTTCCCCAGCTGCGCATCAACCAACCGCCGTTTGTGTTGGTAGCGGTCAAACAATATGACCTGGGCAATCTCATAATTGCCCGCCGTAACCGTTAGGTGACCGACCAACTCTCCAGATATGGCAGCCGTCCGACAACACCCTTAGGGGGCGGGTCTCCGCTACCCTCCCCGCGGTCATCCCGACGCGACCGCTTAATTTTTTCGGCGCGACACTCGATATCGCCCAAGCACTCCATCGCTTGGTCAGCATCCGCGCAGAGCTGCTTCACTGCAGCCACCGATGCCTCATCCGTAAGCCCGAGGGCTTCAGCCTCCGCAGCCAGCCGACACACCTTCCCGACGCGTGTCATTGCGTCCTCCACACGCTTGAGCAGGACATCGTCCATGTCAGGTCGCTCCACATACTTGTGAGTATGGGCGAGCCATCTCATCTCCTCACGGACGCCATACCGCAGTACCGTCAAGGGTGAAGGTGCCATGGTTACCAATTCAATTGTTTCTGGTCCTATAATAATAATATAATAAAACATTTATTTTCAGAAAACAAGGTTCGATAGTATTGTTAGTACAAAAAGAGAATTTCCTAATCTATGTTGCACCTTAAAATAAAATTAAAATAAATAAGTAAGCAACTTATGGTGGATAGCGAGGTAGAGAAGAGGCCTGTACTCAGCAGTGGGTAGGTGTGGGCAGATTGAAGATGATGATGAGCCTATTTATCCGGCGAGGTGCCGGTCACCACCTTGATCCAGTGCTTTAAAATAGGTCCTTCGACCCTATCTGCTATAACAGTCAGGATACCGCTGGTGCTGCCGCGAACTCTGTGCATTAGTGAGGCCACGCGTTTTCTTATTATTGCATGAAACCCGTCCGTGCGGGCTTCTGCAAACATGCCTGACCCACTACAGAATCGCGGCAACCCCAGCAGCATCCTAAATCCGTTATTGTGCTGGACTCGAAGGGCGCTTATGGACTTTTGAGTATAGCTGACCCACAGGCTGCTCGTGTAAAAGGATTGGCAGTAAGCCTTAAACAAAGTTATTTTTACTTGATGTGTGCAACGAGCAAACCTGCGCGCCAGCATGTTCACCCTCACCGCCAACGCGCTCCGTTCCCTATCAATGTCCAGGTCGTCTCTCAGGTCATTGGTTACAATGTGTCCCAGATATTTAAAGCTTGTAACACTCAATAACTCCTGACCGTACAATTTTATAGGAGGCCCATTACTAGGCGACTTAGTTCCCTTCTTAAATATCATTACTTCAGTCTTTTTAACATTATATCGTAATCCATGGGTCTCAGCATATGACTCACAAGTACTTAAAAGATTTCTCAATCCTCTCACTGATGGACTCAGCAGCACCATGTCATCGGCATAGCTTATGTTATTCGCACTTTTCCCACTTACATAGCAACCCGCATGCATGCTGCTGAGCCCACCAATGAGATTATTTACATATAAGTTGAAAAGCTTCGGAGACGTGAGTCCCCCCTGTCTCACTCCGCATTCCAATTTGTACTTTTCAGAGTAAGCACTCCTCCACCTGACTCTGTTCATCTGATGGCCATACCAATATTTAAGTATATTTACAGTTTCCATCGGTAGGTTTGCTTCTCGACACTTATCCCACAGGATATCATAAGAGACTAAATCGAAGGCCTTCGAGAGATCTAAAAAACAGGCATATACATTAGTGTTTCTTTCAGTATAGTATCTTACAGTGTGCTTGAGAGCCAGTATCGCACTTTCCGTAGACAATCCAGACCTAAACCCAAGTTGTCCATCATTAAGCTGGAGATGCTTATCCAGTTGGTCGTCAAGCAAGCCATCAAATACTTTAGCCAGTACCGTTGCGAGTGAGATAGGTCTGTAGTTGTTAGTATCTGATACGTCTCTTGTCTTGTTTTTTACTATAGGTACCACGATAGTCTCCATCATATCCTGTGGGAGATATTCATGTTTCACACAAAACGTATAGAACATTGACAAAATTCTGGGGAGATGAACTCCCGCGTGCTGGATATGTTCAATGCTGAGCCCGTCATGCCCGGGTGATTTTCCACGTGTCATGTTGTTTACAATGAAAGCCACTTGTTTGGTTGTAAAACTAGTCTTATTGTCCCGTTCACAACAGCGCTCAACACTGATCACACTGTGCTTTGGCACTAAGGGCAATTCCACTTTAAAATGTTTACAGAATAGGTCAGCTATATCCTTCGGTTCTACTATACCATTTACAGATACTGGTAAACTAGTTTTGGGGTTTAACTTTTTGGTACATTTCCAAAAATTAGAAAAGTTTTTTGCCTGTCGATGTGTAGCTATTAGGTCCATTTTGATCTGTTCCTGATTATTTTGGCACCATTTGAGCTTGGATTTGAAAACTTTTCTACTGTCACACATTTCTTGGTAAATTGGCCCTAATTTAGGCTTGCCGTAGTCAATCCATTGTAGAAACTTCAGTCTGGCAAGTGAATGTGACTCTCTTACATGTCTATTCCACCCTGTAACATACTTTTTCTTAACTGGATTTTTATTACGGCTGAGCATTGCTGATTCACTTAGAACATTTACAATTAAACTATACATATCGTCTATAATATTTCTATGACTAATGTTATCACAACCTTTATCACAACATTGCCTAAATTCCTCCGGAAAGTCAATTTCCCGTAGTTTAGTGTGACACAAACTAGAATATGCACTTATCTCCCCCGGTTCTCTGCTACCCCATCTTACCCCAGTGCACTCATAATAACTATTATTAACTAGCTTTTTTCTTATCACACCTAAATTACAATAGAACATTATAGGGAAGTGATCAGAACAAAACACATCATACTTCACTTCAACTTTAGTAATAGTACGGTGAGCTGATTGCGTCGTTAAACAGTGATCTAACCACCGTCTGGTCCCGTGAGCCTCACTGATATATGTATAAGTTCCCGAGTCTATACCTAAATACTCAAAGTCCGCACAAAGCCATTTTTGTTCGGTACAAAATGACAGCATTTCGTTACAGAAGGATGTATAAGGATGCGCGTTAAAGTCACCTAAGATAAATACTGACTCACTTTCACAACTTTCTATAATTGCACTAAGTTCACTTAAACAGTCGCTAAATTCCGCTAGGTTGTCCGGCGCCTCATACGGCATATACACACACAATATTACTCTAGATTAGTTACACGTAGTTATTTTAATACCGGTTATCCTATGCTTCACTACCGAACTAAGCACAGCCAGAGACCAGCACTTTCCCGTCAGCGCTGGGCACAGAAATTAAAACTAAGTTATAAAAACCAAGGCAATTAAATCCTAAACAATATTTAATATGGTCGCCCTGTGGACATACACCTTATAATATACACTCTAAATCAATTAGAGAATGCCACCATAAAACACAATACAAAAATAACCCACAAAACTTGATTATGAAAACAATACAAAATAATAAGTGGCTTCTAGAGGTGGCCCTCCGATATGAACCACACTTCCCTTGAGGTCAGCAAAATCAGCTTAATACCCCTTAAATAGCCCGACCCTGCTGTGCAAACCGAAATAACACTGTAGGACTATGGAACCCGACGTTCTACCGCAAGTAATACAATCTAGGCTTCGCAGAATGACTGTTCAATCTTTTATGCGCACAAACAGTAGTTTCCGACTACAAATTTATTATTGACTAAATTGACACTTATACTTTCACTAACCGAAATGAACTTTAATTGTGGTACCGACCACAGACTCATTGCCAAACAGATTGCCGGCCAATCTGAGATATTCTTTTCTCCCAACTACAATGTGGCAACAAAGCAACCCTAGAACCGTGAATCGATTTCCCACTAGGAAACCGCGCTCCTGCTACCAAAATGTTTAATTTCCACGCCTACCGAACGGCGTGGAATCCGAAGGGGGTGTGCTTTTGCCAGCACGTGAGAGAAAAGAAGTGAATGAATCTTTACTGACCTTGTCACCGTAGACAGGAGATTGAAAACTCGTTCGAGACGGGAATGTGGGATAGGAGCACCAGTTTGGGATAGGATAGGAATCGAATCACTATCGTTGCTGCCGACGCTGTCGCCGGCGTGCTGCCTGCCGTGACCGTGGAGTCGCCGCTACCGATTCGACGATGTCCGATCAAACACGGATCACTTGACCGCTGACGCGAATCTACTTATTTCCCGACGATGTAGATGATTAACACTCCGACCAGGCCCGACGCCTGTATTTAGTCATTGGTACACCGAAATACCATCACTGGCACGAGGCCCGAGCCGACATGTTGTTCTCCCGATGAGAAAAGCCCAAAGATAACCTCCAATTTTACATCTCGTTCCGGTACGAGTGACAGCTGCTAGTTCCGTTTTCGCTAGTGATGTGCCGATTACTCGCGATCGATTCGCGCAACAAAAAACCGGTGCGTTTCCGAAGCATAAATATTAAACACCCAAGATACAGGGAATCCTAGTTTGGGGACAGGGGTAGACTAGAAAATTGCAGTGGGGACCCCACATAGATAAATTGGCTAGAAAATTAAGTTCTGCGGCTTACGCTGTTAGGAACATCAGACAAAGCACGGATGAGGCTACATATAGGCTAATATATTTTAGTTACTTTCATAGTGTGATGTCCTATGGCATCTTGTTGTGGGGAAAAGCAGCGGATATTCAAACTATTTTTATTTTACAGAAAAGAGCTATTCGAGCAATTTATAATTTAAAACGAACAGACTCCTTAAGAGAGCTTTTTAAAGAAATTGACATATTAACAGTAGCTAGTCAATTTATTTTCGAAAATATAATGTATATACGCAAGAACGCAACATTTTCCAAACTTAGCAATAACTGTAATGTTAACCTAAGAAATAGTCACAGACTATGTGCGCTTCGATTTAGACTTGCGAAGGTTAGCAATTCTTTCAAGGGTCAGTGCATTCTCTACTATAATAAGATACCTCTAGAGATTTTGAAATTGCCATTCGAGCAATTTAAAAAGCATATTAAAGCGACTTTATCGAAAAAGGGATATTACAATATTCAAGATTACTTAAATGACAGGACTGTATGGGGTTAATCTGGCTCAACACAGACCTTGCTGTTAATAATTTTGTAATTATTTATTCCTGCTTATTAATCATAACAATGAATTTTTTCACCTTTGTATTAGTTAAGCACAACCTATTTTTAAAAGAGATCTAAAAATCAATCTGTGGGAGTTTCTACCCCCTTCTTCTCCCACAGTGGTCCAATGTAGAGAAGAGGCGAAAAATGACGTTTGCTAAGTATATGTAAATATCTACAGTAATAAAGTACTTTGACTTTGACTTTGACTTTTGACTTTGGGGCTAGATCAATGTGTGTAAATAGTGTCCAAGTTATTATTATTATTATATCAATATTTGTTTACGTCCTAACTGACAACTGAGTTAGCGGCTGAAGGGAAAACTATTGACATTGGCCAGTTTTACAGGACAGCCAACTTAGCGGTGAAGGGAATTCTATAAACAATGTACAAACTAAGGTAGAAGACAAATGAAGTACATTCTGTTTTATAATGAGATTCCAGTAATCTTTTAATATTTTTATAACATAACATAAAATAGCGTCACGCCTATTCCCATACGGGGTGGCAGAGTCACAATTGTGCCCACTTTGAGCCAGTTAATCAATACTCCGTTTTGCGTGATATGAGGCTAGGCCATCGCCGCAGGTATGGAGTAATGAAGGTTTCCTCAAGATGTTTTCCATCACCGTTAGAACGTCCGTATAATATTCATTCATTCATTATTTAAGAGTTACGCTCTTGTCGGTGGGGTTGCTTCCTTCCTTATAATGTATTTAAGATAAGTTAATTATCTCATTGGTATATGGTCAGGAATCGAACCTGCATCTCCTGGGTGAGAAGCCATTAGACTACGGAGCTCTTTATTTTTTAGGGGGAATAACTTAGTTTGGTCATGAACAAAATTATCTCGAATGGATCTCTTAGTTTGGTGCCCTTGAAAAATCTTGACATTGCTAAATCTCACGGCCTTTTGCTACTTGGAAGCTATAGTATGGTACAAAACAGAAAAATATTTTACTCAAAAATAGTACAAAATGTTCCCATAACATCTGTGAAGATAGTATTCGTAAGTGACTCATCCTGGACAACTTTTTAGAAGTGTCCAGGAAAATGCAAAAGTGTCCAGTAAGTAAGTATGAAATCCCATTACATACCATAATATTAAAATATAGAACTATTTATTTATTTATTTATTAACATAATTTATTTATGCCTTGACAGCCGAGGCCAAATCGACATAAATTACAGATATATACCTAGACAATAGATTAAGTACATTCCTTACACTTACATATAGGATTCACAATAATTTATATTAATTAGATTCAATATTCAACAATAACAATAAAATAAAATATTTACAATCCAAATTAAAATTCACAATATGTCATCAATCATAAATCAATTAAATTATTTAATAAAAAACCAAATTCAATGTTATAATTTGACATTACTGTCATTCCATCATCTCGCAGAACCTGCCACACATTCGCACAATATCCCTCCATGCATCACCAAACAGATCGTTCAGTGGTGCTACCGCCAACAGAGCATTCAGGCTGTCCCGCGCCCGGACAAGTGGAGACTGCCGGCGCGCCACCGTGTGGTGCGAGCCGCCCGCTAGCAGCTGGTGCCTGCGCCCGCGTAGTTAATTGTCAATATAAAAGTGTCCAGTAAGTAAGTACGAAATCCCATTGCTTATCATAATATTTAAAAACAGAACTTTATTTTTCAAAGATAAGCTAAGGAGGTTATTGGTATTTAAGGGCCTTTAATAAAAAGGAGGTACCATAGAGGTTGACGTGTCCGAATAGCACTTTCACGATGTCAAATGGCGGAAAACTTAGTTCATTCATATTTCGAATTCGAATAGGAATTCGATACTAACAGAAGAAAAAGAAAACTACAATAAAATATTCACAATAAACATAAATGGTTTTATTTTTGAGAAAAACACTCTACACGCTTCGATCATAAGTGCCATCCTGGCCTCGTATTATAGCCGGACCTCGCCTTCAGCTCGGCCGGCTAGATCATACTCGTCCAGAATGGCTTACTTACTGGTCTCTGCAGTAATGTACTAATATCAGCCCCAGGGCCCGATTACCCAAAGTTGGTCATCGGTTGGTGATGGTTGTTGGTTGGCTGGTGGATGATGCTCTTGGTATTGTCATTCCCTAACATTCATTTAATTAATAAAAATCCGCCTGTATAACCCGCGGAATATTACATGGTATCTTGATGGATGAAACACTTACGAAGTGGGATGCGCAATCTCTCGGTGTTGGAGGGGGTCGTAGTGAGTTCCATCTCCAGACTTATCTTGGTACAGATCTACTTGAGATTGTGTTTGCAGAGCGATATCTGTATTACTGTCGGTTACTATACAACCTCTGTAAACAACATAAGATTATTATTACATATGGCGTCACACCTTATTACGTTGTGACGTCCCTACTTGGAGAGGAATAAAAAGATTCCAAATAGGTAGCCAACAAGAAATTTTATTTAACGTGGGTTCTCCAAATGTAGTCTGACCCTGGTTACGCAGCAACGAATCTTCCCTGCGGGTTTTGCCGTAGTCGGAGTGCCGCTGACGTCGGAGAAGTAACGGTCCGAATGCAGCCGGAGCAGGGGAGCAGGTTAGCCCGAAGCGGTGTCAGGAACCGGGAAACCGTAGGGTAGCGAGGAAAAGCGGTGATCCCGAAGAGGTGCCAGGAACCCCGAACTCAATCGGGGTTAATATGAAGCACAGACAAAACTAAAACGTAACTACTAGTAGTACGTTATGATTAAACGTAAGTAATTACTGTTTAGAGTCGTTCGTCGGCGTACGGTAAAAAGGGACCGTTACAGAGCGCCAGTAGGACGGACGTGCGTATAGTCTGAGTGAGTTTTCGGAATGACGCCGGCGCCGCAAAGTCAAGTTGCGGTCACGGCTAGTTAGTTTAAAACGGGCCAATCATAGCAGAGCGAGTGAGTTGTCAACAGTGGAATGTTGCTAGTACAGCGCGTGAAAATTAATACTGTGATTACTAGCCTCATTTGGTAGTTTTATTAAGAGAATTACTACTTAAATTTAAAATAAGACCAGTTAATGATAGAGTGAAGACAACGGTAACTTACAACGTTACAATACCCCCTCGCCCAGTAAAGGGTTTTCATACGTAATGAAAATCCAAAACCTAATTCTAAATATTCTTAACTAGTTTTAGATCCTTAACATGCCAGGTGCCTAAGTCCTTTCCCGTCATATCCTCTAAAATGTATACCAAGGGTGATTTCTTAGCGGAGACGCGACATTTGGTATATTTGGGCGCTAACTTTTTACTAAAGTACTTGTCTTTATCACTCAAGACATAAGCACGTTTTAGGACAATGTCGCCTACGCTGAATTCTGCCTCTTTCCGCCTAAGATTATAGTGCGCCGTATTTTTTTTATGTGCGTGCCAAAGAGATGCCTGTACCTTATCAAAATATTTTGACAGGTGACCCAGATTTTCAGCGTAAATGTCGCGTGGCAGAAATAGTAGTTCCTCACCCAGATCGTTATCTGTATAATGAGAACCACAAGTAACCGTTTCTCGTCCGTACACGAGGAACGATGGAGTGTAGCCAGTTGCTTCATTGACGGAGTTGTTAATGGCATACTGTATTTTGGGAATATTAGTGTCCCAGGTTCTGTGGTCATTGTCCACGTAGGTGGAAATACATGTAACTATTGTTTTGTTATAGCGCTCGACAGTGTTTACTTGCGGAGTATATCTCGGAGAGAAGAATACGTTAGGTATCTTGTATTTCTTAAAGAGGGTATTTGTTACCGAGCTAATAAACTGGGTACCATTGTCAAGGAATATTGTCTGTGGGATTCCGTGGACCAGAAACACAGAGTCCTCCAGAGCCTTGACGACAGCTTCCGAAGTAGCGCGTCGCATGGGAAAAATAAGGCAATATTTTGAGAAGCAACATGTTACGACCAAAATATAACTATTCTGCTTTCGACTGACCGGAAGTGGACCTATGAAATCAATGGATATCATTTGAAACGGCCGTGAGCATTGTTTAGGTCGACCCATCGTACCCAGCGTCGGATGGTTTTGTGGTTTGTAAGTGAGACATTTTGAACAAGAACCAACAAAACGTACGACGTCTTGGTGCATGCCCGGCCAGTAGTATCGAAGAAGTAAGCGTCGATAGGTCTTGAAAATACCCAAGTGAGCAGCAGTAGGGTCAGCATGATTCTCCTCTATGACGCTGTCACGCAATTCTTTCGGCACCACTTCCTTCCAGGAAAACTCCGAAATCATTTCGCACTTATTTTTGGAGTGGCGATAGAGAGCACCACCTTCGATCAAGTAGTTAGGAAAGAGGTTCGGCTTTTCTAAACAACCGTTATAAATGTTTTTGTACCATGTGTCAGTAGTAGTCAAATTAGAGTTGACCGTACTGATAGAAGCACATGGGAAAGCACGAGATAGTGCATCTGGAATGACATTATCGACCCCACGACGATGTTTAAGTTCGAAATTAAAGGCAGACAACCTCACACACCAGCGTGCTAGTCTTCCGGTAGGGTTGTCCAGTGACAAGAACCATTTGAGCGCGGAGTGGTCGGTGTAAACGGTAAAGGTTTTTCCGTTTTCCAAGTAACACCGCCAGTGTTCTAGAGCGGTTAAAACTGCTAGCGTCTCCCTCTCGGTTATACTGTAGTTCTTCTCAGATCCCGACAACGCCCTACTCATGTATGCAATCGGATGTTCTTTACCATCAATCGTTTGTGTGAGCATGGCACCAATCCCAAAATTGCTCGCATCAGTGTGTACTTCGAACGGTAAATCGTAATTGGGACAAGAGAGAACCGGGGCTGATACAAGACACTCTTTTAGCTTATTAAAAGCATCATCAGCTTCAGTTGTCCACTGAAACTTGGGTGCGTTCTTCTTACTTGAAGTCAGCTGGTTGAGTGGTCCGGCAATAGTGCTAAAGTTGGGGACGAAACGGCGGTACCACGTGGCTGTTCCAAGGAAGCGTTTAAGATCTTTTTTTTTTGTGGGTGTTGGGAAATTAAGGATAGCCTCGACTTTTTCAGGATCAGTGCGAAGGCCATGCGCATCCACAACATAACCCAAGTACTTCAACTCATTTCTGAAGAACTTGCATTTTTCAAGGTTGATGGATAAGTTCGCTTGTTTTAATTTATGCAGCACGCCTAGTAGTAAGGACACGTGTTCCTCAAAGCTGCTGCTGATGATAATAATATCATCTAAATATGCGAACGCCTTTAGATCAAAATTCCCGAACAGAAGATCGACAAGCCTTTGTTGAGTGGCAGGGGCATTGGTGAGACCGAAAGCAGTGGTCTTAAAACGGAGAGTTCCTCTGCCTGGAACATAGAATGCAGTTTTGTCTTGATCTTCTGGAGCTATTGGAATTTGCCAGAACGCTTTCGACAAATCTACGCTAGATAAGAATTTTGCATCGCGTAGGTTGTCTAATATTTCAGTTATATAGGGTAGGTTATATGCGTCCTTTTTTTGTGACCGAATTCAGTTTACGGCTGTCGAGGCAAAAGCGAGGTTGTCCATTCTTTTTATAGACAATGAGGACAGGGGACGACCAAGCGCTCTCGCAAGGTTCAACTACATCTAACGCTAGCATTTCGTCGACTTGCTCTACCAAAATTCGCTGCTTCTCAGGTGACATTCGATAGTAACGTTGTCTTATAGGTTGAGAGTCACCAGTATCGATATGGTGAGTTATAAGACTAGTTCTACCAAGGCCCATACTGTCAGTGGAGATTTCCTGGAATTGACTGACAATTGAATCGGCTGTGGACTTTTGTGAATCAGAGAGATTATCGTAAGACTGTATAAAAGTCTCATTTTTGTCGATACTTATTTCTGCCAAAGAAGAGTTGGACAAGGTGATGCTACCTAAGTATTTGGGACAAATATTGAAAATCCGCCAAAAGTCAATGCCTAGGATAAGTGGGCTGTCCACATTTGGTAACACGTAACCCTTAATAATGTGGAATTGTTCTTCAAAGTGAATGGGAAGATTGATGTAGCCAATACTTTGAAGGGACTGGCCTCCAGCAGCAGTCACGGAGATACAATCATCGGTAAATACTTTTAGACCATGGTCCGACAATAATTTATGAGAATCATTGCCGAGAATAGTGACAGCAGATCCAGAATCGAGTAGACCAGAAGCAGGGATGTCCCCGATTCTAACGGAAATATAGGGTCTACTGTCCTTTGTTGGTTTACTATCCAGAATTGAGGCGACTCTGAAACTGGAGAAGAAGTTTCTAAGGGTTTGTAGCCATTTTTCAAAATCTACTCTATCGAAATGACCCTTAGAACCGTCCCAATTCTGGCTAATTAGTTTTTTTGAACGGTAGGAGTACATTTAGGGCATTCAGGTTTCTTTACACCTTTATTACCGCACCCAAAACAGACGATGACGTCACGACTAACCTTACACTGACGAAGATCGTGAGTGTTAGAGCGGCATCTTAGACAAAAGTTATTTGACTTTACAGTTGTTGCAGGAGCGATCGCAGAGACATGGTTGTCAGATTTCGTCTTACATGGCTTGTAAGCAAATTCGGGTGCTAGTGTGTGTGTGGTAATCGTTGGTGGCTCGCGAAAGTGTGACATACGGGTTTGTATATTTTCGTAATTTTTGCACAACGTTCTCAATACCCCAATATCCACAATCTGAGTTGCCGAGGCCAACGTACTCGCATAACATGGCCGGATATTGTGCAATAGTATCTCTAATTTGTCCTCTTCGGATAATTGTTTCGATAAGCGCGAAAACATTCCTGCCATTATGGAAAGATAAATGGTTATCGTTTCTGATTCGCCCTGAGTGCGAGCCCTAATTTCAGAAAGTAGACGATAATCATAGTCAGTTTGGCTGAAATCCTCTAACAACAGAGATTTGAGATCCGACCAGTTGTTAACGCTATCTCTTATACTTCGGAACCAGTGCAATGCTTGATCGGTGAAAATTTCCGTTGCATAGGACAGAAGTTTGGAGTCCGAAATATTTCTGGCCTGACACAGTTCCGAAACCCTTTCGATAAAAGCCCGAACACATGATTTCCCGTCGTACTTCAATTTACTAAGTTCGGAAGTATTGCTACGCTCGCAAGTTACAGAAATCACGCTCGCGCCACTAACAGATGGCGTTGATTCCCTACACGCAGTATTAGACGAGGAAGATATTGAAAGGGGATCCTTTGCTTGTGATAAGAGAGCTAGGATCTTCGAATAATATTTTCGGTAAATCTCCGACAGTTGATCATGGCCCGTTTCGAACTTTTCATCCGTAGGTACCCGACTTAATCTGTGATAGACATGGTGCATCAGATTTTGTGTCCTAAGAAGAGAGGATCTATCTGGTGCAGGTCCGTCAAGAGTAGATTGCACTTTGTCCAAGATTTTGACGACTGCAAGTAAGTCGTCCTTAGGTTCAAGGTGAGATAACAGGACGTCCTCTGACGGGTATTCTGTCACAAGTTTAGTTATTTGTTTACGTAAAATTTCTACGGTAGTGCCTGGGTTTTCACCTCTGATGGCAACTTCGTACTCCAGTTCTGCTTTGTTTAGAGAGAGAAACTTAATTTGAAAAGACATGATGCAGCTCAAATAATAAATACCAAAGAGATGAGTAGTGAAAGTGTACTGATTCCTTTAGTCGCCTCTTACGACATGCACAGGAGGAAATGCAACTGCCGTATTCTTTTTTGATTTCCCGGGACAGCACAGGAAGAGAAATCAAGGAATTGAAAATGACGCTACTAATTAGTCTCCGTTCTGTTACAAAATGATTTATGTACGTTAGGTTTTGACGGTATGAATGAAGTGAATGACGATGTAGAAAAAAATATATATGTTAAAACTGCAAATAAAAATATTGCAACTAGTGGGTAGGTGGTTAATTTTTTTTATAAGAGAACGAGAAATTAAAACCAACGTAGGAATTTGAAAAAAACACTACAATTTAAAAGTTTGAATAATAACCACGTACACAGAAGTTGCTAAGCAAAACCAAAATTACAACACAGGTAAACGTTTACAAAAACACGCACACACAAACAACTAACTACTTACAGCGTAAGCAAGGCCAGACTAACCACGTTATGGGCGCCACTGTGACGTCCCTACTTGGAGAGGAATAAAAAGATTCCAAATAGGTAGCCAACAAGAAATTTTATTTAACGTGGGTTCTCCAAATGTAGTCTGACCCTGGTTACGCAGCAACGAATCTTCCCTGCGGGTTTTGCCGTAGTCGGAGTGCCGCTGACGTCGGAGAAGTAACGGTCCGAATGCAGCCGGAGCAGGGGAGCAGGTTAGCCCGAAGCGGTGTCAGGAACCGGGAAACCGTAGGGTAGCGAGGAAAAGCGGTGATCCCGAAGAGGTGCCAGGAACCCCGAACTCAATCGGGGTTAATATGAAGCACAGACAAAACTAAAACGTAACTACTAGTAGTACGTTATGATTAAACGTAAGTAATTACTGTTTAGAGTCGTTCGTCGGCGTACGGTAAAAAGGGACCGTTACAGAGCGCCAGTAGGACGGACGTGCGTATAGTCTGAGTGAGTTTTCGGAATGACGCCGGCGCCGCAAAGTCAAGTTGCGGTCACGGCTAGTTAGTTTAAAACGGGCCAATCATAGCAGAGCGAGTGAGTTGTCAACAGTGGAATGTTGCTAGTACAGCGCGTGAAAATTAATACTGTGATTACTAGCCTCATTTGGTAGTTTTATTAAGAGAATTACTACTTAAATTTAAAATAAGACCAGTTAATGATAGAGTGAAGACAACGGTAACTTACAACGTTACAACGTACGGGGTGGCACATTGTGCCCACGTTTGGCCAGTAATTCAATCCTCAATTTTTGTTTGCCAGGGGGCTGTTTGCTAGCCAATTGCCGCAGCTGTCGAGATATGAAAGATCCCTCAAAATGATTTTCCATCAGTTTAAGCATGTCTATTATTATTATAATTATTTCTAAATAATGGTAGTCTAACATCGAAGTTAAATTCACCAATGCCACGTGTTTTTCTAGATTTCACTGTATTTGGACAGGTTCTCTAACCTAGAAAATTTTGTGTTTATTGTTGCTCCTCAACACTACCCGGGAGGGCGTGAAGGGCTGTAGGTTCCAAGTATCTCCTTCGGACATGGCAAATGTGTCAATCACGCTGTGTCAATTTGACAGGAACTATTTATTTACAGTAACCATTTCGAGTTACTTTTGACGCCTTGGTAACATACAATGTACTGTTAAATGTTTATTTGTAACTTATGTTTAGGGTTAATGATAATTTATACGATAAAGCTTTAAAACGCAACTAAACCTAAATCCTATACAAATAAAAAAAATCCCAGCCATTTGCCCAGCGATAAGCGAGAATATGCTGCGACCATTTCCTCGCTTATCGCTAGGCTGATCCGTTGAGTGAGGTAGGTGCCAGCTCTACGGTCTCCAATGTATGAGTTCAACATAGATGTTTAGCCTTTACTAAAGCCCCTGAAATAGCCGTTCCCCGCCCATATTTTTTTATGAATACCGGTTCTTACAATACATAAGCCTAATTTCAGATTTGTAGCCCAAACCAAACAAAAATGTTGTACAAATATCAAAAACTACCATTTTATGATTAATAAAATTGAGCGAGTGACTGACTGACTGACCTTACCCACTTTCAGGGGACCAAGAAACTTGAAATTTGCCATCCAGGTAGGAAATTACCGTTTGTTACCCGTGGTCCCTCTATTATATTTATATGTAACCCCACCGAATTGAAAAGACCGAAATTTCCTTTTCTTAGATAGTTTGGCAGAGACACACCACAGCCATGCCAGTCACAATGACATGTCTTTTCTCAGATGGGGTGGTACAATAACATGTAACAACTTTACGATTTTTACAGGTCTCATGATTTTGATAGCTGTGACTATTTTCGACATGGGTCACTACTTTGACAGCTGTCACTATATTTGACAGGTATAAAAAATGTTTACGATCAAAAACGTAGTTAAAATTACAAATTAGTACTGGGTTCCACACTAGGTCTAACCTGTAACATGGGCCCCAGTTTGTTGATTGACAGGATTGCTTATTGTCATAAACATAATTTTTTATTATGTTAAGATAAGCAATTAAATTTACATAAGTATGTGTAGTAATAACTTTTGCATACATTAGTTTAAAAGATAAATATGTGAATAAATAAATTAATAAATATGTATGCACAGCACACCCACTTTTCTCAGTGAAGGTCATCCAATTACATTTAGCAAATTTTCAGTCTCGTCATAATTCAGTACAGCAAGCCACTGGATTGCTATTTTAGTTTCCCGAGCTGTAGCAAATTTTATGTCAATGAGTTTGCAAACTTTGTTGTAGATGTCGAAGGCAGTCTGGACTATAGGCGTGGGGACTCTACAGACTCGCCTATTCACAAGAGTGTGGTATGAGTCAGAGTTAGTAGTAATCTTATGTTGGACCAGAATTATCCTAAGTGCATACAGTTGCCGAACCGACAGCTCCTTCCAGTCTTGATAAATGCTGGCGGTGGGGTATCTAAAAGGCTTCTTTCCCATTACTTTGAACAACGATCGCTGAGTGCGTTCCACAATAATCAGAACTGATTTGGAAGCGCCATCCCATTTCTTGATGCAATATGTCAGTAGCGACTGGAGTGCAGTGTACACTAATATTAAAATATTCTTATCGGCTCCCTGTCTCAGTTGAATTCGTTTCCATGTTCGTTTTTTGTTTTGTGAGCTCAAAAAGTTAGGTTTTCGCCCAATATTAGACCCAAATATTTGAACACGCTCTGTTATATCCAGTAACACTATGTCCCGATTTCTTAGGTCAGCAGAAAAGCCACATGCCGTGTAAAGCCAATGACGTCATGGTTGCATTGTATAAAAACTATTTTTTTACCTAAACTCGAGTTAGTCGTTACTCTGTCTTTGCCGGTAATTATTGCAATATTTTCATCTCGTCACGAGTGAATTCATGTTATTGAGTTATTCAGTATATTATAAGATTTGGGATTGTGTTTTGCTAATAAAGTGTTTGTGTATACCAGAGAGTTTTTTTAAAAACTCTTACGGGGACTGCCTCATAACAAATTGGTGGCAGCGGTGGGATAACATAAGTGGCTTCCGTAGAAGTCCCGTTATCCGAACACAAGCAGGCAGCCTCATCAGCTCGACGGTAAATCTTGGCACCAGCTAAGTCCGCAGCTCATCACCGGATCGACGGTCAGTCTCAACGTAATCAGTTGAGCCCGCATCCCGAAACACTGTCGTGGGCCACCCAGGCTTACGACCACGGCACCTACAATTCCAACAGCTGGTCGACGATAAGCCCCCGAACCAACCCGGTTCGTGAGCCTGCGCCCGCCTTTTCAAGGTTCGCTGTGACAACGTGACCTCGCCGCAACAACTGTAATACGACTCCCTGAATCATCAACTCGTCACGTTGCAAACTACTTCGACAAATGCAAACCTCCAAAATGTTCCTGAACATCGTGCTTATTGTGTGAGTCTATTTTCTTTCATTTACTAGTGAAATCCAAAGCCAGACTTGAGTGAAGTTATTAAGTTATTAAGTTATCAGTTATTTGACGCGAAACCCTACAGACTTTAAATAATATAAAACATTATAGTATTTTCTATGTTCCTAAATCTTTTATGACCATCTGATGCTCTGTTCTGCTGCCTAATTCATGCTTCCTGCAGTAAAGGAAGAATCTGAAGATTCCTTCCCGGACGCCAACAGTTCAAATACTAGCTCATCCGACTCTGACTTGAGACAAGATTCTGATCTACCCAAAAGTAAAATGAGTGACAAAATAACACTATCCGTGCTAACAAAATTTATTAAACCCTATGATGGGAATCGTGAATCTCTACCCGCCTTTATTACGAATTGTGAAAATGCAATTTCGCTTGCGAATACAGAGCAACATAATGTTCTATGTAAATACATCCTATCCTAGTTAGAAGGAAAAGCCCAAGCAGCTTGTTGTTTAAAAACCTTTCAGACATGGGCTGAGATAAAGGACTTTCTTAAGACTACATTCGCCGAAAAAAAGCATTCGACTCACCTTCTTTTGGAGCTTCAAAGCTGTAAGCAAGGTTATTCAGAAACGGTAATCAAATATTCAATCCGAGTAGAATCATGCCTTGCCCGTATTTTAGCTGACGTTCAATACTCCTGTAAGAATAAAACTGAACTCCCCGGACGCGTAGCTGCGATGGAAGACCTTGCACTGAACACATTCTTGCTAGGCCTTAACTCTAGTTTCTCGCATATAGTCAGGTGCCGCAATCCATTGATCCTCAACGAAGCAATTACGCATGCGATTGAGGAAGAGAAGTTGTTTAATCTCAATCTCTCCACGTCCAAGGCCCCGAAAACCTGTAATATCTGTCATAAAACGGGACATTCCTCATCTGAATGTTTCCGTAACAAAAAAGATCGTAATGAACGATCTTATCACCTTCGGCCCCAGTCTTCATACCAACCTCAGCATAAAAATATTCAGCCTCATCCCTCTACTAGCTCTCAAATACGCCCGATACACAACCAACCTTTTCCTAATCCCCAAAGGGGACCCAAAACTTGCAACTACTGCAAAAACGTAGGGCATTCCATAAGCGACTTGTCGCAAAAGACAATACAATAACAATATGCGCTTCAATTCCGCGAATGGGAATTCTTATCAACAGACCGCGAACAGGTCTCAATTACAAAGTGCAACTGCACCTAACATGGCAGCGCAAGCGCATTTTTGTGAAGACGAATCGCAAGAATTCAATGAAGATGACCATACTTTAAACTGAATACGATTTCGGTTTCGTGTCTGCCGAAATCTAAAGAAAATATGAATGACACGCCCACTGTATCTCTTACTAAATCGCGTTCTATGTCGCCCACTGTATCTTTTGCTAAATCGCGTACTATGTCGCCCACTGTATCTTTTGCTAAATCGCGTACTATTTCGCCCACTGTATCTTTTGCTAAATCGCGTACTATGTCGCCCGCTGTATCTCTTACTAAATCGCCGACTATGTCGCACACTGCATCTCTTACTAAATCGCGTACTACGTCGCCCACTGTATCTTTTACAAAATCTGCCACGGTATCTCGCACTGAATCTTATAAAAAACAAGCCCCTGAATCTTGTCCTATATCATACCAGCCGATTCATACTAAATCTATGACAACCCCGAAAAATCATGGGAGTATTTTACCTCAGCGACCACTGAATCCTAATTTAAATAAGCTGGGTCCTTGTTCACCTTCAAAACCCATGGTCACCAACCCTCACGCTGATCCCTTTACTAGACCATGCAAAACCAAAACGTATGCCGAAGTGGTTGCTGGGACCGGCAATGAAAACTACTCACAGACTCCGCCGCAATTTTCCGAGATCATTCCTAAACTAAAACCTATAATTAATCCTCAGCTACCTTGCTATGAAACTAAAGCACCCAGTAAAAAAATATCCCTACCTTATACTTACTTAACTATACCCTACTCCAGAAACCCTCTCTGTTTTCTGATTGATACTGGAGCAAGTGTCAGCATTGTCAAGTACTCCAGCTTCGAAAGGAAGCTACCTCTCTCATCTGAAATCATCAAACTAAAAGGAATTAATGATACGGACTCATATTGCGAGACATTGGGTTCCCTACAACTACAATTCCGTCTACAGGACAAAAATATTGCGTACAAATTTCACGTCATCAAGGACGAAATAAATCTCAAATATGACGGTATAATAGGTAATGATTTCTTGCGATTCTTTGACTCAAACATAGACTACAAAACGCAATCAATTTCCCTATATAGTCACACTTTAACAATCCATTTCAATCAACCATCCTACATTATCCCGGCACGTTCCGAAGGCATCATCGAATGTGCTATTTCGAACTCTGTTTCCGAATTATCCGAAATTAAAGAAGGACTCGTACTAGATCATACAATATGCGACGGAGTATACTTAGCTAATTTTATAGTCAGCATAAAATACAACAAACGCGTCAATGTTTCTATTTTAAACACAACTGATTCCCCTATTGAAATCAAAGACTATAACGTCAAAATCACCCCGATTGATTGCTCTGCTCTTCTTGAAAGTTCCACCGAATCTATCATGAACTTAGACCACACTTCCCCTAATTCTAACAATCGTATTCAACGCGTAGTGAACCTCATTCGTCACGAACATCTTAACTCTGAAGAAAAGAAGTCATTGTTAGAGTGCTGTAGCAAATATGCGGACATTTTTTATCTTGAGGGTGACCCCCTAACTCACACTAATGCCCTACAGCACTCAATTAATACCGGCAACGCGGGACCCATCAATGCTAAATCTTACAGATTCCCTGAATGTCACCGACAGGAAGTCGATAAACAAATCAAGAAAATGTTAGACCAAAATATTATAAAACCCTCTATATCACCTTGGAGTGCGCCTGTCTGGATTGTTCCAAAGAAAATAGATGCCTCAGGTCAAAGAAAATGGCGCATAGTGATAGATTACAGACGTCTCAATGACGTAACAGTAACTGAGGTTTACCCAATACCACTCATCACCGATATACTGGATCAATTAGGTGTAGCATGTACCTAGGCTCGTTAGTATATAAGGCACCTACCTATAACCAATAAAGGAGTAGTTGATATCCAGCAACCTGTGTTATTACTTGTCTCACAAGCTCCCACCATACATGGCGACCTTGCCATTTCGGGCTTGCGCGAGAGGCGGTGATTCAGTTCAGTTCAGTTTATTCGCGCGTGTGGACATCTAACAAAAATTAAAAACTATTATAATGAAAAAGTGAAATTATAAATAATACAAAATGGGGAATACTTCAACTACCACCGCGAAACCACCACCCCAGCAGGACATTATCACGCAATTCGGGTACATCAATAAAGTGCATCAACAAAACGAAAATATTATTTTCCATATGACACACACAAATGATTACTTGTTTTGGTTGATGTCGGCAGTAATTATTTTGGGACTGTTCTTCGTAGCGAGGTATATGAATATATGTTTCAACAAGAGGGTGCAAAGAATTGCAGCCAGCGGTCAGCTCCAGCTCAGGAGGATGCAGCCGGGTGAAACAGTGTAGTGCAAAAGTGAAATCAAAAATGCGTGTGTAATAGGAGTGTACCGCGTGAGTAAGTGCTTACGATGAACATTAAAATGAACAATGAACTATGAATGAACTATGCATATCCATATATTTTATTTAAAAATACATTTATTATTGATTTTAGTTAATGTAAAATGATAGAAAATTTCAAACAGATAAATGAAGATTTAAAAGGAATACGTACATATTTAATAAAACTAGGTCCAAGTCGTAGGAAAGGTGATATACTAGAAAAAAAAATTGGTGAAGCGAAATCATTGGTATTACTTCATAATAAGGTCTTAGATGAGACTAGTAAATTAGTTAAATCTGGTAAGATTGATAAGAGAGAAATACAATCTATTGAGGTGCTAAGTGAGATATTTCAATCATTGTATTCTGAGATAGAAAATTTATGTAAACCAATTAAGATGGCGACTTTTAACCTGAAAACGGCATTAAGCTTGTTACCGATTATGACGGATGAGGAGTATAATACAAAGCAATTAATCGATGGTATTGAATATTATGGATCGGTAATTGAACAAAAAGATCATGCTAATCTGATAGTATTTGTTTTGAAAAGCAGATTGTCGCAGTCAGCTAAATTAAAACTTAACACGAATTATACAACCATTGACGGATTAATTAAGGACATGAAATTGCACCTTTTAACACGGAAATCGGCAACTGCTATTCAAACAAAATTACAAAATATGAGGCAGAATAATTTGTCCATAGGAGAGTTTGGTAAGTCCATATCAGAGCTTATGGTAGACTTAACTATTTCGCAAGCCGAAGGCAACACATCAAGTTATCAGGTGTTAAAATCACTGAATGAAAAAACGGCAATCAAAAAATTTTCCGACGGATTGCGAAATCAGAGGTTGAGTACCATAATAGCTGCCCGGAATTTTAGCTCGCTCAAGGAGGCTATACAGGCGGCGCAGGACGAAGAAGTCTCATCATCATCGGTCCAAGGAGAAATAATGGGTATGAGTAACGCTAATAATAATAACAGATATTTCAGAGGGAACCGTTACCAGAGAAATGGCCGTGGGCGATACCAAGGTAGGTCTTACTACAATAATCAAGGGCACAGGAACTACAACGATAATAAAAGTTTGAATGTCATGTCAGAAAACACCCCTGAAACCACACAAAACAACTCAGAAAATCAGCAGTTTTTTCGAGAATAAAAATAGTCATGTAATTTTTGCGTGTAACAGTTCACTCACCGTAAAATTAAACATCCACAACTATTTGTGTCATTGGTTGATTGACACAGGCGCATCCATATCAGCCATTGCATATGATCTTGTAACTCGATTGCATATCCCATTCAATAAGAAGAAGATAGTTATAAAAGGAATTGGCGGGAGCGTTGAAACAATTGGACATGTATGTTTACAGTTAGAAGCTAATGGAAAAGTATTTCAACATGCCTTTTATGTATTTGCATCGCTGCCGTGTAAGGCAAGCGCTATATTAGGACACGATTTCTTAAACAAATATCAATGTGTTATTAATATGAGTACAATGACTTTATCGATGACAAGTATGAATGGTACGAAAATAGATTTGGCGATATTGAACGGTAATAGAAATACATCGCTGAAGGTTCCACCTAGATCAGAATCTATACATTTCATAGAAACTATGTTGACAGATGAATGTGTGATATGTCAGAACGAGATTCAGCCAGGAATATTTTTGGCCAGTATGATTGTTAAACCACAGGATGGGAAAATTCCAGTAAAAATACTGAATACCACTGAAGCAAGTGTAACTTTAGAGGATTTTAACCCCAGTGTAGAGTGTTTAAATGATTTTAACTTGTGTCATTTTGACAAGAAACCAAGGAACTCAGAAAGAGTGAAATCTTTATTTCCCTTATTAAATTTAAATCATATGAATAAAGAGGAGAGACAGTCAATAGAGAGTTTGTGTGCAAAATTTTCAGATATATTTCACTTGCCTTCAGACAAGTTAACTTCAACAAGCTTGTTAAAACAAGCAATCCATTTAAAACCTCATGCCACCCCAGTTTTCGTAAAACCGTACAGATTACCCCATTCACAAAAATCTGAAATTAAAAACCAAATTGACAAAATGTTGGAAGATGGGATAATAGAACCATCGAAATCGGAATGGTCTAGTCCCATACTGTTAGTGCCGAAGAAAGTTGATAAAAATGGTAGTAAAAAGTGGCGCCTAGTTATAGACTATAGGAAAGTAAATGACCAGATACAGGATGATAAGTTTCCTCTTCCCAACATAACAGAGATTCTAGACTCATTGTCTTCCTCAATATACTTTACCCACTTAGATTTATTTTCAGGATATTATCAGTTAAATTTAGAAGAAGATAGTAAAAAATATACAGCTTTTTGTTCAGGGCAGTATCAGATGAAAAGATTACCCATGGGACTTAAGATAAGTCCTAATGCTTTCTCAAGAATGATAACCCTTGCTATGTCTGGTTTAACATATGAAAAGTGTTTTGTTTATTTAGATGACCTGATTGTTTTTGGCCGTAATTTACAGGATCATAATAAAAATCTTTGTGATATTTTTAGCCGGTTGAGAGAAGTAAATTTAAAATTAAACCCTGAAAAATGTGATTTCCTAAAGAAAGAAATTCTTTATCTTGGTCACATGGTGACTGGAAACGGAATCTTGCCAGATCCTGAAAAAATTAGAGTCATGAAAGATTACCCAGCACCTATTAATTTAGAAGAAGTAAAGAGATTCGTAGCATTCGCCAACTACTATCGTAAATTCATTCCAAACTTCGCCGAGAAGGCCTATCCCTTAAATAGACTTTGTCGTAAAAGTATCCCTTTCGTTTGGGACAGCAACTGTCAAAATTCATTTTTAGCTCTAAAAGAGTCACTCATGTCACCCCCCGTACTTCAATACCCCGATTTTTCTGAACAAAATGAGTTCATCCTTCAAACCGATGCATCTGGATTTGCTATTGGCGCGGTCTTATGCAATAACGATGGTAGGCCAGTGGCATATTCCAGTAGAACCCTTAATAAAGCAGAGCTTAATTATCCTACCATAGAAAAAGAGCTGTTGGCGATTGTTTGGGGAGTGAAGCATTTTCGTCCTTATTTGTATGGGCGTAAGTTCAAAATTTTAACGGACCACAAACCATTGGTTTATTTATTTAATATGAAAGATCCATCTAGTAGGCTATTAAAATTTAGAATGATCATTGAGGAGTACGATTTCACAGTGGAATACGTAAAAGGTAGTGATAATAATGTAGCCGACGCATTGTCTAGAATAAAAGTGACGTCGCAGGAATTGAAAGAGATGAGTGAGTGTGTAGTTAATGTTTTGACGAGGGCTCAGAAGAGAAGATTGAATTCTGCTGATTCGCCGGTCGATATAGTATCAACAAACAGGAGGTCTGATCAACCAAAGGTCGTTGATATTCATAAAAAACCGATAGAATCAGTAGAATTGTGTTTGATGGATGAGAAAGAGTTACGTCGAATAATTATGAAAGATGTAGAGAGAGAGAGTAAATGGTTTTTATACGTTCCTTCCAGAATGAAGATTTATATTCACCCTCGTACTCGATCGCAATTGACGCGAGCCGCATTTGTGAGAGAACTAGGTTTGTTTTGTAAACAATGTGATATTGAAGAAATATTTATATTAAAGACTGAAGGTCATGAGGTGATTGTAGAAAATATCGCTCAAGAAATAAAGCATTTAGGTGATCGTTGGACCGGTCCACGGATGTGTATATTAAAAAATACTATAAAGGTAGAAAACAAAGACGATAGAAGAGTGATCTTAAATGATTTCCATCTTTTGCCGACAAGTGGCCACGCCGGCATTAGAAGAATGTACAATAATATTAGGAAATATTATTTCTGGATAGGATTAGAGAAAGATATAAAAGAATTTGTACGTAGATGCGATAAGTGTCAAAAACAGAAACATACGAATCACTACATAAAAGAACCCATGGAGGTTACTTCAACGGCACATACAGCTTTTCAAAAAGTTTTTCTTGACATTGTAGGTCCGCTAGATAGAGATGACAATAATTATAGTTACATTCTAACGCTACAATGCGAATTAACAAAGTATGTCGAAGCGTACCCGTTGGTGACGAAAGGATCCGCTGAGATAGCGAGATCATTTGTAAATAATTTCATTTTAAGGTACGGATTAGTTTCCGAGATTGCAACGGATAGAGGAGCCGAGTTCATGTCTGCAATATTCAAAGAGGTTTGTACACTTTTAAATATTAGTAAATTAAATTCAACAGCTTACCACCATCAAAGCATAGGTGCGTTGGAAAACTCGCACAAAAGTTTAGGTAATTTCCTTCGTATCCAGACCGGTAACCACCCTACATCATGGAGCAGTTGGTTACCATACTGGTGTTTCTCATATAACACCTCCGTCCATTCGTCAACTGGATACACACCATATGAATTGGTATTCGGTAAAGTATGTAAGTTACCTAGTAATTTATGTAAACAATCTGTTGATCCATTATATAACCACGACAGTTACCCACAAGAACTTAGATATCGGTTGCAGTTATCTCAAAAGGAAGCTCGAAGTAATTTGTTAAATAGTAAGTTAGTTCGTAAATCTAATTACGATAAAAATATAAACCCTATAAAGTATAGTCCTAATGATTTAATTTTAATAAAAAGTGAAACCGGTAACAAGCTTGATACTATTTATACAGGGCCCTACTTAGTATTAAAAGATGTTCAACCAAATGTAGAGATTTTAAAGAATGGAAAACATGAAATAGTACATAAGAATAGAACTAAGTTATATTTACAATAAAATTATGTTAACCAAACTATAATCTACTTATATACAATGTAATATTAGACCAAAAGGTAAACCGTATGTAAAACATAATCAATTTAGTCATGTAATAAATGTAAAGAAAAAAAAAAACAAACTATATCTGTATTTTTTTTTTAATTCTCGATGGGAGATGTAGCATGTACCTAGGCTCGTTAGTATATAAGGCACCTACCTATAACCAATAAAGGAGTAGTTGATATCCAGCAACCTGTGTTATTACTTGTCTCACAAGCTCCCACCATACATAGGGCACTCTAAATATTTTTCCACCCTTGACCTTGTTTCAGGGTTTCATCAAATCAAAATGGATTCTGCTGACTCAGCAAAAACCGGATTTACGGTTCTCAACCCCAATGGCATCTCTGGCCATTTCGAATTCAACAGGATGCCCTTCGGCCTCAAAAATGCACCATCAACCTTCCAACGCCTCATGAACTCTGTTCTTTCAGGCCTGCAAGGCCTACATTGCTATATTTATCTCGATGACTGCATTATCTACTCCAATGACCTCACTAGTCACATTCAAAAACTTCATCTTGTCTTTGACAGATTCCGTGAATTCAACCTTAAATTACAGCCCGATAAATGCGAGTTGCGCGAAGTAACATACTTAGGGCACGTCATCACTGACAAAGGCGTGGAACCTAACCCCGACAAAGTTAAAACAGTTACAGAATTTCCAATCCCTCGAAATCCTAAAGAAATCAAATAGTTTCTCGGTTTAGTCGGCTATTACCGCAGGTTCATAGACAATTTTTCTAAAATTACCAAACCCCTCACTTCTCTTCTGAAGAAAGATGTAGTCTTCCATTGGTCCTCAGAACAAGATTTAGCGTTCAACCACCTTAACGAAAAACTTACCACGGCACCACTACTACAGTACCCAGATTTTTCCCAACCTTTCGTTGTGACGACTGACGCGAGCAATAGCGCAGTCGGCGCTGTCCTATCGCAAGGTCCTATCGGAAAGGATCTTCCTATCGCATTCGCCTCTCGCACTATGAATAAAGCAGAGTGTAATTACTCTACGACTGATAAAGAACTCCTTGCTATCATTTTCGCCGTGAAATGTTTCCGTCCCTATCTTTACGGTAATAAATTCAAGATTGTGACCGATCACCGTCCTCTCACCTGGCTCTTTAATGTAAAGGACCCTGGACGTCGACTCATACGATGGAGATTAAAGCTCGAACTACGAAATTATATATAAACAAGGAAAATTAAATTCAAATGCCGACGCACTCTCTCGCATTCCTATTCATGTAAAGACTCGTAAACAAAGTCAACGTGACCCTACCTCTACCACTTATGAGGAATATTTCAAAAAGCAGTTTACTAAAACCTTAGAAACGTCAAACACTAAAATCACAGAACATTCGCAAAAACTGCATTTATCCAAATTATCATCAATTGCCATCCCCACTTCCCTGGACTTTGACGTTTCCATGCCTAGTTGTGAGGAAATACTATCTCAACTGGGAAGCTCAGAAGCTCTACAGAATTCTGAACGAGAACCATTCACTGTGCTTCCATTCCCTAGCGATATTAAAACATACTACTTCTTGTTTACTAAAATTCACCATTACGATGAAACTAATTACAAAACTATATTCGACCTTTTATTGTCCCTGAAAAACTTCATATTACAGAATAACCCTACTTTGGCAGATCTAGCCATATCAGATTTCGCTGAACCTTATAGTAAACTCTCCTATACTAAACTATATAATATGATCGCATACGTCTTTAATAATACCAATATCCATATACACATATACAAAATCAACTCATTTATCCAACTCCGGCAGAAATCCCTCAAATCTTGAAAGAAAATCATGACTCCACAATCGCGGGGCACCCTGGAATAAACAGGATGTTTAACCGTATAAAATCTTCATATTATTGGAAATCGATGAGGTCTGACATAGAAAATTATGTCAAAACATGTAAACCCTGTCAAATCAACAAACCTCTCCGAAAATGTAACAAAGCACCTATGATCATTACCTCATCCAGCACTAAACCGTTTGAGCGCTTAGCCCTCGATATAGTTGGCACCCTTCCTGAAGCAGGTCTCCAGAATTTTAGGTTCATTCTCACACTCCAGGATGATCTCACGAAATTCTCCTGTGCTTATCCGATGGTTACTTCAACAAGCGATGAAGTAGCACGAAATTTAATTCATTTCATGTCTCTTTTTGGAATACCTAAAATGATACTAAGTGACCTTGGAACGTGTTTCATCTCTGACTTCTTCAAACAAATCACAAATATTTTCAAAATAAAATCCCTGTTTTCAACGCCTTACCACCCTCAAACAAACGGTGCCCTGGAACGCAGTCACGCCACATTAAAAGAATATTTAAAATCCTTCGTAAATGAGAACCAAAATGACTGGCATTGCTATCTGGCCACTGCGATACTCTGTTATAATACTACCCCGCACACTACCACTCAATTCACCCCCTATGAACTCTTATATGGACATAAACCACATATACCTAACTCACTATACGACACTAACGAGAATCTTACATATGACGAGTACATCCGAGCCCTAAAATATCGAATGCGTTTTAGTCGCGAAAAAGCATTAGAATATATTTCAAAAAGTAAAGAAACCTCTAAGCAGTATTATGATTCACCTTCCCGCGAGCCTGCTTATAAAACAGGCGATTTTGTCTACCTAAAACAACATCACAGGCTACGTAAGGCTTTATCCCCTGTCTGGAAAGGCCCCTATAAGATAATTAAAGTACACAACAAAAACAATGTGACCTTATGCATCAATCGTCGATTTACTAAATACCACGTGAACGAAATAAAGCGGCACGCACTTAACTATGTTTATATATCCCCTTTTCAGAATATTACCTCAACGTTGTCATGCCGGAAGTAAAGTTACACCAATGCTCGAGAGCCCTGGAATATATTTCGAGCCTTCATCTGCAATCCGTTTCTATCGTGATTCATGAAAAGTTGTAACACATATAGATATAGTATCAATAGACCCTTATCTTCAAAACATCCATAGGCTTCTCAGCAAAACAATCGAGTTATGTAGTAAAGCTAACCTGAACAACTTTCTCGAATGCAAGGATATATCAACATCCACAGAAACACTCTTACAATCAAATCACATAAAACTGCTATCATTATCTCACTTAATATCTGGAAATCTGACAAATAACGTAAATCGATACAAAAGAGCCCTGGAGTTTGGAGGCGAAATATTAAAATTATTCTTCGGTTCCTTAGATGCAGAAGTTGCCAGGAAATACGATGCTGCCATAAAATCTTGTCCGAAAAACGAAAATGAACTATTCCATCTCATGAAAGAAAATATTCATATCGTAAAGTCCAGCATAAACACATTTAATTCCACTATCTCTCGATTGAACTCCAATGAACAAAAACTTAACGTTCAACTCAGTACTATGAATACGGCACTGACTCAAGTTACACTGATAAGTGATCAGCTTACCTACATGGCGCGAATTAATAACTTAATTAATGTGGTCGAAAGTTCGTTGTTAACCATTTCTAATTTTCTCGACTCTGTCCTCAACTCTATCCTATTCTCCAAAATGAATATCCTTCTTCCCTCTGTTCGATCCCCTATGAATTTATATAAGGAACTAATGACAAATAGTAACCATTTTAATAGGAAGTTAGACTTCCCAGTTCCTCTTAGCATAGAAAATATACATAGCATAATAGACGTGTCCAAACTGTCGTCCTACTACTATATCTATGCAGAGAAATAAATTGTTTACAAAATGCTTCCGTTGCCAATCCCTCACGATAAAAACAATCCTAACACATTTTCTCTTATTCAACCCACAAAACCATACTTAATTCCAAGTGATGATAAGTTACATTACACTTTAATGGATAATCTACTTTATTGTGATAGTATTAACGATGAATATTCGATTTGCCCTTTATCAGCTGTTTCCTCTACTATAACTAATCCGTGTTGTGAGACTCGACTAATTACCGAGTTTACAAATTCTTTACCGAAAGAATGTGACACTAAACTTATTTTCGGCGAAGTAGACATTTGGCATGTTTTGAATAATAATAGATGGATCTTTGTCCAATCTAAACGCACTCAACTAACTGTAAAATGTGATGATAAAATTAACGATTATGCAATCATAGGAACAGGTATCTTAAAACTTACAGATCATTGTGTTGGCTATTGTAAAACGATACAATTACTACCTTCTAGTTCTAAGCAAATTCTTATACGTAGTGAGTTTGATATAAAATTTAATATTATCGAAGACGATTGTTGTAGAAAGGAAAAGTTTAATCACACCTTACCTTCACTATCATCTATTTCGCTTAATAACATTAACCTTGATTCTCTTAAATATGCATCCCATAAATTAGACAGCTTAGAAAACGATATAAATAATATTCAACAACAATCGCACTTCATTAAATACGGTACTTATTACTCTAGTTTTACCCTTACTATAATCGGTTTCATATTTGTGTATATGATAAATAAGTTGTATAAATATTGTAACAAAAGAAATTCACCGTCCAACTGCTGTATTCAGATCTTCAATCAGTGTCATAATAAAAGGGAAAATTTTCATGAAGCTAATGTAAACCATTCAGTGGAAATGTATGAAATGTCATCAGATGAAGACAAAAAATCTGTGAAATCTTTACCCCCTGCAAATGTTCCAAAATCTAAAATAAATTTTAGCTCAACGAGAAACATAACAAGTTACTAATTTAGAGTGTAAGAATTTATTCATAATCATAGATAGTAAGAAAATAAGTAATTTTAAGTTTAATAATGAATTTACTGAACCCTTTTCAGTCTGGTTTTAGACCGGGGCATAGCACCACCACAGCACTCCTCAAGGTAACTGACAATATCCAACTGGCAATGAATAAGAAGCTGCTGACAGTCCTGACTCTCCTAGACTTTAGCAGCGCCTTCAACTGCGTCTACTTCGATATACTTGTTGAAATCTTAAAATCGCTTAACGTCTCTTCACACTCGGCTCGCTGGTTTGACTCTTACTTGAGAGACCGCCAGCAGCGCATCAAGTCTGAAGAGGTCACTACAGAATGGTGCAAGCTCTCTACAGGTGTTCCGCAGGGTGGCATCCTTTCCCCTCTTGTCTTCTCAGTTTTCATCCATTCCATCTCGGATGTATTGTCTTCCTCGTATCATCTTTATGCAGATGACCTTCAAATTTATCGGCATTTTCCCCTGTGTGATCTGACTTCGACTGTTGTGGCTTTGAATGCTGACCTCGACAACATCAGGAAATGGTCTCTTTCGTATGGGCTATTAGTCAACCCGGACAAGTCTCAGTTGATGATACTAGGTACACGGCACTTACTTGATTTGTTGCAGAATAAGTCCGTTGATCCCGTTCTATTTGACGGTACCATTGTCAAGTATAGCGAGAAAGCCAAAAAATCTTGGCGTTGTTTTTGACAATCTATTATCCTGGTCGCTCCATGTTTGTGAGGTCAGCAGACGAGTCTTTGCATCCTTTCATTCTCTTCGGCGTTTGCAGTTCTTCCTGCCTAGGCAGACTCAAATCATGCTAGCTCAGACCCTTCTTCTGCCTTTAATAGACTACGCCGATGTTTGCTGGGCCAGTGCGAACGAAGATCTACTGAACGAACTCGAGCGACTCCAAAATCTCGGGATTCGGTTTATTTTCGGACTTCGTAAGTACGACCACGTGTCCCAATATCGTAGGGAATTAGGCTGGCTCCCGATCCGACTTCGTCGTGATATGCACATTCTCTCCTTCCTCTTCAATATTTTGAGAAATCCGTGCTACCCTGCATATCTTCGTGAACGTTTTGAGTATCTTTTCTCAGGGGATAGACTTCGGAGATCTCATACGGTGTCACTTTTGTCGATTCCTCAGCACAACACTGTTGCTTACGAGCACTCGTTTAGGTTAAGGGTAATACGTTTGTGGAATGCACTTCCTTGCGCTATAAGGGATTGCAAATCCTTGGTCACTTTCAAGAAAAAATTGAAACAGCATCTCCTCTCTTCCGAATAGTGGGTATTTCATAGTATTTATGTATATCTATTTATTTATTGTATTCTATTTATTTATTTTATAGTAATTACGTAGGCTGTATTGTGATTTATTTGATAGTATATTTATTTTATTTATTTCTTGTAACTCTTAATTGTACACTAGGACTACCTCTCTATATATTATTTTTCTCTTTTCTTCACAGGTTAGCTGTAAGAAATTTCCTTTAAGAAATAAGCTCACCTTTGCATTCGTTTCTGTTATAATTTCCACTGTGTTTTCTGTTCAATAAAGGATTATTATATTATATTAAGTTTTGATTAACTCAGCTTCATCTATCTGAGATAAAGCTTCGTTTTAACGGGGGGGCTGTTATATCCAGTAACACTATGTACCGATTTCTTAGGTCAGCAGAAAAGCCACATGCCGTGTAAAGCCAATGACGTCATGGTTGCATTGTATAAAAACCATTTTTTTACTTAAACTCGAGTTAGCCGTTACTCTGTCTTTGCCGGTAATTATTGCAATATTTTCATCTCGTCACGAGTGAAGTCATGTAATTGAGTTATTCAGTATATTATAAGATTTGGGATTGTGTTTTGCTAATAAAGTGTTTGTGTATACCAGAGAGTTTTTTTTTTAAAAACTCTTACGGGGACTGCCTCATAACAGCTCGCTTTTTCTATAGATGGGCAAGCACATGAGAGCAGAGAACGGCATCAAAAGCTTTGGCCAAGTGCAGAAAAATGCCAACACAAGCATTTCCGCAATCGAGTGATATTCTCACGGTTTTAAGAAGTTATGTCACTGCGTCCTCCGTTTTCCGGCCCTGATGGGAACCATACTGCCTATCCAAAATAAGCTTATTTGTCTCAAGATCTTTCACTAGGCGTCTGTTTACAATTTTTTTCCAATATTTTGGACAGAGAACTTAGGAGGGATATCGGTCTCGGTGGGGGCAAATATTTGTTTGATGAGAACGGATATATGTAGCCTAGTCATGGTTGTTTATCTATCTAAGTATAATATTTATATATATAAGTATGTGTATCGTTGTCTAGTTACCAAGATACAGGGAATCCTAGTTTGGGGCTAGATCAATGAGTGTAAATAGTGTCCAAGGTATTATTATTGTATTATTATTTACGAGGTTCCTTCTTACCACCACATTTACGAAAAGGTATCACCGTCTGCCAACAGAAAAGAAATTCACCATTTGTTAGGCTAGTGTTACATATATAAGTCCAAGCGGTCAAAATATTTGAATATATTGCCCTAATTAGGCCGTTCCCAATACAGTCGAAACCTGGGGAAATGTAATTTTTTGGTTTCTTATAATTTAGCCCACTTCCACTGGGTCTGTGGCTGAAAGTAAAGTGACTGGTGATCAGCAGGGTCCTGGTCCGTGGGAGTTCTTCTGGAAGTATTTTGGGAGTTCAGGATATCATTTGCGAGATTCTGGCCAGTATTTGCGAAGTATTCGTTGCAGTAAGTTAGAGAATCCTCTTTGTTTGGTTTATAATTTAATAGTTATGGACTTATGGCTGATGTTTTGTTAATATTACAATATATTTTAAATGGTTTTCCACATTTTCTTTGGATCACTCTGGCATTAAGGGAGTCTCTATTTGATTGATATTTAGGCCTTTTTAATAAATCATTGGAAAAATTGCGATATCTCTTGTAACTGACCTGTAGGATATCATGCTTTGGTTCCTTACGCGCTTTGTTATGTAACCTGTCTCTTTGCAGAATACATCGGACTAAACCGGGGGTGATCCAAGGTTTGATTGTAAATTTACTACGACTCACCGTTACCTCTACGGAACCCTTATAGTTTCGTCAAGTCTGTTTCTCCGTCCGTCCGTCCGTATGACTCAACAACTTTATGCAAAAACTGTTAAGACTACACAGTTGAAACTTGGTATGTAGATGTATTCTGTGAACCGCTTTACGATTTTTATACAAAAATTTAAAAATTTAAATAATTAAAGGGGGCTCCCAATACATGGAACTGAAACCTTTTTTTTAAAACCTATATGTGTAGGGTGTTTATAGATAAGTCTTTAAAAATGATGTTGAGGTTCCTGAAACCATTTTTTCTCAAAGTTAGTCGTTAGAGACAGTCCCTTCCAAAGTGGAAAAAGGTGTTTATGTGATTAGCTATGGTTTAGTCACGACCTGTAAGCGTCTAACCAATCTGCTATGATTTTAGACCCAACAAATATTACGATCCAGGCAAGAGTCATATCTGGTGGGCTGGGTAATTACAGGTCTGAGGGACATTTCTGAAACTAGTGATAGGTATTCCTGGATGTCCCTTACTTCGTCTGCTAGGATGTTTATGTTTACATCGCCTACGACTATTGTAGAACCGTTGTTCAAGAACAACGGTTCCCACTCAAGAGTGGGATCAGTAAATATATAAGAGCCCTGAGAAAGTTTGTGGGGTCTGTGAAGGATAGTGAGATTTTTTCACCTTAGCTGTGTTCTATTTTTATGCCATCATATGATATATGAACACTGGGTTTTGCAACAAAGAAAGCGTGTGCCTGGTTCCTAAAATCATGGCTTGTGATTTAGTCGGGTTTACTAACAGCCCGTATGATGAGGCCCAGACTTTGACATTCTCGAAGGCAGCATTCAGTGCCTCCACGGATGAAACTACATCGCAGTGGGAAAAGTGGCGATTAATTTGTAGATCATCTGCATACAGGTGATACGAAGAAGAGAGGACGTCGGAGATGGAGTTGATAAAGACTGAAAAAAGAAGAGGAGAGAAAATACAACCTTGAGGAACTCCTGAGGAAATTTCACACCGTTGAGTTTCGGTCTGTTCAGACTTAATGCGTTGATGACGACCTCTCATGTATGAATCGAACCAGCCAGCAGCTTGGCATTAATGTATAAAAAATGTACCAATATGTATGCATGTATTGTAGTATATTGTACATTTTAGAAATAGTGACAGATGTCACTTATATTAACAGACGTCAAAAATTGTGACAGATCTCAAAAATAGTGATAGCTGTCAAAATTATGACACAGTGGTGCCGCTGACTTGCTACCTTATCTGAGAAAAGATGTTTTTGTGACTGGCATGGCTGTGCTATTCCTCTGCCACTCTATCTGAGATATAAAAAGTGTTGTCTTTTCTATTTGGCGGGGTTACATACGATAAAGCAGAATACAATTTCCCGTGGTCCCTTCGAGGGACTTTGAGAGGGACCCTGGGGAACAAACGGAAATTACTCTTATAATCAGAAAACAGCAAATTATTTCGATTATAAAAGGTGTTATTAACAAACAAACATTTATACACAAGCACATACATTGATTCTGACCCCAGGACTAGGATATCATGTGTCGTGGAATCTAGAAACAGTGACTTCAGACACATATGAACCTCCAAGACCTGTGTTTTTAGGGTTCCGTACCCGAAGGCTTCCAAACGGGACCCTATTACTAAGACTTCGCTGTCCGTCCGTCCGTCCGTCCGTCTGTCACCAGGCTGTATCTCAAGAACCTAGCTAGCTAGAGAGTTGAAATTTTCACAGATTATGTATTTATGTTGCCGCTATAACAACAAATACTAAAAAACAGGATAAAAGAAATATTTAAGAGGGCTCCCATACAACAATTCTTTCAATACCACATACAAACTTATGGATGCACCTGGTTACGTACATGGAGTGTGAAAGTAACCGCACCAATAACTTTGTAAACAATATTTTGCTGTGTAAAATCCAAACTATTCACTCCACATCATCGCTTCCATTGAACGGTGGTACGGAACCCTTCGTGCGCGATTTAGACTCGCACTTGACCGTATTTTTTTTAAATATTCCAGCCGGGGATCGAACCCGGGGCCACTCGCATGGTAGGCAGAGTCACAACCGCAGCGCCATAGAGGTCGTCAACCAGATAATCTGTTTCTCGCGTTATGGTGGGCATTATAAACGCCTACAAAAACACAATAGCGATAACTAGAGTCTCTGATATATTGACTTGTCTTTATTATTTATTTTTAGCTATCTGCCTGCTGATGCATTCCCGTAAACATCTTTTACTTATTTGTAGACTAATAAAAATCCGGCCAAGTGCGAGCCGGAGTCACACACGACGGGTTCGTACCAATAATCAATGATAAGCAAGTTTATTTAATAAAAATTTAGGGCATTACCACAAAAAAAAAACTACTGTTCAACACTTGTTTAATAACAAAAGTATATGGGTTTTGACGTTTGTTTTGAGGTTAAACGCTGTTTAATATTTATTGTGGTAACGCGGATAGGGATCATTCAATGTTTAACTGCATTCAAGCTTTCTGTTATCTATTTAGGGATAAATAAAGGTCAGGTTAGCTGGTTTGATTACGATGAAATGATGAATGATTGGAGTTGGGCGAACAAATTGGTGATTTTTTATCTCCACCGGTCTGGAACAACCACACTTCTGGGAAAAAAGCCTGAGCATTTATGTATGAAGGTATGTTTATACTTTTTTTACTTTATTATTTGTTGTTAAGGTATAGCAGAGAATAGTAATACACATTATGTGAAAAATTTTGGTTTCCAAGCTGACTTTTCTGACAAAACAATTGAGATTGAAATGAGTGCAAAGTTTAGCCATATTTTTTTACCAAGGTATAGGGCTCCAGAGTTCTGGATTATCTTTAAAACTTAGCACACATTTAGATCTCAATTATTTTTACTATATGCCTGTAGGTAAATGTTTATGTTTATGTCAGCAAAGTTTAGCTTGGCTCTATTTTATATATATTAGGTATCTACCTTTATTTGTTATGGATGAGATGTACTTTAAGATGAGTAACTTACCTAACGCATTGGTACCTATATGGCCCTGGAGTCGATTATTATTATTTATGCACGAAGGAGGCACCATCACTGTTTTAATGAAATGAGTTTATTTTGTACTTTTTATATAAAAATTATTGACAGTGACGATAATGGTAAGGCACTATGATTATTTCATTTTGCAGTAGTTGAATGTAACTAGACTGATAAACACGCTTTTATCATTCAAGACATTCATTATGTTCCTTTGTAAGTATATACCATTATCAGCAGTTGTGGAAGACCATTTTAAGGGTTCTTTTCCCATGCAGCCCAACAGTTAAAAGTCATAAAACAAATGGTTTTTAAATGGTTTTTGAAACTGCAAGGGAAATAAGTTTTGAAGTGGGCTTCCACCTCTACTACTGATATTACATGTACTTATAAATGTCGCTTAAGAAATATCAAATGAAACCAGCTTATAATAAATAATGCGATAATAATGTTAAAGAACAACCAAAGAAAATCATCGAACTACATAACAGAGAAAGGATGTTTGTATCACATTATGATTTATGTTATGATACAAGTTTGCTGTGTTGCTACACTTGAGGCCGTATTATTCGAGGGCCGGTATCATTAGGCAGCAGTTTGTATAATCAATGCTCACGCGTTCCTTACGTTCCAACACACTTTCGAGGACAAAACAGACTTGTAATTCTATTATCTTTTACTGAAAATGGCGCGCCGGTTTTGAAGTTTCCGCTCGCAGCGCTAGTGATGCGCGCGCACATGTACATAAAGGCACTTCCAAAACATCTACTTAACCTATTAAAAAAATATATATATGATACGAGTGCCGAAAGTAGGTGATTTCCGAGGAGTGCTATTTTTATTCTTTATAAGTCGGCACAGTCGGAAATAATCTTACGCTCGTATATCAACAACGTTATACTATGCACTGTGCGAGGAAATAATACATGAATATACACAAAATACGCATATTTAATGAATATTTAAAATTAATTTAATGATCAAAATCTAAATCTTAAATAATCAATAACGCGTTTAATAAAGTATTTGTTTTATTGTACCTTTTATATTAATGATAATCCGCACCTGACAAATTTGTTATACTTTACTTAAGGTGATACGAAAAACAAATGGGGTAGTTTTCGAATCCATTTACTCCACCATGAAGTCATCTTCAGATTAGATTTTTGAGTTAACGTTTATTGAGTATTTGATTAAGATTCTCACTGAAAGAAAACGCCACTGGATGAAATTTTCTCGATATAATTTTATTACGAAAATACCTCTAAATTGTTTTATTTTTTCCTGTTAATCTGAAATCCTAACTAATTTCATAGCGAAATTGCATTCACAATTTGGATATTATCTATTCGTACACTCTCCTTGATTTTTTTCTCACAAAATAGCGCAGTTTATTTTAAAACATATTTTATGTGATTTGGCGCCAAGTTATTTTAGTTTGAGTCTAGTCTCTCTTTTCTTTCTAATGTGGAAGTTATTAACGCTGTCACTTTCGTTAACATTAGAATTCCTTTTATATATATTTTCTCGTATCGCCTTAAACAATAAAAACTTTGCGTCGGGCTGAAGAAGCAGTAAAAAAAAAGTGGCAGTTTCCTCACGATATAGCAGCTTGGAAAATGCTCTTTTCGAACACATATATACATCATGCATTGTAAATATAATAACACAAAATTATTTTTGGAATACTAAATATATATAATTTTAGTAAATTTGATGATTGATTTCTCATATTAAGGTAACCTAATTAATTTATTTACTGAAATATTCATTATTTGTAGGCGTAAAAACTCTTAGCGGAGATAAACGAAAATGTAAAGTAAATGCACTAGTGTGGTTATGTAAAACAAAATACCACTACTGCGTAATAAGCTCCATTACGAACCAATGGGTTGCCATAAAGAGTCACTTTACGAGAAAGGGTGTTGAAAAGTTTATTACCCATAAGCATTGTTCAGGGGGGTTACCACAACCTAACCCAATTTGATCCGCAAAATTATCGTGACGGTCTTAAAACAAGCCTTGGTGTTAGGTAAATAAAGCCCATCATGGCGAATTGGAATGTAAACGGTTGCCATGGTGATGTTCTTGTTTTGAACCTAATTAGAATCGGAAAAAGATTGTGGTTACCCACAGAGTGTTCTATTATGAACTTGATCGATGACCACGAATAATTTGACACGGGCATTAACAGCCGCACTCAAAGACGTTCTTTAAATTAGTGCTATTGAGCGAATGTATAGTGTACGTCGTCTACGCGTAATGAAGGGTCATAGAGGGGTGACTTTTATTAGCTGACCAAAATTCGACGACCCGAATGGCCGAGTCGGCAGTGACCCTGCCGACGAAGCCAAGGGTCCCGTGTTCGAGTCCTGGTGGGGGCAAATGTTGGTTTGATGAGAACGGATGTATGTACCCGAGGCATGGTTGTTTGTTTGTTTGTGTATCGTTGTCTAGTACCCAAAATACAGGGAACCCTAGTTTGGGGCTAGATCAATGTGTGTAAGTAGTGTCCAAGGTATACATTTTGGCAAACGACAGTGAGCAACTTTCCGAAAAGAACTTATGGTACATAAAGGAACTCGCCAATGAAAAAAAAAAAACTGATCCGCTGTACATTGACCCGATCAGCTGATTACAGATTACCATAGGGGACCGCCACGCCTAAGTGGATGTAATTGGTCAACCATGTGTGTCGATTGCACCCAGACAGGTGGGCGAAGATCGCGACTGAATGTTCAGTTCAGTTCAACTCAGTTCAACGATTTTATTAGATAGATAGATAAATTAATTTATTAATTGCAACATGGTACACATACAAATACATAATTTTAACTCAAACTTTAAGAAGACAAATCTGCAAAAAGAAAAAAAAACACAGCAGTTAAATAAAACAAACAATAAATAATAAAATTATACAAGCAAAACATTAAGGTACGGTAAGGATAACTATGTGGTATTGTGACTGTACCGCGACAATGAAATGGCCCTGACTCAGCAATGTCACAGAAGAATCTGTGACGCTGATATTCTGCCAGAGCCAGTACGGACGAGACAACGATCTGCTCAAGTACACATTAAACAACGTAAAATATGATGATTTTAATAAAATTGTTGAATAAAATAAATTGTATTCTAGAAGATTGTATTAAAATTATAGCATTAAAATTATATCATTAAAATGTATAGTAATAAAAGATATAAATAAAAAAAATATAGCAATTTGTAATAAAATTGATGTCAGGGTTACAAGTAAGATTAAATTGAAAATGTCATTAGGATTATAAAATAATAATAATCAGTAGGGAATTAATCATAGTAATAATATAATTGGAAACAATATAAATATCACAGGTAACAGGTAGATTAGCTTCGTGCCGTTCCCTAAGTTTTCTGCTGTAGTATCAAATACTTTCTATAGGCACTTCTAAACCCAGCCTTACTAGTAAGCAGCCGAAGGGTTGGTGGGATGTTATTCCAGCACTTGGTGGCACGGTACTTAAAACTGCCACGGAAAGCTGCACCCTTGTGTCGAGGCATTGAGAGAAAAGGAGCAACTCTCTGGGACATACGCCAGGCAAGTTTGTCACAAAGATAAGAAGGTGTTCTCTTCACTATAACCTCAAACAACAGCGTTGAAAAATACAAATCCTGTCTAGATTTCATCCTTAAAATATTTGCCCTATTTAAAAATGGAGTAATGTGCGTTTTGAAGGGAATTACGAAACAGAACCTGGCACAGGCATTTTATACTCTTTGTATGAGTTTTTGTGTTTTCTCAAATAGACACGCTCCATACACTGTAATACAATAGTTAAGCTTGGATAGTACTAAGGCTTCACTCAACTGTATTCGCAGGTCAACGCTAAGAAGGTAACGGATTCTATACAAAACTTTAAGCCTATAGAAGCAATTCCTCACAACCTCAAGGGCATGTCCCTCAAAACGAAGTTTGTCATCCATAAGAAGACCCAGGTTTCGTGCTTCCCGGACCCGTGTAATGGCGACCCCCAGGACCTTCGGATCATGCATAGCTATTGCCTGTATTTGATTTTTTGAGCCCAATATCATACACTTCGATTTATTTGGGTTAAGGACTAGAGTGTTAGAAGACGCCCATTGCGATATACGGCCCAGATCTTCATTCAGAGCCTCCACTCCCATACGGGAATCATTGTCAACTGATATATAAATTTGAAGATCATCGGCATACAAGTGATAACTACTGTTAATTATACTTCGAGTGATGTCTGCACTATATATTATAAACAGAAGGGGTCCAAGTATGGATCCTTGTGGGACTCCTCTATTAAGGGTAGCTAGCTGTGTGTGACTAGCTTATTCATAATAGTACAAAAATTGAGATTTAATGAACATAGTCAAGCAAGCATAATATAAAATTAAGTAGGTGCCTAATTATAACATAGTACGTAATACATAGGGTGCACTGAACTGGTTTTATGCCAGATGTCGGTGTCTTGTAAAAAGTCATTAATTTTGTTATAGGCCTTTGTGCACAAAGTGTGCTTTATACATTTTTTAAATCGAGCTTCAGTTAAGTTTTGTATTTCTTGCGGAATTTTATTGTAGAAGCGTGCACAGTGTTCCGTAAAAGAACTGCTAACTTTGAATGGGTGCCTACTGACGGACACCGGCACAGAGGAAGGCCCAGAAGGAGATGGCGGGACGACCTGGACACGTTCCAACCAGAGTGGGTCAATCTAGCTCTGACTAGAGATGTGTGGGCTCGAAACGGGGAGGCCTTTGCCCAGCAGTGGGACAACATATTATATGTATATTATATGGCAACACTGGCTGTCAAACGGCAAACAGCTGATTTCACTACGTCCCTAGAAAAATTTATATTTTAATATGATTTAGTGTAATTCTGAGCCCAATTTAGTGTTATTTTAGGATTATAGTGTAATGTTAAGTATTTCTATTGTTTGCAGTGTGTTTTAGTGACGTTTACTAGTGTCTCGAAACATGTTAAATTTGTGACCGTTGCAGGTTATAAATTTAAAAGTATTTGTTATTTCCGTACACTTTCATCGCTTTTTGTTACCTTATTGTTAAATTATTATATTTAACAACGTTTAAAATATATTTCATAGCAATTAGTGATGTGCAAACGCTGAAAAACGTTACTATTCCACGTAAGTAATTTCGCATTGTTTTGGTGTGCAATTCCTTGATTCTTATCTCAACTGTAACCATGATGACCCGCAGAGCTGCTGCTGTCGCCTCCCGACAGCAGGAAAATGACAAGCTCAAAGTTACCTTACTAGAATTAAAAAAATCAAAGGAAATGGTCACCGAATTACTCTGTGAAGGGGAGGAAAATGAGAAAGAGCTATTATCAGTAATTGAAAGTAGAGATAAGCTAAAGAAACAATTATGTGTATTAGAACAAGAATGTAGTGATGTAATTGTTGAGCGGGACAAGCTGCAGGTCACCGTAGATAGCTTCACTGTATGTAGTGCAGAGTACGAGCAAGCCCTGAAATCGATTGATTCCCTGGAGAAAGCATTGATCGATGCCCATGAACAAATACATGCACTCCAGGAGGAGAAGGAAAACACCGCAGCGTTGCAGACCCAGAGCCTCTACAGTGAAGTCGTAGGGATCAGCCCGCAGCTGGTTACTGTTGCAACTGGAAGCCTTGATGATGTCATTGATTTAACTAATAACACATTGCCCACATCAAGGTTATTAAGTTGCAGCAATAACAAACTGAAAAAATACATTAAAATAAATAGGTATATACGGAAAACTCAGAAATTAATAAAACATAATAAATTGTGTACTAAAAACTTAAAAGTAAGCAAAAAAAATGTAAACTTATTACATGATTTGAATATGTGTGTATTAGAATTAGAAAGTACTAAGTTGATGTATGAAACTGACACACAAAACTTACATTTGAAAATCCAAAGCTTAGAGGATTCATTAAGATCACTAAACAGTGCATATTTGAACTCTAAGAAAGTTATAAATGAATACTCATTGGCTATGGATGATTTAATTCAAGAAATGAACCATAATTGTGAGCGGTTTGAGTCGCTGACCAACAACCATACTTGTCGCTGTGAGCAGAAAGGTGGTTGTTTGACAGCGGGCAACTCTCCGGGCTTGTGTGACAGTTTACCAACACAAGGTGTTACTGATAATAGTTCTGCCAAGTCTGATATGACCACAACACCTGATATTATAATGTACTGTGATGAGATTGGAAGTGGCATGGGCTCAGCACTCCACTCATACTCTAAGGGACATAGTGTTATTAGTAATTGCTCACCTTTTAGCACTGTAGATAATATTATAAATCAAATTTTGAATGACAGCACTATCACAGCCAGTGCCACACTGATAATTTTCATGGGCAATAGGGGAGATGTGAACAAAAATAATTTAATAAAATTTTATGAAACATTGAATGGTCTTAGTGTGAAAAAAATTATATTGTTCACATTTCCCTACTGCAACCAATTGACACAAAATGAAAATGTATATAGACATAATATGAATATAACTATGTACAATTTTAGTACATATAATAATAAGTTTGATATTATTGACACTAACAATAATGTTAGTAATTATTTTACTATGACTAAAGGTACATTTTACCTTTCAAATTATTGTAAACGACAAATAGCTATGTCACTATTATATTTATATGACATTACAGCCAAAAATTTGGCTTCTAACTCTGCTTTTACTGAGCAGCCTAATATGAATCTGGTATCAGACCAGAATAACAGGATGCATTTAAATTAGTTCATAAGACAACAGAGGACCCAGGCTCTGGCAACATATGTTCTAGTATATTAGAAAACCCTAAGAATAAGGGAAGCTCACATGCTAAGTATATAAGCCTGGTTCATCAGAATATTCAATGTATTAGAGGCAAAGATCTACAAATAGAGTTATTTTTAAATTGTAACAAAATTGACATTTTGTGCATAACAGAGCACTGGTTAACTATTAATGAAATTATGTTTAGCTTTAAAGATCACCAGGTTGGTAGTTCGTTCACCAGACTTAATTCAATACATGGTGGGGCATTAATCATACTAAACAATCATATGAAATTCAAGGAACGTAAGGAGATTGTTTCCTTATCTGTTGAACGAACTATAGAACTTGCAGCTGTGGAATTAGAACAGTTCATCGTTATATGTGTCTATAGGCCACCCTTGAGCGACTTTGAAATGTTCGAGAAAATAATGGAATCCGTCCTAACTATTTCATCACACAGTACGAAACGATTAATTATATGTGGTGACTTTAATGTTAATCTGTTAGAAAGAACTACTCTCAGCGTTAGATTGATAAATCTTTTCTCATCATTTAGGCTTAGCCATTTATTTATGGAGCCAACAAGAGTGACTGCTACTAGTGCTACATGCATTGACAACATTTTTACTGATGTTATTCCAATCAGTAAAAGTGTTATCAGTGAATTGAATTCAGATCATTTAGGTCAATTATTTCAATTTGATTCTATTAGAGAACCTGTCATTAAAAAGAAAATTTCGTTTGTGCCAATAACTGCTGACCGGTTTGAAAGAATGAGATACTCTTTAGCCCAGGAACTACCGTTTTTGGCTGCTGAACAGTCTCCTAATATAATGTATAACTTTTTCTTTGAAACCTTTATGAAACAGTACAGCGCGATATTCACTTCAAAATCGGTTGTGGTTAGTGGTTCAAACGACTTTAGTACGTGGGCTACTGCAGAGTTGCATAAACGCAGGCAAGCATTGTATGCATTGTATGAGGAACGACGGTTCAACATGAGTGACGAATTTAAAGAACAAGTCAAACAGTTCTCCAAACAATTTAAATTAGACTGTCATACAGCTAAACGTAATTTTCTGAGTAGTAAAATTAAGAATAGTTCCGATGTTATAAAAACGACTTGGAAAATAATTAATGAGGAGGCCGGTCGTAGTAAAAAAGCGAGTCACGATTACGAACTAAAAATCAACGGACAGCTTACGAGTTCTAGCTTAGAAGTTGCAACTGAATTTGAATCGTTTTTTACTAATGCACCGGCTTCCACGACTAAGTATTTAAATTCGTCACCTTTGTCTGCTGTTGCAATATTAAAAGATAATGTCTCAGAGTGTGCTTCATACTTGAATTTTAATCACGTCACAAGTTCAGATGTCGTAAAGGCATTTAAATTGATAAATGTTAAGAAAACGAATGATCTTTGGGGACTTTCTGTTCACGTCGTTAAATCCCTGATCGAATTAATTGCACCTGACCTAGCGGTCATTTTCAACAATTTTATAGACTGCGGTGAATTTCCTGATTTAATGAAACAAAGTAAGATAATTCCCCTCTTCAAAGCAGGTAGTACTCAAGACCCCACCAATTTCAGACCTATATCAATACTACCAACTTTTAGTAAAATTTTTGAGAAATTAATCTTATCACAGCTATTACATCATTTTGAATCAAATAAGCTAATGCATAACAAACAGTTTGGATTCACTCGCGGTCGTTCAACAACAGATGCCGGAATTCAGTTCATTGAAAGTATTTTTGATGCCTGGGAAGAGTCACAAGATGCCCTAGGCATTTTTTGTGACTTATCTAAGGCTTTTGATTGCGTTTGTCATGAAACATTGATCAGGAAATCACATCATTATGGAGTTAGAGACACGTCATTGAATTTGTTAAAATCTTATCTGAACGGAAGAATACAAAGGGTAGACGTAAACGGAGAACGATCACCAGGATCATTGGTTTCTTTGGGCGTGCCACAGGGCTCAATATTGGGACCCTTCCTATTCCTCATCTATATAAACGACTTACCCTATCTAGGAAGGGACTGTCATGATATGGTACTGTTTGCTGATGACACCTCACTTATTTTTAAAACAAAGCGAAACCAACACGCTAATGATGATCACGTGAACAATACCATATCAAGAGTGGTAAATTGGTTTAATGTAAATAATTTGCTATTAAATGAGAAAAAGACTAAATGTGTTAAGTTTCTTACTACTAACGTTAAAAATAATCAGACATGTATAACAATTAAAAATGAGGAATTGGAATTGGTAACCAGCACAGTGTTTCTAGGTATAACGTTGGATTCCAAACTCCAATGGGGTCGACATATTGATAAGCTATCGAACAGACTGAGCTCTGCAGCTTTTGCATGCAGGAAAATCCGTCACTTGACAGATTTAAAAACAGCCAGATTAGTTTATTTTAGTTATTTTCATAGTATTATGTCCTACGGTATTCTGCTCTGGGGCAGTGCTGCTGACATAAATACTATTTTTGTGCTGCAGAAGCGGGCTGTTCGTGCGATTTATAAAATGAATAATAGAGATTCTCTTAGAAATAAGTTTAAAGAAGTAAATATATTGACAGTCCATAGTCAATATATTTACGAGAATATTATGTATGTCCATAAGAACATTGTTAACTTTTGAAGAAACTGTGATATACATAACTTTAATACTAGAAACAAGGACAAACTTGCAGTGCCCACTACTCGGCTCCATAAAATAAAAAACTCGTTCAAGGGTAATTGTGTAAGATTTTACAATAAACTCCCAAGCACTTTGACAGATCTATCAATTAATAAGTTCAAGAAATACATCAAGCAAAGGCTTATTTCTAAAGCTTACTACAGTATTAAAGAGTACATAGACGATAAAAATGCTTGGGACTGAATTGTTCTAATTAATTGTGAGCATCCTTACTGCCAGAGTTTCTATTACTGGACACTTGGAGGCCTTTTACACCTCCAAAGATTAATTTAATTATACAACTCTTGACTGTGGGGACCATTTACATCTCCTATCATCATTGTATTATTCACTAAAGAGACTATACATCTCTGTTATTTATATTTTAATTATTTTATTATGACATTTGAGACTCTTTACATCTCTCAGAAACAATAATTAAGTACTTTTTTTTTTCTGATAATATGATACAAATAATAATACCAAATGTTCTGTAAAAAATGAAATGAAATGACATGTGAAAGTGCCCTTGTGGCCTATTTACAGAATAAACGTTTTGAGTTTTGAGTTTTGAGTTATGTTGTCCCACTGCTGGGCAAAGGCCTCCCCGTTATAGGCTAAGTAAAAAAATGGGTGACCCAAATATTTATTCGTTTTCCACCATATTATGTTTCTAGGAGAATGTTGTTCTTACTAATGGGTATTATTACTTCCCAAAATTTGGTCGGCTAATTGAATATCACCCTGTATATTTCCAAAGCTATCATTATTCGTTGGTAATTGGGTGGCCCCTCCGTGACTCTGGAAAGTAGTATTGACAATAAACATTGAGTCTTTTTATTAGCACACAGTTAACTTTGATAAATGACTGACAGTCTATACTCGTGCTACCACTACGCATAATTTGTAACAATGGTCTGTTATTTCATTCGACGCATTTATTTCAAAACTTTTTTTTTTGGTATTTTTATGCCCCAGTTGCAATGTTTGACGACTCTAAATGCAAAAATGTTGCTAGAACAATATATATTCAGAAGATTATCCAACCTCCATTTATTTGCATTAATAGATGCATGTTTATGACTGGATTATTACTCTAACAAATTAAGTAGTACTCACCGTAGTCATAGTTTGTCCCTCAACAAAGACAAAGCGCATAACTTTACTCTCATGGTTAAGTCACAAACAAATCAAAATCAAAATCAAAATGTAATAGTAGTTATGTGACTGCTATATAATGGAGTTTCATAATAATATTACTCGAGAGTTTTAATGCCTAATTATCATACAGTTACATACACTAGTTTATCTACACACATATCATAAGCTCTCTTTGATGTGTTCAGGAACCGCATGTTTGACCGGCATTGTGGCTCTGCAGTTGTTTAGCTTGTTCTGAAACTTCACAGACAAAGTAGGGTCGGGCTTCGGCGTTCGAAATTTGAATATCATAATATCTAGAAAATTTACACATTATGGTCATAATGTGCAATTTTTCAGATAAGAAATGAGTTTTTACCACGTAGTTTAACATTATGCTGATTGTAACGTGCCGTTTTTGTACGCAGTAAAGAGGGCTTATAATACGTGTGCAGATAAACAAAATTTCCTGTCATGCCTTGGTTTGCTGAAAGAAATCTCTTTTAGAGATAAGCTCGCCTTTGTACATATGTATTATCTAAGTGTATCTTTTTTAAATAAATTATGAAAGAAAACGTTAAATCATTTTAATTAATAATTTTCATAGTAATTTCCACATATTATCAATGTATAATCGTAGGTTCAATAGTGAACGTATAACCCTTCAGATGTAGCGAGACCATCTGATGGCTTCTGCCAATCATCGCCACGTATGTAAATTCCAAAATAACGGATTTTCTTATGCTGTAAATGGTCGTGCCACACCATGGAGTTTTTAGAACACCTGTCTACACTAAAATTGAATTTTCTCCTGTTTTTAACTAGATAACAGCATTGATTTGGACAGAAACCTCGTCTAGATATCTTTTTACTAAGTCCTATTTATTATACACAATAATAAATATAATGTTACACAGCTGGCATCAATTTAGGGGAACTTAAATTTAGTAAATATTTTGAACAAATTTAAATGAAAAACAGGTTTATGATAAATAATTTATGTTTTAATGTGGGAGGCCTTTGCCCACTGCTGGGCAAAGGCCTCCCCGTTTCGAGCCCGCACATCTCTAGTCAGAGCTAGATTGACCCATTCTGGTTGGAACGTGTCCAGGTCGACCCGCCATCTCCTTCTGGGCCTTCCTCTGTGCCGGTGTCCGTCTGTAGGCACCCATTCAAAGTTAGCAGTTCTTTTACGGAACACTGTGTACGCTTCTACAATAAAATTCCGCAAGAAATACAGATATCATTATTAGTACATTAAAAAACTTTAAACTTGCATTCTGCAATAGAAATATTTAAACGAATTCACCTCACTGCTTCATATTTGCTTAATCCTTTCTTTAAGTCCTTTTACAGCGTCCAGGGGCCCCATTGTGTACTGGTAATGGCATCGCGATCACATCGCGACCGCTCCGAAGGGCACAAAACGCCGCATTTGAGAGTCAGTCTCCAAACAAAATAGACGCCTCCTACAAGACAAGCCCGGCATTCCGCGGCTCCTGGAGCGAGGCGACCGCGATGCAATTCCCAGTACAAAATTGGCCCCAGAGCTTGCAAATCACCACGATTATCACTTTTATATTTTATTTCGCGCTTAGGCCACATTTTTTTTTTTTTTTAAAGTTCACACTTGCGAATGAAACTTTGGTTACACTGTAAAATAGCCTCTCGCGTTATCCTGTATTGGGAATACATTTAGTGTAAGGTCATACCATAAACCCTCCACTAAGTTCACCAGGATTCCAGGAATGGAAACAAATTTAAATTTTACAGTGTGCATATGAGTATATGTAAATATCTACAGTAATAAATAAATTTTACTTTGATTTTGAAGAGATCTCTCATTAAGGATAATCTCGCCTTTTAAAACTATTATTATGTAAATTTTGCTGTTTGTGTATAATTTGTGTGCACTAAAGAAATTATGAAATTATGAAGTAGATGCGCCAGTAGTGACGTCGTCCTCTGAAAGTCTCTATACGTTAACCTTGGGCTGCACGCAGAAAACCTTTCTCGTGATCGTTGGATAATCGACGTAGAGTCCTAATAGCGAGATAAGATGAGCTGCTAACACCGTACTTAACGGTATTAAGCTCATACTCCTTTTGAGTAGAATTTGGTGTTTCTCGCCACAAGATGTGTTGATAAGGTCTAATAAGCAGTTGCCTATATATACTTTTGCAATTGTTGGCAGTAAAGACAAATGCGAACCAATACATCGGATAAAACATCGACAATAACATCGAACCTTTCTTGGATACCTACAGTCAAATTTCCCCTCAACGCCCCAGAGCGTTCCAGAAAAAGGAAACGCAAAAGATTTAAAAAAGGAAACGCAAAAGATGCGACGACTGTGGAGTTTCTTCGGTGAGCTCTTCTCCACAGATTCCGCCATTGTGTTAGTGAACTCACCCAAAAAAATGTAATGACGGATCTAAGTGATGTAACAACATCCTATGGAAATAAATGATTTTTGATTTGATTTGATTTGATAAGAACGCTATTTTACGTTATAGGTTTTGAACTTTATTACCATTGCATGAGGTTCAATATCACGATGCGTCAAAAGTATGCTGGGGCTTGGAAAAGTTAAAATTAAGCTTTTTACGTGTACAACTATAAAGTATGCTGGGGCTTGGAAAAGTTAAAATTAAGCTTTTTACGTGTACAACTATAAAGTATGCTGGGGCTTGGAAAAGTTAAAATTAAGCTTTTTACGTGTACAACTATAAAGTATGTTGGGGCTTGGAAAAGTTAAAATTAAGCTTTTTACGTGTACAACTATAAAGTATGCTGGGGCTTGGAAAAGTTAAAATTAAGCTTTTTACGTGTACAACTATAAAGTATGCTGGGGCTTGGAAAAGTTAAAATTAAGCTTTTTACGTGTACAACTATAAAACATATGTTTATGGATAGAGAATTTAATTACAAATAACAAATGTTATTTGGCAAATTGTCGTAAATTAGTAGCGTTTCTGAGATAATACAGTTTTAACACGAAAGTAAATGCCTATATTACATTTTCAAACTGAATTATCTCAGAAACGCTACTATTTACGACGTATTGTACCCCAGCATCCCAGGCACCATACAAAAATGTTCGATGTTCGTAAGTATCTTATAATATAGGGTTTTTCGAAATCTCACCCCCCTTAGGGAGTAAAATTATTGTCAGGTCTGAATAAACGCTTATCTTTTCTTAAAATAGGGTTTGTAAGTTTGTATGAAAATGTGTCCTTTTTTAAGTTAAATCAATGAAAAATTATTAAGAACGACGTTTTAGAAAATCAGATAAGGGATGAAGATGTACCTATGTATTGTAGGAAAAACCATGAACGTATTAAACGCTTAAATTTTTCTAAAGTACAAGCGGACAAAGTCGCGAGAACACCCTATACAGGGTGCAGGGTGTAACAAAAAGGTGTAGTCATATTTTAGGGGGTTTTTAGGGACATCTTTCTGAACAACTTTCACTATGAAACCGATTTGATCAGAGAAACTTAATTTTTACTTCTCTATAAATTTTGTGCCGGGCGATCAGCTGACATGTATGGACAAATGAAATATATAGTTGCTCTGATCAAATCGGTTTATGTCCCTAACAACCCCCTTAAATATGACTACACCTTTCTGTTACACCATATTTAGTTATAAATATGGAAAATGGCATTGAATACTTTCTATCCCGATCGAAAGTTCCCACGGAAATATATTTTTCCGCGAGTGTTACTGCCACAGGACCACAGGACGCAACGGTGCATCCGATTAAGCAGCGCACAATGATTACGTCATAATGTAACTCGCGATAGCAAAATCAAAATCAAAACTTTTTATTAGTTTTGAACGAAATAAACTATATTTGACAGATTAAAGTGTAATGCGGCGAATTTACGAAAAAACTAGTGGCAATAGCCCGATTTTTTCCATCTCAATTATTCCCGATTATATAAGTAAATACAAAGGTGGTAACACTGAACGCCGCTGTTGCGTTCGAACAAGGACGCCGTGCCTGTACATTTATTAGAATTGATCAACACTTCTGATATATGCAATCAAGTTATTTGATAGATATATTCAAAAGTATCTGATAGTTACAATAAACTTGTGTAACATATTTGATAGATCTGATCAACAGTACTATAAATGCAGTCAAGTTGTTTAACGGATGTAATCAAACGTATTTGGTAGTTAAAATCAACTTGTCTGATCGATGTTATCGTAAAATTTTATATAGATCTGATCTATAGTATTATAAATGGAATCCAGTTATTAAATATGTGTAATCAAACGTATTTGATAGTTAAAATCAACTTATGTGATCAATGTAATCGTGACATATTTGATATATCTAATCAACAGTATTATAAATGCAGTCAAGCTGTTTAATATATGTAATCAAACTTATTTGATAGTTAAAATCAACATGTGTGATCGATGTAACCGTAACATATTTGATATATCTGATCAACATGTTCATAATAGTAATCAGGTTGTTTAATGGATGTAAACAAACGTACCTATTCGATAGTTCAAACCAACTTGTGTGAACGTTGTAATTGTAACATATTGGATAGATCTGTATAACATGTGTAATTAATGCAATCAAGTGTGTAATGTGTAATAATAGATGTAATCAAACATATATGATAATTGCAATCAACTTGTCTGATCACTGTAATCGTTACAAATATAATAGTTAAAATCAAGTTGTTTAGTAAATTTAAACAAGCTTAGCGATGGAAACAACTAAAATATGTGACAAATAAAATCAAATAAAAATTTCAAATTCAATCGTAATGATTATTGATAAATGCAATTATGTTACATGATAGATCGCAACAAATTACGTCGCTAATATATGCAAACAAATTCATTCAATATCATTCATCAGATAGAAGCAGTTTCGATAAGTCGACAATGTGATAAATTTGATCAAACCTGGTGACAGTTACAACTTAATCCAATAATAGATAAAAGCAAGTCCAAATCACAAACAAAGTTATTAAAGGAACCAGCACTAGGTGAACGAAACAAACATCTGATTTGGTGGAACAAATTTTTTTTTGCATTTGCCTGCTTTTAAAATGCGATCTAGTTATGATCAATCAAGAAGTTCAAGTGGTCAATAATTTTAATTTTATTGCTGCTATGATTAACTGGGTGATTAAAATGGTCATAGTGATTACACTACCCTATTGGATCATCACAAGCTGCAGACACTTGAGGATAGACGGAGTCTCCTGGATATGTTGCTGCTCCACGACATCTGCAATGGACGTCTCGACTCACCGGAGCTAACTGCCTCTGCGCTACGTCTGAACGTTCCAACTAAGAGAACCAGACACACATCTCTTTTCCACGTCCCCCGAACCCGATCTAACTATGCACAAAACTCCATTATAAATAGAATTCTTTCTAATTATAATGGGGTTTTGAAGGAAAGGGAAGTAGACATTTTTCATTCTTCCAAACAGGCCTTTAGGAAACAATTATTTTCTGACCCGAAACCCATGCAGCCTGCTTAGTGGTAAATGCTGCCAAAGATCCGATCCCAAGACTACGGTCATAGGGCTAAGCAGGGGCGTACACCAGCACACTATACTACACTGCACTACACATTTTACCCGTGCATTCAACATTCAAAATTTATAATTTAATAATTGAATTTGTTTTTAGTAACATATTTTACTGTTCTCTTTGTGTATATACTTATTTAACCACCTTAGTATAATGTCATGATGTTTAGCTTAAGGAATTTAAATCCATTATTGTCTTAAGTTAAGTTTTAATTCGCTGTTTAATCATGCATATATTTAGCTGTGGATTTTTTTAAGATAATAAAATAAAGAAATAAATAAATAAAAAAATAATTTAGCTGTGATTGATTCAAACAATAAATTTCTAATAAAGCTAAATACCCACTTGATTGAAGTCCATTTCTTTCAGTGTCCGGTTTTCTTATGCTGTGATGAGGATGCATGTGTATTAGCTTTTCGTACTGGCACATAAAGTCGACATACACAGCTTTTAACTCTGGTTCTGGTACTGTGTTTCATTGGGTCTGGGAAAGCGCCATCGTCAACACATTTATTGAATATATAAGCTAAGTGTGGGGCTATAACTAGAATTACTGAACCGATGACTTTGAATGATATACCCCACAGGTCTTCAGTATTTTTTAAGTTATGTAATCTAATCGTTTTGTCAATGTCCTGGGGATAAACATGAAGAAAAAGACAAAAATGGCAAAACTGAGAATTTTCTGCGAAAATATCCACGAAAGGTTAAGTTCAAGGTCAATCTCAATGGCCACGAGGTCAACGAACTTTTAACGACATCTAACTTAAAAAAAAACGGCAAATTCATTGTTTCCCCACACTAATACTCCCACATCCCTACGGACCTAAATGCATGAAATGGCGATTCTAAAAAATATAACTCGAAAAATAATTATTTCCGTCGGTTCGCGTATTTTGAAATCATCTATAAATCCACTAATGAAGCATAGAAAAATCAGAAAAAGCATCTGAAACGACTATCTAAAGGCTAGTCAAGGAAAGTCTTATGGGGGAAAAGGGAAGTTTATGTGCTTTTACAGTATCCAGAGCTTGCAAATCACCACGATTATCTCTTTTATATTTTTAATCTTAGTTTTAGAAAAAACGCGTCTGTTTTCTTTCGCGCTGCGGCAACGACACTTTTGTTTTGAAGTTCACTCTTTTATATTTAAATATAAATATATATCAGAGGACAATCTTACAAAATCGAACTAGGCCAATAGTAAGCTCAATAGCCGACGATATATTTAATATAGTTAAATACTTATGTACATATAGAAAACATCCAAGACCAAGAAACAAATAGTCATGCTCATCACACAAATATCAAATATTTGCCCTTACCGGGATTCAAACCCAGGACTGTCAGCTTCGTAAGCAGGGTCACTACACGCTAGGCCAAACCGTTCGTCTAAACACTCGCGAGTGACACAGGTTGCACAGTTAAAGAGCCTCTCTCGTTGGCCAGTATTGGGAATAAATTTTGTATTATGTCATGCACGGGGATATAGGATTCAGTATTCCACATGGGCCGTGGATCATGGTCTTAGTGATCGTTTCATAAAGTTGTTTATCCACGTTGGGGTCTGGCAACACGGCTGACATTACTGTATCGATTTGGATCGGGAGCAATTTTTATTTTAACCACAGCAGAAAGTGCATGTGGGGCATGCCGCGCTTTTGCCACTCAATCGAATACATAAAGCACTGTGCCTCACCAAAAACGTTTCCTTTCGTGAGGAGGGTCACCATCTTTTGCACTTAAATTTTAAAAACTCGTACTACGATATCGTACCGGTCTGTTGGTTTCTGCCCGTCCATTAATTTATCCTTAATCTCGGTCCAGGCTGGGTTGCACGTGAAGTTGATGAATAAGTTCGGCCATCCATAGTTTTAGTGGTAGGAGAAAGCGACCTGGGTGTATTGGTGAAGGCACCGTGGACTGTTAACGAACGACGACGGCAAAATCACCATCTGCCCTAAGTTGTTCGGATTCACATTGCCATCATTCGCAATAGCATCTTGCAAGTGGACGTAATTCTCTGCAAGCAACTTCCTTTTTAAGGCGCTATGAACCTCAGACGTTTACTCTCTATCTTCACGTACATGTCTACCAAAAACTGGGACGGAAGTACCCTACACCGCAGCGGCAAGTTGAAGTCGTGTTCGCGCACTATTCGATGGAACACGTAGAAAGCCATGCACATTTTTGTTCGGGTTCGGTTGCCCAGTTGCCGGATTGGTTTGAGGATTACCGAATTACTGAATATATCCCTCTTGTCCTTTCCAGAACATACTGTAGAGCATCGTAGAAGCGGTGCGTGTCGGCGATCCTGGTGAGTATGTTGTTGTGCTTGCATACGACGATGTCTCTCGGGGCTGTGGGGTCGGCGCCCGCGACCACAGCCGACACCACGGCGATGACCGGTGCGTAGTAGCGGCGCGCGTGCTGCCCGCTCGGCACGCGGTCTGGGTTGATCACAACTTTGCAGCTCTCGTCAGGCATGTTCTCGAGAGCTGTTATAAAGTCGTGCACCAAACTATTGTGATAGTGCAGGACGTTTTGTGTTTTCCGGAAAATTGCTTGTTCAACTCCATGAATAATTTGACACCGTCTATAAGTTTCCGAAACCTAAGTAACCTTGCCAAAAATTGTACTTGACCGTTGGGCGGAGGTAAAAGTGATAGATTAATGATTTTGTGATGAAAAGCGGGTATTTAAGATTTTCATACACGTTTTGACAACTGAATCTTTTTTCGATTCAGGTGTCAAAACGTGCTCTGTTAGGAAGGAGTTGCTCACTTCCGATGGAAATACTTGGTCCCTACAGCCGTTCACGTCCCCCGATCACGATAGTAAATTGATATCTTTCAAATACATTGGACAAAATTAATCTCAAAAGTGGTTAGCACGCCAAATAAAAAGAATAAATTAATTAACCAAGTTAACAACTTAAGAAAATATTTGGCCAAGTGCGAGTCGGACTCGCGCACGAAGGGTACCATACCATCATACTTCACACTTATGTTATAGAGGCGAAAGTTTGTGAGTATGTGTGTATGTTTGTTACTCTTTCAAGCTGAAATGGCTGGACAGATTTGGAAGGTTGGAATTGTATATAGTTTATACCCTGACTTAATATATAGGCTATCTTTTATCCCGAAATATAATAACTGTTCCCATAGGAAGACCATTGAATGAAATTTGGAATGTTAGCTTATACCCTGACTTAAGATATAGGTTATCTAATATTATTATCATGTGCATATTCGGATGTAATTCGGTCATCGCGGATTCAAATCCCGCACTGGTAATATTTGCTTGTTTGCTTCTGTTTCTCCCGATCCCGTGGTGATTTCCTGAAATCCATTATGCTAATAATGTCTGTTCCTGAAATAAATTATGCTAGTAATGGATGTCTACTTCATAGAAGGGAAATTACAGTCCACATGTTCCTAGGTCCAACAATTGGATCTAGTTGTTGTATGAAGGACCGCTTTGTAAAATGCGTGAATTATATTTTTCGTGTTACCTACAACCGCATTTTATTTTACGAAATCAGCAATAAGTGTTATCAATCCGTGATAGTGTTGACTTACATTTGGCTAAACAAATTAATGTAACTTTATCTCACAAATATTATAATTGCGTAAGTTTGTGTGTGTGTTAATATGTCTGCTACTCTTTCACGCTGAAACGGCTAAACAAATTTGGATGAAATTTGCAATATATATAGCTTATATACTGACTTAACATATAGGCTTTCTTTTAACCCAAAAATAGTAACTGTTCCCGCAGGATGATCATAGGATGTAATTTGGAATGCCTGTAGCTTTAATCTCTTGACCTGACATATAAGCTATTTTTTATCCCAAAAATGTATAACTGATCAATATAGAATGATCAATGTGTCTAAAAAACATACATAAAATAACACAAATAAAATGAGTAGACGTATTTACTGTGCGTAGTCGGATGTAATCCGAGCGTAGCGGTCAAGTCCCACACTGGTAAAATTTGTTTGTTTGCTCGCGTGGATCCTGTTTCTCCTGTTCCCGTGAGGATTTCCTGGAATCCATTATTAGCGGATGTCTACGTCATGATAGAAAAATTACAGTCCGAACTTCATGTTATTAGGTCCATCTGTTTGATCTAGGTTTGATAGATCAATCAGGGTATTGTAACTCAGTATGAAGGACCCCTTTTGTAAAATGCGTATTTTTTGACGTGATAACGTCTTTAAAATCGTTTTAGTCGGGTGACATGTTCAGAAACTTGTGTCACACCAAAACCTCACGAGCGCGATCGCAGGTATAACGAGAGAGAGACGGAGTCGGATCGGTCCACTCACAGAGTGATTGGACCGATCTTCCGTCTCTCTCACTCTAGCGGCATACAAACCCTTTATCACGTAAACATCTCGATCGTAAACCTACTTTACAAACAACCAATTTTTTAATTCACGACTATCTTTGGAACGTGCTAGAAAAGGGAGTACCTAATTATTTACTTAGATAGAAGATTGCTGGCTCTCCATAAATTATCTTTACCGTGCTAAGCATATCACAAACAGTCGTGAAATCATTTACTCCCTCTTCTGGCACATTCCAAAGCATGACGTAAAACCAAATACCAGGCGGCAGGTGATCAACTTCGAGCAAAAACTAGCAAAAAAAAACCGGTCAAGTGCGAGTCTAAATCGCGCACGAAGGGTTCCGTACCACCGTTCAATGGAAGCGATGTTGTGGAGTGAATAGTTTGGATTTTACACAGCAAAATATTGTTTACAAAGTTATTGGTGCGGTTACTTTCACACTCCATGTACGTAACCAGGTGCATCCATAAGTTTGTATGTGGTATTGAAAGAATTGTTGTATGGGAGCCCCCTTAAATATTTCTTTTATCCTGTTTTTTAGTATTTGTTGTTATAGCGGCAACAGAAATACATAATCTATGAAATTTTAAACTCTCTAGCTAGCTAGGTTCTTGAGATACAGCCTGGTGACAGACGGACGAACGGACGGACGGACGGACGGACGGACGGACGGACTGACGGACGGACGGACGGACAGCGAAGTCTTAGTAATAGGGTTCCGTTCTTACCCGTTGGGTACGGAACCCTAAAAACACGTTTGTTGTATGGGAGCCCCCTTAAACATATATTTTCTTCTGTTTTTTAGTAATTGTTGTTATAGCGGCAACAGAAATACATCATCACAGGCAGCACTAAAGACAAAACATATCGATATTTACCCCATCTATGATAAATGTTTATGAATATCACATCTTTATCTCTCAAACAATATCAAATAATATCTTTCAAACAAGTCCATCGAATTGAATATCAGACTATATAAATGTGAAAAAGTTTCATGGTTGGATATGGTATTTGACATGGTAGTGCAATAAATCTAGAAACGTGTCACAAGCTAAACCTATTTCGACACAAACGTTTGGCAATATCTAAATTGTATTTTCCAGCAGTTGTACTTTATAAACTCAATTTTGAGTCAAAAATACAGTATGTGACTAATGACGTCAAATGCTAGTATTTCATAGAACTCGTGAACAAAATTACTGTTTTGGCAGTTCCTTAAAAATAATATATTTTGGCTAGCCATAAATACCGTGTTTTATTATCTTACTAATTTATTAGAACTATCGTGCAAAATTGAAAGTGTCGACTTAGGGTTAATAATGTTAGTCAGCATTAAAAAACCGACAATGGATTCAAATAAATAAATAAATAATTTATCAAGCATGAGTTGGACTCTAACTCGAATGGTTCCTTACCATCGTACACGAAAAAACGCTAGAATACACGTCTCTTATTTAATGAACCCTTTTAAATTGCGTGTAGTTTTATTATTGTTTGTTTGTTAAGTTATTTGTTTTTGTGAAAATTCGCGGTTCATCAGATATAGCTTAATGACACAAAGACGGGTGAACGGACGAACGGACACCGAGGCGTTCGGGTACGGAACCCTAAATACAGTTATTTATGATGTTTGTGTGATATGATATTGACCTGGGATTGTAGCACCATTCGTACAGATATTCCTTCGCTACCAGCAGCAATTATGTTTAATATATTCACTATTACTCAAAATAAAGTACGTAAAAAATATTTATTGTTCTAATTAAATTTAAGAAGCTACTTACGTCCTTTTCACATCGTCCATTTTTGTGCATTTTCATAACACATTTGTATTTAAACTCATCACATAGTTCTTATTGTCCTCAATACCTAAATCGAGCAATCCGAGACACTTTTCGAGCAAACGATTAAAAGATTTTAGCTAAAACTCAACAGCTCGTCATACCGCAGCGCAATGTTACTCTGAATGAGTTCTAGGTAAACATTCAATCGACGGTACAGACTAGGCTGCACCGGCGACGCGCAAATATTAGGACATCGTCACCTTAATACAATACAAGGTGACATTTAATTAGCCGACCATATTTTAGGGAATAATAGTAACCGTCATTATGTACAACTTTCCCAAGAAACATTTGGTCGCAAACGAAAAAAAAATGTTGGGCCCCCTTAGTAACTTGTAATCAGCTGATCGGGTCAATGTACTGAGGGACAAATATATTTTTCCATTTGCGATCATATGTTTCTTGGGTTGTTCATAATAATGGTTACTATCATTTCCTAAAATATGGTCAGCTATTTAAATGTCACCTTGTATAATAATTATATTATAAGAGCATCTTCTACAGTAGAATTCGAGTGAAGTAACTATAGCGTTTACTTGTGTCGCATACAGTATCGGATGCATTATACAGTATGTATATCGAGCAAAAAAGAGACGACATTACAGTCGACAAATAAAGACACGCGTCACTCCTTTTTCCATACGAGGTGTCAGAGTCGCTGCTGTTTAGCCAGGTTTTAAGAGATTTTTAATATTAAGACTGGCTATGTCAATTAGTGTGTCGTACATGGTTACCCTACAATGGATTGCTTGGCAGACAGTGCGCGCTACAAGGTAATTAACATTTATCGTCAAGGTTTTGTGCAAGACCTTTTAATTTCAAGTTAGTTCATGGAACTTATTGATAAGCGATTTCGTGCAAGTCAGCAATATTTTATAAAAGTTATTATGGGAAAGACACAAAATGTAACCGACCTGAAGCCTGGTTTTCATATTATTTATAATGGTCAGCTCATATCAATTCATAGCTGGGTAGTAGGCCTTATCTTCATATAGCGACAATATACTAATGGTCCTGTGGCAATCGCATCAAGAGAGTGCGCAGCGACATAAGGATTAAAAAGATACTTACATCTCTATAGAATTATAATTGTCACCGTAAGATTGTCAATATCGTTAGTTGATAAACTAACGTTTTTATTCTCGTTAGTTGGTCAACTTTCGTCATGTAGTAAACGGTAGCGTACTGCTTACTATATGACGCGTAAGTTGATAAACTAACGGTTAATTTTTTTTAAATAGTAAACTGGTTTAAACTTGAATTGTAAACGAAATACCAGGGCAAACACTGCGGTAGCTAAGGTGAAGACTAGAGGAAGCAAGCGCAGCGAAGCCCCCGAATAGTATTCGTGTTAGGTAGACATGTAAGAACAAAAGAAACGTTCATTCTAAACCCTGTCGGTCTGGTTTATTATCTACGATAGTTGATCAACTAACGCGTTAGTTTATCAACTAACGGTTTTGACTATCTTACGGTGACATATATTCGAGTCGTTTTCTGCCATTAGGAATAATGTTTTTGAACCTCTGTGTTGCGGCCGAGGCTGTGAATCCCAACCGAGAGCTCCTCGGTTCGAATCCCGGATGGGAGGAAGAAGAAAAAAAAACATTTCTTGATTGTTTACATGTGTGACGTCGCTGATTCTGGTTCCCACAACACAAGGTATCTTATTGTGGGGCCAGAAGCAATGTATCTAAATGTTTGAAAAAAAAACTTCGCTCATGGCTTACAACAAATATTGGTCTTCTTCAGTCATTCTTATTAGTTATGCCATATTTTACAAACAATAGATGTTTTCTTAGCAAAAAAAATCTTACAAATAGACCCACACTATTCATAGTTTTAATGAATAGAATCGTAACAAGCCCGTGGCAGTGCTCGGTAAACCATAACCAGACATCGAGCATGAGAAAATTTAACTGTACATATTTTAGTGTTCGTAATTTTCGATAAAATGCTACCAAATTAAGTATCTTTTACTACGCCATCAAAGTCAAAGTCAAAGTACTTTATTACTGAAGATATTTACATATACTTAGCAAACGTCATTTTTTGCCTCTTCTCTACATTGGACCACTGTGGGAGAAGAAGGGCGTAAAAACTCCCACAGATTGATTTTTAGATCTCTTTTAAAAATAGGTTGTGCTTAACTAATACAAATATGAAAAATTTAATTGTTATGATTAATAAGCAGGAATAAATAATTACAAAACTATTAACAGCAAGGTCTGTTTTGAGCCAGATTAACCCTATACAGTCCTGTCATTTAAGTCATCGAATACCATGTGGCTCACACAATGTAGTAACAAACCACATTTATCAGACATATTAGCCACATTTCTATTGCTCCTCAATTGTATTCTTATACGTTGTACAAACAGCGTGAAGTCCATATAATAAAACCGGTTAAGTGCAAGTTGGACTACCACATTCCGTTCTGTACTATCGTACAAGGAAAATACATGGGTGACACACGCCTTCTTAATAAATAAAATAAAAACGGTCAAGTGCGAGTCGAACTCGCGCACAAAGGGTTCCTTACCAACGTACAATGTTAGGGATGGTGTGGAGTGAATATTTTGGATTTTACATAGCAAAATGTCGTTTACAAAGTTATTGGTGCGGCTACTTTCACACTCTTTGTATCTACGTACGTAACCAGGTGCATTGATAAGTTTGTATGTGGTATTGAATAAATTGTTGTATGGGAGCCCCATTAAATATTACTGTCTTACTATCGCAATTCATGAGAGACAGCCTGGTGACAGACGGACAGCGGAGTCTTAGTGATAGGGACCCGTTTTTACCCTTTGTGTAAGGAACCCCAAAAACGCATATGTTTCATCATTTGTTGTTAGGCGAGCGAAACGAGCATATCACTTAGCACAATCCAGCACATTTTGGTATTTGTGAAGAAACTTTTTTTACACCTCCACGAATATCATTGAAATCTTATTTTCTAATAGAACCCAAAAAATAAACTATAAAAATCGTTGTTATTGCTTCTTGAAGTTTCGCAAGCACTACAGAACGATAATTGAACTTCATAAACAAGCTCTCAAGAGACATCACCTTTCGCGCGCCCTTACAAAACTGCCGATTCTGCTAGTTATAGTCATAATAGAAATAAACACTCTGTGAATTTCGACTCTCTACCTACAACGTCGAAGATATGATTTTCGAGATTATGGCCCGTTATTGTTTTTTTCGGGGTAATGAAATTATGGATTATGTTTATGACATAACGTCATATTAAAATATGGAACATAAAGCATAAACATTTACATAAAAGCATATACATTGCTTCTGGCCCCACACTAGGATACTCTGTGTCGTGGGAACCAGAAACAGCGACGTCACACACATATAAACATCCAAGACATGGGGTTATTTTCCTTAACCCCAGCCGGGGATCGAACCAGGGACCTCTCGCATGGTAGGCAGAGCCACAACCGCTCCACCACAGAGGTCGTGACAGTAGCTTCTCTCTTAACGATTAAAACTCTGCTGTGGAGGCACTCAACGCTGATCTTGAGGGTATAAGAAGTTGGGCTTCATCCTTCGGACTCCTGGTCAACCCGAGCAAGTTTCAGGCCATGATTAGTACCAGACATTCTCTTAACTTGCTGCAGCAACAGTCCATTCCACTTGTCAATTTTAATGGTACCCACAATCGTATATAGCGATAAAGCGAAACACCTGGGTCTAATCTTCGTCAACCAGCTCTCCTGGTCACTGCAAGTCAATGAGGTCAGTCGCCGAGTATTCGCTACCTTTCACTCTCTCAGGCGACTTCAGTACTTATTACCTTGACATAACAAAATCACTCTCACTCAGTCTCTCCTTCGACCCCTCATTAATTACGCTGGTGACTGCTGGATCAGTACTAACGAAGAGCTACTGAACAAACTCGAACAACTTCAAAATCTCGGGATTCGGTTTATCTTCGGGCTGCGCAAATACGACCATGTATCACACAATATCGCAAGGAGTTGAAGTGGCTGCCGATCTCTATTCGCCGGGATTGACAGACCTTGCTGTTAATAATTTTGTAATTATTTATTCCAGCTTATTCAATAAAAATAAATCATAATTGTATTAGTTAAGCACAACCTATTTTTAAAAGAGATCTAAAAATCAATCTGTGGGAGTTTCTACGCCCTTCTTCTCCCACAGTGGTCCAATGTAGAGAAGATGCAAAAATTGACGTTAGCTAAGTATATGTTAATATCTACAGTAATAAAGTACTTTTGAGTTTGAGTTTGAGTTTGATTCACACATCCTCAATTTCCTCTATAACAGTTTACAGAATCCATACTACCCAACCTTCCTACGAGACAGTTTTCAATTTATTTCTTCCCGCAGGCCTCGGAGAACTCACGCAGTTTCCATGCTCACAACTCCACAGCATAACCGCTTCATATGAGAACGGTTTTAGACCCCGGGCCATTCGGTTGTGAAATATACTCCCCTGCACCATCAGGGACAGTCCTACTCTGAATATATTTAAAAGTCGTGTGAAGAAGCATTACCTCTCTCTTTAGAATTATTGGTAGTATTCATGTATTTATTAGTATATAATAGAAGAAGTAGTAGTATGTAAGATTTTTTTTATATTGTACACTTAAAATATATATAGGTCTACCCCTGCTCAGCAAACAACCATTCCTGTGTTAACCTGAATTGCTGGAAGAGATCTCCTATTAGAGATAAGCTCTCCTTTATACCCTATTTTTATGTAACTCTTATTTTGTTTCTTACGACTTGTGTGCAATTAAGAAATGATGAATTAATAAACAATAAAACTAAATAAAATACTTAATTTTATTTAAATAGAATTATGCTGCAATTAATTAAACCAAACCCCACAGTAGCTGCTCTTGTTTCTGTTGTCGCTGTGTAGCAGATATTGTATTACTTTCAATCAATATTAAAAAAATAAACGAATAGAAGTACATATTCATTTTATTCCAATAGTAAAATTAAATTAATATAAATAGTAGCTCCACGGGTAAGAACAAATATGAGTTTTTTTGTATGGGAGAAAATACAATGTGATTAAATTAGGAACTGATTGGAATCGAGTGGCTACTGCTCACATGAGCTATTGTACCTTACATACTGAACTAGATGACGTATGACTTATACACCTTTAGGTGCCGCTTTGGAAGTGGGTAAGTTTTGAAATTTTTTATTTTAAGAATGAGATTTTTCGAATATTTGACGTTATAAAATATAGCTTCCACTTTGATAACAGAAATTCATTTATGAATGAAAAAAAACATCCAAGTACGAGTCGAACTCGTGCACTGAAGGTTCCAGAAAATCATTATTTTTCTGCGACGGCACTACAAACTGTACAAACGTTTACGGTTTTTTGGATTTTTTCCTGTATTTTTGCTACAAGATCTTGCTCAACTTTTTGATCGTGTTGATGATGATGATGATGGTGGGGCGCCCGCTGAACCACAGGCGGGTGATCAGTCATCTACTGTGACTATTACACCCAAAAAAATGTATCGTTTTAAACTAGAAGTTTATTTTTTTGCACTTTCTGGGGACTACCGACTTGTAAAGTAAGGTAAAGTAAAATTTATTTATTTGAAAACATCACATCATCATAAAAAAAAAAAGTCAAAGTACTTTATTACTGTAGATATTTACATATACTTAGCAAACGTCATTTTTTGCCTCTTCTCTACATTGGACCACTGTGGGAGAAGAAGGGCGTAGAAACTCCCACAGATTGATTTTTAGATCTCTTTTAAAAATAGGTTGTGCTTAACTAATACAAATATGAAAAATTTAATTAGTATGATTAATAAGCAGGAATAAATAATTACAAAATTATTAACAGCAAGGTCTGTGTTGAGCTAGATTAACCCCATACAGTCCTGTCATTTAAGTAATCTTGAACATTGTAATATCCCTTTTTCGACAAAGTCGCTTTAACATGCTTTTCAAATTGCTCAAATGGCAATTTCAAAATCTCCAGAGGTAACTTATTGTAGTAGAGAATGCACTGACCCTTGAAAGAATTGCTAACCTTCGCGAGTCTAAAACAACGGGGCGCACATAGTCTGTGATTATTTCTTAGGTTAACATTACAGCCATCGCTAAGTTTGGAAAATGTTGTAAGGTTCTTGCGTACATACATTTTATTTTCGAAAATAAATTGACTAGCTACTGTTAGTATGTCAATTTCTTTAAAAAACTCTCTTAAGGAGTCTGTTCGTTTTAAATTATAAATTGCTCGAATAGCTCTTTTCTGTAAAATAAAAATTGTTTGAATATCCGCTGCTTTCCCCCACAACAAGATACCATAGGATATCACACTATGAAAGTAACTAAAATATACTAGCCTAGATGTAGCCACATCCGTGCTTTGTCATCATGCCACATGGTACATCAAGTTGGCAATATTAAGATATAATAAATGGTTCATTTAGATTCAGGCATACTGCATTAATAGAATTCATAGCAGCAACTAATTTCAATCAAAACGGGTTAATCATCTTCTCGGGCCCTAGTCTTCTACTAACGGATCTAAAATAGCCTGAAGCTAAATAAAAATATGTGTCTAAGGTCAAGTCATCAGAAGAAAAAAAATACATTTGTATGAAGATTTATAAAAAAACAATACAAAATTACTATGAAATTGTCGTTAGTTAATATCTTGTTAAACAAAAAATATAGCCCATTAATGTCCCCACCGAAGGGCTTTTACAATTTTACTATAAAAAATACCACGTGATCAATGAATAATAAAATGGCGTCCCGGAGAGATGAACGCATTCGGATCCAGGTATGTCTTATCATTTTATATTGGATTTATTGATTACACCGCTATAATATGACTACATTTTAGTAAATATATGTAGTTATTTTAGTTATAGCATGGAAAAATGATGAAAAAAAAATGTAGAAACTTGAGCTATAAAAGAATATCAAGTAGAGTGTTTTTGGGTAGGTTGCCAGGTACCCCTGATGACATGATTATTTTATGTTGGTATCTTTTTGGACACGTTGTCAATTACCTCTAAAAACTTAATTATTTTATGATAGTATTTTTGAACATGTTGCCAACTATGCCCGAGGCCTTTTTTGATCGATTTCCAAAAATAAAATGTCTTGGTTTTAATGTGTTTAAAGATCCATTGCCAGCATTTAGAAACTAAAATATTTTTGTACTTTCATTTTCAGCAGGCATACCGAAGCAGACGCATATTTGCCTTAGTTCCAAGACGAAAACTTTCTTCAGATAATTATTCTTATGATTCAGCCGATAAATCGTCTTTCTTCAGAAATAATTCAACTAAACCGCTCATCGTTATCCAACCATCAGATGAAGATATATCCCCAGCTCCAGCAATATTAGCAGCTCATCACTACTGAATTTAACCATATCGGTTGCGGATTGTGAAGTCAGTACGTCTTCTAGTCTTATAATTAATGTCAGCGGTTCAATTGATCATCACGCTACAACGAAATCTGTCGAAAATGTCCTGTGTGAAGCGATTATACAGAAACCAGAAGCACCACAGTAACTCACTTAGCTCCGAACGCCACGGACTACTCCAAGACTTGTAAAATCAAAACGAAAAATAGCAGTTATCGATAAACCAAGCAACCGAGCTTCAAGGGCACAAAAAACAGAAGGTTGTACTGACTTCAAACAATTTTAAAGAAAAAGTTGAAAAAATTCAGTTGATTGTAGATCAAACCAATCTATATGCTGTCCAAAAGAAAGGATCCTATCGTGATATATCCGCTAATGACATCAAAGCATTTTTAGACCATGGCTCACAGTTAAATCGACTGTTGATAACTGTAAACACAAAGGGGTTGTTTTTAGTCCGTATACCACACGAGCTGATGCCCGCTCAATATGCGGGGACCCGGACATAGCAGAGAGTTCTGACTCCTGGGCATAGGTAATTCCATTTTTTTCCACTCCGACAAAAAATAACATTTTTAGCCATCATTTTGTTAATGAATGTTATACAAATGCCTTCAGACACAGACTACTGGGCAAAAGAGACGCGCTACGCAAAAGTTGCTGATGTGATGCCACTGAATTAATTTCAGAAGATAAGAAGATTCTTACATTTTTCTGAGAATAATCAAGACAATGGTGACCGTTTTTATAAGATATATCCTCTTCTAATTAAGACTAGACAAAACTGTTGGTCTATTGAACAAGAAGGGAGATAAAGTATAGATAAGATGATGGTAGGTACCCTATAAGAGTACACGAGCTGTAAACAGACGACAGTATATGAAGGGAAAAGGCAATAAATGGGGATTTAAACTTTTGTTAATGCTAAAGTATAGGCATTAGTCTATGACTTCATTGTTTATTTACGGGCGGATACATTTAAATTTTATGAATTAACACCCTCTTAACACGCCATGGGTTTTGGTGCCAAAAATGTCATAGCATTGGCGAAGTCTATACGCAACTGAACCTTGTCAGTGCTTTACCATGACAACTTTTTCCCTTCACTAGACCTAACCACTTATCTTCGCAGGCTTTAAACAGGATTGCTTAAAATCGTAATATGGCGGTCTTAAAGGTGAGCCGCCGCCGTTGCCCCGCTAATCCGCCAAGGTAAACGGTAAGCTTGCTGTCAATTAAAAATAATAAAATAGCGCTATACAGATTCAAATAAGCATCTCTCTTTACCGCTAGTAACGTTCAAAACAGTTACACCACGTATTTTATAAGATTGCCGGGTTTGTGTAATACGAATTTACGTTAAGATTTTTAGACAATGTATTATTAAACATACAATTAGCTTAATGAAAATATTGTAAAGCTGTTACCAATTTATTTAGGACACTTTTAATACGTATCGTTAATTTTGATCATTTCCAGTATTTCTGATGATATATGTTTTTGAACATGCCTGTACTTAAAAATTGTGGTAAAATTCCAAATTCTGCTTTATTTTATTGCGGAAAATACAGCTAATTGCAGCTTTGGCAGAGCCATCTTTCAGAGTCCCTTCATCCCACCCACCATCGACATCGGTGATCCAAATCTCCTCTCCCTATCCTATTAAGTTCACCTGCCCCACCGCAACTCAGAAAACCAGAAGTTTTTAATTTACCGGGAAACCTTTGGTGTCGCCTGAATAGGCTGAGGACGGGCCATGGCCATTGAAACTACTTTCGGCAAAAATAGTGATGGAAAGATGCTGCCCTGAGTGAATGCAGAACAGAGATCCAAACGATTGAGCACATCATCTAGTGATGCTTAATTCATCGATACCCCGGTCCACCCGAAGATCTGTTCCACAACCCAACTCCTGACGAAGTAGTCAACTGGTTGAAAGATCTAAATATACAAATATAGTTTGCATATCTACTGCATAAAATATCATACGATTAACTAAACCACCACTCGCTGCAAAAATAAATCGCCACAGTCATCGGAATCTCAAGCTCCAAGGAATAGGAAATACACCATCAAGGAGGCGCCAAAGACGGTATCTGGTATTAACAGCTACAGATGCAAGGGAGAAACTAGTGTCGGCCTCTCAAATATGCACTCAGGTGGAGTTGGCAAATAATATATATATATGTCACCCTTAGATAGTCAAAACCGTTAGTTGATTAACTAACGCGTTAGTTGATCAACTATCGTCAGATAGTAAACCAGACCGACATGGTTTAGAATTTACGTTTATTTTCTTCTTACATGTCAACCTTACACGAAGACTATTCCGGAGCTTCGCTCCTCTTGCCCCCTCTAGTCTCCACCTGAGCTACCGCAGTGTTAGCTCTGGTATTTCGTTTGCAATTTAAGTTTAAACCAGTTTAACGGTTTTAACCATTAGTTTATTAACTAACGCGTCGTTTAGTAAGCAGTACGCTACAGTTTACTATCTGTCGATAGTTGACCAACTAACGAGAAAAAAAACGTTACTTTATCAACTAACAAGTTTTGAGAATCTTGCGGTGACATATGTTTTAAAGAAATAAATAACTTTTAATGTAGAAAATTAGGTTGTTTGCCTAAATCTTATAATTTTCTCCATATAACCGAGTTGGATTGTTAAACTCGTGGGAGGGGGAACAGGGGGACCTTTTCCTGTACCTCTGGTATAGTTAAATTAAGACAAAACCCCTTATTATTTAAGTTATTATTTCTTTAAATTATTATTTATTAAAATTATTATTTATTTAAATTATTATTTATTTAAATTATTATTTATTTAAATTATTATTTATTTAAATTATTATTTATTTAAATTATTATTTATTTAAATTCTTATTTATTTAAATTTTTATTTATTTAAATTTTTATTTATTTAAATTTTTATTTATTTAAATTATTATTGATTTTAATTATTATTTATTTTAATTATTATTTATTTCAATTATTATTTATTTAAATTATTATTTATTTAAATTATTATTTATTTAAATTATTATTTATTTAACATTATGACACTTTATAAACATGTTTTAAGGAATGAGTCAGACTATTTATTACTATTAAATACTCAATCACATTTCAACTTATTATTTTTTAACTGATGTCAGACTAGGGGTCGCCACGCTCCCCTCCGCTTCGCTTTCAAACGGGAAGTGACCTACAGCAACCAATTCGGTTCTGTGATATGAGATACTCACCTTTGTTATATTACCTCTTGCTAAATTTGCTTTTATGCAGTTGAAATATCTTGCCCCCGGCCGCCAATTTTTCCCTACGTTTCTTGTTTGTGCAATTGGTATAGCACCACCACTTCCGGACAAAAGTTGTTCCAGTACATGATTTTTTTGCAGGAAAAACATTGATCATCAGTCCTCGTCAAGTCCCCCCACAGAACTTGCGTGTGGTCAAACTTATGAGCGAAACAATAAATGAGATAGAATGTCGTGGGCATTAATAGCTTGACATTTTCTTACCTAGTCCCGTTCGCTCTTTCTGTGCAGATCTTATAGCAACTTATAGCATCCTTTGATACAAACAAAAGATGTTTGTATGGTAGGCAACTCTCATCGGCTCACGGTGAATACAACAAAATTTAATCTTCTTAATGAGGCGTTGATCTTCCGCACATTCGACCCACTTCATGTGTACCTACATGAGTTTCGTTCGCGGTTGAAGCCGTGCCTCATCGTCGGAACTGTTTGAACTGGTAGACAATGGTGGAAATTCCTCACGAGGCCGCCGTGGAGCATCACGGCGGCCTCGTGACTCATCTAAAACCTCGAAAATTTAATACAAATTATTCACAATATCCACTATAAATTACAAATCAATGTTGTTAAGGCCAATATCTACTAGATTTTTCAAGATCGTCTAATTTGGCATGAAAGATGGTCGGAAAACGATTTTCTGCAAATATAAAAAAGGGCAATGTTTTTTGAGCGGAAACTTAAACAGTCCTTTTGCAGGCCTGCTAATTGTTGCTCAAAGTACGAAAAAGCAGAGCAGTTCAGTTTAGATCCTGCGATTACGTTAGTATTAAGGCTAGGCCAAACCAACGCGTTCAATTCGCGTCCGCGGTGGCGTGCATGGTGGCGATTACTGCGCGTGCAAAAGTCGTGTACACTGTAGCGTTTGTTCTTGCATTCACCAGGCTGGAGTCACGTCATTAACTAAAATGCTCTCCGATACAGATAGTGAAATTGAAGCAGTTTTACTTCTGTCTGCTCTCAATGAAGATGAAGAGGAACAATCTATTCTCCTTCCTATTTCGTTCCACTCCTGGTCCTTTTTTCTATTATACCTATAATCGGAATGAGACGTATCATACAACAATGGGTATTTGTGAACCTCATTTATAATTCCTTCCGGTTCCACCAGACTTTAAAAACTAAAAAACACAGTTTTTCTCAACAACAATAGCGGTGTGCAGCATCCTAACGTAACAGGCGCGATCTCATCGCCACCGCTGCGTTCAGACGCTGCACCGGACGCCGCGGCCAAACAGAGGACGCCTCGATATGAACACGTCGCTACAAGTTCGTACGCAATAATTGATCGCCACCGTGCACGCCATCGCGGACGCGAGCTGAACGCGTTGGTTTGGCCTTAGCTTAGGCCTACTGGTCCTCTGCCAAACGATATTGTGAGATATGATGGTATCGGCCAGCGGTACTGGCCAGCAGTAGAAGCAGGAAGAGGGTCGCTGCCGATTTTGTAAAGGAGGCCAAACAATTATATGTCAAAAGTGCAAAATACGATTATGCTTGCAAGATAAATGAAATTTTTATGAGGCTTTTCATACAAATATATAACTATATTAGAATAAAGCAGTTGATTATGTTACAAGTTTTTTTAATTTTTGATACATATTGAAAAGTCAAAATTTTAGCTAAGTTTCCTCTAAGATACAGACATCTGGAAATGTAGTTCCCCTATTAGGTGGGTACTATATCCAAAAAGACAAAGGTTTTTCCAAAAACTTCTGTCTAAAGTTTTTTTTTTTTTCATTTTTACCAGGGTCTATGTAAGCTAAATAAGCTAAGTACTAAATGTCATTAGATTCTGAAAAGTCTGTAAAGCTTGCCAAATTAGGAGTTAACGTATCTTCCGAAATACTGAACGTCCGATAATGTACTTAAGATAAATTAATTACCTCATTGGTACACGGTTAGGATTCGAACCTGTATCTCTTCTCTTCCTCCTAACATCGTGATTGACAATAATTAAAATAAGTTTTTCATTAAATCTTATTACATGAACAAAAAAGTTGGTAATGTCTTAAATTATAATGACAAATGATTAGCAATTATCTTGGCTTCGTCTCCGAGATTTATCTTGACCATATAGTAGCCCTGCTATGCTTGAACTTACCCGCACCTAGTCTTCAGAGACAAAAAAAAAACCGGTGGTATGGTATTACTGCCTGTCAAACTCACTCCTACCAACTTCCAAACGTCATTCTTGTCCGTGCGCGCGCGACATCCGCATAAGAAAATATTTTCGTCTACTTTTTTTCAACAAGTTACAATTATACCTCAAGAATATGCCGAAAAGAATGTAGGAGTCAAAGGAGGACCGATGGCGACGAAAAATGAAGAAATATGAGGGGAAAATAAGGGAAAAAAGTCGTGTAATGCATTCAAGTGACGACGACCAAGCACGAGGTAATGGATATTTTATTCTCCGATCTAACACGAGATGTTAGGCAGTAGAAAATAACGCTACGACTTAACACGAGATGTTAACCAGGCATTTAATACAATACAAGAGTTAATACGTGATATTAGCTAAGTCACTTTCAAAAAAGATATTTTTTCATAACCTCAAAAAAGATACCGACTTTGTTTCTTGAGTGGTTTGGTCATTCGATACTTACGTACATATTGTTATTTATTTCCGCATAGATGACCCTGTGTATCCGGTCTGGGATATCCCACCTCCCGAACTTGAATCGCAAACCCCACCAGCTAATGGCGACAACGACGTGGCGGAGCCCAAGTCTGCACATCGCCCAGCTGATGATGTACTGGACGAAGAAATCGACCCAGAGCTTCTTCAGGCATTAGGGGTTTTCGACGCTGAAGCTGCTGAATGGGGTGAAGACATCAACAGTGATCTGGCCAGGAGATGGGAGCCGATCTTGAAGTATGGCATGAAGAAGGAGCTAAAAGATGAGCTACTGAAGAAATACTTGTATGCTCAGAACTGCCTCCTAATAAAACCACCCGTTCTCAACCCAGAGATTGGAGCAATGTTGAATGAATCGTCAAAAAACAGGGACGCAAGGATTGTTAAAAAGCAAGGGCAGTTAGGATTTTTTGTCTCTGAAGACTAGGTGCGGGTAAGTTAAAGCGTAGCAGGGCTAATACATGGTCAAGATAAATCTCTCCGACGAAGCCAAGACAATCAAGGTCGAACTTCACTTGGTAAGTTCGTTTGATCATTCAATACTTATTTGCAACAAAAATAACGATGACAAACAGCAAATAATCATTTCTAGGATAATAAAAATATCAGTTAAGTGTATATTACTCAATTTACAAATAAAATATACATTTATCATAGTTCTACTTACTAACAGATAGTATTTTCGCCAACATCAATGTCCTGTGAATCCGAGTCCATCGTTGACGCATTAATATCAACAAATTCAATGTTTTCTTTATCTACTACTGCATCGTCATCGTCACTAATGAGAAAAATAACATGTCATAATAGTAACCAGCGTGTTTGTACTTTTACTTAGCACAGATCTAATGAAAAACAGTTACTGATCTGACGATATAGAAGACTATTAATTTCATAATTTCTTTATTGCACACAACTAATATATGGACAACAAGACTTACATAAATATAGTGTACAAAGGCGAGCTTATCTCTAATAAGATATATCTTCCAGAAAACCAAATTAGGATGGGAAAGGTCGATTGCTGTGACAATGTGTACATATCTAAATAACTAACATATGGTTAGATATATGTTATATCTAAATAACGTTATATCTAATATGTTATATCTTAAACAACTTAGTCAGCGCGTGGGCCAGGCAATATTAAATAACTGTATGCCTGGCGCCACATATTCACAAATATTAAACAAAGTGTTGTCATCGCAGTTTTTAGAACCAACCACCCTAATTATTTTAATTGGTAGAAGGGAAAATGTATCTAAAAAACTAATTACTAAATACTTTTCCAAATTAAATTCTTTACAAAATGTAGATGGAATAATCTTGTTTGCGTTTCCCTTCAGCCAATCTATGTCACAACATGAAAATCATATAAGACATGATTATAATACATTTATACACACATTGACATGTCGTCATACTGAAAAATTTCATTTCATAGACACCAATATTTGTATTGGAAAATATTTTTATTTGACAAAGGATAGGTATTACCTATCTAGGTTTTATACTAAACAGATAGCACAGTCACTATCTTATTTTATTTTGAACTCAGTCAAGTTTTTGACTAATGAAACGCCTGCTTCTATTGAGCAGTGTAATAATAATGACATGTACTCCTTGGAATCTGTTCCAAGCTCTTTAAATTAACCCATAGGACAACAGAGAGTAACTCTGGCAGTAATATTAATATTTGTATAAATATACCTTCATCTTGCCCATTAAATCAAGTTACTAGTAATGAAAAATGTAAAAGTAAGAATATTTTAAACGTGGTTCATCAAAATATACAGGGCATGTTAAGTAAAGAACTGGAAATTGAGTTATTCATGAACTGTAATAATATTGATATTTTATGTATAACAGAGCACTTTTTAAAGAGTTATCAGTTCATGTTCAACTTTAATAACCACCACGTTGCTAGTTCGTTCAACAGAAAAACAGCTGATCGCGGTGACTCCTTAATACTTGTAAATAATAGTTTTAAATATAAGGAACGAGTTGACATAGTGAGCCTGTCTGTTGAGCGTACCATGGAAATAGCCTGTATTGAACTTGAACAACTTATTGTAATGAGCGCATACAGACCACCAGATTCATCCTTTGATTTATTCGAAAAGAAAATGGATGAAGTGTTGATTAAAATCAGCGATAAAAACAATTTTTTTAAAATTTGTGGTGATTTTAATATTAATCTGTTAGAGGATAATAATATTTGTACTAGATTAAAATCTTTATTTTTATGTCACAACATGAACTATATGTTTTTGGAGCCTACTAGAATTACTGCAACATCTGCTACCTGCATTGACAATATATTTACTAACATTACGCCCATTTTCAAATCGGTCATCAATAAATTAACCTCTGATCACTCTGGTCAGATAGGTATATTCAATATTAAAATAAAAAAGGACCAAAAAGAGGATATTACATGTGTGCCCGTTAGTGACACTCGGCTTGAACACTACAGGAATAATATTTTAGATAAACTATGGGAAATACCATACAGTGACGATCCAAATTTGTTGTACAACTCAGTATTTAACCTTGTCAAAAATGAATATGATACGGTATTTAAATCAAAAACTATAAAAGTTAATAACAAAGCTTTGTTTAGTGATTGGGCGACAGTTGGAATTCATAGGAGCAGACGAAGATTATATGAACTCTATGAAGAGAAATCATATAACAAAAATACGGCCTTTCTAGATTATGTTCGTAGTTATTCAAAAATGTTTAAACGCGTTTGTGCCGTAGCTAAATCTAATTTCATTAAAAACAAAATTGAATCTAGTAGCAATGTAATGAAAACGACTTGGCAAATTATAAACAGAGAGACTGGAAAGGCCAAAGCTACACATAATAACTTCAAGCTTAAGATAGATAATCAATTGCTAAGTACAGACCTAGAAGTAGCAAAAGCTTTCGAAAATTTCTTTACGGACATTCCAGTTTCAACAACCAAGTCTTTAAATTCATCTCCCGCTGCTGCTGAATCTATACTTAAACAAAACTTTGAGGAATGTAAAACAGATTTTAAATTTAGGCACGTAAATAATGAAGACATTGTAAAAGCGTTTAAATCCCTGGAAATGAAAAAGACAGCTGACGTCCATGTTCTATCAGTAAAAATTATTAGTTCCATTGTAGATTGTATTGCACCGCACCTTTGTTGTATATTTTATCAATGTATAGATAATGGTGTGTTTCCTGACTTGATGAAACTAAGTAAAGTTATACCTTTATTCAAAGCTGGTAGTACATCAGACCCCACCAATTTTAGACCCATATCGATACTACCAATGCTTAGCAAAATATTTGAAAAACTCATACTTAATCAATTGCAAAGTCATTTTTATCTCAATAATTTAATTCATATTGCTCAGTTTGGTTTCACAAAGGGTCGTTCAACAGCCGATGCTGGTGTTGAACTAATCGACAATATTTTTGATGCCTGGGAAGACGCAATGGATGCAATAGGTGTTGTTCTGAAACTCAAACTCAAACTCAAAACGTTTATTCTGTAAATAGGCCACAAGGGCACTTTCACATGTCATTTCATTTCATTTTTTACAGAACATTTGGTATTATTATCATATTATCAGAAAAAAAAAGTACTTAATTATTGTTTCTGAGAGATGTAAAGAGTTTCAAATGTCATAATAAAATAAAAAAAATATAAATAACAGAGATGTATAGTCTCTTTAGTCAATAATACAATGATAATAGGAGATGTAAATGGTCCCCACAGTCAAGAGTAGGCTTCAGGGGGGTAGGCGTAGGGTTCAGGCTTCTCAGCACCTAATGACCTCGTAGGGGCCCATCAGCTACGAGGTAGCGTAACGTTCAGTTGCCAAGAAGCGTGAACGTCGGCGATTCACCGAGCTGAAGTTAATTGGGGTCGATCTAACCTGGTCTGTGCTTCGGTCCCGTCAACCTCCTGTCTCTCTGCAAGGCCCGGGTGTTCCAACACAGGTTATGTTACGTGGTAAAAACAATCGGGCACGAAAATGCGAACTTTATCTGGTTCGAGAAACAATAACACACTCAGCTATATGAACAATCCTGAGGGAAACCCGAATACATTCCAGATGGCCTGCGATTTAATTTCAACACCCTAATCAAAACGCGTTTACATTGCGAGGGCTTTCGTGTCAGTTGTCAAAAAACTGCTAGGTTGGCAGCTAACGTCAAATTCAAAATGGCCGTTCAGAAACCATCGATCGAATATCGATTTGGAATCGAACAATCACCCGCCCGGACAGGCACCCACCTGTCCCCTAATCTACGGGCAGCCGAGACAACGTTGCTACCGCTCGTTTTAGAACCGAGCCTCCTACTAGAACCTCTGCAGACCGGGGGGTCCCGTCCTTGCCAGGGAACAAGTTAACAATGCGCCCCCTGCGCCAACGTAGTGGCGGTAGGTTAGCATCCTTAACCAGAACGAGGTCACCAACACTAGGGGGGCTAGTTTTGTCAGTCCACTTAAGGCGCTGTTGTAAGATATGCAGATACTCGAGCGACCAACGCTTCCAGAAATTCTGAGTAAACTGCTGCAACATCTGATACCTTGACAACCGATACAATTTCACTCCCTCGAAGGGGTGCTCGGGCAACGCGTTAAGTGGCTGTCCTATCAAGAAATGGCCTGGGGTCAGAGCCTCCAGGTCATTTGGATCCGAGCTGAGCGGACACAACGGTCGCGAATTGAGAACGGCCTCGATCTTACAAAACAATGTCGCGAGCTCCTCAAAAGTCAGCGCGGTCTGACCTACTATACGCCCCAAGTGCGTCTTAGCTGACTTAACTACGGCCTCAAAAATCCCACCCCAGTGGGGGCAAATCGGTGGGCTGAAGGTCCACTGTATACCCCGACGGGAGAGGGCCGTTCCAATATCCACTTTATTTACATTCAAAAAGTTGACTATCTCTCGTAAGTATCGTTCCGCACCGATGTAGTTAGTGCCGTTATCAGAGCGGATCAAAGTTGGAAGTCCCCTTCGAGAAACAAACCTATCCAAACAAGCAATGAAAGCCTCTGTCGAGAGATCAGCAACGAGCTCGAGATGTACCGCCTTGGTGGATAAACAAACAAACACACATAGGTACGCCTTGTATTGCCTAGCGGTACGCAATCGTGAACTCTTCACCATAAACGGTCCTGCAAAATCCGTACCAACACCTGAAAACGGTCTGACCTCATTCACACGATCAGGGGGCAAGTCCCCCATGAGAGGTTGCATCGTGGCAGCCTTAAGTCGATAACAAGGCATGCACCGAAACACGATGTTCCGTATGACACGGCGGGCAATAAGATCCAAAACTCCCGCTGGAGCGTGGCCAACAACGCGTTACAGCCGGCATGCGCGTTTTTAATATGACGATCAGTCACCAGCAATTCAACTAACTGTCCCCCCTTGGGGAGCAGAAGTGGGTGACGAGCCGAATACGACAGATTCGCATTGCGCCATCTTCCTCCTACCCGAAGTAACCCGGTCGAATCAACAAAGGGGTTGAGACGCGCGACGGCTCCCTTCAATTTCGAACGTCCACTTCGTATAATCTCCAATTCTGCCCCAAACTTCGAGGACTGTACCAACCGGACCAAATTCAATAGCGACTCGGTTCGCTCTGCCTGAGTCAGAATAGGGTTCAACGTTCGATGATCGCGAGGAGTACGACAATTTCGAGCGAATCTCCTGATCCAAGTGGACACGTTTATCAACTTGTCAAGTGAGCTATACCGGTCCAGCAGAAACCCGGCGTCAGGGTCCTCAGCCTTCTGGGTAACATGCACGGCCGCTCTGGGGCCATGATCCGAAGATACTACTACATGGCTGTGGGGCCAGTCCGATTCTCTCTTGGCAAGCCAGGGTGGTCCCCACCACAAATGGTGTCTAACGAGTTCAGGAGCCCGACATCCCCTGGATGCACAATCAGACGGGTTCAATTCTCCTGGTACATGTCTCCAGGTCAGTGGGACCTCAGACGACACAATCTGGGAGAAACGGTTCGCAACAAAAACCTCTAAGTTATGGACCGAAGCCTTCAGCCAGCACAAAACAATCTGGCTGTCCGTCCACGCGTACACCGTATCCTCCAAAACCACTGACCCACGCAACACTGTTAGAGTGTGATTCAAAAGTTTGGTCAAAAGAGCAGCCCCGGACAGTTCCAGTTTTGGAATCGTCATCCTTGTCCGAATAGGCGCTACCTTGCTTTTTGCCAAAACCAAACGCACGTCGACCTCCCCGGTGGAGGTGACGGTTCGCAAATAAACCGCTGCCGCAAACCCTCGTTCAGAGGCATCACAAAACCCGTGAAGGGTTGCCCTGTAATCCCCAGCAGGGACCAATTTCCTCGGCAGCGATACATTATTTATGTCCGATAGCGAGGTGAACATTCGCGTCCAATCAGTCAACAAATCACCTGAGAGGTGGGTGTCCCAGGTCAACTGAGCCGCCCATAGCCTTTGCATAAAACATTTGAGAGCAAAGGTGACTGGAGAAATCCATCCATTCGGGTCGAACGTTCTCGCAATCGTTGACAGTACTGACCGCTTCGTCCAGGCCTTCGGTGTTTCTAAAACCACCCGATAGGTAAACTCATCATGGACGGGCCAGTACTGAATTCCAAGCACTGACAACATGTTAGGGTTGTCAGGATTCTCAAAAACGTGCGGGTCTTGTTAAAACTCATCTGGGAGACCAGCCATCAACTCAGGGGAGTTGGACATCCACTTGCGTAGTTCATAGCCGCCTCGTTCCAGCAATTGAATGAGCTCGTCACGTCGGTCCAGAGCTTCCTCTACACTGGCTGCCCCTGTGCAGACGTCATCGACGTACAAATCTTGCTCCAGGATAGCGGCGGCTCTAGGATAGCTCACACGGTCACGCGACGCCAACTCCCGCAGGGTACGCATCGCCAAATACGGGCTAGACCGTAACCCATACGTGTTCGTGTTTAACTCATAGACCTTGACTGGCTCGGCCGTGGACTCACGCCAAAGTATCAACTGATACCTTCTGTCAGCCGGATGAATTACCGTTTGCCTAAACATCATCCGAATGTCTGCGACAAATACAATCTGGTGCCTCCGAAAGCTCGTGAGAATATCCGAAATATCACGACTCAACTTGGGTCCCGAATGTAGACACTGATTCAGGGACATCCCGTTCGAGGTAGGTGCTGACCCATCAAAAACAACTCGAATCTTGCCGGTAGGGGTTCGTAGGACGGCATGGTGTGGAAGGAAACAATGATCCTCAGATCTCCAGTCCACACCCGATACCGACATGTGTCCTAACGACTCATACTCCCTCATGAAATCAACATATTTTTGTTTAAATACGGCGTCCCTTGTCATTCTACGCTCCATCGACATCAATCTCGTCTCAGCCATCTTCTTAGATTCTCCTAGTGGCGGTCGATTGGCCCTGGAAAGCAGTCGAGTTACAAAACGACCAGAACGAAGGCGACCAGTACTATTCTGGTAAAACAACTCGCACTCTTCTTCGTCTGCGTCGACTCGACGAACGGTGGGAGGTTCCTCTATCTCCCAGAAACGTTGGATAACGTCTGACAACGCTGAGCCAATAAGTATGCCATCTGACTCGGCAGGCCTAACCATTCACGTGACCAAACTTAGTATCCACAGCAATCAACCCGTCCGGCTGAAGAACTCGCTGATCCGACAACAGAAACCTACCCAGAACGTCTGCTCCCAGTAGCAGGTCGACCGGGGCTGGAGTGTCAAAATCGGGATCCGCCAACTTGAGTCCTGATGTCAGGAATCGAACGGCCGGATTCAACTTCACCAAGGGGTGTCTGCCCATGACATGCGTCATTACTAAAGCTTGCACGGATGTTTTTGTCAAAATGTCATAACGTGGAGAGAACGTGATCACCGATTGACCAACTACATTCGTAACCGTAACATTCCCCACGCCCCGTATTGATTTATTATACCTATTTACCTTGAGGCCTAACCATTTTGCTAAATCATTCGATACAATGCAGCCCTGAGCTCCAGAATCTAATAGGGCACGAACGTATGTTGGGTTGCCCGCCAAATCCCAAACAAGCACAGAGGCGATCGGTAACACCACCGTCTCCGGTTGGGGGGCAACAAATGGTTGGGCCGCAAATTCCTAGCGAGGACCCCCGGGGCCCCACTGTGCCTGTAACCGATCAGGTATGCAGCTATACGCCAGAGGGTCCCATTGTACAAATGGCCCACGCGCCGGTTCCATTCCCAACCTACGATTCCCCGTAAAGGGGGGTGGGCGTGAATTCAACCGTGGCCGCTCCATGAGCGGGGGGGACATCACATGTGACCGACGAGGACGAGGCGACGAGCGGGGCGACAACTGAGGCGGCGTCCGAACCGCACCCGCATAGCTCGAAGGTGTCCCATGACACCCGCCCGTTACGGCCTGCTCAACACACCCAATGTCCCGCTGGGTCGGATGCTGAGTCGCAACCGAAAACTCAGGGCCCCCCATGTAATGGTCCTGAGTGCGGCCCTGCACCCTGGTACTATCCTGTGCACGTGGGGACGTTGGCCCCTGAGTTGCGCTCCGAGTCGCAAACGAATTCTCAGGGCCCCATGCCGTGTCACCCTGGGTACGGCCCTGTGGAGGCTGTTGGCCGGACCGGTTCATGCACAACAGATTGTTGTGGGGCCCACCACAATATCCGCACATTTGTGTGCGCGTGCAGTCCCTAGCCATGTGTGGCCCGAGGCACAGGAAACACCAGCTCCGCTGCTTGGCCATCCGGCGCCGTCCCTGAACCCTAAGTTCCCCGAACTTATTGCAATTGGCCTCAGCATGGCCAATCTGCCTACAACATGGGCAGGTCTCACCATGTGGGGTCAATTCACTCACAGTCCCATACGACTGCCGGTTGGTGCGGTCCTTCCTCGTCGGAGGGCCCCTACTCACAGCGCTCCCGGCAGCTCTCTGTGGCTCCGAAGGATGGGTGACCGTCAACCCCAAATTCTCTGCCCGTCGAGCCTCCTCTTCCAAGAATCCGACCAAGTCGGGCAGGTCCTCGGCCGACCTCCCGTGAGACTGTTCGAAACGAGTCTGCACGTCAGCGGGTAGGCGGGAAAGTACAATGTACAACAGTAGGTACGACCATTCACCAACCGGAAGTCCAAGATTCTCTAGAGCCTTGGTGACGGACAACAATGGGTTCAAAACCTCCGTCTGTATGGCCCCGACCTTGTTCACAACCGGGATACTAAACAAACGGTTCAGTTGGGCATCGGCCAACCTCCGTTTGTTATGGTAACGTCTGACCAACAATTGCCTGGCCGTTTCATAGTTACCCTCCGTAACTGTCAAATGAGCGACCAGCTCCCTAGGCTCACCCCTCAATGCTGCCACCAGCTGAGCCATCTTGACAGACTTGGTAATGTCCGATCGCATGTGCACCAAACTGTCGAACAGATTGATGAAGCTCATCCATTCACCGGATACGCCGTCAAAAGTAGGCATAGTTATGGCAGGTAACCTGGACCCCGATCTCTGATGCGGCAGAGGTGCTTCAATGTCACCATCATGGCTGGACTCGCGCTGTCTACGTATGTCCGCAGCCTTCTGCGTGATAGCAGCTGCCATCTCCATACATTGGTCGACATCCCCTATCAACCGTGACAGCCTGTCAGGTGCACAACCATCAACTGATTCCGCCTGCGCGGACAATTCGAGCACCCTATTGTAACGTTCCTTAACGTCCATAGACCGCTCCAATACCACATCATGCCTATCTAAACGGTCTATCAGACCGTGTGCGGAGGAAAACCATCTGAGTTCCTTAGAAACACCCTTCTGAATTTCAGATAACGACATGATCGGAACGATACTTACTCACAATTTGCAGTAACTCAATTTTATTGGACCCTCCAGTCTACAACCCAAACGAGGGAACCCTAAACCACAACTTAAACAATGTTGTTTTCCTTAAACAATAGGAACCGAGTTTTATATTTTTTAGTTTATCTCTGTAATTTATATTTTAATTATTTTATTATGACATTTGAGACTTTTTACATCTCTCAGAAACAATAATTAAGTACTTTTTTTCTGATAATATGATACAAATAATAATACCAAATGTTCTGTAAAAAATGAAATGAAATGACATGTGAAAGTGCCCTTGTGGCCTATTTACAGAATAAACGTTTTGAGTTTTGAGTTTTGAGTTTTTTTTGAGTTTTATATCTATATAAATTCTGTAAATACAATTTAGTTTCCCTTTATCATTATAACACACACAGATAGTCAATATTAGTTCAAGTTATAAATTGCTATAAACTGAAAACAATGTAATAGCCTGCTATCAATAGATGTAACTACCTATGTTAACCAAAACATTCATTCAATAGCATTACTAGACCACTAATAGATTGACTAACTGGTAATTCAATGCAAATTTCAATTCAATATCTGTCTGTCTACTACCAGCAATAGACTTATAGCTTACAATACTACCAATCTATGTGGATACAGGAACAACCAAGTTACTTAACCGCCTATACCTACAGATTGATAGTCCCAAATCGTGCCTTCCTGGAGCCCTTGACGGCTGCAAATCTCAGGAAGCCACGCTCTACCTACCAAAGTGTTCAGGCTTCTCAGCACCTAAAGACCTCGTAGGGGCCCATCAGCTACGAGGTAGCGTAACGTTCAGTTGCCAAGAAGCGTGAACGTCGGCGATTCACCGAGCTGAAGTTAATTGGGGTCGATCTAACCTGGTCTGTGCTTCGGTCCCGTCAACCTCCTGTCTCTCTGCAAGGCCCGGGTGCACCCTAGGCTCTTCTTGGTAGACAGGTTCTTCAGCCAACCAGGTACGACTGGCGGGCCAGCTTCAATGAGCACAGTGTTCCAACACAGGTTATGTTACGTGGTAAAAACAATCGGGCACGAAAATGCGAACTTTATCTGGTTCGAGAAACAATAACACACTCAGCTATATGAACAATCCTGAGGGAAACCCGAATACATTCCAGATGGCCTGCGATTTAATTTCAACACCCTAATCAAAACGCGTTTACATTGCGAGGGCTTTCGTGTCAGTTGTCAAAAAACTGCTAGGTTGGCAGCTAACGTCAAATTTAAAATGGCCGTTCAGAAACCATCGATCGAATATCGATTTGGAATCGAACAGGTGTCTTCTGCGATCTATCCAAGGCTTTTGATTGCGTCCATCATGACACTCTTGTCAGGAAGTTACGCCATTATGGTGTAAAAGATCAGGCACTTGGCCTTCTGGAGTCATATCTAACAGATAGGGTTCAGATGGTCGATGTTAATGGGAAAAGATCACCTGGGTCTTCAATAAGTATGGGCGTACCGCAAGGTTCAATTCTTGGTCCTTTCTTGTTTTTAGTATATATTAATGATTTACCTTACCTTGTTAAAGCAAAACATGGGTTAGTATTGTTTGCCGATGATACTTCTTTGATATTTAAAGTTAAAAGACAGCAATCAAATTATGACGAGGTAAACAATGCTATCTCTAGTATAGTGAACTGGTTTACTGTTAACAATTTATTACTTAATGAAAAGAAAACTAAATGTATTAAATTCGTGTTACCCAATGTGAACCCGGTAACTACAGACATATTTATAAAAGGACAGAGATTGGACCTTGTGCAGTCAACTGTCTTTTTGGGCATTACTTTAGACGCCAAACTACAATGGGATCCTCATATAAATAAATTGTCGAACAGACTGAGTTCGGCAGCGTTCGCAGTTAAAAAAATTAGAGCTCTTACCGACGTAGACACCGCTAGACTAGTCTACTTTAGTTACTTTCATAGTCTTTTAGGAGTGTCAATAATATTCACTTAGTCTTTAGTATAGATCCTTTATTACAGTTCAGCTTTACACGGTACACCTGGGATAACACAGAAGAGACAAGTTACTTAGAACGCGATTACGGAACGAATAACTCGCAAGCAGAGCGCACTCGCTACCACTGTTACATATTGCTGACATAAGCATGTCCCTACACTCATCCCCCTCTTAAAAAACAAAAATTTTACTTGAAATTTTTAACAATTACAAAACATTATGCAAAAACTTACTTGACTGACTGTACTTTGAAACGTCCAATACAATGCAAAAATACCTGATACTATCTGTAATGATTCTGCTGACTCTAAGTTCTGAGCAACGCTGCAATGATAAACACTAATGCAAAACTGTATTCTGATTCTGAATGATGAAATATACCTTCTGTTAATATATATCGTGTTTCATTTGTTATTTATAACAATGCTTATGCCTACATCCGTTTAACAAAACATTGTCTACATGTATTCCTTTCTAATTCAAAGATTAGAAATTACACTTGCAATTAAATACGTTAGTTAAAACTTGTTGGAATGAGTACCTCCTTGGCGTCATACTAAGTACACAATCCCACGAAAGTCCTACGATGATACTCATTCCAACAATTACACATAAGTTGTATATCAATCAATACGTTATCAAACTTACTTGGGACGAAATACTGTAGTTATACAAAACTGAACTGAGGATAACCCACTTAAGTCTAACATAAAATACTTTAGTACATTCCATATTAACTTGTGTGACACAAAAATAAACGTACACCTATTCATTTTTGTGTCCCCAAGCCAACGATACATACATATGCGGTACATGTGTTTCAATGCCCGACTTGAAATTCAATACATTGCAATACAATACAATACAATACTTTGCAAATACAATCAATAGAAAAAAAAACTTACGAGACTACTTCGTAATCGCTACACACTTTGGGATGCTGCATTCATGTCCTTTCTAAACAATTTTCTTAGATGATTCTTGTAAAGTCTGAAGGCCACATACAAATACATAAGCACTACAGCCACTGTCAGCACCATCAACATCACAAAATTACTATTAACTTTTGTTTCTACCTCTGTGATGCGCGGACTCGCGTTATTAGCTCCGTTTTGCGCAATGAGTATTTCCTCGTGCTTGCTTTGATTTCCACCCATTGTGTTCCAAAAAATAGCAATTTTGTTAACTCGATACAATTGATGCGCTATGGGCCCGATAAGTAACTCTTATCAATATTGCGGTAATAATGACGATTTACTCTCGCACAGCTATATTTAAACTATTGACTATTCTAATTAATGGTGCTGACCGCTGAGGTAAACATTTTTCTTACAACAACATCCGTCATTTAACATCTGACAAAATCCGTATTTAAACTATATTATTTTCTATTCAAAACTTATACCTATTGCGTGTGCTCAATTAATGAAGCGCACGGGTCGCTTGACGACGCGGCCGCTACGTGTGCACTTTTCGCTGGCGGGTACTAAATCTGCCGCTGGCTCGAAATTTGAAAAGGGGGGTGGCATGTCTATTGTCTGTTGGTTTGTTTGTCCCCTAACTCTCAATGCTACCCTTGGGTTTCTGCCTAATGTATCTTCGTCTTCCCTAATTAAATACGCCGGTTTAAGCCTGTCTATAGAAACTTGCGTGATTCTGTTGGGCAACTGTATCGAATAATATTTGTCTGTTCTACTTACTATTTTGTACGGTCCGTCATACGGTGGCTGTAAAGGCTTGCGTACGGCGTCATTTCTAATAAATACATACTCACATAATTTCAGGTCCGGATGAACAAACACGGTTCTAGAATTCGAGTGTGAACTGGGCTGGGGCCTATTCTGTGCAATTGACTTACGCAGTGTTTCCAAGTACTCATGTTCATCTAACGATCTCTGAGGACTCTGTACATACATTTCACCTGGTAAAGTGATTGTCTGTCCATATACCAGTTCTGCGGCACTTATCCCTGAATCACTACGAATGGCTGTTCTCAACCCAAGCAGGATCGTTGGAAGTTCGTCCACCCACGAGGTCTGCGATAACCTTGCCATTAACGCCGCCTTAAGGCTACGGTGCCAGCGTTCTATCATGCCGTTGCTCTCGGGGTGGTATGGGGTTGTTCTGATTCTACTTACCCCTAACATATGCATCAGTTTTGTGAACAAATCACTCTCGAATTGCCGGCCTTTGTCTGTGGTTATTACCCTGCAATTTCCAAATCGACAAATCCAGCCCTCGTATAGCGTTTTTGCAACTATATCTGCCGTTATTGTTTTCAGTGGGAAAGCCTCAGGCCACCTGGTGAATCTGTCTATAACTGTCAATACATACCTGTACCCTTCCTGAGTTGTCTGTAGCGGGCCAACTATATCGACGTGAATATGTTCGAAACGTTCTTTCTTCTCAAATTGTCCTATCCCGGAGCTGGTATGACGCACTACTTTGGCTCGCTGACAGGCGATACAAGTTTTGGCCCAAAGGCCTACATCCTTATTCATACCTGGCCAAAAGTACCTCTTAGCTACCATTCTCCTTGTTGTCCTAATACCTGGGTGGCTGATGCCATGAATCGCATCAAAAACTTGTTTCCTCATATTTTCCGGGACGTATGGTCTAATATTTTTCTGAGTTACTTCACAATAAATCTTGCTGTCTGAGTTGGGCATGCTACATTGTTTCAATTCATAACTATTTTTATCGCTCGCTTCATTTAGCAGTAATGTAATCTGAGTATCGGCTTCCTGCGCTCTTGCTAGGTCTGCGAAATCGAACACAGTGGGACATTCTATTGTTTCTACACGGGACAAGGCGTCAGCTACAATGTTTAGGTCGCCTTTTATATGTCGTATATCTGTTGAGAACTCACTTATGTATGCTAATTGTCTAATTCTTCTAGCTAATTCCTTGCCGTTGTCGGGCTTTGTAAATGCGAATGATAGCGGCTTATGGTCCGTGAAGATTATCAATGGTCGGCCTTCGATCATGTTCTGGAAATGTTCGATTGATAAGTATATTGCTAAAAGTTCCCTGTCATAGGTACTATATTTAGTCTGAGTACCGGAAAGTTTCTTTGAGTAAAATCCTAACGGTCTCCACGACTTACCATCCCACTGCTGTAGTACTCCGCCGATACACGAGTCAGACGCATCAGACATCAGTGCTAAAGGAACGCCTTCCAATGGATGAGCTAGGGTAATAGCATTTCTAAGGCTCACCTTACATTGTTCAAATGCTTTACTCGCCTCCTCCGTCCACGTTATTCTGGTCTTATCTCTTTTCTTAGTGTTGTGCAGAAACTTGTTCAGTTCCTGCTGTTGTTCCACGGCTCTGGGCAGATGAGATCTGTAAAAATTAATCATCCCTAAGAATCTTCTCAGTTGTTCTACTGTTTGTGGACGAGGAAAATTCATGATGGCCTCCACTTTACTTTGGAGGGGTGTGATACCCTCCGCCGATACCTCATAACCAAGGAATTCTACTTTATCTTTTGCAAATTCACACTTTGCCATATTGATGGTTAGCCCGCACTCACTATACCTTTGGCAAACCACATCAAGGTGTTTCTTATGGCATTCCACACAATGACTCGATATAATGACGTCATCAATATAACAGAATAGGTTCGATTTTTCGGTACTCGATTCCCTGGTAGCCTCGCACCTAATCTGTTCTATGCCTTTTAATACTACGTCGTTCATGAACCTTTGATACGTCTGGGCTGCGTTACATAGGCCAAACGTCATTCTGGGAAACTCGAATAGCCCAAATGGGGTAATTATTGCGGTTTTTTCGACGTCCTGAGGATTGATTGGGATGTTATGGAATGCCTTATTTGCATCAATATGCGAAAAAAGTTTCTTACCTGAAAGTCCATATGTGAAGTCCTGCAGTCTTGGGATGGGGTAACGGTCCGGGTTGGTCGCCGCGTTCAGCTGCCTGTAGTCACCACAGGGTCGGATTTGCCCATCTTTCTTGGGCACAACGTGAAGCGGGCTTGCCCATTCGCTCTTCGATGGACGGCAAATACCTAATTCTTGCATATTCCTAAATTCCTCCCTGACCTTGTCATACTTATCTGGGGGTAAACGTCTCGCCTTTGCATGAACAGGTGGGCCCTTTGTATCAATGTAATGGTGTACCCCGTGTTTAGTATCATATTTCAGGTTAAAAGGCCTGGTTATGTCTGGGTATCTAGCCAAAATTTCGCTACAGGGGTTTCCGCCATCGAAAGTGCTCACTGTAGTAGCCCCATCATCAACCAAAATTCCTATTGTTTTTAAGTCAGTAATTTTATCTCGCAAACATTTCCCACTTACATCAACTAACAGCTTATAATGCTCTAAAAAATCTGCTCCCAAGATTGGTTTGCTTACATTGGCAATTACAAACACCCATTTCAATGCTCTTCTTAATCTTAAATTTAATTCTAAAGTCACAGTTCCGTAGGTTTGTATCTCCGAACCGTTTGCCGCATATAGTTTATAAGATACATTTCCACGTCGCAAATGTTTGTTCACTTTTGATTTTGGAATAACTGAAATGTTCGCACCAGTATCCACTAACCACCGCAACGCGTTTTTACGATCGTACACACAGAGACGATTTTCTCGCAGCACGGTATTTCCTACGTCTCCTGAGGCCGTTGCTTCTAGTTTTCCGCCGGCTGTTTCCATGCGCAGGGTTTTTCACATCTAGTCGCTCTTGATCTAAATCGGAAATGGTACCGACAGAGCCAGTCCGGACTCTCTGGAGTTCTGTTAGGTGATGGCGATCTGCCCCTTGACGCTGATCTGCCCCTACTCTGGTACCTTGCTTGTGACCTGCCACGTATCTCGCCGCGCAGAGAAGCTACCTCCAGGACCAATTTGTTCATAGCTGTCATCATCTCTTGCATCGCGAAGTTTGCTGCACCGCTGCTTACCGACGCTACCTCGTTCACACTCGTTATGTTTTCCACTACCTTATCTGCAATTGTCCCCAGGTTCTCCAATGTCTGATCTTGACTCGCTGTCAACACCGCTCTTACAGGCGTCGGTAGTCGTGCCATCCATAATCTATGAACTGTTTCATCACTCGCTTGGCAGTTCCTTGCTAAAGTCATCATTTTTCGTAGCAGCTGCGTGGGTTTCTGTGATCCCAAATCCATTTCACCGACCAGACGCTGAAATTGTCGTTCTGGAGACTCTTCGTACACCTTGAGAAGCCTCTCTTTGAGTGAATTATATTTCCCTTCTGCTGGTGGTGTAAAAAGTATGTCTGAGCACTGTTGTAATGCATCCCTACTTAACTTTGACACTGCCAGTTGGTATTTATATTCGTCACCTTGTTTCTGGGGGCTGACTATCGCCTCGAACTGCGCGAACCATAAACGCGGCTGTTCCTGCCAGAATTCAGGGATTCTCGCCGACACCGAAATTGACGCCATTTCAGATGGTTGCTCTTCTTTGCTGGGTCCGGCGGCGGCTCCAGCCTTGTCTTGGCCCGCTCCCTTACTCATTGTTCCACGTTGAAACTCCGGCCAAGTCGTGGTTACTTAGCCGGGAGTCGTCCCGTCGCCGCTCGTTCGTAGGTAGGTATACACTTGTCACTGCACTGATTCCCAGAAAAAAAGAGTCGGGGTCACCAATTTAGGAGTGTCAATAATATTCACTTAGTCTTTAGTATAGATCCTTTATTACAGTTCAGCTTTACACGGTACACCTGGGATAACACAGAAGAGACAAGTTACTTAGAACGCGATTACGGAACGACTAACTCGCAAGCAGAGCGCACTCGCTACCACTGTTACATATTGCTGACATAAGCATGTCCCTACAGTCTAATGACCTATGGTATTTTATTGTGGGGTTATGCTGCGAATGCTAATAGTATATTTATTCTGCAGAAACGGGCTGTTCGTGCAATTGATAGATTAGGGCCTAGAGTGTCACTGAGGGAAAAGTTTAAAGAAATCAATATTCTGACATTTGTGTCTCAATATATCTATGACAATCTTGTGTATGTAAAAAGAAATATAACTTATTTTCAGAAGAACAGTGATATACACAATTTTAATACTAGAAATAAAGACATGTTGGTTGCTTATGTAAGCTGACTACATAAAATTAGTAATTCTTTTAAAGGCAATTGTATACGCTATTACAATAAGGTCCCTACTGATATTAAAAACTTACCTTTAGACAAGTTTAAAATAATAATAAAACAGAAATTGTATAAAAAAGGTTACTATAGGATATCTGATTACTTAGAGGACAGATGTCCATGGGAATAGATTGTTTGAGTAACAGGCTGTTTCGATATATAATTAGCATTCATTTTGTAATTTGACAATATTTTATTTAAAAAAGGAAACGCAAAAGATGCGACGTCTGTGGAGTTTCTTCGGTGAGCTCTTCTCCACAGATTCCGCCATTGTGTTAGTGAACTCACCCAAAAAAATGTAATGACGGATCTAAGTGATGTAACAACATCCTATGGAAATAAATGATTTTTGATTTGATTTGATTTGATTTGATTTAAAATGATGACCCGAATGGCCGAGTCGGCAGTGACCCTGCCTACGAAGCCAAGGGTCCCGGGTTCGAGTCCCGGTGGGGGCAAATATTTGTTTGATGAGAACGGATGTTTGTACCCTAGTCATGGTTGTTTATCTATCTAAGTATAATATTTATCTATATGAAATATTTATCTATATAGTGAAAAGTAGCAAATACTCGTCGACTAACCTTATTGACATGCGATGACCAGGACAGCTGGTTGTATCTTCGTTTGTCGCTTCGGAATTAAATTTGCGCAAATGATGTTCTCAAATTTTTCTGTCATCTTTGAATCTTTGTTTCTGGAATTTTTCGTAATATTTAAAAAAAAATATGGTTCACGCCACAAGTACGAAAAACTACTTAATAAACTAAACTCAAATAGTATCTCTATTTTTTAACTCCTCTCATTAACGTTTGATATCCCAGTAAGGTAAAAATTAAACCATTATAACTACGTTTAAAAAATTTGTTCTTTAATATATTTTCTGTAAAACCATGATGATCAATAATAGCCATTATCAAGCCATCAACTAACGTCGTCCCCAAAGTTAAATGTACTAATACGAATTACCCATTATTAACTTTCGTTCGAATGAATCAATATTATAATATGTAGTAATGACTAACGTTTACAGTCTTCGCAAAATAAAAGGCCCGGTGGTCCAAACTAAATTCAACCTTATTACTTAAGTGATACGGACGCTGTTTCCGGTCCTTTATTTTGTGAAGACTGTAGTACAATGTCATCCTACCTGTCATCTCTCAGCAAGGTGAGTAGGACTCATAGGCTTATTATCTTATTCTGGCATCTGGGAATTTCTATCTGAATCCCTAATCCGGAACTTCCACATACCACACCCACACCCACAGTAACTCACCCTACTTAGTGGCCAACCAGCCCGAAACCCGATCCCAAAACCTTGGTCGTAGGGCTTAATAGGTACACCCACTCACCTCACATACATGTTCTGCATTGTTTTTTTGTTTTGTTTTAGTTGTCCTGTGTTTTTAGGGTTCCGTACCCTATTATTATTAAGCCCTTGCAGTCCGTCTGACCGTTTTTCCGTCTGGCATCAAATGGATCAACCGTAACAGGTAGAGAGCTGAAATTTTCACAGAGTAGTAGTTAGGTAGTAGTAGATATCAACTAATAATGGAACATATCGGTATTTAAGAATTAAAATAAGTGGCCTACAAGAAATTATAGGTGTGACCTTTTTCTTAGCCATTTTGTTTTATTTTATTTATCGGTGAAAACTGGACTATCCTCATCTTATCGGAAAAGATCTTTAATTGCAAGTATCGAGTATTATGCTTAGTTATTTGTCATTATATGATTACTAACTGTTCATTCGAATTATAATAAATAATATGAAATTTTTATCATATTTGATTTTATTTCTGTAAATAAGTTACTCAATTTCTATCCACTTCAAGGTTTCAATGAGCAAAGAGTTTTGTAAACCAATTTTTTCATTATTTTTTACTAATATTGATATTTACATATACTTAGCAAACGTCATTTTTTGCCTCTTACCTACATTGGACCACTGTGGGAGAAAAAGTGCGGAGAACAGATACATTTTTGGATCTCTTTACAAAATAGGTTGTAAACCAATTCTAACAAATTCTAATTAATAAGCAGGAATAAATAATTACAAATTATTAAACAGCAAGTTCTGTGTTGAGTAAGATTAACCCGATACAGTCCCGTCATTTAAGTAATCTTGAATATTGTTACATCCCTTTTTTGACGAAGTCGCTTTTACATGGTTTTTAATTTGGTCAAATGGCAGTTTCAAAATCTTCTCCTGGAGATTAGCGATAGATGTTTACAGTCAGTGCGTTCTCTTCTACAGCAAGCAATTACAGCTATCTTTTTGTAGAACATAATGCACTGACCCTTCATAGAATTGCTAACTTTCGCGTGTTTAAACCGGGGCGCAACTAGTCTGTAATTATTTCTTAGGTCAACACGTTACAGTTATCGCTAAGTTTGGAAAACGTTGTTAGGTTCTTGCGTGCATACATTTTATTTATGAAAATAAATTGACTAGCTACAGCAAGTATGCCCATTTCATTAGAAAGCTCTCTTAAGGAGTATGTCCGCTTTTAATTATAAATTGGTAATTAAAATATACTAACCTAGATAAAGCCACATCCGTATTTTGTCTGATGTTCCTAACAGGGTAAGCCGCAGAACTGAATTTACCAGCCAATTTATCTAGGTGTGGTCCCCACTGAAATTTGCTAGCGATAATTATTCCAAGAAACTTCGTATCATATACTCATTCCATCGTGTTGCCGTCTAACAACCTGAGTAAAAGGTTCAATACTTTTATACTACATACACAAAATTTTCAATGTTTTGATGTACAGACTTGAATGTAGTCCTACCTACAGTCTTCACAAAATAAAAGCCCAGTGGCCCAAACTAAATTCAACCTTATTACGTCGGTGACACGTACCTTGTCACCGGGCCTTTTATTTTGTGAAGACTGCATAAGACTTTTTAATATTTTATTATAAAAAATTAAAAAGGGATACTCATATAAAATACTGTCGTATTACGTTTTACCGTGTAAAATAGTATGAAACCCTTCGTGTGGAGGTCGGACATCCTACTCGCACTTAACCGCACTTTTATTGTTGATTGCCCTTTTTTTGTAATTGGCTTATTAAGATTTCTCAATTAATTGTATTTAAATTTTATGTATGCTGTGGAACAGCAAATAAACAAATGAAATCGAATAATAAAAATACAGCTTGTTTTAGAATAATTGTGTTCTGATTGTTTGGTTGTCGATTTGAAGGAGTCCGATAGAAATTTCTAGATGGAAAAATAAACATAAGCATAAACATTTACATACAGTCATCTACATTGCTTCTGGCCCCACAATAAGACACCCTGTGGCGTGGGAATCAGAAACAGCGTCGCTACACACATATAAACATTCAAAACCTGGGGTTTTTTTTCTTTACCTCCAGCCGGGGATCGAACCCAAGACCTTTCGCATGGTAGGCAGAGCCAAAACCACTGCGCCATAGAGGTCGTCGTTTGTTACACGAAAAGGCTGCTGAAACTACAATTTTTGCGTTCGAGCAGTCTTGCGCAGCTGCTTCGAAGTTTTATATCATTTCTCTCATCTCGTCCCTCTTCCCTTAAAAATGCGTAGAGGTACCAAATTTTAATTAAATGCAGATTGATCAGGTCCGTGGTCCCTAGAACTTATAAAAAAAGTCTAGGTTCACATAAAACGATTAATATATATATATGGCTGCTTAAACTGTTTAGGCAACAAAATTGCTGAATTTACTTGATATCCGCAGAGAATCAAACTCTAAAGGGTACTTTATGTTGAACTAGAACAAAAACATAAAGTTCCATCACAAAAAGATAGATTTTTATGGGACCCTAAGTAGTTTGACTTCCACGTGGCCTTTTTTTAAAAAATACAAAAAAATACATATACATATATTTTCACTAATACATCTTAATAAATCAAACATTAAAAAAAACACATACTAAAAAATAAAATTTCCAACTTTACTTCTACCAAAGCAGCACCAAAAGGGGCATGAGTTATGATATGTCATCGTGTTCAACATGCAAGGTACAAATATTCATGTGAGCACCAAGCAGCCCTTCAGTTTCAATCAGTTCCGAAAAAAAAAACTTATAGTGTTTTCTTTAATACAAAAAACACTCTCCTTTTGTCTCACGCGTGGAGCTACCCGTTCACTCTATATTCTAATATGACCTAAAGGGAGGTAGGCCGGAGATACTCCAACACTTTTATCGAAATTCCTGATTTCAATTTCCTATAAGTATGGGGGTCTGATTTTTAGACGACGGTATAAATGAACCCTACGGGTACTGAACCCTAATAAAAAGTGTTTAAATTAATTACTTATTAATACAAAAATTGGTAAATTATTAACCCAGTAAATTGGTAACCCTGTGCTAAAGATACTCGACTGCAGACTCGACGCCGACGCTTTAATTCCAAGTTTTAAGACACGGAAATGGTTCTGCATCGCTGCACTCGTGTATTCACCGACATAGGAGCTAATGATCGTTTTTGTCCGATTTTTTTATAATTCTCTTCAACGTTCATGAAACATAGCCATCTTTTATGGCAGAGGCATATTTGAGCCCACGATTAGACAGCTATTCAATAATTCATATAGCTATGGCCCCTGTTATCCCATCGCCGCAGCTATGCTGTTGTTCTTCCTCACAATGTTTTCCGTTACCTTTAGATACTCCATTTAAACGATCAAAAGGTAATTTTCTTATATCTCATTGGTCAGCACCGGGATTTAAACCCGTATCGCCTGCGTGACAGGCGAGCGTGCAACCACTAGACTACCGACGTTATTCACTTTATGTATGGTATATATCAGTGTAACGTATCGTGGTATCCCTTTGCTTCGTATAATTTTGTGTTTAAGTAGGCTTTCAATCGTACAAAATCAGGTTCCCGTGGGCTCCTTGATGATGCAAGTGTGAAAGTAGTTTCAATCTCTTAGTGTGAACTTGGGGAAACTTATGTTTGATGCGGACCGTAAAGCACGCCAGAAAAAATTCCAACTAAAAGTGGCTTTACAAGAATTAAAACTATTTGGAAATTGTGTAGCCAAATGACGTATGAAAGGGAGGACAATGAAAAGATATTGATGAAAACACTTTACCGTAGGTTTTTGACAGGTATCTGCTAGTGAGGCGATCTGCTTAAAATCATCGATGAAATTAAATGAATTGATACGGAATTCAAACATCCGAGAATCGTTTGTGTCTTATTTAGTTTTTGTCTTGACGAATCCAAATAAAAGTCAAATAACTTAGGCCTAAAATAAGCCGGGGTCAGAAGATATTATCAGAGATCACAACAAATACAACAAGTCACTTCGCACTATGAAAAAAGCAGTGATGATCAAGATGACAAGTCATAACAATATAGAGGCCATGACAATGCTCTAGGGAAAAAGGGGGTTTTAAAGCCTAGGAATGTAACAGAAAAGAAGAAGAATGATCTTCTTCTTTCGTCCTGACTACCCTTGACAGGGGTATAGGAGTAGGACTCACAATAAAGCTCTCCACTTTGTCCGATCTGCAGCCATCTCCAGTTCTGCCCAGTCTGAGCTAACCACAGTGGCCTCTTTATTGTACCCTGCAGGGTAGCTGTACGTTAATTGATAATGATTATGATGATGAAAATTACTTAATATTTAAACATTATTATTATTGTTATTGTTTTATTTTAAGGAGATGTGTACAGCATTAATTTAATATTTAATATGGTTAACCTCTTGAATACAGGTTTTAAATTTTATTACCATTGCATAAGGTTCAAAATCACAACGCATCCCTACTACCCTCGGTTTTTGAGAGGTTAAACATTGCTTCACAATAGTAATCCAGTCAATTCAATTTCTTAACCCTCTTTCTTTCGATTTTTTTGGGGAATATCCCAAGATATTAAAAAAAAAACATCTTAGTTAGCTGACGTAACCTTGTAACGGCATAGTGTTCTACAACAAACAATATTTATTGTTCTTAGAATTTAATTATTAACACAAATCCACAGCCAGTCGGACATCGGTAAACTAACAGAGACTTAATACGGGCCATTAACGGATTTAACTATTATTACTGAAGAACTGTATCCTTCTTATTTATGGACTTCTTGAGGTGATTAAGTGACTTAAATCGTTAAATTAATTATTTTGTCATAGCTATTAAGTATTTTTTTTTTAATTTAAAATAGTAAGAAACTGTTCAGTTATAACATTAGAACGTCCGACAAAATTAGGTCGTTACATAAATACTAAACTAAAATCTTAAAAAAAGTATTTAACGAACAAAATAGGTCACAAATGATAATGCATGGTTTTGATCAGTGCGGTGCTGAATATGAGTATGCTTTGAAGAGACCCTAGAGCAGGAGCTGTGTGTTGTCCACAATCAAATCACACAATTAGAATAGGAATCATGGCTCAGCAGCACAAAAACCCAAAATTTATTTGAGGAGTTAATGTTATCGGATAATGTGATTGCCTAAATTTCTGTTGTTAGTAGTGATGTGCCCAGTACAGTGATTGATTTGACTTATGAACACTTACTAGTTGGCACTGGTTTGACATGCCGCCAAAAAACATCAAAAATATATGTTTAAATAAAAAAAACACATCACTAAAACATCAAAAATGATAAAATCAAAGGTCTAGCTATATAATAAGAGTAAAAATGTAATATTGGGACATTTTAATTGTGTATGGCAGAGTTAGAAAGTAATCTTGAGTCTGATGATTTGCCAGAGGCAATTATAAGGAGAGCGATATCTTCGGGAGTAAAGTAAAAGGCTTGAGATGCGCGCAAATACCAGACTATACTAGACTAATTTATTATAGGGAATCCTAGCTTATATACTAGGTTGGTACATGTTATTAATGACGTGCATAAGACATGGTGCGTGATAAATATAAATATACCTTATCTGTGACGGTCGTCAACTTATCTTAACATTACGTGAAAATATGACTAACATAGTCGACCGGCACAGATACTCCCCCCTTTAGGGAAAAAAATAAATAAATGTACTTATAACAATGGAAAAAAATCTAAGCTAGATACCATAACAAACTTATCAACTGCAATAATAAATAGTAGTATTTTCATAAACATAAAACCAGATCTTAATTGTGCATAATTTAACTTAATCTATTTTTATATATAAGGAAAGTCATTGTAAATAAAACTAGATAGTAATAGCGCATACTTCAACTTAAAAGGTAAATCTTACACGAATTAAAAAATAAAGGAACTACGGTTATGCGAATTCTATATAAGTTTAAAGAATTACTTAATATTTACTTACAGGCAAGTCTTGTGTCTGGCCGCACACTACATAAAATAAACTAAAAACTGGAAAACAGAAAAACACTAGGAAAATGGGGCTTCGCGGTTAGCAAACTAACCTATCCTATAACCTGGAAAAGATCCGCAGGAGAGTCGTCTGATGATGCAGCCGCCCATATTTTGCAGGAATCGATGAGTCAATTTACATCGCACGTCGTTGAAGTTGTAATCACTGTTTGTTTATAATTGCGACCGTACCTACACAAGGATGATTGTGCTGAATCAGCGTCAGAATTAAATCTGTAACCTTGGCTGTAGGCAGTCAATGATCTCGTACGTCATATGTACGTGCGTTCTCTTCACTCTTGAGTGAATATTAAGTTGTCGATTGATGAAATTTGTGTGCCTGAAAACCTTGGGATTTGGCAACATAGGGCTCATCTTGTACACCAATCGCTTATATATAAATATATATCTCTCTCTCTCTCTTCAGTGATTTGATTATTCTTCGTGCGATGTTCTTCCTGGATGATTTCAATATTCGTTGGATTAGGTATATCGATGATGTTTCAATACTCTTCTGGGGGCTGGAACGGCTTTCTATGTCTTGAACTTGAAAAAGCTGCTTGCTGTGAATGAATTTGCCGACGCGTTCATTTCTGCTGGTGCGAGCTCCATTTTGATAAATCAGCAGTCGGCTGACTATCGGTTCATTATTCTTGCGGTATCTTGAGTTCGATGCGGGAAATCTTCAGTTGAAATCTTTTGGCTTCTGGTCCGTCATGGCTTGCTTGATGTCGTCTTGGTTTGGGTGGGGTCTTGATTATGGATTTCTGCAGCGTGGTTTGAAATATGTATGCAGAAGTCGGGGCTCGGCGATCTTGGACGAAGTGCTTCTTGCTTGCATTTCTAAGGTGGCAGCGCACGGAGTTTTCTTCGCGGCTGGGTCCATGCTGCTATTACCGAAGGTTGCTGATGTTCAGGAGTCGGGTCACCACTTTGCCAAAGGCAATTATAAGGAGAGCGACATCTTCGGGAGTAAAGTAAAAGGCTTGAGATGCGCGCAAATACCAGACTATACTAGACTATTTTATTACAGGGAATCCTAGCTTATATACTTGATTGGTACATGTTGTTAATGACGTGCATAAGACATGGTGCGTGATGAATATAAATATACCTTATCTGTGACGGTCGTCAACTTATCTTAACATTACGTAAAAATATGACTAACATAGTCGACCGGCACAGATGAGCTGTTAAAACTATCTCTCAGGAACGATATGACTCTTTGTTGGCCAATCATTTGTGTGACTGCGCTGCTGCTGGACTGTTGTTCCTTGCAAGAGCTAGAGATGCCGGCTAAATGACGAGCCCATGCGCTCGCCCATGCCCAACTCACGAGCCCTGAAATAAGTAACAGAGCCAAGCATTCACGTCGCACAAAAAATTACAACCAAAACTGTCATGTTTTGTAATGAAATTGGAAAAAACTTTAGTACATTATTAAATAAATTGGCTCACTCAGTCATAACTTTGTAGATCTGAAATAAATAAACAGTATTATTACAAATAACTGTTTACCAAACTCAAGTTTTCATCATATTATGCAAACAATTAGAAAGACTTATCTGACACCTGAATCAAACTAAACAAATACTCATGTTTGGAAATAGCGGTGAGGTTAACAAATGGGACCTAATGAAATATTTCTAAACACAATACTCACCGTTACTGTTAATAAAATTGAAATGCTTACATTCCCATTAAGTAAAAGCTTGTAGTATAAGCTGAAAATGATCTTAGATATAAGCTTAACATAAGCATGACATTAAATACAGTGCCATATAATGATAGATTTGATTTCTTTTGATTGACTCTAGCAATTGTGTGAGTGATTACGTTATATTTGACCAAAGGACCACGTTTGTAAAAATCTGGAATTTAACATTAAGGAGGTCCTCCCTAAGGATAAATTCCAGATTTTTACAAACGACAGGTAACTGTTTTTTATTTATTCAGTTTGTGTAGTAGGAATGCCACAGCATATAACCAAATATCTTAACCAGTTGGTTGCGTCATTTGTTAGGGTGATGAAGTCATCGGGATCTCTAGGGTAAGCCTGCAGAGGGCACTCACGCACTATGTGGTCGAATGTCTGGAACTCGGCACCGCAGTCGCAGCTTGGAGAAGCAGACCAGCCACAGCGGTGTCTGTAATGGGCGCAGTGTCCGTGGCCTGTACGGATTATATTTAATTGCCACCAGTCCCGACGAGATAATTCGGATCCCGGTACGTTTGTGCCTGGGCGAATGCAGTCACTAACGTTGCACCCCATCTCAGCTTGCCAGCATATATTCCTATCGCCCTGGACGTTGAAGTTTTCCTTTGATAAGTTTAGTGCGAGGTGCCAGGGAGCATTTCGTGAAGTCAGCCTCTTGTGTTCGGGCTAGAGAAATTCCTGGCGGCATGGCAGAGCAACGTTTTTGGAGATTTTTGGAATTTTCTCTCATTAAGGCCGCTCTTCTGCAGATATATGGGGGAGGGCAATATTTGATAGGACTGGTAGCCAGGGTGTAGGGGTGGAGTTCAGTGTTCCAGATATGCACCGCATGGTTTTGTTAAGCTCCACGTCCACCAGCGCAACGTGCGCGCTTTCCAGCCAACCTGGCGAGTAGTATTCGGCGGTAGATTAGACGAGGGACAGAGCTGTTGTGCGAAGGCATGCTGCACTTGCAGCCCATGTGTGCCAGTAAGTTTGGAGAGTATGTTGTTCCTGGTCTGGAGATTCCTGGAGATACATTTGATAGGTGGTTTTTTAATGTAAGGGATCTATCCAGTGTTCTGCCCAGGTATTTAGGGGCATTGTTATGTGACAGTTCAACCGAAGTTGAGACGATGGTTAGCTAGGAGGTTGTGGAGGTCGAATCAGCTAATTTCTATCTGTCTTAGGAGCACTGGGAGTCTAATGTCAGGTTTTGAAGAAGTGCCCCAGGATTGGTAGGTCTTTAGACAGGGTGGTCTTGAGTTGATCAAACTCCATATGCTGAACCACTTATACGATGTCGTTGGCATATATGAACTTCCTTGACGTGGTGACTGGAAGGTCATGGATATACAGGTTTAACAGAGTTGGAGCGAGAACGTAAACCTGTGCTAGACCGTTGTTTAGCTTTCATTGGCCGCTCATGCTATTTCCCAGGTGCACACGAAAGCATATTTGAGATCAACCTTACCACTGGTAGGTTAGGGACGACTGAAAGCAGTTTGTATAGTAATCCCTGTCTTCATACCGTATCTTATTCTGCCGGCCGGAGCCATATGCAAAATTCAAATTTACAAATTAATAAAATAAAATTACAAATTTACAAATTATTAAATTAAAATTACAAATATAACATAATGATATTATAATACAATTATTCTTATTATGAAAACGTAAGATGTACTCGCGTCCACGTCTCCTGTATAGGTCCGCGGAGTGCCAGAGCTGCCTGCAACATGGTGTTACCGGATCTGGCATACCGCTCCTGCGTGGACGCTATCCGGTGCCTCATGAGACCGTGGAAGCCCGGGAGTCTCCTCTCCGTAAACATCTGCGACGCGCTGCAGTATCGTGGCAATCGACAGATGATCCTGAGCGCATTATTGTACTGCACTCTCATAACGTTGTAGTCAGCTTTTCTGTACCTGCACCATAGTTCACTCGTGTACAGGCCAGTACAATACACGAGAAAGAGAGTAACTTTGACCGCTTCGCTACATCTGGTGAACCGACGCGCAATCATGTTGGAGCGCACACTGATGGCTCTTTGCTGTCGTTTGATGTCCCTGGCATCAGACATGTCGTCGGTAATAATATGTCCCAAGTACTTAAACTCTGCGACTGTCTCAACTTCTTTTCCGTCCAATTATAGCGGAGGTACACACGTCGGTCCATTTTTTGCTCAGAAGATCATCATCTTGGTCTTACTGACGTTATAGACTAGCCCATGCGTCTGTGCGTATTGCTCGCACGTGCTTAAGAGACCACGAAGAGCCTTAATCGAGGGTGCCAAAAGGACCATATCGTCTGCGTATGCAATGTGGTTGACGCATGTACCGGCCAGGTGGCATCCGATGTTACTATCTTGCAGTTTCTTGCTAAAGTCATCCATATATACATTAAACAGCATCGGAGACATGGAACCGCCTTGACGGACGCCACATTGTAGTGGAGCAGGAGACGAGTATGAGCCACCCCATCGTACGACGTTCTGCTGCTCGCGATGCCAGGTCTTCAGCAACGAGATGATTGGGCTAGGTACTGCCCTCTCCTGCAACTTCGTCCAGAGCCTGTCATGTGCGACTCGGTCAAATGCTTTGGACAGGTCAAGATAACAGGCGTATACGCTGGTGTCTCGTGTTACGTACTGCCCGATGGTCTCTTTCAGCGTAAATATAGCCATGTCGGTTGAGCTTTGGGGCTTAAATCCAAACTGAGCGTTCTTTTGTTGTCCATAGTGCATTTCACAAGGTCATTAGCTCTAAGTTGCACATACATAGGTCGGTGATCAGTCCAGTCCACAGTGTAATCGATATGTATTTCTTCAATCAATTCCACAATTGATTCGCTAACAATGCAATGGTCTAGCCAGGAGGTCGTTGAGTGTGCGTCGCTGATATAAGTGTAGCTGTCAGCTGGGAGCTTCTCTAGATCCAGGATTCTAAGGTCATTTTCCTTGCAGAATTTAGTTAGTTCTCTTCCAAAGATTGCGTCCGGGTCGGCATTAAGGTCGCCCATTACAATTGTGTTGGTGCATTGCTTTTCTTCAATAACAGCCAGAATATGCGAGAGACATTCCAGAAATTCGGGTAGTTCATCTGTATGGTCAACCGGCATATATACTGTGAAAATCATAAGGGATGAGGTCTCTGATATTAATACCTCTATCGCACCGACTCTGGATGTATCGCAGGTCACGTGTCTCACTCGAAGGGACTTTCTTGTTAGTATGGCGACGCCGCCGTAGGGCCTTCCGCGTAGCGGACCGCTTGCTAGATCCACCGCAGAGTTACCCCAGGCTTGAAATTCTTCATGGACCGAGTCTAGTAGTCGTATATCTGCCCGAGTCTAGTAGTCGATAAAGACCGCCCCTGACTTCTGCCCCTTTAAGCCAGCTTCGATGTGCGTAGTAAGTGCCATCACTTGGTCCGTGCAGCTTTGACCTGGGCTTGACTGACCTGCTTGATCTACGGATACTATTTTTATTAAAGGTCCTATGTGATGGAGTAGTACTTTCTCCAGGAGCTTGAATGAGTTGCTAAGTAAAGCGATTGGCCGATAGCTTGAAGCCAACGTCGTGCATTTGGGCTGAGGTTAGGCAGGAATTCCTTGTAAATATTCTTGTAGAACCTTTACTATCTCATCTTATGTGAAAGGGTTCGCCAGGTGGTCGTAGGGTTCTACACATTTTTTGAGTTCTTCACTCATTTTTTGAGTTCTTCACTCTTCACTTTTGGCTCGCGATGTCTCAACTTTGCGGTTGGCAATTCCGTTTTTGTGGATGGCGCTCTCCATGAATTTTGAAGGGACAGCTGATTTCCCGGTAAGCTTGTTAAGGACTAGCCAGGCCTTTCTGCTCGACCGTTTAAAGACCATTTTTTCGACCGTGTTTTTCCATAGTTCCATAGGGTTGGTGTTAAAGGATTGTAGTAGTTAGATAGTAGTGGCACCAACATCGCATTCTCCCGTCTTGAGAAATTCGTCATACAAAAGGTCACTGTCTTTGCTGCATCCAAGGATATATTGCTTCCGGTAGCCTCTTGCGATACAACACTTTGCAGTCTTAATGATAAGAGCAGCAAAGCGGTCATAGTTTTCGGGCTCGGCAGGAATAAAGCTTACGGTGGCATTCACTTTTGCGGCAAATTGGTTCCAGTTGGCTTTTTGGAAGTTCCACCTAGGGACTCGTAAGGAATTGACCAGAGGGATGTCGATGCCGATTTCTGTTAGTATGGGTCTGTGCTGGCTATTAGGGAAATTGCTCTGGACGGTGCGTGTCACAGAAAGAGGTTGGCCTGAGGTCGGGTCTCTTATAACACAGGTGAGATCAGCGTTATAATCCTTTTTTACCGGGCTGAATGGAGCCTTTTTCATTAACATTAAAAACTATTACATTACATTATATGAAATAAAATATGCAAGTCCATAAATAGGACAGACTATCAGACCCCAGTCTACCGGGCTTTTCATGGTATATTTGATGTCATGTGAATGTTTACCCAGTGACACCGGATTGGACAATCTATCCTTTTCGCAATAATGTTCAGGATGGAGTTGGCGCTACCCCGCATACGGTACATCAGGGATGCTGTTCTTGCTCTTATTATGGCGTAAAAAACCGCAGTACGCTCTTCGGCAAGTGTAGAAGGACTGACAAAATGCCTTCAAAATCCATATCTTGATCATCTGATAAGTCCTTGGTTACCAGATGACCAAGATATTTAACAACACTATCTTGTCTCAATTGAGATCCACTCAAAAAAATAGGCGGTACGTGAGATGGAGCCTTATTACCAGCTTTAAATATCATTAATTCGCTTTTAATTGGGTTGTAACGCAAACCGTGTGCTACAACATAGGTCTCACACACAGACACCAGCCTCCTTAAACCACTAATCGAGGGGCTCAACAAGTACATGTCGTCGCACATTAAAGGGTTATTACCAACCAAACATGCAGGGGTTACCTGGCAAAAACTTGTATTTGAATTATTTCTTAATAATTCTGACACCGATGTTATTTGTACCGAACATTGGTTAAAAGAAAATATGATGTCTTCTAACATAAATATTTACAAAATTGACAGATGTTACAATAGAAAGACTGCTGATAGAAGTGGTTATTTAATCTTTGTAAAAAATAATATTAAGGTAAAATATCGGAAAGCTATTACTGTAGAGAGACCTAAAGAGAGTGTGTTGTGTTAGATAGCCATATTATTGTTTGTGTCTACAGATCACCGAGGGATGAAAAGGCCATGGCAATTTCGAAATATATGAGACAATTATGGAGAAAGCCCTAACTAAACTTTGCTATAACCGAAAAAGTTAATCATTTGTGGCGATCTAAATGTAGATTTGCTTGTAGATACAACAATACAACAAAAATCTTTATTTAAATCAAATTGCTTATGTCATTTACTTCTAGAGCCGACAAGAATCACACTTACCAGCCCAACTTGCTTTAATAACATTTTTTGTTACTGTGCATTCACAAGTAAAAATGTAATTAACAGTTTACCTTCTACTCACAGCGGTCAAACAGTGTAATTCCTAATTAAAGATAAGACTGATTCATCATTTTATAGCCCTTATAGGCCTAAAAGTCATCTTGAATATGACTAGAGATGTACACAAAGAGATTAAATATAAATTTGCCAGTAGGTACCAGATTTTAGGAACAGAACCCGAACAAAATCTATTCAGACTTCATCAACATTATTCAAACAGAATTCAATAAAGTTTTTAAATTAAAAAAGGCAGTAACAACGGTTAATCTTAATTAAATAACTGGGAAACGTTTAGAATTCGTAATAGTAGGGATATCATGTATGACCTTTATGAACAAAAAACCTATAACTTTGATAGAAAATTTCATGACTATGTTAAAAATATTCCAAAACTTTCAAGTTGGTTTGTAGAAATGCAAAAACTTTTCACATTAATATAAAAATACAAAATTCAAACATAAAATGAAAATGATTTGGCAAATAATAAACCATGAAAATGGCAAAGTAATGCCAAGGAACAATGATTTCTGTTAAAAGATAGGTGATGATTTTGTTATATCCAACGCTAAGGTAGCTCGAGCTTTCGAAATATTCTTCACCAATGTACCCGAACTCACTCACAACAGAGAGTCTAAATTCATCTCCATATGAAGCAAAGACTTTATTAACAAGCCGCACTAGCGTCGGTGATGTAGTTTTTTAATGCCATCATATCCCCAGGACATTGTCAAAACCTTTAGATTACTTCACTTAAAAACTACTGAAGACTTGTGGGGTACATCATTCAAAGTAACTGCTTCAGTAATTCAAGCCCCACACTTAGTTTATATAATCGATAAATGTGTTAACAATAGAGTTTTCCCAGACCTCATGAAACACAGTAAACTGATACATCTGTTCAAGCCGGGAGACAAGGGTGATCCTTCAAATTTCAGACCAATATCTGATCTTCCAGCACTAAGTATAATATTTTAAAAGATTATACTCAATCAAATGCTCTCACACTTCAGCCGTACAAAACAACTCAACACAAACAATACGGGTTCACTAGTGACAAATCGATGTTATCGGACAGGATGTTATCGGAGTTTTTTTTGCGATTTTTCGAAATCATTTCAAATCGTTGATCATGACACGCTAATAATTTAATTGAATAATTATATATTAAAATAATTACGCAGTTAGAAATAAAATGTTGGATTTACTAACATCATAAATGAGCAATATAATTCAAAGGGCAAAAGTTAACGGCGTTAAATCTGATGGATGGAGTGTAACATTTGGCATTCCACAAAATTCCACATTAGGCCCTTTCTTATTCCTCGTAAATTTTAAGGATTTGCCTTTCATGGTGGAGAAATTGGCTGACATAGTTTTGTTTGATTAAGATACTTCACTGGTCTTCAAAATTGAGAGATAAAAAGAAGATTTTGATGATGTCAATGGTGGATGTTTTGGATGGTTTTTATACTTGAGTTGATTCACAGTTATTCATTTATTGTGAAACGCTGGTAAAACGAAGTGTATCAAATCCTCACTTTCAAATGCCAGACAAAGTTAAGACCAGTTCAGTGTTAAACACAAACGTTAGAATTAGTAAATGATAGGAAGTTTCTTAAAATAACTATTGCTAGCAACTTGCGGTGGGGACCCCACATAGATAGGAAAAACAAAATAAAAGTGTACGAGGAGCTGGTATCCAAGCTGGATTATATAATAATCTGTATCAATAGCTACTCTTGCTGCGCGGAAAAAAAGCGCAGTCTTGCTCGCAACTTCGCTACGTAAAATAATCGCTAAACACCTACAGAATCGGTTGCCCCGCCCGTGCAGGCTAGATTGCGCCGCATCACTACGCCTGAGAGATTCTTTTACTCTGGCATCACAAGGTCGTCCTGTAAACTCTTGTCTCGCTTGATCACGGTAAGGTTACCTACGTGCTATTTGTGTTTGTGAATTTAATTTAGTCTACTCTATGTAAGAGGGGTGTTATTAGTACTTACTCAGGCTTTTGGCAAATTCTAAGGCTAGGTAGGTACCTACCTCCTTACTTAGGTAATTGTAATTTGTTTTATACTTGGTCTAAAGTGTTTACTTTTAGGTTAACAAAAAGGTATTAATTTAAAAAGGAATCGAATTTTATTTGTGAACCATTTTTAGACACCCTAAAATGTTAAGTACTTAAGTCATTGTTGTTGCAATTATCACATAAAAGTTGCTTATGAGGAGCGGCTAGCGCGCGACGTGACTGCGAGCCAAGCAAGCGGCAACCTCACTGAAATCCCGAACGTCGGGTTGATCCACCTGCCATTGTATCGTCTAACGGCTCTCGCTACATTGTCCTCAACCTCGTCTAAGTCCTCAACCTCCTTCACTGGTTGATGATGACCGCAAGATAATCCTTTCTCACTGCACTGCTTGTAACACACAACACACACACTGTTCCCCGGGGGTACTTCTTCACATCACATAAACATCATGTAATGTAAAAGTTTTGTTTCCACATACAAAGGAAAAAATCCTAAGAGAGAAAAATTTGCAGTTTTTTTCGTTGACGTCTATTTTCTTGGTTTTTTTATCCGAAAAAAAAATGGTAAGTAATTTTCGAGAGGACGCTTTGTGACTTGAATAGCCAAACAACAATGACGTTGATTGGATTGATAAACCAGAACAAATTCAAGTCAAGTAGCCACCGGATTATAAATAAAATTTAATTATGAAAAGCTGCTTCCTATAATTATGTACTGTTGCAAATCCAGACTAAATTAAACAATTAAAATATAAACAAAATGCATCCACACACTTTAATTAAAAACCTGTTCAAGAATGGAACATGCCGCTCACTTTAAAGGAATGTTATTCTTTTAAACATAATATTTAGTTATCGACACTTCTATTGTGTAAAAAAATATAACTCAAACTAAACTTCTTACTTATTGCAGGGTTAGTGGACAAAGTTTTACGATTGAGCGTTGTACCAGGTTTTTACCTATCTGGAAAGGTACTACTCGAGTAACATTGTCTGCTCCGGGATATAATTTATTTACTCGGCCTAATTTCAAATGCAATGGCGCAAGATGGTAATCACAAACCACAACCACAGTGCCTTCACTAATTATTGGGCTGCGATCTGAGAACCACTTGTTCAGTTGCTGAATTTGACGCATATTCGCGTATTCGAGTCAAACGAATAGGATTGATGTCCGTCAATGATACGTCTAGCATGGCAGTCAATCAACCTCCTATCAAAAAATGCGCAGTTGTTAAGGGCAAAGGGTTACTAGCGTCTGCACTTAGAACGCACAGTGGCCGTGAGTTTAAAACGGCATCTATTTGATATAAAAGAGTATGCATCTCATCGTAACTTTGTGTACTAGTTCCTACAACTCGAATCAAGTGATGTTGGAAACTTTTAACATCCGCTTCAAATAAACCCACGAAGTGACTAGCATATGGAGGTTGGAAATGTCACGTAATTGGACGTAACATAACGTGCTCTGTTGGAAAATTGTATTATCCAGTGAACCTTGTGTGGCCTTATTATGTAAAAAGGTACATAATTCCATGAGGTGGTTATTGCAATAAAGAAAATTGGATCCACAGTCAGAAATCCAATCGGAACATAATCACCTCCGGGAAGTGAAGTGCCGCAAAGCGGCTAGAAAACCCTCAGTAGATAATTCCGACACCAACTCAAGATGAATCGCTTTGACACTCATAGATACAAATACCGCTACATAACATTTGGTGACTTTTGCATTTCTTACTTTATTTGCTCGTACATAGAATGGTCCAGAAAATCCCACTGCAGTATTAAGAAATGGTCGTTCCGGTTTAATGCGCGCTATGCAGCGATCGATGCGTTGACGTATTATATCACGACTCGATAAAATCCAATACTTTTGCATAAGCGAATATTGAATAGAATGTGGCCCAGCATGTAAAAGCGTACTATGAGCATCATCTATAATAAGCATGTTTAATGGATGCCTTTTAGGTAAAATCAATTAGGACAAAAGAGATTTATCTATCCTGCCACCAACTCGCAAACAATTATCTTCATCTAAAAAGGGGTCGAGTGATCGCAATGTAATTGACGTCGATATCCCTGCAGGAAGGCTATGAATGTTGTCTTTGAAGGTGGTCTGTTGAACTGTTTTAATTAGTCTTGTAAGACTGTAATTATATTCGGATACGGTCACATGTGGTTGTAATGTACTTTGTGATTTTCTATTTTTTTATAAAATCTGAATAATAGGGCCATTACACGAAACAGTTTTTGTAATGACGCAAATTGAGAAAAGAAGTCATCATCATTGTCATTAGTAGGTATGATTGGATGAGACATTATCGGTAAGTTGCGTTTCTATTCGTTTGTGGCAACGATATCTCTGCCAGGATTGAGAATCCATGGACAACCAAGCGGGTTGTGAAACCATATGGGAGTTATCCGCGTGGCGAACATGGCGCCAACTACTAGAAGAGCCACGAGAAGGATTTCACTAGTACGATTTGATATGAAAGTATCCCATTCGTATGATGGAGACCGCAACCATGCCAGTTCAATGGACGAATAAGACCACGCGTCGACGTTGTCAATATTTACTTGGTCACAATAAGTGTGCATTACCTTATCAATCAGTTGGGAAAGTAATGTGGCCGCCATGAGTTCAAGACGGGGTATAGTTAAACGTAACTTTATGGGTGCGATGCGGGTTTTTGCTAGAAGCAAAAATTATTTTACTCTACCGTCCCTGGATTCAAAACGGAAATACAGGCAAGCGGCATAAGGCATTTCGGATGCATCAGAGAAGCCGTGAAGTTGTACAAACATCTTATTATGGGAAAACTCGATACGCGGAATCGATATACGCGACAGAAGTGGTAATTCAGTTGTGAAACTATTCCAGCTGTGTTTGATATCAAAGGGTGTCGTAGCATCCCATTCTACTCCAGCAATCCATAAACGTTGCATAAGATGTTTTGCGCATTATGTTACGAGCGATAGTAGTCGTATTGGGTCATATATTTTCACTATTTCGGAAATAATAGCACGTTTCGTACACTTGTCCGTGGTTGATTGTACACTGAAGGTAAAGTCGTCAGATTGAGGGTTCCACTGAAGACCCAATACCTTAGTACGTTTGTTAAATTCCATTTCCGCAAATGGTACCTGTTCGACCTGTACCGGCCGCTTACCATGACTTTCTTTCTGGAGAGTGTACTGCGGCGAGTATTGCCAGAGAATTGCTATTCCATTTACGTAGCTCGAATCTAGCAGATTGACAGATGCCTATCAATTCCTGTTATAGAGTAAGTGCCCTAGCTTTGTCATTTTCACCTGACAAAACGTCATCGACAAATACGTCGTTGGCCTTTGAGCCGAGTTGGAAATGTTCAGCTTCATCGACGTCTAGTTGTTGTATTGTACGTAGAGCTAAATATGGGAATGCGTTTACTCCGAATGTGACGGTATTCAAGCGGTATTCACGGAAGGTTTTCTAGGGAGATTTACGCCATAGAATGCGTTGGAAATCTCTATCACAATCTCGGACAAGTATGTTTCTATACATTTGTTTGATATCTGCCGTAAATGCAATAGGATGCCCTCAAAATTTCAAAAGGACATCCACAATGTCTAGATGTAACGATTTGGACCGGTCTAAAGCATGTTGAGAGAGAAATTGAGAGATAAATTGTTACTCGTCTTACAACCCGCATCGAATACTACTCGTGTGCGAGATTTCGTGCTCGACTCCTTTATAATTGCGTGGTGAGGTGGTGATTTGTTTAGTTTGTCTGTAACGGGCCAAGATCTGCATATTCCTGTAAGCGTTCGTGATAGTCCTCCTTTAGTTTTGGATTCGTTTCTAATCTATGTTCCAGCTTACGGAATCTCGAGGAAGCTGTATTTCGCGAATCAACGAGAGGGGGCATTGGCGTGTCGGTTTTGAAAGTTAAAGCAATAATATTATGACCTGATTTACCACGTGTGAGTTTTATCGAATAAATACTCGCAAAGGAGTTCATCGGGAGTCAACTTTTAATGATTCTAACTCCCAAATCCTCTGGAGATCCATATAATTTTCGAATGACTGAACCAAACTCGAAGCGGAGTTTGAGACGTATCCTCGTGCTTAGAATCCTGGGAGTAGTCACGAGGTTTACGTTTCCTAACAATAGGTAACCGAATACACTGTTCATGGTGTTAGGCGACCCAGATGATCCTTTAATGACAGCACCAAGTCAAATATCGGAAAGTATGTCCGCACCTAATAACATTTCTACCGGTTGTGGCGTATGAAAAGTCGGGTCAGCCAGGTTCAGATTTTGAATGTGTGACCAACCTGTATGGGTGATGACACATTCGGCATTTGCGATATTAATGTTGGCAAAATTAACGCGTTGATTGGAATTCGTGGTTCGATCTTGTTTCTTGGAGATATAGCAAAAGACACGAGCCCTTTTGGTTAAACGGGTTTGTTTCGATACCAAAGATCGGCACATTTACATGTCTATAAGACAAGCCTAATCATTGTGCGTATGCCTCTGTAGTAAAAGCCGCTTGACTCCCCGTGTCAATCATATACCACACAGTGCTATGTTTTTGTTCGTTCACATACACATCGATAAGTGCCGTCGACAAGAGCACCGTGCTTGCACCTACGGAATGCGAATGGGCCGGCGAAAACGCGGGATCAAAGGATCGTCATAGCGTATTAGGTCATTGAACTCTCGGGTGCTGCGTACCGGAGCTCGCAATTTCTTCCGCGGTTGAAGGCGGAAAATTGTTTCATTCGTTATGTCATTCGAAGTGGATCAAAGAATGGTGATTTTTCGAAAAAACTCGACAAACAAAGTTTGAACTACAATATTTTACGTCGGGGCCAAAACTCAAATATTTGAAACAGACATTTTTTGCTTGAATGAAAGAATATCGCTGCGACGGACACTGTTGATTGAAATTCGGGAATTTGGGACATGTCGCCATGTGGTGTGGAGCTTCACACATGACACAATTCACAACCTTATTCATATAAGTTACCACTTACGCAGAGTCATTAGGACGCGTTTTACTCGAACTGGCGGCGCGGCCGCGTCGGCGGCGTTCATACTGGCTTGTGTGTGTGCCGAGAAAGAACGACACGTAGTGATTGGTTGTAAAACAGCTGGACTACGGTATTGTAAACTCCTTACAAGTTCCATTGTTATTTCGGTTTACTGCCCACTGAATGGGCAATGCTCTCTTTCAAGAAAATTTATCAGAATTTATGCATCGGGAATCTCAGAAGCGTTAACTAATTATAATTCAAAACGTATGGCTATCGGTATATTTCGAAGCAATAGGTATTATCAATGTTAAGAAACTCCACTCGCTTACAGAAAATTGCTTCATTTCAAGGGCTTTCAAGGGTGTTCAGCAGTGTACGCAACGACAAAATTTACTTGTCGGAGCACGGTTCGATATCGAGAAGTTTTCTAGGTATTTTGTTGCAATAATTCCATTTGTTTTCATATCTAGAAGATAAAATGTTTAGGGCAACACTGTAGTTCTCCTTAGTTATGGGTATAGATTTGATGAGATTATACTTTTCAATGTCAGTAACAAATACCTAAACGTTACTAGATCTGTGTAGAAAAGTTTTCTACAACTTAATACCTATTCTAGTATGGAACACGTCGATCTAAAATCTTTTTTATCAGCCAAAAGAATCAAAACCTCATCTGCAACTTGCCTAGACAATGTTTTTTGTTAATGTGAACCTCAAAGCATGGCTATATGTGACAAACTTAGCTCGAATCATTGTGGACAAAGCGTTGTTCACATGTATATTGAATAAAAACCCTCAGGAGTTTACTCACAGACCCATTACTACCGACAGTATGGGATAGTTTTCTGAAAGCATTGTTAGGCAACTTAATTACTTACCGTTTGTTGAGAGTCCAGTTTGCAATTCCTTGTTCAAAGTAATTGAGAAAAAGTTTAATGATATATTTCAATTCTAAACATGCAGAGGTAGCATCAGCGTCAAGGCAAAATTTGATAACTGGGCTACAACAGGTATTTATAAAATCAGGAACAAATTGTATGATTTATATTCACAAAGACGTGTAAATGTCCATGATACTAATTTTTTAGACTATATACAACAAATATTCAAACACATACAAATCTGTGTGCCATACAGTAAAGTCCCTTTATGTGAGGAGGAAAATAAAGCAAGCTGAAGGGAAAATTAAAACAACATGGAAACTAATCAATACCGAACCTGGCAGAATTAAACCTCGGGACCGGAAATTTGTTCTAAAGACTATAAATTAATTAATTGGTCCTCTAGTAATTGCCTTCGATTGAACCCAATAAAAACTAAGTACCTAATCTTCGGTAGCAAGTACCAACTAGATAATATAAACCCGATGACGTGTGTTGAGCTCATGGGAGAGCCTATCGAAAGAGTGTACGAGGCCAGAAACCTAGGACTTATCATGGACCATAGCTTACGTTTTAAAACGCATGTGAGGCATTTTGAGCGAGGCTGTTTTTAAAGGTTGAAGATTCTGTACAAGATGAGGCCTTTTTTGGGGTTAACGTTGTGAACACAATTAACTGAGTCATTAGTTCTGTCTAAACTGGACTACATGGATACCGTTATTGGTCCTTTTTTTAGCAAAAACTAGAAAGTTAGTACAACGCGTTCAGAATGCTTGCGCGAGTTTCAATTTTGATATTCCGTTATGGTCTCACATGACTCCATACCTAAAAAACATATAATTTTAAAATTGCAACATCGTCGAAAGCTCCACTTGGCGTGTTTTTTTTTCGGGGTGATGAAATATAAAGAGCCAAGTTATCTTTTAAGAAACTTTCGCTTAAGTCGAGGCACCATGTGTCCCGCCAATGCTCGACATAGCTCGCTACAGAGCGGCACAGCTCAGCTGCCTTTAGGGGGAGCTTCCGCCATGCTGCGACCAAGTGTTGGAATAATATCCCTCCACCAATCAGGAACCTGCGTTGTTTATACGGATTTAAATGCATGATGAGAAAATTCAATTTTGAGAATCAAAAATTCGAAGAGTCTACGAAACGACACTAGCGCAATATAACAGACTATCATATGAAATTGTGACCTTTAATATTAATACTACATATTTTAAATTTATACATATTTATTTTATAACTTTAATTAACCTATTGCCTACTAAAAAGCCTGAATATTCATATATGACTATGTATCTTTTTTAATATGTTTTTCCTTCTGCCTACTGTTTATAAATGTTTACACAACAGTGCACATCGTTGTGCGTATTGTTACCCGTCGCGACGCGTCGGTCACAATGGAAGACCAGCGCTGATTGTTCGCATTCAGCGTATGCTGGGTTGAGGTCGGCTTGTGACAGGAAATATTCTTATGCACAAAGTAATACTTTATTTTTAGCTGACGTCAGAAACAAGAGAGTTCCCATTACCTCTCCTCAAACAATCCGCTAAACAAGTTCCAGTCAGGATTCCAACCAGGTCATAGCACCGTCACGGCTCTAATGAAGGTCAAAGATGACATCCAGCTAGCCATGGACCGCAAACAGCTTTCCGTGTTGGCTTTACTTGATTTCAGTAGTGCCTTCAACAGCGTAGATTTCGACATTCTCGTTGAGCTTCTCAGATCCCTGAACGTCTCTTCCTTCTCTGCCAGCTAGTTCGACTCTTATTTGAGGGATCGGCAACAGCGTATCAGGTCGGAGGAAACTTCCACTGAATGGTTTGACCTCCTTTCAGGCATCCCACAAGGTGGTGTTATTTCTCCTATTCTATTCCCGATTTTCATAAACTCCATCCTGGCCATTCTGTCTTCCTCATATCATCTTTAGGCTGATGATCTCTGTAAACTGTGCTGTGGCGGCACTGAATGATGATCTGCAGGGGGTGAGAAGCTGGGCGTCATATTTCGGACTACTGTTCAACCCGAGCAAGTCCCAGGCTATGATTATAGGTACCAGACATTCTTTTAACTTGTTACAGCAACAGCCCATCCCGCCTGTCACTTTTAATGGTACCATAATCTTATATAGCGATAAAGCTAAAAACCTGGGTCTTATCTTTGACAACCAGCTGTCCTGGTCTTCGCATGTCAATGAAGTCAGTCGCCGAGTATTTGCTACTTTTCACTGTCTTAGGAGACTTCAGTACTTCTTGCCTCGACAGACCAAAATCACTCTCGCTCTGTCTCTCCTTCTATCCCTCATCGACTATGCTGATGTATGCTGGGTCAGTGCTAACGAAGAACTACTGAACAAACTCGAACGACTTCAAAATCTCGGGATTCGGTTTATATTCGGGCTGCGCAACTACGACCATGTATCACAACATCGCAAGGAGTTAAAGTGGCTGCCGATCCGTCTTCGCCGGGATTCTCACATCCTCAATTTTCATCCAACTTTCCTACGAGACAGTTTTCAATTTCTTTCTTCCAGCAGGCCTCGGAGAACTCACGCATTTTCTTTGCTCACAACTCCACAGCATAACACCGCGTCCTATGAGCACGGGGTTAGACTCCGGGACATTCGGTTGTGGAATGCACTCCCTGGCACCATCAGAGACAGTCCTACTCTCAATATATTTAAAAGTCGCGTGAAGAAGCATTACCTCTCTCTTTAGAATTACAGGTAGTATGTATGTAAGTATTCATTAGCACATTTATATATAATAGTAGTAGTTAGTATTATATTATAAGTATTTAGTATAAAATTATAGTAATTATTTGTTTTATTTTATTTATTAATATTTATGTAAGTACTCGTTTATTTCGTCATATTGTTGTAAACATAGGTCTACCCCTGCTCAGCAAACAGCATTTTCAACTTTAACCTGGTTTGCTGGAAGAGAACTTTTATCAGAGATAAGCTCGCCTTTTTACACTATTTTTAGGTAATTCTATTTTTATATCATTTGTGTGCAATAAAAAAATTATGAATTATGAAGAGAGGTTCTAAATGTATCGCAAACGCAAAATATGCACAAATGTTATTCTTGAAAAAAAAAATTTGTTCGCAACAATCCCTTTCTGAAATAATGTCACATAATACGGTTTGAAAATAGTAGATTGTACAACAAGGGGATACAACACGCCATTTCACCCGAGACGTTGATATCCACCCGAGCCGATGCAAGGGTGGCTAGTTAAGTCGAGGGTAAAATGGGGCTTATGACCGAGTTATACACCATGCTTTTCACTTCGATTGCAAGAATGTACTGCCTTGTTTGCAGCTTCTCCAGAGCATGAAATTTTCACACTTTTTAAGATAAATTTGCTTGGATTTAGGCAGCAATGTCATTTCAAAACTACTTTTGCTTTTGTTTCCATTAGTGTGTTAGGCGTAAGCATTATTTCCTCTTCAATTTACGTCATATTAATTAAGTTTCGTAAAACAAAAGTTTTGCAAAGAAAATAACTAAATAAAAGTCAAAAATAAGTCTCTATCCTGTATTTTTTATTTTTGTTTTTTTATTTTCTAGATATTTTTAGATTAGGTCGTACTGTTATGGGGTTTTAATAAAACCCCTTTTTAAAAAATATATTTTTTATTTACTCTAACTTATAGAGTAGAAGACACTTTATTTAGTAAATATAGTAAAAGTAATTAAAATGTAGAGAAAATGCAGAGAAAAATGAGTTGTCTGCCCTCGAGAGAGACCGAACTAGAACTGATGTATTTCCCTGCTAATCAAATGTTGTTACTCAAAGGGGGCTGATGCAGCATTTTATCAGCCCTTTCCTATACATACTCAGGGTATAACAACCCCCCAAACAAGAGAAAACTTACACGTTTTAAATAGATGTGAAGTTTTCGCTATTGAATTCTCAATCTAGGATGGGGATTGGGCATTTCTATTTCTTCGGTATTTTCAGTTTCGTTAATTTTGATTTTCCTCGAAAATCGAGGCAGACAACTTTCAGATATCTTAACAAACAACAGTAGTAATCACAGACACAAAATAAAAGTTACGACACTAAAGAAGACCACAGGGGAAAAACAAGGAATGTCAATCAAAGGCACATTTGCATATATCAAAATTTAAATTTTAAAAGTCTGAATAATCTTTTCCTTATAACATAGGTGTTATTTTTTTCAATAACTATGTCTTTAAACTAATATATTTTAACACTGCGTTGAGATATTAATGTAATTAAATAAATATAATGAGAAAATACAGTTATAAAAGAATAAAGTCATTCTGTGAAAAGCATTAACAATGAATGTCAGTGACATTCATTGTTAATGCTTTTTCCTGCCACACATCTTAATATTTAATCTTCATTTCTTTCTCTCTTCTTAATTTTTATGACTGACTACTTCTTCTTATTTATTTTTCCTCGTTGCACAGTGCGGTAGATTGGTGAAAAATTGTTGGGCTTCTATTGAGCAAAAAGTCTTCAGAACTTGTAGGTCTTGGTATTTTTCCTTTGTCAATTTCAGTGAGCCTGAGAAAAGGAAACAAATTAATTAAAGAAAAATAACATATAAACCTGTACAATATTATTCTTACTTTTAAAATATAATTATAACATACCTTTATGTGCAACATCAGGTAAATGGAATTCATTAGCTCGACATTGTATCAGAGAGGTAAGCCTACCCTTCTTTTTTGTAGTTATTATGCCCTTGGAATACAAGCCATTATAATTGCTACGATGCCCAATATATAATTTTTCAGATGAGCAGTAGAGTTCTCGAATTTCTTGGATTTTGAAAGGGCATGTTTTCTTGAAGGTCTGGTCTTGAAGAAATTGAGACCAGTCTCGGACAATTTGTGGATCTTCTTCAACGTTGATAACCCTGAATGGTTCTGGTTTAACTCGTACATGTGCAATGAGCTCATAGAATTCACAGGGCATCTGCATTTTAGTTTTAAGTTTTATGATGCCAAAATTCTTGTCGCATTCCATGTAAGAATGGCCCCGGATGGGGAATGTGATGTGTACACGTCTTAACAATTTGCATGTGTTTGTCATATAATAAATCCACTTGATCATATTATAATTCTTGTTCTGACCCCCACATGAATCACAAAAAATGCTGAGGTGTTTTACCCTATTATCAAGGCGATTGATAATAAAGTGATGTAAAAATGAAATAACTTCATTTGATCCTTTCTTTGCTGTAGTTTCCGGATAACAATAAAAATATGACTGTTTCGTTGACAAAACATGAATATTAAAAGTATACATAGACAGCTGCCTTCTGTAGTAAACATCACTTGTCGTGATATTAGGTAGTGAGATATTTTTCTGAAAATCAACAGCAATAGCTTCAAATTCATAATCAATTTGAGCTTTCTTCCTATTGATCTTTTTTCTTTGATAAAAAACTCCTGCTTTGGCAAGGTGTACCTTCTTTTCTATTGTCAATTTCTTTATTTCCTGCTCATTTTCTGGTGTTCTGTCCTGTTTGGATAGAGAAGTCACTGCTACATTTATTCTGTCACATGTGCTACAGGTATCCGACCTTGGATATCCAAAGGAAATATTATATTTCTTGAATTCACTTCTGTATGTTTCATATGACAGTGTTTGATGAGGATATTTCTCTAAAAACAGTTCATACACTTTCTTTATATCAAACTCCTCAGGTAGATATATTTTTGAAGTTTTTTTGTTGCTGTAGTGGCTAGATCTTCCTTTAAAGGATTTCAGGTGCTCTTTTATGTTATCAAGCACTTCAGTTTTCAATCTGTTCGGGCGGTTATCATGCCTTCCCCTTTTGTCTACTGGTGCTATGCCAGAAAATTTCAGGCTGCATTGAACATATTGAACTTTGGCTTTAGTTATACCAAAAATAGAGCAAAATGCTTTAAAGCAGATGGGAATTTCGATGCAAATTCCCTCTCTGATCACTTTCACGATATATGAATAGTCATGTCCTTTTACCTCTGTACCTTCTTTTCGTGGTCTTCGCTGCTTGACATTTTTAACGATTATCATGGAAGCCAAGTAAGAATTTTGTTCATTGACAGACTTTAAATTATTTAAATTATTAAGTAACTTACGTCTTTCTGTATCAGTAACCGTTTCAAAGCATTTTAAACGCTTGCAATGGCAGTTTTCACCACATTCGTGACTCTGTAAATTTATCGTTTTCATCACATCTCTCATGCGACCTTTACACACTTTTTTCCGTTCAGGGGACTTCACTCTGGTATTTTCATCACTGCTACTCGACATTTTACTGTTTTTAACTCATAAATTATAGATAAAACCACAAAATGACACGATAACATCAACCTTTTGGATGAACAAACACGAAATTCGCAGCACGTCACGCATGACATACGCTGTCAAAGTGACATCGACGGTTTTTGTTTTTTAGCGCGCGGACCCTCATGGTTCTTGCCAACCTCAAATAACCACTAAACTCGTCATAGCCAGTGACAACGACGTTTGTTGCTTTAGCTACTTTGCAGGATAATAGGTTCACACGAATGCGAAAATTAATCTTACTTTTGACACTTTAATGCTAGGAATTACTGATTTAAAATCATTAGACATCTTTCCGTTACAACATTTGTCTTCTATGATGTTAAAATCAGAATGTATATTGACAATGTTTATTTTAGGGTTTTGTTTACTTAGAAGCTTCTTGCTTTTGCAATATATTATACAATTAGGATGTATGTTGAGAATACCTGTACCGGAAATGACAAGTTGATCAATGTTAGAATTACATTCAATAGAAATTTTCACAGGTAGTGTTTGTGTAAATAGCCACTTATTATTGTTTAGGGGCTGCCAGATGTCCAAGTTACCAATGATATTTTTGTGATTACATTGTATTGGTAATGACGTAATTACCCTCCTCATCAATTCCACCTCAAATGACGGGTTTTCAGATATGGATGATACATCCGAAATTTCACAAAGGAATATATGGTTTACAATCGGTTTGCAGTCATTGAGACTGTTTAAGTTACAATATGATGTTTTGTCTTTACTTAAGGCTATAAATAGTTTTGAAGGTATTATAAGAGAGTATGAACTATTTCGATTATTTCCATCGCCTGGAGTGGGGATTGGCACAGACTTATATAAATTGTATTCCATAAAATGTACTAATGGTATTTTTAAAATAAAGACTAACTTATCATCTACAAAATATGAGATTAATTCTGACAGGTTTATAATTACATGTATGTTATCTAAATCTAGACTAATAGGAAAGTCCTTATACTTAGGTAAATATCTAATGTTACTCTTAATATCTTCGAAGAGCTGTTTAGGCGTAACAATTGAAGGGTGCAAAGTATTGCTTTTTACAAATAATACAGAGTCGATAATATCTTCAATTTTAAATGATAACGTTAATAAATTGGCATACAGTACATTCAATATTTCTGAAAGGTTGTTTCTGAAGCTAAGGTCATTCATAGCTTGGGTTATATTCGTTATTGAAAAGGTAAGTTTATCGATGACGTCATTCAAACGCGCTTCATTTATATTGATTTCATTCAAGCTTTGATTAAAATTAGATATTGCAGATTTCGAAATGACTATACTTTCTTTTACCGAGCTGACCAATTGTTTATCGTTTTCGAAAAGGGTGTGAATAGCGTCATTGTATTTACTTGCATCATCTTCATTCAGAGTGCCAAATATATGTTTAAAAACAGTTCCAACACCAGAAAACCATGCAGATCTTTTGTTATGAGTGGAAACTAAATGAGAGAGCGAGTCAACATCTCTAGTTATATCTTTAAAGAGTGCATCCAGAGGCTGAATCATGTTATGACATTCTGTGTTATCAATCGCTTCGCTCTGCTGGCAGTGAAATCTAACTGTTCCAAATACATTCTTTATGTTGTCGACGTGATGATGTATAAATGAAATGTCTATAGGAATAACGATGTGCATATAATCACTAACTATTTTTAAAGTGCCGACCGGATCGAAGAATATGCCGGGACTTCGGGTAATTTGTTCGACGAGATTCGTATCGTCAGACGCAGAGGTAAGTTTGATAAGGGATACAGCAATTCTGTAAATGTAAATAATATCTCGTTTCAACTTAATTTAATATTTAAAGGCTAAAATACAACTAACTTAGACTAAGTTCTCTGATGCTAATTCAACTTGGTCAAAATGATGCTTTACATGTCTCCAATTTATAAGTAGTGATAGTGTATTATTTCCGTGAATTTTCACTACCCTGTACGGTCCTTTCCAAACAGGTGAAAGGGTTTTTCGTAACCTCAAGTGATTCTTAAGGTAAACCCAGTCTCCAAGTTTGTATCGAATTGGACGGGTATGTTTATCGTAGTAAGATTTTGATCTCTTCTTAAGGGTGACGATGTTTTCTAGTGCTTTTAGGCGGGATAACTTCATGCGGTGATGAAGCATTTTGATGTATTCGGGGTATGTAACGTTTGGGTTTAGCTCATAAATAGAGTCAGGGATATATGGTTTAAAACCAAGAAAAAGTTCGTAGGGAGTGAATTGTGTGGTACAGTGAACATTACTATTGTATGCTAGTATTGCTGTATAGACATATTTGTGCCAATCGGTTTGATTTTCGTTCACATAGGATTTTAGGTATTCCTTCATTGTCGAGTGGCTTCGCTCCAAAGCGCCTTGTGTTTGGGGATGGTATGGCGAGGACCAAATTTGTTTAATTTTAAGAAACTCGCAGGTAGTTTTGAAATGATCAGCGGTAAAATTTGAGCCCTGGTCCGTTACGATGACCTTTAAAATTCCAAATACGGAGATGAAATGAACTAGGCACTCACACGATTCTTCAGCTGTAGCGTTGGAAATGGGATAAGCCATGGAAAATTTGGTAAGGTCATCCTGAAGGGTAAGTATAAATCTTAGCTTTTGAATTCCGGCTTCGGGGAGTGGACCTACTATATCCAAACTGATACGGTCAAAGGGTTTGGAAGCCGAAGTTGTAATTTGCATTGGGGCTTTATTGATTTTTCTAAATGCTTTATTAGATTGGCATGATTTGCAGTTTTTGACGTAAATTTCAATGTCTGATCTCATGTTTTTCCAAAAATATCTTTCTTTGATCCTATCATACATTCTTGATGAACCCAAATGGCCTGCAATAGGAAAATCGTGGTTTTCTTTTAATATTTTGGGTATTTCACTTGGGACTGGATATATTACACTATTGTGATATATGTTGACTACAATGTCAGTATTATTGAATAGATAGGATAGCATATTATATATTTTGACAAACTGATGTCTTTCGAAAGAGTTCTTAAAGTCTGGAATGGCTATTTCCTTTGTGGTATTGTTAATTAAGCGCTCATTTCTTATAATTTGTAATGTGTCAAATATATCTTTGTAACTGCTGTCACTAAGATGATAAACTTTATTGAATATGAAATAGTAGGTTTTTCCTTTGACGATGAGTTTTTTGAATGAGTACAATTCCCTTTCAGACATAGTAAACTCGTCAGAATTTTCACAGTTTGAGAGTAGTTCTTGCACGTAAGGGTTTGAATCATCTAAGTCTATAGAAGAAGGTATAATTATAATGTTGCTTGAAGTTTTAAGTAAGCTTTCATTATGCTCGACGATTTTTGTATTAAATTGGGTATTCTTTTGTATAGCTGTTAGAAATTGACTGTAGTCATCTTCACATGGATCAGGACTTAGCAAAGGTAGTTCTGCTTCCGTTTCTGGGTTTTCAGGTATAGGTTCGGGAATATTCAATGAGTCAAAATCCACTTTATCATCATTGAAAGGGCTAAGGTCTAAAGGGCCTAAATCTATTAATTCTGAGGGTTCTTCAAGTTGTCCAGGCGCCGAGATCGGCGAAATACTATCTTTTTGAACTGGATTGACAGGATATCTAGACAATGCATCGGCATTACTATTAATTTTGCCCTTTTTGTATACAATTTCGTAATTAAAGTCCTCAAGTTTTAGACGCCATCTGACTAATTTAGATCCCGGTTCTTTACAGTTAAATAGCCATTTTAAAGGTCTGTGGTCAGTCACAATTTTGAAACAACGTCCATAAAGATACGGACGAAAGTTTTGAGTGCCATATACGATGGCCAAACACTCTTTTTCGGTGACACTATAGTTGCACTCTGCTTTATTTAATGTGCGTGAAGCATAAGCGATGGGGCGATCATTGCCGATGGGGCCTTGAGACAGGATTGCTGATATAGCGTAATTAGAAGCATCGCATGTGAGAATAAAAGGTTGTGTAAAGTCGGGGTAAGCTAGTATGGGTGCTGTAACAAGTGCTTCTTGCAGAATTTCAAATGATAACTGTTGTTCGTTTTGCCATAAAAATGGAATGTCCTTTTTAAGGAGTAAAGTCAGTGGTTTAGATAGTTTGGAGAAATCGGGGATAAATCGGCGGTAATACGATACTAGGCCTAGAAAAGATTTAATATCTTTAGGACAAAGGGGAGTTGGGAATTCAGTGACTGCTTTTATTTTTTCTGGATTAGGTTTGACACCTTCTTCAGTAATTATATGGCCTAGATAAGCTACTTCCTTTTTCAGAAATTCACACCTATCAGGTTGAAGTTTTAGGTTAAAGTCTCTAAGTCTTTGAAAAATGGAAGCGAGTTTTTCACAGTGAGTTTTCAGGTCATGGGACTAGATAACTATGTCATCTAAATATACGAAACATTTTATCCCTTGTAATCCAGCGAGAGCAGCATTCATAAGCCGTTGAAATGTAAATGGTGCGTTTTTGAGACCAAAGGGCATTCGTGTATATTCGAAATGCCCTTGAGGAACACTAAAAGCAGTTTTGGAAGCATCTTATTCATTCATTTTGATTTGGTGGAACCCAGACGCTAAATCTAATGTGGAAAAGTATTTGGAATGGCCCAACTGGTTCAGTATTTCAGATATTTGTGGAATAGGATAAGCGTCGCCTATTGTTATGTCGTTTAGTTTGCGGTAGTCGATCACGACTCGCCATTTTCGTTGACCAGATGCGTCTATTTTCTTCGGAACAACCCAGATTGGGGAAGACCATGGCGACATTGACGGTTTGATAATTCCTTGATCTAGCATTTGATCAATCTGTTTCTGGACCTCGGGTTTGTGAACTTCTGGAAATCGATAAGATTTAGTATGGATTGGAATAGTAGATGAAGTTGGAATTTCATGTTTGACAGCATTTGTGCAAGATAGTTTATCTCCAGGAAGATAGAATATATCTGAGAATTTAGAACAGACTTCACACAAAGCTGTAATTTCTTCATTATTTAAATGAGATACTCGAAGTTGGTCGAGTGTTTTCTGGTTTCGAAGCAGAACGTTTTCTTTTCCTGAGGAGATGTTGTAGACATTTTCACGTAAAGATGGCGAGCAGGATATTTCGTCTATTGGGGTAAGAACTAAGTTGAGATTTGAACACAGAGTTATGGGTGATTCAGAAGTATTGACGACAGATATGTTTGATCTGTTGTTTGGCTTCACGGTTACTAGACAGTTAGCTATAAGTAAATTATCGGAATATCGTTGATCAAGAACAAGACCCTCTTTTATTTGTGGATTCGAGATAGTGCATTCTATTATAGATTCAGTGCGAGCGGGAATAGTGTAGACAGGTTCTTTGTATGACAATGGTAGAATTACATCTCCTAGTATTAAGGAGTCTGTTGTGTAGTCAATTTTGCCATCCTTTGCAATAAAAGCATCGCTACCTATGATGCCATCATATGGAATACTAAGTCCATCTATTACATGGAAATGGTGTGTTACTTTTGCAAATGTAATTGGTATATGACCTAGGGAAGAATTTGGATGGTTTATTGTGCCAATACCTTTTATTTTAATAATTTCTTTTGTAATGTCAGGCATTTTATCAATCGAGATTCGTTGTATGAGACTAACTGATGCTCCAGTATCAACCAGGAGAGTTAGTGGTTTATTTGAGACGGATTTAGAAACCATTACGTTTGGTAAGTATTTACTTGATGAATTTGTAGTAACGTTATGTATTTTTACTTCTAGTTTTTCAGATGCAGTGAATGTAGGGGATACGGCGGATTTTGATGAAACAACTGATGCAAAAGACACGCCGGGTCTGACGTGATTGGAGGGTGTAGTGGACTTCTTAAATTCAGAGGAAACAGAGACATTCGCGTTTTTACGCAATTCAGAGGATTCAGAGATTTTCGCGTTTCTACGCAATTCAGAGGATTCAGAGACTTTCGCGTTTCTACGCAATTCAGAGGAAACAGAGACATTCGCGTTTTTACGCAATTCAGAGGATTCGGGGATTTTCGCGTTTTTACGCAATTTAGAGGATTCAGAGACTTTTGCGTTTCTACGCAATTCAGAGGAAAAAGAGACATTCGCGTTGTTACGTAATTCAGAGGATTAAGAGATTTTCGCGTTTCTACGCAATTCAGAGGATTCAGAGACTTTCGCGTTTCTACGCAATTCACAGGAAACAGAGACATTCGCAATTTTACGCAATTCAGAGGATTCAGAGATTAAATTGAAAATTGTATCGGCTTTTATGTTGGTGCCATTTCCCGTGCGATACGGTTTTGCGGGAAATTTTAGACGTTTAAATTGTTATCATTGTATGAGTTATCTACTGCATCACGTCCCTGATCAAAGTTTTGTTCATCACAGTTTTGGGCATAATTGACATTATGGTTACGACTATGGGAAGTGCCAGCATTGTGATTAGGCTGATTATTGTTTTCACTACGTCTGCGGTTGTTGTATGCTAGCTTGCGGCAGTTTTCTAGCGCGTGACCCGCATTTTTGCAGTATCTGCAAATCAAGGGGTAGAACTTTGGCCCAGAGCTTGTTTTGGGTTCAGTAGTCATGTTATGGATACTTGGTTTAAACTGATCATCCTTATGTTGCACTTTTTGGTTGCTTCACGTCTTCCAGAAGTATTGGAAGTGTTTTTGTTAAAAGTTGAAGTTTGATATCTCTTGTTTTGAGCCTGAATAATCTTTTCTTCAGAAACAGCGAAGCTTATAGCGTCATTTAATGATTCCGGGTTTCGGTATCTTACAATCATCGATAGTCTGCTATTGAGGCCAGCTATAAAGGTATGCAACGCGAGATCTTGCATCGCTTCGATGCGGCCAGTCAGTTCAGCCTTTTTAGTAGAGGGAATTGTAACATTTATTTCTGCCAGTAATTTAGCAAGACAATTTTCTACTCGCAGGGCGAACTAGTTGACCGACTCGTTTCTTTCTTGTCGGCACGATTGGAGGTCAGAGAGTAAAGTTGCGTAATGTTTTCTTTTGCCAAATTGCGATCTTAAAAACTCTTCGAGTTGTGCCCATGTCTCGAATTCCTTGATTGAGCATATTGTTGCAGCTCTCCCTTGAAAGCGACTCAAAATATATTTTAACAATATTAGTTATTGAGCTGCAGTAGCTAATCCAATTGCATTACGGCAATTGTTTAAAAATGCATTTAACTGGTCTCTAGTTCCGTCAAACTTATTTATAAACTTAGTTAAGACGCTTATCTCTACAGTAGGTTCTACGTTGGGAGCCATGATGCTTAGAATTGACTTGTCGTCCAGTGTAAACAATAAATTCTTAGCACACTGATAAGACTGTTAATAATAAAGTTTTAGCTCCTATTTGTTGTAATGTAATGATTGAATCTTATTTATAAAGTACAATGACACATAAAACACACAAGGAATATAGTTAAGTATTGTTCACTGAATAGTAAATAGTTTTCACTGGGTTTCGTTATTGTCACGATTGGAAAAGTTATTATTTGAAGTCACTTACAGTATGTGTAGACACGGTGAGGCACGGAGATACTTTCCCATAACGAGAGATAGAATACCGTGAATACGGTACCAGAGTTGTCATAAGTGTTGAGGCTGACTGTACTCAGTAAGTACTTGGTTAGGTTATCGGGATACCGTGTTGTGGCTGTTTCCGAGTTCTTTTGCTCAGGAAACCGATGACGAAATTCTCATGAAATTTCAGGTCTTCAGTAAATACTGGAAGAGGTTTTGTAATCACAAACACTGTTTTTAGATAAAATCACGAAACTGGAAATGTTCACTATGGTGAGTTTATATAGTTCGGGATAACTCGGGAGGCGTTTCCCGGATTTTAGAAATCCCACCGCTGCCACCAAACTGTTATGGGGTTTTAATAAAACCCCTTTTTAAAAAATATATTTTTTATTTACTCTAACTTATAGAGTAGAAGACACTTTATTTAGTAAATATAGTAAAAGTAATTAAAATGTAGAGAAAATGCAGAGAAAAATGCTTTTTTTTATCATGCAATATAGAATGGAAATAAATTAAAGAAAATGTATTTAAATAACAAATTTATTTAATTCAGTCACCTCGTCTGTCGGGCTTAAAGGCTCAATTGGATTAGTCTAGTCTAGATTATTAATCTGTGGTCTAGTGAGAAACAGAGACAAAAAGGAGAGGAGTGAGAGGAGTACAGTTGGATCTTTTTAGGAGTTACCTCTAAAGTAGAGTACAATGTGTTAAAATAGGTGCACTCACGAGCAGCTTGAAGCCGGTGATTTAGAGTGTTCCACAGGGAAGTATTCTTGGACCTACTTTATTCTTGGTCAATATAAACGACCTTTATCGCCTCGTGCTGCCGCAAACCAAAATCATCGCTTGCGCCAATGACAGTCCTTTGTTCAAATTATTTATTGCACAGAAATCTTAATAGTACGGTAACAAAACATTATATGAGCAAAGGCGAGCTTCTACCAGCAAACCTAGGCAGGACAGGAAAAATTGTGCAAATTGTGTGAGAATCCTAGTGCGCAGTAAAACTGTATACATCTTATTGTTTTCAACAAAATACACAGTCAGGTCATAAGTTCTGTCATATAATAAAAACTTTTAAATTTAGAACGCTGGCCACTGAATTTCGAATTTTTCGTGAAAATAAAAATGTGTACTTTTAGAATTTTCCTCATTTTTAAATATGGAGTGGACACTTAAAGAAGACCGTGTCGCAGTTATTGCGTTGCATCGTTGCGGTCACGCGCCAATTCAGATTTTCGACTTACTGAAAAAATTTAATATAACTAAAAGATTCGTTTATCGTACCATAAAACGATACAATGAAGACTCTAGTGTAGATGACAGGTCAAGAAGTGGTCGCCCTCGCTCTGTTAGGACTCCAGCAGTGATAAAAGCTGTGAAGGCGAGAATTCAAAGAAATCCCATACGTAAGCAGAAACTGTTGGCCTTTCAGATGGGGTTAAGCAGGACCACGGTGAAAAGGGTGTTAAATGAAGACTTAGGGCTTAGGGCATTTAGAAGATAAACAGGACATCGTTTGGACGCTCGTTTAATGGACCTGAGACTGAAGAGATGCCGCGCTTTGTTGAAGCGGTACGCGGGAAAAAAGCATCGGGAAATTCTTTTTTCGGATGAAAAAATTTTCATCGTGGAAGAGAGCTACAACAAACAAAATGATAAGGTGTACGCACACAGCAGTGAAGAAGCGAGCAACCGTATTCCGCGTGTCCAACGAGGTAATTTTCCATCCTCGCTCATGGTTTGGTTGGTAGTCTCTTATTGGGGCTTAACTGAGGTACATTTTTGTGAGAAAGGCGTAAAAACGAATGCAGTTGTGTATCAAAATACAGTCCTCAAGAACCTTGTGGAACCTGTTTCTCATACCATATTTAATCACAGGCACTGGGTATTCCAACAAGATTCTGCGCCAGCTCATAGAGCGAAAAGCACACAATACTGGCTGGAGGCGCGTGACATCGACTTCATCCGGCACGAAGACTGGCCCTCCTCCAGTCCAGATTTGAGTCCGTTAGATTACAAGATATGGCAACACTTGGAGGAAAAGGCCTGCTCAAAGCCTCATCCTGATTTGGAGTCACTTAAGGCATCCTTGATTAAGGCAGCCGCCGATATTGACATGGACCTCGTTCGTGCTGCGATATACGACTGGCCGCGCAGAATATAGGCCTGTATTCAAAATCGCGGGGGTCCCGCGATTTTGAATAAACTTTATTACCATAAGAATCTATGTTTTATTAAGTTCATTTTGCTATATAAATATTTACATAAATAATAAACATGTCTCAATAATTTCATATTGCATATGTGACAGTACTTATGACCTGACTATGTATAATAATGTAATAAATGATATATACTAAATTAAATACAAAAGCATAAAATAAAATATATATCGAACATATACTACTTATATATACATATATAAAAGTACCTATCACGAAAGAGTAAGGAAATGCTCTTTCAATATTTTCTTAAAAGTGAAAATTAAGGGACTAACTCCAATAGCGCAGGGAAGTGCGTTCCACAGTTGGATCGCCGTTAAACTAAACGAGTGTTTGTAAGCGGCAGTATTATGCTAAGGAGTAGAAAGGAGAGACATCGTGTAGGATCAGGTTGCTATGCCTGGAGGATATAAACTCGGGTAGCGGTAATTTCGCAAAATGTTGAACAGATAGGAGAGAATGTGCATATCACGACGAAGGCGGATCGGAAGCCAACCCAACTCCTTGCGATACTGTGAGACATAGTCATGGTTGCGCAGCTCGAAGACAAACCGAATCCCGAGGTTTTGAAGTCGTTCGAGTTTGTTCAATTGTTCTTCGTTCGCACTGATCCAGCAAACATCCGCATTGTCGATTAAAGGTAGTAAGACGGACTGAGCAAGGGTGATTTTAGTCTGCCGCGGCAGGAAGTGCTGCAATGTCCGTAGGGATTGAAATGACGCAAAGACTCGTCTGCTGACCTCAGAAACATGGGGCGACCAGGAAAACAATTTATCAAATTCAATCCCAAGACTTTTGACCTTCTCACTGTATGTAATTTTGTTACCATCATACACTAAAAGCCTCGTCTCTCGAGTTCTCCGAGGCCTGCTGGAAGAAAGAAATTTAAAACTGTCACGTAGGAAAGTTGGATAGTGTGGATTCCGTAGAGGAAATCGAGGATGTGAGAATCCCGGCGAAGACGGATCGGCAGCCACTTTAACTCCTTGCGATATTGTAATACATGGTCGTACTTGCGTTCGATTTTGTTCAGTAGTTCTTTGTAAGCACTGACCCAGCATACATCATCATAGTCGATGAGGGGTAGAAGGAGAGACAGAGCGTGAGTGATTTTGGTCTGTCGAGGCAAGAAGTATTAAAGTCTCCTAAGGGAGTGAAAAGTCGCAAATACTCGGCGACTGACTTCCTTGACATGCGAAGACCAGGATAGCTGGTTGTCAAAGATAAGACCCAGATTTTTAGCTTTATCGCTATATAGGATAATGGTACCATTAAAAGTGACAGGCGGAATGGGCTGTTGCTGTAACAAGTTAAGAGAATGTCTGGTACCTACAATCATAGCCTGGGACTTGCTCGGCTTGAATAGTAGTCCGAAAGATGACGCCCAGCTTCTCACCCCCTGCAGATCAGCATTCAGTGCCGCCACAGCAGAGTTTACAGAGATCATCAGCCTTAAGATGATATGAGGAAGACAGGATGGCCGGGATGGAGTTTATGAAAATCGAGAATAGAATAGGAGAAAGAATTCCACCTTGTGGGACGCCTGAAAGGTGGTCACACCATTCAGTGGAAATCTCCTCGAACCTGATACGCTGTTGCCGATCCCTCAAATAAGAGTCGAACCAGCTGGCAGAGAAGGAAGAGACGTTCAGGGATCTGAGAAGCTCAACGAGAATGTCGAAATCTACGCTGTTGAAGGCACTACTGAAATCAAGTAAAGCCAACACGGAAAGCTGTTTGCGGTCCATGGCTAGCTGGATGTCATCTTTGACCTTCATTAGAGACGTGACGGTGCTATGACCTGGTCGGAATCCTGACTGGAACTTGTTTAGCGGATTGTTTGAGGAGAGGTAATGGGAACTCTATTGTTTCTGACGTCAGCTAAAAATAAAGTATTACTTTGTACATACGAATATTTCCTGTCACAAGCTGACCTCAACTCAGCGCTGGTCTTCCGTTGTAACCGACGCGTCACGACGGGTGACAACACGCACAACGATGTGCACTTTTGTGTAAACATTTATAAACAGTAGGCAGAAGGAAAAACATATTAAAAAAGATACATAGAGACTCTTACCTAGTAATGCAGCAGTAATAACTAAAAGGCGAAAAGACAAAGATGCCAAACTGTAAAGGTGCATACAAACTTTATGCAAAGATTTTTTAAGCTTAGGTTCCTTTTTAAGATCTCTACAATCAGATCAACAATGCAGTGAAATTTAGACTAAGACATTATTTGAAAATAAAAAAACTATATCCAAATGTCTAGATCCCTAACACATGAGGAAACTCAAAACATCTTAATGATTTTATCTTAACACCCAAAGTTAATAAATAAATAATATACATAAAAGTAATCCTTACATACCATGATAATTTACAATCTAAACAATATAATAACGTAATGTTTAAAATATTAAATAAACATAATCAACACATCCATTTACTAGATACTCACTAGACAAATCATTCAAACATGACACTTTTTATCTTCTCTATTACACACCACACACATTCACTCTCTTCACTAAGATTATACTTTAAAGCTAATTCAATAATTATGTCTTAAATTACCATATATTCATTTCTCATCAATCTCAAGATCTTTAATTTGTAAAATTAATTTTGAAATGGTGTCATCTACTGGTTGGAAGTGCTACTCATCCTATAGCATAGGTTTGGCTCTTCTTTAGGTAGTGAACATCCCTTGTTATTTACAATTAATGTTAAAACAAGAAATTTAAATGTATGTTTTCCTGCTTAAATCATTATAATTATATATTATTATTATTAATTATCTGACTGTAACCTTTTCCCCTTAAGAGAGGAATTTCACCAAATCCCTTCTTAATGCTACCCTACTCTAATAAGGAACTCCTTTACAAAAGGAATCTCTGAACAAAGTTTCACGACTCTTAGTCCATCGGATTAAGCTGTGCATTGTCTGTCAGTCCCGTAAATAGCGTTTTATTAGGTAGATACGATACTATGATAAGTAAACTTGGCTTTATTACTTACTTTCTTACTTATAAGATAGAAGTCGAGAAGATCCAGGTCTTGGATGTTTATATGTGTGTGACGTCGCTGTTTCTGGTTTCCACGACACAGGGTATCCTAGGGTGGGGCCAAAAGCAACGTATGTGCCTTATATAAATGTTTAAAAAAAATGTATGTTTAAAACTAAGAAGTTCTATGTTACAACATGGTTACAACTAATAAAAGCCTGTTTTTTTATTTATTCAAAGATCACGTTTTAGGGAGTTTCTTGCTCGAGAATATGGAAATTGACGTCTTGAGAATGATTTGTTGCACGTAAGACCCATGTGCAGGGCAGTGGGATCCAAGTATTTCCTACGGGCGGACGTAAGCATCTATTTATATTTAAGTGTAGATTCATTTTATATCTTGTGTTGTATGTGGTTCATCCATCTCATATTTTAGTATACCACAGGGGCTGATAATAAAACTATTTTTTTTTTATTATTATTCACACATTTTAACATTTATTTGAATTTTTCCTTAGCAAAATAGTTTACATGGTTATGTACAATTTTAAATTACTTAATTTTGCAATCCTAGCTACGTAAATTATTGCTAATTCATTTATTTAACAAATTCGATGCGTTTAACTTGGTTCGTACTTTCAACTTTATAATAGTCATGTTATAAACTCTTATCTTGTTTAAGTTTCTATGTTTTGTGTAAATTATTCAGTCAAGAAAATATTTATGCAGAATAGTTATGGAAAGAAATAACTTCATACCTCGCACCAGTAATTATAATTTGTATCATTTAAGTTTAATGTAATAAATTATTACCTTTAATAACCATAATTAATTAACTTTCCTGTACAATATTCAGTCAAGTAAGAAAATTAACATATTAAGGAGAATCAAACAGGTGATTTCTACAAATAAACAGTAATACTTTTAGCTTCATGAACACGAATGCTAACCATATTTTTTAACATACTTTAAAATATAAATATATAAATCAATAAACAAAAAAACTATATAATAAAATATAGCCTATTAATTTCCCCCACGAGGAGCACAGGCCTTTACCCGGATATGAGTAAGATCAAGCCATAGTCCACTACGCCGGCTCAGTGCGGGTTGATGGAGGGGTTTTACGACCACTGCCACTATTTAAATTAATATTTTTTACATTATTCAATTTTAATTACATACTAAGCTCGTAATTTACCATCCATCGCAAAACATATGTACATACCAACAGTTTGCGGAAAATTGGGATGGCAATCGGGGAAGCCATGGTTCAAGTGTCTGTTGACTCCCATTGCCTATCAGGAGCCCGTCCACTTCTTTCTTCATCTTGTGAACCGACTGATACATCCCACTGTGATCTTTGAGTTGAGAACGATAAGTTAGCCACAACCAAAATCATAATTTAGAATGTCTTCCCGTTTGCTATCCCAACCTGTCGCGAACTAAACATAGATTTTATTCCCTAAAATTATTATTCAGGAAATAGTAAAAAATATTATACTCATATTATATTCACATAGTTTGCTACACTAACACAGTTTGGTCAAAGGTTTATCGCACTATCTTGAGCACTTTTAGTCAATTTTGTTCATGTCACTCACCAGACAAGTTCGCACAAGGCCGCATAATTTTTAAAGCCTTTTATTTTGTTATGTGTGTGACGTCTCTATTTCTGGGGCCCACGATACTGGGTATTCTGATGTGGGGCCAAAAGCAATGTTTGTGCCTGTACATAAAAGTTTACGTTTCATGTTCATACAGGCTGCCTCTGAGCCGCGGCTTGCGAGTTTGCAGTTCATTCATATAGAGGCTGCGTCTGAGCCGTGGCCCGCGAGTTGGCATTCCTGGCCCACGTTATACGATACAGGAACTGGCTGCCTTCTTCTCCGGTTTCTATTACCTGAAGAGGATGAGGAAACAGAATTAGCTATATCGTCAACATGCAACACTATCACCAACATAATACTAATTTGAATCAGAGAGAGAGAGAATCAGACACTGACTCGGACACTCGTACCGGGATGCGTCTTTTGAAAGCTGTTCAGAAGTTCTAACCGCTCGAAAAGCCAGAGTGCTAGAGCGCGAAGCTGCGTTGTACCACACGGGGATTTTCAGCGCTCACATTGACAATTCATCATCGTCTGGATAGCCCGTTTGGTACAACGCGTGCGGTGCGGCCCATGCCCTAGGCGTGAAAGAGGAAATGGATAAGCGCACCATGCGCGTGCGGTGCAACGCTGATAAGAAACTGGTTTGGTGAATTGACAAAAAAGTTTGTAAGTTACTGCTGGACGAAAATAAATGCTAAATAAGCAACCAATACGGTTCTGGATTCGTATTAATTAATAGATAACGCGAAATTATCGATTATATATATGATGAGGATTTATTAATAACGCGAAAATATCGATTATATTTGAATGATGATACTTTGGTATGTTGCAGGGAATAATTGAAATACGTCACTTTAGTAAGCACCCTCTTAAATTTATAAAATCGCGTGTAGTTCATTATTTGTTGCTGTAGCGGCTATAGAAATAAACCTTTTCTGTGAAAAATCGAAGTCTCTGCCCATTACGGCTAATCAGATAGAACCCAATGACAAACAGACGGACGAATAGCGGGGGCTTAGTGATAGGGTCCCTTTAGGGTACATACCCTAAAAAAACCGAAAAAAATGCAGTATGGTGTCAGAGAATATCCGAAATAAAGCGGTACCCTTAAAATACGGTACGGTGTCAGAGTTACAGTTGCGCCCAGATTCAGCCAGTTATTCTATACACTATTGCACGTGCCAGGGGGCTATCCCATCGCCGTAGCTTTGGATATTAATATAAAATTAAAATGCGATAACGAGAACAAAATGTGAAAGATATTTCTAAGAATATAGTAGAAGATAGATATAGTCATAGCATAAAACTGTTTTCCTCTTTTTAAATAACAGCAAATAATGTTGGATAAATGATGTAGTATTGTAGTGACAGTTTGGTTATCAAATTAAATAATAAAGCATTATATGCACCCTTTAATTCGCAATGATATCCAAAACATAGATTTAATAGAAAATACGATATTCCTAAAGTGAAAATATAAAATAATTTAATATTAAATTATAATTCTATCATAAATGAAGACGACTGTATATATTTGACTATTTAGGTATATATAATTACATTCAGTTTTATGTTGAAGTATATTTGCGATTGTGTAGGTAAAGAATTTATATAAAGTGTTATTACTATTGTGCAGTATACAATCACAAATTATACAATTATGACCGCTCTGTGACCATCACAACAAAATAATCAAAGAAGTGGGTTGTTTGTTGTTCACCTACGACATTGCGCGCTGATAAAGAAATATTGAAAAAGAAAATCATTTTTTTTGCTGCGAGCATATGTGGGCTTTGATAACATTTGCTTCAGATTGAAGCAACAAATCGTAGAACTGACAATCAGTGGTTACCAACTTTTTCGTCGTGATAGAGACTTGACTAAGACCGCCAAAGCTTTGGTCTCGCGATCGCAACGCACAACGCTGCGGTAAGCGGCTCAGACGCAGCGACACGACGCTGCGTTTACCGTCTCTGCGGAGAAGTGGTTAGTTGATTTTGCCGCAGCTACCAAAGTAGACGTGTCAACATGAACAATATTTCTGAAATTTGTACTTTGCTTGAGGAGGAGGAAGAAGATTTTCTACTGCTTCTGAAAAGACGAAGAAGCAGTCCGAGCAACATGTTATTACAACATTAGAGTGAAGGTTGTTATGAAACATTATTAAAAAGGCATTTAATTGATTGTGAACAAAAGTTCACGGGTTACTTTCGGGTTTCAAGGGAAATATAATCCGATTCCAATTTTGAATTTACATACAAAATCGTTCACTAAGTCATCCTTAATAAACCATTAAACGACCCTGGGTCGTTAGACGCAGAGAAATCCCTAGACTACTTTATTATGTAAACTTTTTTATCTACACACGTATCATAAACCCTCTTTACTGCGTTCAAAAACCGCACGTTACGATCAGCATTATGTTAAACTACTTGGTAAAAACTCGTTTCGTATCTGGAAAACTACACATAATGGTCATTATGTGTAGTTTTTCTACATATAATGACATTCAAATTTCGAACGCCGACGCCCACCCGCGTGCCGTCCCTAGTTTGTCTGTGAAGTTGGTACTGACATTCAAATTTCGAACGCCGACGCCCGTCTGCGTGAAGTTGGTACTAAAGAACAAGCTAAACAATTGCAGAACTACAATGCCGGTCAAACATGCGGTTCCTGAACACATCAAAGAGAGCTTATGATATGTGTGTAGATAAACTGTACATTATTAGGCATTAAAACTCTCGAGTGATATTATTATGAAACTCGCCGAGTTAATGCCCTCCATTATGCAGCAGTCACATAAACTACTAATATGTTCTGTTATTTATATGGCTGTCCCCTGCGTCAAATTTTAATCACGTAATACCCTATACGGTTCTCTAAACAGTTGATATAACTATTTAATCCGAAGCATAAAGCGCGGCAGGATTGGAAAATTTATGGGGCGGTGGCGGACTACAACACAGAATACTTAACTACAATTTGTTTTACAATTGACGCGCCAAATGTAAACATGAGATGGCTGAGTGGTGTTGGGGATGATTGTGTGTACTATTTCCAAGACTCCATAAATAATAAGAATAACGCACAAGAATTACAGTTCAGGGGGGGTTACCACATTCTTTTTTCGATTCAAATTAGGTTCAAAACAAGAACATCACCGTGGCAACAATTTCCATTCCAATTCGCCATAATGGGATTTATTTACCTAATACCAACACATGTTTTAAGACGGTCACGGTAATTTTGCGTAACAAATTTGTTTTCTAATCGGAATCGGCATAAGACATTGTGCTAACCATCCGTAGCATGCCGAGCGCAGGGGAATTTTTGTCGCGAAAATAGGGAGACAGAGCTACATATAGCGCATAGCCCTGTCTCTCACTTTCCCGTGTCAACAGCCCCCGCGGGGTCGGCATGCTATGTCCATGCCAAGCTATGGCATGGGTAAAGCGGTATATTATCGGACTACTCCAAAATAATCCAAACACAAACCGCAAGCAGAAGGCACGGAAGTGTAGAAAGCACAAGCACTATTACTAGGGTAGTTGTTAAAGCAAGAGGATAGTTTAGAAGATACAAATAGCAAAGTAAACAAGCGGAAAAGCAAGCTCAGCATATAATAATAATAATAATATCTTGGACACCATTTACACACATTGATCTAGCCCCAAACTAGGATTCCCTGTATCTTGGTTACTAGACAACGCCGCTAGACTGTCACGCGGACACATTTTGACCGATGCAAAATACCCCAGTCTGTCACGCGGACATATTTTGACCGATGCGTAAAAGGCGGTAAATAAGGACCGTTATTTAATCAAAGCGTTTGTCTATCTTGCTCACACTTCCACTAAACGTGGCCGAAAGAAGGAGAAAGGCATAACATCCTTTGTTTCTACTCTAAAGCAAGCATTAGTGGTTGACCGAGGCAATGAAATATCGCGCCCTCAGTCCTGGGCCAGCGCTTATTGAGTGGTGGTGTGGTTGTGGTGATTACTTTCCAGGATTATTGTATGGGGAGGCATGTTATTGTTATTGATTTATGTGCGATAACGTATTTACATGTAAATAAACTACAAACATTTTGAAATAATGCTATATTTTTTCATTTTTAACGACCTTTCTACAATAATTGGGAAAAAATCAAATATTATATAATAAATATAAGACAACAGAGGACCCAGGCTCTGGCAACATATGTTCTAGTATATTAGAAAACCCTAAGAATAAGGAAAGCTCACATGCTAAGTATATAAGCCTGGTTCATCAGAATATTCAATGTATTAGAGGCAAAGATCTACAAATAGAGTTATTTTTAAATTGTAATAAAATTGACATTTTGTGCATAACAGAGCACTGGTTAACTATTAATGAAATTATGTTTAGCTTTAAAGATCACCAGGTTGGTAGTTCGTTCACCAGACTTAATTCAATACATGGTGGGGCATTAATCATACTAAACAATCATATGAAATTCAAGGAACGTAAGGACATTGTTTCCTTAGCTGTTGAACGAACTATAGAACTTGCAGCTGTGGAATTAGAACAGTTCATCGTTATATGTGTCTATAGGCCACCCTTGAGCGACTTTGAAATGTTCGAGAAAATAATGGAATCCGTCCTAACTATTTCATCACACAGTACGAAACGATTAATTATATGTGGTGACTTTAATGTTAATCTGTTAGAAAGAACTACTCTCAGCGTTAGATTGATAAATCTTTTCTCATCATTTAGGCTTAGCCATTTATTTATGGAGCCAACAAGAGTGACTGCTACTAGTGCTACATGCATTAACAACATTTTTACTGATGTTATTCCAATCAGTAAAAGTGTTATTAGTGAATTGGATTCAGATCATTTAGGTCAATTATTTCAATTTGATTCTATTAGAGAACCTGTCATTAAAAAGAAAATTTCGTTTGTGCCAATAACTGCTGACCGGTTAGAAAGAATGAGATACTCTTTAGCCCAGGAACTACCGTTTTTGGCTGCTGAACAGTCTCCTAATATAATGTATCACTTATTCTTTGAAACCTTTATGAAACAGTACAGCGCGATATTCACTTCAAAATCGGTTGTGGTTAGTGGTTCAAACGACTTTAGTACGTGGGCTACTGCAGAGTTGCATAAACGCAGGCAAGCATTGTATGCATTGTATGAGGAACGACGGTTCAACATGAGTGACGAATTTAAAGAACAAGTCAAACAGTTCTCCAAACAATTTAAATTAGACTGTCATACAGTTAACGTAATTTTCTGAGTAGTAAAATTAAGAATAGTTCCGATGTTATAAAAACGACTTAGAAAATAATTATTGAGGAGGCCGGTCGTAGTAAAAAAGCGAGTCACGATTACGAACTAAAAATCAATGGACAGCTTACGAGTTCTAGCTTAGAAGTTGCAACTGAATTTGAATCGTTTTTTACTAATGCACCGGCTTCCACGACTAAGTATTTAAATTCGTCACCTTTGTCTGCTGTTGCAAAATTAAAAGATAATGTCTCAGAGTGTGCTTCATACTTGAATTTTAAGCACGTCACAAGTTCAGATGTCGTAAAGGCATTTAAATTGATAAATGTTAAGAAAACGAATGATCTTTGGGGACTCTCTGTTCACGTCGTTAAATCCCTGATCGAATTAATTGCACCTGACCTAGCGGTCATTTTCAACAATTGTATAGACTGCGGTGAATTTCCTGATTTAATGAAACAAAGTAAGATAATTCCCCTCTTCAAAGCAGGTAGTACTCAAGACCCCACCAATTTCAGACCTATATCAATACTACCAACTTTTAGTAAAATTTCTGAGAAATTAATCTTATCACAGCTATTACATCATTTTGAATCAAATAAGCTAATGCATAACAAACAGTTTGGATTCACTCGCGGTCGTTCAACAACAGATGCCGGAATTCAGTTCATTGAAAGTATTTTTGATGCCTGGGAAGAGTCACAAGATTGCCTAGGCATTTTTTGTGACTTATCTAAGGCTTTTGATTGCGTTTGTCATGAAACATTGATCAGGAAATTACATCATTATGGAGTTAGAGACACGTCATTGAATTTGTTAAAATCCTATCTGAACGGAAGAATACAAAGGGTAGACGTAAACGGAGAACGATCACCAGGATCATTGGTTTCTTTGGGCGTGCCACAGGGCTCAATATTGGGACCCTTCCTATTCCTCATCTATATAAACGACATACCCTATCTAGGAAGGGACTGTCATGATATGGTACTGTTTGCTGATGACACCTCACTTATTTTTAAAACAAAGCGAAACCAACACGCTAATGATGGTCACGTGAACAATACCATATCAAGAGTGGTAAATTGGTTTAATGTTAATAATTTGCTATTAAATGAGAAAAAGACTAAATGTGTTAAGTTTCTTACTACTAACGTTAAAAATAATCAGACATGTATAACAATTAAAAATGAGGAATTGGAATTGGTAACCAGCACAGTGTTTCTAGGTATAACGTTGGATTCCAAACTCCAATGGGGTCCACATATTGATAAGCTATCGAACAGACTGAGCTCTGCAGCTTTTGCATGCAGGAAAATCCGTCACTTGACAGATTTAAAAACAGCTAGATTAGTTTATTTTAGTTATTTTCATAGTATTATGTCCTACGGTATTCTGCTCTGGGGCAGTGCTGCTGACATAAATACTATTTTTGTGCTGCAGAAGCGGGCTGTTCCTGCGATTTATAAAATGAATAATAGAGATTCTCTTAGAAATAAGTTTAAAGAAGTAAATATATTGACAGTCCATAGTCAATATATTTACGAGAATATTATGGACATACCATAAGAACATTGTTAACTTTCGAAGAAACTGTGATATACATAACTTTAATACTAGAAACAAGGACAAACTTGCAGTGCCCACTACTCGGCTCCATAAAATAAAAAACTCGTTCAAGGGTAATTGTGTAAGATTTTACAATAAACTCCCAAGCACTTTGACAGATCTATCAATTAATAAGTTCAAGAAATACATCAAGCAAAGGCTTATTTCTAAAGCTTACTACAGTATTAAAGAGTACATAGACGATAAAAATGCTTGGGACTGAATTGTTCTAATTAATTGTGAGCATCCTCACTGCCAGACTGCCAGAGTTTCTTTTACTGGACACTTGGAGGCCTTTTACACCTCCAAAGATTAATTTAATTATACAACTCTTGACTGTGGGGACCATTTACATCTCCTATCATCATTGTATTATTACCTAAAGAGACTATACATCTCTGTTATTTATATTTTAATTATTTTATTATGACATTTGAGACTTTTTACATCTCTCGGAAACAATAATTAAGTACTTTTTTTCTGATAATATGATACAAATAATGATACCAAATGTTCTGTAAAAAATGAAATGAAATGACATGTGAAAGTGCCCTTGTGGCCTTTTTACAGAATAAACGTTTTGAGTTTTGAGTTTTATTTTATTTAAAATTAAAACTAAAATATATTGCTAGGCAAAACTGGACCATTCTTTTTTATCCGGTAGCTTATTTAAAAGCAATTCCAACGATATAACTTTCTTAGAGAGCTCCCATAGATAAAATAGAGATATCGTCATTTTAATGAAACGGGACGTTAGCGCGCGGAGTTCGCGTGCGACCCCGTGACAGAAGCGGCCATTTTGCTTTTTTGGGTTTGACATATCAGAGATACACAAACTTATATAGATAAATATTATACTTAGATAGATAAACATCCATAACTGGAGTACAAATATACGTTCTCATCAAACAAATATTGGCCCCCACCGGGACTCGAACCCGGGACCCTTAGCTTCGTAGGCAGCGTCACTGCCGACTCGGCCATTCGGGTCGTCGCATTCGCGTCTGGTGTCGGTTGCGAGCAAGAGAGACTACGTTCCGCGTCGTAGCGAGTGACTGCGTGGTGGAAGACCTCAGATGCGGAGACGCCTCGTCTAGCGATAACAAGTTGTCCGCTATTGTAAAGGCGATGTCGATAACACTTATCGATTTATTGCCGTATCGATCTAGACAAGTTAGTTGGCATATGTATATGTTTATATAAATTCAATATTGTATATAGTAGTTATATAATTTTATTAGTGTATATTTATCTATACGTTTATGTTTCATATGTTTCTTGTTTCTAGTTTGGCTGAAATAAATTTTGAGAGAAAAGCTCGCCTTTGCTCATAACATTTCTTGTGATTGTCTCTAACCTTATATTATCTGTGCAACAAAGAATATGAATATGTTAAAGCAAAGTTTATAAATAAGTAAATATTTTAGCAGGCAATAATGGAAATGTATAATTAAATATAAATTGTGATTGAGTAGGCTACATCTGCAACAAAAAATCTGTAAGCAATATCGAGGAGTATGTCAAGATAGATATTAAAAATTTTTAGAAGTACACTATGGAACAGAATTGCAGGTCTCTTATCAGCTCTGTTATACGTCGCGCCACGAGTTATGAGCGGTGGCCTTGAATGCGCAATAGTCACTTTTCGATACCTGTACCTATGCGCAGTAATTTCCGCCAACTTCGCCCAGCGCTCTTAATTCGTGGCGCGAGGTATACGACCAACGCGCTAAGTGCGTTGGTGTCAGATTCAACATATGAATGTTTGGGGTTCGAGACGGAGCGTTGTCCTTCTTGCATTTTTTATTTATTTTTTAATTAAGGAGTTGCGTCCCTATCGATTGGGCTCTTAATTTATTGGTATTTTTTCCCAATCAAATTTAAGTTTTGGAAGTTCTCATCTTGTTAATATCGTATGACTTCTATCTTGTTTAATATATTGAATTTTCTTCATAGTAATTGCCGTTTAATTTTCGCTTTTTAAGCCTTGAACCCTAGAATTATAATGAGTAAGATAGACATGAAAGGATGGCAAATTATTAATTAAATTGTAGTTCATAATCTGTTATATTTTTTTTAGCAGGTACATACTTAATTGAATACCTTCTTATCGTTTTTTTATTATTAACTATTTTTCTTAGTTGATGACACTTCATACTAGACTTATTTATAAGATGATATTTTTTATTTGGTCAAAATAATTAATAAGAAACTGCGTTTTAAATGCTCGAAAACTATATAAAGAAGAACTACGTCCTAGTTACAACTGCCAACCATAAATTTATTAATACTGGCTACCCTTTGGTGTGGTGAGATCGAGAGACACCACTTCACAAATGATTGATGAAATAGTTGAACTTTTCTCTGAATATTTCTTGTTAGTGTTTGAGCTAAATTCCGGCGTTTCGTCTTACTGGGCTGAATTATAACTTATTATCAATCATAATAATCCCTTCACCTGTCTAGTTTAGCCTTGACTTTACCAGAGATTGCTCCATTTTTTTGACAGTCGGATATCACTAAGAGTGCAGGGCCAGATTAAAATCTCCTATGTCGCTAAAAACTTGTTAAATAAATCTTTGCAATAGTGGGTCGCACCGTCAGTCTGGAAGCTTGTGTACGTCACTCCCATCCATAAGTCGGTACCAAAAAATAAGTTTTCCAACTAACACCCCGTTTATTTTGTATCTACCCTAGCAAAAATATTAAAAAATTGACACACAACAGAGTTTATCCCCTTATATGCAGAACCATTCCTTGATCTAAAACTACATGGCAATGTTAATCGTGCTCCACGCTTAGTAACCATCTCGTTTATTCCAAAGACCTTTGAATGTCTTTGATAACATGGACTAGAATATCGCAATGGTCTCAGGCTACACCGACTTTAAGAAAGACTTTCAAAGGTTTTAATGAAATTGAGAGCAAAATAAGAAAATGTCAAACAGATGAAGAAACTGAAGAGAGAAAATCTTTTGAGAATCAATATAATGCTATTTTCACCAAGTGCAAGGGTATTTTGAGTCTTTCCCAGCTATCTGCGAATCAAACAATTCACGAAAAGCAACATTAAATAACCTACTTTTTCGTTGCCCTCCTTTGATGGTACCTATAATAATCACTGGCTAGAAGTAACGGAACCTCCGTTGACCCACAAAAAACGGCCTACTACGAAAAAAGTATATTCAGCATGACCACTAGAATATACAACAAACTACCGGAGAGATTAGGAGCAAATAAGAATATAAATATGTTTATCTACGATAAAAATATATATACATGTATCTAAACCCTCTTTACTGCGACCAAAAACCGCATGTTACGGCCAGCATAATACTATACTACTTGGTAAAACTCATTTCTTATCTGAATATTGATACATTAAGACCATAATGTATAAATTATGACAAATTATGACATTCAAATTTCGAACGCCGACGCCCACCTGCGTACCGCCCCTAGTTTGTCTGTGAAGTTGGTACTACTAAACAAGCTAAACAAGTGCAGAGCAATTATCAATGCCACAATGCCGGTAGAACATGCGGTTCCTGAACACATCAAAGAGAGCTCATGATATGTGTGTAGATAAACTAGTGTATGTAACTGTACATAATTAGGTATTAAAACTCTCGAGTGATAAAATTATGAAAATCGCCCTCGGCTCGGTTACGTTATAGGTTCCGACAAAACAAATCATCTCATATTTCGCGAGTTCTGTAAACTCGCCAGTGTTTGCACAACCTGACGATAGATGGCGCTACTTGTAATTTAGAGGGCTGAATCCAAATTTATAGGTTTGAATCGCACAGCCGTCAAGCCAGCCGCCTTACGTATATGGCGACGAGGCAAACTGTGAGTATTTTATGATTTTTACATTCAATAATTGAAAGAAGAAAAAGAGAGTCACAACATACGTAGTCAAAATACCTATAGTATCCTTCTATAATTGTCGAATAAATGTGTTGAATGAAACTTAGGGATCACAAGGCATTTGCTTTGACCTATCTAAGGCTTTTGACTTCGTTAATTACGAGATCCTTTGGGACAAGCTGACAAAGGAGACCGACTTACCTGATGAGCTTATTTTTATGTTTAAATACTGGTATGAAAATCAACGCAACGCTGTCAGGTGGGCCGGCTCATTAAGTCAGGAATATAGGCTTAATTGCGGAGTACGGCAAGGTGGGCTGACGTCTCCTAAATTGTTTAATATTTTTATAGACAAACTGATTAGGGAACTCAGCAACAACCCCATGGTAGGGTGCTCGGTTGACGGCGTCATGATCAATAATATTAGCTATGATGATGACATGATAGTCCTGAGCCCTTCAATCAGAGCGCTTAGGCAGCTGCTGGGGATCTGTGGGTCATATGCCGAATCACATGGTCTTAGGTACAATGCTAAAAAGAGTGAGCTGCTAATATTTAGGGCCGGCAGTAAAGTACCATCGTGTGTGCCACCTGTCCGGCTCTGTGGTATTCCTTTAGTCAGGGTCACGCAGTTCAAGTACCTGGGCCATGTGGTCACGGACAGGCTCACAGATGACCTGGACATGGAAAGGGAGCGCAGCAGGGCGCTGGCGGTTCGATGTAACATGCTGGCTCGCAGGTTTGCACGGTCCACTCGAGAAGTGAAACTCACATTGTTCAGAGCGTACTGTCAAACCTTCTACACCTGCAGCCTGTGGGTTAGCTACAAGCAGAGGACCTACAGCGCTCTGCGTGTTCAATACAATAACGCGTTGAGGATTGTGTTGGGGCTGCCGCGATTCTGTAGCGCCTCAATCATGTTCGCAGAGGCGAAAGTCGCCGACTTTTTTGCGATTCTGCGAAAAAGAATCGCTTCAATAATGATTCGTACACGCGGCAGCCCGAATACAATTCTCGATACGTTGGCAAAGAGGATCGACAGCCCTATTATGAGACACTGGGTAGGTGTACATCTAGCTCCTAATAAAAAATGATGTACCTAACTGTGTTTTTCCTGATTGCTTCATGTAAATAATGATGTGTAATACGTGTGTGTAAAGTGGTTGTGTGTGAGGGTAGAGATATGTGTTTGAGGGTATGTTTGTATGTGTGTATGCCTATTAATTTAATTATGCTAAAATTAAAATTTTATTTTGTATATGTTGTGTAAAAATATGGATTATTTGTATCTGAAATAAATTGATAAATAAAATAAATAAATTTGAGCTGTCAATTCATGCATGACAAACTACCAAGTTTTTGTCAAAGTGTTTTTTATGTAGGTACCTACCGACGATCCGAATGGGCGAGTCGGCAGTGACCCTGCCTACGAAGCCAAGGGTCCCGGTTTCGAGTCCCGGTGTGGGAAAATCTTTGTTTGATAAGAGCGGATGTTTGTACCCTAGTCATGGTTGTTTATCTATATAAGTATGTGTATCGCTGTCTAGTACCCAAGATGCAGAGAATCCTAGTTTGGGGCTAGATCAATGTGTGTAAATAGTGTCCAAGGTATCTATTATTATTTACCAAGGTATTACCCATTGGGTTTCTTCACAGATGTAAGTTTGATTTGGTTATGCCCGTGGTGGGTGAGTAACTACAAGTTACCTACTTGAGTTCGAGCCTCAGTATTACCTATATATAAAAATGAATGTAAAATGAATCACAGAACTCCACGAGTTTCGCAAATCTATCTAGGTAGGTAATAGTTACTATTTTAAATTTAATGAATTTGCCAATGGTAACTGTAAATACAAAATAAATGTGTATTTACAGTTACCATTGTTACTAACTGATATTGAAGAGGTACATAAAATTTTGTGATTTTGGAAGAAGAATAGAAGGAAATAGCAAGGTATATATACCTCGGGCCACGAATTAAGAGCGCTGGTTGACGTTGGCGGGAGTTACTGCGCATATGTACAGGTATTGAAAAGTGACTACTGCGCATTCAAGGCCACCGCTCATAACGTCTGGCGCGAAGTATACTTACGACTTACTTAGCAGTGAGTTGTATTGCGAAGGTATTCTTTTGTTCACGTCTTACGTATCTCTGTTTCTCTGGGTGTACATCAGGGGAGTGACATACATAAAATTTGTCAATCATATATCTATTATAAATGTTCGTTGATATTCACTGAAAGTATCGTACGGTGAGCGGTTTTAGCTGCTGGGCATTAAATTGCGACTGGGCATTCAATTGCGACTGAGCATTCAATTGCGACTGGGCATTAAATTGCGACTGAGCATTGCGACTGGGCATTCAATTGCGGTATGAGAGTTTAAAAATGGATAATAAAAGCATTAAATTGTGGATATCGATGAGTACTTAGTGTACAACTTGCATTGAATTGCGGAGATTTACCGGTATAGCATTAAATTGCGGACATACCTACATAGCATTAAATTGCGAAGTTTTCACGGTTCTAAACTTAATGTTTAGTCTTTGAGCATTACATTGCGGGTGTAGATACCTACGTAGCTTAACAATATTACAGTATAAGTACAGTCACGTACAGAAGACGCATTATTACTAGCATTAGATTGCGATAGCGTGTCAAAAATCTATTAATATGGAACATAGGTACTTACCTTGTCAACCAGTAGCCCCAATGGCACTGCACACCTTAGAGAAGTTCGAATGTAAAGGGGAGGTTGGCACAGTCTCTTTTTGTTGGGAAAGATGGCAAAGAAGTCTAAACATTTACCTCGAGGCGGCAGGCATAGACAACGAGGCAAAGATTAGAGCTAGTTTTTTACATTTCGGTGGTCCCGAGTTACAAAAAGTCATCTACAACATCCCGGGAGCTAATGCAACTGAAGGCAAACATTTTAAAATCTCGATCGGAAAATGAGACAACTACTTTGCACCAAAAAAAAAAAGCAAAGTGTATGAGCGACATCTGTTTCGTCTTCTAAAACAGGAACAGGACATTTTTTGTCATATTCCGACTACAGGCTAGGAAATGTCAGTTTGGTGAAAAGAAGACAAGCATATCATAGACCATATAACAGAAAAGGGTAAGACATAAGAACTCCGAAATAAGATATTGAAAACAGGGGACAAGATCACTTTGTATGAAATATTTTCAGAAACAACGCTGGAAGCCATAGATTGTCAATTAGGAAACTTCGGTACAAAACCCGTGGAAAGGTAGTCAATCAACAGAGTAGATACAGAGACATGGAAGGAAAATCACCAATAAAAAAAAAACTAGTAGATGCGGAAGTTGCGGAAGAAATCAATGCCGGACAAGACGAACTCAGAAGAGGCAACAGAAAGGAGAAGAATCCTCAAACAGACAGGTAATAAAGAAGAAAAGCAGGACAACCTCGAAGACAATATCGAAGAAACTGCAAACATAAGCACGGATGGAAAAAAGTTGACTACATTTTCAGTATCGAGAGAGACCCAAAGGTCATATATAACATAGGTGGAATCAACGTGGATAGATTCGGGCTGGGACAGAATGAAGAAAGATAACGCTCAAGTTTCTAATCAAGATCCGAATTCTAACAAAACGTTCATAGCTTACTGGAGTGCAACCCCACTGAAGCTGTTAGGATCATTCAAAGCTACGATAAAACTTGCCAGAACATCACATTACATCACGACATTCTACGTGATCAAAAAGGGTACCCGTGATCTACTAGGACGTATGACGGCTACCTCATTGGGAGTATTTCGGATCAATTTGGATATCAACCAGGTTGAAACCGTGGCGTTTGCAAATTCAAAGACGTTTAAGTTACCATTCCAATCGACGATTCAGTAAAGCTTGTTGCTCAGCCGTTTTGGAGGATTTCCATCCCGCTCGGAGAAAAAGTAGAAAAGAAACTGAACGAATTACTGAAACGAATTACACTATAGAAGAAGTGAAAGGTTCTTCTAACTGGTACTCGCCTATAGTCCCCGTGCTAAAAGATGGAGGGGACATCCGATTATGGGTAGATATGCGCCGACCAAATGCGGCTATACAACATGAAAACCATCCACCGATGGAAGAACTGTTTTAAAAGTTCGAGAAGCTAAAATCTTCAGTAAGAGAGATGTGTTCCATGATATCGAATTTCACCCGGACTCAACACATATCACGACCTTCATTACCAGCAAAGGATTGTATATTACAAGAGGATGATGTTTGGTATCTCGTGTGCGCCGGAGATTTTCCAAAAAACACTGGAATGGATTATTTTATGTTGCGAAGGAGTCATCAACTTTAAAGAGGACATGTTGTCGTTTGGGAAGTACCTAGAAGAACACAACTTTAGGCTTTAAAAAATTAAAGCGGGTTTAGAGTAAAATAACGTGATGTTGAGGGAATTCAAATGCATTTTCGGAATGAAGAAAGTCTACTTCGTAGGGCATGAATTGTCAGAACAGGGTTTCAAAATTCTAGACAAGTACATCTTGGCAATAAAGGGATTAAGGGCCCCGAAGAATATCGCTGAACTGCAGAGTTTTATGGGCTTATGAATCACGTGGGAAAATAGATCCCCTACTTAGCAACGTTAACAGAACCCTTCAAGCAACTGCTACGGAAAAGAATGGGAAGAAACACAGACATTCAAGATGACTGGGGAGACGCCCAAAAGAACGCATTTAATGATCCCAAGGCAGCACTCTTAGTCCAGGTTTGGGCAGTAGGTTATATTTGGCCCAAAACCAAAACCATGCGCTCGCATTGAAAAGTGGGTGTTGAGGCTGCAATCCTACAATTTCAAGGTGAAATATAGCCCGGACAAGACCACCATAGCCGATCCACTATCGAGACTCTGTGAAGTAGCAACAAACCAGATTGGCTTTATTCCAAGACGGTTAAAGCCTGTAAACTTTTCGTGGATGAATTATGCTTTCATGGCGATATTCTCCTCAGGGGGATGAAAATTGTAATTCCGACCAAATTACACAGAAGAGTTCTGGAAGCTGCGGACGTAGACCACCCGGGGATAGTAGCGGTGAAGGGCTTACAAAAGTATGGTGGCCTACGTGCGACAAAGATGCTGAAAACATAAGCAAATCCTGTAAAGGATGCATCGTGGTCTCTGCTCCCAGCGCCCCAAACGCTTTAAAAAGAAGAGACTTCTGACCTTCTAGTTGACATATCAATTGACATTATGGGCCCCTTTCCAGGTGGAGATTATATCCTGGTAGTTGTGGATTATTAAGCCAGATATAAAGAGCTGAAGACATGCAGAACCATAACAAGCTCCGAAATAAACGCAATGTTTAAGGATGTTTTTAGCAGGCTTGGCAATCCAGAGAGGAACATACGAATCTATAAAAACATTCCCTACTGGCCACAACAAAACGAAGAGGTGGAGCGCCAGAATAGGGACTTCCTAAAACGTTTCAAGATTCCTCAAGTAGAGAAAAAGAACTGGTAGGAGGCTCTTCGTGAGTATATGGTGATGTACAATAGTACGCCTCATACGGTAACTGGACATGACGCATCTCTCAGAGGATCTTGAAATGAGGGATAGAGATAAGGAACAAAAGGAAAAAGGGAAGGATTATGCGGATAGGAAGATAATAGCTATTTCTTGTGAATTGAAAGTTGGAGATAAAGTATATGGCAACAACATGTGAATAAAATGATAGACAATAGTGACGAAATAATTAATGATAAGTGATTATACATTATTTGAATAAGGTCTTGCTGATTGTCCTTGATGTACTTATGTAAGAATAAAAAATGTTTGTTGATTATGAATATATTTAATTTGTACGATAAGGTGATCAAGGTCCCTTAACTTAATCTATATAGGTATTAGGTATATTTATATTTACTAAAAAGTAATAACAAGGGAGGGATGTAGTGTATAGACATTTATAGTTGTGTGTAACTCTGTCGTCTCGAGAAGCGCACGCGCAGGGTTGCGGGGCGGGGAGGCCACTGGCTATCGACCGCCGCGGAGAGAAGACGTGTACGCTTTCTGCGAGCCGATATCAGTGTGATTTTCTGTTACCCGTTCTCACCTAATATTAACCCGACTCCTAGTGTACATCACAATATGTATATATGTTACGGCTAAAGCTAGGTGTGAAACAAAACTTTAGTTTAGCCGGCTAGTCTTAAAATTAATTTAGAGCCTCGGCTAATGTCCGAAGTCATGTTCGTTTGTGATATGATAACGGATGTCATCTCTGATTGGCTAGACTGCACATTAGCCTGTGCGTTTCTGTTAATTTTGGACATTAGTTAGCTAATGTTGAAAACGAAGTATTCGTGCGACTTCGGGGAGCGGGGCGGGGTAATGTTATTCAGATGAGAAAGTTGTTTCTAATATCAGGGCAAATCATTGCGGTAGCTTAGGTGAAAGATAAAAGGGGTGAGCGAAGCGAAGCCCCCTTTATCCTTCGTGTTAGGTTGAACATGTAAGAACAAAAAAACTATAATATGTTCAACCTAACACGAAAGGATAAAGGGGGCTTCGCTTCGCTCAGCCCCTTTATTATTCACCTAAGCTACCTCAGTGTTTACGGCTACCGAATCATTATCATCACTTATTCCAGAATAAGACGTTATTTTTAGGGTTCCGTACCCGAAGGGTCCCAAACGGGACCCTATTACTAAGACTCCGCTGTCCGTCCGTCCGTCCGTCCGTCCGTCCGTCTGTCACCAGGCTGTATCTCAAGAACCTAGCTAGCTAGAGAGTTGAAATTTTCACAGATTATGTATTTATGTTGCCGCTATAACAACAAATACTAAAAAACAGGATAAAAGAAATATTTAAGGGGGCTCCCATACAACAATTCTTTCAATACCACATACAAACTTATGGATGCACCTGGTTACGTACATGGAGTGTGAAAGTAACTGCACCAATAACTTAGTAAACAATATTTTGCTGTGTAAAATCAAAACTATTCACTCCACACCATCGCTTCCATTGAACGGTGGTACGGAACCCTTCGTGCGCGATTTAGACTCGCACTTGACTGGTTTTTTCAACATTAGCCTAGGTATACTGAAAAATAAACTTATGTTTAGTCGGCTAATGTAAACCATATTTTCTCACCCATTTTTAGCCTCAACAGCGTCGAGGCTAAACTGCAGTTTAGCCGACTAATGTTGAAATCATTTATTGCAATGAACATTATTTCGGACATTAGCCGAGGCTCGAAATTAATCTTAAACACTAGCCGGCTAAACTAGATTTAGCCGTAACATATACATAACATACATAGCTCGACACACTAAACAAAACTTGATATAGATAATATATATATATGTATATATATATATATATTTGTCACCAGAAAATAATACGATCCGCAAGTTTATAGATTTCCTAGGAAATTTATAAACTTCCTTCTAGATTATATTAGGCTAGGTTAGGTTAGGTTAGGTTATGTTAGGTTCTGAGCCATGGATCTCGCGCCAGCGCACCGTAGGCGCTATCCTGCCGAACCTCGAAGCCTGGCTCGAAAGAAAGACGTACGTCACCTTCCGGCTGACGCAGGTGCTTACCGGACACGGTTGTTTCGGTGAGTACCTGTATCGGATCGGACGCGAACCGACGGCGCAGTGTAACCATTGCAGGAGCGACCAGGACTCAGCCCAGATCACGCTGGAGGAATGCCCTGCGTGGGCCTCCGAGCGAGAAGTCCTGGTGGCCCGGATCGGGCGAGACCTCTCTCCGCCAGCAGTAGTTGCGGCTATGCTGGCGGATCAAGAGTCGTGGAGCGCAGTGGTCTCCTTCTGCGAAGCAGTAATGCTCCAGAAGGAGGACGCGGAGCGGGATCGGGAGAGGGCTGATCCCGCTCGTAGGCGCAGACGACGCAGGGGCGGTGGCGTGGGCCGCCCTTGAGCCTTATGGCTATCCCTGTAGGTCGGGAGAAAGAATACATCTACAGTAATCCCTGCTTGGCGTAAGAGGCCCTTAAAAGGGAACCGGAGTTATGGGCGTTCAGACTTCCAACTCTGAACGCCTATGACTCCAAGACGACGACTGGAAGGGCACCTGAAGCTCTCCCAGGGCGGTCGCTGGCGGTCGCAAGCGGTCGGGGCGGGGGCCCTTGATCGCAACAGTGCGCCGCGAGGAGTTTACGACGGGATTGGTTGTGGCCGTTCCCGTCGTGAAGTGGGAGGAAGTTGAGATGCTTCCTCCCTGGGTGCTGGGGACAGTTCCGGTGCGTGTCACCAGCGGTCCCGGAGCTGCCCTCACCATGCACCATGACGGCCACCCCGGGGGTTTTTAGTGGGTGCAAGCCCCACATAACCGCCCTGGCGCCCCCGCGCCTCGGCGGTATCCGTCAGGGATTTTCCCCCGGACATCAAAAAAAAAAAAAAGGTTATGTTAGGTTAGGTTAGGTTAGGTTAGTATGTTTATAAACTTGCGGTATAAAAATTAGGAAATTTATAAACTTGCGGATCGTATTATTTTCCGGTGACATATATATATATATATATATATATATATATATATATATATATAGATTACCTTTATATTTCCTTATTAACGGCACTAGCGATGTAATGTACGTACTCAAGTGCCAAACTACTATTGTACCCACATTGTAATTGTATACCTACCTGCATAGTGCGATGACAACAACTACTATTGTACCCACATTGTAATTGTATACCTACCTGCACAGTGCGATGACAACAACTACTATTGTACCCACATTGTAATTGTATACCTACCTGCACAGTGCGATGACAACAACTACTATTGTACCCACATTGTAATTGTATACCTACCTGCACAGTGCGATGACAACAACTACTATTGTACCCACATTGTAATTGTATACCTACCTGCATAGTGCGATGACAACAACTACTATTGTACCCACATTGTAATTGTATACCTACCTGCACAGTGCGATGACAACAACTACTATTGTACCCACATTGTAATTGTATACCTACCTGCACAGTGCGATGACAACAACTACTATTGTACCCACATTGTAATTGTATACCTACCTGCACAGTGCGATGACAACAACTACTATTGTACCCACATTGTAATTGTATACCTACCTGCATAGTGCGATGACAACAACTACTATTGTACCCACATTGTAATTGTATACCTACCTGCACAGTGCGATGACAACAACTACTATTGTACCCACATTGTAATTGTATACCTACCTGCACAGTGCGATGACAACAACTACTATTGTACCCACATTGTAATTGTATACCTACCTGCACAGTGCGATGACAACAACTACTATTGTACCCACATTGTAATTGTATACCTACCTGCACAGTGCGATGACAACAACTACTATTGTACCCACATTGTAATTGTATACCTACCTGCACAGTGCGATGACAACAACTACTATTGTACCCACATTGTAATTGTATACCTACCTGCACAGTGCGATGAAAACAACTACTATTGTACCCACATTGTAATTGTATACCTACCTGCACAGTGCGATGACAACAACTACTATTGTACCCACATTGTAATTGTATACCTACCTGCATAGTGCGATGACAACAACTACTATTGTACCCACATTGTAATTGTATACCTACCTGCATAGTGCGATGACAACAACTACTATTGTACCCACATTGTAATTGTATACCTACCTGCATAGTGCGATGACAACAACTACTATTGTACCCACATTGTAATTGTATACCTACCTGCATAGTGCGATGACAACAACTACTATTGTACCCACATTGTAATTATATACCTACCTACATAGTGCGATGACAACAACTACTATTGTACCCACATTGTAATTGTATACCTACCTGCATAGTGCGATGACAACAACTACTATTGTACCCACATTGTAATTGTATACCTACCTGCATAGTGCGATGACAACAACTACTATTGTACCCACATTGTAATTGTATACCTACCTGCATAGTGCGATGACAACAACTACTATTGTACCCACATTGTAATTATATACCTACCTACATAGTGCGATGACAACAACTACTATTGTACCCACATTGTAATTGTATACCTACCTGCATAGTGCGATGACAACAACTACTATTGTACCCACATTGTAATTGTATACCTACCTGCATAGTGCGATGACAACAACTACTATTGTACCCACATTGTAATTGTGTACCTACCTGCATAGTGCGATGACAACAACAACTATTGTACCCACATTGTAATTGTGTACCTACCTGCATAGTGCGATGACAACAACTACTATTGTACCCACATTGTAATTGTATACCTACCTGCACAGTGCGATGACAACAACTACTATTGTACCCACATTGTAATTGTATACCTACCTGCATAGTGCGATGACAACAACTACTATTGTACCCACATTGTAATTGTATACCTACCTGCATAGTGCGATGACAACAACTACTATTGTACCCACATTGTAATTGTGTACCTACCTGCATAGTGCGATGACAACAACAACTATTGTACCCACATTGTAATTGTGTACCTACCTGCATAGTGCGATGACAACAACTACTATTGTACCCACATTGTAATTGTATACCTACCTGTACAGTGCGATGACAACAACTACTATTGTACCCACATTGTAATTGTATACCTACCTGCATAGTGCGATGACAACAACTACTATTGTACCCACATTGTAATTGTATACCTACCTGCATAGTGCGATGACAACGACTACTATTGTACCCACATTGTAATTGTATACCTACCTGCATAGTGCGATGACAACAACTACTATTGTACCCACATTGTAATTGTATACCTACCTGCATAGTGCGATGACAACAACTACTATTGTACCCACATTGTAATTGTATACCTACCTGCACAGTGCGACGAAAACAACTACTATTGTACCCAAATTGTAATTGTATACCTACCTGCATAGTGCGATGACAACGACTACTATTGTACCCACATTGTAATTGTATACCTACCTGCACAGTGCGATGACAACAACTACTATTGTACCCACATTGTAATTGTATACCTACCTGCGTAGTGCGATGACAACGACTACTATTGTACCCACATTGTAATTGTATACCTACCTGCATAGTGCGATGACAACGACTACTATTGTACCCACATTGTAATTGTATACCTACCTGCGTAGTGCGATGACAACAACTACTATTGTACCCACATTGTAATTGTATACCTACCTGCATAGTGCGATGACAACGACTACTATTGTACCCACTTTGTAATTGTATACCTACCTGCACAGTGCGATGACAACAACTACTATTGTACCCACATTGTAATTGTATACCTACCTGCACAGTGCGATGACAACAACTACTATTGTACCCACATTGTAATTGTATACCTACCTGCATAGTGCGATGACAACAACTGCTATTGTACCCACATTGTAATTGTATACCTACCTGCACAGTGCGATGACAACAACTACTATTGTACCCACATTGTAATTGTATACCTACCTGCATAGTGCGATGACAACAACTACTATTGTACCCACATTGTAATTGTTTACCTACTTGCACAGTGCGATGACAACAACTACTATTGTACCCACATTGTAATTGTATACCTACCTGCATAGTGCGATGACAACAACTACTATTGTACCCACATTGTAATTGTATACCTACCTGCACAGTGCGATGACAACAACTACTATTGTACCCACTTTGTTATTGTATACCTACCTGCACAGTGCGATGACAACAACTACTATTGTACCCACATTGTAATTGTATACCTACCTGCACAGTGCGATGACAACAACTACTATTGTACCCACATTGTAATTGTATACCTACCTGCACAGTGCGATGACAACAACTACTATTGTACCCACATTGTAATTGTATACCTACCTGCGTAGTGCGATGACAACAACTACTATTGTACCCACATTGTAATTGTATACCTACCTGCATAGTGCGATGACAACAACTACTATTGTACCCACATTGTAATTGTGTACCTACCTGCATAGTGCGATGACAACAACTACTATTGTACCCACATTGTAATTGTATACCTACCTGCATAGTGCGATGACAACAACTACTATTGTACCCACATTGTAATTGTATACCTACCTGCATAGTGCAATGACAACGACTACTATTGTACCCACATTGTAATTGTATACCTACCTGCACAGTGCGATGACAACGACTACTATTGTACCCACTTTGTAATTGTATACCTACCTGCACAGTGCGATGACAACAACTACTATAGTACCCACATTGTAATTGTATACCTACCTGCACAGTGCGATGACAACAACTACTATTGTACCCACATTGTAATTGTATACCTACCTGCACAGTGCGATGACAACAACTACTATTGTACCCACATTGTAATTGTATACCTACCTGCATAGTGCGATGACAACAACTACTATTGTACCCACATTGTAATTGTATACCTACCTGCATAGTGCGATGACAACAACTACTATTGTACCCACATTGTAATTGTATACCTACCTGCATAGTGCGATGACAACAACTACTATTGTACCCACATTGTAATTGTATACCTACCTGCATAGTGCGATGACAACAACTACTATTGTACCCACATTGTAATTGTATACCTACCTGCATAGTGCGATGACAACAACTACTATTGTACCCACATTGTAATTGTATACCTACCTGCACAGTGCGATGACAACAACTACTATTGTACCCACATTGTAATTGTATACCTACCTGCATAGTGCGATGACAACAACTACTATTGTACCCACATTGTAATTGTATACCTACCTGCATAGTGCGATGACAACAACTACTATTGTACCCACATTGTAATTGTATACCTACCTGCATAGTGCGATGACAACAACTACTATTGTACCCACATTGTAATTGTATACCTACCTGCATAGTGCGATGACAACAACTACTAGTGTACCCACATTGTAATTGTATACCTACCTGCATAGTGCGATGACAACAACTACTAGTGTACCCACATTGTAATTGTATACCTACCTGCATAGTGCGATGACAACAACTACTATTGTACCCACATTGTAATTGTATACCTACCTGCATAGTGCGATGACAACAACTACTAGTGTACCCACATTGTAATTGTATATCTACCTGCATAGTGCGATGACAACAACTGCTATTGTACCCACATTGTAATTGTATACCTACCTGCATAGTGCGATGACAACAACTACTATTGTACCCACATTGTAATTGTATACCTACCTGCACAGTGCGATGACAACAACTACTATTGTACCCACATTGTAATTGTATACCTACCTGCATAGTGCGATGACAACAACTACTATTGTACCCACATTGTAATTGTATACCTACCTGCATAGTGCGATGACAACAACTACTATTGTACCCACATTGTAATTGTATACCTACCTGCACAGTGCGATGAAAACAACTACTATTGTACCCAAATTGTAATTGTATACCTACCTGCATAGTGCGATGACAACGACTACTATTGTACCCACTTTGTAATTGTATACCTACCTGCATAGTGCGATGACAACAACTACTATTGTACCCACATTGTAATTGTATACCTACCTGCATAGTGCGATGACAACAACTACTATTGTACCCACATTGTAATTGTATACCTACCTGCGTAGTGCGATGACAACAACTACTATTGTACCCACATTGTAATTGTATACCTACCTGCATAGTGCGATGACAACAACTACTATTGTACCCACATTGTAATTGTATACCTACCTGCATAGTGCGATGACAACAACTACTATTGTACCCACATTGTAATTGTATACCTACCTGCACAGTGCGATGACAACAACTACTATTGTACCCACATTGTAATTGTATACCTACCTGCGTAGTGCGATGACAACGACTACTATTGTACCCACATTGTAATTGTATACCTACCTGCATAGTGCGATGACAACGACTACTATTGTACCCACATTGTAATTGTATACCTACCTGCGTAGTGCGATGACAACAACTACTATTGTACCCACATTGTAATTGTATACCTACCTGCATAGTGCGATGACAACGACTACTATTGTACCCACTTTGTAATTGTATACCTACCTGCACAGTGCGATGACAACAACTACTATTGTACCCACATTGTAATTGTATACCTACCTGCACAGTGCGATGACAACAACTACTATTGTACCCACATTGTAATTGTATACCTACCTGCACAGTGCGATGACAACAACTACTATTGTACCCACATTGTAATTGTATACCTACCTGCATAGTGCGATGACAACAACTGCTATTGTACCCACATTGTAATTGTATACCTACCTGCACAGTGCGATGACAACAACTACTATTGTACCCACATTGTAATTGTATACCTACCTGCATAGTGCGATGACAACAACTACTATTGTACCCACATTGTAATTGTTTACCTACTTGCACAGTGCGATGACAACAACTACTATTGTACCCACATTGTAATTGTATACCTACCTGCATAGTGCGATGACAACAACTACTATTGTACCCACATTGTTATTGTATACCTACCTGCACAGTGCGATGACAACAACTACTATTGTACCCACTTTGTTATTGTATACCTACCTGCACAGTGCGATGACAACAACTACTATTGTACCCACATTGTAATTGTATACCTACCTGCACAGTGCGATGACAACAACTACTATTGTACCCACATTGTAATTGTATACCTACCTGCACAGTGCGATGACAACAACTACTATTGTACCCACATTGTAATTGTATACCTACCTGCATAGTGCGATGACAACAACTACTATTGTACCCACATTGTAATTGTATACCTACCTGCACAGTGCGATGACAACAACTACTATTGTACCCACATTGTAATTGTATACCTACCTGCACAGTGCGATGACAACAACTACTATTGTACCCACATTGTAATTGTATACCTACCTGCATAGTGCGATGACAACAACTGCTATTGTACCCACATTGTAATTGTATACCTACCTGCACAGTGCGATGACAACAACTACTATTGTACCCACATTGTAATTGTATACCTACCTGCATAGTGCGATGACAACAACTACTATTGTACCCACATTGTAATTGTTTACCTACTTGCACAGTGCGATGACAACAACTACTATTGTACCCACATTGTAATTGTATACCTACCTGCATAGTGCGATGACAACAACTACTATTGTACCCACATTGTAATTGTATACCTACCTGCACAGTGCGATGACAACAACTACTATTGTACCCACTTTGTTATTGTATACCTACCTGCACAGTGCGATGACAACAACTACTATTGTACCCACATTGTAATTGTATACCTACCTGCACAGTGCGATGACAACAACTACTATTGTACCCACATTGTAATTGTATACCTACCTGCATAGTGCGATGATAACAACTACTATTGTACCCACATTGTAATTGTATACCTACCTGCATAGTGCGATGACAACGACTACTATTGTACCCACATTGTAATTGTATACCTACCTGCACAGTGCGATGACAACGACTACTATTGTACCCACTTTGTAATTGTATACCTACCTGCACAGTGCGATGACAACAACTACTATAGTACCCACATTGTAATTGTATACCTACCTGCACAGTGCGATGACAACAACTACTATTGTACCCACATTGTAATTGTATACCTACCTGCATAGTGCGATGACAACAACTACTATTGTACCCACATTGTAATTGTATACCTACCTGCATAGTGCGATGACAACAACTACTATTGTACCCACATTGTAATTGTATACCTACCTGCATAGTGCGATGACAACAACTACTATTGTACCCACATTGTAATTGTATACCTACCTGCATAGTGCGATGACAACAACTACTATTGTACCCACATTGTAATTGTATACCTACCTGCATAGTGCGATGACAACAACTACTAGTGTACCCACATTGTAATTGTATACCTACCTGCATAGTGCGATGACAACAACTACTATTGTACCCACATTGTAATTGTATACCTACCTGCATAGTGCGATGACAACAACTACTAGTGTACCCACATTGTAATTGTATACCTACCTGCATAGTGCGATGACAACAACTGCTATTGTACCCACATTGTTATTGTATACCTACCTGCACAGTGCGATGACAACAACTACTAGTGTACCCACATTGTAATTGTATACCTACCTGCACAGTGCGATGACAACAACTACTATTGTACCCACATTGTTATTGTATACCTACCTGCATAGTGCGATGACAACAACTACTAGTGTACCCACATTGTAATTGTATACCTACCTGCACAGTGCGATGACAACAACTACTATTGTACCCACATTGTTATTGTATACCTACCTGCATAGTGCGATGACAACAACTACTATTGTACCCACATTGTTATTGTATACCTACCTGCATAGTGCGATGACAACAACTACTATTGTACCCACATTGTAATTGTATACCTACCTGCATAGTGCGATGACAACAACTACTATTGTACCCACATTGTAATTGTATACCTACCTGCATAGTGCGATGACAACAACTACTATTGTACCCACATTGTAATTGTATACCTACCTGCATAGTGCGATGACAACAACTACTATTGTACCCACATTGTAATTGTGTACCTACCTACATAGTGCGATGACAACAACTACTATTGTACCCACTTTGTAATTGTATACCTACCTGCATAGTGCGATGACAACAACTACTATTGTACCCACATTGTAATTGTATACCTACCTGCATAGTGCGATGACAACAACTACTAGTGTACCCACATTGTAATTGTATACCTACCTGCATAGTGCGATGACAACAACTACTAGTGTACCCACATTGTAATTGTATACCTACCTGCATAGTGCGATGACAACAACTACTATTGTACCCACATTGTAATTGTATACCTACCTGCATAGTGCGATGACAACAACTACTAGTGTACCCACATTGTAATTGTATACGTACCTGCATAGTGCGATGACAACAACTACTATTGTACCCACATTGTAATTGTATACCTACCTGCATAGTGCGATGACAACAACTACTAGTGTACCCACATTGTAATTGTATACCTACCTGCATAGTGCGATGACAACAACTACTATTGTACCCACATTGTAATTGTATACCTACCTGCATAGTGCGATGACAACAACTGCTATTGTACCCACATTGTAATTGTATACCTACCTGCATAGTGCGATGACAACAACTACTATTGTACCCACATTGTAATTGTATACCTACCTGCATAGTGCGATGACAACAACTACTATTGTACCCACATTGTAATTGTTTACCTACTTGCACAGTGCGATGACAACAACTACTATTGTACCCACATTGTAATTGTATACCTACCTGCATAGTGCGATGACAACAACTACTATTGTACCCACATTGTAATTGTATACCTACCTGCACAGTGCGATGACAACAACTACTATTGTACCCACTTTGTTATTGTATACCTACCTGCACAGTGCGATGACAACAACTACTATTGTACCCACATTGTAATTGTATACCTACCTGCACAGTGCGATGACAACAACTACTATTGTACCCACATTGTAATTGTATACCTACCTGCACAGTGCGATGACAACAACTACTATTGTACCCACATTGTAATTGTATACCTACCTGCGTAGTGCGATGACAACAACTACTATTGTACCCACATTGTAATTGTATACCTACCTGCATAGTGCGATGACAACAACTACTATTGTACCCACATTGTAATTGTATACCTACCTGCATAGTGCGATGACAACAACTACTATTGTACCCACATTGTAATTGTATACCTACCTGCATAGTGCGATGACAACAACTACTATTGTACCCACATTGTAATTGTATACCTACCTGCACAGTGCGATGACAACAACTACTATTGTACCCACATTGTAATTGTATACCTACCTGCACAGTGCGATGACAACAACTACTATTGTACCCACATTGTAATTGTATACCTACCTGCACAGTGCGATGACAACAACTACTATTGTACCCACATTGTAATTGTATACCTACCTGCATAGTGCGATGACAACAACTACTATTGTACCCACATTGTAATTGTATACCTACCTGCACAGTGCGATGACAACAACTACTATTGTACCCACATTGTAATTGTATACCTACCTGCACAGTGCGATGACAACAACTACTATTGTACCCACATTGTAATTGTATACCTACCTGCACAGTGCGATGACAACAACTACTATTGTACCCACATTGTAATTGTATACCTACCTGCATAGTGCGATGACAACAACTACTATTGTACCCACATTGTAATTGTATACCTACCTGCACAGTGCGATGACAACAACTACTATTGTACCCACATTGTAATTGTATACCTACCTGCACAGTGCGATGACAACAACTACTATTGTACCCACATTGTAATTGTATACCTACCTGCACAGTGCGATGACAACAACTACTATTGTACCCACATTGTAATTGTATACCTACCTGCACAGTGCGATGACAACAACTACTATTGTACCCACATTGTAATTGTATACCTACCTGCACAGTGCGATGACAACAACTACTATTGTACCCACATTGTAATTGTATACCTACCTGCACAGTGCGATGAAAACAACTACTATTGTACCCACATTGTAATTGTATACCTACCTGCACAGTGCGATGACAACAACTACTATTGTACCCACATTGTAATTGTATACCTACCTGCATAGTGCGATGACAACAACTACTATTGTACCCACATTGTAATTGTATACCTACCTGCATAGTGCGATGACAACAACTACTATTGTACCCACATTGTAATTGTATACCTACCTGCATAGTGCGATGACAACAACTACTATTGTACCCACATTGTAATTATATACCTACCTACATAGTGCGATGACAACAACTACTATTGTACCCACATTGTAATTGTATACCTACCTGCATAGTGCGATGACAACAACTACTATTGTACCCACATTGTAATTGTATACCTACCTGCATAGTGCGATGACAACAACTACTATTGTACCCACATTGTAATTGTGTACCTACCTGCATAGTGCGATGACAACAACAACTATTGTACCCACATTGTAATTGTGTACCTACCTGCATAGTGCGATGACAACAACTACTATTGTACCCACATTGTAATTGTATACCTACCTGCACAGTGCGATGACAACAACTACTATTGTACCCACATTGTAATTGTATACCTACCTGCATAGTGCGATGACAACAACTACTATTGTACCCACATTGTAATTGTATACCTACCTGCACAGTGCGATGACAACAACTACTATTGTACCCACATTGTAATTGTATACCTACCTGCACAGTGCGATGACAACAACTACTATTGTACCCACATTGTAATTGTATACCTACCTGCATAGTGCGATGACAACAACTACTATTGTACCCACATTGTAATTGTATACCTACCTGCATAGTGCGATGACAACAACTACTATTGTACCCACATTGTAATTGTATACCTACCTGCATAGTGCGATGACAACAACTACTATTGTACCCACATTGTAATTATATACCTACCTACATAGTGCGATGACAACAACTACTATTGTACCCACATTGTAATTGTATACCTACCTGCATAGTGCGATGACAACAACTACTATTGTACCCACATTGTAATTGTATACCTACCTGCATAGTGCGATGACAACAACTACTATTGTACCCACATTGTAATTGTGTACCTACCTGCATAGTGCGATGACAACAACAACTATTGTACCCACATTGTAATTGTGTACCTACCTGCATAGTGCGATGACAACAACTACTATTGTACCCACATTGTAATTGTATACCTACCTGCACAGTGCGATGACAACAACTACTATTGTACCCACATTGTAATTGTATACCTACCTGCATAGTGCGATGACAACAACTACTATTGTACCCACATTGTAATTGTATACCTACCTGCATAGTGCGATGACAACAACTACTATTGTACCCACATTGTAATTGTGTACCTACCTGCATAGTGCGATGACAACAACAACTATTGTACCCACATTGTAATTGTGTACCTACCTGCATAGTGCGATGACAACAACTACTATTGTACCCACATTGTAATTGTATACCTACCTGTACAGTGCGATGACAACAACTACTATTGTACCCACATTGTAATTGTATACCTACCTGCATAGTGCGATGACAACAACTACTATTGTACCCACATTGTAATTGTATACCTACCTGCACAGTGCGATGACAACAACTACTATTGTACCCACATTGTAATTGTATACCTACCTGCATAGTGCGATGACAACAACTACTATTGTACCCACATTGTAATTGTATACCTACCTGCATAGTGCGATGACAACAACTGCTATTGTACCCACATTGTAATTGTATACCTACCTGCATAGTGCGATGACAACAACTACTATTGTACCCACATTGTAATTGTATACCTACCTGCATAGTGCGATGACAACAACTACTATTGTACCCACATTGTAATTGTATACCTACCTGCACAGTGCGATGACAACAACTACTATTGTACCCACATTGTAATTGTATACCTACCTGCATAGTGCGATGACAACAACTACTATTGTACCCACATTGTAATTGTATACCTACCTGCAAAGTGCGATGACAACAACTGCTATTGTACCCACATTGTAATTGTATACCTACCTGCATAGTGCGATGACAACAACTACTATTGTACCCACATTGTAATTGTATACCTACCTGCATAGTGCGATGACAACAACTACTATTGTACCCACTTTGTAATTGTATACCTACCTGCATAGTGCGATGACAACAACTACTATTGTACCCACATTGTAATTGTATACCTACCTGCACAGTGCGGTGACAACAACTACTATTGTACCCACATTGTAATTGTATACCTACCTGCATAGTGCGATGACAACAACTACTATTGTACCCACATTGTAATTGTATACCTACCTGCATAGTGCGATGACAACGACTACTATTGTACCCACATTGTAATTGTATACCTACCTGCATAGTGCGATGACAACAACTACTATTGTACCCACATTGTAATTGTATACCTACCTGCATAGTGCGATGACAACAACTACTATTGTACCCACATTGTAATTGTATACCTACCTGCACAGTGCGATGAAAACAACTACTATTGTACCCAAATTGTAATTGTATACCTACCTGCATAGTGCGATGACAACGACTACTATTGTACCCACTTTGTAATTGTATACCTACCTGCATAGTGCGATGACAACAACTACTATTGTACCCACATTGTAATTGTATACCTACCTGCATAGTGCGATGACAACAACTACTATTGTACCCACATTGTAATTGTATACCTACCTGCGTAGTGCGATGACAACAACTACTATTGTACCCACATTGTAATTGTATACCTACCTGCATAGTGCGATGACAACAACTACTATTGTACCCACATTGTAATTGTATACCTACCTGCATAGTGCGATGACAACAACTACTATTGTACCCACATTGTAATTGTATACCTACCTGCGTAGTGCGATGACAACGACTACTATTGTACCCACATTGTAATTGTATACCTACCTGCATAGTGCGATGACAACGACTACTATTGTACCCACATTGTAATTGTATACCTACCTGCACAGTGCGATGACAACAACTACTATTGTACCCACATTGTAATTGTATACCTACCTGCGTAGTGCGATGACAACGACTACTATTGTACCCACATTGTAATTGTATACCTACCTGCATAGTGCGATGACAACGACTACTATTGTACCCACATTGTAATTGTATACCTACCTGCGTAGTGCGATGACAACAACTACTATTGTACCCACATTGTAATTGTATACCTACCTGCATAGTGCGATGACAACGACTACTATTGTACCCACTTTGTAATTGTATACCTACCTGCACAGTGCGATGACAACAACTACTATTGTACCCACATTGTAATTGTATACCTACCTGCACAGTGCGATGACAACAACTACTATTGTACCCACATTGTAATTGTATACCTACCTGCATAGTGCGATGACAACAACTGCTATTGTACCCACATTGTAATTGTATACCTACCTGCACAGTGCGATGACAACAACTACTATTGTACCCACATTGTAATTGTATACCTACCTGCATAGTGCGATGACAACAACTACTATTGTACCCACATTGTAATTGTTTACCTACTTGCACAGTGCGATGACAACAACTACTATTGTACCCACATTGTAATTGTATACCTACCTGCATAGTGCGATGACAACAACTACTATTGTACCCACATTGTAATTGTATACCTACCTGCACAGTGCGATGACAACAACTACTATTGTACCCACTTTGTTATTGTATACCTACCTGCACAGTGCGATGACAACAACTACTATTGTACCCACATTGTAATTGTATACCTACCTGCACAGTGCGATGACAACAACTACTATTGTACCCACATTGTAATTGTATACCTACCTGCACAGTGCGATGACAACAACTACTATTGTACCCACATTGTAATTGTATACCTACCTGCGTAGTGCGATGACAACAACTACTATTGTACCCACATTGTAATTGTATACCTACCTGCATAGTGCGATGACAACAACTACTATTGTACCCACATTGTAATTGTATACCTACCTGCATAGTGCGATGACAACGACTACTATTGTACCCACATTGTAATTGTATACCTACCTGCACAGTGCGATGACAACGACTACTATTGTACCCACTTTGTAATTGTATACCTACCTGCACAGTGCGATGACAACAACTACTATAGTACCCACATTGTAATTGTATACCTACCTGCACAGTGCGATGACAACAACTACTATTGTACCCACATTGTAATTGTATACCTACCTGCACAGTGCGATGACAACAACTACTATTGTACCCACATTGTAATTGTATACCTACCTGCATAGTGCGATGACAACAACTACTATTGTACCCACATTGTAATTGTATACCTACCTGCATAGTGCGATGACAACAACTACTATTGTACCCACATTGTAATTGTATACCTACCTGCATAGTGCGATGACAACAACTACTATTGTACCCACATTGTAATTGTATACCTACCTGCATAGTGCGATGACAACAACTACTATTGTACCCACATTGTAATTGTATACCTACCTGCATAGTGCGATGACAACAACTACTATTGTACCCACATTGTAATTGTATACCTACCTGCATAGTGCGATGACAACAACTACTATTGTACCCACATTGTAATTGTATACCTACCTGCATAGTGCGATGACAACAACTACTATTGTACCCACATTGTAATTGTATACCTACCTGCACAGTGCGATGACAACAACTACTATTGTACCCACATTGTAATTGTATACCTACCTGCACAGTGCGATGACAACAACTACTATTGTACCCACATTGTAATTGTATACCTACCTGCATAGTGCGATGACAACAACTACTATTGTACCCACATTGTAATTGTATACCTACCTGCATAGTGCGATGACAACAACTACTATTGTACCCACATTGTAATTGTATACCTACCTGCATAGTGCGATGACAACAACTACTAGTGTACCCACATTGTAATTGTATACCTACCTGCATAGTGCGATGACAACAACTACTAGTGTACCCACATTGTAATTGTATACCTACCTGCATAGTGCGATGACAACAACTACTATTGTACCCACATTGTAATTGTATACCTACCTGCATAGTGCGATGACAACAACTACTAGTGTACCCACATTGTAATTGTATATCTACCTGCATAGTGCGATGACAACAACTGCTATTGTACCCACATTGTAATTGTATACCTACCTGCATAGTGCGATGACAACAACTACTATTGTACCCACATTGTAATTGTATACCTACCTGCACAGTGCGATGACAACAACTACTATTGTACCCACATTGTAATTGTATACCTACCTGCATAGTGCGATGACAACAACTACTATTGTACCCACATTGTAATTGTATACCTACCTGCATAGTGCGATGACAACAACTACTATTGTACCCACATTGTAATTGTATACCTACCTGCACAGTGCGATGAAAACAACTACTATTGTACCCAAATTGTAATTGTATACCTACCTGCATAGTGCGATGACAACGACTACTATTGTACCCACTTTGTAATTGTATACCTACCTGCATAGTGCGATGACAACAACTACTATTGTACCCACATTGTAATTGTATACCTACCTGCACAGTGCGATGAAAACAACTACTATTGTACCCAAATTGTAATTGTATACCTACCTGCATAGTGCGATGACAACGACTACTATTGTACCCACTTTGTAATTGTATACCTACCTGCATAGTGCGATGACAACGACTACTATTGTACCCACATTGTAATTGTATACCTACCTGCGTAGTGCGATGACAACAACTACTATTGTACCCACATTGTAATTGTATACCTACCTGCATAGTGCGATGACAACGACTACTATTGTACCCACTTTGTAATTGTATACCTACCTGCACAGTGCGATGACAACAACTACTATTGTACCCACATTGTAATTGTATACCTACCTGCACAGTGCGATGACAACAACTACTATTGTACCCACATTGTAATTGTATACCTACCTGCACAGTGCGATGACAACAACTACTATTGTACCCACATTGTAATTGTATACCTACCTGCATAGTGCGATGACAACAACTGCTATTGTACCCACATTGTAATTGTATACCTACCTGCACAGTGCGATGACAACAACTACTATTGTACCCACATTGTAATTGTATACCTACCTGCATAGTGCGATGACAACAACTACTATTGTACCCACATTGTAATTGTTTACCTACTTGCACAGTGCGATGACAACAACTACTATTGTACCCACATTGTAATTGTATACCTACCTGCATAGTGCGATGACAACAACTACTATTGTACCCACATTGTAATTGTATACCTACCTGCACAGTGCGATGACAACAACTACTATTGTACCCACTTTGTTATTGTATACCTACCTGCACAGTGCGATGACAACAACTACTATTGTACCCACATTGTAATTGTATACCTACCTGCACAGTGCGATGACAACAACTACTATTGTACCCACATTGTAATTGTATACCTACCTGCACAGTGCGATGACAACAACTACTATTGTACCCACATTGTAATTGTATACCTACCTGCACAGTGCGATGACAACAACTACTATTGTACCCACATTGTAATTGTATACCTACCTGCGTAGTGCGATGACAACAACTACTATTGTACCCACATTGTAATTGTATACCTACCTGCATAGTGCGATGACAACAACTACTATTGTACCCACATTGTAATTGTATACCTACCTGCACAGTGCGATGACAACGACTACTATTGTACCCACATTGTAATTGTATACCTACCTGCACAGTGCGATGACAACAACTACTATAGTACCCACATTGTAATTGTATACCTACCTGCACAGTGCGATGACAACAACTACTATTGTACCCACATTGTAATTGTATACCTACCTGCATAGTGCGATGACAACAACTACTATTGTACCCACATTGTAATTGTATACCTACCTGCATAGTGCGATGACAACAACTACTATTGTACCCACATTGTAATTGTATACCTACCTGCATAGTGCGATGACAACAACTACTATTGTACCCACATTGTAATTGTATACCTACCTGCATAGTGCGATGACAACAACTACTATTGTACCCACATTGTAATTGTATACCTACCTGCATAGTGCGATGACAACAACTACTATTGTACCCACATTGTAATTGTATACCTACCTGCATAGTGCGATGACAACAACTACTAGTGTACCCACATTGTAATTGTATACCTACCTGCATAGTGCGATGACAACAACTACTATTGTACCCACATTGTAATTGTATACCTACCTGCATAGTGCGATGACAACAACTACTATTGTACCCACATTGTAATTGTATACCTACCTGCATAGTGCGATGACAACAACTACTAGTGTACCCACATTGTAATTGTATACCTACCTGCATAGTGCGATGACAACAACTACTATTGTACCCACATTGTAATTGTATACCTACCTGCATAGTGCGATGACAACAACTACTATTGTACCCACATTGTAATTGTATACCTACCTGCATAGTGCGATGACAACAACTACTATTGTACCCACATTGTAATTGTATACCTACCTGCATAGTGCGATGACAACAACTACTATTGTACCCACATTGTAATTGTATACCTACCTGCATAGTGCGATGACAACAACTGCTATTGTACCCACATTGTTATTGTATACCTACCTGCACAGTGCGATGACAACGACTACTATTGTACCCACATTGTAATTGTATACCTACCTGCACAGTGCGATGACAACGACTACTATTGTACCCACTTTGTAATTGTATACCTACCTGCATAGTGCGATGACAACAACTACTAGTGTACCCACATTGTAATTGTATACCTACCTGCATAGTGCGATGACAACAACTACTAGTGTACCCACATTGTAATTGTATACCTACCTGCATAGTGCGATGACAACAACTACTATTGTACCCACATTGTAATTGTATACCTACCTGCATAGTGCGATGACAACAACTACTAGTGTACCCACATTGTAATTGTATACCTACCTGCATAGTGCGATGACAACAACTACTATTGTACCCACATTGTAATTGTATACCTACCTGCATAGTGCGATGACAACAACTACTAGTGTACCCACATTGTAATTGTATACCTACCTGCATAGTGCGATGACAACAACTACTATTGTACCCACATTGTAATTGTATACCTACCTGCATAGTGCGATGACAACAACTGCTATTGTACCCACATTGTAATTGTATACCTACCTGCATAGTGCGATGACAACAACTACTATTGTACCCACATTGTAATTGTATACCTACCTGCATAGTGCGATGACAACAACTACTATTGTACCCACATTGTAATTGTTTACCTACTTGCACAGTGCGATGACAACAACTACTATTGTACCCACATTGTAATTGTATACCTACCTGCATAGTGCGATGACAACAACTACTATTGTACCCACATTGTAATTGTATACCTACCTGCACAGTGCGATGACAACAACTACTATTGTACCCACTTTGTTATTGTATACCTACCTGCACAGTGCGATGACAACAACTACTATTGTACCCACATTGTAATTGTATACCTACCTGCACAGTGCGATGACAACAACTACTATTGTACCCACATTGTAATTGTATACCTACCTGCACAGTGCGATGACAACAACTACTATTGTACCCACATTGTAATTGTATACCTACCTGCGTAGTGCGATGACAACAACTACTATTGTACCCACATTGTAATTGTATACCTACCTGCATAGTGCGATGACAACAACTACTATTGTACCCACATTGTAATTGTATACCTACCTGCATAGTGCGATGACAACAACTACTATTGTACCCACATTGTAATTGTATACCTACCTGCATAGTGCGATGACAACAACTACTATTGTACCCACATTGTAATTGTATACCTACCTGCATAGTGCGATGACAACGACTACTATTGTACCCACATTGTAATTGTATACCTACCTGCACAGTGCGATGACAACGACTACTATTGTACCCACTTTGTAATTGTATACCTACCTGCACAGTGCGATGACAACAACTACTATAGTACCCACATTGTAATTGTATACCTACCTGCACAGTGCGATGACAACAACTACTATTGTACCCACATTGTAATTGTATACCTACCTGCATAGTGCGATGACAACAACTACTATTGTACCCACATTGTAATTGTATACCTACCTGCATAGTGCGATGACAACGACTACTATTGTACCCACATTGTAATTGTATACCTACCTGCATAGTGCGATGACAACGACTACTATTGTACCCACATTGTAATTGTATACCTACCTGCACAGTGCGATGACAACGACTACTATTGTACCCACTTTGTAATTGTATACCTACCTGCACAGTGCGATGACAACAACTACTATAGTACCCACATTGTAATTGTATACCTACCTGCACAGTGCGATGACAACAACTACTATTGTACCCACATTGTAATTGTATACCTACCTGCATAGTGCGATGACAACAACTACTATTGTACCCACATTGTAATTGTATACCTACCTGCATAGTGCGATGACAACAACTACTATTGTACCCACATTGTAATTGTATACCTACCTGCATAGTGCGATGACAACGACTACTATTGTACCCACATTGTAATTGTATACCTACCTGCACAGTGCGATGACAACGACTACTATTGTACCCACTTTGTAATTGTATACCTACCTGCACAGTGCGATGACAACAACTACTATAGTACCCACATTGTAATTGTATACCTACCTGCACAGTGCGATGACAACAACTACTATTGTACCCACATTGTAATTGTATACCTACCTGCATAGTGCGATGACAACAACTACTATTGTACCCACATTGTAATTGTATACCTACCTGCATAGTGCGATGACAACAACTACTATTGTACCCACATTGTAATTGTATACCTACCTGCATAGTGCGATGACAACAACTACTATTGTACCCACATTGTAATTGTATACCTACCTGCATAGTGCGATGACAACAACTACTATTGTACCCACATTGTAATTGTATACCTACCTGCATAGTGCGATGACAACGACTACTATTGTACCCACATTGTAATTGTATACCTACCTGCACAGTGCGATGACAACGACTACTATTGTACCCACTTTGTAATTGTATACCTACCTGCACAGTGCGATGACAACAACTACTATAGTACCCACATTGTAATTGTATACCTACCTGCACAGTGCGATGACAACAACTACTATTGTACCCACATTGTAATTGTATACCTACCTGCATAGTGCGATGACAACAACTACTATTGTACCCACATTGTAATTGTATACCTACCTGCATAGTGCGATGACAACAACTACTATTGTACCCACATTGTAATTGTATACCTACCTGCATAGTGCGATGACAACAACTACTATTGTACCCACATTGTAATTGTATACCTACCTGCATAGTGCGATGACAACAACTACTATTGTACCCACATTGTAATTGTATACCTACCTGCATAGTGCGATGACAACAACTACTATTGTACCCACATTGTAATTGTATACCTACCTGCACAGTGCGATGACAACAACTACTATTGTACCCACATTGTAATTGTATACCTACCTGCATAGTGCGATGACAACAACTACTATTGTACCCACATTGTAATTGTATACCTACCTGCATAGTGCGATGACAACAACTACTATTGTACCCACATTGTAATTGTATACCTACCTGCACAGTGCGATGACAACAACTACTATTGTACCCACATTGTAATTGTATACCTACCTGCATAGTGCGATGACAACAACTACTATTGTACCCACATTGTAATTGTATACCTACCTGCACAGTGCGATGACAACAACTACTATTGTACCCACTTTGTTATTGTATACCTACCTGCACAGTGCGATGACAACAACTACTATTGTACCCACATTGTAATTGTATACCTACCTGCATAGTGCGATGACAACAACTACTATTGTACCCACATTGTAATTGTATACCTACCTGCACAGTGCGATGACAACAACTACTATTGTACCCACTTTGTTATTGTATACCTACCTGCACAGTGCGATGACAACAACTACTATTGTACCCACATTGTAATTGTATACCTACCTGCACAGTGCGATGACAACAACTACTATTGTACCCACATTGTAATTGTATACCTACCTGCATAGTGCGATGACAACAACTACTATTGTACCCACATTGTAATTGTATACCTACCTGCATAGTGCGATGACAACAACTACTATTGTACCCACTTTGTTATTGTATACCTACCTGCACAGTGCGATGACAACAACTACTATTGTACCCACATTGTAATTGTATACCTACCTGCATAGTGCGATGACAACAACTACTATTGTACCCACATTGTAATTGTATACCTACCTGCACAGTGCGATGACAACAACTACTATTGTACCCACATTGTTATTGTATACCTACCTGCATAGTGCGATGACAACAACTACTATTGTACCCACATTGTAATTGTATACCTACCTGCATAGTGCGATGACAACAACTACTATTGTACCCACATTGTAATTGTATACCTACCTGCATAGTGCGATGACAACAACTACTATTGTACCCACATTGTAATTGTATACCTACCTGCACAGTGCGATGACAACAACTACTATTGTACCCACATTGTAATTGTATACCGACCTGCATAGTGCGATGACAACAACTACTATTGTACCCACATTGTAATTGTATACCTACCTGCACAGTGCGATGACAACAACTACTATTGTACCCACATTGTAATTGTATACCTACCTGCATAGTGCGATGACAACAACTACTATTGTACCCACATTGTAATTGTATACCTACCTGCACAGTGCGATGACAACAACTACTATTGTACCCACATTGTTATTGTATACCTACCTGCATAGTGCGATGACAACAACTACTATTGTACCCACATTGTAATTGTATACCTACCTGCATAGTGCGATGACAACAACTACTATTGTACCCACATTGTAATTGTATACCTACCTGCATAGTGCGATGACAACAACTACTATTGTACCCACATTGTAATTGTATACCTACCTGCACAGTGCGATGACAACAACTACTATTGTACCCACATTGTTATTGTATACCTACCTGCACAGTGCGATGACAACAACTACTATTGTACCCACATTGTAATTGTATACCTACCTGCACAGTGCGATGACAACAACTACTATTGTACCCACATTGTAATTGTATACCTACCTGCACAGTGCGATGACAACAACTACTATTGTACCCACATTGTTATTGTATACCTACCTGCACAGTGCGATGACAACAACTACTATTGTACCCACATTGTAATTGTATACCTACCTGCACAGTGCGATGACAACAACTACTATTGTACCCACATTGTAATTGTATACCTACCTGCACAGTGCGATGACAACAACTACTATTGTACCCACATTGTAATTGTATACCTACCTGCATAGTGCGATGACAACAACTACTATTGTACCCACATTGTAATTGTATACCTACCTGCATAGTGCGATGACAACAACGAATGTTTTGTGCTCAGACATACCTCTGTTGTTTTTGAGTTCTTTTTGTTACAAATTAATGTGTATATTTAAGATACAACAAATAAATAATAAAAAAAATACCTTTTATTTATTTGTATATGCTTTTTATAAACGATACGTAAATATTTTGATATCACAAAAAAAACCAAGATAAAAGTAATTGTTGTTGTAGTTAATTATCATCCATCACTTGGGCAGATAAATACTATGGCATTATATTAATGGTGACAATATAATAAATAACAAATGAGAAACTTTATTTTCGTGGCATGATTCATGTATGGCCGTAAATATATAGTTTCAGTTTCACATGATATGACCCTAATAGGTATGCAAATAAAATTCAATCATAGTAGGTACTTTTATTTTACCACATTCCTCGTTTTGGATTTGTATCTAAGTGTTTGAGTCATTTCTATTCATCATCAGTTTCAAGAAAAATTATAATAAGATTAGTAATTTAATAAAACCGTAATAGATCACACGAGAGAATATTTATGCTTTTAGCCTAGTTCGTATTGTTAGCTAGCAACGGTCAGAACTAGTCAGAGATTAGTCCATAATTTACATGTTATTGATTCTGGTACGTCAATGCTATTGAGTCTCGTAAATGAAACACTATTGTGGGTGCACGGAAATATGATTGAACGTGACTGAACATATTGAAAATAAAATTAGTTCTGATTAAGTCGTTTTGACTGATTAGATTAAATGAATATGAACGTGTGTGTGTGCAAGTGTCAATGGTAATGAAGTGAGTTCAAATAACAACAAAATCAAGAAAGGTTTTTGAAGTAAAACTTCTATACGCACGCTTCACTTGGGGAGTAAGCTGGCGAATGCTTGACAAGATCGTTACGAAAAGTGTGATCGGGCGAGGCGAACGAGAGGTGCGCGCGCACATTTTCTTTCTCTCTTCCTCTCATAGCCAGACATAGTGCAGGAGTTGTATTTTTGAAGCATTAGAACTAAAGAAGTTTTACTTCAGTTGTGTGGTCTAAAGCACAATCTTTTTTTTTATTTGAGCTTAAGAATTAAAATTCAAAAACATTTATTCAGCAAAGGCTGTACGATAAACATTACGCACAGAGTAATGTGTGCGTTTTGACGGTTGGTGACCACTTCTTGTTTTGACCACTTCTGTGATCTGTGATCGATCGCTGATATTATGCCAGCAAATTAACTTACTATAGCAATCAGTTATATATTCTTACCAATAATCACCAGTTTTTTCTTAATTTATTTATCCAAAACAAAACTTATTACTAATTTATTCACAAATTAACTATTCACGGAAACCTTACGCGGTTCATATGCGGAAAGTGAGATGGATATGATGCATCTTAACAACTTACAATTTACTTACAAATTCATACGGAAAGGTTTGAAAACCCTTACATAGTTACAGATTAATACTCGTTATTACAACTTTTTGTGAATTCGTTCTCAGCATTCTGAAACAGTGTTAATAATACATCCTGCATCAAGTGCGGTGCGGTAATGCTGCCAGTGTAATGGGCACGTTTGGTGCGGGCGTTTCTTGGGGCGGGCGGTTTATTTTTATAGATGTTTATTTTGTTTCTTTAGTTTAGTTATGGCGAAGCGTTTGGCGGATTAATGTCATTGTATATTGTATGAAAATAATACATCAAGTTATTTACCATGTAAGGTAAACTGCTCTAATTTCGGGGTATTCAAAATCATGCTCTAACTTCGGGGTATTTATGTTTCATGTTTTACTGAGTAGGTAGAGGTGCACACACAAAATATGTACTAGTGCGAAAACTAATACCCCAGCACATAACTGGTGCTGGGAATTCTAAATCAAGGGCAACACAACAAAACAAAATTGTCAGTGCGGCGAGGGCGACGCGACAGGACGTCCCCATATAAACTAAAACCTGTAACGGAAAAGTGGCGCCGGTGGTAACTGAGGGATTAATAATGAGTAACTCACATAATAATCATGATTGGAACATTATAGAGACGTCCCGGGTTCGATCACCGAATTCAAATTGAGTTCTATATTTCCCTGTACCTTATACATGTGTTAGTTTAAGATTTGACATTCTCCAAATGTTACCTATGTGTTTCTTATGGAAATAAACTCTTTTTGAATTTTGAATTTTGAATTTTGATCCCCAGCTGGGGATAAAGAAAAAAATCCCAGGTCTTGAATGTTTATATGTGTGTGTCATCGCTGTTTCTGGTTCCTACGATACAGGGTATCCTAGTGTGGGGCCAGAAGCAATTTATATGCCTGCATGTAAATGTTTATGTTGTTTATGATTATCTTCTCTTATTATGTGGCTCAAAATCTAAAACAGAAATTATCTACCTCCCATTGGTAGACTAGATTAAAAACACAAACACACTCTCTAGTTAAATAAAATAGATATTTAATATTTTTACTTTGAAAAATATTGAGGTCTTTGTGGTTGAAGGATAGCTCTTGATATAGATACCTACAAGCGAGTACACACAAATGTATTGGAGCAAATATTGAATATAGACAGAACAGATGTTAGATTAAACTAACATTGTCGATGGAGGCCGCTATTTAAAAAACAAAAATCTACTCATTTACTATTTGACACTGACTTTTAGAACCCAATGACGTACGAGAAACTATAGTTTATAATAATTTAAATGATAGAAGCCATAATTTCGACACGTCAGGTACCAGCCCATTTAGAGCTCAGTATTTTCTCAAGTAATTCATTCAAAATCAGTTGTCAGAAATACCCTGTACGTACGATAGATAACCGAGACATAATCCTATTACCCTAAGATAGTTTGAGTGGCCGAGATTTTATCGAATATCGATACTTATAAATCCGTGATATGCTGATTGAATCTGCAGAGTTTTAAATATTCATTCATTGAAAATATTATTTTTCCATTTCGTGAGCTTACCCATTGGAATATATGAAATGAAATGAAACGAAACAAAATGAAATCATACATAATGGTCAGTAAACTGCTTTCCAGTAAAATCGAATATTGTAAATATAAAAGATTGTATGTAGTGGCTGATCCGTTTTCGCCGGGATTGTCACATCATCAATTTCCTTTACAACATTCTACGGAATCCACGATATCCAGGCTTCTTGCAAGACCGTTTCGAATTTTGGTCTTCAAGCAGGCTCCGGAGACCTCACACAGCGTTCATGCTCACAGCTCCCCACCATAAACCCACGTCCTATGCGAACGGATTTAGAAACTGGCTCATTCGGCTGTGGAAAGCACTCCCCTGCACGTTCAGGGTCAGTTCAACTTTCAATATATTTAAAAGTCGCGTAAAAAAACACTACCTTACTCTTCAGGTTTTATATATATATGTCACCGTAAGATAGTCAAAGCCGTTAGTTGATAAATGAACGCATAAAATGATCAACTACCGACAGATAGTAAGCCAGACCGCCAGAGTTAAAAAATTACGTTTCTATTGTTCTTACAAGTCACCTAACACGAGGACTATTCGGGGGTTTCGCTGAGCTCGCCCCCTCTAGTCTTCATCTAAGCTACCGCATTGTTTGCCCTGGTATTTCGTTTGCAATTCAGTTTAAACCAGTTTACTATTTAACGGTTTTAACCCTTAGTTTATCAATGCGTCATATAGTAAGCAATACGCTACAGTTAACTATCTGTCGATAGTTGACCAACTCGCCAGGAAAAAAAATTTAGTTTAACAACTAACGGTTTTGACTATCTTCTAGTGACGTATATATTAATACCTTTTATCAATATTTAGCTTGTGTGTATCATACAATATAATGACTTTATGTACGTACTCGTGATTTTAGATTATTTTAGTTAGGGTTACATAATACAGTTTGTATTGACTAGGTATATTATGTTTTGTGTTGGACACAGGTCTACCTCCTTATTTGGTTTGCAAGAAGAGATCTCTTGTTAGAGATACGCTCGCTCTTTTACACTATTTATATGCTATAACCTTTTGATGGTGATTCATGAAAAGGAATTCGATTTAAGCTGTGGCCCCACACCTAAGGCCAATCTTTTATAGCATAGTCTCTCTTGACACAAAACGGTAATACCAGTTCATCCTATCTGGTTAGTCCACCAGTCTCCATTTTCCACTTCTGTGTGGGCACAAACCCATCAGATATTATCATTTATCTTTTATACCTGTAGGATCTAATTTGTATTTTTTACGCTACGTTTAACAATTCTATGCAAGGCGCAATTTTGTTTGTAAACAACATATTTGTTTATGTTATTTTTCGAAGGGTTAGCAGCGGATATTCAAACTATTATTATATTACAAAAAAGAGCTATTCGAGCAATTTATAATTCACCGCCCATGGTATTTCTAGAAATAATATTTCCGTTACAGGTTTTTCATTTCATTACCATGACATAAGTGAGTTTTTAAGACGCACTGACTTCCTCAGAAAACTTTTAAAAGATATTTAGATACATAGATACACACTAACTGTAGCAAGTTATGTTACTTTTGAAAATATAATGTATGCACGCAAGAACCTTTTAACCTTTTCCAAAATTAATCACAGACTAGTTGCAAGTAGCACTCCAGTTTAGAATCGCGAAAGTTAGCAATTATTTCAAGGGTCACTACATTCTGTATTTTAAGATTACTTAAATGATAAGAGTGCATGATGTTAATCTAACCTAACACAGAACTAAAATTGTACCAGATAAGTGGTAGGTGGGAGCGGAGTTGTTATGTGGCTTTTCACGGACAGTTCTACCCGATCCTTCCGCATAAGGGATTCAAATTAAAATCTTTTAATGACGCTTAATAAAAACCGGCCAAGTGCGAGTCGGACTCGCACACCCGGGGTTCAGTAGAATTTGAACTTTTTTGTAAACAAAACGAAAAATACTTAACTATGACACCTTTTTTCTTGCCTTATTTCATGATTCATCACGATTCCCTCTCAAAAACAATGGAACTCGAGGAATTTACAATTGCACTAACAATGCGCGCATGAGTAGCGGCCGGCGTGACGTATACGTCATAAGCACCTATAGGTGCTTTTACTTCGGTGTTATACTTCATTTCATGGAATTATTAATAATGTGAAGATGTCAACTCCAGGACGTAAAAATCATGCAATTGACACAATAGAGTCAGCAATTGAAAGCCATACTTGGTTAAAATTACTACTGCGGCAATAAAACAATGTGAAAATTTCAACTGCAAGGTGCGAAGCGTTGTGACAGACAACGCTGCAAATATGAGCAAGAAGAACTAGCATCTCATAAGGATATTTTTACATACATATATTATTTTTGGGAAGGATTTGAATGCATCGAAAGCGAAATGAGAAAGAAAAATCAATAATGCGGTTCTTCAAATACACTCACTTTGCATCTGCCAAATACAAACAACCTGGTGATAAAGCAATTATTATCCCACAACAGGTACGGTGTAACATAATGGCTGACTGCCTTAAAGTTTGTTTGGAAAACTGGCATACTATGTCCGACACATGTTTGAATAATGCAACCGCAATATATTTTTCAATTTTATCAAAAGTAAATGACATAGAGCTGAAGCAACAAGCTCAGGCCCTCTTCAATAAACTGGAAAATATTACAATCACACTTGACATCTCCCAGAAGACATCCTGCTGCATTGACGAAGTGACTGAAGAATGGATAGAGCTTAAAAATAAGTTTGAAGGTGAGAACGTACGCCAGCGTGAGACTGACTATTCACTGGGTAATTTAAGTAAATTCAATGCCCGGTGGAAAATGGCAATGTCTCCAGCTCATTTTGCAGCCAACTAACTGCATCGTAAGTACAGTGAGTAACAGATATATGTGAGCAGGTTAGCTACTCAAAAAGATATACACATCATAAAAAATCAGAAATATCTACACAGCCAACGTTTCAAAATTATCTTAACATCCAAGTTAACTCTGAGGGTGTTGACATAATTATGACACTTTAAACATTTCGAGATTATTTATTTCAGCATACTTTACAATCGACGAACAAACAGTTGTTTTGACAGTTCATAAAATGTATTTATGTATACTAATGAATATGTTATATCGGTTCTAGTTAAATACAACCTACATATTTTTAAAAGAGATCTTAAAACATTACCTTTTTCTCACACAGTGGTGCAATGTAGAGGAGAGGCAAAAACAAACGTTTTCTAATAAATAAACCAATCAATGACCGTATCTAGGCCTTTTGCGCAGTATGTTGTCTTCATATTAAGGGATTAAATATGGCCAGAAATGCATCTTTAGCTTCAATTCTAGGCTAAACTAGACAATATAAAAATGTAGGATAAATATATGTTATAAAAGGTCTATTAGAGATAAGAATGGACTTTTAAAATTACCGGATATATGTTATATTTAATACTTATAAATATTTTTCGTAATACATTATTATTCAAGTAAATGAACAAGCGCTCGGAGACGAAAACAGTTTCCTATATGAAACTTACACGCAAAAATAGTTAAAAAAAAGGGAAATTTTTGGTTGTTTTATTTTATTTTTAATGTTATTATTACAGGAGTTCAGTAATGTTTTCTATAATTTTCTCGGTCTCGGAGCTCGGGCTGCCCCGCGGGGCTCTGCGCGGGAGCATGCGTCAGTCTGCTTCGACGCGATGCGACGGGTATTTGTTTTCTTTGTCTAATTCTCAATGCCATTGGCCTATGTTCAGCCCTTAAAGCTACATTTTTATCTGCTTAAAGTTTCATAAGTTTCCTAATTCGCGTTTTAATGAATATTTATTGACACTTGATATGGAGTGAATAAATTAAGATAAATAAACATGTCATCCATCGAGTTGTATCAAGGAAAGGAATCAAACAATACAATCGATCTGCGATTGCTGACATTGTGCATTTTATTGGTTTATAATGAACTCCGATGATGTTGTTTTTGTCAAAAATAAAAAGGGAACTCATCAAATTTACTAAAAGACGACAATGCCCACACTAAAACTATATCAATAACTATGGATTTTCACTTTTATTTATTGCGGTGTTAAAATGCGGAGTATTTAGAGCATATTCTGCACTCAGTAGATTCATAATTCTGCTGAATGTAGGTTGGTCCAAAGATATAATGAAGGCACTAGGATCACATTTAGGAGTTAGTTAAAGTTTTGTTCATATGTGAAATACTGTGCATACAACATAAAAATGAGAATAAATTTCTAAAAAGTTTGTGTAGAATAGCTCTTAATTTACAAAACAAATATGAACTATCTTTACTCTCTATTATCTATGTGTCTATATAGTCATTTGACAAAAGATCAACATGTCTATGAATATTTTTGTCCTCCTCTCTCCTAACCTAAATAGGGTTAGGTCTTACTAGCTAGATCCCTACTTTGACTTATGGCAAGTGCTAACGCGTTGTAGTTAATCTACGCTTTAGAAAGTTTTTTTTACATTTTTTTCATTTCATGTCTTTCTATCTATATACCAATCTAATAAAACGTTATAATTTGAGTTGTTTTTCGCGCGCCACTAAAGGGTTAAAAGTATTATTTGAGATACGGCATCAGTCTATTCATTAACAAACTTTTCAAGCAAACACTTACAAACCTATTATGGTATGTTTATAATAATAATAATAATAATAATCGTTTATTCATGAAACAAAATACAACAGAACAGTTACAATATTTAAGATGTGTTTAGCTATAGTTGGAGTAATCATACGGAAAACATCTGAACCTGAGCTAGGTATAACCTGTATTTCAGGCTCAGCACTCTTCCCTAAAATAAGATAATTGCTAATAGAGCTGACACAGAAAAAGAATCAAAACGTAAAAATAAACGATACAAAGATCAAAATAATGATAATAATAATTAATATTCACTAACTTAAGGGGGGGAAAAGAGTGAGTATGTGAACCTCTCTTTGTAGTATGGGTATGAATGAGTGAGTGTGAGAGGGTGAGTGAGAAAATAATAATACTAACGATATGTACGTAATGTATGCTAAAGTTCATGTAATATTTATAAATGATTTATATGTAATTGTAATTTTATATGTAATAATTTTGATATTAAATATAAAAATATGAGACTGTTTATGATAGAGCTACATATTTGTCAAAAGTAACTTGTTTAATATCTATGCTTCGGAACGCACCGGTTTTTTGTTGCGCGGATCGACCGCGAGTAATCGGGACATCACTAGCGGAAACGGAACCGCAGCTGTCACTCGTACCAACGAGATGAAAAATTAGAGGTTATTTTTTTCTTGTCGTGAGAAAAAACATGTCTGCTCATGGCGTCGGGCCATTGACTGTATTTCGGTAACAATTGTCTAACACAGGTGTCGGGCCTGGTCGGAGTGTTGATCATAATTATCGTCGGGAAATAAGTAGATTCGCGTCAGCGGTTGAGTGATTCGTGTTGTGCGGTCCCCGACTCGTCGTATCGGACGGCGACTCCTCGTGTCGGCAAGCAGCACGCCGGCGACAGCGTCGGCGGCAAATAGTGAGATTCAGTCCCTATCCTATCCCAATTGTGCTCCTATCCCGTATTCCTGCCTCGAATCGAGCCTTCGATTTCCGGTCTGCGACGGCAAGGTAAGAAATCAAGATTTTCTCTCCCGTGCTGGCAAAAACCCAGCCCCTCAAGATTCCACGCCGTTCGGTGGAGGCGTGGAATTAAACATTTTGGTAGCAGGCGCGGTTTCCTAGTAGGAAATCACCGATTCACGGACGGTTGTAGGGTTGTTTTTTTGCCACATTGTAGTTGGGAGAAAAGAATATCTCAAATTGGCCGGCAAGTCGGCAATGAGTCTGTGGTCGGTATACCACAATTAAAGTTCATTTTCGGTTAGTGAAAGTATAATTGTCAATTTAGTTAACAATTATTATAAATTTGTAGTCGGAAACTACTGTTTGTGCGCATAAAGGACTGAACAGTCATTCTGCGAAGTAACTAGATTGTATTACTTGCGGTAGAACGTCGGGTTCTATAGTACTGCAGTGTTATTTCGGTTTACAGAGCAGGGTCGGGCTATTTAAGGGGTATTAAGCTGATTTTAGCTGACCTCAGTAGAAGTGTGGGTCATATCGGAGGGGCCACTTCTAGAAGGTCACAGCTACCTTCATTATATTAAAAATAGCTTGGATTTCGGAATCCAGTGTGGTTTAGGGTGCTATATTGTTTAGGTTTATAATTTCGGAGCCCACCACTTATTATTTTGTATTGTTTTCATAATCAAGTTTTGTGGGTTATTTTTGTATTGTGTTTTATGGTGGCATTCTCTAATTGATTTAGAGTGTATATTTATAAGGTGTATGTCCACAGGGCGACCATATTAAATATTGTTTAGGATTTAATTGTTTTAGTGGTTGCCTTGGTTTTTACAACTAAGTTTTAATTTCTGTGCCCAGCGCTGACGGGCAAGTGCTGGTCTCTGGCTGTGCTTAGTTCGGTAGTGAAGCATAGGACCAGAAACAATTGAATCGGTAACCATGGCACCTTCGCCCTTGACGGTACTGCGGTATGGTGTCCGTGAGGAGATGAGATGGCTCGCCCATACTCACAAGTATGTGGAGCGACCTGACATGGACGATGTCCTGCTCAAGCGTATGGAGGACGCAAAGACACGCGTCGGGAAGCTGTGTCGGCTGGCTGCGGAGGCTGAAGCCCTCGGGCTTACGGATGAGGCTTCGGTGGCTGCAGTGAAGCAGCTCTGCGCGGATGCTGACCAAGCGATGGAGTGCTTTGGCGACATCGAGCGTCGCGCGGAAAAAATTAAGCGGTCGCGACGGAATGACCGCGGGGAGGGTAGCGGAGACCCGCCCCCTAAGGGTGTTGTTGGACGGCTGCCACACTTGGAGATTCCGGCCTTCGGTGGGGCAATTGATGAGTGGCCGGCATTCATCAATTTGTTCGATAGTTTGGTCCACGGTCGGGACGACCTGGACAACGCCTACAAGTTGGCCCAACTATTGATAGCACTGCGGGGTGAACCGAAAGAGTTGGTCGGTCACCTAACGGTCACGGCGGGCAATTATGATATAGCCCGGTCCATATTGTTTGACCGCTACCAACACAAACGGCGGTTTGTTGATGCGCAGCTGGGGAAGCTGTTTAGCATACCAAGAGTAACCCGGGATGTTGACATCCGGGTACAGGTGCTCAACCCTGTGCTGGGGGCCACTAAGGCCCTTCAGAACCTTGGTCTGCCGGTAGACCAATGGTCATATATCGTTTTGTATATGGTTTTGTCACGGTTGCCTGCAGCTGTTCAAAGTCGGTTTGAACAGCTGCATGGGGGCAGCAGCTCGGAACTGCCCACGCTCGTCCAATTAACGGATTTTTTGGAGGGTGAATGCAGGCGATGCGACACATTGGATACGGAGGCCAGTGTGCAGCGCCAACCCGCGTGGATGCGGGAGGGGCCGCGCCCCCCGCCCCCACGGGGGGGTGGGCGGTCAAAACAATTTGGCGTTTTGAATGCCGCGCCGTCGGGTGACGGCTGTGTGCACTGCGACAGTGCCGGTCATGAAGTGACCAGTTGCGCCAACTTTAAGGCGCTCGGGGTAGCTGCCCGCAAGAAGGTAGTATTCCGCCACCGATTTTGTTTCGGTTGTTTGGGGCCGCACCCGCTGAGCGAGTGCTCACGCGCGTTCCCCTGTGAGTGCTGCGGTGGCAAGCACCACATCGTGTTGTGCCTGAACCGGTCAGGCCCTTCGGACGGTCACCAGGGCCGGACTCAGGTTGGTCGGTCACAGGGCCCAACCAGGGCCGGACCCAGTCCCCCTCCGGGCAACGGGAGTCACCAACGGGGTGACTGGGGTACCCGCGGACGGGACCCCCCCCCGAGGGGAAGGGGGCAGCGCGGGGGGTAACATGCGGGATAGCCGGGGTTCGGTCGCCGGTGTCCAGGGTCAGCGAGGACTTCGGGCCGCTGGCTCACCGCGTGTTACGGGCGGGTGACACAGATGGCACCTATGAGTGGCGCGAAGGCTGGGAGCCCACCACCTTCTGCGCCACCCTGCCCGTCGCTCTGGGAGGCGAACAGGGAGGCGAACAGTCGGATGTCGCCCACATTCCTAGAGAGCCCCAGGTTGGATCCGCTCTCCCCCCTCCATCCACGGTGGCCACCGGGCACACCGTACACCGTCCGGTATGTCAGATAGCGGTAGCGGTCGGATACCGGGACAGCGAGGGGCCTATTATCCGGGTTGGGACCCCTTGATGTACATACGGTCTGATATGCCGGTTGCGTATCAGCAGCCGAGTTACTCCAAGGCCGACGGAGGTCTCAGCGGGTTCGGATCCCGCGGAGGTTCCCGCTAGGGACACGCCGCCCACTTACAGGGTGCCGCCACTCCACAGACGGTCATGCTCCCCACCGCCTCTGTGATAGCGTGGAGTTCGGACGGCAAATCTTGTGTGGCACGAGCACTATTGGACTCGGGGGCCCAGGGGTGCTTAGTCTCGTGCAACCTTGTAAGACGGTTGGGCATTTCGGTAAGGGACTATCCACATTCCATTCGGGGAATTGGGAACACGGAAGTCGGTTCCGTTAAGGGAGTATGTCGGATTACTCTCTCGTCACGGGTGGATTCATCGGTGAATCTGACGGTCACGGCATTAGTCATGCCTAATGTGATGGGCTCACACCCTCACGTACGGTTGTCGCCCTCGGTGCGACAGTTGGTCGCTGGGTTGTCACTGGCAGACCCGGAGTTCGATATTCCGGGCCCAGTAGACATTTTAATGGGTGTCGATGCCTTGGGATACCTGTTAGTGCCAGGTGTCTACGTGTTGCAGGCGACTGGTCTGGTTTCGGTCAACACCAGACTGGGCCATGCGGTAATGAGTCCGGTCATGCCGGCTGCCCCACGCCTAGCGACTCGTAGTCCCTTATTCGGTTCTGTACTCTCGGAGGTGATACAGAAGTTTTGGGAGGTGGAGGAACCACCTACGGTCCGCCGGTTGGACCCGGTTGAAGAAGAGTGTGAACAGTTTTATCGGAACAATACTGGTCGCCTTCGGTCAGGTCGATTGTGTCAAGCTCCGGAGTTAGTTGGACATCCCTTGTGGTGGGGTCCAAAATGGTTGACTCAAGCCGAATCGGATTGGCCAATGAGTCCACGCGTTACCTTGGCGAACGGCGCCTTGACAGTCGGTGTCTGTAGGACGCAACCAGAGCCGGAAGAGGAGTTCAGCCTGCTGGAACGGTACAGCTCGCTCGACAAGCTGGTCAATGTGACTGCCTGGATCTTCCGAATTGTCGCAATTCTGAGGCGCAACGGGTGCGGACACAGGTCCTGACACCACGGGAACGGAACCATGCGTTTTTCGCATTGGTACGGAACGTGCAGGCGGTGCATTTTTAGTCCGAATTGCACATTCTAAGACGCGGACGCGTCCAACTGAAGGGAGCTGTGGCTCGGCTCAACCCGTTTATTGACCCTCAAGGATTGCTGAGGGTAGGAGGTCGGCTGCGGAATGCCAACCTGCCTTATGCGGCTCGCCACCCGTTGTTACTCCCTAGGAAAGGGAAGTTGGTCGAACTGTTGATACAGGATCGACACATTCGGAATGGGCATATCGGATGCCACGCCTTGATGGCGTTGCTCCAGCGCGAGTTCTCGATTCTATCGGGAAGACGCTTAGTGCGTAGCGTCGTATTTCGGTGCCTGCCTTGTTATCGGGCCAAGGCGGCTACGATGCAGCCCCAGATGGGCGATTTGCCCTCGGATAGGGTTAACGAAATCCGGCCCTTTGCGGGTGTCGGAACGGATTTCACGGGACCATTCATGGTCAAGTCTTCACAGCTACGGAACGCCAGATTAGTGAAGGCATACCTGTGCGTCTTCGTGTGCTTGGCCACGAAGGCAGTCCACTTGGAGGTGGTCAGTGACCTCACTACAGAGGCATTTATCGCATGTCTAGATCGGTTCGTCTCACGAAGGGGCGTCCCGACATTAATCCGTTCGGACAACGGCACAAATTTTGTCGGAGCCAGGCGATATCTGCAGGAGGTCACTCAATTCCTAAACGGTAACCAGGATGCCATCGGTACGGCTTGCTCCCGACGAGGGATTGAATGGGTTTTCAGTCCGCCGGGATGTCCTCATTGGGGAGGAATTTTTGAGGCTGCGGTTAAATCGGCTAAGTCGCAACTGACGAGGAGCATCGGTGAGACCTCTCTACGCTTTGAAGAGCTTGCAACGCTGTTCTGTAAAATTGAAATGACACTGAACTCGCGTCCGTTGTGCCCGCTCAGTTCGGATCCAAATGATTTGGAAGCGTTGACTCCGGGTCACTTCCTGATAGGTCAGCCCCTTAACGCCCTGCCAGAATACCCATTCGGTGATGTTAAGTTAAGTCGGTTAACTAGGTGGCAGATGTTGCAGCAGATGGCTCAAGATTTTTGGAAACGGTGGTCCCTTGAGTACTTGCACATCTTGCAGCAGCGCCTTAAGTGGACTGACCGGACGAGCCCCCCTCAAGTCGGTGATTTGGTGCTGATTAAGGATGCGAACCTGCCATCATTGAGATGGAGACGAGGACGGATCGTCAATTTGTACACGGGTCGGGATGGCACGCCTCGATCAGCAGAAGTCAAGGTGGGGGACTCGGTCCTCAAGAGAGCGGTCGCAACACTTTCTCGCCTTCCTATTGATTAGGGACAGGTTCGGGCCTGTCCGGGCGGGTGACTGTTTAATATTTATGCTTCGGAACGCACCGGTTTTTTGTTACGCGGATCGACCGCGAGTAATCGGGACATCACTAGCGGAAACGGAACCGCAGCTGTCACTCGTACCAACGAGATGAAAAATTAGACGTTATTTTTTTCTTGTCGTGAGAAAAAACATGTCTGCTCATGGCGTCGGGCCATTGACTGTATTTCGGTGTAACAATTGTCTAACACAGGTGTCGGGCCTGGTCGGAGTGTTGATCATAATAATCGTCGGGAAATAAGTAGATTCGCGTCAGCGGTTGAGTGATTCGTGTTGTGCGGTCCCCGACTCGTCGTATCGGACGGCGACTCCTCGTGTCGGCAAGCAGCACGCCGGCGACAGCGTCGGCGGCAAATAGTGAGATTCGGTTCCTATCCTATCCCAATTGTGCTCCTATCCCGTATTCCTGCCTCGAATCGAGCCTTCGATTTCCGGTCTGCGACGGCAAGGTAAGCAATCCAGATTTTCTCTCCCGTGCTGGCAAAAACCCAGCCCCTCAAGATTCCACGCCGTTCGGTTGAGGCGTGGAATTAAACATAACTCTTCAGTTTTCTCATAATTGAGTGCTTGCAGGGTTTTATATATGGTTTTTTTAAGATCATGTGTGTGTAGGGCATAAATTTCAACAATTTTATTAATTCTATTATACACATTTAGATTGGCCATAACCATAACTATGAAGATATAGTTATAACGGAGAATAAAGCTTAAATGCGGTTGAATTCAGCGGACTTTCCTACGAGTGTATACTCGTAGGAAAACTGTATAGTTATAGAAATATTGATAAAAGTAGAAGTACAATTGTTCATAAACATAAAATGATAAATTTATTATATTTTAACAAAATATAATAAATTTATCATTTTATTTATATCTGTTATTTTGCAGGTGCCTAATAAAATACAATACACGGTACACTGTATTACTTTTCACACTAAATTATAGAGCTAGTTTATTCCTTTTTAGTGGTTATTTTATGCAGTCGGGTTTTATATATATATATATATATATATATATTAACTTATGCATTGTAATTTCTATTTAAGTTTAAGGAAATAAACCGGAGTGACGGTACACTACACACCCTATCCATGGCCCTTCGTTAGATTTCTGTGCGCTGACAGTGATTTTCGTTAATTTTTTTACCTTTCCCATGAAACTTAAACTGCAAGTTTTACGTATAATTAGAATCCCCATTGGAAACCCTTAATTTTTTTACCACACACGATGGTGTGAGTAAAAAAAAATATTTTTTAGAACTCACAATATGGCGTCTAAAATCTGCCTTTTTGTTCTTTATTGTTTTTAATGTACCCAGTGTTACTCGCGCTATCAATACAAATCTATTGACACCTCATATGTTAAATCCTTCGAGCCATTCAGGCTGCAGCAGGGAACATAGACATCTACATAAATACTCACATACATACTTACACTCGAAAAACATACTCCCTTCTCAAGGCAGTCAGGTAAAAATAAACTAGCGCCTTTTTTCGTCCCTTTTTTTGCCCTAGGCTAAAGATGCGCGATTGTGAATAACAATCGACAAACTTATCGATTGTAGCAATTTTTCATATTATTCGAATAACCTTACATCAATCGAATTAGAACAATCGATAATCGAGCGTCGTTTCATTCCTTCAGATTCGAATTTCATTTTTACTCGATTATTCTTATCGTCATGTAAAAGTAAACTCTATGTACAGATAAAAACTGTCCAATTTTGTATGGCAAGTTAAATCAGTAAACCATCAAACTTTACAAATATTACAAGTTACTAGTTTATATTCGAATTTCCCTAGTCTTTATTGCGCCACAATAAGAAACTATTTTGATTGAAAGCTATTATGTATCTTGTACTTGTAAGAGTGCATAGAAAGATATTTAAATGACATTAGTGTAAGCGAGAAAAAAACATTAACAAACAACATGGCGTTAAGTTCTTCCGTACCCGCCATTTTGTAAGTACCGACGACGTAGCTAAGATGCGACGTGCTACGTGCATAAGCGGGTAAAATTAAATTTCAATATCAAATAAATACGAATTTGTTTATTGAAAGTGAAATGTTCCTAAGCTTTAAATACAAAGTGACAAAAAGGATTTTTCTTTCAGTCTCAAATTCTGAATTAACCAAAGTTAAATATTTTTTGACAGTAAAAAATAATACAAGTAAATAAATCTTCTATTATGTTCCTAATAATGTGTTTTTTGCTGGAACTAAAATATAATTATACAAACAATGTTTGCAGAAATTTGTTTTTAACACGCTTAAATTATGAGAAATAAGATTAACAATTTGTATCAATATTTTATATAAGTAATAAAAAAATGTCTCTTATGTTACAATAAAACAAGATAAGAAAACATATACAAAGCAACAAAATTTCAATGAGCGGTAGGTTTAAGGAAAGAAAATAAACACAAAAAATATAAATCAACAACATTTCAGTTTGCGTTCAGTTTAAGGTTTTTTTTAATATGTTTTTAAAAGGTAATAATCTGGCAAGGTTTATTATAAATTAGAGCGATGTAATATTTAATAAAGGCAGACACATACTGCATAAAATAAAAAAATATTAATTAAAGTAAACATGCAACTAAAATAAAAACAATATGCAATTCAACAAAAAGCTTTTAACTATCCTTAGCTTTATTTAAGCATTTTAGCATAAATCTTGGATATCATACCATAATGTATGTTTATCACATAATTCTGAGATATAATAATTAGGAATATCACTTAGCTAAAAGATTTTTTATTTATACTATAAATAAATACGGAGGCCATTATTGTCCCCACCAGATGTTTTCAATTTAGGGCTATATTAGGGCTCTGACCAGCTTTACGACTACTATCACCGAGTAGCGATAGTGGCCGATACCTACAGCTTAACATGTAATCCGAAACACGTAAGCGCCCGAAACAAATGCCTCATAGAAACAGACACCCATCCAGGGTTGCAATTCGCGTACCGAATCGCATGGCAATAGCAATAGCGAGGGCCCGAAATGTATTTTTTTTTTGTAGCCGGTTAGGCGCCTCTCTGCGCTGTTGACAAGTCAAACCTGCATTTTGCGCCCTCGCTATTGCATTGCTATTGCCATGCGATTCTGTACGCGACTCGCAGCCCAGAAACAGTACCCGTTTCAGCCAGATGATAGGCCACGGCCACGGACGCTTCTAATAAACAATAATAAAATGTTACATAAATATATTAGAAATGTCATTGCTTATACTAAATATTGCCATTGAGAAACATAATTTGGTCCAATTTTTGTGAGCTTAGATGATTACGGCGATCGGTCAATACATAACCTGCTTTTGAAAAAAGTCTTTCGGATGGAACGGATGCAAAAATAAAAACAACAAGAAATTTTGTCAAGCGCGAACATTGAATTTTTCACACTTTTCACACACTCACATCACAGTGTTTTGTAACCAACCTGTCAACGATTATAAATAAACTCAAAATAAAAGTTAATTTACGTACTTTTGCTTTTGAATCCACGCTGTTCAAGCAAAAGTTAGCCACCACCAATTTTTTGTTAGATTTGTTAGCTTATGTCAAATATTGTTAGTAAACACCGAGAAGTTATACCGGTTTACTTTTTGTTAGTTTTTCTTGTTATTAAGCACGATTAACCGCAAATTTAAATTAATATTACCATAAATAAAGCACACGTGCCTAATGGCCTTGACCTTTTTTCTTATTCATTCCTTTCCTTGTTTTTGAGTGCACCTGCGTGTGACCGGTACACAGACACACCCACATAAACAGATAACGGCGTATGCGGGGTAGCGGCGGGGTACAGTGACAAAGCGCATGCAATATGCACATGCGCATGAAAGAGAAAGAAGTCATCGCGTTACTATGGTTACGACCTGACCTGTACACACACATACAATCAAATCGCAACGTATGAGTGTCGTGTAGCGACAAGAACCTAAACAGAACCTAACAAGAAACAACAACCAGGATAAAATTTAGGAATGACAGTTTATTATTTGTATATTATAATGACAGTTTTTATAAAAATGAAATGAGGATGAGGCTGAATGAGGTGACACAGGTTTTTTAAAAGATACAGGTATTGATATAAAAAAAAGGGAGCGAAGGATACGGAGAGTAGGAGACAGAAAAGGGAGCACGCGGCGGTGGTGCCCAGAGCCTGGAGTAGTGGCGTAGTTGGTGATCCGGAGGTGGTGAAGGAGGTGGCTTGAAGGCAGCCGCCCCTCAAGATGTAGGTGATTGGAGACGGCAGCACGACGGGGTATAAATGGTTGGCAGCACGTCAGGATATAGGTATTTGGAGACGGCAGTAAGGCAACAGCAGCAAGCCGTATGGGTGGCTGGAGACGGCAAAAAGGCAGCAGCAGCAGACAGTCAGCGACTCAACAGAGGCTCGCAGGATCCCGGGGCAGTGCGGCCCCGGGATAAGGCCTTTAGGTGAAGCTTCTTCTTTCAGAGCTGAAGTAAGACTCCCGAATTTCAGAAATGTTCCGCTCTTATACCCTTTTTGGAGAGTTCTAAAAATTATTTAAATTAAAAGCAATTTTTGTGAATGGCCAAGAGGGAAAAAGTATTTTTGTAAAAGTATTGAAGTAAACATATCAGACCGCTAACGAGTTTGAATGGACATTGCCATGACAACCAGATAAACAACAACATCGTGTCAGACAACAACATATGTCAGATTTTGGTTTCAGGCTCGTAATAGAGAAAATAACAAGATCACATAGCCAAAATTACATAACAGCGATAGATAAAAAGGTAGCGCACCAGCGCGCACGAAGCCCGAGATTGCAGAGTTTCGGAGAAAGCCAAATACAAGATCACCCAAGGTAAGCCCCTTCGACATTGATTTAGAAGTGCTGATTGTATGAAAATACGAAGTGAAAATGATTTGTTATTGTGTTCTTATGGTTTAAAACGTTACAGGGTCCTATGAAAATAAAGGTGATACGAAATATCCAGAGATATATGAGATCAATGCCGACCATCAACGCAGACTGGAAAATGGCATGTAAGTAGCATTACACTACATGAGTTAAAAAAAAATGGCGGCTTTTGCGCAGGTACAATGTTAGACAAAGGTGTTAACGCGATTGCGCATTATCCACAATACTTACGATTTTTATTTGGAGGTATTATTTTTGATCACTTAAATTTAGATTTTTCAGTAAACTGTGAACCCCTAAATAAATGATTTGTCACCTGTGTCAAATGTATTTATTTTTTACATTTTTTAAAAGAAAAAAGTCTTTAAGATTGAATCAAGTTACTATGGTTACGACCTGACATGTACACACACATACAATCAAATCGACACGTATGATTTAAAAAAAAATGGCGGCTTTTGCGCAGGTACAATGTTAGACAAAAGTGTTAACGCGATTGCGCATTATCCAAAATACTTACGATTTTTATTTGGAGGTATTATTTTTGATCACCTAAATTTAGATTTTTCAGTAAACTGTGAACCCCTAAATAATAGATTTGTCACCTGTGTCAAATGTATTTATTTTTTACATTTTTTAAAAGAAAAAAGTCTTTAATATTGAGTCAATGTACTATACAGTGTGATTCTTCATAAACTGGACATATTAAATAAGGTTAAAGTGGACCATATTTTATCGACAAAAAAATGTTTCAAAAAAATCCCACCCATCCTAATTTTTTTTACAGGCATTTGATTTTAAATTTTCGTGACCATGCACCAATTGCAAAAAAATATATAACTTCGGATTGAAAGGGTTGGTCGTGGTCAAATCAACTGGATTGTAACGATGAGGAGCAGGCAGTATTGCCAGTTACAAAAAAATACCGAAAAAGTGTTAACTGCTTACTAAAATTACGCTTTGATTTTGAACAATTATGATTTTTCGACTATTTTTTTTAGTAATTGTAGTTTAATTCAGAATTTGGTCCCCAATAAAGAACTTTCATATGACAAAATATTATTCTCTATCTCATTAGCTTTCAAATAGCACCTACATTATGTTTCTAAGTTAAAAATAAGGGGAGTGGGATTTTTTTTTAACATTTTTTGTCAATAAAATAGGGTCTTCTTTAACCCTTATTAATATGTCCAGTCTATGAAGAATTACACTGTACACAAAATATAAAAGTTTAAAATTTAATATAATAATTTTTATACAATAATTTAGTAATAGGGTTTTATGACTGTTATTTTGTAGTTCTTTTAAATATGCGTCTTTTGACATCCTAAACATTCACGTAGCTCTAAAACTCACCAACACCATGGCGAATTCGGCGCGATCGGGAGTTCATAATTCATATTTTTTTATTGCACACATATAATTCAAATAACAAGACATAAATCAAAACAGTGTACAAGGACGAGCTTATCTCAAACAAGAGAACTCTTCCAGCAAGCCAAGTTAAGATGATAAAGGTTGAGTTCTTAACACGGACCCTAATAATAATATTTCGTTTGTCATGCTTCAATGAAAAGGAAAAAAATATTGAAAGCAAAAAAGTATTTATTCGTTCAATATGAACTGTCCTTGTAAGTTAAACACTGTCATTAATTGGCGTTATAATTTCAAAATGGTGCGATGGGAGCAGAAATTAGGCCAGGAGTTGCGAAATCCTCTTCCATATCAGTAGACAAATCCGATTTAGAATCACTGCTGTCTGAGGCTGCTTGTTGGTATTTTAAACTCATTCATCCGTAATTTCATCGAGGGATACCCGGTTTCACACGACGATGCACGTATTTCAGGAAACAGCGTGTGTGGGCGGGGCGGGGTAGCGGGGGACAGAGAGTGACAAAGCGCATGCATGCGCGCGTGATAGAATAGCGCCACCGCGTTACTATGATGACGCGAATAAGTAGTTGTTGCTGTCAATCAACGAAAAGTAAACCTTAATGTACAAGAAAAACGATTAATTTTGTATAGCAGACTGAATCAATGAACTAGCGGTTCGCAACCAATTAGCTACTTAAACGAATATCAACTAAAAGTAGCCTCCCAAGTAACACAAAGCTGCACTATATAATTCCACATATGGTCCACATCGGTTGTTTGAGCAATTTAAAAGCATTATTAATGTTCACTCGTAGTCCAATAGCTGCATAATAAATAACGTGACCCAATATAATGCATTATGCTCTACTGTGATTCTATTTGGCGCTACACAGACGCCACAGATTCACTGATATGCAGCGTTTAGTATTGTTGTACGCTATCAGCTGCAAAACTGAATTTGTGTGGACACAAATAGTGCAGTTTTCTGAATAAGGGTTCACGTGTGGACACAAATACTGCACTTTTCTGAATTATGGTCCACAGGTGGACTTTTAAAACACTTGCATCTTAAGAGAGAACATGTGAACCTTTGTATTGCAAGCAATCACGATGTGAAGCTTATTAACAAAGATATAATGCTGTATGCTGCTTAAGCGTACACTTTTACGCCATTAGACAGCTGATACAGTATACTCGTATATCAGCATTACTAAAGGCCACAATCGTACCACGTGTGAACTTTTAAGCAGTGACTTAACAGCGCACTGCTATTAATCTGTACACTCGTGCCCGTCAATTCAGACCTGGGCTGAATTATAGTACTTATGTGGGCATTTAGTCAGCTAGTTGAATTTTAATTGACCACGAATTAAATATTCTAAGACGCCGTGGCCTGCATTGATTATTTAGTGAGCTTATTTTAGTATTTTTATTTTAAAAAAAATGTGGAAAGCCAAAGCAAAATCTGGTGGAATACGCCGTAAAATTAATGCAGAGTACTTAAAAATTATAGGAAAAAAAACGTCATTATCAGGAAGTGGTTCGAGCATTGGTGTAAGTCAAGCGTCAACAAGTGCGCAACCAACAGTGGATGAGGAGGGTTCCGTAACCGAAAGCATGTTTGATGAGGAACGTGCTCAAACGTCATTATCAGGAAGTGGTTCGAGCATTGGTGTAAGTCAAGCGTCAACAAGTGCGCAACCAACAGTGGATGAGGAGGGTTCCGTAACCGAAAGCATGTTTGATGATGAACTTTTTTTTAAGATCATAGACTTAGCGATCTTATTTTTTCGAACTATTAATTACGATCTGAGCCTCAATCACGAACGATTTCGATATCATCAAACGTTTTCGAGAAAGTAGGAAATTATATTTTGTCATAAAGAATAAGAATCACTGACATTTGACTTTTCGATAGTTTCCTATCGACTTTATTGTTATTGTAATTGTAATTTCTTTATTGTACTCACATGACAGTAAAAATAGCTTTAGATAGAAAACACGTGTACAAAGGCGAGCTTATCTCTAATAAGAGATTTATTCCAGCAAACCATGTTTTTTCGTGATCGGGCTACTGATAATTTGTTCTATGACAGATATTACCAATACAAACTACATTTCCCCAACGTAATTTTCTCCAAACATTTTTTTACATAACAAAAATATATCTGTGGGGCACAGTGGAACTTATATTAAGTTAATAGACCAAGGGATCTTAATTTTTAAAAGTCGGAATTTCAACCTGGTAATTTGATCTAGTCTAGGACAGATATATATGAAGTATATTAAGTTTTTTTTTAAATGGCCTAATTTGGCAGCGGTTTGACGCGATCACATGAAAGTACGTTAGCCAAGCATCATACAAACGAAACACTACCTCAATATATACATATATAAATTGGTTAGTTACAGAAGACACGCGTTGTAGTAAAAACTAAAAATAGGAATGCCATGCATGGTTTTAGCGTAGTTACAAAGGACCCCTAACAACTCGAATCCTTATCGGATTATCTGGAATACTGGCGTAGATGTGAAACTTTACTGCCCTACATAGCGATCCGTGGCTGCTTTATTTACCACAAGTGCTTCCCTATGCAACTTAATGCTTCATTAGAAGCCACGGGTGGACATATTTAGAGCACTTAGCATTAAATTAAAGTTTAAACTGACCACTCGTTTATCCGCCATTATAAAAGTACTTGAAGCGTATTATTGTAAATGTTTAGCTTTTATCCTTATTGGTTTGTTTTAGAAAACATCGGGTTGGCGTAAATAATAAATAAAAAAAAAACAACAGTTTACAACTTAAAATTATCATGTAAAAAATATATTTACTTGTAATTGCATGTTTTATTTCACTTTTTTTCACGTATTTGTGGATATTATGAGGGCCCGTGAAAATTTTGACCCAAATATGTATGATATTTCACAATAAAGTTACATTCCCGATAAAATGTTACACATCATAGCAGTAACTCAAAGTATTACTTACCTTAGAACTTATTATTTATCCTCAAAATGGCAACCGAAATGTAATCTTTTCTTTGTATCACGGAGTAACACTTCACCCTACTACAAATATTGTAAGGTATGCAAAAACATACCACAAATCAGTCCACAATTTCCCTGATAAGTTACTTTTAGCTTCTGTAAAGTATATTTGATGTCCACACTTATCCTTAGAGCTGCAAATCAACTATTATAAGTACCACGTGGCTTGTTAGGCAGTCAATATGCAGCCCTTGTAGGACCTGTTACCTTTAATAATGCTAATAAAATGCTATTAAAATGCAATTGTGCAGCTATGTGCTGCCAAATTTGTGCCCAAATCAGAGTTATATCAGCTGCATATTAGGATATAAAGCTGATATGCAGCTACTTTCGGCAGCTAATGAGTCCAATGTGTACTGTTAAAATGCTGTTAGGCAGAACCTTTGTATTACTTGGGCTGTATCGTCCGAGGAAAACGCTCAATTTTGTATGGCAATGAGAATTAATGATCTAGCGGTTTCATTCGAATTTGAAAACCAGTTATTGATTTTTTCGGATTTGAATCTTAATATTAGCAGTATCAAACCATTCGAATATTTGAATCATTCACAATCGCCCATCGTTACCCTAGGCCATGGCCGCCGTGTGAATGAATGTTTTACTTCGAACTTGTTTATTTATGCTGCACTTGTTTTCATTATTTTTGAAATTTACCGACCTTAAGGAAGCGATACCGATGAAAATAATCCCTTGCTTGGCTTAATAATATTTGTGTTTTCATAATAAATTATGTACTTCTGGATGTAGGCTTTATAGATATGGTTTTGTTAACCTGAGGTAAAGAAGACCGCGCGAGCCCTTATAACCATTAAATAACCGACACTTTTTGTTTTCTCCTGGCTTACCAAAGCCATTTCAGAGTTCTAAAACCAACCTACCTATTTAGTATATAAAGTAGAATAGATCCCTCCAAACCCCTCCTCACCTAAGACCCCCCCCCCCCCCGCCCCCACCCCTACAAACATTGTTGCTGTGGTTGGTCAAAACCATCAAATAAATGACTAAAACCTCCCCTTTTCGCCTCACAACGCATGGTGTAGCTAATTAATAATGGCAACAAATATAATGATCACCAAAATATTTTTTTCCTACCCAAAATGGATAAATGAACACCAAAAGTTGCAAAAAATATCAGGGCAAAATACTGCGGTAGCTTAGGTGAAGGGTAAAGTGTTACAATAGAAAGACGAAGAAGGGTGTCAGTTGTTACAATAGAAAGACTGCTGATAGAGGTGGTTCTTTAATCTTAGTGAAAAATAATATTAAGGTGAAACAACGGAAAGATATTCTTGCACTTACTGTTGAAAGACAAATAGAGGTATCCTGTGTTGAGTTAGATAGCCATATTATTGTTTGTGTCTACAGACCACCGAGGGATGAAAAAGGCCATGGCAATTTCGAAATATTTGAGAAAATTATGGAGGAAGCCCTCATTAAACTTTGTAATAACAGAAAAAAGTTAATTATTTGTGGCGATCTTAATGTAGATCTGCTTGTAGATACAACACTGAAGCGACGATTAATAACTCTGTTCAAATCATTTAATTTATGTCATGTATTTCTAGAGCCGACTAGAATTACACTTACCAGCCAAACTTGCTTAGATAACGTTTTTTGTGACTGTGCATTCACAAGTAAAAGTGTAATTAACTGCTTACCCTCCGATCACAGTGGTCAAACAGTTTCATTCCCAATAACTATTAAGGATAAGACTGGTCTATCATTTTATAGGCCTATTACATCCCATAGACTAGAGACATATACGAAAAACTTAGATATAAATTTGCCAGTACCGGATTTTAATGAACAGAACCCAAACAAAATCTACTCAGACTTCTTCAACATTATTCAGACAGAATTCAATAAAGTTTTCAAATTAAAGAAAGTCAGTGACTACAACGGTAAATCTAAATTTAATGACTGGGCAACGTTTGGAATTCGTAAAAGTAGAGTTATCTTGTATGACCTTTATGATCAAAAAACCTATAACTTTGATCGAAAATTTCATGACTATGTTAAAAAATATTCCAAAACTTTCAAGTTGGTTTGTAGAACTGCAAAAACTTTACACATTAATAGAAAAATTCAAAATTCAAATAATAGAATGAAAACAGTTTGGCAAATAATAAACCGCGAAACTGGCAAAGTTATACCAAGGGACAGTGATTTCTGCCTAAAGATAGGTGATGATGTTGTTAAATCTAACGCTGATGTTGCTCGAGCTTTTGAAACATTCTTCACCAATGTACCCGTACTCACAACGGACCGTCTAAATTCATCTCCATTTGAAGCAGAGACTTTATTAAAAAATAACACTAGCGTCAGTAATGTATATTTAAAATTTCATCATGTATATCCCCAGGACATTGTCAAAACGTTTAAATTACTTAACTTAAAAAATACGGAAGACTTGTGGGGTATATCAGTCAAAGTCATTGGTTCAGTAATTCTAGTTATAGCCCCACACTTAGCTTATATATTCAATAAATGTGTTGACGATGGGGCTTTTCCAGACCTCATGAAACACAGTAAACTTATACCGCTGTTCAAATCGGGAGATAAGGGCGATCCTTCAAATTTCAGACCAATATCTGTTCTTCCAACACTAAGTAAAATATTTGAAAAGATTATACTCAATCAAATGCTCTCACACTTCAACCGTACAAAACAACTCCACGCTAAACAATATGGTTTCACTAGGGGTAAATCGACTACGGATGCAGGTATTACCCTTGTATCTCATATTTATTCTGCATGGGAGGCCGCACAGGATGCTATCGGAGTTTTTTGCGACCTGTCGAAGGCGTTTGATTGTGTTGATCATAATACGCTATTAATTAAATTAAATCATTACGGAGTTAGAAATAAAGCGTTGGATCTACTAAGATCATACCTAAGCAATAGAATTCAAAAGGCAGAAGTTAACGGCGTAAAATCTGATGGATCGAGTGTTAAAATTGGCGTTCCACAAGGTTCCATATTAGGCCCTTTCTTATTCCTGGTATATATTAATGATCTGCCTTTCATGGTGGAGAAATTAACTGACATAGTGTTGTTTGCTGATGATACTTCACTGGTCTTCAAAATTGAAAGACAAAAAGGAGAATTTGATGATGTTAATGGTGTATTGTCTTTAACCTTGAATTGGTTCACAGTTAATAATTTATTGTTAAACGCTGGTAAAACCAAGTGTATCAAATTCTCACTTCCAAATGTCAGGCAAGTTGAGACCAGTTTAGTGCTAGACAACAACACGTTAGAATTAGTAAATGATACGAAGTTTCTTGGAATAACCATTGATAGCAAATTGCAGTGGGGACCCCACATAGATAAATTGGCTGGTTAATTAAGTTCTGCGGCTTACGCTGTTAGGAACATCAGACAAAGCACGGATGTGGCTACATCTAGGCTAGTATATTTTAGTTACTTTCATAGTGTGATGTCCTATGGTATCTTGTTGTGGGGGAAAGCAGCGGATATTCAAACAATTTTTATTTTACAGAAAAGAGCTATTCGAGCAATTTATAATTTAAAACGAACAGACTCCTTATGAGAGCTTTTTAAAGAAATTGACATACTAACAGTAGCTAGTCAATTTATTTTCGAAAATATAATGTATGTACGCAAGAACCTTACAACATTTTCCAAACTTAGCGATAGCTGTAATGTTAACCTAAGAAATAATCACAGACTATGTGCGCCCCGTTTTAGTCTCGCGAAGGTTAGCAATTCTTTCAAGGGTCAGTGCATTCTCTACTACAATAAGATAACTCTGGAGATTTTGAAATTGCCACTTGAGCAATTTAAAAAGCATGTTAAAGCGACTTTGTCGAAAAAGGGATATTACAATGTTCAAGATTACTTAAATGACAGGACTGTATGGGGTTAATCTGGCTCAACACAGACCTTGCTGTTAATAATTTTGTAATTATTTATTCCTGCTTATTAATCATAACAATTATTTTTTTCATATTTGTATTAGTTAAGCACAACCTATTTTTAAAAGAGATCTAAAAATAAATCTGTGGGAGTTTCTACGCCCTTCTTCTCCCACAGTGGTCCAATGTAGAGAAGAGGCAAAAAATGACGTTTGCTAAGTATATGTAAATATCTACAGTAATAAAGTACTTTGACTATAAAGGGGGTGAGCGAAGCGAAGCCCCCTTTATCCTTCATGTTAGGTTGAACATGGAAGAACAACAAAAAATACTTAATACACAAAACATAAAAAGAAGTTTGGTGATCATTTATCCAAACACATTTTGGTGGACATTTATCCATTTTGGCAGTCATTTCGAATTATTGGTAGTAAAATAGGTGCGTTTTTGGTAATCGTTTAAACATAAGCCATTAATAATTTGCGATTTCACCTCTTGAATACAACCTGGCGTTAGCTAACGCCACTTTTCCGTTACAGGTTTTAAATTTTATTACCATGGCATAAGGTTCCAAATCGCGACCCGTCCCAACTTGCTTCGGTTTTTATTTTTTTATTTTTTTTTATTTTTATTTCCTGGGTCGTGTCGTGTTATGAAAACCAAATAAATAATCATTTCGGATTGTGGGGTGAGACAGGGTGGCTTGACGTCTCCTAAACTCTTCAACTTGTACATGAATCAGCTGATCGAGGAGCTCAGCAGCACTAGGGTGGGCTGTCATATAGACGGGAAATGTATTAATTATATAAGTTATGCTGACGACATGGTGCTGCTGAGTCCCTCGATCGGGGCATTGCGTAAGCTGTTGCTTATTTGTGAATCGTATGCTGACGCTCATGGGCTCAGACACAATGTGAAGAAAAGTGAATTTATGTTATTCAAGTCGGGCACAAAAACATACTTGAATGTACCGCCAGTCACATTATATGGTACTCCCTTGAATAAAGTAGATAAGTTTAAATATCTGGGCCACTGGGTCTCTGAGGATCTTAAAGATAACCTCGATATGGAGAGGGAACGCAGAGCGCTGGCTGTTCGTTGCAACATGTTGGCCCGCAGGTTTGCACATTGCAGTGAAGAAGCTAAGCGGACGCTCTTCGGAGCATACTGCCAGTCCTTCTATACCTGCAGCCTGTGGGTCAACTACACGCAGAGGATATACAGCGCTCTGCGGGTCCAATACAACAACACGTACAGGGTGTTGATGGGGCTGCCGCGGCACTGTAGCGCCTCAGGCATGTTTGCGGAGGCAAGGATTGACGGACTCCACGCAATAATTAGAAAACGCTGCGCCTCGTTAAAGGCCCGCATCTGTGGTAGTCCCAACTCCATTCTGTGCACGTTTGCGGACAGATGGGATTCACCGCTGCTGGGGCACTGGGAACGTCTGCACACCTGTCTGTCCTAGCAGTGTGGAATCCCATTCCTTATTCTTAATTTTTCATTAATTCTAATTTGAATCTAATCTAATTTGAATCTAATCTAATTTAATTTAATTTATTAATTTATTAAATTTATTAATTTGTGTATATGACTTGTCTTTAATTTAATTGTAATTTTAATTTTGTAATAAAAAAATTGAATTTAATTGAATTTAATTTCAGCTGACATACAGATGTCTCATTTAAATCGGTCAGTATGGGAAAGTCTGAAACTATAAGACATACGAAGATCTGCTCTTAGGAACCTTGTCATCGATTTTAATAAGAAGAAAAACTGCATTCATATTTTTGAAAAAAAAAACTTTCACTCAGCTAGGGAATCGAACGCGGTTGTTTTGAAAAAAAAAAACTTAGACTATTTCTATTAAGATATCGATTGTGAAGATTATACGCAGTAAATGGCTCTATGAAACATGATATCTAAAATGAATATAATGCATTGTTTTCACATACTTTAATTTATTTTATTAGGTGTTCGAAGTGACCACCGTTACAATATTCAACAAGTTCAGGCATGTAAAATTGTCTCTATGGTTATTTATACCTCTTTGCTGGTGTCGCAACTTATTACATACACCGCTTTACATATCACATGGCATTGGCATTGCATTAAACCATTCCGGAAGTTTAGTTATTTGCGATAATATTATCTATTGATGACTGCAATTGCTTACTTCTATTAATCAAACACTAACAATCAATTGAAAAGCCCAATTAAAATAAGTACGTAGAAACAGAGACGTGATAAACCTCATTTGAAAATGGAACGTCTTGGTGTGACTGGCTGAATAGCAATAAAAAAAGTAAAAAGATATTAGAGTGTCAACGTTTTAGCGGGAACTTAAAATGTTGCTTAGGTATTTTTGTGTGTATCGCTGTGGTTGGGAGAATGCGTTTTACAAACACAGAACAGCTGGAATTATTGGAAGCTTAATTTAAAAATAACAGAAATTGCTCCCGTGCACTACATTGGTACCATATTAAATATCCGACACGTATTTTACCTACTCGTAAGATATTCATTAAAATTGTTGACAATTTAAAGACCCATGGAAATTTTAAAAAGCCAAAAAAAAATTAAACAAAGAAAATGTGATGAAAATATAGAAATTAACATTTTAACCTATTTTGAAGAAACACCAGATATCTCAATCCGTGATGCAAGTCGTGATATTCCTGAAATTTCAAGTCCGACTATTCATAGAACCCTTAAGAAATACAAATACAAATGCTACAAGAATGGATATAGGGTGCAGGCCTTACATGCAGGGGATGATATTAGACGACTTGAATTTTGCAATTGGATAAAAGAAGTAATGGGTTTATACAGACACTTTTTAAAGTACGTAATATTTTCTGATGAAACGCAATTTTCCAACAACGGAATGTAAAATCGTAAAAATCATCACTATTGGAGTCGAGAAAATCCCTTAACAATGCACGAAGGGCGCCGTCAAGTTAGATTCTCATTTAACTGCTGGGTCTACCTGCGGCCTACTTCATAATAAGGTACTCAAGTTTAAAATTTATAATGGAGATTTGGATAGATTCAAATACCTTGCAATCTTAGAAGATCTTTTAGAGGCCCTAGGAGAAATGTCGGTAGAAGAAAGACAACAACTTTATTTTCAACAGGACGGAGCACCGGCTCACAATAGTCACATAGCTAGAGACTTTTTAAATGAGAACTTTTCCCAAAAATGGAACGGCACGAACGGCCCTATCAAATGGCCCGCAAGGTCACGCGATTTAACGCCTCTTGACCATTTCTTGTGGGGTTACATTAAGGATGAAGTGTACAAAACAATCCATGACACCGTTGAAGACCTAAAAGCAGCCGGACGTGAAATTTCAGGAATATCACGACTTGCATCACGGATTGAGATATCTGGTGTTTCTTCAAAATAGGTTAAAATGTTAATTTCCATATTTTCATCACATTTTCTTGTTTTTTTTTTTTGGCTTTTTAAAACTTCCATGGGTCTTTAAATTGTCAACAATTTTAATAAATATCTTAAGAGTAGGTAAAATACGTGTCGGATATTTAATATGGTACCAATGTAGTGCACGGGAGCAATTTCTGTCATTTTTAAATTAAGCTTCCAGTAATTCCAGCTGCTCAGTGTTTGTAAAACGCATTTTCCCAACCACAGCGATACACACAAAAATACCTAAGCAAAATTTTAAGTTCCCGCCAAAACGTTGACACTCCAATGTATTTTTACTTTTTTATTGCTATTCAGCCAGTCACACCAAGACGTTCCATTTTCAAATGAGGTTTATCACGTCTCTGTTTCTACGTAGTTATTTTAATTGGGCTTTTCAATTGATTGTTAGTGTTTGATTAATAGAAGTAAGCAATTGCAGTCATCAATAGATAATATTATCGCAAATAACAAAACTTCCGGAATGGTTTAAGCAATGCCAATGCCATATGATATGTAAAGCGGTGTATGTAACAAGTTGCGACACCAGCAAAGAGGTATAAACAACCATAGAGACAATTTTACATGCATGAACTTGTTGAATATTGTAACGGTGGTCACTTCGAACAACTAATAAAATAAATTAGAGTATGTGAAAACAATGCATTTTATTCATTTTAGATATCATGTTTCATAGAGCCATTTACTGTTTAAGACCTACACAATCGATATCTAAATAGCAATAGTCTAAGTTTTTTTTCAAAACAACCGGGTTCGATTCCCGAGCTGAGCGCAGGTTTTTTTTCAAAAGTATGAATGCAGTTTTTCTTCTTAAAATCGATGACATGGTTCCTAAGAACAGATCTTCGTATGTCTTATAGTTTAAGACTTTCCCATACTGAAGGATTTAAATGGGACAGCCTGTATATCGAAGGGGAAACATAACCATACCGCGATGCAGGATACACCCATCGCCATCGATTAGATTGGTAAACATTATACTTATTAAACTATCCAGAACATTAGACAAGTGCATTGGTAAATATAAAAATTAGAGCTGAAATTCCGGATTGTTTTAATATTTTCTGGTTTCGTAGTTTCGTACTACTCTTTTTTTTAGTTCCAGGCTTGTAGGTTTGCTAGAAGTACTTAGGAATGTTGATGTTCGATGATGAGTCATTCAATGACAACATGACGGAACTTTGAACGGTTGTCGTTACCAATTGACTGGTTTTAAATAACCTGAATTTTAGGAATTTTCATACTTAAATTGTAGCCTATTAGTCACGGAAAATTCAGGTGTCTAGCTTTATCAACAACATAGTTACAGGGGGGTTCGAAAATACCCCGAAATGCCTTCCCCTCCAATGCTCCCTTTCGGGTTTTTTTCGCAACATCTTGTGTAGAATGAAGTCGATCAATAACGCTACAGCAAACTTCTCCCCTTTACCTCCCTATTTGCCCCCAAATTGCGATCGACCTAAATTTTAAATTAAAACAAGGAACTTTCGACAAAATCGGTTGAAAAATGCGACTGTAGGCGTGAACAGACAAAAGCATTTTCGGCCAATCTCGAAAATGGCTGCTTTGCTTGCTTCGCTCACTCGGTCAATAATTTTTAATGCCCTAAGAATAGGGGACGTTGTAGAAAGTTGTCATTGGGGAAAATAAAATTTCGATTTGGGGAAAAAAATGAAATGAAACGTCACGTTTTGGTTTACGACGTAGCGGTTCGAGACTCTTAAAAACGTGTTTATATTATTACGTAACGTATTTATTTCCGCTTATTGACAGAACTGATTAACTATGTTTAAAATTAAATTGTGAATAAATAACATATTCAGAAGGAGGAAAAAATTATAGCTATAATATTATAAAATGATTATATTCTTATTAATTAAAAGCAGTTTTGTTTGAAATGCTCTGTCATCTAAGAAACAAGAGCCAATTTTTTCACAAATCAAATCAAATCAAATCAAATCAAAAATCATTTATTTCCATAGGATGTTGTTACATCACTTAGATCCGTCATTACATTTTTTTGGGTGAGTTCACTAACACAATGGCGGAATCTGTGGAGAAGAGCTCACCGAAGAAACTCCACAGTCGTCGCATCTTTTGCGTTTCCTTTTTTAAATAAAATATTGTGAAATTACAAAATGAATGCTAATTATATATCGAAACAGCCTGTTACTCAAACAATCTATTCCCATGGACATCTGTCCTCTAAGTAATCAGATATCCTATAGTAACCTTTTTTATACAATTTCTGTTTTATTATTATTTTAAACTTGTCTAAAGGTAAGTTTTTAATATCAGTAGGGACCTTATTGTAATAGCATATACAATTGCCTTTAAAAGAAGATCTCTTCTCTTTAGATCATGGGTCGGTAACCGGCGGCCAACTCGGTGCGGCCCGCAAGGCTGTTTAAAATCGGAGCGATTCGTTTGTGTCACCCTTTGATTTCGCCGCCTTGTAATTTCAAAGAACGCCGACACTCGGTCAAAGAAGCCGCCGACACGGCTTGGGCGAACGCACTATATCAAGACTGTGATGTTATGTATTGTTTCTCTCTATTTAGTTCTAAATGGCAAATTCAATTTCTACGCTCTCCTTCTCCCACAATGGTCCAATGGAGAGAGGAGGCAAAAATTGACCTTTGCTAAGTATATGTAAATATTTATAGTAATAAAGTACTTTGACTTTGACATTTGCGCTTATCCGCCGCACGTGGCCGTCGGCCGTGGCTCCTTTGAGACAATAGTTGATCTAAAGGCTAGATCATGCAGCCAATTCTTATTTATTTCTTCGGCTTTTCTTTCTTTTTTTGTGTACGGTGTAGCAAGCGTATTTTTTTAAAAATTACGAATTATTTAGAACTTTTTTCATCCTGCTTCAGACACTCCGTCCTTTCAGTTATCAGCTGCGACGTAGTATGGGACAGTCAAGTTCACCCATGCGGAAGTAAGTCATTAAGGTCGATTGAAAGAGATAAAATGTAGAGGAAAATACGCGGAAAAAGTAAGGTCATGTAACATCCTTTCTGCACAATGTATACAATCAAATATGTTTGTTTACTTAGTAATAAGGTTGTTACGTGTACCGGAAATGTATGTTATGAAGTATTCGTAGATAAATAATGATATAGAAGAATGCCCTGTTATTATTATTTCCTTGAGCGTCCGTATTCTATTGGATACACCGCTCGCCTGCCCTGCCACACAGGAGGTTCAGGTTTGATTCCCGGTGCTGACCATGTACCAATGAGATAAGTTAATTGTATTCTGATGCTGGGTATTTTCAAATGCCCATCTTTTAAGCGCTATTCCTTTCAAAGGAGACACTTCCCAAATCCCGAAAAAATATATTTTATGCAGACATTCCTTTCCTTCACTCATGGTGTTTGGAAACATTATATATCAATGGGATCCCATTGATATATATTGCTTTCAAATATGTATATAGTTCTAACTATACGGAAAAAAACACCATAAACTTGCTAAAACTTGTTAAAACTTGCTATGTCTTGAGATCTAAAAGGAATAATGATATGGTTCTCACATCAAAAAAATATGTTTTTGTCATTAAAACATAATCAGTAATTAAATATCTTCTTTTGCTTTTTATCATCTTATATATATTTTTATTGCACAGTCTAGTTACTTGCATAAAAGTGTTTATAAATTTTTTATATAAACCATTCAAATTTAATAGATATTAAGAAAAAAAACTTGTGGAATTGCTTATGACGTTTGATTCTGAGCACACTAAAACTTTGGTAGATATTTACATATAGGTACTTAGCAATCGTCATTTTTTGCCACTTCTCTATATAGGGCCACTGTGGGAGAGAAGGGCGTAGAAACTCCCACAGATTGATTTTTAGATATCTTTTAAAAATTGTTTGTGCTTTATTAATACAAATTTTATATTTTAATTATATCATAATTAATAAGTAGGATTAAATAATTACTCAGTTATTAACAGCAAGGTCTGTGTTGAGCCAGATTAACCCCATACAGTCCCGTCATTTAAGTAATCTTGAACATTTTAATATCCCTTTTTCGACAAAATCGCTTTAACATGGTTTTTAAATTGCTCAAATGGCAATTTCAAGATCTCCAGAGGTATCTTGTTGTAGTAGAGAATGCAAAGAAAGAAAGCCTTTCGACCCTTGAAAGAATTGCTAACCTTCGCGAGTCTAAACCGGGGCGCAAGTAGTCTATGATTATTTCTTAGGTTAACATTACAGATATCGCTAAGTTTGGAAAATGTTGTAAGGTTCCTGCGTACATACATTATGTTTTAGAAAATAAATACTGGCAGTACTACTTAATGTATCAAACCAATAAACCTATACTGTTTTATGCTTTGTTGCCTACTGTTTAAGTATTGTGTTAACATAGCCTTACTTAGTATAAAATAACTTTTATTTAAAAAAAATACACAAAGTTTATGTTAGTTCGTTTCCAATTCGCACTTTGTCACTGTAGGAGAATTGGAGTCTCCTGGCACAGGTACCTTATACTTAAAAGAAGACTGTCATTTTTAACAGAAACGAAAACAAACATTGTCTTATTTTATATTCAATTATATCTCATAAATTCGAGCACATGTTTCTAAAAATATAAGGATGTCTGCCATCCCACTCCCAGTTATTTCAATTCTACAAAAAAGCCTTCGAAGCTTTTATCAAATTGATGTAACCTAATCAGACTACTATCATTTTCCCACCTTCTCCACAGTAACCGGTAGATTTTAGTTATCGAATACGATTATTAGCCCCATCTGTTTGGGTCAGCGTTGAGACAAATCACATTAGATTAGCAAAAGGTTTGTGGCAATAAAGGGGGCAATAAGATGGTTCAGCTATGGACTTTCCCATGATAAAGTAATCAATTAGAAAGACGAGCTTGATAAAAAAAGTAACGACATGAATTATCAACCCCATAACGCTGGGGATCGCTCTTGCGTATTTTGAATTTGAGCTTCACTGATGGCGGCTCTTTACTTGAGCAGCAGTTTTTAAATTTGGTAGAGTGTGTTGAACCTGGTATTGTATCGTAAAGTGAAAGAGCAGAAAGTTACAGTACAGATATAAAAAGGTTTATTGGCACCTGAATGAGGCCAATATCTCTCTCTCGCCCATGTATGCATCTCTATAGTTCCGGGGATCGAACCCGGGGCCTCTCGGATGGTAAGCACAAAGCAGCGTCACAAAGGCCATCAATTACCTACGCTACTCGTAAATACCTAGCGTAAACTAGTAAGTATAGTCTTACCTTCGTGGCCAGGCTCTAATTTGAAGTAGCTATCATGGTAAAATGAAGTGTATTGTATAGTAACCTGAAATGGTTAATGTCAAGTGAAATCAGTGTGAGTAATGTGTGCGTGGTTGTGACATTGCGGTATCCGTGGAGGGAGGTATTCTTAATTGTAATAACTGTATGAATCACCTGCGTAGTCGCGATGTACTGAAGTATGATTGAGTGATTGATTGCCGTTGATTTATTTTTCCGCTTGGCAAAGGAACGAGAGGGACAATTGGAACTGACTGACTCCAGGCAGGTATCAATATAGACAGCGCGTGCTTATCACACCTGCGTTTTGTTGAAGATCTGATCCTCCTAGTTGAAGAATTCGAAGATCTCCAAAGCATACTTGAACAACTGCATGAAGCATCCCTGAAGGTTGGTCTTAGGATGAATAGGTCCAAGACAAAGATCATGTGAAGCGATCCGGAGCACGTAACTAACGTAATCGTAGCTAACTACACTATAGAGGCAGTAGATCAGTTTACATATCTTGGGATACAAATTTTGCTTTAGCCAAAGTTCTCAGGCGAAAAAGATCACTAGACGGATCCAGCTAGGATGGGCTGCCTTCGGAAAACTAGAAGACGTCCTAAAATCACAAATCCCGCAATACTGGGCAAGGTATTCAACCAATATGTCCTGCCAATCCTCACTTATGGTACCGACAAATGAACGCTCACAAAAGCAATAAGCAAAAAAATTGAGTCGCACAAAGGGCTCGCTAGGCATCAGCCTCGTTGACCGCGTGCTTAACGTTTAAATCCGCAGACTAACTAAAGTTACAGACGTGGGTACGCCCATCACGGGGCTAAAGTGGCAATGGGCGGGACACTTGGTTAGAAAAGAGGACGGAAGGTGGACCAAGGCAGCCACAGAGCGGCGGCCGCAAACAGGACAGAAAGCAGCGGGCAGACCACCGACCGGCCCAATGGTCAGATGACATTGCTAAGGTAGCTGGAAAGCAGTGGACTAGACTGGCGGGTAACCGCAGCGAATGGAGAGGCCTATGCCCATCAGTGGGATGTTAAGGATAATGGTGATGATGATGATGATGATGATGATGAGTTACCTGCGTGGTCGCGCGCGGCGCGGCGGTCATGACGGCCGGGTGTGAGGAGGCGGTGGGCGTGGCTACGTGCCCGGCGCAGGAGCCGCTGCTAAACACATTCCTCCCCTTCCAGGCCCTCCATCTCTGCAGACAAAGGATTACAAATCAGAAGGTAACATAATTGCGAGTCAAGGGGAGAGACACGGCCAGTGGGCAGACCACCTACCCGATGGTCCTACGATATGATCAAGTCGACGGAGTGTCACTGGATGCGATTGGCACCCGACCGTGAGTACTGGCGCTGTACAGAAGAGACTGTAGAGAACGGGCCTATGCCAAGCAGTATATAGTTGTAGTAGGGTGTAGTTTTAGCAAATGCATTCCCATTATTTTGTTTGAAGGATATAGCAAAAGGGTTAAACAAGTAGTAGGTCTGCTTAACTTGGTGTCAAAAAGATTGTAACTTGTGCGTTTCATTATATCTTTAAAAAGAAGGCAACATCTAAAAAAATACTGATTCAACTTATGTGCAGTTATTCATGTCAATATGACAATAATGTTTGTCTTGACTTAAATATATAATTTCGGACTTTAAGCAGTCAAAAGATAGCCTCTATCTAAGTTGGGAATATGAAATAAGTCTCCCCTATTACGTGATTCTCCTTTGTGAATTTACATTTTTTTCATAATTGGTTAGATTTAACATTTGTGATGTTCTAGAGTGTAAAGATTAGTTATATGAAAACAGACTTTGTTGTACAGAGCTCCGCTCCAAAAAATATATTTGAATTTAGTAAATCCATATATTCTGTCTTTGTGCCGAACATGCTGATATATATGTAAGTCGAAAGGTAAAGACGAGAGTTTGTTCAGAAAAAGTATAAAAAGCTGTCTCACCGTTGCCTCTTCTGCAGCCACGTTAGATGCAAATTGTCGGATATCGGAAGGTCGGAAAATTGCTACCTTTAGCATAGCTCTGAAGTAGGTCTCTGCAGCTTATTCCCAGCTTTTAATACAGTAAAACAAGGTAGACTGGCATGATGAAATATATATTGTTCTCAATATTCCATAATCACAATTGCCAGTCAGGTGCTGGGCATTGGCAAAACCCGCTGCCAAAATTATAAAATGAAGTTCAATTACGTTACATTATAACGCACACATTTAAAAACCCTGAAAATAGTGCATCGTTGTAAGTGGCAACTGGATGGAGTATCCAACACACGGGCGCCACCTGTAATAAGCTTTCTTCGGCCAACCTCGTTGAAAGTCATTAAATAATCAACAAAGCTAACTAGCAGCCTAAGGCCAAAATCTTAATTAATTAAAACAAACGAAAGCCTAGACCCTGCTTAAGCAAATTTGGATTTTCTTTAGCATTGATGGAAGAGGGGCGGTATTTTATACCCTAGCAACTATTTTCTTTTTGTAGGGTGGAAGCCCTGAGGACCAAATTGCATAAAGCTTAAAATTATAAGTCAAGACACAGATTTCTTTATTGGTAACGTGATCTAACTTCTCATTTTATAACGAAGCAGCGGGAAAATGAGATAGCCTCTTACTTATTCGTCGTTTTTACAACGCCAACTAAATATTCTATAGAAAGCATCAAGTAAAGATCAACAATTATTTTTACTTGTCCTTCTTTTTTATATATTGCCACCTAATTTACTAACTTAACCACGAATTTTACATCTTATCACCATTTCACGTTTTAAAGCTTCAACACAAGGTCCTAAAAAAAACAAGCTTCCCAAACAAACAAACAAACAAACCCAGTATCATTAATTATAACTTAGCATGTAAAATAACACATCATATTCTTCTAACGTGAAAATAGCCACTGCAAGATTTGGCGCGAGTGCGCGAGACGACAGCGACCGGCCATTTGAATCAACCAGAGAGCGCAATTCGATTCATACCGATGAGTTTGTCACGTCTATCCTTAAAAAAGTAGAACGTAGAATGATATGTACCTAGGTGTGGAAAAATCATCGCGAGGAAAACTTTCAATCTCTTGCCGCATACCCCCAGATTGTCTGTATGGAAAAAGGTTATATTCTAGTATATTGTCTAGTACGTAAGCCATCGGAAGTTAAATCTTACCGGTGCGTCCAGTATGGCTACCCCTGATCACGCAAGCAGTCATGTCCTGGCTGGACGGCTGCGGAGTAGGGATCTTACCGCCGTCAGGCTTCTCGGCTAAGAAACACCTGAAATAACAATAACGTTAACATACATCAACATCATCAGCTCTTCCTGTGACAGTGGTCCAACGTAGATAAGAGACAAAAATAAATGTTCATTTTGTCTTGGACTTCGCCAGAGATCCCATTTTGTTGAATATTATGTAAACGCAATTCAACACTGTACAACTAAGTGTCCCTTGTTTGTCCTTGAACGATCTCGCAGGTGGTCTGCCGACTGATCTGGCCTAGTCTTGACAAAGAAACTATAATAAATATGATACCTCTGTGGCCGAGGTTCTGCTTCAAATGCGAGAGGTGGGGACCAATTCGAATAGCGCCCGGGGAGGAAGAAATCATATTATGTTCTGATCTCGGATGGTTATTCTAACAATGTTTATATATCTCCGCCGATAAAAATCTCAACCAGCTTCAAATAATATGTACACAAACAAATCACCCCCTTTTTCCGTCGTGTATGATTACTTTATTATATACCCATTATTTATGTTTTAACCCTAATAATACCTTCGGACCCAGATACCGCAACCCTTTAATGAGATTACTCAAATCATTGTTTCAGGTGAAATTCGTAGGACGGAACTCAATCACATTACACGTTTCCCACGGCGCTTTGTTTGCTGAAACCAGTGCCGGGTTCAGTTCGCGCCAAGTTTCTTTAGCGAGGATAAGGTGGGAATTTTCCTGCGACCTCGGCCTACGAACCCAAGGGTCCCGGGTTCGAGTCCCGGTGGGGGCAAATATTTGTTTGATGAAAACGGATGTTTGTACCCTAGTCATGGTTGTTTATCTATCTAAGTATAATATTTATCTATATAAGTATGTGTATCGTTGTCTAGTACCCAAGATACAGGGAATCCTAGTTTGGGGCTAGATCCATGTGTGTAAATAGTGTCCAAGGTATTATTATTATTATTATTACCTCTTTCTGACTCACAAAGTAAGAACTTTATTTGTGGGTCTAAGTATACAATACTATAACAAAATACCGGAAGAGATATTAAATTTGTCAGAGAAGAAATTTAAAGGCATTATTAAAAAAAACATTATGTCATAAATAATATTATAGGTAACATTAATGACAAAGAGGTAAAGAGCTCCGATTTTCCAGTGCAGCACAAAAACCACGCACGCGATTGTAACACAAGTCCTATTTATGAAAAAAAAAACAGAAAAGAAAAGTAGGCCGGGTTACATTGTACGAGTTTCTTGCGCCGCTTCTTCTCCGTTGCCATAACACTTTCCAAAGCGGTAATAGTTTTTCTTTATATAGATTCAAATGATATTCAAAAAGTGTTCGTAAGAATCCATTTTGAATAAAATATTGAAGTTTGAAGTTTTTGAATTTTGCTAATATAATGCAAAAAACTGCATCAAAAATGGCTAAATAGTTTCTGAGAAGCCCTCAAGCGTAAACCATCCTGGGGCGTAATGCCGTTTGCACAACGACCGCCCAGTGACACAAACGTGACGAGGGCGGGCAACTTTAGATATCCATTATTTGGCATTTCGAGAATCTTTTTTAGTCTATTTTTAGTATTTGTTTTAAAGCGGCAACAGAAATACATCATCTGTGAAATTTGCAACTGTCTAACTATCACGGTTCATGCGATACAGCCTGATGACAGACGGACAGACAGAGAGACAGATGGACAGCGGAGTTTTAATAATAGGGTCCCGTTTTTACCCTTTAGGTACGGAACCCTAAAAACGAAACGTAACGTTACGCCAGGCAAAGTTGATTTTGTTTAACTGGCTCATCGCGGGCGCCTTGGCCCCGGCCACCCCATGATGGGTTTGTAAATCAATCAATAAATTAAAAAAAAAACTATAATTACAGTTTTGATTAAATATTAATGATTATTTATAATTAAACATAAACCTTGTAAACATTATATACAGGCACATACATTGCTTCTGGCCCCTTACCTTGTGAAGTGGGAACCAGAAACAGCGATATCACACACATATAAACATCCAAGACCTGGCGGGTTTCTTTTTATATCCCCAGCCGGGAATCGAACCCGGGACCTCTCACATGATAGGCGGAGCTACTACCGCAGCGCCACAGAGGTTGTCAGTTTAATTACGATTCCCCTCGCTATATTATAAACAGTCGTCTCTATTCATTGCCTTACTCATCCATGGAGGCCCAACGTGAAATGGGAATGTACATACCCAAATATCTTGCAGCCCCTGAACAGATTGAGGAAGGCGAGTCGGAATTTCCTGTTCATGAAGCAGTAGGTGATTGGATTGCAGCAGGAGGAGCAGTAGGCCAGCAGCTGGAGAGACACGATGCCTTTGGACCCGACGTACTGGTAGAGCTCTTCTGGGTAAAAGAGGTACACCTGCAGAAGATAGGGGGATTAAAAACAGACCCATTATAACCAGTCCAGACTCCAATAATTATTGTTCAGAAGGTAGAATGCCTAACTAACACGATTATACACGGAAATCGCAAAAGACTGAAACACAGGAACACAATAAAAGAAGAATGACAGAACAGACATAAGTATCTCTGTGTGTGCGGGGTGATAGGAGTTGTGCACGTGTGTGCGCGTTCTTGCATTTGGTAATGCGTTTCATTACTGTAGAGGCGGCAAGTCGCCACAAGGTGAAGAAATATTTGTGAGAATATAATTTGCTTGCTCAATTTTGTATTTCTTGACATGTTCCGATTCTTTTTAAATTAACGTTTCAATTCAATCAATCAATTAATCAATCAAAAGATAATAGAGCGGTTATTCAAGTATGAATGTCTGGAATGTATCGTGAAGATGAAGAAGTAAAAAAATTACTACCGTATTTATGACGTGCAGAGGTGTCCAACATACGAAGAATTCCAGAATTATCACGAAAAGCATTCGTATTACCTGAAACAAAATTTATGTTAATTATAATATTGTTTGTGACTTTGCTGTTAACATAAACAAACATCAAAAGCAATGTTGTAATTAATATTTGTTTACGTTTTGTTTGAAGGAAATGTCGTACCTATCAATCTTAAAAAGATATTTAAAAGTGTGGGTCGTGAAACTCATGGACACGTGTATCGAATTTTTTGAACCTGTATGTATTGAGAAATTGTTTTAGGGTTCCGTACCCATAAACCTTATAGGAACACTTCGTTGTCCGTCTGTCAAGACTTTTTTACTCAGGAACGCCTGGTGATATCAATTTGAATATCGATTAACCACATCTGTGAACTATTGATGATGTAAGATAAAACTTCAAATCAAAAGATATATGTCAGAATTTTGTCTAAATTGCTTGATAATCGCAAAGGAATAAAACCTACAGGGTACTTCCCGTTGACCTAGAATCATGAAATTTGCCACAAAGCACGGTCTTATTATAGCACTATAAATTTCGGTCTGTCAGCCTATCTGTAGGTTTGTCTGTCTGTCCAGAACTATTGTCTCAGAAACGCGTTCGAGTATCATGTTGAAATAAATATCAATTACTCATGTATGTGACCAACTCATCTGCCGCGCCTACCCGCGAGGCGTCGCGATTTTGAACCTTATGTCATGGTAATAAAATTCAAAACCTATAACGGAAACAATATTTCTAGAAATACCGTGGGAGCTCACCTGCCATGGTATTTCTAGTAGAAAAATTGGTTAAGTTAGGAAAATCAAAAGGTCGCAACGCAATCAAAAGATTGTCTGTGTTACAATTTTGTTCAATTTGGTTGATACTCGCAAGGGAATCAAAACCTGCAGGATACTTTCCATTGACCTAGAATCATGAAATTTGGCACGAAACAAGGTCTTACAGCACAAGTTAAGGAAAGAGTCTGAAAGCCGTAAATTTGCAGTTCCTTCACAAAAAAAACACGATTTGTGCGGGACCCTCCTCGCGCGAGTCCCATTTCGCAGCTTTTCGGTTTTTTCAATATTAGATGTAGACGATGATTAGTTTAAACACCAGAATTCCCCTCATTTTGCTATCATCCCTGATTTAATTCAAACCACTGAAATTTTATTTTTGTATTCATTGATAAAAAGTCTCTGCCCATTAAACATGCATAATGTTCACGCCTCTTGTCTAAAAGAGGGGTGGGCAGCTTGTTAAAGTCTATCCCAACCCCTAATAAACCTGGCGCATCCTGTATCACAATCAACATTATTATTGTTTCTTACTTTCCGCTTAGCCTCAATACTCTTGTCGATATGTGTCGAGCGCACTGCGTGTCGGAAGTCCAGTTCTAGGGGAGTGTGCATGCAGTATGATGGCACGTTGTTCTCTTCATCTAGTTTAGTCACTTCCTCCTGTCAATAGAAAGATATCTATTAGAATAGTATTTTGCATTGCAACCAGCAACTGGATTATAAATCTCTCGACACATCACGATTGCTTAGTAATTAAATTAACAGTCGCTAAACGACATCTCGTGTGAAATAATTGCGGTCTGATTGCTTAAACGACAAATTGGCATCATCCTTCAAAATATCGATTGCGATAAATATAGAAAAGAAGAACATGGACTAAGCGGAGCGACAAAGCCTGTAGGCAGATCACCTGCTTTGCCTTTGGTAGCTTTGATCTCACTATGGATAACACTGAACCCTGACTGTCATGTTTCCATTTGAAGGAGATGTATCAAACAAACCTTGGCCAGGCGCGAACGAAATTTTTAGTAATAGGAGTGATTATACAATGATAATTACTGTCAAATTGGATGGCTACTGTGTTCTTCTTTATTATCTGAAGTCTTGCAGGCTTTCATACAAACTATGAACTTTTAGTGAATAAATCATAATTATTTATTTATTTATTTTGGTTCACCAACAGATGTTACATATTTTCTTAATAAATTCAACAAACACTCTTTGTAGATGTTCATCCACTTATAGGTAAACACAGCATGCATAGGTGTATAACATTACATCGTTAGAAATAATAATTAAGAATTTAATTTGTGTAATTAACAATTGTGGGATAAGATTTAAATAATAATAATATATCCAACGCTGAGGTAGCTCGAGCTTTTGAAACATTCTTCACCAATGCACCCTTACTCACAACAGAGCGTCTAAATTCATCTCCATATGAAGCAGAGATTTTTTTAAAAAACAGCACTAGCATCAGTAATGTAGATTTTAATTTTTATCATGTATATCCCCAGGATATTGTCAAAACGTCTAGATCACTTAACTAAAAAATACTGAAGACCTGTGGGGTATGTCAGTCAAAGTCATTAGTTCAATAATACTTTCTATTATTGAACCAATACACCTAGCTTATATATTTAATAAATGTGATGTGATGTGATGATGGAGCTTTCCCAGGCCTCATGACACACTTATACTTTGTTCACTTATACAGTGAACTTATACCTCTCTCTGTTCAAGTCGGGAGTCAAGGGTGATCCTTCAAATTTCAGACCAATAACTATTCTTCCAGCACTAAGTAAAATTTTTGAAATGATTATACTCAATCAAATGCTCTCACACTTCAACCGTACAAAACAAGTCCACACCAAGCAATACGGTTTCACAAGAGGTAAATCGACTATGGATGCAGGTATTACCCATATTCATATTTATTCTGCATGGGAAGCCGCAAAGGATGCGATCGGTGTTTTTTGCGATCTGTCGAAGGCATTTGATTGTGATGATCATGATATGCTACTAATGAAATTAAATCATTACGGAGTTAGAAATAAAGCATTGAATTTAAAAAGATCATTCCTAAGCAATAGAACTCAAAAGGCAGAAGTCAACGGCGTTAAATCTGATGGATCGGAAGTAAAAATTGGCGTTCCACAAGGTTCCATATTAGGCCCTTTCTTATTCCTGGTATATATTAACGATCTGCCTTTTATGGTGGAGCAATTGACTAACATAGTGTTGTTTGCTGATGATACTTCACTGGTCTTCAAAAATTGAAAGACAAAAAGAAGATTTTGATTATGTCAATGGAGTATTAGCTTTAACCTTGAATTGGTTCACAGTTAACAATTTATTATTAAATGCTGGTAAAACCAAATGTATCAAATTCTCACTTCCAAATGTCAGGCATGTTGGGACCAGTTTAGTGTTGGACAGCAATACGTTATAATTAGTAAAGGACACGAAGTTTCTTAGAATAACCATGGATAGCAAATTGCAGTAGGGACCCCAAATAGAAAAATTGGCTGGTAAGTTAAGTTCTGCGGCTTACGCTGTTAGGAACATCAGACAAAACACGGATTTGGCTACATCTAGGCTAGTATATTTTAGGTACTTTCATAGTGTCATGTCCTATGCTATTTCGAGGACGACGCGACATTTGACCGTTAATCTACTTGAGTTGGGCGCTCACTAGTTTTTATACAACTAAAATTGAATTAGACATTTTTGCGTAGTAAAATTTTAACCGATTGTTAATAGTGTTAAGTTTTACAAAGTGCGTCTACTCCTTTACCGGTAACATTAGTAGAAACCCTGAAAAGTGCAAAATCACAACCGTCTACGCGTCGACCACTCAACGTGCTCGTTATCATCTGTTCGAGCGACCCGTTCGCGACTATAGCTTGTACGCCAACGGCACAAGCATCACTCTCCCGTGCAGCAGTGACCAGTGCCGGCCGACGACGGTACTCAGCGTGACTCACCGCGATACTGCGTCCCGCAGCTGCGTGAGTAAACAAAGAACAGAAGCGAATACTTTGTGCGTGCGGTGCTGTCTCTGCGACAACGCTCGACTATCCGCCATCCTCGTCACTAAACAAAATGTCAGTGGGGCCTTATATGTGTTGTGCAGCCTGTCGTCAAGACATACTTGAAGAGGAGTACTACAGCTGCATAAGCTGCCAAAACAGACTCCATAAGCTATGCGTGTATTACTCACTAAAAACTGATTCATCTAATAAACAAAATCTTACATGCATATGTCCTGAATGCAAGTGTAAAAAGCCAAAGGTTGACAACACACCCCGGTACACACGACTCCTCATCCAGATCGCATGAACGTCACCTACAGAAGAGACTGACCCACTGAATAAGACGCGTCTGTAGAGTTTGGAGAAGCATTCGACGTGACCATTCTACTCACAGAAATTCGTTAACTTAGAATAGTGGTAAATGATCTAACGATGCAAAATTCGGAAATAGCTTCACTCAGGAAAGAAGTTACTGAATTAAAAGCACATCTCTTTTTATTACCCACGTCGCAGACATGTCCAGGTAATTATGAGAAACAGCTGGAAATTCGGGGCCGCGAAATAACTGATCTCCGCTCCACTGTAGCTGAACTTCAACACATAGCTGCAGCCCAGGAACAGAACGGAATCAGAAATAAACTAGAAATAGTTGGAATACCAGAGACTGAACGCAAAAACCTGCATCAGCTGGTATTGGTCGAAGCCTCCAAGCTTTGTGCCACGCTTGTTGACACTGACGTTGACGGACTACACTGAGCCGGTCCAAGGCGATCATCGTCGATTCCCTCTGCCTCCAACCCCAAAAATCTACGTCGACCTATCGTGGTGAAGCTTACTTGCCGGACGAAGCGCGATGAGTTAGTGAAGGCCTCAAAACAGAGCTCTTTTTCGACTCGCCCGAGAGCGTGCAGCTCAACATAACTTTCGCTACTGCTGGACAAGAGATGGCTGCATTTACGTTCGGAAAGCCAAAAAAATGTCAGCTATCCCAATACGAAGTGAAGAATATCACCCAGAAAATTGGCATCCACACGGCTTCCCCGTCGGTAACAATCAACCAGCAATAATTATCCACATGCAAAAATACTTTGTACCTTCATATTATTTATATTATCGTTTTTATATTTCAATCATAATATCGCACTATTTAACATAAATTCAAACAGCAGGAATACCACACACAGAAACAAAATCAACCAACTCATGAATAATAATCAATATTCGCATCAAACAAGCTCATCAAGCATGGCAGCACATCCAAAAATAAAAACCTTTTTTACAAACTCTTCATCCAATAATTATAGGCCTAAATAATATCGACAAAGATATAGAATCACTTGATATTCCCTGCCATAGCCTGGATGAGACTGCCCATACTCTACTGAACTTATATAACTTTAAAATACTTAACTTTAATATAAGAAGTATAAATAGAAACTTTGAGCACTTTATAGTTAATCTAAAAAGACTAAACACCACTTGCGATGCTTTTATTCTCACAGAGTGTTTTATAAATGAGTCGTCGTTAGTCCCGAATATCCCGGGTTATAACACTTACCAAAAAAATAAGGTTATAAACAAAAACAGCGGCGTGGTAGCGTTTTTCAGAGATACCTGGAGTGCCCCTGTCTCCGATCTTAATCTTGGTGAGGCTGACAGCCTCTTAATTAACATTCCCAATACTATAACAATTTTAGGTATTTATCGATATCCATCTTTTGATAACATCGACTGCTTTCTCTCTGAACTTGCAAGTCAACTAGATACTATCAAAAATAAGCACGTCGTAATTTCAGGCGACATCAATATTAACATTTTGCCAACCGATGAGAGAATGTCATTGCAGGGAATTAAATATTTAGATCTAAATGCTGAACATAGTCTGCTACCCGCAATCACCAAACCAACCAGAGGAAGAAGGTGTCTTGACCATATTTTTGTTCGATCACAATGTTCTGTAATAGGTATTGTTTGTGAGACAGATGTGACGGACCACTCTTTTACTCTAGCCGGAATAATGCTAAATAAACCAAAATCACAACGTCTAACTCGTATTCGACTTAAGAGAGATTATAATGGCATTACATCAGACCTAGCGGATCAAAAAAGGAAAGATGTCATAGACAATGAAGATGTAAACGAGGCTGTAAAAATATTTACAAAAAGGCTATCGACCATAATCGACAAACACATCGCTGTAGTTAAAACATTTTTTTTTTTTTTACTGTAGATATTTACATATACTTAGCAAACGTCATTTTTTGCCTCTTCTCTACATTGGACCACTGTGGGAAAAGAAGGGCGTAGAAACTCCCACAGATTTATTTTTAGATCTCTTTTAAAAATAGGTTGTGCTTAACTAATACAAATATGAAAAATTTAATTGTTATGATTAATAAGCAGGAATAAATAATTACAAAATTATTAACAGCAAGGTCTATGTTGAGCCAGATTAACCCCATACAGTCCTGTCATTTAAGTAATCTTGAACATTGTAATACCCTTTTTCGACAAAGTCGCTTTAACATGCTTTTTAAATTGCTCAAATGGCAATTTCAAAATCTCCAGAGGTATCTTATTGTAGTAGAGAATGCACTGACCCTTGAAAGAATTGCTAATCTTCGCGAGTCTAAAACGGGGCGCACATAGTCTGTGATTATTTCTTAGGTTAACATTACAGCTGTCGCTAAGTTTGGAAAATGTTGTAAGGTTCTTGCCTACATACATTATATTTTCTAAAATAAATTGACTAGCTACTGTTAGTATGTCAATTTCTTTAAAAAGCTCTCTTAAGGAGTCTGTTCGTTTTAAATTATAAATTGCTCGAATAGCTCTTTTCTGTAAAATAAAAATAGTTTGAATATCCGCTGCTTTCCCCCACAACAAGATACCATAGGACATCACACTATGAAAGTAACTAAAATATATTAGCCTAGATGTAGCCACATCCGTGCTTTGTCTGATGTTCCTAACAGCGTAAGCCGCAGAACTTAATTTACCAGCCAATTTATCTATGTGGGGTCCCCACTGCAATTTGCTATCAATGGTTATTCCAAGAAACTTCGTATCATTTACCAATTCTAACGTGCTGTTGTCTAACACCAAACTGGTCTCAACTTGCCTGACATTTGGAAGTGAGAATTTGATACACTTGGTTTTACCAGCGTTTAACAATAAATTATTAACTGTGAACCAATTCAAGGTTAAAGACAATACACCATTAACATCATCAAAATCTCCTTTTTGTCTTTCAATTTTGAAGACCGTTGAAGTAACATCAGCAAACAACACTATGTCAGTTAATTTCTCCACCATGAAAGGCAGATCATTAATATATACCAGGAATAAGAAAGGGCCTAATATAGAACCTTGTGGAACGCCAATTTTAACACCCGATCCATCAGATTTTACGCCGTTAACTTCTGCCTTTTGAATTCTATTGCTTAGGTATGATCTTAGTAGATCCAACGCTTTATTTCTAACTCCGTAATGATTTAATTTAATTAATAGCGTATTATGATCAACACAATCAAACGCCTTCGACAGGTCGCAAAAAACTCCGATAGCATCCTGTGCGGCCTCCCATGCAGAATAAATATGAGATACAAGGGTAATACCTGCATCCGTAGTCGATTTACCCCTAGTGAAACCAAATTGTTTAGCGTGGAGTTGTTTTGTTCGGTTGAAGTGTGAGAGCGTTTGATTGAGTATAATCTTTTCAAATATTTTACTTAGTGTTGGAAGAACAGATATTGGTCTGAAATTTGAAGGATCGCCCTTATCTCCCGATTTGAACAGCGGTATAAGTTTACTGTGTTTCATGAGGTCTGGAAAAGCCCCATCGTCAACACATTTATTGAATATATAAGCTAAGTGTGGGGCTATAACTAGAATTACTGAACCAATGACTTTGACTGATATACCCCACAGGTCTTCCGTATTTTTTAAGTTAAGTAATTTAAACGTTTTGACAATGTCCTGGGGATATACATGATGAAATTTTAAATATACATTACTGACGCTAGTGTTATTTTTTAATATAGTCTCTGCTTCAAATGGAGATGAATTTAGACGGTCCGTTGTGAGTACGGGTACATTGGTGAAGAATGTTTCAAAAGCTCGAGCAACATCAGCGTTGGATTTAACAACATCATCACCTATCTTTAGGCAGAAATCACTGTCCCTTGGTATAACTTTGCCAGTTTCGCGGTTTATTATTTGCCAAACTGTTTTCATTCTATTATTTGAATTTTGAATTTTTCTATTAATGTGTAAAGTTTTTGCAGTTCTACAAACCAACTTGAAAGTTTTGGAATATTTTTTGACATAGTCATGAAATTTTCGATCAAAGTTATAGGTTTATTGATCATAAAGGTCATACAAGATAACTCTACTTTTACGAATTCCAAACGTTGCCCAGTCATTAAATTTAGATTTACCGTTGTAGTCACTGACTTTCTTTAATTTGAAAACTTTATTGAATTGTGTCTGAATAATGTTGAAGAAGTCTGAGTAGATTTTGTTTGGGTTCTTTTCATTAAAATCCGGTACTGGCAAGTTTATATCTAAGTTTTTCGTGTATGTCTCTAGTCTATGGGATGTAATAGGCCTATAAAATGATGGACCAGTCTTATCCTTAATAGTAATTGGGAATGAAACTGTTTGACCACTGTGATCGGAGGGTAAACAGTTAATTACACTTTTACTTGTGAATGCACAGTCACAAAAAACGTTATCTAAGCAAGTTTGGCTGGTAAGTGTAATTCTAGTCGGCTCTAGAAATACATGACATAAATTAAATGATTTGAACAGAGTTATTAATTGTCGCTTCAGTGTTGTATCTACAAGCAGATCTACATTAAGATCGCCACAAATAATTAACTTTTTTCTGTTATTACAAAGTTTAATGAGGGCTTCCTCCATAATTTTCTCAAATATTTCGAAATTGCCATGGCCTTTTTCATCCCTCGGTGGCCTGTAGACACAAACAATAATATGGCTATCTAACTCAACACAGGATACCTCTATCTGTCTTTCAACAGTAAGTGCAAGAATATCTTTCCGTTGTTTCACCTTAATATTATTTTTCACTAAGATTAAAGAACCACCTTTATCAGCAGTCTTTCTATTGTAACAACTGACAATTTTGTAATTATTTATGTTAAAATACATCATATTTTCCTTCAACCAGTGTTCAGTAACACAAATAATATTGTTACGAGCGTGGGGTTCGTATTTGATAGAAAAACGCGAATTAATCCACTAATTAAAACACTCACTTTATTACCCAAATTAGGCACTTACAATTCACACGAACTGTACATAAAATCCACTAAAACACACACACACTATTTCACTAATTATGCGCTCACTATTCACACGAAGAGTCTTTCTTTCCGATTATCCTTGTACTAGCACTCGATCGCAGTTAAAATGTAACTAACTCGCGCCGGCCGTCGACGCCTTTTATATCCCGCGGAGCCCCTCTGGACACATTGTCCACACATATCGCGAATATTCTAGTAAGGACCAGCGTGCGGGCCGAGAACATTCGAGACCACTATATGTCTCCCTCTAATGGTGCACTCTCTCTGTCACTCCCTTCTCGAATGTTCCGAGTATAGCTATCTCTTTCTAGTAGTGCTATCTCTGTCACACACTTCTCGAATGTTCCGAGTATAGCTATCTCTTTCTAGTAGTGCTATCTCTGTCACTCCTACCGGATATTTCGCCATATAACGATTTGTGCTTCAGAGGCCCATAAGGGGTCCTGAAAACGCCTGAAAACGGGTTTTCAGGTTATGGCGTCATCTGATAGAGGGTGCCCTGAAACGGACTGAAAACATGTTTCAGGCGCCTGAAAACGACGGCAACTTGGGTGAAATTTCGATCTTTAGATATGTGATAGAGTAACTTCTGAAACGGCCTGAAATGACTTTTCAGCCTGCTGAAAACGCCTCTAGAGCACTGAAATTGACGTTCAAAGTTTTTGACCTAACCTACCGGCGTAACACTACCCCCTCCTAAGACATGCTCGTCCCGAGCATCATTATTTCCGTGGTATCTGGCTAGCCGGTCAACATGAACAATCTTGCTCGGACTACGAGGATTCCGCTGGATTCGATACGTGACGTCGTTTATTTTGGTGACTACCTTGTAAGGCCCTTCCCAATTCGGAGATAGTTTCGGGGACTTTCCTACTCGTCGCATAGGGTTATGTAGCCACACCAACGATCCTTCCTCAAAACCCACTTGATAAGACTTCCGGTCATATCGGGTTTTCATCTTTATGCTAGCGTGGAGCCCGTGTTCACGTACCAGGCTGTGAACATCATCAATCCGATCCCGCAAATCATTTGCATATTCCGTGATGGTCCTCGGTATATCGGGCGGACGTCCAGTCAGGAGATCTGCAGGCAGACGGAGTTCTCTTCCAAAATTCGCATACGATGGAGTAACCGCAGTACTTTCGTGAGTTGCGGACCTATAAGACAACAGGAAGAGGGGGATATGCCGATCCCAATCTTTTTGATGGCTCTCAACGACCTTGGCTAGATGTCTCTCCAGTGTCTGGTTAAATCTCTCAACCATTCCATCTGACTGTGGATGATACGCCGTAGTCCTCGTCTTATGAATTCCCATTATGCGACAAGTCTCCTGAAAGATCGCAGATTCGAAGTTTCTTCCTTGATCACTGTGGATTTCGAGTGGTACCCCAAACCGACAGAATACTTCGTTCACTAACTTTTCAGCTATGGTTACCGCTTCTTGATTAGGAATGGCAAATACTTCAGGCCACTTCGTGAAGTAATCCATCACGACAAGAATGTACTTGTTTCCGGAGTCCGATGCTGGGAATGGTCCTGCGACATCTAATGCAACCCTTTCCCAAGGGACTCCCACGTTGTACAACTTGGGTGTTCCTCGGCTACGGGTATGCGGTCCCTTGACTGATGCACAGTTAGTGCATCGTTTACACCAATTTTCAACATCTTCTCGGCAGTGAATCCAATAAAAGCGTTGCCGAATTTTCATTAGGGTCCTTTTTACTCCAAGGTGTCCACCGGATGTTCCATCGTGAAATATTCTCAAAACATCTTTCACCCTTTTCTTTGGGACAACGACTTGCAGGTAAGCATCCTTCCCATTTGTTGATTCCCATTTTCTACATAGAACGCCATTATGCATAACCAAGCTATCCCATTTTGCCCAGTAGCTTTTTGTTACCGCACTCATAGGAGCTACATCACACCATCTTGGTTTAGGTGCGCCAGCATTAATCCAATCAAAAATGGGTCTCACGTCAGGGTCCTCTTGTTGCGCTTGCTGCATGATTTCATCACTCCACTCATCGCTAACCGTATCAGTTCTCATCATTCGAACACATTCCTTGCCTTCTTGTCTTGAGCAATGTTTACAGTTGTCCGCACAAGGTCTACGTGATAGGGCGTCAGCATTTCCATGTGATTTCCCACTACGGTGTTCAATGATGAAATCATACTCCTGCAGTTGTTCAATCCATCTCGCCACTTGTCCCTCGGGGTTTTTAAATTCTAGCAACCACTTTAAAGCAGCATGGTCAGTTCTGATACGAAACTTTTTGCCCAGCAGGTATTTGCTGAAATGCTGTAACGTCTTGAAAACTGCTAGCAATTCCCTCCGAGTTACACAGTAATTCCTCTCTGGTTTTGACAATGACTTACTGAAATATGCAATCACAACTTCGTTATCTCCTTTCTTTTGCGACAAGACACCTCCAATTCCAGTATTACTAGCATCTGTATCCACAATGAAATCCTCGTCCGGGTCTGGATACCCCAATATTGGCGTTTCACAAAGTCTTCCTTTAAGGTCGTTGAAACTTGACTCACATTGTTCGTTCCAGTCAAATGATCGCTTTTCTTCCGTTAGTTGATGCAAAGGCTTTGCTATATCCGAGAAGTTCTTCACAAAACGTCTGTAGTATGAACAAAGCCCCAAAAAGGCACGTACTGCAGTCTTGTCTTTTGGTGTCGGCCAATCCTTCACAGCGCTAATCTTCTCAGGATCTGTCTGGATGCCGTCTTTCGAAATCACGTGTCCCAAGTAATTCACTTTACGTTTGAAAAACGAGCATTTCTTCGGACTGAGTTTCAGATTTGCCCCTCGTAGTTTGCCTAGCACCTGCTCCAATTTATTCAAGTGGTCGTTGAAGTCTCTACCAACGATAATGATGTCATCCAAATAGACCAAGCAAGTTTCTCCTAGAAGTCCAGCTAATATTTGTTCCATTAATCTCTCAAATGTGGCTGGTGCATTACACAGTCCAAATGGCATAACATTGAACTGCCAGAGTCCCTTGCCAGTAGAGAAGGCCGTTTTCTCCTTATCCTTGTCCTTGATTTCGACTTGCCAATAGCCACTTTTCAGATCCAACGTTGAAAACCATTTCATTCCGTTCAATGTGTCTAAAGTGTCGTCGATTCGTGGAAGTGGATAACTGTCTTTTTTGGTTACATCATTAAGTCGACGGTAGTCAATACAGAATCTCATGGTGCCGTCCTTCTTCTTAACCAAAACTACGGGAGAACACCACGGGCTTGTTGAAGGTTCAATAACGCCGCTTCTTTGCATTTCCTCGATCATGCCCTCAACCTCCTTCTCCCGAGCTACTGGAACTCTCCGAGGGCGCTGTCGGATAGGCATAGTTTCCCCAGTGTCGATCTCATGCTGAACCACTCCAGTTCTTCCAATGTCATCATCATGCGAAGAAAAGACGTTGCGATATCGTAGCAGTAAGCTACGCGCCTTAAGGAATTCCTCCTCGGTAAGGTGCTCCCTGGAGTCATTTAGTAGTTTTTCAACATCTATTGAAGGCTTAACATGCCCAGGTTTCACGTTTACCTCAGATTCCCGGCAGCCTCTTACCCAAGAAATTTCTTGGCATGATCCGACCAGCGTTCCTTTATTGAGGACGCATTCCGTGTTGCTTGGATTAAGGATCCTTATAAATGCTGTAGATGCCGTGGTTACCAATGTACGGGCTGTTATCCACGGTTTATCAGCATCCAACCTCTCTACCACTACACAGCGGTGAGATTGCGGCCTTGTGGAGTTCGGCAATTTCACTGGAACTAAAACCTGTGACCTTGGTTGAAGAATGGTTCTCCTGGTACAGTAAACATTTCCATTTACTCCACCTTGTATAGGAATCTCATCAACTCCAAACTTTAGAACTCCAACCTTTAAGTCGATTTTACAGTCATGTCTCCTCATAAAATCCAATCCAATAATGCAGTCGTCGACGATGTTAGCAACGATCACTTTATGCCAGTATTCTTTTTCACCTATTTTCACAGCTAACTCTCGTTCTCCTTGGACGGAAATGTACTGGCCGGTAGCAGTTTGCAGCTGGAGATGCCTAGGTCGGACTAGATGATCTCTGGTCAGGTGTCTCAGTAGCCGAGAGCTAATCACAGTCCGAGAAGCTCCAGTGTCTATGGTAAGGAGACATGGTATTCCACAGATTTCTCCATTGACAACCAGACTATTCCCGTCGTTTGCCTGTGATATCATAATTGGGACATTTCGACCGCCAGCCAGCACTCGTCCCATAGTCCTGGCTTTTATTCGTTTCCCTGTTGGGGCTCTGACTCCACAGAGCCTATTTTCCTCGCCATTGGAGCGGGGTCTCTGTCCCTCCTAGTCCTTTTTGGACAGCCTGACTGCAGGTGACCACGTTCTCCACAATGGTAGCAACGTGGCCCAAATTCGCGGCGGGAATCTACTGGCTTCGTAGTCGACACTTCTCGCACCCTGAAAGGCCTGGATGAATCCTGTCGTACAGCTTCCACCTCGAGAGCGTGGGCTACTGCATCCTTTAGGCTGCCATGATGTCCCAATCGCACGGCTGCCCTCACTTCCAGATCCCGGATCCCATCGATGAAGGCCTGCACCAGCATACTGTCCACAAAGGATGCTGACGTACGTTGATAGGCCTTCCTAACCAACTTCTCGATTTCCAGGGCCCACTGTTGTAAGGACTCGTTACGTCCTTGTGTCCTGTCCTTTAACTGAGCTCGGTACACGTGCTCCAGGTGACTGTCACCGTATCGTGCCTCCAAGGCTTCTAGAAGGCGGTCGTACGTCCGGTCGTTTCCCAGAGCCTCTAGTATGGTAAGAGCCTCGTCGCGCAGCGCCAACGTCAGTGCTGTCCTGGCTTGCTCCTTACTCCAACCATTAGCCTGGGAAACAGACTCGAACTGCAGCTTATAGGCAGTCCACGATGAGCTACCGTCAAAGGGGGGCACTTTGAACCTGCCGCCTCCGGACACCGATGCGTTGGGTACATAGGTACTTGGACCATTAGCCACTTTGATCTCAAGTTTTTGGAGACGGCTCTCACAGGTCTCAATTTTTATCGACATCATGGACTCGACTCTCCAGTTTTTCATCCATATCGGCCAGTTTTTCCTGGACCTCGAACAACTCTCTCTTCCATTCGGTCGTGGACTCATGTACCTCACGAAGCATTCGTGCCTGTACCTCCTGGTGATCCTTTTGTTCCCTAAGCTCATTCTGGAGGATTAGAGTCTGTTCTTCCTGTTTCCTGGCCTGTTCCTCCTGTTTCCTGGCCCGTTCCTCCTGTTTTCGCGACTGTTCCTTTAGCTCTCTCGCTTGTTCCTTTAGGAGGACGAAGATAACGTTGAGGTCTACTCCTTGTGCAGCTGGAGCAGGTGATTCCGACGTACCAGGCGTCGAGTCTCCAGACCCAGACGTTTGGCTTCGCGTCGTCACTCCTTTTGGCTCGGTTTCTCGTGGCATTAACGGCATTTTCTATCCCACTTCTGACACCAAATGTTACGAGCGTGGGGTTCGTATTTGATAGAAAAACGCGAATTAATCCACTAATTAAAACACTCACTTTATTACCCAAATTAGGCACTTACAATTCACACGAACTGTACATAAAATCCACTAAAACACACACACACTATTTCACTAATTATGCGCTCACTATTCACACGAAGAGTCTTTCTTTCCGATTATCCTTGTACTAGCACTCGATCGCAGTTAAAATGTAACTAACTCGCGCCGGCCGTCGACGCCTTTTATATCCCGCGGAGCCCCTCTGGACACATTGTCCACACATATCGCGAATATTCTAGTAAGGACCAGCGTGCGGGCCGAGAACATTCGAGACCACTATATGTCTCCCTCTAATGGTGCACTCTCTCTGTCACTCCCTTCTCGAATGTTCCGAGTATAGCTATCTCTTTCTAGTAGTGCTATCTCTGTCACACACTTCTCGAATGTTCCGAGTATAGCTATCTCTTTCTAGTAGTGCTATCTCTGTCACTCCTACCGGATATTTCGCCATATAACGATTTGTGCTTCAGAGGCCCATAAGGGGTCCTGAAAACGCCTGAAAACGGGTTTTCAGGTTATGGCGTCATCTGATAGAGGGTGCCCTGAAACGGACTGAAAACATGTTTCAGGCGCCTGAAAACGACGGCAACTTGGGTGAAATTTCGATCTTTAGATATGTGATAGAGTAACTTCTGAAACGGCCTGAAATGACTTTTCAGCCTGCTGAAAACGCCTCTAGAGCACTGAAATTGACGTTCAAAGTTTTTGACCTAACCTACCGGCGTAACAATATCAATGTCAGAATTTTTTAGAAATAATTCTAATACAAGTTCTTTGCCAGGTAGCCCCTGGATGTTTTGATGGGCAATATTTAACTGGGGCTTACATTTTGACATATTTAGTGGCTCTTGTTTGCTAGAGATTTCCTCTATTGTCTTATGAACTAATTTAAATTACTTGGAACAGATTCCAATGTTGCATGCAAAGTATAATTAACAGGTGAATTCCCAATAGAGGTGCATGTCATATTACTCTTAAAATAAGCTGATGTCAAGTTGAACTTAGTTAAACCAACTATAGCTGCGTCGCATATATTATAAGCTAACAATGTAGCTACTAATTTTTTATATTTATTAGACAGGTACAATGTATCCCGTGTCAGAGTAAAGTTATGAATAAAATTATTCATGTCGAAATATAAAATAGCATCGCTGTGATGACATGTTAAATTAAATAAATGAATATTCATTCTATGCACAGATTTGTTCTGTAGTTCTGTCAAATAACAGGCATATGAAAAGTCGATCTTGCTATAACCTTAGGCCCTGGATCACTAATGGTCTAATGCGTGGTATAAAACACCGCAATCGTTTACACGCTGAGACAAGGAAAAATCCTAATGACGTAGTCAGACAAATTATTTATAAACGCTATCGCAATTTTTGCAATGATCTTCTGCGCAAAGTAAAGACTGAGCACGAAAATCGAGAACTACAAGACAGCCAGGGTAACCCTAAGAAGTTATGGAAATTAGTCAAAGAAATCTGCAACATCTCCAAAAGTAGCAACGATCCCATAGATCTCCTAAACATCCCAGGGTCAAAGGACCAAAAGCAGTCATTAGATCTGTGCAATGACTTTTTTTCGACGGTGGGACCAAATTTGGCGAACACTATACTTTCAAACACTAAATCTAGTGAAGCGGAATTAGCAACATTAATAAAATCAAAATAAAACCCGATAAACTCTTTTTACATGGAGCCGACAGATGCCAGGGAAGTTGATATACTTATTATTAATCTGCAGAATGACAAGGCTCCCGGCAATGATGGTCTGAATAACTCGTTAATAAAATAAATTAGATAGACAATAATTGATCCACTCACAGCAATATTTAATAAAAGCCTATCAATAGGAATCTTTCCTGATGAATGGAAAATGGCGTCGGTCTTTCCAATACACAAGGGTGGCCTAAAGAACACACCAGATAATAATCGTCCCATGTCCCTGCTCGGGGCATTTTCTAAGCTACTGGAAAAGTTGGTGAATCGTCGTTTAGTCAAATATCTTGAGACCAAAGGTTTGTTCTCGGAGAGGCATTCGGTTTTAGACAAGGCAAGTCAACTGAAGATGCAGTATCTTTCCCGGATGCCCACCGTGGAGAAATTCCTATTTGCAGTTGCTGAAAAACCGAGTTTTAGAATTCCTACACCTCGTACTAGAACCGATTTTGCCTGTCGTTTTAGCCCATACATTAACGCACATGTTTATAATCAAATAGTTAAGTCTTGCGACATAAAAAACATGTCTCTCAATGAATCCAAAGCAACTTTGCAGAGATGGCTGGAGACAATTTCATACGACAAAACTGAGATTCTGCTTGCAAATATCGCCTGAAATAAATTTAAATTCAAATTATAAATAAAATCTTATTGAATGAATTATTGAAAAATTATTAAATAAATCTTATTTTATGTATATGTATTATATTCTCTTTGTATATTTTACTGCTAATTTTAAAACAATAATTATAACTGTTTCATATTCTAACAAATTATTATTATTTTCCTTTTTATGACGTGCAAATGGCGCGTGACGTACAAATAACTGTGTAAATCGTGTATTTAGATTGCCACGACACAGGCTTGCCTAGTGTGGGGGTCATCGACAACTCATTGTATGTTTTTCTTATATTGATAAATAAATATTTTTTCATTTTCATTCATTTTCATTTTCATTTTCATCTTGTTGTGGGGGAAAGCAGCTGATATTCAAACTATTTTTATTTGCCAGAAAAGAGCTATTCGAGCAATTTATAATTTGAAACACATAGACTCCTTAAGAGAGCTTTTTAAAGAAATTGACATACTAACTGTATCTAGTCAATTTATTTTCGAAAATATAATATATGTACGCAAGAACCTTACAAAATTTCCCAAACTTAGCGATAGCTGTAATATTAACCTAAGAAATAATCACAGACTACTTGCGCTCCGGTTTAGACCTGCGAAGGTTAGCAATTCTTTCAAGGGTCAGTGAATTCTCTACTACAACAAAATACCTCTAGAGATCTTGAAATTGCCATTTGAGCAATTTAAAAACCATGTTAAAGCATCTTTGTCGAAAAAGGGATATTACAATGTTCAAGACTTAGACTATTTTACTCTATAGACGGAGTGTGATTTTCACGGTTGCGTACTAAAATTAGGCTTACAATAGTGAGCCTCCATTCAAATATTCTGCTTTGAGCTGACATCGGAGACGCACCTGTTGTACGCTATCACGGATCATCGAAAGTTGATAAAAAATGCCTTGCTGTGCAATTAAAGTGTGCAGAAATTACATAGGACGATTAAAAGCAAACCACAAGCCATCATTAATTTCATCGGTAAGTCAACCTAAATTCTTTGTATTTCGTAAAACAATAAATATTTTTTTTGTTGGTTTTACATGATTCACACTTTACGTTTTATTGGTGTTACCAGTTCTTCAATACAAAATTTCCCCACATATTACAACTATGCATGCAACAAAGTGCTAAGCAATTTATTATTGCGAATACGGTAAATGTGAATACTTTGAACTAGCATCGTCTTTCCCATACGGGGTGGCCAAGTCACAGCTGTGACCAAATTCAGCCATACTTCGTAGTTACTGGTCCGATTTGCTTCAAAATCGATATCTGGTGATACGTTGGAGTCCAACCATGATTCAAAAGTAAGATTTTGAAAAAGTGGCCGCCATCTTGAACTTCGTAGTTACTGGTCCGATATGCTTCAAAATCGATATCTGGGGATCCGGTTGGAGTCCAACCTTGATTCTGATGTCAGATTTTGAAAAAGAGGCCGCTATCTTGAAATTCGTAGTAACTGGTCCGATTTGCTTCAAGATCGATATCTGGTGATTCGTTGGAGTCCAACCATGATTCAAAAGTAAGATTTTGAAAAAGTGGCCGCCATCTTCAACTTCGTAGTTACTGGTCCGATATGCTTCAAAATCGATATCTGGAGATCCGGTTGGAGTCCAACCAAGATTCTGAAGTCAGATTTTGAAAAAATTGCTGCCGTAGTCAGGGGTTCAATTTGCTTCAAAATTTATATCTGGGGATCCGGTTGGAGTCCAACCATGATTGTAAAGTTAGATTTTGAAAAAGTGGCCGCCATTTTGAACTTCGTGGTTACTGGTATGATTCACTTCAAAATCGATGAAACCATGAATTAGATTCATGGTTTCATTGTTGAAATAATTTATTTTTATTTGTTAAAACTTCTTCTACTTATTAGAGTATACCTACTGATCCTGTTATGAAAAGTCGGTGGATTGACATAATCAGACAAAGCCGAAAAGAAGATCTGTGGCAACCTTCAAAATTCACAGTCATATGCTCTGATAATTTTCGCAAAAATGACAAATATTTTGCCTGCACTCAATCTCTTCCAAGATTGAAAAAAGACGCAATACCCTGCAAGGTATTTAATTATTTAATAAATATCTATATTTCGCACCGTAAAAAAAGGTTGCTTTATTTTTGTTGGTCTAACCGTTTTGGTGTAATATGTAAAATTTTGTTTTACACTTTTCACTTCTTATTATGTAGTTTGATATTAAACAAAACGCAATACAATAATTCAAGGGCTGATTTTGTTTCAGGCAATATTTCTATCATCAGTGAAGTCCGATGAAAGTGAAACCTCTGATGAAGACAAAGGGCTGCCTGCCAAGGTAAATTTATCAATATGTAATTGTGATGTGTTTTTAACCGACTTCTTGAGACTTCTTTCCATTCATTCAATAAATATTATTTTCAGAAGTCACTGGTTAAAGAATCGGCATTTTCCTTAACAGAAGATGCACAGCCATCTACACCAAAGGTAATTATTCTGTCATTTTGCCGTGTTTATAGATAGTTTTCAACTGCATACATATATACTTACGTCTTTATTCCCACAAAGAGGTGTTCAGAGATGCAAGATTACACAATCGATATATTCACAAAAGATTTCTTTCCATTCATTCAATAAATATTATTTTCAGAAGTCACTGGTTAAAGAATCGGCATTTTCCTTAACAGAAGATGCTCAGCCTTCTACCCCAAAGGTTATTATTCTGTCGTTTTGCCGTGTTTATAGATATTTTTAACTACATAGATACACACATCTACAGCACGTCTATATTCCCATAAACGGGTAGTCAGAGCTACAGGATTACATAAGCGATACATTCACAAAAGACTTCTTTCCATTCATTCAATAAATATTATTTTCAGAAGTCACTGGTTGAAAAGGCGTCATTTTCCTTAACAGAAGATGCTCAGCCATCTACCCCAAAGGCAATTAGTCTGTCGTTTTGCCGCGTTCATAGATAGTTTTCAATTGAAAATTAAATTTATTCATCAAAGCTATATATTTACAGATGAAAGATACAATTTCCATTACAAACGATGTTCAGCCTACTACGTCCGACATGAGAACCTGTGATGATGTTGGAGATTTCTCGGACCTTGAATCAATACTTGACACTCCGCGGAAAATGAAGTTGCGGAAGGAGTTGCGTCGAAAAGAGCGTCTTCAAAAAAAACATACTCTCAAAATACAATCACTCAGGAGAAAAAATCTACGACTCGTAAAGAAAATTTCTTCTTTTAGACAAATTCTTGAAAAACTACAAAGAAGGAGATATATAGACAGAGTTGTATATGAAATCTTACAAAACAATGTATTTGCTGCAGATTTATATTATGCCATGAAGAAAAAGATACTAGGAGCATCTAAAAGAGCATATAATAAGTATGGCCCTGAATTCAGAAAATTTGCGCTGACATTGCATTTTCCGTCTCCAAAAGCATACAAGTATGTCAGGGACAAGTTTCAAACTTGCCTGCCGCATCCAAAAACTATATCCAAATGGTATGCAAACATTGATGGATACCCTGGCCTGACAGCAGAGTCTTTAAAAATCCTGGTAGCAAAAAAAAATAATCTGATAAGAGAATGACTTGTGCTTTAATCGTAGACGAGATGCGATTAGACGACGCAAGTGTTTTAATGATACAAAAAAACAATATGAAGGTCTTGTTGACCTAGGCACTGGACCTGCTCAAAATAGGAATATCAAAGCATCGGAAGCTTACGTTTTTATGCTTGTGTCTTTAAATGAGCCTTGGAAGTTACCCGTGGCTTATTTCCTGATTCACGGCATGTCAGGAGAACAAAAAGTTAATATGATTAAAACTGTACTTACCGCATGTTATGATGTGGGTGTTCATGTTGTGTCGACGACATTTGATGGTCACTCCTCCAACGTGTCAGCCATGAAGATATTAGGTTGTAAACTTGGTGACCCTCGACGACTGAAAACTTCATTTAAACATCTATGTGCTGACTATGAAGTGGCGGTGTTTTTGGATTTTTGCCACATGATTAAATTAATACGAAATCATTTCCAACTGAAAGAGACTTTCCTGTATAAAGATGAAGAAATCAATTGGAAATATGTTAAAAAATTAGCAGAGCTACAGGAGGACCTTGGTCTGCATCTAGCAAATCGCTTGACCAAAAAACATATTCAATTTCGAAACTCAATAATGAATGTGAAATTGGCAACCCAGCTTTTAAGCAGAAGCGTTTCCACAGCCCTAGAGTTTTGTCGGCAAGAACTAAAACTTTCTGAATTTAAATTCAGCGAGGCTACGGAAAAGTTCATTATGATATTGAACAATGCTTTCGATGTCTTCAATTCCAGAAATTTCAAATTTCAAAGCAAGCAAAGGACTCAAACGCCCACTTAGCAAAGAAAATAAAGACGATGTGTTTGCTGCATTAGAAAAAGCAAAAGATTTAATTCTGAGTTTGATGCTGAAAGTCTCAAGGAAAAGAACATATACAGCACACAAGACGAAAAAGAAGATCTTAATAAAACAAAACACATCAGTGCTGCACACGCCGTCCTTTACGGGATTTCTTGGAGTTCTAGTATGTATTGAGAGCTTGAAAGTATTATACAAAAGTTCAATAGAAACTTATACCATGACCTACATCACAACTTACCGGTTCAGCCAAGACCACATTGAGCTCTTCTTTGGGTCCATACGGATGCACGGGGGACACAACGATAACCCAACCGCTCGCCAATTTAAAGGTATTCAAACTTAACACTTGTTTTCGACGTGCCTTTTCCCATGCAGGGTGGCAGGGGCACAATTAGTATTTCCCATATTTTTTTGCACGTTACAAGACACGACACAAAAACAGAAAAGACATGTAAAAAGTCCAGCTTCATATCCATTCCCCATTCTTTATCCATCCATACTCCATTTTGCGTATATATCCTATCTATTACAACTAACACTGCATGGTGTGATGAATAAACTATATATATATGTTTTCAGGCATCTACAGAAAATTGCTGTGCCATATGGAGCTTAAATCCGCGGAATCTGGAAATTGCGTACCGCTTGAAAATATAAGTATTTTGATGTGCAGTTCATCTCTAAAATGCATAAACGAGACTACCGCGCTATCACGAAAAGACGACCGAGAAACTGACGATGAAAGCGACGCTGAAGACGACAGCCCACTTAATGAAAATGAAAACGCAGTTCTACAGATTTTAGATGACACACAATTGACTGAATACTCCCAACAGATAGTTGGTTACATTGGAGGTTGTGTTGTAAGATGTCTGCGGAAAAAGATTAAATGCACACTTTGCATTGAATCATTGTTGGCAAAAGAAAAAAATAATGACTGCCACAGACTTGTCAGCACCAGAGATAAAGGTGGACTAATTTATTGTTCAAAGGATGTGTATTCAGTTTGTATCATTTCGGAAAAAACAATTCGGAAATTCATCAAACAGAAGCATGCTCTGACAAACAAAATACACTCAAAGTGGTGTCAAGTATATTAAAACAATTTGTTGGCATTCGTCATTTTGCAGCAGAAGACCACCAATTACACCAGGTGCACCTCACAAAATTGGTGGTTAAAAATATCTGGCAATAAGGTGTCACCATCTGTGCAAATTAGATGACTTAGACATGCCATCTTCAAAACGCAGATTATATAAAAAAGAGATCCAAAGAGAAGGTCATTAAGATGGACTCCTACCGGATCCCCAAGGCCATCGTCGTACGGAATTATTGAAGGCAATTTGACCAAATTTGTATCCAAAACAATATACGATTCTAATTGCAATAGCGACAGGACCTATTCAGTACGAAACGGACGGATAAATTAAGACTGTGTGTGGCGACTTAACTTTAGCATTTCTAAAAAAGATAATAACAATATATTTTATAATATTTTTTTTAATTTATGATGTTTTTATTTTAAAGATAGTCCACTGCAATTGGGATGATGCACGTTAGTCAAGTAAGATACTTATTAAAAACTGTCAAAACACTCGATTTGTAAAAGTCCGAAACATGACACCATATTGCGTTTATGTCAAATGCTATCTCTTTGGCACAAAATGATTTTAATTAATTCAATTGCTTGTATTATCAACGGCTGTAATGTTGACAATCATTTTTCTTGTTAGAACTATCAATAAAGATTGAATTTGTATTTTTTTTGTCTACTCATGCATCACGCCAATTTATGTTGAATAAAAGTAATTATTTATTTTTATTATTTTGAAGTCTGATTTCACATCTCTTATTTCATTTCCAATTAGATTATTTCCAGGACTGTTTCCTTCAAAAGTCAACAGAGGACTCTGAAATTTATTTTCGTTTTTGCAGTACATAGAATATCATAAATAATAATCTGTGGTGATCGAAACCAGACTTGTTGCTCTGATCTATGGTTCTTCTTTATTTATTTTCTTCAGATTGATGTCGCAGCGGATAATGTTGGCAGTATAGCACAAATAAACTTTAGAATCAAAGTTATTACAATACTCTCAGAACAATAAACCTAGGAGGAAGGAAGAACAGTATCCGGCGTTTGATTTGGCAAGTTGGGGACGGGACCCGAAGTGCGACGAGTATTGATACTCGGTGCATGCCCTGGCGAGATAGAGAGAGAGAGCGAGATGACACCCGATGTGCCAAATCAAACGCCGGGTACCGTACCTAAAGAACCATAGATATGCATCGAAAAAGTATTCTAATTTAAATGTCAGTGACTTTAATGTACAATGCCATAAGGTTAATTTCATCTGAACTCGAATACTTTTTCACTCTGGTAATCATTCCTGCTTGAACCACAGAGCAACAAGTGTGCCTTCTATCACCACAGATTATTATTTGTCATATTCTATGTACTGCAAAAAATCTTTTCAATTTCAGAGACCTCTGTTGTTTTTTTAAGGAAACCGTCCTGGAAATTATAATCTTATTAAAAGATGGGTCTGACAAATCCTGCGGGGGTAACCCATGTAAGGCGGGGTCTTTTTTTGACGCTACCTATTGAGAAAGGAATAAATAAATACTCAGTCATTTTCTTTTCAGTTTAATTTGTTTACCAGTCACTATATGAATTAGTTTATTACTTGAGAATATTATACATTTTGTAGTACCTATGTAGGTAGGTTTCTATGCTATTCTTCTACAGGTACTTCATTATAAGAAAGAATGCAAATTAGACATATGTAAGTAAGTATTAGGTACAGGAAAATATATGTAAGTAAATCTGTAAAGATAAATAATAGAAAGTTGCATACTTAACCGAAATTCCAAGTTTATTTATTTAGTTTATACTATAGAATATATGATCGAAGGTAATCAACCAACTTGTACAGTTTTCCTACTTTTTCCGGTAGTATTGCTTTATGTGGCAAAATTTGACACGCACACAGATTAACAGGTCGCGAGCGTTCCAACATGTCGACACGCACACTAGCATGCTAAAGTTGGCCTGTTTCACCGCTGTTATTCAGTACTGACGCGGTATCTAGTGTTTGTATAATCTAAGGTTCAAGATTACTTAAATGATGTGGTTAATCTGGCTTAACACAGACCTTGCTGTTAATAATTTTGTAATTATACTTCGCATCTCTCTCGAAGATGATTACTTAGTTTACATGCAGCAGTACGTAGTATGGTGCCGTCCTTGTCACACTTTTAAAGATAATAAAGCTAAAAAATCAGGTTGTATGTGTCATCTCCTTCGCTTCTGTATCCCCCGTAGTACACTCACGCGGTCGGCTTTTCATTACGTATCTTTGTGTCGTCCGAGTTACACGTAGTCGTACGCCGAATATCTTCCATTTTTTTTTGTAACCATGGGCCAAAGGAAAAGGTCAAAAATCACGACGAGTACAGTGAGATTTTGAAAAAAATTCGAAAATTGGAGAAGGAAGTGAGAAATAGGGATCGACGATACTCCACGTCGTCCTCGTCCGACGACAAAGAAGATCAACGCGTTGAGGTGGATAAATCACCATCACCGCCGCCATGCTCGTATTACAGCGAAGCGTTTGATAACCCAGGTATGTAAAACAAAGGTCTATTATAGGGCTTGGTTGTGCTAAAATAGTGAACGTTTCTAAGAATAGAACGCGAGCATTCCTCACGTATATCGTGTTGAGTGCACTTATGGTTCGTGGCTGGAAATATTATCTACCCTATACGGGTAAAATGTTATTAAATTTATTCTAAATGGATAAAATTATGTGTACTGCTCCACGTAAATCGTGTATGAGACCTATATGGATATCTGGATGTGTGTAGCTATTAAATTGTATAACGCGGCCTTAATAATATATTCTTACCTACATCATTTTAGCCTATATGGTTAAAACTGAGCTATTTGTCGAGTGACGCTTAAGCGTAAATACCCTATTCCAGACGAAACGCCGCTGATTGAACTCGAGCTACCTCCCGTTGATGGTGAGAATAAGACTGAAGAGGACCCTCAGATAGATCCACAGTTACTAGAAGTACTAGGTGGTAACCTGTCTGAAGAAAAATCGTTTGATGATAATGTGCACAAAAACTTAGCGAATATTTGGAAAAATATTTTATTAAACGGTGCCACCAAAGAAGTCAGAACAGAACTCATGAAAACGTACCTCCCGCCGGAGAATTGCCCAAACATAAAAGCCCCAAAACTTAACCCAGAGGTTAAGGCCGCTTTAACAGAAATCAATAATAAAAAAGATTTTTATAGCGAAGGCAAGCAGAACCAGCTTGGAAGTGGCATCGCTGCGTTGGGAAAAGCTTTGTCTTCCGGCGTAAATCAAGATATTATAAAATGTATGAGTGATGCTGGTAGACTTCTGTGCGATTACCATCATAAGGAATCGATATCTCGCCGATATGCTATCATAAATACCCTCAATAAAGAAACGAAAGATACAATAAAAAATACAAAAATTGATGAATATTTGTTGGGATCTGACTTGGCAGAACATTTAAGATCTTCCAAAGCCATTTCAAAATCGGGCATGGAATTGCGGACGCAACCACCTCCTGCAATCGATAATCGCGGGAAGTTCAATCCAATGCCGAATTACCAGCAACCGGCAGCTCGACGAGGTGCTTTAAACGTGAGGGGGGCGCCGCGGTCTGCCATCGCCGCCGAGCCACGAGCGACCCCGTCCCGCGACGTTCGCCAGCGCCTGCAGCTCCCAGGTGGCAACACCGGGACCGCTACCCGACCAGCGACAGGAGAGCGCCGCCGCCGCCGCCGCCGCCGCGCCACCGTTACACGAAATATTAACTACTGAGATACATTTCTCTATAGCTGGTCGCCTACAACATTATCATGATAACTGGTCACAAATCACCGATGACCCTATAATACTGTCCTGGGTTAGTCGTTATAAAAAACCTTTTCTAGAGGAACCAGTTCAGCTATGTTTGCCACAAAATAAATGTTGCAATGCCTTAGAATTTAATATTATCAAAGGCTGTAACTGAACTCCTACACTCAAACTTTGTTTCACGATGCGATAGTTGTGGTGAATTCATTTCGCCAGTTTTCACAGTACCCAAACATAATGAAAAACATCGTTTTATTTTAAACCTCAAAGCTTTAAATAAGTATGTTTCAGTTGAGCATTTTAAAATGGAGGACTACCGTACTGCGTTGAAATTGGTACATCCTAACTGTTTTATGGCAACTATAGACTTAAAGGACGCCTATTTTTTGCTAGCAATCCATCCAGATGATAGGAAAAAATTACGTTTTTTGTGGGAAGACCAGTTGTATGAATTTAATGTCCTCCCCTTTGGACTCTGCACAGCACCATACATTTTCACTAAATTAATGAAACCAGTATTATATCGTCTTAGATCTTTGGGTTTTCTTTCAGTCAATTATTTGGATGATTTTCTTTGTATCGGTTCAACATACGAAGAATGTTTAAAAAATGTAGAAGCCATTAAAGAATTATTAAATATCTAGGTTTTGTTATTAATTTAGATAAAAGTCAAATGATGCCCAGTCAGTTACGTAAATTTCTCGGTTTTGAATTTAATTCTTCTGATATGTCGCTTTCTTTACCTGTGGAAAAGAAGTTACGAATCAAAGGAAAAGCCCAACATTTTGCTAATATCAACAAATGTACTATTAGGCAGCTTGCAGAGTTCCTAGGATTATTGACATCAGCATGCCCAGCTGTGCGTTACGGTTGGATTTATTCGAAATTACTCGAAAGAGAAAAAAATTTGGCCTTAAATTATTCAAATAATTATAACAAACGAATGAGTTTAGGGAGTCATCTTACTTCAGATTTGAAATGGTGGGTAGATAAAATAGATTCCTGCCTATTCTAACATACAACATGAAAATTATAATTTGGAAATATACACTGACGCTTCACGTTCGGGTTGGGGTGTAGAATGTGATGGCAACACTGCCAATGGCAATTGGAGTTCTACTGACCTCACGAACCATATTAACTTTCTCGAGCTACAAGCTGCTTTTTATGGTCTCAAAATTTTTGCTTCCCATCTCAAACATTGTAACATATTGCTGCGTATTGATAACACCACGGCGATATCATACGTAAATAGAATGGGCGGAGTGCAATATGAACATCTTAACAAACTCTCACGTGAATTATGGCAATGGTGTGAGAGTAGAGAGATTTATGTATTTGCATCTTACGTAAGGTCAGCAGACAACGTGATCGCAGATCGAGAGTCTCGCCTAATGAATATAGATACAGAATGGGAGCTTGCAAATTACGCGTATTTACAAATCATCGGGACTTTCGGTGAACCTAACTTTGACCTCTTCGCTAGCATAAAGAATCACAAGTGTGAGCGGTATGCCTCGTGGAAGCTTGATCCCGGACATTTAATTGGAATCATTTACAGTTTTATGCTTTCCCTCCATTCTGTTTAATCACTAAAATTCTTCAAAAAATCAAACTCGACAGAGCGGAAGGGGTTTTAGTCGTTCCGAATTGGCCATCACAATCTTGGTATCCGTTATACCGTAAAATGATGATATCTAATGAAATAGTATTCACCCCTAACGCCTCGTGATTGCACTCCCCTTTCAGAGAAGTACGCCCGCTCCATGCGCAACTTACCCTGGTGGCAGCGAAGTTGTCCGGCAAGCGTTGTTGAAGCGCGGCGTGCCGGGCGCCGGCGCCGGCCGATTCCGTACATTTACTTATGGCTTCGCTCGCTACAAATACACTAAATCAGTACAGCTCGTCGTTAAAATATTGGTGGGAATATTGCCAGCGCAAAGTGTATGATTACTGCAATGTTAAAGTTTCACAAGTGATTTCTTTTTTGACTGATAGATTCGAAGCTGGAGCGAGTTACAGTACACTAAACACCACTAGATCAGCTCTGTCCTTAATAATAGGCACTTCAATTACTTCAGATGATTGTGTGAATCGCCTCATTAAAGGAGCTTACAGGCTGAACCCACCGGCCGCTAAGTATAAATCAACTTGGGATACAAATCAAGTATTTAATTATCTATCTCAATTTCACCCTTACAGTGATGTATCTTTGCAGGATCTGTCATATAAAACAGTAACTTTGATTGCTCTTGCGTCTCCTCAAAGAATGCAGACGTTGAGTGTTATTAAAATCAGCAATATATTGGTTCAGGATAGTGAGATCACAATTAAAATTGATGATTTAATTAAGACAAGCCGACCTGGCTCATACGGACCGCTTATTAAGCTGCCGTATGTTAGAGAAAACTTAAAGATATGTCCTGCTTTAGCTTTGCAAACTTATTTAGAAAGAACACGTGATTTGCGTAGCAGTAGATCGGAAAGACTATTTATAAGTTTCAAAAGACCTCATCATAATGTAGGCTCACAAACCCTGGCTCATTGGGTCAAAAATACAATGGCAAAGAGCGGCGTGGATACGAGCGTGTTCAGTGCACACAGCACGCGACACGCGTCCACGTCCGCAGCACGCGGTGCTGGCGCTAGTTTAGAAGTCATTCGTAGAGCCGCTGGCTGGACTGATTCCTCTAATGTGTTTCTAAAATATTATAATAGAGAAATTTGTCATACAAATAAGGATAATATTGTTAATTTGTTATTTAATTAATTAATTAGAAAACGTTAAAATATTCCTGTTTTTTGTTATATTTTGTATTTCAAAATAATTAATCATTATTTTGGACTAGATCTCCCTTTTTATTTTTTGTTTGTGCTCTAAACATCTGCATGTAAACTAAGTAATCATCTTCGAGAGAGATGCGAAGTATAATTTAGAATCAAAGGAACTTACCTTGTGAATTTCGAGTTCTAATTATACGAGTATCTCGAACGAAGATGATTACACTCCCACCCGACCCAATATATTCACATCTGTCCCCAAATTCACAAAAAAAAAAAAAAAAACTCTAAAAAATTAAAAGCCGACCGCGTGAGTGTACTACGGGGGATACAGGAGCGAAGGAGATGACACATACAACCTGATTTTTTAGCTTTATTATCTTTAAAAGTGTGACAAGGACGGCACCATACTACGTACTGCTGCATGTAAACTAAGTAATCATCTTCGTTCGAGATACTCGTGTAATTAGAACTTTAACTTCACAAGGTAAGTTCGTTTGATTCTAAATTATTTATTCCTGCTTATTAATTATGATAAGGACACATTTTGTATTAGTTAAGCATAGGCAATTTTTAAAAGAGATTTAAAAATAAATCTATGGGAGTTTCTACGCCCTTCTCTCACACAGTGGTCCAATGTAGAGAAGTGGCAAAAAATGACGATTGCTACGTATTTGTAAATATCTACCATTTGGAATTTAGGATTTATTCTTAAATTTTAATTAAAAAAATGTGAAGATTATGTAGGCTTGATATGGAGATTCAATTTCTGGATAAAAACATTTATTATTATTATTATTATAAGTAAAAAGCCGGCCGGTATACATTTTTCAATAAAAGGTTTTTTTTTGACTTGGTGCTTAACCTAAGATCGCATGCAGAATTTTTCATTGGTTGAATTGTTCGCATTTATTACCAAGCTATTAGGTTGAAAATCTGGTGGGATGTATAATCCTTCAGTTCAATTAAGGGTTAATAAGAAATCGAAACAGTCGGCTGCTGAGTGTCAACCGTAATGAGAACAATGCCATTGGTCTGACGATATCATTAAGTCGTCGTAATCAATAATAAACACTTTCGCTCAGGGACCCTGAAAAATGAATCGCGAATTTTGACCTTACGCCATGGAAATAGCGTGCAATGAAAAATCATGGTAAAACATGGGTTCAAAACGTATTCTCTTGCTCAAATAGACCTGCAGCTGTTGACATTTCAAAGTTTTCAAGAAACAAATATTTGCCCCCACCGGGATTCGAACCCGGGACCCTTGGCTTCGTAGGCAGGGTTACTGCCGACGCGGCCATTTGGGTCGTCGGCATATTCCATGAGGGCACACGCCACCGGACGGAAGGTCTTACACGTGAGTGACAGTGTTCGTTTAATAATCGGCTATCATTTAATCGATTATGTTCACCCAAAATCACTCATACTATCGCTAAGATTGTATCGATTCTCTCGATATAATCAATTACATGAATGTCGATTATTTGGCGATTCTATACTATCGAACTTTTGTACCGCAATTGAAATAATTATCATAAAAACCACGAAGAACTGAAAATAAATAGCAAAGTGTGAAGAAGTTGATCTTTAATTTGGCCCTCTGTTATAATATCGATAGTAGAAGTACTTAATTCTGGAAACCATCTAATAATCGATTATCAATCAAAGAGCTCCGAGGTCTAAGTTTCACGTTTGCTTCGCACACAGGAGATGCAGGTTTGCAACCTGACCATGTGCCAGTGAGATAATTAATTTGTCTTAAGTTAATTATCGGACGTTCAGTGTTTTGGATGACAAATTGAGCTGTAGGTCCCGGCTACTATAGCTACGTGGTAGTGGTCGTAAAACCCCTCCATCAACCTGCACTGAGCCAGCGTGGTGGAGTATGGCTTAGCCTTACTCGTATCCGGGTATAGACCTGTGCCCTTCGGTGAGCATCATTTATTTTCATTTCATTAATGCGCAATCGAGTATGCGGCAACACTAGTGACATGACAAACAAGACAGACAACAAAATGGATGACGTTGATTTTTTATTATACATATGTTTGTACAGTACATTGTTCTGAGTGAGTGCTGTACCTAGCCTAGGAGTATCTTCATGCATCATCACTCACAAC